>OY728148.1:1883852242-1893852242 GCA_963277665.1 Viscum album | reverse complement strand
ATTTTGAAAGGGTAAGTTAATAATCAAAGTTCTCTAGAAGGTTTTATTGCAGAATAATATATTATTAAAGAAGCTATTGAATTCTGTACTAATTACCTATTAGATGTCGACAACATCAGTCTCCCAAATTCTCATCACAACAAACACATTATGGGTGAAAGGATTTCTTAGAGAGATGTAGTTATAATTACCTTGACCGAGTAAGAAAAATTCCGCCTTTACATTTTTCATAATAGTGAAGATGTTGATCCATATATTGAATCCCAAAAAAATTCTTAGATATTTGAATCCATTAAGGGTTAAAGGATGGATATCAAATACATATAATCAATAGTTTATAGGATGGTTCTAATACCAAATTTATAAAGAGTTATCTGAAAATATGAATTCAATTGTTGAATGACATCAATGTCTATTCATAGGATGGAATGAAAATGTTATATGTAATAATGGTTTTGTAATTAATGTTTATATGTTATATAAAAAAATATGTTAACTGTAGTACAATGAAAAACAGTGGTGTTATGATTGTGGATAAATAGATGCACATATTTGGTTCCAATGATAGAAATCCAATTTATTTTAATATTTCATATTTTAGAATTATTTAATAGATATATGAGTTGGATTATACAATATTTCAAATGCTGATTTTCCATTAAAAATGTGTTTAAAATATCATTGCATTGAAAGTTGATGAAATGGGATTCATCAAGGTGAATTTCAACATGGGTGGGGAAAATGATGAGACGTTCATAATGGCAGCACAAGTAGTGTAAGTATTTTATGACTCTAATTCAGAAAAAGAAGAATTGGTTGATTGTCCTTCTAGTGACTAAAACAAATGTCGGGTTAGATGGAAATTCCATTGAGGATAACCATTTTATTGGGAGATCAGAATCACTTCCTTCCAGTCTCAATTTATAAAATGTCTTGTATGTTATAGGGTACCACAAAGAGGAGATTTTGATTCTTGACAAATGAACCAAATCCTTGAAACTTTTAAAAATAAATAGAGCTCAATGAGAAGGTATAAGTGTTCTTTAATATACTATGTCTTTTCCCATAATATTATATGTTCTCTACTACATTAACATAATCTCAATTAAATGTTTGACTAATAATGAAGACAATTTCTTCTTCACGTAATGATGTTACCTATCCCTCATAAGAATAAACTACAATGAATTAAACCCTTAGAATATTTGAAGAGGTAAATTTATGATATAATTTTTTTTAGTTTACTAAAAAAATATATAATGTAACATTCATTTAATTTACATAATTCATTGTAGTGTTTTTTTATTTTAGAAGATTCATTTCCATCTATCATACCTTTATAAGAAGAGAAATGACAATTTCTATGCTTAATGAGAGTGGTAATAATGATTTTTTCACAGTGAAATCATTATCCACAGAATTAATGTATTATTTCATATTTATTTTTAATTTAATTATTTCAAATATTACTCACATAATAATTTTTTCATATACATGTGGATTCTTTTTTTCAGTTGGGTTAGTTTTTCCAAATTTTATTCCTTTCTATTCCGAAACATCCACAAGCTTCTTCTGTATAACCCCAAACATTTTATGTTATGTTTCTATTAAATACATTATAGTCATAGACTATATTTCCTAAATCACAAAGTTTCTATGAAACAACACTTGTTTATTTAGGATATAGTCATAGACTGTTCATTGAACTTAAAATTTCCACTAGTGTGTTTTGAATTTCGAAAATCTGATATACACAGTTGTGTTCAGGATGATATTTAGAGTCTGATAGAATTAACTTAATTTTCTATGACTAGTAACCTACCCTTATGAATAGTAACCTACCCTTATCAATAGTAACTTACCCTTATGAATATTAATATGAATCTTATGAATGGTATCCATACCCATCAAATAATAATACAAAACAACTTTATTGTGAACAAAACTGCCAATCCAAATCCAAGCATCTATCATTAACTCGTCGAATGAGTCATCCTCAAGGTATATAACCAAAATAATTATAATATAATTTATAAATATTTAATATCACTAATAATATTTATTAACAATTCTGGATGTTTAACCACATTTTAAATGAACTTCCCTTCATGAATACAATTAAACAGATCATGAAAACGAAGGAAAAAAATACTTCAAAAATAATAAAATTGAATCTCTTAAACCCATAAATAATTCCATTAATGAACTTAATGAGGTTATACCATACCAATTAAATTTTTATTAGGTTCTAGAAATATTAATTAATGAGGGTAAATTTGACTATTAAAGTCATTAAGATCAATCAAGAACACCTTCGAGAATAAGGTAAGGGACCCTCTCTCTCACTTTTGTTCAACAATTTACCCTATATTGGGCACTTTTATTTTTAATTTGTAATGATGGGGTATTTTTTTCACCTTACCCATACTTCCATTTTGATATATAAATAATGGGATACCCCTTTACCTCTCATTAATCCCTCACAAGAACACTTGTTACCATGCCGAAATGTTTGTAAGGGGTTTTCTCATCTCTCCTTCATTTCCATTAGATTTCCAGTGTTCGACACTTATTTCTTAAATGTTGTGTATGTGTACTTCCATTTTTCATATAATATCACAATTACTTTTATATTTATGGTATTCAGTGATTCATTTGATGGTTATTATGTTTTTGTCATATGATTCGACTAATTACATTGTGGTAGGGGACTTTGTCTCAATTTTCTATTTTGTTGTGACTTATTTTGTATTGAGCATCTAATAATTATTATGTGGTGTACCTAATTCCCATTTTAGATCACATTTCATTTGAAATTATAATTCTATTAAATATCCATATTCTCATATCATGGATATGGTTATTGTCTAAGTCGTATACCATTTTACATATGGTATTTATTTTTAATGTTTTTTTAATTATGGAAGTGTTGATGAATCTGTATCCCCTATTCTATATAGATAATGTAAATGAATATTCATCATTTATTTAATCTATTTATAAAGAATTATTTGGAAATGCAGTGATGGGAGGGGCCCTCTATAGCCCCTTGATGCATCGACAGGTCTCATGAGACAATTAGTTTGGTGACAAATCCTTTGAGTTTGTTTGCAAAAATTAGACGAGTTTGAACCCAGATAACTAAACCGTTTTAATGGTATTATGGTTTCATGTTCCAGATACATGACATCCAATTAATAAGAATTCAATTTTTTTATTATCAGTTTTTATTATCCATGATGTTTTCACTATGACAAAATCTATGGATGTAGTTTCATTCTTAGTTTATTAATGGCATGACTTTTTCATTTATTCACCATGCTATATTGATTATGCCAAGTTGTTTATGATTAAGTCATTATTGATTCATGCTTCTTCTCTTCTGAACCCTTACTGAGCATTTGAGCTCACCACTTTCATTTTTTTACCTCTAACAGTTTATAAAGAGGATATCTTTTATTGAGTTTCTATGGAAGTAGTTTTTAGTTTTTGTTATGTGATATATTTTGTACCTTTTCGATGTAAATTGAGTTACATCTATGTATCTAGTTTCTTCAAGACTACTAAAATGTTTATTCCTTCGGGATTTCATTCCTTCTAACCATGCCAATGTACATAGTAATGCAACGACTCTAGTCTAAAAGGGTTGGGGTGTTACAGTTGGTATCAAAGGAAGTTTAGTAGAAACCTTTGAAACTTGATTAAAAAATATAGATTAGGGAACAAATCCCTAAAGTATTATTTGAGGACAAACATACAATAATTTCCTATTATTTTGGTAAGGAATATATTATATGGATATTTCTAGAAAATAAATCACTCTCTGGATACAAATAGGTCGAGGTGGCTCTGGCATAGATGTACCTAGGAGTGTAAACTCTGACAAGGAGTTTCGAGCTAGACCATGGGTATCCTGGTACATGATAGTGGGCCTTTCTGCACTCTTGCCATTGGAAATCCTGGCGGATATGCTTAAGATAATTCACATTTTCTTTAAAATGAATTATGAAGGACATTAATGAAAAATTTTCCTTAGGGAAACCATTTTTATGAGATTACCTATGCATAAAATTTCAATCTTTGTTATGTAATTTTCTATTTTAGTTTCATAAACTAATCTAGTGTATGTCATTATTGAGAAATAAAACCAAATGGAAGAATGGGAATTAGTACTCATTAACAATGTAGGTATTTCCCCACCGAGCAAGTCAACACAGTCAACATATTATCAGATCATATTATGACCATATTGGGAAAACTTACACTTTTGTGATGAATAACCATGATACACCTGTGTTGGATCATTTCATGGTGCAGATGCCCCCATCTTTTAGTGGGACTACAAATTTGATGGTGGATGAGCAGTGGATCATGTCCCTTGAAAAGATATTCATGGCATTAAAACGCAATAAAAATGAATAGGTAGTGCTGGCAGTATATTGTCTCAAGGGTGAGGCTGATCAATGGTTGTCCTTGACTCAGAATACCACTAAGGAAGAAGAAATATAAGATATGGAATATAGTACTTTTAAGGAAATATTCTTTGAAAAATAATTACCTCATGAGCAATGAACCATAATGAAGAGTAATTCCTTATCATAAAGCAAAGGGAAAAAGATAGTGTTGCAGAGTATGAGTCTACCTTCACAAGAATATCCAGGTATGCCATAGATTACATTAGAGAATCAGAAGAAAAGATTGATCATTTCTTTGAAGGTATTAAGCCAAGTCTTCAGAGGGCACTGGCTTATCAATAATTTTCATCATATGATGAAATTGTATCAAGTTCCATCAAAACATGGAAGGAATTTTCTAGATCAAATTGTTTCAATGGAAACCAAGATAATAAGACTTACTCTGATAACCATGGAAAAGTTAAAGCACTAATTAAGATAAAGGGAACAAATCAATTCCCATTACATGAGAACTGTGGAAGGAATCATCTTGGGAAATTATTAAAAGGCATGGGAGTCTGCTGCAAGTGTGGAGAAAAGGGTAATCGATATAATGAATGCAAGGGGAATAAAAAATTCAATTATTTTCAATGCTACAATTTTAGAGAGATGGGAAACTATTCAAATGAGTGTCCTAAGATCCAAGGAAACTTTCCTGAGAAAATTCCAAGAGATAAAGGGAGATCTTATGTGATTACAATAGTGGAGTTCGAAGATCCTAATGATGTGGTGGCTGGTAGTTTAATTTTTTCCTCAAACATAGCCAACACTTTTTTTGATTCTGGATCATCACATTCATTTATATCTTCCCAGTTTTCCAAGAAAATTAGATATGTCCAATTTTATTTAATAAAGGAGTTAGCAGTCAAAACTCCTAAGGGATGCATAATTGCAACAAAGGCATGTCAACTAGACCCCCTAATGACACATAAACATGCTTTAGTTTCTAACCTTGTCATCATACCAATTATTGAATTTGATATAATTCCTGGTATGAATTGGATATCAAATTATGTTTCAAAGAACTCTTATTAGAAGAAAGAAGTTACAATTTTTGAAAATGGTGTAGAATTCTTTATCTTTAGAGCAGAAACCTCGCCACATGATTCTTATCTAGATCCACCCCCAGTAGCTAAACTGAATGTAATACTAAGAGAGGAAGATAAACCTATATCTATGGGTGAGGCATGAAATCTTAAAATTAATGGTGTGCATATAGTGCAAGAATACATTAATGTATTTCCATTGGATTTACTTGGACTTCTTCCAGAGTGGGAAGTTGAGTTCTCTATTCATTTAATTATTGGTGTGAGGAGTTTATAAAATACTCCCTATATAAGGGCCACTTTTGAATTAGTGAAGCAAAAGAAACAACTAGAGGAATTGTGTAAAAAAGGATTTATTCGACCTAGTGTTTCTCTATGGGGAGTCGTTGTCCTCTTTGTCCAGAAGAAAGATGGATCCATGAGGCAATGCATTGATTAGAGGGAACTAAAGAATATTACAATAAATAATAAGTACCTTATGCCCCAGATTGATGATTTATTTTATCAACTTTATGGAGCTCAATACTTTTTGAAGATTGACCTTAAATCTATATATCATCAGCTGCATGTGAGGAAAGAAGATATTCCTAAGACAGTATTTCAAACTAGGTCTGGGTATTACAAGTTTACAGTGTTGCCTTTTGGACTAACTAATGCACCCTCTTTTTTCATTGATTTAATGAATAATGTTTTCAAGGAATATCTTGATAACTTTTTGGTGGTATTCATCGATGATATCCTAGTACACGCAAAAAGATATGAAGACCAAGATAATCACTTGAGGATTATTATGAAAACTCTTAGAATAAATGAATTGTATGGGACGTTTAATAAGTGAGAATTTTGGATTCAATGAATTTATTTACTTGTCCATATTGTCTATAAGGATGGAATATTAGTTTATCCTAGGATGAAAAAGGCAATCCAAGAATGTACCATGCTGACAAACATAACCGATGTATGCAGTTTTATTGTCTTAGCAGGTTACAATCAGCATTTCATTCAGAATTTTGCCTGACTGGCTAACCCGCTAACTAAGCTCACATGTAAATCAGTTAAGTTTTTATGGAATAAATAATGTACATAATGATTTGTAGAATTGAAAATAATACTAGTCAATGCTCAAATTTTGACTCTTCCATCTAGAAATGAGGGATTTTTGATATACAGCGATGCATTAAAGAATGGACTAGGTTGCAACCTTATACAAAACGTTAAATTTATTGATTATGCATCAAGATAGTTGAAGAGTCATGAGAAAAATTATCCAACTCATGATCTTGAGTAAGTATCTATAATCTGTTCTCTAAAAATATGGAGACATTATCTCTACAAAGAAAGATGTGAGATTTATACGGACCACAAGAGTTTGAAATAAATTTTCACACAAAAAGAACTCAACATGAGGCAAAAAAGATGGCTTGAGTCACTCACAGATTACGATTGTTCAATACACTACCACCCAAGAAAGGAAAAAATGTGATAGATGCATTAAGAAGGAAGGATCGTGAACTCCTGACCCAAATGAGGACTAAAAGACATCCCAAATTCATGGATTTACTAAATATGGATATAGAAATTGTTAAGGAAGGGGGAAACATTCCTATTTCAAATGATTTCTAAACCATCTTTATTAGAGAAGATAAAATTATCTCACTCTAATGATGGGAATTTCAATAAGAAAATTAATGTTGTCATGGATGAGAGATTAGTAGACTTCGTGTATGAAGAAGGATTTCAAGAATTTGGGAAGAGGTTATGTGTTTCATTAGTAATTGATATAAAAAGGGAACTATTAGATGATTCTCATAGATCATATTTTTCTATACTCCTAGGTAGCACAATGATGTATAGAGATCTAGTGGATTATTTTTGTTGGGAAAATATGATGCGAGAAATTGCTGACTACATGTCAAGGTGCCTAGTTTGTCAATATGTGAAGGCATAGAGACAACATCCCAGAGGATTGATGAAACCTCTACCTATTCCTATGTGGAAGTGGGATAACATTACGATGGATTTTTTCACTGGACTACCAAGGACACCTAGAAGGAATGATGAAATTTGGATAATTGTTGATTGTCTCACAAAATCAGAACATTTCCTTCCTTTAAGAGAGAATACACCACTTGAGTACCTGGAAAGACATTACATTAAAGAAGTTGTAAGACTTCATGGTGCACCTCTATCAATTGTGTCTGATCGAGATCCCCATTTTACATCAAAATTCTGAAAAAGTCTCCAGAAGGTTTTGAATACTGAGCTTTGTATGAGTACTACTTATCACCCCCAAACCGACAGACAGTCTGAAAGCACTATTCAATCTCTAGAATACATACTGAGATCACGCTATATTGACTTCCAAGGTATGTGGTATCAATACTTTCCATTGGTGGAATTTTTCTACAATAATAGTTTCCATTCTAGTATTCAAATGGCTCCATTTGAAGCATTATATGGAAAGAGATTTTGAACTCCAACATGTTGGGACAAAGTTGGTGAGAGAAAACTTATGGGCCCAGAACTTTTTGAAGATACCACAATAAAGGTGAAGATAATCCAAGCCCATATTAGTGAAACCCAAAGTAGGCAGAAGAGTTGTGCTAACAACCGGAGAAAGGATTTAAAATTCCATGTGGGATATCATGTCTTTCTGAATGTATCTCCATGGAAGGGTGTCTTAAGGTTTTAAAAGAAGGAGAAACTGACCCCCAGGTACATCAGACTATTTGAAATTTTGGAAAAAATCAGAGCTGTATCGTATGTTTAGAAATGCCTCCAAGTCTCTACAAATTTCATGATGTGTTATAAGTTTCACTGTTGAATAAAAACATTCTATACCCAATTCACATACTCACCTATGAAGAAATATAACTGGAACCCAATTTGTCATACTGTGAAGAGCCTATCGGGATCCTTGACATAAGGGAGAAGGTTTTGAGAAATCGGACAAATCATCTAGTAAAGGTTATTTATAAAAACCAAAATATGGAGGAAGCAACATGGGAACCTGAGGATGTTATGAAGAAGGACCACCCACATATTTTCAGTGGGCTTTATAAATAAAAAAAATGAGGGGAAAATTTCTGAAGGAGGGAATAATGTAGCACCCCAAACATTTTTTGGTATGTTTCTCTTAAATACATTCTATTAATATCATATATATAATAAAGCACTGATTTTCTTTGAAACAACACTTGGTTATTTAGGAGAAAATCATAGCCTAGCCATTGAACTTAAATTTTACACTTGTGTGTTTTGAATTTTGAAAATCTGACAAACAGAGTTGTGTTCAGGATGATATTTACAGTCTAATAAAATTAACTTAATTTTTCAGTGAATAGTAACCTACCCTTATGAATAGTAACCTATTCTTATGAATAGTAACTTACCCTTATGAATAGTAATATGAGTATTAATAATTGTATCTATACCCAGGAATGTATAACTAAATTTAGGCACCTTTAAAATAAAGATGAATATTTTATGTGTATATTTTTTTATTAATCAATGATTTTAATTAAACATTTAATTAATCATATTTATAAATTTAATTTTGAAAAATGGAATTCATTTTTGGATTCTGTACATTGAAAAATGGTTAGGGTGGATTTTTGGTATTTTTCTGAAATACTTGAATTTTATATGAATAGTGAAATACCATAATTTACAAAATAAGCTAAATACACTAATTATGGAGTCATGTATGATTTTCTTCTAATATAAGCCCAATTGATTCGGATACACGTGATAAAATTACTATTATTGGTCATAGAAGACTCGCTATTCCTTTTCTTGTGAAGAAATAATAAATTAATGAATATAATATGGAGAAATCCCCTCCCCCCCCCCACAATATAAACCACCCCTCACCCCCTCTTCCTCCCACACCACACAAGCTTCAAGCCTTGACTAAATTCTACTCAAATAACTCCCTAAAAACCTCCCCCACGTTCAAGACATTCTGGTCTCACCAAAAGGCCAAAAATAAAGGGCTTAAAGATTTTCTCAAATAGGAGTACTCAAGAGGTGAACCGCTCTTCCTTTTTCTTTCAATTCCTTTTATAAGTTCCATTATTTTGTTCTCTCTTCTCACCTCACCTCATCCAAATTCCAAGATACTAATAGTACCATAAATGTAATGGATTTACATTATGATAATGGAATATTTCATCATAATCTCTCTTTTTTTCCTCTATTTATATTATAAATGCAAACACCGTTCGAGATGTGATAATTTATCACCCTCAAGGAAGACGGGTTTTCAATTTTGCATGACTATATTCAATACTGGTCATGAAACCATTTCAATGGTGAAAAAAATCATAATATATTTATTTTATTTTATTTCAATGTTCTTTAATCCTTACACACTCATACTATGGAATAATAATACAAAACAAGTTCATTGTGCACAAAACTGTCAATCCTAATCCAAGTGTTTATCATTAACTCATCAAATGAGTCATCCTCATGGTATATAACCAGAATAATTATAAGATAATTTATATCTCTTTAATTTCAATAATAATATATATTAACAATTCTATATGTTTAACCACATTTCAAATGAACTTCCCTTCATGAACATAAGTAAACGGATCATGAAAACCAAGAAAGAAAATGCTTCTAAAACAATAAAGTTGAATCTCTTAAACCCATAAAAAATGCCATTAATGAACCTAATAAGGTTATAAAATATAAATTAAATGTTCACAAGGTTATTTAAATATTAATTAATGAATCTAAATTTGATTATTCTGGTCCTTAAGAACAATCAAGAACGCCTTCAAGCATACGCTAAGGGGCCCTCTCTCTCACTTTTCTTCAAGAATTTCCCCTATGATGTGTCATTTCATTTTTAATTCCTATTGATGGGGTATGTTTTCTCACCTCCCAAATTATGCCATTATGATATATAAAAATGTTCATACCCCTTTACCTCTCATTAAGCCCTCACAAGAACATATGTCACCATGCCGAAATGTTTGTAAGGGGTTTCCTCATCTCACATTCATTTCTGTCAGATTTCCAATGTTCACCACTTATTTCTTGAATGTTGTGTATTTGTACTGACATTTGTCATATAATATCATGATTAGGTTTATATTCATCATATTCAGTGATTCATTTGATGGTTATTAATTTTTTGGTCATATGATTCGACTAAATACATTGTGATAAGGGACTTTGTCTCAATTTTCTATTTCGTTGTGACTTACTTTGTATTGAGCACATAATAATTCTTATGTGGTGTACCTAATACCCATTTGAGATCACATTTATTTTGAAATTATAATTATATTAAATATCCATATTCTTATATCATGTATATGGTTATTTTCTAAGTCGTATACCATTTTACTTATGGTATTTATTTTGAATGTTGTTTTAACTGTGGAAGTGTTGATGAATCTTTATCCCCTATTATATATGGATAATGTAAATGCATGTTTCTCTTTTATTGAATCTACGTATAAATAATGATTTCGAAATGTAGTGATGGTAGGGGATCTCTATAGCCCTTTGATGCATCGACAGGTCTCTTGAGACAATCAGTTTGGTGACAAACCCTTTAAGTTTTTTTCTAAAATCAGACGGGCATCTACCCACCGAACTATACCATTTTAATGGTATTATGGTATCATGTCCAGATACATGATGTCCAATTAATTAGAATTATCTTTATTCATTATCATTTATTACTATCCTTGTGGTTTACACTATGAAAAAATCTATGGTTGCTGTTTCATTCCCAGTTTATTAATGGTGTGAGTTTTAAATTTATTCACCATGCCATATTGACTATACCAAGATGTTTATGATTCAATTATTATTGATTCATGCTTATTGTATTTTTAACCCTTACTGAATGATTGATCTCACCCCTTTCATTTGTTTACCTCTAATAGGTTATGAATAGGAGATCCCATATTGAGTTTATATAGAAGCAGTTTTCAATTTTTGTAATGTGTGGTATATTGTACCTTTCCAACATAATTTGAGTTACATATATGTATCTAGTTTCTTCAAGAATACTAAACTGATCATTACTTTAGTTTTTAATTCCTTCGAACCATTCCAATGTAGTTATTAATGCACTGGCTCCTGTCTAGATGGTTCCGGAGTTACATCCTCTCCCACAAAACGTTTTCACCCCTATAGGATTTCATTTATCACTTTACTTCTAGTTCCCTCAACTACCATTATTGTAACAGTAGCGACATTTCCTCTACCCAACCACAAATATAAACTTGATGTCTTAACATCAAAATAATTTTCCATAGAATTAATTTATTTTTTCATATATATATATTTATTTTATTTCTTTTTTAGTATTAATTATATAATAGTTGCTTTCTTTTGCATGTTTGTTTTTTTTATTTGAGATGGGGTGATATATAAATATTTTGTGCCTTTCTATACCAAAACATCCATATACTTCATCTCCCTCAAAACGTTCCAACCCCTATAATGTTTTATTTGTCACTTTCTTTCAATTTGCCTCCAATTAATTTTTAGGAAGAGTAATGACACTGCTTCTTATCAATCATAAAGGTAATCTTGATTTTTTCACAGAAAAATCATTGTCTGGAGAATTAATGTATTGTTTCATATTTATGTTTAATTTATTTATTTTTAGTATTACTCAAATAATAATTTTTTCTTATATAGTTGAATTATTTTGATCTATTTGGGGTGATCTGTCTATCTTTCAATCCTTTTTGAACCAAAATGTTTGTTGACTTCTTATCCCTCAAAAACATTCACCCCTACAATGTTAACGTTTTCCACTTTCCTTCAAATTCCCTCCACTTATCAATAATATATGTAATATTTATGTTTACACAATAAAATAATTTTTCATATAATTAATTTATTACTTCATATTTATGTTTAATTTATTTCATTTTAGTATTACTAATATAATAATTGTTTTCTTATTCAAGTAAAAAATAAATTTAGTGGATACCATTTTAGAATTTATATTTAGGATTTTTTTAGACTTCGGGATGTTTAGAAATCATCATCACCTCAATTCGATACAGGGTGTGATCGGTAGGACTCTAAGTACTCTTTCTATTTAAAATTAACATTAATTTCAGTAAAATATAAAAATGAAATACTTCAAACCCAAAAAGAAATATTCAGATTGTATTCATACATTAATAAAATGATTCATTTTTTATTTTTTATGTATAGGAATCGGCCACACCTTGATCTAATACATGATGTTCTTATTATGACTGAATTTTTCTATTATAATTTTAAAATTGACATTTTAGTTCAAAAATTGTCACTCGCTAAAAACTAATCGAAAACACTCAAATTTCTTTGATAATTTAGGAAAATTATTAATATTTCATTTTCGACATGTGTGAATTAGTTTCACATCAAACTAATACATTAAGTGATAGGAATTAGTCAAATTGGGTGTTTTCAGTTTAAAATTAAATTTTAGTAAAAAACACAACAGGCATCCTAAAACCAAGAAAAATGAATTCATAATATTTTTAATAATTTAGGAAAATTATCCACATGTCATTTTAGATTTTTAAGAATACGGTGTACCTCAATCCGACACACAGTGTGATCCGTATGACTCAAAGTGTTTACTTTTATTTAAAATTGGCATCAATTTTAGTAAAATGCACAACTAGCCTACTGAAAACCAAGAAATTTCATTTTGATTATTTTGATACTTTATAAAAATGATCCATAAGACATTTTATATATGTAGGGATCATCCATTACCCAATCTGATACATGATGTTCCTGCGATTACCAAAAGTGTCCATTATCAATTTAAAATCGTAATTTTAGTTAGTGTCACTCACTAAAACCCAATCAAATGCACACAAATTTTTGTGATAATTTAAAAAAATTATTCATAATTCATTTTTGATGTTTATTAATCAGTTTCACATCAAATAGATACATGATGTGATCAGAATGAGTCAAACTGTGTGTTTCCATTTTAATATGACATTTTAGTAAAAAAGATAGCAGACAAACTCAAAAATGAGAAAATTCATTAGGATTATTTTCATACTTTAGTAAAATAATAAATTAGTTATTTTAGATATTTATGAATTATTAAAACCTTAATCAATCCAATGGTGTAACCAGTATAACTCAAAGAGAGTACTTTTACTTAAAATTGGAACCAATTTTTGTAAAATAGACAACTGACAAACTCAAAACCTAGAAACAACATTCGTATTGTTTTGATACTTTAGGAAAATTATTCATAAGTATTTTTTTACATGTTGGGATTAGCTACACCTAAATATTATACCTGATGTTTCTGACATGACTGAAGGTGTCAGTTATTAGTTCAAAATTGATATTTTAGTTCAAAAAGTGTCACTCACTATAAACTAATCAAATGATATTGGATATTATTTATAACCTAGTATAATGATTCACAAGTCATTTTTTATGTGTATGAATAATTTTCACATGATAATTATACACAATGTGATTGGAATGAGTCAAAGTGTGTGTTTCAAATTTAAAGTGGCATTTCAGTAAAAAGGCAATCAATATACTCAAAACCAAGAAACTTCATTAGGATTATTTTTTAAACATTATAAAAACATTATATAAGTCATTCGAGACATTTATTAATCATCCACACATTAATCTGACCCACAGTGTGACCTGTATGACTCATAGTGTGTACTTTTACTTAAAATTGGCACCAATTTTAGTAAAATGGAGAACTAACCCACTCAAAACTGAGAAAACACATTTGGATTGTTTTTATATTTTAAAAAACTATCCATGGGTAATTTTTTGATGTGTAGGGATCATCCTTCCCTCAATAAGATATATGATGTTCCTAGTATGACTTAAATTGTCATGTATCAGTTTAAAATCAACATTTAAGTTCGAAAAGTTTTACTCACTAAAAATCAATCAAACGTGCTCCGATTTCCTTAATAATTTTTTAAAATTATTCATAAGCAATTTTTTACATATAGTAATCAATTTAACATCATAACGATAAATGATGTATTTATAATGAATAAAAGTGTGTGTTTCTAGTTTAAAATGAAATTTTAGTAAAAAAGACAACATAGATGCTAAAAACTGAGAAAATGCATTCAGATTGTTTTGATACTTCAGGAAAATGATCCAAAAGTCATTTGAGACTTATAGGAATCATTAAAACATCAATCCAAACCATGTTATGATAGAAATGACTCAAAGTGTGTACTTTTATTTAAAATTGGCATCAATTTTAGTATAATTGACACTTTCTGTTAATTTATTTCTTTATATTATTACTAATATATTAATTATTTTCTTATATAGGTGGGTTATTTTTCTATAGAAGGGGTGGTGTTTTTGAAAATATCATGATTTATGGTCAAGATTAAAATAAAAAAGGAACATTAATGTTTTTTAATGTATGTAATAATTTGTATTTATGTGATTGTATAAACCAATGTTTGAAATGTATATAATATAGTGTTTTTTTGTATTTGTTTTGTAAATTTAATTTCATTTAAAATATATATTGGGATTATTTTTAATTTCTGGTGTGTTTCTGGTGTTATAGTGTGATATTACAACACACTGCACTGGTGCAGCAGTGTGTTGTTACAGCTCACTACAGTATGTCCCTTTATCAGTGCTTTTAAAAAAAGGGCACATTTTTCAGCACTTCTAAAATCTTTTATAAAGTTACACTTTATCAACACTTCTTTAAGCACTTCTTAAATCATTTATCAAAAAATTTATAAGCACTAAAAATGGATCTTTTAACAGTAATAAAAAGGTGTTGATAAAGGATATATTTATCAATGTTCTTTTAGCACCAATAAAGTCCCCTTTTATTAGTTATTTTTTAGCACTAATAAAAGACTAGGGATTCTAATATTCCTCGGGTAGTCAATGATTTTAAAGCACTAATAAAGGATATTTCTAGTTATCATAAAAGCTTATTTATAGTAGTGTTTGTCTAATGAAATAATTAATTTTATTATACTGATTAAATTGTATGCCTTATAACTTTTGTACATCTAATGGATTTCATATATTTGTAGAATTTTGTTCATATGAAGGAATTTTATTGGATTTGATATTGTACGATTTAAAATATCAATAGCATCCCTTCAAGCCTCAATATCATTCCATTTAAAGAAAAACTTCTAAAACTCAAAACACAAACATCGTAAATATTAAGCTTTCAGACATCATAAAATTTAAAGGTAATAAAAAAGTATACTTTGAAAATATTTCATCGATTAAAAAAAATCTATTCAGAAAAATTTGCCTGATTTTTTTTATCATGTGAATATCCTAGAAATTCATAAAATACAATTATAAACATGAACAACTGAATTTTTTCCCCTTTGTATGAAATTATTAGATTTTGATATTTTGTAACTCATGTTGTTGGAAAATTTCAAAATAAAATAAAATCATCATATTGGGATTGTATGAACATTTTCTGTCTGAACCTTTTGAAGATAAGATTCTTGAACAAAAACCTTGAGTGGTGGACTTTGTTTAAAAAAAACATCCGGTCATTTTTTTTATGTTGAACACTTTTTTATGTCTGGTTAACATATTTAAAAAAACAATATATGACCTTTTTCATTCAATTACATATCTATATAGTTATCTTTTTTTGAACATTTAATAATGTGAGTTCATTTTTGAAAAGACAACAAAATACGATTCATCTAAAAAACTACATACATATAGAAAATTTATAACTATCTTCGTCCAACATGGTCCCAATAGTCCCCCCCCCCCCCCTTAATATTTTTTTTAACCAGGAATCATAAATCATTGAAAGATTATAACTCAACCTATGGATCACATATCTAATAATTATAATCCAATGTCAGTGAACTTGATGTTGGAAAATCGAATCATTTAATTGAAAAAACATATTTTTTATCAGTAGTGACTTAAGTAACTTCTTCTTCCACACATCTTCATAACTGTTTTCCTCAAACCTAGAACTTTTTCCAACAATAAAAAATTTTACTACATCCACTTGAAAGACATCCAACACTAGGTTTAAATAAAACGTGATAATCTATATTATTATTTAAACATGACTTTTATAAACTATCCATTAAGTTGGAGGGTATGAATAGGAATAACTAAATTATGAAAACTTATATGGTTTATAATTATATAAAATAAATAAAATGTTTACCTACAAATTATGAATAAAATAAGAACTATTTTAAAGAAAAATAAATGTTTTTAAAAAAAGTGTTTTTTGTAAAGGAAATTTAATCGTTCATTGAAAACATAATATAAAATTATTTTTTTATAATTTTAGAAACATTATTTTACAAAATTAACTAAATTTTAGAAGCAATGAAATAAAATTTATCTTAGGTTGAATTGTTTATATTTTTCTAAAAAGTTTCTTATTTCTTTGAATAATGGAAAATACTGATTTTATTTTAAAAAAATTAAATTTTTCATTTAAATAATTATAATCTACATTTAACGTTAGTGTGGTTTTAAAAGTTAAATTACTTAAAAAATATTTTAATAAATATAAATTAATTCATTAGAATCAATTTCATATTAAATTTTTTTATAAAAACTTTTTCAATTTTTAAAAGTTTTACTTTTGAAAAATAGTTTTTTCAATATGTTTTCTTGTTTAATTTTAAATTATATTATACTAATTATTTGAGTTAAATTTATATAAATTTAATCACTATTTTTAATCATCCTAGTTTATATTATTAAAATTTTCAACTTATTTTTTTACCATAATGAATAGTAAAAATGTTAAAAATTATTTACCGTATTTAAGGTAAAAATAGGTTTACTGGAGGGTTAAACTAAACATACAAGGGTTAAAATGAAAAAAAAAGTGTAATTCATTTTTTATGATAAAATTTTTAACTTATCTCTTATAATGTTCTAAAATGGTCAATTATGGTTCCTTTTGATATGAAAAAAAAACTTGATCGAAATTCCTTCTTTTAAAAAATTCCAAGTGTGTCCTCTCCCACACTTATAAAAGGACACCCCCTCTCCTCTTCTTTCCACACTTCCAAAACCCATTTTCAAGGAACATAAATACCTAAATCACTTCACTAATTCTATAAACTCTTCCTATAATACTTTTTTTGTTCATAAATCTAAGATAGCAAGGCCTCTGATTTAAACTCAATGGTGATATTCAAATAAGAGGTAACATTCTTAACTAAGCACTTTATTTTATTTTTTCTTACACCTTCTTTAAATATTATTACAATATGATGATATAATAACCTAAGTATCTTCAATAGACTAATATGTTTTTATGTTATAGTATTAACCTAAAACCATCTCCACCTACCTCAGATGGGGAAGGAAACTATTGATCATGTGTACAGTGGAAGACAGTCTCGCTAACCGACGTAATTAATTTTACAAATTTATCCTCACATATGAATATAAGTAAGTATATAATGTTTTCTTATTATATTTATGTAATAATTATACTTATTTAACTATAATATCATTTATAAATTGCAAATTTTCATTCCATATAAAATATGATAATGTTGTTCATCTCTACAGGGGACTTCCACCTTGTGAAGTGATGTGGTTCATTCTTAATATACACTTTATGTGGAAGAAAATAATGAATAATTTGATGTTTATATATGATATTAATAAAATATTGACCATTATGTCAAAATAATATATCATATACCTTCTTACCTTATCAACCATTTAATAAATGATAGCATCGTTCGGGTGTATAGCGGACTACCGCTCTCGAAGCAATGTGATTGTTTTATTAATACATCATATAGATGGTATGTGTAAGGATATTTAAAGAAATAATATGATATTTATGATATAATTATCATATTTTAATGATAAAATAATTCTAACCTTCCTCTTATCTTGATCTTTGAAAAATATAAGCATTACTCATGCATATGTACAACGAACCGTTTATATGATTATAACGTATGTTCATTTTTCATAACAATATTAAATGGTTGGATTAAAAAGTATAATTTCATATAAAATATAAATTTATTAAAATTTTACTATTATAAATATAATTAATTAATAATCTTGTTTACCTTTTTCATCTTACCAAAGCGATTTTGGACATATGAGTCATTTATCATAAAAATAACTAATGTTAATTTCATTGGTTAAGTTCTAGAATACGACATGGTAAAAATTAAAAAAATAGACTTGAAAATGTTATTAATGAATTAAATAATTAACATCCGTTTTTTATTATTAATATAAAAAATACACATGAAAATAGTGCTCGAGGTAAGGGATCTCTTTAAACAACCCATTCCCTCGCGTTATATACTTTCTCTCTCTAACTCACTTTATCTCTCTCTTTAATGTTAAGAAATAATTTTGAATCATGTATATATGTCTCTAACACATATACCTAGTTTATTTTTTCATCCTTTCATGGGATAATACATGACTTATGGCCATTTCCAAAATTCATTCACTATAAAATTTCCTTTGATTATAATATGAAATATGATTTTGAAACCATTTTTCTTTCAATGGATAATTATTATGTTACACCTTATGATTGATTTCATTTATGTAGAACACATATATCATGAACATGTTATAATGGTTGTGCCCAGTTAGTTCTCTAATTCATTGGGTAAAGCTTTAGACTCATGAGGCATCATGTGAGGGATTAGGAAGTAAACCTAATTCATTATGGGATTTGTCCACCATGTGATATTATCTAGCTAATTATCCTTGAATATTGTTTATATCTTGTTTTATGTTGCTTCCACATATCATATGATTCTATAATCTTCTGATACCATGATATTTATGTGATTCTTTCACATTATTTCTCATTTACCTTCTATTTTATGATATAATGTTATACCTTTGAGTCACATGATAAGCTTCCTTATCATGCTTATAAACTTATAGTGATTTTTAGCTTACCCCATTATTTATGTTTTCCCTAGGATATCCCATTTAGTTTTACAATATCAAATATATTTTAAGAGATCACTATAGGGAATAAATTGATAATTCTGTGTTTTAGTTTCATTAAATGTACTTAGAACCTAGTCTTCCAAATACATTGTTTCATTATGATCCTTGTGTTGTAATTATTGGATATTAATGTTTAGGAATCATGTAATAATTTGTGTAAAAGACTTAGGTCCCCCAGAGTTTTTATTAGAGGAATGGTTTAGTTAAATTTGGAACAAGGATGAGAAAATATTAGTTAGAACCCTAAGGAAAAGTATAAGTATAAAAATATGGATAATTCTAAGTATAATAAAATATAATATAATATTGATGAAGTATAGAGTGAGTGGTTTTAAAGAAAATGCATCTTTATCTGAATACTACAAGTAAACTCTACTCTAGGAAAGAGGTACCTAGTGTAGTTACCAAGAAAAGGCCAAATTAGGTTAGACTCATTTATAACCTAGTGCATGAAAATGGTCCTTACTACACACCTGGTTTGACACTCCCAGGGAATATGATTTATAAATTCAAAAACTCTTTAAAAACAATTATGAAGGACATAAATTAATTTCTAGGTTATAAAAACTAGTCGGAAAAATTATTGTGGATAATATAGATTTAAACCTAGAAGAAAATAAGTTAGGTTCTGTTAATTTTATAAGTTTCCAATTAGTATGTTAAAGTATGCTCATCCTATGTTTTTATATCTTTCAGTTAATGTTGAAAAATATTAGAAACCATACCAACCACCAACACGATTGGAAATTTGTTGATTCTTCATATGAAATCCCTAACCTTATGGGTGAAAGATCTGAGAAATTCATGGAAATATTGGCTCAACTATCTCAAGTTATGAATAATAACATGAATCATATAGAATATCCTAATCCTACAAAGAAGGATCAAGTTGAATTCACGTATTTTATGTGAAAAAATCCCCCTAAAATTATTGGGCCATTTGATCCCCTCATCACTAAACATTAGATTAACTGCATTGAGAATATATTCTCTATCCTCCAATTCATAGAGAAATAGAAAGTTTTTCTTTTCTTTTATCACATTGAGGGAAAAGCTGACCAGTAGTAGACACTGATCAAGAACACAAATTCCAAAGAATATATTGATTCCATGTAATAATAATAATTCAAGAAAATATTTTTCATGAAATATTGTACCTGAACTCTTCATCTTAAAATGGGGATGAATTTCCTCATTTTGAAATAAACTAAAGACGAATCTATTAGGTTTTATAAGGAAAAAATAAGAGGTCTTGAATGATATACCTCCATATTTGTTTTTAGATTTGAAATTAAGGCGTAAAATTTCTTTAGTGATTAAAAGATGAGTCAATGAAAATATTGGTTATTCAAGACTTCGACAGTTATAAAGATATTCTTTATTATTTCCCCTAGTTTGAGATGGATATCGGTGACTATCAGTTATCTCATGGGACTAGATAAAAAAATCATAAAATTGAATCTCCTTTAGAACCATTAATAGATAAATCCCATGGAGGATAAAAAAATACAACATCCCATTGGTCAAAATTTTGGGAAGAATAATCCTTGAAACTTCCTAAAGGGTACTGGAAGATGATTTAAGTGTAGAAAAGAGGGGAATCAAGATAACCATTTCTATAGGTAAATAAATAATCCCACTAATAAGTATGATAAAAATAAGGTTTTGATAAAAACTATACATAAGGTACAGTGTTTTAACTATAAGGAACACAACCATTTTGAAATCCAATGCCCTAAACAAAGGATTTTCATAGAAAATATTCTATAACAACATCCAAGGTATAAAAGAAGGGAATAAGTTATCACTAATGATGATGTTGATATTGAAAATTATGTGGTTATAGGTGATTTTGTTATTCATTTAACAATAGAGAACTTAATTTTGTATTCTGGTTCTACACATTCTTCAATATATTGAAATATTAGTAGAAAGTTTTAAACACTGCCTCAAAACATGGGCATTGAGCTACATTCGAGAACAGAAATTATAATTATGGTTGTATCCCAAGTATATAAATCCTACCCAATAAATTTTTGTGGACTTAATCTCCCAGAAAAAATTTAAATACTTCCTTTAGTGGAGTTATATGCTATTTTGGTCATGGATTTCTATCCTTATATAAATCCAAAATCAAATATCAATAGTGGGAGATCACACTTCACATCCCAAGTCATCCTCCAATTATATATAAGTGTAAGTATGGGTATGAATCTCTCTTGGAATATTCTATTTATGAATGGATATTATTGCCTTATGAAAAAGTATGTTTTTCCCAAATGATTGAGAAAAATGAGAGAATCGTGCTTGAATGCATTCCTGTTATGAGGGATTATGCTCATGTATTCCCAAAAGAGTTTCCTAGCCTTCCTCATAACCAATATATAGTGTTTTAAATTGAACTTATACCTAGACCATTATCCATATCCAAGACTCCTTATAGAATAGCCACCTTTGAGTTAGAATAACTAAAGAAATATTTACAAGAGAATCTGGAAAAGGGTTTTATATGCCCGAGTAATTTATTGTGGGTTATATTAGTCCTCTTATTCAAGAAGAATTATGGGCCAATATGTCTCTATATTTATTTTTTTGAACTCAAAAAAAATAAAAATAATAATTAGTATCCCCTTCCATGGATAGAAGATTTGTTTGATAATCTATATGGAGGTTAATATTTCCTTAAGGTAGAACTTTGGTTGGAATGTCACCAATTAATGGTGAAGAATGATGATATTCCAAAAAATGCAGTTATAATAGGGTATGAATTGTATGGTTTCATAGTGATTCCTTTTGGACTCACCAATATTCTAGATATCTTTATGGACTGGACGAATATAGTCTTTAGAGATTAACTATACAAATTTTTGATAATATTTATATATGGTATTTTGATTTACTCCAAAATCAAGGAGGAGATTGAGGAAAATTTAAATATTGTTATAAGGGTTTTGAAAAAGGATAGTCTATATAAAAACTATAGTAAATGTGAGTTTTGTATGAAAGAAGTATCATTCTTAGGGAATATTATCACTAAAAAGGGATACTGAAAGACCCATCTAAGACAAAGGCATTTGAGGACTACCCTAGACTGACATCTATAATGGAGATCTATAGTTTCCATGGATTATCTAGTTATTACCGATTATTTTTGAAAATATATCCATTATTTTCAAACTCACTAACCAAGCTAACATGAAAGGGAGTAAAAAATGACTAGTTACTGCGAAGAGAGATTTAAAGAGTTGAAAAAGAGGTCTGTCACTACACCAATACATATGCTACCCTCAAGTGGGGAATATTATATGGTTTCCAATGATGCTCCAATGAAGTTAATGGGTTTTATACGAATGTATAATGATAAATTGATAGTTTCTTCCTCATGGTAGTTAAATTTTCAGGAGAAGAATTTTCCCATGCATGGTCTTTAGTTGGCTGTGGTAACCTTTGATTTGAAGATCTAGTGACAATATCTACATAGGGAACAGTATGAAATATATATAGATCAAAGTATCCTCAAATATATATTCGCACAAAAATATATTAACATGTACAAATGAATATTGTTAGAGCTGATCATGGACTATGATTGTTCAATCCATTGTCATCCTAAGAAAGAAAACAAGGTGGAAGATGTTCTAAGTATAAAGGATCTAGAAATTTTATCACTGATTAAAATTGAGAAGTATCCAATATTTTTATATTTGAAAAGCATAGATATGGAATAGTAAAAGGATCTATATATCATTTTTCACAAATAATAGCTCAACCATCCACTATTGAATGGATCATGGATCCCTAGAAAGATGATGAGGTGCTATAGAAAAAGGTAGAAAATATTTCATTTGTCAAATTTTCTGAAGATGGAGTGATAAGTTTTCGAACTGAGATATGTGTCCCATAAAAAATAGATCTGAAGAGGGAGCATCTATATTATATTCATAGCTAATCCTTATCTAGTAATTCCAGAAATACTATGATGTATTGATATATAAAGAAAACCCTCTTATTGGATAACATTAATAGGGAGATTTCTGAATTGGAATCTTAGTACTAAATATTCTATCAATTAAAGGTTTAGTGATATAATTCTAATGGTATAATGCAAAAACATCCCATAATAGTATAGAAATGGAAAAACAAAACCATGGAATTCATTGAAGGACTTGTAAGGACAACTATTGACAATAATTCCATCTGTATAGCATTGAATCACCTTACAAAGTTAGCATATTTCATTTGTATCATAGAATAGTTATCTCTTAACCAACTCACTAAGATATACATAAGGTAAATGGTAATATTTCATGGAGTTCCACACTCAATTGTGTCTAATCAAGATCTTAGATTTACAGTAAGGTTTGGGAGAGTCCTACAATCATTTGATATAAAACATAGTTTCAACAATATTTATCACCCTAAAATGGATATTCAGTATGAGAGAACCATCGAAACTCTATAGGATATGTTTTTTACTTTTTAATGTGTTTCAAAGGATTTTTGAATCAACACCTCCCCCTAGTAGATTTATTATTTATCAACATTTTCAATTATATCATTCAAATGGAACCTTATAAGGCTATATATGGGAAGCAGTTTCAGACTCCAGCATACTTGGATAAAGTATGATAGTAGAAGTTGATGGGATTTATTCCTTCCTAAATGATGATAGAGAAGTTTTATACAATTTGGTATCATATGAAATCTATGAAAATTCAACAAAAATTTTATACAGATAATCATCGATGAGACTTGGAGTTTGAGGTCATAGAAAATGTTTTCTTTTGAATTTCACCATAGAAGAAAGAAATGATTTTTGGGAAGAATGAAAGTATTATTCCTAGATACATCATTCACTTTGGGATCCTTCATCACATCGGAGTGGTGGATTACTGACTATAACTCCCATCTAACCTATCTTACATACATGCTGTGTTCCATGTATCCCACTAAATAAAGTAATTACCAGAACACCTGCATGTACCAAATCCAAAGGTGGTGTCGTTGTAGAAAGACCTTTAATAAGATGAATATCCATTAGAGGTCTTGGAATGTAGAGACAAAGTTCTAGGAAGCATGAAAACTCACCTAGTCATAGTTCTATGGTGAAACCACAAGTTTGTGGAAGCAACTTGGGAACCAAAATAGGTGATAAAGCATAAGTACCCTTACCTGTTTTCACTTTAATTTGTAGTATGAAATTTCAAGGGTGAAATTATGTAAGGGGGATTAATTTAACACCACTATACTTTAAAATATATTTCTTTTTAAATAAATCCGATCTATTTTATATCTTGTGATATATGCAACAACGGGTTTAAATGAATCATGGTAATCTATATTGCTAATTAAACATGGCCATTATAACCTAGCCATTAAGTTAGAGGGTATGAAAATGAATATATAAATTATGAAAATATATTTGGTTTATACATGAATAAAATAAATTAATGTTTCATTACTATTTATAAAAAAATAAGAACCATTTGAAAAAAAGAAATGTTTTCTAAAAAATAATATTTTTCAAAAAGGCAGTTTAGTAACACTTTGATCACATAATTTAAAATTAATTTTTAAGTATTTTAGAAAATTTATTTTAAAATATATCCTCATTTTTTTAAATCAGTATATCAAATTTAACTTGGGTTGAAGTTTTGGGAATTATTATAAAAAGATTCATTTTTTGATGAACAGTTAAGAATACTGATTTTTATTTAAAATTTCCTTTTTGTTTGAATAATTTATAAGACCCATTTTATTTTAACGTGGTTTTAAAAGTAAAATTAGCTCAATTTTAAATTAATTAAAACAAAATATTTAATTGGAATTAATTTCTTTTTTAATTTTGATATAAAATCTTTTTCAACTATTGATAAATGTTCTTTTAGAAAGCTGTTTTATTTTCATGTTAGAAAGTTTAATTTTAAATTAAATTTTTTCACATATATGAGTTTAATTTTTAAAAATGAATTATATATTTGGAATTATAATAATTTATATTTTCTAATAATTAAACATTAATTTTTACCACAATGAATAGTGAAAATAGTAAAAATTATTTGCCATGGTTAAGGTAAAAACATGTTTACCTAGGGTTAAACTAAAAATATTAGTGATAAAAATGACACAAAACATTTATAATTACTATTTTATGGTAATATTAAGACCTTATATCATATAATGTTAACATATAGTCCATTTTTATTCTTTTTTCATGAGAAAAACATGGCTAGAATTCTTTGTTTTTAGAAATTTCAGGTGTACCCTCTCCCCCACTTATAAAACGCCACCCACTCTACTCTCTTTTACACACTTCAAAAGCCCATTATTTAGGTGAATACCTACCCAAATAACTTCAATAATTCTCTCCCCTCATCCTATAATCCTTTTTGGTCATAAATACATCCTAATAATTTTCTTCATTTAAACAGAAATAAGTTTCCCAAAGAAGTGGTAGCATACATAATTGAGAAATTTAGTTTATTTCTTCTTAAACATAATTAAAATATTATTAAACCATGCTGATATAATAAAAATATTATTTTTCATATAATAATATATTTTTTGGTTAATTTCATGACCTAAAATCATCTCCACCTCCCTTAAATAGGAAATTAAACCATTGGTCAGGTGTATGCTAGACTACCGTCTAATGCACCGATAAAATTTGTTTTCCATAATTGATTATAATGGATGTATATAATGATTTACCTAATATTTATATATGATATTTATGATATAACTATACTTCTATAATTATAATATCATATATACCTTCTTACTTTTCATTCTGTAGATAATATGATGACATCGATTGTGTGTAATGCAGACTTCTTCCTCGTGTAGAGATGTGATTTTTCTCACTTATGATTTACAAGTTTGGTAAAAATAAATAATTTTATTTTTATTTATGATATTAATTAAATATTAATCATTATGTAAATTTAATATAACATATCCTTTCTTACCTTATCATTCATTGAATAAATGATAACGTCATCTGTGGGTCCGATGGACTAACGCCTCGTGAAGCTATGGGATGCATTTTTGATACTGCATCACATGGATGGTATATGTAAGGGTATTAAAAGAACTAATTTGATATTTCTTATATAATTATAATAAATTAAATATAAAATAACACTTACCTTTATTCTATGATTATCTTCAATAAATGGAAACATTACTCGTGGTTACCACTCTGTATATGAATAATTAATAATCTATTTGACCTTATTCAACATACCAAATTGATTCTGTACATATGAGTCATTTATCTTTTAAATGACCAACGTAAAATTAATTGGTTATGTACTTGAATATGAAAAGGTAATAATTAAAATAAAAGGAATAATAAACAAGAAAATTTTCTTAAGAAATTAAATAATTAACATAATTTGATTATTTAGTATGAAAAATAATGCATGTTACAAATCGGGATTGAGGTAGGGGATCTCTCTAAACCACCCTTTCCCTCGCATTATGAACATTCTCTATCTAACGTATATTTTCTCTCTATTTAATTTTTTAAAATGCTTATAAATTCTGTATATATGTCTCTCAAACATATAACTATCTTATTATCAATTCCTTTAATGGGGTAATATGTGCCTTTTTACCATTTCCCAAGGGCCTTCATTATGAAATATCCTTTGATTATGATATGATACAAGATTATAAAACTCATTTTCTTTTCACATGTAATTCCTATGTAATGTGTTGTCATTAATATCCTTTATATGGAACATATATATCATGAAAATGTTATGATGGTTTCACCTACATAGTTTTCTAATGTATTTGGTAATACCTTAGTCTCATCAGGTATCATGTATGGGATTTGGGAGTAAACCTAATCCATTATGGGAATTTTTTTACCATGTGATATTGTATTGAAATTTAGGATTAACTCATGTTTATGTCCTGTTATATGTTGTTTCCAAATTTCCTAGGATGACATTATCTTATTATACCATTCTATTTGTGTTATGCTTCCACTTGATTACCCATGTACCTTCTCTTTTATGATATTGTGTTATACCTTTGGCTCACATGTTATTTTTCCTTATCATTCTTATTCCATTATATGTATTTTTTGGTCAATCTTTTATTTATGTATTCCCTAGGTTATTTCATGCAGTTTTAAGAGCTCAAAAAGATTTTAGGAGAACAATTTAGATAATAAATTAAGGATTCCATGTTTTAGTTTTCCTTGATGTATTATAAACCAAGTCTTTCAAAGACACTAGGATTTTTGTATCCTTGTGTTGAAATTACTATATATTTATGTTTGAAAATCATGTAAAAATATATAAAAAAGTATTGGGTTTCCATAAAACCCCTTTATAACACTATCCAAATAAAATATTATACAGGGGAAATATTCACATACCTTATAATTAAAGAGAGAGAGGTTGTCTAGCGATATTGAACCTTAGATTATAAAAATATTCCTTCTATAATGGTTTAGTTAACATATCAGTAACTTGTTCGATTATAGTAACATACTCTAGATTTATTTCATTATTCTCCATGTTACCTTTTAGGAAGTAATATTTTATATCTATATTATTTGAATGATAATGTTTCATTGTATTTTTAGTGATATTTATTGCACTTTTATTTTCACCACCCAAGAGAAAGGGTAACTTCACCTTTACTAACAAATATTCTAACTGAGTAATTACAGAAATAAAAGTTATACTATAGATTTAGTGGAAGAAATATACTCATCTTCATCCATAATGAGAGTAACATAATTTTTATTCTCTATTTTCCAACTTATACAATTGTCCCCCCAAAAAATATAACTCCACTGGATGTGGATCTTCTATCATCAACACTTCCTACACAATCAGCATATATCAAATTTGTGATCATATTTTGAGGTATTTTTCTCTTTTATTTTGGTATTTACATTGTTTCAGGTATTTTCAATAGATATTTTATAAAAAATGGTGAATTTTGGACCTGAATAAGACATCACATAGGTTCCGTACATTTATTAGAAAACAGACACCATCCTATAAGAGACCATGGGTCATGGATAGTGGCACCATCCATGACACATGGTATGACACATGGGAATTTTTCTATCCATGATCCCATACTAGTGTTTCTGTCTTTGGGACACAATCAATTGCATAGGTGTGTGGCCTTCCCAGGAGACTTTTTTTCATCCTTTTCCATTGTAAGGAGGTATCACACTATTTATAAACATTTTGGAAGAACATATAGCCAACCCAAAAACTAAAAAATTTGAATTTTACTTTCTAAAATTCCATGAATTTAACCCCAAATCCACACTAATTCATCCTATTTGGGATTCCTCACACAATTCATGATTCCTTCTCCCTCTTGGGTCCCTTGGACCCCAATTTCTTGATGGATTTGACCTTTTATCTTCAAAGAATCACCAATTAAACCCATACCCTATTGTTTTCATTATTCTTATTGGTTCCCACCTCCTCCATGTTTGGGTTCTTCTTTCTCCAATGGATGGGTTGACCTATTAATGCTTCAATATTTTTTCTGTTCAATATTGATGTTTATGGTTTTCATTTTCCTCTCTAGGATCTCCTTCTGGTTCAAGGGTGGTGTTCCACTATATTTTGGAAGATTCCAAGATTGAGGTAGGTAATTCCATGATTCAGCATTATTTTATGATTTTTTTTCTGATTTCCTTACTTTTTAAATGTGTTTTATGAATTCTGTGGGTGGTTTGAAAAATGTATTCTAGGATATTTTGTCGATGTATGGGTTAAAATATGGTTCTCTAAATGAAAATTTTGGTTTTGTGTGTCTTCTATGGTTAGGTGTGTTTTTATTTGTAGTGGTGGTTTAAATGACATGAGAAATTATTCTCCAATTGAAAATGGATTATTGGGTTGGGTCTTTTCAATGTTGGAAGTGTTTTTGTGTAAGTGGTGGTTCTTATGACATAAGAAATGGAAATTGAGCATAAAAAGGGAATATTAGGTAACTAGATGGGTTGTCTAGGACTAGTATGCTAGTCGGATCAGCAGGGAGAAGCTCTGATTCCCTCTATCAAGATTGATTTTATAATACTAGCTAAACATTTGATGATTGGAGACCACTATACCTTGGGATTAATTCCCCTATAGTGAATTTTTCTTGAGTACATTGTGGGTTATAGTGTTTATATCATGTTTATTAAGGTATGAGGTTACTAGGATCCCACTAACACTATTTCATAAGGATTACCCATGGTAATTATGTAATGATATCCATGTGGCTTGGCTCTTGGTTGTATGTTCTTTTCTTTACATTTTAAAAGCATGTTTCATTTAAAAAAATTCTCATTTTCATTAAAACTGGTATATTTATTTGTATTATAATTATTTTGGCACTGATTCCTTCTATTTGGGTGGTATCCTAATAGGAATTGGAAAATGACCTAAATACCCCATTGTTTGTATGCATCCCTTGTTATTTTTGACCCAGGGAAAACAATTTGTGGTGGTGATAGTGGATCTAGTTTCTAAAGTTCCTCTTTCTACAGGTATTGGTAGAGGTGACTTGAAAGTGTTGTCCCTCTAGTTGCATGGAGGTTTTTTGTAGTGTAATCGGTTCCCCTCCCTATTTTTGTATCTTTAGTTATCGTTTAAAAGTGTAAATTTTTTAACATTTGATAGATGTATTGAATATTACTATGGTTATTGATCATGTGGTAATTTTTTATTCCTATTGGGTGTTTACCATTAATTGTATGGGAGAAATCATTCCCAAAGTGTATTGTTTGATTCCCAGGCACTGGTTTCTAGCCAGTAGGGATCATGAATGCCCTTTAGTCTATACCACAAGTTAGGAGTCAGGTTGGATAGATCCCTAGACTAGTTCATAACAAAATGGTGTTAGAAAATGTTTCTCCCTTTCATTGGGTTATGATATTTAGGGAGAGTCTAGATAGACAAAAGCTTGGAATATCATGGCCTGAGGTTCTGGTTGCGAGGGGGATTTCTGGCTAACATGCCTCAAGATAGAACTTAGGTCACCATTCAATGTTGGGTATTTGGGTTGAATCCTCTTCTAGCTGAGATGTATAGGTTGTAAACTATGCAGGGACACCGGGTGTGGGTGGAGTAATCAGACGTTTTATTGTGATTTCTTTTGTTATGGTTTTGATGTATAAAAGTTTTTAAAAGTTCAAGTGGGTGAAACAATTTCACAATGGTGTGTTGATGTTTTTTATCATGTTTGTTGATTGATGTAGAAAGATTCCTCCCCAAAAACTTCTAATAAAGCCATGGGAAGATGCTAAAGAGAGATCTCTATCTCTAGTTGATTAGAGACTAGTAGAATAAGTGGTTCATTCTGTTAATCCTTGAGTTAGGGATCAATTTAGTTTCATGCTCAGGATATAGAAGTTGAAATAGGTACCTTAACTGAAAGACTCCAGATATCCTCAAGGGTAAGCCTTATTCCTTACGAGGTAGCGTAGATGCCCAAGAAGTAGAGAATTTGGTTGAAAATATTGAAAGTAAATTTGGTTTTCTTGACACTCCTGAGGAAATCAAGGTAAAGTGTGCTTCATTTCTATTTGAAGGTCCCACACATAGGTGGTGAGACCTAGTGATTAAAATTAGAAAGCATGATAAGATGGGTAGTAATTAATTCATGGTATTATTTACCATGAATTATTTTCTAGAGACATTGACCTCCTCCAAGACTTAAGAGTTTTTAGATCATTTCTAGGGGAATCGCACCATGATGGAGTACACTAACCAATTTACAAAGTTGGTTGGGTTCATACCAAAGGTAACATAAGTCTCAAAAGTTTGAAATGGGTTTTTGGTTGAATATATAATCACCAGTATTCTTGTTTAATATTAATATGTATAGTAAGGTTGTTGATTGATTCTTGATGGTATAGATAGATCAGAGTGGTAAGTTTTGTTTTTCTAGACCAATTTGAGCAAACCGTCGGGGAAGTGGAATTTCATCTGAAAAGAAGAGGAAGTGTAATGAGCAAGATAATAGGGGATTTGGTAGTTCAATCCATCTTTCTCAACCATTTTTTTCAGCTTTAGATGTTGTGTCAGTCTTAAATCACTAGTAATAAGTGAATAACACTTACTATCCAAAATCTAGGTTTGTTCCCTCATTTTAGCTTTTTCTGTATTTTGAAATTTTTATTACAAATTGGGTTGTTCCAGTAACATAAAAATACAACCTTTTTCAATATTTCTCAGCTATTAACATATTTTATAGATAGTTTCCAAAGGTTATAACATATTTTCAATCTTTACACCAACTTTATCATTTTTTATTCATTAAATGGGTTGACTCCCCATAAAACTTTGATTCTAGTTTCTCTTGGGATTGCTGTAATGTTTTTTACCAAACCAAAACAGAATCATTGTATTGAAAAATCCACCATAATACCAGAAATAACTATAGAATAACTATTTTTCCCTATAACATTCGTTTTGTAAGGTGTATTAAACCTTCCTTTCATAAAATTTCTTATTTCCAACTTTGGTACTATTTTGTACCTAAAAATTTATATTTTCTTCTATAATTTTCTTCTGTAGATAGGAATTATTCTCAATCTAAATAAAATTACCGACAGTAGAAACTTTTTGGTCATACAACAAAATTTTGGAAACTTCATATTTTTCACCATTGTTAGTTTGTCTGTATACATGGTTTTCTCAACTTTCTTATTTTTCTGAACAGATTAACACCTCTTATAAACCTTCGAGGATAAACCTTTCTAATCTTTATTAATTTTTCATATCTCAAAAGGTTCATCAATAGTTTTAACTGAGTTTTGAAGGTTTTAAATACCTTTATCATCTTTATAATTTTTTTTAGTAATTTCAAAATCTTATTCTATTGCTTTAAATTTTTCTCCAAACACAAAATTTATATTTTTATTCTCATAAAATAAATTCTTAATATTATCAACCTCTCTTAGTAACTTGTATTTTTATTCAAGAACATATTCTTGATTTTTTGCAGTAGGATTTTCCTATTTCAACTTTTTAATTTCTATTTCAATTCTTTAAAACTTTCTAAGACACTCTTTAAATTATCTTTTCATCACAATCTTTAACTGAGTTTCTTCTTCTTCATAATTATTTATTTCACCATCGGTTAAATTTTAATCATTTGATTTTTTAATAAAAATTTTTTTATTATCATCATCACTTAAATTTTTAGCTTCTTCTTCACTGTTATGATCTTCACCATCTTAAAAAAAATATTCTCCCCATAGCTTTATAAAACATTTTAGTATTTCCCCTAGGATTGTATTTTTAATTTTTATAATTTTTATTAAAGGATCCTCTTTAATTTAATTCATCTTCATCAATTTATTCTTTTCCCTTATTCTAATGTCAATTTTTAGCAAGGTTCCCAATATATTGCATCCAAAACAAATAAGTGGATACTTTTATTTTTTACTTTCTTATGATCCTTTTCACATTTTAATAAAATAATAACATGAATTCATAAAATGTTTTACTAACCTCATCTTCAGTGTCAAAATAACTAAATTATTCATCTTTAAATACTCTCTTACATTTCAATTTCATAGCAGCTTTGAATGAAATTTCTCAGTCAGCCTTTTCTTTATTATTTATAACTTTATCTCTTCTCATTTTGCACATGATGAGAATGTAATATAGATCATAAAAATATAGAGTTTTAAGATCTTTATCTTTCAATGATGAATCATTTTCATAAAATGTATCAAAAATAATTCAAAATAATTTTTCAAAAATGATTGCATCTTCCCACTTTTCACCATGGAATCTTATAGTATTTACAATGTCATTTACTCTTGTAAATAAATCACCAACATATTCATAATCAATCATCTTATGATCTTTATACTTATTCTTCCATATTTGTAACATCATTTTCTTATCTTTCATATTACCTTCATATATGTTATAAAAATTTTCCTAGATTATTTTATCCATACCAACCCCTTTAAAAATAAGAAACTCACTTTTAAATTCTAAGAAAGTTATGGAATTTTATGTCTCTCCCATAATTTTCTATATTCTTTGTATCAATAGTTGTTTGGGGAGCTCCCTTGGTACACTATAAGAAACCCTATGTAGAACCTTTTTGAACTTCATAACTATTGTACAAGAGATATGGAAACATTTTATATTTCCATGTGTGATAGTTATTTCTCTCAAAAATCAGAACACCCTAACTATTCATATAATATTTAACATCTAAATACACTTCTATTTTTTAAAAAAAATCATAAAAGAGTCAAATAAGAAAACCCTCACTCTGATACCAATATAAAGGAATAATTTTATCACTTTTAAGGGGAGGGAATCAATCAGTGTAATTTTTCTTTAATTTTTTTTTTATTTTTTTAGGAAACAACCTTCATATCCTGTTAAAGAGTTATAATTTATTAGAAAAAAATATTCAAACACAACCATAGGTGTAAAGACCCGCAAATTTCAAGGAAATTTTTTTCTTAATTTTCTTTGGAATTTTACAAGAGCGCAGCTTCAGACGGAACCTGATTCCGAGGCCCGGTGTGCCCGGAATCAATTTCCGAAGTTTGGCTCGGGTACGTTCAGTGAACGGACGAGCGGGTTTTTCTATCTTTTGAACCGGTGCTCGGAATCGAATTCTGAGGGCACCGATGAAATCGCAGCGCCGATATTTGCTTAGAAACGCCTCTTCCGGAGTTGCGTTTGCTCAGACGTGGTTTTTAAATTTTGGGGCTTTAAGTCAGAAATAAAATAAAGTTTGTGCGACAACTTTATTTTATTTCACTTAAGCTGCTTGGAAGCCACTTGAAGCCACTTAAAGACGTCTTGAACTGTGTTGAACTGGATAGGATGCTATCCAGAAATATCCTACCCCCTTGGTAGGATATTTGTGAGGTGGGGCCCGCACGAGCCCCGCCGTTTCTTTCGCTAAGTAACGCACCCGCGAAAACCCGTCAAAGTAACTGAAAAGTCAACCAACGCGTTTTCTTTAATTTCTTAACAGACCATTTAATTGGGCGGTTTATTTCGTGAATTAAATGGGCTGTTTCATTCGTTGAATTAATTCAACGAATTTAATGGGTCGTTACTTACGCGTTTGCGTTTGTTGACAAAATAATAAAATAGACAAACTTGTCTATTTTTTAGGATTGCTATCGTTGTGCAATTCCTCTGAACCTCCACCCTCCCCGCGAAGAACGCGAAGAACGCGAAGAACGCCGGCGACCGGAATTCGACGACGCACACCGTGATCTGCGACGTCGACGAGCTCTACCCGCGACGTTCTTCGGCGACGCCTCTTCTTCCGCGGCCGATCCTCGTTCGGCAATTAAGGTGAGAAACGAATTGTTTATTTCTCCCCTTTTTTTTATAATTCAATATCAACGGATTTGAATTAATCCGTTTGATCTTGATCCGGAGATTGGTGAAGCGACGCCGGATACCGCGACGACGCGACGATCTCCTTCATCCGTGACGAGCGATTCCGCGACGACCTCTCGTCCGACGACGACGACAAGGTAAGGGTTGATTGAAATATTTTTCCTTTCCCGTGATTTTATTTCTTTTAAAGTAAAGAACCTGATCTTCGAACAATTTTAATTTATTTAAAATTGTTGTTGATTATTTGCTTTTCCTCCCGATGATGTTTATGACTAACGCGGAGGGTGCGGATCTAACAAACAAGACCCGGCAACCCTCCGCCGATCTTCCCTTTTTTGTGCGGATCTGGAGGACGACAACGAACCGTGCGGCAAGGGCGATCCGTTGATCCCGCAGTAAAGATCGGCCCCCGGGAGGAGCAACGGCGCAGACGGGAGGCAAAACGGGCCACCGGAGCAACTCCGGCGGCCCGCGGAAGGGGGCGGCGGCGCGAGTCGCCGGCGCGGCGGCGCCGGCGACCGGAGGCGGCGGCGCCCGGCGCGCCGCCGGAGGAGTCCGCCGCGGCCGAGCCGCGGCGGCGGCGAACCGCCGGACCGCGTCCGCGGTCCGGCCACCCAGCACGCGGGCCGCGTTTCTCCAAAGCCGCGGGTCAAACCCGCGGCGGCTCACTCGGCCGCTCGGCCGAAGCCGAGCCGGCCGGTCCGGTCGGCCGGGCCGCGCCCAGGCCGGACCGGACCCGGCCTAGCCGGGTCGGGCCGGGTCGGGCCGACCCGGTTCGGCCGACCCAGGGGGGGTTCGGGCCGGGTCGCCCCGGGCCCAGAACCCCCATTTCGGGCCCTCTTCGGTCTTTCGCCCATATCTTGGGCCTGGGACCTCCGATTGACGAACCGTCAGCGGCTACGCGATCCTTGGATCGAGACGGTCGTTTCGGTATATTACACTCAAGGTTTCGGGAGACTTTGGGTTCGGCCGGGTTGGTTCGTACACGAAACCAACCGGGCCCTCGGAGCGGAAACGCTCATAACTTGAGCTACGGACGTCCGAACGACGTACCGCCAGCTGTGGTAGTTTACTCTAAGTGAGACGGAACTTTTGGCATACTCCGCCCGAGGATCGGACGCAGGCGGAGTACGGTCGGGTTGGTTTTGCCCTAAAAAACCAACAGGGCCCCTGGGACGAAAATGCCAATAACTCTCAGACCGGGCGTCCGACTGACGCGCCGTCTGTTGCGTTGAGATCCTGTTGTCGATACGGAACTTTTGGATACATCAACTTCGGACTACGTGTCAGTTGATGTATCAGCCTCTCGGCTCGTGGAGCGGACCCTCCTAAACGAGCTCGCTAAGTGCGGGAACCCTAGCGTTGGCTGTGACTTCGACGACAGAGCAGAGATCCTCCGTGGACTGCGATGACGGCAGAGTAGAGATCCTCCGTGGACTGCGAGGACGGCAGAGTAGAGATCCTCCGTGGACTGCGACGACGGCAGAGCAGAGATCCTCCGTGGACTGCGACGACGGCAGAGCAGAGATCCTCCGTGGACTGCGGCGACGACTGTGCAGAGATCCTCAGTGGACTGCGTCGACTACTGCACTCAGCGATCCTACGTGGATCAGTGCTTCAGGTTCTGTGTGAGCCCGATCCTATGTGGGTCCTTACTACCGGTTCTGTGTGAGCCACTGCCTATAGGTTCTGTGTGAGCCCGATCCTACGTGGGTCTTTGCGGGGGTTAGTACCTATCGATCCTTCGTGGGTCCGACGACTTAGATGGATCAGTGATCATCTTTGACGTCATCTGAAAAAGTATACCTGGTTGAGCTGAATCTTATGTTACTCCCCTTTGTGGATTGTGTTGAACTATCCTTTGTGGATTTACTGTTTACTCTCCTTGTGGATTTGAGTCTTGCTTTCCTTTGTGGATTGAGTTGTTCTTGAGCTCGTGAGCAGAGCTAGAATTGGGGACTTAGGTATATGTATGGGCATATACCTAAGTCGAGTCAGATGTTACTTCGTGATTGCATCTTTCTTTTGTGCTATATCCTTTGTGGATTTCGGGAGACCTTCGGGGGTCTCGGGGTCCTTACTGAGTAGCTTATACTCACCCCTGCACGGGCTATGCCCGCACCTTGTTGTGTTGGATGCAGACGACGGACAGCGCTGATCGCGGTTGGGGCGTGGAGCAGGACGGTACCTGGAGGTGGACCACTGGGCGGGATGTGCTCGGAGCGGACGTGGGACTCGAGGAGCCTGGAGGCTATCTGTACCCACCCTTCAGGTGGGATTGCCAGTGGACGACACGAGGCCGCCGTCTTTTCTTCAGTTGCTGTACTTTACTTTTCAGTTGTACTTTACAGTTGGGCTTGTATTTCCGGCCCCCTTTACTTTTCTGCACTTGTAGTTACTTTCCGCTTGCTGACTCTGTGGTGGTTGTTACTTATAAAGGCAATGCCTTCCCTGTTTACCGGGAATTTACGCCTTGGTGCTAGTCGCCAGCCCCTGGCCTATGGAAGGCGGGCTTGGGGTAGTCACGGCACGGGCCCCGAGGACGGGTCGTGACAAATTGGTATCAGAGGTGGTCGGTTCTACCGCAAACTCTGATCGTCTTTTCTTTCTATATGAAGCAATGGTATTTAGTGTATTGAGTGTGGTTATCAGTTCAGGGAGCCCAGTGTTGGTGCGGCGGCCGACGTATCCGTACACCAGGACCCTGACTCCTGATTTCTGACTTAATGCATGAAAACATTGATTGCATGTGTGTTTCAAGTCTTCTTTGTGATTACTTGTGTCAGCTCACCGGGTATACTGATCTGCTTCATGAAAGTCTCAAGTTTTCCTTGTGATTACTTGTGCCAGCTCACCAGGTATACTGTTCTGACTGTGGTGCTCTTGTTCTCCTTTTCAGGATGGCCCCGCGACGACAGCCAGCTAGGGTTCCGAGTGTAGGGCGCGACGGCAGCCCACCGAGCGACGAGGCCTCGGTGCAGGGCCCATTGCCAGCAGTGGCACCGGCGGTAGCCTTACCCGCCGAGCCACCGATGCTTCCAGTACCAGACGCTGACGATGCACGTCGCCTCAGGGCACTGCATGAGTTTCAGAGCAAGCGACCGCCCAGGTTTCGCGGTGAGGCGGACCCCTAGGCCGCCGAGGACTGGCTAGAGGCGGTGGTACGGATCTTTAGGCTAGTGAGGACACCAGCGGATCTCATGGTGATTCTCGCGGCGAGCCTCCTGCAGGCGGCAGCAGGACGATGGTGGAGCTTGATGCTCCAGGTTCGCGATGAGGCATCCTTGCTCTGGGTGGACTTCGAGAGCCTCTTCCGCTCTGAGTTCGTCCCGGCCACCCTCCGAGCGGTGCGCATCCAGGAGCTTCTCCAGCTGCGCCAGGGTAGCATGACGGTCGCTCAGTACGCGGCGAGTTTCACTGACCTATCTCGCTACTCGACCAACATGGTACGGGACCCCTTCTTCCGGGCCCGGACCTTCGAGCAGGGCTTGCGACAGGAGATTCGGGCGTCGCTGATCTCCCTCAGCATTCCGACCCAGGCGGGAGTGCTGGAGCGAGCCCTCCTGATCGAGAGCTTCCTGGCAGAGCCTTCTTCAGCGGCGAGACCTAGCGCAGGGCGGCAGGTAGCTGAGTCTTCGGCAGCAGGTATCCGACGGATGACTCTCGGGTCCAGGCAGACTAGACCCCCACGCAGACGGCCTCAGGACACCGGCTCAGTAGTACGGGGCACACAGCGGAGTGCCAGCCTTCCGAGAGGCAGGTTGTGCTACTCTTGCGGCGGGCAGGGTCACATGGCTCGTGATTGCCCGACTCGCCGACCAGAGGAGCAGCAGACGGTGGAGGGGCCACCCAGGCAGAGGCAGAGGGTCGACCGTGGCGGTCCGCAGGGAGGAGGCGGACGAGGCAGAGGAGCTGGCCGAGCAGCGGGTGGTGGGCGACGCTTCCAGGCTCTACCCCCACCACCACCAGGAGGGCCACCTCGACCACAGGGAGCTGGCGGGCAGGGACAGGCCCAGCTCCAGGCAGTGGAGGCCTACGACTCCGACATGCCAGAGATGATTCGAGGTACGATCTGTGTCTATTCCACCCTTGCTGCAGTACTTATAGACACAGGAGCGAGTCACTCTTTCATAGCCTCTGCCCTTGTTCGGAGCTCGGAGATTCCGACTGAGCCGTTGGCTCGATCCTTACGGCTAGAGACTCCTAAGGGAGCAGACTCGACGATTACGCACTGGTGCCAGCAGTGTGAGCTTACTCTAGGAGGCGAGAGCTTCGGCTGGGATCTCCTTGTAGCGGCGTCGAGGCCTTACGACGTCATCTTGGGCATGGATTGGCTATCCACGGTTCATGCCCAGATCGACTGTTTTAGGCGCAAGGTGCGATGTGTTCGCACCGACGGGAGCAGGGATACCTTCACCGGCGAGAAGGGAACCTTTGCAGCACAGGATGGACTTCCGCGGAGGAGAGTGCAGCCCATCTCTCATCAGTTGGCTAGCCTCATCCTAGGAGTAGTGGACGTGCGGAGTCCAGTTTTTCCTGCAGTGGTGGACCAGTACGTGGACGTCTTTCCCGACGACGTTCCAGGGCTACCTCCTCGTAGAGAGGTAGACTTTTACATCGACTTGTACCCCGGGACAGCCCCGATATCTACTCCAGCATATCGTATGGCCCCCGCCGAGCTTCGGGAGCTGCGGGTACAGTTGGAGGACTTGCAGAGCAAGGGGTTTATCCGACCCAGTGTTTCACCCTGGGCTTCCCCGATTTTGTTCGCCAAGAAGGCGGACGGGAGCTTGCGACTGTGTGTCGACTATCGTCGCCTGAACCAGGTGACAGTGAGGAACAAGTATCCGCTGCCACGGATTGATTACCTCTTCGATCAGCTCAAGGGAGCGCGGTGGTTCTCGAAGATAGACCTCCGGTCAGGCTATCATCAGCTCAGAGTTCGAGACGAGGACGTGCAGAAGACGGCCTTCAGGTGTCGGTATGGCCATTATGAGTTCTTGGTTATGCCGTTCGGCGTAACCAATGCTCCAGCAGTGTTCATGAGCCTCATGAACAGGATCTTCCAGCCATACCTCGACCGATTTGTCGTGGTCTTCATTGATGACATTTTGGTATACTCGACGACTGAGGAGGAGCATGCCTACCACCTGCGAGTTGTGCTAGACACGCTCCAAGAGCACCAGCTTTATGGAAAGCTCTCAAAGTGCTAGTTCTGGTTACGTGAGGTCCATTTCTTGGGGCACGTCATTTCTGAGGCGGGAGTTGTAGTGGACCCCGCGAAGATCGAGGCAGTGCTAGCTTGGGAGCCACCCAAGAGCGTGACGGAGGTGCGGAGCTTCTTGGGCCTAGCCGGATACTATCGGAGATTCGTGCCAGGCTTCTCCAGAGTTGCGGCACCACTCTCAGCTTTGACAAAGAAGGGGAAACCCTTCGTGTGGTCAGAAAGATGTCAGCAGAGCTTCCAGGAGCTGAGACAGAGATTGACCAGCGCACCTATCTTGAGGTTGCCTGAGGAGGGAGTTGGATACGTAGTTTACTGCGATGCATCAGGGACTGGACTCGGGTGCGTCCTGATGCAGGAGCGGGCCGTGATCGCCTACGGATCACGTCAGTTGAGGCCGCATGATAAGAACTACGCCACTCATGACCTGGAGTTGGCAGCAGTGGTCTTCGCTCTGAAGACTTGGCGGCACAACCTGATGGGCGAGCGCTTCATAGTCTTTTCTGACCACCAGAGTCTCAGGTATATCTTCTCTCAGAAGGACCTGAACCTGAGACAGCGGAGATGGCTTGAGTTCCTCCAGGACTATGACTTTTAGATAGTCTATACTCCTGGGAAGGGGAACGTGGTAGCCGATGCCCTCAGCAGGAGGACGGGCATTCAGCTCCTTGAGGAGGCGACGGAGCAGCTAGCCTCCTTACGGATATCCTTCGTGGATAGAGACGGAGCAGCCTTTCTTCAGTCTCTCACAGTCTCTCCTCCACTTCTACAGCGGGTCAGAGAGGCTCAGCGTGGGGACGCTGACTGTGAGACCCGGCGTGCACTGATATCCTCAGGTCAGGCGCCTGATGGTTTCTCCCTTGGAGCAGAGCACGACATCCTTTTCAGAGGAAGTGCCTTCGTACCAGTCGCTTTACGAGAGGAGGTGTTGAGAGAGTTTCACACTTCTCCCTTGGCGGTGCATCCCGGAGTGGCGAAGATGTACCAGGATCTCAGGCGACAGCACTGGTGGCCGGGCATGAAGAAAGCTGTGGCAGAGTTCGTTTCACGATGCCTCACCTGCCAGCAGGTGAAGGCAGAGCATCAGGTACCAGCAGGCTTGGTACAGCCCTTGGAGGTCCCGGAGTGGAAGTGGGATGGCATATCTATGGACTTCGTGACTGGACTTCCACGCACTTCCAGAGGTCACGACTCCATTTGGGTGATTGTCGACCGACTCACCAAGTCGGCACACTTCTTACCAATCAGAGAGCAGGGCTCAGTGGAGAGCTTGGGACGTCTTTACGTCCAGGAGATCGTACGGCTTCACGGTGTGCCATCGTCTATCGTCTCCGATCGAGATGCTCGTTTCACTTCCCGGCTTTGGAAGGGGTTGCAGGAGGCGTTCGGGACGCGGCTCCATCTGAGCACAGCCTTCCACCCTCAGACGGATGGTCAGACGGAGAGGACCATACAGACACTCGAGGACATGCTCCGTGCATGTGTTCTCGACTTTGGTCGCAGCTGGGAGGACCACCTACCCTTGGTGGAGTTCGCGTACAACAACAGCTACCACTCCACCATCGGGATGGCACCATACGAGGCGTTGTACGGCAGACCCTGCAGATCATCGTTGTGCTGGACAGACCCTGGGGAGTCAGCACTCGTGGGACCAGAGATGGTCCGAGCCACGACAGAGAAGGTCCAGATCATCCAGGAGAGGATGAGGACCGCTCAGAGCCGGCAGAAGTCATATGCTGACAGGAGGCGGAGGCCACTGGAGTTCGAGGATGGCGACCACGTCTTTTTGCGTGTCTCACCTCGACGTGGTTTACGGAGATTTGGCCGAGGCGGCAAGTTGTCTCCACGCTTCATCGGGCCTTTCCAGGTCCTCAGCAGGATAGGAGAGGTGGCTTATCGCCTGGCTCTACCACCTCAGTTGCACCGGGTGCACGACGTCTTCCACGTGTCTCAGCTGAGGAGATACGTGCACGACCCGACGCACATCATCCACTTTGGGGAGCTGGACGTGGACGATGGGGCGACTTTTGCAGAGGTCCCAGTGGAGATCGAGGATCGACAGGAGCGGGTCCTACGTGGGCGGTCGATTCCTCTTGTGCGCGTCAGATGGCAGCACGGGAACCTCCAGGAGAGCACTTGGGAGTGGGAGGCTCAGATGCGTGCTCAGTACCCCCATTTGTTCCCCTAGTTTTTGATGTATCTTTACGGGGACGTAAAGCCCTGAGGTGGGAGTAATGTAAAGACCCGCAAATTTCAAGGAAATTTTTTTCTTAATTTTCTTTGGAATTTTACAAGAGCGCAGCTTCAGACGGCACCTGATTCCGAGGCCCGGTGTGCCCGGAATCAATTTCCGATGTTTGGCTCGGGTACGTTCAGTGAACGGACGAGCGGGTTTTTCTATCTTTTGAACCGGTGCTCGGAATCGAATTCTGAGGGCACCGATGAAATCGCAGCGCTGATATTTGCTTAGAAACGCCTCTTCCGGAGTTGCGTTTGCTCAGACGTGGTTTTTAAATTTAGGGGCTTTAAGTCAGAAATAAAATAAAGTTTGTGCGACAACTTTATTTTATTTCACTTAAGCTGCTTGGAAGCCACTTGAAGCCACTTAAAGACGGCTTGAGCTGTGTTGAACTGGATAGGATGCTATCCAGAAATATCCTACCCCCTTGGTAGGATATTTGTGAGGTGGGGCCCGCACGAGCCCCGCCGTTTCTTTCGCTAAGTAACGCACCCGCGAAAACCCGTCAAAGTAACTGAAAAGTCAACCGACGCGTTTTCTTTAATTTCTTAACAGACCATTTAATTGGGCGGTTTATTTCGTGAATTAAATGGGCTGTTTCATTCGTTGAATTAATTCAACGAATTTAATGGGTCGTTACTTACGCGTTTGCGTTTGTTGACAAAATAATAAAATAGACAAACTTGTCTATTTTTTAGGATTGCTATCGTTGTGCAATTCCTCTGAACCTCCACCCTCCCCGCGAAGAACGCGAACAACGCGAAGAACGCGAAGAACGCCGGCGACCGGAATTCGACGACGCACACCGTGATCTGCGACGTCGACGAGCTCTACCCACGACGTTCTTCGGCGACGCCTCTTCTTCCGCGGCCGATCCTCATTCGGCAATTAAGGTGAGAAACGAATTGTTTATTTCTCCCCTTTTTTTTATAATTCAATATCAACGGATTTAAATTAATCCGTTTGATCTTGATCCGGAGATTGGCGACGCGACGCCGGATACCGCGACGACGTGACGATCTCCTTCATCCGCGACGAGCGATTCCGCGACGACCTCTCGTCCGACGACGACGACAAGGTAAGGGTTGATTGAAATATTTTTCCTTTCCCGTGATTTTATTTCTTTTAAAGTAAAGAACCTGATCTTCGAACAATTTTAATTTATTTAAAATTGTTGTTGATTATTTGCTTTTCCTCCCGATGATGTTTATGACTAACACGGAGGGTGCGGATCTAACAAACAAGACCCGGCAACCCTCCGCCGATCTTCCCTTTTTTGTGCGGATCTGGCGGACGACGACGAACCGTGCGGCAAGGGCGATCCGTTGATCCCGCAGTAAAGATCGGCCCCCGGGAGGAGCAACGGCGCAGACGGGAGGCAAAACGGGCCACCGGAGCAACTCCGGCGGCCCGCGGAAGGGGGCGGCGGCGGCGCCCGGCGCGCCGCCGGAGGAGTCCACCGCGGCCGAGCCGCGGCGGCGGCGAACCGCCGGACCGCGTCCGCGGTCCGGCCACCCAGCACGCGGCCCACGCGGGCCGCGTTTCTCCAAAGCCGCGGGTCAAACCCGCGGCGGCTCACTCGGCCGCTCGGCCGAAGCCGAGCCGGCCGGTCCGGTCGGCCGGGCCGCGCCCAGGTCGGACCGGACCCGGCCTAGCCGGGTCGGGCCGGGTCGGGCCGACCCGGTTCCCAGGGGGGGTTCGGGCCGGGTCGCCCCGGGCCCAGAACCCCCGTTTCGGGCCCTCTTCGGTCTTTCGCCCATATCTTGGGCCTGGGACCTCCGATTGACGAACCGTCAGCGGCTACGCGATCCTTGGATCGAGACGGTCGTTTCGGTATATTACACTCAAGGTTTCGGGAGACTTTGGGTTCGGCCGGGTTGGTTCGTACACGAAACCAACCGGGCCCTCGGAGCGGAAACGCTCGTAACTTGAGCTACAGACGTCCGAACGAAGTACCGCCAGTTGTGGTAGTTTCCTCTAAGTGAGACGGAACTTTTGGCATACTCCGCCCGAGGATCGGACGCAGGCGGAGTACGGTCGGGTTGGTTTCCCCTAAAAAACCAACCGGGCCCCTGGGACGAAAATGCCAATAACTCTCAGACCGGGCGTCCGATTGACGCGCCGTCTGTTGCGTTGAGATCCTGTTGTCGATACGGAACTTTTGGATACATCAACTTCGGACTACGTGTCAGTTGATGTATCAGCCTCTCGGCTCGTGGAGCGGACCCTCCTAAACGAGCTCGCTAAGTGCGGGAACCCTAGCGCTGACTGTGACTTCGACGACAGAGCAGAGATCCTCCGTGGACTGCGATGACGGCAGAGTAGAGATCCTCCGTGGACTGCGATGACGGCAGAGTAGAGATCCTCCGTGGACTGCGACGACGGCAGAGCAGAGATCCTCTGTGGACTGCGACGACGGCAGAGCAGAGATCCTCCGTGGACTGCGGCGACGACTGTGCAGAGATCCTCAGTGGACTGCGTCGACTACTGCACTCAGCGATACTACGTGGATCAGTGCTACAGGTTCTGTGTGAGCCCGATCCTATGTGGGTCCTTACTACCGGTTCTGTGTGAGCCACTGTCTACAGGTTCTGTGTGAGCCCGATCCTACGTGGGTCTTTGCGGGGGTTAGTACCTATCGATCCTTCGTGGGTCCGACGACTTAGATGGATCAGTGATCATCTTTGACGTCATCTGAAAAAGTATACCTGGTTGAGCTGAATCTTATGTTACTCCCCTTTGTGGATTGTGTTGAACTATCCTTTGTGGATTTACTGTTTACTCTCCTTGTGGATTTGAGTCTTGCTTTCCTTTGTGGATTGAGTTGTTCTTGAGCTCGTGAGCAGAGCTAGAATTGGGGACTTAGGTATATGTATGGGCATATACCTAAGTCGAGTCAGATGTTACTTCGTGATTGCATCTTTCTTTTGTGCTATATCCTTTGTGGATTTCGGGAGACCTTCGGGGGTCTCGGGGTCCTTACTGAGTAGCTTATACTCACCCCTGCACGGGCTATGCCCGCACCTTGTTGTGTTGGATGCAGATGACGGACAGCGCTGATCGCGGTTGGGGCGTGGAGCAGGACGGTACCTGGAGCTGGACCACTGGGCGGGACGTGCTCGGAGCGGACGTGGGACCCGAGGAGCCTGGAGGCTATCTGTACCCACCCTTCAGGTGGGATTGCCAGTGGACGACACGAGGCCGCCGTCTTTTCTTCAGTTGCTATACTTTACTTTTCAGTTGTACTTTACAGTTGGGCTTGTATTTCCGGCCCCCTTTACTTTTCTGCACTTGTAGTTACTTTCCGCTTGCTGACTCTGTGGTGGTTGTTACTTATAAAGGCAATGCCTTCCCTGTTTACCGGGAATTTACGCCTTGGTGCTAGTCGCCAGCCCCTGGCCTATGGAAGGCGGGCTTGGGGTAGTCACGGCACGGGCCCCGAGGACGGGTCGTGACAATAGGAATAAAATAAATTACATGGTTCACAAATAAAAAATATTATATAGTCCTTAGAATGGTTTGGAAATAATAAAATTCCAAGAAAATCCACTAAAAACAATCCTTTTATACGGTTACAATAAGCGTGGAATATCCTTACACTTGCATTGCACTATGAAAAATATAACAGTGCATGTTATTCTTCCAAAAAAATATGTAAAAATTATTTATTAACAACTTTTAAAAACCCTTACCTATAATGTCATAATTATTTCAATATATTTTTTATTAAAACACCACATTTTATATTCCAAAAAAATTTCTTCAATTTCTTACCCAGTACTATGTAAGAAACCCTTCAGGGATTCAACTATGTCTTAGGAAATTTATTCATAAAATATGTCTATAATTTGATCTATAATTTTGTTTAAAAGGTTTGTTCCATTCCTTATGAAAAATAATTATATTACTTACACCCAGTTCATCTAATTTTATGTGATATAAATGTTCATTTGGGGAACCCAGGTTAAAAATTCTTATTCAATTCAACTAATAGATTATTTTTTGGAAACATACTTCTCAAAACTATAGATAACATATACATGTATTATTTCTATATAAAAAATAAATTATACATCACTTGAACATTTTCGTACATGTGAACAATACTATTGTACTTTATACTTTCACCCCATTATATAGTAACATTTGAATGAGTATATAATGGAATACCAATTTAGTTTCAAACTCAATCAAAACTTAAAATTTAAAAAAACACTCATACAATTTTTAAAGTTCTTATCAAGGCTTATAGAATATTTTAAAACATCTTGAATTCTCTAGAAACCACATAATTATTCAAATTTTTCTTAACGTCAGTGTTAATGAACTTTGACAAACTTCCTTCTCATTTTAAAAATAAAAAACTTCATTCATAAGTTTTAGGAATATTGAACCATAATCTCAGAATCACCACATTTAATATTTTTACAAAACCTTTGTAAATAACTTTGAAATATAAAAAACATAACTCCACTAAAAGTTCATCTGGTAAGAATTTTATATCAAATGATCCATAGATAAAATTTCAGATAGATTCTTTATTTAAAAAAACCATAGAAATATATTAAAAGACTTTAAAAACTCCCTTTGTCTAATAAAATTCACAAAAACTCTCTATAATATATCTTCCATCATCAAATTTTATCAAATAAACTTTATAAAAAACATTCATCTGAACATCCAAAAGTAACTTTTGTCTTCACTCAAAAATTTGTACAATAATTTCATCTGATTATCTTTTAGGAACTTCAAGTTCATAACATCATACTTGTTTTTAGGGAAGTTGTGCAAAGAGTTTTTATGATGGAATTTATCTAAATATTCTATCTGATGACATTCTTTTTCATCATTGAACAATGACACTATATTCATAATGAATTTCCTACATCGGATAGATTTTGTACATTTGAACTATTTTATTCATCTGATGTAATTTTTCCATGTAGGACTTCATCAGATGTAAAACAACAACAATAGCCCTTATATTCTCAACAACATTCTTTTTCTTGAATGACTTCAAAAAAATAAAAACACAAACTTTATAAAGCCTCATATTTAAAAATTATTAAACATATAATGTTCTAAAATATTATAGTCATCAACTATTTCACAGTTCAAATATAAAATATTCTCAACAAAAACTCTATCTATTTTTTTATCTAGTGAGTTTCCTAAAAATTCATAAAAGAACTTTGTACACCGAAAAAACCAAATTTCTACCCTTATATATAAAATTCTTGGATCAGGATATTTTGTAACTCTTACTGTTGTAAACTTTAATAAAATTTTATAATCATCAATTTTTTATTTTTTGAACATTTCTTTTCTGAACCTTTTCAAGATAAACTTCCTAGGTAAAAACTTTGATTGATGGAATTTGTTAAAAAGCATTATCTAATGTTTTTGTACACCCAAAAACATTAATAAATTTAATTGAATTGGTTAAAACAACATTGTCTGATGTTCTTAATTAGATTCCAAATCCTTTCAATCTCCTTTATTCGAAATTTTAAGAAATTGACATGATTTTTTCAAAGAAAACAAAATACAATTCTTCCGACAAACTTCTTACATCCAGCAATATTATAAACACCATAATCTAACTTTGTCCCAATATTTATTACCTTTTTAATGTGATAGATATAATATTACATTATCACATTAATGTTATTCATAAGAAAAATAAATATGTGGTAAGTTATTTTTATTAATATTTACTTCTTCGAATATACATGTAATCTAAATTAAAAAAGTAGTTAGGTCTAGGGTACCAACTCTAACAGATTTCTCATTGGAATGATCACATATATAAAAATAAAATAACAAGAACAAGAGGCACTTCACTTGATTCCTTGCTACACCTCTTCCCAGTCTCCAAATATATAATGAGTTATCCCATTAGATGATCAAACTCAGGCCTCAACCTATCATGTACCTGTAAAAAGTGAGGGATGCTCGGGTACCCAAGTGCCATGGCCACTTGATCTGGGATTTTTACAACTAAGTGGGACACCACCAATATGGTATAATACATAAATGGTATATATGGTGCATTTTCATGTGGTAGGAATAGAAAAAAAAGGTAATAATAACTATAAAAAATAACATATAGACACTAGTAGACAAAAGAGACAAACACCCTTGTGTTGATCGGTCGTGTGCTTACCAATTCACCACGAACCCATGATGTACCTGATTGAACACCATATTAGAATAATGTTAACCATCCATGTCTAAAATATCTCCATCATTGGGATAGTCCTAACATATTTTTGACACAACCCATTTAATGGGATAGTTTATGCAGATGTCATCCAAACATATGACACATCCACCTTCAAGGGATACTCCACATGGCTCAACATGCATTCATAACTACATAATATAGAGGAATGAAAAATGAAATATACATATACATATAGTATTAAATATCAAAAATCACATTATATCAAGAAAGATTCATATCCAATAAAAGTCCATTTACAAGAAAACAACAAGCATAAGTATCTCAGGCTACGCATGCATGCCTAATGTAATTAGGCACTAAACATGGCCTCACGGGCTACACACACATGTGATAAAAGCATCAAACATGGTCTCATAACTAATATAAAAACATTAATTCTTCTATGAAATATAAGACATTCATTACCAGTCAAACCTTACCCATTGATGGAAAGGAAAAAATTCAGTACATAAGGTCCAATGTGCACCTTCGTACCCTTTTAGTTCTTTAGGTATATTCATTCAATTAGTTAAAATATTTCAATAATTAACTATTTAATCATAATACTAGGTCTCTCGTTTGAAATTATGCATGATTACTTTAATTAATTAAGACACGGGATCATTAACAAATCCATATTTTCTTATTATTCATAACATAATATGAATTAAGTTTCATTCTTCCAAGGTTGAGAGCATTATACCACATGTCAATAAACATGAATAATATAAAACCACCTACTTAAAATGTAGATAACTCACATTCGAGAAAATTGTAACTACTTTATTTTATTTATCTAAATCCATTCAGCCTCCATTAATCCCCCTGAGGTCCTACTCATGCTCAAGCATTCAAAATTAATTAATTGTAAAAATACAATATTTAATTAATCATTTACAATGAAACCTGTATTCAAATTTCAATGGAATGATTTTCAAAAGACTCACTATATATCACTACCTAGGAGAAACTAAGACCAACCACTGATAGAGGGTTCATCTCACACTTCCAATATTATTATTGGGAAAATCCGTATTATGTAACAACTGGACAATATCCAGTTTAATAAAATTATATTGGAAACTCTATAAGAATTCAATTGGGTTGTGTGCCTTCTTTGAAATGGTGAATTATAACATATGGACCTTGCCTTGCACTATCCTCTATCTAGTATGATTAAAATACCCATAAAAATGATTTATTCCCCCACACTCATGTAAAATCCATGAAAATAACTAAATTAGAAAGGCCTGAAATCAGATTTGATTGGAGACAAGAAATGTGGAAGGATAGATGACAAAGATATTTATATCTAACACTATTGAATACCATCTATAATGGCCAAAATATAAGGATAAATAATATAATAAAGCATTATTCAATCCCTCTAATATGTCTTTTTTACATCCATAGCAAAGGGGGGATTCACTATTTATGAATTAAAAAAATAGCCTTAAAATATTTCATGATGTGATGCTTATTGTTACCCAATGAATATTTGTGATATGATCCTTGAACACATTTTAACATCTTTAATCCTCCCGGGATAACCCATGGATCCATTTCACATCGTGAATACCCTATTTGTGATTTGAATGGGTTGATGTTTCAATTTTCAATGGACTTGTTCCCTTGACCACTCCTATAGAGGCCTCCTGAACCCCCGAGTCAACAGTGAAACATTAAATCTCATCCCAAAACAAAATTTTGTAAGGTTAAATATCTAAGAACCTCATTCTGATTCCTATATCTCAAAATGAATTATTTAGTAAATAAAAGGTTCAAACTTCCTAAGGAAATGCTAGTATATAACAACTTAGTTCATTACAATAAATAATATATAAAAATATATGTAGCCTATATAAAATCTCTTAGATGATAAAATAATCAAAAAATTTTATAATTATTATTCAATTAATATAAATTAGTTGTTATATTAAGATAAATGTGAAAACATTAATTGGTGCTCACACACTAGTGTCCATACAACATTAAAAAAGTTTAATTGATGTCTATAAGTTTGTATATAGTAAGGGGTAACTCCTTTATCAAAAATGGGAGATATGAATAATTATTAATCAATTATTTTGACATATATTCATGTGTTTTAAATTATATATCGAAATAATTATTCAAATTTTTACCCAAATATTTTGTATAGTAAGAAAATTCAAAATAATAACTTAAATAAGTTTTCATGATAAGGATGAGAATATTAAGACACTAATAATGGTTAAATATTGTAATATTTGTGAATAATAATATATAATTAGTTTAGTAATTTATTTTTAAAATTATGGGATAGGATAATTATCCAAAATTGTTATGCAGCATCGACACAACACTTGTGCAAGGAGGAGAAAAGTAAAATAAAAGGTTTTAAAGAAATTTAAAATGATAATATTGAGATTAATTATCATGTTTCATGATTTTTAGATATATAATTATATAAAAATAATAATATAAATGTCTAAATTTGAATTTCATTTTAATCTAGATATTTTTGAAGTCATATTATGATGAAAACTCTTAAAAATAATATAAAGGGCATTTAATGATAAAAATGATTTATAAATTGATAATAATAATCTAACATTATCTTGATTTAAGAGTGAATAGATAATGGTTGATAATTTCATCCATTTACCATTTATTATCTACTTCTTAATTAAAAATATCATTCTTGACCCATAAAGACAAAATATTTTTTTAAACACCGTTTTATTGTATCTATAAAAAGGGAATAATTATATCCTTTTCAAAACAAATCTAAAGTTCATTTTTATCTTAATAATATTCCCAAATAAATTTATAAACATGATGTCCCACATCTATAAGACCATTTCATGACTAAAATCCTCTCCACCAAAGGCCTTAATCTCAATATAAAAGAGGGAACTCATAGATTATGGAAAATGATTCTAATGATTCTTTCTCTTTTCTAAAGTCTGATTCATTATCTTACAAAGATATTAAAATTTATCTCATTTCATAGAAATTATTACATTATAATTTTTTATTCATCATTTTTACATGTAAATTATGATATAAAATTAATCCCCTCTCTCCAAACTTTTTTCAGAACTCATTATTATGTCAAAAATTTGGTTTTTTAAAAATTATGTTTTCGGTTTCAATTATTCTCAAACTCATATCCATAAAATTATTAAAAAATAAAATTAACCCTAAAATAGGATCTTATTTATAATACAACATTTTTTATTATATCATATATTTATTTCTTTTCCCTTCTTTTAAACTCCTTTAAAAAATCAATGCTCGCTATATTAATTTTACGCTACAAAAGTGAAAACGATGTTTTATAAACTTACATCGTTTATGGATATTATTAAAAAATAATTTTATCGTTTAATATGAAATTTATATTCAAATAATTTCATAATATTATTCTAAAATAATAAAATATGTATCATAATATTGTAATTAAAATTAAGTAATCATTTTCATTTTTAACAATCAAAAACAGGCTTATCAAAAAAGATTATCTAAATGGTGATTATTTCAGAACCAATTGAACTCCATTAGATATTTAGTGATTTATGGAGGATAAATTTATAGTTATAGATATTATAGTACAATTTTATATTTAAATATTGAAATTATTATTATACCTCATCATTTTTAGTGATTATGAATTGATAAACCTTAAAATGACAAAGGAAAAAAATAAAAATTTAGTAAATGAATGAAAATGGATAATAAATTAATTAAAAGAAATAATTATAAATAAATTAAAATTAAAAAGGTTCTTAAATAGGTAAATAATTAATATAATTTTATTTTTTTAGGTTAGAGGATGTATAAGGTGACTCAGGACTCAAGGTAAGGGGAATCTTAACTTAATTACCATTCATTGAGTTATGATAATTTTTTATTTTCTAGGAATAAATTAATTTTCCAACCATACACCTTATATTTTTCGAAGATTTATATTCTCAAATTATTAATTTTTTTCTAATTTAATTTCAATTCCCATTTTTTGTGAATTTTTCAATTTAAAATGAAATTTAATTGAAATGTAAGATTTTTTTTTTCAAGCCTCCATTCTTTTAAAGTATTTTTTTTATTTCATATTTTATATTCTATGAGTCGAGTTCAATTTGATGGTTTTTTTACCATAATATCTTACATTCATTTATAATTTATTTATGTCATCCTTTCCTTCATTATGAATTTATATTTCATACCTTACTTTGTTTATAAGGGATTATTTTCATTCATTCTTCTTATTGTGATTAGGTTCTGTGTCACTATTATTACCTCTCATAACTTTTTTTCCATCTTTATATCCATGTTATTTAATATTAGGTAGATATTATATATCATTTTCCCTATTTCTATATTGTATTTTCTATTATTGACAAAATTGTATTCCCCTTACTATATAAGGTGTCAGTTTAATTGGGGAAATATTGATTTTCTATATACTTGTTATTTCAATACATATGTTTCCTAATTTCTAATTGATTTTGATTATGTATTTTATTGTTTATTTATTACTTTAATATGATGAATGAAGTATAATTTTTTAGTGATAGGTGGGACCTAAAATTATATATCCCCTCTATATGTTTCCAGATCTCAGGAGACAAACTATCTTAGATATTTGGTGCACACTTTACATATTAATGTATTATTTCTCATTATAAGGACTTGATGGTAAGATTAAGATGTCTGAAATTATGAATTCCATCACTAGGAATTTAATCATTATTTTCCATGAGATTATTTATATTTTAGTGTTATACAAGGGTATATTTTATGCTCGTGTTATTAATTATATAGAATATTTTATTATTATCTTTTCATGTCATATTAATAATGACTTATTTATTCAATGATATCTTATAATGTACACTACCCCTTACTAAGTATATGATATCACACAATTATTTTTTTTCTTTTCTCAAGGAAACACCAAAGATAACTATGAATAATTTTAAGGATATTCTAGAAGGAATAATAAATTTATCTCTGTGTTTTCAAATCGTATTTTATGTTTTCAAATAAAATATGAGAATCAAGTACGTATATATTCTATAAAGACTATTAAACATTTTTATAATGTGTATTGTTATCATATATATTCATATTAATGTATTAAAGTAACCACTGACTTTGTGCTACTAGATACGGGGTTGTTACAATTGGTATTAAAGTAAATTTAGTATAAACAATGGGAGAAAGATTTAGAAGAATATAGTTTGATAGAATAAACATTTTGATATACCCATAAGACATTCAAAAAATATCTTGAATATTTTAAATATATAGGAATATTATACTATGATTTAATATTCATAATTTTATAATTTAATTAAGTGTATCTCATTGTTAATAAATGGGGATTTATTAAAGGAATTGAAACCACATCAACACCTATAATCTATATTGGGATTTACCTCATAAGGAAGTCATTGAGGTTGGATTTATATATGAAAATATTATAACTATATTAGGTATCTTAAATTAGGTTATAAAAAATAAAATTTCCAATATGGAGTAACCTGTTGATCCACAACATGGTGTAACTATATTGGAAAACTTCATGTGACTAGAACCTCCATCATTCAGTGAAACCACTATTCCATTGGTATCTGAACAATAAATCAATTCCCTTGAAAAAAATATTTATTACTTGGGAAGTAATTAAATGAATAAGTTTTCTATGGTGTTATATATTCTAATGGGATATTAGAATTAATATTGGTCATTTATTATAAACACTAAGGAGGTATATGATATAGAAATTATGGAATAAAATACTTTTAAGGTGATATTCTTCGAAAAAATAATCTCCTCGTGATAAATGAGTTGATATGGAAAGTAAATTCTTGAATATAAGATAAAAGGGTGAGGAAAATTTTCTTGAGTATGAGGATAACTTCAAAAGTATAGAAATACATGTTGCAGACTACATATACATTTTGAAATGAATTATTTATCACTTCTTTGACAATATAAATCCAAGCCTTCAAAGGGCATTGGTCTCTCAAAAAATCATCATATAAGGATATATTATCAATTTCAATAAATATAGATAATTAATTCACCAAGCCTTGTATCTTTAATTTAAATAAAGAGAATAAGAGGATTTTTGAGTGCCAGGTAAAGAGAAATGTGGAAAGGGAGAAAAAGGAAGGGTGGAATTTCTAACATGTAATGATTTTGGAAATAAATTATATAACACATTCTTGAATGTAATGGAAGTTTTATTCAACAGTGAAGATAAATTCCATCAAGATCATGAACAAAAAAAAGAATCCACCAATATCCAATTCTTCAACTATAAGGATATAGGTAATTATTCGAACCAATACTCTAATCATCAATTATATTTAAATTAGAATAGGAAAAGGGAGAATTATCGATATAATACTATTACTACATAAGAACTTGAAGTATTAAATGATATGATATATAGTACTTTGTTCATAAACTCAAAGTTATCTAATTATTTATTTTATTTTAGATATACACATTCTTTTATAAACATAATATTTTCTAAGAACATTAAATCATCCACTAACGCATTGAGGACAGATTTTTCAATCTAGAATCCTAGTGTAAATCTTATTATAATTGAGATATATAAAGAAATTTCTATTAAGATTCATAATTATTCCCTATTTGTAACCGTGATTATTATACCTATAGTTTAATTTAACATAATACTTAGTACTTATTGGATATCAAAGTATAGTGAAATAATTTCTTACTACTAGAATGACAATATAATTTTTGATGGAGGCATACAACCCATTTTTTTGTGGAGGGTGTTCATTATCCAAGTATTTTATAGATCCACATATAGTATCTAAACTTAGTTATATTTTTGGTAAAGAGGAAGAGTGAACATAATCTAGAGATGGTAAGTTCATACTAAGAATATAAAATGTACTTATTATTCAATAATACATTGATGTAGTTCTAGAAGAGTTACATGGTCATCTATATGAGTGTGAAGTTGACATGTCTATTGAACTAATTTATGATGCAAAACCTATATCTAAGACTCCCTATAAAATGGAACCAAGGGAATTTGTGGAGATAAATAAACAACTACAGGATTTGTGTTAAAAGGTATTAATATACCCTAGTGTTTCACCTTGGGGATCCCATGTCAAATTTGAAAAAAATAAGGATGGTTATATGAGGCTGTGAATTGATTATAGGCAAATAAATTATACTAATATAAATAATAATTATCCTTTTTCACACATTTATAAATTACTTGAACAAGGAGATAAATATTTTTCAAGGATTGATATCCGTTCTTGTTATCATCAATTAGGAGGGATGAGGAATAAGATACCAAAGATATTATTTTATACAATGTATATAAATTATGAGTTTATGGTAATTCTATTTGTATTAACCAATACCCATTTTCATTTTTATATCTAATTAATAGATTATTCAAGTGTTGCCTATACAACTTATTAATGGTATTTATTGATGGTATCTTGATATACACTAGAAGTTATGAAGAGTATAAAAATAATTTACAAATGATTTTTGATACTCTTATAGAAAATGAGTTATTTGGTAAATTTAATATGTGTAAATTTAGGCTCCAAGAAGTTTCATTTCTTGGAAATATTATCTCTATGGATGGAATATCTAGTGATCCTTCAAATATAGATGCGGTTAAATATTGGATAACACCAATAAATATAACTGAGATTCATATTCTCCTTGGTATTGTAGGTGACTATCTATAATTTATTCAAAAAAATTCTTGATTGCCCAACCTTAGATAAAATTCACATAGTCAAAGGAATGTTAATATATTTTTGAGTATCTAAAGAGTAAATTGGTCAATTCACCAGTATTAACTTTACCATTGGGAAAGAAATTATTTTTTATAAGTAGTTATGCATCAAAAAAGGATTGGGGTGTTTCCTTCTCCAAAATGATATATTGGTTGTTTATACATCAAGGTAAATAAATATACATGAAAACAATTATTCAACTCATGTTATTGAGTTTTTAGATGTAATTTTTTCTTTAGAGATATAGATACACTATCACTATGGTAAAAATGAGGCATATATATGAATCATAAAAGTTTGAATTATATAGTCTTTCGGGAAGGGCTCAATATAATAAAAAGAAGATTGAAATAACTATAGTAATATTGTCTCCTGATAAACTATAATCCTATGAAGGAAAAAAAGATACTAAATGTATTTATTATGAAGAACCATGGATTTATTACCATGATAAGGATAGATTATGACCATTTTTGACACTCATTAAATGAACATTTGAAAATTTTATATTAAAATAAATACCTAAATTTAAAGTATCATCCTACCACAAAGGTAAAAGAATAAATAATGACCATATAGGGATTAATAAAATTGGTTACATGATAAAATAACAATTGGTGAGACTCATGATCTTTTAATCCCTAAAACATCACGCAATTATTCGAGGAAAAAATAAATAGTTTTGTCAATAATAAGGGTTAAACAAAAACTCATGGTCCAGATTTAATCATGTGATTCCCACCTTAGATTCATGTGACATCCCAAAATAATAAATAATATTGGATATTTAGTTATCTAACCCATAAAGGTATAAATGATCATATGACTGATTCACATAAATGAATTGAGGACAACAAGAGAGGTTATCCTTGATACGGTTTTCATTCTTTCATGTGTCCCATGTATGATCATGTAATGAATACATGTGAAGAATTAGTGGAAATTTTATGGGAAAACACCATGGGATTCATGTGATGAAGGTTTTCCAAAATGGTATCTTCACATAATGGAAGTTACATTATTCTTCAGATAAAGGGGTAATGGGTTTTGTGAGATCAGATTATTGATTTTGAAACACTCCTTGAGCATGTCGTCCTTATCATGTAAATGCACATGTAAATGTCCTCCTTGATCATGTGAATTACTTGGTCATGTCATCCTTGTCATATGTGTAACACCCTAAGTTTTTATGAACAATTTTTGAAAATAAATTAAAATTTTCATTTATATCTTGCAATGCACTAATTCAAACATTCCTTTCACACTAAATCGACTTGTTGTATGTTACACACAACACCGAGTTGGCATATGATACACGCAACACTGAGTATAGATTTTTTTCAATGTATAAAAGAACTATTTTTGTATTATGTTATATGTAACACCAAAAGAAGTTTGAAAGATATGCAACACTGACTTGTCTTTCGTTACTTGCAAGAGAAACCTTCCTCGATAGCTTGCATTGTACGCAATACCAAGTTTCACAAAACAATGATATATTATTAAAATATTATTATTTAATGGGATATGAACTCGCCATTATGAATATTATTAAAAAAAATTAATTTTTTATAACATTGAAATTCATATTATGTATTTTCTAGACATGATATAATAACAAATTTAGTTATTCAGATAAAAGAGGTATTTTTCAAAGAAATACAATTTTACCGCCTTTTGGCTAAGAACCCTTTTTAAATATAGTTTTTGAAAATTTTATAATTTTTATTTGAAATAATAAACTTATTATTTGTAAGAGGGACATAAATATTTACCTTGGTTGAAATTTTGGTATTTTTCTGATGAAATTCATATTTTAATGAATTGTGAAAATATTGTATTTTAATTCAAAACTTCCTTTTCTTCTAATTTATTTATATAGTTAGATTATATTTTAATTGGTTTTAAAGTGTAATTGGATTATTTTTTTATCATTTAATCCAATATTGGTCATTGGAGGTAATTTTACATTTAAATTTCATATAAACACATGTCAATATTTTGATATTTTTTACTTCTTAAAAACCTACTTTCTGGTTTTGACAACAAGAATTAATTTTAAATTAATTAATGTAACTTATTTTTTTTTTAATTTTGAAAAATGGTTTCTATATTTTGAATCAGTGGGTCTAAAATATGTTAACAGGTTACTTTTATTTTTTGAATATTATGAATACTAACTATTGTAATTTTTATTTACCACAATTAAACGTAAATCAAGTAAATTAGGATAATAAACAATATGATAAAGATAATACAATTAACAAAACACATGGATAATACTATTTTATGAATTAAAGTTTTCCAATATAACTTAATTTTCATAATTGAATCATTTAATGAACTTTTTTTGATGAAAGTGAAGTAATTATAATTAAAATAAAACAAAGTGACAACATGTCACTCTCATATATCCGATAAGTATAATAATTTTAATATAGTGATAATCTTAGTAAAACTTTTAAAATAAATAGTATTTAGAAATATAATTAAATTACCTGAATCATGTGAGTTTATTAATAATTTTTAGATATTAAATAATTACCATTAATGATGACACAATAGTGATGTAGAAATTGTTTTATTGATACAAATATCAAATAAATGGTTTTAAAAATATTAAAATAAATATCATATAAACTAATTAACGATATCCATTAATTTTATAGGTGGATATGACATTTTTTGAGTGTATTAAATATTTTTTTTAGAATTTATCTTCCTTTTCAAATTATTTAAAGACAACTAAATGAATAGTGTCAAAATTGGCATTATTGATATTTTATAAAAATAACAAATTATTAAATTATTTAAAAATCACAAAAAAATTAAAAAATATAAAGTGAAAATTATATGGTCTAAATTTTCATAAAGTATCCAATTATAGAAAATTTAAAACACATACGTAATTATTTATAACCATTTAATATTTAAAATATTTTTACCACAAATAAAATTAAATAGATTAAATAAGGATATATCAAAATGTAAGGTTTAAAAAAAAATCAAAACATGTCAAAATTTTATTGGTTAAGATTATTTAGACCCATACTCATATTTTATTCGAAATAAATTATTTTATTAGCATTGTAAACTGAAAATGAATTTATAATAAATTAATATTTCAAGACTTTCCTAAAGTGTCCATCATCCCTCTTATAAAAGTCCACCAACTGTACTCACTTACTCACATATTTCAAGCCTGTTGGATCCACCAAACTCTACTCAAATAATATCCCAACATCCCTAACTTCCTCTTAGATGCCACACTTTGGGCATAAATCTGTCTTAGGGAGACCTTTTGAGCAAATCAAAAGGAGATACTCCAAAACAGAGGGAATTGTTTTATCACCTCTTTCAGAATTCTGTTCTTCTTCTACTTCCTCTTATTATATTTTTTCTATAATAAAGTAATAAATAAAGTATATTATACATTCTGATAAGTTATTATAATTATTTTACAAACTTATACCTCATTTTATCGATCCTACTAATAACAATATCACTATGTGTATGTGTACGTACGGCTTACCATATCCATGTTGTGGTGTAATTTGTTATTCAACAATGATTAATTTGGATGGGTATAATTATGAGTATAATGGATGTAAGTAATAAATATAACATTATAATTATTCTTTATAATTATTATATCATCCAATTCTATACCATTTAACCATTAAGTGAATGATATTGTCTCTCGTGCGTACGTACGACTTACCGTCTCCACGATATGATGAGATTCATTCTCCATGTTAACCATTCAAGAATGATTATAAAGTATATATAATAAATAATAATTAAATATATTACGTAATAATGTTACTAGATTCAATTATTTATGTATATTTCCTTTACTTTCTTCCATTAAATTCTATAAGGAAACAGAAATAGCTTTCATGGGTACGTGCAGCCTACCATCTCCATGAATGGTGTATTCCATGTCATTTATCTATTTATTATATATATTTATGTAATGAATATATATGATATATAAATCATGTTTTACATTATGGAAGTTAGTAAATCATTATCTAAGTAATAAGATCAACAATAACAAGTCAAAACATGTATGATAAATAAAATGATTATTACCCAAAACATTGCTTTAATATGGAATTGATAAAAAAATAGGTAATATAAAGTCATAAGTGAATCATATATGATATAATAGATATTATTATAGTTCTATTACAAGTTAATAATATGTTTAAACCCACTTTATAGGAGTATCAGACACCTATGGAAGAAATAAAACCTAAGGTAAGAGATAATTTTGAAATCTTATTTTTATCTGAGATTGTTTATACATAAGTATTTACTGGGGATATATTTATCATTCATTTCCATGTTTTCTAAAATATGTTTTCATAAAATTTTTACTATTATTATATGTATTTTTAAAGTCATTTTTACTCTTTTTTTAATTTTACTACATGGTATGGAAGTAATCTTTCTTTTGTTTAACAAACGAGGTACTTTTTTACTTTTCCAGCAAAAGTAGGAGAAGAATGTTTCTTTTAACACATACGGTAGGAATGGATTTTTACGGTTTCATGATGCCTTATTTCCATGAATCTTACTCTACAGTATTTTAATTTTATTTTCAACTAAATAATTTTCATTTAAAATTGTGTGGAATTTTGAGAAAAGAAAACATTTTTGAAGAAGAAATGAAATTTTTCTTAAGAATTAAGTTCAAGTGTTTTATCAAAATTAGTTTCCATCTAAGATGAATCTCTTAAATAGGGTTATATTTTTATCCCTATTATTACTATTATTTTATTTTGATAATTATGGAATGATCTTTTATATGGATGATTTTTTGATAGAATGATCTTTAAGAAACCCATTTTATTTCTTCTCTTATGCTATGATGAATGGTTTATGTTTTTCTGGAATATTTAAGAATGAGTTCATGATGGGATGGGTGGGACCTATATCTCCCTCCAATGCATTGGGTAAAGATTTATATCTCAAGAGTTATATATGACTGGAATGGAAAGTGAATATGGTTTAGTAATATAGGGTTGGAATGGCAAGTAAATATGGTTCAGTAATACAGGGCTGGAACAGCAAGTAATCTTGGTTCAGTAATGGACTTTGTCAACTATGATGGTCTTGGAAACAACACCTTGGCTACTATAGAAATCATATTATGTGATTAATTTTTTCACTATTACATGTTTTATTTCAATGATATTTTATCATGGTTCATGATTCCATTATTATTTATTCCTTATGAACTACCAAGACTTATTTCATGACTCAAAATGTTGGTATATGTTAAATGTGGTATGTTATTTTTCAAAAGTTATGTTCATGTTTTTACATTCTTATGTTTGTGTTTTGTAAGATAGCTTCAATTCTTACCCTTACTGATCATTTGATCTCACCCCTTTCCATGTTTCATTTTCCCTGAGATTTGAAGAAGGATATTAATTAAGATGTGTCAAAATGGGTTCTAATTATAGAGGATAATTCCATAGATGATGTATATATTTTTTGAACCAGTTGTTTATGTTTTTCAGTTTACAAAGGCACTAAACTAATATGGTATTTGGGCATTTTTTTGATTCATATATTAAGTATTCCTCAAAATAATTTAATTTACATGTACATCAAGATTGGGACATTATAATGTGAATTCCTTTTGACATGTCGGTCTTGATCACATGACCTGCCTTAGAGATGTCGGCCTTATAATGAGAACTCCCTTTTACATATCGACCTTGATCACATGAATTACCTTTAATAGGTTTTCCATGTCATGTGAATACCCTTGGACATGTCATCCTAATCACACAAGACCATGGACATTTCATGGGTTCATGGAAGATGATAATGATGGACCAATCATGAATTTTGTTTCTTTACATGACACCCCTTAGAGTCAAGGACAAGTAGAGTGGTTATACTAGATAAGGTGTGATTTTCATCACATGATCTACACCTAATCATATGACACCCCTAAGATTCTCACGATTGATTCCTTGACAATCAGATCACAAAAAATGATTTCATGACTAAGGATTTTGGTAATTATGGTCTGATTACATGATCATTGATTATAACATGATGAACGGAGGATATTACTGGTGATGTGCGACTTGATCACACAAATTTCATGAGACGTTACCGATTCATATGGATTCTCCTTCCATTGAATTAAGCCAAATTGTGTGTATAGATATTCTAATAAAGATACATACATATAGGGTTGGTGATCCTTATAAAATTCCCTAAATAGAAGTAAAAAAGGAAAAATAGAGAGAGGATACACAGTGAATAGAAATTTTCAAAGTGGAGGGATCATGTGATTGAAAGAACATGTTTCTTATGCTCACTGGGTAGCTTATGAGAAATAAAAGAGTGATTATTTGTGAAAAGAAAAGTTTTATAATACTTCTTATTCGTGTGAACACTTGAAAATATCTTGACCATATGAAGGGAATGTGACCATGAGATAGTCGGATGGTCATGCGATGGGTGTTTGATCACAATATGGCATATTTTCCAGATTACCAAGCCATGTGACTACTTGATCCCTATCTCTTCTGTGATGGAATGACCTTCATGAGATTTTTAAATGACTCCAAATACTTCATGTAAATCACATGAAACTCCTATCTTTACATGATCACATGGACCCCATACCTTCACATGGATTTCATGACTTCTCTACCTTCATTCATATCACTTAACTTCCAAACCTTTATGTAGAACACATGACCACATGGAACCCGCATGACCACATGATTCCCTGAGGTGTCACTCATGGTATTCTATTCATGTCTCCTCCCTTAATGGTCATGATCCTTTAAATATCCTCGAACCATACCTAACTCATTGTTCCAAAATATCTATAATCCCAACCATTACTCCTTGATCGTCAGTGGGGAAAATTACATGTGAACTACGAAGAATATGGTTCCTATATAAAAAAGATACATAAGATTCTTTCCTAAGCCCCGAGCTCCATATTAAACATATTTTCATCAACTAATTTCCATATTCCATCAATAAAACCTCAATTAGTAATCCACTATCAAACATTAGGCTAACCTCAATGTATAAGACATGCTTAAACATTTTTATGACCTCAGTGTGTAAGCCTCACTCAATCATCAAGGTTAACGTTGTGTGTAAGCCCTGCTCAAACATCAGTACAACCTCAGTGTGTAAGAACCCCTCAATCATCAGGGAGACCTCAGTGTTTAATCCCCACTCAAACATTAGGGTGACCTTAGTGTGTAATCCCTACTCAACCATTAGGTACACCTTAGTGTTTAATGCCTCCTAAACTATTAGGAAGACCTCAATTCATAATCCCTATTCAAGTATCCAGGATACCTTGGTGTGTAATCCCTATACCAACTATCAGGGTGAACTTAGTATGTAATCCCATAACAAAAATCTGAGAGACCTCAGTTTGTAATTCGTGTACCAAAACATGTTTGATATGGTTATCCCTTTTAGATGTAATCCTAGACCACATCTTTATCCCCTTTTGGGGGATATATCCCAAATGAAAAATCCCAGGTAATCCTTAGTATTTCATACCTATATGATTCAATATTAAACTCTCATGTGATGTTTCCAATCTTCCACTATATATTATTTCTCACATTGAGAATGAATCATGTGGTCATAGGAAGTGGTGGTGAATGTGCCTTCAGTATGATGAAAATTACCCTAATATGGGCCTCCTTTCAAATGTAACTCTAATTACATATTATCTTAATTTAAATGAATATACTATAAATTAAATATCTCAGGGAATCGTTTACACACATACATCTTGTTGAAACCTTTTTTTATCCTTTTACGACATAGATTCCAAATTAGAACTGTGTAGAATACGATTTTTTTTCACATGATATATAGGAAGGATCCTTAAGTCTTGATACCCCATATCCAAAGTTCAATTTCCCTCATATACATCCATTTTTCATGATGCTAAACTATATGATATAGTCTTATAAAAACTAATTGGGTTCTAATTATTGTTTTCACGCGATACATAGGACACCTCCCGGAGGCTCAATCCCAATCCCAAAACATTAATCACCTCCATATATGTAAATAAACTAAAGAGTTCCTACTCACATAGATTTATAGCCTAATAAGTCCCTAATTGTTATGTAACAATTTATAATAAGATAGATAGCCCTAAATACACACAGATGGTGACATTAATGGAGTTTCATTCTGTATATATAGGTATTCTGGGACATGTTTTTTTTTGTTAGGGTAACCAATCCTATATTGAAGCTTTGGAAAGATTTAAAAACATGTCTTAAATCTACAATTGGAGTCATGTGGTGGGAAATATTTTCCCCCAATAGGGTGTGATGATCTAGACCACTCATCCTCTTAACCAATCTGAGTTCCTAAGAATTGTTGTTATGAAATCCTAATGACCACCTACCTTTGGAAAGTAGGCCCATAACTCATTATAGATGTGGGATCCATTTTTTGTTTCCAAATATAAACCCTAATAATGTGAATGATTTTTAACTATACTAATCACCCCAAAAAAACTATAAATACAACAGAATATAGTTGAAAAAATATTGAAAATGACATGAATCTTTCATTAACAAAAACACTAGGTTAACCATACTCAGGTTATATTATCTTTCATATTATATGAAAAAAATGGTGAACTGGATGTGAATCTTTCAATAAAAAAATAGGTTTCCTATATGTTGTTCTATTTTGTAATAAACATTCCACACACAAAAAATGTCCAAATAAGTAACAAGAATAAACAAATAGATTCACCGTACATAGATGATTAAGAATTTTTTTTACTTGAAATGTTGTACTGATTGGTGGCCTTATTTATTTTTGGTCTTGTGATTATAGAAACCATTATCACAAACATTCACCTTGACCTAAGTCCATGGAATCATCGAGAAAAATTTCTAGAAAATCAGTTGCAGTAATAATGTCACCTAATAGACTCTTTTAGTGTTTTGTGGAAAAAAGGGTTAGTGACTACCACAAACATGGTATCATCCCAACCATTAATGTTGTGTGTAGGGGGGGTTTAAGAATTGAATCCCAAAATCCCACCACACTAAATTATGGTTATTATGAAACCAGCAAAACATATTTCCACTACTAACCACTTTAGAATTATATCTCTAGAGTGAAAATGAACATATTCTTTACCTTGTTAAGGTGGATCAAAGAGTTGACTATGGATCCATTTTGGTTTAGGAGCCAACCAAGAGGGCTCTAGTTAGTCGTCTCCACTATCATCATCTCACCAACACCCCTTAATCACCTCTTTAGGGTGCTACCCAATAGGTTTCATCCTTGGACACTGAGATTCAGGCACTAAGGAGATCTCTCTAATTGTTGTAGGCATCAGGCTAGAGGGAGCATGTCACGACTCCCTCCCCACAAAGTGTACCCCCTCCTTGGCCGGAAATGTGAGAAGGGAGAATAATGACCCTCGAGTCCCGTCTCCCATCTGGCCCCGGGTTGGCGACTATCACCGAGGGTATAATACACACACAAATGGGAGGCATTACCCTCTAAGAGAACACATGTAGAAGAGAGAGATAGAATAGACTCCAACCAACTCCAACTCATAACTGAAAAATAAAAGAAACCCAAGTACATATATGAAATGTCATGCAAAAGTACTACAACTGAAAGGGAAAACTAAAAGTACCCAAAAGAAAGTAAAACGGCAGCGACCACAAGCCCGAACAGCTCCTCCTCCAACTTCAAGATAGTAGTAACTAGCTTGATCTCCAACCTACTCCAAGTGACCTAAAAATAGTTTATATGTACATAGGGTGAGTATAACAGTATAATCAGTAGGATCCTCCCCAAGCCTCTCGTGCAAAAGTTAAATAAAGCATGCTAAAGCCCAGTGAACAACAAGTGAAACTAACTCGTCCCTAAACAGGTATACTATGTTCCCAACCTCACCATGGATAATTTCGCCAAGTAACGCATACATGAATATAGCATATAGTAAAGAATATCAAGGGTACCCCACTACTACTTCCCCACTGGTTTTCCGCTTTGTCCTAATGACATACGTCCTGTGCATCTCTCTCCAAGGCTTGCCCGCAGACACCCTGGGCTAAGCTCCACAATCTGCACCTCGTGCACCACATAGGCCTGCCCGCAGGACACCTGGGGCGAAGCACCTCACCGTCCTCACAACCAAAAGTAACCAGGTAGTTTCCGGGAGACACCACAGCCCGCATAACGTGTATCATACATCGGGTATAATACCTCAAGCCATTACATCCCCATACTCCGAGTAAGGATCCTCAAGCCATCATAGCCTATACACATTACACCTATAGTAGTCCATAGGATACTATATCCAGAATATATGTGTGGTGAATAACCACAAAGCCATTACAGCCCTCTACACAACATATATGGGGGTAACTAACCGTTGTGGCCTCATGGCACAAGTATCTACCAAGAGAAGAGAGCGGGGGCCCAAAGAGGGTAGTCATCCATTCAACCTCCCATCATAATGTTGGGGAAAACACCCCCCCCCCCAGGGCTCAGAATCCCCGGGGTGTCAGTTTCCCTTACCGACAGGGTGGAGTAGCGTATAGAAACACAAAAAAGTACAGAATATATTTGTAACTCACATCCACACTATGGGCCTTACCTAGTCTTAGATACAACTGCAGCTAACGTCTCTCAGACTCCAGACTGCTACTTCAAAGACTAGGTATCCTATAAGCACACAAACAATTGAAGAGCTTTATTAGATTACTCCATTCTCATTTTATCAGTTCCACTGTATGTTAATTTAATTATTTATACATTAATTAAGGAATGAAAAATTCCACCATTAAACTGAAATTGGTATCACATTCAAAAACTGCTCCTTTTTAGGATTCACATCACTATTAAATTCTAGTTTCTCCATCCCCGTGGATTATCACCATTTAAACAAACTTTCATTATGGAATTACTTTTCCATATCCAGGCATTCTAGAAAATCATCATATGCTTCTAAACACGAAGGAGGCTCAACACGGTGAGTAAGTATACTACCCGTCGAGTCTTTGCCGCCTATATAAATAGCATAGACCCATTTTCCCCTCAAGAGGCTAAACATGAAAAGTACGTGGCATACCCCGCTAGTCTTCGCCTCCTTCGGAATAAGGGTAGCGAGACCAAGCTGCCATGAGCAGTGTTGAAAAAATAAAGCAGATTAACATTCAAAGAAACCACAAGCATCCAGCAACTGCATCCATCCCATTCCATCACCCCCGGCGTCCTCCGCGACACTCACATGCATAACTGATGCATATCGCCACTCCAGGTGTCACCACTGCCATAACCACAAGGCCTCCATGCCTCAATATATCACAACAGCCATCCAGGCTCACATCAAATCACAAGCAGCAGGAAATAAAAGATCACAAAATGGGCTCTCGGCCCTTTAACAAGGCATTCAGCCTTCATACAAAATGAGCACTCAGAGCTCCAAACCACAAGGCATTTATCCTTACAATCAAGCGGGTAACTCATACCCCTTTTGAAATTATCGAACTAATAGTTCTTAATCCATCTTGAATTAACAGATTCATTAACATGTCTCTTTATCTTAGCCAATTATTTATCAAAATAATTCCGGCTTTACGTTCTTTATCAATTTCCATCATGAACGAGCAACTAATTAAAGAAAAAACCATAGATATCACTCTATCTAGGAAAACATGAGGCAACCGTTATCACGGTACAAAGAAACAACATGCGATCAACCAATTCTTTTAATCCGGTTCAAGTATTTAATTAAGTCAATTTCATTGTGATCAAAAGGACTAAATCATGCTAATTCTACAATTGCACATACACAATTAGAGAATCCATGAATTCCCTACCTCGAAGAGTTCTTGACGTCCTTTATCCACACAACGGGCCACAATCCTTCTCTCGCGACAACTGCATCCACCCGAGGATGACACGGTAAGTCCCAACCAACCAAACCCCATTAGAACCATGGATACTACATGGTAATATGGAAGGGAGAACAAGAGAAGGTGATCCCCGAAGGAACGATGATAAAACATACCTTATATGGAAGAATGATCGACACAGCTTGGTTGCATCCAAAACAGAGCAGAACCAATCCTAGGAGAAAAGATTGATTGTGCAAATCCTACGGAAAGAATTGAAAGGTTCTAGTGCCTCTTAGTTTATAACAAAGGGAGAATGATATCTCGTCCCTTTTTGAAGATTTAATGGGGCGACGGTTTAAGATCCGGTTAATTCTCCATTAAAAACGGATCGCATTAACCCACACGGTTTGACCAAGTAAATATATCCTGGCCTTAGGAATAATTAATATTGGATTTATGGCATTTGAATCGGCCTTAAAAGTCCTTAAAATAAGGATTTAAATGTATTTTACGTCAAAGGAAACGTCAAAAGGGGCAAAACTGTAGGAGTTTGGAAACACTGTTCACCCACTGTTACTGTACATGAAACCGATCTGTGAAACAGATCTGTGAAACCGATCTGTGAAACCGATCTTTGAAACCGATCTGTGAAACCAATCTGTGAAACTGACCTGTGAAACTGATCTGTCAGACCAATCTGTGAAACCGATCTGTCCCACCGATTTGTGAAACTGATCTGTCACACCGATCTGTGAAACCGATCTGTGAAACCGATCTGTGAAACCGATCTGTGAAACCGATCTGTCAGACCGATCTGTGAAACCGATTTGTCACACCGATCTGTGAAACTGATCCGTCACACCAATCTGTGAAACCGATCTGTGAAACCGATCTGTCAGACCGATCTGTGAAACCGATCTGTCACACTGATCTGTGAAACCGATCTGTCACACTGATCTCTAAAACCGATCTGTCACACCGATCAGTGAAACTGATCTGTCAGACCGATCTGTGAAACCGATCTGTCACACCGATCTGTGAAACCGATCTGTCACACCGATCTGTGAAACTGATCTGGCAGACCGATCTGTGAAACGGATCTGTCAGACCGATCGGTGAGACCGATCTGTTACTGTTCATAAAACTGGAAACACTGTTCACAGAACCGGAAATTTGGCAAAGTGTTGGGGATAAGTCCTCTTGACCTCCGAGAACACCTCTAACACCAACATTTCACAATGTAATGGACCGGAGAGGTCCGGGCCATTACATTAGATACCTCTCAAAACATTCTCGTCCTTGAGAATTAAAAACCAACCCAGAAGAAAAGAGGGGTCCGAACAACCACCCCATAAGATACCTCTCAGGGGAAAACCACCGTGAGTTGTTCAAAAGCTGGAATAAAACTACAACATCCGAGAGTATGGAAACAAAAAATCCATATCCAAACAATTCAAACATAACATCACATCAAAGGTACATAAATAAAACATGAAAGGTCTAACCATAAAGGAAACATTATTACATGAAAAGAGTTAAACATTAAACAACTCTAGGTACTGAGCACGTATCTGTGACTCACGCTCCCAGGTACTCTCCTCCATGCCACCACGTCGCCACAAGACACGAACTAAAGGAATAGAATGTCCATGCAACACCTTCTCCATGCGGTCTTGGATCTCCACAGGTCTCTCCTCGAAGGTTGCATCATCATCAATATCGATCTCACCCCAATCGATAACATGATATTCATCATGAAGGTAACGAAGGAGATGTGATACATGGAAAACATCTTGTATCCGACTCATCTGAGGGGGAAGTTCTACTCGATATGCCACAGCTCCAACATGAGCTAACACCTCGAAAGGCCCAACAAACCAGGGAGAAAGCTTACTTCCACGACCAAACCTTCGCTGCCCACGATGGGGAGTCACCTTTAGAAACACATGATCCCCAACATTAAACTCTAAGGGTCTCCTTCTTTGATCCGCATATGATTTCTGACGATCCTTTGTCGTCTTCATCCTCTCACGAATCACTTGAACCATCTCTGTTGTATTCTGCACTAGTTCTGGTCCGAGAATTGATGACTCTCCAACCCCAGTCCAGCACAATGGAGAACGGCATGGCCGGTCATACAAGGCTTCAAATGGCGCCATACCGATGGTAGAGTGAAAACTATTATTGTAAGCGAACTCTACCAAGGGTAATTGCTTCATCCATGAACCTCCAAAATCAAGAACACAAGAGTGAAACATGTCTTCACGAGTCTGGATGGTTGGCTCTGTCTGACCATCCGTTTGAGGATGAAAAGTAGTGCTAAGGCATAATTGAGAACCAAAAGCATGATGGAGACCTCCCCACACCCTAGAGGTAAAACGAGGATCTCGATCAGAAATGATCGTCTTAGGAACTCCGTGAAGCCTCACCACCTCCTCCAGATACTGCCTCGACAAAACCTACACTGAGCTCGACTCCTTGATTGCTATGAAGTGGGATGATTTAGTTAAATGATCCACTACCACCCATATAGAATCATGTCCTCCTGGAGCTCGAGGTAAACCTGTAACAAAGTCCATTGAGATGTCCTCCCACTTCCACTGGGTAATATTTAATGGCTGTAGAAGGCCACCGGGAACACGGTGTTCAGCCTTCACCCTCTGACAGACTAAACATCGAGACACAAACTCTACCACTGCACGCTTCAGCCCAGGCCACCAAAACTGACTCCTCAAGGATCGGTACATCTTTGTCACACCAGGATGTACTGCTAAGGGCGAGCTATGGAACTCTCGGAGAACCGTCTCACGCATCTCCAAGGGAACAAAAAGCCTGCCATGATACAAAACTCGGTGTTGTTCATCCTCCGACCAACCATCAGGGGCCTCTCCACAAACAACTCTGTCTCTCCAAACTTCCACCTATGGATCACCCAACTGAGACTCTTCCACCTTCTGCATCAGAGATGACTGCACCGTCATCTGGAAAAGACAACCTCTACTTCCAACCTCTTCCATATCAAGATGTAATGCTGAAAGTTCCTCCGTTACTCTCCAAGAATCACCGGATTCACGCACAGTATCACTACGTGAATTTCGGCTCAGCGCATCAGCAACAAAATTTCCCTTCCCAGGTGTATACGATATTTCGGATTCGTATTCCTACAAGAACTCCATCCACCGACGCTGCCGAAATTTCAAGTCCCGCTTAGAGAAAACATACCTCAAACTCTTATGATCGGTGAAAACCACAAAGCGCTCGCCAATGAGGTAATGTCTCAACAACTTCAGCGAAAACACCACGGGTGCCAACTCAAGATCATGGGTGGCATAGTTGCGTTCATGGGTATGCAATTGTCGGACCCATAAGAAACAACTGACCTTTGTTGCATAAGTACATAGCCTTTACCCAGATGTGACGCATCGCAGAAGATGTCAAACTGGACTCCCTCAGCTGGAAGACAAAGAACAAGAGCACTTACCAACTTCTCCTTTAGATACTCGAATGCTGCCTGACACTGATCTGTCCACATGAATGCTTGATCCTTCCTGGTCAAAGCTATTAGAGGATTCACAACCCGTGAGAAATTTTCTACGAACCTCCTGTAATAGCCTGCGAGACCAAGGAAACTTCGCACCTCTGACACTGTCTTGGGGGCTGCCCAAGACACTACTGCTTCTATCTTTGATGGATCCACAACTACTCCCTATTGGGACACAACATGCCCCAAGAAACAGACTTCTTGAGTCCAAAACTCACACTTTGACAACTTCCCAAATAGCCGATGTTGGCGAAGAACTCCCAAAACGGCTCGTAGATGCTCTGCATGCTCTTCTTCGGATGTGGAGTACACAAGGATGTCATCAATGAAAACCACAACAAACTTCTCCAGGAATTCACGGAATACAGCATTCATCAACCCCATGAAAATAGTTGGGGCATTCGTCACGCCGAATATCATTACAACAAACTCATAATGCCCATGACGGCAACGGAATGCAGTCTTCGGGATATCCTCATCCTTTATATGCATTTGATGATATCCGGATCACAAGTCGATCTTTGAGAACCAACTTGCACCCATAAATTGATCAAATAAGTCATCAATCCGCCGAAGAGGATAGCTATTCTTTATTGTCACTTTGTTTAAGCGACGATAATCGACACACAACCTTAAACTGTCGTCGGCCTTCTTCGCGAACAAGACTAGTGCACCCCAAGGAGACACACTTGGCCAAACAAATCCGCACTTCAACAGATCATCAAGCTGTATACGTAGCTCTCGTAACTCAGAAGGGGCCATTCTATACAGAGACATATAGATAGGAGATGCTCCTGGTTGTAGCTCGATCCCAAAATCGATCTCTCGTCGAGGGGGTAATACTACAACCTCTTCGGGAAATACATCAGGGTACTCCTCCACAACCCTAGGAAACACCAACTGCTCAACCTCTGAAGAACATAGCATCATCTCAGCCATCATGGATGATAAGGATGAAACCTGCCTATGACCCATCTGAGGATCTCGCTCACCAGCAAACACCACTGTTTCTCCATCTGCATTGAAGAAGATGACCTCCTTCCGGAAGCAATCCACAATAGCCTACACCGAATACAACCAATCCATGTCGAGGATGACATCATATGGTTGTATTCGTAAACATAGGAAATCTCCCCAAGAGCGGTGCTGCCCCAACACTAGCTCACAGTCTCTACATACTTCAAACAAGCTAGCTCGACCTCCAACTGGCGTAGTCAATGCCAAGGGAACTGGAAGCCTCTCTACCTCAAGTCCCAAAGCGTGGACAAGGGCAGGGTATATAAAGGAGTGTGTCACTCCTGAATCAAACAAGGCATACACCAAGGTAGAAAACAAGCAAAGGGTACCTCGGACGACGTCTGACTCGCCTGGAGCTGGCAACGCTAGAGCATGAAGCTGAAAACGACCTCCTCCATGGCCTCTCTGACCCTGATGACGACCACCACCACGGTCGCGCTCTACTCTCTGAGGACGGGGAGCATCATGGGGTTGTCCTCTACCTGTTCCATATACCCTCTGGTGATCTAAAGCTGGTGCAACCTGCTGTTGCTACCTTGGCTGGAACTGCCTCAATGGAGGAACCTGGAGCGGAGCGCCTGGTGCACGATGACTGCTCTGAAAAGTCGGGCCCTCCCGCTGCTGATGACCACGTCCACCATAAGAAAAACAAGCGCCTGATCCCTTGGCATAGGCCTGAGAGTTGCTACCTCCGGATAAACGAGATGGGAAGGGATGGGACCTACCCCCAGGAGAATGGAAACTCTTCTGTCCTGAAAACCGGGAACCCCAGACCACAGCTCTGCTTCGTGAGGAATCATGATGATTCCCCTCTCGTGACGATCCAGTCCTGGCCAAAGTCCTCTCAACAACCTCTGCCCTCGCCAGAACCTCAATATATGTCTTCAGCATAAATGGGGTGACCTGGCGCTGGATCTCTGGACGCAAAGCCTCCTCGAAATGCCTCGTCCTGGCCTCATCATCTGGTAATAGGTCTGAAGCATATCGTAGAAGGTTCCTGAAACGGATTCCAAACTCTCGAACACTGGAGCTTCCCTGTCGAAGGGTGAGAAGCTCCTGGAAACTGGACACCTTCGCAGTCGATGAAAGAAACTCGACTCTAAACCTGTCTCAGAACTCCTCCCATGAGATCGCTAACTCCTCGCGATCCCCAAGGAACAAGAACCACCACTACCTCGCTGCTCCACGCAGCATCGTCACAACCAAGGACACCCAGTGTTCCTTCTGAGAACGAATCGAACTAAATCATATCTCGACCTCCTCCAACTAGTATTCTGTGACTGCATCTGAAACAGATCCCTCGTACTTCTATAGACTCTGGCGCTGGAACTCTCGGAGTGACTTCCTCTAAGTGTCATCGTCGTCAACCTCTACCCGGCAGCGATCTTCCGGGACAGCCTACTGGGCATCTTCTGTGCAAACCCGATGAGGATGTCGACCTAGAGCCATACCTGTAAAATAACAACTGTTAGAGCTCCTAGTCCTGGAATATGGAAGACTCAACATTAATTAATTAATTGTTTTGTTTTATTAATTTTATGTTACCTATCCCAAGGTCTACCCATTCAAACATAGGCGCAAAGAATAATGATGCATGATCCTTTCCTAGGTCTCTACCCTGCAACCAGTATCACTTTGTTTAGTATCCATTGTAAACTTAAAGGGCCGTGCAACAGATCATAGGGGGCCCTGAACGCCTATGTCTCTGCCGGTCTCCAGTGTTTACCCCACTTTCTAAACATGAATGACAATGTTTCCCTACCAACCCATGCAACCTCACCTGTGCCTAACTCCAAACCCCATCCTATACCTCAACCAGAGCCTCGGATACCACTCTGTCACGACCCTCTCCCCACAAAGTGTACCCCTCCTGGGCCGGAAATGTGAGAAGGGAGATAATGACCCCCGAGTCTCGCCTCCAGTAGGCCCTAGGTTGGCGACTAGCACCGAGGGTATAATACACACACAAATGGGAGGCATTACCCTCTAAGAGAACACATGCAGAAGAGAGAGATAGAATATACTCCAACCAACTCCAACTCATAACTGAAAAATAAAAGAAACCCAAGTACATATATGAAATGTCATGAAAAAGTACTACAACTGAAAGGGAAAACTAAAAGTACACAAAAGAAAGTAAAACGGCAGCGACCACAAGCCCGAATAGCTCCTCCTCCAACCGCAGGCTAGTAGTAACCAGCTTGATCTCCAACCTGCTCCAAGTGACCTGAAAAACAGTTTATATGTACATAGGGTGAGTATAACAGTATACTCAGTAGGATCCTCCCCAAGCCCCTCGTGCAAAAGTAAAGAAAGCATGCTAAAGCCCAGTGAACAATACGTGAAACTAACTCGTCACCTAAACAGGTATACTATGTTCCCAACCTCACCATGGCTACTTTCGCCAAGTAACGCATACAAGAATATAGCATAGAGTAAAGAATATCAAGGGTACCCCGCTACTACTTCCCCACTGGTTTGCCGCTTTGCCCCAACGACATACGTCCTGTGCATCTCTCTCCAGGGCTTTCCCGTAGACACCTGGGCTAAGCTCCACAATCTGCACCTCGTGCACCACATAGGCTTGCCCGTAGACACCTGGGTGAAGCACCACACCGTCCTCACAACCAAAAGTAACCAGGTAGTTTCCAGGAGCCACCACAGCCCCCATAACGTGTATCATACATCGGGTATAATACCTCAAGCCATTACAGCCCATACTCCGAGTAAGGATCCTCAAGCCATCATAGCCTATACACATTACACCTATAGTAGTCCATAGGATACTATATCCAGAATATATGTGTGTGAATAACCACAAGCCATTACATCCCTCTACACACATATATGGGGTAACTAACCGATGTGCCTCATGGCACAAGTATCTACCAAGAGAAGAGAGCGGGGTCAAAGGGGGTAGTCATCCATTCAACCTCTCATCAGAATGTTGGGGAAAACACCCCCCCCCCCCCCAGGGCTCAGAATCACCGGGGTATCAGTTTCCATTACCGACACAGTGGAGTAGCGTATAGAAACAAAAAAAGTACAAAATATATATGTAACTCACATCCACACTATGGGAATTACCTAGTCTTAGATACAACTGCAGCTAACGTCTCTCAGACTCCAGGCTGCTACTTCAAAGACTAAGTATCCTATATGCACACAAACATTTGAAGAGCTTTATTAGATTACTCCATTATCATTTCATCTTTTCCACTATACGTTAATTTAATTCTTTAAGCATTAATTAAGAATGAACAATTCCACATTAAACTGAATTGGTATCACATTAAAAAACTTCTCCTTTTTAGGATTCACATCACTATTAAATTCTAGTTTCTCCAACCTCGTGGATTATCACCATTTAAACAAACTTTCATTATGGAATTACTTTTCCATATTCCCAGCCATTCTAGAAAAGCATCCTATACTTCTAAACATGAAGGAGGATCAACACGGTGAGTAGATATACTACCCGTCGAGTCTTTGCCGCCTATAGAAAGATCATTGACCCATTTTCCCTCGAGAGGCTAAACACAGAAAGTACGTGGCATACCCCGCGCGTCTTCGCCTCCTTCGGAAGAAGGGTAGAGAGACCAGCTTCCATGAGCAGTGGGGAAAAAACAAATCAGATTAACATTCAAATAAAACCACAAGCATCCAGCAACCGCATCCATCCCATTCCATCACCCCTGGTGTCCTCCCCGACACTCACATGCATAACTGATGCATATCGCCACTCTAGGCGTCATCCACTGCCATAACCACAAGGCCTCCATGCCTCAACATATCACAACAGCCATCTAGGCTCACATCAAATCACAAGCAGCAGGAAATCAAATATCACAAAATGGGCTCTCGGCCCTTTAACGAGGCATTCAGCCTTCATACAAAATGAGCACTCAGAGCTCCAAACCACAAGGCATTCAGCCTTACAAGCAAGCGGGTAACTCAGAACCCTTTTGAAATTATTGAACTAATAGTTCTTTAATCCATCTTGAATTAACAGATTCATTAACATGTCTCTTTATCTTTAGCCAATTATTTAACAAATAATTCCGGATTTATGTTCTTTATCAATTTCCATCATGAACGAGCAACTAATTAAAGAAAAAACCATAGATATCACTCTATCTAGGATAACATGAGGCAAATCGTTATCACGGTACAAAGAAACAACATGCGATCTACCAATTCTTTTAATCCGGTTCAAGTATTTAATTAAGTCAATTTCATTTTGATCAAAAGGACTAAATCATGCTAATTCTACGATTGCACATACACAATTAGAGAAGTCATGAATCCCCTACCTCGAAGAGTTCATGACGTCCTTTATCCACACAACGGGCCACAATCCTTCTCTCGCGACAACTGCATCCTCCCGAGGATGCCACGGTAAGTCCCAACCAACCAAACCCCATTAAGACCATGGAGATTACATGGTAATATGGAAGGGAGAACAAGAGAAGGTGGTCCCCGAAGGAACGATGATAAATCATACCTTATATGGAAGAATGATCGACACAGCTTGGTTGCATCCAAAACAGAGCAGAACCAATCCTAGGAGAAAAGATTGATTGTACAACTCCTACGGAAAGGAAAAGGGAGAATGATATCTCATCCCTTTTTGAAGATTTAATGGGGCGACGGTTTAAGATCTGGTTAATTCTCCATTAAAAACGGATCGCATTAACCCATGTGGTTTGACCAAGTAAATACATCCTGGCCTTAGGAATAATTAATATAGGATTTATGGAATTTTAATCGGCCTTAAGAGTCCTTAAAATAAGGCTTTAAATGTATTTTACGTCAAAGGAAACGTCAAACGGGGAAAACTGTAGGAGTCTGGAAACACTGTTCACCCACTGTTACTATACATGAAACCAATCTGTGAAACCGATCTGTGAAACCGATCTGTGAAACCGATCTTTGAAACCGATCTGTGAAACCGATCTGTGAAACCGATCTATGAAACTGATCTGTCAGACCGATCTGTGAAACCAATTTGTCACACCGATTTGTGAAACTGATCTGTCACACTGATCTGTGAAACCGATCTGTGAAACTGATCTGTGAAACCAATCTGTCAGACCGATCTGTGAAACCGATTTGTCACACCGATCTGTGAAACCGATCAGTCACACCGATCTGTGAAACTGATATGTGAAACCGATCTGTCAGACCGATTTGTGAAACCGATCTGTCACACCAATCTGTGAAACTAATCTGTCACACCGATCTGTGAAACCGATCTGTCAGACCGATCTGTGAAACCGATCTGTCACACCGATCAGTGAAACCGATCTGTTAGACCGATCTGTGAAACCGATCTATCACATCGATCTGTGAAACCGATCTGTCACACCGATCTGTGAAACCGATCTGTCAGATCGATCTGTGAAACTGATCTGTCAGACCGATCGGTGTGACCGATCTGTTACTATTCATAAAACTGGAAACACTGTTCACAGAACCGGAAATTTGGCAAAGTGTTGGGGATAAGTCCCCTTGACCTCCCAGAACACCTCTAACACCAACATTTCACAAAGTAATGGACCGGAGAGGTCCAGGCCATTACAGAGCAGTCCCACACTCTCACTTCCATCAATTAATCTCGTCATCATATCCCTATAGAAACTAGTTAGTAGGCTTATATTCCTACTATCTCAAATCAAGCCTTTTAGCATGTCCCAACTGCAAGCATGGGGTAGGAATATATCTGCCCACCTTCACGAATTAAGCCCATTGATAAATTTCATTGGAACCTAGAGGGAAGGAGTGTGAATATATCCCTACTTCAGTTTAAGATGTCTAAGATTATATCCTAGAATCCAAGAATGTATAGTCCTATTTTCATTCACATACTCTTTTTAAGTGACAATATGTTTTAAAAGAAAAATAGTAGATTCACTGATGATATAAGGATAGGCACATAGTCCTATCCCAATAGAAAAATCATCATATCAACATATCCAAAAGAGAATATGGATACTTTGAAGCAAGAATGTATTATTGTTCTCATCCAAAAATATTATCATAATATCTCAATAATAAAGGATAGAGATGATCGGTCTCATACTCCTACCCCGATTTGGGTTCATCAACTGAGTTTTTCAATCACCTCATGAAAGGCACGTATTCCTATCAAATAAATCCAACAACATACTGTAAAATAATATGATAGGGTTCAAATTCCCCCTCTAATTCGGTTTCACCAAACCATTTTGGTAATCACCACAGCATAAGACTATATTCCTGCTCAAAATGAAAAATATACTTATTATATTCCAAAAACATATAGGAGTCTGGTGTATGTTCCTACTCATGATGACTAAAGACTGCACTAGCATCCTTCAAAGGCTTTGAAAAATGAGGTCCATATTCCTTCTCCCATTATAAATGTTCATTGTCATATTCTGATTGGTAATGAATACCAAAATTGGGCTCATACCCCCACTTCAAATAGGTTTGATCAACATATTAAAGAAAAAACCAAAAGAAAGACTCATATTCCCAATAATAATACATAATCTTACTAGAATACTCTAAAATCTTCTTGGAAGTGGGCTCAAATTCCCACAGTAAGAGATAATTATCAGTATAATTTAGTTACTACCACACAGTAGGTACATACTCCTACTCTACTAGAAATGGTGGGTCATCATATACCATTCATAATGTGGTATAGGTCTCATATTTCTACCCTTATCGATGTTTGTATCCTTGAGGTAATACAGCACATATATATAACTATAGGGTCCTGAAAATTCTTCCAAGGGAATAAAATACCCCCACAATCACTTTGCAGAAGGAAGAAAGTACTCTTACAAGTCTAATAAGATGAATGAACTCAAATTGAGTTGAAAATTTCAAAAGAAACTTGAAGGAATTCAAGTTTTCAAAAGAATTTCAAGTGTCCCATGTACCATCACTGGGAAGGGTCTGCTGACTGCCTAGATCATGAACCAAAAGTTACAAAAAACAATCTACGAGGCCCTGGCCCATGGAACAATGGCCAAGGAACCCAGCTAACTATGAACGGTGTTGCTGAAGGACTCATGTGTTCAAAGGCCATCCGCGTACTTTCCCACAAACTTATCAGTTCGTAGATGAAGAAAACCAATAGGGTTCTTTGAACCATGATCGCGAACCGTAGCCTCCATAAAACCCAGATTGACCAAGTCTTCTGTGGGTCAGGATATCTTCTTATGGGCCTCTGAAAATGCTGCTACATTACCATAGATATGATTGCCCCGTTTCTCTATAAAACAATCACAGAATTAATTGGGGACGATGGGATGGACGCTGAAAGCATGAAGGGGACTCATAGGTTGGAAGTAAGAACTTATAGAATATTCCAGCTTCAATCTTGATTCATCGACGAAGCCCGTATTGAGAACCACACTCTCTGTAGGTACATCCAGCTGTGAACCACAAAATAGGGAAACTTAATAATAAAAAGAGAACTGTGAACCATATAATTCTCATGGATGAACTCCCTACAAATGATAATCCCCCAGACCCTCCTTCAACATGGTGTTATACGTAGTGTACCACTATGCGGACTAAACTCGACATCACGTACTGCATCAGTACACGGATGGAACCCAAAGAGGCGTGATGGGCCGAGTACCAATTTCATATGTGATCATCTATAACCATTCTCTCATACCATATCGGTATGCATACGGACCCTCTTCCACATACCACTACGGTATGCAGAGCCTCCCCCATCTCTCATGAGAAATCAGTATGTAGAATATGGTGTTTTCAGGTATTATTTCTTCCGGTTCCAACCACACCCCTTCAATACCATCCAGTCCTCCATAATCCCTCCATGAACCAGTCCTCCAACATCTGGCCAAAGCCACCAGACCCATATGATCAGACCATCGGGTGCATCAGGGTTCCCCTTTGAGTCCACATACCCATGGTAAGCGGATTCCCTAAGGCTCTCCCCACAATGGTTCAGACTTTGGGAATGTCTATGGGTCTACATTCTAATGGTAACCCAGAGTCCAACCTTGGGATACCAACATGAACCTCCCCATTCTAGGGATTTAGGGTGATCACTTTCTTTTCCATTCAATGAGGAATAGCAATTAGTTGAAGGAGTTATGTTTTCTTCTCCTTTTATGAGGATTAAACTCCTCCCCTTTCCTAGAACGTATTTTGGGGCCCTCCCACTAAGGTAATCCCCCAAACTTCTGAGGTTGAGACTCATTAACTTTAATGTCATTTCACATTGAATGGTTCATCACTCTGCGCCCTCACCCATAGTCTCCCTATCCACGTCTTCCATAGGCTTACCCTCTCCCACTAGTAGGAGAGGAAGCATGTGTTTTGTTGAATCTCTTCCATCCTCTTGTTTCTCACACCGATCATGACTCATGTGGTCTTTGAGTTTTTTTACGATTACAACATCCAATCCATATGAACTACGAGAACTCTGATTCCTGGTCAAACCAGGATACGTAGGATTCCTACCTGAAGGCCTGGGCTCAAAAGGGTGCCCCCCCATAAAGGGACCACCCAATCATGTCTCCTTAAATTGGAAGCCTTAAGGCATAAGCCCCAGCCATATGAAAGATGAGAACTCTGATTCCTGATGAAACCAGGATATGTAGGATGCCTGCTTGAAGGCCCAAGCTTAAATGGGTGACCTTCCAAATGGGTTTACCCAATCATGTCTTTTTAAATAGGCATCCTCCATGCGTAATACCCAACAAATAATACCTATGAGAACTCTAATTCCTGGTCAAACATGGATATGTAGGATGCCTACTCGAAGGCCCAGGCTCAAAAGGGTGACCTCCCATAAAGGGTCCACTGAATCATGTCTTCTTAAATGGGAAACCTCCATGTGTAAGCCCCAGCCATCTAAACTATGAGGACTCTAATTCCTGATCAAACCAGGTTACGTATGATTCCTACCTAAAGGCCTGATATCAAAAGGGTTTCCTCCCATAAAGGGACCACCCAATCATGTCTCTATAAATGTGAAGCCTCCATGCGTAAGCCTCAGCCATTTGAACTACAAGAACTCTATTTCTTGATCAAATCATTATATTTAGGATGGCTACCTCAAGGCCCAAGATCAAAAGGGTTCCCACCTATAAAGGGACCACCCAATCTTGTCTCCTTAAATGGGAAGCCTCCATGTGTAATCCCTAGCCATCTGAACTATGAGAACTCTGATTCCCGATCAAACCAGGATATATAGGATGCCTACCTGATGGTCCAAACTCAAAAGGGTTCCCTCTCATAAAGTGTCCACCCAATCATTCCCCCTTGAATGGGAAGCATACATGCATAAGTTCCAGTCATTCTGAACTATGTGGGTTCTGATTCCTCTCATGAGGATATATAGAAAACCCATCTTATGGGTCCGATCCAAATATCAAATCACCTTCCACCCCCCCCCCCCTAGATGATGATAAAATCTAGAGTGCCTTATTGTATGGATCAAGTCAATATCACCTTTGTAGCATCAGACATATGCATTCCTACGACGGTCCTGTAAACCAAGGGTAGCCCATGGACACACTTTTTGGGAATAAACTAAGGATTAAAGAAAATATCAACACAACTTAAATCTATAATAGAGTCTCAGAACATGCAATAATCCTCACCTAGAAGGGTGCGGTGAGCCTGACTTCCTATCCTCTCGACCAATGGAGTCATCAAGTGTTGTTGGCAGAATCATCAATCAATTAGCATCTGCATTTCGAGAGAAGGTCCATGAATCATGGATACCAGGTTCGGTGGGTTTTTCTGGCACCATGAATAAACCTGTTAGAGACCATCTGGGGAATTTATATCCGAGGAGGACTGATTTCACAAGTACCTGACCCCATGTAATTACCCGCTGGGGATGACTGACTATGGAATTTCCTTCGCAATGTGAAAGGGGTGAATTTCCCAGTCTCTGTGGGGTTAATCCAACCTTCTTCTAAATTATAATAACACAGAATTCATCAAAACAAAAGAAATGGTGAATTTGACTAGAAACTGTATCCAGAAAAAGGGATGGGTGACGATCCTCATTGGACCATTACCATCAACTAGAACGTGCCACCTTATAGGTGGAACAAAAATGGTGAACCCAACATGAATCCTTAACCAAGGTAGAATTTCTACCCCAATGATAAAAGAAAAAAAACATTGTATGTCGGCCCATTTTGTTCACACCGGTATGTGCATAACGTGCCTCCTTAGAGGTGGAACAAAAATGGTGAACCTGACGTTAATCCTTAACCAAGGTGGTGATTTTAACCCACTCAATCCCTGTCACCCCATGATAGAAGAAAAGGGGAAGGGGATCAAGCGGATTTTCCAGAGATGCATTTTTTTAAAAGAATGCTACTTTGAAGAGATTATGTGGTATGTATGTCATATATGTATGTCTCGGGTTCCTGCAGATCAACCTCCGATCCAAATGACATCCTGACGACCAATGTAGACATGGAAATCAATGATTTCGCAGGTGACTGGGGCCCCAATGAAGAGCAAGACCCCCTCTCCTACTCAATGTCTTCAACACTGGGTATACAACACGTTGATCAAAGAATACCATCTATAATAGTAATCTCCCCATAGTGGAGATCATGATGAAAGCCCTCCAATATACAAAGTTTCACCAGCTGCCTCCTCATTCGTAGCTAGTACCCCAGCACTAGGTGGCCCTAGTGGTCGTCTCAAACTATTTTGGGAGCCTGTACCCAAAACGTGACAATGAGTACCTCCCTTATCTTAGGGAGTCAGATGAATTTGATGCAGAAAACATCATCTCAACTACACAGGGGTCTTACTTACAGGCCCCCTCCAAAGATCTTCGTCTCCAGCACTGGATGACCAATCCACCTCTCACTGAAGAGTACCTTATGTTGAGGGAACCTGCTAAAGTCCAAGAGACCCTGGCCCCTCAGGCTTCCCGCCAAGGGTGGAGAATATATAATCAGGAACACGCCATCACCTTGGTTCCTAAGAATCAACTCTGTTGTACTAATGTGGAAGCAATCAATGGGTAGACATACAACTCTTCCCCCTCCACTCAAAGCCCACCACAGAAATAGGGGCACAATATGAGCATATCTTCATTCCTTCTAATGCTCTTTGGTCCCACTGTGCCAATAGAGCTGCAAAATATAGGAAAATACAGACATCTATCGATGCACAGCAAGTCTGCCATCAAAATAGGGCAACAACTGGCTACATGCAGGCACAAACACCTGCTGAATCATTTTAAAACTTCCATCTAAATAGGGTATCAATTGGATACATGTAGGCATAAATATGTGTTGACACATATCAATCCCACCATCCCAATAGGGCAGAAAGAAAATATGAGTAGATTCAAATTTTTTTTGGATGCATACAAAGCCCATGACACAAATACAGTGGCAAGCGAGTAGATGAAAATCCCCACTCATGAATATAAAGACCACCAGTAAAATACAGTGGCAATCGGAGAAGACAACTATTGGCAGACTCTTTCCTCTATCCTGGCACAGGAGAACTACCAGGGTCTACTGGAAACTCATGGAGGACCTTAGTAGGCACAAACTCCAACTATGAAATTTGAATGGGCCTTCATACCCATTCCAACCAAAGATGTATCTCAGTATATCTTAACAATGATGGAAGATCATACATCGATCTCAGACCATATCATTCAAACATGCCAAGATATTATTGCATCAGTGGAAAAGGTGGGAAACTAGGCCCACGACACGGTTTCCTCAAACAGAATGACTCACTCACAAAATGGGTTAGTTTCTATGGAGAATTTATGCATCCATGCTCTAGTCCAAGAGGTTCGATGTCAGTATCTCAAGATAAATGGACAGTCGGATTGGGAACAAATAATTGTTCCAATTGGGGGACATCGGTCCAATGTGGTGGCCACTCCAGGGAAAGCATATATCCCTACCAAAACTCAAGATGTCCATCCGTGTATACCGAAAATGTCACAAGACCCAACAAGGTAGGGAATTGTATATGAATTCCATTACCAATAGTAGATGTCCCCAGTTACCCGCAAGAGAGCACTCAAAAATGAAATGCGCCAAAGGCAGCCAAAAAATGAAGAGCACATACATGATCCTACTCTGTTCAAAGCTGGGGTTCTTGAAAACCTTAAATATATGTCAATAAATGATCAAGACCCTATCAATACATTACCAAATTATTGAAGTGGTGGTATCAGATGTGAAGGTCCTCCCCATAATGTCGATACTAGCAACTCTGAAGGTCCTCTATTGAGCGCCCATGGGGGATCACTCTGTGGGAAAAGAATGATCAATCCCGAGATCCTATCTCCTAATGTACATCGGGGAATCCCTCCCCTCGACTTGAAGATCAGATCAAAAGAAGGTCCTCCCCATGTTGTTGTCTACCATGACGGTTCTCCCTAGGGTATACACTATAGATATGCTTCTCTCTGTAGTCAGACACCAAGTCATGATGGTAGTCCTAGCCATGATGATAGTAATTTTGAAGGCCCTCCCTGCAATGGTAGTTACTATGAAGGCCCTCTCCATAGTAACATCAAGTAATGAAAAGGTACTCCCCTCATTGTTGTACATCCTAAAGTCCCTCCCTAAGATGTGCATAATAGAAATTCTCCCTATAGCCAGGTATCAAGTCATGATGGTAGTCCTCACTATGATGATGGTCATTGTGAAGGCCCTTCCTACAATGGAAATTGCTATGAAGTCCCTTCCCATAGTAACTTCAAGCAATAAGAAGGTCCTACCCTTGTTGTATCACACCCTGAAGGTCCTCCCCAGGGTATACACCATAAGGACATTTCCCACAATCGGGCATCAAGTTGCAATAGTATCCCTCGCCATTACTCCACCAATTGTGAATGTCCTCCCCATGACCAAAATTCATATTGGCAAGAAGGTCCTTTACCTTATAGAATAAATATGTGGAAGCCTTCCTATGTTGAAGTTCTCATAAAGATGGAGTTAAACACATTGGGCACTCCATCTATAACGAGTGATATTCTTTCTCAACTAGAAGATGGCCTAGCCCACGCTCATCTTCTAAGCCACCCCCGCATCATTCACATATCGATGAGGCTCCCACCATCCTGTTTTCTTGGAATGAAATTATTTTAAAGAAGTAGAGCTGGGAATATCAATTAGAAGAGCCTCCAGAAGAACAAAATCAGGATACATTGCTTGTGAGAAGACAACTATCTAAGGATAACATACCAGTGATGTATTGGCCTACAGCCACTTCTCATTTTGACATACCAAAAGAGTTGTCTAGATAATTCATTCATGAAATTTTCCTCAATATATAGAAGAATCTTCTTTATCTGAAAGAAAAATTCTTACCCTGTGAAGGATATTCGGACCACGCCAACACAATAGGGGAGCTTCTCTATCTAATCGACCCAGAATCCCTCTCGTCTGCATGGCAGCCACAATCAGAAAGGCAAAAGGAAAACATTGAACTGTCTTACCTATATTCACTACATAAGTTGGGTCACCTCATTGAAGATTCCCCAACTGGAGTTCACATTTGGGGGTGGGGAGAACATGGAACTCTACACTACACCCCTCATACCATCCATAAAATTCCATTGAAATTACATCCTGTAATGTCATCACCCAAAGGTTGTAATCAAATGAAACCACTTCTTAGGAAATATGGGATACTCAATTAAAAATGGCCCATAGTAAGTCTCAATAGCATTAGGGCCAAAGAGATCACGCCATAGAAAAGCTTCTGAATTAGGAAACCAAGAACATCCAGCAGACTTCTCGCCTAAGGGGATCCAACCAGCAAGCAGTGCTCAGGTCTTCAAAAGACCATATACTTCATTCAAGACCAGTTCCACACTCGTCTCACACCCACGTAGGAGTACGTGAAATCGAAAAGGTGGCAATAGTGGTGTCTACCTCCGCAATGCAGGAAAACCCCCAGCTCATAGGGCTGGGGGAATTTTTAAATCAAAATGCCCCCATAAGACCAAAAAATCCAGGATGTAGTGCATCGATGGAAGAATGGGAACAATCCCAGCCCGCAGGTCTGCGGGCACTTTTTACCTCATGCCCCTGCATAGTGGATGTCTTTCTTCTACCGTATGGGAAGAATGATGGACATAAGAGTCACCCATTCCACCCCTTCTCGTGGTCTGCACCCTCCGAGACAAAGGTGTGTTACGAGGATATACCAGCGATCCCTTCAGGTCAATATTCACCAAGAAACCCAAAGAATACCATATAATGGAAGGATAAATTCCAACAAAAAATGAAGAAAGCCTTATAACCATTCGGCAATGGGTACACCACCCCCAATGCGGTATGCCTCAGTGAACGTGGTAAAATTCAACTCCACATATCTCATAGAAAATGACACAGAAGGAGAGGATGCAAAGAAATATGTTTCCCTCATAGAGGAATCCCAAACTGAGACTTATGGTGTGCATACTCAGAACCAGAGAGTGGTACGAAATCTGGGTGCCCCCTCAGTCAATCCGACATTACCTCCCACGCGAAACCCTAACAAGGAGAAGAATAAATCCAAGGTTGTCTATGACCCGCCTTCTCCTCCCCCAGGAAATGTTTCCCTCACTCTCAGGGAAAGGATTTCCAAGAAGGAGGAAGAAATGAAAGAACTCAGGTGAATGATTTTGAGCTACGTCAAGATAGCTACCTCACCAGATGTGTTTCCTCTACGGAACATCAGTAGGTGCTCCCAGAAGGGGTTCCCTTACCACATGCACCCATCCCAATGAATGAATCCATGCATCAAGGCCCATAAAATCTAGCATTGGGACTGGAAACATACTTAAACCCGGCCCAGGAAGGACATCAAGACTTACCCCGCAGGGAACGTAGCCAGAATATATTCAGGTAAACCCATAAATGATACATCGGGATGGGTATCCACCCCAAATTCCAACAGCACCCTCACATCATGTCTTGGCCACTACCACACCAGCCCAAGATCAAGACCGACAGGATATGCATCAAGGGATCTTGAACACCGTCGAGAAATTAACAGCTCAACAGTAATCTATGGAGGGGTGGTGCGTTCTGATACATCCAAAGTGAAAACCCTACCCTGATTGGGTAAGAAATGTTCTACCACCACCAAACTTCAAAAAACCTCGTGTTCTCAGTATTCAATTGATCGGGGGTCCCTGAACAATATTTAATGCACTATACTTATTATTATGACCCCGTGATGGGCACTCTAGAGTAGAAATAAGTAGTAAAAATCAGGTTCTTCATAAGAAACCTATAGAGCTCAGCCTTTATACATTATATTAGCATACTAGCCAACTCAATCACAAGCTGGGAGGACCTTCAGTGACAGTTTCACTTCCAGTTCAGTTCAACGCTGCCCAAGATGACGGTCATTGTTCTTGTGAATTGAAAATATTGAGAGAATGAAATAGTGTCAGACTTCATTTCTAGATAGAAAGGCCTGACTTATTCCATAAACCAGCCACTCCCCCAGGATGAAATGCTCTCCATGTGCATCGATAACCATAGGGATGAATTGAGAACACTGCTCATCTTGGTGAAGTACACAAGTGGGTTTAGATATTTCTCTTACATTTCCTAAAGAATGGAAGACTCCTTACCAAGGAACAATATTAAGTCCTGAGTGGCCCTATAAGCCCCTCCAAAAATAATGGTAAAAGCTAAAGCGGATTCTATCACGCTTAATCAAACCCCAGCACTAACTCTAGTTGCAAGGCCCCCATCAAACCATGCAGGACCCCCTGGATGCCAATAGTCACCCCCACCTCAGCAAGATGAGTGACTAGGTGCTAAAAGAAATAAGTTCTAAAAACAAATAAATAAATTTTACTTATTCTGAGATGACCATGTCCAATACTATTTCATAGCCACTATGAATTTTAATTTGATCCGGCTACTGGAGCCAAAGAAATCCGATGAAGTGGGTCTCGACGACCATCCAAATTATTGTCTCTACCACCAAATACTTGGGAATACCATCTAGTAATGATTCATTTTCAAGGATCTTATAAAAAATATGGTGGATCTGGGAAATTCAAGTTAGGCCCGCCACCATCACAAGTGGTGTATATTTCCACCTCAGACTCAAGAGAAAAAGAGGAATGGAAAACAGTCTCCAGTAAGAAGGAGAAAATTTTTGACAATTGGATGACCTGGAAGACTATCAACTAAGTTCATAGCATCCTCCAGGAATAGTTGAAACAACCAATTGTGCCCCCAAAAGTTCCTAATACAACACATCTATCCTCCTCAGACTTGTAGCCCTCTACAAGCCGAAAGAGGAGAAAGTGGGAGGAAGAAGATGGGCTGACACCAAAGCTGAAATCAGTATTGACACTTTTAGACTTCATACTAGTAGACTTGGAACAATAGGCATTGTCCCACCAAATGGTACTATGGGAACCGCCCCACCAAATAGAACCTTCAGAAGGAGACAGTCAGATAGAAATCGTGTGAGATCAAGAACTGATCTTCGGCTCCATTAATGTCATTCACTTGATGGAACCTTTCTCGGATTGATACTATGGACACAAACCCAAATTACTCACACCCAACCAGAGAGCCGGAGGAAGAGTCCATAGAGGTTGGAGGTTTCTTGGAAGGCATGATCGTGGTACGAGTCAGATTCTCAGCCACACAATAAGCCAAACTGTTAACATCACTGAAACTCAAAAAAGGACCCTCCAACAGATACAACAAGAACTAGAATGCTACTCCACCCCTGAAAAAAGAAATCCAAGCCCAATTATCTTAGAATATCCATCAGGGGAAGAACCAATATCAAATTGCCCAAGGAATGCAATCAGGATAGTTCGAACAAACCCTGAAAGGACCGTAGTACCATCGGCCCTAGCTACAGAGGCTAAACCATCCACATCCAAATCCCAAAGCCCTAAAGTGTCTATGAAAGAACACCCTCAAGCTGGGAAGTTATGACCTTTAGAGAAGAAGTATGATATTAAAAAGCAACTAGATTCAGTAACAGCAAAGCTGTCAATCCTGAATGTGTTAATCCTATCCGTCGATCTTAGGGATGCACTCATCGAAGCCTTACTATTTCTCCAAGAGTTAGAGGCCAAAGTAGTAGCAGCTGAAGTCTATCAGACAGAGACTAATCCCAAATAATGTAACTTCATAATCTCCTTGACAAATAAGAATGAACATGCCATAATGAAAGGGCACATAAAACCCTTATATGTGACCCGAATGATAAATAGAATTGATGTCTGGAGGAACTTAATAGAAAACAACTCTAGAATCAACCTCCTCCCATTGTGAACGCTTCATCGGTTAGGCTATGACGAAGATAGCTTGACACCCTACACTAAAACTCTGCCGGGATATGAAAAAATTGAGTAGAAACTGTTGGGACGAATCAGTCTTAAAACTCATCTTGGACACCTCATGTCAGATTCTGAGTTCCTGGTTGTACCAAAAAGTATGGCCTTAAACATCTTGTTAGGGAGGCCTTGGCTTCATCAACACACTACAATTATATCATCTTACCATCATTGCATCAAATATTTAACTAATGGGGAAAATGGGACATTCCACGCCGATAAATCCTCATTTAATCCCTGTGAGCCGCATTATATCGATTTAGGGTTCTATGAATTGGAAGAAAAACATATTTTTCCAATGAAATTGATTGGTTTAATGCCCTAAATGGATTGGAAATAGCTCCCTCCAACCCCCTCTAGAAGCTTGGGGAAGAGTATGTATTACCCATCAACCAAGTTGAATGTACAAGTGTAAGTCCTGATAAAGACTTGATTTTCTGCATGATCTCTGCCATGGCTGCCAAGTCCAAAGACACAAAAGAGTGAGATGACTCCCATGATGTAAATAAAATCACTATCAAAGATTGTCATGGCCCACCCATGGGACATCAAACTACCTCTGCCTCACACACTAAGGAAAAAGATGATTTCTCTCCTAAAATTTGAGATTTCGTCTCAAAAATTCTCTCTCCATCAGAAGAGGAAGAATATGAAGACGATGAAGAAGATGAATAGGAGGAATACCTTAGAGATTCCCCTCCTTCATTCAATGAATGTGTCTCCAGCACAATCAAAGAACTTTCGGAGATAAACCTAGGCACCATATATGACCCAAGACCCACTCTGATCAGTGTGGCAATGCCTGTCAAGGAGTAGGAGGAATATACCTTCTTCCTAAAGAAGAATCGAGATGTGTTTTCCTATAACTACATAAAAATTATAGGCCTTGATCCTGAGGTCTCCACTCATCATCTGGGCTTACCAGAAAACCACCAGGTTATAATCATGTAGCTAAATGGACCCACCCAATGCATGCTGCCAAAATAGAGGTTGAAGTTGATAAGATTATCAAAACCAACTTCATACATCAGGTCTGATATCCAATCTGTCTAGAAAATATATTCCCCGTAAAAAATAAGAATGGACATATAAGAATATGCATAGAATTTAGATACCTCTATCGGCATTTCCCAAAATATGATTTCTTAGTCCTGATCACAGAATTGTTAACTAATGTAACATCCAGATATGAGGCTCTCTCTTAAATGGATTGATTTTCTGGATACAACCAAATCTATATGTCCTAGAGGGATGAAGAAGACACCATTTTTAGGGCCCCTCCGAGAGTGTCCTATTATAAAGTGATGTCATTTGATCTAAAGAATGTTGGTGCCACATATCAGTGCGCCATGCATGGAATCTTAAAAACCTTCTTGAAAAGATTCGTCAAGTGTTATATCGATAATATGGTGGTTAAATCGTGAGTGCACTCAAACCACTTGGATAATTTTGAAATTGTCTTCAAAACATTTCAGCAGCATTGTTTAAAGATGAATCCCCTAAAATGAACCCTTGGAGTTACATCTGGAAAATTGCGTGGCTTCATCGTACACCATCACGGCATCGAAGTCGATCCCTAGAAGACAAAAGTAATCCTTGGCATGTCCCAACCTCACAACCTCACTGAGTTGAGTGTTCTCTAGGGGAACCTCTCCTACATATGGTGCTTCATATTCAACCTAGAAGGTAAATTCTTACCTTTCACCATGCTCATTAAGAAAGTAGTTATGAATGAGTGGGATAATGATTTCCAAGAAGCATTCAAAAATATTAAAAGATATCTCCTAAGACTACCAGTTCAGATGCCACCAATTGAAAGGAGACCACTCATTTTGTACGCAACTACCTCGGAATGGTCATTAGGCACCTTCCTCACATAGAAGAATGATTTTGATAGCGAGAACAACCTCTATTACCTCAGTCGAACAATGATTGATTTAGAAACCCGGTATTAAAAAATTGAAAAGAACTTCCTAGCCCTAATCCTTATGGTTCGGAAACATATGCATTACCTACATCACCATGATATCCAACTGGTCTCCCACTGAAAACCTCTCAAATATATCCTCAACTATCCCATGCAAAATTGGCACCTATCATGATGGGAGTTCATCCTACAACAGTTTGACTAATAGATTGTACCCCAGAAGGCCATGAAAGGCTAGGTGTTATCAGACTTACTGGATGAGAATCCCTTGAAAGAAACAACGCATTTGGATGGTTAACACCTGGATGAAGAAGTATTTTCCATCCAGGAGGACCCCCAGTCATGGTAAATGTACTTTGATGGTGCTTCAAGAAGCCTGATAGAGAAATGGATGGAGGATCTTAAGCCAAAAAGGTGGTGCTGATAATTATATTTGTATCACCCAAAAGCGCCATCCTTCCATACTCATTCTTGCTTTCAGAAGGGTGTACAAATAATTAAGCAGAATATCATGCCCTTATTACAATCTTTTAACTCTCACTTCATGTGCAAGACAAACACCTAAAAATAAAGGGTGATATAGAGATAGTCATCAAACATGTTAGTAGTGACTATGCCATTTAGAAATAAGAATTGGTTCTCTTGATGAACCATGTTCGAGAACTGATGGTAATATTCCCATCAAAACCGAAGTTGACTTATGTTCCCCGGTCACAAAATTCTCAAACCGACACTTTGTCAAATGAAACCACAACCTTGGCGGATCTAGACTGGGATGAAATGGTCATTAGCATTGCCCACTAACAGATGGGGTTTCCATTTATCTAGAGAAATACAGAGGAAATTGATGAAATTTTCCCCATTTCTGAGCCTTATGGTCACACCACTGGCTGGATGATGCTCATTGAAAATTACCTTTGGAATGGAGAACTCCCACCTGATTGGGCTGGAAGGGAGTAGGTTCATATATGGGCAGTCAAATTTTCTTTGTATAATGGGAAATACCAAGAAAAGTTTCTCTGCAAATGAGTCCTTGATGGATTCCTTATTAGTTTCATTGATGGATAAGAAACTGATTCCATCATAAAATAAGTGCACACCGGAGCTTATAGAGTGCACCAATCAGCAAACAAACTCTCTCACCAAATCTGAATGCTTGGTTATTACTAGCCCAATTTGATATAGGATTGTTCCATATTCACCACGAAGTGTCATTCCTACTAAGTTCATGCTAATTTCATACACCAACCCCCAGAGTTACTTCATACAACTAATTACTCCTAGAAATTTTCCCCCTAGGGGATGGATGTTGTGGGACTATATCCTCCTACCGTAGCCAGACAGTTCTAGTTTATACTCACAGTGACCAAATTCTTTTCCAAATGGTCTTAAGTCGTACCGATTAAATAATTAAGGTCAAAAAACATTGTTATCTTTTTTAAGTCCAACATCATTACTAGATTTGGTTCCCTCCATACAATAATAAAGGACAACCTCACCAACTTTTTCTTTGGTGAGTTGGACAAGTTGTACCATGAGTACGGAATCAAAGCCAACTAGTAATCCCACTATCACACAGTGACCAATGGGAAGATAGAGTCTTTCAACAAGAATTTTCCCAACAAACTCTTAAAGATGGTTGATAAGGATAAGAAATCATGGCTAGACAAGTTCCTTCATGCTTTGTGGACTTACCAGACCACGACCTGCACTGTCACTCAGGAAACCCCATACTCACTAGTATACAGGGTAGAGGGGTTTTTTCTTATCGAAAAACAACTGCCATCACTTCGTGTAGCATTTTTTGACCAAATATCCATGGATGATAAATCCCAAAGATAGTTTGATGAGTTGGAGAATCTATACGAAAAAATTATGCACACTTTACACCATTTGGAAATCTACCAAAACCGGATTGCACGATCCTTCAACAAAAAGGTTCTCCTTTGATCTTTCCTAGAAGGAGAAATGGTGTTAGTCATTTAAACCCCGGTGATACTCAGGAAGAATCCCCCAAAGCTTGAACCAAAGTGGGAAGGACTATATGTCATGCATGCGGTCTATTCCAATGGAGCATATTCCCTGATATCGATAGACAGACATCTCATCATGGCTCCCATAAATGGAATGTTCATAAATATGTACTTCATGAAATGGAAATGCCCATGCTATGGTCCAAGATCTAATGACTCACACTATGAGAAGCAATAACATGATGTCATGGTCCAAACTCTAAGACCCTAAACTATGATTTTTTGTCCTGACCAACATGATGATAAAATGAATGGTATTAGCTCCATGGTCCAAACTCAATGACCCAAAACTATGAGTTATAATAACACCATGTCATGGCCCAAACTCTAATACCTTAAAATATGAGTCATTATACTTTACACGTGATGTTAAAATGTAAGGAATTTGTCCCTAAAACATGACATTAAACTGTGACTCTTTTCCTTGCTGTAAAATGTTAAACTACATGGCATAAAGAATCCTAATCACATGATAGTAAACTACATGATCTCTCATAGAACTACGTACGACTTGATTCCTGCCCTTGCATGATATGTAGAAACTCCCCAATCCTTGATCGTGGCCCAACCCCCACCAAAAAAAATGACACCATCATTCCCTCTATCTCCCCATATTTCTAAGGGAAACCCTTATCACTCATGTTTCTCACATCGATTGTAACTCACGTGAGCTTAGGATCAGTGGTACGTATTCTCTTATAAAATAAAACTATAGAGTAAAATGGTATACCTAGAAACCGTGATGGATAGAACAAAAATGACCCTACCCCTGTGAATGAGACAAATCGGTATAGGAAACATTTATAACTATGTGAGGCTTGATTCTTGTTGTTGTAGGATACATAGTGACGCCCGGATTTGGAATCTAAACCCAGCCATCATCATCAAAAAAAATTCCCTCACATATCCTCACACATGGACCGATCCAAATCAGTACAGGGAACTTTCAAAACTAAGTGCAGATTGATTCTTGCCCTTGGAGGATACGTAGTAATGCCTGGATTTTGCATCCCATCCCAGCCACCATAAAAAAAGTGTCCATTTCCCCATGTGTAGGTCATACTTGTATGGGGATTCCATGAAAGTTCCTAATCACATGACGATAAACTGAAAAATTATTCAAGAGTTATGTGTGGCCCAATTCTCAGTTTCATGAGATCCCGCTCATGCCCCTCACTCAGAAGAAGTCAAAAGATCCTAATTCTCCCTATACATATGAGTCATACCTATGTGGAATTTCCAGTATTTCACAGTTAATCATGGTATGGGTATTATTTACATTCCTAGGCACAACTTTCACATATTCAAAATCAATACCCCATAAAAACTTGGATCCCGGTAATCATTCAAGGCCATCTAAGACAAAAGATCTGTATCTTATAGACACCTTTTTTTTGGCAATAAACATCATAACCCAGTGGCTCTGTATATGTTTCCCACAAAAAAGGAAGTCAATCAAAGTCAAATTTGTCCCCCAGAGATTCCTCTCCCATCTCAGTATGCCCAATGGATTCCAAGCCCCGTGTCATTCCTCCTGATTCAATTTTCTCCTAGGACTATGTTTTACACCTTCTATAATCACTCACATCTAAGGAATTCCATAACATCCTGATTGTGATTAACTCATAACTATGAAATATCTTTATGACAGCACAATCGTCCTCACTACATGACTCTAAACTTCACAACATCATGTCCTCACCACATGACAATAAACTATGAGGCTAAAATCATCCTTATTATATGACGTTAAACTGTATAGAAATGGTTTAAGCCCAAAGTGCCCTCTAATGTTGATTTTTCTATTCCTAAGTAGCCAATGAGTCCGTACTCAAGTGGTAAAGGGCTCCTGTTTGGCATCTAAGAGAACCGGGTTCAAAACCGAGTGGCAGCGAATTTTCGAGGTACTGTAGTAGTACTATAGCAGTATTGTAGTAGTACTGTAGCAGTACTGTAGTAGTCATTGTAGCAGTAACTATTCGGTACTGTAGCAGCCGGAACTATTCACCTGATTTGGGCCTTCAGGACACCGGTTTGGGCCTACGGGTCTCCAGGAACTTCGGGTCATCAAAGGCCTTTGGGCCATAGGGCCTTTGGGTCATGTAGACCATGGAGTAGCCTAGTTCACATAGAATAGGCCCCAAAAGATGATCAGAGCAATAGGAGTAGCAGCCACCAGATGTAGAGCTAACTGGATTGGAAGAATTAGAGGGTATGGAAGCTACCATCGGGACCAGGCACCGTGCAGCTTTGTAAGGGTAAATGCTAGACGATCATAAATGAAAGGTGGGGAGCTAGGTGATCAATGAAGTAAAAAGCTGGGGAGGGGAAGTTCAAGTGGGCTAGGCCTATGGGTCATGTATTGGGCATGGTATGCCTCTAGGCTTTTGGGTCATGTATTGAGGGTGTGTCGGGCCTTGTGCCTTGGGCATACGAGTCATGTATGGGTTCCCCTTCAACCCTTAAAAGGGGGGTTATCCATAATATAATAAAAAAGAAGGCCTTCAGTCCATTCAGGCTATTCCTAAGTAATGACATGAAATCCTCGTAATACCTTGTTTCTCACACTAAGCACAGCTCACGTGAGCTTAGGGATCTCAGCAAGAGATCAACCATGACATTATGGAAAAATAGCTTGGGAATTTGGTCCTAGAAGCACTACCAAAAAAAGGAATTTAATGGTTCATGTCCCCGAGAGGAACCCCACATCCTATCCATGTGATGATAAATGATAAGGTAAGGCAAAGATGGGAAGAACGCCTCACCCAGCGTATGAGTCAGATCGACATAAGGGACACCTGATTCCATAAGTAAATTTCAGCCCAAATATCCCCAATATGTTCAGATACACTCCTATTATACCCCAAACTCTATGATTTGAGTGATCTTGAATCCCCATAAACCTCCAAGGCCATATGAGATAGAAGGCCAGTGTCCTCTGGGCACCTTTGTTTGACTATGCAGATCATTCCCTAGAGGCTCGGTATATGTTTCCCACAAAATGGCTATCAACTAATGGAAAATTTGTCCCTAAGAGATTCCTCTCCTATCCTAGTACTCCAAATGGCTTCCAAGACTCATTCCATCCATCCTAATTCAAGGGACCTCAATGTCATGGTTTACATTTTCTTCCCTACACATATCTTGGATATATCACAACATACAGGCCTGATTCATTTCTAGTCCCTTTTGAGGTTTCTACTGATACCTCATCTATATGTGTGAAGTTGATCTGAATAAAAAAGAAGAGTGTCCCCACTCATTTCCAGGCTTCCCCCAAATAATTTTAGTTAAAATTACCCTTTTTATGTTTAGGTTCACCCTTTTTCTAAGGTCACATACTATATTCAGAATGTTCCCAGTCTCCAAAATCTACCATAGACGTCAGAGACGAAAGTACAGTGTCCTATGGACACCTCTGTTTGACTATGCACATCATGCCCCAAAGGATCTACATATGTTTACCTCAAAAATGGTCATCTATTAAAGTTAAATTTATTCTCATGAGAGTCCTTTCCAAGTTTTCGTCTGCTTGGACGACATTCATGTCATGTTACACCCCCGTATTTGGAAAACTTATGGATAACAGCTTACATACCTTCCTCTATCTAAATTCCACTAATATAAAAAAAAGTATTAATAACTAAACTAATCATTCATCAGTTCTCCCTCATGCAAGTAATAATAGTGCGGGAACAATTTCTCACTCAAAGCCGGTCTGAATTTCCATAATATTTTCAAACACCACTACTTAGGCCAGCCACCAACTGTGGCTCCCAACATCAAAATAAATTCAAAATGTTCCACTAATATAATCTCTTTATACTAGAGGTTACGGTCTCCCTATTAGGTTCTTTTCACCCTCAACACTAGTCATCATCCTTTGGAATACGGTGGGCAATGTCTGATGTCACATTACCCACCTAGATTGATCATGTGAGGGAGCACTAGGTTGGGGAAATTTCAACATAGGAAAAAATTCTCTAATTGGGAGACCTTGTCTTTATAGTCATGTGGAAATTCCATCAACATTTCATCAATTCTTAAAATACCCCATAAATTGAAAATTTTTCATATTACATGTTGATAACACCACATTTTGATATTGTGAATCCCAATATACTAAGGTGAGTTTCCATAATATGGGAAGAAAAATGTTAATGAAAGAGGGAGACATGCAGGTTGCTGCTCCCAATGGATTGGGAACTACCCCTACAAACCCTTGGATCTTTCTCCCTAGTGACAATGTGCAATCTATAAATATGATTAGGGTAGTAGATTTGGTCCTAGCATGTTTTTAGAAACTAAAACTTTTACTAGACCATTTCTATGAAATAATTATTTCACCAACTAAAGTGGATTTTTTAAAGGATATCCTAACTATTGCTTTATCTAGATCAAAAATTTATCTTTCAACATTAGTATAAATTTAAAATACCCCCATGACATTCCCTATAACTCGGGATGTCTATACCTATCATACCCCTAGGGTAAGTTGTGTAGGAAGAAAACATCCCTAAAATACCAACAAAATGTCTATGGTAGTTCAAGGTGTCAATTCTCCTTCTCATAGTCTATTGACCATTTTCAGGGAAAAATATACCCCATGTTTTCCATCATTCCTGAAGCTTCTCCCACTAACACAAAGATAGAAGAGGAAGAGGATGACCATAGGGATTTGACACCATCATTTGAGGAAGGTGTCTTTACTACCATAGATAAGCACATGTAGGTAAATCTAGGAATATAATAAGTTATACAACCTACATAGATTAGTGTCATTATGAATCTTAAGGAGAAGGATTTATATATTTATTTTATAATTTAACATCAATATGTATTCTATTAGAATTATATAAAGATTCCCAGGTGGTCCTTGATGTAGCTACACATCACCTAGTCCTTATATATGACCATAAAGTTCTAAAAAAGGTATCCAGGAGAATGCATCCCTCTCATGCTACCATAATAGAATCCAAAGTTAACAAGTTTATCAAAGATAGATTTATCTAAGAGGTGTGGTGCCCAATATGGATTTATAGCATTATTCTTGTTAAGAAAAATAATGTACAGACTAGGTTATTCATTGATTTTAAGTATCTTAATTAAAACTACCTGAATGATGGTTTTTTAGTACCAATCATGGAACTCATGATCAATGTGATATAAAAATTCAAAGACCTTTCATTTATGGATGGGTATTCATGGTATAATCTGATTAATATCAACCATAAAGATAATAAAGACACTTATTTTGGAGAAACAAAATATATATTCTATTTCTAGGTCAATCCCTTTAACTTAAAGAGATGAGAGGGCTCCAAGGGTTCCTCGCTTATATCAAGAATTTCATATCCAATAAAGTTGGTAGATGTATCCCCATAACTAAGATAATTAAGAAGGGAGTCACCTACCAATGGGATAAGGACCTCTAAGATGCTTTTGAGAACCTCATCTAGTACCTACTGCATCCACAATTCATATTTCAGCTGGTAGAATGGATTCCACTCATCTTATATATGGCTACCATGGAGATATCACTCTATTCCATTCTTAATTACAAAAATAATTCAAGAAATGAAAACAGACTCTACTATCTCAGTCAAATGATTCTAGATATTAAGACCTGATATTATGATATTGAAAAAAATTGAATCCCACTAATATTTATAGTGAGAAATATTATGGATTACTTGCAACACCATGAATTCCACTTAGTCTCTCATATTAAAATGCTAAAGTATAATCTTAGCCACCCAATGTTAATAAGGAATTTTTCCTGATGGGTGGTTATCTATAAACAATAAGACATATAATTCATGTTCAAAAAGGAGATAAAAGGGAAGGTGCTTACAGGTTTACTCAAAATTCATCCTTCCTTAAAAAACATGCCAGTAAACATAAAAATTTTGGAATAAGAAGTTTTTTATGCCTATAAAACACCCTAAACATGGTATTTCTATTTTGATGGGGCCTCCTAATTTCTAACAAAAAAGAAAATTTAAAACCCAAAGCTTAATTGAGTTGGTCTAGGTATTTCCTATGTTTGATCAGAAAATGAAATTTTTCCCTATATATTATCACTATCTAAAGTTTGAACTAATTATAATCTAGAATATGAATCCCTTATTATAGGCCTATATCTATTTTTGTAGCTACAGATAGTATATCTGAATGTAAATGGTGACTCGGAGATAGTGATCAAGACATTTAACAGTGAATCTTCCATCAAGAATGAATAATTAGCCCCTTTAATTGGTTATGTGAGGGTTTTGATGGTGAACTTCCATTTTAAACCAATACTACATCACATCCACTAGTCATAGAATGCTCATGCTAACACACTAGAAAATTTTTCCACATTCATGGCCAATCTTGACTAGAATGAGGTAGTCTTTCACATCACACACTGAAGAGTAGTCTCACCAGTCATTTTATGTGACATAGAGTAAATCAATAAGATTAATGATTCCCCAAATAATGATGAGTAGATATGCATTATAGGATCATTGAATCTCATAATAAATTGTATCTAAATGAGTGACCCTTGTCATCATGAAATAATTCTATGTAGCCTCCTGTGATGCTCACTAATCTGAAACAGTGCTCTCCCACAAAATCAGTATGCTTGGTTACTTCTAGAAAATAATGATACAGGATTGTGTGGAGTTCACCAAGAAATTTCACACACATCATGTATGTTCAAGATTCATCCATCATCCAATGAATGTTTTGTATATGGATAAATATTACTTGTTATTTCTCATATGGGAGATGGACGTTGTGGGGCCATATCCCCCTACAATAACTAAGTAGTTTAAGTATATACTTACTAAGACTAGTTTTTTTCAAATTATTTGAGTATATTACCCTCATGGAAGTCAGGAAAAATAGTATCATCAACATTGTGAAGTCAAATATCATTACCAAATTTAGTTTTTCTTATACAATAATGATGGAAAATGGAACCAACTTCTATTCATCCAAGTTGAAGAAGATGTATCTGGAGTACAACATCAAGTCCAACCATTTGTCTCACTATAATATATAGATAAATGGTAAGATAGCAGACTTTAGTAAGACTTTGTCAAATGTAATCTATAAAATGGTGGAAAAGAGAAGAATTTTTTGTTAGAAAAGGTCATGCATGAATTATGGGCCTACCGCACCATAACCCACACTGAAACATGATCGAACCATACTCATAGGTATATGAAAAAACAAAGGTGGTATTACCCATCAAGGTTTATCTTCCCCCACTCAAAAATGTTATATTTAGACAACTCTCAAAATATGAACAATCGTAGAAGCAGTTTAATGAGTTGGAATGACATGATGAGAAAAGGTTGTATACACTGCATAACCTTAAAGACCATTAAAACCAAGCTACATGAGACTTTAATAAATACTTTCAAATTCTCTAATTCCTCCAATGATAATTGGTATAGATTTTAAAAACACTAATTATAATATAGAATAAACCTATAAAGATATAACCTAAGTGGTAATATCCTTGCATCATACATATGGTCTATTTTAATAGATCTTACTCTTTGACCTTGATGGATGAGGAATGCATCATGCCACCCACTAACACAAGGTTTTTTAAGAAATATTTTAGATAATTTTCACACCAATTAATATTTCTAAGCCACATGATGTTCAACTATATGACCTAAGTCTAGTAGGAAAAGCATCAAACTACACAGCATCATAGATCATTATTTCATAACCTCAAACAGAAAAACACATATTTCCAAGTTATATGATGTTAAAATACATGACATAATCCTTACTATATGAATTTAAACTATGGGGTGAGCCTCCATCCTTCATGAATATAAACTACATAGAATGACCCACTCCTTTTAGCCGATTTTTCCCTCATATTAAATCTAGATCCATTAAAATCATTTATCACATAGTTGGCCTACATCTGAGAGTAATAATTCCCACAATACCTAATCATGAGATAGATCAGTGTAGGGAATTTTTTATAAAAGAACTATTTGTGTCTTGATTCTTGTCTATAATGGGTATATAGTGATTCTTTAATCCTATGTCTTGGGTCCAACTACAATGAAAAAATGCACTCTCCTTGTGTATGGTTCAGACCTATACATATATTGTTTCTATAATAATTCTATGTGGTTTGATTCCCTTCGTCATGGCATGCGTAGTGATGTATGAATCATTTATTTCAAGCCCAACCATAGATCTATGTTACTTTTAATTATGTTCCATTATGGAAACCAAATCTATGTGGGGAACCCAAATAGACTCAAAATTATCTCCCATGCATGTTCTATATCATACACTCTAGTTTGGTTTAATTGATTTCCAAGTATTCTAATGATTATCATGTCTATCATGACTTGTGTGAGACTAGGGAACCTTGAACGTCTCTCTGACTATCATGAGTAAGATGAATCTTATTCAAATATAGGGTACCCAGTCTTTTTCACAAGAAGTTTAACTGTATGAAATGGGGCCTTTATGATGAACAAATCATCCCCTAAGATGATTAGCACTTAATAATCACATGATTTATCCCTTAAACCAAAAAATGTGTTCAGTGAACATTAACATGTACTTTATGGTGATTAAAAAGTTCTTGAATTTTATTTCTCCATGAAGAAAATTCATACCTCTGATATCTAAATTAATACAAACTGATGCCTTGAGTGCATATTCTCTTAGCTCTCCATAATAGTGTATTGGTAATAGAGAATTACTAATATAAAGAGATCCTTCTTGGATTCACTAGTGAATAACATAATTCCTCATATCCTGTTCCTTGAGGATTTTTTCGTCCAAGAGGAGAGGTCCCCTTAAACATAGAAGTCATTTCTCTAACTACATGTGGTATGGGTTTCTGTCATTCCTAATGGTTGACCTACACCCACCTGTCTCCACTCACTTATCATTTACATGTATATTCTTATGTTAGGATTTACATCTCTAATAACCCATCCATTCAAGTGGATTCATATTCCCTTAATGTTACACATCATTTAATCATACACATTATCAAAGAAAGATTATATCATTATATTCTTATACCCTCTCATTTTTGGGTATGCATATTTAATAAAGACCACAATGCCCTATGTTATTCATTCCTCCCAGAAATCCCATTTGGTCAAATATGTATGACCATAAAATATTATCCATTATTAAGTCCTTATTAATTTACATTAAACTACATGATGTTGTCTCTATCTTACATGATCTAAAACTACTTAGAGTGGTACATCCTTTGGGATCCAATGTCTACATGAAATCTAGACTCTTTCAAGGATATATGGTCCTTACACATAATTTTTTGATAGATTTTAATGTTCCATCCCCATACTAGAATATAATATTGAAATTACCTTTCCCAATGTATGAGCTCAATCTACCAAAAGAACCCTTTAGCTGACTATGATGTTAAGGATCACTCAAGTGGTAATATTTAAAATAAAAATACCCCCTCCCTATATATGGGCTAGATCTATATCAAGAGTCTTTTTAAGAACTATGTGTGTCTTGATTATTATTCCTTTGAGAGGTGTAATAACACCCATATCCCATGACCTCATCATAGCCATTATGATGGAAAATTACCACTTTATGTGTATGAGTCAAAACAATATAGGGATTTTTTCTATAAAATAACTATGTGTGCCTTGATTACTACTATCACAAGATACTTAGTGACACCCGGTATACCTAATATCAGTCCCAGTCATGATGTCAAGACATTACAAAATGCCTCTTCCCCTACATATGAGCCAGGTCTATATGGGGGAATTTCATTGAGAACTATATGTTTCTTGATTCCATACCTTTAAATATATGTATAAATGTATTAATACTTTAATCCTAGGACCTACCTCAATATTTAAAACAATGATTCCCCCTTCCCCATACATGATCCTAGCCTATATGGGGAAATTTTTCTCTTATATAACTATGTATGTCTTTATTCATATCCCTATATGATACATAGTGATTCTCAGGTTACTGAACATCAATCCTAGTCATATGTTTTTTTTAAATACCCCCTCCTACCTTTGTTTTTAAACCTTTTCATTGATTATTCACTGAACTGATTCCCCTATAGTAAGGGATAGTTTAATTTTCCTTTCCTTTATGTGAATTATATCCATGCAAAAGAAACCTTTGAAATATTGTGTATGGCCTGACCAAAATTTCCCATACCCATATATGAGTTTGTTCTATGTGGGGATCTATATGATAAGTACATATGGATTGATTCATATTATCATAGGAAACATAGTGATTCTCATATCCTTCAATCTTGTGCCCAGCTACAAAATCAAACAAAAAATGCCCCAATTCCCTTTTTTATGATATAGATCTAAGCATAAGAGTCTCTTTAAAAATATTTAAATATGGCTTAATTCCTACCATTACGAGATGCATAGAGAAACACAGGGGAAGCCCAACCATAGTAATTACATTTCATATCCCCATAGCCCACTGTATTCTTGGTCCTTTCCCATTATCAACATCAAGACCAATTGATTTCCTAGTTATTCACCCCTACCCAATACAGTATGGGTTATTCATCATTCACCTCCTATTAATCACACTGATAATGGATCATGTGATCTCAGAGAATCAATATAACCCATTCAATGTGGCTACAAGTATCATGGACAAAGGTAAGGGGCATTATTTTCCCACCCTGAAATACCTTAAAATTATTAAGAGTTGTTGAGTCTAAAAACTCATTCTATATATGAATAAATCAAATATATATATGTATTACTTACATGTGATTAAAATATACATGAAAGGGTCCCATTATATGGCTATATACCCATAAGCCTATGAAAGGATAAAAAAATCCTCTCGCATCTGAATTCCATCAACCAATGAAAGGTGTCTCTGAATATACTATTAAAAATTTCATATTAGTTCACAAAATCCTAGTCACATGATGTTTAATTGTACAACATTTATCGTAACTCAAGGATGTTAAACAATATAAAATAAGATCCTGATCAAATGACCCTAATCCACAGAATACCTAAGTCTTTACCACATTATATTAAACTGTGTGACATATGAATCCTACTATATGATGTTAAAATACACAGACTATCATCCATCATCACTCCTTATCAATGGACCATAAGATCCTAACCATATTCAAATGAGTCTCAGAGTTCTTTTTTCATCATTCTATTCACCTCAATCTATAAATGAAATTTTGTTTCTTGAGTGTATTGGGTTGTTGAAAACCTCCCACAACCCTTAGAAAGGATAAAATACCCCTATTTTTACCATGTAAGAGTTACATTTTTATAAGGGCAGCATCCCTATCAACTAGAAGAATATTTACCTTTCAAGAAGATACCTATGATTATTTTGATCCCTAATATCATTTTAGTGGAACTAGTTACCTTAGAGTAATTCACAATCATCCTCATTGTGTTTTTATAATACCATCACTCATGATCTGAGAGCCTTGGTCCATGATTTACATCATTATCATCCTCCATTGAAAAGTATTTTAGAGTAATTTAAACCTTTTAAGTCCCAATTAGGTTGTTATGTAACACTCCCTTGATATCAAGTCCACATACCATTACCTTAAATTGTGTTCACCTAGTTCAAATTTATTTGACCTTAAACTCTAGCCTTTGATGGTCCAAATACCAAAACCTTAAAGTACTCATAAAAGAAAAAAACCTATCAGGATGAAAACTCATAATGTGTGGTTTGAGAAAAATCCAAGGCTCCACTCTCTAATCTCTCTACCTCTAGAGTTATGTAATAAATAGGGTTTAAATAAAAAAGAAAAAAATATCATATATACCATCTTATGACCCAATTAAAAGTTTATCCATGTTCATTGGACCCCTATTTTCTAGGAAAATGTTAGATTAAGGATTAATCAAATCCCCACATTGTGATAACATGTTTAGTATACAGTGATGAAATTTTTAGGGTGATTGAACCCTTATTAAATATTATGTTTTTCCATAAGCCATTTTTAAGTCTTTTAAGTCTAATTTGATATCCTCTAATTCCTTGAGTTGATATACTTCTCTTGGAATATCATAGCCTTGAGTCATTTCTATTGGATTTCACTTATAGTGTATTGTAAACAGGGGATAACTAATTAGAAGATACCCAGCTAGGATTTTCTGGTGAATAACATAACTCTATGGATCTTGTGTCTAGGGGTGTCTTATAACTAGAATACAGGTACCCCTTAATCCTATGATATATTTCTCTAACTGTGTACAATATTATTTTCCCCAATTATTAATTGTCAAAATGTACCCACAGGTATCTGCCCCTCATTAACTCAGCTATTCCCATCTCATGATTTAAAAGTCCTGCAACCAACTATTCAAATGGATTTGACATCCTCAATGTTACTTCACCAATTATTAAACCCATTATCAAGGTATTAATGAGTAAATACATTATTAAACCTTTTATTAGTCCTCATCACATGATCATAAACCATTTGATATAGTTCCCAAGATTCATGACTATAAAATGAACTACCCCTAGGTTCTAGAACCCTCCTTGGATAGTCTTTTATCTATGATTTACTCCATTAACCAACTGTTTGAATCTTTATGAATATTTTATAACATTTGGAATGGAGTGGGGACCCTTCTTATTGATAATTCATGTAATCCCATATTATCTCATGCATAAGGTCCCTTGAACTATCAACTAGAAGAATATTTTCCAGCTAAGAACAGAAATCCAATCCCTATGATCCCTAGAAATATCCCAGTAGAACTTAACACCTAATTGTGTTTTATGATCATCCTCAACATGTCTTCCCCATCTCATCATCTTTATTTAAAACAATGGGATATGATTTTGATAACCTATATTTCAAATATCCAAGTTGGTTTGACATAACTAACATTATATCATTATCTACCAAGGATACATGGTGTCAGAACCATTCGAGAATATCCATCCTTCCCAATTATAATAGCGATGCAGGGTGTTTATACCCTTCTTCAATATTATTATAGCAATGATGTAGGGTTTCATAACACTTCATGAATATTCATCCTTCCCAATTTCTACTAGGATACAGGATGTTAGTACCCTTAATGAATATTCATCCCCCGTGTATTAAGTATTTGAGTTCATATAAGTTCAAGGCTATATGACCTTAAACTATGAAAACCTAAGGTCTAAACTATATGACCCAAAACTACACCAACATAGAGTTTGTTTTATTCAACCTAAAACAATAAAACCTCATTTTTTCAACCAATAAGAAACTAAACTACCAATTAGAAGTGACATAGTACTATTCAGAGTGAAAACCCACAAAGGGGGTCTGTAAAAAATTCAGACCTCCTCTCCCTAGACATGTTATTTCTATCCTCTATGAAAAATTGATCATTTTTAAAATATATATATATATATATATATATAATATATAAAGTATTCATACATCTTTTTAGGACGAAACTCTATAAAGAGATACCAAAGAAAAATTAAATTATATACCTTCTAACATTTACTCATACAAAGCTTAAAAAAGTAAGAGAAATAAAAACGGAAAGAGACATAAAATTCTATGGGTCTCACCATATAGCCCTAGTAATGCTAAATTTGTGATCAATAGGACTTTGGTCTAGGAAAATGATAGATATATTCCTCTCTATGAGGTAAGTACACCACAATCCATCCCTTTTAACAAGATTATTTTAAAATGGATGACCCTAAGCATCAATAATGTTTTTTTATACAGATTATCGTTCATGAGTCATTATCAAAAGAAGTCCATTATGATTCAAGAATTCAGTTTCATATTTTGGGTTTCTAGAAATTATATAGAGTTTGATGTTTTTTAATTTATATGATTTTAAGACATTAAGATTTCATGTATATAGTAAAAGGAAAATAGTAATAAGAAACACTTGGAATTTGAAATGCTTTTTTAATGAAAATTAAATGAAAAAAATAAAGGGGATGAATATATACTTTTTAGTCATTACAATTAGTCCCTATAGGAAATATAAATGATTTTAGTAAATTTGGGTCTTTTGAGTTCTCTTGATTGACCAGGCTCTAGAGGTTGGATTCAATTGAATGATGAAATTTTGATCACTCTATTCCTCCATTTTTGCTAGCAGGTGAAGAGCCTCGATCAAGTAGGATAACTCAGGACCCACTTTTTGAGTGGCGTCTAATAAAGAAAAACCCTTTGAGAAGTGGCACTTCATCCGAGCTATGAAAAATTCATGTTCTACTATCTCTGTAACTAGGTCACTCATTTCTTTAGGAAAATGGGAGGCTTTATTATGTTTTTACTCCAATTCCTTTGAGTATTTCCTTATTGATTGGAGAAATATTCTTTGATCATCAAAGTTGTGTGAACTCATTTCATGAATAGATAATTTCTTCTTATTCAGGATGATTCGCTGCATGATATTATATAATCTATAACAATTTAATCTTATAATACCCATGTAATGTAATAGTCTGTGGAGTCACTACCCTTGACAATGTATTTCCTCAAAAAGAGTGTTGAATGTTAAAGAATAAATATCGTGAAAAATCATCTTCGTGTGAACCTATTCTTGGAAAGTATTTCAAAGGGTGCGAATACAATCAAGATACACTTGGGTATAAATCAAGTTGGGGAAAGGACTACCTTGATTAAATATGAATAAAATTAGGTGGCATCGATTACTCTACATGTGTCAATAATATGATCTAACCCTCTTCTATATGGAAAATATTCTATTATTGGTATATGGGGATAGTTTCCTCAATAAAATATACCTTATCATGGGAAGAAAAATTATTATAATAAGGGAACTAATTTGGAGGTATTCTTTAGTCCTAAATAAATTCCAATATATCCATAAGAAATGGGTTAGGTGAGGCACATGGTTTGTTTACTTATTGAACTAGTCATATTAGTAGAATACTAGGGTAGAACTCCACCCACGAATGGGAATAGTCCTATGATAATTGAGTAGAAGCATCATTCTTAAGGACAAATCCATAGATAGGAAACCAATTTAAAAAATGATACTCCAAAATATTATTCCCCATTAGACTCTCTATCTACGTCAAATATGACTAGACAATGAAGTGTTGTTTGGCCTCCACTTTGGAAAACATGGAATTCTAGCAAGCCACTACTGCCAGAACATCCGTAAATACATCAAAAAAATTTGAAATGATAAACTCAGTCCTTGTATAAATATTTAGGATCATAAGAATCACTCAAATGAAAGAAATAAGTTCATGACTTGGATTTCATCACATAGAGGGTGTGACCTATTCCGGGTCACGTGATCACATGTTTATAAGAATATCATGTGGATTGTGTGACCATGATAAGATTTCATGGATTGTGAGACCATAATAAGTTCATATAAATCACATGAAATATTTTTTTACCACATGGAACCAAGTTAAATCACATGAGAAAAACCCAGAACCAAGGATGCACAACATGGTATAAATTAATTATTGTTGATTAATTAATGATTTGGTTGAGTGAGTATTCCAAGAAATGTGATCATGTGGTGAGGTCGTGTGAATGGATCACATGAATATGATCATGTATAGTGGTCTTTTTATGCATTCTTTTCAAGAAATCATAAAAAAGAAATAAAAATTTGAGATTTATTCAAAACTTCTAAGTCAAAGCTAAAATGGGAAAACCCTCACCCACCTATTTACAGGCCTAATTGTGGAATACCGAAGGTATCCCTAGAGACTAAGAGGCATTAGAAAGATCAACTAGTGGGTCCCAAGGGTCTTAGGTGGTCATTTACTTCCTCAAAACCAATCACTTTCACTCTCTTTTGGACTTCACTTCTAAGTGGGGGAATTTATTTACATCTACCAAATGAACATTGGAAAATTTGTAGTTGAAATAAATACTAAAATGACAAGTATTGTTTTCTCACAGAGGGAAAAGAATAAAGCATGACTATATGGATATCATGCACCTAGGTTATGAGATCGTGTAACCCTTGGTGAGACTCGTGATCATGTAATCCCGGAAAAATCATGTGATTCACTAAGGATAAAAATATGGTTTTTTTTCACGATAAGGTTTGCACACTAATGCATGGTCCATATATAATCACATTACCCCATTACCCTAGAGTGATGAGATGACCCATGACAATCAAGGGTTTTGGATACGTGATCATGTAACCCTTAATGGGACACACAATCACATAAACAATCCACATAAATGTATCAAGGAAAATATTATTGTTTATCCTTAACATGGTTCACATACTATAATGTGATGAATGACTCCTTCGTGGGAAATTGATGGATAGACACACTAATCTTTGTGTGGTAAATTCTAACCATGATGGGATTTTCATGTGATGGAATTTATTTTTTTATTCAAATAAAGGAATTATGTGATTTTCATGATCATCTTATTGATCATGAAACCTAACTTGGGAATGTTGTCCATGTACATGTTTTCCTTGATCATGGGGATTCCTCAAGCATGTTATACTTTTCATGTGAATTCCCTTGGACATGTTGGAATTGTTCATGAGAACCCACCATAGACATGTCACCATTATCATGCGAATACCCTTGGACACATCATCCTTGACCACATGAAAACCATTGGACATGTCATCCTTTACATGTGAATGCCTATGGACATGTAATCCTTATAAAAAATCCATGGATATGTTGTAGGTTTACGGAAGTAAGTAATGATGGACTAGCTAGGTGTTTATTGTTCTTCACGTCATTCCCCATAGAGTCAAGGAAAAGAAAAGTGGATATCCTTGATAAGGTATATATAAAGACAAAAACTTGTCTTATATAAATATTACATCTTAATATATGAATATTCATTTTATAACACAATGATCCATTCCATAATCATTTTTGTCTAGTGCCTTTAGAAACTCGGATACGTAAACAACTGCTTCATAAGTGAACTATATTATCTCCCCCTAATTTCCATATAACTAGATTAATTCTTAGAAATTTAATATATATAATACATTTATTTATAACCTAGGAAATTGAACCAAATAAATTGGGACCTTATATGCTCAATATGAGAGAACAAGGTAGATATCAACATCACATGTGCATAAGGGTATAAGAACATGATAATAAAATTTAAAAACTATACACAAAAGATCATAAATCATAGATATGAGTCATAAAATAAATCTTGGAAGTTCAAAAGACATGAATCATAAAGAAATAAAATTAAATAATCCATTAGTGCATAATCCTTTCATAAGACATAGATTTGTGGCATGCACATAAGCATGAAAAATATTATGTTAGGGATATCTAACAAGACCTTCATAACATATTAGGCTTGGGATAACCACCTATGTAACTACATTGAGACTATGATAACCACTATTTTACCCTCTTTTAGTCTTGGGATAACCTCATGTATACCCTCATTCGGTATTTGGATAACCTTCTGTGTACCATTTGAGGTCATATAACATTAATCATTACCCAATTCATTAGAAGGTGATATGTTACACCTATCACAGAAACCATATATTTGTGTTCCAAAAGATTAAAAAACATTCATCATATCATAACCCAAGAAAATAAATAGGCTTCATAAACATTTTCTCATATCATAAATCATGGAAAAGAAACAAGTTTCATAAAAACAACATCATTTCGTCATATCATAACCTATGGAAAAGGAATGGTTTTCATAAACATTTTTTCATCATTGAAAAAAGTCAAACATACAATGAATAAACATGGTATAATTGGATCATATACCTAGTAAATCATAATCAACAACAAATTGTGTCATCCTAGATGGAAAATTATTTTTAAATATCACTTGGAACATTTATTGGGGGAATTAAACCTTTGACTTTGAAAATCGAATTTTTAAAAATAAAAATTCACAAAAAATTGTGAAAATATTTTTATGTAAAAATAAGATTTAAAACATATAAATTATGCCTTAAAATATTTATTGGTCATAATTTTGGGGGATTTAATTCATTCCATACATGTTAAAACAATGAGTACTTTCACATTTTCAGTAAAAACCAAATAAAAAGTATTTTGAAAAAGACATGAAGATTCCTTTTAAAACATTTTCTAAAAGGAAAAAAATGTTCAAATGACTTTAAATAGACATATAGTAATATTAAAACATAATTTAAAAATTTTTAGAAAACATGGATGTGGAAAAAAATGGTTTTTCCACAAAATAGATAAATGAAGTCAGCCTTCTTTAAAAACATTTTTTTAGAATCTTGAGTACATAAAGAGAGAAAAATGAAGCCAAAACATGTATTATCAAGAAATAACCATAGGTTAATAATGTTAATGAATTTATTGAGAAATGTATCATAATAGTTCACCATCTAAATCATTTCCATAAAACATCATAATAAATAATGAGATTATAACATAAAACCCTTACTACTGGGGTAACTTTTGAATCATATAATCCATGAATGAGTAAAATTAAATAAAAACATAAAGATCATGAGAATAAATAATTTCATGATATAACATCTAAAATGGTATGATAATACACCTCATAAAATAATATAGGTGCATAATATAACATATTTCCGAAAGAAGACAAATTAAAACAAATATTTCTTACCTTAAGTACAAAATTCTTTAATACATAATTGAACATCATATATAATAATATAGGTTTATTATAAATCTATTTAAATAAACATAATAATATTTATCATACCATATATTATTTATTTATGACTTTTATTACCCGTTTATTGACAATTCCTTGTTAAAGTCGTGTTTTGGGTAATAATTGTTTCATTTTTCAGGTATGTTTTGGTTTGGTATATTCAGTCCTTCCATTTTGATCATGGTTCTACAATATATATAATTTTAAACACTATATAAATATAATACATATTAATTATATAATTATTTATATTAATCCATTATATTTAGAGATAGAAAATGAATCACATCCTTAATAGAGATGGCAGGTCGTAAGTACGCATGAACACTATTTCCATTTTATTGAAAAATGAAATGAAAGAAAATTAAGTGATATATTACCTTTATAGAATAATTTTTACTTCATAAATATCATATATATTCATTAAATTTACCCTTATTACCTCCCATTCAAATCACTAGTGAGAAACGTATCATATCACTTCGTGAGGCGGTAGTCTATTGTACACATGAAAAACATTATTGTATCCCTTATGGAATGGAAAGTAAGAATTTATATATGATATAATAATTCAATAAAATGAATTGTATTTTAAATATCATATATATTAATTTAATCTATCCTTATTACCTTCCAAGTAAAATATAAATGAGAAACACATCAAATTGGTTTGTGAGGCGGTCCTCCGAAGTACACATGAGTGGCATTATTATTTTCCAATGAAATGGGAGGTAAGAAGGTGGATGTGGTATTATAATTATCAAGGTATAAAAATATAATATATATTATATATAAATATTAAATCCATCATTATATCCATCTATGAGAGGTGGTTATGGAAAACTAATAACATCAGTTTGCAAGGTGGTAGTTTGTTGTACACACGATCGACGGTTTCATTTCACTTTAGATGGAAATGGATATAAATATACGTAATTCCATTAACATAATAAAATATAGATATATGGTAGATAATATTTTTATTATATTATCATATTTTAATAATATTATAAGTATGTTTAATAATAAAAAACAAAAACACAAGCTTAATAATTTTAACTCTTTTTAAAAGAACCTCTTTAGGTTTATACCTAAATCCTTTCTAGGATTTTTTTTCTTAATAAAGGTAAGCCCTATATGATTTAGTGATGTAATTAATTAATATATTTTGGTAGGTATTTTCTAAACCAATTTTGTAAGGTATCAGATTTTTCATTTGGTGTTTTTGTTTATATTTTAGTTTAATCCCCTTCTTATGGTCGAAATAAGTGTTTCCCAAGTTCATGAGAAGTCTCAAGGGTATTTCGGGGGTTCAGGACATGAAAGAGGAAGAAAAAGGAGTTTTGGAGAACTTTTTAGGGTTTTCACATGTTTATTGAAAACCGTGCAGGAATCCTAGGTAATCGTGTGAGGGGGTGATTTCGAACAGTAGCATCTGCACGGTTTGCACAAGGTTTGGAAAACCGTGCGGGTAAACCGTGGGGCCCAAAAACATTGAGAAATTTACAAAAATTCCATTATGAAATTTTATACCCAACTTATTATTTCTTCTATTTCTCCTCCTTTGAACCCTAGAAACAATCCAAGCTTCTAATATCTTCCAAGTGGTGATTATCCTTCAATTTGTTTCTGTTTGGAGTGTTTTCATTTGTGGAATGAAGATCCAGGTAAGGCTAATCCCACTCTTCCTTCTCTTTTTGGTTTAGGGATTTTATCTCTTCCTTATCTCCATCCAAATCTCTAAAACCATTCTTTTATAGAGAGATTTAGTTTGAGGCTTCAAAAGGTGGTGGAATCAAAATCCAAGGCCATGATTAAGAGTGTGTTCATCATTATATTTGAGCTAGGTGGTCTACAAGTATTATCCCATAGTTTTTGTTTTAGATTTGTGCATGAAATTTTGTTTTCTTGTTTTCCCCTTTTTTGTGTTCTTTATACCATTGGAGGGTTTGTTAAAATGGAGTGTATAAGTGACCAATTGAAACCCTCATGATCCCCGTGGGATGCATAGAGGATGAATTGACCATTTTAGGGCCACTCATGGGGTGTGCTGGAATTTCCAGACTTAGAGAGGGGTAGGGTTAAGTGAAGGGTTACCGATTAATAATGTGGAAGCCATGAAGAACATTTTTTAATGGATTATAATGTTTTAAATGTAATTATAACAGTTGTGCCTTAGGTGATAAGGGAATAAGGGATTTTTTGGTATGACTTGAAAATGGGCGAGTTGGGTCGAATGAGATTATATTGATTGTTTAATAAACTTTGGTTACAAATTCCTGAGATGATTAGTTCATACCAGATGATGAACTTTTATTTGGTTAATGGAATGGAAAATGGATGAATATTTTGACTAGTTAAATACATGGTATTATGGGTTATTCCTAAATGTTTGAATGTAATAAAGTGGTTGTGCCCTGTGAGAAACAAATTGTACTTGTAGTGCATAAGTGGGTAAATGATTGTGAAATGATAAATGGGATAAATGGGTTAATATATGGTATTTGATGAATATTTTCTAAGGCATATGGGTTTTTGAATGCACTTAAGGGGTTAAGGCACCAGAAGAGTAATTTGGATAAATTGATATGAATTGTAATTGGTAAATGTATTAATGGGTTATGGCATAGTATTAATTCCCATGTTGTTTGTTATGTATTGTGATCTCCAATACCATTATTTATTCTTTTTTATGTTATGGTATGGTTATGGTGATTGGATTAATAATCATCTTCGCTTGTCTTAGTAGAGTGGTGTATTGACAAGAGGCTCTATGACCACGGGTCGAATTAGACTGAGGCTCTAAACTCCACTCCAAAAACACACGTGTTAGGGAAGAGGATGGTGGATCTATCTTTGTGAAGGTTTCATTCCACCCAGACTGAGGTTTCAAGGTGAGGATAATTTTTTGATGTGATATATGTATCCCTAGTGAGATACTTACTTGACTTATTTCCCCTCTGAATTTTGATTTATTTCCTTAGACCCTTGTTTAGATGATATGTATGCCTCACCCAAAGAGAATATGTAAAAAACAGATTATGTAATAAAGATGTTATAATAAATGAAATTGAGATAAATGCTAAGAATGAATTAAATGAACCTTGTTAATGAATGGTACCTGAAATATTCCTTGTTTAAATACCATTTATTTTTTATGTTCATGCACTATTTATTAAAATGTATATTTTTTAGACATCGTTGGTGGTGACCTACTGATTTTTGTACTCACACTTTGCGCAGGCCTCCTTTGGGTACCTGAGCAGATTTCTTGGTTTCAGGCCAGAATAAGGGGAAAGGCCCTACTCTAGGATATTGAGTTGGGATCAGGATGTACATGGAGAAGGATCCAGGCTTAGAGTTGAGACATGTTTGGGGATTTGTCAATTTTTATTATTTTTGGGTTTTATTCACATTGCACTACTAACATTTCATGACATTATTAATGTTGAATTATGGTTTTTACTTAGTTGGGAGATGTTTTAATTGTATATTTATTAGTTTTTTCATATTATTATGCTACTTATATTGTGTTCTGCTATGGATTACTCTAGTAAATAAGATATAGTCTCCCCATTTGACTCATTAGGCCCCCACCATTAGTCGGAAACCTCTCGCGTATGGGGAGGCACACTTGAAGTCTTATGATGACATGGATTGGGGCACCGGTTTAGTGGATCCCGGGTCAAGGATGTTACAAAGTTGTATCAGAGGAGTTGTTTTTTCTTTCTTAATATTAGGTATGGTAGACAGAAGATTAGGATAGTTTCGGTCCTTGGTAATGAGCTTGTGATTAGGATTATCTAACCCATGTACGAGGGAAAACCCAAGTCAACCTAGGTGGAAATTATTGTTCTTTATGTGTTTTGTTATAATTGAATGATATTTCACCACTGGTTGATTCACATGTTGTGTGATTTTATTGATTTATGATATTTTTCTCATTGACAAAATTCCATGATTTTGTGAATTCATGCATCATTTTAGGAACCTATGGATATGGGTGGAATGCATCATTATAGGAACACACATGGGATGGGTGTGCGAGGAATAGAGAGTATAATTCATTTTACTTGATAAATTTTAAGAAAATGATGCCTCATAATGGAAATGAAAGTGGGTGAATGAAAATAATGAAAATAAATAGTTAAGGAATATCGTGTGTAATGAAATGTTGTGGCCGGGATAAAATTGTGTGTTGTAATAAATTTTAAAAGTTTATTCAATGTCTAAAATAGGAAAAGATCATGTTTTATAAGAGGAAATGTTGTGAAGGGGTGTTGATTAAATACTTTTGATTTAGTAAACTGGTTACCCCATGTTGACCATGATTCGTGGTAGGTATGGTAGAGGGTAGTGTTCTAAGTTTTATGATGAGCATTCGGATAGAGTATGAAGAATTTTTTGTTTAAGGTTGATAGTGTGAGATCTTTTCCAATTATGGTTTAATCCTTTCACTCACTCTTCGAAGTTTCAGGTGAATTAGAATTTTAAAATGAGAATGATTGAGTTCAAAAGTGGGTATTATTTGTGTTACCGGTTTGACCCTTATATTTGTGGTTTGGGGTAATGAGGGTGCCCTATATTTAGACTTTAGATTTGGATTGTGAGGCCTTTCTGGTAATGATATGGCCTAGGTGGTGTGTTTAGAAAACCCTAGGTAGGGTTGGGGACTTTGGGTCGTAAGGCACTCTTTGATAATGCGAATGTGGAAACTCCCATGGTTTATAACCATACATAGTGCATGATGGACATTAAGGATGGTGCCTCAGTCTTGGTGACCCTGTGAGTAGAGACCTTAAGAGTTTTATTTTTAATCTGGAAGAGGATGTTTTTCTCATAGTGCTGATGAATGTGTACACCTTTGGTTTGGAACATAGTGTAAATGGTTGTTTGGTGCAGTAGGAACAGTGTGAATCAGAACTGGGGTGAGAGTTCCATTCACAATCATTTCTCTGTTCATGTCATGATATGTATGGTTTGGAGAGAGAGTACTAATGGCTTTTCCAGGTAGTGACTCCAGTATAGGGAGTTGGTATTATTCAAACTTCAAGGTGACCTAAGAGAGAGTTTGGATGAGGTTTCTAGTGCTTTTGGGTGTGTGTCACACATGTAGATGTTTTGGACTTTGATATTGGAACTTGGAGTGTTTCATGGTGTGGGTTTGTCCGAGAGGGCTAAGTGAGAAGGTTTATGGATGGTGGTGAGTTTTTGTTACGCGATGATAGTTTCAAAAAATCTAGGGTGTACTCATGGGAGGTTATCCCAGCGGTGCAGGTATCTTGCAATATGAAACATGGAATATGCTTCAGAGGTGGTTTCAATGAATACTAAATACCACAAAGTTTTATTAAATGGTATAGTTGTGTTTGGCTCATTGATAAGGGCACCCTAGTGTTTGTGATAAGATTTAAGGTTTTGTTTGAAGGTTTTTATCATATGGATTCCCGACTCACCTGTTTGGATGATGATTAATGGGGGTCTTGAAGTTTTTTTCAAGAGGAAAAGACAAGGGCAGATGAAGTGTGGTTATATGATTTCACTCGATGGTGACACTCGAGGTGAGGGTGGTCAAATGGATAAACTTGTTTGTATGAATGTTTTGGTTATTGGGTGAGATGAAGAGGAAGTCTCAGGGCTGATGAGGCTGACTAACCAAGATGCATGGTTAGGTAAGTAAGCAGACGATGGGTTATACAAAGGTAAAGTTTGATTTGTGAGAGACTCTTGGTTTTATTGGTGTGGTAAAATTTTGTTATTTGATTGTTAGTTATCAAGGATTCATAAGAAGAACTCAATAAATGTGGTGGAATTAGTGCCACCTGAAACATTGGTTCACGACTGCTTGGAAATTCGGTCATGGATCAATGGTGAGACTTTATTAGAAATCACACCTGAGCAGTGGTGGTTAAGTCTTGATGAGATGTGTTCATTAGGAGAGCCTGATATCTTTGGCAGGTCATAGTCTCCCATAGTTCGACATCAGAATGGATAAGTTGGTGGTGGTGTTCTTTGACAACTTTTTAGAATACCTCAACTAGTGATGATCATGACCAATATCTTGATATCATCCCAGGTACATTGATATGATTTGGCTTTATTCCAAGAGAGTTGAAGGTGTTTGGTTGGGTGAGGGACATCATTGAGTTTATGCTCATATAAATGGTATATGTAAAGCTAAATGATGGTATTTACACACTCTATAGACTTGGGTGAGGTCTTTGGGATGGACCAGATGTCGACAAATTTCATGGGTTTCATTCACGAAAGCTGAGAATGGGCACTAGGTAATGTTCGTTTTATTATTTTGGGAAATATCTTGATATCCATTTATAAGTTTTGGGGTTTGTCTTGTGATTTAGTGTAAGACACAATGGTTGGAACCCATCATGGAGAGAAATGGTAACTACACTCCTAAGGTGGGGAGTGATAAGTCTGCACTAGATGTAGAGAGGATAACATTATGTTGATGTAGTGGCACCAGGATTCCAATGAGGAACCTATGAGATGCATGTTAGGTTCCTCAAAGAGGCCATGTGGGCCTTGGACGTGGTGATTGATGAGCCAAGTGTTGTATTTTAGCTCATGGTGGTTCCATGTGAAGCTTGTGATGTTTATGCTAAAGTCATAGAACGGTGTGGTTGCATATGAAAAAAGGTTGTGGTAAGAGAGTTTGGGTTCTATAACTCTAATGAGGATTGGGGTTAGACTTCAGAAATTTTTCCTTAGGTGGTTTGAGAACATATTGAAGTTGAGGGAACCTCATCCATGTGATGTGTTGTCATACTGAGGCTAAAGCTCGATGAAGTTCTGAAGGTAATTCATGTTGGGATGAAGGAATTATACCCTAATTTAGGGAATGACCTCAGTGGGAATGTGTTATGATAATGATAAACTTCAATCTGATAAGAACCTTAGGAAGGTGAGAAATGGGAATTGTACCATCAGTTCAAGGTGGGTGTTCTGGGACAATCCATTCAGGGGTGGTACGACCTAAGATGGTAAAATTGAATGGGTGTGGTGAGAGTGGCCCACCTTTGGGTTCATGTTGTGGTGAAAAGTTACTTTTTAAAATTAAATTTTACCAGAGTTAGGTCAAGTTGATCTTAGTCCTTGAATGGATTTTATAGGGATTCCCTCCCAAATGGTTTCAACAGTGTGGTTGGATGCCAATTTAGGGTAATGCCCTATGGATATTTCGGCATGGTGAGTTGAAACACGTCAGGTGATATGAAATTTGAGTCAATATCTGGGTGAACTTTACTTGATAGTGGTGAATCGACATAAGTTGGGAAATGTGGTTGAAAGGACTATGCATTCTCATTTGGTAGATATTGAGTTTGGTCGCTATTAGAGTTGGGGGAAATAGGGGAAAATGATGCCAAGTGATTTGGGTCAAGAGTTTTGAAGTGGATCAGAATGATGGGGTTCGAGTTGAATCCTCTGTGATGAGATGATTTTGGGTGAAAATTTCTTCCTTCTTTGATTCAGGCACTGTCTCCTACATTTTATCCAAGAGGTTTTAGTGGTTTGGTATGGTTAAATTCGATGCATTCGTAAGGAGTTTTTGGTTCGTGTTGTGGTTTTGGTGAGGAAGACTTGTGGAGCAAGGTCATTCCCTTGATTAGTATTTTATGTGAATTGTGATGTGAGAACAGAAACATATAAAATTGTAATGAATAGGTAGGCCTAATGGAATGATATCTAGTCGCATAATCTTAGTGATGCTTGGAATAATGCCTCGAGGATGAGTCGTTATAAGGTGGGGGGGTTGTAAGGTCTCGGATTTTTCATAAGGTGTTTTTTATTTATATTTCAATTTAAGCCCCTTATTATGGTCTAAATAAGTGTTTCCCAAGTTCATGAGAGGGCGCAGGGGTGTACCGAGGGTTCGGGACATGAAAGAGGAAGAAAAAGGAGTTTTGGGGCATGTTTCATTGTTTGCACATGGTTAGTGAAAACCGTGTGGGAATCCAAGGTAACCGTATAAGGGGGTGATTTTGGACAGTAGAATCTGCACCATTTGGAAAACTGTGTGGGTAAACTATGCGTCCCAAAAACATTGAGAAATTACAAAAAATCCATTACGGGATTTTATACCCAACTCGGGATTTCCTCCATTTCTCCTCCCTTAAACCATAGAAACGATCCAAGCTTCCAAGATCATACAAGAGATGATTCTCCTTTGACTATTCATCATTAGGAGTGTTGTCAGTTGCAGATCGAAGATCTGGGTAAGGCTAAAACCACTCTATTTTCCCTTTTTGTTTTAGGGATTGCATCTCTTCTTTTTCTCCATCCTAAGCTCTAAAACCTTTATTTTCTAAAAAGATTTAGGATGGGGCTTCAAAGGGTGGTTGAATTTAAATCCAAGGACATGATTAAGAGTTAATTCATCATTGTATTTGATGTAGGTTTTCTACAAGTATTATCCCATAGTTTTATTTTAGATTTGTGCATGGAAGTTTTTGTTCTTGTTTTCCCCTTTTTCTGTTCTTGATCTTGTTGGAGGGTATGGTAAAAATGGGTGTCTAAGTGACCAATTGAAACCCTCAAGATCCTCATGGGATTTGTAGAGGACGACTTTACCATTTTAGGTCCACCCATGGGGTGATTTGGAATTTCCGGACCTAGAGAGTGGTAGGGTTAAGTGAAGGGTTGTCGAGTAAAAATTTGGAACCCCTGAAGAACATGTTTTAATGACTGATTATGTTTTAAATATAATGATTATAGTTGTACCTTGGGTGCCAAGGGAATAAGGGGTTTTTTCATGACATGAAAATGGGTGGGTTGGGTTCAATGAGATTATGTCGATTGTTTAATAAAATTTGGTTACAAATGCCTAAGAGGATTAGTGCATACCAGATGATGAACTTGTAATTGGTTAATGGAATGGAAAATGGATGAATATGTTGATTGGGGTAATACATGGGAATTATGGGATATTCCTAAAGTGTTGAATGTAATAAATTGGTTTTTCCTTGTGAGACACGAATTGTACTTATAGGGAATAAATGGGTAAATTCTTGTTAAATTATAAATGGGCTAAATGGGTTAATATATGGTAATTGATGAATATTTTCTAAGCCATAAGGGTTTTTAAATACACCTTAGGCGTTAAGGCAGGAGAATTGTAATTTGGATAAATGGGTATGAATTATATATGGTAAATATATTAATGGGTTATGTAATAGTATTAATTCTCTTTTTGTTTGTTATGTATTGTGATCTCCAATATCATTGTTTATGTTTGGTTGTGTTATGGTATGGATGTAGTGATTAGATAAATGAGAATGTGCACATGTCTTGGTAGAGTTGGTTATTGACTTGAGGATCTATGCCCATGGGTCGAGTTAGACTGAGGCTCTAAACTCCACCCCAAAAATGCATGGGTTAGAAAAGGGATGGGGGATTTATTCCCTTGATGGTTTCACTCCACACAAACTAAGGCTTCGAGGTGAGGATAATGTTTTGATGTGTTATGTGTATCCCTAGTGATATAGGTACTTGACTTATTTCCCCTATGAATTGTGATTCATTGCCTTATACCGTTGTGAAGATGATATGTATGCCTAACCCAAAGAGCATGTGTAAAAAATGGATTATGTAATAAAAAGGGTATAAGAAATGAAATTGAGATAAATTATAAGCATGAATTAAATAAACCTTGTTAATGAATGTTACCCAAATGATTCCTTGTTTACTTACCATTTATTTTTTATTTGTAATCACTATCTATTAGACTGGATATTTTGTAGACATCATTGGTGGTGACCTACTGAGTTTTTCACGCACACCCTGCTCGGGTTGTCGTTGGGTACCCGAGCAGATTTCTTAGTTATAGGTCAGGACAAGGGGAAATTCCTTACTCTATGATGTTGAGTTGGGATCGAAATGTACATGGAAAAGGATCCAGACTTAGATTCGGGTCCCATTTGGGGATTCAGTTGTTTGTCTTATTTTTTAGTTTTATTCACTTTGCACTACTAGTATGTCATGATATTATAAATGTTTCATTATGGTTTGTGCCCAATTAGGAGATGTTTAACTTGTATGTTTATTATTTGTTTCATATTATTTTGTTATTTATATTGTGTTTTGATTTTTATTACTCTGGTAAATAGGGTATAGTCTCCCCACATTACTCATTAGACCCCTTCCACAAGTCGGTAACCTCTTTCATATGGGGAGGTGCGCTTGAGGTCATGTGACGACTCGGCTCGAGGCACCAGTTTAGTGGATCTTGGGTTGGGGAAGTTACAAATGGGTTTTTTGTAAGTGTAAAAAGGATAGGAGAGGGGCGACCTTCTATAAGTGGATGAGAGGATACACATGGAATTTTTTAAAAGAATAGTGTAGCCCTATTTTTCACATGACACATGGCTCTAAAATGGATCACTATTGAAACTTGTAGGTTATAGTGTAACGCCCCAACCCCAATGACCCAGAGTCGGTGCATTATTTTAATACATTGGAATTATTAGAAGGAATCAAGTCCCGAAGAACCAATCAGTTTAGCAGTCTTGGAAAATAGATTTCATACATGAATGTTACATTACACTTCATCACATACAAAACAACATAAATAATCCTTTATGAATGCCATTATTCCCTTTTCTTAACCCTTCATATCAATCACCATATACCTCTTGGAATCCTGGGAAAAATAAAACATAGAATGGGGTGAGATCAAATGCTCAGTAAGGGTAAGAAATATAGCAGAAACTTTCATAAATAAGCATAAACACTTGAGGTAATGTATAACTAACAAAAAAGCCTTTAAAACATGAACTTAAACATATTATGGAAAAAATAAAATGAAAATGACTCCATTTACTTATTCACATGGATATTCTACTAGTCGAATAATCACATGCAATATTAATAACCACTTCCATAATGATGGAATGAATAATTCCGAACTTTAATTTCTATGTCAAGGCCTCGTGCCAAGACCGAAGGTATAACTGTAATCGGAACCCAACCCGGAGAGCCTCTATAACCGGACTCCAACCCGGAGTGCCTCTAATAACCGGACACCAACCCGGAGTGCCTCTATTAACCGGACACCAACCCGGAGTGACTCTAATAACCATACACCAACCTGGAGGGTCTGTTGTAACCGGACCCCAACCTGGAGGGCTTAATTTTACCTGTCCCCAACCCGGAACATACTATCCCAACACATTCTTCTTAATAAGAGGATGAAATATAACATAAAAATTTGTATTAAAACTAGCATGTGAAATGTGAATACTTTACCCATAAACCATGAATGGTTTAAAAGTAAAACATCCATATCAAACATATCACAAAACCTTCAATACAATATAGATATTTTGTATCATAATAAATTAACTTCAAATAAGTGTAAAATCCATCAAAGGATGTTGACATAGATGAAATCAAAACTCTTTTTAGAGAAATATCTATTTTTATTTTGAAATCATTTAAGAGTCATATATTTATAAAATAAAACATTTTCTTTGAAAATTTTCTTATAAGCTTGTAAGGGAAGCTTCGACGATTTTACAATGGTGGAAAATATTCGTACCCGCCATATAAGTTAAAAAACATTCTTACCTTAATCCTGTTGAAAAGGTTAAAAAGTACCTTGTTTGGAAAATGATGGAAAGATTCCTTTATAAACCTCTTACAAAAATTCAAACAAGGGTATAAATGACATTAACCCATATTCTTGTAAATGGTAAAAATGTTTTGAAATACATTTTGAAGAAACATGGATGTGGATTATAAAGAAATCCTAGTATATTATTATATATAAACAACCTCGGATAATGGAGAGATTGCGAAATAAAACCTTACCTTGCACTTTTCCTTGGTTGGGGGTATGTTAACCTCCTGTATAATGGTGAAATAATTGTTATTAAATTATAAAAGATTCATATACATTAATATGATATAATATATGATATTTTATCATTGCTTTGTTAGTAATATCTTAGAATTATCGTCGTTTTGGGTGTTAACTTACTCGTCTTTTTTATTTGTTTTGTAACATAAGTCGTGTTTGTTATGGATAGGTTGTATATTATTCATATCCAGAATGATATCAAGTCCTTAAATACTATTATTAATCATCAAATGATAATTATACTTGAATGGATATTATGGATAATGAATCTCATCGCGTTCATGGAGATGGTAGTTCGTACGTACGCACGAATGCTACTTCCATTTCATTTTTCATTTTAAAAGGAATAAAAACCAAATGATAAATTGGTATATAATTATTACAGTATAATATAATATCTTATATGTGTTACTTAAGTTCATTAACACCATCCTTTATATGTTCCATTTATGGTATTAACGAGTCATATCACTTTGAGGGGGCGGTAGTCCGCACTTCCTCAAATGAAATTATCGTATATATTTACAACATGAAATGAATAATGGTATGATATAAAATAGAATTACAGAGGATTATATATACAATAAATATCATAAATATTATATTTAATTATAGTGCCATCATAATGGCCACCAAGAGAGGTGGTAAGAAATAATTGACCAATCATCGCTTCGTGAGGCGTTTGGTTGCCATCCACAGAAACATTATGTTCATCACCCATTAGATGGATGTGTGTGTAAGTGTAGTTATAATACTTCTAATAAAAATATCTTAGTATATTTAGGATACTGGTTTTGTTACAAAATAAAATAATAAGAAGAGTTTAGGGGTTGGAGAATTAAAATAAAAGAAAAGAAACTAAGAGAAATCGTTACCTTTAATTTGGGTAACTCCCTTTGGTTTGAACCAAAAAGGACTCTTGAAGTGAATTATGCCTAAGGTAAGGATTCTAAAATGAGGAGAGGGATGTGGGGAGCTTAATTGGGAAGAGGTTGGACGAGACAAAAGGCATGAGAGGTGTGAGGAAATGGTTAGAAGTGGTGACCTTTTATAAGGGGGAGGAGGGGCTCTTTAGGAAAATCTAGAAATATTATTTTATAATAAATTAATATTCGGTTTCTAATGGTTCCAAAGTGTATTATTTAAAGATTAATGTGGGTATAGGTCTAAAATCACTCAAAAAATAGAATTTATACAGGTTTGGGTCACTATATTAACCTTATCTTTAAGTATTAACTCTAAGTTAATTAGTTTGACATTTACCATGTCACTTTGTATTTTTATATTATATAGTTAATAAAATTACTATATACATTCAAGAGACCCACAGGTGGTACATTAATGATATAAATATCATTATATAAGTCTCTTGGCCGAACCTTATATTTTTAGGAATTTAATATCAATTAAAAATATAATATTTGTTTTAAAAACTCTTTTATGTCAATTTTGACACTATTCAATAGTTGATTTTTTTTTGAAACTCATAACAGAATGGTTACTTCGAAAAAAGTCAATTAAATAAATCACAATATGTCATGTTATCCTATAAAATTAGTGTAATTCATTAAAAGTCTCAAATTATATTTGTTTAGATATTTATAATATCAATTATTTTAATTTTTCACTATTATGGTGATTACTGCATCATCATTGTGTCATAAATATATTAAATTATTTAATCACTAAAATTTATAAATAAAATATCATTATGTAGGAAATCTTTTTAGATTTATAATGAATATTTATAGTCGAAAATCCAACATATATAACCCTATGTAAAAAAAAATTTCTAAAAGATATATGCTTGTGTCATTTTTGTATTCATTTTAACTTAATTAAAATAAAGTGTCTCTATCACTTACAAGTGGCTCCATGGGGTCCCAAAATCGACCCAAAGATGCCCATGGTCGGACATGTATCAACCAATAAGGTTAGGACACGTTTTAGGGTAATTTTGTATTATTATAATATTATTTTTTTTAGCCCTTATTTACCAGATTTACCCTTTAACAATGGTAAATAAAATATTTACCGCAGTAATTATTAAAAATGTCTCAAAATAAAAGTTATCTATTTACACAATTTGAACATCCTGATTCCAAATATGGAATCCATTTTTTCAAATTCAAAACACAGAAGTGGAAGAAATTAATTTAAAATTAATTCTTGTTGTTAAAACAAATAGCCTGTTTTTAAGAGATAATAACTATCAAAAGATTGACACTTGTTTATGTCTAGTTTAATTGTGAAATTATGTCCAATGGAAAACATTGAATTAAATGGTAAAAATGTATTCTAAATATACTTTAAAACCACTCAAATTCATAATTTATCAATATTAATTGTTTTGATTAAAAAAGATGTTTTTAATTAAAATTTAGTAATTTTCACTATTCATCAAAATATGAAAGTTATTCGAAAGGTACCAAAATTTTAAACTAGGCTAATTTTGATATTCCGAATCCAAAAATGAAGTCCATTTTGAGAGATATAATTTATAAAATTTTGACAAGTAGGTATTACTATTCATAACGGCAAGTTTGATTGGTTGTGGTGTGTTAGAATTCGATACTGCGTACAACACATGCTATCGCATTATTCAAAGAGAAGCGTACCGTAGAAGGTTGGGGTATTACATTCTCCCCTCCTTAATATAATTTCTTCCTTGAAATTTGAAATTTTTCTTCTAAAATAAAAGGTTTAAAATAGAAAATATCTTTGTGGGAAAACCCACATCAGAAATTGGGTTAATAAAATTTAGTCTTAATAAGAGGAAAAGAGATATGAAAGGGTCACCACCAAATTATGATCTCTATTCGAAGAACATTGGTTGAAATTAGGGACATATAATTTGAGGAAAACGTAAATATTTATAGGTAGTGATTGAGGTCATCAATCAAGAACAAGTGTAAAATTGAGGTCCATAAATTCATCAATCTATGATGATTTAAAATACCATCAGTTTAACAAAACATAAGGTATTAAGATAACACATTTTTGACGTTTCAAAATATCTTAGTTGAAATCCCACATCGAAAAATGAATTAATGAGGCCTCTATTTAACACAAAGAGTGGTAAGTATGAAGATTACTGAAAATAACACATACTAGGGTTCCACGTAGGAAAATATGGATATGGAAGAGAAATATAACCATCAATTATCTGATGGAGAGTGGTAGAGAACATGGCTAGGAAAAGGCCAACAATCCCAAAGTCGTAAATTAGTGATGATATAAGGTACCATCTAGGACAACATTTTTGTTCTAAGTTCCTTATCTTAATGTTGAGGAATTTATTTATGAGATTGACTAAGATCATAAGGAGATACACTTACATTATAATTATAGTTTTATCCATTAATAAACTTCTACAACAAACTCATCTTTCACCCCAAAACATAATACAACTCAAAAATACTCTATTTATTCTAAGTGTGTAGGGTTCCAAATATAATGAATTTATAATTCACATATCAGATCCTTTATGAAAAGAAACTTCATTATACTATCCAGGAACTTCTTGTAGCACAATGGTACATGATAAATCCCAATTGCACTATGGTTTTGGGTTTGATTCCCGTAGATTTGTCTGACACGATGGGTCGTCACAATGTCTGTGTGTTGTCCTAAAAATACAAAAATAACTTTTCAAACTTAATCCATTCCAACCTTTAGACTTATCCAAAATACTATTATCCAAACTCATAGTCCAAAATTTAAAAGGAAGTTAAACATAATGAGGATCCTTTTTGCTGGGTAATAACATGTGAACGCCTTCCTAATATATTCTCTTACAACACCACAACATACTGAATTACCAAAATCAACCATCTCTTATTCCAAAATAACTACCTCGGTATCAAAACTATATTATGGTTTATCATTCTCTCAACCATATATTTTCCAAAAATTTAACCTGCTATTGAGTCACTTTTCTTTGTTCCACACAATCTCAAGTCCTTAATGAAATAGTACTGCAGTACAATCCCTATATGCTCCATAATTATTATAACAAGTACATTGTTGATACAACACTCAAATGACATAATCAACATAAGAACACTAATCATTCTTGTTCATTTGTGGTAGTATCATAACTTGATTATTATCCAATAGCATCATTTGTGGCATAGTCTGATGACTGGGACATAGGTTCGCGTAGTGTCCAAACTCCTTGCAAATGAAGCATTGTATATTTGAAACCATTTTATTACCCTTGCAGTCACGTACTTTGTGCCCTTTTCCTCCACAATTATAACAAACTCCCATTACTTTTAGGAAAGTTCCAGTCTGTTTCTTCCCACAGTTATCACATATAGGAAAATTATTATTTTCTCTCTTCCCTTTATCCATCTATCTCTCTTCCATACTTTTCTTCTCTTGCTTCCCTTCAAAGCCATAGGACTCAGTAAAATCTTTAGTTATCTTATCCACACATGATACTATTTATTCATATGATGATAATACATGGGAGACTATTTCCCTTCTAAATGATGGCTTAAGACCATGAAAGATACAGTCCTTCTTACTCTTTGGATCATGCGTATTACCGGAGTTCACATTCCTTCTACTGGGCGCAATTTCTATACAATAGAATAAACTAGGTCAGTTTATGAATTACAAGGAATAATTCCAAACTTGTAAAATACCTAACACAAATTGAACAGTTTATGGATATAATCCATAATCATAAAAAAAATTTCTTTGAGTAAGTATATACTCATGATCCCTTCATAATGGTTTGTAAATAAAATGAGAATTGTCCTAATCATATCCCCCCGGGAGTGTCGTAACCAAGAGTCCAGCAAGGCCCATTGCCGTGCACAAGTTCTCATTCGAGTCTCTCTCAAAGCGGTGTTTTCTGGTTTTACCCCTAGGTACATCTGTGCCAGAGCCGCCTCTACCTGCTCGTATCCAGACAGGGATGTATTGCTCGGAAAACTCACAAAATCTCTACAATACCAAAATTCTAGGAAGTCCTTAAATACTAATCCTCAAAGTCTATCTTAGGGCTATGTGCTCTAATCAGAGTTTATCTAAATCTAGTTTCCAAAGTTATTTCTAAACCTCCTCTGATACCAACTGTAATGCCCCAACCCCAGTGACCCAGAGTCAGTGCAATATTTTAATACATTGGCATGATTAGAAGGAATCTAGTCCCGAAGAACAGATCAGTTTAGCAGTCTTGGAAAATAGATTTCATACATGAATGTTACATTACAATTCATAACATACAAAACAACATAAATAATCTTTTATTAATGCCATTATTCCTTTGTCTTAACCCAGCATATCAATCACAATATACCTCTTGGAATCCTAGGAAAAATAAAACATAGAAAGGGGTGAGCTCAAATGCTCAGTAAGGGTTAGCAATACAGCAGATACTTTCAGAAATAAGCATAAACACTTGAGGTAATGTATAACTAACACAAAAGCCTTTAAAACTTGAACTTAAACATAGTATGGAAAAAAATAAAATGAAAATAATTCCATTTACTTATTCACATGGATATTCTACTAGTCGAATAATCACATGCAATATTAATAACCACTTTCATAATGATGGAATGCATAATACCGAACTTTAATTTCTGTGTCAAGGCCCCATGCCAAGACCTAAGGTATAACTGTAATCGAAACCCAACCCGGAGAGCCTCTGTAACTGGACTCCAACCCAGAGTGCCTCTAATAACTGGACACCAACCCGGAGTGCCTCTATTAACCGAACACCAACCCGGAGTGCCTCTAATAACCGAACACCAACCTGGAGTGCCTCTAATAACTAGACACCACCCCGGAGGGTCTGTTATAACGGGACCCCAACCCGGAGGGCTTACTTTTACCGGTCCCCAACCCAGAACATACTAGCCCAACACATTCATCTTAAGAAGAGGACGAAATATAACACAAAAATTTGTATTAAAACTAGCATGCGAAATGTGAATAATTTACCCATAAACCATGAATGGTATAAAAATAAAACATCCATAGTCAAACATATCACAAAACCTTCAATAAAATATAGATGTTTTGTATCATAATAAATCAACTTCAAATAAGTGTAAAGTCCATCAAAGGATGTTGACATATATGAAATCAAAACTCTTTTTAGAGAAATATCTCTTTTTTTGAAATCATTTAAGAGTCAGATATTTATAAAATAAAACATTTTCTTTGAAAATTTTCTTATAAGATTATAAGGGAAGATTCGACGATTAAATAATGGTGTAAAATAGTCGTACACACCGTATAAGATAAAAAAACATTCTTACCTTAATCCTGTCGAAAAGGTTAAAAATTACCTTTTTTGGAAAATGACGGAAAGATTCCTTTATAAACCTCTTATAAAAAGTAAAACAAGGGTATAAATGAATTTAAACCATATTCTTGTAAATGGTAAAAAAATTCAAATACATTTTGAAGAAACATGGATGTGGATGATAGAGAAATCCTAGTAGATTATTACGTATAAACAACCTCAGATAATGGAGAGATTACGAAATAAACCCTTACCTTGTACTTTTCCTTGGTTGGGGGTAGGTTAACCTCCTGTATAATGGTGAAATAATTGTTATTAAATTATACAAGAATCATATATGTTAATATGACATCATCTATGATCTTTTAACATTTCTTTGTTAATAATATCTTAGAATTATCGTCGTTTCGGGTGTTAACTTACTCGTCTTTTTTATATGTTTTGTAACATAAGTCGTGTTTTTTATGGATAGGTTGTATCTTATTAATATCCAGAATGATATAAAGTCCTTAAATACTATTATTAATCATCAAATGATAATTATACTTGAATGGATATGATGGAGAATGAATCTCATCGCATTCGGGGAGACGGTAGTTCGTACGTACGCACGAATGCTACTTCCATTTCATTTTTCATTTTAAAAGGAATAATAACCAAATGATACATTGGTATATAATTATTCCAGAATAATATAATATCTTATATGTGTTACTTAAGTTCATTAACACCATCCTTTATACATTCCATGTATGGTATTAACGAGTCATATCACTTTGAGGGGCGGTAGTCCGCACTTCCTCAAATGAAATTATCGTATATATTTACAAAATGAAATGAATAATGGTATGATATAAAATATAATTACAGAGGATTATATATAAAATAAATATCATTAATATCATATTTAATTATACTTCCATCATAATGGCCACCATGAGAGGTGGTAAGAGATAATTGAACAATCATCGCTTCGTGAGGCGTTTGGTTTCCATCCACAGAAACATTATGTTCATCATCCATTAGATGGATGTGTGTATAAGTGTAGTTATAATAAATCTAATAAAAATATCCTAGTGTATTTAGTATACTGGTTTTTTTACAAAAGAAATTAATAAGAAGATTTTAGGGGTTGGAGAATTAAAAGAAAAGAAAAGAAACTAAGAGAAATCGTTACCTTCAATTTGAGTAACTCCCTTTGGTTTGAACCAAAAAGGACACTTCAAGTGAATTATGCCTAAGTTAAGGATTATAAATGAGGATAGGTATGTAGGGAGATTAATTGGTCAGAGTATGGATGAGAAACAATGCTTGAGAGGTGTGAGTAAATGGTTAGAAGTGGTGTCCTTTTATAAGGGGGAGGAGGGGCTCTTTAAGAAAATCTAGAAATATTATTTTATAATAAATTCATATTCGGTTTATAAGGGCTCAAAAGTAGATTATTTAAATGTTAAGGTGGTTATAGGTTTCAAATCACTCAACCAATAGAATTTAGACTGGTTTGGGTCATTATATTAACCTTATCTTTAAGTATTAACTCTAAGTTAATTAGTTTGACATTTACCATGTCACTTTGTATTTTTATATTAAATAGGTAATAAACTTACTACATACATCCAATCGACCCCCAAGTGGTCCATTAATGATATAACTATCATGATATAAGTCTCTTGGCCGAACCTTAGATTTTTAGGAATTTAATATCAATTAATAATATAATATTTGTTTTAAAAACTCTTTTATGTCAATTTTGACACTATTCAATAGTTGATTTTTTTAAACTCATAACAGAATGATTACTTCGAAAAAAGTCAATTAAATCAATCCTAATATGTCATATTATCCTAGAAAATTATTTTAATGCATTAAAAGTCTCAAATTATATTTATTTAGGTATTTATAATATAAATTATTTTAATTTTTCACTATTATGGTAATTACTGCATCATCATTGTGTCATATATATATTAAATTATTTAATCTCTAAAAATTATAAATCAAATATCATTATGTAGGAAATATTTTTATCTTTATAATTAATATTTATAGTCGAAAATCCAACATATATAATTCTATGTAAAAATTGTTTTGCTAAACGATATATGCTTGTGTCATTTTTGTATTCATTTTAACTTAATTAAAATAAAGTGTCCCTATCATTTACAAGTGGCTCCATGGGGTCCCAAAATCGACCCAAAGATGCTCATGGTCGGACATGTATCATCCAATAAGGTTTGGAAACGTTTTAGGGTAATTTTGTATTATTATAATATTATTTTTTTTAACCCTTATTTACCTGATTTACCCTTTAACCATGGTAAATAAAATATTTACCGTAGTAATTATTCAAAATGTCTAAAAATAAAATCCAACTATTTACCCAATTTGAACATCCTGATTCCAAATATGGAATCCATTTTTCCAAATTCAAAATACATAAGTGGAAGAAATTAATTTAAAATTAATTCTTGTTGTTAAAACAAAAAAGAATCTTTTTAAGAGATAATAACTATCAAAAGATTGACCCCTGTTTATGTCTGGTTTAATTGTGAAATTATGTCCAATGGAAAAAATTGAATTAAATGGTAAATATATATTCTAAATATACTATAAAACCACTCAAATTCATAATTTATCAATATTAATTATTTTTATTAAAAAAGATGTTTTTAATTAAAATTTAGTAATTTTCACTATTCATCAAAATATGAAAGTTATCCAAAAAGTACCAAAATTTAAATCGAGGATAATTTGGATATTCTGAATCCAAAAATAAATTCCATTTTGAGAGATAGAATTTATAAAATTTCAAAAAGTAGGTATTACTATTCATAACGGCTAGTTTGATTGGTTGTGGTGTGTTAGAATTCGATGTTGCGTACAACACATGCTATCACATTATTCAAAGAGAAGCGTAGCGTAGAAGCTTGTGGTGTTACATATAGGGTCTAAATACGGTCATTATATGGGTTTTGGAGAAGTTTCTAGTTTATTTTACCCCTTATCGTTTTATTTTACCCCCCCATAAACCAATTTTAACCTTAACCATGGTAATTAATTTTTACTATTTATTTTAACAAAAAACTTAGTTGAAATTATTATATAAAATTAATTATGTTGATTAAAAAAATGGAATACATTTTTTTAATTAAATTAAAAGAATTATAAATTTTTAATTTAAAATTAAACCTGTAGATACAACAAAAAATAGTTTTCCAAAGAGAAACTTTTTGTAAGTATAGAAATTTTTTATATAAAAATTCAAAATGAAATTGACCCCAAGGATATAAATTAAAGTAATAAATATATAATTGAACTAATTTCACTTTTTAAAAAATTTAAAAAATATATAACTTTATAAATTCTTTAAACAAAAATGCATTTTTAATAAAAATTAGAACTTTTCAGTATTCACCTAAAAATTAATCATTTTAGAAAATTATGAAAAAGTCACCATAAGATAATTTTGAAATTTTGATTCTAAAAATGTATTTATTTTTAAAAATTAATATTCAAATTGTTTCAAAAATTAACTTTATTATTTTCTCACAAAAATCAGTAAAAGATTTTTTGAGAAAAAATTATTATTGAAGCATATAAGGACTTCACTAAAAATTAAGTGCTTATTAATAAATATATTTACTTTATCTAGGAAATTTAAAATTAATTTTAAAAAATGTGGTTATTCATATTTATTTCACAAAATTTAACAACTAGGTAATAATGTTCAATTTTAAATAATATTAATATTAATAGTATATCATAATTCATTAAAACATGGTGTTTAATGTAATTAATGTTTTTTTAAGAAATTAAATTTATTCAGAAAAAATGTAATTGATAAAATATTTTTGTGTTATATTCTAGCCCCATAAAATGAATTTATCCATTGAAAGTCCATTACTTTGGTAAAAATAACTAACGTTACCTCTACCTCATCACATCCTTAGGTTCCCACATATCTTCCTCAATCAAGTGGTTTCCCTATAAAACTTTGACTATGTGAGTGGTCTTATTTCTTATCACTTTCTTTGTATGATCCAAAATATCTAGTTGTTGTTCCTCATAATAAAGATATTGATATAGTGGTATGACCTTTATGTTTAGTGCATGTGATTGATAAGTTTTGTGCTTCCTCGTGAGAGATATATGGAATAAACCATGAACGTGAGAGAGATTTTTTGAAAGCACCAAATGATAAGCTATTATTCCAATATAATGAAGAATTTCAATGTGGACAAAATATATAGGGAAAAAATTTCATTATATCATAAGAATAATTTAATCCTTTTGTTTTTATTCAAATAATTTCCACTGCATCCCTATAATGAATATTCTTAATGAATTGTTTCATATATAAATCACTAAAATCACCAAAAGATATACAATTCATTCCTTCAACCTCTAAATATTTACCAAAATCAAAATGGTTAGTATAAGTTTTCCAATAATATTTAAATTTAAACTTAATCCATTCTAGGAATAATTAATCTTAAGTATCCTCCAAGTCATACCAAAATTGAAATCAAAAAGTTTATAAATAAGGTAAATAAATTTTAAATATCAACTTAACATTAATCCCCCAAACAACATGAAGTATCTCTTATTGTCACATAACAAATATGTGAATAAATTGATCTTATATTCTCATAAAACATGTTAATCTCTGGAATTACCATAGAACATTAATGAAAACATAAATTATTTAAAAAATTAACACTTTTTAAATTCCTTAAATAAAATTATATATTATTGAATATATTTCATAAATCAAAAAATGTTGTAAACTCCATCGATGATAACATAAACTGCTTTATCATCAAAACATTAATCATTTTCATGGTGATAAATAATATCTAATTTAATTTATCCATATCAATAATCTCATTAACCCATAATTGTTTCAAAAATAGGAATATATTAAGGGTTATCTTTCCCTTAATCATGTGTCATCCATAAAATATCATCTTACCATTAAATCACATTTCTAGGTCACCAGTTCCATTACACATGTTTTTTAAAATACTTAATGTAAACCTTCTACATAAAAATCCGCATATATTTTATAATTATTTATTTCCAATATATAAAAATATAAATCATACCACTTCATTCTTAAACTATTAACTATACTTCATCATCTTATTCCTTAATACCTCCTTCATTTTATATTTTATTTATAGTCTCTTCATAGTCAACAGATAAACCTTTACTTGTATAACCATGTTGATATTATTCGTGATCTTTCCCCCTAGGACATTTATTTTCATAATACCTATACTTTCCAAATTCAAAACATTCAATGTTTGATGTTGCCTTAGGGAAACCATTATTATCAACCATTCCATTAGATAAAATTTTCATTTTTTCTTAGAAATTACTTACTATATTCCCTTCTTATCTACACATAAAAAATATTCTTATTCTTTTGAGACATTCCCTTGAGTTCTTCTTCCCACATTCTCAACATATAAGAAATTTAACATTCCTTCCTTCATGTTCTCAACCACTGAAACTCTTAACAAACTTTATCCTTCTCTTCTTTAGTAGTTCCTATAGCTAGTTAGGTTTATATTTTCTGATAAATAATTTTGGAAAAATCACAACATACTTCACTCCAATAATCATCAAAATTGGTTTCTCATAAACACATTTTATATCACATTTATCATTAACCCAGTTGTCACGAACCAAATTAGGTCGTCATCTAACTAACGCCCAACCCGGTCCGTGACAAGGCCCGAGGGGCGTTCCCGATCCCCACTGGCTGGCATAAGTGCTCAGGTATCAAAATAATGCTTTGGGAATGATTAACCCAATTAAGAAAAACATTCACAAAACAAAGAACAAAAAAATATATTCCAAATCAAAAATATCAACAAAGCAGACCCTTACCAAAAACTAGGATTTCAGTTACAATTTCAACACCAAACACAAACAACTGCAAAACATGGTGGCCAAAAACCAACTCAAAAACCACCCCTAGCTAGAGGAAACCACCCCCATGCCATCTCCACAACGCCATGCCAAGGTGTCAGCTAACAACCTGATCCACCACTCCCAAAAGCCTTATCCTTACCTGCATCAAACATGTGATATAAAGCTCAATAAGATGTCACCAATATGAGATTCCACATGTAAAGATTAACTGACATAATAATTGCAAGTTTAATCAAGGAATAAATATAATTGTTTAGACAATTTTAAATAAAACAATTTGAAGAATGACAACATTAAGGGAAAATGGTTTAGAAAGAAAATACAAAACTTTTATTTTTATTACTCCACAAAGGTTACACCATATGTCGTTGATGAGTGAGATGTAAATCAAGATCACTAAAGTGGGAGAGGCCTTATAGGTACTATCATTAAAGGGACACTAGAACATCGTGTCTTGGTGAACCAAGGAATAAGAACCACAATAATATACGCTCTCGTGCACGAGCCACTAGTAGGGAAACACATCTATAACCTAGTGGTCCCGAAACATCACCCATAGTTTTGTTAGTGTTGTAATCGTCAAACCAGCTGAGTGAAACTGGGCCGAGGCCACTTCCATATCACTATCACACTATTCCTAGTCTTCCCACCTAATACCCAAGCTTCCTATTTTGTGTTCAATTAAGTCAACATGCCACATTGTTTGACAAAGTTACATGAACAAGACACATAGTGTAGCAAATTTGACAAAATTGATGCTCAAAGGTCATTTGACGCCCCTCGCGACTCAAGTAGACCACAAGAAACCTTCAAAAAAGGTATCGCATGAATAAATAACAAATAACCCAAACACAAATTAGACATTAACTGCAACACCACCAAAAGGGAAGAAAACACAACTAAGTAACTCTAAACCTATTGAGAGAGGTCCGAGAGGCTGGTCAGATCTTGATAGAGGTAGTTGGAGGAGTGCAGTGCTAGAAAAGAGGAATTCCCCAAAAGTTTGGATGGAAAAAAAGGAAGGAGGCTATGGGTCTTTAGTGGAACCAGGGGAATGGCGTGCGGACTGCTGGATGATGGTGGGGGAGGACCTCTGGAGGTCGACAGGGCGTTTCAGGGCTTGCGCGATGCTAGTATAATAAGGGGGTAGACTGTTGGACAGATAATTTAGCCCGTAGGGTTTTTTTTAGTTTAATGGGTTAGGGTTTTTTTTAATTTGGGAAATGGGTTTGTTCAGCGCCACTTCAAGTGGCGCTTTGACCCCACACCACCCCCAACCCCAATTTATAAATATATATATATATATATAAGAAATTTATTTATTTATAATAAATACATGAATAAATAAATTATAATAAATTATATTTTTTATAATAAATTTATTTATTTATATTTATTATAAATATAACACATACATTAATTATAATATATTAATTATAATTATATATTTATTATATTTATAATTATACATTTATTATAATTCTATATTTATTATATTTATAATTATGTAATTATTATAATTAAAATTATGGAATTATGATAAATTTATAATGATAAAAATAATAACTATAATAAATATATAATTATGATAAATATATAATAGTACTAAATAAATAAATATAATAAATATACAATTATAATAATTAGAGAAATATAAATATAATAAATACAAAAATATAATAACTATATAATTATAGTAAATATTAATTATAATACATATTTAATTATAATAAATGTATAATAAAATAAATACAATAAATATATAATAATATTTATTATTAATTATACATTTATTTAATAAATGTATACATTATTAAATGTATTTTATTTATTAAATAAATGTATATTTATTAAATGTATAAATTATATTTAATAAATGTATTGTATTTATAATAAATTTATATTATATTTATCAAATAAATTTATTTAAATATATTGTATTTGTAATAAATGTATATTTAATAAACGTATATTTATATTTAATAAATGTATTGTATTTATAATAAATTTATATTATATTTATCAAATACATTTATTTAAATATATTTTATTTGTAATAAATCTATATTTAATAAATGTATTTTATTTATTAAATACACTTATTATAATAAATGTATTATAATAAATGTATATTTATTATATTTATTGTATTTATAACAAAAGTATATTTATTAAATGTATTATATTGTATTTATAATAAATGTATATTTATTAAATGAATTATATTTATTAAATACAGTTATTAAATGTATTGTATTTATAATAAATGTATATTTATTAAATATATTTATAAATATAGTTCATTTATTAAATAAATTTATTTAATAAGTGTATTTTATAAATGCATTATAATAAATTTATTTATTCATGTATTGCCTCATGAAGGATTCAACAGAATTTTGCTCCTTCTTTTTCTCGTTTGGAAGTCTTGCATGATTCATCGCTTGAGAAAGTTCTGTGAGCATGGCTACAAGATTTTACATTCCACCTCCCATAACATTTGGTTTCTCAGGGGGACAATCATTGCATTGCCGGTCGCATTCCGTGTTAACACGGTTCCTTCGGGTTCCAGCCATTGACTAAAACCAAGAAGAATAGTGTGAGAAACATTAATTATAATAGGAAAACCACATAAACAAGAATAAAATTTTGCACTTAAGGTCTTATCATAGGTTGTTCATGTCCATTTCTAAAACACTAAAATTGTGTTCTATGCTTAGACATATCCTTAGGGTTCTTACTAAGGCTTTTGCATCCTAGTTTCCAAAGGATGACTATACCTTTCCTCTGATAGCAACTCTAACGACCCACACTTTACATTGTTATTGCTTCAAAATTGAAGCACACTTATTACAACATATAACAAAACCATTAAAGGACCGTATAGGCATAGTGTCTTTAGAAACTGGGAAACATAAACAACGGGTTCATAAAGCATCTACATTTCCTCCCATTTATTCCATCATATCTAGAGTCCCTATTGGCATATCCTACTGAATAAACTTCTTCCTAACCTGTGGAAAGAAAACATACAAAAGGGTGAGCTCAAATGCTCATTAAGGTTAAACAAAATAAATATCAATCACATCATATTCATAAGAACATAACATTTTGGAAATCGTACCAAAAAAAAGAGATCATAATTTCATAACATGGGATAAATCATAGTAGTGAAATGTAATCCCAATAATCATAACTTTAAACAAGAAACTGTGTGGCATACACACATAATCATAGAGAATCATTTCTTAGTAGTGAAGACTCATTTCCAAGACTATCTTAGCGGAAAAAGTCCATTTCTGAACCGAGTTCACTCATTGTTTCAGTCATGTTTCACTGAACTATATTAACCTGTCATTCCAGCCATGATTATATCATGAGATATAAATCTTTACCCAATGCATTGGAGGGAGATATAGGTCCCAACCATCTCATAATTAAACCATTCTTATGCGTGCCACAAAATCATAAATCATACATCATAGCATAACCCATGTAATAAAAATGGGATTCTTAATCATCATGCCATCATAACACAATCCATATAAGATAAAAGGACATCATAAAAATAATTCCATCATAACATAATCAAAATAATGTAAAAATAGGGATATAAACAGAACCCTATATTATCTTAGATGGAAAATAATTTTGATAAAACAATTGAACTCCATTCTTGAGTAAAATATCCTTTCTACTTCAAAAACAATTTCCTTTATTAACATGTCATATAATTTTAAACTAAAATAATTTTATTAAAAATAAACTTGAAAACATATGAAGGAAGCTTTATGGAAATAATTTTCTAAAAATCCATTCATTCCGTATAAGTTAAAAAAAACATTCTTCTCGTACTTTGGCCAGAAAAGTCAAAAAGTACCTTGTACAAAAAATGACAAAAGATTCCTTTCATATCTTTTACTAAAAACTCACCGAAGGGTAAAATTGGATTTAAAAAATTGTAGGAGGATATAAATAATATTACATATTGAGGAAACATGGATGTGGATGATAAATATTCCCCAGTAAATTCTGAAGTATAAACAATTTCGGATAAAAATTGAGATTGCAAGATTTTCCCATACCTTAGGTCTGATTTGCTTCGTAAGTGTCTGAACCTCCTGTATAATGATTTAAATAATTTCATTGACTTATTCCCGAATCATACTCATTGTTATGATATCATATATGGTCATATTATTATCTTCTTATTAGTAATATTTCATTGTTACTTGTTATTCAGGTGTTTATTACTTTTTGTTCTTTTGCATGTTTTGTTGAATAAATTCTTATTCTTCTTTTTAGGTTATAAATACCTCATTTCCAGAATGGTATTAGTTTAATATATATCATATTTATTCATTCAATTCATTTATATAATCATTATTAAATGAAGATCATGTAGAACGAGTCGCATCACATCGTGGAGACAATATTCCGTACGAACGCACGAGCAATGATATCGTTCCCATGATCGTGGAATTGTATTGGAGTGTATGTATACTGTTTGAGAATCAATATCACTTTACAATAATCATATATAGTTATTATTTACACCATTATACCCATCCAAGTAAGGTGGTGGTGGAAAATAGATTACACCATGGTGTGGAGACGGTATTTTGTACTTACGCACACGCGGTGATTTCATTTTTCCATAGGATGGATAGATGTTGAAATAGGGTTATTTCATACTTATAATCACATATCAGTATATGAGTGATACTAATGTTATTACTTCATAATGAAACAACTAAACAATAAGAAGTATAATAAGAAATAAAGTTGAAAGATTCGGTAACGGACATTACCTCTTCTTTGAAGTGCCTCTTCTTAACCTCCTCTTAGGGCACTAAAAATGGTCATTGAAGAAAACCAATACCTCTAGGATGTTTCTGGGGAAGTGTAGAACAGAAATTGGTAGGGTTTTGCCAAGATTTAAGGCTCAAAGTGGTGTGAGGAAGAGAGGGAGGAGGTGCCCTTTTATAAGGGAGGAGAGGGGCACCTTAGAAAAACTAAAATTATTATTTTATTATAAAGTCGTATTCGGTTTTTAATAGCTTCAAATTGATTTATTTCGAAGCTAAGGTGGGGATGGGTAGAAATTCTCTCATCTAATATAATTTAGACAAGTTTAGGTTTCTATTTTAACCTTATCATTTAGATTTAACTTTAAGTTAAATAATTTTACTTTTACCGTGTCTTCTTCTTTTCTTACACTTTAAGGTTAATAAAAATACTATAACAAGCCAAAATAACACCAAGTTGTTTATTATTAATATATATAACCTTATATAAGTCATTTGTCTGAACCTTATATTTTTAGGAATAAATAAAAATTAATAATATAATATTTTTTTAAAAACTATTTTATGTCAATTTTGACACTATTTGGTAATTGATTTTTGTGAAATCATAAAAAATGATTAGTTAGAAAAATGTTAATTAAATCAATACAAACATGTAATATTAACCTATAAAATTAGTTGAATTCATAAAAAAGTCTCAAATTACATTTATTTAGGTATTTATAACATCAATTATGTCAATATTTCATTAATAAGATAATTACTGCATCATCATTGTGTCATAAATAAATTAACTTATTTAATGTCTAAAAATTATAAATAAAATACCATTATGTAGGAAATAATTTTATATTTTTAATTAATATTTATAGTCTAATTTATCGTTTGTATAACCCTATATTAAAAATGTTTTAGTTATTAAACTTTGATTTTAACTATTTTAACAATTCTTTAAATAATATAATTTTAAATGTTCTAATCTAATCCAAGTGGTCCTAAATGGTCATATTTTATTCCTGAGGTTTTTTCTGGTCGAATTAAACTTATCCAGTAGAATTATGACATGTTTTAGGGTAATAATAATATCATTTTTACCCTCAATTACCATATTTACTTTTAACCGTGGTAAAAAAAAGTAACAAGTTACTATTCACTAAAAATTATTTTCATCTCATTGAACCAAATTTTAGTCCTTAATATTAACCGTGTCTCTTGAATTTTCAAAATTTCACTCACAGAAGTGGTAAAATTATGTTTTATGTAAATTTCCAAATTCTCCTAGGAGGTGGGTAAATGACGGTGAAAAGTTCAATAAAATTTTTATATATCTAAAATTCTTATAAAATGACTCCAATAAATTACATTGAACTTATAAAGGTGTTATGTATCAACTTTAACCTAAAATAAATTTAATAAAATAATTAATTAATTAAATAAAAATTCGTTTTTTAAATAGTAACCCAGTGTTTTCACTATTCATCAAAAATTGAAATTTTTCAGAAAAATACCAAAATTTCACCCTGTGATAATTTCGATACTCCGAATCCAAAAATCAAGTCCATTTTGAAAGATAAAATTTACAAAATTTCAAAAAGTGGGTATTATTGTTCATAACGTCTAGTTTTAATAATATTTTAATAGCATATCGTTGTTTAGTGAAACTCAGTATTGCGTACAACGCAAGCTATCGAGGAAGGCCACAGTTGCGTATAATGAAAGCCAAGCTAGTGTTATGTGTAGTGGAAGATTCCTTTTATGATGTATATAACATAAAAATAAAATATTTCTCATAAATATCACGGGTGTTACAAATATAGTTTTTTATGAGAAAAATTGCATTTAATAATATCTTAATACTATCAAACATATTGGATGAATTTAAAAATATTTTATTGAATATATAACATATAAATTTAATTAATATATTTCTCTAATATTGATTAATTAAATTTTTTAATATATAATTTCTTTATTTAAATAAAAATAGTTTTTTATAAAAGAAAACATTTATGTTCAGTTGGTTTTTATATTCATGTAAAATTAATAGTTATAAATTCAATTCATTTGATAAACATGTTTAAACTACATTTTTATTATTTAGTTAATATCATTCAGTCATTCCATTCCAATATCTAGTTCATAACTTCCACATTTTAATAATAATATCCAGAAATTGTTTTAAGATTAATGAGGAACATCTTTCATGATAATGAACATAGTGATTCCTTTTAAAAAAACTCAGGTTGAAATAATGGTTCATTCCACGATTTAGGGTTAACTCTAGGAACGACCTGAGTTTGTTCACTAGATATCTGTTTGAGATAGTCTTTGTGAGTGTGTTTAATTAAAATAAGTAATTTTATTTAATTATTTTAATTTAAATTCAAATGAACTAAATTCTTCAATTTTACCCTTGTTATAAAAAATCACGAGGTTTTGCCACCTAAACAATAGGGGATTTAATAGGAGGTATTGTATGTCCTTCATAGGAATATTGAGATTCGAGAATGATATGAAAACAGATTGAGGGGGTTTTAGAGGCAGTTTATATAGCAGATCATCCTCATCACTAGTGAATGAATTCTTCATAAAAATAAATCAAAATAAAGGTGGGTATACAATTTTGATTTACAACCTCTTAATTAAACGGTTAATGAATAGGTTTATTCTGTGATATTTTTTAATTTCGATTATTCATGCATCTTATGAGCACTTTCTAATAAATTGAATTTTTTATTTCGATTTATTTATTATTCCATGTTACCACCCATTAACCATCTCATATTGAACATTTTTTGGGATTAAAAATTCCAATGAGGAACATAACTGGGGTTTTGGTTCTATCGCCCCACTCTTTATTCATATTCATCATAATTCGAAAATGGTATCATGATTTCATTTTTCCAGGGTGTGTTTGAACCAGATCAAACACTATAATTCATGGAGGTTTAATGCATGATTAATAGAAAAGTGATTTTTGAAAGGATAATAATGATTTGAGTGTAATGTGATGTGGCCTTAAAAATACATATTTCACCACAACTTTTAAATTAAATTTTATCAATTTAATTATTTATTTTAACACTTTTAAATAAATAATGTAACTTTTGTATTTTTATTATTAAATATTTTTTTAATAAATTTTTATAATTAATTGTGTATTTTTAGCTTTAAAATAATTATTTTATATCTTACCTTAATAGTCGAATAACTTTTTATTTAGTTTGGTGGTTTTTTTCTACATTTTTGATAATTTTACCTTAATTATTTAATTAATTAACAAATACTTCTTTTGCACATAAATATATTAGTTTTAATTTATATTTTCTTATGTTAAATATTATTTAATTTAAAGAAATATTATATAACTATTAGGCATCCTTTCACAAATTCATAAGTCATAAATATATCATTATAAAGTTGCAACATTTATTAAATATCTCTAATTTAATTTTATTTATTATCATAATTTTTTAATAATAGATTAATTATATATTTACTTTAATTAATTTAATTGGATACAGCAACTATTTCATGTAATTAAACTATTTATTATAATTATTAAATCTTATATTAGCTTTTAATAATTTAGTTTCTATTTAAATTTAGTTTTAGTTTGGTAACAATTTATGTTTTATAAATTGAAGTTAATAATAATTTAACTTAAGTTTAATTGGTTATAGAAGTTTATTTAAATTTATTAGTACCTATATTTTCAATTGTTTTAATTAATTTTTACTTGTAATTAATTATATTTTTCATATTTTATTTAATGTTTTAATTTATTTTACTCATCTGTTTGTTTTGCAGGGTTGTAGTTTCACAGTAAACCTTTCTTATGATCTCAATCCTTCAAGGTACCACCCAACTACTTCTCGCACCATTTCCCATTTTTTATCATGGTCTCACCATGTCTTTTCCACTATTTCATCTATGCACTGTCACTTTTGAGGCACTGTATTACCTTGGCATTGTATCCTATTCTCTCATATCGATGCCATAACATCATCCTTCATCGTAACTCCGCTTTGCACCATATGCCTGTGGTTTCACCCAAACCACTACCGTAACACATTTGCCATTGTATCAACCACACATTGTTTCCCTTCTTTTTCTTTTGACACCAGTTTTTCCTTCTTCACAACTACTCGTTCCACCATTCCTCAACCTCAGCCATTGTTTTCACAAATCTGTTCCACCACCTATCGCTGGATCTGAGCCACCAAGGTCGAGGTACTGAGATTGTTGAATTCACTACTGTAGCTGAAGCCCCAATCCGTATGATGCACAAAAATCCAAGTGGGGCCTTAATGACAAGTTTTGGTTGAATCGATTGGTTCTCACTAAAGCTCGGTGAAAAGGCCTTTGCACCGTTGAAGCTATGTCATGCTACTCCTATGGTGAAGAGGCATTTTAATTGCTGTTTTGATACACTAAAACTAAGCCACGCCAGAGGATGACTAGCCGGTTGAGTCGAGGCCACACTTTGGAGATCCAAAACCATCGGTTGAAGATGTATCGGCCACTACTGTTAGAGAAGGGAGGAGGAACCAGCACTGCCGACTCCGTCGGTTTTGGGAAGCAGCAAACCAGAAACCCTCCTCCCCTGGTTCTATGCCAAAAATTGGGAGAGGAGAATGCTTTAATTAAATTAAAAAAAATAATTAAAATAATAATTAAAAAAACTTAGAACCTAATAAATAAATAAATAATAATAATAGATAAATAATAACAATATTAAATTAATTAAATAAAATATATAAGAACTAAAATATTGATGTTAAATTTATTAATAATATTAAAATTAAAATTAAATGCGTTAATGAATATAATAATTATAGATTAACTACTTTTTGAATAAAATAATTATTAATTATAAAAACTATATATAATTTTATTTATTATGATAAACTTAATTAATAATCTAAAAACATAAATATTCAAAAACTAAACACACATAATTTAATAAATACTAAACTTTTAATCTAATATAATTTTTAATTAATCACCTTTATAATTAAATTAATATAAATAATAACATGTGACAACATTAAAAAAATAATTTAGTTAACAAATAAAATAATAACTAATAATTATTAATTTAAATTTAATAACATTTAAGCATTCTTTAATGAAACCTTTATATATTTATAAAAATATAACATTTAAACGTTGATTCATTTATTTATTTTTCTTTCCTAACAATGGAAGTTCACACAGGAGGTAGAGAAACTTCTAATTACATTCCACTAACTCATCGAATTTTGTTATAAGGGAAAACCTAGTGCGACGTGTCAGTAATGAAAAAATGCATGTGTACAGTGCATAAGTTAAGGACTTTTGAAGTCGAAGGAAATGGTCTGTGACATGGAACAGATGAGTGATGATATTTAAAGCAGAGTAGCAGTAGAAAAATTGACACTCATTCATTCCATGAACACACCATTAGAGAGTAGATCCAATGACTCTCATTCTTATTTAATGTGATATTTTTAGAGAGGGAAGACTTCTGAGAGCAGCTATGGAGTTGAGCTACATACTAAGGATCCCAAAGGAAGAGAAACACTTAGGAAGTTCTTCCTCCCAATTTCCTTAATTCTTGTACTCAATTTATAGTTTTTTTCAAATTTATATTTCATTATGAACATAGGCTGAATTTCTAGCTCGAGAGCTTTTAATCATGGTTGGTTTATCCGTTAAATTTTTCACTTCCTCTTTGGTTGACATCAGAATTGATCGGTGAGATGAGTTCTGTTGTTAAATTAAATTGTTCACACCTTTCTTTAATAAATTCATTTCTTCACGATCAATCGGTCAGATTGAACTTGATCATAATCTTGTTGAAGCATTTATGTCATTATAGTTGGAGTTTTATGGTGAGTTTTATTTCAACTGTGTTCTTTTTCAAATTCTTAGCAGTCGATGACCTTAAGAGTGGTGAACTCTAAAAGTCATTCCTTTATTTGATTTGTCTTCTAGAAAGGAAAATATATCCACTAATCTTTAAGGTGTGATTCGATTAAATTCAACGAAGAGTTCTCCGTTTAACTATCAAGTTTAGAATTCCCAAGAAAATTTTTGATCCAAGATCCTTTGTCTTTATAGCTATGTATTAGTTACTTTTTTCGTTTAGTTATCAGTGCTTAGTATATGAATAGTCCCTTTGTAAACATTGTTTTCTTTACTGTGTTCTTAAAATAAAATACAAAAAAATTAAAAAGTAATAAATATATAAAAAATGTTCATTTTCCCTTTACTGCTAACAGTAGTGGAGTTTAATAAAAATAAACCCTTGGAAAACTCACCTACCTTCCCTTGGGTTTGACTCATCAACATTATACTAGTGTAGGCTTATAAATAAACTTTTAAGGGCTATGACGACCTCTGGTCACATCAAAATTTTGTGCCATTGCTGGGGAAGGCCTGTGATGAGTAATCTAAGTGTTTAAAAAAACTAAAAAAGTAATATAAAAAAATGAAAAAACATTCTGTGAACATTTACTGTTTTTGTTTTCTGTTTAAGTTTTGTTTGAATTTTTGGAGTGTGTTTAATCTAAAAATTTTAAAAATGGAATGTTTTGAAGGCTCAAACTACTGCACTGGATCTTACTATGTTTGTTGTGGAGATTATGGACATACTTCCGGGAAGTGTGTCTATAACCTGCCACAATAGGATTTTTACATTGAAGAAAATGAACAATATGATTCTAGTCTAGACAACCGAGCTAAAAATAACCTAATTGATTCTATATTGGATGCTTACGTGGAACTATTTAATACTTGGTTAACTATAACCCATGAGATTCAACTTAGAGATCCTCAAGAGAAAAATAAAAAATTGAAAGTATTTGAAAACATGATTTTGGAATTACAAAAAAGGGTTAAAGAACCAAAATAATTTGAAGAAAATAAAAAATAAAATGTTTATAAAAGATTTGAAAATCAAGTTGAAGAGGAAAGTGATAGGGAACTAGGGAAAAAATTTATATCTTGATGAATTTGAATATTTAGAACTAAAATTGAAAATAACCAACTCACCAAATCAAGAGCACATTAATGAAGGTCACAAAATAAAATTTAATGATGTTGAGTGGGACAATTCTGAAGATGAATTAAAAGAGATTGAAAAATATTCCCTTGTTCTTTTCATTATTCATTCTTTCTAGAAAAATCAGTGTTTAGGAGTTTTGAAAAGGAAGTCACTCAGGAAGAAGAGATATTTTAGAATAAAAATTTGAATTTTAAAAACTCTTCACCCAACTTTTCTGATGTTGTGATCAATGAGTCTGAATATATTATTGGGAACACTTTGGAAGAGAACCTTAAGCTAGAAATCACAAAATCTCAAATCTATGAACCTAAACTGATAACCACTCTTTGATGTTTGGAACCTGTAAACCCAATAATTTTTGAAATATTTTTGGATTATGAGGATGAGGGAATGGTATTTGAAGAAATACTAACTGATGATTTTTCATTTCCCTATTCTCATAGTAATCACATTTCTAAAATGTGTGCTTAATTGGAAAATCGTTTTCCTGTACATGGGGATAAATGTTTAAATTTAAAAAATATGGAAATTGAATTTATTGAAGCTAAATTAAACATTACTCCATAATTTTTTTACTATTTGGAACACACTATAAACTTTCTTTTGGAAAGTGAGATTTTTGAACATGAACATGAAAGAGAGGTTGAGAACGCACTTGAATTAGGTAGAATTGGTTAGTCAAAAGCAGTAGATGTTGGGTGATGATCTTTCTATTGATACTAATGATAGTCTAGATGGGGACTCCTACATGATTTCTATTTTCCATGATTATATTCAGTACTCTATTGAATCCCTTCTGAACCTACTATTCAGTTCTCACCCATGATTACCCTTGAATTTGAATATATTAATGATGAAGTTGAGACAGATATCCATGAGAATAAGTTCTTACCCTTTAAAGTACCTTGTTTAGTGTTGTCCCATCATGTGAATTCAAATCATGAAAATTCAGAACATAATGGATAAGTGAACAGCACTATTCTTACTACTATCAAGGGGTGTTTCTTAGTTGTTGTTTCAAGCTATGAGGGTTTAGTTTCTATTGTGTTAATTTTGGATTCCCACATAATTCATTATTATATTAAAAACAAATGGTCCAAACATGTGTGGTGGTTCCTATTAAGGAAACCACATCCACCTAGTGACTATGGTTAGTTTCTAGGTGAGTCTGGTTGGGGACTATACACCTAGCACTGTATGTGAGGAAACCTATGGTTTTTTTTGTTTTTAATAAAACACACAAAAAATTGTGATTCAACGAAGTCTAACTAAAGACATTAAATTTAGTGCTTCATGGGAGTCAACTCGTTATCTTTCTTTTTTTATTGTACTATTTTATTATTGGAGCCAAAATATTGCATGAAAGGAAGGAACGAAAAAGAAGCCCCGCATGCTGCCTTGCGAAGCTCCGACGTGAAGCACCCCCGAGCATCGCGACAGCCGTGAAGCACAAGAGGGGGTAACGCTCTGCGAACGGCCTGACGGTTGCAAGCCGCCGTGAAGCACAGGAGGTGGTAACGCTCTGGGAACGGTCTGACGTTCGCGAGCCGCCGCGAAGCACAGGAGGCGGAAACTCTCCGCAAACGACCTGACGTTCGCAACCCCACCGCGTAGCACAGGAGGCGGTAACGCTCCACAAATGTCCTGATGTTTGCGAGCCCGCCGCGAAGCACCCGTCGCCCCTTCTCATCGTGCGAGTTCTGCTTCGCGACACCCCTTCCCTATAAATACTGGGTCCCCCCCCCAACTCCAAGGGACGGACAATCTGACCTTTCGGCTTCTCAACTCCCGAATTGCGAACCACCCTTCACCCTGGGAATCATGAGCTACGCGAGCTATATTTTCTTCGCGAGATGCCTTCACCTTGTCTCATTTTGAGCACCTCTTCCAAGAGGGATGCCCCTCATGAAGACCAGGGCATTCGAGAAGTACGGGGATTCCCAAGGGAACCCGAGCAGTCGCGGAGTGTTTATGCTTCGCGAAACACCCATCCTGCACTATTGGTCCCCATGCCAAGGTAGGATCGTTGCATATCACGAAGCACACTACTTCGCAGCACCTTGCTTCGTGAGGAACTTCTACTTCGCGAGGCAGTGCTCCGCGAATACTATTCCAATTCACGAAGCACCGCCCATTCACACCTTTATCCCATGCTAAGTCCAAGGCACTCCACTTCGCCAAGCACACTCCTTTCCTTGGAAATTACTCTTCCCGTGCAACCCACCAGGTATGCACAATGTGATTTCAAAGTCCCGTGGACAACACCACTCGTAGCGTTGCTTCTCCTAAAGCTTCTTCGCATAGGCACACTAATGGCAATTACTTCTTCGTATAGTCGCGCTAACATGGACCCCTCGATTGTTCGCTCAATGACCCCCCTTGACCACGGCCTTACTAGTACCTTCCCTCCCCCAAGGAGCAGAGGGTGTCATTCATGCATGTCCTAGGGGTGCGGAGTAAACCCACCTCATCCGAGCTGCAGGACGTTAGACTGCCAAGCATCGCGTCCTAAACACATGACGTTAAACTGTGACCTAACCCAGTGCCTCCCACGCAGGGTCCCCCCCATCTCGAACATTCTTTACGCCACTCGTCTCCATGGGAATGGAATCACCCCCCCCCCCCCCCCACACACACACACACAAGGGATGATATCCTCCTTATAGAAGTGGCGTATGTCCACGGGAGAAGGGAAACCACCTTAGTGTAAGCCCCTATCCCCTTTTGCGGATGGTAGCACTCGTGCACCTCTGTACTTCCCCACTACCAAGTTCAGTGGAGGGCGCGATAGGGAATGAGACAGCTCCCATCATTGGTCCCAAATCCCTCTCTTATTGCGCTTTTTCACACTTCAGGCCTCCATCCTAGAGTAAGTCCCAGTACCATGGGCCGCCTAATGCGTAATCCCCTCTTCACTTCTCACAGACACACCCTTTACGGCGTGATCATCAAGCCCTTGCTGCCTCTTGTTTCTCATGCCGAGCATGACTCACGTGGGCTTGGAGTGAGCGTCGTCCATGGCAATGCCCTCATCCGACATGATGTTAAACTGTATGCCCTTGTCCCGCATGACATTAAACTGCACACCCATTTGAACTATGAGGTCTTTGATCCATGTCACGGAATGGTATGTAGGAAGCCTCCACGAGGTTCAAGGACACTCGTCATTTCTTCACATCGAGTCCTACCTTTGTCCAGCATGAAGTTAAACTGCATTCCAGTCTGACAGCCAGTCGTTTTGACCCACCCGAACTACAAGGACTTTGATCCATGTCAAGGCATGGTACGTAGGAAGCCTCCTCGAGGATCAAGCCCACTGCCCGTCGTTTATTCACGTCAGGGTTCATCCTCATCCCGTATAACATTAAACTGCATTCGAGTCCAGTGGTAAGCCTTTGTGACCATCCTAAACTACGTGGTCTTTGATCCATGTCAAGGCATGGTGCGTAGGAAGCCTTCACGAGGTTCAAGCCCCCCACTAGGGACCTCCGGGTCTGCTTTCATGTCGGTTCGCCGACGAAGCCCCATTGAACTACAAGGTCTTTGATCCATGTCACGGCATGGTACGTTGGAAGCCTCCCAAAGGTTCAAGCCCACCAGTTGTTGGTCACTCTGACCTTCTTCATGTCGGTTCATCAACAACCAGGTAGCCTAGTCTGTAAGCCGCACACCATCTCGCCCAAGGTCCTTACTCACGTCGGTTCTCCGACACACCATTATGAAATACGTGGTCTTTGATCCGTGTCAAGGAATGGTACGTAGTAAGCCTCCATAAAGTTCAATCCCATCACCCGATCGTCCCGACCTCATGCACGTCAGTTCACCCCCATCCTGCATGACGTTAAACTGTATTCCACATTCCATCCGAACTATGGGGACTTTGATCCATGTCACATCATGGTACGTAGTAATCCTTCACGAGTTTTAACCCACCACTAGCGCACCCCTCGGGTTCTCCTTCACGTCGGTTCATTAACGATGTCCATCGGACTGAGGTCCACCTTCACGTTGGCTCGCCGACACCATCTCGAACAACGCGGACTTTGATTCCCTGCCACGGGGATACGTAGGAGGTCTCTTCGAGGCTCAAGCCCAATTTCATCGTCTCCCTTGTGATAGTCCCATTTCAGTCCCCCTCCAATTCATCCATCCATCCATCATCCACCCTGATTCTAACCCAGACCTCCATATCCTAGCGAGGTCACGCCATTCCGATCCTCTACACAACATTCAAGAAGCCGCCCACGAATTGGCCATGATATCGGCATCCCCTCAAGGGAAGTTCCTTGATCCGATCCATTCCAACTAATTCTTTGATCAGGTCGATCTGTCTCCGCTGGATGTTAAACCTGTGGCATACCCTTTGCTAAACATAGGAATCTGAGGAAAACCCCAGATATATCCCTACGGAATATAATTCCCTGTGCTCGATGTGGGATGCCTCGGGCTTCCACACCCTCAAGAAGCCCTTTGACAAGGGACAAAAGATAGACACTCCAGTTCCCCAGTGTTCAGACACGCTACTGATGCCTCGACGTGATTACTCCCCCGACTGAAGGTTGCTGCCCTGACCGGACCCTCTAGAATGTCCTGAAAGAAGCAGTGTAATTAACTAGAGTCCATGGAAACATGGAACTGGGAAGAGTTTCATGAACAACGTATTAAATCTATGAGGGAGACCCGGACTAGGTGACGAGTTCCGGGGAGGAATCCATGGAAGGAAAAACCGACATCCCATCATCCCATTTCGATCAAGGAGAAGATGTACCTGAACAAGGAATGAATGCCTCCCGCCTTTGGAAAGCAGGAATGCGGGGCAACAGCTGTGCGTCCTCCATAGACGGATGCACGTGCCCCAGTGAAAGCGTCGGAAACAGAAATGGTGAACCCGACGTGAAATTATTCTCCTCAATGTGGAGATTAGTAGCGTTAAACACACCAGTAGATTGACGTGTCACTGGATCCAGATATCTGGTTCCAGGTCCCACCAAGCAAATGGTGGGACTGGCGTGAAACTCACCGGAAGTTGGGGCAGTAGAACGTGGGGCATTCCATTCTGAAACATGTTGGCATGGATCCCTCTTACCAGCATGGATAAGGGAATAATGCTGGGGCACTGGTTGTCAATCCTCTTCCTTGTGGTGCTGATGAGTTGATCTCTCCGTTTCCCAGGAACCAGGTTGCTGTTGTGGAGACATGATCACCGCATTCTCACCTACGCAGGGGCAGGGGAAACACCGGCACAACCGCCCCATGTGGCTTCGCTACCACCATGATGGCCTCTACATCCGTGAATATGGGGTGCCCACATCCCCTTTCCCTTTCAGAGATCATCCAGTGAAGGGTGATCAACAACCTTGTACGCAAGTATGAGGAGGATGGGGTCATCCCAACTCGGGATATGGCCCGCTTGGACCTGGAGACATCCAGGCCCCGCCGTCAACGCCGCCCTCACAGACCGTGCAGGGAGCCCCTGCTTCCCACCCCAACATTCAATCGTTTCGAGAGCTTGTACCTGGAACGCCTCGATGAATCCTCGCCTTATGTTGATGAGGCGGGTGATGTCTGGCTCAGCCTGCTCAGAGTCCCAATCCAAGGGCTCCAGGAAAGGGCTCCCATCCGGCCACGTCAGCACCGCCGTCTGGCTTCTCAAGAAGAGCAAGTAGGATATGACCTTGCACCACCTACTCCAGATCATCTGACCCGACGTCAGCACCGGGCCCGAGCTGAGTACGCTCTTCAAGGTACATCGACGTCAACATCTACTATGACCCAAGACACCACCGACGTAGGTCATGTAGTCCCTGCATACACTGAGAAGGGGCACTCCTTCACCCCACTGGGATCGAGGCCTCAGCCTCCCCACGGGAAGACTGGGTTGACTCTCGAGGTCACAGGCCCGAGCGATGATTGTCGCGAATGAATCTGTGGTAACATCACTCAATATGGAGGTCCTCTCCATATCACCATTCCACAGAGCGTGGCCCTTCCCCTCTCCAAAGCTCGTCACGGAGGTATGCCTCGTGCTACCTCCATCCTGAAGGAAGACCTTCCCCACGGCAGTGACGCTCGGTGCCGAAACCTCTCCCGCGCCCACTATAAAGGGTATGGAGTCCCTCCTCCTACCCCCGACTGTCGATATGAAGGAACTGTCCATCCGGTCCTTCTCCAACCTGGGGGTCCTCCCTACGTTCTCTCTACAACTGGCAAAGGTCCTCCTTGCCCTGGCAAATCGAGAAGTGAAGGTCAGCATCGCTCTGCCCGCACCGACCATGGAGGTCCTCCCCATGCTCCTTCCGGTTCCAACAGAGGTTCTGCCCACATGGGTGCTATCCATGGAGGTCCTCCGCGTGTACCCTTCGACATTTTCCCTGGTTCCCCTCGCACCCTGGCTATCTCGAGCAGGGTCCCTCTCTGCCACGGTGCCAGCGCCGCCCCGAGACTACATATTGAGAATCAACCTTGTCCCGGAGAGACACCCAGGGGCAGGAGAGCGGGTCGTCGCCGCCACAAGAAGAGTCTTAGGGGGGCCGGGTGAAGATAAAAATGGCATGTTTCTCAGATTCTGAAGCGAAATGCGACTCAGCGATAGAAGCTTCTCCCTTCTCCTCCGCGTCAAGGATTGGGGCAGGAACCAGCTGCGTCAGCCTCATTCTCCCAAAATGTGATGTCCACCGGATTCACACCTCTCACTACAGGTACATCTAAGAGGAAGAAATCGTGGAAATTCCATAGGTCCCGACCATGCAATCACCATCGTCGTCACCAGAAGTTCCATCTACCACTACTAGAGATCACAGAGAGCTATTTTGGGGACCAACGGTAGTAGAGGAACGACATGACCTATCGTTGGAAATCACAACTCATGTTCCAGAAGCTGTGGATATCAGCCCATCATATCGCAATATCGTGGTCAGGTCACCCCACTATTCAGATGATGTCCTAAATTTTGGCGGCCAGTCATCTCATTCGATGTATTCTCCGCTGCCAAGTTTATTGTCCCAGTGGTTCGCCTCAGTACCACTACCGGTCCCTCAGCCGCCTCCGGTTGACGAGTGGGGAAATACGAGGCCAGACCCCTTGTCCGAGCCCAGGATCTTCTAGATCATTCTCATAGCGGATCACTTCCCGAAGAAGTTCTGGCCGACGGCAGCACCAAACTTTTCTGCACCAGAGTCCCTTACCCCAGAGGAAGTGGGGTGCTTCTGTCGAACCCTATGGGTGACACACTTCCGCCTTCATAATGAGCGGGTGATGTACCCCAGGAGTCGATAGAACCTTGAAGAAATCGGCAATCAATACTGCCTGATCGATTTGGCCGCACTCCTTATGGCCCAGCGCCCTGAGTCACCAGGCCGTCAGAGCACCCTTCAACGGAAATGCGTTCAGAGTTTCAAAGTACTCCGTAGAGTCATCAGGGAAGCTACCCACCATGTGCAAGTCTGTGTCTGGGGACTCTATGCTACTCTCCTCTTCAGCCCCATCCAACGGCAGCCTGATTCATTATGCGACATCGAGGACATGCCCTCGAGAGGGGTCGCAGTCCAAATGGATGACGTACTGGACAAGGAATATGAGCTTGAATTTCTCGATGGATACTTACCCCCTAAGGGTGTACCGCCACTGCTAGACCCATCAGGGAGGGTTAACCGTCAGCAGAGGAACCTTATAGGACTCCTTATACCCACTGAGTCACTGGTACTCTGTCAAAATTCCGGTAAGGGTAAGGAGCACGTCGGAACTGTCAAGCACTCCGACTCGTCCGCCTCTGTACAGAAGATGGACAAAGATCCCAAAAAGGCCATGTTACGTTGGCAGCTCGTTGAACAGAAGAGGCTTGTTGATGAACTCCTGGCCGAGTGTGCTGTAGAACGGTGACCCGACAACGGTAATCCCAAGCCAGGGCAACAGGGGTCGGAATAATTTCCCCCCGGTGAGATGCCTCCGGGAAACCCTGATCATGCAGCTTCAACAGACAGGGTAGAAGTCGGAGCCCATGGAAAGAGGGCGTGATACATCTCGCCAAACCCCCTTGAGCGACGGGGAAATGTGAGGAATCCATCCCGGGTTCCCCCAGTCGCCCCATAGGTCGTTCCGCCAGTCACCCCACGAGCTGTTGAAGCCATCTACCGTGTCAAAGAACCCGGCAACGCACTTGTGATTGGGGATCCCTGTCCAGACAGGGACCCCCACCCGGATGATCTTATAGAGAAACTCATATCCCACCTCTAAGCGTTGGAAATGCAGTAGGTGGCATCCCACATGATGTCAAGCCATATCTCGCATGGGTGGATGATATGCCCGCACCCCCGGGTTTTGGGAACCCCACTTTCTTTCCCTTCAACGGGATAGGGGACCCCCCGCAGCACTTGACCCATTTTTATTCCAGGTGTGGCCCCATGCTAGGGACTCCGGCCTAGCAAGAAGCCGCCAAGATACGATGTTTCGTGAAGAAATTGGAGGGTCCCGCATTAGTATGGTATAACCAGCTCCCTATCGGGTGGGTGACCGGTTGGGAGGATCTCCGCCGGCAGTTCCTATACCAGTTCAGCTCCACCACGCGAAAGACCAGCATCGCAGACCTCTTCAAGTACAAGCAAAGTCCTGATGAGCGAGTCGCAGACATCATCATCTGGTGGAAGGGACTTACATACTCCCTCGACATGCCACTGACTCGGGAGCAATTACTGAAAATGTGTGTAGGGAATGTTAAAACGGAGCTGGTACCTTCCCTGATCACCCAGAACTACACTGTAGGGTTCCGGGATTTCTCAGATAAGGCTCATCTCCTTGAGGAGGCTCTGTAACATGCTAGTCAAGCACGTTCGTTGCACCCTGTGATCCCAGCCAGGAGGGTTTCCAGGGTCGAACCCGCCGCGGTGGCCCAAATAGAAGCCCCTAGGCAGCTGGAATTACTGCCAGCAGCACCAGCCCCGCAACCCCGCAGAGGCCCACTACCTCGAGCGTAGGATCCTACCCAGCCTTGGCCGCCTTAGGATCGACAGGCTCCCCCACGCAATGTGCCGCAACCACCTAGGCAAGACAATCGGGCACCGCCTACTCGGCAGGCCCCTCCAGCCCCTCGTCAGGGCCAGGCCCCCAATCCGGAAAGAAGCCATCAGACTTATTCGTTCATTGAGAATCAGGTCCCTGGATACTTCTGAAGTGCTCTAGAGCAAGGGATTGTGCGCCTACCTTAGTGCAGAAGGCCGATAGAGGCGAATCTTACCGATCACCCCAACTACTGTCCTTATCATCAGGTTCTGGGGCACACCCTCAAGTAATGCTATGTGTTTAAAGACTGGCTTCAAGACTAGGTCGAAAACAACATATTCAGGTTGGTCCCAGAACCAACACAAGTAGCAGGTGTCTTTGTAGGGTCAGAGATCGGTAGCGATACCGAAGGCGAGTGGAAGCAGGTTCCCACCCATGAGTCCCAGAAATACGATGACTGGTTGGCTCGAAAAACTATCACCCGTGCCCATGGTATCATTCGGGCATGCCTGAATCAACCGGAGCCTTTGGAGGAAGTAGCTGGTACCTCTGCATCGCCTTCACATCCAACCTATTCCCAAAAGTGAAAGCAACAATGACGCAAGAAGAAGCAACGCGCTTTACCACTGCCGTTGTCATCCCCCACTCTTGGCGACTTTATGCCCCCTGAAATGGGGATTCCTCCCAGAATCCACCCGGTGGTGGATGACTCGTCGAGCGACAGCTAGCGGTATGCTTCGGTTAACACCGTGGAGCTGGTAAAGCCCTATATGACTCCCAACAAGGGGGAATTCTAGGTGAACCTTTCCAACATTTCCAGCTGAAGTCAACGTCAGTGGAACTGAAACCACGTCGGTCATCGAGGCATGTCAGCTGGAACTTTCATTTAGTCTGTGCACGCTACTGAAACCAGACAGAAGGTTCAGCGTTGAGCTCAGCACGCGCAACCCCATATGTTGCCCTCACCCCTACCTCCACCACTATTTGTGCTACTAGATTAGGCAGAGTTGCCTCGTCCGTATCACAGTCAGTCTTGCCCAGCTACGGGCCAGTCTCCACTGTCTGATCCAAGTCTAGAGACTACTCTCTAGGCTTCAACTAGTAGGCAGCGGGATGTGCCCAGCACTAGCCAACCGCCAGTTCAACCGGTAGGACCCACTATGCCTCCAACTGCAGAACAACCTCCTGTAAGCAGAGGCTCGCACGTAGCATGAAAGTATGATGTCCTAAATCACCTGGATGGCATTCCGGCAAGGGTTTCTATCCTTGAGGCCCTTCTCCTATCGTCTGAAATGCGTGAGGAACTTTCTAAGGCCCTAAGGAGCCCCCTCCAGTTTGAGATGGAGGTGGCAGTCACAGAAGCCTTCCACACTGAGGTGATTGATAACGCTGAATTCCAGGTGGTTATCTCATTCTCTGGTGAAGATGGGGACCCTCCCATACAGTGGCATATTCGCCCATTGTACATCACTGGCCACTTCAATGGCGTGGAAGTCCGCCGCTGCCTCATTGACACGGGTTCCAGAATCAACCTAATCCCGACTCGGACACTGCAAAAGATGGGTCTGTCTGAAGATGATTAAACTCCCTCCAACCTCAGAATCCAAAGATACGATAGGACCGAGAAATCCCCAGTCGGCAAGATCCACCTGATGACCCATTTCAGTGGCCTAATTTCCATCACTGAGTTCATGGTTGTCTCCCAGGACACCGCCTACAATGCATTGATGGGTAGGCCATGGCTCCATCTGCACGCAGCAGTCCCTTCATCGTATCACCAGTGCCTCAAATACTCCCTCAATGGTCATGTAGACATGTTCCAAGGAGATGCGTCTCCTTTCACCTCTTGTGAAGCCCGCTATCTGGATTCCGATTATTACAAGAGCAAGGATAAGAAAATCCTAGTAAGTTAGGATGAACCCACCCTGGTCACAAGTGATCCATGGGAAAGCATGGATAACACCTACATCCTCCCGATCCACTGATTGGAGGCCACGACCCCCGACATGGGGCAATGTTTTGTTGTTTCAAGTACAAAAGGAAGGCATGTTCCCATGTCCAAGTGACGATGAAAAATCACCTCGTAATCCTACACCAATAAGGATTAGGTGATCCCAGAGCCTCCTACCCCTATGCGGTACCGAGTTGTCAAACTTATGACAATGGCAGTACATCATACATGTCTCTTCCACTGGGCTGGAATCAACCGACTTAGGCCGACGCGTCACCACTGCTTTGATGTCATCAAACATGGCCCCTTAGGCCGAAGGCCAGATGGGATAGGATCGACTGCATTCATTGATATGGTCTTATTGGTGAGTGGGTCGCCTGATATGATGACCAATACTTCCAAATCCGGCACCAGATGCCCGTCAGGGTTTGATAGCTCAGAGGTAGCTCCCTTTGCGGGAAACCCCTCCACGGGTGGAGAGGAAGATCTGGAGGATGCTCCCCCCGACTTTGAGGAAGGCGTCTCTACCACGGTTGATGAACTGGTACAGATGAACCATGGTAGTGATGCATATCTGAGACCCACATTGATCAGTGCAGCCATGTCCCCCGAGGAGTAGCAGTGGTACGTAGATTTCTCAAGCAACATCGTTATGTGTTTTCCTGGAGTTACGACGAGATTCCAGGACTAGATCCCCAGGTAGTTGTTAACTGTTTGGGCCTCCCGTCAAACCATTGTGGGTTTAAACAGCCTCCCAGAAAGATGCACCCTTCTCATGGTGCTAAGGTTGAGGCCGAAGTTGACAAGCTTATCAAAGCCAACTTCGTCAAGGAAGTCCAATACCCCAAGTGGCTTGCCAACATTGTGCTAGTCGGGAAGAAGAATGGGCTGATCAGAGTCTGCATCGACTTCTGTGACCTTAATCAGCACTGCCCAAAGGATGACTTCCCCCTCCCGGTGACCGAGTTATTGATTGATGCCACGGCCGGGTTCTAATATCTCTCTTTCTTTGATGGGTATTCCGGGTACAACCAGATTCGGATGGCCCCTGAGGACAAGGAGTCCACTGCCTTCAGGTCTCTCCAAGGTACCTTTTTCTTCTAGGTTATGCCCTTCAGCCTAAAAAATGCATGTGCCACTTATTAAAGGGCCATGCATTGAATATTCAAGCCGATTCTCGGGACGCTAGGTGAATGCTATGTGGATGACCAAGTGGTCAAATCACGCCAGCTCTAGGACCATCTCAAAGACCTTGAGAAATTGTTTGGTTTCCTCCGTTCCCGTCAACTGAAGATGAACCCGTTGAAGTGTGCCTTCGGGGTCACCTCTAAGAAGTTTCTTGGCTTTGTTGTTTGATACCGAGGCGTTGAAATTTACCCAGATAAGATTGAGGCCATCAGCCAAATGCCTCCCCTGAGCAATATTCGGGAACTTCGAGTTCTCCAAGGCCACTTAGCCTATATACGCTGATTCATCGTGAATCTGGCCGGCAAGTGTAATCCCTTTTCCCGGCTCATGAAGAATGGTTCTTCCTACGAATGGGATGAGGAGTGTCGGATCACCTTTGAGGAAATCAAGCAGTACCTGCTCCAACCTCCGGTTCTGATGCCACCCATCTTTGAAAAGCCGATGTTCCTTTACGTGACCGCCCTGGAATGGTCCCTAGGTGCACTTCTCTCCCTGAAGAATAACGAGGGTACGGAGAACAGTCTCTACTATCTCAGCCACATTCTTATCGATACGGAGATCAGATACTCCCCTATCGAAAAGAGCTACCTTGCACTCATCTTTGTCATACAGAAGCTGCGGCATTACCTATAGCACCATGAGGTACAATTGGTCTCTCAGGTAGATCCACTGAAGTACATCCTGAACCGCCCCATGTTGACTGGACGACTAGCGTGATGGGCAGTGATCCTTCAGCAGTTTGACATTAGGTTCATGCCTCAGAAGTCCATTAAGGGACAGGCGTTGGCAGACTTTTAAGCCGCTCATCCAACCTCCACGGATCAGTCCCCAGACATGGATTTTCCTGATGAAGAAATCCTCTCAGTCGATCATGCCGTCTCATGTTATAAAATGTACTTCGGCGGTGCCTCCTGAATCCCCACTAGTAGGAGGCTCGATGATCCTAAGCTCAACAGAGTGGGTTTAGGTATTTTCTTCATTACCCCAGCATAAGCCATCCTGCCATACTCATTCCTGTTGTCAGAAGGCTGTACCAACAACGAGGCAGAGTATTAGGCTCTCATCACTGGCCTTGAGTTGGCCCCCGAGATCGATGTGCCCCCTCTACATGTGGAAGTATATTTCGAGCTGGTAATCAAACAGGTCAATGGAGACTATGTCATCAGGAATCCATAGCTTGTATCATTGCTGGAGTGCACCCTCTGTCTAATGGCCCAATTCTCTTCTCAACCAGAGGTTACCCATTTCCCTCGGTCACAGAACGGTCGAGCAGACGCCTTGGTTGGCCTAGCTGCGTCGCTTGCAGAACCTGAGAAAGATGATTTGATTATACATGTGGCACACCGGAGAGTCATTGCCCATGTCACCCAAGAGGGTAATGACGGCCTGCAGGTAAGTCATCTCACTGCTAGACCTGCTACGTCAGGGGTCCCGAGTCCATCAGAAACAGTGGCCGAGGACACTCCCTACTGGAGGGAACCTTTTGTTAAGTATCTCCAAAATGGTCTCCTCCCAGACGATCGGGCCGAGCGCAAGTGAATCTGACGTCGTGCGCTACAATTTACCCTCCAGAGCGGTCCCAGTCTTGAGCAGATTCTTTATAAGCGTAGCTTCGATAGTGTCCTCCTCCGTTGCATTCAAAGAGTAGATATTTCTCAGGTTATGCAAGAGGTCCACGCCGATTCCTGTGGTGCCCATCAAGCTGGGGAAAAGGTGTCCCATCAAATCCAGATGTTGGGGTACTTCTGGCCCTCTATGATCCATGATTGTATCAGGTATACCAAGAGATGCCACACGTGCCAAGTTCATGTCAACTTCCAGCATCGGCCGCTGGAGCCCCTCCACCCCACCAAGTACTCTTAGCCATTTGCATTGTGGGGACATGATGTAGTGGGACCATATCCACCGGTGACAGCTCTCCAGTGTAGGTTCATCCTAACTACTACAGATTTCTTCTACAAGTGGGAAGAGGCAGTTCCACTCAAAGAGGTTAAGGCCCGTTCCATCGTCGACTTTGTGAGCTCTAACAAAATCCACCGGTTTGGGGTCCCTCACGCTATCCTCACCGATAACGGCACCAACTTCCGAGCGTCCGAGTAGAAGAAATTGTACGCCAAGTACAACATCCATTCGAATAATACCTCCCACTATCACCCACAGGCAAATGGACAGATTGAGGTATTGAACAAAACCCTCTCTAATATTCTGCAGAAAATGGTTGGTCATAACAAGAAAAGTTGGCCAGACAAGCTCCCCAACGCCCTCTAGGCTTATCGGACGACGACTCACAACTCTACCCAGGTGACCCCATATTCCCTGGTGTATGGGGCTGAGGACATCTTACCCATTGAGATCCAGTTTCCATCGTTACGCACCATAGTCTATGACCACCAGGCGCCAGATGAGGTGGCTGAAATCCATCTAGCAGAATTAGAAGCACTGGATGAGAATAGGCTTCGTGCCCTACACAATCTGGAAAGGCATCAGAATAAGATAGTGAGGGCCTTCAACAAGAAGGTTCTCCTTCGTTATTTTCTACAGAGCGACCTAGTGTTGGCCCATCGAGCACCAATGATCCCCGATAGGAAACCACCCAAGCTAGAGCCCAAATGGGAAGGGCCTTATATCATCCATAAGGTTTACCCCAACGGGGCGTACTCATTGGTGACCGCGGATGGTGAGCACATAACTCCTCCCACCAAAGCCTAGTTCCTCAAGCAGTACTTCACCTGATCCCCAATGGTCTAACACAACCTTAAACGGTATGGTCCTTCATGACCTTAAACTGCACCGCTGTCCTACAAGACGATAAACTACAAAATGGTCTGAGCTCTATGACCTTAAAATAAGATCTCCCCTCGTCCTTACTACAAGACGTTAAACTAAAAGCCAGTCAGACCTTCCTGAACAAGGCTAAGCCTCAGGCCCTTTGGCCTCCTCAGACCCCTAGCCTCCGTCCTCAAGTAAGACATTAAACTGCAAACCATTCAGGCCTTCTTGAACGAGGCTCAGCCTTAGACCCATTGGCCTTCTCGGGCCCCTTCGCCCAACTTCTTACCCAGAGTGTATGGTGTGGTACACGGTTATGCCCTCATCCATGTCGGTTTGTCCACCGTACTGTACACTTCCCCTTCCTTTGTTTGGGGGTATCTTACTCCCTCATCCCGTCCTACATGACGTTAAACTGTATCTAGAGAACTACGTATGACTTGATTCCCATCCTTATGGGATACGTAGGACCACCCACATATCTAAGCTTCGGGTCCAACCCTATCACTTGGGAATCACTATCCCACCTCGGCTCCTCAGCCTACTCTTCCCCCACGAGGGAATTATATGTTGTAGTGTGGGATTGTTCCCTTATTCACGTCGGTCTGGTAATGACCACGCCATGTACATCTCATTCTCGAGATTTTTCGTCGACCCTTCCCGGCGGTTCACCAATGTGCCTAAGGGTACTCCGGTTTATTACCTAGAATGCCAGACTTTACTCAGACACTTCCGCACCCACATTCTAGGATTTGTGTATCCTTGCATCAGGGATTCATCATCTTTCACACCGGGAGGGACCCCCCTAACGTCTGGTCTCATGCTGCATCAGCTCACCTACCATCCTAATCCAACATCCTGGAAAACTGGTCTTCTTTGGAAGGACCCCCTAACAGTATGGATGCTCAACCTAGGGTCCACCTACTATCCTAGGCCCAACATCTGAAGGATTGATCAACAACATTTATGACATGGTTCCGTGTTTCAAACATGGTCAATGGTTGACCCTCATTTTTTGTCCCCAATTCAAGCTAACGTAGTAAGGATATCGTTTCTCCTACATGGTTAATGACTATTTTTTATTGTCACGCCATCCCCACAGTGTTCCAAATCTTGGGCATCATAATTCATGCTTCTCGTTTCTGTCTGTTCGGACCAATTTCAGTGCCCCTGGCGTTGCACTATTCGTGCATGATTTGGATGTTTTGAGAACTTCCTTCTCCGTCCAGGCCTCTCCCATCTTTCGAAATCCGAACTGGTTATCCAAAACCTGGATTCCTGAATCTTGGTTTTCAATCCTATATTGAGTGGGACGATAAGGCAACTTTCCCCCTGTTTCTCATATGGGGCTTGACCGATGTGAGCTTGGGGAATTATCACTAGACGTCCCACAAACATCGTAGGGATGTAATGAACCGATTCAAACAGTGGAAATCGTGCATGCTACGACATTCAAAACAAAGAAGAAATTGAAGCACGAAAGTACCATTAAAATGTTTGTAATTTGTTACACTACCTGGGGGTTGACTCCCCCCATGGACGGTTGACCCCGTCAAAAGAACGTTGTAGTTCTACCACCCTTTGGCTTGTGGCGTCCAAGACTTGATGCCGCTGACTCAGCTCCCACTCCTCCTCAGTAGCCGCGGGGCGCAGTTCGTCAGCCTTGGCTCTGGCCCTCTCTACGCCAGCCCGAATGGTAGCCATTTTTCTAGAAGACTGCCTCATATGCTCCTCTACCTCTGCCATCTGGGCCTTTAACCATGAGATTAGCTCAGATTGTGAATTAATAAAGGCTGAGTGCTCATCCGCCCGGGTCTGCAGCTATTGGACCTCGCTTTCAGCCTTCTGGAGATTCTTGATGTTTGTCACCTTCCTTCGTTGCCAGCCCACGCTGAGCCCTCGATCATACTCCTGGATCTTCTAGGCCATGAGATCTCAGATGATCGCATGAGGATGTTGGTAATCCACTCCCCCAGCGCACAGTTCATGCAGTCGTGAGTGAAGTCTGTCCATTTCGTTCAGCCATAGCGCATGGGGGTGTCCTTGATGAAGCGTGTGATTAACTTCCATAATTGGCGGCATACTATGCTGATGTCTTCCTCGTCGGAGGCCGTTTCATCCCAGTCTACGTGATTTATAGGCTCATACACAGGATACGCCCGTAGGAAGTCCTCGGCAGGATCCGTATCTGGTGTCGAATCCGGCGCGACATCTGGCGTCGGAGTAGGCATGACAGGACTTGGGTCGGCTGATTAATCCTCATCATCAGACCCCACCTCAATACCCTCAGGCACGACCCTAATGGTGACCCTGCCAATGATAGTGTGTTACAGCTCGGGGAGATGGGGGGACTATCTCCACCATCACCGGCATGCCCCTAAGAGGGATGCCTCCAGACATCCCGACTAGCCTTTCTACTGTATCCCACGCCAGTTGAAGAACTGTGTGATGGATAAAGACAAAAACATTAGTTGGAACCATCTATATATGACAACAATGAATCCGGTAGAGGAAACTTACGGAGATCAACCTCCTGGTTCTACTCTTGAGTCGATACTGACAGGACCTCGAGGCGTGGCCCTCCGTATACTATTGGAAGGTCTAGAGATTCCTGAGGAATCACTTCAGGTGCTCTGGCCCCACCAGACACAGAACTAGACGCAGCCATAGGCGTGGTTTCTGAAGGTCCTGCATCGTCACCCACCAAGGGGTTAGAGCGAGGCCTACATACAAGTTCCTCTTTCATGGATCAAACATCGGTGAGAAGTCCATGATGGCCCAAGAACATACTATAAGGAAAGAAGTTCATAATTCTACCTCGAGAGCCTCTGTGAAGTCATCAGAATCTGAGTCTTGGTCTCTGAATTCGCCCTCCTCCAACGGGCTCCCTCCTCCTGCCTCATCCTCCAAGGAGGAGTCCTCTGATTCTTCTGGCAGGGGGAAGCGTTCCTTTAGATCGGCGGTTGAAAATTGTGGGGGGACCGTCCGATCCAGCAATACCCTCAACTGGTTTGTCATTGGGCAAGGGACACCACTGGAGTGAATGTAATCCTCCAGCACATCCAACTATTGCTCTGCCTCCCCCGGAGACGCCATGAAACTAGCCCGGACTGGGCTTATGCCCGGTAACTCCTTCCCGAGGCAATTCAAGTGTGCCCATATCTCGGGTGGACTAAGGAATTGCTGGTTGACTTCCCAAATGTCTCAGGCCTCTGATAAGATGGAATCCTCTGCCATGTCGATATGACGTAGCCGCTTCCCCGGAGCCTAAGTGGATATCCTACGAAATCCCCTCGACGGCCGCCCCTCTGGATGATCATGCTCTTCCGGAATCACCAGATCCACCGCTGCAACCACACCCTCGGTCGGTGCAGGTCTCGCCACCACGGCATCCCCGCCACCACAAGAGGCCCTTACTGCCCTCCGACCCTGACCTCGGGATAGAGGAGGCACACCGTCACCAACCCGAATAGTTGGCTGCTTCAGCATCTCCCCTGGATAAGCATCCTCCCAACCAATGGCATACTTCATCACCAATCTGAAAGCGGTGGTGGATGGAGGCAATGAAATTCGCATCTTCCCATCTTCCAGCGTGAACATGAGCCACAGATGCCTCATCACACATGGGTGCTCCTCGTGACTCACCTCCCAGTAGACCTACAGGGTTAGCCACTAGAGGCACCGGAACTGCCTCGCAAACCAATGCGGGGTGTACGGTTTATAGAGTGGCTCACGATCCACTCGTGCCACCAAAACTCTGCCTCAAAAGGCCAGGAGGTAAGCCCGGTGCTCTTCTGTTCCCTGTCCGTCGTTAGTGAGTATCCCCGTTGGTAATGGGAATGGGTGGAAATTAAACTCATCCGCCATCCACACCCGGTTTAGCACCATCGGCATGCTTAGTATGAACGGGAAGCTCCCAACCGCATTCAGAATGGAGGGGCGGAAATTTGATCCTGGTGGTGAGATAGGTTTTGGATACTCATAGATCCCCCTGATGTGCACCGCAATCCACCCATACAAGAGGTGAAAGGGCCCGCATATCCATGGCGGCTTCTTGCCTCGCTAACGTGATACAGCATCCTGTACATCTTGGCGAGCATTGGAATCCCCATATTGACCCGTTGCCCCTTGACCAAGATGGACACCATGATAAACGAGCTGGGCCGAAACCCCATGGTGGTATCCCTCACCGGTAGGATCCAACCGCAGATAAGAGCCACAATGAACGCCGCCATCCTGACTATCGGCTGTTGTTCAGTGCTAACACTGAAACCCCAAGTCTTCCATTGGCTGTCCTCCAAGACCCGCCAATACAAGTGCTCCTTACCCTGTTGATCCGCCTTCGGACAAGTTCAAGCCCTCAAAGGGAACTCTTGATTTTCTGAGAAATTCAGGAAGCGCTTGAACCACTTCTTAAATTGGACATCTCTCAACGCTTCCTTGTTCTCTCCAGGGACCAGTGCCATCAGTGCCGACGCTAGTCGTGGAATTTGCTCTGTATCCTCCCACGCACTCATGAAGGGGAGGAACTCATCATACATGGCCCCCAAGATCGGAACCCCCAAAATCTGGTGGACATTCCACAGGCTGATGCCCACCTCCCCATGGTGCTGGTGAAAATTATTGGTCCTAGATGACCATTTGGTCAGCAACTCCGGCATCAGCTGTTTCAGTTGGTAAATGTGGAATTGGGAGGCCCATGCTGCCTCATACAAACCCACTCTCCTCATCTTGGCCCCAAACTCCTCGCATGAGGCACTCACCCAGTAGGCCCAGGCCTAGTCATCAGTAAAGTTGCCTCCCTGGCGCAGGTCTCACTCATCGGACCACCCCTTCTTCGAATCCTGCAAATCCGCCTTCAACATGGTACGGTACAGAGGAGGGGATGTCTCTGATTGCAGTGGATTCCCGTTAATATTGTTCACACGGTTGTAGATACAGTCGGCAGTGACGGGTGTAAAGTCCTCCTGCACATGACCATCAGCCACCCTGAAAAACTAGCACTGACATGGCGTTCTTTTAAACCAGCAAGCTGGTTCATCCCTACTCGCCTCATGGATGAAGATGTCATCCCTCAACCCGAAGCCATACAATGGGAGCTTCTTGCACTGTGGATAGTTCTTCTAACCCTCTGATAGAAGTTCTGTCAAAGAAGTATGGTTCGAGTGGCTTTGGACCATCTCCCCAAGGACCGGACAGTTGGCCATCTCATCTCTCCGAGCGGCGTCTGCAAGCACCCTCAATACAGCTTCTCGATGGGCCATTTCAGTTTCGGAACTCATAAAAAAAATTCAGGTTGGATCGCAAAGCTTGCTCACGAAGATCTCTCGTGAAGATTGGTCGCAAAACCATGCCGTTGAGTCTGTCCTAGGCCGAAAAATAGAAGTTCGCTTGGCGCGGTAGTAGAGTCGGAGACTCGTGGTTCGCCGCGAAGCTCGATTCGCAGAGAGCAGACGCAGAGTACGTGGAGCTTCGCGAAGTCGAGAGCACAAAAGGATGAAATTCATGAGAGAAAAAAATAGAGTTCAGCCCCCTATTTATAGGCGGTGACCCCGGAGCTTCACGGTGTGCCCCACACGCATGGAGAATCGCAGCGCGTCCGGACCACGTGGCCGCAGTCAGCACCGCGGGCCCCTTCACGAGGCCACATCGCGAACCGCTGATAATTTTTGTGATTTTCCCTCAGACTTCGACCCTTCGTCCCTCTGTGGCTCCAAGTCTGAGGGGGGGCATTTTTTGGTGCCAAAATATTGTATGAAAGGAAGGGATGAAAAATAAGCCATGCACGCTACCTCGCGAAGCTCCGACGTGAAGCACCCCCGAGCATCGCAGCAGCCGCGAAGCATAGGAGGCGGTAACGATCCTTGAACGGCATGACGTTCGCGAGCCGCCGAGAATCACAGGAGGCGGTAATGCTCTACGAACGACCTAATGTTCGCGATCTGCCGCAAAGCACAAGAAGTGGTAATGCTCTACAAATGGCCTGACATTCGCAAGCCCACCGCGAAGCACAGGAGGCGGTAACACTCCGCTAACGGCCTGACGTTCACGAACCCATCACAAAGTACCCGCCGCCCCTTAGTGATGCATGAGTTCTTCTTTGAGGCACCCCTTGCCTATAAATATTGGGTTCCCCCACCCCTCGAGTCCAAGGGACGGACAATCCGACCTTTCAGATTCTCAACACATGAATCAAGAAGCACCCTTTGCCCCAGAAATTATGAGCTCTGCGAGGTATATTTACTTCGCGAGATGCCTTCACCTTGTCTCGTTTTGATCCCCTCTTCCGAAAGGGATGCCCCTCATGAAGCCCGGGGCATTCGTGAAGGATGGGGATTCCCAAGGGAACCCGGGAAGCCGCGGAGTGTTTATGCTTCACGAAATGCCCATCCTGCAGTAGTGATCCCCATGCCAAGGCAGGGTCGCTGCATATCGCAAAGCACACTACTTCGCAGCACCTTGCTTCGCGAGGCACCTCTACTTCACGAGGAAGTGCTTCAAGAATACTATTCCACTTCGCGAAGCACCCCCCATTCACACCTCTGCCCCATGCTAAGGCCAAGGCACTCCACTTCATGAAGCACACTCCTTTTCTTGGAAATTCCTCTTCCCGTGCGACCCTCCAGGTTTGCAAGATGTGATTTTAAAGTCCCGTGGACAACACCACTCGTAGCGTTACTTCGCCTAATGCTTCTTCGCATAGGCATGCTAATGGATATTTCTTCTTCGCATAGCCATGCTAACATGGAACCCTCGATGGTTCGCTCTACGACCCCCCTTGACCACGACCTTACTGGTACCTTCCCTCACCCAAGTAGCATAGGGTTCCATTCATGCAAGTCCTAGGGGTGCAGAGTAAACCCACCTCGTCTGATCTGCATGACGTTAAACTGCCATGAATCGCCTCCACTACACATGACGTTAAACTGTGACCTGACCCCGTGCCTCGCACGTAGGGTCCCCCCAACTCGGAAATTCTTTATGCCACTCGTCTCCATGGGAATGGAATCATCCCCCCCCCCCACACAAGGGATGATATCCTCCTTATCGGAGTGGCGTATGTCCACGGTAGAAGGGAAACCACCTTGGTTTAATCCCCTATCCCCTTTTTCGGAAGGTAGCACCCATGCACCTCCGTACTTCCCCACTACCAAGGTCAGTGGAGGGTGCGATAGGGAACAAGGAACCTCCCATCATTGGTCCCAAATCCCTCTCTCGTTGTGCTTTTCCAAACTTAGGGCCTCCATCCGGTAGTAAGTCCCAACACCATGGGCCGCCTAACACATAATCCCCTCTTCGCTTCTCACAGACGCACCCTTCGCGGCGTGATCTTCGGGTCCTTGCTGCCTCTTGTTTATCACGCCGAGCATGACTATGTGGTCTTAGAGTGAGCATCGACCATGGAAATTCCCTTGTCTAACATGACGTTAAACTGTATCCCCTTGTCCCGTATGACATTAAACTGCACACCCATTTAAACTATGAGGTCTTTGATCCATGTCACGGCATGGTATGTAGGAAGCCTCCACGAGGTTCAAGGCTACCTGTCATTTCTTCAAGTCGAGTCCTACCTTCGTCCAGCATGATGTTAAACTGCATTACAGTCCGATGGCAAGCTATTGTGACCCACCCGAACTACGAGGACTTTGATCCATGTCAAGGCATGGTACGTAAGAAGCCTCCACAAGGTTCAATCCCACTGCCCGTCGTTTATTCACGTCAGGGTTCATCCTCGTCCCGTATGGTGTTAAACTGCATTCTGGTCCAGTGGTAGGCCTTTGTGGCCATCCTGAACTACGTGGTCTTTGATCCGTGTCAAGGAATGGTATGTAGGAATCCTTCACAAGGTTCAATCCCACCACTAGTGGACCTCCAGGTATGCTTTCACGTTGGTTCGCCGACGAAGCCCCTTTGAAATACGAGGTCTTTGATCCGTGTCATGGCATGGTACGAAGGAAGCCTCCCAGAGGTTCAACACCACCACCTGTTGGTCGCTCATACCTTCTTCATGTCGGTTCATCAACAACAGGGCAGCCTAGTGTGTAATCCCCCACACCATCTAGACCAAGGTCCTTACTCACGTCAGTTCACCGACACACTATTATGAACTACGTTATCATTGATCCGTGTCAAGGCATGGTATGTAGGAGGCCTCAATAAGGTTCAAGACCATCACCCAGTCGTCCCGGCCTCATTCATGTCAGTTCACCCCTATCCCATATGATGTTAAACTATATTCCACATTCCATCCGAACTACGGCGACTTTGATCCATGTCAAGGCATGGTACGTAGGAATCTTTCACGAGGTTCAAGCCCACCACCAGTGGACCCCCTGGGTTCACCTTCACGTCGGTTCATTAACGATGTCCATCGGACCGAGGTCCACCTTCACGTCGGCTCGCTGACACCATCCTAAACTACGCGGACTTTGATTCCCTACCACGGGGATATGTAGGAGGTCTCTTCGAGGCTCAATCCCAATCTCAATGTTTCCCTTACGATAGTCCCATTTCAGTCCCCCTCCACTTCATCCATCCATCCATCATCCACCCTAATTCTAACCCGAACCGCCATATCCCAGCGAGGTCACGCCATTCCGCTCCTATACAAAACATTCAGGAAGCCGCCCACGGGTTGGACCTAATATCAGCATCCCTTCAAGGGAAGTTCCTCGATCCAATTCATTCCAGCTAATGATCTGATTGGGCCGATCCGTCTCCGCTGGACTTTAAAACTATAGCATACCCTGTGCTAAACATAGGAAGATGAGGAAAACCACATATATATGCCTACGGAATATAATTCCCCGCGCTCGATGTGGGATGCCTCGGGCTTTCACGCCCTCGAGAAGCCCTATGACAAGCTACAAAAGACATACATGCCAGTTCCCCAGTGTTCAGACATGCTACTGATGCCTCGACGTGACTACTCCCCCGACTGAAGGTTGCTGCCCTGACTGGATCCTCTGGAATGTCCTAACAGAAGCAGTGTAATTAACCGGCGTCCATGGAAACATGGCACTGGGAAGAGTTTCACGAACAACGTATTAAATCTTTGAGGGAGAATTGGACTAGGTGACAAGTTCTGGGGAGGAATCCACGGAAGGAAGAATCGACATCCCATCATCCAGTTTCGATCAATGAGCAGATGTACCTAAACAAGGAACGAATGCCACCCACCTTTGGAAAGCGGGAATGCGGGGCAACATCTTCGCGTCCTCTATAGACAGATGCGCGCACCCCGGCGAAAGCGTCGGAAACATTTATGTTGAATAAAGTGCTTCTTTACTACTTCCCATGTATACTATGTCTCTGCAAGATATTTGTTCTTGGTTTACATGCTCTGTTTTTCAGGATGTTGTTGCATCAATAAGGGAGTGGAATTACCAATCTAAGGATTTATGGAAAACCTATTTAGTTATGTTTCTTAATTATTGTATTCATTTTTCTACACCTATTCATTTTAGCAAAAAATTCACTACTAAGTCACATTTACTATTTTTGGTGACTTAGTGACTGAACATTGTAAATTTTTGCTACTGTATTAGAAACTTTTCCTAAATGTGTACTAAAAATTATATTGCATGACTTGAACTGTGTTAAACTCTATTGAATGTCTTGATACTGAAGTAAAGAAATTCATATGTTTAAAAAATTTCTTATATTGGAATTAAAGTCTGTTTTATGTCACTTTGTAAATAAAAAATCCATATGTACTTCATTTCTGAAAATTGAATTTCATTTCTATTAAACCCATTCAATGAATGAAATTAAGTGTGGGGGATACATGCAGGTTGGTTTGAATGTTTTGGTTTAATCTTCTTTGTTAAGGGGTGTTAGGAATTCTTTCTTTATTCTTAATTGGACATTCAATTGAATCTTCTTTTTGGAATTTCAGTACACCCAATTCACTCTACACCCACAGGTTACATTCCTTGATTAAACTTTAGTGGAAAATATTTTTCATTGGACATAAATGTTAATGCAGTTACTTTATTTTAAACCTACTTTTAATTAATTATTGTGGAGAACAATATTTCTAAACTTCAAAGAGACCCTTAAAACATGCCATAAATATACTAAATTGAAAAATCTATTTTGAACCATAATTTATTAATTGTTCTTCTCCACTTTGGAATTCAACATTTGGTACAAAGTTGGGTTTTAATTGTGGGGGAATTAAGGGGTCAATTATTTAATTTTCATAACTGTTCTTAATCGAAATCCCATCAATTCCCTCTATAACTTACAAATTTCTTTCAAAAAAAAGGGTAATTTTTTTAAAAAAAATTCTTTGATTCCGAAATTAATTTGGGTGAATGATTACAGACTGATATTTACTAAGTGATTTAATAGAGATTTTTTAGATACTATATTTGAAAGTGTTTTGGGTTACACTTTTGTGGATTTATGATTATAGCTGTTGGAATGGAAAGTTTAACTCTATCATAGGGGCTTAATTCTTCTTCTTTTATTTTAATTATTTAATTAATCTCATTAATGAGACAATTTAAATGATTTTTATATAAATATTTTGAAACTGGAGTTGTCTGGGCATCTAGGATCCCATGATGAATCTCTAAGACCCAAGATGTTAGGTTCTTTTCTGTTTACTGTAAGCACTATGTACAATTCGAATAAGTGCATTGCACAGTGCTTAGCACATGATACATGGCTTGGGAAAAATTAAATCAAGTGTCTAGGGTAAAAAATGATTTCATTAAGGTGATGGGAATGATGAACCCCAGATGATGAAGGAATAAATTGGTTTATATGGAAGTCATTTAGATTGTATAATTAAGGTGATTCAAAAAATATATATTTATTTTGGGAACCTAGTTGATGAGTCAAAGTAAAAATATCCTCTAGTTATGTTTTTAATTCCACTGATATTTACCACTTGTCACTCTTGGATTTAGAACTTGAGTGTGGACTAAAATGAGTCACCAAGTTGTATCACATATGAGGCATGACATCTTCATTGCTCAATGATTCATAGTTTTCAATATTACCCTTTAGTTATTTTTTCTATGCAAGATTCATTTGACCAATTCATTTTCTAAAGCCTATTGAAAAGTTTATGTCCTTTATTTCAAATTGTTGGACATGTTACTACTTGGACTGAATAATAAAACATTCTTTTGTTCCTCAATTATAATAAAATATGGGATTGTTTGAGGACGAACAATGATTAAGGGTGGAGGAATTTTTTGTGACCTTAAAAACACATGTTTTTCCATGTCTTTTTAATTAATTTTTATCAATTTAATTATTTATTTTAACACTTTTTAATAAATATTGGAATTTTTTTATTATTAAATTTGTTATTTAATAAATTTTTATAATTAATTTTGTATTTTAAGCTTTAAAATTGTTAATTTATATCTTACTTTAATAGTCTAATAATTTTTTTTAGTTTGGTACTTTTTTGCATTTTTTATAATTTAACATTAATTAAATAATTCTGATTTTGAAAATAAATAATGTAGTTTTAATTTTGCTTTTCTTTTGTTAAATATAATTTAATTTAATGTAAAATTATATAACTATTAGTCATATTTTAACAAATTCATGAGTTAAAAATATAAAACTATAAACTTCCTATATTTATTAAATCTCTATAATTTAATTTCATTAATTAACATAATTTTTTAATAACAGAATAATTATCTGTTTACTTTAATTAATTTAATTTGATACAATAACTATTTTAAGTAATATAACTATGTCTTATAATTTTTAAATCTTATATTAAATTTTAATAATATACTTTCTTTTTACTTTTAGTTTTAGTTTGGTAACAATTTAAGTTTTATAAATTGAAGTTAATAATAATTTAACTTATGTTTAATTGGTTTTATAAGTTTATTTAAATTTATGTGTACCTGTATTTTAAATTGTTTTAATTAATTTTTTATTGTAATTAATTATATTATTCATATTTTATATAATTTTTAATTTATTTTACTCATCAGTTTGTTTTGCAGCCTTGTGGTGCCACTATAAACCTTTTTTACAATCCCAGTCCTTCATGGTTCCACCCAACTGCAGCTCGCACTATTTACCATTTCTTATCACGGTCTCACCATGTCACTACCATAGTTTCATCTTTGCACTATCACTTTTGTGGAACCATATTACCTTGGAACTGTATCCTCTTCTCTCATTCCAGTTCCACTACATCATCCTGCACTATGACTCTTCTTTTCACTGTATCCTCATGGTTTCACCCAAACCAGTACCGTAACACCTCTTCCATCATATCCACCACACACGGTTTCCCTTCCTTTTCTTTTTTCATCAGTTTTTCCTTCTTAACTATTACATGTTCCACTAATCCTCAACCTCATCCACCATTTTCACAAATTAGTGCCACCACCTATCACGGCATCTGAGCCACCATGGTCGAGGTACTAGGACTATTGAAGTCACCACTGTAGTTGAAGCCTCGATCTAGATGATGAACATAAATCTGAGCAAGGCATTGAAGATATGTTTTGGTTGAATCAAGTGGCTCTTGCTAAACCTCAATGAAACCATGAGGCAAATAAAGCTGAATTCGAAGAAACTTTTTTCCCACTGCGAATACAAATTTTATGACAAATCTTGTCTGCTATGTGAGGAGGTGTCCACCCATTGAAGCTACGTCATGTTACTGCTGTACTGAAGAGGCCTTTTTACCCTAGTTGTAATCCACTGCAACTGATCTGTGCCTGAGGAGGAGGATCCAGTTGAGTCAAGGCCACCCTGTAGAGATCTGAAGCCATCGGTTGAAGTCGTGTCGTCTATTGCTGCTGGAGGAGGGAGAAGGATCCAACACTGCTAACCCCATCGGTTTTGTGAAGCAACAAACCAGAAACTCTCTTCCCTAGGTTCTGTGCCGAAAATTAGGAGTGAAAAAGGCTTTAATTAAATTAAAAAATAAATATTTAAAATAATAATAATAATAACTTACAACTTAATAAATAAATAATAAATAATTATAATAGATAAATAATATCAATATAAAACTAATTAAATAAGATATATAAAAACTAAAATATTAATGCTAAACTTATTAATAAAATAAAAATAAAAATTAAATCAAATAATGAATATAATAATTATCAATTAACTTCTTTATGAATACAATAATTATAAATTATAATAACTATATATGATTTTATTTATTATGATAAACTTAAATAATAATCTGAAAAATTAAATATTTAAAAACTAAACTCTAATAATTTAATAAATACTAAACTTTTAATCTTATCTGATTTTTAATTAATCACCTTCATAATTAAATAAATATAAATAATAACATGTAACAACATTAAATAAAATAAGTTAGTTAACAAATAAAATAATAACTAATAATTATTAATTTAAATTTAATAACATTTATGCATTCTTTGATGAAACCTTTATTTAGTTATAAAAAGATAACATTTAAACATTGATTCATTTATTTATTTTTCTGTTCTAACTATGCATGTTCACACAGGAGCTAGAAACATGTCTAAATACATTCAACTAACTTAGCAGGAGTTTGTTACAAGGGAAAAACTAGTGCGACGTGTGAGTCATGAAAAAATGCACGTGTGTGATGAAAAAGTTAAGGACTTTTGATGTCGGTGGAAACATGCAGTGTCATGTAGTAGATGATGGATTATATTTAAATCATAGAAGTAATATAAATATTTGTGCTCATTCATTCCACGAACAAACCATTTTAGAGTAGATCCAGTGACTCTCATTATGATTTCATGCGAAATTTTTCATGTGGGAAGACTTTCGGGAGCATCGACGGTGTTGGGCTGGAGACTAAGGAGCCTGAAGGCAAAGAAACAGTTAGAGATTTATTCCTCCCCTTTCTTTTATTCTTTTACTCTATTTTCGGTTGTTTTCAATGATATATTTCATTATTAACGTAGGCTGAATTACTATCTCATGAGATTTTAAGATTGGTTGGTTTATCCATTAAATTTTTCACTTCCTCTTGGTTTGAAAGAATTGATTGGAGAGATCAGTTCTGATGTTAAATTTAATTGTTCACACCTTCTAGTTAGAATATTCATTTCTTCAAGATCAATTGATGAGATTGGACATGATCATCATCTATTTGAAGCCTTCATACCATTACAGTTGGAGTTTTACAATGATTTTTAATTCAACTGTATTCTTTTTCAAATTCTTAATAGTTAATGGCTTTTAGAGTGGTGAACTCTAAAATTCATACCTTTTTTTGATGTATCTTTTGGCTAAGAAGATTTATCAACCAATTTTTAAGTTTTGATTAAATTAAATTCAATGGAGAGTTATCCTTTAAACCATAAAGTTTAGAATTCCCAAGAAAATTGTTGATGTTAACTCCTTTGCCTTTGCAGCTATGTATTAGTTATTGTTTACTTTTAGTTATTAGTGCTTAGTATATGAATAGTCTCTTTGTCTACATTGTTTTCTTTACTAATTGATTAAAATAAAATAAAATAAAATAAATGTAATAAATATATAAACAATGTTCATTTTCTCTTTTCTGTTGACAATAGTGGAGTTTAATAAAAATAAACCCTTAGAAAACTCACCTACCTTACATTACGTTCGACCCTTCACTACTATACTAAATTAGGTTTATAAATACCATTTTTAGTTCTATGAAATCCTCTAGTCAGATCATAATGCTTCATGGATATGGCATCTGGAGTGGCGATGGTGATGGTAAGAGCTACGAGATACATGAAGGACTTCATGGGGATAGTTAGATTTAGATTTTAGGAACTAGAAGGTTTGAATCAATGTCTAGAGATAGACCCAATATTTTTTTGGTGTTCAATCAATTAGTAAGGCTAAAAGGAAGTTTCATATCATGATCTAAACGAATGGTCAAGATTTTCTATGATGAAACATTACTACAAACCATGTAGTGCATACGAACAAACACCATGTAACTTATTTTGTCCTTCAACTAGGGTTTTTAGTCATGGTATTGATCAATTTCAAAGTGGTATGTGCCATAATCCGTGTGAACATAATTGGGTTTCCTGGACGTTTTCCAGCTATACATGCCTATGACACCAAGTGGCTAGACATTCCATGTAATCCTTGAGTACATTGGCTTGCCCAGTGATACACATTCATGTCCCTGTACCCGGTCATGACCATGTACATTAGAATGTACTAAATTAAATAGACATGTCTAAGAGGACACAGATAGGTCTTGATTGCCCGAGACACATTTTTTACACATAAATACATAATGTAGTTTGAAATTTATTCCCAATAAATGTCCATTAGGGAACAATACTAGGATATTATTTAGGGTCACATGACTTATAAATGACCATACATGTCATATTCATATACTATTATCTTCTTTCTCTCATATCTTCTTTATCTGGACTCGAATGTTTTCCTTCTGAGTAGACTATACTGAGTCATTATTTAAATAGAATGTGATGGAATCATTTTTTTCAGGAATATGAGATATTATTTGCATTGTTAAATGAATAATTCTTCTTCTATACATTCTTTTCAATGGTAGTGATATAGGAAAGATCATTAGAGTGATACCAGTGGAGAACATCATCAGCACACAATGGTGTGGGTCCCCAAATGTTTTTATATAGGTAGAATCAGAACACCTACATACTAAAGTTGTTATTGATACTCTATATACAAGATTGCTACTCCCCATCTTTGATCTCCAACTGAGAGTGGATCATCCATGAGAGATGCATCTCCATCATTTTTGGACCAGGGAATCAAGTATTGGGACCCTCCATACACATTCTAGTGATGTTATATGGGATTCATTAATCAGATTTGTGGTTACCTTGGCTGAGGAGCATAATGGTGAGGGGAAGAAACCTCTGCATGAATTATTATACAATTATGTATGATACTAGGAATTGGATTTAGAAACATAGAGCTATGGGTAGTCTCATTATTCTTAGATGGGCTATGGATATAGAGATCCCCCTTCTCACATTGTTTGGGATTTTTGTTTAAAGTTGTTGTATATTAATTATGATTATTTTTTCCATTTCTAGTTTACATGCCTTCACTGGGCTGAGATAACTATTATTGTAATATTTATATTACTCCATTTAAATTTTGAGGCATCCTTCTGGGAATTTTTATACTCATCCCTACATTTTCATTTCCCACATGATTATTGTAGTATCCAAACAATGGAATTATCAGTGGTGACATTAGTAGAGCCTAGGGATACTTGAGTACATTGACCAAGTATGTTGGTCAGATCAGGGAGGTTAGGATTCAGGCTCTTTGAGTTCTATTTTTTTCTATGATTGTTAGGTTGGGATATCTTTCTAGGTGGGTATTCATTCTTTCCCTTTTAATGCTAAAATTTATATATTTTCATACAATGTTGTATTTCATTAGTTGTACTATATGCAAGCACACAATCTTGATATTACTATTTTTATATACCTCTTCACATTTTCATGAAGATGATTGGGTGTGTTCATATTGGAATATTTAGAAAATTCCTCACATTTCATTTATTAATTATCATCTCTTGTCATAATTCCCTAGCCTATTTGAGGTAGGATTGGTTTTTTGAAATATTTTCCTTCCACCATGTATGGGGGACTTATTAAATTAGGTTCTGAAAGAGTTTTATCATAGTATTTCATCTCTTTAGATGGGTATAGAGTTATCCCTTAATGAGGAGTTGGTTGGGGTTTAAAAAACAGTTACAGTGTCTCGAGTGTGGAATCTATTTTAGGGAACTCATTATTGGAATATCAGATGGAATATCCATACACTATGAAACGAACTACCAACAATTCAATATTGTATATAGAGGCATTGGTCATATGAAAAATTAAGATGTGCATAATATAGGATAGTATAATTTCACAACATTATTGTGTCAGATCCCCATATATTTCATCTAATAGCCTTATGTCTTGTCAACTATTAGGATGTATCTATGATATTAGCCAACTATGATATATATACAAGGACGTGATGAATAATGTTTGAGTATGGATTCCCTAGTTCAAAGTAATCATGATATACAACATATTACTGAACATTTAGTTTTGGATCTAATTATCTAGTTAGTTATGTGAGCAGAGCACCAAGTTATTAGTTCACCCATTTATCCAAAAGGGGACTCACTTCTAGTGGGTATAGATGATATTTCACAATAGATTTTTCAGTCATAATTCCTATTTTACCTAGATGAATATATGATTATATGAGGTTTTAATCTAGAGTTAAAGTATTAGGGACCACCTAGATTATACGGTGAGATAGAACCTCTGGAGGAAGATTCTTTATTGGAGCATATAGTCTGTATTTTCTACATTATGTGGACACCCCAATGATGATGGTTTTTTTTGCAACTAGTCTACTTCATGGTGTATCATGGAGTTGGTGGGGTCTAGATACCCAGTAATATGATTTGGAGAAACTCTATATGTAGTAATTAAGAACATGTATTTAATCGAGTTGTATCCAACTACCATATCCCCAGTACATACACATTATCCTCATGAACAGTCTTGGTATGTAGAGAGCTATATAGTATGGGATTGTGGGATATTGGAGTTGGTATTGGTTATTATAGATTTATGATGTTATCAATAACTATAAAGTGATAGTCAATAATTACTCAGTGTAAGAGACCTCATCATGTACAAGCTAAGTAGCATGGGACTATAGAATAGTGGAAGCATAGTGGACTTATCCTGTATGCATTTTCTTTGACAATTATTCCTCATTTAATATTAAAATAAAACAAGAATTGACCATATATTACCAGTGGCAGGCAAGTTCATCGTGATTTTTACTTCTTTACCCATTATGATAGGGTTACAGGGAAGACCATGATGGCTTCTTTTCTAGGGGATCTTGAGATAGTATGAGTTAGGATCTATGTTCACGTTTACTTTTATACTAATGTAATTTCCCTTTAAAGATGATTATATATACATTTTGTTATACATTCATGGGGTTATTTTTTATGGCTATGAACATGTAAGGATAGGGGATTCTTCCCCCACCATGACTCATCCTTGTAACATTATATAAAACCATACGGGTGAAATAGTGTCTCCCAATGTGGATTATGTCAATATGTGGTGGATAAGTTTCTTCAACAAGTGTGATCAGATAAATTTTTGGTATTTTAGTATTCATATAAGGCATGGATTATTGAGTATATTTATAAAATATTGAATGATGGATTCAAGTAGTGAAGGAATGTGACCTCAAGGATTAAGGTGTGATTGAGGTGATACTAGTGTCTTGAATTCTCTATATAATTATTTGGTTACATGTTCTAGAGGAAATTTATTAGGGATCTATCCCATGTTCAAGTCATGGATATACATGTAGACTCATTTTTCATAACCCTTGTGTTCAAGTAACCTATATTTAGTACCTATGATTAGAAAATTATATAGATATTATGACTAGACTCTATGAGAAGAGATAGAGACTTTCATTTAATCATTCCATCATTGCTGGTGATGTAAAATGATATTTCTCACTTGGAATGGCAAAATGTATTACTATTCATTCCTAGATGACTATCACCAGTGAAGGATATATTCTTCTGATGGTGGTGGTATGTGATTTTATATTCTATGTGAAGTGAAATATCAGGCACAATAGGATGATTTCGTGTGTTGGTGTATACAAAAGATTTTACCAATGGGAATGTATGAACCAAAATGAAATATATGATATGACTGTTTAGTTTCCGTTGATATTGGAGGAGTATGTGGATATTCTTCTTGAGGATTTTAAATGTTTAACTACTCATCGAGAGATTTTTTAATCTAATTTTACAAAGTATAGACCGATATATGTGATAAAATATTGAAGTAACCCATGGAACATTTATAGTTAGATGTGTGGTTTGAGGAATATTTTGCGAAGGGAATTATTAGAACCAGTTTTCTAACCTGGATGGCCCATTATTACTGGCCTAAGCGAAAGAAGAGAGCATCAGGATAGGTTTTCATTGAAATAACATGAGTGAGGTGACTTCTAGGGAGGGGTGTAGACCCTTATGGATCAATGAATTAATTAACCATTGGTTATGGGTGAATTGGTTCTTAGTGATTGACCTTAGTATAGGATATAACAAACTCTAGATTTGAGAGAATGAGGTACCTAATGTAACTTTATAAAATATATATGGTAGCCTTGAGTTCCTGATGACACCGCATGGTGTATTGAACACCCAAAAAAAGTTCATGAGATTTATAAAATAGATATTTATCCATGTTTTGGTTGGCTCATTTAATTCTTCTTCATTGGTATCCATATGTACACTGTATCAGAATTACAGAACACAATAGAGTTGATGACGGTTCAGTACATGCTCAGTGAGTTTAATCCTTATAGAGATATCTCATAGATTTAGTTATGGATTTAGGAGGTCCACATATTGGGATATTATATCTCATACAAGGAATATGGTGTTGATCTAATAAGGGTTTAAGTTGTTATAGCTTAAGTTTCTCCCAAGATCGTGGATATGGAAGAAAATGATCATAGTAATGATTTATGTCTGTTGTTATTGACCATGGTGACAAAGTGATCAACCTATTTTTAGTTTTTCCCATATGGGTAAGGACAGGGAATCCTATCTTTAGTAGATAGGTGTTCCCCCACCTCTTGATTTTTTTATGGAGGTATAACTTGGGTATATTAATTGTGAGATCAGGAGTAACCAGCTATCCAATGGTATTATCCTTCAAAGAGTTTCAAAAGGTGGAGAGAATCCTAAACTTGTTCAATGATGTATGGTGACACCAATCATTCTACGAGAGGAGTAGATGAGAAGGCTATTTTCCCTTTGTAGTGAATCTAATAGGAGTTTTGGAGGTATCATAGATTCCTTGGCATCAATTTTGGTGGACATGGGAGTTTTATGTTATTGTTGAGATTAAATTTTATTGTCACCCATGTCTATAGGTAGAGGATGATGTGCCCATAATAATGGTAAATGGGATGGTATCCTTATGGTTTTCTTTAATGGGGGTATCCCTATCCATAGATTGTTTATGATGTAATCTGAGTGATCATGGACTAGCTCACTAAGTTTGCTGACATTCCTAAAACTCCATGAGTATAGAATGGGGAGAGTTGGGATGTTTGTACTTGTAGGAGTTAGTTATATTTTACATAATTCTCTCAACAATCATTATAGGTTGTGATGTTAGGCTCACACAGTAAATATGTATAGGATGTAATATTCATTGATACTTAGTTATAGATGATCAAAAACTCTCTATATACAGAATATTTCCAATTTGAGAAGACTATTTAGGTTTTTGATAACATGCTTCTGGATTACAATTCAGTTGTGCCCCATATCTAAGAGGATAATTTTCCATCGGTAGAATTTTAGTATCTTATTATTTACCACTCCACCAAGTATATTTGTGATTTGGAATAGGCGACTAGATATTTATAAGGATTATTATCTCTTATCATGGTTATTATATACGATTAGTGAGGTAGAGTACCACTTGACACTATGACAATAGTTATATTGAGTGATTGGTGTTTTCCATTTATGAAAGCTAAGGGGGAATGTGAAATATTAGTTTCATAATACCTACTAGGATGGTATGGTCATTAAGAGTGGATTTTACTTTTCAAGGTACCAAAAGATGTTTGAGAACATACTTGAGAACACCCTTTCTGTTCAATTGGTTCCATTATATATGTGCTTTTTACTACATAATATCTCTATATATGTATTGCAAGAAAAAGAAACCCATTTGAGAGACTAGTATACTATATTGTTAGTATATTTATGCTTTTTTGGATGAAAATTTTTTAATGTTGAGAGTATTTACTGACTCTATTATTTTCATGAAAGACATTGGGATATTTTCAAATCTCGGTACTAAGACATCACGAGTTTCATAGGCCCATTGATCCCAAAATTGATATTAAAAAATATGAAATAGATTAATATCATACATGAGTAGTATTCATAAAATAGAGGAATAAATATAGAAAATAATCACTAATCCGATATCAGAGACCACAGTTGATTCCAGAATGTGAGGCTTACCCTTTTTGCATTCTAGGGTTGGTCGATGATGGATATCTGATATAAGTATTATATGGAGGTCCATTAAATTAATATAAATATAAATACTATTAAAATTATTTTAAATTACCCTATCCAAATTTCCTCTATATACCATGATAAAAAATCACTATGGTCTGCTGTATAACCCTGGGATGATTTGATATGTGACTTGGAAGTTCTTGATTGGAAGAATGATATTGGAGAATGTTGATAAATTGGATAGAGGTGGATATATAGTGAGAAGACACAACAGATCATCCACATAACTAATGAATGAAATATTCACTATTTATAAATAAAAATGGATGTAGGGTATCCACTTTCTGTTTGAAACATTTTGATTAAATTTTTAATGATTGGATTTAATCTGAAATCTTTTTTAATAGAGATTATTCACCAATTGTATGATCCATTTTTGGAAAGTTGAATTTTTTATCACAATTTATTTATTATTCTATTTTATAACCCATTATCATTAAAATATTGAAAATTTATTTAGATCTCATTGGCCATCAATGTATATCACATTTTTTCCTTTTCTTTACCACTTATTTTCTACAAGTTCTTCATCATTGGAACACAAGGTCAAAATTTAACATTGGTGGGGTAGTTCTAGGTGCCATCAAACCCATGGATTTGGTGTGGTTTATGAATTATGGTTTTATTTGTAATTTATATTAGTATTGAGATTATTTTAGGGTGATGCTTCATGGATCAGTGATTCTGAGTGAAGGCAACAATGATAGGTGGTGCAGGATGCTTGATACATTCATAAAGATAACTAGATTCTGATTTTCAGCCACTAGAGTGCTGATATCAACGAAAATAGATGACCATTATTCATTTAATGGGGTTTAAAGATGATTAATGTGACAATGAAGGAATATCAGGAGATCAAAATGAAGAATATAAAATTTATATGCAAAATAGAATACTTTCCATGTTGTGTGGAAGAACACCTTTAGTATACATCCATTTTATTATAGGATAGGGTTTTCAGTCAAGTTAAGGACAACATGGAAGGTGGATGGGACCATACTTCTTATGCCACACTAATGATGAAATGTTTTGTAGTATCTAAATACACCCATAACCATATATGGGAACATATAGAGTGTACTATGGGAGTGCATGGGCAAACCCATAGGTATAAGGGAACAATGTGATACCCAATAATGGATAGGTACAATGGTATGAAATAATGAAAATGGGAATAACCGGGAGAAAAAGTCCATTAATTGAGTGGTTGAGATAGACTATGTAGCACTAATAGATATTGTATAGAATAACTTGGCTTGCTAATCCAATTATTGAGGAGAACGCAGCAAGGATAAGAGCTTGGGTCACATAACGTGTGGACCCCCTAAAACACCATGTACTTCTACCTATAAATTCTCTCTCCCATTAATTCCTTTTCTAAACTCCGATTTGTTTCCAAGGATTAGACTCTACGGGGCGTTCTTCTACATAGAACACAATCACAGACTTCATTATGGAATAAATGATATGATTTTAGGTCTTCCAATAATGATAATTTTTGTGTAGATGTGTGATGATGGTTGTAGTTAGAGAAGGATCATTAGAGTAATACTAGTGGAAGAACTCTAATTTCACATTATGGTTTGCTTCACCAATATTATTTACACTAGTAGAGTCAGAACTCCCCCAAACTATAGAGGGTGCATGTCCTTTATTTATAGGAGTGACACTCTTCTATTTCAAAGCTCTAATAGGGTTACAGTTCTCCACGGGAGTTTTAACTCCCTCTAATGTGCAGTGAAGTAGATATAATAAGTCACCTCCATAGATATTATATATATGTTACACATTATTCACGGTTGGAATTTGTGACTCCCTTGGCTATGGAGCTCAGTAGTGAAGTGGAGGCCCTTCCTCATATATTTTTAGGCGTTTGAGCATGATGTTGGTTATGAGAGTTGAAATCCTTTATATGCTGGTAGAAACATCATTCTTTGCTGAGATATGCATATGGATATCCCCTTGTAATTTTAGATTGGATTTTTTTAAGCATATTTGGTTATTGTTTATGATTTTAATCTCCATTTATGGTTTCCATTTCTTTCCTATTTTGAGTTGACTATTATTGTATTATTTCAGTTACTCCCGTCAATTTTTGGGGTGACCTGCTTGGTATGAATATACACATCCCTACTTGGTTTTTTCCAGCACTGTCATGTATTATAAAGAATAAGGAACAAAATAGAGGTAACTTTATTAGTGTTTAGTGATACATGGGTCATAGACCACATGTGTTTGTTAGAACATGGAAATTAGTTGTTCATATCTCATTGTTTTATTTTTCACATTTTGTTGTTAAGTCATGAAATATTTATGGTTGTGTTTGATTTTCCTAAATTTAAGATGGAATTTATATATTATTGTAATATATTATATTCCCTATAGTTTTTTAATGCATCTTTAAACTCTAGATGTTATTGTCATTTATATTTCAATTCACTTTTTCATGAAGATGATTTTGTGTGTGCATAAAAACAATATAAAAATGCCTCCCATTTAATTTATACTTCCTTAGTGATTATTGAAAAACACTGGACATTTATAGGTAGTCTTATTTTTGCGATAGATCATACTCCCACCAACCAAGCATCCTCTCATAGGTCAGATTATGATAATCATATGAGCGATTAAATATAAAACATTACCATTGTGGATAAAACCGAGCAAAAAATGGGTTCTATCATATTGGAAAATATAATAGGATAGATAAGGATTATTATATCGGTATAACATGAATCTCAATGATATAGATCCCCTCCACAATATATCGATATATTAACTATATCCCCATGTGGTGCCACACTCACATTAGATTGCATATATGTTTATAAATAGATTCTATTAAGGTTATAATCATATATTTTCTCTCAAAACACTCATATAAACCATGATCTCCCTTTTATAATTCAATTCTTTAGAAACTAATCACTAATTCATTGATAGATGTTTTATTTTACACTCAGAACCATTTTTGAGGTATTTTAATGATAACAAGAATCAAATGAAAATATTTTTTTAATAAAATCCCACTTAAAACGTTTTCTAGTCCTACCAAAGAAAAAAAGTCCCAAAGTAGTCTCATATATTTTAAATTAGTCATTTTAATAATCCAAACTAGAAGAAAACACAAAAAATAAATGAATTATATGATAACAAACCACTTTATATAGACGCCTAACATGGAAATAGAGGAAGCATTGTAACTTTCTAAAACATTGATTGGAATAAAATAGGTTAAAAGCTATTAATACAATATCAACATGTAATGTTTTGAGAAGTAATACAATCCCCATAATACACCTCTTTATGACGGAATAATTTCATTATACCTTCCCAAAATTGAATGGGTCTAAAATCATAACAAGAAGAGGATTAGTGGCTTAATATGATGGAAGTCAAGTTTAAGATGTTGTTGTTGGACCATATTATTGATCACATGTGTCTTAATTAAGATGAAAAACATCCCCTAGGATATCAATAAACAAATAAACCACATAAAATTTTGTATTATTAATAACCACTTAATTGTGATTTTATTGATGGTCATAGTGTCCACAACAAAACCCATCCATGGTTTCCCAACACATCATGTTATAAAAACAATAGAGATTTTGGATCCCCCATTCCCTACACCATGATGTGGTGGTGGCCACTTTGGTCATGGTCCACATGAATTCCCATAGCATCTGAATTCCATGGTATTTCCCTTCCATGGGTATGTTTCATTACACTTTGGACACAAAAAGTACCCAATATCAACACTATTGATAAAAAAGTGTTTCCCGGCCCATGCTACATAGATAAGTGAAAAAAACCCATTTTTAAATCAATATGTACACCTAAAATTTCCCAAACGTTAATTTAACCATAAGATGGCATAAAATAAATCATACAAATGGGATATAGGGTTTCACACCTTGTAATTCCTTCATGTAACTGGTGACGCGGAACCCCAGTATGGGTTCATTGATCATTACATATGAATTTTAATATATTTTCTTGACATGTGAACTTGGATTTAGATGTTTTTTCAAAAATTAAACACAAAAACCTGTATATGTCAACTATAAAAAAATTAATGAAATTTGTTATTATTGTTTACAAAAATATAATTTATATTTCCACTTATTTGAAACAATATCATAGTCCTAGGGTGTCAGGGAATCATTGGAAAATTCATAATATTTATAATTCATTTAAATCGTTGGATTAATAAGAATAATTAGTGTAATTATTATTTAAATATAATATATGGATTATTTATATTAAATTAATCATCAAAATAATTTCCTTTTTTAAAACACATTATCAAAATTTTATCACTTCTCAGTTTGTGTTGACATTATGGTGGAGAATCCAATAACATATTTCTTGATAAAATTCTAAAAATCCTCCATGAGTCTTTAATAAATGTTCTTGATCCTCTAGTAGATATCAAGGAGTATTTAGTTGATTTATGTTATTCATTTTTAGTCACAATATTGATCTCTTATTTTCTCTCTTGATTCATGATAAGGGGATATAAAGATATCAATCAAGGAGTTTCAAAAATTCTAGAGGATGTTTTTATATTCTTTTAGGACCTCTCAATATTAAAATGATATAATTTATAATTTATAATTATGGTTCAATTATGATATTATACAAAATACCTAATACAATAATTATCTTTCATAGTTATCCTCATTGAAATATATTAATAACAATATTATTTTTATAACCCATTACATGTGTTAATGATAATATCACTTTTTTATTAAATATATTTTGAGGTATTCAACTTATAATAATTAAACTTATATCTAATCCATCAAATCAATTAACGAAATTGTTATCCCACCCAAATAATTATATTTTTAAAAACTATGAATAAATATTCATTTTTAACATCCACATAACATTAATATATATTTTTATTAGTTTATTGCCTAAATTTATGAATAATTATACATTTATTTTTTCTTGTAAATTACTAAAAAAAGAGATGCAATTTAACTAAATTTATCTCAACTAGAATATGTTATGATTTAATTAATTTAATTTCCTTTTATAATAATAAATATCATTACACATAAATTTGAATATATATATTCCAAAATTTAACATTTATATATTTTAACAGTAATCTACGTACATTTATTGTGTGGCCCTTTAGGCCCCTTTTTAAATGTTAAGTGGTGGATATGCCAAATTTCCAAGATCGATATATAGGTACACATCGTGTCACCCATATAGAAAATGGTTAATATATTAATTATGAAAACAATCCTACAAATAATTCTATGTAAAATAATACCTTGTAAAATGATACCTTATCTAAAAGGATTAATACATGTGGAATCAACATCAAGTGTCTAGGAATGGGATATAATACTTTGAAGGAAGGGTTTAATGTGTGTTAATTCTATTAAATTTTCTACTTTTTAAGTAGTAATGTATGACATTGTAGACTCTAAAAAATTAAATAGTAAAATATCATCCATTCTTGAATGAAATAGTAATGTGAATCAATAGAAGGTACATAATATTATTTAAATATTTTACTCCATGATGGGTGACTAGGAAATTATTTTGGTTCAGTTGGCTTTAACCAATATATTCTCAACATGTATCAATTATAAATGATAAATAGGTTGGTTTGGTAACATCATGAAAAAAATTTGTGTATTTCAACACATTTTCTCCCTTAAGTGATCATGTTGGTTCTGATTAGTATACCATGTTATTAAAATCTATAATAAGTGTGATATCATTATTTTCAATATTATTCATTAAAAATACCATTCTTTTTCAAAGAATTAACAAATTCAATTTTATCAAATGATCCATATTTTCAAAAACATAATCTTTCCAAACATATTCAGATTAATATCACAACTTCTAAAAAAATCACATTGGGATCACATTCTAAAGAAATTGTGCATATAGTAGTAACCTAGAATTTTTTAAATAATATTTCTTTCCCGAATAAATGATTGAAACATAATTATATAATATAATACTCATATAAAATAAATAGAAAAAAACATAATTTTATCTATTTAATAGTGATCATTACTTTAGTTAGTTAAGAAGACAATTATAATGTCATGAATTATAACTGGGGAAAAATATAAAATAGAACAGAAAAATTAGAAAATTATGGATTTCTACAATCTTCTAGAATCACCCCCCCCCCAAACACACTAAAAATTAAAAAGAAAATAAATAGTAAAAAATAAATCAATATCTTATAAAAATGAAAACATTTCCTTAAGTGGAATTTCATTGGTTTTTGAGTAAAATAATGAAGTCTTTTTTATATGGTATAATGGAAAATGTGACCATTGGGATTAGATAATTATATAACCATTGTTAATTATTGCTATTATAAACTATAACCTTGTTTGATAGTTTTTAGTCTTATAATTTATGTTTATAAGTGGTAATGAAATAGGATAATTGATACAAAAAGTAGAATTGATGGCCCCAACCAATCAATCAATGTCATTAGAATCCCATTTGTCAGAACATGTTAGGAAGTTAAAATCACAGGAATTCACCCTTAACCAAGCCCATTTTATGCTTCCACAAGTGAATATTGAACTAAATCATGTGCAAGATAAGTTCAAGTTAGTGTATATTACGACTCATTCGATGATTAGTCAATGAACCCCACAAAACTAGCACCATTACACACCTTACTCTTAGGGAATATGAGGCTGTAATAAGGTGTTACATTTCAAGAAATTAGTTACATAAAGTTAAAATTAATTTTTATAAATAAAATTTTTATTCCATCAACTCCTCTTATGAATAGTTTTTTTTAATAAAATATATTTTTAATTTAGATGATTTTGATAATATGATTTTTGGACACAAATTAAACATATTTTTTTTTACTAAAAATATAAAAAAAATTAAAATAAACCATGATAATATGAATATTATTTTTTAATGTTATATTAATTTAAATAAATTTATTTAAATAATAAATGAAAAAAAATTATAATGTCCAAGGAAATTTTTTATAAGTCTCCAAAATTTTACTATTCCTTAAAAATTATTATTCTTTAAAATATAAGAATATTTATAATTAAAATATAAATAATCATATTTAGATATTTTTTATATTAAAAATTCATGTTTTTTGAAAATATCATGTTGGAATTAGGATACAGTAAATATTATGAGAATTTTCTAAAATACATTATTTTTTATGAAGAGTTAAAAAACATTTTTAGAGTTTCTATATATTTTATGACATTATATTTTTTCCATAATGATGTAATAAGTAATTAAACACAACCCATGACACCAAAAATTTAATTTTGTTAAAAAATTATTTTAATATATTTTATTCATCTTTTAATACAACAAGTTATATTCGAAAGTCGAAAATAAAAATTGATGTATAAGAACACTACTTTGTGGAAAATTTAATTTTCCATGAAAAAAGATGCATTAAATAATGGTTTTCAGTTATGGAGGATTAAACTATCATTAAATGTGATAAAAATTTACAAATTCATGATCAAAAACCATGGGTAAGCTATTCATTTTTCATTTTCCACAACCTAGTTTTTTGAGACCTATATTTTGAAATTAAAAAAAATCCTCAACTTCTCCTATAAATACCCACCAATTTATCAATATTCAATCACTCTCAATCAATCCTCCATTTTATTATAGTGAAATTTCATTCCACAGAGTCCCCCCTCCATTTCCTTAAAACACCAAGGTTATAACCTTATGTATTATGAACAACTCTTCAAGGTAAGGTAAATCTCAACTTCTCTTTTCCATTCAAGGGTTCTTTTGTGGAATTTCTTCCAATTTCCAAGAAAATTTCTCTTTTTCCACTTTATATTATCATATTATTATAATGATTTTTTTATTAATGGGACTCCCTTTTCCCTTCTCATTATACCCTTTTCTAAAACTATATTTTATACCCATCATGATCTAGAATTTACTTCTCAAAATTTCTCCCTTCTTAAGAAATTCTCGATTATTTAATTTTTGGGGATACCAAAACATTTTAATTTTCTATGTGTATTCACTGAGATGTAAAAATGATTTATTTTTTTTGGTTATTTACACATAATTATCACACATTCTTTTTTCATGGGATAAAAATTACATAATGATCAGGTCTTTAATAATTATGGTACGTGATCATTTTGATAATAGACTCATCCTTTTTTCTTCATGGGAGATTAATTAAATGATTTATTATGACATATTTTAATCACATGAAAATAATTCATATTAAGGGTGATCCTTGTTATCAGTTCAATGCATTGGGTAAATAATCTAATCTATTTAGATGACATGTAATATAATACCTTGGTGAATAACCTTAGTAATTTTCAATTATCACACCTTGGTGATAAACCCTGGTGATATGCCTATGAATGTCTCATTTAAATGTGGTAACCACATTTCCATGTTATGATTCATGATATTTTTATTATGATATGGCTAATTGTAATTCTATGTCATTATTCCACTGGTATTTATTGATATGTCTCAACATCACATGTTATATATCTCTCTTGCCTATTCCCATACTATGCTTCATGATCTACAATTTCATTTGATTTATTTACCTAGGTTATGGGATAGAGTAAAAGTAAATTAGGATGAACCTAGAAACGTTTCATCAAGTGGAATTAGAATAAGATTTTAATTTTTCATGTATTATGAACTTTATTTCCATGAAACCAAATCTGAAAATATCCTTTGTTTTTTATAATGTAATGAAAATTTATGTAATTAAAAGGTGGGAGGCCATATTTGTTCAGAAATTAGTATTATTTGTTAGTGAAAATTAAGAATTTAAAACTTTAATAATAATCCAAGATAAAAACCTAAATATAAGAAAACATCTTGATATTTTTTTGAGTATTAAGTAAGTGGCTTCCAAGCAAGGAAATCCCTGTCTGGATACAAAAAAGTGGATATAGCTCTTGAATAGATGTATATAGGGTGACACTTTATAACAACAATTTTACCTAGATTTTATTGGGAACTAGTGTGTGACAGTGGTCCTTGATTCACCCCTGGTTTGACACTCCCGGGGTATGATATGTTAATCAAAAGATATTTATGAACCACTATGAAGGATATATAGAAAATTTAATTTTTATTAGAAGATAATAGTAACATACTTATGAATGATGTTTTAATATATAAAATACCTCTGGAATTATATTATTCCTAATTGTAAATAGTTTCTCACAAAGTTTTTCTTCCTTTAGAAAAATGTTAAGAAATATGAGGAATTGTGTCATTAATGAGAGGAATTAACAATGCACTCATGGAATTTTAATGGAATATGGAATGGAAAAATTCACAAGGATATTGAATCGACTTACTTGAGTTATGAAGAATAAATATAGTCATGTCATGTCACACCCATGAACTTTTTTAAATTCATTATTCATTTAATTTCAAGTCTTGATTTGTTTTGGGGGTTTACCACACATTTTGGTGAAAATGTTGGGTTTTGAAAATTTTGGCCAAACTGTGAGCCCAATTCCAGATTTAAAATTAAATTTTTTTTTCTTTATAACTCCTTCATTTTTCAAAAAATTTCATCCATTCCAATTCCTAATTGTCACCCCATGACCTATTAACACTACGATATTAATTTGGACCATTTAGGAATCCATAATCATGGTGGATATGAGTTTTTATTTAAGGGATTGGGCCTGTCCAAAAGCCCATTTTTTGCATTAAAAATAAACATTAATTCTTTAATATCTCCTTCACTATTTGTGATTGTTCGTTGATTCCAACTCTCACTCGAGACCACTTACCTTAGGCGCGCTCCTATTCCCTCATCACACAATTTGGATCTCAATAGAGTCGCTAAAGTGGTCGAAACGTCTCTGGATTTCATAAATCTCCCAGATTTGGAGAGGTAAATTAATCATTTCATAACTCCTTTTATTTTTACTCTTTTTCCACCATTAAAATTCCTACATGATATATTAATCCTTTTTAGAACCTCCCATGAATGGTTGGATGTTTTCAAATTCATATACTAATGGATTTTGGGTCGTTTTCTTCAAGATTATTTTAGGTACGTGTTTCTCTCTTCAATTCCTCCCTTCTCCTTAGGGTTTCCTCCCTATTTCATGAATTTATAGAATGTCCAGAAGTTAGGGATCGAACATAGGGTTTGATTTGGTGTATTGTTGGTCAAATATTGTGTTCTAGGGTGGGATTTATATTCCTTGTGGTGTGGTGGTGGTGTGCTTTAGGTATCGCACCAAGTTCTGAGGGTTTCAACTCAAAAGGTTGGTGATTCCATGTGTAGCCATTTTATGATGAGTTATATTGCTTGTTTTATTAATTTAGTTTGTTTATGATCTATTTTCTGTGCTGTGAAAACTATTTTTGATGGATTTGATGAAACATTTAATTTTTAGTTGTATTTTAGCTTGAAATTTGGTACTTTTCATGTGTGACACTTGGGTTAATGTTTGGGTTTAGTTCATAACATATGAAAGTGATTTATTAGTCTTGAAAGGTGATGCCAATTATGGTTTTTTAATTACTTATTGTCATGTGTGCCTTGAAAGAGGGTTTTTGAATGAGTTTAAGGTTTAAAACCGTGTAGTACTTCTTGAAGGTGATTTGTGAAAATGTGTGTTTTTCATGTGTATCTTTGTGGTATTATTCGATGTATTTTTATAAAACTTGGGGGTGGTTTAATAATTTTTTTAGGGCTGAAAATTCTATTTTTGATTGGTATTGGTATGATTTTGGTTTTGAATGAGGGTTTTTAAATGGGTTTAGTGTGCAAACAATGGTTATACCTCTTGGGTTTGTTTTCTAAAAATTACAAATGTTTTATTTGGTTAAACAAAGTTGGGAAAGGGTTTATATGTACTGTGTGGGTGAGTGTGTTCACCTAATGTGGGTTTTTGAATGTTAAATTGGTGATTTGAGATGTCAAACATTTTTAGAATGTTTTATAAATTGCTGAAATGTTTTACTAAATTGTGTTTTGTGTGCGAAACATGGGTGTGGGATGTTTTGTGTGGGTTTATTGATAAAATGAATTGTGAAGATGAGAATGGTATTATGTAACATGTGTTTGGGTTGTTATGTGAGTTGAATATCTTGTAATGGTTTTATAAAAAAAATTAAAGGATTTGTAGAAGTGTCAATGAGATTTTAAAAGTGTTGTAGGCATTTTTGGTGTGATTTTGATTTCAAAATGCATTTGAATGAAAAGTGGAATTTGTGACTTGTGTGATGTACATAGGGCTGTTTGGTTAATGTGTGATGTAGAAGTGAAAGTTGCATGTGAAAACTATACTTCTTGGATTGTTGAACTTGTTTGAGCACAAAGGGAAAACCCGGGCATCTAGGTGGGTGGACGTGTACTAGTATGCTAGTGAATCCGTGGGGTTTGGCCTCAGTTTCACTTAGCAAGATTGACGCTTACAACTCTAACTTAACTATGATGATGATGGTTGGGGACCACTAGGTTATGGGTATGATCCCTACTAGTGGCTCATTCATGAGAACGAATATTTTTTTTGGTTACTCTCACCAAGATATGAGGTACCTGGGACCCATAGCTAGCTAGTGCCAAGGGGTTATTTCCTATTACTTGTGCTCATTAGATCCTTTGTACTTACCGTCAGTATACGGTATTGTTGGCTAGAAAATTCATTAGCTTTTTTATTTATTTTAAAATTGTTGGTCCTTTAAAATTATCCCACATGAAAATTGTTTTCATTTATCATTGCATCCTTTAGAAAATTGTAACAATCATTTCTTATTTACAAAACTTGCAATGCTTTTTGTCATGAAATGTTTATCACATGGAATCTCTTAGTGGTGGTATCCTACTGGGCTTTCTCTCACACCCTACTTACACCTTTGGTTGTAAGTAGACTTGATTATTTTATGTCACATGTTTGGGTATAGGTTTTATGCCATTGGTTCGGGTTTTTAGCAGTCCATTGTGATGCAGTGTCGTGGAGATGGATTGAGGGTGGTGCCTCTTTCCATGTGGAGGTTCTTGGACTTTCTTTTCATGGATTTTTACCTTTGTAATGGTCTTCAGACATTTTTTAAAATTGTGTAATTCAGTTCTGAATTTTAGAAAAATGTGTTTTGGTTTGAAAAATTCAGGTTTGATTTATTGGATTCATTTGTTGTTTTAAGTATAAAAAATCAGGTAAATAGTTCCCAATTTTTAGTTTTTGATACCCTGGCACTCGTGCCATCCCATGGGGATCGGGGACACTGTTTGGGCCTTGTCCCGGGCTGGGTTTGGGGCCGGGTTTAGTGGCGACTAGATTCGGTTCATGACATGTCAAGACACTGTATTCACATAAAACTAAACAAATTTTAGTCGATTGCTTCATGCGTCAATTAAAACCTTCTCTCAATGGATCTATAGACCCATTGATTGTTGAAAAATGGATAATCTCTATATGAAAAAATATTTTTTTACTCTTTTGTTTGAAGAAATTGAAACTAACCCTAATAGTATAGCCCTTAGAATGATATTCTGATCAGTGGATCACACAGATTAAAAACACCAAGCTTATAATTGTAATTTTTTCTTTAGAGTGGGAAGAGTTTTGGGTAATATTTTAAATTAAATATTTTCCCTATTAAATTTGAATGAAAAATTAAAAGAAATTTATAGAGGTGAATAATAAGTAAAATGAATTATTGGGAATATATGAGATAAACATTACAAGACTTGATCAATAAGCTTCTAGATTCATCTTGGAATATATTTGAATGGTTTAATAGATTATTTGGTGGACTAAACAACATATGTGGAAGAATACCAAAAATAGTTGTTATGAAAGCTATGAGTACATAGTGAGAAATTCTATGAAGGTCAAATTATAGTTTGGAGAGATTTAGTGGTCAAAAATATTGAATGAAAATAAGAGATTAATGGAGCCAACCATAGGGAGTAATGTTGATCACAAAATAGGAGGAAAAAAGTGGAACTTACCACAGGAAAAAATGAGAAAAAATAATTTTGGAACTAATTATAAGGTTTTGGAAGGTGATACATGTATAGAATATATGACCCTATAGTTCAAAATAGTTGTGGTGATGTAAATACTTAACTTATCAATACTAACGGCAATGGGAAGATGGTGCAATACCAATAGAAAGTTTAATTCCTAAATTATGGATGTCTTTAGAACATTTCAAATAAATATTAAAATTAGGAGATATGGCAGGGGAACCACCATAATACCCATCACATTCCAAGGGATAAAGCTTGGGAATTTTCTATAATGATGGCATAAGTGGAGGCTCTGAATGATGTGGTTTTAGGTACACTCATTGTGCTCTAAAAGATAGAAAGTATATTGTTTAATTTTGGTTCAACACATTCCTTTATTTCATACAATTTTTCATTGAATATAGAATCAATTCTTGAACTTATTAAATTATAGTTATCAGTCAATAATCATAGAGTAAATATCCAAGCATCAACACTGTATAGAAACTCTAGTATTATCTTGGGTGAGTAAAATCTCATCACAAATATAATAGTCAATATAATTATAGAATTTGACACTATACTAAAAAATCTAATGGATCTCAATAATATTTCTTTGATTGTTTTTAGAAGAAAGTAAATTTTTTTAGTCTTGAATAAAAAACCTACAATAATTTTCAAAGGATAGATATCTCGATGAGAGATTTTTCTAGAATAACATCCCATATCTATAAAGACCTAGTCTTGAAATATATTAACATTATAAAACTTTTGAAGAATAAATAAAACATTACACAAATAGACACCTGAAGATAGTACTAGTTTAGTGCCTTTCAAACCATGGAAATATAAACACCGGTTTATAAATGAGCTACATTATCTCCCACTAGGTTCTTCTTGACTAGAACTATTCTTAGACACATCAAAAATAATACATATATTCAAAACTTGGGGAAGGAAACATAAAAGTTGGTGATCTAAAATGCTCAATAAGGGAAAAAATGGAAGAATTTTAAGAATAATCATGAGCATAAGTTTATAAGAACATGATCGTGAAAATTGAATATCATACACTACATATCAAAGATCAGAAACATGAATCATGTCATAAATATTGGATATTCATAAGACATGAGTAATAAGTAAATATAGGCCATTAAATCATAACTTATGAATGAAACATAGAATTTTTTCACACACAAAATCATATAATTAGATTTCCACATTATTCAAGGAACCGCTGCTAATACCATATTGGTAGTATGGGTCCACTCCCCATAATATCTTGGTATTCATGGTTCACTCCCATGGTCATCCTAGTTACATCAATTCACTCTTCATACCATATTGTTAGTCATGGTCCACTCCCATATCCAACTTGGTAGTCAAGGTACATTTCCTAAACCATTTAGTCTATCTTATGATATATAAATTTATACCCAATTCATTGGAGGAGATATAGGTCCCACCCATCTCATAGTCAAATCCTTCAAACATGTACCACAAGATCATTATTAGTCATATCATAAACCATGAAAAGAAATGAGTATTATAAATTTGTAATCATATCATAAATTGTGTAAAGAGATAGGTTTCATAATAATTTCATTAAAATCATAACCTCTGAAAAGATGCGTGTTTCAAAATCATGAAACCCATGAAGGAGAAACTAGTTTTATAAACATTATACCATCAAAACATAATCTATTTAGATAAATAATATAAATGGAAACATTTAATTATTTCCCCTTAAAGTATTTATTAACACCAATGGATGTTATCTTATATGGTAAATAATTTTCAAATATTTTTAAAAATATTTTGTGAGGCAAATATCCTTTCTTATTTGAAAAATTATTTTATAACATAAAACATTTTCAAAAAAATATATTTGAAAATAGCTTTGAAAAATTATAAATTATGCTTAGAAAAAAATAACATAGTTTTAAAATCCTTTTTCCTTGAAAATTATCTTTAAGTATCTTTTCAAAACATTTTTGAAAATAGAAGTTTTTGAATATATTAGAATTACGACCAAAGAGGGAGAGAAAGTCATATTTTACTTAAAAACATTATCTTAAGTACAAAGGAGTGGAAAAGTATTATTGAAACATGAGGATATATTGATTAAACATAGGATAAAGTAAAATATTATAACTTGGTAACTTGGGATCATACTCTTCTGGTAGTAAAATGAAATTACATGAAGTTTAAAATATCATTAAAGTAATTAGATTAATAAAATATCGTGGAATTACATAAACCTCAAAAAATATTTTTTGTGCATAATAATACCTGAGTCTCAAAGAAGGCAATTTGAGACAAGATATTTTTTTACTGATTTGGTTACTTTTGAAACTTAAACCCCATGAAATAAAGATAATAAAATGGTTATTTTAATACACATAAATTTATGTAAAATATAAATAGAATACAATCATGGTAATTACATCCACTACACAAGAGTAAAGTGTGGAGAACATAGCTTGTATCTCACGAAAATAAAAGGTTAGAATAAATCCCCTTACATTGTGTCTTGACTCTCATCGTACTTGCTCAAAACAACCGTATAATAAATATAAATTCATTAAAAATATTTTAAAGAACCATATCATTGTATCTAAATCCATATATTTTTTTATTATGACCCTATATTACCCACTAGTTAATGATCTTATGTTAAGGTTTCACTTCGGGTAAAATTTTCTTTGTTCTTCGCATGGGTCTTAGTTTGTTATATCGTTGGTCCTTATACTTTTATCATGATTCCAAAATGTGAAACATGATATAAATATAATTTATATTTACTATATTTATATTATAATAATCTATATAATATATAAGTATGAAATGTAATACACCGTTCCTATAGATGGTAAGTCGTACGTACGCATGAGCGTTGTTTCTGTTTTTATTGTCACGTTGAAAGAAAGTATATAAAAGAAATATGTATATATGTATATATATGTCAATATAACATTATTAAGTTATCATGATTATATCATATATATCATATAATTTCACTAAAATCATCTTTAATACGATGTATGTGGTGTGTGAATGAATCACATCGCTTTAAGGGGGAGGTAGTCCACACTTCCTCAAATGATATTATCGTATTAACACCAAAAGGAAAGTAAAAATTGTATGTGTTGTAAAAAAGAATAAATAAGATTAAATATATAATAAATATCATATATAACATATATAATAATATTTTACATCATAATTTCCAAAATGATATGTGGTAAAGGAAAAATGAGCAATCATCATCTCATGAGGCAGTAGTTCCCCATACACAGAAATAATATGTTCCTCACCCATTAGATGGAGGTGTGTATAATTTTAGGTCAAAAACATAGCATTAAGAAATCCTAGTATATTTATGATACTGGTTTTTTCATAAAAGAATTGGATAAAGAGAGTTTATAGTGTGAAGAAGGAAAATAAAACAAAGGAGCTTGAGAGAAGATGTTACCTCTTTATCAGGTAACTCATTTTGGTTTATACCAAAAGGATTACATGGGTTTCCTTATACCCAAGGTATGTATTATAAGAAGAATTTAGGTATTTTGATAATTTTATTGGTCTGGTCTTGTCCGAAATTATTTTTTTAGAAATGTGAGTAAGTGAGAGAGGTGGTGGTTTTTTATAGGGAAGGAAATGAACTCTCTTGGAATTTTTTGAAACAAGTTAGGTGAACCCGTGTTCTTACATAAAAAGTCATAAAAATAAAAGAACTCAATAATGGAAGTTTTATAGCCTAAATATGGACATACAGTGGGTTTTGGACAAGGGGATAGTTCATTTTTCCCTTAATATTAAGGTTTAGTCTCTAATTCAGCTTAATTTATCCTGAATCATTGTGATTAATTTTAATCACTTTTACTAATAATTTTTGTCAAAAATTAACTTGGTATTATTAGATTATAAATATTATACTGAAAATAATGTTTTATGTCAGTTTCTAAAAATTAAAATCATAAAAGTGGAAAAATTAGGATTACTGTTGTTCTCATAAACGGGATGAAATAATGGGTTTTCAAGTAGAGAAATGGTCAAAAGTTTGTTAAGATTTTATATTCAAATTCAAAGTTAAATTGATTCTATTAAATTAAATTGTATTAATAGATTTAATTTTTATGTAATTTTACATGAAAAGTTTTATAATATAATTTCAAATTAATAATTATTTAAACAAAAACACAGTTTTTAATTAAAAATTGGTATTTTTCACTATACAAAAAAATAATGTTTCTCAGAAAAATCCAAAAAATCACCCAAAGATAATTTCAACATTAAAAATTAAAAAATGAATTTTATTTCATAAAATTAATTTTATTATTTAATTCTGTTCATTTGAGAAAATGATATTTTTAAACATAAACAGAGTTTACCAAAAAAACATATCTTTTATTACCAATATGTTTTATTTATATAAAATAATTATAAAATATATTTTAAATGTATTTATTAATGTTCATATTATAAGTTTAATGGATAGGTTATAATTATCTCTTTTAAATATTTATACCATTAAAATGATATTTTGTAGAACGTCTATGTTGTGTGTGTCATACGCCATGTTGGTGTTGTGTGTAATGTATGCCAAGTCAGTGTCACACCTAATATATATCAAGTTGGAGTTATTTGTAACATTATTTGATTTGGTTCCATGTGAAAAAAGAATGTTTTACTTAATGTATTACAAGAAATAAATGAATATTTAATTTATTTAGAAAACAAGTCCATAAAAACTTAGTGTGTTACATTATACACCCCTTAAAATTTATTTCACACTCAAAATTTGTCACTTGGAAAAAAAATAAGGACACTTTGGCGTCATCATATCCTCAAGTTCCCACATAGCTTCCTTTAACTGGTTATTTCTCCACAAAACTTAACCAGTTGAGTGGTATTATTTCGTATAACTTTCTCTAATATGTCCATAATTTCAAAATTTTGTTCTTCGTAAGACAGATTCTACTCTAATGGTATGACCTCTGAGTTCAGTACATGTGAAGGTTCAGCTGTATACTTCCTTAAGAGAGAGATATGTAACACATCATAGAATCAAGGGAAATTTTTAGAAGTTTCAAGTGATAGGATACCATCCCAATATGATCAGGAATATCAAAGGGACAACTATACCCGTGGTTTAGTTACCTCTTTTTCCTAAATCTCATAACATTATTTCGGGATAAGATTTGTAGAAACACTATATCACTAACTTCAAATTCTAGATCTCTCTGATGGTTATCTGTATAAATTTCCTACTAACTTTAAGCTATTTTGATATGATGATGAATGGTTCTAACCTTCTCGACCATTTCTTCAGTGATCTTAAGTCCCAATAGCTTTCTTTCTCTAACCTCATCCCAAAATGATGGAGGTCTATATTTATTCCCATAAAGGGATTCATAATATTTCATTTCAATTCTTGATCGAATGATATTTTTGAAAGAAAACTCAACTATAGGAAGGTGTTGATCCCAACCACCTTTGAAATCCATGGAACAAGATCTCAACATATACTCTTTGGTTTGAATTGTTCTTTCAGACTAACAATCTATTAGAGGATGATAAGAAGTGATGAAACTCAATTTGATATCATGTCCATGATGAATAATTCATCAAAACATTAAGGTAAACCTTAGATCCCAATATGATAAATGGGAATGTGGTAATCCATGAAACCATACCACTTCCTTAATGTATATCCTGGCAAGAATATCTAGAGATAAGTATTATCTAATACTGATTAAGTGAGCTAAATTAGTAAGAGGATCAACTACCACCCATATAACATTAAACTGGTCAGAGGTTTTTTGTATTCCAATGAAAAAATCCATAGTTATATTTTCCCATTTCAATTTTGGTATGGGTAATGGATGAAACATCCCATTGGAATTTTTTCTTTTAAACCTTAAATTGTTGGCATACCAAACACCAATATAAAACCTCTATGATATCTCTCTTCATTTCATACCACCATAAGTATTATTTCATGCCCCTATAAATCCATGTACTTCCATGATCAATAGATAATGAATAAATATGAGCTTCCTCTAACGTCTCCTTCATCAAATCTAGTATGCAAGGAACACATACACAATTATTGAACCTTACCATTCCATCTTGGTCAAGGTTAAAATCAAGAACATTTCTGAATTTCTTTTGAAACTCTTAATTTTTCTTATTATCCTCCTTAATCTTTACTTAGATATAGGTTTGAACATTCATTTGAGAAAGCTAATGTTTTCCCCATCCTTTAATATTTCTAGATCCGTTATTTTAAAATAAAAAAAATAATGGATATTTTTTGATCCCCATCATGGATAAGGTAGAATTATCCTTCCAACTCAAAGCATCATACACCTTATTCGCTTTCCTAGGGTGGTAATGTATTGAGCAGTCATAATCTTTTATCAACTCTAACCATATTTTCAAACACATGTTCAACTCCTTCTGTCTGAATATATATTTCATAATTTTATTATCAGTATAAATATCAAACACTTATTCATAAAGATAATGTATTTGTATCTTTAATTCAAAATTTACTACTGCTAACTCCAAATCATGAGTTGGGTAATTATTCTCATGAATATTTAACTATCGTGAGCCATATATAGAACCATGTTATTCCGCATAATAAAACATCTCAATCTCTTCTTGTATGTATCACTATAGATTTCAAACCGTTATTTATTATAGGGTAATGTATGCACATATTCACTAACTAAACTGTAACACCCCGAGATTTTATGAAAAATATTCTTTTAATTTCATTGATGTCTTTTATTATACATCACACCAAGTATAGCTTGTACTATACGCAACACCATATTAGCTTGCAGTATACGTAATGCTATTCTTGGATCATGTTACACACAATTTCATGTTCGTTTTATAATAGTCATTCTATGCAACATTGAGTGTGTGTATATATATATATATATATATATTTAATGTATAAATGAAATATGGTTGGATTCTGTTATACGAAACAACGAAGGATTCTTTCACAACACGCAACCCTGACATGGCTTGCATTACATGCAATCGCAACCTTCCTCGATAGAGTGTGTTGTACGCAATACCGGGTTTTACTTAACAACGATATATTATTATAATATTATTATGAACTAGACTTTATGAATAGTATTAACTAAATTTTGAATTTTATAACATTATTATTCATCTTACACATTTTCTAGAACATGGTATAAGAACAAAATAAAATTTTCAGGTAAAATAAGTATTTTTCAAAAAATGGTGTTTTTCCACCTTTTGATGGCGCACCGACATTAAATCTAGTTTTTAACATGTTCATAAGTTTAATTTTACAAAATAAAATTCTTCTTTTGAATCAGGATATAAAAATTTACATTGGATAATGTTTTGATATTTTTTTGATAACTTTCATATTTTAATGAATAGTAAAAACACGCTATATTTTAATTAAAAATAACTTTTTTCATCGTAATAATTTATATGGTTAAATTATAATATATAATGGTTTTAAAGTATAAATAGAATATATTTTTACCATTTAATATAATGTATGTAATTATCATTGATTTTACCTTGAATTCGTAGGTTAAATCAATTCAATCTTTTGCAATGTTTAAAACAAAAACCCGTTTTCTTTCGACAACGGGATTAATTTTAATTTAATTTCTGCAACTTTTGTTTATTGAATTTGGAAAAATGGATTGCATATTTGGAATCAGTTGGTCCCAATTATTTTAATAATATAATTTTTATTTTTGGGCTTTATGAATAGTAACTACGGTAATTTTTATTTACTACTGTTAAAGGTAAATATGGAAATTCAAGGTTAAAAGAATATTATAATAATTCGAAATTACCTTGAAACTTGTCCTAACATTATTTAATGAGTATTGGCCGACCATGGGCATCCTTGGGTTGATTTTGGGACCCCATAGATCCACTTATGAAAGACAATGACTCATTAGATTAATTAATTTAATGTAAAGACAAAATTAGAATTAAAAAAAATAGTTTAGTAATTAATTTTTATAAGGGGATATATAAATTATATTTTGGACTATAAATATTAATTGTAAATCTAAAAAGATTTCCTACATTTTGGTATTCTTTTATAATTTTTATACAACATATAAATTAAATAATTTATGACACGATACTGATGCAGTATTTACCTCATTAATAAATGATTTAAATAAATAAGTTTAAATGATTAAAATATCATCCAAAACCTGTCCAACTCCTATTGGATGATTTTATTTCGAATATGAGTCATCTTATCTTAGACATTAATGTGTTTTGGACCTCTTGAAACAGAAGATAAGTTTATAATAAAATTATGTTTTCACACTTTCCTAAAGATCCCCTCCACTCCCTTATAAAAGGAGACCACTTATATGCAATTCTTCACCCCTCTCAAGCCTTTTTTTCTCCTCAAAACTCTGCCCAAATAAGCTCCCTACATCCCTATACTCCCCATTTAATCCTTACATTAGGCAGAAGACTCTCCAAGAAGTCTTTTTGGTTCAAACCAAAAGAAGTTACCAAAATTAAAGGTAACAGTTTCTCTTAAGTTGTTTTCTTTTATTCTACTTCTCCAACCCCTAAACTCTTTTTAATCCTTTATTTTGTAACAACACCAATATCCTAAATATACTATGATGTTTTTATGAGAAGTATTCAAACTAAACTTACACACACCTCTATCTAATGGATGAAGAACATAATGTTTCTATGATGGAAAACTAACGCCTCATGAAACGATGATTGTTCAATTTTCTCCTACCGCATCTCATGGTGGTCATTATGATGGCACTATATTTATATATAATATATATTATGTTTATTATTTCCTTATTCTTCTTTACTTCCCAATTATATCAAGCCTTTACGTTTTCCATAGTCGGTAAATACGATAATCTCATTTGAGGAAGTGCGGACTACCACCCCCTCAAAGTGATGTGATTCGTTAATACCTTATGTGGGATGTATAAAGGATGTGGTTAATGATATTATATATGATATTATACTGGAATTATAATATACCTATGTATCATTATTTTTTAATTCCATTAAAATAATAAATATAAATGAAAGTAGCGTTCATGCATACGTACGGCTTACCGTCTCCATGAACGGTGTGTTTCATTTCTTACCTCCATATGTTATGTACTATTATAAATGCTTGTATATTCTGGATATATAATGAATTTATATGATATATAAATCATTATTTACATTTTTTAGATAATTAAATCATGATATAAGTAATAATAACATCAAGAACAACAAGTCCAAACATGTATGATAAATAAGATGATTTTACCCAAAACGCTACTTTAACATTAATTTATATAAGAATGGGTAATATAAAGTAATAATTGAACCATATATGATATCATAACAATGAATATGATTATTTAATAAGTCAATTACATTATTAAAATCATTATATAGGAGGTTCGGACACTTACGAAGCAAATTGGACCTAAGGTAAGGGAAAATATCACAATCTCATTTTTATCCGAGATTGTTTATACATTGGTATTTATGGGGTATATTTTATCATCCAGATCCATGTTTCCTCAATATGTAATATTATTTCCATCCACCTACAATTGTTTAAATCCAATTTTACCCTTCGGTGAGTTTTTAGTAAAAGATATTAAAGGAATATTTTGTCATTTTTCGTATGAGGTACTTTTTGACTTTTCCAAAAAAAGTACGAGAAGAATGTTTTTTTAACTTATACGGCATGAATGTATTTTTAAAACATTATTTCCAAGAAGATTACTTTACAAGTTTTCAAGTTTATTTTTAATCAACTTCTTTTATTTTAAAATTGTATGACATGATAAGAAAGGAAAAATGTTTTTGAAGTAGAAATGATATTTTCCTCAAGAATGGAGTTCAAGTGTTTTATCAAAATTATTTTCCATCTAAGAGAATATAGGGTTTTGTTTCTATCCCTATTATTACATTGATTTGATTATGTTGTGATGGAAAAAATTTTATGAATTCCTTTATCTTATATGAATTCTTTTATGATGTCATGATGTTTATGAAACCCATTATATTAATTGGGTTATTATGAATGATGTATGTTTATTTTGTGGCACAAGTAAGAATTATTTCATTATGAGATGGGTGGGACCTATATCTCCCTCCAATTAATTGGGTAAAGATTTATATCTCATGAGATAGACATGGCTAGAACGTCAATTTAAACTGGTTCAATAATATAGGACTGGAACGAGGAGTGAACTCGATTCAGAAAGGGACTCTGTCCACTAAGATGGTCTTAGCAGCAATGCCTTGGCTAATATGGAAATCATAACATGTGCTTAATGGTTTCCACAATTAAATGTGTTATTCCCATACTATTTTATCATTATTGATGTTCCCTTATAATATATGCCTTACGTATTTCCAAGATTCATGTCTTTGCTCATGATATTGATGTTTAGATTTTATGTTCAAGTTTTTGCATTCAAATGTCTGTCGATTATTTTATGTTCTCTATGTTTACCCTTAATGGGAGTTTGAGCTCACCAATTTTATGTTTTATTTTCCCCAAGATATAAAGAAAGGTTTTAGGTAAGAAAAAAGGGAAGATCTTTATTGGGAGATTTTGAAGATCTTTCACCATGATTAAAAGATTATGTTCCAAGTTTCCAAAGACACTAAACTATTACGATTCTTGTGTATCTGTTTTTGTTATGTACTAAGTATTCCGAAAAAGTAATGTAATTTACATGTACGCCAGGCTTCGGGTCTCTACATAAACTTTACTTTGGATACTTGAATGTTTCCTCACATTAATCTATCCAGAGGAACCTAACACCGTTCCAGGTTAACTTATTGAGAGGACTACATAATCAGGATTAATTATCCATAAAATATCAATAATATACAACTAAACCAAGAAAGCTAAAAATATCCATCATCTTGTTTGGTCTAGTCTATCATTCAACTGCCTCCTTCTATTATGGATCTACTGTTATACCATCTCTTGAGATTATGTGACCCAAAAATGAAAACTTTTTCTTCTAAAATTCACAATTTTTATATTTTTTATATATATTGCCCTTCTTTAGGGTATTTTGTACAATTAACAAGTTATCTAAATTCTCTTCCATGCTATTTAAATAAATAATAATATCATCTATAAATACCACCACAAATATATCTCGGTGATCTCAAAAGACTATTAATTTTGTCTATGAATAAATCATGGGAATTAGTAAGACCAAAATTCATCAATATATATTCAAAATTTCCATACCATGTATACAATGTCATATTAGTTATATCATATTTATTAACACCCAATTAATGATATCAAGAATGAAGTTCAATCTTAGAAAAGTATAGATCTTCACACAGTTGATCAAACAAGTTGTCAATAAGAGGAAGAGGAAACTTTTTTTATTGTGATCTTGCACAGATCCCAGTAATTGAATCACAGTCTCATTGATCCATCTTTGTTTTTCATAAAATGAACCGGTGCACCCCAAGGTGAAACACTTGGCTGAATAAAAACCTTTTCAAGGATTTCTTAGATTTGCATCTTCAATTCATACAACTTAATCTGAAACATTCTATAAGGATCATTTGAAATCGGTGTGGAACCATGTATGATTTCTATTTAAAATCAACTTCATTTTTTGGTGGAAGACTAGAAAACTCTTCTGGAAATACATCAAAAGGATCCCAAACAACAGGCATATTATCAATGTTGATATTCCCCCCTAACATTTCAGATAAACAACCCTTTTGAATGTTAATTAAGACTCATTCACTGGATGTAATATCCATAGGAAGTTCATGCTTATCAATACATAGATGAATGATCATAGGAGGGTTTTAAATATCAAACATAACTTTCCTTCCTTGAAAATTAATGAGGTATTCATAAAGAGAAATCAAATCCATTATTAATATGATATCAAATTCGACCAAAGGAATAATGATAATATTTCCAAGAAGCACATTCCCACAAACTTCAACAGAAGAGGAATCATATAATTGAGATGCAATAATCATACCATTACGGGTTTTCACTACTAGTTCAACAACTAATTATTTTGGAGGAATAATAACACCCTTATAAAATTATTTAGGTATGAAAGAGATATTGGATCCAGAATCAAATATGACATTACAAGTTCAAGAGTAAATGGTATGTGTACCTTTCATCACATTGTTATCACAACCCTCATCATAAATAGTTATTTTATGAGATTTTCCCTTGTCCCTCATCTTAAGAGGTTGCTGAAATCGATCATCATCACCATCTATTATGATTGGATAGTGTTTAGTATAATTCCCATTCTCATTACACTTGTAGAACTAAATTACAGGAGGTGAATTTTGTGAGACTTTTTTCAACATTCACACCACTATCTAACATATTCCAATAACTTCAGAAATAAAATTCCCAATGGATTTCCCTTCAGTACATAAAAATTTTATTAGAACCCTTAAGTTAATTTCCTCCATCCTTATTCACACACATAGAGAATAAAGGAAATTTGATCTTTTTTTCTTCATGTTTTTTAGAATTTATTTTGAACTCCATATTACTCTTCTTATCATAACCATGATATTGATACATGACTCGAACCTTTATTTTAACCTTTATTCCACAATTCAAAGTATCTTCATAGTTATTAAAGTCTCTTATGGATAATTACCTTCTAATACTCTTCTTTAATCTATTAAAGAACCTATCAAGTTTACTCTTGGGTTGGATGATAATTCCTGAAGCGTACCTCGCAAGTCTTCCGAAATTAACCTCATAGGTACCAAAAAATTCATCATCCATTTTCTTAAACTCAAGTAACTCCTTCTTCATCTGAGTATGAATAATCCAAGAAAAGTTCTTACTGAAAAAAATCTTGAACTCATCCCATTCAAGGGATTAAATCTCATATTGTATCCTCGTATTTTTGTTTGAAGTCCACCACTGGTTTGTTTCTTCTTTAAACCTATATATATCTAGAACAACTTTCTAATGTTATGAACACTAGATAATGGAGAATATCTTCTCATTACTACTAATACATTTTTCGACAATAAGTGGATCAAAATACCCTACAAAAGAAGGTGGACATTTCCTCATGAAATAATCAACAGAATGTTGTTCCCACCTTTTCTTATTTTAGAGTCCACCATGATTCATAGATTTAAAAATATGTCTGAGCATATCAATGAGGTTTTGACTTCCAAGTCCCATTGCATTCAATTTCACAGGAGTAAAGCCATTTTATCTTCCATTGCAATCACCATTAATGTATTTGCTTGAAGTTACATCCATTGACTAAAACTAAAATCATAGTGTGAGAAAGAGTGGTTGATATGATATCCATTTTTTCCCTCAAAACGGCCTCTCCCTCTCTTCTGAAGAACCTAGGGTTTCTCCAGAATTTCTTCTCCCTTCCCCCTTCAAGCCAGGTTCTGCTCAGAGCGACGGTGGAATCCTCTCGTTGTAGTGGGTTCAACTCGGTGTAGGTGTCTTCGCTTCATAGTGGTGGTGGATTTAACTCATCATGGGTGTCTTCGCTCATGCCAAGATCTACTCACAATGACTGTGTGTTCAGCTCGTCATCGGTATCTTCGCTTAGGTCAAGATCTACACGTGGTTGTGGGTTTGACTCGGTGTGGTTGTCGCTTGGTACGGGATCTCATGTAGTAGCGGTGTGGTGCTTCTCGGTGGAACATTGGCAATAATCTTAGAAAGGAATTTCGCCGATGTCGATCCATAGTGTAGTCGGAATCACCACTCCTTGTTGGTGCATCAGAGTTCAGTTTGGTGTGTCTCTGTGTTTTCAGCGTGGTCCCTCTGGCAAGTATTGAGTTGGAATGGGCCTGGTCTGGCATGACCAAGTTTTCTTCCAATGAATTTCTGGTGCGGTTCAATCCAGATATGCATTTCTTAGAATTGGGGAGTTACCTTGGATTCATACTATCTGAGGTTTGATAGGTGTTTAATTTGGTGATGTGGTGATTTCTGTCTTCAGCTGGATATGGTTATTGGATATTCCTATTTCAACTTCAATGGTCCTTCTTTACTATCTTTGTCATCATGAGGCTTGGGCCAGAACCTGGTGAAGGAGCATCGCAGTTTTGATCAGAGCAGATCCATGCCTAAAGAAGCATTTTTCTTTTAGGAAGACCCTGATTACCTCACTAGTGTAATTCTCTCTGCGTGGGGTTGGGTCATCTAGTACTAGGTGATGATGACTTGAACTCATGTTCTTTGGACTACCTTCTAAGCTTATGTATATGCAGTGGAGATTTTGTACTAAGAAAGATAGTGGGCTTAGTCAAGGGTGGTCATTGTTAGAGGTTCTATCTTTTTGGTTTATAATAATGGTGGAAAGGTTTGTGAGCCCTATCGGTATGGTGATGCACCTGAACCTGACCACATGGATCAGGCCCCATAGAAGGTTTCAGAGCTTCTGTTCATCATTACAATTCTTTATGGATTTTGAAATTTGACAGAGTATGGTGTAAGCCATTGTATGGGGCATGTGATTTGATAACGGACACTTGATTTATGTTCATCCTTGCACTGGTGAAGAGTTTTTCATGATTACTTGTAGGGGAGGGGTTGCTTCATGTTGTTAGTTTGGTTTGTCTTGCAAGACCTTTGGGTCATGATATGTTTTATGATGATGATGTTTGTTTGGGTTCCCCCCACCCTTCCCTTAAAAAGGGGTTTTTCTTTAAATAAAATAAACAATTTAAGGCCTTCGGGTCATTGGATGGATAGTGTAAGAAATAGTTATCATACTGAGGAACCAAATAATCATGAAAATTCACTTATAAGAAGTCAAAATCATGAGACCTTATTTAATCCATGAGGCATTTGGTTTATCCTAGGTTATTCATAGGAAAATTATTTCTAAATTCTTCATGATGGTTCATGAAGAGTTTGTAAATTTTCAAATAATATCCCATGGGACTGTCAAACCACGTGTGCATTAAGTACCATTGTCATGTACCAAATTGCATTGAGTTAGGCTCAAAACTTCTTGTTAGATTTGTTATCCCTAGGTACATCTATTCTAGAGATATATCCAATTCTATTATCTATACATGGATATGTTTTAAAGAACCCAATCACTTTATCCTTTATTAAAATTCCATGAAATTTTCCTAAATTTTGACTCATCCTTATACTTATCCTTAGACATGTGCTTAGAGTTCTCACTAAGGTTTTATCATTCTGGTATCCAAAGGTTAACTAAAAATTTCCTCTAATGCCAACTATAATGACACGGTATTGAAAAAAATAATAATTACATAACTTTTATAGAATACATAAAACATTATGCAAATAGATGCATGAAGGCCTTACTGGTCTAGTGCCTTTGGAAACATTGAAATATAAAAACTGGTATATAGATGAGCTACATTATCTCCCACAAGGTTCTTCTTGACTAGTTCCCATCATAGACACATCAAACATAATACATATCTTCATAACCTAGGGAATAAAACATAAAAAGGGGTGAGAGAAAATGCTCAGTAAGGGTAAACAAGGAAAACATGTAAGCATAATCATGTTCATAAGGGTATGAGAACATGATCTTTAAAAGATAAGATCATACCCTGCATATCAAATATCATATAAATGAATCATGTCATAAAGCTTGGCAGTTCATAATAATTGAATAATGAGGAAATATAATCCAAGAATAAATTAGGAATGAACCCTGGAGTTTTGGAAGAAACATAATCATATAATATGATTTCCATAGTAGCCAAATAATCACTACCAAGACCATCTTGGTAGAATGGGTTCACTCCCCATACAATCATGGTAGTCATGGTTCACTCCCATGGCCATATTAGTAGAATTATTTCACTCCTCATACCATCTTGGTTGTCATGGTTCACTCCCATGTCCATCTTGGTAGTCAAGATTCATTCCCAAGATCATCTTAGTCTATCTCATGAGAAATAAATATTTACCAATGTAATGGAGGGAGATATAGGTCCGACCCATCTCATACTGAAATAATTCATACATGTTCCATAAGATCATATATTGTCATATCATAGCCCAGTAAATGAAATGGGTATTATAAACAAGTAATCATGTCATAACATGTGGAAAGATAAAAGCATCATATCATTTCATCAAAATCATAACCCATGAAAATAAGCGAGTTTCAAATCACATAACCTGTGAAAGGGAAACGGGTTTCATAAATATAATTTTATCAAAACATAATTAATTCAGAGAAATAATATAAATAGAAATATTGAATAATTTTTATGTAAATTCGTGAGTAACCCCAAAAGATGTTATCTTAGATGGTAAATAATTTTAAAAGATATTTAAAAACATTTCTTGAGGAAAATATATTTTCTCCTTTAAAAAATCTTTTTATAACATAAAACATTTTAAGAAACTTTTATTTCAAAATAGATTTGAAAAATTATAAAAGAATATTTGAAACAAAAAATTAAAATTACTTTTGGTTGAAAATTATCTTCAAGGATCTTAAGAAAACATTTTCAATTTTTTTTAAAACATGGTTTTTTTAATACAATATAATTATGATCGAAGAGAGAAATGTAGTCAGATTTTACTTAAAACGTTATATTAAGTACCAAAGAGTGGAAAAGTGGTACTAACACATGAGGATATCTTGAGTAAATAAAGTAGAAGTAAAATCATTAGTTTTCTTGAGAGGTTCATAAAAATATATCATCAAATGAATCATAAACATAAACAATATGGAAAATCAATGAGATTATCTCAATAAACTATTATAACTTAGTAACTTGGGATCATACTCTTCAGGAAGTAAAATTAAGTTATATTAAGCTTAAAATATCATGAAAATATAGAGATTAATGAAATAACATGGAAGTATATACACCTTGAAAAAGGGTTTCAGTTCATAATAATACATGAGTCTCAAAGAAGACAATTTGAGACAAAACATTTTTTACCGATTTGGTAACTTTTGAAAATAAAACCCCATATAAGAATTTCATAAAATGGATATTTTAATACCCTAAATTTAATTACAAGATACATATAATAAAATCATGTGCAGTACATACACCACAAAAAATGGAAAGAGTGGTGAACAGAGCGTGTATCTCACGAAAATAAAAAGTGAGAAGAAATCTCTTTACCCTGTGTCTTGACTCTCATCCTACTTACTAATACCACATATATAATAAAAATAAATATTTTATAAATATTTTAGAGAAACATATAATTATATATAATACTATATATATTTTTATTATTACCTTATATTAACCACTTGTTAACGATTTTGTGCTAAGGATTCACTTCTGGTAATATTCGATTTGTTCTTCGCATGTGTCTAAGTATATTATATCGTTGTTCCATATACTTATATCATGATTCAATAATTTGAATAATTATATAAATATCATGTATATTCATTATATTTATATTAAAATAATCTATATGATATAGATGTATGGAATGGAATACACCGTTCATGGAGACGGTAAGCTATACATACGTGTGAATGTTGTTTCTGTTTTTATTGTCGTATTGAATAAAAGAATGTAAATGAAATATATATATGTATATCTATATATAATTATTAAATTATAATTATTAAATCATATATATCATATAATTTCACTAAATCCATACTTAATACATTCCTTGTGGTGTGTGGACGAATCACATCACTTAGAGGGGGCGGTAGTCCACACTTCCTGAAACGAGATTATAATATTTACAAAAAATGGAAAGTTTAAAAGGAATGTGTTGTAAAAAGGAATAAATAAGGTTAAATACATAATAAATATCATATATAAAATATATAAATATAATTTCCATCCTAATTTCCACTGGGATAGGTGGTAAAGTGAAAATGAAGAATCATCGTTTCGTCAAACAGTAGTTTGTTGTACATAGAAACATTATGTTTTTTACCCATTATATGGAGGTATGTATAAGTATAGTTTGAAACATTATCATAAAAACATAATAGTATATTTATGATACTGGTTTCTTCATACAATAATGTTATAAATAGAGTGTAGGGGTGGAGAAAGAAAATAAATGAAACGATCTTGAGAGAAGATGTTACCTCTTAATCGAGTAACTCTATTCGGTTTGTTCTAAAAGGATTCCTTGGGTTTATTTATACCCAAGTAAATGATTATATGAGGAAGATGGGTATTTTGGGTGGTGTATTGGGTAGGTATTTTCCAAAAATAATAGTTCTGAGAGGTGTGAGGAAGTGGGACATGTGGTGGCTTTTATAGGGAAGGAAAATGACTCTCTTTGAAGTTTTAGAAACAAGTTAGGTGAACAAATGTTCATACCAAAAGAAAGTCATAAAAATCAAAATAAACTAAATTTTTTATGTTTTATTTTGGAAATATGGACATCCAATGGGTGTTGGAAAAGTGGTTAGTTCATTTGAGCCCTTAATTTTAAGGTTTATCCCCTAATTAATCTAAATTTGGTCTTAATCACTGTGATTAATTTTATTCAATTTTACAAATAATTTTGTTCAAAAATTAACTTAGTATTATTAGAATATAGATTTTATATTGAATGGTTTATGCTATTTTTTCTAAATTAAAATCTGAAAAGTGGAAAAAAAATAGATTAATGTTAATCCAGCAGGCGTGATGAAATATTTGGTTTTTGAAGTAGAAAAATGTTCAAAAGTTTGTTAAGATTTTATATTCAATTTCAAAGTGAAATTGATTATAGTGAACTAAGTTGTATTAATATATTTAATATTTATATAATGTGACCTTAAAATAAATTTATAATATCATTTAAAATTAATAATTAATTAAACAAAAAGGAAATTTTTAACTAAAAAGCAATATTTTTTATTATTCAAAAAAATAAAGTTTCTTAAAAAACCAAAAATTTACAATAAAATAATTAAGATGTTATAAAATAAAAAATGAAATTTATTTTAAAAAATTAAATTTCCAAAATATTTATAAATTTAAGATTTTTATTAAATGTGGTTTATTCGAGAAAATGGTATTTTTATACATAAAAGGACTTTACCAAAAATCATATCTTTAATTTCAAATGAGTTTTATTTATATAAAAAAATAATAAATAATATTTTAAATTTATTTATTGCTTTTCATATTTCTAGGTTTAATAACTAGGTTATAATTATCTCATTTAAATAATTATATCATTTAAATGATATTTCGGGGAATCTCTACGTTGCATGTGATGTACTCTATGTCGGTGTTGCATGTATCGTATTCTCAGTCAGTGTTGTGTATAACATACTCCAAGTCTGTGTTGTAGGTAATATGCACCGATTTTGTTTCATGTGAAAGAAATGTTTTACTTAATCCATTACAAGACACAAATGAATATATAATTTATTCGAAAAAAGGGTCCATAAAAACTTATGGTGTTACAATATCCTTATTTATGTGTATAATTAGTGGAGAGGGATAAGTAAATTAATTCATAAATATATAGAACGTCCCCAACATTATAGGATACATTGATGTACTTCTTCACTAGTTCCATGGACCTCCCCCATAAAGAGTGGTATAGTTCTCTATTAAACTCAAACTAGAATCCAAGATGATATCAAAAACACCATGTAAAATAGAAAATATTTAGTTAATGGAATTAAAGAAAAAACTTATCGATGTTATGGACAAAGGACTTATCCAAAAAATTGTGTCTCCTTGGGGATCTCTTATTCTATTTTTTGAATAAGAAGGGTGGACCAATGTGGTTGTGGATTAATTATATAAAGTTGAATGGGATCACAATAAAGAACAAGTACCATCTCTAAATGACTGATGATTTATTTAACCTGCTTTTTAGGGATCAATTATTCTCTAATATTTATCTTTAATTATCTATCATAAATTGAGGGTGAAGAATAAATACACACCATAAAATTCCCTACATTCAAGATGTGGGCAATATAAGTTTTTTGTTATTTCCTTCATCTTGACTAATGCTCCTGATAAATTTATTTATTTTTAAGAATAGTTTCTTTAATGGCTACATTAATAAATATATAGTAGTTTTTATTGATTACATTTGAATATACTCTAAGATTCTTGAGGATCATTAGTATCATCTAAGTTTATCTTTTGAACTCTATGGAAGGATAATATTTTTAAAAAAATTCATAAAATGTGAATTTTGGTAACAACATGATGATCTATTTAGGCACATTATAACCAATAAAGGAATCTTAGTTGACCGTACAAAGAAAAAAATTGAAGAGAAGTGGACTCATCTTACAATGTACCTAGTATTCATAGTTTCCTTGGGTTAGAAAGATATTATGGGATGTTTGTGAAAAAAAATTCAAAGACTTTTTAATCCACTAACCAAGTTAACTCAAAAATTTGTTATGTTAATATGGGAAATGGAGTGTGAAGAAATATTCCCAAAACTAAAGAATATATTGGTCACTATACATGTATTAACTCTACCCTCTATTGGATAAGGACTCTTCATTTATCCTAATGCATCTCTGAAAGGGCTTGGGTGAATTCTCAGGAAAAATTACATGAAGATAGATTATTTATCTCTACTGTTAAAGCCTCATGAGAAGAATTATCCTATTCATGAATTGGATCTAGATATGAATATTTTTACTCACAAAATATAGAGTCACTATATTTATGGGGATAAATGATATATATACATAGACCACAAAATATTGATGTATATTTTAATGAAAAAATAATTGAACATGAGACAGAGGAGATGGTTTAAAATTATTAAATACTATGACTTTTCAATTCATTATAAACTTGAACAAGAAACCCATTTTGTTTTAAGTAGGAAAGACCTTATTGTTCTATAAATGATGAAGATTCAAGAATATACTTTTCTCATGGGCCAAGTAAAATAAAGCATGGTAATTGTAAGTCAATGGACTTCATCAACCCCATCAAAAATAATTTCTCAACCATAATTACTGGAGAAGACTAAGATATCTCAATGATAAGATCCTTTATTATAAAATAAGATAGAGGATGTGAATAATGGGAAGTTCCTTGAGAATAATATTGAACAAAATGGTATCTAGGAATTAAAATTTATAGAGACCTTCATGATCATTATTTGTGAGATAATAAGAAAAGGAATATTACTTACTACACTACCTGGTTCATGGTATGTAAGCAATTGAAGGAAGAGCGACAACATCCTAAAGGGGTATTGCAACCACTACCCATACCAACATGTAAGTGGGGCTATATCACTATGGACCTCATCACTGGAATCCCAAGAACATCCAAATCAAATAATGTGATATGCATTATATTGGTCCGACTCACCAAGAATTCTAATTTCCTTATTATTTGGGAATATTTCTCTCTTGACTGACTTTCCAAGTTACACGTAAAGAAAGTGGTCCGGTTTCATGGGTGAAACTTTTTATCACTGACCAGGATCCATGGTTCCCATAATTATTATAGAGAAATCATAAATGTTCTCTTAATACTTAATTGAATTTTAATATGACTTATCACCCCCAAATAGATTCTCAATCTAAAAGGAATAATTATAAATTATAGAAAATGTTGAGAACATCATTAACGGAATTTAAATTTGGATGGGATCAAAAACAATTATTTGGTGAGAACTTAGAAAAAAAATATCCCACTCAAGTATTAAAATGGCACCATATGATTATATATATAGAAATAAATTTGGAACTCATCCTTTTTTGGATGAATTTGGTGAGTGGTAATTTCTTAGCCTTAATCTTGTGTAAGATATGACATAAAAGGTTCCTGATATCCAAAAAAATATGATGTCTGCTCAAATTTTGTAGAAGATATATATGGACAATTATTGAAGGTACATGTAGTTTGTGTTTGGGATAGTTTTTTCCTTTTTATATCACTATGAAATAGATTCAAGTGATTTGGAAAGAAAGGAAAGCTTGGACCTAGGTAAATATGCCCCTATGAAACCACTGATCACATAAGAGTAGTAGCCTATCAACAGAACTTACAAAGAATATATCTCAATTTCATGATGTAATCCATGTATCTCTCATGATAAAGTTCATACCTAATCCCTCGTGTGTATTGAATATAGAGGTGGTATAAGTGAATCTTGACATCTCTTATGTGCAGCATTCTAGGTAGATCTTGGACCTTAAGGTAAAATTATATGGAAAAGACAACCAATATTTCAAAGTGTTGTAGTAGAACCATAAATTTGAAGAAAATAATTGGGAACTATAGGAGACAATGGGACAGAATTACCCCCATGATTTCTCAACCTATAAAGTTAGTTAAAATTTTTGGGATTAAATTTCTTAAAAGGTGGAAGAATGTAATCACCTAGAATTTTTCAAATGAAATTTTATCCCTAAATAAATGTTTTTACATATTATATAATATTGTACACATACAAAATAAATATAACCCAATAAAATTTTATATCATTATCAAATCTCATTACATTAGTCGGTTATGAAACCAATTAAAATGAAAAATATTACAACTAGAAAAAATATATATATAATTGAACTTGTAAAATGAGAAAGTAAGAATCACCCCAAATCAATTAGAATCATCACCCCACTATAAACGCCTTATAAATAATATAAAATATTATTAAAAAATTAATATCTTATGAAAACTAAAATATATACTTGAATAAAATTGTAATAATTTATTTAGTAAAATAATGAACTAGTTTTTATAGGGTATAATGAGAAATGTGACCACTGGGATTCAACCATTATATGACTATTGGTTATTGTGACCATTGGTCAATATGAACATTAGAAACAATACTATTTTTTGATAATTATTACCATTATAATAAGAGTATATATGTTTTATGAAAATGGAAAATTTATTAAAAAAGCCAAATCGATGGCCTCATCCAGTAGAGAGATAACATTTGAATCTCATTTATCCAAACATGGGAGTAAGGTAGCATCACAGTGGTTCTCCCTAAACCAATACCATGAAAAGATTCAACAAGTGAAGCTTTAAATAAATATAATGTAGAATAAGTTCAAGTTAGTGGATATTACCCCTTGGTTGATGATTATCCAAATAACCCCATGAAACTACCACCATTGCACACCTTACGCTCAAGGCGTTTGCATGTTTAATAAGGGGTTACTTGTCCAGAACTTAGTTTAAAAAGTGTTAATTCCATGGTATAAATAAAATTTTTATACAACAAATTCTAATTAAAAATAGTTTTTATTAATTAAATATTTGTTTTACTGAGATAAATATTAGAATTTTAATTTTAGATGTAAATAAATCATAATTATATATTTTCTAAAAAATATATAATTTTTTTAAAATAAACTAATGTATTCTAAATAGTATTTTTTTAGTTTAATATCCATTTAATGAACTTTTATTTAAATATTTAATGATAAAATAATTTTATGATTCCTCAGGAAATGTTTTATAAGTTTGAGAAATTTTATTATGCCTTAAAAACTACTAATTTTAAATAAATAATGATTTTATATTTAAAAGTCAAAATTAACCTTTTTAGAAAACTTTTTGTTAAAATAATTTTTTTTAAATCATCCCATTGAAATTAGTCTAGGGGTAATTTATGGGAATTTACTAAAATACTTTATTTTTTTGAATAGTAAAAATTATATTTTTAGGGCTTCAGTATTTTTTATGAAAACATATTTATGTAATAAGGATGTAACAATTAATTAAACACAATCCACAACCAAAAATATTTTATTCTATAAATATTATGTATTTTAATATAATTTTTTCATTTTTAAAAACAAAAAGTTACTTTCCAATGTTTAGAAAGAGAAATTTGATTTTCAAAAGCATTAATTTATGGAATATTTAATTTTTTATGCCAAAAGATTTATTAGATAATTTTTTTATCTTCATTATGATTAATGTATCATTAAATTTGACTGAAAAATCAAATTCCATGAGAAAAAACTATGGGTATTCCCATGGTTTTTCTTTTTTCGCAACCTAGTTTTCAAATACCTATATTTGGAAATTATTATATAAATCCTCCACTTCTCCTAAAAATACCCACCCATTTATCCATTTCCATTCACTCTAAATATTTCCTCTAAGAATTTCTAGTGATTTTACCTCCAAAGGATTCACCCAAATGTTTCCTCAAGCCCTCAAGGATCAATCTTCTTGTTTAAGGATAAAATCTTTAAGGTGGGGGAAATCTCTACATCTCTTTCCCATTCAAGAGTCCATTTATAGTATGACTTCTAATTTCTATGATAATTCCATTTTTCTAGTTTATATTATACCACTACTTTAATAATTTTATTTTATCAATGTGATACCATTTACCTATCTCATTTTAGAATTTTATTAAACCTTGTTTCAGACCTGTTATGTTGCTGGATTTACTTCTCAAAATTTCTCACTTCTCAATGAGAAATTCTCATTAATTTTATTTTGTTGGATACCCAAATGCATTTTATTTTCCCTAGGTATTCACCAAGATGAAAAAATTATTTATTATATCATTTTATTTTCACATAAGAATCCCACATTACAACATGTGATAAAAATACATAATCATTCTGTATTTTAGAACTTTTGTCCGTTGTAATTTTGATGAGAAACACATCATTTATTCTTCCCAGGTTATTAATAAAATGATTTACTATGATTGATGTACCGTACATGAAATTAATCCACATTAAAGGTTTACCCTGATATCTCTCCATTTTATTGGGTAAATAATATAATCTATATAGGAAAAAACATATGATAACATGGTGAATAACCTTATTAATCTTTATTTATGACACCTTGGTGATAAGGATTGGTGATATTATTATGAATGTATCATTTAAATGTTTTATCCAAATTTCAAAGTTATGTCACATGTTTATTTTATTATGATATGACTATTTCTCATTCCTTATCAATATGAATCCAATTTTTGTTAATATTTCTCAATATCACATGTTATATGTCTCTATTTATAATTGCATTGTAAGGATTCATTCTCACCCATTTCCTTTGATGTATGTAACTAGGATAAGATATATAATAAAATTAACTTAGGTTGAACCAATGTAGGTGTCTTTAAGTGGAATTAGAGTAATGTTTCATGTTTTCATGTATTGCATATATTATATCCAATATATTAAACTTGAAAAAGACCCTCTATTTTCCACCATGTAATGAAAAGTTTTGTAATAAAAATTCAGGATTCTAAACATATGGTTGATGATATCTACTCAATGAATGATATTTTTCAATACATTAATTAATTATAATATATATTTCTATTAATTAAAAAACAAGGTTTTTTAACTCTTGATTATATGTATCTGGAGTTCATAAATTTTAATACATCATTATTGATGTTCTTAACTCATATATTCTCTATAAAACTATTCTCTACTTTAATTTTATCTACTATTATATGTGTGTGATAATATGTATGTGAAAACCTAGATAATAAATAATATTATTTGAAATATTTTAGAGAATATCTATTGTACTCATGTCTCATCCCCAATGACATGGTTATGATCAATTTTTGGAATTATCTAAATTGCATTAAACTATATGTGATACTAAAAAAAATGTTTCCTCACATGAAAAAAAACAAGGTGATCATAAAATACTTTACATGGATCCTAACAGATTATAGATCCATCCACAATTGAGAAATTCAATTCTTGGACAAAAAACACAATGTGTATAGTAAATTTTAATAGTACACACTTCAAAATAATAACTCTTTTAATTTATCCAATGTTCAACTAATGAACAATATATCATTTGAACTATTTCAAAGCTGCATATACCATCACCTTTATAAAAAACATATATAATTCAGATTATTTTTATTTCAACTCATTAGTACCATGAAAATGATATATTATGTTTCATACTTATCATTATCATCTCAACTTTTTGTCTTTATATTTTGTTATCATCAGAACCATTGATCATATCCATCCTCAAATTTCCAGATTTTTTTATCATCTAAACATCATATAGATTGGTTCATAGCATAAAGATTTTTAACAACTAGTGATTTATATATTTTTATATTTATCTCAATAAAAATATAATTGATGATATTCTAATTTACCTCACCCAAAAACTCATCTTAACTTTAAGCGTAGATAGTCTTCAACCACTATGATACTTTATTTCTAGAAAGACAAGTATAGAAACATATATCATAAATTATATACTATCTTTTCATATTATATCCAATTTTACGGAATATTATATGTATCTTATCTTCCATTTTTCTATATTGTTTATGTTCTTCGTCAATTCAAGCTTTAAATTACACTTTTTCTCTGTGTAAACACATTACCCTATAAACATTGTACAATAGTATCTGATTTCAAAACATAAAAATATTTCCATAAATAAATTTTCATTATAGAGACTTTTAAATTTTTAATGTTTTAATGAAACTTCATTAAAATAGATATTTATATCCAATAAATATATAATAAAATTATTACACAAATGGTTGAAAAAAAAATATAACTCCTTCAAAGAACACCAACCATGGGTTTTTCAATCTACAACATCAAAGAATATATTAGTTCCAATAACTATTTACTCATCTCATTTCACCTATTTATAAAACCGCATCCCTTCTTGAAGAAAAGTGTCCCGATTCCACACTACTAGATTAATTAAATTTATGATATACTTACATACCTCTATGGTAATGAATATTTATCCAATTTACTATGATTTACTTTTCTTAAATTTCTATATAATTATATACTGACCACTACATAAAACTAAAAAAAGATAAAGTATAGAGATATGTGCTTCTCTATACCTTGGAAAACAAAATCAAGACACCATAGAAGATCATAACCAAACTTCCTAAAGTTAGATAGATATGATGGACATGATATTCCATAAAAAACATTAAAATTGCTCTATTTGAATATTTTTTATAAATATATAATATTTATATGTTTTTTAGAAATACATTTAATCCCCAAACCATAATTTTATAATTTCTATTTAATGTAATGATATATGATATCACTATGATTGCAACTTGATGGTTGGAATTTATTAAACGAAAAAATAGTGGAACCTTATTTATCATAATTAATTATTTATGGGTTTTCAGATTTTACCATCATATATTGAATATGAACTTTCATCTATAGTATTTTTTTTAAGAAATGTTCTTATAAAACATATTCAATGTCATTTTTACTCAAATAAACTGATCATTGTTTCCTTCTATAACATGTCAATATTTCCACAAAAATCAACATGATTTATAATTTTTATAATTATAATCTCTGACCCGATCATCATAAAGTAAATCAATCATATTCAATTATTTTTATCTTTTTAACATCATACCATTACTCAATGAAACTTTTATAAAAATGATAATTCTTCTAGTAATAAGAATGGGTGATTCCATTGGATCACAATGATATCATATAAAAATATTCAATGCATAAAAAATATATGGTCCTCATTATTTATGATAATTATTATCTCAATAATAATAATAAATTCATTTTTAGTTAGACACTTACATGCTTCATATTTTTTAAATTTCATACAAAATTGTTTTAATTATGAGACATAATTATAATATTTACTACAAAATTACATTAATCATTCTCTATCATATTTTTCATGAGATAATAAAATGAAATTTTTTTTGGTTGCATATTCTAATTCAATAATGTATTTCACCACTCCCAATGTTGACATATCAAAATAAATATTTAAAATTTACAGAAATTCCTTAGAAGAACACTCTAGTTAAACATTAAAATTATTTCCATCAATATAAGTGAAGGAAATTACAGTACTTATATTTAACTCATTCACATATAATATATTGTCAAAAATTACCTTATAAGATTTTAATTACTTAAAGAAAATTTCCTATTTATAGTTCCTAGATCTAGGATCCACCAATTCCCCATACGAGTGATTCATCAATTTTCCCAAAAAAAATCAACATATTCAAATATAAAGCCTTCTCATTTCTAAATAAATTTACTTATAAGTTGAAAATTTGTTCAAAAATATTAATTTAAAAAAATTACCTTTTCAATAATATGTTTTCTATTTCATGTTCTTTTCATATTCATTTCATTTAATTAAAAATTATATAATATGATATATAATTAATCTCAATGTAAACCCCAAAAATCTAAAGTAAGAACCTTTTATTCAATAATGTGTATAACACACGACACTAAGCGTGTAAGGTAATATAATGTCTACAAACATAATAATATATTAACTATTTAAAATATATTCTATATATTTAATGTAACGCCCTGACCCAAGTTACCTAGAGTGGGTGCATTATTTTAATACATTGGCATGATTACAAGGAATCAAGTCCTGAAGGACTGATCAGTTTAGTAGTCTTGGAAAATAAATTACATACATGAATGTTACATAGCACATTAATACATACAAAACAACATAAATAATCTTTATGAATGTTATTATTCCCTTGGCTTAACCCTGCATATCAATCACAATAAACTTCTTGGAATCCTGGAAAAAAATAAAACATAGAAAGGGGTGAGCTCAAACGCTCAGTAAGGGTAAGAAATACAGCTAAAACATTCATAAATATGCATAAACATTTTTAAGGCATTGTATAACTAAAACAAAAGTCTTTTAAACTTGAAATTCTGCATAATATGGAAAAAATAAAATGAAATAATCCCATTTACTTATTCACATGGATATTCTACTAGTATAATAATCACATTCAATATCACTAACCACTTTCATAATGATGGAATTCATAATGCCAGACTATCATAACCACATAGCCAAGGCCTCCTGCCAAGACTACAAAAAAGATTTTTTCAAGACCTTGTGCCAAGACACTAGTTTGTCTCATGATACCTACCAATGCATCGAGGATCTATAGAGGGCTCCACCCGTCACTTATTAAGTCCAATGCATTCCTCATATGAACAGGTTTAAACATAACATAAACATTCATATTAAAACTAGCATACGAAATGTCAATACTTTGAACACAAACCATGAATGGTATAAAAAATAACACATCCACAGTCAAACATATCACAAAATCTTCAATACAATACGGAAGTTTTATTTCATAATAAATCAACTTAAAATAATTTTAAAATCCATCAAAGGATGTTGACATAGATGAAATCAAAAGTATTTGAGAGAAATATCTCTTTTTTTGAAATCATTTAAAAGTCACACATTTATAAAGTAAGTAATTTAAAAGATATTTTTGAATAAAAGTGTCCCATACCACTTTGAAACTTTTGAAAAGAAATATCATTTCAAAATATTAATTTCCATATAAATAAATCCTAAAAATCATTTTTAAAAAATGGACATTAATTAAAAATATTTAGAAAGATAAATCTTTAAAACATTTAAATTTCTGATCTTGATAAAGAGTACCTTTCACTAATTCTTAAAATATTCATTTTTAAATCATTTAATGGTCAAATAATTATAAAATAAAACATTTACTTTGAAAATATTCTTATAATATTGTAAGGGATGCTTTGAAGATTTTATAACGGCGGAAAATATCCGCACCCGCCGTATAAGTTAAAAAAACATTCTTACTTTAATTCTGTCGAAAAGGTTAAAAAGCACCTTGTTTGGAAAACGACATAAATATTCCTTTATAAAACTCTAATAAAAATTCAACAAGGGTATAAATGAATTTATACCATAGTATTTAAAATAGTAAGAATTATTTGAAATACATTTTTAAGAAACATGGATGTGGATGATAAAGAGGTCCCAGTAGATTATTACGTATAAACAACCTCGGATAATGAAGAGATTAAAAAATAAACCCTTACCATGTACTTTTCCTTGGTTGGAGTAGGTTAACCTCCTGTATAATGGTGAAATAATTGTTATTAAATTATACAAGAATCATTTACATTAATATGATATCATATATGATCTTTTAACATTGATTTGTTAATAATATTTTTGAATTATCGTAGTTTCGTGTGTTAACTTACTCATTTTATTTTATATGTTTTGTTATGTAAGCCATGTTTGTTATGGATATGTTTTATCTTATTCATATCCAGAATTATATTAAGTCCTTAAACATTATTATTAATCTTCAAATGAGAATTAGACTTGAATGGATGTGATGGAGAATGAATCTCATCACGTTCGTGGAGACGGTAGTCCGTACGTACGCACGAGCAACAATATCATTCTTTTGATATTCAAAAATATATATAATTGGATGGTATATCATATATAAAGAATTATTATCATGTTATATTTATTATTTACATGAATTAAAAATCATTATTATACCCATCCAAATAATAATATATTGAATAACAATTACACCACGACGTAGAGACGGTAAGCCGTACGTACGCACGTATGGTGACATGTCATTCAAAGGATGGATAGAAGACTGAATATAGTTTTACCATAATTATAATAATATTACAGTGTATAGGAGATACTTTATTCATTATTTTATAATGAGAAAAACAAATAAAGAAGAAGTTGAAGAAGAAATAAATTTGAAAAAGGGTGGTGAAAACATTACTTCTTCTTCGGGTTCTTCCTTTTGATTTGATCAAAAGGGATCCTTAGGTTGTCTTTCTGATCAAACTAAGGCCTCTAGGTTGAATTAAGGGAAGTTTAGAGTGTATTTGGTCAGGTTTTGGCCGAAAAAAAAGGCTTTGAAGGTGTTAATTAATGAGAAGGAGGAGTTCCCTTTTATAAGAGGGGTGAGGGGCACCTTTGGAAAATCTAGAAATATTATTTTATAATAAATTCATATTCAGTATATAATGGATACAAAGTGGATTATTTAATGGTTAATGTGGGTATAGGTCAAAAACCACTCAACCAAAAGAATTTAGACTGGTTTGGGTTACTATATTAACCTTATCTTTAAGTATTAACTCTTAGTTAATTAGTTTCACTTTTACAATGTCTCTTTGTATTTTTATATTATATGGTTAATAAACTTACTATATATATCCAAGAGACCCCCAAGTGGTCCATTAATGATACACCTATCATGATATAAGTCACTTGGACAAACTGTAGATTTTAAGGAATTTAATATCATTTAATAATATAATATTTGTTTTGAAAACTATTTTATGTCAATTTTGACACTATTCAATAATTGATTTTTGTAAAAATAACAACAAAAGTATTACTTCGAAAACAGTTAATTAAATCAATACTAACATTTCATATTAACCTATAAAATTAGTTTAATTCATAAAAAGTCTAAAATTATATTTATTTGTGTATTTATAATATCAATTATTTTAATTTTTCAATATTATGGTAATTATTGCATCATCATTGTGTCATAAATAAATTAAATTATTTAATCTCTAAAAATTATAAATAAAATATCATTATGTAGGGAATATTATTATCTTTCTAATTAACATTTACAATCGAATTTATCTTATGTATACCTCTATATTAAAAATGTTTTTGTAAATAAACTTTGATTTTAACTCTTTTAACTCTTCTCTGGATTAAATAATAATAAATGTCCTAATCTAATCCAAGTGGACCTAAATAATAATATTTTACTTCTAAAGTTTTTTTTGGTCGAGATACACTTGTCCAATAGAATTATTACATGTGTTAGGGAAATATTAATATCATTTTTACCCTTAATTGCCCTATTTACTTTTAACCGTGGTAAATAAAAGTAAAAAAGGTACTATTCACCATTAATTATTTTCATCACATTGAACCACATTTTACAACTTGATATTAACCATGTCTCTCAGATTTTTGAAATTCCACTCATAGAAGTGGTAAAATTAAGTTTTATGAAAAATTCAGTTTTTTAACTACCACTTAGTGGTTTCACTATTCATCAAAAAATGAAAGTTTCCAAAAAAATACCAAAAATTAGGCCTAAGATATATTTGATATTATGAATTCAAAAATTATGTTTATTTTACCAAATTCAAAACATATCAGTTGCATTAATTAATTTAAAAATTAATTCCCGTCGTCAAAACAAATAGCGTGTTTTTAAGAGATAATAACTATCAAAAGATTGACACTTGTTTATGTCTAGTTTAAATGTCAAATTACATTAAATGACCAACATTGTATTAAATGGTAAAAAATATTCTAAATATACTTTAAAATCACTCAAATTAATAATTTATCACTATTAATTATTTCGATTAAAAAGTTGTTTTTAATTAAAATTTAGTAATTTTCACTATTTATCAAAATATTAAAGTTATCCAAAAAGTACCAAAATTTCGGCCTAAGCTAATTTCGATATTACGAATCCAAAAATGAAGTCCATTTAGAAAGATAAAATATATAAAATTTCAAAATGTAGGTATTACTATTCATAATGGCTAGTTTGATTGGTTGTGGTGTGTTAGAATCTCGAAGTTGCGTACAATGCACGCCATTGCATTATTCAAAGGGAAACATACCATGGAATCTTGGGGTGTTTCATTGTAAATTTTTGATGCCCCCATTCTAAAGAAAAAATTTATTTAGTCAAATTGAATATATAAAATTTTAAAATATTGGATTTAAAAAAAAGGGATTCACTGTTATAAGTTGTTAAAAGTGTATTTTTTGAAAAATACTTATTTTATCTGAAAAAAATGAATTTGTTCTTACATTATGTCTATGAAACTCATAATATAGATTCTAAAATTATAAGGATTACTTAATGTTTAAAATTTAGTTAATACTATTTATAACCTCTTTTGAACAGCTTGTTTGGTAAGTCATGGTGTGCTTGAACTCGGTGTTGCGTGTAGTGAAAGTTATTGAATTATTTTGAAGAAATAACACACTATGAAATCTTGGTTTGTTACATTCTCCCCTACTTCAATAAATTTCATCCTCGCAATTTAAAATTATTCTTCTAAAATAAAAGATTCAAAATAGAAAATATCTTTGTGGGAAAACCAACATCATAAATTGGGTTACTAAAATTTAGTATTAATATGAGTAAAAGGGAAATGAAAGGGTCACCACCAAATTATGATCTCGATTAGGATAACATTGGTGGAAATTAGAGACATATAATTAGTGGAAAACGTAAATATTTATAGGTAGTGATTTATGTCATCAATCACAAACAAGTGTAAAATTGAGGTCCTTAAATTCATCAATTTATGATGATTTAAAATACCATCAGTTCAACAAAACATAAGGTATTAGGATAACACATTTTTGAAGTTTCAAAATATCTTTTGTTGAAATCCCACATCGAAAAATGAATTAATGAGGCCTCTATTTAAAATAAAGAGTGGTAATTATGAAGATTACCAAAAATAACACATTCTAGGGTTCCATGTAGGAAAATGTGGATATGGAAGAGAAATGTAACCATCAATTATCTGATGGAGACTGGTAGAGAACATGGCTATGAAAAGGCCAAAATCCCAAAGCCATAAATTAGTGATGATCTAAGGTACCATCTAGGACAACATTTCTGTTCTAATTTCCTTTTCTTAATGTTGAGGAATTTATTTATGAGATTGCCTAAGATCATAAGGAGATATAATTACTTTATAATTATAGTTTTATCCACTAATAAATTTCTACCACAAAGTCATCTCCCACCACAATACATAATACAACTCAAAAATACTCTATTTATCCTAATCCTATAGGGTTCCAAATATAATGAATTTATAATTCACATATCAGACCCTTTATGAAAAGAAACTACATTATACTATCCAGGAACTTCATGTAGCACAATGGTAGGTGATAAATCCCAATTGCACTATGATTTTGGTTTTGATTCCCATAGCTTTGTGCAACACGACTGATCTTCACACGGTTTTCATGTTGTCCTTTTATAAAAATCCAAAAATAACCTTTCAAACTTAATACATTCCAACCTTTAGACTTATCCAAAATACTATTATCCAAACTCACAGTCCAAAATTTACAAGGAAGTTAAACATAATGAGGATCCTTTTTTCCAGGTAATAACATGTGAATTCCTTCCTCATATATTCTTTTACAACACCGCAACATCTTGAATTACCAAAATCAACCATCTCTTATTCCAAAATCACTGCCTCAATTTTAGGACCATATTAAGGTTTATCTTTCCTTCAACTATGTAATGTCCAAAAATTTTAACTCATTGTAGAGTCACTTTTCTTAGTACCATAAAATCTCAAATCTTTAATGAAATAGTACTGCAGTACAATCCTTATTTATTTCCAGAACATCATTGATACAACACTTAAATGAAATAATTCTAAAGTAACAACATAAGAACACCAGTCATTCCTCTTCATCTGTGGTAGTACCATAACTTTATTATTATCCAATGGAATCATTTGTGGCATAGTCTGATGACTAGGACATTGGTTCACGTAGTGTCCAAACTCCTTGTAGATGAAGCATTATACATTTGAAACCTTTTTCTTACACTTGCAGTCACGTACTTGGTATCCTTTTTCTCCACACTTATAATATACTCCCATTCGCTTTAAGAATTTTCCAAGGTGATTCTTTCCACAGTTATCACATATAGGAAAACCCCTTCTTTACCTTCTTCCCTTTATCTGTCCTTCTCTCTACCATCCTTTTCTTCTCTACATACCCTTCAAAGCCATAGGAATCCGAGAATTCTTTACTTATCTTATCAACACATGATACTATTTCTTCATATGATGATAATACGTGGGAGACAATTTTCCTTGTAAATTCTGGATTAGGACCACGAAACATATGATCCTTCATACTCTTTGGATCATACGTTTTACGAGAGTTCACATTCCTTCTACTGGGCACCATTTCTATACAACAGCATAAACTACGTCAGTTTCTGAATTGCAATGAAAAATTCCAAACTTGTAAAATACCTAACAAAAATTTAACTGTTTATGGATATAATCCATAATCATAAAAATGTTTTATTTGAGTAATTATATACTCATGAGCCCTTCATAATGGTTTGTAAAGAAAATGAGAATTATCCAAAGCATATCCCCCGAGAGTGTCGTAACCAAGAGTGCAGCAAGGCCTGTTGTTGTGCACCAGTTCCCGTTCGAATCTAGCTCAAAGCGGTGTTTTCGGGTTTTACCCCTAGGTACATCTGTGCTACATCCGCCTCTACCTTCTCGTATCCAGATAGGGATGTATTGCTCAGAAAACTCACAAAATCTCTACAATGCCAAAATTCTAGGAAGTTCTTATATACTAATCCTCAAAGTCTATCTTAGGGCTATGTGCTTTAATCATAGTTTATCTAAATCTAGTTTCCAAGGTTATTGCTAAACTTCCTCTAATACCAACTGCAATGCCCTGACCCCAGTTACCTAGAGTTGATGCATTATTTTAATACATTGGCATGACTACAAGGAATCAAGTCCCGAAGGACCAATCAGTTTAACAATCTTGGAAAATAGATTACATACATGAATGTTACATTGCACATTAAGACATACAAAACAACATAAATAATATTTATGAACGTCATTATTCCCTTGGCTTAACCCTGCATATCAATCACAATAAACTTCTTAGAATCCGGGAAAAAAATAAAACATAGAAACAGGTGAGCTCAAACACTCAGTAAGGGTAAGAAATACAGTGGAAACTTTCATAAATAAGGATAAACATTTTTAAGGCATTGTATAACTAAAACAAAAGTATTTTAAACTTGAACTTCAGCATAATAAGGCAAAAATAAAATGAAATAATTCCATTTACTTATTTACAAGGATATTCTACAATTCAAATAATCACATGCAATATCACTAACCACTTTCATAATGATGGAATGCATAATTCCATACTATCATAACCACATAGCCAAGGCCTCGTGCCAAGACTACAAATAAGATTTTGTCAAGACCTTATGCCAAGACACTAGTTTGTCTCATGAGACCTACCGGTGCATCGAGGAGCCATAGCGGGCTTCACCCGTCACTTATTAAGTCCAATGCCTTCCTCATATGAACAGTTTTAAGCATAATATAAACATTTATATTAAAACTATCATATGAAATGTCAATACTTTAACCATAAACCATGAATGGTATAAAAAATAACACATCCACAATCCAACATACCACAAAACCTTTAATACAATATGTAAGTTTTGTTTCATAATAAATCAACTTCAAATAATCTTAAAATCCATCAAAGTATGTTGATATAGATTAAATCAAAACTATTTGAGAGAAATATCTCTTTTTTTGAAATCATTTAAAAGTCACACATTTATAAAGGAGGTAATTTAAAATATATTTTTGAATCAAAGTGTCCCATACCACTTTGAAACTTTGAAAAAGAAATATCATTTCAAAATATTAATGTTCATATAAATAAATTTTTAAAATCATTTTGAAAACATGGACATTAATTAAAAATATTTAGAAATATAAATCTTTAAAACATTTAAAATTCTAATCTTGATAAAGAGTACCTTTCACAAATTCTTAAAATATTCATTTTAAAATCATTTAATGGTCACATAATTATAAAATAAAACATTTAATTTTAAAATATTCATATAAGCTTTTAAGGTAAGCTTCGATGATTTTATAATGGCAGAAAATAGCCACACCCTCCGTATAAGTTAAAAAAACATTCTTACCTTAATTCTGTCGAAAAGGTTAAAAAGCACCTTGTTTGCAAAACGACGGAAAGAGTCCTTTATAAACCTCTTATAAAAATTCAACAAGGGTATAAATGAATTTATACCATAGTCTTTAAAATAGTAAGAATTATTTTAAATACATTTTAAGAAACATGGATGTGGATGATAAATAGGTCCCATAGATTATTACGTATAAACAACCTCGGATAATGAAGAGATTGTGAAATAAACACTTACCTTGTACCTTTACTTGGTTGGGGTAGGTTAACCTCCTGTATAATGGTGAAATAGTTGTTATTAAATTATACAAGAACCATTTACATTAATATGATATCATATATGATCTTTTAACATTGATTTGTTAATAAAATTTTAGAATTATGGTCGTTTCGTGTGTTAACTTACTCATTTTCTTTTATATGTTTTATTATGTAAGCCATGTTTTTTATGGATAGGTTGTATATTATTCATATCCATGATGATATTAAGTCCTTAAACATTATTATTAATCTTCAAATGAGAATTAGACTTGAATGGATACGATAGAGAATGAATCTCATCGCGTTCGTGGAGACGGTAGTCCGTACGTACGCTCGAGCGACAATATCATTCTTTCGATATTAAAATAATATATAATTGGATGGTATATCATATATTAAGAATCATTATCATGTAATATTTATTATTTACATGAATTAAAAATCATTATTATACCCATCCAAATAATAATATATTGAATACCAATTACACCACAACGTGGAGACGGTAAGCCGTACGTACGCACGTATGGTGACATGTCATTCAAAGGATGGATAGAATACTGAATATGGTTGTACCATATTCATAATAATATTACAGTATATAGGAGATACTGTATTCATTATTTTATAATGGTAAAAACAAATAAAGAAGATGTTGAAGAAGAAATGAATTTGAGAAAGGGTGGTGAAAACATTACCTCTTCTTCGGGTTCTTCCTTTTTATTTGATCAAAAGGGCTATTTAGGATGAATTTATGATCAAACTAAGGCCTATAGGTTGAATTTAGGGAAGTTGAGAGAGTATTTGGGCAGGGGTTGGCTGAACCAAAGGGCTTTGATGGTGTGAATTAATGAGAAGGAGGAGTGCCCTTTTATAAGAGGGGTGAGGGGCACCTTTGGAAAAGCTAGAAATATTATTTTATAATAAATTAATATTCGGTTACTAATGGCTCAAAAGTGGATTATTTAAAGATTAAGGTGGTTCTAGGTCTAAAACCACTCAACCAATAGTATTTAGATAGGTTTGGGTTACTATATTAACCTTATCTTTAAGTATTAACTCTTAGTTAATTAGTTTCACTTTTACAATGTCTATTTGTATTTTTATATTATAAGGTTATTAAACATACTATATACATAAACTATACCACTAATTGGTTCCCTAATGATACAAATATCATGATATAAGTCTCTTTGTCGAACCTTAGATTTTTAGGAATTTAATATCAATTAATAATATAATATTTGTTTTAAAAACTATTTTATGTCAATTTTGACACTATTCAATAATTGATTTTTGTAAAACTCCCAACATAAGTATTACTTAGAAAAAAGTTAATTAAATAAATAATAACATGTTATATTAACCTATAAAATTAGTGTAATTCATAAAAGGTCTCAAATTATATTTATTTTGGTATTTATAATATCAATTAGTTTAATTTTTCACTATTATGGTAATTACTGCATCATCATTGTGTCATAAATAAATTTACTAATTTAATCTCTAAAAATTAAAAATAAATTTTAATTTTGTAGGAAATATTTTTATCTTTCTAATTAATATTTACAATCTAATTGATCTTATGTATAACCCTATATTAAAAATAATTTAGTAAATACACTTTGATTTTAACTCTTTTAACTCTTCTATGAATTAAATAATAATAAATGTCCTAATCTAATACAAGCGGTCCTAAATGATAATATTTTATTTCTAAGGTGGTTTTTGGTTGAGATACACTTATCCAATAGAATTAGGATATCTTTTAGGGAAATATTAATATCATTTTTACTCTTAATTACCCTATTTACTTTTAACCGTGGCAAATAAAAATAAAAAGTTATTATTCACCAAAAATTATTTTCATCTCATTGAACCACATTTTACTTCTTAATATTAACCGTGTCTCTCAGATTTTTGAAATTACACTCACAGAAGCGGTAAAATTAAGTTTTATGAAAAATTCATCTTTTTAACTACCACTTAGTGGTTTCACTATTTATCAAAAAATGAAAGTTTCCAAAAAAAAACCAAAAATTAGCCCTAAGATATATTTGATATTATGAATTCAAAAATGATGTTTATTTTACCAAATTCAAAACATATCAGTTGCATTAATTAATTTAAAAATTATTTCCCGTCGTCAAAACAAATAGCGTGTTTTTAAGAGATAATAACTATCAAAAGATTGACACTTGTTTCTGTCTGGTTTAAATATGAAATTACATTCAATATCCAACATTGAATTAAATGGTAAAAATATATTCTAAATGTACTTTAAAACCACTCAAAATAATAATTTATCACTATTAATTATTTCGATTAAAAATGTTTTTTTAATTAAAATTTAGTAATTTTCACTATTCATCAAAATATGAAAGTTATCTGAAAAGTACCAAAATTTCTCCATAAGCTAATTTCGATATTACTAATCCAAAAATGAATTCCATTTAGAATGATAAAATTTATAAAATTTCAAAATGTAGGTATTACTATTTATAACGGCTAGTTTGATTGGTTGTGGTGTGTTAGAATCTCAAAGTTGCGTACAATGCACACCATTTCATTATTCAAAGGGAAACATACCATGGAAGCTTGGGGTATTTCATTGTAAATTTTTGAAGTCCCCATTCTAAAGAATAAATTTAATTAGTTAAATTGAATATATAAATGTTTAAAATATTGGATTTAAAAAAAAGGTTTCACTATTAAAAGTTGGTAAAAGTGCATTTTTTGAAAAATAATTCTTTTATCTGAAAAAAATGAATTTGTTCTTAAATTATGTCTAAGAAACTCATAATATGGATTCTAATATTATAAGGATTATATAAAGTTTAAAATTTAGTTAATACTGTTCATAACCTCTTTTGAATGGCTTGTTTGGTAAGTCATGGTGTGCTTGAACTCAGTGTTGTGTGTAGTGCAAGTTATTGAATTATTTTGAAGAAATAACACACCATGAAATCTTGGGGTGTTACATTTAAATTCATAAAACACTAATTTATCTTGTGTTACACACAAGAGAAAACTTCCCCAATAGCTTTCTTTATAGGCAACAGAGTCATTTCTCAAAAGCTTGTGTTACACGCAAGACCGGGTTTCACCAAATCACAATGTATTATTAAAATATTATTTCTTAATATTATATTATATAACCTAACCATTATGTTAATGGTTATGAATGGTATTAACTAACTTATGAAAATTTATTGTTTATATAAATATAAAATGCGCCCGCGGGGGCTGGGTGAGTTGGTTCAAGGCGGTGGCGTCCTGTCGTCGACGTTCCAAGTTCGAGTCCTCGCAAAGGCAACGCGCATTATATGCCAGCGATCCTCTCGTCACCTCGACTCCATGTTGAACTGGACCAAGCCCAAGGGTTGGCCACCTTGGGCCTAGCTGGGGACGTGCGGCGCGCAGGTGGGCAGGCCAGCTCAATACCTCGTTACCCAACACCACGTTGCCCGCGGGGGATGGGTGAGTTGGTTCAAGGCGGTGGCATCCTGTCGTCGAGGTTCCGGGTTCGAGTCCTCACAAAGGCAATGCGCATTATATGTCAGCGATCCTCTCGTCCCCTCGACTCCGTGTGGAACTGGCCCAAGCCCAAGGGTTGGCCACCTTGGGCCTAGCTGGGGACGTGCGGCGCGCAGGTGGGCAGGCCAGCTCAATACCTCATTACCCAACACCACGTTTGACCATATTGATGATCTGATGGGCCCGTAAGGGGCACTAGAATCCTAGGGCTTCTCCCTGCCACCGCCTCCCTTCTTCCTCGGATCGGCTTCGTTCTCCACCTCGGCGTAGATCGGCAGACGTTCGACGGCTCTCTCTCTCTCACGGCGACGTCGTGCGACCTCATGGTCTCATCCGTCTCGGCCATTCTCATCGCTGCTGGCCTGCCTCTCACCTCATTCCACCTTTGCTGGATAGGGCTTCTCTAAGCATCACGGTGGAGGTCCAGTGGTCGAGTTCCAGTTTTCATGCCTGAGGGTTGCTACTGCGTCTTCGGTGTGTGCGTTGGGTGGTCCGATGTCGTCTTCGTGTGTGTTCTTTGGATTGCGGCGATGGGATCTATGTTTTGGATTGCGTTTTGCAGCAAGCTTCAACGCATGGGTGGTCTTCGTTTGGTGTTGGATGTGCTTTGGAGGAATCTACTCCACTGCTCTTGTTGATTATGTTGCACGATGGTTCTCAACAAAGCTCATATGGTGAATTCTAGAATGGCGGATAATCTTCAAATATTGCTGGGTTGCTTTCGAATTCTGGATCTGGTGTTGTGGCCTGGATTGTCTGGTATTCTAGGATTTTCATCTTTGTGAAGTTTTGATGTGTTATCCTTGAGTTCGGGAGTTTGTGTTTGGTTTTGGGGGAAAATGAATGGGGTGTGAAATTTGATCTGTTTTTTCACTTTTTGTGGTTGGGACTGTTGTTTGGATGTGGGAAAGCTATTCTCCCTCATCCATCTTCTTGTTTGCTTGTCTGCTATAATTTTTATTTTCATTTTATAAATGGTCAGGGGTTTCTGCCTCTTACTGTACTTTCCTGGTATAAATATAAAATGTATTCATGGTTTACCAATTAACGAGGAATGAAAAAAAGAAACAATAGGATATAAAAATAGAGATTTTATTATTTTTATGCTTCCAAAAGAGTTTTGTCTTAATAAACATAATTAATTACTATTATATAATGATTTTAATGAAATAAATATTGAATATATTCAACCAAATATTTTTTATATTCATATAATATGTTTTATATGCATAAGATAAGAACAAACTCTAATTTACATATAAAAACTTATATTTTTATAAAAGCAATTTTAGTGCCTTTTAATAGAGAACCAATTTTAAATCTGAATTATGAAAAATTAATTTATTTAATATATATATATAAACTTCAACTTTGAAATAGAAAAATAATAATTAGGTTAGGGGGGATTTTTGATATTTTTCAAAAACATTTCTTTTTAAATGAATAGTTAAAAATACTAAATTTTAGTTCAAAACTTCTTTTCCATATAATTTATTTATAAGGTTAAATTATAATTTTAATTGGTTATAATGCTTTATTAGATATTATTTTTATAAATTAATAAAATTTATTTCATTTGATTCAATTTCACTTTGAAATTGATTATAAAAACTTTGCAAACTTTCAGATGTTTTTACTTTAAAAACTCACTTTGTCATCCTATATACGAGATGAATTTTAAATAAATTTATATCAATCATGTGTTTTGAATTTAGAAAAATAGGTTATATATTTTGAATAATATTAATTTCTAATTTCTAATAAAACCAAAAAAAGTTTGACATAAAATGTTAATGAAAGTAAATAAAAGTAATTACAATTATTAAGACAAAATTAAACTTAAGAAAGGACTAAACTGTTAACTTATGGGACAAAAAGAACTAGAAACTAGTACAAACCACATTGGTTGTCTATAATTCTTCCATTAACCTTGAATTATTTATTTTTTTAGTTTATTATGAATTTTGTTAGGAAAAAACGTGTTTACACCTAACTTGTTTCAAAAATTTCCAAGTGAGTCCTTTTCAATCTCAATAAAAGGCCACCACATATCCTCATTACTCGCACATATAAAACCACTTATGATCTTCCAATATCAGCCCATATAACTTCACAAAATTCTTACCCTTGATCTTGAATCCTGTATTTGTGCATAAATCCTTCCAAGGAAGTCTTTTTGTTCAAACCAAAAGTATTTTTCGGATTTACAGGTAACGTCTTCTCTCAAACTTTTTAATTTTATTTACATTCTCGACAATCTCATATCATGGTATTACATTATCATGTAAAAAAACCAGTATCCTCTATATAATAGTATGTAGTTATTCGAATTTTTCTACATAAACTTACTCACACTTCCATCTAATAGATAATGAACATATTGTTTCCGTGTAAGACGAACTACTGCCTCACAAAATGATGATTGTTTATTTTTATCTTAACACCAATCATGGTGGTCATTATGATAGAAACTATATATATATGTGATATATATTATATTTATTATTTCTTTATATTTTTTAATCATTTTATTACATACATCATTAATACATTCGATTTTACAATAATACGATAACATCGTTTGAGGAATTGTGGACTATGGCCCCCTCAAAGTGATGTGATTCTTTCACACTCAAAATTAAACGTATAAAGGATGGTTCCTAAACTTACTCACACTTCCATCTAATAGATAATGAACATATTGTTTCTGTGTAAGATGAACTACTGCCTCACGAAACGATGATTGTTTATTTTTATCTTAACACCTATCATAGTGGCCATTATGATAGAAACTATATATATACATATGTGATAAATATTATATTTATTATTTATTTATACTTTTTAATACTTTTATTACATACATCATTAATACATTCCATTTTACAATAATACAATAACATCGTTTGAGGAATTGTGGACTACGGCCCCCTCGAAGCGATGTGATTCGTTCACACTCAAAATTGAACGTATAAAGGATGGTTCTAATTAAACATATGTGAAATAAAAAAACCTCTATATTATATTCATGACATAATTACCCTTTTAAAAATAATATATATATATATATATATATTTCTTTCTTTTCCTTTCACACACATTAAAAAGTGATTATGTTGATCATGGATGTGTGGACTACCACCTCCCCAACATGATATGATTCCTTTTTCATCACAAGAATTATATATATAGGTATAACTAATTAAATAATATTTTATTTATGATATAACTGTCATTCTATAAAGACAAAATGCTACTTACCTTCTTTCTATAATGGTTATTGGAAAATGAGAACGCTACTCATGCGTATGTATGGCCTATGGTCCCCATGATCACAGTGTGATTCATTTTTCATAACCTTAATTAATAATTGATTTTAAAAGTATAATTAATGTATAAATATGATAATTATGTTATTATTATTATTATTCTTTATATGTTATATAATGGTCCCTTTGACTATAGATGACCTATCGAAGTCGTTTTTGACACATAAATTGAATTCGGTCAAAACGCCCGACGTAAACATGATTGAATAAGTAATTGTATACAACATAGTTAAAAAGTAAAATAAAAGTAATGATAAACATGGAAAAGGTTATCATTCGAGTATAAAATTAACATAATCTTATTATATAGGAAGCTAAAGAATGTTCACCCGAAAGAAAACTAAAGGTAAGGTATTTTCATCACACTTTTTATATCCATGATATAAATGTCATGCTTGCTAGTTACATATTTTTTGTGGTGTATCTATAGCCCATTTTTATATATTATATCATTATTTACTTTATATTAATGGTATTTAAGGCTTTAATTTAATATTATTCTTTCATGAATTTTATGATTTAAAATGTTTCAAAGTGGTATTAGACACTTTGGAATGTTTAAAAATTATTTTCCTCAACAATAACTTTAATGATATTTCATTGTTATTTCAATTTGAAGAAATTATATTACCATTGTTTAATAAACCATTTTATTTTCTCCTCCTCTAATAATTCATGACCTTTTTCAAGTATTAGTACAATTTGTCTACTCTTTGTTACTAAAACATTTTTAACTTAATTTCTCTCTTTAGTCAAAGAACCTATTTTCTTATAAAACTTGTGTTTTATTAAAAAAATATTTAAAAATGATTTGGTAATTACATTTTTTCACTTTTTTACCAATATTTTCTATGGAATCTTATTGTCGCTTTTTGAACAATGCATTTTTTTAACCACTAACCACGCAAAAGGAATGTTCTGTTTACCTCATATGGCATGTAAGGATTTACTTACCATTATTTCTTTGATGTTTCTTTTGTATGTTTAAAAGGTTTATTTTTTAAGAAAAGATTTTCTAAATTGATTTTCAAAGAAATGGTTTCTAAAAAAATTTCATAATAAAAGTATATTTTCCTCGAGAATGTTTTTAAATGATCATTTTATAGTATTTATATTCATCAACAAAAATAAACCATATTTTAATCCACTTTTGTTATGCTATATTGATACCATCATATTTCTTCCTCTGGAGGGTTTTGGGTTTATTTGGATAGGCATAGTATTCGCATTCAATTGCTTGATTAATTTGTCATTACCCTAGAAATATTGAATCTCCTATGATCATTGAACATTGAATTTCCACTAAATTGTCCATTTCATTTATCATGGATATTATTTTTACCTAAAATGTATAGCACTTTACATAGAGTGTATACTTTAAAAGTTGTTTGATTATTTGTGGAAAAATTGAAAAAACAATTTTCTTTATTCAGTACAAATATTTGAAAAGTCATATTGTTTATTAATTAAATCGATTACTCAATATGAAGAATGATTTGGATTTGAAATGATGGGTGGATCCCATACTTTATATAGCTCCTCTATACACTGATAGGTTCTCATGATACAAATAATTTTTGCAAAGTAAATGGGTTTTTATATGTAGTTTTAAACTATATGGGGTTTTCATGTTCCTAATACATGAAATAAAATAATAAATAATTATCCTCATATTATTTTCATTTGTTATTCATCCATTAGATTTTGCATCGACATATCTATAGATAAATTTCATTTTTATTTATTTAGATGGCTTGTGTTTCAGTTTCATACCATACCATATATAATTTTCCTTATCAAGTTATTTGAGTGGAATGTGTTCATAGTTATTACATTTCCATATTTTTTACGTACTTCCATTCATTTTATTGATTACATGGAATGTGTGTTCAGTTATTCACCTTTCCATATTGACTATTCTCATTGATTCATTATTGGTTCTACCGTATTTTTCCCTTACAAAGAATTTGAGTTCACCCTTATTATATTTCTTTCTCCAGGGAACCAAGAATAATACTATGAATGATATGTAGGGATTTACTAGATGGGATAAAGTTACCCTTGAAGTTATTTATTTATAAAGAAGAAGAAAAATATTTTGTAATTAAAGTATTCTTTTCCCATGTATGTATCAGGTTTACCAAGACTACTAAACCCTCATTACTTCAAAATTTGATTCTATATAATAATTCTAATGTAATTAGAATTAGACACCAACTCTAGGCTATCTGGGGTTCGGCCACAATAAGTTTCTTCTGGGAGAATAATCATAAAGTTTTTGTCGGATTCAATGGATCAATTTCCAATTGTGAAAATTTAAATTTACTAACTAGTGAAATTTTTATATAAAATATTAACAATAAAAAGCATCAAAACCTGAGAATGGATTTTTTTTCATTTTAAATTATTTGTTAATTTAAATATTATAAGAATAAATATAGACTTGTCTTAATAACTTTATTTGATTAATAGGTTATTTACCATCCAAAACCCCCTTTTTGGATTACCATCACCACACATGTGGAATTAAAGTAGAGAATCCATCTTGTAGTTATCCACACACACTCCACTGATCTTTTAATGAAATAAATTGATTAGAGGGTGATAGAACAATAGATAAAATGTCTTGTATTTTTTTCATGACGGCTTCAAGATCCTCTAGACTTTAAGGAGATATTTTCATTATTGAGAAGATGATATAAGGAATAATCAAGTGATAATTCTGTTGTATACAATAATTCTCTATTCTCGATTAACCCTATACAATAGACATATCAGCCTATTTATAAATTATGGGTTAAGGTTAAAATATTATTTAATTTCATAGCTAAAATTAAATAATATAAAAAATCATTCAAAACCCCATTGTATAATAATATTAATGTTATTATTATTTTATGTCTTGCACTAACCAGAACTATGACAAATATTATTTTACTAACTTGTAAATCAATATTTATCACCGTACGCGGTCTTGATCCATTATTTCTTCTCAGCATTTATCGAATACCCAAATAAATATTTAATTAAATATTTATCCATAAATAAATATTCTATCCATAGTATAGTGAATAAGAATTTATTAAATATTCAATAAATAAAGGAAATATTATATTCAATATCTCGAGAACTACATGCTTATTAAATATTTTTTATCAATAAAACCTAAATAAAATTATTCCTTGGTCATGAGATTAATATTTATTCCAATAATTAAATTCAAATGGAATTTAATCAAGATTAATAAAAATACTTAGTGTGTGACCCTCTATAATTATTTCTCACTGACATTAGGAGGGTTTACCTAAACTCAAAATTACTATATTGAAACGGTTCAAGGAACCGAAGACAAAGAACTTAATATCACAATATAGGAAACTGTATACGAACACTTACCATATAATATAATCACATTGTCACAAAATATCATCATGATGTTTGAATATCCATGTCATCAACCTATATTCTTGATACTTCTTTCTTTAACTATCTGAAGTAAACTTGTTTTCACACCATGTCAATAGAATTTAATATGTGGGTTATATTTAAATAAAATATTGAAGATATCATCTTCCATAAATATTGAATATATAAATCCTTCCTTAACTTATTTTCAATAACATATCAATCATGAAACACCTAATGTACACTACTTCCCATGAATATATGGGGTCATGGTTTTGATTAGTAAATCTAAGTGTGTGAGTCACGAAATATATTAATAATAATATTCAATTATATGGGCCATTAAACACCCTCATATATAGGAATATCTTGTGACACATAAACATGTTGAATTTATACTAGTAGGTTTATTCTCATAATCTCTCATATTGGATATTACCATGTGTAAACTTTAGAAGATAAAGTATCATCTTTATAAGATTACTTTCACCTAAGAACCAGAATTCTATGTGACTCATAGTAGTATGTTATCTGAACATAGAACTATATATAATAATGTCATTATGTAATTTCACGGTTCTCATCACAGTGGAGAACTTTTATTGAACGACCCAATGTGATCATTAAGATGGGGGTGAATTAGTGGTCTTTTTTTCACAATTTATACTTTTTGTGAAATAAAATTCAACGCCTATTTAAGAGTTACAAATTTTCTAAAAAAATCTTCCAAACACGACCACATGAACACAATAATTTATAGGGTTCACTAATCCACTATAGAAGATAGTCCTTGGAATGGTTTTTATCAAATCTACTACCAAACAATCAAATAGAAAAAAATAATTTTATATGGATACATTAGTCAAGGAATATCCACACACTTTAATTTCACTGTGAATAATAAAACAATACATATAATTCTTACAAAATATATGTCATATTCATTTTTTAATAATTAACATAAACATTCACCAAAATTCTTAAAATGTTGTCACTATATTACTTATACAAACATTAGTTTTTCTAGTCTTTCCAAAATTGTTCACTTTCTTACCTAACAACAGGTAATAATTTCATCATTTGGTTGGTTTTCCACCTAAAAATATTATCTAGAAATTCTATTTGAAGTTCTTCTAGATGTCCATAGAGAAAGTTAGTTTTGTTTACTATGAAAACTATAAATCATCCTTACACCATGTTCATTTGATGTTACCTCACATAAAATTTAATCTTGGGAGTTGTGATCACAAATTAGATTGTCATTACAAACTTATTTTTACTTTAATGAAGATATTACTTGGTTAGAAGAATCTTTCTCAAAGTTATGGATAACAGAATTATTTCTGATATTTCTATATGAAAAAAAATATTGCACTTCAACTTTTTCACAAGTGTGAATAGTACTGTTTTACTTTTTACTTGAACCACTTTGTATAGTAATATTTGAGGGAGTACTTGGGGGAATACAAATTTAGATTTCTACTCAATAAAAACTCAAAATTCAAAACTCCCCCTAAAACCAATTTCCTGAGTTCTTCTCAAAGATTCTAGACCATTCTTGAAGGTTCATAAAATCTCTAGTAACCACTTATTCTAAATTCCGTAACTTCAAAGTTAAATAAATTTAACAAACTTATTTTTCATTGTAAGAATCAGAAACATTCTTTTTTATTTTTAGAAACATTGAAAGATCATATCAATATCGTCAAATTTAATGTCCTTATAAAACCTTCATAATGAACTTCCAATGAGAAAAAACATAATTCCAATAAAAATTATTCTAGTAAGAATATTTGTAAAAATTGTTCTGTCTGGAAAATAACTAACTGATTCTTCCATAACAAACATCATAGAAGCTTCTAAAAGGAAAATAAAATCTCCCTCTCTCTAGTGAAATACATCATAACTCTCTATCTACTATCTTCCTTCATCGATTTATATCTATTGAATTTATAAAAATCATTCATATGAACACACAGAACCAAAAATAATCTCCGCTCAAACATTATACCATAAATTTTTTCGATCATCTTATAGAAAAATCAACATCGTGACTTCATACATGTTTGTCTAGTGGAAATTTTATAAATTTTTTTATCTGATGGACTTCATGTGAATATGTTCACTGCTACAAAAAAGACATTTAACAATGATAGTGTTTATCAGCACTAGAAAAAAGCACTGATAAATGGAACCTTTATCATTTTTAAATAAAGTACTGATAAATTTAACTTATGTCAGTACTTTCTTTTTTACTCTGATAAAGGTTACCATTATCAATGCTATATTTTTATCATGATAAAGTGTACCCATTATCAGCACTTTATTTTTAGCATCAATAAATCAAACCCTTTATCAAGGCCTTAATTTTAGAACTTATAAAGGAGTCCTTTATTGGGGATTTTTTATTAATGATAAGGGTCCGAACGAATAAAATGAAATAATTAAATAAATGAAAAAAAAGTTTATTAAAAAAATATTACAAATTTTATTAATTAAATAATTATTCATAAAAATGAATAAATTTATTATACTATATAAAAATTATAAATACTAATAAATAGTATGTATTAAATATATAGTTATATGAAAATGAAAATTAAAGAAAATTGAAATTTAAAATTAGTAGATTGGAAAAATATTAAACATTTTATTAATTAGATGATTATTGATATTGTTAATAAATAGTATATATTAAATATATAGATATATATTAATGTATAAAAATATAATTTATATATTAAAAAATATTTATGTTCTTTGCATTAAATAGTCATATATTGAGTGAATAATGGTTTATAATTAAAAATTAATATGAATTAACAATACTTACTTATTTCATAGAGTAATGGACATATAATTGAATGTCATTTGACTTTTACATTCAACAGATATATAATGTGTGTTATATTGATTTCATATATAAATAATTAATGAATTTTTATATTTAATTCACACACAAAACTATTATCCATTTTTTCAATGTTCTTAAAGTGTACTTATTTTTAATTTAATCAATTTCTCTCATTTTTAACAAGCACGCAGTTAAAATTAGATATTCATTAATAATGTAAAAAACATATTTATAAAAAATATTTATAAATAAATATATTTATAAATGTACATACTATATTTATAAATATAAATACTATATTTATAAATGTACATACATTATTTATAAAATTATATATTTATAATTATAATTAATTAATTAAATATTTTTTTAAAAAAATATATAATTATGAATAATTAATATATATTTAAATAATTTTTAAATTTATAATAAATTTATTTAAATAATGAATGTATTTACTATATTTATATTTTTATATATTTATTATATATATATAAATATATAAATATATATAATGATATAAATTTTATTTTTTCAAATAGTTATATAATTATATATAAATAATTATATATTTAAATAATTATAAATAAATAATTATAAAATTATAATAAATATATTTAAATAAGGAATATATTTACTGTATTTATATTTATATATTTTATTAAGTATTAATATTTACAAATGTTTTTATTTATAATTGTAATTATAAACCATTTATTAGTGCTTAAGTAATAAGCTCTGATAAAATAATTTTTTATAAGTTCTTTTTTAGCAATGATAAACAGACTCTTTATCAAATGATTTTTTAAAATCCCTACTAAAAGTGTCTGGGTTTATTGAAAAAACATAACCAATTGAAAACCTATCACGATATCAGAATATTTCCATGGAATCCACCCACTTTCAGTTCTCGTCCTCAGTGAGTCAAAGATTAAATCATAAAAACCCACTAAAATCACACTATTCAACAACCTATACTTTCTTGAACATCATTCAGCATCTGGTGTATGATTGTAGTTTGGGTTTCTAAAAAACATCAAGATTTGGATCTAAGGTTTTGGATTTCATTCAACCGAGCGAGGTAGGGCTCGGTTTTCTTTTATAGGTTTTGATTTTCTTTCTGTATTTGTCATTTTGTTTTTTATTTCTTCTTCGATGATGTCATCAGTTATTTGGGCTCCATTTATTGTATTGTATTTTTCATTTGTTTATGATTAATTGTTTGCTTTATTGTTGATTGGATATCCTCTTTGGGTTTTTCTAAATTTTTGTTTTAAATTTAATAATTCTTTAGGTTGCTAAATCACTTGTTCCAAAAAATAGGTTGAATGTTATTAAATTCTATATATTAAAAAAATTAGGTATTAATCATTTTAGGTCAACATGTATTGGTTCCACCACTAATAATCACTTATTACTATCCATGTATATGAAATTTTAGTTGATTGTATGAGAGTTTTTTATTCTGGTTGATCATATTTTAGTTTTTTATTCCTCTTTGATTTTTTATATTATTTTTTCAGTTCTTTAGGGGATTTAATAATGACTTTATGTGTATAAAAATATATTTATAATTTCAATTTGTTATTTGAGAGTCAACCCCCATATCTTTTATAAACCACTATCATCTTCATCTTGTATCTTGGACAGCCATTATTGTAATTTTTTCTTGAAACTCATCCCCCATCTCTTTTATAAACCATTGTCACACACATCAACTTTGTATCCTGAACATCCATTATTGCAATTTGTTTATTGAAACTCATCCCCCATCTCTTTTTTGTTTCTTGTACTACTCTATGTGTTATTCATCCCATGGATGACTACATCTTAGATTATTTCAAGCAACATAGGTTCATGTCCATAAGACATAAAGGATGTTTCAAACAATAAAATTCAATGATAAATATCCGGGAGATGAGTTGATGATGATGAGTTGTCTATAACATTCTCCTATGAATGAATTCATAGGATAACACTTACCATGATGGTGTAATTATTTTATTAAATTCGATTACCCATTTTTTCAATATATCTATATTCTTTAAAATAATAAAAGGTTGAGTTTCCCTTATTAGAATTGTCTATAAATTTCACCTTTTATAATGAAGATCTTAGGTGTGTTTATTTATTTATTATACAAACATCATATTTTATGAATCCAATACGATTTATATAAATTGAAAATGGTTGTACGCTAATTATTTAACAAAAGAGTTTGAATATGGAGTTAAATAGTTCATCAAGTTTGCAAGAGAGCATCCATACAGACCTTCTCAAATCCTCTGTCCATATCTACAATGTTTTTTCTCAAGAAAAATTAGTCTAGAAGATTTGGAAGGACATTTTATTTTTCATAGAATAGTTCAGAGCTATAAATATAGGATTAAAATGGGGAAAACTGAATTGGACACTTATTGGGATGATATTGCGGTTTATGGATCATTTGATAGGAATACCAATGTAAAGGATGATAGATATCACATGGAAGAAATGAAAATGGAAATTGAAGATTAACTTCCTAATCTTCCAATGTAGTTTGAGAGGTTAAATATCTATGATAAGAAACCATTGTATAATGGTTGTACTAAATATGAAACATTGTCAACTTTATTGATGTTATATAATTTGAAATTTGGTAGTAGATGGAGTGACACCAGCTTTACAGAACTACTTGGTGTCCAAAATGATATTCTACTAAAATAAAATGAACTTCCATGCCGAACATATAACATTAAATGAATGTTACGTTCAATGATAATGATCTATAAAAAAATCATGCTTGTCTAAATGATTTCAAATTATTTCACAGGGACCATGAATCACTCATAAAATTCATTAATTTTGTCGTAGATCGTTATAAGAAAAATGAATCAAGTCCATTAAAATATGTATTGTATTTTCCTATAATTCCAAAATTTAGAAGACTATATAGATATCTGAAAACCATGATACAATTGACATGGAATTCATATGAAGTAATTAAATAGGAGAACCTACATCATCCATTATATTCTCCTCGGGGGATAAAAATTTATTAAGTGTATCCAAAATTTGGAAATGAGGCAAGAAACATTCTTCTTGCATTATCTACATATGGAATTAATTATTTTGGTGTATAGAGTAGTACCCACAATACATGTACCATCATATTGTTATATTATAACATGACTCCATGGTTATGTATGAAGCGTAAATATATTATGTTGTCCCTAATTATATCTGGACCAAATAAACTTGGTAATGATATCGATGTCTCTTTAGCTACATTGATCAAATATCTGAAATTGATGTGGAATATAGGTGTTACAATGTATAATTCTCATAGAAGTGAGGAATTCACATTGAGGTCCATGTTGTACGGAATGATAAATGACTTCCCCACTTATAAAAAATTATCAAGATATAGAATTAAAGGAATATTGGTGTGTCTAATTTTTTAAAAACACACATACTCAACTCGGTTGAAACATTCCTCAAAGCCTTTTTTAGGAAATTGTAAATTTTTACATCAATGACATAAATACTGATCGTGGATTACAGAATTCGATGGAAATATCAAAAAAGGTACAACACCGTCCACAGTAATGGTTGACCAACTGTACAATAAAATAAAATAAATTAATACTATTTTTAGTAAAACATTTTCAAAAAACCTTACAAAATCAGGTTGGAAGAAGAGATAAATTTTCTATGAATTATCATATTGGAATTGTTTATATGTCAGACACTTTATTGATGTCATGAATGTATAAAAATGTATTTGATAGGGTTTCTATAACATTAATAAATGTTCTTGAAAAAATGAAAAATGGAATCAACTCTAGGTTGGAATTTATTGAAATTGGGAAAAGGGAAGAGTTGGAACTAACGAATGGTAAAAGGTGGAATTTTCTTTCTCCAGTATCTTACACTCAATCCCGATATGAAAAATTTCAATTCTTACTTTTCCTTAATAGTGTAAACATTATATATGTATATTCATAAAATATCAATAATGTCATGTGAATGAATAATTTGAAGTTATAAGAACTAAAACAAAATGACTATCATGTTTTGATGCAAGATTTAATTCATGTTGCTTTCTGTTTAATTCTACCTCAAAATGTATGACATACATTTACCAGACTCTACTTCTTTATCAAATCCATATGTAGTAAATTTATAGTCCCTATGAAGTTTCACATCACGAATAACGATGTTGGAGTCCTTTTATGTGAATAATATATTTTATTCCCACCACCATTCTTTGATATAATGGTCCACCTGATGGTTCACTTGGTTAGAGAGGTTCAACTATGTGGTGATGTCTATTACAGATAGATGTACCCCATTGAATGGTATATGAAGATTTTGAAAGGGTAAGTTAATAATCAAAGTTGTCTAGAAGGTTTTATTGCAGAACAATATATTATTAAAGAAGCTATTGAATTCTGTACTAATTACCTATTAGATGTTGACAACATCAGTCTCCCAAATTCTCATCACAGAAAACACATTATGGGTGAAAGGATTACTTAGAGAGATGTAGTTATAATTACCTTGACCGAGTAAGAAAAATTCCTCCTTTACATTTTTCATAATAGTGAAGATGTTGATCCATATATTGAATCTCAAAAAAATTTCTTAGATATTTGAATCCATTAAGGTTTGAAGGATGGATATCAAATACATATAATCAATAGTTTATAGGATGGTTCTAATACCAAATTTATAAGGAGTTGTCTGAAAATATGAATTCAATTGTTGAATGACTTCAATGTCTATTCATAGGATGGAATGAAAATGTTATATGTAATAATGGCTTTGTAATTAATGATTATATGTTATATAAAAAAATATGTTAACTGTAGTACAATGAAAAATAGTGGTGTTATGATTGTGGATAAAGAGATTCACATATTTGGTTCCAATGATAGAAATCCAATTTATGTTAATATTTCATATTTTAGAATTATTTAATAGATATATGATTTGGATTATACAATATTTCAAATGCTGATTTTCCATTAAAAATGTGTTTAAAATATCATTGCATTGAAAGTTAATGAAATGGGATTCTTCAAGGTGTATTTCAACATGGGTGGGGAAAATGATGAGACGTTCATAATGGAAGCACAAGTAATGTAAGTATTTTATGACTCTAATTCAGAAAAGAATAATTGGTTGATTGTCCTTCTAGTGACTAAAAAAAATGTCGGGTTAGATGGAAATTCGATTGAGGATAACCATTTTATTGGGAGATCACAATCACTTCCTTCCAGTCTCAATTTAGAAAATGTCTTGTATGTTATAGGGTACCACAAAGAGGAGATTTGGATTCTTGGTAGATGAACGAAATCCTTGAAACCTTTAAAAATAAATAGAGCTCAATGAGAAGGTAAAAGTGTTTTTTAATATACTATGTTTTTCCTCATAATATTATATGTTATCTACTACATTAACATAATCTCAATTAAATGTTTGACTACTCATGAAGACAATATCTTCTTCACGTGACGATGTTACCTATCCCTCATAAGAATAAACTACAATGAATTAAACCCTTATAAAATTTGAAGAGGTAAATTTATGATATAATTTTTCTATTTTACTAAAAAAAATATAATGTAACATTGATTTAATTTACATAATTCATTGTAGAGTTTTTTTATTTTAGAAGATTCATTTCCATATATCATACCTTTATAAGAAGAGAAACGACAATTTCTATGCTCAATGAGAGTGGTAATATTGATTTTTTCACAGTGAAATCATTATCCATAGAATTGATGTATTATTTCATATTTATGTTTAATTTAATTCTTTCAAATATTACTCACATAATAATTTTTTCCGATACATGTGGGTTCTTTTTTTCAGTTGGGTTAGTTTTTCCACATTTTATTCCTTTCTATTCCAAAACATCCACAAGCTTATTCTGTATCACCCCAAACATTTTATGTTATGTTTCTATTAAATACATTCTAGTCATAGACTATATTTCCTAAATCAAAATGTTTCTATGAAACAAAACTTGTTTATTTGGGATATAGGCATAGACTATTCATTGAACTTAAAATTTCCACTAGTGTGTTTTGAATTTTTAAAATCTGATATACACAGTTGTGTTCAGGATGATATTTAGAGTCTGATAGAATTAACTTAATTTTCTATGACTAGTAACCTACCCTTATGAATAGTAACCTACCCTTATCAGTAGTAACTTACCCTTATGAATATTAATATGAATCTTATGAATGGTATCCATACCCATCAAATAATAATACAAAACAAGCTCATTGTGCAAAAAACTGCCAATCCAAATCCAAGCATCTATCATTAACTCGTCGAATGAGTCATCCTCAAGGTATATAACCAAAATAATTATAAGATAATTTATAACTATTTAATGTCACTAATAATATTTATTAACAATTCTGGACGTTTAAACACATTTTAAATGAACATCCCTTCATGAATACAATTAAATAGATCATGAAAACCAAGGAAACAAATGCTTCCAAAATAATAAAATTGAATCTCTTAAACCCATAAATAAGTCCATTAATGAACCTAATGAGGTTATACCATACCAATTAAATGTTGATTAGGTTCTAGGAATATTAATTAATGAAGATAAATTTAACTATTCAAGTCATTAAGATCAATCAAGAACACCTTCGAGCATAAGGTAAGGGACCCTCTCCCTCACTTTTGTTCAATAATTTGCCCTATGTTGGGCCCTTTTATTTTTAATTTGTAATGATGGGGTATTTTTTTCACCTTACCCATACTTCCATTTTGATATATAAATAATGGGATACCCCTTTACCTCTCATTAATCCCTCACAACAACACTTGTTACCATTCTGAAATGTTTGTAAGGGGTTTTCTCATCTCACCTTCATTTCCATTAGATTTCCAATGTTCGACACTTATTTCTTGAATGTTGTGTATGTGTACTTCCATTTTTCATACAATATCATAATTACTTTTATATTTATGGTATTCAGTGATTCATTTGATGGTTATTATGGTTTTGTCATATGATTCGACTAATTACATTGTGGTAAGGGACTTTATCTCAATTTTCTATTTTGTTGTGACTTACTTTGTATTGAGCATCTAATAATTCTTATGTGTTGTACCTACTTCCCATTTGAGATCACATTTCATTTGAAATTATAATTCTATTAAATATCTATATTCTAATATCATGGATATGGTTATTGTCTATGTCGTATACCATTTTACATATGGTATTTATTTTGAATGTTGTTTTAATTATGGAAGTGTTGATGAATCTGTATCCCATATTCTATACAGATAATGTAAATGAATATTCCTTATTTATTTAATATATTTATAAAGAATTATTTGGACATGCAGTGATGGGAGGGGCCCTCTATAGCCCCTTGATGCATCGATAGGTCTCATGAGACAATTAGTTTGGCGCCAAATCCTTTGAGTTTGTTTCCAAAAATTAGATGAGTTTGAACCCAGATAACTAAACCGTTTTAATGGTATTATTGTTTCATGTTCCAGATACATGACGTCCAATTAATAAGAATTCTATTTTTTATTATCAGTTTTTATTATCCATAATGTTTTCACTATGACAAAATCTATGGATGTAGTTTCATTCTTAGTTTATTAATGGCATGACTTTTTCATTTATTCACCATGCCATATTGACTATGCCAAGTTGTTTATGATTAAGTCATTATTGATTCATGCTTCTTCTCTTTTGAACCCTTACTGAGCATTTGAGCTCACCCCTTTCATTTTTTTACCTCTAACAATTTATAAAGAGGATATCTTTTATTGAGTTTCTATGGAAGTAGTTTTTAGTTTTTGTTATGTGATATATTTTGAACCTTTTCGATGTAAATTGAGTTACATCTATGTATATAGTTTCTTAAAGACTACTAAAATGTTTATTCCTTCAGGATTTCATTCCTTCTAACCATGCCAATGTACTTAGTAATGCAACGACTCTAGTCTAAGAGGGATGGGGTGTTACAGTTTGTATCAAAGGAAGTTTAGTAGAAACCTTTGAAACTTGATTAAAAAATATAGATTAGGGAACAAAGCCCTAAGGTAGTATTTGAGGACAAACATTCAATATTTTCCTATTATTTTGGTAAGCAATATATTATATGGATATTTCTAGAAAATACATCACTGTCTGGATACAAACAGGTCGAGGTGGCTCTGGCATAAATGTACCTAGGAGTGTAAACTCTGACAAGGAGTTTCGGGTTAGACCAGGGGTATCCTGGTACATGATAGTGGGCCTTTCTGCACTCTTGGCATTAGAAATCCTTGAGGATATTATTAAGATAATTCACATTTTCTTTAAAATGAATTATGAAGGACATTAATGAAAATTCTTCCTTAGGGAAACCATTTTTATGAGATTACCTATGCATAGAATTTCAATCTTTGTTAAGTACGTTTCTATTTTAGTTTCATAAACTAATCTAGTGTATGTCATTATTTAGAAATAAAACCAAATGGAAGAATGGGAATCAATACTCATTAACAATGTAGGTATTTCCCCACCGAGCAAGTCAACACAGTCAACATATGATCAGATCATATTATGACCATATTGGGAAAACTTACTCTTTTCGTGATGAATAACCATGCTACACCTGTGTTGGATCATTTCATGGGGTAGATTCCCAAATATTTTAGTGGGACTACAAATTTGATGGTGGATGAGCAGTGGATCAAGTCCCTTGAAAAGATATCCATGGCATTAAAATGCAATAAAAATGAATAGGTAGTGCTGGCAGTATATTGTCTCAAGGGTGAGGCTAATCAATGGTTGTCCTTGACTCAGAATTCCACTGAGGAAGAAGAAATATAAGATATGGAATAGAGTACTTTTAAGGAAATATTCTTTGAAAAATAATTCCCTCATGAACAATGAACCAAAATGAAGAGGAATTCCTTATCTTAAAGAAAAGGGAAGAAGATAGTGTTGCAGTGTATGAGTCTACCTTCACAAGAAAATCCAGGTATGCCATAGATTACATTAGAGAATCAGAAGAAAATATTGATCATTTCTTTGAAGGTATTAAGTCGAGTCTTTAGAGGGCACTGGCTTCTCAATAATTTTCATCATATGATTAAATTGTATCAAGTTCCATCAAAACATAGAAGGAATTTTCTAGATCAAATTTTTTCAAGGGAAACCAATATAAGAAGCCTTACTATGATAACCATGGAAAAGTTAAAGCACTAATTAAGATAAAGGGAACAAATCAATTCCCATTACATTAGAACTATGGAAAGAATCATCTTGGGAAATGCTTAAAAGGCATGGGAGTCTGCTACAAGTGAGGAGAAACGGGTAATCGATATAATGAATGCAAGGGGAATAAACAATTCAATTATTTTCAATGCTAAAATTTTAGAGAGATGGGAAACTATTCAAATGAGTGTCCTAAGAGCCAAGGAAACTTTCCTCAGAAAATTCCAAGAGAGAAAGTGAGATCTTATGTGATTACAATAGTAGATTTTGAAGTTCCTAATGTTGTGGTGGCTGGTAGTTTAATTTTTTCCTCAAACATAGCCAACACTTTTTTTGATTCTGGATCATCACATTCATTTATATCTTCCCAGTTTTCCAAGAAAATCAGATATGTCCAATTTTATTTAATAAAGGAGTTATCAGTCAAAACTCTTAAGGGATACATAATTGCAACAAAGGCATGTCAACTAGTCCCCATCGTGACACATAAACATGCTTTAGTTTATAACCTTATCATCATACCAATTATTGAATTTGATATAATTCCTGGTATTAATTGGATATCAAATTATGTATCAAAGAACTATTATTAGAAGAAAGAAGTTACAATTTTGGAAAATGGTGTAGAATTCCTTATCTTTAGAGCAGAAACCTCGCCACATGATTCTTATCTAGATCCACCCCCAGTAGCTAAACTGAATTTAATACTAAGAGAGGAAGATAAACCTATATATATGGGTGAGGCATGAAATATTCAAATTAAAGATGTGCATATAGTGCAAGAATACATTGATATATTTCTATTGGATTTACTTGGACTTCTTCTAGAGTGGGAAGTTGAGTTCTTTATTCATTTAATTCTTGGTGTGAGGAGTTTATAAAATACTCCCTATAGAAGGGCCACTTTTGAATTAGTGGAGCTAAAGAAACAACTAGAGGAATTGTGTAAAAAAGTATTTATTCAACCTAGTGTTTCTCTATGGGGATCCTTTGTCCTCTTTGTCTATAAGAAAGATGGATCCATGAGGAAATGCTTTCATTACAGGTAAATGAATTCTATTACAATAAATAATAAGTACCTTATGCCCCAGATTGATGATTTATTTGATCAACTTTATGGTGCTCAAAACTTTTTAAAGATTGACCTTAAATCTGGAGATCATCAGCTGCATGTGAGGAAAGAAGATATTCCTAAGACAGCATTTCAAACTAGGTATGGGTATTATAAGTTTACAGTGTTGCCTTTTGGACTAACTAATGCACCCTCCTTTTTCATGGATTTAATGAATAATGTTTTCAAGTAATATCTTGATAACTTTTTGGTGGTATTCATCGATGATATCCTGGTACACTCAAAAAGATATGAAGACTATGATAATCACTTGAGGATTATTCTGAAAACTCTTAGAATAAATGAATTATATGGGAAGTTTAACAAGTGAGAATGTTGGATTAAATCAATTTCTTTACTTGTCCATATTGTCTCTAAGGATGGAATATTAGTTTATCCTAGGAAGAAAAAGGCAATCCAAGAATGTACCATGCTGACAAACATAACTGATGACACCTAGAAGGAATGATGAAATTTGGATAATTGTTGATTGTCTCACAAAATCAGCACATTTCCTTCCTTTAAGAGAGAATATACCACTTGAGTACCTGGAAAGACATTATATTAATGAAGTTGTAAGACTTCATGGTGCACCTCTATCAATTGTGTCTGATCGAGATCCCCGGTTTACATCAAAATTCTGAAAAAGTCTCCAGAAGGTTTTGAATATTGAGCTTTGTATGAGTACTACTTATCACCCCCAAACCGACAGACAGTCTAAAAGCACTATTCAATCTCTAGAATACATGCTGAGATCATGCTATATTGACTTCCAAGGTATGTGGTATCAATAGTTTCCATTGGTGGAATTTTTCTACAATAATAGTTTCCATTCTAGTATTCAAATGGCTCCATCTGAAGCATTATATGGAAAGAGATTTTGAACTCCAACATGTTAGGACAAAGTGGGTGAGAGAAAACTTATAGGCCCAGAACTTTTTAAAGAGACCACAATAAAGGTGAAGATAATCCAAGCCCATATTAAAGCAACCCAAAGTAGGTAGAAGATTTATGATAAAAACAGGAGAAAGTATTTAAAATTCCATGTGGGATATCATGTCTTTCTGAATGTATCTCCAAGGAAGGGTGTCTGAAGTTTTGAAAAGAAAGAGAAACTGAGCCCCAGGGCTTAAATAACTCCCTAAAACCTCCCCCACGTTCAAGACCTTCTGGTCTCACCAAAAGTCCAAAAAACAAAGGGCTTAAAGAGTTTCTCAAATAGGAGTACTCAAGAGGTGACCCACTCTTCCTTTTTCTTTCAATTCCTTTTATAAGTTCCATTATTTTGTTCTCTCTTCTCACCTCACCTCATCCAAATTCCAAGATACTTACAGTACCATAAATGTAATGGATTTAAATTATGGTAATGGAATATTTCATCATAATCTCTCTTTTTTTCCTCTATTTATATTATAAATGAAAACACCGTCCGAGATGTGATAATTTATCACCCTCAAGGAAGACGAGTTTTCAATTTTGCATTACTATATTCAATACTGATCATGAAACCATTTCAATGGTGAACCAAATCATAATATATTTATTTTATTTTATTTTAATGTTATTTAATCCTTACACACTCATACAATGGAATAATAATACAAAACAAGTTCATTGTGCACAAAACCGTCAATCCTAATCCAAGTGTTTATCATTAACTCATCAAATGAGTCATCCTCATGGTATATAACCAGAATCATTATAAGATAATTTATATATCTTTAATGTCAATAATAATATATATTAAAAATTCTATATGTTTAACCACATTTCAAATGAACTTCCCTTCATGAACACAAGTAAACAGATCATGAAAACCAAGGAAGAAAATGCTTCTAAAACAATAAAGTTGAATCTCTTAAACCCATAAAAAATGCCATTAATGAACCAAAAAGGTTATAACATATAAATTAAATTTTCAAAATGTTATTTACATATTAATTAATGAATCTAAATTTGATTATTCAGGTCATTAAGAACAATCAATAACGCCTTCAAGCATACGCTAAGGGACCCTCTCTCTCACTTTTGTTCAAGAATTTCCCCTATGATATGTCATTTCATTTTTAATTCCTATTGATGGGGGATGTTTTATCACCTCCCAAATTATGCCATTATGATATATAGAAAATTCCATACCCCTTTACCTCACATTAATCCCTCACAAGAACACATGTCACCATGCCGAAATGTTTGTAAGGGGTTTCCTCATCTCACATTCATTTCTGTCAGATTTCCAATGTTCACCACTTATTTCTTGAATGTTGTGTATGTGTACTGTCATTTGTCATATAATATCATGATTAGGTTTATATTCATCGTATTAAGTTATTCATTTGATGGTTATTATGTTTTGGTCATATGATTCGACTAAATACATTGTGATAAGGGACTTTGTCTCCATTTTCTATTTCATTGTGACTTACTTTGTATTGAGCACATAATAATTCTTATGTGGTGTACCTACTACCCATTTGAGATCACATTTATTTTGAAATTATAATTCTATTAAATATCCATATTCTTATATCATGTATATGGTTATTTTCTAAGTCGTATACCATTTTACTTACGGTATTTATTTTGAATGTTGTTTTAACTGTGGAAGTGTTGATGAATCTGTATCCCCTATTATATATGGATAATGTAAATTCATATTTCTCTTTTATTGAATCTACGTATAAATAATGATTTGGAAATGTAGTGATGGGAGGGGATCTCTATATCCCTTTGATGCATCGACAGGTCTCTTGAGACAATCAGTTTGGTGACAAACCCTTTGAGTTTTTTTCTAAAATCAGACGGGCATCTACCCACCGAACTATACCATTTTAATTGTTTTATGGTATCATGTCCAGATACATGATGTCCATTTAATTAGAATTATCTTTATTCATTATCATTTATTACTATCCTTGAGGTTTACACTTTGACAAAATCTATGGTTGCTGTTTCATTCCCAGTTTATTAATGGAATAGGCAACACCTTGATCTAATACATGATGTGCCCAGTATAACTTAAATTGTCAAGTATCAGTTTAAAATCAACATTTAAGTTCGAAAAGTATTACTCACTAAAAATCAAACAAACATGCTCTGATTTCCTTAATAATTTTTTAAAATTATTCATAAGCAAGTTTTTACATATATTAATCAATTTCACATCATAACGATAAATGATGTATTTATAATGAATCAAAGTGTGTGTTTCTAGTTTAAAATGAAATTTTAGTAAAAAAGACAACATAGATGCTAAAAACTAAGAAAATGCATTCAGATTGTTTTGATACTTCAGGAAAATGATCCAAAAGTCATTTGAGACATATAGGAGTCTTTCCAACATCAATCCAAAACCATGTTATGATAGATATGACTCAAAGTGTGTGCTTTTATTTAAAATTGGCATCAATTTTAGTATAATTGACACTTTATGTTAATTTATTTCTTTATATTATTACTAATATATGAATTATGTACTTATATAGGTGGGTTATTTTTCTCTAGAATGGGTGGTTTGTTTGGAAATATCACGATTTATGGTCAAGATTAAAATAAAAAAGGAACATTAATGTTTTTTAATGTATGTAATAATTTGTATTTATGTGATAGTATAAACCAATGTTTGAAATGTATATAATATAGTGTTTTTTTGTATTTGTTTTGAAAATTTAATTTCATTTAAAATATATATTGGGATTATTTTTAATATCTGGTGTGTTTCTGGTGTTATAGTGTGCTATTACAACACACTGCACTGGTGCAGCAGTGTTTTGTTGCAGCTCACTATAGTATGTCCCTTTATCAGTGCTTTTAAAAAAGGGCACATTTTTCAGCACTTCTAAAATCTCTTATAAAGTTACACTTTATCAATACTTATTTAAGCACTACTTAAACCATTTATCAAAACATTTATAAGCACTAAAAATGGATCTTTTAACAGTACTAAAAAGTGTTGATAAAGGATACATTTATCAATGTTCTTTTAGCACCAATAAAGTCCCCTTTTATTAGTTATTTTTTAGCACTAATAAAAAACCAGGTATTCTAATATCACTCGGGTAGTCAATGCTTTTAAATCACTAATAAAGGCTATTTCTAGTGATCATAAAAGCTTATTTATAGTAGTGTTTGTCCAATGAAATAATTCATTTTCTTATAATGATTAAATTTTATTCCTTATAACTTTTGTACATCTAATGGATTTCATATATTTGTAGAATTTTGTTCATATGAAGGAATTTTATTGGGTTTGACATTGTACGATTTAAAATATCAATAGCATCCCTTCAAGCCTCAATATCATTCCATTTAAAGAAAAACTTCTAAAACTCAAAACAAAAACATCGTAAAGCTTAAGCTTTCAGACATCATAAAATTTAAATGTAATAAAAAAGTATACTTTGAAAATATTTCATCGATTAAAAAAAATATACTCAGAAAAATTTGCCTGGTTTTTTTTATCCTGTGAATATCCTATAAATTCATAAAATACAATTATAGACATGAACAACTAAATTTTTTCCCCTTTGAATGAAATTATTTGATTGTGATATTTTGTAACTCATGTTTTTGGAAAATTTCTAAATAAAATAAAATCATCATATTGGGATTGTATGAACATTTTTTGTCTGGACCTTTTGAAGATAAGATTCTTGAACAAAAACCTTGAGTGGTGGACTTTGTTTAAAAAAATCATCCGATCATTTTTTTATGTTGAACACTTTTTTATGTCTGGTTAACATAGTTAAAAAAACAATATATGACCTTTTTCATTCAATTACAGATCCATATAGTCATATTTTTTGGAAAATTCAATAATGTGAGTTAATTTTTGAAAAGACAACAAAATACGATTCATCTAAAAAACTACATACATATAGAAAATTCATAACTATCTTCATCCAACATGGTCCCAATAGTCCCCCCCCCCTTTATATTTTTTCTAACCAGGAATCATAAGTCATTTAAAGATTATAACTTAACCTATGGATCACATATCTAATAATTATAATCCAATGTCAGTGAACTTGACGTTGGAAAAACGAATCATTTAATTGAAAAAACATATTTTTTATAAGTAGTGACTTAAGTAACTTCTTCTTCCAAAAATCTTCATAACCCTTTTCCTCAAACCTAGAACTTTTTCCAACAATAAAAAATTTTCCTACATCCACTTGAAAGACATCCAACACTAGGTTTAAATGAAACGTGATAATCTATATTATTATTTAAACATGAATTTTATAAACTATCCATTAAGTTGGAGGGTATGAATAGGAATAACTAAATTATGAAAACTTATATGGTTTATAATTATATAAAATAAATAAAATGTTTATCTACTAATTATAAATAAAATAAGAACTATTTTAATGAAAAATAAATGTTTTCAAAAAAAATTGTTTTTTGTAAAGGAAATTTAATCCTTCATTGAAAACATAATATAAAATTATTTTTTTCTAATTTTAGAAACATTATTTTACAAAATTAACTAAATTTTAGAAACAATGAAATAAAATTTATCTTAGGTTAAATTGTTTATATTTTTCTAAAAAGTTTCTTTTTTCTTTGAATAATGGAAAATACTGATTTTATTTAAAAAAATACAGTTTTCATTTAATTAATTATAATCTAAATTTAACGTTAATGTGGTTTTAAAAGTTAAATTAGTTAAAAAATATGTTAATAAATATAAATTAATTCATTATAATCAATTTCATATTAAATTTTTTTATAAAAACTTTTTCAATTTTTAAAAGTTTTACTTTTGAAAAATAGTTTTTTCGATATGTTTTCCCGTTTAATTTTAAATTATATTATACCAATTATTTGAGTTAAATTTAGAAAAATTTAATCACAATTTTTAATCATCCTAGTTTATATTATTAAAATTTTTAACTTATTTTTTTACCATAATGAATAGTAAAAATGTTAAAAAATTATTTACCGTATTTAAGGTAAAAATAGGTTTACTGGAGGGTTAAACTAAACATACAAGGGTTAAAATGAAAAAAAAAGTCTAATTCATTTTTTCTGATAATATTTTTAACTTATCTCTTATAATGTTCTAAAATGGTCCATTATGGTTCCTTTTTATATGAAAAAAAACTTGATCGAAATTCTTTCCTTTCAAAAATTCCAAGTGTGTCCTCTCCCACACTTATAAAAGGACACCCCCTCTCCTCTTCTTTCCACACTTCCAAAACCCATTTTCAAGGAACTTAAATACCTAAATCACTTCAATAATTCTATAAACTCTTCCTATAATACTATTTTTGTTCATAAATCTAAGATAGCAAGGCCTTTGATCTAAACTCAATGATGTTATTCAAATAATAGGTAACATCCTTAACTAAGCACCTTATTTTATTTTTTCTTACACCTTCTTTAAATATTGTTAAAATATGATGATATAATAACCTAAGTATCTTCAATAGACTAATATGTTTTTATGTTATATTATTAACCTAAAACCATCTCCACCTACCTCAGATGTGGAAGGAAACTATTGATCATGTGTACAGTGGAAGACAGTCTCGCTAACTGATGTAATTAATTTTACAAACTTTATCCTCACATATGAATATAAGGAAGTATATAATGTTTTCTAATGATATTTATGTAATAATTATACTTATTTAACTATAAAATCATTTATAAATTGCAAATTTTCATTCCATATAAAATATGATAATGTTGTTCATCTCTACAGCGAACTACCACCTTGTGAAGTGATGTGATTCATTCTTAATTTACACTTTAAGTGGAAGATAATAATGAATAATTTGATGTTTATATATAATATTAATAAAATATTTACCATTATGTCAAAATAATATATCATATACTTTCTTACCTTATCAACCATTTAATAAATGATAACATCGTTCGGGTGTATAGCGGACTACCGCTCTCAAAGCAATGTGATTTTTTTATTAATACATCATATAGATGGTATGTGTAAGGATATTTAAAGAAATAATAGGATATTTATGATATAATTATCATATTTTAAGGATAAAATAATTCTAACCTACCTCCTATCTTGATCCTTGAAAAATAGAAGCGTTACTCATGCATATGTACAACCAACCATTTATATGATTGTAATGTATGTTCATTTTTCATAACAATATTTCATGGTTGGTTTAAAAAGTATAATATCGTATAAAATATAAATTTATTAAAATTTTACTATTCTAAATATAATTAATTAATAATCTTGTTTACCTTTTTCAACTTACCAAAGTGATTTTGGACATATAAGTCATTTATCATAAAAATAACTAATGTTAATTTCATTGGTTAAGTTCTAGAATACGACATGGAAAAAATTAAAAAAATAGACTTGAAAAGGTTATTAATGATGTAAATAATTAACATCTGTTTTTTATTATTAATATAAAAAATGCACATGAAAATAGTGCTCGAGGTAAGGGATCTCTTTAAACAACCCATTCCCTCATGTCATATACTTTCTCTCTCTAACTCACTTTGTCTCTCTCTTTAGTGTTAAGAAATAATTTTGAATCATGTATATATGTCTCTAACACATATACCTAGTTTATATTTCCATCCTTTCATGGGATAATACATGACTTATGTCCATTTCCAAAATTCATTCACTATAAAATTTCCTTTGATTATAATATGAAATATGATTTTGATACCCTTTTTCTTTCCATGGATAATTATTATGTTACACCTTATGATTGATTTCATTTATGTAGAACACATATATCATGAACATGTTATAATGGGTGTGCCCAGTTATTTATCTAATTCATTGGGTGAAGCTTTAGACTCATGAGGCATCATGTGAGGGATTAGGAAGTAAACCTAACTCATTATGGGATTTGTCCACCATGTGATATTATCTAGCTAATTATCCTTGAATATTGTTTATATCTTGTTTTATGTTGCTTCCACGTATCATATGATTCTATAATATTCTGATACCATGATATTTATGTGATTCTTTCACATTATTTCTCATTTACCTTCTATTTTATGATATAATGTTATACCTTTGAGTCACTTGTTATGCTTCCTTATCATGCTTATACACTTATAGAGATTTTTAGCTTACCCCATTATTTATGTTTTCCCTAGGATATCCCATTTAGTTTTACAATATCAAATATATTTTAAGAGAACACTATAGGGAATAAATTGATGATTCTGTGTTTTAGTTTCATTTAATGTACTTAGAACCTAGTCTTCCAAATAAATTGTGTCATTATGATCCTTGTGTTGTAATTATTGGATATTAATGTTTAGGAATCATGTAATAATTTGTGTAAAAGACTTGGTTCCCCTAGAGTTGGTATTAGAGGAATGGTTTAGTTAAATTTGGAACAAGGATGAGAAAATATTAGTTAGAACCCTAAGGAAAAGTATAAGTATAAAAATATGGATAATTCTAAGTATAAGAAAATATAATATAATATTGATGAAGTTTTGAGTGAGTGGTTTTAAAGAAAATACATCTTTATCTGGATACTACAAGTAAACTCTACTCTAGGAAAGAGGTACCTAGTGTAGTTACCAAGAAAAGGCCAAATTGAGTTGGACTCATTTATAACCTAGTGCATGAAAATGGTCCTTACTACCCACCTGGTTTGACACTCCCAGGGAATATGATTTATAATTTCACAAACTCTTTAAAAACAATTATGAAGGACATAAATTAATTTTTAGGTTATAAAAACTAGTAGGAAAAATTACTGTGGATAATATAGATTTAAACCTAGATTAAAATAAGTTAGGTTCTGTTAATTTTATAAGTTTCCAATTATTATGTTAAAGTATGCTCATCCTATGTTTTTATATCTTTCAGTTAATGTTGGGAAATATTAGAAACCATACCAACCACCAACATGATTGGAAATTTGATGATTCTTCATATGAAATCCCTAACCTTATGGGTGAAAGATCCGAGAAATTCATGGAAATATTGGCTCAACTATCTCAAGTTATGAATAATAACATGAATCATATAGAATATCCTAATCCTAAAAAGAAGGATCAAGTCGAATTTGCGTATTTTATGTGAAAAAATCCCCCTAAAATTAGTGGGTCTTTTGATCCCCTCATCACTAAACATTAGATTAACTGCATTGAGAATATATTCTCTATCCTCCAATTCATAGAGAAGTAGAAAGTTTTTCTTTTATTTTATCACATTGAGGGACAAGCTGATCAGTAGTGGACACTGATCAAGAACACAAAATCAAAAGAAGATATTTATTCCATGGAATAATTATAATTCAAGAAAATATTTTTCATGAAATATTGTTCCTGAACTCTTCATCTTAAAATGGAGATGAATTTCCTCATTTTGAAATAAACTAAAGACGAATCTATTAGGTTTTATAAGGAAAAAATAATAGGGATTGAACGATATACCTCCATATTTGTTTTTAGATTTGAAATTAAGGCGTAACATTTCTTTAGTGGTTAAAAGATGAGTCAATGAAAATATTGGTTATTCAAGACTTTGACAGTTATAAAGAGATTCTTTATTATATCCCCAAGGTTGAGATGGACATCGGTGACTATCAGTTATCTCATGGGACTAGATAAAAAAAGCATAAAATTGAGTCTCCTTTAGAACCATTAATAGATAAATCCCATGGAGGATAAAAAAAATACAACATCCCACTGGTCAAAATTTTGGGAAGAAGAATCCTTGAAACTTTCTAAAGGGTACTGGAAGATGATTCAAGTGTGGAAAAGAGGGGAATCAAGATAACCATTTCTATAAGTAAATAAATAATCCCATTAATAAGTATGATAAGAATAAGGTTTTGATAAAAACTATACATCAGGTACGGTGTTTTAACTATAAGGAACACAGCCATTATAAAATCCAATGCCCTAAACCAAGGATTTTCATAGAAAATATTATATAACAACATCCAAGGTAGAAAATAAGGGAATAAGTTATCACTATTGATGATGTTGATATTGAAAATTATGTGGTTATAGGTGTTTTTTTTTATTCATTTAACAATATAGAACTTAATTTTGTATTATGGTTCTACACATTCTTCAATATATTGAAAGATTAGTAGAAATTTTTAAACACTGCCTCAAAACATGGGCATTGAGCTATATTCGAGAACAGAAAATAGAATTATGGTTGTATCCCAAGTATATAAATCCTACCCAATCAATTTTTGTGGACTTAATCTCCCATAAAATATTTAAATACTTCCTTTAGTGGAGTTATATGCTATTTTTGTCAAGGATTTCTATCCTTATATAAATCCAAAATCAAAAATCGATAGTGGGAGATCACACTTCACATCCCAAGTCATCCTCCACTTATATATAAGTGTAAGGATGGGTATGAGTCTCCCTTGGAATATTCTATTTATGAATGGATATTATTGCCTTATGAAAAAGCATGTTTGTCCCAAATGATTGAGAAAAATGAGAGAATCGTGCTTGAATGCATTCCTGTTATGAGGGATTATGCTCATGTATTCCCTAAAGAGTTTCCTAGCCTTCCTCCTAACCGAAATATAGTGTTTTCAGTTGAACTTATACCTAGACCTTTATCCATATCCAAGACTCCTTATAGAATAGCCACCTTTGAGTTGGAATAACTAAATAAATATTTACACGAGAATCTGGAAAAGGGCTTTATATGCCCGAGTACTTTATTGTGGGGTGTATTAGTCCTCTTATTCAAGAATAATGATGGGCCAATATGTCTCTATATTTATTATTGTGAACTCAAAAAAAATAATTATTATTATTATCCCCTTCCATGGATAGAAGATTTGTTCGATCAACTATATGGAGTTTAGTATTTCTCTAAGGTGGAACTTTGGTTGGAATATCACCAATTAATGGTGAAGAATGATGATATTCCAAAAAATGCAGTTATAATAGGGTATGAACAGTATGGTTTCATAGTGATTCCTTTTGGACTCACCAATATTCTAGATATCTTTATGGACTTGATGAATATAGTCTTTAGAGATTACCTATACAAATTTTTGATAATATTTGTAGATGGTATTTTGATTTACTCCAAAATCAAGGAGGAGATTGAGGAAAATTTAAATATTGTTATAAGGGTTTTGAAAAGGGATAGGCTATATAAAAACTATAGTAAATGTGAGTTTTGTATGAAAGAAGTATCATTCGTAGGGAATATTATCACTAAAAAGGGATACTGAAAGACCCATCTAAGACAAAGGCAGTTGAGGACTACCCTAGACCGACATCTATAATAGAGATCTATAGTTTCCATGGATTATCTAGTTACTACCGATGATTTTTGAAAATCTATCCATTATTTTCAAACTCACTAACCAAGATAACATGAAATAGAGTAAAAAATGACTAGTTACTGCGAAGAGAGATTTAAAGAGTTGAAAAAGAGGTCTGTCACTACACCAATACATATGCTACCCTCAAGTGGGGAATATTATATGGTTTCAAATGATGCTTCAATGAAGTTAATGGGTTTTATAATAATGTTTAATGATAAATTGATAGTTTCTTCCTCATGGTAGTTAAATTTTCATGAAAAGAATTTTCCCATGCATGGTCTGTAGTTGGTTGTGGTAACCTTTGATTTGAAGATCTAGTGACAATATCTACATAGGGAAAAGTATGAAATATATATAGATCACAGTATCCTCAAATATATATTTGCACAAAAATATATTAACATGTACAAATGAAGATTGTTAGAGCTGATCAAGGACTATGATTGTTCAATCCATTGTCATCCTAGGAAAGAAAACAAGGTGGAAGATGCTCTAAGTATAAAGGATCTAGAAATTTTATCAATGATTAAAATTGAGAAGTATCCAATATTTTTATATTTGAAAAGCATAGATATGGAATAGTAAAAGGATATATATATCATTTTTCACAAATAATAGCTCCACCATCCATTATTGAATGGATCACGGATCCCTAGAAAGATGATGAGGTGTTATAGAAAAAGGTAGAAAATATTTCGTATGTAAAATTTTCTGAAGATAGAGTGATAAGTTTTCGAACTGAGATATGTGTCCCATAAAAAATAGATCTGAAGAGGGAGCATCTATATTATATGCATAGCTAATCCTTATCTATTAATTCCAGAAATACTATGATGTATAGATATCTAAATAAAACTCTCTTATTGGATAACATTAAGAGGGAGATTTCTGAATTTGAATCTTAGTTCTTAATATTCTATCAAGTAAAGGTTTAGTGATATAATTCTAATGGTAAAATGCAAAAACATCCCATAATAGTGTAGAAATGGAAAAACAAAACCATGGAATTCATCGAAAGACTCGTAAGGACAACTATTGACAATAATTCCATCTGTATAGTATCCAATCACCTTACAAAGTTAGGATATTTCATTTGTATCATAGAATAGTTATCTCTTAACCAACTCGCTAAGATATACATAAGGTAAATGGTAATATTTCATGGAGTTCCACACTCAATTGTGTCTAATCATGAACTAAGATTTACTGTAAGGTTTGGGAGAGTCCTACAATCATTGGATATAAAACACAGTTTCAACAATATTTATCACCCTAAAATGGATATTCAGTATGAGAGAACCATCCAAACTCTATAGGATATGTTTTTTACTTTTTAATGTGTTTCAAAGGATTTTTGAATCAACACCTCCCCCTAGTAGATTTATTATTTAACAACATTTTCAATTATATCATTCAAATGGAACCTTATAAGGCTCTATATGGGAAGCAGTTTCAGACTCTAGCATACTTGGATAAAGTATGATAGTAGAAGTTTATGGGATTTATTCCTTCTTAAGTGATGATAGAGAAGTTTTATACAATTTGGTGTCATATGAAATCTATGAAAATTCAACAAAAATTTTATACAGATGATCATCGATGAGACTTGGAGTTTGAGGTCATAGAAAAGGTTTTCTTTTGAATTTCACCATAGAAGAAAGAAATGATTTTTTGGAAGAATGAAAGTATTAGTCCTAGATACATCATTCACTTTGGGATCCTTCATCACATCGGAGTGGTGGATTGCTAACTATAACTCCCATCTAACCTATCTCACATACATGATGTGTTCCATGTATCCCTCTTAATAAAGTACTTACCAGAACCCATGCATGTACCAAATCCAAAGGTGGTGTCATTGTAGAAAGACCTTTAATATGATGAATATCCATTGGAGGTCTTGGATCGTAGAAACAAAGTTCTAGGAAGCATGAAAACTCACCTAGTCATAGTTCTATGGTGAAACCACAAGTTTGTGGAAGCAACTTGGGAACCAAAATAGCTGATAAAGCATAAGTACCCTTACATGTTTTCACTTTAATTTGTAGTATGAAATTTCAAGGGTGAAATTATGTAAGGTGGATTAATTTAACACCTCGATACTTTAAAATATATTTCTTTTTAAATAAATCCAATCTATTTTATATCTTGTGATATATGCAACAACGGGTTTAAATGAATCATGGTAATCTATATTGCTAATTAAACATGGCCATTATAACCTAGCCATTAAGTTAGAGGGTATGAATAGGACTATATAAATTATGAAAATATATGTGGTTTATACATGAATAAAATAAATTAATGTTTCATTACTATTTATAAAAAAATAAGAACCATTTGAAAAAAAAGAAATGTTTTCTAAAAAATAATATTTTTCAAAAAGGCAGTTTAGTAACACTTTGATCACATAATTTAAAATTATTTTTTAAGTATTTTAGAAAATTTATTTTAAAAAATATCCTCATTTTCTAAATTAGTATATCAAATTTATCTTAGGGTGAAGTTTTGGGAATTATTATAAAAAGATTCATTTTTTGATGAACAGTTAAGAATACTGATTTTTATTTAAAATTTCCTTTTTGTTTGAATAATTTATAAGACCCATTTTATTTTAATGTGGTTTTAAAAGTAAAATTATCTCAATTTTAAATTAATTAAAACAAATTATTTATTTGGAATTAATTTCTGTTTTAATTTTGATATAAAATCTTTTTCAACTTTTGAAAAATGTTCTTTTAGAAAGTTGTTTTTCTTTCATGTTAGAAAGTTTAATTTTAAATTAAATTTTTTCACATATATGAGTTTAATTTTTAAAAATGAATTATATATTTGGAATTATAATAATTTATATTTTATAATAATTAAACTTTAATTTTTACCATAATGAATAGTGAAAATAGTAAAAATTATTTGTCACGGTTAAGGTAAAAACATGTTTACCTAGGGTTAAACTAAAAATATTAGTGATAAAAATGACACAAAACATTTATAATTACTATTTTATGGTAATATTTAGACCTTATATCTTATAATGTTCACATATGGTCCATTTTTATTATTTTTCCATGAGAAAAACATGGCTATAATTGTTTGTTTTCAGAAATTTCAGGTGTACCCTCTCCCCCACTTATAAAATGCCACCCACTCTACTCCCTTTTACACACTTCAAAAGCCCATTATTTAGGTGAATACCTACCCAAATAACTTCAATAATTCTCTCCCATCATCCTATAATTCTTTTTTGGTCATAAATACATCCTAATAATTTTCTTCATTTAAACAGAAATAAGTTTCCCAAAGAAGTGGTAGCATACATAATTGAGAAATTTAGTTAATTTCTTCTTAAACATAATTAGAATATTATTAAACCATGGTGATATAATAACCATATTATTTTTCATATAATAATATATTTTTTGGTTAATTTCATGACATAAAATCATCTCTTCCTCCCTCAAATAGGAAATGAAACCATTGGTCAGGTGTATGCTAGACTACCGTCTAATGCACCGATAAATTTTTTTTTCCATAATTGATTATAATGGATGTATATAATGATTTACCTAATATTTATATATGATATTTATGATATAACAATACTTCTATAATTATAATATCATATATACCTTCTTACTTTTCATTCTGTATATAATATGATGACATCGCTTGTGTGTAATGCAGACTTCTTCCTCGTGTAGAGATGTGATTTTTTTTCACTTATGCTTTACAAGTTTGGTAATAATAAATAATTTTATTTTTATTTATGATATTAATTAAATATTAATAATTATGTAAATTTAATATACCATATCCTTTCTTACCTTATCATTCATTGAATAAATGATAACGTCATCCGTGGGTACGATGGACTACCGCCTCGTGAAGCTATGGGATGCATTTTTGATACTGCATCACATGGATGGTATATGTAAGGGTATTAAAAGAACTAATTTGATATTTTTATTATAATTATAATAAATTAAATATAAAATAACACTTACCTTTCTTCCATTATTATCTTCAATAAATGGACACATTACTCGTGGTTACCACTCTGTATATGAATAATTAATAATCTATTTGACCTTATTCAACTTACCAAATTGATTCTGGACATATGAGTCATTTATCTTTTAAATGACCAACGTAAAATTAATTGGTTATGTACTTGAATATGAAAAGGTAATAATTAAAATAAAAGGAATAATAAACAAGAAAATTTTCTTAAGAAATTAAATAATTAACATAATTTTATTATTTAGTATGAAAAATAATGCATGTTACAAATCGGGATTGAGGTAGGGGATCTCTCTAAACCACCCTTTCCCTCGCATTATGAACTTTCTCTATCTAACGTATATTGTCTCTCTATTTAATTTTTTAAAATGCTTATAAATTATGTATATATGTATCTCACACATATAACTATCTTATTATCAATTCATTTAATGGGGTAATATGTGCCTTTTTACCATTTCCCAAAGGCCTTCATTATGAAATTTCCTTTGATTATGATATGATACAAGATTATAAAACTCATTTTCTTTTCACAGGTAATTCCTATGTAATGAGTTATCATTAATATACTTTATGTGGAACATATATATCATGAAAATTTTATGATGGTTTCACCTACATAGTTCTCTAATGTATTTGGTAAAACTTTAGTCTCATAAGGTTTCATGTATAGTATTTGGGAGTAAACCTAATCCATTTTGGGAATTTTTTTACCATGTGATATTGTATTGAAATTTAGGATTAACTCGTGTTTATGTCATGTTTCATGTTGTTTCCAAATTTCCTAGGATGACATTATCTTATTATACCATTTTATTTGTGTTATGATTCCACTTGATTACCCATGTACCTTCTCTTTTATGTTATTGTGTTATACCTTTGGCTCACATGTTATTTTTCCTTATCATGCTTATTCCATTATACGTATTTTTTGGTCAATCCTTTATTTATGTATTCCCTAAGTTATTTCATGCAGTTTTAAGAGCTCAAATAGATTTTAGGAGAACAATATAGATAATAAATTGAGGATTCCATGTTTTAGTTTTCCTTGATGTATTATAAACCAAGTCTTTCAAAGACACTAGGCTTTTTTGATCATTGTGTTAAAATTACTAGATATTTATGTTTAAAAATCATGTAATAAAATATAAAAAGTATTGGGTTTCCATAAAACCCCTTTATAACACTATCCAAATAAAATATTATACAGGGGAAATATTCACATACCTTATAATTGAAGAGAGAGAGGTTGTCTAGCGATATTCAACCTTAGATTATAAAAATATTCCTTCTATAATGGTTTAGTTAACATATCAGTAACTTGTTATATTATAGTAACATACTCTAGATTTATTTCATTATTCTGCATGTTACCTTTGAGGAAGTAATATTTTATATCTATATTATTTTAATGATAATGTTTCATAGTATTTTTAGTGATATTTATTGCACTTTGATTATCACCACCCAAGAGAAAGGGTAACTTCACTTTTACTAACAAATATTCTAACTGAGTAATTATAGAAAAAAAAAGTTATACTATAGATTTAGTGGAATAAATATACTCATCTTCATCCATAATGAGAGTAACATAATTTTTATTCTCTATTTTCTAACTTATACAATTGTCCCCCAAAAAATATAACTCCACTAGATGTGGATCTTCTATCATCAACACTTCCTACACAATCAGAATATGTCAAATTTTTTATCATATTTTGAGGTATTTTTCTCTTTTATTTTGGTATTTTCATTATTTCAGGTATTTTCAATAGATATTTTATAAAAAATGGTGAATTTTGGACCAGCAGAAGACATCACATAGGTGCCGCACATTTATTAGAAAACAGACACCATCCTATAAGAGACCATGGGTCATGGAAAGTGGCACCATCCATGACACATGGCATGACACATGGGAATTTTTCTAACCATGAGCCCATACTAGTGTTTCTGTCTTTGGGACACAATCAACCGCATAGGTGTGTGGCCTTCCCATGAGACTTTTTGGCTTCCTTTTCCATTATAAGGAGGTATCGCACTATTTATAAATAGTTCGGAAAACCATATAGCCAACCCAAAAACTAAAAAATTTGAATTTTACTTTCTAAAATTTCCTGAATTTAACCCCAAATCCACACTAATTCATCCTATTTGGGATTCTTCACCCAATTCATGATTCCTTCTCCCTCTTGGGTCCCTTGGACCCCAATTTCATGATGGATTTGACCTTTTATCTTCAAAGAATCATCAATTAAACCCTTCCCCTATTGATTTATTTATTCTTATTGGTTCCCATTTCCTCCATGTTTGAGTTCTTCTTTCTCCAATGGATGGGTTGACCTATTAATGCTTCAATATTTTTTCTGTTCAATATTGATGTTTATGGTTTTCAATTTCCTCTCTAGGATCTCCTTCTGGTTCAAGTGTGGTGTTACACTATATTTTGGAAGATTCCAAGATTAAGGTAGGTAATTCCATGATTTAGCATTATTTTATGATTATGTTATGATTTCCTTACTTTTTAAATGTGTTTTATGAATTCTTTGGGTGGTTTGAACAATGTATTCTAGGATTTTTTGTCGATGTATGGGTTAAAATATGGTTTTCTAAATGAAAATGTTGGTTTTGTGTGTGTTCTATGGTTAGGTATGTTTTTATTTGTAGTGGTGGTTTAAATGACATGAGAAATTATTCCCCAATTTAAAATGGCTGATTGGGTTGGGTCTTTTCAATTTTGGAAGTGTTTTTGTGTAAGTGGTGATTCCTGTGACATAAGAAATGGAAATTGAGCATAAAAAGGGAATATTAGGTAACTAGATGGGTTGTCTAGGACTAGTATGCTAGTCGGATCAGCAGGGAGAAGCTCCGATTCCCTCTATTAAGATTGATTTTATAAGACTAGCTAAACATCTGATGATTGGAGACCACTATACCTTGGGATTAATTCCCCTATAGTGACTTTTTCTTGAGGACATTGGGGGTTATAGTGTTTATATCATGTTTACTAAGGTATGAGGTTACTAGGATCCCACTAACACTATTTCATAGGGATTACCCATGGTACTTATGTGATGATATCCATGTGGCTTGGCTCTTGGTTGTATGTTCTTTTCTTTAAATTTTAAAAGTATGTTTCATTTAAAAAAATTCTCATTTTCATTAAAACTGGTATATTTATTTGTATTATAATTTTTTTGGCATTGAATCCTTCTCTTTGGGTAGTATCCTAATAGGAATTGGAACACGACCTAAATACACCATTGGTTGTATGCATCCCTTGTTATTTTTTACCTAGGGAAAACAATTTGTGGTGGTGATAGTGGATCTAGTTTCTAAAGTTCCTCTTTCTATAGGTATTGGTGGAGGCGACTTGAAAGTGTTGGCCCTCTAGTTGCATAGAGGTTTTTTGTAGTGTAATCGGTTCCCCTCCCTATTTTTGTATCTTTAGTTATAGTTTAAATGTGTAAATTTTTTAACATTTGATAGATGTATTGAATATTACTATGGTTATTGATCATGTGGTAATTTTTTAATCCTATTCGGTGTTTACCATTAATTATATGGGAGAAATCATTCCCAAAGTGTATTGTTTGATTCCCAAGCACTGGTTTCTAGCCAGTGGGGATCATGAATGCATTTTGGTCCATAACACAAGTTAGGAGTCAGGTTGGATAGATCCCTAGACTAGTTCTTAACAAAATGGTGTTAGAAAATGTTTCTCCCTTTCTTTGGATTATGATATTTAGGGAGAGTCTAGATAGACAGAAGCTAGGAATATCATTGCTTGAGGTTCTGGTTGCGAGGGGGATTTCTGGCTAACATGCCTCATGACAGAACTTAGGTCACCATTCAATGTTGGGTATTTGGGTTGAATCCTCTTCTAGCTGAGATGTATAGGTTGTAAACTATGCAGGGACACCGGGTGTGGGTGGAGTAATCAGACTTTATATTGTGATTTCTTTTGTTTTGGTTTTGATGTATAAAAATTTTTAAAAGTTCAAGTGGGTGAAACAATTTCACAATGGTGTGTTGATGTTTTTTATCATGTTTGTTGATTTATGTAGAAATATTCCTCCCCAAAAACATCTTATAAAGCCATGGGAAGATGCTAAAGAGAGTTCTCTATCTCTAGTTGATTAGAGACTAGTAGAAGAAGTGGTTTATTCTGTTTAATCATTGAGTTAGGGATAAATCTAGTTTCATGCTCAGGATATAGAAGTTGAAATAGGTACCTTAACTGAAAGACTCCAGATTTCCTCAATAGTAAGTCTTATTCCTTACGATGTAGCGTAGATTCCCAAGAAGTAGAGAATTGGGTTGAAAATATTGAAAGTAAATTTGGGTTTCTTGACACTCTTGAGGAAATCAAGGTAAAGTGTGCTTCATTTCTATTTGAAGGTCCCACACATAGGTGGTGAGACCTAGTGATTAAAATTAGAAAGCATGATAAGATGGGTAGTAATTAATTCATGGTATTATTTACCATGAAGTATTTTCTAGAGACGTTGACCTCATCAAAGACTTAAGAGTTTTTAGATCATTTCTAGGGGAATCGCACCATGATGGAGTACACTAACCAATTTACAAAGTTGGTTGGGTTCATACCAAAGGTAACAGAAGTATCAAAAGTTTCAAATGGGGTTGTGGTTGAATATATAATCACCAGTCTTCTTGTTTAAGATTAATATGTATCATGAGGCTATTGATTGATTCTTGATGGTATAGATAGATCAGAGTGGTAAGTTTTGTTTTTCTAGACCAGTTTTAGAAAAGCGTCGGGGAAGTGGAAGTTCATCTGAAAAGAAGGGGAAGTGTAATGAGAAAGATAATAGGGGATGTGGTAGTTCAATCCATCTTTCTCAACCATTTTTTTCAGCTTCAGATGCTGTGTTAGTCTTATTCCATCAATGTGGAAAGGTGGGGCATATATGGTAAATGTGTTCATCTCCACCAATACATTTCCAACAGAGTGGAACTATGTGTCACTTGTAGAATTTTTCAAAAAAATAACTTATTTTAAAGTTATTTTTAATTTAATTTACATTTTTTATTTGTTTTGGGGGTTTCCCACGCATTTTTGGGAGGAATGGGTGAGTTTTCAGGATTTGGGCCAAACTGTGAGCCCAATTCCAGATTTAAAAAAAATTGATTCCTTTATAAATCCATCATTTTTCAACATTTTTCATCCATTCTAATTCATACATGGAATTCCCTGACCTATGAACACCACCAAATTAATTTGGACCATTTAGAAATCTATAATCATGGTGGATTTTAGTTTTTATATAAGGGATTGGGCCAGCCCAAGAGCCCATTTTCTGCATTAAAAAAATATTTTAATTCTTTAATAACTCATTCAATGTTTATTATTTTTCAGTGATTCCAACTCTCACCCGAGCCCACTTACCAAAGGCACGGCCCCATTCTCTCCTGCCCCAATTTAGAGCTCCATAGTATCGAGAAATGGGGAGAAACGTCTCTGGATTTAAAAAATCACCCATATTTGAAGAGGTAAATTGATCCTTTCATAACTCCTTATATTTTTACAATTTTTCCCCCATTCCAATTCCTACATGATATAATTATCCTTGTTAAAACCTACCTAAAATGTTTAACTATTTTAAAATTCCGGTACTGGTGGATTTGGTGTCGTTTTCTTCAACATATTTTTGGGTAAGTGTTTCTCTCTTCAATTTCTTCCAATGGTTTAGGGTTCTTTTTCACTTCCTTGTGGTGCGGCGAATGTGAGGTTGAGGTTTCGTACTAAGATTCAAGGGTTTTGACTCAAAAGTTATGTCATTCCATGTATAACCATTTTATGATGAGTTATATTTCTTGGTTGACTAATTTAGTATGTTTCAAATCTATTATATGTGGTGCAAAAACTATTTTTGATGGATTTGGTTAAGTGTTTAATTTTGTAGTTGCATTTTTTCTTGAAATTGGGTGCTTTTCATGCGTGGCTCTTGGGGAAATGTGTGGGTGTATTTTATGACATATGAAAGTGATTTATTAGTATTAAAAGAGGATGAGAATTCTGGCTTGTTAATTCCTTAATTTCATGCGGGCCTTGTAATGGGTTTTTTGAATGGTTTTAATGTGTGAAACCATGTGGTACTTCTTGAATGTGAATTGTGAAAACATTGTTTTTCATGTGTACCTTTTGTGGTATTATTTGAGGTATTTTTATAAAACTTTGGGTGGTTTAATAAATTTTGTTTGGGCTGAAAAATATGTTTTGTATTGTCATTTGTATGGTTTTGGTCTTGAATGAAGGTTTTGAAATGGGTTTTGTATGCAAACCATGGTTGTACCTCTTGGGTTGGTTTTATGAAAATTGTAAATTATTTAATGAGTTACACAAAGTGTGAAATGATTTATTATGTACTTTTTTGGTGATATTATGTTTCTAAAATGAGTTTTTGAAACATAAAGTGGTTGGTTATGTTGTAAAACATTTTGTTAATGTTTTGTAATTTATCGAGGTGATTTATGAAATTGTGATGTGGGTGAAAAACATGTTTTTGGGATATTTTGCAAGAGTGTGATGTGAAAAATGGACTTTGTTTATGAAAAGGGTATTATGTAACATGAGAGGGGGCTATTATGTGATGTTTAGAATCTTGGGAAATATTTTATAAATTTTTTAATGGATTTTTTGAATTGTGAAAGATGTGAAAAATCTGTTGTGGGCTATTTTTGGTGTGAGTATGATTTAAAAATTCATTTGAATGAAAAGGTGAATTTTTAGAATCATGTGATATAAATGTGGGCTTTTTGGGGAATTTGTGATGTGAAAATGATATTTTCATCTGCAAAGTATATTTATTGACTTGTTGAACTTGTCTGAGCACAAGGGGAAAACCCCGGTATCTAGGTGGGTGGACGTGTACTAGTAAGCTAGTGAATCTATGGGGTTTGGCCTTAGTTTCACTTAAAAATATTGACTCTTAAAACTCTTACTAAACTATGATGATGATAATTGGGGACCACTGGGATATGGGAATGTTCCCTACTAGTGGAATATACACGAGAACGGATATTGTGATTGTTACTCTCACCGAGATACGAGGTACCTGGGACCCACAACGAGCTGGTGCCTTGGGGTTATTTCCTATTGCTTATCCTCATTAGTTACTTTGTGATGACCATCGGAAGACAATATAGTTGGCTGGAAAATTCAGTATTGTTGACATTATTTTTAAAAATTTTGATTCTTAATGATATCCCACTTGAAAACTGTTTTAATTTTTAAGTTGCATCTTTTAGAAATTGTAACTAGAAATTCCTGTTTAAGAAAACCTACTGGATTTTAGTATTTTAATGTTTATCACATGGAATCTCTTAGTGGTGTTATCCTATGAGGCATTGGCTCACACCCTACTTACACCCTTGGGTGTATGTAGACTTGGTTATTTTTTGGTGTCACAGGTTGGGTACATTTTTTTATGCCAGTGGTTTGGGTTTCTAGCAAGTCTTTGGTGGTAAAGTCTTGTGGATATAGCATGAGGGTGGTTCCCCTTGCCATGAGGGTTATTGGGATGTTTTTTTGTAATTTTGTGCCTTTTTTATAGTCTTGGTGAGTTTCTTTAATCTATGTAATTGAGTTCTTAATTTTTGTAAAATATATTTTGGTTTGAAAAATCCTGATTTGTTTTATTGGATTCGTTTATTGTTTTAAGATTATAAACTCACGTAAATCAGTCCTAATTCTCATTTTGTGATACCTGGGCACTTGTTCCAGCATGTGGGGATCAGGAATTTCCTTTGGACCTTGTCACAGAATGATTTTGGCACTAGTTTCAGTGGTGACTAGATTCGGTTCGTGACAGCAGTTTTCAAAAGTGATGTGTCTATACTATGGAGGTGCATATTTTGGAGCCTCCATGGGAATTTCATACGATTAAAAAATATCCCGGAGAATAGAATCTTAGTTTAGTGATTAATTTGGATGACACATGCCTATCATAGGGCATTGAAAAATCAAATTTCTAAGTTTTTCTAATGCATCACAGAGTTGACCAGGGTTGTCTCACTTGAGGAACATTGTCGTCGGTTCAATTACTTGTTCTAGTCCACCTATTATAATTCTTTTTGGTTTTTTTAATATTTATTGAAAAGTAAATTTTGTTTCTTTTTGAAAAAACTTTTAATTAGAATAAATACATGAATATTTTAAATCTAGATGCAAATAGAATGAAATCATGGAAGAAAGGTTTTTGTCCTAGGGTAGGATAACACAGGTTCGTTCATCAATTTGTCTGTTTTTTAAATTTAATTTGATAATTCATTCCGTTAAACATCATTAATGAATTAATTTAACCTGATTTATTGATTTTGGGATTTTAGGATGTGTTTGGCACACCAAATCAGACCTCCTCTAACAGTCAAATTGGGCAACACCTCAACCGAGAATGTTATTCCTACAAGACCCGGCTCCACCGTATGTCATTTCAACCCTTATAGAAACCCCAAATCCACCATATGAATGGTTATCCTAACATAAGGTAGGGAAATTTATTTAATCATTGAAAAAAAATGGATTTGGAAATAGTGATGTGGTGGACGATCGCCGCACCCATTCAATATTCTAACCTCCATCACAAATTGATTTAAAACATTTTGAATTTGAGAAAAATAATTAATAACACCATGAAAACCTACTTTAGTTACAATCCATGATTTAGTCACTTGTAATGTATAAGTGCATAGATACCATAATGGAAAGATGTAAGAGAGAGAATAAAAATTTGAGTTGGAAGAGAAAAAGGGTGGAAGATGAAATGGGAATAGTTTAATATAAAAAAGATTAATACACTACATGATAAAATAAAACTAAAAATAAAACGAAAATAAAGGAAAAAAAATTCTAAATGTACCTTGGCCTCCTCACCTTGGTGCCCAGGATGGTGTGGGGATGGTAAGTAATTATTTGATAGATAGGAGATCCTCTTATTTTATAGGAAGATTTCATCCCCCAAAATTTGTCTCATTGTTGACCCATTAATTAGTTGATTCACACATTGACACCTTCAATTATGTTGTTCATAAAAGTATTTTATATTCACCCTTCAAATTTTATCTCATTTGTAAATAGGATGTATGAGTTATGATTTTTTAGTTAATAGGTTCTTTTTCTAGATGAAGTTTGAGGCAACTTCCTTCAAAAATATATCGTTCAATAGCCACCTTAACGGATTCCAAACTCCATTAAATTTAATATTGAAACTAAAATATGTATAATTAATCCATTTTAGGTGGAATAACCTCAATTGAAAGAGTTTAGGCCTATATGTGCTTCTGTTACGATGGTGGCATCCACACTGTCCACTGTGAGAATTATTCAACTTCATTGATTTTTATCCTCTAGATGAACGAATCAGCCCCAGATCTGTAAGACAAAGCTAAAGGAAATAAAATAGGTATTCTGAAAAAAAAAATTGAATCACTCAATTTGGAATTATATTATTTAGTAAATTATTGGTCAGAGTGGACACTCAAGAGGGGGGTGAATTGAGTTCCAATTAAAATTTCTGTTTAAAAATCCTTTACCAAAATCCCCCAATTTAAAATACTAATTGAATTGTAGTGAATTTGAACTAAATCATACTTTCAGTTAGGTTCTCAAGGGATTTATTAAATCCCAGTTAATCTAATCAGAGGATCAGATTATCTTTTGAAACTAACCTAATGATTTGCAAGTAATTCAAACACTTTCTAATTCAATTATCAGAGTAACTTTGACAGTTTAAGCTTTAAAGCACTTAGCAGCGGAATAAAAGGTTGTAGATAAAACTAAATAAAGAACAGCAGATATAACCAAGAGGTTCAGTCTCAAGACAAGACTTAGTCCTCTCAACAATTTATATAAATTTTATCCACACCCTAGATTGGGGTTTACAACAGTTTACAACTATCCAGGTCAAAGACCTCTACCACAGTTCTACGTGAGAAACAAAGCAATAGCAAATACAGTTGTCCAGGTCACACACGACCTCTACCACTATCCACAGTGGGATAAAGAAGATGTAAGGAGTTTAAATGAGGATTTACAGATCCTCCAGTTAAGGTTCAGGAGACAGTGTGTGTAAAAATTAAAAAAGATGATACACACTACTCGTAATGTAAATAATAAATCACTGAATAAGATATAGAGTTTAGAATGGATCTAGTGATTGAATTGTTTCTCTAGACTCCTTCTAATTTGATCAGAAGTGGTTCTGAGTCCTCTTCTGGTTTTTTGTCTGAAAAACAGAGTGTCGTCTGCTTGACATCCAGGTTTAGAGACAGTGAAATGTAGTGGATGAAGTTCTTCAAAATCTTTGTGAATGTACACAGCTCTTCTTGAGTAAGCATGAGTGTGTATGATCTTCTGTATCTTTTTTGTATTCTTCATGTATGTATCACGTGTATATCACCCCACGTCCCTTGTGTGTTTTTCCGTAATAGGAAATTCTTCTATTTATGGCACGAGCTCCGTCAAAAGATATGATTTCTTTTTGCAGGTATGAGGTACGGTTCCCTGACATCCAACAACCTTCATTAAATAAATGATAGAGCATTAAAATATACCTAATACGACTGTTGGTTAGATTTAATAAAGATAAAGAAATTAAGGTAGCATCGGATTCTCTGGAACGGTAGCTTTGGATATCGGTAGCCTTGAGTAACAGTAGGCTTTGTATAGGAAGACTTCATGTCTGTCGGTAGACTTGATCGGTAACTTGTCTGTGTCGGTAGGCTTGTCTGTATTGGTAGGCTTGATGTACCAGCAGGCTTGCATAATTTTAGACTTGTTGTACCGGTGACTTGTATGTATCGGTGACTTTCACATATCGATAGGCTTTGCATATCAGTGACCTTCATGTATCGGTAGGCTTTGCATAACGGTGACCTTACGTATCGGTAGGCTTTGCATAATGATGAACTTACCCTATCGGTAGGCTTTGCATAACGGTGACCTTACCGTATCGGTAGGCTTTTCATAATGGTGACCTCCTGTCTGTTTAAGCATTCTATTAGCAGAATGGGTTGAGTTAGTATATATCCATTCAGTAACCAAATTCTCTAAAGATAATATAAATATTGTAATATATGAATATGTTCATGGTGAACATAAATACTGAAATAAGTAATTAATCATTAATTAATATAGGAACTATCAAAATATACTTGAACATAATTGAGATTATCAAAATATAACTGAGAATAATTAAAAATATGATTGATCATAGTTGGGATTATCAAAATATAATCGAGCATAGTTGGGATTATCAAAATATAAGTTCAACAAATTCTCCCAGAGGGCTCAACAGAAATGACTAAAATACCCATGACGTAAAAATGTGTCAAAAATCGAAAATTAAGCACTTCTCAAAATTTATCTCATTTTCATTCTATAATCAACATTGAAAATTATTTTAACAAAAAATTTAAATACATGGTTAATATAATTAAAAAAAATCAACAATTCATCATAATTGGATTACAAATATGCACATAAAATTTCTCTTTCAAATATACCCACACTTAAACTATGCTTTCCCTCAACCATAAAATCTCAACATAGAATTTAGAGGACACCAATGTTACCAATATTCAAAATCCAAAGTAATAAAATAAAAAAATCAATATCAAATAAAATGTTAAAAAATCCACATAAAATATCAATTTAATTTCCCAATTTTTAAAGATGTAATTAATTCATATATTTTAATTTTCCCCATTGAAAAATGATGGAAATTCTTTTTTCATTTATTCAAGATCCTCAATTCATTACCATTAAAAATTCCACATCATGATTTACCTCACCACTGAATTTTTACTCTCGTCTCTCATGATATAATTCAAGTAGTGTTATTCTCATATCATGAGAACATGCACCTTGTCTATAATATTATAAAATAACTACTTTATCCACTTTTTAAAGACTAAAGGCACATAAAATCATGAGTACTTTTCAATAAAGTTTCAAATAACTCTGAAGCTTAAGGTTGGTAGGAATTGATGTTCTAAAAATTAAGGCTGAAGGAGGAGTCTTTTCTCATAAGTATGATGCATTATATCAAAAAAATTAATGAAATTCTCCCCTTAAAAGTAGCAACACCAACTTCCTCTAAAACTCAAAGTAAGATCATGATGAAAGTAAACATAATGAATGATTAATGCACCCTAGGAATTTTTTTAAAAAAATTTGTATTTTTTGTTTTGAAATTTATGTTTATCTAAAACCCCACATCCATCACATAACCACATACGATTAGAATATTAACATTCTGGAAGATGGTGATTTTTGGTTCTCCCAAATCACAACCCATTTTTTCTCTTATTTTTTTTCTTTTGTTCATTTTTTTAATTCAATAGGGGAAAACAATGAAGTATAATGAATGATTCCACGACCTTTTAAAATTCCCACAATAGCACCCCTGCACTTTTTCGTTAAAATGCATAACATCCCTTCCACCATAATTTAATTTACCCCCACACTTCGTCTTTAAAATATCATGAAAATACCAAGAGTAGGGTTGGAATGGATAAAAATTTCATGAAACATGGATCATCCCTATAAAGTTCATTTATGGTATCTATGGGAAAAAATAAGGATTGATGTAAAGGTGGTCTTAAGGGATAAGGGATTTTCAAAAGATGCCTCAATTATTTTAAATATGTTTTTGCATAGTTGTAGCTTCGAAAAGTTCAAATGAAAGTTCTCGTCGATGACATGTCTCAGGATCACTCAAGAAATATACTAAAGAATAAATCGAAAGTAAATTGTCTAGAAATACTCTCTAGAATGACACATGTGATATTAGACAATCACTTAGGGAATTATTAATAACAACAAATCAATTCACATGAAATTCAGAAATTCAAAATATGAAAAATGGAAGGGAAATTTTATTTACCTAAATCAACTAATTCCCTTAAATCATGAGTCATTATTTCAATATCAATGCTTCACCTTAAACATTAAATTTTCCATTTTACTCATTAAATATTATTAAAATTAAAATCTAAAACATGGAATCACAGGATTCCTAAAAAAATCATGTCTCCTAGATATATCAAGTACAACAATAATTCAAGTGTGGAAATGAAATTTTATTTTTAAAGCTCAAAACATGTTTTGGACCAAAAAATGTAAGGAGTTTAAAAGATTAAACATTAAAAGTAAACTCTCTTTTGAAATAAGGATCCAGTCCTCTTCCTCAATTTAAGGCTTCCTTTTCCCATATATGAACCAACAGAAGAGAATTACTCACTTAAGAACAAGGATCATGTCATTAAATATCAAAAAGATAAGGAAGAGTGGGTCGTATTCTAGACTAATCTAGAAAATGAATTTTAAATAAAAAAAGCATGTAAAGATAAATCTTGGTATCATCCCCCAATTGGGCCATGAATTTTTACTACCTTCAGTGGGTAGTAACAGATGTTATCCATAATCTATTGGGTGTGTATTTTCTTATACTTGACCCACCACATGTGGTTTTCCCCAATATCAACATATTTGTTCTCATTGGGGAGGAATACATAGATAGAGTATACTAGATCTTCCCACTTTGCAATGTGGTATAGCCTGAATAGTGGGGGTATGAGGAATTATAAAGCCTCCTCTTCTTTTATTGCTACTTGTGAAACCATCTTATCTTCTATTGCTTTCTTCATAGGGCCTTCATCCTCTTGTATGATTTTCTCAGGCTCAGCAACTTGGATCTCTTTATGATGGGGCTCCTCCAATAGATGTTTAATGTCTTCGGAGAGCTCGAGGTGTTCCTAATTAGGTGAATATTTTTTCACATAATCCTCTAAGTCATATTTTGAGTCTTCCAATTTGGAAAATTAAAAATATATTGGAGTTATACTCAAATTAGATTCAATAAAATTAAAAGAGTGTGAGTTCGACATTGTATCATCTCCCTGATTTGGTTTAGCTTGAATCTTTTCTTTGGTGGATAGTGCCTCCTAGATTTGATTATCACAAGATGGAGGTAGATATTTGGGCTCCTCCACCTTGACTTCAAATTACACAACTTGGGTGGTTTCTTCTTTCAATGGTGTCAGCTCTTCTTCTTTTCAATTATTACGTAGATCAAGCAGTTCCTCACATTCATTCTGAAATTCATTTAAATCCTATTGATCTCCCACATGTGTCTTAGCAATAAAGTGATCCTCTATTCCATATATCTTGGGTTGAATTGGTTGAGTTAGGATGAATGATCCATCAGGTACCTCAACATTTACCTCCTTGGGTTATTCAATTATGAGTGGTAATATTTTTTCCACCACTACCTCACCTTCTTTCTCTAGTTCAGGTTCAGGTTGCTCCATCACTACATGAACATAGTCAAATGCCTATTCCATTTTCCTCCCCAAATCACCCATATTATTACTCAGCCTTTCAACCCATTCATTTAGATCATGATAATCATCTTCTAGTTCTTGATATTACACCTCTGAGTAATATTCCCATGCAAATAAATTGAATTTGAATACATCCTGGAAAAAGACTTATTTTTTTAGATTTTTTTTATAAAGAAAACAAAGAAAAATTTTTAAAAAATGATAATTTAGAAAAAATGATTGAATTAACTACTTAGCTCTGAGCAATGGTGCCAGTTTTGACGCACGCCTATCATGGGGTGTCGAAAAAGAAATTTTTTTTATTTTCCAAATGTATCACAAAGGCTAGCCAGGGTCATCTCACTTGAGGAGCGTTGCATTTGTTTCAATCACTTATTCTAGTTAACCTATTCTAATTCTTTTTTGTTTTTTAATTTTTTGAAAACAATGTTTTGGTTTTCTTTGAAAAACATGAAATTGGAATAATGACAAGAAAAATTTAAATCTATATTCAAACAGAATGAAATTAGGGAAGAAATCTCTTCATCCTAGGGTAGGATAACACAGGTTCATTCATCATTTTATTTGTTTTTTAAATTCCATTTGATAATTCACTAAGTGAAACCTAAGTAATGAATTACTTTCCCTTTACTTATTGAGTGTGTTATTTTATCATGTGTATGGCACCCCAAACCACACCTCCTCCAATAGTTAAATAGGGTAACACCATAACCGAGAATGTTATTCCAACAAGACTCGGCTCCACCATATTCTTTTTAACCCTTATAGAAATGCCAAATCCACCGTATGAAGTTTTTTCCTAACATAATTGAGGTAAAATGAATTAATCAAAGAAAAAATGGATTTGGAAGTAGTGTCGTGGTGTTTGATCGCCGCACCCGTGCAATATTCCCTCCTCCACCACAAATAGATTTAAAACATTTTGAAACGAAGAAAAATAATGAAGAACACCGTGAAAATCTCCCCCAGGTCTAACCCTAGAGTTACTCACTTTCCATGGTGAATTTTATAGAGATCACGATGGAAATATATAAGATAGAGAATTATAATTAGAGTTGGAAGAGAAAAGGTGTGGAAAAAAAGGGAACACTTTAATATAAAAAAGATTAATGCATTACATGATAAAATAAAACTAAAAATAAAAATAAAACAATGAAAGAAAAAAATATAAATTTCATTTGGCCTCAATTCCTTGGTACCCTGGATGGTGTGGGGATGGGAAGAAATGATTTGAGAGGTAGGAGCTTCCCTCCTTTTATAGGAAGATTTCATACTCTGAAAGTTCTCACATTTGTGAACCATTGATTTGTCGATTCATGCATGGAAAACTTCATTAATGTTTTTAATAAATGTGTTGTCCGTTATCCCACCAAATTTTATCTCATTTGGAAATATGATGTATGAGTTATGAGTTTTTAATTACCAGTTTATTTTTCTCGATAAAGGTTATAGGTAGATTCCTACAAAAATATGTCGTTCAATGGCTACCTTAATAGATAAAAAACTCCATGTAATTAATATAGAAATGAACCTATGTATTTTTGTTCCATTCCAGGTAGAAGCACCTTGAATGGAGGAGTGTATCATGATATTTTCATCTGTTACTGTGGTGGGGACCATGTTGTCTGCCACGAAAATTCTTTAACTCCATTTATTTTGTACGGCCTCTAGATGATCAAATCAGCCCCTAGTCCCAAAGACAATGTTAAAGGAAATAAAATAAGGATTATGATGAAAAATGAATCACTCAATTTAGAATTATATTTTTTTGGAATGACTAAAATACCCTTGATTTAAAAATCTGTCAAAAATACTGAATTAATCACTTTTCACAATTTAGCCCATTTTCATTCTGTAATCCAAATTGCCAATTGTTTTAACAAAAAATTTAAATATCTCAGTTTTATCATTTAAAAACATCCAAAATTCATTATTATTGAATTAAAAATATGCACATAAATTTTCTCTATAAAATACCCCCACACTTAAACCATTTTTTCCCTCAACCATAAAATATCAACATGGAATTCAGAAGACACCAATGTTACCAATATTAAAATTCCAAAGTAATAAAATCAAATAAAAATCAATGTCAAATTATATTTTCAAAAATCCACATAAAATATCAATTTAAATTCCCAATTTTTAAATAAATAATTAATTAATATATTTTACTTTTCCTCTTTAAAAATGATGCAACTACTTCTTTCATTCATTCAAGCTTTTCAATTCATTATTATTAAAAATTCCGCAACAAGATTTACCTCACCTTTGATTTTTTGACTCTCATCTCTCATAATATAATTCATGTAGAGTTATGCTCATATCATGAGAACATGAAACTTATCCATAATCTTGTAAAAGAACAACTTTCTCCACATTTTAAAGACAAAAGGAACATAAAACCATGTGGACTTTTCAATAAAGGTACAAATAACTCTAAGGCTTAAGGTTTGTAGGATTTTATGTTTTAAAAAATAAGTCTCAAGGAGGAGTTCTATCTATTAAGTACAATTCAATATATCAAAAAGTGTAATGAAATTCTCCACTTCAAAGTAGTAACACCCACTTCCCCCAAAACTCAAAGTATGGTCATGATCAATGTAAAGCATAGTGAATTATTAATGCACCCTCTAGATTTTTTTTAAAGAAATTTGTAATTTTTTTCTTTTTTTTGTGAAAGTTGTGATTAGATAAAACCTCACATACATCACCTAACCACATGCGATTATAATTTTTTGGTCTGGAAAATGGTGATTTTTTGTTCTTCTAAATCACAACCCATTTTTCTCTTCTTCGTTTTTCTTTTTGAAATTTTTTTTAATTCAAGAGGTGAAAACAATGAAGCACAATGAATGATTCCACAACCTTTTACAATTTCAACAATATCACCCCTGCACTTTTTCCTTACAATGTATAATATCCCTTCCACCATGATTCCCTTCACCCCACACTTAATCTTTAAAATATCATTCAAATACCAAGAGTAATGTAGGAATGGATTAAAATGGCTTCAAACATGGATTATCCCAATAAAGGTCATTCATGGTCTCTATGGTATAAAATAAAGATTGATTTAAAGGTGGTCTTTAAGGATAAGAGATTTCAAAAGATTCCTCAATCATTTTAAATATTTTTTTTCACGGTCATAGTTTCAACAAGTTCAAATGCATATTTTGGTCAGTGAAATGTCCCAAGATCACTTAAGAAATATGCCCAAGAATAAATAGGAAGTGCTTGGTCTATAAATCCTCTTGGGAATAATACATATTATAGATTCACAATCACTCAATAAATGATTAATAACAAAAAATCAAATCACATCAATTTTAGAAATTCAGAATGTGAAAAATGGTAGGGAAAATTCATTTACATAAATCACCTAGTTCCCTTAAATCCTGAGTTATCATTTCAATATCCATTCTTCACTCAAAACATTAAATTTTCCATTTTACTCATTCAATCTCATCAATATTGAAATCTAAAACATGGAATCATGGGATTCTTAAGAAACTTATGTCTTCTAGATAAGTCAAGTAAAGTAATAATTCAAGTGTGGAGCTTTAATTATATCTTTAAAGATCAAAACATGTTTTGGACCAAAAAATGTAATGAATTTAAGAGATTAAACATTAAAAGTAAACTCCCTTTTGAAATAAGGATCCAGTCCTCTTCTTCTATTTAAGGCTTCCTTTTCCCATATATGAACCTAAAAATAGAATTACTCACTTAAGAACAATAATCATTTCATTAAAGCTCAAAAAGATAAAGAGGAGTAGGCCACATACTGGACTAACCTAAAAAGGAATTTGAAATATAAAAATCTCGTAAATATAAATCATGGTAGGATCCCCCAAGTGGGCCTTGAACTTTTACTACCTCCAGGGGGTAGTACTAGTTGATATCCATAATCTGTTGGGGGTGTATTTTCTTGGACTTGAACCACCACATGTGGATTTTCCCAACATCCACATCTGTGTTCTTGTTAAATAGGACACCACCGATAGAGTACAACAGATCCTCCCCCTTCACAATGTGGTATAGCTTCAATGGTGGGGGTAGTATGAATTATAGATCCTCTTCTTCTTTTGTTGCTACTTGTGCAACCATCTTATCTTCCACTGATGGCTTCATGGGGATTCAGTATCTTGTCTGATTTCCTCAGGCTCAACAACTTGGATCTCATCATGATGGGTCTCATCCATTATATGTTCAATGTCTTTAGATAGCTCTAGGTGTTCCTCAATAGGTGAAAATTTTTCCACATCATCCTACAAGGAATAATAGAGTCTTCCAATTCAAAAAAATCAAAATAGTTGGGAGTTATACTCAAATCAGATTCAATAAAATTAAAAGTGTGTGAGTTAAACATTGTATCATCTCCCTGATTTGGTTCATCTTGAATATTTTCTTTGGTGGAGAGTGGCTCTTGGATTTTATTATCACTATATAGAGGTAGTTAGTCAGTCTCCTCCAACTTTACTTTAAATTCCACCACTTGGGTGGTGTCTTCTTTTAGTGGTGTTGGATCTTCTTATTTTCAAGGCTTGGGGAGATCAAGTAGTTCTTAACATTCATTCCAAATTTCATCCAACTCATGTTGATCTCCCACATGTGGATCAGAAATAAAGAAATCCTCCTTTTCATATATCTTGGGTAGAATATTTTGAGTTATGATGAACGAGTCTTCAAGAAGCTAAATATTTTCCTACTATGGTTCTTCAATGATGAGTGGTGAAATTTCTTCACAATTACCTCAACTTTTTTTCTGGTTCAGGGTGAGATTTCTCCATCACTGCACGAACATAGTAAAATTATAATTCCATTTTCCTCCACAAATCATCCATAATATTACCCATCCTTTCAACCTGGTAATTTAGACCGCTATAATAAACTTCTAGTTCTTGATATTTCACCTTTGATTAATCTTTCCATGAAATAAAATTTTAATTTTAATTCATCATGGGAAAAAGAATAGTTTTTTTAGATTTTTTTTATAAATAAGAAAAGAAAAATAATTAAAAAAATTGAATTTATAAAAAAATTATTGAAGTAACTGATTATCTCCCCAGAAATGGTGCTAGTTTTGATGAACGCTTGTCGCAAGGAGTGGAAAAAGAAAATTTATAAGTTTTCCTAGTACACCACAGAGGTGGAACAGGGTCGTCTCACTAAAGGAGCACTGTAGGTGGTTCAATCACTTATACCAGTTCACCTATTCTAATTCTTTTTGGTTTTTTAATATTTATAAAAAACTATGTTTTGTTTTTTTGGAAAAATGTGCAATTAGAATAATGACATGAAAATTTTAAATCTAGATGCAAACATAATGAAATCCGGGAAGAAATTTCTTGGTCCTAGGGTACAATAACACAGGTTCATTCATAATTTTATTTTTTATTTAAATTTTATTTATTAATTCATTTATTGACACCTCATTAATGAATTACTTTCCCTTGATTTATTTACAGTGTGATTTTAGCTTTCTTCTGACACACCAATCCATACTTCCTCCAATAGTTTAATACAGTAACACCCTAACTGAGAATGTTATTCCTATAAGACCTAGCTCCACCATATTCAGTTTCACCCCTTATGGAAACCCCAACTCCACTATATGAAGGTTTTCCTGAAGATAAGGGAGGGAAAATGAATTCAACATTGAAAAGAAATGGATTTGGAAATAATGTCGTGGTGGACAACCACCACACCTGTACAATATTTCTGCCACCACAATAAATAGATTAAAAACATTTTTAATTGATGAGAAATAATGAAGAACACTGTGAAAACCTCCCATAATTACAATCCTCATATTAGTCACTTTCCATGGAGAAGTGCATAAGGATCACGATGGAAGGATGGAAGATAGAGAATGAGAATTATAGTTGGAAGAGAAAGGGGTGGAAGAAGAAAGGGGAACATTTTAAAATAAAAATGATTAATGCATTACTTGATAAAAGAAATGTAAAAATAAAAGGAAAATAAAGAAATAAAAAATTCCAAATGTACTTTTTCCACCTCACCTTAGTTACCCGGATGGTGTGGGGATGGGAAGGAATGATTTGAGAGATAGGAGCTCCTCTCCTTTTATATTTAGATTTCATCATCCAAAAGTTGTCGCATTATTGACCCAATAGTTAGCTGATTCACATGTGGACACATTCAATTAAGTTGTTCATAAATGTGTTGTACATTCACCCTCCAAATTTTATCTCATTTTTAAAATAGATGTATGATTTTTCATTTTTTAATTAATAGTTTCTTCTTCTAGATGAAGGTTCTCGGTAGCTTCCTACAAAAATATGTCATTTAAATTCTACCTTAATGGATTCAAAACTCAATGGAATTTAAAATAGAAATGAACCTATGTATCCTTGTTCCATTATAGGTAAAAGAACCTCAATTGAATGAGTTTATATCGAGATGTACTTCTGTTATGGTTGTGGGGTCCACGATGTTCGCCCCAAATATTCGTCAACTTCATTGATTTTTTATGGTATTTGGATGATCGAATCAGCCTCTGGTCCAGAAGAAAAATTTAAATGAAATAAAACAATGATTCTTAAAAAAAGAATCACGCAATTTGGAATTATATATTTCATAAAATGCCTAAAATAACCTTGACGTAAAAATTTGTCAAAAAACCATAATTAAGAACTTCTCACAATTTATCCCAATTTAATTATATAATCCAAATTTCCCATTATTTTAATAAAATATTTAAATATATGGTTATTATCATTTAAAAACATCAAAAATTCATTATTATTGGATTAAAAATATAAACATAAATTTTCTCTGTTAGTGGAAAGGTCGTATCTTCTTCTATTCAATGTCATCTTAAGGAAGATCCAAAAGTTATTAGTCATTATTAGGATCTGTTAGAAACTAATAACCTTCATGTTATGCATCAAGTGCCAATGGAATCATATTCATAACCTACAATGATTCAAGGTGCAGTTCTTATTTCATCATCTTTAATTATGACATTGTTTGATATAGGCGCTTATCTTTCTTTTATTTCTTCCCATTATATGGACCTATTAAAACTTCCATCTAATATAATTTTGTATGTCTAGTGACCCAAACCCAGATATCCCTGAGCCAAATTCATAAATTAATTACATTGGAATTATTATAATTAATCAAATCCTGATGAACCGAGAGTTTAGTTGTCTTGGTAAACCAAATATATACATGAGTATTGTATTAAAAAATATTACACTAATTATAACATAATTTTTTTTTCTTCATAAATAAATAACTATGAGGATAGATCTAATCTATCTAGTAAATCCATTCATATATTTCATTGTACTCTCCTTGGATTCATTGGGAAAGAAACATAATAAGGGTGAGCTAAAATGCTCAGTAAGGGAAAATATTGCGAAATCAATAATGTATCAATGAGAATAATAATTATGAATTGGTAAAAAAATGAACTCACATTCCATATAATAAATAAATTGAGAGTAAAGTTCATAAACCATATGGAAATTTAATAAATATAAATGCATTCTATTAAAATAACTAGATAAGGAAAAATAAATATGTCAAGGTAAGAAACTAAAACACATTCCATTTAATCAATGAACTGCAAATGAATTGTATCAATAGATATTTTTATGAAAAATATCATAGATGAATAATAACCAAAACTAAGTGAGGTAAATTCTTGCTTATTGGATTTCATGTTTCCTTGGTACATGGTACCTTTACCGTCAATACCATTCACAACATGCTTTACAACATATTGGTAAAAATCCATCTAAGGGGGATAGCCTAATTAATAATCCCATGAGACTACCAATTCATCAAGGGGATATCAATAATCAAGCACCACCCATGTTGTACCAGTCCAAAACATACTCATACATTTAATAATTGATTTAACTATGTGCCTTATCAAATATTTAGATGCAGTAAGAGACACAGATTTATCAATATTTACCCAAATAATCATATAACATTCAAAGTAAACGCCATATAACAATGATATGTGATTTTAGAAATTAATATATCCATAATAAATGATGTGGTAAAATAGGGTAATTTCAATTTTCAACGATCATACACAATTGAATATCTCAAGGGGAAAAATGAATCAAAAAAGTTAATTTTAATGTTATCCTTGTCCAAATAAATCATAAACCATCAAGAGTGAGATTAAGGATGGTATCAATACAACATACCCTAAGTGGATTAAAATAAAGGGTTTTTGTTGATGATTAATGGAAATATTATAAAAATATCTTTTAATACAATACCTTAGGTAAATATCCTTTTGTTTGGAAAAAATGTTTAAAAAAATATTCCATGAAAATAAATTTTAAAGAACAAATTGTTAAAAATTAATCTTTTAAACATTCAAAGGAATCCTCTAAGTAATGATGGTGCGTAAATATGTATATGTGGTACAAGGTAAAAAGAACATTCTTTTCTCGTGATAAAAAGGTTTTAAATATGACTTGTTCAAAAATTGATAGGAAGATTCCATTCAAAAAACTGGTAAAAGAAAAAAAGGAGTAAAAATTTCTTTACCAAATCATTTTAAAAACATTCTTGAAAACTTTTTATTAAAACATGGTTTTTTTAAGAAAACAAGTTCTCTGACTAAGAGAGGAATAAAGTTATGTTTTCTAAAAAACATTTTAAGTACCAAAGGGTAGGAAAATGGTACTAATAGTTTAAAAAGTCATAAATAACCATAGGAGATAAAATTTAATGGTTTTATTAAAAAATTGGGTACAACCGCGAAAGCGGCACACACACAAGGAAGAAAATTACATGTAAATCACAAGCTCGGGGACATGACCCCGCAACCTTCCCATCACCCCCCCCCCCCCAAGCCCGTACCAACCCACCACCAACAGTGGGGCAGAATGGTTTTATTTAACAATGGTCATATGATTTATTTGAATGGAAATGAATTATTATTAAAATTATTCTTGAGGGAAATAAACCTTAAACATTCTGAAGTGTCCCATACAACTTTGAAAAAATTTATAACATAAGCCTCAAGAAGGAATAAAATTAAATTAATGTTATAATATAATTAAGGTATCTATATTCATGATATATCATTTAAAAGGGTGGAATACACAACATATAAAATAAACTAGGATTATAATAGCAAATAAGTCTCAGGGGAATGTACATTGAGACAAAATCTCTTGCCTTGTGTTTCCTTTCATGGTAACATCCTTTAAATTCATATATAATAAAATAATGTTAATTATTTACTTTATTGAGAAACTTTTTCATGTTTATCATTAATTTTATTTCATGTTTTACTATTTTTTATATAAATACTTAAAAATTAATTGTACATCGGGTTTTTTGACAAAATTCGGTTTATGTGTCAAAAACAAATTTGGTAAGTCAAATATAGTCAAAGGGTTCATTATATAACATATTCAGAATAATAATCATAAAATAATTTTTATATTTATACATAAATTATACTTTTAAAATCAATAATTAAATATAGTTGTTAAAAATTAATCAATGTTACAGTCATAAAAAAGGTAGGTCATACGTATGCATGAGTAATGTTCCCATTTTTTAGTGATCATTATGGAAAGAAGGTAAGTAACACCATATATTTCCATGATGATAATTATATCATAAATAAAATGTTATTTAATCATATATACATATATATATATATATATATAATTTATGTGATGTAAAAGGAACCACATCGTGTCAATGAGGTGGTACTCCATATGTCCATGAACAATGTTATCACTTTTTAAGTGTACAAAAGGGTAATAATTAAAATGATATATATATATATAGTATATTTTCAGAAAGGTAATTATTTAATTAATATAATAGTAGGTTTTTTATGTCACATATGTTTAATTGAAACCATCCTTTATACATTCCATCTATAGTGTGAACGAATCCCAACGCTTTGAGGGGCGGTAGTTCACACTTCCTCTAATGATGTTATCGTATTAAAGTAAAATGGAAATTATTAATTGTATGTGTAATAAAAGAATTAAATAAGTATAAAGAAATGAAACATATATAATATATATCATATATAAACAGAGTTTCCATATTAATGTCCACCATGAGTGGTGGTAAAAGAAAAAATGAACAATCATCATTTCGTGAGGCAGTAGTTCGCCATACACAAAAACAATATGTTCGTTACCCATTAGATAAAACTACGTGTAATTGTAGGTATAACCCTTATAATAACAATATTATAGTATATTTAGGATAATGGAGTTTTTATAAAATCATATAATAATAATAGTATAGGGGTTGGATAATGGAAATAAAACTAAAAGGTATAAGGAAAGATATTACCTCTTAATTGGGTAACTCCTTTTGGTTTGAACCAAAATATTCCTTGGATTGATTTTATCCCAAAGGTTGAATTTTAGTATTAGGTTAGGTATTTTGAGGATAAATTTTGTAAGATCTTGGTTCATCCAAAGTGTCTTGAGAGTGTGAGGAAGTGGAAGGATAGGAGGTCATTTTATAGTAGAGGAGGAGTGGCACTCTATTAATATTTTTAAAATGGAATTCCATGCACGTTTTTCATGTTTCAAGTGAATAATATAATTATAGAATTTCTATTAAAATGATTATAGGGTATAAATATGGAAATAAAATAGGTATTGGACAATTTTATAGGTCATTTTGGGCTATAAGTTTAAGGTTTTTTCCTTTAATAAGCTTAATTTAACCTTAATTGTTGTAATTAATATTAATTACTTTCACTAGTCAATTTGGTCAAAACAGTTGTTATTATTATAAATTATAAATTATTTTATTCCAAATATGGAATCCATTTTTTTCAAATTCGAATCATATTAGTGGAAGAAATTTATTTAAATTTAATAATACAGGTGGGGCCACAATTCAGGGTTTTAAAGTAAAAACGACCAAAAGACTGCTATGTTATTATAATCAGTTTCAAAGTTAAATTGATTAAAATTACATAAATTGTATTAATTGATAAATATATTATCTAATTAAACTTTAAAACCAATTAAAAATATAATTTTACCTTATAAATAAATTTGATGAAAAAACAGTTTTGAACTAAAATTCAGTATTTTTAACTATTCATTAAAAAATGAAATGTTTCCAAAAAATATCAAAAATTCACCCTAACCTAATTATTACATTTCTATTTTAGAGATAAAATTTAGTTTTAAATATTAAATCAATTAATGTTTCAAAATTTATATTTAAATGGGTTTTTAATTAAAAGGCAGTAAAATTACCTATATAAAAATATAGGTTTATATGTGTAAAATAGAGTTTCTTATTATCTTATGTCGATAATAACTAATGGGTGAATATAAAAAATATTTTACTGAATATATAAAATATATATTTAATAAAATAATTCCCTAATTATAATTAATCATATTTACTAATATAAAACTCTTTTGGAAACATAAAAATAATAATATTTATTTTTATATATAATTGGTTCTTATTTCGTTTCTTATTAGTTGGTAACTCGTGAATTCATTTCATATTTATATAAATAATAAATTTTCATAAGTTAGTTAATACTATTCATAATAACTAGTTAATATATTATTTTACTAAATAGTAATATTTTAATATTATATTATTGTTTGGAAAAAATATGTCTTGCCTGTAACGCAATTGATCGAAGAAGGTTGCTCTTTCATGTAACACATGCTAACTCAATGTTGCATGAATTTAAATATATAAAATATATTTTAAATAGTAAATATATTATAAAGTATCTAAATATTATATTAACTTATGTTCTTATTGTCATGTGTCATACAGGATATCGAATACAAGGTTCTTACATTAGATTTTTGGCGCATCACAATATGCAATGGAGTTGGTGACACCACTTGGTAAGAAGAGGGAATAGTGTTTCAAACGACTATCTTTTTTACTCAAAATGTAAGGGGTCAAACTCCAACATAATTTCCTTGTTTTTTTAGTGGACCTTTTTTACATGATCCTCATTATAGATTGGATGGTGCTTTTTAGGTGCACATATATTGCTACTACCAGCAAGAGGGTTTTTTAGAACCCGAGGGGAGTGCACAGGTCTTCTAATGTGAATGGGATCCTCATTCAGGACATGCAGGACCTCTACTTTTGGAGTTAGGTAGTCTTGTTTTTTAGATTTTAAATATCATGTTGGTGGAAGATAGTAGTGGTTCTAAGGATGGATTACCTCCCACAGTGGATGGGTTTCTAGAGGTATTTCAAGATGATTTCCAGGGTTGCCTTTAGAGAGGGATGTGGATTTTACAACCAATTTGGAACTGGTAACACATTCTATATCTCTTCCCTTGTACCATATGACCCCCACCTAGTTGAGTGAATTAAATATGCAGTTGGGTGATTTATAATCTAAAGGGTTCATTCACCAGAGCGTCTTGCTATGGGTTGCACTAGTTCTCTTTTATAAGAAGGTTGATGGATCTACCCAGTTGCATATTGATTATCAGAAGATGAATAAAGTAACAATCAAGAACAAATACTTATTTCCCCTCATTGATGACCAATTTGTTCATATAAAGGGTGAAAGTTGGTTATCAAAAATTTATTTGAGTTTTGAGTATCACCAAGTAATAGTTAGAGAGGCAAATATCTTGAAAATAGCCTTTCGATTCAAGTGAAAATACTTTGAGTATTTTGTCATTCCATTAGGTTTGATGAATTCTCTAATGGTCTTCATGGTGGTCATGTGTAGGGTGTTCCATAAGTACCATGAAACTTTTGTTCTGGTTTTTGTGGACTAAATCCTAGTATAATCTGGGACCGAGGAAGACCATGAGCAACACTTGATAATTCTGCTGGGAACTCTTAAAAAATTTCAACTTTACTCTAATATTTCCAAGTTCACTTTTTGGATCAGGGAAAAAAAGTTTATAGGTCATGAAATTTCAGAACATGGGGATTTGGTGGACCCTGATAAGATCAAAGTTGTGATTTCATGGGATTAACTGAAGAATTTATTTTAAATAAGAAGTGTTTTTGGCCCAATAGGGTATTATAAATTGTTCATTATAGATTTCTCCCATCTTACCTCACTTATAATTTTTATTAACCAAAAAGGGGTAATGTTTGAGTGGAGACCAAAATTTTAGGCATCTTTTTAGGAGCTTGACCAACGGTTGAGCACATCTCTTGTTTTTACATTGCGAAAATCTATAAGAAGATATTTATTGGTCGTGGGTCTTGAGTTTGTGTCAATGTAGGATGAGCATGTGGAACTTCGACCACATGAAAATAAATACCTATCCCAACATCTAGAATTAGTGGTAGTGATTCATATCTTGAAAATGTGGTGTCATTATATCTTTGGTGATAAGATTGTGGTATACTCATATAATAATACATTGGAATACATTTTCTCCCAAAAAGATATGAATTTGAGAAATTTCTATTGGGTTGAGTAACTTCAAGGGTTTGATTTTGATATCGTGCACACCCTTGGAAAATGTAATGTGGTAGTAGATGCTTTGAGCATAAAAATTCCAGTGCAAGCCTTGAAAGGGTCCAGTGATGAAAAGGCTTTGATGGGTATTTTTTTACAGATGCATATGTAGACCAAGGAACTTGGTGGTGGTGCATTATTGTCTAGTGTTCAGTTCACACCCTCCCTTTGGTAGTTGATTCAGTAGGATAATTTAGGTGATGAGTTTTTCTAGTGATCTATGCAGTTCTTAAATATTGTGGTGGTGCCCAGTAGATGTTCCTTGTCTTGAAATGGAACTCTTTGCTTCAAGGTTCATGTTCTAATTCCTCTATTTATGCAGAAGGTTCTGATGAGGGATAACCACTATTTTTAGTGGTCCATTCATCTCAGGACCACCAAGATGTTTTATAATATTCATCATCAGTTTTGGTTGCTGGTAATGAGGTAGGACACATCTGAATTTTTGTCCAGGTGTTATGTTTGTCAATAGGTTAATGTAGAGCATCAAAGTCCCTATGGTCTACTTTAGTGATTACATATTCCTACCTAGAAGTGGGATAATATCACACTTAATTTCATTATTAGATTACCACATACACCCTATGGATGGAAAATGATTTGGGTGGTTTTTTACCATATGAGAAAATCGCCCCATTTCATTAAGATTAAGGACTCAACCAAAGTTGAGAAATTTGGCCATTTGTATATTCAAGAGATAGTGAGGCTTCATGGTGTGTCGTTAGAAAACATTTCCGATTAGGACCCCTACTTTACCTCTCAGTTTTGGTAAGACCATCATAAGGAAATGGGGTCACAGGTTAAGTTGATCGTAGCATACCATCCTCATATGGATGGTCAAATAGAGAGGGTGAATCAAATCATGGATGAAATTCTCTAGACATGGGTTTTGGATTTCAAAGGATCATAGGATATCTATTTGGGGTTGGTGTAATTTTTTTATAATAATACCTACTAATACTCTATAAGAATAGATCCCTTCAAAGCACTTTATGGTCGGCCATGTCGGTCACCCTTGTGTTGGGATAAGGTAGGTGAGAACTCATTGTTAGGATTGATTATTGTACATAATACATTTGATAAATTTTGATAGATCAAGAAGTGGTTGTTGATAGTGCAGAGATACTATAAGTATTTTATCGATCAGTGATACTGAGAACTAGAGTTCTCATTTGGTGATCGGGTGTTTCTAAAGGTGGCTCCTTTCTTGGGACATCGTCATCTTGGTAAGAAAGGGAAGTTAATGCCTAGGTAAATAGGACCATTATATATTAATGAGAGAATTGGTAAGGTTTCATAATGGTTAAATTTTTCATCCCATTTTACATCAATTCATGATGTGTTCCATATATCATAGTTAAATAAGTATAATTCAGATACATCCCATGTGTTGAACTGGTAAGAGTTGGAACTAGAACCTTATTTGTCTATGTTCGAGCAACCAGTGTGGGTTCTGGATTCCTAAGAGAAAGGGCTTCATGGGGAGTCCATACTATTGGTTCTACTTCATTGGCAGCATAGAAATGATGATCATGAGTCATTAGAGTGGAAATATTGGGTTGAGGATCATTGCCCACTATTATTCTATGATTACATAATCATTTGACTTTCTAAGGGAAGAAAGTTTTCTTGGTGGGGAGAATTTTCATATCCATGATTTTATTTTGATGTATTTTTCACTTTTATTTTCATCTTATCTTTTTTGCATGGATTTTACCTTGTGTTTTTGAGAAAAAAGAATTTTGTTTACCTCAAGCAGGTGGTATATGATTAGTATAATCAATACATCATCCTAGAAGAGACCATGTGCCTTGGATAGTGGCATTGTCAAGGACGCATGAGCGTGCGACTAACCATGCACTCGGGCCTCTAGGACTCTTTGAGGCACATAGTTGACCCCACTGGCATGTGTCCTTCCCTCAGAGACCATGTGGCCTTCTTTTTCTTTGTAAAGAGGTGTTGCACAGTTTAGAAAACCATGCAGCCAAACCAATGTCCAAACCATGCATCCTTCCCAAAACATAAAAATATGGAATTAATCTCTTTATTGTTCCTCTAATTTGACCCCAAATCCACTATTATTCATCACATTCAAGATTCCCCACTTTTTTAACACCTCCCCCTCCCTCTTGGATCTCTTTTTCCCAATTTTCTAGCATATTTGTCCTTGGAACTTCAAATAATCACCAAGTTAGACCTTCCACTCTTGATTTCTTCCTTCTTCTTGGTTCCGTCTTCCTCCTTCTTTGGGTTCTTATTTCTCTATTATATGGTTTGTCCTATTAAAGGTTCAATATTGGTTTCAAGGATTAAATAGTTATTTTTTTAGGTTTTACTTTTCCTCTATGGCGTCTCCTTGTGGAGTTGGTGTGGTTTTCCATCATATTTTAGAATTTTCCAAGATCAATGTAGGTGATTCAATGATTTAGCATTATTGGATGATTTTGGTATGTTTTTTTTATTCTTAAATATTTTTCATGGATTTTTTGGGTGGTGTTAACAATCTTCAAGTATTTTTTGTGGTATTGTGGGCTGAAATATGAATTTATAAAGGAAAATGGTGTATTTTATGTGTGTTCCATGGTTGGGTGTGGGTGTGTGTAGTGGTGTTTTGAATGACATGATAAATGCTTTTCCAACTAAAAATGGTTGATTTTATTGGGGTTTTTCAATGTTGGAAGTGTTTTTGTATAAGTGGTGGCTCTTGTGACGTGAGATGTGAAAATTGAGTAAAAAGGGGAATCCTTTCTAAAAAGATGGGTGGACTAGGACTAGTATTTTAGTCAGGTCGGGGGGGGCAAGACCCAGTTCACCCTAGAAGGATTAACACTACAACACTAACTAAACATATAACGATTGGATAGCACTAGACCTTGGGATGTTTTCATCTCTAGTGTCTCATACACAAGGGTGATACGAGTTATTTTTTTATACCATATTCACTGAGGTACAAGTTTCTTAGGGTTTCACTAACACTAATTTTTAGGAATTACCTATGGTGGTAATTTGATGATATTCCTACAGCTTGGATCTTTGGAGTATGTTATTTTATTTTAATTTTTGAAGTATGTTTTATTTAAAATTCTATCTCTCTTTTTCATTAAAAATAGAATGGTCACTTGCCAAATAAAATTTGGGTATGAAATCCTTCTCTTTGGGTGGTATCCTACTAGGAATTGCCTCATACCCTATATAAACACTCAGGAGTATGTAGACCTTGTTATGTTTGGCCCAAGAAAAGGTAATATGTTCTGTAGCTTTGAAGAGGCATCTGATTTCTAGCATTCCTCTTCTTACAAGTGTTGGTGGAGGTTGCTTGAGATTGTTGGCCCTCTCATTGCATGGAGGTTTTTGGAAGTGTAGTTGGTTCCCCTACCCATTTGGTTATTTTTATTTTTTGTTTAAAACTATAAAAATTTAAACATGTGATAGATGTATATATTTTGACAATAGTTATTGATCATCTGGTGATGTTTTATTCTTTTTGGGTGTTTATGGTAATTTATATGGGTTAAATCATCCCCAGAGCATGTTGTTTGATGCCTAGCCATTGGTTTCCAACTCATGGGGATTGGGAGCACTCATCCAGCTATGCCATGGTTTGGGTGTCAGGTTTGATGGAAACCCAGACCAGTTCGTGGTAGTATTTATATAACTAATAAAATCAATCTTTCCTAATATTTAATATTTTATGCCAAAATCAATTATGCCTTTAATTTATCTAAGAATTATTTTTCCTTTCATGTGATGAGATTATTTTTGAGCACATTAAAAACACACACAAATAATAATCGCATATGCAATATCTATCCTTGAAGTAATAAGATATAGTAAACTTCTAATTAACTTCCTAATTTCCTTATAATCGACTTCCTTCCCTTTCCCTTCTTTCAATAACTTAGTTTACATTGAAATTATCATTGAAACTGGTTTTTAATCTTCCATGCCAAAATTAAATAGATGTTATATAGAAAAATTTTATTAGGATGGGAAGATATATTTCTTCATTTTTGGAATTTTTAACCCAAGAAAATATTTCATTTCCCTGAGTATGGAAATTTTAAATAACTAATTAATCTCCTTGGAAAACTTTTCAAAAGTTTACTCATCATTCCTAGCAATGATAATATTGTCAATATAAGTGTTCAAGGTTAGGAACACCTGTTGATTTTATTTGATGTAGATATTACTATCAACTCTTCTTTCCTAGAAGTTGAATTTTCTTAATCAAGTATCCAATCAGGAATAACAATCTATCATATCTTACTTTAAAATGTAAAAAGACTTTTTCAACTTACACATATAAATTCCATCATTTTTAATAATGAATCCACAAAATTATTTAATGTAAACTTATTTATCAATAAATATATTAAATAAAGATAAGTTTAAATTTATCTAGATAAATTTATAACCTCATTGTTTAGTGATAGAAAGAAAAATTATGATAGTATCTAATATTTCCATTAGAGGAAAAGTCTCATCAAAATTAATGCCTTTAATTTGTGAGTAACCTCTTCAAACTAGTCTTGCTCTGTTTCCTATAATTTCACCATCTCCATTCAACTTGTTTTGGAAAACCCACTTTTTACTAATAACGTTTTTATTAGGTATCATTAATCTCAATTTTATCTAGATCATCATTCATGGAATCAATCCACTCTTGATTCTCAAAATCCTTATTAACATCTTTTGTCTCAACTTTTGAATATAAGGAAATATTTGAAATTAACCTTCATGTTATTCTAATTTGAACCAATTCTTGTTGATCACAAAATATTTTTTTAACTTACACCTACATTTTCAAGCTAATATGGTAGGTATGAAGTTGTCCATCATCACTAAAAAAATTTAATATAGAGTTTTCATTTCAAGAATATTTTTCACTTTTCTCAACTGTAATCTCTATGTCTCCCCTATCTTCCACATAATCTTCTATTTTGAAAGCATTATTATTAGATTTTTTAGGAACTTTTAAATCTGTAGGATCAACTATATTTCATAGTTCTTTATTAAAGAATTTGTATCCTCTAACATTATAAGAGTATCCAAAAATTATTCTATCAACACCTCTCTGATGAAATTTCCCAAGATTTATACTTTTACTTTTATAATGAAGGGACTACTAAACACATGTTGCTGATTCAAACATGGGGTTTCATTATAAAACATTTTATAAGGATTCATATCAAATTTTGGTCTATAGAAACATCATATATGAATACAAACTATTATACTGGCATCGTGTCTACAAAAATAATGAGAAGCATCATGTGTGATCAATATTTTTTGCCCTATTTCCAACAGAATTTTATTCTTTCTTTCAGTAACATCATTTTTTTATGGTGAACTAAACTCATGATAAATTCCATGTTTTTTAAGATAATATCTAAACTCTTCTTTTTTATTATCACTTACATTATTAGTTTGTAACTTCTTTAAAGAATAACCATCTTATTTCCCTACACTTCTATAAAAGTTTTTAAACATTGTGTGATCCATTAATCTATCTTTCAAAAACATGATGCTTGTAATGTGATTAAATTAATCAATAAATTAAATAAAGTAATTATATATACATGTTGATTATTTACTCCTCAACCCATAAATATTATAATGTATTAGCTCTATGGGTCGAGTTGAATGATTATCGACTTACTAATATACATAGTTTGTAATCTTCCCTTTCTAAAAAATGGATAAACACAAATCTATTCTCCTTTTCATGTAAATAAAATATCAAAAATACTTTTTCAATTTGTTATCTTTCTCTTATTACTTTGCAACATGTTCCTCATCCTTTTATTTCATTTCTTATTTTCTTTGATCATTCTAAGATGGAAAAAACTTTCTCCACAACCAAGTTGAAATATATTTCCCATGGATTTTTAGACTTTCATAAATAATTTTCATGTTTTTTATCTTTTTATAAAAAAAAATTATTCTAAAAACAACTTTATTAACCTTATCATAAATAAATGAGTCACTTAGTAAGTTGTGTTTCGACCCATAAAAAAATAAGGCTCTTTTTTATTTTAACTTTTCTTTCCCAATAATGGAAGATCCAGTGCATTTGATTCTAAGTGACTCATAATTTCTAAAATCAATTATACCTACTTTATAATATTTTACATTCTTTAATGGAATTAAATCACTAGTAATGAGTGAATAACACTTACTATCCAAAATCTAGGTTTGTTCCCTTATTTTAGTTTTTCTGTATTTTGAACTTTTTATTACAAATTGGGTTGTTCCAGTAACATAAAAAAACAAACTTTTTCAATATGTCTCAGCTATTAACATCTTTTATAGATAGTTTCAAAGGGTTATGATATATTTTCAATATTTACACCAACTTTATCATTTTTTATTCTTTAAATGGGTTGTCTCCCCATAAAACTTTTCTTCTAGTTTCTCTTGGGATTGTTGTAATGTTTTTTATAAAACCAAAACAAAATCATTGTATTGAAAAATCCACCATAATACCAGAAATAACAATAGAATATCTATTTTTTCCTATAACATTCGTTTTGTAATGTGTTTTAAACCTTCCTTTCATAAAATTTCTTATTTCCCACTTTGGTACTATTTTGTACCTAAAATTTTATATTTTCCTCCATAATTTTCTTCTGTAGATTGGAATTATTCTCAATCTAAATAAAATTACCGACAGTAGAAACTTTTTGATCATAAAACAAAATGTTGGAAACTTCATATTTTTCACCATTGTTGGTTTGTCTGTATACATGATTTTCTCAACTTTCTTATTTTTCTGAACAGATTAACACCTCTTATAAACCTTCGAGGATAAACCTTTTTAATCTTTATTAGGTTTTCATATCTCAAAACTTTCACCAATAGTTGTAACTGAGTTTTGAAGGTTTTAAATACCTTTCTCATCTTTAGAATTTTTTTTAGTAAATTCAAAATCTTATTCTGTCGCTTTAAATTTTTCTCCAAACACAAAATTTATATTTTTATTCTCATAAAATAAATTCTTAATATTAGCAACCTTTCTTAGTAACTTGGATTTTTATTCAAGAACATATTCTTGATTTTTTGAAGTAGGATTTTCCTATTTAAACTTTTTAATTTCTATTTCAATTCATTAAAACTTTCTAAGAAACTCTTTAAACTATATTTTCATCACAAACTTTAAATGAGTTTCTTTTTCTTCATAATTATTTATTTCACCATCGGTTAAACTTTAATCATTCAATTTTTTAATAAAAAATTTTTTTATTATCATCATCACTTAAATTTTTAGCTTCTTATTCACTGTTATGATCTTCACCATCTTAAAAAAATATTCTCCTCATAGATTTGTAAAACTTTTTAGTATTTCCCCTAGGATTGTATTTTTAATTTTCATAATTTTTATTAAAGGATCCTCTTTAATTTAATTCATCTTCATCAATTTATTCTTTTCCCTTATTCTAAGGTCAATTTTTAGCAATGTTCCCAATAGATTGCATCCAAAACAAATAAGTGGATACTTTTATTTTTTACTTTCTTATGATCCTTTTCACATTTTAATAAAATAATAACACGAATTCATAAAATGTTTTACTAACCTCACCTTAAGTGTCAGAATAACTAAATTATTCATCTTTAAAGACTCTCTTAGATTTCAACTTCATAGGAGCTTTGAATGAAATTTCTCGGTCAGCCTTTTCTTTATTATTTATAACTTTATCTCTTCTCATTTTGTACATGATGAGAATCTTATATATATCATCAATATATAGAGTTTTAAGATCTTTATATTTCAATGATGAATAATTTTCATCAAATGTATCAAAAATAATTCAAAATAATGTTTCAAAAATGATTGCATCTTCCCACTTTTCACTAAGGAATCTTATAGTATTTACAATGTCATTTACTATTGTAAAGAAATTTCCAACATATTCATAATCAATCATCTTATGATCTTTATACTTATTCTACCATATTTGTAACATCATTTTATTATCTTTCATATTACCTTCATATATGTTATCAAAATTTTCCTAGATTATTTTATCCATACCAAACCCTTTAAATATAAGAAACTCACTTTTAGATTCTAAGAAAGTTATGGAATTTTATGTCTCTCCCATCATTATCTATATTCTTTGTATCAATAGTTGTTTGGGGAGCTCCCTTGGTACACTATAAGAAACCACATGTAGAACCTTTTTGAACTTCATAACTATTGTACAAGAGATATGGAATCATTTTATATTTCCATGTGTGATAGTTATTTCTCTCAAAAATCAGAACACCCTAACTATTCATATAATTTTTAACATCTAAATACACATCTATTTTTTAAAAAAAATCATAAAAGAGTCAACTAAGAAAACCCTCACTCTGATACCAACAGAAAGGAATGATTTTATCACTTTTAAGGGGAGGGCGTCAATCAGTGTAATTTTTCTTTAAATTTTTTTATTTTTTTAGGAAACAACCTTCATATCCTGTTAAAGAGTTGTAATTTATTAGAAAAAAATATTCAAACACAACCATAGGAATAAAATAAATTACATGGTTCACAAATAAAAAATATTATATAGTCCTTAGAATGGTTTGGAAATAATAAAATTCCAAACAAATCCACTAAAAAACAATCCTTTTATACAGTTACAATAAGCATGGAATATCCTTACACTTGCATTACACTATGAAAAATATAACAGTTCATGTTATTCTTCGAAAAAAATATGTAAAAATTATTTATTAACAACTTTTAAAAACCTTTACCTATAATCTGATAATTTTTTCAATATATTTTTTTTTAAAACACCACATTTTATATTCCAAAAAAATTTCTTCAATTTCTTACCCAATAGTATGTAAGAAACCCTTCAGGGATTCAACTATGTGTTAGGAAATTTATTCATAAAATATGTCTAGAATTTGATCTATAATTATGTCCAAAAGTTTTGTTCCATTCCTTATGAAAAATAATTATATTGCTTACACCCAGTTCATCTAATTTTATGTGATATAAATGTTCATTTGGGGAACCCAGGTTAAAAATTCTTATTCAATTCAACTAAGAGATTATTTTTTGGAAACATACTTCTCAAAACTCTAGATAACATATACATGTATGATGTCTATATAAAAAATAAATTCTACAACACTTGAACATTTTTGTACATGTGAAAAATACTATTGTACTTTATATTTTCACCCCTTTATATAGTAACATTTGAATGAGTATATAACGGAATAACAATTTAGTTTCAAACTCAATCAAAACTTAAAATTTAAAAAAAAAACACTCATACAATTTTTAAAGTTCTTATCAAGGATTATAGAATATTTTAAAAGCTTCGTGAATTCTCTTGAAACCACTGAATTATTCGAATTTTTCTTAACGTCGGTGTTATTAAACTTTGACAAACTTCCTTCTCATTTTAAAAATAAAAAAATTCATTCATAATTTTTAGGAATATTGAACCATAATCTCAGAATCACCACATTTAATATTTTTACAAAACCTTTGTAAATAACTTCCAAATATAAAAAACATAATTCCACAGAAAGTTCATCTGGTAAGAATTTTATATCAAATGGTCCATACATAAAATTTCAGATAGATTCTTCATTTAAAAACATCATATAAATATATTAAAGGACTTTACAAACTCCCTTTGTCTAATGAAATTCACAAAAACTCTCTATAATATATCTTCCATCATCAAATTTTATCCAATAAACTTTATACAAAACATTCATCCGAACATCCAAAAGTAACTTTTGTCTTCACTCAAAAATTTATACAATAATTTCATCTGATTATCTTTTAGGAACTTCAAGTTCATAACATCATACATTGTTTTTTAGGGATGTTGTGAAAAAAGTTTTTCTGATGGAATTTATCTAAATATTCTATCTAATGACATTTTTTATCATCATTGAACAATGACACTATATTCATAATGAATTTCCTACATCAGATATATTTTGTACATTTGAACTATTTTATTCATCTGATGTAATTTTTCCAAGTAGTACTTCATCAGATGTAAAACAACAACAATAGCCCTTATAGCCTCATCAACATTCTTTTTCTTGAAAGACTTCAAAAAAATAAAAACACAAACTTTATAAAGCCTCATATTTAAAAATTATTAAACATATAATGTTCTAAAATATTATAGTCATCAACTCTTTCATAGTTTAAATAAAAAATATTCTCAACAAAAACTCTATCTATTTTTTTATCTAGTGAGTTTCCTAAAAATTCATAAAAGAACTTTGTACACCCAAAAAACCAAATTTCTACCCTTATCTATAAAATGCTTGGATCAAGATATTTTTTAACTCGTAATGTTGTAAACTTTAATAAAATTTTATAATCATCAATTTTTTATTTTTTGAACATTTCTTTTCTGAACCTTTTGAAGATAAACTTCCTAGGTAAAAACTTTGATTGATGGAATTTGTTAAAAAGCATTATCTAATGTTTTTCTACACCCAAAAACATTAATAAATTTAATTGAATTGGTTAAAAAAACATTTTCTAATGTTCTTAATTTGATTATAAATCCTTTTAATCTCCTTTATTCGAAATTTTAAGAAATTGACATGATTTTTTCAAAGAAAACAAAATACAATTCTTTCGACAAACTTCTTACATCCAGCAATATCATAAACACCGTAATCCAACTTCATCCCAATAGTTATTACCTTTTAAATGTGATAGATATAATATGACATTGTCGCATTAATGTTATTCATAAGAAAATTAATATGTGATAAGTTATTTTTATTAATATTTACTTCTTTGAATATACATGTAATCTAAATTAAAAAAGTAGTTAGGTCTAGGGTACCAACTCCAACAGATTTCTCATTGGACTGATCACATATATAAAAATAAAATAACAAGAACAAGTGGCACTTCACTTGATTCCATGCTACACCTCTTCCCAGTCTCCAAACATATAATGAGTTATCCCATTAGATGATCAAACTTAGGCCTCAACCTATCATGTACCTGTAAAAAGTGAGGGATGCTCGGGTACCCAAGTGCCATGGCAACTTGATCTGGGATTTTTACAACTAAGTGGGACACCACCAATATGGTCTACTACATAAATGGTATATATGGTTCATTTTCATGTGGTAGGAATAGAAAAAAATGGTAATAATAACTATAAAAAATAGCATATAGACACTAGTAGACAAAAGAGACAAACACCCTTGTGTTGATCGGTCGTGTGATTACCAATTCACCACGAACCCATGATGTACCAGATTCAACACCATATTAGAAGAATGTTAAACATCCATGTCTAAAATATCTCCATCATTGGGATAGTCCAAACATATTTTTGACACAACCCACTTAATGGGATAGTTTATGCAGACGTCGTCCAAACATATGACACATCCACCTTCAAGGGATACTCCACATGGCTCAACTTGCATTCCTAACTACATAATATAGAGGAATGAAAAATGAAATATACATATACATATAGGATTATATATCAAAAATCACATTATATCAAGAAAGATTCATATCCAATAAAAATCCATTTACAAGAAAACAACAAGCATAAGTATCTCGGGCTACACATGCATGCCTATTATAATTAGAAATTAAACATGGCCTCACGGGCTACACACACATGTGATAAAAGCATCAAACATGGTCTCATAACTAATATAAAAACATCAATTCTTCTATGAAATATAAGACTTTCATTACCAGTAAAACCTTACCCATTGATGGAAAGGAAAAAAACCAGTACATAAGGTCCAATGTGCACCTTCACACCCTTTTAGTTCTTTAGGTATATTTATTCAATTAGTTAAAATATTTCAATAATTAACTATTTAATCATCATACTAGGTCTATCATTTTAAATTATGCATGATTTATTTAATTAATTAAGACTTGGTATCATTAATAAATCCATAGTTTCTTATTATTCATAACACAATATGAATTAAGTTTCATTCTTCCAAGGTTGAGAGCCTTATACCACATGTCAATAAACATGAATAATAACATAAGGTATAGTATATAAAACCACCTACATAAAATGTAGATAACTCACAACCAAGAAAATGGTAACTACTTTATTTTATTTATCTAAATCCATTCAGCCTCTATTAATCCCCATGAGGTCCTACTCATGCTCAAGCATTCAAAATTAATTAATTGTAAAAATACAATATTTAATTAATCATTTACAATGAAACCTATATTCAAATTTCAATGGATTTATTTTCAAAAGACTCACCATATATCACTACCTAGGAGAAACTAAGACCAACCATCGATAGAGGGTTTATCTCACACTTTCGATATTATTATTAGAAAAATACTTATTATGTAACAACTGGACAATAGCCAGTTTAATAAAATTATATTGGAAACTATATAAGAATTCAATTGGGTTGTGTGCCTTCTTTGAAATGGTGAATGATTACATATGGACCTTGCCTTGCACTATCCTCTATCTAGTATGATTAAAATACCCATAAAAATGATTTATTCCCCCACACTCTGGTAAAATCCATGAAAATACCTAAATTAGAAAGGCCTAAAATCAGATTTGATTGGAGACAAGAAATGTGGAAGGATAGATGACAAAGATATTTATATCTAACACTATTGAATCCCATCTATAATGGCCAAAATCTAAGGATAAATAATATAATAAAGCATTATTCAATCCCTCTAATATGTCTTTTGTACATCCATAGCAAAGGGGGGAATTCCCTATTTATGAATTAAAAAAATAGCCTTAAAATATTTCATGATGTGATGCTTATTGTTACCCAATGAATATTTGGGATATGATCCTTGAACCCATTTTAACATCTTTAATCCTCCCGGGATAACCCATGGATCCATTTCACATCGTGAATACCCTATTTGTGATTTCAATGGGTTGATGTTTCAATTTTCAATGGACTTGTTCCCTTGACCACTCCTATAGAGGCCTCCTGAACCCCCGAGTCAACCCTGAAACCTTAAATCTCATCCCAAAACAAAATTTTGTAATGTTAAATATCTAAGAACCTCATTCTGATTCCTATATCTCAAAATGAATTATTTAGTAAATAAAAGGTTCAAACTTCCTAAGGAAATGCTAGTATATAACAACTTAGTTCATTACAATAAATAATATATAAAAATTTCTGTAGCCTATATAAAATCTCTTAGATGATAAAATAATCAAAATTACATATAATTATTATTCAATTAATATAAATTAGTTGTTATATTAAGATAAATGTGAAAACATTAATTGGTGCTCACACACTAGTGTCTACACAACATTACAAAAGTTTAATTGATGTCTCTAAGTTTGTATATAGTAAGGGGTAACTCCTTTATAAAAATGGGATATATGAATAATTATTAATCGATTATTTTGACATATATTCATGTGTTTTAAATTATATATCAAATTAATTATTCAAATTTTTACCCAAATCTTTTGTATAGTAAGAAAATTCAAAATAATAACTTAAATAAGTTTTCATGATAAGGATGAGAATATTAAGACACTAATAATGGTTAAATATTGTAATATTTGTGAATAATAATATATAATTATTTTAGTAATTTATTTTTAAAATTATGGGATAGGATAATTATCCAAAATTGTTATGCAGCATCGACACAACACTTGTGCAAGGAGGAGAAAAGTAAAATAAAAGGTTTTAAAAACATTTAAAATGCTAATATTGAGATTAATTTTCATGTTTCATGATTTTTAGATATATAATTATATAAAAATAATAATATAAATGTATACATTTTAATTTCATTTTAATCTAGATATTTTTAAAGTCATATTATGAAGAAAACACTTAAAAATGATTTAAAGGGAATTTAATGATAAAAATGATTTATAAATTGATAAAAATAATTTAACATTATCTTGAGTTAAGAGTGAATAGATAATGGTTAATAATTTCATCCATTTACCATTTATTATCTACTTATTAATTAAAAATATCATTCTTGACCCATAAAGACAAAATATTTTTTTAAACACCATTTTATTGTTTCTATAAAAAGGGAATCATTATAACCTTTTCAAAACAAATCTAAAGTTCATTTTTCTCTTAATAATATTCCCAAATAAATTTATAAACATTATCTACCACATCTATAAGACCATTTTATGACTAAAATCCTCTCCACCAAATGCCTTAATCTCAATATAAAGGAGGGAACTCATAGATTATGGAAAATGTTTCTAATGTTTCTTTCTCTTTTCTAAAGTGTGATTCATTATCTTACAAAGATATTAAAATTTATCTCATTTCTCTGAAATTATTACATTATAATTTTTTATTCATCATTTTTACATGTAAATTATGATATAAAATTTATCACCTCTCTCCAATCTTTTTTCAGAACTCATTATTATATCAAAAATTTGGTTTTTTAAAAATTATGTTTTCGGTTTCAATTATCCTCAAAATTATTTCCATAAAATTATTAAAAATTATAATTAACACTAAAATAGGATCTTATTTATAATATAACATTTTTTATTATATCATATATTTATTTCTTTTCCCTTCTTTTAAACTCCTTTAAAAAATCAATGCTCGCTATATTAATTTTACGCTACAAAAGTGAAAAATAATGTTTTATAAACTTACATCGTTCATGGATATTATTAAAAAATAATTTTATCGTTTAATATGAAATTTATATTCAAATAATTTCATAATATTATTCTAAAACAATAAAATATGTATCATAATATTGTAATTAAAATTAAGTAATCATTATCATTTTTAACCATCAAAAACAGGCTTATCAAAAAAGATTCTCTAAATGGTGATTATTTCAGGACCAATTGAACTCCATTAGATATTTAGTGATTTATGGAGGATAAATTTATAGTTATAGATATTATAAAATAATTTTATATTTAAATATTTCAATTATAATTATACCTCATCATTTTTTAGTGATTATGAATTGATAAACCTTAAAATGACAAAGGAAAACAATAAAAATTTAGTAAATGAATGAAAAAGGATAATAAATTAATTAAAAGAAATAATAATAAATAAATTAACATTATTAAGGTTCTTAAATAGGTAAATAATTAATATAATGTTATTTTTTAGGTTAGAGGATGTATAAGGTGACTCAGGACTCAAGGTAAGGGGAATCTTAACTTAATTACCATTCATTGAGTTATGATAATTTTTTATTTTCTAGGAGTAAATTAATTTTCCAACCATACACCTTATATTTTTCGAAGATTTATATTCTAAAAGTATTAATTTTTTTCTAATTTAATTTCAATTCCCATTTTTTGTGAATTTTTCAATTTAAAATGAAATTTAATTGAAATGTAAGGTTTTTTTTTAAGCCTCCATTCTTTTAAAGTATTTTTTTTATTTCATATTTTATATTCTATGACTCGAGTTAAATTTGATGGTTTTTTACCATAATATCTTACATTCATTTATAATTTATTTATGTTATCCTTTCCTTCATTATAAATTTATAGTTCATACCTTACTTTGTTTATAAGGGCTTATTTTCATTCATTCTCTTTATTGTGATTAGGTTCTGTGTCACTATTATTACCTCTCATAAATTTATTTTTCATCTTCATATCCATATTATTTAATAATAGGTAGATATTATATATCATTTCCCCTATTTCTATATTGTATTTTCTAATATTGACATTATTTTATTCCCCTTACTATATAAGGTGTTAGTTTAATTGGGGAAATATTGATTTTCTATATACTTGTTATTTCAATACATATGTTTCCTAATTTCTAATTGATTTTGATTATGTATTTTATTGTTTATTTATTAGTTTAATATGATGAATGAACTAAACTTTTTTAGTGATAGGTGGGACCTAAAATTATATATCCCCTCTATATGTTTCCAGATCTCAGGAGACAAACTAGCTTAGATATTTGGTGCACACTTTACCTATTAATGTATTATTTCTTATTATAAGGACTTTATGGTAAGATTAAGATGTCTGAAATTATGAATTCCATCACTAGGAATTTAATCATTATTTTCAATGTGATTATTTATATTTTAGTGTTATACATGGGTATATTTTATGCTCGTGTTATTAATTATAAAGAATATTTTATTATTATCTATTCATGTCATATTAATAATGAATTATTTATTCAATGATATCTTATGATGTACACTACCCCTTACTAAGTATATGATATCACACAATTATTTTTTTTCTTTTCTCAAGGAAACACAAAAGATAACTATGAATAATTTCAAGGATATTCTAGAAGGAATAATAAATTTATCTCTGTGTTTTCAAATTGTATTTTATGTTTTCAAATAAAATATGTGAATCAAGTACGTATATATTCTATAAAGACTATTAAACATTTTTATAATGTGTATTGTGATCATCTATATTCCATATTAATGTATTAAAGTAACCAATAACTTTGTGCTACTAGATACGGGGTTGTTACAATTGGTATTAAAGTAATTTTTGTATAAACAATGGGAGAAAGATTTAGAAGAATATAGTTAGATAGAATAAACATTTTGATAAACCCATAAGACATTCAAAAAATATCTTGAATATTTTAAATATATAGGCATATTATACTATGATTTAATATTCATAATTTTATAATTTAATTAAGTGTATATCATTATTAATAAATGGAGCTTTGTTAAAGGAATTGAAACCATATCAACACCTATAATCTATATTGGGATTTACCTCATAAGGAAGTCATTGAGGTTGGATTTATATATGAAAATATTATAACTATATTAGGTCAATTAAATTAGGTTATAAATAATAACATTTCCAATATGGAGTAACCTGTTGATCCACAACATGGTGTAACTATATTGGAAAACTTCATGTGACTACAACCTCCCTCATTCAGTGAAACCACTAATCCATTGGTAGCTGAACAATAAATCAATTCCCTAGAAAAAAATATTTATTACTTGGGAAGTAATGAAAGGAATAAGTTTTCTATGGTATTATATATTCTAATGGGATATTATAATTAATATTGGTCATTGATTATAAACACTAATGAGGTATATGAGATGGAAATTATGGAATAAAATACTTTTAAGGTGATATTCTTTGAAAAAATAATCTCCTCATGATAAATTAGTTGATATAGAAAGTAAATTCTTGAATATAAGATAAAAGGGTGAGGAAAATTTTTTTGAGTATGAGGATAACTTCAAAAGTATAGAAATACATGTTACAGACTACATACATGTTTTGAAATAAAAGATTTATCGCTTCTTTGAAAATATAAATCCAAGCCTTCAAAGGGCATTGGTCTCTCAAAAAATCATCATATAAGGATATATTATCAATTTCAATAAATATAGATAAATAATTCACCAATCCTTGTATTTTTAATTTAAATAAAGAGAATAATAGGATTTTTCAGTGCCAGGTAAAGAGAAATGTGGCAAGGGAGAAAAAGGAAGGGTGGAATTTCTAACATGTAATGATTTTGGAAAGAAATTATCTAACATATGCTTGAATGTAATGGAAGTTTTATTCAACAGTGAAGATAAATTCCATCAAGATCATGAACAAAAAAAATAATCCACTAATATCCAATTCTTCAACTATAAGGATATAGGTAATTATTCGAACCAATACTATAATCATCAATTATATTTACATTAGAAGAGGAAAAGGGATAAATATCGATATAATACTATTACTACATAAGAACTTGAAGTCTTAAAAGAAATGATATATAGTACTTTGTTCATAAACTCAAAGTTATCTAATTATTTATTTTATTATAGATATACACATTCTTTTATAAACTTATTATTTTCTAGGAACATTAAATCATCCACTAACGCCCTGAGGACGGATTTTTCAATCTAGAATCCTAGTGTAAATCTTATTATAATTGAGATATATAAACAAATTTCTATTAAGATTCATAATTATTCCCTATTTGTAACCTTTATTATTATACCTATAGTTTAATTTAACATAATCCTTAGTACTTATTGGATATCAAAGTATAGTGAAATAATTTATTACTAGTAGAATGACAATATAATTTTTTATGGAGGCATATAACCCATTGTTTTTTGTGGAGATTGTTCATTATCCAAGTATTTTATAGATCCACATCTAGTATCTGAACTTAGTTAAATTTTCGGTAAAGAGGAAGAGTGAACATAATCTAGAGATGGTAAGTTCATACTAAGAATATAAAATGTACTTATTATTCAAGAATACGTTGATGTATTTCTAGAAGAGTTGCATGGTCATCTATATGAGTGTGAAGTTGACATGTCTATTGAACTAATTTATGATGAAAAACCTATATCTAAGACTCCCTATAAAATGGAACCAAGGGAATTTGTGGAGATAAATAAACAACTACAGGATTGGTGTGAAAAGGTATTAATATACCCTAGTGTTTCACCTTGGGGATCCCATGTCAAATTTGAAAAAAATAAGGATGGTTATATGGGGCTGTGAATTGATTATAGGAAAATAAATTATACTAATATAAATAATAAGTATCATTTTTCACACATTTATAACTTACTTGAACAAGGAGATAAATATTTTTCAAGGATTGATATCCATTCTTGTTATCATCAATTAGGAGGGATGAGGAATAAGATACCAAAGATATTATTTTATACAATGTATGTAAATTATGAGTTTATGGTAATTCTATTTGTATTAACTAATACCCATTTTCATTTTTATATCTAATTAATAGATTATTCAAGTATTGCCTTTACAACTTATTTATAGTATTTATTGATGGTATCTTGATATACACTAGAAGTTATGAAGAGTATAAAAATAATTTACAAATCATTTTTGATACTCTTATAGAAAATGAGTTATTTGGGAAATTTAATATGTGTAAATTTAGGCTCAAGGAAGTTTCATTTCAAGGAAATATTATCTCTATGGATGGAATATCTAGTGATACTTTAAATATAGATGCGTTTAAATATTGGATAACACCAATAAATATAACTGAGATTCATATTCTCCTTGGTATAGTAGGTTACTATCTATAATTTATTCAAAAAAATTCTTGATTGGCCAACCTTAGATAAAATTCACATAGTCAAAGGAATTTTAATATATTTTTGAGTTTCTAAAGAGTAAATTGGTCAATTCACCAGTATTAACTTTACCATTGGGAAAGAAATTATTTTTTATAGATAGTCATGCATGAAAAAAAGGATTGGGGTGTTTCCTTCTCCAAAATGATATATTGGATGTTTATACATCAAGGTAAATAAATATATATGAAAACAATTATTCAACTCATGTTATTGAGTTTTTAGATGTAATTTTTTCTTTAGAGATATATATACACTATCACTATGGTAAAAATGAGGCATATATAAGAATCAAAAAAGTTGGAATTATATAGTCTTTCGGGAAGGGCTCAATATAATAAAAGGAAGATTTAAATAACTATATTAATATTGTCTCTTGATAAACTATAATCCTATGAAGGAAAAAAGATACTAAATGTATTTATTATGTAGAACCATGGATTTATTACCACGATAAGGATAGATTAGGATCATTTTTGACACTCGTTAAATGAACATTTGAAAATTTAATGTTAAAATAAATACCTAAAGTTAAAGTATCATCCTACCACAAAGGTAAAAGAATAAACAATGACCATATAGGGATTAATAAACTTGGTTACATGATAAAATAACCCTTGGTGAGACTCATGATCTTTTAATCCCTAAAACATCACGCAATTCATCAAGGAAAAAATAAGTAGTTTTGTCAATAATAAGGGTTAAACACCAATGCATGGTCCAGATATAATCATGTGATTCCCACCTTAGATTCATGTGACATCCCAAAATAATAAATAATATTAGATATGTAGTTATCTATCCCTTAAAGGTATAAATGATCATATGACTGATTCACATAAATGAATTGAGGACAACAAGAGAGGTTATCCTTGATACGGTTTGCATTCTGTCATGTGTCCCATGTATGATCATGTAATGAATACATGTGAAGAATTAGTGGAAATTTTATGGGGAAACACCATGGGATTCATGTGATGAAGGTTTTCCAAAATGGTATCTTCACATAATGGAAGTTACATTGTTCTTCAGATAAAGGGGTAGCGGGTTTTGTGAGATCAGATTATTGATTTTGAAACATTCCTTGAGTATGTCGTCCTTATCATGTGAATGCACATGTAAATGTCCTCCTTGATCATGTGAATTACTTAGTCATGTCATCCTTGTCATATGTGTAACAACCTAAGTTTTTATGAACCATTTTGGCAAATAAATTAAAATGTTCATTTATATCTTGCAATGCACTAATTCAAACATTCCTTTCACACTAAATCGATTTGTCGTATGTTACACACAACACCGAGTTGGCATATGATACACGCAACACTGAGTATAGATTTTGTTCAATGTATAAAAGAACTATTTTTGTATTATGTTATATGTAACACCAAAAGAAGTTTGAACTATATGCAACACTGACTTGTCTTTCGTTACATGAAAGAGCGACCTTCCCCGATAGCTTGCATTGTACGCAATACCAAGTTTCACTAAACAATGATATATTATTAAAATATTATTATTTAATGGGATATGAACTAGCCATTATGAATATTATTAAAAAAATTAATTTTTTATAACATTGAAATTCATATTATGTATTTTCTAGATATGATATAATAACAAATTTTGTTTTTCAGATAAAAGAGGTATTTTTCAAAGAAATACAATTTTACCGCCTTTTGACTGAGAACCCTTTTTAAATATAGTTTTTGAAAATTTTATAATTTTTATTTGAAATAATAAACTTATTATTTGTAAGAGGGACATAAATATTTACCTTGGTTGAAATTTTGGTATTTTTCTGATGAAATTAATATTTTAATGAATAGTGAAAATATTGTATTTTAATTCAAAACTTCCTTTTCTTCTAATTTATTTATATAGTTAGATTATATTTTAATTGGTTTTAAAGTTTAATTGGATTATTTGTTTATAATTTAATCCAATATTGGTCATTGGAGGTAATTTTACATTTAAATTTCATATAAACACATGTCAATCTTTTGATAGTTTTTACTTCTTAAAAACCTACTTTCTGGTTTTGACAACAAGAATTAATTTTAAATTAATTAATGTAACTTATTTTTTTTAATTTTGAAAAATGGTTTCTATATTTTGAATCAGTGGGTCTAAAATATGTTAATAGGTTACTTTTATTTTTTGAATATTATTAATACTAACTATTGTAATTTTTATTTACCACAATTAAACGTAAATTGGGTAAATTAGGATAATAAACAATATGATAAAGATAATACAATTAACAAAACACATTGAAAATACTATTTGATGAATTAAAGTTTTCCAATATAACTTAATTTTCATAATTGAATCATTTAATGAACTTTTTTTGATGAAAGTGAAGTAATTATAATTAAAATAAAAGAAAGTGACAACATGTCACTCTCATATATCCGATAAGTATAATAATTTTAATATAGTGATAAACTTAGTAAAACTTTTAAAATAAATAGTCTTTAAAAATTTAATTAAATTACCTAAATCATGTGAGTTTATTAATAATTTTTAGATATTAAATAATTACCATTAATGATGACACAATAGTAATGTAGAAATTGTTTTATTGATAGAAATATCAAATAAATGGTTTTAAAAATATTAAAATAAATATCATATAAACTAATTAATGTTATCCATTAATTTTATAGGTGGATATGACATTTTATGAGTGTATTAAATATTTTTGTTTGAATTTATCTTCTTTTTCAAATTATTTAAAGACAAATAAATGAATAGTGTCAAAATTGGCATTATTTATATTTTATAAAAATAAAAAATTATTAAATTAATTAGAAATCACAAAAAAAATTAAAAAATACAAAGTGAAAATTATATGGTCTAAATTTTCATAAATTATCCAATTATAGAAAATTTAAAACACATAAGTAATTATTTATAACCATTTAATATTTAAAATATTTTTACCACAAATAAAATTAAATAGATTAAATAAGGATAGATCAAAATGATAAGGTTTAAAATAAAATCAAAACATGTCGAAATTTTATTGGTTAAGATTATTTATACCCATACTCATATTTTATTCGAAATAAATTATTTTATTACCATTATAAACTGAAAATGAATTTATAATAAACTAATATTTCAAGACTTTCCTAAAGTGTCCATCATCCCTCTTATAAAAGGCCACCAACTATACTCACTTACTCACATATTTCAAGCCTGTTGGATCCACCAAACTCTACTCAAATAATATCCCAACATCCCTACCTTCCTCTTAGATGCCACACTTTGGGCATAAATCTGTCTTAGGGAGACCTTTTGTTCAAATAAAAAGGAGATACTCGAAAATAGGGGGAATTGTTTTATCACCTCTTTTAGAATTTTGTTCTTCTTCTACTTCCTCTTATTGTATTTTTTCCATAATAAAGTAATAAATAAATTATCTTATACATTCTGATAAGTTATTAAAATTATTTTACAACCTTATACCTCATTTTATCGATCCTACTAATAACAATATCACTATGTGTGTGTGTACGTACGGCTTACCGTATCCATGTTGTGGTGTAATTTATTATTCAACAATGATTAATTTGGATGGGTATAATTATGAGTATAATGGATGTAAATAATAAATATAACATTATAATTATTCTTTATAATTAGTATATCGTCCAATTCTATACCATTTAACCATTAAGTGAATGATATTGTCCCCCGTGCGTACGTACGACTTACCGTCTCCCCGACCTGATGAGATTCATTCTCCATGTTAACCATTCAAGAATAATTATAAAGTATATATAATAAATAATAATTAAATATATTACATAATAATGTTACTATATTCATGTATTTATGTATATTTCCTTTACTTTCTTCCATTAAATTCTATAAGGAAACAGAAATAGCTTTCATGGGTACGTGCAGCCTGCCATCTCCATGAATGGTGCATTCCATGTCATTTATCTATTTATTATATATATTTATGTAATGAATATATATGATATATAAATCATGTTTTACATTATGGAAGTTAGTAAATCATGATCTAAGTAATAAGATCAAGAATAACAAGTCAAAACATGTATGATAAATAAAATGATTATTACCCAAAACGTTGCTTTAATATGGAATTGATAAAAAAAATAGGTAATATAAAGTCATAAGTGAATCATATATGATATAATAGATATTATTATAGTTCTATTACAAGTTAATAGTATTTTTAAACCCACTTTATAGGAGTATCAGACACATATGGAAGAAATCAAACCTAAGGTAAGAGATAATTTTGAAATCTTATTTTTATCTGAGATTGTTTATACGTAAGTATTTACTGGGGATATATTTATCATTCATTTCCATGTTTTCTAAAATATGTTTTCATAAAATTTTTACTATTATTATATGTATTTTTAAAGTCATTTTTACTCGTTTTTTAATTTTACTACATGGTATGGAAGTAATCTTTCTTTTGTTTAACAAACGAGGTACTTTTTTACTTTTCCAGCAAAAGTAGGAGGAGAATGTTTCTTTTAACACATACGGTAGGAATGGATTTTTACGGTTTCATGATGCCTTATTTACATGAATTTTCCTCTACACTATTTTAATTTTATTTTCAACTAAATTATTTTCATTTAAAATTGTGTGGAATTTTTAGAAAAGAAAACATTTTTGAAGAAGAAATGAAATTTTTCTTAAGAATTAAGTTCAAGTGTTTTATCAAAATTAGTTTCCATCTAAGATGACTCTCTTAAATAGGGTTATAATTTTATCCCTATTATTACTATTATTTTATTTTGATAATTATGGAATGATATTTTATATGTATGATTTTATGATAGAATGATCTTTAAGAAACCCATTTTATTTCTTGGGTTATACTATGATGAATGGTTTATGTTTTTGTGGAATATTTAAGAATGAGTTCATGATGGGATGGGTGGGACCTATATCTCCCTCCAATGCATTGGGTAAAGATTTATATCTCAAGAGATATATATGACTGGAATGGAAAGTAAATATGGTTTAGTAATATAGGGTTGGAATGGCAAGTAAATATGGTTCAGTAATACATAGCTGGAACAGCAAGTAATCTTGGTTCAGTAATGGACTTTTTCAACTATGATGGTCTTGGAAACAACACCTTGGCTACTATGAAAATCATATTATGTGCTTAATTTTTTCACTATTACATGTTTTATTTCAATTATATTTTATCATGGTTCATGATTCCATTATTATTTATGCCTTATGAACTACCAAGACTTATCTCATGACTCAAAATGTTGGTATGTGTTAAATGTGGTATGTTATTTTTCAAAAGTTATGTTCATGTTTTTACATTCTTATGTTTATGTTTTGTAAGATAGCTTCAATTATTACCCTTACTGATCATTTGATCTCACCCCTTTCCGTGTTTCATTTTCCCTGAGATTTGAAGAAGGCTATTAAGTAAGATGTGTCAAAATGGGTTCTAATTATAAAGGATAATGCTAGAGATGATGTATATATTTTATGAACCAGTTGTTTATGTTTTTCAGTTTACAAAGGCACTAAAATAATATGGTCTTTGGGAATTTGTTTGATTCATGTATTAAGTATTCCTCAAAATAATTTAATTTACATGTACATCAAGATTGGGTCATTAGAATGTGAATTCCTTTTGACATGTCGGTCTTGATCACGTGACCTTCCTTAGAGATGTCAGCCTTATAATGAGAACTCCCTTTTACATATCGACCTTGATCACATGAATTCCCTTTAATAGGTTTTCCATGTCATTTCAATACCCTTGGACATGTCATCCTAATCACACAAGACCATGGAAATTTCATAGGTTCATGGAAGATTATAATGATGGACCAATCATGAATTTTGTTTCTTTACATGACACCCCTTAGAGTAAAGTACAAGTAGAGTGGATATACTAGATAAGGTGTGCATTTCATCACATGATCTACACCTAATCATATGAAACCCCTCAGATTCTCACGATAGATTCCTTGACAATCAGATCACAAAAAATGATTTCATGACTAAGGATATTGGTAATTATGGTCTGATTACATGATCATTGATTATAACATGATGAATGGAGGATGTTACTGGTGATGTGAGAATTGATCACACAAATTTCATGAGACTTTATCGATTCATATGGATTCTCCTTCCATTGAATTAAGCCAAATTGTGTGTATAGATATTCTAATAAAGATACATACATATAGGGGTGGTGATCCCTATAAAATTCCCTAAATAGAAGTAAAAAGGACAAATGGATAGAGGATACACAGTGAATAGAAATTTTCAAAGTGTAGGGATTATGTGATTGAAAGAACATGTTTCTTATTCTCACTGAGTAGCTTATGAGAAATAAAAGAGTGATTATTTGTGAAAAGAAAAGTTTCATAATACTTCTTGTTCATGTGAACACTTGAAAATATCTAGATCATATGAAGGGAATGTGACCATGAGATGGTCGGATGGTCATGCGATGGGTGTTTGATCACAATATAGCATATTTTCCAGATTACCAAGCCATGTGACTACTTGATCCCTATCTCTTATGTGACGGAATGACCTTCATGTCATTTTTAAATGACTCCAAATACTTTATTTAAATCACATGAAACCCCTATCTTTACATGATCACATGGACCCCATACCTTCACATGGATTTCATGACTTCTCTACCTTCGTTCATATCACTTAACTTCCCAACCTTTATGTAGAACACATGACCACATGGAACCCGCATGACCAAATGATTCCCTGAGGTGTCACTCATGGTATTCTATTCATGTCTCCTCCCTTAAAGGTCATGATCCTTTAAATATCCTCGAAACATACCTAACTCATTATTCCAAAATATCTATAATCCCAACCATTACTCCTTGATCATCAGTGGGGAAAATTACATGTGAACTACGAAGAATATGGTTCCTATATAAAAAAGATACATAAGATTCTTTCCTAAGTCCCGATCTCCATATTAAACATATTTTCATCAACTAATTTCCATATTCCATCAATAAAACCTCAATGTGTAATCCACGATCAAACATTAGGGTAACCTCAGTGTATAAGACATGCTTAAACATCTGTATGAACTCAGTGTGTAAGCCTCACTCAATCATCAAGGTTAACACCATGTGAAAGCCCTGCTCAAACATCAGTACAACCTCAGTGTGTAAGAACCACTCAATCATCAGGGAGACCTCAGTGTGTAATCCCCACTCAAACATCAGGGTGACCTTAGTGTGTAATCCCTACTCAACCATTAGGTACACCATAGTGTTTAATGCCTCCTAAACTATTAGGAAGACCTCAATTCATAATCCCTACTCAAGTATCCAGGATACCTTGGTGTGTAATCCCTATACCAACTATCAGGGTGACCTTAGTATGTAATCCCATAACAAAAATATGAGAGACCTCAGTTTGTAATCCTTGTACCAAAACATGTTTGATATGGTTATCCCTTTTAGATGTAATCCTAGACCACATCTTTATCCCCTTTTGGGGGATATATCCCAAATGAAAAATCCCAGGTAAGACTTAGTATTTCATACCTATATGATTCAATATTAAAATCCCATGTCATGTTTCCAATCTTCCACTATATATTATTTCTCACATTGAGAATGAATCATGTGGTATTAGGAAGTGGTGGTGAATGTGTCTTCAGTATGATGAAAATTACCCTAATATGGGCCTCCTTTCAAATGTAACACTAATTATATATTATCTTAATTTAAATGGATATACTATAAATTAAATATCTCAGGGAATATTTTACACACATACATCTTGTTGAAACCTTTTTTATCCTTTTACGACATAGATTCCAAATTAGAACTGTGTAGAATACGATTTTTTTCACAAGATATATAGGAAGGATCCTTAAGTCTTGATACCCCATATCCAAAGTTCAATTTCCCTCATATACATCCATTTTTCATGATGTTAAACTATATTATATAGTCTTATAAAAACTAATTGGGTTCTAATTCTTGTTCTCACACGATACATAGGACACCTCCTGGAGGATCAATCCCAATCCCAAAACATTAATCACCTCCCTATATGTAAAAAACTAAAGAGTTCCTACTCGCATAGCTTTATAGCCTAATAAGTCCCTAATTGTTATGTAACAATTTATAATAAGATAGATAGCCTTAAATACACACAAATGGTGACATTAATGGAGTTTTATTCTGTATATATATGTATTCTGTGACAGGTTGTTTTGTTAGGGTAACCAATCCTATATTGAAGCTTGGGAATGATTTAAAAACATGTCTTAAATCTACAATTGGAGTCATGTGGTGGGAAATATTTTCCCCCAATATGGTGTGATGATCTAGACCACTCATCCTCTTAACCAATCTGAGTTCCTAAGAATTGTTGTTATGAAATCCTAATGACCACCTACCTTTGGAAAGTAGTCCCATTACTCGTTATAGATGTGGGGTCCATTTTTTGTTTCCACATATAAACCCTAATAATGTGAATGATTTTTAACTATACTAATCACCCCAAAACAACTATAAATCCAACAGAATATAGTTGAAAAAAATATTGAAAATGACATGAATCTTTCATTAACAAAAACACTAGGTTAACCACACTCAGGTTATATTATCTTTCATATTATATGAAAAAAATGGTGAACCAGATGTGAATCTTTCAATAAAAAAATAGGTTTCCTATATGTTGTTCTATTTTGTAATAAACATTCCACACCCAAAAAATTTCCAAATCAGTAACAAGAATAAACAAATAGATTCACTGTACATAGATGATTAAGAATTTTTTTTACTTGAAATGTTGTACTGATCAGTGGCCTTATTTATTTTTGGTCTTGTGATTATAGAAACCATTATCACAAACATTCACCTTGACCTAAGTCCGTGGAATCATCGAGAAAAATTTCTAGAAAATCAGTTGCAGTAATAATGTCACCTAATAGACTCTTTTATTGTTTTGTGGAAAAAACGGGTTAGGGACTACCACAAACACGGTATGATCCCAACCATTAATGTTGTGTGTAGGGGGGTTTAAGAATTGAATCCCAAAATCCCACCACACAAAATTATGGTTATTATGAAACCAGAAAAACATATTTCCACTACTAACCACTTTGGAATTCTATCTCTAGAGTGAAAATGAACACATTCTTTACCTTGTTAAGGTGGATCGAAGATTTGACTATGGATCCATTTTGTTTTAGGAGACAACCAAGAGGGCTCTGGTTAGCCGTCTCCACTATCATCATCTCACCAACACCCCTTAATCACCTCTTGAGGGTGATACCCAATAGGTTTCATCCTTGGACACTCAGATTCAGGCACTAAGGAGATCTCTCTAATTGTTATAGGCTTCAGGCTAGAGGGAGTAGTCCCACACTCTCACTTCCATCAATGAATCCTGTCATCATATCCCTATGGAAACTAGTTAGTAGGCTTATATTCATACTATCTCAATTCAATACTTTTATCATGTCCCAAATGCAAACATGGGGTAGGAATATATCCCCCCACCTTCACGAATTAATCCCATTGATAAATTTCATTGGAACCTAGAGGGAAGGAGTGTGAATATATCCCTACTTCAGTTTAAGATGTCTAAGATTATATCCTAGAATCCAAGAATGTATAGTTATATTTTCATTCACATACTCTTTTTAAGTGACAATATGTTTTATAAGAAAAATAGTAGATTCACTGATGATATAAGGATAGGCACATAGTCCTATCCCAATAGAAAAATCATCATATCAACATATCCAAAAAGAGAATATGGATACTTTGAAGCAAGAATGTATTATTGTTCTCATCCAAAAAGATTATTAGAATATCTCAATAATAAAGGATAGAGATGATCAGTCTCATACTCCTACCCCTATTTGGGTTCATCAACTGAGTTTTTCAATCACCTCATGAAAGGCACATATTCCTATCAAATAAATCCAACAACATATTGTAAAATAATATGATAGGGTTCAAATTCCCCCTCCAATTCGGTTTCACCAAACCATTTTGGTAATCACCACAGCATAAGACTATATTCCTGCTCAAAATGAAAAATATACTCAGTATATTCCAAGAACTTATAGGAGTCTGGTGTATGTTCCTACTCATGATGACTAAAGACTGCACCAGCATCCTTCAGAGGCTTTGAAAAATGAGGTCCATATTCCTTCTCCCATTATAAATGTTCATTGGCATATTCTGATTGGTAATGAATACCAAAATTGGGCTCATACCCCCACTTAAAATAGGTTTGATCAACATATTAAAGAAAAAACCAAAATAAAGACTCATATTCGCAACAATAATACATAATCTTACTAGAATACTCTAAAATCTTCTTGGAAGTGGGCTCAAATTCCAACAGTAAGAGATAATCATCAGTATAATTTAGTTACTACCACACAGTAGGTACATACTCCTACTCTACTAGAAATGGTGGGCCATCATATACCATTCATAATGTGGTATAGGTCTCATATTTCTACCCTTATCGATGTTTGTATCCTTGAGGTAATACAGCACATATCTATAACTATAGGGTCATGAAAATTGTTCCAAGGGAATAAAATACCCCCACAATCACTTTGCAGAAGGAAGAAAGTACTCTTACAAGTCTAGTAAGATGAATGAACTCAAATTGAGTTGAAAGTTTCAAAAGAAACTTGAAGGAATTCAAGTTTTCAAAAGAATTTCAAGTGTCCCATATACCATCACTGGGAAGGGTCCGCTTACTGCCTAGATCATGAACCAAAAGTTACACAGAATAATCCATGAGGCCCTGGCCCATGGAACAATGTCCAAGGAACCCAGCTAACTATGAACTGTGTTGCTGAAAGACTCATGTGTTCAAAGGCCATCCGCATACTATCCCACAAACTTATCAGTTCGTAGACGAAGAAAACCAATAGGGTTCTTTGAACCATGATCACGAACCGTAGCCTCAACAAAACCCAGATTGACCAAGTCTTCTGTGGGTCAGGATATCTTCTCATGGGCCTCTGAAAATGGTGCTACATTACCATAGATATGATTTCCCCATTTATCTATAAAAGAATCACATAATTAATTGGGGACTATGGGATGGACGCCGAAAGCATGAAGGGGACTCATAGGTTGGAAGTAAGAACTTATAGAAGATTCCAGCTTCAATCTTGATTCATCGATGAAGCCTGTATTGTGAACCACACTCTCTGTAGGTACATCCAGCTGCGAACCACAAAATAGGGAAACATAATAATAAAAAGAGAACTTTGAACCACATAATTCTCATGGATGAACTCCCTGCAAATGATAATCCCCCAGACCCTCCTTCAACATGGTGCTCTGCGTAGTGTACCACTATGCGGACTAAACTCGGCATCACGTACTGCATCAGTACACGGATGGAACCCAAAGAGGCGTGATGGGCCGAGTACCAATTTGATATGTGATCATCTATAACCATTCTCTCATACCATATCGGTATGCATACGGACCCTCTTCCACATACCACTATGGTATGCAGAGCCTCCCCCATCTCTCATGAGAAATCAGTATGTAGAATATGGTGTTTTCAGGTATTATTTCTTCCAGTTCCAACCTCACCCCTTCAATACCGTCTAGTCCTCCATAATCCCTCCATGAACCAGTCCTCCAACATCTGGCCAAAGCCTCCTCCAAAGCCACCTGACCCATATGATCAGACCATCGGGTGCATCAGTGTTCCCCTCTGAGTCTACATACCCATGGTAAGCGGATTCACTAAGGATCTCCCCACAATGGTTCAGAATTTGGTAATGTCTATGGGTCTACATTGCAATGGTAACCCAGATTCCAACCTTGGGATACCAACATGAACCTCCCCATTCTAGGGATTGAGGGTGATCACTTTCTTTTCCATTCAATGAGGAATAGCGATTAGTCGAAGGAGTTATGTTTTCTTCTCCTTTTATGAGGATGAAACTCCTCCCCTTTCCTAGAACATATTTTGGGGCCCTCCCACTAAGGTAATCCCCCAAACTTCTAAGGTTGAGCCTCATTAACTTTATTTTCATTTCACATTGAATGGTTCATCACTCTGCGCCCTCACCCATAGTCTCCCTAGCCACATCTTCCATAGGCTTACCCTCTCCCACTAGTAGGAGAGGAAGCATGTGTTTTGTTGAATCTCTTTCATCCTCTTGTTTCTCACACCGATCATGACTCATGTGGTCTTTGAGTTTTTTGACGATTATAACATCCAAGCCATATGAACTACGAGAAAATTGATTCCTGATCAAACCAGGATACGTAGGATGCCTACCTGAAGGATTGAGCTCAAAAGGGTTCCCTCCCATAAAGGGACCACCCAATCATGTCTCCTTAAATTGGAAGCCTTCAGGCATAATCTCCAGCCATATGAATGATGATAACTCTGATTCCTAATGAAACCAGGATATGTAGGATGCCTACTCGAAGTCCCAAGCTAAAATGGGTGACCTTCCAAATGGGTTTACCCAATCATGTCTTTTTAAATAGGCATCCTCCATGTGTAATCCCCAACAAATCATACCTATGAGAACTCTAATTCCTGGTCAAACATGGATATGTAGGATGCATACTCGAAGGCCCAAGCTCAAAAGGGTGACCTCCCATAAAGGGTCCACTGAATCATGTCTCCTTAAATGGGAAACCTCCATGTGTAAGCCCCAGCCATCTGATCTACGAGGACACTAATTCCTGATCAAACCAGGTTACGTAGGATGCCTACCTGAAGGCCTGATATCAAAAGGGTTTCCTCCCATAAAGGGACCACCCAATCATGTCTCTATAAATGTGAAGCCTCCATGCGTAATCCTCAGCCATTTGAACAACAAGAACTCTAGTTCCTGATCAAATCAGGATATGTAGGATGCCTACCTCAAGGCCCAAGATCAAAAGGGTTCCCACCTATAAAGGGACCACCCAATCTTGTCTCCTTAAATGGGAAGCCTCCATGTGTAATCCCTAGCCATCTGAACTATGAGAACTCTGATTCCCGATCAAACCAGGATATATAGGATGCCTACCTGAAGGTCCAAACTCAAAAGGGTTCCCTCTCATAAAGTGTCCACCCAATCATTCCCCCTCGAATGTGAAGCGTCCATGCGTAAGTTCCAGTCATTTTGAACTATGTGGGTTCTGATTCCTCTCATGAGGATATATAGAAAACCCATCTTATGGGTCCGATCCCAATATCAAATCACCTTCCATCCCCCCTGGATGATGATAAACTCTAGAGTGCCTTATTGTATGGCTCAAGTCAATATCACTTGTGTAGCATCAAACATATGCATTCCTACGACGGTCCTGTAAACCAAGGGTATCCCATGGACACACTTTTGGGGAATAAACTAAGTATTAAAGAAAATATGAACACAACTTAAATCTATAATAGAGTCTCAGAACATGCAATAATCCTCCCCCAGAAGGGTGCGGTGAGCCTGACTTCCTATCCTCTCGACCAATGGAGTCATCAAGTGTTGTTGGCAGAATCATCAATCAATTTGCATCTACATTTGGAAAGAAGATCCATGAATCATGGATACAAGGTTCGGTGGGTTTTTCTGGCCCCATGAATAAACCTGTTAGAGACCATATGAGGAATTTATATCCGAGGAGGATTGATTGCACAAGTACTTGACCCCATGAAATCTCCCGCTGGGGATGACTGACTATGGAATTTCCTTCTCAATGTGAAAGGGGTGAATTTCCCAGTCTCTGTGGGGTTAATCCAACCTTCTTCTAAATTATAATAACATAGAATGCATCAAAACAAAAGAAATGGTGAATTTGATTGGAAACTGTATCCAGAAAAAGGGATGGGTTATGATCCTCATTGGACCATTATCATCAACTAGAACGCCCCACCTTATAGGTGGAACAAAAATGGTGAACCCAACATGAATCCTTAACCAAGGTAGAAGTTCTACCCCAATGATAAAAGAAAAAAAACATTGCATGTCGGCCCATTTTGTTCGCACCGGTATGTGCATATCGTGCCTCCTTGCAGGTGGAACAAAAATGGTGAACCTGACGTTAATCCTTAACCAAGGTGGTGATTTTAACCCACTCAATCCCTGTCACCCAATGACAGAAGAAAAGGGGAAGGGGATCAAGCTGAATTTCCAGAGATGCATTTTTTTAAAAGAATGCTACTTTGAAGAGATTATGTGGTATGTATGTCATATATGTATGTCGCGGGTTCCTGCAAAGCAACCTTAGATCCAAATGACATCCTGACGACCAATGTAGACATGGAAATCAATGATCTCGCAGGTTACTAGGGCCCCAATGAAGAGCGGGACCCCCTCTCCTAATCAATGCCTTCGACACTGGGTATCCAACACGTTGATCAAAGAATACCATATAAAATAGTACTCTCCCCATAGTGTAGATCATGAGACAAGCCCTCCAATATACAAAGTTTCGCCAGCTGCCTCCTCATTCGCAGTTGGTACCCCAGCACTAGGTGTCCCTAGTGGTCGTCTCAAACTATTTTGGGAGCCTGTACCCAAAACGTGACAATGAGTACCTCCCTTATCTTAGGGAGTCAGATGAATTTGATGCAAAAAACATCATCTCAACTACACAGGGGTCCTACTTACAGGCCACATCCAAAGATCTTCGTCGCCAGAACTGGATGACCAATCCACCTCTCACTGAAGAGGACCTTATGTTGAGGGAACCTGCTAAAGTCCAAGAGACCCTGGCCCCTCAGGCTTCCCGCCAAGGGTGGAGAATATATAATCAGGAAGACGCCATCACCTTGGTTCCTAAGAATCAACTCTGTTGTACTAACATGGCGGCAATCAATGGGTAGACATAAAACTCTTCCCCCTCCACTCAAAGCCCACCACAGAAATAGGGGCACAATATGAGCATATGTTCATTCCTTCTAATGCTCTTTGGTCCCACTGTGCCGACAGAGCTACAAACTATAGGAAAATACAGACATCTGTCGATGCACAGCAAGTCTGCCATCAAAATAGGGAAACAACTGGCTACATGCAGGCACAAACACCTGCTGAATCATTTTAAAACTTCCATATAAATAGGGTAGCAATTGGCTACACGTAGACATAAATATATGTTGACACATATCAATCCCACCATCCCAATAGGCCAGAAAGAAAATATGAGTAGATTCAAATTTTTGTGGATGCATACAAAGCCCATGATACAAATATAGTGGCAAGAGAGTAGATGAAAATCCCTACTCATGAATATAAAGACCACTAGTAAAATACAGTGGCAATCAGAGAAGACAACTATTGGCAGACTCTTTCCTCTATCCTGGCACAGGAGAACTTCCAGGGTCTACTGGAAACTCATGGAGGACCTTAGTAGGCACAAACTCCAACTATGAAATCTGAATGGGCCTTCATACCCATTCCAACCAAAGATGTATCTCAGTATATCTTAACAATGATGGAAGATCATACATCGATCTCAGACCATATCATTCAAACATGCCAAGATATTATGGCATCAGTGGAAAAGGTGGGAAACTGGGCCCATGACACGGTTTCCTCAAACAGAATGACTCACTCACAAAATGGTTTAGTTGCTATGGAGAATTTATGAAACCATGCTCTAGTCCAGGAGGTTCGATGGTAGTATCTCACGATACATGGACAATCGGATTGGGAACAAATAATTTTTCCAATTGGGGGACGTCGGTCCAATGTGGTGGCCACTCCAAGGCAAGCATATATCCCTACCAAAACTCAAGATGTCCATCCGCGTATACCAAAAATGTCACAAGACCTAACAAGGTAGGGACTTGTATATGAATTCCATTACCAATAGTAGATGGCCCCAGTTACCCGCAAGAGAGCGCTCAAAAATGAAATGCACCAAAGGCAGCCAGAAAATGAAGAGCACATACATGATCCTACTCTGCTCAAAGTCGGGGTTCTTGAAAACCTTAAATATATGTCAATAAATGATCAAGACCCTATCAATCCATTACCAAATTATTGAAGTGGTGGTATCAGTTGTGAAGGTCCTCCCCATAATGTCGATACTAGCAACTCTGAAGGTCCTCTATAGAGCGCCCATGGGGGATCACTCTGTGGGAAAAGAATGATCAATCCCGAGATCCTATCTCCTAATGTACATCAGGGTATCCCTCCCCTCGACTTGAAGATCAGACCAAAAGAAGGTCCTCCCCATGTTGTTGTCTACCATGATGGTTCTCCCTAGGGTATACAGTATAGATATGCTTCTCTCTGTAGTCAGACACCGAGTCATGATGGTATTCTTAGCCATGATGATAGTAATTTTGAAGGCCCTCCCTACAATGGTAGTTACTATGAAGGCCCTCCTCATAGTAACATCAAGTAATGAAAAGGTACTCCCCTCATTGTCGTACATCCTAAAGTCCCTCCCTAAGATGTCCACTATAGAAATTCTCCCTATAGCCAGGTGTCAAGTCATGATGGTAGTCCTCACTATGATTATGGTCATTGTGAAGGCCCTTCCTATAATGGAAATTGCTATGAAGTCCCTCCCCATAGTAACTTCAAGCAACAAGAAGGTCCTCCCCTTGTTGTATCACACCCTGAAGGTCCTCCCCAGGGTATACACCATAGAGACATTTCCCACAATCGGGCATCAAGTTGCAATAGTATCCCTCGCCATTGCAGCACCAATTGTGAATGTCCTCCCCATGACCAAAATTCATATTGTCAGGAAGGTCCTTTACTTTATAGAATAAATATGTGGAAGACGTCCTATGTTGAGGTTCTCATAAAGATGGAGTCAAACACATCGATCACTCCATCTATAATGAGTGATATTCTTTCTCAACTAGAGGATGGCCTAGGCCACGCTCATCTTCTAAGCCACCCCTGCATCATTCACATATCGATGAGGCTCCCACCATCATGTTTTCTTGGAAAGAAATTATTTTAAAGAAGTAGAGATGGGCATATCAATTAGAATAGCCTCCAGAAGAACAAAAGCAGGATACATTGCTTGTGATAAGACAACTATCTAAGGATAACATACCAGTGATGTATTGGCCTTCAACCACATCTCATTTTGACATACCAGAAGAGTTGTCTAGAGAATTCATGCATGAAATTTGCCTCAATATATGGAAGAATATTATTTATCTGAAAGAAAAATTCTTGCCCTGTGAAGGATATTCAGACCACGCCAACACGATAGGGGAGCTTCTCCATCTAATCGACCCGGAATCCCTCCCGTCTACATGGAAGCCACAATAATAAAGGCAAAAGGAAAACCTTGAACTGTCTTACCTATATTCACTACATAAGTTGGGTCACCTCATTGAATATTCCCCAACAGGAGTTCACATTTGGGGGTGGGGAGAACATGGAACTCTACACTACACCCCTCTTACCATCTAGAAAATTCCATTGAAATGACATCCTGTAATGTCATCACCCAAATGTTGTAATCAAATGAAACCGATTCTTAGGAAATATGGGATACTCAATAAAAAATGGCCCATAGTAAGTCTCCATAGCATCAGGGCCAAAGATATCATGCCATAGAAAAGATTTTGAGTTAGGAAACCAAGAACATCCAGCAGACTTCTTGCCTAAGGGGATCCAACCAGCAAGCAGCACTCATGTCTTCAAAAGACTATATACTTCAATTCAAGACCAGTTCCACACTCATCTCACACCCACATAGGAGTACGTGAAATCGAAAATGTGGCAATAGTGGTGTCTACCTCCGCAATGCAGGAACAACCCCAGCTCATAGGGCTAGGGGAATTTTTAAATCAAAATTCCCCCATAAGACCAACAAATCCAGGATGTAGTGCATCGATGGAAGAATGGGAACAACCCCAGCCCGCAGGTCTGGGGGAACTTTTTACCTCATCTCCCTGCATAGTGGATGTCTTTCTTATACCGTCTGGGAAGAATGATGGACATAGGAGTCACCCATTCCACCCCTTCTCGTGGTCTGCACCCTCCGAGACAAAGGTGTGTTACGAGGTTATACCAGGGATCCCTTCAGGTCAATATTCACCAATAAACCCAAATAATACCATATAATGGAAGGATAAATTCCAGCAAAAAATGAAGAAAGCCTTATAACCATTCGGCAATGGGTACACCACCCCCAATGCGGTATGCCTCAGTGAACGTGGTAAAATTAAACTCCACATATCTCATAGAAAATGACACAGAAGGAGAGGATGCGAAGAAAGATGTTTCCCTCATAGAGGAATCCCAAACTGAGACTTATGGTGTGCATACTCAGAACCAGAGGGTGGTACTAAATTTGGTTTCCCCCTCAGTCAATCCGACATTACCTCCCACTCGAAACCATAACAAGGAGAAGAATAAATCCAAGGTTGTATATGACCCGCCTTCTCCTCCCCATGGAAATGTTTCCCTCACTCTCGGGGAAAGGATTTCCAAGCAGGAGGAAGAAATGAAAGAACTCAGGTGAATAATTTTGAGCTACGTCAAGATAGCTACCTCACCGGATGTGTTTCCTCTACAGAACATCAGCAGGTGCTCCCAGAAGGGGTTCCCTTACCACATGCACTCATCCCGATGAATGAATCCATGCATCGAGGACCATAAAATCTAGCATTGGGACTGGAAACATACTTAAACCCGGCCCAGGAAGGACATCAAGACTTCCCTAGCAGGGAACGTAGCCGGAATATATTCAGGTAAACCCATAAATGATACACCGGGATGGGTATCCACCCCAAATTCCAACAGCACCCTCACATCCAGTCTCGGCCACTGCCACACCAGCCCAAGATCAAGACCGACAGGATATGCATCAAGGGCTCGTGAACACCGTCGAGAAATTAACATCTCAACAGGAATCTATGGAGGGGTGGTGCGTTCCGATACATCCAAAGTGAAAACCCTACCCTGATTGGGTAAGCAATGTTCTACCACCACCAAACTTCAAAAAACCTCGTGTTCTCAGTATTCAATGGATCGGGGGTCCCTGAACAACATTTAATGCACTATACTTATTATTATGACCCCGTGATGGGAACTCTAGAGTAGCAATAAGTAGTAAAAATCAGGTTCTTCATAAGAAACCTATAGAGCTCGGCCTTTATACATTATATTAGCCTACCAGCCAACTCAATCACAAGCTGGGAGGACCTTCAGTGACAGTTTCGCTTCCAGTTCAGTTCAACACTGCCCAAGATGACGGTCATTGTTCTTGTGAATTGAAAATAGTGAGAAAATTAAATAGTGTCAGACTTTATTTCTAGATAGAAAGGCCTGACTTATTCCATAAACTAGCCACTCCCCCAGGATGAAATGCTCTCCATGTGCCTCGATAACCTTAGGGATGAATTGAGAACACTGCTCATCTTGGTGAAGTACACAAGTGGGTTTAGATATTTCTCTTACATTTCCTAAATAATAGAAGACTTCTTACCAAGGAACAATATTAAGTCCTGAGTGTCCCTATAAGCCCCTCAAAAAAGAATGGGAAAAGCTTAAGCGGAATCTATCACGCTTAATCCAACCCCAGCACCAGCTCTAGTTGCAAGGCCCCCATCAAACCGTGCAGGACCCCCTGGATGCCAATATTCACCCCCACCTCAGCAAGATGAGTGACTAGGTGCTAAAATAAATAAGTTCTAAAAACAAATAAATAAATTTTACTTATTCTAAGATGACCATGTCCAATACTATTTCATAGCCGCTATGAATTTTAATTTGATCCGGCTACTGGAGCCAAAGAAAGCCGATGAAGTGGGTCTCAACGACCATCCAAATTATTGTCCCTACCACCAAATACTTGAGCATACCATCTAGTAATGCTTCATTTTCAAGGATCTTCTAAAAAATATGGTGGATCTGGGCAATTCAAGTTAGGCTTGCCACCAGCACAAGTGGTGTATATTTCCACCTCAGACTCAAGAGAGAAAGAGGAATGGAAAACAGTCTCCAGTAAGAAGGAGAAAATTTTTGACAATTGGATGACCTGGAAGACTATCAACTAAGTCCACAGCATCCTCCAGGAATAGTTGAAACAACCAATTGTGCCCCCAAAAGTTCCTAATACAACACATCTATCCTCCTCAGACTTGCAGCCCTCTACAAGCCGAAAGGGGAGAAAGTGGGAGGAAGAAGATGGGCTGACACCAAAGCTAAAATCTGTATTGACACTTTTAGACTTCATACTAGTAGACTTGGAACAATAGGCATTGTCCCAGCAAATGGTACTATGGGAACCACCCCACCAAACAGAACCTTCAGAAGGAGACAGTCAGATAGAAATCGTGTCAGATCAAGAACTGATCTTTGGCTCCATTAATGTCATTCACTTGATGGAACCTTTCTCATATTGAGACTATGGACACAAACCCAAATTCATCACACCCAACCAGAGAGCCGGAGGAAGATTCCATAGAGGCTGGAGGTTTCTTGGAAGGCATGATCGTGGTACGAGTCAGATTCTTAGCCACACAATAAGCCAAACTGTTAACATCGCTGAAACTCACAGAAGGACCCTCCAATAGATACAACAAGAACTATAATGCTACTCCACCCCTGAAAAAATAAATCCAAGCCCAATTATCTTAGAATATCCATCAGGGGAAGAACCAATATCAAATTGCCCAAGGAATGCAATCAGGATAGTTCGAACAAACCCTGAAAGGACCGTAGTACCATCGGCCCTGACTATAGAGGCTAAACCATCCACATCCAAATCCCAAAGCCCTAAAGTTTCTATGAAAGAACACCCTCAAGCTGGGAAGTTATGACATTTAGAGAAGAAGTATGATATTATAAAGCAACTAGCTTCAGTAACAGCAAAGCTGTCAATCCTGAATGCGTTAATCCTATCCTTCGATATTAGGGATGCACTCATAAAAGCCTTACTATGTCTCCAAGATTTAGAGGCTAAAGTAGCAGCAGCTGAAGTCTATCAGACAGAGACTAATCCCAAATAATGTCACTTCATCATCTCCTTGCCAAATAAGAATGAACATGCCATAATTAAAGGGCACATAAAACCCTTATATGTGACCCGAATGATAAATAGAATTGATGTCTGGAGGATCTTCATAGACAACAACTCTAGATTCAACCTCCTCTCATTGTGAACGCTTCATCGGTTGGGCTATGATGAAGACAGCTTGACACCCTACACTAAAACTCTGCTGGGATATGAAAAAAGTGAGTAGAAACCGTTGGGACGAATCAGTCTTAAAACTCATCTTGGACACCTCATGTCAGATTCTGATTTCCTAGAAGTACCAAAAAGTATGGCCTTCAACATCTTGTTAGGGAGGCCTTGGCTGCATCAACACACTGCAATTCTATCATCTTACCATCATTGCATCAAATATTTAACTAATGGGAAAAATGGGACATTCCACGCTGATAAATCCTCATTTAATCCCTGTGAGTCACATTATATCGATTTAGGGTTCTATGAATTAGAATAAAAACATCTTTTTCCAATGAAATTGATTGGTTTAATGCCCTAAATAGATTGTAAATAGCTCCCGCCAACCCCCTCTAGCAGCTTGGGGAAGATTATGTATTACCCATCAACCAAGTTGAATGTACAAGTGTAAGTCCTGATAAAGACTTGATTTTCTGCATGATCTCTGCCATGGCTGCCAAGTCCAAAGACACAAAAGAGTGATATGACTCCCATGATGTCAAGAAAATCACTATCAAAGATGCTCTTGGCCCACCCATGGGACATCAAACTACCTCTGCCTCACACACTAAGGAAAAAGATGATTTCTCTCCTAAAATTTGAGATTTCGTCTCAAAAATTCTCTCTCCATTAGAAGAGGAAGAATATGAAGATGATGAAAAAGAAGAATAGGAGGAATACCTTAGAGATTCCACTCCTTCACTCAATGAATGTGTCTCCAGCACAATCAAAGAACTTTCGGAGATAAACCTAGGCACCATATATGACCCAAGACCCACTCTGATCAGTGTGGAAATGCCTGTCGAGGAGTAGGAGGAATATACCTTCTTCCTAAAGAAGAATCGAGATGTGTTTTCCTATAACTACATAGAAATTATAGGCCTTGATCCTAAGGTCTCCACTCATCATCTGGGCTTACCAAAAAACCACCAGGATATAATCATGTAGCTAAATGGACCCACCCAATGCATGCTGCCAAAATAGAGGCTGAAGTTGATAAGATTATCAAAACCAACTTCATACATCAGGTATGATATCCAATCTGTCTAGAAAATATATTCCCCGTAAAAAAATAAGAATGGACATAAAAGAATATGAATTGAATTTAGATACCTCTATCGGAATTTCCCAAAAGATGATTTCTTAGTCCTGATCCCAGAATTGTTAACTAATGTAACATCTAGATATGAGGCTCTCTCTTAAATGGATTGATTTTCTGGATACAACCAAATCCATATGTCCTAGAGGGATGAAGAAGAAACCACTTTTAGGGACCCTCCAAGAGTGTCCTATTATAAAGTGATGTCATTTGATCTAAATAATGTTGGTTCCACATATCAGTGCGCCATGCATGGAATCTTAAATACCTTCTTGAAAAGATTCGTCAAGTGTTATATCGATAATATGGTGGTTAAATCGTGAGTGCACTCAAACCACTTGGTAAATTTTGAAACTGTCTTCAAAAAATTACAGTAGCACGGTTTAAAGATGAATCCCCTAAAATGCACCCTTGTAGTTACATCTGGAAAATTATGTGGCTTCATCGTACACCATCACGGCATCGAAGTCGATCCCCATAAGACAAAAGTCATCCTTGGAATGTCCCAACCTCACAACCTCACTGAGTTGAGTGTTCTCTAGGGGAACCTCCCCTACATATGGTGCTTCATATTCAACCTAGCAGGTAAATTCATACCCTTCACCATGCTCATTAAGAAAGTAGTTATGAATGAGTGGGATAATGATTTCCAAGAAGCATTCAAAAATATTGAAATATATCTCCTAAGACTACCAGTTCAGATGCCACCAATTGAAAGGAGACCACTCATTTTATACGTAACTACCCTGGAATGGTCATTAGGCACCTTCCTCACACAGAAGAATGATTTTGATAGCGAGAACAACCTCTATTACCTCAGTCAAACAATGATTGATTTAGAAACCCGGTATTCAAAAATTGAAAAGAACTTCCTAGCCATAATCATTATGGTTCGGAAACATATACATTACCTACATCACCCTGATATCCAACTGGTCTCCCACTGAAACCCTCTCAAATATATCCTCAACTGTCCCATGCTAAATTGGCACCTATCATGAAGGGAGTTCATCCTACAACAGTTTGACTAATAGAACGTACCCCAGAAGTCCATGAAAGGCTAGGTGTTATCAGACTTCCTGGATGAGAATCCCTCGAAAGAAACAACGCCTTTGGATGCTGAACACCTGGATGAGGAAGTTTTTTCCATCCAGGAGTACCCCCAGACATGGAAAATGTACTTTGATGGTGCTTCTAGAAGCCTGATAGGGAAATGGATGGAGGATCTTAAGCCAAAAAGGTGGTGCTGAGAATTATATTTGTATCACCCAAAAGCGTCATCCTTCCATACTCTTTCTTGCTTTCAGAAGGGTGTACAAATAATTAAGCACAATATCATGCCCTTATTGCAAGCTTGTAACTCTCACTTCATGTGCAATCCAAACACCTAAAAATAAAGGGTGATTTAGAGATAGTCATCAAACAGGTTAGTGGTGACTATGCCATTTAGAAATAAGAATTGGTTCTCTTGATGAACCATGTTTGATAACTGATGGTAATATTCCCATCAAAACCGAAGTTGACTTATGTTCCCCGGTCACAAAATTATCAAACCGACACTTTGTCAAATAAAACCACAACCTTGGCGGATCTAGACTGGGATGAAATGGTCATTAGCATTGCCCACTAACAGATGGGCTTTCCATTTATCCAGATCAATACAGAGGAAATTGATGAAATTTGCTTCATTTCTGAGCCTTATGGTCACACCAATGGCTGGATGATTCCCATTTCAAATTAAATTTGCAATAGAGAACTCCCACCAGATTGGGCTGGAAGGGAGTAGGTTCATAGACGGGCAGTCAACTTTTCCTTGTATAATGGGAAATACCAAGAAAAGTTTCTCTGCAAATGAGTCCTTGATGGATTCCTTATTAGTTTCATTGATAGATAAGAAACTGATTCCATCATAAAATAAGTGCACACCAGAGCTTATAGAGTGCACCAATCCGAAAACAAACTCTCTCACCAAATCGGAATGCTTGGTTATTACTAGCCCAATATGATATAGGATTGTTCCATATTCACCAAGAAGTGTCATTCCTACTAAGTTCATGCTAATTTCATACACCAACCCCCAGAGCTACTTCATACAACTAATTACTCCTAGAAATTTGCTACCTATGGGATGGATGTTGTGGGACTATATCCTCCTACCGTAGCCAGACAGTTCTAGTTTATACTCACAGTGACCAAATTCTTTTCCAAATGGGCTTAAGTCGTACCGATTAAATAATTAAGGTCAAAAAACATTTTTATCTTTTTTAATTCCAACATAATTACTAGATTTGGTTCCCTCCATACAATAATAAAGGACAACCTCACCAGCTTCTACTTTGGTGAGTTGGACAAGTTGTACCATGAGTATGGAATCAAAGCCAACTGGTCATCCCACTATCACACAGTGACCAATGGGAAGATAGAGTCTTTCAACAATAATTTTCCCAACAAACTCTTAAAGATGGTTGATAAGGATAAGAAATCATGGCTAGACAAGCTCCTTCATGCTTTGTGGACTTACCAGACCACGACCTGCACTGTCACTCAGGAAACCCCATACTCACTAGTATACAGGGTAGAGGGGGTTTTTCTTATAGAAATCCAAGTGCCATCACTTCGTGTAGCATTTTTTGACCAAATATCCATGGATGATAAATCCCAAATATAGTTTGATGAGTTGGAGAATCTAGATGAAAAAATTATGCACACTTTACACCATTTGGAAATCTACCAAAACCGGATTGCACGATCCTTCAACAAAAAGGTTCTCCTTTGATCTTTCCTAGAAGGAGAAATGGTGTTAGTCATTTAAACCCCAGTGATACTCAGGAAGAATTCCCCAAATCTTGAACCAAAGTGGGAAGGACCATATGTCATGCATGGGGTCTATTCCAATGGAGCATATGCCCTGATATCGATAGACAGACATCTCATCATAGCTCCCATAAATGGGAAGTTCCTAAATATGTACATCATGAAATGGAAACGCCCATGCCATGGTCCAAGATCTAATAACTCACACTATGAGAAGCAATACCGTGATGTCGTGGTCCAAACTCTAAGACCCTAAACTATGATTTTTTGTCCTGACCAACATGATGATAAAATGAATGGTATTAGCTCCATGTTCCAAACTCAATGACCCAAAACTATGAGTTATAATAACACCATTTCATGGTCCAAACTCTAATACCTTAAACTATGAGTAATTATACTTTCCACATGATGTTAAAATGTAAGGAATTTGTCCCTAAAACATGACATTAAACTATGACTCTTTTCCTTGCTGTAATATGTTAAACTACATGGCATAAAGCATCATAATCACATGACAGTAAAATACATGATCTCTCATAGAACTACGTATGACTTGATTCTTTCCCTTGCAGGATATGTAGAAACTCCTAAATCCTTGATCGTGGCCCAACCCCCACCAAAAAAAATGACACCATCATTCCCTCTATCTCCCCATATTTCTAAGGGAAACCCTTATCACTCATGTTTATCACATCGATTGTAACTCACATGAGCTTAGGATCAGTGGTAGGTATTCTCTTATAAAATCAAACTATAGAGTAAAATGGTATACCTAGAAACCGTGATGGATAGAACAAAAATTCCCCTACCCCTATGAATGAGCCAGATCGGTATAGGAAACATTTAGAACTATGTGAGGCTTGATTACTATTGTTGTAGGATACATAGTGACGCCCGGATTTGGAATCTCAACCCAGCCATCATCATCAAAAAAAATTCCCTCACATATCCTCACACATGGACCGATCCAAATCAGTACAGGGAACTTTCAAAACTAAGTGCGGATTGATTCTTGCCCTTGGAGGATACGTAGTGATGCCTGGATTTTTCATCCCATCCCATCCACCATAAAAAAAGTGTTCATTTCCCCATGTGTAGGTCATACTTGTATGGGGATTCCATGAAAGTTCCTAATCACATGACAATAAACTGCAAAATTATTCAAGAGTTATGTGTGGCCCAATTCTCAGTTTCATGAGATCCCGCTCAGGCCCCTCACTCAGGAGAAGTCAAAAGATCCTAATTCTCCCTATACATATGAGTCATACCTTTGTGGAATTTCCATTATTTCACAGTTAATCATGGTATGGGTATTATTTACATTCCTAGGCAAAACTTTCCCATATTCAAACTCAATACCCCAGAAAAACTTGGATCCCGGTAATCATTCAAGGCCATCTAAGACAAAAGATCAATATCTTATAGACACCTTTGTTTTGGCTATAAACATCATAACCCAAGGGCTCTGTATATGTTTCCCACAAAAACGGAAGTCAATCAAAGTCAAATTTGTCCCCTAGAGATTCCTCTCCCATCTCAGTATGCCCAATGGATTCCAAGCCCCATGTCATTCCTCATGATTCAATTTTCTCCTAGGACTATGTTTTACACCTTCTATAATCACTCACATCTAAGGAATTCCATAACATCCTGATTGTGATTAACTCAAAACTATGAAATATCTTTATGATAGCACAATCCTCCTCACTGCATGACTCTAAACTGCACAACATCAAGTCCTCACCACACGACAATAAACTATGAGGCTAAAATCATCCTTATTATACGACATTAAACTATATAAATGTTTTAAGCCCAAAGTGCCCTATAATGTTGATTTCTCTATTCCTAAGTAGCCAATGAGCCTGTACTCGAGTGGTAAAGGGCTCCTGCTTGGCATCCAAGAGAACCGGGTTCAAAACCGAGTGGCAGCGAATTTTCGAGGTACTGTAGTAGTACTGTAGTAGTACTGTAGCAGTATTTGTAGTAGTACTGTAGCAGTACTGTAGCAGCCATTGTAGCAGTCACTATTTGGTACTGTATCAGCCAGAACTATTCACCCGATTTTGGCCTTCAGGCCACCGGTTTGGGCCTACGGGTCTCCAAGGCCTTCGAGTCATCAAAGGCCTTTGGGCCACAGGGCCTTCGGGTCATGTAGACCATGGAGTAGCCTAGTTCACACAGAATAGGCCCCAAAAGAGGATCAGAGCACTAGGAGTAGCAGCCACCAGATACAAAGCTAACTGGATTGGAAGAATGAGAGGGTATGGTAGCTACCATCGGGACCAGGCACCGTGCTGCTTTGTACGGGTAAATGCTAGATGATCATAAATGAAAGGTGGGGAGCTAGGAGATCAATGAAGAAAAAAGCTGGGGAGGGGCAGTTCAAGTGGGCTAGGCCTACGGGTCATGTATTGGGCATGGTATGCCTCTAGGCTTTTGGGTCATGTATTGAGGGTGTGTCGGGCCTTGTTCCTTGGGCCTACGAGTCATGTACGAGTTCCCCTTCTACCCTTAAAAGGGGGATTATCCATAATATAATAAAAAAGAAGGCCTTCGGTCCATTCGGGCTATTCCTAAGTAATGACATGAAATCCTCGTAATACCTTGTTTCTCACACTAAGCACAGCTCACGTGAGCTTAGGGATCTTAGCAAGAGATCAACCATGACATTATGGAAAAATAGCTTGGGAATTTGGTCCTAGAAGCACTACCCAAAAAGGAATTTAATGGTTCATGTACCCGAGAGGAACCCCACATCCTATCCATGTGATGATAAATGACCAGGTACCACAAAGATGGGAAGAATGCCTCACCCAGCGTATGAGTCAGATCTATATAAAGGACACCTGATTCTATAAGTAAATTTCATCCCAAATATCCCCAATATGTTCAGATACACTCCTATTGTACCCCAAACTCTATGATTTGAGTGATCTTGAATCCCCATAACCCTCCAAGGCCATATGATATGGAAGGCCAGTGTCCTGTGGGAACCTTTGTTTGACTATGCAGATCATTCCCTAGAGGCTCGGTATATGTTTCCCACAAAATGGCTATCAACTAATGGAAAATTTGTCCCTAAGAGAGTCCTCTCCTATCCCAGTACTCCAAATGGATTCCAAGACTCATTCTAACCTTCCTAATTCAAGGGAGATCAAAGTCATGGTTTACATTTTCTTCCCTACACACATCTTGGATATATCACAACATACAGGCCCGATTCATTTCTATTCTCTTTTGAGGTTTCTAAGGATACCTCATCCATATGTGTGAAGTTGATCCGCATACAAAAGAAGAGTGTACCCACTCATTTCCAGGTTTCCCCCAAATAATTTTAGTTAAAATTACACTTTTATGTTTAGGTTCACCCTTTTTCTAAGGTCACATACTATATTCATGAATGTTCCCAATCTCCATAATCTACCGTAGACGTCAGAGACGGAAGTCCAGTGTCCTATGGACACCTCTGTTTGACTATTCACATCATGCCCCAAAGGATCTACATATGTTTCCCTCAAAAATGGTCATCGGTCAAAGTTAAATTTATTCTCATGAGAGTCCTTTCCAAGTTTTCGTATGCTTGGACAACATTCATGTCATGTTACACCCCCGTATTTGGAAAACTTTTGGATAACGGCTTACATACCTTCCTCTTTCTAAATTCCCCTAATATAAAAAAAGTATTAATAACTAAACTAATCATTCATCAGTTCTCCCTCATGCAAGTAATAATAGTGTGGGAACAATTTCCCACTCAAAGATGGTCTGAATTTCCATAATATTTTGAAACACCACTACTTAGTCCAACCACCAACTGTGGCTCCCAGCATCAAAATAAATTCAAAATGTTCCACTAATATAATTTCTTTATTCTAGAGGTTATGGTCTCCCTATTAGGTTCTTTTCACCCTCAACACTAGTCATCATCCTTTGGAATACGGTGAGCAATGTCTGATGTCACATAACCCACCTAGATTGATCATGTGAGGAAGCACTAGGTTGGGGACATTTCAACATAGCAAAAAATTCCCTAATTGGGAGACCTTGTCTTTATAGTCATGTGGAAATTCCATCAACATTTCATTAATTCTTAAAATACCCCATAAATTGAAAAAATTTCATATTACATGTTGATAACACCCCATTTTGATATTGTGAATCCCAATATACTAAGGTGAGTTTCCATAATATGATTTGGTCCTAGCATGTTATTAGAAACTAAAACGTTTACTAGACCATTTATATGAAATAATTATTTCACCAACTAAAGTGGATTTTTTAAAGGATATCCTAACTATTGCTTTATCTAGATCAAAAATTTATCTTTCAACATTAGTATAAATTTAAAATACCCCCATGACATTCCCTATAACTCGGGATGTCTATACCTATCATACCCCTAGGGTAAGTTGTGTAGGAAGAAAACATCCCTAAAATACCAACAAAATGTCTATGGTAGTTCAAGGTGTCAATTCTCCTTCTCATAGTCTATTAACCATTTTCAGGGAAAAATATACCCCATGTTTTCCATCATTCCTGAAGCTTCTCCCACTAACACAAATATAGAAGAGGAAGAGGATGACCATAGGGATTTGACACCATCATTTGAGGAAGGTGTATTTACTACCATAGATAAGCACATGTAGGTAAATCTAGGAATATAATAAGTTATACAACCTACATAGATTAGTGTCACTATGAATCTTAAGGAGAAGGATTTATATATTTCTTTTATAATGTAACATCAATATGTATTCTATTAGAATTATATAAAGATTCCCAGGTGGTCCTTGATGTAGCTACACATCACCTAGTCCTTCTATATGACCATAAAGTTCTAAAAAAGGTATCCAGGAGAATGCACCCCTCTCATTCTACCATGATAGAATCCAAAGTTAACAAGTTTATCATATATAGATTTATCTAAGAGGTGTGGTACCCAATATGGATTTATAGAATTATTCTTGTTAATAAAAATAATGTACAGACTAGGTTATTCATTGATTTTAAGGATATTAATTAAAATTACCTGAAGGATGGTTTTTTAGTACCAATCATGGAACTCATGATCAATGTGATAGAAAAATTACAAGACCTTTAATTTATGGATTTTCATGGTATAATCTGATTAAGATCTACCATAAAGATAATAAAGACACTTATTTTGGAGAAACAAAATATATATTCTATTTCTAGGTCAATCCCTTTAACTTAAAGAGATGAGAGGGCTCCAAGGGTTCCTCTATTATATCAAGAATTTCATAGCCAATAAAGTTGGTAGATATATCCCCATAACTAAGATAATTAAGAAGGGAGTCACCTACCAATGGGACAAGGACTTCTAAGATGCTTTTGAGAACCTCATCTAGTACCTACTGCATCCACAAATCATATTTCAGCTGGTAGAATGGATTCCACTCATCTTATATATGGCTACCATGGAGATATCACTATGTTCCCTTCATAATAACAAAAATAATTCAAGAAATGAAAACAGACTCTACTATCTCAGTCAAATGATTCTAGATATTAAGACCTGATATTATGATATTGAAAAAAATTGAATCCCACTAATATTTATAGTGAGAAATATTAGGGATTACTTGTAGCACCATGAATTCCACTTGGTCTCTCATATTAAAATGCTAAAGTATAATCTTATCCACCCAATGTTAATAAAGAATTTTTCCTGATGGGTGGTTATCTATAAACAATAAGATATATAATTCATGTTCAAAAAGCAAATAAAAGGGAAGGTGCTTACAGGTTTACTCAAAATTCATCCTTCCTTAAAAATCATGCCAGTAAACATCAAAATTTTGGAATAAGAAGTTTTTTATTCCTATAAAACACCCTAAACATGGTATTTGTATTTTTATGGGGCCTCCTAATGTCTAACCAAAAAAATGTAAAACCCAAAGCTTAATTGAGTTGGTCTAGATATTTCCTATGTTTGATCAGAAAAGGAAATTTTTCCCTATATATTCTCACTATCTAAAGGTTGAACTAATTATAATCTAGAATATGAATCCCTTATTATAGGCCTATATCTATTTTTGTAGCTACATATAGTATATCTGAATGTAAATGGTGACTCGGAGATAGTGATCAAGAAATTTAACAGTGAATCTTCCATCAAGAATGAATAATTATCCCCTTTAATTGGTTATGTGAGGGTTTTGATGGTGAACTTCCCTTTTAAACCAATACTACATCACATCCACTAGTCATAGAATGCTCATGCTAACACACTAGAAAATTTAGCCACATTCTTGGCCAATCCTGACTAGAATGAGGTAGTCTTTCACATCACACGCTGAAGAGTAGTCTCACCAGTCATTTTATGTGACATAGAGTAAATCAATAAGATTAATGATTCCACGAATAATGATGAGTAGATATGCATTATAGGATCATTGAATCTCATAATAAATTGTATCTAAATGAGTGACCCTTGTCATCATGAAATAATTCTATGTAGCCTCCTGTGATGATCACTAATCTGAAACAGTGCTCTCCCACAAAATCAGTATGCTTGGTTACTTCTAGAAAATAATGATACAGGTTGTGTGGAGTTCACCAAGAAATTTCACACACATCATGTATGTTCAAGATTCATCCATCATCCCATGAATTTTCTGTATATGGATAAATATTACTTGTTATTTTTCATATGGGAGATGGACGTTGTGGGGCCATATCCCCCTACTATAACTAAGTAATTTAAGTACATACTTACTAAGACTGGTTTTTTTCAAATTATTTGAGTATATTACCCTCAAGGAAGTCAAGAAAAAGAGTATCATCAACTTTGTGAAGTCAAATATCATTACCAAATTCAGTTTTTCTTATACAATAATGGTGGAAAATGGAACCAACTTCTATTCCTCCAAGTTAAAGAAGATGTATCTCGAGTACAACATCAAGTCCAACCATTTGCCTCACTATAATATATAGATAAATGGTAAGATAGCAGACTTTAGTAAGACTTTATCAAATGTAATCTATAAAATGGTGGAAAAGATAAGAATTTTTTGTTAGAAAAGGTCATGCATGAATTATGGGCCTACCGCACCATAACCCACACTGCAACATGATCGAACCATACTCATAGGTATATGAAAAAAAACGTGGTATTACCAATAAAGGTTTATCTTCCCCCACTCAAAAATGTTATATTTAGACAACTCTCAAAATATGAACAATCATAGAAGCAGTTTAATGAGTTGGAATGACATGATGAGAAAAGGTTGTATACACTGCATAACCTTAAAGTCCATTAAAACCAAGCTACATGAGACTTTAATAAATACTTTCAAATTCTCTCATTCCTCCAATGATAATTGGTATAGATTTTAAAAACACTAATGATAATATAGAATAAACCTATAAAGATATAACCTAAGTGGGAATATCCTTGCATCATACATATGGTCTATTTTAATAGATCTTACTCATTGACCTTGATGGATGAGGAACGCATCACGCCACCCACTAACACATGGTTTTTCAAGAAATATTTTAGATAATGTTCACACCAATTAATATTTCTAAGCCACATGATGTTCAACTATATGACCTAAGTCTATTAGGAAAAACATCAAACTACACAGCATCATAGATCTTTATTTCATAACCTCAAATAGAAAAACACATATTTCCAAGTTATATGATGTTAAAATACATGACATAATCCTCACTATATGAATTTAAACTATGGGGTGAGCCTCCATCCTGCATGAATAAACTACTTAGAATGACCCACTCCTTTTAGCCAATTTTTCCCTCATATTAAATCTAGATCCGTTAAAATCATTTATCACATAGTTGGCCTACATATGAGAGTAATAATTCCCACATTACCTAATCATGAGATAGATCTGTGTAGGGAATTTTTCATAAAAGAACTATTTTTGTCTTGATTCTTGTCTATAATGGGTATATAGTGATGCTTTAATCCTATGTCTTGGGTCCAACTACAATGAAAATATTCACTCTCCTTGTGTATGGTTCAAACCTATACATATATTGTTTCTATAATAATTCTATGTGGTTTGATTCCCTTCTTCATGGCATGCATAGTGATGTATGTATCATTTATTTCAAGCCTAACCATAGATCTATGTTACTTTTAATTATGTTCCATGATGGAAACCAAATCTATGTGGGGAACCCTAATAGACTCAAAATTATCTCCCATACATGTTCTATATCATACACTCTAGTTCGCTTTAATTGATTTCCAAGTATTCTCATGATTATCATGTCTAGCATGACTTGTGTGAGACTAGGGAACCTTGAACGTCTCTCTGACTATCATGAGTAAGATTAATCTTATTCAAATATAGGGTACCCTGTCTTTGTCACATGAAGTTTAACTATATGAAATGGGGTCTTTATGATGAACAAATCATCCCCTAAGATGATTAGCACTTAATAATCACATGATTTATCCCTTAAACTAAAAAATGTGTTCAGTGAACATTGACATGTACTTTATAGTGATTAAAAAGTTCTTGAATTTTATTTCTCCATGAAGCAAATTCATACCTCTGATATCTAAATTAATACCAATTGATGCCTTGAGTGCATATTCTCTTAGCTCTCCATAATAGTGTATTGGTAATATAGAATTACTAATCTAAAGGTATCCTTCTTGTATTCACTAGTGAATAACATAATTCCTCATATCTTGTTCCTTGAGGATTTTTTCGTCCAAGAGGAGAGGTCCCCTTAAACATAGAAGTCGTTTCTCTAACTACATGTGGTATGGGTTTCTGTCATTCCTAATGGTTGACCTACACCCACCTGTCTCCACTCACTTATCATTTACATGGATATTCTTATGTTAGGATTTACATATCTAATAACCCATCCATTCAAGTGGATTCATATTCCCTTATTGTTACACATTATTTCATCATACACATTATTAAAGAAAGATTATATCATTATATTCTTATACCCTCTCATTTTTGGGTATGCATATTTAATAAAGACCACAATGCCCTATGTTAGTCATTCCTCCCAGAAATCCCATTTGGTCAAATATTTATGACCATAAAATATTATCCATTATTAAGTCCTTATTAATTTACATTAAACTACATGATGTTGGGTCTATCTTACATGATCTAAAACTACTTAGAGTGGTACATCCTTTGGGATCCAATGTCTACATGAAATCTAGACTCTTGCAAAGATATATGGTCCTTACACATAATTTTTTGATAGGTTTTAATGTTCCATCCCCATACTAGAATATAATATTGAAATTACCTTTCCCAATGTATGAGCTCAATCTACCTAGAGAACCCTTTAGCTGACTATGATGTTAAGGATCACTCAAGTGGTAATATTTAAAATAAAAATACCCCCTCCCTATATATGGGATAGATCTATATCAAGAGTCTTTTTAAGAACTATGTGTGTCTTGATTATTATTCCTTTGAGAGGTGTAATAACACCCATATCCCATGACCTCATCATAGCCATTACGATGGAAAATTACCACTTTATGTGTATGGGTCAAAACAATATAGGGATTTTTTCTATAAAATAACTATGTGTGCCTTGATTACTACTATCACAAGATACTTAGTGACACTCGGTATACCTAATATCAGTCCCAGTCATGATGTCAAGACATTATAAAATGCATATTCCCCTACATATGAGTCAGGTCTATATGGGGGAATTTCATTGAGAACTATATGTTTCTTGATTCCAGACCTTTCAAGATATGTATAAATGTATTAATACTTTAATCCTAGGACCTACCTCAATATTTAAAACAATAATTCCCCCTTCCTCATACATGATCCTAGCCTATATGGGGAAATCTTTCTCTTATATAACTATGTATGTCTTTATTCATATCCCTATATGATACATAGTGATTCTCAGGTTACCCAACATCAAGCCTAGTCATATGTTTTTTTAAATACCCCCTCCTACCTTTGTTTTTGAACCTTTTCATTGATTCTTCACTTAACTGATGCCCCTATAGTAAGGGATAGTTTAATTTTCCTTTCCTTTATTTGAATTATATCCATGCAAAAGAAACCTTTGAAATATTGTGTATGGCCTGACCAAAATTTCCCATACCCATATATGAGTTTGTTCTATGTGGGGATCTATATGATAAGTACATATGGATTGATTCCTATTATCATAGGAAACATAGTGATTCTCATATCCTTCAATCATGTGCCCAGCTACAAAATCAAACAAAAAATGCCCCAGTTCCCTTTTTTATGATATAGATCTAAGCATAGGAGTATCTTTAAAAATATTTAAATATGGATTAATTCCTACCATTATGAGATGCATAGAGAAACATAGGGGAAGCCCAACCACAGTAATTACATTTCATATCCCCATAGCCCACTGTATTCTTGGTCCTTTCCCATTATCAACATCAAGACCAATTGATTTCCTAGTTATTCACCCCTACCCAATACAGTATGGGTTATTCATCATTCACCTCCTATTAATCACATTGAGAATGGATCATGTGATCTCAGAGAATCAATATAACCCATTCAATGTGGCTACAAGTGTCATGGACAAAGGTAAGCGGCATTATTTTCCCACCTTGAAATACCTTAAAATTATTAAGAGTGGTTGAGTATAAAAACTCATTCTATATATGAATAAATCAAATCTATATATGTATTACTTATATGTGATTAAAATATACATTAAAGGGTCCCATTATATGGCTATATACCCATAAGCCTATGAAAGGATAAAAAAATCCTCTCGCATCTGAATTCCATCAACCAATGAAAGGTGTCTCTGAATATACTATTCAAAATTTCATATTAGTTCACAAAATCCTAGTCACATGATGTTAAATTGTACAACATTTATCGTAGCTCTAGGATGTTAAACTATATAAAATAATATCCTGATCAAATGACCCTCAACCACAGAATACCTAAGTCTTTACCACATTATATTAAACTATGTGTTATATGAATCCTACTATGTGATGTTAAAATACACAGACTATCATCCATCATCACTCCTTATCAATGGACCATAAGATCCTAACCATATTCAAATGAGTCTCAGAGTTCTTTTTTCATCATTCTAGTCACCTCAATCTATAAATGAAATTTTGTTTCTTGAGAGTATTGGGTTGTTGAAAACCTCCCACAACCCTTAGAAAGGATTAAATACCCCTATTTTTACCATGTAAGAGTTACATTTTTATAAGGGCAGCATCCCTATCAACTAGAAGAATATTTACCTTTCAAGAAGATACCTATGAATATTTTTATCCCTAATATCATTTTAGTGGAACTCGTTACCTTAGAGTAATTCACAATCATCCTCATTGTGTTTTTATAATACCATCACTCATGATCTGAGAGCCTTGGTCCATGATTTACATCATTATCATCCTCTATTGAAAAGTATTTTGGAGTAATTTAAACCTTTTAAGTCCCAATTAGGTTGTTATGTAACACTCCCTTGATATCAAGTCCGCATACCATGACCTTAAACTGTGTTCACCTAGTTCAAAATTTATTTGACCTTAAACTCTAGCCTTCGATGGTCCAAATACCAATACCTTCAAGTACTCGTAAAATAAAAAAACCTATCAGGATGAAAACTCATAATGGGTGGTTTGAGAAAAATCCAAGGCTCCTCTCTCTAATCTCTCTACCTCTAGAGTTTAGGTAATAAATAGGGTTTAAATAAAAAGGAAAAAATATCATATATACCATCTTATGACCCAATTAAAAGTTGATCCATGTTCATTGGACCCCTATTGTCTAGGAAAATATTAGATTAAGGATTAATCAAATCCCCACATTGTGATAACATGTTTAGTATACAGTGATGAAATTTTTAGGGTGATTGAACCCTTATTAAATATTATGTTTTTCCATAAACCATCTTTAAGTATTTTAAGTCTAATTTGATATCCTCTAATTCCTCGAGTTGATATAATTCTCTTGGAATATCATAGCCTTGAGTCATTTCTATTGGATTTCCCTTATAGTGTATTGGAAACAGGGGATAACTAATTAGAAGATACCCAGCTAGGATTTACTGGTGAAAAACATAACTCTATGGATCTTGTGTCTAGGGGTGTCTTATAACTAGAATACAGGTACCCCTTAATCCTATGATATATTTCTCTAACTGTGTACAATATTATTTTCCCCCATTATTAATGGTCAACATGTACCCACCGGTATCTGCCCCTCATTAACTCAACTATTCCCATATCATGATTTAAAAGTCCCACAACCAACTATTCAAATGGATTTGACATCCTCAATGTTACTTCACCAATTATTATACCCATTATCAAGGTATTAATGAGTAAATACATTATTAAACCTTTTATTAGTCCTCATCACATGATCATAAACCATTTGATATAGTTCCCAATATTCATGACTATAAAATTAACTATTCAAAGGTTCTAGAACCCTCCTTGGATAGTCTTTTATCTATGATTTACTCCATTGACCAAGTGTTTGAATCTTTATTAATATTTTATAACATTTGGAATGGAGTGGGGACCCTTCTTCTTGATAATTCATGTCATCCCATATTATCTCATGCATAAGGTCCCTTGACCTATCAACTAGAGGAATCTTTTCCAGCTAAGAATGGAAATCCAATCCCTATGATCCCTAGAAACATCCCAGTAGAACTTAACACCTAATTATGTTTTATGATCATCCTCAACATGTTTTCCCCATCTCATCATCTTTATTTAAAACTATGGGATATGATTTTGATAACCTATATTTCAAATATCCATGTTGGTTTAACATAACTAACATTATATCACAATCTACCAAGGATACATGGTGTCAGAACCATTCGAGAATATCTATCCTTCCCAATTATAATAGCGATACAGGGTGTTTATACCCTTCTTGAATATTATTATAGCAAGGATGTAGGGTTTCATAACACTTCATGAATATTCATCCTTCCCAATTTCTACAAGGATACAGGGTTTTAGTACCCTTAATGAATATTCATCCCCCGTGTATTAAGCATTTGAGTTCATATAAGTTCAAGGCTATATGACCTTAAACTATGTAAACCTAAGGTCTAAACTATATGACCCAAAACTACAACAACATAGAGTTTGTGTTATTAAATCTAAAATAATATAACCTCATTTTTCCAACCAATAAGAAACTAAACTACCAATTAGAAGTGACATAGTACTATTCAGAGTGAAAACCCACAAAGGGGGTCTGTAAAAAATTCAGACCTCTTCTCCCTAGACATGTTATTTCTATCCTCTATGAAACATTGATCATTTTTAAAATATGTATATATATATATATATAATATATAAAGGATTCATAAAAATTTTTAGGACGAAACCCCATAAAGAGATACCAAAGAAAAATTAAATTATCTTCCTTCTAACATTTACTCATACAAAGCTTAGGAAAAAGTAAGAGAAATAAAAAATGAAAGAGACATAAAATTCTATGGGTCCCACCATATAGCCCTAGTAATGCTAAATTTGTGATCACTAGGACTTTGGTCTAGGAAAATGATAGATATATTCCTCTCTATGAGGTAAATACACCACAATCCATCCCTTTTAACATGATTATTTTAAAATGGATGACCCTAAGCATCAATAATGTTTTTTATACAGATTATCGTTCATGAGTCGTTATCAAAAGAAGTCCATTATGATTCAAGAATTCAGTTTCATATTTTGGGTTTCTAGAAATTATATAGAGTTTGATGTTTTTTAATTTACATGATTTTAAGACATTAAGATGTCATGTATATAGTAAAATTAAAATAGTAAAGAAGAAACACTTGGGATTTGAAATGTTTTTTTATTGACAATTAAATGAAAAAATAAAGGGGATGAATATATACATTTTAGAGTCATTCCAATTAGTCCCTATAGGAAATATAAATGATTTTAGTAAACTTGGGTCTTTTGAGTTCTCTTGATTGACCAGGCTCTAGAGGTTGGATTCAATTGAATGATGAAATTTTGATCACTCTATTCCTCTATTGTTTCTAGCAGGTGAAGAGCCTCAATCAAGTAGGATAACTCAGGACCCACTTTTTGAGTGGCGTCTAATAAAGAAAAACCCTTTAAGAAGTGGAACTTCATCCGAGCTATGAAAACATCATGTTCTACTATCTCTGTAACTAGGTCACTCATTGTTTTAGGAAAAGGGGAGGCTTTATTATGTTTTTACTCCAATTCCTTTGAGGATTTCCTTATTGATTGTAGAAATATTCTTTGATCATCAAAGTTGTGTGAACTCGTTTCATGAATAGATAATTTCTTCTTATTCAGGATGATCCGCTGCATGATTTTATATAATCTATAATAATTTAATCTTATAATACCCATGTAATGTAATAGTCTGTGGAGTCACTACCCTTGACTATGGATTTCCTCAAAAATAGTGTTTAATGTTAAATAATAAATATCGTGACAAAATCATCTTCGTGTGAACCTATTCTTGGAAACTATTTCAAAGGGTGCGAATACAATCAAGATACACTTGGGTATAAATCAAGTTGGGGAAAGGCCTACCTTGATTAAATATGAATAAAATTAGGTGGCATCGATTACTCTACATGTTTCAATAATATGATCTAACCCTCTTCTAGATGGCGAATATTCTGTTATTGGTATATGTGGATAGTTTCCTCAATAAAATATACCTTATCATGAGAAAACAATAATTATAATAAGGGAACTAATTTGGAGGTATTCTTTAGTCCTAAATAAATTCCAATATATCCATAAGAAATGGGTTAGGTGAGGCACATGGTTTGTTTACTTATTGAACTAGTCATATTAGTAGAATACTAGGCTAGAACTCCACCCAAGAATGGGAATAGTCCTATGATAGCTGAGTAGAAGAATCATTCTTAAGGCCAAATCCATAGATAGGAAACCAATTTAAAAAATGATACTCCAAAATATGATTCCCCATTAGACTCTATATCTACCTCAAATATGACTATACAATGAAGTGTTGCTTGGCCTCCACTTTGGAAACCATGGAATTCTAGCAATCCACCACTTCCATAACATCCTTAAAGACATCAAAAAAGGTGAAAGGACAAATTCAGTCCAAGTATAAATATTTAGGATCATAAGAATCACTCAAATGAAAGAAATAAGTTCATGACTTTGATTTCATCACACAGAGGGTGTGACCCATTCCAGGTCACGTGATCACATGTTTATAAGAAGATCATGTGGATTGTGTGACCATGAGAAGATTTCATGGATTGTGAGACCATAATAAGTTCATATAAGTCACATGAAATATTTTCTTACCACATGGAACCAAGTTAAATCACATGTGGAAAACCCAGAACCAAGGATGCACAACATGGTATAAATTAATTATTGTTGATTAATTAATGATTTGGTTGAGTGAGTATTCCAAGAAATGTGATCATGTGGTGAGGTCATGTGATTGGATCACATGAATATGATCATGTATAGTGGTCTTTTTATGCATTCTTTTCAATAAATCATAAAAAAGAAATAAAAATTTGAGAGTTCTTGAAAACTTCTAAGTCAAAGCTAAAATGGGAAAACCCTCACCCACCTATTTACATGCCCAATTGTGGAATACCGAAGGTATCCCTAGAGACTAAGAGGCATTAGAAAGATCAACTAGTGGGTCCCAAGGGTCTTAGGTGGGCATTTACTTCCTCAAAACCAATCACTTTCACTCTCTTTTGGACTTCACTTCTAAGTGGGGGAATTTATTGACACCTACCAAATGAACATTGGAAAATTTGTAGTTGAAATAAATACTAAAATGACAAGTATTTTTTTCTCACAGAGGGAAAAGAATAAAGCATGACTATATGGATATCATGCACCTAGGTTATGCGATCGTGCAACCCTTGGTGAGACTCGTGATCATGTAATCCCTGAAACATCATGTGATTCACTAAGTATAAAAATATGATTTTTTTCACGATAAGGTTTTCACACTAACACATGGTCCATATATAATCACATTACCCCCTTACCCTAGAGTGATGAGATGACCCATGACAATCAAGGGTTTTGGATACGTGATCATGTTACCCTTAATGGGACACACAATCACATAAACAATTCACATAAATGTATCAAGGAAAAGAATATTTTTTATCCTTAACATGGTTCACATAATATAATGTGGCGCATGATGCCTTCGTGGGAAATTGATGGATAAACACACTAATATTTGTGTGGTAAATTCTAACCATGATGGGATTTTCATGTGATGGAATTTATTTTTTTATTCAAATAAAGGAATTATTTGATTTTCATGATCATCTTATTGATCATGCAACCTAACTTGGGAATGTTGTCCATGTACATGTTTTCCTTGATCATGGGGATTCCTCAAGCATGTTATACTTTTCATGTGAATTCCCTTGGACATGTTGGAATTGATCATGAGAACCCACCATAGACATGTCACCATTATCATGCGAATACCCTTGGACACATCATCCTTGACCACATGAAAACCATTGTACATGTCATCCTTTACATTTGAATAACTATGGACATGTAATCCTTATAAAAAATCCATGGATATGTTGTAGGTTTATGGAAGCAAGTAATGATGGACTAGCCAGGTGTTTATTGTTCTTCACGTCATGCCCCATGGATTCAAGGAAAAGAAAAGTGGATATCCTTGATAAGGTATATATAAAGACCAAAACTTGTCTTATATAAATATTACATCTTAATATATGAATATTCATTTTATAACACAATGATCCATTCCATAATCATTTTTGTCTAGTGCCTTTAGAAACTCGGATACATAAACAACTGCTTCATAAGTGAACTATATTATCTCCCCCTAATTTCCATATAACTAGATTTATTCTTAGAAATTTAATATATATAATACATTTATTTATAACCTAGGAAAGTGAACCAAATAAATTGGGACCTTAGATGCTCAATATGAGAAAACAAGGTAGATATCAACATCACATGTGCATAAGGTTATAAGAACATGATAATAAAATTTAAAAACTAAACACAAAAGATCATAGATAATAGATATGAGTCATAAAATAAATCTTGGAAGTTAAAAATAAATGAATCATAATGAAATAAAATTAAATAATCCATGAGTGCATAAAATTTTCATAAGACATAGATTTGTGGCATGCACATAAGCATGAAAAATATTACGTTAGGGATATCTAACAAGACATTCATAACATATTAGGCTTGGAATAACCACCTATGTAACTACATTAAGACTATGATAACCACTATTTTACTCTCTTTTAGTCTTGGGATAACCTCATGTATACCCTCATTCGGTATTTGGATAACCTTCTGTGTACCATTTGAGGTCATATAACATTAATCATTACCCAATTCATTAGAAGGTGATATGTTACACCGATCACAGAAACCATACATTTGTGTTCCAAAAGATTAGAAAACATTCATCATATCATAACCCAAAAAAATAAATAGGCTTCATAAACATTTTCTCATATCATAAATCATGGAAAAGAAACATGTTTCATAAAAACAACATCATTTCATCATATCATAACCTATGGAAAAGGAATGGGTTTCATAAACATTTTTTCATCATCGAAAAAAATCAACCAGAGAATGAATAAACATGGTATAATTGGATCATATAACTAGTAAATCATAATCAACAACAAATTGTGTCATCCTAGATGGAAAATTATTTTTAAATATCACTTGGAACATTTATTGGGGGAAATAAACCTTTGACTTTGAAAATTGAATTTTTAAAAATAAAAATTCACAAAATATTGTGAAAATATTGTTATGTAAAAATAATATTTAAAACATATAAATTATGCCTTAAAATATTTATTTGTCATAATTTTGGGGGATTTCATTCATTCCATACATGTTAAAACAATGCGTACTTTCACATTTTCAGTAAAAACCAAATAAAAATTATTTTGAAAAAGACATGAAGATTCCTTTTAAAACATTTTATAAAAGGAAAAAAATGTTCAAATGACTTTAAATAGACATATAGGAATATTAAAACATAATTTAAAAATTTTTAGAAAACATGGATTTGGAAAAAAATGGTTTTTCGACAAAAGAGATAAATGAAGTCAGCCTTCTTTAAAAACATTTTTTTAGAATCATGAGTACATAAAGAGAGATAAATGAAGCTAAAACATGTATTATCAAGAAATAAACATAGGTTAATAATATTAATGAATTTATTTAGAAATTTATCATAATAGTTCACCATCTAAATCATTTCCATAAAACATCCTGATAAACAATGAGATTATAACATAAAACCCTTACTACAGGGGTAACTTTTGAATTATATAATCCATGAATGAATAAAAATAAATAAAAACTTAAAGATCATGAGAATAAATAATTTCATGATATAACATCTAAAATTGTATGATAATACACCTCATAAAATAATATAGGTTCATAACATAACATATTTCCCAAAAAGACAAATTAAGACAAATATTTCTTACCTTAAGTACAAAATTGTTTCATACATAATTGAACCTCATATATAATAATATAATTTTATTATAAATCTATTTAAATAAACATAATAATATTTATCATACCATATATTATTTATTTATGAACTTTTATTACCCGTTTATTGACAATTCCTTGTTAAAGTCGTGTTTGGGTAATAATTGTTTCATTTTTCATGTATGTTTTGGTTTGGTATCTTCAGTCCTTCCATTTTGATCATGGTTATACAATATATATAATTTTAAACACTATATAAATATAATACATATTCATTATATAATTATTTATATTAATCCATTATATTTAGATATAGAAAATGAATCGCATCCTTAATAGAGATAGTAGGTCGTAAGTACGCATGAACACTATTTCTATTTTCTTGAAAAATGAAATGAAAGAAAATTAATTGATATATTACCTTTATAGAATAATTTTTACTTCATAAATATCATATATATTCATTAAATTTACCCTTATTACCTCCCATTCAAAGCACTAGTGAGAAACGTATCATATCACTTCGTGAGGAGGTAGTCTGTCGTATACATGAAAAACGTTATTGTATCCCTTATGGAATGGAAAGTAAGAATGTATATATGATATAATAATTCAATAAAATGAATTATATTATAAATATCATATATATTAATTTAATCTATCCTTATTACCTTCCAAGTAAAATATAAATGAGAAACACATCAAATTGGTTTGTGAGGCGGTGCTCCGAAGTACACATGAGTGGCATTATTATTTTCCAATGAAATGGGAGGTAAGAAGGTGGATGTGGTATTATAATTATTTAGGTATAAAAATATCATATATATCATATATAAATATTAAATCCATCATTATATCCATCTATGAGAGGTGGTTATGGAAAACTAATAACATCAGTTTGCAAGGTGGTAGTCTGTTGTACACACGATCGACGGTTTCGTTTCACTTTAGATGGAAATGGATATAAATATAGGTAATTCCATTAACATAATAAAATATAGATATATGGTAGATAATATTTTTATTATATTATCATATTTTAATAATATTTTAAGTATGTTTAATAATAAAAAACAAAAACACAAGCTTAATAATTTTAACTCTTTTTCAAAGAACCTCTTTAGGTTTATACCTAAATCCTTTCAAGGATTTTTTTTCTTAATAAAGGTAAGCCCTATATGATTTAGTGATGTAATTAATTAATATATTTTGGTAGGTATTTTCTAAACCAATTGTGTAAGGTATCATATTTTTCATAAGGTTTTTTTGTTTATATTTTAGTTTAATAACCATCTTATGGTTGAAATAAGTGTTTCCCAAGTTCATGAGAGTATCAAGGGTATTTCTGGGGTTCAGGACATGAAAGAGGAAGAAAAATGAGTTTTGGAGAATGTTTTAGGGTTTTTTCATGTTTAGTGAAAACCATGCAGGAATCCTAGGTAATCGTGTGAGGGGGTGATTTCGAACAGTAGCATCTGCACGGTTTGCACATGGTTTGGAAAACCGTGCGGGTAAACTGTGGGGCCAAAAAACATTGAGAAAATTAAAAAAAATCCATTATGAAATTTTATACCCAACTTATTATTTCTTCCATTTCTCCTCCTTTGAACCCTAGAAACAATCCAAGCTTCCAATATCTTCCAAGTGGTGATTATCCTTCAATTTTTTTCTGTTTAGAGTGTTTTCAGTTGTGGAATGAAGATCCGGGTAAGGCTAATCCCACTCTTCCTTCTCTTTTTGGTTTAGGGATTTTATCTCTTCCTTATCTCCATCCGAAGCTCTAAAACCATTATTTTACAGAGATATTTATTTTGAGGCTTCAAAAGGTGGTGGAATCAGAATCCAAGGCCATGATTAAGAGTGTGTTCATCATTATATTTGAGGTAGGTGGTCTGCAAGTATTATCCCATAGTTTTTATTTAAATTTGTGCATGGAATTTTGTTTTCTTGTTTTCCCCTTTTTTGTGTTCTTTATCCCATTGGAGGGTTTGTTAAAATGGAGTGTCTAAGTGACCAATTGAAACCCTCATGATCCCCGTGGGATGCATAGAGGATGAATTGACCATTTTAGGGCCACTCATGGGGTGTGCTGGAATTTCTAGACTTAGATAGGGGTAGGGTTAAGTGAAGGGTTGCTGATTAATAATGTGGAATCCATGAATAACATTTTTTAATGGTTTATTATGTTGTAAATGTAATTATAACAGTTGTGCCTTGGGTTCTAAGGGAATAAGGGATTGTTTGGTATGACATGAAAATCGGCGAGTTGGGTCGAATGAGATTATATTGATTGTTTAATAAACTTTGGTTACAAATTCCTAAGATGATTAGTTCATAACAGATGATGAACTTTTATTTGGTTAATGGAATGGAAAATGGATGAATATTTTGATTAGGTTAATACATGGTATTATGGGTTATTCCTAAATTTTTTAATGTAATAAAGTGGTTGTGCCCTGTGAGAAACAAATTGTACTTGTAGTGCATAAGTGGGTAAATGATTGTTAAATGATAAATGGGATAAATGGGTTAATATATGGTATTTGATGAATATTTTCTAAGGCATATGGGTTTTTTAATACACTTAAGGGGTTAAGGCACCAGAATAGTAATTTAGATAAATGGATATGAATTGTAATTGGTAAATGTATTAATGGGTTATGGCATAGTATTAATTCCCATGTTGTTTTTTATGTATTATGATCTCCAATACTATTATTTATTCTTTTTTATGTTATGGTATGGTTATGGTGATTGGATTAATAATCATATTTGCATGTCTTAGTAGAGTGGTGTATTGACAAGAGGCTCTATGCCCACGGGTCGAATTAGACTGAGGCTCTAAACTCCACTCCAAAAACACACGTGTTAGGGAAGAGGATGGTGGCTCTATTTTTGTGAAGGTTTCATTCCACCCAGACTGAGGTTTCGAGGTGAGGATAATTTTTTGATGTGATATATGTATCCCTAGTGAGATAGTTACTTGACTTATTTCCCCTCTGAATTTTGATTTATTTCCTTATACCCTTATTTAGATGATATGTATGCCTCACCCAAAGAGAATATGTAAAAAAAATAGATTATGTAATAAAGATGTTATAATAAATGAAATTGAGATAAATGCTAAGAGTGAATTAAATGAACCTTGATAATGAATGGTACCTAAAATATTCCTTGTTTAAATACCATTTATTTTTTACTTTCATGCACTATTTATTAAAATGGATATTTTTTAGACATCGTTGGTGGTGACCTACTGATTTTTGTACTCACACTTTGTGTGGGCCTCCTTTGGGTACCTGAGTAAATTTCTTGGTTTCAGGCCAGAATTAGGGGAAAGTCCCTACTCTAGGATATTGAGTTGGGATCAGGATGTACATAGAGAAGGATCCAGGCTTAGAGTTGGTACATGTTTGGGGATTTGTCCATTTTTATTATTTTTGGGTTTTATTCACATTGCACTACTAACATTTCATGACATTATTAATGTTGAATTTTGGTTTGTACCTAGTTGGGAGATGTTTTAATTGTATGTTTATTAGTTGTTTCATATTATTATGCTATTTATATTGTGTTCTGCTATGGATTACTCTAGTAAATAGGATATAGTCTCCCTATTTGACTCATTAGACCCCCACCACTAGTCAGAAACCTCTCGCGTATCGGGAGGCACACTTGAAGTCTTATGATGACATGGATTGGGGCACCGGTTTAGTGGATCTTGGGTCAAGGATATTACAAAGTTGTATCAGAGGAGTTGTTTTTTCTTTCTTACTATTAGGTATGGTAGACATAAGATTAGGATAGTTTCAGTCCTTGGTAATGAGCTTGTGATTAGGATTATCTAACCCATGTACGAGGGAAAACCCAAGTCAACCTAGGTGGAAATTATTGTTCTTTATGTATTTTGTTATAATTGAATGATATTTCACCATTGGGTGATTCACATGTTGTGTGATTTTATTGATTTATGATATTTTTCTCATTGAAAAAATTCCATGATTTTGTGCATTCATGCATCATTTTAGGCACCTATGGATATGGGTGGAATGCATCATTATAGGCACACACATGGGATGGGTGTACGGGGAATAGAGAGTATAATTCATTTTACTTCCTTGATAAATTTTAAGAAAATGATTCCTCATAATGGAAATGAAAGTGGGTGAATGAAAATAATGCAAATAAATAGTTAAGGAATATCGTGTGTAAAGAAATGTTGTGACCGGGATAAAATTGTGTGTTGTAATAAATTTTAAAATTTCATTCAATGTCTAAAATAGGAAAATATCATGTTTTATAAGATGAAATTTTGTGAAGGGGTTTTGATTAAATACTTGTGATTTAGTAAACTGGTTACCCCATGTTGACCATGATTCGTGGTAGGTATGGTAGACGGTAGTGTTCTAAGTTTTATGATGAGCATTCAGATAGAGTATAAAGAATTTTTTGTTTAAGGTTGATAGTGTGAGATCTTTTCCAATTATGGTTTAATCCTTTCAGTCATTCTTCGAAGTTTCAGGTGAATGAGAATTTTAAAATTAGAATGATTGAGTTCAAAAGTGGGTATTATTTGTGTTATCGGTTTGACCCTTATATTTGTGGTTTGGGGTAATGAGGGTTCCCTATATTTAGACTTTATATTTGGATTGTGAGGCCTTTATGGTAATGATATAGCCTAGGTGGTGTGTTTAGGGAACCCTAGGTAGGGTTGGGAACTTTGGGTCGTAAGGCACTGTTCGATAATACGAATGTGGAAACTCCCATGGTTTATAACCATACATAGTGCATGATGGACCTTAAGGATGGTGCCTCAGTCTTGGTGACCCTGTGAGTAGAGACCTTAAGAGTTTTATTTTGAATCTGGAAGAGGGTGTTTTGCTCATAGTGCTGATGAATGTGTACACCTTTGGTTTGGAACATAGAGTAAATGGTTGTTTGGTGCAATAGGAACAGTGTGAATCAGAACTGGGGTGAGAGTTCCATTCACAAGAATTTCTCTGTTCATGTCATGATATATATGGTTTGGAGAGAGAGGACCAATGGATTTTCCTGGTAGTGACTCCAGTATAGGGATTTGGTATTATTCAAACTTTAAGGTGACCTAAGAGAGAGTTTGGATGAGGTTTCTAGTGATTTTGGGTGTGTGTCGCACATGTAGATGTTTTGGAATTTTATATTGGAACTTGGAGTGTTTCATGGTGTGGGTTTGGCCGAGAGGGCTAAGTGAGAAGGTTTATGGATGGTGGTGAGTTGTGGTTACGCGATGATAGTTTCAAAAAATCAAGGGTGTACTCATGGGAGGTTATCCCAGCGGTGCAGGTATCTTGTAATATGAAGCATGGAATATGCTTCAGAGGTGGTTTCAATGAATACTAAATACCACAAAGTTTTATTAAATGGTATATTTGTGTTTGGATCATTCATAAGGGCACCCTAGTGTTTGTGATAAGAGTTAAGGTTTTGTTTGAAGGTTTTTATCATATGGATGCCTGACTCACCTGTTTGGATGATGATTAATGGAGGTCTTGAAGTTTTTTTCAAGAGGAAAAGACAAGGGCAGATGAAGTGTGGTTATATGATTTCACTCGATGGTGACACTCGAGGTGAGGGTGGTCACATGGATGAACTTGTTTGTATGAATGTTTTGGTTATTGGGTGAGTTGAAAAGGAAGTCTCAGGGCTGATGAGGCTGACTAACCAAGATTCATGGTTAGGTAAGTAAGCGGACGATGGGTTATACAAAAAGTAATGTTTGATTTGTGAGAGACTCTTGGTTTTATTAGTGTGGTAAAATTTTGTTATTTGTTTGTTAGTTATCAAGGATGCATAAGAAGAACTCAATAAGTGTGGTGGAAGTAGTTCCACCTGAAACATTGGTTCACGACTGCTTGGAAATTCGGTCGTGGATCAATGGTGAGACTTTATTAGAAATCACACCTGAGCAGTGGTGGTTAAGTCTTGATGATATGTGTTCAGTAGGAGAGCTTGATATCTTTGGCAGGTCATAGTCTCCCATAGTTCGACATCAGAATGGATAAGTTGGTGGTGGTGTTCTTTGACAACTTTTTAGCATACCTCAACTAGTGATGATCATGACCAATATCTTGATATCATCCCAGGTACATTGAGAAGATTTGGCTTTATGCCAAGAGAGTTGAAGGTGTTTGGTTGGGTGAGGGACATCATAGAGTTTATACTCATATAAATGGTATATGTAAAGCTAAATGATGGTATTTACACACTCTATGGATTTGGGTGAGGTCTTCGGGATGGACTGGATGTCGACAAATTTCATGGGTTTCATTCACGGAAGCTGAGAATGGGCACTAGGTAATGTTCGTTTTCTTATTTTGGGAAAAATCTTGATATCCATTTCTAAGCTTTGGGGTTTGTCTTGTGATTTAGTGTAAGACACAATGGTTGGAACCCATCATGGAGAGAAATGGTAACTACACTCCTAAGGTGGGGAGTGATAAGTCTGTACTAGATGTAGAGAGGATAACATTATGTTGATGTAGTGGCACCAGGATTCCAATGAAGAACCTATGAGATGCATGTTAGGTTACTCAAAGAGGCCATGTGGTCCTTGGACGTGGTGAATGATGAGCCAAGTGTTGTATTTTATCTCATGGTGGTTCCATTTGAAGCTTGTGATGTTTATGCTAAAGTCATAGAAGGGTGTGGTTGCATATGAAAAAAGGTTGTGGTAAGAGAGTTTGGGTTCTATAACTCTAATGAGGATTGGTGTTAGACTTCAGAAATTTTTCCTTAGGTGGTTTGAGAACATATTGAAGTTGAGGGAACCTCATCCATGTGATGTGTTGTCATACTTAGGCTGAAGCTTGATGACGTTCTAAAGGTAATTAATGTTGTGATGAAAGAATTCTACCCTAATTTAGGGAATGACCTCAGTGGGCATGTGTTATGATAATGATAAACTTCAATCTGATAAGAACCTTAGGAAGGTGAGAAATGGGAATTGTACCATCAGTTCAAGGTGGGTGTTTTGGGACAATCCATTTGAGGGTGGTACGACCTAAGATGGTAAAATTGAATGGGTGTGGTGAGAGTGTCCCACCTTTGGGTTCATGTTGTGGTGAAAAGTGACTTTTTAAAATTAAGTTTTACCAGAGTGAGGTCAAGTTAATCTTAGTCCTTGAATAGATTGTATAGGTATTCCCTCCCAAATGGTTTCAACAGTGTGGTTAGATGCCAATGTAGGGTAATGCCCTATGGATATTTCGGCATGGTGAGTTGAAACACGTCAGGTGATATGAAAGTTGAGTCAATATCTGGGTGAACATTACTTGATAGTGGTGAATAGACATAAGTTGGGAAATGTGGTTGAAAGGACTATGCATTCTCATTTGGTAGATATTGAGTATGGTCACTATTAGAGTTGGGGGAAATATGGGAAAATGATGCCAAGTGATTTGGGTCAAGATTTTTGAAGTGGATCAGAATGATGGGGTTCGAGTTGATTCCTCTTTGATGAGATGATTTTGGGTGAAAATTTCTTCCTTATTTGATTTAGTCATTGTTTCCTACATTTTATCCAAGAGGTTTTAGTGGTTTGGTATGGTTAAATTCGATGCATTCGTAAGGAGTTTTTGGTTCGTGTTGTGGTTTTGGTGAGGAAGACTTGTGGAGCAAGGTCATTCCCTTGATTCATATTTGATGTGAATTGTGATGTGTTAATAGAAACATATAAAATTGTAATGGATAGGTAGGCCTAATGGAATGATATCTAGTCACATAATCTTAGTGATGCTTGGAATAATGCCTCGAGGATGAGTCGTTATAAGGTGGGGAGGTTGTAAGGTCTCGGATTTTTTTAAGGTGTTTTTTTATTTATATTTCAATTTAATCCCCTTATTATGGTCTAAATAAGTGTTTCCCAAGTTCATGAGAGGGCGCAGGGGTGTACCGAGGGTTCGGGACATGGAAGAGGAAGAAAAAGGAGTTTTGGGGCATGTTTCATTGTTTGCACATGGTTAGTGAAAACCGTGTTGGAATCCAAGGTAACCGTATAAGGGGGTGATTTTGGACAGTAGAATATGCACCATTTGGAAAACCGTGTGGGTAAACTATGCGTCCCAAAAACATTGAGAAATTATAAAAAATCCATTACGGGATTTTATACCCAACTCGGGATTTCCTCCATTTCTCCTCCCTTAAACCCTAGAAATGATCCAAGATTCCAATATCTTACAAGAGATGATTCTCCTTTGACTATTCATCATTAGGAGTGTTTTCAATTGCAGATCGAAGAACTGGGTAAGGCTAAACCCACTCTATTTTCTCTTTTTGTTTTAGGGATTGCATCTCTTCTTTTTCTCCATCCTAAGCTCTAAAACCTTTCTTTTTTGGAGATATTTAGGATGGGGATTCAAAGGGTGGTTGAATTTAAATCCAAGGAGATGATTAAGAGTTAATTCATCATCGTATTTGATGTAGGTTTTCTAAAAGTATTATCCCATAGTTTTATTTTAGATTTGTGCATGGAAGTTTTTGTTCTTGTTTTCCCCTTTTTCTGTTCTTGATCTTGTTGGAGGGTATGGTAAAAATGGGTGTCTAAGTGACCAATTGAAACCCTCAAGATCCTCATGGGATATATAGAGGATGACTTAACCATTTTAGGTCCACCCATGGGGTGATTTGGCATTTCCGTACCTAGATAGTGGTAGGGTTAAGTGAAGGGTTGTCGAGTAATAATGTGGAACCCCTTAAGAACATGTTTTAATGACTGATTATGTTTTAAATATAATGATTATAGTTGTGCCTTGGGTGCTAAGGTAATAAGGGGTTTTTTCATGACATGAAAATGGGTGGGTTGGGTTCAATGAGATTATGTCGATTGTTTAATAAAATTTGGTTACAAATTCCTAAGAGGATTAGTGCATACCATATGGTGAACTTGTAATTGGTTAATGGAATGGAAAATGGATGAATATGTTGATTGGGGTAATACATGGGAATTATGGGATATTCCTAAAGGGTTGAATGTAATAAAGTGGTTTTTCCTTGTGAGACACGAATTGTACTTATAGGGAATAAATGGGTAAATTCTTGTTAAATTATAAATGGGATAAATGGGTTAATATATGGTAATTGATGAATATTTTCTAAGGCATAAGGGTTTTTAAATACACCTTAGGGGTTAAGTCAGGAGAATTGGAATTTGGATAAATGGGTATGAATTATATATGGTAAATATATTAATGGGTTATGTAATAGTATTAATTATATTTTTGTTTGTTATGTATTGTGGTCTCCAATATCATTGTTTATGTTTGGTTGTGTTATGGTATGGATATAGAGATTGGATAAATGAGAATGTGCACATGGCTTGGTAGAGTTGGTTATTGACATGAGGCTCTATGCCCATGGGTTGAGTTAGATTGAGGCTCTAAACTCCACCCCAAAAATTCATGGGTTAGAAAAGGGGATGGGGGATTTATTCCCTTGATGGTTTCATTCCACACAAACTAAGGATTTGAGGTGAGGATAATGTGTTGATGTGTTATGTGTATCCCTATTGAGATAGGTACTTGACTTATTTCTCCTATAAATTGTGATTCATTTCCTTATACCCTTGTGTAGATGATATGTATGCCTAACCCAAAGAGCATGTGTAAAAAATGGATTATGTAATAAAAAGGGTATAAGAAATGAAATTGAGATAAATGCTAAGCATGAATTAAATAAACCTTGTTAATGAATGTTACCCAAATAATTCCTTGTTTACTTACCATTTATTTTTTACTTGCAATCACTATCTATTAGACTGGATATATTGTAGACATCATTGGTGGTGACCTACTGAGTTTTTCACTCACACCCTGCTCGGGTTGTCGTTGGGTACCCGAGCAGATTTCTTGGTTATAGGTCAGGACAAGGGGAAATTCTTTACTCTATGATGTTGAGTTGGGATCTAAATGTACATGGAAAAGGATCCAGACTTAGATTCGGGTCCCATTTGGGGATTCAGTTGTTTGTCTTATTTTTTAGTTATATTCACTTTGAACTACTAGTATGTCATGATATTATAAATGTTTCATTATGGTTTGTGCCCAATTAGAAGATGTTTAACTTGTATGTTTATTAGTTGTTTCATATTATTTTGTTATTTATATTGTGTTTTGATTTTTCTTACTCTAGTAAATAGGGTATATTCTCCCCACATTACTCATTAGACCCCTTCCACTAGTCGGTAACCTCTTTCGTATGGGGAGGTGTGCTTGAGGTCATGTGACGACTCGGCTTGAGGCACTAGTTTAGTGGATCTTGGGTTGGGGAAGTTACAAATGGGTTTTTTGTAAGTGTAAAAAAGGATACGAGAGGGGTGACCTTCTATAAGTGGATGAGAGGATACACATGTAATTTTTTAAAAGAATAGTGTACCCCTATTTTTCACATGACACATGGCTCTAAAATGTATCACTATTGAAACTTGGAGGTTATAGTGTAACACCCCGACCCCAGTGACCCAGAGTCGGTGCATTATTTTAATACATTGGAATGATTAGAAGGAATCAAGTCCCGAAGAACCGATCAGTTTAGCAGTCTTGGAAAACAGATTTCATACATGAATGTTACATTACACTTCATAACATACAAAACAACATAAATAATCCTTTATTAATGCCATTATTCCCTTGTCTTAACCCTGCATATCAATCACCATATACCTCTTGGAATCCTGGGAAAAATAAAACATATAAATGGGTGAGCTCAAATGCTCAGTAAGGGTAAGAAATATAGCAGAAACTTTAAGAAATAAGCATAAACACATGAGGTAATGTATAACTAACACAAAAGCCTTTAAAACTTGAACTTAAACATAGTATGGAAAAAATAAAATGAAAATAATGCCATTTACTTATTCACATGGATATTCTACTACTATAATAATCACATGCAATATTAATAACCACTTTCATAATGATGGAATGCATAATGCCGAACTTTAATTTCTATGTCAAGGCCTCGTGCCAAGACCTAAGGTATAACTGTAATCGGAACCCAACCCGGAGAGCCTCTGTAACCGGACTCCAACCCGGAGTGCCTCTATTAACCGGACACCAACCCGGAGTGCCTCTAATAACCGGACACCAACTCGGAGTGCCTCTAATAACTGAACACCAACCCGGAGGGTCTGCTGTAACCGTACCCCAACCTGGAGGGATTACTTTTACCAGCCCCCAACCCGGAACATACTAGCCCAACACATTCATCTTAAGAAGAGGATGAAATATAACACCAAAATTTGTATTAAAACTAGCATGCAAAATGTGAATACTTTACCCACAAACCATGAATGGTATAAAAATAACACATCCATAGTCAAATATACCACAAAACCTTCAATACAATATAGATGTTTTGTATCATAATAAATCAACTTCAAATAAGTGTAAAATCCATCAAAGGATGTTGACATAGATGAAATCAAAACTCTTTTTAGAGAAATATCTCTTTTTATTTTGAAATCATTTAAGAGTCATATATTTATAAAATAAAACATTTTCGTTGAAAATTTTCTTATAAGATTGTAAGGGAAGATTCGACGATTTTATAATTGTGGAAAATATTTGTACCCACCGTATAAGTTAAAAAAACATTCTTACCTTAATCCAATCGAAAAGGTTAAAAAGTACCTTGTTTAGAAAATGACGGAAAGATTCCTTTATAAACCTCTTATAAAAATTCAAACAAGGGTATAAATAACTTTAACCCATATTCTTGTAAATGGTAAAAAAAATTTGAAATACATTTTTAAGAAACATGGATGTGGATGATAAAGAAATCCTAGTATATTATTACATATAAACAACCTCGGATAATGGAGAGATTGCGAAATAAACCCTTACCTTGTACTTTTCCTTGGTTGGGGGTAGGTTAACCTCCTGTATAATGGTGAAATAATTGTTATTAAATTATACAAGATTCATATACATTAATATGATATCATATATGATCTTTTAACATTTCTTTGTTAATAATATCTTAGAATTATTGTCGTTTTGGGTGTAACTTACTTGTCTTTTTTATATGTTTTGTAACATAAGCCGTGTTTGTTATGGATAGGTTGTATCTTATTCATATCCAGAATTATATCAAGTCCTTAAATACTATTATTAATCATCAAATTATAATTATACTTGAATGGATACGATGGATAATGAATCTCATCGCGTTCGTGGAGATGGTAGTTCGTACGTACGCACGAATGCTACTTCCATTTCATTTTTCATTTTAAAAGGAATAAAAACCAAATGATACATTGGTATATAATTATTACAGTATAATATAATATCTTATATGTGTTACTTAAGTTCATTAACACCATCATTTATACGTTCCATGTATGGTATTAACGAGTCATATCACTTTGAGGGGGCGGTAGTCCGCACTTCCTCAAATGAAATTATCGTATATATTTACAACATGAAACGAATAATGGTATGATATAAAATATAATTAAAGAGGATTATATATAAAATAAATATAATTAATATCATATTTAATTATAGTGCCATCATAATGGCCACCATGAGAGGTGGTAAGAGATAATTGAACTATCATCGCTTCGTGAGGCGTTTGGTTGCCATCCACAGAAACATTATGTTCATCACCCATTAGATGGATGTGTGTGTAAGTTTAGTTATAATACTTATAATAACAATATCCTAGTATATTTAGGATACTGGTTTTGTTACAAAATAAAATAATAAGAAGAGTTTAGGGGTTGGAGAATTAAAATAAAAGAAAAGAAACTAAGAGAAATCGTTACCTTTAATTTGGGTAACTCCCTTTGGTTTGAACCAAAAAATAACTCTTGAAGTTCATTATGCCTAAGGTAAGGCTTCTAAAATGAGTATAGGGATGTAGGGAGATTAATTGGGCAGAGTTTGGATGAGCCAAAAGGCTTGAGAGGTGTGAGGAAATGGTTAGAAGTGGTGTCCTTTTATAAGGGGGAGGAGGGGCTCTTTAGGAAAATCTAGAAATATTATTTTATAATAAATTCGTATTTGGTTTCTAATGGCTCCAAAGTGGATTATTTAAAGGTTAAGGTGAGGATAGGTCTAAAATCACTCAACCAATAGAATTTATATAGGTTTGGGTCACTATATTAACCTTATCTTTAAGTATTAACTCTAAGTTAATTAGTTTGACATTTACCATGTCACTTTGTATTTTTATATTATATAGTTAATAAACTTACTATATACATTCAAGAGACACACAAGTGGTCCATTAATGATATAAATATCATGATATAAGTCTCTTGTCCGAACCTTAGATTTTTAGGAATTTAATATCAATTAAAAATATAATATTTGTTTTAAAAACTCTTTTATGTCAATTTTGACACTATTCAATAGTTGATTTTTTTTGAAACTCATAACAGAATGGTTACTTCTAAAAAATTAAATTAAATCAATCCTAATATGTCATATTATCTTATAAAATTATTGTAATGCATTAAAAGTCTCAAATTATATTTATGTAGATATTTATAATGTCAATTATTTTAATTTTTCAATATTATGGTGATTACTGCATCATCATTGTGTCATAAATATATTAACTTATTTAATATCTAAAAATTATAAATAAAATATAATTATGTATGAAATATTTTCATCTTTATAATGAATATTTATAGTCGAAAATCCAACATATATAACCCTATGTAAAAATTGTTTTTCTAAAAGATATATGCTTGTGTCATTTTTGTATTCATTTTAACTTAATTAAAATAAAGTGTCCCTATCACTTACAAGTGGCTCCATGGGGTCCCAAAATCGACCCAAAGATTCCTATGGTCTGACATTTATCAACCAATAAAGTTAGGACACGTTTTAGGGTAATTTTGTATTATTATAATATTATTTTTTTAACCCTTATTTACCAGATTTACCCTTTAACCATGGTAAATAAAATATTTACCGCAGTAATTATTCAAAATGTCTAAAAATAAAAGTTACCTATTTACAAAATTTGAACATCCTGATTCCAAATATTGAATCCATTTTTCCAAATTCAAAACACAGAAGTGGAAGAAATTAATTTAAAATTAATTCTTGTTGTTAAAACAAATAGCGTGTTTTTAAGAGATAATAACTATCAAAAGATTGACACTTGTTTATGTTTGGTTTAATTTTGAAATTATGTCCAATTGAAAACATTGAATTAAATGGTAAAAATATATTCTTAATATAATTTAAAACCACTCAAATTCATAATTTATCAATATTAATTATTTTGATTAAAAAATTTGTTTTTAATTAAAATTTAGTAATTTTCACTATTCATCAAAATATGAAAGTTATCCGAAAAGTACAAAAATTTCAACCTAGGATAATTTCGATATTCCAGATCGAAAAATGAATTCCATTTTGAGAGATATAATTTATAAAATTTCAAAAATTAGGTATTACTATTCATAACGGCTAGTTTTATTGGTTGTGGTGTGTTAGAATTCGATGTTGCGTACAACACATGCTATCGCATTATTCAAAGAGAAGCGTACCGTAGAAGCTTAGGGTATTACATTCTCCCCTCCTTCAAATAATTTCATCCTCGAAATTTGAAATTTTTCTTCGAAAATAAAAGGTTGAAAATAGAAAATATCTTTGTGGGAAAACCCACATCGGAAATTGGGTTAATAAAATTTAGTCTTAATAAGAGGAAAAGAGAAATGAAAGGGTCACCACCAAATTATGATCTCTATTCGAAGAACATTGGTGGAAATTAGAGACATATAATTGGAGGGAAAACGTAAATATTTATAGGTAGTGATTGAGGTCATCAATCAAGAACAAGTGTAAAATTGAGGTCCATAAATTCATCAATCTATGATGATTTAAAATACCATCAGTTTAACAAAACATAAGGTAGTAAGATAACACATTTTTTATGTTTCAAAATATCTTAGTTGAAATCCCACATCGAAAAATGAATTAATTAGGCCTCTATTTAACACAAATAGTGGTAAGTATGAATATTACTGAAAATAACACATACTAGGGTTCCACGTAGGAAAATATGGATATGGAAGAGAAATCTAACCATCAATTATCTGATGGAGAGTGGTAGAGAACATGGCTATGAAAAGGCCAAAAATCCCAAAGCCATAAATTAGTGATGATATAAGGTACCATCTAGGAAAGCATTTTTCTTCTAAGTTCCTTTTCTTAATGTTGAGGAATTTATTTATGAGATTGACTAGGATCATTAGGAGATATACTTACTTTATAATTAGAGTTTTATCCATTAATAAACTTCTACCACAAACTCATCTTTCACCCCAAAACATAATACAACTCAAAAATACTCTATTTATTCTAAGCGTATAGGGTTCCAAATATAATGAATTTATAATTCACATATCAGATCCTTTATGAAAAGAAACTACATTATACTATCTAGGAACTTCTTGTAGCACAATGGTACGTGATAAATCCCAATTGCACTATGGTTTTGGGTTCGATTCCCACAGATTTGTCTGACACGACGGGTCATCACACTGTCTGTGTGTTGTCCTAAAAATCCAAATATAACCTTTCAAACTTAATCCATTCCAACCTTTAGACTTATCCAAAATACTATTATCCAAACTCATAGTCCAAAATTTACAAGGAAGTTAAACATAATGAGGATCCTTTTTTCCTGGTAATAACATGTGAACGCCTTCCTCATATATTCTCTTACAACACCGCAACATCCTGAATTACCAAAATCAACCATCTCTTATTCCAAAATCACTACCTCGGTATCAGAACTATATTATGGTTTATCATTCCCTCAACCATATATTTTCCAAAAATTTAACCTATTATTGAGTCACTTTTCTTTGTTCCACACAATCTCAAGTCCTTAATGAAATAGTACTGCAGTACAATCCCTATATGCTCCATAATTATTATAACAAGTACATTGTTGATACAACACTCAAATGACATAATCAACATAAGAACACAAATCATTCGTGTTCATCTGTGGTAGTATCCTAACTTCATTATTATCCAATAGCATCATTTGTGGCATAGTCTGATGACTGGGACATAGGTTCGCGTAGTGTCCAAAATCCTTACAAATGAAGCATTGTACATTTGAAACCATTTTATTACCCTTTCAGTCACGTACTTTGTGCTCTTTTCCTCCACAATTATAACAAACTCCCATTACTTTCAGGCAAGTTCCAGGGTGTTTCTTCCCACAGTTATCACATATAGGAAAATTCTTATTTTCTATCTTCCCTTTATCCATATTTCTCTCTTCCATACTTTTCTTCTCTTTCTTCCCTTCAAATACATAAGACTCAGTAAAATCTTTAGTTATCTTATCCACACATGATACTATTTATTCATATGATGATATTACGTGGGAGACTATTTCCCTTCTAAATAATGGCTTAATACCATGAAAGATACAGTCCTTCTTACTCTTTGGATCATACGTATTACTGGAGTTCACATTCCTTCTACTGGGCGCCATTTCTATACAATAGCATAAACTACGTCAGTTTATGAATTACAATGAATAATTCCAAACTTGTAAAATACCTAACACAAATTGAATAGTTTATGGATATAATCTATAATCATAAAATATTTTCTTTGAGTAAGTATATACTCATGAGCCCTTCATAATGGTTTGTAAAGAAAATGAGAATTATTCTAAGCATATCCCCCGGGAGTGTCCTAACCAAGAGTGCAGCAAGGCCCGTTGTCGTCCACCAGTTCTCATTCGAGTCTAGCTCAAAGCGGTGTTTTCGGGTTTTACCCCTAGGTACATCTGTGCCAGAGCCGCCTGTCACGACCCGCCCTCGGGGTCCGTGCCGTGACTACCCCAAGCCCGCCTTCCATAGGCCAGGGGCTGGCGACTAGCACCAAGGCGTAAGTCCCGGTAAAAAGGGAAGGCATTGCCTTTGTAAAGTAAACAAACACCACAGAGTAAGCAAGCGGAAAGTAAACACTAAGCAAAAGCAGTGTACAACTGAAAGTGCGGAAAAGTAATTGGGCCAGTATACAAACCCAAACTGAAAGTAAAGTACAACTCGAAAGGGAAAACAGCAACTGAAAAGTAAAAGCTGCTACACCGAGCTGTCCATTGGAAATCCCACCTGAAGGGTGGGTACAGATAGCTCCACTGCTCCACGGGTCCCGTCGTCCGCTCCGAGCACGTCCCGCCCAGTGGTCCACCTCCAGGTACCGTCCTGCTCTGCAAGCCTCAGCTAAGATCAACGCTGTCCGTCGTCTGCAACCAACACAACGTAGTGCGGGCAAAGCCCGTGCAGGGGTGAGTATAAGCTACTCAGTAGGGACCCCGAGACCCCTGAAGGTCTCTCAAATCCACAAAGGATAAACCACGAAGAAAGGTACAATCACGAAGTAACAATCGACACTGCTTAGGTATATGCCCATACATATACCTAAGTCATCAAATTCAAATACGCTCCAACCTCCGAGCCCAAGTACAACTCAGTCCACATAGGAAAGTAAACGTATTCCACACAGGGAAGCAAAATGTAATCCACACAGGATAGAACAACACAATCCACACAGGAAAGCAATAGGATTCACCTCACACAGGTATACATCTTCAAAGGACGATAAAGATGATCTCTGGTCCATCTAAGTCGTCGGACCCACGAAGGATCGATAGGTAACTAACCCCCGCAAAATACCCACACAGGATCAGGCCCACGTAGGACCTGTAGGCGCTGGTTCACACAGCACCGCTGAGCGCAAAGACCCACACAGGATCGGACCCACACAGGATCGGGCCCACACAGGACCTGTAGCACTGATCCACGTAGGATCGCTGAGTGCTGAAGTCGTCGTCGTCGAATCCACACAGGATCTCTGTACTGTCGTCGTCGCAGTCACAGTAGCAGTAGCAGTAGCAGTCACAGTAACAGTCGCAGCCAGCACTAGGGTTCCCGCACACAACAAACTCGTTCGGAGGGTCCGCTCCACGAGCCGAGAGGCTGATACATCAACTATCACAAAGTTCAGAGTTGATGTATCCAAAAGTTCTGTATCGTCAATAGGAACTCAACGCAACAGACGGCGCGTCGATCGGACGCCCGGTTTGAGAGTTATTGGCATTTTCGTCCCCGGGGCCCGGTTGGTTTTTAAGGCAAAACCAACCCGACCGTACTCCACCTGCGTCCAAACCTCGGGCGGAGTATGCCAAAAGATCCGTCTCACTAAGAGGAACACAACAAAGATGGTGGCACGTCAATCGGACGTCCGTAGCTCAAGATATGAGTGTTTCCGCTCCGAAGGCCCGGTTGGTTTCGTGAACGAACCAACCTGGCCAAACCCAAAGTATTCCGAAACTTTGTGTGCAATATACCGAAACGACCGTCTCGATCCAAGGATCGCGTTTCCGCAGACGGTTCGTTAATCGGAGGTACGTGTCTCAAGTTATAGCCAAAAGACCGAAACCGATTCGAAACGGGGGGTCCGGGTCCGGGCCGACCCGGCCCGACCCCGCCCTGGGTCGGCCCGAACCGGGTCGACCGGACCCGGGTCCGACCCGGCCCGGCCCGGCCGGCCGGCGGCACGGCAGCGCGGCGGCCTGGCGCCGCACGGAGGCAGCGCGCGGGGGATAAGCCCCTGCTTGATTGGGATGGCGGCGCGGCATTACGTCGCGCCCTTTTGGAATCTGGCCCCCCTCGTGGGGGCCTGCTTGAAGAAACCGGGGGGCCGCCTGCCCCCCTCAAGGAAACCCCCCCCCCCCCCAATTAAATGGGGGGGCTTTAATGCTGGCCGGGGGATTAATTTCCCCCGGATTTTGACTATCCGGCCGGCCAGCTGGCCGGCCGGTTTTTCTCCAACGGGACCGGTAAACCGGTCCCCTTTTTCCGGCTTCCGACGCCGGCGGCCCGGCCGCCGGTCTTCTCGTCCCGCCGCGGCCCGGAACCGGCCGCGGTGTTCGTCGTCTGGCACGGTGCGACGGCACCGCGCCCCTCCGCCGCGCCTTCGATTCCCCTTGACGCGGCGCGACGGCGTCGCGTTCTTGATGATTCTTCCACGGCGCGATGCGATGGCGCCGCGAAATATAATCGTACGATTATCCGCGTGGTGCGACGGCACCACGCCACCTTGTTTCCACCCGCAAGATAAATCAACAAGAACGATGGAGGGGGTTCGGCCGTGTTCATGCGGTCCGGCCCCCTCACGTTAAACAATAACACAAAATTATAATCCTCACGTTAGTCATGCCAGAACCACGAACAAGGATAAATAAATAAACAATAACAACAAGCCCTACCTTGAAAATTGACTTCGCACGTCGGTTATCGCGGAGAAAGGCGTCGCGGCGTCGGACGTAGATTCCGTGGACGTCGGGATGCGTCTGAGGAGGAAACGACGTCTCTTCACTTGTCGCTAAGACGAAGAAGAGAGGTACGTTGTCATTGGCGATGATCACCACGGTCGGCGACTTCTCCCTTGTCGAGGAGGAAGAGGAAGACGGAAGAATCCGGGACGCCGAGTCTCGAAGGTCGTGGGATCGATGTTCTTTGTCGGAGAAGAACCGTTCTTCACGTTTTTCGTCGAAGATGAAGAAGATCTTCAAGTCTCTCAACGATTCTCCCAATCCTCTCAAGTAACAAAGGAACTAACCCAAAAATAAATTAAGCTTACACTTAATTTATTAACACAACCCAACCTTTGAAATTCAAGAGTTTGAATTTCAAAAACTCAAAATTAAACTCACTTATTAATTATACATGAGTTGTATAATTAATTAAAAGTTAAGTTGTCAAGCCTTTAAGAGGGAGAGAGGGGAGTTAGGGAATTTGAAAAGGTGGGGCTCGGGTGGGCTCCTCCTCACCTTAATCCTCTCTTAGGTGGTTAAACCATCCAACTTCCAACAAAAGATTATAACCACCTTTAAGATATAAAATAAATATTGTATAACAAATTTATTTTACTCTTCATTTCATCCAGAAAAATTAAACATCTCCTCCTAGGAAAACGCAACTTCGGGAAAGGTCTCCTTAAGCGAATATCGGCGCTGCGAGTTCATCGGTGCCCTCGGATTTCAATTCCGAGCACCGGATCAAAAGTTAGGAATTCCCGCTCGTTCGTTCACTGAACGTACCCGAGCCAAACTTCGGAAATTGATTCCGGGCACTCCGGGCCTCGGAATCAGGTGCCGTCAGAAACCGCGCTCTTGTAAAATTCCAAAGAAAATTAAGAAAAAATTTCCCTTGAATTTTACGGGTCTTTACATTACTCCCACCTCATGGCTTTACGTCCCCGTAAAGATACATCAAAAACTAGGGAAACAAATGAGGGTACTGAGCACGCATCTGAGCCTCCCGCTCCCATCTGCTCTCCTGGAGATTCCCGTGCTGCCATCTGATGCGCACAAGAGGAATCGATCGCCCACGCAGGACCCGCTCCTGTCGATCCTCTATCTCCACCGGAACCTCCGTAAAAGTCGCCCCATCGTCAACGTCAAGCTCCCCATGGTCAATGATATGCGTCGGGTCATGCACGTATCTCCTCAGCTGAGACACGTGGAAGACGTCGTGCACCCGGTGCAACTGAGGTGGTAGAGCCAGGCGATAAGCCACCTCACCAATCCTGCTGAGGACCTGGAAGGGTCCGATGAAGCGCGGAGATAACTTGCCGCCTCGGCCAAATCTCCGAATACCACGTCGAGGTGAGACCCGCAAGAAGACGTGGTCGCCATCCTCGAACTCCAGTGCCCTCCGCCTCCTGTCAGCGTATGACTTCTTCCGGCTCTGTACTGTCCTCATCCGCTCCTGGATGACCTGGACCTTCTCTGTCGTGGCCTGGACCATCTCCGGTCCCACCAGTGCTGACTCTCCAGGGTCTGTCCAGCACAAAGGAGATCTACAAGGTCGGTCGTACAACGCCTCGTATGGTTCCATCCCGATGGTGGAGTGGTATCTGTTGTTGTACGCAAACTCCACCAAGGGTAGGTGGTCCTCCCAGCTACGACCAAAGTCGAGGACACATGCGCGGAGCATGTCCTCGAGAGTCTGAATGGTTCTCTCTGTCTGACCATCCGTCTGAGGGTGAAAGGTTGTGCTCAGACATAGCTGCGTCCCGAACGCCTCCTGTAACCCCTTCCAAAGCCGGGAAGTAAAGCGAGCATCTCGATCGGAGATGATAGATGATGGCACACTGTGGAGCCGCACAATCTCCTGAACGTAGATATGTCCCAAGCTCTCCACTGAGCCCTGCTCTCTGATGGGTAAGAAGTGTGCCGACTTGGTGAGTCGGTCAACAATCACCCAGATGGAGTCGTGACCTCTGGAAGTGCGTGGAAGTCCAGTCACGAAGTCCATAGATATGCCATCCCACTTCCACTCCGGAACCTCCAAGGGCTGTACCAAGCCTGCTGGTACCTGATGCTCTGCCTTCACCTGCTGGCAGGTGAAGCATCGAGAAACGAACTCTGCTACTGACTTCTTCATGCCTGGCCACCAGTGCTGTCGTATGAGGTCCTGGTACATCTTTGCCACTCCAGGATGTACCGCTAAAGGAGAAGTTTGAAACTCTCTCAGCACTTCCTCTCTCAAAGCGACTGGTACCATGGTACGTCCTCTAAAAAGGATGTCGTGCTCTGTTCCAAGGGAGAAACCATCAGGTGCCTGTCTCGAGGATATCTGTGCACGCCGTGTCTCACAGTCAGCATCCCCACGCTGTGCCTCCCTGACTCGCTGCAGTAGTGGAGGAGTGACTATGAGAGACTGAAGGAAGGTTGCTCCATCTCTATCCACGAAGGATATCTGCAAAGAGGCTAGCTGCTCCGTCGCCTCCTCAAGTAGCTGAATGTCCGTCCTCCTGCTAAGGGAATCGGCTACTATGTTCCCCTTCCTAGGAGTATAGACTATCTCAAAGTCATAGTCCTGGAGGAACTCGAGCCATCGTCGTTGTCTCAGGTTCAGGTCCTTCTGCGAGAAGATATACCTGAGACTCTGATGATCAGAAAAGACTGTAAAGCGCTCGCCCATCAGATAGTGTCGCCATGTCTTCCGAGCGAAGACCACTGCTGCTAACTCTAGGTCATGGGTAGCGTAGTTCTGCTCATGCGGCCTCAACTGACGTGATCCATAGGCGATCACTGCCCGCTCCTGCATCAGAACACATCCGAGTCCGGTCCCTGATGCATCACAGTAAACTACGTACCCTACTCCCTCCTCGGGCAACCTCAAGATAGGTGCGCTAGTCAATATCTGTCTCAGCTCCTGGAAGCTCTGCTGACATCTGTCTGACCACACGAAGGGTTTCCCCTTCTTCGTCAAAGCTGTGAGTGATGCCACAACTCTAGAGAAGTCTGGCACGAATCTCCGATAGTATCCAGCTAGTCCCAAGAAACTCCGAACCTCAGTCACGCTCCTGGGTGGCTCCCATGCTAACACAGCCTCAATCTTCGCGGGATCCACTGCAACTCCCGCCTCAGAGATAACGTGTCCCAAGAAGTGGACCTCATGTATCCAGAACTGTCACTTCGAGAGCTTACCATAAAGCTGGTGCTCTCGGAGTGTGTCTAGTACAACTCGCAAGTGATAGGCGTGCTCCTCCTCAGTCGTAGAGTAAATCAGAATGTCGTCGATGAAGACCACGACAAACCGATCTAGGTATGGCTGAAAGATCCTGTTCATGAGATCCATGAACACTGCTGGATCATTGGTTACGCCGAAAGGCATAACCAAGAACTCATAGTGGCCATACCGACATCTGAAGGCCGTCTTCTGCACATCCTTGTCTCTGACTCTGAGCTGATGATAGCCTGACCTGAGGTTTATCTTCGAGAACCATCGTGCTCCCTTGAGCTGATCAAAGAGGTCATCAATCCTCGGTAGCAGATACTTGTTTCTCACTGTCACCTGGTTCAGGCGACGATAGTCAACACAAAGTCGCAAGCTCCCGTCCGCCTTCTTGGCGAATAAAATCGGGGATGCCCAGGGTGAAACACTGGGTCGGATGAACCCCTGCAAGTCCTCCAACTGTACTCGTAGCTCTAGAAGCTCGGCGGGGGCCATCCGATTTGCTGGAGTGGATATCGGGGCTGTCCCGGGGTACAAGTCAATATAAAAGTCTACCTCTCTGCGAGGAGGTAGCCCTGGAATGTCGTCGGGAAAAACGTCCGCAAACTGATCCACCACTGCAGGAAAACCAGGACTCTGCACGTCAACTGCTCCAAGGATGAGGCTAGCCAACTGATGAGTGATGGGTTGTCCTCTCCTCTGCGGAAGTCCATCCTGTGCTGCTAAGGCTCCCTTCTCGCCGGTGAAGGTGAACCTGCTCCCATCGGTGCGTACACATCGCACCTTGTGCCTAAAACAGTCAATCTGTGCATGGACCGTAGATAGCCAATCCATGCCCAAGATGACGTTGTAAGGCCTCGATGCTGCTACAAGAAGATCTCAGCCGAAGCTCTCGCCTCCTAGAGTAAGCTCACACTGCCGGCACCAGTGCGTAATCGTCGATTTTGCTCCCGTAGGAGTCTCTAGCTGTAAGGATCGATCCAACGGCTCTGTCGGAATCTATGAGCTCCGAACAAGGGCAGCGGCTATGAAAGAGTGACTCGCTCTTGTGTCTATAAGAACTACAGCAAGGGTGGAATAGACACAGATAGTACCTCGAATCATCTCGGGTGCGCCGTGGTCATAGGCCTCTGCTGCCTGGAGCTGTGCTTGTCTCTGCCCGCCAGCTCCCTGTGGACCGCCACGGTCGACCCTCTGCCTCTGCCTCGGTGGTCCCTCAACCGACTGCTGCTCCTCGGCACGGCGGGTCGGGCAGTCACGAGCCATGTGGCCCTGCCCGCCGCACGAGTAGCACTGTTTGCCTCTCGAAAAACCGGCTCCTCGTTGTGTACCCTGCACTGCTGAGCCAGTGCCCTGAGGTCGTCTGCCTGGACCCCTGAGTCATCCGTCGACTGCCTGCTGCAGATGACTCTTCCACGTGCCGCCCTGCGATGGGTCGCTGTGCTGGTGTAGACTCAGCAAGGAAGCTCTCGATCAGAAGGGCCCGCTCCAGTACTCCTGTCTGCGTTGGTATGCTGAGGGAGATCAGCGATGCCCTGATCTCGTGTCTCAAACCCTGCTCGAAGGTCCGGGCCCGGAAGAATGGGTCTCGTACCATGTCGGTCGAGTAGCACGAGAGATCGGTAAATCTCGCCGAGTACTGAGCGACCGTCATGCTGCCCTGCTGCAGCTGAAGAAGCTCCTGGATACGCACCGCACGAAGGGTGGATGGGACAAACTCCGAGCGGAAGAGGCTCTCAAAGTCCGTCCAAAGTAGAGATGCCTCATCGTGCACCTGGAGCATCAAGCTCCACCATCGTCCTGCTGCTGCGTGTAGTAGGCTCGCAGCGAGGATCACCATGAGGTCTGTTGGTGTCCTCACTAGCCTAAACACTCGTACCACTGCCTCCAGCCAGTCCTCTGCTGCCTGGGGATCCGTCTCCCCGCGAAACCTGGGTGGTCGCTGGCGCTGAAACTCATGCAGTGCGCTGAGGCGACGTGCATTGTCAGCGGCTGGTGCTGGAAGCATCGGGGGCTCGGCGGGTAGAGCTACCGCCGGTGCCACTGCTGACAAAGGGCCCTGCACCGAGGCCTCATCGCTCGGTGGGTTGTCGTCACGCTCGACTCTCAGAACCCTAGCTGGCTGCCGTCGTGGGGCCATCCTGAAAAGGAAACAGGTGCGCCACGGTCAAAACAGTATACCTGGTGAGCTGATATAAGTAATCAAAAAGAAAACTTGAAACACACACGCAATCAATGTTTTCGTGCATTAAGTCAAAAATCAGAAGTCAGGGTCCTGGTGTACGGATACGTCGGCCGCCGCACCAACACTGGACTCCCTGGACTGATAACCACACTCAATACGCTAAACATTATTGCTTCACATAGAAAAGATCAGAGTTTGCGGTAGAACCGAACTCCTTTGATACCAATTTGTCACGACCCGCCCTCGGGGTCCGTGCCGTGACTACCCCAAGCCCGCCTTCCATAGGCCAGGGGATGGCGACTAGCACCAAGGTGTAAGTCCCGGTAAAAAGGGAAGGCATTGCCTTTGTAAAGTAAAAAAACACCACAAAGTAAGCAAGCGGAAAGTAAACACTAAGCAAAAGCAGTGTACAACTGAAAGTGCGGAAAAGTAATTGGGCCAGTATAGAAACCCAAACTGAAAGTAAAGTACAACTCGAAAGGGAAAACAGCAACTGAAAAGTAAAAGCCGCTACACCGAGCTGTCCACTGGAAATCCCACCTGAAGGGTGGGTACAGATAGCTCCACTGCTCCACGGGTCCCGCCGTCCGCTCCGAGCACGTCCCGCCCAGTGGTCCACCTCCAGGTACCGTCCTGCTCTGCAAGCCTCAGCTAAGATCAATGATGTCTATCGTCTGCAACCAACACAACGTAGTGCGGGCAAAGCCCGTGCAGGGGTGAGTATAAGCTACTCAGTAGGGACCCCGAGACCCCTGAAGGTCTCTCAAATCCACAAAGGATAAACCACGAAGAAAGGTACAATCACGAAGTAACAATCGACACTACTTAGGTATATGCCCATACATATACCTAAGTCATCAAATTCAAATACGCTCCAACCTCTGAGCCCAAGTACAACTCAGTCCACACAGGAAAGTAAACGTATTCCACACTGGGAAGAAAAACGTAATCCACACAGGATAGCACAACACAATCCACACAGGAAAGCAATAGGATTCAGCTCACACGGGTATACATCTTCAAAGGACGATAAAGATGATCTCTGATCCATCTAAGTCGTCAGACCCACGAAGGATCGATAGGTAACTAACCCCCGCAAAAGACCCACACAGGATCGGGCCCACGTAGGACCTGTAGGCGCTGGTTCACACAGGACCGCTGAGCTCAAAGACCCACACAGGATCGGACCCACACAGGATCGGGCCCACACAGGACCTGTAGCACTGATCCACGTAGGATCGCTGAGTGCTGAAGTCGTCGTCGTCGAATCCACACAGGATCTCTGTACTGTCGTCGTCGCAGTCACAGTAGCAGTAGCAGTAGCAGTCACAGTAACAGTCGCAGCCAGCACTAGGGTTCCCGCACACAGCAAGCTCGTTCGGAGGGTCCGCTCCACGAGCCGAGAGGCTGATACATCAACTGTCACAAAGTCCAGAGTTGATATATCCAAAAGTTCCGTATCGTCAACAGGAACTCAACGCAACAGACGGCGCGTCGATTGGACGCCCGGTCTGAGAGTTATTGGCATTTTCGTCCCCGGGGCCCGGTTGGTTTTTAAGGAAAAACCAACCCGACCGTACTCCACCTGCGTCCAAACCTCGGGCGGAGTATGCCAAAAGATCCGTCTCACTAAGAAGAACACAACAAAGCTGACGGTACGTCAATCGGACGTCCGTAGCTCAAGATATGAGCGTTTCCGCTCCGAAGGCCCGGTTGGTTTCGTGAACGAACCAACCCGGCCAAACCCAAAGTATTCCGAAACTTTGAGTGCGATATACCGAAACGACCGTCTAGATCCAAGGATTGCGTTGCCGTAGACGGTTCGTCAATCGGAGGTCCGTGGCTCACGTTATGGCCAAAAGACCGAAACCGATTCGAAACGGGGGGTCCGGGTCCGGGCCGACCCGCCCCGACCCCCCCCCCCTGGGTCGGCCCGAACCGGGTCCGACCCAGCCCGGCCCAGCCGGCCGGCGGCACGGCGGCCTGGCGCCACACGGAGGCAGCGCGCGGGGGCTAAGCCCCTGCTTGATTGGGATGGCGGCGCGACATTACGCCGCACCCTTTTGGAATCTGGCCCCCCTCATGGGGGCCTGCTTGAAGAAACCGGGGGGCCGCCTGCCCCCCTCAAGGAACCCCCCCCCCCAATTAAATGGGGGGGATTTAATGCTGGCCGGGGGATTAATTTTCCCCGGATTTTGACCATCCGGCCGGCCGGTTTTTCTCTAACGGGACCGGTAAACCGGTCCCCTTTTTCCGGCTTCCGACGCCGGCGGCCCGGCCGCCGGTCTTCTCGTCCCGCCGCGGCCCGGAACTGGACGCAGTGTTCGTTGTCCGGCACGGTGCGACGGCACCGCGCCCCTCCGCCGTGCCTTCGATTCCCCTTGACGCGGCGCGACGGCGTCGCGTTCTTGATGATTCTTCCACGGCGCGGCGTGACGGCGCCACGAAATATAATCGTACGATTATCCGCGTGGTGCGACGGCACCACGCCACCTTGTTTCCACCCGCAAGATAAATCAACAAGAACGATGGAGGGGGTTCGGCCGTGTTCATGCGGTCCGGCCCCCTCACGTTAAATAATAACACAAAATTATAATCCTCACGTTAGTCATGCCAGAACCACGAACAAGGATAAATAAATAAACAATAACAACAACCCCTACCTTGAAAATTGACGTCGCACGTCGGTTATCGCGGAGAAAGGCGTCGCGGCGTCGGACATAGATTCCGTGGACGTCGGGATGCGTCCAAGGAGGAAACGACGTCTCTTCACTTGTCGCTAAGACGAAGAAGAGAGGTACGTTGTCGTTGGCGATGATCACCACGGTCGGCGACTTCTCCCTTGTCGAGGAGGAAGAGGAAGACGGAAGAATCCGGGACGCCGAGTCTCGAAGGTCGTGGGATCGATGTTCTTTGTCGGAGAAGAACCGTTCTTCACGTTCTTCATCGAAGACGAAGAAGATCTTCAAGTCTCTCAATGATTCTCCCAATCCTCTCTAGTAACAAAGGAACTAACCCAAAAATAAATTAAGCTTACACTTAATTTATTAACACAACCCAACCTTTGAAATTCAAGAGTTTGAATTTCAAAAACTCAAAATTAAACTCACTTATTAATTATACATGAGTTGTATAATTAATTAAAAGTTAAGTTGTCAAGCCTTTAAGAGGGAGAGAGGGGAGTTAGGGAATTTGAAAAGGTGGGGCTCGGGTGGGCCCCTCCTCACCTTAATCCTCTCTTAGGTGGTTAAACCATCCAACTTCCAACAAAAGATTATAACCACCTTTAAGATATAAAATAAATATTGTATAAAAAAATTATTTTACTCTTCATTTCATCCAGAAAAATTAAACATCTCCTCCTAGGCAAACGCAACTTCGGGAAAGGTCTCCTTAAGCGAATATCGGCGCTGCGAGTTCATCGGTGCCCTCGAATTTCAATTCCGAGCACCAGATCAAAAGTTAGGAATTCTCGCTCGTTCGTTCACTGAACGTACCCGAGCCAAACTTTGGAAATTGATTCCGGGCACTCTGGGCCTCAGAATCAGGTGCCATCAGAAACCGCGTTCTTGTAAAATTCCAAAGAAAATTAAGAAAAAATTTCCCTTGAATTTTACGGGTCTTTACACCGCCTCTACCTGCTCGTATCCAGACAGGGATGTATTTCTCGGAAAACTCACAAAATCTCTACAATACCAAAATTCTAGGAAGTTATTATATACTAATCCTCAAAGTCTATCTTAGGGCTATGTGCTCTAATTAGAGTTTATCTAAATCTAGTTTCCAAGGTTATTGCTAAACTTTCTCTGATACCAACTGTAATGCCCCGACCCCAGTGACCCAGAGTCGGTGCATTATTTTAATACATTGGCATGATTAGAAGGAATCGAGTCCCAAAGAACTGATTAGTTTAGCAGTCTTGGAAAATAGATTTCATACATGAATGTTAAATTACACTTCATAACATACAAAACAACATAAATAATCCTTTATTAATGCCATTATTACCTTGTCTTAACCCTGCATATCAATCACAATATACCTCTTGGAATCCTGGGAAAAATAAAACATAGAAAGGGGTGAGCTCAAATGCTCAGCAAGGGTAAGCAATACAGCAGAAACTTTCAGAAATAAGCATAAACTCTTGAGGTAATGTATAACTAACACAAAAGCCTTTAAAACTTGAAATAAAACATAGTATGGAAAAAATAAAATGAAAATAATGCCATTTACTTATTCACATGGATATTCTACTAGTCGAATGATCACATGCAATATTAATAACCACTTTCATAATGATGGAATACATAATGCCGAACTTTAATTTCTGTGTCAAGGCCTCGTGCCAAGACCTAAGGTATAACTGTAATCGGAACCCAACCCGGAGAGCCTTTGTAACCGGACTCCAACCCGGAGTGCCTCTAATAACTGGACACCAACCCGGAGTGCCTCTATTAACCGGACACCAACCTAGAGTGCCTCTAATAACCGGACACCAACCCAGAGTGCCTCTAATAACCGGAAACCAACCCGGAGGGTCTGCTATAACTGGACCCCAACCTGGAGGGCTTACTTCTACCGGTCCCCAACCCAGAACATAATAGCCCAACACATTCATCTTAAGAAGAGGATGAAATATAACACAAAAAATTGTATTAAAAATAGCATGCGAAATGTGAATACTTTACCCATAAACCATGAATGGTATAAAAATAAAACATACATAGTCAAACATATCACAAAACCTTCAATACAATATAGATGTTTTTTATCATAATAAATCAACTTCAAATAAGTGTAAATTCCATCAAAGTATGTTGACATAGATGAAATCAAAACTCTTTTTAGAGAAATATCTCTTTTTATTTTGAAATCATTTAAGAGTCATATATTTATAAAATAAAACATTTTCTTTGAAAATTTTCTTATAAGATTTTAAGGGAAGCTTCGACGATTTTGTAACGGTGGAAAATAGTCGTACCCGCCGTATAAGTTAAAAAAACATTCTTACCTTAATCCTGTCGAAAAGGTTAAAAATTACCTTGTTTGGAAAACGACGGAAAGATTCCTTTATAAAAATATTATAGAAAGTCAAACAAGGGTATAAATGACTTTAACCCATATTCTTGTAAATGGTAAAAATGTGTTAAAATACATTTTGAAGAAACATGGATGTGGATGATAAAGAAATCCTAGTAGATTATTACGTATAAACAACCTCGGATAATGGAGAGATTGCGAAATAAAACCTTACCTTGTACTTTTCCTTGGTTGGGGGTAGGTTAACCTCCTTTATAATGGTGAAATAATTGTTATTAAATTATACAAGAATCATATACAATAATATGATATCATGTATGATATTTTAACATTGCTTTGTTAATAATATCTTGGAATTATCGTCGTTTCGGGTGTTAACTTACTCGTCTTTTTTATATGTTTTGTAACATAAGTCGTGTTTGTTATGGATAGGTTGTATCTTATTAATATCTAGAATGATATAAAGTCCTTAAATACTATTATTAATCATCAAATGATAATTATACTTGAATGGATACGATGGAGAATAAATCTCATCGCATTCGTGGAGACGGTAGTTCGTACGTACGCACGAATGCTACTTCCATTTCATTTTTCATTTTAAAAAGAATAATAACCAAATGATACATTGGTATATAATTATTCCAGTATAATATAATATCTTATATGTGTTACTTAAGTTCATTAACACCATCCTTTATATGTTCCATGTATGGTTTTAACGAGTCATATCACTTTGAGGGGGCGGTAGTCCGCACTTCCTCAAATGAAATTATCGTATATATTTACAACATGAAACGAATAATGGTATGATATAAAATATAATTACAGAGGATTATATATAAAATAAATATCATTAATATAATATTTAATTATAGTTCCATCATAATGGCCACCATGAGAGGTGGTAAGAGATAATTGAACAATCATCACTTCGTGAGGCGTTTGGTTGCCATCCACAGAAACATTATGTTCATCACCCATTAGATGGATGTGTGTGTAAGTGTAGTCATAATACTTCTAATAAAAATATCCTAGTATATTTAGGATACTGTTTTTGTTACAAAAGAAAATAATAATAAGAGTTTAGGGGTTGGATAATTAAAATAAAAGAAAAGAAACTAAGAGAAATCATTACCTTTAATTTGGGTAACTCCATTTGGTTTGAACCAAAAAGGACTCTTGAAGTGCATTATGCCTAAGTTAATACTTCTAAAATGAGTAGAGGGATGTAGGGAGATTAATTGGGCATAGGATGGATGAGACAAAATGCTTGAGAGGTGTGAGGAAATGGTTAGAAGTGGTGTCCTTTTATAAGTGGGAGGAGGGGCTCTTTAGGAAAATCTAGAAATATTATTTTATAATAAATTCATATTCGGTTTATAATGGCTCCAAAGTGTATTATTTAAAGGTTAAGGTGGGTATAGGTTGAAAATAACTCAACCAATAGAATTTAGACAGGTTTGGGTTACTATATTAACCTTATCTTTAAGTATTAACTCTAAGTTAATTAGTTTGACATTTACCATGCCACTTTGTATTTTTATATTATATAGTTAATAAACTTACTATATATATCTAATATACCCAAAAGTGGTCAATTAATGATATAACTATCATTATATAAGTCTCTTGGCCGAACCTTTTATTTTTAGAAATTTAATATCAATTAATATTATAATATTTGTTTTAAAAACTCTTTTATGTCAATTTTGACACTATTCAATAGTTGATTTTTTTTTGAAACTCATAACAGAATAATTACTTCGAAAAAAGTCAATTACATCAATACTAATATGTCATATTATTCTAGAAAATTAGTGTAATGCATTAAAAGTCTAAAATTATATTTATTTAGGTATTTATAATATCAATTATTTTAATTTTTCACTTTTATGGTAATTATTGCATCATCATTGTGTCATAACTATATTAACTTATTTAATCTATAAAAATTATAAATAAAATATCATTATGTAGGAAATCAATTTATATTTCTAATGAATATTTATAGTCGAAAATCCAACATATATAACCCTATTTAAAAATTGTTTTTCTAAAAGATATATGCTTGTGTCATTTTTTTATTCATTTTAACTTAATTAAAATAAAGTGTCCCTATCACTTACAAGTGGCTCCATGGGGTCCCAAAATCGACCCAAAGATGCTCATGGTCGGACATGTATAAACCAATAAGGTTATGACACGTTTTAGGATAATTTTTTATTATTATAATATTATTTTTTTTAACCCTTATTTACCAGATTTACCCTTTAACCATGGTAAATAAAATATTTACCGCAGTAATTATTCAAAATGTCTAAAACTAAAAGCTACCTATTTACAAAATTTGAACGTCCTGATTCCAAATATGGAATCAATTTTTCCAAATTCAAAATACATAAGTGGAAGAAATTAATTTAAAATTAATTCTTGTTGTTAAAACAAAAAGCGTCTTTTTAAGAGATCATAACTATCAAAAGATTGACACTTGTTTATGTCTGGTTTAATTGTGAAATTATGTCCAATGGAAAACATTGAATTAAATGGTAAAAATATATTCTAAATATACTTTAAAACCACTCAAATTCATAATTTATCAATATTAATTATTTTGATTAAAAAAGTTGTTTTTAATTAAAATTTAGTAATTTTCACTATTCATCAAAATATGAAAGTTATCCGAAAAGTACCAAAATTTCAACCTAGACTAATTTGGATATTTCGAATCCAAAAATAAATTCCATTTTGAGAGATAGAATTTATAAAATTTCAAAAAGTAGGTATTACTATTCATAACGGCTAGTTTGATTGGTTGTGGTGTGTTAGAATTTGATGTTGCGTACAACACATGCTATCGCATTATTCAAAGAGAAGCGTACCGTAGAAGCTCGGGGTGTTACATATAGGGTCTAAATACGGTCATTATATGGGTTTTGGAGAAGTTTATAGTTTTTTTTACCCCTTATCTTTTTATTTTAACCACCCGTAAACCAATTTTAACCTTAACCATGGTAATTAATTTTTACTATTTTTACTATTTATTTTAACAAAAAACTTAGTTGAAATTATTATATAAAATTAATTATGTTGATTAAAAATATTGAATACATTTTTTTAATTACATTAAAATAATTATAAATTTTTAATTTAAAATTAAACCTGCAGATACAACAAAAAATAGTTTTCCAAAGAGAAACTTTTTGTAAGTATAGAAATTTTTAATATCAAAATTCAAAATGAAATTGACCCCAAGGATATAAATTAAAGTAATAAATATATAATTGAACTAATTTCACTTTTTAAAAAATTTAAAAAAGATATAACTTTATAAATTCTTTAAACAAAAATGCATTTTAATAAAAATTAGAACTTTTCACTATTCACCTAAAAATTAATCATTTTGGAAAATTATGAAAAAGTCGCCATAAGATAATTTTGAAATTTTGATTCTAAAAATGTATTTATTTTTAAAAATTAATATTCAAATTGTTTCAAAAATTAATTTTATTATTTTCTCACAAAAAATCAGTAAAACTTTTTTTGAGAAAAAAATATTATTGAAGCATATAAGGACTTCACTAAAAATTAAGTGCTTATTTATAAATATATTTACTTTATCTAAGAAATTTAAAATTAATTTTAAAAAATGTGGTTATTCATATTTATTTCACAAAATTTAACAACTAGGTAATAATGTTCAATTTTAAATAATATTAATATTAATAGTGTATCATAATTCATTAAAACTTGGTGTTTAATGTAATTAATGTTTTTTTAAGAAATTAAATTTATTCAGAAAAAATGTAATTAATAAAATATTTTTATGTTATATTATATCCCCTTAAAATGAATTTATCCCTTGAAATTCCATTACTTTGGTAAAAATAACTAAAGATACCTCTACCTCATCACATCCTTAGGTCCCCACATAGCTTCCTCAATCAAGTGGTTTCCCTATAAAACTTTGACTAGGTGAGTGGTCTTATTTCTTATCACTTTATTTTTATGATCCAAAATATCTAGTTGTTGTTCCTCATAATAAAGATCTTGATATAGTGGTATAACCTTTAAGTTTATTGCATGTGATTGATAAGTTCTGTTCTTCCTCATGAGAGATATATGGAATAAACCATGAACTTGAGAGAGATTTTTTGAAAGCACCAAATGATAAGCTATTATTCCAATATAATGAAGAATTTCAATGTGGACAAAATATATAGGGAAAAATTTCATTATATCATAAGAATAATTTAATCATTTTGTTTTTCTTCAAATAATTTCCAATGCATCTCTGAAATGAATATTCTTAATGAATTGTTTCATACATAAATCACTAAAATCACCAAAAGATATACAATTCATTCCTTCAACCTCTAAATATTTACCAAAATAAAAATGGTTAGTATAAGTTTTCCAATAACATCTATATTTAAACTTAATCCATTCTAGGAATAATTAATCTTAAGTATCCTCCAATTCATACAAAAATTGAAATCAAAAAATTTATAAATAAGGTAAATAAATTTTAAATATCAACTTATCATTAATCCCCCAAACAACATGAAGTATCTCTTATTGTCACATAACAAATATGTGAATAAATTGATCGTATATTCTCATAAAACATGTTAATCTCTTGAATTACCATAGTACATTAATGAAAACATAAATTATTTAAAAAATTAACACTTTTTAAATTCCTTAAATAAACTTATATATTATTGAATATATTTCATAAATCCAAAACTGTTGTAAACTCCATCGATGATAACATAAAATACTTTATCATCAAAACATTAATCATTTTCATGGTAATAAATAATATCTAATTTAATTTATCCATATCAATCATCTCATTAACCCAACATCATTATTTCAACAATAGGAATATATTAAGGGTTATCTTTCCCTTAATCATGTTTCTTCCATAAAATATCATCTTACCATTAAATCACATTTCTAGGTCACCAGTACCATTACACATGTTTTTTAAAATACTTAATGTAAACCTTCTACATAAAAATCCGCATATATTTTATAATTATTTAATTCCAATATATAAAAATATAAATCATACCACTTCATTCTTAAACTATTAACTATACTTCATCATCTTATTCCTTAATACCTCCTTCATTTTATATTTTATTTGTAGTCTCTTCATAACCAACAGAAAAACCTTTACTTGTATAACCATGTTGATATTATTCGTGATCTTTCCCCGTAGGACATTTATTTTCATAATACCTATACTTTCCAAATTCAAAACATTCAATGTTTAATGTTGCCTTAGGGAAACCATTATTATCAACCATTCCATTAGATGAAATTTTCATTTTTTTCTTGGAAATTACTTACTATATTCCCTTCTTATCTACACATAAAAAATATTCTTATTCTTTTGAGACATTCCCTTGAGTGCTTCTTCCCACATTCTCAACATATAGGAAATTTAACATTCCTTCCTTCATGTTCTCCACCACCGAAACTCTTAACAAACTTTATCCTTCTCTTCTTTAGTAGTTCCTATAGCCAGTTAGGTTTATATTTTCTGATAAATAATTTTCGAAAAATCACAACATACCTCACTCCAATAATCATCCAAATTGGTTTCTCATAAACACATTTTATATCACATTTATCATTAACCCAGTTGTCACGAACCAAATTAGGTCGTCATCTAACTAACGCCCAACCTGGTTCGTGACAAGGCCCGAGGGGCGTTCCCGATCCCCACTGGCTGGCACAAGTGCTCAGGTATCAAAATAATGCTTTGGGAATGATTAACCCGATTAGGAAAAACATTCACAAAACAACAAACAAAAAAATATATTCCAAACCAAAAATATCAACCAAGCGGACCCTTACCAAAAACTAGGATTTCAGTTACAATTTCAACACCAAACCCAAACAACTGCAAAACATGGTGGCCAAAAACCAACTAAAAAACTACCCCTGGCTAGAGGACACCACCCTCATGCCATCTCCACAATGCCACGCCAAGGTGTCAGCTAACAACCTGAACCACCACTCCCAAAAGCCTTGTCCTTACCTGCATCAAACATAACCAAATCTACTTACACCCAAGGGTGTAAGTAGGGTGTGATATAAAGCTCAATAAGATGTCACCAATATGAGATTCCACATGTAAAGATTAACTGAAATAATAATTGCAAGTTTAATCAAGGAATAAAAATAAGTGTTTAAACAATTTTAAATAAAACAATTTGAAGAATGACAACATTAAGGGAAAATGGTTTAGAAAGAAAATACAAAAATTTTATTTTTATTACACCACAAAGGTTACACCATATGCCGTTGATGAGTGAGATGTAAATCAAGATCACTAAATTGGGAGAGGCCCTATAGGTACTATCATTAAAGGGACACTAGAACATCATGTCTTGGTGAACCAAGGAATAAGAACCACAATAATATATGCTCTCGTGCACGATCCACTAGTAGGGAAACACATCCATTACCTAGTGGTCCCGAAACATCACCCATAGTTTTGTTAGTGTTGTAATCATCAAACCAGCTGAGTGAAACTGGGCCGAGGCCACTTCCATATCACTATCACACTATTCCTAGTCTTCCCACCTAATACCCAAGCTTCCTATTTTGTGTTCAATTAAGTCAACATGCCACATTTCTTGACAAAGTTACATGAACAAAACACATAGTGTAGCAAATTTGACAAAATTGATGCTCAAAGGTCATTGGACGCCCACCGCAACTCAAGTAGACCACAAGAAACCTTCAAACAAGGTATTACATGAATAAATAACAAATAATCCAAACACAAATTAGACCTTAACTACAACACCACCAAAAGGGAAGAAAACACAACTAAGTCACTCTAAACCTATTGAGAGAGGTCCGAGAGGCTGGTCAGATCTTGATAGAGGTAGTTGGAGGAGTGCAGTGCTAGAAAAGAGGAAGTCCCCAAAAGTTTGGATGGAAAAAAAAGGAAGGAGGCTATGGGTCTTTAGTGGAACCAGGGGAATGGCGTGCAGACTGCTAGACAAGGGTGGGGGAGGACCTCTGGAGGTCGATGGGGCGTTTCAGGGCTTGCGCGATGCTAGAATAATAAGAGGGTAGACTGTTGGATGAATAATTTAGCCCGTAGGGTTTTTTTTAGTTTAATGGGTTAGGGTTTTTTTTTAATTTGGGAAATGGGTTTGTTCAGCGCCACTTCAAGTGGTGCTGAACAAAATTGGGGCAAAGCGCCACTTGAAGTGTCGCTTTGACCCCACACCACCCCCAACCCCCATTTATATATATATTTTTATTTATTTATTTATAAATAAAAGAAATTTATTTATTTATAATAAATACATGAATAAATAAATTATAATAAATTATATTTTTTATAATAAATTTATTTATTTATATTTATTATAAATATAACACATACATTAATTATAATATATTAATTATAATTATATATTTATTCTATTTATAATTATACATTTATTATAATTCTATATTTATTATATTTATAATTATGTAATTATTATAATTAAAATTATGGAATTATAATAAATTTATAATGATAAAAATAATAACTATAATAAATATATAATTATGATAAATATATAATAGTACTAAATAAATAAATATAATAAATATACAATTATAATAATTAGAGAAATATAAATATAATAAATACAAAAATATAATAATTATATAATTATAGTAAATATTAATTATAATAAATATTTAATTATAATAAATGTATAATAAAATAAATACAATAAATATATAATAATATTTATTATTAATTATACATTTATTTAATAAATGTATACATTATTAAATGTATTGTATTTATTAAATAAATGTATATTTATTAAATGTATACATTATATTTAATAAATGTATTGTATTTATAATAAATTTATATTATATTTATCAAATACATTTATTTAAATATATTGTATTTGTAATAAATGTATATTTAATAAATTTATATTTAATAAATGTATATTTATATTTAATAAATGTATTGTATTTATAATAAATTTATATTATATTTATCAAATACATTTATTTAATTATATTGTATTTGTAATAAATGTATATTTAATAAATGTATTATATTTATTAAATACACTTATTATAATAAATGTATTATAATAAATTTATATTTATTATATGTATTGTATTTATAACAAAAGTATATTTATTAAATGTATTATATTGTATTTATAATAAATGTATATTTATTAAATGTATTATATTTATTAAATACAGTTATTAAATGTATTATATTTATAATAAATGTATATTTATTAAATATATTTATAAATATAGTTTATTTATTAAATAAATGTATTTAATAAGTGTATTTTATAAATGCATTATAATAAATTTGTTTAATAAATTTATTTTTTATAATAAATATATTTAATAAATGTATATTTATAATAATTGTATTACATTTATAAATATAATAATAAATGTATTGAAATACATTTAATAAATATACATTTATTATAAAAAATACATTTATTAAATACATTTATTATAATGCATTTATAAAATACACTTATTAAATACATTTATTTAATAAATGAACTATATTTATAAATATATTTCATAAATATACATTTATTATAAATACAATACATTTAATAACTGTATTTAATAAATATAATACATTTTATAAATATACATTTATTATAAATACAATATAATACATTTAATAAATAAATTTTGTTATAAATACAATACATATAATAAATATACATTTATTATAATACATTTATTATAATAAGTGTATTTAATAAATATAATACATTTTTTAAATATACACTTATTACAAATACAATATATTTAAATAAATGTATTTTATAAATATAATATAAATTTATTATAAATACAATACATTTATTAAATATAAATATACATTTATTAAATATACATTTATTACAAATACAATATATTTAAATAAATGTATTTGATAAATGTAATATAAATTTATTATAAATACAATACATTTATTAAATATAATGTATACATTTAATAAATATACATTTATTTAATAAATACAATACATTTAATAATGTATACATTTATTGAATAAATGTATAATTAATAATAAATATTATTATATATTTATTTTATTTATTTTATTATACATTTATTATAATTAAATATTTATTATAATTAATATTTACTATAATTATATAATTATTATATTTTTGTATTTATTATATTTATATTTCTCTAATTATTATAATTGTATATTTATTATATTTATTTATTTAGTACTATTATATATTTATCATAATTATATATTTATTATAGTTATTATTTTTATCATTATAAATTTATTATAATTCCATAATTTTAATTATAATAATTACATAATTATAAATATAATAAATATAGAATTATAATAAATGTATAATTATAAATAGAATAAATATATAATTATAATTAATATATTATAATTAATGTATGTGTTATATTTATAATAAATATAAATAAATAAATTTATTATAAAAAATATAATTTATTATAATTTATTTATTCATGTATTTATTATAAATAAATAAATTTCTTATATTTATAAATATATAATTATATATATATATGGGGGTTGGGGGTGGTGTGGTGTCAAAGCGCCACTTCAAGTGGCGCTTTGCCCCAATTTTGTTCAGCGCCACTTGAAGTGGCGCTGAACAAACCCATTTCCCAAATTAAAAAAACCCTAACCCATTAAACTAAAAAAACCCTACGGGCTAAATTATCCACTGTTGGACACTCGGCCAAATAGAGAGAGGCCACGCATGGGGTTTCCATCCAAACCGAGGAAGGGGTGCACGACCTGCTAGATGAGGGAGAGTCGGCTGGTCTGGCGGGGAGGCTATGCGGCAGGGTGCGGCTAGGAAAAGTGGGAGGGTAGAGGGGTAAGAGGGTGTAGCCCCAGAATGTAGCAGGAGGAGAGGGTGCAGCCCACGGTGAGCGGGAGGTGGTAGGAGGTGGTAGTGGGGGAGGTCGGGCCTAGCGACAGGGCAGCAGGGGAGGCCGCCAAGGGGGAGGAGTAGCGGTTTTCTATCAAGAGGAGATAGGGTGGAGACTATGCATGAACCCGAGGGGGAAAGGGGTGAGTGAATAGTTTGGTGCGTAGGGTTTCGGTGAGGGAGAGAATAAATTAAAGAGAAGGAAAAAAAGAAAAAAAAGAAAGGATAAAGAGAAATAAAAAAATATAAAAAAAATAAAAATAAACTACACCAACCTAAAATAAAGTAAATGAATAAAAATGATGAATGAATTTAATAATATAAATTAATAAATAGTTCAATAATAATAATAATACTAATGATGTTAATAAAAATTATGTGTTTAAAACGTTAATAATAAAAAGGTTTGCCCGCACTCTGGGCTGGCCGCACAGCTTCACCCATCCCCTGCCCACGCCTTGGGTGTTGTCATGACAAGGATAATTTACCAGTGAAAAAAGTGCACAGAATGTGTCGGATTGACTTCATTTATCAACATAAAAAGCGCATGACTTATGCTGGGGTTGGCGGACATTCCAGAAAACAATTATTAAAAAGGAAAATAAAATTATGGGATAAAAATTAAAATTAAAAACATACATCGAGTGAAGTCCATGTTTCACAATTCTCCCCACCATGGAAACTTTCTACCCTCGAAAAGTCAATTTGAAGCTTGATTAGAGAATAGAAAAGTGTACTCCTACTCAACACAAGACTTCTGCTCCCAAGTCTCATGCTCGTCATTCCCATTCTGCTAGAGAATGTGAACCAAGGGAATGGACTTTCCACGAAGCACCTTCTCCTGAGAATCCACTATCCATACTGGCCGCTCAAACACTGATAAGTCGGGCTTTATCTCCAACTCCTCCCAATTCAACACATGTGACGGATTGGGATTATACTTTTTCACTTGGGAGATATAAAATATGTCATGAATTGACATCAACTGTGAAGGCAAAGCTAACCTGTATTCCACCTTGCCAATCCGCTCAGTCATCTCGAAAGGCCGAACATACCTTGGTGTCAGCTTTCCCTACTTTCCCGGGTGATGATGACCCCAGAGAGGGGCCAGTTTCAGGAACACTTTTTCTCCCACTGAAAACTCAAGATCCCACCGCCTCTGATCTTCATAAGATTTTTGGTGACTCTAGCTATCAACAACCACTGTCTAATCAACTTGATCTGCTAAGATGTCTCCTGAACAAATCTCGGTCCCAAGAGTGAGGTCTCGCCTACCTCATCCAAACACAAAGAAGACCCAGAATGCCAACCGTTGAGTGCCTCAAAGGGTTCCATTCTAATAGAAGATTAGTAACCGTTATTATAAGTAAACTCGACCAATCCCAAATGGTTATACCATGAACCTCTGAAATCCAACACACATGCGTGAAGCATGTCCTCCAAAATCTAATTTTCCCACTCTGTCTGTCCATATTTATGAGGATGGTATGTCGTGATCATCTTAATTTGTGACCCCAAATCCTTCTGGAGGCCTCCCCAAAACCTAGATGTAAAGCGGGGGTCACTATCAGAAACAACTGCTGACGACACACCATGAAGTCTAACCACTTCCTGAACATACAAATGGCCCAACTCCTCCACCCTCGTCGTATCTCTGGTCAGGATAAAGTGGGATGACTTGGTCAAACGATCAATCACTACCCAAATAGAATTCCTTCCCCGAGTTGTACAAGGCAAGCCAACAATGAATTCCATGTTGACCTCATCCCACTTCCAGGTAGAAATGGGTAATAGCTGAAGCAGACCAGATCGTCTTTAATGCTCTACTTTCACCTACTGACAAGTGTAGCATCTCGATTCAAAGTTAGCTATGTCTCATCTCATACCTAGCCACTAGAACTGGTGACGAACATCATAATACATCTTGGTAGTACGAGGATGGACGACCCATAGAGACTTGGGGCTATCCTGCATCACCACCTTCTGCAGAGACAAAGGCACCACTGCACGGTCCTTGAAGCACAAGATCCTCTCAAGAGATAAGGACCAATCAGAATGGGTCTCCCCACCATGAAGAAACTACCTAGATCGCTGACACATATCATCACCGGGCTACTCCCACTAAATCAACTCCAGAAGAGTGGGAGTCAACCGAATTCTAACCAAGAAAGTACCTCCACTGTGCTCCCTGCTCTCCAAGTCCATCTGGGCAAAGAGCCTCATCAAAGTATACTCATCACTAGACTTCCTCAATGCATGCATTGGTACCTTCCTGCTCAAAGTTTCAGCCACCACATTACCCTTTCCCGGGGTATAGACAATGTCAAAGTCAAACCCCTGTAGATACTTGATTCAGCAGCGCTTCCTCAGATTGAGATCTTTCTGAGAGAAAATTTAGGCTAGGCTCTTATGGTTAGAATAGACCACAAATTTTTCCCCAAAGAGGTAGGGACACCAAGTCTTTAGGGAATGCATTGCTGTTTCCAACTCCAAGTCATGAGTCGGATAATTCTTCTCTTGCAGCCAGAGCTAGCAAGAACCATAAGCCACCACATGATTATCCTACATGATTACACACACAAGAACTATACCTGAAGCATCAAAATAAACCACATATCCCTTCCCAGACTCTGGTAAGATCAACACATGTGTAGTTATCAACTGCCACTTCAACTCCTCAAAGGATGCCTGGCACTATGGGATCCATTCAAACTCCACCCCTTTATGAGTGAGTACGGTCATGGAAGAGGCAAGTCGCAAGAAATCCCAAAAAAAATGCCTATAATAACCTATCAGGACAAGAAAACTCATAATCTCAAACACATTCCTCGGTTTCTCCTACAACATAACTGCACTGATCTTCTCAAGATCCACTGAAACCCCTTTTTTTGAGACAAAATTCCCCTGAAACTTCACTTCCCTGATTCATAATGTTCACTTTGAGAGTTTGTCATATAGGCGGTGGTCCCACAAAGTGCCCAAAACAATCCACAGGTGATGCTCATGATCCTCCTCAGATCCAGAATAAACCAGGATATCGTCCACAAATACCACAACAAAGGAGTTGAGATATTGGTAGAACACCCTATTCATGAGTGCTATGAAAACCACCAGAGCATTTTTCAATCAAAAAAGGCATGACTAGATACTCGAAGTGACCATACCTGCTTCAAAAATCCATATTCAAAATGTATGAATCTCTCACCTTGAGTTGGTGGTAACCTGATCGCAAGTCAATTTTGGAGAACCGCTCTTCCCACTTCAACTGGTCAAAAAAATTGTCAATCTGAGGCAAAGGGTAATTATTCTTGATGGTTACCTTATTCAATTTCTGATAATCAATACACAACTGGAGGGTTCCACTGGCCTTCTTCGTGAATAAAACTGGGGCGGCCCAAGGAGAGATGTTTGGTCGAATGAATCCTTTGGATTCCAAATCGTCCAGCTATATCTTTAATTACCTCAATTCGGTGGGGTTCATGCGATATGAGGGAAAAGATATATCTTGTGTTCCCGGTGCCAACTCAATCGAGAACTCCACATCCCACTCTGGGGTTAGGCCAAAAAAATCATCTAGGAAGACCTATGGGAACTCATCCACTACACATGGTAAACCTCCCTGAGAAACACCACCCCCGTCCTCTAGTGCGAGCAACGACAACTGATAAGCAAGATTCCCCAACTCAGGGAGTGGAGGTCCCACAGGACCTGACTAAGGATCCCATTCTCCATGATATAATTGAGGACTCCCATCTTGTGCCATAAAGCTGACTTGGTGCTGATAGTAGTCAATATGCGCTTGGAAGTGCACCAGCTAGTCTATGCCGAGAATCACATCAAAAAGGTCCATATCCAAGACCATGAAATCCCACTTCATCTCGACTCCTGAAACGGAAAGAGAGCATGATGGGAACCTAAGACCCTGCTCCGTTTTCTTACCCACCGGTGTCACTAACTCCATTAAAAAAGATAAAATCTCGGTGGGAAGGCTCAAAAAGTTCACAAGACGGGAAGATATAAAAGAGGCAGATGCACCAGTATCAAAAAGGATGGTAGCTAAAGAAGATTCAATAATAATGGTACCTCGAATAGTCGAAGGTCCTGTATTAGATCCCACTGGAGCCTGATCCACAGAATGCAAATGTCTGGTCCCTACCTGAGAATGACCACTCGCCCATGGATCTACCCTAAACTGGCTCTACCCAAAGGATGATATAGTCCTGCCGCCATGACCACCAAACCGAGATCCCATAGTCCTAGTCAGCTATGACTGAACTGGTACTCCCCCAGAAGCCACAGACCCTACCCCACCCTAATAAGGGTGTGTCACTCTACAAAAGAGTTTCACATGCCCCACAATTCTACATCAAAATCAAGGTCTGGGTGGAGTGGGACACACAGGGTGGACATGCCCTACCTTCCCACACTGATGGAACACAACATACCCCGTATCATAAGTAATGGATGAGGTATTCTTAAAAGAATGGCATGAGCTGCCACCCACCTTCTTCCCATGCTCATCACGCTTCCTATTCTTCTTGGATGAACTACCACTGCCAAACTCAGACACTGATCCAGAAAACCCTGACTTTCCTCTCTGGTCAATCTCGACCATGCAGGAATGATCCACCACCTCGTCATAAGTTCCTAACTTGAACAAGATAACCTGACAGTAAATTTCTGGTCGAAGGCCCTTCTCAAACATCTGAGCTTTCAAATATTCACTTGAAACAATCTCAGGCATGTACCACACTTGCTCAGCAAAGCGGTTTCCATACTCCATCACTTCCTGATCCCCTTGTGAAAGATCCATGAACTCCTATGATCTAGCATAATTCAAAACCTCAGGATAGTAATGATCGTTGAAGACGACCTTAAACTCCTTCCAACTGATTTACTCATGCTTCATAGCTTGAATAACTGATTCCCATCATCTGTGATTGGGACCCTCTAACTGAAAAGAGGCACACTTTAACCTCACCTCCTCAAGTGTGTCAAGGAATTTGAACATACGCTCTATCTTTTCAATCCATTCCTCTGCCTCCTGAGGTCCTAAACTACCTTGAAATTATGGAGGTTTATTCTTCAAGAACTCCTGAACTTTGTCCTTTCTGAGACCTGACTCATCTCCTCTTGTTGGAAAAGGAGCAGGAGCAGGAGTTTCTTCTTGTCCCAAATCCTCAACTGTTCAGACTACTGCTTCTACAAACCTCTAATCAAGTGGTGGATGGGAACTCTCCATGGCTTCCTCCCATGGGTGCTTGTAAGCTCTCTGGGGAGGCATCTTTCTGCAAAGTGAAATAGTCATAAAGGAACATTATTAATATATCATATCTAAAGAAAAATGACATTTTCATCAAGATAAGTAATCATCAGTAAACCAAATATAAAAAAGTAACATCGTTTCCAAACCACTTATCTCCTATCCAATGTACACGCACAGTCTGCAGCATGCACATCTCACCTATAAGAGAAGTTAAACAAGCATCCTGACATCCCATGGTGACTCAGGTTCTGTCAGGAGGTATGATGGCTAGGCACCCTACTCACAACTAGAATTCTGAACCCCGACAATCCTAGCTCATGTCTAACCAGCCTCTTCCCAAATAAAAAAAACTCAGACAAAAAAACCTCCCTTTGATGCCATTTTGTCATGAACCAAATCGGGTCATCATCTAACTGACACCCGACCCAGTCTGTGATAAGGCTCGAGGGGTGTTCCCGATCACCGCGGGCTGGCACAACTGCCCAGGTATCAAAATAATTCTTTGGGAAAGATTTACTCGATTATGAAAAACATAAATAAAACAACGAACAAAAAAAGATATGACAAACTAAAAATCTCAACCAAATGGACCCTTAGCAAAAACCAGGATTTCTATAACAAGTTCAACACCATACCCAAACAACTACAAAACATGGGGGCCAAAAAACAACTCAAAAACCACCCTTGTTTAGAGGACACCACCATTATGCCATCTTAACAATGCCACACCAAGGTTTTAGCTAACAACCAGAACCACCACTCCCAAAATCCTTATCCTTACCTGCATCAAACATAACCAAATCTACTTACACCCAAGGGTATAAGCAGAGTGTGAGCTAATGCTCAATAGGATGTAACCAATAAGAGATTCTACATGTAAATATTAACTGACATAACAATTGCAAGTTTAATCTAGGAATAAAAATAAGTGACAAAACAATTTTAAATAAAACAATTTGAAGAATGACAACTTTAAGGGGAAACAATTTAGAAAGAAAACACAACACCTTTATTTTTATTACACCGCAAAGGTTACACCATATGTTGTCGATGAGTGAGGTGTAAACCAAGATCACTAAATTAGAAGAGGCCCTATAGGAACTAGCACTAAAGGGACCCTAGAACATTGTGTCTCAGTGAAGCAAGGAATAAGAACCACAATAATATGCGCTCTGGTGCACAAGCCACTAGTAGGGAAACAAATCCATAACCTAGTGGTCCACAAACATCACCCATAGTTTTGTTGGTGTTGTAATCCTCAAACCAGCTAAGTGAAACCGGGCCATGGCCACTTCTGTATCACTAGAGGACTAATCCTAGTTTGTCCACCTAATACCCAAGCTTCACATTTTGTGCTCAATTAAGTCAACATGACACATTGATCGACAAAGTTACAGGCACAAGACACAGAGAGGGTTATCTACGTGTTGCTCCACACTTCCTATACAAAATGAATTTTTAAAAACATTACGAACACTAGTAATTTTGTTCAAAACTCAACCTACATCATCCACATGATCAAATAACCAGTTGCATAATTTTTAATGGTCAAAGATAAAATAAATTAGCACAGGGAAAATTCTATTTAATAGTTTAAATATATATATATATATATAAGATTCCTGACTCGTGGTGTCCAACAAAAACACATTAGAACCTATTTACAACACAACGCATGCTGGCACACATCAAAAACACAACTAAAACTTCTGCATATTTTAACAAAATAACTACACCAATTTTAAAGACACTCATATTTTATAAATATGTACTACCAAAACAAATGTACACCAAATTCCAAATAAAACTGACTACGCCCATTGGAAACTAATAAATAAATATGTTGAATTAATTAAACAAGCAACTCAATAAGTCAATAAATCCTTAAATAGGGAATCACCTACCAATGTGTATTATATTTCACAAACTTGATGGGAAAAGGTCATTGCATTCCCACCTTGCCTCAAGTAGACCACTAGAAACCTTCAAACAAGGTATGGCACGAATGAATAACAAATAATCCAAACACAAATTAGACCCTAACCACAACACCACCAAAAGGGAAGAAAACACAACTAAAACACTTCGCACCTAATGCGAGTGGTCTGAGAGGCTGGTAAGAGCTTAATGGAGGTAGCTTGAGGAGTGTGGTGCTGGAAAAGAGGGAGTCTCCAGAAATTTGGCTGGAAAAAAAAAAGGAAGGAGGCTACGGGTCTTCGGTCGAACCAAGTAAATGGCACGCGGACTGCTTCACGAGGGTGGGGGAGGACCTACGGAGGTCTGTGGGGTGTGTCAGGGCTTGTGAAGTGCCAGAATAACAAAGGGGGAGACTGTCGTACACTAGGTAAAATATGGAGAGGTCACGTACGGGGTTTCTGTCCAAACTGAGGAAGGGGGTGCGCGACCTGCTGAACGATGGAGAGTTGGCTGGTACGGCGGAGAGACTATGTGGAAGGGTGCGACTAGGAAAATTGGGAGGGTAGAGGGGCAGGAGGGCGCAGTGCTGGGAGGTAGCAGGAGGAGAGGGCATGTTCTGGGCTGAGTAGGAGGTGGTAGCAGAGAAGGTCGGGCTGAGCAGGTGGGCAGTAGGGGAGAACGGCAAGGGGGAGGAGTAGCGGATGTCTGTCAAGAGGAGATAGGGTGGCGGCTATGCATGAACCTGAGGGGGAAAGGGGTGAGTGAATAGTGTGGCATGTAGGTTTTGGGTGAGGGAGAGAAGAAATAAAAGAGAATAAATAATAGAAAAGAAAAGAAAGGATAAAGAAAAAAAAATAAAATAAAAAATAAACTACACCAACCTAAAATAAAATAAATGAATAAAAATGATGATTGAATTTAATAATATAAATTAATAAAGAATTCAATAATAATAATAATAATAATGTTAATTAAAAAATTATGTGTTTAAAATGTTAATAATAAAAAGGTTCGCCCGCACACTGGGCTGGCTGAACAGCTTCACTCGTGCCCTACCCACGCGCCATGCGTTTTCATGCCAAGGATCATTTACCAGTGCAAAACGTGCATGAAACATGTCGGATCAACTTAATTTATCAACGTAAAAAGCACATGACTCATGCCAGGCTCATCCCACATTCCATAAAAAATTATTAAAAAGGCAAATAAAATTATGGGATAAAAATTAAAATTAAAAAAAAATACCTCGAGCAAAGTCTGGGTGTGACACCAGTTCTTTCTAGTCCCCACCATTGACTAAAACTAAAAAACACAGTGTAAGAAAAACCAATCATAGTGAGAAACCACATAATCTTGAAAAATAATTTGTAGGATGACAAAATAATGACTCCTTACTTTTCATCTATTACACATTTGGTTTAACCTAATTCATATGTGATTATCATCTATTCAAATCATTCATAATGATTTATAAAGAAAATATGGAATCATTAAAGAATATCTTCTGAGAGTTTCAGACCGGGTTCATTGTAAGGTCACGCTCACTGTACACCAAAATGATGGTTGAGATATACTCGACCAACACCTTTCATGGTTGTTTCCATTAGATTTATCTAAACCAAAACCACATCTAATTGTAGTATCTATATAGGTATATATTTCTAGTAAAACCACATAATCTCTTCCTTACCAAAACTTTAGGATCTTATCCTATACATAGACTCATCCTATGGGTTCTTCACAAACTTTTTATCATCCAAGTTTCCAAAGGTTAACTAAACCTTTCTATGATACCAATTTCAAAGTTCCTAACTTCTCATACATAAATATTCTATCTTAATATATGAATACTCATTATATAACATAACAAACAAAACATAATAATTTAGGTTTAGTTCCTTAAAAAACATGGATACATAAAAAACTAGTTCATGAGTGAACTATATCATCTCCAACAAAGTTCTTAATAACTATCACCCTTCTTAGGCATGTCATACATTATAAATTTCTTCACAACATGGGGAATGGAAACAAAAAAATGGGTGAGCGTAGATTCTTATAAAGTGTAAACAAGTTAGATATCAACATAACATGAGCATATTGGTATGTAAATAAGAGAATAACATTTGAAAACCATACCCAAGATATTTTAGATCATAAACATGAGTCATGGAATAAATCATGGTAGTTAATAATACATGAATCATAAATAAATAAAATTGTGTAATCCATGATATCATAACATTATCATAACATATATATTTATGGCATACACATAAGCATAGAGAATATTATGTAAATTATATCCACCAAGACATTCAAAGCATGTTAGGAATGGGATAACCACCCATTTACCTACTTTAATATTTGTATAACCTCATTTGTACCCTCTTTTGGTCTTAAGATAACCTTTCATGTACCCTTTTTGGACATGGGATTACCTATCATGTATATTATGACCTCATATAACATTAATCATTACCTAATACATTGGAGGGAGATATAGGACCCACCTATCACATAAACCATAAATTTGTGTGCCATGAGAAAATAAAACATTCATCATAACATAACTGATGAAAATAAATGTTTTAATAAGCATTTATCCATAGAATAACCCATGTAAATAAAATGAGTTTCAAAAACATTTCATCATTTCATCATTTCATAACCCCTGGAAAAGTAATGGGTTTCATGAACATTTTTTTATCATAGACATAAACCATACAAAAAAATAATAAATATGGTATCATTGGATTATATCCATATTAAATCTTAAGTTACATCCAATGATATCATCTTAGATGGAAAATGATTTTTAAGGATCACTTGGAACACTTACTGAGGAAAATAACCTTTTTACTTGGAAATCACCTTTTTAAAACTAAAATTTCACAAAACATTGTGAAAGTCCTTTTCATTGAAAATAATCTTTAAAACCTATAAATAAATATTTAAACATTGAGTGGTCATGATAGTTAGAAATTCCATTCATGCTGTACATGTTAAAATAAATATTCCTTTTATATTTTTGGTAAAATTCAAATGAACTTTGTTTGGAAAATAACATGAACATTCCTTTTAAAACATTTTTTAAATTGTAAAAAAAGGGTAAAAATTAATTTAATAAATCATATATGAATATTAAAACACTATTGAAAATATTATTATAAAACATTAATATGGAAGAAAAAATTATTTTTGATCGAATATAGAAAAAAAAGTGTTATTTTTAAATATTGAGTACATAAAGAGAATAAAATGAAGGGATATTTTATTCTTAATAAATAATCATAGGATAATTATATTCATGAATTTATTGATAAATATATCATGATATTTTGTTATCAAAATCATAATCATAAATAATCTCAATAAAAAATGAGATTGTAACATCAAACCCTTACCACTTTGGTAACTTTTGAATCATAAGCCCAATGAAAGAATAAATTTAAATGAAAAATTAAATATCTTGAGAATTAATAATTTCATGATATCATATATAAAATGTTTTGTGTGTGTACCTTATAAAATAAGATAGGTTCATAACATAACATATGTCCCAAAGAAATCAAATTGAGAGAAAAATCTTTTACCTTAAGTCTTTACTTCCTTCCAACATGTTCCAAATTCATTTATAACAAATATAGGTTTATTATAAATGTATTATATAAATATACTCATATTTATCATATCATATATGAATTACTTATGACCTTTTATAACCCATTTATTAACAATTCCTTGTTAAAATCATATTTGGGTAATAACTGTTTCATTTTTCATATATGTTTTGGTTTGGTATCATTATTCCTTCAATTATGATAATGATTACATCATATCCATAATTTAAACATTAATATTAATATAATATATACTCATTATATAATTATTTATATTAATCCATTACATATAGAGATTGAAAATTATTTACACCATTCATGGAGATTATAGGTCATACGTATGCATGAACAGTATTTCTATTTTCTCAAAGTATGGAAAAAATGTAAATAATATATTACACTTAAAAATCATTTTTATGTCATATATATCACATATTTTCATTAAATGTACCCTTATTACTTTCTATGTAAAGCGTTTGTGAAAAACAAATCACATTGCTTCGTGAGGTGGTAGTTCACCATAAGCACGAACGACGCTATCGTATCCCCCAAGGAATGGAAAGTAATAAGGTGTATTTGATAACATAATTAAATAAGAATAATTAAATTAAAATATCATATTTATTCATTTAATATATCCTTATCACCATCCATATAAAAGAGAAATGAAAAACACAACACATTGGTTCATGAGGTGGTAGTTCGCCATACACACGAGCAACGTTATTATTTTCCAATGGGTTAGGAGGTAAGAAGGTATATGTGGTATTATATTTATAGTGTTATAACTATATCATAAATATCATACATAAACATTAAATTCATAATTATATCTAGTGGTGATATGTGGTGACAGAAAACGAATAACATCAGTTCGTGAGGCGGTAGTCTGTCATACACACGATCAACAATTTTGTCTCCCAATTAATGGAAGATGAGATAGATTTTGGTTAAGAAATTAACATAATAGAATATCAGTATATTTTAAATAATATTGTTATTATATTATCATATTTTAATAATATTTAAAGGTTTTTTGAGAATGAATAAAACAAAAAAAATGAGATTATGAATTTTACCTCTTCTTTAGAGAACCTCTTTAGTTTTGTACATAAATTATTCTTACAAGGGTTTTATAAAACAATTAATGCCTGAAAGATGTGTGTAGGTAATTAATAAAAATATTTTGGTTGTTATTTTCTAAAAAAATGGGTTTTGGAAGTGTGAATAGGAGATAAGAGGGGGTGTCCTTTTATAAGTGGGGGAGAGGACACACAAGGAAGTTTTGAAGAGAATAAAGTGTACAAAAGTTTTTCACATTTCAAAAGGTTCAAAAATGGGTCATTTTCAAAAATTATAGGTTATAGTGTCTAAATATTTCAACACATTGGGTTTTTTAAAAGTTTATAGTTCATTTTTCACCTTAATTGTTTAGTTTAACCCCCTAATAAACCCATTTTAAGCTTAACCGGTTAATTAATTTTTACTATTTTTACTAATCATTATGAAAAATAATAATTTTACATTATTAGATAATATTAATTATGTTTATTTAAAATATGGAATATATTTTTCCAAATTACATTAATATAAGTGGCATAATTTAATTTAAAATTAGACCAGCATACGTGATGAAAAAACGTTTTTCAATGAGAAAATTTTCATAAGTAAAAACATTTATAATATCAAAATTCCTTATTAAATTAATCCAAATGATATAAATTAGATTAATAAATGTATAATTAAACAAATTCTGATTTTAAAACATCTTTAAACAATATGTAACTTTGTAAATTATTTAAACGAAAATGCAGTGTTTAATAAAAATCATTATTTTTTACTATTCACTGAAAAATTAATCTTTCCATAAAATTCTAAAAAATTCACCCTAATATAATTTTGACATTTTGATTCCAAAAATTTAGTTATTTTTTAAAAATTAATTTTCTAAAACTTTGAAATTTTAATTTTATTATTTTTCCATAAAAATTATTAAAAACACTTTTTGAGAAAAATGTAATTTTGATGCATATGAGGACATTACTAAAAATTAATTAATTAATTATAAGTAATTTTTATTTATATAAATCCATTATAATTAATTTTAAAAAAAATTATTACTATTTATATTTCCAAATTTAATGTCAAGGTTTTAATGGTCAAGTTTAAAAAATAATATTATTAGTATATCGCGATTCGTTAAAACTTGGGGTTGTGTGTAACGTATGATATTGAATAAATTAAATTTATTCAAATAAAATATTTCATAAAATCTCAGGATGTTACAATATGAACACATTCTCATGATCTAGAACTTATCATGTGAAACCCCTCGAAGTCTGAAAATTAATGTCGTGACAATTAGGTCATGTGAAAGGATTGCATGACCAAGGATGCTATAAATGAAGGGCTGGTCATGAGATATAAATTTATCATGAAATAAATGTATTATGTCATTGGTGAAATGTGAATTTAAAATTTTAAGTACATGATACATTGATGATTATTGTGGAATCTCCTTTTACTAACTTAAGCCAGGTTGTATGGCTTGATCACCGTATAAAGTGGCGTAGATAAAGGGGTAGTGACACTTGTAAAATCCCCCCTTAGAAAAGGAAAAGGATAGACATATATAGGATATATATGGAAGAGAAATTTATAAATTGGAGAGATCATATGATCTCAAGAACCTGTTACTTAAGATTAGTGAGTATCATAGGAGAAATAAAAGAGGGATGAGTAGCGTGAGGACCAGTCATGTAATACTCCATGGTCATGTGAACACTTGAAAATGTCTTGGTCATGCGAAGGAAATATGGACATTAGATGGATTATTGGTCATTTTATGTTCACAAGATCTTGGGAATTCCTTTTGGTCATGTGAATAGGCCATGTGATTGCTTGATCCCTGTCAGTTATGTGATGGAATGGCCTTCAATCCCTTGTGCAACCACGTGACTCCAAAGTCTTCACAAAAAGAGCATGAATACAACATCTTTATGTGATCACATATCTCCCAAACCTTCATGTGGATCATGTGGCTTTACATCCTTCACGTGAATCACATAACTTCTCATCATTCACATAGAGTGCATGACCCCATGGCACCTGTGTGACCGCATGAATCCCCAGGGTGTCACTCATTATATCCTAAGTTCTTATCCTCCCATAAAGTCCATAATCCTTTAAATATCATCTAAAAATACCAAAATCATAGGTCCAAGATCTCTATAATCCCAAATATTACTCCATTATCATCAGTGAGAAAAGGAAATGTGAATTATAATGACTCTGATTCTTATCCAAACAGGATATGTAGGACACCTTCCTAAGGTCAGATCTCCATATTAAACATATTTTAATCCACTCATCACTATATTCCATCAGGGTGACATCAGTTTATAATACTTACTCAAACATCAAGGCATCCATAGTGTGTAATCTCTTCTCAAACATCTGGGTGACCTTAGTGTGTAAGATCTACTCAAACATCAGGGCGACCTCAGTTTATAAGACATAATCAAACATCAAGTCAACCTAGATGTGTAATACATACTCAAGCATAAATGCAATCCTAGTGTGTAATCCCCAATCAAACATTAGGGTGACCCCAGTGTGTAATCCCTACTCAATTATCAAGACCACCTCAGTGTGTGAGAACTGGTCAACTATACGGAAGACCACAATGTGTAATCAATTTTCAACTATCATGGTGACCTCGGTTTGTAAGCCTTGTACGAACTATCATGGTGACATCTATGTGTAAGCCTCATACCAACTATCTGGTTGAAGTCAATGTGTAATCCTTGTACTAAATAACTTATGATATGTGTATCCTTCCCATGTTTAATCATCTAAAACATCCATATCTTCTTCTAGGGTCCATATCCCCAATGAAACATCTTAGGGAAGCCTCATTATGTAATCCATGTATGATTCAATATTATTCTCTCATGTGATATGTCTAATCTTATAAAATATCTTGTTTCTCAAATCAAGCATAACTCATATGGGATTAAGTACCAATGATAATTGTATCATCAATATGGTGTAAATTCCCTCGATACGGTCCACCTTTTAGTTATAAGTCTAACTATATAAATTTTCCTTCAAAGGTACATACTCCCATTGAAATATCTCAGGGCATCCCTGACATGCATAAGACCCATTCAAACCTCTATTGTTAAACCTTTTACGAAAAAGACACAAAATCGGAACTATGTGGACTCTGATTTTTATCTTCATAAGATAAATATTATTATTCTCTAAGGAGAGAGCCCCCATATCCAAAGCTAAAATTCCCTCATATATTTCCTTACTTAATAATGTTAAATTGCATGGTGTATTCCTATACTAACTAGGAGGGTTTTGATTCATGTTATTAAGGTATATGTAGGATTACGCCTAGAGGATTGAACTCAATCCCAAAACACCAATCGCATCCCTAAAAATGATTAACTCCAGTGTGCCTTGTCACATAGTTTTAAAAAATAAGAAGTAACTCATTTTTATATAATAATGTGTAACAATATGTAGATCCTCAAATTCATATAGATGGTTCCATTAATGTGGTTCCTTCCTGAATGTATAGGGATTTAGAAACTGATACTTTTTTAGAGTAACTAGTCTCATATAGGGTCTTGGTAAAGATTCATGAATATATCTTAAATCTATAAGAGAGTCACGTAGTAGTAAATAATTCCTCCAAATAGAATGTGATGAGCCCAACCTCACATCCTCTCAACCAATGTGAGTTCCTAAGCATTGTTGGTAAGAAACACAAATGACTATCTGCCTTTGAAAAGAAGGACCGTATATTATTACAGATATGGGATACATTGGGTATTTATATGGGTAAACCCTACCAATATGAATGATTGTAGAAAATACTAATCACCCGAGAAACACACAATCAACCTTCAGGCCAACCAAATTCATCCAAAACAATAATATATTCATGGATTTAGTAAATTTGGATATATAAATTATTAGTGAAGTGGAAACATCATTCATTTTATAATTGATTGTCAAACTATATTTACTAGAGAAGATAAATAAATATCAACTTGATGATTATAGGTTACATATGAAAATTAAATCCATGAATTATGGGAGATTGAAAAACTTAAACTATGAAGATGGTGTGTTGATGTTTTGAAATAGAATATATGTTCCATCCATACTTGAGATGAATATGGGATTACTAGATGAATATCATAGCTCAAATTTCTATATACACCCTGGTAGCACCAAGATTTATAACGATATAAAGTAACATTTTTTTAGGGAAAACATGAAGTGAAAATTTCTTAATTATGTGTCAAGATGATTAGTATGAAAATAGGTAAAGGGTAAGATATGGAATCATAAGGGGTACATGTTACCAATCCCTATACCAATGTGTAAGTGGTAAAATGTTGTAATAGTCTTTATTAATGGAATTATAAATACTCCTAGTAAAAATTATGCTATATGGTTTATTATGTATCACCTTACCAAGTCCACACATTTCCTATAATTAAGGGGGTATCTTACCCTTGAGTACCATGCATGGATCAATAATTTTGTCAAAAATAATGGTGAACCTCAATCAATTATATATTATCATGGCCCTTGGTTCGCATAAAACATTTGGAGTAGTTTTCAAAAAAGATCTAAACACTGTGATAAATTTGAACAATTCCTATCATCCTAAAACTAATGGAATGTCTAAAAGAACTATTTATAAATTATAATACATGTTGAAACCATTCTTAATTGATTTTCATGGAACATATGACCAATATTTACCTTCTAGAAAAATTATACAATAAAAGCTTTCATTCAGTCATTAAGATAACATTGTATGAGTATTTTATGGTAAGAGATGTTGTACTCAAAATTATTTAGATGAAGTTTTAGAAATTAATATAGTCAGAAAATAACTTTTTTAGGATAAAACTATAAAGTTTAAATCTATTCAGGATCATATCATGACAACTCAAAGTTGATAGAAGATTTATGCCAATAATCATAGGAATAACTTTGAATTTAAACTAGGGAATCATCTTTTTTAAAAGGAATCTCTTCGGTAGGGAATTATAAGTTTTAGTAAGAATGGGTAGCTAATTCCAAGTTACATCTCACCATTCCAAATTTCAGAGAGAATGGGGTCTACCCACATGCCTGAATGGTTCATCTAACTAATGATAGTCCACAAAGGCCAACACATGTCCTTTTCAGTGTGTTTTGTCCTCACTCACACACACCCTAAGAAACTTCCTAGAAGATCACCCATCCTGATCACTACTCCAAGCCAAGCATGATTAACTGTGGAGTTCTAATCAGGTAGGCTCCCAAAAATGAAGGTGCACCTTTTTAACATTAGTCATATCATTTAGTCATTTAACCCTTTATCATTCTGGGGTGTTACAATCACCCCCCCCCCCTTTAGAGCACAATGTCCTTATTGTGGATCCTACATCTCAACTGAGGCATTGAATCGTACTTAAGGTTGGGTACCACATCTGATACCAAATGTGACAATTGGGTCCCAGTGATAGCACAGACACCTCGTGTTTAACATGGTCATCTGGTCCTAGCCTACTAGGTGCCACCAGTTGACCTACAGACACATGGTCCCCACCCTGGGGCCCACCCATGTGCCAGAACGGGTCATCTGACTAATGAAAGTCTCTATAGTCCAACACATGTCCTTTTTAGTGTGCCTTTTCCCCACTCACACACACCCTGGGAAAATTCCTAGAAGGTCACCCATCCTAATCACTACTCCAATCCAAAGAGGATTAACTGTGGATTTATAATCGGGTAGGCTCCTGAAAAGAAAGGTGCACCTTGTTGACATGAGTCAAATCATTTAGTCATTTAACCCTTTATCATTCTAAGGTGTTACAATTGGAGTTCTGGGTTATCGTTTGGCTATACCACCCAACCTCTCTAAAGTGTATGATGTTTTCCATGTTTTTTTATTGGAGAGGTCCTTGATAGACCCAATTAACATACTCATTGCTAAGGAAATAGAGTTAGAACCTAAATTTTATTATAAATAATATCATATCAAAAATATTTACTCTAGATAGAAAGTTTTGTGTGACTAGAAAACTCAGCAAGTGAAAGTACTTCATAGGAAAAATAAGTTAATGGAGGAAATGTGGGAACCTGAAGAGGTATTGATAAATAATTAGCCACATTTGTTTATGGGATAACATATATTAAAATTTTCAAGGAAGAAATTATTTAAGGGGGGAATTTAAAACCCAATATTATACTATGGTGTGTAAACACTACATCCCAAGAAAAATATTACACAATGTATATTCTATTATTTCATTGATATAGTAAAATGGAAAGATTTCTTATCCATGATAATATTTAAAAGTTATATTTAAAAATTTTAGAATTTAAAGTTGTTAAATTTTAAATCATTTTCGGATTCATAAAATTTAAATTATATTAAGTTTATTTTTTGGTATTTTTATTAACAAGTTGATTTTTTATTGAATTGTAAAAATATACAATTTTTGTGAATATTTATCTTTTATGACAACATAAATATATAAATATGACATAAAAAATTTAGTTTATGTAATTTCTCTTACATGATAATATACTCAAAAATATCATATAAATATTATTTAATTAATATAAATTATTTATTATATCAAGATAAATATGAAAACCTTAACTCGTGTTGATGCAGTGTTTGCACAGCATTAGAAAAGTCAAATTGATGTCTTTAAGATAGTATATATCAAAGGATAAGTCCTTTATCAAACGTAATAGATAATTATTATGAACAAAAAATTATTTTTACATATATTCATATATTTTAAATTATATAACATTGTAATTATCTGAATGATTACTCAAATCATCCGCAAGATAAGAAAATTCAAAATAATAACTTAAAAATTTTTCATGATAAGGATGGGAATAAAAATACATTGTTAACTTTAATATATTATAATATTTATGAATAATAATCTATAATTATGTTACTAATTTTTTTTTCAAATTAAGTTATAGGATAATATTCTAAAATGATTACAAAACATCGATGTAAAGCTTATGCAAAGAGGAGAAAAGTCAAATAAATCATTTGAAATATTTTGAAAATGGTAATATTAGGATAAATTATGGTGTTTCATTATTTATGGGGATATAATTATAGGTAATAAATTGTATAAATTTTTAAATTTTAATCCCATAGTTATATAGATATTTTTAAAGTCAAATTATAAAAATAATCCTAAAATGACTTTAAAGGGTACTCACTGATAAGAAAAGATCTATAAATTTAAAAAATATATATAAAAGTATATTGAGTTATTTTTGAAATGAAAATGGAATATAATATCATCCATTATCCATTTATGATACTCATTTAATTAAAATTTCATTCTTGACCCTTAAATACTTAATATTTTTGAAAACGCTATTAATTTTTTCATATAAAAGGGGAATCATTATATAATTTTTAAAACAAGTATAAAGTTTAATTTTCACTCAATAATCAAACTAAATCCCAAAATAAACTTCCCTTTCCATGTCCTTAATCCAATTTTTGGACTAAAATCCTCTCCTAATTCCTTAATCTTAATAAAAAGGAGGCAATTGAAAGATCAAGGTAAGGGTTTCCAAAGCCTCTTTCTCTTTTTTAAATTATGAGTAATTATCTTAAAACCATTTTCGAAATTATCTTAGTTTTATTAAATTATGAAATTATCACTATATTTTAATCCTTTTAATGATAAATTTTGATATAATATATATCATCTCTCATCAAACTTTTTCATAACCCATTACTAATTACAAATACTGGTTTTTCAAAAATGTTATTTTTTGTTTCAATTCTCCTAAAACTCTTTTCAATAACATGTGTAATCACAAAAATAAACCCAAAAATAGTATCTTATTTTTAATATAATTTTTAATAAACTTTTCTATTTTTTGGTTTTTTCCTTATTTTAAACTCTATTGAAAAACATCGCTCATCATGGTGGTTTTACACTACTTAAATGAAACATGAAGTTTTTCTAAACATATATATTTCATTAATATTCATAAAATGTAATTTTATAATTGAATATAACATTTATATTAAATTATTTTCATTATTATAATTCTAAAATGAAAAAAATATGCATCATAAAAAATAAATTAAAGGTAATCATTCATAATCATTTTTAACCATCAAAAACGGGCTTATCAGGGAAGATACTCTAAATGGTAACTATTTCATGACCAATTGAACTCCTTTATTAATGGAATGATATGGTGATAATATATTTAAACTTATATAGATTATATATCATTTTGAAATTAAATTTTACCTTTACAATTAAACCACAATAGTTTTGTAGATTATGAATTGATGGACCTCAAAATAATCAACATAAACAATACCAATTTAATAAATAATTGAAACATGATAATAAATGAATGAAAATGGATAATAATAAATTAATTAACAGGGTAAAGGTTATAAAAAAGTAAATAATTAATATAACTTTATTATCTAGGGGTTTAGAGGATGTATGAAGTAACTCGGGACTCGAGGTAAGGGGAATCTTAACTCAATTACCATTCATTGAGTTATGATCATTTTTAACATTCCCTACATGAATGAATTTTCTTATCCTCCCATTTAGTATTCCATAATAATTTATCTATGAAATTATTTAAATTTTTTCAAATTAATTTTAATTCCCTTCTTTTAAATTTTTCAATTTAATATTAAAATTTATAAAAATATAAGGGTTTTCTTTTTTAGTCACTATTTTTTAATGTATTGTTTTTATTTATTATTTTCTATTTTATGAATAAAGTTCATGTTTATAGAATTTCACCATACAGTCAAGCTTTTATGTATAATTAATTTATGGAAATTTTCTTCCTTTATGAGTTTATATTTCATACCTTACTTTATTCATAAGGTTTCTTTTCCATTTATTCTCTTTCTTGTGATTTTGTTATTCATCGCTATTCATCTCTCTCTTGAATATATTTTTATACTTCATGTTTATGTTCTATAATATTGGATTTATTCTATATCATGAATTTTATTTTTATATTTCATTTTTTTATATTAACATAACTGTATATAGATTACTTTATATGGTGTCAGTTTGAAGGGTGCTTACTGTGAAAGTTATTCTATATTGAAAATTTTCATACTTTTTATTTTAATACATGTGTTTATTGATTACTGAGGCATTTTTATTATGCATTGTATATTTTAATTATTATTTTTATATGAGTAATTTTTTAAACTAATTTAGGGATGGTTGGGGAATAAAATTATATAACTCCTCGAAGAATTGGTAGGTCTGATGAGAAAAACTAGATTTTGTATTAGGAATATACCTTACATATTAATATATGATGTCTTATAATTATGAATTGAGGGTAAGATTAATATTTATGACATTATGAATTCCATCAATATGAAATCAGTTATTATTTTCCATGTGACTATTTCTATTGTTATATTATCCATGGATAAATATCATACTCATGTTATTAGTTATATGGAATATTTTTTTATTATTTATTCATTCTATATTTATTATGACTTATTTATTCTTGGATAGATTATGTTGTACACTACCCCTGATGGAGCGTCTGATTTCACACATTAATTTTTCCTCCATTATCTAGAAACCCCAAAAGGTAACTTTGAATAATTTCAATGATATACTAAAAGGAATAATAATGTTCTAGGTTAATTTTTATGTTTTATTTTATGTTTTCAAATTTATTATGAGAATCAAGTATATATCCTCTCTTTTAAGACTACTAAACTACTGGATCCAATGTAATGTGGTCTCTTTTATTCTATACCAATTTAGTAAAGTAAAAACTAGTCATGGGCTACTGGATTCAGATTTATTAAAGATTTCCATTTTTTCTATAGTATTTTTTGACCATCCATTATTTAGATGAAAGATAGGCAAGTTAGTAGCTAGTCTCATCTCCTATCTTGAGAAATTAGTATACATTTGTTTCTATGTTGTTTAACTTTTAAATTTTCCTTACTTTATTATCATATTATTGATTCATTTATTATTTTTGAGTTATTACCTAGTGATATATCTCATACTATTTTTTTACCATGTACTATTATCTAGATTTGTGTGATTTTATTGGTATATATATTATGGGAGAGTGAGAATTTATTATAGAGGATAGAGTGTGAGGGGTTATGTTTTGAAAACATGTTATCCATGGTTATTTTCATTGAGATTCATCAATACCTTTAAAACAGGGTAGTTATTGGGGTTTCTTTTTTAGTAGTGAGAATAAAGAGGGTTTTCATGAGTTGGTATTCTATTGTAAAATGTTGGGTATTCTGTAAGTTTGGTAGGTTTAGTAGTCAAAGTGTATTGATTTATATTTTATAACATTTTCAATATTATTGTTATTAAATATTATTATTTCATTATTCTTTTGGTTTTTGGGGGAGTTTTGGTAATCTTGAAAACACTTTAATAAAATAAAAGAGGTTAATAAGGTGGTTGTTGTTGTTTTGTCCTATTATATGTGAGTATATGGAAGTGGAAGTATGAATATGTTATTTTATTTATTTTATTTGAATATTTTATATTTTTATTTATATGTTTATGAAATTGTTGGTGTGTTGGTTCTATTGAAGTGGTGATGCGGTGGTATTGTGGAACTGGAAAAGTAATGAAATGAGGATGTGTAATGTGGTGATGTATTATTGAAAGAGGTGGTATTGGTGGTGGTGTTGATTAATTAATATTTTTATCCACTTATAGGGAAGTTATATAGGATCCACCTTCTATAGGATTGCTACATAGGTAAGAGGAATATGATTTTGACTAGAAGGTAGGTGTAGGGACAGATTTTGACCCTTGTCCAGTTACTTTTTTGGATCGACATAATTTATATTATGAACATTATACTTGACCTTGGTTTATGAGTTTTTTTATGGTGTTATAGTGGGTTGTTATTTTCATTTCTATTTTTTATTACTTTTATATTTACTTTGGAGGATCATTGATTAGGTGAGTATGCAATATGGTATTATTTAAAGACAGTGTGATGGGAATTTGAAATTATAGTGGTGATACTTATATATATGAATTATATTTGGTTTATTTCACAAATTCCATAATTATTATATTTCATTCACATTAATACTGATTAGTTAAAAGGATGATCCTATTGAGTATCCCCAGTTCTCACTCAATATGGTTTATTTGACTTAGTTTTAAAGTATTATGTTGTTGGAGATTTTGAACTTAAATTCAGGAAGCTAGAGTAGAGTCTCAATGATATATAGATTTTTATATAGAATTTTTATGTATATGATTCTTATAAATATTATGTTTTTTCCTTGGTATTGAACATAGGTTTATGAATTTTAGGATTTAAGAGTAATTATGGGGTGTTCCTTTGATGTTGATTGGTGTATTTATCTATATTTTATCAGTGAAATGCCACAACAAGATCATGTATTCACTCTAAGGGGGTTGAATCAATGTGACTATTTTTACTAAATTCTCTTCCCCTTTAATTTCACCTCTTATTATTTAAACCACTATATTAATTAAGATGTATGGATCTAATTATGAATTTCTAAAACACCACACTACATAGAAAGTAATCCACATAGAAGAATTAAATCCATGTACAGGATGTATGTAGGTGTTTTAGTATAATCTTGGGATCATATCCTTATGTACTGGTTGAAATTTCTAGAATAAGAAATTCTAAAATATTTATTCATATGTTATGGTTTCTATGATCTTCATGGATCAATCATCATGATCAAACATGAATCATGATTCTTTCTAAAATCAACAGAGAACCAACCAAGGAGGAATTTTTTATTAGTATAGGAGTTCCACATCAAATATTAAGATTCCACATCACCTTTCTTATGTAGAACTATAAATAGAACTAAAATTATAGATTTTGTGGGGAACTAAAATGAAAAAGGTGACCATGATAATTCAAAAACAATTAGAGGAAATATGTCAAATATTCATCCATATTTATCGGGATTATTGAATAAAAAATTTCCTTGAATATTTGAATAATAAATAAGATGCATGAATGTCAAAATATTTTTCCAATAATAAAGGATATTTCCAAAACCATTATGAAAAAAATAATCATATGATATTCAATGAATATAAATGAAAAATAAATGTTGAAGGGGATGTGTAGAATTTTTTAGAGAGAACTAATACTCTACAATATTGTATTAAAAACACTGAGAGAATCCAAAAAATCTTTTTGTGAAATTAAGTGGAAACATATCAGCATCTTGGATGGAGATAAGGATCATACATTCATATGGGATCATTATTCAAGAGAATCTAATTATTCAATATATTAAAGTTTGTAATTGGTTGCCGAAATTACTTGTAAAAGGTTCAAGATCATACTCTTTTATATAGATTTTACTAATAATAAAATATTAACTATTTTTTCTAGATAAAAACCACCATAAACTAGGGATATAATTATACTAAAGGAGGTGAACCTCATTTAAAAATGCATTAAGATTTATTTCTTTTATTTTTTGGTTGGTTGTTAACATCATTGCTAAATAAGGAGAAGGTCTTAACAGGTTAAATTAAAAAATTTGTATAAGGCACTAATTCAGCCCCCCCCCCTCCCTCTCCAATGTCTTCCTCACCTTTTCAATCCTTTTTAATTGGTATCAAATATCTAGTTCACCCTTGAATATTCCTTTCTTGATTGTTATGGAACAACAAAAATCTATTAATCAAAAAGGTGATATAACCATTTATGGTAAATATTTTCATTTTTTGAAAGAAAGGATGATTCTATTCTAATTATCCATAGGATGGGATATTCTTTATAGTGCTCTAAAAGGATTCATTATGCCAAAGGAAAATGTTTCTTTGTCTCAAAATAACCAAAGAAATGATAAGAATGATGGGAAAGCCATAAATTATCTACATTATTCATTATTAGAGAAAATATTAACAAAGTTCATGTGAAATAATAATGATAATGAAATCTAATTAAAAAATTATAACATCTATGAAGGAAACATCAAGGTGGAAGAGGTGAAAATAAAAACTACTATATAATAATTTCAGGATATAATAATGAAGTAAGATGAATTTATTGATGATTTTTCTATAATATTCAATGTTATTTTAAGATCTGTTATTGTTTTTGGAGAAAAACATGAATAATCTACAATTTTAAGGAGATCATGATTATTCTTCTTAACAAGTTTAATGTTAAATTGTCATTATTAGTAGATCGGGTTCTCAATAACTTCACAATTGATGAATTTAACCGCCTATCATCAATAATGAAATGAAAATAGGATCTACTCTTAAAAGTAAATGGAATAAGGAGAAAGAAGTTAATTTTAGAGATCAAAAATAATTTAATATTGATGATAAACAAGTTTTTCAGATGAAGAATACAATATAGACGAATATATTGAGACACTTTCACTAATGTCGAGAATATTCACCCAAGGAAGAGGAGTAAAGTTCAAAGGGGAGATCCCATCCAAGTGATTCAACTTGGTAAAGTTATAGACTTATCTAAAGATTTCCCTATCAAATTAAAAGATGAATAAAAAATAATAAACTAAAAAGATTTCATCCTTTAAAGAAGATCTCAAAAAATAATTAAATCACAGGAAAAAGGAAAAAATATAATATATTTTTTTAGAATGACTTTATTATCTATTAAATAATTGATTTCTAATATCGTAGATAATGTAAATACACATACTAAAATTAATCATAGATTACTCATGGATAAATAAATTGGATTAGATATAATTTTAAATTATGATTCACTTGCTAAAAATGAATATGATATTGAATAAGGTGATTAAATCAAATAATATTTCATGAGGATGGAAATTGAATTGTTTCTTGAGAAATTAGAAGGTTGAGAAGGAATAAAAAAGGTCATATGTATAATTTTGAGATAAATGAAACATATGGATACTTAAAATGTAATTAGTGATTAAAAACTAAGGGTTTATACTCAAAAAATAATCATGGTAACAAGTCACACCAACTTTCTTTCCAAGGTTGAACCCAAAAAAATTGAAGAAGCTTTTGAACATAAAAAAAAGATTCAATCCATGAATGAGTCACTAGAAAGAATATATAATAATGATACATGGTAATCATTTCCAATACCTAATAAGAAAAATGTTATTAGAAAAAATGGGTATTAAAAAAACTTATTAAAGATAGAAGTGTTTCAAGAAACAAATCTAGGTTGTATGTAAAATATATTCACAAGTTGAAGGAATTGAATTTGATGAGACACTTTTTTCCTGTGGATAGACTCAAAACCATTATAATCATTCTTGGAATTTCTACTAAAATAAATTTTAAAAAAATCATATGGATATAAAGTAATCATTTTTAAATGGAAAAATCAATGATGAGGTCTATATGGAACAAACTGAAGGATTTTAGTTTGATAATAATGGAATTAAATTTTGTAAATTAAATAAGTCTCTATATAGAATAAATCAAGATCCTAGGTCATGGTACTTAAATCTTGATGATTATTTTAAAAGTATGGTGTTTAAAAAGGGATAGCTGGAGATAAAACAATACATAAAGAAAATCAATATCACATCACTTATTATAATTATGTGTGTTGATGATATAATTTCTTTCATGTGATGATTAAAAGGTTTGTGAATATTTTTCTATACAAATGCAGAAGAAATTTCAAATTTCACAACTTAGTAAAATGAGTTTTTTCTTTGGATTACAAATAACCCAAGTTTTTTATCATATTTTTATTTCAAAATAAAATTATACCAAATAGATATTAAAGAGGTTTGGAATAATGGAAGTTAAAGGTGTATATACCTCTATACTATTGGGAACAAATCTAATCATAAATAATGAAGGAAAATTAATAAATGAAAAGGAATTCAAGCAACTTATTGTAAGTATCTTATATCTAACTGCTTCAAGGCCAAATATTGTATACTTTTTTAAGATTTGTGTCAAATTTTAGTCGAGTCCAAAATAATCTCATCTTCTTGTATCCAAAATATTAATTAAATGTATTTATAATACTTCTAGGTTTGGACATATTTACAAGAAAGAAGGAGAACTAAGTTTAAAAGGGTTTTTAAATTTTTATTGGATAAGATCTATGGATGACAGAAAATACACTGTAGTTAGATTATTATTCCATTGGTGACAAATGTGTTGCATGGAATTCATAGGAACAACCTACAGTCACCTTGAATTCCACTGAGGTTGAATATGTTGCAACTAAATAAGAATCCACTTAGATGATGTGGATGGAAACAAAAATTTAGGGCATAGAAGTTCAAATTGATTTTATACTCATTGTTAATTGTGATAATAAAAGTTCAATTAATATATCTAATAATCTAGTAAATTATTCTATGTTAAGACACATTGATATAATATATCATTTCTTGGATGGGAAGTTGGTTGATGGTATTTTAAAACTGGAATTTATTCCTTCTAAATATCAAGTTATATATATATATAAAGCCTCTCATAACTGTGTCTTTTAATGGATTACAGCTATAAATTGGAGTGTGAACCATTCCTCGTCATTAAGGTATAAATCTCATAGTTTCCTCACCCATTACTTCTTGATCATTTTTTTGAGGAGGTGTTAGTTATCCGAGGGAATTGTTTTTCTAGTTATGAAAATATTTCATGTGTATTTTGAGTGATGTAAGAAATTTAGGTTCTATTTTTTCTCTCTTATTGAGAATTGTCTTTTTTTAATCTAAGATTTTTTTTTTGAGGATATTATTTATTACTAATTTAACCAATCTTGTTTTCTATAAAAATATTTCTCACATAGACTAACATATGATTGACATGTGATTTTTTTATTTTATATTTTTGGTTTTATATCTTGTAGTTATTCCATTTCATTTCATTATCAATAATGGGTAGAGAAGGTTTAAGTATTAAAAAAATCCAATGGGGAAGATTATTTAACTCTCTCATGGATGATGTTGTATTTTTTTCAATGTATGTCAAATTTGACAATTGTTGTTATAATATTTAAAGGAATTAAAGAAAAGTGTTAATGGATGAAGGTGCATTATTAGAAACTAAAAGGTTTTGAGGTGTTTTAGAAGGTATGGAAGTTGTATGAGGAGGTTTTCAGTTTATTTTAGTAAAGACTAGAATTCTCCATATTCATGTAAGAGACTTCCAACACATATTCACATCCATGTAGTCGATTCTATGATGTTTTTGAAATTCTAGAAATATAGTGAAATCCATATAGTTTAATTCTTTTTCATATTAGAATTCTGGATTCAAATAAGTTTTTGGGTTGATGTAAGAGAATATTATTACATAGCCAAAGTAAACCACATAATAGAATTCAGTCCATGTATGGTATTCACATATGCGTTTGTGTATGACATAAGGGGATATATACTTAAGTATTGACCAAGATTTACAAAATAATAAATACTAGAAGATATATTCAAATAATATTGTTGTTTTATTATTCATGGATCAAGAATCATGATCATACATGAATCACTATTTTTGTTGAGATCAAGGGAGAACCATCCAAGGAGTAATAATTTTTTTATAGGAGTTTCACACTGCATATTAAGATTCCACATAACCTTGCTTGCATGGAAAAATGAAAAGAACTAAAAGTGTGGATTTTATGGGTAAATTAAATGAAAAAAAGACTGATTATTCAAATTTTTCTTAGAGGAAACATGTTGAATAGTTAGATATATTTATATGGAATTTTGAATGAAAATTTTACTCAAACATTTGAAGACTAAACAAGATGAATGGATATTGTAAGATCCCACCAAGAATCAATGAGATTTCTAAAACCATTATGGAAAAAATATTCATGATATATTCAATGAATATAAATAAAAAAGAAATACGTAATGTGATGTATATAATATTTTTAGAGATAATTAATACTCTACTATATAGAAATAAAATCTCTAAGAGAAACCACCAAATATAGTTTTACAAGGAATAGGAATAACATCAACATCTTGGATTCCAAGAGAAGGATAATTAATTGATATCTTTAGGAAAATTATTAAATCATCTTATGGTATATAAATAATCTTCTTGATGAAGGATAACCAGCTTGAGAACCTTTATTTTTTTATGATAAACATACATTTTTTATCACCTTGTAGGGATTTTATTTTATTGTACATGATTACATCCACCCATAATGTGGTGGTGTATTTATTTACATTTCGTCCACCCATGTTTTTCTAGATTTTTATTTGTAACCTGCACTTTTCATATAAACAGTATTAATGAAAACAAATTTATTTAGATCATAGGTTACCTTTTATTTTGATACTATAGTATATTCATTAAGATATGTTTTCAATATCACTTTATCAATGATATAAGGTATTTAAATATAAATATACTCGTCCATGACCTTGATGGAAGCACTTATTCTATTTTAAATTTAGGAAGATTCAATGTGTATCAATTCCATGTTTCTTATTTTTATCACCAACTCAAGACACATTAAATTGAGGGTAATTTTCTCATACTTAGTTGATTACATTATTTATTCCAACTCTATTTTCAACTTCTCAACTAGTTCCTCATACTTCATACTCTTTTTATGTAGTTAATTTCAAATCTCGTTTATCCTTTTTTTTGTTGATTTCCAACTGATCGTCTTTGACATTCAAAGTGTTTTGTGTATTTTTTTCAATAAATGGAACTTTTATTAAAACAAATATTAATATCAACTTTATATTCACATTATTTTTGAATTTATTTTTCATCTAGGGAATAATTTTCTTTAAAAATAAATATAGTTTATTTTCAGACTTTAGGAATTTGGGTGAGAGTTCTATAGTTTTGCAATTTTTTATCCAATACTTTCCCCATATCATCATATTACAATTAAAACTATGTTTTCTCATCATCTAGTCCCTTAATAAACCCAAATTTATGAGTGGTAACTTAAAAAGGATTTTTCTTTGAGTAATCCTTAACTTCATAGTAGAAGTATTCAACTAATTAAATTGTCTCATTCTCCTTATACTATTTAGAGTATGAACATGATTATTTTAAAAGATAATTATTAATAGATATAACTAATGAACTAATACTCTTACTAACTTCAGTTAGTGGTTTATCCTCTTTATCCTTTTTATTATTCCTACCATATTTTCATATTGATTCTTCTTTTTATTTAAAATTTTAGTTAAAACCCTCAAATTTTCTTTTGTAGGGATGGAAAATATATTATACATTTTATAAAACTATGAACCTTTTTAAAATATTAACTTTATATATATATATATATTAAATAAAATATGGTAAATATTAACCCAATAAAAGGGAAATGGATTATATTTAATACCACTTAAAATGACCTACTAGGATCATAGAGTCACTCTGAGAAGGGGTGAATCAATTTTACCATTTTTGCTAATTTATTTTCCTTTATAATTTCCCCTCTTAATATTTGATCCTCAATCTTGATTAAAATGTATAGATATGATTATGATTTCCTAACACACTATACTACTTGAAAGGTAGTAAATAAACAATATAGCGACTCATGATATTTTTAGATGGTTAAACCTCAATGTATGAATATACTCCTTTCTATGTTAAGGTTGATTATGAGACAAATATATTCACTCTATTAAAATATTAAATACAATATAATGGAATAATATATCCTTAACTCTTATGATGTAAATAATGGAAAGATATAATACATACATTATTCGTGTGAGGTTATTATAATGATTACAAGAGAGGGAAAGAATATATCTTTGACTCTCATGAACCTATTATCTCATAGTAGCTATATCTCGATTTCTCTATGGTATCCTAATTGGTTTATATGATATTATACTAGATACCTTCAGTATTCAATGGTCCTCCTCACAAACACCTAAATAACAAATCCAATCATATAATTGATTTCACTACACCAATTAGAGAGATCATCTTCCACATCAATAGGTTTTAAACTACCAATGTGTATTATTCTATGGTAATATGAAGTCCTTACTTATATGGTCAAATTCATGAAATTATAGACATTTTACAAGTTTTGGATGGTTGGACTTTCATAGTAAAACATAATATTCTTCTTCAAGAGCTTCGATACAGAGATCATGAATAGGTAGAAGTAATGTCATCCTTCCTCAAATATTCTCTTTTTTTTTATTCTTCATATTCTCTATTCCTCTTTGATATATTGGATCTTATTTTAAAAATATCATAAACTTCTCTATCTCTCCCTATATATATATATATATATATCTTTGAAACTCAATATATTTAACAAAATACAGTATCAATTGTTCATACACTCTAAAAAATTATACTACTAATTCTCTATTATATTCATAGAATCATGTTAATATTATTTATATATTTTGAATATATAAATACCATGAATTTCAACATAGCGGTCTTCTCAAATTTTCTCAAATATAATTCCACAAATTCTTGTCTTCTCATGTAAAACTAGTTGAAAATATGCTTCTCAACTCTCAATATTTTCTTTCATTCTTACTTCCATAAAAAGTATCATCTCATTACTACAAGTTTATATGAACATATTTTGAAACCCTTACAACAAGGAAACCCTCATCATTGAACAACCATATTACTAAATTCTCATATCCATTATTCTTAGCTAGAATCATGTCTATTCAAAAAATTATGATATTCAAATATAAGATAGCATAAAATATTTTCAATTTTACTTCCAATAATATCACATTTTCTCAAATTTTTAACCCTTATAAAAGGATTTTTTTTACACTTAAATATCTTTTGGGAACACCATTTTACCCTTACATATTATCTTGGGAGCCTCTACGTATAGTGTGAAATCTTTACTTTATCCTTATGTATCCACTAGAAATTTGGATTCACCCATATGTATTATAATGTGACTTGGTACTTCATCAAATATCACTTCCTTATAAGTACCTTTACATATTTCTTTTAAATAATTGTTATAACCCTTATATATTAAGAAATTTACTCTAATATATCACCACTTATGATACATTAAAAAATTTATACTCTCCAATAACTTTTTTATCAGAAAGAATCTACTATGTATAATCACTTCAACCAAATTTAAACATTATAATATATTGTATACCACTTTTATATATTACATATGTTCCATGTCTATTATGTATCACAATATAATGTTCTCCTTTTATATCTTATAGTATCCAATCTAGAAAATGACTTCTATATCACTAATATATACTATGAATCCTCCACATATCTTAGGTGTCTCAGTGTGGTTTTTATCTTTATTATATTTTATCATGTACCCCTGAACATATCTTCTTTATTCTCACATATCTTATGTATCGAAATAATATCTAGACTTTGTCTCATTTGAATTAGCTTCAAAAAATATCATTTACAAGCACTAAGTGATACTATGTATTAATAATAAAATGTAACATAACATATACAGTATATTATACATCATAATGAACTTCTAATCACTTTTTCAATTATTCAGCTTTATATCAGAGTGATTCTTACATATCATCCAATGAATCTTACATATCGCAGTTTCTTCCAACACTTTTACAATTTTTTTCTAAGGAAAACACAAATATATTATCTATGAATTCCATAATTCTTAAAATCTTCTCAAAACCTCTTTGATCATTATCAAGGAAACTTAAATCACTCTACCTCATCTGAAAGACACTCAAATAATGTTAAGAATATATCAAACCTTATCTCTTCAAAATAATTTAAAATGAAACTTTTATCATATAAATTATCTTATTGTGTATTTCAATGTATTCCCACTACTTTTTCACTTCTTACTTCAAACTCAACCTTCTTCAATCTATCATCCAAGATATATTCTTCGTTTATTACAACATCATTTTTTGCTTGATAAGCCAAGGATGGTTTTTAAATTCCAACCAAATTTTCTCTAAAACTCTCTAATTCTATTCCTCGTCAATCATAGTCAATAGCTCAAACTCATCAGTATCATGTTCAACTCAAACTCATCATGATCATTTTGTTGATAGTGCATTTTTCAACCACTGGCACTTGTAATTGATTTTCATGATTCTCAACACAAAAAACATCATATATATAGGTTGATTCCTACCAAGAATCATCATAATATTTTACTTGAATATTTGTTTCCAACTTGTGAATAGATATTCCTAAACATATTTGATGATAGAAAAATTTAATACAAGTTATCCATAGGAACCCCAAGATGCATCTCAAACATTTAATATCATCATTCATTGGTTTCTTCCTCATCACTAATCATCATCATATATTGACTTTACTCCTTTTTTACATATTTATAACCAATAAAACTTATTAAACTCTCTTCATAACAATCCAATTAGGCACTTTAATTATGTTTAAAAAAATTTAATGCCTATAAAATAGTGATTTCATACCCTTGATGTTAATCCTTACCCATGATCTATTGGATGTGGACCTTGAGGGACACATTTGATCTTATTGCTGACTCTAGGGGGTCTTGGTGGTATTGGTCCATGAAAAATGGTGATTTTGTTGAATTTATAACAAGGGGTAGAATAAGGGAGGTTTTTTCTAATACCTAATTAAGATAGTTTGAACCTTCCCTTCTTGTAAAACTACAAAATATTTATTTGTATTCAATGTTACCTTTTATCATCACTAAAAAATGATAATAAAAGGGTGTGCTTATATCAACATTAGAAAAAAGTGTTGATAAAAGTCACATTTATCAGTGCTAAAAAACACTGATAAAATGGAACATTTTGTCAACATTATAAAAAGAACTAATAAAGGGAATCCTTTGTTAGCACTTTTTTTAGTTCTGATAGGGGTTTCTCTTTATCAGTGCTTTATTTGGTACTGGTAAAGGATGTCATTTATCAGAGCTTTTCTAACACTGATAAGGGGTACCATATATAAAATATTTTATATATTCATATTTACATACTCTTAAATATGATTTATATAATAATAAATACATATGTATATAAATATATATTATTTATATTTTTATTCATTTATACTTTTGTTTATAATGTTTTTAAATTTAAATTATATAATTTTCAATATATATTTATATTTGTATTCATATTTATATTTATATATTTATATTAATATTATATAATTTATAATATACATATATATTTACAATATACACATCTATTTATAGTTGTGTGTGTGTGTGATTATATGTATTGATACACACACACACACTGATATATATATATATATACACACATAATATATATATATTATAAAATATCATATAACTATATAGATAAATATATAAATACATTAAATATGGTTTGAATTTAAATTTATTATATATTTATATTCATATTATATAATTTAAAATATTCATACATTTATAATTATATGTGTGTTTGTATATATATATTTATATTAATATATATATATATATATATATATATATATAATGTATATTTTAAAATATAATTCATATTAAAATAAAAAATTATATCAATCTTATTTTCATAATTTATATTTATAAATGTAATATTTTAAAATTTCATTTAAATAGTTATATAAATATACAAATGAAAATATATTTATTTAAGAATATTTTTAAATGTTATATGTAAATATATATATATAAACATTGGTGTTGTGTCGTAAATCCTTGATATGACCTGAAAAGATTGTCGTGTGATAAAAGAAAAAAATGAAAAATAATGGGGGTTAATGCATGTATGTATGTAAAATAGGTATGTCTGTGTGTGTGAATGTGAATGTGTGTCTTTATATATGTATGTGTGTATGTGTGTGTATGTATTAATATGTTTATGTTTTGTATATATATGTGTGTATATATATATGTATGTATATGCATGCATGTGCATTTATGTGTGTATGTGTATGTATGTGTATGTATGTGTATGTATGTGTATGTATGTGTATGTATGTGTATGTATGTGTATGTATGTGTATGTATGTGTATGTGTGTGTATGTGTATATATGTGTATGTATGAGCATGTATGAGAATGTGTGTGTGTGTGTGTGTGAATGTGTATGTATGTGTATGTATGTCTATGCATGTGTATGCATGTGTATATGCATGTATTATTATATATTTGTATATATGTGTATGTATGTGTATGTATGTGTCTGTATGTGTATATATATGTATGTATGTGTATGTGTGAGTGTGTATGTGTATGTGTGTGTGTGTGGATGTGTGTTTATGTGTGTTTATGTGTATGTGCGTGTATGTATGTGTATGTGTATGTGTATGTGTTTGTGTATGTGTTTGTGTATGTGTATGTGTATGTGTATGTGTATGTGTATGTGTATGTGTATGTGTATGTGTATGTGTATGTGTATGTGTATGTGTATGTGTATGTGTATGTGTATGTGTATGTGTATGTGTATGTGTATGTGTATGTGTATGTGTATGTGTATGTGTATGTGTATGTGTATGTGTATGTGTATGTGTATGTGTATGTGTATGTGTATGTGTATGTGTATGTGTATGTGTATGTGTATGTGTATGTGTATGTGTATGTGTATGTGTATGTGTATGTGTATGTGTATGTGTATGTGTATGTGTATGTGTATGTGTATGTGTATGTGTATGTGTATGTGTATGTGTATGTGTATGTGTATGTGTATGTGTATGTGTATGTGTATGTGTATGTGTATGTGTATGTGTATGTGTATGTGTATGTGTATGTGTATGTGTATGTGTATGTGTATGTGTATGTGTATGTGTATGTGTATGTGTATGTGTATGTGTATGTGTATGTGTATGTGTATGTGTATGTGTATGTGTATGTGTATGTGTATGTGTATGTGTATGGGTATGTGTATGTGTATGTGTATGTGTATGTGTATGTGTATGTGTATGTGCATGTGTATGTGTTTCTGTATGTGTATGTGTATGGGTATGTGTATGGGTATGTGTATGTGTATGCGTATGTGTATGTGTATGCGTATGTGTATGCGTATGTGTATGCGTATGTGTATGTGTATGTAGATGTGTATGTGTATGTAGATGTGTATGTGTATGTGTATGTGTCTGTGTATGTGTATGTGTATGTGTATGTGCATGTGTATGTGTATGTGTATGTGTATGTGGATGTGTATGTGGATGTGTATGTGTATGTGTATGTGTATGTGTATGTGTATGCATGTGTATGTGTATGTATGTGCATGTGTTTATTTTTTGTATGTTTGTGTATGTGTGTGTGTTTGTGTTTGTGTATGTGTGTGTGTGTATGTGTACGTATGTTTATGTATGTGCATGTGTGTGTGTTTCGGCACCCCGCAGGTGGCTGGGGTGGTAGGGGGGACGGGGTTTGGGGCGCCAATCAAGGGGTCGAGTCCCCATGCCGCTTTATTTGTAGTTTATTGTAGTGTGTGTGAGCTTCCATTGGCAGTTGTATCCAACCATTATGTCTATGTGTATGTATGTCTATGTGTGTGCACGCATATATATATATGCATAATTGGATAAATAAAGGTATGTGTTGGTTCACCTATATATCACACACACACACACACATATAAAAACATTTATACATTTATATAAATAATATTATTATTATTTATAATTAAAAAAATTAAATGTAGTTAATAATTAATTATAATTTTTATAAATAATCAATATAATATACACATCTATATAATTTTTTAGTAATATTAATATATTTGTATATTATAAAATGTAAATCTATTTAAATATAAATATTAACATTTTTAATTTTAATTTTATAGATTTACAATTAATTATATATTGTGAAAAATATTTATACACAATATTATTTTTTATACATTTATTAATGATATATTTTAAAAATCTATATTCATTGTTGTAGATAATTAGTAATATTTTTAATTATAATTAAAAAATGTAGTTAATAATTAATTTTAATTATTCGTTTTTAATAATTATTCATTTTTGATATTTATTCATTTTTATTATAAAATAATTTTGAAACTTTTAAGTTATTATAATATTAATATGTTTATTTATAATATATATTAAAATATTAATACATTTATTAATACATTTACTAATAAAACTTTTACTATAGTTTTAATAAATTTATTTTAATAATAATACTTTTATTATTAAAATATCATAATATTAATACATTTATTATATTATTAATAATACATGTACCATCATATTAACAAATTTATCATAATATTAATTCATTTAATAATACATTTAATATAATAAATATTTTTTATTTATTTTTAATATACTTGTAATTTATTCATTTGTAATATTTGTTATTTTTTATTATAAAGTAATTTTATAAATTTTAATATTCATTTTTATATAATTAGTAATTTATAGTAATTTTTAAATTTAAATTTAAATTTTTTATTTTTTATTTTCACTGGTATTGATTAGTTCTAATCTGTTAGTGCTGATAAAAGTTGGGTTTATCAGTGTTAACGTTGGTGGAGATAAAGTGAAGAATTTATCAGCGCTAACTTTAATGCTGATAAAAATATTTTTTATCCACAATTTTATTTTTAACACTGATAAAGACACATTTTTCAGTACTAATAAAACTCATTCCCCTCTTTTAAAAGAGCCCTAACAAATTGTGTTTCTCTCTCATTTAATTCAAGCTCACTGAGAATTTGAACACCATTATTTCCTCCTTCTCATTTTTTGGATAAATTGTACCTCAAAGACAAAGGTATGTTATTTTTTACTTTTTTAAGGATCTCTCAACCAATCTTTCATAGTTTTTCGTGATTTTTTCTTGTTTTTTCCATCTACTTAAATCATTCACATGCCGCATGTTCTCTGATGTCCAGTTTTTTCCTCTCAATCTAGTGGAATAAATTTGATCCCTAATTGGGTTGTTCTTCTTTATCCATGTAAATTAATATATTGTCTATATATAAAAAATTATTCGTAGATTTATATTTGTTTTTTATGTGTGTTTTTGTATTTAAAAATTGAATAGTTAATGTTTTGGTATTTTTAAATAAGAAAATATATTGATTTTGAATTGGTATGTTGAAAGTGTTTTGAAAAATAAAAGGGTTTTAAATTATTGTTGATTCTTTTTGATAATTCAAGGAGTCTATGCCCAACTTGAATTAATAAAATGAATTCTATAATAACTTTTTTATATAATGAATTGGGTGTATTTTGATTTATCAATGTGTTATAGTAACCCAAACCTTTTTCACATATTATTACATGATGTTAAGCATAATTATACCTAAAATACAAACGAAGGAAAAATAATTCTTGGGTCTTTGGAAGAATAGGTACAAAATTAGAAAACATGAAACTATAATAAAAAAATATTTTTATTATTCTTTTATATTGATCTCATAACTCCCTTTGAGCTCCTATAAGTACATAGGATAACTTAGGAATACATAGAAAAAAGGGATGAGCTAAAAATCCTAATAAGGGAATAAACATGGGAATAAAACATAGCCTATGAGTTAGAAAGGCATAACATGATAACATAAAAGTCATGGATCGTGAATAATCAAATTGAAGAATAACATATGGAATATAGAATCATATGATCATGGAAATATTGAAATGTGGTAGCAACATATAACATGACATAAAAATGAGTCAAAGCTAACTTCCAAGACTACTTCACGTGGTGGACAAAGTCCTATAATGGATTATGTTTACTCCTTGATCTCATACATGATATTTCATGAGACTAAACATTACCCAATGAATTGGAGCCCTATCTGGGATAAACCATCATAACAATTTCATACATATGTGTTCCACATAAAGAATCAAACATAAGGAATAAACATAAGAGTTACCCGTGAAATGAAATGGGTATCATAATCATGCCATAAGGCATAACTAAGGGGAATATAACAACATTATCTATAAAAGAAGGGATTTAAATCATTCTTGTGCATATATAAAGGAAAAATAATGATATATCACGAATAATGATGTCCAACTGAATTGAAAACATGAAAAATAGTGGTAACATTAGAAATGTACCACTTAAGTGTGGTTTTAGGTAAAAGAATAAATATTCCTTAAGAAGGAAAAAGGTGTTATTGTTTTTATAAAACCAAAAATGGAATAAAATATTTTCTCATGATATAATTATATATTTTAGAAAAATATTGGTGGTTTAAAATATTTTATGGAGTGTATTTAGAAATGGGTAAGAAACAGAGAAGTTCCCCTTAATCGGGCTTCCTTGTCGAGAGGAATTGTGAAGGGGATCTTTTAAAACATGTATTTCCACATAAAATAAATATGAATTGATCTATATAGAATTATTTTTGACATATACATATAATTTAGGATAAGTATATAATAAAAAATACATTGGGGTAAATAGAGATAAAGCATAAACTGATAGAAAAATGGAGGTTCGAAGAGATCTCTTACCATATATCTGAATGCATTATTCATTTGTACCTAATTTCCAGTATAATAAAACTATATTAATTAATTACTTAATCCATAACCTATTCTAATTTGTTTTTATAATTTTATTAAGTTAATTTATTGTCATTTTGATGAGTTATAAAGTTCAGTTTTTTCATTCTGGGGGCATTCGTTTCATGCTTTTATGGTCGGTTTGCTTATATTAAATTATAAAAGTTCTTTAAAAATGGTAATAATTATAAAAAATAAAATAATATAGTATTAATTAACTTCAAGAAGTTTAAATAGTCCCATATTTCATTTTTTTATGAGGATGATTCATTTGATAAAATTGTAATGATAAATGTTTAGTTTATTTTGCTGGTTTTTCGATCATCATGAACTTGTGTCATTAAATTTAATATTATGTCCATATATATTAGTTACAAAACATGAAACAAGTTATAATATACATATTAAAATCTTTTTTAACCATAATAATGGTTTTATTACCAGCCTTGAAGGCATTAATGGAAAATGAAAACTCATTATCCACGAAGACGGTAAACAACCATAAGTTGGACAATGGTTTCATTTCTTTGAATTAAAGGAGATGATAAAAAGGGATGGATATAAAAAATTTCATTATAAATATAACATTCCAGTATATAAATTATACTTTATTAATTATGATTTTATGGATGAAAGAGGTGTGAATAAGGTAGAAGAAGAAAACAAATTAAGAGAGTTAGGTTGAGAGTGTTCCATCTTGAATATCACCTCCTTGAAGGACCCCTTGAGGAACATAGAATTGGTATTTTTGTGATACCATCAGCATTTGGACATGGTAAATGGGATTTTTAAAGTAACTATAAAGAATATTTACAAGAAATAAGGCTTTAAAGGTGTGAGGAGAAGGGGTGGTGAGGGTTTGTATTTATAGGGGGGAGTGGGGTATTTTTTATTATTATATTCATTAGTTTATTGTTTTGGATCAATAATCTTTGTAATGTGATAGAATTTCCATGTAATTTTTTTTAAATTATATGTAATTATTTCGATACCACACACTTTGACAGCATGTGATTTCGAGGCCCGGTGATCTAGGAACGGAATTTTGAACCTTTTTAAGTTCACTTAAGTAAACGTGTGAGCGGGTTTTTCTAAATTTTGAACCAGTGCTTGGATCAAAAATACAAGGGAACCATTAAACCCGGAACTCTGGGATTCTCCTAGAAATGACTTAACTTCAACCAGCGAGGGCCCTATGGAAAATTTTCTTTTCGTTCTTTTTAGAAAATAATAAAATAACTTAAAAGGTTATTTTCTTTCTTTTCTCACCATTGAGCAGTGGACGATGGCACTGTGGTGCGGTGATGAGGAACATTAAATAAAACTCATAATGGCTCATTTTTGTGAAAACGTAATAGCTATGTTGTTTTATAAATGAAACATCGTAATGACGCGATGTTGCAGCATAATAGAAACATTGCAACGTGTTTTCTTTTAATAACATGTTGGGGAAATAAATGGGTGTAATTTTCTCTAACGAACATGGAACCTCTCTCTCCCTCTCCCTCTAACGAAAAAATAAATCGATGAATGACAATGGGATGGATTCTAAAGATGAAAAACGGTAATGAATAATAACAGAGTGAGGATCGATGATATCTCGAAGCTTCATCCCTTATCAACAATGGATCCTCAAACCAAGTAGGGGTTTATGTTGTTTTGATTTTCCCATTAATATTTTTAAAATGACGAATACAGATCAACCCACAAATAGGTTGATCTATAGTTCATGAATTCTTGTGGGAGGGTGTTGTTCTTGGGTTTTCTATCCAGGATTTTAATTATTGTTGATGGAACTGTGATCTCAAGCCTCCTCTTTATTTTAAACTTCTAACGCAGAGGGTGCGGGGCGACATGAAAAAATCCCTATCCCCTTCGCTTGTGCTTTCTTCATGGTCAATTCCTCAAAACAGTGACAAGGAAAACCAGAGGCTTTGGCAGTGATGGCGGCAGCCCGAGAGGCCTAAGGGCGTAAGAGGAATTGAAATCAGACCACCAGAGCAGACCTGATGGTCCATAGAAGTTGATGCTATCGTGGAACCACCAGCGCGGCAGTGGCCATAGGTGGGAGGCGGTGCCAACTAGTGACACATGTGGATAAAGCAGATAGGCCTTGTCGGTCGCACTGGTGGAAGGTGGTGCACTCGGTGCGTGCTACAGCAAAGGTGGAAGTTGTGGCCCGTCAACCGTGGTGGCTGGAGGGACGCGAAGCCAGTCGGGTGCCATGGAAGAGGAGCGGACTGCTTCCTATGGGCCGTGTGCATACAAGGGATGGTCAACGGACCAGCCACACACACCCCAATTAGACTGGTCGACCCAGTCTGGGCCAGGGTGATCCGGTTTGGGTCGGGCCGAGCTGGTCTGGGCCAGGCCAGGCTAGATAAATTTCGGGTCACTTTGTTACCAAGAAGACTGGATCCACGGCCAACCTCAGCTGGGTCCAATAAGACCCAATAGAATAAATGGATAGGATCGGGTCATGCGAGACCCTGGGTTAGGTTGGTCGAGACGATCTAAACCAGTCGGACCGAGCCTGGACGCAATCAGGCCCTATTTACAAAAAGGGGTGTATCTCCCAAACTGTGCATCTGATTTACGCATCATTTGTGGAGTTGGGACCCATGTGATGAGGCAGTCCTTATGAAATAATCTAAGTAAGATTTCATTGAAGTTGACCTAGTTAGGTTTTGTGACTCATCTACCTAGTGAGACTCTGTGACTCAACTATCAGTGAGACTATGTGACTCAGCTACCCAATGAGACTTCATGACTCATCTACCCAGTGATAATCTATGACTCATCTATTAGTGAGACTTCATGACTTATCTACCCAGCAAGACTCCATGACTCAACTATTATCAAGACATCATGACTTAGGTACCCAGTGATAATCTGTTACTCAGCTTCCAGTGAGACTCTGTGACTCAGCTATTAGAGAGACTTCATGACTCATTTATCAGAAAGACTTCGTGACTCAGATACTAAATAGTTCTAGGTGACCTAGATAGCCTAAATGACTCATTGGGTATGAGTTCCTTTTCAGTAATTTATGTTCAGTGTTAGCAACCATTAGTTTTTATATCGACACTTTAAGTTATACCTGTGTCGATCTGACTCTAGTGACTAATATTTGGGAATTATTTTGTGATTTCCTTTGAGGATTTCTGTGAGACCGAGTTGGTCTTAGGGTCCCTATTGAGTATTATTATTTTCACCCCCGCACAGGCTTCGCTCACACCTATTGTGTCTTGTGTAGATGACGAACAACTTTGACTGGGATCTTGGAGAGCCAGGTCTAGGTGGTGCTCAGAGGTGGATCTACAGATGTAGTACGCTTCAGCCAATCTGACAGTTATCTACACCTTCCCTTTAGGTAGGATCCTTGATATATGACCTTTGGAGCTTGTACTTCCTTTTACTGTACTTTCTTTTTTAGTTGCGTTTGTATTATGGAACCCTTTTTCCTTTCAGTTGCACCTTTGCATGCATCTTTGTTTCCTTGTGTTAAATGCTTGTTGTTGGTATCCTAGTTTCAGTTTTACTTTCCATAGTATGGGTTGTGTGGGTGCTTGTACAGGTTTAAATGCAATGCCTTTCCTTTTCGGGATATTCCTTTTAGTGCTAGTCTCCAGCTCATGGCCTATGGAAGGCAGGCTTGGGGTAGTCACAACAGAGGCCTCAGGGGACGGGTCTTGATAGAGTGGTATCAGAGAGAGGTTCCATGTTCATCAAAGAAAATTCTACCCATTGATTTTCCCAATATGTTATTAAAATAAAACATGTCGTAGTGTTTATGTTATGTTGTGACATCGCGTCGTTACACGGTTTCATTTATGAAACAACATAGCTGTTACACTTTCACAAAAATGAGCCATTATGAGTTTCCTTTAATGTTTCTCATCGTCGCACCCCAGCACTGTCATCTTCTACTTAATGGTGATAAAATAAATAAAATAACTTTTAAGTTATTTTATAATTTTCCAAAAAATTATGAAAATTAAATTTTCCATCCGACCCTTGTCGGTCGAAGTTATGATCTTTCTAGATGAATCTAAGTGTTCCGAGTTTAACAGTGCTCTCGGATTTTTCATCTGAGCACCGGTTCAAAAAGTTAGAAAAACCCACTCATACTTTTAATTTAGTGAACTTAATGAATGTTCGAAATTCTATTCTGAGATCACCGGGCCTCAGAATCACATGTCGTTAAAGCGTGTGGTCTCAAAATAATTCCATATAATTTAAAAAAATACATGGAAATTTTAAGACATTACACTATCAATAGTGTTGATTACTATGTCAAAATGTAGTAAATAATTTGGGATAGCTCAAACCAATTGGGGATTACATCATGCATAAATCATCCATGACTCAAAAATTCATGTATTTAGTTATAATGTTAAATACCAAAAAAAAGTATTTCACTATTTACCAAAAATTCAACTATTTTAGAAAAATACCAAAATTTTACCCTAAACATTTGTCAATATGTTGATTTTAAAAATGGAATCCATTTTTTGAAAAATATGATAAATTTAATCTTTAAATAAAATCATCATTTATTCAAAAAATACTGATTTTAATATTATAATCGATTTCATGACCCCTTTAAAAATTAATTATGGTCTCTTAAAATTATATTATAATTATGATACAAAATAATATAAATTTATGAATCTATTTTATAAAAATAAATTTTCTTTTAAATCGTTATATTAATTATAAAATTGTAAATAAAAATTTACATTTTAGAAAAACAAAAACACTTAATTTATCATTTTAAAACATTTATTTACTTATACCATGACATAAATATATCATATTTTCATTTATAAGATACCTAAATTTTATTTTTGATTTCATAGGATATTTTACTATTATAATGGTTGTATTACTATTCCTAACAGTTAGATTACAATTCCAATGATTGGGTTATTATTCCAATAGTATAGGTTCGTTAATTTCTATAAATACCTCTTATTTCATTTATTCATAATTCAAATATATTTTATCTTAAGGTTATATATATACTTTTATCTTCTAAATGAATATTTTATTATTAATATTATTTTTTATTTCTATAGATTTGTTAGCAAGTGTGGTTATTTTAGTGGATCGAGCAAATCTAATTTTTCCTATTATTATTATCTTAATTTTTATTTATTTTTCTATTGTAATATTTGGTAATCTTCTTTGTTTATTTACTAACTAAGGTATCATTCTTTATTTATGATAATAATGTTTTTATTGGTTTCTCTATGTGATGTATGTATATTATGACATAAGAAGGGAAATTTCATTGATAAAATTTTGGTTCACTACAATCTTCCCCCCTTATAAAATTTTTCCCTTGAAATTTAATTTCACATACTAAGGTGAAAATAGGTGAGGGTATTTATCCTTTATCACTTCCTCCAGTTACCATGTTTCCTTCTCATATTTTTGGTTCCTTTATATTAATTTATCCAGTTGAATGTTCTTATTGTGTATAACTTTACCTCTATAGTCCAAGATCTTCACCGGCTACTCCTCATAAGAGAGATCATTTTCCAACTATATCACCTTCAAATTTAGTACATGAGAGGGATCTAGTATGTACTTCCTTAGGAGGGATATGTGGAATACATCATGTACTTGAGACATGGTTGGTGTCATTTCAAGTAAATATTCCACATCTCTAATGTCACGACCCAACCCTACCCGGGCTCGAGCCGCAACTACCCCAAGCCCGCCTCCATAGGCCAGGGGCTGGCGACCAGCGCCGAAGGCACAACAACTCGGGGAGGCCATTGCCTAAGAACCTATACACACATGCAGCACACTCAAGGAAAAAGTGCAGAGTAAAAGAAAATACAAGCAGAGTAAAGTGAAACTGCTATATATAAACCACCAAAAGTGCATCGACCTCTAAACAGTACAAAGCAAGTGCTGAAACTAAACTGAAAAGAAAAGGGGAAAAACACGCACCTAACCAGAAAAGTGCCACAACCCAGCAACAGCTGAACAAAAGGTAAACATTTGGAAGGGTCCCTCACCTAGAACCCGACTCCGACCACCACATGTGGTCCACACTCCTGAACTCCTAAGCTCAACTAAAGTCATGACCAACCTGTCCATCATCTGCAAGGGCATACCAAGTGCGGGCAAAGCCCAAGCAGGTGTGATTATAAAAATACTTAGTAGGATACCCCGAAGGCTCGAGGGAGCAACAAAGGAGGTACTGAAGGGTGAGTAGTAGATCGAACAGGGGAAAGTAAAGGAGTATAACAAGGAGTGCACTAAATAGTATAGTAAAGAGTCCATCTCAACCCAACAAGAGGAAAGAGGTAGACTCGTCCAGACACAAGGATCTGGAAACAGTGAGAAGATGAACTTCCTGTCAAGTCTTCGCTACCTATAGCAGGAGAGTAGACTCGTCCAACTATAAGAAGCTAGACACGGAAAGCACGTGGCATACCCCGCGCATCTTCGCCTCTCCTGGAGGGAGAGTAACCAAGCCCAAGAAGTGGGTACTGGAACAAGGTATATACATATTCATATGCTCAATCAAGAAGCTTGAACAAGATCGTAAGAGGATCTCCATCCCGTAGCTCAGCCCAAGAAAGTGAGTATCCAACAGTCCCAAAAGTAAACACCATTCATGCCCAGCATCCCGCACATCTGCCCTGAACTGCAAGTCAAGGGGTTAAATCACCGCACCTCAAAACTATCCACTTTGGGCGGCACTGACTAGCCCGAATGGTTTTAGGTCACGTTGCAAGGACACATCTCGGTGGGGAAAGTTCCCCTCGTACTTGAGAGTTTTGGGGGTACATCAAACCACACCTCGTCACTGCCCTGTAGTCGAAAGGTCTCCTCAAATTCGATAGGAGACCCCCTGCCCAGCCCCACTGGAGGGTCCCTAGAATTCGACGGGTTCCCACTATAGAGAGACCCGGCAAGAGTCGACAGGTGCCACACTGCCCATTCTTGTCACAGGGTAATCCACTGGAGGGCGACCCGGCTAAAGTCGTCGATGAGTCCCAAGGCCTAGTCCCGTAAAAGGGTACACTGGAGGGAGGCTCGGAACCATCATCGAGGACCACTTCCCAGCCCTACTAGAGGTAAACCTAGCATTAGGGACCACTTCCCAGCCCCACTAGAGGTAATCCCGGCATCGGGGACCACTGCCTAGCCCCGCTAGAGGTAAACCCGGAACCAATCTGGCCATCCCGACTAGATGGTACTGCTCGGTGAACACTGATGTACTGGCCATCCCTGCTGGATGGTAACCCACTAGACATCCCTGTTGGATGGTACAACTGGCGAGCCCTGTTCGAAACAACCTCAGCCCTGCTGGTAACAACCTCATCCCTAATGGAAACAAACGAGAACTGAACCAGGGGAAAACTCAACCCTGATGGTCAATAGATGAGAACAAAGGGACCCTCTATATCGTGAGAGGTCAAAAGTACATAAAGTAGAACACGGCATGCACATGGGGCCCACACGACGTGTGGCCCCAAGTCAACCCCAACCAAGCACACAAATGTTCTCAGGTACAAACATCCACATGTACCTCCCAACATTCTCGTATAATCCCAGATTATACCATGTCTCCAGCCAAAAGGATAACGTGCACATGGCACCCAACGTCAACGTGAAGGCGTAAACATAACAACTCCAACTTTCCACCTCAACGGCTGAGGCATGACCAACCACATCTCTTCAAACACCAACATCACTCTTCCATGAGTGAATGTGATCACACGCCAAGGGTCCGCTACAAACACGGTAGAAGAACCGACACAGGGCACCATCACATTTCCACATTTAAATGAGATCTCGTAAGAGGCTTCGCTCACCTGAACAGATTACACCGTTGTAATCATCATGGAAAAAACATGCGACATCGACTACTTACACGCCTCCAACGGATATCCGACGAAAAAGTCGCCAATACCGCCTTACGCCCGAACGGCGTCCCAGGATCCCGAGCCTCAGCCCCGAAAACAGTCGGGCGCATCACACCATTACAATCCACTCGGGAAAACACGTCAAAAGGACTGCTTACTTGAGTGCAATGGATATCCGAAGAAAAAGATGCATTCCGGTGCACCACACATGAGCGGTGCTTCATGGGACCCACATACCAGTCCCAAAATACAACAAATGGATTGCACCATTGTGATCCTCTCGAAAAAGTACACAAATTTTACTATTCACTTGTCCAAAATGGACACCTGGTGATAATGCTTGAAAATCACCGTCAACTCCCGAAACGGCCCTTGCGGGGCCCGCACCAGCGTGCGAAATTAAAGCGGTCGGATTGCACCAATGCAATGCCCTTAGAAAAACACCCAAAAACGACTACTCCCACGCCCCGAACGGATGTCCGATGAAAAAGTTACAGAATGCTGCTCGCAGCTCAACAAACTGGTCATGGGGCCCATGCCTCAACTCCGGCTTCAACGCCCGAAACCACCCTGGAAATCTTCGCCCCAGCGCCAGGGTCCCAATGCCACTGACGGCGCTCAAAACGGACGTCAGACGCGTCCATGCCATCCAAAACAAGATCCCCTATAAAAAACGTCAATTCACTTAAAAACGCGTCGCGCCTCCGAGGCCCCTCGTTTCGGGAATTAAAAATTCCCGAAACCATCTCAAAAAGTTTGCCTCGACGTCTGGAGTACACTTCCGTAGACGGCATGCAAAACGGACGCCCTGTGGATGATTTATGGAGTATAAATCATTTCTCATAATAATAATAATAATATTATTATTATTATTATAAACCATTTCTTATATATATATATATATATTTATATATTTAAAACCCAGACCGGACGAATGGCCGGTCTTCTCCTCCCATCAGGACCCGCAGCTTGTGGGTCCTTGTCGGCCAGCTGGGGTCCGTAGACCCCGGTCCTCCCTCACCTTTATCAGCCGGCACTGTCGGCCGGCCTTCCGAGCCGCCTGCACGAGACGCCCACCACGCGCCGCCTCCACTTGCCAGCACGTCGTCCCCAGCCGGTGCCCCTACTCACCGAGCCGCCGAGCTCGCGGTCGCCTCCGCCAGAAGAAACTCGCGCCGCTGCCTGCTGCTTCGAGCCGCACTCGACCTAGGAACCTCACCGACCAGCGCCTCTGCCTCAGCCAACTGCCGAGGCCACCGCGCCCGCTCACCGGACCGACGCTGGATCTGGTTGAAAACACCGGAAAACACCCAAAACACCATAAATTCCCGCAAACTTCACTGGACATTTGTGAGCTCCTCGGAACTCCGAATTCAAATCCGAAAGATGCGTTGGAATGATAAGAAATTATAATACACGGCCATGGGATTTTTTTGCAGATTCGACAGAAATTCAACGCTAAAATTCAACATGAAAGTAGAGTTTGAAAATGAAAACAAAAAACCGAAAACTTTTTCCTTGTTGGGATTCGCCCGACGCTTCACGGAGGGTCCGCCACCGCGCCACTGCCTTACCAGAGGGTAGGAGGAGAGGAGGATCTTGAGGGGGTTTCCTTGAGGGTTCTTCGGCCAGGGTAGAAAAAAGGGAAAAGAGGGGAGGTGGGTAAGGGTTTAAATAAGAAAAACTTAATTAAAATTTTAATTAAGTTAAACCCCCGATTTAACCCGCAACTGAAACCTTTGACCGGGTTGAGGTTAAGCCTTCCCTAGGGTAAACACCACCTCCCATACACAACGGAGGTCTTAGAATTTTAATCCAAGGCCCCGTTCAAAAGTTATAAAATTTAACGTCTGAAGCCGCTAAATTACGAAAACGCCCCTAGAGCCATTTTTCACAGACGGGCCGCACCCGAAAAAGTTACACCCCTCCTAGGGTAAATGGCACGCTCCGAACTCAACGGTGCCCTTGGTTTTATAATCTGAGTCACTGTTTAAGAGATACTTGAGTTAATCCATTAAATGAATAAATTTATTTATTTATTTATCCATTTAATGTTCCAGAAGTGGGCGAGGGGTCCAAACGTCCCGTGCCGACATGTTTCATGTCGTTCCTAGGGTAAACACCCCATTTCGGACCCATCCGTACACTCGGAGCTCTGATCCAAAGCATAGTTTAGGAGTTATCCCATTTATTTGGCGTGTCCAGTGTGAACGCACTGAAAATTTAATTCCAGACACTCCGGAGCTCGAAATCGCATGTCGTCTGAAGGCGCTGCTCTAGAATAACATCAAGAATATTCCAAAGTATTTCGCAGAAAAAACTAGGTTCTTAAATCATTCCCTCCGTCAATATTTTCGTCCCCAAAAAGCAAAACCAGGGAACAACTCGGGGTACTAAGCCCACACCTCGCTCTCCCGTACCCAGGAGAACTCTTGCAGATTTCTGCATCACCGCACACAGATCAAAGGGTTTGATTTGTTCATGTGAGGTCTGCCTTCACCGATGACATGCATAGAATCACGCACACATCTCTTCAGGTAAACCACACAGGAGACATCGTGCACCCACTCCAGACTTTGGGGGGTTAGGGCAAGGCGGTTGGGAACCTCTCCATCCCTTCGCATGGTCTCAAATGGTCCGAAGGACCTCGGGGGTAGCTCACATCCCTGGTAGAACCACTACGTCGCATGTCGCGACTAGAATCACCACCCATACCTTGAAAAAAGGCCCGGTGATTCTCTCCTTCAGAATATCCATATGGTGAAACACCCAAGGATATCTCGTCACGCAAGGTTTAACAGTCGATGTCCCTCAAACAATACTCTCTTACATGCTTGGAAGCGAAGGAGTCAACACCATCGACCAAATAAAAGGTCATACACCTTTTACCTACCGACATAGGGCCACACCGACGCCCAACGTCACCCTGGTAACAACCCAAGAAAGGAGAAAGGAGAAAAACATTTAACAGACAGAGTCTAACAATTCTACTACAAAAAGTAGAAGAGCCATAGAGCGTACCTTTTATCACCTCATGCTCTGCAGGATCGTAGACATCCAAAGCTCACAGTTGTCCACGGTCCCAACTATCTGCTCCCGGATCCTGACATGGACCGCCTAGTGGTGATGGGAAGACCTCGTAAGGTCATCCTCCACTTCCATCTCCTCTCTCTCCTCTGCAAGAACCACCTCTCTAGGCACTACTCCGATTGCGATGCGTCCTCTATCGTGGTGGTGCACCTGCTGCCTACCCAAAGCTCTATACATGCCTGGTCGGGTAGTCCCATACCAGGTGACTTCACCCATCGCAAGCATAGCACCAAATCTCTCTGGGCTGCATTGGTGACCTCTGGCACCACTGTGGTGTATGACCACGCCCCTGAGTCTGGTTTTCAGAAATCCACTTGCGTCGAGGTTCTACTTGCCAACGCCCGCTAGCTACGGTAGACGTCTCGGCTCCAACGTGCATGATGCCACCACCAACTCATGCTCTGCAGTATCGTAGACATCCAAAGCTCGCAGCTGTCCATGGTCCCAATTATCAGCTCCCGGATCCTGAAATGGACCGCCTAGTGGTGATGGGAAGACCTTGTAAGGTCATCCTCCACTTCCAGCTTCTCCCGCTCCTCTGCTAGAACCACCTCTCTAGGCGCTACTCTGATCACGATGCTACCTCTGTCATGGTGGTGCACCTGATGCCTGCCCAAAGCTCTCTACATGCCTGGTCGAATAGTCCCGTCCCAGGTGACTTCGCCCATCTCAATCATAGCACCGACTCTCTCTATGCTGCACTGGTGCCCTCCGGCACCACTGTGGTGTACAACCATGCCCCTGAGTCTAGTTTTCAGAAATCCACCAGCGTCGAGGTTCTGCTTGCCAATGCCCGCTAGCTACGGGAGACATCTCGGCTCCAACGTGCATGATGCCACCACCAACTCTATAATGTGACAGGAAGATCACTATCACCATCACCTTATCTAGTACCATGGAATATGTGGAAATGCACAAGGGCACTATGACAGCATGAATCTCTCTGCGGAGACCCTGCTCGAACTTCCGTGCTCGGAAGTTGTCATCGTGGACCAAGTTCGAGTAAAAGCATGCACGGTCTGCAAAACTAGCCACGTACTCGGCCACCGTCATCCCTCCTTGCTGAAACTGCAGGAGCTCCTGAATCTGAACGGAGTGCAAGGAGGGGAAAAACTCTTCAGGAAACAATAACTTAAATTCACCCCACAAAAGTGACGACTCATCAAGAAACCGAGTCACCAGACTCCACCAACGCCAAGCTACTCCACAGAAAAGGTTGGCGGTCAAAGCCACCATAAGATCTTCTGACGTCTGCACAAGCCTGAAAAGATGAACCACTGTCTCTAGACAAACCTCTTTTGCCTGTGGGTTTGGGTCACCACCGAACCTCAGCGATCTCTGTTGCTGGAACTCACAGTGCGCGCTCAACCTGCGCTCAAGCTCAGTCTGCTCTGTAGAAGCTGTCTGCTTCTCAACAGGTGGTGGTGGTGCTACTAGCCCACCCAGAGAAAGGGGCTCACATGATGGGTCCTAGACTGTGGCCTTGTAGCTCACAGGGTCATTGCTACGAACCAAAGCTGGTATCCTGGTTGGCTGTCTTCGCGGATACATCCTGAATATTATCAAGGAGTGTCGCGGTCATATGAGCATATATGTATATAACAATAACAACAATGGGGAGATTACTCAAGAAGGAAAGTCAAAGACTTAATCCTATGTGATGCACAAACAAATTTTCCATGCAACAAGTGTCTCAGCATGTCGAGTTGACAAGCGGGTTATCAGGGTCCTGGTGAATGGATACGTCGGCTACCGCACCATAACTGGACTCTCTGGCCTGAGAACCGCTCTCGAGACACCTTAACACTATTTCCCTATATCCCAACCAATTCCTTTTATTTTAGGGACGTCCGAACAGCATCCCAAGGAATGAAACACCTCTGATACCACTTTTTCATGACCCGACCCAACCCGGGCTCGAGCCGCAACTACCCCAAGCCTGCCTCCATAGGCCAGGGGCTGGCAACCAGTGCTGAAGGCACAACAACTCCGGGAGGCCTTTGCCTAAGAACCTGTACACACACACAGAACACTCAATGAAAAAGTGCAGAGTAAAAGAAAAGACAAGAAGAGTAAAGTGCAACTGCTATATATAAACCACCAAAAGTGCATCAACCTCTAAACAGTACAAAGAAAGTGCTGAAAGTAAACTTAAAAGAAAAGGGGAAAAACACACACCCAACCAGAAAAGTGACACAACCCGGCAACAGGTGAAAAAAAGTAAACAGTTGGAAGGGTCCCTCACCTTGAACCCGACTCCGACCACCGCACGCGGTCCACACTCCTGAACTCCTAAGCTCTACTAAAGTCATGACCAACCTTTCCATCGTCTGCAAGGGCACACCAACTGCGGGCAAAGCCCAAGAAGGGGTGAGTATAAAAATACTCAGTAGGATACCCGGAAGGCTCGAGAGAGAAACAAAATAGGTACCGAAGGGTGATCAATAGATCAAATAGGGGAAAGTAAAGGAGTACAACAAGGAGTGTAATAAAGAGTACAGTAAAGAGTCTAGCTCAACCCAACAAGAGGAAAGAAGGTAGACTCGTCCAGACACAAGGAGCAGGAAATGGTGAGAAGATGAACTTCCCATAGAGTCTTCACTACCTATAGCAGAAGATTAGACTCGTCCAACCACGAGAAGCTAGACACGGAAAGCACATGGTATACCCTGCACGTCTTTGCATCTCTTGGAGGGAGAGTAACCAAGCCCAAGAAGTGGGTACTGGAACAAGGTATATACATATTCATATGCTCAATCAAGAAGCCCGAACAAGATCATAAGGGGATCTCCATCCCGTAGATCAGCCCAAGAAAGTGAGTAGCCAACAGTCCCAGAAGTAAACACCATTGATGCCCAGCATCCCGCACGTCTGCCCTGAACTGCTAGTCAAGGGGTCAAATCACCGAACCTTGAAACTATCCGCTTTGGGTGGCACCGACTCTCCCACACGGTTTTAGTTCATGTCATAAGGACTAATCTCAGTGGGAAAAGTGCCCCTTGTACTTGAGAGTTCTGGGGGTATGTCAAACTACACCTCGTCACTGCCCCGCAGTCGAGAGGTCTCCTCAAAGTCGACAGGCGACCCCCTGCCCATCCCCGCTGGAGGGTCCCTAGAAGTTGGAAAGTTCCCACTATAGGGAAACCCGGCAAGAGTCGACGGGTGCCACACTGCCCAGTCCCGTCACAGGGTAATCCACTGGAGGGCGACCTGGCTAAAGTCATCGACGCGTCCCAATGCCCAGTCCCATAAAAGGCTACACTGGTGGGAGGCTCGGAACCATCATTGAGGACCACTTCCCAGCCCTGCTGGAGGTAAACCTGGCATCAGGGACCACTTCCCAGCCCCACTGGAGGTAATCCCGACATCGGGGACCACTGCCCAGCCCCATTAAAGGTAAACCCAGAACCGCTCTGGTCATCCCGGCTGGATAGTACTACTCGGTGAACACCGCTGTACTGGACATCCCTGCTGGATGGTAACCCACTGGCCATCCCTGCTGGATGGTACAACTAGTGATCCATGCTCGAAACAACCTCAGCCCTGCTGGTAACAACCTCAGCCCTGCTGGAAACAAATGAGAACCGAACAAGGGGAAAATTCAACCCTGATGGTCAACAGAAGAGAACAAAGGGACCCTCTACATCGTGAGAGGTCAAAAGTACGTAAATCAGAACACAGCACGCACATGGGTCCACACGACGTGTGGCCCCAAGCCATCCTCAACCAAGTGCACAAATGTTCTCAGGTATAAACATCCACATGTACCTCCCAGCATTCTCATATACTCCCAGAGTATACCACGTCTCCAGCCAAAAGGATAACGTGCATACGACACCCAACGTCAATGCGAAGGCGTAAAAATAACAACTCCAACTTGCCACCTCAACAGCTGAGGCACGGCCAACCACATCTCTTCAAACACCAACATCACTCTCCCAGGAGTGAACACGATCACACGCCAAGGGTCCGCTACAAACATGGTAGAAGAACTGCCACGGGGCACCTTCACATTTCCACATTTAAATGAGATCGCGTAAGAGGCTCCGCTCACCTAAACAGATTACACCGTTGTAATCCTCACGGAAAAACATGCGAGATCAACTACTTACACGCCTCCAACGGATATCCAACAAAAAAGTCGCCAACACCGCCTTACGCCCAAACGGTGTCATATGATCCCGAGCCTCAACCTCGAAAACAGTCAAGAGCATCGCACCATTGTGATCCCCTCTGGAAAACATGTCAAAAGGACTACTCACTTGAGTGCAATGGATATTCGGAGAAAAAGATGCATTATGGCGCACCGCACACGAGCGGTGCTTTGTGGGACCCACATCATGGTCCCGAAACACAATGAATGGATTGCACTGTTGTGATCCTCTCAAAAAATTACACAAGTTTGACTATTCACTTGTCCAAAACGGACACCCGGTGATAAAGCTTTAAAATCATCGTCAACTCCCGAAATGGCCCTCGCGGGGGCCACACCAGCGTGCGAAATTAAAGTGGGAAGATAGAACCAATGCAATGCCCTCGGAAAAACACTCAAAAATGACTGCTCTTACGCCCCAAATGGATGTCCGATGAAAAATTTACAGAACACTGCTCGCAGCTCAACAGACAGGTTGTGGGGCCCATGCCTCAACTCTGGCTTCAACGCCCGAAACCACCCTGGAAAGCTTCGCCCCGGTGCCAGAGTCCCAACGATGCTGACGACGCTCAAAATGGACATCAGACGCATCAACTCCGTCCAAAACAAGATCACCTGGAAAAACGTCAATTCACTTAAAGACGTGTCGCGCCTCCGAGGCCCCTCTTTTCGGGAATTAAAATTCCCGAAACCATCTCAAAAAGTCTGCCTCGACGTCTAGAGTACACTTCCGCAGACGGCATGCAAAACGGACGCCCTATAGATGATTTATGGATTATAAATCATTTTTCATAACAATAATTATAATAATAATATTATTATTATTATAAACCATTTCTTTTTATATATATATAGTTTTTTTTAAAACCCAGACCGGCTGAATGGCCGGTCTTCTCCTCCCATCCGGACCCGCAGCTTGCGGGTCCTTATCGGCCAGCCGGGGTCCGTAGACCCCGTTCTTCCCTCACCTCCACCAGCCGGCATAGTCGGCCTACCTTCCGAGCTGCCTGCACGAGACGCCCGTCGCGCGCCGCCTCCGCTCGCCAGCACGTCGTCCCCAGCTGGTGCCCCTGCTCACCGAGCCGTCGAGCTCGCGGCCGCCTCCGCTGGAAGAAACCCGCGACACCGCCTGCTGCTCTGAGTCGCGCTCGACCTGGGAGACCTTCCGACCGGCGCCTCTGCCTCATCCAACTGTCGAGGCCACTGCGCCCGCTCACCGGACCGCCACTGGATCCGGCTGAAAATGCCAGAAAACACCCAAAACACCGGAAATTCCCGCAAACTTCACTGGACATTTGTGAGTTCCTCGGAACTCAGAATTCAAATCCGAAAGATGCGTTGGAATGATAAGATATTATACTACACCACCACCAAATATAATTTTTTTATTATTAAACCACTTTAAGGGAAAGTGGGAAACCATAGTTCCCAAAACAGAAATCACTACATACTGAAAGAACTCACAAAGTGATTAAACACAAGGCTAAGATTATTTGAATCAGACAATCTATATAATTCCCAGTGTAAAGTACTAACCTGGGTGTCTGGATCCATACTGATAAGATCTTCAAGGTGAGTCACCATTCTATCCATAGTCTGAATGAATTCCTCCAAGGTGATTTTGGCTTGGTTAAAACCCCGGGCAATGATCCGGTCTTGCTTGTCAATCCACACTTCTTGCTCCATGGTGGAATCAACTTTCAACCTTCTTTCATAAATTCTTAAAATATCCTCATCTGAGGCATTGGGTCGAAGGTTATTTTCAATCATTTCTTCTTTGGAGTGTAGTATGAGCTTCAGACACCCCCTGACTCTTCTTCCCTCATTCTTGGATCTCTGCTTGGATCTCCACTTTCCCCGACGTGTAGGCCTTTCCTGTCTTTGTCTCCCCCCCTGCTTTTTCGACTTGGTTTCCATCGGTTTGGGAAGGTGAGAGTAGTCTTTGCGACCTTTGGGTTTTTTCCCTTGGACCACAATGCATTTCCCTGAGTCACGCCTTCCTTTTAGCCCTTTCTTCCTCCTTGGACTATGAGGGCCTTCCCCTTGGAGATGATCAAAACTGTCCCCAGAGATTTGGATATAAATGTCATCACCTAAGGCATCCTCCTCGTGAGCCAATGATTGGTCTTCATCTGCCAGACCTTCAAAATGGTTTTTCAACTCCACCCCCGGGACTTCCTTGAGGGACCTTGGCCTGCACGGAGAAACTACCTTGCCTGCTTTGATCTCTGATCCATTCATCTTCCCCTCGCTTCCAGCCTTCTGAAGAAGCGTGGGATTAGGAATGGGCATGTTTGGATCCAATGGCTCCAAGACACTAACCCCATCCTGCCTCCCTTGTCCACAATTAGAATCTTTAGCTGCAAGAAAATAAAACTTCCCTTGCACAGGCAATCCATATGTTTCAGCCTCTATGCGGTTTACACCCACAAGGGAAGCACTACATGGGGGTCCAGACAGATCTAGACCTGTTTGCTGCTCAAAATTGCGACCCATGTATTGGAGTTGCATGATAGAATCCTCCCCCTCCCACCCATGAGGGTCAACCAGATTGTTCTGACCTTCAACAAAGGAAGGCTCAAAGATCAGAACCTCCTTCCCGGGACTTGAGCTCATCCCGGGTGAAAGCCTCGCCCATTCGCCACTGATATCAAAAGAACCACCTTGCCTAGGTGCCTACAAGTCCTTAGCAGGACCAACCCTCATCTCCTCAATGCAATCTAAAGGTCCCACCAAGACTTGTTGAGTATCCACTCCTTCAACTCCAGTACCCATGGGCACTGTCGAGTCCTTAGCCACCATCACTCTTGGATTACACACACCCAGATCACGTTTTAGTCTTCCAAAAACCACATTTACTCTCGGGTTCTTCTCCCATGACTCCTTCAAGAAGCCCTGCTCTACATTACCTTGAGTAGACCCCTCCAGCTAGAGCCTGAATCTGTAGAGAGCATGGCACCGCATCAAACTGCCCATCCTTGACTACCTACAGAGACGCCTTCCTACTTATACACTTATCAAGATGGTGACCAATTCTGAAATAGCGAGAGCAGTACTCAGACCATGACTCGAAAATCACAAGCTGCTTATACCTGAACTCCTCACCCACTGAAATCATCAGAGACTTAACCGGAGGCCTGGAGAAATCCACTTCAATGAAAACCCGGGGTGAGACCGGATGTGTAAGAACCCGATTTTTACTGTGAAAGACTTTAGAATATTCTTGATGATATTCCAGAGCGGCTCCTTCAGACGGCGTGCGATTCCGAGCCTCAGAGTGGTTGAAATTAAATTTTCAGTGCGTTCACACTGAAAATGCTAAATAAATGGGATAACTCCTAAACGGTGATCCGGATTAGATATCCGAGTAAACAGATGGGTCCGGAATGGGGTTCTTACCCTAGGAACGACATAAAACTTTTCGGCGCGGGACATTTGGACCCCTCGCCCGCTTCTGGAGCGTTAAACGGATTAATTAATTAATTAATTAATTCGTTTAATGGAGAAACGCTAGTATCTCTTAAACGGTGGCTTAGATCGGGAAACCAATAACACCGTTGAGTTCAGAGCGTGCCGTTTACCTTTGGAGGGATATAAGTTTCGCGGGCGCGAGCCGTTTGTGAAAAATGGCCCCCGGGGCATTTTCGTAATTTGGCTGCTTCTGACGCTAAGTGTAATAACTTTTGAACGGGGCCTCGGATTAAAATTTCAAGACCGCCGTTGCACTCAGAGCGTGGTTCTTAGACTATGGGAGGCTAAATCCCAACCCCGTCGGGAGTTTGGGTTCGGGGCTGTCGGGCGGGCGTTTAAGTGATTTGTACTTAAACACCCCCCCCCCCCCTTCTTCTTCTTCTTCTTTCTCAAACCCTCCTCCCCCTCCCCCTCCGGTGAGGTAGATCTGGCGAGGCGAGCTCCGACGAGGCGACTCCGGCAAGGTGCGGTGGTGCTGGTGGATCGACGCGAAGCTCCGGGCGAAGCCCAGCGAGGTAGGAGGTTTCGTTGCGTTTTCATTTCCGAACCCCCCCCCCCCTTTGAGTTCGATTTTATGTGTCGATTTGATGTTAAACCTTCAAATAAATCCCATAGATGCGTAGTATACTTTTTTATCTTTCCAACGCATATTTCGGAATCAAAATCCGAGGTCGGATGAGTTCGGGGTTGATCGTCGAAGGTTGCGGGAATTCTGGGTTGTCCCGGCGATTTCCGGCGGTCCGGCGGGTTCCCAGGGCGGCGCGGCTTCGGTCCGAGGCGGTGGACGGCGGTTCCGGGATGGCGGCAGGGGCCTCTGTTGGCGTCGGCACTTTCCGGCGCTGGCGGTTGGCGACGGCCTTTGGCTCGGCGGCGGCAGGCCGAGGGCGCCGGCACGGGGCGGCGACACGGGGTCGCGGCGCGGCACGACCTCGGTGGACAGAGACCCGCGAACCGCGGGTCTCTGCGGGAGCGCAGTGAGACCGGCCGTCCAGGCCGGTCGGGTGTCGGAAGCCCGCGGCCAGCTAGCCTTGGCGAAGTGAGTCGGGCTTGCGGCCGGGCCGCGGGCCGGCTACGGGCGGACCGGGCCGGTCCGGCCCAAGGGGTCCCCCCCCCCTTTTCTAACTTCCGACGTCCGTAGATTTCGCTACGGACGTCCGTTTCGCGCACCGTCTACGGCAGCGCGGGTATGGCGTCGGGGCAAAGCTTTTGAGATGGTTTCGGGAATTTTTAGTTCCCAAAACAAGGGGCCTCGGAGGTGCGACGCATCTTCAAGTGGTCGAGCGTTTTTTCCGAGATTATTGTTTCGGACGGTGCGGACGCGTCCGACGTCCGTTTTGAGCACCGTCAGCGGCGTTGGGACCCTGGAGTAGGGACAAAGGTTTCTAGGGCGTTTTCGGGTGTTGGGACTGGATTTGAGGCGTGGGCCCCACGGCCCGTCTTTCGAGCTGCGTGCAGCGTTTCACGCCTTTTTCACGGGACGTCCGTTCGGGGTGTGCGAGCAGTCGATGTTGGGTGTTTTTCTGAGGGAAACACGTTGGCGCAGTCTACCCGCTGTAATTCCGCACGATGGTGCGGGCCCCGCGAGGGCCGTTTTGGGAGTTTACGGTGATTGCCAGCTTTATCACCGGGCGACCATTTTGGACAAGTGAATAGTCCATCTTGTGTGCTTTTTCGAGAGGATCGCAATGGTGCGATCTGTTCGTTGACTTTCGGGACCGGGATGTGGGTCCCACGTGGCACCGCTCGTGTGCGGTGCGCCGGGATGCACCCTTTTTTCGGATATCCTTTGCACTCAAGTGAGTAGTGCTTTTGACGTGTTTTCCCGAGGGGATCTCAATGGTGCGATACGTCCGACTGTTTTCAGGGCCGAGGCTCAGGATCACGGGACGTCGTTCGGGCGTGGGGCAGTGTTGGTGACTTTTTCGTCGGATATCCGTTGGAGGCGAGTAAGTAGTCGATCTCGCGTTTTTTTCTGCGAGGATTACAACGGTGCAATCCGTTTGTTTGTGTGGAGCCTCTTGCGCGATCTTATTGAATATGGAGCATGGAAGGTGATCCAGTGGTGGTTCGCCCTACTTTGTCTATAGCGGACCCTTGGCGTGTGATCGCGCACTCTTGGGAGAGTGATGTAAATGATTCACGAGATGTGGATGGTCGTGCCTGGGCCTTTGGGGTGGAGTTGTTACATCACACCTTCGCGTTGACGATGGGTGCCGTGTGCACGATAGCCTTTGGGCTAGAACGAGGTATACTCTGGGAGTATACAGGAGATCTTGGAGGTACGTGTGGTTTGTACCAGAGACGTTCATGCGCTTGGTTGGGGTTGACTTGGGGCCACACGTCATGTGCACCCCACACGCGTGCCATGTTCTGCTTTGCATACATGGACCTCTCGCGGCATATAGGGTCCCTTCGTGCTCGTTTGTTTGGCTAGCAGGGTGGAGTTTATTTCCCCTGGCTTTGTGCTCGTTTGTTTGGCCAGCAGGGTTGAGTGGTCTCCCCCTGGTTTTGCTCGCGATGGATTGGCCGGTAGCGATGCTAGTGACACCCAGTGCTGGAGCAGACGCTGCACCTCTTTTGGGAGAGTTGTTCTGGAGTTGGGTGGTTGTGCGACACCCACTCCATGTTCGGTTGTCCAGTGTTTTACCCTCCTGTAGAGATGGCCAGAGCAGTTATGAGTTTTACCCTCCAGCGAGGTTGGGCAGTGGATTACTCATCGACTTCCTCGGGCTTTCCCTCCAGCTAGGCTGGGCAGTGGGTTGCTCACTGACTTCTAGGGTTTACCCTCCAGCAGAGACTGGGCAGTGGGTCACCCGATGCTATTAGAGTCTACCATCCAGCAGAGACTGGGTAGTGGGTCACCCGACGACCTCTTAGGGTCTACCCTCCAGCAGAGACTGGTCAGTGGGTCACCCGACGCTATTAGGGTCTACTCTCCAGCAGATACTGGGCAGTGGGTCACCCGACGACCTCTTAGGGTTTACCCTCCAGCAGGGCTAGGTAGTCGGTCACCCATCGTCTAGTTCCAGGTCTACCCTCCAGTAAGGTTGGGCAGTGGGTCACCTATCGACTTATTCCAGGTCTACCCTCCAGCGGGGCTGGGCAGTGGGTCGCCTGATGATGTATTAAGGTCTACCCTCCAGCGGGGCTGGGCAGTGGGTCGTTGGATGATGTGTTATGGTTTACCCTCCCGCAGGGTTGGGCAGTGGGTCACCCAGTATCTTAATATGGTTTACCCTCCAGCGGGGCTGGGAAGTGGTTCGCTTGATGATGTGTTGGGGTTTACCCTCCAACGGGGCTGGGCAGTGGGTCACCCGATATCTGTTTATGAATTACCCTCTAGCAGGGCTGGGCAGTGGGATACCTGTTGGCATTTCATGCTCAGTCCTTTCTACTAGGCTAGCCTATGGTTTTCCTTCGTGATTACCGGAGCGGGACCCCTGGTTACGGGTCAGTGTTGTGACGACCTTGACTCTGCAGAGACCTCTCGACTGCGGGGCAGTGACGAGTTGTAGTTTGATGCTCCCCCAGAACTCTCAAGTACGAGGAGCACTTTCCCCAATGAGACGCGTTCTTGTGACACGATCTAAAACTGTGCGGGCGAGTCAGTGCCGCCCAAAGCGGATAGTGTCAAGGTACGGTGATTGATCCCCTTGGCTTGCGGTTCGGGGAAGATGTGCTGGATGTTGGGCATTGATGGTGTTACCTTTGGGACTGTTGGCTACTCTTTTCTTGGGCTGAGCTATGGAACGGAGATCCCCTTACGACGTTTTTCGGGCTTCTTGACAGAGCATTTGGATATGTATATACCTCGTACGAGTACCCACTCCTTGGGTTTTGGCTACTCTCCTTCCAGGAGAGGTGAAGACGCGCGGGGTATGCCACGTGCTTTCCGTGTCTAGCTTCTCGTGGTTGGACGAGTCTACTCTCCGTCTATAGGTAGCGAAGACTAGAAGAGGAGTTCATCTTCTCACCGTTTCCAGCTTCTTATGTCTGGACGAGTCTACTTCCTTTCTTTTTTTGGGTTGATCTGGACTCTTTACTGCACTCTCGGTTGTACTTCTCTACTTTTCTCTGTTCGCTCTACTGCTCACCCTTTGGTACCTCCTTTGTTGCTCCCTCGATCCTTCGGGGTATCCTACTGAGTATTTTTATACTCACCGCTGCTTGGGCTTTGCCCGCACTTGGTGTACCCTTGCAGACGATGGACAGGTGGAGCGTGACTTCAGTGGAGCATAGGAGCTTGGGAGCTTGGACCGCGTGCGGTGGTCATGGCCGGGTTCCAGGTGCCAGACTCGTCAGCTGTTTGTTTTTTTACCTGTTGCCGGGTTGTGGCACTTTTTGGTTGGGTGCGTGTTTTTCCCCTTTTATTTTTAGTTTGTAATTTGTACTTATAGAGGTCGATGCACTCTGTGGTTTATATATAGCAGTTGTTCTTTTTACTCTGCTTGTTCTTTCTTTTTACTCTGCACTTTTGCATTGAGTGTGTTGTGTGTGGGTGTGTACAGGTACTTAGGCAAAGGCCTCCCCGAGTTTTTGTGCCTTCGGTGCTGGTCGCCAGCCCCTGGCCTATGGAGGTGGGCCTGGGGTAGTTGCGGCTTGAGACCGGTTAGGGTCGGGTCATGACAAAGTGGTATCAAAGGTGGTTCGTTCCATGGGACTTTGTTCGGACGTCCCTAAAATAAAAGAGGAACTGGTTGGGATATAGGGAAACAGTTTTAATGTGTCTCGAGAGTGGATCTCAGGCCAGGGAGTCCAGTGATGGTGCGGCGGCCGACGTATCCATTCACCAGGACCTTGATAACCCGCTTGTCGACTCGGCATGCTGAGACACTTGTTGTAGGGAAAATTTGTTTGTGTATCACATAGGACTGAGTCTTGACTATCCTTCTTGAGTCAGCTCCCCATCATTGCTATTGGTATATACATATATGCTCATCTGACCGCGGAACTCCTTGATAATATGCAGGATGTCTCCGCGAAGACAGCCAGCCAGGATACCAGCTTTGGTTCCTAACGACGACCCTGTGAGCTATGAGGCCACATTCCAGGACCCATCATGCGAGCCCCTTTCTCTGGGTGGGCCTGTAGCAGCACCCCCACCTGTTGAGCAGCAGGTAGTTTCAGCAGAGAAGGATGAGCTGGAGCGCAGGTTGAGCACGATCCGTGAGTTCCAGCGGCAGGGACCGCTGAGGTTCAATGGTGAGCCAGACCCTCAGGTAGTAGAGGTTTGGCTCGAGGTAGTGGTTTGCCTTTTCAGGCTTGTGCAGACACCGACAGATCAGAGAGTGGATTTGGCAGCCACCCTTTTTCGTGGATCAGCTTGGCGTTGGTGGAGTCTGGTGACTCAGTTTCTTGACAAGTCGTCGCTTTAGTTGGATGACTTCCAGTTGTTGTTTCGAGAGGAGTTTTTCCCCTCCTGCTTGTGCTCCGTTCAGATTCAGGATCTCCTACAGTTTCAGTAGGGAGGGATGACGGTGGCCGAGTACGCGGCTAGTTTTGCAGACTGTGCAGGCTTTTACCCAGAGTTGGTCCATGGCGACAACATCCGAGCGTGGAAGTTTGAGCAGGGTCTCCGCCGAGAGATTCGTGCTATCAGAGTACCCTTGGGAATTTCCACATATGTCGGGGTGCTAGAGCAGGCACTGGTGACAAAGGGATTCCTATCATGTTTTGTGGTTGGTAGTGGCAGTGGGCGCGAGGGAGCTGGGACGTCTGTCGTAGCTAGCAGGCGCCGGAGGACAGGACCTCGATGCTGGTGGCCTTCCCACTGCCGGTTTCGGAGACGTGGTCGTATACCACTGTGGCGAAAAGGCGCAGGGCCTCATCCGAGGATGCCCTTCCGTGAGTGGATCTCGGGCCGTGGTCGTACACCACAGTGGCGTCAGAGGGCACCAGGGCAGTCCAGAGAGCTCCGGTGATATGCTTGTGATGGGATAGGTCACTTGGCATGAGACTGCCCGACCCGAGTTGCTGAGAGTTTCGGGCAGGCAGCAGGCGCACCACCACGGCAGAGGCAGCGCCGTGATCGGAGTAGCGCCCAGAGAGGTGGTGCTAGCAGAGGAGCGGGAGGAGCTGGTAGTGAGGGATGGATTTACGAGGTCTTCTTATCACCACTAGGTGGTCCACGTCAGGCTCCGGGAGATGATGGTTGGGACCACGGACAGCCGTGAGCTTTAGATGTCTACGATCCTGCAGAGCATGTGATGGTGATAGGTACCCCTTGCGACTCTTCTACTATTTGCAGTAGAATTGTTAGGCTCTGCGTGTGAAAGTCTTTTCTCCCTGATCCTTGTTTGAGGTGTTACCAGGGCGATGCAGGGCATCATGTGTAACCCTGTGTTGGTAAGGAAAAAGGTGTGAGACCTTTTCCTTTAGTCGATGGTGTTGGCTCCTTCACTTCCGAGCGTGTAAGAGAGTCTTGGTTGAGAGACATCGACTGTGGAATCTTGTATGACCAGATATCCTTGGGTGTTTCACCATATGGATATTCTGAAGGAGGGAATCACCAGGCCTTGTTCCAGGTGCGGGCGGTGATTCCAGTCGCGGCATGTGACGTAGAGGTTTGACCGGGGAGGTGAGCTACCCCCGAGAGCCTTTAGTTCGTTTGAAACTGTGCAAAGGGATGGCGAGGTTCCCTACCACCTTTCCCTAACCCCAAAGTCTGGAGTGGGTGCACGACATCGGCAAGGGCCGACCTCGCGTGAACGGATCAATCTTTGGGTCCGTTTGTGGTGACGCAGTACTGTGTGTGGGTTCTTCTGGGTACGGAAAATCCAAGTGTGGGCTTAGTACTCTGTGTTTCTCCCTAGTTTTTCTTTTCGGGGATGAAAATCTTGAAGTAGGGAATGATTTAAGAACTCGGTTTTTTCTGTGAAAGACTTTGGAATATTCTTGATGATATTCCAGAGCAGCGCCTTCAGACGGCGTGCGATTCCGAGCCCCGGAGTGGCTGGAATTAAATTTTCAGTGCGTTCACACTAGAAATGCTAAATAAAAGGGATAACTCCTAAACGGTGATCCGGATTAGAGATCCGAGTGTACATATGGGTCTGTAATGGGGTGTTTACCCTAGGAACGACATAAAACTTGTCAGCGCGGGACGTTTGGACCCCTCGCCCGCTTCTGGAGCATTAAACGGATTAATTAATTAATTAATTAATTCGTTTAATGGAGAAACACTAGTATCTCTTAAACGGTGGCTCAGATCAGGAAACCGAGAGCACTGTTGAGTTCAGAGCATGTTTTTTACCTTAGGAGGGATATAAGTTTCGCGGGCGTGAGCCGTTTGTGAAAAATGGCCCCAGGGGCGTTTTCGTAATTTGGCTGCTTCGGACGCTAAGTGTAATAACTTTTGAACGGGGCCTCGAATTATAATTTTGAGACCGTTGTTGCACTCATAGCATGGTTCTCAGCCTAGGGGAGGCTAAATCCCAACCCCGTCGAGAGTTCGGGTTCGGGGCTGTCGGGCGGGCGTTTAAGTGATTTGTACTCAAACACCACCCCCCCCCCCCATTTCTTCATCTTATTCTTCTTCCTAAAACCCTCCTCCCCATCCACCTCCGGCGAGGCATCTCCAGTGAGGCGAGCTCCGGTGAGGCGACTCCGGCAAGGTGCGGTGGTGTCGGCGGATCGACGCGAAGCTCCGGGCGAAGCCCAGCGAGGTAGGAGGTTTCGTTGCGTTTTCATTTCTGAACCCCCCTTTGAGTTCGATTTTATGTTCTTATTTGATGTTAAACCTTCAAATAAATCCCATAGATGCGTAGTATACTTTTTTATCTTTCCAACACATATTTCGGAATCAAAATCTGAGGTCGGATGAGTTCAGGGTTGATCGACGAAGGTTGAGGGAATTCTGGGTTGTCCCGGCGATTTCCGGCGGTCCGGCGGGTTCCCAGGGCGGCGCGGCTTCGGTCCGAGGCGGCGGACGACGGTTCCGGGATGGCAGCAGGGGCCTCGGCTGGCGGCGGCGATTTCCGGCACTGGCGGTTGGCGGCGACCTTTGGCTCAGCAGCGGCAGGCCGAGGGCGCCGGCACGGGGCGGCGACCCGGGGTCGCGACGCGGCGCGACCTCGGTGGACAGAGACCCGCGAACCGCGGGTCTCCGTGGGGGCGCAGCGAGACCGGCCATCCGGGCCGGTCGGGTGTCGGTAGGCCGCGGCCATCTGGCCACGGCGAAGTGAGCCAGGCCCGCGGCCGGGCCGCGGGCTGGCTGCGGGCGGACCGGCCGGACCGGGCCGGTCCGGCCCAAGGGGTCCCCCCCCCCCCTTTTTCTAACTTCCGACGCCCGTAGCTTTCGCTACGGACGTCCGTTTCGCGCACCGTCTACGGAAGCGCAGGCCTGGCATTGGGGCGAAGCTTTTGAGATGGTTTCAGGAATTTTTAGTTCCCAAAACAAGGGGCCTCGGAGGTGCGACGCATCTTTAAGTGGTCGAGCGTTTTTTCCGAGATTCTTGTTTCGGACGGCGCGGACGCGTCCGACGTCCGTTTTAAGTGTCGTAAGCGGTGTTGGGACCCTGGTGCAGGGACGAAAGTTTCCAGGGTGGTTTCGGGCGTTGGGACTGGATTTGAGGCGTGGGCCCCACGGCCCGTCTTTCGAGCTGCGTGCAGCGTTTCACGCCTTTTTCACGGGACGTCCGTTCGGGGCGTGCGAGCAGTCGATGTTGGGTGTTTTTCCGAGGGCAACGCGTTGGTGCAGTCTACCCGCTGTAATTCCGCACGATGGTGCGGGCCCCGTGAGGGCCGTTTCGGGAGTTGACAGTGATTTCCAGCTTTATCACCGGGCGACCATTTTGGACAAGTGAATAGTCCATCTTGTGTGCTTTTTCGAGAGTATCGCAATGGTTCGATCCGTTCGTTGAGTTTCGGGACCGGGATGTGGGTCCCACGTGGCACCGCTCATGTGTGGTGCGCCGGGATGCACCCTTTTTCTCCGGATATCCATTTCACTGAAGTGAGTAGTGCTTTTGATGTGTTTTCCTGAGGGGATCGCAATGGTGCGATGCGCCCGACTATTTTCGGGGCTGAGGCTCGGGATCACGGGATGTCGTTCGGGCGTGAGGCAGTGTTGGTGACTTTTTCGTCGGATATCCGTTGGAGACGAGTAAGTAGTCGATCTCACGTGTTTTTTCGCGAGGATTACAACGGTGCAATCCGTTTGGTTGTGTGGAGCCTCTTGCGTGATCTTATTGAATGTGGAGCATGGAAGGTTCTCCAGTGGTGGTTCGCCCTACTTTGTCTATAGCGGACCCTTGGCGTGTGATCCCGCACTCTTGGGAGAGTGATGTAAATGATTCACGAGATGTGGATGGCCATTCCTGGGCCTTTGGGGTGGAGTTGTTACGTCACACCTTCGCGTTGACGCTGGGTGCCGTGTGCACGATAGCCTTTGGGCTAGAACGAGGTATACTCTGGGAGTATACGGGAGTGCTTGGAGGTACGTGTGATTTGTACCTGAGTCGTTCGTGCGCTTGGTTGGGGTTGACTTGGGGCCACACGTCATGTGGGCCCCATGTGCGTGTCGTGTTCTGCTTTGCGTACTTGGACCTCTCGCGGCGTAGAGGGTCCCTTCGTGCTCATTTGTTTGGCTAGCAGGGTGGAGTTTATTTCCCCTGGCTTTTTGTTCATTTGTTTGGCCAGCAGGGTTGAGTGGTCTCCCCCTGGTTTCGCTCGTGATGGATTGGCCAGTAGCGGTGCTAGTGACACCTAGTGCTGGAGCAGACGTTGTACCTCTTTTGGGAGAGTTGTTCTGGAGTTGGGTGGTTGTGCGACACCCACTCCGTGTTCGGTTGTCCAGTGTTTTACCCTCCTGTAGAGATGGCCAGAGCGGTTCTGAGTTTTACCCTCCAGCGAGGATGGGTAATGGGTTACTCATCGACTTCCTCAGGCTTGCCCTCCAGCTGGGCTGGGCAGTGGGTTGCTCACTGACTTCTAGGGTTTACCCTCCAGCAGAGACTGGGCAGTGGGTCACCCAACGCTATTAGGGCCTACCATCCAGTAGATACTGGGCAGTGGGTCACCCGACGCTATTAGGGTCTACCCTCCAGCAGAGACTGGGCAGTGGGTCACCCGACGACCTCTTAGGGTTTACCCTCCAGTAGGGCTGGGCAGTGGGTCACCCATCATCTAGTTCTAGGTCTACCCTCCAGTAAGGATGGGCAGTGGGTCTCCTGTCGACTTATTCCAGGTCTACCCTCCAGCGGGGCTGGGCAGTGGGTCTCCTGATGAGGTATTAAGGTCTACCCTCCAGCAGGGCTGGGCAGTGGGTCGTCGGATGATGTGTTATGGTTTACCCTCCAGCAGGGCTGGGCTGTGGGTCACCCAGTATCTTAATATGGTTTACCCTCCAGCGGGGCTGGGCAGTGGGTCGCTTGATGATGTGTTGGGGTTTACCCTCCAGCGGGGCTGGGCAGTGGGTCACCTGATATCTGTTTATGAATTAACCTCCAGTAGGGCTAGGTAGTGGGACACCTATTGGCATTCTAGGCTCAGTCCTTTCTACTAGGCTAGTCTGTGGTTTTCCTCCGTGATTACTGAAGCAGGACCCCTGGTTACAGGTTAGTGTTGTGACGACCTTGACTCTGCGGAGACCTCTCGACTGTGGGGTAGTGACGAGTTGTAGTTTGACGTTCCCCCAGAACTCTCAAGTACGAGGAGAATTTTTTTCATCGAGACTCATTCTTGTGACCCGATCTAAAACCGTGCGGGCGAGTCAGTGCTGCCCAAAGCGGATATTGTCGAGGTGCGGTGATTGAGCCCCTTGACTTGCGGTTCGGGGCAGATGTGCGGGATGCTGGGCATCGATGGTGTTACCTCTGGGACTGTTGGCTACTCTTTTCTTGGGCTGAGCTACGGAACGGAGATCCCCTTATGACGATGTTCGGGCTTCTTGATAGAGCATTTGGATATGTATATACCTCGTACGAGTACCCACTCCTTGGGTTTTGGATACTCTCCTTCCAAGAGAGGTGAAGACGCGCGGGGTATGCCACGTGCTTTCCATGTCTAGCTTCTTGTGGTTGGATGAGTCTACTCTCTGGCTATAGGTAGCGAAGACTCGACAAGAAGTTCATCTTCTCACCATTTCCAGCTTCTTGTGTCTGGACGAGTCTACTTCCTTTCTTTTTTTGGGTTGAGCTGGACTCTTTACGGCACTCTCGGTTGTACTTCTCTACTTTTCTCTGTTCGCTCTACTACTCACCCTTTGGTACCTCCTTTGTTGCTCCCTCTAGCCTTCGGGGTATCCTACTGAGTATTTTTATACTCACCCCTGCTTGGGCTTTGCTCGCACTTAGTGTGCCCTTGCAGACAACAGACAGGTGGAGCATGACTTCAGTGGAGCGTAGGAGCTTGGGAGCTTGGACCGTGTGCGGTGGTCGTGGCCGGGTTCCAGGTGGAAAACCGGTCAGCTGTTTGTTTTTTTTACTTGTTATCGGGTTGTGGCACTTTTTGGTTGGGTGCGTGTTTTGACCCTTTTATTTTCAGTTTGTACTTTGTACTTGTAGAGGTCGATGCACTCTGTGGTTTATATATAGCAGTTGTTCTTTTTTACTTTTCTTGTTCTTTCTTTTTACTCTGCACTTTTTCATTGAGTGTGTTGTGTGTGGGTGTATACAGGTAATAGGCAAAGGCCTCCCCAAGTTGTTGTGCCTTTGGCGCTGGTCGCCAGCCCCTGGCCTATGGAGGCGGGCCTGGGGTAGTTGCGGCCGAGCCCGGTTAGGGTCGGGTCGTGACAGGATGACATACAGCCCTAGTTCTACTATCAGAGAAGAGATAACGACCTACCATATTACCAAGCATTCGAAGAATAGAAGGATTCTGAAAGGGGAGAGGTAACTCTGGAAAACTTTCCCAGATTGCTGAGGATGGAGAATCCCGTTTCATATGATAGTCGTACGACCATCGGAAGAGAAAAAACCTGGAGCCTTCACAAGACCGAGGTGCAGACGACCATGTCGTTATCAAATCTTCTTCAGAAGCAAAAAGAATCATAATATTCCTTGATTTAAGAAGACCAATAGTGTCCTACTCCTGTAGACCCCAAGAGTCAAAGAAAAACCTGTCAAAAATATCCACTGGTGGCCGTCATTGCTTGAATCGAGCTATCAAGGTCGTGTTCAGCAAGGAGGATGCATCCGTGAACTCCCAAGCCGAGACCGGGAGCAGCGGAATTCCATCGAACAACTCGGGAACTTTGAGAGAGAGGGAAATGAGAGGGAATGAAGGCAGACAGTCTGGATCCGAGAAGGGGAGGAAACAATGGACACTGGGATGCAGCGACAAAGGTCCCCTGCCCCCCATCGAGGGAGGAGGGGCCTACCCGGAGGTTATCGTCTTCTAAGGCGGAGTTCGCCATACGCAAACCCTCGACCAGAACACCATCCACCAGATTCCCATTGGGGGTATAATTATACTACACGACCATGGGCTTTGTTTGCAGATTCGACAGCAATTCAACGCTAAAATTCAACTTGAAAGTAGAGTTCAGAAATTAAAATGAAAAACCGAAAGCTCCTGCCTTGTTGGGCTTCGCCCGACGCTTCACGGACAGTCCACCACCACGCTGCTACCTTGAAAGAGGGGAGGAGGAGAGGAGGAGCTTGAGGGGGCTACCTTGAGGGTTCTTCCACCAGGGTAGAGCAAGGGGAAAAGAGGGGAGGTGTGTAAGGTTTTAAATAAAAAAAACTTAATTAAAATTTTAATTAAGTTAAACCCCCGATTTAACCCGCAACCGAAACCTTTGACGGGGTTGAGGTTAAGCATCCCCTAGGGTAAACACCACCTCCCATGCACAACGGAGGTCTCTTAATTTTAATCCAAGGCCCCGTTCAAAAGTTATAAAATTTAACGTCTGAAGCCGCTAAATTACGAAAACGCCCCTCGGTCCATTTTTCACAGACGGGCCGCGCACGCTAAATTTACACCCGTCCTAGGGTAAACGGCATGCTCTAAACTCAACAGTGCCCTCAGTTTTCCAATCTGAGCCACTGTTTAAGATATACTTGAGTTAAGCCATTAAACTAATAAATTAATTAATTAATTTATCCGTTTAACATTCTAGAAGTGGGCGAGGGGTCCAAACGTCCCGCACCGACATGTTTCATGTCGCTCCTAAGGTGAACACCCCATTATGGACCCATTCGTACACTCAGATCTCTAATCTGAATCACTGTTTAGGAGTTATCCCATTTATTTGGCGTGCCCAGTGTAAACGCACTGAAAATTTAATTCCAGCCACTCCGGGGCTCAGAATCGCACGCCGTCTGAAGGCACTTCTCTGGAATAACATAAAGAATATTCTAAAGTCTTTCGCAAAAAAACCAGGTTCTTACATATAATGTGATCAAGAATATCAAAGTGGTCGATGTACCTTGGACTTATCTTTCCCTTCTAACCAAATCTAATTACTCTCTTCCATGCAGATATGTGGAGGAATACCTTGTCTCTAACTTTAATATCTAAATCTCATCGATGATTTACTTCATAGATCTTATATTGAATTTGGGAATCCCTGATGTGATGTTTAATGGTCTTTACATTTTCTATAATTTCCTTGACCATTTCAAGTCCCAATAGCTTCATTTCACTAATTTTATCCTAATATATAGGTGTACTTAATATCTTCCCATAAATGTATTTATATGGGGCCATTTGAATGCTTGATTGGAAACTATTGTTGTAAGAGAACTTGAGTAGTGTAAGATGTCAATCTCATCCTCTATTGAAGTTCATTCAGCATGCTCTCAACATTTCTTTCAGTGTCTGAATAGTTCACTCAAAATGGCCATCAGTTTGAGGATAATAATCCATACTAAATCTTATCTTAGTGTTTATTGCATGTTGGAGACTTTTTTATAACTTAGAGGTAAATCTAGAATCTAGGTTAGATATAGTCGATAATAGTACATCATGCAGCCTCATGACTTCTCTGATGTATATTCTTGAAATCTTATTGAGTGAGAAGTCATCTCAAATTGAAATAAATTTATTTCTCTTTGTAAGATGATCCAAAAAAATCCATATAGAATTATTTCCTCTGTATGTATTTGGAAGTCCAATGGAAAAGTTCATGGTGATGTTTTCCCATTTCCATGTATGTATAGGTAGTTGAATCAAACCTTTAGACTTTTTTATTTTATCTTTTACTTACTGAAATTCTAGGAACTTTGATTCATAACTAGTGATCTCTTTATTCATATTGTCCCACCAATATTACTCTCAAAGATCTTGATACATCTTTGTTTTCTTAGGGTGAATAGAGAAGGTCGAGCTATATGTATTATTCAAAATATCCCTCTTTATCTCAAGATTTTATGGTACACATAGTCATGACCCAAATATTATGAATATTTCCTCATCAATTTTGAACTCCAAAGATTTCCCATTTTTTGATAGCTTTCACCTTCTTCTGAATTTCCACATCATCTCCCTGATAATCCTATATCTTCTCTAAAATGGATGTTTGGGAAATCATTTTCAAAGGTAATGATGATGTACCTTCCTTTATTATTCCCATTTACATCCTTTTTAAGTTTAATAAGATTGGATCCTTTTTAATTCTCATCATTGATAGAGTTGTAAGATCCTTTCTAATTAGAGCATCTTATAATTTATTCTATTTATTAGGATGATAGTGGATTTATCAACCATAATACTTTATGAGATCTAACCATATATTTTGGTGAATATTAATCTCCTTCTATGTGAATATATATTTAAGGCTCTTGTGATTAGTATATATCTAACACTTCTCCCCATAAATATAATGTTTCCAAATTTTTAATGCAAAGATCACAGCTTCTAATTTCAGATCATGTGTGGGATAGTTTTATCATGAAATTTAAATTTCTTTAAGGAATAGGCTATCACTTTATCATGTTACATCATTACACAAATTAAGACATTCTTTAATGCATCATTGTATACCACAAAGAGTCACCCACTTATCGGTAGTGTGAGTACCAATGTAGTGATAAGCCTCTTTTTTGACTCTTTGAAGCAGTCTTCACATTCACTGGTCTAGACAAACTTTACTCCCTTGAAAGTCAGCTTGGCTAATGGGTTTGAAAATCATGAAAATTTCTTCACAAATCTTTGGTAATACCCATCTAGACTAATGAAACTACGAATATCCATTAAAGATTCTGGTATGGGCCACTCCTCAATTGTCTTTATCTTGGAAGGGTCTATAGATATCCCTTTTTAATGATAACATATACCAATAATGATACTTACTCCATCTAGAACTCACATTTATAGTAATTTTCATATAGTTTATCCCTTTGTAATTTCTTAAGAATAGTATTCAAATGCTAATAATGCTCCTCCTTACTCTTATAGTATATTATAATATCATATATAAATACTACCACAAATTTTTCAAGTTAATCTCTAGATACTTTATTCATTAAGTATATGAATATTTTTTAGCATTATAAAGTCCAAATGGAATCACTATGAACTCATAGTGTCTATACCTCTTTCGAAAGTCGTTCTTGGGAACATCTTCCTTCTTCACCTTTAATTGTTGATATCTCGGCCAAAGGTCCACCTTAGAGAAATAAATTCCCCCACATAGTTGATTGAACAATTAATCTATCTGTGTTAGGGAATAATTTTTCTTTATAATGATTTTTTTGAGCTCACAATAATCAATTCACAAGCGCATTTATCCATCCTTCTTCTTGATGAAGAAGATTGGTGCACCCCACGGTGAAGCACTCGGGTGTATGAAACCCTTGTCTAGATTCTCTTGTAACTTCTTATTTAGTTATTCCAACTCCATGGTGTCCATTCTGTAAGGATTATTTGATATAGGTAGAGGTCAAAGTATAATTTAAATCTATAACTCAACCTATCATCCAGAAGGAAGACTGGAAATTAATTCAGGGAACACATTTGTGTAGTCCCTCACAATGGGCATGTATTCAAACATGATCCTCTCCTTTGTCTCAATAATTTAAGATATATATTCTTTCTAATAATGAAATAATATCCACACTTGAGTTAATTATTATAAAGGATATTCATCCTCCTCCTTACACTTGTACAGAATAGAGGATGCCTTAGGATTTGAAGGTTCATCTCCCTCTCCTGATAGTTGATGTTGGATTTTTATAAATATAGCCAATCCATTCCCAATTGGGAATCAAATTCCACAAAAGTAATATGATACTTTTTGGGAGGTTTATTTTACAAACACTGACTAGGGATGAGTTATATACTTTGGATGCATCAATTTTCCCATTCGTTGTTCTCACAGATAACTTCACTTCCATATTTTGAGGTGATGTTTAAATAGTTATATTAAACTTTCAAGATATGAAATAATGTATAGAACCATAATAAAGAAGTATGTTACTATTCTTGAATGAATAACTAGAGTACCTATCACCACATCATAGTCGTGGTCCACCTCAGTGGTAGTGATGGACTATTCTCTTTCTTACTGCCTTGGAGGTTATTGTCATTGATTGTCTCTGACAACCCTTGTCTTAGGGAATTGTCTCGCATAATGTACATGTTCTTTACAATTAAAGCACTACACAACAGGCATAGTGTTCATTTGAATATTTTTTCCCACTTCCTCATTAGTGGGTTTCTTCATTTCACTTCAGGATTGATTAGATTGGGACCCCTCTTTTCCACATTTATATCACCTTTTAGTTACACTTAGGTGGATTTTGGGATGCTTCTTCCCATGCTCTTGATATGTGGGATATTGGGTTTTCTTTCCCCTATAGGATTTATCTATTGATCCTCCCATATTAAAATAAAACTTTCTATTTTTACATCTAAGCTCATGATACCACTGAGAGTCCCCAATCTCTATCTCAACCTTAAGGTTATAATGATCAATCTCTTCATAGTTTTCAAAGTCTCAAATTACCAAATATTTTCATAGACTCAACTTTAATTCAATAAAGAAGTGATCTATATTGCTTTTGATTTTCATAAAAAATTTAGAGGTGTATTGTGAAATACTTTTAAAGTTTGTCTCATACACTCTAATATACCCGTCATTATTTTTCTTTAATGTGAGGATCTCCCTCTCTACCTTAAGATAGAGAGTTTGGGTGAAATATTTATTGAAAAATATCTTATTGAATCCTTCCTGATCTAATGAATAAATTTACTCTTTAGAATTTGTATTCTTAATCAGTGTCCACCACTTATTAGATTCCCCATAAAAAATAGACTACCAGCATAACTTTATATTCTTATGGGCATTGGAGAGAATAGAATATCTACTCAATGGAGTAAATCTATTGTTATGTGATGAGGTGATATAAAGATCCACTAAATAAATGAGGTATTTTTTGTATAAAGGATTCGACCACAACTTGATATTTATTTGTATAAGGATGGAATTACACATGATTCAAGTTATTATTCATAACTTAATCCAGTTGATCTAGTACTATCATGAAGTTCTAAGGTCTCATTCCTATCAATTTTGGCATCTCATTAAGGAAACCATCACATTGGTTGTTAGTACGAGTTCTCCTATTTCCAGTCATTAACTAGAAAATAAAAAATAACATTTAGGTGATGGAATACTTCACTAATATTCATGTAAAAGGGAAACTTTGAACATAGAAGGATAAAATTATAAATGAAAAGTATATCCAAACTTGTGATTCCCTAGGTTTTAATCTAGGTCCATGGTCATATAATTATCTCTAGGGTTCTTAATAAATATTTATAGTCCTAATATCCAAAAAATAACTAGACCATTATTTGATACCAACTATAGAAACCCAATCCTTTTTCACATATTATTACATTATTTTAATCATAATTATCTATAAAATACAAACCAAAGATTGAAAAGACTAGTGTATTTGGAAGACTAGGTATATAATTTGAAAAAATGAAAAAATAATAAAACATCTTTTTATTAATCTTCCATAATAATCTCCTAACTCAATTTGATGTTTTATAACTATATAGGATAACCTATGGAATATATAGACAAAAGGGATTATTTAAAAACCCACTTAGGGAATAAAAAATGGGAATAAAACATAGCATGTGAGTTATAAAGTCATAGTATGATTACAGAAAAGGCATGGATCATGAATAAAAATATGGAATAATAGCATATAGAACATGGAATCATATGATCATGGAAATATTGATATGTGGAGGCAATATATAACATGACATAAACATGATTCAAAGCTATCTTCTAATAGTATTTCACATGGTGGACAAAGTCTCGTAATGGATTAGGTTTACTCCCTAATACCATAAAAGATGTCTCATGAGATTAAGAATTACCCAATTCATTGAAGTGATATCTAGTTTCACCCATCATAACATGTTCATGCATATGTGTCCCATATAAATAATCAAATATAAAAAAAACATAAGAGTTACCCATGGAAAAAATGGGTATCGTAATCATTTCATATGGCATAACCAAAGGGCATATAACAATGGTATCCATGAAAGAAAGGATTTAAATAACTCTTAGATATTCATAAATTAAAAATGGGAATACATCATGAATAATGGTGTCTAAATGAATTGAAAACATGAAAAATAGTGGTTAGCTAACATTAAAAATGTGCCACTTAAGTGTAGTTTTAGGGAAAAGAATAAAGAGTGTTTAAATAGGAAAGGGTATAATTGTTTGTATAAAACCAAAAATGAAATAAAATATTTCTCATGATAAAATAGGATATTTCATAAAAATATTGGTGTCTTATAACATCTTACAGATTTTATTTAGATATGGGTAAGAAATGGATACGTTCCCTTTAATCAGACTTGCTTATCGAGAGGAATTGAGAAGGGAATATTTTAAAACATGTATTTATCCATCAAATAAAGTTGAATTGAGATATATAAACATATTTTGAACATTTAAACATAATTTAGGAGAAGTATATAAGAATAAAGAAGAAAAAAACATTGGGGTAAAGAGAGAGAAAGCATAACCTGAAGGAAAAATGTAGGTTCTGAGAGATCCCTTACCTTATGTATGAATGTGTTCTACACTTGAACTTAATGCACTAGATAATCAAATTAGATTCATTAATTACTTAATTCAGGACCTATTATACATTTATTTTATTTATTATAATTTTATTAAGTTCATTTATGGGAATTTTGATGAGTTACAAAGTTCAACTATGTCATTTTGGGAATGTTCATTTTATAGTTTCATGGTCGGTTCACTCGTGTAAAATTATGGAAGTTCTTTAAAAATGGAAATAATTATATAGAGGTGAAATTATATAGTATTAATGCACTTATATAATTTTAAATGGTCCTATATATCATTTATTTCTGGTTTGAGGATGATTAATTTTATAAAATGTTAATGATAAATATTTAGTTTATTTTTGTGGTTTTTCTATTATCACGAACTAGTTTCATTTTATTTAATATTATGTCTATATATATTGGTTATAAAACATGAAAAAAGTTAAAATATACATATTAAAATATTTTATAACCATAATAATATTTTTATGAACATCCTTGAAGGTGGTAATGGAAAACAAAAACTCATTATCCACAAAGACGATAAAGCACCATAATTTGGACAACAACTTTGTTTCTTTGAATAAGAGGAGATGATAAAAGGGGTTTTATATAAAGTATTCCATTAATAATATAACATTATAGAATATACATTATTATAGAGTTATTATGAATTTATGGATTAAGGGGGTGGTTAGAAGGTAGAAGAAGAGAAGAAATAGTGTTAGTTTGAGAATGTTACCTCCTAAATTTCACCTCCTTGAAGGACCCCTTTAGAAACATATAATTGGTATTTTGGTGAGACCAGAAGCACTTAGACATGGGGAAGATGATTTTTAAGGGAATTGGATAGAATATTGACAATATATATGGATTATAAGGTGTGAGTAGAAGTGGTGGTGAGGGTGGTATTTATAGGGGGAGAGGGGTGTTTTTTATTATTATATTCATTATTTTATTATTTTGGCTCAAGACAATCAATAGAGTTGATTACTATAAATAAATGTAGTAAATAATTCAGGATAGTTTTAAACAATGGGTTATTACATCATTATTACATCATCCATGACTCAAAAATTCATGAATTTAGCTTATAATGTTAAATACCAAAAATTATCATATTTCACTATTCACCAAAAATTCAACTATTTTATAAAAATATAAAAAAATTAAAACTAACCATTTTTAAATGTTTATATTTCAGAAATGGAATCAATTTTATGAAAATAATTTTCTGAATATGAGAAATTTTTTTTTTAAATAAAATCATCATTTATTTGAAAAATATTGATTTTAATATTAAAATTAATTTTAGGGCCCTTTGAAAATTTAATTAAGGTCTCATAAAATTATATTATAATTATAATACAACATAATATTTATTTATGAATCTATTATATGAAAATAAATTTTTCTTTTAAATCATTATATTAATTATAAAATTGTAAATAAACATTTATGTTTTACAAAAAAGAACAATACTTAATTTATCATTTTTAAAACATTTATTTACTTATTCAATGGTATAAATATATCATATTTTCATTTATAAGATACCTAAATTTTATTTATACTTTCATAGGGGAGTTTAATATTCTAAAGTCCAGATTACTATTCCTATTGGTCAAATTACTATTCCAATAGTCGGGTTATTATTCCAACGGTATAGGTTCCTTAATTTCAAAAAATACCTATTATTTAAATCATTATTCATTTAATTATATTTTATCTTAAGGTTATATATATACTTTCAACTTCAAAATGAATATTTATTATTAACATTATGTTTTATTTCTACATCTTTTTTCGTGAGTGCGGTATTCTAGTGGATCGAGCAAATCCAAATTTGTCCCATTCTTATTATCTTATTTTCAATTTATTATACCTTAGTAATATTTGGCATTCTTATTTGTTATTTTATGACTAATTTATCATTATTCATTTATGAAAATAATATTTTCATTAGGTTATCTATGTGATGTATGTATTTTATGACATAAGAAGGGAAGTTCCATTGATAAAATTCTGGGTGGTTACATGTATATTTTATAACCTATAATTATATTAGTGAGATAATTTACTTATTTAAGGATGATATAAAATGAGACAAGTATTAAGTCAATTTAAATGTTACTAAATAAGTTCTATAGAAAATTATAGATTACTTAGTTTTGTATCAATAAAATTGGAAGAGGTTTTTTAGTTTATTTTATGGATTAGTATGTTTTGTTTACAAATATATTTTAGGAATTTGGTTTTTATGAGTTCATAATAAAAAAAATATTTTATTATTATTATTAATGATGTTTCATTAGGAAGTTAATTATTATTTTATTCATGTATTTTAAAATGTGCTATTATAGAATTTTTTTGGTGATTGAAATGTAGTTAGATAATTATTCAATGTCTATAAATGGTTTTATAAATGTGTGATTATATTTTTCATGTGTGTGTTTAAATTTCATAATTTTAACATTTTTTTTAAACTACTACTTTTGAGTAAAAATAAGTTTTAAATTCTTTGATTAAATGGATTTAAACATAAAACTAAATGATTAAAGTGGTAAATGTTACTTATTGTTTTAGATATGTTATGTCATGATTTCTAAAAGTAAGGTGTAGATTAGTTTTCATAAAAATGATTATTTTTTGGATAAGAATAATTAAATTATGATTTTCTATCTTATTGGGTAATGTTTGGATTTTTGTTTCTTTTTTTGTGATAATTTATTGTATAATACATTGTTTAGTTAGGTATGTGTTTTTTTACATGATTGAAATTGACCTTCAATTTGAATATATACAATTACATGAAGTATTTGAAATATAACCCATGAAAACTAATAAGTGGTTGACGACCATTCATAACATGATACATTACAATAAAATCAAACTATAATATTTCACAATGTTTTATAAAACATAGTATTTATATATTTACACACAAATATGTTTACACACACATACATAATTATATACTTACACACACAAAAAATAATTTGTTTACATATCTAAGTAAATATGGATTATATTCATACCTTATAGGTATTTATTTTTTTATTATAAAATAAGAATATTTTTTAACTAAATAGGATATATATATTAATTGAAAATGTATGGATGAAAATTATATGGCAAATTATTATGATAATGGGGTTAAATATTTCATCAATATTGTAATAAAGCATGCGTATGACCCTTCTCAAATCATTTTTCAATGTTTATATTGTTATTCAAGATGAATTTTTTCAAAGTGGTTAGAAAAAAACTTGATCTTTAATGGAATATAAAGAAATTATAAATATTATACTAAACATGGGTATGAACTAAATATATCTACTGACTTAGTTAACACTATGGTTTATGGATCATCTAATATGATTACAAGTATAAATCATGATGGATATCATATTGAGGAAATGAAAATGGTAGTTGAAGATGACCTTCATGATTGTCTAAATCAGTTTGAGAAGCTTAAGATTTGTGAAAAGAGGCCATTTTATTTTTGTTTTACTAAATATACAACATCAATAGTTTTATTGAAGCTGTATAATTTGAAATTTTGTAGTAGATGGAGTGACACTATCTTTATAGAACTAATTTCTCCCTTGAATGATGTGATAACATATGATAAGATATTCCTTTATAAACATATGATGTTAAACTAGTGTTATGTTCAATGGGTATGATCTCTAAAAGAATACATGACTATCAAAATGATTATATATTATTTTCCAAGGACAATGAATCACTTGAAAAAATCCCTAGCTATGGTGAAACTCAAGTCAAGAATGATGAATCAAATCCTTAAAAAGTTGTATGGTACATTATAATCATTCTAAGGTTTAAGTGCCTATATGGAAGAGAGGATATCGTAAGAAAAATTATGTTCTAAATAGATAAAATAATTCAACATAGGAAACTTCATCACCAAAAAAACTCTCCTCAATGAAAGAAAATTGAACATGAGTATCCTGAATTTGGAAATGATCCAATAAACCTTTTTCTTGTGCTATCTACAAATGTAATGAATCATTTTGGTGTATAAATTAGAACTTATTGTACATGACTTATTATTCTAGTAAATTATAACTTTTCATCATGGTTATTTATTAAGTCAAAATACATTATTTTCCCACTACTTATATCAAGATCAAAGCAACTGGGTAATGATGTTGAGTTTTATTTGGATCAATTGATAGAAGGTCTAAAATTAATATGGTATTTCAATGTTATGTTGTGTGATGCTCATAGAAATGAAGATTTAATAATGAGATCCATGTTGTAATAAATGATAAATAACTTTATTACTTATGGAAATTTGTAAATATATAGTTTTAAAGGGATTACTAGGTATCTCGTTTTTTTAAAATGTATAAAAAAAATTTTTGAAACATTCCTCAAATACTTTATTTCTAGAATATCAAAAAAAATTACACAAACGAGATAAATATAAATAATGTACGACATCATTTTATGGGAATTTATAAGGATGTACAACATCATCTTCACAAATAGGTGATCAATATTTAGATAAAGTAAAGGATATTTTCACCATTTTTCATAACCTAACCCACCAAGGTCTGACTTGTGACTACCCCAATCATGCCTCTAATATGATAGGGATTGGCGACCAGCACTGAGTATCCATATCCCATGAATGGGATTCATTAGTATAAAGTACCTGTACACACTCACACATCTCCAATCCCACACAATACTGAAATGTAAAAACAACAAAAACAATGTATGCATACATCTAAGATCTTGTAACAGAGTATGACAGTAAAGTACTGAAAGAGGAAAAAGATGTCAAATACAAGCCCAATCAAAAAATGTAAAAGTCCAACCAGCTTCAAGGTAAATAACTAAGTCAAATGAAATATCTCATTATAATAACTTAGTATGATGAGATGCAATTATGCTCCACCCACTCCCTATCCTCCCAGGACACCATCAAAAGGTTCATCATCAACATAAGATGCAACATGTGTGGGGAAATCCCATGTAGGGGTGAGTATAAAAATACTCAATAGGACATCCCAAAAACACTAAAAATTAAGGACTAATTATACACATATAAATAAAATATATAACAGTAAATTTATGACATAAACATCAAGATATACTCAAGAAATACACCATACCACCAGGCGATCATAACCAACTGCCATCCATAGGATTATACTCGAAGCAATGCTCATTATGGGAGAGTCCACTCCACGATCCATGCTATCATCAATGAAACTCGACAAAGAGTTTTATATCATTAGGCCTAAACTAATTAAATATCACTGGTCTAAGAAGACCCTGATACATAGATAGGGAGTCACTCTTAGAACCATTGGGTGACACCGTGAGCCCAATCTGAATTAACCCACTACTAGGGAGATTGTATGTCAATGGTACCACAAACCATATCAATATGGATTTATATTTATAGGATCAAGGCACTTCTTAGGGAATTCATGATGAATCCATAAACTCCCCCTAGGGAATAAAGGATGATAAATGATCTCACTTCAATCTCATGGATGGACACCACAACTCTATCTGAGATTTGGACTCTTTAGGGGACCACAATCCTATGATGTAGATGTAATGTTTCACTATACCCTTGAGGTAATGGAACAAGGGAACATTTTAAACCTATGTTGGTCGGAAATATGGAAATAAAGAGTTACAAATAGTCTTTAAGGGGGGTACATGGTGTGTGCTAGGAGGTATACTGCATTTCTATCTATACCCGTGCTTTTCTGTGTGGAAGAGCCTCACACGACATGTAAGTATCTCTATAAACAGCATGTAGAAGAATTATACAATTTGTAGAGACACACAGAACCCTACCTATGTCATCTGGTAGTGTTTGTGAATGGTGGTAATTCCCATGTTCCAACCTGTGTATATCAATCTATGTCCATGTCTAAGTACATGGAATTCCATCTGTCCATGTACTTTTTCTGTCTCTGTATACTTCCTGAAGTACATATCAAGCCAACCATGAAGGTTCACATGCCATGTGATCTTTATCTTTATCCTAAAACCCTAGACACTGCTAAACGAGCCCTACACGGCATATAATCCTGATTTTTATTTCGTGTATCTCAGGATTTTCCAAATCTAGAGTTTCACCTCCATTCTTCCTCATGCGCTACTTCCTCCTTGTTTCTTGCCAAAAATCTCTCTATATATCCTTGATCTAGGGTTGACCAGCCTCACTATCGACCGTTCATCAGAATCCATCCTCAAAACACATCATGAAAAACCACCTCTGACATTTTTTCCATGCACCTCCTGAGAAGATGAAGAACCCTTAATATGGTCTCATTCTCCCTCGATCTATCCACCATCATTGATATTCCTCAATATGAAACCACACATCGCTTTTTGTACCCATGGTTTTGATTCGTTGCACCAAATAACAGTCATGAGATAATCATAAATTGGGTATTTTTTAAACCCCAAACAAAATACCAATGATGATCAAACATAAAATTTGGGGAGAAAGATGTAAGACAAAAAATGTGAGGAATGAACCTTGGTCGTTGTTAATTTTTCCTCAATTTTTTGTCATATAAGGAGACCAATGAAGAGAAAAATATAAATTAAAATGAAAAAAATAATTGATTCTATAAAATTAAATCTATCTATGATGCTTGTATCAATTTTTTCATGGAATTGGTCTGTGTTCATCTGAGATTAAGAAATGGGATGGAAAATAACAAAGAAAAACATCCTACTTGGAGTTTGGATCGATTGTTGATAAAGAACAGTTGTGTTGTCATCATTGATGAGATCCATGATCTGATCCTGATACATCATCATTCACCAAGAACACTCTCCTCTAATTTCATCTAGGTCTATAGGGTTTAGTGTCCAACCCTAAGATAAAAATACATAGCTATAAATTTAAATTATATATCAGTTTCTATATCAAAAAAACAAACAAAATTATTTAATTATTTAATTTATTTCATTTAATTATGCCCGCAATAACTTTTTTTCAAATTTCCCATGTCGATAAAGATTATGTCAGGCACATTATGAACTCAATGGTTCCCTCATATTTCTAATCCATACCCTCATTCAAGAGTTATTCCACTTTTTTAGGAAAATTATGTGTGTGTGCTATTTAATATATTTAATGTATTTCAAACATGTATTCTGAGCACACTGAGCCTCATAATCTCATGTCGTCTCAACACCTAGTCTCAAAAATAATCCATATAACATTCAAAAATAATACATGGAAAATACGAGTCATTACATTCTCCCCACCTTAGGGATTTTCTTCTCGAAAAGAGAAAACCAACTCAAAAACGTGAGGCTATGGGGCTCACATATGGGTCTCCCACTCTCAAGTGATCTCTTGAAGATTCTCGTGATACTACCATACACACATAAGGGGAATCCAACAAAAATGAAGGATCCTCTCTTGACGATCCTCGATCTCTACCGGGTACTCAGCAATGTTTTCTCCATCATCGATGTCCAAATTTACACGGTCGATAACATGTGATAGGTCGTGCATGTAAATCCTTAGTTGTGACACATGGAAGATATCATAGACCCCATAGAAATATGGAGTTAGAGACAAGTGGTATGCCACCTCACCAAGTCTACATAGTACTGGAAAGGGCCAATGAATCTTGGATATATCTTATCGCCCTGACCAAATATCAATAACCCATGTTGATATGAAACCCATAGGAAGACATGGTATTCCTCCTCAAACTCCAAAGGTCTCCATAACCAGTCTTCATAAGACTTTTTAAGACTATGTATAGTTCTCATCCACTCCTGTATGATCTTATCCTTTTAAATGGTAGCTCACACTAACTCCGGACCCATGAGTGTTGACTTGCCTGGATCAATCCAACAAAGTGGTGACCTACAGGGTCTCATATACAAAGCCTCAAATAGTGTCATACTAATGGTGGAATGGTAGTTTTTTTGTACAAAAACTCCTCTAAGTTTATTATATCCTCTCAACTAAAAAAAATCTATCATGCAAGCTTGCAACATGTCCTCCAAAACCTAAATGGTCTACTCTGTTTTGTTGTATGTTTGGGGGTGAAATTCCATTCTCAATAATAACTAAGTCCCAAAGGCTTCCTATAATCCTATACATAATCTACTTGTGAAATGATAATAATGGTTAGATATGGTTTTCATTGGAAATCTATAGAGTCATATTATCTTCTACACGTAGAGGATCCTTAAGCTCTCTACTGAACTCTGATCTCAAATGGATAAGAAGTGGGATGACTTGGTGAGTTGTTCTATGATCACCTATATAGAATAATATCCCCTAGATTTATGTGGAAATCCCATCACAAATTCCAAGTAAATATCATCCCACTTACACTATGTCACCTCAAGTAATTGAGCTAAAATCACTGGAACCTAGTGCTCTACCTTCACTTATTGACAAGTGAGGTATTGAGAGACAAACTTTGAAACTCCCTTCTTCATGCCTAGCCAGCAAAACTAACATCAGAGGTCTTGGTAAATATTTTAAACACCTAGATATATCACCAAAGGGTATGTATGAAACTCTCGTAACACCTCCTACCACAACATAAAAGGTACCATAGTTCATCCTTTGAAAAGGATTTCATGATTTCCACCGTTAAAATATCCATCGGGATCATGTATGGTGGATATCTGAGTACGTATGGTCTCACAGTCAGTATTTCCTCATTGATCATCCCTAACACACTATAAAAGTGGTGGGGTAATAACCATAGAATGAAGATATAAAGAATTATCCTTGTCTATGAAGGGAAACTATAATGAAGCTAACTACTCTAATGCCTCATCCAATAACTGAGAACAAGATCACCTAATGAGAGCATCCACCACCACGTTCCCTTTCCCAGTAGTATAGACAATATCAAAATCATTTTCCTAGAGGAAGTCTATCAATTTCCATTATCTTAAGTTAGGATATTTCTAAGAGAAGATATATTAGATACTCTTGTGGTTATATTAAATGATAAACCGCTCACCCATCAAGTAGTGTCATTGCATCTTCAAAGAAAATACCACCACTACTAACTCAAGATCATGGGATGCGTAGGTCTTCTCAAGTGGCCTCAACTAGCATGAACCATAGGCTATAACTACCTATATCTACATTAGAATATATCCAAGTCTGGTTCTTAAGGAATCATAGAACACTACATACTCGACACCCTCTTATAGAAATATCAAGATTGGAGTACTCATTAACCTCTATCTCGGCTCTTGAAAGAACTATTAATGCCTTTCTATCCATGTGAAATACTTCCCCTTTCAATTCAAAGATATCAATAGTTCTTACACTCTAGAGAATTCAGGTAAAAACCTTGTATATTAATCTTCTAACCCAAGGAAACTATGCATCTTGGTAATGCTCTTGGGTGGCTCCCAAGTATGCAATGCCTCAACATTTGTTAGGTCCACATCTACTCCAGCCTCTAAGATGATGTGTCTTAGAAAGTGGATCTCTCGAATCCAAAACTAAAACTTCAAGAGATTCTTGTAAATCTGGTGCTCTCAAAGTGTATCTTGGATCATCCTCAATTTTCCACATGATCCTCCTCAGAAACTGAATACACTAGGATGTCTTTGATGAAGACTACCACAAACCGATCTAGGAAGGACTGGAAGATTTAGTTTATGGGTCCCATGAACACTTTTGGGGTGTTCATTATATTGAAAGGCATCACCATGTACTCATAGTGACTATATAAACAACTAAATTCCATCTTCATTATATCCCTATTTTGTACTTGCAGCTACTGATAGCCTGACCTGAGGTTAATCTTGGAGAACCATCATGCCCCTATCAACTGATCAAAGAGGCCATTGATCCTCATTAGTGGATACTTGTTTTTCACGATCACCTAATTAAAGCTCTAGTAATCCACACATAACATCATTCTCTTGTCTGACTTCTTGGTGAACAACACTAGGGCTACCTAAGGGGAAATGTTGGGTATCACAAAGCCATTCTCCTGCAAGTCCTCCAACTTTACCCTCGAGTCTCAACGCTATACGGGAGCCACCTAATATACTGATACAGATATCAATTTCATCTTAGGATACAATTAATTATATATGTATAGCTCTCAGTGGGGGGGTAAACCTAGTACATCCTCAAGAAAGACGTCCATGTACTCCACTACCGCTGTAGAAAACTGATAGCCCAAAGAATCTAATGCTCCTAGAGTCATGCTATAAAACTAGTGAGTAATCAATTGAACCCTCCTATGTCTAAGCTCATCCTATTCCTCCATGGTCTCTTTTTCACCCACAAATTAAAACCTCATTCTATCGTTTTGGACACACTTCATCCTCCATTTAAAATAGTAAGTTTTAGTATGAACTATGGACATCCATTCCACCTAAGATGGAATCATAAGTCCTCACTGCTAAAATAAAGAGATACCATACAAAACTCTCACCATCAAGTGTCTGATTTCACTATTGGAAAAAGTTCAAAATTGCTGAGTTGTCACCTGTCAGAGTCGCCCACCGCAAGGTTCGAGTTAATGGCTCAACCAGAATATCTAAGTCTCAAACCATAGAAGTGGAAAGGAATGAATGAATTGAACCTATTTCTATCAATACTATAGATAAAGTAAAAAAGACATAGATCATACCTCATATCATCACTGGAGACTTGTTTTCATAGGACTCCATAGCTAACATCTTCCTTCATACCTATCCACCAGCTCTCTAAGCCTAGTGCAGACTACCTGGGCATGGTGGCAGTAATAGGTCGAACCTCAAATTGCCTCCTGCTATAATATCATACCCTCTTCCATGTTTGTCTCCTATCAAACCACCCCACTCCTACCTATGTCTCTACCTTGGATATCCCTTGACCATCTCATTATTGGATACATGATGGTTCATAAAATTCTAATCCAGATGTCCCCGACCATTGTAGGAGAAACACTTCTTCTCCCATGGTTGATTTAATCCACCCGGAGAGCCATGCACCATTGGCCCTGGGTCCTGGGATCACCTCCTGAAGCATCTGACATGTTTAGATCCCTATGACTGTCATCGGCTACCTACTAATAAGGTCTCAGCTACTGGGTTCCCACTACTATCTCCCATTATTGGTGACTACTCTTCCAAAAATCTCTCCACCAACAAGGCTCGCTCAAGAACCCCAACATAGGTGGGAATATAAATGTATACCACTTAATCCCTGATTTCTTGGTGAAAGACATTCTTAAAGGTATGAGATATGAAGAAATGATCCCACACCATATCCAAGGAGTAACATGAGAGATTAGTAAACCTCGTTAAGTACTCTTACCCAACCATACTGTCATACTGTATATGTAAAAGATCTGGTATGTGTACCAATCACAACATGGGTGGATAGAACTCTTCTTAGAAGATACACTCAATGTCTAACCAAGAGATAGTTTTATCATCATGTGATTGAGTAACTAAGCTCCACCATCTCCCAGAAGATCCCTAAAGAAGAATCATTGTGAGTACCTCTATCTAATCTGTAGGCATCCTCACAAGGCGGAAAACATGATTGAATTCCTATAGCCAGTCCTTAGCTACCTAGGGGTCTAGCCCACCCCAAAACCTAGGAGGTTGTTTCTTCTAAAACTCATGTAATGCACTCAACCTATGTTCATACTTAGTTAGTACTACCAATGTTACATGTTACTAAATGGGTGGTTGTATAGATGGTAAACCACCCGGAGGTGCTATATTCGATTCATGCCATTATATGGATGCCTCACCACTAGAAAGACCATCCTCATAATCATGCAGTATAATCCTGGCTATCTTTCTGCATGAAGGCATTCTAAAATAAAATAATATGTACCATGGTCAAAATAGTATATTTGGGGAGATGACCCAATAAATACATGGAAAACACAAACATTCCTATATGATTTATATACCAAAAATTTCCCCTACAACCAATGTTTACATATACCGATTTGTAAGACAGATGATCAGAGTTCTAGTGTATGGATATGTCGGTCACTGCACCAAAACTAGAGTCCCTGGCCTAAAAACTAAACTCAAAACACTAAACACTATTTACACAAACCAAACTCACTCACTCTAGTCCTAAGGTAGAACTGACTCCTCTGATAGCACTCTGTCATCACCCAACCTACTGAGGTCTGACCCATGAATACCCCAAGACTTCCTCCAATAGGACAAGGGATGGTGACCAATGCCAAGTAGGAATATCCCACAAATGGGAGGCATTAGAATAAAGTACCTATACGCATGCACACATCTCCAAACCCATACAATGCTGAAATATAAAAAAACTAAAACAATGCATGTATACAACTAAGATCCCACAATAGAGTATGACAATAAAGTACAAAAAGTGGAAAAGGGGTCCAAATACAAGTCCAACCAAAAACTATAAAAGTTAAACCTTATCCAAGGGTGAGGACTAAGTCAAATGAAACCTCCTGATAAAACACCTTGGTCAGATGAGATCCAGATACTCTCCACCCACTCCCTATCCCCCGAGGATAGTGTCAAAAGGATTATCATCTATATAAGACATGACACATGTAGGAAAATATCATATAGGGGTGAGTATAACAATACTCAATAGTACACCCTGAAAAGACTAAACACAAATCACAAAGTATAGTTAGATCAATACAATATATAACAGTCTATGTATAACATAAACACCTAGATATACTCTAGAAAGACACCACACCACAAGGTAGTCATAACCAACTGTTAGCCATAGGATTCTTCTCGAAGCAATGCTTCTTATGGGATATTCCACTCTACAATCCATGTTATCATTATAGATACTCAACAAAGAGTTATATCTCATTAGACCCCAACCAATAAAATAAAACTGGTCTAAGAATACCCTGATACACAGATAGGGACTCATTTCCAAAGTTATTGAGGGACACCATGTAACCAATCTGGATTAACCCTTTATATAGGGGATTGTATGTCATTGATGCCAAAAAAACCTACTGATATGTCATGTTACAGTTGGAGGATCAACTCCCTGCTTGGGGAGGTCACACTGGTTCCATAAACTCCACCTAAGGAACAAAGGATGATAGTGGATCACACTCCAGTCTCATAGAGGGACACCACAACTCAATATGAGACTCATCCTCTAGAGGGGATCACAATCCTATGATTTGGATTTAATGTTGCATTTTACCTTTGAGGTAATGGACCAAGGGAACATTCTCAACCTATGCTAGTCCAAACTAAGGAAACAAAGAGCTATAATCACTCTTGAAGGGGGTACATGGTGTGTACTAGGGGGTACACGGTGTTTCCATCTATCCCTATGTTTTTTTGTGTGGAAGAACCTCACACAACATGTAAGTCTCCATATATATGGTGTGTAGAGACACACGGTATCTTTCTCATGTTGTATGGTCGTGTCCGTGTGTTGTAACGACTCAAACTTTTATCAATGAAATTTATCCCTTCCTGTAGTAATGTCATTATCATATAAAATCACATCAGTAAACACAATGCCACATCCTGATTAAATGAACTACTAAGTGACCTTTAAACATAAATTTTACACTTCTATGTTTTGAATTTTGAAAATCTAACATACGTAGTTGCGATCAGTAAGATGTTTAGAGTCTGATAGGAAAAACATAATTTTTAGTTAATATTAACCTACCCTTATGAATAGTAACCTACCCTTATAAATAGTAATATAACCCTTATGAATATTAAATATTCCAAAAGAATATTAACCTCACCCATGAATGTATAAATAAAATTTAGGTATCTTATAAGTGATAATATGACCATAGTAAAAGTATTGGTATTTTTGTAAGTCATAAATAATTAATTAAAATTAATTAATTAATTTAAAACAAAATTTATATTCATAAAATGTGTTCATAAATTAAAAATTTTATGCATTCCGGTTTTAAGATAATTTTATAATACCTTATGTAATTTTTAAAAGCATAGTAAAATCAGTTTTAATTTTAAAATTCATATTTTTGAAGTAAATTATGATTCTAATTAAAAATTAAATTATTCATAGTTAGAAAATTATTTTTGAAAAATTATGTTCATTTTTGGATTATACACATCAAAAAATGGTTAGGGTTATTTTTTGGGATTTTTCTAAAATACTTGAATTTTTTTTTGAATAGTGAAATACTATAATTTACAAAGAATCTAAGTACATTAATCATAGAGTCATGGAAGATTGTATGATGATGTAAGACAAATTATTTTGAACTAAAATTCACTTATTACTATTATTGGTCATGGAATCATTACTATTTATTTTCTTGTTGAGAAATAATAAATTAATGAATATAATATTGAGAAAACACCTCTCTCCTCCACTATAAATATCTCCCCTCACACCCTCATTTCTTCACACCTCTCAAGCTTCAATACTTGTCCAAATTATTCCAAAATATCTTACCTAGACACTCCCACATGTCCATAATCCCTTTTTCAGATAAAAAGACCAAAACCTCTTCCCTAAAGAGGCTCTCAAAGAAGATAATTCAATAGGTAATTTCTCTCCCTTTTCTTTCAAATTCCTTTCAAATTTCATTTCTTTTCTTCTCTTATCCTCATATTATCTCATCCAAATGTAATTATAACTCCATTATGATTGATATAATGGTATGATACCATGTTAATGGAATATTATTCATTATAATCCTCCCTATCTCTCCCTTTTTATAAAAATGAAATCATTGCCTGTGATGTGTTAATTTACCTACATCATGGGTGATAAACTTCCATTTTCATTAAAATACTTCAAGGTTTTAAATGAAACCATTAAATAGTTGAAACCAGATTTTAATAATTACGTTTTAACCCCTTTATGTTATATAAACAACTTTTATTCATAATACTAATTAATAAAACAAAGCATGTTTGTTGTGATCTAAAAACTGCCCAAATTAACCAAAAATGATCATCATTAAATTTTAACTAATGATTCGTCCACATGGTATATAACATAATTCATTATAAGATAATTTAAACTCCTATAATATCATTAATAACATGTAATATAAGTTCTGGATGTTTATCCATGTTCTACAAGAACTTCCATTCACATGTACAAGTGAATCGTTCATGAAAACTAAGAAAAAGAACACTCCCGAACAATGGATTTAAACTATATAAATAATATAAAGGCCCGTAAAAGAAATTCATGAAACCATAATGAACAATATTCATGTATTAAAGGTTCATTTATTTATAATTAATGAATATTATGTCATTATACAGGACAATAAAGTGAAGAAAGCATTCGGATACAAGGTAAGGGGAAATTCTTGAACCCAACTTTCTTTCTTCGAATTCTCCCTCTTTCACACCATTTTCGGTATTGTTACTCATTAAAAATAATTTTTTTCATCATTATATTACCTTTTCTAGGATATACATTATTTACACTAGATTTTATGTCAAAAAAAGATTCCAAAAGAACTCTTCTTTCAAAAATACACCTTTTACTTCTCACTCAAGCTTGATGGTTCTTGTATAAAGTATGTCATTCCCTATTTATTTTAGGAACCCAGATTTTATAAATGTGTTCTTATGAGATGAAACCCATTCCTTTACATGGGTTATTTATGTTCATTATTTATATATGTTCTATGTGGAATGCATGATAATGAAAATATTATTATGTGACGGGAGTGCCCAAAATTATATAGCGCAATATGAATATTTGAATGTGATGGGTGTGCCCAGAATTATATATCACTCTAATGCATTGGGTAAAGTGATTAATCTCATGAGTTAAAGTGAAATTATGTGTGAATTTGATGCTATATTTTTTCACAACTATGTGTGGTAGTTAACCACTAAGACATGATGTTTCATTTTTTATGCATTACCACATTCCAACTTTTCTCTTAATGTTTCCTCTCATGATTATGATCATGTGACCATGTTATGATGATAATGAATATGCTCATCCCATGTTATTTTGTTTCATTTTATTATATATACTCTTATTGGGCTTTTATCTCACCCATTTTTGATGTATATTCTCAGGTGACTACATGTACTAAGGAGAGGTTAAGAGCCAATAAGAATCTAGAGATGAAGGAATTAAATAAATGTTATGTATGGTCCTAGTTTTCCCAAGACACTAAACCTATAGATCCTCAATGTATAATTTTTTATGTTTTTTATCACTAAAATGATGTAAAATTAATGTATGAAAATTTGGGTTGTTATATGTATGGTGTTCGTTCCCGTGTTCCAACCCATGTACGACAATCCATTCCCGTGTCCAAGAACATGGCATGTCATCTGGTCATGTATTGTTTCCCATGTAATTTTACTTCATGAAGAAAACGGTGATCCATCTGAGAAGGTCCACAAATATTCTTACAGGGTTCACATGCTATGTGATCCTAATCTTCATCTTAAAACCCTAGTCACCACTGAATGGGCCCTACACAACATATAATTCTAATTTACATGTCATGTGGCTCAGGATTTTCTAGATCTGAAGTTTCTCCTCTGTTATTCCTCACACATTGTTTTTCCCTTGTTTCTTGGTAGAAATATTTCCATAGATATCGGATATAGGATTGACCAGTCTCGCCATCATCCATTTTCCGAAATATGGCCTCAAAATACATTGGGAAAACCTACCTCTAACATCTATTTATCATGCGCTCCTCGAGGAGACGAATAACACTCGAGCCAATCTTATTCACCCTTGATCTAGAGGCCATCATCATCAGTCCTTGATCTATAACCACCATCACATTCTTTAACCACAATTTTGATCCATTGAATAGAAGAACACTCACACAATGACTGAAAACCGGGTACTTGTCGAACTGTAGGCCAAACAAAATACCAATGATGATCGAATGAAGAAATTGGAAGAAATATATAAGCCATAAAATGTGAGGAATGAACCTCAACTATTGTTCATTTGGCCTCAATTCATTTTTTTATAAGGAGACCAATGAAGAGGAAAAGATAACACGTAACAAATAAATAATTGATTCCATCAAATTAAATCTACTGATGATGCGTGTATCAATTCTGTTCATGGAATTGATCCGTGTTCATCCAAGTTCAAGAACCGAGATGGAAAATCACAAAAAAAATATCCTAATTGGAGTTTGGATCAATAGTTAATGAATAACGGTTGTGTTTTCATCATTGATGAGATCTACAAACTCTATTGGCGTGATGATCCACGATCTGGTCTTGATCCATCATTATTCGCCAAGAACTCTCTCCTCCAATGACTTCTAGATCTCTAGGATTTAGCATCCAACCCTAATATAAAATACGTATCCATATAATTAAAGGAAATATCATTCATTTCATCAAAAAAATAACAAAATACGTCAATTATTTCATTTATTTCATTTAATTACACCCCCGGTTACTTTTTCAAAAACGGTCCACACCGAAAAACATTATGTCGCACCTAGGGTAAAACAAAAGTTTTAAACTCAATGGTGCCCTCAGATTTAAAATTTGGACCCCTGATAAGGAGTTAATCCATTTTTTTAGGAAAACTTCACACTCATTCTATTTAATATATTTAATATATTTCAAACATTTATTCAGGTCACATTGGGCCTCAGAATCACACGTCGTCTCAGTACCTGGTCTAAAAAATATTCCATATAATATCTAAAAATAATATATGGAAAATACAAGTCATTACACCATTTTTAGTAAACCATTTTTAAAAAACCTTGCAAAAATGGGTTGGAAAAGAGATATGTGGTTCTTGAAATATTGTACTAGAATTTTTTGTACATTGGAAATTTTATTGAATTCATACACATAAAAAATGTATGTGGTGGTTCCATTAGTAAATTACTAAATGAACCCATGAAAACAAAATATGGAGTTAATTCTAGGTTATACATTATTAACATGGGTACAAGGAAAGAGTTGGCACCAGTGAATAGTGAAAGAAGACTTTTCTTCCTTCAGTAGCTTACACTCTTTCCTAGAAAGAGATATTTCATTTTTACAACTTCCTGAATGGTGTAAAGGTTTTAAAGGGGTATTTATAAAATATCAAGAATATAATATTGATTGCTGATTTGAAGACAAGTTAATAAAATCACATGATTTTAATGTTTTTATAAGAGATTTAATTCATGTGTATTTATGTTTCGTTCTACCTAAAAATTTCTAACACACATTAACTAATACTTACTTATTTTTCAATGAAATATACAATAAATTTATATACCCAATGAAGTTTCAAACTATGGAAAAGGAAATTATTTTCATATTAAGTGAATTGAATATTTTTTTCCTACCTCCATTCTTTGATATAATGGTTTAATTGGTTAGAGTGATCTAAATTTTTAGTCCTATACACTACAAATGGATGTACCTCATTGAACAATATATAAATATTTTGAAAGTTTATATTAAAAATCAAAGTCGGTCATAAGGTTTTATTGTATTGTGATATATTATTGATGAGTCCATTGAATTATATAGTGACTACCTATCCAATTTTTATAGCATTGGTCTCCCAAAATCACTTCATAGAGGGAACCTTATGGATGTAGGAATTTCTAGAATATATATTTTCACAATTACCATTTTAGAGAAATATATTTCTCACCTGTACATTTAACATAATAGTATATAGGTTTCTCTATATTTTGAAATCCAAAAAAGAAGTTCTTATACATTTGAATCTATCAAGGGATAAAATCTGGATATCAAATACACATAATCAAAAATTTATAGGATGGTTTTGATGCCATATTTTTAAGTAGTTTTCTGCAAATATGAATTTAGTTTTAAAACAACTTTGTTGGATAGCTAGAGGAACTAGTGTAGATGTATAATCTTAAAATGGTTTTGTAATTAACATTTATACATTATATACAATGGAATATTATGAATGAAGTACAATGAAAAATAATGGAGTTTCACTTATAGAGGAAATAATTCATGTATATGGTACCGAAGATATAAATATAATTTTTGTGAATATGTAATAATTTGGAATCAATGAACAAATATGGTAGTTGGATTATAAAGTATTTCAAGTGTTAATTTTTTTATGAAAATGTATTGATAATAGGAATGCAGTTATAATTGATGATTTGAGATTCATTAAAGTGAATTTTAGTAAGGAAGGGTATAGAGTTAAACTATTAAAAAGGGAATCATAGGCATTATAAGTATTTTATGTGTTATTTCCTTCAAAAAAAATTGTTCAATTGTCTAATTATTGACTAAAACTACTATAGGGTAAAATGAAAAATTCATTGAGGATGGCCCTTTCATTGGGACATCACAATCATTCTACAGTGGTCCCAAAGTAAATGGTGACTTTTATGTCAAATGGGACCAAAATCAGGATATTTGGATATTATATAGAGGGGCTAAATCCCTTCAAAATTTAAATAAAAAATATATTTAAATGAACATGTTAAATATTTTTTAAATATATAATTTGTTTCCTCATAATATTATGTGTTCACTGCTATATTTATTTAATATAAATTAAATGTTTAACTAATTATATAGATAATGGATTCTTTACATACTAATTTTACCAATACTTAGGAACAATATATTGAAAATGTTAAAAGTAAGGAAATGTTAGAAGGTGAATAACGTATGGATACTTCGGCGTTGGCGTAGTGGTGTAGTATCAAGGTCCATAGTAATGGTGTTCGATGAGGTATGGGGTTCAATTCATGGGAGCCCAATCTTAGGGGAATTTTCACCTCCCATGCTCTGCTCACCTTACCGGGTCACCTGGTGTCTCATCAAATGGGTAGAAGGGCACAACCCAACTAGTTGACGAATTCTTGTGTTGAACCATCTCTGATTGGGATGTTACCCCATGGGATATTCTTCCATCTCGGCTAGCAATGACTCCTTACTGGAAGGGGCTTCTCTGGATGACCTCTTTGTGGGGAGGGGGGTTTCTAGGTGTGGAGGGTTTGAAAAGGAAACTCCCATAGATTCCCTTTCTAAGAAAAGTTAATAACATATGTTTGAAAAAATATGGTATCATCATAATGTGATATCCTTAACAAAAATTATTAGGGTAATAATCAAAGGCCTTAAATTCATGGTTATATGTAATACATGAAGCCAACCCATTAACCCATAAAAGTATATTTTCATTAATTATATTAAGTTCACTACATGAATTTATTTGTCAATGGATGTAGATATGTGGCATAGTGTTGTGCCTATTTTTTATGAAAAATAATTTGGGAAGACATTAGGATGAAATTATGATATACTTTCTCTATTTTATAAAAAAATAAAATAATGTAACATTGATTTAATCTTCATTATCCCTTACAGAGTATATTTTTTTAGAATATTTTTTAATAAAATCCATATTAATAGTAACTATAAAGGCTCATAGAGCCTTTTAGACACTTCTTATGAAGCATCATCTCATAGATGCTGACGGAAAGGTAAACCCCAACCCACCATCTATATATGTAAACATGATAAACCAAGAAACACATAATACTCGTATTTACCATCATGTGGAAGAATCATTTTGGGTATATTATAATTGGTAATACTTTATTTCACATTACATATATTAATGACTTTGATTAAAAAAATATAATTTATTAACTAGAAAAGGAGTGTTAAAAATAACCAATGTGCATAAAAACCAGTGTACCCCTTCCATAAAGAAAGGATATGGTATGCTTCACTAGAAAAAAAATGATACGTATTTTAAATATATAGTAATATTTTTATGTTATGTGAAACAAAATAATTATGTTCTATTGTTTATATGAAGATTAATGAATTATAATCTAAATCCACTTACATCCCACATCACGTGCTATGGAAGGAGGCTCATTTAAATAAAAGGAGACAAATGGTAGATGAAAACACATAGAAAGTATAGGAATCATGTTTAAGTATGACATAATATAAAAAAATTATGCTTTAAATCAGTATTATAAAATAATGACTATGTATATTCCTATATTTTTATCCATTTTAGACGTAAGAATCTCCATTGGTTGTACCCAATGAATGAATCCTTTCAATATATTTGAAGCGTCCAGGACAATATGGTAGTGTCAAAGGTGTGGATTTTAGAGTATCACTTCATGTATATTTTTAGAAATCATATACATATGGGGTTTGTATGAGAGAATTAAAGATATAACGGTGAAAATAGATGATTTAAGAGAAAATGTTACTTGGTAGACCACTTTTTTAGTCCAATTTTTGAAAAGGGGTAAAGTAGAAGAAAAAACACACTATATCAAGAGCCACACCCCCACCCCCACCCCCAGTTTTGAGGAAATCCATTTCCCTCAAAGTCCTGACTTAACCAAGGTAATTTATTTCTACTAAATGTGAATAAAATATTTAATAATAAATTTATTGTAATAAAATTCTATAATGTGAAATTGATTGTGATTTATATCGATCAAAACCCACTCATTACATTGTTTTGTGGGGTATAATGAATAATATCCAAGGACATGTTCTACACATAAAAAACTTCCAAAATATCATATGGGGCTAGGGATTTTCATATCTCATGATCCAATAACCAAGATATTAGTTCCCCTTGATGAATTAGATGTTCATATGGTTGAACTTATTACTGGAACCTTTATAACATTGTTCTTTATTATTATACATAAACATAGTGATAATGAGGTATGTCCTTTGCAATTTATTATATATGAAAAAACCATAAAAATTAATGAAAAAAAGTTTTAATTGAGACATGTTTTTATAGATAGAGAAACAAAATTGTAAATTAAAGGTCAAGTTAGGAAAATATATAGGAATAAATAATAAATCAAAAGGACCTTACAAAGTACCTTTACCCCCACCAATTCCACTAGCACGTTTATTAACACTACTAGTTCATGCAAATATGACATTAAAAGGTAAAATTACAGCCTATATTGAATTTTAATAACAAATTTGTAGAGATTCCAATACATATATGATTGTTTTTGAGAGTGTAATTGAAATTATCAAGAATAAATGGTTTAGAAACTCATTTGAGAATGTATACATTAAGTATATTTTTATAATTTTTTTAAATAATTGATCTACTATGTTAATTATATTTAAATACTATTCATATTTCCTACAAGTGTATATATCACTTATATGTGAAAGGAAAACCTTACAATAAAAATTTTACACTCATTAATCCTCATATCACTTCTATATAATATTTTTCAATGGGAGAAGCTAAAATTTCAAAATAAATAGAGTTGGTAGCTATAAAATTTGAACTGAAATTAATAGATGATGGGTTATACTTAATACCTATAATGCACAGGTAAAACTCTATAATATAATCATTTAAAATATATTTTTAATTTCTTTAGGATGTAATGGATGTTCATTTCGATCAATTTAGATAATACAAAGATGTATTCTTTGGATCGAAAGAATGGGTATCCAAAACATATACCACACATGTTGTCCCTTATAAATTTATAATAAAATATATACATCATTTTATAAATAAAATTAAAATTATTTGTTTAATATTTTATTTAATTATAATTTTTTTATAATTCAGTGGTCTTCACTTATCAAAAAAATCATAGTATGATGATGTCCAATGTGCATAAGAAACCTACAGATTACTTCAACTAGATACGTATTAGGGTATACATAAAAATATTTTAGTATGAAAAAATATATCAAAAATATATTACTTATTTTTCTCAATATTTTTATATTATCTAAAACAAATTAATGGAAATAATTGTGGTTATTTCATTTAAAAAATAATGAAATATTTCATATTTCATCAACAAATAAGAAACCCATGAGAGGTGTTTCTAAAGGTAATTATAATTTCATTTAAAATATTTATTAATCATTTGTTTATTTATATTTTTCTAATGCTACTTAAAATTTAAATATTCCACTTATTCAAAATTGGAAGTAGATTTATTTAGAAATGAGTGGCCAGCTTACATAGTGTTAAAATATTTACAGATTTCATAACAAGGTGATTTCCTATCATGTTTATAATTTTTTTATTTCATATATATCATGAAGATTATATTTATCTACTAATTATTTAGTTAATTTTTATATCATTTTAAATTCGAGCATTGGAGAGAGACTTTAAAATCAAAAGGTTTTCATCTTAGTAGGAATAAGATAGAATATATGGAGTGACTTTTTGGAAAATGATTGTATAATTATGTTATGGATTTGAGATTAAGACCCCAAATTATTTCAAAAGTTGTTTATTTTTTATATTTAGGCTCATTTCCAATTTTAAGTTTTTAAAAATTTTGAAAAAAGTGTGCAATGTTCAAAACCTATAAAATGATCTTTGATTGTTGTGAATTTATCAAATAAAAGTATTTGAATTATTTATGAAATATATGATTATATGAAATGTCAATCCAACATGTGTTATGGTTAGAATAAATGGATATAATTTTTTAGAATATTTGAAATTATTTAAAAATGTGTTTCAAGGTGTTAAAACCAAGAAATCAACCTGGGATTTCTATGAAATATTTGGAAAATTAACTCTAATTTATTTATAAAATATATTAGTAGATACCAAATTAAATTAAGTTATAGTTTTCTCATGATAACCAAAAAAATAACTTAGTGTTTTAAATCTCTATATCATGTGTGTAACACTTAAAACCAAGAAGATGACCTTGGACTAAAGTTAATTCATAGGACAATGATCTCTGAATTATTTGTGACATGTCTAAAAAATAACACATCAATCTGATGTTAAATGTGCTCAAAATAACAAAATAAGTAGTTTTTAAAGATATTTAAGTCTTTAAAAATATGTTTTAGGGGGTTATCCCCAAGAAAATGACCTCAAAATGTCATAGATTATTAGAAATATAACTATTGATTGATTTTTGAAATGCAGTAATATACGCCATCTCAATTAAAATTTTGTTTTGTCTGTTAAAATAATTTTCCCTTCAAAATCCCACTTCAAGTCAACTCTATTAGTTTTAAATTCATCAATGTTGTGATTTACCCCTAGATAATTAAATATATCATCAATATAAGGAATGTAAATAGTTCCTTGATCTATATGTATTTATTATTTTGATGATAGGTTTAGTGATCCAACATTGATGTGAAAAAATGATGAATTCCAAAATAATAGAGTTGACATAAAGTGGGATTCAAGAGGGGAGATGATTTTAACCTTTAAGAAGGATATTGAACTCTTTATGGAGGCCTTTATGCTCTTCATAGACACAAAATTCTTGGAGAAAAATAAATTCTCAATAAAGTATTTAGAAAATATAATGCACTCATTTACAATTTAATTTTCTCTCTATGGAGCTATTTGTTCTTTATTTTATTTTTTAGGTTCAAAAGTGATTAAATACATTATCTTTTGGGTCCAAGAACTTTTAATAACATGTTGATGAGACAATATTGTGTTTTATCGATAGAAAATAAAGTTATTAAATGTACTGAAGTGGGAGATTTTGGCATGAAACTATCACTTCTATACATTTATACCTCTCCCTTTTTGGTGCTTGTATACATTTCTGACTACTTCCTTCAAGATTTTCAAAGTTTTTGAGGCTATCCATGCCACTCAAAGTAACATTTTAGTTTACAACATGCATTCCATACTCAAAACTGATCAAACATGCTTATATTTTCTTAGTAATTTAGAACAATGTTCCATGATTAATTTTTTATATTAACGAATTAACCACATGTCAATTTGATTCATAGTGTGTCTAGTATGATTGAAATTGCATTTTTTCATTTAAGATTGATATTTTAGTTCAAAAAGTTTATCACGTTCTCAAAACCAAGAAAACATTATTTGATTGCCTCAATAATTTAGTAAAATGATCCATGATTCATTTATGACATGTAGGAATCAATCAAACACATTTTGTGGCCAGTATGACTCAAAGTTTATGTGTTTAGAATAAAAGTATAATTTTAGATCATGAAGAACATCACATATTCAAAACTGAAAAAAAAACTCAGATTGTCTTGATACTTCAATAAAAAAATATGATTCATTTATAATGTTTAATAATCAACTGTATATCAATATGACTTATGGTGTGTTTGATATGACTGAAAGTGCATATTTTTTAGTATAAAAGTATCATTTTTTCTTAGAACATGCATCATATAGTCAAAACTAAGAAAACATGCTTGGTTTTATTGATACTTTATCACAATGATTTATGATTCATTTGTGATATATAAGAATTAATTACACATGAATCTGATGCATGGTGTGTGAGGATTAACTGAAAGTGCATGTTTTCAGTTAAAAAGTTACATTTTAGTCTAAAATGTGCATCACATACTCAAAACTGAGAAAATATTCTTATATTATAATGATAATTTATGAAAATTATTCATGATTCATTTGTGATAAATAGGAATTAACCTCAAGTCAATCTGGCACATGGTGTGTCTAGTATGACCGAGATTGTGTATTTTCTTTTAAAATGAAATTTTAGTTTAAAACATGCGTCACATACTCAAAAATAAGAAATAAAACTTAGATTTCATTTATATATTAGGAAAAATATTGATGATTCTTTTTTTATGTGCATAAATTAACCACGCATCAATCTAGTACACGATATGGTCAGTATGACTAAAAGTGTGTGTTTTCACTTAAAAGTGTTATTATAATTCAAAAAATGTGTCATGTACTCATAACTAAGAAAATTTATCCTCATTTTATTAATACTTTATAACAATTATTAATGATGAATTTTTTACTTTTAGGATTAAATTTCACGTCAATCGGACACATGGTGTAGTTGATATGATTGAATGTTTATGTTTTCATTTAAAATTGACATTTTAGTCCAAAACACGTGTTTCATACTCAAAAAATGAGTAAATGTGCCCTGATTATCTTGATATTTTAGGAAAATGTGGATAATTCATTTTTTAAGTGTATGAATTAACCACATTTTAATATAATGTATAGTATGTATGGTATGACTAAAAGTGTGTGTTTTTATTTAACAATGACATTTTTGTGGAAAACACGCATAACATACTCAAGACTGATAAAATATGATCTGATTTTCTTGATACCTTATTAAAATGATCTATTATTCATTTGGGATATTTAAGGATCAATTTTATGTCAATCTGATACCCAATGTGGCTAGTTTTATTAAAAGTGTGAATTTTCAGTATAAAAGTAACATTTTGTATCACAAAATGCTCCACACTGTCAAAACTATGAAAACATGCTCAAATTTTTTTGATACTTCAGGAAAACTATCTATGATTCATTTTTTATGTGTAAGAATAAATTTCATATCAATCCAACACATGATATGGTTAGTATGACACAAAGTGTGTGTTTTCAGTATAAAATTACATTTTTACTAATAATGTGTGTCGCGTATTTAAAACAGAGAAAACATGCTCAAATTTTATGAGACTTTAGGATAATGATCCATGATTCATTTTTTATGTATAGGAATTAACTATACATCAATATAACACACAATGTGGATGGATTGACCAAAATCTCATATTTTTAGTTTAAAAGTGGCATTTTAGTCTAAAACATGTGTCACCTACTCAAAATTGAGTAAATTTTATTATATTATCTTAATACTTTAGTAAAATTATCTTTGATGTGTATTAATTAACCTAAAGTCTATCTAACACACTATATGGTTGGTATAATTGATATTCCATGTTTTTATTTGAAAATAACATTTTATTTCAAAACATGTGTCACTTTATCAAAACCATGAGAACACACTTATATTGTATTTATAATTTAGGAAAAATATCGATAGTTCATTTGTGATTTGTTGGAATCATTCTCACATCAATCTGACAAATGGTGTGGTCGGTATGACTAAAAGTTCATGTTTTCATTTAAGTGGCATTTTATTTCAAAACAAGTGTCACTTACTCACAACCAAGAAAATGTGTTCATATGGACTTTATAATTCATAATAATGATCCATAATTCATTTATGATGTGTTTGAATAAACTGCACATCAATATGACACATGATGTGCCCGGTATGACTCAAAGTTCATGTTTTTTTGTAAAAAAGTGACATTTTAGTACAAAATGCATGTCACATACTCAAAATTGATAGAATTCATTTATATTGTATTGATAATATAAAAAAAGATCAATAATGCATTTTTTATTTTTAGGAATTAACCCCATGTTAATCTGATACATGATGTGGTCATTATGACCAAAAGTATATATTTTCAGTTTAAAAGTGATATTTTTGTCCAAAACATGTGTCACACACTCAAAACTAAGAAAACATGCAAGGATTGTCTTGATAATTTTGGAAAATTATTAGGTCTATAAGGGTCCTAGATACCTTGAGAGGAGGGTGAATTAGGGTATGGATATTCTTTGATAAATTCTTCATGCCCCAATAGATATTGACCTCTTTATTATAAGGGTCACTTTGTTTTCACTAAAGTGTTAATGTTGATCTTATTATTTCCTTATTTATCTAATGATTATGATTTGAATGTAATGCAGGAAATCAAGCACAAGGATGTAGCGATTTTTACTTGGTTCACCCTCACTGGGCTATATCTAAGGAACATACAATGATGATGTGTCGATTGTACCAAATTCACTAAGGATCATTGTCAATAATAATGGTTCGGGATAGATCTTGTCTATACCTAGGCTCACTACCTTTATAAGGTTTAGGGTCTGATCACTATATTCCCAAGGTTCACTCCCTGTGTCTTTGTATCTGGCTCAATGCTAATGGAAAGGATCACTATCTTCCTCTTCCTTTTCTCACTGCTCTTGGAAGGGATTCAAAAATAGTATATGGACTTATATCTACCTTCATTATCTATAATTAATGCATTCTCAGTTGTATATGGATTCCCTATTGAATCTCCACTTTCATCCAATAGATGAATACCACTTTACCACATATGTTTTGGTAAATTCCTTCTGAACAACTTCTGTGATTCTCACTACCTTCATAAAGATCCTCTTTCGCGAAGCTCAAATAGCCTTTCGTGGAGCTCCTATCTTTTGTAAAGCTCACTTAGCCTTCATGAATCACACATTCCTTTTGCGAATCTCACTTATCCTTCACAAAGAACACCTCTTTTTCAAAGCTCAACAAGCCTTCATGAAGCTCCTTCCTTTCACAAAGCTTACTTAGCTTTCGTGAATTCTTTTACATTCATGATGCTTAGAACATTCAGTTGGATATCATAGCCTTTGTCAACTTATTTGCATGAAACTCCTTCATAAACCACCTTTGTGAATCTAGATCCTTAAGATATTCATTATGTCTCACTTCTTTTCTAAAGGGGGTAGAGGCCTATTTATAGGCATTTCCACAGATTCCAAAACCTTTTGGCCACATCATCACCATTTCACGATGCTCCCTTTTTCTACCACGATGCTCCCTTTTTCATGAAGCTCCAAGGAAATTTCATGTTTGTGATGCTTATTATAATCAAGGATATTTTCATCAAAACCTTCACATCACCATGATTCTTCACCTGAGATGATCCTCACCTTCTCTGTTCATGATGCTCGTCATACTCATGGAGCTCACCGTCAAAATCTTCACGCCTTCCTCAAACACCCTTCATGAAGCCCATTATTCATGAAATTCATGCATTTTCCATATTTTTATAAGTACTTCAAGGAAATCCACTTTTCATGATCCTAGCCAAACTATAAATTTTGGACCCCAAAAATTTGGCAAACACTAGGAAATTGTGTCACCTTGTGTATGCAATTTTCAGTACCGCTTCCAGGGAATCCATTCCTTTTTCTTGGATCTTTTTCAACATACCGTGTCAACAACCTCTATGTACTCCACAACATACCTTGGAAACCCACTTTTTTAACAAACACAATCAACCCAAAAATGCTACAATGTTACCTTGAGGGATTTTTTCCCAACAACAACGACCCTTAATTCATTTGTGATGTGTAAAAATTAACTACATGTTGATCCAAAACACAGTGTGGTTTCTATGACTTAAAGTGCATGTTTTTATTTAAAAGTAATATATTTTATCAAAAATAAACATCACATACTCAAAACTAAGAAAACATGATAAATTTTTTTTAAATAATTTATGATAAAGATAAATAATTCATTTATGGATATGTAGAAATTAACCACATGTCAATCAGACACACAGTGTGACCGGTATGATTGAAAGTGCATCACATACTCAAAATTTAACAAATGTGTTGTGAGTGTCGTATTACTTTGTAATATTTTTTATTTATGTATTTTACTATACTTTTTATTTATTTATTTTAATTTATCATTCACGCTTCCCTTTTTTATTAATTTTTTTTTAATGAAATATTGTATCATGTTTAGGTTTCAATTATTTTTTTAGAGTATTACCAAAATAAGCATTAATTTTTATTACAGGTATAATCTTCTTTTGTTCAAGCTAGGTGTAGTGTATTCAGAAACTGGTAACATGATTAGACTCTATTGAAAGGGGGCCCAAGGATAGTGAAATACAGGGCCACTCGGTCTGCTACATCTTAAATTATTTTTTAATTTATTGAAAAATGTAATGTTTGTAATAAATTTTATATATCATTGTAATAGTAATGTATTGAAATGTTTATAATGTAAATTTTTCTATAATTTTAATTTATTGTAATGTAAATTTATTTTAAATTCATTTATAATTTATTTATTAGGTTGTTTCAGTGTACTGTAAATGTAGTATCACACTATTGAAACTAAAATATTTTATCAACACTTCCTTTAATGTTTATAAAATCACACTTTATCAAGGAAATAATATATATTAATATATTTCCTCCTTATCAACATTTTTTTAGCATTTCTGAATGATCCCATTATCAATGTTTTTTTACACTCATAAAAGCACATGGATTTTAAGGATGATAAAAAATTTGTGTTTTTTATTGCTGATAAAAGTAATTTCTACTGATAATAAAAGAGATTATATATAGTATTATAATAGATAACAGTGTGTATTCAATGACATTGTATAAAGTTTTAACATTATAATGGTTTTTATTGGTTTTATTAATATGAAGTATAGTGACAACATGGGAATGTGTAGCATTGTAGTGGCACTACACCAACATAGGGTATTGTAGTAACTGATTATGCTTTATGAATACATTTTGAGATAGGGTTTAAGTTGTTATTATACATGGATATGTTATTTTTTATATCATAGATATAATGAAAGTATCATAATTCTACATGTACATTGTAATACCCTATTTCTGTATGGGTTGTGAAATTTTATAAGGAATTTAAATTTTTGAGTTTGGTAGATGATTCGCTTTGAGAATAAGGATTTGGATCAATAATCCAAGATTTTGAGTGTCCTAGTTTTATGTTTTTTGATATGGTTTGAGGAATAAGAGGTGCCTCTAGTGCTCAGATGAGTCTTGGGAGCTTCAGGATGAATCTTGGGGGTTTTTGAGTATTCTTCTTTTGGATAATGGTTTGGTGAGCACGGTTTAGGAGAAATCATGTAGCACCCTAAGCGTAAGGATATTTCTAATTCATTTTCTAAAACACATGGTTGTTTGGAATGATTAGAGAATGTTTTTGAGAAAAACATGAATATATCAAAGGAAACTTTGTGAAGTGATAGTTTCGGGTGTAGTGGAAGTGTGTGGAGGTGGGTGATATATTAAAATTTATTTTAATAATCATTGCCCGAAACCAAGAGAAAGGATCTTGCACATCAAATTTATAATTAACTTATTTAATATTTGAAGAAATAAATACCTAGGATTAATAACTTTATTCATTGGTGAATTTTTATCATCCAAAAGGACCCTTTCGTATTACCTTTATTACACTGTGAGGATCCAAGGATAGGATCTCTCTAGTGGTGATCCACACGTGCTCCTATGATCTCTGAGCAACACCACTCTATCTACGGGGGCGATCGTGGTAAGTTGAATGTATTGTGTTGTTCATTATTGATTTATCGTTCTTCAGTCTAAAATAAATCCATCTTTCACTTATTTTTCTTGAGAGGGAGAGAGAAGGAGTTGAGAGAGAATTTGTTGTGTACAAAAATTCACTATTCTCAATTTTGGATACTCTACACAATAGACATGGTCGTCTATTTATAGAGTTAGGATTTAAGTTAAAATATTATTTAATTGCATACCAGCCATTATAAAAAATTTATTATCTTTAATAAACCTCATACCACATAATAATAATTATATTATTATTATTATTTGGTGCACTCCAACTTACACAATAACAAATATTATGTAATGATCTTGTTAATTGATATTTTTCATTGGACACAGTCTTGGTCTGTTCGAACTCCTCTATCATTTATTGAACAACTAAATAAATATTTTATTCATAAATAAATATTTTATTCACAATCTTGTGAATAAATATTTATTAAAATATTCAATAAATAAAATAAATATTTTATTCACATACCGGCAAAAAAATATTTATTTAATTTATGTGATCAATATTACTTGAATTAAATTATTCCTTGGACTTGAGAATAATATTTATTCCATTAATTAAAATGAAATAGAATTTAATCAACATCAACTGAAACACTTAGTGTGTGACCCTCTAGGATTCCTTCTCATTGCCATTGGGTAGGATTTCTTAAAGTCCAAGATTAATGTCTAGTAATGGGTCAAGGCACCCAAGAGAAAGAACTTAATACCACAACATCGACAAACACATAGGAACATTTACTATGTAATATAATCTCTTTATCACAATATCTCATAAAGCATGTTGCATAACCATGTCACCAACCTATATTCTCAATATGTATTTCTTTGACTATCTGAAATAAACATCTCATTACACCATGGCCATGTAATTTAATGCGATGGTTCTATTACAATCAAAGGGCTGAGATATCAGCTTCCATAAAGATGGAAGGGATAAATCCTTCCTTAGATTATCCATTAATGACATTTCACTGATGATGCACCCAACATATCCAACTTCGCCATGAACTGTTATCATCATGGTTTACGAAACACATCTAACTACGTGAGTTGTAACATTCATTAATAATAATCTTAAATTCTAAGGATCATCACATATGCTCGTAGATAAGAATATCTAATGACACCAAAACATAGAGAATTCTTACAAGTAGGTATGTTCTTATAATCTTCCATCTTGGAGATTACAAATTGAGAACTTCATGACAACAAGCCTCAGCTACTTATGAGTACTCACACCTGAAATTCTATGTACTATGTATCCCATCAACTGTAGAAAATTATTTGATAATATCATTAAAGAACATCAAGGTTTTCATCATAGTGGGGAACTACTATGACCTTATCAATGAGACATGCACTCTAGGAAAATATTACATTAGATTCATGAAAAATAATAAAAAATATGTAATAAAATGTTTTATTAATATTCAATACATTAAATATTCATATAATCAATGTAAAAATATTTTGTCTAAGGATACCAAATCCAAAAAACTCTCACTTGGACTACATCCAACCACCTATGACCTTTTGTATGCTAGACCTCACATAATAGTCATATTTCTACTGATTCAAGGATTTATTCAAGGGGTCTACCAAGTTGTCTTCTATGGAAATACTTCTCACTACAACTTCACCTCTCTCAGAAAAATTCCTCAAGAGATGATACTTTCGAAGTATGTGTTTCATCTGCTGATGTGACCTTGGATCTTTTTCAAGATCTTTCGCTTTAGTATTATCACAATAGAGTGTGATAAGATATTTAATTATAGGTACCACATCAAGATCTTGAAAGAATTTTCGCATCCATACGGATTCTTTAGCTACCTCAGAAGCCACAATATACTTGGACTCTGCTATAGAATCCACAACCACAACCTACTTTGAGCTCTTCCATCTCATAGCACCTCAATTCAAAGTGAATATATATCTTTTTTGTGACTTAATGTCATCTTGATCAGTTCTGAAACTATCATGTTCATATTATCTAATGACTATTTCCTTATCTCTTCTATAAACCAGAAACATATCCTTAGTACACATCAGATACATAAGGATAGTCTTGACTACCATCCAATAGTGATCACCTGTATCAGATTGATATCTTCAAACAACACTTAATGCATATGTGACATCTAGCCTAGTACATAGCATAACATACATGTTTGAACCAACCTTTGATTCATGTGTAATCCTTTCATTCTGTTTCTTTTCTCATATGAATGAGGTCACATTTTCCTAAAAATATCAATGCCATGTGACACTGGAAACAATCCCCTCTTAGATTGTTCCATACCAAATCTCTTCAGTATCTTATCAATGAATGTACTTTGACTTAGGTAAAGCAGCCTCTTGGATCTATCATGATGGATCTTGATCCCAAGAATATATGTTGGATTTCCCAAGTCCTTCATAGAGAAGCATTTATTAAACCATGCCTTAATATACTATAATACTGGTATTTCATTTTCAATGAGTAATATGTAATAAATATATACTACTAAGAAAATTACTACACTACCACTAAACCGTTTATAGACACATAGCTTTCATTTATTGTTTATGAAACTAAATTCCATTATGGCCTCAGCAAAAAAAATGTTCCATTACCTAAATGATTTCTTTAATCTAAAAATGGATCTTTGATACTTACATACCTTGTTGTAATCCTTTAGAGTCACAAAACCTTTAGGTTGTGTCATATAGACATCTTCTAGAAGGTTTCTGTTAAGAAATTCTATTTTGACATCCATTTTCCAAATCTCATAATCATGGAAAGACGCAATGGAAAGTAGAATTCTGATAGATTTTACTATTACAAATAGTGAAAAGGCTTCATTATAGTAAATTCCTTGATGTTTTTTAAACCCTTTTACAACCATTTATGCCTTATAGGTACTAACTTTTCTTTCCATCATTAGTTTCTTCTTGAATACCAATTTACAAGCAATGGGCTTTACATCTACTAGAGGTTCTATCAAAATCTAGACTTGGTTTTGGTGCATGGAATCCATTTTAGAATTCATGGATTCTTTCTACTTAGCAATATATGTTCCACTTACTGTTTCCTTATAGGTTAGAGGATCATTATTGTCAACTAATAATGAGTCACCATCCTCAGTTAATAGAAAACCATATTGTTCTGGTTCTCTAATCTCTCTAGTAATCCTACACAGTAATTGTGTCTCTAGAATAATTTCTTCTTCTATAGGGCTTTGTAAAATTTATTCCTATGCCAAATCTTTTGTATCTTGAGCCTATATTTCATAAAATTATATCTCTCTCCCACTATCTCTTTTATAGATAATATCCTCCTCGAGAAATGTGGGATGTATGTTAACCAAAACCTTTTTTTCTAAATGATTGTATAGGTAGTATCCCTTTGTTTCATTGGGATATCCTATAAAGATACACTTGTGGGTTGGGGTGAAATATTGTTTCCTGAAGAAGCCTTAAAAATACTTCTCAACCCCACACATGTAAGTAAGACAACACAAGTTTCTCTTCATTCCATAATTGGTATGGTGTATCGTCTGTTTCTTTAGTTGGCACTCAATTTAGTACGTATGATTTTGTTTATAATGCATATCCCCAAAAGGATAATGCAATACTCACATGCTCCTATGATCTCTGAGCAACACCACTCAATCTCCAAGTGCTAGCGTAGTGAGTCAAATGTATTGCACTATTCGTTATTGATCACTCATTCTTAAGTCTTAAATAAATCTCTCTTTCACTTCTCGTTCTTGAGAGGGAGAGTGAAGGGGGGTTTAGAGAGAATTCGTTGTGTGCAACAATTCTCTATTCTAAATTTTGGATACTCTACGCAATAGACATAGCCATCTATTTATAGAGTTAGGATTTAAGTTAAAATATTATTTAATTTCATATTATCCATTAAATAACATTTATTACCTTTAATAAACCCTATGACACATAATAATAATTATATTATTATTATTTTGTGGTGCACGCCAACTTGCACAATAACAAATATTATGTAATGATCTTGTTAATTAATATTTTTCACTGGACACGGCATTGGTCCATTCAAACTCCTCTATCATTTATTGAACAATAGAATAAATACTTTATTCCTCAATAAATATTTTATTCATAATCTAGCGAATAAATATTTAATAAAATATTAAAAAAATAAAATAAATATTTCATTCATGTGTCGGTGAAAAAATATTTATTTAATTCATGAGATAAATATAAATTGAATAAAATTATCCCTCGGGATTGAGAATAGTATTTATTTCATTAATTAAACTCAAATAGAATTTAATCAAGATCAATAGAAACACTTAGTGTTTGACCCTCTAGGATTATTTCTCATTGGTATTAATTAGGCTTGCCTAAAGTCCAAGATTACTATCTCGCAATGGGTCAAGGTACCCAATAGAAAGAACTTAATGTCACAATGTTGATAAACATATACGAATACTAATTGTGTAATATAATCCCTTTGTTATAATATCTCATCAATTAGGTTTCATGACCGTGTCATCAGCCTATATGTTTGATATGTCTTTCTTTGACTATCTGAAATAAATACGTCTTTACACCATGGCCTTGGAATTTAATGTAATGGTTTTATTCCAATCAATGGGTGATATATCAGCTTTTATAAAGAAGTAAGGGACAAATATTTCATCAACTTATTCATTAATGACATGTCACTCGTAACGCATCCAATGTATCCAACTTCTTCATGAACTATTATCGTCATAGTTTATGAAATAAATCTAAGTATGTGAGTTGTAACATGCATTAATAATAATATTAAAGTCTAATGATCATAACACATGATCCTAGATAGGAATATCTAATGAAACCAAAACATGTGGAATTCTTACTAGTGGGTATGTTCTTGTAATCTTCCATCTCAGAGATTACCAAGTGAAAAATTCATGAGAATAAGACTCATATGCTTATGAGTACTCTAACCTAACATTCTATGTACTATGTGTCCCATCATAGTATATTATCCAACTATAGAACATTATTTTAGAATATCGTCATATAACATCAACGTTCTCATCATAATGAGGAACTACTATGACCTTATCAATATAAAATACACTCTAGTACATTATTACATTAGGGTCATACAGAACAAAAAACAATATGTAATAAGAAGTTTTAATAATATTAAATACATTGAATATTCATGAAACAAGAGTAAAAAAAATTGGTCCTAGGACACCAACTCCAACACAAAGTGGCTCAGACCTAGAGATTGGTGCATGTCTTATGCATAGTTGCATAAAAACCATGTGAAATGTTGTAGGCTGGTTGTAGATATGATTCTCATGGTTGGAACATGATTGGGTAAACCATGCAACCCAATCATACAAGAGGGGTGTTTTGAAGCAGTGTTGAGCAGATAGTTAATTCGTGGTTTGGTAAACTATGTAGCCAAACTGTATAGCTCATTAAAAGTGGTGAATTTTTGTTTTCCCCTATGATTTTAAGAGTTTAGTCCCCCTCTTTTCACCTCCTCTATTTCACGTGATACCTGTCAAACCAAACCCCCTCCTTACTCTTTGTTCCCCCTGCATTGGGGATATTTCAATGGCTTTGTTCAGTGAATACAAGTTTTTTTACTCCTCCTCATTCCTCTTTGGACTTCCTCTTGTGGTTTATTTTGATTTCAATTTTTTTAGTTAGGGTTTTGTTTCTGATTCCACCGAAGCATGGTGAAATTAGTTGTTTTTTATTGGGATTTTGTGAACCCTAGAAAGAGGATGTCCCATGATAGTATTTTCACATCGATTCAAGTTATTTTAGTAAAGGTACATTATCATTTGTTTTTGTATAAAAAATTAAATTAAATTAAATTAGTGATTTAATTAGTGTCGTATATTGTGGAATTTTTCTAGGATGATGCTAGGGTGTGTTGTGGGCTTCCCACATGAAGTTAGTCACAACTCTGGTGTGGTAGGAGCACCTAGTGTGCATTTGGCCATTTAGGCCTAATTAAATTAAATGTTAAATTAAATTATAGATTTTTAAAATTAATTATAAATTTATTATAATTAGTTATGGGGTGTTGTGACTTAAGGTAGGTTCTCCAGAGTTGATGTGATGCTTGCAAGGATCTCAGCGAGGATGGTCAAGCAACTTTAAAAGGGGATAGCTCTGAATTGAGGCAGGTGGTCCCTTGGCAAACTCCTATGGTATTTTCTTTTCTTTATTTATGTTGGAATGTGATATGTGGTTATGTGCCTAAGGTAAGTTGACCTGTTTAAATTAAATGAATTGTTTTAATTAAAATAAACTCTCATGAATAAAATGAACAAAGTATCAAGGGTCGTGAAGGACCCTTGTGCAGTGTCTTGATTTCCTCGGCCTCTAATGGTTGAGTAATTAACTATACATGAATTCCTTATGATACACGGACCCTAGAGGGGTATATCCAAGATGATTGAGATATAATGGCCCTTAGTATAGGTTCCCTTTGGTACCACTAAGTAGAGGTGATTGACGAACCAAGATGGATGGCCTATAGATTGGCTATGGGAGAACCTTATGATTACTCAAATCCTTTGGGCTACGTGGGATGACTATGGGGTGTGCATTCCTTTCCCATTGAGATGTGATAACCCGGGTGGGTAGACTCGATGTGTAACGACCCAAACATTTATTAATGAAAATTCATCTTAATCTAATTAAATGTATTATTATGTAAAATGGTTATATAACATATACACTTCCTTGGTTTTATGTTTTTGGATTTTAAAATACCATTAAAAATTTTATCGTTGCTGATATAGCCTTTGAACAGTGATCGCATGATTAGTATAAATATAGGGCTTTAACAAATCCAATTTACTCAGAAAAAGGAAGCGATGATCTCATCTAGTAGAATTGCTCTATACGAAGCCCATTTTTCGGAGCTCGGAAAGGAGTTAGCATCATTGGGCTTTAATCTTAACCAAGACCAAGTCGAGCTTCAACACGTTACGCTTGAACGGAACTGCCTACGGGAGAAGTTGAAGTTGATAGAGATTACCACTCGAGCGATGTTATCTGAGCCACCCCAAGAGTATGTCACCATCACATACCTTACCCTTTGGCCTTATACGGTTTTTATAAGGGGTTATGTAACAAGACCCTAGCACTATGATTATGTACTCTATTTTTTTATAAATAATATACATTCATTTCATTATTGTTACTTTATAAATGGTTTTTAAATCACAAATCATATTTTTAGTTAATATTCAATTAAAAAGACTATTTTGATGAATTAATGTAATTTTTTGAATTAAATAATATTTTAAAAACATATTATTAATACTAAATTACTTTTTATTAAATATAAATTATGATATAATTTTTATGAATACAATTGTAATTTTTATTAAGGTTTGAAAACAGTTTTTGTCAAAACCCATGAATTTTCAATAAATGTCAGTTTTTATTTTAAAAGTGAAAATTCGCATATTTAGAAAATTATTTTGATAAAATTAATATTATTTTTTGAATCAGGATGTCAAAATTATCCAATGGTGAATTTTTCATAATTTTCTGAGATAGTCAAATTTTTGGATAAAAATTAAATACCGTTTAAATATATAATGTGTTTTATGACATCATAACGACCCAATAGTGATGTAATAAAATACTATAAAATGTATTTTTGGACAATATATGTTTTACCTCTAAAATAATGTTATTTTATATTTGTTTGATTTAATTTAAAAAGATTTAGTGGACCCTCCATGACTTATAAAACATTTTAACTTTTAAAATGATTTCCTTGAGAGTGTGACTCACCTCCACATAAGCAAGACTAATATTTTAATAATTTTTTCCATTTTCCTTATAAAATAATGTTTTACACACCCATTTTTAAAAAAAAAATGCGCAAAAACCATGGGTTGGCTTGTGGTTTTGATTAGTTTAATGTGTGGTGTCCAAAACCTAAATAATAAATAATTCCCTCTCTTCCTATATAAACCCACACAATCTCCCACTTATATTCACTCAAAACCCTTAGATCACATCCCTACTCTATCATCCTCTCTATAGTATCCTCTCAAGTCTCCCCAATCTCCCAATTATCCTCTCTCAAGCCCCTCCCAATCCTTTTGGATCACACTTCCAAGTAAGGGATTTCTTCCTTTCTCATTTTTTGTCCAAATTTCTTTATGTTGTTATACCCTTTTAATTTCAATTAAAAATGTTGGGTTATGATTTCAAACCTCCCCCATAATTCCCTCATTATTTTTTAATTATGAGATACCTCTTTCTCTCTCATTAATGCCTCTCATGTACACTCGTTACCATGCTGAAATTCCGTAAGGAATTTCTCTCTTCGCATTTACATACAAGCAATTCTTTTGTATTATGAATCTAAATTTTATTACATATGTTGTGAAATGTATATATATATGACCCCCTTAGTTTAAATTTCATGTACATATGATGAGACACCCATTTCTCTCTTATCAACCATTTTTATGAATTCTTATACCATGTTGTTATGTTGCTGACATTGCACCATGGTTTTCCAAGCCAAAGTCATTGTATAGTGAATACCATGCCCATTTCTCTATCAAGGGTATTCACCTTCATGAACATTTAATTATTTGTTATATATTTTCATGTATTAATTCCACATTACTTTATCAAGTAATAAATGATGATATTTAATGAATCCATGTTATATGATCCATGTGGCACACTTATGCCTGAAATGAAATGATTAAGAAGGGTGTGCCTTGATAGTGCTCCAATGAATTGGGTAAATATTAGCATCATGATACATCAAATAAAATGAGGGTTTACTCATTCTAATTCAAGTTCAATGAGGGTTTACTCATACTCCATGTGCAATGAGCCTTGGCTCATGCTAATATCATGTTAAATGTTGATGTCACGTTTCCATGTTATGATAATCATGCTATATCATGCCTTTATGTTCATATTTCTATTATGATCTATTGATATGCCTATTACCTAAAAAGTACTATATTTTTCATGTTATTCCTTGTTTACTCTCTTATTGGGCTTTATATCTCACCCTTTTATCATGCATGTCCTCAAGTTATCTCATGCAATGCTAAGTATGAAGGAATGTGTGTGGTCATGTAAAAGAAGTTTTCAATAAAGATATGTATTTCATGTTTTAAGTTGTTATGTAATGTTCCCAATCCAAAAAGACACTATACCTCTTGATCTTTTATGTTGTATCAATTGAATATTTTATGTGATAAATTATGTTTAAGTGTGAAATAAAGAGTAGGGTTGTTATACGATGAGACTGATGGATTGGTAGGGATTTTGGACCAACCAAGAGTGACTTGAAAGGGTATGGTCTTGCGAAAATGTATCATTTGAGGCTATCCTAGGATCCCACTAAGGCCTCAATGAGACTTGATGATTCCAAGAGATTTTATACCCTCTAAGTGATAGGTATTGACTTGAGAGACACATGTGAGACAAGAAGACCCACAAAGGGTGTCCTGACTATGATGAGGCCTAGGGGACCCCTATGGGTTCCCCCGCTATGATGTTTTCCCTAGTGGGAGGTTGAATATTTTGAAATTGGTTGTGATTATTATGGGCATCACCTTAGAATCTGAATCAACGTTTTGAGCCTATAAGGTTGTGATGACTACAGGTTGTGCACTTGAGAGGTTGGTTAAGTTTATATAAGAAGGAATCAAACAGAAGGACATCCCTGGTGATATATTATGGATTAAGTACTACCCCCCATAATGTATGAGATGCATGGGATGCCTTAGATGATCTCATTATATCCAACCTTCACACCTGATGACTAAGGGACACTCAGGATTACCTCATGAGGTTCAACGATGATAACTAATGATTATAGAATGTTCAGGATTACCTACTGAGGTTCAATTATGATGCTTAATGACTATGGAATTATTTATATTACCTATTAAGGTTCATCTATGACACATTATGACTATTGATCACCTTAGATTACCTCCTAGGGATCATCTTGTAGCCTAATACTTTGTGGATGCCTTGGGAATTCTCCTTATATCAGGTGATGGTACCTGCTACTATAGGATGCTTTGAACATTCTCCTTGGATCTGGAAGTTATGTCTCATACTATATGTTTATTGGGCCTATTTTTTGTTGGAGTGGTTTTTTGGCATTCTCATAGACTCCCCATCATAGTCCAATGCAAGTTTGGATAGATCCTGAGTTTAATGGTATAACCCAAGGATTGATTGTGGTAATTTTTTGATTTTGTAGTTACTTATTTATTTTTTGATCATATCACATGTTTACAATGCATTTATTGGTTATGTATGACACCACGTTGGTGGTTCTCTACTGAGTTATACTCACACCATGTTCGGGAATCCATGGTACTTTGCAACCTGAGTAGACTTCACTGGTCTCAGGTTTAGGTTGGTCAAAGGCTTAGAGTAGCTTGATAAAGAAAGATAGCTCATGTGGGATTGGATATCGGGTTGAGGTTAGGTGAGGGGATTGTCATAAATCCTCTTGTAGTTTTGTTCTTTCTTTTAATTGTTTATGTGATCGAACTGGTAGGCGATCGTTGTTGTATGACTATATGCTTCTACATTTATTTATTATTTATTGATGGATATGTTTATCACTTCTTCATACTTTGATCACTCTGGTTTATTATTATTGTGGATGTTGTTAGGTTTATTTTATATGTTATTGCACACTCTGGTATAGGAGTATAGTCTCCCAATGGTACTACCTTATACCCCAACTGCTAGTCGAAAGCCTTTGGCATATGGGGAGGTGCACATGAGGACTAGTGGAGACTCCCTCAGTTCAAGCACTGCTCAATAATGGTGGAATAGGGTGAGATGTTACAAAGTGGTATCAGGGAATTTTATATGACAGATATCACTGTATGCATCAAAGTTTTTATTTTGGCTTATTATTTTTTGAGATGGTAGAAAGGTGATATAGGAATGTGTCAGATCTTATGATAGACCTCAGACTAATCTTTTGTGAACACCTACTCTAATCAGAATTCTAGGTTACCAAATCATGGTATTTCCATTTTTGACTTTCGGTTTCATGATTGTATTATTTTCAACAAGAAAGATGCACATGGGTTTTGAGATTTATGATTTATGGATTATTAAATTTTTAGAGGTCTTATACATGTATCATGTCTGGAAAATAGGATTCACATGAAATACATGTTCTTGTGTGATTTTTATCATTGATGATAGAAGGTTCGGTTGTTTAAAGTTTTAATAACATCCTAAATGGTGTTTTCCCATATAGCTTGTTGGTGGCATTTTACTATGTCGAACCACAGTCTAGTTTATTACAATGATAGGTCATGTGGATCCATGATGAGATTATTGATGATGATGACTATGAAATCCCTTGAAGTAAGGGATGTGTAGTGGTCCTAGTAGGTCGGTACAGGCATTGGGTGCCTTGGTGTTTAACCCCTTATGGGTAAATTTAATTTTGATACAAATTCCAAAAATAAAATTGGTTCAGTTATTTAAAATTGCAGTATAATGTATATAGTGTTTTCCCTATAAATTTGAATGACGTTCTAAATAACTGACCTATGTGACTATAGGGTACTCGACATGGAACTTGGTAGAGTGATTCCATTATATGTATATATTGGCAGGTGATATGATTATGTGATCCTCAAGGGGGTGACTCTCGTATGTGGAGGCTCGGTGAGGATCATCTTAAGATTGTGATTCTCAAGGGGTGGTCCAATATGTGGGTTCTCTGTGAGAATTAGTTCCATAATAGGCTAATGAGTTGGCATGTGATACTAGATATGGATACATGAGACCCTAGAGAGGGTAGTTCGACACGCGAGTTGTTGTATGATGTTTGAGACAAGAACAGAGATATTGCCTCATGAGTTATGATTTAGGTGAGATGTGGCCAAGTGTGATACAATTTATGGGATAGGTAGGAGTGCCTAGTGATTTTGAGACATGGATCAGGATAGGTGAGTTGGGAATTATGGTTGAGATGAGAATTTTGAGGGTAACCTAATTGAGGGGTCAACTCGAGTTTGTGAATTCTTTATAAACTAAAATCATAAGAAGGTTCTTCGGGTTATAAGATAATGCACGTGAGGTGTTACTGGGTATATGGAGTAGGCATGATTATGCCTTAGGTTTTCATGATTAAAGCACCTTGAGTGTTAGTGCTTTGGTATCTAGTTAGGTTTCAGAGAGCATGATCGGTAGGATACCTAGCCTTGTATATTTTTTTATATGCTCCCAATAGTGTGGTTAGAGCAAGGATGGATGCTTATGGTTTTTGGAATGATGTTGAGATGGCAGGTGATTGTGTTGTTTTTTTCAACATGTGGGGGGTGTTGGGTTTCATATAAAAGAGCATAGGGGTGCTTTGTTTTGATGAGACTGGCATGAATGGGGAGCGTGATCGGTGGTTTAGGCACATGATCCTAGATATGATGAGGTGTAACTCTTTGAGCGTGATTCGGGTTGTGCGGTTGGGTGGTACAAGATTGTATATTTGTTTCCTTTGGATTAGATTGAGGTAGTGTGTGATGGATACATGCGACGCTGTTGAGTTTTCAATTGGTGAGCGGTCGTGGGTGGGTCGAGGACCGATGGTTTTGATGAAATGCTTACAAGACTGATTGCCTAAGATTTTCAGTGAAAATGGGGAAAGGTCTCTCCATGGTATGGGAGACATTGGAAATGGATCGGGTGAGGTGGCACAATCGATCTGGGGTTTGATTATGGACAAGTGTTTCCTGGGATGAAATGAGTGTGGCTCGGGAGTAGTGACACGCATATGGAAAAGGAACCTATTGAGGTTACACTTGAAGAGTGGTATAAGGGAAGTCATGTGGTGGGGAGCACATCATTGGTCATTGGAGGGTTTCATCCTCTTTACTGATGAAGTCCAGTGGATTTTGGGGATGGCATTCTCTTGAGCCGAGAACGGGTAGAAATTAATGTTTCATGTTGATGCTCGGTTATGAGCGGGGAAACTACATCGAGACATTGCATGCAGTACTTGATGGAGCGTGAGTCATGGAGGTATGACCCTCATGCTAGAAGAATCATGGGCGTGTGGGACCGGTCATTGGATGGTCGAATTGGTGTTTGGATGCTAGTGAGTGGATGAGTCTAGTTTATTTGGTCCCATGTAAATACCATATTTGAGATTCAGATGTGATGTTGGCTAGATTCTAGTTGTTGGCGTGGGGCTTAGGATGATTTTGACGAAGTCTGAGCGTGTGTTGGATCGGGGATGTACCAGTGCTCAGGTGAGAGCATAACTACAAACTTGGTCCGTTGAACAAGGATTCAGCAGTGGAATTACATCATGAGTCTAGTTTTGGACTTTGGTGAGGGTGCTTGGATGATCTCGAGATGCCTCCAGGGTGCCTCTGGGTTTGGCAAAGGCTTTTTGAAGGAACGTCAGTGTATGTGGGCCTTGTGCATAGATAAGAAGTGGTACCAGGTTTTGACAGGTGTTTTTGTATGTATTTGGGTGTTGTGTGATGAAAACTGCACCAAGCAGTTCAGTGGGCCATTGGAAATGTGTCTCGATATGAAAATTCTGATGGTGGGGATCATCATGGATCGGAATTGGCCCTTTTGAGATGAGACCTATGATGGGGAGCGACATAAGCCTGGGGATGAATTGACTAATGACACAGTGGTTTCTCGGGACAAAAAGATATTACGGGGTGTCATCTCGTTGTTTTGGTGATAGTAATGAATGTTGGTTCGACTTTGGAAAATTGAGCACCTTGTGTTTGGAGTGGCACGGTAAGTGCACATTTGGCATTTGGAGATGGAATGCAGTGAGTTGGTGATAAAGTGACAAACTGATTATGTCGGGTTATGCTGTTGGATGACCGGTGAGACTTCTTGAGGATGAGAAGTGCTATGGTGGGAAGATTGTAATACCCGTCTATGTACCAGTTATGAAAAATCAGAAGGAATTTAAATTTTTTGAGTTTGGTGGACGGTTCCCTTTGAGAACTGGGATTCATAATGATAATCCGAGAGTTTGAGCATCTCGAGTTGATGTTTATGGATATGGTTTGAGGACCGAGAGGTGCCTCGGGTGCTCAACTGAGCTTTGGGGTCTTTAAGTTGAATCTTAGGAGTTTTTTGAGGATTCTGGTCAGGGCACACGGTTTAGTGTACATGGTTTAGGAGAAACCATGCACCACCCTATGCATGTGGAGCTTTTCGATTCATTTTCTAAAGCACGTGATTGTCTAGTACGTTTAGAGCACAGTTTGGGAGGAAACCGTGCGGATCTCAAAAGAAATTGTGTAAGACGGTTTTAACTTGTGGCTCGTCACACAGTTTGCACAGGGTTACAGATAGATCATGTGAAATGTTGTAGAGTCGTTTCGCACGGTTAGCACACGATTTGGTAAATCGTGCGATCCAACCGTGCGAGAGTGATGTTTTGAGACAATGTTGATTGCACGGTTGATGTACGGTTTGTTAAACTATGCAGTCAAACCATGCAGCTCATTAAAAGTGGTGAATCATCGTCCCTCTTGCACGACACCCAGTCCGATGAACCCCCTCCTCCATCTTTGATCCCCTTGCTTTGGGGCGATTCACTGGCTTTCTTCGGTGAATCCAAGTGGGTTTCCTCCTCATCCTTCCTCTTTGGCCTTCCTCTTGTGGTTTCCTTTGATCTCAGTTTCTCTGGTTAGGATTTTGATTCTAATTCCATTGGAGCATAGTGGAATCAATCGTTTTTATGGGGCTTTCATGCAGCTCAACGAGAGGATGTCTTGAGACGGTATTTGCATGTCGTCGCAAGTTGTTTCAGTGAAGGGACATCGTCGTTTGTTTGTTTTTTCAAAAGTTTTTGGTTTAAATTAAATTAAATTGGTGATTGAATTGTTGTCGCATGTTAGGACTGTGGTCCAGGATGATGCCAGGGGTGTGGTGTCAGCCTCCTGTGTGCGGTTGGTTGTGGCTCCGGTGCAGAAGGGAGCACCTAGTGAGTATTTGGGCATTTATGCCTAATTAAATTAAATTGAAAATTATTTAAATCAATTATAATTAGTTATGGGATGTTGTGACTTGAGGTAGGTGATCGGGAGTCGATGCTACACTTGGACAGGTCTCGGCGGGGATGTCCAAGATGTTTTAAAAATGGGATAACTCTAAATTGAGGTAGGTGGTCCCTTAGCATACCCTTATGGCATTTGTTTTCTTTATTTATGTTGACATGTGATACATGGTCACGCCTTTGAGGATGGTTGACCATTTAAATCAAATGAATTATTTTAATTAAAATAAACACTAATGAGTGAACTGAATGAAGTGTCAAGAGTCACGATGGACCTTTGTGCAGTGGCTTGAACCGGTAGTTGTGGCCTTGATTATACAGGAATGTCTTGTGATACACGAATCCTAGAGGGGTATTGATGGGACGATTGAGACGTCGTGGGCCCTAGTATGAGTGACTTTCAGTACCTCCAAGTAGAGATGGGTGACCAACCGAGATGAATGGTTTAGAGATTGACCATGTGATGTCGTATTCCAAACTTTACACCCGTCGTCGTCTCTAATCACGAAGATATTTAAGAATTATTTAAGTACCCCCTTCTAAGTAAAATCACAAAATAAAACATCCTGTAATCAAAAATCATTTTGAATATCAATGAGAGATTATATTCCTGCTTAAAATTTTTATATTTTAAAAATGATTAAATTCAAATAAAGTTATAAATAAAGGAAATGGTGTAAAAAATTAATAATGTAATAAAATGTTTAATAAACCAGGGGTATCACGTGCCCAAGAAGCGGCCTGCGGATCCCTGGAAACGGCATCGGTCGGTGTATTCTGGCGCATTAACGTGACGTTGTTTTGGGAAGCGCGGCGCGAGTCAGAGTCAGAGTCAGGCGAGGAAGCGAGGGCTCGCCGGCGACTGAAAAATACAGGACCGCGTACTCGGTCAACGCAAACGAAAGTATTATCTATTTATTTATTTATTTTAAAAACCATTGATTTTTAAATATTTTGAAGTTCCCCAATTATTCGTTCCCATCCGTAAACCGGGTTTACAATGGGCGGTCCAGATTCATCGGTCCAATTTAAAATTTTAAATATTTTGATAATAACGATCACGCCCATCCAAAAGGTGTTGGAAATGAAGTAAAAAACATGAAAAATAATAAATAAATAATACATGATAAAATAAATAAAGTATGTGTGACATACATTATATAATACATGATAAAATAATGAGCGATGGAATTAATCTCCATTTTTTATATACGCTAATAAAAAATAATTTCATTAGCGTTAAAATAAATCTTTAATAAAAATTTGATTTTTATTAGTTTTTATTTTAACATTGGTAAAAGTTGCATCTTTATCATTGTTTTGTTTAGCCGTGATAAATGTTATATATTAAAATATTTATCTATTAATTCTTGTCAAATTATTATATATATTTTGATTAGAATGAAAATTTTGTCACTTGAATGTTTTAATTAATTAATTGATTGAACTTTTAAATTTTTAGAAATTTTCATATAATGATTTATATATATTAGTATTATTATTATGTATGTATATATGTATGTATATATCACATTTATGTATATATAGTATTTAATTTTAGTTTATTTTATATATAAATTTTAAAAAATTAATATTATATGCATTTTATATGGTTAGATGTAATATCCCAAGATTTTAAAAAAGAAAGACTAATCAATAGCGTACTAGATACGCAACACCGAGATTAAAGGAATAACGAATTATTATTATTTAAATGCAGTGACTACTATAACATAACCGTTAAATTAGCGGGAATGGATAACATTAACAACATTATGAAATATATAATGGTACTACTCATTTCTAATGTATTGATTAATGATTTGTAAATAAGCACGCAGTTTTTTTTTGATAAAGTCAATTTTTTCTTCAAAAATAAGTTTTTTTCAAAAATGAGTTTTCTTGATTTTTACGTGTGAATATTATAATTAATTTTTGGTAATTTTAGAAAATGTATTGACAAAATGAATTTAATTTTTGAATTCAGTATGCCAAAATTATCTTAGGATTAATTTTTGAAATTTTTCTAAAAAAATTGATTTTTCAATTAATAGTGAAAAATACTGTTTTTTAATTGAAAGTTGTATTTTCTTTTAAAGTATTTCTAAAACCGAATTTTATTTTGGATTAGTTTTAAAATATCATTTGTTCCTTTTTATATAAAATGAACTAATTATGGTTTTTGAAATGAATTTTACACTTGAATTTAGTATAAAAACATTTTATATTTAAAAATGGCATTTTTCGAAAAAACCGTTTTTCATTACGTTTTGTCGATTTAATTTTAAATTAAATTCTGTCACTTATGTGTTTTGAATTTTAAAAAATCAATTCCATATTTAGAATCAGTGGATCTAAATTTGGTAAATATGACCATTTTATTATTAGTCAATATGAATAGCAACCTGAGTAGTTTTTGTTATCACAGTAAAGAGTTAATCAGATAATTAAAGTTAAAAATAAAATATCAAGGATTATAAAATGACCCTAACACTTGCCTAAATTTTATTGGATGAGTCAATTTTGTCCAGACTCATCCAAGATTCGATAATATGACATTTTTTGACCATTTGAATAAGATTATGACTTTTATAATATTTTATTTAAAAAATACAATAAAAAATGTTACATTTTTGTTTTTATTAACTATAATATTTTTAACATAAGGTTAACCAAATGCTATGTTCAGTTATAAATATTCTTTTGAAAGCTAAATGATTTATCTTCATCATAAAAATTTATTTTTAATTTTTAGTGAACAAATAATTATTTTTAAAATTTACAAAATGCTGATGTAGTAATTATTCAATTAATGGGAAAATCAAATAAATGATATTAAAAATATCAAAAGTAATATAATTTGAGATAATTAATGTGATCCAAAAATTTTATAGATGAACATGACATGTTAGAGGTGTATTAAAATATTTGGTTTGAATTTTACTTCTTGTTTAGATATTATTAAAATCAAAGTAATGAATTGTTCTAAATATTGACATTAATGATATATTATAATAAATAATATTTTATTAAATGATATAAAATTCTTAAAAAACTTAAATTCATCCAAATGATTAGCATATGGTTGATGATATCAACAATGATCCATTTATAAGCGGTTTATCCATTTATAGTAACTATATTGACCTTCAAAGAGTAAAAATTATTATTGTTACAATAAGTGTGAAAGAGGTCAACAAGGGGTTACAACAAAAAAAGGGTAAAAATGTGGTCAAAACTTGTCTAATTTTTATTGGATGAGAGGATTTTTAACAATCCTTATCCTTTATTTGAAATAAACCAGTTTGGAGGCATTTGGATTTGAATATTAATTTATATTAATTTAATATTTTGAGAAATTATTAGAGTGCCCTTCCCATCTCTTATAAAAGAACACATCTTATTCCCTTTACTTCACACTTCAAAACACTTTTGGTTTAGCCAAGCTCTACTCAAATCACTTTCTAACACCCCTCCCCACATTCTAGAGGTCTTAGATAGGGTAAAACATCAAACTTAGTGGTCTTAAGATGTTAAGCAAAGGAGGATGTCTGAAGAGGAGGTATCATTTTAAATCGAGAACTTCTGTTTTATTTATTCTTCCGCCTCTTTTAAATATTCCTTAACCATGCATATATAATCACACCAGTATCTTTCATATGATTAGGTGTTGTTATGTTAATGACACAACCTATATTCATCTCTTCTTCCATCACATGAGAAACAAAATCATCGTTCATGTGTACGGCGGGCTACCGCCTTGCGAACCGAAGTAATTTGTTTTTCATCACCATATCTCATGAATGAATTATAATGATGGAATTAATGTTTATATATGATATTCATGAAATATTTATCATTATGAAAAGATAATATATCATTTACCTTCTTACCTATCCATTCGTTGAAAAATGATAATGTCGTTTGTTCATACGTGTGGTCTACCACCTTCACAAAGTGATGTGATTTATTTTTCATCACCACATCACATGAATGATATATATAAGTATATTTAAAGGAGTAATATGATATTTATGATATTATTATCATTATAGGAAAATAAAATAAAACATACCTTCTTTCCATAATGATCGTTGAAAAATGGAAATGTTATTCATGCGTACGTACGACCTACCATCTCCATGATTGTAACATAGTTCATTTTTCATAACCATATTTAATGGTTGGATTTAAAAGTATAATTGATATATATAAATGATAACTATTTCATGATTATTATTCTAGAGGTGATTGAATAATAACCTCATTGACCGTAGTCAACCTACCGAAGTCATTTCTGACATATGAGCCGAATATCGACAAAACATATGATGCAAATTTAATTGACTAAGTAATTGTATATAACATGGAATTAAATGAAATAAAGGAATAAGGAACTTGAAAAATGTTCTTAAGAAATTAGAAAATTAATATACATTTGTTATTCTGGAAGATAAATAATGTACGTGATTAGTCAGACACAAGGCAATAGACTTTCTTTTAAAAAGCCATCTTCTAATATTTCCCTTAAAACTCTGTTTTTCTTCCATATCCATTGTTTCCGATGAAAATGGGTTTTCCTCAAGGAATGGAATGGTCTGACGGATCAATACATCCCTTTTATTGAAGGAAATTCCATAATTTAGTCATTCACATCGGATTCACCATTTTTTGTTTCCCTCGGAATTCACACCTCGTTATGATTTTCTATTTATGAACAATTTCCAATGGGTTTGTTCATGGAATTGGAATCACCCAATGGTTATATATCTGGAGAAACCTACTTTCCAAAGGCGGACACTCATTAGGTGTTTTGACCAACGATGCTTAAGAACTCACATTGGCCGAGAAGATGGGAGGTCGGGATCATCACACCCTTTTGAGAGGAATTATTGCCTACTCTGAGACTCTTATCGATTTAAGATATGTTCATGAATCCTTCATTAATTCCCAAGTATGATATGGGTCAAACTAAGATTATCAATCAATTATTAGCATGTGTAGGTCTTAGAATCATATGTATGTATCAAAAGTTGATCATCAATGGAGATATCTGTATGTATCTAAGGTTCCCCATCGATGGTATCCTCTTATGTACTACATAGAGATTATTTGGTTGTTATTATAATGATGCTGATTTTCTAGCCGCACAGTGGGGCACTCTAGAATTTATTGTCATCAAGGGAGACTAAGGTCACTTTGGAGTTTATCATCATCCAGGGAGATGTGATTTGTTTTAATGTTGGGATCAAACCCATGGATGAGCTTCCTACGTATCTTTTTGAAAAGAATCAGAACCCACGTAGTTAAGTGCCACTTAACATGACACGTCATGCCTTTTAAGGTCATGTGATGAGGACCTAACCATACAATTTAATGTAATGTGGAAAGGACTAGGGGTGTCCATGGGTCGGGTTGGGTCGGGTCGAGGGTGTTCTAGGGCCCGACCTGAGGAGAAAGGATCGGGTCGGGTCGGGTCGAGTCTCATACTTCGCGAGCAGCTGACCCGACCCAACCAAACCCGTTGGGGTCGGGTTACCCGACTCATGGTCGAAGGACCCGACCCGACCCAACCCTCTGCGGGTCGGGTCAGTTTTGGGTCAGGTTACTTTGGTGAACCCGACCCAACCCGAGCTAGCCCGAGCTAGCCCGACCCAGCCCGACCCAGCCCGAGCCAGCCCCTTAGACCCAGCCCCCTCCCCCCCAGACCCGACCCCTGCACTACACCCCAAACCCGACCCCTGCACTACACCCCATACCCAACCCGTAGGACCCCAACCCATAGGACCCCCCTTTATGCAGCCAGAAGCCCCCTCCCTCCCCCCTGTGTGCAGCCAGACCCAACCCCCTATGCAGCCAGACCCAGCCCTCTCCCTCCCCACTATGTGCAGCCAGACCCAACCCTTGTGCAGCCACCTGTGCAGCCAGACCCAGCCCCCTCCCCCCTGTGTACAGCCAGACCCATCCCCTTGTGCAGCCAGACCCCCCCATGCGGCTAGACCCAGCCCCCTCCCCCCTGTGTACAACCAGACCCAGCCCCCTGTGCAGCCCCCAGACCCAGCCCCTCCCCCCCAGACCCCTGTCCAGCCCCCCCAGACCCAGCCCCTCCACCCCCATACCCAACCCGTAGTAGGACCCCTATGTGCAGCCAGACCCAGCTCTATTTTTCACCATAAATTCATGTTATGGTGCAGTCAGTGCAATAGAGAATCAAATAGGTAATTCACAATCATGTAGAACCATAGTTAAATAGAGGATAACTAGTCTAATGGTCTAAATAATTTCCTACCTACCTAGGCACAAAGAAAACATTGCAGGTAGCAGGAGGGAATGAAATGAAAACATTAACATTGCAAGGTAGCATGGAGGGAAAACATTGCAGGAAATGAATGGAAATGGCCAAGACTGGAACATGCAGGTAGCAGGAAACATTGAAAGCACCACCCCACAAGGCAAGGCAATACTTTGAATCCTCACCAAACCAACAAACGAGACCATCAAGAGAGGTGTTTCAGGGGGAAAGGTCCCTCACCTGGCCAGCTGCGACTGTGATTTCTGAATACATCAGGGTGATTGAAGAGGAGATGACATGGATGCCAAAGAAAGTTGCAGGGTTGTTCTCACATTCATCCTTAATGACCCGTTGATTTTAAGCAACTTTATTGGGACCCCAGAGAAGTCTAAACCCTCCCCAGTGTAGAAATTGTGCACCGCCAAGCTCTGTGATGATCAACATTGTAATAGGGGACAAAGATAAGCATGAACAAGATTTATAACAAAATAAAAAACCCAAGAAATGTAAAAGTAAGCTTATAAATTAAAATCTTAACTAGAAACTTGACTGTGCTTTTATGTGTGGATATCATCATGGAGCCTAGGGCTTCATTTCATTAAGTGCAGCCTATTTCTCCAAAAAGTCACTACCACTATTTATCATCCACCACTATGAGGAAATGTATTGTTCCACTTACCCTAACAGTGCCACATTCAATTTCCACACATGGATTTAGGATGATGACTGAGTGAATCTACCTTTTCAAGAGAGTCACCATAGTACTTAGATTCAATTAGAGCTCTATATCGATCAAGGCTGAGATCTAGTCGAATGCACTCTGAGCAAAGATTCCCTGCCTACACATACTCTATGGGATCATTGGAATTCCACTATATATCGAAGGAGATCACTACCTATCGACACCCAAGATGGGTGAAAAATTACCAATATTCCATGGGAATCAAAAGGAAACAAGGATGTAATGCCAAACTATGTTTTTGATAAGATTCTGTCACCATAAAATAGAAGCATAGGTGGGTGTATGTTTTCTAACATAATGTAATAATGAAAATCCATTCTTCCAAGAAATGCATCACCAAGGAAAAATAAACTTTCGTCATTTGCTGGCTAATGATGCGAGAATCCGAGTTGCAGATACTAGCAGATTATGATGTCTTGTGGGTAAAAAAATTATTCTTAGGTGAAAAATGAATAAATGAGGACCATCATCTAAAATCCCAAAAAAATATTTCCATTCCAACTATGCTATAAAGCATGGAGACACTCCACTGTCAAAAAGACAGTGGGATGGATTATGGGTGAACACTGATTCCTTAGAAAAATTCATCTAGTCCCTTCATTATAGTGGTGTGTCAACTATTCAATAAAAAGTAAACCTGATCCCTAATGAATGAAGATTTAACTAAATTCTATGAAGAACCATGTTCCCCTCACATAGAGGGAAGCATGAAAAAATAAATTAGCATTGTTCTATAAAAAGAATTCAATTTCTGAAAGAAGGGGGATGGGAGGGCTGACTCTTGGAGAGGCAACACTCATGAACTACTAACCACTACTCTTATTTCATTATCATTTTTTTAACCTCTGATGATGGAAAACTAGTACATTTTTGGTGTAGCCAAGGAGAATCCCCTAATTTAAAGGCATTAGAGTTTCACATTGAAAAAAAACATAGAAGAATAGAATACCTAAAATACCGTGTTGAGCCACTTATCATATAATCAATTGGTTTTGTGACAAACACTTAAAATGATATTGAAACTTAGTTGTATTAGGCCTAATGAGTGACCTATATTATAATTGACATAGACTAACTCATTCAATATTTGTTTGTAATACGATATATAGGGCTTAACCTGGAATTTTTTTTCTATACCATATTCCACCAGTTAACAAAAGAACTTTTTTCCAAGTTTTCAATCTAACGTCCAAGAAAAAAAACTGTTTGTCACCCGTGAAAAAAAATGGCCAAGCATGGAGAGTGAGGAAATGAATTGTGACCCTCTGATTTGTGAGTTCATGCATGGAGGTAATGAAATAAAAACATTGTAGGTAGAAGGCAGGAACATGCTTATTCAAAAATCAGAAATGAATGAAAATGGATGAAATATGCAACACTCATCTATAGCCATTTCAATATCAAATAAGGTAGTGGGTAGGTAGTTGATCCTTCACTGAGTCATCAACCAGATTTAAAGAAGAATAAAAAACCTAGCCTATATTAGACAACAAGATCTACAAAAACTCATATGTGATGACATTATTATGAAAAGAATTTTTAAAATAATCATAAATTTATACCTTAATTAAGAGTGCTCCATCATCCTTGCTTCTTCTACTTTAGATAGTGAAACCCTGATCATGAATTGTGATGGATGGTGGCATATCTTAAAAAAACACAACAAAAGAAAGAACAAGTCAGTATTTTACTTTTTCAAACAAACGTTTATAATTGACAAATGAAAAATGATAAAAAAATCATAATATTTTTAATGGTAGTACTTGATTCAATCGATTCCACTTCTTCTAGTTTCTTTCGAATGTCAATTGGTTTAGACTTTCTAAACCAATTTTGTGAGAAAATTAATGCTTCAACAGTTTTGGGATTCAAACAACTACGAAATGGATCAAGGACTCATCCTCCTATACTAAAATCTGACTCTGAAGATACTGTAGTTAAAGGAATTTCTAGAATATCTCTAGCAATGCATGAGAGAACATGATATTTTCTTGCCTTTTCTTTCCACCAACTCAAAATATCAAATCCTTCAAAATCATCCTCACAATCATCAATCTCAAGATATCTCTCTAGTTCATTCATTTGTTGTGTCGGCTTCCTTTTCCTTTTCTTTAATCTATATTCATCTTTCCATTTCTCATCATCCTCACTATCGGTACTAGCATCATGAATATGTGACTCTTGATGAGAACTGGACTCACATTTATCACCAATTGCAATGGTATATCTACATTTGTAAAACTCATAGAGATTATTCATAACCTCTGTTAATTTACTGATCAACTAATTTTGGTCTTCTTCATCATCAAACATCATTTCAAAACTATCTCGAACATATTCCAATTTATATCTGGGATCAAGAACAAATGCCACAAGAAATAGAGAATTAAAATTTGAATCAATACCCCAATACTTGTCCAACTTAAGCTTCATTGAAATATCCATTGAACTCATAGTAATATCATGACTCTTCATCCATTTATTGATTTTTCTATATATGTCACAAAGTGTATGAAAGAATGTGTGACATGTCACATTCATAGAACCAGAAAACTCAATAGTGCTATCGTAATTTTTTTTAGGAACTTGAAAAATATACGAGCATGCTCCCAATCATATGTTGTAGGAGCCCCACCTTCACAAACAAGAGAACTCTTAAAACTTGCATCCTCCTCAAGGCGAATAAATACTTTTTCACACTTCTTTGCAACATCCAACATAAAGTAACAAGAATTACACCTAGTAGGAACATCAAGAATTATGGCCTGTTTACTAGGAATTTTTAACTCCTTGGCTATGCTTTTGAAAAGAGCCAATCTTGAAGGTGAAATTCTCACAAATTTGTAGGAAACTCTGATTCTAGCAATTGATTCTGATATTTACTTTAACCCATCACTAACAATAAGGTTTAAAATACGTGCACAACATCTAACATGAATATACTCTCCATTAAGAATAGACCCATTCCAATCATTAACCCTCCTCACCAAATAACTGATCGCTGTATTATTAGAACTAGCATTATCCACTGTAACAGTGTTAATCCTTTCAATCCCCCATTGTTTCAATGTCTGTTCAAATACTCGGCCAATTTTTTCCCCTTTATGATCCACAACAAGACAAAACCAGATGATTTTTTTATTCAATATCCAATTATCATCAATAAAATGTGCAGTCACACACATATAATTCAGATTCTGAATTGAAGTCCATGTGTCGGTGGTAAGACATACCATGTGAGAGAACATATCAAACATAGACTTTAATTTTTCTTTCTCATCCAAATATAACTGCAAACAATCCCTAGCAACTGTTTTCCTAGATGGAACTTGAAATTGAGGTTGAACAACTTCAATAAATTCTCTAAAACCTTGATTCACAACATACTTAAATGACAAATCATCAATGATCATTATTTTAGAAAGAGCTATTCTTCACCCTTCTTGGTTAAAATGAGATACTGGAATTTTAACCGTCCCATCATCCTCATCTTCACACTTCTTCCTAAGACCAAGAGTGGTTTGACTTTTGTCAAGATTTTTGTGTGGATTTTTGTTGCATCTTATCAAATTTCTATTCAGATTACTAGTTCCATGTTGGCCATATGTGCAAGCATAATATTTTCCACAATAATTACAAATATCTCTACCATTTTCTTATGAAAATGATCCCAAGCTTGAGAAATTCTAGAACCAGTAGGAGATTTAGGAATTGTTACCTTTTCAGGAGACCTATTACCCTCACTTTCTTCAACTGGTATGTTACTATTCCCCCCTCCTATTTCTATTGAATGTGTAATTGGAGTAGACCCTATCTGACCTTGGGTTCCTGCACCAACTAGAGGATTAGAACCACTTATTTTATCACCTTCCATGATCGCTAGCTGTTGTCAAAGGGAATAATTAATGAAATGAAAATCCATAAAGTCCTAAACAATTGACAATAATCATAAAAGGAAAGTCTCACCAACATGATTCTTACTCAAAAAGATCCAATATAAGCACATAAAAAAACGTGACAACTCATATGCCAAAAATAATCAATGATCACAACATAATGTATAATCCATGTAGAAACACACAAGGAGCTAATGGAACATGTTTCTCTTGGATTTCATACATTGAACCTTCTACCAATAAGTTAATGGTGACACAACTCATCAGCCAAATTACTTTAAAAAATCCTCATTGGTGACAGAAAAACCCACTAGCTAGTTATAACATTCTACTATGGTATGGGTGTCTAGACAAGTTATCACACTCAGGAAACATTCCTAAAATTTACACTTGGTAACCTAGGTTCCTCATGTCATGGATACAAATATGTAGTTAACATAAAGAAAATGTTTTAATGTGAGATGCACACTACCCTAAGGCATTATAACAAAATAATAAAATAAAATTTGACCTCTAACACACACACCCTCTTAAATTTAATAAATTGACTCATCCAAAACTAGGAAACATGAATCAAAATTCATATAATCAAATGAATTCTAACAAGTATAAACAATAGGTGATAACACACTCATCAATAGTGTAAAATCAAGATAAATTCTAAAAAATCACCAACCAAATTCAAAGCACTAATAAGGGTTTTCAAATAAAAATTACTTACCAATTAGTTAACCAATCTAGGCCGCACGCACACGCATCAACAAGAAGTAGGAGGAGGCGCCGCAAATCACACCCAAAATCCAACCTTTTCAATCCTATTTTAATCCACCTTTAAAAGAAATATAAATACTAAAAAATCAACAACCAAATTAAATTCAAATCCCTGCCACCACTAATAAGGGGTTAGAGTAAAAATTGCTTACTGTTAGTCTGTTAGATAGGAGGAGGAGGCGCCGCAAGCCAAGGGTTGGGGAAACTCGGGGAAGGAGGAAGGAAGAGAGGGAGGGTAGGGTTTCATCTGACTATAACTTGTGAGGGAAGGAAGGGAGAGTAGGGTTTCTTTCTTCTCCATGAGGGAAGTTCGGGGTTGGTTGGCAGGAGAGAGAGTAGGAGCAGACTGGATGAGGCGAGGCGAGAACATGACTTGTGTGAGGGAGGGAGGGAGGACTATCGTCGATCACGAGGGAAGAGGAAGAAGGGGGTGGGTTTCTTTGGGGGGAGAGGAGGAGGGCGAGAGTGTGAGGGATATGAGAGGAGAGAAATGTCCGGGGCAAGTGAGGCCGACCCTCCCATGGCCGAGACAACAAAATGTTAGGGATTTTTTTTGGTTGGTCACCCATCGGGTCACAGGTCGAGTCGGGTCTAGATGACCCCAACCCGAGACCCAACCCAACCCATATAAAATTGACCCGATGTGAACCCGACCTGGGTTTTTTTTAACCCAAACCCACCCGGTCGGGTCGGGTCGAACCCATCAGGTCAGGTTGGGTCTGGAAACCCCTAGCAAGGACATCTTGGAGAAAGTTGCCTAAGAAAATATTGGTGTGGGAATTATGAAAAAGTAACCCAAGGAACCAGAGAGAGATATGTATTCTTAGGTTGAATTGGAGCCTGCTGGGAATGTGTCCCAGGAAAGAATAAGGTTGATTTAGGGTGTTGGGTTTGGATCTTAGGGAGCCTTCCTATGTATCCCATTTGAATAGGAATCAAAGCCCATGTAGTTTAGGCATGTCTCGTAGGGAAGTATGGCCCTTTGAGCGGATTAAGTTGGGGATTATTCCTAAAGAGGATGACTTTATAAAAGGGACTGTGAGGGATGTATTAACTTGTGGTGGTTTGGGGGATTAACTTGGGGATTACCCCTAAGGAGGATTCACAAATTAAGGGAATTATGATTGGGGATTACTCCTGAGGAGGATTACTATTGATCTTGGGCCTTAGCTAGGATTTCAATGTATCGTGATTCATTTGTAACTAGGAATCAGATTTCTCATAGTTCAATCCTTTTAGGAGGATTTTTCGAGTGTCATGATCATCATTAACCTCTAACCCCACATGATTCATACTCGGTGTGAGAAAAAAGAGGAAGTGGAAGATTCGACAAACCAAACACTTTTCCTTCTACACTGGTGGAAGAGGTCTAGGATATGTCGAAAGAGTTTAGGGCTACGGTGGAAGAGGTCAGGGCTATGAAACTTCTCTCTCTTCACTTTACATTGGACATGAGTCCAAGGTAAGGAAGGAATAAAGGCGAAGGACACAGTGGTAGAGAGGATCAAGACCGCAACCTCCTACATGAAAGTCTAGAGGCTTACTCCATGAAAGATTCCATGAAATTGGTTCCGTAGTGGGAGGAGGATCTCATTCCATGTTTAATGAAAAAGAAAGTGTGATCCTTACCCTCCCTGCTGGGAACCAGAGGCTTCAAGCCTTAGAGACGAGAAGGGTCATACATAGTCCAAATCCCAATCCTCAAGACTGGGAACTCCTCAATACTATCCATAGTGAAAGGGTAATTTTGACTATAGATATACAAATATATAGATGCCTCGAGGGCCCTGACCCTCTGGTAGGACAAGTGTGAGAAACCTATGACCGTAGAAATAAAAATAAAAATCTTAAAGTTTTATTGGTCAAGAGGTCTTGGTGGGGTTTTCATCTTGGTCCCTTTCAGACAAGGGATCCAAGGATAGAGGAGCCCTGCTATGAGTGGATTTAGAAGAGGGATCAAAGGGTGACTCTCATAGGTCCTAGTCTTAGGTTCTTGGTGTAGTTATGATATGCAGGTGGACGGTGTAAGTCTTAGGAGGAACTAAAAGTGCTTTGTATAGGGGGGATAGGCCTGCATGAGATGGATATGCCTCGAGTAATAGGCTACCGGGGTGAAAAAATTTGGGTGAAGCTTTATCCAGGGCACCTTGGGTCTCCTCTGGTGTTTCTAAAAGCGTCTCGTGTAGGTCCCTAATTAGGGGCAGGGACCTCACGCAGGTGGTTTCTCCTTAGGGGAGAATAGTCCTCGTGTAGGTGTCTTATGTCTTTATAACCCGAGGTAACTTTAATCTTGGTCATCCCCTTTAAATATCTCTTCTCTCGTGCTTTATAGAGCTACTTGAGAAATTTTGGGGGACCTAGAAAAATGTGATGCACAATGAGAGCTCTGTTTTTTTTTTATTTTTCAGTCATTAAAATGAGGAGCCCAATGGTCCTATTTATAGGCAAGAAGGGGACCCTGGTCGAAGGATTTTGTCGGCGTAGGTCCAAGTCGCAGATCTATGATGTAGCTACCCTGTGTAGGGGTGGAAAAAATAACTGGGTTGAATAGATCCTCAACACAGGTGCCCGAGGTTGGTGTACCGCACAGGGGGTTGCGCCTTCTGAACTACACGAGTAGGGCCGACGCTGGCCTTTGGAATGTAGGTGGTATACGTAGGTCCATTTTGAAAAGTCTCTCAGTTATTTGTAAGGTTCCTTGAAAATAATATGCTAAAGGTTCTCTTCATAATCTTTTTGTCCTCCTTTATAAAAAGGGACTGTCAAAAAAAGCCCCCCCTCAGGATTGGATCTGAACAAAATAAGAGGGTCTAGTCCTGAGGTAAAAAGAAATGAGGGAAAAGATTATGAAGGATAAAATTCTAGATCATGTAGGAACTCTATGTAGGTCCTGGGCATAGGTCGACGACCTAGGCGAGTGGAATGGGATGATTGTGTCTATAAATACCCTCTTTCCTTTTTCATTTTCTTCACATTCAAAGTTTTTGAATTTTTACTCTCACCACATAGATCATTCATCCAGCTACATCACACTGTGCTTCCATCCATCTACATCACATTGTTCTTCCATGAAGGTCTCCTAAAGGTTTTCTTCAAGGTACAACCACTTGAGCGATGGGGCTGTGCAGAGTCACCTTGGTTGTAGGGGTTGCGCAGAACTACCTCATTGAGGGACCTTGTCGAGGGACCTACACGTGGAATTTCCTTTTCCAAATTCTTGGATTCTTCTAAGATAAAATTTACACCTTCTTAAGTCAATATTTCAAATTAATGATAGAATTTGGTGCCTTCTTGTAGGTATTCAAATGGATTCTTTAATGACTACAACTAAGGAAGCAGCTGCACATCAAACTGAGATGATCAAAGCCATTAGACCATATTATTATGATGTCATGATACTATCCTTTCTGATTTGTTGAAGTTTTTGATTCCACATCAACACAAGTATCCGTAAAGTGAATACCTACCTCTGTATGGGAACGAGATTCTGAGGGATGATCATATTCCATTATTTAAGAAATACTTCCTGGAAACTTGGTTTGTGAAACATATCAACTGTTCCTATACCAACATCTTTGCGAAGGGTATTCCCATCAGGGAAGGGACAATCCCTATTGGATGCATTTTACATCACAGTGGATTCACCTCAATATGAATTCACATGTCATAAATCCAAGACCTCATTATTCTGAATCGACCTTTCATGCTTTGGAGACAGATAAATCTCATGGTTGGAAATAAGACTAGGAATTCAGCTCCAGAGGGGGAGTCAGACCTGAGTGGATGTGGGTATTCTGGGTGTTCCAAACTTATGCATAGTTCAAAAAATAGATACAAGATGTTCATATTTATGAGACTGTTTGGGTAGGAAGACCTATATTTACAATAATCCAAATATCATTTCTGAATTTTTAAGCCAATGGAGTTTACAGACAAATTATTTTCACTTGACGCACGGTGAGTTCGGTATTAGTTTTTGGGATGTCTACCAAATCTATGGGGTCCCCATTCTCAGGGAAATTTATGATGAATTTATCCCAAAAAATACAATGTGGGATGATACTGAGAGGATTCCATCATTGGCCCATGATCTATTCAAAATAGAGAAGAAACTGTAGAAAAACAAAGATCCTCATCCCATGGACGATGTCCATACAAAAGTGTGGATGAGAGATTTCTTAGAACCAGCAAAAGAGAGTGGTCCTACTTGCAGGAGCCCTACTATTTTCCCCACTACAAATAATCAGGTTGATTCAGGCATGTTTTGGACCACATTGGAGAAGGTTTTGTACAAATGTTGGGGTTATAAGGTTAACCCCAAGATTAATGCGAAGGTTCACTTGGTTGGATTCCTTTCCATGTGGCTAAACGTTTATTTACTCCCAGTTTGTTAGCCTGGTGGCGGCACGAGTCCAGAGACTTTTTTTTCTTGCAACCAAATTATCATAGGAGAAGTATATAGGGTTGGATGCTACTGTTTTAGTAGGAATCTATCATTGTTTGTTACATTTATACAATGGGAAGGACCCATTTAGAATTGCAGGTCCATTCCAGGTATCGTGGGGCCAGATTGCAGCACATTTAAGCTCATATTTAGTGTTGAATTTAGTTAAGATCCCCTAAAGATTATTTTACCCATTTGTTCAGAAAGTCTCTGGGATTCAGCCTCTAAGCCCGAAGCCCGATGGGGTGTTGAAGGTGCCTAATGTATCTAGAGACTTCTGTTTCTTTCCATTTAGTAACCCACCGACTAGAGCGTTTGTTGATGATGGTAAGGAAAATAATTATGAGATGAGGTCATATGTAATAGCATTTAGGGATAGTGTATTGGTAGCCTGTATTTATTATGAGATTATTTATGAGGCTTATATTCCTTATCAGTTTTCTCTTCAGTTTAAATGTCTTCAATAATCAATCACCTTTCCCCCAACACATGTTAGACATGAAATGCATCCAATGGTGGATTTACAATTATGGATCCTGATATCTCTAGAGGTATCCAAAATGTCAATCATGCTACCTTCATTAGAGGCATCAATCAGATTGGAGGCAGGATATGCCAAGGCCAAGGTTTCTTTACACACTTAGGGGGCACTGACAAAGGGAACATATCGGGTAGAGGCCACAACAACTGTTGGTCATGGAATATGTGGAAAGAAGTCTAGAACCAAAGATGGTGCAGAGGTTTTAGATCCATCGAAACGTTCTCATACAAAGACTACCGAGCAAACTACGGTTAAAGAGATAACACCTCTAGTGCTAAGGTAGTCTAGTCACCATTATCAGGAGGAGGTTACTATATCATCCCCCTATTATTCTAAAGGAGAAAGGAGTCCTAAAGAGGATTTCCAATAAGAAGGCATTGAGCTTTCCCCATAACTATCCACATCAAATCCAAACTATGTGTGGCTCTTAGAAATCCAATTTTTGGAAAGCATGAATCATGATATCAGGGATGCATGGTAATTTCTCTAGGTCATCATTCAAATCCCAGATTTTGGGTGATATTAGAGCACCCTTCGATTTTCATCCTAACAATAATTTGGATGAGGTAACATAATATATCCAGGAGCTGGAGGATTTCATATATGCAACTGATGATCAAATCTCGACCTCAAAATGAGTATTCGACATGCTGGACTGAGGAGTTATTAAAGGGGTAACTATTTATCTCAGGGAGGAATGGGACATTTACATTAACCCTACCGAAGTATTTCTCTTTTCTTCTCTTTCATCCACCATCATTAATATTTAGAGGATTTTATTTTTCAGTTTGGAATGGGAGAAGGATAAGCAACATCAAAGGTGTTTGGGTCACTGAAGTATGAGCCTATGAGAACCCCTATCGAGATGGTGGATGAGGCCCTAGGGTCCCCAGAACTCTCTCTAGGTGGGAGGACCATGATGGAGGTGATGGTGATGAAAATTCCTCAGCTGTTACCTTAGGTCTCTGTTTCCAAAAAGAGTAGTACAATCTCTTCATTATCTCATGAGAGGAAGAGAAATAGAGCATTAAAGTTGGTTTGGTGAATACTGTTGGGAAAAAATCCCTCAAGGTAACATTGAAGTATTTTTGGGTTGATTGTGTTTGTTGAAAAAGCAGGTTTCCATGGAGAATTGTCAAGTTCCCGAGAAGTTGTTGACAATCCATGTTGACAAAGAACGATGAAAAAGGAAAGGACGATCTGGAGGCGGTACAAAAGAGAAGTACAAGGTGGCGCCGTTTCCTAGTGTTTTCCAAATTTTTGGGGTCCAAAAGTTGGAGTTTGGTGAGAATCGCGAAAAGTGGATATCCTTGAAGATCGTATTTTAATATGGAAAAGGCATGAATTTCGCGAATAGAGGATGCATGGGTTGGATTCCGCGAAGATCAGAAAAATGGAGGCGGTGATACTTCGCGATTACGTCAAAGCTTCGCAAACGGAAGAGCTGAAGCGCATCGCGGTGGTGAAGAGCTTTGCAAGGGAGCTTCGCGGCGATGAAGGGATTTTCAAGGGAGCTTCGCGGTGATGAAGGGAATTATGAGGGAGCTTCACGGTGAAGGCGCGAAGGAATTGACAGGATGCTCCGCGATTACGACGAGCTCCGTGAACGGAAAATTTCCGTGGTGCTTCGCAATTTGGACAGAATTCCGGCGGAAACTTCGGAGCTTCGCGATTTGAGAGGATGTGGAGTTGACTTCGTGCAGAAAGTTCGAGGGTTGGTGGAATCACCTATAAATAGAGGCCGACCCCCTCGATAGAAGTAGAGAGAATTTTCAGAGAAAATATTTTGCTCTCGTATTGCGAAGGTGGTTCGCGGAGCCAGTGTGCTTCACGAAAGAGGAGCTTCACGGCAGCTATTGTAGCTCCGCGAAAGTTGTGAGATCCACGTTGGCTCAGTGAGCTTCACGAGGGAAGTTGCTCTGCAACGGATTGAGCTTCGCGGGAGTTCTTCGCGAGAGTGCTTCGCAAGAGATCTTCGCGAAAAGGCAGGAGCTTCGTGAAGGCTTGTTTGAGCATCGCGAAATTGGGAGCCTATCGAAGTAGGGTGCTTTGCGAAGGTGTTTCCAAAGTGAATTGCCTAGTGGTTCAGAGGCAAAGTGTTATTCATTAGTGGATGAAAGTTGGACTTTAACAGAGTATCTATCAACAGTTGAGGATGCATTTATTCATGCAAATGAAGAGACCTACAAGTCTATAAACTGTGAGTGGATTCTCTTCTAGAGCAGTGAGCTTAGGAAGAGGAATAAGGTGATCCTCTCCACCGGCAGTGAGCCAGAGAGAGAGAAACAGGGAGTGACCCTTGGGAAGCAGTGAGCTAACCCTAAACATTGTAAAGGCAGCGAGCCTGGGCATAGAAGTGATCTAGCCCGAACATTATTGGTAGTGAGCCTTAGTGAAATTGGTACAGCGGTACATCGCCGTTGTATGCTCCTTGGACGTAGCCCAGTAAGGGTGAACCAAGTAAAAATCTCTGTGTCTACCTGGTTTCTTCCCTGCATTGCATCTATAGAATAACCATCAGATAAAGATAAAAAGAAGTGATCAACATTAACACATAAGAGAAAACAAAGTGACCCTTGTAATAAAGAGGTCAAGATCCAGTGGGGCAGGAAGAATTTTGAAAAGAATATCCATACCCTGATTCACCCCCCCTCTCAGGGTATATATGCCCCTATTGGCCCTAACAATTGGTATCAGAGGGATATGTTATTTTATCATATTTGTTTTCTCTGACTTGGTTCAATCGATTGCTCAAGTTAAAGATCCAATCTGCTCTTATCATATTGTGCCATGGAAAAGGGAAGAACATCAAAGAAAAAGAAGAAGGGTAGTGGTATTACCCACTGTGGAAGTGTCAATGGAAAGAGTGTGATTTAGTTAAAGGAATCATGTACTGAACAGAAGAATGGTTTGGATGAATCATACTATGAAAATACTTACTCATTCAATGATGCTGAAGGATTGAGTGACGAACCTGATTTCCCAAGTGATGTTGGAACCACTGATGATGAAGAAACACAAATAAGTCGAAAAGTGGAAGTTGTCCACAAGGAAAAGGAATTGGATCAGAAATTAGATGAAGAAGTTAAATCTAAAAATATCAGAATCCAAGTATTGGAAATTGAGGTCAACAAGATAAGAGGATTAAATCAAAGACTTATTGATATAGTTACTGACCTAACAGAGAAGAAGGATTCACATGCCGAAGAACTACAGAAGATTCCTAAAATAAAAGGAAAACAAAAGACGGATGATTATGAAGAGAATCAAAAGTCAGATGAAGTTAAAAATCCAAAAGCTAAAAACGATGATCTAGAAACATAGTTGTCCAAAGAAGTTCAGAAGAATCAAAGGATGCAATAAGAGAATGTATCCATCTCTGAATTTTTTGCTCAAGAAAAGTTGAAAGTAAAAGAGCAAAGTGACACGGTAGAAAAGCTCACACGAGAACTGGAAGATGAGTTGAGTAGCAGGGAGAATCTCAGAAAAGAACTCAATGATCAACTTGAATCAAGAGATAATAAGATTCAAAAACTGGAGGAAGATATGGAATCAGCTAGGAAAGAAATAGAGAAATCCAATGCTAAAGGAAATCCCAAAATGAAGGATGCCTTGAACTTGCTATTTTATTATCCTTCGGCAGGTGATGATGAAATGAAAAGAAAATTTGCAATTTCTGAAAAGAGGAAAGAACAAATTTTCTTAGCTCAAAGACCTTACAGTCTGGGTACAACGGGCATCGGATTTGATGAATCCCCTCCCGTGCAAGATAGAAAGAGAGCTGTGAACAGTTCCAGATGTGAAAGAAATCCTATAGGTGCTGGAGATAGGTCTAAAAGGACAGTTACAAAAAGTAGTGATGACATGTGCTATTTCTGTGGGATTGATGGCCACACATCAAGCTTCTGTTCAGAGGCTTTGGAATACATTTCAGGCTGTGAAAGCAGAGACATTACTAAATCTGAGAATAAGAAGAAGTATCATGATAAATCAGAGAGAAGAGTTTCTCAGAGGAGAACATTCATCAGATGCTATTACTATGGAAGGATGAGACACACCATGAGTATGTGTCAGGAAGCTCAGGATATCGATGCCAGAAGAAGAAAACAAGTTGCATCAACATCTCAGTAGAGAAGTGATAAAATGAGGTATGCCTTTAATAGAAAACGTTTCATATGTTCTGATCATGGGCATTTGGCCAGAGAGTGCAGCAAGAAGAAAGCAGGGAAGGAAAATGAACCCAAAAGGAGATTACCAACTCCAGTGATGTATAATGAGAAATTCTACAGTAGGAGACAAAGTGGTAAGGTAAAGAATAGGCCTAGAGCCTCAGGAGAATCACAAGGATCTGGGCGAAAGGTGTATCAGTCACCTCCTCTATAGCATCCCGCCTTTTTATCACATAATCTTTCATTACATTTTACAAAACTGAGGATCTCTAAGGTTTAGTGTCTTGGAAACCAGGAACTTAAAACATGAAACAACAAAAAAACATTCTTCTTAAACACTTGAAAGTATTCTCCTTATGTTCATCCTAGGTTCATTACTGCATCTCAGAACCTGGGGACATACATCAAAGGAAAGGGTGAGCAGAAGGACCAGTAAGGAAAACAAGAGAAACATTTTACATGTGAACTTGAGATACTTCAATAAGGTCATGAAAAGAACTTTAAGGCATGAGAAAGAAATCATGAGATATATCATAATAAAAGTAACATTTTTCATAACTTGAAGATGTGGATACATCATTTAACATAGAAAATCACGAACATATCACCAAGGTCAATCCCCAAGGTTTCATTTGAAAATTACCAAGGTTATTCACCAAGGTATCGTGAAAATTGTAATCTCTAGTGGTTACATCATTACCCAATGCATTGGAGCGCTATCAGGGTGCACCCTTAAATTTGCCTTTATTATCATGTGATCCACATATATCATCATCAAAAATTTCATAAATAACCCATATAGCATAGAATAAATGGGTTTCATTTCATAATCACAACGTTTTAAAAACTGCTTTAAAGACATGATCTTTACGTCACTTTAAAACCCACAGAAAAGGAAGGTGGGTCTCATGTATGTAAATCCCAGAATTTAAAATAGAACATTTTGGTATATATGTGAATACCCCTTTAGAAGAAAGAGCTTTGAGTATTCACTTAATAATATAAAAGAACTTTAGAAAAAGAGAGAGACATTTTGAGACGGAAATTCTGCAGCATAACAGCTATGTTACGAGGTTTTAGAAGACATTAAAAAGAGTCGGAAAATGGGTCAAACATTCATAGATGACCCATAAAACAGTAGATGGAAAGAATAAGAAGTATATATGATCATGTTAATGAAATTTCAAGGACATACCATTTGAAATGAAAAACATGGAAGGAAGACAAAAATTAGATTTCTCTTATGAAAGTTCTGCAGCCTAACGGCGTTACTTAAACTTCAACAAAAATGATTTGAAAAGATCAAATACGGTCTCTCATAATGTGAACATAAGAGTTAAGTATTATAGATATAGAGATAATTCCCCAACATAATTAGAAAGGAACTTGAAAGACTTGACATGAAAGTAGAACATTGAAAAGAATGAGAAGGGTGAAAGAATCCCCTAAAAAATTCGGCAGCCTAACGGCGCCACTTAAAACTTCAAAATACTGAATTGAAGAGATCAAATGCGGTCTCTCATCATATGAACATAAGTCTCCAGAATTATAGATATATAGATCATAACCCAACATAACAAAAAGGAACTTGAAAGAATTGACATGAAAGTAGAACTTCAAAATGAGAAGGGTGAAGAACCACTTAAAAATTCACCTAACGGCGCCACTTAAAACATCAACATACTGAATTGAAGAGATAAAATGGGGTCTCTAATCATATGATTATAAAAGATCAGTATGATAAATTTAGAGATCATACCCCAACATAACAAAAAGGAACTTGAAAGAATTGACATGAAAGTATAACTTCAAAACGAGAAGGGTGAAGAACCACTTAAAAATTCGACAGCCTAACGGTGCCACTTAAAACATCAAAATACTGAATTGAAGAGATAAAATGGGGTCTCTCATCATATGATCATAAAAGATCAGTATGATAAATTTAGAGATCATAACCCAACATAACAAAAATGAACTTGAAATACTTTACATGAAAATAGATCTTGAAAAATGAGAAGGGAGAGAGAATCCGTTACAAAAATTTCAGCAGCCTAACGGCGCCACTTAAAACTTCATAAAACGAAATAATGAGAGTAAGAGGGGATCTATCATTATATGAAAATGAAAAGGGCAGTAAGAGGAGTATAGAAGAACATCCTCCAACATAAGAACATGGAGCATAAAAGGAATGACATAAAATAGATTACTTGAAATGAAAGAGAGAGGTCGGATCCCTTACCTTAAAATGTAACTCTTAAACTTCAAAGGATGGGACCTTGAGGGCTTGGGGGCACCTTGGGAGGTAATGAGACCAGAAATTCGTTGGGGAAGAGTGGGGAGTCGAATGGATGAGAGGAGGGCTTGGTATTTATAGGGAAAGTGAGGGGACAAGGCATTAATGGCCAAGGGACACCTCAAAAGTGGTTTTCTCAAAAGCATGGGCCCTCCCATGGTACTTCCCATAAAGTTAGGCCACATGGGGACCCCCACACAATAATTCATCACCCTTGTCTGGCCAACCCTTAAAAAAACTCATGACATCATCATGACACAGTTATGATGTCATTAAACATACCGAAACCCTAAAACTTTATTTTCACTATTCACTGAAAATTCAACTTTCTCAGAAAGATCCCAAAATTTCACCTTAATCAAATATCAATGCTCTGATTTCAAAAATGAACTCCATTTTATAAAAATAATTTTCTAAATATTTTTAATTTATTTTTTAAATAAATACACTATTCACCGAAAATTCATTTTTTCATAAAAAACCACAAAAATTACCATAACATAATATCGGTGCGCTGAGTTCAAAAATGAAATCCATTTTATAAAAATATTTTTCTAAATATTTTTAATTTAATTTTTAATTAAAAAACACTATTCACCTGAAAAAACTAATACTTGAATAATAATTTATGAAACCGTTATTTAACCATTTTATTGAATCACATTACTTAATCAAGGTGCCTAGATTATTTTAAAACTTTCTTTAAGTGAGATTACTAATCCATTTGGTCATATTACTAATCCTAATCATAAAATAACTATTCATAATTTACTATCCATCAAAAATCAAGTTGATCTTATTAGACTCCAAATTTTGTACTGAACATAATTATAGAAGACCATTTTTTGAAAATCATTACACATTTTTAATTATTTAACGTTTACATAAACATTTTTAAAATAACCTTTTTCTAAAATTCATCAAAAATATGCATACTATATTTATCCGGTCATTTAAAAATTCATAAATTCATCATAAGAAGAAATCCAAATTTTTATTTAAAACAAAGGATTACACAAGGTAGTTACGGTCTCCTTACATAGCCTCTTATCACACCAGCATAGGACCTAAGTGTAAGGTGTGCTAAGGTGAGAGAGTCTGAGGGAGGCTCGGCCAACATTTCCCGAGTAGTAATTTCAATCAGTTTGAACTTCTCACGAAGGCAATTCCGTTCTAGCTTCACATGATGAAGTTCGGCTTGGGTTTGGTCCAGAGCAAAGCCCAATGGTGCTACCTCCTTCCCAAGTTCTGTTAGATGGAATTCGATCGGTCCAAGACTACTAGGTGAGGCCATCAAATCTTCTTTCTATAATAATTAACCAAGATTACTTGTATTTAGAGACAATAATCAAAACATTTTGTTCACAGTGGTCATATTGACCGATGGTCATATAACAGTCAGAACCCAATGGTCTCATTTTAATTATAATCATGTTTATCAAATAAAACATTTTTGTTGAGTATAAAAATAAAATAAAATAACACATGAAATTAGGAAACAAGATTTATTCAAAATTTCGGGCCGTTACAATCTTCCCCCCTTAAGAAATTGTGTCCTCGCAATTTTAAAAAATTGGGTTTTGAAATTTCATTGAAAGTCCCACATCGGAAAAAGAGTCAGTGACACCATTACTTTAAAAGAAAGAAAAGGAAGTAAAAAGGCCACCCAAGTTTACTCATACTAGGATTCCATGAAGGAAACATGGACATGGAGGAGAAACCAAAGGGTCACGTCCTAAAGAAGAGTGATAGAAAACATGATTACGAGGAAGTTAACCACCAGAAAATCCCAAAATTATGATGTGTGCAAGTGGTCTTTGATTACCTAGTAGGAAAGGTAAACCAACAATGTTTTTTTTTACGTTCCTTTTCATAACTTTGAGGAATTCATTTACAACATAGAACAAAAACATAAGAAAATATATCTACCTTCATGTAGAGTTTAATCCTTTAATAAGTTTCTACCCAAAACTAATCTTTTCTCTAAACTATGAGCATTCAAAACTACTTGGTCTCATCAAAACACAAGAATCATCTTCTAGAGAATCACATAATCCACAAAAGATTAACTATCTATTTCTTTTATCTTTAAACATTATCCCAAAAACCGAAAGGGTAAGGTAAAACAACTCTTTAAAAAGAAAGAATCCCATAGGAATGGAAACTACTTTTAAATCTTCAAAGTTCCATGGTACTACCCAAAGTTCATCATAGTCCATTCCATAAATAACGATTCTTAAAATTCCTCAAAATAAACCAAACTAAGATTGAAACCCAAATACAAGAAGGATTTGATAACATAGTCTTCCAAAATAAACTTCATTGTTCATCTCCAAACAACATCAACCACTCCTAACATCTTATAACAAAAGTATCTAACCTAAACATATTTAACCCAAGATAGGTTAATAATTCCCATAAGTAACCTAAATTACTATAAGTCCACCTTAAATTCATCGATTCTTCAAATATAAGTCAACCTTACTCCTCAATGAAAATACCATTGTAATCTATTTACCTCGATCATATAGGGTCCCCAAAATAGTGAACGTCTTCCAAAATAAAAATCATATTCTAATCCCCTAATCATCTATGTCATATTAATATAGAAATCGTAGCATTTCCTATCACATTGGTTGTTGAGACATGTTCTTCCATTTCCCGCCATTAACTAAGAAAAGAAACTATAATTAGGGGCTTAAATACTTAGCCAATAATCATAAAAAGAAACTTAAAGTATATAAGGATAACTTGTAGTTGAAAATTATACCCTAACTTGTGATCCCCTAGGTTCCCATCTAGGTTATCCATGATCATATATTCTTATGTGAATCTTCATTTTATTTTATCTTTGTTCCTTTAACAATGGTTCATACTAAGCTTATGAATTTACCAAAGCATATCCCCCGGGAGTGTCGTAACCAAGAGTGCAGCAATGCCCGTTGTCGTGTACCTGTTCCCGTTCGAGTCTAGCTCAAAGCGGTGTTTTCGGGTTTTACCCCTATGTACATCTGTGCCAGATCCACCTCTACCTGCTCGTATCCAGACAGGGATGTATTTTCTTGGCAACCCCTTACTCAATACTCACCAAAATACCAGGAAGATTTCCTATATTTTAACTTTTCTATAGGCTTCTTCCTAAAGTTTTCATATCCTAATTTCCACAAATAACTAAACCATCCTTTGATACCAACTATAGCATCCCGCCTTTTTATCACATAATCTTTCATTACATTTTACAAAACCGAGGATCTTTAAGGTTTAGTGTCTTGGAAACCAGGAACTTAAAACATGAAACAAAAAAAAAACATTCTTCTTAAACACTTTAAAGGCTTCTCCTTATGTTCATCCTAGGTTCATTACTGCATCTCAGAACCTGGGGACATACATCAAAGGAAAGGGTGAGCAGAAGGCCCAGTAAGGAAAATAAGAGAAACATTTTACATGTGAACTTGAGATACTTCAATAAGGTCATGAAAAGAACTTTAAGGAATGAGAAAGAAATCATGAGATATATCATAATAAAAGTAACATTTTTTATAACTTGAAGATGTGGCTACATCATTTAACATAGACAATCATGAACATATCACCAAGGTCCATCCCCAAGGTGTCATTTGAAAATTACCAAGGTTATTCACCAAGGTATCGTGAAAATTGTAATCTCTAGTGGTTACATCATTACCCAATGAATTGGAGCGCTATCAGGGCGCACCCTTAAATTTGACTTTATTATCATGTGAGCCACATATATCATCATCAAACATTTCATAAATAACCCATATAGAATAGAATAAATGGGTTTCATTTCATAATCACAACGTTTTAAAAACTGCTTTAAAGACATGATCATTACGTCACTTTAAAACCCACAGAAAAGGAAGGTGGGTCTCATGTATGTAAATACCAGAATTTAAAATAGAACATTTTGGTATATATGTGAATACCCCTTTAGAATAAAGATCTTTGAGTATTCACTTAATAATATAAAAGAACTTTAGAAAAAGAGAGAGACATTTTGAGACGGAAATTCTGCAGCATAACAGCTATGTTACGAGGTTTTAGAAGACATTAAAAAGAGTCGGAAAATGGGTCAAAAATTCATAGATGACCCATAAAACAGTAGATGGATAGAATAAGAAGGATACATGATCATGGTAATGAAATTTCAAGGACATACCATTTGAAATTAAAAACATGGAAGGAAGACAAAAATTAGATTTCTCTTATGAAAGTTCTGCAGCCTAACGACGTTACTTAAACTTCAACAAAAATGATTTGAAAAGATCAAATAATGTCTCTCATCATGTGAACATAAGAGTTCAGTATTATAGATATAGAGATAATTCCCCAACATAATTAGAAATGAACTTGAAAGACTTGACATGAAAGTAGAACATTGAAAAGAATGAGAAGGGTGAAAGAATCCCCTAAAAAATTCGGCAGCCTAACGGCGCCACTTAAAACTTCAAAATACTGAATTGAAGAGATCAAATGCGGTCTCTCATCATATGAACATAATTCTCCAGTATGATAGATATAGAGATCATACCCCAACATAACAAAAAGGAACTTTAAAGAATTGACATGAAAGTAGAACTTCAAAACGAGAAGGGTGAAGAACCACTTAAAAATTCGGCAGCCTAACGGCGCCACTTAAAACATCAACATACTGAATTGAAGAGATAAAATGGGGTCTCTCATAATGTGATCATAAAAGATCAGTATGATAAATTTAGAGATCATACCCCAACATAACAAAAAGGAACTTGAAATAACTGTCATGGAAGTAGAACTTCAAAACGAGAAGGGTGAAGAACCACTTAAAAATTCGGCAGCCTAACGGTGCCACTTAAAACATCAAAATACTGAATTGAAGAGATAAAATGGGGTCTCTTATCATATGATCATAAAAGATCAGTATGATAAATTTATAGATCATACCCCAACATAAAAAAAATGAACTTTAAATACTTTACATGAAAATAGATCTTGAAAAATGAGAAGGGAGAGAGAATCCGTTACAAAAATTTCGGCAGCCTAACGGCGCCACTTAAAACTTTATAAAATGAAATAATGAGAGTAAGAGGGGATATATAATTATATGAAAATGAAAAGGGAATTAAGAGGAGTATAGAAGAACATCCTCCAACATAAGAACATGGAGTATAAAAGGAATGACATAAAAGAGATTACTTGAAATGAAAGAGAGAGGTCGGATCCCTTACCTTAAAATGTAACTCTTAAACCTCAAAGGATGGGACCTTGAGGGCTTGGGGGCACCTTGGGAGGACTCCTTGGGAGGTAATGAGACCAGAACTTCGTTGGGGAAGAGTGGGGAGTCTAATGGATGAGAGGAGGGCTTGGTATTTATAGGGAAAGTGAGGGGACAAGGCATTAATGGCCAAGGGACACCTCAAAAGTGGTTTTCTCAAAAGCATGGGCCCTCCCATGGTACTTCCCATAAAGTTAGGCCACATGGGGACCCCCACACAATAATTCATCACCCTTGGCCGGCCAAACCTTAAAAAAACTCATGACATCATCATGACACAGTTATGATGTCATTAAACATACCGAAACCCTAAAACTTTATTTTCACTATTCACTGAAAATTCAACTTTCTCAGAAAGATCCCAAAATTTCACCTTAATCAAATATCAATTCTCTGATTTCAAAAATGAACTCCATTTTATAAAAATAATTTTCTAAATATTTTTAATTTATTTTTTAAATAAATACACTATTCACCGAAAATTCATTTTTTCAGAAAAAACCACAAAAATTACCATAACATAATATCGGTGCTCTGAGTTCAAAAATGAAATCCATTTTATAAAAATATTTTTCTAAATATTTTTAATTTAATTTTTAATTAAAAAACACTATTCACCTAAAAAAACTAATACTTGAATAATAATTTATGAAACCGTTATTTAACCATTTTATTGAATCACATTACTTAATCAAGGTGCCTAGATTATTTTAAAACTTTCTTTAAGTGAGATTACTAATCCATTTGGTCATATTACTAATCCTAATCATAAATTCACTATTCATAATTTACTATCCATCAAAAATCAAGTTGATCTTATTAGACTCCAAATTTTGTACTGAACATAATTGTAGAAGACCATTTTTTGAAAATCATTACACATTTTTAATTATTTAACGTTTACATAAACATTTTTAAAATAACCTTTTTCTAAAATTCATCAAAAATATGCATACTATATTTATCCGGTCATTTGAAAATTCATAAATTCATCATAAGAAGAAATCCAAATTTTTATTTAAAACAAAGGATTACACAAGATAGTTACGGTCTCCTTACATAGCCTCTTATCACACCAGCATAGGACCTAAGTGTAAGGTGTGCTAAGGTGAGAGAGTCCGAGGGAGGCTCGGCCAACATTGCCCGAGTAGTAATTTCAATCAGTTTGAACTTCTCACGAAGGCGATTCCGTTCTAGCTTCACATGATGAAGTTCGGCTTGGGTTTGGTCCAGAGCAAAGCCCAATGGTGCTACCTCCTTCCCAAGTTCTGTTATATGGGCTTCGATCGGTCCAAGACTACTAGGTGAGGCCATCGAATCTTCTTTCTATAATAATTAACCAATATTACTTGTATTTAGAGACAATAATCAAAACATTTTGTTCACAGCGGTCATATTGACCGATGGTCATATAACAGTCAGAACCCAATTGTCTCATTTTAATTATAATCATGTTTATCAAATAAAACATTTTTGTTGAGTATAAAAATAAAATAAAATAACACATGAAATTAGGAAACAAGATTTATTCAAAATTTCGGGCCGTTACATCCTCTATCACACTCGCAACATATCTCTCAGAGGGAACATGAAAAAATCTGGAAGAAAAAGGGTGGAGATGCTACAGTTGTGAGAAAGAAGAATGAACATTCAATGGAAGACTCACCACCGGTGAAAAAGAGTGTGGTGACTCAGATATTTGATAAAAGAAAGATGAACAAAGAATGTAATGAAAAATTCGCAGGTCATGTTCCACAACGAAAACTAGAAGAAGATGCAAGATCCTTGTAATGGTGGAAGAAGAAAGGGAAGATGGAAAGAAAAGATATTCCAGCTCCAAGAAATAATCAAGGAAAATGGAATTTTGGTAGAACCACAAAGACAGAAATGTGTACTAGTGGGTTTAAACCCCAAATTGCGGGAAAGGCCAGGCCTGCAGAATCTTCATATCAGAAAAAGACTCAGCATGCAGGTAATGAATGCTTAGTAATATGTCCAGAGCAATTGATGTTGGCTAGGCAGCTGGAGGAAGCAATAAAGGAGTGTGATGTGCTCCAAGAAAGAATCAAAGGGTTGACCCATCAGGATCAACCACAATCATCATCTTGAGGAGTCTGGAAGAACACCCCTCTCCCTCTGTATATAAATGCTATTAACTGATGATTCATGTGTTTCAGGTTCTAGGGAGATACGATCAAAGGGGAAGTGGCATCTAAGGATGCGAAGTGGAGATGTGATATGCTCTACAATTTCAATTGATTCAAACCAGGTAACAGAGTTGAAGAAGAAAGGAAGCAACGGAGAACAATATAATTTGATTGTGTTGTTAACTTTGTCTCTTGTTTCCTACACTGAGTTTCAAATCAGTAGGCTTAGAGATTTTGTTAATGTATCAACTCTGAGTGGAAGATGAGAACAAATGATGCAGGAGGAAAAGACTAGTTATGGGTCTAAACTGTTGGGCCTAACTACGAGAAGAGTTGCATAACACAGGGGGAGCATTCTATATCCTAATCAGATGCATGATCTCAATATGATATGAAGGATGAATGTTTATGCTCATGAAGAATGATTGGTGTAAAAGCAGCAACACACAGGATTTCATGATTATCAATTGTGTTATAATAATGTGGTATCAGCTGACTGCTTTCAGGATACCAAGAAGCTACAAAAAAAAAATCAAAGGTGTTTCAACAAAAATCTGAGAGAAGATATTCAAAGAAATAAAGTCATTGAATAGTGACACAGAGAAAAGTAGCTGAAAGAAATGAAGCCATTGAAAAATGAGTCAGTGAACAAATTCCTGATGAAAGTTTTGAGGAAGAAAGCAACACAGGGAGAGTAGAAGTGGCTGATACTGATTCAGATTAAGACACCGATGATGAAAAAGAAAGTGTCAAGTCTGTGTCTACAAGGAATCCAAAGGGTTGATCTGAAATGCTTTGCTGATGCAGCTGAAGATAAAAACTGTGTTCAGGCCATGAATGAAGAGCTAGATCAGAATTGAGAAGAATTAGACGTGGGAGATTTTTTCGAGGCCAGAAGATAAAAACATCATCATGACTAAACGGGTCTATTAAGTCAAGATGAATGAATATGGCACAATGATTCGGAACAAAGCATGACTGATGTGCAAAGGAGACTCCCAGATAGAGGGAATGGATGGTGATGAGACATTTGCACCGATTGCAAGGCAGGAGACAATCAGATTATTCCTAGCCATTGAAGTGCAAAGAAAGTTCAAAGAGTTCCAGATAGATGTAAAGAATGCATTTCTAAATGGGTTTCTGGAAGAAGAGGTGTACATTGAGCAGCCAGATGGTTTTCTCATTCATGAGGATGAGAATAAAGTTTGCAGGTTGAAGAAGGCGTTATATGGGCTGAAACAAGCACCAAGAGCATGGTACTGAAGGCTATATCAGTATTTGAAGAAGCTTGGTTTTCAGCGTTACACAAGGCAGGAATGACACATTCATTTCTCAATCCAAATATGCCAAGGATGTTTTGAAATGATTTGGAATGGAAAATTCCAAGGAGATTAAGACTCCGGTTTCTACCTGGATGAAATCATCAAAAGATGACAGTGGCAGGGCAGTTAATTTCACTGAAAACAGGCAGATTATCAGCAGTTTGTTGTACTTGACTGCAACAAGGCCTGATATTGTTTTCGCCACATTCCAAGCAGCGAGATATTAGAGTAATCCCAAGTAAATCCTCATGCTTGCAGTGAAAAGAATACTTCGGTATATCAAGGGCACGGTGGATTTTGGTCTGACATATACTGACAAATATCAGATAGAGTTATTGGGATATACTGATGCAGACTGGGCTGGTTCAGCAGATGATAGAAAATCAATTTCAGGTGGTGCATTCTATCTTGCTGGATTGTGTATTTCTTGTCTTAGCAAGAAGCAAGATTTAATTTCATTGAGCACCACAGTAGCTGAGTATATTGCGGCCACTCAAGCATGCACACAATTATTGTGGATGAAGCAACAACTTGAAGATATGGGAGTCAAAGTGAAGTCTCCGATTAGAATCCCGTGTGATAACTCAAGTGCTATAAATCTCATCAAAAATCCTGTCCATCACTCAAGGACAAAGCACATTGAGATAAAGTATCATTTTATCAAGGAGAAGGTTGAGCAGGGGATCGTGAAGTTGGAGTATGTGCCTACAGAACTATAGGTTCTAGACATCCTGACAAAGGCCTTACCCAAGAAAGCATTTGAAAGGCATCGACTGGCTCTGGGAGTTCAGTCGATTCCCCACACTTGAAATAGTGTGGATGTGGGCCACCCCCTCTCCCTGAGGTAAGATGTGTTTTTCCCTAATATGCTGATATGTGTTCTCTACTATGTTACAGACTACAAAGGAGTGACCTTTGGGTTCGTTGACAAAGGGGGAGAAAATAGTGATTGTTCAAGTGGGAGACAGTGTGGCTATTTGAGAAATCATGACAGATACAGGGAGAAGCTGAAAAGTGGAGCAGCCAGATAGGGGGAGAAATGAGCAAGGGGGAGATTTTTAAATCTGACGATGCTAGAAGTGATCGATCAAAGCATAGAAATCACGCCAGCTGAGGATCATGATAAAAGCAGAACAGTGGTGTTGGAATGGTGTGAGAAGGTTTCCAGCTATCACCAATTGGGATCAGTGTGGTTCAACAATTGGTATCAATTTAAGAATTGGTATCAGGTTGGAATCAACAATTAGTGTTTGACATGATGTGATTCATTGATGAAATTTTCATACTACTCTTGTTTCTCACACCGAGCATTGCTCATGTAGGCTTAGAGTACGTGTTAAGTGAATCCTTGAACGCTATCAGAATCGCAAGAGGCGAATGGTGGTAGCGGCTGGAAGAAGACTCAGTGAGGTATCAACGTGCAGAAAATAATTCTGAGAAGAGTTATGAAGAATTGTCAACAAACCCAAAGTGGGAGATTGTTGGGCAAAAATCCCTCAAGGTAACATTGAATTATTTTTGGGTTGATTGTGTTTGTTGAGAAAGAAGGCTTCCATGGAGAATTTTCGAGTTCCCGAGAAGTTGTTGACAATCCATGTTGACAAAGAATGATGACAAAGGAAAGGACGATCTGGAGACGGTACAAAAGAGCAGTACAAGGTGGCGCCGTTTCCCAGTGTTTGCCAAATTTTTGGGGTCCAAAATTTGGAGTTTGGTGAGCATCGCGAAAAGTGGATATCCTTGAAGATTGTATTTTAATATGGAAAAGGCATGAATTTCGAAAATATAGGATGCATGGATTGGATTTCTCGAAGATCAGAAAAATGGAGGCGGTGATACGTCACGATTACGTCAAAGCTTCGCGAACGGTAGAGCTAAAGAGCATCGCGGCGGTGAAGGGCTTTGCAAGGGAGCTTCGCGGCAATGAAGGGATTTTCAAGGGAGCTTCACGGCGATGAAAGGCATTGCGAGGGAGCTTCGCAGAGAAGGCGCGAAGGAATTTACGGGATGCTCCGCGATTACGATGAGCTCCGTGAACGGAAAATTGCCGTGGTGCTTCGTGATTTGGACAGAATTCCGGCATAAACTTTGGAGCTTCACGATTTGAGAGGACGTGGCATTGACTTCGCACGGAAAGTTCGAGGGTCGGTGTAATCTCCTATAAATAGAGGCCGACCCCCTCGAGAGAAGTAGAGAGAATTTTCAGAGAAAATATTTTGCTCTTGTATTGCGAAGGTGGTTCGCGAAGCCAGTGTGCTTCGCGAAAGAGGAGCTTCACGGCGTCTATTGTAGCTCCGCAAAAGTTGTGAGCTCCGCGTTGGCTCATTGAGCTTCGTGAGGGAAGTTTCTCTGCAATGGATTGAGCTTTGCGGGAGTGCTTCGTGAGAGTGCTTCATGAGAGAGCTTCGCGAAAAGGCAGGAGCTTCGTGAAGGCTTGTTTGAGCTTTACGAAATTGGGAGCCTAGTGAAGTAGGGTGCTTTGCGAAGGTGTTTTCAAAGTGAATTGCCCAGTGGTTCAGAGGAAAAGTGGTATTCATCAGTGGATGAAAGTTGGACTTTAATAGAGCATCTATCAATAGTTGAGGATGAATTTATTCATGAAAATGAAGAGACCTACAGGTCTATAAACTATGAGTGGATTCCCTTCTAGAGCAGTGAGCTTAGGAAGAGGAAGAAGGCGATACTCTCCACCGGCAGTGAGCCAGAGAGAGAGAAATAGGGAGTGAACCTTGGGAAGCAATGAGATAACCCTAAACATTGTAAAGGCAGTGAGCCTGGGCATAGAAGTGATATATCCCTAACATTATTGGCAGTGAGCCTTAGTGAAATTGGTACAGAGGTACATTCCGTTGTATGCTCCTTGGACGTAGCCCAGTGAGGGTGAACCAAGTAAAAATATCTGTGTTTTCCTGGTTGCTTCCCTACATTGCATCTATAACATAACCATCAGATAAAGATAAAAAGAAGTGATCAACATTAACACATAAGAGAAAACAAAGTGACCCTTGTAATAAAGAGGTCAAGATCCAGTGGGGCAGGAAGAATTTTGAAAAGAATATCCATACCCTGATTCACCCCCCCTCTCAAGGTATATAGGCCCCTATTGGCCCTAACAAATAAAACACAATGAGTTTTTTTTACTGTCATATGATATTAATAATTTCTTGATACACCTTTCTGACCATGTTTATCTTTTTTCAAAACCCACATTTCTTTCTTCCCTTAAGGGATCCAATATTGGTACTTTAAGGGTTGAGAATGATACTTTGGGGGAGGTAAAAATTCATACTGATGAATATGTCACCTTGATGGATGAAGTGTCAAGGGGAATAGATGCATATGATCCCGCTTATACAGAGAGGGAAGATGGTCACAATAATGTCAGATGTTCTTATTTTGAGTGACATATGCTATTTCTAGCTTTCCTATCCTCATAATATTTCAGAGTTGTTTCCTACACTAGAAGACTCTATGGTAGTCAATGTTGATACTCTTGTTTCTCTAGAAGGGGGAAACAAGGACCCTGGGTAGTCTAAGGGAGGTTTCGATACTGATATTGACTCTACAAGGCCTAGAAATATCATGCTAGTTGAAGAGCTGATGGAGAAGAAAGTTAGTGGATCCAATACGGGTCCTGAGAAATATTTCATGGATTCCCTAAATGGTGAGGACGCTATGATATAAAAAGACATATATTATGAAATTATGGATTCTATTAATCCAGACATTAATATTCCAGGTTCCATCAAGGAGTTCATGGACTTTTAGAAGGAACTGGAAGGATGTGATTTTTCTCGTTCTTGATTTTTCCATACATAATTGTTCTTATTTTATCCAACATTTCACATCGAAGTTAAAATCATGAAACTTTGTACGAAAAGAAAATTTCTAAGGACCTTCAATATAAGGGAATCCAAATCCATCCTATCCCTTCTTCTAGAGAGGTATTAGCTGAGAATACTAAATTGGGAAGTACTCCAGTGGTCACGATGGATGAGAAAGCTCAGAAGAGTGTCCCCCACTAGGAAGTACCCATTCAGACTACTGAAGCTGGGAATGTTGGGGAGGAATCTACTCAAACTACTGACCTATTACTAGGTGAATCTCATTGACTGCCTTGATCATGCTTCATTATTTATAATATTTTGAGGATAACAATGATTATAATTCACCATTTAAGATCCTCATATTCTGAGACTAGGTATGAGGGTGAATATTATATATTAGATCGACCAAAAACTGAAGATGAGGTAGCCACTGTCTTAGAGGGAATAGAGAAAGACACTTCTTTGAGTGATTTGATTCCATAATACATCCTTCCCCATGAAAGTGGCTCTGAGTTAGACTTAGAGCTGTAGGCTTCTCTTAGTATCATGCGTGGCATAACTTGGTGGATCATCTGGAAGATAATTTCTGAGACTTCTCTAGAAGATCTGACTTCACATTTTTTCCAACATCTAGATCTATTTCTCATGTTGGGATTTGGTGGATTTTATTACCATATAATCTATACTGTTGTGAAGGAGACCATTTGCCGACGGGAGCAAGAGCATAATATTCGACAAGACCACATAAAGGCCAAACTACTCGCTAACATTTATGACTTTGGAGATGAATTATCCCAAGAGTAGACCATTAATAACATGAAGTTGGAGGAATTTAAATATAAAATAAAGGAGAATACCATTCAAGTGTCTCTCCTTCAAAAATAATTGGCTACTACTCAAGATGGACTAAAACAACTCCACCATTCATTATGAGAAGCCCAATTGGAAGGGTTAAATACCATTATGGCTAACATAGAAGCACTTCACTGGGATGAGGATATGGAAGTCGGTCAGTTGATGGAGCTTTAATGAGCAGTTGATAGGGCTTAGGAGGCTGTTCAATAGATAAAGAGTTATACTAAAGGCTTCTTGTAATATATGACAGAGAGACTCCATCTTTTGAATGTTCCTATGATTTTTCTCCATAAATGAAAATAATTTTGTTTCCAATCATATATATCTTCATTATTTCTTTCTTCCTGTAATCATAATGTAAAATATGATCTTCATGGAATTATATCTTCATACCAGCTAATCATAATTACAATGATAGGGATGGGGTGCCTTAACTTTTACCTAAGCCAAGGGTCCTAGTGAGTATAGTTTGACTACTACTATGGTATTATGGAAAACCCTAAACACTTTGTGTATTTTGTGTCATCACCCTAATTTTTTCCTAAGCTCAATATGGAGGAGACTTAGTAGGAGAGACTTGTATTTTTCTTAGGCTGCCATTTTCGGGTTTTCAACCTAACAAGTTTTATGATTTTTTGTATGGATAGTTTAAAGTCATACGAATTGGACTAATGAGGCTACTATTTTAGGTCGAAAATATTTGACCATAACATTTGAAATAATGAATCAAATAATGCTTGCTATTCAAGAATGTTCCTACATTCTTCAGACACCTCCAAGGGGAATCTTGAGACACAATTTTTTGGTTTCTGAATCTAAAACATGGTATTAGAGAATAAAGGAGGTCTCTCCTGAGAACAAAGTTACCACTAGTTGAAAAAACCAATATGAGGGTGTATTATGCAAGGACAATTGGGGAACATATTGCATAGTCAAGTATTGGTATCCTTAGGCTGAAAGACCCATTATGTGGGCAACTTATTCAAGGACATCTAGGGCATGTACTGCATATCCAAGTAAAGGAGTTATTAGTAATTCCATCATTATATTTCTAATGGACAAATTAAGTTTATGATTTGGATGTATCAAAACCATAGTAGTTGGTTTTCCATGGAAAGATGTCTAAAAATGAAGGGAATATCTGTGTCGAAATGGGCCATGAATAAGAAATCGCTCCTATAAAAATTTGGTGTGTGAAAAAGGGTACACTTTGTTAGATAAAAAATGTCATGGGAGGAAGCCCCTTTCTGACAAAGGATGAAGTCACCATGTAGTTTAATGTCACGTGACTAAGACATTGACCATGTAGTTTAATGTCATATAATGAGGATGTTATGCTATGCAGTTTAAAGTCATGAAACATGGACATTATTTGTGAAGTTTAAAGTTATGAAACAAGGAAATTAGGGGGATTAATTTAAGGTATTTTAGATTCAAATGAAATTTTTATGGCTTCCCCATTTTTTATAATTTTTATGGAAATGTGATAATATATTTAGTTATAGAAGGATAAAGTTGTAAACTGTAACCTAGGGATATCTGGATCTGAGAAATGGTATGGGAAAAAGGTCTTATGGCGTTAGAGGATGTATCTCCCCAGAAATAAGTTACCACTATTTGAAAAACCCATTATGGGGGTTGTAGTATATAAGTCCAACGGGGGCACGTACTGCATAGTCAAGTATTGGCATCCTTAGGCTGACAGACCCATTATGTGGAAAACTTATGTAAGGCTAACTGGGGTGTGTAATACATAGTCAGGTAAATGAGTTTTCAATAATTCTGACATTCTATCGTTAAAATATGATGAAAATTTATGGAGATTCGGATCTCCCCAGGCATCGTGTTTGGTTTATGGAGAGGAGTGCCTGAATATGAAAGGGGTATTTTGAGCCATGATTTCCAAAGAATTGGGGGAATGAGAACTCTACGCAGGTCTGACCCGAGAGTAAAAAGTATGGTGCCTATAGTTTTATGTCATACAACTAGGAACATCACACCAAGGAAATTAGAGATATATATGGCCTTTCAGATCAAGATTTTCCCAACATGTGTTAAAAACATGGAGGAGAAAATTATAAAATATAGTCGTTCTCAGATCAAGAGAGAGAAAATGGGATAAATATGAAGGATAACTATGGTTTTTTTTAAATAATGGGTTTTGACATATTATCATCAATGCTTATGAGTACAGAAGAGGATTATCCCAAGGGAGAAGTTACCACTGGTTGACAAACCCGTATGTGGGCTATTTTATGGAAGGCCAACTAGGGAACATACTGCATATCCAAATTTTGGTATCCTTAAGATAACATGCCCGTTATATGGGTGACTTATGCAAGGATGATTGGGGCGCATACTGCATAGTCAGATGAAGGAAATTTCAGGTATTAGACATTCTATCACTAGAAACTGAAGGAAGATTATAGAGATCTAAAAGTGTCCAAGATTATGAGTATGAATTGTGGGAGAAAAGTGTTTGAGCATGAAGGAAATGTCTGTACTGACATTTGTCATGATTTTGGAGTCCCTTTCATAGATTTGACTCATATGTAGGAGGGGAATATCTTTGTTTCCTTGGTGGGCTATCTAAGGAGAGGACCCAAAAAATAAAAGCTCCTTCTTGGATCTTTTGTTTGAACATAGGAGAGGAGGAATTTCTTTTCCCCATGGATGATACCAGGATCTAATTCCTAGTTGTCACTATGTATCTCAATGGGATGAAAATCAATCCATACATAGTTTTCTTTATACCATGTAGTTTAAATTCATATGGTAAGGAAATTAGCCATGCAGTTTGATGTCCTGCAGTAAGAACATTGGCCATGCTATTTAGTGTCATGCGGTAAGGAAATTATGTGTCTCGATGTGATGAGTAATAGGATAATGCGGCTAAATTAGGGCATAGAGCTCAAGCATCACTACGTATCTTGTCGGAGAATCAAGCCACACGTAGTTCTTAAAAGGCTGTGTAGTTTATCTTCATTCAGTTAGGATGTGGGTGATTCTGATGTGAAAGAGGAATATCATAGCTAGACCAGGGAGTAGGACCCATGCATCACTGCGTATCTTGTTGGGGAAAGAATCAAGACATACACAGTTATTAAATGAAGGTACCCCACCTTGATTAAATTCAAAAGTGGAGGATAATTTTTTTAATATGAGCTCATATATAGGATGAGGACTCGTATTGAATCTCCTCATGTAGATCTGATTCATACTTGAGAGAATAGAGGCATTAATTGTATCATGCTGAAGTTGGGTCTGAGATTGAAATTCTAGATGTCACTAAATGTATCATAGGGATGAGAATCAATCCACACATAGTTCTCAAATAATATCATCTAGTTTATTGTCATGCGATGAGGAAATCTAGTGTTATTTTTAAGGTCTTATAGCCAGGACCATTGATAGTTGCAATGGGAATTGATACACCTTGTTTATTCAAATAACTATTATACCAAACTCCTAATCCCATGTGATTTGTGCTCGATGTGAGAAAAAAGAAGTGGTAAACATTTATTCTATAACACAAAGGTAACACAAGTGAATGATAGGGGAATTTTAATTATATGGTGACTATACTGGGAGATAGAATCCAAGTGTCACTATGTATCTCATTGGGATGATAATCAAGCCATATGTAGTTCTTGAATTCCCATGCAGTTTAACATCATGTGGTATGGACGAAGATGATTCAACATGAAAGGATGAAAATACTATGGTTGGGATAGGGTGTAGGACCCAAGAGTCACTACGTATCTTTCGAAGGCAAGAATCAAGCCACAAATAGTTCTTGAAGGATGGTTCTCCACACCAACTGGGTTTTGAAACGGGGAAGGGACTTTCTTTTTGGTTGTAGTTGGACCCAAGATTAGAGATCTAAGATTTACTATGTATCTTAAAGAGGTGATAATCAAGACATATGTAGTTCTTGAATTCCCGTGCAGTTTAACTTCATATGATAAGGATTAAAGGTGCAGTTTAATATCATGTGAGACAAAGGGATTATTTTCCTTTTAAGGTCATGTAGAAAGGACCATCGATACTATGTAGTTTAACATCATGGAGGATGATAGGGATCTTAGTTTTAGTTCATAGAGCTCAGAACATGGGGGAATAACATCACAAATGACATTGAATGTTGTGATTTCCATGTAGTTTAACATCATGTGGTAAGGATGAATGGTGCTTTTTCAGTTTTAGGTCATGCATACATGGCCTCATGTCGTGCGGTTTATCATTGTGTGACAAGGATAATGATACTATGTGGTTTAATGTCCTGTAGCTAAGACGTATTTGGTGTTATGAAGTTTAACATCCTACAACTAAGATGAATTCCATGCGATTACACAAAGTACTTTTTAGGAATCTTGCATTGGTTGGAGTCATAATGAACTCTTCATCGATCAGGATCAAGGAATGAGCTCCATTAGAGTGGAAACTGTGTATAGAGTAAGGTCCCTCCTACTTTGGACCAAGATTTGGAGGATTTATTCTTGAGATCATTGGAGTCCTAAGGACTAAAACCAACTATCATTGGAAGAACAAATAGAGGCATACTTTCTTGTTGAAAGCTCGTGCATTCCGATTCTGACAGACTTCCATGTGATGTAAGGAATTCAATCTATTTTCTTCCAGTCGCTCCAATTTATCCAATAATTTTTGGTATTGTTCATCTATGGATAGTTGATCAGAGATTGAAACTTAGAGATATGGAAACTGAACCTCAATGAGTATGAATTATTCTGTTCCAAATACTAGTGAATAAAAAGTTTCTTGTGTAGTAGTACGGGTCGTAGTATGGTAATCCCATAAGGCATGTAAGAGTTTATCAAGACGAGAATTATTATCTTTATCCACTATATTCTAGAGTATGTTTGACAAGGTCTTGTTGAAAGACTCTATCTATCCTTTGGCCGCTGCATGATAGTGGGATGACTGGTCAGATTTGATATTTTATTCCCAATAGAGCTTCTCTACTTCATAAGAACAGAAATTGATTCCATTTTTCATCAATATGGTATGAGGGACTCCAAATATAGTAATTATGTTAGATTTGATGAAGTTGATGATGCTTTCCCCCCCAAATTCTTTGAAAGGTATTGCCTCATCCCATTTAGAGAAGACATCGGTAACAGTAAGGATGCACTTGAATTGCTTATCTGTAGCTAGAGGATATGGTCCAACAATATCCATTCCCCATGTGGTGAATGGCCAGGAGTATTTGGATGTATGTAGTAAATCTGAGGGTTGGTGGATGATGTTTACATGCACTTAGAAAGGATGACATTTCTTAGTGAATTCCGTACAATCCTATGTCATCATAGGACATAAGTATCCAAGACTCCAGATTTGATCAGAAAGCTCATACCTTGATTGGTGGGAACCACAAGATCCTATATGAACTTCTATAACAGCCGTAGTATATTCTCCATTGACACATCTGAGAAGGAATCCATCAAATCCTCATTTGTAGAGGATTTTATAACGATTTGGTCTATCATAAAGAGTAAAATTGGTTGCTCACCACTAGATATGTTATCTTACAACTCTGTCAAGTGGGAGCATTCTATCCTGAAGGTAGTCCATGATGGGAATCATCCATCCCATAATAGGACCATATTTATTAAAAATGAGACCAATTTCATTGATCTCTTCAGTTCTAATTCGAACGAAAGGTGAGACCATGCGATGATGGGTAATGCTGATGTCTGTTTCATCCCGGCTTGGATCTACTGGGGCTGTCGATGCATCGGCCTGGGAATGCATCGGCCTGGGAATTTTGTGATTGTGGAATATAAGACAATGTTTTATTTGAGGGAAATTCTACCATTAAACCTCATACATAATCACATAGGGGGATTAGCTCCTCTTTTCTGATGTCTTAATCTCTATTAATCTGCTTAATTACCAACTCCGAGTTACCCTTCACCTCCAGGTGGTTCACTAGTATTTTAAGTACTAATTCCAGGCCTATAATGAGAGCCTAAGATTCTAATTTATTATTTCAACCACCCTCTGATATTAGGAAGGAATATGGAAATACTTCCTTCTCTAGAGAAATAAGTACAATCCCTAACCCAACTTTATTAAGATTAGGGTCTTCCATTATCTTCACCTTTGGACTCCTTGACACACCGTTGAAATACATATCCCAAATTTGGGGGCTATCCTAAATAGAGAATACCTATTCATTAGGTAATTATGTATCTAATGATGTCCCATCTGCTGATGGATGCTCAATGAGGAAATCTTCTAAGGCCCGACCTTTCACTGCTTTTTGAGGAACAAAATTTATATCGAACTGATACAGAATAACTGCCCACCATTCCAGACATCCCATCAGTATAGGATGACTGAGGATAAATTTGAGTGGGTTATTATGAGAAACTAAGTGGACCTCATGACGATGTAGATAGTTCCGTAGCTTCTGAACAATGAAGATCAATTATAGAAATCTCTTCTCGATATCTGAATAACGAGTCTCAATATTAAGCATGGTTTGACTGATATAATAAAGGATGTTTTCATTCTCAGTATCATTCTTCTATGCAAGAAATATGCCCAATGATCATTCCAGGGCCATTACATACAGAATGAGCAGTTTTACTTCTATAGGTGTCATTAACATTGATGGGATCAAGAGATGTTTCTTGAGAGAATCAAAGGAATCTTGATAGTTATTGGTCCTCTAATATGTGACCCCCTTCTCCATAAATTTGGTGAAGGGTAAACACTTGTCTTCCAGGTTTTCTATAAAGCACCAGATGTAGGAAAAATGTTCTTGAAGTCCTCTCAACTCTGTCAAGTTTTGAGGAGGTGACATAAAAAGGATAGATTTAGTATTCACAGGACCAACTTTGATGTCGTGATGGCGTATGATGAAGCTGAGAAATTAACCTGAGGTTACACCGAAATCATATTTCAAGGGGTTCATCTTCATATTATGATATTAAATCTTTCTAAAGATAGTTTCTAGGTAATCCAGGTGGTCAAAAAATTACCAGTACTTGACCACTAGGTCATCAACATATAATTCAACAAACTTCCCCAAGAAGGGTTTGAAAATGCAGTGCATGACATGTTGTTACGTGGCACTGGCATTCTTCAAGCCAAATGACATTACTCGATAGTAAAATACTCTTTGAGGGGCTCTGAAAGTTGTGTCTTACTCATATTCTGGGGCCATATGAATTTGGTTATACCTATAATAGCCATCCATGAAGGAGATGGATTGATAACTAGTCGTTGTATCAATTAGGAGTTATGTGATTGGTATCGAGAAGTCATCTTTGGGAAAATGCTAGTTGAGATATCTGAAATCAATGTAAACTCTAATTTTCCCATTCTTATTATTCACAGGGACAATGTTGGATATCCATTTTGGGTATTTTACTTCTCAGATAAAATCATACGTGATGAGTTTTTCTATTTCAGCCTCAATTTTAGAGGCGTGATTCGGGTGCGTCCTCCTAGCTACTTGCTTGTATCCCCAATGACCATTTAGCAAAACCAAGTGATGGGTGGCCACATAAAGGTCAAGTCATAGAATCTCTATGTAGTTATATGTAAACATATCCTAGTTCTTCTTTAGTAAGGAGGTATATATCTTCTGTTCTTCAGGAGTCATGGTTGTACTAATTAGAGTGGGGTGTGGATATTTTTTTGTACCCAGATTTATCCCTCCTAGTTCATCAACAGTAGTTGAGACACCTTCCTCATGTAGCACACAAAGAATTTAAAAATAGATTTATTATAGTATTCATGGATCACTGAGTCTCTATAAAAACCACTTTGTTATAACCTATCCAAGTAAACATAGGTTTGTCACTTCTGTGATGTGAATTTCGAAAATTTGACATGCACGGTTGTGATCAGTAAGTTATTTGGAGTCTGATAAGAAAAACAAATTTTTTGGTGAATAGTAACCTACCCTTATGAATAGTAACATAAACTTATGAATATTGATATACCCAAATGAATATTAAGCTTACCTATGATTGTATATAAATAATATTGAAGTGAAAGTACGATATACCTATGTTTCGGAATAAGTAAATAAATGTTTTAAAACTGTTTTAATTAGAATAAATTATTATTTTAAATAAATATTAAATTAATCATATTTAGAAAATTATTTTTGAAAAATGGACTTCATTTTTGTATTCTTCACGTTGAAAAATGGTTAGGGTGAATTTTTGGTATTTTTTTGAAATACTTGAATTTTTGATGAATAGTGAAATACAATAAAATACTGTATATACAAATTATTAGTTAAATACACTATTTATGACATTATAAGTGATGTAATCCAACTTGGTTCGAAATCACATGCATTTATTACTATTATTGGTCATGGAATCATCACTATTCCTGGTCTGGAGTGAAATTAATAAACTAATGATTAAAAAATTATGAAAACTCCCCTCTCCTCCACTATAACCCCCTCACCCCCTCTTCTCTTCACTCATCTAATCCTTGAATCTCCTCAAATTTATGCCTAAATACCTTTCCTTAGTCACTCCCCATATCCAAGAAGTTCTTGGTCTTTCCAAAAGACCAAAATCCCTTCCCTTAAGGAGGTTCTCAGAGAGGCTATTTCAAGAGGCAAAACACCTTTATTTTTCATTTAGTTTCATTTAAATTTATCTTCTTTTGTTATCCGCTCCTCACCTCCTCTATCCAAATGACCATGATAGATCTATTATCATATATATACAGTAATTATATCATGTGAATGGAAGAACCTCCATCAATATCCTCACTCTCTCTCTCTCTTTTATTTTATAAACGAAATCAATGTCCATGAGGTTCCAATTTATAACCTTTGTGGACGAAGAAGTTTTGTTCTTCAATTTCTCCTTCATTAATGGTCATGAAAACATTTTGATAGTTGAACCATACTTTTAAAAATTTATTATAACCTAATTAATATTCAAGGACCAGTATACGTACATATTATTAAATCACATGACTAAACTAGTTCCTAATAATCAAAATACCGCTAAAATAATCTAAGTGAATGTCATAAATATTTCATCTAATGATTCATCCTCTTTCCATGAAAAAAAATGATATAAATGAACATTAACAATTCTGGATGTTCATAAATAATATGTAATTTCAATTCTGGATATTTACATCCATTCCACATGAACTCCATTACTTAAGAACAAGTGAACCGATTATGAAAATAAAGAAAATGAACACTCCGGAATGAAAAAAATTCAATATAATAACTTATCAATAAGGGAATAAATAAACTAAAAATAATTATGATAAACTAAATACATGTATAATAGGTATGAAATAATTTATTAATAATATAATTTCATATTCTAGGACCTTGAGTTCAAGAGCGGAACACATTCAGACTTAAGGTAAGGGTTTCTTCATCTCACTTCCATTTTTGTGAGATTTTCCATATTCACTACTAATAATTTTGTATGGTGTATGTATACTACCCATTTATGTAACATATCATGAATATATTTATTTTCATTGTATTAAATTTATCATTTGAATATTATTAATTTTGAGGCATATGAATCGTTTGATTACAAAGTGATAAGGGTTTTCCTTCTGAACCTCCATTTTCATTCGAGTTGCTATTATTATCTATTCACCTCAATGAAATTATTATTTATTCTTATTTAATCCTATTAAATTATTTTTTAATGTTCTATATATGTTTACCAACCATAATCCTTCCTTATTTTATGGGAAGATACACATTTTAAAAGGAACTTTCAAAATTATTTTTGAAATACAAACCTAATTCAAGGTATCTTTTTGAATTCTTACCCATTTTCAAGGGTACACAAGAATTTGTTTTAAGAAACCATTATTATTATAAAAACAATCATTTTATCATGAAAAATTATCTTGGATCATTTATGTATTTAATAGAACAAACATATCTTTGCACTTTAAAATTCCCTTTAATACTTTCCTTAAAATGCTCTAAAATGATTTATTTCTAAAGAATCTTAAGTACTATTTTTACATGATTTGACTTCAGGGGGATAAAATTTATTCCTAAAATATAATTTAAATGTCCTAGTATTTTAGTTTCTGGTATATACATGTTTAAAATATGATTTCATGGAAAATACAAATGATTTTCAAAAAGAACTCTTCTTTCAAAAGTAAAAAGTATATTTCTCGTCTCATGTTAACTTTTATGAAGTATGTGCCTTATTCATCACTTATTAGATGAATGTGGTGTATTTAATTCAATTTGGTATATCATATAAATAGTATCCTTATTCTCATGATATTCTAAGGGATTACGATTTGAATGTTTCAAGGTGGTATGAGACACTTCAGAATGTTTAAGGATTATTTCCTCAGGAATTTTTCAATAGTCTCATTTAAAAGTATCTTTATCTAAGACAAAATCCCTTATGGAATCTTGTACTTCATTGAGATTTATGTCCTATGATATCATATACCATATTTAATTGAATGGTTTATGATTAGTTTGACTGTGGATGTGCTATCTTAAAACCATTCACCAATTTACTCCGAATGGTTAGTGTTTATGCTTAATGTTCGGGGAAATTTATTTACATGTTAGTTTAAATATGAATGTGTATATTGTTTATATTTATCTTATTTCCTATGAGGAATGAATTGGATTTAATAAGTGTTGGGTAGGGCCCATTATATCCCCTCGGTGCATCGGTAGGTCTCATGAGACAAACTACGGTCTTGGCACAAGGCCTTGACAAAATGATTATTTATGGTATTGGCATGAGGCCTTGACGGTATAGTAATGTTTTCCCACATTATTCATTACTTCATTATGAAAATAGTTTTGATGGTTCATGTGGTTATTCGACTAGTATAATACCCATGATTATGTTTTATTATGGCATTACTTACTCATCTCTTATTCTTGCCATAATGTGTTAAAGTTTTTGTTAAAGGAACGTGTTTTTAGTTATTCAACTTTCCTAATGTTTATATATTCTCTACTGTATTGATTAACCCTTACTAATCATTTGAGCTCACCCATTTCATTTTTTTCTCCTTCCCCAGGTTAAGAAGAAGAGATCATTTATTGTGTTTTCAAGGATGTAGTTTATTAGCTTTTGTTATGTATCATATTTTGTTTCATTTCAAAATGTAAAATAGGTCCCATGTATGTATCTGGTTTCTTCAATACTAATAAACTGATTGGTACTTTGGGATTTTATTCCTTGTAATCATTCCAATGTATTAAAATAATTCACCAGCTCTGAGCTTCCAGGGTCGGGGCGTTGCACCTCAAATGTTAGAGGGGGAATCCCTAAGATCTTGTTCTTCTTCCTCATGATCACGATCCAATGATTTCACTTCTTCATTGGGAGGAGATGATAAAATAAGTTCCTTAGAGGGAAGAGGGGAACCACCATTTGGACATCCATAGGATGATGCAATCATTTCAAGCTCACTTTCTAGCATAGAGCCTTCTTGAAGTCCTAAAATGGAAGTGAGAGACTGAGAATGAGTCCCTTCATTTTGATAGCTTCTTCCAGCCCAAATTACATAACTGGGTTTTTTTGGATCTTAGGAGATAGAGCGATAACATTTTCATTCAAGTTTTCTCCATCACTTGGAGAGTTGATAACTTCTTCAACACCATCATGTTTAACTACCATTATTGACATCACAAAAGTTTCTAAATGAATGTTTTCATTTGGGACCACCCCTCCAATTTTATTAATAGGAAGTGTGTAATCGACACTAAGATGATTGAAATAGTTAGCTGGAATCATCTCCAAGCTATTTGAGTCATTTATTTGAGTAACATCATCCGTCATGGAATGTTTGCCTCCATTGTGATTGAATCCTACATTGATGTACTATGTCTCATAGGATTTTAATGGGGCCTTATCACCATAAAATGTACCAATTTGACCATTAATATAATACTTGTGACATTGGTGGTATGATGAGGGGAATACTATATGCTGATGTAACCAAGGTCTTCCCAAAAAAACATTGAAATCTGTATCCTATCGAACAACCATGAATTTTGAGTCAGACTCGAGATCCCTAAATTGAGTTTTGAGTGTGATATCATTGAGAGGATCTTGCTCATTCTTTTCATAAACCTATAACATCAGGGTGGAGGGAGACAAGTGGTATTCATTGATACCTAATTGGAAAAGTGTTTAGACTGGAATTAGTTTGAAACCTGAATCATTTTCAACAAAGTCTCGTCAGATATCAATGTTGCTGAATATACTGGATATATACAAGGGCCATGGGTATCCTTTTATGAAAACATCCTCATATTGGTTTGTGAAAGATATAATTGTATGGAATTCTATGAGATCATTCTCCACGAAATATAACTTAGTAGAAGAAACCTCAACTTCAAACTCCCGAAGTCTTGACAAGGCCTCGATGAGTGCTTCCTGGAGGTCTTTTGATAGACTTAGAGAATCCAGGATTCATAATTAAGCCAAAACTTGGGATAATTTATTCAATACATCATATTTCAAATCTAGAGGACTGTGATTCCCAGCATAGGGATGTTCTTTTTCAGACAATTTAGGAACTGATGTCCCTAATGTGGTTAGGTTGTCCCCTAGGATAGGGGTTGGAAGTGTTCCTGTTCTTGGTGGATTAAACCGATTGGATCAGACAACCCATTGAGGAAGTGGTGGAGTATCCTCTAACTAGTCCTCTAAGATGATCATGTCCTGGAATATCCTATAATGGGTGGAGGAAAAAATCTATTATTCCTAATGAGATCATTGGAGATCTTTCCCACAAGTTTTATCCGCATAGACGAAGTAGGTAGGGGATTGGTTGATGTAGTGGCTCCTAGCATGAACACGTCTTCCCCTATATCCTTGACCTCTATGAACTCTTCCCTCGATTTACCATTCAAGTTTAGGGAAATAAAATTCATAATTATAATCATCATATGATATGGGGTCCATTAGGTGAATGACATTAATAGAACTGAAGATCAACCCCTCATTTGATGAATATTCTTCCTGATGGGTCGACTCTTATTGTACTATTTGGTGGGGCGGTGCCTGTGCTTTTGGGATGGTCAGTATGATGTACAACAAGGTAAAGGAAAACTTTTTCCTTTAAAATCACTTCATATTATTATGTTTTCTCTCTATCCTTTCTTCCATGTCACTTTTTTAAGGGATGGACTTCAAAGGACTAGGCTTTTGATGAAGCTGGCTGTGCTGTAGTGAAAGCAGTCGAGGACATAGTTAGATATCTTAGCTGTTCTTAGAGAATATCATGAGTCCGATTGATCATTTTTTGACCATACAATCACCTAAATTCTATTTACTCTTTCTTTTAACTTCTTTCTATTCACATCCCTTCTCCTGATTGGTAGAAAAAACACATGCTACTTGGGCTGGTGAATTTTTCAATTTCACTTGACCAAAGTCCACCATATTTTATAGGAGGTATTAAAAAAAATTATGGATGGGTTAACCCATCTTTTATGAAATGGAAAATAGTTTGGGAGATCTTTATCACCATCTTTTTCATGATTTATGGGATTTAGAAGACGAGCTAAGTTGTTTTCCAATCCCGAAATGAAGTAACCGGGGACTTGGTTGTTCCAAAAGGAATATGCCCTATTTTTAACCCCTCAAAATGATTATTCCTATGATATATTTAATAATATTGGATTGTTGGCTGTTGTTATTGATTATAGGGAGGTAGATCCCTATGGTATGATGCAGTCTTTGAAATAGGAGTAAGTAAAGGATCCTTCTTAAGTGTAACTATAGCAGCCTATGCTTTTCCTATTCTACTTACTTGAGTTGATGGAATCACCTGGGAATTTTCTTTGGTATCCATGATGGAGTTTTACACCTGTTGATAAACTGAGGTCAAATCCTAAAACCCTTCTATGTATTTTATAAGAATCAATGGTGTGTGAAACTCATCATAGAGATTTTCTACACAGACATGCAACAATTCTTCTTGAGGGAGTGGTAGGTTTAAGGAATATGTTTATCCTTTACAACAAGAAATCAAATTAGAAACCATCTCATTATCCCGTCGTTTTCAGTTGGTGAGGTCAAAGACTATTGTCTTCTGCATCATTGAGCTAAACTAGAAGAGGGATTTCTGACAGAGGTCTTCCCATCCAGTGATCGATCGAGACTGAAAACTTGTGTACCACACAAAATCTGGCCCTTGTAGTGATTAAACAAAATACCTGAGCTTCACTGCCTCCTGTTGTTCAGGGGTACCCATCATGGGATCGTAGTGAGAGACAAAATGCATCAATTTCTACTTTGGGTCTCTTAATCCATTGAAAATCATAAATATTGGATTTCTAAAGTTTGGTGGGGGAGGGGTAGGATCCACCCATTTTGGGTAAGCCTTCTTTTCTGGATGTATCAACACATAGCATCCTTCTATGGCTTCCAATCGAGTCATTAATGAATTAGTGGTATTCATAAGAATTCGAGGAATGTCTGGTTGAGTTGGTACTTGAGTAGGTATGTTGGATGGAGCCTGAATAGGTGTGTAAATTGGCATGACCACTGGTGGAGGCACCATTGGTGTCTTCCAAGGGCAACCAATAGGGGCAAGCCTATAAGGATGTTCCTAACCCTATTCTATATGTGTACCCAATGGAGGTAATTCCAAATCTTCTTTAATTGTTGTGGTGAACCCTCATTGTTGAGGTGCTCTAATTGGAAGCACAAGTTGGGGATATTCTTGCAGAGCATATCTGGAAGGAATGTTGCCCTGGAGAAACTCTACATTGAATCTTCTCAACTCTTTAATATCTTCCTCTTGCTAAGAAAATATTTCCTCTAATGAAAGGTATTGAACCTCCCTAAAAGGGGTGTGAGACATAGTCTTACACTTAACCTTTTTCATATTGGGTGAATTTTGAGGAGGTAAACGAGGATTGTTCGAGGGAGTGACCAGATTTAGGGAAAGCCTCTGGTTTTGGGTACAAAAACCTCCTTCATTTGTTTTAGTGTGGATCATATTCTAAATAGAAAATTCCTCTTATGATTTCTCTGAGCTGGCCTTATGTTCTGAAGGGTATTCAATGATAGCATTGATGAAATTCATAGACGCGTAATGCATCACATACATTCTGTTGGTATCTCCATGAGATCGCCTTATTCTATGCCCTCCATGAGACCTTTTCTTATTCTTTGTCGGTACCCTGGGATTTTTTTGGTGGATAGTAACCTGAAGGGAGTCTCCATATAATTTACTCATACTCATTCCAAGTGAATGTATTGAATCATAGGATGGGATGAACTGAGAGGATTCATTTCATGGAATCTTCCCTAATCGGGAGAAAACGGATTCCCACTTAGAAGATTATTGAGGTGAAAAATCCCCCAGCCTTGGGGCTAGGTCTATTCCTATTCTGCTTTCACAACCCTTTGGGCATGGTTAGATGATCGCGAAGGTTGGGTTAAAACCCCCCCCAACACTACGGGATAGAGTTGCTCTCGAACTACTATAGCTGATATTATTGCTGATACTCTTCTAATTTTATGGATATTTATTCAAACATAGGATAGGTTCATTATTCAACACTCAAATCAACTGTTTTAGAAGACCGTTGTTCTATTTATGACATTTTCTCAATATGATTTATAACATCCTCTAAGAAGAAGGCCTACTTGATATTCTCATATTTTTTACACAAAATTATTTCAATAGCTTTCTATATTTTTTCCTGATGTTAGGGAGAGTCAGTCAAGGCCTTTTCTTGCTGAGCATATCCTCTATTGTGAACAAATTCTGTTTTTTGTAGCTAGTCTGGGTAATGAAATTGCACGATACCAGCATTGGTGGGAATTTCTAGTTAGCGGGCATAGTGAAATTCAATTCTCCATGTTCACCCCATCCTCTGATATGAACACCAGATGGGGTATCTATGATCATCTATCACAACCTCATTAATGAATAGAGTCATACACATTGAAGGGATCCTTGCTATTTCTCAATATTTGAATATCGGTAATCCAGGAGAGATGCCAAGTCAATTTAGCACTGTAACCATTCTATTACCTTAACGGGAGTTTGATACTCTTCATAGGGTAATACCTTTTTCTTTAAATGATGAAGAGTTTTCCATATGTTGAGTTGGATTTAATGCATACAATCCTCCCCCAACACCTATGGAATGTTGTATTGAGGGGTGTCCAAAGGCTAGAACAAGACTAGTTTGTTGTATTTAGCTAGCTATTTTCTCATGTTTACCAGATCATCTTCATCTTTCACTAGAGACTTCTCGACCTGGCCTGACTAGAGTGGATGCTTCCTGATTGTCTTGTCACATGAAATGATATTGGTTGGGATTTCCTCTGCTATGTTGGAAGGAAAATGAATCAAGGGAGGTTCAGAAAATGATCATTGACTTGGAATATCTTCTAGTTAAGAAAGGATTTCACCTACCAGTGACAAATCATCAGACATGGATGGCCTTGTGTTTGAAAGTGCCTCTCTAAAAGAGGGATTTATCATCACTACATTTCCAATTGGTGAATTCTCTTGACAATGAGAATTACTAATATAGAGAGAACATTCACAGCAAACACCAACATGGAGAGGATGCTGTTATTAGTATTTTAATGACTTATTATATACTCCCTTTACTTATTTTATATGAAATGTGCATAATTTGTGTGAAATATTAATGTTTTAATACTAAGTATAATTTTTGAGCATTTTTTAGAAGTAGTCCAATTGAGTCAGTTCACTATTTTATTTATTACTCTGACCCTAATGATCCAAATTGTGTGGTTTATGTTTTTTAGGATTCCTAATTCAATATAAAAAATTTCATTAGAAGAATTCATGGACTAATTCTTCCATTTTAAGGCCCATATAGACCACACAAGTAGGCCTATAGAATATGTGAAGAAACTGGACCATCCATGAAGATTTAATTTATGGTATCAATCAGAAAGTCCAAATTCTTTTATTCTCCTCCAAATTTAGGGGTATAATTAAAGGAGTATTGGATAAAAATTTCAAGTCCCAACTCTAAAGACAAGGGGCCCAACTAATGATTTGAAGTCCAGCCCACCATTCTGGACGGGAATTAAAATCAGTATAGTATTAATGACATATATCCCGATCTAGTCATCAAATCATGCTGATATTTTGCAGTGTGAAAGTCCAGATATAGGCGGACTACTTTTTTGAAGAAATAATTCGGCTTTTAAGGCATATTACTATTCCAAAATCCATTCACATTTTGGCCATCGAAAAAGCATGGATTGAAATGGACAGTTTAACTTTGTTTAATCAACCAGCCATAACTTTGGATCCTTAAGTCCAAATGACTCCAAATTTTGAGATAGGTCTGAAAACATATATTCAACTTTGAAGAAGGAGAGATCTCTAGATTCGGCTTTCTGGATGTCCAAATCATCGATCTAAGTGGAGGGACAGATTGGGAATGCAAACAATCCACTCCTTGGGCTATAAATACTCTCCCCTCCTCTCCTTGAGAGGGGTTGGCATTTCAGAAGAGAGGAGATCATATTGGAATGACCAAAGCCTTTAAAAAGTCTTGGGAGGATATTCCATACTCAAGTTTTTTACTTAAGATACCTTTCCTCCTCTCTTTGTTTTCACTTACTTTCGTGTTCTTCATTTTTGTAATCTTGTAAGTCTCTTTGTTTGTAATTCTATTTTAATGCAAGTTTCTTCTTCAATTTCTCTTATTCTCATCCACATTATGTATTTTAATATTAATTTTCTTAAAATAGTTTAAATTCAGTTGAATCCCCTTCCCTTATTTTACTTCCTCATTCAATCAAAAGTCGTTTTTTAAACTCTCTTCAACGATCGTGTGTGTTTGACACACTACTATTTTCTTATCCCGTTCTTTTTGTTTTATTTATAATTTATCATCATAATAATTTTAACCAGATTATTAATCATTTCAATGAATGATTAAATCTATTATTTGGGTGAGTCAAAATTTAGGTATGTTAAGTGATTGAGAGTATTTTCTCGATGAATATTCTTTAATTTAACATTGTGTATGTTGGACTTAACATGTCATGGATTAATGACTTGTTTTGTTTAACGTGTGATTTCCATGGATTATTAGAACCATAATTACACTACCATCAACAAGCTATTATTGAGATTATAACACTAAGTTAATTTAAGGCTTGGATTAAATCCTCAACACTTAGTAATTCCAATCAACATTATCTTGCGAAGTGGGTGTTAAATTAAATGAAATATAAAGCAAAGCTAAATGATATCACAAGCTTAAATTCCTAATAATGAACTCACCCCAATATTTATAAATTTGTTAAATAAATTATATTCAATAAATCATTTCAATTAAGATCTGCAAACAACCCCCCTAATCAAAATACAATCAACTAAAAATAAATGACTATTACAAAGTATCATCACCGAGGATTCGACCCGAGTGCTGCTATACACATTAGCAGAGCACCGAAACTTTGAACGGTCGATAGGTGAAAATCGTCCGTGCATTTAAAATGGCTCCGTCCCCGGGGATGGTACTTTATGTAGTCATTAGTTTCTGGTTATTGTAAAAAAAACCCAAAAAAACAAATTTTAAAAAAAATTGATAAAAAAAAGAACACAAAGAAACACCCGTCTTCTCATAAAAATCATAAACTGAAAAAAATACAAAGAAAAATACGTCTTCCCCTTTCTTCCAAAATCTCTCTGAATTCCCCATAGACTTCCAAACAATCCCTCAGATTTGTTTGACCCTAAAATTGAGCGAACTCTTCGCCAACTTTGGAGTAACTTAAGAGATAATCAACTCATTCAAGAACCAGTCCTTGTCCAACCAGTTGAATTAGATATGTATAATCATAGGGAACAAACACTTAAAGAACTCACTGCCCCTAATATGAATTTCCAACCTCGTGGTATTCAATATCCAAACATAGAGGCTGAATTCAAACTCAAATCTAGTTTTATTCATCTTCTCCCTCATTTCCACGGGCTAGTCGGTGAGAATCCACATCTCCACCTTAAAGAGTTTCAAGTAGTGTGCTCTACCATGAAGCCTCAAGGGGTTTCAGAGGAACAAATAAAACTCCGAGAATTCCCTTTCTCTCTAGCCGACTCTGCTAAGTCATGGATTTACTACCTACCTCCTGGTTCCATAACCACATGTAATGACATGAAGCGACTCTTCTTAGAGAAATTCTTTCCTACTTCTCATACTACTTCTATCCGAAAGGAAATAAGTGGTATACGTAAATTCCCAAGTGAATCACTCCATGAGTACTGGGAGAGGTTCAAAAAACTTGTGGCAACCTGTCCACACCATCAAATCCCTGAAAAACTCTTGATCCAATACTTCTATGAGGGGTTATTGGCTATTGAGATAACTCTCATAGATGCCGAAAGTGGTGGTGTTCTTATTGACAAAACTCCTACAACAACAAAAGATCTCATAAGTAACATGGATGAAAACACAAAAAAATTCCATACTCGAGCACATGATCAAGTAAAACAAGCCCAATATAATCAATCCATAGAGCCAAACAAGATGACTGAGTGGATGAGTGAACTTAAATGTCTTGTGCGGCAACTAGCTGTGGAATCCAAACCCCCAACCTCGTCTTCTCCTCAATCAATGTTTCCTGGACCTGTCAAAAAATGTGGAATCTGCAACTCCCCATCTCATCCAACAGACACATGTCCACTAATTCAAGAGGATCAATCTAATTGATCTGGACCAATGGATCTCAATGCATCATATGCTCAGCGGAACACCAACCCTCAACCATCAGGTCAGTTTGTTAGAAACTTCAACCAACCTCACTCTGAGCCCTTCTCTTCTTCCTATAACTAAGTCCTTAGGTATGGTAATCCCATATCTCATCCCCCTCAATTCCCTCCTCAAAACCCAAAATAATTCCAATATGGTCAAGGTGTTGGTAACTTCCAACAACCTTATCCTTTTATTCCTCAACCTCAAAGGAACAATCCTCCTCCTGGATTCCATTATCCTAGTGAGACTTCCCAATTCCAAAACCAATACAATCACTTTCCCAAGAACGGAAATCAAGGTAATCCCAATTTAGGACAAGCCTCTTATTCTAAGAAACCATGAGAAAGTGCAGTGGAAGATCTTGCCTCTTTCACCCATTCTAGCCTCAAGAACATTAAAACCCAAATTGGTTAACTGGCATCCCACCTTAGTCATCAGCAACTATATAATTCTTCCCAACTTCCAGCTCAACTATTACCCAAACCCAAGGGTAATGTTAGTGCAATTGCACTTAGATCGGGAAAGAAAATTTCTATGCCTCAAGATAAGTCCTCCAACCCTCCTTTGAATGTTGACCTAGAAAATGAAAAGAAAAAGAAACTTGAAAAGGAATCTGAATCCATTCCCTAACCTCCTTCTATTCTACATAGGAATCCAATTCATTTTCCACAAGCTGTTTCTAAGCCAAAGAAGTCATTTGAACCTGATCCTGAAATGATCGACATGTTTATATGTGTTGAAGTCAACATTCCTCTTTTAGATTCCATTAAAAAAATTCCTAAGTATGCCAAGTTTCTTAAGAAATTATGCTCCAACAAGAGGAAACTTAGGACCTTTGAAAATGTTTCCACCCAGCAGTCTATTACCATAAAGTTCAAGGATCCATGGACCTTTACGGTTCCATGCCAAATTGGAAGTTCCAACTTTGATGATGCACTCATAGACCTAGGAGCCTCAATTAATGTCATGCCCAAATCCATATTCTCCAACCTTGGTCTAGGTCCCTTACATCCAACGGGTGTTGTCATTCAATTAGCCAATCGAAGAATAGCTAGTCCTGAGGGAATAATTGAGGATGTCCTTATCATTATGGTTGGGTTCTGGTTCAGAATAAAAAAGAACTTTAGGGATGAGACCGTAAGGGGAACAGTGTCTCTCTGCTAGGGTTCCTCTCGCGCCGCCTTACCCTTCCCAGATCTTCTCTTCCTCTTCTCCCTGATTCGGCGGTTCGAGGTGGTGGTTCTCTGTTGCTGCGGCACTGCTGGCTCGTCTGCGTGCACTGGTGTCTATCTTCTTGACGCAGTGTTGAATCTTCTCCTGAGTTCCTCTCCCGACAGCTCGAGATCATCACTTCGTCCTTATATTTGGGTGCTTAGAGGTTGAGCATTTTCTCTTTGGAGGTTTCGGTTGGTGGCATCAGGATCTTTCTTTGTAAGGTGGGGCTTTGTAAGTGGTGGTTCTTTTGTGCGGCGATGAATATGTTGGCGGCGATGCCACAGATAGTTTGGATGGAGCTCCGGTTTTTCTTCGAGGGCGTTTTGGTGTTGGTTATGATGCAGATGAAGTTTTCTTGTTTGTTCGAGGCAGTTTGGCCCATTGATCTCATTTGTTTCTCCAGTGGACGGTTTGATGGTTTTGATTGTGATTCGGCGACGATGATGGAAGATTATTTCCGTGGAGTCGTTCTACTATGAATGGTGGCACATGGTGAAGGACCACGGACCGATGGTTGGTGTGTGGACCGAGGCGCAGATAGAGGTGTGGTACGATGGCAGGTGCACGGCTCGAGGGCCTGTCTTATTGATTTTTAGTTTGGGTGTTTTGAATTTTAAGTTTGAATTAAAGGTTTTGAAGTAGTGACATGGGAGTGATGGAGTTCTGTATTGGGTATTATCAAACCTTAAACCGGATTTTCGAAAATGAAAAAAAATGATTAGCGGTGTGAATGATCTTATCTTCCCTGCTGATTTCTATGTCCTTGACATGGAATGTGAGACAAACTCTTCTCGATCTCCCCTAATTCTAGGAAGACCATTCCTCATGACTTCTAGAACCAAGATTGATGTCCATTCAGAAATCTTATCCATGGAATTCAGTGACCAACTGGTCAAGTTCAACATTTTACAAGCCATGCGATACCCATCTAAGGATCACTATGCATTCTCAATCCATGATTCGACGGAAACTTCTAAGAGTCAATTGAACCCCATTCCATCTTGTTATTCTTGTTCTACTGATAAAAGAGTTTGTGAATATTGCATCCTCATTAACCAAGTCATAAATGGAGAAGTTTATGTTGAAATTACAAATGCAAACTCCATTTATCTAAAGGATCTTGAAAAATCTTTAGAATCTCATCTTGCCTATGACATCCACTTCTCCAGCTTGGATGATAATGAGGAAAATGAACTAGAATTCTCATTTGTTGATTCATATCAGTTTATCCAACATTAATCATTTCCTATCCATGATTCTAAAAATTATTTTATATGTGAGTTTAACCCTAAAGAAATGTGTTTATCTTGTCCCAATGAGAGTGAAGGTTGTGTGATTTTTTTCGTAATTAATAAAGTGATCACTGGTGAGGTTGAAATTGACCATTCTTTGGTGAAAAACATTGAAATAAAGGATATTTAAAATTGTATTCAGTCTTATGACTCCACTAATCCCCATCACTCTACATCAGTAAGTGATGAAATAAATGAGTCAAAAACAATTGGGATATCATACTATGGTTTTGTGTTATCTGAACCTTACATAAATGAACCATCAGAATTGAGCCATCTTCCTGAATTTCCAAGAATATAAAACCATCACTTTGTGGATAACATCATTACTCAGGTTTAAGACTAAAGAAAGGATAGAAATATTCTCTTTCCACCCCCATTGAATTGCAAGCACACCAACAAGGATGGGAAGAAATTATCCAATGAATCATCAGGCCTCCCAAAGATTTTTTTTTCTGGAAGCACAATGGAGTTGAGAAAATACAATGGGAACCATCAGACTATGGGTAGTCCACTGCAACTATCTAGCTGTATACAAATAAATACAATGCTTCTTGGGAGGAAACCCATGTTTTCTTTTACTTTTATGAAATTTTAAATTCTTTTTAGTTTTTCATTATATGAATAATGATTTTTCTTTTTCAAGTAACATCCCACTTGAGGCACATCAACTTCCACTGACCCACCACTGGATGGAGATGGAGACCCGCCAAATCCAAACCAGGGGGCACCTCTTTCCCTTTAACTCTCTATCTATCTCTTCCTCTCTCGACCTCTCTCGACCTCTTTCTTCTTCTTCCTCTCTCTTTCATTTTTTACCACTTTTTTTTCAAAACCTTTATTTTTCACTCTCTTTTGCATGGGTGTATGTTTATAAAAAACAAAAACAAAAACCTAAAAAAAAAACAATCACTTAAAAAAAATACAAAAAAATCAAGAGTCATGATTACTCACCATCGAGTTTGAAATTTTGTCCAACCATTTTGGGGATTTAAAAGACATGTTTTCACCTCAATTTTTTTTATTTTCATCATGAATTTGGATAAAGAATTTTGTGTCAAAATTAAAAAATTTTGAATGCTCAATTTTTGATTTGGATAATGATTTTTCCAAACCATGAGGAACAACATTTGCTTTCATGCCAAGGCCACCTATGGACATCTTTTCAAAATGTGTGTTTTTACCCCCATTTGTGAGTCTTGAGTTTGTAGACCTTAGAGCTGAAATTCCTACCTTAGTGTGCATTAATTTGATAGAGGCATTTTCTGAACCACATGAGAAACACAATAGCGAAATAGCCTCCCATTAACCATACATTAATCCTCCTTTTTAAAGCCCCTTTCAAGCCTATGAAAACATTTTCCTTGATAGCCACATTACAAACCCAATACCTTTTTCCACCCAATATCAACATGGATTTTCATTGCATAATTTTTTAAAATTTAAGTGTGGGGGGAATGGATTTCATTGTTTGGGTACCCTATTATTGATTTTCAACGAGTTATCATCTACTTGAGGGAAAGAATCCATTTCAGTGTGGGGGAGAGGTTTTCATTCAGTGTGTTTTGGGGAATGTAATGTACTTTCATTTATGTAATTTTGTAAATTTTATTGACAAGTGTTCAAAAAAAAAAATCCAAAATGATGAAAAAAAATAAAAAAAATTGAAAAAATGGGTTGTGTCTTGGGTAGGTCAAAAATCACTCTTACTCAACCTTTGATATTATTATAACTATTACAATTATTGTCATTAGGAGATCAATCATGGGTTGGGATATGAGTGTGAGATCTGTTTCAAGGTCAACTTTCGAAAAAACAAAGAAAAAAAGGAAAAGAAAAAAAGAACACTTGCATTATATTCTTATTGGGAGAAGTTTTGTGTTTTGTAAATATTCCATCTTCTCATTACCTTCATATTTTCTTCCTCTATTGTGTCTTTCTTCACACAATAATTCCCTTGTAAATATGTGTTTTCATTTCCTTCCATGTTTTATTTCAAAAAAATGTGCATTGCTTTTTCTATGTTGGTGTTTTAACCCTCTTATTCTCTCTCTTGGACATTATATTCCTATCGTCCCATAGCCATATAAAAACACCTTAAAAAGACCTCTTGATTCTTGTGCACTTTGGATAGGTATTGTAAGATGAGATCTCTTTAAAACTCTAAGATTTTCACTTTTCTTTGGTGAAAGAGTGAACCTCCACAAATGAATTTTATCATCTTGAGAGGTGTGAGTTTTGAGTGTCCACATTTTCCATTTCAAAATTTGAGCATGAAAAAATGAATTAGTTTTGGAACATTGTTTCTGTAACAAATTTTGGTGGAATTCAAAATGGATGAGTGAAATAGTCTAAACCTCCCCTGATTGGAGAAAACAAAATTTTAATATTTGTTGGGGAGTGAAAATGATTTTGTCATGTTTTTATATTTGTTGTACATGAGGACATGCACAAAACTAAGTGTGGGGGATTTGATGTTATTAATATTTTCATGACTTATTATATAATCCCTTTACTTATTTTATATGAAATGTGCATAATTTGTGTGACATATTAATGTTTTAATACTAAGTATAATTTTTGATCATTTTTTAGAAGTAGTCCAATTGAGTCAGTTTACTATTTTATTTATAACTCTCTCCCTAATGATCCAAATTGTGTGGTTATTGTTTTTTAGGATTTATAATTCAATATAAAAAATTTCATTAGAATAGATTATGGGATAATTCTTCCATTTTAAGGCCCATATGGACCACACAAGTAGGCCTACATAATCTGTGAAGAAACTGGACCAACCATGAAGATTTAATTTCTGGTCTCAATCAGGAAGTCCAATTTTTTTTATTCTCCTCCAAAGTATGGGGTATAATTAAAGGTGTATTGTATAAAAATTTCAAGTCCAAAATCTAAAGAAAAGGGGCCCAACTAATTCTTTGAAGTCCAGCCTACCATTCTGGTCGGGAATTAAAATCAGAATAGTATTAATTACATATATCCTTATCTGGTCATCAAATAGAGCTTAGATTTTTCAGTGTGAAATAGGGGATATAGGAGTCAGACTTTTTTGAATAATTCATTCATATTTGAAGGAATATCACTATTCCAAAATCCATTCACATTTTGGCCATCTAAAAATCATGGATTGAAATGGACAGTTTAACTTTGTTTAATAAACCGGCCATAACTTTGGCTCCTTAAGTAAAAATGAATCCAAATTTTGAGATAGGTCATACAACCTTATTATATTCAACTTTGAAGAAGGAGATATCTCGAGATTCGGCTGTTTGGATGTCCAAATCGTTGAGCCAAGTGGAGGGATAGATTGGGAATTCAAACAGTCCACTCCTTGGGCTATAAATACTCTCCCCTTCTATCCTTGAGAGGGGTTGAAATTTCCGAAGAGAGGAGATAATATGGGCACAACCAAAGCCTTTCCAAAGGCTTGGGAAGACCTGACATACTCAAGTTTTCACTTGATAGACCTTTCCTCCTCTCTTTGTTTTCACTTACTTTTGTGTTCTTTGTTTTTGTAATCTTGTAAGTCTCTTTGTTTATAATTCTGTTTTAATGCAAGCTTCTTCTTCAATTTATCTTATTCTCATCCAAATTATGTATTTTAATATTAATGTTCTTAAAATAGTTTAAATTAAGTTGAATCCCCTTCCCTTCTTTTACTTACTCATTCAATCAAAAGTCATTTTTTTAAACTCTCTTCAACGATCGTGTGTGTTCGACGCACTACTCTTTTCTTATCCCATTCTTTTTGTTTTATTTACAATTTATCATCATAATAATTTTAACCAGATTATTAATCATTTCAATGAATGAGTAAATCTATTATTAGGGTGAGTGAAAATTTAGGGATGTTAAGTGATTGAGAGTATTTTCTCGATGAATATTATTTAATTTAACATTGTGTATGTTGGACTTAACATGTCATGGATTAATGACTTGTTTTGTTTAACGTGTGGTTTCCATGGATTATTGGAACCATAAGTACACTACCATCAAAAATCTATTATTGAGATTAGAACAATAAGTTAAGTTAAGTCTTGTATTAAAGCCTCAACACTTAGTAATTCCAATCAACATTATCTTGCGATGTGGGTGTTAAATTAAATGCAATATAAAGCAAATCTCAATGATATCACAAGATTAACTCCCTAATAATGAACTCACCCCAATCTTTATCAATTTGTTAAATCAATTATAGTCAATCAATCATTTCAATTAAGATCTGAAAATAAACCCCCATAATCAAAATACAATCAACTAAAAATAAACGACTATTACAAAGTATCATCACCGAGGATTCGACCCGAGTGCTGCTATACACATTAGCAGAGCACCAGAACTTTGACCGGTCGATGGGAGAAAATTGGCCGTAGGTTTTAGAGGACCACCATGGTTGGTTATAGTAAGGGGAATATTATCTTTCTCATTGATATTCTAGACATGAAGAGTGATTCCATGGCTCTCATCAAGAGATAGGATATCAAGATTGACAAAATTGTTGTCATGAAGCAAGACATCACGATGAAGTTTCTGGTGAGGACATTCATAATTACTAATACTACTCCCATAATTTGGTAATGGGAGGGTAGGATCTTGAGCTGCAAAAAATAAACATCTGAGGGCTTCAATAACTCCATCATTAAGTGAGGCCTGATCATAGATTGGCTCTTGATTCCCCAATCATGTTTGTTGAGTCTTCTTCTTAGATTCCTTATAATGAGTGATTGGGGCCACTTTCTGGGATAAGTGGTTATCATGGGTATGTGTTTGTGCCTAACTTGGAGTGGCCATTAGAATAGGCTGATTACCTTCGATTGGAGTGGGTGTATATTTCCGATCCGGTTGTCCATATAATACAAGGTAATTTTCCCCATGACCCTCCTAGATTGGAGCACATGTGTGTTTCTGCTCTGAGGTGTTATGACGATGAGCCACCCCATTTGTGGGGACATAGTTATGTATCCATTACTTAGGCACTATAGTCATCATCGTTATGATGTCCTGGAAATCTCATAGGATGTGGGTAGGGATTTTTATCTGCCTCTTCACCATTTATAGGATATGCCTGGGGAATTCAGGGACTAGAACAAGGATATATGTAAATTCCATATCTATAGTAGGTGTATGTTCCTACTCCTTCCCTCCCTTTCCTACTAGTAGATACTGACAGTACTCATGTGTGGAGGTAGAGAGTTGAGTATACCCCCTACTTATCGTCGGGACTTTCCGATTGACTTCTCTGGATGCTTCCAGGAAAGTCTGCTGGAAGGTTTGGTGGGTGTAGGAATGTGTATGTTATTTCTTGTAGGCTTATACTATGTTTGGTTAGTGGGATTCTTTGAATTACACTGGATGAGTCTACTAGGTGGTTGTATGAAGTTGGATGGGTGTATATTCCCACTCACTACTTGCCACAAAATTGGGTTTGTGGGATTATCCAAAGGGGGAAAAAGTGTGAACCTACTCCCTATTGGCCGGTTTTAGTCTCCAATGGGATTTCTTTCATTCCCGGTCTAAAGGGATTGGTCAAGGAAACCAAGGAAAACACCTTAATCATGTTTAGTGTTCACTACCGCATGACTTTGGTGGTAGCAATTGCTGGAAGGAGAGAAGGAACTTGATGTATCTTGGATGAGGCTGTAGGTGGCCTCTTGATCCAACTCCCAGAAATATGTGAGGGACTAGTTGTTGCATTTTGGGGATAATCTCTCAAAATAGTTGAAGATGGTGGTCACCACTGTCTGCTTTAGGACCATTAGTCATCGTTGACTGGATAGTTGGTGGTGATGGTTAAGCTGGAGGGCCTGTAGGGTGGCCTACATGGTCAGGATCATACCATTTTGATGGTACTATCAGACTAGTGAGTTTGAGACCCAGCATTGAAGACATTGAGTCGGTGATGACATCCTTCACGCAGATGAAGATCCGGTCTAAATAATAGCTAGGGTGTTCATTGGTGAAAACTTTAAGGATGACATTGGATCAAAGAGAGTTCTTGGAAGGAAGTGATTGTATATATATAAAACACACAAATAGGTAACTCCTATCAAGAAGAATCTCATTTTTGTGAACACATGCTTGATTGAATGCCTTGTCTGGCCACCTTTCATTTTGAAATTAGAAGGGGCCTGATAGGTGGGTGATACTATTGTTTTGGTTAATGATTCACAACAGGTTCAATTTTTTTTATTTCTGATAGAAATGGGGTTTCCTCTAGTAATGGAATGGTATGACGGAGACTGATCAATACATATTTTTTATTGAAGGAAATACCATAATTTAGTCATTCACATTGGGTTCACCTTTTTTTGTTTCTGATGGAAATAGGTTTTCATCAAGGAACACAATGGTCTGATAGAGACTGATCAATACATATATTTTATTGAAGGAAATTCCATAATTTATTCATTCACGTTGGGTTAACCATTTTTTGTTTCCCTCAGAATTCACATCTCATTACGATTTTCTATTTCTGAATAGTTTCCAATGGGTTTGTTCATGGAACTGGAAACACCCAATAGTTGTGTATATGAAGGAAACTGCTTTTCAAAGGTAGGTTCCTGATAGTTTTTTTGATCAAAGATGCTTAAGAACTCACATTGGTTGATAGGATGAGAGGTTGGGATTATAACATCCTTTTGAGGGGTAATTATTGCCTACTCTGGGACCCTCTTATAGATTTAAGATATGTTTATAAATCCTTAATTAATTCCCAAGTATGATATGGGTCAACCCAAGATTAACTATCCATTATTAGCATGTATAGGTATTAGAATCATCTATATGTATTATGGGTTCATCATCAATGGAGATATCTACATGTATCCAAGGTTCTCCATCGATGGTATCCTCTTATATACTACATAGATATTCTTTGGTCATTATTATGAAAATTTTGGTTTTCTATCCGCACAGTGGGGAACTCTGAAATTTATTGTAATCCAGGGAGACTAGGGTCACTATGGAGTTTATCATCATATAGGGAGATGAAATTTTTTTAATGTTGGGATCAAACCCATGGATGAGATTCCTATATATCCTCATGAAAAGAATCAGAACCCACATAGTTTGATGCCACTTAATGAGACACATCATAACTTTTAAGGTCATGTGATGAGGAGATAACCATACAATTTAATGTCATGTGGAAAGGACATCTAGGAGGAAGGTGCCTAAGAAAATATTGGTGTGGGACTTATGCTGAAGTAGCCCAAGGAACCTGAGAGAGATATGGATTCTTAGGATGAATTAGACCCTACTGAGAATGTGGCCTAGGAAAGAACCTGATTTATTTGGGGTTTTGGGTTTAGACCTTAGGGAGGCTCCCTATATATTCCATTTAGATGGGAATAAAATCCCACAAAGTTTAGGCATGTCTCGTAGGTAAGTATATCCCTTTGATAGGATTAAGTTGGGGATTATTCCTAAAGTGGATGAATTTAAAAAAAGGACGATGAGGGATTTCTAAACTCTTGTAGGTTTTGGGGATTAACTCAGGGATTAATCCTAAGTAGAATGCCTAGATTAAGGGAATTATGATTAGGGATTACTCCTGAAGAGGATTCCCATTGAGCTCAAGCCTTAGCTAGGCTTCCTATGTATCCTGATTTGTTTGTAACTTGGAATCATTGTTCTTGTAGTTCAATACTTCCTGTGGATTGTGTGGGTATCATGATCATCACTAACCTCTAATCCCACATGATTCATGCTCGGTGTGAGAAACAAGAAGAAGGGGAATATTCAAAAAACCACACAGTTTTTCTCCTTCACTGGTAAAAAAGGCTGAGGCTATGACAGAATAGGTTGGGGATATGGAATAAGAGGCCAGGGATACAACACTTCCCTCTCTTCACTTTGCATTGGATGTGAGTCCAAGGTAAATAAGAAATGATGGTGAAGAATGTGGTGGTAGAGAGGATAAAGACTGCAACCTTCTATATAAAAGGATATGGGCTTACTCCAGGAAGGATGTCCTGAAATTGGTTACACAACGGGAGAAGTATCTCATTCCATGTTGAATGTAAAATAAAGTGTGATACTTACCCTCCATGATAGGAACTAGAGGCTTTGAGACTTATATAAGAGAAGTGTTATATATATTCTAAACCCTAATCCTCCAGATTGGGAACTCCTCAACACTATCCCTAGAGTAAGGGTCCTTGTGACCATAGATATACAAATCTACAGACACACTAAGGACCATGACCCTCTGGTAGGAAAAGTGTGAGAAACCTCTAACCAGAGAAATACAAATCCAAATACTAATGTTTTATAGGTTATGAGGTATTGTTGGGGGTTTCACCATGGTCTATTTTAGAGAAGGGAACCAAGGAGAGATGATCCCTACTATGAGTAGCTTTGAATATGGATCAAAGGGTGACTCACATAGGTCCTAGGCGCAAGAGCTCGGTGTGAGCATGCTACATAGGTGGACTACATAGGGAAAAGAAGGAACTAAAAGTGAATTTCATGTGTGTGTGTGTGTGGGTGGGGGGGATAGGCTTGCGAAAGTTGTATATTCCTCGGTTAATAGGCTACTAGGGTGACAACATTTGGGTGAGGCTTTATCCAAGGCACCCTAAGTATCCTCTGGTGTTCCTAAAAGGTCTTGCGTAGGTCCCTGATTAGGGATAGGGGTTTCACATAAGTGGTTTCTCCTTAGGGGATAATGGTACACATATAGGTGTCTTATGTATTTAGACCCTTAGGGTTCTTTGATCTTGCTTATCCCCTTTAATTATCTATTCAATCGTGCTTTATAGAGCTACTTGAGAAATTTTGGGGGACCTGGGCGAAGGTGCTGCGTAGTGAGAGCTCTAGGGGTTCTTCCAATTTTTCATTTGTTGAAATTAGTAGCCCAAGGGTCCTAATTATAGGTAAGAAGAGGACCCTGGTAAAAAGAGTTTTTTAGAATAGGTCCAAGGTGTATGTCCACAGCATAACTTCCATGTGTAGGGGTGAAAAAAATGGTGCCACATAGATCCTTTGCACAGGTTCCCAACATTGGTGTACCACGTAGGGGGGATGTTCCTTCTGGACTATATGGGTAGGTCCTACACGGGCCTTTTGTATGTAGGTGGTATGTGTAGGTCCATTTGAAAAAGTCTCTAGGATCTTCTTAATGTACCTTGAAACTAACATGCTCAAGGTGCTCTTCATAATCTTTTTGTCCTCCTGTATAAAAAAGGGAGTGTCAACATCCATATTTTTCAAAAAAAAGTTTCCAAAAGGTTTTTTTACTATTCTCTTATGACTGTTTAAAGTCATTTTTAACCATGTTTAACTTTTTAAAAAATGGTTTGAAAGGAATATTTTTATAGTTTCCAAATGAGTTATTTTGTGACTTTTCCAAAAAATGTAAGGAAGGAATGTTTTTTAACTTATATGAAATGAATGAAATTTCCTGCCATAATGACTTATTAATGCTTTAAATATTACTTTATAAGTTTACAAGGTTATTTTCAAAGATAATTTCCCCCTTTTTAATTTTATAAATTTTTAAAAAATAAGCAATATCAAATTGGAAAGGTTATTTTCCTCAAAAATATTTTATGATTGTAATGATGAAATGAAAGATTTCATGTTTTATAGTTCTTGGGAATTTTTATGATGATGGATGGTTCCTTTATAAAACAAGGATGGGTGGTTGCATTATTAACCAATGATGGGTGCTTTTGTGATTAACCAAATATGGGTGAGTCTGTGATAACCCTCCAATGCATTGGGTATGGAAGTCGACCGTATGGTTTTTCCATTTGTAAGAGTGAATGTAAGAGTGATATTGAAATGATGTCCTAAGTAACCCACATTTTTTTATGTATGATTTATATGGGTTTTTATAAGAATATTATGATTTCTTAAGGTAAGATAATGAAATTATTTTTAAATGGAATAATATGTTAGTTTTATCGGGTGAAAAAAAACTTAGTGAAAAAGTTATTATGAGTTTTTCATGTTTTGAAAGAAACATTTATAAGTTTAATTTTGACTTTAAGATCTGTTATGAAAATTTTTATGAAAATATTTGAGAAGATAAGGTGATTTCTTGGGTATGATAATTTTTATTTTTATCCCAATGTTTATTTTGAAAAAGTAATTTTTTAAAATTATTTATGGACTAATAGTTTATTTCTTTCCTTTTATATCCCTTACCGAGATTTTTGTGCTCATCCCATATTTTAATTTTTTTTAATATGGTTTAAGGATTGGTAAGTAAATGAAATAATTTAAGTTTAAATTCTTGGAGTTTTTTCATGAAAATAAATCATGTTTATTTTAAAAGTTTTATATTGTGAAAAAATGGATACTAAATAGAAGTGTCCACTTTGTATATATATGGGTTTGTTATGTAATATTTATGAACTAAATCTCTAAATATAAAATAATAAAAGATATTTTGGAATGTGAGAAATTGAATTTTAGTCTAAAGATATTAGATTATGTGATGTTTAAGGTCACGTCCTTACAGTTGGTACCATAGTAGGTTTTAGATAACTTTAGAAGATAAGATATTACTCGAGTATACAATGAAAGTCCTCTATAACCTCAATTTTTAGTATGAATCATGGTTATTTTTTATAGATAAAATATTTTGAGATTAAATGAATAAGGATATTTTAATTTTTACTCTCCTTATAAGATATTTTACTATGATAAACACACACTAACCTTTTTGGTTTTAGTAAATGGTTGGATCTAGTAGGAATCAAAGTAACAATTTATGTGAAGGAAAATGTGGTGGTTGTATAAACAAACAACCAAAATAGAACTAGTGCTATAGTGAGAACTCTTGTGGTTATTCTTAACCATATATAAATATTAATGATTAACAATCAGAACCTTGGTGAGTTTCCTAATGATACAAGAGAAATGAATCCCCATGGAAGTTCAGGTGATAATGATCATAAAGGTAAATCTATTCAATGACATATGTGTTAAAAATGTGAAAATAAGCACCTAGTAAAATGTATTAGAAGTATGGTAAGATGTTTTATAAGTGGTAAAGGATTCCATAAATAAATAATCTACCAAAGAAAAAGGAAACATTTAGTTATCTCCATAAAGGGGAAATAAGTTTTTCTAGAGATATCAATTGAATGTTTTAAATGTGGGGAGAATGATCATTATGAAAATCTATGTCCTTGGGGGAAATCTCTTTAATGGTATTGAAAATACTATACATATATATTTTTAGAAATTCCTAATGCCATTATAGTTGAAGACAAGGAAACTACAAATGATATATGAAAGTTATGCATTATTTATTGGCTTATGATTTGACATTGTTGAATCTTAGAACATGATTCATATATTTGTTTTGTAGGAAATAAGTATTAAAGAATAATATTTAAAAGCATGGTTAATACATTATTAATAACATAGAATGATTGAGATGTATACATAAAATGGATTCAAGTTTTATGGTATATTTAAGGATGATCATAAGTTTAAAATAATTAATACTCTTTTGATGATTAAGGTACTTTGTGAGACTTTTATTAAGTTTTGATAGATGTTTGAGGTATATGTAACCCTTAAGTTTATCATGTGAAGAATTTATTTGAGGAATAATTATCTTTTCTTTTTGGGGACATAAGTTTAAAGGTATAGATAAAATTTAGGGTTTATATGATCTTTCAATTTGAGGTAATTATGGATTATTTCATTTTTGGAGATAAAAAATGATAGGTATGAGATAAACTTTGAGGTTAAAAAATTTATTTAATGTTGAATATAATAAGGTTATTTTGATAATGTTTATCAAATTTATAAGAATATTATAAGGATTATATTAATATAGTTTTAGAAAAAGGAAAACCCACTGGCCGAGCAACAACCCATCATATTCAATAAGGCCATGAAGTTTTAACCCACAACCGGGTGACAAGGGTGCATTGCATACCACTGGCCTATGTGATGTCCCGATTGGTATGAAATTATTTTTCTTTATTAAAATGATCTGATAGATAATAGTTAAGTTCATTTTGGGAACATATGTTTTATTGTATAGGTAACCAAGATATTATAAGTGATTTGGTGATTATGTGATTTCGGAAAAATTTCACTATTTTGGGAAACTTATATGATTAAGGTTAACATAATAGTATAGGGTTTTATTTGATGAATAAAGAAAAAATTTAATTTTGGAAGCATATATGATTTTTAATGTGAATTTATGGCGATTCAGGTTATTTATGGAAATTATTATCATATCTTGGTGATTATATGATTAGGGAATATAGTTTTTGGAATGATATATTAAGTGCGATTGATGTTATTTGGAGATAAATACTAAATATATCTTGAAAGTCTATGTGATCAAATACTTATGATTTTTGGTTTTCAATCTCAGTCTGTAATATTTTTAGGAATTTTAAGGATAGTTATTTATTTAATGATACAAGTTGAACTTTGGATATTATTATTTAATTTTAGAAATTAAAGTAGTTTTTATTCGTATGAAGGTTTATTCATTTTGGAGAATTATCTTATAATGTACTAACCCTTTTGGTTTTAGACAATTTCTAAATATAGGATGAAGATATTGTTAACCTTTTTTGAATTTTATGATCCATATAATTTGATTCTAGTAATTCAAGCATGGAAAAATCATATTGCATAATCATCTTTTGGAGCAAGAGATGAGATTGTGGTTGAAATTGATTAAAGGATGAAACACTACTTGTCAAGTAAGTATATTTCCTCATGCTTTTATTATAGATGATAAAGAAATTTCACAACTCTAGGAAAAAGATATTGAAATAAAAATGTTATTCATTTAATTTTTTTTATCGAGAAATCATTGGATTTTTAACCCATCACATATTTATAGTTTTTATTGTTAACTTTATTGTGACCATGTTCTCTATCACCCTCTATCAGCCCTTGGGATTTTGGCATGTTTTCACTTCCCACTTATGTTCTCCAACTTGGAAACCTTCTACGTGTTATTTTATATGAAATTTATATAGTACTACAAAATAGGCCTTTAAAAACACTAGAATAGGTCTTTATCAGTTGTAAACAAGTTCTAACTACAAAAACACAGTTAAATCCCTAGGCTTTTATCATCACTTTTTTAGCGTTGATAAATAACCCCTTTATCAGTGCTAATAAAGGGACCCTTTATAAGTTCTTCTACAAGAATTGATAAAGGAATCCTTTATCATTGATAATAAATGCACTAATAAAGTAGTCTTTTATTAATTCTACTAAATGCACCAATAAAGGAATACTTTATCAGTACTTATAAAAGCAATGATACAGTATGCCTTTATTAGTGCATTTAGTGGAGTTGATAAAGGGGATTACTGTAGTACAAATTTAAAACACACTACAACACTATAAATAGGGTATAATATAGTGTGCTGCAACACCACACTACAACACTAGAAACAACACCAAAAATTAGAAAAATCAGATACAAATATATAATTTAAATTAAATAAAATTTACAACACAAATACAATAAAAAATCACTATAATTGTGCAAATGAACACACCTGTATAAAAGAAAAAACCACCACTGGTTGAGAAAAAGAAAAAAACTATATAAGAAAATAATTCTTATGTTTGTAATAATATAAATAAATAAATTAAATTAAATTTTTTAATTTTAAACTAAACTTTGAGTCATACCAGGACCACTGTGTATCAAATTGAGTTGTGGTTGATTCTTGCACGTCTCACCATTTATTGGTCATCTTCAAGAATTATCTATGTGAAAATTAACTAAATAAGTAGAAGATAAAAATGATAAAAAAATTTATTAATTAATAAAATATAGAATGATGAGAAAACAATCTAGGCTCGTTTTCTTGGTTTTGGAGATGTGATGTGTGTTTTAAACTAAAATGACTATGTGGGAAACGGACCGAAAGTCTCTTCTGCGTGAGAGCGTCTCTCTCCTAGGATTTCCTAGGGTTTCAGTCATTTGTCCGTCCGGTGTCCGGCGGTACCTCTCCTTTCACCTTCGCCCGCACCTGGATTCTACCGTCTGTGTTCTGGAAGGAGTCAGGTCCATCTTCATCTGCTCGACCTGGACCTCAAGCGTTGGATCAAGCCTCCCTCGAGGCCCTGAATTTCCGTCCGTCACCGCCTCCTTCGTCGGCTTCAGATCTGCGTGAGGGAACGCATCGTCAGATCCCCACCCTCCTTCACCAGCACTCCAGATCTGTTCGCACGCGGCTCTTAGCTTCACCATCTTCTTGAGGAATTTCTCTTTTCATCAAGTCTCCTTCGGAGACAGATCCTCGTGCTCTGTATCTCGAGGTCTACTCGATTCGGAGGATTTTTCCCCTGTTCGTTTCTTCTTCCCACTGCAGTGGAGTGGGGTTTTCCTGCTGCAGGTTTTCGGTCCCCTTTTTCACGAAGTGTCCACCGCGAAGTGGTTCTTGCCCGCGAAGCTCCCGCCGCTGGCTTCATTGAGTTCGAGGATTTCTTCACCCTTTGGTTCCTCTCCCTGCTGTCGCGAAGTGAGCGGTGGTCTGGAGTCGGATTTGTTCTTCCTTTGTCGCGAAGTATCCACCGCGTACTGGTCTTGACTTGCGCAGCTCCTTCCACGAAGATTCCTTGTGCAGCGAGACTTGCGCGAGGGGACTTGCGCGAACTCGCCGGTGTTACATCGCGCACCACTTGGACAGGGGATTTGCGCACAGGGACTTCCTTGTGTTCGAGGATTTCTTCACCCTTTGGTTCCTCTCCCTGCTGTCGCGAAGCGGGCGGTGTTTTGTGTCGGATCTGTTCTCCCTTGTTCGCGAAGTATCCACCGCGAACTGGTCTGGCCTTGCGCAGCTCCTTCCACGAAGAGTCACTGTGCCGAGAGATCTGCGCGAGGGGGGTGTTACCTCGCGCACCACTTGGATAGGGGATTTGCGCGCAGGGACTTGCGCGAGGGGAATCGCGCGAAGGAAATCTTTACGCAGGGCTGGGTGTGCAGTAAGGGGACTTGCGCGCGGGGTCTTGCCGGTGTGAGGGGTCTTGCGCGCGGTGTGAGGAGTCTTGCCGGTGTGAGGGGACTTGCGCGCGGGGACTTGCGCAGGGCTGGATTTCATTGCGCAGGGCTGGTTACGTGAGGGGACCTGCGTGCGGGGACTTGCCGGTGTTACCCCAGTTGGGTCAACCCCTTCCTAGGTGTTTTCGAGGCATTTTCATGGAGACGGAGTTGGTGAACCAATGGAAGAGCCTCACGTTGACAGACAAAGAAAAAGAGCCACTTGCAACCCGTAGAAATGAAGACAACACTTTGACAAAACGAATGGCTTTATTAGTGGTCGGAAGACTGGCGACCGAGGCACCTTTTAATCTAAAGGCCCTCAGGACCACTCTTCAAAATCTCTGGAAATTGGAAGCTGGAGTAGCCATCCGGGAAATTGAGAATAAACTCCTCGTGTTTGAATTCTTCAGCGATAAAGACAAAGATAAAGTCCTCAGAGGACGACCTTGGTCCTTTGACAATCATCTCATCCTGATGGAGGAATTTAAAGGGGGTGACGAGATTCAGAATTGCACACTTACCCGATCCCCGTTCTGGATAAGAATCAGAGGAATTCCGTTCCATGGGAGATCAACACATGTGATGAAAGAAATTGGAGACCGGATCAGCCATTTCCTTGAATGGGATTGCTCGGACCCAATACAATGGGGCTCCTGGGTTCGAATAAAGACTGAGATCGACGTGTCTGAACCCTTAATGCGAGGTATGTTCCTAAAAATTGATGATTCCAACACCTGGATCTCGTTCGAATTTGAAAAACTACCAATCTTCTGCTTCCTTTGCGGACGTATCGGCCACATGGAGAAAGCATGTGGGGCAAGGCCAGAGAATTCCACCGAAAATATTACCTTTCAATACGGTCCGTGGCTCCGGGCCAAAACACACAGAGAGGCATATATCCCTGAGGCGGAGAGACAAATTGATCGGGACCGTCTGATTGCAGCCCATCTAAGGCGACCAGAATTTGAACAACCTCCTATCATAAGGATGGGACCACCTGTCTTCCCTAAAGAATCCCCGGCTGAGCTCAGGGGAATTGGAAACGCCTCCCAAGAGATTATCGTTAGATGTAATGATGGGGTTCGGCAAGACAGTCACCTGACTCAGGGTATCACAAAAGCCGACTTCGCTTTCACATCACCGAATTTAACGTTCCTTACCTCAACTGGGCCGCTACCTAAACCAAAAGAACCTCCAGAGAAACTCCCGAGGCAGAAACATGTTTCCTTGGATCCGCCTGAAGCTGAGCAGAGTCCAAATCAGTTCCCAACGGATGCCCTTCTGCAAGCCGATTCTGGGATGACTGAAGCTTCACCTTCAGGACATGTTACTCGTGGAACCTGGAGAAGGGCACGTAGCGGTGGTAAAGGCGATTGTCCAGGGAATCCCAAACCAGGAGATCTGAAACGGCAAAGCGAGTCTAGTGGTATGTACACCAGTCTCCCCAAAAGGAGGAAAGCATCGGGTTCGTCATTTACCCCACAAGAGACAAAGGCGGAGGCGGGTCAGGCCCGGCCCCGCCTAGAGCAATGATCGCTTTATGCTGGAACTGCCGTGGGCTTGGCAACCCACTAACGGTTCGTATGTTCCAGCGCTATTGCGCTCAAAGTCGCCCTGATATGGTTTTCCTGTCCGAAACCATATTGGAAAACAAGGACATCACAAATATTGCCCTAAAGTGCGGTTTCCAGGGTTGTTTCCCGGTCCCCCGATAGGGTCACTCAGGGGGATTGTGTCTGCTTTGGAAGGATAATATCGATGTTAGGCTCCTGTCTTTTTCCCAGCGCCATGTGGCTGCTTCCATTGGTGATCCCCACAATCCCACCTGGACGTTTGTGGGCTTCTATGGCTGGCCCTCCCAGTCTGAAAAGTGGAAATCTTGGGATCTTCTTTGCAAACTTCGTCGCGATCTGCCAAGCCCCATTCTGTTTGGAGGGGACTTTAACGAGATCCTTTTCCAGAAGGAAAAAATTGGTGGAGCTATGCGCTCCTCCACGTCTATGTCTGATTTTAATGATGCGATCCTTAAGGCAGAGCTGATGGACCTGGGTTACACGGGTAATCCCTTTACATGGTTCCGAGGCAGATATGATGGAACTCGAATCGCTGAACGTCTGGATAGATTCTTTGGCTCAATGGACTGGATGAGCCTCTTCAAAATGTACCATATCAGACATCTCTCGTTCAACTGCTCGGATCACTGCCCAATTGTCATTAACTGTACCCATAATGAGCACGTTACTAGTTCCAGGAAACCATTCAGATTCGAAAGCTTCTGGTCAAATGATCCCGAGTGCGAGGCGGTTATCCGTTCAGGCTGGAAGACGGGGCAAGCGGATCCGAGAACCAACCTTCTCCGAGTTGCATCCGATCTGAAGACATGGAGCTACTCTAAATTCCGTCATCCGGACCGGCAATGCAATTTCCTTGAAAGGAAGATTGGCTATCTTCTTAGCAAACCCCCGTCTAGCAGCATTCTATCCAAAATAAGTGAAACCCAACGAGAGCTGGATGTTGCCCTGCGTAATAAGGAAGGTTTTTGGGCTATGAGAGCGCGTGATATTCATATAGCAGAAGGGGATGCTAATACCTGTTATTTCCACCAGAAGGCTTCAGCAAGACGCCGGAAAAACTTTATTTCTGGCATTCTTAATTCAGATGGTAGTACAGTGTCAGACACAGGGGGAATCCAAGAAGCTTTCCTGAGCCATTTTCAGAAACTCTTCTCGGCAGGCCATTCTTACATCTCTCCCGAGATTGAGGACTGCATCAAACCTGTGATTTCTGACGATATGAACAGACAACTTTCTAATGATGTGACGAATGACGAGACTCTTAAGGCCTTAAATCAAATCCACTCTACGAAAGCCCCGGGACCAGACGGATTCCACGCCCTATTTTTCAAGAATTACTGGCACATCATCGGTCCAGACATTTGCAATTTAATGCGGGATATTTGGGCGGGGAAAACGGACCTGTCTTCTCTTAATGAAACTATTCTTACTCTCATTCCCAAGATGAAAAATCCGCAAGGGGTCTCGGACTTTCGACCGATCAGTCTGTGCAACGTCTCGTATAAGATCTTCTCGAAGATCCTGGCGAATCGGTTGCGGCCTTGGCTACCCGACGTCATTTCAGAGAACCAAAGCGCTTTTGTGGCAAAAAGGTTAATCACTGATAATTCCATTATTGCTCATGAAATTTTCCACTCCATGAAAACGCGTACACGAGCGAAGAGAGGGATCATGGCGTGGAAATTGGATATGGATAAGGCCTATGATAGAGTGGAATGGAACTTCCTCGAGTATGTGATGCTCAAGATGGGTTTCTGCACCAAATGGATCGCCATGATCATGCAATGCGTATCGTCAGTTTCCTTTTGCATTAAGGTCAACGGGGTGCTCACCCGAGGCTTCTCCCCATCCCGTGGGCTTCGCCAGGGAGACCCTCTTTCACCCTTCCTTTTTATTTTAGTGGCTGATGTGTTCTCTAACCTCCTTTCCAGGGCAGCCTCGCTTTCCATAATCCATGGGGCGAAAGCGTGTCGCAAGGGCCCTCCGATATCCCACCTCTTCTTCGCTGATGATTGCCTTCTTTTTTCTCGAGCTACCCCTAATGAGTGTACTGCAATCTGCCAGGCGATTCAACAGTATGAATGGGCTTCAGGACAAATGATCAATCAGAGTAAATCAGAAATTTCTTTCAGCTCTGGAGTCCCCCAGCCGAAAAGAGAAGATCTCTGCTCTTTAGCACGCATCCCTGGGGTCGATAAGCACCAGAAGTATCTTGGGCTCCCGACGGTGGTTGGACGGTCAAAGAAAGAAATCTGTTCAGCTATGGTGGATCGAATTGAAAGAAAAATACAAGGTTGGACCCCTAAAAAAATCTCCAAGGCCGGCAAGGAAATCCTCATCAAGGCGGCACTTCAATCTGTCCCCAGCTATTTGATGTCTATTTTTAAACTCCCTGATGTGGTGCTCTCAAAGATTCAATCCAGTACATCTAACTTTTGGTGGGGACGAAAGGACGGAAAAAATAAAGTCCATTGGATCGCCTGGTCGGCTCTCTGTCAACCAAAATCTGAAGGCGGAATGGGCTTCCGGGACCTTTCTCTGTTTTATGATGCTCTGCTGGCTAAACAAGGTTGGCGAATGATTAATAACCCATCATCCCTATGCACGCGTGTTCTCCGGGCTAAATATTTCCCACATAAGGATTTTATGGATTCCCATCTTGGCTATCGACCCAGTTTTCTCTGGAGAAGCATTTGGGGCGGTCGTAATCTACTGAGGCAAGGGCTAGGCTGGAGGATTGGGAATGGTTCTACGGTCAAGATTTGGACCGATCCTTGGCTTGTTGATCAGACAGGCACGACGGCGTCATCCCCTGTTTTTCCCGGATCCGAACATGCCACAGTCTATTGTCTTTTTGATGATCAAGGTGCGGGATGGTGTCTGGAAAAACTCTACTCCTGGTTTAATGAGAGGGATAGGAGACTTATTCTGAGTATTCCCTGTGTGTCAGACGCAGGGCCAGATCATCTCTACTGGACAAACGACAGCTCAGGTGAGTATACAGTGAAAGCTGGCTACCTGCGAGCTCTTTCTGCTCAGATTTCAGAAGGAGATGCGAGGCCCTGGACATCAATTTGGAAGCTTAATGTTCCCCCTAAAGTTCGCTTTTTCTGGTGGCAGGTGTGTACTGGTATCCTCCCAACTAAGAGCCTCCTTGTCTACAGACACTTTTCAGACGACAACTCTTGCCCTTTCTGCCCTTCTGTGACTGAATCCCCTTTCCATGCCCTTGTTCAATGTCCCGGGGCTCAGGAGATTTGGAATGGCTGGGGATCAACTTTAGAGCTGTTCCCGGACCCCGCCTCAGATCTCACAGCTCTCCTGATGCGATGGTGCTCCTCCTTTTCGCCGGCTAACGCAGGCGCCCTGTGCATTTTGGCTTGGATTATCTGGAATAGGCGGAACGAGGCCATCTTCAATCATTTCCGGAGGCCCCCCAGGTTTTGGATTGACCGGGCATTGTCATGGATTGCGGTTTGGCAGAACCACCCTGAACAACAAAGACTTTCCACCCACCCTCCTCTTCCCCAACATTGGTGCCCCCCACCGGAAGGGATTTTTAAGATCAATGTGGATGCCTCTCTCCCTAAGGACGGCCCAGTTGGACTTGGTTTACTGGCCCGGGACAACCTGGGAAATCTTATCGCTGCCAAATACGAAGCACGTTATGCACTTTGGGAGCCCTCAGTCGCGGAGGCCGCCGCCATCCTTGCTGGATTAAACTTCGCAAAAGATTGCGGTTGGGACTCCATTCACATCGAATCCGACTGTCTCATTGTAATCAATGCCATCAATCTCACTGACGGCGGGCTTCAACCTTTCGGTCCCATTATCCGGTGTATTCACTCGCAGAGACAAGGCTTCAATTCCTGCAAATTCTCATTTATTAAAAGGGAAGCGAACGAAGCCGCTCACAAGATGGCAGGCATTGGCCCTCCCTATGAGGATTTGCTCTGGTTCAATCATTTTCCATCGTGGTTATGCTCCTGTATTTCTGCTGATCTCCATCGTTAATGGATCCGTCTTATTTTGTCAAAAAAAAAACTAAAATGACACTTATATATTGAAAAAATGAACTTGGAGTCATAATGGTTATACTATGTGTCATATTGACGTATGGTTAATTCCAACACATATCAAATGACTTATGGATTGTTTTTCTAAAGTTTCAAAAAAATATGAATGCATTTCCTCTATTTTGGGTACGCCACTTGTATTTTTTACAAAAATGTCATTTTAAACTAGAAACACAAACTTTGAGTCATACTGGTCACATAGTGTGTGAGTTTGATGTGATCCTGATTCCTATACATCGTAAATTAATTATTAATCATTTTTCTAAATTATCATGATAATCCGAGCATGTTTTCTCAGTTTTCAATGAGTGACACTTTTTGAATTAAAATGTCAATTTTAAACTGATAACAAACACTTTGAGTCATACTAGGAACATTTTGTATCAGATTGATGTTCAGACGATTCCTACACATCAAAAATTAATTATGGATCATTTTACTAAAGTATAAAAACAATATGAATGCGTTGTCTCAGTTTTGAGTATGTCAATTATCCGTTTTACTAAAATTAAAGTCAATTTTAAATAAAAATATGCACTTGGAGTCATACCAGTCACACCATTCATAGAATTGAGGTGAGAATGATTCCTACACAACCCAAATGACTTATGGATAATCTTACTAAAGTATAAAAACAATCTGAATGTGTTTCCTTAGTTTTTAGTTTTCCAATTGTGTTTTTTACTAAAATGTCATTTTAAATTAGAAACACACATTTGAGTCATAATGGTCACATCGTGCGTGGGTTTTATGTGAGTCTGATTCCTATAAATGAAAAATGAATTATGAATATTTTTACTAAATTATCAATATAATATGAGAGTGTTTTCATAATTTTTAGTGAGTGAAACTTTATAAACTAAAATGGAAATTTTAAATCGATAACGGACACTTTGATTCATAATGGGAATATCGTACATCAAATTTAGGTGAGGATGATTCATAAATGTAAAAAATGTCTTATATATCATTATCCTAAAGTATCAAAACAATTAAAATGTTTTTTATTAGTTATGAGTATGTCACATGTCTTTTTCACAAAAATTAATTTCAATTTTAAATAAAAAGACGCACTTGAAGTCATAACGGTCACACTGTGAATCAGATTGAGATGATTTTGATTCCTAAACATCCCAAACGACTTATGAATCATTGAATTAAAGTATCAAAGAAATCTGGATGTTTTTCTTGGTTTTGAGTATGCCACTTGTCTTTTTTACCAAAATGTCATTTTAAACTAGAAACGTGCACTTTGAGTCATACTAGTCACATCATGTGTGAGTTTGATGTGAGACTGATTCATACATATCCAAAATTACTTATGGATCATTATACTAAAGCATAAAAACAATACAAATACATTTTCTCAATTTTGAGTATGCTAGTTGTCATTTTTATTAAAATTAATGTCAATTTTAAATAAAATGCACTTGGAGTCATACCAGTAATACCATGATTCAGAATGAGGTGAGGATGATTCCCACATGTCCCAAATGACTTATGGATAATTTTCCTAAAGTATTAAAATAATCCTAATGTGTTTCATCTATTTTGAGTATTCCACTTGTGTTTTTTAATAAAATGTTTTTTTAATTGGAAACACGCACTTTGAGTCATACCGATCACATCATGTGTGGGTTTAATGTCAGAATTATTCTTAAATTTCACAAATAAATTATGATTTTTTTCCTAAATTATCAAGACAATCCAAGAAAGTTTTCTCAATTTTTAGTGAGTGCCACTTTTTGAACTAAAATGTCGATTTTCAATTGATAATAGACACTTTGAGTCATACCAGGAACATCATGTTTTAGATTGTGGTTTTTATGATTCATACAAATAAAAATGACTTTTTGATAGTTATACTAAATTATCAAAATAATTTGAATGCATTTTCTCAGTTTTGAGTATGTCAGTTGTGTTTTTCACTAAAATCAATGTCAATTTTAAATAAAAAGACGCACTTGGAGTCATAACGGTCACACCATGCATCAAATTAAGGTTTGATTGATTTCTAAATTTTACAAATGACATATGCATAATTTTTAAGTATCAATAAAATCTGAATATATTTCCTTGATTTTGAGTATACCACTTGTGTTTTTTACAAAAATGTCATTTTAAAATGGAAACATGAACTTTGAGTCATATCAGTATCATTATGTATGGGTTTGATGTAATAATGATTCATACATGTAAAAAATGAATTATAAATCATTTTCCTAAATTATCAAGTCAATTCGAGTGCGTTTGTTAGGTTTTCAATGAGTGAACCTTTTTTTGTATTAAAATGTCAATTTTAAATTGATAACAGATACTTTGAGTCATACCAGGTACATAGTGTATCATATTGAGGTGTAAATAATTCCTACACATTAAAAATGAATTATGGATCATTGTTTTAAAGTATCTAAACAATCTGAATTCATTTTCCTAGTTTTGAGAATGTCAGTTGTCTTTTTTACTAAAATTAATGTGAATTTTAAATAAAAAACACACTTAGATTTATACCTGTCACACTGTGCATAATATTGAGGTGTGGATAATTTTTACACCTCCAAAATGACTTATTGATCATTTTTATAAATTATCAAAACAATATTAATGTGTTTTCTTGGTTTTGAGTATGTTAGTTGTCTTTTTTACTAAAATTAATGTCAATTTTAAATAAAAAGACATACTTGGTGTCATACTAGTCACACCGTGCGTCAGATTGAGGTGTGGATGATTCCAAAACATATCAAATGTCTTATGGTTCATTTTAATAAAGAATAAAAACAATCTGAATGTGTTTCCTGAATTTTGAGTGTATCACTTTTATTTTTTACTAAAATTAATGTCAATTTTAAATAAAAAGATGCAATTGGAGTCATACCGGTCACACTGTACATCAGATTGAGGTGTGGATTATTCCAACATGTCCCAAATGAATTATTTATCATTTTAATAAATTATAAAAACAATATGAATGTGTTTTCTGATTTTTGAGCACATCACTTGTATTTTTTTTACTAAAATGTCATTTTAAACTAGAAACACATACTTTAAGTCATACCGGTCACATCGTGTTCTAGTTTGTTGTGATACTGATTAATACACATAAAAAATGACTTATGAATTATTTTACTAAATTATTAAGATAATAAAATCATGTTTTTCCTGTTTTTAGTGATTGAAACTTTTTGAACTTAAATATCAATTTTAAATTGACAATGGACACTTTGAGTCATATTGAGCACATTGTGTATCAGACTGAGGTGTGATTGATTTCTACATGTCACAAATGACTTATGGATTATTTTACTAAAGTATAAAAACAATATTAATATGTTTTATCAAGAAAAATAATCCACATATATAATAAAATAATTCTTATATTAGTGAAAGTGTGACCAATTGTTGCCTATCAACCGTTCAAAGTTACGATGCTCTGCTAATGTGTATAGCAGCACTCGGGTCGAATCCTGGACGATGATACTTTTTAATAGTTGAATGTTTTTAGTTGATTGTATTTTGATTGGGGGGTTTATTTGCAGAGCTTAATTGAAATTATTTATTGATTAATATTGATTTAACAATTTGATAAATATTGGGATGAGTTCATCATTAGGCAGTTAATCTTGTTATATCCTTGATCTTTGATTTATATTGCATTAAATTAACACCCATGTCACAAGTTGACGTTGATTGGAATTCCTAAGTGTTAAGGATTTAATACAAGCCTTAAATTAACTAGGATTATAATATCAACCAGTACTTGATTGGGGTAGTATTTTTATGGTTCCAATAATCCATGGAATCCATATTTTAAACAAAACAAGTCATTAATCCGTGACATGTTAATTCCAACATACACAATATTAATTTAAAGAATATCCATCGAGTAAAATCTATCAATCACTTAACATACCTAAATTATAACTCACCCCAATGATATATTTACTAATCAATTGAAATTATTAGTAATATGTTTATAATGATAATTATGATAAATTAAGAAGATAAGAAAAATAAAGGGATAAAAAAAGAGTGGTGTGTCAAACACACACACAAATGATGAAGGGAATTAAATACCGATTTTAGATTGAATGAGAAATCAAAATAAGAGAAGAGGTTTTAACTTGATTTAAACTATTTTAAGAGAATTAATATTAAACCATATAAGGTGGATGAGAATAATAGATATTGAAGAATAAATTTTCATTAAAACATAATTACAGAAAAAAATACTTACAAGATTACAACAATGAAGAACAAAAATGTAAATAAAAACAAAGAGAAGAGGAAGGGTCTATCAAGTAAAAACTTGAGTATGGAAGGTCCTAACAAGCCCTTTTCAAGGATTTTGTAATACCAATATATGCGTCTCTCTTCTAAAATTCCAACCATATGTAAGGAGAAGAGGGGGTTGTATTTATAGCCCAAGGAGGTGGACTGTTTGCATTCCAAATCTTCCCCTCCACTTGTATCACCAATTTGGATATTCAGACAGATGAATCTCAAGATAGACTCTTCTTCAAAGTTGTGGATAATAATTTTGGACTACTACTCTCAACATTTGGAGTAATTTGGACTTATGTAGCCAAAGTTATGGCGTTTTGATTAAAAAAAAGTTAAGCTATCCATTTCTATCCATGTTTTTTCAATGGACTAAATGTGAATGGAATTTTGAATAGGAATATGCCTTAAAATCAGAATGATTTATTCAAAAAATTTGTCCACCTAAATATACTCTTCCACAATGAAAAATATCAGCTTGATTTTATGACTAGATCAGAAGACATGTCATGAATACTGTACTGATTGTAATTCCAGAACAGAATGGTGGGATGAGTTTAAATGAATCAGTTGGACCCCTTTTATTTGGAGTTGGGCCTTTAAATATTTATACAATACTTATTAAATTGTCCAACTAACATTGTAAGAGAGTAAAGGAATTTGGAATTCAGTATTGAGCCCAATAATTCAATATTCATAGCTGGTCTAGTTTCATAACAAATTCTTTGGCTCTTATTGTGTGGTCCATATGACCCTCCAACTGGATGAGTTGGCCAAAGGTTACTTATAATGAAATGTTGTAATTTGAGTAACCCTAAAAAACAAGAATAATATAATTTGGATAATTATGGTGAGATTTATATTTAAAACAATAAACTGACATTTATTGGATTAATTCAAATAATGCTAAAAAATTACATTTAATATTTGAACATTAATATTTCACACAAATTATGCACATTTCATATAAAATTAGTGAAGGGAGTATATAGAAATTTATGAAAATATTAATAATATTAACTCCCCATACTATGTTTTGTGCATGTCCTCATGTGCAATAAATATAAAAACATAACAAAATCAATTTCACTCACCAAAAAATATTAAATTTTTTCCCCAATCAGGGGAGTTTTAGAAAATTTCACTCAGCCATATTGAATTACACCACAAGTTGTTACAGAAACAATGTTTCAAAAATAATTCATTTTTTCATGCTCAAATTTAGAAATGGAAAATGACGACACATAAAACTTACTCTTATAAAGATGATAAAATTAATTTATGGAGCTTTATTGATTCACCAAACAAAAGTGAAAATATTAGAGTTTGAAAGAGATCTAAGATTGCATTACCAATCCTAAAGTGCTCAAAAATCAAGAGATATTTTTAGGGTTTTTTCTGTGGCTATGTGATGGTAGGAAGATGATATCCAAAAGATAGGAAAAAGGGGGTAAAACACCAACATAGAAAAAGTTATGCACACATTTTTTTTGAAATGTGACATGAAAGGAAATTGAAACACATATTTACAAGGGAATAAAAATGTGAAATAATACACAAAATAGGAAGTAAATTTGAAGTGGATGAGAAGATAAAATATTTACAAACAATGAAACTTCTCCCAATGACATAAGTGTTCTTTTTTTTTTCTTTATTTTTTTGAAATCTGAACTTGAAATAGATCTCACACTCATCTCCCAACCCATGTTTTATATCCTCTTGATACTAGTTGTAATAGTTATAACAAGATAAAAGGTTAAAGAAGAGTGATTTTTGACTAAACTAAGACAGAACCCATTCTTATTTTATTTTTTTGATTTTTTTTGATTTTTTTAACACTTTTCAATAACATCTACAAAATTACATAAATGAAAGTACATTAAATTCCACAAAAATCACTAAATGATAACCTCTCCCCCATAATAAAATGGATGTTTTCCCTCAATCATATGATAACTAATTGAAAATCAATAAAAGGGCACCCAAAAAATAAAATTTGTTCCCACCACAATTAAATTTGAATAAATAATGAAATATAAATCCATATATATATTGGGTGGGATAAGGTATTGGGCTTGTAATGTGGATATCAAAGAAAAGGTTTTCATAGGCTTTAAGGGGCTTCCATGTAGTATTAATGTAAGGGAAATGGGAGGCTATTTGGCTATTGTAATTCTCATGTGGTTCGGAAAATGCCTCTATCATTTTAATGCACACCAAAGTAGGAAATCTAGCTCGAAGGTCCAAAAACTCAAGACTCACAAATGGGGGGGAAAACACACATTTTTGAAAATATGGCCATAGGTTGCCTTATCATGAAAGAAAATGTTGTTCCTCATGGGTTGGGAAAATCATTTTCCAAATAAAAAATTGAGCATTCAATTTTTTTTTTGGTTTTGACATAATATTCTTTATCCAAATTTATGAAGAAACCACAAAATATTTGAGATGAAACCATGTCTTTTGAGTCCCCAAAATGGTTGTAAAAAATTTAAAAATTGGAATGTGAGTAAGCATGACTCTTTATTTTTCATATTGTTTTTAAATTATTATTATTTTTGTTTATTTATTTATTTTTTATTTTTTTTAGTTTTTAATAAAGACTCACCCACACAAAAAAGGAAGAGTAAATAACAAAAATGTGATGAGGAAAGTGGTTAAAAAATGAGAATGATAGAGGAAGAATAAGAAATAAGTAGAGAGAGAGAAAGAGAGAGAGAGAAAAAGAGAGGTTCCCCTGGTTTGGATTTGGTGGGTCGTCGTCTCCATCTAGTGGTGGGTCAGTGGAAGTGGAGGTGGTTCATGTGGTATGTTACCTGAAAAAGAAAAATCATTATTCAACTAATGAAAAAATAAAAAGAAATTAAAATTTCATAAAAGTAAAAGAAAACATGGGTTGCTTCCCAAGAAGTGCTGCATTTATTTGTCTGCAGCTAGAAAGTTGCAGTGGAATACCCATAGTCTGATGGTGGCCACCATATTTTCTCAACTCCATAGTTCTTTCAGAAAAACTTCCCCTTTGGGATACATGATTGTTCATTGGATAATTTCTCTTCTTCATTGATTTTTTGCATTCAATTAAATTGGGGTGGAAAGAGAATATGGCTATCCTCTCTTTGGTCTTCAACTTGAGGAATGATGTTTTCTACAAAGTGCTGGGTTTCTATGCTCGGAAATTTAGGAAGATGTTTCAATTCTGATGGTTCATTTATGTAAGGTTCAGATGACATGAAACTAGAGTATGAGATCCCAATTGTTTTTGACTCATTTATTTCATCACTTACCATCAGTGGAGTCACAATACTGAATAAAATTTTCAATATCCTTTATATCAATGTTCTTCACCAAATAATGGTCAATTTAAACATCACCAATGATAACTTTATTAATTAGGGAACAAATATCACAAACATCACTACCATCGGGAAAATATAAACAAATTGGTTCAGGGTTCACCTCACATATAACAGAATTTTCAAAATCATGGATAGGAAATGATGAATGTTGGATAATCACATTTGAATCAAAAAATGAACATGCTTGTTCATTTTCCCAATTACTGTCCAAGTTGGAGAAGTAGATGTCAGAGGTGAGATGGGATTCCAAATATTTTTCAAGATCCTTTTTATCAATGGAGTTTTCATTTGTAATGTCAACATCAACTTCTATATTTATGACTTGGTTAATGAGGATGTAATATTCACAAAATCCTCTATTAGTAGAATGGGAAGAACAAGATTGATTGGGATTCAAAACACTCTCAAAGAGACTTCCAGAATCATGGATAGAGAATACTGATTGATTCTATGATGGGTAACACATGGATTGAAAAATATTGAACTTAACCAGTAGGTCACCAAATTCCATGGATAAGATGCCAACATGGAAATCAATCTTGGTTCTCTCTGTCATTAGGAATGGTCTTCCTAGAATTAGGGGAGATTGAGAAGAGTTCATCTCACCTTCCATGTCAAGGAAATATAAATCAGCGGGGAAGATAAGATCATTCACACAAATAAGGACATCCTCAATTATACCCTCAGGACTAGCAGTGCTTCTATTTTCCAATTGAATGACAACACCTGCTAGATGTAAGGGACCTAGACCAAGGTTAGAGAATATGGATTTGGGCATGAAATTAATTTAGGCTCCTAGGTCTATGATTGCATCATCAAAGTTGGAAATCAAAATTTGGCATGTAACCATAAAGGTCCCAGGATCATTGCACTTTATGGGAATAGACTTCTAGGTGGAAACATTTTCAAAGGTCCTAAGTTGCCTCTTATGGGTGCACAACTCCTTGAGAAACTTGGCATAATTAAGAATTTTTTTAATGGTATCTAAGAGGGGAATGTTAACTTCAACACGTCTAAACATGTCGATCATTTTAGGATCAGGTTCAAAGGACTTATTAGTCTTACAAATAGCTTGAGGAAAAGGAATTGGATTCCTAAGTGGAATGGAAAGAGGTGAGGGAATGGATTCAAATTTCTTTTCAAGTTTCTTTTTCTTTTTATTTTCTTGGTCAACATTTAAATGTGAGTGGGTGGTCTCATCATGAGGCATAAAAATTTTCTTTCCAGATCTAAGTGCAATTTCAATTACATTACCCTTGGGGTTGGGTAATGGTTGAGCTGGGAGTTGGGAAGAATTTGATTATTGTTGCTGGCTTAGGTTCGAAGCTAGTTGACGAATTTGGGTTTCAATGTTTTTGAGGCTGAAACAGGTAAAGGAGGAAAGATCTTCCACTACACTTTACCACAGTTTCTCGGAAGAATAGGCTTGTCCCAGATTGGTATTGCCTTGATTTTGGTTCTTGGGAAAGCGATTGTATTGTTTTTAGAATTAGGAAGGCTCACTAGGATAGTGGAATCCAGGAGGAGGATTGTTTCTTTGAGGTTGAGTAATAAAAGGATAAGGTTGTTGGAAGTTACCAACACCTTCAACATATTGGAATTGGTTTGGTTTTTGATGAGGGTATTGAGAGGGATGAGAAATGGTATTCCCATATCTCAATTTAGGGTTATATGTAGAAGAGAAGGGCTCAGAATGGGGTTTGTTGAAGTTTCTAACAAAATGACCTGATTATTGAGGGTTGGGGTTCTGCCGAGCATATGTTGCATTGAGATCCATTGGTATAGATTAATTAGATTGATCCTATTGAAGTTTTGGGCATGTTTTAGTTGGATGAGATGGGGAGATACAGATTACATAGTTCTTGATAGGTCTAGGGAACATAGATTGTGGATAAGATAAGGTTGGGGCTTTGGATTCCACAACTAGTTGTTGGAAAAGACCTGTAAGTTCACTCATCCAATCGGTCATATTGTTCAGCTCTATGGATTGATTCTCTTGTAATTGTTTTACTTGAGAATGTGCTCAAGTATGGAATTGTTGTATGTTTATAGACATGTTTCTTATGAGATCTCTTACAGTTACAGGAGTTTTATCAACAAGAGCACTGCCACTTGAGACATCAATGAGAGTTCTCTCCATAGATAATAACACCTAATAAAAGTATTGGATCAAGATTTGGTTTGAGATTTTGTGGTTTGGGCAGGTTTCAGCAAGCCTTTTAACCTCTCCCAGTACTCATGGAGTGATTCATTTGGGAATTGACGAATACCACTTATTTCTTTTCGGATAGAAGTAGTACGAGAAGTAGGAAAGAATTTCTCTAAAAAGATTCACTTCATGTCATTCCTTGTGGTTATGGAACGAGGAGGGAGGTAGTAAATCCATGACTTAGAAGAGTCAGCTAAGGAGAAAGAGAATTCTCAGAGTTTTATTTGTTCCTTAGAAACCCCTTAAGGCTTCATGGAAGAGCACAACAGTTGGAACTCTTTAAGGTGGAGATGTGGATCCTCACCGACTAGCCCGTGGAAATGAGGAAGAAGATGAATCAAAATTGATTTGAGTTCAAAGTAAGACTCTATGTTTGGATATTGAATACCAAGGGGTTGATAATTCATATCAGGGGTAGCAAGTTCTTTAAGTGTTTTCCCTAGGATTTTCCATTTCTAATTCAATTGGTTGGACAAGGACATGTTCTTGAATGAGTTGAATATCTCTTGTGTTCCTCCTAATTTGGAAAAGTGTTCGCTCAATTTCAGGGTCAAACAATTACTAGGGATTTTTTGGGAGGATAAGAGGCATTCATAGAGATTTTTTAAGAAAGATAAATATGAGTTTTTTGTGTGTTTTTTTCCATTTATGATTTTTATGAGAAGGTGGGTTTTTCTTTGTGTTTTTTTTTCAATTTTTTTTAAATTTTGTGTTTTTTTGTGTTTTTTTTTCAATAACCAGAAACTAAAAAATACTTAATTTCACCATCCCCAATAAAAACACCATTTTAAAGCACAAATTATTATCACCTATCGACCTTTCAATGTTCTAATGCTCTGCTAATGTGTATAGCAACACTTGGGTCGACTCCTCGGCGATGATACTTTTTAATTGTAAAATGTTTTTAGTTGATTGTATTTTGATTGGGGGTTTTTTTGTAGAGATTAATTTAAATGATTGATTGATTAATATTGATTTAAAAATTTGATAAATATTGGGATGAGTTCATCATTAGGTAGTTAAGCTTGTGATATCCTTGAGCTTTGATTTATATTGCGTTAAATTAACACCCATGTCACAAGTTGACGTTGATTGGAATTCCTAAGTGTTAAGGCTTTAATAAAAGAATTAAATTAACTAGGATTATAATCTCAATCAGTAATTTATTTTGTTATTGTATTTATGGTTCCAATAATCCATGGAATCCATACATTAAACAAAACAATTCATTAATCCATGACATGTTAAGTACAACATACACAATATCAATTTAAAGAATATTCATTGAGCAAAAGCTCTCAGTCACTTAACATACCTAAATTATAACTCACCCCAATGAGATATTTACTCATCAATTTAAATGATTAGTTATATGGTTATAATTATAATGATGATAAATTAAGAAGATAAGAAAAAGAAAGGGATAAGAAAAGAGTGGTGTGTTGAACACACACACAAACGATGAAGGGAATTAAATACTGACTTTAGATTGAATGATAAAGCAAAATAAATAAGGGGTTTTAACTTGATTTAAAATATTTTAAGAAAATTAATATTAAACTAAAGAATCTGGATGAGAATGAGAGACATTGAATAAAAAACATTCATTAAAACATAATTACAAAAAAAGACTTAAAAGATTACAACAACGAAGAACACAAAAGTAAATGAAAACAAAGAGATAAGGAAGGGTATATAAAGTGAAAAATTGAGTATGGAAGGTCTTACCAAGAATTTTTCAAGGCTTTGGGTGTGCCAATATATGATCCTATCTTGTGAAATTCCAACCATATGCAAGGAGAAGAGGGGGTTGTATTTATAGCCCAAGGAGGTGGACTGTTTGCATTCCAAGTCCGCCCCTCCACTTGAATCGCCAATATGGATATTCAAATAGAAGAATCTAGAGATAGACTCTTATTAAAAGTTTTATATAATAATATTTTACTACTAATATCAAATTTTGGAGTTTTTTGGACTTATGGATCCAATGTTATGACAGTTTTATTAAACAATGTTAAAATGTCCATTTATATCCATTCTTTTTCATTGGCTGAAATGTGAATGGATTTTTGAAAAGGAATATGCCTTAAAATACGAATAATTTCTTCAAAAAAGATGTCCGAATATATATCCTCTTTCACACAGAAAAAACTAAGCTTTATTTTATTACCAAATAAAGAGAAATGTCATGAATACTGTAGTGATTGTAATTCCCATCCAGAATGGTGGGCTGAGTTTAAATGAATCAGTTTTCCCCCTTGTATTTGGAGTTGGGACTTGAAATTTTTATCCAAGACTCCTTATAGTGTCCCCAGAATATTTTAGGAGAATAAATAAATTTATAATTCTGGATTGATCCCAGTAATTCAATCTTCATAGCTGGTCCAGTTTCATCACCAATTCTTTGTGTCTTCTTGTGTGGTCCATATGACCCTCCAACTAGATGATTTGGCCAACAGTTCCTTCTAATGAAATGTTGTAATTTGAGTAATTAACCATAAAAAACAAGAATCATATAATTTGGATAAATATTATGAGATTTATATTTATAATAGTAATCTAACATCGATTAGATTAATTCAAATAATGCTGAAAAATTACATTTAATATTTAAACATTAATATTTCACACAAATTATGCACATTTCATATAAAATCAGTTAAGGGAGTATATAAAAATTTCTGAAAATATTAATAAAATCAACTATTTACACTAAAATAAATTAAATTAAACATAAATATGAAACAATACATCAATAAAATGCAAATTTTAAATTGAAACCACACAATTTGATTCATACCAATTACATTGTGTATTTATTTGAGGTATGGTTGATTCCAGCATGTCTTTTTTTCCAAAAATTCATACAATACTCTAGGTCATATAACAATATTTTAATTTTATAACCCAAATTTTTTAATTCATTAGAGAATAAAAAGAGAATTTCATCAACCTTGTTGAGTGCATGATCATAGTACAAGAGTGAATCGTCCTTGTTGAAGAAGTCATTTATTCCTAGAAAATTTTAACCATTAGTGTAAACCTATCAAAATTAATTTATTGAACTAAAATAAATATTTACATATGATTTTCTGTGGAATATAATAAAATCTATCTTACCCTTTCACCATCACAGAGAGTATAAACTCCATGATAAACCATTTACCTTATTTGATGGAAAAAACTTTAGTGTGACCCATTTTCTATTTTTTCAATACCCTAAACTCTATTATAAATTCTTTACCCCCTTTGGAAAGTGTTAAACATCAGTATAGACCTTTATAGCATCCAAATGACACTGAAATCTTGTGAATCCATTAAGTATTCTTGGATTTTGCTATATATTAGTATATCCTTTTCAATATTCTGGGTGATGATAAACTCTAACATAACTTCATAATTATTTTTTCATAAAAATGGGAATATCCTTATTCTCATGTATTTTTTTATTAAGACTGATGATGAGTTTTTTATTAATGAGCTTGTGAACATGGATTATTTTACATAATGAATGTGAACATGCATAATGAATATTACTTGTATGGTTTTCACATGCATTTTTGATATTATATTATGCATCTAATTGATGATAAAATAGACCAAATAATTCTAACACCCACCACAGTAAAACCACTGTATTTTTCTTTTATAAAAATTTATAATTCGGTCAATGAAATTCTGTATTTATTTTTGTATAGGTTTTGGGTCAAGCAACTATCTTCTTTTTAAAAGGGGTGTTCATTTGGATTTTTGGTGATTCAGGCTTTCCTATACTATTTTTGTGTTTTCATTAACTAGTTTACCCTTCTTATTTATGCAATCCTTCTTCCATAACACATGACGTGGGATGGAAGTGGCATTATATTTTGATTCATCAATTTTCATATAAACAAAGGAACATATGTTGTTTTATATCAAATAAAACTTTTATTATTGATTTAAAATATATACCAATTTCTTCTCTAGTGAAACGTACCCCATCCTTGCTTTGCGATAGGGATACATTGGTTTTGATACAGTTATTTATTTTTATCACCCATTTTTTGTTTCATAAATTAACAATTTTGAATCAAATTTGACAAAATTAATAATGTCAAATAATATATTATCGGTTGCAATAAATTTGAAATGATTTATAATTATGACAATTGATGAAAGCATTCCATGTTTCCTTATTTATAACATGTGAATAACTAACTAGTGGGTGGGGCTTCACTTTCCCCTCAATATCCATAAGATGTATTTTCATAAGAAGAGTCCGGAAGCCTCTTTGGTCTTTTCTAGCGGCCATTAAGACAAATTTCTTATGAAAATATTCTAAAATAAAAAAACTATATAAGGAATAATGAAAATTAAATCAACATTCGATTATATAATTTTTCATTAAAATGGAGAAAGTATATCGTAACATTACCTTAATATCTTTCTAAAGGATTTCCTTTGTTATAGGTTGGAAGTGGTTCCATGAATCAATATCAATCGGCACATTCATTATCATTGTGACCCAAACATAACCAATGAACATTTACTTGTTGGGGTCTATAGGTTGGAAATGTTGATTCCAACCAACCTCAAATTTTACACCCTGACTTATTACCTTGATAATTTTATTCAACACTATGATGTTGTGTCGTTATTTTTTTCATCAACATGCTATTGATAACTTAATATTTCTACAGTTTCATCATCAATAGTATATTCTTGCTTAGGATTGGTAACATCATCATGTGAATAATAAATTATCTTCATGAGTAGTCAAATATTTAATTTTTCTTGAATAACAAAAATGTAAACATAGATACAAGATTTTTGAAGGGTATCATGGATAGTATATTGAAAAATTGATGAACTCTTTAACTCTATATTACTACTCTTTTTAAAACAATTAGAATGAATCCATTTTTAATGAAATGGGTAATTGAATTTAAGAAAATAATTACTCCAATATGGTAGGTGTCATCCTTTTAATTCATCCAAAGGTGAAAGTTATAGAAAAATATCATCCTCATCAACTTTATTTATTGAAAAGTTATTATTGAATTTTGTTTCTTAAAAATCATCCTCCATATCTTCTAGACATGAACCTATGTTTCTTGAACTATTCTGAGTAGTAGTCATACCATACTGGGTACCAGTGGTCATTTTGGATGAAACCTACATAGATTAGTTCAAGAAACATAGAAGAGATGGGGGATGAGTCTCAAGAAACAAATTTCAATAATAACTATTCAGGAGATGAAGTTGGTGAGAATGAAATTTTTCTCCTCAAAACCTTTTAAATTACTATATCTTAATTTAAAATTTAAAAACTCATCTCAAAATGCTAAAAGTTCCTTGACACTAACATGAGAACATCAAATCATCCCCACTGATCTGCACCGAATCCAATCCATGTTATTGGTTTTTCTCTCTCACCTGTATCTTAAATATAAGAGCTCTATATCCATTGAGGTTCATGTGTAGGGTGTGAGTAAAAAAATAAACAAGTAAATACTAATAGGGCCTCTAAAATATATAAAAAAGGTATATATTTGAGTATATTTTCAAAGTAGTAACACTCAAAATACACATGTAAGTCAAGTCATTGTGTACTAACTAGGAAACCATGATAATCAAATGTACATACTTCATTTAATACCAATGAATTATACTAATCATACCACAAGTTTATACCATGGTTATTCCATGGAATTAAAATCATTTCACTAATTAGAGGTTAACATTTGAATCACAGGACAAGAAAAAATTACTTATCACCCTCTGGAAATAACAACATCATGGGTACTATGAGATTCAACCTTAGACCCCTATCATCCAAGAATATTCCTTAGGGATAACCATCACATGTACTTATTGCATCCAAAATCATGAAATGGGTATAAAATATCCATTTTTATTAGGAAGTGCATTTTAAATATGGGTAAGTCTTAACAAAATTGGTTCCCTTAGGAAATAACTGCACAATTGGTGCCACAATACACTAGTTAAACCTAAATTTTGAAAAATTATAAATAATAACAAAAAAAAACACAAATGCCACGTCACCCTCACCCTATCCCTTAATGAATCTCAAAAATGTCTATAGTAACTCACATTCTAACATACCATACCTATCCCTCACATAATACCCATCATATTATAATATATGATAATAATTAATTTTATCACATCTATACATGTATTTCTTGTATAAAAATATTGTAATCATACATTGAGAGGTATATGAAAAATCATTTCAAATAATATCAAGTGATTATTAAAAGAAAATATTATAAGTCAAGATTTATCAAAATTTTTAAAAAAATTAGTTACATATTAAATTTAATACAATTATTTTCAATAAAAGTTACTCTAGAGAAAAAATTATTAGACAAGTAAACAAAAACATTAGTTAAAAAATCAATAAAAAGTGCATATAAAGATAAAAATGAATACTTACTAAATAAAAGTCACAAAATTTTTCCATTTCCTACCATTATAATGTCTATAAAAAAATTATTTATAAATGTGTATTAGTTCAATTTATAATATAAAGATTATTAAAACCATATTTTTGAATAATTATAGAAAAATAATTTAAAGAATATATTAATCCTATCAATATATATATATATATATATATTATGAACCATTTTATCTGAAATATAAAATATCAAATAAATATATAAAAACTATAACTAAACTAGTATTGTAAACACCAAATTCCTTAATCAAATAATAAAACATGATAATCACTTAAATATTTCAATTATAGCATGTGTAATACATAATAATTGATCAAGATTCTATATAACCCATGTTTTCTCAAATCTAACATAATTAAAACCATTCACCATCATTGATTATGTTCAAAACCAGTCTAAAAACCTTATCAATGGAGTTATTTAATTAGTATTGAATTATTTAAATCAAAAATAAGGTATTTCAATGGTTAATAAACAATGAAATCTCTATTTTCAAAAAATACTCTAAAATACATACATTATAAACTCTTACATATCCTACACAATCTAAATACTGTGAAATTAATATAGATAATCTTATCCTTATAGAAAATCATGAAGTGATTTATATATTTAATGAGAAACTATTTATTTCATCTAATTTGAAAAATAAAACTAAAGACAAATTTGTTTCAGAAAAAAAATAAAACCTAACACTTATTATTTTATAAAAATATGTTTATCCCATCTATACTCTAAACCCACTCATATTCAAAAATAACCTAAATTAAATTTTAATTATGTATTCTAACATATTACATTTCAAAAATATAATTCAATTTCCATTAAAATATACCCCCAACCACAATATAACACTAAAACCATTTCACCCTCATTACATCAACCATACCAGGTTCGCATGAAGGTCAACAAGGAAATCATACATATTTCTATGATATAAAAAAATAATAATTTAACATGAAATAATTGGACATGAAAATAAATAAATGGTCGGAACAAGTTCTGACTTCAGTTAGATAATCTGAGAAAACACCTTTCCATTTAGCTATCTTGAATTTATCAATTCATTTATGGTAAAAATTAGCAAAATCATAAATATAATATAATAGTGCTAAGTAGCACTAAATTTTATAATATTCCAAACTTGTTTAACTTAACACCTTTAATAATTATTGCATGCATTATATCATCACATTATTATTCAATAATATATTTAGAATGTGAAATTATATTCATATTTATATTCAAATTTTATATAAACAACAAAAAATAATCAAATAAAAGAAAATATACAAGCACCATAAAATTCTACCATTTTATGACATAGGAACAAACTCCATTTATTCATTCAACTAAATCACCAATGAAACACTAATAATCAAATATTAATTAAGAAAAAAATTTGAATATATAATTTTATTTATGTAGTGAAGAACCAAGTATGATAATTCTCCGCCAAACATAAAATATAGATAGATTATGGATCCCATCCCCTATCCAGTTTTTGCAGTTGCAACATCAAATAGAGATGTAGTTTGGAGTGTTCTGGTATGAATCTGGAATGAGTTTACAGAGTAGGGCTAGCATTGTGTAGGTATAGGTAAGTGTGTATGATAGAGAGAGAGATGAGATGTAGGGGTTTTCATGGTTGAGAACAACACAAAAACACAAGGCACAAAACATAAATAATCAATCAATGAGAGAGGAAAAGGAGAAAATAACATACCTTGGATTCTAGACTTGATTCTTTTGAGAGAATATAGAGGAGGAGCGTCTACAGTAAGGGAGTTCCATGAGAGATTGATAATCATGACTAAATCAGTCACGGTTAAAGTTCTTTTAAATAGACCAGGGACACTTTTATCATTGCTTGAAAAAAATGTTGATAAAGATCCCTTTTATCAGCACTAAATTGATAAGTGTTGATAAAAGACATCTTTATCAGCATTTTATTAGCACTAATAAAGATCGAGCTTTATCAGTTCTAAAAAAATACTGAAAAAATACATCTTTCTTAGCACTAAAGTTTTCGTGTTGATAAAGATGCCTTTTATCAGCGCTTTTTTAGTGCTGATAAACCTTTATCTTTATTAGCACAAATGAAACGATGATAAAGGATTTATAATTATAATTATATAATTATATATATATATTTATTATAATTTTACAATTATTTAAATATATACTTATTTATTTATAATCACATAAACACTTATTTAAAAAAAATTATATATATTTTTTATGATTATAAATAAATAATTTTATAAATATAGTAAGTATAAATTTATAAATATATTTATCAATAAATGTTTTTTTAAATATATTTATAATTATTTATTTATAATTATAAATATATTTATATCATCATATATATTTATAAAATTTTATATATATTTAATAAATATATATAAATATAAATATAATATAAATATAATATAAATATAGTAAATATATTCATTATTTAAATGTATTTATTATAATTTTATAATTATAAATATATTTATATCATTATATATATTTATATAATTATATATAAATTTTTAATATATATATATAAATATAAATATAAATATAAATATATTAAATATATTCATTATTTAAATATATTTATTATAATTTTACATTTATTTAAATATATAATTATTTATTTATATCATTATATATTTATATAATTATATGAATATAATAAATAAATATAAATATAAATATAAATATAAATATAAATATAAATATAAATATAAATATAAATATAAATATAAATATAAATATAAATATAAATATAAATGTAAATATAAATATAAATATAAATATAAATATAAATATAAATATAAATATAAATATAAATATAAATATAAATATAAATATAAATATAAATATAAATATAAATATAAATATAAATATAAATATAAATATAAATATAAATATAAATATAAATATAAATATAAATATAAATATAGATATAGATATAAATATAAATATAAATATAAATATAAATATAAATATAAATATAAATATAAATATATATGTAAATATAAATATAGTATATTCATAAACCAAATGTAACCCTTGGTTTTCTAACATGGAAAAAGATCTTTTAAACAAACATCGAAGAGATTTTCGAGACTCAAGATGTTCTTAGAAAAATTATTATTTGATAGACAAGAGGAAGACATCCCAAGGGTCGCAGACATGGGCGGCACGATTAAGTTTAATGGAATTCCATATGAGATGAGGGGCGTAAGATATGTATTAAGATTATAAATAAATTAGGTCTTTGATTGTTCATTGATGGGGGAAGTTTTGTAATGTCTGACCCCATCCTCTGATTTCTCTATTTTCTCGTTTATATTAAAAAATAGTATATTCATTATTTAAATAAATTTATTATACTTTTATAATTATTTAAATATATATAATTAATTATTTTTATTTATATAAATACATTTTTAAAAAATAATATATATATATATTTATAATAATTATTAATATATACATTTATAAATATAGTAAATATATATTTATAAATATATATATTTATAAATATTTATTTTCAAATATATTTTAACATTATTAAGGAATATATAATCTTAAATACGCGTATTTTAAAAATGATTGAATTTAAATAATTAAAAATGAGTACACTTTAAAAATATTGAAAAAAGGTTAAGTTTTATTAATTAAATTTAAAATATTAAAAAAATATGGATATATATATTAAATTAAAGATGAATACATATTGAGAATAATAAAACATAGAAAATAAATTAATATAAATAAATTTTAGAAAATGATTAAATTAAAAATAATAAAAAAATATTAAAAATGAATAAATAATACCTAACTATAATAATATTAAAAATAAATAAATAAAATTGACCGATAAAAACATAATATATTAAATATATCATGTTATAATGAAATTATAAAATATACTAAAATTTGAATAAATTACATTAATATTAGGTTTTTGTGTTTTTATATAAGACTTCATTAATAACGTAAATATTTGCATGTGTGCATTGTATATAAAAATGTATTAATTATGTATATGTATATGAAATCAACGTAACATACGTTTAGTATATGTAAAATTTTAAAATAAAACAACATTAAAAATAAATAATTAATATGTTATTAATTATTACATTTTATTCATTTTTTATATATTTATATTTAATATATATTATTTATTACTATTTATAATTAATATATATACATCAAACTTATTCATTTTTATTAATAACTGTTTCATTAATAATTTTTTTAAATAATTGTGTAATATATTCATTTTATATATTTAAATTTAAAATATACTATGTATTAATATTAATAATATACATATATATATATACTTATTAAATTTACTCATTTTTATTAATAATTATTTAATTAATAAAATGTTTAATATTTTTCTTAATTTACTTATTTTTAATTTTTATTTGTTTAATTATTTCATTTTATTCATTTTACATATCTATATATTTAATATATACTATTTATTAATATATATATATATATAAATATATATATTCAATTTATTCGTTTTTATAAATAATTATTTAATTAATAAAATTGTTAATATTTTTAAAATTTTTATTTGTCTAATTATTTTATTTTATTTTGAACCTTTATCAGCACTAAAAGAGCATTGATAAAGGACACCTTTTATCAGTGCTAAAAATAAAGTGCTGATAAAAGGTACCCTTTATCAATGCTTTTTTAAGCGCTAATAAAGAAAACCTTCATGAACACTTTTTCTTAGCACTGATAAAAACCAATGTTTTTAAAGGCCTCTTTTGTAGAAGTAGTACTTCCCTTTCACTTATTTAAAGAAGAAGTTTAATAACCCTATTTATTATGTGAGATTTCATCAAAGGTATTTTGAAAAGTCAACCCTCTAGTTTTCGATCATGAGTTCGAATTGTAAGGATGCAATTTCTTAAGGGGGAATGTAATATCCCGAGATTTAAAAAATAAATACTTTGCTCGATAGTGTTCAAGATACACTACACCAAGCTTAAACGAACAATGAATTATTATTATTTGAATTTGATCGTTATAACATAGCTTTTAAATTGATAAGAATGAATAATATTAACTAAATTATGAAATATATAATGGTCCTACTCATTTCTAATGTATTAATTAATTCTTTATAAATAAGAACTTAATTTTTTTGGTAAATTCATTTTATTCTTCAAAAATATATTTTTTTACCACCACAATCTATTTTTCATTTTATTGAAAAACCAATTTTAAGGGTAATTGGGAACCAAGAGGCATCAAGTCACACCCTTACAAAATACACATTATTAAATCCAAATTCCAAAAAACCATTCACCCTGCCAAAAGAAAACTATTTCAAAATTCAAAATGAACCGAATCACTGCAAATCCCGCGAGTTGACCAAATATCACTAGCTGAAATGAGTACTATACATCCTCGCCATCATATGCATCACCTTGCTGTCATCTTAACACCAAAATCCGCCACCATAGGCTGTATCAACCACTAATAAAGAATCGTGTCAACCAACATCATCATTATCGATGACAATGCACCACAACATCAGAAATCCAGAGACAAACAGACGTTAGAAACCATAATCACCTCCAAGAGGAACCAAAACTGAACACTAAAGAAATAGAAAAATAAAACCAAAGCCACAAATCACAAATCTGGGAGCAACTTGAAGCACTTTTAACCTTGTACCACAATCCCAAAACCATGTAGTTACCATTGCGCCAGATCCAACCCGGAGAGGTGTGCAGGAACTTGGGGTCAGAGCAGGTTGAACGACCAAGGAGATATTCATCACATAACCATCGTTGGGTCCAAGGAGCTATCTGGAAAGTTGCACAAAACCTCCACCAACCTCAGAATCTTCAACTACAACCGGACCAACAACACATCAACAAAAACAAAAAAGAGATCCACAACCACAACCCTCTAAACAGGGGCATAAGACATACCATCTGAAGGAGGAACCAACCACAAGAGTGGGAAAATCACCACGAAGAACCCAAAAAAGGAGAAACTGGGGATGAAACCCTAAAAGGAACAAATGTGAATGAAAATAGGAAATTCCAATGAAAGAGGATCATAGGGCTGGAACCCTAATAAGACCACCAAACCAGAATAAACAGAATGGAAAATCAAGAAGCAGCCGAACGGAGGGTCCCACACTGCCTTTACTCCCACCGCCACAATACCAAACCCACCTAAAAATAAAACACACCCAACCGGTATGGGGTCATGTGTGTCAGACTAGGCTGGAAGAGCATGGGAGGAAGAAGGTACATAAGACCATTTCGAGGGAGGAGGAAGGAACAAGCCAAGGCGAAGAAGAGGGTGACCCGGGGAAAGAAGATGGGAGTAGAGAGAACCTGTAGAAAGAAGCCAAAGAAGACAGAGGAGGAAGAGAGATCTAAATCTTCCTAGAGTCTATAAAACCCCAGGTGAGATAAAATTTTCTTAGGATTAATTTTTGAAAATTTTCAAAAAATATTGATTTTTCAATGAATAGTGGAAATACTGTTTTTTAATTGAAACCTATATTTTCTTTTAATTTTTTTCTAAAGCCAAATTCAATTTTCGGTTAGTTTTAAAATTTAATTTTTCTATTTTTATTTAAAATGATCCAATTATAGTTTTTGAAATGAATTTTATAGATGAGTTTAGTATAAATTGTTTTTATATTTTAAAAGGATATTTTTCTAATAAAATAATTTTTCATTGCTTTTTGATAGTTTAATTTTAAATTATATACAACCACTTATATAATTTTTATTTTGAGAAAATGGATTCCATATTTAGAATAAAAGTTTCTAAATTTGGTAAATAAGTTTCTTTTATTTTTGATCAATATGAATAGTAAACTTAGCAATTTTCGTTACTACGGTAACTGATAAATCAGGTAATTAAAGTTAAAAATAAATTGATAAGGACTATAAAATGACCCTAAAACTTGAATATATTTTATTTTATGATTAAAGTTTATCCATAATAATCTAATAATCAGTTATATGGATTTTTTTGACCACATGGATGAGATTATAACTTTTATAATATTTTATTTAAAGAAAAGTATAAAATGGCACACTCTTGTTTTCATTAACTATAATATTTTTAAAATAAGGTTAAGCAGGGGATATATTAAGTTATAAATATTATTTTTAAATATAAATGATTTATATTATTCATGTAAATTTATTTTTAATTTTTAGTGAAGAAATAATTACCTTAAAAATTTACACAACACTAATGCAATAATTATTCAATTAATGAAAAAATCGAATAAATGATATTAATTTTTTTTAAAATTAATATAATTTGGGATAATTAATGTGATCTAGTAATTTTATAGATGTAAATGAAATTTTATGTATGTATTGAAATATTTTATTTGAATTTTACTTCGTGTCTTGATGTTATTAAAATCAAAGTAATGAAAAGTTTTAAAAATTGACATTAATGATATATTATAATAAATGATATTTTCTTAGATGATATAAAATTCCTAAAAATATTATATTTGACCAAGTGATTATGATATTGTTAATTATATCATACATGATCCATTTACGGTCTATTTTTTCATTTATAGTAACTATATTGACCCTCAAAGAGTAAAAATCTTTGTTGTCATGGTAAGTGTAAAAGAGGTTAATGAGGGGTTAAAACAAAAAGATATGGGTGAAAATGTGGTAAAAAATTGTCTAATTTTTATTATATGATAGAATTTAGAAAAATAATCATCCTATATTTTAAATAAATCAGTTTTATTCATTTTAATTGAATATTAATTTATATTAATTTAATATTATGAGAAATTCCAAGAGTGCCCCTCCCCTCTTTTATAAAAGGGAACCTCTTCTTTCCTTTAATTGACAATTAAAAACACTTTTAGTTCACAAAATATATCTCCAAATCCATTAAAAACATATCTACTCATACTCTAGAGGCCTTATATAGAAAAAAACACAAACCTTAGTGGTCTTAAGGTGTTAAAAAAGAGGTTGTCTAAAGAAGGGGTATGGTTTTTAATCGAACGTTTCTATTTTATTGATTCTACCAACATTTTATAATATTATTTAAATATTACTATATAATAACAATAGTATATTTAATATAATTATCTATTTTTATGTTAGTGTCACACCCTATATCCATCCCCTCTTGTATCACCTAAGAAATGAAACCATCGTTCGTGTGTACGGTGGACTATTGCCACACGAATTGATGTAATTTTTTTTCAATCACCATCTATCATGGGTGGATTATAATGATATAATTAATGTTTATATATGATATTAATGATATATTTATCATTATTATAATATAATATATCATTTACCTTCTTGACTTTCCATTCACTGAAAAATGATAACGTCGTTCGTGCATACGTGTGGACTATAACCTCCACGAAGTGATGTGATTAATTTTTCATTACCAAATCATATGGATGATATATATATAAGTATATTTAAAGTATTAATATGATATTTATGACATTATTATCATTATGTAAAAATAAAATAATTCTCACCTTCCTTCTATAACGATCATTGAAAAATGGAAACATTACTCATGCGTACGTACGACCTATCATCTCTATGATTGTAATGTTGTTAATTATTCATAAAAATAATTAATAATCGGATTTAAAATTATAAATTTTGTATAAAAATGATAATTATTTCATTATTATTATTTTGGATATGATGGAATAATGACTACCCTGACCTTAGTCATCCTACCGAAGTCATTACTGACATATGAGCCGATTATCATCAAAACACCCGACATGAATTTAATTTATTAAGTAATTGTATATAACATGGTATTAAATGAAATAAAGGAATAAATAACTTGAAAAATATTCTTTAGAAAGTAGAAAATTAAGATTTTTTTTATTCGGGAAATTAAAGAACATATGTGACGAGTCATACTCAAGTTAAGGGAATTTGTTTTAAAAAATCATTTTTAATGTTTCCATTAAAACTATATTTTTATTTCATATCCATATTTTTATAAAAAATTTCCAAAAATGTTTTTAATATTAGTGTATGGTTTTTTAAATTTATTTTTACCCATTTTTTAATTTTTATAAAATGATTTTAAAGGAATCTTTTTTTTGTTTTCTAAATGAGGTCATTTGTGAATTTTATAACAAATGCATGGAAGGAATGTTTTTTTAACTTATTTGACATGGAAAAACATCCCACCATCATGATGAATCAATGATTTTAATCTTAATTGAAACTTTTACAAGGTTATTTTCAATGTTAAATTTTTCCTCTTTAATTGTGCCTATTTTTAAATAAGTAATCTCAATTTGAAAAGGTTATTTTCCTCAATAATATTTTATGAATGTAATGATGAAATGAAATCTTTCATGTTTCATGGTTCTTAAAAATTTTTATGATTATGGGTGGTTTTTTATAAAATGAGGATAATTGGTAACATTATTAACTAATTATGGATGGTTCCATGATAAACCAAGGACAAGTGGGTCTGTGATAGCCCTCTATTGCATTGGGTATGGAAGCTGAAGATATCGTAATTCCATTTGTAAGAGTAATTGTAAGAGTGATATGAAAATGATGTACCAAAAAAACTAAACGTTTATCTATGATATCTATGGGTTTTTTCATTAATATTATGATTTATCAAGTTAATATAATGATCTTATGTTTAAAGGAAAGCATATGATAAATTTAAGGGGTGAAAAGCTTAACTTTGTGAAGAAGTTATTACGAGTTTTTTATATTCTCAAAGAAACATTTTTGAGTTTTATTTTTAATTTAAGATTTATTATGAAATATTTTATGAAAATATTTGCGTATTGAAGGTGATTTATTGGGTAATACAATATTTATTTTGATCCCAATTTTTATTTGAAAAAAGAATTTTTTTAAAAGTATTCATGGACTAGTGATTTCTTTTATTTCTTTTATGTCTCTTACTATGTTTTTTTATGATCATACCATGTTTTAAAATTTATTTAAAAGGGTTTAAGGATTGTTAAAAGAAACCAATAGTCAAGTTGAAATTCATAAAAATTTTTCATGAAAAGAAATCATGTTTATTTTAAAAGTTTTATATTGTAAAACAAATTTATATTAAATAGAAGTGTCCACTTTGTATATATATGGGTTTGTTATTTAAGAGTCATGACTTAAATCTCTAAATATATAAACCTTAAAGATATTTTGGAATTTGATAAAGTAAATTTTAGTCTAAGGATACTAGATTATATGATGTTTAAGGCCGAGTCCTTACATTAGATATGCACACATGTGTGTTGGGTCACCTATATTACATACATAAGCACATGTACTTGGATTCTATAGATGTGCTCATGCCCACATATTTATATTTGAATAAATAAATTCATATATGTAAATCATTAATTGAAAAAATGAAACTTCAAATCTTTAAATGAATTCATAAAATGAACTTATATTTGAAATTTTATTAATTCTATAATTAAATTTTTATATTATTATAATACTAAAATTATTAAGTTATATTTATATTTATGTAATTAGTAATGAATATGTACTTTTTTTTCTTATGTATAAATATACTTATTTATTAATATAATTATAAATTTATGTAATTAATGATATATTTTAATAAATATTTTTTTATTTATATAAATAATTATATTTTTAATTATAATTGATAAATTTTAAATGTAATTAATGATTAATTATATTTTTTATAAAATCAATACAATATAACATATATAATTAGTAATAATATATATTTATATATTGTAATTATAAATCTACTTAAATTTAATTATTAAAATTATTACGTTTAATTTTCTAGTTTTGTAATTAATAATATATCATGAAAAATATTTATAAATTTATATTGTTCATGTATTTGATAAATAAATATTATATTATTCTATATATAATTTATATATATATATTTTTAAATAATAAATTTTTAGTATTATTTTAAATATAGTTCATAATAAATTAAATATTAATTAGTATTATTTTGAAAATAATATTCTATAAATTGAAATATAATTATTAATATTTTTATATATAAGTGTAAATTTTCATAATATTAAATATTTTTCATTTATATAAATAATAATATTTTTAAAATATTATTAGAAATATTTAAATACAATTATTATTTATATTATATAGATACTTATATAATTAATATTATGTTTATTCATATGCAGTTGGTACCTGACTTTATGGTAACACCACGTAATACTATTTGAAAATTTCATTTTCAAATCTAGGCAAAGGAAGGATTTTCGCAGACAATGCAGCTGTGTTGTAGCAGTACTATAGCAAGTATTGTACCAGTGATACTATTCACTTGATTTGGGAATTCGAGCCATGCCTTTAGGCCTTTGAACCACTTGTTCTTTAAGCTACCGATTTCAATCATTTGGGAAATATAGTTGGACTAGAAAAATAACACGATAGGACATGATGAAACACATGAGTCATTAGGTGGGAAACTAAAATGAGCAATTTGTGCATTGACACTTATCATTTGAGCATTTACCAACTAAGATTTTTGATGTGGGTTAGATGGGTTCCCTACCATGGTGTGATAGTGGCAGTATGCTATAACGGTTTTTAGTGGGGTGGGGTGGGGGAGTTAGGGTTTTGTGTGAGAACTATTTTTCTAGGTCAAGTGTTGGAAGCTCTGAAAGTTGAGTCCCCAGAAGTTACATTTAGTAGTGCCTAAATGGAGACAGTGTACTAGGACCATGCCATGTATGAATTCAGGAAGCGTAAGTTAGTTCACTCAAAGTTCAGAAAGTATACAGGCGAGTTCACCATATTCAGTTGCGTTAGTTTAATGAAAGTTCAATGGGACCTTATAGTGTCATATCAACTGAAGTACACTGATAGTGTGGGTTCACCATAAGAAGTGGATGAAACTGGAAGGATGATTCCAATTTATAGAGCATAATATAGTTTGAGTATAGAAATAATTTACTTTTGTGAAGTCACTGATGATGGTACATTTAAGTTTTCATCATAGATAAGGAAAAATAAATGTTCTTCAAATTCACCAGTGTGGATTAGAAGATAGAATGCACTGATCACCGGTGTTGGAAATCAGAATGAAGATGCAATTGGAAATAAACAGTTGTTCATGAAAACAGAAGGACACTAATAAATTTTGGGGATCTGGTCCTATTGGATGATAATCAATAGTTTATTGATAACTGGAAAATGAAAAGGGGTGGCTCTGGAAGGAGGGCGCATGCGTGCATCTAAGTGTCGAAGGCTGAGATGCCAAATATAGAAGACAATGAGTAGAAGCACCAGAAGATGGATTCTTATTTAGATGTTTTAGGTAGGGTTTTTAGTTGTTGATATTACCTTGTAACACACATATACTTTTGATTGAAGGAAAAAATTGATGTTTTTATTCTCCCATGCTTGTAAGATGAAATTTTATTCATGTAATATTAATGTGCATTGTGTTTATTCTTTGTGGTTGTATGTGTGTATGTTTGTTGTGTGATTGTTCACTGGTGGGTGACTAGAAGGAGGATTATGTGGTGATCAGAACCAAATTCTAGAGGAGTAATCAATGAGGCTGCTGGGGTGCTTGGTCTTCCTAGTTTTGGTTTTTAGAGTTATGAGGGATGGTTGATTAAAAAATGACTTTATTTTAGTGGTTGAAGTTCAGATTCATTAGATCATGATAATGGAAAATTTTTAGTGATAGGAATTCGCACCCTTATTCTCAATATGTGGTATCAAATATTGGTTGTAGAGCATATGATGGAGAATTTTACCAAGGACTCATATGGATGGAACCAGAAGAACAATGATGATACTAGAGGGATTATGGGATATAATAATTCTGATTGACCAATAATATTTCTGTGGTGTGTTCCATTTGTTGGTGATAGACATATCATGGTTAGAATACTTCTTGGTTACTCACAATCACATGCTCTATTAAGTTAACATATGTATGTAACCAAAATATAGTAGAGGTACCAATAATGTTTCTTGGATATCAAAAATCTTTTGGTCAAAGGTATCACATAGTGTGTTTTGTTTATCAGATGGAATTTAGAACTTGGTGAAAGATCACTCAATTCCTAAATGAATTAAATAGTCCTGTACATTGTAAAAATTCATTGGGAGCTCAATTTTACATTGGAAAGAATTAGATGGGCTAAGCATGGTTTGAAAATTTGATGGTAGAGACCTCCGATCCTGGAGAATGATGGTTTTACTACTCCAAGAAGATTTGTATGTTCTGTTGGATGGAGAAGTTATCTGAAAGTTGGTTAGTTAATTAGAAGGCTACAATAGTAAGAATATATATTATTCTAGAATTCGAAACTATGTTGGATAACTCATGTTTCTAGAAGGAGTGTTAGTGAAGTCCTCAGAAGATCTGTTTAAGAATAGGACAATAAATGGTGACTAGAATGTCTATTCCCAGAGGGTTAAATTTCAGAGGGTCCACAACTTATAACTAGAGGGGGTGGCAGAAATATTTATAGGTGTTCACTTGATCCCATATCAATAATAAGATTTGGTACGACACTATGGAGACCTGATCCTTTTACACATAATATTATTTTATTTTTAAACATAAATATCCAATAATTTCAACATAAGGATTTTCAAGGCCTAGTGTATTTGAAAGAATGGGTTCTTAATACAAAAAACATGGAATATTTATTTTATTTTATATAGTGAGATCTTAAAATCCATTCAATATACTAAATATGCATGGGATATTTTGAAGAATATAGAAAGAAATGGGTTGACTAAAAAGACTATTAATGGAATAAACATGATAAGGATGTATAATATGTGAGACATAGGTATAACATGATATCCTAAAAGAGAAGGCACCTGAGCAATCACATGGAAGGATAATGTAAATAACATGGTATCATAAGATTATGACATCATAGGAAATGTGGTATAACAATAAAACATGACATAAGAATAAGTCAAGGCTAACTTCCAAGACAACATCACATGGTGTAAAGAGTCCCATAATGGATTAGGTTCACTCCCTAATCCCATACATGATATCTCATGAGACTAAAACATTACCAAGTGAATTGGAGGGATATAAAATTTTGGTTCCACCCATCACATTCATTTAATGTACACACATCTGTTTTCCACATAAAGAAATAAATCATAATGCATAACATAAGAATTACCCATGGATAGAAATAGGTTAAATAATATTGCCTCATAACATAATCAGAAGAGGTTTATTAAAGAAGGAAATTGAGAAATAAACATAAGGAATGTATTAACCCATAAAATAAAGATAGAGTGAAAAAGGTATATATTTAAGAGAAATATATACTGATTTTATAATAATTCCATAACATTATAGGTTGTTTCCATTTATCTTTTAAAAAATATTAAAACCATTCTTGAGGAAAATAGCCTTTTCACATTGAAAATCACTATTAAAAAACCCAAAATTTTCAAAAATATTATAGAAAAAGTTTTCTTTAAAAATAATATTAGAAATTTATAAAGGAATATTCAAAGGGTTTTGTGGTCATGATAGTGGGTAATTCCATAAATTCCGTGTATATTAAAACAAATATTTCTTTCACATTTTTGTATGAAAAGTCAAAAGTTCCTTGTTTTGAAAAATAATGTAAGACTCCTTTATTTTTTTAAAAATCAAATCATGCATAAAAATTAATTTAAAAAATAATAAGAGAATATCAAAAGAATTTTTGAAAACACTTTAATTAAAACATGGACATGGAAGAGAAAGGGTTTTTGACTGAAGAGAGAAATGAAGTCAAATTTTATTAAAAACATTTTATTAATAATTTTAAGTAACAAAGAGATGGAAATGATACTATTACTTGAAAACTTAATGGATAAATATATTATAATAAAATTTAAGGGTCTCATTTGGAAAAAATAAAATAATTTCCAATAATAGAAATTCATGCATAAATAATCCCGATTAAAATGAGATTGAAAAATAAACCCTTACCAATTAGGTAACTTTTGAATCATAAATTCCCATAAATGAGGTGGATAAATTGTAATTTAACATATCATAAAGTAGGAATAATTTATGATATAGTATGAAAATATAAAATATATGCACCATTTAAAATAAATTAGGTTCATAAAATAACATGTGTCACAAAGAAAGAAGTTTCAAGACAAAACCCTTACAGAGTTTGAATAATTGAGATGAGAGTTTATCAATGGGGTGATTGTGCGTAAAAAATATATATCCAAACAAATAAAATTGTAAATTAATCAATATTTATTTCACACATAATTTAGGCATAATATAATCGACCGAGTAGTCATATAACCCAATGAATGGAGATTGAGTTAAAAAACCACTTACCTCACACTTCCCTTTAGTTGAGCACTCTTAAACTTCATGTATAGTTGTTTTAAACATGTTATTAACTTATAAAAAATCCTATTATTATTTATAATATCATATATGATCCTTTTATAATATCTTATTGCCTATTCATTAATAATATTTCATCATCATCATTTTTTTGGGTTTTAATTGCCTTGTTTTCTCCTTCAAATTTCACCGTGAAAGTTCTGGATCTTGAACACAGGTTATAGTTAAAAAATCTACAAAGTTATATTAGTGTTATAAATATTTTTTTTCATTTTTTTCATCTTTATAATCATTATTTAGTTTTGAACATGGATAATTAATGACATCACTTCGTGGAGACGGTAGGCCGTACATAGACAGGAGCGACGTTATCATATCCTTAACAGAAAAAAGGAAAAGGAAGTGGATTTTATATTAATTTTATAGAATAAATATAATTTCATATATATCATATATATTCATTAAATTTATCCTTTTTCACCTTCCATGTAAAGCATTAGTGAAAAATGAATCACATCGCTTCATGAGGTTGTAGTCTTCCGTACAAACGAACAACATTATCATTTATTCAATGGATGATACGGTAAGAAAATATATGATATATTTATTTTATATAATTATTAATATTTCATGAATATTATATATAAAAATTAAATTTATACTTATTACTTTCCATGTAAATCTTATGTGAAAAATGAATCACATCACTTCATGAGGTGGTAGTCCTCCGTACACACAAGCGACGTTATCATATTCTCTATGGAAATGAAATAAAGAGGGTATATGTGAAATTATAATTAAAAAGATATACTTATATTATAAATATAATATATAAACATTAAATACATAATTATATCTAACCATGAAAAGTGGTTTTGGAAAACAAATTATGTCGGTTCGCAAGGGTAATCCACCGTACACACAATCAATGGTTTCATTTCCCATTTGTGGGAGGATTTGATGATTTCAGGTCATGAAATTAACTTAAAAACATCTCATTATATGGTATATAATTATTTTATTATATCATAATGGTATAATAATATTTTAAGTATGTGGAAGAAGAAATAAAATAAAACGCTCGGTTAAGGTCATTACCTCTTCTTCAGAAAACTGTTTTTGGTTTACATGAAAATATTTCCTAAGTTATATTTATGACTAAAAAATGATTATAGGATGAGTATAGGGAATAAAAAAGTGATTATGGAAGTTATTTTATGAACCAATGGGTTTTGGAAGTGTTTAAAATAGAGGATAGTTGGTGGCATTTTATAAGTTGGGGAGAGGACACACTTGAAATTTTTGAAAAGAAAGAATTATACCCATGTTTTTATCATGTAAAAAGTATAAAAAATGTACCAGTTTTGAAAATTATAAGATATAATGTCTATATATGACCATAAAATTGTAATTATACAATATTTAAGTCATTTTTATCCTTTAATGTTTTAGTTTCACCCCTAATAAACCTGTTTTTACCTTAATCTTGGTAAATATTTTTTTATTTTTTTTAACGATTCATTATCATAAAAAATTATATTGACCTTATTATAAGATAAAAATTATTATGTTTCCAAATATAAAATCCTATTTTCAAAATACCACTCATATAAGTGGAATAATTCAATTTAAAATTAAATCCCCAGACATTTTGAAAATATGGTTTCCCAAAAGAAAAACTTTCAAAAGTTAAAAAGTTTTTATATCAAAACTAAATATGAAATTGATTAAAATGAAATAATTTAGATTAATTAAAATATAATTGAACTAATTTTTATTTTAAATATCCACAAAATCAAAATAGGGCTTGAAAATTATTTAAATAAAAATGTAGTTTTTAATAAAAATCTGTATTTTCACTATTCATCGAAAAATGAAACCTTTTAGAAAAAATAAAAAAATTTACTCTAAGATAATTTTGATATTATGATTTTAAAAATTATTTTAAATTTTTAAAATAAATTTTCTAAAATTAGTAAAAATTAAAATGAAATTTATTTGTTCAAAGCGTGACTAAACTGCTTTTTAGAAAAATACTATTTTTTAGAAAACATTTCTTTTTCTTATATATGGTTCTTATTTTTTTTTTATAATTAATAAATAACCATTGAATTTATTTTATACATGTGTAAAATATGTATATTTTTTATAATTTATTTATTCTTGTTCATACCCACTAACATAACGACTAGACTATAATGGTCATATTTAAATAATAATATTTTAATAGAGTATCATGTTTAGTTTAAACCTGATGGTGCATGCATCACAAGCTATAAAAGTTATTGAATTTATTTTAAAATAAATATATTTTAAAGTATTTATGTGTTACATTTTCATCTAAGATTGGTGTTTCATGTCATATACTCTATTTAACATAATTTTATGCTTTTAAAAATCTCATGGTCTTACTAGCACAGTTCTGATTAAATAAAGGATAATCAATTAGAAAGTTGGTTAAAAGAATAATATTGTATGAATTCATGTTTGGGGATTCATGGTTATTTAAAGTGTATACAATTTTTAAAGATCTGGAAGGATAGTGACATGTGAGGGATCATATTTATAGAAGTAGGAGTTTGATTCTTGGTTTTCATGAGCGCACTAGAGTGAGAGAGGATGTAGGATGGGAATTCCTATGTCGTGATAATTATTATTAGAACCTGGTAGTATAGGGTGTAATATTCTATTTCCACTAATGATGTTCATGTTCTAAAGTATTTTTTCACAAATCCATTATACTTCAAAGTACCTTCATTTGAAATAATCAATAAGAACTATGATAAAGTATACCATAAACAATGGTTCATTAAATGAGAAGGTTAATAAAGGATGATGTTTTGGAAGTCTGTAGGCTAGTTTTTATTAAGTTAAGAAGACTGACCTAGAACACCAGGAATTGGTGCTGCAGAGTGGATGTTCGTTTGCTGGAATCATGTGTCATATCCATAGGAAGTCTTGTGTTGGAAATTTTCTTGACGGTGTTTGTCAAGTGGTAGGTTCTAAAATAGTGAAATGAGGTGTTGGATATGGATGAATAATGTTGTATGGTTATTCATTATAATTTGGGGTAGGTTTCTTTTAGAGGATAATCCAGATTTTCGAAAGTTTGAAAACTATTTCTTTTATATGCAAGTCATCATAAGGTGATGACTTGGTCCATACAGAAGTTAGAGAGATTAATTACCCCAAGTAAAAGCATGTGTTTCTTAGTAGTGTTTCTGAATATGTGGAAATGATAATCAGATCATCATCCAGGAAATGGAAGGACCTCATGTCAGAGGTGGGATCCTGGGTTGAAGGGTCGAGACCAAGATGGAAGTAGTGAGAATAAAGGAACTTGTTTCCTTGGTTGCACTGGAGAAAATATTTTCAGTGGGAGTTCATCATGCTGTTGATATAATATCATTCCATAAGATGTAGTTCTGTATGAAGAATTAATTTTATATGTTTCCCTTAGTTTTTATAATACCAAAATATTAGGATAGTGGAATCTTGGTGGGAGAGACTTCAAGAACAATGGAATTTTGGAAGAATAGGGCCATAAATATAGTACACGATGCATATTGTTGATGAGAATTTTAATAAATTCAGAGTATGTAAAATTGATGCCTATTTTTTATAGGATTTCCATGAGGAATTTAGATGAGTTTGGTGGTTGTAGTGAAATGGAATATTTTGGTTCTGAAGAATATGATGATGTGATTCTTTAGTGGGAGTATTGAATAATTTAAGGAAGAATCATGGTATAAAGAACCATGAGGATAATACCGAAGGAAGGAGAATGGAAGATGACCAGTTGGACTTTGGTGTGAGAATGATAATGATATTTTAGTGGGATATTGTTAGAATAAACCTGTAAAAATAATTATCAAGTGGGAGGTTTTTAGGGTTTTGTGTGAGAACAATTTTCTAGGTCAAGTGTTGGAAGCCCTAGAAGTTGAGTCACCAAAAGTTATACTTGGTAGATTCTAGAAGAATATAGTGTAGTAACACCATATGACATATGGATTTATTCATTTAAAGTCAGTTCACCAATTATTCAATAGTTTTATGGGTGTTTTCACTGGATGTAGTAACATCAGTTGTATGGAAGATCAATGGGGCCTCATAATTTTAGATCAATGAAATGATGTTAATGGTGTGGGTTCACGAGAAGTCAAAAATTAAGTTGGATGGATGATTCTAGTAGATGGAGAACAATGGAGTCTAAGTGTGTAGATTCTTGAGTTGTGTGGATTCACAGATGGCAGGATATGGAGGCTTTCCTCTTGGGTAAGGAAAAGGAAATGTTCATCAAAGTTACTAGTATAACACCCTGGGTTTTTATGAATCAATTTTTTTCAAATAAATTAAATTTCTTTGATGGCTTGAATTTCATGCCACAACAAGATATGATTTAATTATACATAACCCAAAATTATGATTTCACTACATAAAAAACTTAGATTATCTTTTGGTACATGAAACACTATGTATTACACACAATGTTGTGTTCTTTTGTTAGTTTATGTTACACATATGACTGAATTTTACCAAACTACAATATACTATTTATATTATTATTAGAATATTATTATAGTTATCACCTAGAAATTTTAATGGAAGGTATGAAAGGAATAAAATAAATTATGAAAATATGTTTTATTCAAGTTTATAAAATTAATTCTTTGATAACGAATTAATTATAAATGAGAGTAGAAACTGTTTATAAATAAAGATATTTCTTTACTAAAAAACTATTTTCTATGCAAAAAATATATTTTATCTCAATAAATTAAGAAAAACAATTTTTATAAATTATTTTAATGGAATTTATATTTTATATATTAAAACAACTATTTAACATTCATCTTATATAATTTTTAGACAATAGATAAGAATAAATCCAATTCTAGGCATAAAAATATATATTTTTCTAAAAGACAGTTTTACCACCTTTTAATGTTGCACCTATTTTAAAAATAAATTTTGAAACTTTTAGAAATTATATATTGAAAAAATAAAATTTATTTTTAAAATATGAACTAAAAAATTATCTTAGGGTGATTTTTTGATATCTTTTTGAGAATATTGTTTTTTTGATGAATAACGAAAAATACTGAATTTTAATTGAAAAATGAATTTTCATTTAATTTTTTATATAGTTAAATTATATTTTTATTTGTTTTTAAATTATATTTAGATAAATTATATTTAAATATATTAATCTAATGAAGTTTATTAGAATCAATTTCACATTGAAACTGGATATAAAAACATTTCAAACTTTTGAACATTTTCACTTTAAAAACCCGTTGTTTCGTCTCGTCTGTGAGATTAATTTTAAATTAAATTATACCACTTATGTGTATAGAATTTAAAAAACTGTATTAATTATTTATAATAATAATAATTTTTAATTTCTAGTAAGGTCAAATTAGTTATTTACCAAAAATATTTGTGAAATCAATTAAAATTAATTACATTGAGTAAGGTAAAAAACATGTTTACTTTGTGGTTAAACTTTAATATTAAGAAAAAAATGAACTTAAAACTTGTAAAAAATCCATTTTATAGCCATATTTAGACCACATCATGCCTTTTATTTAAAATTTATCATTATTGAGGAACATGATGTTAGGGAGACCACTAAATAGTGTTTACCTTTTTGTATTTACAAGAATGCCACTCCACCACAATATAAAGGCACTCACCCCATCCCTTATTCGAACATCTAAAGACTTTTTTTATCATCCAAAACGTACCCAAATAAGCTCAAAAAAATCTAATATCATATTAGAATCCAAAATTTTGGCACAAATAAAACCAAGGTGGTTCTATAGTGCAAACCAAAAAGAGTTACCCAAAGAAGAGGTAAAGTTCTTCAACGAGCACTTTTGTTTTATTTCTTTATCCACCCATTAAATTATTTTTATTACATGATTATATAATATAATAAGTATAATTAATATAATAATATTTTTTTATGTTATGTTTTTGACCTGAACTCATAAACACTTCCATCAAATGGGATACACAATCATCGTTCGTGTGTACGGTGGACTACCGCCTCGTTAAACGATGTCGTTCGTTCTTCCATTACCTCAAATAAAGGTTAGGAATAATGATGAAATTAATAATATTATATAATATATATTATATTTATGATTTTATTATTCTTATTTAATTATTATGTAATATATTCCTTCAAGTTTTCCATTTTTTTGGGAATACGATAACTTCGTTTGTGGACATGTAGACTGCTGCCTCCTCAAAGCAATGTGATTCATTCACACTTTACATGGAATGTATTACAGATAAGTTTGTTAAATATATTTAATATATATAAAATAATTATTATAATAGAAAGATAATATATATATATATATATATATATATATATCTTTTCCTTTTCTTTCTTTAAAAATACAATAAGAAAATGGAAACAATGTTCTTGCATACATATGACCTACCGTTTCCATGAATAATGTATTTAAATTCATACTATATATTTTATAGATTATTATCAATAATTTTTAATATATATATTACATTTATATCATTTTTTACATTCTTTAAATAAGTAAATCATTATCTAAGTACTAGGATCAAGAATAACAAGTCAAAACATATATGAAAAACAAAACGGTTATTACTAAAACATAACTTTAACATGAAATTGTTAATAAATAGGTAATATAATGTCACAATTAAATAATATTTGGTATGAAATATAATAATATGGTTATTTGGTATTTTTATAATAAAATCATACTTATTATACATGAGTTTTGAATGTGTATGAAGAAATTCACGACTTAAAGGTAAGGGTTTTCTCGTCTCACTTTTATTTCTATAATATATATGCTATATTCACAACTTATTCTTGTTGTGTGGTGTATATACCACCATATTAAATGTTATATAATGAATTTAATTTATTTAATTATATTAAAATTTTCAATTTATGTTATTGTTTCACTGATCTCATGATTCAACGGTTACTCAAGTAGTAAAGAAATTTCTAGTCTCACTTTTATTTCCGTGAGACTTTTGCCATATTCACCACTCATTTCTTTTTTGAGGTTTATATAATAACCATGAATGTATTATATGAATATTATTCTTAAATTTATGGGTATTTACATTTCTATTTTATGATATATATTTCATGGGATTTATGGTTTAAAAGTTAACAAATCGGTAAATAAATTTGGTCTCAATTTTCCTTTGAGACACATGTTATGTTATGAACCTACATTATTTTATGGGTTGTATATACGTAAATTTGACATGTTTTATCCTGAATATAATTAAATTCATTATATTTTAAATGTCATGTAATTCTATTATATCATGGGGATTATGATTTAATGCTACTAAAGTGGTAAAATTTTATTACTATAATCTCGTCATTTATCCGGATTGTTTACGATTATGCTTATATTGATAAAATATTATGATACATATCTCAAAAAATATCATCACGTTTACCCTAATATTATTATTCATGATATATTAAAGTAATGGTACCATTTTACCACTCTTTGGTTCCTAAGATAATTAAGAAAATGTTTTTATGAAAATACGACTTTATTTCTCTCTTCGGTCAGAAATCTATTTTTTTTCAAAACCATGTTTTATATAAATGACCTAAGAATGGTCTAAAATTCTCCAATGATATTTAAAAGACATTTTAACCATGTTTTACCTTTTTTAAAAAAAAGGAATATTTCTTCTCATTTTTCGATTAAGGCACTTTTCTAATTTTTTTACAGTGTAAAAAGGAATGTTCAACATATATAGATTTTCCACCATCATTAGCGTAATTTCAATGAAGATTCCATTGAAAGTTTATAAGATTAATTTTTTTTAAGAAAAATACTTTTCCTAATATTATGAAAATTCTTTTTTATAGTGGTTTTCAAAGAATTTTTTTTCAAAAGTGTTTTATGTTCAAGAAGTTTTTTAAATGATTTTCAAAGATTCCTTTATAAATTTTCAAGGTTATTTTTAAAGAAAATAGTTTTTGAAATGTTTTATGATTTAAAAAGAATTTTTCATAGAGGAAAGGGTATTTTAATCAATAAATGTTTTAAATTATTTTAAAATCTCACTTCATAAGTTTTCAAAGTGGTTTTTAAAGAAAATGATTTTGAAAATGATTTATGTATTATTTTAAATGATTTTAAAAGAAAGGTTATTATCATTAATAAATGTTCCAAGTGATATTTAAAATTTCTTCTCTATCTAATATGGAGTCCTTTGATATTTTTATGCATTTTATTGATAGGATCCAAGGACACTGTTATTATTCTTTCTTTTAATGGTTTATGTTTAAATTAAAAATTTATTTGTGAAACCCATTTCTCTTTCAAAGTTTATACCATGATAAAATTCTTATGAAACTATCCTCCTTTAATGGTTTAATCTATTATGAAATTATTATGAAACATGTATCTTTTTCATAGTTTATGATATGATAAAATTTTTATTTCATGGGTTATTATATGATGTTTATGAAACTGATATTTTTTTACAGGTCATGATATGATGAATTTATATTATGGAAAACGTATGTATGATTTAATTTAGTGATGAGTGGTACCTACATATACCTATAATGAATTGGGTAATGATAAATTGTATATGATATCATTGGGTACATTGGTTGTATCCCAAGACCCAAAACAAGTGGGTACATGGCTTGTAGCCCATGCACAAAAGAAAGAATGTACACAGGTTGTAGCCCAAGCTTGAAAACAAGAGGGTAAAAGGGTTATATCCCAAGCCTGAAAACAAGAGGGTACATTAGTTGTAGCCCAATCCCAAAGAGAAGAGGGTCCATGATTTGTATCCCTAACTAAAAAACAAGAGGGTATAAGGGTTGTAGAACAATCCCAAAAATAAGAGGGTACATGGGTTGTATCCCAAGCCTGAAAACAAGAGGGTACAAATATTGTATACCAATCCTAAAAAAAGAGGGTATAAAATTTGTATCCCAAGTTCAAAAATAAGTGGGTACACGAGTTTTATCCCAAGATAGAAAACAAGAGGGTACATGGTTTTTAGCCCATGCTCTAAGCAGGGACATGGGTGATTATCCCAAGACTAATATGTTATGAAGGTCTTGGTAGGTATCCTTGACATTATATTTTCTATGCTTTTGTGAATATCAAAATTATATGTCTTTAATCCAATGTTATTCTCTCAGTACTATTTTTATTTTATTTACTTATGATTAATGTCATATGAATTGTCAATATTTATTCCATGACTTATAATTATTATCTTTTATATAAAAGGAATGATTTTGAAATGTTATGCTCATGTTCTCATACACTTATGTCCATGTTATGATTACGTATATCCTTTATTTTTTTCCTTATTGATCATTTGATCTCACCCTTTATTATGTTTACTTTTCACAAGTTATGAAGACAATTTTTAAGTAGTAGTACTGAAGGGGAATATATTTATGGGAGATGTTGAAGATATTTCAAAAAATTAGAATAATGTGTTCCTATTTTCCTTGTACACTAAACTATTATGGTCCTTGGAAATGTAATTTTTTAATGTGATGAATATTTATCTAAAATGATGTAATATACATGTATGTTAATCTTGGGTTTCTATTGTTGGTATCAAAGGAAATGTTTATTCAACCTTGGGAAACTAGGATGTGAAAACTTTAGTAAGATACCTAGGGGAATTTCTAAGGATATTTATAGGGATGTATTTAAGGATAAGTCTATGGATGAGTTAATTTTTAAGAAAATGTCCTAGAATTTTGGTTAAGGATTGATAGAGTGATTTATAAGAAATTACATCCCATTATAAATACTAAAATTGGATGTCTTTGGGGAATAAGAAGTTGTTTTTAATCTAAGGACACAAATCAAGTAAATTAGAAGAGAAAATTAAATGTTCAGTTAACACAATGTATGAGAACAATGGACTCCCCATGGTATCATTGAGTGTTGAATTATTTTAATGTGTAAAGTATGGGAATTATGAAAATCAATGTCTTAGGGGAAATATCATGAAGGAAATATGAAAGGTTATAAGAGTAATGGTATTAATACTAATAATGAAGATACCACAAGTGACATATGAAAGGTATGTTATTTTCTAATAGTATTTTTTGTGAGCATGATTAAATCAAGTAGACATGATTCATATTTAATATTTTAGAAAATTATTATTAAGGAATAAGAAAATGAATCTTAGTTATTGGATTAAGGAAGAGGTGTAATGAATGAAGTATTAATGTATTTTAATTAAAGGATTATGTAATATGAATTGCCTATAGGGCACAAGTAAGTTGGTTACTGGTGGGGTCTTCCTGACTTCGAGGTTCCATGTTCGAGTCCCTCATAATGAAACTCATAATATATGACATTATAACCTCTCATGGGACCCTCTAACCCATTGGGAACTAGAATAAGACCAAGTTTGGACACCTTGGGCCTCAGTGGGGATGTATGGCATGCGGGTGGTGAGGCCACACCTATACCTCGTTACCCGAATACATGTTTGTCACTTCAGCAGTGGAATAATAGTGAAGGGACTAGGGATATAGAAACAGTGTTCGGTGAGGTTTGGAGTTCGATTCCTAGGAGATCGCTCTTGGGGGAATTTCCACCTCCCATGTACCAATTATCTTGTCAGGCTACCCAGTGTCTCACCGGGTGGGAAGAATGGATGCACTTCACCTGGATGATAGATTGATCTGTTGAACCATCGCTGATCGAGGTGTTACCCCATGGGATGCTCTGTTATATCGGTTGGTAACAAATCCTTCTCAACTGGGTCATTATGACCTCTTCGTGGGGAGGGAGTTCCTTAGAGTAGAGGTTTGTAAAAGGCATCTCCCAGGGATTCCCTCTGAAATAGGAAAAAAGGTTTATGTTATATAAATCATGAAGTATTTAAGTATTGTTTGTAGAAGTTTTTATTTAAGGATTTTCAAGATTATGTTAAATGATATCGATGAACTCGAAAAGTGATTTAATGGAAGGGTTATATTAAGGTAAGGTAACCTTTAACATGTTCCCAAGTATGAGGAAATTATATTTAGTATGGATAAAGATATTATGATATGAATAAATTAAATTATATAGTATTTTTGACCTAAGAACTGATAAAGGATTTTTTAAAAAAGTAGTTTAATCTATTGTTGATAAAGTTTACAACATTTTTGAATTTAAGGAATATATCCAATAATCTTTGGAATACAGAAGTATGCACTTTTTCAATAATGTTTTATGGTAATTCAGGTTATTACCATGTTTCAAGAGAGTATATAATGGAGGTATTCACATGTTTGGTATGTGAAAAATAGGATCTACTTTTTGATATATTGGGATCAATGTTAATCTAGTATTGAGAAATTTAGTGACCTTATATATAAAGTTTTGGACTTTAATTTTTTAAAGGGTTACAAGGTTAAAAATTTATAGAATTTTTTATGTTAAACTTTGGATGATGTTTTAGAGATTAAAGTATTATCTTTCTATATGAGGATTTATGCATATTGGATAAACTGTTCTAACCATTTTGCTGTGATATTAACTAAATATATATGGAATGACTTATCATTCTATTTATGGACCTCATGATCTATTAGTACTTCAGGAATGAAAAATTTACCTTCATTTCTTGGATTAATAGATGAAGTAGAAATTTAGAAAGGTATTACCAAAGGGTGATATTATGTATACAAAAAGGAATGAAATCAATTAAGTATATTTCCTCTTGTTTTCAGATTGTAAAATAATTCCTCAACTCTAGGAAAATTATTCTGAAAAATATTTATCCTAATAATTTAACTTTTTTTGAACATATGGTGTTATAAATCATCATAGATTTATGGTTTTGAGGCCCTTAACTTTTCATTGATCATTCACCTACTTGTGATCAATGACCTAAATCATGATCTATAATCATTTAGCTTTTTTTACGTGTATATGTCTTCACATTCCACCTATGTTCTCCTACGTGGAAACCTAGTTATGAGTTACTTTGGGTAACTATGATGTTTCCAACCTTCCCTTTTTAAGAGAAATTTCATTATTTATTTTTATGATGTGGGTTTCTATGAAATGAAGTTTAAAGTGTTAAACCTTTGATGACGCATATGAATTTTGAGGGTGAAATTCATTTTAAGGGGGTATAATGTAACACCCTAAGTTTTTATAAATTATTATTTTTTGAATAAATTAAATTTCTTTGATTTATTTCATTTTACGCTACACCAAATTTTTATTTCTTTATTCACAACACCAAGTTATTCTTGTACTACAAAAAAATTATATTAAATTTTGATACATGAAAAAATATGTCTGTCATGTGTTACAAACAATGCTGAGTTCCTTTGATAGATTGCATTACATGCATGACCAGATTTTACTAAACTACAATATATTATTTATATTATTATTAAAATATTGTTATAGTTATCACCTATCCATTGAGACGATGTGTATGGAAGGAATTAACTAAATTTTGAAAATATATTTTATGATTTTTTTTAAATTAATTCTTTGGTAATGAATTAATTATAAATTAGTGTAGGACCTATTTGAAAATAAAGAAATTCCTTTCCAGAAAAACTATTTTCTATGCAAAAACATGTTTTATCTCAATAAATTAAACCAAACAATTTTGATGAATGATTTTAATGGAATATATATATATATATATTATATTCAATAAAATATTTAACATTCATATTATATATTTTCTAGATAGGAGATAAGAACAATTCCAATTTTAGGTATAAAAAGATATCTTTTTCTAAAAGAAGTTTTACCGCCTTTTAAGGGAGAAACTATTTTAAAACTAAAATTTAACACTTCTAAATATTATATATGAAAAAATAAATTTTATGTTTTTTAAATTTTAATTTAAAAATCATATTAGGATGAATTTGTTATATTTTTATGATAAGATTCATTTTTTTGATGAGTAGTGAAAAATACTGAATTTTAATTGAAAATAGACTTTTTGTTTAATTTATTTATTTTGTTAAATTATATTTCTATTTGTTTTTTAGTATATTTAGATTAATTATAAATATATTAATCAAATTTAAGTCATTATAATCAGTTTAAAAGTGAAATTGAATATAAAAACATTTCAAACTTTTGAACATTTTCACTATAAAAACAAGTTGTTTCATCCTATCTGCGTGATTAATTTTAAATTAAATTCTGATACTTATGTGTTTGGAATTTGAAAAAATTGATTCAATAATTGGAATAATAATAATTAATATTTTATATTAAGTTCAAATTATTTTTTTACCAAAAATATTAGTGAAATCAATTAAAATTAATTGTAGATATTAAGGTAAAAAACAAGTTTACTTTTTGGTTATACTTTAATTTTAAGGAAAAAATAACCTATAAATATGTCAAAAATAAATTTTATATCCATATTTAAAACATATAATCAATTATATATTAAATTTTCCCTTATTTAGGCACATTATGAAAGGGATACCTCTCAATAGTGCTTACCTTTTTGTATTTACAAGAATGTCACTCCTCCTCCACTATATAAAGGCACTTAACCCCCTTCACTTATTCAAACCTATAAAAATTTTTTATCATGTAAAACAAAACAATTAATATAAAAACATCCATAATATCATCCTATAAAACTCAATTTTGGTATAAATCAAACCAATGTGGTCCTTTGGTGCAAACCAAAAGGGGTTACCCGAAGAAGAGGTAACATTCTTCAACAAGCATTTTTATTTTATTTCTTTCTCTGCCCCATAAATAATTATTATTAAATGATTATATAAAAAAATCAGTATCCTAAATATACTGAGATGTTTTTGTGTCAAGGGTTTTACATACAATCACACACACTTCCATCAAATGCGAAACATAATCATCATTTTTGTGTATGGTGGATTACCGCCTGATGAATCGATGTCGTTGGTTTTTCCATTACCACCTCCCACGGTTGGTAATAATGATGGAATTACTATTTTTATATTATATATATGATAGTTATGATTTATTTATGCTTATTTAATTATTATATAACCCATACCTACGTGCTTTACATTTTTTGGGAATACAATAACTTCGTATGTGGATGTGTGAACCCCTGCCTCCTCAAAGCTATGTGATTCGTTCACACTTTACATGGAATGTATTAAGGATAAGTTTATTAAATATACATGATATATATAAAATAATAATGATACTAGAAATATTATATATATATATATAAACATATATATATCATTTACTTTTCTTTCTTTAAAAATACAATAAGAAAATGGAAACAACGTTCATGCATACGTATGACCTGCCGTCTCCACGAACAGAGTATTTCATTTCATATTATATATTTTATAGATTATTATAAATACTTATATATTTAATATATATGATATTATATATATTTTTACATTATTTAGATAATTAAATCATTATCTAAGTAATAGGATGAATAATAACAAGTCAAAACATATACAAAAAACAAAGCGATTATTACCCAAAAGGTAAATTTGACATGAAATTGTTAATAAATGGGTAATATGAGGTGAGAATAAAATAATATATTGTATTATATATTAGAATATTTTTATTTTTAAGTTTTATAATAAACTTATACTTATTATACAAGAGGTTTTAACTTCTACGAAGAAATTCAATACTTAAGGTAAGAGTTTTCTTGTCTCACTTTTATTTCTGTGAGATATATGATATATTCACAAATTATTATTATTGTATAATGTATATAATGACATATGAAATTTTATATCATGAATTTAATTTATTTAATTATATTAAATGTATCAATTTATTTTAGCCTTTCATGGATCTCACGATTTAAAAGTTACTCAAGTAGTAAAGGGACTTCTAGTCTCAAATTTATTCATGCGAGACTTATGCCTCATTCACCACCTGTCTCTTTTGTTTGGTGTATATAATTACCATAAATGTATTATATAATTCTTATCCTTAAATTTATGATTATTTAGATATCCATTTTATGATCTCTCTTTCATGGGTTTCATGGTTCAAAAGTTACCAAATCGCTAAGTAAATTTTGTCTCAATTTCCCTTCTTTGAGACACATGTTATGTTATGCACCTACATTCTTTTACGAGGTGTATATAATTCCCCTTTTCATATTTTAACATGAATATAATTATTTTAATGTTTTTTAATATTCATGTAATGTTATTTTCTTATGGGTACTATGATTCAAAGTTAGCAAAGTGGTAAGATTTTTTTTCTACAATCTCATCTTTTATCAGAATTGTTTAGGATTATACTTCTATTGATGAAATATTATAATCCATATCTCAAGAAACCAAAGTTTATCTTAATATGATTATTCATGATATATTTAAGTAATGCTACCATTTTTTAACTCTTTTTTTACTTAATACAATTAAGAAAATGTTTTTATGAAAATCCATCTTTATTTCTCTTTGGTCCGAAATCTATTTTCTTTCAAAAACATGTTTTCTAAATATTTCCTAAAAGATATTATAATGTTATCATATGATAATTAAAATAAATTTATACCCATGTTTTACCTTTTTAACAAATTGGTTTTTAAAAAAGTAGTCTTCTTTTCATTTTCTGATCGAGGCACTTTTCTATACTTTTTATGATTTAAAAAGGAATGTTTGGAATGGAAATATTTATCCACTATCATGACCATAATTTATTTGAAGCTTCCATTTCAAGTTTACAAGATTATTTTTTTAAGAATTTTTTCCTAATATTATGGAAATTCATTTTTTAAAGTGGTTTTCAAAGAAAAAGTTTTTCAAAAGTGTTTTATGATCAAGAAGTGTTTTAAATGATTTCAAAGTTTCCTTTATATATTTTTATGGTTATTTTCAAAGAAAAAGATTTTCATAATGTTTTATGATTTAAAAATATTTTTTCAAATTGAAATGTTTATTTTCATCAAGTAATGTTTGGAATTATTTTAAAATATTACTTCATAAGTTTTAAAATTTATTTTGAAAGAAATGGACATTGAAAATGTTTTATGTCTTATTTTTAATGATTTTAAAAGGAAGGTTATTTTCCTTAAGAAAGGTTCTTATATGTCTTTAAAAATCCTTCTCCATCCAAGATAACATCCTTTGATATAGTTTATGATTTATTGGGGATATCATCCAAGGACACCATTATTATTATTTCTTTGAATGGTTTATATTAAAATTAAAAATTTATTTATGAAACCCATTTCTATTCCATAGGTTATACCTTGATAAAATGATTATGAAACCCACATCCTTTCATGGGTTTATATATTATGAAATTATTATGAAACATTACTATTTTTCATGGGTAATGATATGATAAAATGTTTATTTCATGGATTATGATATGATATTTTTCAAACCCATCTCTTTTTATAGGTCATGATATTCTTAATGTTTTATTATCATATAAAACACATATATATGATTTAATTTTGTGACGGTTGGGACCTATATTTTTTTTGAAATGAATAAGGTAATGATAAATGTAATATAATATCATATGGTACATGGGCTGAATCCCAAGCCCTAAAAAAAGAGGGTAGATGAGTTGTATCCCATGACTGAAAACAAGAGGGTACATGAGTTTTAGCCTTTGTTCGAAAACAAGAGGGTTCACGGGTTATATCATAAGACCGAAAACAAGAGGGTATATGTGTTGTATCCAAATCCCAAAAAAAAGATGGTACATAGGTTATATCCCAAGCCTAAAAATAACTGGTTACATGGGTTGTATACCAACCCCAAAAATAATAGGAAATATGGGTTATATCCCAAGCCCAAAAACAATAAGGTACACAGGTTGTAACCCAAGACCAAAAATCATGGGGGTAAATGGGTTGTATCCCAAGACCAAAAACAAGAGGGTACACGAGTTTAATCCCAAAGTATAATCAAGTAAATAGGTGATTATACCAAGACTGATATGTTATGAAGGTCTTGGTAGGTATCCATGAAATAATATTTTCTATTCTTTTGTGCATACCAAAATTATATGTATTATGACAATGTTATGATCTCATAAATTATATTATTTTATTTCCTTATGATTCATGTATTATGAACTACAAATATTTATTCCCTGAATTATGATTATGATCTTTGATATGAAGGGTATGATCTTAAAATGTTATGCTTAGGTTATCATACACTTATGTCCATGTAATGCTTATGTATCCCCTTTATTTTTATCATTAATGAGAATATGATCTCACAATTTATTATGTTTCATTTCCCTTGGTTATGAATAAATGTTTTAAGTAGGTGTACTAAAGGGGAAGGTCTCTATGGGAGATGTTTAATATATTTCACTAAATTATAAGAATGTGTTCGAAGTTTCAAAATATACTAAACTATTATGTTCCTCAGGCATGAATTTTGTAATGTTCTAAATATTCATCTAAAATGAAGAAATTTACATGTATGTTAAGTAATGTTCACTATAAATAGTGTGGAGTAAAATATGGAATGTATTGATCACTAGTGTTGGAAGTTAGAATGAAGATGTAACCAACAAACAATAGTTTCTCATACCAATAGAAGGATTCTTGAAAATTCATGGGAGCATGACTGACCAGATGACCAACCAAGGACCTATATATAGAGTTGGTTCAAAAACATGTTCAAAAATATCCTAGTATATGTACAAGATATTATAATGATCTAATAAAATATTGGAATATGAAAAGGCATGGTTTCTGAAGGAGTGCACTTAAACTTATCTAAGTTCCAGATTCTGAGATGTCAAAGGTAGAAGATATGGAGTTGAAGCCCAAGATGATGGGAGGTTCTTCTAGTGGTATAGAATTTTTTTGGTTGTTGATATTACCTTATAACCTAGATGTAATTACAATGTAATAAAAAATATATTTCTGTATTCACCCATGCACATAGGATAAAAGTACGAAGAATGTAATCCTTATTTTCATTTTGTTTATACTTTTTTCTCACATGTGTGTATGATTTTTGTGTGATTATTACCTGGTGGGTTTACCAAAATTAGGATCATGAGGTTACCAAAAAAATATACTAGAGGATGACTGAATGTGGTGTATAGGGTGCTTAGTCTTCTTAGTTTCAGACTTCGAAGTCACGGGGGATGGTTGATTAAAATTTGACATACTTTATTTTTTTGATATTATGCTATGATGGATCATTTGAAGGGATAAATTATGATGATTAGAATTTGAAACCTCTTCCCCAATAGGTGAAGTGGAATACTGACTGGTGACACTACTAATCGTGTGATGAGATAGATGATGTGATGCAAATGGAAGGCGACACAATGTGATGACATGCATGGTTTCACTAGCTGAGAGGCTTGGAAGAGTGATGGGTTTATAGGAACTCATAAATCAGCCCTCTACCAACATGATTTTTTAATGTGGGACATAGTGGTGACCTTCCATGATGAGGAAGAGTAACAAAACATGACGATAGTGGTAGGAGGTTCAATGCAACATGAAAGGCTAGCGAGTTCGAGTATTGTTTGACTACTAATCAGGGCCTTGGGCCAACTCCTTTAGGGTCCATTAGGCCACATTCAGATCAGGATTTTGGAAATCAAAAACATGGTCCTTTAGTCCATTAAAATTTTAATGAGTTGATATTTCATTGTATATTCTCCTTAAAAAATATACATTAAATAGTATGTTTTACACACTATACCTAACCAAAACAGAAACCTTGTTACATTTTGAATATTAAATAAAACCATTTAAAACTTAGTTGTTGAATTATAGGGTATTAATTTGAGTAACCAAATTATGAAATATGGGTATAATGAAAATAGGTTTTATTTTAATGATATTGAAATTCAATTAGTATAGTTAAAACAACTAAAAAAATAATTTTACTCTTAAAAATATATTTTTCTAAAATTGGAATTTTATTTCAAGAACTAAGTATCTTATGATTAAATAATAATAAAAAATACTGATAATATGAATAAAATATTACCAATAAATTAATTAATAATTGATAGGAAATAAAAATAAATAATAGTTGATATTTTAAAAATCCATTTTCCAATATGAATAGTTTTCCACTATATTTTGGGATTTATTTGAATATCAAATTATCAAATTTAAAAAAATTTAATTTAATGATGTAGAAATAAGTTTTATATTAAGAATAATAATATAATATTAATAATATTTTATTATATCTTTCTAAAATAATTTATTTTTAGGTGAATATCACAAAAGACTTTTTTTTGAAAATACCACGTCTTTTATGACATCACTTCGATATAATAATTACCTAAAACTTATGATACCTTTATTCATAAAAAATATATGTTTTATAAGTAAAATTATATATTTTAAAATACTATGTTTTAATTATAAACCTATATTTTATATTTTAGAACATAAAAAATAATTTCTCAAAAATTGTTTTTAATACATTATCCAATATTATTTTAAAATTAATTTTTATCACTTTTATTAATGAATCAAATGAAATAGATTTTAGATTTATGATCAGTGGGTTTAAATTATATAATAAGATCCACATTATTTTTTTTCATAAATATTATGTTATCGTTGGTAAAAATCAGTTACCACGGTAAAATCTTAAATGGGAAAAGTGTTAATTAAAGGGGTAAAGAGATTGAAAAATGTTAAAAACATGTTTCTAATTGATATTATGAGGTTTTTCCCACCCTTATATCTTCTAATCTCCATTATTTATTAATTTTTGTGCCACTTTATTTGATATTGACTTCCCATTATTGAAATGTTTTCGATACTTATAAAAGTCTAATACATTTTAACTTATAAAAGTGGAACTCCTCTCATCAGTTACCCTCACTAAAAAACTTTCTTATTTCAGAAAAAAATCTATCCAACCATATTTAAAATACTCATATCCAAATTAAGGAGGTTCTAAGATTCTAAAAAGACCATCCCTTAAGGGTTTAATCCCTTTCTCAAAGGAGGTACTCCAAGTAGTAAGGTATAGATTTCTAACTTCTCATCCTTATTTCCTATTTCTTCATGTGATTTTATTCTTTATAAAATTTATTTTCACTATATTATAATTATAAAATCAGTATAATTATTATACTATTATCTAATTATAATGATGTTACAATCATTAACCACCATTACCACTTCCATTAATAAAAAGAAAATTGTGAATCATGCATTGTGTGGACTACCGCCTCCACAACACAATGTGTTTCGTTTTCCTTAACCATGTTATAAGGAAGGTAATGATATGTAATTTAGTATATAATTATGATATATATAAAATATTTTAGATTGTTAAATATTAAACCACATTAATCATTTTTCTCATTCTATGTAAAATGAAATCATCATCCATGTATATGTGTAGACTATCACCTCTATGGAATGATCACTTTCTGTTTTCATTTCATCACTACCATATAAGGATGATCATGAGAGTGGTTTTAAATGAAAAATATGATTTCTATAATATAAACAAGGTTCTGGTGCACAACTTGAATATCCACTTAATGATATGAATGATAAAAAATCATTATAAAATTATCTATCTTAAACAGGAGAACTAAGTGGAAAATTTTTTATTAATACTATGAAATTGTTTTTTATCAATCAATTATTCTACTAAATATTTATAATTATAATAAATCACACTAATAAAAACTAAATTACATCATTATTATACTAGTATAGTGTTATTATAACTTAATCACTTCATAATAATATATTAATTATGATATGTTCATATTTTGGTCAGTTTACCACCTACTTGAACAATGCTATAAAGTTATAACGAAGATAATTATGAAAAATTAATTATATTGGGAATAAAAATGTTTATATAATAATTTTTTTCATTGATTTTTATGCTAAAAAACAATTTAATTTTTTTTAATAACACCACTTTGAGTATATTTTGGGTTTATATTTTTAATTGAATAAATTAGTTTATTTATAGATATATGGAAGTTTTTTGTTCATTTTTGATCTTTATAATTTTGAGTAATAATATTATACTATGTATTATGACCATTTAAAATAATTTTGGAATCTCTGTTCATAAATTGTAGTTGAACCTACCATTGGTGTCTAACCCCTTGTTTAGAACCCCAGATCTGAGTTAAACATTGTATTTTAGAACCTCACTTTTTTAAGAAAACTCAATTTTGAGTACCTAATACTTGTTATATACCTAAAATAAGTAATATGATGTTGGTGAGATACATCATGTTAATAACCAAATATTTTTATTGAACCTCAAATTCTGGAACTCTACATTTGGAATCATCCATAAATTAGAGACCATACTTTTAGAATCAAACTCATGTAGAATGAATCTCACATTAGTCCAGTCATTTATAGGATTTAAAATTTTTATTATCTTGATATTTATACTACGATCTCATTGGGGTAAATCTCTTAGTATAATGATTTAAATAAATTTTTATAATATATATATAAACATATTGACTTCTTTAGATTTCTAAGAAAAGTTATGAATTTTTATAGTAGTTAAATTTCAAATTTGAAATATGCTGTATATTTTGAAATATTGATTTATCTAGGGAATTTTTCAAATATTTTTGACCTAAATTATTTTTTGATACTTATTTATTTTTATTTCAATGGATATATTTTGATGACTTAATTCTCAATATTCTAAATATATTTATTTAGAAATAACATCAGATATTTCACGATTTGAGAATAGAATTTATATTTGTTGCTGCTGTATATTCATAAAAATATTTTTGTTATTTATTTTTATTCTTGGAAGTATAAAACCTATTAATGTATGAATATGTGACATATGTTTTATATTTGTTGAATTTTATAGGGATTTAGTTTAGAGACATATATGTTCTATCTACTGTTGAGTGTTAAACCTGTTGCTATAAAGGTTGATCTAGCTGCTACTGTTTTATCTGAATTTTATCTATAACTATTTATATATTTTTCTTGAGGACTACACTTTAGATAAAAATATTTTCCTCTAAAGATCTATTCATCTGTCATATTTTGTATCAATATCTAAATGATTCTTCAGATAATTTCCTTAACTAAATCTAATCTTTTCTTTGTTTCTGAACACTAAGGTGTTTATTGTTTAAAGAACCACTATTAGTCCTATCTAAAGATATTTTAAAATCTATTGTTATATTTTACAGTTTATTAAAATCAAATTTCAATATCCCTTGGAAAAATATCTTCTAGTGAAAATCACCAAGCTCATGAAGTGAGGGTTTGTGGAGTGGACAAGGGGATCTTTGTGCCCTAAATCACTATAAAAATTAATGTTCTATTTTATTTTATTTTCCACCATATACTATGTTTAATTAAAATAGGAAATATTTTTCATTCCAAGTTTAATAAAGATTAGTTTTAAAATTTTCAAGCGTTTTAAAAGGAAACAATTCACCCCTACTTATGTCTTTATCATCAATTTGGTTCAAAAATTAGTATTAGAGTATTGCTATATTGAATAATTATTTTAGATCTAAAAATATTGATTTAAATATATAGATTAATATTAATTTAAATGGATAATATTAAATAAGTAATGTCTATGATCACTACTCTGTATTTTAATGGTAAAAATTATAAATGATGGAAATATCTCATGATAGTATACTTAAATAATATTGATTTAAAAGGCTATCTAAAAGACATAGAGCTGTATAAAATCCCTAAAGACAAACCATAAACATTAGATTCTACTAAAGAAACTGAATATGATCTGAATTCAAGACCCATGAATTTAATTATTTCTGAAATTGGACTAGATGAGTTCAATAACATCTCTCAGTGCTCTACTACATTTGAAATTTTGTATAAAATCACTAATACATATGAAGGAATCAATAACATGAAACAATTAAGATTTAATAGTACTGAGTTAAAATTTGATACCTTTTGAATGTATAAAGGTTAAAGTATCACTTAAATAAATGAAATACTGACTAAGACTGTCAATGGCGTTGCTACGCTTGGAACACTTGTACCTGAACCTGATCAATCTTTGGAAGTTATTATAGATTTTTCAACTTGATGGAATGAAATTTAAGGTAAAAATATATAGTTAATTTCATTTAAATACTTGAATATAAATGAATTTATTGGTACCCTAATGATGTATGAACATGATATGCAAACATAAGATGAGGACCATAAAATGACCTTGAAATAAAATATTTCCTTTTAAGTTTCTAGTCCTAAAGTATAAAATAAATCAAAGGAGGATGTTATATTATTATATAATAAACCAAGATTTAAAAATTTAGGTAATGAATTTTCTCAATTGTCTAGAATATTTAACAACCTTTATAAGAGAAAGAAAGGTTTTAAGATACCATTCATTGATTACAATAAAATTCATTATGAACTAAAAGAAATTAAATGTTTTGAATCAAAATAGTTGGTACATATCAAACCTGATTTTCTACAACTTAAGGAAAGAAGAGAAATTAAATATTAGGGGAAGAAGATTCAGATAAAAGATTATTATCAATGAAAAGGTATGAAATAAGTGAAGGATACTTAGAGTCTGTCTAAATATTAAAGTATAGTTTTGAATATAAATCAGAACAATAAAATCAAAAAGAAAACATGTGATTTATGGCATAGGAATATGTGGAAAAATTATATTATTCTTGTTTTTTTTATTTTGAATATAAAATCTACTCATATAAAAAATTGAATATTGTTCAATGTTAGAAGGTAAATATAAAACCTTGAAGAAAAAAATATAGGTTGCTAAAAAATATTCTTAATTTTATCTTAAGTGAAAAGGAAAACATGCTAAAATATCCTTTATAATCAAATTAAAAACTAAATAAAATATGATTCAAGCTACATTGATCATCATAGTAAAATTAAAGAGTTTTTTTCTGGAGTATAATTATCACGAACCAACCCAGATATAAAAATCAAATGATTCCATAATTAATAGTGACATGACCCAAAGGGTGTTACCAATAACCACATGATAGAGACTTGTAACTGAGTAGAAAAATAGTAATTATGGAAATTATTTCACCATAATAATAACTATACAAATGAAAATAGTTGATATGAATATATAAATAGTTGGTCTTCCAAAACAATCAACATGGGAAAATTCCCTAATTAGATAAGTATAAAATCCAAATATGAAATCATCACAATATCACCTTATAATAATTTTACCACATACTAATGTTATCCCCAAAAAATCCCAAGATCCTACTATTAAGATCACCCATTTCCTATAAGTGGTGCTTTCCCTTTTCCTATACTTGGCATAATAAATTCTAAATGAATCCTCAAAATGTTCTATAAGTGTATTTACCAGTGGGGGGGGGGGGGTTATTTAAATATAATCCTTGTAAATAATAAGATTAATATTTAAAAATATAGAATTGGTAGTAATGTTGTGAAACCTAAACTATACATAAATTATTTTGTTTCATGATCAAAGAATCATAGCATGTCAAAATTTACATGTTCTTATTGTGACATTGAGGGTCACTATCCTATTGAGTGCAACTTAAAGAATCCTAAAATAATAATTTTTAAGAAATAATATATTTTTAGAGATTAATAAAAATTTAATTCTATAATTTCTGGTAAAATTAAATAGATATGGTTACCCATATATTTTCTTGCGGATATTACATGAACTAAAACCATTTTTGTACCAAAACAGATTTTTGTTTGATATTTTTTAGGTGAAAATACTTAAGGAAAAATATGATATATGGTATATGGAAAATGGATTTTCAAGACACATGAGTGGATATTTTTTAAATTTTCATGACTTATATAAATTTGATAAAGGCTTTATTACTTTTAGTGATAATGCTAAAGGAATGATTATCGGTGTTGGGTCTGTTAGAGATCCATGTTATATTTTAATCAACAAAGTTAGTTATGTTAAAGGGTTAAATAAAAATCTAATAATTATTTATTAACTCTAGGATTATATTTTTTAATTTATTTCTCAAATGATTCATGTTCAATTTTTAAGAATAAATTTCTAAAGTTTATAGCATCTTAAACATATATTGTCTATACTTTATACCTTAGTTCCTTATGTGAACAAAATGAGATATGTTTCAATGTTTAATAAAGTGAATACTAGATATAAAACCAACTTATTTATTATTATAATGTATTTTACATATATAAATCATTTAAGAAGTATTCAGTTTCTCATCTGCCTAGTCTCAAATGTTTTTTGAAAATACATTGTGATGCATGTAAAATAGGCAAGCATTACAAGTCACATTTCAAATCAATCAATAAGTTTTATACATATAATTATTTAGATATTATAGATATGGTTTTTTTTGGAACTTATATATTATCATGTTCAGTGGATAAATTCTTTTTATATGTTAATTTAAAATTTTCAATATTTACATGTGTTTACTTTTTGAAATTTAAAAGTGATTTTTTTTCAGTTTTTATGAGTCTTTAAAAGTTGGTTCAAAATGAAAAAGATGATAAAATAATTTCATTAGGAAGTGTTCATGGAGGAATATTTGACAATAAAAAATTTAATTCATTTTACTCAAATTTGTGTATTAAACATACTTTTTCAACTCTAATAACACCTTAACACAATGTAATTATTTAAAGAAGAAATTAAAATATTCTATAAATGGGGAAAGATATGTTAAAAGATAATAGTTTACCTACTTATTTTTGGGAATAAAAAATTAATAAAACATTTTATATTATGAATATAGATTTAATAATACATTTTCTTAAGAAAACACCTTATGAGTTTCGAAATAATAGAAAACCTAAAGTTGAGCAATTAAAAGTTTTTGGATTCCAGGTTTATATCTTGAATTCTAAGGAAAATCTTGGAAAGATTTATAAAATATATGATGAATAAATATTTCATGGGTATTCAACTACTTTTAAGTCTTATTAAGTGTTTAATTAAAAGTCAAGAATAATTGAAGAATTAGTTCATGTGAAGTTTGATTAGAGTGATCCCTTTGATCATAATAGAACACAAATAGATAAAAAAACCTATTCTCTAAAAAACTTGAGACTTTATTCTTTTAATGTCAAGAGTAAAAGTAAATTTGAGAATGATCAAAATCAATCTAGTTTCAAAGAGAATAAAAATAAATAACTTGAAAGTGTCTTACCGAGACAACCTAGAACATTGAAGAACCATCCCTTAGATACAATTATATGAGATCTAGATATAGGTGATAAGACTTAGAGGAATGTTGGAAATTTATTTTATTTCTATTCATTTTTATCCTAGTATGAACTAATATATATATATATATATATATATATATATATATATATATGAGGCCTTAACTGATGTGGGTTGGGAAAATGTTATGTAAGAGGATCTAAATTATTTTAAAATAAATAAATTTTGGTATCTATTTGACAGGACCTAAAACCATCCAATAATAGAAATTAAATGGGTCATTATAAATAAGAAATATGATCAAGGTGTAATTACTAGGAAGAAATATAGACAAGTTTCTAAAGATTACCATTAGGACGTAGACATAAATTATGAGGATACCTTTTCCCCTTTTTCTAGGATTAAATCTATTAAGATCATTTTATACCATGCATATTATATTAATTTTAAATTATACTAGATGGATGAAAAATCTAATTTTTAAATGGATATTTAATAGAGGAATTTTATGTTGAACAACCTCTAGGTTTTAAAAATCCTCATTTTCCAATTGTTTTATAATATTATTACATCTCATTATAGTCTTAAATAAAAACTACGGGATTTATATGAGATATAGAGTTGTTTTATTTAATAAAATGAATTTTATAAAGATCTAGTAGATGCTACCATTTTTAATAAAATATATTATTATAATATTTTATTAGAAAAATATATGTATATGATGTTAGTGTTTGTTCTACTAATTAAATTTTTCTAATGACTTTTAAAATATTATACAAAAAGAGTTTTAAATAAGTATGATAGGAGAACTAAATTATTTTCATGGATTTCAAATCTTTCAAAATGATTTTGGAAATTTATTAAATCAAAGTAAATATATTATTGATTTGTTTTCCAATTTTGTACTTGAAAATAGTATTTCTTATGAAACTCTAGGTTTACTAATATTAAACTTTATTTGAATAAATATAGTAAACCAATTGATAACAAGTTATATAGATAACTAGTAAAAAAATGATTTTTTATGTCATTTTTTGTATTCTAATATTGATTTTAAACTAAAATTATTTCTGTTGATGTTGTAATAAATCTTTTGACACCATTTATATAAATCATATGTTGAAATGGATAAAATTTTGAATTAAAAACTTTTCGACATAGAAAAACAATTTTCATGTCGGTTATATGTATAACCAATGTGAAAGATGTGATGATGGAGTGTCTCTCTCTCATCAATGGAGAGGTTCTCTCTCATAAATCTGGAGATTTCTTCTCTAATATACTTTCAAGAAAAGATGATATCGTGGGGCATTTTGAAATGTTTGCGGCATGTGGCCGTGGTTCACTCAGCGAGCCTACATGTGTTTTAGAATCGGGTGGGAGTGATTGTCCTCCCAATCACTTGTTGCCTACAAATCTACCTTCATATGGAAAACCATGTCAGTTTATGCTTTGAAATGGTGACAAAACATACTCTTTTAGAATGTTTTTATGTGGCAGGATGACTGTGTTTTGTGGTATGAGTAGGACCACTTCATTTTATTTCCATGCTGGTGAGGTGATAACTATGCGGCTAGAGGGGTGTGAGGAGTCCTGCTTCAAGGAATTCATTATGGAAGATGAAGGTGTTGGATCTGACGGAGGGGATCGTGGAGCTTGGCGTAAGAGGTGGTGATGGTCGTGGGGATCATGGGATCCCAGTGGATAGGGGCTCAATGCTGCCGGGGTCGGCTGGCATCAGTGCTGGTCGGTGATGAGGTCCAACGGCAGGTTTGACGGTCGATGATGGCCTTGGGTGGGTGATATCATCGATGATGAATGTGGGGGATGTGGATAGCTGCACCACTAGACAATGACAGATGGGTATGGTTTCAGGGTTGAGATGCTCAATGGATGGTTGGATTTTTCAGAGTTTATGTGTGGCTCGGATATAGAGCATATCTAGGTGATGGATTCCTGGTGGCGGAGACAGGTACACCACTTCATCATTGTGGATGGATGTAGGCTTGCCGGACCGATGGTTGCTAAAGTCGGAGACAATGTGGTGGTTGGGTTGAGGGTCTACAATGACCTCGGGATGTGGGTATTTTTTGACCTCGGGATGCAGGTCTCTGATGAACTTGGGATGCGGGTATGTGAAGACCTCGGCTGGACAACACAGGCTGGATAACACAGGCTGCGGGTTTACAGGTTTGCGGGTATGCGGGTATGCATGTGATGACAGGCGCTGGACCAGGGTTGTGGGTGCGGGTATATGAGTATGTCCATTTTTCTCAGTGTCTTCTTTTTTATTGGGATTTTTCTTTCATTGCCTTGTGGGTGGTATTGGTTTGACTTTGTGTGTTTGGTGGAATATGTGTCACATTTCTTCTTTGTTGTCTATGCATTACTTTTCTTAATAAATTTTTGGGGCCGAGTACACTCGGATCCCGACCCTTCCTGATATAACTAATGTGAAAACCCACCTCTAATGCATGTTTTAAGAAACAAAATGTTAAAAATACTATAAAAAATATATTTAAGGTCATTTTTTCTTATAAATTATGTCTAAAAAATAAAAAATAAATTTAAAAAAGCATTTTTATAGGCTTTGATTTGACTAGTCATAGATTCAAAACAAACTTATAGATGAAAAGTTACAGCTGTTAAAATCCTGACTTCTCTTAAGGATTTTTTTTGAGAAAATACCATAACATATCTTTGATCTAAGAAAAATATAATAAAAAAAAAACACTTCAATATCCAAATGATAAAACACGAGTTAATGTTTTTCCTTATTCTCTATACATGCACTCATTTTCTCCTACTTTAGAGATTATTTCTTGACATTTGTTTGCTTGCGATGAAAAACAAGTGAGTCATTTTGAGAAATACCTTTCTAATATCACATTAAAACTTAATCATCAAATAATTATTTATCTTCACAAAAAATGAATTTAAATTTTCATAAAAATTTATATTACGGAAATAAACTGACAATATAATTATAATACAGAAAGATTACCACTTCAAAGAGATAAAATCTTGAATTATATAACAACCCCAACTCCAATAACCTAGAGTTAGTGTCTAATTTATTACATTTTAATAGATAAAATGAGTCTAATTCCAAATAATTGATCAGTTTAGTATTCTTTGAGAACTAGATACATACATGATACCCATTTTATATTGGGAATAAAATATGAACATAACAAAAGTAAATTCTCGGAATCCTTGAAACTCATTCAAGTATTTCTTCTTCATAACCTATGGTAAGAAAAAAATAAGGGTAAAATAAAATGATCATTAAGGAATATATTTTTCTAGGGATTGGATGAACCATAGGGCTTTGGGAGTGTGAAGATGAGGGGAGAGTGGGTGGCCTTTTATAAGTTTGGAAGAGGACACGCTTGGAATTTTTGAAAAGAATCAATTTTTACCAAATTTTTATCATAAAAGCCTCAAAAATATGAAATTATAAAACCTTATAGGTTATAAGGTCTAAATATGGCCATATAATGGGTGTTTTATATGTTTTTTTTCATTTTAAACCCTTATATTTTTAGTTTAACCCCTAATAAACACATTTTACTTTAATCATAACAATTAATTTTTATTGATTTTACTATTAATTATAGTAAAAAATTAAGCTGAAATTATGATATAGTATAAATTATTATCATTCCAAAAATGTAATATATTTTTTCCAAATTAAATTCATATAATTGGTTGAATTCATTTGAAAATTAAACCTGCAGACGTGTCGAAAAAATGGTTTTTCAAAAAAATTCAAAACATTAAAATTTTTTTATATCATTATATAATATGAAATTGATTACAATGAAATAAATTATTTAATTTTTAATGTAATTGAACTAATATTTCTTTAAAATAAATTTAAAATATAATTTAAGCTTGAAAATAATTTTAATTAAAAGATTGATTTTGTGATGAAAAATGAAAAATACTAATTTTTATCAAAAATTATATTTTAATTAAATTTATTTTACACATGAATTAACCATATAATTTTAATAATTTATTTATTCTTATTCATACCCACTAACTTAACATCTAGGTTATATTTATCATGTTTAAATAATAATATTTTTATAGAGTATTGTGTTTTGGTAAAACCCGATGTTGCATGCATCACAAGCTATCAAAGATATTGAATTTATTTAAAAGGAAATATATTTTAAACTATCATGGAGTTATATTATCTTCTAATCTTTGTGTTCTGTGTCACACATGATATGGAAAATGATGTTTTTATTTTAAAATCTCCGGGAATTACAAGTACAAAGGGGGAATTACATTGTGAGATAAGTCAAAGTTGGATCTCATTGATGATCATATAGATATTCATGGTGGCTGATGAATGAAGTATACCTTTCAGAGGCATTTAAGGTTTCTAAGAATATGAAGATTTTGTTATTGGATGTATAGAGTTCAAGTTGAATTTTCCTGACAAAAATGGTGTACAAAGTTGAAGGATCAAGAGTTAGAAAGTTTAAATTGCATGTTCTACAAAGTTTAAACTTATGATACCATGGAGGATGATGCTACATTAAGGTCATCATCTTGAGTCCATTGGAAATATATCCATCATACTGAGTTATTTATGATAGAGTCGTTAACACCCAATCCAAAGTAAAGTTCATCAAATAACTATACGGACAGAGGAAATGTTATTCAGAGAGTGGTGTATAATATTTACTGGATGGATTGGTACAAAGTTACACAAGTTCAGCTCTATCAGATGGAAAAATAAAATATTCCAACCAATCAAGGGATTAGGAAGTACATTGGTTGGAGATAACAGATTATTACTGTACCTGAAATGATTATTTTAACAAAGTATTATTGGTTATCCAAAGTTCCATCAGATGGATGATAATAGTACAAAAAACTAAAATTTCATTAGACATATGATTCCATAAGGATGTATGACACTTTGTTTTTTTAAAATAACTATATAAAGATGAGGTGTAAAATGATAGGGAGAATATTACAAAGTAATATGGTAAAAGTTTTTAAAATATATTAGATAGAGGAGGCATATGAAGGCTACCTAATGAAGAAGAGTTGAGTTTATTGGAAAAAGTTGTTCATTCAATGTAGATCGGTCAGAAGTTAATCAGAACTAATAGGGATTGATATAGAAATTCTTAAAGAAATTAACGAGTCAAACATTTGTTGGATGAAGTTTTTATAAGATTTATAAAACTTTTTAAAGTAATTTACAATGATCTCACTGAGTAGATCCTTCATTTTTTTTATATAGCGAGTATAAGGTTGTTTTAAGTACGGGTAATCTTTTAAGAATGTTCAAGAATGTTTTAGGATGTATCAAAAGTGTCCCAATGAAGTTAATGATAAGAAGATTTGAATTTTGAATTTGGGTTAAGTTGGAAATACTTTTGATTTTCCACATTTTTCTCCTAGGTGCGTGCCTATATAAAGGGGTATAAGGACAATATATACAAAAATTGTTCATGTGATAAAGAGGGATGAAGCACTAAATAGAAGAAATCAAATAGAGATACTAGAGTGAGAGCATAAGTTCTGAAGTTTGATTATTGCGAGGTTCCAACAAAAGAATCTCTTGGTTAAGGAAGAAGAAGATATTGGGAATAGGTGTAGCAGTCAAAGTTACTAGATAGATATTTACTCATAAAAGGCATCATATAGAGAATTGGTTATAGGTGTAATGTTTTTTATTAGAAATTTCACCAATTAAAAGCATAGTGGTTTGAGGTTCACCAAGAAGAGTTATACCAGACGAAGGTAAAGTGAACTGGATGGAGTACATTAGATAGATAATTTCTGGATAAATTTCCCATGAGCTGTTTGGAAACATTTATTATCTTCTTTTGGATTAGTTTCACAAGAAATTTTTTTTAACTAATGAGATTTAGTATAAATACCTATTTTGATATATAAGGATTCTAACAAGAGTTGTCTCAAATTTTATAAACTTTATATCATAGTGTATTTCTATGGACCAACAGGAGTTGAACTGGAATAAATGTAGTTACCCACAATGGGAGTGGACCTTTTAAATCTTGTGTGCTCTACTTTCATATCCTAATGTTACATAAAAAGTGTGGTTGAGATTTATAATTTTGAAAAGGATAGAAACTCTATGATGTTATAGGGGTTAATTTTAAGGGTAAAGAAATTTTAAATGATCACCACTGATTCAACTCACCACCACCATGATTATTATAGTGTTGGGAACTTCAATTCGTATCAGATCATCTAAGTTCCCTTTATAAGATATTTAATTTTATTATCAGGGATAATCTAAATTTAGTTAATAGCATAGGTATTCATACCTTCTATTGAAAAAATTATTCTAGATGGAAAAAATGATACCCAATCTTATATCACTTGTCCTAGAGGTAATTGATGCATCTACAGTTGGGTTTCCACCCATTGAGAAATACAATCCTATGAGTTTTTTTTGAAAAAACAAATATTAAGGTTGATGGGAAATATTGAAATTCTATTATAATTTCTTTTTCATAAAATGATTATATAAAGGTTATGGTACTCATGGTAGCTAAGGAAACTTAGGAAAAAATTGAAAGTATATATTCGAGGTAAATATAAATGTGAATGAAGAAAAGATAAAAATATTGGGAAACAAGTTCAAAGATATCAAAATGGAATATAATTAAGCTATTTATGAGTACTTCACCAGAGTTAATGAAATTTTCAGTAACATCAAAGGACTCATAGATGTCTTGGAAGATTCTACCACTATCAAAAAACTCATGCAAAAATTTCCAGATAGGTTTGATCCTAAAATTTATGCCTTAAAATATAAAGATGATTTATCTATTGATTAATTACATAACTTTCTTATTAAATATTATGTGGGGATAGCTCCATCATTTAAAAACAAGATTAAACAAGAAATATGCTTTGAATTTATGAAGAAGCAAAAAATTATTGAACTAGAACATGAGATAGAGGGACTCAGTGAATCATAAGATAAGGAATTTGATGTTGAATTAAATGATATAATCCTATATCTTATCGCTAAAACTTAATGTAAAGGTAGTAAAAAGTATAAAGTAAAACTCCCACTTAATTTTCTTGAGTGTGGAGGCATTGGAAATTATTCTAAGAAGAAAATTTGATAATATGATGATGATTCTAAAGAAATAACTCAGTATAATAAGTTAATAAAACCTTCCATATTGAATAATTAATCCATTGGAAGTAAAAAAATGTTTATTGAAATGAATATAAGATGTATGTTAAGTAAAAAAGTTGATTATTAATCTATAGAAAATATTTCTTCAAGAGAGGATAGTTTGTATAATTTTATTACTTGTTTCATGTCTCGAGAAAAAAAAATCTCAATAAAGAAGTTATAATGTAGAATAAGGGAAGTGATAATAATAATATAGGAAATGAATAATTCCTTAAAAAGGGAGATGTGTACATTGGGTAGATTAAAGACCTGGAGTTTAAAGTTGTAGAACAAGGAAAGATAATAGAAGATCTTGGTAGGAAACTCACTTTTAGGGAAGATAATCTGTGTAAAAATCCATTGATATTTCTTGAGGTTGAAAGTAAAATAAATTAGATGAGTGATAATATCAAAAAATCTTTAGATGTAATGGATGAAACATCTCAAGTTACTGAAATGACTCATCTTTGGAATTGGGTGAAATATATATCCACTAAACCTAAATGTTAATCTAATTATACTGACTATTTATGTTTTAGAAAAAAAATTAGAGAAAATTAGTTTTATAATGGGTGTGAGAAACACATCACATCAATAAAAGTTGAAAATAACATTTTTAATAATGGATTCCCATTCCAAGGTGATTCTAATTCAGAAAGATGTATTGAACCTCAAAAAATTCATTACATGGAAATATCACATTTATATAAAAGATAAAGGTTTAGTTGAAATTTTTGGTGTTGTGATATATATGGGAACAAGGAATATAATTTTTTCCATAAGATCTATATCATTAGAAGTGGGAATGAATTGAGTGGGAGAAATAGTGTAAGAAAAGAAATTAACTTTCTTAAGTTAAATAAAGAAAGAAAAGAAAAGTCATCAGATAATGGAAAATTACTAAAGAAAAATTAATTTGATTTCAAGGATGAAGTTTGTGGAAGGTGTGACCAACTAGGCCACTATGATGAAGAACGTGTAAAAAAATATATGGGAAAATTTTCTTATTGTAGAAAAGAAAAATATTTTGGAAGAAGAAAATTAAGGAAATAGATTTTAATACTGAGACTTTACTAAAAGCCAGATAAAGAAACAAACCTTGGATTCTTTATAGTGGGATATAAGGATATTTAAGGATATTTAAGAACATAAAAGAGGATTAGTTACTTATGGAAATTATGGATCCCTAAAAATTAAAGGAATAATAACAGTTGAGATTGAATCTTAGAAACTGAAATTCAAGGAAGTTCTATTTTTTGATGTGATTAAGAAAAACTTACTGAGTGCTATCCAAAATTATGATGATGGATATAAATTTATCTTTAGAAAATTTTCTTGTATCATCAAAATTTTTAAAGAATGAAACTTTTTACTTAAAGAGAAAGAACCAGCAAAATTCCATTCCAGACTAGAGATGTTTACAACTCATGTTACTTAAGTACTGAGAATGAAAATAACCCGTGAAAATGATGACTTATACATCTTGTATAGAAAATTATGAAAAAACTTTTTAAGTAATATTATGTAAGAAAATTACCATAATTGAAAATAAAACTTTATTTTGTTTATATAATATCCTTGAAATGAGGGATAGTTAGTGGCATACTTAATAAAGTTGAAATCCAATAAACTATATATCTTGATCTCATACACTATGATATTTGTGAGTCAATGAGACATCAATCAACAAAATGTTTTTTTTACTTTATTGTATTCATTGATTAATTCACTTAGATTACTAACATAATGTTTATGGAAGATAAATTAAAGGATGCATAGATGTTTAGAATTTTTAGAAGGGATTTTGAGAAATAAGTGGGTGTATAAATATTTAAGATGAGGACTGATAATAGAAAGGAGTACGACATCAGCCCTTTTTAATGAAGTCTAGGGAAACATGGATTCAAACTACCAATATAGTGATCTATATACACTCCTCAACAAAATAGATTAACATAAAGGAGAAATAGAAGTTTAGTATAAATGTAAAGAAGCATGCTCGTTGAATAAAATCTTTATAAATTCTTCTATAGAGAAGGTGTATGTACAATTGTTCATGTTCAAAATAGAAGTTTTTTGTGGGTATAATATAAAAGGAAAACCTATGATATATTGTATAAGAAAAATCCAATAATGAAATTGTAACATCCCTGGCCTAGTATCCACTATATTTGGTTCCCCGAGTTGGGTTGTTACATGACCTCAGACATGCCTCCCTGCATGCTTGAGGTTGTCAACTAGAAACCTGGGTCCATAGTGATATGATGGGGCAGTCTATAACCGCTTATCAATGTAACACCACATAAAAAATAATATCAATAGATAAAAGGACCAATCTGAACCATAATTGGAAAACATATAGAAAAAATAAATATGTATCCAAATAACCTATTCTATAATAATATTATGGATACACTACATGTCAGACATCCATACAAATGAAACCTCCAAAACCAATCTATAAATAATTACCAAACTTGGACTTGAGTCCCAACCTGGTCTTGATATCCCATTCTCCAACCAAACATCACATGCATGATCCATACACCAGGTCCTATCCTAAACCAGTACCTAAAAATATATAACATCTACTTGGGTGACCAAGTTCCATGGTGGCTCAAGTAGGGTGTGAGTACAACTTATTAGGATACCACCAATGATGTATAAAAGAAAAAACCAATCTGAAAAATAGTGTATATAGATAAGAAAGTGAAATAAATAAGCAAGGAAACAAGAGAAACATGTCTCACAATTAAGAAAACATAAATAACCATTTTATCCATTAAGTTCCCTAGGGTCAACCAACACACTAAACTAGCTATGATCACAGCATAACTCGAAGCCATATCATAAGAGGTTACACACTTTTAATCACAAGTGGGAATTACCAATCTACCCACTCATAAAATTATCTCATATAACCAGTCCAAAAATAAAGCCATATCTATACATTTGGGATTATAGAGGATTAATCCGACTTCAAATCATGCCAACCTTAGGAGCATAGAGTCTCAGTCTGGTATCCTAACCATAAAAACCTTAGGATCATAGAGACTTTGTGTGAAATCCCAAGTCAAAAAATACACCGGTAGAAACTAGAGAATTAATCCATACCAACCCAAACAGGGAACCAGGTCTATAATTTAGGATCATAGAGCCTTAGTCTAACATCATAAATCAAACAACTTACCACTGATCCATGTGAACATTCTTATTTAAACATTCAACATATTTACCATTTACATTCCTTAACCCATTTATACACATGAACCATTTGTAACCCTTATCCCATTAAACACATATACAATTATAACAAATGTCTCCATATGCCATATTAATAACTAGACAAAAATAAAAATTAATTCCATTTCACAAACCATGATAACACATAATTCAAAATACACTTTCAAAATCATATTGAATCCACCCTTTAAAATACGGATCTTCCTCTTTGAATAAAAAAACAAATCCCCAAGGCTTTTATTTCATTTCCAACCATTTAAAATAATCATTAAATCATTTTTACAAAAATTAGAACCACTTCTTCACTTCAAATAATCATTTTAAATCCATTAGGAAAACCCATTTTTAAATCACATTGAGGTACACACCTCCTCTTAAGAAATTTCCCACTTTCAAACATCATGTTATTTATTTAAAACCACATCTGGATCAAAATCCAAAACACACCATTTAAACCACTTCAAAATCATATTATTAATTTAAAATAAACTAGCATAAAAACTTTTCAATTTCACCTTTTAAACATCCTCATGACCAATTTAACCAGTAAAAATTATTCATTTTCAGAATTTATCTATGTTAATTTTTACCCAATCAACTAACTCTTTCCAAGGGTTTAGAATACCCCATGGATATCCCTAAGTCCCATATCAAATCACTAATGGACCCAATGGGGTTTTTAAAGGGTTTCATACCTCACATAAAGGCCCAAATCAATTTACTTATCCAAAGATACCCAAAATTATACAACTCAGTACATTAGAACAAACACATACACATTTAAAACATCGAGACTATGTCAAAAATATTTAAAAAAACCGACCTCATATTCATAGATAACCACTCATCCAAAGGAAACTCTTGATTTGAATTAAAACAACCTTAAAAACCATGTTTAAGAACACCTTAGAAAACAAGGATTTAGAGATTTAGAAGGGGAGGAAACCACACACCAAGCCTCTTCCATAAAATGGAAGAAATCAGAGTCAAAGTCTTATATTGAGCTTTGATTCACACCAAAAGTCACTCTAATGCCTAAGAATCAAAGGAGAAACACCCATAGAGGAGGAGGGGGATTTTGGTTCATCACCCAATTTAGAGGGGGTTGAATGGGGTAAAAAATAATGGAAGAATAATTTAATCTTGATAGGAAAAAATGGAAATTTTCCCATTTTTAAGTGGAGAATGGTTTGGACACATGATTCTCCAAACCGGGCACCAACCGTGCTTCCCCTATTTTCCAAGAGGGAACTAGACCAAACTATCAATTTGGCCACTCGCACAGGTTGAAAATCCATGTGGTGGACATTCTCTTGACACTATCCAAGGGGAGTTCAAGCTGCATAGTCTCTTGGGACTCCTTTCATGATTCCCCTACCAGTGAACACCCCTCCTGAAATCCACATAGTTACTACTAATCGTGATCCAATCATGATCTTTGCCCAACTTGTCCACTTTTCCAACTTCTCCATGCCTTGAACTCCTATGAAACCACCATGAATCCTCATACTCTCAGGAAACATTCCATTAACCATTTTATAGGAGTTGAACGAAAATTCAAACAAGGAAGTACCTCCATGAAAGATCAGTATCTTATAACCTTACCACTCTATAGTGGCTCATCCTTGAGCCGGACATCCTATACATCACCATGCCTCCAAGACAAAAGGTTAGGACATAGGGCCCACCTATAAACCTCCATATCCAAAGTTTTCTCCTGAATATGGATATATTGTAACAACACTCAGATCCAAAAAATTGTTCCACCCTAAAGAAATTTCTGTGCCTTGATACAAAACATGAAACTGATGCTTCCCAAAGGATGTATTAACCTCAAAATCATCATTAACAACATAAAAAAGGGAAAATATTAGGTAATATCATGAAACCAGTGAACAAAAATGGGTACCAAAAAATAAATACACTACCATATGAGATCAAATTAGAATATCCATGCTTTGATTCTCCTGGAAACTCCTGGCCCAAATCGCTTGCTGCCATATCACCTAGTTTCCAGAATTCTGATGGTGACCCAAGCTCGATGTCACCCAAAATGACACATATATTTTCCAATCTCATTCCCTAACCTATGTCAGTTCACAAATCAAGGTCCACATCCTTTCTCCACATATAAACATATGAAGAATAGCCTAAAACAGAATCTTCATCTCAAGTTATTTAACTGGTCAAAACTCAATCCAACATCTATCACCAAATATGAATCACCAAGATGTCTCTTATGCGATTCCATCCAATCCGAACATTGGTCATGTCATCAAACAATAATTTTTCTAATATATTGATCCACACCTTATAATTTATCTCACCAGCACCGTGTTTTGGTGGTTGGAACCTCCACCATCAAAAAGACCACCAGAACCTCAAACCAAATTTTACAAAAAACCCTATAAATTTTCCAACTCATTACATCTACATCCATGAGAACACCATCACACATTAGAATACAATATTTCCATCGAACCCACCAGAAATGGAAATGAATCCACCTTCAATTCAAAAACTAAGAATAACTTGACTTCTCTCAAGTTTTCCTTCATTTTTGAAACATACGTGCCATTAAAACATCAAATAGGAGGGGGATTATAACTTACCATGTTCATTCATTTTACCATACCACGATGGACCATCCCGAATAGCTCATATCAAAACACCCACCTTTTATTGTGGGTGTTTCCCATTTCTCCTACCCATGAAAACTTATCACTTAAGGTATGCCACCACCAACTGACACCCCTACCAATGTCATTGCCCAACTCTCAGTAAAACTCCACCATCAATGCATCCACTAGTCTCCAATTTATCATCTTGATCCACTACACCCATCAAAATTACTAACACAAGAATCTCATAATTATTTTAGAACCAACCTGAGCCTGAAGCCGATGTTTGGATTGACCAACCACCATATCCAAGGCCCACTTGGCCTTTCCCAAGGAATACAAATAGGTTTCCTCACAGGTTAATTATTGTTATCCCAATGCCACCAAAACCATCCTATGGTCTCCCCCACACATCAATGACTTGTGTACCACTCCCCACTTTAGTATTGTTGTTATCAATACTCTCCTCAAGAAATCCCAACCACCATGGTTCATGCTTTGATCATAATTTGAAACTCAAAACTAGGATGTTCCCATCTAGTTCATCCCAGAATAACATAACAAACATCACCCAATACTAATTCACGATTTCTGAAAATGGAACCCATGATTTTTTTTGACATTTGGTCCATCTAGAGGAACTCACCTACAACCATTTGATGGTTCACTTTCCACTATAAAAATCCACATACACCGCTACATGAGAATAATCTCTAAGAGTACCCATGTGAATATCAAACACATTTAGATATCTAGGTGTTTATCTAGAGTTCTCTCAGTGTACCTTGGATGATTTCAAGATATTTGGCATGACATATATGATCTAAAAGTACACCAATAATTCATCAATAACAGACCCCACAAACTATACATCGGAAAATTCACCTCCCACAATAGGGAAACCTTAACCTACCAGATTTTTTGAGCCTCCCTACCCACAAACATCTCATAAATTCTCAATCACAAATAATAGAATGAAATTTCCAACCAAAAATCACCATCACTTCATAACCCTATATCAAGCGGTCATGACCCAACATTCCCTTTGGCACCATTTCTATCACCCCACTAGAGTTTTTCTATCACGACCCTAGTGATTAACGACTGAAACAAAATTATCCACCACATCAGTCCCAAACCAAAGGGTCTCGCATTTAACCATTCTCCCCACTTTGGTTTCACTCAAACAGAAGGTGTTTATCCAGAGCCACCTGTCCACCCATACCAAGTGGAATCATGCCTTCTCATCACATAGCCATATATGTACCTCATTAGAACCCTTGAGGTCTTACACTTTCCTATGACCATACACTGATCCCAACTCTTGACCACACAAGTCATACATAACCAGGTCCAAACACTCACTTACAAAATTAACCGGGCCTCCTAGTCTGTTAGCCCCATTGGATTTGAGGGATTCCCATAATTTTCATCCAATAACCCAACCATTCATATAAAAAATCCCAACCACATAACCACCCACCTCGGGTGTCACTGCCATAACTAAAGAATCCATACACTCTTTGGTCGCCCTTGTTCTATCTGCCCAAAACCAAGATTGATTCCCATATCAAACACTTTTGAGGCCATGGGAATAGGTTTCTGAATAAACCTTAACCCATTAAAAACTACCCTTACAAACAACCACAAATACTCAAATGTATCTATGAGAAATAAACCATCTAAAAACCATGCAATTCTACCAAAAACCTCGATGAAACCCATTGTGCATCGATCGCATCTCCAAAGAAACCACCCATGATTCACAATACAAGAAACTTACAACACTGGTCTAGCCTCCCTTAAGGTTACCCTTAGTTCCCAAAACCATCAACACATAACCAAAGCTCAAGTTGCATCTCCAAGACTATTACATTTCCCACTTATCCCTATAGGTTATACCTATAATTAGAAACACTCCCTGTGTGCCACTCCCAAGGTCCAAAATGTCAAATTATTCCATACACACCCAAAATCACTTGAAATACTAGACAAACCCTCTCATAGATCACCTCACAAGTCAAATAACACAACATACTTGAACCGTAGTCACGTTTAATAAATTTAATTGGCTCTAATTCTTAGACACACACATCAAACCTCAAGAAACTCACTTCTCAGAGGCAGCACTTCTACTCCCAATCCAAGGCACACTATATCTAATGCACCCCATAAAAAATTTACTCTAGGATCACACCAAGGATACCTAAACACATACATTGAAACTTTGAGACAAACACCCACTCTAGAGTCCAAATCATAACTTGCAAGGTCTCAAAAATCAAGGTTCACTATATACATTTTAACCAATGAACTTTTACAACCTTAAGTCACAACCTAAATGAAGGTACAAGAAGAAACATATCTATAACCACACATCAAACCAAGAAAATCCTCACAATCCAGAAAACATTTCTCAAACTAGGGCACTCTCACTGCCCAAACCTTCTATACACATGGTATGATCAAAACACTAGTGATACCTATTTTTAGTGTTCCTATATGTTCTATCATTTTACATTTACCTTCTTAATTAAACCATACCATTTTAAAAACTGAGGTTTTATTTTTAAAAACATAAGGATTTACACTTTCAAAAACTCTTTTATTACCAAAAATTCAAAAAAAAAAACATACTTTATTCAAATTCATATTTTAAAACTAGGTAAATCTCACTTTAATTTTTTTGTAAGTTATTGACTATTGAAGATAAAAAATCTAGATCTTGGAAGGATTGATAAAAATGTAGAAGAAGGAATTTTAATGGGATATTCAACCAATTTAATAAGTTAAAAGTGTTCGAATAAATATATATAAAAGTTAGTTGATTCATATGATGTGAAAGTTATTGAAAATAAGACTTCCTTAACAAAAGTTATTAAATACGATATGGAAGATGTTACAAAAGATATAATGTTGGATTCTAAATAATATTATGATAAGGAAGATGACTACAATCCCAAACTTGTAAAAGTTTATTAAGAATAGTCCATTGACTATAAAACAAAGAAAAGAAAAAAGTTTATAAAGTTCTAAAATTTATAAAAAAAGGATAAATCAAATAAAATTATCAGAAATAAAGAATCCATAGTTCCAAAAAGGTTGAAATTGATATATAAAAATCAGTAATAACTTATCTCATAGGTGGAATCATCGTCAGTTTTTTAGGAAATTTAACAAAAAGAGTGGTTAAATTATATGAATGAATAATTAGATAAAATCAAGAAAAATGTTTCCTAGGATATTATTCCATGACCAGTGGGAAATAATTTTATAGCAAAAAAGTTGGTGTGCATATATAATCTCAATGAAAATGGATAAATTTCTTGAGGAAAATCTTGAATTATTTTAAAAATTTACTCATAGGTGGAATGTATTGATTTCAAAGATACGTTTTCCATTTTTGTGAGACTTGAAACTATAAAAATGTTCTTGGAAGTTTTTTCACATAAAAAATATAAAGTATATCAGATAGATGTTAAGTTAGATTTATTAAATAGATACATTTAAGAAGAATTTTATTGAGTAGCCCAATGGGTTCATACTTGATAAATATATAACCATGGTATGTAAATTGAAGAAATATTTTTATGTGTTGAAATGGCCCCCTCAATCCTAGTACTCTAAACTTGACAGTTTCGTGAATCAATTGAACTTTTATTCTAGAAATGTTGGTTGCAGCTTGTATGTGGAAGAGGCGATCACATGTAACCTAATTTTCATTGTTTATGCGGATGAAATAATTTTTATAGAATATAGAGATCTAAATTATGAATAAGTTTCTAATAAAATAAATAAATTTTAAATTTCAATGATTGGGGAGTTAGCTTTATTTATTAGCTTATGAGTTTAATAAAAGGGGATATACATTTTCCTCTCTCATGAAAAGTATACTAAAGAGTTGTTACAAATAAATATTATTGTAGATTTAAAAGAAGTTTCTATACTTATATCTATAAATATGACGTTGATTAACGATAAATCTGGGAAAAAAATGAATGAAAAAAACATCTAAAAGTAGATAGGAAGCTTAATATATCTTATAACTTCAAGTACCGACATTGTATATACCATTACTTTGTGTAAAATATCTTATAGTGATCATACAGAATCACAAATTCTTGAAGATAAAATATTAATTAGGTACGTTAAAGGAAAAAAATAATGTCCTGTTGTATAAAATAAGTAATGAGATGAACATTCTTAGGTTCACTAATTCTGATTGGGTTAGATACTGTAATGATGGAAAATCAAAATTAGGAGTAACTTTATTTATGGGAGAATGTTTTGTAGTTGACATATTAATAAAAAATATTCTGTTACTTTGAGAATAAGATAAGAACAATATATTTTCACCACCCAAGATTGTATACAAATAATGTGGATTATAGTTCATTTGGAAGATTTGATAGTTTATATTGGTAAACCATTTAAGATTCATTATTATAATAAAAGTGCCATTTATCTTTCCAAATATCCTTTAAAAACATTCTAGATCAAAGAAAATTGATATTAAGTATCATTTAAATAAATAGAAAGTTTTTGGTGGAGAATTTATGCTTGAGTATATTTAAAAAAATATCAAATTTCAGATGTTTTCACCAAATCCATGATAAGGGAAATATTTTAAGAAATGATGTTGAAAGTATATATTTATCCTCCACTAATGAATTTGTAAAGTTCATAATAAAATCCACCATGATTCTTTGGATCCAATTTTCAATGGGGGGATAATTTATAATTCTATATAGAAATATTTTGTGAATATGAAGATATATTATTATAAAAATGTGAGAGAAAAAAACTGAGATAGATTTTATCTTTTCATGGATACAAAATTATTTTTCACCGAGAGATGAAATTCCTTTAAAAACACTACTTTATATAGTAGTGTGGTGTTAGGAAATTATCTAAGATAAAGGATATCATTTGATAAAATGTTGAATAATGATTTGTTGATAATAATGTTACAAATGTTTCCAAAAAATTAAAAGGTGGATATTAAAGATCCTTTAGGCTGTTTTTGTAATATTTTTTTATTGTAAACATATCTTATTGTGGATGTTTTTTATCTTAGGTAAGAAATAGTTGTATGAATTATTGATAAAGTTTTCTTATAATGTGCTAAAAGAGGATAAGAAAACATTCCTTAACGATGTTAAGAAACTTTCCTTAAAAGATATATGATTCTATGAGAATCTTCAAGTTCCTAACATCATGAAGATACTCATGATCCTTATAGAGTTTGTACATATTTGTACAATGGGAGAGAAATAAAAAGGAGGAGAATTAAATTGTGTGAGAAGCCAAATTTCTATCTCACTGATGATTGGATATATATTCATGGATCCTAACTAAATGAGTCATAAATTTAGAGCCCCATAATGTTTCCAAGTAGATGAATATTTTGAGATAGGCTTTACAATGTTCATGCTGAAGTTTCCTGAGCTATAGGGTGTAAAAATTTGAAAGTCCAATAATTACAATTATGAAGTTGTATTATATACAATGTTCTAGGTTATGATAACATGGAGGATGATTATTTATGAAGGTCATCAATTCAATACCATTGGAAAGTGATCTATCGACTGAGTTCTGTATGATAGAGACATTTTCATCCAAGTTGAAGGAATGTTCTTTAGGCCCCTAAAAAAATATATGTAATATTGATCAGACAGTGGTGTATAAAGTTTACTAGATGTAAAAGTACAAAGTTACACCAATTGAGATCAACCAAAAAGGCAAAAAAAATTCCTTTAAATTAGGGGAGTATAAAGTGCATCAGTGAGGGATATAGGATAATCATTATAGCTAGTATAATGAGTTTATCAAATTCATGTTTATTGGTCAAAGTTCCATCAAATTGATGAGAATTAGAAAAAAATTCATTTTTGTTAGGTGGAAAATTCCATAAAGATTTACCAGACTAGGTTTTTATGAACCGAGCATTGTATAAAGTTGATGTGTATCAATCTAGGAGAAGAGTACAAATTTAGATAATCAAAATTTTGTGAATACATCAGACATAGAATCCATATTAAGGTTACCAAATAAATAATATCTGAGTTTATTGGACTAGGTCTATTGGTCAATGGATATCAGTTATAAGGGAATAATAAAGAATAGATCTAGTTGAAAAATTTCTAAAATAAAATCACTGATTAGACATTTTTCTGACGGAGTTCTGATAATTTAAAAAACTTTTTTAAATTCATTTACAATTAAAATGATGATATGATCCTTTAGAGTTTTTTTATATAGAGAGTAAAAGTAAGTTTTAAGTATGGGAGAGCTTTTAGGAATTTTCATGAGTGTTCTATAATGAAGAGAATCATCCTAGAAAATTTTATGATCAGAAGATCCAAATTTTGAATTTGGGTTGAGCAGGAAATGCATTTGAGTTCCTGCATTTTTATCTTGGGTGTTCACATATATAAATAGGTGTAAGTACAACATATATGAACACTATTAACATGATAAAGAGTTCCAAAGTTCTATAGAGAATATATTAGATAGATTTATCAAGATAATATTTTAAGTGATTAAGTTTGTGTAGTGTTATGTTCCAACCAAGGAATATCTTTGTTGGGGAAGAAGATGCTATTGAGTAGAGGTGTAGTGGTCAGAATTACCGGGTAGAGGTTTACCAACTATAGATATCAAATAGAGAACTGTCCAGAGCCATAGTTTTTTTTTCATTGGAAAGATTACTGATCATAAGTATAATGGTTTTAGGTGCATAATATAGAGTCATATTGGATGAAGGTAGAGTGCACTGAACAGGGTCCTACCAAACAAAGTATATTTTATGGAAATTTTTTGAAAGATCTTTTTGTGAGTTGTTAAAAAACTTTTATTTTCTTATTTTAGATCAATTTCATAAGTAAAATTTTTAACTAATTGGAGTTATTATAAATAACTATCAGGATATAGAATTATTCTAACATGATTTGGATCAAATTGTACTTATTTTATATCATAGTGAATTTCCACGGACCGTCAGGAGTTGACAAGGTAAGGATTTTGTCACCCAAATAGGGGGAGAACCTTGTAAATATTTTGTTCAATGATTTTATTTACCAATGTTGTATAAAAGGGTGGTTGATATTTATAAAGTTGAAAAGTATGGAAACTCTAACATGTTACATGGTTCAATTTCAAGAGAGAATAAATTGTAAAAGATCAAAACTATTAAAACCCCCATTTTTAGTGGTTCTAACACTCCTCAGAACTTCAATATCATTTCATCAAACACTAAATCTTCAAATCATATAACTTAAAATTATATTTGACATGTAAAATATTAATAGAAATGTAAAATTTGGACTCAGTAGTGGAAAGAGGAAGAATGTTTCATTCTTGGAATATTGTGTGATGTAAGGAAAAGTGGTAGATTTCAATTGGATTTTTGAAACAAATATCCCACCAAAAACAGCTCTCAGTTTTCAATTATTGAAGTTTATTTTAAATTTTGAAAATTCAAAATATGTTTTTGAAAGATAATTAAAGGAGTTTTTTAAAAATTCTCTTTTTAGTTTTGGTTAAATTTACGACATGGTTTCTTTGAAGGTGGGTGATAAGGAGTTTTCAATATCATCTATATAAATGGATAATTTTTCCAATTAAATCATGAATGGAATTTTAGTTTTTGTTTTTGGTTGATTTGTTATGGGTTTTATAAGTTTGAATACATTATGTAATTTATCTTTGGAACTTCTTAGATTATGAAGATGATCTTGAAAGACCTTGAAGATGATTATAATGTTCTTTTAAAGTTTATCTAAATTGGAATTGTACCTATGATTGATGAATTAGAGAAGATTATCTTCACAAAAATTTAAATATTGTTTATTTTATTGAGTGATATATTGGTTAATTTATGTTGGTACATGTTGAGGTACATGATTCATTTCAGTTGGAAGGACTCAAGGATGTCTTTTTATTGATATGGAATGATGATGTCTCTTATTCTATATAAGAGATGGTTAAATTCATATATTAACAAAGTGATAATATTTCATCATAGAAACATTTGATAATTTTGAAATTTTATGAATTTTTTACATTTATGGAGTGTTTCAAAAGGAAATCTCAAGATAGTATGAGTTAAAGTAGAAGTGCTCTCTAATTTTATCATTGAGGGGGGAAAAAGGAGGCTTTAGTCTAATGGGTCTAATAGAATTACTATTAAAGAAATTGATGAATCAAGAAATTAAGGGGCTACTACTTTAGTATTTTGACCTAAACTATGAGTGGCTAGAACTAAAGTTCAAAATAGTGGGTTAGAAGATTCAACCATTGGTGATGATAAGTTTGCTTCAAGTAAAAGAATGAAACGAGTTATATATAAAAATATAGCTATAAGAGTTGAAGGATATCTTCAATTATAAAGGGCTTATCATATTTTTTTTTTGTGAAAAATGTTGAAGATTTATTAGTTCGTTAAACTTATAAGAGAGATAAAATTACACTAGTTGTGCTGGTATTTGAGTTTGATAAAAAGGTAGATGTTTAACCAAATCAAGTCATGGAAGAAAGATTTTAACAAATTACTCATGTTGATGAGAAACATGCTAAAGATATTTCTCATTATTATGAGAGGAAAAGAATAGAAGAATCTCATTATTATGGGAAAAGAAGTATTCTAATGACTACTTCTACAAAATTAATTGAGAATAAACTGGTTTATTTGTTTGACAAGACTTCAGAAAAGACTGATGATGAAATTTTTAAGAGTACATAAGTAATTGATGATCTTTTTTCACATTCAGATGAATGTTTAAATGTTTACTATCTTTATCTAGTGTAAGTAGGGAAACCCTAGGTAGGATAGGAAGAGGCACCCTTAGATTATAGATAAGAATATATATTTAAAGTTCATGCTCAGAATATTGTTATCAGTATGTTTTCTAGGTTTGATTTGTTGATGGATGATGTTGTTAACTTCCAAGCATAAATTTAAAGTTTGATGAAATATTTTGAGGAGTTAAGAAGTTATTCTATTTCTAATTCATATTATTAATCTCTTTAGTATTAGTTTAATATCTTAAAGGATAATTCAATTTCCAGAAGGAATTTTTATTCTTTGAAATGATATATTGTAGACCAGTTTATAATATTGAGTGGTGATCTGATAATAAAATATTATTTTAGTAATATAATAAAGTTTTTGGTTTTTCAATTTGAAGTAGTGAAGGCTTAAAATTTAACTAAAGGAAGATCTTATACATCTCCTAGAACAGGTTTTAGAGATGTTTTTGACTGGAGTTGTTATCTTATGATGTCAGTTCCCTGAGTTCAGAAGTTAGAAATTTATAGTATGATAGTGTGCCACTACACATTCCTCTAGATAATCAGAAAGTAATAATTTCTAAATTTGTCTCTATATAAGCTAGTGTTTGAGATCTGTTCAATTAGATTGGGAGTACAATAGATAAGTTTGTTTAGTCTTTTAAAATAGTTCATAATTTTTTGAATGAAAATTTGGTTGCAACTTTTATGTTTAGTTAGGAATATCAACATCTACCTAGGGAATGAGCTACCCCTTTATATCAAAACATAAAGGATTTGATACTGAAGATTCAAGAAGTGAATACAACTATTCAACATTCTCCAAACTCTACCTCATATTTAGAGGAATCCGAACCTACTACCATCTCTTCCTCTACCCTTAAACCTTGAATTTTTTATTAATCTTAAAATTTTATTGAAATCTAAAATTATTTATAAAATTTATGTTCTTTTACCATTTTCTATTATCTTTATGTTTATATTTATCTATTATTTTTATTTTATGCCTATCCATTTGAACATATATTTATCTTTGGATTACATAAACTTCACTTACAATTTGATTAAATATTAATATTATTTTATTCCATTTAATACTTTATTTTTGATCTCACAAAGGGTGGAAATATTTGGTAGAACAAAAAATTCTCAAATAATGTCTATATGGTTTGAATTAATTAATATTCTATTTTTTATTTTTTGTATTAATTAATATATGACCTTTATTTTTTTTGAAAATTACAAACCAGTAAGTTTTTGTGTCGTATGGATTTTGTGATCATAAAAATGGGGATATTATTGGACTTATGAATATTGATCCAACCAGTTTTTTCATTGATTTTAATGCTCAAAAACACCCTAATTTTTTTCTAATAAAGTCACATTGAGTAGATTTATGGTTTATATTTTTAATTGAATAAATTATTTTAATTTTGGAATTTTGGAAGTGTTTTGTTTAGTTTTCACCATTAGATTTAGCAATAGGAATATTTTACTAAACACTGTGTTTTGGAAATCCACTTTTTTAAGCAACCTCAAATTTAGGTACATGTAATTTTTTATATACCTAACATAAGTATCCTCACATTGGTGATATAACTCATGTTAATAACAAGAAATTGGCATTTAACCTCACATTTTCGAACTCTATGTCTGGAATCATCCATACATTAGAAAATGTACTTTTGAAATAAACCTCACACATAATAAACTTCACATCGATTCAATCATCTGTGGGATTTACAAATTAAATTATTTCATGTTTTTTGCTAAAATTTCATTGAAGTAAATCTCTCGATAAAATGATTCAAATGATTTTTTAGAATATATATAGTAACTGATTGATTAATTTTTATTTTTAAGGAAATATATGAAATTTTTATGTATCAAAATTAAAATTTTAATTACAATGTGCATTTTTAAAACACAATTTATTTGATTAAATTTTTGTATCTTTTTGACCTGAATTAATTTGGGTTGCTTATTTATTCTCATTTCAATGGATATATCTGTATTATTATATTCTCAATATTATGAATCTCTTACTTTATAAATAACTTTAGATCTTTCATGATTTGAGAAAAGTTTTTTTATTTTCTACTACTGTGTATTCATCTAAAGTTTTTAGTTCATTATTTTTATTCTTCAAAGAATAAAACTAGTTTCTATATGAATTTATGACATATGACCTATATTTTATTGAAGTTCTAGGAATAAAATTTAGATAAAAATATTTTATATTTACTCTTAAGTGTTTGACCTACTACTATAATGGTTGATCTTTATTCTTATATTATATCATAATTTTCTCTATAGTTATTTGGAGATTCTTCTCGAGGATGACACTTTGGAGAGATATATTTTCTTCTAATGTTCTCTTCATCTGTAAACTATAGTATTCACTTATAAATTATATTATAGAGAATTTATCAAACCAAATAAAATATTTTATTTGAATATAAACACTTGAGTATTGAGGGTTTCAGGTATTACTCTTAGTCCGATCTAAAGGCCTTGTAAAATTTGTTGTAACAAGTTATAGTTACTTACACTCAACTGTTGAGATCCCTTGAAAAAGGATTTACTAGTGAAAATTAACAAGATCAAAGAGAGAGTGTTGATAGAGTGTACTAGGGGATCTTTGTTCACCAAAACACTATATAAATTTTCTTCCCTTTTATTTTTATTTTCCTCTATACGCTTTATTTATAGAAAATAGGATGGATTCTCTTTTATTATACAAGATGAATTAGTTTTAAAATTGTAAATTGTTTTTGAAGGAGATAATTCATCCCCCTCTTGTGTATTTGAAATAATTTTGAGATAATAAATTACTAATATAATAAGTTAAAAGTATGAAAATAATTGTTTTTGGTTATTGAAAGGATACATCAATATTAAACTCATTAATTATGAAAACACCCTCTATAGGTTAAAAATAATTCAAAAATGATCATTGTAGATGTCATATTCTTAGATAAAGACTGAAGTAATCATGAAAGTGAATTTAAACATAAAAAATAATTATAAATCATCTACTACAATAGAAGTAATTATTTGATAAAGAAAAACTTTTGAAGTAGAACCAATACCGACGCCACTCCTACAAAAATAGTATAAACTATTAAAATTATAAACACTTGATATGGAAAAATTGGTAAATATTTACCAATATATATATATAATAATTATAAATGGGGAATATAAATGCTTATAGTCATGAATAAATTTCTCTAGTTTGTAATTAATATACTTAATTTAATTATTTAGGATGTTTGGTGAAAGTGTAGAAAAAATCAGGACCAAGGTAAGGTTTTTTTTCTCAAATCCCTCTATTTGAGACATATTTGGTATTAGGAACCTAATTTAATTTATGTTATGTATATAATACCTAATTTATATATCATATCATGAATTATATTTTAATCATTTCATTTGAAGTTTAATTACATGCCCTATCTTTTAAGGGGTTTTAATTAAAATGTTACTCAAGCCACTAGGGTTTCTTTATCTCAAAATATAATTCCTTAAGATATGTTTATATTTTCCCCTTGTTTTCATTTAAAGGGTCTATTAAATACTCATTTATATATATTTATCATATTTTTTTATTCGGGGTAAATACTATTACAAATCAGTTCATATTCATCAAATGGATTTTGACACAATTGTTACCCTAGCTGTAAGGTTTTTTGGCAACTCAATTTTCATTCATTGAGTTAAGATAGATTCCCTTGTTATTATTTCATATAAGTTGGGTACATTATATCATTTGATTATATTATGTTGTATTATCTCATTTTTAGGTATATACATTCCTAACACAAAAACAATTTGAAAAATATTCTTTAATTCCTTGGATATGTTTCCCATAAGGGCTATTGGTAACCATTGGAACTTTATCAAGGCATATATCTTGGGAGGGGTGGGGGGGGGGTGAATTTAGATATTTTAGAATGGTACATGTTTTTTGATCCTGTTCTATCAACTTTAGGAACACTTCAATATATACATTTCTTTCTATCTATATTGATTAAATTTGTAAATGACACAGATTATTTTACTCGGTTCATTCATCTTGGGATGCATATAAGGATCATCCTATGTTTCTATGCACCAATTACAAGAAAACCTCACTGAGTTAAAATCTACAAGTTTAGAGTAGTCTCACTAACCCTCCTATTTCACTACTCACTTACACCTATAAAGTCACTTCTCCTCATGATACAGTCTTTTTCTTCAAACAATGATGATAAAAATATTCACTATAGACTATGTTTCTTCTTCAACAAACTTGTGTGAAACATCTAGTGAGATATTTTAACTCTTATATTAAACTATTCATTTAATCCTCCTTTTAGGAATAGATATAGAAGTTATCTTTACTCTATCTCCATATTAAACTTTTTGTTCACTAAAATAGAACCCCTTTTAAACCCTCTCTATAATATGAGTTCATTATATTCCATCAAATGATTAATATTAAGGCCTTCATAATTGAAAAAAAACCAACCATAAATTCATGATTAAAAATTCCATAAAATAAATAAATTTTGAAACATTTATATTCTATATTTGTCGACTTGACCATCAAAATGAATTGAAATATAGTGTGGTGAAAGAACCTTAGATGTTTTACCTCAAAACACATATCACCACAACCATATACCTATTATTTAGGACATTTTGAATAGGTAATATTCTTCCAAAACATGAACACCAAAAAACCTAGATATGTCCATAGCGTGACTCTCAATTTTTCATAAATAGACACTCAATCCACTATTCTTTTCTATATGGTGATAGAATGACACCCCATGTTTCACTGGTGGTCACCCAATCCACCATTCCCATCAACATGCCCATAAGAAGTTTCCTATTTTACACGAATGACTTATTAGATTAAAATTTTTAGAGATTCAGGTGTGTTGCAAAACTACATTCATAACCATCTTTAATATATCCTTGATGAACTCACTATGGCATGGTCTAAGCCATAGACGTGATAAGAAATCGAGGTTTTAGAAGGAAAATGTTCAAATGTTTAAAATGTATTTATATCAAATTTCAATATAAAATTGATCCAAATGACCTAAATTGGATTATTGGATGTAAAATTCAAATAATTTTTCTTTAAAAACAATTTAAAATATTTTTAACTTTTTAAATAAATTAAATCAAATGAAAATTTTCAATTAAAATTTAGAATTTTTCACAATTCATCAATAAATGAAACATTTCAGAAAAATAAAAAACATTCATCCTAAGTTAATTTTGACATGATTATTTAAAAAATTAATTCTATTTTATAATATTAATTTTATTAAAGTTTCAAAAATTAATTTTATTATTGTTTTTAAAAAGGAATAAAAATATTTTTTTGAGAAAATATTATTTTCAAAACATATAAAGAATTTAACAAAAATTAAGAACTTTTTTATCAATATGTTTAATTATATAGTATCATTATAGTTAATATTTAAAAATAATTTATTGTTATTCATATCTCTATGTTTAATGTCTAGGTTATAATAGTCATGTTAAAATAATAATATGTCATGGTTTTGTTAAAACTCAGTGTTGTATGTAACACATGTTATCCCAGTGTTGCGTGTTGTGCATGATTAACTTGGTGTTTTATGTAATGTAAGATATTAAATAAATTTAATTTATTCAAAAAAATTATTTCATAAAAACTTGAGGTGTAATATTAGTTTATTATCACATTTGTAATTTTTTATGCCACATAGATCATGAAGAGGTGGTTTATCTACAACATATTTAGTTAATTTTATGATCATTAAATATAATTATTAGTGACATTTTTTTTGTTCTATTTAATTATAATATTTTCATATGAATCAAAATATTTAATTTATTTTAGAATTTAAATAATAATGTTAATTGAAAAAGTATACACCAATTTCATGTTTTTTATTTTAAAAGTTACATTTTAGTCCAAAAAATACGCATCACATACTCAAAATAAAGGAAACATGATTGTATTGTCATGATGATTTATAAAAATTATATTATATTCGTTCATGAAATATTCAAATTAACCTTACATTAACCCAACACATTGTGATAAACTTTATGACTAAAAGTGTGAATTTTTATTTTAAAGTGACATTTTAGTTCAAAATGAACATCAAAAACTCAAAACCGAGAAAACATGTTTGGATCGATACATTATAACAACAACCCATAATTCATTTTTGATTTGTAGGAATAAAATAAACATAAATACGATACACTCTATGGATGGTATGACTCAACATGTGTGTTTTTAGTATAAAAGTGTTATTTTAGTTCAAATCACACATCACATTATGAAAACTAAGAAAAAATTATTAAATTACATTAATAATTAAGAAAAATATTGATAAATAATTTTTAACATGTATTAATTAATCTTATATTAATTTGAATCATGGTGTTGAATTTATTACTAAAGGTGCTTGTTTTCTATTTAAAAGTGATATTTTTGTTCAAAACAGATGTCATGAACTCAAAACCTATAAAATTCTCTTAGATTTCCTTGATGATTTTTGAAAAATATTGATAATTAATTTTTAATGTGTAAGAATCAACACACATAAATTTGAAACACATTCTGTATAGTATGAATATAACTGTATTTTTTCATCTAAAAGTGACATTTTAGTTCAAAATTAATGTCATATACACAAACCAAGAAAAATAATTATATTATCTTAATAATTTTGGAAAAATATTTATAATTCACTTGTGACATTTTATAATTAACCACACATCAAATTGATAAATGGTGTTTCTGATACAAAAAAGTGGATATTTTCAGTTTAAAAGTTTTTTTTTTCAAAATGCGTGTCACATACTCAAAACCAAGAAAACTCACTCACATTCTCTTAATACTTTAGAAAAATTTTTATCATTCATTTTTGATGTGTAAGAATTGAACGTATATCAATACAATACACGATGTGACTGGTATTATTTAAAGTGTTTGATTTCATTTAAAAGTGACATTTTAATTCAAAACATGCATGACATACCCAAAACTGTGGAAACACACCTGTATTTTCATGATACTTTATAAAAACAACATATTATTCATTTTTGACTTATATTAAGTAACCACATATCATTATAATTGAAATTTATCCTGGATTATATAAAATTACTTTTACAATTTATTTTTTATTTTTTTATTTACTATTTCTAAAATATGTATTTTTTAAAGGAACATGATTCATTTATACAAGTTTCGGATGGTCATTGGATACGACCGCTAATTTTTTTTTCTTTTATATTGGTTTATTTTTTTGTTTGAAATTAAATTTACATTAATAGAATTGTATTTTAATGAAATTCATTAATTTAATATTTTTATTGAAAAAGGGAAATATAAAAATATGATCCATTATATACAAGTATCAAATTACAATTTTTTAACATTTTTATTGGATTCTTAGAGTGATATTTATTTAGTTTGTATAAATATAAAACAATTGATAAATTTTTTATCATCTCCAGATGTAATAATGATAAAGACCACTTTATTATCACTGATCAAATACACTTTTATTAATTCTAAAGATAGAATAGATAAAGGGAATCCTTGATTAGTGCCAAATTTTTCATTGAAAAATGTTGTATTTATTAAAACTTTTTAGAACTGATAAATATTTTAATCCTTTATCAACCATGGTATTATTATCTTTTTAAAAGAACTGATAAAGTATATTTTTTATTTTTATAAATCCCCATTCTAAAGTAGTTCTTTATGGGTTTTGGACTAATTATAGCAATAATAATGAGTTTTGACGTGAGTTTATGGATGAAAATTTGAAGTTAAAGATTATGAATCATGGTTTCTCCCTCATTATGCTATGTTTTTAAAGATTTTATTGTGGTTATGGGTCCTTATAGTGATGTATAGTCACGGTACTAAAGAAAGTGTATTGAAGTTTTCCTTGATAACAATAGGATAAGAACCATTTTTTTATCATGACATGGTTTGAGTTAATTGGTCATTTTTTATTTCATGGGTTGGAGTTATATTTTAGTATAATTTAGGTCCAAAAAATGCAATATCATGGTTCATTACTATAGTTGAAAAATAATGTGGTCCTGGGAGTACCAGATAATGGTTTTGGTTAAAGAAGTAGTAAAAAAAACCTCTGCTAAGATCTAAAGAGTATGAGGGTTTGCATTATCATGGGTTTGAGATCAAATTTTACTAGCCTGAATCAAGAAGTGGTTGATGGGTTATTTATAATGTAACATGCTCATTATTAGTGTAAGAAACCAATTTAAATTTGGATCCATCATCATAGAATCAACAAGAAAATGAAGAACACAGAAATTTTTTGTTACATAACTGGTTTCTATATACAATTTTTTTACTTATATCTATGTAATAATTTATTTGATTATATATTTGTTTAAATTAAATAATTAAAGTATAAATATATATAATTTAAATAAATAAATAAATAATGCATCATAATTTATATTACATAAGAATAAATATTTAATTTAATCATATAATTATAATAAAGTCCCATTTATTTCATCAGAGTTGTACATCACAAAACTAGTTCCTTTCACTACAATGAATATAACATAGGCTATAAAACACATAAAATTATAAACCAACACAATAATATTAAACTTCCAAGGATTATATTTTATAGTAAATAATAATAGTATTAGGTACAATGATATTATAAAAAATAATAATAAAAATAATAAAAATTCTATAAAGTAATAGAATGAGGTGAATGATTTTATAGGTTATAAGAAGGTGAATTTGTTGAGAGAAATATTATTGTTGAGAATTTGAGTGATATAATAACAAGATGACCATTTTAATAGTAAATTTACCATTATGGGTAACATCCAAAATAATTATTCACGTTAAAATATACAATCAAATTAAATGAATAAATTAATATCAAAATACCACAAATTAATATTCATTGTAACAAATATAATTAAAAAATTTTGTACCTCCAAGAATTTATAATAATATGATTCATGTAATATGAATTACTTTCATTTATGAAAATATTAGTATTTCTATGTTAAATGTAAATTATATAATGACTTATATCAAAATTTATTTTGATGAAATAGTTTAATAAAACTCAAACTATTTATATATAAATAATAATATAATTATTTTAAATCACAAGTGACTATTTTAAGGGCCCAAAATTAGTTCATGCAACAAAAACTTGTTTGTGAATAAGTAATAATTTTTATTTAAAAATTATATTTATCATAATTATTAATTTTTCAATAAAAGAAATTCATATTTATAATTATTATGTAAAAAATAGTTAAAGGTGAATTTTTGATAATTTTCTTAGATAGTTCTTTTTTTGGGTAAAGAGTAAAATAAAGTATTAATATATGGTATGTATCATGACTACATATTAATGTAAAAATGATTTAATAAATAATATAAATGAATTATTGACCTAAAATATGTTATTTTATTAAAATAATGTAATTTAAAGTATTAAAATTGTTTTACTTAGGTGATACATACTTTTGTTATATTTTCCTTTCTTTAAAAATAATATAATAAAAGGCCACTATTACACTAAAGTAATTCCATGGGGTCCCAAAGTTGGAGAAAGGCATACCATGGTAGGAAATGACTCAAAAAAAGGATTTGGACACAATTTGGCTTCATTTTTTATTATTATGATATTATTTTATTACCCTTAACTACCTGATTACTAATTAATCACAGTAATTAAAGATAATTGCTGTCGTTAGTTTTCATAATGTCCAAAAACAAAAGAGTATTAATTACATAATTTTGACCTTATGATTCCAAATATGGAATCCATTTTAACAAATTACAAACATAGAAATTGCAGTAATTAATTTAAAAATAATTCCCGTTGTCAAAACAAATAGCTTGTTTTTAAGAAACAATATCTATCAAAAGATTGACAATTGTTTATGTCCAATTTCAAAGTGAAATTAATTATAATTACCACCATTGGATTAAATGGTAAAAATATATTCTAATTACACTTTAAAACCAATTAAAAAGATAATATAACCATATAATTAAATTAGATGAAAAATCAGTTTTGAAGTAAAATGCCATATTTTCACTATTCATTAAAAAATGAACATTGTCAGAAAAATACCAAAAATTTATCCAAAGTAAATTTCAATGTCCCAATTCTAAAGAAAAAGTTTATTTTGACAAATAGTGCTTATAAAATTTTCAAAATTTATATTTAAAAATGGTTTTCCATCAAAAGGCGGTAAAACAATCTTTTAAAAATATTAGAGTATTTTATGCTTAAGATTGAATTTATTCTCATTTTGAGCCTCTAAAACACTATCTAATTCATAAATAGACATAGATATTAAAATATATTACTCTTTACTTACTTGGGATGTTACATTTTTTCTAGGGTGACCCACTTTATGAAGACCCCTTTTATAAGTGTCTAAGAAATTGTTTATGGAAAACCATCCCTTTATATAACCCAAATATTTTGTGGGACTGTAGAATATTATGGAACATGTTTACACCTTTTCAAAATTTTACCACCATGTAAGTTTGGGTGTGGGGTACTCTCTCCCATGAAATATTTCTCATCTGGGAATCTTGCGAATAAGCCCTACATCAGTTCCATGAGTAGAGATATTACTCTATGGTTCCTTGCCTTGAGTAGAGATACTCCCATTAGTTTCTTAAAATTATTTTAGTTTTTATTTTCCCATTGGTTTCCTAATATTCCTTGATTTTATATTTACCACTTAGATTCATCAAATGAATTTAGTCACGAACCTCCTTATGTTTTCCCTAAAATAAATTTATCTAGACCATCTTATAAAATCAATAGAAATGTCCACTCATGTGTAAGTCCCACACAAACCTTCTTCTAGGTACCTTTCACCAAGTATTCCTAACTAAATGAGTTTATACTAAATAACATGTAGTGCTAGTTTTATTACTTTGAACTACATAGAACATAGTCTATACTGCAACATGTTAAACTACATTTGTATGTACAAGAATACAACCTTAAACTATGTAATACAATCTGTGTGAGTTTTGATTTTTGTTGTAGTATGACACATTGGACACCTCCTTAAGGTTTTATCCCAAAACCATTACCATCCCATCCCGACCTCAGGAGGTGGTATCTCTAAAACTTTACCATCATTACTTATGTGATGAGATTAATATACCCAATGTTATAAACATAGAATGAATCCCACTTCTTTATTTTATGAGCATAAGATTCCCTATGTGATGTTCATAAGATGAATCATTATTACTTGTGTGATGAGAATAATATTCCTGATGTGACCAGGATAGCATGACCAAACCTTCAATTTGAAGAGCTTAAAACAAATTAATATCCTAGGATGAGAAAGAAAAAGTTCTATCTCTCATTTTCTGACGTGACAAGCATAATATACCCTCAAACCTTAGCATGAAGAAGATATGGAATCATATAAATATAATAGTCTAATTCACATGACTTTAAACTACGTGGAAGTAGTCATGGATGCATAAAATTAAAAGGAACCACTATGGACCTTATCACATAACCTTAAAAGGCTTGACGTGTCTTGTTAAATGGAACTGAACTATGTGAGTTATGATTTCCTTCATATGTATAAGTAGGAATCCCCTCTTGTGGGCCTAATCCTAAATCCAAAATACATTCTACCTCATTTCTTAGATGCCAAAAACTTCCAAGATTTCAATAAGCTCTATAATTCCTACTTATATGGATTTAATTTATATATTGACCTTATACTTGGGTCAAGTGAGAGATACTATAATTACATTACACAATGTACTATTAAATGTTTGTTTTCAATAAATAAATTTTACTTTAGGGTAAATGATATTTTTATTAGGAAGGTTTCAATAACATGTATTAAATATATAATAGTCTCATAATTTTAAATAAAAACCCTTAAGGGATAATAAAACCTCTCATCAACTCGATCAATGCAAAACACAATGTTTCATTGGTATGTCCTAGTGACTGACTGATTTTAGAAAGTGGGTCCTCATTAACTTAAAGAATACGGGATTGAGAATGCGTCAAAAATAGAATGGTGAACCTGATGGGAAATACTTTAACCGTGGAATAGATTTATTAACAATGTGTTTTCTTGTGATTTTGCATTAATGGGTTCCTTGTTTGTGTTTTTTTGTCTCCAAGGATCCACAGAATATCCAAATGGTCTCACTAAATGCACCATATCACATTAAGATCCTTAGAAAGACTAGTGTAAACTATTAGAAACTTTAGTATGTAGTGTATCATTAGTAGATCTATTGGATATATTCGATAAATATGATGGAGTTTTTGGACTTTAAGTATAAATTTATTCCATCACCAATACAATGCCTTTATTTCCAGTTGTTGAATACCTTGATGTGAGAGTACCATATCAACCAATCTATCCTGACTTTGGAGGTGGCTCATAAAGGACTCTAGGAGATGAATCCCCAATTACCATCCTATCAATGATGGGATGCTAAGAAAAAAGTGAACCCTTTTGCTACATGTAACTATTTTATAAGATTTTACCTATACTGTAACAACAATTACCTCCCTTACCATAAGTAGATATAATAGGATGTTAACTACATCTCTATAGCTACTCAGGAGACTCCCAAAAGGGATCTTACCAATTTATCTCATAACAAAATCCACATAGTCCTGACCTCTCACAAATATACTAAGGAGGTCACTTTAGAGATATCATCCTTGGTAATCTAAGCCATAGAATCTAGGAGTTCTCATCAAGGGTGAATGAATATTGATGTTTTAGAATATGCTAATATACATGTTCCCCCTTATACGCATTAATCTTGTTGGAATATTCTAATAGTATCTTAGGAGTAGGCTTATATCCCTATTCCCATTCGTACTCATGAAGCCTAATAGTATATACTGGATGTGATAGAGTAAAAAGCTCATAATTCTGATTTCACCCATGAATATTACTGACATATTTTAATGGAAACCAAGGAACAATATCACATCCACTTCTATGAATTCTGATGGAAAATATCAATGATGGCTAAGGAGTAGGCACATATTCTATTTTACTCTTATAAATCCCACTAGAATATCCCAACAACAACCAAGGAGAAGACTCATATTCTTTCTCACACCTATGAAGCCTACCTATATATTTTGATGTAACCAAGGAGGAGACTCATATCCCCACACCTACTTATGAAGTTCAACAATATATTTTGATAAACAATATGGAGAAAGATCATATACCCTCCCCTAACTATGAATTATGATGGTATATCCTAATAGTGACTCAAGAATAGGAACATATTCTCACTCACACCTATAAATTCCACTAACATGTTTTGAAGGAAACCAAGGAGAAGGTTCATATTTATACTTGCACCTATGAAGCCCACTGGAACACTACAATGGTATCAAAGGATAAGGCTTATATAAACTCTCTTTCTTGTTAATTATACAAATATATTCGGATAGAAACTAGGGAGAAGGATCATATCCCCACTCTTTATGATGAAGTTATCTAGCATATCTTGATGATAACTAGGGAGAATGATCATATTACTTCTCACACCTATGAAGCCCACAAACATATTCTGATGATAACCAAGGAGAAAACTCATATCCCTACTACCATATATGTAGTTCATTTTTATATTCTAATGGAAACCAAAGAGACACCTGGAAGGGATCCTATATGTGAAGGTTTCTATCCACAATGTGTGATCTCAAATACAATTAAAGTTCTGACCCCAATCACCTGACCAAGAATATCTAGAAGGGATTATCTCCAGGAAAAATCTATAATCTAGTATTAAGATCACTTTAAAGTTCCCTTCAATTTCCTCTAAGATCATTAGCACATCCTAATAGTGGATCAAGGCTCTATCAACTCTATGAAAATGGTACAGAATCAGTGTCTGTGGATATCCTCCTAGGGGTAAGATGATAAAAAACTCTTGATGTCCCTTCGAAAGTACCCTCCATGAATATCTTCCCCATGATAGTATAAATAATAGTTATGAAATTCCACCCCATGATGTCACTTTAAAAGATCCTCCCCAAAGTATGAAGATCAACTAAAAAGGATATCCTCATTTTTCAAACACATCAACAACTAATAACCATAGAGTCTATCCTATTCAAAAGGTATCCTGAGGTGATGATCATAATCTATAACTCACTTAGATAATTTAACCTATGTTGTATTTGAGTATATTTTGAATGATCCCACTTACCTTAAAAAATAAACATTTAAATGACCTTGTTGATCAGGTTAGGTTATGAAATTCCTCATAGAGGATGATGAGAAATACATGTTCATATAGAAAGATATGGACAATAATAAAATACCATCAATTTTCTAGAACATTTCCAATACCTAGTGTGATATTTTATAGTAATTTAAAGAGGAGTACATACCATAATTTTTTAATAACTTATGGGAGATCCTACCTTAACTAAAGACTAGATACATTTCTTATGGGGAGTATGATAACAGTTTCAAGGTGATAAATGAGATCTAATTTAAGAAGGCCTATTTGATTTTTAAGTGGCCCAAAACCCTAAGGTGGAGGAAAACATGATATTATTCAACATTAAAACCTTATTATTTTTATGGATCTCCACAAAAAAGTCATTTAAACTTAACTTGATGTGCATTTCAGAGGGTGAGGAGAATCTAGAGATCTGTATTTTACCTCACTCATAGGACAACAAGTTTCATCATGGAGTGTGGTTATCAATGTTATCAATTCATAAAAATATTCATGTATAGGATATAAATATTCTAGTTGGTCAATAAAATTAAGTCACATAATTACTAATGAATACAATTGGCCTACTTTATGGGAGTGATCAATTGATAGAATCCTACGTCAGGCTGCAATAAAGTTGAACTAGGCCTCCCATTTGAGGAAATAAATGACTAAAAATGAAGATTTAACCTTGATGATGAGAAGTTATCACCCAAAAATGGAACTAAATCCATCTCATGCAAGGAAATAACCATTAAAGGATAATAATTCCATAGTGGAATATGCTTTAGTGTCATTATAGGTGAAATCCTATCCTATATGGTTGAGAAAATTTTTACAACTACCACCACGCCTAGATTCATAATTTTTTTTAAGGGTAAGGTCTTTATAGTAATATAGAAAAACTACCCTAGTCCATAATACTAGTGGTATTATTACCTCCCTGTATTCTATAAAATTCTATATTTTCTAGATTGGAAAAAACATAAAATGAAGCACCCTCATTGTTTCTTCAACTTCATGATCCATTTAATTCACTATATAAACATTTAGTGGAGGATGTCAGAGGAAATATTTGGATCACTCTCCATAAAAACCTTCCTAGAGACAATTTATGGAAGTCATTAAAACTAAAAAAGGTTATTAATTCAAAATGAACCAATAAAAAATAAGATATCGAGGGGTATTATGATTTATCCCTCAACAGATATTCAGAAGGTGATGATTAACCTTATTAATCTTATACAAATGTGAATTTTATTCCCACTGCATGATTCAAAATGGTGAATGTTACTAAAATTATCCTTAAAAATAAAATATATAACAAAACCAATATCAAATAATGAGATAAGGGGGAACCTATTTGAAATTTGGTTTGTTCTAGAACACATGAAGAAAGTGTGTGTACCTGATATTAGAGGTAGAATCATGACTTAAGAGGTCCTCTAAATATTATGCTACCAGCTACTTAGAGAGATTTAATCAATGATAAATGGAAAGGCATGGTTGTATACAACCCAAAACCTAAATAATTTTGGACTCTCTCTACTAAGTGGAGGACTACACAATATGAAATTCAAATAGATAAGCTAATGTGAAACAAAAATGAATTACTCAGTGTAAATATCCCTACATGGTGAAAATCCCATGATGAGGTTGATACCTATTACACAGTAGAATACATTTAACAAGAGGAAATTGGTCAAATATCAAGAGTAAAGTCTAGTCATATAGCTTACTGGCCCCTATAAAACAAGTCTATCTAAACCTAGTGGTCATGGATTATTGGGGATTTAGTCCCCTTGGGAAATAACCATCTAAATTTCAAGTGAGCTATCCCAGACTAACTGAAGTTGGATGTTAATAAAAATCACATGTGAGATGACCATATCAATCTCTACCTACTAACTCGACCCAATCATCAAAAAAGGTGACTGTACCAAAAAATAACTCCTTGAATTCGAGTTCCTTGACACTTGAATTGAAGATGTACACTGAGTGGGTGGACTTTGATCCTTTCCACCTTACTTTGGTAACCCTAAATTTTCAATATTAAATGGTATGAGAAACCCGAGTTATAATATAACACACTTTAATTCTTGATGCATCCCCATGATGGGTACTCTAGAGCTAAAATATGTAGTAAATCTCATTTTCTTCATACAATCCCTAAAGTGATCTACATTCATTTGTTATAATAATCTACCACCTGGGTTTATTTACAACTTGTAAGATCTTTGGTGATTGTTCCTTTACTATTTTGTCTCTAAACTGAGGAATAAAATGACCCTTAACCTCTCAAATTACATAATATTTTTAAAATGAGAGAGTGTAAAACTTTATCTCTAGGTGGAAAGGACTAATCTATTCTAAAAAATATGCAACCTATTTAATAGTAATTATTAGAGATATTAGTTGAAAGTATTGATGATAAGTTACAAACCACACTCATTCCATTGAAGTATTATTGTGGATTTCAAGAGTTTCTAGATATAGTGCAGTTCCTAGAGGATTCTATTTGATATTCAAAATCAAAATCTCATTTGACACCATTAAAATAGGGAGGGAAATTTGGTAAATTGGATACTGGGAATTTCATGATCAAACTAGTGTTGAATCCATCTGTAATTCTAAGTGTTTCTTAATATCTTTAACTTATTATTTCTAAATAGTAGTGGTGATAGAAAATCCCTCATCAGGATGAGAAAAAGGATAAGAATTACCCAAAGTTTTAGGATCGATAAAATAGTGGTTACTCCATCCAAAAAAAATATTTTGGGTTATTCATCACTTCCTTAGATAACAAAATGGTTTAATTATCTTAAAAAACAAAAAATTCAGTTTGAATTATTACCCACACTAATTAATCTTCCAATGAGTTCCATGTAATAATATTTAAGTATTGTTCATCTTTTTGTATATATTCTAGAATATTATTGACATAAAAAAAGTTAGTTAAAACTTGATCATAGTTGACCTGTGTCTCTAACACACCACCAGAAGGATATGAAGAATAGAAATTAGATACAAATATAACCACACATAAGTATGATGACTAGATGACTAATGAATCAATTATATGTGCACCTGAAATACCCAGGTAATAATAAAACTATCCATTAATGAACCAAAATCTCTCTATAATACCAGATTTGATATCTTCATCATCACAACCTTCCTAGAGTTGGAACAATTTTTTTTGGAAAAATAAGGTTTATGAATAAGATCCCTTTTTGGTAAAAAATATGGTCCAAACCCTTCGGGACGTCACACCCTATCACTAAGATGTTGTGAAATACCCCACCAAATGTATCCTTCATTTATTTATGATTCACAACATGAGTTTACCAATGTTATTCACTTGATATACCCTATCACCGATGAATATTACTTTTATAAAACATATTTACTTTACAACAATTGGCGATAAGGTTATATAATTTAAGAAGTTTTGGGAATTTGAAGTCATGGTGGACCCCGATGTATAAAAGTCATTTCTTCTAAATCCATACATATAGTTGGAACCTAGAGATATGTGATCCAATAATACTAGAAATAACATCAAAATTATCCTGAATACTCTAGGTCCTATTTAGTAAAAATTATACCAAAACACCCATTATGAGAAAGACAATTTCTTGTTCAAAACTATAATGTAGGAAGGCCACGTAATCCCAACCCATAAATGGAAAGGTTGAACCCTAATTTTGGTCAAGGAAAGTATTCACTATTACAGGCAGCTCTATCCCTTAAGCCATAAGAAAGGTAGAAATCTTATAATAGGAGGCGCCTGCCCCTAAAATATAAGCATAATATCTTGAATCCTCTTAATGTCATCCTATTATATATCTCAATCTTTGATTCCCATCATCTTTCAAAAAAACTGAGGGAATCCTTTATAAAATCTTTTTAGGCCCTTGATAGCTTAAGACTAAAGTCACCAAAACCAAAACATGTTGAACATTGGCTATCTCTTCCAAATGACACACATTAATTTCCTTCATAGAACAAGACAAGTAATATACCCTTAAAGGGAATTCATATCCCTTATATATATATATCCTAAAGGATTGATGATATTGATTCTTATTGGGTTTTGGTTGATAATGGTTTTGGGATCAACATTATCCTAATCTAAAACCTTGGATATCTCAACCATAGTGGAGCATAATTATCTCCCTTCAACCGAAAAATTCAGGGTTATGAAATTAGTGAGTGGATACCCCTAAAAAAATCAATTTGTGAACCCAATTTGGTGATATAATTTCTTACATTGAATTTATGGTGTTCCACTAAGACATGAAATCAATGTCATACTGGTAAGTCCAAGGCACTATATTCTTGAGTTAGTTCCCTTATCATGTCAACTATGCCTAAAATATTAGGTTAATTGGAAATTCTAGGTATTATACAATGACATATCCCATTTAGAGTCCTATGAATCTTAATATAGAGACATAATATATTACAAAAGTGATGGGAAGTAATTGGTGGTATATAATTCCATAAATATTACTGCCCGTAATGGTTTGTAAATTTCTCAGATCATTCCATAGAGAAAACTTAATGAAGACTTCATGCTTCCCACTAACCAAATTGATTTGAAAACTCTATATTTGGGAAGTCATTGGGTCAAATGGGACAAAATGGATAATAAAAAGAATCCTAAAACAACATTCTTCTCATATAATAGTCAAGAAGACGATTTCATTAAGCATCCACCACTGATAAAGTTAAAGACCACTGTATAATCCATAGGAATCAATATTTCTTCCAATAATATTTATATAATGATTATTATAATTTATATTTGAATGATATATAAAAGGATCTTCAATTAGCTAGATTTAGATCCTGTAAGAAGAAGATCATTGGGTTTAGAAATATTTCCTCTTATTCTTTTGGTATTGGTTTCATCAGATAAACATAACCATTTAAAATAAGGATGTCATTTTTATGGAGGTAATAATTTCCCTACATAATATTCTAGATATCAAGATCGTATTTTATCTTATATCCCCTATGATGGGGTAAAATAATAGGAAAAATCAAATATAATCCTCTAACATTCAAGTAAGGTGTTTTTACCCCCATAAATAAACTAATGTAGGTGAAATTTGGTATAAAATAATATCCAAAAACTATATTTATAAGTGATGTTATGAATAATGAAGAAAAAGAGAACTATATCTCTTTCTTGGAACAACATTGAGATGAATTTCTTTGTAATTATATATAATTTCCTAAATCTAATGCCCAATTGGATACCCTTCATCTTGGGTTTTCAGATGATAACCATGGTTATAAATAAGAAACATAGAGAATATATTTGACCCATTCCACCAAAGTGAAAGCTGAAGTTGATAAGTTGATCGAATAATTTTTTTGGGAAGTTCAATACCTAGATTCAATCACTAAAATTATTCCCATTAAGAAAAATAACATTGAAATAAGGGTTTATATTGATTTTAGATATCTCAACCATTATTTTAAAAATGATGATTTATCAGTCCTGATCACATAAATACTGGTGGATGAAAGAGATGGCTTCAAAGACCCCTCTATTATAGAAGGATAATTTGGTTATATCCAAATTTGAATATCCCATAAGGATTATGATTCCACTACCTTCATTTCACCCCAAGGGGAATATTATTACTATGTTTTCCCTATTACCTTGAAGAGAAATGGAACCATGTGTAGCACCACCAAGTTTTAGGTACACCATTATTGTACAATTTTTCTTTGGGTTTTAGAGTCAATGGGTTAGTTCCTAGATTTATGAAATAGGAGAATGATCCATGTCAAGAATCTTTAATATCTATAGGAGTAATTTACATTGTAAATTATTATTTTATGATGTAATTTTTTTGACTGATGTCCTAAGAAAAGTTCATGGAGTAAAACTATATATGCCATAAAATAGATTTTTATGCCGTGAATTGGGTTTTCCAAATAAACATGACCAATGAAATGGGTTTTTAGTGTAAGTGACCCTTGATTAATTAAAGAAAAAAATTCTCAATTTACACTATAAATATTTAGGGCCCAATGTTTTTATTATTTGGTAGAGATGTTTTATTTTATAATATGATTCTATTTTCCCCTCTTGATTCCTAAGGCTACCTTAGGAAATTTACAAAATATTCGATGTCCAAACTCTCTTGGAAATGAATCTTTGAGAATTAATTATTGAAATCAAAGGTTATAGTGTCCTTCTTCTTCCTCATCTTGGATATCCTTGAGTTATTTCACCTAAAACCCTAGATTTGTGTGTAAGACCAGATCTATATATTTTGATTTGTGGTGATGAGAACTTATTATATTTTTGATATAGTAATAAACAGAATATGTTGATCTACAAAATCATTTAAGATCCACTATGAAAATATAATTTTGTAGGTGGATTTTTTCTCAGTCCACAATTCTAAAAATATTTGGATGAATATTTGACAAATTGGGATTATTCATTATTGTAAAACTCTTGTGAAATTGAATTGAAAAACCCATGTTTGATGTGATTTCAAAAGGGTGGGTTTTGAAAGATGGTATTTTAGTGTAAATAAATTTTTTATTAGAAATATGGAATAAAAGTGTTGGATTGTTTTCATGTTTATGTTGAATGGATAATGGGTGGAACTACCACTATTAAGGAATTGTATGGATGAATTGTGGGTGGAATTACCCTTGTCAAATGTGTTCACCAAGAGATGACTTGGTGAAATTATGACACACCAATCCTGATTATAGAGAGGTACATGGTTTCATGCATCGTGTATGTTTTTGGGTGTGGAATTGGGATAATTATTAAAAGAAATAAGAAATTGGTTTAAGTGTTATTATTTAATTTTATCAGATATCTGGTTTTGGATTTGATATAAATTATTTATTAGTTCCTATATATTTTTTTAAAAATATGCTAACTCATTTTTATCCCAGTGTCATGTGATGGGAATTATTTAGGGAAATAATTATTAAGTGATACAATCAACCCATGATTGTGAAATTTTATACGTTTATATATGTCATCTACCAAGGAAATAGGAAGGGTCATGTTTATTACTTCTCCAGTTATGGTCATTGATATCATTGTTCATTTGATGAAGCTAGATCTGGGGAGTGTTTGTATCATGGTTTGAGATGGTTCCACTTTTAGGACAATGTATTTATATTTGGTATCTTATCCTTGTACCTTTCTTTCTTTTTCCAGTATTAATTTTATATTTTTATATATTTGTATTTCATTGATTCATGATCTTGTTTATTCTTGTATCATTTATGTTTTCTTGGATGTTGTATTTTCTTTATAGGTTATATGGTTTCTTAGGAAAAGTAATCCCTTACATTTTCTTAATCCCTTGGAATTTATTGCCAAAATTTGGTGTCTTGGAGATGTCACCTATGTTTAGAAACATTTTACCTCTTCTCAAGACAATGAGGATGGTCAATGTGTTAAAATGGTATCAGTTTTGTTTGTTCCTTGATTTGGTTTGGTAATAAGGATATATGAATTTTGTAAATTTAAATTTATAGCTTAAAAATACATAAATAAAATTTTTTATGATGATATTTAAGTTAACAGGGTGTCTGGGTAAAAAATATTTATAGTAAACTTCTAGGAGTTTTTTTATCTCACCATTAAGGGGTTAGATGACGAATATTTCAAATCCTGAATGTGTACATAGACTTTACACACGGTATATTTTTTATATATAGTTTAAAATATTTTTTAAAATGTTTTATTTTTGAAATTATGTTTACATTGGTTGTTACTAATGGCAATGATAATTGTTTATAATGTTTTATAATTTATTAAATCCATTAGTTCCTAGAGATAAATGGTCGAAATGGTGTATTTTTATGGTAATAGAAAATAGATCCATGAATATTCCATAGAAATTAGTAGGAAGAATCTACTAAAAATGTGGTTGCACCTAAAACATAGGTGGACCAACAACTTGTACAGAGTATTGTGCTAGTGTTTCAATCCATTTATAGTGAAAATAAAAAAGATAAGCCAAAGAAAGTGGATCATTCAATACAGTTTCAGTTATAGAATCCACTTACGTTTCAAGGTGATTCTAAACTAGAAAAATAGAAGAGTGGAAAAACCATATAAATAGAATCTTTGATTTTCTTGGTATAGTTAAGAGCCGAAGATTAAGTTAGTGGACTATATGTTGAAATATATTACATAAAAATGATTAGATTTAGCTATCCAGGCTGAAGTAGACCAATGGATTATATGGGATAATTTTGAGGAATTATTTAATAAATAATTTTTCCTCTCACTTTAAAAATATAATGAACAATAGAATTTTTAATCTCAAATAAAGAAAACTAATCTGTCATAGAATAAGAAGCTAAGTTTATGAACTTGGTCCATTTCACTTTGGAAGTAGCTACTAGTGCATCCTTAAAGGTTTGTGTCTTTGAGTTTGGATTTTAACTAGAGATTCAATCCAGGATATAATTCCTTTGTATTAGGGATTATGCATTGATGGTTAATAGAGATACAGTAGAATAAAGATATCTTGATGATAATCCTATTAGTGGTAGCATGATTATTTCTATGTTAATAGATAGAAACTACATTATTGGAAATAAGATGATGTGATATGTATATTCCTTGGTAGGTTATTCCCCTCATAATCATCCCTCTAAATCAATTAAGTTTCTTAAAATATCAGAAATAAAATATAGATGGTTCCAATGTGGTTCGTTTTTGCATAGTAAGATTGAATCCACTGCACCACTAAGTAATTTCCATCACTGCATCAAGAAAGGTAATATTAAGAAGTATTTTCATAAACTTATAAGATCACTAGGTGGAATAGGCTCCACTCAGCCTCATATTAAATATGGTTGGATAGAAATTTCCCAATAGACTAGTTTTCATCCACACATACTGGTTAACTAGGTTATTTCCAGGAACACTTTAGTTATTCAGTCAAAACCTCAGAAGGGAAGAAATAGCTATCTCATGGTATCTAAACAATAGTTATATGGAGAAGAATGGGCTATTATGAGTAGGAAAACATGTCTCTCTATGGTTTGGGGTACCATTCTTATGAACTCCACTCTTATGCATGTATTTTTTGATATTATTATGTTGCATTATTTCCATGATTCATCTATGGAAAATCAATTGTTATTGCACATGGAAATAATGCTTCACATATTGAGAATCAATAAAACCTTTGGAAAGTGAGAGTGTATAGGATTTAAATTCCCAACATGTTCTATTACCATTAATATAGTGCAATTTTTATGGTATTTTATGGTCCTTGAGATTTATGTTTTTGATTTAATCTTTTGTATAAACTAGTTGATGGAAGTTAAGGCCCATATCAACTAATATGATCAACAAGTAATGTTTATATACTAAGATGGATTTCATCACATTTTCATGGGGTATTGGGATAAAAATATAGGTAGATTAAGACCTTTAGTTATAGTTGATAGAACTATCTCTAGCCCATTAGTAGTAATGAACTTGAGAACAACTGATCAAATTGGGAATGAGACTCTTCTTGAAATAGTGGATCGATACCTAGATGTATTTATAAATGATATATATAGGTTACCACTCAAAAGGGAAGTCAAATTTACTATTGAACTACTCCTAGGAGCAAACCCTATTTCTTTACTATCTTACATAATAGATATAACTATGATACAAGAGTTGAAGTTTAAACTAGAAGACTTATAAAGTCTTTATTAGACCTAATAAATTACATTGGGATGCGTCGGTCTTATTCATAAAGTAGGCATATGGTACTATCTTCTTATGTGTTGAATTTCATATATTGAATCAAGTAATGATTAAAAATCATTATCTACTTCCTTGAATAGTTGTTCTATTTTATCAATTAATGGGAGACAATTGGTTCTATAAATTTGATCTATGCTTCAGATATCATCATCTTAGAGTCTGAAGATAGGATATTTAAAGGAAAACATTTTAGAGTTGGTGTGAACATTACAAAAATTTATTTATTCCTTTTGATAGGATGAATGCACTAGTATTTTCCTGGATTTTATGAACTATATCTTCCAAAGGTTCCATGACTATTTTTTGTTGTATTTTTTGATGATATTCTGGTATATTCACAAAGAAGTAATGAACATAAGGATCAAATGGAAATTTTAATGAGTACATTGCAAGATCAACGATTGTATTCTATGTTTTCTATGTTCAAATTTTGGATCCAAGAATTATATTTCCTCAGAAATGTCATTTTCAAAGAAGGAATATCAGTTGAACCAGGAAGATAGAAGCAGTAGACACTCGACATATTTTGAAGAACATTTTTGAGGTACATAGTTTTCTAAGATTAGGAGGATATTATCAATGATTTCTTCAGGATTTCTCAATACTTTATTCTCCCATGACTTCTCTGAAAAGGAAAGGTGTTCCATTAATATGGAATGATGAATATATAAAATTCTTTTTATAACTCAAAACTATCCTCACCTCAGCACCCATCCCAATCTTTCCAAAACTAGGTAATAGCTATGTTGTATATTATGATGTGTCTTGATCTTGTCTTTATTATGTTATCATATAGGGAGACCATGTTGTGGCCTATGGTTTAAGTCAATTTTGAGTGCATAAGAAAAATTATCCTATGAATGACCTAGAATTACCTATAGTTTTCTATAACTTAAAGACTTGGAGTCATTATCTATTTGGATAAAAGTTCATAGTTTTTACTAACCAAAAGAGTTTGAAATACATCTTTGATCCAAGATACTTGAACATGAGATAATGAATACGGATGGAGTACCTCTAGATGTTCAATTTCAACTTAGTACACACATTTGGTAAATATAATTCTATAGTAGATGCATTGATTTGAAAATCATACAATAAAGTGGTATAAGAATCACATGAACAATGAATGTTAATGACCATGATTGTTGATATGTGTTTAGACTGTGCTACATAGGGTGAGATTGCATTTTTGTTTCCATTAATTCATCTTCAATATTTATTAAATTTGGTAAAATAAGATTAGATAATATAACCATATTATATCACCATTAGGTCAAACATAAATGGTGTGGAGACTTTGGAAGATACGAAAAGAGAAACAGACTCTTTGTTATGCTTTGAAAATTGAAATTTGGTTCTATAGTATTATCATGACAAATTCTTTTAGAATATCCCAATTTCAAATTGGTTATTAATCAAGGTTTTTAGAAAATGTACAAGGTGATGAAAGTAAATTTATGGTGGTTATGTATGAAATTTAATATTACAGACCATGTAATGAAATGTATGACATGTCATGAGGTAAAGGGTGAACATCGAAGACTGACTGGAATGATGTAGTCTATGCTTATAACAGTATTCAATTCAAATCAAATTGTTATGGATTTTTTCATAGACTTATCAATAATGTTACAAAAACATTATTTTTTATGGGTAACAGTGGATCAAATTACTATGTCGACACACTTTATCCCTACATGTGAATCCAATAAGAAAGGTAACTTATAAAAATTGTATATCAAAGAAGTGATCAGGTGACATGGATTTACATATTTGATTATATCTAATAGATACCCTTATTTTATTTATTTATTTGGTGATCATTATAGAAGTCCCTTGGAAGTCAATTGAGAAAGGGCATAATATATCATCCACATATAGATGGATAGTCAGAATGAACTATCTAGAAATTGGAATATATACTCAGAAAATGTGTTTGGTACATTGGAGGTTTATGGGATGTTCATATTAATTTGGTTAAATTGTACTATAATAACAGTTATCCAGTGAAAATATAGATTCCACCATTCAAGGGTTTGTATGGATATCCATGTTTCTCTTCTTTATGTTGGGTGGAAACAGGAGAGTCATCTTTGATCAAATTGAGTCTTTTACATGATACCACAAAGTAAATAAAAATTATTTAGAAGAATATGGCTATGATACTAGGAATATAGAATTCATATATAGATAATCATCACTACACTTTTATTTTGATGTCAGTGAACATATTTTCTTAAAAGTGTCACTAACACTTGGGAATCAATGCTTGGGAAAACATGGTAAATTAACACCATGATATGTGGGAACATTCAAGGTAATAAAAATTAATTTTAACTATTGAAAACCATTTATAATTAATACTATGATTCAGTTCCATTCATTACATCATCCATGTTTCTCAATTGAAGAAGTATCACCTTGATCCCTACTATGTGATCAGTTGGGATCTTGATACTCTAGAGCTAAATGTGAGTTTTATCCATGAACCGATATGAGTTCTGGAAAGATAGGAAAATTCCCTTGAAGGGAGATGTGTTTCCTTAATGTGAGTACTATGTTAGCACGTTCAGGTTCAAGAGGAAACATTGGAATGTGAAAAGGTTATACGAGAGTAATGGATTTCCTTATTCAAGGGAAATTTCATATCCAACTTCTGGAGGATGGAAATTCCAATGGTGTGGAGATTGTAACCCCCTCAGTTTGTGTTACATGATAATTTTATTTATTTTTTGGGGTTTAGAGTTGATGGGTTAGTTCCTATATTTGTGAAATAGGATAAGAACCATAGTCTGGAAGTTGGAAAATATGTAGTAATAATTTATGCCATAAATTATGGTTTTATGATGTAAATTGTTTAGACCAGATGCCATAAGAAAAGTTCAAGGCATAAAACTATTTATGCTCTAAAATAGATATTTATACTTTTAATTTGGTTTTCCACATAAATATATTGGATTTGATGAGTTTTTTTTGGTGTAAGTGAACATCAATTAATTTATTATGTAAATTCTCAATTTATGATATAAATATTTAGTTCCCAATAATTTTTATTATGATGAGTTGTTATATTTTATGATATATTGATTTTTTTTGTAAACCTCTTGTAAAATTGAATTATAAAACCCATATTTTATGTGATTTTAAAAGGCTGTGTTTTGAAAGTTTAGATTTCTTTGTAAATAAATGTTTGTTTAGAAATTTCTCCTAATAGTTTTGATGTGTGTTCACATTCATATAGAAAGGATAATGGGTGGAAGTAACACCATTAAGTGATTACATGGAAGGATTTTGCGTGGAATTACCATCATCAAGTGGGTTTAAAAAGTGAATTCATGGTGAATGGATGAATCACCACTCACAAGAATAGGGTGGTCCATGGTTTCCTGCATTGTGTGTGTGTGTGGGTGTGTAATTAGTATAATTATTCCAAGAAAAAATAAATTATTTTAAAGGTTTTTATTTAATGTAGTCTATATAACTAGTTTTTTATTTGATATAAATTATTTATCTCTTCCTCTCATATTTTTATAAAATGTGATAACTCTTTTTTAGCCTAATGGCATGTGATGGGAAGTATTTGTGGAAATCCTATGAACTGATATACTCATCCCCTTCTTGGAAACCATTGTGAGTTTTTAGATGTCATTTACTGAGATATTGGTAATGGTAATGTTAGGTAATTATCCAGTGGTGGTACCTAACATCATAGTTTGGTTTCTGAATTTGGAGATGGGGAGTGTCTACATATTACTCTGGGATGGTTCCACTTTGGTGCCAATGTCTTTCTATTTGGAGTCTTAGCCTCATACATTTATTTCATTTCCATTATTACTCTAATATTTTTATGTATTATTATTTCTTTTTGTTAGTATATTGTTTATTCGTACATAATTTAGGTTGACATGGATGTTTCATCTTCCTTTATAGGTTGTATGAGTTCTTAGAAGAAAATTTCCCCGAATATTCTCTTAAGATCTTGGCATTTATTTCCATCCTTTGGTGTCTTGGGGATGTCACCTAAGGTTAGTAGCATTTTCCCTCTTCTTAGGAAAATGAGGAGGGTCAGGGAGTTAAACCATGTGACTATGTTTCATCTAATATATTTTAATTACTTTATATGAAATATCATAGAATTCTATGTTGATGATCTGGTGGTCAAATCTCAATAACACTACGAGAATATTAGTAATTTTGAAGAAGTATTTAACTAAGTGTGGGAATATTTCTTTAAAATAAACCTCATAAAGTTCAATTTCTAAGGAACATCAAGGAAATCTATTTAAATTATTATATTCCATCAGGATGATGAAGTTTACCTCAAAATGACCATGGCGATACATGATATGCCACACCCTATAAAATTCATGTAACTAAGAGGAATTTAAGGATATATGATATATATTAATTTATTTACTTCTAACCTCAATGAAAAGTTTTTTCCATTTAATATTTGATAAAAAGGGGTCCACCTATCACTAGGATGTTGATTGTAAGAAATAATTTGATGATCTCAAGAATTATCTCTTACACCTACTTGTCTTAATGTTACATATAGAAGGAAAACCTCTCATCCTATATGTGTTGACCCAGGAGTAATGGATAAGTACCCTCCTTGCTCAAAAGAATAATGAAAGAAAGGAGAAAAACCTCCCTTATCTCAATAGGAAAATATTGGATACTGAGGCCTGATATTTTTAGATTTAGATGAATAACCTTGCATTGATTTTCATAGTTTAAAAACTGAGACACAATTTCCAGCATCATGAGGTTCACTTTGTCTCTTGGGTTGACCCACTCTAATGAATCCTCAATCATCCTATGTTTACTGGGTGTTTGGTATGGTGGGAGACTATCCTAAAATATTTTGAATTAAAATTTATATAAGATAAGGAAATAAAGGTATAAATATTAGTAGATTTACTCATGGAACATCCTATCCTAGAGAACTTATTGTTAGGAATGGAATACCTTGATGAATGGGTATTCTATATCCATGAAACATCAAATTCATGGGAGATGTGTTTTGATACTACTTTAAGGATCTATATAGGTAAAAGGGTTAGAAAACCAAAGATCAGCCAGGTTGGATTAGGGATTATGTTTTTCCTTCCACTAAAACAAGTTTTTATATACTCCTTCTGACCGATAAAAAGAAACTCCAATAATGAGGAAAAATATCAATCCCTCATTTAAGGCTTTATATAGGCCATAAAAATTATAGTGTCTTCATTAAATATCAATGGTGATTTAGAGCTAGAGATCAAGAAAATATTAGTGATTATGATATCAATAAAAAAGAGTTTACTCTCTTAGTTGATTATGTATGAGATATGATGGATGAATTCACCTTAGAACCTTCATTATCTCACTTCTTTTGTTTATAGAGAACCCATGTGGATACATAGTCTAATTAATCTATGGACCTAGAATATTTATACTAGAAGGAGATAGTCATTTTTATCACACATCACAAGGCGGTCTCCCGATGCATCAATAAGAATTATGAGGAAATCAATGAAGTTAAAAAAACTTAAAGTTAAAGAGATCCATTATGCTTAGTGACTAATGCAATGATTTTATGGATATATAATATATTATGGTACCTATAAAATGGGATTCTTCCACTATATTAAGATAAAAAGGAAAATATCCATCATTGGGTAGAAAATTTCATCCTATATGTGTTGAGTCAATAAGGTTTCCCTATGTCGTTTCCATTTCTTTATGTTTTAAAAATCACAAACACTCTATCTCAAGGAAAATTTTATTTCCCTAAAGTTTTTTCTTAATAAGGAAGTGTTTCCTTCCCCAAGGAAATTTTCTCCTATATTTTTTTTCATTTTTCATGATTTAGTTTCATGAAAGCTAACTCTTTGTTTATGAGTTTAAAATTCAGTTTCATTTCTAAAACATCGGAATCCTATAAATACTTAGATATAAAGTATTCTATTTTCAGGGTCTGAATCCAGATTCCAAATTCTTTGAAATTCAGATTCTGAATTCTCTAAAATTCAGATTCTGAATTCTCTAAAATTCAGACTTAGAATTCCTTAGAATTAAGGTTTTGAATTCCTTATAATTCAGACTCAGAATTCCTTATAATTCAGACTTATAATTCCTTAGAATTCATACTCCGAATTCCTTAGAATTAAGGTTCCGAATTCCTTAGAATTAAGGTTCCTAATTCCTTAGAATTCAGGTTCTGAACTCCTTAGAATTCAGGTTTTGAATTCCTTAGAATTAAGACTCTAAATTCCTTAGAATTTAGGCTCCAAATTTTTTATAATTCAGACTTTTAATTCCTTAGAATTTAGACTTTAAATTCTTTAGAATTCAGACTCTGAATTCATTAGAATTCAGACTTTGAATTATAAGGAATTCTGACTTCGAATTATGAATTCCTTAGAATTCAGACTCTGAATTCCTCAGAATTCAGGTTTCGAATTCCTTATAATTATGACTTCGAATTCCTTAGAATTCAGATTCTGAATTCCTTATAATTCAGATTCCGGATTCCTTATAATTCAGGTTCTGAATTCCTTGAAAAACAGAATATGAATATCCTTGTAATATAGACTCTGAATGTTTATTTTCTTAGAATCTGAACTTTACTTTTCCTTAGACTCCAAAAAATATATTTGGTTGAGCAACCATATTTTACTTACTCATGTTATAGTTATGAAACAATGTCGTGCATTTTGTTTCTAACTAACCGTTGTTTATGTGACATGTGTATAGGTCCCTTCGAAATTCAAGGAAAAATATGACCGTTAGAGGAGGAACCGACTGTTGAAGAAATGATGATAAATAGAAGCTCATTTTAACAAGATCAATATTTGACTGAAACAGAGACAGATATACGACTGGACTGACTGTTCTACAACTCTAGAGATTACATGCTATTGAAGTGATTTCTATAGAGAAAGACTCTCATGATTTGTGAATAATGAACATCTTGTTCATCTTGCTTCGTGCGACTCTGATTGTTGCTGTGTACAATCGAGGGATTCCGGGGATAGGAAGATAGAGGTTCCGACTACCTTAATGTTCGATGACTTCCTTGATTATGAAGAAAGTGGTGCCAAATACACTAAAGTTCAAGGACTTCCTTGATAAGGAAGACAAAAGTGCTTACTACCTTGAAGTTAGAGGGCTTGCGGGGATAACAAGACAGACTCTGATATTCCTATCAAGGGATTACCCTGGTGTGGGTAAGACAGAATTTATTGAAAGTATAAATCAAGGGACCTTTATCCAAGGTTGTTGGATACCCTACACTTTGGGTTAAAATATTCTCTACTTGTTACTTGTATTGTTCAAGTTTGTTTTCCTCTGCATTTTGATTAATAAATAAAGTATAACTATCTTATACTTTCTTATACTTGTACTCTGATTAGTAAGATTCTATACGCTTTAAGGTATAATCTTTTCCCCTATAAACTTTTCTTAAGTTTCATTTCTAGAACCATATTTTAAGAATCTATCAAGTTTTTAGAACCAAAAGGTTTTGTGAATTTACCTTGTTTAACTTTCTTAAACATAGAAAGTTTTATATCAACTTTAAAAGTTACAAAGGTAATTTTCAATGATACAATTCACCCCCCTCTTGTATATTGAGAATCTACATCATTTTTATGATCCTACAATATGAATTCCTGAATTTAAAGAAGGATATTTACAAGTGAGGCATTGATGGAGTTATTTTCAGATGAATTGAAAGAGGATATAACCTCATTATTATATTATAAGTCCACGCTAGCATCCGTGACACCTAATAATTTCGAACAAATCCCTTCCATAAAATCTAGATACACGAATAATTATATCTTTCAATTACAAAATATTATTTGGAGATCAAAAATATATTTTATTCTTGTTAGATTCATTCCAGGTTTATTCATCAACCCTCATAATTATTGCACATCACTAAATACTTTTTCATTTTCTATATGGGGTTTATGTTATGGGTCCACAATTTCCATCCATATCCTTATAATTTGAGTAAATCTATACTAATAAATATTTATTCTCCAATTTAGATGAATCCACATCCCTTAAACAATTCAGAATAAAAGTTTTCACTCATTTTTTGAAGTTTAATATCCTCACTAGATTTGGTGTCCCATACATAATATTGAAAAATAATGAAACCTATTTTTATACCTTTGAATCAAAGTGTCTTTATCAAGTTTATAATATTAAGTCCAAATATTCGTCCTATTACTATGAAATGTAAATCATATTGATAGAGTCCTTCAATAAAACTTTATCTAATATATTTTAGAACACAAGGGAAAAAATAAGAAATCTTTTACAGAAAAACATATATATTCACCATGGGATTATCACACCATGACCCATCCTACCACATAAAAAATGCATAATCACTTTATTGGAACCAAGGTGATACAAGCTACAGATTAATGTTGTTTCTCTTGTAAGTACAATTATAGTGATTGGGGAATATTCACATAACTAGTATTCCAAAGGATGTATTGTAGAAGTTAATAATTTTATAGGTTCATGGAGTTTGAAGATAAAGAGGTATGGTCTACAACTATTGGAGGAAATAAGTTTATTGGAGAAATTTTAAATTTTTTTTGATGAAAAGGGTGTATCCTCATGATAGTTGAAGAAATTTTAATCTAGTTTAGGTGATTCATGCTAACTGGGTGTCGCGATAGTTAGGGGATGTATTCTACACAAATTGTGTGCTAGTTAGGTGGTTTTTCACTAGTCAGTTTTGCACTAGCAGGGATATTCAAGATAGTTAGGCACCATGGAAGTAGATATTCACATCATCATACCCTGAAATATAGAAGTTTAAAGTTTAGGTTATACCAATAAATATCGGCTACCCCCATTAAAAATAACAAATAGAACATTTGGAGAAGGATTAATGGCTCCTTCTATGATTAAAGATCACCTGAGCGTATACACTTTCATGATCTGAACATGGGTGATTATATTTGGGAAAATATAGTTGAATGAAGAAAATTTCATGAGAAATACTTGGGATAACTCACATTAGTGAATTAATTTTTGGAAATAAATTTAGTGAGTATAGTTTCAAAAATGCAGTTTTGTGAATAGGGTAGAGCAAATGTTTTTTGGTGAACACACTTGGGAGAATTTACCTTATAAAATGGAGTTTCTTGAAAAAAACTTAAGCATGAGAACTTTGGAAAGGGAGGTTTAATGATGGGACATAAGAAAAGTGACTTGATAAAAATTTACTCAGTTTACCTTGAGTGACATCTCTTGGATGAATGGTTGTATTCAAGTGAGGTATTTCTAGTGGATGTTATTTAGATAATGGATTACATTAGAGAATCATACCTTATTCTTCATGATTAAAATCACTCAACACATTATTAATGACATGAAAGTGACCTTAATGTTGATAAATTGAGAAGACATCTATTTGAAGCAGTGACGAGAGGAGGAGTTAATAGAAGTTTTCTATGGGAGGAAATACACTAATCCTTGAATCAATTTTTAAATGTATTGAGCCTAGAACAGAGTGGCCAAAACTAAAAATTGTATCCACCAAAATATTAAATATTATTTTATTCTAGTAAACCAATTCAATATTGTGTTTATGATTCTTAGATTATCGATTTTCTATGAACCTCATGAAATTTTTGTGCCTTGTTTTAATATCTAAATTTGGTATTATAGTGAATGTGTGGTTAACTATGGATGGTTAAATGTGTTACCATCAACATGGGAATAACATACAACATAATTAAAATAACAATTTCATAGCTTGATTCCATCCTCCCCTATCTAGGTGTCTTGGGATTCAACAAGTGGTATCAAATCCATCGTTACTAGTGTTGAATCTATCATCTAAAGAATATATGTATAGAGAACACAATAAATGTCTAAGGGGTTCCTTTATTTGATGGAAGCAATTATCAAATCTAGAATAAAAAAATTAGATCAAAACTATGATCTGTTAGGATATTTTCTTTTCTTTTCTGTAGTACATGGGATAAATGTTATTGATGTTTCAAGACTCTCCATGACTAAAGAGAATAAGAAATTTCTTGATGTTGATTTCAAAACTCAAAATTATTTACCTAGAGCTTTAATAAATTAGATCTATATAAATTTGATGAGATTAACTGGCTCTAAGGTTTTATGTGATAAACTCGAAAATATATATAAGGGTGATAAAAAGGAATATGAGGAAATGCTTCAAGTTCATTATAATAAGTTTGATGAATTGAAAATATTCCCTAATAAAAATGTAAATGATTTATTTAGTTAAATTATTAGGGTTTTTTATATCAATTTTGGGAAATGGTAAATAAATAAAAGATATCGATATTTTGAAGAATATTTTTTGCAGACTAAAACATCCTTATAATATGAAGATTTAAACTTTTGAAGAGAGGAACTTTGTAGAACTGTAATTAGATGATCTATAAAGAAATTTGGTTATATATGAAATTCATGTTAATCCATATGATATGCCATGTCACCAAAATTATTATCTCTTATAGTTATAAAATTTAAGAGAATAAAGGGCTAGTTTAACGACAATCTACACTCGATATGTTTTTATTTTGGTAAAGTTAGGCACATTATAAAAAGGTGTCTAAAGATACTTGATGATAATAGAGGAGATGGATAAATCATGAAAAATCCAAAAAGGATGTTCCCTCATATCTGTGACATTAAACTGATAAATTCACCTAAAAATAAATTTTAGAGGAGGATCTTGGTAATAAAACAAGAAGATAATAGTGAATATTATATATAGGAAGTGGAAAAAAATTTAAATTACATACTAAAGTTACTATGATAGTTGTGGTTGAAAAAGAAGAATATAAATTGTTGGAAGTCAATCAACCAGAAGGTTTGGTTTATCTCAAGCTGGATGTTGAGGGGGATCTCTATGAGCTCCTTTTTAAAAGAAATAAAAATTAAAATTTTAGTGGTTTATTAAAATAATAATTAAACATGTGGATTATATTGAAGTTGAGATTAACCGAATATTACATGAATTGGTAGATCGATTAGTCTATAAGGTGAACTTGGAATATATAATTAATATCAAGATAAAGATTAAAGAACAATATAAGTTGATTGATAACCTTAATGTTTATGTAGTGGTGTAGAAAAAGAAGTTTTAATATCTCAAAGAATAGGTGGTTACCTTGAGAAATAAAGTTGAATATGAAATTAAAGATATAGATTCAACTAAGAAGCTACACTTTGGGAATTTCTGAAATGAATAATTATTATAAAGTGTTAAAAGGGAGTTAGAATGTGTAGATAAAATCCTGAGTGAAAAAATACCCTTTTTTATGGGTAAAAGTGGAGTCAGCTACGAGGTTGAGGCATCAAAGGTAGGAATAGTGACATACTTGAACAAAGAAAAATAGAAGGTGGGACATTCTGATGTCAACACTAAGACACCAGAAGCACTGATCAAAATATCCCTAAATAAAGGGAAGTATAGGATAATAAATAATCTTCAAACATAATGGTTAAATCAATAACTAAGGATTTATTTAAAGGCTTGAGGTGTGTGGATAAAAAGTAAGAATATATTTACTTCTTTTTAGTGTCAAATTTTTGGCTATCTAGGCCATACCATTTTCTACTGTGAATAGGTTAGGAGTAATTCAAATAAAAAATATCTAGAAGTTATAAAAAAAATGAGACCATATCCTTTATTATTAATAATAAATGAATTATATGGATATTTATTTCAATATTATAATTTTAAGAATGTAGAATATTATTACAGGAAGTGAAGAAATGTTAATTACCACTGTGGAACTCAAATACATGTGAATTAAAGAAAAATTACAAATATTTATTTAAACAATAGACACTCCCCATTGTAATAAGAAGAAGATTATGATTATACCACCTATCTTAAAGTGAAATAGGAGAGGCCATCATATGCCATAACTCAACTAGTCTTTTTATGGAATGAGATGAAGAAAATAGAGAATAATTACCTAGATTAAATTTCTCTCAAGGATGTGGATAATAGTATCACCTAGATCCTTGATAGCGGGTCTTCATCCCACATAACATGAAACATGAACCTCCAAAAAATGTAACAGGAAGAGTTAATGAAATAGTGGTTTTTTAAAATGATGAAGCTCTAAAGATCAATGGTAATGGACAAACCCTGTTAAAAGGTAATGATTTATAGAAAATAGAATTGATATAAGTGAATGGATTGTGAAACAACCTCATAAGTGTTAGTTAACTATAAAAATATCTACTTGAGGTTACATTTAATCAGAAAGGTTACATTATCAAAGGTAAGGTTGAGAACTCCGTCAAGAAATGTTGGAATATGAATGAAAATATATATCAGGTGGATAGTAAATAGAATACCTATCTACTAATATTTTAAGAGGTAAAAAACATGTGGAATTAGAGGATAGTCTACATTCACTAATAAATAATGAAGAACTTATCTAATATAATGGATACAATTAATATTTCAAATTTGAGACGAGATCATGAAAAGACCTATGATGAATGTATGCATGGAAATATGGTCTGAAATCCTTATCAACCAAAGAAGAAAAGGATATACTGTAATGACCCAAAAATTTCAAGGAATTTTTTTTTTCTTAATTTCTTTGGGATTTTACAAAAACACAGTTTCTGACGACACTTGATTCCGAGGCCCGGTGTGCCTGGAATCAATTTCTAAAGTTTAGCTCAGGTACATTTAGTGAAAGAACGAGCAAGTTTTCCTAACTTTTGAACCAGTTCTCGGAATCAAAATCTGAGGGCACCGATTAAACCGCAGTGCCGATAATTGCTTAAGAACACCTATTCGGGAGTTGCGTTTGCTCGGGAGGAGTTGTTAAAAATTTGTGGATTAATAAAGAATTGAATAAAAAAAATTGTGGTACAATTTTTTATTAATTCTTTATCCTAGTTTTTATATCCAACATGGGGTAGTTAGGGTGGGATCCACAAGCCCCTAACTAACCATGAGAGGATTAAAGGTGAGGTGGGGCCCACACAAGCCCCACCCCTTCACTTTTTCTATAACTCCTCACCTCCCTCTTAATTTTTTGGGTAACTCCTTCTCTCCCTCTCTCCCTCATAACTCATGCCAACTAGCACTTAATTAAGTTATTGAAACTCTTAATCAATTAAGTGTTTAAATTTTGAACTTACAATGCATGGCTTGATTAAAATAAAATAAGGGGAAACCTTGTTTTATTTTGAGGTTGAATTGTTGTGGGAGGATTTTGGAGAAAGATCCTTTGTGTGAAAGAAGAAGGAATCTTCTTCTTTGTTGAGGAATGTCATCCTATCCATGAAGAACATTTCTTCTCCGACAAAGAACATCGACCCCTCAACTTAGAATGACTCGGCGATCACGGTTCTTCATCTTCTTCATCCTCTTCTTCCTCCACAGCAAGGGAGAAGACACTGACATGGGGAACTCACCAACGATAACATGCATTCTTTGTTCATCTCCGTAACAAGTGAGGAGACGTCGTTTCCTCCTCGGACGCACTCCGATGTCCATGGAATCGACGTCCGATCTCCGCGACGCCCGACGTGCGACGTTAAATATCCATTTAGGGGTTGATTGCTTTTTGTTCGTGAAATATCATTTGTCGTTCTTCGTCTTTATTTTTGGGCCGCTTGTTATCAACTTATCGGTATGAGGTTGGACCGTACGAACACGGCTGACTCTCCTCCCCCTTTTGTTGTTGTGTTGTTGCGGTTCGAAAGATGGCGGCGCGGTGCAACGGCACCGCATGGAAACATGGAGAAATGCGGCAAAGATGCGTGGCGCCGACGCGTTGCGTCGTTGAGGCCAAACGAAACCGCGACCGGAGTCGGGGCTGCAGAGGCGATTCGAAGACTCCACAGTTTGTTTATTGACGTGCGGATCGACAGGAGATGATGGAACATGCCGCAATGGTGATTTGAGGCCCTCGCAGTAAAGTACGGGACCCGAGATGAGTACAGGCACAGATGGAATTGAAAACGGACCACCGGACCAACTCCGGTGGCCCACAGACATCACCGGCAGAGCCCCGACACGCCGCCGGGAGGAACCGCCGTGGATGAAGCCGCGACGGCAGGCAGCCAGATCCCACGGCCGCACGGGATCTGGGGAAGCAGGACGCGACGCTCGCTGTGTCCGCGGAGCGTAAGGGCCGCGGGGGACCGCGTCCCCCGCTCGGCTCGCTGGCTGAGCCATCGTGCCACCCGGCCGAGCCGGGCCGGCCGCGCCCAGCCGGGCCGGGCCGCACCCAGTCAGGCCGGGCCGCCCCATTCCATGTCGGACTTGGAACCGGGTTTGGTCGACTCGTTCCGGGCCGACCCAGGGGGGTTGGGCCGGGTCAGACCGGGCCCAGACCCCCCATTTTCGGATCACTTCCGGTCTTTTGCCCATATCATGGGCTACGGATCTCCGATCGACGCAATGTTAGTTGTGTAGCGATCCTTGGATCGAGATGGTCATTTCGGTATATTAAATTCAAGGTTTCAGAGAACGTTGGGTATGGCCGGGTTGGTTCGAACCTGAAACCAACCAGGCCCTCGGAGCAGAAATGCTTATAACTTGAGCTCCGGACGTCTGATTGATGTGAAATCGACTTTGTTGGATTCCTCTAGATGAGACAGAACTTTTGTCATACTTAGCCTGAGGATTGGACGCAGTTGGATAGTGTCCGGGTTGGATTGAACCTGAAATCCAACCGGGCCCCTAGAACGGAAAAGCTGATAACTTTTAGACCGGATTTCCGTTTGACGAACCGTCAGCGGCGTTGGTGATCACGTTGAGAAATGGTCCCTATGAGTATACCCTTTGAGAGTTCGGGGTACAGTTGAGATATGGTCGGGTTGGTTCGTACACAAAACCAACCGGGCCCCTCGGACGAAAAGGCTAATAACTCACAGACCGGGCGCCCGATTGACACGCCGTCTATTGCGTTGAGACCCCTATGATGAGGCGGTTCTTTGAGATACTTCTTCATGGGACTTTGTGATACTTGGAGTATCGACCTGTAGCTCATGGAGTTGACCCTCTCGGAGACGAGCATACGGAGTATGGAGACCGTGTAGCCGGCTGAGACTTGACGACTGGTTGACCGACTCGACTTGGAGTGAGTCGACTAGACTAGTGGACGGAGCACTACTGTGTTTGGGTGAAGACCCACAGCGGATGGAGCGCCTAGTAGCAGGCAGCATACCTGTGGTACTCGACAGGAGAAGTACCTCTGCAGGCTATTAGGGGGGGGGAACTACTGTGTTTGGGTGGCAGACCCCGGCGGGAAGCACTGCTGTGTTTGGGTGGCTGACCCGCGGTACTCGACAGGAGGAGTACCTCAGCAGTCTTAGGTTAGTGAGCAGTACCTTGGAGTCATGACAGGGTCACTGTACTTGTCAGATACGGGGCTCTTCAGCAGTTGCGGTTTCGACAATGAAAATCCTGGTTTGAGCTAAGTCTATGACCTTTGTGTTTACCTCATGATTGAGATGGGTCACTTGATAACTTAGGTATATGTATGAGCATATACCTAGGTAGTGGTTATCCGTTGATTTCATAAACTTTGTGTTTCCTCATGATTGAGATGGGTTACTTGATAACTTAGGTATAAGTATGGGATTATACCTAAGTAGGGGTTATCTGTTGAGATCCTTCTTTGTGGTTATTATTGTTGGATTTAGTGAGACCTTGAGGGTCTTGGGGTCCCTACTGAGTATCGTTATACTCACCCCTACACGGGATTTTCCCGCACCTCGTTGTGTTGGATGCAGACGGCGGACATCGCTGACAGAGACCGAGTGTATGAGGACTGGACAGTACCCGGAGGTGTAACTCACGATGAGTTAGTATCCGGAGGTGGACTTCATGACGAGACGATACTTGGAGGAGGTTGACGGGTGAGAGCGTTGTGGAGGCTATCTGTACCTACCCTTCAGGTAGAATCCGTGGTGGATGATCCAGGAGCTGCGCTATCTGTACCTACCCTTCAGGTAGGATCCGAGGTGGATGACCCAGGAGCTGCTTCTATTCTTCTAGCTGTTTGTCTTTTCTGTTGTAATTTCGTTCAGTTGTAGCTGTACTTTCAGTTGGGTTTGTATTCTGGCCCACTTACTTTTCAACACTTTCTTTTGTACTTAGTGTATTACTTCCTCTTGTACTCTGTGATGTTTTGTTTACTTTTATAAAGGCAATGCCTTCTCAGTTATCAGGATTTACGCCTTTGGTGCTAGTCTCCTTCCCCTGGCCTATGGAAGGCGGGCTTGGGGTAGTCACGACACGGGCCCCGAGGATGGGTCGTGACATATACAATCTAATTGGATTGGTTTACACTGACATTTTTGTGATAATTAACCAACTTGGTAAATATTGAGAGAGATATTTTATCTTATTCATATATGATTGTAGAATAATGTCCTGTGTTATGTTCATGCATAGAAAAAGAGAAGTCAAGGAGTGCATGAAGAGGCATTAAAGGAGAGTTTCAAACAAGACCATTCACACTATCAATATCTTTTGATCTGAGAATAGAATGGAATAAACACCCATTGAGATGGAAAATTACCTCTAAAAACAAATTATTAATCATAGTGTATCCTCAATAAGAACTCTATATAATAATTGAGTTGTTAAATAAATAAATTATCTAATGAATAATATGACCAAAATGTTTCTCATCGCGAGTGTTGTCTCATGCCACTAATGAAAGGAGGTAGTTTAAGTAGTTGTGTATTCCCAAAATTAGGTAGAGATAAGATTAGGGGAGGATATACCACCCTATAAAATTTAGAATTGAAGGAACCCTTCTCTATAACATTTTTTTTCTTTTGATATAGATTTTATATCCAAAATAAATATTGAAATCATGGTAAGTATAGAAATGGAGTGGATGAAAAAGTGTTTTTAAGATACTCAATGAATATTTAGGCCTATATTTGATTCAAAAAAATGATGGAAAAATTATATGGAGTATTGATGTCAATTTCATTGAAGATAAATATGTAAAGAATACTCAAATTTTAAACTTTTTTTAATTATTTGTTGAAGAGGATGAAGTTGATACAAATCCCATGGATGTACCAAATTCCACAAATGATAATGATTCTGGGGAGAAATCATAAGGAGAGATGATTACTAAATAAAGTCAACCAATGCCTTAGAGGAAAAATAAGAGATTGGGAGTTAATCTATCCAACATAATCATATAAAAAACTGATACTACACAGACAAAATGAATGAGGAATATTGAGAATAATTCTCTTCTATCCATTGTGGAACTAACATTATTTTAAGAAATAGTAAAGAATGAATCATTGATGAATAAATAGATTAAATAAAAAATAAAATAAAATAAAACTTGATAACTTTTGAGGAATATTGGACATCACAATATGATCTAAATAAAGTGGATCCTCAATAATAAGTTTGAAAAAAATGGAAATGTGATCTAGAATAAGGAACACATGTTTTGTAAAGTCTATATATAGATAGAATAAGTCGAAATTGAATAAATTTTTTCACCCCTATTCTTATTTACAAAATTCAAATAGGTTTTAATATGTATAAAGTGGGTTCTAAAACAACATTCATGAATATCACAATTCAAAAAAAGGTTTATATTAAACAACCAGTGGGATTTCTGATTGGAAATGAAAAATATAATGTTTGAATGTTAATTTAGACCCTTATAGTCTAAAATAATAACCAAGAGAATAGTAAGATTGTTAGGATTCATATTTGAAGAGGATGGAATTCAAAAGGGGTGATGCTGATCACAATATCTATGTGAAGAAATATAAGGAAGTTTAATTAATGGTGCTGGTCTATATGGATGATATAATATTTAGAAAAATATGGAATGATTCTATGGAGTATTTTTCTATTTTAATTAGTTTAAAATAAAAAATTTCTTTGATTAATGAACTCACTTATTTTAGGGGGCTTAAATTGATTCAAAAGGATAAATACACTTTGATTTCTCAAGATAAGTATGCAAGAGTATTGCTAAAGAAGTTTAGTATGCATGGTTCTAAGATTTTGAGGAGTGTGATTTCTATTGAAACCAAGATTTGAAATCATAAGTATGGGAAATATAATGATCTTACCTTGTATAGAAGTAAAATTATATGTTTTCTATATTTTACTAAAACATGACTAGATATCATTTTTGCAACATATCTGGTATCCCATTTCCTAAATAAAATATAGAAATATCAAATTGTAGAAGTTAAATGGATTATGAGGTACATACAAGGTATAATCAATTTTTTTAAATTTTGATTCAAGAAAGAAAAATGATTTATCTTTATTTTTTGATGAAAATTAAGCTTATGATGTGGCGGACCTTAAGTCCACAAGTGGTAGTGAATTATTTATTGGAAGTAAATGTGTATCCATATAAAGTAAAAATTAGGTAAGTAATTTTATAATTATGAAAAAAGTATAATATATCTCAGGGACCAATAAATGCACTCAACTTATATGGATGAAGAAATAGTTGGAGAATATTGGTGAAGAAGTAAAGAAACCTATGGTTATCTTTTTGATAAAAAAGTGAAAGTGGTCCTATAAAAAATCTTTTAAAACACTCTTGTTGAAAAAATATTTAAAATGTATATATTGGGAAAAAATAATAAGTGAAATACATAAGGACAAATCCATTGACCCCTACTTTATTTGAGAAACATTAGTTGAACCTCAGTGTTCAACCCCCTCCCTTAGTTGGAGGAGGTTCATATTATCCTCTCTCCCCATTTGTATGTAATTTTTTTATATGGTGTGTTTAATGGATGGAATGTTTTTTCTATTTTGGTTTCTTATTAAAGGGGGAGAATAATGTTGTTTATTGTGAAATTCAATAGAGAAAAATGGATATTGAATTTGTTTATTAACAAGTTGTTCAGTGATAAGCGATAGGTGGTTTCAGTGCTGAGTTTATCTCATCAAGGGGGAGTATATTATATGAAATTTAGGGGAGATATGATCCATGTGGAATTTAAATTTGAATGATCTTGATAATAGAGAGTCATAGAAGATTAATAAATGGGAATGATATAGAAAGAGTAATGACACAAGGCATGGAATTCTCTCCTAAACTCTTGTTTTCTACACCAATCATTACTCACATAGATATATAGTAATGTATGTGATATTCTGTTTTCATCTATAAGTATTAATGTATATGAAGAATTGAATTTCACATTGTATTTCAAGAAATACCAAAGGGGTATAATATTGGAACCAACGTGATCAATGTTGGAGATGTCACATTTTTTTAATCCAGTTGTAGTGATTATGGCTTAAACTTATATCTGGAGTTGATAATGAAGTCTTATGAAAGTCAATAATTCTCCAGGTTCATGGAGTTTTATGATAATGGGAGATGTTTTAAAGATAACGGAATTAATAAGTTTATTGGATGATGTTTAATGTTATTTTTAGTGTGAAGTGAGAATTTTCATACTAGTTAGAGTTGTTTTGATGCTAGTCAAGGTGCTTCATGCTAGTCGAGTGTTACGTTATTCAAGGACTGCATACTGGTTAGGTTTCATTCTAGTTAGGTGGTTGTATGATATTATTTTGTGCACTATCTAGGATATTCATTCATTTCAGGAACAATTATAGTGGGTATATGTGAATTAAGTTCCACAAAATTTAGAATTATAAAGGTTGAAATTTCTTACAAATACTAGATAACCCCTATTAGTGATAAAAATGGATGATTTGGAGAAGGATTAAAGAATATATATTTTTGTATGGATCACTTGAGCATATAATCTTACTTGACTTATACATGAGAGATAATATTTAGGTGGAGATAAAAACATGATCATAGATTTATGAGTGATATCTAGGAGAACTTACCTTAGAGAATGGAATTTCATTAATGAAGTTCAAATAACCAAGTTCGAGAAAAGGAAGTTGTGAGAACATAGTTCCAAAAATAGGGTAAAGAAAAGGAAGTAGGGAGAACATACTTGGGTGAAATTACCTTAGTTAAGGGGGTTTCCTAAAATTAACTTGATCAAGAACACTTACGTGAATGAGGTTGGTTTAAGGGACTTAAGAAAAGATACTTTAGTAAACTTTTCTTATCAAAACTTGAGTTATGGTACTTAGGTGACTACTAGAATTCAAGTGAAGTATTACCGTTGGATGTTTTTGAGACAATGGATTAATTTGAAACATCATAACCTCTTCTTCATGATTTAAATCACCTAATAAATTTTTGATGATAAATAAGTAACATTCAAGTGGATAAACTGAGAATATATCCATATTATGTAGTTAACAAAGGAGGAGTTAGTGTATGTGTTTAAAGGGTGGAAGTACACTAGTATCTAAATATATTTGTAAAGGTAGTGACCCAGGTATAGAGTGACTATGAACAAAAAATCTATCCATCAAAAAAGTAAATATTAGATAATTTTTTTACACTAACATAATGAATGGTGTATGATCCTTAGATTAGTCCTTAGTGGTGAACCAAGTAAAATTTTGTTCATTGTTTTAATATATGAATTTATAATTATGAAGGATGTGTGGTTAACTGTAATAGGTTTAATCTGTTCCTACAAACATGTGAATAAGATCTAATGTAACAAAAAGAAAAATTTCACACCCTGATTCACCCCTCCACTCTCATGGTGTCTTCGATTACAAAACTCTTGTATACGGGATAAAGGCAGTCCTTCCTATTAAGGTATAATTATATTCAATTCTCATTTTCACCTACAATTAAATATTTTAATATTAAAAGCCTGAGATATGGATTAATAAACTTTAAATACTTTATAGAAAAAGGTTATTCATACTATAAAACATTAAAATCCATCAGAATCAAGATTCAAAATTATTTAACAAGAAGGTTTGCCTCTTCTAATTCATCCATAGAGAACTGAAGTTGGCCCTAAGAACTCCCTTGATACTTGAGAAGTAACCTCTGATGTTGGATGTAAAATGAGAATAACCTTATAGAATACATAATTTCTACTCTAATAGAGCCTATTACATGATTATAATAGATATAGAGTATATCACACCTACCACTAATATTTGGTTTCTCAATAAACAATTTAGATAATTACATAGTAGGTTCATAATTCATCATTTCATGAATTTAAACTATATAGTAGAAAGGTCACTTCACACAACTCTAAACTACATGGAAACAGTCCTAGTCATATTATAATAAAGGTTCATAACATTTGAGTCCTTATCACATGATGTAAAATTGCACGACATATAGTCCATCCCACATAAATTTAGATAGTTTGGAGTTTTCCATTTCATATGGACTTAAACTTCTTAGAGAGGATTATTTAATGAAACCTCAAATTGAAAATTTCCCCTTATATATAAGCTCAGTCTACATAATTGTTACCTTTCTATGAAGATTTTGATGGTTATGGTTATAATCTCATTCTCTAATTTCAAGGTTCACTTAACCTATAACCAGAAATCCCCTTAATATAATTATATGTTCCTTAATTCCTATTAAGTTATGATAAACAATGACCCATGGAGATATTATCTCATGCCATGCTAAAAATTCCATCTTCATGCTTGAATATTCACAAGATATGAGGCCTTTACCTATTCAAGTCAAGTATTTATATGAATGTGTACTAGGGAGGGACCGTTTATATTTATCTTGGTGTTGATACTTCTTTCACATATGGTTACCCCCATTCCCACACTAGGATAACCACTCATTTAATTACCAAATATTATGTGCATAAGTCAAATATTTGTAGAGAGGTATTTTATAAGAACTAATTGTGGATTGATTTATATTCTTATAGGATACATAGTGACACTTTGATATTCCATCTATGGAACATCCATAAAAATATATTACATTATTGGTATATGTTGTATGACCTTAAACCCCATCACTCAATTTTTGTTCAAGTTTCATGGAATTAAACTATAGATGAAAATTACATAGAGGCTGTCCTAGTTGAAAACCTATAAAGTGAATCCTAAGAATGATTTATGTCTTTTCCAACAATTACTTCCTTTCCATGAATTAGAAAATGTTTAATGAAAAAATAATAAAGATGTAAATCATTTATGGGCTAACACTTGGTGCTATAAAAATTCAAGCCACTCTCAATGGATCCATTAGTCTAGGAAAAAGTTAGCATATATCTTACTTTCCCCCTGTGAGTGGGTTTAAGTTATTCTATGGGCTTATTGTCATTAATGACATAATTAATTTTTCACTTTTATCATGACCTCCCATTCAAGTGATCCAGTACCCAAGAAATTTCATATTATATCCATTCACCGAGATAATGTGTTCAATACATAGTTACATAACCTTTAAACTTGAACCCTTATTGAATATATTTTTCTCTATGAACCTACATCAGACCTTTGTTGTCTTAATCATTACCTACCCAAATCCTTGAGTTGATCTATTCCTCTTGGAATCCTAAAACCATGATCCTGTCCTCTTGGTTACCCTACTCATTGTAGATAGTAGTGAGTTCATTCAAATACAGAAGAAAACCTATTTTTGGTAATGCTATATATTCTTCCATATCCATCCTATAAACAATAGGAATGTTTCCTTCCTAAGATAATGTATTCTAACCCCATATATTATATCTTGGTGGTGCAGTGATAGTCTCTCTATTATTAATGGTTTACATATCCTCACTTGTATTTGTTTCTTGTTGACCCTGACATTCTCATGTTATGATTAACACATTCCATAACCCAAATATTCAATTGGATTAAAATACCCTTTATGTTACAAATTTTTTCATTATACCCATTTTCAAAGAAAGAATATGAAATCACATTCTTTATACCCTTTAATTTTATGGTATTCATTTTCTATGAAAAACAAGATGTTGTGAGTTGAGATTCTATTCTTTTTGAATTCTTATTAGTCATAATGTCCTATCCATTTGGACCTTAAACTAATTAAAGTGGTGTTCCCTACATGAAATAATTTCATTAAATACAAGATATATCTATAAAAGGGTTCCTAATGTGATGACTTAATAGTTATCAGTGGAGTTTCTCTAACAACCCTACCCTGGATTGGAATTATTTCATTTCATCTACAAAAAATCCCAATTTATTTTTTTAGAAAATTTGAAGAACTATGTGTGGATTCATTCCTATTATATCAAGATATAAAGTGATTCATATTGGTCTTGAACCAAGTCTATCGATATATTCCATCAAATTTAACCCCCTCTCAATACTAGTGTTTGGGACCTTTAATTCCAAATGGGTTCAATGGAACCTTTTTTGGATGAAACTATTGTCATATTTCCACTACACATAAGACCAATATATACATAACCTAGTGTTAAGAACTACATGTGGCTTGATTATAGTTATTTTCTAATACATAGTGGTACCTAGAGGTCTTTACCCAGGTCTAGTCACAAATTAAATCAAATTTAATATGAACTTATCATGATCTTACTCATTTATGTCAGGTATATCATAGTATCCTAACACCAAAATGAAGCTACCTCACTTTTACATGCACATAAACCGGATGTGTATGGAGAATCATTTCCTAGAACTATGTGTGGCTTGATTCTAGTTTCTTCAAGATACATAGAGATGTCTAGATTACTTGTCTTAGATTTAGCCACATGTTTTATCCCTATTAAAACAATTCTTTGTCCAAGAAACTAATACCTCACCTATTCATATAAGGTTTTCCTCCCTGGGTTCAACACTAATATGAAGCCATTTTAATTTTTTAATGACCCAAATCTTCTCAAGTACCCCTAAAAAAGGTCCTTATTTTATGATCTTAAATTACATGAAACCCAAGTCCACTCCAAATGACTCTACAATTTTTGGAATATGTATTTATCATACAACATGAAAATACATGAAATTTGAGTCCTTAATTCATGATGTTAAACTACATGACATATGTTCCAAACTACAAGACCTTAAACTAATTAGAGTGGTCCATTGTGTGTGTCCTAGTTTCTTTATAGGAGATTAAGATCCATATAGGGGTGTCCGATATTTAGTTTCTATCCATAAACCTATGCTAGGATAAAATTCCCCCATTCCTAATAATCATGTTGTTGTGTTTGGATTCCCATATTTAAATTGATTTTACATCCTTGGTCATAAAATAGGACACTATGTGTAGAAAACCAAATCTTCTATCTTGGGTATATCCATAGAGACTCTCCCATCTTTGATCTGAAATTAGAATAACCTATATGAGGTCTATGCATAGCTTAAATCCTTTCATCACAGGGTAAATAGTGGTGTTCAAATCAGTTATCATGGGACCAAATATAGAACCCATCAATATAATATCCTTTTCCTAATTTATGGTCTTATCAATCACATCAAGTCTTTATATAGTAGACTCTATGGTGGGATAACATATATTTGATAAGAACTATATGTTTCATAATTCCTGTTATTTTAGGAGACATAGTGATTTCTGAACTATGTATTTTGGACCCAACCCTTGTTCATCTCCACCTCCATTAATCTTCATCATCCAACAACAAACCACTCACGATTAGTTTGGGACTAGAGTGTGTTAAGGGAATTTGAATATTATCTTCCAATAGACCACACATCCTAATTTGATCATTTGAATAACCATAAATATTTCATCTACATTGGTATTGAGTACATTGAACTCCAAAAGGACACATATACATGGTAATTATATCTATAGATCCATATCCATATTTCCAGCTAGAGGTATGCTTCTTCTTAAGGAGAAGGTCCTATAACCCAATGTTCCATTAAGAACAATAGAATTGAACCTATCACTAAAATTTGGTCATCGATCATCCTCATCATGATTGTTCTTTTTTATAACTTCCTAACTCAAATATGTCATGTTATTATTTATAACTTTTTTATTCCATTTTAAATATATTTTAGAGAACTCCTAACTATTTTTCCCTATTTGGTTTGTCACATTCACTCACCATTGGTTTGAGTACCATGACCCTAAAAATCATGAAACAATATATAATATGGTAAATATTAGTATTGGTCTCTATATCATGTAATGTTGTTACCTTTCCCTTTCTATATAGGCCATATCATCTTATGGTCAATGTTGTGCGACCCTAAACCACAAAAAATCTTGGTCAGATTACTAATAACTTAAACCAAAATCAATTTTTCTAAGGATATATATAGTGATGGATTCCCTCATTCATTCATTTTGGTCCATCCTTGTCTCTAAATCAAACACACAACCTCACCCTTCATCTTTTGGTTGAAGTTGTATTACCTTAAATCCCAATAAATTTTGGTCCAAGCACAAAGAACTTAAACTACATGCATCCCTCCACAAGGATGTATATATTAGTATTTGGTTCTTTATTAACATCATGCTTACCTAGAACTTATTACTATATAATCTAACTCATATTTTGGTAAAAATATATATAAAATTAAACCCCAAAAACTTTTGGTTCAAACACTGTGAACTTAAACTTCTTTAACACATCAATGATATTTTTGGAACTATAATTAGGATCTCCATTCACACTAGGTTATCCATTTCCTTTCTATATTTTCTATCACACCCTTTAATTAAGGCTGAATGACTTTTATGTTTAGTCACATTTTTGGTCAATTATTTATGACCTTAAATATTATACCTCATTATCCCAACTTTAAAGATCTTTGATTTCCCATGGAAAGAGTCATATTACTCTATAGGTTGAAAAGCATCAAGTGGAGTCTAGATAAAAATATGATTCTCCACTCATTAGAACTACAAGTCACATGGCCTAGGTAAAAAAATTAATTTGAGTGTTTAATAAAGAAAAATTCACACAATGTATCATTCAAAACACCTATAAATAATGGTCTGATTAAAAAACATGTTCTTTACTGCTAAGTCTTTCCCAATTCATGGATTTAGAAAAGTTTAGGGTGAATATAAATATATATAGAGATTGTAGGGACCACTATTCAGCCTAAAAATGTAAATCTATGATCACAAGGTTCATTGACCTAGGAAAAAGTTTGATCACCCTTCTATACATCACATATACTGGTTCAAATGATTTTTTTGAAATGTAAAAAGGTGTCATATGAGGGAATATGATTACTTTTGAGAATTGAAATCCTCATTCGAAACCCCCTTCATGTTTTTTATTATACTGAGTCATTTACCTACCTAATATATAAATGTAATAACATTAGATCATGGTGATGGTAAAATTGTAACCATATTTAGACCACCTATATCCATTTAATATTACAAATTCAGAGGGAAACTAAATTTTATAGTCATTTATCTCATATAATTTTTCCAACTTATGGTAATGATATATATAGCACCAAATTTATCTCTCTATATCTATCTGAGTGTACATGTTTAAAATATGTTGTATCAATTTATACATATCATCATTTACTCAAGTTTTTTTGAGTTATTATATAACAAATTTATCACCATAAAATTTTTAATTGGATTCATTTATTATAATATTGCTCTCTATGAGTTTCATAGATTATCATGAACCGATAGTTAAGTTGATATAGAAGTTGATAAATTCAAAAAAATTTGGAATTATAATTTTTTTCATATATTTGAAAAATAGTAGACGAGAATCATCAATATGTATCCTCTCTCTTTATCTCTCATCAAATATAAAAAGAATCATGAACTGAAACATGGTCACAATGTGTTCTTGAGGGACCCTAAAAGTTGGGTCTTTTCCCACTTTGGGTCATGAAAAAATTAACAAAACATATCCAATATTCCCCCTTCTTACTCTATATAAAGTAACCAAAATTAAACCTTTGATAAATCATCTACTCTAACCTTTTTGGCTTCCACATCTAGGTTTTCCCTATAATGAACCCAACTTCAGTAACATAAAGCTGATTTCTACTTTATTACATTGACATATATATATATAGGATCAAATCCCAAAGTATTGATCAGTTTAGAAGTTTTAAATGACTAGTTATATACATGATACCATTTTTACATAGGTAAATAATAAAAAATCATATTAATGTAAACGTTTTTTCATCCTTAAACTCATTCCAAGAATTATTCTTCTTATCCTAGGGAAATGAAAAAAATAAGGGTGATCTCAAATACTGAATAAGGGTTACATATAGTGGAAGATATCATGAGTAAAGAAAAAATATTCAATATTTGAAGTTAAATAATTGAACACACATTCCATTTAATCAATAACATTAGAAAAAATATGACATTATCAATAAGGCAAGGTAACTAACTAAACACACATTCCATTTAATCAATGAATAGAGAATGAAATAAATATAGAGTTAATATCAATGAAAAAATATCTCGGATAATAATAATAACTGAATTATGGATGAATGAAATTATTAATTATTAGACATTATAATATCAGGTATCATGATAACTATACTGTCAAGACCATTCACAAGATAATTTTAAACTATGGGTAAAAATCCATTTTGGTTTGGACAAATGATTAGCTCAAGAGACATGTCGATGCATCTTAGGGATATCTATAACTGGGCCACACTAATAACTATATTTCCAAATAATTCCTCAAATATCTAATAATTTATCTAATCCATGAATCAATATGCCTTATCATCGAATATCCATATTGAGTAAAGCCTATAGAGTTATAAATATTTCCCTTGTTAATCAAATAACTTTCAAAGTAAAAACCATTTGTAAAAATGGTATTAAATTTATGAAATAAAAATATCCATCATACAAAAATATGGATCTTTAAGAGAAATTTAATTCTGAGTGAAAAATAATAATAAGAAAGTGATTGTTTCAAGATAAAGTAAACAACCACGATTGAAATTCAGGTTGTATAATAAATTATATACCTCTTTGGTAACTTTTAAATTATGACCCCATGAAAAGTAAACCTAAAATAAAACATTAATAATCATGAATAAAAATTTATTCAAGTTAAATACATAAAATGGTAAGTATATACACCACATAAAAGTGAATAGGTGTATATTAACAAATATGCCTCAATGAAATGGAAATTGAGATGAAATCTCTTACCTCACAATTTCCATTTGTTGAACATGATTTAACCTCATGTATAATATTTTTCAGTTTTTTTAATTTATAAAAGAACCATAATCATATTTATAATATCATATATGATCCTATTATAATATTTTACCACCTTTTTGTTGAAAATATTTTATTATTTTCATTATTTTGGGTGTTAACTGCCTTGTTTTCTCATCCGTGTTTTGTCGAGAAAGTTATGGTTCTTACACATAGGATAAAGATAAATCATATAAATAATGATATTAAGGTTATAATTATTATATTAACTTAGTATATATATTATTATAACCATTATTAAAATTGGGGTATGGAAAATTAATCGCATCACTTCGTGGAGATGGTAGGCCGTATGAAGGCACGAGCAACAATATCATTCCATTAATAGGTGAATGGGTATGAAGTGTTTCATATATTAATTTTTCAGAATTTATATGTGGTCATATATATCAAATATATTCATTAAATTTATCCTTATCAAATTTCATTTAAATCATAAGTGAAAAATGAATCACAATGCTTCATGCTGCGGTAATCTGTAGTACACATGTGCGACATTATCGGGTTTTAAATGGAATGGAAGTAAGAAGGTATAAGTGTTATTATAAAAATAAAAGTGTAATTATATTATATATATTATATATATATATATATATTAAACCTAAAATTATATATGACCGTGAGAGGTGTTAATGGAAAACAATTTCTACCGCTTCATGAGGCGGTAGTCCGCTATACACACAATCGACAGTTTCATTTCCCATTTTTTGGAAGAGGATGTGATGTCCTGACACAGGATCCACTGAATGGTGCCCCAATCCAGTGTGTCACATGACCTTATGCACACCTCCCCATATGACATGGTATTACAACTAGTAGCGAGGGTGTAGGGTGTGTCTGTGGGGAGACTATGCCCTCATTTCAGAGTGTATCCCAACATAATAATAATAACAGTCAATAGTAGAAGAAGTAAATCAACCAGAAAGAAGATAATATCCAAGATAGGAATAAATAAAAAATTCCAAAGGTAATAAAATATACTTATGATAATATTTTCTTGTTTATTAAAGGAGGAAAATAGGTATAGATGCATCCAGTAAAATACATGAATCAAAATACTAAAATACCTAAAGAACTATCCCAGATAGCATTAAAATATTAGATTGGTCCTATCCTTTCCTGATCATAAGAAATAAGAAAGTCAATAATTGTATAATGGGAGATTACCCTGGTCCCTACATTCATCAATTTAGTCTGTTCAGGTACCCAACGATGGCCCGAACAGGGTGTGATACATCACTAAGTAGGCCACCAATGACAGTGTCTATAACAAATCTAGGTTGTGAAATATAAGTTAAAGTAGTGTAAAATTTATATCTAAAGTATATCAGAAATTAAACAGGTGACCAAGGAATATGTGATATAAGTAAATTGTAACTATCTAGATAAACATGGCTCCCTACAAACAATATCCAGTCTACCATATCAAGGAAAATGGTAAATTATAAATATAAAAGTCACACTGTCCAGTCTGACAACTATAATCTAATACCCATACCAAGGATATCCATAAAAAATTCCAAAATATCCACCATAACCATGCTATACAACCAAGTGTAAAACCACTACCACAACCACAATGCATAATCTAGAATATAACATTCATTATGGACTCACTATATAATCAAGTCATCCGTAATGGCCTTTCTGTCTAATAAAAAGTGTCAAACCATGAGGGGAAAATTCAATGTATAGAATAACAAGGAATCCTCATTGAGTCCCACAAGAATCTCATTGGAAAATTGGTAAATACTTGAGTGGGGACTAAGGAGCATGTCAACACACCATGTCTACTATGTTCCCAAGCAAGCCAGATCCAAGGAGTTGCAAGGTCCAAGGCATCCTAAAGAATCAACACCCAAGGGGAAAACATGATCAAGACACCCACTACCACAAACAAGATCCATGAGATCTAATGGAATCAGGATCCCAAGTATGTCAACCAAGGAATCCATTACCATTTAAATTCATCATCTCATCTCAATTATCAATTCAAATCATCAAATTTCATGAGTTCATCAAACTCATATAATAATTTCTATAAAATACATTCAAAAAAATTAAATATTTCACATCATGTAAATACATGGAAAAGGTGGAATCACCATATTTTAAACATCTCAATTAAAATAAAATAAATTTATAAAATGGATTTATCTGGCTAGGAAATATTACACACACTCCATGGGTGGTATAAAAAAAGGTAAAAAACAAAGGTGCAACCCATGGGTGGAATTGGTTTGGGAAAAACCCCCCAACAAAATTCAAAGGTACTAGTGGGAACTTAAAAATGTTACAATTCATTTAATCTAATAATTCATTTAATTATAGGTGAACCTATGGAATTTCTACCATGCGGAACAACTACAACTAGTCATATAAAATGCTAAACCTGAAGGGAAAGGTATAGACCACCTACCCTAAGTTTATTTTATAGAACTCATCCAACATCAATATATGATTTATTCCAGATCTATAGAAAAATTAAGAACTGATGAAGAACCTAGAAATCGGGCATATTAGTTTTCACCTAAGTAACTCTGTCAATAAAAATTTAAATGAAGAAAAAAAAAGAGTGATGAAGAAATCGCTATAATGAATCCAAAGAGACCAATGAAGTTAGAATATAAGTATGGATGAAGAAATGTTGGAAAAGCCTGTGGAAGAGATTCAAAGGAGACCTCCCTATGTGAGCCTGCTATCTGGTGGAAGAATAAAATAATAGGATTTAGTTTTAATAATTTTTATGGTAAAATATTCCATTTACCTCTTTTTAATTGGGATGCATGATTGGGCCTCATGGTTGGACAAACCGTGCGCCAGCTGTATGACCTACACTGTGCTAAGTGGCACCTCACCCAATTTCCTAGAAATAGTTTTCCAAACCGTTTTCAAACCATGTACCGTCCACTTTCAAAAATTGCAAAGCCCCTTTCACAGGAGTGTTCCCCCATTCATATAGTTTCCTAAAATCATTCACCTTCTAATAGAGGCCCATACCATCTTGCATGGTTATAAGTAACCAGGTGACATTCCCCACACAGTTTCTTCTAATAGTGTGATATACCTTGTTTTTTCAAAAAACTGAGCTTTGGGCTCTGAACAAGCTTCAAAACCCCTGATATACCCTTTAAATCATTTGAAATTCACATTAGTCCAAAAAAATCATTTAAACTAAAAAATAAAGATATATCCCTCATAATAAAACTTAGTATCTTGTAATCTTACCCCCCTTAATCAATTCATCCCAAAATTTCCCTCTCAAGGGTGGTCAAGAAATACTTGATAATAACTCTAGCCACTAAGAACGTATGTCGGTCTCCCATTCCAAAGTCTCATCCTATAAATGGACATACTAATATAAAACCCATAGTAGTGTAACTGACTAGACTCATATAACCTTCATACATATTTCAGTGATACAAACATGATTATCTTCAAAGGATTCATCCACATGTAACTCTACCTTATCTGGATTTAGAGTGTGAGATGGATTTTAATGATAAGAGAACAACTTTGATATATGGAATACATAATGAATGTACTATCACCTATGAGGCATCTGCAACCGATAGGCTATCAGCCCGAATCTCCCCCAAATCTCGAACTACCTAACATATCACGGTAAAAGTTTAACCTATCTTCTAATCCTTTCGTTTCCTAGCCTCAATGAGATATATAAAATACCCGATCCATGACCTCAAAAAATAGAGTTCATTGATGATGATCAGTGTAAGATACCAAGCTATAATATGAGGTATCCATCTCCAAATCAACTGAACCTACTCTAAAGTCACCTGAATGAGATTAGGTCCCAACAATGCTGCCTCACCTGCCTCTAGCTATCATAGGGGTGATCAATGTGGACAACCATACAAAACCTCAATGGTAGACACCTATTTAGTCTTCTAATAACTATTGTTTTTTGTGAACTCAACTAGGTAGATATGCCTCTCCTAAGATCCACCAAAATCTAAGGCACATGGTCTCAACATTTCCTCAAGAACCTGAATAGTGTGATCTACCTTTCCATTAGTCTGAGGGTGTTATGGCGTGCTTAGAATCAATTGTTTACCCATAAAACTCTGAAAATTGTACAATAAACAATGCATAAACAAGGTATCGCTATCCGATACAATGTTATGAGGAACCCCATGAAGTCATACTATCTCACTAATATAAAACCACCCAATATCATCCACTGAGAAGGTCTCCCTGGTTAGCTGGAAATTAGAAGCCTTCATGAGCCTATCCACAAAAACACCCAAAACATCACTACATCAAGGATACCTTGACAAACCCATCACTAAATCCATTTTAAAATCATCAAATTCTCACTCAGTAATAGGTAACTACTATAAAATCCCATCTTTTTATTTATGTTCCACATTCACCAGCTAACAAGTGGAACACCTCGTAACAAAACCAACTACCTCACGTTTCATCCATCAAAATAAATACTGGAGACACAAGAGTTGTTACATCTTGGTAACAATGGAATTCACTACCAAAAATTATGAATGAAAATCCCACATCAGCTCCTCACATATGTACAGTAAAACCCAAACGTGACCATGCATAGGTAGGATCTTAACCTCACCCACAGTCCAACCAGGAGGTCTATCCTCACCTACCATACTCTATCATAGAACTAGGACCTCAAAATATGATCACTTCCTCATAATTACTCTATCCACAATGGTAGCATTCACAAATAAGGATGAAAGAAAAGTCCACCCATGACCATCTTGCACCACTATGTGAATCTCTAAAAATAAGGCCATAAAATAACACTCATTACTATCCTCCAAAACTACATATATCTGAGTCCTCTTGCTCTATGCATTGAAAACTACATTTCCATTTCCCAACATATAGGAAATCTATAAATCAAAATACTTCCATTACTCAACCCTGATATGATAACTTGGATTTAGATCATGCTATGTAAATATATAGTTGAGGATTTTGTGGTCCGTGTACACCACAAAATTCTCTACCATTAAACAGTTCCTTTAAGAGTGAAAATCATGAACAACTACAACTTACTCAAGATTGTGAATTGGGTAATTTCTCTCATGTGGAATTAGATGTTGAGACCCTTACACAGTGAATCAACACCCCTGTATCAAAACCCCTCCTAGCAAGATACCTGATGCACTATAATACATAGTGTAGCTTCTGCCTAGCTCTAGAAGAATCAGGACTAACATTGAAGTTAGTCTCCCTTTCATCTCCTAAAATGATATCTCATAGGAATCTATCCATAAAAACTTCACACCCTTAATAGTCAAGCCCATAAAATGTGATTCTAGGAATGATAAGCCTTGTATGAAATTCATGAAATATCTATATTTCTATAAGAAAACATGTATATTAAATATGTTCTTGGGATGATCCTAGAAAATTACAGATCTCACCTTATCTGGGTCAACTGATACTTCTATCTCTGAGATAATATGACTGAGGAAGTGAATCATATCCAACAAAAAGTGTCACTTTGTGAGCTTATCATATAAACTATTCTCTCTTAGTGCATCCATAATGATCTCAATATTTTTCTCATTGTCTTGTATATTGTCAGAATAGACCAAGATATCATCCATAAAACCACCCAAATGAATCTAGATATGGGTGGAAAACTTGGTTCATAATTCCACGAAAACTCATGGACTGTTCGTGAGACGGAATGAAATAACCAAATACTCATGAAGACTATATCTTCTATGAAAAGATATACGAGGTATGTATGCAGGTCAAAAAAACACCTGATGATATCCAAATCTCAATTCAATTTTTGAGAACACATGAGCTCCTCAGAGATGATAAAAAAGGTCATATATCTATAGAAATGGATAATGATTCTTAACTTTAAAGTAGTTCAACTTCTGATAATCCACACATAGCCTGAGGGTACCATCATATTGTTTTTAAAAAAGGACTAATAAACCCTAAAGAGAAGTAATGGGTCATATAAACCCATTTGTTTCAAAGTTCTCTAGCTTCCTTTGGATTTCCTGCAACTCCGTAGCAGCCATCCTATAAGGAGGAATGGATACCAATGAAGCTCCTGTCACTATCTCTATAGAGAAATCAACCTCTATATCAGTAGGTAAACTATAAATGTTATTCCAGAAAATTTCTCAGAAATGAGAAACCATTGGAAGGAATTATAGCCGATGCGATCCCTGATCATCTAAATATAAAATAGAAATCAAGGCTATCATCCCACCCAACCTGTAATGGTCTTGTCTAGTTCAGATCACCTAGACATCTCATTTAACCTTGTGAATAAAAGCACTACACTCTAGTGATGTGAAGGTTAAACATTGATGATAGAAATAAAATTTGGATTGATAAGCAACTATCCAGTCCATCCTAAGTATGAAATCAAACCTAGTCATCTCAAAGAAAAAAAGATCCCATACGAAGTGCCACTTACCGATATAAATGGGAAACTCCCTGAACTAGCATATACCATCCATTCTAATCCCCAATGAAGTATCTATGGTCATAAAACCATCATAAATATGAATAAAAAGCCCAAGGATTTCCATCAAAGGTGTATATATTAAACTAATAGAAGCACCTATATCAAAAAGAGAAGATACTAGCATAAATGATAATTAGATCGTACCTCTCAATGTAGATAGACCATCACTCTTCTCCTCAGGTGTAAGCTATAAAAAATATATCTGGCCTGAACTGTGACCCTATGAAAAAATCTCACTACCTAGAGTAGGCCCACTCTTCTTTCTAGGTGCAACTAGTTCCTAGATTCCTCAAACATGACCAACACTTGGGCCCAACTGATTGGTATAGCCCCATATCCTAGCCTGAGGTAGAGATATTAATCCCACTCTTAAAACTGATGTTGGAGATAAGACCCTTCCACTAACTGTTGGAGGTAAGGTCCTATGAAAAAACTACACATGGCCTATCCCTCCACAATATCAACAGTCAAATGGGTCTCAATCACACTGACTTTTTATATCCCCCATCTACTATACTAGTGAAAGAAAATAGAGCTACCGAAACTGATAGCCTGGATGGGACCCCCCTCACATGAAGCCTCAAAATGGTTCTTCCTACAATTTGAAGTTGAACTACTAGGTCAAGAGGCTAAACTACCATACTTTTGACCCCCAGTTTCTCTCAGGTTCGGCTATATAATTATTTCCTGATTTACTATCTTAGTAATAGTCATCAAACTGAACACATTGACCTATGATAAAATGAAATATTTTGAGACCCTTTTAAAAGAATTCTTCCTTCAATAGATCATCAGTAAGATAAATATTTACTAAATTCTATAGAGTTTTAAAGCATTCTAAATATTCCATAACATTCATCGCACCCTTCCCCAGACTCATGTAATCATTAGACCTTTCTGATCTTAGGGTCTTAGGAAGAAAGTATTCATAAAAAATATATTGGAAATACCTAAAAACCATATCTTATGATGCATAATCCCAGTCCAAAACATACCAATAGTTCTTAGCATCTCCCTGAAGCATATAAGTCACGATATTCACTCTCCTCTTATTATGTATCTTTAGGTTTTGAAAAATAAAAAATGTAGTCTGAATCCATTGAAAATCAGCCTATAGGACTCCATCCCCCAAAAACATGGGTAGATGATGCTATTGTAACACACCAGTTAGATCTTATATAGATAAGGAAATATTCTTTTTTTCCTAAAAATTATTCATATATCATAGAATTCCCTCACAGATCTATTCCTCAGTACTTTTTTCAATAAAAATACTGGTTACACAAGAGGAAATACTAGAGTATCTACTGGTAACCATTATCCTACCACCTTCTGTGTTTGGTTATTTGCACTCTTCTAGTGTAATACCGGAGGTCATCATGGTGGAATGCCTCTATAATGCCAAACACATGCCTCAAAAAAGATTAAATTAGTGACCAAATCATAGATATAAGCATAGAAAAGGTTGAATCCTTCCTATAAATAGGTCACACACCTATGCCTACTCCTAATGCCAAGAATGAGTAAAAATAATTAGTTATAAACATCACTATAGACACTGCCTCTTGCCCAATAAAATGCTAGATCTAGGTCAAGTTATTTGTTTAAAATTTCCATTTCATTTCCACTAACATTTACATTTATCAAAATTCTATTAAAATGGTTGAACCAAATAGTTCAACACTTTAAATAAATAAGGGATGATACACCTCATGAACTGAAAAATAGTGTCCACCTAATCTATGTCATAACATGTGTAATGTCCTAGGTTTTTGGAGTGGGTCTAATTCCTCAACTGTTTTGAATTTTCAAATTTTTGTGGGTAAAACAACTCTTTTATTATTTATCATAACACAATTATGAGAGTTTTATCAACCCAATGTATTGTTTTTGGATTGTTTTAGAGTCATGGGAAATTACATGGTGTTTTAGTCGGGTTTTGAGTGCATCAGGCATGGAAAACCTTAGTTTCTAGGGTGTGTAGACTGAGGCAAACAATTTAAAAAAAATGTGAAACCTTCAAGGAGAAACCATGCATCCCTATAGCTGTTCTATACATGGTTTGGAAAAGTACAAAAGAAAGGTAACATGGATATGTGGTAGTGTTTTCAGTTTTTGACAATGGGCTCACAAATGGTCGCCGCACGGTTTGGAAAACCATGTAGGACAACCATGTTATGTACACCTTCAGATAGTGGGTGTTGTGTGGTTGGCACACGGTTAGAAAAACTATGAGAGCCAATCATGTTCCTCTTTGTAAAGACCCGTAATTTCAATGTAATTTTTTTAATTAAATGGGAATTTTATGAGTCCATGAAAATTTTTGGCGCCTGATTCCGAGGCCTGGTGTTCTCGAAATGAATTTATGAACTTTTTTTCAGGTGCATTCAGTAAACGTGCGAGCCGATTTTTGAAACTTTTGAACCGATGCTTGGAATTGAAATCTGAAGGCACCGTTGAACTCGCAGTACTGATATTCTCTTAAGGGGAACTTCACCTCAACCGTAGTAGGTCGAGGGTGAAAGATAAAATTTGGGTTTTTTGTGGAAACAGAAATAAAATAAAATAAACTTTTATTTTTTTCTTTCTGTTGAAACCTCCCATGTGGATGGTTTAAAGGTGGGGACCACCTAAACTAAAGCCTCCCACATGGGTTATGGTGGCAGGGACTACCCGAAACTAAAACCCCCTTGACCTCCCCTCTTAATGGGAGAAACCCCTTGAACTCCCTCATTAATGAAGAGTTAACCCATGGAATTCCTCCCATTAATTAATTATGCCTCCTCAATTGATTAAATGTCTCCTAATTGTTTTGTGCCAACAATTTAAAATTGGAAAGAAACTTTTTATTTTGGTTGGATAATATTTTTAGAGCATTCGTTGGAAAAGTTAGAATCTTGGGGAGAACGTTGAAGAAACATTCTCCAACGAAGAATGCCAACGAAGAACTCTCCTTCTTCCAAAAATATTTCTCCAAACTCCATTGAAGGATCTCCAATGAAGAATGAATCGATGATCGAGGAAACACTATCATCACTGACTTCATCTTTTCCCTCTCCTCACCGAAGTCGTTGGAGGAGACTTGTTTCGGGATCGACAAATGCCAATCCATCTCAACCGCATACAATCTTCAACTGAACCATCGAGGTAGGTTGACTGTTTGAATTTCTTCCCCTTACCCATTCTTGAAGTTTCATCCTAAATCAAGAAGAGATTATAGCCGCTTTTTACCGCTCTAACATGGAGGGTTCAGGACAAACAAACATGGCCTGACCTCTCTGCAATTCTCGTGATAAATTGTTTTGTTCTTCACGATGGAGGAGGACAGCAACCAAACTCTGTGGGGCACGAGAATGGCGGCTGACACCACCGCCATCCATGAAAAAAGTGAAAAACAGAGGGTGTCCAGTCAAGCTGGCCACCGGAGAAGGTACGATGCATGACCGCGCCGCATGGCCATCCACGGTGGCTCACCGCCCCGCAACCTCATTACGCCGCCCTGCGACCTCTCCGCCCACAGCCACCGCCACCCCGCGGCCTCGCTACCCGCAGAAACCACTGCCTCGTGGCCTCACCACCCATGGGCACCGCTGCCCCTCGGCCTCACCGCCCGTGGCCTCACCACCCATGGCCTCGCCGCCCCCGTCCACCACCTCCCGCGCCGCCTCGCCACCCGCACCCCCTCACCGCCCCGGCCGCCGTCACCCCGCCGCCTCACTGCACCGCCCCGAAGCCTCGCCACCCCACGACCTCACCGCACGCGACCACCACCACCCCGTGGCCTCGCCACCCATGACCCCTGCTGCCCCGCGGCCTCACTGCCCCGTACTGCGGCCTCGTGGACCTTCACAGCCTCGTGGCCCCCGACGACCCCACGACCTCACAACACTCTGGATACCTCTGTGGCCTCGTATCCACCCGCGACCTCTGCAGCTGCCTCGCGACCCTTTTCAGCTCCACGGACCCCCTTGCGGCCTCCACGCCACCCAAAGTGGCCGAGCTAGACCCAGTGGGCCAGACCAGACCTAGTGGACTGATTCGGTCCGACCGGGTCGGACCAGACCGGGGCCAACTTCGATCTTTTCACTCTATCAACCATAACTTTGGAATAAGGCGTCCGTTTGATGAATCGTTAGTGGTGATGGAAACCTTGGAGCGTGATAGTCTCTTTGATTATACCCCACTAAAGTTTTGGATAAAGTTGGGGAATGCTCGGGTTGGATCGGGCGCGAATCCAATCGGGCCCTTGATACTAAAAGGCTAATAACTTACAGACCTGGTGTCTGATTGACGCACTGTCTATTGCGTTGAGACCCCAATGATGTGGCGGTCCTTTGGGATACGTTTTCATGGGACTTTGTGGCAATTGGAGTATCAAACAATGGATTGAGGAGTGAACTCTCCTGGTGATGAGAAAGCTTAGTGCGGGGAACCCAGTAGCTGGATGTGACGTGATGAACGAAGAGAGATCCTATGTGGGTCAGCACCTAGCAATCCTGTGTGGGTCAGCACCGAGCGATACTATGTGGGTCAGCACTGAGTGATCCTGTGTTGATTAGCACTGAGCAATCCTGTGTGGTTCAGCACCTAGCGATCCTGTGTGGGTCAGCACCGAGCGATCCTGAGTGGGTCAGCACTGAGCGATCCTGTGTGGGTCATCACTTAGGGATCCTTCGTAAGTCTGCTTCTTAACAGAGTAAGATGAATTAGTAGTTACATCTAATCATCTCTACTAATGTACTTAAGTTATACATGGTGTGAGCTGAGTCAGAGCCTTTGTGGTATTCTTCTCTGTGGCATACTTGTGTGGTACTTACCTTCGTGGTATTCATTCCTTTGTGGAACAATTGAGATTTGGTATTTTTAGTTGGACTCTGTGTTTACTCTTGATTGAGATGGGTATACTTGATAACTTAGGTATATGTATGGGAATATACCTAGGTTGGGTTGTCAGTTGATTTCATGCTTTGTGGTTCATCCTTTGTGGATTTTGTGAGACCCTGAGGGTCTCGGGGTCCCTATTGAGATTTGTTATACTCACCCCTATACGGGATATGCCCACACCTCATTATGTTTGGTGCAGACACCGAACAACGATGACTGAGGATGAGAGTACCCGGACTGAAGGTAGCTCCGAGGTGGACCTTATACAAGGCATACCAGATTACTGTTCGAGAGTTGTACTTACCCTTCAGGTAGGATCCTTGGCGGGTGATCATAAGAGCTGTTGGAGTTTACTTATACTTTCAGTTTCTTGAAATTTCTAGTTGGGCTTGTATTCTGGCCCCTTTTACTTACTGTAATCACTCTATTTACAATTCAGTTTACTTGTGTTCGTATCTTGTTGTGTGCTTGGTTGCGTGTGTTTACAGGTTATAAAGGAAATTCCTTCCTAGTTTTAGGGAATACGCCTTCGGTGCTAGTCGCTGGCCCCAGGCTTATGGAAGTCAGGCTTGGGGTAGTCATGACACGAGCCCTGGGGGACGGGTCATGAAAAATTGGTATCAAAGGATTCAGTTATACCATATAACATAGGAATCTGTTCTTTCTTTTCAACGAAAGTAGTGTTAAGTGTAGTGAGTGTGGTTATCAGTTTAGGGAATCCAGTGTTGGTGCGGCAAACGACGTATCCATACACCAGGACCTTAGATTCTGATTTTTTACTCAGTGAACGAAAACACTAATTTTGTGTGTGTTTTGAAGATTTTTATTTGTGATATATTTGAGTCAGCTCACCAGGTATAAATTTTTGACCGTGGCACACCTGTTTCCTCTCAGGATGCCTCCACGCAGACAGCCAGCTAAGGTTCTAGATATAGTACGCACTGACAGAGTAAGATGAATTAGTAGTTACATCCAATCATCTCTAATACATTATTTAAGTTATACTTTGTGTGAGCTGAGTCAGTACCTTTTTGTTATTATTCTGTGTGGTACTTACCTTCGTGGTATTACTTCCTTTGTAGAATTGTTGAGCTTTGGGATTTTGATTTGGAGTATGTGTTTCCTCATGATTGAGATTGGTATACTTGATAACTTAGGTATATGTATGGGCATATACCTAGGATGGGTTGTCAGTTTATTTCATGCTTTTTGGTTTATCCTTTGTGGATTTTTTGATACCTTGAGGGTTTTGGGGTCCCCACTGAGTACCGTTATACTCACCCCTGTACGGGCTACGCCCGCACCTCGTTGTTTTTGGTGCCGACGACGGACATCACTGACTGAGGACAAGAGCACCAGGACTGGAGGTAGGTCGGAGGTGGACCTTAGATGAGGCATACCACAGAGATGAACGTTCGAGTGCTGTACCTACCCTTCAGGTAGGATCCTTGGCGGGTGATCACAAGAGCTGTTCTAGTATACTTGTACTTTCAGTTTCTTATACTTTCCAGATGGGCTTGTATTGTGGACCCTTTTACTTACTGTACTCACTCTATTTACTATTTAGTTTACTTGAGTTCATATCTTGTTGTGTGCTTAGTTGCGTGTGTTTGGATGTGATAAATGCAATGCCTTCCCAGTTTTAGGGAATACACCTTCGATGCTAGTCTCCAGCCCTTAGCCTACGGAAGTCGGGCTTGGGGTAGTCACGACATGGGCCGCAGGGGATGGGTCATGAAACTCTTTTAAATAGGTTAAATGACCAAAATAATCCTCCCTTATTATTTTATATTTCTTATCTTTTCTCCCCTCTTCCACCTGCACACACATGGAGTTTTCTTCTCATGTTGGCTTTGATCCATCTTCTTTGTTCGGGATCCGTTCTTTGATCTATCTATGGTGTTGGATCTGTATCGATAAATATTTGAATCATATTTCTTTCTTTATTATTTTCTGTCTCCTTATAATGAATTATAAATATCTGTGACTGGTTTTAACCTATTTTTAGGGAATTCTTTCAAAATGATTATTTCCTCCCAATCACTCCGAGTTAGAGGCTAATATCGGACGTGTGATCCTCTACCTACTTGAGGTAGGTGATTTTTATCTTTCTTTGGGATATTATAGTTGTTTTGGGGGTGGAAATTTGAGTTATCCACTGGTTAGTCTAAGAAAATACCTATAAATTTAATTTATTTTATTTTATTAACGAAATTGAAATTGTGAGATGCCTATGGGCATGCTAAAAAATGTTTACAAATGGCTGAGGATTGGTGAGAGGGAGAGACCTTGGGTTGTTTATCCTAGGGTTTTAATTTATTTAAATTAAATTAAATTATTTAAATTGAATTTTATTATGATACTATTATGCATTACCGAGTTCCATAGGAATGTAATGGGCTCAGCTCGAGTATTGAGTTGGTGTTAGACAACTGGACTGAGGTGATATGATCATTATGATGGGAATGGACTAATATTTATATATTCAGCTGATTTTGATCACCAGTTGTGTTAATTGGTCATCAGATGAGGTGATGAGGTTTTGAGGTTTTGGGAATGTCTCATTTGATTTTGGATGGTGGTGACCATCATATTTGAGTGACTTGGTCATAGGAGAAATAGGTTCCCAAATGGTGTGGTTTTGGATACTATTTGGTGATAGATGCTCACCCATGTTAGACAATGAACCATTTGGAGTTGTGTACAAACAATAGGACTCTGATGATGAGGTGGTATCGACTACTTGTGTGGGTATAAGCCTCCGGTAGTTGAGTCTTTGGGAAATGGTTAGAGCTGAGTTTTGGAGAATGCCCAGAGGATGGTGAGGATCCATCAGTTGGCAGTGTTGAGACTTTTGGTTGGGGGATGAGGCTCCCTGTACTTGAGGCTATTGAGATAGGAATTGTTTGGGAGTGTGGAAATCACAGTTCATCAAGATGTTAGCTGTTGAGCTGATGGTGGTATTATTTGGTGGATAGATATTGTTGTGCCTTGGACTTTGTGCTTCGAGTTAAAAAATTTAATTTTGAAATGAGGTATGAGGGACCAGGTATGTGATTAGGTCGTTCCCTTGGGATGTCAATCACTTGATTGGACACAAGGTGTCAGTTGGGATAAGGTTCCAGGTGGTTTTAATAAAGGTGTAACCTATGGGTTCACATAGAAAATTTTACATCAGGGGATGCCTTATACTTATTCTAAGGATCCTATCCACTACAATATTCTGGTGTTGGATGAATATGGTGATTCCTCCCTTGTTTCCACTAAGCACAAGTAGAGCAGGGTATTGTTATGAATGTGTGCTATGCTATTTTATTTATTTATTTTTGGTATACACCTGCCAAATCATAGATGTCAGATAGTCACATGTTGGTGGTGGCCTACTGAGATTCTTTCTCACACCCTATATGGGCCCTTCTAGATAAGTGTTGATTTTATGGATTTTCATTCAGGTCAAGGTTTGAGATATAGTGGTATAACTTTGTATTGGGATATTTAGAATGGGATGGATGGTAAGGGACCATTGTTTTTTTCCTCATCTAGAGTTATCATTTTGTATTTCTTCTGTATCAGCATACTTATATGTACATAATGAGGTTGGAAATTGGTGACCCTTATGTTTATTGTATTATATGACCAAATAGTTATTAATTTTCTATTCCTACAACTACAAATGGTACAATTTGATGTTTTAATTCTGTAAATAAACTTTTTTATTATTATTTCTTCTACTCCTATTGGTTGTGCTTCCTCTATGGGAAGGTTACTAGTCTAGTGTCTTCTAGTTTTTTTCTTTCTTAACTATGTCTATTTATACCGTTATTATATCATCAAAGAAGTTTATAGTCCCCCTAATATCACCCCTTTATGTCCTAACTACTAGTTGAAATCCTTTGACATATGGGGAGGCATGTTTAAGGCCCAGTGAAACTCATCTCGAAGCACCACTTGGGTGGATAAAAGGGTTGAGGTGATAAAAATTCTATCAAATGAGTTTATTTGACCTCTTTATGGGTATTAATATTTGATCTATGGTAGACCTAAGATGAGGATTTTGTTAGGACTAGGGTTAGAGCTTGTGTTTGGGTTCCCGCAACCCCATGATCGGGGGACTAACCAAGTTTACAAGGGTGAGAATTACTATTCTTATTTTCTCTGATTTTAGTTGATATGATTTCTTCCTTGAGTGGTGCACTTGGATGTGACTAGTTATCTGTTGTGATATGTGACCCTTGACCAGGTATGGTAAGGGAGATGATTTACCCATGTCTTGGTCTGAAAAGGGGTGGTTGTTTATGCTCTTATTAGGAACATAGGATGTTTTAAATATATATATGCATGTACTGTGAGAATTGATTGTGGTTTTTATTGGGGACGAACATTATTCAAAGAGGGAATGGGTTGTTTAAAGTTTCAAAAACATAATCTAAAAAATGTTTTCCTACCTATCCTATATTTTGTGGCATTCTATTCAACCAACCCAGGAAAGTGGTTCCAATGAAACCTTTTTTATATGTGATGTGTGTGTGTGTGTATGGACCTAGCTCATATAGGAGTAAAAATTGATGATTATGTAGGGGTAATTTCTGTCATCAGTTTGGGTAAAAAGGTCATCAAATTAAGGAAACATGGTTCATCGGGATGGGTATGGCCTGAGGAATATGTGATACCTAGTTCTGATATGGATGGGTAAGGGGAAAAGAGGCTGGATGTCGAGAGACATGGTCATCATGGGTAAGGGTATGGGTAGTGAGATTGAGATGTCTATTACTGACTTCCCTATCTGTGCTATATATTTATGTTATATAGCTTGTATGACCATTATATTAGTATTTAGTTGGATTCCACCTATAAGGGATCTAATGGAGCATCAAGAGGTAAATGATGTGATTAAATAAGAGAGAACATAGTTTGAGACCCTTGATGGTGGGGATGAGGCCCCAAAGGGTCAGAAAGGGCATGATCTGTAGGTACGTGCTCTAGTGCAGGTAGGGAAACGACTAGATTTGACAGCCTTTGGTTTATGAATTGAAAATCTACTTAGGGAGAGTCTGGTACATGTTATTCAAGGCATCGATAGGGGAACTCAGGGAGAAGATCCTTTGATGGCATATTGGACTTAATAGTTCCAGTTTTAGCACCCACCACTATTTTAGGGTGAGGGAAGGCCACATGTGACTAAGAACTAGATTGAGTCGATGAAGATGATCTTCGAGTAGCTTGAGACACTCCCAGGATAGAGGGGAAATATGGAAATTTACATGCTCATAGTAATGGCCATGTGTTGGAGGGATTTAAAGTTCTAGGAAGGGAGACATGAGGTATTGTCCTGGAAGCAAGTTGAGGCTAGGTTCTTCAAGCACTTTTTCTTGGAGATGCTCAGGATAGAGAGAACTGAGATTTCTTGAGAATTTAGTAGGGTGACATTTCTATCATGGACTATGAAATGATTTTCAACAAGTTTTCATACTTAGAACCTAACATGGTGGGTGAAAAAACCTCAAGGGTGAGCTATTTCAAGTATGGTCAATGGAACACCATTTAGGTGTAGGTAACCATCTTCAGGTTGGCCTCATTCTTGAAGGTGATGAATCTGGTGATCATTGGTAAGGGACACTTGATGGATTCATTATACCCAAGTCAAGTGATGGCTTCAAGTGATTCAGTGGTTATTCTTCTAATAATAGGAAGAGAGATTTAGAATATTTCTATTATGGCAGTCAGGGCTTAAGAAGTCCACAGAGGAGTAGGGCGTCGATAATGTTCTTCCAGTGTGGGAAGACATGACATGTTTGGACTCTGTTCAAGTGGAATACAATGGTGTGTCAAGAATGTGGATAGGTCAGATATCTTGAGATATTCTACAGGAATCCTTCATGGATAATCGGTAGTTAGGGACCAGGGAAGACTTTGGGTTATGATCTTGAATAAGGAGTGGTACTAGGAGATGGTCGTTGGGATTTAGATGCATGTGGAGGTTGTGGTAGAGAAAGTGGGACCCGATATTGGGGTCAGTGGCCGGTGGCTGGTACAACATCACAGGGAGGATAGGCATCATGTAGTTGAGGTTTAGGATAAAATTCACACACTAGATCTTCAAGGTTCTGTGCAGGCTAGGGAGATAGTTATAGTTAGAGGTACTCAATGGGAATAACCGTGTTTTTTTGGAACGAAATTTTTAGAGGCATGTATGTTTTGGGTGAAATAGATGTATCTAAGGACTTACCAAATTATATTTACTAGGTTGGCATCAAATTAGATGTGTTACATATATATCTATGTGAGTGAGGTGTGAAACACTGAGATTTATATGTGAGAATCATTGGATGTGTGACTTGTAAGGTGCATTGGCCTCTTTGAATCGATGAGATGTGGGATTACTTGAGGTTCTTAGGAATTTGGGCATCATTGTGATGTGAATCTTGTTTTACATAGAAGGAACCATGAATGATTTGATCATATGATGAGATGCATGACCTCATAGGTGTCATGTACGACATGGACAGATGACAAGAATATAATGAGATACGAGACATGATGGGTGTTGGGAATTACACAAGAGCACTTAATGAGGCGCAAGGGTGAAAATGCATCATGGGAGGAATTTTGAGTCCACGGGTGGTCGATGGACCATCGATTTTATTTTTGTTTTGGGTCAGGATGTGATTGGGGTAGGTAACTCCTAAGGCGGGGAGTGTCCAGTGGGAGTTTACCTGTGACATGTTGACCGAGGTAGTCCAATTTACTTTTAATGAGATAGTTACATTTAGTTACATATTTGTATTTTTATTTATAGATTTAGGATGAGATATGTTAAGGTGGGGAGATTATAAAATATTGGGCTTTTGGAGCCAGCCAAATTCCTCATCCATTTTGAATTTTCAGAGTTTGGTGGGTAGAATAACTCTTTTCTTGTTTATCAGAACTTAATTACAAGAGTTTTCTTAACCCATTGTGTTGTTCTTGGATCGGTTTAGTGTTTTGAAAAATTTATTAGTGTTTTGGTTCGGTTTCAGGTGAAGAAAATTCCAAAAAAAAACAAGTTTACAGAGGTATGCAGACTGAGGCACTCAGTTTGGAAATATAGTGTGGCCTCCTAGAAAAAATAATGAGGCCCTCCAGGTGCACTAGACATGGGTTGAAAAATTATTCAGGAGGGGGAGCATGACCGTATAGTCGATTATATATATTTTTATAGTGGGATCAAACACTATTTCCGTACGGCTTGGAAAACAACGTGGGAAAACCATGTGAGGCACTCCTTCGGACAAGGGGTGTCACACGGTTGGCAGACGATTGGAAAAACTATTCAAGCCAACCATGTGCCTCATTTAAAGAGTATTAATGACAAAAATTTCCCTCCCTAATTATTTTAGCTTCCTCATCCTTTCTCCCCTCTTTCAACCATATGTACATGGGGTTTTCTTCTCCCCTAGGCTTTGAGCCATCTTCTTTATCCAGGATCCTTTCTTCGATCCATCTATAGTGTTGGATTCGTATCGGTAAACCTTTGAATCCACTTTCATCCTTTATTATTTTCTCTTCCATATAGAATTCTAAATCCATGTGAGTGGTGTTAACCTATTTTCATGGTGTTTATATAAAACCCTGATTTCTTCCAAATTAGTTTGAGTTAAATTCTAAGTTTGGATGGTTAGGAATTCACCGACATGAGATAGGTGGTGCTTATGTTTCTTTATGATATCAAGGTTGTTTTAGCTGTGAGGATTTGAGTGTACCATCATGTAGTTTGAGAGATAAGTGATCAATTTAATTTATTTTTTTAATTAATTAAATTGACCATGTGGTATGCCTATGGGAATGTTCAAACAAGTTTAAAAATAGTCGAGGCTTGGTGAGATAATGAGACCATGGACCATTTCGGCCAAGGTTTTGATATATCTAAATTAAATTGTTATTTTTAAATTGAAATGTATTTTACTGATGTTATGCATTAATGTGTTCCATGAGAGTGTTATGGGATTGTCCTGAACATTGAGATAACATTGGACTTATGGACCCAGGTGACATGATCATCATGTTGGGCATGGACTAGGATTTATATATTTGGGTGATGTTGATCATAGGTTGGGTGAATTGGTCATCAGATAAGGTGATGAGGTTTTCCTATTACGATCATGAATCGTGTGATTTTGGATTGTGGTGACCATAACATTCGGTTGACACACTACTAGAAATCCCATTTTTACCAACGCTTATATCCCAATTGTTTGATAAACCATTGGGAATGGTTATGTATACCAACAGTTTTCTTAAAACCGTTGGTATAGAGGCTTTTATGAATAATTTTACCAACTGTTTGTAAAACCGTTGGTATAGGGCTCAATTAAGACACTTTTACCAACAGTTATACACTAAACATTGGAATATGTTGGAATCTATGCCACCTTTTACCAACGGTTTAAAGAAACTGTTGTTATAGGACTACATTCCCAATGGTTTTTAAAAACCGTTGGGAAAGTTTTCCCCTAAATCCAGTTCAGGTGTCCAGTAGCCCCTCCGCTCGATTGTAGTCCCCCTCTGCTCAACTGCAGCCCTAAATTGAAGCTCTACTGATGCTCTCTCATTACCCAGTCTCTGAAACTCCATCCACCCTCTTCAATCAAACAATTTTCTGTTCTACATTTCAAATCGGTAAGTTCTACCTCAGTTATAATGTTCTTTATCTATTTTTTTATTTTTCAATTTTTATTTGACCTAAACGTCTGGGATCTCTCTATACAAAGACTCAGAAACTCATTCCACTCATAGATCCATCTTAAATCAAACAATTTTGTAGTTCTACACTCTAAATATGTAAGTACTACCTTAGTTTTAATGTTTTTATCTATTATTTTTGTTTTTTTTGTTTTAATTTGGTATAAACTAGGTTGTGTTGTTTATGGCATGCGAAGGTTAGTGATATTGAGGATGAATTAGATGTTGGTTGGGTGATGGATTGGAATTTTGATGTATTTTGGATTAAGTTTATTTAATTTTCAATGAATTATTTGGGGATTTCCTCCCTTTAACAGAGCCCCCACTCCTCATGGACCCTGGACACCCCCCCTCTTAGACCCTGGATAGTCCCCCCTCCTAGAACTTGGACAGCCTGGCCCCCCTCTTTCCTGAAACTTGGACAACCCCCCTCCTGAACCCTGGACAACCCCCCCTCCACACTCCTCCCAGGACCTTGTATAGTCCCCCTCCTTCCTGAACCCTAGGAATCCCCCCACCCTCCACCCTGGACCATAGATAGCCGCCCTCCTCTATGTTCCCTGGACAACCCCCCCTCCTTCCCAGACCATAGAAAACCCCTTCTACCATTCTCCTTGACCCTGGACAGCCCCCACCCCCCTTCCTGGACCCTGGACAGCCCCCACCCCTCCTCCTAGACCTTGGACATCCCCCTCATCCCCCTCCTCAACCACCAAATACCCCCCCCACTTCAAAACTTTGACCACCAAACTTGGACATGATGGATTTTCTCTAAAAAGATAGATTTTATCCTCAAACCACCTCAATAATATCCTAAACAATGCTTATAATGTGGTTTTCACAACATAGCATCCAATTGTATTCCAAGTCACTATTCTATCCTCCCTTGGCTAGATTTTACAAAAAGCGTTCAACCTTAAGGATCCAAATAAAAATAAATTGATATAAGACATTTGATAATGGATTAAAATTTCAAATTGGGATCCAATGAGGAATATTTGAGATATTATGCAACATGTCCATGAGTAAATCCATTTTTATATATCCGATAAGTTATTTTTCACAATTTTCACACATTAATTGTTTGTAAAAATTGGAAAAACATTTATAAAGGTTCTAATATATAAAAATGAATCTATTTGTGGATGCAGATTAACCAACAATGTCTAGCTTGTCTGCCTCTTCCATGATCATCGATGTGCACATCCCGTCTCCATATGACCTCGCACAACGGGTGACTCAGCGTCTGGCTGATGAAGAGCACCATATTCTCTTACTTCCACACCAGATTCATGCCCGCCACGCTCCTAAAGTGATCAATCCCACTAAGCGTCCCTGTGAGCTTGATGACACGACCACCAGTTCTTGTAAGAGGCAGAGGAGTTCTATGCTGATGGACCAAGATGATTGACCAATGTCCATCCATCTGGATGAAGACGTAAAAATTAGCGCTTCCTGGGAGGCAACCCATGTTCTAGAGTTTCATCATTTTTCTTTTTTTACTTTGTTTTAGGAAATAAACATGGCATGTATGCAACAATTTTTTAGCTGCTTCTGATCTATATGTGCACTTGTCATTACTCTGCATGAATGCTTCTATTTTGTTGGATCCTTGGTGTTATTTTTTATGAAATGATGTAGCTATGTTCTGTCTATGTGTAGATTTTACAGGTACATAAGTATGTGCACTTTTCATTATTCCATTCTTTCAGTGCTTAGGCCGATGGTATGAGGGAGGTTCGTATCGGAGGTAGACGAGCATCTACGCGTACCCGACTAGACCCTTCCCCTCCAAACAAACGCATTCTTATTCTGTTGAAACTTCAGGGAAATGATCCATGGGTCAAATGTGACATGTATAAGTCAACCCTGCCTCAATAAAAGGCACAGTGTGGCCAGGATCACTAAAACTGCCTCTCTTTTGTTCAAAATTGACTTATTTTTAAGTGAAATCAACAACTGACATATGGGAAACTGATCAAACACCTTCGGATTGTGTTGAAACTTTAGAAAAATGATCCATGGGTCATATGTGACATGTAAAAGTAAACTCCGCCTCAATCCAATGCGCGGTGTGGCCGGTATCACTCCAAGTGTATGTATTTTGTTTAAAATGGACAATATTTTACGTACATACGCCAATCCAATCAAACAGCTTTTGATTATGTTGATACTTTTTCACAATGATCCATGACTCATATGTGTCATGTATGAGTCAACCCCGTGTCAATTTGAGACCCGGTGTGGCCAATACCACTCAAAGTGCCTCTATTTTTTTAAAAATGGACTTAATTTTAAGTGAAATCAACATATAACATACGGAAAACCGACCAAATGCATTAGGATTCTATTGAAACTTAAGGAAAACGATACATGAATCAAATTTGACATATATGAGTCAAATCCGCCTGAATAAGAGGCTCGGTGTGGCCGACACCACTCAAAATGCCTCTGTTTTGTTAAAAATGGAGTTAATTTTAAGTGAAATCAACAACTGACATACGGTAAACCGAAAAAATGCATTAGGATTCTATTGATACTATAGGAAAACTATCCGTGGGTCATATGTGAGTTTAAGAGTCAACCCCGCCTCAATCCAAGGCATGGTGTGGATGGTACCATTCAAAATGTCTCTTTTTTGTTCAAAATGACTTTAATTTTAAGTGAAAACAACAACTGGCATACGGAAAACTGACCAAATGCGTTTCAAATATATTGAAACTTTGGAAAAATGAACCATGGGTCATATGTGACATGTAAGAGTCAACCTCGCCTCAATCCAAGGCACGGTGTGGCCAGAACCACCCAAACTGTCCCTCTTTTGTTTAAAATGGATAATATTTTACGTACATACGCCAAACCGATCAAACAGATTCTGATTGTGTTGATACATTTTCCAAATGATCCATGACTAATATGTGATGTGTATGAGTCAACCTTGCCTCAATTTGAGGGTCGGTGTGGCCGACACCACTCAAAGTACCTTTGTTTTGTTAAAAATGGACTTAATTTTAAGTGAAATCAACAACTGACATACAACAAACCGACCAGACGCATTCAGATTATAATGAAACTTAAGGAAAATGATACATGAGTCAAATTTGATGTTTAATAGTTAACCCCACCTCAATACAAGGCTCGGTGTGGCCGACACCACTCAAAATGCCTCTGTTTTGTTAAAAATAGACTTAATTTTAAGTGAAATCAACAACTGACATACGATAAACCGACCAAACGCATTCAGATTCTGTTGATACTACTGGAAAATGATCCATGGGTCATATGTGACGTGTATGAGTCAACCCAACCTTAATCCGAGGTGTGATGTGGATGGTACCATTCAAAATGTATCTCTTTTGTTCAAAATGACTTTAATTTTATGTGAAAACAACAACTGGCATACGGAAAACTGACCAAATGCATTCCAAATCTGTTGAAACTTTAGGAAAATGATCCATGGGTCATATTTGACGTGTACGAGTAAATCCTGCCTCAATCCGAGGCGTGGTGTGGCCAGAACCACCCAAACTGTCCCTCTTTTGTTTAAAATAGACAATATTTTACGTACATACATCAAACCGATCAAACAGCTTCTGATTGTGTTAATACTTTTGAAAAACGATCAATGACTCATATGTGATGTTTAAGAGTCAACCCCAGATCAATCAGAGGCCCGGTGTGGCCGAAACCACTCAAAGTGCCTCTGTTTTGTTAAAAATGGACTTAATTTTAAGTGAAATCAACAACTAACATACGACAAACTGACCAAACACATTCAGATTCTGTTGAAACTTAAGGAAAACGATCCATGGGTCAAATGTGACGTGTAAGAGTCAACTTCACCTCAATCTGAGGGACATTGTGGCCGGGACCACTCAAACTCCTTCTCTTTTGTTCAAAATGGACTCATTTTTAAGTGAAATAAACAACTGGCATACGGGAAACTGACCAAACACCTTCGGATTGTATTGAAACTTTAGGAAAACAATCCATGGGTTATATGTGATGTGTAAGAGTCAAACCTGGCTAAATCTGAAGCGCGGTGTGGCTAGTATCACTCCAAGTGTATGTATTTTTTTTATAATGGATAATATTTTACGTACATATGCCAAATCGATCAAACGGCTTCTGATTGTGTTGATACTTTTGAAAAATGATCCATGTATCATATGTTACATCTTTGAGTCAACCCTGACTCAATCTAAGTCCCAGTGTGTCCAACACCACTCAAAGTACCTCTATTTTGTTAAAAATGGACTTAATTTTAAGTGAAATCAACAACTGACATACGACAAACTGACCAAACGCATTCGAATTCTGTTGAAACTTAAGGAAAACGATCCATGAGTCAAATGTGATGTGAACAGACTGCCCTAGACAGCCCCCACCCCCCTTCCTGGACCCTGGACAGCCCCCACCCTCCTCCTTAGACCCCGGACAGCCCCCCGGACATGAATAACACTTTCCTTTTGTACCACTGTGTATGAAAGTAAATGAGACTCGATTGCCTTATGTATAATTCTATTACAATTTGATTAAATGTTATACCTCATGGATGATATGTAAATGTAGGCATGTTGATTTCACATGCCTTTTTTTATTTCTTTGATCATGCAATGTTATTTGGGATTATTCCATTTTTGTATGTCTTGAACTATATGAATGACTTGGTAAGGTTATTAGCTCATGATCATCAAATGCATGTGATGATATGCTATAATTTGAATACAAATACTTGTTGCACATTCTCCATGACCACCATACTTTCTCCCTGGAAATATCCCCTCCCTTCTTCCTGGACAACCCCCTCCCCTCTATGGACATCCCCCCACATCACATTCAATGCAAGTCATGCATCACTCTAGATGATGCACAAATATTAACCACATTGTTAATTCACTTTATCACACATACCCCTCAAGCACCAATTTCTATCATAATCATCACCTTTTTGAGTAAGAAAAAATTGATATGTGTGAACCCAATAAATTGAAATAGGTTAATTGGAAGATTTGTTGTCATATGAAGATTGAAATAGAGAATTGGAGTACATGGCATGGTTGGAAGAGTGATGTTTTTATGTGTTTTTTTGTGTTATTTCCAATGTTTTTTGTGGTGTTTGAAGTCTATTTATAGATGTTATTTGTGATGTTTTTTATGCAGGTCTATCAAGTAGAGGAAGCTGTATGTAGGCTGCTGGTTTTTTGTGGAAATACCTAATACCAACGGTTTAGAACCGTTGGTATACTTTGAGCATATATGAATATATACCAATGGTTTATCTAAACCGTTGGTAAAAAGATATCCCAACGGGTTTGAACCGTTGGTATAATCTCAAAAATATGAATTTCCCAATGGTTTTAAATCGTTGGTAAATCCTTTTTCCAATGTTTTAGAGGAACCGTTGGGAAATTAAAACTTTTACCACCTTTTACCAACGGTTTTCCTTAAACCGTGGGTAAAGGTTTTTCCCAACACCTTACTTCCCTACGGTTTGGGAAACCATTGGTATATCTTATACCAATGGTTTTCCATCCTATACCAATGGTTTTGAACTGTTGGTATTGTCTATATTTCCAGTAGTGACATAGCCATAGGGGAATGAGTTTCTGGAATGGTGTGAATTAGGTTATTATTTACTGATTTATGGTCACCTTTATTGGACAATGCACCGTTTGGAGAAATGTGAATAGAGTAGGACTTAGATGATGAGGTGGTATTGACCCTTTGTTTGGGTAGATATCTTCAGTAGTTAAATCCTAGGGAAATGGTTGGAGGTGCTTGCTGTAGAAATCCACAAGGATAGTGAGGATCCATTGGTTAATAATATTTAGACTATTAGATAGGAGATGAGTCTCACCATACATAAGGCCATTGGTCCAGAACATGTTCGAAAGGATGGACATCTCCATTCCTTGGGAAATTGGATATTGAGATGATGGTGATATTATTTGGAGGACATATATCACTATGCCACATACATCGATCTTAGAACCAATGAAGTTACTTCTAAGATGAGGTTAGAGACACCAGGTATGATATTGGGGTGTTCCCTCAGGATGCGGGTTACTTATATTGGACATGAGGTGATGGTTTACATGCGGTTCTAGGTGGTTTTACTAGAGGTGGAACCCTAAGGTTCAACAAGACTACTTTACATTAAGGTATTCCTTGGGCTTAGGCTAAGGATTCTCTCCACTACGATTGTTTATAGTTGTCCAATGTAGGTGATCTATACCTTGTGGATGCTGAGAAAAAGGAGAGAAGAGTTTTGTTATGCATGTGTACTGTGTTTTTCTGTTTATTTGTTTTTTGTATACACACTAGAAAACCACAAATTCCAGATAGGCACACACTAGTGATGACTGACTGATATTATTTCTCAAACCGTACACAAACCCTTTAGTAAGTGTGTAGATTTTATGGATTCACATTCAGGTAAAGGTACAAGCTATGGAGTTGGACCTTAGTGTTGGGATGTTCAGCATGGGGTGGAAGGCAGGGGACCATTGGATCTTTCCTCAATTGGAGTTATATTTTTTTTATTTCTTATGTATCATCATTCTTATATGTATGTACTGAGGTTGGCCATTAGTGACCCTTCTATGTGTTGTGTTGCATATAAGGACCCAAACTTATTACATTACATAATCTTGATTTTAGAAAATAAATCATTTCCTTTTACATTAAGGATCTTTTCAAGTTTAGAGTTTTAGATAATTGGGACATAATACATTCATAACCTCACATATTCTTACAAAGTGGATACCATAAAAAAAGTTTCCATGTTTTCCAAAATATAAAACATTAAAGAATCAAAAATAAATTCTTTGACAATTCTTAAAATATTTAACTTGGATTCTTTATTTGTTATACAAATCCTTATGACCTGTGAAAATCATTTAAAAAAAACTTGGTATGATCACAAAATAGTTCAGTAAAGTATATAAAATAATGAAAGAGAACATTAGTCCATGAATACTTGTAATGTATGAAATGTTTTTCAAAATACATGCTTGTCACCCATATATACTTAATTTTCTAAAGATGAGATTTAAAAAATATCCAAAAAAAAAGATGAGAACAAATAAATAATCATAAAGGTATCTTGGGAAAATACTTACACAATTTTGTAACCCTCTCAGCTACATTATAATTTGTGACCCTCACAAATACCTTACAATTTGTGTAACCATTACAGTTACACTTGGAGTAACCATACGACCGACCTACAACATACAAATACCCGATGTATTGGAGGAAAAAATAGTTCCCACAATTCAACACAAAATATTCCCAAGATCAAGAACATAATCATACAACATGAATAATATCATAAAAACATTGCCTTTGAAATTTGGTAAAATATAATTTTAAAAGAGGGTTTTAAAAGAAAATCCCCTTACATAAATCAGATAACTGAAATGAGACTTAATAGAGTATATGGAATATTTATACTCACTATAAATACACATAATTAAAAATATTATATACAAAACCCATCACACAAAAATTTTAATACCACATAAATAATGAAGTAGAATGTTGACCCAAAGAATGGAAATTGGTTTAAGAATTCCCTTACCTCGGGTTTTTCTTAGTTCCAAATCATTTAAGCCTCCTAGATAATAGTTAAAATAGTGTTATTAATATGTTAAAGAATCATATCCATATTTATAATACCTTATATGATCATTTCATTACATCATTTCACCCTTTAATTGTTAGTATGTTGTTCCTTGCACTGTTTTGGGTGAGTTCATTATATAATTTTCATGATCGGTTCATGATTGATTGTTCTTGTCGATTGGAAGTGAAAATCTAGAATTGGAATGTAAAGGTATTGAAATATTTACAGTACCATAATTTATACCATTTATTATTTTGATATTTTATATGAGTATTATTCATAAGTTAAAACATTAATGATGTTCGTTTAGATCATTTTAGTGGTTGTTTGATAATAACGACCTTATTTTGTCTTATAAATTATAACCATGAGTAAAAAATAATTAAAGAACCATGGATGAGACATAAGACATATATTATAACCTGGTTCAACTATAAAAATTTGTTTATGACCATAATTGAAAGAATTAATGCAAATTGAAATCACATCGTCCATGATGTCGGTAATTCGACACATCACGAACAATGTTTTTATTCCTTGAATAAGTGGGAGAGGAGAAGAAGAATGATGATGAATTTTCCATGAACATGAGAACATATAGAATATACATGATTTTTGGAGAATTCATTCCTCTCAGGTAAGAGGAGATGAGGAAAAAAATAAGAAAATAAAGAAACTCAAACAAAAGAATAAATGAGAAATCCCTTACAAACAATTATGCCGCCTAACAACTATGCAACATGGTTTTAGAAAATATTAAAAAGAGAAGGGAAAAGAGTCACCCATATATAAATGAATCATAATACATAATAGATCAAGAATAAGAATTAAATAAGAACCTGGTATGGAAACTTGAAAGTTATACCACATAAAAGAGAACTTGAATGGAAAAAGAAAGAAATTGAGAATTTTCTTACCTTGTAGAGTAACTCCTAGAACATGAAGGTTGGGACCTTGGGGGATTGAGAAAACCTTGGAAGGACTACTAGGGAGGTAAGGAGGATATATCTTTTTTGAGGAATAATTATGAATGAATATAATATAGGAATGGGTTGGTATTTATTGCAAAAGTAAGGGATTATTTTAATAATTTCCAAGGGAGACCTCTTTAGTGGTAGTTGAAAAACCATGGGATTGCCCATGGTATTTGACCATGGTATTGGCCACTTGGGACACATCACATATTATTTAACTTTACACAAGTTGACCAGATTTACTACATCATTATTATATAATTAATGATGTCATTAACACACCAAAACTCAAAAACTATATTTTTTGCTATTCATTAAAAAATCAACTGTTTCCGAAAAATCCCCAAAATTCACCCTAACGATTTATCGACATGTAGAATTAAAAAATGAGTTCCATTTTAGAAAATAATTTTCTAAATATCATTAATTTATTTTTTAAATAAAATCATACTTAATTAAAAAATTAAAATTTTTTAAACTATAACTGCTTTTATATCACATTGAAAAATTAATCAAAATGTCGTTATTTTCAAGCCTTAATAAAATAAAATAATAATGAAATTACTATTAATTATGGACATATTTCTATTCATAAGGTTATGTTACTATTCCCAAAAAAATTTGGTTCCATTAGACTAAAAATAACTTACTGAACACAATTATAGATGACCATTTTTCAAAATTATAAACATAGAAGTAGTAAAATTTTGTTTAAAGGATAGTTATAAATTTCTACTTTAATAAAAATTTCATGAATTTCAATTTATTTTTAGAAAACCTTAGGGGGTTACAATATCCACAATTTCTGGAAAATGTGTCCTCGCAATGTTTTTTACTTATTAAACAAGTGATGATACCTTTCCCTCATAGCATTTTCAGACTCCCATGTTTCTTCTTCTACCATGTGGTTTCTCCAAAAAATCTTTACCCAATGGATTACCATATTCTGAAATACCTGTTCCCATCGATCAAGAATCTGAACTGGTTTCTCTTCATAAGAAAGGTTCTCTTCCAGTTGAACTGATTCTGGGCTTGTGACATGTGATGAATATGGAACATACTTTCTCAACATTGAAACATGAAAAACACTTTGTTCTTGAGACAAACTCAGAGGAAAAGATACTTGGTATGCAATTGTTCCAACATTCTTCAGGATTTTAAAAGGACCGATGAACCATGGACTTAGCTTCCATTTCTTACCGAAAGACATCACACTTTTACAAGGAGATATTTTAAGGAAAACATGGTCACCTACCCCGAAAAAGAAGTATTTCCTTCTGTTATAAGTATAATTTTTCTTCCTACTCTGAGCTTTCTTCATGTGCTTATGAATCATATTCACTTTCTCAGCCACTTCTTCTATTAATTTGGGCCCCATAAACTTTCATTCACTAACTTCATCCCAAAATGTTGGAGTCCAACATTTCTTTCCATACAGTTTCTCGAAAGGTGCCATCTGTATACTGGAATGAAAACTGTTATTATAATAAAAATCAACTAAATAAAGATGATGATCCCAACATCCCTAGTAGTCCATTGAACAAGATCGAAGCATATCCTCTATATATTGAATCATTCATTCTAACTACTCACCTGATTGAGGATGAAATGCTACAATGAAATTTAGCTCTATGCCCAATGACTTCTTAAGTCCCTTCCAAAAGTTAGAAGTGAACCTGAGATCATGATCAGATACAATGGAAAGAGGAAATCCATGTAACTTGAAAATATCCTTTAGGTATAGTCGAGAAATCTGATCCAAAGACATTGTATCTCGAATAGAAAGAAAATGTGTAGATTTTTTCAACTAATCAACAATAACCCAAATCGAATTATTACCTCGATAAGTCTCTGGTAGTCCCACCACAAAGTCTATGGATACATTCTCCCATTTCCACTTCATCATTGGAAAAGGATGAAGTATCCCCTTTAGTAACTTCCACTTTAATTTAACCTGTTGACATGTCAAATATTTCACGGTAAAATCAGAAATATCTCATTTCATTCCATCCTACCAATAATACTCTCGAAGGGATCTATACATCTTAGTAATTCCTGGATGAACTGAAAATGGAGAACTATGAACTTCACACAACAATTCATTCTTCAACTAGTATTCATAAGGCACATACATCCTTTTTATAAATCTTAAAACAAAATCTTTATCAAGATTAAATTATCTAAACTTACTAATTTTAATAAATTCTACCTTTTTCTGTAGCTCATGGTCTTCCTTCCGTGCTTTCTTAATTCTGTATCATAACAATGACTACACATAAACCTGAGACAAGACTGATGTATTCCCTGCACTAACAAATTCTAATACAAAATTCATCAAATCTTTAATCAAGGGATCATGTTCCAAATGTATCATGGTTAATGATGCATGATGTTTTCGAATCAAGGAATCTTCCACTTTGTTTGATTTTCCAGGATGCTAATTGATCATGAAATCATAATCCTTTATCAGTTCTATCCATTTTCTCTGCCTCATGTTTAATTACTTCTGAGTGAATATATATTTCTGACTTTTATGGTAAGTATATTTTTGAAATTTGGGTCTGTATAAATGATGCCTCCAAATTTTCAATAAAAAACCACTTCTACCAATTCCAAATTATGTGTTGGATAATTTAACTCATGAGGTTTAAGTTGTATTGAAGCATAAGAAATTAACTGATCATTCTATATCAAAACACAACCAAGCACCTTCAAAGAATAATATGTGTAGATGAAAAACTCACCATTTCGGGAAGGCAAGGAAAAAACTGGAGCATTCACCAATCTATTATTCAGTTCCTAAAAACAAACATCACATTTTTTTCCAAACAAATTTAACCAATTTTCGTGTTAACTTAGTTATCAGGCTAGATAACCATGCAAAGTTTTTAACAAACCGTCAGTAATAACCCGCCAATCCATGAAAACTATGAATCAATGTAACAATTGTAGTTCTTGTCAATTCATCAACTAGTTTTGTTTTCATAGGATCAAATTTTATTCCAGCCTTATTTACAATGTTCCCAAGAAAAGAAATCTATTTCAACCAAAAAATAAAACTTTCTGAATTTTCCATACATTTTCTTTTCTTTAAAGTTTTTTAAAATAACCCTCGTATGTTTTTCATGCTTCTCTTTATTTTTAGAAAATAATAGAATGTCATCAATAAAACCAACCAAAAACTTATCCAGGAACTCATGAAATGTTGTATTCATAAGATTCATGAATACAACAGGTGCATTAGTTATCCCAAACATCATAACCAAAAATTCATAATGCACATATCAAGTATGAAAGGATGTTTTTGGGATGTTATCTTCCTTAAACTTTAGCTGATGGTATCTAGATCTCAAGCCAATCTTAGAAAAGTACAGAGCTCCCTAGAGATGATCAAACAATTCATCGATGTGATGAAAAGCATATTTGTTTTTAACAGTGATGTTATTCAAATATCTATAATCAATTAAAAGTCTCATTGAACCATCTTTCTCTTTAACAAAAAAAACAGGGGCTCCCCATGGTGAAGCTATAGTATGAATGAAGTCTTTATTAAGAAAATAATGCAATTGATTTTTCAATTCAAGAAGTTCTATTTGAGCCATATGATATGGGGGTTTTGAAATTGGATTAGCATTAGGAAATAACTCAATTGTGAATTCGACTTCCTGATTAGGTATGAAACTGGGAAACTCATCAGAAAAAACATCAAGGTATTCATTTACCATAGGCACATCATCAATCTGAACAGCTCCCTTGTTTTCAACAATATGAGAAAGATAACTTTCATTTCCATCTTTCAATAGTTTATTAGATTCCTGATATTTTATCAATTTTATGGGTACATTCTTGTATACAAACTGAAACTCTTTCTGAAAAACAACTTCTTTAGATCTACAGTCAATCTTAGCATGATAAACAGAATTCCAATCCATTCCTAGAATAACATCAAACTCGACTAAGGAAAAAACAACACGGTTCATAGGTAATGTCTTTCCACATACCATAATAGAAATATTCTTATAATTACTATTTTCTATAATATTTCCCCCTGGTCTTTAACAATAAGTTAAATTTCATTTGTTGAGATGATATTTCCAATTTTCCCAAAAATTTATCAGAGATGAAGGAATGTGTAGACCCCGTATCAAACAAAAATTTAGCAAAATATAAGTAAAAAAACAATGTACCTGATACAACTTAAATGGATGGACCGAAATCTAATGACGTAGTCAAAAAGGATCTCACTAGACCTTTATACTTATATTCAGGTTTATTTACATCATTTGGACCTCTCTTTGGGAAGGCATTTGCATAGTGACCCATCTCACCACATTTAAAAAACTTTATTTTTTTATTATCAGGATTAGTCTTAGGATCATTTTCATTACAATCTTGGGCCATATGTCCAAATTTACCACATTTAAAACACTTCCCAATTTTTCTAAGACATTCCCCTGGGTGTTTCTTGCCACACTTTTCACAAACTTGAAATTGGATTTTCATAGCATCATATTTCTTTGGTTGATTCTTACCGATCTCTTTCCATCTAGACCTCTTCTTATCCTTGTTTCCAAAATTCACATGATCATCAGAAAACTATATCTCTACCCTCTCAGCACATCAGACAAGTTTCTCATAACTTTTTAATTCACGGGAGGCCAAGGCCCTTCGATACCTTGGCTTCAATCTTGAGTAAATGTGGTTGATTTTTCTATCAAGATCCAAAATAATATTTGGAGCATACCTCACCAGTCAGGTGAAGTTCCCTTCATACACAACCACTGAATCTTCCTACTTATGATTTAATTAAAGGAATTTCTTCTCCATCCTAAGTCTCACCACCTTAGGAAAATATTTTTCAAGGAAAAGACTTTTAAATTCATCCCACTCTAAGGCATCAATATCCTCTCTATCCCTGATATTCTTTACAATTGACCACCACTGATCAGCTTCACCTTCACAATGATAAATGGAAAGACTTAACTTTTGATTATATGAACATCCCATAACGTCGAATATCTTTTCAAGGGATTTAATCCATCCTTTAGCCAATATTGGGTCAGAAGATCCATTGAAAGCAGGAGGGTGTTGTCTCATAAAATATCCCACTATTGTCATGTTCTATTGTGGTACCTCTGTTTGTTCTCTTTAATGGATTCCACCACCATTTATTTCTTGCGTTAGCTGATCCATTACTGTCACAAACTGCTTAGTTCCAATCCTTACCATTCCAGGCTCCGAATTCGGAAGGATGTCATTCTGTCAGTTCCTATCCTCTTCAGATTCCCTATTTCTTCTATGGACAAACATTCTGAGAAAAAATATCTTAGATGAATCAACATGGTAAAATTTAAATTCTATAACATTTCAAATTAATCATAGAGTAAAAATCATTTTCACTATTCTTTTAACATCATCCCAACCCCTAAAGTTATCTAAACCATATTCTGATACATACTATAAGGTCCCGACCTTATTACATTACATAATCTTGATTTGAAACAAGAAATAATTTCCTTTTACTTTGATTATATTTTCATGTTTATAGCTTTAGATACTTGGGACATAATATATTCATAACCTTACACATTGTTACAAAGTGGATACCATAAAAATTGTTTCCATTTTTTTTTAAAAATATAAAACATTAAATCTTAAAACATGATTTCTTTGACAATTATTCAAACATTTAACTTGGATTACTTCTTTGTCTTACATATTCTTATGAACTATGAAAATCATTTTAAAAATACCGGGGTTCAACACAAAAATCTTAGTAAGGGATGTAAAAGAATGAAAGAGCACATTATTCCATGAATACTTGTAACATATGAATTTTTTTTCAAAAGATGTTCTTATTACCATATATATACTTAATTTATGAAACATGATATTTAAAAAAGATCCACTAAAAAAATGATAACATAAACATAATCATAAAGGTATATTGAGACATTACTTACATAATTTTTTAACCCTTTCAGCTATCTTGTAATTTGTAACCCTCACGACAACCTTATAATTTGTGTAACCATCATAGATACACTTGGAGTAACCATATGGACGACTTAAAAAATACAAATACCCAATGAATTTTAATAGAATATAGGTCCCACCATTAATCATAAATAATTCAAAATATCTAGAACATAATCATACAACATGAATAATATCATAAAAACATTTCCTTTGAAATTTCGTAAAACAGAATTTTAAAAGAGAATTTTAAAAGAAAAGCCCCTTACATAAATCATATAATTTAAGTGAGAATTAATAGAGTATATGGAATATGTATACTCACTATAAATAAAAAAAATTCAAAATATTATATATAAAACCCATCACACATCAATTTTAATACCACATAAATAATGAAGTAGAATGTTGACCCAAAGAATGGAAATTGGGTTAAGAATTCCCTTACCTTGGGTTTGTCTTACTTCCAAATCATTTAAAACTCCTGTATAATAGTAAAAAGAGTTTTATTAATATATTAAATGATCATATCCATATTTATAATACCTTATATGATCATTTCATAACATCATTTCACCCTTTAATTGTTAGAATTTTGTTCCTTGCACTGTTTTGGGTGAGTTCTTTATATAATTTTCATGATCAGTTCATGATGGATTGTTCTTGTCGATTGGAAGTGAAACTCTAAAATTAGAATGTAATGGTATTTAAATATTTTCAGTACCATAATTTATACAATTTATGATTTTAATTTTTTATATGAGGATGATTCATAAGTTAAAAAATTAATGATGCTCGTTTAGATCATTTTAGTTGTTCTTTGATAATAAAAACCTTATTTTTTATTATAAATTAAAACCATGAGTAAAAATTAATTATAGAACCATAAATGAGACATAAAAAATATATTATAACCTGGTTCAAATATAAAAATGTTCTCATGACTAGAATTTAAATAATTAATGCAAATTGAAATCATATCGTCCACAATGTCTGTATTTTGACACATCACGAACAATGTTTTTATTCCTTGAATAAGTGGGAGAGGAGAATAAGAATGATGATGAATTTTACATGAAATGGAGAAAATCCATAATATACATTATTTTTTAGATTTTATTACTCTTGGGTAAGAGGATATGAGTAAAGAATAAGAAACTAAAGGAACTCAAAATAAAGGAATAAATGAGAAATCCCTCACAAAAATTCGGCAGCCTAACGACAATGTAACATGGTTTTAGAAAATATTAAATAGAGAGGGGACAAGGGTCACCCACCCAGAAATGAATAATAATAAAAAATAGATCAATAATAATAAGGAAATAAGAACATGGTATGGGAACTTGAAAGTTATACCATATAAAAGAGAACTTGAATGGAAAAAGAAAGAAATTGACAATTTTCTTACCTTGTAGAGTAATTTCCAGAACATGAAGGTTGAGACCTTATGGGGCTTGAAGAAACCTTGGGAGGAATAATAGGGAGGTAAGGAGGCCTTATATTCGCTTATTAATAATTTCGAATGAATTTAATGAAGTAATGGGTTTGTATTTATAGAAAAATTGAGGGATTATTTTAATAATTTCCAAGGGACACCTCATTAGTGGTATTTGCAAAACCATGGGTATGCCCATGGTATTTTCCCATGGTATTAGAAAATTGGGACACCTAAAATCTTATTTAACTATAAAAAAGTATACCAGATTTATTACTTCATTATTACATCATTAATGATGTCATTAACACATCGAAACACAGAACTGTTTTTTTACTATTCACCAAAAAATTAACAGTTTCAGAAAAATCCCCAAAATTCACCCTAACCATTTATTGATGTGTAGAATTAAAAAATGAATTCCATTTTTAAAAATAATTTTCTAAATATCATTACTTTAATTTTTAAATAAAATCATACTTAATTAAAAAATTAACAATTTTAAAACTATAACTAGTGCTATATCACATTGAAAAATTAACCAAAATTTCGTTATCTTTAAGCCTTAAGAGAATAAAATAATAATACAATTTACTATTCATCATGGTCATATTCCTATTCATATTACTATTTATAAGGGTATGTTACTATTCACAAAAAAATTTCTTCCATTAGACTCCAAATAACGTACTGAACACAATTATAGATGACCATTTTTAAAAATTCAAAAAATAGAAGCAGTAAATTTATCTTTAAAGGATAGTTATAAATATATACTTTAAAAAAAATTTCATGCATTTCAATTTATTTTTATAAAACCTTGGGGTGTTACATTTCATGACCTAATATGTTTTCATGTTCTATACTAGTAGCTTCAAATGTGACGTTGTTATGTTTTATTTAGAAAAATTATCTTATTTATTATTATTTCTTTTGCTGCTATTACTTTGCTTCCTCCATGGGTGGGTTACTGGTCTTGTGTCTGTTTTGTATTTTCTTCCACTACCACATCTATTTAGACCATTATTATATCATCAACAATGGGTATATTCTCCCCAATATCACCCCTTTATACCCTCTATATTAGTTGGCTGCATTTGGCATATGGGGAGGCACACTTAAGGACCAGTAACACTCTCCCCGAAGCTCTGTTTGGGTGTCTAAATGGTCTAGGGACATAAATTTTTTTATTCCATGAGTCCAATGATCCATGAATCAATGTTTTATTGTTGACTGCTTAGGGTGGATTCTGTATCCTAAGTAGGATTTTCTTTGGTTACGACATACACTCTATGTACCAACCATGTTTTATCAATTCCATGCACAAAAAATGTATTAAAAAAACAAGTATATCATTCAAGTAATATACCACAAAGTCATGTAGTCAAGAAATTCACCCTATATGGCATGGAATAATTCATGGAATGTAAATCAAGTAAGGTGACTAAAATGATACATGATATTCATACCCTCATCTCATAGAGTAATAGAAAAATATATATTCTTAATAACATTGAACCATAAGTGCATCACCCAATGGTGGAATCAAATCAATTATAATATCAAAAAATCTATAAAATAACAATTTACATTCTATGTAATTTGAATTTTTCCTATACATGGGTTAACTAATCTTATGAAAAACTTATTACCAAATTTCAATTCCTTCATAATATCCTAATTATTGTCTCAAAATAGTAAACCAGAAAAGAAATCCTTTAACACCACTGTGTAATGTATCAACCCTGGTGCCATTGAAGGGTTCCCTGAGCCAGTGGGTCACATGGATTGAAGAATGAATCCTTGTATTCTAGAGGCTTCTAACTTAAAGTGGGGACCTAGGTTGTGTCTTTAGGGAGACTACGCCCTCATGTCCGATTTTAGCACTATAGACTGATAATAACAGTTAATAGAAAAAATTGCAAATCATCCAAAAAAATAAAATAAAATATCCATGACATGAATAAATAAATAATGAAAAAGTTAATCACATATACTTAACAAGATAATTTGATGTCTCTAAAAAGTAGGAAAACATGTATACACACATCTAGTACAATACATGAATCAAAAAACCAAAAATAACCAAATAAATATCCCATCAAGCATCACAAGCCTAGCTTGGTCCTGTGCTCTCTTGCTCCTAAGCAATAAAGTAAAGTATCGTACAATGGGCACATTCCCTGGTCCCTACCAGTATCCATGTAGTCTATCCTGGTAAGCAACAACGAAATAAAAAAGGTGTGATATATCACTTAACAAGACACCACCAAAGGTTTCTATAACAAAACCAAGCTGTTCAATACAAGCTAAATTAGTGTGCACTGTATATCACAAGTATAGAAGAAATTATGTAACACCCCAACCCCAGTTACCCAGAGTCGGTGCATTATTACATAACATTGGAATGGTCATAAGAAAGATCAAATCTCGAAAGACCTATTAGTTTAGTAGCCTTGGAAACACTAGATATATTAATAAGTATTACATTACATCATAAAAAAGAAAACTACAACAAGCTATTCTCTATAGTCCACACTCATATCACCTCATATTATCCCTGCAGGTCATTCATAAATTACTTATTCACATCCTGGGAAAAATAAAACATAGAAAGGGGTGATATCAAATTCCCAGTAAGGATAACAATATAGTGGAAAATTTCATAAATAAGCATAAACATTTAAGGAAATGTATAACTAAAACAAAATACTTTTAAAACATTAATTTCATCATAATATGACATAAATAAAATGAAATAATTCCATATACTTATTCACATGGATATTCTATTCGTCGAATAATCACATGCAATATCAATAACCACTTTCATAATGATGGAATGTATAATGCCAGACTATCATAACCACATAGCCAAGGCTTCGTGCCAAGACTACAAATAATATTTTGTCAAGGCCTTGTTCCAAGACACTATTTTGTCTCATGAGACCTACCAATGAATCGGGGAGATATAGCGGGCTCCACGCTTCACTTATTAAGTCCAATGCGTTCCTCATATGAACAGGTTTAAACATAACATAAACATTCGTATTAAAACTAGCATAGAAAATGTCAATACTTTCTCCATAAACCATGAATGTTATAAAAATAACACATCCATATTCAAACATATCAAAAAAAATTTAATACAATATGGATGTTTTGTATCATAATAAATCAACTTCAAATAAGCTTAAAATCCATAAAAGGATGTTGACATAGATGAAATCAAAACTATTTGAGAGAAATATCATTTTTTAATAATTTAAAAGTCACATAATTATAAAATAAAACATTTAATTTGAAAATATTATTATAAGATTGTAAGGGAATCTTTGACAATTTTATAAGGGCTGAAAATAGCCTCACCCACAGTATAAGTTAAAAAAAACATTCTTACCTTAATTCTGTCGAAAAGGTTAAAAAGGACTTTGTTTGGAAAACGACAGAAAGATTCTTTTATAAAATTCGTATAAAAAGTCAACAAGGGTATAAATGAATTTAATACATAGTTTTTAAAATAGTAATAATGATTTGAAATACATTTTTAAGAAACATGTATGTGTATGATAAAGAGGTCCCAGTAGAAAATTATGTATAAACAACCTCGGATAATGAAGAGATTGTGAAATAAACCCTTACCTTGTACTTTTCCTTGGTTGATGGTAGGTTAACCTCCTGTATAATGGTTAAATAATTGTTATTGAATTATAAAATAAGCATACATATTAATATGATATCATATATGATCTTTAAACATCTCTTTGTTAATAAAATCTTAGTATTATCGTCATTTTGGGTGTTAACTTACTCATTTTATTTTATATGTTTTGTTAGATAAGCCTTGTTTTTTATGGATATGTTGTATCATATTCATATCCAGAATGATATTAAGTATTTAAACATTATTTTTAACCATCAAATGAAAATAATTCTTGAATGGATACGATGGGGAATGAATCTTATCGCATTCGTGGAGACGATAGTCCGTACGTACGCACGAGCGACAATATCATTCTTTTGATATTAAAATAATATATAATTGGATGATATATCATATATACAGAATAATTATTATGTTATATTTATTATTTACATGAAATACACATCATTATTATACCCAGCTAAATAATAATATATTGAATAACAATTACACCACGGTGTGGAGATGGTAGGCCGTACGTACGCACATATGTTGACAAGTCATTCAAAGGATGGATAGAATACTGAAATTATTTTCATCTAATTGAACCACATTTTACTCCTTCATATTAACCGTGTCTCTCGGATTTTTGAAATTCCACTCACAGAAGCGATAAAATTAAGTTGTATGTGAATTTCCAAATTCTCTTAGGAGGTGGGTAAAAGACGGTGAAAAGTTCAATAAAATTTCTATATATCAAAAATTATTCTAAACTAAATCCAATGAATTACATTGAACATATATAAGTATTATGTATCTATTTTTAAATTAATTAAATTTAAATAAAATAAATAATTATTTAAATAAAAAATTCGGTTTTAAACTATCACTTAGTGTTTTTTCACTATTCATAAAAAATTGAACGTTTTTAGAAAAATACCAAAATTTCACCCGAGGCTAATTTCAATATTCTGAATCCAAAACTAAAGTCCATTTTTAATGATAAAATTTATAAAATTTCAAAAAGTAGGTATTACTATTCATAACTGCTAGTTTGATTAGTTGTGGTGTGTGTGTTTAGAACTTGAAGTTGCATACAACACACTCTACTGTATTATTAGAAGGGAAGCATACCGTGGAAGCTTGGGGTGTTACATTCTCCCCTCCTTCAAATAATTTTTTCCTTGAAATGTATAGAAAATTTCTGTATAAAAATACTCAGGTGATTCTTCATCATAAGTTCCTCGGGTTCCCACGTTGCCTCTTCCATCTTATGTTTTCTCCATAGAACTTTTACCAGAAGACTCGTCTAGTTTCTCAACACTTGTTCTCTGGTATCAAGAATACTGACGGGATCTTCGTAATGAGACATATTGGGTTCCAGTTCTAATTACTCGTAAGTGAGTACATCTGTTGGGTCAGGCATGCATTTCTTCAACAGTGATACATGGAACACATCGTGAACTTTGGAGAGACTTGGCAGCATTGCCAAACGGTAAGCTACAGCCCCAATTCGTTCTAGAATTTCGAAAGGTCCGATATACCTGGGACTCAATTTACCCTTCTTACTGAAACGTATAATTCCCTACCATGGAGATACCTTAAAGAAAACATGATCTCCTACTTGAAATTCCAAATCCTTTCTTCAGTTATCGGCATAGCTCTTCTGCCTACTTTGAACCGCTTTGATGTGATTTTGAATTACCTTAAGCTTTTCCATCATTTCCTCCACCAGTTCTAGACCTACAAGTTTTCTTTCACCAACGTCATTCCAACAGGTCGGTGTGCGACATCTCTTTTTGTATAACACTTCATATGGTTCCATCTGAATACTCAAATGGAAGCTATTGTGAAAATTCTACCAGAAGTAAATATTAATCCCACATACCCTGAAAGTCAAGCGACCTTGATCTCAACATGTCTTCTAAGGTTTGAATAGTCCGTTCTGATTGTCCACTTGTTTGAGGGTGGTGGGAAGTTCTCAATTGAAGTTCATTATCCAGAGATTTCTGAAGACTCTTCCAGAATCTTGAAGTAAAATGGGAATCACGATCAGAAAAAATCGATAGGGGTACTCCATGAAGTCTCACCACTTAATTAATATATAGTCTTGCTAGAAGTTCCAGTGGTAGATCTTCTATTATAGAAAGAAAATGTGCTGACTTGGTAAGAAGATCAACAATAACCCATATTGAATTGTTCCTTCTAGGATTTTTTGGTAGAACGATGACAAAGTCCATCGTAATATTGTACCATTTCCACTCTGGTATGGGAAGAGGTTGCATGACTCCTCCAGGCTATTTCCTTGGATCTTTCACTTGTTGAGAAACCATACATCTTGACACAAAATCAGCAATCTCCCTCTTCATGTTGTCCCACCAAAAATGTTCCTTTAAGTCTTTATAAATTTTGGTGCTCCTAGGGTGTATAGAGAAATTGGAACTATGAGAATCATCCAACAATTCCCTTTTTAGATCAGGTATATTGGGAACACAAAGTCTCTTCCCAAATTTCAAAATTCCATCTTCATACACAAAGTCACTCAATCTCCCATCATTCACAGCTTTAATCTTCTTTTGAAACTCTTCATCATCGGTCAGAGAACTCTTTATCTTTTCTAGTAAAGATGGTTTGTAAACCATTTGAAAAAGCATTGATGTTTCACCTTCCATGGTAATTCCCATATCCATCTTCACTAGATCCTTGAAAATAAGATCCCTTTCAATTCTGATCATGTTCAAAACTCCATGGTCTTTTCTTCTCAAAGCATCTTCCACCTTATTTTCCTTCCTCAGGTGGTAGTATATCATGAAATCATAATCCTTGAGTAGTTCAAGCCATCTCCTTTGCCTCATGTTGAGTTCTTTTTGTTAGAAAATATACTTCAAACTCTTGTGATCAGTATAAATCTCACATTTTCACCATAGAGGTAGTTCCTCCATATCTTCAAATCTAAGATCACAGCTGCTAACTCGAGTTCATGAGTAGGATAGTTTTTCTCATTAATTTTCAATTGTTGTGATGCATAGGCAATAACCCTATCATTCTGCATAAGGACACAACCAAGTCCTTTCTTCGATGCATCACTGTAAATAATGAACCCAACATTCCCCGATGGTAGAGTCAATATAGGATCATTGAATAATCATCTCTCCAGTTCTTCAAAACATTATTCACACTCTTTTGTCCAAACAAATTTAACCCCCTTACATGTGAGCTTTGTTAATGGGTTAGCCAATCGGGAAAAATTCTATACAAAAAGTCGATAATAACCTACTAAACCAATAAAAATGCGTACCGCATTTATACTTGTAGGTGCTATCCATTCTTGGATTGCCTTGGTTTTAGAAGGATCAACAGAGATTCCATCTTTAGAGACAATATGGCCAAGAAAAAAAATCTCCTGAAGCCAGAATTCACACTTGCTAAACTTCCCATATAATTCATGTCTTCTCAGAGTCTTCTGGATAATGCGCAAGTGATTCTCATGATCTTCGTAGCTTTTTTAGTATACCAAGATATCATCAATAAATAGCACCACAAAATCATCAAGATATTCTTTGAAAACTCTATTCATTATATCCATGAATACAAAGGGTGCATTACTCATCCCAAAAGGCATTAACGTAAACTCGTAATGCCCGTACCTTGTACGAAATTCTGTATTTGTAATGTCTTCCTTCCTCACACACAACTGATGGTATCGAGATAGAAGGTCAATCCTTGAAAAGTATTGAGATCCATGTAGTTGGTCAAATAAATAATCAATGCGAGGTAGGGGATACTTGTTCTTTATTGTTATAGCATTGATCTCCCTGTAGTCTATACATAAACTCATAGATCCATCTTTCTTTTTAACAAAATGAACATTGGCTCCACATGGAGAAACACTAGGGAGAATAAATCCCTTATTACTCAATTCCTCTAGTTGTTTCTTTAGTTAAACTAATTCCACAGCGGCCATTCTATACGGGGTCTTCGATATAGGCCTTGATCCCGTAATTAAATCAATGGAGAACTCAACTTCTCGTTCTGGAGGATGTCCAGGTAAATCTTCCAGAAACACTTCTACATATTCATTCACAATAGGTAAATCCTCTATTTGAACATTCCTTTCCTCACCTACAGTCAATTCATTCTCTTCCTCCCTAATAATTGAATTTAGTTGATCTACTGGGGGTGGATCTTAATAAGAATTAGGTGGTGATGATTCCTCCCAAAAGATAAGGTTCTCCTTATCATCATCATCATAAAAAATCATAACCTCCTTATTCTTATAATAAATCTTCGCATCATGGTCTGAAAGCCAATCAATACTGAGGATTATATCAAACTCAATCATAGGTATGAGGATGAGATCAGCGGATAAAGAACATTTATGTGCTTTAATGGGGACTGATTCACAAAAATTTGTTGTAATGATACTTCACTTAAGAGTTTTAACTGACATCTCCCTTGTTAAATCAAATTGGAAATATCTAATTTTCTTAGAAAACTGGGAAGATATGAAATAATGCGATGATCTAGAATCAAATAATGCATTTTCTAAACTTGAGGAAACCATTAAATTACCTTCCACTACGTCTTTCGTAGCTTCTACCTCAGCAGTAGTGATAGCATAAGTTTGGTCTTGATCCCTTGCCTTTTTTGAGGTATGTTCTTCTGACGCTTTGGACATTCATTTGCATAATGTCCCATCTCCCTGCAATTGTAGCATTTGACATCGGTATATTCCTTCTTCCTCTTGCAATCATGAGCATAGTGGCCTTTTTCACCACACTTGTAATAGACTCCCATTCCTTTTAAAGAAGTACTAGGGTGTTTCTTCCCAGATTTACCATAGGATGGATATTACACCTTTCCCTTATTCCCCTTATTTCCATTCCCAGATTGATCAGAAGATCTCTTCTTCTCTTTCTTTGCTTTAAAGTCATAAGACTTAGAGAATTCCTTTTCTATTTTGATAGCACATGAGACAATTTCTTCGTATGATGAGAAGGATTGTGAGACTAATTCTCTATGGAGAAATGGTTTTAAACCATAAAAGAAATGATCAATATTACTTCTTGGGTTACGTATATAATCTCCAGAATACCTTTCTAACCTTATAAAGTTAGCCTCATACTTTGTGACATTCTCATCCTCCTTTTGTCTCAGACTTAGAAATTGTCTTTCCATATCTACTCGATGGTCATGAGGAAAGTATTTTTCTAATAAAATCTCTTTGAACTCCATCCATTCCATATTTTATACTTCATCGTATTCCTTCGTGTTTTGAATCAATGACCACCATTGATCAACATCTCCAGTGAGGCGATAAAATGTCATGACAACGTTGTCCTTTTCACTACTCCCCAAAGCCTGAAATATTTTCTCTAGGGAACTTATCCATTGCTCAGCTACTAAGGGATTTGTACTCCCATTGAATGTTGGTGGTTGCTGCCTCATGAAGAGATCTAACATTGATCCTCCACGCTGTGGATCAGAGTGCTCCATACGGGTAAGGTTATTATTCATAACCTGAGTGAGTTGTCCCAGTACGGTGATTAGTTAATCAGCACCAGTTGCATCACCAGCTCCACTATAAATATCTTGAGCAGGAGGGAAATCCCTACATGGAGTTCATGCATTGATATGGTTTCCATTTCTTCCACTAGGCACCATTTCTAAACAATGGCATAAACTATATTAGTTTATGAATCAAAATACATAATTCCATACTTGTAAAACACTTAACATAAATTGAACTATTTATGGATATAATCAATAATCATAAAATTTTTTTCTTTGAGGACATATATACTCATAAAACATTCATAATTATTTTTAAATAAAATGAGTGTTATCCTAAGAATATCCCCCGGGAGTGTCGTATCCAAGAGTGTAGCAAGGCCCGTTGTCGTGCACCAGTTCCCGTACGAGTCTAGATCAAAGCGGTGTTTTCGTATTTTACCCCTAGGAGCATTTGTGCCAGAGCCGCCTCTACCTGCTCGTATCCAGACAGGGCTGTATTTCTCAGAAAACTCACAAAATCTCTATAATACCAAAATTCTATGAAGTTCTTCTATACTAATCCTCAAAGTCCATCTTAAATCTATATTTTCTAATCAGAGTTTATCTAAATCTAGTTTCCAAGGTTTGTACTAAACTTCCTCTGATACCAACCATAACACCCCAAACCCAGTTACCCAGAGTCGGTGCATTATTACATAACATTGGCATGATTACAAGAAAGATCAAATATCGAAAGACCGATTAGTTTAGTAGCCTTGGAAACAATAGATATATTCATAAGTATTACATTACATCATAAAAATGAAAACTATAATAAGATAGTCTCCATATTCCACACTCATATACCCTCATATTATCCCTACAGGTCATTCATAAATTACTTCTTCACATCCTTGGAAAAAGAAAACATAGAAAGGGGTGAGCTCAAATGACCAGTAAGGATAACAATATAGCAGAAACTTTCATAAATAAGCATAAACATTTAAGGAAATGTATAACTAAAAACAAAGCCTTTTAAAACTTGAACTTCAGCATAATATGGCAGAAATAAAATTAAATATTTCTATATACTTATTCACATGGATATTCTAATAGTAGAATAATCACATGCAATAATAATAACCACTTTCATAATGATGGAATGCATAATGCCATACTATCATAACCACATAGACAAGGCCTCGTGCCAAGACTACAAATAAGATTTTGTCAAGGCCTTGTGCCAAGACACTAGTTTGTCTCATGAGACCTACAGATGCATCAAGGAGCTATAGAGAGCTCCACCTGTCACTTATTAAGTCCAATTCATTCCTCATATGAACAGGTTTGAACATAACATAAACATTCGTATTAAAACTAGCATACGAAATGAAAATACTTTCTCCATAAACCATGAATGGTATAAAAATAACACATCCATAGTCAAACATATCACAAAAATTTAATAAAATATGGAAGTTTTGTATCATAATAAATCAACTTCAAATAAGCTTAAATTCCATCAAAGGATGTTGACATAGAAGAAATCAAAACTATTTGAGAGAAATATCTTTTTTTTTGAAATCATTTAAAAGTCATATAATTATAAAATAAAACATGAAATTTGAAAATATTATTATAAGATTTTAAGGGAAGCTTTGAATATTTTATAATGGCGGAAAATAGCGGCACCCACCGTATATGTTAAAAAAACATTCTTACCTTAATTCTGTTGAAAAGGTTAAAAAGGACTTTGTTTGGAAAACGACAGAACAATTCCTTTATAAACTTCGTATAAAAAGTCAACAAGGGTATAAATGAATTTAACCCATGGTTTTTAAAATATTAATAATGATATGAAATTCATTTTTAAGAAACATGGATGTGAATGATAAAGAGGTCCCAGTAGATAATTACGTATAAACAACCTCGGATAATGAAGAGATTATGAAATAAACCCTTACCTTGTACTTTTCCTTGGTTGATGGTTGATTAAACTCCTGTATAATGGTGAAATAATTGTTATGTAATTTTTTAGTAATTATATATATTAATATGATATCATATATGATCTCTTAACATCGCTTTGTTAATAAAATCTTAGTATTATCGTCGTTTTGGGTGTTAACTTACACATTTTCTTTTATATGTTTTGTTACATAAGCCGTGTTTTTTATGGATATGCTGTATCATATTCATATCCAGAATGATATTAAGTATTTAAAAATTATTTTTAACCATCAAATGAAAATAATTCTTGAATGGATACGATGGGGAATGAATCTTATCTCGTTCGTGGAGACGGTAGTCCGTACGTACGCATGAGCGACAATATCATTCTTTTGATATTAAAATAATATATAATTGGATGATATATCATATATACAGAATCATTATCATGTTATATTTATTATTTACATGAATTACACAACATGTTTATACCCATCTAAATAATAATATATTGAATAACCATTACACCACGACGTGGAGACAGTAGGCCGTACGTACGCACGTATGGTGACATGTCATTCAAAGGATGGATGGAATTCTGAAATTATTTTCATCTCATTGAACCAAATTTTACTCCTTGATATTAACCGTGTCTCTCGAATTTTTGAAATTCCACCCACAAAAGCGTTAAAATTAATTTTCATGTGAATTTCCAAATTCTCCTAGGAGGTGGGTAAAAGACGGTGAAAAGTTCAATAAAATTTTTATATATCTAAAATTATTCTAAACTAACTCCAATGAATTACATTGAACTTATATAGGTATTATGTATCTATTTTGACCTTAGTTAAATTTAAATAAAATAAATAATTATTTAAATAAAAAATTCGGTTGTAAACTATAATTCAGTGTTTTTTCACTATTCATCAAAAATTGAAAGTTTTCAGAAAAATACCAAAATTTCACCCGAAGATAATTTCGATATTCCGAATCCAAAAATGAAGTCCATTTTGAATGATAAAATTTATAAAATTTTAAAAAGTGGATATTACTATTCATAACGGCTAGTTTGATTGGTTGTGGTGTGTGTGTTTAGAACTCGAAGTTGCGTACAACACACGCTACTGTATTATTGAAAGGGAAGTGTACCATGGAATATTGGGGTGTTACATTCTCCCCTCCTTAAAATAATTTCGTCCTCGAAATTTCTAGAAAATTACTGTATAAAAAGACTAGGGTGATTCTTCATCATAAGTTCCTCGGGTTCCCACATTGCGTCTTCCATCTTATGGTTTCTCCATAGAAAATTTACTAGACGAGTCGTCCGGTTTCTCAGCACTTGTTATCTGGAATCAAGAATCCTGATGGGCTCTTCGTAATAAGACATATCGGGTTCATGTTCAAATTCCTCATAAGTGAGTACATGCATTGGGTTAGGCATGTATTTCCTCAACAGTGATACGTGGAACACATCATGAACTTTGGAGAGACTTGGCGGCATTTCCAAACGGTAAGCTACAGCCCCAATTCATTCTAGAATTTCAAAAGGTCCGATGTATCGGGGACTCAATTTACCCTTCTTACCGAAACGTATAATTCCCTTCCATGGAGATACCTTAAAGAAAACATGATCTCCTACTTGAAATTCCAAATCCTTCTTCGGTTATCGGTATAGCTCTTCTTCCTACTTTAAGCTGCTTTGATGTGATTTTGGATTACCTTCACCTTTTCCATCGTTTCCTCCACCAGTTCTAGACCTATACGTTTTCTTTCACCAACGTCATTCCAACAGGTCGGTGTGCGACATCTCTTTCCGTATAACGCTTCATGTGGTGCCATCTGAAAACTCGAATGGAATATATTGTTATAGGAAAATTCTACCAGAGGTAAATATTGATCCCACATACCCTGAAAGTCAAGTGAGCAGGATCTCAACATGTCTTCTAAGGTTTGAATATTCCGTTCTGATTGTCCATCTGTTTGAGGGTGGTAGGCAATGCTCAATTGAAGTTCAGTATCTAGGGATTTTTGAAGACTCTTCCAGAATCTTGAATTAAAATGGGGATCACAATCAGAAACAATCGATAGGGGTACTCCATGAAGTCTCACCACTTCATTAATATATAGTCTTTCTAGACGTTCCAGTGGTAGATCTTCTCTTATTGCAAGAAAATGTGCTGACTTGGTAAGACGATCAACAATAACCCATATTGCATCGTTCCTTCTAGGTGTTTTTGGTAGCCCCATGATAAAGACCATCTTAATATTGTCCCATTTCCACTCCGGTATGGGAAGAGGTTGCATGACTGCTCCAGGATATTGCCTTATAGCTTTCACTTGTTGAAAAACCGTACATCTTGACACAAAATCAACAATCTCCCTCTTCTTGTTGTCCCACCAAAATTTTTCCTTCAAGTCGCTATACATTTTGGTGCTCCCAGGGTGTATAGAGAAATTGGAACTATGAGCATCATCCAATAATTCCATTTTTAGATCAGGTATATTGGGAACACAAAGTCTCTTCCCAAATTTCAAAATTCCATCTTTATACACAAAGTCACTCAATCTCCCATCATTCACAACTTTAATCTTCTTTTGAAACTCTTCATCATCGTTCTGAGAACACTTTGTCTTTTCTAGTAAAGATGGTTTGACAACCATTTGAAAAAGCATTGATGTATCACCCTCCATGGTAATTCCCATATCCATCTTCACTAGATCCACGAAAATAAGATCCTATTCAATTATCATCATGTTCAAAACTCCATGGTCTTTTCTGCTCAAATCATCTGCCACCTTATTTTCCTTCTCCAGGTGGTAGTGTGTCGTGAAATCATAATCATTGAGTAGTTCAAGCCACCTCCTTTTCCTCATGTTGAGTTCTTTTTGTGAGAAAATATGCTTCAAACTCCTGTGATTAGTATAAATATCACATTTTTCACCATAGAGGTAGTGCCTCCATATCTTCAAAGCAAAGATCACAGCTCCTAACTTGAGATCATGAGTAGGATAGTTTTTCTCATGAATTTTCAACTATCATGATGCATAGGCAATAAACCTGTCATTCTGCATAAGGACACAACCAAGTCCTTTCATCGATGCATCACTGTAAATAACGAACCCATCATTCCCCGATGGTAGAGTCAATATAGAAGCATTGAATAATATTATCTTCAGTTCTTCAAAACATTATTCACACTCTTTTTTCCAAACTAATTTAACCCCCTTACGTGTGAGCTTTGTTAATGGGTTAGCCAATCGGGAAATATTCTGGACAAAATGTCGATAATAACCAGCTAAAACAATAAAACTGCGTACCAAAGTTATAATCGTAGGTGCTGGACATTCTTGGATTGCCTTGGTTTTAGAAGGATCAACAGAGATTCTATCTTTAGAGATAATATGTCCAAGAAATTAAATCTCCTGAATCCAGAATTCACACTTGCTAAACTTCCCATACAATTCTTGTCGTCTCAGAGTTTTCAGAATAATGGGCAAGTGATTTTCAAGATCTTCATAGATTTTGGAGTATACCAAGATATAATCAATAAATACCACCACAAAATCATCGAGATATTCCTGGAAAACTCTATTCATTAGATCCATGAATATAGAGGGTTCATTAGTCAGCCCAAAAGGCATTACCCTAAACTCGTAATGCCCGTACCTTGTTCAAAATGATGTCTTCGGAATGTCTTCCTTCTTCACACACAACTGATGGAATCCAGATCGAAGGTCAATCTTTGAAAAGTATTGAGATCCATGAAGTTGGTCAAATAAATCATCAATGCGAGGTAGGGGACACTTTTTCTTTATTGTTATAGCATTGATCTCTCTGTAGTCGATACATAACCTCATAGATCCATCTTTCTTTTTTACAAAAAGAACTGGGGCTCCCCATGGAGAAACACTAGGGTGAATAAATCCCTTATTACTCAATTACTCTAGTTGTTTCTTTAGTTCAACTAATTCCACAATGGCCATTCTATATGGGGTCTTTGATATAGGCCTTGATCCAGGAATTAAATCAATGGAAAACTCAACTTCTCGTTCTGGAGGATGTCCAGGTAAATCTTCCAGAAACGCATCTACATATTCATTCACAATAGGTAAATCCTCTATTTGAACATTCCTTTCCTCACCCACAGTCAATTTATTCTCTTCCTCCACAATAATTAAATTTAGTTGAGCTACTGGGGGTGGATCTAGATAAGAATTAGGTGGTGATGATTCCGCCCTAAAGATCAGGTTTTCCTTATCATCATCATCATCATCATCAAAAACCATAACCTCCTTCTTCTTACAATAAATCTTCGCATCATGGTCCGAAATCCAATCCACACCAAGGATTATATCAAACTCAATAATAGGTATGATGATGAGATCAGCGGATAAAGAACATTTATGTGCCCTAATGGGGACTAATTCACAAAACTTTATTGCAATGATACTTCCCTTAGGATTTTTAACTAACAACTCCCTTGTTAAATCAAATTGGAAATATCTAATTTTCTTAGAAAACTGAGAAGATATGAAACAATGCGACGATCTAGAATCAAATAATGCATTTTCTAAACTTGAGGAAACCACTAAATTACCTTCCACTACATCTTTATGATCTTCTACCTCAGCAGTAGTGATAGCATAAGCTTGGCCTTGATCCCTTGGCCTTTTCTGAGGTAAGTTCCCCTGACGCTGAAGACATTCATTTGAATAATGTCCCATATCCCTGCAATTATAGCATTGGACATCGGTAGATTCCTTCTTCCCCTTACAATCACGAGCTTGGTGGCCTTTTTCACCACACTTGTAACAGACTCCCATTCCTTTTAAGAAAGTACCAGGGTGTTTCTTCCCACATTTACCACAGGATGGATATTCAACCTTTCCCTTATTCCCCTTATTTCCATTCCCAGATTGATCAGAAGATCTCTTCTTCTCTTTCTTTTCTTTAAAGTCATAAGACTTAGAGAATTCCTTTTCAATCTTGATAGCACATGAGAAAATGTCTTCGTACGATGAGAAGGATTGTGAGACTAATGCTCGATGGAGAAATGGTTTTAACCCATTACGTATATAATCTCCAGAATACCTTTCTAAACTTATAAAATTTGCCTCATACTTTGTGACATTCTCATCCTCCTTTTGTCTCAGACTCAGAAATTGTCTTTCCATATCTGCTCGATGGTCATGAGGAAAGTAATTTCTAAGAAAAGCTCTTTAAACTCCTTCCATTCCATATTTGATACTTCATCATCTTACTTAATGTTTTGAATCAATGACCACCATTGATCAACATCTCCAGTGGGGCGATAAATTTCCATGACAACGTTTTCCCTTTCACAACTCCCCAAAGACTGAAATATTTTCTCTAGGGAACTTATCCATTGCTCAGCTACTAAGGGATTTGTACTCCCATTGAATGTTGGTGGTTCCTGCCTCATGAAGAGATCTAACATTGATCCTCCACGCTGTGGAATAGGGGGCTCCATACAGGTAAGGTTATTATTCATAACCCGAGTGGGTTGTCCCAGTATGGTGATTAGTTGATCAACACTAGCTGCATCACCAGCTCCACTATAATTATCTTGAGTAGGAGGGAAATCCCTACATGGAGTGCATGCATTGATATAGTTTCCATTTCTTCTACTAGGTTCCATTTCTAAACAATGGCATAATCTATATCAGTTTATGAATCAAAATACATAATTCCATACTTGTAAAACACTTAACATAAATTGAACTATTTATGGATATAATCCATAATCATAAAAATGTTTTCTTTGAGGACGTATATACTCATAAACCTTTCAAAATGATTTTTAAATAAAATGATAGTTATCCTAAGCATATCCCCCGGGAGTGTCGTAACCAAGAGTGCAGCAAGGCCCGTTGTCGTGCACCAGTTCCCGTTCGAGTCTAGCTCAAAGCGGTGTTTTCGGGTTTTCCCCTAGGTGCATCTGTTCCAGAGCTGCCTCTACCTGCTCGTATCCAGATAGGGATGTATTTCTTGGAAAACTCACAAAATCTCTACAATACGAAAATTCTAGGAAGTTCTTCTATACTAATCCTCAAAGTCCATCTTAAATCTATGTTCTCTAATAAGAGTTTATCAAAATATAGCTTCCAAGGTTTGTACTAAACTTCCTCTAATACCAACTATAAAACCCCGACCCCAATTACCCAGAGTCGGTGCATTATTACATAACATTGGCATGATGACAAGAAAGATCAAATCTCTAAAGACCGATTAGTTTAGTAGCCTTGGAAACACTAGATATATTCATAAGTATTAAATTACATCATAAAAATGAAAACTATAACAAGATAGTCTCTATAGTCCACACTCATATCCCCTCATATTATCCCTATAGGTCATTCATAAATTACTTCTTCACATTCTGGGAAAAATAAAACATAGAAAGGGGTGAGGTCAAATGCCCAGTAAGGATAACAATATAGCGGAAGCTTTCATAAATAAGCATAAACATTTAAGGCAATGTATAACTAAAACAAAAGCCTTTTAAAACTTGAACTTCAGCATAATATGGAAGAAATAAAATGAAATAATTCCATATACTTATTCACATGGATATTCTACGAGTTGAATAATCACATGCAATATCAATAACCACTTTCATAATCATGGAATGCATAATTCCAGACTATCATAACCACATAGACAAGGCCTCGTGCCAAGACTACAAATAAGATTTTGTCAAGGTCTTGTTCAAAGACACTAGTTTGTCTCATGAGACCTACCGATGCATCTAGGAGATATAGTGGTCTCCACCCATCACTTATTAAGTCCAATGCATTCCTCATATGAATAGGTTTAAACATAACATAAATATTCGTATTAAAACTAGCATACAAAATGTCATCACTTTCCCCATAAACCATGAATGGTATAAAAATAACACATCCATAGTCAAACATATAACAGAACTTTAATAAAATAAGGAAGTTTTGTATCATAATAAATCAACTTCAAATAAGCTTAAATTCCATCAAAGGATGTTGACATAGATGAAATCAAAACTATTTGAGAGAAATATTTTTTTTTTGAAATAATTTAAAAGTCACATAATTATAAAATAAAACATTTACTTTGAAAATATTCTTATAATATTGTAAGGGAAGCTTCAACGATTTTATAACAGCGGAAAATAGCCGCACCCGCTGTATAAGTTAAACAAACATTCTTACCTTAATTCTGTCGAAAAGGTTAAAAATGACTTTGTTTGGAAAACAACAGAAAGGTTCCTTTATAAACTTCGTATAAAAAGTCAACAAGGGTATACATGACTTTAACACATAGTTTTCAAAATATTAATAATGATTTTAAATACATTTTTATGAAACATGGATGTGGATGATAAAGAGGTCCCAGTAGATAATTACGTATAAACAACCTCGGATAATGAACAGATTGTGAAATAAACCCTTACCTTGTACTTTTCCTTGGTTGATGGTAGTTTAACCTCCTATATAATGGTGAAATAATTTTTATTTAATTATAAAATAATCATATATATTAATATAATATCATATATAATCTTTTAACATCTCTTTGTTAATAAAATCTTAGTATTATCGTCGTTTTGGGTGTTAACTTACTCATTTTCTTTTATATGTTTTGTTACATAAGCCGTGTTTTTTATGGATATGTTGTATCATATTCATATCCATAATGATATTAAGTATTTAAACATTACTTTTAACCATCAAATGAAAATAAATCTTGAAGGGATACGATGGGGAATGAATCTTATCGCGTTCGTGGAGACGGTAGTCCGTACGTACACACGAACGAAAATATCATTCTTTTGATATTAAAATAATATATAACTGGATGATATATCATATTTAAAGAATCATTATCATGTTATATTGATTATTTACATGAATTACACATCATTATTATACCCATATAAATAATAATATATTGAATAACAATTGCACCACGACGTGGAGACGGTAGGCCGTACGTACGCACGTATGGTGACATTTGATTCAAAGGATGGATAGAATAATGAATATGGTTATACCATTTTTATAATAATATCAAATTATATAGGATATACTAGATTTATTATTTTATAATGGGAATAACAAAGAAAGAAGAAGTTGAAGAAGAAATGAACTTGAAAAAGGGTGGTGAAAACATTACCTCTTCTTTGGGTTCTTTCTTTTGATTTGATCAAAAGGGATCCTTTGGTTGGATTTATAATCAAACTAATGCCTCTAGGTTGTAGTGAGGGAAGTTTAGAGAGTATTTGGGTAGGGGTTGTCCGAGTCAAGTGGCTTTGAATGTGTGAATTAGTGAGAAGGGGGAGTGCTCTTTTATAAGAGGGGTGAGGGGCACCTTTGGAAAAGCTAAAAATATTATTTTATAATAAATTAATATTCAGTTTATAGTGGCTCCAAAGTGGATTATTTAAAGGTTAATGTGTGGATGGGTGGAAAACCACTCAAAAAATAGAATTTAGATAGGTTTGGGTCATTATATTAACCTTATCTTTTAGTTTTAACTCTTAGTTAATTAGTTTGACACCTACCATGTCACTTTGTATTTTTATATTATATAGTTAATAAACTTACTATATACCTCCAAGCGACCCCCAAGTGGTCCATTAATGATACACCTATAATTATAGATGTCTCTTGGCCAAACCTTAGATTTTTAGGAATTTAATATCAAATAATAATACAATATTTGTTTTAAAAACTCTTTCATGTCAATTTTGACACTATTGGGTATTTTGTTTTTGATAAGTTCATAACAACATTATTACTAAAAAAAAATTTATATAACCAATCCTAATAAGTCATATTAACCTAAAATTTTATAGGAAATTATAAAAAGTCTCAAATTACATTTATTTTGATATTTATAATATCAATTATTTTAATATTTCATTAATTAGGTAATTACTGCATCACCATTGTGTCATAAATAAATTAAAATATTTAATGTCTAAAAATTATAAATAAAATACCATTATGTAGAAAATATTTATATATTTCTAATAAATATTTACAATTGAATTTATCTAAGGTATAACCATATATTAAAAATGTTTTAGTAAATAAACTTTGATTTTAACTCTTTTAACTCTTCTTTGAATTAAATAATAATAAATGTCCTAATCGAATACAATTGGAACTAAATGATAATATTTTATTCCCAAGGTTGTTTTTGGTCGAGATAAACTTGTCCAATAGAATTAGGACATGTTTTAGGGTAATATTAATATCATTTTTACCCTTAATTACCCTATTTACTTTTAACCGTGGTAAATAAAAGTAAAAAGTTACTATTCAACAAAAATTATTTTCATCTCATTGAACCACATTTTACTCCTTGATATTAACTATGTATCTCAAATTTCTGAAATTCCTCTCATAGAAGTGGTAAAATTAAGTTTTATGTGAATTTCCAAATTCTCCTAGGAGGTGGGTAAAAGACGGTGAAAAGTTCAATAAAATTTGTATGTATCTAAAATTATTCTAAACTAACTCCAATGAATTACATTGAACTTATATAAGTATTATGTATCTATATTGACCTTAATTAAATTTAAATAAAATAAATAATTATTTAAATAAAAAATTCGGTTTTAAACTATAACTTAGTTTTTTTACTATTCATCAAAAAATGAATGTTTTCAGAAAAATACCAAAATTTCACCCTAGGCTAATTTCGATATTCCGAATCAAAAAATTAAGTCCATTTTGAATGATAAAATTTATAAAATTTCAAAAATTGGGTATTATTATTCATTACGGCTAGTTTGATTTGTTGTGGTGTGTGTGTTTAGAACTCGAAGTTGCATACAACACACGCTACTGTATTATTGAAAGGGAAGCATACCGTGGAAGCTTGGGATGTTACATTCTCCCCTCCTTAAAATAATTTTGTCCTAGAAATTTCTATAAAATTACTGTATAAAAATACACGGGTGATTCTTCCTCATAAGTTCCTCGGGTTCCCACGTTGCCTCTTCTATCTTATGGTTTCTCCATAGAACTTTTACCAGATGAGTCGTCCGGTTTCTCAGTACTTGTTTTCTGGTATCAAGAATCCTGATGGGATCTTCACAATAAGACAGATCAGGTTCCAGTTCTAATTCCTCGTAAGTGTGTACATACGTTTGGTCGTGCATGAATTTCCTCAACAGTGATACGTGGAACACATCGTGAAATTTGGAGAGACTTGGCAGCATTGCCAAACGGTAAGCTAGAGCCCCAATTCGTTCTAGAATTTTGAAAGGTCCGATGTACCTGGGACTCAATTTACCCTTCCTACCGAAACGTATAATTCCCTTCCACGGAGATACCTTAAAGAAAACATGATCTCCAACTTGAAATTCCAAATCCTTCCTTTGGTTATCAGCATAGCTCTTCTACCTACTTTGAGCTGCATTGATGTGATTTTGGATTACCTTCACCTTTTCCATTGTTTCCTCCACTAGTTCTAGACCTACAAGTTTTCTTTCACCAATGTCATCCCAACAGGTCAATGTGTGACATCTCTTTCCGTATAACGCTTCATATGGTTCCACCTGAATACTCGAATGGAAGATATTGTTATAGGAAATTTCTACCATAGGTAAATATTGATCCCATATACCCTGAAAGTCAAGCGACCAGGATCTCGACATGTCTTCTAAGGTTTGAATAGTCCGTTCTGATTGTCCATCTGTTTGAGGGTGGTAGGCAGTGCTCAATTGAAGTTCAGTATCCATGGATTTTTGAAGACTCTTCCATAATATTGAAGTAAAATGGGGATCACGATTAGAAATAATCGATAGGGGACTCCATGAAATCTCACCACTTCATTAATATATAGTATTTCTAGACGTTCCAGTGGTAGATATTCTCTTATAGCAAGAAAATGTGCTGACTTGGTAAGACGATCAACAATAACCCATATTATATCATTCCTTCTAGGAGTTTTTGGTAGCCCTAAGACAAAGTCCATCGTAATATTGTCCCATTTCCACTCCGGTATGGGAAGAGGTTGCATGACTCCTCCAGGCTATTGCCTTCCAGCTTTCAGTTGTTGAAAAACCATACATCTTGACACAAAAATCAGAAATCTCTCTCTTCCTGTTGTCCCACCAAAAATGTTCCTTCAAGTCTCTATACATTTTGGTGATCCCAGGGTGTATAGAGAAATTGGAACTATGAGCATCGTCCAACAATTCCCTTTTTAGATCAGGTATATTGGGAACACAAAGTCTCTTCCCAAATTTAAAAATTCCATCTTTATACACAAAGTCACTCAATATCCCATCATTCATAGCTTTAATCTTCTTTCGAAACTCTTCATCATCGGTCTGAGAACTCTTTATCTTTTCTAGTAAATATGGTTTGGAAGCCATTTGAAAAATCATTGTTGTTTCACCTTCCATGGTAATTCCCATATCCATCTTCACTAGATCCATGAAAATAGGATCCCTTTCAATTATAATCATGTTAAAAACTCCATGATATTTTCTTCTCAAAGCATCTTCCACCTTATTTTCCTTCCCCGGGTGGTAGTGTATCGTGCAATAATAATCCTTGAGTAGTTCAAGCCATCTCCTTTGCCTCATGTTGAGTTCTTTTTGTGAGAAAATATACTTTAAACTCTTTTGATCAGTATAAATCTCACTTTTTCACCATAGAGGTAGTTCCCACATATCTTCAAAGTAAAGATCACAGCTGCTAACTTGAGATCATGAGTAGGATAGTTTTGCTCATGAATTTTCAACAGTTGTGATGCATAGGCAATAACCCTATCATTCTGCATAAGGACAAAACCAAGTCCTTTCTTTGATGCATCACTCTAAATAACGAACCCATCATTCCCCATTGGTAGAGTAAATATAGGATCATTGACTAATATTCTCTTCAGTTCTTCAAAACATTCTTCACACTCTTTTGTCCAAACAAATTTAAACCCTTTACATGTGAGATTTGTTAGTGGGTTAGCCAATCAGACAAAATTCTGGATGAAATGTCGATAATAACCTGCTAAACCAATAAAACTGTGTACCTCAGTTATAATTGTAGGTGATGGACATTCTTGGATTGCCTTGGTTTTAGAAGGATCAACAGAGATTCCATATTTAGAGCAATATTGTCAAGAAAAGAAATCTTATGAAGCCAGAATTCACACTTGCTAAACTTCCCATATAATTCATGTCCTCTCAGAGTCTTCAGGATAATGCGCAAGTGATTTTCATAATCTTCATAGATTTTGGATTATACAAAGATGTCATCAATAAATACCATCACAAAATAATCAAGATATTCCTTGACAACTCTATTCATTAGATCCATGAATACAGAGGGTGCATTAGTCATCCCAAAAGGCATTACCGTAAACTCGTAATGCCCGTACCTTGTTCGAAATACTGTCTTCAGAATGTCTTCCTTCTTCACACACAACTGATGGTATCCAGATCGAAGGTCAATATTTGAAAAGTATTGAGCTCCATGTAGTTGGTCAAATAAATCATCAATGCAAGGTAGGGGATACTTGTTCTTTATTGTTATAGCATTGATCTCCCTATAGTCGATACATAACCTCATAGATCCATCCTTCTTTTTAACAAAAAGAACAGGGGCTCCCCTTAGAGAAACACTGGGGAAAATAAATCCCTTATTACTCAATTCCTCTCGTTGTTTCTTTAGTTCAAATAATTCCATAGTGGCCATTCTATAAGGGGTCTTCGATATAGGCCATGATCTAGGAATTAAATCTACGGAAAACTCAACTTCTCGTTCTGGAGGATGTCCAGGTAAATCTTCCAAAAACACATCTACTTATTCATTCAAAATAGGTAAATCCTCTATTTTAACATTCCCTTCCTCACCCACAGTCAATTCATTCTATTCCTCCCCAATAATTGAATTTAGTTGAGCTACTTGGGGTGGATCTAGATAAGAATTAGGTGGTGATGATTCCCCCCTAAAGATAAGGTGTTCCTTATCATCATCATCAAAAATCAAAACCTACATCTTCTTTTAATAAATCTTCGCATCATGGTCTGAAATCCAATCCATATCGAGGATTATATCAAACTCAATCATAGGTATGACGATGAGATAAGCAGATAAAGAACAATTATGTGCTCTAATGGGGACTGATTCACAAAACTTTGTTGCAATGATACTTCCCTTAGGAGTTTTAACTGACAACTCCCTTGTGAAATCAAATTGGAAATATCTAATTTTATTATCAAACTGGGAAGATATAAAACAATGCGATGATCCAGAATCAAATAATTCATTTTCTAAACTTGAGGAAACCATTAAATTACCTTCCACTACGTCTTTCGGAGCTTCTACCTGAGAAGTAGTGATAGAATAAGCTTGGCCTTGATCCCTTGCCCTTTTCAGAGGTAAATTCCCCTGACGCTTTGGACATTCATTTGCATAATGTCCCATCTCCCTGGAATTGTAGAATTGGACATCAGTAGCTTCCTTCTTCCCCTTGTAATCACGAGCTTGGTGGCCTTTTTCACCACACTTGTAACAGACTCCCATTCCTTTTAGTCAAGTACCAGGGTGTTTCCTCCCACATTTACCACAGGATGGATATTCAACTTTTCCCTTCTTCCCCTTATTTCCATTCCCATATTGATCAGCAGATCTCTTCTTCTCTTTCTTTGCATTAAAGTCATAAGACTTAGAGAATTCCTTTTCTGTCTTGATAGCACATGAGATAATGTCTTTATACGATGAGATGGATTGTGAGACTAATGCTCAATGGAGAAATAATTTTAACCCATAAAAGAAAAGATCAATATTACTTTTTGGGTTATGTTTATAATCTCTAGCATACCTTGCTAACCTTGTAAGGTTAGCCTCATACTGACATTCTCATCCTCCTTTTGTCTCAGACTCAGAAATTGTGTTTCCATATCTACTCGATGGTCACAAGGAAAGTATTTTTCTAAGAAAAGCTCTTTGAACTCCCTCCATTCCATATTTGATACTTTATCGTCTTCCTTCGTGTTTTGAATCAATGACCACCATTGATCAGCATCTCCAGTGAGGCGATAAACTTCCATGACAACGTTTTCCCTTTCACTACTCCCCTAAGCCTGAAATATTTTCTCTAGGGAACTCATACATTTCTCAGCTACTAATGGATTTTTACTCCCATTGAATGTTGGTGGTTTCTGCCTCATGAAGAAATCTAAGATTGATCTTCCACACTGTGGATCATGGTTCTCTATATGGGTAAGGTTATTATTCATAAACTGAGTGAGTTGTCCCAGTATGGTGATTAGTTGATCAGGACCAGTTGCATCACCAACTCCACTATAATTATCCTGAGCATGAGGGCAATCCTTACATGGAGTGCGTGCATTGATACAGTTTCCATTTCTTCCACAAGTCACCATTTCTAAACAATGGTTTAAACTAGATCAGTTTATGAATCGAAATACATAATTCCACACTTGTAAAATATGGGGACACATCATGTAATTTTGATAGACTTGGTTGAATTTCCAAATGGTATTAAAAAGATCCAATTATTTCAAGGATTTTGAAGGTTCTATTATACATGTTTCTCATTTTCACTTTCCCAATAAAACTTGTGACAACATTATATGGATATACTCTCAAGAAAACATGATCTCCCCTTTGTAATTCCAAATATTTCCTCTAATTATCAAAACAAATCTTGTGCGTAATTTGAGCCACTTTAATTGGATCTTGGATAGTACTTATATTTATTGTTTTCTCTTCCACAAGTTACATTCCTACAAGTTTTATTTCACCAAATTCATCCCAAGTAGTTAGATTAAAACATCTCTGTGCATATAATTCTTCATATGGTGCCATATTAATACTTTAATGGAAACTATTGTTGTAGGAAACATCTACCAAAGGTAAATACTGATCCCATATACCTTGAAATCCAACTGATAATGAAATAAACATGTCTTGCATTATTTTAATATTCATTTTATAATTTATATTAGTTTTATTGTGGTTGGTAGTGATCAAATGAAGCTTAGTATCATAAGATTTCTGAAGACTCTTCTAGAATTTTGATGTAAAATCCCTATGATGCTATCTCTCAACCTTGGCCTATTTTCAAACTAATAATTTTGATACATAGTATAAAATTTTCTATTTCATTTTATACCACCAAAAATATTCCCTCAAATCCTTAGGTATCTTGGTACTACCAGGGTGTATTGAGAAATTCAATTTATGAGATTCATCAAAAAATTCCATTTTTAGCTTAGGTATAGATGGAAAACATAATCTCATTCCAAATCATAGAACTCCATCTTTACAACTGACTTTTGTTAATTTACCACTATTCACACCATTAATTTTAAGATGTATATTCACATCCACAGATTTCTAACTTTTTATATTTTCTAATAAATATGGTTTTATAATCATTTGATAAAGGAGTGATGTATCTCCTTCATTTATAGATTCAATATGTAATCTTTACTAAATACATGAACATAATATCCCTCTTAATCCTCATTTGGGTCATAAATCCATGACATTTCCTACTCAATGAATCAACTACAATATTTACTTTACTTTCTTGGTATTGTATCAAGAAATCATAATCCTTGAGTAATTAGAGCCGTTGACTTTGTATCATATTGAGATATTACCATGAAAAATTTTATTTTAGGATATTTTGATATGTGTATATATCACATATTTTACCAATGATATAATGTGTCTATATCTTCAAAGAAAATACAACAACAACCAACTAATGATCGTGGGATGTATGGTTATATTCACGAGTCTTCAATTTCCTTGATACATGTGAAATAACTTTATCATTTTTCGTTAGAACACATCTAAGTACCATCTTAAATTCATCACTATATATAAAAAAACCCATCATTTCTAGATGGTAGAGTCAAAATCAGATCTTTGAGTAGTATTATCTTTAGTCTATCCAAATGTTTTCCACATTACTTTGTCCAAACAAACTTAACTCCTTATGCATAAGCTTAGTTAAAGGGTTATCCAATCACGAAAAATTATGAATGAATCGCTGATAGTAACCAACTAAGAAAATGAAACCACTTACCTCAGTTATGTGCATTACTGTAATCCATTCTCTAACTACCTTTGTATTCATTGGTTCAACTGTGATTATTTACATGGAGAAAGCTTCCAATAAAAAAAGCTTCATAAATCTAGAAATCACACTTACTAAATTTTTCATATAACACTTTCCTTTTTAGAGTATCAGGAATGATATGCAAGTAATTATCATGGTTCGTATAATTTTAGAATACAACAAGATATCATCAATGAATACAATAATAAAATCATCAAGATATTACTTGAATACTATATTAATTAGATCTATAAAAATAGTGGTTTCATTAATCAATAAAAATGGAATTACTATAAACTCATAATTTCCATACCTAATTCGGAGAGCTATATTAGGAATTTTTTCCTTATTTAATTGTACTTGATGATATCTAGAGAGAAGGTTAATATTTGAAAAATATTGGGCTTTATGAATTTTATTTAATAAATACTCAATGCAATGAAGATGATACTTATTATTTATCATAATATAATATATTTCCGTATAATAAATTCACAACCTCATGGATTGATATTTCTTCTTAATGAATAAAATGGGAATCGCTATGGTGAAACACTAGGATGAATAAATACCTTAACACGTAACTCCCCTAGTTATTTCCTTATCTCTACTAATTAAAAAGTGGCCATTATGTAGAGAGTCTTTGATATTTGTCCTGGATAATTGATTAAGTCAATGGAAAACTATTTTTCCCACTCTGAGGGATGTCCTTGTAATTTCTCAGGAAATACATCAATGTGTTCTAGTACTATAGATACATCCTCAATTTGAAGATTACTTTCTCCATACATATATCTTGTTTGTTCTTCTTCCCCAATAATCTCATTTAGTAGGGCCACAAGGGGTGGATCTAGACAAGTCTTAAATGATTATGTCTCTTCTATAAAGATAAGGAATTCTATATCTTCATCATGAATCATAATTTCCTTATTTTTGAAATAAAATTATCATTATATTTTGAAAGATAGTCCTCAATAAGGACTATATTGAATTAAACCATAGGTATGATAATAAGGTCATCAAACAAATCACATTTATGTGTTATAATGTGGACTTTCTAGAACATCCTTATTACAATGAGTTCCAATTGGAGTTTTGAGTAAAAACTCCCTTTTTAAATTTCTAAGGAAATATCTATTTTTCTTGGAAAACCTAGAAGATATAAAAGGAATCAAGGATGATAAATCAAATAATGAATTAGCTAAATTTGAAGCTATGATTAAAGTACCATCCACCACATCATTGGGTACTTCCCCCTCAGCTATAGTTATCTTATAAGCTTGGCCTTCTTCCCTTGGCCTCTTCTATGGTAGATTCCATTGACTCTTAGGAACTCATTTTCATAGTGAACTTTCTATATAAAATTGAAACACTAAATTTCTTTGTTTAATTTATTCCCTTTTCACTCTTTAGCCCAATGAACCTTATCTTCACACTTATAAAAAAATCCCAAGCCGTTGAATTATTTCTGAGGACAATTATTTTACTATTTCTCACATGATGGAAATTTATTCATTATGTTATTCTTATTTTTTGCATCCTCTATTTCTCGATACTCATTCAACTTATTATTTCCTTAATTTATCTTGAAAAAATAGGATCTATTCAATTCCTTCTCCATTTTTATGGAACATAAAACTATTTCATTATATGATGAAAACTTTTAAGAGACCAGCGGGCTTTGGAGAATCATATTAATCCCATCAAAGAAATGGTCAATCTTGAACTCCATGTTTTGTAAGTAATCCATATCATATATGGTTAACCTTGTAAATATATCCTCATAAGAAGTAACACTTTTTTATTCCTTTTTCTTTAAGCATAGGAACTTTCCCTTAATTTTTGTTCCTTTCTCACAAGGGAAATATTTTTCAAATAATGTATCTTTAAATTTTTTCCATTCCACGAGTTCTTTTTCTTCTTCCACACAAGTATTATGGATCAAAAACCACCATTAATCATAATTTCCTTTGATATAATACACTATAAGTATAAATTTTTTCTTTTCATTTCATCCCAAAGACATAAATATATAATTAAGAGACATAATCCATTTCTCATATACCAGTGGATTAGTAGTACCTTTAAATTATGGGGTCTTATGTCACAAGAAGAAATTCAATATAGGAGAATCACATTATGGAATAGTTTTCTCCATCCAGGCTAGTTGATTTTGTATAACCTGATTAAGATAGTGTAATATAACCATTATCTTCTTAGTTCCAATACCCAATGTATTGGATTTCTTAGCAAGGAGATCTCTCTATTGTCCATGAATAATGATTCCCTAGTTCCTTCCATGAACCACTTCTAAAAAATTAAATACATAATATTATCTCTTAAAATTATGTATTTTAAATCATAATGTAAAATTTTAAATATGGTGTAACACTTATCATAAATTTAAAAGTTTATGCACTTTTAATCTCAAAATCATAAACTTGGTTTATTTTGATATATATTTATTTTCAAATCCTTCATAATGGTTTGTAGTGAAAATTTGAATTATCGTAAGCTTATACCATGGTAGTGTCAAAATAAGTGCACAATTAGGCCTGATTTTATGCATAAGGTGATGATTGGGTGAATCCCAATGAATCCTTTTTGGTGTTATTAACTAAGGTACAACTTTGCAAATACCATGTCCACTTGTAGAATTCAAATAGAGATGTATTACTAAGAAAAAGCACTTATTCTTGTCTTTAAATTTTTTTTAGGATTATCTTATGTACTAGTCCTAAATGTATATCCCAGGGTTATGTTATCGAAGCTATTTTTTCCTTAATATATTTTCCAAGTATTCTACTGAACTTCCTACTATACCAACGAAAATAACTCTGACTTCAGTAACCTAGAGCTAGTATCTACTTTGTTAGATAATCTTAAACACAAGGTGTAAAATCATAAAGGAATAATTAGTTTAGTATATTTGGAGAACCAAATACATACATCATACCCAATTTACATTGGGAAATAAAATACAAATAATAGTAATGGAAAACATTTAGCATCCTTGAACTCATTTCTAGAATTATTCTATATATTCTCAAGAAAGGAAACAAAATAAAGTCAATTAAAAATTATTAGTAAGGGTTAAATAAAATAGAATATATCTGGAAGAGAAAAGTAATATTCAATATGAAAAGGTAAATAACTGAATACAAATTCCATTTAATCAATAAATTGATCATGAAATAAGTCATAATCAATATGAAATGGAAACTAACTAAACACACAAGACATTTAATTATTAAAAAGAGAATTACAAGAATCTAGAGATAATTTAAATGAGAAAAAATTTTGGATAATATTAATTAATTAATTATCAGTAAAGGAAATGATTAATTATAGTACATCATGATCTCAGGAAACATGATACATCTACTTTAAAGACATTTCCCAAGATAGTTTAAAACTACGGGTAAAAACCCATCTGATTTGGAAAAATGATCTATCTCATGAGACCTATTATTGAATAAAGGGGATATCTATAACTAGGTCCTGCTCATAACTAATTTTATAAAACATTCCTTACATATCTAATAATCAATTTAATCATTTAATCAGTATGGGTTATCATCAAATATCCGTATTAAGTGAAGGATACAGATTTATCAATATAACTTTCAAAGAAAACACCACATGTAAAAATGGAATACAATTTAGGAAATAATAATATCCATTATAAAATAATATGTATATTTTTAAAAATTTCAATCTTCAATGAAAAATTATAATATTAAAGAAATTGTTTCAAGAGAAAGAAAACAATCACAAAAGAAAGTGATATTGTACAATAAGTTATCTACCTATTTGGTTACTTTTTAATTGTAACCCCTTGAAGAATAAACCTAAAATGAAACCTTAATAATAATTAATAAATATATATTCATGTTAAATACTCAAATGGGTAGTATATACACCAACTAAAAGTTAATTGGTGAATATTAAGAAATATATCGCAATGAAATGAAAATTGAGACGAAATCCATTACCTCATAGTTTCCTTTAGTTGAGCATGATTTGACCTCATGTATAACGTTTTTAATAATTTTATTAATTTATAATTGAACTATAATCATGTTTATAATATCATATATGATCCTATTATAACATTTTACCACCCATTTGTTATCAATATTTCATTATTTTTATTATTTTAGGTGTTAATAACCTTGTTTTCTCTTCTGTGTTTGGCCTGAAAGTTTGGGTTCTTGTAAAAAGGATATAAATAAACTATCTACAAATTGATAATAATGTTATAAATATATCAATCAATCAGTATATACATTATTATAATCATTCTTTAAATTTGGTTTTGTAAAATGAATCGCATCACTTCGTGGAGATGTTAGGTTGTACCCATACATGAGAAATGATATCATTCTCTTAACATGTGAAATGGGAAATAAGTGTATAATATATGAATTTTTCATAATTTATATCATGTTATATATATATAATATGTATTCGTTAAATTCATCCTTATCACCTTATATATAATTAATAGGTGAAAAACGAATCACAATGAGGTAGTCCACCATACACCTGAGTGACATTATCGTATTTTTAACGGACTAGAAAGTAAGAAGGCATTTATGATATTAAAATTAGAGAAGTATAATTATATCATAAATATTGGTTATTAAATTAATATAATAAAATCTCATTATATGGTAGATAATGGTGTTATTATATTTGAAATATTGAATAACATTTGAAGGAGTTGGATGAAGAAATAAAATAAAAAACAACCATGTAAGAACATTACCTCTTATTTGGATGAAATCAATATATTTTCATAAAAAATCCTTTTTAGGAAGGATTTATCATTATAAAATTGATTTAGGATTTTTTTATGGGAGTAATAAAGTGATCTGGGCTGGTCTTTCCTGAATCAAATCACCTTGGAAGTGTGAAGAGGATTGGAGATGTGGTGACCTTTTATAATTGGGGGGAGGACACACATGGAATTTTTGAAAAGAATCAATTACTCCAACATTTTATCATACTAGAAGCATCCAAAATGGGTAATTACCAAACCTATTAAGAGATAAGGTTTCAATTTATCCATAGAATGGGTGTTAAAAAAGTTGTTAGGTCATTTTAACACTTATCTTTTTTATGTTAAACCTTTTAGTAAATCCATTTTTAGTTTAACTATGATAGTAATTTTTTTTCTTTTACTATTATTAATGGTAAAAAATTAAGTTTTCCTTATTAGATAATATAAATTATGAAAATTTAAAATATTAAATCCATTGTTCTTAATTCAATTCATATAATTGAAAAAATCCAATTTAAAATTATACCTGAAGACATGATGAAAAAGCAGGTCTCCAAAGAGGAAATTCACATAAATATATAAGGTTTTAATATAAAACTTTAATAAAGATTTGATTCCCCTAAATAAAATTTTATATATTATAATTTATTTTAAATAATTTTATATAAAGATAATTTAAATTATAATTTAACATTGTACATAATTTTATAAAAAATGTAGTTTTTCAATAAAAAATTTGTATTTTTCATTATTCATCTAAAAATGAATCTTCTCAAAAAAATAAAAAAAATTCACTCTAATATAATTTTTATATGAATATTTAGAAAACTAAGTTAATTTTATCAAATTAATTTTCTAAAATTCGTAAAAGCTAATTTTAAATTTTGTTCGTAAAATATGACTAAACCTCCTTTTATAAAAATATAGTTATTTAAAAAACATTTCTTTTTCTTTAAAATGATTATTATTTTATTTATAATAAACTGATATCCATTTTTTTTATTTTAAAAATTTAGGAACATATAATTTCATAATTTATTATGTACTATTGATACTATCCAACTTAATGACTAGGTTATAATGGTAATTTTTAATTAATATTTTAATAGTGTATTTTCATTTTAACCAATTATTGTGTGCATCACAATATATCAAATATATTGAGTTTATTTAAAAGGAAATTAATTTTAAATCCTTAAGGTGTTAAATTTACACTCTCCTACTACATTTCTGGGTATTGGAAAACTCTTGGTGGTGTTGGTCCTCTAGAACTCTCCCTTCTATGACATTATATTGTTAGTTCACTACTACTGTTGCATATTGGGAAGCTTCATATTGTGTTGAGGTACTAAGGATTATAGAGTTTTTCATATATTTTTAATTCAAGAGACCCTACCTTTGTACCCGAAATCATTTCTGAGAACCAATAAAATCCTTAAAATTAATATGGATTACATGGTAAACAAATCAGCATTTTATCATAATATTGAATATGTGTTGAATGTAATGTTTCTCACCTTGGAGATTATCAAATTGGGTCTCATGAACTAGAATCAATATATTATTCAATACCTAATTTCATATCCTCTATTAAAGTTTGGTTAACTATAGATCTCAATTAGATCCTATCATGTGTGTTGGTCCATATTCCAAAACCTGCCTCACTGAGAGGGTCTAACCTTAATATCCCCAAAGAGAGTACGACCCAATCTAGTTGGTTCCCCAAGTATTTATGATGACTGAAGCACCAAATCCATGCCCCTTTAGTTTTAATATTCAATGATAGGGATATTGAAATTGACATCTAGAATAGTTAGCAAACACAAATAAGAGCATAAAAAAATAATAAAAAGTGTGGAGACCCTCATATATTTGATAGAGTGATAACTTCTTCGACTATCATCACCTCATCGGATGGTGAGACAAGTGAGTCTTCTCATAGTAGTACGGTATCTAGTGGGTCTATTGTCCCTGAATTTAATGGAATTTCATAGAGATATGTGCACAAAAATCAACATTATATTACAAAGATGATATAAAAAGTGAATGTATCTGAGTAACACACCTTCCTAATGAGACCCATTGAAAAAAATGTCCTTTAACTTAGGATAATGGAAAAATTATTTAGTATCCGTGAGGTTATCCATTGAACCGAAATTATGGGACACATTGTAAAACATATTCAAGTCCATATTTTAATCTTACCTCTCCTTATAATATATTTTGCGCAGTTGATAAGGCGGTGTCCTTGAACCTATAAAACATTATTTGAGGTATAAACAAGTCTATGGATCAGTATGAAATTGCAGTGGAGATTTTTAGATGTATAATTTACCAACCGGTTCTTGATGGGGAAAATGATATAGATTCATCACCCATTACTATCTACATATCTAATCTAAAGATAGATATATAGGTGGAACTACTAGTGAAAACACTCAAAATACTCTTAGAGGATGAGAGACAATCACTTTGATTTGTTCCATCTGAGAAGGGGAAGCTTCTTCTTCAATCTTGTTTCCTGAATAAGTACTTAATATGAGAGATGTGCCTTTATTAAAATACTATAGTAATTTTTTGGGTGATTTATCCCCTTAATATTCAATCTAAAGACAAATAAGAGATCAATATTGACCTTAATAATGCCATGTTAAGTACAAAAAATAATGCATGTTTACCCTTACCAAGGAGCGTTTTGACCAACATCCTCATCATTAGTCTTATCCCTTACTTTCTATGGACCCTAAACATAACTTTTATTATCACTTATTGACTTAATATCCATCAGTTCTGTTACTTAGTTTAAGAAAAAAAATTAAACTTTGTGGGAGTGGACCAAAACTTCGAGTTTTCTGATGTAAGCATCCATTTGTCTAGGAAAATACTTATAGGTGATGCAAATGGGTGCATTGAATTTCATAAACTTTATAATAAGAACCTAATTTATCTTTAATTCACCATAGATATATTTTATTGATGAATTTATCCTCAAGAGTCCAAATCCATCTAGGACTCTAGAAACCCATCATCAGTAGAGACCAGTGGCTAAAGATCGACCCCCCTGTTGTGGGAGAAGTCTCTAGGTGCCTTAAAATTTTTCATATAATATGAGACTCTAGTGTATTATAGTGTGATAATATTATGAGTAATTCCTACCTATAGTTATTGGTCATGTTCTCATCCCAATAAGGGCTCCAGTGGACCCTTAAACTAAGGAACTATGTCAACCAAATATCCTCCTAGGTATGACCAAATCTTGGTCACAAAATATTTAGTTCATTTCCTAAAATTGTCATAAATTGGTGGGAAGTTAACTTTCACACTACCATTATCCAAAGTTATCATAAAAAAGAATTAGTGTTCCACCACGGGGCTCTATTTGACTTGTTCACTTTAAGGTACAAAGGGATACTTATTTTTTATGTAATAAAATTTCAAATTTAATATGAAGGGTGAATGCCCCTCAAAGATAGTATCCCCATAAATCCTAGTAGCTAACACTCCCAATATTAGAGATATTTGGTAGACACTTTTAGAGTGATTTCTAGCCACATTATCAATTATAATTCTTGTTAGAGATGGGTACAATAAAAATATGAACTAGTTATAGAGGTTTAACATGTTTCCCACAAATCCATCCTTAAATATGAGTGACCTAACTTCTACTATGCTAAAAATATGTGACATAAAATACTTTACAAGAATTATTATTTTTATTTATGAACTAAAATCCCCCCATATAGGTTAAAATAAAATTCTATAACACCTAAAAAGGATAAAAAATTATGAATGGGGCCTTCCCCAACTGATATATCCAAGATGCTGGTAGTGTTTGGAAGACATTGAAACTGCCAACTTGATCTACCACCCTCTCACCAATTGAACTATTATAATGAATTTCATGATCCTTTACCTAATGTTTTAATCATTAAATAGGAGGATATAATCAATGATAAACATGTTTTTGAATGATTCTTGAAAAACCAATCAGTTGACACTAGGGGAGACCTCTTAGATTAATTCCATACATTGGAATTCCTCTAAATTTGGCCAACAAGCACCTGCAATCCCATTAGGCTTGTGGGTTGGGTAGCTCTGAGGTATTCTTATTTATGGATGTTAGCTATTTTTAATGATATATACTGACCTAGATACTTAAGGGAACATCAAATCAAGGGAGAAGTTCCTAGAGAATGGAATTCCACACCAACCTAAGAAACTTCCTTGAAGGTGGGAGGGTCCTCTCCGCATCATCCCATAACTAGGTCATATGAATCAATTATTCCTACATATATCCTATAATTTAATGCCTTATAATCATGTGAATATCCCAGAGGTGTATAACAATATCTCCATGAACTAGGTAGAACATGTTCATGTTTGGTCTCCACCTACTAATTAAATGCAGGAGGATATTATTTCTAGTACGGGAAAACCATTTTGGCACTGAGATTACTTTATACATATATAATACTCTAAGATATTACAAAAACTCATAGAATCTAAAACACATAAAGTAGGTCCAACCCCAATCCTTATTGAAAAATACCTAAGTGTAATGATCCCATCTCAAAGATTAACCTAATCTCTAGTTAGTAGTGGATTTATTTGGGATCAACCAATAACTATGTAGATCAATTTCCAGTATGCATCATCCTTCATCTGATGGAAAAAAATTATACTCAAGAACATATCCCACTACATGTAAAACATCATCAATGTATATTATTATAGTAACCCATATTCTTCATACACATATATAACATCTTAATATATGAATATTCTTTATATTTTAAAAATACACACTAGAGGACCATAAAATTTTAATGTCCATGGAGAATAGATGAAAAAAATTTTATGTCATGAAAAATCTTCAACATCTCGCATAAATATCTTCCAAAATAGTAATATTCTTAGACATACCCTACTTAAAACATCTCTTCATAAACCGATGAAAGGAAAAAATAAGAATATATACACTCAAATTATCAGTAAGGGTAAACAGGGGAGATATCAATGATCATTTAAGCATAACAAGAGAATAAGTATAACGACCCATTATTTACATACATTTATATATATTTATAATTTAAGTATATTTATTACAACATATAACAAATCGTTTGTAAGACCTTATAGGTATAGTGTCTTTAGAAACTGGGAAACATAAACAACTTGTTCATAAAACATCTACATTGTATCCTGTTTATTTCATCATAACTAGACTCATTTTTGTAATATCAAACTAAATACCATTCCTCATGACCTGGGGAAAAGAAACATATAAAAGGGTGATCTCAAATACCTTTTAAGGTAAACAAAGGAAATATCAATCATATCATATTCATAAGAGCATAACATTTAAAAAAATATCACGTGTCCTGGGATAAATGATAAAAGTGTAATGTAATCCCAATAGTCATAACATAAGACATGAAATTTAGTGGCATACACCCATAATCATAGAAAATAATTTCATATTAGTTAAGTATCATTTCCAAGACCATCATAGTGGACAAATGCGATTACTGAACCGAGTTCACTCCTCATTCCATCCCTATATCACTAAACCATATTTACTTGTCGTTCAAGACATGTTTATATTAGGAGATATAAATCTTTACCAAATGAATTTGAGGGAGATATAGGTCCCACCCATCTCATAATTAAACCATTCTTACATGTTCCACAAAAACATAAAAACATTCACTACATGATAACTCATGAAATCAAATGGGTTTATTTAACATCATTCCACCATAATTGACATAAAACAAATGGATTTCCCAAATAACATTCAATCATAAACAAAATAAAATTATAGTAATAATTTGGATATAAAAATAAACCTATGTAATCTTATATGGAAAATAATTTTGATAAAACACTTGAGCTTCATTCCTGAGGAAAATATCATTTCTTCTTCAAAAATGTTTTCTTTTCCCAAAATGTCATGTAATTTTAAAATAAAATTATTTAGTTTAAAACACACTAGTAAACATGTATAGGAATATTCATGTAAATTAGGTGTTATAAATATGAAAAAAACCATTCATACCGTATAAGTTAAAAAAAACATTCTCCTCGTACTTTGGTCGGAAAAGTCAAAATGTACCTCGTATAGTAAACAAAAGAAAGATTACTTAAAAACCACATAGTAAAAGTAAAAATGGGTAAAAATGAATTTAAAAATACATAGGATAATTTTAAAAATTTTATGAGAATATTTTTATAATACATGGACATGGATGATAATTATATCCCCAGTAAATACTTACGAATAAACAGTCTCGGATAAAACTAGATTTAAAAAGTTATCCATTTCCTTAGGTATGATATCCTTCATATGTATCTGAACCTCATTTATGATGATTTAAATAATGTTAATTATTTATTAAATAATCATAATAATCTTTTTATAACATTAATGATCATATTTTCATCTGTTTTTTTAGTAACATTACATTGTTACTCATTATTCGGGTATTAACTGCTTTATGTTATTATGTATGTTTTGTTGGATAAGTTATTATTCCTACTTTATGTTATAGTTATATCATTTAAAACATGGTATTATATATATCATATTTATTCATTCAATTAATTTATATAATCATGGTTTAATGAATATTATATAGAATGAATCACATCACACCGTTGAGACGGTAAGCCGTACGAACCCACGAGCGACGATATCATTCCCATAATTGTTGAATGGTATTGAAGTGGATGGTTTATAGTATCTCAAAATTAGTATCATGTTATAATAATTATATATATATTTATTATTTCCACCCTTATACCCATCCATGTAAGGTGGTGGTGAAAAACAGATTACACCACAGAGTGGAGACGGTAAGCTGTACGTACGCACGCGTGGTGATTTCATTTTTTTAGGATATATAGAAAGTGAAATAAGTTTATTTATTATTTATAATAATATATAAGTATATTATTTATACTTATTTTATTCCTTTATAATGAAAAAACTAAATAAGAGTAAGTAGAAGAAGAAATAAATTTGAATGAATCGGTAGAAGAGATTATATCTTTCTCAACGTGCCTACTTTAAATTTCCACTTAAAGAACTAGAGTTGGTATTTTAATAATACCATAACCTCTATAATCTAACTAATGAAGTTGATAATATAAATAGCTAGGGTTTTTTCGAGCTTAAAGGACCAAAAAATGGAGTGAAGAGAAGAGAGATGGAGTGCCCTTTTATAAGAGTGGAGAAGGGCACTTTAGGAAACTCTCAAAATATTAATTTATTATAAATTAAATTTTAACTAAAAATGGTACAAAACTTATTTAATTAAAATATAAGATGATTTTGGTTCTAATAAACATAATAAAATAGTTTTTAGACAAGTTCTGAATATTTTGTTTATCCTTATCGTTTTGGTTTAACCCTTATTTTACCCTTTTTAATCTTAACGTGATATCATGTTATTTACCCATTGTGGGTTAGTTTAAAAATCATAACATGTCAAACGACACAAAAAAATTTATTTAGGAAATATTTGGACTTATATTAACAATTTTACCAAATAATATATTTTTAAGAATTTAATATCATTTAATAAACTATTTTATGTTTTAAGTTATGAATTCTGTCAATTTTGGACACTATTCATACTTGATTTTTTTAACAATTCTTAAAAACAAAATTCCTTTGAATATAAGGCATTAAATAAAATATAATATGTAAATATAATCCATAAAATTATTTTATGACCTCAAAATAACCAAATTAAATTTGTTTTAATATATATAAATTCATTTATTTGAATCTTTCATTAATAAGGTAATCAGTATATCATAATTTTGTCATAAATAAATATATTTATCTAATATATAAAAATTATAAATAAACTTCCATGATGTATTAAATCTTTTTATATTTATAATTAATATTTATAGACATGGAGATCAGTTAAATAACCCTATATTAAAATTGATTTAGTAAAAGATATGTGTTTAGGTTAAAATTATATTTACTTTAAATTAATTATTATAAAATGTCATTTTCACATCGAAGTGAATCCATGGAGTCACAAAATAGACCCAAGGATGACCATGGTTGGAAATATCTCATCCAATAGTATTAGGATACGTTTTAGTGTAGTTTTGTACTATTAATTTATTATTTTTACCCTTATTTACTAGATTTATCTTTTAACCATGGTAAATAAAATAATTACTGAAGTTACTATTCATATTGTCTAAAAATAAAAGGTATCTATTAACAAAGTTTAGACCTTATGATTACATATATGGAATCCATTTTTCCAAATTCAAAACACAGAATTTGCAGTAATTAATTTAAAATTATTCCCCTTGTTGAAATGAGAAAACATGTTTTAAAATTTAAAACATTGCAAAATATTGAAATGTTTTTACCTATGAATTGTAACGACCCAAAATTTCATTAATGTAAATCCCTCTTGATATAATTAAATGTCTCTTTATTTAAAATTTTTATATAAAATGTCAACTTCTTTGGTTCTATGTTAAGAATTGTGACCGTTTCTAATATAGCCGTTGAATAGTGATCACATGATTAGTATAAATATATGGCTTTAACGAATCCAATTTACTCAGAAAAAGGAAGCAATGACCTCATCTAGTAGACGTGACCCATACGAAGCCCATTTTTCAGAACTAAAAAGATAGGTGGCATCATTGGGCTTCAATCTTGACCAAGCCCAAGCTGAGCTTCAACATGTTAAGATCGAGCGGGACTGCCTACGAGAGAAGTGGAAGTTGATAGAGATTACCACTTGAGAAATGTTATCCGAGCCACATCAAGAGTCTGTCACCATTTCACACCTTACTATTAGGTATTATGCGGGTGTTATAAGTGGTTATGTAACAAGAACTTATCACTATGGTTATGTACATTATTTTTGTATATAATAATGAATATATTTTCATGTTATTTTTATTACCTTGTAAATAGTTTTTAAAGCTCAAATAGTGTTTTTAGTTAATAATCAACTAAGAAATCTATTTTGATGAATTAATGGATTTTTGTATTAAATAATATTTTAATAAAACATTATCATTATTATTAAATTAAATTTTATTAAATATAAATGATCGTATAATTTTATGAATCCAATTGTTATTTTTATTAAGGTTTGAAAGCCATTTTTGTCAAAACCCATGGATTTTCGATAAATGTCAGTTTTTATTTTAAAAGTGAAAATTAAAATATTTAGAAAATTATTTAGATAAAATGAATATTTTTTTTGGAATCAGGATGTCTAAATTATCAAATGTTGAATTTTTCATAATTTTCAGAGACAGTCAATTTTTTGGGTAAAATTTAAAAACCGTTTAAATATATAATGTGTTTTATGACATCATAATGACCTAATAGTGATGTAATAAAATACTATAAGCCTTATATTCATCCAATATATGTTTTAACATTAAAATAATGTGATTTTGGATTTTTTTACTTATTTTAGAAAGCATTAATGGACCCTTCGAAGCTTATTAAACATCTTGTCTTTTTAAATTGTCTTCCATGGGAGTGTGACTGACCTCCACATAAACAAACCCATTATTTTAAGAATTTAGGAATTTTTCCTTATAAAATATTGTTTTCCAATCCCCTTTGGAAAAAAACCATGGGCAAAAACCATGGGATGGTTTGCGGTTTGAATTAGTTTAATGTGAGCTGTCCCAACCCTAAATAATAATGAATTTTCCCACCTTTCATATATAAACCCACCCAATCTCCAACATTACCCTCACTAAAAGCCTTTGGAGTTAGTCCAACCTCTTACCTACTCTCCCTTTAATCCTAAAAATGTGCCCCAAGCTTCCAAGAAGCCTTTCTCAAGCCTCTCTCAAGCCTTTGGAAGCACACATCCAAGTAAGGGTTTTTCTTCCTTTTTCATTTTCTCCAATTTTATTAATGTTGTTATTCCCTTTAAATTTTTATTATCAATGTTGGGTTATGGTTTTTTACCACCCCCATAATACCCTCTTTATGTTTGAATTATTAGATACCCCTTTCTCTCTCAATAAATGCCTCCCATGTACACCCATTTCTATGCCGAAATTCTGTGAGGGATTTCTCTCTCTTCTTTTACATCCAAGCAATCCTTTTGTATTATGCATCTAAATTCTGTTAAAATTGTTGGGACATGTATCTATATTACCCCATTAATTTCCATTTCATGTACATATGACGAGACACCCCTTTCTATCTCATCAACCATTTTTAATGAATTCTTACGTCACACCGTTACGCTGCTGAAATTACACCAATTTTCCAAGCCTATGTTATTGTGTAGTAAATACGATTCCCATATCTCTATCAAGGGCATTCACCTTTATGAACATTTAATTATTGATTATCATGTTTCATGTATGAATTCCACATTCCTTTATCATGGAATAAATTATTATGTTTTATGAATCCATGTTATATGATCCATGTGGCACACTTATGCATAAAATGAAATGTTTAAGAAGGGTGCACCCTTATAGCGCTCCGATGCATTGGGTAAAGTATAGTATCATGACAATCCATGTGAAATGGGTGTTTAATCCTTCTAATTCAAGTTCAATGAGGTTTTACTAATGCTTCATGTGAAATGAGGATTTATTCATACTCTATGTGTAATGAGCCTTAGCTCATGCTAATTCCATGTTAAGTGTTGTTTCCACATTTCCAGGTTATGATTATCATGATTTATCATGCCTTTATGTTTATGATTCTCTTGTGCTCTATTGATATGCCTATTATCTAAAATTTATTATATTCCTCATGTTATTCAATGATTATTCCCTTAATGGGCTTTATAGCTCACCCTTTTCTTATGGATGTCCCCATGTTATCCCATGCAATGCTACGTATGAGAGAATGTAGTGGTCATGTAAAGTATGTTTTCAATAAATATGTCGCATTTCATGTTTTAAGTTTTTATGTAATGATCCTAAGCCCCAAATACACTAGACCTATCGATCTTCCTTGTTTTATCAAGTGGAGGTTCATGTAATAAATCAAGTTTAAGCTTGAAATAAAAAGCAGGGTTGTCATAGCTGGTATCTGAGGATAGGTTTAGTTATTTTTGGGATTAGGATTAGAAAACCCTAGTAAAGCCTTAGAGAAAAGACTAAGTATAATAAAAACATCTTAAAGTTTTGGTGGGTATTGAGTAATTGATTTATCAATAAAATACATCCCTGTCTGGATACAAGCAGGTAGAGGCGGCTTTGGCACAGATGTATCTTAGGGGTAAAACCCAAAAACACTACTTTGAGCTAGACTTAAACGGGAACTGGTGCAAGAAAATGGGCCTTGATTCACTCTTGGTTACGAAACTCCCGGGGGATATTCTTTGGTAATTTCACAAGATTAGTATGAACCATTATTAAGGGACAAAAAAATTCCCTAAGAATATATGCTAGAAAGTAGATCATGAATAACATAGACTGAAGCCAGTAGATTCATATGTTAAGGAAATAAGAGTTATTTATAAGTCATCAATTTTTTCCTTGTTTTACCCTTTATGTGTTACCCCTAAATTTCCTTTTATTTCAGCCAATGGCCAGTAATAGGAGGACTCGGGCTAACAACTGATGTGAAGATCAATGTGATGACTATACTAATGAGATGCCCAATCCAATGGGAGTGGGAATCTCTAACCTTGTCATTCTTCTATATCAGCTAACTCAAGCTTTGAATAGAAACATGGGTCAAGAGGAATGTTCAACCCCCCTAAGAAAAAAAAAGTCACTATCGAGAGCATCATGAGACAAAGGCCTCCTACTTTTCATGGATCATCTGATCCCTCAATTGCTGAACAATGGATCAACTCCATTGAAAATATCTTCTCCATCCTTTAATGTTCTGAACAAGGTATGGTTATCCAGGAAGCTTATCGTATGGAGGGTGAAGCTGATCAATGATGAATGTGGATGAAAAATACGAATCCTGAGGAGGAGATCGAGGCATTGGAATGGAAGGATTTCTGGAAGATGTTTTTTGATAAATATTTTCCACTCACCCTCTGGCTTAAGATGGAAAGGGACTTCCTTGACCTAAAGAAAAAAGATGACAAATCTATTAGAGCGTATGAGGAAAACATCACACATCTTGAATGATACGCTTACAGCTTTGTCGTTACCCTTGAATGCAAGGTTAACCTCTTCTTTGGTGGGCTGAAACCTAGCCTGTGGAAAGCACTGAAAATCCGTGACTTTGACAGCTATGAGGAAATTGTATGATGTGCCCTCAAGGTCGAAATAGAGATCGTAGAATCTCAGGGGTATCATGGGGATAGGAAACATAAGGTGGACTTAAATGCGGTGGTCTGATGGATAAATCCAATGGTGCTATGAAGATCCAGCACCCCACTTGCCAAAGGTGCGGAAAGAAGCACCCTAGAAATTGCTTGAAGGGTACAAGAAAATGCTTTAGGTGTTGAAGGGAAGGGCATATGGCTGTTAACTGTTGGCAAGAAAGATCCGCGGCTATGACATAATAGAGGAACGATCCATTTGAACGTCAACACATGATTCATTACTAAAACTGCAAAGAACTAGGGCATCTTGAAAATCAGTGCCCCGGGACAATGGTTTTCTGAGGCAACCAACAACTTCCAATGCAGCAAGGGAGAGCTTTTTACATCACTACTACCGAAGTGAACCCCGAAAACAAAGTGGGGATAGGTACGCTAGTTATTCATTCAAGAATAGTGAAATTACTTTTTGATTCCACTTATATACATTCTTTTATATCTTGAAAGTTTAGTAGAACAATACCATCACCACCACAAATCATGGAAGTGAAGATTTCTTTGAGTAAAACAAATGGGGCGATTATTGCATCCCATTAATATAACTCTTCCCCTGTCATAATCTGTGGATTGAACTTCCCGGCGAACCATGTCATACTCCCTCTGGTGGAATTTGATGAAATTCTTGGAATGGATTGACTTTCCTTATATAGAGCCAACTTAAATTGCTGTGAGAGAGAAATCACTCTCCATGTGGAGAATCAACCCCCAATTCTTTAAAAGTTCAAGAAAAAAGATGAATCTTCTTTATCTCCATCATCTCAAGAATGGATATTACTGCCCTATGAGCATGCGTATCTGGCTTAGATGATTAAGTTAAAGGAAGCAACCATCCTTGAAGACATGCTTATTGTGAGGGAATTTGCTGAAGTGTTTCCCGAGGAATTTTCTGGTCTCCCTCCCATAATAGATGTTGAATTATCAATTGAACTTATACTAGGGGTGTTTCCAGTATCCAAAACTCCATATATAATGGCTATTATGGAGCTTGAAGAGCTGAAGAAATAACTGTAGGAGAATCTGGATAAAGGGTTTATACGCCCAAGTGCTTCACCATGGGGTGCACCAGTCATCTTAGTCAAGAATAAGGATGGATCAATGCGCCTTTGCATCGATTATCATGGGATCAAAAAAATAACTATAAATAAAAAGTATCCTCTCCCACAAATTGATGAATAATTTGATTAGATTCTTGGTGAACAATACTTCTCCAAGCTGGATTTGTGGTCAGGATATTATCAAGTAAGGTTGAAGAAGGAAGTTATCCCCTAGACTGCTTTTCATGCATGATACAGGCACTATGAATTCATATTAATGCCTTTCAGACACACTAATGCTCTAACAATAATCATGGACTTGATGAATACAGTCTTTAGAGATTACCTTGACAAATCTGTGGTAGTCTTTATAGATGATATTATGATATACTCCAAAACCAAGGAGGATAATGAGGAGAATCTAAGAACTGTACTAGAGACCTTGCATAAGGAGAAGATCTATGCCAAGTACAACAAGTGTGAGTTATGGTTGAAGGAAGTATCAATCTTGGGCCATATCATCACAAGAAATGGTATATTTGTGGATCCCTCCAAAACATATGCAATTGAGGGATGGATGTGGCCAACATCAGTAATAGATATCCGTAACGTTTTGTGGTTAGCAGGATATTATCGATGATTTGTAATAAATTTATCATGATTGTAAAACCCTCTTATCAAGATAACTCAAAAGGGAGTAAAGTTTTCTTGGTGTGATGAATGTGAAGAAAGCTTCAAGGAGTTGAAAAGGAGGCTTATCACTGCGCCCATTCTCACTTTACCCACAAGTGGATAACTTTTCATGGTATTCAATGATGCTTCGAAGAATGGCCTGGGATGCGTGTTGATGAAAAATGACAAAGTCATTGCCTATGATTCAAGGAAATTGAAAGTTTATGAATAGAACTATCCAACACATGACCTCAAGTTGGCTGTAGTGATCTTCTCCAAATTTGGCGGCATTATCTCTTTGGAGAGAAGTGTGAAATATATATGGAACACAAAAGCCTCAAGTATATATTCACACAGAAAGAGTTGAATATGCACCAATGAAGATGGTTAGAGCTGATCAAAGACTATGAATGCTCAATCTATTACCACCCTGGTTAAGCGAACAAGGTGGTGGATGCTCTAACTAGAAAGGACCCAACAATTCTATCATTGATGAGAATTTAAAAGGATCGAATCTTCTTAGAATTGATGAGGATGGACATGGGAATCATAAAGAAGGGAACAATATCAATTTTTTAACAAATGATTTCTCACACATCAATTTTGGAAAGGTTAAAGGATGCTCAAAAGGATGATGTGGGAATTCAGGAAAAAGTGGAAGCTATCGAAAATGATAAATCCTTGGAGTTTAGTGTTAATGAAGAAGGAATTGTGAGATTTGGGAAAATACTATGGGTTCTATAAAGTCCAGAGCTCAAGAAGTAACTTTTGGATAATGCACATAGTTCAAATGTCCTTATTCACCCAGGAAACACAAAGATGTATTGAGATCTCCAAGAGAATTATTGGTGGGATAATATAAAGAAGGTGATTGCTGAATATACATCAAAGTGCCTGTTGTGTTAGTAAGTGAAGGCATAGAGACATATGTTTAAGGGGATGATGCAACCTTTTCCCATACCAGAATGGAAATGGGAGAACATCACCATAGACTTTGTCACTGGACTTCCGAAGAAATCCAAAAGCAATAATGTAATCTGGGTTGTTGTGGATCGTCTTACAAATTCTGCACACTTCATTACAATTCTGGAGGATTTCTCATTGGATCAACTGACACAGGTATATATCAGGGAAGCGGTAAGGATGAATGGAGTACCAATATCTACTGTATCTGATCCAGATCCAAGATTCACCTCTATGTTTTGGAAGAGTCTTCAACATGCTCTGAATACTGAACTGAACATCACTATGGCTTATCATCCTCAAATTGAGGGCCAATCCAGGCGGACTATCCAAACACTTGAGGACATGTTGAGAGCATGCTCAATGGACTTAAAGGAGTATGTGGTCAACATCTTCCTCTGGTTGAGTTCTCTTATAATAATAGTTTCCACTATAGAATCCAAATAGAACCCTATGAAGCCCTTTATGGGAAAAGGTGTAGAACACCGGTGTGTTGGGATGAGGTCGGTGAGCGTAAGCTGCTTGAACCAAAAATGATTGAAGAAATGGTGGAGAAGGTGAAAACCATTCAGCAGCATATCAAGGCAGACCAGAGTCGACATAAGTGTTATGGAGATAACCGTCGATGTGACCTTGAGTTTAATGTTGGAGACATGGTTTTTCTACACATATCTCTATGGAAGAAGGTCACGAGGTTTTGAAAGAAAAGGAAGTTAAGTCCAAGGTACATCAGACCCTTCGAGATTCTTGATCGTGTTAGAGCTGTGGTCTATCGACTAGCACTTCCACCTACCATGGACAAAGTACATGATGTCTTTCATGTATCACTCTTAAGGAATTACATACAAGTCCTTTCACATGTATGCTCTTAAGAGGTGGTACAGTTAGAGGATGATCTTTCTTATGAGGAGAAACCAGTGAAGATCTTAGACTGTTGAGAAAATGTTCTACCAAATAAGAAAATTCCCCTTGTCAAGGTGTTGTGGTGAAACCACAAGTTTGAAGAAGCGCTTGGGAATCAGAGGAAGTGATGAAGTAGAGTTACCCTCATTTTTTAGTGTGGGAAAAGTAAATTTCAGGGGAAAAATTTCTTACGAGGGGAAGATTGTAACGACCCAAACATTCATTAATGGAAATCCCTCTTGATCTAATTAAATGTATCTTTATGTAAAATATTTATATAAAATGTCAACTTCTTTGGTTTTATGTTAAGAATTGTGACCGTTGCTAATATATCCGTTGAACAATGATCACGTGATTAGTATAAATATAGGTATTTAACGAATCCAATTTACTCAGACAAAGGAAGAGATGACCTCATCTAGTAGATGTTCCCAAAACGAAGCCCATTTTCCAGAACTCGGAAAAGAGGTGGCATCATTGGGCATAATTCTTGACCAAGCCCAAGCCAAGTTTCAATAGGTTAAGCTCTAGCGGGACCACCTATGAGAGAAGGGGAAGTTGATAGAGATTACCCCCCAAGAAATGTTATCTAAGCCACCCCAAGTGTATGTCACCATCAAACACCTTACTCTTCAGCCATATGAGGGTGTTATAAGAGGTTATGTAACAAGACCTTAGCACTATGGTTATGTACATTATTTTTTTATATAATAATGAATATATTTTCATGTTATTTTTGTTACCTTGAAAATAGTTTTTAAAGCTCAAATAACGTTTTTAGTTAATATTTACCTAAGAAATCTATTTTGATGAATTACTAGATTTTTGAATTAAATAATATTTTAATAAAACATTATTATTATTAAATTAATTTTTATTAAATATAAATGATTGTATAATTTTATGAATGCAATTGTAATTTTTATTAAGGTTTGAAATCCATTTTTGTCAAAACCCATGAATTTTCCATAAATGTCAGTTTTTATTTTAAAAGTGAAAATTAGAATATTTAGAAAATTATTTAGATAAAATGAATATTATTTCTGGAATCAGGACGTCAAAATTATTAAACGGTGAATTTTTTAAAATTTTCTTAGACAGTCAAATTTTTGGGTAAAAATTAAATACTGTTTAAATATATAATGTGTTTTATGACATCATAATGACCCAATAGTGATGTAATAAAATACTATAAGCCTTATATTCGGCCAATATATGTTTTAACATTAAAATAATGTGATTTTGGGTTTTTTGACATATTTTACAAAGCATTAATGGACCCTTCAAAGCTTATTAAACATCTTGTCTTTTTAAATTGTTTTCCTTAGGAGTGTGACTCACCTCCACATAAGCAACCCCATTATTTTAAGAAGTTAGGAGTTTGGACTTATAAAATATTGTTTTCCACCCCCCTTTGGAAAAAACCATGGGCAAAAACCACAGGCTGGTTTGTGGTTTGAATTAGTTTAATGTGAGGTGTCGCAACCCTAAATAATAAAGAATTCACTCACCTTTCCTATATTAACCCACCAAGTCTCCCACTTTTCCTCACTCAAAGCCTTTGTAGATTGTAAAACCTCTTAGATACTCTCCCTATAATCCTCCCAAGGTGCCCCAAGCTCCCAAGAAGTCTCTCTCAAGCCTATCTCAAGTATTTGGAATCACACTTCCAAGTAAGGGTTTTTCTTCCTTTCTCATTTTCTCCAATTTTTTTAATGTTGTTACGCCCTTTTAGTTTCAATTATAAATGTTGTGGTATGGTTTATCACCTCCCCCATACTACGCTATTTATTTTTTAATTTTTATATACCCCTTTATCTGTCAATAAATGCCTCCCATGTACACCTGTTACTATGCCGAAATTCCATGAGGGATTTCCCTCTCTTCTTTTACATCCAAGTAATCCTTTTGTATTATGAATATTAATTACACTAAAATTGTTTGGACATGTATCTATATGACCCCATTACTGTATATTTCATGTACACATGAAGATACACTCATTTCTCTCTCATCAACCATTTTTTATGAATTTTTACGTCACGCCGTTACGCTGCAGAATTTGGAGAGATTTTCCAAGCCAATGTCATTATGTAGTGAATACCATGACCATATCTCTATCAAGGGTATTTACCTTTATGCACATTTACTTATTGAATATAAAGTTTCATGTATGAATTCCATAATCCTTTATCATGGAATAAATTATGATGTTTTTTGAATCCATGTTATATGATCCATATGGCACACATATTCATGAAATGAAATGTTTAAGAAGGGTGCGCCCTTATAGTGCTCCAATGCATTGGGTAAAGTATAGTATCATGATACATTATGTGAAATGGGTTTTGACTCATTATAATTCAAGTGCAATGAGGTTTTACTCGTTCTTCATGTTCAATGAGGATTTACTCATGCTCCATGTGCAATGAGCCTTGGCTCATGCTAATTCAATTTTAAGTGTTGTTGCCACATTTCCATGTTAGGATTATCATGATTTATCATGACTTTATGTTTATGCTTCTATTGTGCTCTATTGATATTACTATTTTCTAAAATTTATTGTATTCCTCATGTTATTCCATGATTATTCCCTTATTGGGCTTTATAGCTCACCCTTTTCTTATGCATGTCCTCAGGTTATCCCATGTAATGCTAAGTACGAGGGAATGCAGTGGCCATGTAAAGGAAGCTTTCAATAAAGATGTTGTATTTCATGTTTTAAGTTGTTATTTAATGATCCTAATCCCCAAAGTCACTAGACCTCTCGATCTTCCATGTTGTATCAAGTGTATATTTTATGTAATAAATCAAGTTTAGGTTTGAAATAAAAAGTAGGGTTGTCATATGAATTCAATGTAAAATTAATGATAATGACATAAATTATATTAAATAGTAAAAATATATTATATTTATACATCAAAACAATTCATTATTATAATTTAACCATATAAATGTTCTTAATGAAAAAATTTCTTTTGAATTAAAATTTAGCATCTTTTTACTATTCATCAAAACATGAAAGTTATCAGAAAAATATCAGAAATATATCCAGAGTAAATTTTTATATCCCAATTTAAAATAACAAGTTTTAATTTTTCATATAGAAATTATTAATGTTCCAAAATATTAATTTAAAATGGGTTCACCATTCAAAATTGTAAAATTAACCTTTTAAAAAATAGGTTCTTATACATTAAATAGGGTTTTATTCATACCCTATGAATAAAATATCCATTGGATGGATATCAATTTTTTTTTATTAAGTATATAACAAATATATATCATTAATTTCATTACAAAATGTAATTCCCGAAAAAATAAAAATATCTAATTGATTTATATTTTTCATAAATAATTAATTACCAAGGAATTTGTAATGCATTTTCATAAGTTAGTTATAATTATTCCCAATAACCTAATGGATAGGCTATAACAGTAATTTTATATTAAGGGAATCTCATGGTTTGTTTAAACTCATTATTTAATGCAAAGAAATCTACTAAATAATGAAAATTATTTAAAGAAAATATATCATAAAAAACATCTGGGTGTTACAATAAGAGTGTGAGAACATATGATTAATAATTTAAAACCATAACTAGCATATAATAGAACATAATATCGAGTCATGTAAAAATTATTGGAAGTTTATAAGACATGAATAATATAGGAATCAAAGAAAATGATATAATATGGCATAACATTGGTGTATGATATACATTTGTTGCATACACATTTGCGTAGAAAATAATTTCCTTAATAGTTAAGGATCACTACCAATATTATCCTAGTGGATTGGGTTCACTCCCTAATTAATTATATACTTAGTCAATGTTCACCCCTAGGAATATCATAGTGAATAAATTACCTTGCATAATTGGGTTCACTCCCCATTTGAATTATTATTATCAAATGAGATATGTATATTTACCTGATGCGTTAGAGGGATATATAATTTTTTTCCCACCCATCACATAATGAAAATAATATAAATGTGTTCTATAAGATCATAAAAAATTTATCATATTATAACCCAAGTAAAGGAAATTGATTTTATAAACACTTCACAATTTCATAATGCCATAACTCATGGAAAAGATATATGTTTGATAAAGGGTTCATCATAATTTAATTAACTAGTGTGAAAAAATGAATTCCATTGGATCATCATAAAATTATAATCATTATAATTTATATAAATAATAAAATTGGATGGTTTAATTGGACCATATCACTATTAAATAATAATTAACACGGAAGGATGTTATCATAAATGAAAAATCCTTATAATAGATAACCAGAACATTTCTTGAGAAAACAATCTTTTCACATTGAAATCACTTATTTAAAATAAAAAATATTTCCAAATACTAAGGAATATATTTTCAAAAAGAAACATTGATGATTATAAGGTAATATTTAAATTATTCCATGGTAATGATAGTGGTAAATTATATTCAAGACCTTTACAATAAAACAAAGATTCCTTTCAAATTTTTGTTAAATAATGTCCACTGTTCGGAAAATTAAAAGAAGATTCTTTTGAATTTTTTTGTAAAAATTAATTCAATGTTAAAAATGACTTTAATTCTTCTTAATAGAATATTAAAAACATTCTTAAAAACATTTTTTAAAAACATGTTCATTTAATAAAAGTTTTTTTGACTAAAGAAAGACATAATGTCAGTTTTACCGGAAAACATTATTTAGTATCATGAGTTATTAGAGAGAGTAAAATTAAAGGAAAAATTTAACATAACAAAATAACTATAGGAGAATAAAAATAATGGTATTATTTAGAGGTATGTCATGAAATATCATCATAAAAAACTTAATTATAAAAATTCCTTGTAAACAATGAGGTTTTAACATAAAACCTTTACCTCAAGCTTGAATTTCTTAGAAAGTGATTTAAACTCTTATATAATATATTTAAATTTGTTATAATTATATTATAGAGTTATTTAAATACCTATAATATCATTTATGACCCACTCATAACATTTTAATACAAATTTATCAATAATTCTTTATTAAAATTGTCATTTCCAAATGTTAATTTTTTTTTCTGTTCAATAGAATTTTGGTTCGGTAGTTCAGATCCTTGTACTTATATCATGTTCCATCATATCCATAATGTTAAAAATGATATAAATATTGTATGTATTAATTATATAAATATATATATTCATCCATATAAGGTAAATATATAAAACATATATTACACCATTTATAGAGATCATAGGTTGTACGTACACATATTTTTTTACACTTTTTAGTGGATGAAAAAATAAAGGTAAATAATAATACAACTATAAAAAAGTGTGATTATTTAACTAATATAATATATATCCATTCGTTAAGAATTAATAACTATCCAATTAATATGGCGGTGAACAATTTTTTACACTGATACATGGAGATGGTATACTGGATGTACACACACACATAATGTTTTCATTTATCATTGGATGGAAAAGAGGTTAAAAAGTTGCAACATTATTATAATAATGTATTAGTATATTTATAACATTGTATTCATTATTTTATATTATATTCCATATATTTTTAGGTGGTATAGGAAGAAATAAAATTTAAATTACCAGGTTAAGAGTTGTACCTATTTATTGAGAAACCACTTTTGGCACCCTAGCATTGAAAGGATAATATTTTAGAAAGTAAAAAGATATAATATGTGAATAATTGATACAAGAAGATATTATGGTAGGGATTAGATGGTCTAAAAGACTCAAAATGTGCAATAAAGAGAGGAGAAGAGGTGCCCTTTTATAAGTGAGGGGAGGGGCACTCTTTGAGTTACTTAAAGAATTAATTTAATATAAAATAATTTTCATAATAAAGTGGATATAAATTGATATATTTTCAATATATGATTTATATAAGTAAAAATAATTATTTCCAATAGTATTTAGACAAGTGTATGTGATGTTTTAACCCTTATATCTCATTTTTAGTCCCCGTATAACCTTTAGACAAATACCCTAATATTAATGTTTATTACTATTTAAAGTTAAAGAATGTTACTGTAAAAGAACAAGTGACCCATATATGGAACACGTTTGATATTTTTAACCATATCATATTCAATTCAATAAATATATTATTTTTATGAATTTTAAATTGTTCAATAGAATATTATTTATTATAGAAGATCTTTAATGTAATTTTTTGGAACTATACAATTACATTGACTTTAAAGTAATGAAGATAGTAATTTTATTTTAATAAAAAACTTTAAAACATTAAATATTTGTTGTATTAATCTATAAAATTTATGTAACATAAAATTTCATCTAAATTTTATTACTCTTAATATTTTGGAAATCATTTAGTTTATTTTTCTATTAACTGAATAAATATTGTGTTGGAATTACGTAAGCATGTAAGCTAATTATTGAATATATAAAAACTAAATATAAAGTACCGTGATAAAATAAATTAATTTATATTTTAATTGATCATTTAAAACTGAACATAACCACCTTTTATCCTTATGAAAAAATAATAGAGATATTAAAGTCAAGAGTGTGACATTTTGTATTTATTCATCTTTTAAAATATTATAATGGAAAATGTTAAAGACTAATGGAAAAAATTAAATATATATTTGTTACTTGGATGATCAAAGTATAAATAATGTCATCCAATAGGATAAAGTAAATTGTTTGTGAAATTTTATAGCCTTATCCGCAAGTTCTAACCCAATTTTACTTATTTTTCCCTAACTCCGGTGACAAATATTTACTAGGCTTAATATTTTTAAAGATAAAAAATAAAAGGGAAATTTTTTCCCAAATTTATCCTATTTATTAAAAATATTGATTCCATTCTATAAAATTAAATTCACAAAAGTTTTTTAAATTAATTTAAAATTAAACCATCAAAATATGATGAAAAATGGTTTTCTAGAAAAAATGTATTCTTAAGTATAAAAAGTTTTTTTTAAGAAAATCCATTATAAAGTTGATTAAAATTAAATTAAATGGATTAATAATAATATACATGAACTAATTATACTTTAAAATAATTTCAAAAAAAAATAAACATTGGAAACTCTTAAAAAATATAGTTTTCAATAAGAAACAATACTCTTCACTATTAATTAAAAAATATGATTTTTTAGAAAATCCTTAAAATTTTACTCTAAGATAATTTTTAAATGTTGATTTCAAAATTTAATATCACCTTATCCCATAAAAATTTTATAATTGGAAAAAATTAATTATATGATTTGTTTACCAAAAAATCATTAAAAACAATTCTTAAGGGGAAATGTATTTTTGAAGCATACAAAGACATTAATAATAATTTAGTTATTATTTATCAATATATTTTAGTTATCTAAATACTTTATATTTAATTATCAAAATATGGTTATTCTTATTAAATCCTCCATTTTAATGCATTGGTTGTAACAATTTACTATATTACGGTTTATCTGGACTTGGGTTTGTGTGTATTTAAAGCCATTAAAGAAATTTAATTTTTTGAAGAGAAATATATCATAAAATCTACATAGGTTAAATTATACCCCCTTAAAATAAATTTCTCCATCAACATTACTTTAATTAGATAAAAAATGGGGATATCTCTATTTCATCACATCCTTATGTTCCAATAAAGATTCTTTAAATTTCAGATTCATCCATAGAAATTTACCAAGGTGATTAGTCTTGTTCCATAGCACTTTATTGATATGATCCAATGTTTGTAATGGATTTTATTATTAGAAATGACCATAATACAAAGGTATAACCTCTAAGTTCAATACATGTGATGGATTAGATATGTACTCTCCCAGGAGAGATACATGGAACACATTATGAACTTGATTGAGGTTCCTTGGAAGCACCAACCGATAAGCTTCCATCCATACTAAATCAATAATCTTAAAGGGGAAAATATATATTAGGATCAAATTTACCTTCTTTACAATTCTCATAAGTTTCTTCCTTGGTGAAATTAATAGTAATACCTTCCCACCATCTTTTAGTTATTTATTTCTCTAATTATTGTTAGCATAACCTTTCTATTGACTTCAAGCCGCCTTGATTTTCTAATAAATAAACCTAAACTTATCTACCATATCCTTAACTAACTCAAGTCCCAATGGATATATTTATCTAAATTCATTTCAACATACTAGAGTTTTACTATTCACTAGATACATGGATTCATAGGGAGCCATTTGATTGCTCGAGATAAATCAATTGTTATAGTAGAAGTTGACAAGAGGATGGTTATGATAACAAATACCTTTAAAATCTAAATAATAAGATCTCAAAATATCTGTTGAGGTTTAAATTTTTCTCTTAGAATGAAACTCTACTTGGAGATGATAAGAATTATTGATACCCAACTCTATATCTAGATCCTATTGAAGGATTTCTTAGAACGTTGATGTAAATGTCACATATCGATTTGATACAATAGAATTTGGTAATACCTGAAACATTAAGAATTCATAAATTTATATTATGGAAATTTAATCAGGAATAAAAATCTTCCCTAGTAGCAATAAATTGTGCCGACTTTATAATGCGATTGTATACAAACTAAATAGCATTTTTTCCTTTAGACCTTTTGTGGAGTCTGATGAGAAAATCCATGTTGATGTTTTCCCATTTCCATTTTGATATGAGAAATGTTTATAACAACCCATTGGATTTATATCTATAAGAAATAAATTTCTAACATACCAAGAAATGAGATACATACTCTTCAAGACCTCACTTCTAGTTGTCCTATCAAAAATAATATTTCAGATCCCTATAAATCTTTATACTTCCAGGATGAATAGAAAATTATGAAATATAAGCTTCATCCAAGATATCCATATTGAAATATGTATTGGATAAAACACAAACCTAGTTTCTAGGCCTTATCATTCCATCACAATAATGTTTGAACTCAAGAAAATTACATACCTTCTATTGAAACTACACATCATACATTATCACCTCTTTAATCTTCACATGAATAAATGGTTGAAAACTCTTTTTTGAAGATAATATTTCTATCCTTCTATAAATATTTTAAGATATATCCCTTAAAAATATAGAAATATTTGATCCTTTTTGATCCTTATCATAGATAAAATACCATGATCCTTTTGGCTTAAAGAATCTCCATCCTTGTTTTCTTACCCATGGTTGTAATGTATTAAGTAGTAATAATCATTTGTCAACTTCAAAAATCTTCTTTGGTTCATATTAATCTATTTTCTAGATTGAATATATACTTGAAACTCATATGATCATTATATAAATTACGCCATTATCATTAAAGATAATTCCCTCTCATCTTCCTTGAAAAAATTACTATAATTAACTCTAATCCTGGGTTGGGTAGTTTTTCCAAGGAACCATCAATTATTAAGAGGCACAATTTATCACCATATTATTCGGTATGAAGATGAATCCAATTCCATTTTTTCTGAATCACTATATATTACGAACCCCTACCCATTGAAGGGTAAAGTAAGAATATGTGTGCTAACTAAAATTATCTCCATTTCCTTGAAATTTTATTCACATTCATCAGTCTAAAGGAAATTGGATACCTTCTAAATTTAATTAATGAGTAGATTAGAGATAAATTAAAATATATCCACAAATAGTTGATAAAATACAACCAGATCAAGAAAACTATAGATCAGAATCACAATGGTTTTCTTGGGCCAAAGTTCAATAACTTATGTCTTTGATTGATTTAGTGATATTCCATTGCATGATATTATATGACCCAAAAATGAAGCTTTTTATTGCAAAAAATTAAATATAGTAAAATTTTCATATTTACTATCCTTATTTAAGGCCTTTTGTATATTCATCAAGTGATATTAATTCTCTTCCTTACTTTTGAAATATATAAGAATATTGTCTATAAATTTTTAGTGTCTGTACCTCGTTCTTAAAGATATCTTTTGTATGTATTTACTTTTGAACCTCAATGGATAATATCCATATCAAAGATCAATCCTGAAAAAAATATTTATCTCCTCATAATTGATCAAAAAAATCACCAATACAGGGTAGAGGCTATTTATTCATGATTGTGACCTTGTTCAGTTCCTAATAATCTATACAGATTCACATTTCTCAATCTTTCTTCTTAATAAAAAGAACTGGTTCATTCCATGGTGATGAAATTTGATGAATAAATCCATTTTCAATATTCTCCTAAACTTTCTTCTTCAATTCTGAAAAATCAATTGGGGAAATTCTATATAGATTCTTTGAAATATGTGTAACACCTAATATGATTTCTATTGAAAACTCAACATCACGATTTCAAGGAATACTAGAAAATTATTCTGGAAAGACATTGATAAACTAATATTTTATAAGAATATCTTTTATTTTTTTTATTTCCAATAATTTGAGATAAAAATCCCTTTTGAATAGAAATCACAACCCATACAATAGATGTAATTTCTTTCAGAACTTCATATTTATCATCGAATTGATAGAATATCACAGGTTGGTTCAGGATATCAATCGTGACTTCCATTCATCAGTAATAGATGTGGTTTTTATGTAATGAAATCTAATCCATTTAAAAAATAACATAAAATTCAATGAGAGGGAGAATAATGAGATTTTCAAGAAGCACATTCCCAAAAATTTCAGTTGTTTAAGAGTTATATACTTGCAATACGATCATCATACCATTTATAATTTTCACTGTTAATTTAACATCTAATCATTGAGGTGGTTTTTTTATACCTCTAAATATCCTGAACCTTTTATAGTTGGTTCAATGGTTATTTAATTATACAAGTAATATATTCAAGTGATCACATTTTAACGTAAATAATAGTTTAGTAGTCTTGTATAACTAGTAACAAACTCGAATCTCACATTAAACTTGTAAATATTAACTATAAAATCGCATTTTATTTAATAACACCACTATTACATTTATCATATCCCTGCATATTAATCCTAATACACTTCCTGACATCCTGGGGAAAGGAAAAATATGAAGTGGGTGAGCTGTAATGCTCAATAAGGTTTTGAGTATGGTAGAAACAATCATGAATAAATAAATCATAATAAATATGGAAAGGTATATAACTAAAAAATCATTCCATTTAATCAATAACATGAGCATAAAGAATAATATGGTAGGAATAAAGGAAGATCAAATAATTCCTTATAAATAATCACATTATCTTGAAACTTACCCATGGATATCCTAATTAATCAAATAATCACATGGAAATCAATAACTAATCTCATAATGTGGGAATGCATAATGCCAAACATCATAACCATACCATCAGGGCCTTTTTCTAATACATCTTACATAAATAGGTAATACATTATCCAAAAACCCAAGCTAGTTTGTATCATGAGACCCACCGATGCATCGAGGGGCTATAACAGGACCCACCCATCACTTATTAAGTCCAATGAATTTCTCATATGAAAGGGGACAAATATAATCATGTAAACATTCATATTGAAAAACTATCATACAAAATGTTAATATTTTCCCCAATCATAGTCAACCTAAACAGTTGTATTGAAAACTAGTATAAAAAATATTAGAAATATCCCCAACCAATAAGTATAATCACAAACCATCTAGTGTAATATGAATAATGGGATCAAAATAAAACATCCCCAATAAAAATGATCATCAACCATCGAGATAAATAATAAGGATGGTATCATTAAAATATATTCCCAATGGGTCATAAGTAAAATTAGGGTTTTTTTGTTGGTGAATTCAAATATAATAAAAAGTTCATTAAAAAAATTCTAGAGGAAAATATCCTTTTCACTTTGAAAATGACTTTTAAAATATAAATATTTATAGAACATTAGGGGAAAAAAATTATTTGAAAATAATCTTGGTAGCTTATAAAGTATGCTTCAAAGCAATGAGTGGTCATGATGATGGGAAACTCCATTCATGTAGAGTATGAAAAAATAAATAATGTTTTTAATTTTTTGGTAAAAATCTAAAAAGAACCTTATTTTTTTTAAAAAAGGAAGCTTCCTATTAAACACTTCGGAAAAAATTTAGACGTGGTTAAAAATAATTTTTCACAATCATAGTAGAATTATAAAAACATTTTTGAACACATTTTTAGAAAACATAGACATGGAAGGAAATTTATTTTGATCTAAAAGAGGGATAAATTTGTATTTTCTTAAAATAAATTTCTTAACAATTTTATTTACCAAAGAGTGGAAAGTGGAAATATTACTTGAAAATTTCTTGAATAACCTCTAGAGAAGAAAATATATTAGTTTTGATATAGAAAGATCAAATAATTCGCCCAGTAGATACTTTAACATAAAAAAACTTGAATAATGATGATAATTTTAAATAAATACTCACCGCTATAGAAAATTTTGAATCACAACACCCAAGAAATAAATAACATCAAAAGAAACCTTAAATACCATTAAGATAAATATATTCAAGATATAAAATATATAAGGTGTATTATTGATAGAATAATATGTTTATGAAAAGTTTCAATGATTATTGATGGTTTTGGAAGGATTTTGAAGAATAACACCCATGTGTTCCAATGTTTTGTTGATTTTCGGGAAATCATGAATGTTTAATTAACAGTTTTTTAAATGAATTAAATTGTTAATTTTTGGGTATTTATTTTTTTGAAACTTTTGGATATTATGTTTCAAATAATCTATTGATTTTTTATTTCTAATAATTTACCTAAAAAAATGGTCCCATTCAAGCTAGCCCTCAACCTCAAGACTACACACCACTTAGCCAGGCCCATAGGGCCTGATCGGCCATGCAACCACCACGAGAAGGCCTACTTCAAGGCAGTTAGAGCTATCCCTAGGGAATTAGGCTCATGGTAAATTCTCGAGTATGAATTCTAAGGAAAATAAATAGCTTATATGCATCCCTAAAGAATTATCCTATATTGGTGAAACCCAAGGAGCGATGGGAGGAAGGTGTCACTGGCATGAGGTAGTGCACGATGGTGAGCAAGGGTTCTTCATCCCCATATGACTTGATTGCTGCAAAAGATCCACAACTTATAATTTTATCCAATGCACTCCTGCATCTCATTTTTGGTATGGGACAAGAGCCTCAGTTACTATTCACGCCTTTTAATAAAATATACGCAACCTCGCTCAAAAGTTTCACACTAATCGGACACCCCACACCACTATGATTCTTTTCCACTTCCACATTCTTCCTTGTCCTACCACTGTTTCCACAATTAGGAACCACTATTGTCATCTCCCCAAAGCTTGAGGTCAAGGATTCTGCCACTACTGAAACACCCAGATTCCATGGATCATCTTTTGAGCACTTAGAGACCTCCATGATTCATTAAAAGGCTTATCTGACCACTGTTAAGGTAATATAAGAAGGAGGAGAGTCTATTGTACCTCTATCGCACTTCAACCACCGCACCATCATGTTTCACAAAACATCTTGACTCCATTCAGTCCACTAGATCCATAATTGAAGATTTGTTCCAACAATGACTCATGAGACACCGTTGAAGCCAACGATGACCCATGAGCCTCCATTAAAACCAATGGTGACTTGTGAGACAATGTTGGAAATTTTTACCAATAAAGACTCATGATACACTATTTAATCCAATTGTGACTCATGATCCACAATCATAGATTTTTTCCAATAGCGAATCGTGAGCCACTATTGGAGCCAATGTTGACTCATGAGTCACCGTTGAGTGGTTTCCACCACTAGATGAACCATTTGTGTTTGAATACTACAAACCACTAGGAAACCAGTATGGAATCAACTATAAGATCTTGTTTCAAGATTAAATTCCACCAATGGAGTGCTATATTCCATCTTTTCCCCTGAGCAGGGAATCATCTTACTTCACCCCCTTCATCCCCGATTGAACTACATTAATCATCCAACAATTATGAAGGCCATATTCGGTTTGATGAAACCCACAGATGATCATTGTGTAGTTCCACCAATGTCCCACTACCAGTTCACCATAAATAAGTGCTTATCCAACCATGATGAAAGTTGGATGAGGTCTGATGGCCACTACAACACCCTCAATCACTCCCACCCGACCACTGTCACATCATTAAGTAGATTACTCTAATTACATAACATAAAAACTTTACATTCATGATATGGACGTGTTGGTGAGGGGGATATACCAAAAACCACAGCCATAGGGAGATTCTAGAACATCCAAGTAAGTCAAGTGTTTCCAAGTAGACACCCCAAGTCTCATAGATCTCGAAGAATTAAAAATTAGAAGAAGATATTCCAGTTGGGATGAAGATCTGAAGTTGAAGATTTGTAGATATTTCTCTAAGATATATGAACAAGGTTGGAGACTTTATAAATAAGGGGACTTATATAGAGAGGAGGGGGACCCAAAAGAATAAACAACCACTACTATTGTTACTTTGTTTTTCACTACTTTATTTTATTTTTTCTTTCATTATGTATTCTTCTTTGTCTACCCCCACTATTTCCTTTGTAAATAAGGGGTAGATCTTTTTATCATGGGGTGAAGGGGAGGTTAACCATTATAATATTAGATTCTTATATCTATAAAATTTTTATGTATCTTTTGGTTTACTAAATGGTTTAAATTTATTAATGTAGGGATTTAATAGGATTTGATTGTGTTTTGTTTCAATTTTGTATATTCTAAAATAGTCTGGATTTAAGGAATTTAATTCTCCCTCTTCATGGTATTAGTTCAAACTGATTGGGTGATTAAGTGTTAGGGAGATAAGTTCTTATTGATTACTAAATACTTGGGGAAGTCATCATGGGATAATTGAAGCACTTTGGGTTCTCAATTCTGTATTTTCAATTTTCTAGATGATATAGGATAGATCCACTAATCATTTCATAATTTTAAAGAGAATAAACCAACCCGGAAAATTTGGAGGATTATTTTCATAGTCTATCAAATTCTAATTAGGAGTGTAAATTAATAAATTATTTAAAATCCATTCATTAAATTAATTAATCAAAATAAATGAATAAAACTCAAAATGGCCATGATATAATTATAAGGGGAATCCAAACCTTAAACCCCATCAATTTTCTCTAAATTGATCTATATAATATAAGTCCCTTGCTGACTAATGTTTCAAATTATTATTCTTTAATTATATTTTTTCATTTATGAAACCTTGATTCAAAATAAAACTCTTAGGAGATGAAATAAGTCATACTTACTACTACAACCTTAGAGGGAAACAATTAGCTTTCTTCACACCCTACAACTATGTGGTGTCAAAACTGGAACCGTTTCCCGGGATCTAATCAGTAGTTTATTTTATTTTTCTATTTTCATAGTTGATAGTTTTCAAATTTATTTAATTAAAAGAAAAAATAAAAATGACTTTTCCATAATGTTTTATAATGATATTTTTCCAATTCATGGAACAATTATTCACAGGTGAAGGAACCAGAGATAGAAAATTATGAGGAGGCCCTCAAATGAATATTTTATGCTATTATGGTACATGATAAGAAGATTAAAAAATTCATAGACATAGGAATTTTATCCCAATATTTAATGGAACTGGTTGATCAACTCCAAACCAACTTAAATAGATTTTAATCCTAGAATTTAGTGCCAATGAAGTGGCCCAATTTTTCTAAAGACATCCAAGAGGTTGGGGCCACAATTTAAGAACATCAACTACCCAACCATTTTAAAAACCAAATCAAATATTACTATGTATAGATAGATATTGTTGATAAAGACTCAAATGTGGATAGGAATATGAAAAAATATTCAAATCAATTTTAGTGTAGATAGGAAGAAAATGAAATACAATGAGATCTTCCTATCTATAAGATTGAAGAATCAATACATGATTACATATTTCTATCCATGGATTAGGGGGAAGACATGGAAGTGATAGAATTTGCAGAAAATATAGAGTTTTCTGACTACCTTCCTCTATTCAATGAGGTCAAACTTCAAGAGGCACTCACCACTAAGGAAGTTATTGAACTAGAAACAACTCAGGTTGATGATATTATTTTAAAATAATTATTTTTTGATTTTATTTAATATTATTTTAGTATCACCCCTTTTGGTTTCAAATTTTCATATTTGGTAATTTTTTCTATGCCTTAGAGGAAGATGAATAAAATTAACATGCACCTGCTGAGAAACACATAGAGCTCCCCATTTTGATTAACATGCATAAAAGGAGGGCCTTAATTAATTCCACATTGAAGGGCATGAGGAAATCACAAGATAGGTTTCTCAAACTAAAAAAGTAGAATTCAAATTTAAAATCTTCATGTTTAAATTATATTGAATTAAAAATACACTCTTACCCTAATTTTGAAATTATAATTCATACTTAATATTTTGAGATAACACTAAAAAAGGTAGATGATTCATAATTTTTCATACCACCACCATGCAAGATATACATAATTGTGAAGGGGATGGATCTCTATCCTTGGATAATTTCTCAATAAGAAGGAAGAAGAAGAAGCTAGGAAAAGACACATGTGGTGGTTCGAGTCAAAGAATATCCAATCACCATTAAATTATGGGTAAAAATGGGTACTTCCCTCTATAGGTAGTAAAACTTTTCTTCCCACTTGGGGGTTCAAATAAAGTCTTTATTTATTTTTTGTTTTTAGTAATTTAGATTTTTATTTCCTTTTTAGGACTAGTCGAGAATAAATCCCAATCGCTCATTTCTTTTTTTATCTTAAATGACAAGATAAATATGCTTAATTGAGTAATATCCTTTTATTGGTACATTATGGAAAAAGGTAGTCCTAAAAAGTGAAGGAGGAAAGGGTAATAAGATTAATGGGAAAGGTAGTTCACTTTTATGTTTATGTTCAAACTCTCTACATTTTTTTTCCAACAACATGTTTTGATATTTTACTAGAAATTTCACGGCCACCTTAGAATTTATGCTTTACTTTACTTATCTTGGATACATGATTTTCATAAGAATCCACTTTTTCCATGTTTTAGATTTCAATGATAATGATATTGAATGAGTAAAATGGATAATTGGTTGATTAAAGTGAAGCATGGATATTAAAATGTGGAATCATGATTTGAGGGAATTTATTGACTCATTTGAATGAAATTTCCCCATCATTTTTCATGATTACATTTTTTTAAATTCATGTGAATTAATTTGTAATCATTAATCATGTATTGATTGATTGTTCAATATAAAATTTCCAATTATTGATAGGATTTATAGACCAATTACTTCTTATTTACTGTCGAGTATTTTTCTTGAGTGATCTTGGGACATTCCACCAAACAGAACTTGTAATTGGACTTATCAAATCTATGACTGTTAAAAACCACATTTAAAATTATTGAGGTATATTTTGAAAATACCTTATTATTAAAAACCTTATTTATATAAATAATTATTTATCCCATGGATACCATGAGTAACCTTCTTTGGAATGATACATACTTCAATTTTTTTATCCATTTCTACCATACTCTTAATATTTACATGATTTTTAAGGTTGAAGTGTGAGGGTGTAGGGAGTCATAGAGAAATAGATGGAATGAATTGTTATAAAAAAGTGTTGGGTTGATATTTTTGGGTATTAAGAAATTTTATTTATTAATTCACAATACTTTAGTTTTCTTACCCTTATGGATTTTAAAAAAATATAAAGTAAACAAAAAAAGAACAAAAAAGATGAATGGTTTTTGATTTGGGAAAAAAATCACCATTACTAGACTAATGATTTTTATCATATGTGGTTAGGTGGTGGATGTGAGTTTTATTATATTCATAACTTTATAAAAAGAAAAAAATGAAAAAGTACTTTGAAAAATAAAAATACGGTAAAAAAGTAAAGAAAAATTAAAGTGGGTGTATAAATAATTCATTATTCTTTATTTTGATCATAACCTTAAATTGAGTTTGGGGAAAGTGGGAGTTGTTACAATTTTAAGGATAGAATTTCATGATACTTTAACTTTTGATATCATGATTTATGCTTTAAGAGATGAACCTACTCCTTGAGACTTAATTTTTAGACATCAAATCCTACCAAAAATTACCCTCAGAGTCATTAGAAAATTAATTTCAAATGCCCATGATTTTATGTTTTTTTGTATTAACAAGTTGAGAAAAATTTCCTTTACAATCATATGTATAAGGATCATATTCCCATGATATGAGCATAAATCTACGTGAATTGTATCATGAGTTATGAGTGAAATGATTCAAAAGAGAGGTAAATCATGATTTGGAATGTTTAATAATAATGAATTGAGAAACTTGAATGAATGAGAAGATAAGTGTCACCATTTTCAAATGATATAATGTAAAATTCTTAAATTGATTATTTCTGAAAATTTAGAAGTTTAATTGATATTTTATGTGTACTTTTGAGTGTTTAATTTTACAATAATAATCATTTAATTTAATTACATTGAAATTTTAATGAAGGTAAAATTGGTTAACCTTTAATTTCTTGTTGATATTTTATACTCGAAGATAACAACGGTTTATGTTTGAGGGTATTTGACACACTCATTTTTTAGTTTTTTATCTTAAAAAAATCTAGTTTCTTAAAATGAATTTATGATCTAAATTCCCTTAAATTTCATTGTTTTATTAAAATAATGGGAATTTTTAATTCTAGATAAAATGGTTTAGTATGGATAAAGGATGTTGAATATTTTTTATTAGTAAATCATAAAAAAATGGTGATAATTTTCTTAATTGTCTTGAAATTTATTATTTTAAATTTAATTTTTATTAAAAAAACGTGCTTGTAGATAAAAAGATTATACTCAAAGAAGAAAACATGACACATAGCTGACTCAATCATCCATCCAAACATACCATTCCCTAAGGTGGCTGGCCAAAAATAGGAGGTTCAAGCCCGTGGAGATAAGACATGAGAGGGGAGTGGGTATGAAGGCCTGCATGGACCGAGTGGTGCGACTCGGCCCAATGTGGGTGTGTGAATGTATATGTGAGAGCCCATCCCCACTATAGGCATTTGATCCAGGAATCCCAAATTCTATTAAATGAACTATCATAGCTCCTTTATATAATTTTGATGTTGGAAACCAACTTCCATGTTATTGTTCATTCATTAAATGAAGCGTCACTGTTTCTCCTTGGCCACACAATTCTCTTTCTCAAACAGAATCTGATGCATTTTTATTCTACCTTTCACCTTATATGATCACCAACACCCACCGATTATTATTAATAAATTACATGAAATCCATTTGAGAGCTCATTTTTAAGCACCACTTCCAACACCGAAGCCCTATTCCACCTTGGGATATCTATGGATCCTTAAATGACCACCATGAACAACATTTTGAGTTTCATTGAGCCACTTTTAATTATTATTGAAAGTGGGGACCATTAGTTCCTTCTCTATGATACTTCCACATCACCAAGATTCATATTATATGCTTCCACATCTCTATTTCATGCATGACGTGGGAGACCACAATGCCCATGTTTGATGTGCGTAATGATCAATTTTACACCAAAACAAATATGCCTGATATCTTTGGGTATAACTTTGAATAACCACTAGTATTTATGGATTTTTATTTGAAGTATATAATTGGATGGGGATAAGACACACACCCTGGATACCTATACCATAAGGAAACCGTCTACTATCGAGAGGGAGTCAAACACTCAGCGGGAGGAGGCCATTGCCATATCCCAAAGCTTCCTGAAGTGTTATTCTAAATTCTTTAATATTATTTTAATATTATTTTGTTTTATTTTTAATCAAATTTTAATTTATTATATTAAAAAATTTAATTCATTAATGTTTTCATGTGTTTTCCACCCAATTTCTTCCCACCATTTTTCTTCTCTTCTTCTTTCCCTTCTTCTTCATTTTATTTCATTATCAACTATTTTATCATTTTAATTTATTTATTTTCCTTTCCTTTCATTTTATTTTATTCTATTCTCTCTCTATCTCTTCTTATATTTTCATTTTTGTGACTTCATGTATGCGTTTTCTCCCTCTCTATCTTATACTTATTATTTTTTATTTTATTATTTTTATTTTATTTTTCTTAACTTATTATCATATTCTTTCTACAATGACCTATTACCATAAATAATGAGGGGCTAACCCAAGGTTTGTACTGGGGGAGGTAAGTTGTGTTTTCAAATCATTCTACACTTAAATTATTAGGTTTTTTATGTTTTTGTAGAGCAGGAGTGAAGTACATGGGTGTGTAAATTTTCCACCATGACACTGATCACAAAATCATTTCTATTATCTATTTTAATGATTTACTTCATTTACAAGCTTAATTTACTTATATGAGAACACCTAAAATGACACATACATGAGTTAAGCTATGTTTACTTGAGCATCAATCCAAGAGGAGTCTCCGGGGAACAAGTCAAGTGGAGGGAATTACCCTTTTCACTAGATGGCACTGCTAGAGAATGGATATACAACCAAAAACTAGGAGAGATCCATGAATGGGATGGACTCCGATGAAGTTTCATGCGTAGATTCTTCCTATCCACCGAAGGTACTATAATAAGGAAGTATATCTTTGCCATCAGACAAGATACTAGAGAGACCCACTATTAATACTGAGAAAGATTCAAAAATATGTGTTCAATCTTTCCTCAACTAGCTATGCAATATCATCACTTCCTAGTATTTTTCAACCTAGTGTTACTGGAAAATTATTGAAACCCCTTTGCCGCCTCATCCGGGGAGCCTTTATTGATAAATCACTCTTGGACTCTTGGAGCCTAATTGAGAATATTTCTCAGGATTCTTAATAATTTGGAATAATTGGTATAAGCGTCAAAGGCTTCTATAAGGTAAAATATTCTGACTCATCAAACTTGTTTGAAACCAAACTAGAAAAATTAAGAATCCTTGTAAGATCAATAGTAGTAAATCAATTGAATGAAAAACTTGCATTTCCTAAGGTATGTGGTCTATGTTCATCACCCATTAAATTTACTAATTACTGTGCATAGTTACATGGTATGGAGATATGTGCAGCTACATTACAATTAAGAAAGTTTTAAAAACCATCAATATAGGGAAGGGGAAGATAGGTAGGGATATATAGATCAACAAAGTCAGTCTAGGCCCCCTTTAAAATAATAATTCCATAATCAACCCCTTCCCAACTACCATAAAAGTAACAGTACCAATAATACTCCTACCAAACACCACCTTTTCAATAAGAATCCTATGTATAACCCTCATATAGTTTCCCACAAGTGTCATTAAAGAAAGTAACATAAATGAATGAGTGAAATAATAATGTAAAATATTTTTCAAGTATTTTTTAGAATCTCATGGAAATGCTGTCCAAAAAACTCCAGAAAAATCCTAACTCATAAAATCTCAAACACAAAGGAATGTGTGAGCATGTTCATCGCATGGAGTGGCATCGAGATCCAAGAATCATAACCCAAGGATTCCCAAGATGTCCTATAATAAAGGGAATCTATAAAATTTGGATAGATTCTAGAAAATAAAACCATTCCACTGACATGAGAGGACAAGAAAGAGGAAGAAGAACATAAGATAATATTTAGGAAGGATAGAACAAAAACCTCATTATAAAAATAAAAACGTTAGAAGAAAGACATCCCCCTTCCACTCTCGACCATATATACAGAATTCAAGAAGATCAAGGAAGAAAAACTTCAAAAATAGATCCAGGAGACATTTTAAAAGGTTGAAATTAATATATCCCTCCTGAAATCCAAAAGGAAAATTCCTCAATATTACAAATCCCTAAAGTATATTTGCACGAAAATAAATAGGTTAGATGGGAATTAAATAGTAAACCTTGGGAGAAGTGTTTCATCCGTGATCAAAACATCATTAAAAAAAATTCCAAGACCCAAGTAATTTCTCTATTCCTTATACCATTGGTTCTTTGAAATTTGTTGATGCCTTGTGTGATCTTGGTGATTCCATTAATTCCATGTCTAAAACTATCTTTTAATCCATGAGTAAAATGAAGCCCCCCAGAGTTGTTGAATAAATTGAAAAGAGATTGACTATCTTCCATGATGGAATTTTAGAGGATGTTCTGGTGGGAGTAGAGGGACTGATTTTTTCAGAAGATTTCTATGTGATGACAATGAAGGAAGATAATGTATTGGGGTATACCACTATAATTTTGGGAAGGAAATTCATAAAGATGACCATAATGGTCATTAATTTACCTGAAGGATCCCTCTAAATATAACTAGGATACAATAATGTTTACTTTAAGGTTCTTGAATCCAAGATGAACCCTTCAAAAAATCATTCACTCTTCACAATTAGCCATGAAAGTGGTATAGAGCCCATTGAAGAATCAGGTATGTTTAGAGAAATTTTAGCCTTGGGAAATAACATTTTTTCAGTAAAAACTAAGGAACAAGTGAATTATCTAAAATCTAGAAGTTATTCTCAATAATAAATAACATATTAATATTTTGATAATTTTCTAGAGGAACCACACATGATACCCTTTAGTAAGGAAATTCAAGATTTTGAATAAGGAAATTTGAATTAACTCTCATCTCTAGAATAACCCCTATCATGGAACTAAAACTAATCCTTTATAAGGTAAACCATGTGTTTCTTATGGAAATAATTTTTTTCTAGTGATCATCTCTAACAACCTGTCCCAAGAATAAGAGAAACTTTTAAATAACCTTTTGGAATGAAACATTCAAGCCAAATGATAGAGACTTGGAGACATTTCTATAATTAACCCTAAGGAATATTCCCATGAAAATTTCCAAGATGGAGACTCTTGACCTATTAGTCAAAACTAGAGGAGAAATTACTCAAACACTATGGAATTTGTTAAAACAATATATTGAAAACTGTTGGTATACGACATAATATACCCAATTTTTGACCCACAACTGGTCAATCCCATTCATGTGTTTTCCAAAAAGACTGGTTTGACAATTGTGACAAATGAGAATAATGAATTAATCACTATGAGAGTTTGAAATAGTTGTAGGGTATTAATTGACCTCATAAAACCTAATCAAGTAACCTGAAAAGATTACTTCTCTATTCCATTTATAGACTAATGTTAGAAATTATGGAAGGAAAGATATATTTATGTTTGTTAGATGGATTCTCTGTTAATTCTTAGGTGCCTATTTCCCCATAATACCAAGATAAGAAAACAACCACCTTTTCTTTTGATACATTTTCATACAAGAGGTTTCCTTTCAGATTATGCAATACTCTAGGTACATTATAGTGGTGTATGGTAAGTATTTTCTTAGATCATGTGGAAGACTTCCTAGAGGTAGTTTTGGATGAATTTACTTTTTTTGGAAAATATTTTAATTATTATTTTGGATCCTGGAAAATGTTTTGGGAACTTGTATAGAAAAAAAATTATTTTTTAAAATTATGAGAAGTGTCAATTTATAGTTGAAAAAGGGTTAGTGTTGGGTCGTATAATTTTACCAAAATTCACTGAGGTGGATAATTAAGAATTTTATGTAATTAAATATTTTCTATATCCTACCGTTTTGTGACATCGGAGATCATTTTTGGAACATATCGGGGTTTACAAAAGATTCATCCAAAACACTAGTAATATTTATCTACACATTTAAAGGTTTATTTTATAATAATATTACTTTGTTTTTAATAGTTATTATAGGGTGTAATTTGATAATTTGAAGGAAAATTTGGTTAACCCACAAATTATTCTACCACCAGACTTGGAGAATCCCTTTTAATTGCAAAGTGATGCATCAAAACAAACTATAGGAGCAGTCCTCTCCAAAAGAATGGAAGAAATTCCAAAAGTTATAACATGTGCCTCAAGAACATTATATGTGACTAAAATCAATTACACAACTACTAAAAAATAATTTCTTGCTACTGTGTTTCCCTTAGACCAATTTAGATATTATTTACAATAAAATAAAGTAATTTTAGTTTCTAATCATACAACACTTAGTTATTGATAAAGAAGGAAGATTCCAAAATAAGGTTGATGAGATGGATATTACTCTTGCAAGGATTAAACCTAGAGATCAAGGAAAAGAAGGGAGCTATAAACCAAATAGCAGATCACCTTAATAGAATCCAACAAACTACTAAAATAAAAATTCTATAACTGATCCCACCCAATGGTAATTTATCTAATGAGAAAATATATATAGTGGATGGTTAATTAACCTGATATGATGATTTGGCCACAACTCTGGTATATCTCACCTCAACTATCATCAAAATAACAAACTTATGACTGAAGAAATATTATATATCTGGGTTGATCCTTTCCTATGGAAAATATGTAATGTCCAAGTAATAATAAGGTTATTAATAATAAGTGAAAAATAATACGCATTTCAATTGTTTCATAAATTTTATTATGGTGTACAATTTGGACCTCAAATAATATATGAAAAAGTGGTGGAATCAAGAATTTATTGGACAAAATTATTTAAATATGCTCATGAATTTTGTAAAAAATGTGAGAAGTGTCAATATTTTGAAAATAGTTCAAAAAATTTGGAGATTCATAAAAAACCCACCATTTTTTGTGAAATATTTCAAGTATGTGGTATTTATTTTATGGGACCCTTTTGCATGTATTTAGGGAATTGTTACATATTTATTACTATGAATTATGTATCTAAATTGGTGGAACCTAAGGGCACAAAAACTGATGATGCCAAGGTTGTTTTGATTTTGTCAAGAGTAACATATTTTGAAGGAGTGGAGTGACAAGGGCTATCATTAGTGAACAAAAGACTCTTTTTTTCAATATAAATACAAAGTGTATGCTTAGAAATTATAGGGTGTACCACAAGATATCCACAACTTATCATCCTCAAACAAAGGTCTAAGATAAGGGTTCCAGTTGGGATATCAAAGGTATTTTCGAGAAAACAGTTATACCTAACTATAAGGATTGGATCTAAATAATTAAATAAACCTTATGGTTATACTAGACAACATACAAGACACCTATAGTTATGAGATCATATAGGATGATATATGGGAAATATTGTCGTCTTCTAGTAGAATTAGAGCATCAAGACTATTGGGATGTAAACTATATTAATTTGGATTTGGTAATTTCTAAAAAGGAGATAAATCTCTAGCGGTAAGAATTGGAGGAAATTTTAAGAGAGGCTTTCAAAAGATCAAGAATTGAGAAGGTGTGAACCAATATAGAAGATGAAAAACTAATCCAGAAAAAGACCTTTCTACATAGAGACCAATCCATAATCTATAATCTAAGACTGAAATTAATTCTAGGTAAGCTTAATTTGAGGTGGGAGGACCTTTTATAGTTATTAATTTGTACCCTTTTGGTGCAATTCTAATTTAGAGAGAAAAGGAAGGAATGAAATTCATTATCAATGAGTAGAGGTTAAAAACATTCAATGGGAATATACCTCATGAACCAGTGGAGGAGATAAAAATTCTCTTACACATATACTTATTTATTCCCATGAGGTTATTTTGGGATAATGATATTAACCAAAGGATCTTCTAGAAGTCAACCCAAGTTTTAATGCTTTCCTCAGATTTATGTTTTTTCCACATTTTACCTTATCAGCTTGAGATTTAATCAAATGGTTCTTACACTGGTATGAATTGTTTTATAGGAATATAATGAAGGGAGTAAACAGGAAACACTATGAGTCAAGAATAAAGATGATAAAAATCTAAGTGGAACATATATTTTATTCTATCTTTCACTCTATTTAATACTTCCTGTATGTTTCTAGAAGTATGATATGAACAAAAAATTCTATCAACTATGTTATACCATAAATTTCATAGGCACACATGAATTTATAATTTATTTGACTTATCAAGGAGACATGAGTTCTTAGGAACCCAAGGATTTCATGTTTTAGATTTCAATTATAATGAAATTGAATGAGTAAAATAAAGTATTTGATGATTAAAATGAAGCGTGGATATTAAATGAGGACTCTTGATTTAAGGGAATTAGTTGATTCATGTAAATGAAATTTCACAACCGTTTTCACACATTTAATTTCTGAATTTTTTTTGACTTTATTTGTTATTAATAATCAACCTTGGAGTGAATTTATAATATAAAATCTTCCATTTGTTATAGGATTTAAAGACTAAGCACAACATATTTTATTCTTGATCACATTTCATGAGTGATCTTGGGACACACCACCTTCTAGAACTTGTATTTTAAATTATAAAATCCATGAATGTAAAGAAACATATTTAAAATTATTAAGGCATATTTTTAATATCCTTTATCATTAAATACCTCCTTTACGTCAATATTTATTAACCTGTACATACCATGAATGACTTTGTAAGAAATGGTCCATGTTTCAAGCCATTTTACCCATTATTACCCTACCCATGGTAATTTCATAATATTTTAATGTTTAAATATGGGGTTTTAGGGAATCATGAATAAAGGGATGATTCACATTGTAAGGGAGAAGTTAGGGGCTGATACTCTGGGTATTGCTAAAGGTTTTTGATTCATTCATTATGTTATTTACTATTTTTTCCATCATAAAAAATAAAAAAATGAAAAAAATTACCCAAAAAATGGAAAATGGGAAGTGAATTATAAGAATAAAAAATTACCACTTTTAGATTGATTATTTTTATCATATGTTTTAGGTGGTTGAGGTGAGGTTTATTGTAAGCATAATTTTTGAAAAATAAAAAAATGAAAAACATTTCTTTGAAAAATGGGATTAAAAGTAGAAAAAAATTTAAGAGAATGAACAAATAATTAATTATTCTTTATGTGGTCATAAACTTTAGTTTTAGTTTTCGAGGAAAGTGGGAGTTATTACAATTTTAAGGGTGAATTTTGTTGAGATTTTACTTTTTATATCATGATTTATACTTTAAGATATAATCCTTTTTCGTGATCCATAAATTTTAAAACAACAATCCTTACCAACCTTAAAGCCTAAAAAACATTCGAACCTTAAAAGTAAAGTCGGCATGACTATATCTGACTTTTTTATTTACAATGTGGATAAATGATTTCCTTTAAAAGCCTATGGATAAGGAGCATGTTCTCATGATATTAGCATAACACCACTAGAATTGTATCATGTGGGATGATTAAAAAGATATAAAAGTGGGGTAAGTCATGTTTTGGATTTTTTTATGATAATTTATTAAGGAACATGAAATAATGAGAATAGAAATTCCATTATTTTCAAATTGGGGAAAGTAAAATACATGATTTGATTCTTACTTAGAAAATTGAGAAATTGAATTGATATTTTTTTGTGATTTCTTTAAAAATTTGACTTTCCATTGATAATTATTTGATTTTATAACATTGAAATTTTAATATTTATAACATTGGAACCCTATGACTTTTAATTTTGAGGTTTTATTCTTGAGGAATAACATGTTTTAAGTGTGGGGTATTTGACAGAATCATTTTGTTAAAAGAATTTAAACAATTATTGACAGGTTTTGAAGGATTTTGAAGAATAACACCCATTTGTTTTGATGTTTTATTGAGTTATGTGAAATCATAAATGTTGAATTAAAATTGGTTTAAATAAATTAAATTGTTTTGTTTTCGGTAGTGAATCAATTTTTTAAAAATTTGGATATTATGTTCCAAATAATTTATAACCTTTTTTATTTTAGGAGTTTACAAAAAAATGGGGCCATACAAGCCAACCCTCAACCTCAAGACCACAAGCCACTTAACTAGGCGCATGGGGCCCAATTAACCCTGAAACCACTGAGGGAAGGCCTACTTGAAGGTAGGGAGAGTCTTCATAGGGGTATTTGGCCAAAGGGTGACCCACATGGATTAATGTTGTGAGCAATACATAGCCATACTATAGCCCCGAAGGACTGACTCATGGCGGTGAAGCCCACCGAGTGACTAGAGGAAGGCGTTGCTAATATAGGGTGTGCACGAAAGTGGGTGGGGGTCCCCTGTCCCATGCATGGATTCATTTTTTTGGGAGATTTGAACCTTTAATTTATGCAAACTCACTCCTGTATCACATTTTCTATGAGGGAAAATTGTCTAGGGTATAATTCTTACTTTAAAAAAACAATAACCCCCACCCAATTTCATCCTTTAGCTCAGAAACCCCTTTCCATCACATTCCTCCACCATCGCCACATTCTTCCTTAACCTATTTCCACTTTCATAATCAAGAACCTCCATTTAAATCATCACAAAGCTCGGGGTTGAGCCTAACACCATTGGAGAAGAACCCAGATGGCATGTATAATCTCATGATCCATTGGTGAACTCAATGATCCATTGCAATGCTCATCTATCCATTGATAATGTTGAATGAGAGACAAGAGCCTCTTCTTCCCCACTGCCACACATCAACCACCACACTAGAAAGTAGAATTATTTTAATAGACTCCACAGAGTCCACTAGATATATCATTGAAGATTTATCCCAACAGTGACTCATGAGACATTATCGAACCTAAAAGTGCCTCACTACAACAAAACAGGCTAATACCGGTGGTTTTTTTTCATATAGAGGCGGTTTAAACCACCGCTATATGGTTTGGCGGCGGTTTATAGAAACTGCCACTAAACTGGGCGTCAGCAATCTATTAGCGGTGGGTTTTTCCATTTCACGGTGGTTTAAGGGAAGCGTCGTAGATGCCTTATTTTGCAGAGGTTTTTGTGACTTTAGCAGCGGTTTGACGGGTGCCAGATATTTTTTAATTCGCGACGGTTTTAACCGCCACATTGATGCGTCTCTATCGCGGTGGTGAAAACCGCCGCTAAGTAGCGGTGGTTATGACTGCCGCAAAATATAAACCGATTACATTCTCGATAGTTTTAACCGCCACTAATTTTTTACGAGTAAAGCATTAGCGGCAGTTATAACTGCCTCGAAATTCTGACCGGTAAAGCATTAGCGGCAGTTAAAACCGCCGCGAAATGCTGATAAGAAAAAAAATTGTAGTTTTTCTTCTACTGCACCACTTCCCTAAAAAACACATCAAACTAGAAAATAGAATAGGAGACGTCATACAAACAAATAAAATGTTATTTCTAACTTGGTATCCCCAACATGATGAAATAGGAGACATCATACAAACAATCAACCATAATTCTATAGTGATTATAATCAATAATGGATCTATAGAGAAGCATGATATCCATTTCAATAATTACATCATAAAGTTAAATGATGGGAAAGAATGAATTCTATATAAAAAAACATTTTCCTATCTGATGGGGAAAATAATTCCATCAGTGAACAATCATTGATCGAATAACCAATGAGGTCTACAAATTCTTAATGACACATAAATACACTATATCAAGGACCAGAATCTCTAGAAATGTATCAAATATAACATTTTACGATGCACTTGTGTCAAATAATGTAGAATCTATAGTAGAGGTTACTAGATTAGTACCTCAAACAATAGATGAATTTGAATTATGCTCCCTATCATATGTTAAATGTCATTTAGTTTTCCCATACCATGACTCTACACTACAACCTGACTATTCTGAGTGGGATCACATTTCATGCACATTAATTCCCGAGTCTAGTATCAACTATGTCGACTACCACCTTGGTCTCAGTAGTATATGGTATTATAGCTACATCCCTACTAAAAAAATAAGAGGACCCACATAATAATGTGGAATATGTAAAGATCTTATCCCCCTAGGAGGAACTGGTGGAAAAGTTTTTAAGATGTGCAAGATATGACCCAAACTCCTATAACCTCAGCATTCAACTAGATACACCGTACATTGGGCCTTGTTGGCATAATAAGGGCCTTGTTTATATCTCAGTAATTGTAAGGGCCTTATTGATATCTCAGTAATTTAAAATACTTTTTTTAGGTGATGAATATTGGACCATATAATTAGGTAGATTTCATGAAGAAAATATTCCAACAATACCTTTGGAATGTTATATTGTGGAGTGGATAATGGCTATAACATGACTAGTATATTATCTTTAGAAAAATGGTTCTTTATATTTTTCAAGAGACTCCTCAACCTGGTCTGAACAAAGTGGTTGTTTCCCCACTTCTTTATTGTAAACAATGGGATTAGAAGTGGTTTAACCTATTATATTGGAAGTAAAGTGGTCCAATTGTGGTTTGGATAATTACCATTCTCTTGGGTTGTCCTCCCATTGAGAAAGGATGTCGGTTGACAATATTGAGGCATCGGGCATGACTAACCTCATTTTCCTAAGTGAATTGTGATAGGAGGTCTTTCTCATTGTTAATACAATAAGGGGAGGACCTCCTTGATGAAGTAAACTGTCAATGTAGAGAGGACCTTCATAATGATTTTCATCACAGGGAGTACTACAATAACAACTTGAATTCAAGCCATATGGATTATTGCTGCAATGTGTACCCTGGAGAAGACCTTTTGGGTGGATGATATTAAGGGAAATAAATCCTTGTTTTTTGATCATCCAGACATTTATAGCATATTTTCGGTGCTGATGAGGATCTTGAATCTCATAATCAATCATATTCTAAGAATTAAGTGATCCTTCATGGAAGGGTGTATGGGGAGGAGCTTCATAGCTACTGGCTGCAAAGTATATAAGAGGACCTTCACAAATGAAACAACTATTTTTGTAATTTGGTAACAAAGGTGTAGGATCCTGATCATCCATAGATAAACATATGAGGGTTCAAGAACACCAATATGAAGTAGATCAGGATTATAGACCAGATATTCATTTTCCAATCACCTTCGGTGTTTCTTCTTTTTGGATGCTCTCTTGTGGGTGATAAAGGTTGCTTTCTATGGATATAATCTTACATATACTTAATCTTGTTTGATTATATCTCATGTAACTATGATAATTTTATGATAGGTGTATGGTATTTCAGTTGGGATATGTTTATACCCTGTAGTGCCCACCGGGGTAGACCGATGACCTTTAGTTGGAACAGAGGTATGGTCTCGATCTGGTTGTCCATATAACATGGGATTTGGCCCATGACCCTCTTGAATGGGAGAAGAGATGTGTATATTCTCTAAATATCCTCATATTGTGTTAATGAGTCACCCAAATTATGGTAGAATAGTAGTGTGTCTTCCCTTTAACCATTTTTAGAATATTATAGGTGACTTCAGTGACCAGAACATGCATATTTGATTATTATATTGTTAGAGAATGTGTATGGGCCTGATCTTTTCCTCCATTTCATATTGATATATACTGAAGTTAATCAATTCAGTGGGAAAGGATAAGGGTATTCCCTATATTTTTTACCAAAATATTCTTGGTGATTTCTTTGAATAATACCAGATTATACCAACAAGCTTAGTAAATGTGGGAAAACGTGTCCTCATGCTCATAGTTCGCCACCATATTTAGTTAGTGGGATTCTTTAGAGGGTGTAGATGTAGGGACATGTTCTTGGTTGATTTTTCACTACCCTCACTGGGTTTTCCTGACTACATAGGTTTGGGATACTTAGGTTAGACTCCTGTGGTAAACACACACATCATATAGAGGTTTTATTTCTTTTTAGCATTAGTTATGGTGAATGCTAGAAAGACCCCATTGGAGGGTCCCTTATGCTATCTAGATGAGTCCATTAGTGACCTCTTGATCAACCTCCCTAGATAAGGGAGGAACATGTTATTTCCTTCCATGGATATGACCATGAAATGGTTTTAAGTGGAAACTTTTTACAACAAATTATGTTCCACTAGTCATTGTCGAGTAGACATCTAGTAGGGATTTTTGAGATGAATGGATTTTTTAGCTTCCTCTGAAGATGGAAAGGTACCATTTAAGTGTGACTCCCAAAACCGAGAATTTGAGACCCAATGTTGAGGGTGCAAGGTTAACAATAGATCCCTAGTTTTAAATAAAGATCCAACTTGTGCAGTAGTCGAAGCATATGTGTTCTTAAGGTAGTAAAATGTCATTTGGATCAAAGGGGGTTGTAGTTGAAAGTTCCAGAATACTTATGAGAAACATTTACATGAAATAATACCGAAATCAGCTTATCAATAAAGAAACACATGTATAATCAATTGTATTGGATCCATGTTTGTCCACATTTCATATTTTGAGAGAGAAAAAGGAGCCTAACATGTGGGTGACACATGCATTTTGTTTAAGGTTCCATGTTAGGGTCACCATTTTTGTTTCCAACTACTTTTGTTGGTGAGTATATGATTTGTATCACATGATTAGGCTAAACCACATTCCCATCATCCTCTTATGTTTGTTCTCTATACTACCTACTAGGTTCCAATTTATATAACTAGAATAAAATAACAAAAGGATCACTCTTTAGTCATCCAAAATCTCGACTACCAATTCAAACACAGGCCTAAATGGAATTATGTATACCACACTCGAGAAATCAAGACATAAAATGAAACATCATAAATCAACAAAATGCATTGAAGGAAACATGAGAAATCAAGAAAATGTTAGGACATGGAAATGTTTGGTGGAAAATATGTACCATACTTGTTAAATATACAAAACAACCATTCTCATATTTGTTCAACACATCAACAATACTAATACTCATGGTCCGATGATGCATCATCACCCTCTCCACCTCAATCTCCACTACCTGCTGCCACCTGTAAGAACATTATATTGAAAATTAAATATTGTTTCATATTTATAATTAAACTTAAAACCAATAAAAGTTTTCAAACTAAATTATTTTGATTTTTTGTGATTTACCTACTCACCACTAGTCGATGAACTACCACCAGGGGCATATCTACTCATATGCTGACATATTTCAATCAAATCTTTCTACAAAGTAGATATATGATCCCCCTACTGGTGAACTGTGTTTCATAGAAAAGACATCTCCCTTTGAGCATCTTCATGTTTTAAATGACTATAACCAGGATTAGATGCATCTGGAATCCCTGGTGGCCTGCCAAAGACCTCATATGGTGTGGGTCCCAAACCCATCCCGCACACTCTACCATGATGCTCCTTCCCAAGGACTTTAGCAACTGGGTCATCCAGGGAGACTGAGTAGGAATTCCCAGGATTGGCGTCCCATATTTCTTTAGTTTTACCTATAAATCAAATATCAATATATATTAACATAGTAAAAACCGATAATAAGTTATTATAATAAAAAATTGACTTCATACCCCAACTTCTTTGGCAGGATCATTAACAAAACTTCCATATGTTTTTTATGAACATCCACCCACAGTTCAGTTCAGGATGCTTCATGCCCTAATCTCTATGAATTCATTAAAAAATGATAAATCAACAATTGAATATGTTTAATAGATAATATTGTCTTATAAATATTTAAACTAATTAAAATATTACCAATGACATTCAGTTTCTAGAAAATCTTTTTGAGCCCGTAGTGTGTGGGGTGACTTGCTTTGACCAGTTTGATGCATTCTGTCTTGAGAGATCCTAAAATAAGTAAAATTAAATTTAAAATTAATGTATTCAATGTCATCTTCTATTCATATACATGTATAAATTTAAAATGAGGATAATATAATAATATATATTTCAATACCATCCGCTTCTCATCATGATGTCTATCAACAAAACATTCCACTGTTCTTTCAGTACCCCACTAGGTAGCTTCTCATACATTTGCTACATGGTCAACTAAGTATCGTTGACATCCCACCACAAAATACATTTGAAATCTTTCCATTTTTTACCAAGATTTTTCAATGTCCACTTCCGTGCTATCACATCAGCAATGGTAAAGTGAAAGAACATCTGTATACAGAAGTTCATTTTGAACATATTAGTAACATGACATTCAATTAAACCATAAAGTAATAAAATTAACTTTATCTGAGAATCAAAAACTTCAATTTTCTAGTTTGGAGGCATATGACTCTAATCATCATATGAAATAGGCAGGGAAATGGGCTCAGCTTCCAGCTGACCTATAATCTGGCCAAGTAACCCCGCGGCGTTATCTGTCGGGACCCCATAAGAATCAAATGGCGTGACTATCTTCTTGCCATTCATGTTCCAAACATCTTAACTTTTTATGTGTTTTTCTACAGTTGCATTTTTTTCATATCCAATGATAAAACAATTAGTATAAACAAAATGCAATAAATTTATTTAATTAAAATTTGTACCTATGACTGTGACCCTCCAGAATGTTCGTGATGAACTGGAAGGAATGTGTCGCTGCCCCACTACTGAGGCTCTTGTAGGGAGAGTCGATGACTCATCCTCTAATGAGACATCCACAAATGGTGTCAGAGATGGTGCATGGGGAGATGGTGCAGGGGTGTAGGCAGCTGGTGCCTCAGATGCCGTGGGGACAGACGGATCATCATCTGTCGCAGAACTAGATGAAATAGTGTACAGCTTCCTCCTTGTAATTCCTGTCATTTAATCAAATAAAATTAAGTTCAGAATATATATTTCAAAAAATTTATGCAGAAAAAAAATTAAAAATGATAATAGATGCCCAGTACTAACAAAATATATATATATATATAAATGATAATGAATGACTGTAGAAATGAAACCAGTGGTTGCTGAATGAATAAATAATTGTACATACAATCATTTTCCCCTTCAGTCATGTCAGTTTCCTAATCCATTGCTTCATCCACATCATTTATCCTTTCTAGAATAATATTTTTAATATCCTAATGGACAAATAATTCTGCCTCCTGTTGTTGATGAAATTTAATTGCAGAGGTCAAATCTTCCACTTCATCACCCATATCATACAAATTTCTTTGTATTACGTGAGTAACTACACACCACCCTCCATCCACAACATCATTCACATAATATACCATTTCTTCTTGCGATTCTAAGATATATGGATCATGGAGTTCACGATCACCAACATTCATCAACCGAGAGAAGTTTACAGAAGTAAATTTCAAGGAATCTCTTTTAACACCTCTGATAATATCAACCCATTTTCAATTGAATAAAACAACAGAAAAATGCTCATGGTAGCTTAATTCAATAATATCATGCAACTTTCCATAGTATCCCACTTCAGCAAATGTAAATATAACACTATTCTATGTTTTCAAAACCCACTTCTCAATCGACTGTACGAAATCTAAAGCCATTCACATTATAAGCGTCAAACTTTACAACTTGTTTTATAGGACCTCTAGCAAGAAAATTCAAATCTTATGACAAGTCTACTCGAGTATTAGTATTCATGATCTAAAAAAATATATATAATTTAATAGATTTAAAAATTTTATGTGTCAGACTAATATTTGTATTTATTGCAATATTTATAAACTTACACATTGTGAAAACTGTTCTACCAGCTCTTTATTCACAGCTTTCGTTATATCTTTCTCATTTCATGTTCAGCCTCTCATTCGTCTCTTTTTTTGTATCCTCAACTCTTAAATAAATGGATATGCAATTTCACTATTCAAAAACACATATCTATGTTCCTGTAATAATTCCAATTCTATCACTATCACATATGAGGTCCTCTCAACTGATCGGCCAATAGCAGGAAATATTTTTGATTTCTGATGCATTTGAGATTGAGTTGATTTGTCGTCAACATGTCTAACTCAATTAAATCTTGTCTCAATATCATCCAAACATTTGGAACAAACGGTGAGACACTCATCGACCAAATAGCCTTCAACAATAGAGCCTTCTGGTTGAGCTTTATTTCTCACGTATGCTTTTAAATGACCAAGATATCTGTGAAATAAAATAATAATATTATGCATTTATTTAAATTCCAAAAATTGTTTACTTAACTAGAAACATATAAATAAAATACCTATCAATTGGATACATCCATCGATAATGAATGAGGCCTCCTAATTTAGCTTCTTCAACCAAATGCATAGTTAAATGCATCATGACAGTAAAAAAAGATGGAGGAAAGATCATCTCCATTGCACAAAGGGTCAATAAAAACCTCTCCTGGTGGTTGTCAAGATGAAATGGATGTATATATTTCTCAAATAATAGCCTAAAAAATGTGCAGAATTGGAGTACAACAGCAGTAACTTTTTTAGGTAATAATGTACGCAATGCCAATGGTAGTATCTATTGTAACAAAATATGTGAATCATGACTTTTCAATCCATATAACTTACGATTATTCAAGTCAACACACCTTGAGATGTTACTCGAATACCCATCAGATACCTTCACATTCTTTAAAATTTGAAGGAATGTATCTTTATCCCTATTTTTCATTTTAAAAATGGTCGGATCATTCTTTTCATTCTCATATGGGTAGATATAACGTTTTATGTTCATTACTTGTAAGTCTTTGTGAGCATTGAGATGATCCTTAGACTTTACATGCTCATTAAGTAATGTGAAAATCAAATTATCACATACAATCTTCTCAATATGCATCACATCAAGATTGTGGCACAACAAATTAAATTCCCAATATGGAAGTTGGAAGAATATACTTTTTTTCTTCCATTGTTGCGTTCTAATTTCACTTTATGATGCACTTCACACTCGTTTTCCGCTATCATTCAAATGATGAACCTTCCCAAATTCTGTTTTAACATTTTCAAGCTGTGTAAATATTTCAGAACTGGTTAACAACATTGGAGGTGGTCTATGATCAATGTAACCATTAAATTTTGATTTGTTCATCTTAAATCTATGAGATGAATCAAGAAATATTTGATGGCATAAGAAGTACCATTTTCTACTGTGAGGTAGCCGTTTGGGCTCAAAATCAAAGTTACAAACGGGACAAGAAAGACCCGTATAAGTGTTCCAACCAGATAAATTCCCAAGCCCAGGAATGTCACTAATGGTCCACATTAAAGCATGATGCATTTTGAACATTTTTTTAGAAGAAAAATCAAATGTCTCAACACCGTTTCTCCATAACTCCTGCAATTCTTCAATCAAAGGCTGCAGGTATACATCAATATCATTTTTAGGAATTTGTTTTCCATGAATAATCATCGAAATGATAAAATATTTTTGTTGCATACACATCCATGGAGGCAGATTATAAGGGATCAAAACAACTAGCCAAATGATATAACTGGTACTCAAAGTCCCAAATGGGTTGAATCCATCAACAACCAATCCCAATCGAACATTCCTAGGATCAGCTGAGAAATTTGGATGTAATGAATCAAATGTATTCTACGATTGGGAATCTCATGGATGTCTCATTAAACCATCATTGTTATTATCTACAGAATGCAACTTCATGTGTTCGGTAATTTTTCATGACATGAATAATCTTTGCAATCGAGGCTTCAAAGGAAAGTAACGCAAAACTTTTGCAAGTGTGTTCCTTTTCTTCTTCTCCATGAAATTATGTTCAGTCAGACTTCCAACATCACCCTTTTACTGCCATCTAGAAGAAGAACATTTCTTACAATTCTGTCTACTTAAATCCTCTCCCCAATAAAGCATAAAATCATTGGGACATGCATGTATTTTTGTATAATTCAGACCAAGCTTGTTATCAACTGTTTTCATATCATAAAAAGATTCTGGGATTTCTGCTTCAGGAAATGCATCATGAATCAATTCCAATAACATGGACATTGCCTTATTTATAATTCCACATAGAAATTTGATATGGTAAAACGTCAGCAGAAATGAAAGCATTTAATATTTCAAACACCCACTATACAACTCTTGATTTCCATCATCAACTAAATCATGAAACACATTTTCCTCACTGATGTTTTCCCTTACATTTGGCTCCACATAATCAAGAGGAGTATCCAATGATATGTTAAAATATTGATCTGATTGTGTTACAGTCTCAAAAACATCACTTGTCACGTTGCAATTTGTAGCACCCTCTTCTGGTTGTTCTGATATGTTTTGATGCCCATAGTGGTGTCTTGAAGTGCCGAATGCATCATTTATGAGGTTTTGCATTTTATTTTCCATTGTCGATGAACTTGGGACCTCATTCTATGGATTACCATTAGTGCTCAATCTTTCTATATTGTTCAATTCTCCATGCCAAATCCAACACAAATATTGATCCGGGAATTTCGTCAGTATTAAATGTTCATAAACTTCATGTCTCTTCAACAATGTTCTAAATTTACATTAAGGACATGGAAATCTTATTCTCCCTTCAACAGATCGATTAGAAATTTCAAAATCTAAAAACTCTTTCAAACCCTTAACATATTGAGGTGTGTTCCTTAGTAATGTGATCCATCTTTTATCCATGTATATCACAATGTTCCTGCACAATAATAATAAAAATTAAAACACAAAGTTACTACTAAACAGAGAAAGAGTTTCATATATATGATTGTGTACGATTATAGAAACATAATATAATAAAGATGACCCATTGATCATAAAGTATGCATAATATAATAAAGATGATACATTGATCACATTTACCACTTACATAGCATGCCCAGACAAGCCGAACAAGTCTGGTCCCTAGGAGAGAGAATCAACACCTCATTGAGGAGCAGTAAGAATATTGGGTTACACACTTATCATAACACTATCGATCACACATTTATGTTTCCTCAAACAACACCCCATTGAAAGTGATGTCATTGAACAGACCAAAGATGCATGATTTTCATACCATTTGTACAATAGAATTACTAGAAATATTTAGCCCTTATATGACACCCTTTGAGACTTATCACAGGCTAGCTTGGGTACCCAGATTATGGGTAGCCTAGGTCAGTTCATGAAAATTGGTCATGTTTCATCGCTCTTTATGTTTTTCAATATTTTCACTATCTATTTGAATTTACCCCTATCTTTGAATTTGATAGTGTTTCTTATTTCCTTGAATTTTGGGAGACCCTTGTTATTCATTATATCATTAGGTTGTGCAATTTTAATTCATCCACTTGGATTTCCATAATGGGGTTCTCATTAAAATATCTTTTAAAAACTAATGAATTATGTATGCTATTTTCACTTAAATATGTTTTGTGTTTTGTACTATAAAAATTTATCTTTAATATTTCAAACAACTCATATTAAAAAAAAAATAATGAAAACCATAAAATTTTGATTTGATATAATACAAAGGAAATGTCCAATTTTTACTTCAAACATTTATGTATATTTTAAGTCCTAAGATCAGTTAATTTGAAGTAATTACTAGAAATGAATTTACAACTTTAACATAAAATATTATACTAAATTAAATTATAATAAATTTAAAATATTTAGTGAGTGACACTAGTTCAGAACTTATGAAGATCTTCTCTAACATTTTAGAGAATCCCATGGTGATAAATAAAATGTTCTTACTAAAGATATCGTTTGACATCCATGAAATCTTCTAAGGTACCAAATAGTGGCCAAAATAGGGTTATTATAACCCAGTATTCCACACCCAATGGTGTCTGAACATATCTAGTCTGATCATATAGTGTATGCAATAAAGTGATAAAAAAGGGTGTTAATTTAATAAATTAATTATATATATAAAATAAACCCACAGACCCTTAGGCTCTAGGATGACACCCTATGTTATCTAAAGCATCATCAACTCCATGTGGGGTGTCTCTTTAATGAGGTGGATCCTCCTACATCAGGATATATTTCCCCAAAATACTGGAAGATTCTGTTAAATTGGGATGAATTTCCAGTATCATGATTCAAGTATCCAATCTTAGTATAGACTTTATAGAAATACTTTCTTCTTCCCATGGATTTCACCCCCAATGGAAAAAGTAGCAATCTCACCAGTCCTAGAATTGTTATAACTACATAAATATTCCCATGGAACATGTTTTTAAGAGGAAATAAACTATATAACCAGGCTAAGACATTCTATAACCACTTATGTATTCCCATGGAATGTGAAACTAAGGGGAAAATTAATAATCTCATATCAAATGGTGGATTCTCTTATATTAGGATGAATCACTAATAGTATATATCAATCAGGTCTAAAATATTATTACAAAAAATTTTAGTTAATTCATCCCATCACTTATTAATTTTACCATTTATTCCTAATTTTCAAATCCTCCTATAGATACGAATCACCAAAATCATCTTAAACCATTCTCCATATTTCATATGCAATGTAAAGATCTTTAACTAATCCATGATTCCAAAGGAACTCATGAACTCATGAGGGGTTGGAACACCAAAAATGTTAATGCAAGTCCTAACCATAAAGCTAAGAGAGAAAAAAGGTATCCTTGGGAGGGATTAACAGGTGGATTTTAGAAAGAAGGTATAATTCCAATTATTTAGGTTGTGCATGTGGCATGTCGATGCGATCATAATTTTTCACATACTAGAATAATCAGAACAGACTAAAGGGAGTTTTCCAAGACCACCCAACTCAGAATAAGAAATGTTTTTGAAAAATCCTCATGTTTGTGGTAGCAATCAGATTCCCCATTCCCTTCAATGAGAACTATAATTTTAATCAATAGTAGATCAAGAAGTGGAAGATGAACTGGAAGGTTTACATTAAAAATCTATGTTCAGAACACCAATATCCAACATGGTCTTGCTTATAGATCAAATAGGATTCTCATACGTCATCCATGGAAGGTTTTATGGAATCATAAAGGAGATAAGAAATTTTATAACATAGGTGTTGGATTGTTAAAATTCTTGGAAGATATAATTCATGACGTGAATAGGGAATTCACATCATGAATTCCTCAATTACCATATATGTTGAAAAATTTATCACCTCATTTTAAAAACTGAATTAAACCAATTTCATGTCATGAATATATTTAATGAAGTGAATTATTGTTTATCGGATTTCAAAAAACCAATCCATGGCGTGAATGGGTTCATGGGGTTCCCCTGGAAAATTCACATAATGAATTGGGAATTCATAACGTCAATTTGTTTTGCATCTATAAAGAAAATCTTTTACTTCTTCAATATAAAACAACTAATCCAACTAGATAAAGGCTTAATAAACAAGGTTTAAATGAAAGGAAACCTAATTCTAAGATATTTATCCAAAAACTTAAATGGATACAAACCTAGAAAAGATAGTGGTCGCTGGAGACAGAGGTCGCGAGGTCACCGGAGATGGAGGTCGCGGGGTCGCCAGACGGTTGGGGGTTGCAGGTCTCCGGGGGGGGGGGGGTTAGGGGAAGAAGGGAGGGCGCGGGGGTCACAAGGGTTTGGGGGAAATGGCCAGGGTGGAGGGTAGGGAAGGGTCGGGTTGTTTAAAAGAAATATGGGTTTCGCGGCGGTTTATTAAAAACCGCCGTGAAACCTTTCAACGAAAACGTTTAGCAGCTGTTTTGTGAACCGCCGCCACAAAACCATCGCTAAACTTGGTTTTTATTATAGTGCCTCGTGAGACACCTTTTGAGCCAATTATGACACGTGATGCACCATTGGAAATTTTTCATAATGGTGACTCATGAGCCACTATTGAAGTCCATGAGGACTTGTGATACTTAGTTGGTGTTTTTTCCCAACAATGACTTGTGAGCCGTCGTTGTAGCCAAAAATGATGTGTGAGCCACTGTTGAGATATTGGTGAATCATGATCCAATGTTGAGTGGTTTCCACCAATTGCCACACCATTTTCCATCACTGACTTCAAACCACCATTGAGTTTCCTAAAATCTATTGATGCTTTCCATTATAGCCCCACCAATATTCCACTACTAGTTTACCATGAATAAAATGTGATTATCCAGACACTATGAAGGCCAGACGAGGTCTAAGGGATGCTGCCACATCCTTAATGCTCTCCCCACATTGCCACTTTTACATCACCAAGTCTAGCACTCCAATTCCATGACATCCAGGACCTCGATACATGTCATTCACATTCTGGGTATGTGCCTAAATTGAAACCCACATCTATTTGGGGATTTTGGAACATCAAAGTAAGTTAGGTGTTTTCAGGTTGACACCCTGAATGTCACGGGTCCTGAAGATTTAAAAATTAAAACAATACATGATTGTGGGGAGGAATATCTGAAGTTAAAGATTTGGAGATCCTTATCTGATAGATACGAAGAAGGTTTCACCTCTGATAAATAGGTGGATTTCCATCACGAGGTGGGGGGACCCAAAATAATAAGGAACCACTGATGCTGTTACTCTTTTTTTCACTATTTTATTTTATTTCATCTTTTAGTATGTCTTCTTCTTAGACTACCCCCACTATTTCCAATGTAATGGCTGGGTTTATCTTTTACATGATAGGGATAAGGGGAGGTGACCCATTGTAATTATATAGTATTTTATATAAAACTCTTCTATATCTTTTTTTTATTAAAAGGTTTTTAATTTATGAATGTATAGTTTTAATAAGATGAGATTGTGAATTGTTTTAATTATGAACATTCTTAAACTACCATGATTAAATAATTTCATTATCCCTCTTCTTGGTAATGAATCACACTGATTGGGTGATCCAGTTCCATGGAGAGAAGTAATTGGTGATTACTAAACTCTTGTGGAAGACATAGTGGGATAATATGAGAACTTTGGGAACTCAATTACTGATTTGTCATTTCCTATGTGATCCAGGAAAGATACACTCTGCCTTTCACAATTACAAAGAGAATAATACAAATTAGGAAATTGGGATGATTATTTTCACTATGATTAAAATTTTAATTTAGGGTGAAAATAGATAAATGATTGTTAATCCATTAATTAAATTAATTAATCATAACAAAAGTGTAAAATTCAAAAGTTATTTGATAACATTAAAAGTAGGAATCCAAACCTAAAACCCATTCAATTTTCTCTAAATTGATCTTCATAGACCAAGTACCTTACTATATAGTCATTAAAATTATTATTATTTATATTTATGTTTTCCTTCATGAAAACATGTTTCAAACACCACTCTTGGGATACAATTTAGTTCATACTTACTACTAAACCCATAGAGGGAAATAATTAGCCTTTTCTAGAGAGCTAGTCAATATTTTATTTTCCCTTTCAATTTTCATATATGATATTTTTTAAATTTCTTTTAAAAAACCTTAATTTTTTTTACCATGATGTTTTCAAATTATTATTATTTTGATTCATAGAATAATTACTCTTAGGTGTTGGAACAAGAAACATACTATATTGAGGAGGCCCTCAAAAGAAGAGTTTATTATCTTATGATACATGGAAATCAGATTCAAAATGCACAAACATAGACCTCTCACCCCAAGATTTAATGGTCATGGTCAATCAACTACCAAATAACATAAAAATATTCTTGCCCAAGATATAAGTTCCACTGAAGCTACCCAATTTATCCGAAGCCATTTAAGAGGTTGACGCCACAATTGAATACATCAGTAGAAAAACATTTTTAAAAAATAAATCAAATATAAATTCTAATATCTTCAGAGTTAATATGAAGACAGACATGTTGATAAGAATATGGTAAAATATTCAGAACCATTTTGGAGTAACTAGGTAGAAGATGAAACACAATGATATATTTCCATCTACAAGATTGATGATTAAACACCTGATTACCTATTGCTATCCATGGAAGAGTAGGAAACCACATAGGTGATGAAATTTGAAGAAAATTTATAGGAACCTAACTAACTACCTCAATCAACTGATATCTAAATTGAAGAAGCACTCAACACTAAATAAGTGATCGAACGAGTAACAACTCTGGGTGGTGATCTTATTTTAAACTATTTCTTTTCAGATTTTATTCAATCTAATTTGAGTATCATACCTTATGGTTTTTAATTTTTAGATTTTTTCAAGCCTTTATACGCCTTAGATGAATATGAAGAAACTGAACATGCACCTGTTGAGGAACACATGGAGCTCCATAATTTTGAAGAAAATGAAATTGAAGAGGCCCATGAAGAAGTAAAAGTAATTGAGACTAAGGAAATTAAGACCAAGGTTGCTCACTCTAAAATGGGGAATTCTAATTTAAATTATACATGTTTAAATTTTGTCAAATTAAAAATAAATTCAAACCATACTTTTGAAATTACAATTCATGCATCATATGATGAGCTAGTACTAGAAACATAGGACGAGGTTTCAAAAGTTTCAACCATGATGGAGGATTATTCTTATATAATCATACCCCACCATGCAAGATATACTAAATTGTGAAGGGGATGGATCTGATATAGTCTATTTATAGATCATTACTTAACTAGAAGGAATAATCACAGGTTGAGAAAAGCCACCTTTGGTGGTTCATGTCTAAAAATATCCACACACTATTAGATTATGGATAATAGCTGGAACTTTCTTCTGAAGGTAGAAAAAATTTAGGTCCCCCTTGGGGGATCTTACCATGACTTGTCCTATTTTACTTCTAGGAATTCAAATTGAAATTTAATTTTTAGGACTATTCTAGCATGCATTCCACTCTCCCATATCCTTTTTGATCATAAATGACATGATCCTTATGATTAATTTGGTAATTTTATTTTATAGGTTCATAATGGAGTAGGAAGTACCAAATAATGGAGGAAAGATGACTAAGCTTCATGGGAAAGGGAGTTGAATTTTATGTTTATGTTCAAACTCTCTAATTTTTTTACTCCAAAAACACAATTTTATCTTTAAACTGGAAATTTCATGCCCACACTTAAATTTTTGCATTACTCTACTTATATAGAATACACATGTTTCTTAGAAATCCTATGATTCCTTGCTTTATATTTCAATGATAAAGACATTGAATCTGTAAAGTGTAAAATTTGATAATTAGAGTTAATGATAGATATTAAAATTAAAACTCATTATTTGATAGAATTTACTGATTCATGTAAATTAAATTTCACTATAAATGTTCATGCTTTGAATTTCTGAAATTTATATGAATTTATTTTTTATTATTAGTTAATCCTTGAGTGATTGACCAATATCAAATGTACCATTATTGAGTGTATTTCTAGACTAAGTACTTCTTACTTATTATTTAGAATATTGATTGAGTGATCATGGGATATTGCACCTAACAAAGCTTTCAATTTAACTTATTAAATCTATGAATGTGAAAAGGAACATTTAAAATGATCGAGGAATAATTTAGAAAGGCCTTATCCTTAAAAACCACCTTTACATCAATCATTTTTTATCCCATAAAGACCATTAATGACATTTTTAGGAATGATCCATTATTTAATCCATTTTTATACAATGTTAACCTGCTCTTAATATTTTCATGATATTTTAAAGGTCTAGTGTGGGGGTAAAAGGAGTTATGGAGAATGGGATGAAATAAATTATAAATAAAAAGTGTGGGGGTTATATTTTTTTGGTGTTAGGAATGTTTTTTGATTTCTTGAATATAATTTATTATTCTACTGCACTTAAATAAAAAGAAGATAAAATGAAAAAAAGATCTGTAAAAATGAAAATAATGGGTTGTGATTTTGGAAAATCAGAAATCCCCATTTCTAGACTGAAGATTTTCATCAAGTGTGGTTAGGTTATGGATTTGAGGTTTATTCTAAGAATAACTATCAAAAATGGAAAAATGAGAATGTAATTTAGAAAAGATTAAAATGTTAAAAGGTATATAAAAACTCAAGAGTGTTTGAAAATAATTCATTATAATTTTTTTTGATCATAACTTTAAATTGTGTTTGGGGAAAGTGGAAATTGTTATCATTATAAGGATAAAATTTCATGAAACGTTTACTTTTGATATCATGATTTATTATTTAAGGGATAAAACTCCTCCTTTCCCCTTAATTTTTAAATATCAAATCCTACCAACCTTAATCCTGAGAGTCATTAGAATATTAATTGAAAGCCCTCATGATTTTATGTGACTTTTTTCTTTACAAAGTGAAGAAATGACTTCATTTAGAAGCCTATCGATAAGAAGCTTGTTCTCATGAAATGGGAATAAATATACTTAAATTGTATCATGAGGGATGAGTGAAAACATTAAAAAAGATTATATCATGATTTTTTATGTTTAACAATGATGAACTGAGGTAATTTAATGAATGAGAAGAGAAATTCGACCATTTTAAAATGGGAGATATTAAAATGCTTTAATTGACCATTTCTTTGAAAACTGAGAAATTGAATCAATATTTTATTTGGATTTTTTAATGTTTAATTTAACAATGAAAATAATTTAATTTAACTTCTTTGAAATATGAATAAATATAAAACTTGTACCCTATTAATTTCTTGTTGAGATTTTGTGCTTAGGAAAATATGTGGTTTTAGTTTGGTGGTATTTGACACACTCATTTTTTGTGTATATTTTTTAATAAATTTAAATGGTTTTAAATGATTTTCTAATCTAAATACCCTTGAATTTCATTGTTTTACTAAAAATTTGAAAATTTTTGTTATGGAATTAAAATGGGTTAAAGTGGATAAATGATGTTGGATTTTTTTATTAGTTTTAATCATGAAAAAAATGTTGATGATTTTATGAAGTGTCTTGAGGTCAATTATTTTAAATAAAATTTTAATAAAAAATTTGGTTGCATCTAGGAAGCCTCACCTAAAAAGATCTATCAATTCACAGAGCTAGCTCAAAGAGAAATCTTGATGTACCATCCCTTGAGGAGGCCACCCAACAGTAGGAGGTCCAGAAGCATGGCAGGAGATCATATTAGAATAGTGGACTTGAAGGTCGAGGTTGACAGAGCGATGTGGCTTGGCCCAATGTGGGTGTCTGAATTTGGATACAGGAGCCCACCCGCACTATAGGCCTCTGAGAAGTGACTCCCACATAATTTTACTTCAATTATCATGACTCTTGTTGATCATTTATATTTGGGACACCAAATTCTCAATTACTATTCATTCATTAAATGAAGTGACATTGTTTCACCTCGGTCGTGCCTCCCTCTCTCTTGGATAGACTTCAACGCCATCCTCTGTGGCCTAGTGCCATTGATAAGAACCAACCACTATTTCTTATCATCGATAAATTCCATTAATACAATGGGGGAGATCAGTTCTAATATCCACTTCCCCTACCAAATCCCCATTTCACATTTGGATACCTTTAATCCTCGGACAATGTCCATGAACATAATTTTAAGTTCTAGCCAGACACTTTGAAGGCCAGATTAATGAGGGGACCACCGCTTCTACCTCCAAGATGATTCCATATCACTAATCCCTATATTCCATGTTTCTATAAATCTATTCCATGCATGTATAAGAATACCACAGTGTCCACATCTGATTCCCGCAAGAATCTATTCAATAACAAAAAGGATACACCTAATATCCTCAGGTGTATCATTGAAGAACCATGGTTCTTCTATGATTGTTATTTGATGAATAGAACTGGTCAAGAGTGATACCCAAACCCTATCAGCCTATAAAAGAAGGATGTATCCCACTTCCAGGTGGGAGTTAAACATCTGGGGGAGGATACCACTACATTGGCCTAAAGCTATCTGAAATTTTCTTCTTTATTTTTAATTTTCCTTTTAATTTATTATAATTTATTTTTTTAATGTAATTTTAATTTAGTATATTGAACAATTGAATTCATTCATGTTATCATGTTTTTTCCCACCCACTTTCTTTCCACCATTTTTCTTCTCTTCTTATTTCCCTTATTATTTGTTTTCTTTAATTATTAACAATTTTATTATTTTAATTTCTTTTATTTTCCATTTATTTTATTATTTGATCTATATTTTATTGAATATTAATTTTTGTGATTTGATGTGTGAGTTATCTCTCTATCTCTCTTATCCCTATTATTTTTGTTTAGTCATTTTTATTTTATCTATCATCTCTTGTTCTCCTCTTCTTTCCATTGTGACCTATTACCCTAAAAAATGAGGGGATAACCTGAGTCTTGGCTTGGGGGAGGTAATTGGTGTTTTTGATTCATTATTTTCTTAAATTATTATTTTTTATGAGGTTAGTGATGAGAAAGAGTTAAGTGATTGGGTGTGGAAATTGTACTCCACGACACTGGACGAAAACTCATTTATTTTCTTTGTTTTATTCTTTTTCATCCTTTTTAAGCTTCATAGACTCATAGGAGAAGACCCAAACCTTAATATCTAGGATTTTAGCTATGTTTAATCTTGCATAAAGATAAGAGGAGTGGTAAAGGAATAAGTCAAGTAGTGAGAATTCCTGTTTTCACTAGAAGGAATAGCTGAAGAATAGTTGTACAGACGAAAACCTATAGAGATCCAGGACTGGGATGATCTCCAATGAAGTTTCAAGCATAGGTTCTTCCCAACCCCATAAATACATGCAATAATGAAGGAGATATATGAAATAAAAAAGTTATTGGGGATACCCTCTATGAATATTGGGAAATATTCAAAAAGCTACGTGCAAGATGTCCTTACCATGTTATTAAGATCACCACTTCTTAGTCTTATTCTATGAAGGGCCATTGGACAATAAGGGAGACCTCTTGGATGCATCATCTGGATGATCCATGATTGATAAATCATCTATGGAAACTAAGATCCTATTTGAGAATATTTATCATAATTTCCAACAATTTAGAACAAAAGGTATAATCACTAGAGGCATCTATGAGGTAAAAACATCTGACTCATAGACCTTACTGGAAAAAAAACTTAATGAATTAATAATCCTTATAAGGTAAATGTAAATAAATAAAGATAACTAACAACCTGACCCACCTCAAGTATGTGGGTTTTTTTCATCACCCAATCACTTCAATGATCATTGTGGGGTGGTACAGGGTATAAAGAGCTATATAACTACTTTACATTGAAGATAGTTAAAAAAACCAAAAAATGGAGGTAAGGGAATGCCCAAAAGGGATATAGGGATCACAAAAGTGAGACTAGACCCTCTTTCCAACAAAAATTATAGAATCCACCCCCTTTACAACATCCATATAAGAATAATTACCTACAAAAGGCCTACAAAACACCACCTTTTAGACACAAATCCTATCGAAAACCGACATATAGTGCACAACCAATGGAAAAAATTCAAGGAATATAGTTGAAGGAGATAAAAAATATAGTAAAATGTTTTTCAAATAAATTTGTGATTCTCATTGAAATACTGTCTTCAAATGCAACAAAACTCCTAGCTCAGACAATCTCAAACCCCAAGAAAAACATGAGCGTGGCCATTATAAGGAGTGAAAAGGGGATCCAAGAACCCGAACCTAAGGAAGCCCAAGATGATCTAGAAGAAGGTTAATCTAGAAATTCTAGATAGTTTCTAGAAAAGAAAACCACTCCACCTACACAATTTTAAAAGAAAGAAGAGGAATAACTAAAGAAAAGATTTAGAAAGGAAAGACCAGGAACTTAATTTACAAAAACAAAGGGAGAAGAAAGACAACCCCTTCCATTCAGTACTAGATTTACAGAATCCCAGAATATTGAAGAAGAAAAACTTCAAAGATATACAGGAGGCATTTCAAAAATTTTAAATTAATACACCCCTCTCGGAATCAACAAGGAAAATTAAAAAATATTCCAAATTACTCAAGGATATTTTCCCCAAGAAAAAGAGGTCGGATAAGAATGAAATAATTATCCTCTGTAAAAGTATTTAAGCCATGATTACACACTTATTACCCAAAAATACCATAAACTTGAGACATTATGTATTCACTATACCATTGGTTCTATAAATTCTTTTGATGAGTTGTGTGATCTTAGTGATTCCATTAATGTAATGTCTAACTCTGTCTTTTCATCCTTGAAAATAGGTCAATGAAATCCCACCAGAGTCTTTTTTCAACTGGAAAATAGACCCGCTATCTTCACAGATATCACTTTATAGGATATTCTAGTTTGATTGGAGGGAATGGTTTTTCCATAAGATTAATATGTGTTGAAAATGGTGGAATATATAGCATCGATGCATTCTTAGAATACCCTGAAAATTCTTAAAGAGTAACCATTATTCGATAGAAAATATTACACGTAGTACAAAGAATAAAAAGTAATATAACCTCCCAATATTTTATGAAATATTTAATATTTTAAATAAATATATTCTATATCTTGTAATGCATCCAAAATTAAGTTATGTTGCATTACATTCAATAATGTATTTATTTAGTAGTTTGAGTTACACATATGATCTCGTTTTATAGAACAATAATATATTTTTAAAATATTATTATTTAATATAGTAATATACAACCTGGACATTAAATTTACGGTTATAAATAGAAATAAATAATTTATCAATATATTTTTGAACTCATTCATTAAAAACTAAATATAAGTGAATATCAAAACCAATTGAATATATATGAAATGTTTTTATTAAGAACTTTTTTTATGATTCGAAAGGTGTTTTATCATAATAAATAAAATTAATTACTGTTAGTGAATAACATTTATTAAATTTTTATATTATATATTTAATAATTTTTTTAAATTCATCCAATATATTTTATAATCATAATATAAGAACAATCCAAATTTTATGCATAAAACCTATATTTTTTAAAAAAGTAGTTTTACCGATTTTTAATGGAAATCTATTTTAAATACAATTTTTGAACCTTTTGTAAAATATATATGAAAAAACCTATTTTTTTAAATTGGAACATAAAATTTATCTTAGGGTGATTTTTTGGAATTTTTTTGTGAAGTTATCTTTTTTTAAGAATAGTGAAAAATAATTAATTTTAATTGAAAACAACCTTTTCATATAATTTATTTATACTGTTAAATTTTATTTTTAAATTGGGTTTAAAGTAAAATCACATAATTATATATCAATTAAATTTATTTCGGTAATTTTAATCAATTTATAAATAAAATTATATTTAGAAACATTTCAAACATTTGAACATTTTACTTTAAAAAACCCTCTTTGTCATCCCGTCAGGGGGGTTAATTTTAAATTAATTTTTTCCACTAATGTGATTGGAATTTTGAAAAATTAATTCCATATTTTAAATAATTATAGTTAATAATTTATTATAAGGTAAAACTATTTTTTTAAAAAAATATTAATGAGAGTAATTAAAATTAATTACAGTGATTAAGTGAAAAATTAGGTTAATGAGGGACCAAAACTTATACTTAAGGGCCAAAATGACCTAAAAAATTATATAAAATCCATTGGATGGAAAAATTTATTAAATATAATCTATTTTATATATTTTTTTATTATTATTGGTTCCATGTTACGTGGAAAAAATGGGTGGAATTTCCTCTTTCAAAAATTTACAAGAGGGCCATTCCTCCTCCACTATAAAAATGCACTCACCCCTCTCACTTATTCACACATGTAAATCCATTTGCCTCACCCAAGATATACCCAAAAATAATCCAATATCCCTGATATAATCCTTTAATCCTCATTTTGGGTATAAGGCTAACCAAGGAAGTCTTTCAGTGTAAACCAAAAGGAGTTACCTGAAAAGGGGGTAACATTATTCAACGATCAATTTTGTTTTATTTCATTATCAAAACATTAAATTATTATAATTACTTGTTTATAAAATAAAATAATTATCCCAAATATACTTAGATGTTGTTATGTTAATGGTTACAGTTACACCCACACATACTTCTATCAAATGGGCAATGAACTTATCATTCGAGTGTACGATAGACTACTGCCTCATGAAATGATGTCATTTATTTTTCCTTTACCACCTCTCGTTGTTGGGAATTTTTATGTAAAAAATAATTTTTTATGATATATATGATATTAATGTTTTATTAAAACTTAATAAATTGTTATATAATTCATACCTTCACACTTTATATTTTATGTAATTACGGTAATATCGTTTTTGGACTTGTGGACTACCACCTCCTCAAAGTGATGAGATACGTTCACACATTACATGGAATGTGTTAAGGATGGGTTTAATTAAAAACATGTGAAATATATGACATAAATATGGTACTTTAACTTTAATACACACATACACACACACACACACATATCATGTAGTTTTTATTCTTTTAAATATGACATGGAAATAGAAGTAGCGTTCATGCGTACGTACGACCTGCCATCTACATAAACGTTGAATTTCATTTCTTATCTCCATACATTATGGATTATTAAAAATACATATATCCTGAATATATATGATAATTAAATAATATTTTAAATTCTCTATATTATTAAATCATGATCAATATAAGAAGAAAAAAAATAAAAAGTCAAAACATACTTGAAAAACTAGGCAATTAACACCCAAAATTGTGAAAATAATGAAATATTATTAATAAACGGGTAATAATATATTATAATAATAAAATATATGATATTATAAATATGATTATGGTTCTGGTATAAGTTATTTAAATTCTTAAAAAGATTATACATTAGGTTAAAGGGCATTCACAGAAAAGGAAACATAAGGTAATAGATTTTCATCTCGCTTTTTTACATGTGTGAGATAAATGTCATATTCACCACTTAATTATTTTGTGTGGTGTATTTAATACCAATTTTGATATATTATATAATTATTTATTTTATATTCATTTATTTTATATGTTTTATTTGATTATTATTACTTTTGTGGTTTTTTATTCTGATGTTACCATTATTGTAGGGGATTTCGTCTCAATTTACATTTTATTGAGACTTAATTATTATTATACCCAATTCCATTTTATATGGTTTATATACTTCAATTTTTTCATTTAATATCATGATTCACTATTAATTCATTTTATTTTTGGTTTCACTTTGAACTATCTCATCTAATGTGTTTGGAATTTGAAATTAGCAAGTGATAAGAGTTGTCTTTGCAACATAACTATCTTTTATTATTGTTAAATTTATCATGGAACAATAGGTTTCTTATGATCATTTTTATTATATATTAAATTTATCTTAAATATCCATATTCGAATTCGATATACATTATTTTTTACTAAACCATATAAATTTTTTACATACGGTGTCCACATTGATTTGTTTTTTGATTAATTGGGGAATTATTGGTAAATTAGTTACTTTTATTCAATAAAGATATTTGATAAGGAATTTTGTTCATTAATTAAATATATTATTTGATTTTTTAGGAATTATTTTTACATTTAATATATGGTCTGGGGACCAATTAATAAAATCAACTCGATGCATTAGAAGTCTCATGATACAAAATTAGTTGGCAACAAACCCTTCGAGTTTGTTTCAAAGGAGAGTAGATGAGTTTCAACCAACACATTTTAACTGTCTTGAGAATAGTACTTGATAAAAAAGGTATAATGTGCATGAGAAATATTATGACCAATAATTAATAATTTCATTTAATTAGTTATTGTTATTCTGATATTTTTTATTTTCAAATATCTATTGGTGATTTTCACTCTCATCTATACGATTAAGTGGAAGCTGTGTTAGTTATTTTCATTTCTATATTGATGATTTTTTATCTATTTATTTGAATGGAATGAGTTTCTAGTTGTTACCTTCCCATATTTTTTATCCAATTTCTTATATATTTATTGATTATATGGAATACATTTTGTTTAATTATTTACCTTTCTGTATTGTTTATGCACTCGCTTCACAGTTTAATGATCATATGACATGCATTCTCAGTAATTACCTTACTATATTGATTATGATCATTTATTTATTATTTCTTCCAATTTACTTAACCCTTAATGTTCTTTTAAAAACAACCTTATTTTGTTTCCATTCCCCAAGAATCTAAGAAGCGTATTAAGAATGATATGCATGGATATGGTAAGTGGGAATAAAGTTATCCTTGAAAGAATGTTTTGTTGTTGTAATTAGTGTATCAAGTTGTAATGTAACACTCATCTCTGTGTCTGGTTTACCAAGAATACTAAACTATAGGGTCCTTTGGGATTTTATTCCTTTTAATAATTCCAATTAAAAGGTATAAGACACTAGATCTGAGATTTCTTGGGTTGGGGTTCTATAGTTGGTATCAAATGAGGTTTAGTAGAAACTTTGGGAACTAAATTTAGGAAAACATATATTATTGAACATAAAAATATGGTATAATTTATGGATAAGTATATAAGAAAAACCTAAAGTTTTTGTTAAATAGTGATTATGTGGTTTTTATATCAATACAAACCTGTCTGGATACTATAAGTGGATGTGGTTCTAGCATAAATATACCTAGGGGTAACAACTCATTAAATGTGAGTCATGGCGGACTTGAGCATAACCTGGTACATGAAAAGAATCCTAACCGCGCACCTAGTTTTACACTCCTAGGGGATATGGTTAGGATAATTAACATTTTATTTACAAACCATTATAAAGGATTTGAATAGACAATGGAAATGAATGACCTATATTTAACATGAGGTGTCTTAGATAGAAAAATAATGTGTCAATATTTTGACACCCTAAAAATGATTATAGGGTTTTCCCACAATGATAATTGTTTCTCACACTATAGTTTTTGGTTTTAGTCAAAGGATGGTACCCAAAAACAACTTGTTAGAATTGAATAAGAAGGGAAATATGGCGGAAATGAGAAACCATATGGGATTTTGATAGGATTTAAAGATATCATGTTCATTCCTAATCAGTTTTCCCAAAATATGATTAACAACATATATCTTAACAAACTCTAGGAATCACCAAAGAATATAATTATGGATTTTTCTAAGAGATGCAGTGGTGAATACATTGGAGAAAAGGGGATTGATTTCTATCTTTCATGAAATATGGAAGGAGACACCCAAGAAATTATCTCAAAGGAATGGGGAAATTCTTTATGTGTTGGAAATATGGTCTTAAAGAAACTAATTACCAAGGATAAATGAAAGGTATGATGGAAGGAAATAAATATCATCCTAAGGATCCATTTATAGTTTATTACCTTAAATGTGGTGAAACTAGGAATTACCCATGTCAATTCCCTCTTCTAAAAGATAATATCTAGACCAAGGAGGGACCTATGTGGAAATAATGTGTTGGAGTATTTATGTATTGAGGTTATATTGAAATCCTTAGTAAAAAAGATATTTAATGATTAAATTTCAAGGTTGTACATAAAATTTATTTTGGAAATTATATTAATATATTATATAAAAAGGAAGACCCAAATTCCAAGAGGAAACCCATCAAATCCAGCAAGGCGGTGAGGCTTGAACCCATGACCAACGGTTGATAATGTTTTCATGCCTACCATTGGCCAACACAGTGTCCTGGGTAATGTGTAATTATTTTTAATTAAAATATTTGATGAATATATTTTAATGATGAAATAGGGGTATTAATTTCGTAGATTAATTTCTTGACCATATTGTATTTGGAAAATAGTTTGACATAAATATAATGACTTGTTTTATGGGTATTATGATATATTAAAATAAAATTTTAGTGCTTGAAGGGAGGGGGGTCATTCTAGGTTATCCATTTCATAGAGCAAGGGATGAATTATAATTATATCAAAGAACTACCAAAAGATGGTATTGTTCATATGAAATTTAAATGTATCAAGTAAATATATTTCATTATTTATTAAAATAATTCATCAAAATTAAGAAAACTATCTTAAAACAAAAATGTTATCCTAATAACTTCATTTTTGTTAAATCAATGGTATCTTAAATCATCATAGATTTATGGATTTGAGGCCCACATATTTCCCCTAATAATTCCTCTGTTTTTTTATTAATGAACTCAATCACTCCCTATAAATATTTATGATTTCCCTTCAAGTCCATATTTTCACTAGCCACTAATGTTATCCTACGTAGAAACCTAGTAATATGTTATTAAATACAACCTTTGTACTTATTATTATCTCTTATCAAGAGGTTATTTTATAAAAATTTTATGATGTTGGTTTTTCAATAAACTAATCTTCAAATATAAAACCCTATATTTCCAAGATAATGTTTAAATTGAGAGGACACAATTTAATTAATGTGGGTAGAATGTAACACCCAAAAATTCTAAAAGAGTAACTTTTATTCGAGAGTGTGTATGACATGAAACAACAAGATTAAAAGGTAATATAACCTAATGAGAATTTAATAAATATTTAATATTTTAAATAAATCTATTATATTTATTTTAATGCATGAAACACAAAGTTAGCATGCATTAGACTCAAGAATAACTTTGTTTGGTAGTTTGCGTTACACGAAAGACCAAGTTTTACCGAACAAAAATATATTATTAAAATATTATTATTTAAAAAAATAAGATGATAAATAGAATTTAAAATTATGGTTACAAATATTAATAACCAATTTATAAATATATTATTTAATTCATTGGTTAACAACTAAATAGAAGTGAATATCAAAAATAATTTAATATAGAGGAAATGTTTTTATAAAGAACAATTTTTATGATTCCAAAGTAGTTTTTTCATAATAAATTAAATTAATTACTATTAGTGAATGATATTTAAAAAATATATATATTATATATTCAAAAAAATATTTTTAACATTCATCCAATATATTTTATATTTATAAGATAAAAACAAACCAAATTTTACCTATACAAACCTATATTTTTTGTAAAAGAAGTTTTATATCCTTTTAATGGAGAACCAATTTAAAATCCAATTTTTAGAGTCTTGTTAATTATTGGAGCCAAATGACATGGAAAAAGACTGGGTTGAATTCCATCTTTCAAAAATTTACATGAATAACATTCCTCCTCCACTATAAAAAGGCACTCACCTCTACCACTTTTTCACACCTATAAAAAACTTTTTTAGGACCAAAATTTTTAAAAATAATCATCTAATATCCATCCACTAATCCTATAAGTCTCAATTTGGGCATAATTCAATTCTAGAAAGTCTTTTGGTATAAACTAATAGGAGTTACCTGAAAAAGTGGTAACATTCTTCAACAATCACTTTTTTTTTATTTCTCAAACTAAAAAAATGTCCTTATTCCATGAATATATAATTTAATAATTATACTAAATATAATGATATTTTTTTATTTTAAGGGTTATACCTACACCTACACACACTTGCATCAAATGGGTAATAAATTTACCATTCGTGTCTATGACAGACAACCGCCTTGGAAAACAATATAATTCATTTTTCCTTAACCACCTCTCACAGTTGGTAATTATGATGGGAAAACTATTTTTATATTATATATATTATAATTATGTTTTATTCATACTTATTTAATTTATATATAACAAATAAATTCATTCTTTCCATTTTTTTCTAAATACAATAACATCATTTGTGGATGTGTGGACTACTTCCTCCTTAATGTGATGTGATATATTCAAACATTACATGAAAATTATTGAGGATGGTTTTAATTAAAAAAATGTGAAACATAGAAAATAAATATGATACTATAATTATAATACACACACACACACAGACACACCATTTAATTTTCATTTTTTTAAATATGATAAAGAAATGTAAGTAGTTTTCATGCATACATACGACACACCGTCACCATAAACGACGCATTTCATTTCCTATATCAAAAATATTAAATTATGAAAAATACATATATACTTAATATATATGATTATTAAATCGTGGTTTACATTATTTAGATGATTAAATCCATGTTTATGAAAGAAAAACTAAAATAAAAAATCAGAACATACACGAAAAACTATGAAATTAACACCCAAAATAGTGAAAATAATGAAAACTTATTTACAAACGGGTAATAAGATATTATAAAAATATCATATTTTATGTTATAAATTTGATCATTTTTCTACTATAAGTCATTGGAATTCTTAAAAACATTATACACAAGGTTAACAGATGTTCACCCAAAAAGAAACAAATGTTAAGGGATTTTCATCTAACTTTTTACATATGTGGGATAGATGTCATATTCACCACTTACTTATTTTGTGTTGTGTATTTAATACACATTTTTATATATTATATTATGAATTATTTTTTATTAATGGTGTCTAAATGTTTCATTTTATGATTATTACTTTTGGGGTTTTCGATTCAGATGTTGAATTTCATCTCAATTTACATACCATTGAGTCTTAATTGTTATTATACACCAATTCACTTTTAATGTGGTATATATAATGCCCCTTATTTTATATAATATCATTATGCAATCATACTTCATGTTATTTTAAGATTCACTTTCAACCATCTCATCTATGGGGCTTTAACATGAAAATTTCCAAGTGGCAAGAGTTATCTTTGCAATATCACTTTCATTTGTGATTATTAACTTTACCATTAAACAATCAATTCATTATGATATTTTTTATTGTACATTAAAGTTATATTAATTATCCATTTTCTTATTCAATGTACATTAGTATTTCTTAAATCATATACCATTTTTACAAACAGTGATCACTTTGAATGTTATTTGATTAACTGAGGAATTATTGATAAATTTTTTTCATTTATTAAATAAAAATATATGATAAAGAATGTTGTTAATTAATTAAATTGATTATTATATATATGAGGAATAATTTTTACATTCACTACATGGGTTGGGGACCAATTAATGAAATCCCCACAATGAATCAGTAGTCTCATGAGATGAAATCAGTTGGTGACAAACCCTTTGAGTTTGTTTCCAAGAAGAGTAAATGAGTTTTTACCCATAAATTTAAATAGTCCTGAGAATAGGTATTGATGATAAAGGCATCATGTTTTTATAAAACATGAAATCTAATAATTAATCATTCCCTTCATCTAATTATTATTATCTATGAGATTTTTTTCTTTAAACATTATCTATGGATGTATTTCATTCTCAGTTCATTGATTAAATGGAATGTGTTTCAGTTATTTGTCTTTACATATTGATTATGACTTATCAATTTATTTTAATAGCATATTTTTCTAGTTATTACCTTTCTATATTTTTTATCCACTACCTTTTAAGTTGATTTATGAATGTGTGTTCCGTTATTTAATGTTTTGGATGCTTTCACCGGGGCACGGACTGTCGTGCTGCGACACGCTGGCTGTTGCTGCACATTCCCACTATCCAAAGGAGGGTGATATTAATCACTTATTCTGGGACATTTCTCCTTGATCAAAATGGGATGATGATATGTTGGTCTCTCTTTTCATGTAATCCTCATAATTTGTCCCCTAGTCCGGGTCTCACTCATAGATTTAAGATTTTGTTCGTGAATCTCATTCCTAGTTCCATATCATTGTGGACACTGATTAATTACACTACTTCTGTCAGGACATTCCCTGGGGTCCTTCTATAAAGAGTGTAGTCATGTTGGGAATCTCTAGCATGTCTAGGCATTGGAACATTGGTACACCTAGATTTCTTCCCCTTACGATAGGTCTTCTCAAGGGCACGGAAGCCCGAGGCATCCCATGTCGATTGTAGAAAATTATATTCCATAGGCATGTCTCTGAGGTTTTCCTAAAATTACCATGTTTAACATGGGGAATGCCATGAATTTGACATCTATTGGTGATAGATAGCACTGATGGGAACACTAACGGGAGTGGATTAGATGGGTACATCCCAAGAAAGGAGAACCAGGAAGGGTTACCAGATGGATGGATCAGAATTCCCGATGAGAAAGGATTTGAAGTGGTGTGTCCCATAGAGGTAAGACATCACATCAGGAAGGCTGATCTAGACACCACTAAGGATGGATCATGGAAAGTGCACACTATAATGTGGGGAAACCAAGGTTTTCCATTGGCTATGATTGAACCTTAGGGAGGCTTCCTAATTACCCTATATAGGATATAGGGATCAAAGCCCCCATTGTTCGAATGGGTGAATAATGGTATTGGGGTGTTCACAATGGACAACAACCCAAAGGCATGTCGAGGATTACATATGGTTAGTAGCCCATAGTAAGAGGGACAATCTTGGTTGGATGATTATGTGAAGAGATTATCTATGGTTAGAATACCGAGTTCCGTAAGGTGCTGTGATGGAGAGGATGACTTGATCTCACTAAGATGTGCTGTCCTAGGTAAGAATACTGGTGGATGAGGAATCATTGAATGAAGTATATGGAAGAAATAGGGTGGAACTGATGTGAATATGATGTTGATATTGGGCTTGAACCTCAAAGAGGATTCCTATGTATCCCTGTTATGGGGAATCAATGTCTACATTGTTCAGTAGAGAGATAGAACACCAAATCAGGCGTCCCGTGAGAATGGATGCATGTATTGGACCTGAAGGAAGTTGAACCTACAGATTGAGGAACAAACTTCTTGAAACAAATAGGCTTAAGGGAGATACTAGAAAGGGATATGAGTGATGGTATGGACCCTAAGGGAGTCTTCATATTCATCCCCGTTGCAAGTAATAAAATTATACATAGTTCAGGATGGGGCATAAAATCAGGGTGTACACAAAGGACAACAAGACAAATACATGATGGGGCTTTGACGTGGTTGCAACCCCTCACAATACATACACTATTTGTTGGAGGAGTGTAAATTAAGTGTGGGGATTGCACATGGTTAGCTAATCGGGAACTAGTTTGACACCACTATGGGATAAACCTAGGAATTGGGTCCCCACAAGGGGGACACTAAAGTTTACCAGTGTTTGGGATTGAACATCTGGGAGGCTACCTATGGACCCTGGCTTGGAGATAGGGATCACAACCCATATATTTTGTAAGCATACAGTCTAGCATCATAAGGGATGAGGGTGAACCAACATGATGTGTTTGGGAGTTATGGATGATGGGATTGAACCTCCAAGAGGATTCCTACATATCTTGCTTGAAAAAAGAATGGGTCAATGTCCATGTAGTTTAGTGGAGTTTACCGATGTATGGGGTTGAAACTCAGGGAGGCTTCCTACATACCCTTCCTATGATATTGAGATCAAAAGCCATATATTTCATAAACATACAATTTAACATCATGAGACATAAGGGTGAATCGATGTGAAGTGTTTGAGATTGATGGATGATAGGATTGAACCTTAGGAAGGCTTCCTATGTATCATGTTTAGAAAGGGAAAGGATAAATTTCCATGTAGTTCAATGGTGTTTATTGATGTTTGGGGTTGAACATTAGGGAGGATTCCTATGTACTCTACCTATGAGATAGGGATAAAAACCCACGTAGTTCGTAATAATATAGTATAACATCATTCGGGACAAGGGTGAACCAATGTGAAGTGGTCGGGACCGATGGATGATGGTCTTAAACCTCAGGGAGGATTCCTACGTACCTTGATCGAATAGAAAAAGGATCAAAGTCCATGTAGTTTAGTGTTGGGGAATGTGGATTACACACTAAGGTAGACCATGAGGTTGTCATTGTCAATTCTAACTCTCAGCCCATATGATTCATGCTCGGTGTGAGAAACATGAGTCAATAAGGTCTTGATGATAACATTTCAAAAGGTGCATCCATGAGGAATGGAAAGGGGATTACACGTGGTTTGTGGCCCAATGAGATGGAGATAGGGACTTACTATAGGATGGATTCCTAGTGGAGATAATGTCCCAAGGGAGACGGATGGGGTATCAAGAGTTATCTATGACCGTCTTCGCTCTGGTCGTTGCACATGGAAGAAGAGAGGAGTAGAAATGATGATTCCTCCTACAAGAAAGGCTAGGGGATTACACCATGATGGTTTCCCACTGCCCCATGGATAGATATTGTTCCATGCAGGGAGGATATCATTCCATGTGAGGAAGATTTCACTCCCATGGGGATGAGTGGTCATGGAAAATGTACAAGGTGGGCCCCCCGTGTATGTTGTATGGGTTGAGGCTATAGTTTAGAGTCATGTTTTGGGGACGAGGATGCTTGGAAGTTTAACGTCCTATGGTTTGGACGATGAGGATTCCCTCCTCACCCCTTGGAATTACATAATTGGTTCACTTTAACCCATGGTGAATGGAAGGCACCAGTAATTTCCTATAGATATTGGGTTGTGGAGTGATTCATTGAGGGGCTCACGTTAGCATGGTTATGTGAAGAACAAATATCCATTAGAATTCCTATGATAAGAATCATGAGACAAAGAAATGAAACATGAAGCACCGCCCAATGGAATTTGAAATAACTTCGTACAAACCTAGAGGGATGTATAGGAGAATTATGGTTATTAAAGAAAAGGGGATCAGAGGAAGGGAACTTGCGAAGATTTGGTGCTCCACAAAGTAGAGAGACTATGCGAAGGGGAATGATTTGTGAAGTGGAGCGGTCTAGCCTAGTCATATAGTAAACTTGCATATGAAGAGTGCTTTGTGAAGTGGAAGTGATTTTGTGAAGTAGGACTTCCCGAAGAACGAGTTCCATGTATTGTGTGAAATTTTAAATCAATTTAATTTCCAAAGAACAATGATCCTTCCTTATCATGGGGTTCACATGTGCATGGAAGGGAATTTGTGAAGCATGAGTTTTGTACAAAGACCCGAGCTCTAATAGGGACCTCCTTCCTTTGCGATAGCCTGTGGGATTCACGAAGGGCATCCCTACTCAAAGAGGGGTTGAATATGATTGAAGGGAAAGGTATTTTACATTTCTCAAATACCTTGAAGAGTTAAATTTATCAATATTTCATAGAGGATAGGGTGATTTTCAATTTAAGAGATGAGAAGGTGAAAGGTCAGGGTATTAACCCTTTGGGGTTTGGGGAATCCTCATTTTTAGAGCCAAGTGGTTGTACAAAGCTCTGGGGTCAGGTTGTGAAGGAATTGGACCTCAAAATCTGATACAGATCCATCAAGTTCCTAGGAATCATGGAGCTCTCCATCAACCGATGTGTGGTGCTCGTAGAGGGATCTTTATAGTGTGTCGTAGTCACAGAGTTCTCTGTTAGCATCTCTATGGCAGCACATAGCTCTATCTCAAGTGCATATTAGTCATAGAGTGCTCCACTAACTGCTCGGTGATGGATGTAGTGGAAGATTTCTTCACTGATTCATACTGATCACAGAGCCAAAGGGGCTTTTCAAGGATTCTCTAAGAGGCTTCCCTACGTGGCATGCTTCCTTGTATTTTTTGAGGGTTTTTTTTGCGAGGGAAAAATTTTAGTTCCAACAAATTACCCCCCTCAGAATGGAAATCGAGGAGAAATGAGGATAGAATTTTGAGGGTACTTCTCCAAAATCATGGGAGATCATGAAAAAAATGCAAAGCGGGGGTGAAAAGCATAGGTCCAGCACACCACAGATTGTGCCTCACACCGTGAAGCTAGACTAACATTGCCTATAAATAGATGGAGATGAACACTAGTTTTTCATCATTTTCATCCAAATTTTCATACGTTCTCTCTTGATTCATGAATCATGATGTACTCTGTAACCTTTCTTTGGAAATACATACTCCACAGACTGGTGCTAAACAATGTTACTCGGCGAGCCACTACACCACGATACCGGGGTGCTTTAAGTCACGCATTTTGTCTTTGAATCTGTTACCACCCACTTATCTAGCCAAGATATACGAGAGGGATCCATGAATATTCTCCATGACCGAGATCTTCAACTGAGCTTCATGAAATAAAAAATATCCAAAGTCTTGATCTGGAGAAATGGCCAACCAATAATTTGTCAAGGTGGTCCTTACGATAGCTACCCAAAGGGATGAAATGGTGGATAAGTTGGGGATTGGTGAATACATGCATATCCACTCGGATCATGAATACCTAATGATGATTTTGATGGAGAACCAGAAGAATTATCCTCTTTGCAATATACTTCCATTGTATGGATTCGGTCTGAGGGATGAGGTTTTCATCCCATGAGCTGTTAGGGATGTACCAACCTACTGGTTCAGGAGCACCCCGTTCCATTATGAATGGTTTTGGGCCACTGATGGCCATACGTGGCCTGATCCTACATATGTCACCACCACCTTCTTATAAAAACACACCCATTATGTTGACGGGATGTAGCCTTAGTATGAGGAGTACCCTCCATATTATCACACTATCCTGAAGGAAGCTCTGTGAAATCCAATAAAGGGATGGAATGATGAGTGGGACCTATTCCAGGGTAGTAACTTCATAGATTATTGGGCTTGGGCCTAAAGGGTATGCACAACCTGTGATGAGTTTGGGGTGGAGCTAGGGCATGTGGGCCTATATGAGGCAGCATGGGCTTCTCAATTCCATATATACCAGACGAAGTATGTGATGCTGGAGCTTTTGAGAAGGTTGACACCTGAGACCAATACCTTCCATATTCATCTCAGGGAAGTCAACATCTGTATCTAGGACATCCAAAATATCTATGGTATTCCCATTCAATGGGATATGTATGATAAATTATTCTCTATATAGAATGTGTTGGGAGACGCGGAGCAGATGCCAAGGTTGAAAAAGGAACTGATGGACCTAGTGCTGGGTGAGAACATGAAACAAGTAAGGGAAGTGAATTTAAATCTATGATTTAGACAGTTTCTTATTTTCTAGTTAGATAGAAAGTCCCCAATGAGGCCTCCCACTTTCCCAAAGGGGGCCCAGTGCAGCAAGGAGCACTCTTATTGGCGAACCCCAAAATACATACAATGGAAGTTGTGGGGGTACAATGTCAACACTGTGCAGAAATCAGTGGTAAGGTTGGATGTATTCATCTCGACACTCATCTATGACTAGATGTTGCAAGTGAGAGATACATACATGGGTTTATGACTGAGTAAATTCATCATGTAATCCATGATAGAGACTGGGAAGCAGGTCATCCTCAGGATCCCAGTACTAGAAAAGATGTACAAGATGTTATTCCATATCAATGAGGGGAAAAATCCATTGTGGGTGTGTGGGATGTTCCACTTCTTGTATGGTGGGGTGGCGTTGAAAATGAGGGTTTATGAGTACCTGAACTTTATTTCTTCTCTAGGTTCAATCTTCCATCCCTCCATCCTGAACACAATGGGAAACATTTTGGCTAATCTGAGCCTACAGAGCATGCTGAGCATCGTCTCAAATGTGAATGAGTTTGTCTTCCATATATTTTCACTACCCATTGGGGAGTTCACCTATAACGACTGATATAATGAAGAGCATATGTCATGCCTTCTGTCTATTAGGGGTGGAGTTTTGGTGGATTAGGTGAACCGTAATCCCATCTGTGAGCCGTTAACCTTGCACCGATTTGCGAGGAAATTTTAGTGCATGTGGAGGTTTACCCCAAAGGTTTATTAGGGGGTTCATCATGAGGATAACCCTTGCATAATGAGGTAGATGTGGATCATGTTCACTTGGCAGGATGGGATGTATAAAAATGAGCTACCTCCATCCGATGCCGCATTCGGGCTGGTAAAAGTGTAACGTCCTAGTTCTGGGAGCCGTCCAGAGGTTCCCCATGCCCGGTTGGTCACATGGTGTCAATCGCATTTCCCTAAATGCCAGAGGCTGCCAACTAGAAGTGAGGGCCTTAGGTGTGATAGTGACAAAACTATGACCTCATAGGTAGAGTAACACAAAGAAAGTAAAACAGATATACAATAACAAAAATAGTAAAAGCCTGCAATAAGTTAACAATGGAAGACTAGAGAAATAAACAACTAGAGCACATATATATAATGATGAATGATAAATATGTATAGAAATGCAGCCGAACTAATAACAATGCTGGAATATAGTAGTAAAACCAAATTACAAAAAAAGTCATGTAAATAGCTCCACCGCATCGCAAGCCTCAGCTTGGTCCCATGATCCCCAGATCCGTTGCAATCAAGTACCTAAAGTAGAAGGGAACTTTCCCTTATCTATACCTTCAAAAATATAATCTGTTTGGGCCCAAAATAATGACCCAAACAGGGTGTGAGACAAATACTAGTAGGAAACCACCCAAAGATCTGTGCCTAACAGTCAGTGAATATATATGGCAGGTAATAAACAAAATGAATTAGTAAAAAAAGAAGTACACATAGTAACAATCGTACAAATTCAATTGCATTCATTTTCATATATCAAGTAAGTATCTAAAAAAAGGTAACCCTCTAGGAAGTACTCAGATCCTAACCCCTCTGGTTCAACCAAACAAACACAAGAAATCCTCAGAGAAGTACACATAGTCTAATCCCTCTGGATCTTCTTTAGCACATACTCTCTGAGGAAACACTCACCATCAATTCCCCCTGAAGTCTTGTATCGGTAACTAATAGGCACACTATAGAATCACTCAACGTCGAATTCCCCCTATGGCCAGAATAAAGGAACTACAGACACTATGAGGGATCACTTATGTCCATCCCCCCTATGGTATCACAACATAACAGTAAAACAGACACTCTAGAGACACCATCAATGTCCATTCTTCCTATAGTCTACTACACCAGGTTCTCACATCCCTATGTTAGTTAGTCCTGCACAATCGATACATGGAATCCAAAGTAAACCTCACAAACTACTTGGAAAAACAATCTAAATGATATCATAGAATTTCATATAAATAATCACTCCATGTTAACAATACTAGGCCGGGAAATAAAAGCAGTAGCCTAACGGGAAAAGCTAGACCAAATGGTAAAAAACAAGAAAACATGGAAAAAAATCCATTGCATGGAAAAGTTAACCCTCTTCACAACAATTAACCTATATTCAAACAAACAAGTCATAATAGGTAATAACAGGGATAAAAACCATAAACACGCAATACCCCATATGAGGTTATTGGTTAATTTTGCAAATAAAATTCAAAGAATATATAAGGAAAGGCACAATACACATAACTCGATGTTGTGAGATCGATATACTTGAACCTCAGGCCCTAAATCACCCTAGAATTCTGTATATCTACAAAAATGATAAAAATAATCAACTAATAATATCTTGTGAAAGAGGAGAAATCAAGATATGATGTTAAAGAAGAAAGGAGAGCTCACTGATGCGATTCCAATGCAACTACCGATGATCAATTTGGAGAATAGACAGTGAGTTGGGGGCTCAGTGAAGATCTGTGATGGTACGAATTCTCTTAGACGAGATGAGTGAATAAGGAGAATGGTCTATAAATTAGATGCGACCCCGGTCCACTTAAGGAAGAAAAAGAAAGTACACAACATATTATTTAAAAGTACATATCGTGTACTTTCCTTTTCTGGCCTCTACATTAAGCGGTCTCTAGGTCACCACACATGGCCATGTGCTCGACCATTACACAGATAGCACAGGGTCACCAGTGGTAACTGGGTATAGGGCGTGTACTTAAAAGTATACGATGTGTACTCCTGAAATTTCTATAAACTCCTCTTTTTCCCAAAAATAAATAGAAAAAAACATACCTGAAAAGAAGATCTAGGTTATTAAAAACTTCCCTCCTTAAAGAATTTCATCTCCAAATTTCCATAGCAAGTCATTGTCAAAGAATAATCCTAAAAAATCTACGCCCACTATGATCATACATCGGACTTCCTCTTCGAAGTATCATCTTATACTTGCTTGTGCTTCCATAGAACTTGTACCAGAGCAACATACCGACCATGAAAAACCTTTGCACTTCGATCAAAAATCTGGATAGGATTCTCCTCGAATGAGGTTTCCACCTCGATCTCAACTTTCTCAGGTTGGAAAACATGAGATGGGTCTGAGAAGTAACATCGAAGTTGAGAAACATGGAAGACATCCTGCATAGCCCATTACCTCTGAGGTAACTAAAACTGATAGGAAACCGGCCCGACTCTCCCCATCACCCCAAACAGCCCGACGTTTCTTAGTGAATGATTACCCAATATCCTTATCCTCATGTGCCCCAACCTTGGTGTGACACACAGGAAAATCTGATCTCCAACCTCGAACTACGAAGGTCATCTCCATCGATCTGAATAATACTTCTATCATGACTGTTCCATATCCATCCTCTTTTGAATCAACTCTATCTTCTCTATGGTCTCCTGAACAAGTTGAGGTCTAGCATAAATTCCTCTCCTGCCTCTAGACATCATAAGAGTGATTGTCATGGCCTGCCGTACAAATCCTTATAAGGTTTCATCTAAATAGTTTCTTAAAAACAATTATTGTAGAAAAAAATACATAAAAAGTATGCGATTCTCCCATGAACCTCCAAAATCTAGGATGCATGTCCGAAGCATGTCCTCAAGAACCTGAATCGTATGATCAGACTGGCCATCTATCTAGGGATGGTAAGCTGTACTCAAAAATACCTATGTACCCAACGCCTTTGGTAATCCCTTCTAGACCGGAGAAGTAAAACTGACATCCCTGTCTGAAACAATGGAGTGCAGAACTCCATGAAAACGTATAATCTCTCGGATGTATAGCCTACCCAACTCATCAACACTAAAGGTCTCCTTAATCAACAAGAAGTGGGCAACCTTCTTGAGTCTATCAATGAAAAACCATACTGAATCATTTCCTTGAGGTAACCTCAGATTATCTGTCACAAAATCCATTGCGACATAATTCCATTTCTACTCAGGAATGGGTAACTGCTGTAAAAGACTTTCCAGTCGCTGATACTCTACCTTCACCTACTAACAGGTGGAACACCTCATGACAAAATCAGAAAAATATCCCTTTATACATGGAATCTAATACTGATGGTGTAGATATCAATACATCTTGGTGACACTAGGATGAAATACCCCAATTGAGGAATGAAATTCTCACATCAGCTCCTTGCATATGTCTACTGAAACCCACACGAATCCATTAAAATTCAAGATCTAGTCCTCTAATGCTATCCATCCAAGAATAGGGTCCTCTTCTAAAATAATATCCCGTAGGACTAGGCCTTCATAATCTGATATCTTCCTCATTCGCACTCAATCAAGTAGAGTAAAGGTAACAACCATAGAAGAAATAAACGTCCTCCCCTAACTATTGTGCACCTCCAAATGCATCTCAAAGAAAAAATCCATAAGCTACCACTCACTACTGGCCTCTTGATCTGCCTGTATCTGAGTCCTTAGGCTCAATGCATCGACCACAACATTTCCTTTCCCAGGCATGTAGGAAGATCAAAGTCAAAGAACTGAAGGTACTCAACCCACCTTTGCTATCTCAAATTCAGATCGCGCTAAGTAAAGATATAATTGAGACTCTTTTGTTTGGTTAAAACCTCAAAATTCTCTACCAGAAGATAATGTATCCAACATCGTAAAGAATGGAAAACTAAAACTATCTTGAGATTGTGCGTCTGGTAGTTCCTCTCATGTGGCCTCAACTGCCGAGATTCGTACACAACAACTCATTCTACAAACATAAGAACTGCTCCCACCCTGATACATGATGCATCACAGTAAATATTATAGATCTTTTCTGGCTCTGGAAATACTAGTATCAGTGCTGAAGTCAACCTCCCTTTCGGCTCCTGAATGTATGACTCGCAAGAATCTAACCACAAGTACTTCTCACCCTTCTTAGTCAGGCCCGTAAATGGCGCTAATAAGCATGAAAAGTCCTGTATAAAACTATTATAGTAACCAGATATCCCTAGAAAACTTCATACCTCAAAGAAATTCTTTGGTATCTCCCAGGAAACTACTGCTCTCACTTTCTCTGGGTCTACTGATACTCCTGTCTCTAAGATAACATGAACCAAGAAGTGAATTTGGTCCATCCTAAGGTGGAATTTTTAGAGCTTAGCTTATAACCAAGTCTCTCTAAGTGTACTCAAAATGATCTCAATATGTGTAGAATGGTCGTGTCGAGTGTGAGAGTACACCAATATATCATCTACGAAGACTACCATGAAAGAATGAAAGTATGGATGGAACACTCGATTCATCAGTTCCATGAAAACTTTAGGCACATTCGTGAGACTGAACAACATAACCCCATACTTGTATAGACTATACCTTCTACAAAAGGATTTAAGAGGTGAATATGATGGTATAACATGAACCTGATGATAACTGGATCTCAAGTCAATATTCGAGAACACCTGGAATCCACAAAGATGATCAAAGAGATCATCAATCCTTGACAAGAGATATCGGTTCTTGACACTCAACTGGTTCAACTTCTGATAATCCACACAAAGTCTGAGGGTACCATCCTCCTTCTTCAAAAATAGGATAGGAAAATCCCAAGGAGAAGTATTGGTTTGGATGAAACCCTTTTCCTGCAACTCCTCCAGCTGCTTCTTGAGCTCCTGTATCTCTAGTGTAACCATCCTATAAGGAGGAATAGACACCGGTGACACTCCTGGAACAAGATCAATAGAAAATTCCACCTCTCACTCTGAAGGGAAACTTGAAAATCCCCTAGAAATACATCCATAAAACTATCAACCACTAGAGGAAAGTCCATATGTGAAGTCCCCTAGTCATCCAGATACAGACTAGAAAATTAGGCTTTAACTCCTCCCAACCCATGATGCACAAGTCCTACTCTGCTTGCCTGAACATCCCACTCACCATTATGAAGAAATGATCTTCCCTCTAGTGACGTGAAACTCACCCTATGACAATAGAAGTCGACAATAGAGTGAAAGGGAACTAACTAGTCCATTCCGAGAATGATGTCATAGACCGTAAACTCTAAAACATAGAGGTCCCAAAAGAAGTGACACCCACCAAACTCTAGAGGGAACTCCTTTCACAGTCGTATAATATCCGTTCTAGTCCCAAATGGAGTGTCCAACGTTAAGATATCAGCAGAAGAAAAGATTCAGAGCCCAATTCACTCCATGAAAACAATAGATATAAATCTATGGGAAGCCCCTGTATCAAAAAGAGCAGAAGGTAAAAATGAGGAAACAAGGATCATAACTTGAACTGTAGAGAGTCCGAGATCCTCCTCCTATTGGGTCTACCCCACCTCAAAAGTCTGTTCTGCACCACGGCCCTATGACCCTGCCTGACCACCCTGAGCTGATCCACCCTACTGTCACTGAAAGCCAAGCGACTGAATACCAGAGACACAACCTCCCCCTTGGCCTGAGTGGCCATAGAAACTCAAGTTCTATTACTGATGAGAAACTGGTGGTGCTACTCCGGAATGTGGAGTCATAACAGAACTCCTATCACTATCTTCAAGTGAGAAAAACTGACAGAAATGTTTAAGATGGACCATCTTTCTGCATGATCGACACTCCACTGGGTCTCTCTGGGAATGTGGTCTCATATTACCACTCTTCCTGAACTAGTAGCACACCACCTGGCTACCAGAAGATGTCTCTCATCTCCTAGGATCTCCACACATAGACTCCATACAGTGCTTCCTGCTATTAGTAATAGGGATACCAATTCCAAATGTCGATCCTCCCTGGCTCACAACTCCAGAATCCCTCAAATATCTCTCTATGATCATCACCTGGTTGACTATAGAAGTGATGGAAGTCCACATGAAGATGTTCAATTGAGATTAGATGTCGTTCCTGAGACCATCCTCAAACTTCCTTGCCAAAAATATCTCATCACCTCTTAGAAGAGGCATGAAGTGCTGCAGCTTTGTGAAGCGAGACGAATACTCCATAATAGAAAGAGTACACTACTCTAGACTCAGGAACTCATGGGCTCAATTGTCCCTCAAGGTCTCCAGATAGAAGTAGTCAAAAAAGGTATGTTGGAACTCATACCAAGAAATAACCTTCTGGAATCTCACATGTGAGATCACATCCCACCGTCTTTTGGCGGAGTCTTGTATCATATACTTAGAAAGATTCACCCTCCTCTTTGGAGGCATCTTATGATGGTCAAATATTGAAATCACGACTTCAAACCATGACTCTGCAGCCTAAGGTCCTCCTTCCCCTGTGAAGGTGGGAGGTTGCTACTGCTTGAAATCCTGCGTCAACTCTACTATAGAAGGGGCAGGATGCGATACTCCTTGGAATGTCTGCATAAACCACATAAATCCCTCTTGAAACTATGTGTCAGCACCTGTGTCTAAAATGAAGGCTGGTGCAAAGATTGTTACAATTAGAGTATCTTATGGTAGTACCTGATCTACCATATCCAGTGTCTCATCACTGCCCTGTAACTAGAGGACAACTGAAGGACATCGCGGTGTCATGAATTTGCAAGGTCAAGATCACACCTTAGATCAATATTAACAAGTATTGAAACTTAGAAGTGTAATAAGGGAACAAGAGAAAGACAGTATTCATGTTTTTAAAAACATGGATACATGACATGTATAATGCCTATATGATGTGTTCCCTTAAGCCTTCATATTAGAGTGTACTTCTGCCAGCCTAGGTTGTGTAACACCCTATACACATGACATGTTGTCCTAAAACACAGCTTGTAATTGAATCCTCTTACCCTACCTGAGTTCTTCTACATGAATAAGCCGAACAGTTTTCCTAGAACAGGACTACAAGGCGTGTTAGTTCTAGACAGGACATGTACTAGAAAAACATCACTGACCCATGTTGTTAGTTACACGACCGATTAAACAACTCACTCTACACGGCGTGTTCCAGATGGACACAATTCATACTACTTAGGTTTCAACTGATTATGTTGTTTTCCACACGGGTGAACACAAAGATGACTATAAACGATGTGTTTATCCCATATATGGCATGAACAAGATGGTTTCCACTATCACGTGTTGTTCGTTACATGGTCAGACACATGGTCTATGCAACAAGGTGTGTACATCGGGTACACGACATGTCCCACCAAATATTTCCCAACCCGATGTCTCTGCCCACACAACCAATGACATAGTTAGAGAATACACGATGTGTACATATATAATAAAATGTGTAATTAAGAAAAACTGTTCCTTCCCAAATGGAAGGACACATGTGGTGTATTCATCATTACAGGCCCTGTATTCTGGGTTTTTCTTGACAGTAAGCCTCTAAAACTACTCTGGAACCCAGAAAAATGCTAAAAAAAAAATTAAAGTACCAAATTCTGATCCATGAGGGCCCATACTCCCTGCGAATCAAAGCTTGGCATCTTATATATGTCAAATATAAACATAATAAAGCAATGATCCACCAAATTCCTATCCAAGAGGGCCCATAACAACTCAAAAACCAAAGTTTGGAATTCATTAAAACAAAGTATTTACAAATTTAAATACCCTATCAAATAGTAGGTATTCTATCAAGGCAATTATCATAGTAGAATGCATATATAACACAATATCTATCACAACAACATGAAATCACTAATGCATCCTAAATGGAATGGAAAGAATGCATGACATGTGATCTCTAGCAAGTGCCTATATGATTCATGAGATGAATTCCCTCATATCATCGTGTAGCTAGAGAAATAGAAACTCAATAATATTAATAATAATAGCAAAAAACAAGTGAATCACCCAATAGTGAAATCAAATCAACTGTAAAATTTCAGAACCAAAATAATCCCAATATATGAGGTAAATTGGGTTTTCCCTATACACGGGTTAGATAATCCCAGACACAAATTATTACCAAGTACTTATTCCTTCATATCCCTAGTTATAGGCTCTAAACAGTAAGTCAATGTGTCCCTCGGACTTCGGGGATGTCCTCCTTTGATGGGAGGTTCAAACATTCCGATCGGTTTCTAACGGGTTTGTTCGTAGAACCGGAAACATCCAACGATTCCACATCCATTCGGACCTACTTTCCAAAGGTATGTGCTCATTAGTTTGTGGAATGATGAGGGTTAGAAATTTTCATTGGTCAAGAGGATGGGAGGTTGGACTCATCACACCTTTTTGAGGGGAATTATTGTCTACTCCGGGACTCTCTTTATAGATTTAAGTTATGTTTGTCAATCCTTATTACATTACAAAGTATAAAATGAGTTTTCCTTTAGATCTAACAATCAATGATATTTATGTAGGAAATTTAAAGAATCTTTTATATGTATTCTAGGTTCTTCGCTGATAAAGAGTCATCTGTATTTGTTAGAGATTCTTACTCAATGGTATCCTTTGATACGTAAAAGTCTCGTGGTCCTTATGATGACCATACTGGTTTTAAAGCCACTCAGTGGGTAACTTGAAGTTTATTGTCATTCAGAAGGACATGAATTATTTTAGAGTTGGGATCAAACCCACAGATGGGATACCTACGTATTCTTTGTTTATAAAAGGAATCATAACCCACATAGTTTGAGTAAGGGAGTATGATGTTTATGATTGATGGCACAAAGAAGGATGTCATAATTAATTTTACACTCTAAGCTCACGTGAGTCATGATCGGTGTGAGAAACAAGAGGTATTGGTAAAAGTCAGACAATTGTGCCATGAAAGATGCAATCATAAGAAATAATGTGGGGATTATGTATGTATGACTTCCCAGATAAATGAAGATTAGGATTTAATTCAGGGAAGAAATCCAAGAACAGGGTCCATAAAGGTATATGTGCTTCATGGAGATTTGAATACTCTAACTTGGGTCTTACTCCTGAAATGGAGGCCCAAATTAGGAGATGACTTATGATTGGGTTTTACTCCTCAAAAGGAATCCCAGATCAAAGGTAAATTAGGACTTTTTAAGAGAAATTAAAATTGGGGATTACTCCTGAAAAGGAGGCCCAGGTTAAGAGACTTGAAAAATTAAGGGACTGGGGATTACTCTTAAAAAGGAGGCCTAGATTAGGGGACTGGGGATTACTCCTAAGGAGGATGCCCAGGTTAATGAGTTCTCTCATCGTAAAGGATTAGGTTGAATGAATGAAATCTCAATCTTTAGTGACATAAAGATGTGTAAATCACTAGATTTTGGGAGTTATTCCACAGAATTCCTTTCAGATAAGGATTTTAAATCAAGAAATCATGCCATAAATGGCTTTGAAGAGTGTCTTGAAGACTGAATATTGAATAGGAGAGGTGGAATGAAATAAGAGGGGTGAAATGGGCAAGAAGGGCACCCATGGAGGTAGAGGCGAGCGAGTCTTGGTAGGCGTGCAAGTACTGCGTGGGCGCTCAAGTCCCGGTCGCGCATGTATACCTGCGCGACACATGGGTACTTGCGCGATGGTTAACCAGCAGGGTAATACTTGAGTGACTCTTGGTTAAAGCCTTTGGAATCCTCTTGAGGTTCTTCCAGAAGAGGGGGGCGCAAGTTCTTTTGAAGGAGTAAGGCAGCGTGCAAGTGTGGCCTTTTCCCTTAGGGGCAGGACACTCAGGCGCGTAAGTGTTGATGAGTTTGAACACTTAGGCCTTCCTTCCCCTCTTTAGATCTTCCGTTCTAAGTAAGAAATTACCTTAGAAGTGTTTCAGAAGCTTTGAGAAGAGACTAGGGTGTCGGGAGCTCAAATCTGAGTTTCTGGAAAAAATTCCTCCTGAGTTGGGGGGCCCACAAGGTCTATTTATAGGCAGGAGAAGACCCCGGACAGTTATCACTTAGGTCGCGCAAGTGGCTTGTGCGACCATTCTGCGTCGTGCAAGTGTACTTGCGCGACTATGAGGGAACTTGCGCGACTTATGGGTAATGTTCTTCTTGTTCATCCCTTTGTCAATTTTTGATGTTTTCTTCAAAGGCTGAATCAATTTGTGCTAAGTCATTTCCCTTTACATTCCTTTGGGCTCTGTGATGAAAAAGGAGCATAAAAAAAGTCCCCCCTCAGAGTTGGATCCAAAAGAAATGAGGATTTTACTCTGAGGAAAAGAAGAAAACCAAAGGAAAGGAGGCGCACAAGTCTTTCGGTGCGCAACACTGTGCGCACAGGTTAGAGTCGCGTAGGGCTGGAGCGAACTGGGTTTCGGCACGCAGATAGGTCGCCTGGCCTATAAATACACGGTCATTGGTCACACATAGCATCTGATTCCAGATTCTTGAGCTCTCGCCGCGCAAGTCATCTTTTCCGTGCAAGTCTCTTCTTTCCGCTGTTTCTTCACCGCCGCACTGCTGTCAAGGTAATAGGACTTGCGCGGTGACACTTGCGTGACAAAAACTTGCGCAACACATTTAACACTTGCGCGACACATCCATACTTGTGCGCCTTAATTCCTTAGCCATTTTTTCAAATTCTTTCACAAACTTTATGAAAAATCAACTTACATAAAAGTTAATTTATTTCAACTTTTGTGCAGAATCAATGGCTCTTAGACCCGGAATAGTTGATTAACTAGCTAGCAAGCGGATAAATGATTTGATGAACATTCTTAGCCATGATTATTATACTGTCAAAGATATCACTCTTCCTGATTTGGCTAAGTATAAGAAGAAATATCATCGTGACTTCCCACAGAGCACTTATCTGCCTTTTATGGCTATGGTCATCTTCGAGAAGTCACCATTCCAGAAATAAGGAAGTATCTTCCATTTTCGTGGTTTCAGAATTACACCAACTTTGGTTCAGAAAATATCTAAGGTGGAGAAGTATTTCTAAATGCTAGAATAGTAGAGAAGGCCCACATGATGCATCATAGCCCTTGAACACTAGATTTGAAAGATCATACACCTGAGCTGCAACCACATTGTCATCCTTTAATCTTCCGAAATGCTCAGATGGATCAATCCAAGGGCTGGAAGAAAAGTTGTGACTTCCGTCATGGGGGAGGCATGAAGCTAACTTGGATGTCGGAATACTGGGTGCGACAAACTTGTGCAGAGTTTGTTGAGGATCTGAAAGGAGTGGCGATATACGAAGCTGTCTGGGTTGGGCAAACATATGTTTACAGACATGATAACCTCGTGCCGGAGATACTCATCCACTGGACCCCAGCAACTAATTCTTTCCATATAACTCATGGAGAAGTAGGCATCAGTCTGTGGGATGTCCACAAGATCTCAGGGGCTCCAATTTTGGGCGATATGTATGATGAATTCATTCCTCGCAAGGTGACTTGGAATGATTAAGAGGAAACTCCTACTTTAGCTCAGGAATTATTTAAGATCTTCCAAAGGATCAAGAGTTCAGAGAACTCATTAACTCATTCTAGAAAGGATATTCTTCCGAAGGAATGGATGAATATATTTCTTATTGAGAAGGAAGAGAGGGAGCCAAAGGAGAAGGAGCCGAAATAAAAAGGATCCAAGAAAACGAAATCCACGGATAAGAGGCCCAAACGTCCTACCATCTTCCCAAAACCTGAGAAGAGGGGTGCTCCTGGCACATTCTGGCCAACTCTAGAAGCAGGAGAGTTCAAGAAGTGGGGATATGAGGTGAATCAAAGAATCCCAAAGAAGACTCATCTGGCGGGCTTCTTGGCAATGTGGCTAAGTGTTTATCTCTTTCCAGTCAGGGATTCGAAGGGAGGCGTCAGGCTAGGGACCTTCATCATTGCAGCAAAGTTGGCTGAGGAAAAAATGGTTGGGTTGGCTACCCCCATTTTAGCAAAGATTAATAAGAGTTTACTTCATGTATTTATGGGTAAATCTCCTTTAAGAATAGTGGGACCATTCAATGTTTTATGGGGATGGATCACCAATCACTTCAGGACTTACAATGTACAGAATGGATTAAAAATTCCTGGAAGTTCTTTCAGGCCATCAGTGCAAGCATTCTCTAGAGTTGCTCCATTATATGTTAATGCCTACGACATGAAAGTGAGGCTGAGCATGTTTAAGGAATTCAACTTCTTTCCCTATTGAATTCCGCCAACCGGGTGGTTTGTTGATGTTGGAACAACCCATTTGGATTTGAGGGATACATTCTAGCTTTCAGGGATGGTGTGATAGTTTCTAGGATTGACGGAGAAATCATATACGAGGCCTATGATCCATATAGAATTGCACGTCAACTCAAATGTTTGCAACAGATTGCTGTATCTCATCCGGTACATGTCAGGTTAGAGCAACATCCGATGGTTGCTCGACAACTATGGCTGCTGACATCAAGGGAGAAGACTGGGGAAGTATTTGATTTACAAGTTGAAAAAGCGGCACATAATTTGACAACATATTATGCCGAACACTGGATATAATCATACCCCAAAGGGTTATTGAATCACCCAGTTTATCAGGTGGGGAAAAGGAAGAGGACTGTAGAGAAAGAAACCCTTCATCATGAAGGTGATGCTTCCCCACCTGAAGTTGATTCGACAGACTCCTCCTCTAGAACTGATTCACCGGATTCCCATGATGGGGATGGTGAGGCACACCCAGCGGCAAAGCGGTTTCGTGCCCGATATAATCCTCCGGCCATAATTAAAAGACCCACTCCATCAACTCCTGGTGAGTTACTTCATTGTAGTAATTTAATGACTTCTACTTTATAAATAAATAAGTCTTATTTTCTTATTCTCTATCTGTAGTTGAAGGAGCTGGGAAGAAATTGAAGTCAAAGATTGTAGGAACTTCCTCGCAGCCTTCATATCAAAGACCAGAGGCTGTCCAGCTATGGCAGAGTTTATACTGTGGTACTGAGACCGCCTGGCTGGATTGGTGTGAGGGCCTACAACTTCCAAGAATAGGGAATCTTATGGATTCTAAAAATCTTCAATACAAGGATAACCCCAATGAAGTTTGGGATTACATTAGAGAGCTGGAAATGCTCATATATGCCACTGATGAGTCCGTTCCTGTCACCAGGAGGGTGAAGGAAATGATTGATCATGGTGCCACTGAGGGGGCTGGTGGTTCTCGAGATGAGGAGTGGCATGAGTATTTGGCTCCTGAAGATGTAAGTTTTCTTTCCTTATTTTCCTTGAAACTTAATTCCTATCAAAGCTTTGTTACTTAAGGAAGTTATTTTCTTCATCTTGTAGCTTGCAAAGAAAGGAACTGAGGTTCCTTCTCCATAGTATAGCCCAGGTGGTACTGCCATCACAGCTGCTGCTGATTCTCCTCATGAACCAGGCAAGATATCTCCAGGCCAATAGGCCAGGAATGAGGCATTGGACATGGCCTTCCATTTTCCAATCCAAGTGCCAATAATGGAGACTACCAATACTCCCAAAAAACCAAAGAAGCAAAGGCAACGAAGGAGGAAGTCCACAGGTAAATGCTACATTAGCAGCGGTAAGTCTTTCAGGTAATCATGAGATTATACCCATGAATACATGGTTACTCATATTTCTAGGGATTGCAAGGGCTTATTCAATTTACCCCCTGAGGGAATGGACTGATCATCCTTCAAAGACCACAGAGGGTGTTATGGAACAATCACAGATCCAAGCTAACTTGGCTGCTCTTGGAGAAGAGCTAGCATCTATTCCTAGTATCAATCCTGCTGCTATTGCAAGAAGAGAAGAACCTGTCTCTGGTAAGTCAACAATGCATCATAAAAAAAATGTTGAATGAAACACCGATTGACTTCCATTCTGTGATACTTCAGGTTCAATTCCTGTATTAGAGCTTCTGGCGACTGTTGCAACTGATGAAACTGATGCTGTGATTTTACCCGAAGATACTGTCCAGGGTCAAGGGATGCAGGACGTAAGTCGTCAGGAAGACACATCAAATGCTCCCACTGGTGAGACTAACCAGGATTCTGAAATATCATTAGATGAAATGATGAATAATGGAATGTCTTTCGAAGAATTTTATGATCATGATAAGTTGACATTTGATTTAGAAGACCTTGGGTGTGAGTGTTATCTTTTTCCCAATATATTTTATTATAATTTACACTTCTAATCATGACTGAAAATGATATCCAGTTCCATCCATAGAAACTGCTGAACTGCCAATTCCTGAAGAGGGTGTGGACATTGATGTCAAACCTACCATTGCAGAAACATTAGCTAAAGTAGAGCTAAACCCAGTAAACCCTCCTGAGACCCATCTTGAAGATCCTATTGAGACTGAAAAAAAGGGTAGGAGTCTTCTCAGGTTGCTGATCCACTGTCGGGTAAGGGATAACAATATTTGTGATTGTACTTAATTTTCAAGACAATCGATTCTTTTATTATCCTTTGAAGCTAACCAAAGCTTTCAATTAATCATGCAGGGCTGTCAACTGTAGTGGCTAGATCTAGAGGTGAGGCCTCAGCCTCTTCCCAAACAGTAGTAGAAGGTGAATCAACCAGGGTCAGGGGGGAAAAAGTAGAATGAGGCACTTCCTTAAGTGCATTAATCCCAGATTACATGCCTCTCTGTGATGATGATATTGAATCAGACCCTGAGGTGCTTAAGGTGCTAAACTTTTCACAACGTAAGGCATGGAATAATATATGGAAAATCATATCCGAGGTGCCTTTAGAGGATCTATCATTGAAGATACCTTGATTGTCGTCCCAATTCATCATGCTAGGTCTGGGCGGTTTTGGATATCAAGAAATCCATAGCGCGGTAAAACAAGTCATCTTCAGGAGAGAGACGAAGCAAAAGTGTCGCGAAGATCTAACCAGGGTAAAACTGTCTGTCAACATTGGCAAATTTGAGGCTTCTGTATCCTGAGCTGAGGCTGACTATGCTGCCAGGATGAAGGAGCTGAAGCATAAGATCAAAGAAAAAGTCGTCCAGAAGATGAACCTTCAGAACAGTTAGATGCTATTACTAGGGAACTTCACCAGCTCAATAATTCACTGGAGGGAGTTCAAACGAATGGTATGAAGACCATTGTGGATGCCAAGAAAGCACTTCATCAGGCTGAAAAGAGTGAAGTTGGTCAAGTACACGAACTTCAAGTAGCTGCTGATGAAGCTCGGGATATAGTTCATTAATTGAAGACTTATGTTGAAAATCTTTTGTAATTCCATGGAAAAGAGAAGAGACTCCAATCTATGGATGTCCTTCTAATTCTTGTGCATTAGAGAAAAACAATTTCACGTTCAATCATTTGTGCACGCATTTTCTTGCTACCTGCTTTAAATTTTACCTAATCCAATTGGCCTAGTAAGCATAGTTTGATTTTTACTAGGATTAATGTAAATAACCCTACAAACTTTGAATCTTTTAATTGATCAATATTACCTAAATCATAAAAAATGTATGATTAGTGATCTGGAACTTGAATTTTATTCAGAGTTCCCTTGTCTTTTACGGGCAGTTTAAAGTCATGCACATCAGACATAAAGAGGCTAATGTTTAAGGTCGAAATAGCTTTGACCGAATGAATTAGAATTGACTCAATTCCTTAAAAAATTCATCTGAAAACACTGTACCATACTCAAGTATAAGGGAAAATATGTAAGCTATGACTTAATAATATTTGAATCTGAGGAATGACATGAAAAAGATCTAAAAGCAATTAGAAGAATTAGTTCCCAAGAATGAAGTTACCATTATTTAACAAACCTGTTAGGGGGTTGAATTATGCAGGTCCACCTAAGGGTATTGGATGCATAGTTAAATAAATAGTATCTTTTGGCTAACAAGTCTGTTATATAGACTATTTATTCAAGGCCGCCTATGGGCACGTGCTGCATAGTCAGGCAAAAGAACTCTCAGAAATTTACTTTCCTAGTACCAAAAGCCAGTGAAAGTTTATGGAGATTCAAATTTTCCAAAGTATAGAGTTTACTGTATGGAAAGAGGTACTTGAAATATGGAAAAGTTATTTCCAAACAAGATTATCGAAGAACTGGATGGATATTACTCCTACAAAGGTCTGACCCAAGCATAGGGAAGGAGAATATAAACCATATAACTGAATACTTTCAGTTCATGAAAAAGGATATGGGAAAAATATGTTAAGGATGGATATTTTTTGCGGATACCTACATACTTTCACTTAAGATAAATAAGGACAAAAGAGGCATTCTTCCCAAGAATGAAGTTACCACTATCCAAAAAACCTGTTCGGGGGTTTAATTATGCAGGGCCACCTAAGGGAATTGGGTGCATAGTCAGATAATAGTATCTTTTGGCTAACAAGTCTGTTATGTAGACTGTTTATGCAAGGCCTCCTATGGGAACGTGCTGCATAGTCAGGAAAAATAATTCTCAGATGATTGAAATTTTTGTGACCTAGAAGTCATGAAAAGGGTTTATAAAGTTCTGAAAATATTTAAGGTTAGGATTGTGACACATAAAGATGGGTATTCTTAAATGTATACATAGATACACAAATCAATGCTAACCATAATCATGTTGTGGCTGGGTCCTGAATTGAAATGTTGGAGTTCACTACGTATCCCATAAGGATGGGAATCAATCTCATACGTAGTTCTTAAATTATAGTTTAATATCGTGTGGGACAAAAGGATTAGACATCTTAGTTTAGGGTCATAGAGCTTGGACCATTGTAATAAATACACAATGTGTGTTTTCATAGGGACTTTTCAGCCAGGGAACTGAAAGTGGAATTTGGGGTTAGACCCAAAGACTTGGGGTTGGATTCAAGGGACACTTGAATGTTCCTACGTATCCCATAAGGATGGGAATCAACCCCACGTAGTTCTAGAAATACCCTATGTACAAATTTGGTTCGTACATGTGAAGGGTAAAAGGGGATTTTAGTACAATGATGGTTGAACCCAAGATAAAAGGTTTGGGCATTTCCATGTATGCACATAGTCTTTGAAATGAAAAATGATTGAAAAATAAATGTAAATAATGGTTCCCTCTCAGGTGAGGGTATCAAAGAATATTGTAGTTTATTGTCATACTGTACAAAAGTGTTGTATAGTTTAACGTTGTATAGCAAGGATGAAAGTGAACCAATGTAATGATATTGATTCTAGGGGCGGTTTCACGAATCAACATCATATGAGATGGAGGTGAACCGATGTGAAGTGATTGATTTTGGGATTGAACCTTGGGAGGTTGCCTACGTACCCAGCCTGGAAGGCAAGGATCAAAGTCTGCGTAGTTCAATTAAAGAATGAATTAATGATCAAGTTGTTCTTGGGGAAAACGACCTAAAAAAATGTTTTTGGGACTTACACATGGTTAGTAGCCCAAAAAGAGTGTTATGGTTGAGGTTTGATCTAATATCACGCGAGTCATACTCGGTGTGAGAAACAAGAGGTAACAACAACCTTAACGATGCATAGTTTAATGTCATGTAGAACATATAAAGGGACTAGGTAGTTTAAATTCTTATAGTTAGGAATATTGGTCCTGCACAGTTTAATGTCATGGAGTAGGGACAAAGTACATTTTAATGTCATGTAGGACATATCAAGGACTTTCTATGCAGTTTAGCGTCATGTAGTTAGGACAATGGGGACAATATAGTTTAACGTCATGTTGGACGAAAGGGGGACTTTGCAGTTTAATGTCATGCAGTGAGGACAAAAGAGTACACTATTTAACGTCATGTTGGACGCATTGGGGACTTTTTCCACAGTTTAACGTCATGTTGGACGAAAAAGGGATGATATAGTTTAGCGTCATGTTGGATGAAAGTGCAAATAGTTTAAGGTCATATGCATGGACCGTGGATGGTGCAGTTTAATGTCATGCTGGACAAAAGTGTAGTTTAAGGTCATACAGGACCTTTGATGATTATGTAGCTTAAAGTCTTTCCAGACGTAAGGGAATATTATACAGTTTAGCGTCATGTATTTAGGACATCACAGTTTAACGTCTTGCTGGACGTAAGGGAATTTCAAATAGTTTATGGTCGTATGCATGGACCTTTGATGATGCAGTTTAAGGTCATACTAGACCATTGATGTAGTTTAAGGTCATACAGGACCTAGTTTCATTTTAAGGTCATACTGGACCATTTAGGGATCTTTTTCATAGTTTAAAGTTGTGTGGGATGAAAGTAATGCAAATAGTTTAAGGTCATATGTATGGACCATTGCTGTATAGTTTAACGTCATATAGCAAGGACAATGAAGGTGACATAGTTTAACGTCATGTTGGACGTATGTGCAAATAGTTTAAGGTCATATGTATGGACCATTGCTGTATAGTTTAACGTCATATAGCAAGGACAAAAGGTTTTGTGTTTATACAAAATACTTCTTCAAAAATCTGGCATTGGTTGGAGTAGTGACGAGTTCTCCATCCATCGAGATTAATGAATAAGCTCCATTGGAGTAGACCCTGTGTATTGAATAAGGTCCTTCCCATTTTGGCTCAAGCTTGGGAGGTTTCTTTACTAGTATCATTGGAGTTCTGATAACTAATACCAATTCTCCCTGAGTGAATGAATGAAGACGAACTTTTTTTTAAAAGCACATGCTATTTGATTCTGATAGACTTCCAAGTGGTGCAAAGTGTACAATCTTTTCTCATCTAACCGTTCCAATTCATTCAATCGGTTTTGAGATTTTTCATCGGTGGATGATTGATCACAAATGGAAACTTTGAGCGAGGGTAGTTGAACATCAATTGGAAAGATGGATTCTGTTCCATATACCAATGAATATGGAGTTGACCGAGTTACAGTGCGGGTGGTAGTCTGATAAGCCCATAAAGCATGAAAGATTTTATCAGGCCAAGAACTCTTATCTTTATCCACCATATTTTGCAGTATATTTGAAAGAGTCTTGTTAAAGGATTCTATCTGGCCGTTGGCCACTGCATGATACCGAGATGAATGGTTGGATTTGATGTTTTATTTTTGATACAACTTCTTCACCTCGGATGAACAGAAGTTGGTGCCATTGTCCGTCAATATGGTATGAGGACACCAAATCTGGTAATGATGTTAGACTTGATGAAGCTAACAACGCATTTAGAACTGAATTCCTTGAGAGGTATTTCCTCTGCCCAATTGGAAAAGAAGTCAGTAGTAGTAAGAATGTACATAAACTGCTTGGCTGTAGCCGAAGGGTAAGGTCCGACCACATCCATTCCCCATGCGGCAAATGGCCATGAGTATTTAGCTGTATGAAGCAACTCTGGAGGTTTATGAATGAAGTTGGCATGTACTTGGAATGAATGAAACTTCTTTGTGAAATCGACACAATCTTGTATCATTGAAGGCCAAAAGTATCAAAGCCTTCGAATTTGATCAGACAGTCTATGTCTAGACTGGTGGGCACCATAGACTCCTGCATGATCTTCTTTCATGACAGCCATTGTCTCTTCACCATCAATTCATATGAAGAGAACTCCATCAAAATCACATTTATAGAGAATTTTCACTAGGTGATCTGGGCTATCATAAAGAGTAAAATTGACCACACGTCGCCAGATTTGTTCTTTCTCAGCTCTATCAGGTGGAAGTGTTCCATTTTGAAGGTATTCCCTACTAGGTGACATCCATCCTATAGTATGACAATACGGTTCAGGAATGGGACTAATTTAATTAATTTCCTTTATTCTAATTCGAACATAAGGTGAAATTGCACGATGGTGGGCAATACTGAGGGTTGCCTCATCCTGATTTGGATCTTCCAGAGCTGTGGCTATATTAGCCAGTGCATCAGCTTGAACATTTTGTGATCTTGGGACATAAGAAAATGTCAGTTTCAAAGGGAATTCCATCATTAACTCTCTGACATAATAATACAAATGGATTAGTTTTTCTTTTCTGATAGCATAATCCCCATTGACTTGTTTGATTACTAGGTCTGAATCACCTTTCACCTTTAAGTGATTCACTTGTGCTTGAAGCGCTAATTCCAAGCCGGTGATGAGAGCTTGGTATTTGGCTTCATTATTGGTACCACCTTCCCACAATAAGAAGGAATAAGGTAACACTACATTTTCTAAAAAAATGAGCACAATTCCTAAGCCATCTTTGTTGAATTTAGGATTTTCCATTTTCCTCCCTGTTGGACTTATGGAAGCACCATCAAAATACATTTCCCATGCTTGAGGAATTTCTTGAATAGAGAAGCCTTCCTCATCAAAGAGTTCAATATCTAAAGATGTGTTTTCCACTGAAGGGTTCTCAGCCAGAAAATCAGCCAATGCTTGGCCCTTTATCACCTTTTGAGACACATACTAAATGTCAAATTGCTGCAAAATAACTGCCCACCTTGCCAGACATCTTGTAAGCATTGGACGACTAAGGATGAATTTGAGCGAGTTATTGTGAGATACCAACTGGACCTTGTGATGTTGTAGGTAGTGTCTCAACTTCTGAACTACAAAGATTAATGCCAGGCAACACTTCTCAATTCTTGAATACCGGGTTTCTGCTTCAATCATTATTCGACTGAGATAGTAGAGGCTATTTTCATTCCCAGCATCATTCTTTTGAGCAAGAAAGGAACCCAATGATCTCTCAAGAGCTTTCACGTAGAGGTTAAGTGGTCTTCCTTCAATAGGTGGCATGAGTACTGGTGGAATCAAGAGGTATTTCTTGAGAATATCGAATGCTTCTTGACATTCTTCAGTCCACTGGTAAGTGACTCCCTTCTTCATCAATTTGGTGAAGGGTAAACTTTTTCCTTCCAAATTGGCGATGAAATGCCGAATATAGGCTAAGTGTCCTTGAAGTCCTCTTAATTATTTCAAATTTTGAGGAGGTGACATACTAAGGATTGACTTGGTCTTCTCAGGTTTGACTTCAATACCACGATGGCATACAACAAAGCCGAGAAATTTTCCTGAGGTAACCCCAAAAGAACATTTTAAGGGGTTCATCTTCAAATTATGTTGTCGGAGCTTGCGGAATATGAATTCCAAATCAGGCAAGTGATTAGAATGTTGTTTGGATTTAACTACCAAATAGTCTACGTAGCATTCAACAAACTTCCCTAAGAAGTGTTTGAAGATATGATGCATGGCACGCTGATAAGTTGAACCTGCATTCTTTAAGCCAAAGGGCATTACTCGGTAGAAAAACACACCGTGAGGGGATCTGAAGGCTGTAGATTCCTCATCTTCTGAGGCAATTTGAATCTTATTATATCCGGAATATCCATCCATGAAGGAAAGTGCTTCATATCCAGCTTTTGCATCAATTAAAATTTCTATAATCGGAACTGGGAAATCATCCTTAGGACAATGCCGATTAAGATCTCTGAAATAGATGCAAACTATAATTTGTCTGTTCTTCTTCTTTACATGGAAAATATTATCCAACCACTTGGGATATTGAACTTCTCTGACGAAGTTATCTTTGATAAGCTTATCCACTTTAGATTCAATTTTGGAAGCATATGTTGGGTGTGTTCTTCTCACGGCTCGATTAAATCCTCAATGTTCTTCTGGTAAACCCAAATGATGAGTAACAACATCAAGATCAAGACCGGGAATTTCTGTATAGTTCTAGGAAAATATATATCTATTTTTCTTTAGAAAATAAATATACATCTCTTTCTCTTCAAGAGTCATGGCCGCACTGATTAAAGTGGGGCATGGATCTTCTTTTGTACCCAGATTTATTTCTTTGAGTTCATCCACAGTGGTAGAGATACCCTCTTCAAATGCTGGAGGAGCATCTATGAGATATTCCTCTTATTCTTCATCATTTTTTATTTCTTCCATTTCTACTTGCATATTAGATGATAAAGTAGAATTTTCATGATCATAAGAGATGTCAAAATTTTCATATCTTGAAGAAGAAACTTCAATTTCCAACCCGATTGATGATGAAGGGTCTTCTTTGGGTAATAAAGAGGATATGATGGATTGAGAATCGACATCATTGTTCACCTCCGATGTTGCTATAACTTCTTCTGGCCTAATTGGCGAAGCATAGACTGGTTGGATTTCTACAGATGAAATGATGATGTTACCATTTGTGCTTTCATCACTGCTTGGTAGATTACCAATTTCTCCCATGTTTTCTGGCTCAATTTCCATAATTGACATTATGGATCTTTCCATAAGAGTATTTTGATTTGGGTCCATATTATCAATTTGACTGATAGGAAACACATAATCTGTACTGACATGTGTAAATGGATTTACTGGAATCTTCTCCAAACCATACGGAGTATTAACTTTGGTAATCTCCTTTGTTGTGGATTTCTCCCTTCCATTCATGTGATAGAATTCCGCCTCAATATATTGAGACTCACATGTCTTGACCGAGGCCTTGTCACCATAAAATGTCCCAACTTGAACATCGAAACAATATTTGAGACATTGATGGTATGTTGAAGGGATATCCGCATGTTGATATATCCAGGGTCTTCCAAGCAAGATGTTGAAGGCTGAGTCTTGATCAACAACCATGAAATCTGAATTGGATACAAGATCTCCAAACTGAGTTCTGAGTGTAACTTTTCCCAGCGGTTATTTTTCATTTTTATCATATCTTTGCAACATCATGGTAGAAGGAGATAAATCAGATTCCGTGAGGCCCAATTGATGAAGTGTATGAATGGGAATGAGGTTGACTCCTAAACCATTTTCAATGAATGTTCTTCGGACGTCTATGACATTGACCTTGCCAGACAAGTACAATGGTCTAATATGTCCATGAAAAACATCATCTTCATCTTCATCAGTAAAAGATATTATTGCATGGCATTATGCAGGATTATTCTCTATGTGATAGACTTCAGCTGCAGCAATTTCAGTTTCAAATTCCTGAGGACTTGACAAATCCTCGATGAGTGCTTCTTGAAGATCTTTTGACAGATTCAGAGCATCCAGAATTGATAACATGGCTGGTACTTGGGCCAAGTGTTTCAATATATCATACTTTTGATTCAGAGGTATACGTTTCCCAAGAGGAATATGTGGTTTAGTAGGTACCTTGGAATAAGATGCTTTGGAAGTTGATGCATCTTGTATCATGATAGGAGTTTGAAATATCCCTGGTTTTGAAAGATTAGACCAATTAGATACATTTACTTGCTGAGAGGAAGATGATGGAACCTTCAACCGGTCTTCCAAAATAACTGTTCTAGGACTGAATTTTCTATTGGTAGAAGAACTTGCTTGTTCTTGCTGAGCTCGCTGAAGGGCTCTATCACAAGTTTCTGCTGCGTACACAGTTCTAGCAGGGGTAGAATTGGAATAGTGGCTTCTGAAAGATCCACATCTTCCCCTGTATCCTGAGCCTCTAGAACTTCCTCTGATTCCCCTGTTTCATACAGAGAATTCAGGCTCATCGAAATCAAAACTGTGACTAGCATATGGATCTGTTAATTGAATCATATTAACAGAATCAAAGATTAACTCTTCGTCTGATGAAGACTCTTTCTGATTAGCCTATTTAGGCTATGTCGTTTAGTGGGGAGGTGCCCGTGGTTTTGAAGTAGATGGCATGATGTCCTCTAGAGTCAAAGAAAACATAGACTTTGACACATACTCATCTTCTTCTGATTCTTTTTCTTTCTGTGAATCATGTCATTTGTTTTAGAACTTTCCCTCTGACAAAGAGGGTTTTGCCGCAACATTTATGGAAGAAGACACAATTGGTTTCTTTAATTGTGTTCGCAAAATAGTATGAGTTTGGTTGATTGTATTTCTGACTATACAATCATCATACTTATGTGCATTTTTTCTTTTGACTTCTTGCCATTATTCTTCCTCCTCTAGAACTGTAGCAGTAACACATGCTACCTGATCTGAAGAGCCTTTTAGTTTGACTTGTCCTGAGTTGACCATCTTTTACAGGAGGTCTTTGATGACAAAACACTCCTGGATGGGATGCACCAACATTTGATGAAAAGGGAAATAATTGGGACGGTCTTCATCTCCTTTCTTGTTTGGCCTCTTGGGAATTGGCAATTGAACCAAATTATTTTCCAGAGATGAAATGAAATAACCAGGAACTTGTTCATTTCGTAAAGAGTATGTTTTTTTCATTAGATCCTCAAATTGTTTTTGTCTTTGATCTCTTTGATCTTCTGGATGAAATGGCCTTTGTTGTTGGCGTTCAGGAGGTGGAGCCCTTTGAGAAGATGAAGGTTTTGAGGTAGAAACAGGTATAGGTGCTTGTTTAAGCATAACTGTACCAGTTTCTACATTACCCATTCTCCTTCCTAGAGCTGATGGAATTATACGAGATTTAGCCTTAGCCTATATAAGGGAATCTTCAATCTGCTGAGCAATTGAAGTAAGGTCTCGAAACCCTCCTGTGTATTTCACAGGTATTAACGGCATGCATAATTCATCACACAGATTTTCCACACAGATTGGCAATAATTCCTCTTTAGGGAGTGCTAAGCTTAGGGAATATGTTAATCCCTTCTAGCGAGCAATGAAATAAGAGACCCTTTCATTCTCCCTTTGCTTATATTTTGTAATATCGAAAACTGTTGTCTTTGGGAAAGTTGAGCTAAACTGAAGAAGGAATTTTTGGCAAAGATTCTCCCATCCGATAATTGACCGAGATTGCAAGCTTGTATACCAGAAAAAGCTAGCCCTTGAAAGGTTCGCACGAAGCATCTGAGTTTCACTGCTTCTTGCTGCTCCGGAGTTCCCATCATAGGATCACAAAAAGACACGTAATGCGTCAAATGCTGTTCAGGATCGCCTGATCCATTGAAAATATGGAATACAGGGTTCCCAAAACAGGATAGAGGAGAGATTGAATCTACCCATTCGGGGTAAACTTTATTTTCTGGTTGTACTTGCGCACGTTTCCCTTCTATAGTTTCTAACTAAGCTATTAATGACTCAATAGCAGTTATTAACTTTTGAGAAACATCTGGTTGAACTTGGACTTGGGTAGGTGCAATTACTGGAGCTTGGACAGATGTGGTAGTTGGTGCTACAACTGATGGTAGCACTACCAACTGTTGTTGCAATTGACCCGTAGGATTAGACATGTGAGGGTGTACTGATAGAGGAGGATATTATTGATCCCTCTTAGTAGCTGCAACAAATTCTCTTGGCTGATAGACTCCATCTCGCTTAGGAGGAAGACTACCCTGAAGTATCTCTTCATTCAACCTCCTTAATTCCTTCATTTCTTGCTCCTATTGTGAAAACCTTTTCTCTAGTGAGAGCAATTAGCCTTCTCCAGATGAAGGATATGTAACCTGGTTCTTTCCCTTCCCTTTGTTGGATCCTTTTCAGAGAGGGGGAAGTGGGTTACTCTAAGGATTACCTAGGTTATGAGTAATCCTTTGATTTCGTGTACGCACACCTTCTTCACTTGTGTCGGTGTGTACATCTTCTTGAGCAGAAACCTCTTCATCTGAGTCTCCTGAGTGAGCCTCATCTGGTGGGTCAGCAACAATGACATTGATGACATTGATTGATTCATAACTCATCGCATCCCTTCTATCAGCATTTATGTGATATTGTCTTCTTCCAATTATTTGATGAGACATTGCCTTTTGTTCATTCGATCCATCAGGAACTTCTTGACGAATCGTAATTTGGAGGGAATCTCCTGATAATTTGGCTCTTCGTTCCTCTTGAGGCTTCTTTCCCAATCGAGAAAAGACTGACTTTCTCTGAGGAGGGGATTGATGATTTGAAGAAGTCCCCAGTCTGGTGGACTGGGGCTGTTCCTTCTCAACTCCTCGAATCTTATTTATTGATTCTGAGGGTTGGTTTAAAAGAGTCCCCAGTCTGGCAAGCTGGGGTGGCTCTTGACATGCTTTGTCTGAGAATATCTTAAAATCTATCCTGATCTTGCGAACCTTAGTCCGGAAATTAGCTGGATGCATTAACCTGTATCCACTTTTGTCACCTGATTCAAAAGACCATTGGATGATTTATGAAACTTCTGTCACTTGGTGACGTGCTTGATCCAAACGAGAGGCCTGTTCAATATTCTCTTTTTCTTGATGTAGGAGTAATTCAACAACTTGTTCTCTGTATTATTGATTTTGAGAGGAACTAGTTGAGGCCTGTTCTTTGGAAAGCTTTTGATTACAAACAAAGCCCATTGACTGTGGCTGGCCATGGGCAATAACATTGCATGATACCATTTTCGGTGGGCTTTGCTGACTGGAGAGCACCGTGAAATGCAGTGCTCCATGAACACCCCATCCTCTGACAAGAATACTAGATGGGGTATTGGAAATTAAATGATGAAATATTCTTAGTGTGCTAAATCATGAACATTGAAGGGATCTATGCTGCTTTTCAGCCTTTAGATATCGAGAGACTGATAGAGATGCCAAATCAATCTGACTTTGTAACCCTTCTATTATCTGAAGATGATTTTCATATTCATCATAAGATAATACCTTTATTTTCAACTGACAAAGAGTTTTCCATATGTTGAGACTAATATCATGAATTTCATCTTCCGTCAAAATTTCTAGAATGTCATACAGAGAGTTAGCTAGAGGCCAAAACATGACTGGCACTTCACCTTTTGCCAGTTGTTTTGTCATGTTCAACATTTCCTCTTTATCATTTGATGAAGATTCTTCTACCTGATTTGACCAGAGTTGGTGTTTCCTTGTTGCTTCATGGGATTCAATAGGATTGGTAGAGAAATCATTGATCAAACTAGAAGATGCATGACTTAGGGGTGGTTTGGAGAATGACCTACACCCTGTGCTATCTTCTGATTGAGAAAGTATTTCACCTGCTAGCGATGAAGCATCAGACATGACTGGTTTCGCATTTGCAAGTGCCCCAAGATAAGAGGGATTTCTCTGAACTACATTATCCACTGGAGCGTTTTCCAGGAAATTTGCATCACTACTACGGAGAGTACTTTCACAGTGAAATTCATCATCATGGGGAGGACCACCATAATGGGTTACAGCAAAAGATGAGATCTCTTGATCCTTGGTCATCTGACCACACAGAGGGTTCCTGTGTCTCTCATCTGAAGATGAAACTTCGAGATTGACCGAATTTTCATGAATAAATCCTTCATGAGGAAGTTTCTATTGAAGACCTTCAAGATTAATGTTCCCACTATTTGAAAATGAGGGAGTAGAATCTTGAATTTCAACAGATAATTGTCTGAGGGATTCAAGAACTCCAGCATAGAGCAAGGTCTTGTTATAGATTGTCTCTTGATCTCCTGACTGTGCTGGGTGGGCCTTTTTCTTAGATGCCTTCTTACTCGCTTTTGAAACCACTTGTTGAAGAAAGTGGATCCTCTGAGAAGGTGTATGTGCCTGATCAGGAAATATGGTTAGGTTAGTCTGACGTTCTCCACTCAAATTAGGTGTATGTGCCTGACTTGGTTGTCTGTATGATATGGGGGAGTATTCCCCACAACCCTCTTGGACTAGAACAGATGTGTGTGTCTGTTCAGGAGTGAATTGTTGATGTGTCACTCCACTGGTAGGGATAGATTTATGTGTCTTTCCCTGAGATGCCACTAAAGTCATTATAATATCCTGGCAGGCATCTAGAATATGAGCAGGGATTTGCTTCTACTCTTTCACCATTGATAGAATATGTTTGGTTACTTCAGCTGCCGGAACGGGAATATACGTCCATTCTAGGTTTGGAGTAGGTGTATGTGCCTTCTCCTATCCTCCTTTTCCTGTCAGTGAATCCTGACAGTACTCAAGTGTGGGGGCAGAGAGTTGAGTCTTCCTCCTATTTGTTGTCGGGGTTTCCGACTAACTTCTCTGAATGCTACCAAGTGAGACTATTGGTAGGATTGATTAGTACTAGTAGGTGTATGTCCCTTATGATTACACTTCTCCGAACGTAGTTGAAGAGATACATCAAATGTAGTCAGATGAGCCTGCTGACTAGCTGATGATGTATAAATAGGTGTATGTTCCTACCTATAGTACTCCGCCGGAATTGCCTAGCGGGATTGGCATGATGCTACCAGACGAGTCTACTGGACAGAAAAATTTAAATGGGTAGGTGTGTGTTCCTGCTCGTTGCTTGCCACCAAGTGAGGTTGGTGGACTTCTCCGGAGATGGAAGAGATGAGAACCTGCTCACTGTTAACTGAACTTCGCCTTTGGCGATTTGTCTTGCCTGCTTGGGTTCGAGGAACCTGAGTCGAAAGCCTGGAGTCAGTACCCTCATCTTGTTGAGGGAACACTGCCGCACGAGTCTGGCTGTGATTTTTGGTGGGAGCCCTCAGGAAAGACTCCTGTCTGTTTGAATTAATGCCCTGAGGGACCTTCTCATTCACCTCCCCAGAATAAGGGAGAGAATGGTGATTGTGTTCCAGGGATAATGACCCGAAATGGTTGGAGATGGTAGTCAGCACCGCCTACTTCTTGATCACTAGTCATCATTGTCCGGACGACAGGTGTGAGTTGTTCACTTGGAGGGCTTGTCGGGCCGCCTCCAGAGTTGGGATGATACCGTGTTGACGGTACTCCTTAACCAGCGCATTTGATACCCAGTGTTGAAGACGCTGAGTATGTGATATCGTCCTCAGAGTGGACAATAATCCAGTAGGAGTAGCAGTAGTGGCATTTGTAGCAGCATTATTAACAGGTGTGAAATTGAGATCAGCCATTCTAGAAATGCAGAAGATCTTGGAAAAGAGTGCCTATTTGATATAACAGACGTAATCAAGATAAATTCAGACACTACATCTTTTGGATGAGCACATATGTCAATGATTTTTTGGCCCTGTTATTGAGTTTTAAATAGGGGCCTAACAAATAGGTAAAACATCATTTTAACTTGGTTAAGGATTCACGTCGGGTTCACCATTTTTGTTTCCCTCAGACTTCAGGGATGACCTCCTTTGATGGGAGGTTCAAAAATTCCGATAGATTTCTAACGGGTTTTTTCGTAGAACCGGAAACATCCAATGATTCCACATCCATTCGGACCGACTTTCCAAAGGTAGGTTCTCATAAGTTTGTGGTCTGATGAGGCTTAGGAATTTCCATTGGCCGAGAGGATGGGAGGTCAGACTCATCACACCTTTTTGAGGGGAATTATTGTCTACTCTGGGACTCTCTTTATAGATATAAGTTATGTTCGTGAATCCTTATTACATTACCAAGTATAAAATGAGTTTTCCTTTAGATCTGACAATCAATGATCTATATTTAGGAAATTTAGAGAATATTTTATATGTATTCGAGGTTCTTCACTGATAAAGAATCATCTGTATTTGTTAGAGATTCTTAGTCAATGGTATCCTTTGATACGTAAAAGTCTCTTGGTCCTTATAATGACCATACTAGTTTTAAACCCTCTCAGTGGGGCACTTGAAGTTTATTGTCATTCAAAAGGACATGAATTATTTCAGATTTGGGATCGAACCCACAGATGGTCTACCTACGTATCCTTTGTTTATAAAAGGAATCATAACCCACATAGTTCATGTAAGGGAGTATGATGTTTATGATTGATGGCTCAAAGAAGGATGTCATAATTACTTTTACACTCTAAGCTCAGGTGAGTCATGATCAGTGTGAGAAAAAAGAGGTATTGGTAAAAATCAGATAATTGTTCCATGAAAGATGAAATCATAAGAAATAATATGGGGATTGCGTATGTATGACTGCCCAGATAAATGAAGATTAGGATTTACTTCAGGGAAGAAATCCAGGAACAGGGTCCATAAAGGTATATCTGCTTCATGGAGATTTGAATACTCTAACATGGGGATTACTCCTGAAAAGGAGGCCCAAATTAGGAGAGTAATTATGATTGGGTTATACTCCTGAAAAAGAATCCCAGATCAAAGGTAAATTAGGACTGGTTAAGAGAAACTAAGACTGGGGCTTACTCCTGAAAAGGAGGCCCAGGTTAAGAGACTTGAAAAATTAAGGGACTGGGGCTTACTCCTAAAAAGGAGGCCCAGATTAGGGGACTGGGGCTTACTCTTAAGGAGGATTCCCAGGTTAATGAGTTCTCTCATCATAAAGGATGAGGTTGAATGAATGAAATCTCAATCTTTAGTGACATAAAGATGTGTAAATCACTAGATTTTGTGAGTTATTCCACAGAATTCCTTTCAGATAAGGATGTAAAATCAAGAAATCATGCCATAAATGGATTTAAAGAGTGTCTTGAAGACTGAATCTTGAATAGGAGAGGTGGAATGAAATAAGAGGGGTGAAATGGGCAAGAAGGGAACCCATGGAGGTAGAGGCGTGCAAGTCTTGGAAGGCGTGCAAGTACTGCGTGGGGCCAAGTCTCGGTCACGCAGGTATAGTAAAATCATGAAACAAGTAAAATATATAAGAATGATGAAATAAACAAATGAAGCACATATACATAATGATGCATGATACAATTTTCCAGGAAAGCATACAATCAAATCACAATTCTGGAATATATTACTAAACCATTGTTCAAAAGAAACATAAGTAAATATCTCCACAACATCACAAGCCACAACTTGGTCCCATGCTCCCCAGCTTCGCAACAATCAAGTACCTGAAGTAGAAGGGTGCTTTCCCTTATCTTGACCTACTACAATATAATATATTTGGTCCCAAAAGCATGACCCAAATAGGGTGTGGGATGAATCCCAATAGGAAACTGCCCAATGATCTGTGCCTAACAGTCAGTAAATATATATGGCATTCAATAAACAAAATAAATAAGTATGCAAGAAAGTACACATAGTAACAATCCTAAAATTTCAATTACATTATTTTTCATATATCAAGTAAGTATCTAAACAAAAGAAGGTAACCCTTTGGGAAGTTCTCACATCCTAATGCCGCTTGTTCAAACAAACAAACACAGGCAACCCTATAGGAATTACACACCGTCTAACCCCTCTGGTTTAGCATTAGCAGAGACTCTATGAGGTAGAAATCACCGTTAATTCCCCCTTTTGTCTCATATATGTAACTAATAGGAACTCTGAGGAAGAACTCATTGTACAATTCCCCCTGTGGCATGTATCGAGGAACTACAGACACTCTGAGGAAGAACTTATATCGACCCCACTATGGTCTTGCAACGTAAAGTAAAACAGACACTCTGGAGAATCCCTCAACATCCATTCACCCTATGGTCTACTACACCAGGTTCTCACAACCCTGTGTAAGTCAGTCATGCACAATTTATACATGGAAGCCAAAGTAAACCTCAAGAACTACTTGGATAAACAATCTACAACATATCATAGCATGTCAGATATTTAATCACTCCATCCAAACAATACTAGGCAAGGAAAGCAAAGCAGTAGCTTAACAGGAAAATCTAGACCAAATGGTCAAAAACAGGAAAACATGGGAAAGACATCCATAACATGGCATAGTTAACCCTCTTCACAACAATTAACCTCTATCCAAAATAACAAGGCATAATAGGTAATAACAGGGCTAAAACCATAAACACGCAATACCCTATTCTTGGGTATTGAGCACTTTTGCACATAAAATTTGAAGAATAACTATGGAAAGGCACACACCACCTACCTCAGTGTCGTGAGATCGATATACGTGAAACTTAAGCCTTGAATCTACCTAGAATGCTTTAGATATACAAAAACTCTAAAAACAATCAACTAAGGACAACTCGTGAGAGAGGAGAAATCAAGAGATGATGTTCAAGAAGAAAGGATAACTCACCGATGCAATTCCAATGCAACCGGTAGTGGTCGATTCAGAGAACAGATGGTGAGTCCGCGGCTTAGAGAAGATCCACAGCCGTATGGACACTCTCGGACGAGATGAGAGAAGAAGAAGAACATTCTGACAATTAGATGTGACCAAGGTCTGTTTAATTAAAAAAAGAAAGTACACAACATGTTATTTAAAAGTACACAGTGTGTACTTGCCTTTTCTGGCCTCTGATTTAGGTGGTCTCCAGGTCAACACACACGGGAGAGCGTGCTAGTGGCTACATGATGGTAGAGGTGAGGAAATCACTATCAAAGCCTACACCGAGTGGTGAACTTGTGGAAGTAGAAGGCCCGTGAGTCCCAACTGAATGGAGTCAAGAAGGGAGGAGGGTTCCTATAGGGGTTCATAGGATTCCCATTGAATCTCTTGAGAAGCGGCTGCACCACATAGACATGACTCTGGATTCTATCTTTTTGAAGGCTTTGGACAATTGGGAGGTTAACCATCAATTCCTCAGTCTTATCTAGATCTAGGGTTATATCAACTTCTATATAGTGGACATTTCAGAGATTAGTCATGATGAGGATGGATTTCTAGTGTCTCAGGAAGAAGGGGAATGGTATGTTTCTGATCTAGATGACTACTTGCATTCTTGGGGTACTCCACATCCAAATATGAGCCAGGTGAAATTACTACTGGGTCTGAATGTCCCACCCCAATAGTCAGCTGCTGAGCTGACGGAGCACTTCCTTTTACCCGAAGAGTCAGATATCTCCTAGGTAGATGAGGATGACGAGCGAATTCCTTCAGAAGAAGGTGAATAATGGACTTCATAGTTGAAATATTTCACTAGTGTTGTCCAGGTAACCCCCCAAACATTATTTTGCACCATGATTTTATACATGTCACCCTATCTTCTCAACTGAAACTTGTTATTTGCAGGAGTTCCTTAGGAATGAGATTCCCACCTCTGTTCCTACAGATGCAGGCTTAGGATTTTCACTTGGGTCGATGGTGATTGCAGAGTCGAGCAAGGCTACAAAAACCAGGACAACCCTTTTAAAGTCATCAGAGTTCCCACCCATATATGGGGGGGGGGAGGCACATCCAAGGGTACCATTGATGGTGGCCCTATAATAGAATCAATCCTTCGACCTTTGTAAGATTTATTTCTTACAGAATCCATAGCTGTTATCTGTTGAACCAAACACTAAAATTTTCATCTCTATTCTAAACAGTTCTTCAAATGGCATGGGCTATATTATCAAGGACGACTAAGGGTCCCGACATTCCTCTCTTGAGGGGGTACCGATTATAGTGAAATTGGATGTCACGTTAGGCCAGACTATAGTGAAAAAGGCTGTGAGTGGAGATATTGATAGAGCAGAACCAAAGTTTATTGAAGTTGAGCTCGATGATGAAGATCATTCCCATGATGAGGATCCTATTTCTCCAATCAATTCATAACCCAACATTCCTGATAGAAAACTAGAGTAAGACCCAACAGTTGAGCTTCTGAAAGTATTCCTAGAGTACAGACCTTCCGACCCAGAGGATCGATACAAGACTCCTTCTGATGTAGAGGATAGAAAGGCCATCCACTACCAGTCAGGGAAGAAAATAAAGAACATAATTGGGGAGAACCCACATGAAAAATGGATAGACCATATGGGGAAGCTTCGTTCCTGGCTTTGAGAACTATGCACTGGAGGACTGGATACCCAACATCCTCATATTCTCATTCAAGACTATATGGCAGAGAATATACAGGAACATGACCATGACCTCAGTGTGGGATGGGAGTGAAGGAAGTTTGTGAACATCAAGATACTCCAAGAGGATAATCAAGATATCCAATGCTTATGGGTGTTGGTGAATTTGCATTCTGATTTCCTCGATGCACAATGGGGACTCATATCGTGACTAAAGGTCTAGCTAGTATAGGATGAAGAACAGATGAGGCGATCTTATCAAGAGATGGCTATTATCCAAGATGATGAGGAAATGGCCTAGGTCAAGGAAGATAAACTATGCCCCATTACCATCGAGGAGGAGCTGGAGCTTAACTAGTGAAAGAATATTCTGAATGTCATGATCTAGCGAGTAGCGGAGTTGGGACACTCTATTGAATAAGTCAACCGGACTATAGGAGGGGCCAATCCCTGGGCATTGTAATTTTTTTGAACTCATAAACAGACTTGCCTTTCTTTTTTATGTTGGTTGGGTTCATGAGTTCTATTATCTGTTTTGGTTTCTGCATTTCTATCACATCCATGAAATATCCAGTAATCAATCTCTATGATCACGTAGGTTTTGTGTGATGGGAGAAACAAGGGATAACCGCATCATTATTCCATTTGAATATGATATTGCCAACCAATATCCAGGAATCAGGGGTCTGAATGAACACACTTAGTTTCTGAGTAGAAGGAGGGAGGCCGGACTGGAGAATGGAGTTCTCAGAACATTTGAATTTTCATTTTCCCAATGTTCTCTAGTGCATGAGTGGGGTAACAATAGGGGCATTGGATACAATCCAAATATAGGGGAGAAAAGAATGTGAATTATGATACTTGAAATTCATAACATTGTAATGATTTCATAAAAATGAAGGATAACTATTGATCATGTTTGAAACACTGTATCCCTTTTGCATTATCCTAAAATGGGGACAACAAATGAGGGCCGACCATTGACCATGTTTGAAGCATGGGGCATAACTCTAAATTTCATCTATAGTCTTCTGGAATGTTGGCCTATGTTAGTGGGTGAGCCATAAGACTAGCATCCATATTTTTAGGGGGTTCCTTTAGTCATGAAAGAGGACAAGGATCCAAATAAAAGGAACACAAATCATGGAGGTAAGAGTTATGAGTTGTTCAAATGGAGTCCAACATTGTTGCAATTATGTCACTGTGATGAAAAAACATTAGGCGAGTGCATCAGTCTGATTAAGGATCATACTCATTTCCTAAAAGGATCTATCTAGTAGAAACCAAGAGCGGTCCATAGTTTTACATCATGCCAATGAGGATGATAGGCACATAGTTTAACGTCGTATGGTGAGGAAGGAGGAGATCACGACTGGGCCATAAATGAAATGTCTAGGCATCACTACGTATCCCACAAGGATGTGAATCAAGCCACACGTAGTTCTGATAAGATGGAATGGAAGAGGGACGATACCTGAATGAGTTTTTTCTTCTCGGGTGAAGACATCAGATGGACAAACAGTCTATGATTATGAAACTTAGATTCAGGGTGGTGATAATATGTGATGCGACATGATAAAGTAACCCAAAGTGAGTGAGGAATAAGAATAAGTCCACTCCGCATCACATATCTCTAAAAGAATATATATAGTCCAAAGTCATGATATACATACTTTAAAACTTGAAATCCAAGTTTAAGGTCATATAGTTCAGACTGTAGGTGCACAATTCATCCATGTGGTTGTGAAACTTATACAAACCCCTAACCCCAAATGATTTATGCTTGGTGTGGGAAACAATGGGTGGAGAAGTTTCATTCACCACATAGATGTGTACAATAAGGGAATAGAGGTGTGGGTCAATGATGGTCTGACAATGCTATTCCATTCTCTTAACACACAAAGATGCACCAAGGAATAAGATCAAGGGTGCTAAAGTTCCTCCTCGACAAAGAGGAGGGAGACAAAATGATACAGGTCATAAGAACAATACTTGTAATATGATGGGGTTGGCGATAATTATGGAGGATAACTATTGAACATGTTCCCAAAAAAGTTTCCATATCTTGTGACCTGTAATGGGAAAAAACGATTGAGGGTTGACTAATGAAAATGTTCGAAACACATGAGCTATATTGAGATTCTGTTAAAAAATATCCTATAATATTGGCCTAGGTGAATTGGCGAGTCATAAGCCGATCATCCATACCGTTAGGGGGTTCCTTCAGATTTTAATGGTGATGGGGACCCAAGTATAGGTATATATGAAGCACGAAAATAGAGTGATCGCATATCCATGTAGAATTCAACACCGGAAATCCTATATCACGACGATTCTAAATTTGTTGATGCAGCCGAATGTAGGTTGTGGATCCCAGTTTAAGATATGTGACTTAAAAGGATATGTAAATGGGTAAAAGGGGTTCCAATGGGCCCGAGGATGGTCCTAAGGGCAAGATGCCAACACAGTTTTATTGTCGTGTGATTAAGACAAGTGATGAAGGTTATTATGTGGGAGGATCATGGTGAGGATATTGTAAAAACAATGAGAATGAGGACTAGAGAGGTCCATACCATGCTTCCCACATCTGAAAGGGTCCTAGGACAAGTGGCCAGATGAATTAGAATGGGATAACCTAATAATTCAATTTAGTTTCATGTTATGCGGTGAGGGAAAAAGGGAAGGAATATCTGAAGGGGTACATTATGTGGTAACTATAAACCCAATATGAATAAGAATATAGAAGTACATAGCAAACCATAAAATCCCTAGGGATATCTTAGTTTGGGAGACCAAAAAGGATAATATTCAGGATGGACCTGAGGTGAAAATCTCAAGTGTTCTATATATCCTCTACGGATGGGAATCAAGCTAGGTGTAATTCTCAAAGCACAGTGTGGTGAGAGACCCACATTGGTGAGGGAAAACCTCTATGATGAGGAAGCTGAAGCATCCCATAATCAATATGGGGAATCCTGAACTTATCCAACGTAGAATCATAGTTTAAAGTCACACATTGAGGATGTGGAAAACCAGAAAGTAAATATGCGATGTTGTACATATCCCAATGTTAATGAGTAAAAGGCAGTCCATACCACACCACATGTTCCCAGTGGGATTCTTTAGACCATAGAATAGATGTGTCCTAACATGGGGTTGGACCCATGGGAAAGTGATTGGGCATTTCTATATATCTCAAGAGGGTGGGAATCAAGGCACATGTAGTTATGGAAGTGCAGTTTAATGTCATGTGAGATAAAAGGAATGTGTGGTTTGGCTGTACCATTTCACACCCTACCAAAACCACTAAGCCCACATGAGTCATGCTCAATGTGGGAAACAAGGATTAGTGATGAGATTTTCCTAGTATAGGGAGGCACACATTAGGGGAATGGGAAACTAGCTGAATAATGTAAAAATAATACTAACCTACCTACTTAATACAGATAGATGTGTTGAGGGATAAAACCAAGTGTGATGGAATTCCACTTAAACATAAGGGAGTGGAATGATGTGAATCACAATGCCTGAGATCTGGATCACAATGATGGTGGCGTGACGATGGAGGATAATTATTGACTATGTTCAAAATAAAACATCCATTTCATGATAGCTTGATGCGGGGAAAGAGAAATGAGGGTCGACAACTAACCATGATCGAATCATGGGACCTGTCATAGAATTTCGTTTGAGGTCTTCCGGGGTGTTGGCCCAAGATGGTAGGTGAGCCAATGTGGCATGAGACCAGGCTGTAAAGGGGATCCATTTAGACATGTAAGAGGATGGAGATCCAAATAAAGGGATCATAAAGCAAGGACATAAAATTAATGAGTTTCCATGTGGTATCCAACACTTTGGGATCTACACAATGGTGCATTTCTGCATGCTAATGAGTTGTGTCAGATAGAGGGAGTCAAATCCCTTTCCAAAGACAAGGGTACTGAGGATAAAAACTCATAGTTTATGGTCATATAGTTGACCCTTAAGAAGGGACATGGTTTAATGGAATGTGAGTATGGTGGAGAAGTAGCACAACCCAACATAGATGAGGACTAAAGAGGCCTTCCATATTATGAAACATTCTTAATGAAAACCCACACACAGTTTAAAGTCATGATGCTTGGACTAGGGTATACAGTTTAATGTCATGCATGTGGATGAATGAAGGATTTGTAACCTGGGTCTAAACCCAAAGACTAAATGTTTTGGCATTACTACATATCCCATAAGGGTGGGAGTCAAGCCACACATAGTTATATATACTATCATTTAAGTCTAGACCATGCACTTGAAGAAGCAGCATTTGATGGATCTTGTTTGTTCTTTAAGGTGGACGTGTTTTCTTATGAAGTAACAAACCTAGGATGAAGAATCCGGGCATCATTGAAGGAATAAATCCATATGTAGGCCTTGAAAAATGTCTTGGTGGATGACTGATACCAAACACAATTTCCCCTCAAGAGAGGACACCATAATGCAGTACCGTTTTTCATTGTGCATCTAGAACAATAGTGTCATAGTGTAGGGTCATATTACAGGATAATTCCATAAATTTTAAATAAATGCAGCAATGAGGAAATAGTTTATAGTCATTTGGGACCTAGTAGTATAGTTTAACATCATATGTCTTGGACACATACAGAAGAATGAGGTTGTAAATGGAATGCACATGGTGTGATAAAGCATACCCGACGTGAATGAGGACATCGGTCCACACCACACCGCACACAACCCTAGGGGAATAAAACTTTGGCCAAGGGGTCAAAAAAGGTCAAATTACATGGGGATAGACCCGAATATAAAATGTCTGGGCTTTCCTATGTATCCCATGAAGATGAGAATCAATCCACATGTAGTTCTTGAAAATATCGTGCAGTTTAACATCATAAGACAAGGACATAGATTGGAGAGACTAGATCTTGGGGGGGGGTATGTGGTGTGGATTTTATATAACCGATGTGAATGAGGAAATAATACCACATATGACACACCCAACAATCTTGCAAGAGTCAGGGCCAATGTCTGAACATATGAGATAATTAGTGAAGCCTAAGCTGGACCCAAAGACAAAATGGCTGGGCTTTCCTATGTATTCCATGAGGATGAGAGTCAAGCCACACATAGTTCTCAAAATTCATGTAGTTTAATGACATAAGTTATGTAATAGGATGGGTCTTAATTCATGGTCTTAGAGCTGAGACAGAAAGAACTGAGATTCTTCTAAGCATTCATAAACCTTGACCAAGTCCCTAAGGCCACTTGAGTTGTGCTCAATGTGGGAAATAATGGCGTAGAAGATATTCACCGCATTTGGAATGCCTAGTAATGGGAAACAATGTGAATTAAAGGATGACAACATGCCGTAAACTCTTAATACACAAATGTGCATAGAGGGATAACTCCAAGGGTTTCAAAATTCCACTTGAACATGATGGAATGGGAATGCATGTGAATCAAATGACCAATATTTTGGGTTCAATGGGGGTGTCATAATGATGGAGGATAATTTTTGACCATGTTCCAAATGCATCATCCATATTGTGTCACCTAAAATTAGAATGAAAAAATGAGCATCGACCGCTGACCATATTCACAACACAGGACATGTGTCAAATTGTCGTCCAAATTCCATTGGGTCATTGGCCCAAGATGGTAGTAGATCACTGAGGCCTAGCAAGCATACATTTTATTCTGGGATCCTTTTAGATGTGAAATATGATTCAAAATCCAAATAAAAGGAATCCTGAAGTTTGGAAATGGATGAAAACATGTCCATGTAGAATTCAACACTCTAGGTCCTAAACCACAATGCATCTGGGCATGTTGGTCAGGAATCAAAAAGGGTATAGGGGAAAAATTTGATAGAAGACATATTGAGTAGATTATTGGATGTAATGGGGATAGAGATCTCTCAGGTGATAGATACATAGCCTGGCTGTTGTAAACCTGACATGAATGAGGACATAAGACCACAAAACACAACATATCCCCTCAAAGGACTTAGTCTAAGTGGATAGAAGGAAGAGAAAGTTTCTTGGAAATAGATATTGACCCAAGGAATAAATGTTTTTGTATTCCTACATATCCCAATAGGATAAGAATAAATCCATTGATAGTTTTGAAATGTTGTGCAGTTTAACTTATTGTGATAAAGTTGATAGGAAGGGGTATCTCAAAGAGGAATGTCTATGGAATGGAGAATAACCCGACTTCAATGTGTACATAAGCCAAATATGCCACACCATTCATATTTCTAGGAGGGAACTCAGGCCAACTGGCTAAGAGAAAGAATAAATGAACCTAGGATGGACCCAAAAATGAAATATTTGAGTATTCCTAGGCATCCCTTGTAGATGATAATCAAGACATGTGTAGATCTAATGATTCTATGTTGTTTAACATCATATGAAAATGACGTGGGGAGATTTTAGATTAAGGTTATAGATCTAGGACCATTTTTGCAGTTTATCCTCATGCGAGACATGAGTGGTGGTTTAACATCCAAAAATACGAGTGTTGGAAGTTTAACGTCTTTCAGGATGGTAATATATTTTAGCGTCATGCGGGATGAGTGTTGGGTATCTTTTCGTCCTTCAACCAAGATGGACCAACCAATTTAACAACGTTCGGAAGAGACGTAATAGTTTAAAGTCATGTGGGACTAGGTGAAATACTTCCCGAGGAACTTAGCATTGGTGGGACGAGTAATACACTCACCATCCATGGTGACTAGAGAGTATGCACTATTCAGGTAAACCTTATAAATGATATAGAGACCCTCCCATTTAGGTTCCAGATTTGATGGCTTCCCATCAGGTATCATTGGAATTATGAGGGCCAACACCATGTCACCATGTAATAAAGATAAGAGGTGAACGTTCTTATTGAAATCTCTTTCTATCTTGTTTTAATGCATCTCCAGATTTTGTGGGGGAACAAAGCCTATTCTCATCAAGAACTTCCAGTTCATCTAGAAGGATTTCAGCTACATTTTCTGGTGCCTGCTGATCATAGACAAATATGCGTAACATGGGTAACTGAGTCTCAGTGGGAAGTAATGACTGCATTCTTCACACTAGGGAATATGGGGTCACTTGAGTGGAATTATGAGTTGTTGTCCGGATTCTGGACGACATAGTCATCGTTGATCTACTTGATGACTAGTTCTAGATCCCCTTTCACATAAATGTGGGGAATTTCAATCGTGAGGGCCAGCTGGAGACTAGTGATGAGATCCTGGTACTCTGCCTCATTATTAGCACAACATTCCAACAACATGAATGAGTATAGAAGGACAAATTGTGCAGGTGTGATTAAGACGATACCTAGGACCACTCTATTGATTCTGGGATCATTGAGTCTTATGATGGTGGGGCTCTGAGAAGTGCCGTGAAAGTGAATTTTCCAACACAGAATGACTTGATCTATTGAGAGGATTAACTCATCTAGAAAATCAAGATCCAGATCCTGGTCTGGGTGAGATGGATAGGCGACAAGAAATTCTACCAACAACATTCTTTTAATATCATTATGGGTGAAAACATTGATGTCAAAATGTTTAAGGATGACTGACCACCGATCTAGATGGCCTATCAATATGGGGTGGTTCAAAATTTACTTCATCGGATCCACTTGGGGCACTAGCTTTATCTCGTGGTTCTTCATGTAATGTCACAAATTTTTCACTGCGAATACGAGCATGAGAAAACTCTTCTCGATGGGGAAGTATCTGTTCTCCATATCAAGGATCTTGAAAATGAGATATTATAGACTATTCTCTATTTTAGCATATTATTTTATTAGAGAGAAGGGTGCTGAGATATCATTTCTGAGTGATCACATAAAGGACTAGTAGATTTCCTGAAATGGGTGGCATTAGAATCAGAGGCTATAACAGGTACTACTTGATTTCCTCAAAAGCAGTCTAATATTACTCATCCCACTGTTATTCGACACCTTTCTTCATGAGGTGGTTAAAGGGATTAAATTTTTCAGCCAGATTGGTGAAGAATCGACATATATAGGAAAAGTGGCCTTGAAAGCCTGAGATCACCAGAATGCATCTTAGAGGATACATATGACTGATGGCCTTGATCTTTTACAAATCAATCTTAATTAATCTATATTAGACAAAGAAGACAATAAAATTCTCAGAGGTGAACCCAAAGGCACACTTTCAAGGGTTCATCTTCAGATGATGAGAATGGAAGAAGTTGTACACTTTATCAACATCCCTAAGATGGTCCTAACGCTAGTGATATTTAACCACCAGATCATCTACATAGCATTCTACTAATTTCCTAAGGATTAGCTTCAATATGTGGTGCATGAAACACTTAAAGGTGGCACCTGTATTCTTTAGACCGAAGGTCATTACCTTTTAAAAAAAGTACCTAATGGTTATCTAAAGGTGGTAAAATATTCATCCTCAGGGGCCATTCAGATTTTATTATATTTAGAATACCCATCTATGAAGGACAGAGCCTAGAGTTCAGCGGTAGTGTCGATCAACAGCTCTATCACAGAAAGGGAAAAATCATTCTTCAGAAAGTGACAGTTGAGATCCCAAAACTTGATGCAGACACTGATATGTCCATTATTCTTCCTAACAGGCATGATGTTAGCCAACCATCTAGGGTACTGGACATCCTTGAAGAAGTTGGATTTGATGATCTTATCAACATCGGTATCGACCATGACTCCATGGGAGGGGTGCATCTTTCAAGGTGGCTATTTGAACCAGGGATGGTTTTTTGGGAGACTGGGACATTGGATGGTGACATGAGGATCTAGCTCTAGAATTTCTTCATAACTCTAGGAAAATACATCACGATGATACTTTAGTAAATCAACATATCACTATTTCTCTTCTACAGGCATAGTGGCACTAATCAGTGTTTGTTTCAAATCTGTCTCAGTATCGAGGATCACCAGTACAAATTCATCAACTGTGGTGGAGACACACACTTTGAATGTGAGAGGGGTGTCCTCCAAGTCCTCTTTATCCATGGTGACATGATCCTCGGTAGGAGGCAACTCTTCCGAGTTGAAAGATCCTAACAGGAAATTGGTGACACCCTGAGCGGTATTAGAAACCTCATCGGGGGGTTCCTGCACTACTAAAACCACGGTGACAAAATGTGTCAACCCGATCCCATCTAGCCTTCGACACTGGGGGGAATATTTTATGATATCAAAGAAATATTGGTGTTTTGACTTTAGTGAGTTCATAACATCCCAGAAAACAAGAAATTATGATGTATTGTCATTTCCAAAGGGTGGAAATCCTGATACCTTATAGGATTATGGGGCTCTGGGATAACCCGAGCCTAATTTGTGATGAAATATGAGTTGATCTTCCGAAATTAATTAGACTTGGGAATGCACTTACCCTTCATTCTAGAGACAAAAAAAAAACATTGTCCCAAATTCGGGTTCGTGGGCTCCAATCGGTGGATTGGGAAATTGTAGGCGTCATCCCAGTTTATCCACAGGTTGGTCACAGACAGAGTGTGTTCAACCTTATTAGACTGAATATTCTTTTTCTTGGTCTTGTAATATTCAGCATCTAGGTAGAGGGATTCACAAGAGTAAAAAGGAGACACATCATCTTGGAGTAGGCCTACTCGACCATTAAGGGAGTATTTAAGGCATTAGTACTATGAAGAAGGGACCAAAATGTGTAGGTGGATCCATGGAATACCCATCAATTCATTATAATAAGTGTATTGTGAGACAACCATGAACTAGATACTTGATACTATACCACTGAAATGGGACTTCGAGTAAATGTTTCCAACTGGTGTATGCTCCATCCTCTCCTAACCTTGAATTTTTGGGTCTGAGGGAATCAAATCAGCCTTAGACAGTCTCATGTTTCAGAGTGTCCGGTTTAAGATAAGGTTGATCCAAGAGCTTGTATTGACAAGACAGTGGATAACATCCATGCCATTGATACGACCAATGATGTAAAATTCACGAATGTGACACTTTATAGGGGATTGTTCATGCTCTCTAGATAAAGTGATAATGGCCTGAAATTTTTCATTCTCGAATGCATCTGCATGGAAGGATTCTACAACAGATACCTCTGTCTCAAACTATTGGGGGATTATTAAGTCCTTGGAAAGGGATTATCACATATCCGATGATAGGATATGTGCCTCAAGGATAGAGATATTTTTAGTAATGCTGGTGAGATTCTTGGGGATGTCTTGCGTCCATGATAGGTGTATACTTCTACTGACCAAAGGTCTCTCTTTGGAAGGAAGTTTGATGGGTGTGGCTGGTTGAACTGGTAGATTCTGACTATTATAGGGAATTTACCATTATTTTCTAGTAGAATCACATGGATATAGTACAAGATGAGGGATAGATTTCTGAGGTCTATCCATCATAGTGCGTGTCTGACCATAGCATCGTCGTTGTAGCTCTACACGAGGAAGTAGCACAAATGAATATAGAGGGAGATTTGGTGAAACAAGATGGGAAGGATGTGCTCGCTGATATCTATGCTAGGTCTATTTTTTAGTCTCAGTGGCATGCACAACTTGCCTAGAAGCATTGGACAATGAATACCATCGACTCACATAATCACAGTTCCATCGATGCTGGTGTCGGGTGAGGATGTTAGGAGGGTCTATCCAATGCACTTAGTCGTCAGGAACCATGTAGGGATTTACCATCTCTATAGTGTTAACCAAAGTGTACCTTTGATCACTTATTGAAAAATAATCCATTGTTTAGATGATTTTGGGGCCAATAGACATCTCTGGGGGCATGAAATCACAGATAGTACGATATGACATTTACATCAGTGTGGGACTTTTCTTTCCCTTGAGTCACCGATTCTTACCCTTCTCAGAAAATGAATACTGAGATGTTGACACAGAAGTAGCATCTGTAGGTAACAAGATGACCTATGAAGGATTGGGTTGGTTCAAACATAAATTGATAATACCATGGTCTTGGGAGACTGCCATGAAATCCATCCAGTCGTCATATTTTTGAGACCCTCATTTAGAATCCCGATGCCATTCACCTTCACTGTCACTATCACTTTCAGGATTTATAAAAACCCATGCCACTTGTGCCGAGGCTGGACCCAACCTGACTTTATTGTTATCGACATGGTCTTGGAGGAAATATTTAAAAACATATAACTTCTTGAGGGTGTGACCAAGGATCCTATGATAGAAGTAGTAATTCTATATATTAGTGAGATATTCCTCTCGAGGCCTCGTGAAATCCAGAAACCATAGGATTACTTGGTCCAAGACACTTCATAATTAAATAGGGACCTAATCCTCATTAAATGAGTTGGTCCAATTCCTTCTGTCCGGGAAGGGGGCTCTAGGATCCTATCCCTCATAAGTGATTGGAAGATCCTATCAATTATGTAGGACCTTATTGTCCTCCCTAAGTGGTGGTGGTGCATTAAACTATGGTTCTAGAAGATTATGAGGTGGGCGCTACTAGGATGGGGGTTGTTCCTGAGGTTGTGAGCCTCGACGAAGCTGGGAGATGGTTCCACTGGTAATAACTCCAGCTACCTGGGGGCCTCTATTTGTGCTACCGTGATAGCTAGACTATAGCAGATCTTCTCATGGGAACTACAAGAATCAATGAATGTTCCTATTTGGATTTCCTAAATTCTTCATCTAGAAATTGGGTTTTTTAGAGAAATACTTAAATCCCCCTAGGTTATTGGTGTGACAAAGTCCGTGACATACTCTTCAGGCCTCTTCTTGCACTTGAAAATGTCAGAAATAATCATATTCTGAGTGGTGAAACTAAATTGGTAGAGAAAAGTCCTACAAAGATCCTCCCAACTGGATATTGAAATAACGGGTAGCTGGATATACCAAACAATCATGGGCCCTTACAACGTCTGCACGAAACACCAGTGCATGGTGGCCTCCTCCTAGGTTGGAGTTATGATCATGGGTCCACAACATGAAATTAAGTGGCCTAGATGTTTCAATGGGTCACCTATTACATTAAAGGGGGAGAAGGAAGGATTTACAAAACTAGGGGGCGTTGGCATATCATCCACCCATGCAGGATACAAATTTCCATCAGGCGGGATCGCCACCTATCATGTTTATAAATCCTTGAGGTGGGAAATGAGAGCAGCCAACCGATCATCTTGCTGGGGGTTTTATCTTGATGAGTATATCTGACCACCATTGCATTAGAAGGTTCTTCAACATGATAAGTAGGCCCAACTACTCATGGAGTGGCTGGTGGGATGACTTGTGGGACTGCTGGGGGAACGACCTGTGGAGAGGCCGAGGGAACCTGAGCTAGGTCCCAAGGAGGGTGATCACGCAACTCGGTGTGGATTTGGTGATGCATATTATGTCTAATTTCCATAAACTCCGGCCTCCACCCTGTCTATATGGGTAGGAAGGTCAAGGTCACTGGGAAGAAAATCATTGGGGGGGGGGGGGCTATAACTTCCCTTACAACCCCAGTCAAGGATTACCGTAATCTAGCTACCACTTTGTAGAATGATAAAAAAGAAGTTCATCAAGCATATTATTATGTTCCGTGAGCTGTTGACGCAGTGCAACCTTTTTAGGGTCATCTTCTGTCTTCTGTACTAAGCTATATGGGTGAGAGGTTTTGATTACCCCGACGTTCTCTTTACCCTTATTGGGGTCCCGACCAAAGGATAATTACTTCGATGGTTTAGGAAGGCCTAGTAAATTTCTTTGATGGTGAAAAAACTTTCCCAAAGGGTACAATTGGTGTGGAACCTCCCCGTGGGGGGGGGGGGGGGTGTTCTCTTCAAGGATAACTATTTTGGTCTCTTCCTTTAATAGGTATTCCATGTTATTTATGACTATACTTGAAGGAATATCCTCAATATCAAATGGAAAGTCATTCTGGAACTAGATAGGATTGAAATGAAGGTAAGAACAATGCCCCAACCACCAATAAAAATATGGGGGAAGCCTCCTTAATAATTATATGAAGCACTGTAAAGTTCTAGATTCATTGTTGTTGGAGGGTCTGATGGTGACTGAGGAACTCAGGGCGCTGAGCCACGGGGAGTGCAACCAAGTCAACCATGCGACATTGATGGCCAATGTCATCAAAGTGTTCCTGGATCTTATGGTAAGCCACCCATTGATGATGGAGACTGAAGTGTGTTTCCCAGAGGGTTTGGTGGAAGAACATGACCTCCTCCTGGGTTAGATATTTCAGAATAATGAAACCTACTATTGCAATGGGCCAGAACATCATTGGGAACTGGTCTATTGTAAGGATGCCCCACAAAATCCTTGGCTCGGACTTATGATCTGGACCGGGGTTTTCCCACTCTTCCATTTGGGGTAGTTGAGGGATCGGTAATGGCGCCAAAGTGGATTGTTGTGATGGTAAACTGGCCAGTGGAGAGTATAGTGTGTGAGCTAACAAGCCACCACAACTCGGACAGTCTTCTGATGAATTCACTAATTATGCCACCACATCTCTATATAATGGACTAATGACCAGAACATCCCGTGAAAGGGAATCAGTTACAGATAGTGGGTCATGCTATTGGTAATACTCTATTGGTCCCTAGAACAACTCTCCATGATATCTTGTTGAGGTAGAGAATGATCCTACTGATGAAAGGGAAGATTGTATTGCCAGGCCCCAGAAAGGGCCCAAATCTTCATCCTCTTGGATGTATCTTCAGAGAGAGGTAGGAATCTGGTGGATCTCATTTTCTGAAAGGATGACGCTTACACACCCTATTCCTGCCCTATCCCCCAACATAGAGGATCAGGGTGAGGGCGCCATCCCCGAATCACCCTCCTCTTCAAAATTTGAAAATCAAATGTGTTTAATCACGATTTGGAACATCCCTGAATTATTCCTTTGGTGGCGTAGCCCAACCTCCTACCCTGAGATGGTTCTTCTAGATTAGATAGGTATTTGACATGGGGTGGTCCTCTGTGTGGATTGGTGCTAGAGTGTGGAGAACCTCCGCCTACACTAGATGGTATATGAGGAGGGCCTTCATATTAGCAATTGATGAAGTGGGGAGGACCTATGCTCTGATGAGCTGGGGTATAACAACCCTATACTTTTACACACAACATTTCATGATTTTAAACATAATTCATCATTAGAGTACAATCCAAGGATCGTTAAGTCTAGTGTCTTAGAAGACTAGGTACATATAACATAAACAATGGGATAAAAAACACTTCTTTATTTAATCTTCATAATGAGTTCCTAACTTCCTTTGAGCCCTTACATCTACATAGGGTACCCTGGGGAACACATGAACAAAGGGTTGTGCTAAAAAGCCCAGTAAGGGAAAGAACATAAGAATAAACTTTAAGCACATGAGTTTGGAGGCTTGACATAATGATATTGGAAGCATGTAACATATGGAATCATAAAATATAAACATGGGATCATAAAAACCTGGGATAAAATAATCATGGGATCATATAAGCATGAAATTATATTATCATATTTTCATATAGAGTTGGAAAAAACTTTAAAAAATACTTTAGTAGGAGTCAAGGCTAACCGCCAATCTCATTTCCCATAGTAGCACAAGCCAAGGCTAACCGCCCGGACCGTTTGCCCATAATATTCTCATGAAACAATAACTTTACCCAATGCATTGGAGCACTATCTGGGCGCACCCATCTAAGCTTATTCATGTATATTCTTTCCACACAAAGAACCTCAATCATACATAAACATAAGAGTACCCAAGGAAAGAAATGGGAACACAATCACGTCATAAACCATAATAAAAAGGGGCGTAACATACAAGCATGCATGAAATAAAAGAATTAAATCATAAATAGACATTAATAATGTATAAAGGCATAAATCATGACAATAGATAACAAACTGAAGTGAAAACATGTAAAAATAGTTTTTAGGAATCTTTGAGTCAAAACGTTTAAGTGCGGTTTAGGAAAACATCGAATATCTCTTAAAATGAAAAGCGGCATAATATTTTTTATAAAACTAGAATTAAACCAGGAGGGTTTTCATAATAAAAATACTGATTTTATAAGGACAAAGGTTACTTAAAATAGAGGGTAGAGTACACTTGATAATAGGAAATAATTCGTGAAGTTCCCTAAAAACGGGTTCACTTATCGGGAAGTAATAAGGAGAGAATCACTTAAAATCATGCATATCCCCAAAAGAAAGTGACGAAAGAGTCTTGATAAATAGACTTAGAACATGTACGCAACATTTATATTATTCACATGAAAAGATAATATAACATCATTTTGGTCGAAAGGTAGATAAGATAATCCGAAGGAATAAAAGAGGTTCGGGTAGAATTTTTTATGGATTATCGGCATGGTATCAGGAGTACTTGAGGGGGGCTTAGTGAGAGAGGAAAGGGAATTATCATCACTTATAAATAAATAGGGAATTATGGGGGAGGTGTGAAATCATACTCCATAATTAATAATCACACACAACATGTCTTAACATAGTGAAAAATATTAAATAAGAGTGAAATTGAGAGGATCCCTTACCTTAGGACCGTTGGTGTTATCCACTTGATATTAATGACCTGAATAGTCAAATTAGGTTTATTAATAAATATTTCCAGAACCATATCTAAATTTAAAAGATTTCTTATAACTTTTTTAAGTTCATTTATACCCATATTGGTTAATTACAAGGTTCAATTTCATTGTTCGGGTCCGTTTGTTTCATTTGTTTTAATGATCGGTTCAGTTGTATTTAGGTTCAAATAAATTGTAAGATGAAATTGGTTGTCCAGAATTGAAGTTATAACATTATTGGACATCCAGTAGGTTACATGGTTACAAAATTCATTATAGTGAAATAGAACCTGTACATTAAATATTAATGATAAACACTTGAATTAACTTTAACGATTTTTCCCATAATTGACTTATTTTGTATTATTGTTTTATATCATGGGTGTATGAGGATTACAGAACCTTAAATAGGACATATAAAATATATAATAATCTGGTACAACCATAACATAAATGGGTTCATGACCAGAATCAAAATGATAAGAGAATTTGAAAATACATTATCCATGATGTTGGTAATTTGACCCATCACGGACGATGTTTACTTTTAGAACGTGAGGGAGAAGAGGAGAAGTATGATGATTGAAATTTTCTATAAACATGATTAGAATCCATAATATATGATATTCTGGAGATTTCATTCCTTTTGGATAAGGGAAGGGGAAGAGGGTATAAGGAAAGAAAGAAAATGAAAACAAAACACTTGAAAACAAAAGAGGGCTCTTACCCTTTGATCTCATCTCTTTGAGACTCCTCTTAGGGGATTTGTTTTTGGTCTTTTGGAAAGACCAGAAAGCCTTGGACGTGTGTAAGAAGATTAGGAGGGTATTTGGGAATAAATTTGGCTAGGCACAAGGCTTGAGAGGTGTGATGGAAAGAGGTAAGGAGTGAGGGTATTTATAGTGGAGGAGACAGGGGTTTCCTTAATATAAAATTCATTAGTTTATTATTTCCCCACAAGACAAGGAATAGTGAGTCTTGCATGACAAATTATATCAATTTTATAATGTAATCCCGAACCAAGTGGGATTACATCAGCATAACATCACACATGACTCTATAATTAGCTTATTTAGCTTATTTTTGTAAATTACGGTATTTCACTATTCATAAAAAATTCAAGTATTTCAGAAAAATACCAAAAATTTACCCCAACCATTTTTTGACGCGTCAAATCCAAAAATGAATTCCATTTTTCAAAAATAATTTTATAAATATGATTATTTTAATATTTAATTAAAATAATAATTTATTATCAAAACCAGCTTTAAAGCATTCATTAACTCATTCTAAACTATAGGTATATCAAACTACCAACATGAATATTATTTTTATACCACCATAGGTAATGTTACTATTCATTAGGGTATATCACTATTCATAAGGGTATGTTACTATTCATTAGGGTAGGTTACTATTCACAAAAAATTATTATTTTTTATTAGACTCCAAAATATATCTTGAACACAACCGTGTATGACGGATTTTCGAATTTCCAAACACAGAAGTGACAGACTTATGTTTAAAGTTCACTTATCACTTAGTAGTTCATTATTATGTGATTTTGTGGAATATTTACAAGAAGGGAATTTCCATTAAAAACATTGTGTCGTTACATTCTTCCCCCCTTAAGAAATTTCACCCACGAAATTTATTTTTACATTCTAGGACAAAAACAGATGTGGGTAATTTTCCTTCATTGATTCCTCGAGCTCCCATGTTTCTTCCTCAAACTTATGGTTACTCCATAAAACTTTGACAAGATGGGTTGTCTTGTTGCGTAGAACCTTATATCTGCGATCCAGACTCTTTACTGGCTGCTCCTCATAAGAGAGATCATCTTCCAGCTACACCACCTCTGAGTTTAGTATATATGATGGATCAGGTATGTACTTCCTCAAGAGTGATACATGAAAAACATCATGAACTCGAGCCACATTTGGTGGAAGTTCAAGCTGATAGGCCACAACTCATATGCAGACAAGGATCTCAAAGGGGCCAATATACCTTGGGTTTGGCTTCCCTTTATTCCCGAATCACATGACTCTTTTCCATGGAGATATTCAAAAGAATAATTTATCTCCAACGTCGAACTCCAAATCCCTTCGACGTTGTCAGCATAGCACTTTTTCTGACTTTGAGCAGCTTTGATGTGTTTCTGGATGACTTGAACCTTCTCTGTCATCTCTTGAACAATATCGGGTCCAAATAGCTTTCTTTTCCAACTTCATCCCAATAGTTTGGAGTTCTACATCGCTTTCCATATAGAGATTCATATGGAGCCATCTGAATACTCGAGTGGAAGCTATTGTTTTATAAGAACTCAACCAATGGGAGATGCTGATCCCATCCACCTTTGAATTCTAGAGAACAGGCTCTAAGAATATCTTCAAGCGTCTGAATATTTCTTTCAGACTGGCCATTATTTTGGGGGTGATAGGCCGTGCTGAAATTTAATTCAGTACACAAAACATGTTGAAGACTCTTCTATAATTTAGATGTGAACCTTGGATCACAGTCAGAGACAATTGAGAGTGGAACACCATGCAGTCTCACCACTTCCTAAACATATATCTTTGCAAGTTTTTCAAGCGAGAGATCTTCTCGAATAGTGATGAAATGGGATGTCTTGGTGAGTCGGTCAACCACAACCCATATCACATTATTTCCCTTCGACGTCTTCGGGAGAACTGTGACAAAGTCCATAGTAACATTTTCCCATTTCCACATGGGTATAGGCAATGGATGCATCATACCTTTGGACTTTTTTCACTCATCTTTAACTTGCTGACATACTAAGCACCTTGATAGATATTCCGCAATCTCCCTCTTCATGTTATCCCACCAGAAGTGTTCTCAGAGATCATAGTACATTTTGGTACTCCCAGGATGGATAGAGAAGGTCAAGCTATGTACATCATTCAATAGATCTTTCTTTATCTCTGGATCAAATGGTACACATAATCGTGTCCCAAATCTTACAACTCCTTCCTCATCAATTTTGAAATCAGAGGATTTCCCATTTTTAACAGCTTCCACCATTTTCTGAATTTCCACATCCTTTCTTTGAGAAACTTTTATTTTCTCCAAGAGGGATGGTTGAGCAATCATTTGAGAAACTATTGATGATGTTCCTCCCTTAATTATTCCCATGTCCATCCTTTTCAAATATAAAAGGATCGGATCCTTTTCAATTCTCATCATTGATAAAGATGCAAGATCCTTTATACTTAGAGCATCCACCACCTTGTTTGCCTTACAGGGATGGTAGTGGATTGAGCAGTCATAATCCTTGATGAGCTCTATCAATCTTTGTTGGCACATATTAAGCTCTTTCTATGTGAATATATACTTGAGACTCTTTTGGTCAGTATATATCACACATTTATCCCCATAGAGATAATGCCTCCAGATTTTCAAGGCAAAGATCACAGCCGCTAACTATAGATCATGCGTTGGATAGTTTTGCTCATGGATTTTCAGCTGCCTTGAGGCATAGGCTATGACTTTATCATTTTTCATCAGCACATAGCCTAATCCCTTCTTAGAAGCATCACTATACACCACAATGATTTCACCACTGGTAGGGAGTGTGAGTACTGGAAGAGTGATAAGCATTTTTTTCAACTCCTTGAAATAGTCTTCACACTCCTGTGTCCAGAAAAACTTTACTCCCTTACGTGTCAGCTTGGTCATTGGGTTTGAAAATCGTGAAAAGTTCTTCATGAATCGTCGATAATACCCAGATAGAACAAAAAATCGATGGATATCTATTACAGAAGTTGGTCTGGGCCACTCTTCAATTGCCTTTGTCTTGGAAGGGTCCACAGATATCCCTTTGCTGGTGATAACATGCCCCAAGAATGATACTTCCTCCGTCCAGAACTCACATTTACTGTACTTTGCATACAACTTCTCCCTTCGCAAAGTCTTTAACATAGTTTCCAAATGATCCTCATGTTCCTCCTTACTCTTGGAGTATATCAGAATATCATAAATAAAGACTACGACAAATTTTTCAAAGTAATCTCTAAAGACTCTATTCATTAAATCCATGAAAATTGCTGGAGAATTAGTGAGTCTGAAGGGAATCAATATGAACTCATAGTTTCCATACCTCGTTCGAAAGTCAATCTTGGGAATATATTCCTTCCTCACCTTTAGTTGGTGATATCCTGACCGAAGGTCCACCTAAGAGAAATAACTGGCCCCACGTACCTGATCAAACAAGTCATCTATCCATGGAAGGGGATACTTGTTTTTTATTGTGATTTTATTGAGCTCACAATAATCAATGCAGAGGCGCATTGATCCATCATTCTTCTTGACGAAGAGGACTGGAGCACCCCACGGGGAAGCACTCGGGCATATAAAACCCTTCTCCATATTCTCCTGTAACTGCTTTTTCAGCTCTTCCAGCTCTATGGTGGCCATTCTGTAAGGTGTCTTTGAGATTGGCAGAGATCCAGAGATAAGTTCAACTGATAACTCAACCTCTCGGTCAAAAGGAAGACCAGGCAACTCTTCGGGGAATACATCAGTGTAATCCATCATGATGGGCATGTCTTCAAGCATGATTCTCTCCTTTGTATCAATCATTTGAGCTAGATATGCATGCTCATAAGGAAGAAATATCCAAACTTGAGATTAATATTCCATAGGAGACTCATCTTCCTCCTTGCACTTGAAAAGAATTGGAGGATGCTTTGGGATGTAAAGGGTAATCTCCCTTTCCCGGTAGTTAATGTTGGCCTTGTACAAAGATAGCCAATCCATGCCCAAGATAGCGTTAAATTCCACTAAAGGAAGTATGAAAAAATTTGCTGGAAGGTTCAGTAAAAAATCGTTAACCGGGGAGGAGTTATAAACCATGGATGAAATAATTTCCCCATTCTCTATTCTCATAGATAACGTTTCCTCCAAAGTTTGAGGTGGTGTTTGAATAGTTCTACTAAACTTTCAAGATATAAAAGAATGCGTAGAACCAGAATCAAATAGCATGTTTTCTATTCTAGAATGAATAACAAGCTTACCTGTCACCACATTGTTTTCTAGCTCCACCTCAGCAGTAGTGATAACATAATCCCTTCATTGTTTCCTTGGAGGTTGTTGCTGTTTGCCTCCGACAACCCTCAGATTAGGGAAATTGTTCGCATAATGCCCAAGCTCCCAGTAGTTATAACACTCCACTGCAGGCTGAGTGTTGATCTGAACCTTCCTTTCTTCTTCAACATTAGCGGGATTTTTCGTATCCCTTAGGTAGTTCTTGTCCAGATGACCAAACTTTCTACATTTGAAGCAATTCTTGGTTCCCTTCAGACAGTTACAAGGATGCTTCTTCCCACAATTTTTGCAAAGGGGAAAGTTGGGATTCTTCCCATCATGGTATTTGTTTGATGGAACACCCATGTTGTTTTCCATCTTCCGCTTCTTGTCACTGGGACCATGAGACCACTGAGAGTCTTCAATCTCCATTTCAACCTTGAGGGCACAATGGACGATCTTCTCATAGTTGTCAAAGTCTCGAATCGCCAACAATTTTTGTAGATTCTGCTTTAGTCCGCTAAAGAAGTGATCCACCTTGTTTTCGGTGTTCGTGAAAAAGCCAGAGGCATACCTTTCAAGCCTGGTAAAGTTTTCTTCATACGCCTCGATGGACTCATCTTCCCTCTACTTGAGTCCGAGGAATTCTCTTTCCATCTTAAGATGGAGGGTTCGAGGAAAATATTTGTTGAAAAGCATCCTCTTGAATTCCACCCAATATATGGAATCGATTTCCTATTGGGACTTTGTATTCTTGATCAGGGTCCACCACTGATCAGCTTCCCCATAAAAATGATAGACTTACAGTACCACCTTCTCTTCTTCCGAGCACTGGATGATAGTGAATATCTTTTCAATTGAGTTAATCCATTGTTCCACGAGGAGGGGATCAGAAGATCCGGTAAACATGAGAGGCCTTTTCTGCATGAAGAATTCTATGGCAATTTTCTCTTTCCTTGGAGAAGGGGGACGTTCCACCTGATTCAAGTTATTATTCATAACTCGTTTTAGCTAAGCAAGTGATTCCATGAAGTTTTGAGCACCCACTTCCATCACATCAGGCATGTCATTAGGGAAATCATCACATTGCCTATCACATTGGTTGTTGGAATGTGTTCTTCTATTTCCCTCCATTAACTTAGAAAAAGAACATATAATTAGAGGTCTTGAATACTTAGCTATTGAGCATACAAATGAAACTTTGAACATCAAAGGATAAACTTATAAAGAATAAGTACATCCTGACTTGTGATTCCTTAGGATTATGTCTAGGTTATCTTCAATCTATTTCATAACTTATATTCTTATGGTCTTCTTTTTTTCCCTTAATAAACTTTTTTACTAAGATCATGAATCTACCAAAGCATATACCCCAGGAGTGTCGTAACCAAGAGTGCAGTAAGGCTCATTGTCGTGCACCAGTTCCCATTCTAGTCTAGCTCAAAGCAGTGTTTTCGGGTTTTACCCCTAGGATACATCTATTCCAGAGCTGCCTCTACCTGGTCGTATCTAGAAAGGGATGTATTTTCTTGATAAACCACTTACTCAATACTCATCAAAATTTGGTAATGTTTTCTAATACTTAGTCTCATCCTTAAGGTTGTCACTAAGGTGCTCTATTCATAATCTCCAAAAATAACTAGACCATCCTCTGATACCAACTACAGTGACCCTATCCTTTTACACACAACATTTCATGATTCAAACATAATTCATCATCAGAGTACAATCCACGGATCGTTAAGTCTAGTGTCTTAGTAGACTAGGTACATATAACATAAACACGGGCTTAAAAAAACGTCTTTATTTAATCTTCATAATGGGATCCTAACTTCCTTTGGGCCCTTAAATCTTCATAGGGTACCCTGGGGAACACATGAACAAAGAGATGAGCTAAAAATCCCAGTAAGGGTAATAATATAAGAAAAAAATTTATGCACATGAGTTAGGAGGATTGACATAATGATATTGGAAGCATGGAACATATGGAATCATAACATATTAACATGGGATCATAAAAACATGGGATAAAATAATCATGGGATCATATATGCATGAAATTATATAAGCATAGTTTCATAGAAAGGTGGCAGCAACTTTAAACAAGACTTTAGTACAAGTCAAAGCTAACCACCAATCTCGTTTCCCATAGTAGCACAAGCCAAGGCTAACTGCCCGGACTGTTTTCCCATAATCTTCTCATGAGACATTAAATTTACCCAATTCATTGGAGATCTATCTGGTCACACCCATCTAAGCTTATTCATTTATATTCTTTCCACATAAAGAACCTCAATCATACATAAACATAAGAGTACCCAAGGGAAGAAATGGGAACACAATCACGTCATGAAGCATAATAAAAAGGGGCGTAACATACAAGCATCCATGAAAGAAAGGAATTAAATAATAAATATACATTAATAATTTATAAAGGCATAAATCATAACAAGAGATAACAAACTGAAGTGATAACATGTAAAAATAGTTTTTAGGAATCTTTTAGTCAAAACGTTTTAGTGCGGTTTAACAAAACATCGAATATCTATTAAAACGAAAAGCGACATAATATTTTTTATAAAACCAGAATTAAACCAGGAGGGTTTTCATAATAAAAATACTTATTTTATAAGGACAAATGTGGCTTAAAAAATAGGGTAGATTACACTTGATAATAGGAAATAATTCGGGAAGTTCCCTTAAAACATGTTCACTTATGGGGAAGTAATGAGGAGAGAATCACTTAAAATCATGAATATACCCGAATGAAAGTGATGAAAGAGTCTTGATAAAAAGACTTGGAACATGTAAAAAACATTTATATTATGCACAAAAAAAGATAAGATAACATCATTTTGGTAGAAAGGTAGACAAGACAACCCGAAGGAATAAAAGCGGTTTGGGTATAATTCTTTACGGATTATCGGCATGGTATCAGGAGTACTTGAGGGGGGCTTAGTGGGAGAGGAAAGGGAATTATCATCACTTATACATAAATATGTAAGTATGGGGGAGGTGATAAATTATACACCATAATTAATAATTACACACAACATGTCTTAACATAGTGAACAATCTTGAATAAGAGTGAAATTGAGAGGGTCCCTTACCTTAGGACCGTTGGTGTTATCCACTTGATATTAATGGACTGAATAGTCAAATTAGGTTTATTAATAAATATTTCCAGAACCATATCTAAAATTAAAATATCCATTATAACCTTTTTAAGTACATTTATACCATTCTTGGTTAATTACGAGGTTTAATTTCATTGTTCAGGTCCGTTTGTTTCATTTGTTTTAATGATCGGTTCAATTGTATTTAGGTTCAAATAAATTGTAAGATGAAAGTGGTTGTACAGAATTGAATTTATAAAATTATTTGACATACAGTAGGTTAAATGGTTAAAAAATTCATTAGAGTGAAATATAACCTTTACATTAAACATTAATGATAAACACTTGAATTAACTTTAACGATTTTTCCCATAATTGACTTGTTTTGTATTATTGTTTTATATCATGGGTGTATGAGATTTAAATAACCTAAAATTGAACATATAACATATATAATAATCTGTTTCAACCATAACATAAATGGTTTCATGACCATAATCAAAACGATAAGAGAATTTGAAAACACATTATCCATGATGTCAGTAATTTGACCCATCACGGATGATGTTTAATTCTAGAACGTGAGGGAGAGGAGGAGAAGTATGATGCTTGAAATTTTCCACAAACATGATTAGCATCCACAATATATGAGATTATGGATCTTTAATGCCTTTTGGATAAGGTAAGGGGAAGCAGGTATAAGGAAAGAAAGAAAATGAAAACAAAACACTTGAAAACAAAAGAGGGCTCTTACCCTTTGATCTCCTCTCTTTGAGACTCCTCTTAGGGGCTTTGGTTTTGGTATTTTTAAAATACCAGCAAGCCTTGGACGTGGGGAAGGATCTTGGGAGGGTATTTGGGCAGAAATTTGGCTAGGAAAAAGGCTTTAGAGGTTTGAGGGAAAGAGGTAAGGAGAGAAGGTATTTATAGTGGAGGAGAGAGGGGTTTCCTTAATATAAAATTCATTACTTTATTATTTCCCCAAAAGACAAGGAATAGTGAGTCTTGCATGACCAAGTATATTAATTTTATAATGTAATCCAGAACCAAGTGGTCTTACATCAGGAGAACATCATACATGACCCTATAATTAGCTTATTTAGCTTATTTTTGTAAATTTTGGTATTTCACTATTCATAAAAAATTCAAGTATTTCAGAAAAATCCCAAAAATTTTCCCCTACCATTTTTCGATGTGTAGAATCCAAAAATGAAGTATATTTTTCAAAAATAATTTTCTAAATATGATTATTTTAATATTTAAATAAAATAATAATTTATTATCAAAACCAGCTTTAAAGCATTCATTAACTCATTCTAAACTATAGGTATATCGATCTTCCAACATGAATATTATTTTTATACCACCTTAGGTAAGGTTACTATTTATTAAGGTATATCAATATTCATAAGGTTATGTTTCTATTCATTAGGGTATGTTACTATTCACCAAAAATTATTATTATTTTATTAGACTCCAAAAAACATCTTGAACACAACCGTGTTTGCCGGATTTTTGAAATTTCCAAACACAGAAGTGAAAAACTTATGTTTAAAGGTAACTTATCACTTATTAATTAATTATTATGTGATTTTATGGAATATTTATAAGAAGGGAATTTCCATTAAAAACATTGGGTCGTTACATGGTTTGTGCGGGGTACCTGGAAAAATGTGAAAGGGAACACATGAAGGAACACAATGTTTGATAGTTCTAGAGCCGGGAGGGCCTCTTCTAAATATGGTTCACACATTGGGAGGACCTACATGGTGGGATTCTATAGTATAGGGAGGACCACCATGTCCGCCGAACCTGATGGACGTTGTATGAAGAGAGACTTTGTACTTGTTATACTGGACACGAGAAGGACCTCCATGTTTTCCGTTGATGAATTGGGGAGGAAATCCACTTTGGTGATTTCTAGAATGGGGATGACCTTTTATCAGAATCACTGACCACAAGAGAGGGCTTCCATGCTACTGGGTGACTGGGAAAGGAATACCCTTGCATTGATAATCCGATAGGAAGGGGAAATTCTCATACCTGAGACTTGGAGCATGAGGAGGTCCATCATGCTGTGTGTTGATGCAATGGGGAGGGAATCCACTAGATTTGATGATGGTGGCATTGGGAGGACCTCCATGCTGAATGAAGGAGTAGGTATAAACTCAAATCTGTTTAATACTGCTACGGGGAGGACCTCCATACTGGATACAATCATCATAGGTCAGCCTACGATAGCTTTTGCTTGCCCTTGTAACCAGGAGGTTCCCCTGAATAATGATGAAAAATGGTTGATAGCTCATGATGGTGGAGGCTCAAGACATTGAAGCTGAGGAAGGTGGTGCCCCATGGATGGCATACTACTAAGCCTGCACTCGATGTTGTTGTCTGGTTAGCTGAACTAGAGTCGACTATAGAGGGGGATGGACAGCCTGATCCTCAGTCTATAGGACCTATTGGAGACATTGATGTGGATGGGTGGGATCCCTCCTTGGAAGCTCCCATGTTGATGTCCTGGTTGGGTGGACCCAAAAATACCTAACTTCGTCAGTATAAGGGAGTGAGTCATATGAGATCCATGAGGATAGGCTCTCAAATCTGTTGAAAGTTAGTGTGGGGAGGAGTGGATCCTTGTGCGGCCCTTGGAGGCGGTGGCACTGATGGGTCATAAAGGCCTCTAATGTCTTGGCGGGCCATTTCACTCATCATGATGACCCCTTCTTATTCATATCGGTGAGAGAGAGTCTCAATCAACTTCCTTTGAATAAATTTATAGGGAGAGAGGTAGTGTGGTCCCCCAGTTACTGCAGGCATGGGAGCCATCATAGAGGAGATGAAGCCATGGGGAATTGAAACATTCATACTAACCTTGCCCCTACGTCCACAAGAAAGAGGTGATTAATTTCCCATGGCTTGATCCTGGGTCCTGAAAAGTAGGGGAATTAACACATAAGTACAAAAAATTGGAAAGGGATACACAGTTCCCTATCACCATTCTATCTTCCATAGCAGGATAGAAAGATACACACTGAAAAAATCGTAGACTGGAATGCCCAATGACCAACTTCTTCAACTTCGATGAGTTTCATGCCAGACTAACTATTTTGTTAGTGGGACCTGGTTCCAGATAGTTGGATCCAGGTACATGCCTATCTAGTGAGGCCTTAAACACTAATTATCTTCATATTGAATAGAAGATTGACGTTGAGTTCACCATTTCTATTTCTGACGCTTTTTCCGGGATGCACAACATCATGCTGTGACACGCTGGCTGATTCCACGCATTTCTACTTTCCAAAGGAGGGTGGAATCTGTCTCTCATTTAGGGAAATTTTATCCTTGATCAAAATGGGATGATGGGATGTCCCTATATCCTTCCATGGATTCCACCCCGGAATTCATCACCTAGTCTCAATCTCCATCATAGATTTAAGACGTTGTTCATGAATATCATTTCTAATTCTATATCTTTGTGGAGACTGGCTAATTACACTGCTTCTTTCTTGACATTCCATTGGGCAGATTAGGTTAGCAACCTTCCATTAGGAGAGCAGTCATGTTGGGCATCGTTGGCAGGTCTGGTCACTGGAACCCTGGTACACCTGGATTTCTTCCCCTTATGATAGCGATTATTGAGGGCACAGAAGCCCGAGGCATCCCACGTCGAGGGAAGGGAATTATATACCATATGTATGTCCCTAATGTTGTCTTCATCTTCCCATGTTTAACATGGGTTATGATGCATTTTTAACGTCTAGAAGATATGTATTAGACCGATCATAACACTAACAATAGTGGATTAGATGAGTTCATACCTAGGAGGGAGCACATGGGAGGCTTACTAGATGGATGAAGAAGAATGACCGATGAGGATAGATCCTTGGTGGTGTGTCCCATAGAGGTAAGACATTACACCGGGAAGGCTGATCTGGACACCACTAAGGATGGATCAGGGAATGTGCACCTGAGAAAGTGGGGACACTAAGGTTTACCATTGGCTGGGATTTAACATTAGAGAGGCTGGCTATGTACCTTGTCTAGGAGATGGTGATCAAATCCCACATATTTAAAATGGGTGAATCATGGGATGGGGGTGTACAAAATTGAAAAAAACCTGAAGGCATGCTGGGGATTACGTGTGGTTAACGACTCATCATAATAGGGACACTCTTGGTTGGATGATTATAGATTGTGCAGGTCTTATGTATGGTTAGTTTTCTGGGTGCCGTATGGATTGGAAATGGGGTGGATTACATGATCTCACTGAGATGTGGAGGCCTTGGTAAAAATTAGGGTGGATAACGAATGGTTGAACGAAGTGGATTGAAGGAATAGGGTGGAACCGACATGAATATGATGATGATATTGGGATTGAAACTTAGAGTGACTTCCTATGTATCCCTGTGGTAGGGAATCAAAGTAAACATTGTTCGGTAGAGTGATGGGACACCTAAGGAGGCATCCTATGAGAATATATTCATGTATAGGACCCTAAAGAAGTACAACCATAAGATTGCGACATGACCCTCCCGAAACACAAAGGCTCACGGGAGTGACCATGATGGGGCATGAGTGATGGGATTTACCCTTAGGGAGGCTTCCAATGGATCCCCGTGGTCGGGAATCAAAGTCCATTTAGTTTAGAATGGGGTATAAAATTAGGGTGTACACAAAGGTCAACACCCTGAAGACATTCTAGGGATTACATGTGGTTTTCATCCCATTTCCAGAGGGACACTCTTGGTTGGAGGAGTGTGAATTATGTGTGAGGCTTTCACATGGTCAGATGAATGAGAACCAGTCTGACACCACTAAATGATTAACCAAGGATGTGGGTCCCAATAAGGGGGATATGGGCACATGGGACTCTTGATACCCAATCCCTCTCCCTTTTAACATTATCTCCATCGGGCCTCCATCCTGGAGTATGTCCCAATCTCTATCTCCCTGGGCCTCTAACCACGTGTAATCCCATCATGATTCCTCGTATATACACCTTTTTCAACATGATAATAAATTCCTTGTTTCCTCTTGTTTCACACATAGATCACGACTCATGTGGTATTAGAGTAAGCATCAACCAAGACACCCTCATGGGTCACCTCAGTGTATAAGCCCCATTCCCCAATACTAAACTATGTGGAGTTTGATCTATTCCTTTTTTGAGCAAAGTACGTAGGAAGCCTCCCTGAGGTTAAATTGCCTCATCCATCGGTCCCAACCACTTCACTTCAATTCAACCTCATCCCACATGACATTAATCAATATTATTAAGAACTATGTGGGTTTCATCCCTGAATCATAGGTAGGGTACGTTGGAAGCCTCACTGTGGTTCAAAACCAAACATCATTAAACTCAACCAAACTATATGGAATTTGATCATTTCCCTTTCAAATAAAGGTACGTATGAATCCTCCCTAAGGTTCAATCCCATCATCTATTGATCCCGACCACTTCACGTTGGTTCACCTTTATCCCGCATGACATTAAACTGTATACTTGAGAACTACATCGGTTTTGATCTATGTCTCTTAGTCAGGGTACATAGGAATCCTCCCTAAGTTTTAACCCCAAACATTGGTAAACTCCACAGAACTGTGTGGAGTAATATTTTACTCCCATGGAGATGAGTGGGTGTGGAAAATGTCTGAGGTAGGGAACCCCATTTGTGTTGTACGGGCCATAGATATAGATTAACGTCATGTGTTGGGGATGAGGATGCTTGGTAGTTTAACATCTTACAACTCAAATGATGATGATTTCCTCCTCACCCTAGGAATTACATAACCAGCACGCTTTAACCCTTGGTAAATGGAAGGCACCATTATTGACGTATGGAGATGGGGTTGTGGAGTGATCTATTGCAGGGCTCACGTTAGCATGGCTATGCGAAGAAACAATTGCCGTTATCATGCCTACGCGAAGAAGCATGAGGAAAGGCAATGCAACAGGAAGCACCACACAAAGGACTTTGAAATAAATTTATACAAACCTAGAGGGTTGTACAAGAGAATTAGGGTTTGCGAAGAAAAGGGGTTTATAGTAAGGGACCTTGCGAAGCTCTGGTGCTCCACAAAGTAGAGAGACTCGATGAAGGGGTATGCTTCGCAAAGTGGAGTGGTCTAGACTAGGAATAGAGCATAAAATAATATAAAGAGTGATTCACTAAGTGAAAGTGATTTTACAAAGTAGGAATTCACGAAGCATGGGTTCCTTCAAAAGTGATGTAGTGCGAAGAGCATTGATCCTACCTTAGCATGGGGTTCACATGGTCATGGAAGGCACTTCATGAAGCAGGAGTTCTTTATGAAGACTTGAGTTCCCATAGGTATCTCCTTCCTTTTCGATGGCTCATGGGCTTCACGAAGGGAATCCCTACTTAAAGAGTGTTTGAATATGAGTGAATGGAATGATATTTCGTAATGCTCAAATACCTTGAAGAGTTTATTTTATCAACGTTTCTCAAAGTAGAGAATGATTCATGACTTGAGAGCTGAGAAGAAAAAATGTTAGGATATCAACCAGTTGGGTTTTGGGGAAGCCTGTTATTTATAGGAAAGAGGTGGCCTGAATCTTAGGGTTCAGGTTGTGAAGGAATTATACCTTGAAATCGGAGGAAGATCCATTAAGTTCCTTAGACTCGCGAAGATCTCCTTCTACGGTTGTGCAGTGAATGCATAGGGCTCTCTCTAGTGCGTCGTATTCATAGAGATCTCCATCACCTACTTCGCTGTGGAATAAATACCTCTCTTTAGTGTCTCATAGTCATAGAGTTCTATTCTAGTTTCTTTGAGATGACTGTAGAGGAGGATTTTTCCGCTGCTTCATGCCGATCACAGATACTGTGGGGCTCTGCGAGGCTTCTCTACGAGGATACTCTACGAGGCAGGCTTCCTTGAATTTTTTTGTATGTTTTGTTTTCCCAAGGGACACATTTTGGCGCCAAAATTTACATTTATTTATTTTTTATGCACTTCATTCAAATTTTACATATTATATTTCATGTGTGTTCATTTATTACCTTACCATATTGATTTTTCTCATTAATTCCTTATTTCTTCCACTATAATTAACCCTTACTAAGCATTTGAGCTCACCCTAATTTTTTTACTTTACATAAGAATCCAATAAGTGTACTAAGAATGATATTATTAGATATACTATGTGGTAATAATATTATACTTGAATGAAAAAATTATGTTGTAATTAGTGTATCTAGTTGTAATGAAAGACTCATGTATGTATCTAGTTTACCAAGGCTATTAAACCCTCCAGTCATTTGGAATTTGATTACTTGTTATAATGATAATGAAATGGTATTAGACACTTGATACAAGAATTTAGGTGTTAGGGTGCTACAATTCACCCATTATTTTGGTAGGGATATTCCTAAATATGGCCAAGACGATCATTAATGTACATGAAGAAAAACTCACAATAGAACTAGAAGATAACAAGGTTTACTTAAATGTTCATGAATCTAGGAGGAACCCTTAAAATAATAAATCACTTTTTCAATTAGCCATGAATAAGGTATTGAGACCAAGGAAGACTCAGGTATGTTTAGAGAGACACTAGCCTCGGTAAATAAAGTGAATACTCAAAAATATGGAAGTTATGTTAAAGAATAAATCACATATTAGTTTTTAGATAATTTTCTAGAGGAACCTGATATGATAACCTTTGGTATGGAAATTCAAGCTTCTGAAAAAGGAAACATGAATTCAATCTCATATATGGAAGAACCCCTATCTTAGAAGTAAAACCTCCCCTCTATGAGTTAAAATATGTGAATTTTATGGAAGGTGAAAAATTTGTAGGGATCATCTCTAACAACCTATCACAAGACCAAGATACAATTTTAATAGTCCTTTTAAAAGAAACATTCAATCCATAGGATGAATCCTTGGAGACATCCATAGAGTTAACCCTTAGGTATGTTCCCATAAATTTTATTGTATAGAGACTCTCATATTATTAAAAAAACCCAAAGGATACTAAACCCCACCATTACTGAAGTTATTAAAAAAGTGATTGAAAAACAATTGGAAGCTAACATAATACACAAAATATATTTCTAATAATGGGTCAGTACCATTCATGCGGTTCCTAAAGGATTTTTTGACAATTTTGAAAAATGCAAAAAATTAGTTAATCCCTGTGAGAGTCAAAAATTGTTGGAGTGTATGATTTGACTATAGAAAACTAAATCAACTCACCCGAAAAGATCACTTTCCCATTCCATTTTGGGGAAAATTATTGAAATGTTTGTTGGAAATACACATTATTATTTCTTGTATGGACTATCTAATTATTTTTTGATACCCATTTCCCAAGAAGATCAAGTTAAGACAATATAAACTCTCCAATTTGGGACATTTTCTTAAAAAAAGGATGCTGTTCAGAATACGAAATTATCCAAGTATATTCAAGAAGTGTATGATAAGTATTTTCTAAAATCACATCAAGGAATTATGGTTGGTATTTTTGGATGAATTTAAAATTTTTTAAAACTGTTTTTAACATTACTGGTGAACCTAAAAAATGTTTTCAAATCCTTCATAAAAAAGCTTGTTTTAAACTTTTGTAAAGATTCACTTTATGGTTGAAAAAGGGATAGTGTTGGGTCATATCGTTTTAGAAAAGTCATTAAGGTGGATAAGTCTAAAGTTTTAGTAATTAATTATTTTCCATAACCAACATGTGGGAGACATATTTGATCATTTTTGGGCCATGTGGGGTATTATAGAATATTAGTCCCTAATTTTAGTATGATTTATCTATCCCTTTCCAATTTAATTTTAAAAGAAGACTAATTTGTTTTTAATGATGATTATATGGATGAATTTGATAATCTAAATGTAAATTTGGTTACCCCACTAATTTTGTAACCACAAGATTGGGAGAACCCCTTTGAGTTAATGTGTGATGCATCAAACCAAGATCTAACATAATTCCTCTCCTAAAGAATTAAAGTAAGACCATAAGTTGTAACATTTTCCTTGATAACATTGGATGAGACTCAGATAAATGACACAAATACTAAAAAATAATTTCTTACTATTGTATTTTCCTTAGAAAAATATAGATCTTATTTACTTGGAATAAATGAAATTTTTTTTTATCACACAACACTTAAGTACTTGCGAAAGAAGGCTATGCCAAAAGAAGGATGTTGATATGGATACTAATCTTGAAAGAATTCAACCTAAAGATAAAGGAAAAAAAGGGAGATGAAAACCAAGTAACAGATCACCTCAGTATACTTCCAAACACTGCTAAAAAAATATTATAGAACTGATCCCAATCAATGATCAAAACTCTACATAGTGGAATGTGATTCACCTTTTTATTCTGATTTATCAATTTATTTTTCCACCTCTCAGGAACATTCTCACCATTAATACAATCAAAAGAAAAAAATTATGGATGAAAATAGATTCTATATTTAAGAATATCCTTTCTTATGGAAAATATGTAATGATCAAGTCATAAAAATGTGCTTACCAGAAAGTAAAATAGAATTTGTGTTTTAATTTTTCCATAAATTTTATTGTAAAGGTCACGTTGGTCCTTATAGAGTATCCACAAAAGTGTTGGAATGTATAATTTTTTATCCAACCTTTTCTATGGAAGTTCATGAATTTCGTAAAAAATGTGATAAGGGTCAATATTTTGGAAAAATATCAAAAATATAGGAGATAATGTAAAAAGCAACCAATTATTATAAAATATTTAAAGTGCGGGGAATTTATTTTATGGGACCCTTCCACATGTATTTTTGGAAATTCAAAAATGTTTTTTTGTGCCTTATGTCTTTAAATGGGTTGAAGATAAGTCCAAAAAAGCTAATAATGCCAAGGTTGTTTGTGATTTTTTAGGACTGAAATATTTTGTAGGTTTGGAATGATAAGGGACATCATTAGTGACCAAGGGAATCATTTTTTCAATAGAAAGACAGAGGATATGCTTAAAAATTATGGGGCTCACCACAGGATATATAAACCTTATCATCCTTAAACAAGTGGACAAGATTAAGTGTGCAACTAAGAGATCAAATGTATTTTTAGAGAAAATGGTTAGACCTTGGAATAAGGATTAGAACTGAAGACTTGAAGACACCTTATGGGAATACCAGATATCTAACAAGACACTAATAGGTATGATCCCCTATAGTAGTGTATTTGGGAAAAGTTTTTACATAACCATGGAATTGGAGTACCAATTCAATATATACTATTTTCCAAGGATTTAGGATATGGGAAAATATTTCCTTATCTCCTATAGATTTAATGTAATAGTTCTTACACTGTTATGACTGGTTTTATATGACCACAATGAAGGAAGTAAAACTGTAACCCTATGAATTGAGAATGAAGAAGAAAAAGAGATTCATGGGAATATGGAGTTTATTATGTCTTTCTCTCTGTTTACAACTTCATATTTGTTTCTAAAAATTTGTTACAAACTATAAATTCCAAAAGATATGTTAAACTGAAAATTTCATACCCAAACATGAAATTATGATTTATTAGACTTATATAGGAGTGATGATTTATTATGAATCCTATTCTATCATGTTTTAGATTTCAATGTCAATTAAATTGAATGAGTAAAAGGGATAATTTCATGATTAAAGTGATGCATGGGTATTAAAATGAGGACTCATGATTTATGGAAATTAATTGACTCATGGAAATAAAATTTCCCAACCATTTTTGAACTTCATATTTTTAAAATTTATGTGAATTTATTTTTTATTTATAATCATGCCTTGAGTAATTTTCCATTATCAAATATTCCATTCCTGAAAGGATTTATAGGCTAAGTACTTCCTATTTTTTTCTATATCATATTTCTTGAGTGATCTTGGGAAATAACACCCGATATAACTTTCATTTAAACTTATTGAAGATATGACTATAAAAAAACACATTTAAAATGATTTAGGCATATTTTGAAAATCCATTATCCTTAAAGGACATCTTTACCTAATTATTTTTTAATTCATAGAGACTAAGAATTAACTTGTAAGAAATCAGTCATGTTTTGATCCATTTTTTCCGTTTCTTACACTACTCTTAATAATCGAATGATATTTTAAAGTTGATGTGTTGGGGTTAAGGTAATCATGGTAAATGAGATGATTTTTATTTTAAAGAAGAATTTTGGGGGTGTTACTATGGGTATTAATAATTTTTTGATTCATTCATTATAATATTTATTGTTCCCTCCACTTGAAAAAATTAAAAATGATAAAGTGAACAAAAAAAGGAAAATGAGTTGTGAATTAGAAGAATAAAAAATCACCATTAATAAACTAATTTTTTTTATCATATGTGGTTATATGGAATATCTGATGATTATTCTAAGCATAATTTATGAAAAATAAAAAAATGAGATAAAATTTATTTGAAAAAAATGGAAATAAAAGTAGAAAAAAATTTAGGAGGGTTCAAAAATCATTCATCATACTTTATTTGATAATAAAACTTACTTGAAGTTTTGAGGGAAAGTTAGAGTGGTTAAAATTTTAAGGCGGTAATTTATTTGATATTTTACTTTTGATATCATGTTTTATACATTAAGAGATAAACATCCTCCTTCAGCCTTATTGTTTAAAATAATTCCATCGAACCTTAAACCCTCAGATTAATTTGAACCTTAAAGCAAATTCCTAATGATTTTATGTGACGTTTTTCTTTAAAAATTGGAGAAATGAGTTCCATTACAAAATTATATATAAGGGTCATGTTCTACTGATATGAGTATAACTCCACTTGAATGTTATCTTATGATATGATTTAGAATATTATGAAGTTATGGATGTCATGATTTAGAATTTTTAATAATAATAAATTAGGAAACTTTAATGAATGATAAGATAAGTTCAATTAATTTTAAATGGGGAAAAGTAAAATAATTTATTTTAATATTTATTTGAAATTTAAAAAATTAAATTGATATTTGTTTTTAATTTTTTGAAAATTTTATTTGATATTGATAATTATTTGATTTTTTGACAGGGAAATTTTAATATTGATAACATTGGTACCCTATGATTTTTATTGTTGAGATTTTATTCCTGAGTAAAATCATGGTTTAAGTGTGATGTTATTTGAGAGTCTCATTTTTTATGAAAATTCTAAAAAATTGCTGATGATTTTTGAAGGATTTTGAAGAACAAAACCTATGTGTTCCAATGTATTATTAAGTTATAGAAAATTATGAATGAGGAATTAAATTTGGTTTAAATAAATTAAATTATTATGTTTTTTGTATTGAATGTGTTTTTTGAAATTTTTGATATTATGATTCAAATAATTTTTAACATTTTTATTTTTAATACCTTACCAAAAAATTTTAGAAATTCAAGCTTTCTCTTAACCTCATGACCACATTCTAGTTAGCCAAAACCTTGGGGCGTGACCAACCATTTAGCCATAAAGGGAAGGGATACTAAAAGGTAGGGAGAGCCTGTAAAGGGGAATCTAGACTATGGGAAGCACGTGAAGATGAATTCCACAAGAAATACATTGATAGGTCATATCACTAAAGCTCCCACCCATGGTAGTGAAACCCAAAGAGTGACAGAAGGATTGCATCACTGACATGGGGTAGTGCACGATGGAGGGAGGGGGTCCTCTGGGCCCCACATGACTTTTGTTTTGCGGGAGAGCGATGAATTTTCATTTAAGCCAATGCACTACCTTATATCATTATTGGTGAGAGATAAGGGTATTCGATAATGTTCATTATTTAAAAAAAACATGCACCCTTGATAAAAGTTTTTTCCATGGCTCAAAAACCTTTTATGAATGTGCTCTTATTCCACTTTCCCTTTTTTCCTTGAACCTACACTACTTCCATAATTGGGAAATTCCATTGCTGTCACCCCAACGATTGGGGTCAAGCCTTTTTTCCATTACAAAAGCACCCGAAAACCATGGATCCTCTCATGAGACCTTTATGACCTCCATAATTTATTCTATGGCACACCCGGTCACTATTAAGGCTGGATGAGATAGAGGAACCTCCGATGACCTGCTGCTGCACCTCAACCACTGCACCAACAAGTGGAACACCACTGCTCAACTCCAATGAGTCCAATAGTTCCAATATTTAACATTTCTCTAAACTGTGAATCATGATCCACTATTGAAGTCAATAGTGAATTGCGAGGTACCAGTAGAAGTTTTTCCCAATGGTGACTCATGAGCCACGGTTGAAGCCAATAGTGATGCATGATCCACTGTTGAAGCCAACTGTGACTCGTGATCTACAATTGTAAATTTTTCCCAATGGTGACTCATCCTCCAAAGTTGAAACCAACGGTGACACATGATACAATATTGGAAATTTTTCCCAATGATGAATTTTGAGCTACTTTTGAATCTAATGGAGACTTGTGAGCCACTTTTGGAGCCAACATATACTAAAAATCCACTGTTGAGCTGGCGATAAATCACGAGCCTCTATTGTGCAGTCGCCACCACTGACTGCACTATATTCCTCCACTTTCTATAAACCACAGGGAAATTCCCATTTAATCCACTATAGGATCTTAGTTCGAGCTCACCATCAACCACTGGAGAGACATCAACAGCTACTACCACTGAATAGGGGTTATTCTTCTCCTGTTCCTTTCATCCGTATCTGAAAAACTTTCCTCAGTAGTCCACTATGTATTAAGAATGATGTTTGATTAAAGTGAACACTTTTCACCATTACCGCTCCACCAATATCCCACTCCAAGATCCCCATGAATAATACGTGCTCATCCATCCACTGGGAAGTCTATATGAGATCTGATGGCTGCTTCCACATCCTTCAAACACACCTACCTTGCTGAAAACACATAGTAAAGTCCATCACTCAAATAGAACGACATCCATACCCCCATTTTGTATATGTATGTTCTGGGTGGGGGCCACACCAAAAAACCATATTTGCTGGGGGATTTTAGAACATCCAAGTTACTCAGGTGCTTCTAAGTTGACACCCAAAGTCTCACGGATCCTGAAGATTTAAAAATTAAAAGAAGATATACTGGTGGGGAAGAAGAGAAAAATCTGAATATTCTTAGATTCTTCTCCAAAAGATATGAATAAGGTTTCACCTTATATAAATAGGGGGATCTTCTATTGAGAGTACGGGGTACCGAGAGGAAGAAACACCCACTACTACTATTACTCTATTTTTTAATGATTTATATTATTTTATTCTTTCCTTACATGCTTTTACTTTTCTACCCCCAATTTCACCTTTTTAATGGATGGTTATATCCTTTATATTACTGGGTAAAGAGTAGGTGACCCATTTCAATTCTGGAGTCTTAGTTATATAAAATTACTCTATCTCTTTTTATTTTTTAAAAGGTTTTCAATTTATGAATGCATAGTTTTAATAGGATACATTTTTTTAAATTATGAAAATTACAAAACTACCTGGATTAAATAATTTAAATCTCCCTCTTCTTCATATTGGATCAAAAATATTGGGAGATCTAGTGTTTGAGAGAGAATTGATTTGTGATTAGTAAACACATGGGGAAGACATAGTGGGTTAATTTGAGTACTTAGGGTACTGAATTACAGATTTGGAATTGCCTAGGAAAACCGGGAGAGGTAAAATGTTCCTTTCACAATTGAAAGTAGAATAATATAACAAAGTAAATGGGGAGGATTATTTCCATTTTCAATCAAATTTTAATTATTTTTGGTTATTGATAAATGATTGTCAATCCATTCACTAAATTTATTTATCAAAACCAAAGAGTAAAAATCAAAAGATCCATGATATCATTAAAAGTTGGAAACAAACATAAAACCAATCAATTTTCTCTAAATTGATCTTCACAAACCAAGTTCCTTTCAGTTGTTTCATTAAAATTCTTGTTCTTTAAATCTAATTTTTAATTCGTAACACCTTGATCTAAAACACATGTCTTCAGATACAACTTAGGTCATACCTACTACTAAAACCTAATTTGGAGATAATTATCTTTTTTTACATCCCGTGAATGGGTGGTTTAATGTATATACCTCACAAAAAATAAAGAAGTGGTAAATATGAAATATATATCATGAATGTAAAAGAGGGAAGAGAAATACTTACCTCAGGTCTGACTTAATATTTGTTCAAAAATACTATGTAATAAATATAGTTATATTATATATCAATTATAGAACAATATTCATATATATAAAACCTTATATGACTTAATTATAGTATTTGATCACCCAATAACTTACAATTCTTTGTTAAATCACTGTTCTAGATAATAATTTTATCTTTTTTTATGCGTGTTTTGGTTTGGTAGTTTGAGTACTTATACTTTAATCATGGAGACAACAGTCTATACATATGCACGAACACTATTTTCATTTTTTTGAAAGATAGAATGAAACAATGTATATAATATATAACATTTAAATAATAATTATAATATGATATAAATTATATATATTCATTAAATTTATCCTTATAACCATTCATTTCAAAATAAAATGAAAAACATATCACATCGCTATGTGGATGCGATAGTCTATATGTACTCATGCCCGAGTTTATTAATTTCTAATGAATTTACAGGTAAAAAGGTATATGTGTTATTATAATAAAATAAGTATAATTTTTTATTTAATATATTATATATATTAAATCCACTATTATATGCATCTATGAGAGGTATTTATGGAAAAAATTGTATTAGATTGCGAGATCGTAATATGTCGTACACAAAATCGATGGGTTTGTTTCCCATTTGATAGAGGTAGAGATGGATATAGGTTACTACATTAAAATAATAAAATATAAATATATATAAGATACTATTTTAATTATTTTATCATAGTTGTAGATGATTTTAATGAGTTAGAGAAAAAATAAGGTGAAGACATATAGTTAAGAAATATACCTCTTCTTTAGAGAACCTCTTTAGTTTTATTACTAAATCCATATACAATATTTTGATGATAAAAATATGGAATCTATGTCATGGGGATGGATTGAAGGAAGGGATTTGGTTTGGTATTTTATAAAATAATGGTGTATGGATGTTTGGATAGAAGAGGACGGGGGTGAGTCCTTTTATACGTGGGGAGAGGAAAATCATAGAATTTTTAAATAGAATAAAATGTACCCACATTTTTCTCATGAAACTATGATAAAAATGGATAATTATAAAACATTAGATGGTATAATGTCAAAATATTTCCATAAAATATAAATTATACAAGTTTATATGACATTTTAACCCATATATTGTTTTGTATAACCCCAGATAAACCCCTTGTAACCATAAAAATAATAATTATTTTTGACTATTTTTATTATTCATTATGAACAAAATTATAATGAAAATATTAAATAATATTAATTATTATTATTCCACACATTAAATGAATTTTTTTTTTAAAATTAAAAAGTCATAATGGGGAAAATATAATGAAAAATTAAAACTACAAGTGCGTGGAAAAAAAGGATTTCTTAAGGAAAAGTTTTCTTAAGTATAAAATATTTTTATATGAAATTTCTACTTAAAATTGATTCCAATGACCTAAATTGGATTAATTATAATACATTTGATATAATTTTACTATTAAAATATTGTTTTTAACTGCGAAATTCTTTAATGATTCAAATAAAAAGGTTATTTTCAATAAAAACAGTATTTTTTACTAATCATAAAAAAATAAAACTTTCCAAAAAAATTTCCATACATAACTATAAGATAATTTTAACAGGATGATTTAGTAAATGAAGTTTATTTTTTCATATAATGTTTCTAAAATTTTTTATAATTAATTTTAAAATAAGTGTGCACAATGTGACGAAACCACTTTTTAGAAAATACTAGTTTTAAGTATAATACTGGGTTTATTCAAATCCCAGGCTTAGAAAAAATATTAGATGAATTATAGTACATTTTATTGAATATATGACATGAAAATTTAATTAAAATCATTCACCTAGAGTTCTTAATTTAATTTATTAATTTATAATCACAATTCCTGTATAAAAGTAGTTTTTTTAGAAAAACATTTCTTTTACTTTCAAATAATTTTTTTAATTTTTATTTCTAATAAATTAATAATTAATTAAATTATTTTATAAACGTTTAAATCAATTAATTTTCATAAATTATTGACTCCAACTTCAGGCCTCTAATTAAATGTCAAGGGTATAATGGTTATATTTAAATAATAAATTTAATAGGTCTCTTACTCTCAGTGTTGCATGTCGTACATGACACTAAACCCAACATTCTATTAAAATATAAAGGTGATACATTATACATACCATCGATTAATTTAATCCTCCCAATTTTAAATTTCTCCCAGAAATCATGGTTTCACATTTTAAAATATCTTTTTTTGAAAAACTATATCATATAAATGGCTAATAAAACACCATCTTTGTAACGACCCAAGTTTTTCAATGAAAATTACCTTCATAAAATTATGTCATAAAATCACATGAATGCACAACATAATGAACTAATAAGTGATAAGTTACCTTTAAACATAATTTTTTCACTTCTGTGTTTGGAATTTTGAAAATCCAACATAAACGATTGTGTTCAAAATGATTTTTGGAGTCTGATAGAAAAAACTTGTTTTTTGGGTGAATAGTAACATACCCTTATGAATAGTAAAATTAATATTAATATGAACCTTATGAATAGTAAATAATAATAATATTTTATTTTATTAAGGAAATAAGATAATGAGATCTTAATTAATTTTTCAATGAGAAATAAAACTTAGTTCACCTTTAAGATTGTTATTTTTCGAAATAAATATGACTTTATTTAAAAATTAAATTAATAATATTTAGAAAATTAATTTTTAAGAATGAACTTCATTTTTTAATCCTACACATCGAAAAATTTGTAGGGTAAAGTTTTGGTATTTTTCTGAAAAACTCGAATTTTTGATGAATAGTGAAATACGGTAAAATACCGTATCTATAATTTAACAGTTAAATACGCTCTTCATGACATCAAAAGTGATGCAAGGACACTTGGTTAGAACTCACATGATCTTATTACTATTAAAGGTCACATGAAACAATACTATTGGTTGTCTTGAGGGAAATAATAAAAAAATGAATTAAATATTCAAAATTTACCCCTCCCCTTCACTATAGAAACCACCCTTCACACCCTCATTCCCTCACACATCTCAAGCTCCAATAATTCTCTAAAATCTTCCCAAAAATTCTCCCTAGCCCCTCCCCCACGTCCAAGCGCAACTGGTCTCATCAAAAGACCATGCTTAGGCCCTTAAGGAGGTTCTCAAGAGAAGGATTCGAGAGATAATTTCTCTCCCTCTTCTCCTTTAATTTTCTTTCATGTTCAACTTCATTTCTTGATCTCTTCCCACATATCTTCACCCAAATGGTATTGTAACTCTAGTATTATACATATTCTGTAATTTTAAGATTCTAATGGTATATTATATCATCCAACCTCCCTTTCCCTCTTTCTTTTATTTTATTAAAGAGAAAGTTGTTCATGAGGTGTTAATTTATCACCTTCAAGAATGACATGTTTTCTTCTTCCATTTAGACCTTCATATCTGGTCATGAAACCATTTTTTGGTTGAAACAGAATATTTTATATGTATTATGTACTATTTAATGTTCTGTAACTGAATTATGTACATATTACTATGTGATAAATTAAAAGAAGTTTGTTGTGATCGAACAACCGCCCAAATTAAACCAAACAATCATCATTTAATTCTTATCTAATGATTCATCAAAATTGATCTAATATAATTAATTATAAGATAATTTAAACACATATAATATCATTAATAAAATGTAATATCAGTTCTGGATGTTTACCCATGTTCTACCCGAACATCAATTTAAGAATACAAGTGAACCACTCAAGAAAACCATAAAAACAAACATTCTCGAATAATGTTTCTAAATTCTATAACTCATTAAATAGAACATAAAATCACATAATGAAACCAAAATGAACCCTATTAATGTATAAAAGGTTTTGTAATTTCTAATTAATGAATATAATGTCATTATATAGGACATTAAAGAGAAGGAAGCATTCAGATACAAGGTGAAGGGAAATCTCGAACCCAATTTTCTTCCTTCGGGTTCTCCCTCTTTCACTCCATTTTGATATGATTACTACTTAAAGATAATTTCTTCATAATTATCTTACCTTTTTTGTGATATACATGTTTTATAATGAAGTTTATGTCAAACCAAATGTTTTCCAAAAGAACTCTTCTTTTAAGAACTCAACTTTTACCTCTCATTCGTGGTTGATGGTTCCTGTATCATGTATGTTGTTCCCTCTTTCTTTTTGGGAACCCAAATTTTATGAACGAATTATTATGAGATGAAACCCATTACTTTACATGGGTTAGTTATGTTAACTTTTTATATGTGTTATATGTGGAAATCATGATAATGATAATGTTATGATGTGACGAGTGGGCCTGGAATTATATTGCGCAATATGAATGTTTCAAAGTGACAGGTGCGACCGGAATTATATTGTGCTCCAATGCATTGGCTAAAGTGATGAATCTCATTATTATATGTGAAATGATGTGTGAACAAGATCCTATCTTGGTTCACAAGATTTTGTGGTTGTTAACCACAAAAACATGATGTTTTATTTTTATGCATTGCCACATTTCATGTCTTTTATTTATGTTCCTCTCATGTTCATGATTTCTTTACCTATGTCATGATTATTCTCACCCAATGATATATTCTTCTTCTCTATCCTTTTAATGGGATTTTATCTCACCCCTTTTAATGTATATCCTCATGTGGCTACATATACTAAGGAGAAGACAAGTGACAATAACAAGCTAGAGAAGAAGAAATTAAATAAATGTTTATGATTGATGCTGTAATTGCTTCGTATGGTCCTTGTTTTCCCAAGACACTAAACTGTTGGATCCTCTATGCATAATACTATTATGTTTTTATCTTTAAAATGATGTAACAGTAATGTAAGAAAATGCTGGTATTCTATAATCTTAATAAGAGGGAAAGGGAAGTTTGAAAGTCATATAAAAGAGAACATAAATAGGTTTCCTAGTTGGAAAACATTAGTGGTAATTGAAAATATGGATATGAGATAAAATCATAAATAATAATGGATAATTATAGAGATCATTGATTATAAAGATAATGTTAATGAATATAAATCCATACATTTGTGTTGGGTGAAAAGACCATTGATTAATTAGAAATTAAGGAAAATGTATAATTTTTTTATTTCAACATCCTTTTCCTAATGTTAAAGGATTATTTTACTATAAATACAAATGAGACTATAAAAGATAATTATTTGCTATCTTTTAAATTCTTAAACACAATTTCATTGTTTGGTAGTGTTCCAATCATCTTTCACTTCATTTCTTGCACCAAGAAATGAATATCCAAAATTATTTTTATTCTTGAAGCTCTAGAATTAACTTTTGATAGCTCAAAAAAAACATAGAAGGATAAAACGTTATTTCACTAATGTCTACTAAAACAAAATTGGTTAGGATAATGTAATACAATACCCAAAGTGAATAAACTTCCATATTAATATCCAGAATTTTATAATAAAACGAAAGGGTAGGAATAACGACCCAATGTTTCATAAATGGAAAATACCTTATTATAATTATTTCATATAATCACATGAAATCACAAAATAATGAACAACTAAGTACTATTTGACCTTTAAACAAAATTTTGTCACTTCTGTGTTTTGAATTTCTAAAATCTAACATACACTGTTACTTTCAGTAAGATATTTAGAATTTGATAGAATAAAATTAGTTTTTGATGAATAATAACATACCCTTTTGAATAGTAACATACCCTTGTGAGTAGTAATGAATAATAAGTTGAATAAAATAGAAACTTCACCGATGAATGTAAAAATACAATTTAGACATCTTATAAGCAGAAAACGATTATAATATAAGTATTGGTAATTTTGAATTCCATAAATATTTTAATTAAAATTTTATGATTAATTTAATAATTTTAAATGAAATTTATTTTCATAAAATGTAATCATAAATTGTTATTTTATTATCTTATGGTTATAAAATAATTTTATGGGACCATGATAAATTTTTCAAGGTGTTATAAAACAAGTTATAGTTTTAATGTTTTTTGAATAAATTATGAATTATTTTAAAAATTAAATTAAAAATATTTAGAAAATCATTTCTGAAAAATAGAGTTCATTTTTGGTCTCTACACATCTATGAATTGTTAGGTTTAATTTTTGAGATTTTTCTAAAATACATGATTTTTTGATGAATAGTAAAATATGATAATTCATAATAAATACTAAAACCTGAATTTTTGTATCATTATTGAGTCATGGATGATGTAAATAGACATTATTTAGAACTCACAAGAACTTATTACTATTTTTAGTCGCAATCATCAAACACTATTTATTTTCATGAGAAAAATAATTAAATAATGAATTAAATATTCCAAATTATTCCTCTCCTCCACTATAAAAACCACCCACACTCCCCTTTTCTCTTCACTCCTCTTAAGCCTTTTTACTTTCCTAGGTTATGCCAAAATAACTCCCCAAGATCCTCCAACAATTAAAATATCTCTTGGTATCCTCAAAATACAAAATACTTCCCCTTAAGAGGCTCTCAAAAGAGTTAAACTCAAGAGGTAAATTCCTCTTTCTGATTATTTTATTTTCTTTCATGTAATTTTCTTTTCCCGTTTCTTTCATCAAATACCTTAATCCAAATGGTATGATAACTCCAGTAACATACATGTACTGAAATTATATTATGATAATGGGATATTTTATTGTAATCTCTCCCTCCCCTCCTTTTATTCTATAAATGAAAATACAACCTGAGATATGTTGATTTATCACAATCAAGGATGACAGGTTTTTATTTTTATTTAGCATCTTATAGACAAGTGATGAAACCATTTTAATGGTTGAACCATATCATAATATATTTATTTAATCTTATTTAATGTTATGTAGTCTTTATAAATTCATGATGTAAAATACTAATACATAACCAATTAATTGTGAGAAAAATCCCCATATTAATCCAAGGGTTTATCATTAATGTTTTATAAAATGATTCACCTTCACTCCAAGTAAGAAAATTAAATTTACAGACATGTAATCTTTTGGATGTTAACTAATTCCATATAAATTCAATTCTTAACAACCACTCCCACCATACATGTTTATCCGTTCATGTATATAAGTAAACCGAACACGAAACAATCAGACCTGAATAATAAAATTGAACGTCAAAATCAATCAAAAAGGCCATGAATGAACTAAAAAAGGTTATACGATATCATTTATATGTAAAATAAGTTCTTGAATTATTAATTAAGTAACCTAAATTGATTATTCAGTTTGTTATTATCAAGGTAAGAACACCATCAGACTTAAGGTAAAGGATCCTCTCTTTCTCACATTTATTCGAGAATCTTATCTTTGTTATGACCTTTTATGTATAATTAATAATGATTAGGTATGGATTGTCACCTTAAAAATACTCCCTTAATGATTCATAAAAGATTTTAAATCCCTTTATCTCTCATTAAGACCTCCTAAGTACACCCGATACCATACTGATATTCCATAAGGGATTCTACCCAAACCGCCTTTATTCCTTCAAGTTGATCTATCTTTATTTTTCCCAAATGAATTTCTATTTTATTTTTATGTAAATATTCTACATAATTTTTATATTATCTAAAACCATGTTTCAAGATCTATCTCTCATTATCTTTTGGAGATATACATTCTTTTAAGTGATTCCTCTCTTGATACTTCCCAATAACCATATTCGTTTTAAGGGAAATTCCCAATTTTTTTACCAAATTTCTAGTGCACACTACCATTTGTTCAAAAACAAATTTTTTTATAAAATAATTCTTTTTATTATAAAAAACATATTTTTTCACTTCTGGATTTATATAATAGATTATTTAATTTTAAATTTTAAATGTTCTTTAGTATTTTTCTTAAAACTTTACAAAAACGTTTTAATCGTAAGAATTTCCTAAATACTATTCTTACATGTTGTCACTTCTGTTTTACATCACTTAACATGATATATAAATATTTTTACCTTATTAAGGTACTTTTATATTTTAATTTCTTTCTCTCATGGACACTTTTATGATATAAACATCCATTATGCTTTATGACAAAAATGTGATACCCATTTCTCTCCACGAGTTCTCGTATGTTTATGTATTATTTTTTACGTGGAAATAATTTTCGTGAACATGTTAAGATGAGTTTTACCATATAGTTATCCAATTAATTGGGTAAAGTTTATCCTCCTGAGATTTTATGTGCAACCATCTTGGCTGTTAGCCTTGACTCGTGCTACCATGTGCAATGTTTTGGGTGGTTAATCTTGACTTGTGACCCACTGTGTACAACAAGACTTAAATCATGCTAAAGTCAAGATTTAAGTTTCTTCAACAATAATATGAATTTATTTTTATATGATCCCTTGTTTATATGTTATGATTCTATATTCCATTTTATATCATTATTTCATGATCTTTAACCCTTGTGCTAAATACATATTCTTGTGCTTAATCCCTTATTGGGATTTTAGCTCATCCGATTGTTCATGTGATCCCCATGGAACCCTATCTATATGTAAGGGATCAAAGGAAGTTAGGATCTATTTATAAATATTAAGTAAAGAAGTTTTTTTTAGACCCATGTTTTTTGTTTTATGTACCTAGTCTACAAAGACACTAGACTTAGAGATCCATGTCTTATACTCTGATGTTTAAGTATTATTAAAATTATGTATTGCTATGGGTAAATGGGAATGGTTGCTATTGTTAGTATCAGAGGATGGTCTAGTTATTTTTGGAGATTATGAATATATAACTTTAGTGCGAACCATATGGATGATACTAAGTATAAGAAAATATCTTTATATTATAGTAAGTATAGAGTAATCGGTTTATCAAGAAAATACATCCCTATCTAGATACAAATAGGTAGAGGTGGGTTTGGAACACATGTATCTAGGGTTAAAACCCAAAAAATCTAATTTTTTCTAGACTCGAACGGGAATTGGTGCCAAAAAATGGGACCTAATGCACTCTTGGTTTGACACTCATGGGGGATATGCTTTGGAAAATTCATGAGCTTAGTAAAAACCATTATTAAAGGAATAAAAAAAATCCCATTAGAATATACATTAATAAAATAGATGAAAGAAAACCTAGATTAAAATATAGGGAATCACAAGTTATGATATACTTATCCTTAAAAAGTTTATCCTCTTATATTCAATGTTTTCTATTTTACTCACTATAGATAAGTATTAAATCCCTCAAATTGTATGTTTTTATTCTTAGTTAATGGTGGTAAATAGAAGAACATGTGATAATCATCAGTGTGATAGGGAATGTGATGATTACCATAATGATAGGACTAATATAATGGGAATGGGTGATTAAAAATTCATGATAATACTTGTTCAGCTAGATCAAGTTATGAATAATAAAATAATTATGTTCAACAACCTCCTACTCCAAGGAAAGATCAAGTTTCCATTGAATCATTAATACAGAAAAGGCCTCCCATGTTTAGTGTATCTTATGTTCCCGTCCTCATAGCATAGTGGATTAAATCCATTGAAAAGATATTCTATATCATCGAGTTCTCAGAAGAAGAGAAAGTTTTTCTGGAAGTTTATCGCTTTTATGGGGAAGTCAATAAGTGGTGGACACTAATCTAGAATATGAATCCCTAGGAGGAAATAGATTCCATGGAATGGTATGAATTAAAGAGAATGTTTTTCAATAAATATTTTCCTTGAACCCTCTATCTCAATATAGAAATAGAGTTCCTCAGACACAAGAAGAAGGATGATGATTCAATCAGGGATATGAAGAAAACTTTACAAGGCTTTCAAGATACACCTCTGGCTTTGTCATAAACTCTGAAATCAAGGTGGATCACTTCTTTAGCGGATTAAAGATGTGTCTATAAAAGTGTTGTAGATTCAACACTTTGACAGTTATGAGGATATTGTCTGTTGTTCCCTCAAGGTTGAAATGGATATCAAAGACTCTTAGGGGTATCCTGAGACCAATAAAAAGATAATAAAAATGGAATCTAATGTGGGAAGTCCTGTAAATAAATTCCATGATAGAAAGAATCTCGATCATACCAAGTGTAAAAATTGTGGGAATAAGCCTCTAGGGAATTGTCTAAAGGGAATCAGGAATGCTTCAAATGTGGAATGTTGGGACATCTGGATAAAATATACTGAAGGGATATGAAGAATCCCACTTATGTGGAAGAATAAATGAAGGTTCAGATCAACACTCTGCATGTAGTGTAGTGTTACAACTATGAGGATCATATTCATTATGAGAACAATTTTCATAAGCCTAGGGTTGTTAGAGGCAATCAACAAAATCCTCCAAGGAAAAAAGGAAGGGATTATGCTATCACTACTACTAAGGTGAATCCATACAACGATGTGGTGACAAGTATGCTAGTTATTCATTAATGAATAGGAAACATACTATTTGATTTAGGTTATATGCATTCATTCATATATTTCATGTTTAGTAGAACTATTCAAACACCTCCTCAAAATCTGGAGGATAAGTAATCTATGTGAATAGAGAATAGGAAAATTATTGTATCCATGGTTTATAACTACTCCCAGATTAACATTTGAGGATTAAAACTCCTATAAAATCTATTCACACATCCTTTAGTGGAGTTTGATGATATATTGGCTATAGATTGGATATCTTTATATAAATCCAACATCAACTTCCAGGAAAGGGAGATAACTCTTCACATCCTGGAACATCCTTCAATTCATTACAAGTGTAAGGAGGCAGTTGAATCTCCTTTAGAATCATTATATCATGTGTGGATATTAATTCATTATGATCAAGCTCATCTTTCACAATGATTGATATAAAAGAGAGAACTATGTATGATGACATTACCATCATGAGGTATTACACTGATATATTTTATGAAGAGTTTATTAGTCTTCCTCTTGATCGAGAGGTTGAGTTTTGAATTGAACTTATTCCTAGATATCTTTCTATATCAAAGTCACATTATAGAATTTCCACTATAGAGATGAAAGATCTGAAGAAGTAGTTACAAGATAATCTGGAGAAGGGTTTTATATTCCCAAGTGCTTCACTATGGGGAGATCCAGTCCTCTTCATAAAGAATAAGGATGGTTAAATGCACCTCTACATTGATTATCATGAGCTAAAAAAATCACAATAAAGAAAAAGTAACCTGTACCTCAAATAGGTGACTTATTTGATCAACCTGATGGTGCTAGTAATTTCAATAAGGTGAACCTTCAGTTGGGATATCACGAGTTAAAGGTGAGAAAAGAAGATATTGCCACGATTTTATTTTCAAACATGGTATGGACACAATGAGTTCATAGTGATGCTCTTCTGACTCACTAATACTCCAGAAAATTTCATTTATTTAATGAATATAGTCATTATAAAATTCCTTGAAAAATTTATTGTAGTCTTTATCGATGATATTTGATATAATCCAAGAGAATGGAGGAACATGCAGAGCATATGAATACTGTGATAAAAAATTTGTAAAGGGAAAAGATGTACGAATGGTACAATAAATTTTTGGGATCGAGGAAGTATCATTCTTGGGAAATGTAATCATTAGAAAAGGGATATCTATAGACCCTTCCCAGAAAAAGCAATTAAAGAGTGGCTATGGACAACATCTGTAATGGAGATCTGAAGCGTTTTGGGCCTAGCTGGGTGTTATCAATGATTTGTGAAGAACTTTTCAGGATTGTTAAACCCAATGACCAAGAGAACACAGAATGGAGTAAAGTTTGTTTGGACTCAAGAATGTAAAAACTATTTTAAGGAGTTAAAAAAGAGGCTAATCACTATGCAAATACACACAATCGAAACAAGTGGGGAACTATTTATGGTGTACAATAGTTATTAAAAGAAGGGATTAGTTTTTGTGATGATGAAAAATGATAAAGTTATATCGTATGCATCAAGGAAGATGAAAATTCATGAGAAAAACTATCCTTCGCCTGATCGGTAGTTGGTGGCTGTGATCTTTGTATTTAAAATCTAGCAACATTATCTATATGGAGAGAATTGTGTGATAAATATTAATTAAAAGAGTCTCAAATATACATTCACACAAATTGAGCTTAATATGTGCTGGTGAAGATGGATGGAGCTCATCAAGGATTATGACTACTAAATCCACCACCGTCCTAGAAAGGAAAATATGGTGGTATATTATCTTAGTACAAAGGAGCCTACATCATTATCAATGAATATGATTTAAAAGGATATTATTTTCATAGATTTCATAGGTTGAAAATTGGAATCACTAAGGGAGGAACATCATCAATCCTTTCCCAAATTATTTCTCAACCATCCCTTATAGAGAAAATAAAAGACACTCAATGAAAATATGTGGAAATTATAAAAATGGTTGAAGCTATCAGAAATTGGAAATTTTCATAATTCATGATTGATGAGGAAGGATTTATAAGATTTGGATTATGATTATGTGTACCATCAAATCCAAAGATAAAGAAGGAGCATCTGAATGACACACATAACTTATCCTTCTCTATCCACCAAGGGAGCAAACATATGTATCGAGATCACTATGAGAACTTTTGGTGGGATGATATGAAGAAGAAGATTTCTGATTATACCTCAAAGTTCATAGTATGTCAATGAGTGAAGGTTGAAAGAAATAAGTATAAGGGGATGATGAATAAACTACCCATACAAAAAATGGAAGTGGGAGAACATCACTACGGGCTTTGTGACTAGACTTCTATGGAAATCGAAATGAAACAATTCTACATGGGTAATTGTGGATCATCTTACAAAGACAACCCACTTTATCACAATTAGAGTGGAATTATTATTGGATTAACTTGAATGTATATATATCAAAGAAGTGTTAAGGATGAATGGAGTACCTCTATATATTGTATCCGATAGAGATCCTAGATTCACCATGATGTTCTGGAAAAGTCTCTAACATGCTCTATGAACTGAACTGAACTTCAGTTCGACTTATCATCCACAAACTGACTGCCAATCTGAACAAACTATTTAAAAGATATAATATATGTTGAGAACTTGGTCTATGGAATTTAAAAAAGTATGAGACCAACATATTCTACTTGTTGAATTCTCGTTCTATAATATTTTCTACTCAAAGATCTGAATGGAACCATACGAATCCCTCTACAAGAAAAGGTGTAGAACATCATCGTGTTGGGATGAAGTCAGTGAGTGTATGCTTCTAGGACCTGAAATGGTTGAAGAAATTATGGAGAAGGTGAAAATAATTCCGTAGAACATCAAGGAAGGCCAAAGTCAACAAAAGAGTTATACAAACAATCATCGATGAGACTTTGAGATCAAAGTTGGAGATATGGTATTTCTCCACATATATCCATGGGATAAGTTCACAAGGTTTGGGAAGAAAGGTAAGTTAATTTCCATGTTAATCAGACACTTTGAGATTATTGATCATGTCAGGGATGTGGCCTATCGACTGGTACTTCCACCTTCCATGTCCAAAGTACATAATGTCTTTCATGTGTCCCTCTTAAGGAAGAACATACCAGACCCTTCACATGTATTATCTTTAGAGGTGGTGCACTTGGAGAATAATCTTTCTTACAAGGAGAAACCGGTGAAAATATTTGATCATATATATAAAGTTCTACGTAATTGACTACTCACCTAGTAAAAGTACTGTGGTAGAACCATAAGTACAAAGAGGAAATTCAAGAACAAGAGGATGTAATGAAGGAAAGGTACACACACCTGTAAACGACTTAGAATATAAAAAATAAATTTCAAGGGTGAAATTTCATTAGGGGAAATAATGTAATGACCCAATGTTTTATCAATGGAAAATACCTTCTTATAATTATGTCATATAATCACATGAAATAATAACATAATGAACTACTAAGTACTATGTTACCTTTAAACATAATATCGTCACTTCTATCTCTTGAATTTCAAAAATCTGACATACATGGTTGCGTTCAGTAAGATATTTAGAGTCTGATAGAATCAACTTAGTTTTTGATGAATATTAACAATCTCTTGTGAATAGTAACATACGATTATGAATTGTAATGAATAATAATGAATAGTAAGTTGGATAAAAAATATAAACTTCACCCATGAATTTACAAATACAATTTAGACATCTTATAAGTGAAAAACCGATCATAGTATAAGTATTGGTACTTTTATATGTCATAAATATTTTAATTACCATTTTATGACTAATTTAATAATTAAAATGGAAATTTATTTTCATTAAATGTAGTCATAAATTATTATTTTATTTTATTATGACTATAAGATATTTTTATGGGACCTTGACTAATTTTTCAAGGTTTTACAAAATGAGTTATAGTTTTAATGTTGTTTTTTTCAAATAAATTATGATTTTATTTAAAAATTAAAAAAAATCTAATTTTGAAAATTATTTTTGGAAAATGGTGTTTAGTTTTGGTATCTACAAATTGAAAAATTGTTAGGGTGAATTTTTAGGATTTTTCAAAATACAAGAATTTTTCATGAATAGTAAAATGCGATAATTCCCAATAAATGCTAAAACCGGAATTTCTGCATCATGCTTGAGTCATAGATGATGTAAATGGATCTTGGTTCAAATTAAAATGAACCTATTATTGTTTTTAGTAACAATAATAAAACAATATTTCTTTTCCTGAGAAAAATATTTAAATAATGAATTAAATATTCAAAATTCACTCCTCCCTCCACTATAATAATCTCCCACACTCCCTCTTCTCTTCACTACTCTCAAGACTTGTTCCATACTTAAATTTTTACCAATTCACTCTTGAATCTCCTCCAACACATCCAAAAATCCCGGGATCCTCAAAATACCAAATCATCTCCCCTTAAGAGGCTCTCAATGGAGATAAACTCTCGAGGTAAATTCTTTTTTCCGATTCTTTTATTTTCTTTCAATCTCTTTTATTTTCTTGTTTATTTACTCACCTACCTTAACGAAAATGGTATGATAACTCTAGTAACATACATGTATTGGAATAATTTATTTTCTAATGTGATATTTCATCTTAATCTCTCCCTCCCCCACCTTTTATTCTATAAATGAAAATACCATCCAAGATATGTTGATTTATCATAATCAAGGATGACGAGTTTTGTATTAGATTTAACCTCTTATAGACTGAACATGAAACCATTTTAATGGTTGAACCGGATCATACTATATTTATTTCATTTTATTTAATGTTCTATAATCCTTATAGATTCATTATGAAAAATAATAATACAAAACAAGTTAATTGTGAGAAAAACCACCACATTAATCGAATAATTTATCATTAATAGTTTATATAATGATTCACCTTCACTCCAAGTAAGAAAATTAAATTTACAACTATGTAATCTTCTGTATGCTCAGTAATTTCATATAACTTTAATTATGGACAACCATTCACACCATACATGTTTATTCATTCAGGTATACAAGTAAACCGAAAATGAAACAAATAGATCTGAACAATGAAATTGAACGTCATAACCCTTCGAAAAGGTTATGAATGAACTAAAAAATGTTATAATAAATCATTTAAATGTAAAATAGTTTCTATAATTATTAATTAATGAACCAAATTTTAATATTAAGATCACTAATATCAAGGGGAGAACACCGTCCGAATTAAGGTAAGGGCTCCTCTCTTTATCAAATTTATTCAAGAATCTCCATATATTATGCTCTTTTATATATAATTACTAATTATGGTGTATGGTTTACCACCGTTACCATACTTCCATAGTGATGTATAAAATATGGGAAATAAATTTCTCTCTCATCAAGACCTCCTAAGTACACCTGATACCATGCTGATATTTTGTATGGGATTCTTCCCGAACCACCTTTTTTCATTCGAGTTTCTCTATCATTATTTTTAACCAAAAGGATGTGTTATTTTATATTTTGAAAGCTAATAAATAATGTTTATATTCATAAAAATCATGTTTCATGATCCATCCCTCATTCTCTTTCAAGGATATACATGATTTTAAGTGATTCCCTCCATGCATTCCAATAAGCAAACTCATTTTAAGGGATAATACCCAAATTTTTTACCCAATTTCAAGTGCACTCTACCATTTTGATTAAAGACAAATTTTTTTATAAAATAAATATTTTTATTATTAAAACCGTCTTGGTTTACTTTTGGTGTTATATAAAATATTATTCTCTATTCTATTTTAAACGTTATTAACTTTTTCCCTTAAAAAACACTAAAATGTTTTAATCCTAATAATTTCCAAAATACTCTTATTACATGTTATCACTTCTGTTTTACATCACATAACATTATATATTCCAATTTTACCTTATTAATTTCAATTTATGTTTTAATTTATTTCTCTCGTGGACACATTTATGATATTCCTATTCATTATGCTTTATGACTTGAATATAATACCCATTTCACCACATGGGTTACCGTATGTTTATGTGTGATGGATAATGTATGATTATTTATGTGTAAATAATATACATGAACATGTTAATATGGGTGCACCCAGATAGTGCTCTAATTAATTGGGTAATGTGTAGTCTCATGAGATGTTATGTGAAACGGTCTTGGTGGTTAGTCTGGACTCATGCTACCATGTTCAATGATCTTTGTGGTTAACCTTGAATTGTGATCCTCTATATACAACGATACTTGACCTGTGATAAATTTATGATTTATGTTGCTTCCAAAATACTCTGAATTAATGTTTATATGATCCCATGATTAAATGTTATTATTCTATATGCTATTTTATATCATTATGTCATGATCTATAATCCTTGTGCTAAATACATATTCTTGTGTTTAATCCCGTACTATAATTTTAGCTCATAATTTTTTAATGTGATCCCTAGGGTACACTATGAAGATGTAAGGGCTCTATGGAATTTAGGATCTCTTTATGAACATTAAATAAATAACTGTTTTTAGTTCCATGTTTTATGTTTAATGTACCTAGTCTTCAAAGACACAAGACATCATGATCCATGGATTGTACTCTAATATATTATTATGATTAAAATCATGTAAATATATGTGTAAATGTTTAGGTTTTCTATAGTTGGTATCATTTGATTGTCTATTTATTTTTGGATATTATGAATAAGAGAAATTTAAAGATGATACTAAGTATAAGAAAACATATCAATATTTTGGTAAGTATAGAGTAGGTGGTTTATTAAGAAAATACATCCCTGTATGGATACAAATAGGTATAGGTGGCTCTTGCACATATGTATATAGGGGTAAAACCCAAAAACACTTTTTTGATATAGACTTGAATGGGAATTGGTGCACGAAAACAGGCCTCACTGCACTCTTGGTTTGACACTCCCGAGGGATATGGTTTGGTAAATTCACGAGCTTAGTACAAACCATTATTAAGGGAATAAAAAAAATCCCATAAGAATATAAGTTATGAAAACAGATCAAGGATAAACTGGATTGAAACATAGGGACAAACAAGTTAGGTTATACTTATCCTTTACAAGTTTATCCTCTTAGGTTCAATGTTTCCTTTTTCTATGCTCTATAGCTAAGTATTCAATACCTCTAATTCTACGTTATTTTTCTTAGTTAATGGATGGAAATAGAAGAACACGTTCCAAAAATAAATGTGTTAGGGATTTAGAATATTTCCCTAATGATATGCCTAATATGATGGGAATAAGTGCTCAAAACTTCAGGGAAGTACTTGCTCAGGTAGCTCAAGTTTTGAATAATAACAAGAATCATTTGGAAAAACCTTCTTCAAGAAAATGGAATGTTTCCATTGAATCCTTCATTTGGAAAAGGACTCCCATGTTTAGTGGATCTTCTGATCCCCTCCTCATGAAGTTGTTGATTAACTCCATTGAAATGATATTCTCTATCCTCTAGTGCTCAGAAGAAGATAAAGTTGTTCTAGAAGTCTGTTGTTTTGTTGGGGAAGCCAATCCATGGTGGGAACTGATCAAGAATATAAATCACATGAGGAAATTTATTCCATGGAATTAGTGGAATTAAAGTGAATGTTTTTTAGTAAATATTTTCCCCAAACCCTCTGTCTCAAGATGGAAATAGAGTTCCTCAGACACAAGCTGGAGGAAGACGATTCAGTCGGGGTGTATGAAGCAAAATTTACAAGGCATGAAAGGTACACCTCTATATTTTTCATGAGCTTGGAATTAATCTTGGATTTATTCTTTATAGGACTAAAGTTGAGTTTACAAAAATAGTTGGTGATTTGAGACTTTAACAATTATGCAGAGATTGTCTGTTGTGCCCTCAAGGTTGAAATGGAGATCAAAGAATCTCAGTGTAATCATGGACCTAGTGATAAGAAGAAGAAAATGGAATCTAATGTGTGTGGTCCCGCAAATAAATTCCATGATGGAAATATGTTCGATCATCCCAAGTTTAAAAATTATGGGAAGAAGAATCCTCAGAACTATCTAATTGGAACCAGGAATTACTTAAAATGATGAAAGTTGGGACATCTAGATAAAACCTACTCATAGGATATGAAGAATCAGACTAATGTGGAGGAAGAAAAATGGTTTAGATCAACCATTTTCCTATAGTGAAGTGTTGCAACTATGAGGAACATGGGATTTATGAAATCAATTTCACTAAGCCAAGGGATGTCGGAGGAAATCAACAACAACCTCCAAGGAAACAAGGAAGTGATTATGCTATCACTATTGCTGAGTTGGAACCAGAAAACAATGTGGTAACAAGAATTCAAGTTATTCATTCATAAATAGAGAAAATACTATTATATTATAGTTCTCTTCAATATTTCATATCTTGCTTGTTTAGTATAACTTTTCAAACACCACCTCAAAATCTAAAGGATAAGTTATCTATGAGAACAACACACGGTTAAATTATTGCATACATAGTTTATAACTCCTCCCCTCTTAATTTTTATGGACTTAACCTCCCAAAAAATCTCATGATACTTCATTTTAGTGCAGTTTGACACTATATTGGGCATGGATTGAATATCTTTATACAAAGACAACATCAACTGTTAGGAAAGGGAGATCAATCTTCACATCACAAAAAATCCTCCAATTATTTACAAGTGTAATGAGGAATTTTAATATCCATTAGAATAAATATATCATGTGTGGATATTAATTTTTTATGATAAAGAATATATAGCTCAAATTATTGAGACAGAGGAGAGAATCATGCTTGAAGACATGCCGATCACGAGTGATTACACTAATGTATTTCCCAAAGAGTTTCTCGGTCTTCCTCTCGATTGAGAGTTTGAGTTCTCAATTGAAATTATTTATAGATCTATACCTAAATCGAAGACACATTATAGAATGGCCACCAAAGAGATATAAGGGATAAGGAAGTAGTTACAAGAGAATCTGGAGAAGGGTTCTATACACCCAAGTGCTTCTCCATGGGGAGCGCCAGTCCTCTTTGTCCTGAAGAATGATGGTTCAATGTTCCTCTACATTGATTATCATGAGCTCAATAAAATGATGATACAGAACAAGTATCACCTAACTCTAATAGATGAATTTTTTGATTAGCTTAATGGGGCCAGTTATTTCTCTAAGGTGGACCTTGAGTTGGGATATCACCAATTAAAGGTGAGGAAGGATGATATTCCCTAGACTGCTTTTCAATCGAGGTATGGACACTATGAGTTCATAGTAATTACATTCAGACTCATTAATGCTCCAATAATTTTCATGGATTTAATGAATAGATATTTAGAGAATACCTTGAAAACTTTTAATAGTCTTTATCATTGATATTCTGATATACTCCAAGAAAAATGAAGTACATGAGAAGCATTTGAATACTATGTTAAAGAATTTTTGAAGGGAGAATATGTATAAAAATTATAGTAAATGTTCTCGATGGAGGAAGTATCATTATTGGGTTATGTTATCCATAGTAAATGGATATCTTTGGACCCTTCAAATACTGAGGCTACTGAAGAGTGGCCAATGAAAAAATCAGTAATGGAGATCTGAAGCTTTCAGGGCCTAACCTAGTATTTTCGACGATTTGTGAAGAACATTTCATGATTGTCAAACCCAATGAACAAGATGACATTGAAGGGAGTAATGTTTTTCTAGACTCAGTAATGTGAAGACTATTTTAAGGAGTTAAAAAATAGGCTAATCACTGTGCCAATACGCACACTAACAACTAGTGTAGAACACTTTATGGTGTACAACGATGCTTCAAAGAAGGGATTAGTATGTGTGCTAATGCTAAATGATAAAGTGATAGCCTATTCCTCAAGGTGCTGAAAATAAATGAGGAAAACTATCCTATGAATGATCTATAGTTGGCGGCTGTGATCTTTGTGTAAAATAATTGGTGGCATTATCTCTATGGGGAGAAGTGTGAGATATATAATGACCACAAGAGTCTAAAATATATATTCACCCAAACAGAGAATAAAATGTGCCAGCGAAGATGGATAGAGCTCATAATGTATTATGACTGATTAATACACTACTATCCTGGTATGGAATATAAGGTGGAAGATGATCTTAGTAGAAAGGATCCTACATCTTTATCAATAAAGAGAATTGAAAAGGATCCGATCTTCTTAGATTTTCAGAGGATGGACATGGGAATCCTTAAGGGAGGAACATCATCCATCCTTTATCATATGATTTATCTACCATCACTAATATTGATAATAAATGATGATCAAAGAAAAGAAGTGGAAATTATGAATATGGTGGAAGCTATCATAATTGAGAAATCCTCAGAGTTCATGGTTGATGAGGAAGGAGTCATAAGATTTGTATCTCAATTATGCATACCATATGATATAGAAATAAAGGAGCTTCTGAATGACACACATAGATCAACCTTCTCTATCCACCCAGGGATCAAAAAGATGTATAAAGATCTCCAAGTGAACATTAGGTGGGACAATATGAAGAAAGATATTGTTTAGTATACATCAAAGTTCTTGGTATGCCAAAAATTAATGGATAAAAGATAGAAGTCTAAGGGGACGATGATACCACTACCCAAACCATCATGGAAGTGGGAGAACATAACCATGGATTTGGTAACCGTAATTCCAAGGAAATCCAGAGGAAACAATGATATATGTGTCATTATGGATCGTCTTACAAAGACAACTCACTTTATCACAATTAGAGAGGAATTCTCATTGGATAATCATTCACGGATATATATAAAATATGTTGTAAGGATTCATGGAGTACCACTATCTATTATATCCAATAGAGATCCGAGATTCACCTCGAAGTTTTGGAAAAGTCTCCAACATTTTCTATGCAATGAACTAAACTTCAGTACATCCTATCATCCTCAAGAATGATAGCCAACATGAAGGAAAGATTCAGAAACTAGATGATATGTTGAGAGCTTGTTACATGGACTTAAAATAAGGATGAGACCAACATCTTCCACTGGTTTAATTCTCTAATAATAATAGTTTTCACTCGAGCATTCGAATGACACTATAGGAAACAATCTATGGGAAAAGGTGCAGGACACTGGTGTGTTGTGATGATGTTGGTGAATGTAAGATGCTAGGACCTAAAATAGTTGATGAAATGGTGGAGAAGGCAAAACTATTCAGCAATAAATCAGGGAAACCAACATTTAATAAAATAGTTATGAAGAAAATCATTGAGGATACCTTGAGTTCAATGTTGGAGATATGGTATTTCTTTGCATATCTCCCTAAGAGAAGTTAATGAGGTTTGGGAAGAAAGGAAACGTAAGTCCGAGGTACAATGGCTGCTTCGAGATTCATGATCATGTCGGGGCTATGGACTACTGACGTGAACTACCACCTACCATGTCCAAAGTACACTTTGTCTTTCCTGTATCCCTCTTAAGGAAGTACATACCAAACCCTTCACATGTATTCTCTTCAGAGGTGGTAGAGTTAGAGAATGATCTTTCTTTCAAGGAGCATCCAATGAAGATCTTGGATTGTATAGATAAATTTCTACATAATAAGACTAGTCACCTGGTCAAAGTACTACAGAGGAACCATAAGTACAAATAGGAAAAATGGGAACTTAAGGAGGCAATGAAAGAAAAATATGCGCACCTATTTATGACATAGAATTTAAAAAAAGAAATTTTGAGGGTGAAATTTTAGAAGGGGGAAATAATGTAATGACCCATTGTTTTATCAATGAAAAATAACTTCTTATAATTCTATAATATAATCACATGAAATCACAATACAATTAACTACTATGTACTATGTTACCTTTAAACATAATATTGTCACTTCTGTGTTTTGAATTTTGAAAATCTGACATACACTGTTGCGTTCTGTAAGATATTTAGAGTCTGATAGAATCAACTTAGTTTTTGACGAATACTAACATAACCTTGTTAATAGAAACATAACCTTATGATTAGTAATGTATAGTAAGTTGTAAAAAAATATAAAGTTCACCCATGAATATAAAAATTCAATTTAGACATATTTTAAGTGAAAAAACAATCATAGTATAAGTATTCATATTTTTATGTCCTAAATATATTAATTACAATTTTATAATTAATTTAATAATTTAAAATAGAAATTTATTTTCATAAAGTGTAATCATAAATTTTTATTTTATTTTCTTATGGTTATAAGATAATTTTATGTGACCTTGATTAAATTTTCAAGGTATTTTAAAATTAGTTATAGTTTTAATGTTTTTTTTTGGAATTTTTTTACAATTTAAATTAATCATATTTAGAAAATTATTTTTGAAAAATGGAGTTCATTTTTTGTTTCTACACGTCAAAAAATTCTTTAAGTGAATTTTTGGGTTTTTTTCTAAAATACATGATTTTTTTATGAATAATAAAATACGATAATTCCCAATAAATGCTAAAACTGGAATTTTTGCATCATGACTAATTCATGGATGATGTAAATGGTCATTGGTTAAACATAACATTCACATATTACTATTTTTGGTCACAATAATCAAACACTATTTCCTGTCTTGGGAAAAATAATTAAATAATGAATTAAATATTTAAAATTCACTCCTCTCATCCACTATAAAAACTACCCACACTCCCCTCTTTTCATCACTCCTCTTAATCCTTTTGCCTTTATTAAGTTCTACCCAAATAAATACCATAGAACCTACCCCACGTCCAATAGCCCTTGTTCCCCTCAAAAGACTAAATCCTATATCCTTAAGAGGCTCTCAAAGGAGATAAACTAAAGAGGTGTATTACTCTTTCCAATTATTTTATTTTCTTTCATGTTCTTTTATTTTCTTTTTTTCTTTCCTCTGTCCCCTTCACCCAAATGGTATGATAAATCTAGTAACATACATGTAGTTGAAGTTTATTATTCTAATGGGGTAGTTTATCATAATTTCTCCCCCTCCATTTACTCTATAAATGAAAATACCGTTCGAGATGTGTTGATTTATCATATTCAAGGGAGATGGGTTTTAAATTTTCTTTACACTCTTATAAACTGGACATGAAAACATTTTAATGGTTGAAATAGATCATAATATATGTATTTTATCTTATTTAATTTTTTTGAATCCTTATAAATCCATGATGTAAAATAATAATACAAAACAATTTAATTATGAGAAATATTGCCACATTAATCGAAGAGTTTATCATGACTGTTTTATATAATGATTCAACCTCACTCAAAGTAATAAAATTTAATTTGCCACCATGTAGTCTTCTGTATGTTCATTAATTTCATATAACTTCAATTCTGGTCAACCAATCTTACCATACATGTTTATTCGTTCATGTATATAAGTAAACTGAACATGAAACAAATAGTCCCAAACAATGAAATTGATCCTCATAACCAATAAAAAGGATATGAATGAAATAAAAAAGGTTATACTGAATAATTTAAATGTAAAATAGGTTCTGGAATTATTAATTAATGAAACTAATTTGATTGTTCATGTCATTAGTATCAAGGAGAGAACACCTCCAGTCTTAAGGTAAGGGATCCTCTCTTTATCAAAATTAGTCAAGAATCTCCTCTATGTTATGACCTTTTAAATATAATTAATAAGGATGGGGTATGATTTCTCACATATCCCATACTACACACATGATTTATAAAATATGGGAAAACCATTTCTCTCTTATTAAGACCTGCTAAGTACACCCGATACCATGCCGATATTTCGTAAGGGATTTTACCCGAACCACCTTCATTCCTTCGGGTTACTCTATATTTATTTTTACCCAAATGAAGTTGTATTTTTTATTTAAAACTTATACATAATGTTTATATAATCCACAATCATGTTTCAATATCCATACTTCATTCTATTTTTCGGATATACATGTTTTATCTGATTCCCTCCTCGATACTTCCCAATAAGAAAACCCATTTTAAGGGAACTTCCCAATTTTTTACCCAATATCAAGTGCATTGTAGAATTTTTTTAATTAATTTTTTTTATAAAACCAGTCTTTTTATTATGAAATTATTATTGTTTCACTTCTGGTTTTATATAAAATATTACTTCCTTTTTCATTTTAAATTTTCTTTAGTATTTTTATTAAAACTGCACTGAAATGTTTTAATCCTATGAATTTCTTAAATAATTTTCTTACATGTTGTCACTTATTTTTTACATCACTTACCATGATATATTCCTATTTTACCTTATTAATTTTCATGAATATTTTAATTGATTTCCCCTATGGACACTTTTATGATATTCCAATTCATTATTCTTTATGACATGAATGTGATACCCATTTATCTCCATGGGTTCCCTTATGTTTATGTATGATTGATAATGTATGATTATTTATGTGGAAATAATATTCATGAACATGTTAAGATGGGTTTACCATGATAGCACTCCAATGAATTGGGTTAATTTTAGTCTCATGAGACGTTATGTGCCACAGTCATGGAGGTTATCCATGAATCATGCTACCATGTGAAATAGTCTTAGAGGTTAACCTAGGCTTGTGCTCCTCTACGTGAAAAGAGCCTTGAGTCATTCTGAAGTTATAATTTATGTTTATACCACAATCCTATAAATTAATGTTTATATGATCCCATGTTTATATGTTATGATTCTATATGCCATTTTATATCATCTTTTTCAGGATATCTAACACTTGTGCTAAATCTATATTCTTGTTTTTAATTCCTTACTAAAATTTTAGCTCATCCCTTTGTTCATGTGATCCCCAGGGAACCCTCTACAGATGTAATGGCTCAGAGGAAGTTAGAGGATCTTTATGAAGATCAAATAAAGAAGTGTTTTTTTATTCCCTTGTTTTATGTTTTATGTACATAGTCTTCAAAGACACTAGACTTCACGATCCATGGATTGTACAATGAAGTTTAATTATGCTTTAAATTATGTAATGCTATTTGTAAAAGGGCTGGGTTTCTATAGTTGGTATCATAATATGGTCTAGTTATTTTTTCATATTATAAATATGAGAACCTTAAGGATGAGACTAAGTATAAGAAAACATCCCTAGTTTTTTGTAATTATAGAGTTAGTTTTTTGTCAATAAAATAAATCCCTGTATGGATACAAAAAGGTAGAGGTGGATCTAGTATAGATGTATCTATGGTTAAAACCCAAAAGGCCAATTTTATCTATACTGGAATGAGAATTGGTTTCTGATAATGGGCCTTACTATACTCTTAGTTTGACACTCCCAATAGATATAATTTGGTAAATTCATGAGCTTTGTTCATACCATTATTAAATAAATAGAAAAATCCCCTAATAATATAAGTTAAGAAAATATATAAAGGATAATATATATTGAAACATAGGGAATAACAAGTCAAGATATACTACTCCCATAAAAGTTTATCCTCTTATGTTCAAAGTCTATTTTTATGCTCTATAGATAAGTATTCAATACCTATAATTGTATGTTATTTTTTTAGTTAATGATTGGAAATTGCAGAACATGTTCCAATAATCAATGTGATAGGGAATATGAAGAATTCTATAATGATATGCCTCACGTTATGGGAATGGGTGCTCAAAACATCATGAAAATACTTTATCAACTGGATCACATTTTGAATAATAAGACAAATCTTGTGATATACCCTCCGCCTCCATGAAAAAGAAAGTTGATTTTGAATTATTCGTAAGAAAAAGTCCTAAATGTTTAGTGGATCTTCTGATTCCCTCCTTATATTATAGTGAATTAACTCCATTGAAATGATATTCTCTTTCCTCCAGTGCTCAGAATAAGAGAATGTTGTACTGGAGGTCTATTGTTTTGATGGGGAAGCCGATTAGTGGTGGAAACTGATCAAGAATATGAATTCCCAGCAGGAAAATAATTCCTTGGAATGAGATGAATTAAATAGAATGTTTTTCAGTAAATAATTTCCCCGAACCCTCTATCTAGAGATTGAAGTAGTGTTCCTTAGACTCAAGTAGAAGTAAGATGAGTCAATTGGGGTGAATAAAGTATACTTTAAAAGGATTTCGTGTTACACCTCAAGATTTATCATGAACACCGAATGAAAGATAGATTTATTTTTTATTGGACTAAATACGGGTCTACGAAAAGAGATGGGGATTCTATACTTTTATAGTTATGAGGAGACTGTCCATTGTGCCCTCAAGGTTGAAATATAGATTAGAGACTCTTAGTGGTATTGTGTACCCAGTGAAATGAAGAAGAAAATGGAATCTAATGTGCATAGTATCACAAATAAATACCATGATGGAAAGAATATCGATTATACCATGTGTAAAAATTATCGGAAGAAGCATATATGGAATTGTCTAATGGGAACTATAGAATTTCATCAAATGTGGAATGTTGGGACATCTAGCTAAAAACTACAAATAGGAGATGAAGAATCCCTCTAATGTGGAAGAAGAAAGGAAGGTTCAGATCAATATTGAGCCTGTAGCGTAGTGTTACGACAGTCAAACACATAGGTATTATGCAAAAAATTTCTCTAAGATAAGGTTTGTCAGAGGCAATCAACAAAAACCTCCAAGGAAACAAGGAAGGTATGATGATATCCCTACTATTGAGGTAGAGATGGACAATGATATGGTGATAGGTACACAAGTTATTCATTCAAGAATTGATAACATACAATTTTATTCTGGTTCTATCCATTCATTCACATATTGAAGGTTTTTTAGAACTATTAAAACACCCCACAAAATCTGGAGTATAAGTTATCTATGATAATGGAGAATGGAGAAATTATTGCATACATGGTTTATAAATCCTCCATGGTTAACTTCTGTGGACTGAACATCCCATAAAATCTCATCATACTTCTTTTAGTGGAGTTTGACACTATATTGGGCATAAATTTTCTATCTTTATACAAATCCAATATCAACTGTCCGGAAAGGGAGATCACTCTTCACATCCCGAAGCATCCTCTAATCCATTACAAGTGTAAGGAGGAAGTATAATATCCTTCATAATCACTACTTCTAGTGTGGATATTAATTCCTTAGGAGCAAGCATATCTAGGTAAAATTATTGAGAAAAAGGAGAGAATCATTCTTGAAGACTTCCCATCATGAGGGATTACACTGATGTATTTCATGAAGATTTTATTGGTCTTCCTTCAGATCGAGAGGTTGAGTTTTAAATTGAACTTATTCTTGGATATCTACCTATATCAAAGACAAAATATAGAATGGACATCATAGTGCTTGAAGATATGAATAAGTAGTCATAAGAGAATATGGAGAAGGGTTTTATATTCCCAAGTGCTTCACCACAGAGAGTGTCTATCCTATTTTTTAAGAAGAAGGACTGTTCAATGAGACTCTGCATTTATTATCATCATCTCAATAAAATAATGATAAAGAGCATATATCCCCTATCTCAAATAGATGACTTATTTGATCAGCTTCGTGGGGCCAATTATTTCTATAAGGTGGACCATCGGTCGGGATATCAACAATTAAAGGTGAGGAAGGAAAATATTCCCAAGACTACATTTCACTAAAGGTATTGACAATATGAGTACATAGTGATTCCCTTTAGACTCACTAATGATCCTATAATTTTCATGGATTTAATGAATAGAGTCTGTAGAGAATACCTCGAAAAATTTATGGTAGTCTTTATTGATGATATTCCGAAATACTCTAAGAGAAAGAAGGAACATGAGAAGAATTTGAATACTATGTTAAAGACTTTACAAAGGGAGAAGCTATATTAAAAGTAAAGTAAATTTTCTAGATAGAGGAAGTAACATTTATGGGGAATGTTATCACTATTAATGGGATATTTGTTGACCCTTCCAAGAAAAAGGTGATTAAAGAGTGGCCAAATAAAAATATGTAATGGAGATCCGCAGCTTTGTAGGCCTAGCTTAGTATTATAAACTATTTGCGATGAACTTTTTATGATTTTCAAACACAATGAAAAAGCTGACATAGAAGGAAGTAATGTTTTTCTGGACTCAGGAATGTGAAGACTACTTTAAGGAGTTGAAAAATAGGCTCATTGATGCACCAACACGCAGACTCCCAACAATTGGAGAACACTTTATGGTGTAAAATGATTTTTCAAAGAAGGTATTAGTCTATGTGTTGATGCAAAGTGACAAAGTGATAGCCTATGCCTTAAGGCAACTAAAAGTCCATGAGAAAAACAATTCTACGTATGATCTATAGTTTGCGACTATGATCTTTCTGTTAAAAATCTGATAGTACTATATCTAGGAGTATATGTGTGAGATATATACTGATCCCAAGAGTCTCAAATATATATTCACAGAAACAGAGATAAATATGTGCCAGAAAAGATGGATAGAGCTCATCAAGGATCATTACTTCTCAATCCACTACCACCCCATTATGGAAAATATGGTGGAAGATGCTCTATGTAGAATGGATCCTCTATATTTATCAATGATGAGAATTGAAAAGGATCCGATATTCTTAGATTTTCCGAGGATGGAAATGAGAATAATTAATGGAGGAAAAACATCAATCATTTAAAAAACTATTTTTCAACCATCCCTCATGGATAAAATAATGGATTCTCAAAGAAGGATGTGGAAATTCTGAAAATGGTGGAAGCTATAAAAATGGGAAATCCTTAGGCTTCATGATTGATGAGGAAGGAGTTATAATATTTGGATTTAAATTATACGTACCATACAATACAAAGATGAATAATGATATTAAGAATGATTCACATAGATCAACCTTCTCTATCCACCCTGGGAGCAAAAAATGTATCAATATTTCCAAAACAATGTTTGGTGGGATTATTTGAAGAAGGAGATTAGTGAGTATACATCAATGTTTTGGGTTTGTTAACAAGTGAATGCTGAAAAATTGAAGTCTAAGGGGATGATGAAACCACTTCCCATACCAACATGGAAGTGTGAAAACATCACCCTAGAATTTTTCTATAGACTTCCAAAGATATCTAGAGGAAACAATACTATATGGGTCATTGTGGATCGTCCTGCAAAGACAACTCACTTTATTGAAATCTGAGAGGACTTCTCATTAGATAAACTTGAATGGATATATATCAAAGATGTGGTAAGACTACATGGAGTACCACTATATATTGTATCTGATAGAGATCCGAGACTCACCTCGAAGTTCTGGAAAAGTCTCCAACATGCTCTAAGAACTGAACTAAACTTCAGTACGACCTATAATCCTCAAACTGATGGAAAATTTGGACAAACTATTCATACATCATGAGATATGTTGAGATCTCATTCTATGTATTTTAAAGGAGGATGGGACTAACATCTTCCACTGGTTGAATTCTCCTAAAATAACTGTTTCCATTCAAGCATCCGAATGGAACCATACAAAGCCCTCTATAGGTAAAATATAAAGAACACCAACATGTTGGGATGGAGTCAGTGAGAATAAAAAGCAAGGACCTGAAATTGTAGAATCAATGATGGAGATGGTGAAAACCATTTAGTAGCACATCAAGGAATCCCAAAGTCGATAGAAGAGTTATGCTGACAATCATCGACATGACCTTGTGTTCAAAGTTGGAGATATCGTATTTTTCTACATATCTTTATGGGAGAAGGTCATGAGGTTTGGGAAGAATGAAAAGTTTTTCCCTAGGTACATCGACACCTTAGAGATTCATGATCATGTTAGGGCTATGGCCTATTAACTGGAACTTCCACCTTCCATGTCCAATGTACACAATGTATTTCATGTATCCGTATTAAGGAAGTACATACTAGACACTTCACAAGAAGTCTCTACAGAAGTGGTATAGTTGGAGAATGATATTTCTTACAAGGAGCACCCATCGAAGATCTTGGATCGTATAGATAATTTTATACATAATAATACTATTTAAATAGTCAAAGTACTATGGAGGAACCATAAGTAAAAATAGGAAACATGGGAACTAGAGGAGGCAATGAAGGAAAAGTACACGCACTTGTTTATGGCTTAGAATGTAAAAAAAGAAATTTTGTGGGAGAAATTCAATAAGGGGGAATAATTTAATGAAACAATATTTTATGAATGGAAAATACCGTCTTATAGTTATTTCATATAATCACATGAAATCACAACATAATGAACTACTAAGTACTATGTGCCCTATAAACATAATTTTGTAACTTCTGTGTTTTGAATTTTAAAAAACTGACATCCACAGTTGCGTTCACTAAGATATTTATAGTCTAATATAATAATTTTTTTTCTAAATATTAACAAACCCTTATGAATAGTAACTTAACCTTATGAATATTAATTAATAGTAAGTTGGGGAAAATAGAAACATCACCCATGAATGCACAAATACAATTTAGAAATCTTATAAGTGAAACAATGAACATAGTATAAGTATTGGTATTTTTGTATGTCATAAATATTTTAAATATAATTTTATGATAAATATAATAATTTTGAATGAAAATTTATTTTCATAAAATGTATTCATAAATTTTTATTTTATTATTTTATGGTTATAAGATAATTTTATGGGATCTTGATTAAGTTTACAAGGTGTTATAAAACAAGTTATAGTTTTAATGTTTTTTTTGAATAAATTATGACTTCATATAAAAATTAACTTAATAATATTTATAAAATTATTTTTGGGAAATGGAGTTCATTATTTTCTCTATGTGTTAAAAAATGGTTAGGGTGAATTTTTTGGATTTTTTTTAAAATACATGAATTTTTGATGAATAGTAAAATACGATAATTCACAATAAATGCTAAAACCTGAATTTATGCATAATTATTGAGTCATGGATGATGTAAATAGCCATTGTTCTGAGTTCACATTCATGTTTTAATATTTGTTTTCATAATAATCAATGAAAATTGCGATTCTTGAGAAACATAATTAAATAATGAATTAAATATTCAAAATTCACGCATCTCCTCCACTATAAAAACATTCCACACTCTCCTATTATTTTCATTACTATAAAGCCTTGTTCATTGAAAAATATATTCCCAAATCACTCCCCATGATACTAATACACATCTAAAATACCTTTGTCTTCTCAAAATACCAAATCCTGTCTCTTTAAGAGGCTCTCAAAGGAGATAAACTCAAGAGGTAAATTCCTCTTTTCGATTCATTATTTTCTTTCATGTTATTTTCTTTTCTTGTTTCATTACTCAACTAAATTCACACAAATTGTATGATAACTCTAGTAACACACATAAACTAGAATTATATTATTATAATTCTGTATTTTATCATAATCTCTCCCTCCACCTCCTTTTATTCTATAAATGATAATACCGTCTGAGATGTGTTGATTTATCACATTCAAGGATGTCTGGTTTTCAATTTTCTTTTACCTATTATAGACTAGACATGAAACTATTTTAATTGTTGAACTAGATCATAATATATGTATTTTATCTTATTTAATGTTCTTTAATCTTTATAATTTCATAATGTAAAATAATAAAACAAAACAATTTAATTTTGAGAAAAATCACCACATTTATCGAAGAGTTAATCATTAATATTTGATATAATGATTCAACTTAACTCCAAGTAAGAAAATTTAATTTACAACCATGTAATATTCTGTATGTTCCCTAATTTTATAAAATTTCAATTCTGGACAAACACTCTCACCATACATGTTTATTCGTTCATGTATATAAGTAAACCAGTCATGAAACAAACGGACCCGAACAATGAAATTAAACCACATTACCAATATTAAAGATTATGAATGAACACAAAAAGATTATAAAAATCATTTAAATGTAAAAGAGGTTCTGGAATTATTAATTAATGAACCTAATTTTGTTATTTAGGTCATTAATATCAAGGGGAGAACCCCATCAGACTTAAGGTAAGGGATCCTCTCTTTCTCACATTTATTCAAGAATATCCTCTATATTATTCCCTTTTAGGTATAATTCCTACTGATGGGGTATGATTTATTACCTTCCCTATACTTACATCATGATTTATAAGATACATGACATCCCTTTATCTCTCATTAAGACCTCCTAAGTACACCTGATACCATGACGTTATTCCATAAGGGATTCTACTCGAGCTGCCTTTATTCTTTCAGGTTGCTCGATCTTTACTTTTACCCAAATGAAGTTGTATTTTATTTTTATGTAAAAATTCTAAATACTTTTTATATTCTCCAAAATCATGTTTCAAGTACCATCCCACATTATATTTTTAGGATATACATGCTTTTAAGTGATTTCCTCCTCGATACTTCCCAACAAGGAAACTCGTTTTAAAGGAACTTCCCAATTTTTTTACCCAATATCAAGTGAATTCAACTATTGGTTCAAAGCCAATTTTTTATAAAATCTATATTTTTATTATTAAAACATTATTTTTTTACTTCTAGTTTAATATAATAGATTATTTACTTTTAGGATTTAAATGTTCTTTAGTATTTTCCTTAAAACATCACTAAAATGTTTTAATCCTATGAATTTCCTAAATACTCTTATTACACGTCGTCACTTTTGTTTTACATCACATACTATGATATATTCTTATTTTAACTTATTAATTTCCATTTATTTTTTAATTACTTTCTCTCCCTGGGATGCTTTATGTTTATGTATGATTGATTTTGTATGATTATTTATGTGTAAAGAATATTAATGAACATGTTAAGATGGGTGTGACCATATAGAACTCTTATGAATTGTGTAAAGTTTAGTCTCATGATATGTTATGTGTAATGGTCATAGAAATTAGCCTTGAATCGTGCTACCATGTGAAATAGTTTTGGTGGTTAACATTGACTTGTACTCCTCTATGTGCAACAAGCCTTGACTCATGCTAAAGTCGTGATTTATGTTGCTGGAAAAATACTATGAATTCATGTTTATATGATCCCATGTTAATATGTTATGATTCTACATTCTATTTTATATCATTTTCTCACGATCTCTAACCCTTGTTCTAAAGACTTATTCTTATGTTTAATCCCTTACTAGTATTTTAGCTCATCCCATTGTTCATGTGATCCCCTGGGGACCCTATGCAGTTGTAAGGGCTCAATGGAAGTTATGAAATCTTAATTAATATTAAATAAATAAGTGTTTTTTAGTCCTAGGTTTTAAGTTTCATGTAAATAATCTTCAAAGACACCAGGCTTCACAATCCATGGATTGTACTTTGATGTTTAATTATGCTTAAAATCATGTAATGATATGTGTATAATGATAGGGTCGCTATAGTCGACATAGATAATTCCATAAATAATTGAAACTGCATCCCGACTAACCTCAACAAACTCCATATTAATAATTTTTGAACTCAAAGGTTATCTCATATTCATTTTATAATTATTATTAAATAATCCTTTTTGTTAAATCTAATGGTTATATAAATACTTAAACCTCATAAAAGTTCTCCTAAAATACCATTAACCTACTCAAAATAAAAAATATTTCATCCTAAAAAATGGTTCCTAAAATAAACTTAATATTTAAGAATCAAAACATTTAAGTAAAAATAATTTTATATTAATGAGTAAATCATGTAGCCCAGTGGTATATGATGCTCCCCCTCTCTCTTAAATTGTGGGTTTAAGCCGCACAACTTTTCTAGATGTGTTAAGATGATGCTAAGAATGCGAGTTTTACTTTTTCTAAAACTATACTAATATCATTCATATAATAGTCCAAAAAATTTATTAACTTCCTCAAATATTAATTTATTAATCAAATCTCTCTTTAACCCCAAAGTTTTTTTATATGACTTTTTTTTTCAAAAAATCAAATAATCTTAATTTACTATTATTAGCTTAACTTCAACGATCTTATTAACCCTAAATGTTATCAATACCTTTAAACTAATGAAGAGATAATTATCCCTAAAATAATACTTCATGTTGAATCTAAGGGTTTTATATACCTCAAATATCCATTAAAACTTAATTAATGCCTCCATTGTATCTTTATCACATAAAACCTCGTATGTTGTATGCATGGATTTTAACATATGAACAACCTTAAACTCATAATACCATGGTGGAATCCATGAATATTACATTAAACTTATATGAAGAAAAATATGATTCCAAAAAATAACACAATCCTTCTATGTTTTATGAGTATTATATCAAAAATACGATTGATAAGAATAATTATACAATACAATTTTTGAAACCTAATAAAAAAATAGTTCATCCCCTTTACTTAAATAGTTATTACTACATTGTTACTTAATTTTTTCTAAGAGTTAACGTTTAGAAAATTTAATTAAATTGAATAATTCATGTGTTCCACACATGTAAGAAAATGAACACTAAATGGATCCCTAAGATGAAATTTATTTCCTCCCATTATACACATTATTTTTTTTCTCCAGAGTTATTTTCTTTTTACCAATATTTTTCTCACAAAATAATGTTACCATTCCTTTGATACATTATCATGGGTTTTTACTTCAACAATTTTAAAATAAAGGAAATTTATCCTTCTTTCCTCCATGTAATCCACCGCCCAAGATATTAATAAACTTTATTCTTTTCTTTCTTGGTGAGTCTGAGAGTTAGATAAGGTGTAAAATGTTAATTATATATCAAGGAAACTGATTTGGAATAATCATGATATCCTTCACTCTAGTAATAATTCCATTTATTTTCTCATAATCTCCACATTTTCTATCATCATCAATGTTATCCCGATTCTTTCAAGTTCCATCTATTGGCGAAAACCAAAAAGTATAGAAAGGGAAATAATAATCATATAAGAAAACCATATCGCCAATTATAGTGTGTCTAAATCATTGACAATTATTTTAAATATAACACACCTTTGGTTTCAACTAGTCCAGTTATTAACATAATATATTCCAATCCTCCATGATGGTTCATTATGAAAATGAAAATTAACCTCATAGTATCCCTCGTAAGTATTAAAACCAGTATGTAACATGGCCCTTTATCACCCACTAGTTGATGATCGAGTCAAATCCCAATACTCCATTTTTTGTGTAATTACCCCTATGTACATATGGTTTATATCCACATCAACTCATAGTATCCAAAATTATATTTATTTCTTGGAACATCATATAGTATCTACCTTACCAAAATTTAGGTTTTTATCCTATACTAAGACTTATCCTAAATGTCAGTCATTGAGTTATATTCATTAATTTATGTTTTCCTAAATCACTTTCCCCGGGTTTCTACTAAAATTACTATAGTACCTACTATAAAAACCCTAAACCTAGTATACTAGAGTTAGTGGTTTCATTATTACATTGGTAATTGAAACAAGTGTTCGTAACCAAAAGGACCAATAGTTCAGATGTTTTAAAAAAATAGATACATACATGAATCTCACATTACCTTTTAAATATTTAAACAAAACTAATTTTTTTCTTGGATAACACCACTATTACCATTATCGTATCGCAACATATCAATCATAATAAAATTCCTATCATTCTAGTGAAAGGAAATGTAAAAAATGGGTGATATATAATGCTCATTAAGGGTATATATATAGAAGAATATATCATGTATACAAAAGGAAAAATCAATATAGAAAGATAAATAAAGAAAACCCATTCCATTAAATCAATAAATTGGGAATGAATAATAATATGGTAGGAATAAATTATTATCAAATAATTCCTTATAAATAACCAGATGAACTTGAAACATGTCATTGGATATGAAATCCAATAAAATAATTACTTGTACATCAATAACTAATCACATAATGTGGGAATGCATAATGGATGACATCATAACCATACCTTCATGGATTCGTTAAAATAAATCTTATATAAATGGGTATGGCCTCAACCAAAAATCCAAGATAGATTGTCTCATGAGACATACCAATGAAATGATGGGTTATAACTGGCCCCGTCTGTCACTTACTAAGTTTAATTCATTCCTTATATGAAATGGTAGAAACACAATCATGTAAAAATTTATATTAAAAATAAACCAAAAACAATGTTAATAATTTTCCCAAGAATAAGAAACATAAAAAATTGCATTGAAAACTACCATAAGAAATGTTTATAGTCCCCAAAATATATAAAAATAATTATAAACCTTCAAGAGTAATATATAGAATGATATCAAAATAGTACAACTCTAGTCAAAATGATTGTAAAAAATATAGATTAATAATAAGAATAATATCATTGCAACATATTCTCATTTTATTATACGTAATCGAATGGTTGTTATCAATGATGAATAGAATAACCTTATAAATTTAATTAAAACAATTCTTGAGGAAAATATCCTTTTTAGTTTGAAAATAAATTCTAGAAAAATAATATTTAAGGAATATTAAGAAAAAATTATTTTGTGAAAAGAATCCTGGAAACATTAAAAGTAGGATTGAAAAAAATTAGTGTTAATGATGGTTTAAAATTCTATTCATATTGGGTATTTTAAAAAAATAGTCTATTCAAATTTTTTGTAAAAAGTCAAAAAAATACTTCACTTAAAAAATTAAAGAAAGATTACACTTCAGCAATTTTGTAAAAATTAAAAAATGGGTAAAAATAAATTTTAATAATGATAATATAATTGTAAAAACATTTATAGGAAAATTTTATTTGGAAATAAAACTATCTTTAACCTAAAATAGAAATATATTTTTCTTTTCTAAAAATCATTTTCTCAATAATTTTTTGTACCAAAGAGAGGAAAATGGTACTATTACTTGATAATTTCATGAATTATTAGTGAATAAGAACATATATTTGGTTTAAGATAGAAATATAAAAAATTACTCTAGTATAAACTTAAACAAAAACAATCAAAAAAGGATTTTTAACTATATAGGGGAGAGGAGAGGGAGTGTCCTTTTATAAGTGGGGGAGAGTACACACATGGAATTTTTGAAAGAAATAAAATGTAACAACATTTTACAAATTCTAGAAGGCTCCAAGATGGATAATTATTAAACCATAAAAGAGATATGATCTAAAAATGTCCATAAAATAGAAATTATCAAAGATTATTGTTTTTTTCCCTTAACTTTATTGTTTATCCTATGATAATCTCATTTTAACCATAATGTCGGTATTTAATTTTTAATGTTTCAACTATTTATTATAACTGGAAATTAATTTTTCCTTATTATCTAATAATAATAATTATTATTATAAATATTTAATAAATTATTTTTAAATTAATAACACAAAAGTGGTAGAATGTAATACTAAATTATACATAAAAGTTTGTTGCAAATATTTTTTCCACGTGACATGTTTTCTTAAGTATAAATGGTTTTATATCAAAATTAAACTTTTAATTTATTAACATGAAATAATTTTATTATTTATAATATAATTGATCTTATTTTATATCTATAATTGTTTTAAAACAAAATGTAACTTTTCTAATGATTTAAACAAAAAATATTTTTTTATAAAAATGATTATTTTGACTATTCATTAGAAAATTATTCTTTTTTTATAAAGTTTTCAAAAGTTAACTCCAATATTTTTTAACATAGTGATTGAATAATTACTTTTTTTTTTTCAAATAAAATTTCTAAATTAGTAAAAAATAATCTTAAAAAAAGTGTTAAAAATTAAAAGAAAGCACTTTTAAGAAATTTTTTTTTTTTAGTAAATACTGGATTTATTCATATCCCATAATTAAAAAATATATTATATGAATTATAATATATTTTTTTGAATTTAAAACATATAAATGTCGTTAAAATAATTCAGCAATAGTGATTATTTTAATTTATTAAGATATAAACATATTGTCTGCTTAAAAAATAGTTTTTAGAAGAACATTTATTTTACTTTCAAAATATTTTTTACATTTATTTATAATAAATTGATAACTAATAATTTTATTTTATATACATGAAAAACTATTAATTTTCCTAATTTAATTATTTCTATCAGTACTCTCAAATTTAACAACTAGGTTATAATGGTCATATTAAAATAACATATTTCACAGGTTGTTTAAACTTGATGATGCATGTCGCAATTGCTATCGAACACAATTTTCTTCTTTATAAATATCCTAGTGTTACATAATCCTTATAAAATTATTCATATACAAAAGGGTGAGTAGATCCAAAATAAAATACAACATTAGAAGTTGTTAAGTGGATTGTATGTGTGCATTTGACCACTTCATTATCATAACCAATATCAGTGATAATGATCACATGAGATTTATCTCTGTATATAGGCTTAAGAGGTTACTGACATCGATCATCATCAATAAATTGTATATTTGAGTACTAATTATAATAATTTCCATACTCATTTCATTTGAAACACTAATGTGTGGTTGATGCATTTTATGGTGATTTCTCTCCATAATTATCGAATTTATTCTTCACATCACTTCGGTATTTGATTTCTTTATGACCATCCTTTCCAAGCCTAAAATATTTATCGATCCCCTTAAAAAAATTTCTATTATGTTTCCTCAGACACGTTGAGAATAATTGAAAGCACATATCCTCATCTTCATTATTATTATTAGAATTTTCTTTTAATTACATCATTTTTTCTAATCTATACCATGATATTGATGAGTAACTCCAATATACATATCCATCATGATAGAAAATATTTTTGTTCATAGTTACTAAAGTATTTTTTAGATAATTCTCTTCAGATGCTTGGTTTTTAGCCAATGAAGAATCGATCTATCTCAATTTCATGTTAGATGATAATAATGATATCATACCTCACAAGAATTAATTTTTTTTCATAGATTCCAATGGATACATAATCCTTCTTATTTAACTCAAGAAATTTATTCACTATTTTTTTAAAAATAGTATAAGAAAAGAAATTATTGAAAAATAATTTCTTAAACTCATCCCACTCCATGGAGTCAATTTATTTCTCTCTCCACATGTTCATTATAAGAGTAAACCGTTGATATGATTCAACTTCCAAATGATAAATGACCAAAGAAACTTTTTCATGTTATAAAAAATAGAGAATATAATATATCTTTTCATGTATACTAATCCATTTCATAGTAATAAGTAGATAAATAAATCCACTAAATGAAGGTGGATGCTCTCACATGAAGGACTCAATATATTTTTATTCCTTCCTTTTAATATTTGAAATATCAACATGATTCGTAGCTTGATAATGTTTCGTAAGCATACTAATATAATTTTTCATTCCATATATTATAAAATTGGGTTTATCTAGAGTAAAATAATTCTATTTTCCCTTAAATTCAACATCAATACGGTTTCATTAGATTCTAGAAATTGTGTTAAACCAAAAAGCATACTGTAGGAAAGAATAATTAGAGTGGTAACTATATAATCAAGGAAGCCAATTTATAGGACATCTAAATCATGAAACCTCATTTTCAATCCATGACACCTTAGGTTTATCATTAGTTATGAATGGATATTACCAACATATTTGGATTTCATCATATACTTAGCCTTACACCCAAGTATTTCACCAAAGTTTTCCAACCCTAATATATTAATATTCTATAAAACAATCCTATGATACTAACTATAGTTACCCATAATTTTCATATATTGATATTTCATATTAATAGATGAATGTTAATTACATTTTAGAAATACATTCTTGAGAACCATAATGGATTAGTGTCTATTGAGACTAAATATAGAGTATTATTATCTCATGGATGATATTCAACATCTCCCATAAAGATATTTCCAAAAATGTACTACTCTCAGACATACCATAATTAAAAATTCTCTTTATAAATGGGTAAAGTAATCATAAGAACGCATAACCTTATATGTTCAATAAGGAAAAACAAGGGGGATATCGATGATCACATAATCATAATATGGGCACCAGAGTTTGAAAACATGAGTTTAAAATATGAAAACCATGCCTAGAATACCATAGATAACAATATTTTTTCATGGAATAAATATTTGTAGTTGTTAAGATATGAATCTTAATGGAAACAATGAACATGATCCAAAAGGGAATAACACAAGCATAAGAATTTTTTTTGGAATTCTAATAAGCATAGAAAATCATTTCATTAGTAGTCAAGGATTACTATGAACACTATCTCACTAGATTGGATTCAATCCCCAATCCGTCATACCTTATTCAAGGTTCACTCCCAATGCTATCATAGGGGACATTGCCCATTAGTGATCTAGGTTCACTCTTTATTATAGTCCTTATTATCTCTCGAGATAAACATACTTACCTAATTCATTGGAGTGGTATATAATTATGGAAACACATGTCACATAATAAAAATCATAAATATGTGTACTAAAACACCAAAAAATATTCATTATATAATATACCATGGAAATAAAACAATCTTGATAAATACTTCATCATTTAATCATATCATAAACTATATAAAAGTAGTGGGTTTCATAAAGTTTTCATTATTACTTTATTAACCAGTGAGAAAGAAATACATTTCATATAATAATCATTAAATAATCATCATTATATTCCATATAAATATGAAATGTGGATAATATCATCATATAATATCCGTATTAAATCATAAATATCATCAATGGAATTTATCATATATAAAAATTTCTATTAAAATATCACTAGGATATTTCTTTAGGAAAATACCCCTTCAAATTTATAATCACTTATTTAAAATATAAAAAATTTCCTTAATATTAAGGAAAATGTTTTCTATGAAAATAACATTAGAAAATGTCAAGGTAGATTCAAATAATTGAGTGTTCATGATGTTGGGAAATTCAATTCATGTCGTTTATATTAAAAAAAATATTCCTTTCACATTTTTGGTTCAAATAATTCAAAATAACAATACCCAAGAAATAAAAATAATATTAATTTTACATCATTTTACGAAAATTAAATCAGGGAAAAATGGTTTTTAACATTCATAGTATAATATTAAAATAATTATAGAATTTTTTGTGTAAAACACGGAATTGTAAGAAAAAGGATTTACGACTAAAGATGGAAACAAATTCTATTTTCCTTAAAAAACATATTTTAGTATATTGAGTTCTTAAAGAGAGAAAAATGAAAAGAAAACATGTAATATAAATAAAAACCAATAGAAAAAGAAAATTCAATGCATTCTTGAGTTGTGGAGCATGAAATTTCACCATCAGAAACTTAATTATAAATCATCATGATAAACAATGAGAATGTAACATAAAAACCTTACCTTGAGTTTGAATTAATTTGAATGAATTTAAACATAATTTAATAATAAATTTAAATTTATTACAATCATAGAAAATATTCTTTTAAATAATAATAATATAGTATATTATCCAATTATAACATGTCACTACCCATTTATAAACAATTCCTTATTAAAATAGTTGTTTCGGGGTGTTAACCGTTTCATTTTTCATGCGAATTTCGGTTTGGTAGTTCCAGTCCTTTTACGTTGATCATGATTGTAGAATATAATTTTTTTAACAATGATTTAAATATTATATATATTAATTATATATATATATATATATATATCTATAAAAGGATAATATAGAAAAAATGAATTACACCATTCATGGATACTGTATGCTGCACTTACACATGAACATTGTTTTCATATTTTGATGGATTTAATGAAATAAAGGTAAGTAACAAATCACTATTAAAAAATAATTATTATTTTATAAATATAATTTATATTAACTAGTTCTATTTTTATAACCATCCATTAAAAATTGGGGAGAAAAATAAATTACCCCGCTATACGGAGATGGTGAGCAATACGAAATCAGGGGAAATATTTTGATTTTTCATAGGATAAAAAAGAGGTTGAATGTGAATTCAACATAATAAAAAGAAAATCTAAATACATTTATTATATTACAGTCATTATTTTATAATTAATAACATAGTTTTAGAGGAGTCATACGAATAAATGAAATTGAAAGAACTTGGATAAGAGTTATATCTCTTCTTTGAGAAACCTCTTTTGGATTACACATTAATCCTTTAGAAGCTGATATTTTGGAAATACGAGAAGCTCTATGATGTGGGAAATTTAAATTTGAACGTATTAAGGTGGTTATTTTCTGATATATAAGACTAAAAAGTTGCGAGTAAGTAAAGGAATAGGTTCCATTTTATAAGTGAGGGGAGGGTAACTCTTGGAATTACATAAATTATTTATTAAATAGAAATTAAATTTCATAATAATGTGGATAAAAATTGATAAATTAAAATATACTAGAGATATAATTTTAAATACTCGCATCCAATAATATTTATACAAGTTTAGGTGATTGTTTAACCCTTATATCGTAGTTTTATACCCCCATTAACCCTTTTGACATTTACCACAATATAATTTTTATTATTATTTTAGGGTAAAAATGATACTTTAAAAGGAAAAGTGAATATTAAATAGAACATGTTTTATTTTTTAAACCATATACCATTAACATGGTTATATATATTATTTTTGGGTATTTAAAATCACTTAATAAAAAAAATTTTATTATAAAATATCATTAATGTAATTTTGGAAGTATTCATTTACATTTATACTAAATTCATCAATATAGTAATTTAATTATAATATAAAACTTTAAAATATACCAAATATGTTATATTAACATATAAAATTTATGTAATACAATAATCTATATAAATTATATTACTTTTAAAAGTTCAAAATCATTTATTTTATTTTCTTATTAATTAAATTAACAATATATTGGTGTTACGTAAGGATTGAAGTTGAATATTCAATCACTAAAAAAAAATAATATTATAAAAAAAATTTATACACATTTCAAAGAAACACTGAAAACTAAAAAAATAGTTTTTTCGTTATAAAAAAATATTAATGATATTATTGTTGAGAGTGTGACATTATGTATTTATTTTATTCTTAAATTAACATAAAGGTCAATATCAAAGGAAAGTAGAACCAATTGGCCATATTTTCTTGAAATTGATGATAATGGGTGAATCCCACTCATCTAATAGGATACTAGTAATTTTTAAAAATAATTTAAATCCTTATCGCACATTTTTAACTATGTTTTATCTGTTTTACACCTATTGATGTGACAAATACTCAGAGAACTTACCAAAAATAAAAGTGTTAAATTTTCCAAAAAATTATTCTCATAATTCCAAATATGGAATAAATTTTTAAAAAATTAATTCTAATTATTATAAGAATTTACTTTAAAATTAATTAATCAAAATATGATAAAAAATTATTTTTCAGATAAAAAGTCTTCTTATGTTTAAAATTTTGTTATAAAAAGGTACAAAATAAAATTTATTCCAATTAAATTAATTGGAATATTAATAATATAAAAAAAATAATATTTCTTTTAAATAATTTTATAATAAAAAGAAACATTCCAAATTATTGAAATGAATAGTTTGTCTTAAAAAGGAATCAGTATTTTTTACTATTTAATGAGAAATAAATATTATAAAAGAATTACCAAATATCACTATATTATAATTTTGAAATACTATTTTGAAAATTAATTTTCATTTTTTTCAAATTAATTTTCCTAAAGTGTAAAAAATTAATAATATTATTTTCTAATAAAAAACAAATACAAACAACTATTTTTTTTTGGAAAAATGTAATTTTTTGCATATAAAGATTTTTCTCAAAAGTGAGTACTTATTTACCGCTATATTTGTATTATCTAAATCCTTTATAAATACTTTTAGAAATTTATTTATTTATATTCTGGTTTTGAATTTAAAATCATGGCTATGATGGTATACTATATTTGGATTCCTTTAGACATGGGTTTGCTTGTATTGGAGGCCATCAAGATATAAAATTTATTTGAAGAGAAATATGTCAAAATAGATTTGGGTGGTATAAGTACCTCTATAGAAATGTTGATTTGGAATATAAAATGGTGATTTTTGATCCAAATTGTAGGTTGAGTTTTTGATCATAGTTTAAGAATGTGTGCATCACTGGACAACCCATATTCATATATAGTTAACATCTCTGATGTTGGGTAGTCCCGAAGACCTTCTACCATCAACTATAAGAGTAGTAATTGTCTTGGGAGTACAATTTTTCATTGAATCAACTCCACTATATTAGTAATATCTATTCACATAATGATGAAAGCTCAAATAGTTTTTTCCAAGGACATTTCTTATAAAGGTAAAATTTACACAGATCTTCAAATATATTAGATGGAAGAAATCCAAAAAAATAAAAAATTGAAAATTTTCACATTATAAACATGATTAGTGCATCTCACATAAAAACTATGTTAATGGATGGAGTTTTCACAATAATATTGAAAAAATATTGTTCATATAAAACTTTTATGGTATATTAGTTGGTTCATTAAAGGATGTTTTTAGTCAAGAATACCTTCATTCAAGGAGAATTTTTTTATGGATTATAATGAATCATCTATAATATAGTTAATTTAAGAAAAATCACAAATTATCACATGGGTTCCCCATTTTACCAATATAAAGATAAAAATATCTATGTACACTATGTAGAACATATGTGGGAAACCTTGTATTCCATAGAATTAAATCCTCCTCATTACGAAAAGATCAAACTCTAGGGGTGTGTGGGTGGGGGATTTGTTCACTCTAGAAAAATTATTGATCACCTCATTAATAAAGATAAGAAGGGAGAAAATTGAAAAGGGAATCTTTTTATAATGAAAATAAAATCATTTCCAGAGGATCATTATTTATGTTGTTGGAACATAATTCCTTCATGATGACATAATATTTTTGTTATTTCATAATATCTTTTCATTCGATAATCCCTTTATTAAGATAAGGATAAACACATTTGAAAATTTAAAATATGTTTGTGATTGGGAATCATTCTGAAGATAAAAGGTGTAACGCCTTCATTCCCATGAAATAACTTTTTTTGAGCATGGCTTTGTGGAGACAAGTAATAACTCCTTTCTGGAAGAATAATTTATTCATATATTGATATACATTTGTGGAGATAAAGTGAAATTACATCATGGATATGGAATAGTATTTCATTCATGCATCATTTATGGAATCCTACCATATATCCATCATGATTGTATAATATTCCCATGACAAAATGTTGATTTGAGGCATCATGATGGAAATACTTCACAATCTCATAGGATTCTCACCTCACAGAGATGAAACATTTATCCTCAATGAACACATACATACTTTATGAAATAAATTTTGATACGGTAGTTATGATTCACCACATAGAAATACCTGACACATGCTTTGATAAATTTAGAAAAACTTGGAATGGAATATTACTGCCCCAAAAATATTTATAGAAAAACCACATCATTTTAAAACTATTTCCTTTGTGTTAGCATTTGGGAAATCACCATTGAAACGTCAGAATTTATGTTGGAGAACGGGAAGGATACCACATAAGTTCTATACATTGATTCCTTCTTTGTATAAAAAACATCATGATTCCTTTTATGTAAGACCATTCACGAATAATTTTTTGTAACTTTTTAATGGAGGTATGTTCATAGAAATATTATACAATAAACATTTGTGAATTTTACTTACATAGTTTCTTTCTGGAGGGGTGCTCGTGTAAATATTCTATGAACATGTAGCCTTAAGATCCATACCATTGATCAACTTTATCAACCTATATAGAAACCCAATCTTATACAAAATTGGTTATTATTAAATTTTCTAAGTCCATATTTATAACTGTCTATATATGTATATTTTTTTTCCTTGTGTGACTCAATTTATGAAATATCCCTTTTATTGGTGTACAAGCCACCACTTTCATAAAACAATCCATTTAAATGAACCAAATCTTTCACATGATTCTAGTATCATTTTATAAATGTTTCCCCTTTGAAAAATTCCACCACTATGTATGATTGGGTATAGGTTAACAACTTATTTGAAATTTTATCTTTAGGGAAGCTTCTGTATAGCACCAAATAAATACCCTAAGTTGAGATACCCCTCCAAATTTTCTTAAAATCATTAATTTGATATACTCCTCTCTATTTTCAAAAATTATGCGATTCAATATTATCCTCTTGGTTTCCAAAAATTCCACGTGTCTTGGTTATCCTCTTAATTTACTCAAATTTAATATGTCGTGAACTTACTAATGGTTTCCCAAAAATACATATATTTATATCATTTTCCATAATAAACTAGAAGGGGCCTCTTGTGAATAATCTCCACTCTAGCCCCTTGGAAGTAACCTTTATCCTATTAATCCATGATGCATGAATTTAAGCTACTTAATATAAAGTATCTAGCACATAAATTTAATATTCATGGGGTAGTCTTGTTATGTGAACATAAACTATACTACTCAAACTACAAGGATTTTGATTCATATTCTAGCAGGATATATTAGAATAATCATTAAGGTTCAGTCCTAACTCTAATACCATTTCATATCTCCCTTGGGAGGTGGTGTCCCCCAAACTTTACCATCTCTCCTTATGTGATGAGAATAAGATTAGCAATGTGAAAATCATAGGCTGGTTCATTTTTCTCATTTTATGAGCATAAGATTCCCGATTTAATTATCATAGGATTACCAAACCCCCTTTGGTAACGAGCATAATATTCCTTATGTGAGGGTCATACGATGATACATTATTTATTATGTAATGACCATAAAATTCCCCTTGTGTTGAGAATAGTTTGAATTACCATTTTTTAAATAGAAAAAGGTTCCCCAACAGACTGACATGAGAAAGATACAAAACACTCTCCCCTTTCCTTTTGCGAAGAGAATAAGATTCCCTCATGCTTTGACATGAGGAAGATATGACAATGTATGAATATAATATCCCACTCTGTTTAACATTAAATTTATTTTATGTTGTCATAGATACATGAAAGGAACTACCATGTCTCTTTCTAAATGACATTAAAAGGTATGACACTTCTCATCATATGGTGCTGAACTCTATGGGTTCTGATCGTCTTTATAGGGATATGTTGGAATCTCCTCAGTTGGGCCTAATCTAAACTATAGGACACCTCCATAATCCTTTCATATTATCCCTATTCCTCCCTCAATTAAAATAAAATCTAGAGTGCATAACAAAAAAACATTAAGCTACAGTTTTTTCATATACTTGAGACAAATGAGAGATAATATAATTTTCATGTGTAGTTTCCTCTTAAATACATATTATCATCCAATTAACTTCACTTAGGGATATATAATAATATTATTATTAAGGACATAAAAACATGTCTAAAATATTTTATAGAGTCACATAATATAAAATTATACCCCTTGAGGGATGATACAACCATCCATTTTGTCAACCAATGTGCAACCCAATGTGTCCTTGGTATGACCAAGTGACTTCCTACCTTTTGAAAGAATGCACGCACTATCTAAAAACACGTTGAAGTTTAAAACATGGAAAACCCATAATTTTCATTAAATTATGGGTTTCTTGGGATCTAAAACCACTTGTTTAGGGCAGTGAAAGGAAATCAAAACATCATTCCCAAGATCCCCAAGCTATAGAAAATTTAATCCATGAATAATATAAATAAAGAGTATATAAATTTAATTGATTCTAGAAAAACAATCATTTTTGATCATAGTGGTTGATGAAGATCACTGAGGAATATATAAAGGACTCTTACCTCAATGGTATATCCTTGTATTGACCAAATCATCCAATTCTTGAGTGGGAACCTCAACAAATCTAAAATTTTATAGTATCTCTTATGAGTTAAGGATTGAGAAGGAAGAGATATTTAAGTCTAATAAGTTACATGAGGATTCATTTAGATCAAAGACCACAACATAATGGGTGAAAACTCTTTATATATCCCTCTAGGATGATTACATATTTTCCTTGAATTTACTTGTATGTTGTAAAACATGTGATCAATTCATACATTTTCAAAACCGTTGTTTCCCCATGAACGAGAATGAATTAATTAAATGAATGAATTATAATAGTCCCTATATTACATATATTAATGATATCTACTGTCAATGTTAATTTAAACATTAAAATATTATTATTTTTTCCTTAAATTATCATTGGGTTAGAATATGAATAATCCCATATGATTCCTCAAACTACTACATTATGATTTATATAAGTTGTAAAATATGACTAGAATTGGGAGTGACAGGATATAATTATATTCATACATTATGATGTTCCATTTACAAGGTATAAATATTTCTTATTTCCTGTATATCATACCATATGATAAATACATAATATATAAAATGGTATGTTACAAATATTATATGATTTTGCATTTTCTTTAGGTAATTTATCTAATAATCTATGACACACATTAAATCCTAGTAGACGTTGTGCCATTTCACCTTATATTATATCAAATATATTTAAATAAGAAATCATATCAAAAAATCCTTTTATAAATTTCCAAAAAAACTTTTTTAAATCTATCATCAAATTCACTATGTATCGAATCATATACAATATATTTTTGATATCTATCCAAAAATTATTTTGGATAAACTCTAAAACACTTTTAGAGTAACTTTGTGAATTTCTTAAAACTTAATCCCAATATAATCAAACACAAACTATAAACCCATAGGCTTCTATAGAATTTAAAATAATTATCAATTCCTAAATTAACAAATTTATGTATAGATAGGCCACTAAAAATAATTTGTTCAACTAAAGATATAATGGGTTCTTGTGTGGTCTGCATCAAGCACATTCTCTATACCCATGAACAAAATTTTTACCATATTCCAGAATGGTTTTTCATTTGATAAATTTGTGTAATACATTGAGGAACCACATGACATAAATTATGTAAATTCCATATATCTACTCGTACATTCCCAATTCATTGAGTATAGGCTAACCGGGCTGATGAAAAAATTAATTATCATTCATCTAACTGGATGAGTACATCACATGAACCTCACACTGATAAATAAACACATCATAATTCTTATTTTGGAAAAGTCATATACTCATTATCTATATCTCAATATAGGTCCTAGAAGTCATACTTGTTAAATGACTTGATAGAAGCCACCTTGATTAAACCCAATCCAATGACATGATCAATAACATACCGAACCACCATCTTATTAGCTAAGTCTCAGGTATTTCTTACAAATAGAATCAAAGTACAAATGTTCTTATACTAGGTATGTTTCTAATCTCGACTACAAATAAATACCAATGTGAAACATACACCCTATTATATCAAAGAAAATGTTATGAAACTACATTTTGTAGAATCTTTATTCCAAATCACCCCGATTTTTTGAAATCCAAATAACACATACCTCAAGAAAGCAACCCTATATGCTATATGATGCTTTCTAGTGGGCATGATCTATTTAAAATTTGTGGGGTTATACCCTCTTAATATAGATAGACATAAATCATAGTTGAAATAATATAACCATTAATGATTATAATATATACCAAGATAAAAGTATACACTATATCTATATTCCATCCAGATAAAATAATAACTCTGATACTATAACACAAGAGAAACCCTAATGGATTACACGAATATATCAAGAAGTGTCACCCATAGGATGGTCATGTATAAACTACCAAAAATAAAAATAAAAAATAAATTAGTCTGTAATAAATACGGTCCTGAGTCCCTAGTTTGTCCCATTTCCTTATTGTATTTAGGAACCACAACAAAATCATCCAAAATGGGGCCCTAGACCTAAATATTCTTACAACTAAGAATTATTATTAGGCTCCAAAATGAATAATCTGGGTGTGAGTTAAAATTAGTTGGCCACCACCAATAGTGTAAATAAAGATATTTAGTATAAAATGGTACACATATAGTATGATATACATGTAAATAACTGCAAACAATATTTGGATATAATAATAAAAATATCAACCCCACTAGTGATACACATTCACCTTGTATGATACATATTGGATTTGGCCAGTTCCAGGATTTCTATAAACATATCATATAAAACTAAACTATGTATCATATCAAAATTTAACATAAAGTGTATAACATCCCATCATTGTATCATCACAAATACATTGGAAATATATCCTAATACATAACTAGATAGTGGGAATAAAATTCCTTATATAAAAAAATATGCAATACCTGGGAAATAAATCTTGATACAAAAGTTAGGATAGTGGTAATAATATCCTTAGAAATCATATAAAATTGGGAATCATGTCTTAGCTATATCATCAAAAGAGGTATTCACATCCCAAAAAAACCTATCTTGCATGGTAATCTCATCGACTTCCTTGAAATCATCACACCATTAGAAGACCATCTCACTCCCAATGGAAATGACTAATTAATAGGTTTTTTATCCTGGGAATCTCATCCCATTCCTTGTAAGTATCACATAAAGGGTAGTATATCCAACTAATAATGGTATTAACAAGTAAATGGGAGAAGTTCCATATGACATGGACATAATTAGTTTAATTAGGAATTCATTCCCATTACCATCATTATCAATCCCAGATGTAAATTATGTTTAATGACTTGGTGGGTGTCATATCCCACTATAATAGGCATAATGTCACTGGTCACCAGCTCATAACAAAATGGATATAAAAACCTTAAAGGGAATAACATAAGGTGTTTTTGAATATTTCCCAAACCAAAGGGCTATCACATAATAGGAATAACATCACTTTCCATGTTATCATATGATATGTATAAAATGTGTCCCATATCATGATAACAATAACTCACTAGGAATATAATCCCATGAATTAAGTGTTATAAACACAAGTAGGAATTTCATCATAGGATATAAGCCGCATCATAGTAATTGGGTGGGTTTTCCCACTTTGAAACAAACATATTATATTAGGGGAGTCACATCCGCCTCATAGAAATATTGATACAATAGCGAATGGGATCCCATAAAAAATTACCACATTAATAAATAACTTGATTACTAGGAAATATATATTAATAAAACATAACTATATTGGAAATACATCAAACTAACATTAAGTATAGGATATGTTAGTAATCTCCCATCCAACTTACTTCGATATCCATAATTTATTTATAAACCACTTGGCATATGAATTAGAGAATGGGGGGGGGGTCTCTCCCCTTATGTTAGTAGACTATGAAAAAATGATAATAATGAATCAAAAATGATCCACACGGGTCAAGTATCACAACTACCTCATATAATACACATATCTCCTACTCATGGGTGGCCAAAGGAACCTATTCTAGGAAGTCTAGTTTTTTTGAATTCCAAACATGTATCTCTTCTTATTCAGAATACATAATTTCTATTATTTAGATTTTCACCCATGGACCTTTATCTCTATGGAACCACTCTATATGTCATTGATTTCTAGAAAATATCCCAAATAACATATAATTTTACTCAAATGGTAAATAAAAACATCCTAGTATAAGGATAATATTATCCTCTCTTAGCAATACACCTATAATATATCCACGGAGGAAGAAATCACCTAAAAAAGGACCCAGGCATCTTAGCATTACTCAGGGTAATCCCCCAAGGGTTCTTGAGTATAAATTTCAACACACTTTTATTAATTTTTATGACTATAAAACATAAATAAATCAAGGTATATCAATATGAAGGTCCATAATGACCCTATAAGTCCTTAACAAACTCATAAAATTCAAAGGAAAACAATTTAACATAATTTAAGGTCAACCAGACTTAGTAAATGTGAAATTATATCAAATGTCATTTGAAACAACACACAAACTATTAAGAATAGTTAGGGACCACCCACCTTGATTCATTGGAATAACACTGTTTGAATACATATAGATGATTTAGATTCAAATAAATGTATCTATATTAGCTATAAAAATCCTTAATTTGGGTCATAAATAATAACACATTGATTAAAAATGAGAAGAATAAAAAATAAATGGAAAAGGAGTCACACCCTTACTCGAGGATACCTTTTGAGACAGATAAAACTCAAATCGAAGTAAAGAAAAAAAAATACCTAAAAGTGTAAGGGGAGACACCAGGTAGGAAAGATCCTCAAGCATGTTCTATTGAAAAAAATTATGGAAACCATATTTATTATGATTTTATTGTTAAAAAATTAATTTAATTAATTTTAAAAGTTCCTTGAACATGCATTGTGGTGTTATAATAATGGTCATGGTGCAATTTCCCTACTAGGGATTCCCATACAGAACCTCTCTACTAGACATAAAATAGAACCTCACACCTAGAAAAAAACTGAAAACGTGGGGCCATACGATCAAAAAAATGACTTTAACCCTTCATGGAATAACCCTCCCACACAGGGTGAACTTCACTACAAGACACCTCTATATTCTTATGCAATACACTACCCATTAATAAATATTCCATGGTGAAACACAAGGGTTGTGACACAACCTACCGACTACAAAAAAAATTTAATTTCACAAGGAAAATTATTAATCTTACAAAACCATGGAGATAATCCAATGAAACCATTGATTCATAGTAATCCATACACTACAACATGGTTTATACATACTCCATAAAAAATAAATTCACCTGGGAGTCACTATTGAATAGTGACCTAAGGTTTTAATATAAATAACAAAATACTCGAAAATTATAATTTTATAAAGGATATAAATGGTGGAACTTCTCCTGTTGTGATGTGACTACACACCTATTCTAAAAACATATATGAAGAAATATGTCACCACACCACAACACCTCCTAATATGGAATGATATTCAAATTTTAGTAAACGTTTACCCTAATCTTGGTCCAAATCCCAATATAGACTCCCAATACCCACTATAGGCCTCCTGTACCAGAGATACCATGTTGTAAACACCCTATGAATAAGTTTAAATTTATTTGAAAAATTTAAATTTCAATCAGATTCAAGAAATTCAACTCATTCCTACTTCCAAACTCATTTGAAGTTTAATTACCTATAGTTATATCAATACAAATATGTGCATGGAGTTATAACAAACCGACAATAACACTTCTCTTCCCCAAGACGTTTTTATACATGTCTCTCATGAACCACATTAGTTGTAAAAACATGAAGCATGGACTGAATCCACATCTTATTCTAGATATGATCATGTTGGAACCCCACATGAACTAGAAAAAAAATGTAACTGCCCAAATTAATCACACTATGACCTATAATAAATAGAGGAGATTAACTAAATTATGTATATAGATCTGTATCTAAGCTATAGTTGTACATTATGTATAACAATCTTTGATGAGTACCTCACAGCATGACCGAAACCGGAAAGGCTCAATAGTCCAAGCACCGTGGAACTATCTAAAACAACATTTCCATAACAATGTTCCACCCTTGGTGGTATTCATAGATTCTTAAATATTATATGTCATGTACCCAATGATGATATCACTATTGTAAAACTAAACCAAATATACCCAATGTTGGACTGAAGAACCCCCAAAGCATCTAAGCCACTAACTAATAGTTTTAGACTCAATAATCAACTAAACTCACAACGAATCTCTCCATTACATAAGGTTTCATAATCTCCATAGTTAGTGACATCCACGAAATTGTTCCTCTAACCAGAAAATTTCAAAATTCCCTCTGGTTAGGTACTAAACGCACTAAACATATTCCTATCTATGATATGGTACTAGAATCTCGATCTCTCTCCCAAAAATGTTATATATATGTATAGTCTTCTTATATCCTTGTGAAAATAAAAAATACTTACCAATACTAGTAAAGGTAGTTTGTATTAATCACATATAACACTCGATATGCTCCACCCAAACAAGGGTTGGAATAAAGCATTATTAATGGTTACTCCACCAAATATAACTTTCCACCAGATCAAAATTTGACAAAGATGTATCTATATCACATAATTATTCAAACACTAATATTCATGAGACCACACTCAAAATATCTATAAAAAACAAATGAATGAGACTCTCTCCTAGGATATGACATTATGGTACTCCACACGATTTCAATCCAAATACACTTTAAATCCAAAAACACACACTTGATCTTGATATTCATAACATTAATCTAGTTTTATCACCCACTACTATTCATATCTCATATTCAAACTCATTACGTAATATATTTGGCTATACCAATAATATAAAAATTATATTGGGCTCCAAATTCCATGAATATAGGTGGGGAACCAACCAAAAGTCCATCAATCAAGCCAATTGACTCAAGCCTTGAAACCATAATAAATACACCAGTCACCTAAATAGTTCTCACATAACCCATGTGTCCATATTTTACACCCATGTGTTGGTAAATATTAAAGAGATATAATGGTTTAATTCCCTCATACAAAATATGGTGCCTCCAAAATTACCATCATCACCACACAACCATTCATACCCCCAGCATGATCATTTTAAAAACACTTTGTATTACTCAACTAAACTTTATTTAGTCAATAAGGTTAAAGAGTATTTACCCCAACATAAAAAGTAGGTACCTCATAAGGTCCCCTACCCCATACAGGTCTCAAGAGACTAAAAATGAGTTCCTATCAACCTAACCATGCACCATAATGAAATAAAAAAGGAAGAAAAATCCATTGAAGCGATTACCATGACCTAACAACATGATCCACATGACCTGGATACAAACTATCCCCAACTTGGAGAGTTTACAGAATCCATTCATTTACATAACTCACATTCTATACAAGAACATTTGGAAAAAACAAAGATCTTTGCTCACTTGTCAGAGGATTATATTGTTCCTCATATAGTACAATTTCAATATACATAAAATGGAATAATATACACTTAATTTAAAAAAGGTTGGAGTTATAATGGAATATTTACAATAGTACACATGGATACCATGCTAAATAAATACATAAGTCCATCCAAAAATAAAAATTTGTGTGATACTATAGATCAAACAACTCAAATCATTAGGAGTTTCATCCCAATGATCATAGTCATGCTAACTTACTGGAAAATGACCATGCCTCTCAAGCATGTTGTTCATGGCCCTAAATGGAACTTCAACCATGGTTCGATATTAATTTATTTTAAAAAATTTATAATGATTTTATAAATACAAATAAAACTTCACTTATATGTAATTAATATCATATATATCATATAATAACCTCTGTAAACTTACTATATAAATAAAATCCATATGCATAGGTCTCATGTCTCCCTTGGGATACCCTTATAGAATCATAACCTATCTTAGGAGTAAGTTGGGAAAAACCCTCCCAAATGGTAAAAACTAAACTCATTATGATCATGAGATGAAAAATTCATCACTAGGCTCTCCAACATAATATATAGATCTTATTCTATTAAGTTCAAAATCCATGAATAAAGCTTCATACCTTGGACATAAATATCTATGGAAACTCACATTCCATATCCGAATTCTAGGCCTTTATCAACTATGGTAATATCTATAACAGGGTTCACATCTAATAGACCATCCCCTTGAAGATATATATCACATATATTGGAACATTAATGATCCTTACCCCATGTAACATCTCCCATCATAGCCTCATAGAAAATAAAAAAATAGTAACATGAAATATGATCCACTATTTCATACACACCCTACGACGTTGTGTCCACACATCACTAATGAATAAATCCCACTAAACCTAATCTCTCTTGGTATAGGTTTCAAATTTAGATAGTACACACCTCATTAATTTTCTACGGAAAATAACATAATAAAAGATTCATTCCTGATTATGTAGATTGTCACCACTAAGTTATATTAGACAAAACAACATAAATTTCCATTAACACATTAAACACTATACCCAACATCATAGTCAAGGAAATTAAACCAATGTTAGAAGAATAATTCCACACGAATCCAACATAATAATATGATGTATGAACCCATACCTTCTTCCACCATTGTCCAATAACAAGATCCTTAAATTAATAATCCCCAAGACAACATACTTGGAATATATCAAATAAATCAATTTTAGTAAAAAAATTTAAAAACCACAATCCATGGTAATTTGGATTTATGCTCATTCATGCATGGTCTATGAATTAACATATAATTCATTCCATTTTCTTCCTTTTCCTATCTCATTCTACTAGAATAAAATATTAAGGTAATGAAAAAAAGTCTCTAATGCAACTTTGTAGAGTCCTCAATCTATTTCACCTACCTTGTGACTAAATTGGGGTCATATAACTTAAGCGATCCTTCCCGTATTCCATAGGCTACCAAAATTTTAAACGAGTCTTTGTAAAATATAGTGATATTATACCCTATCGATAAAAAAATTTCTTTTAACAAAGAATAAGTATTATAATTAATGTTCATCAATGGATAACCCAATGTAAAATAAGACATCACCACTAAATGCTACCCATAAATAAATAATAACACTTATTCCATTATAGAAGAATAATAGAAACTTAATATAGGTATAAAAATAAGTGTCACCCAAAGGATAACTATTCATATAATATAAAAAATAAACAAAAAAATTAAAGGAAACAAAAATAACCAAGGCCTAGAGTCCCTGCACAATCATGTCTCTTATCTCTAGTCAAGAACTAGAAGTTAAATATTTCAAGATGGGCCCCAAACCTACCTGTTTCATTAACTAATAAGACTTATCAATTACCATGGATCCCAAGAAGGGTGGGAGTACCACTATATATACCACAGCCCACAAAAACCTGAAACATAACTATTACAACCAACAACATGTACAATGTTATATGATCATAAATAAAAGTAAAAACAGAATTTTAAATAATAATAAATATGTAACACACAAGGGTACTAAATGATAACCTTGATTTTTTTAATACATAGTTTTTGTTATTCTGTGGAGTGTAAAAATATCACATTATTGTATCTTGACTAATATGTGTGAAATACATACCAATACAAAACTAGAAAATAGGTATAAAATTTTTGAGATATCATAATCATGTATAAATGATAATTATATCTCTAATTAAAATAATGAATATTTGGGATAACATCACTAGAAATATTATACATGTGGTCATCACATCTAAGATACATCATAAATCTAGGAAATAACTTCTTACAATAATAAAAAATGCATAATAATATCGTACCATTCGTTAGAAGTATCACATAATTTGTAATCCATCCTACTCCCAAGAGAAATAACATATAACTGGAAATTTCATTATAGGAGTCTATTAATCATACATAGAAGTATAAAATTATGGGAAGTACAACATTGACTATTATTTTGTTTTATTAGTAGTTTTATTATTTATATGTATATCTATGGATTTTTTCAGGGAGGCTTCATGGTGTTTGTGTTTCATGAGACCCTAAAAGTAATATTTTAAAAATATTAACATATATTTAACTACGTGTATACACATTTTCATAATAAATGATTTAACTATTTATTGTGACATATGAGAGGAAATATGAGACCATAATTTATTATGGAATGTAGGTTTTAACCTAGGAACAATATATTGTCGGTTGATGTCATGATTTCAGCCGAGGAAATCATTATCAGGTCTGTTAAGTGAATTAATTATTTTTTTGATTAATTTATTTTATAGGATAAGACAAAATCCTCCCTTATAAATACCATATTTATAAAAATCATTGGGTTCTCCTCTTAACCCCAGGGAGATTTGAGATTAAGAAGGACCATTCTTTATTGGTGTTGGAAATATGTGAACATGGATCAATGATGAACAATCATCATAAATCACATGATGAATGACAAGCACGGAGGATCTTATTCTCCATCCCTACCAAACTAACTATTCCCCATTGATAAATCCAATCCTAAGTAATGACTCTTTATTTCTTGATTTTCTACCCTTGTTGATTGTTGAGAATAAATTATATATTATCTTCTTAATTTATCTTAAATCTTATTCATCACACAAACCATATATAAATACTTTTGAGATCTTAATTTATTGTTTTATTTATTGTGTCATGTTCCACCCATAATTTACACACTTTATAATTGTTGGTTGGGATATCATAGTCAAATTATGTTTATCATTTAATTTTTGTGTATTTTCCACACTTTTCTTCACATCTATTTCTTGTTGTCTTACGATGTTATGGTTAGATATTATTGGGTTAGATTTGAGCCTAAACAATAAACTAGATTTATGGTGAATGTGTTCAAAACATATGGATCGACATTGTGCATATGGATCATGATGCCTTGTGGGTTGCAGGTGTTGGTGAAAAGGATCAGAGGTAGATTCTCAGTTCTTCTTCCAAAAGAGAGGCACAATGTGATAGGATAAACCACACATTGTTCAAGTGGCTAGAATGCAGCCACTAAAAATGGATTTGTCATGGAAGACCCCATATCTGAGTTCCCTATTGAGAATCAATATGGAAAGAGTGTATAAAGATGTATATTCTAGACACATGAAAGATTCCAGACTATCTAGATAAACCTGATATACATAGAATGTAGTCCAAGAACACATGTTGTGTAGTCCTCTAGATTTTGTGGCTAGGGTTTTGAAAAAAGATAAATATCACACACCATTTATGACCGATACACATCATGTAACATGGTGTTGGTTGAATAAGTTATACCCCGGGGGTATAAGGGTATTAACATGACCTAGCACATGTGCATGGATTGAAGTACATAATAATGATCATATACCCATACACGAATGGGAATAAGTAAACGAACTAACCATGAGAGCACAACTATATATATGATAATAGGTTGTAAGAATAAGGGAATACTCTAAGAATCTAGGACAAGCCATGTACCAACTGTACATGCTATGTAGTCACAGATTATGAGCCATGTTGAGTGCAGGAAAAAACGACCATGCATCCAGGTGAGGTCACATGCTATGTGACCCTATATATATGCTATATACTTCCCTAAATAAACATCCCCCATGTATATCTACTTCTTTAGGACTCATGTTTGGGATCATGATTAGCCAATCCTAATAAGTTTTCAACATAAAAAATGATGATGGAATTTATTTAGGAATCAAAGATAAAAAATTATTTTTCTCGAGAATGAATCCTCTTTCAATGATGATTGACAGATGGTAGTGATCACATGTGATCATTAGAGAGATTCTAGGGGTCAATACTCCCTTATCAAATAAGGGAGAGGGACCCCCAAAATATTTACATAGTTAAATTCAGTACTCTCTTATACTAGGGTGTGATTCCTCAATCTATAGAGTGGTACTCCCATATCTTTGAGATTTGGTGGTGGGAGGGTCCTCAATTAGAGTTAGTTCTCCCTCAGATGTGGAGAATAATATCAATAATTGTCCCCTTACACTCATATTCTTATGAGTTTGCAAATGGTTATGGGAATTATAGATGGATTCTTAGAGCTATATGAAGACTCATCGTTCATAGATGGGATATGGAGATATATATCCACTTTCTCACTCAATTGTGTTTCTTTATGACCATATAACTATTGGGGTTCATTTACCTCTTTCTTATGGGTTTATATGATCATTTTAGATTTTTTTATCCCTTCATGGTTTTAGGGGTGTCCTAAATTAACATACTGGGTAAATAATGAAATAATAAATTTTTATTTTAATTAATATTTTGTGAATTAAATTTTAATTTTACATTAATGGGGTTTCTATGTTCGATGGCATACCCGTTACACAACAACATGTTTCTTTGAAATCTTACGTTGCACAAATGGCTGAGTCATACGAAAAAATAATATAATATTATTATTTTAAATAGTAGTTAATGCCTAGCCATTGTATTGGAGAGAATGAATAGAACTAAATGAAATATGATTATAAATGTTGGTTAAATGTTTATACATTTATCCAATAAATTATAGATGATTAAAATATGAATAAATCTAATTTTAAGCATAATTTACTTTAAAAGGTTGATTTAGCACCTTTTGATGGATAACCCTCTTTAATTATAGTTTTGGTCACTTTTATATGTTTAATTTTACAAAATAATATTATTCTTTAGAACTAGGTCATCAAAATTTACTTTGGATGAAATTGTGGTATTGTTCTGATAAAATTCAATTTTTGATGAATAGTGGAAAATACAATATTTTAATTCAAAACTTCCTTTTAATATAATTTATTTATTTGGTTAGATTATCCTTTTTGTTGGTTTTAAAGTTTCATTAGATTATATTTTTACAATTTAATACAATGTTGTCCATTGGATGTAGTTTCTCTGTGAAATTGGACATAAACAAGTGGTGATCTTTTGATAGTTATTATTTCTTAAAAAACATTCTTTTTGTTTTGATAGTTGGAATCAATATTAAATTAATTTAGTCCACTTATGTGTTTTGAATTTAGAAAAATGTATTCCATATTTGGAATTAGTAGTTATTTTTTTTAAAATATGTAACTTTTATTTTTAGACATTTTAATTATTTATTACAGTAAAAAGTTTACTTACCATGGTTAAATAGTAAATCTGGTAAATTAGGGAAAAAATATATTATTATAATAATATAAAATTAACCTAAAATGTGTCCTAATCATATTGGTTGATACATTTCTGACCATGGTAATCCTTGGGTCTATTTGGGTATCCCATGGAGCCACTTAAGAGTGATAATGACACTTTATTTTAATTAACATAAAGTAAAGACAAAAATGACATACAAAATTATCTTTTAGTAAATAAATTTTTACAAGGGGTTATATATATTATCTAATAGACAATAAATTTTAATTGGAAAGATAAAAATATTTCGCACATCATGGAAGTTTTTTATATTTTATAGATATCAAATAAATAAAATTATTTATAACACAATAATAATGCAATGTTTACCTCATTAATAAATGATTTAAATAAATAATATTATAAAGATTAAACTAATATACAAAACCTGTAAAATTATTAATGGATGATTTTATTTTAACCATGATTCATATTATCTTTTAAGTTTATAAGTTTTTTACCTTTATAAACTGAAAATCATTATATAATAAAATAATATTCTCACACATTCTTAAAGAGAACCTCTTCCCCCTTATAAAATGACCTTACCTCTAACACATTCTTCACTCCACTAAATCCCCTTGGATAATTCAAAACCTACCCAAATAAGATATCAATATCCATATCTACCACATAGAAGCCTTAACATAGGCATAAGACACTTCAAGAAGTCCTTTTGGTTCAAACCAAAGGGAGTTACCCGAATTAAAGGTGACATTTTCTCTTAAATTATTTTCTTTTATTTTATTTCCCCAACCCTAAAATGATTTCATTATTTTCATTTATAACAAAAATAGTATCCTAAATATACTAGGATGTTTTTATAAGAAGTATTTGAGCTACACTTACACACACCTCCATCTAATGGGTAAAGAACATACTGTTTTTGTGGATAGTAAACTAATGCCTCACGAAATGATGATTGTTCAATTATCTCTTACCGTCTCTCATGGTGGCCATTATGATGAAAATTTATTTATATATGATACATATTATGTTTATTTTTTATTTATGATTATGTATTTTATATTTATAGCATACCTTTATGGTTTCCATTATAGGTAAAATCGATTATTTCATTTGAGGAAGTTCGGACTAGTGCCCCCTCAAAGTGATATGAATTGTTAATTCCATATGTAGGATGTATAAAGGATTAAGTTAATGATATGGTATTATAATGGAATTATAAAATAAATATGTACCATTATGTTTTAATTCAATTAAAATAATAAATATAAATTAAAGTAGCATTGATGTGTACGTACGACTTACCGTCTCCATGAACGGTGCATTTCATTTCTTACCTCCAAATGTTATATACTATTATAAATACATGTATATACTAGATATATATGATATATATGATATATAAATCATGAATATCATTCTGGATAAAATTAACCGTTGACCATGTGAACAACTTGTAATTATAAGAAGTCCATTTTTGACTGAAGTACCAAATATTGACAAAACGACCGTTATTAACTTAAATGATTAAATAATTTTTATGATATAGTAATAAGTGATATAAAAGGAATAATAAAATTGATAAAGGATCATAAGAAAGTATAAATTTAATTTAGTTTATTATTCATAAGATTAAATAATGAACGGGTCATGTCGGACAAGAGGTAAGGGACTTCGTCTTAATCTCCTTTCATTGAGGCATATTTTGTTTTAATACACGACATTATTTTATACACTTGGTAAACTCCTTTGAATTTTTATTTCATTTAAAGGGTATATTTTTCTATGAATCCTTTTACTAAATGATAAAAAATAATGTTTCATTTTAATGTAAGTAGTGACAATGACCTTTCCGCCGCCGCGAGTATTATTTGTTCTTTGGCTTCCTTAACAAGACGTAATGTTTTTAAAAGGAAAGTAAATACCATTTACTATTTTTTTTGTATATTGGTATTGAAAATGATTTTTATAATGCATTTATTATTTCAATACATTTAAATGATATATTTTGATTGAAATGTGGAAATGTTATCTTTCCTTTATGTTTGTTTTATGTGTTATGAATTTGTTATGGTTCTTGGTCACTGTAACGTATACGGGTGGTTCCATGATAAAATTAGGGTGGGTGATCCTGAGATAGATCTCCAATGCATTGGGTAACATGATAAAGGTAAATGTGAATGTTTCTCCTAATATATTTAGGGAATATACTATTATGGGTTTTCCAAATGTAACTCCATATGTAGCTATAAAAGCTAAAACATAGTAATGTTATGGATGCCACAAGTTACCTTTATGATTTCTGTTTTCTATGTGTTATTCATAAATATTATGATTTCATGAGGTAAGTTAAATAGATTATATTATGTATAAAATGATGAACTAATGATTTCTTTCTTTGTTTTATTAACCTTACTGAGATTTTTATGTTCATCCCATGTTTTAAAATGTTTTTCACAGGACCTAAAGATGAATGGGGTCAAGGATTGGATCAAGGAAAAGTCATGCTGTCTAAAACATGGGACTAGACATGACTCTTTTTTTCAAGAGTTTTTATTTTATTAAAAAATGGAAATGGAGTAGAAGTGTCTACCTTGTAATTTTTGATATGTAATGTAATAGTTATAGCCAAAATCTTTAAAACTATAAACCTGAAAATATCCTCAATTTTAATTATTCATTTAATTCAAGATTATGTAATACTTATGGCTGGGTCCTTATAGTTTGTATCAGAGGTCGGTTTAGATAACTTTAGAAGTTAGGGTATTGTTAAATTAATATCCATAAATTAAATTATGTTAATATTGAAATGATATAGCATTTATAGATTATCTTGTTGATACACATAAGATATTTTTGTGTTCAGAATGATCTTCCATAGTGGAAACATGACAGCTATGTTGGGACGACATCAGGATGAAGAAAACCTTCCAAATCAAAAACATGATATGGTCAGAATCAAAACTGAACAGTTTCTTGTAGGGATGGAACAATTGGCTTAGACTATAAATGGTGGTGGTATCCATGCATGAGATGAGCTTGATCAACCACATAGGAACATGTCAGTAGTAGATCGTTTGATGAGGAAACATCTCCCATCATTCAAAGGATCATCTGACCCTGTGCTAGCTGAAGGGTGGATTAAAGCACTGGATAATTTTTCGGATGTCATGGGGTGTTAATAACATCAAAAGGTTAGTCTCGTTGTTTACCTTTTTTAAGGTGAAACTGATTAGTTGTGGTCAATTGAGAAAAATATCAGGGATAGTGAAAATATTAATGCTCTCGATTGGGATTAATTCAAAGGTATATTTTTTGAGAAATATTTTCCTAAGGTGGTTCGTATTAGGATGTAAAAGAAATTCCTAAAATTGAGGCAGGAGGATGACTCAGTGGCTAATTATGAAGAAAAATTCACTTGATTGGAAAGGTACGCTTTAAATTTCAGATGAGATATTGATAGTAAAATCAACTTTTTTTACTCAGGATTAAATTTAAGGTATCGAATGTATTTAGTTTCTCATGAGATAAAAAGTTTTGAAAAAGTTGTTCAATGTTGAGAGAAGGTCGAAATGGAGTTCGCCGATGATCATTTGTTCTTTAACAAACAACAAAATAAGAGGAAAAGGTGGTCAGTGAAAGGGAAGAACTCTTAAAAAAAGTCTCATGGTAAGAAACACATGTTTACAGTTTGTGAAATTGTGGTAAAAATCATTCGGGAGAATGTCTTTTGAATTATGGTAAGTGCTACTGATGTGGTAAAATGGGATATAAGGCTCGTAATTGCACTGAGAAAGTGCAGGGTAATGGTAAGACAAAATATGATTTACAATCAGTAAAATGATTTAAGTGCAATGAAATGGGTCATTATGCAGATGAGTGTCCAAAGAAGAACTCAACTAAGGGAAAGAAACCACACTACAAGCATAAAGGGGTGGTGAAGTTATTTGTAAATACTTTATAAGATGTTGGGACATCAAATGAAGTAATATCAGGTACACAATTTGTTTGTTTAGATTATGCCAATGTGTTGTTTGATTCAAGGTCTACACATTCTTTCATTTCTGAGAGGTTTTCTACTAAATTGGGAATTCTATATCAAGATATGCATCCTGAACTTATGGTAAAAACAACTGGAGGAAATGTTGAAACAAAAATAAATTATATGGACCTTCTAGTCCCTGTGTGTGGAAATTATCTACCTGCAACCTTATTGTTTTGCCTATAGTAGAGTTTGATGTTATTTTGGGTATGGATTGGATTTTTGTTTATCATTCTAAGATATAAAACATAGATAAAGAGGTTTTGTTTCAAAAAAAATTTTAGTTTGTGTACAGTAATGAACCCTTACTTTTGATACCATATCAAGAATCTAAGAAACTAGTAAAAGATGCAAATGTGTGTTACCTTGCACATATTGTTGAAAAAAAGGAACCATTAAAATTAATGATGTTCTAGTGGTAAATTAGTACCTTGATATTTTTACTAACGAGTTTCCTGATATTTTACCTGATTAAGAAGTTTAATTTATTGTTGACTTAGTTCCTATTGCTAAGCTAATTTCAAAACTCCCTTATCGAATTTCTCAAATTGAACTTTTATAGTTAAAGAAGAAACTACCAGAGTTATTATATAAATATTTCATTAAACCTAGAACATCACCATGTGGTTATCCTGTCCTGTTTGGTAAAAAGAAAAATGGTTCAATGAGACATTACATTGATTATAGAGTGTTGAATAACATCACTGTTAAGAACACGTATCCTTTTCCTCATATCGATGATTTTTTTGATCAGCTCTAGGGAGCACGGTATTTTTCGAAAATTTATTTGTGGTCGGGGTACCATCAGTTGAATGTAATAGAAGGATACATTCCGAAGACAGCGTTTCTTACTAGATAAGGCCATAATGAATTTTTTGTTATGCTTTTTGGTTTAACCAATGGATCTGCTGTATTCATGGATCTTATGGAAAGAATTTTTCATGATTTATTGGATAAGTTTGTGGTAGTTTTCACTGATGATATTTTGGTTTATTATAAAAGTAAATATAACAATGAAATTAATTTAAGGTTTGTCTTGAAAACCTGAAAATAAAATAAACTATTTGGGAAATTTAGCTAGTGTGAGTTTTGGTCACAAAAGTTTCTTTCCTTGGTCACATTGTTTCATAAAATGGAATAACCTTTGATGATACTAAAACAAAATTTGTTAACGAATCACCAAGACATAAAAATATATCTGATATTCATAGTTTTCTTTGTTTGGAATGTTATTACTAGAAGATTTTTGAGAATTTTTCACGGTTATCTATTTCAATTATTAAGTTAACTCCAAAAGGTGTTAAGTTCATTCGGACAAAATAATGTGATGATTGTTTTTAGGAATTGAAAAGAAGATTGGTGAATGCTCCAGTTTTGGCACTACCTTCCAGAAATGGTGTGTTTGTTATCTAAAGTGATGATTCCTTGAAAGGAAATGGTTGTGTCCTTATGTAGAATGATTAGGTAATTGTTTATGCATCACACCAGTTGAAACCTCTTGAGTTAAATTACCCTACACATAATTTGGAATTAGATGCTGTTGTTTTTTCTTTAAATATTTGGAGGCATAATTTTTATGGAGTAAAATGTGAAATATATACTAACCACAAAAGATTAATTTATATATTCACTCAGAAATAATTGAACATGATATAGAGGAGATAGTTGGAATTAATCAAGGATTTTGATTGCACAATCCTTTACCATCTAGGAAAAGAAAATAAAGTGGATGATGCTTTCAGTAGAAAAAGGTAATGCTTTATTAACCATGCTACATTTGGAACGAGATCCTTTGGTTTTTGATTTGATGAACTTGGGTGTCGAAGTTTTTGGTGAAGGAAATTCTTCTGTTTTCTTTCATATGTCATTAAAATCATCTCTATCAGACATAATAAATCAAGCGCAAAAGGAAGAAAATGAGTTGTAGAAAAAGGTAGACTTGGTTCATAAGGGTATGTTGCTTGAATTTAACATTGATAGTGATTGTATTTTGTGATTTGTAAAGAGATTAAGTGTTCCTCGTGATTCATAGTTGTAGAATGAGTTGTTATGTGAAGCTCATAGTTCCCCGTTTTCAGTTCATCCTGGCAGTACTAAGAATTACAGAGATCTTCAAGAGTATTATTGGTGGGATGGAATGAAAAAAGATATTTATGATTTTACTATGAAGTGTTTTACTTGACAATTGTTTAAAGCATAGTGGAAGTTACCAAAAGGGATTCTTTATCCTTTACCAGTTCCAGAGTGTAAATGAGAAAATATATCCATGGACTTCGTTGTGGGATTACCGAATACATCTCGAGGTAATAATTCAAGTTGGGTTATTTCTGATTGGTTGACTAAATCTTCTTATTTCCGTACTATTCAAGATATTCTGTCTCCAGATCATCTTTATCGGTTGTATGTAAAATAGAAAGTCAGGTTTCAGGGAGTTCCCATCTCCATTGTATCTGATCATGATCCAAGGATTACTTATAACTTTTGTAAAGGCTTTCAAAAGTCGTTGGGTACTAAATTATGTTTTAGTATAACTTTTCATCCACAATCATATGGGCAGTAAGAATGAACAATTCAGACCCTAGAGGATATGCTATGTTCTTGTTCAGTGAATTACCATGGAAGTTGGTACCAACAAATTTCTTTGGAGGAATTTTGTTAAAATAATAGTTTTCATTCCAGTATACAGATGGATCTATTTGAGGCATTATATGGAAAGCGGTGTCGAACTCCAGCTTTTGGGGATGAAGTAGGTCAAAGGAAGATGATGGGACTAGAATTGGTAGAAGAGGTGGAAGAAAAGGTTCAGTTGATTCAGAAGCTCATGAGAACAGCTCAGATTAGGCAAAAAAGTTATGCATATAACTAGAGGGAGGATATTTCTTTTGTGGTAGGTGATCATGTATTTCTAAAAGTTTCTCCATGGAAAAGTGTGATGCGTTTTGGTAAGAAGAGAAAGTTGAGTCTGAGGTTTATTGGACCCTTTGAAATCTTATAGAAATTTGGATCAGTTGCCTATAGAGTAGATTTACCTCCATGTTTTTCCCATTTACACAATGTTTTTCATGTTTTAATGTTGAGAAAGTATATGCCAGATCCATCTCATGTTTTAAGTCCAGAGGTAGTTCAGTTGGAAAAGAATATCTCCTATGAGGAACAACCAGTCCAGATTCTTGATCGAAGAGAGAAAGTGTTACAGAAAAAGGTAATTCAATAGGTAACGGTTTTATGAAAAAACCATATGGTTTAAGAGGCAATGTGGGAATCTGAAAATTCTATGGGGGATAAATACCCCCATTTATTTTATAAGTGAATAAAATTGTGAGGATGCAATTTCCCAAAGGGGGGATGGATGTAACATTAGAGGTAAATAAAAAAATAATACATTTTAATTTTAATCAATATTTTGTCAATTAAATTTTAATTTTACTTTAAATGGGTTTCTATGTTCGATGTTGTACCCAATACGCAACAACGGGTTTCTTGGAAATCTTATGTTGCACACAAGGCCGAGTCACAATAAAAAAATAATAATATAATATTATTATTTTAAAAGGTAGTTAACGCCTAGCCATTGTAATGGCGGGAATGAATAGAACTAACTACAATATGATTATACATGTTTGTTAAATGTTTTTACATTTATTCAACAAAAGTTTGAGGTTTAAAATGTGAATGAATCTAATTTTAAGCATAATTTACTTTAAAAGGTTGATCTACCGTCTTTTGATGGAGAAACCTCTTTAAATATAGTTTTGGTAACTTTTATATGTTTTTTTGACATAATAAAATTATTTTTTAGAACCGGGACTTCAAAATTTTCTTTGGATGAAATTTTGGTATTTTTCTGATAAAATTCAATTTTTGATGAATAGTTGAAAAAACTGCATTTTAATACAAAAATGCCTTTTAATATAATTTATTTATATATTTAGATTATATCTTTAATTGGTTTTAAAGTGTAATTAGATTATAGTTTCACCATTTAATCCAATTTTTTTCATTTGATGTAATTTCACTTTAAAATTAGATATAAACAAGTGTCGATCTTTTTATAGTTATTATTTCATAAAAAAACACTCTTTTTGTTTTGACAGCGGGAATTAATTCTAACATAATTTCTTCCACTTATATGTTTTGAATTTAAATTTTTTTCAATATTTGAAATCATTAGGTCCAAATTGTGTAAATAGGTATCTTTTATTTTTAGACATTTTAAATATTTACTACAGTAAAATTTTTATTTTCCATGGTTAAAGGGTAAATCTGGTAAATAAGGGTAAAAAAATATTATTATAATAATATAACATTACCCAAACTTGTGTCCAAATCTAACTTTTTTATACATTTCCTACCATGGGCATCCTTGGATTAATTTTGTGACCCCATGGATCCACTTAAGAGTTATAATGATACTATTTTAATTAACTTAAAGTAAAGACAAAAATGACATAAAAAATATCTTTTAGTACATAAATTCTTACAAGAGGATATATAAGTTATCATTTCGACTATAAATATTCATTGGAAATATAAAAATATCTCCTACATCATGGTATTTTTGTTATAATTTTTAGACATCAAATAAACAAAATTATTGAGGACACAATAATGATGTACTGTTTACCTCATTAGTAAATGATTTAAATTATTAATATTATAAAGATTATAATAATATCCAAAACCTATCCAATTATTATTGGATGACTATATTTTGACCATGAGTCTTATTATATTCTACATTAATATTTTTTTGACCTTTATAAACCTACAAAGATTATATAATAAAAAAATATTTTCACACTTTCCTAAAGAGCCCCTCCTCCCCTTATAAAAAGCCCTCACCTCTAACCCATTCCTCACTCCTCTCAAGCCCCTTGTATCATCCAAAAACAACCCAAATAAGCTCTCAAGATCCCTATATTCCACCTAAAAGCCATAACATAGGCAGAAGGCACTTCAAGAAGTCCTTTTGGTTCAATCCAAAGGGAGTTACCCAAATTAAAGTTAACAATTTCTCTTAAATTTATTTTACTTCTAAAACAACTAAAATATTTGTATTATTTTCATTTATAAAAAAATAAGTATCCAAAATATACTAGTATTTTTTTATTAGAATTATTTTAACTACAATCACACACACCTCCATGTAATGGGTAAAGAACATACTGTTTTTGTGGACGAAAAACAAACGCTTCACGAAACGATGATCGTTCAATTATCTCTTGCTGCCTCTAATGATGTCCATTATGATGGAACTATATTTATATATTATATATGTTGTGTTTATGTTTTTTTATTCTTCTGTATTTTTTATTTATATCATACCTTTAAGGTTTCCATTATGGGTAAACACGATAATTTCATTTGAAGAAGTGCGGACTACCACCCACTCAAAGTGATATGACTCGTTAATGCCATATGTGGGACATATGAAGGATGAAGTTAATGATATTATATTATAATTGAATTATAATATATAAATGTATCATTATTTTTTAATACATTTAAAATAATAAAGATAAATGGGAGTAGCGTTCATGCGTACGTACAACTTACCGTCTCTATGTACAGTGCATTTAATTTATTACCTCCAAATGTTATGTAATATTATAAATACATGTATATATTGGATATATATGATATATATGATATATAAATCATGAATATAATTCTTTATATAATTAACTTTTGACCACGTGAACAACTTTTAATTATAAAAATTCCATTTTTGACTCAAGTACCAAATACTGAAAAAATGACTGTTATTAAATTAAATGATTACAACATGTTAATAACATTGTAATAAGTGATATAAAATGAATAATGAACATGATAAATTATCTTAAGCAAGTAGAAATTAACTTTGGTTTATTATTCAAGATATTAAAGAATGAATGGGTCAAGTTGGACACGAGGTAAGGGACTTCGTCTCAATTTCCTTTCATTGAGGCATATTTTGTTTTAATACATGACTCTCTTTTATACACTGTATAAAATCATTTGAATTTTCATTTTATTCGAAGGGAATTTTTTTCTATGATGCATTTTACTAAACAAAAAAAGAAGAATGTTTTTTAACGTAAGTGATGATGACGACCTTTCTGCCACCGCGAGTATTATTTGATCTTTGGCTTCCTTAACAAGCCGTAATGTTTTTAAAAGGAAAGAAAATACCATTTACTCGTTTTTATGTATATTGGTATTGAAAATGGGTTTGATAATGTATTTATTATTTCAATATATTTAAATTATATATTGTGATTGAAATGTGGAAATGTTATCTTTCTGTTATGTTCATTTTATGTGTTATGAATATGTTATAGTTCTTGGGCATTGTTATGTATACGGGTGGTTTTGTGATAAACCTTGGGTGGGTGAGCCTGAGATAGCACTATAATTCATTGAGTAATGTGATGGAGGTAAACATTAATGTTTCCCCTAATAGATTTAGGGAATATACTGTGATGGGTATTCCCAATGAAACTCTCTATGTAGCTGTGAAAGCTACAACGTAAGTATGTTATGGATGCCATAAGTTACCTTTATGATTTATGTTTTCTATGTGTTATCCATAAATCTTATGATTTCATGATTTATGTTAAATAGCTTATGTTATGTATAAAATGATGAACTAATGTTTTATTTATTTTTTTATAACCCTTATTGAGATTTTTATGCTCATCCAAAGTTTTGAGATGTTTTTCACAGGACCTAAGGATGAATAGGGTCAAGGACGGGATCAATGAGAAGTCATGCTGTCTAAAACCTGGGACTAGAAATGACTCTTTTTTTCAGGAGTTTTTATTTTATGAAAAATGGAAATGGAGTAGAAGTGTCTACCTTGTAATTTTTGAGATGTAATGTACTATATATGTCCTAATTCTCTAAAACTCTAAACCTGAAAAGATCCTCAATGTGAATTATTAATTTAATTCTAGATTATGTAATGCTTAAGGATATGACCTTATAGTTGGTATCAAAGGTCTGTTTAGATAACTTTAGGAGTTAGGGTATTGTTAAATTAATATCCATAAATTACTTTATCTTAATATTGAAATGATATAGAATTTACAGATTACTATGTTGCTTCACCTATGATATTTCTGTGTTAAGAATGGTTTTCCACCGAGGAAACATGGCAGCTTTGTTGGGACGACATCAGGAGGAAGAGAACCTTCCAAATCACCAACTGAGATGGTCAGAATCAGAACTAAACAGTTTGTTGTAGTGATGGAACAATTGACTCAAGCTATGAATGGTAGTGGTATCCATGGACGACATTAGCTAGATCAACCACAGAGGAACATGTCAGTAGTGGAGCATTACCTGAGGCAACATCCCCTATCATTCAGAGAATCATCTGACCCTGTGCAAGCATAAGGGTGGATTAAATCAATGGATAAAAGTTTTGATTTCATGGGGTGTTCAAAAGATCAAAAGATTAGTTTCTCTATTTACAATTTTAAAGGTGAATCTGATCAGTGGTGGTCGATGGTAAAAAATATTAGGGATAATGAGGAGATTGATTCTATCGATTTGGATGAATTCAAAGGTATGTTTCTTGAGAAATTTTTTCTAACGTGGTTCTTCTTAGGATAGAAAAACAATTCCTAGAATTGAGGTAGGAGGATGACTCTGTGGTTGCTTATGAAGAAAAATTCACTTGACTAGCAAGGAATGCTCCAAATTTCATACGAGAACTTGACAGTAAAATCAACCATTTTGAATTAGGATTAAATTTAATGTAATGAAGGGATTTAGCTTCTATTGAGTTAAAAAGCTATTAAAAACTTGTTCAAGGTGCAGAGAAGCTGGAAATGGAGTTTGCTGATGATCAAACGCTCTTTGAAAAACAACAGAATAAGAGGTCATGGTGGCTGGAAAAAGGGAAGAACTCGGAAAAAAAGTCTGATGGAAAGAAACATAAGTTTATAGTTTTTTAATGTTTTGTTCAAAATAATTATGGGGAATGTCTTTTGAATTCTGGTAAGTGCTACCGATATGGTAAAATGGGACATAAGGCTCGTAATTGCACTGAAAAAGAGCAGGGTAATGGTAAGACAAAATCTGATTTACAATTAGTAAAATGTTTTAAGTGCAATGAAATGGTTCATTATGCAAATGAGTTTCCAATGAAGAACTCAAATGAGGGAAGGCAAACAGAATACAAGCAGAAAGGGTTGGTGAAGTCCTTGGAAGCTACTTCAGTAGATGTTGGGCCAACGAATGAAGTAGTATCAGGTACACTATTTGTTTGTTCATATTATGATAATGTGTTGTTTGTTTTGGGGTCTGCACATTTGTTCATTTCTGATAAGTTTTCTAGTAAATTATAAATTACACATAAAGATATGAATCATGAAATTATGGTAAAAACACATGGAGGAAATGTTGAAACAAAAATAAATTTTAAGAACCTTCCAATCCTTGTGTGCGGAAAGAATCTACCTGCAAACCTGATTGTTTTTCCTCTAGTAGAGTTTGATGTTATTTTGTGTATGGATTGTATTTCTATTTATCATTCTTTGACTGAAAGAAGAGCTAAAGTGTTTTCTCTTAAAAAATATTTTTAGTTCGTGAATAGGTATGAACCCTTAATTTGATAACATATCAGGAAGCTGAGAAACTAATAAAAGATGGGAATGGATGTTACCTTTCACATATTGTTGAAAATAAAAGAACTGTTCAGATTAAGGATGTGCCGGTGGTAAATGAGTACCTTGATGTTTTTACTGATGATTTTCATGGTATTATACCTGATCAGGAAGTTGAATTTACTATTGAAATAGTTCGTGATTCCTAGAAAATTTCAAAAACCCCATATCGAATGGCTCAAACTGAACTTTTAGAGTTAAAGAAGAAATTGTCAGAGTTATTCGACAAATGTTTCATTCTACTTTGCACATCTCCATGGGGTGATCCTGTCTTGTTTATTAAAAACTAAGATGGTTCCATGAGACTTTGTGTTGATTATAGAGCATTTAATAACATCACTATTAAGAACAAGTATCCTTTGACTCATATCAATGATTTGTTTGATCAGCTCTAGAGAGCTCAGTATTTTTCAAAGATTGATTTGAGGTCAAGGTACCATCAGTTGAAATGAAAGGAATTAGACATTCCGAAGACTGTTTTTCTTACTAGATATGGACATTATAAATTTTTAGTTATGCCTTTGGGTTTAACCAATGAACCTACTGTATTCATGGATCTTATGAATAAATTTTTTTGTGAGTTCTTAGGAAAGTTTATGGGTGTGTTCATTGATGATATTTTGGTTTATTATAAATTTAAATAGGATCGTGAAAGTCAATTAAGGGTTTTCTTGAAAACCTTAAAAGAAAATAAACTATTTTGGAATTTCAACAAGTGTGGGTTTTGGTTATATAAAATTTCTTTCTTTGGTCACATTGTTTAAAAAAACGACATAACTGTTGATCTTTCTAAAACAAAATTTATTGAAAAATGGCCAAGACCCACTAATATAACCAAGATTCGTAGTTTTCTTGGTTTTTTTGGTTATTACTCGAGGTTTGTTGAGAATTTTGCATGGTTATGTAGTCCAATGACTATGTTAACTAAAAAAGGTGTTAAGTTCATTTGGACAAAAGAATGTGATGATTGTTTTCTGGAATTGAAAACAAGATCGGTGAATGTTCTTGTTTCAAAACTACTTTCCAGAAATGGTGAGTTTGTTATCTAAAGTGATAAATCATTGAAAGGGCTTGGTTGTGTCCTTATGATGAATGATCAGGTAATTGCTTATACCTCATGTCAGTTGAAACCTCTTGATTTAAATTACCCTACACATGATTTGGAATTAGATACCATTGTTTTATTTCTTTAAAAATTTGGAGGCACCATTTGTATGGAGTAAAATTTAAAATATATACTGACCACAAAAGTTTAAATTACATATTCACTTAGAAAGAATTGAACATGAGACAAAAGATATTGTTGGAATTAATTAAGGATTATGATTTTACAATCCTTTACCATATAGGAAAAGCAAATAAAGTGGATGATGCTTTGAGTCGAAAATGTAATGCTTTATTAACCATGTTACCTTTGGAATGAGATCCTTTGGTTTTTGATTTGATGAACATTGGAATAAAAGTTTTTGGTGTAGGAAATTCTTATATTTTGTTTCAGGTGTCAGTAAAATCATCTCTATTAGGCCGAATAAAGCAAGCGCAAAAGGAAGTCAGTGAGTTGCAGAAGAAGGTAGAGTTGGTTAAGAAGGGTATGTTTCCAGAATTTAATGTTGATTATGATTGTATTTTGAGATTTAGAAAGAGATTATGTGTGCCTTGTGATTCAAATTTGAATAATGAGTTGTTATGTGAATCTCATAGTTCCCCGTTTTCAATTCATCCTGGCCGTACTAAGATGTACCGATATCTTCGGGAGTATTACTAGTAGGATGGAATAAAAAGAGATATTGGTAATTTTTCTGTGAAGTGTTTGACTTCTCAACAGGTTAAAGCAGAGCGACAGTTATTAAATGGGATGCTTCAGTCTTTACCAGTGCTAGAGTGGAAATGGAAAAATATATCCATGGACTTTGTTGTGGGATTACCGAAGAAATATCGAGGCAATAATGAAATCTGGGTTATTGTTGATCAGTTGACTAAACATACTCATTTCCTTCTTATTCGAGATAATTTGTCTCTAGATAAATTTTTTCGGTTGTATATTAAATAGATAGTCAGGTTGCATGGAGTTACCATATCCATTGTATCTAACCATGATCCCAGGTTTACTTCTATCTTTTGGAAAAGCCTTCAGTAGTTATTGGGTACTGAATTCAATTTTAGAATATATTTTCATCTGCAATCAGATGGGTAGTCAGAATGAACAATTCAGGCCTTAGAGGATATTTTACATGCTTGTTCACTAGATTAACATGGAATTTGGGACCACCATATTTCTTTGGTTGATTTTTCTTATAATAATAGTTTTCATTATAGTCTAAAAATGGCTCCATTTATGGAATTATATGGGAAGTGGTGTCAAACTCTAGATTTTTTGGATGAAGTAGGTGAAAGGATGGTGATGGGACCAGAATTGGTAGAAGAGATGGCAGAAAAGGAGCAGTTGATTCAGAAGCACATGAGAACAGCTCAGAGAAGGAAGAAAATTTATACAGATAAATAGAGGTGGGATCTTTCTTTTTAGTTACGTGATCATGTCTTTCTCAAATTTTCTCCTTGGAAAACTGTGATGCGTTTTGGTAAGAAGGGAAAGTTGAGCCAGAGGTTCATTGGACCCTATGAAATCTTGTAGAAACTTGGATCAGTTGCGTACAGAGTGGATTTACCTCCATGTTTGTCCCAGGTACAAAATGTTTATCATGTTTCATTGTTGATAAACTATTTTCCAGATCCATCTCATTTTTTCAGTCCAGAGGTAGTTTAGTTGGAATAGAATATCTCTTATGAGGAACAATCAGTCGAGATTGTTGAACGAAGAGAGCCAATGTTGCGGAATAAGGTAATTCCCCTGGTAAAGGTTTTATGAAAAAAAAAATATGGTTGAAGAGGCAACTTGATAATCTGATAATGCAATGAAGGATAAAAACGCCCATTTATTTGAGAAGTGAATAAAATTGTGAGGACACAATTTCCAAAAGCGGGGAAGGATGTAACACCCCAGGTAAATAGAGAAATATTACATTTTCATTTTAATTAATATTTTTTGAATTAAATTTTAATTTTACTTTAAAGGTGTTTCTATGTTTGATTAAATAACAGATACGCAACAATGAGTTTCTTTGAAATCTTAAATTACATACAAGGCTGAGTCATACTAAAATCATAATAATATAAAATTATTATTTTAAATGGTAGTTAACTCCTAGCCATAGTTTTGGAGAGAATTAATTTAACTAACTACAATATTATTATACATGTTTCTTATATGTTTTTACATTTATCCAATAAAATTTAGAGGCTTAAAATGTGAATGAATATAATTTTAAGCATAATTTACTTTAAAAGGTTGATTTACCACCTTTGGATAGAGAACCCTCCTTAAATATTGTTTTAGTCACTTTTATATGTTATATTTGACCAAATAAAATTCTTATTTAGAACCGAGACATCGAAATTTACTTTGGATGAAATTTTTATATTCTTCTGATAAAATTCAACTTTTGATGAATAGTGAAAAAACTATATTTTAATTCCAAACTGCCTTTTAATCAAATTTAATTATATGGATAGATTATCTTTTTAATTGGTTTTAAATTGTAATTAGATTATATTTCTTCCATTTAATCCAATGTTAGTCATTATATGTAATTTCACTTTAAAACTGGACATAAACAAGTGTCGAACATTTGATAGTTATTATTTCTTAATAAAAACAGGCTTTTTTGTTTTGATAGTGGGAATTAATTTTAAAATAATTTCCGCCACTCTTATATTTTGAATTTATAAAAGTGGATTCCATATTTGGAATTAGTAGGTCATAATTTTGTAAATAGGTAACTTTTATTTTTAGACATTTTAAATATTTACTACATTTAAAATTATATTTACCATGGTTAAAGGGTAAATATGCTAAATAAGGGTAAAAATTTAATATTATAATAATATAAATTTACCCTAAAATGTGTCCTAATACTATTGGATTATAAATTTCCGACCATGGACATCCTTGGGTCTATTTTGGTACCCCATGGAGCCACTTAAGAGTGATAATGACACTTTATTTTAGTTAACTTAAAGTAAAGACAAAAATGACATAAACAAATATCTTTTAGTAAATCAATCCTTAAAAGGGGTTATATAAGTTATCATTTAGACTATAAATATTAATTAGAAATATAAAAATATTTACTACATCATTTTATTTATTTATAATTTTTAGATATCAAATAAATAAAATTATTAATGACAGAATAATTATGCAGTGTTTACCTCATTAATAAGTGATTTAAATAAATAATCTTAAAAAGATTATAATAATATCCAAAACCTATCCAATTATTATTGTATTATTTTATTTTTACCGTGAGTCTTATTATCTTTGACTTTAATATGTTTTGGACTATTAGAAACCGAAAATCATTATATAATAAAATAATATTTTCACACTTTCCTAAAGATCCCCCCTCCCCCTTATAAAAATCCCTCACCTCTAAACCATTCCTAACTCCTATAAATCCCCTTGGATCATCCAAAACCTTCCCAAATAATCTATGAATATCCCTCTCTTCCACCTAGAAGCCTTAACTTAGGCACAAGGCACTTCAAGAAGTCCATTTGGTTCAAACCAAAAGGAGTTACCTGAATTAATGGTAACAATTTCTCTTAAATTCTTTTATTTTATTTTAATTCTCCAACCCCTAAAATCTTTTTATTCTATTAATTTATAACAACAATAGTATAAAAAATATACTAGGATTTTTTATGATAAGGATTCGAACTACACTTACACACACCTTCATCTAATGGGTAAAGAACATACTGTTTCTGTGGATGGAAAACTAACACCTCACGAAACGATGATTGTTCAATTATCTCATTATGCCTATCACGGTGGCCATTATGATGGAACAATATTTATATATGATATATATTATGTTTATGTTTTCTTTATGCTTCTATGTTTTTCATTTATAGCATACCTTTATGGTGTCCAATATGGGCAAACACTATAATTTCATTTGAGGAAGTGCAGACTATCGACCCCTCAAAGTGATATGACTCTTTAATGTCATATGTGGGACGTATAAAGGATGGAGTTGATTAAGTGATATTATAATTGAATTTTAATATTCCTATGTATCATTATGTTTTAATTCCATTAAAATAAAAAATATTAGTTAAAGTAGCTTTCATGCGTACGTACAACTTACCGTCTCCATGAACAGTGTATTTAATTTCTTATCTCCAAATGTTATATACTATTATAAATACTTGTATATATAGGATATATAATGATATATATGATATCTAAATCATGAATTTAATTCTTTATATAATGAAACTTTGACCACATGAACAACTTGTAATTATAAGAAGTCCATTTTTGACTCAAGTACCAAATATCGACAAAACAACCCTTATTAACATAAATGATTACATAATGTTTATAACATGGTAATAAGTGATATAATAAGAATAATAAACTTGATAAAGGATCTTATTCAAGTAGAAATTAACTTTAGTTTATTACTCAGGAGATTAAATAACGAATAGGTCAAGTCGGAGACGAGGTAAGAGACTTCGTCTCAATCTCCTTTCATTGAGGCATATTTTGTTTGAATACATGAATTTATTTTATACGCTATATAAAATCCTTTGAATTTTCATTTCATTAAATTGGAATATTTTTCTATGAATCATTTTACTAAATGAAATAATGTTTCTTTTTAATGTAAGCGATGAAAACGATCTTTCCACCGCCACAAATTTTATTTGATCTTTGGCTTCCTTAAAAAGCTGTAATGTTTTTAAAAGGAAAGTAAATACCATTTACTATTTTTTACATATATGGTATTGAAAATGGTTTTGATAATGGATTTATTATTTCAATATATTTAAATGATATATAATTATTGAAATGTGGAAATGTTATCTTTACTTTATATTTGATTTATGTGTTATGACTATTTTATAGTTCTTGGGAAATGTTACATATACAGTGGTTACGTGATAAAACTATGATGGGTTTGATCGAGATAGCTATCAAATGCATTGGGTAAAGTGACAGAGGTAAATGCGAATGTTTCTCCTAAGATATATAGGGAATTTACTATGATGGGTATTCCAAATGTAACTCCCTATATAGCTATGAAAGCTACAATATAAGTATGTTATGGATGCCCCAAGTTACCTTTATGATTTATGTTTGCTATTTGTTGTTATTAAATCTTATGATTTCATGAGGTATGTTAAAGATCTTATGTTACGTATGAAATGATGAACTAATGTTTTATTTCTTTGTTTTATAACCCTTACTGAGATTTTTATTCCCATCCAAAGTTTTGAAATGTTTTTCACAGGACCTAAAGATGAATAGAGTCAAGGTTGTGATCAAGGAAAATTCAAGCTATCTAAAACATGGGACTAGATATGACTCTTTGTTTTCAAGAGTTTTTATTTTATGGAAAAATGGAAATTGAGTAGAAGTGTCTACCTTGTAATTTTTGATATGTAATGTAATAGTTATGGTGTAATTCTTTAAAACTCTAAACCTAAAAAGATCCTCAATGTGAATTTTCATTTAATTCAAGATTATGTAATGCTTAAGGACGATTCCTTATACCTAATGGGTATGTATATACTCACATATATATGGGATTCGACCACACATGTTTTTTATGATGTTTATGGTATAAATATTTGTGGTAACACTAGTGTGGAAGGATTTAGATAATCATAGATTTCTGTAGAGGAGATGACCCTGTTTGGTGGTTGGACTTGGAGATTTTTAACTAGGCTCCCTACATTCTCCTTTTTCTAGTTTTTTTATAGTTAGGAATTTTTTTCTCGTTAGGTTTGGATTTTCCCCTTTTATACTTTATTACTACATTACTATACTTTTATGCTTTTCCATAGGTTGTTTCATGTATGGTTTACACTCTATACTTTTAGTATTTTATAGTATCTATTAAATATATCTTGGATTTTATGTTGTGTGTACTTGTACTTTGGATAACGGCCTCCCATTTTAGTGATATATCTTATTGGAACGAGTCACCAGCCCATTGCATATTGAGGGAAGGCTTGGGCCATCACACTCAGCTTATCACTGGTAAGGCATGTCCATGTGGATTGGATCATGAAAAAGTGGTGTTGAAGTTGGTATTTCCGCAAAGTAAGTGTTTATATCTAGGAATTATTGTGATTATTTGTTTGGGAACATTGAGAAATGTGGTTAGAGTGTCTTGAATGTAAATTTTAGGCTAGGTAAGATAGTGTTGGTGTGATGAATGAAACATCCACTAACCAGTATTATGGATACCATATTGTAGACAAAATATACTAAAACATTGGTTTTAGGGAAAAATTGGCACATGGATCATATATGAATATGTCCTTTTAAATTCATATCCTTCTTAAGTCAACTCCCCAATTATGATAATCTAATCATGGTATGTCTTAATAACTTTCTGGATTCCTCCATGATTTTAGTTAGCTAGAAAGGCTATACAGGATTGTTAAGAAGATCAGCGGAGTTATAAGACCTCAGTTCAGTGGCCTACACTTTAGGTGTTTCCCCCAGTGTTATCAGTTGAGTATTGACTGTGTGTAGAATAGATGATATGCCTAACATGTTAGGATGGAAAAACATGAAGGCTAAACACATTATGCGAGTTATAGTGACCGAGACCATTGAGGTTTCAGGTATAAGAGGATTGGATCAAGTTGGTGCTCTATGTTTTCAGGATTTTTTTGGTGCTCGACCATTCAGATAGTTATTCTTGTATCCATCATTCTTGATATATTACTAAGGAAATTGTATAATATGATTATGAAGACCCATTATGATAATATTCTATCACATACAGACTTAAAATAGTTTTTAAAAGATGATTATTATCCTAATTCTACCACTTTGTTTGAAATATAAAGATTATAGTGCTTCAGTATGGTGATATGATAGTTTTTGAGAATGATTTTAGTTTTAAATACCTCACGAAATACTCCCTTGATATGGAAAAATATGGATTCTTATGGACATGAATGTTTGAGAATGGCCTTTGAAGATACATATATTCCACCGAAGTCTCCCTGTGAATTCCTAATTATGCTATAATGATTGAGTAGGCTATGAATATGGATATTTTCCAAGTCAAGGGATTCTGGGTGACTAGATACTGTAGTGGTTATCAAGGGGATGAGTCATCTGTAGTTGCTAAAAAGTGACATATGTCAGTTTCTCAGCACAAGAGGAATACCCATGCCTAGACCTAGACACATAGATCTGTGAAAAAGGTTTCATATAGAGGATCTAGTCAGCCATGAGGGGGAGATATAATTCTTGTGATGGGATATGTAATATATATCATGATTTCCCAAACTGACATACTAGGAAGGGAAGACTGATAGTGTATTGACCTCCATAATAGATGAAAATTTAGGATTAGGGATCTCTCCGACATGGCTAGGGTGGCCACCAGAGAGGTATTTCTAATAGAGTATTAGGTGGTTCTTTAGATGGAGGAGCTATTAGTGGAGGGATATTCTTTTGGATACTTCCACTACTACTACTACTAGATAACCCACGCTAGTCTAGGAGGGCTGGCAGTCGTAGGTGCATGAAACTACATGCTATAGTGGGATATATTCATTCTTCTCATGGAATGATTTGAGGAATGATATATGTATTTTATAAACACAGTCTATTAATTTTAGATACATGATCAAGTCATTAATTTATCTCTTTATCCTGTGTGTGAGTGATGGATATTTCACATGATACTTAAGCCCAACAACAATTATTAGATGAATATACTAGGAGAGATTCTTCTATATTACTCATCTTCCAATATTGTGAGTTAGAATTCAGTGGATAGATTTTCTTGTGAAACATCAAGTTAACCACGACGAAACCCTATGATTTTATCTTGGGGATGTATTGATTTTCCACAATTCATGCCCTTATAGACATTCATCACATGGGAGTTAGATGCCTTAGAATAGTTGGGAAGATAATCTTCATTGTTTTCGAGAGAGATCACATGGATGAGCAAGTGCTGACAATGAACTAAAAAATAAAACCCATAATCTTTTAGTTTAAATGTTTTCCCTTTGTGTAGTTAGATATTCATGCTTCTAGATTCCAGTTATAGTGGATGATCTTATAGACGTCTTTCTTGAGTATGTTATAAAACTACCTCTAAGGTGGGAGATATAATTTTGCATCATCGTGCACCCCAAGACCAGACTTATGTGTTTTAAAGAATTTTTGATGGCCCCTATTCATCTCTATAAAATGAGTGTTTAGTTGGAGGGCCTTTGAGAGAATGAGGTTGTTATAGCTAATGTGTCCCCCTTAACTACTCCAGGTTTCCTTGTAAAAAAGGAAAATGATAATTTGAGACATTATATTGACTATAATCACCTATATTAGGTGAAAAAAATAATAAGTACTAATTTTTGAGGATTTATCATCTCTTAGAACATTTGAAATGTTTGAGTTGGTTCTCAAATATTTATCATAGGGGTCATTATCATCAGTTAACGGTTTGTGAGGATAATATTCCAAAGATGAAATTTTTATATCACTCCAGACACTCTGAGTTCCTAGATATTCCTTTTATTGTAAAAATTACCCAACATTGTTCATGGATATTATGAATCGTATCTTATAGTTATAATTTTATTGATTCATAGTTGTCTTCATCGATGACAAACATGTTTACTCAATATTGGTGGAGAATCATGTAGAGAATCTGAGGATGGTCCTGGACATTCTCTTGGATAATCGACATATTTGTAAGCTCTAGAACTATTAGTTTTTGATTAAAGAGGTTATATTTCTACACTATGTCATATTTTAGATTTTTATAGTGGTAGATCTGGTGAATATTTAGGCAGTTATTACTTGGGATCCAGCTAAGCGTGTGTCAGAGATACCGAGTTTCTTTAGTTTAGAAGGGTACTATTAAAGGATCATGTAATTATTTTTTATAATAACAAACCATTTGAATATATTAACATGGGAAGGGTTGTTTTCCACATAGACTAATGTGTACCATAGATCCGTTTTGGATATGAGGATGGGGTTCACTAGTGCTCCAATTTTGTGACTATTAGTGGAGGGTGTTGAGTATGTAGTTTTTTATGATTCTTCAAGAGTTGGGATAAGTTTCATGTTTATTCAAAGGTAGGATATGCTCACTTATAGGTCTAGGAAGTTGAGTACCCTTGAGAATAACTAAATTACTCACGATTTAGAGTTGGAAGGTATAGAATTTTCTCTGAATATGTGAATGCACTATCATCTAGGTGAGAATTTCATAGTTTAATAAGACTGAAATTGTTCCAGGTATATCTTCAAAAATAGATTCCATAGAATGAGAAAGAGGTGTTGGGTGTATCTCCCACAAGACTATGAATTTGAGACACACTACACTTCAGTTAAGGAAAACATGGTGGAAAATTACTTTAGTAGGAAGTCTCAATATTTCTTGGTGGAGGTGGAATCAGAGCAGTTAGAATTTTAAAGATGGACCTGGTGGACGAGAGTGGTAAAACTTTTCATCAGTTGATGGTGGTAAATCCATAAATTATATTATGTGTGGGAGATTTGTAGTTGGGATTAATTCAACTGTGAGTTTCTACATGACTAGATATTCTCAAGAGATGAATCCGATGATTTTTATGAAGGATGGGATCATTTCATCCATTTTCAATGATGGACTGTGGGTTGAGTTACTTTTCATGAGGAGGTGATGACATAGTTTAACACTTATCTATTATATTCCCATCCCTATGTGATAAATATGTACAATTACCTTCAATATAAGTTTTTGTGGTATATAATGAGGTGACGCATTATCAAGATTATCTCTTCGTGTCTCACATATCAGTAGCTAAATGCTAAACACCTGGTTTCAATAGGATTAAATCAACCTCTTGAGATTTAAGAATGCAAGTGGTATGGAAAATCGATAGATTTTTTTGGCCTCGATATTATAGAAATTTAGACGCCATAATGTAATTTGGATGATTATTGACCGACTTAGCAAGTCATAAGACTTTCATACCATATGGGAGAATGTCTTGGTTGAGATTGTTTGGTAGTTGTACATGTATGAGATTATCTAGCTTTATGGGGTACCCAAGGTAATCATCAATGAATGTGACGATCAATTTATATCATAGTTATGCTGGTGACTACAGGAGGATTTTGGGATCTGGTTTTGGTTGAGAATAATGTTTCACACCTATAAAGACATGTAACCTAATTGGAAAATATAGGTGTTGAAGGATATTATAAGATCCTATATGATGGACATGATTGGGAGTTATAAGTATCACATTATGTTAGTAGAGTTCTCTTATAATAATAACTATAACTGTACTATTGGTATGAAAACATTTGAGTCAATCTATAGGATTTGGAGGTCACCCTTATTCTGGGCTGAGATTTGTGAGACATCACTTATTGGTCCATATATGGTGTATGTGATGATTGAGAATGGTCAGATGATCCAAGTGTGTATTAGGAGAGCATATCGATGATAGAAATATTACACATATTGACATTATAGTCCATTAGAGATTAATCAGTGGGACAATTTTTTCTCAAATTATCCCTATAATAATGATTAGGGAGGTTTAGATGGAGAAGTAAGCTACCCCATGGTCCATAGGGTCATTCCAACCTTCATAGGGCTAGAATGGTTTCTTACTTGTTTACCTTTCCACCACAGTGGGAAAAGGTAGAGGAAGTCTCACATGTGTCACATTTGAGAAGATACGTGCATAAAACTAAGCACATTATTGACTAGAGGGAGCTGTACATCGAAGATAGATCCACCTTTGTGGAGTACTTTGTGGTGATTGAGGACCGATATAAGGGGACCCTGCATAGATAAACCATCACTTTGGTCTGAGTGCTCTGGTAGCATGGAAGTATGCAGGGTAGCTGATGGGAGAATAAGAGTAATATGCGGACTCATTACCCTCACTATTTTTTATAGGTTGTTATTTAGGTTTGAAAATACTTTAGGTGGTGAGAATGTAATGATTTTTTGGATTAGTTTTTTGATTATTTAAATGTATATGTATGATTTTTTCTATGTAGTTGGTAATAGTTTTGGGTTTTATGGAACCATTGAAATAATATATTTAAAATATTAATACATATTAAATTATAAAATAATATTTTTTGAATAAATGTTTTACCCATTGATTTGGACATCATATGGGAAACCTAAGACAATAGCAGATTCTAGAACATGGGTTATACCTTAAGTGTGACATAAAGTTGTTTGACATCATGATTTTTATAGAGGAAACAATTGGAGGGCGCATTAAGTGAATTAATTCATTTATTCAAAATTCCAAAACCCAATATTACCTTATAAATACCCTATAATGGAAGATACTTATAGGTTCTACATAACCCTAGGGAGATTAGAGAGAAGGAGCATTCTTCATTAGCATTGGAAAACTAGGAATGTGGATCTACGACCAACAATTATGGGAAATATTGAGATGTAAAACTAACATAACTGATCTTATTCTTCATCACTAGAAATTGTGTTCTTTACCAATGATCGATCCATTCCCAAGGTAGAATCTGTTATTTCTCCATTTTCTTCCTTTTAAATTATTGGGGATGAATTATAAATTATCTGTTTAATCTTTCTTGAATCCCATGTATCACACAAACCATATATAAATATTTTTGAGATCTGGATTTATTATTTCATTCATTTTTCCATGATTCACCAATTATTTCAACACTTTATGATCATTGTATAGGATTGAATTGTATAATTATGGATATCAATTCATTCATGTGAATTTACCCCACTTTCCAATGCATTTTTCATAGTGTGATCATGGGTTTTTGTTTCAACATTTATGGGTTGTATTTGAGCACGGTCAAACCCCCAGATTCATGGAGGATGTGTCCAAAATGTAAATATTATGGTTTTACAGATGGATGGTTTTTCAATGTGGGTAGCGGGTGTTTTAATCATAGATGTCAGTTCTTGATTCTTTGTCTATGGGAAAAGAACAATGTAATGAGATATACTACACATGGTTCGAGATGCTGAATTCTGGCCAACTTTTATGGAGCGGGCAGTGTTTTCCCTAAATCCGTGTTCCCCAGTGTGAATATAGGTAGAAACAATGGTAGAATAAGTGCATATGATACAATTGAAGGATTATTGACTTTTATAAATAAGTCAACATTCAAAACATGTTTTCCAGGATGACACACCATAAATTCCCTTGGATTTAGCAGTTGGGGTTTCGGCTGAAGATAAATGTCACACATAGTTTTTGACCCATACATGTCATGTGACTCAATGGTCGATGATCTGCATGTACCCTAGGGGTATATGAGCATTGATTTTTTTTGACAGATGGGCATGACCATAAGTACATGGAACAAACATGTACATTGACAACTCCAAGAACACATGACAACTAGAGTACATTGGTATCACCATGTACACTAGAATATGTCGAATTACATTGGCAGATGCCAGAAGAAGTCGGGTAGACATAGGGTACCCATGAAACATTGTTTACCACATGTACATACCTTATAGTCACAAAAGAACCACCAAGAAATGTGTAGGATAAGACACTACCTGGTATCCTGGTGGGGTTACACACCATGTGAACCAAATTCACATAATGCACTTTCTTCAAGATCTTCCTCCTTATGAATATCTTTTTTCCAGACATGAATTTGTACTCATGAGTAGCCTATTTTTAGTGATTTTTCATTTATAATGTGTTTGTGACCTTTACTTTGGTTTTAGATATATGACTTATGGTGTTATGAGTGTGATGGTTCTTTTAGAAATTCTTGATTGATTGTAGTGATCGAGTGTGATCATCTAAGATAATTCATGGGTAATTATCCCCTTTCACACTTGGTCTTGGGTCCCCATACACTTTACACAGGTAGAGTCGATACTCCCCATGCTATATCTAGGTGATAGTCCTATATCTTTCGGGTGGTACTCCCCCCATCGTTGATCTGTGATGGTGACAAGGTCCTCAATGGGAGTTTCTAATCCCTTGGTTGTGAAGTAACGTAGTAAGTAGTGGGACCCTACACTCATATTCTTGTTAGGTTCCCCATGGTGATGGGAATCTAAGATGGACTCTTGAAGCTGTAGGAATACTCATCCTTCTTAGTGAGGTCATGGAGATTGAGATCCAATTTCTCTATTTCTAAAGTTTCTTTATGAGCATTTATATATTCGGTTTCATTTACCTCTTTTATATGGATTGAGATTACTATTTTTCTTATTTCCCCTCTTAATTTTTTTTAATACATTCTAATGGGTATTCATATACTCACAATTGTGTGGGATTCACCTAGAAATGTTGTGGATGATGTAGATTATTGATAGATCAATGATAACATTGGAGAAGTATTATTATGTGGAGAAAAGTTGTATCTAGAAGAGCTGATTGTGTTTGGTGATTATTCATGGATATTACGAGACATGGTCATTTCAATCTCCCCCTTTCTAGTTTTTTTTTTCAGTTTGGTACTTCTTATATGGTCGAGTATTTGTTTTTTCATGTTAAAATTTTGTATTATGTTTCCACACTTTGATTGTTTCCAATATTTTATTTTATGCATTATTTATACTCTTGATATTGAGACTTTTATGTTACCTATTAACCATTTTATTCTGTTTATTGTGGGAATGTATATTGGTACTCATGCCAAATATTTTCATTTTAGTGATATTGCTTCTTGGCGTTACTCACCTACCCCTATCCTCTTGGGGTGGGCTTGGGGTGTTACTCTCAACTTATCACCAGCCATACGAGATCGAGTGGGTCTTGACATGACCAGTTTATCCCACACCCAAAGTAATTAAAAATAAAATTTAAAAGCATCCCATGCCATAGGTTTCATCAATTTAATTGGACATTATATCCTATTACAATCATTATCAAGGTTAAGTGGGCACTGGATTCCATGTCCATCTAGAAATCATGTCCCACTAATGTGAGAAATATCCCATTCCATGAACATATCAAATAACCGGAATAGTGTCCCAAAAGTGTATTACATAAGGTGGTTGGCCACACATCCCAAACCCTAAGTATATAAAATAATTGGCATATGATCCCTGATCGGGAAAACATATTGATCGTTGGAAATGAGTTCTACATCACCTATTATAATACATCATTATTCATGTATTCCATAACATATACCAGAAAATTGGATTCAGTTAAACCGTCCCCATAAAATATTAAGGAAAAATTCATGTTACAAAGTCAGATAAAGCAAGGGGTTTTACAAATATGGGAATGAGGCAATCCCTTCATATCAACCTCTACCAAATGTGCAAAAAATTTAGGATCTCAAAAGGACCACATGATAGTCATTTACATGACTTCCCTTTTGGACAAGGCATCATCCACTTGATTTTCCTCCCGATATCAATGAGTGATTACTAAGTTGAGATGTATTACATGATTAATACATCCAATCCAGTAAGGTATAATTCTCCATGGAACATCTCAGGTTCTCATCTTGAGGGAATGCACTACATGTTGGGAGTCTAATTCAATCCATAAGATATTCCATTTATGAATGAAAACATGCGTAATGGCATAAATAATGACCCACAATTCTACTTCATAAGTGATTCCCATCCCAATAAAATGATGAAAACAAACCTTGATGAAGCTATGATGCATACAGAAGACTCCCCCACAACCCAATCTACTCGTAGCTCCAAATGCATGTCCATCTACATTAACCTTGACACAAGGAATGATTGATGGGACCCATCAAATAAACGTTACCACCAGATGATTTTTCAGTTTACATGAAATTACAAGCATCCGCAATGCAGTTAAATTTGTATAGGTATTATCCATGAAACAATTTTTTATTGAATTAGTATCATGTATGTCGTGATGAATAAGCATTGAACTTGCAAAGATGGAGCCTTGTTGTCAAACAGGAGTCCATTCTAAGATGTCCAGATGGCATGACAAATAGCTTCTGTAGCGAATAACAACATATTTTGAACCTCCGCACTCCTTCTAGACTTGGAGATGAACATCATCAAGTATCATAGAAACCCATGTGAGTTGAAATCCATGATGAAGATGTCTCCAATGTATTTCTATAGCTTCTGAGAAAAAGGAAAGTGGATAAAAAGATGTTGTACAGTTTCAGTTTCATTCAGGAATAGATAACAGATAGACACAATACATTGGCCAACCTTCCTCAATTGATCATGCGTTGGAAGCTGGTTCCACCACATTCTCTAGAGAATTAGAAGTCAGGAGGGTTGAAAAATGGTACATTAAACCAGAGTTACCAAAAGGGCGCTTGTGTGGAGCCAACAAGATTCATGTTGTAGTACTCTATAAGATTAAAGTGTCCATTATTATTGGGCCTCCATACCAGAGTATCAATTTCCATGAAAGAGTAGGCCTGAACTTATAGTTTGGAATGAGAAGTAATCATGATTTCAGGACCATCACAATGATCCGAAAAATCTTCTATAGACATGTCCATCATGTGGGGGGGATATCACCAGCATAAAAGGTGTCGTCCAACCAAGGAGTGTTACAAAAATTAAGACCAGAGTGTTTATAGACTATCCATTTAGAGTTCTAAATAATATCATTGAAGGATTTAGAAAGGGAAGTCTATACAGATGATGATATATAATGGGGGTATCCATTTATAAGCTTAATTTTGAACCTGCATGAAAGAAAATCCTTGGATGAGTCATTTGATGATATGATATTCCATGTGAACATATTAATAAGTCCCTCATTGAAAATCTAAAGGTCCTTGACTCCAAGACCACCCAAATAAGGGGGATTAATGAAATCCATCCAAGCAATGGTGATCAACTTCCTTTCATTAATAGATCATGTCCAGATGAAATTTCACATCATGCATTGGAGTTCCTTGAGCAACGTTTTGTTTCCAATTATAGAGTGAAAATGAGTAGACAATCTTTGAGGTGATCACTGAGGTAATGAGGCACATCCTTCCAGCTTGATATAGGTCTTTACCATTCCATTTAGACATCTTATTAATGATACCTGAGTAAATTCCATCACAGTATTTTGTACATATATTACCACAAAAGATTGGAACTCCAAGATAAATAAATGGTATAGACCATTTTTTGAGTCTGAGGGATCTGGTGACCCTGTTTTGTTTTCCAACAATGATCCTGTCACCAAAAACAATGAAGGATTTATTCTAGTATATATGCTTCCCAACAATAGTCTCATTATGTGAGAATAAATCTTTGATTGTGGAGATCGATTTCCTTGTGGCTTCCCAAAAAATCAAAATGTCATCAGTATATAGTAAATGGGATGGGACAAGGTTGTCCCTACCAGCCTTTATCTGTCTAAAAATAAAAATTTGGCATATCTCATTAATACATATACTCATATATTCTTTAGAAATAGAAAAAAGAATCCCATAAAGTGGATCACCTTGTCGAAATCATCGGGTAAAGTGAAAATAACCGCTAAGAGATCCATTAATTAAAATGGACAGCCTTGCAGATGTAAGGATACTACTGATAAGGTTTATTAAGCCACTTGAGAAAGAAAATCTCCTTAGAATATCAAATAGAAAACTCCACTTAAGGGTATCAATGGCCTTGTAGATATCAATTTTGAGGGAAAAATTTCCATGCTCTACCTTCTTTTTCATCATGTTGATGCTTTCTGATGCAGTGATAAGACAGTTCTAAATGTTTCTACAAGGTAAGAAGCCATATTGATTAGGAGAGATTTGCTCCTTTATTAAACCCCCCAATCTTCTCATCAAGATTTTACTAATGATTTTTTGTGTGGTGTTTCCAGTCGTAACTGGCCTAAATTATTTAACATGAATTGCATTATCCTTATTAGGAATCAAAGCATTGATGTTAGAGTTTAAACCCTAACGAATAAAAATATGAGTGAAAAAATCCCTTACTTCACTAACCATGTAATCTTGAACAATATCCCAATGGAACATAAAAACATTGTTGGTGAAGCCATCCGGTCCTGCTGTACTTTCCATGTTAAGAGAATAGAGGGCTTCCTTGATTTCTTTCTTCAGGGGAACCCTTATAAGAGAAAGATTTTGAGGTTCCTCAATACAAGGGGAAATGTTATCAATAATCTCCATAGTTATATCTATTCCATCAAATGAGTAAATGACATTTAAATATTTCACTACTACATTTGAAATCTTACTTTCAGAGGTGTAGATGCAACCATCAACTTTAATGCCCTGTAGTACTGCCCTAATTATTTTTTCTTTATGAATTCAGTGAAAACATTTAGATTTCATACCACGATATTTCATCCACTTTACATTAAAATGGTTACCATCCATCCTTTAATTAATTGTCAAAAGGTCATCAAGCCTTGAAAGTGATTGAATTTTTTCATGTGAGGTGCTGTCATGGTTCTGATTTATAATTTGATAGCTAGCCAATTGATTTTTAGAAGCCATGATCTCTCTATCAAGATTAGAAATAGACTCTTTTACCCATTCCCATAAGAGTTCTTTAACATTATTAAGTTTAAGAGAAAGAATATATAGTGGTCTACCTTGAAAATTAATCTTCCAAGGATTCATAATGAATTCTCTATATCTAGGAGTCACAAGCCACCCATTATTAAAATGAATGGGAAGAGGACCAGACCTGAAAATTTGATATGATATATCAATGAAAATGGGATTGTGATCCAAATGATGATTTGGTAAGGTATGTCTAGATATTTTAGAGTCAACAATCTCATTATCCATCTGAACAAAGCATCTTCCAAGTTTACTTGATTGTCTTCCATGCATGGTACACTAGCTCACGGTAAAAGCAGATCCCATTATTGGAATTTCAGCAAGATGACATTGGTCAATAAAAGATGACAGGTCCAAGAGGCCACCCTATTGAAGTTCAATCCAGTTTTCTTTTCTGATCTGAAAACATTGTTGAAATTTCCCATTATCACCCATTTATTGAAGGTATGTCCAGCAAAGGCTTCAAGCTCACTCAAAATCTCCCTTCTTCACTTATAGGATGGGGAGGCATAAAAAAATTTGGCCTCAAAGCTATAACCATAGAAAGTCCATGAGACCAAGACCCATTGTGGGTTCTTCACAAAGGAGGATAACTGTAAAATCTTATGCATAAAAACCCATAGATGGTCCTTATCTATATCATGAAGATTATGAGAGATAAAATGGTAACCAAGAGAATTAAATTTGAAAGCCTTACAGTTGTCAAAAAGAATTTTAAGTTTCGCAATACCAATAAACATAGGTTTATAGGCCACAATGTGATGTCTAAGGGATCTAGCCATTGGGGTGTTCCCAAGCCCTTCACAATTCCAGAAAAAAAATCTTCATTAAGGAACGGTTAGGATCCTTGTTTGGGGACTCCTTTCATTGGTGACATCCACTGGGCCACTTCCCTTTTTTACAGTTTCCCTTTTATTTTTTAACATTAGAGATTAATGTAACTCCAATATTTCTCTTGGAACCAACCTGCGCACCTCAATTTGGCTCATCATAAGGTACTTCAAACTGACCACTCAATGTGGGGATATCTGACACATCTTGGAGGCCATCACCATCATCAGACCCAAAAATGCCATATAGAGGAGCAAACTTGTTGCTGGACAGTAGGCGACTTGGGTCACTACTCATATGAGGCGACCTTTTCACAACCTTATTTGGGTTATCAAGTTTGAAGGGACTCTCTAGATCACATCCAATAGGTGCAGAGTCTGCTTCTTTATCACCATATACTGAATTTTATCCTTTCTATGATGCAACAAAAACTCTTTTTTGGTGCTGCAACTACTATATATTAGACCCTACTAGGCACAAAATATTCTCCATTCTAGAAACAAGATTTATTCTCAGAGAAATTCCCTCCCCATGTAATATTTCTTCCTTGAAAGTCACTGCCATAGTATTGGGAAAGGTCCCCTTAGGATGGGGAAGCATCCGAGAGGACAAAAATTTATTTGGGTTCTACATGTCCACTGAAACTACACCATCATATGGGTGGGAAACACCCTCATATTCATGAAGAAACAGTGTATGTGCATCATCCCACACCATGACTGATTGCCCCTTATCAAGTGTAGAGCCATCAACACTCACTTTAGAAAGTCCATCTGCCTATCTCATATCAGTAGCTAGAATTCCATTAAGGACAATTATATAGAAGGTCCATATCCAAATTCCTTCTCCTGCGTGGTTATAAGACCTTACCCAGCTTGGGGGGCATTAAATAATGATGTTCCAATAGGATCCTTCATCCGAACTGATGAGGGTGTAGGGTCCAAGCCACCTTTTACAGGGGGAGTCTCAATTGAGGGTCCAACAGTCAATTCAGAAGAAAGAACCTTATCCTTTCCTTTACTTATTCTACTTGAGGCATCATCATGTCCTCTCACTTTGCATAGAGTACACTCCTTATCTCTATTTCACTCATAAGATAGGTGACCAATGAGTCTGTAGATCATACAAGGATTTGGATTTCGCTCATACTGGATTTCAAGCTTTATGATGTCATCCCTTGTGGTGAGTACTACCTCTTCCACTAAAGTACTGAACATATCCACCTCAACCAGTACTCTTTCATAGTGACCAAATTGCAGGTTTTTTGTTTTCTTACCCAGCCAGATGAGGGTTTCAACCGGGGTGGAAATATCCCATAAAATCCTTAGAGTCCAATACAACTAATTCAAATGATATATATGAATCTAGAGCTACACATGAGAATTACATATATTATTAGGATAAAAAATTCTATCCCATTCATGAATACGTAAGAATCCGGGCTTCAGAGGGAGAGGTCTGAAACCCCAATGCTTCCAAATCAACTCATTAGAGGGTAAAATTATATGATAATATCCCCTTCCCATTTTTTTTTCATTTTCCAGTCTTCTAAGCCCCATAACGCCGCGATCCTATTGGTAAAATCATTAAATTTTTAAATTTTTTTACCTTTGTGAATAAGAACCTATGAAATTATGGAATATATAAAGAGCCTCACCCTTTCTTCAACTGGATCTTGGTTGGCCGATACATGCACAACCCTTCCCTTTTTGATGATTCTTCTAGGTGGCGGCGTGTCAAAATCTGAGAATGAAGAATCAGATTTCACCACCTCCGAAAAAATATTTCTTCAGTTCAACCACATCATTTAGGGTATTTCTTGCTGATTTGGACTTTGTAGCAAATTTGAAGAGTTCTTTGTGCCCTAAAATATCACACAATTTAGCAGTACCCTCTTTGATCTTACTACCGACATCATCATCATTGGGGTTTCTCGCCTCCTTGCTCCCCACTTTCTCCGCCATCTTCATCGACATCTTCAATAACTTATATATCATAAAAACAATTGGGAATGTATTGAAATCCCATATGTTACATCAAAATAACTGGATGATCTATATGAATCCCAAATTAACATATTAATTTTAGGTAATATTTCCACCTTATAGAAATCAAGATACAATAGAAAATAAAATCACACAACAAAACACAACCACACTGTTACATAACTATCATATTAGGCATGTATATAATTTAAATATAGACAGGTTGGCTTTATGTCCAACAAAATTTAAGTCTATAATTTTTTAATACTTTCATTCCCAACCTGCATTAATATATAGAATAAAATTACAAAAGATTTTTCATCCCAATCCCGAAGGGGGAGGAACACTCAACCCTTATAAAAATTATATAAGAAACATAATAAAATAGAATTACTAATGATTTAATTGTGTCAATACTAACATATAACTCACACAATCCCCTAATTCTTTTCTCAAGGGAGGATAAGGGAACCCATTCTAGGTCCTCTACGTTATTTTCTACCAAGGAGGCATCACTCTTTATTCCAAATCAATAATTACCATTATTTTAATTTCCACCAATGGTCCTTGGTGGCAATGGAATCACTCTAATTCACATTAAAAGCTATAACATAAACCTAAAAATATATAATCACTCTAAAATGATGGTTTAAAACATCTTAGTCAAGGTAAACCACATCCCTCAATAAATTATACACCTATCATATCTCTAATGAGGAAAAAATGAACCTAACCAACATCCTAGGAATCATAGTATATTTCAAGATAATCCCCATGGGGTATTGAGTATATAGTCAAACAACATTTTATTAAATCTTATGACCACTGATTGTCAAGGTATTAGGGAATAGAAATAGGGCATACTATCATGTACCTAGAAGTCCTTAAAAAATCATACTAGTCAAAGGAATATAAATCAATTTATTTATAAGTAAATTAGACATGGTTGATTAGAGAACATATTACAGATTTTATGGAACAATGCATAAACCATTGAGGTTGGTCAGTGAGAACCTACTTCAATCCACTGGAAGACAACTAGTCCAATATGTATAGACTATTTGTCTTCAATCAATTTTCCCACCAAAATATAGAAAATACTAAATTTAGGGAATAGAAGATTATACATGGAGAAACATCATGTTTAAGGACAAATAGAATGAATTGGGTCATATTATTACCTGAGGAATCCACTTGGGTTATACAAAACTCCGATATGGGGTTGAATTATGACGAACTAAACTTTTAAGAGGGGAAAAAAGATTGAAAACAGATAAATGTATGAGATATATAGAAATTCTGTGAAAACCCCATTTAATATGATTTTACATCAAAAAACATTTAATTTATATATTTTAATTTTTTTTTCAAGAACATGACTTCTAGTGTGACCATCTTGGTGACTGTTTAATTCATCAGCTGGGGTTTCCCTTGTAGTTTGGACCCACTTTCTTGGTTGTTGTACCATATACCCTGGAAGATACTAAAACCCCATGCCCAAGAATTAATGAAATTAATTTACCCCTTAACAACCCATCACTCCGCCACTGGCCCAACTAAAAAAGCTAACACCCCTATGCTACGACATGATACACTCCCCCATAATCGAGCCTCCATGACATAGCCAATGGGTTACAGTATAACCAGCCACTAGTAAATCAAATTTAATCTTATGAGGGGAATTATTGCTCTTAAATAGACATAGAGTTACTCCTATATAACCCTATACACACAGAAAGCCATTCAACATGGCATGATATCCCCAAAATCCAAAAATACTAAATAGACTTGGGCCTGACCATAGTGTAGTTCCCTAAGGCCAAAAATCTATAATAACCCATGATTTTAGTAAGTTTATACAATTAACAAAAATCTAATGTGTTCAATAACATGTGATACTCACAACAGAAAACAAAAATGAATAATGAACAATTCCATCTTTCTCGAATATTAAAAAACATGAAGTAGATGACATGTTAACTAAGTGAAAAATATTATAAAACGTACTAAAGGAAATAAACCAAAAGTAAAAAAATACACAATAATATTTAAATTCCCATTATATTGATCAAACATAAACACACACATATATATATATATATATAAATATGATAGAAATATTGAAAAAGAAATTAGATAATAGGATAAATGATTTTATATTTTTATGTAACTATATATATAGGTAATTAATATCATAGTTTTATATATGATCATTGGTTATATAGTTATTGACCATATGAGTATTGGATATTTAAACATATTATATCATCATTGGATATACTTGTATCCTATAGATACGTTGATGTTTTTTAAATTTTAGAAATAAATTTCAAAAAATATAATTGACATGTAATAAAACACCTTTAATGAAATAAAAAGATAAAAATTAGCTACAATGATTTATTTTAAAAATATATATTTCTAATTGTTAAATATTATTTGTAATTTTAATGAATGATTTGATGTATTTATAAAACTAATTGAATGAATATAATACCAATGGATTTGATAAAATTGAATAGTTATAAGATAAATAAATAATTTTAGTGGGATGTGATTATATTCACTTAATGATAAAAACGATATTTTTAAAAATATATATTTTTTCAAAACGTTACGCATTTGTATCATAATAAATTAATGAGTCACTTTTAAATTATTGTTGTAATAAAATTTAACAATTTAATCTATAAAAAAATAATACTCAATTAAATATTAATTGATATGAAATAAGTTTAAATACACTTAATGTTTTAGAAATTAATTTTCAACAATAATATTATTTCTATATATTTTATAATTTTAATTAAAAGTTAAATTTATAATATTTTGAAAATTAATTTTATAAAATGGATTAAACTTTTTGAATTATCACTTCAAAATTAGGAAATAGGTCCAATTTCTTTTTTTTTCAAAAAATAAGCAATCGAGGTAATAATTAGGTTACCATGGTTAATGTAAAATGGGGGATAATTATAAGGGTAAAGGCCTAAAATATCGCTAATAATATCCATGAATTGTGTATGTGAGTTCATTCATGAAATATATCCATTATTCAACTTCATATACTCGTTTTGTTTTAAAATAATAATCATACACATTAAGGAATGAGTATTTACTAAAATGTCACTCTAAATTCACATGTAAAAGGACCCCTCCTCTAACCCTCATAGTCGACTTTTTCATTAGGATATATCCTAAATCATAGCCCTAATTAACTATATTAAAGCCTTAGTAATTTTTTTAGCCTTAGGTTCCTTGAAATATTCACAAATCCTTCTTTCAAGAGAATCCTATTTGGAGGAGCAAATTTATCAAAGTACTATAAAACACCAAGTCATTCTAGGTTGGAATATCTAAAGGGTATTTGAATTTTTGATTCTAGATAAGGGTTCACATTAAATTTTTTGATTTGGATTATAATTACAAGTGTTATATAATCTCAAGGACATGTTTTTGGATAGGGAAAAGGCTCAAAAGGAGTCTCATGTTCTTGGGTGAGTATTGAGAGCATCAGGCTAATGTTTCAATTTTTGAAATGGGTACTTCCTTATTCACATTTTCCAAAAGTTTAAGGGATATAGTATAGATAAACCATGCCTGGTGTTTGTGCAAGAGTTCTGGAATACAATTGGCGAATGGTTGAGTAAAAACCTTGACTATCCTATAATTCATGTTTTAGAGTGTTTTTCAGGTTAGTGAATGGTTTGGTAAGTCGTGCAGCCAAACCGTGTACGGGGGTTTCTTTAGGTAGTTGCAATAATGAAATTGGTTCTTGGTTTGGAAAACCATATGGAAAAAACATATATACTAATAGAATTAAATAAAATGTGGAAATGATCTATTTTTAATCTTAGGATTTTAAACCTCACCCTCTCTTCTTATTCTATCTCACATTCCTATTTTACGATGTTCTCAGGTGCGATCTACCTATAATTATAACTTTAATATCTCTCATTTTATAGGATATTTTGATCACTTTATTTAATGTTTCATGGAGAGTCTTATCATATTTCTTCCTCTATGGTCTTCCAATTTGTTTCCATGGATTTTAGTTGTCTCTGATAAGGGTTTGACGATGATCTACTCTAGATCTTGGTTAAAATCACCCAATATAATGGGGATTTTACTTGGAATATCTAGTGGATTCCATTATATGATTTATACATGTTGTTTCTCACCATTTTGATGAAGCTACATCATCCTATGCATTTTTCTTGGGGTTTTTGATGAAATTAATTTAATTGGATACTGAATCAGTTCAATGTGTTAGGGATTTTTCTCGAGATGGTGTTGAGAGTATTTCATAGACATTATATGGCTTGTTGGACAATGTTTTAGTGTGATGAGTTAGATTAGTGGGGATTTATGTGAATATTAATTTTTAATTTAGCTTATTTATATAATTATAATTGATTATATCTATTTAAATGGATATATTGTCTTGAGTCAGGACCTCAAGTGGTGATGTGAGTCTTGGACATGATTGGGTGGATTTCTGAATTTGATTAAATATAAATGGAATTTTTATTAAGGTATTTGGTTTCTTAAGAACAATACCTATGGTAAAAACATTTTACTTATATTCCAGGGATACGTGGTCTCACCAATTTTAGGAAATCATCTATTTCTCTAAATATATTGTTTCATTTATTAATTAAATACTCATGTGTGGAAAAAAATTTCCAAGTTCCATGAGGGACATTATGCTCTTTATTTATGCGTCAACCACTAATGAATGATTCCTTGATTATATTGGTATGGATTTTTATAATTTGACTCCAAGGGATGATATTTAAATAAATTTACACATTAGTTCCCATGAGTGGTGATGGGTAAGGTAGTCTAGAAGCTAGACTTAAATGGCCCCAATAACACTCTTAGATGAATTTTAGCTTCTGGAATAGTAGATTAGTGAGAGAGGTGATTGTTTCTTCCCCTAGAAAGTGAGTAACCAAGTGAATATTCCCTAGGTATGAATTATATAATTATAGGTAGGTTGGGTGAATGCGGACTGACATAGTATTAACCAGGGTATTGAGATGATATTTATGTTATCTCTCTAACACGATTTAAGCACTTATTGTTTAGTAAGGCAAGTCAGGCCTTGTTGTTATTATGGAAATTCCATGGAATGATATTCCCATTTAATGATGGATTAAGGACCGAGGGATGACATAAATAGGGTAACCCATGTTTGGTTTTTGGAATATATATTTCTTAGGGGTCATTTTTTGGTTCCCTAGGGACATGTAGACCCTAGTGAGGGTTAGTGTAGGAGAGTATGTTCCATTTGATTTAGGTGTTAGCTTTTAAACTGAAGATCAAAGGTGTGATCATAGCATGCATGTAGTTACTGTTCTGGGTTATATGCTTGAGATTTTTACCTAGGAGGGCTATGATGAGGTTGGGAAATTGGCTGACCTGTGTTTTATGGTAAGCGGTTTTGGGGAGGTGAATTACCCCATAGTATATGCAATATATCCGTGGATCTAGGGTTGGATACCCTAGGTACATGCTATGAAATGATCCAAAAAGGATGTTCCCTAAGGAATATGCATGATATCTGATTGTGGGGTTAGGTATCATGGTAGTTATGTTACAAAAGTTAATGAGGAAAGAATACCTATTTTAAGTAGGGGATGTGACCCCTTGGTTATTCGAAATTATGGTAATGGGGAGGGTCAATACCTATAGGTGGGTTGATTATGTTTGTAGGATGAGTGTATTTACCTCCCGTGGTTTTATTATGTTATATAGATGGTTATATTCCCCCAATTTGTTCTTATCATGTTCCATACATATTTATTGTAACACACTTATATTTTATTATTTTTTTCAAATAAATTTAATTTCTTTGATATTTTGCTATACACGCAACCCCAAGTTTTAACAAACCATGATATTATCTTATTATTATTGACATTTATTAAATATCTGTTACGTTTGGTAGTACAAAGAGGACTAAAGATATATTTAAAATTAATTATAAAGGTTCTAGATAAAGAAAAGTTAATTATAAATAAATTCATATTTCCTAGTAATAATTTTGTATTCTTTAAAAAATATATTCTTCCCAAAAAATGCTATATACGTTTTTTTGTGAAAAACAATTAAATTAAAATTTCAACCTTTTAGAAAATATATTTGAAAAAATTATATTCATTTTTTGAATCAACATGTAAAAATTATCTTAGGTTGAATTTTTGAGAAGTTTCTGAATATGCAATGTTTTTCGATGAATAATAGAAAACACTGATTTCCATTGAAAACATCATTTTAATTTAAAGATTTTAAAATATCAAATATTTTTTAGAAATTATTTTAATTAATTTTTTAATTATGTTATTATATAAACAATTTAATTTATTTAAATCAAATTCATGTTTAATTTTTTATAACTTTTTATACTTATGAAACTTTTCTCTTTAGAAAATCGATTGTTCATCACATCTATGAGATTTATTTAAAATTAAAATTTTCCACTTATTCAAATAAAATTTTGGAAAATAAATTTCATAATTAGAATAATAATAATTAATATTATATAAAAAGTTCAACTAAAAATTTGGACAAAATTAATAGTAAAAGTAGAAAAAATTATTTATCATAGTTAATGTTAAAATGGGTTTGCTAGGGCTTAGAATACAATGATAATGTTTAAAATGACATATTAAACCATAAAAAGCTTAAATTATGTACTTTCTTAGACATTAAATATTCTAAAATTCAACTATTATACATTTTGAGTCTTTTGGTTGTTTAAATACTTGGGTACACTTTATCCTTTTAAATAATTATAAGTGTATCCTCTCCCCCATTTTAAAAAGGGTACTCATATCCTCTAATTTTCACACTTATAAAAGATATTATATTGAACAATAACTAAAAATATATTTAATTAATTCCATAATTTCATTTTATAGGCCACGTTTTTGTCAGGAATCCTATCTAGGAAGGTGTTTTTGTGTAAACCTTTAGAGGTTATCTGAAGAAGAGGTATTTTGAAAAACTGAGGATTTCTATTTTATTTATTCTTCCACCTCATTCAAATATTCTTCAACTATGATGTTATGACAACACCAATATCTTTTATAAACATATATTTTATTATTTTAATTTCATAACCTATGTTGAAAACCTCTTCCATCAAATGGGAAATTAAACCATTGATCGTGTGTATAATAGACTACCGCCTCACAAACTGATGAAATTCTTTCCCATCATAACAACTCACATATGGATATAATTAAGGATTGAACATATTTTTATGACATATATTCCATAAATATACTTATATAATTACAATATCACATATAAATTCTTACTTTACAATTTATAAAAATATGATAGCGTTGCTCATGTGCACGATAGACTACAACCTTGTTGAGTATTGTGATTCATTTTTCACTTATACTTTACATGAAAGGTTGTAAGGATAAATTTAATGAATATATGTGATATATATAGAATAAAAATTATTATATAATTTATAAATATTCTTTATTTTTAGTCCATTATATCCATCAAAAATTTGGAATCATCATTCATGCATACGTACAACCAACCATCTTCAGGAAAAATTTAATTCATTTATCTATCTATAATTTTTTTGATGACTCTAATTATGTATATAATGAATTTATATGATAATTACAATAATTTATATTATAGAACCATAATAAAAGTACACATAATGAAAATACCAAATCAAAACATAAATGAAATACAGATCAGTTTTTACCCGAAACATGATTTAAACATGGATTTGTTAATAAACAAGTAATAAAAGGTTATTGGTAGAAAATATATGATATGATTTGTATAAGTATTTTTATTTAATATATATATTTATATTAATCACATATTTGTTATATAGGAGTTTAAAATGTTTTTAAATTAATTTGAGACTTAAGGTAAGAGATTTTCATCTCACATTTATTTCCGGGAGACACATGCCTTTTACACCACTTGTTTTTTTCATGTGGTGTATATAATGACCATGAATGAATGAATTTTATTTTATTTATTAAAAAATTATGCGATATACATATTCATATAATTTTATTTCATTCATGCGTGTTATGATTTAAAAGATACCAAACTTTAAAAGGTTTTATATTATAATCTCATTGTTTGTTAGGGTTGTTTATGGTTAAGTTTTTGATAATGAAATTTTGTGATATATCTATAAAAAACAAATAAATTTTATAATGGTGTGGTTATTTAATTAAAATACATATTTTAATTTAATTTTTGTAACTTTATATACTTAAGATACCTAAATAATGTTTTTAAGGAAAACCGAATTTATTTATCTCTTTGGTCAAGAATGATTTTTCTTCAATGTCTATATTTTATAAAAATTTTTTAAAGAATATTTTACCATTCTAAAATTATTTTTAAAATAAATTTATATCAATTTTTTACTTTTGAAATATTCATTTAAAAAGAATATTCTTATCAATTTCTGAATGAGGTGGTTATGATTTTTTACTGAACATGTGTAAGAAATATTGGTTTGAACTTGTAAAATATGACCTTAATTTTTTTTCATCATGAAAAATCATTTTTTAAGACTCCCTTATAAATTTTCTAGGGTTATCTTCAATGAAAATTATTCCTTAGTATTTTAAATTTTTTTATATTTTAATTTCATGATTTCAAATGAAAAAGATATTTTCCTCAAGAATGTTTTAATAGCTATTTATTGAATTTATATTCATCAATGACAATAATATTTGGCATTGGTTATATTTTAATGGGGATATGCTCCAATATTACTATCCTTATTTATTATTTGGATGGTTTATGTTTATTGATATGATATAAATATGTTTATGCAACCCATTTCTTTTCCAGGGTTATGATATGATGAATTGATGACATGCTTATGAAACTCATTTCTTTTCCTCGGGATATTCTATAATTAAATTTTTATGAAATCCATTTTATTTTTTATTGGTTAAATTTGATGAATGACTTATGATCTTATAGAATAAAATTTTATATATTAATTGACATGTAGGGCCGATATCTCGCTCTAATTCATTGGGTAATTATTTATATTTCATGAAATAATGATGGGAAACATTCCAAAATTATTTATGCACTATGGGAATCAGGATAATATAATTAATCCACTATGGGAAATAGTGGTGACACATGATACTTTAAGAAATGAAAAATATGTATTGACACCTAATACCTTATGATTTTATAGTCTTACTTTTTAACCATTATGTATGAAATGTAATCCCTACTTATGATTATTTCACACATATAATACATGAACATATAATTCAATATTTATTTATGATGATTTCTCACTCTTATGGTTCATTTTTTTTCAAAATATTATGTTTTATGAATTGAATCATATTTACTATACATGATATATTATGTATAAATTTTTTAATTTATATTCATGATCTCTTCATGTTATTATAATCTTATACTTTCATATTTTCATTGAATGATATCTTCTACGTTTACCCTTATGGGGCATCTAGGCTCATATTTTGCCTTATTTCCATTTCCGAAGTTACGAAGAAAGGTTTAAGTAGGGTATTTTTATGAATATCAATAAATTGAATGATATTTAGGAGATATTTTGAAGATAATTCATGAAATAAGAAACTTCTATAACTATTATCCGAAGACACTAAACCATCATGATTATAAGGTGTGTATTAGTGAAATATATTGATTATTCATAAAAAAATATATAATATTTATGTATGAAAATACTGGGACATTATAAAGAAAATACTAGTTATTTTATAATTCATATAATAATTTTTTTTATATTTATATCACGGTTAATGTTTTTTAGAAGATGGAACTATAATCAAAGTACATATACCAAAACTACCAAACCAAAATAGACATGAAAAACGAACCATTTATTACCTGAACCTTGGTTTAAACATGGAATTGTTATCAAATGTGAAATAAAAGGTTTTAGGTAAATCATATATGGTATTATATATATGATATTGGTTATTTAATATATGTATAACATATCTATATTTATTATAAAGGAGTTTTGAACCTATACAAAGGAATATGAAACTTGAGGAAATGGATTTTCATTCTCACTTTAATTTCAATAGAAAAAATACCTTATAGACCAACTGTTTCTTTTTTGTGGTGAATATTATTTCCATGAATTACTTTTATGATTATTATAATGATTTTATTTGATGTAAATGTTCATATAATTTTCTACTAAGGGAATTACGATTCAAAAGTCGCCAAAGTGGTAAAAGAATTTTTATTACAATCTCACCGTTTATTGAGATTTATTATGGTTAAGTTTACAATGATGAAATATTATAATATATCACTAAAGAAAATGATTAATTTTATTATCCTTTGGATATTTCATGGAAACTATTATTTTTATTTCCTTTTCCTCTCTTAATGTACTCAAGATTCTAGAAGAATATTTTTATAGAAAAACCGACTTTGAATATCTCTTTGGTCACAAACCACTTTTCTTCCATGTATAGTTTTCTAAAAATTATTGAAGGAATATTTTAACATTATTAAATGATTTAATGGAACACTTTTTATCCACTATATAACTAATAAATTTCTATTTGATTATGTATTATAAAATTCACTTATAACAATAGAATTTACTAAGTTATTTAAAATAATTCCTTAATAATTAGATATTGAAATAGTAGTGAAAACCCTAATGGTATGATGATCACATATTTATTCTATGATTCTTCCCTTATTAAAGTTTGAGGTAATTTTATTCCCAAAAATAATATTATTCACCTCTTGTTGAATTTTATGTTATCTTAATCTTGGAATTTATTTCTCTATATAAATCCCACATAAATTGTGAATGAAGGGAAGTAACATTTTATAACCCAATCCAAGATATGATCTTCTATCAATGTGAAAATAAATTTGAAATTTCAAGGGAAATCACATAAATTTTATCGATTTTGGATACTATTCAAAAGTGGAGTTTAACATAGATCGTTGGGGTGAAACTTTACATCAATAAATTTCTTATTCTATAGTAGTTTACTGATGTCTTCCTGAGGAAGTTTCTTAGTCTTGAATTGAAACATTAAGATCAGTTCTCAATTGAACACATAGTTGAAACTATTCCTATTTAAAAGGACCCTTATATAATGATCCTAATTGATTTATAGGAATTAAAGAATAAAATATTGGATAATATTTATATTGGATACATTCAGCCATGTGTGTCACCTTAGGGTTCATTAGTTATTTTTATTAAAAAGAAACATTAAAAAATTTGACTCAACATTGATTAACATTAACAATATAAGATTAAAATCAATATTAAGTATCAAAAATCCCATTTTGATGATTTTATTGATCAACTGTGTGGATCTTAAAACTTATAAAAGATTGGACTTAATTCAATATATCATAATTAAGGTTCCAGAAGGAGAATATACCCAAGGTTTTTTTTCTATACATGGTATAGAAACTATGAGTATATAGTGATTCTATTTGATCTAACTAATTCCCCCACTATATTAATGGATTTAATGAATAGAGTATCTTGAGATTACCTTGATCATTTTTTGGTAGTATGTATATTTTATATTCTAATCTATTTAAATATAAAGTAAGATCATGAATATCAATTGATAATTGTGATGAAGACCCTATGGAGGGAGAAAAAAATATGAAAAATTTATAGGGTTTGAATTTTGGAAAGAAAAGTTTTCATTTTTGGGTCATATAATCTTAGGATAGTGTATATTATTGAATCCATCATTGATATAGGCAATTAAACATTGGTCTAGACCAACCATAGTAAAGAAGACTTAAATTTTTCTTAGTTCAGATGGAAATGATTTATAGTTTGTGCAGAATTTATCATGACTTTCTAATATACTCAACAAGTTAACTTATAAGGGAGTTATTATAATTTGGATGCATTAATGAAAGGAAAATTTCAAGTAACTAAAGAGATGTCGAACCAGTACACCTATGGTTACACTAGACTACCGTGGATAGTGGTTGTAATATGTACCTATGCATCAAAGAATGGATTAGGATTAATCCTCAGGAATAATTACATAGTAATATCTTATGTCTGAATTAAATTGATCTTTCATGAAAAAAAATTACCCCACACATGATTCAAAGTTATCTATGGTAGTTTTTTCATTAAAGATATGGATTTGCTATTATTCGTGAGATTGGTGTAATATGTATACTAATCATAAGAGTTTAAAATATATATTCACAGAGAAAGTGTTGAATATGAAATATAGATTATGGTTATAGATTATTAAATATTATGACTTATTATAATATTACCATATTAGGAAAGAGAATAAGGCCACTTGTCACGAACCAACCCAGGATGTACCCAAAATGGTCACTCGATCAATTCTATGACATGACCAGAGAGGTGTTATCAGTCCTACTGGGTTGGAAACTAGTTCCATGCATCAAAGAACAAACACTTGGTAATTTTTAAACTATAATAACTGGATAACAATGAAATAAAATAGAGTACAAAGAATAAAAATGAGATTCCATAAATCACCAGATAAAATATATACAAAATGAAACTAGTAACAATGGCGAAAGAAAATAACATGAATAAGATAATTGATGCCAAACCAATGCTAAACCCAAACCGTAACTGACATGACATCCATGCTACCTCTTAGTCTCCACTATCCATAAGACCATCCCACATCACAGGCTTAACTGAAAAAACTCTACCTGCTAAATATATTATGTCTAATTACTCTATGTGGAATAAGTTGTGCATGAGCATAAAAAACATTGTAGGAAATAACTATAGAATAAATATATGTACTTCCATAAAACATCAAAAATATGCTAATTTGAAATGCATTATAGTAAAAATAGGGTTATTTCATTTAGGAAAATCATGTAAAAATTTTATTTTTAAAACCTAGATTGATAGTAAAATACCATGGAAGAAATAGATCCAAAATAATGTATTAAAGAATGAAATTAAAAGATAGGAAAAAGAATTAGGTCCTATCAAATAAAGGTGTAAATACAACGAAACAACATGAGAATAAGTAGGAAAATACCAAAATATCATAAACCAAATTCCAGTAGTTTAAAAAAGGACCTTACAGATATGTAACGATTATAATTTCATAAACATTCTTAGAATAAATACCAGAACATACTCAGTTTGGACCCACCTACAGGCGTTTAGTGGAAATCAATAATCAATAAATAATATGTATACTTTAAACTAGCCTCAACCATGTGAAATTCCACAGAAAGTATCCTCTATCCAAGGGGTTCTAATGTTTATAATCAGGACTAGAAAGAAACTTTCACTAGACCCTCTAGATGATGTCCTATAATCCCTTGATAATAGTATAAGGGAGAATGAGAAGCCAATCACATTCATGTATTTTTTTCATAATGATTAGATGCCTCTATGAATGATTTTCCCAATCCAGGACACTATCTGTACAAAGACCCTCTCATTGAAAGGATCATTATAGGGGTTCCATCATACATAGATACTTTCATAAGTTCCAACATGGACTATAAATCATATGAAATTAAAACCAAATTTTCAAATATCAAAAAGTACCTAGTGGGCCTTAAAATTTACAAATAAAATCCTAGTCTAAATAAGAATATATTTCCTAAAAAACCCATTGTAAAATATTTGTTCACACTCAGACAGTGCTAAATTGACCTTTATAATTCACATGCTTACCAATCATGATTTAAGGTACTAAATAGGAAAAAATTTAGGAAGACACATTTGTACGCCATATTTGAGTTCATTAGGGACAAGAATCCATTTAATAATTTTGGGGGTTTTTTGAGAACCATTTTGGAGATGGGAGGAAGCCAGAAATAAGTGGGAGAAGAGTGTTTTTAAAAAAAATGAGGTTTCACTGTGGAAATTTTTACAAAATTCCATTTATGTTTATGTGTGTGCCGATCTATATGTGTACACCATACACATATGGATATGAACATATCCAATGACATAAATATGAAAAACCATAAACATACCCAAGGTTCCTATTAAAATAATTTCAATTTGTGATACAACCAATCAAAATGACCTACACAAGTGAACTAAATGATAAAGTGGACCCACAACCACACAAAAATATTAATTTCACATGTAAAAAAATTGCCATGGCAAAACATGGATAACAATATTCTCATAACACCCAATTTTTATTTTAATAACCAATTGACTTTTTATCAAACACATTTTTCACATATACATATAGGCATAATTATATAAATCCCTTGAAAATATTTTTTTTTTCAATTTTACAATAGTATATCACAACAATAAATTAATCTAGAAGATAACCAACATGAATGACACATATAAAAATTAATAAATAAATATAAAGAGTGAAATGGCATGTTTCAGAAATGAGATAGACAGAAACACCTACTTCAATAGTTTTTGAATGTGACAACACTCTATGAGAAGGAAGAACAAAGCCTAAAACACAAACCAAACATCTTAACATCAAATAAAATAAACCAAATTATCTAACTATCAGCATATATTTTGACCAATAGGTATCCAAGCATTGGGAAACACAAAAAAACAAGAGATAAATACTATAAGATTATAAAAATGACAAAAAAATTAAGAGAAACTCATAGAGAAGACATGGTGGAGCATCAACTAAGGGAGAGGATCCAAGATAGGAGGGTTTGGGATCCCCCTTTGTGTACCCAAATTGGACATGGCGTATTGGGAGTCATAATGGGTTAAAATATATAATGGTAAAATTAGTAAACTCTTGGTTTTAATAATCTGGGTAAGTTACACAGTTTGGATGCACAGTTTACCAAACCATGTTCCACCCTTGTATACCCTAATAGAAGTGGGGGAATACCACACATGCTTGTAGAATGGTTTGTGTAATCATAACAAAACTATTTAAAATGAATCTATTAAAAAATATAGAAACCTATATATGATTTCCACACAATTGTTAATGATCAATCAAAAGCTGTGCGCCTTGTCCCATCCACCAGCAATAGTTTTCACAATTACTCCTTTTCTGTGTACAGTTTGGGCTAAAGGTGCACTATTGGTGCAAGTCAAACCATGAAAGAAAACATTAAACTAGAAGCAACCTAAAATCCCCCAAATTCTTGGTTTCTCCCCAAAATGTACACAATAACCATGCAAATGACCAAAACCTGATAAAAAACTCAAAAAATCAAATATTATCACTGAAAACTCAACCTGATTCCCAACCAATGAGATGAAACCTAAAAACAATAAAACAAAAACATTGTGATTAGGGTGTGATGATTATCACCACTATAAAAACATTATTCCCCCATAAATTAACCAAGAAAAACAAAGAACAAAGATAAAACCTAAATATAATGGATCCAATTGAAACCACAAGCCTCAGTGGGACATTTTAACTCTAAAAGTTACACCCAAACAACTCTAGAGGAATTCATAAGAGACTCATGGTGGGAATTCACACCATTTAAAATAATAAATTAATAGAACAATACTAGAACCTTGATCACAAGGGGGACCCAAAGAAATAATTTCAAAACTAACAGTAAACTAAACCTTGATTCATCATTTCCATAAGTCACAAACTTCACAAAAAAAAGAATAACAAAATACCAAAACATTATTAAAATGATAAACACTCAAATATCCACATCCATAAGGTGTAACTAAAAAAATTTACAAAAATAAAAGACTTCCAAAGTCCTTGAAGAGAAAAGTGTCTTCCAAACCACAGAAAAATACAAAAAGGATAACTTAAACCATCCCCACTCACACATTGGAGAAAAAAGTAAGGCTAATAAACCCCACATTGAAAAATCATTCTCTACATGAAAATATTCACTCTAGGGCCTATAGCTAGAGCCCTAGTCCCTTGATGTGTCTTCTCCCCCACATTCAAGAACTAGTTGTGTCAGATTAAGAATTCCTTTTTGGAAAATTCTGCTTAAAAAACTTCACCAATTGACCTAAGTGGACACATTGGCAAAAATACATTGGAGGATTTTGGAAAGAAAATATAAAATTCCCAAATTTAAAACACTAAAAAATAGGATTGTGTGTTTTAAGGGAGTAGAGATAATAACCACTGAATTAGAATTGTCAGTAATGGGTTACACTATTACACACTTTTCTTTAGATAGAGAACCATCATGAGTGTCAAGAAAAATGAGATTATTAAATTCTTCCAACTACACTATTGGAACTAACTCAGCTATAAATGAATATTCTACTAAATTCCTAAAAACAATATCCTATGATGAGAGAACTCCCCCCTTAATGACATAATTAGTACCTCATATGAAGTTAGGTAGATTCGGTTAATCATTTCATGCTATCTCTAATGAAAAAGAAATAATGTCTTTAAAATGATCAATATATGACTTCACTATATATTAACATTACTGAACACCCAAGAGGTCTACCAATTTTCATTCCTTCACATCCTTAGGTATAAATAATTAGATTATGGTTGTCTTAATCACTTCACAAGGCTTTCTAACTTTAAATGATTATGGGATGATCACCTTCCACTAATCTGAGCCCAAACCCTAAAACGAACGTAGAACATCTCAAAACCTCCTAGGTTTAGGATTTCCCAAAAACTAAAAAACATCTTAAACCTTCGCAATCCACTCTAAAGCCTCAAATATACATAGTTCATAATGGAAGATGGGAAATATCTATAAAGAACCTAACTCCACCACTCCATTGGGAGTCTATGTAGGGATGAAAACTAGAATACACTAACTAGAAACCATTGGGATATTTCTGGGTGACATAATCTGAATAACAAAAAAACCAAAAATCAAATCAACAATGAACTAGAATTAAAAAAGGAACATCCCAAGAAAATACACTAAAAACATTAACCAAACATAAAAAACAAAAATACACTTAAAAAAACCTCTATTCCAAAATTTAAATCAATTTTATTCCAATGCTAGCTTCCAAATAGAAGAACTCATTTTGAAATCCTACCCAAAACTAAATTCAAATTAAAAAATAAAACAAGGAACTAAAATAAATTTCCCTTTTAAAAAAAAATCTTTTCCTGAAAAAACATTTTCATTAAAAACCCACTCACAACAACTAAAATCAAACCAAAACATAACTCACACCCAATCTCCAGAAATATAGAACTAGTGGCCATCAAAAACTAGGATAATAGTATAGATGTCCATTACCGAAGAAATTAAATGACTATAAGTATCTTTAATAATTAATTAAGACTTTACATAGGTTACTACTCCATGAAATATCATAGTGTATCACAGGTTAACTCCCATTTTCATTCGACAAACCAAAAAATATATAGGCAATAACCTCATAAACCCAAAACAAAAACAAAAGACTAAAATCCTAGAATACCTTGGGTAAATCAAGTCCTATGAAAAGAAAATTTTCCTGATGATATTCTCATACCTACCTCCCATGTCTTAATAGTAACATCTTCAACTAGTTAACATCTCAATTAAAAAAGGGCTTCTTTGATACTATTTTTTCACAAACCAAACTAAGTCAACCCTGAACCAATCACTCTAGATCACCCACGACAAAGCCCAATAAGCATTATTAATCCACCGATGAAGGAAACTGGTAAAAAAACAAAAAGAATATAGAATTTGGAACAATTTAACCCCTTATAAATTGATATAAATGAAGTAATAAAGAGTATGAAATATAAAAAAGAGAGTCTATATATCACAAGATGAAATAAATACTTGATCAAAAAAACAATGGTATCAAAACTATAATGGAGAAAAAACTAAAAATAAACCAAAATTGATCACAAATTAGAGATTAAATGTTCTACATGTGACCTATTGGTCACCTGCATCCATAAGACACACATCACTAGCATACATGAACAAATTAATCAAAAAAAGATTAGGTCTACCAACACTGAGTGTCACAAGTAGGTTGTGAGAATTTAAAATCTTAGTTGGAAAGAACCATAGAATCCAAACCTTTACTTTATTATAATATTCCAAATATAAAATTTTTAAATATATTTTAGTGAAAATAGGGGTCTTGTCTTTTATGAAAATCAAGTACAACTTTTCTTTTAAAAAATTATTTTGAAAGAAAAATCCCAAGTAGGAAATACAACCCAAATAATGGTTGAAAGAGAGAAAAGTATAATATAATAACAATAAAAAGGGTTTATCAAATAAATTTATAAATTAATGGGAAAAAGATGAGTTTAATAAGGAAAATACCAAAATACAAAAGAACCAACGTGTGGAAGAATAAAACAAGAGCATGTAGATATGTAATCACATGAACTTTCTAAACATCCCTAGAAGAAATATCCTGATGTACTCAGTTTAGACCCACTATACAATGTATTTTTTAGTTCTATAGTCAATAACCAAAATAGATTCTCTAAAAAAGCCTCAATTTTGAAAAATCCCACCTAAAATATCCTCTATATGTGGGATATAATCTATCTAATTAGGACTAGAAAGTACCATTCACTCAACCCTCTAAAAGACATAGTGGAATACCATGAAAATAGTCTAAGGGAGAATGTGGAATTCATAACACTCCTATAATTAGTCATAACTCTCATATACCACCTGTAATTCCTTTTATATTCCCTAAAAACATCTATTAGAAGGCTATCTCATCAAGGGTATGTCTATAGGGGTTCATATCATAAATAGAACCTTTCACAGGTGCCAACTATGGTTACAAGTTATATGAATTTAAATCCAAATTTCAAAACCCCAAAAAGTAACAAAACTTCATTAACATTGAACTCTAAAAAACCAATTTCAATGATATTATATTTTTATAAAAACCATATTAAAGACATTGTTCACACATAGAAGGTGTAAAACAGGCCTTTATAATCCAAGGGGTGACCAATTACGTTTATAGGTACCACACGGGAAAAAATTAAGGAAAAGAAATTTGTAAACCACATTTGAGTTCATTAAGAACCAAAATACATTTAGTAATTTTTGGGGTTTTAAAAAACCATTTTATAGATTTAGAGAAGAAGAGAAATAATAGGAAGAATAGTGTTTAAAAAATGGAGGTTTAAGGTGTAATTTCTTAGGGAAATACATATATGTGTGTGTGATCCTATGCATACGTACACCCTATGAAAAAATGGATATGCCCATATATAACTTAATATATATGAAAACAATAAAAATACCCAATGTTCCAATTAAAATAATTACAATTATCGATTCAATTGATCAAAATAACCCACATAAGGGAACCAAATTATAAAGGGGAACCAATACCACACACAAAGATCAACTATACCTTTAAACTAAATTAACAAGTCCCAAACAAGGCTAAAAAAATCCCAAAACACTAAATTACATTTTTAATGACCAATTTTTATTTTATCAAACAATTTTCATGCATATACATGTAGAAATAGCTATAAAAATCCCTTAAAATCCCATTTTCTTCAATTTTACAATAAGAAAACAACATAATGAATCAAAATAGCACATCACATACATGAATAACACATTTATAGATTAATATATATATCTCAAGAATAAAATGGCATGTTATGGAACATAAATGGATGGAATCACCTACCTTAATGATATTAGGATGTGATAACACCCTTGGAGAAGGATGAAATATGATCTAGAGACAAACCAAACACCCTAAAATCAATGAAAACAACCCATATTAGCCAATAATAAGCATAGGGTTCATCCATGATAGATGCAAGAAATGTAATACCAAGGAAAAAAGATACAAGTCAAAGAATTTTAAAAAAATGACCAGAAATCAAGTGAAACTCACAAAGAAACATAATGGCAAATTTAATCAAAGGAATAGTGCCAAGGGAGGATAGTTTGGAAGCTCCCTTCAATTTATAAAATCAAACAAGAGAGACGGGGGTATAAGTGGTTTAAATAATTAGAGGGTAAAAATATGAATATCAAGGTTTTTAGAATATAGATATGTCACATTGTTTGGACGCACAATTTAACCAACCGTGGTCCAACTATGTATACTGTACTAGAATAGGGGGACGCCCACATGGGTTATCCACATAGTTTTGGAACCCATGCACTAATAATTGAAAATGGTTTTGTCTAAAATTTTAGACCTTCCAACAAGATTTCCACAAAGGTTATACTGAACGCATGCAAGTCGTGATCCTTGGCCAAGACACTATTAGCTGGATGCCCAAGTACTATTTTTCCTTGAATGGGTTGGTCCAAACCATATACACCCCAATCAAGTCAAACTATTCAAGAATAAAATGAACTAGAAACAACTTTAGTATCTCCCATCTATAAATCTTCTCACCAAACCATGAACACAAACCATGCATATTTTAAAAAAACCAAAATAGAATAACTCAAAGATTATAACAATAAAATCAACCCAAACCTTAACCAATAAGATAAGACTTCAAGAAACAAATAAATATAAAAGAAATAAATAAAAACTAGGGTTGGGGAGTCCGATCTCTGATGATTTCAGTTGAAAGGATCATACTAGATTATCTATGATGAGGTTTGAAAAAGATCCAATATCTATGGATTTAGAAAGTATATATCTTTAAATGTTGAAGGAATGGAAGAAATATTATCCATATCAAATAAATGTGAACCATCTATCCATGTGAGGGAAAAAGAGGCACACTAGGACGATATGGAGTTGAAAACATAGCTATGAAATGTTCTTTAGTGTAATATTGATTATGATGGAATGATAATGTTAGGAACTATATATGTGTTACGTCTATTATAGTTTTAAAGAATGATATATTACATGATTCTCATAGTTATTAATTCTCTACTCATCTTGGAAGTATAAATATGTTTAGATATCTAAAAGCATATATCTTGTGGGATGAAATAAAGAAACATATTGTACATCTTGTATATCGATACATGGTATGTAAAAAATTTAATGGCTAAGAAAATAGTATAAGGGGATTTAACAACTATTAGCCATACTAGAATGGAAATGAGAAAACACCACCTGTTATTTTATTATTAGACTCCCAAAAAAAATCTAAAGGGAATAATTTTATGTGGGTTGTAGTCGATCACATTAAAAATTCAGCATACTACATTTATATCATAGAATATTTCAATCTGGATCATATTTCTAGAATATAATATAAGGAAGTGTTTAGGTTGCATAAAAACCACATTATATTATATTTGATCAAGATCCAAGGTTTTCCATAATGTTTTGAAGAATTATTTAATTGGATCTTGATTTAAATTTGAGTTTCAGAACTAAGTATCATATTCATATTTATGGTCATTATGAGAGAATATTTTAAACCCTAATGGATATGTTGAGATATTTTTCTATGGATTTAAAAGGGGGTTGATACCCGCACCTTCCTACAGTTGAGATTTTATATTATAAGACATTTCACTGAATCATTTTGTTGAATCCTTACAATTTCCTACATGGAATTAAGTGTAAAACACCAATGTAATGGGATGAATTTAGAGAAAGAAAGATATTGGGAACTATACTAACTGAATAAATGGAATAGAAGTTTAAATCCATTCAACAACACTTAAGGGAAGCACATAGTTGGTAGAAAAGTTATTTTTAATATCAACAACATGATCTAAAATATAAAGTTAGTGAAATTGTGCTTCTATGAATATATCCCTTGAAAAAGATAACAATATTCGAAAATAAACGAAAATTTAGTCCTAGAAATATTGGTCCCTTTGAGATTATTGATCTTATTGGGATGTTGTATTATCGGTTAACGCTTTCACTAAACCTCTCTCAAGTCCATGATATGTTCCATGTATCTATCATGAGGAAATGCATAATCAATTCTCAGATATACTGAACATAGAGTTCATACCATTGGAGTCATATATTTCCCATGAGGAATAACAAATGGAGGTTTTTGATCATTGAGATAAAGTACTATGATGCAATACTACTCTTCTAGTCAATGTTTTTTTGGTGAAACCCCCCTTTAGAAGAAGCTAAATGGGATCCTAGGGATATGATGAAGAAAAAGTATCATCATTTTTTTAAATCTAAGTGAACAGTTTTAATTTCGAAATTCATGTTAAGTGGGATATAATGTAACTCCCCAATATTTTATTATTTTCCATGATTAAATTTATTTTTTAGATAACTTGTGTTACATTAAAAACTGAGATATCATAAACCATGATATATAACTATTATAATTATTTCCATTTATAACATATCCATTAAATTTGGTGGTATGAATTAGAATATATTTTTTTAAAAATTAAATATATAGGTTTTAGAAAAATAAAATATAATTATAATTAATTAATTAATTTTTAGTAAAGTATTTATATGATTGAATATACTCTTTTCTCCAAAATGATTTGTATTTATTTTTTTATCAAATAATAAAATTTAATTTTAAAATTTTTAGAATAGTCCTTTAAAAAATATTTCATTTTTTTAATTGACATCTCAAAATTATCTTATGGTTAATATTTGATAATTTTCTGAAAAGAATATTTTTTTAATGAATAGTGAAAATTACTTATTTCTATTAAAAACAACCATTTCATTTAAATAATTTTCAAATTTCTATATATTTATAATTTTTTTTAAAAAAAATCATTTAATTATGTTATTATTAAACCCATTTTGGTCATGGGAATAAAATTAATGTTGACTTTTTATATTATACTTTTCTCTACTTATGAAATATTTTTCTTTGGAAAACCAGATTTTGTTGCAGCAATAGATTTAGTATTAAATTTAATATTTAAACTTATGTGAAATAAATTTGGAAAAATAGAATCCATATATTTATTAATAATAGTTAATATCATATAATAAGTACATCTCAATTTTTTCCAAAAATAACAGTTAAAATAGTAAAAATAAATTACCATAATTAATGTTAAAATGGGTTTAAGAAGGGTTACACTAAAGTGAAAAAGTGTATAATGAGATACTTTTTTTTTCAAAGTATAAATTGATAAAAATATTTAGACCTTATATCATATAAGGTTTTATAATGATCCATTTTTTTTCCTTTATTATTTTAAAAAATTCAATGTGTTTCTTCTCCCCAACTTATTAAATGGAATCCATTTTCATCTCCTACTCAAACTTATAAAACAACTTTTTTTTGTCAATATATACCCAAATAATTTCTTTAATGACTTGATAACATCCTAGAGGCCTGATTTTGACAATAAATCTTACCTATGATGAATTTTGGTGTGTGCATAATGAGGTTTTCCAAAGTAGAGGTATCGTTCTCAACTAAGTGTTTCTTTTTTATTTCTCCTAAAACCTCCTTAGAATTTTCTTCAATTATGATGATATAAGAGAAATAATAACTACCTTATACTTATTTGTTATTATTTCATTGTAATAACCTTTATTCACTTCCTCTTCAATCAAATGATAAATGAAACCGTTGATTCTGCGTACAACAGACTACTACCTCACGAATGAAATTCATTTTCCAGGATCTACAATCATGGTTGGATAAATGATGAATTTAAAATAATTATATGTTATTTATGACATAACTATAAATTATTAGTTATGATATCACATACACATTATTATTTTCTATTCTCTGGGAATATGATTACATTACTCATGTGTACAGAGGACTAAAAACTCGAGAAGTGACGTGATTTTGTTTTTACTTATTCTTTACATGGAAGATAATAAGGATAAATTTATTGAATATATGTGATATATATTAAATAATAATGAATCTAGAATGGTTAATTATTATTTACTTTTCCTTCATTCCATCCATCGAGAATATGTAAACATCATTCATGCGTATGTATGACCCCCTATATCCATGATAGGTGTATTTCATTTTACTATATATACTTTCATATATAAATATAATTACATAAATAATGATTATATATGATAATTATATTATTAATATTTTTTCTAGAGATCATGGAACTATAATAAAATCACATAGACCTAAAATACTGAATCAAAACATATATTAAGAATAAAGTATTTATTACCCGAAACGTGATTTTAAAATGGAATTTTAAATAAAAAGGTAATTAAATGTTATAGGTAAATAATATATGGTATGATAAATATGAGTATTTTTCTATAATATGTGTATAATAAACCTATATTTATTATACATAAGGTTAAAACATGAATTACAAAAGTCAAATCTTAAGGTAAGAGATTATCCTCTCACTTTTATTTTAGCATGAAACATGCCTTATACACAACATTTTACTTTGGTGTTGTGTGTATACTACCCATGAATTAATTTTTTGATTACCCACATGAATTTATGAGATATATATATCCATCTAATTTATTTTATTTCACGAGTCTTACAATTCAAAAGGAACAAAAGTGGTCAAAAGTTTTATGTTGTAATCTATTTGTTTATCAAGATTGTTTATGGTTTAGTTTTTTATGATGAAATATTATAATTCATCTCTAAATATGCTCATAAATATTCGTGTTATTTGGTTAATTTATGAAAATAATTGTTTAAATTTCATTTTTCTACCTTCATATACTTATTATTCTAAAATAATGTTTTTATAAACTGAAAATATGTTAATATCTTCTTTTAAAAAACCATTTTTCTTCGTTGGACATGTTTTTTAAAAAACATTTAGAAAAATATTTAACATTTTACAATAATTTATAATGGAATTTATGGAAATTTTTACTTTTTAAGTTTTTTTAAATGGAATCTTTTTTTCTTTTTCCAAATTTGGTAGTTTTGAATTTTTCCCAAAAATGGAAAAGGAATCATTATTTTAATGCATGTGACATGAACTAAATACTCCTCCATTTTGAAAAATAAATTATTTAATGATTACATTACATGTTTTAATTTTGTTTTAAAATTAAATATTTTCCTTAATATTAGGTAAATTTTTACAGTTTAAATAATTTATTTTAAATGAAAAGTAAATTTTCCTCAAGAGTGTTTTAATGATATTTTACGGAATTTATATTCATTAATGACAACAAAAATTGTGGTTGCTTATGTTTTACTAGGGATAAGATCCAATTTTACCATCCTAATTTTTTCTTTAGATCAATTATGTTAAGGAATATGATGGAAATATATTTATAGAACCGATTAATTTTCCTAGGTTTATGATATTATAAATTAAAAAAATGTTTATTAAACCCTTTTCTTTTCCCCAAGTGATGGTTTGACGAAATGATTATGAGAACCATTTTTTTTCTTGGGCTATGCTATGATTCATTTTTTATAACCTTGTGGAACACAAATGGATGGATAAAATGATGGATGGGGCCTATATATCCCTCCAATTAATTTTTTAAATATTTATATCTCATGAGACAATTATAAAAAACAAGATGATATGCTTGATCCATTTTGGGAAAAAGGCTGATGTGTTTGGTCAAGTATAAGAAATAGTTGATGATTCTTGATCCATAATGAAATTGAAAATATGTGTTGATGCATGATGAATTTTTATTTAATGGAATCAGATGATAACCTTGACATATGAAATGGTTTTTATAATTATTATAGTGAAACACTTATATGATATGAGCTTATAGTTCATGATTAGTTTATGATCATTTCACACTCTTATGGTCAAAGTATTTTGAAATAATGATGTTTTATTCCATTAACCATGTTTAAAATACATGATATATTAGATGTCAACAATTTATTTTATATTCATAATCTCATAACTATATATTTTTTTTATTCTTCCATAGGATCATTAATTGATATATTCCTTGTTACCCTTACTGATAATTTTATCAGACCCTTTACTATGTTTCCATTACCCACGTTATGTGGAAAGGTTTATACAGGGTATGTATAAGAAGAGTATTTAATGGGAAAATATTTATGTGATATATTTAAGATCCTTCATAAAATAAGAAGATAGCGTAACTAGTTTCCAAATATGCTAAACCTTTATGATTATCAGGTGTGTATTTGTGATTTTTTTGAATATTCATCCAAAATTTTCTAATATTTATGTAAGAAAATGACACATCGTTATAGGTATATTTTCCTTTGGTGGTTGGTCATTCTCAAAGACACACCAACACTTGCTAAAATTGGTATGGTATTTGGGTATGGAATTGAGATTAAGCATGACACCCATGGGTTGATTGTTCAAGATCAGATATAATCATATTGGATAAAATAGAGATAGTCAATCATTGGTTGTATTTTGGAACCTGGGGATCAATAATGGTTTTTGATTTATGCTTCTATAGTTATTTTTGTATTTTGTAATCATATCACTAGTCCATGAACTATCTTTTTTGGTTATATACAGGACCCTGTTAGTGGTGTCACATTGAGTTACAATCACACCCTTCTAAGGTGGGCATGAAACTTGGTCATCTGAGAAGATTCACATACTGTGAGTCTGGGATGTTCAGATGCCTAGTTCCATATGATCAAGTTGGATAACTTAAAAAATATTAGATATTATGATTCATTGAGGCTCAAGGAAGGAAGTAAAGCCTTAATTGATTTTATTATATTTATTTATCAATATATGTGATTAGAAAAATGGGTGATCAGTTGATGTATTATTTTATAAAAATTCATATTTCTAATCATATGATTCAATAATCCATTTTAACACAATGTGTTATTCTTATTACATTCACATATACTAATTCATTATTTGGAAATTTTCTTGATTATTTTCCACTGATAATTCCCTATGATACGAGTTTATAGTCATCCCATAGTAACTCCGTAGATGGTCTCCACTAGTCAACAACCTTTAGAAAGTTGTTAGGAACAGCTGAGGTCACATAATGTCCTTGTTTGGGACACCAATTAGTGGTATCCGAACATGATATGTTTCAAAGTGGTATTAGATATTTTTATTTCATTTTAATATTTAGATTGATGGTAGATGAGTGATATAAGAATGTTTCATATCTTGGTATAAACCATATACCATTGTGTCATGGGAACTTTTTTACTATAGGTACTCTCATTTACTTGGGATTTGAGGTTGAAATTATTTTTTTATGATTTTATAGATGGATGATTTAACTTTTCAGGATTTAATTTAGTTTTTTGGATTTATGATTTATGTTTTATTGTCTGTTATGATTTTAGAAAGAAATCTATGTACATGTATTATATTTTTATTTTAGGATTCATATGACTATTTTTTGATTGATTGTGATTGATATTGCTAACAATATATGGTTCAAATATTTAATGTCTCAAAAAAATTATAGGGAAGTTTCCCATACAACATGCTGGCTAAATTATACTCTTATTAAACATGATATATTTATTTATAAGAAAAGTAACCTAGATTCTAATGTTGTATTATCAATGATGAAAACTATGCATTCCCTCTTATAAAGGATATATACATTCTTTTAGTGGGTATGTATAAGAATTTTATTCCTTGGTACTTGTTTTGGATCATAGGAATTATATTTGGTTCATTAATGTTTCTGAAAAAACCTATATAGTTTTTCCATGTAGATTATTGGTGATATTACACATAATCATACCATATTTCTATATTTTGACTTCATTAGTGTCATCTAAGAATAATGACATTATATGTGTAAAGATGCGTCCAGGTGCTTATTGTGGCAGTCCTGCATTCATATTCCAAGTGAGGATGGGTTCACTAGAGTTGGGTTTTTTATTTTTCATTTAATTAATAGTATATTAGGGTGAGACCCAAGAGTTAGTTTTATAGTGCATAATTTTCCTGGTGATATCAAAAATTGGGGAAGGGATGTGCTTGATGGGTTGTAAACTATTTGAGATAAGAGTTATGGGATTGGAGGAGAGAATATTTATCTTAATATATATATATTTTTAACATGATATAGAGGTTATCCAAATCTTATAAGTACCTTACAGTTGAAAAGAATGGGTATATTCTTAAGGTTCTGAGATCGTAGAACATGAGATGCTTACAGGTATGAGATATATCCATGGGGGTGCCTTAGTTATTACAAACAAAAAATACAAGTTGGTGACTGTGCTATGATAATCCTTACAAGAATAGAAGGAATTGTTATCTTGGTATAACCTAGTGATATTACATGTGATTTATATATCAAATCACTTGAGGTGCTTTAGTATCAAGGACAGTTTCAGAGGGTACTAATGGTTGGATAATAGGTCTTATTTGTTTTTTCATGTGAAATTACTGGTGTGGTTGTGGATTGTGATCTTATATGATAAAATATTTTAATGGAAATGCATGGTATATTAATATAATTTTGGAATGATGACTGATTTTTTAGTGATCATGTTGTTATCTATGGCATGGGTGAAATGACACAATTTTAATGTGGACCCCCAAGGGTGCTTCTAGATATATGGGATAGACATCTAAGGATCATGGGTTGGTTTTAGGTTATTGAGACTAGGTTCAATGACATAAAAATCATGGGATAATGAGTTATGTTATATGATTAGTTAGTATAGGAGAGCGTACTATTTATTTTGGATAAGATTGAGGTTGTACAAACTAGTTACATGCAGTGCCTTGATGTAGTTAAATAGTGAGAAATCTTGTGTGGGATGAGGACCTATGGTATTTATGGAAAAATTTCAATATTATTTTCCCACAAGGGTTGATTTAATGAAAAATTTCTTTATGTGGTGAGAGGTGACATGAAATATGGATTGTGGTACCCTAGTTTAGTAGACATGAGTGTGTTCTTGAAGAACAACTATCAAGATGGCATGTTATTAGAACATATTGATGATTTTATTAATGATTTTTGTAAGGAAATCCATATGGCTCTTAGTTCACCATTGGATGTTGGAGGGTGTGACCCTAATTATAGAAGAAAATTTTGAGAATTCTGAGGTTGATGTTCTTGGTGGTCCAGGAAGGAGTGGTGTTGATGCTTCATGTTGGCACTTCTGTATGAGTTGTAAAACCATGTACACTCATTTTTTGTTGTAATTGTAGAGGATCTTAATTTTTTATTTTAAACCTTTGAATATTTTAAATAATATTTCTATAGTTGGCTGGAGAGTTGACCCAGAGTTCCATGGCCCATAGAGCCTTAGTGTTGTTATACTAAAAATATTAAAAATAATATATCATGTGTTAATAGTTGTATATATAATATAATTTAATCTTTCATAATGCCTCAAATTGTAGAACTGATTCGACCATTAAATATAGAACAAAGTTTTATCCCAGGTGAGACATAATATTTATAGGTATTCGGTGTTTTCTTAGTATTACCGTGGAAGAATTAAATGTATTAAATTAATTTTTTATTTTAATAAATGTTTAATTTCTTACTGATATTACTGTATTAGTGTGGTACAAAAGATAATTTTTTTTCTAATATATAAAAAATACTGACAATGTCCATCCCACTTGAGGAGCATCATATTCAATCACAGACTAATTATAATTCTTCCAATATAATTGTTTTTGTTTTACTATTATTTGTTTAAATAATTTAATGTAGAAAAAACCTAAATACATATGTAGATACAGAAAAAGTAAAGTATACAGAGAATGGTCTTGGTCCAAAATTCTGGTCATGTATGATTCTTAATTATTTTTTGTTTCTATTAATTTAATTTTATAAATAATTTAATGAGACCTCATACATGAATTAATTTTATTTAATTTATTGATTATGTAATTTTTTCATTCTTAGGAAACCACTTTTTCACACCAATATGCTGGTCCTTCAATAGATAGGTAGGGTAAAACCATGATTGAGATGTAAATTTCTAAAAGACCCAGCTCCAACACTTGTTGTTTCATCCCTTTTGGTATATTAAAATATACCATATGATGATTTTACTTTATTGAGGGGTGGGGGAGTAAATAAAAAAAGTTTAGGAATTTGATATTTTTTCCATAGTCGATGATGGAAACACCCATGCACTTCTCTCTAATTCAACAAAAATAGAGCTCAAATAATAAGAATTTAAATTGAAATAATTAATAACATCATAAAACATTCCTCATAGATAGGACTTAGGTTAGTCACTTTCCATTGAAAAGTGAAATAGATCATAGTGGAAAGATGTAAGAGAGAGAAATAAATAGAAATTAGGATTGGATGAAGAAGGTGTAATAGATAAATTAAAATATGATTACATTATATAGAAAATTAATTGAAAATAAAATATATAAAGCAGTAGAAAATTAATGTCACATCAAAATGACAAAACCATAAATCAGAATAGTTGATTCTATATATCATCCCCTATCATAATTTGTATAAAGATTAAAAACTACATCAAGTTCCATTAATGAGATAATAAATTGGAAAAAAATCACCCCTTGTGGTCCTACGGTTTAAAAGTTATCTGTTCTATTTATTATATCGAACCAAGTTATTTGAGGGTTCTTCTTAGGGTTTCACATCCTGAATAGAGATTTCACAATGTGTAATATGTGGTTTTACAAAAATGATAACTTTGTTTGAGCGATGAAACCCTATCTGGGTTATTTGAGGATGTGTCAAGATGTGACCATATGTGTCAGGCCATGACACATGTCTATGTGGCCGAGAAAAATATCTTTCCATTGTATCTTCCTAAGTTTCACCTTTCCCAATGATTTCATATTATGAATAATAGATTTATAACTTGAATACTGTGTTTCCATTAAAATTCACAAAGTTTCACCCCAGTCCTTCAATTTGAGCTTCATGCTCCATCCTTGACTTGTACTTTATCATTGGTCATCATTTTCATCATGAAATCTTCAAAACTAAGAACATTTTTACATTTTCCCTTCCGCGACAAAAAATCATGATTAAAATAAATATGAGAAATATTAATCAATTAATATGTAAAAAACATATTTTATATTAAAATTATTTTAAAAAATATGATTCTTTCAATTCCCCACATTTATAACTTGTTTTTCCTCAATCGTTTCATCTCTACAACATTTCTAAGGAAATTCATTTGACCAATATTTTAATTTTAAAAGAAAATAAACAATTTTTAAGAAATGGAAAATAAACCTCCAAATTTATCACAAAAAAATCCCCCAACATCTCAATTATAAAAGAAATTAAGGCAATCATGCATTTTACTTTCCATATTTTGAAATATAAACTATATTCATTCATTATATTTTTATTTTTAATTATTTATTAATTAAAATGTCACCTATAATTTAAGTAAAAATGATTTATATTTACTCTTTTATCTTGTTTATAAAAATCAATGTAATTGTGCTCATACCTCAAGTAAATTTCATACACCATAGGATTGCAAGGCATCCAACATCTCTACCCTGTAAACACATGAATTAAAATTAATCATGAGGGAAGTTCAAATGTCTTTGAGTCTTAAAGTTTATAATTATTGATGTTTAAGGATAAATCTCAAAAAGAAGATTTAACACATTATAATATTTCAATATATCAAAAACTAAGGACACTTTAAATCTCTTAACTAAATATCGTCTCCCATCCCCTAAATCTCAAAGTAGAAATGTAATAAAATTTGTATAATTAATGAATCTTCCTCTCTAAATTTTTTATATTTTTTTGCTCTTTATTTTTTTTATTTTCAAAAAATATTCCTTTGAAAAAATCCCATGTCCACCACCTAATCACATAAAATCTAAAGATCATTGATCTGGAAATGGTTATTTTTGATCTTCCTATGACAAAACCTATTTTTTAATTTTTTTTGTTTTATTTTATTTCTTTAATTACAATACATTAGAAAAATAAATAATAATAAAAACATTACCTCCCCTAAAGTAATCCCTAGATAAATTAAGTACATCCCAAAATAAAATGGGAAACCAAATTATCCACACATATTATTTTTGAATATAATAAAACATACTATGAGTAGGTTATGAATGAAAATAATAGTTTTAAAAAATATATCATTTATTAAAAATGTTATTCATGGATTATATAAGTAAAATTAATATTAATTTCAAGTTGGTCATAAGGTTAAAGTGGATTAATAATAAGATTCCTTAATCATATTAAAATTGATTCTAATAAATAAAAACTTTGAGAAAATTCCTTGGTAGTTCTAAAAGACAAACATTTCCTGGGATCTGAATGAAAATACTATAAAAAATGAGAAATATTTAGTTTAGATTTTTTCAGAGGGGTGAGAACAAATGGTTTGGGACAATTATGTTTTTCATTTCACAAAATTAATAATCCAATTAATATCAATTTCATAAATTCAAAACATTCCATATCAAAGAAAAATTTCATTTATAAAATTATAATGTTTCCCAAAAAAATTTATTTTCAAATTAATTTACTAATTATAATCCTTACTCATCAATTTCACTATTTCACTCATCGGGTCATGTCAATAGTGAATATTTAAATAAGGAATAATGATTAACTTATGAAACTTATATCTGAAAGATTGTTACTAGAGTTCTAGAGTTAAAATGGGGAATGAATTTTTTTAAAGCTATAAAACAAATTTAAAATTTACAAGAGTATCATAAATTAAAGAATTTAAAACTTATACTCTCTTTGAATTGAAGCTTCACTATGAATTGTTCAGGTTCTATTTTTTTATTTTATGAATAAGTTCAAATCATGAATTTATTTCATGGAAATAATCCTCTTTATAATGCAAATTGTTTTTTTTCAAATCATGATTTTCCATTTCATCACATGAATTCCATACAGTTTCTTCAGTTTCACTATTGTCACCTTATTTCATCACGATCCTATAAAATTAAATTAAGTATCAAATAAGAAGAAACATGTCTCTAAAACTAATAATTGAAATTTTAATTCAAATAAAAAAATAAATAAAATATATTGAAAGATAATTACTGGTTTGATCCCCCTATGGGGGCCTTGGGGTTTCACGTCATTGAGACGAGTGGTACCACCTATCATCTAAAATCTATTATCATGTTGAAATTCTTTGATTTAGACCACCACATGTTGTTTATTTTATCATAGAATTCTTTATTATTTTTTAGAGGACTCTGTGGAATGATTACAAATAATCCATACCCTTTAGAACGATTAATACATTTTTAGCATGGGAAAGATACAGTGAGGATTGTCCAGTTTTTTGGTTTCTAATTTTTTGATTTATCATTCACCGTCTAGTGGCTTCTACAGATGCACTGCATCAAAATAATGGTGAAAGAGATAGTTATAAGGTAATATTAACTGAATGAAATTAAACATGATGAATTAATAATAAATTATTACCCTTTTATTTAAGAAGTTTGTGAACTGATCTCTTATTGAAAATATGCTTGGATCTATTGATGTGATCCTTCCCATAAATATTAAAAATCTTTTATGATATCAAGGTCTTCCTTATTTGTATCATTTTCATTTTCTTTATATTCCTCCAAGGAAAATTTGGATTATATAGACCTGAATATTCAAAGAAGTGTGGGGTGATACTCAAATCAGTTTAAATAAAATTTGATAAGATATAATTCAAGAATGAATTATCTCATTGAGCTGGTTCAAATTAAATAACTTCTTCGATGGAAAGTGCATCTAGGAGTTTATCTCACTATAGGGTGGTTGGTAGTTAAGATCCTCCACTCTTTCTTCAAATTCACAACTTGGGGGTTTCTTCTTATTCCATGGCTTGCGATAGGTACTGTGGTGTTTATTATTATCCATTTATTGAAAAGGGTAGATCATATTCCACTTCATACTCATTCCAAAAATTATCCAAAAATTGTTGATATCCAATGAAAAAACTATTCAAATTGTCATTATCATCAATATTCTCTAAAAATGTTAGAGTGAGGTGGAATGGATTTTCAGGTATCACATCATTTACCACCTTGGGTTTTGCACCTATAAATATGAGTGGAAAAAAATCACTTCAACCACTAGCTCAGAATCAACATGATCAAAATATTCATGAGCTATATTATCCACTTGGATCCTCACCAACTCTATCTTTAATTCTAAACACAGAATCTAATCATTTAAAACATTTTTAAACACCTATTGTTCTTGATCTACACATTTTATTACTCAGTACATGTACAATATGGGTGGTTTGGAATCTTCATAAAAAAATTTACATATTTTTTTTATTTATGAAAATGAAGATAATTATTTCAAAAAATATGAAAAATAAATATTGAAAGAAAGAAATACATAGCTCCATAGAAATTATGTGAGTTCTGAATCACATATTTTAGGTAAGTATAAAAGATAATTTATTTTCTTAATGTAATATAGAGGCTGACCAGAGTTAGGTCACTTGAGAAGTTTTGAAATTAATTAAACACTAATTATAATTCACATAATCTAATTGTTTTTTATTACATTGTGAAAAAAATGAAATGAAGAAAAAACCTAAATTTAATTGAAAATATTGGCAGAATATAGGTTAGAAAGAATGGTCTCAGTCTAAGTGTTCAGTTATATGGGATCCAACATCATTTATTGTATGTGTAAATTCAATTTGATAATTCAATTTTCAAAACATAATTAATGAATTAATTTTATTTAATTTATTGACTTAGTAAATTTATCATTCTTAGGAAACCTCTTTATAACACCAAACTCCACACCTCTAATATCCAAGTAGGCTTACCCATACACTGATAGGTAAATTTATAAAATACCCATATCCCCCATATTTTGTTTAATCCCTTTAGCCATTTTGAACTCCACCATACGGTGAGTTTACTTGAGAGAAGGTAGGGAAAATAAATAAAATAAAATGAATGAATTTGGGATCCATTCCATGGTAGATGACCACCACACCCCTTCAATTATCACTCAGTAATGAAAAATGTGATTCAAACATTTTGAATTTAAAGTGAAATAACTATGAACGCCATGAAAACTCCCCTAAGGCCATGGGTGGAGTTAGCCACATACCATTATAACGGGAAAGAGATTATGGTGGGAATATGGAAGAGAAAGATAAATAGAATTGGATTATAGGATATGTTTAGAAAACTTTAATTAAAATATGATTTCATTAAATGAAAAGATTAGTTTAAAATAAAATAAAACCTAAAGAAGAATAATTTTAAGAGCCCAACACAGTGGTAGAACCCTCTTTTATATTAGCTTATTATGTACATCATCCCATATTCCTATAGTTATAAAGGTTAAATACAACCCTAAGCACCATTAATGGTCCAATAAATGGGTAAAATACACCATAGGGTCATTAAATGGGTCTCTGTAATTTATTACATCGAACCAGCTTGTTTTTGGGTCCATTGGAGGGTTTCACATCGTGAATAGTAATTTGACACCACATAATAGGTTGGGCTGAATAGATCACAACTTAGTTTATTCTCTGAAACCATTTATGGGTTATTTGATAAAGTTTCATGGCACGACCATATGTTTCATTCTCTAAAACATGTAGATAAGTCCCATATAACTTTTCTTTAGTCATCTCTTCCTTAATATATACTTTTCAAAATATTTCATTTCATGAATAGTTGATTCATAATAAAAATTGTTAATTTATAGTAGTTTTCACTCTTTTTAATTCCAATTGTAGTTTTTTAGATCTGGGATTGGGCCTTGAGTTATAATTTATCACTTTTCATCATTTTCATCATCAAATCATAAAATTTGATTTCATTTGTGATCATTCCATATTTTTTACCAAAAATTAAGAAAATGATAAAATACCGTAGAGATTAATAAATTAAAGTATAAAAGAAATGTATTTTATATTAGAACTAGTATTCAAAAAATGATTCTCCCACTATCCTTAATGGATTATCTATTTAACCCCACTTTGGAAAATTCCCATTTTTTAGATGCGTAACCCTAGAGGAAATGAGAGTATATGTAGAGCTCTAGTGGAGAGAAAGTTTAAGGGTTATCTCGAAATCTGGAATCAACAATGAACATATGTGGATTTTTTCAGTGCCAATAAAGAACACATTAGATCTCATCAGTGAAATCTAGGAGGATACAATTTTCACCAATGATTAATCCAAACTTGAGGGTGAACATTTGATCTTTTTGGATCATTTCCCCATCCATATTTTCTATAACGAATGAAAAATAATTATTTACATATTAGTTAATGGATCGATATTATTTAATTATAAATGAATATTTCTCTTATTATAAAAATTAATTTTAGATATTTTTTTATTTTTGATATTTTGGATATCCTCCCTTATTCTTCGAGTTCTATTAATAATAATCCCACAGAAAACAACCAACATTATTTATCACTTTTATGTATAATTGTTTCTCTATCCGTTATTTATCCATGATAAATATTTTTGTACTAGTGATTATACTTTAACTAGGAACTAGATTTGAAGCATGAATATTAGTATCTTTAGTTATTTATTTTAGAATCAAGAAAATGTAGTTTGGAAATGGATTATTATTGACAAATATGACAATATCCAAAGGTGGATCAAAAATTTATAAATATGTTTATTTAGAAATTAAGGTCTTGGATGGACTGATAAAGTTTTTTTATAAGAACTGGATGGCTAGAATCTGTCCATCAACATCATTGAGGTTTTGATAAACCTAGATCTGAGTTTTTTGGGTAAATTATCATTACACAATAGAAGGCAGTGGCTGTGTGGGAGAGACACATAAATATACTGGTTATTCTATGAAAATATGATATACATGAAATGTATTTTGGAGGAAATAATGTAGAATAAAAACCTATATTTGGTGGCTAGGGATTACATATTGAGTTAAATATCACATGGATTTTGGCTAACCTACAAATATTTTAACCATTATCCATCCCACTCAACTTGTACTAGAAATACACTCCCATGAATCCGTGTGACCCAAAAATTCATGTGTGACAGCTCACAACACATTTACTTCAGAAATTTCATGGTAATTAGATGATGAAACAAATTGAGTTCCATCATAACCTCTACATTATGTGTATCATAATAACACATGGTTTTTCTGGAGAAAGATAATTTATGTAAGGTAGCATGACATGAGTTCCTCTAGAATTAGTGAGGCACTCTGTGTAACCAAGTATACTTGTAAAGTAATACTTTCAAGATATTTTAGACCCATTTGTCATATTATACCAAATGTGGTATGAGTTTTGGATAGTTCCCTCAAACTGTGTCTGTGTGGGTGAATTTCCATTAGTCCATTCTTATGTTGGTTTTGTGAGTTATCATGTGTTGAGAATTGAATGATCAATCCCATCAATGGGTTAGTTATAGGTGTAGTAATTTATCCCTCCATGTGTCTTGGGGTGTGATCCCCTATGGTTCTTCCCTTGGTTGGGTTAGGTATCTAATTTATCACATCTTAATCACGTGATCCCATTCCCAGTGGCATATGACAGATAAAGTTAGGTGTCCCACATAGGCCCTAAGCATGATATTTTATCTATGTATCATCATATGTTTTATTTTGGTGTTGTGTATTATAATTTAGAGAGTACCAAAAGTGATTTCTCATAGTTATTATATGATTATTGATGGAAATTACCAATTTAGTGTGACCAATCAGATCAGTTCTTTTATCTAAGAAAGACCCGATGACAAATTTTATCAAGAGAATGTTACGTTTGAGCCTCTAGTAGAATTTTATATTGGAAGTGAGGATGTTAACTCACATTGAGACTTGGATTCTACATTTGAGCATATATATATGTTATATTTTTTTATCCCATTTTCTTTTTTATATAAATATGACTCCTTCTTTAATGCGTTGTGTTCGGTGATTTTAGGGGGTGCTACTAGGTATGTTTATAGTCACCCATCTATATGATCTACTAGAGTGTGTCATGTATTATGAATAAGACAATTTTTTTTGGATTCATAGTTTTATTAATATTAGGTGGGGATTAGTTGTTCTAGAGAGACCTTAAATAGATCAAGGAGTTTCTTTTGGGTAGCTTCCCCCTTGTTGTTAGTAGGTTGGGATATTTCACAATTTTAGTGGTTTTTTATTTGGATAATTTTTTTTTGTTTTTTATTTTTTTGATATAATCTGATATGGAATAGTTTTTATTCATGTATTTATAGCATCATATGTTTTTATTTTCCTCATTATACTGTTGTATTGATATTTTTTCTTGAGAGAAAGTACTTTAGGCCAGAGCCTCCCATGTGTGTGATATACTTACCTAGTGCTAGTTAGAAACCCTTGACCGATTCAATATAGTATTAAAGAATCATTATTGGATTATTAGTAGCTACTAATTCCTTTATGGGTTGGTTAATTCAAAATGGTTTCAAAGGAGGCCTCCTTAGGACCATATTTTAGTGATCGTCTGGTTGTGAGGTTTTTTTATGAATTAGGGAAACAGTGTTAAAGCATCTCAAGTTTGGATATCTAGATAGGGAATCTAATGATAGTGTAGAAAGGGAAGAATCCATTTACCAAGTCAATGATAACTTTATTTTTGAATCGTAACGTGTATACACTATTTTTAGAGAAAAATTTGTACATGAATCATATAGAAAGGGGTTCTGGTTTCCATGTACTTATAACATAATCTCCCCATATATACTCTTTTAACCATGGTGCATTTATATATCGTTGGATGCCCTATGATATCACCCATTTATGATTCCGTAGAAGAATCATGATTACGATGCATTTAGTGATGAGGCATCAGTATTAAGACTTGTACATGAAGTGATTACTCTGGGAGTATAGTGAATGGTGCCTGCACTGATTGAGACACATGGTTGTGAGGGTTTCTCCTTGGCGGGAACCTTTTTATTGTTATCATGGTGGTGAGACTTCACAAATATGGAACCGGGTTCTAGTGGAGCCTTGTAGTAGTGATTTTTGATGTATCATCAAAAATTAAAATAATTGAGACAATTAAAAAACCAATAAAAGTTCTTTTATGATGCATTTTAATGATGTGTGGGTTATTCAGTGCCTCCCAAATCAGGTAGTATCTAGTTTTGGAATATTAGTTCCTTTAATTTTTTTATTGGATATAATTTTAGATGTACTATAGTATCTAAGATTAGCATTTTATAGAGAATAGGAATGAAAGAGTGAGGATAAATGTGGGATAAAGAGGGAAATTTCATGGAGGATCTAGGGGTAATCTATAGTGAAACCAATATATTCTCTAGTTTTTCTATATCTTTGGAAGATAAAGGTTTGGGGAAATCATTCATTTTTCACATTACTTTTTATATCACTTGAGTTTCTAGTGGAGACTTTAACTGAACCATTGTTCTTAGAAATTACTGTTGAGGATGTTTTGTTGATCAAACTTCAATTCTAGTAGTTTTATTTGACTCTTAGAGGGGATACTCATGAGGGATCTCCCTATAGTGGAAATGAGGCCATATGATTTTTTAATCGGTATGGATTGGTAGTATAAACTATGGATGTTCTAGGATCAAATCCCCATCAATAAATCAACTAATATATTGGACTACCTTCAATGGTTTCCTTATATCTTCACAATCATACTAGAACACCCACATAGAGCTTTGATATTTGAGGGTGTAGTTATTGAATCTATAGATTAAGGGACCTCTAGACCCAGTGTGTTCCCATGGGATGAATGGTTTTATTCTACAAGGTGTTGGATAGTATCTATAGGTTACACATTGAATAAAATCTCCTAATACGTGATTGTCCTCATCAAATAATTTATTATTTCTTCGAATATTGGTTAAGAGATCAGTGATTCTTAGAGTTTTTCATTGTATTGGATATCATTACTTATATGTTTGAGAGGAAAATATACCGAAGGTGGATTTCCATGTTCTTGTAAGTAAATTATGTTATTAGTGATTCCCTTCAACGTCTTTAATAGACTTATATAGTTCATTAGACTCATGAACCATATATTTCAGTCCATATTAATTAGGCTCATGGTTCTATTCATAGATGAAATCCTCATATACTCAGTGTAAGTTGAGAAGAAAGTGAGACAGTATTGGATGGTTCTAGAATTACTCTGAAAGAAACATATTCATGAGAATCTCTCAACGTGTTCTTTCTAGATTTGATAGGATTACTTCTCAGGACATGTAATCTCAGAAGAGGGAGTAGAAATGATCTTAGTAAATGTTTCAACAATGATAGTTTTGGAGCCACCAAAGAGAATAGATGAGGTATGGAGTTTCCTTGGGTAAACATGAAATTATCATAGATTCTTTATAGATTTTTATAGGATCACCAAACCTCTGACTACTTTGACCGAAAAGGGGAATCCTTTTATATGGGAGAGAAATTTTAGCTAGATTTTCAAGAGCTGTGGTATAGGTGGGTGAGAACCCCCCATTATGAAAATACAAGAGGTGGGAACAAAGTAAATTGTGTTTTGTGATTCCTCCATATCCATGTTTGGATATGTTATTTTTTTGAAGTAGGTAACAATTTTTGTGGGTCCCAATATCTAATACAACATAAGTAGAATTATGTGACCCACAACATAGATCTAGAAGTTATAGTTGCCTCGCAAATGACTTTTTGACACTACCTTATGGATGAGAGTTTCATCAAATTTTCTTGAAATAAGAGTCTTAGGTATATATGTTCGTAGAAATATCTTAATCTAAGGTAGATTTCATTACCATAGTTCTTGAAGGATTATGGAAATGTGATTGCCTATTAATCTTGGAAGGTGAACATGTTATCCATTTCTCATAGCAGGAATTTATATTTATAGTTGTTGAGAAAGGTGGGGAAGTAGTTTACCACTTTTCATTTGGGAGTTATGAATGAGGATGGTATAACAAAACTGTAGTTTATGGTTTTAACCTCTCTGTTTGTTTAGTGTGTTGGGGAGGCATAACTTGGGTATATCGATTGTGTGATATTACACAATAATATATTCACTTGACATTATTCTAATTAATTTTTTAAGGTGGGGAGTAACTCATAATTTGGAAGGATATATGTAAAACCCCATGCTTCCATGGTACATTTCCCTTTGAATAATTTCATAGCTTGCATTGTACTCAACTTGGAGTTTTAACTCACCGTGACCAATCAGACAAGCCGTTATGAATAATAATACCCACTTTTTGAAATATTATTAATTTTATTTTTTAAAACAAACTTCATTTTTGAATTCTGAATATCGAAATTAGCTTAGGGTGAACTTTTGGAACTTTTCTGAAAATCTTCAATTTTGGATGAATAGTAAAAAACACTACGTTATTATTTAAAAACGACTATTTATTTAAATAACTAGTTATATTATGTTAATTTATTTTCGGTCAAAATAGATAAATAATCACTTTATATGTTCAATTTAATTCATCAGATTCATTTTATAATAAGTTTAGATATATAAAATTTTATTGAACTTTTTACCGTCTTTTACCCACCTTCAAAGAGAATATACAAATCTGAATAAAACATAATTTTATTGCTTCTGTGGGATGAATTTAAAAAATCTGTGAGACACAGTTGACATCATTAAGAAAAATTTGGTTCAAGAAGATGAAAATAATTTTTGGGGAATATTATCTTTGGACTTTTATTTACCACGGTTAAAAGTAAATAGGGTAATTAAGTGTAAAAATAATATTATAATTACCCTAACACATGACCTAATTCTACTGGATAAGTGTAATTCGAAAAAAAAAATGTTGAAATAAAATATGATCCTATTTCGTCCACTTGGATTAGATTAGGACATTTATTATTATTTTATTTAAATAAGAGTTAAAAGAGTTAAATTCAATGTTTAATAATTGATCCATTTTTAATATAGGGTTAAACAGAATATAAATTCGACTATAAATATTCATTAGAAATATAAAATGATTTCATATGTAATTATATTTTATTTATCATTTTTAGACACTAAATAATTCAATTTGTTTATGACATAATGATGATGCAGTAATTACCTTAATATTGAAATAGTAGAATAATTGATATTATAAATATCCAAATAAATGTAAATTTAATCTTTTAATGAATTAATATAATTTTCTAGGTTAATAGTACATGTTATAGTTTATTAAATAAATTTTATTCAAAGTGATAACGTTTTTATGGCCTTCAAAAAAAAATCAAATACAAAATAGTGTCAAAATTGACATAATTGAGTTTTTAAAACAAAGACTATATTATTAATTGATATAATATTCCTAAAAATATAAGGTTTTGAAAAAAGGCATAGATAAGGTTATATATATTAATAATGAACTACATGGTGTTCTCTTGTTTTGTTATAGTAATTTTATTAACCATGTAATATAAAAATAAAAAAAGACATGGAAAATATCAAACTATTTACCTAAGAGATAAATCTAAATGATAAGGTTATTATGGTGACCTAAACCTGTCCAAATCCTATTGGTTGAGACGTTTTCTACCCATCGTAACCTTATCCCTGAAATAAATAATTTTGGAGCCATTAGAAACCAAAAATGGTTTTATTATAATATAATATTTCAAGCTTTTCCTAAAGTGATTCTCACCTCTCTTATAAAAAGGTACTTACCCTTCTCTTAATTTCACACCTACAAATCCATTTGGCTCTGCCAAACCCAGCCCAAATATCCTTCCAAAATTCCTCACATAGTCTTATAGGAATTCCTTTTGCCATAATGCCAACATAAGGATCCCTTTTGATCAAATCAAAAAAGGACCCGAAGAAGAGGTAAATATTCCATCACCTATTTAAGTTCTTTTCTTCTTCCACTTCATATTTATTTGTTTTTTTCATTATAAAATAAAAAATCTAGTATCTTCTATATACTTTTATGTTATTATAAAAATGGTACAACCATATTCATAACTCTATCAATCATTTTAATGACAAAGTCACCAAACGTGCGTACGTACGACTTACTGTCTCCAAGTCGTGGTGTAGTTTTTTATTCAAACACGTCATTATTTGGATGTGTATAATAATTACTATAACTAATGTAAATAATATATATAACATGTTAGTGATTCTGTATATATTATATACCATCCTATTATGAACGATTTCACCATCAATATAATGATATTGTCGCTTGTACGTACGTACGGATTACCGTCTCCACAAACATGATGAGATTCATTCCCCATCGTAATCATTCAAGAATATTTTACATTTTATGATTAGAAATAATGTTTATGAGAATAATATCATTCTGTATATGAATCCAATACATCCTATCCCTAAAAAACATGACTAACATAACCAAGCATATAAAGGGAAACAAATCAGTTAACACCCGAAACGATGATACTACTAAAATATTATTAACAGAGAAATTTTATAAGATCATATATGATATCATATTTAGGTATATGGTATTTTTATAATTTAATAACAATGTTTTAACTATTATACATGAGTTTAACATACCATCGACTAAGGAAAAGTAAAAGTTAAGGGTTAATTTAAGAATCTCTTTAATATCCGATGTTGTTTTTACGTAAGAATCTACTGGGACCTCTTTAACATCCACATCCGTGCTTTCATAAAAATTTATTTCAAAACATTTTTAATATTTACTAGAATATGGGTTAATGTCATTTATACCATTATTTGTCCTTATATGTTTTGAAGTGAATCTTTCCATCGTTTTCCAAACAAGTTGCTTTATTACCTTTTCGAAAAAATTATGGTAAGAATGTTTTTTTATCTTATACAGCGGATGCAACTATTTTCTACCATTATAACATCGTTGAAGATTCCCTTACAATATTATTAGAATATTTTTAAAATAAATGTTTTCTTTTATAATTAAGTGGCTCTTAAATGATTTCTAAATAGAAATATATATTTCACCCAAAAAGTTTTGATTTCATCTATGTCAACATCCATTGATAAAATTTACACGTGTTTGAAGTGGTCTAATTATCATACAAATACTACATGTTGTATTTATGGTTTTTTAATATGTTAAACTGGGGATGTGTTATATTTATACCATTCATGGTTTATGGTTAAAGTGTTTACATTTTGTATATTAGTTTTAATATAAATGGTTATGTTATATTTCAACATTTTCATACGAGTAACGTACTGGACTAAGTATGTGATGGTTGGAGCCCGATATATCTCCGCAATGCATTGGTAGGTCTCGTGAGACAATTAGATGTGGAATTGGCCGATGCCTTTCCCAATTTCATATGTGGTTTTGGTTGAGGCCAAAATCATTTTTAGGCTTCCTGGCCGAGACCTTGGCAAGATGTTTCAAAAAGTCCGGGATTATACATTCCCTCATTATAAAAATAATAATGATTGTTCACGTGGTTATTCAACTAGTAGAATATCCATGAATCAGTTTTCTTATGGAATTATTTACTCAGCTCATATTCCTTCCATGATTTGTAAAGTCATGTGTTTTTTATTATTCACCATGTTCAATTATTATGTTATCTTCCAATGTATTTCTTACCCTTACTGAGCATTTGAGAGCACCCATTTCTTATGATTCATTTTCCCAGGATATAAAGAAGTTCGTTATGAGTGACTTTATGTTATAATCTAGGAGGCTTGGATGTTTCTAATGGAATAAATTAGTTTTGCATTTCTTTTCATGTTGTAATGTAGAACTTATGTATGAATCTTTTATCCAATAATACTAAACTTATCGGTATTTCAGGACATGATTCCTTGTATCATGCCAATGTTATGTAATAAAGAACTGACTTTGAGTAACTAGGGTTGGGGTGTTATAGTTGGTATTAGAGGATGTTTAGTACAAACCTTGGAAACCAGATTTAGATAAACTCTGATTAGAGAACATTACCCTAAGATAGACTTCGAGGATCGGTATAGATGAACTTCCTAAAATATTGGTAATGTGGAGATTTTTTGTATTTTCAAAGTAATAAATCCCTATCTCGATACGAGCAAGTAAAGGCAGCTCTGTAACAGATGTTCCTAGGAGTGAAAACTCTAACAAGGAGTTTCAGGTTGGACTCGGGGTGTCTTGGTACACAAAAACGGGCCTTACTACACTATTGGTTATGACACCCCTGGGGTATATGCTTAGGATAATTCACATTTTCTTTACAAACCATTATGAAGGATTTATGAGTTTATAAATCCTCAAAAAAGATAATTTTTGTATGATTATGGATTATATCCATAAATTTTTCAATTTATGTTAAGTGTTTTACAAGTTTGGAATTATGTATTGTGATTCGCAAACTAATATAGTGTATGCCATTTTTTAGAAATGGTGCCTAGTGGAAGGAATGGAAACCGTATCAATTCACATAATCCATGTAGGGATTTCCTTCCTACTCAAGATGATTATAGTGGATCTGGTGATGCAACTGGTGCTGATTAGCTTATCACTATACTGAGACAACTCACTTAGGTTATGAATAATAACCATACAATTATGGAGCACCCTTATCCACAACGTAGAGGATCAAAGTTAGACTGCTTCATGAGGAAAAAACCACCATCATTTAATGGGAGTAAAAATCCATTAGTAGCTGAGCAATGGATAAATTCCATCGAGAAAATATTTCATTCTATGGGGAGTAGTGAAAGGGAAAAAGTTTTCATGGTATTTTATCGCCTCACGAGAGAAGAAAATCAATGGAGGTCATTAATCAATAACACAAAGGAATATTAATAAGTTACAAACATTTAATGGATGGAGTTTAAATATATTTTCTAGAAAAATACTTTCCTTATGACCATCAAGAGGATATGGAAAGGAAATTTTTGAGTCTGAGATAAAAGGAGGGTGAGTATGTTGCAAGGTGTAAATTTAACTTTACAAGGTTATCTAGGCATGATGAAAATTATATACGTAACCCAAGAAGTAAGATTTATCATTTCTTTGTTGGATTGAAACCATTTCTCCATTGAGCATTATTCTTGAAATCCTTCTCCTCGTATGAAGATATTATATCATGTGCTATGAATACGGAAAAGTAATTCTCTATGTCATATGAATTTGAAACAAAGAAAGAGAAGAATAGATATGATGAACGCTCTGGGAAAGAAAATCAGGAAACATAGAAGAAGGGAAGAGTTGAATTTCCACCCTATGATAATTTTGGAAGGAAGTACCCTAATGTCTGTCTAAAAGGAAAAGGAGTATGCTACAAATGTGGAAAGAAATTCCATCCTGCTGGTGATTGTAAGGGGAAGAAACAAGCTACCAATGTTCAATTCTATAATTGCAGGGAAATGGGACGTTATGAAAATGAATGTCCTAAGCGTCATGGAAACTAACCTCAGAAAAGGACAAGGGATCAAGGAAAATCTTATGATATCACTACTGCTGAAGTTGAAGTTTTGAAATATATGGTGGCAGGTAATTTAATGGTTTCATCACGTTTAGCCAATGATTTATTTGATTTTGGATCATCTCATTGTTTCATATCTTCCCAGTTTTCTATGAAAATTAGATATTTTTAATTTGACATAACAAGGGAGTTGTCAGTAAAACCTCTTAAGGGAAATATCATAGTAACAATGTTTTGTGAATTAGTTCCCATTAGGGTATATAAATGTTCTTTAATTGTTGATCTCATCATCATACCCATGATTAAATTTTATATAATCATTGTAACAGATTGGATTTTGGACCATGATGAAAAAATTTATAACAAGAAGAAGAAGGTTACAATTTTTGATGATGATAAGAAGTACCTTATATTTAGAGTAGAAACATCACCACCTAATTCTTATCTGGATCCACCCCCAGAATCTCTACTAAAATCAATTATTGTGGAGGAATATAATAAAATTATTATGGTTGCGGAAAAAAATGTTCTAATAGAGGAAATACTTATTTTGAAAGAATATATTGATGTGTTTCTTGAGGATTTACCTGGAAATCCTCCAGAACGAGAAATAGAGTTTTCTATTGATTTAATTCTAGGTTCACGACCCATATCGAAGACCACTTATAGAATGGCCACTGTGGAATTAGTGGAACTAAAGAAACAACTAGAGGAATTGAGTAATAAGGGATTTATTCTCCCTAGTGTTTCTCCATGGAGATCCACTATCCTTTTTGTTAAGAAGAAAGATATATCTATGAGGTTGTGCATTGAATACATGGAGATAAATTCTATAACAATAATGAATAATTATCCCCTACCTCGCATTGATGATTTATTTGTCGAAATTCAGGGAGCTCTATATTTTTCAAATATTGACCTTCGATTTGGATATCATCAGTTGTGTGTGAAGAAGGAAGACATTCCAAAAACAGAATTTCGAACCAAGTATGATCATTACGAGTTTACAATAATGCATTTTGGATTGACTAATGAAACCTATATCATCAGGGAACTAATGAATTTTTTTTTCAAGTAATATCTTGATGACTTTGAAGTGGTATTTATTGATGATAAATTGGTATACTCAAAAATATACAAAGATAATGAAAATAATTTGCGTACTATTTTGAAAACCCTCATAAGAAATGAATTAGATGGGAAGTTTAGCATGTGCGAATTCTGGATTCAAGAGATTTCTTTTCTTTTTAAAATTCTCACTATGGATGGAATCCCTGTTGATCTATAGAAGACCAAGGAAATCCACAATTGGCCAACACCGACGAGTTTAACTGATGTACGTAGTTTTAATGGTTTATCATGTTATTATGAACATTTCATCTATAATTTTTACTGGTTGGCTAACCCATTAACCAAGATCACATGTAAAGGAATTAATTTTTTTTGAAAAAAAGAGTGTGAAGAATGTTTTGAAGAACTGAATGGGAGATTAATCAACACTCTTATCTTGACTCTACCATCAGGGAACAATTGGTTTGTTATGTATACTGATTCATCATAGAAATGACTTGGTTGTGTCCTTATACAGAATAATAGAGTCACTGTCTATACATCACGAAAACTAAAAATTCTTGAAAAAAATATCCCACTCATGATCTTTGGTTAGAAGTTATAATCATTTCTCTGAAGATATGGAGACACAATCTCTATGGTGAAAAATGTGAGATTTATACTGATCACAAGAGTTTGAAGTATATTTTATCACAAATAGAACTCAAGATGAAGAAAAGGAGGTGGATTGAACTACTCATGGATTATGATTGCACAATACACTACCACTTGGGGAAGGCCAATAAGGTGTAAGATGCTTGGAGCAGAAAGGATCATGGAGTTTCAAACACGATGACATTTGAAAGGGATTCTATTTTCATGAATCTAGTAAAGATGGATATGAGAATAACCATGGATGGTGAAACATCAATACTTTTTCAAATGGTTTCCAAACCATTTTTACTAGAAAAGATAAAATGTTCTCAAACTAATGAGGAGGAGTTTAGAAAGATGAGTGAAGCTATAAATTATGGGTGATTGAGTGACTTCATACATAAAGATGGAATTTTGAAATTTGGGAAGATACTTTGGGTTCCCGATATAACTGATCTAAAAAGAGAATTTTTTGATGAAGCTCATAGATCAAATTTATCTACACACCCTGGGAGCACAAAAATATATAGAAATTTGAAGGAACATTTTTGTTGGGACAACATGAAGATGGAGATTTTTGATTTTGTGTCAAGATTTATGGTTTTTCCACAAGTGAAAGCTGGAAGGCAACAACCTGGAGTAGTCATGGAACCTCTTCCCATACTTGAGTAGAAATGGGATAATATTACGATGGAATTTTTCATGGGGCTACCAAATAATCTTAAAAGTAATGATGCAATATGGGTCATTATTGATCGTCTTACCAAGTCAACACATTTTCTTGCTACAAGAGAAGAATTACCACTTGAACGTCTAAAAATTCTATATTAATGAATTGGTAAGACTCCATGGTGTGCCCCTATCGATTTTTTCTGATATTGATTCCCATTTTGCGTCAAGATTTTGGAAAATCCTTAAGATGACCTTGGATACTAATCTTTGTTTAAGCATTGCCTACGACCCTCAAACCGATGGACAATCAGAACAGACTATTCAAACCTTAGAAGTCAAGTTGAGATCTTTCTCACTTGACTTTCAAGGTATGTGGGATCAATATTAACATATGGTAGAATTTTTCTTATAACAATAGATTCCATTCAAGTATTAAAATGGCACAATACAAAGAATTATATGGAAAGAGATGTCACACACCAACTTTTTGGGTTGATGTTCTTGAAAGAAAACTCGTAGTCCTAGAACATGTAGTGGAAACAATGAAAAAGGAGAAGATTATCCAAACCCACATCAAAGATGCTCAAAGTCAGTAGAAGCACTAGGCCGATTACCGAAGGAAGGATTAGGAATTTCATGTAAGAGATCATGTTTTCTGGAAGCCATCTCCATGAAAGGGAGTTATACAATTCAATAATAAGGGTAAATTAAGTCCCATGTACATCAGACATTTCCAAATTCTAGAACGAATTGAGGCTATAGCTTACCATTTGGAAATGCTGCCAAGTCTCTCCAAAGGTCAAGATGTGTTCCAAGTATCACTATTTAGAAAATATATTCCTAACACATTGAATGTACTCACCTATGAAGAAATTGAACTGGAACCTGATCTGTCTTATTGTGAGGAGCCTGTCAAGATTCTCAATACCAGAGAACTAGTGCTGAGAAAATGGACGACTTTTATGGTAAATGTTCTATAGAGAAACGATAAAATGGAAGAGGCAATGTGGGAACCCAGGTAACTTATGATGAAGAACCACCCAAATCTTTTTATGCAGTGATATTATAGAAATTTTAAGAATGAAATTATTTTAAAAAAGGGAGAATGTAACACCTCAAGATTCTATGGTACATTTCCCTTCGAATAATGCAGTAGCTTGCATTGTATGTAACATGGAGTTTTAAAAAACCACGACCAATCAAACTAGCCGCTATAAATAGTAATAACCTACTTTTTGAAATTTTATAAATTTATTTTTCAAAATAGACTACATTTTTGAATTCATAATATCGAAATTTTCTTAGGGTGAATTTTTGGTATTTTTTGGAAAACATTCAATTTATGATTAATAGTGAAAAACACTACGTTATTATTTAAAACTGAATTTTTATTTAAATAATTAGTTGTATAATTTTAATTTATTTTAGGTCAAAATAGATAAATAATAACTATATATGTTCAATTTAATTAATGGGAGTCATTTTATAATTAGTTTGGATATATAATTTTTTTGAACTTTTTACCGTCTTTTATCCACCTTCTAAGAATGTTTACAAATTTGCATAAAACATAATTTTAATGCTTATGTGGGTTTAATTTCAAAAATCCAAGAGAAAAGTTTTACCTCAGTAAGTAAAATGTGGTTTAATAAGCTGAAAATAAGTTTTGGTGAATAGTAACTTTTGATTTTTATTTACCACGGTTAAAAGTAAATAGGGTAATTATGGGTAATAATGATATTATAATTACCCTAAAAAACGTCTTAATTTTATTAGATAAGTGTAATTAGACAAAAAAAACCTTAGGAATAATATACGATCTTCTTTGGTCCACTTGGACTAGATTAAGACATTTCTTATTATTTTATTTAAAGAAGAGTTAAAAAAGTTAAATTCAATGTTTAATAACTATAGAATATTTAATATAGGGATAAAAACAATATAAATATGACTATAAACATTAATTAGAAAACTAAAAATATTTCCTACATAATGATATTTTATTTATATTTTTTATTCACTAAATAATTGAATTTATTAATGAAACAATGATGATGTAGTAATTACCTTAATAATGAAATATCAAAATAATTGATATTATAAATATAAAAATATATGTAAATTGAAACTTTTGATGAATTAAACTAATTTTATAGGTTAATAAGACATGTTAGGGTTGATTAAATAAATATTATTCTAAGTGATAATGTTTTTATGGCTTTCAGAAAAATAAAATTCAAAATAGTGTCAAAATTGACATAATTTAGTTTTTAAGACATATACTATATTATTAATTGATATTATATTTATAAAAGTATAAGGTTCGTCCAAAAGACTTAGATAAGGTTATATATATTAATAATTATCCACATGGGATTCTCTTGTCTTGTTATAGTAATTTTATTAACCATATATTATAAAACTACAAAGATACATGGTCAATGTCAAACTATTTAACTATGAGTTAAATCTAAAAGATATGGTTAATATAGTGACCTAAACTAGTCCAAAACCTATTTTTTGAGAGGTTGGCGACTCATCCCCACCATAGAATCGAAATAAATAATTTTGGAGCCATTATAAACTGAAAATGATTTTATTATAAATTAATATTTCAAGCTTTTCCTAAAGTGACCCTCACCTCTCTTATAAAAGGGTACTTCCCCTTCTCTTAACTTCACACCTACAAAGCCATTTTTCTAGGCCAAAACCTGACAAAATTTCCTCTAAACATTCCTCCCTTCATCCTATAGGCCTTTCTTTGGTCATAAAGCAACCCTAAATAGGTGTTTTGATCAAATCAAAATGAAGGACCCAAAGAAGAGGTAAATATTTTATTACCTCTTTCATATTATTTTCTTCTTACACTTCCTATTTCTTTGTTGTTGACATTAAAAAATATTAACTTCAGTATCATCTATATACTGTGATGTTATTATAAAAATGGTATAACCATATTCTTTATTCTATCTATCTTATGAATGATAAAGTCACCATACGTGCGTACGTACAGGTCACCGTCTCGACGTCATGGTGTAGTTTGTTATTAAAAAACTTAATTATTTATATGGGTATAATAATGAGTATAAATTATGTAAATAATAAATATAACATGTTAATTATTATTTATAAAATCCAATTACAAATTATTTCACCATCAAAATAATGATATTGCCGCTCATGCGTACATACGGATTACCGTCTGCATGAACATGATCAGATTCATTCCCCATCATAATCATTCTAGAATAATTTTCATTTTATGATCATAAATAATGTTTTTGAACATAATATAATAATTTAAATGAATTAAATATATCATATCCATAAAAACATTACTTAATTTACCAATCTTATAAAGAAAAAGTAATCAGTTAACATCCGAAACGATGATATTACTAAAATATTTGCAATAAATCAATATTATAAGATTATATATGATATAATATTTAGGTATATGATTCTTTTATAATTTAATAACAATGTTTTAACTATTATATAGGAGGTTAACATACCATCAACTAAGGAAAATTAATAGGTAAGGTTTAATTTCACAATCTCTTTATTTTCCATGGTTGTTTTTACGTTAGTATCTAGTAGGACCCATTTATCATCCAAATCCTTGTTTTCTTAAAAATGTATTTCATTTTTTTAATATTTAATAAACTTTGGGTTAAATTAATTTATACCCTTATTTGAATTTATATGTTTTGAAAGTAATATTTCCATAATTTTCCAATAAAGGTACTTTAAGACCTTTTTGACAAAATTATGGTAAATATTTTTTTAACTTATGCGGTGGGTGTGGCTATTTTCAAACGGTATAACATAATATAAGATTTCCTTACAAGATTATTAGTATATTTTACGAATAAATTATTTATTTTATAATTATGTTACTCTTAAATGATTTCAAAATAGAAAGCTATATTTCACTCATATTGTTTTGATTTCATTTATGTGAACATCCTTTATTAAAATTTACAATTGTTTGAAGTTGATTCATTATGATAAAAATATTCCATTGTGTATTTAAGGTTTTGTGATATGTTCAACTGTGGGTGTGTTATTTTTACACCATTCATGTCTTATGGTTAAGTATTGAATTTTCTTATTCTAGTTTTAATATGAATGTTTATGTTATGTTTCAAACTTTTCATATGAGGAATGTTTTGGATTTAGTATGTGATTGGTGGAGCTCGATATAGATCCTTGGTGAATCGGTAGGTCACATGAGACAATTAGACATGGAATTGGCTAAGGCCTTTCCCAATTATATATATGGTTTTGGTCGAGGCCTAAATCATATTTAGACATCATGGACGAGGCCTTTCCAAGATGTTTCAGAAAGTTTGACATTATAAATTCCCTCATTATGAAAATAATTATTATGGTCCATGTGGTTATTCGACTAGTATAATACTCATGACTATGTTTTATTATGGAATTATATACTCAACTCATATTCCTACCATGAAGTGTTCATGTTTATTATCTGTAAAGTTACGTGTTTTTTATTTTTCCCTATGTCTAATGTTTATGTTCTCTTCAGCTGTATTACTTACCCTTACAGAGCATTTGAACTCACCCCTTTCTTATGTTTCAATTTCCTAGGATATGAAAAGTTATTTATGACTGACTAGAATGCATAATCTAGGAGTCTTGGATGTTTCTAATGGAATAAATTTGTGTTTTATTTGTTTTCAAGTTGTAATGTTGAACTTATTTATGTATCTTGTTTCTAATAATACTAAATTGATCAGTCTTTAGGGAAATGATTCCTTATATAATGCCAATGTTATGTAATAAAGCAATGACTCTGGGTAATTGGGGCCGGGGCTTTACAATAGACTATGGTAATAGTCACATTTAAGGATAATATTCTATGGGGAGATCTTGCATTCCTCTTAGTACTAAATCTTGGAGTGGGGAATATGTTCTAGGATCTTCAGTGTTAGTCATTATGGCCAAGAGTTATGAGGAGTGCTATTGATTTTATCTTTTTATGCCTCACATACTTATAGATAAAGGCTAATGTTCCCAGAAAGAAGTTGAAATTGGACTATATCTCCATGGATTTAATTATGGGACTTCGATGATTTGTTATAGGTCATGATTCTTTCTAATTTATCATAGACCGACTCATAAAATTGTTCTACTTCCTAGCCATTTGAGAGAAGAGTTCAGTGGAGGGTGTTGGAATACTATACATATAAAATATTTTTTCCCTGTATAGGATTTTCTTGATGATAATTTTGTTCCATGATTTTAATTTCACATCATGATTTTAGAGAGGATTGTAGGAGGCACTTGGGAGTCAATTTTGGTTGAGCATGGAATTCCATCCTTAGAAAAATTGCAAGACATCAGAGCATTCTGGTTTTGAAGGACATGCTTCGGGTTTTGATGTTAGTTGTTTTATTTAGTTTGGAGGAACATCTAACCTAGATGGGTTTTTCATATTAATATTATTACCAATACACAATAAATTTAGTATAATAAAATTCCTCATATGGGAGAAACTTCAGGTTACTGATGTTCTAGTTAGAGCCTGGGGAGATAGAGCTTTTGGTCCAAGAGTTGGTGTAAGAAATGGAGGGTGCATTTTAGATCATCCAGGAGTTGATGAGGACAACCTAAAGTTGTTAGAAGTCCAATAATTACTAATAAATAAGGAAATTGGTTTTATGAGGGAGAAAAAGTATTTATAAAGGTCTGACCTTGGTAAGGACTAGGGATATTTGTTTATGGTGGAAGGATATCTATGAATATCATTGTTCCTTTAATGAAACTGTGTAAGGTTAGTGAGTTGGAATACCAATTATCCCTACCAATATATTTATATGGGGTTCATGATTTATTCCAAATGTCACAATTTATAAGATACAAGCATGATCTACCACATTTCTCAACTAGGGACAATGTGACACTGATGATAGAGTTATGTTTTTTGTGTACCTAGTGTCATTCAAGTTTCAAGGGGAGAAGATTTTCTTTGGGAACATGTTCCCTTATACTGTTTTTATAGATAGCGTGGGGAACTATATGAGATCTCCTAGGTGTAGATAAACCCGAGATAATCACATATTATTCCCCTATCTGATTAGGATTTTTCTTTTGAGGATGAAAATATTTGAAGTTGGGGAGAACTCTGAATTTTTTGAAACTTTTTAATATTTTAAATAATATTTCTATAGTTGGTAGTAGAGTCTACATGGAATTCCAAGTCCCATGGATCCTTGGTGTTAATAAATTAGATATATTAAATAAAATATATCATACACATATATGATTTTAAAAATAACAATTTAACTCCCAAATAGTGTCTTGGATGGTAAAAACAAGACCTCCATTAAATCGAAAATGTGGTTTTTCCCCAAGAATGTGATAATAAATGTATGGATTGGGTGTACCATTAGAGCTTGGTCATGGGAAAACTAAATTAAATAAATTAATTTGTTAATTTAAATTCCCTTTAATTTTATCACCCTAATAAATTAACTATTTAATTAGAATTTGGTGAATTCCTTCTGGTTATCCATATAACAATAGAGTAAATGAGTGGATGGAGAGCGATTTTTTGGGGAGAGTGTTAGTAGGTGGTCTAGGGATTGGTGATCAATATTGAATGAATGTGTAGTTTTGTGGATCCAATGATGAAAAAAGTGGATATCATCAATGATATTGATGTAGATTCATTATTTTCCAATGATCAAATAAAACTCACATTAGGGAAGTCGAAGTTGTTATATTATTTCCCTCTTAATATTTTTAATAATGGACAGAAATAATTTTTTTATAAATTAATTCATAGATCGATATTTTTGATTTTTGATTGGTCATTTTCCTTCTTTGAATAATGAATCTGAGATTTAAATTTTATATTTGATGTTTTGATGATAGTACATTATTTTTAAGTTTCCTTCGAAGATGGTTGATTGAATAATGACCAACATTCATTCTTAATTTTGTGTTTCATGGTTTTCTCCCTCTAATATTCCTTAATTATGGGTAATGTTTAATGAGTATTTTTTTTTCTTTTTTAAGAACATGTTTTGAAACATGATTCTCAAGATCCATGTATCATTTTTGTGTCATTAAAAATGTTCATTTTGGAAACATATGATTACCAACCATTATGAGAAGAGCCCAAGGTGGATCAATATTTTCCAAATATTTAGGTTTCGAAGTAAGGGACTTTGGTATGATTATGATGAGGAATTTTTCATGAAAAGGGAGGCTAGAATATTACCACCAACATTGTCAAATATTTAGTCAATAGAGATTAGAGTTGTTTGGGTGAAGATCATGAAATAATTGAAGGTAGAGGTGATATGAGTGTGATGTGAAAATAGACTCAGCATTATGAGAAAATCCGATATACGTGGTGTGTAGTTTAGAATAAGACTTTCCCTGTAGACCCCTATGTGTGGAGGTTTTGGTCTATGTAGTGAGTTTAATATCGAACATTTTGTGGGTGACCCACATGAAATGTTACCCTCATCCATCCATCATATCATGAACAAGCATTATGTTCCTAAGAAGCCGTGTGACTCTATATGTCATGCGTAATGAGGCACACCCCATGTACATTACAGGTGAATGGATATAGTCAAATGACACATATTGAGTGCCAAACCTACCTCTACACAACATGTATCACAATAACATGTCATGTATCTAGAGAACGAAATTCCCTATGAGATGAAAGGAAATAGGTAGTTCCATACTCAGTGATAGACACTATTTACTATAGTAGACACATAGTGTACTGCTACAATGATAGGTTAGATCCCTTTTTATTCTAAAATAGGTCATGTTATGAGATTGGGTGAGTTCCATTGAACCCTTCTAGTGTGAGTTAATTTCCAATTTTTTAACCCAAATAGAGTACTATAAGGTATCCCATTTTAAGAAGAGGAATAATTATACCCTCTAAGAGAGTCAGACATGCATATTAGTAGATCTTGGTGTAATATTCTATCATTATTCTCTAGGATGGGTTAAGTATCCCATTTATGACATCTAGGGAATTTTATCCCCTTACCAGTAGTTTTTACTGAATAGGATTAGGTATCTCTAATATTATAATAAACTAAACTTCTAATAGATAAATAATACTTATTTTTTTATGAATATTTATTCCATTACACAAACACGCAGCTCATGATCATAAAGGTATAAAGCCTTTAGAAACATAGAGACACAAAAAACTGGTCCAAAATTGAGATGCATCATCTCACTCTATATTCTTCATAACTAAAACCCTTTTTAGAAGTATCATACATAATACCTTTCATCACAACCCATTGAATAGAAACATAATAAAGAGTGATATTAGTTTCTCAAAAGGGAAAATAAGGGAGATATAATCATATCATGAGTATAAGGGTATGATTCCATGATAATAGAATTTTAATACCATACCAGAATATCATAGATCATAAAATTGAGTCACAGAATAAATTATGGTATTTCAAAAGATATGAATCATAATGGAATCAAAGAACATTAACCAAGATAACATAATATGATCATAAGTCATGGATTTGTTCTATACACAGAAGAATAAAAATTCATTTATTTAGTATTTCAAGGATCATTTGCATGAAAATCATAGTAAAATGGATTCACTCTTAAAACTATCATATAAGTCATGGTTCACTCCCAATAATATCATAGTGGATATATTCCCTTACTAAATTTTGTTCACTCCCCATTCCATTCTTACTTATATAATGATATATAAATCATCACCCAATTCTTTGGAGGAAGATATAGGTAAAACCTATTACATAGTAAAAATAATATATATGCATTCCACAAGATCATAAAAATTAATCATATATAAACCCATGAAAATAAAGGAGTTTCATAAACATTTCATCATAAAAAAACTTATGTATAATTAGAAAGTTTCTAATTTTTTTTATTTCTTCAATGCATTACCCATGGAAAAAATTACAGGGTTCGATAAGAATTTTATCATGTTTAAAAAAATAGAAAATAAATATGTTTCATAAAAATGTTTTCATCATAATCATGTCATATACTAAGAATTAATAAAGATGGTATCATTAGATCATATCTCAATAAAAATTAAGTGAAATAAAATTATGTCATCTTAGATGAAAAATAATTTTAAAATGAAAATCACTTGGAATGTTTTAAGAGAAAAATATAATTTATTTGAAAATAAACTATCTAAAATTACAAATTCATAAAATATTGTTGAAATAATTTCCTTTGAAAATAACCTTTAAAACTTATAAAGGAAAATTTAGGCATAATAATGGTAATGATGCTGGAAAATTCCATTTATGCAGTGCATGCTAAAAGAAGGATTCTATTCACATTTTTAGTAAAAGCCCAATGGGACTTGAATAAAAATGAAATGAAGATTAATTTTAATTTTTTTAAAAAAGTATGATTAGGGTAAAAATTTTTTTATTATGTAATTTGGGTGATTTTAAAAAAATTTGAAAACATTTTTAGAATACATGGTTTTGGAAGAAATTGGGTTTCAGACCGAAGAGAGAAATACATCCATTTTTTCTGAAAAACAACACAATGAACTATTAAGTAATTAAAGAGAGTAAAATGAAGAGAAAAAATTTATTCTAATGACATAACCATATGATACAAAATTAATTAGTTTCATAAGATATAGATATATATATTTCATCAACAAAATAATATTCATAAATAACCTCAATAAAAAATGAGATTGTAACATCAAACCATTACCACTTTGGTATCTTTTTAATTATAGGCCCCCATTAAAAAATAAAATCAAATTAACGTTTTAATATAATTAAAATAAGAATATTCATTATATAACTTTTCAAATGGGTAGTATATATAAATCAAAGAAGAATATAGACTCAAAACATAACTTTTGTCCCATGTATAGCAATTTGAGACAAAATTCCATTACCATTATGTTAACTTTGGAAACATAAAATACATAAAAGAGAAATAATAAAATTTATATTAAAATTAAAATAACATTCATCATAGGAATAATAAAATAAATTCTTTTAAATTATATAAACCACATTAAATAAATGGGTGGTGAATATGGCATGCGTCTTACATAAGTAAAAGTTAAAATGAAAACACCTTTCCTTATGTCTTGACTTCTTTCGTATGCATTCCAAACTCAAGTATTATAAAGATAATTTTCTTATAAAAATATTAAATAACCATATATATTTAAATTTCATAACATTTATGATTTAATTATGACCATTTATTACCAACTTATAAACATTTCCATTCTGAAATCATGTTTCGGGAAACAATTGCTTTATTTTTTGTATATGTTTTTATTTTTTTAACTCTAAATTCTATCATAGTTCCATAATCTTATGAATTTTTACCATGATATAAATATAATATATATTTATCATGTGTATATTTATATTAATCCATAAATGACAGTTATGGAAAATGAAATAAACTATTCATGGAGACAGTATGTTGTATGTACGCTTAACCACTATTTTTATTTTCTCAATGAATTGAAATTAAAAAGTTAAATAATTTATTAAAATTTAAAAATAATTTTTATGTTATATGTATCACATATTTTCTTGAAAATATTCATTATTACCATCATTTTAAAGCGTTAATGAATCACATTGCTTTGTAAGGTGGTAGTCTAATGTACCCATGAGCGAAGTTATCATATTTCTATATAAATGAATATAAGAAAGTATAAGTGATATGATAATTAAAAAAGAATATAATATATTAATTATAATTCATAAAAAAAATATATCATTACATTAATCTCTGGTAGGTGGTAATGGAAAATAAATAACATCAGTTCATAACGAACTAGTCCGTCATACATTCGAATGATGATTTCATATCCAATTTAATGGTATAGGAGATGGATATAGGTTATTAAATTAAAATAATAAAATATAGAAATATTTTATAAAATTAAACTTTTCCATTATCATAATATAATAATATTTTAATAAGGTTTAATAAGAAACAAAATATAAATGATTAATGAATAACATTACCACTTTTTCCTGTAACATCCATAGGTCTTCACTGAAAGAATTACTAGCATTTATTTATGATAAAAATAATTATTTTTTAATTATATGAATTAAATATGGTGGGTATTTGTTTGTTAATGGTCAAACCAACTGTTTTGGGATGTGTGAATATGATATAAGAGGGGGATGCCTCTTATTAGTAGGGAAATAACACCATTGGTATTTTCCAAATGAATAAAGTTTACCCACTTTTTTAATATTCAAAAAATATCAAAGATGAATTATTATCAAAATTTATTGGTGGTATGTTTTTTATATGGACATCAAATGAGTTTTATAAAACTTTGGATAATTTTAAACCTTATCATTTTAGTTTAAACCCATGTAAATTCATTTTTCCTTAACAGTGAAAAATATTTTTTTATTATTTTTACTATTAATTATAGTAAAAAATTATGTTAACCTTCATAGATAATATAAATTTTTATTGTTAAAAAAATGGAATAAATTTTTAAAAATTAAACTCATATAAGTGAGAGAATTTAATTTATAATTAAATCCACATATGTAATAAGAAATTAGGTTTTCATATGTTAAATGATTAAAAGTTTAAAAAGTTTTTTATCAATATTCAATCTGAAATTGAATAAAATTTCCTAATTAGGGTTAATAGATATATAATTAAGCTAATTTTACTTCTACATCCATTTTAAAACAAAAATTAACCTTATAAATTCTCTAAAAAGAAAGAAACATTTAATAAAAACCCGTATTTTTCACTATTAATCAAAAAAATTAATGTTTTTAGAAAAATCCAAAAATATAACCCTCAGACAATTTTGAGATGATGATAAAATAAATATTTTTATTTTAGAAAATTCCTTTTTTAAATATTCAATAATTATTTTTTTATTTCTCATAAAAATATTTTTTTAAAAATATTATTTAACAAAACACATAAAGACTTTACGTAAATTTAAGTAAATTTTTATCAATATCATTTATTTATATAAAAAAATTATACAGAATATTTAAAATTTGGTTAGTACAACTCACTTGCCTATGTTTAACTGCCAGTTAATAATGGTCATGTTTAAATAATAATATTAATAATTTGTAACAGTTCCTTAAAACTCAATGTTTCATGTAATGAAAACTATAAAAGAATATCAATTTATTTTAAAAAAACAATAATTCATAAAAAATAAGGGAGTTACAAATTTCCCCAAGTATTGTTCCCTTTTTATGTATAAGAATATTTTATCATCAAATTTTCTGTAGTATAATTGAGAAAGTACATTAGAAGATCCCACTCAGTTCCTACGTTCTTCTTAATGGAAATACCCAATGAGTGTGACCTATCTGATGAGATCCATATTCATAGTATGTCCTAATGAGTGAGTTCTCTAGAATGAATATTATCTTTGAGCCTCTAATAGAATCCTACACTGGAGGTGTGGATGTTACCTCACATTGAAACATGAATTCTTACTTTAAGAATAACCAGGTTATCTTTTTTTATTCCCATGGATTTGTGACATATTGATGAATTAATATTTGATATTTTGTGTTTTGTAATTTTTGGGTTTCCTTATAGGTTTCTTTATACTCACCCATGCAAGGAATTTGTGTCGCACATTTCATGTATTATGAAGATGAATGAAATTTCATTGGAATCCTAGGTAGACCAGAAGTAGGTGGAGATTGGTTTTACTAGACAAACCTTAGTCAATTTCAATAGTTGATTTGGGGAATCCTTCCAGTTGTTTCTAGCATGTTGTGATCATTTTAAGTTTTTGTTGGATTATGTGTAACACTTTTTTTATATAACTATTCATGTACTCTTATGTGGAATAATTGTTTTGAATGTATTTAAAGTATTACTAATTTATGTTTTCTGAATTATATTGGTGTATAGAGATGTGTGTGTGTACATGTACTTTAGGATAATGCCTCCAACAGGTTCTATATTCCTACACAGTGCTAGTCATCAGGCCTTGGCCTTTTGAAGGTGGAATTATGGTGTCATTTTTGGCTTTTTTATATTAGAGTGGGCCTTAGTGATTTGTTTTGTAATAGTAATTGATGAAGTAGACCACACAGATCAATGGTTGGTTCTGTAGAGTAACATTAAGGACCCCATATAGTGAGGATTATCTTATCAATTGTGGATTAATTACAAATTGAGTGGGTATGGTCAATATTGTGATGATATTGGTTGTTTTATGGTCAATATAAAACCCGGATACTCTTACAGAAATAGATTTTTTTTGTTATGGTTTCTTGGTGAATACTATATTTGATATTAAAATGAAATATTATATAGTCTATGAATATCCATTGGTCTTGGGATAACATTGATATGATTCAAGGGTGAGTTATATTGGATGTGTGTTGGTGCTCAGAGTGACAACATGAAATTATATTGGGTTGGTTATAGATCCAACCATGAATTTATGATAAATATTGTGTTTGGAATTCCATTTGGGAATTTAGTTGATCATATGGATCCTTCAAGATTTAAATCATCATGATTTGGATGTAATGAGATATCACATTAATATGTAAAAAGGATCATTTTTTAGAAAAAATTGTTTGAGAAGGACTACCCAATTTTTTTATTTGTAGTTCAATTTTAGGATATGAAAACCACATCGAGTTTATATTTGGACTATTAGGAATTTGTTTCTCCAGATGATAGAAGAGAGTAATATGGAATTAAATTTTTCCTTATGAGTTGAGTCTTATATTGGTGAGAACCATATGCTTGATGTTGAATTAATCAATGAAACCTTAGTGACTCTATATAGTTGAGTTTCACTAATCATTATCTCAAACTTTGAAATAATGACAAGAGGGTGGATTAAGATTTATTTTACAGTGCACCTCATGTCTGTAGTAATGTATTATAATATCAATTATCAATTTGGATTAGATGATTAATAGATGGTTATAAATTTAAAATAGGGATTGAACAATATTAATGGTTAAATATGACCAAGACTTCTCAAGGATGTGAAGTGCAACAGAAGGTAGGATGTAAAACCCCATGTCTATTCAGGTTGAAAATTCAGGAGTAAATATGAATTTTAGAGACAGAGGAAGGATTCATGTCTAAAATTGATATTCATACTGTATTTCCAAGAGTTTTAGTATCCTTAGGAGATATTTTTTGATAGAGATATGGGTCTGGGAGGTGTATTGAGGAATTATAAGAGTATATGGATATTCAGGACAATGCTTTGAATTTGATATATTGTACTTCCTAGTGCGCAGTTTACATATAGAATGGATAAACTATGTAGTAAAACTATGGGAGGTGGGTTGGCATAGTTTATTTCACCCTATTGTTGAAAAATTTCATAATAACTAGGAAAAAAATTTAATTTAGTTTTTAGAGGGTGTTTCATGGTTTGCACATAGTCTGGTAAACTGGGTTTCTTATCCATGTGAGGTAGTGTTTTTAGATAGTGACGAATGAGTGGTTATTTTAGTAGTATGTAAAACAATGTGGAAAAAAAATTCTAGATTCCTAAAATTCCATAAAATGTGGTAAATTACCTATTTCCTCCTCAAGACTTTAATCCTTTCCCCTCTTCTTCTTTTCCCCCTTGCACAAATGTTTATGGAGGGACTCCTCTCTTTGTCTCAATCAAATCCAATTTCAATGGGGGTGATTTTGGTGATTATTTCACAACATTTTTGAGGTGAGATATACCTATACTTTATCTTTAACCCCCCTTGGTTTGGGGATATTAAGGTGAATTTATGTTGAAAGTCACAGGGAGTCTCACCCACATATTTCTTCCTTGGTCTTCCCCAATTAATTTCAATAATTTTAGTTATTTATAGTTATGAATCCATGATGATTTCTAATATATAATTGTATTTATCTCTTGATATTATGGGCCTTTTTCTCTTTGTAAACATAGAATATACCAAGAGAATAACTACATTCTGCTTATCTCTATTTTGTTAAGGGTAGTTAAACCTTTGAATTGAGGAAGGGGTCTTTATTAAAACATGGTAAAATGATTGTTGAATTGGTGACACAAGTTAGCGATTTCTCTAAAGAATCCATTAGGAGTACTCCATGGAAATTTTGTGGGTGGTTGGTCATAATTTGAGTGTGAAAAGGTGTCTTAGTAAGGTTTCATTATATCATGTATTTTGATTTAAATTTAGGCAGATAATTATAATTGTTTTTAATTATTAAAAGGATGTATGGTCGTGAGTTAGGACCTTAGGAGGTGACACGTAGCTTGAATAGGCATAAACTATTATTGATATTTTATTAAATGGAAATTTATTCATTGGTAAGGTAGTTGGTCCCTTTAGAATACCCGCTATGTTAAATAAAATTTATTTATATTCCTATAATATGAGCACTCACCAATTTTAGGTGATCAAGAATTTCTATAAATAAATTATCTTATTTAAAAATTAAATTAACATGAATAAAATGAATAACATTATAAGGTCCATGATAGAAATAATGTATTGGCTTGATGCTTCGACCATTTATATATGAGGAATGGACTATAATTGTATACCTTATGATGATACAGACCTAATGTGTGATATTTAAATAAATTTTGTGATCATAGTGGACCTTATAATAGGATCCTTTAGGCTTTTATAAGTAGATATGGGTAATGTATTAGGTCAACTAGACCATGTTGACCCATATTATATTTTTGGATTCCTTTTAACCACTAGGTCTGTTGATTAGAGTATAGGGTGAGTGTTTATTATTATAGTATGTGAGAACCCAAGTCATTATTCCTTGGGAATAAAATATATAACATTTCAAAGGTTTAGTGTGTGAGGACCATCATAGAATTAACTGGTATATTGAGATGATTATTATGCCATCACTCTGGTGTGATGCCAGTATGGCATATTCGGTAAGTGTAGTGATAACTTAGTGTTGTCAAAATGATGTTGAGGGATTATACACCCTATGAATAATAAATCAGGGGTTTTGGGGTGAGATTATATAGAGGAACTCCTATATGGTGTTCAAACTATGATATGTCCTAAGGGACCTTTGTGGGTACCCCAATGAAACATTTACCCTAGTAAGGGTATGTATACTGGTGTATGTGTCTTCTACATTAGGTGATATCTTAAAAATAGATATTTGATGATGTGATCCTACCATTACCATAGTGTATAGAATGGGATTTGTGCTTGAGAGGTCAAACTAGGAGTGGTGTGATGGGTTTTGGTCAGTGGATAACCTAAATGGTATGTGATGAGGTTCTAGGGAGGTGATATGCCCCCCGTGATATAGGATATAAATGAAATTAATGAGTGGGATGCCATGGAAAAATGAAATGTGAGGTTCTATGAAGTATTTCCCCTAGGAATATTTGTGATATGGGAATGTTGGTCACATGATGGGGTTATTATTTAACCATGGGTAGTTATGGAATGATACCTAATCTGGGTGGGGGATATGACTACTCAGTTTTTGGTGATATGATGGTTTTAGGGATGGTCAATCCCCCTAGGTGGGTTGATTATGTTCTAGGGATGGGTATATTTCACCACTATAGGTAATCATTATGTTTTATAAATTGGAATATTAACCCTAGGTGGATTATTATGTTCCCAGATGGGTATATTTATCTTAGGTTTTTGATTGTTCTTAGAGACACTCTAATACTAGCTGATGTACGTATGATATTTAGTTATGATTTTCGGGTTTTATTTGGCATCCCTAGGTTGTGTACTTATTCTCATAGGTAGTCTGGAACTAGATGAAGAAGGTATAGTAAATATAGAGTGTCACATTAGAACCATAGGATCGATAATTGTAATTTATTTATGTTTCCATAGTTTACTTTTTTATTTTATGAGAACTTCACTGGTGTATATAATTATTTTTTGGTTATGTATAAAACATTGTTTCTGGTTTCCTACTGATTTTTACTCACCCCCCTCTTGGGTGGTCTAGCCACTTGGGTATTTGTGAAAACTAAACTGACCATAGGTCTAAGTAGTGAAGAGGCCTAATTTATCAGGATTGAGTGGTATACCTCTAAATACATAAAATATTAGGATGAGGTGATGATTGGATATGGAAGTAGAGTCTCATTTTATTTTATATCATTTTATTTATCTATATATTTTACCAACCCATTGGTTGATCTATTGATGTATTAATGTATAAATTTGTGGTTATATGAATGTATGCATCCGTATTCTATTTTTATATAACATGTTATTTTTTTCATCATCAGTATATTCAAAATCATTATACTAAATATTCCATATATTTTTTAAATTGATGATTAAATCTGATACGATGGCATAGAATACCCACAGTAATGCATTAGAACCTCGACACTCTTCAACTCCCTTTGGTATTTGGAGTGGCGTTCTGAAATTCATGTATCAAATCTGGCCAGGACACTAATTAGTGGTCTCCAACAATGTGAAGTTTCATGTATATTGTTCTTATCTATATTTTCAATAACCTTATCATCTAAAATTTTTATAAATCCAAAATTTCCCTCCAATAATATTATATTAAAATTATTATGCTTATGTGAAAATGATATTACAATAATATATCACTATAATATTACTAATTCCTTTGTAATTTGTGTTATTTTTTGTATTGATTCAACCAACTAGAATAATGATTCTATTACATATTCATTATTTCTAAAATTAATGAGTATAAAGACATTAATATATGTAATATATGATATTAAAGATTAAATTATTCTATGAATATGGTTCTAGAATGGTGACAAAAAATGAATGGTCATTATAAAAAGCACATCATTATCATTAAATTACCAGAAAAATACTCTTCATAAATTTTATTCTCATAAACCATTAGAACACCTTACCTTAAAGTAATATTTTTTTTACATAAATCATTAAAAATAATTATTCTATTACCTTTTTTATCCTTGGAATGATGAACATGATTAGATGAACGAGGATCAACATCACCATTGCAAAACATGTATGAAATAATCAAAATTACAAAGATATGATGATGAAGATAAATAATTACTAACTAATATATGTAAAATAAATAATTATAATTTATGATTATAAAATACAATATTTATGAATACGGTACTAATAAAAATGATTAATATTTTTACCTTTGTTATATATTAGGTTAATTTTCTTTTATTTAGGTCCAGAGTAATGGTAAGGGTTCCACATGTCAAATTCTATTCCTCATGATAATATTCATATTAAAAACATGTTTTATTTTTTGTGGTGTATATTCTTAAAAATGGATTTATTTTTTCATAATTTTGATGTTATTAAATTTATTTACAAATCCATCTTAGGTTCTCTATTTAATGTTATGTTTATTCCAATGCTAGAAAATCCTTAACTGTTTCCTTTCCAACCTCACCTTAAAACCTAGAGTGTTTTTATATAAATTTCCATCAAGGGGAAATGTAATTTATTTATCTAAAAAATCCCATATATTTTGTTCTCTTATGATTGTTTTTTATTTTTACAGGTATCCTTACCATTTAACAACCTTTTGATTCATAATTAATCTAAAAGGATCCTTTTAAGTGAGGCTGACCATATCTCTTATTTTCATTCAAGAATATCTCATATCTGTTTAATGTAAATTAATATACATTTATAGATATAGTTATCTGTAATAGTATAATTTCTTATTTATATTTTCTATTCACTTTTACTTTATTTATAAAATTTTAAATGGAATGCTTTTTTAACATTTTCCAAAGTGTGATTTTCCCAACATTTTCGTCAGTTTTCATTATAATGATTATTTTTCATGTTTTCATAATTCCACATGTAATTTTTAATTTCCTTCTGCCTATTTTCTCAAAACTATTGATTTTTTTTTAATTTTACAATAATATTTACTTAAAAATTAAAGGATATTTCATCTTATTTTATAATTTTTTTTAATGTTTTTCTAAATTGTGTTTCATCACTCTCAAAATAATTTAGCATTTCTTATTATACACTGATGATATGATCTAATGATAGAATAAACATTCTTTATATAGAAGTATTATGATAAATTATTATGACTAGTTTTTTGAACTCTATACCTTTCACTTAAGGTCTAATAGTGATTCGAAAGAAATTATAAAGCGAAAATGGAAGAATCCTTGATCTTTCAGTTTTCAGATTACAAAATTATATTTGCATGGACTATTCATCCTATTATTTAAAGTGATATGACCAGTGGAAAATGGAATTATCATCATTTTATAGAAGATAAAAATAATGATTTATTGGAGAAAAAATAGATGATATAGATTAAGGATTGAGGTCACTCAATTGTATCTTCACTTGAATAATTTATGGGAATAATCATAAAAAAGGTTCAATGGATTATATTACTGCAAAAATTATTAGGATTTTAGAGAATCTGAGTATTTATATGTTATATTTCATTTCACAGTTTTTTTTCCAAAATTAATGAAACCCTAGAGGTTTAAAAGAATAAATTAACATTTCTCTTATGTCAAGGGATTATTTTACTTTAAGTTCATTTCCCTTAGTTATAGATTTTATCATTGTCTTTTTTCAATTGGTAATTGAAACTAAAATTATGGAGCTTCGATTCAATTTTCTTGAATAGAAAATCCATTCATATTAGTGAATGGTCTCTATATTTCAACCCCACCTCTTTTATAAGAACCTATACTCAAGTATTGATCTGTTTCTATTATCTAAATTGGGTTATTTAGTAGCTAAGGATTATCCATTTCATAACATCTAAGGTGGGGGTTTATTTTAGGATGGATAAGGAAACTGAGTCAGTAACCTCCCAGGTTTTGAACTAGAAAAAAATGAAAAGGAATTTGATCTTTTGGAATTTATTAGATGGATTTTCATTGAAACTATGTTTTGAAACCCTTTTTTGAGAGTTTCAACATTGCAGTGACTTTTTTAAAGAAATTAAACTAATTAAATTAAAATGAAAATGAGAATAAATTAAATTATTTTTAAAGAAAAAATTAATGTTTTAATAATAATAATATTATAATTATAATTAATAATAATATTAGTAATATTATTATTTGTTTTAGGTTTAAGAAAAAAAGGGGGTCTCCCTGCACTCCATCCTGAATTGAATGACACCCCCCTCCTTCCTCTCTAGAACACGACACAACTCTCCGATATCCTCTCCATGCGACAATTTCAACACATTTTTCATCAGGATTTATCCTATGATTTGTCAAGGTATAATCTAAACTAATTATTATCTTGCATTTTTGGAATTTTTCGATTCCCCCTCCACCCATTGCGGTTATAACGAGCTATATGTTTGGGATAACATGTATTTTTGGTTCTTCCTCTGATGTTAGGTTGAGCATAGGGTCTCTCAAGACTCCCTTGTTCAAATTTTGGTAAACGCTGGTAAAGGAAAAGCGGTTCAGATAATTTCATCCCACCATAATTGATTTGGGGTAATATTTTTATCCATTATTCATCATTGATCAATTTATATTTTGTGTTTTTTTAGTTTATAAGTCACAAGTATTTTTACTTAGTGCGTTCTGATCTGTTGTTCGTGAGGAGAAATTACATGCATGCATAGGGGTAAGATATAAATATATATATAATCTTCAAACATATTACCTAATGGCGAGAGGAATATGTGCTCTATATCTTGGGGTATTATATATATATATTAATGCATATGTGTGTTAGTTTGAAGACCATATTTGAGTTTCTTTCATCAATGTCATCATGAACTGACTGTTCGTCTTGGTCTACTCTCTGAGGTATGATCCCTTTCCTTGGCCCTTTAAATTTAAGAATTCATTAATTTCTCATTTTCACTATTTCATTAGATATTAATTAGTGTGGGATGAATTTTAGAATTAAATATTCTTTAACATGTATTAAGTATGACTCTTGAAATAATTTTTAATTTTGATAAATACTTTTTTTGATAAACAAATTCATGATTTTATAATAAAACCACTCCAATAGAGGTGTGATGTCTTTTAAGATAAAAAGTGGTGATTATAAATTTATATATTCTTCTATTATTAGATTGTTATTACTTTATGTGTTGAGGTTATGATTTATATATGGTATGTTTTTGGACATGGATTTTAATGGAATTAGAAAACAAAGTTACATTTTTTGAAATGTTTAAAGAAACAAAGAATCCTCCATGTTCATGGACCATATTATAAATTTATTGAAAAATCATTCTTTATAAAAAGGTAATTCCAATGTTGTTATTTTCCCCGCTTTCCCAAGGCACCTTCTATGCACCACTTGAACCTTGATAAACGAATTTCCATGACTTGTTCAATTAAATGGAATTAATTGAATAGATTGGTTTGATATAATGGATTGCCTTCCTTAAATATTTTAAATAAATTATTTTAAGTATTAATCATTAGGGTGGTGTGACCATTCCTCTTTTTATGATTAAATTAGAAAAGTTTATGTAAAAGTTTTCAATGATATGACTTGAATATATTCAAGGATATACTTCATTGTAGTTACATGTCTTGAAAGGAATTTATTTGGGTGATCTAAAATACATATTTTTTATCTAATAAAAAAATTTATAGTAATTGTGTTACGTGAGATCATACTGTCATGCCACAAGAATGACTAGATAAATTGGATAAACCATGTTAAACTATAGTATTTTTTTTAAATTCTATTCAATCCCTTTGGGTCCATCGACAGGGAGACTGAGACCTCCATCTACCAGATAGGAGTTCTATCTTGGAATTTTATTACATCCTTGTCTATTTGACTTCCAATACCTAAAATAAATTCGATAATTTGATTGATCATTGGTTTAGAATTTTGAAATGTAATATTTTTTTTGATTTATGGAGGAAACACACATTTTCTAATTTTGGTTAATTGATATATTAAAAAAATTTGGTAGAATTATTAATTAAATAGGTTTGATATAATTATGATCATAATATGGATCCTAGATTAATGAAATGTTTGGCTTTTATAGATGATAATTTTTATAAATTGATTTTTGTGTCTTATGATGAGAAATATGGTATATTTGATACTAGAATTGTTGTTTTTATCATATAGATTTAGCTCTTATGTGATATCAATGGGATTGATACCAAAGGGTTTGATGATGATTCCATGTTGAGTTAGTCTTTATACAACTCGTGTTTATTGTAGATGCCTGAGGGCCTAGGGCATGATCTTCCATACCACCTAAGGAAAAGGCACTCTAGTATTAGATGCTCGAGGGAATAGTATTTGATTATCACATGAGCGTTTGGTGCTTGTTTTTTGAACACATTAAGGCTGGGCACATAGGTACTAAATTCTTAATGGAAGAGAATGTGTTTATCTCAGAATCTTTAGGGATAGATGCATATTCACATGATGTCTAAGGAAGATATTATAGTTATTCCTGAGGGTGAGAATTTAGTTATCTTAAGGGAAGAGGCCATATATTTATGGTACATTCTGAGTGATTCATCCTTTATATGAGAATATACCACTATTTAGGATGATACACCATGTTGAAAGAGGATATACTGATTGACATAGATTCCTGGATGTGCGTTGAAGAATGTATAGCCACTGGATGTCCATTATGAACCTGGGCGGAATATTTTTTATCTATTCAACATTTCTTATTTGTTTTTCTCCTTATACCTTCTCACTAAATTATATAACATATCAGTGATGGATTGGGCTAGCCACCGTGGGTGCTATCCCACTAAGATTATTAACTAACACCATACTCAGAACACCATTTAACTGGGGTACCAAAGAATACCTTATATATAAAAGACCATGGCTGAATTCTTGTTTGGATTAGCTTATACATAGAAGTGAAGAGCATAGGACCGATCCAGATCTCAAGATGTATGTGGAGATAGCCATTGGGAAATTTTATTTTATTACATTGTATTTATATTTTAATTTAGACCACTTTCACTTTAAGCATCATCTATCATACATGCATTCTTGTAAATTAGTGTTGGCTAGATTTATTCTGATATTATATTATTATTTTATTCATTTTCAGTCTTTTATTATTACGTGTAAATTTTTCTATTTATTATTATATGATTATCCATCATGTTGCTCTAATATATAGGGTATAGTCTCCCCACCATACCATTAATAGATCCTCATGTCTAGTTGGTAGCCTCTATGGTATGCATAGGTTCTATTGAGGCCATGTGATCAATCAGTTCAACCATCATATTAGTGGTTCGTCGAAATGGGATGTTACAAAGTGGTATCATGGGATTATTTTCCTTTTGTCTTCTTATTTTGGGCAGGTAGAGAGGGGACTAAGAATATGTTAGTTCTTAGTAAATATCTATGATTGTGACGGATCACCCAATGTATGGAATTTAGTAAGGGGCCAAGGTTGGGATTTTTGTTCATGCCATTTGTTATTATAGTTGATATGATTTCACCATGAGCGAATGGTGTATTTTCCACTACTGATGATTTTTTTTTTCAATTTTACCATTGTCTTGGTATGCAATGGAAAAACCAGTTCATGCATCATTATTGGAATATAGGTATTAACATGCCATGCGTGCTCCATGCAGTGTAGTTTTATTTGTGTTATCCTGTTGATTTGACTATGTGATTTGAGTGATATGCCATGCTTTTTCTTTATTTATTTTGCATGTATATATAATATTGTTAAGTGTTTAATTTTAGCTTGTTTTTTCATGATGTAGTGAATATATGACACACCTCTATATCATATCATGCTTCTCTGTATTTATTTCTAGATGGCATGGTAGTTTTTTTGATAGATATAAATGGTGGAAAGATGTTGTTAAAATATGAAGGATAAAAAATTAAAATGTTGAATTGAATTGGTTTTAATTAATGGGAGATAAAATCAACATTTTAAATATTATTGGTGATTTATGGATTGGTTAGTGGTCACCCATATAAATGAAGCATTATGTATGGCCATTCCTTGTTTTTAAATTCACATAGAAGTGAACTATGTTTAGTTTTGAACTATAAATAATTTGAGTAGTTTCTTAAATGTTCAATTGGACCCAAGTAGGTTATTTGGGTCATGAATCTTATAAGATGACCCATTTTGGTGTTTTTAATTTTTATAAAATAAGAAACAACTATTGGGTTGTATTTTGATGAACTCAGGTTGTCTTATTGGGGACCTTTTAGGTCGCCTTATTTGTTAAAAAAAATTATGTGATAAATTTCCTAATAATGATGATATGACTATGAATGTTTAATGTTAAAATGTAATTTTTATAGATCCTTCCTGTTTTATCCCTTCAATTTTTGGATAAAATAATGTTCCTAGTTTTTTTGTTTAAAATGGTACTTGATGTTTTGAATTAAATCTTTTAGATTAATAATGATTTAAATTTTAATGAATTTAATTTCCTTAAAATGTAACCCTAAGTAGTTTCCTTTATTTAAACACTCGCATAAGGGTTTATTATAATTTCCTTTGAGTAACTTTAGAACAGAACCATATGTGTTTTCTATAGGTATTATCCAATTTATCAATGTTTTAGACGACCAGATTTTGAGCTTGATGACTTTTGTTTGGCGTGACCTAGTGTGATGGTCGAGGATTATGCTCTCATAAGGGGCTAGCTCATAGTAGGTGACACCCTTGAGTTCAAATTCCTTTACAGCACTGTGAGCTTTCTGATGCGGATACCATTTTCTCTAGTAGAATGTTTATATTCTAAATGATACCCTTGTTTAGATGTGTGGTCATATTTATTTTTAGAATTTTTATGGTCATGATCATCGAGTAATTTTTTGTTTCAGTTGGTTAGACATTCTTGAGGAATGGTTGTCCATTTTGCTAGTTGCTTGACCCTTTCCATTTTCTCTTGGGCTGTTGAAGAGGTTTCCACTTGTTTCACCATCATTTGGTTAATATGAATTTGGGTTAAATACGTTTTATCTTCCATCAGATACATGAATTCATAGGTCTTACAACCTATGTATAGTATTCAATATTTGTTGTTTTTTTCTAAAACCTCATTGTACTAGGAATTCACGTATGTTGTACCATCATGTTTCTAAATGTTGTAATGAACATATTGAGTTTGGTGGAATCGTTAAGCCTTGGGATTTTGAGTACAGCCTCCGGTCATCTCTAGAGTACAGGGAATTGGGTGCAAAAAAATCAAGTTTCAGTATTGCTTAGGATGACATTCGGAGACTCGAGTGTTTTGACATTCCAGTCGGTTTGGCTCTAGTTTTCAATAAATTGTTTAAAAGTTCTCCTTCATACCGGTTCTAAACTAGAGTTTTTATATTGGATAGTATATCTCTTCTTTTTAACGATTGACACGTTCCTAAGGTGGGAGCATCATGTCAGTTCTATTAAATACATTTCCTTCAATGTAGAATTAACACAACCTAAGTGGACCATCGGGGAATGTCCGTGGTTGATAAAATTAACATGAGGGATTTGAACATTAAATCAAGTCGGTTCTTTCTTTGTAGCATAATTTTGTTGTGGTTGGAGGTGTATGCGACCATTGAGAAACATTACTGGTCTCGAATGGACATCAATAGTTAAATCATGAGGGATCACGAAAATGAATTAGGTGGTAAAGGCATCGTGGTGAGGTTGATAGTGAATCAGAAGGTGGATCCATGTTTCTTCTAAGGTCTCTACTGGTAGAGCTCTCAGTGTTTTACTTCTAGTAATCTTAAAAATAATCTTAGTGTACTCTTCAATGAGAGGCGATCATGTCCCATATCATGAAATACTTCTAGATACATATAGAAATCATTAGTCTACCACCACATTGTAGTTTAAAAGTTGTTGGGATGTTTAGGTGGCCTCCCAGTCTTTCACGTTGAACTCTTGGTTATTATAAAGGATTGGTTATTATTTAGTGACCCCTAGATTCCCATTTAATAATTTCTTGTATAAACTCTTGAACACCATCTATTTTGTTGCACTTGAGATCTAGGATGGTACTGCCCTGGGATTAGTCAATATTTTGATGTGGACATCTTGGCTATGTACCAGTGTCTCACTCATAAACATGGATTGTGGACTAACATGATTTAGTTACTTAAACTACCTTTGTTTCAATATGAGGTTATCCTAGATAGGGGAGTATTGGTGATCTATGGAAACTCTCTCGGGCAGAATCCTGGAGACTCTCTCAGGTTACTGCGGAAGACGAGGACACTTGTGCTGACCTTCCCCCCTTGGGGGGGGGAGGGAGAACCGTCGACCAGCGAGAGACCAAGGGGTTTCCGGCCTTTTCCGAACCCTGAATTTCTTCCCACTTTTCCAAAAATCTTGTTGAGTCCCAAATCCGAGATTTGTTTGAAGGGTGCGCTAATCTTCAACGTCCGGAATCAAAATTCATATAATCTTCCACGCTTCTGAATTTTAACTTGATTTCATGTTTAGGAACATACGACCTTCTATGGATGCATTCGACAGGTTTATATTTGGTTCTTTGGATCTTCAGGATTGACCAATTGTTGGTTTTCTTGACAGGCCCCATATGATGATTCGGTTCGACTTAGAAGAAGGCCTCATTACAGCCTAGTTGAGGGCTCCTCGTAGCTTCAACATATGTCAATTCTTACTTCTATGATGGTATTATTATTTTCACATGAACCGTGACTCGCCATCGACAGTGGTATGGGTAAGCTTCCCAAATCATCCACTACCTTTTCAAAATCTTGCTATTATTCACATGATAGGTAATCTCGTTGGAACATATTTATGTTCTAATTCTCGAACGGAAGCTGTGTGTCACCCCGTTGATCCCCAGGCTTGTGTGGAATTGGATTCTTCCCAGTTTCCTTTTGATCACGTATGGATTACTATTGAAGAAGAGTATAGGTGAAAACAACTAGTGGGTTATGGGGACTGGGAAGATTATTGTTCTAATTTCCACTAATTGGGTCATTCAGTGGTGGTTTTCTATAGGGGAGGGCCATGGAAGGCTTTATTTTCAGATGCCCAGGTGTCTACCTAGAGGGTTGGAGGTGCTACGGGAAGTGTTTCATAGGCTGGTGTGGGGGCGGGTCCAGGACAAGAGAAAACGTGATCTGAAGGTGTGGGTAAGGAGCCTCAGCTCCTGATGGTGGAACGAAAACTGTTTGTGGACTGTAGAATGAAGGTTGTGGATGGTCTTGACTCTGTACATGGAGAAGGAGATGTCCTGTGTACGACATTGGAAGTTAGTGTGACGACAGTACCTGTTCTAGAGGAAGAAAGATGAGAAGGAAGTGGAAGGGAGGCTCCAATCTACAGTGGTGGCTGATCAGAGGGAGGAGGTCAGTAGAGAGTTGGTCGAGGATGGCCAGTTAACTGTGGTGATTTTTGGCAGGTTGAATGCTTTGGAAGTGCTGGTGATGGTTGCTGAAGGGGATCGATTCGAGGAACACAGTTAGGGGGAGGTGCCTCCAGTTCAACCTGAGACAGGGGCTAGAGGTATGGATATATCAGATAGGCCTTTTATCCCTTTAAGCAACACGTTTGAAGGCCTCTCCAATGTCAGTTTTGATTCAGGTTTATGTGATAATTTTTATGGTGGGGGTGTGGGTGTTTGGGTATCCTTGTAGAAGAACATTGGTGGATGTTTGGGTCAAGAGGAAGTCTCTAGGGCTGTGAATAATTCTAATGATGGGGTTGGATGTCTTGTTCAGTTGGAGGTTAATACTTTGAACCAAAGAAAGAGGAGTAATAGTTGGGGAAATGGTTGTGCCTTAGAGGATCTTCTCGGTAAAGGGAATGAGCATGATGGGGGTGATAAAGAAAATATGAATGGACTGACTATTCGTTCGTATAGTGATATAGTACAAGGGGGGAAAAAGAGGATGGTCGAGTGTGAAGGAACCTTGTCAGCAGCTCCAAGAAGAAGAACTAATAAATACTACTCTTATCTCCCACATCCGGCACGAACTCGATCAGATTTTAAGCGGGATATCAGGATGATTCTTGCATTTAAAAAAGATAGCTTTGTCAGATAGTGCTGTGGAACCCAACCGACTCTAGATCAGTCGATGAGCTGGGCTGTTGGTGATTTTGGGAGGCAGCATGGACCATCTTCTGTTTGGGAATCGTCCACTGTGGAAGATGAATATGGTATGGGATGTGGAGATGATTACGGGTACTATGATCTATAGTGTGGTGATGATTTCTTTTTTTTTTCGTGGATTTATTTCTAGTGTTGGTTGTGGAGTTACAGGTCTTTTGGCATTGTTTTGGCATTTACTTGAACCTTGTTTTGGGTACCGACAACCCATAATCCGGATTTTAAAATGGGAAAAAAATTATTGTGGTAGGTTATCCTAGACTGTTCATTTGGTCTCGAGGTGATGTTTTGACCCAGGAACATAATCGAAGGATAGATATAGTCTTCAGCTATCAAGTTCATGGGGAATGTGAAATGCCTTGGAAAAGGAATCAAAGTTTAATTTGTAAAATGCTATCCATATAAGTTGAGCGTCTTCTGGAATGGTTGACTAGAGTCATTGGACTAGTTGACTCTCTTGTTCAATGGAGTGGTTAGTAAAGGACCCTTTCTGGCACATTGTTAGGTGAGATGATTCTGGTTTGTGTGGGTTGGGTATTTTCATGAGGAGTTGAATCAACCTGGATAAATAAGGTCGATGGGGAATCTAATGTTAGACTATCTTAGAATCACAACAAAGGGTCTCTAGAACACATGAGCCATGCTTCGTTGGTAATTTCAATAGTGGAAGTGTAGTGGATCAGAATTTCCCCTTCTTTGTACCAAGACCAATGGTGGGGGGAACCCTTTGATAAAAGATTAAAGAAACAATGACATGATCATGAAACTATCTAAATGGGCTCATATAATCACTTTGTCGGGGTATCAAGAGGAAAATGAGAATTTTCTTGAGTTTTGATGACTTAGGTTTCGAGTTCTTAAATAGATTTTCAGAGGTGTGTTGGGAGTTGGAAATTAAACATAACCATTTGAATATAACTTCATATCCCTTTTTAGTTAGGTGATATATTCATTATTACCGAAGGATTCTTGGGATGATAACTTTTAAGGAGGGGAGGTTGTAACATCACCCATTTTTAACGAGAAAAAAATGTAAGGGAAATTGAATTTTTGGAATTTACAAGACATTCTATTTTTAAAAAATGGGTTTAGAGCACTTTTTTAAAAGATGGAACACTGTTATGTGTTTTTAAATAAATTAAATTAAAATTAAATTGAAAATTAATAAAATGAGATTAAATAAAAAAATTAAAATATGGTTTTAATAATAATAAAAATATTAACATGATAATTAATAATTATAGTAATATTATTATCATTTATTTTTGGTATAGGAAAAAGGGGGTGTCCCCTCACTACCCTAATGAATCGCAAGACACTCGCCTCTCCTTCCTCTCTTGTGCATGAAACAATTGCCACCTGACTCGTCTCCATGTGACGATTTGAACCCATTTTTCTACATGATTTCTCCTTAAATTCATCAAGGTATGGTCATAGCTATTTCTTATCATTTTTTTGAGTTTTTCACTTCCCCTGTTACCTGGTGTGGTTTGGTTGAACCCTAGGTCTAGGATAACCAAGATTTTTTCCTTAGATGTTAGGTTCTATATAGGGTCTCTCAAGACTCTCTTGTTCATATTATGGAAACCACCACCAAAGGAGAAGTAGTTCAGATCATTTCGATCCACCGTCATGAATTTTGGGAAAGGATTTCCTCTGTTTTTTTTGTTTCTAAAATTATATTTTTTATTTTTTTTGTAGTTTTTGAGTTACCGATACTATTCATTAGGAGTTTTTATCTACCATTCAAGGGAAGATCTTACATGCATGTGATGGGGTAACACACACACACATATTAAATTATTGTACATATTTCAAAATTGATAGGGGAATACGTGAAATATAGCTAGGGGTATTATATATATATAGATAAAAATTCATGTGCATGTATGTGTAAGTACCAAATTTGAGTTTTTTGTCGTCAAAGTCATCAAGTGTCAAGTGTTTGACTTGTTAAAATCTTTGATGTAGGGTCACATTCCTTGGACCATTCATTTTTTGAATGCATTAATTTCTCACTTTAAAACATTTCTTAATTATTATTTAGTGCAACATGAATTTTAGAATTAATTCTTCTTTAATGTGCATTATGTATGAATCTTAAAATAATGATTAATTATGATAAATGATTTGTTTGATAAAGAAGTCTTCTTTTTATGATAAAACCCATCCATAGAGGTGAGATATATTTTAAGCTAAAAGGAGAGAATAGACATTTATTCTTTACAGGATTATTAGGTGGGTGTTTCTTTATTCATTGAGGTTATGATTGATATATGGAGTTTTTTGGATATGGCTTATAATTCCATTAGCAAATGAAGTGAACATTTTGAAAGGTTTAAAGAATCTAGGAATCATAAATGTACATGGACTATATTATAAATTGAATGAATTTACAAGATTTATTAAAAGGAAATTACCATCTAGGCATTTTACCAATTTTCCTATGGTACCATATACTACCACTTGAACCTTGATAAATGAATTACATTGACTTTTTTAATTAAATGTAATGTCTTGACATGATGGGTTTCCTTCCTTAAATTTTTAAATGAATTATTTTAAATGGAACTTATTAGGTCGGTGAGACTAGGACACTTGTTATGATTAAATATGGATTGTTTATGTAAAATGTTTCAAAGATATGAATTGAATATGTTCAACGACATGATTCATGGTGGTTTCATGTCATTATAGAAATTGATTAGGGTGGTCAAAACTAACTAGTTTTTTTATTTGATATAAATATTTACAGATAATGAAATATATCTGATCATGCCAAAATTCGGCGATAAAGAAGATATAAATTAGGTAATACTTTTAAAATAGTAAGCATTTATTTTTAAACCACCATTGAATCCCTTTGGTCCATAGGGTAGGAGAGTGAGGCCAATATCAACCTAATTGGTGTAAAAAATTTGGATTTAATTACGACCTAGTCTATTTGAATTTCTAGACCTATAATAAATTGGACATTTCTATTGATTACTAGTTTAGACTTTTGAATGGGCATAATAATAAATTTGTGTGGGTTGTTGTGAAAATATCACCTTAGTAAATTTTGTTTTATTAAAACATTAATGAAATTTGGGTTGAATGAATAATTAAAAAGGACAGATATAATTATGTTGAAAATTTGGAACCTAGATTAATGAAATGATTTTTATTGATAGATCGTAATTTTTATAAATTTATTATTTTCTATTATGATGATAAATCTATTATGTTCGATACCAGAATTGTTATTTTTCTTTCTTAGATTTTGAGATTTTGTGATATAGATGCAATAGATACTTGAGGATTTAATACTGAATTCATGTTGATTTTTTCTAGAAAGGACTAATGTTTATTATGGACACCTGAGGACTTGGTGCATGATCTTCTGTAACAACATATGGAAAGGTTATCTAGTACTTGATTCCCAATGTAAAATTATATGATTTTATTCAAATGGGTTGGTGAGTTTTTTCATAACGTATGAGGGCTAGGCACACTGGTCGTGAATGCCCGAGGGAAGAGTATATGTTTATGTTAGATTCTTGAGGGATGGATGCAAAGTCACATGATTCTTAAGGGATCGATTCTAGTTATGTATGAGAGAGAGATTTTGGTTAGTCTGTGGGAAGAGGATGTATGTTTATGGTATATTTTGAGTGATTCATCCTTGGTAGGAGAATCAATCACTGTTTTGGGTGATCCATCCTAATACTGGAGGATCTACCATCATATATAGATACCAGACAGGGTGCCAAAGAAATTATATCCTCCATGATTCCCTTAGGGACCTTGGGGGGGGGGGTTCTTCTTTATTTATTAAGCACTAATTGTTTATTTTTATACTTATACATGCTCAATGATTTACATTTAATATGAGAAATGGATTGAGCAAGAAACCATGGATGCCGACCTACCGAGATTATTATCTCACACACTTTTTAGGTCACTAAAGCATTGGTGTACCCAAGTAGATGTTATATTTTCATGACCATGGTTGATTTCTTATGTTGTTCAGATTTTTCCTAGGATTTAAGGTAATAGGACCAAGATAGAGCTCAGGATTCTCATGGAGTTAGTTGTTGGGCCATTTTTTATTACATTGTATAACTATTGATATATACATCACTTTCAGTTTTAGAGTCATCTTTTGTATACGCATTATTATAAATTTGAATTGGCCATTTTTATTTAAATATTAATTTATTCTTCCTCCCCTTGAATTGAAAATTTTTCTATTAATTATTATATAATAAATCCTTGAGATAATCTGATCTAAAGGGCATAGGCTCCCCACCGTACCACCAATAGACCCTCTCTACAAGTCGGCAACCTCTATAATACGAGGAGGAATTTTCGGGGCCATGTGACCCACCAGACTGACCACCATCTTAGTGGTGATCTAGGAAAAGATATTAAAAGGTGATTAGGAAAATCTCAAATTGAAGAATGAGGAGATTAAATAAACCTATTTATGACATGGTGTGGATATATATCCCATACTGAGTATTTTTTATTGGGGATTCGAGAGGCCCAGATCCAAGGGAATGTAAAACTATGTGGACCAAGACCACAATGGAAATATCATGGTCTTGGGATAGACTGGTTCATTACAAATGGTATCAGAGTTACTATCCATTTGACGTGCCAATGAGGATGTTCGACCCTTATGGGGGATGAGTTTATGAGAATCCCACATTGAAGGAGGAGTAGTATGAAGCAACAATTTATAAGGTGGTATGGATACATATACCATCATGTTGATTTTTCATGGGAGATTCATATGCTCTAGATACTAGGAAATGAAAAACCATGCGAGCTAGGACCATAATGGAAAATATCACAATTATGGGATAGACTGGGCTGTTATTGAGTAAATTTGATTTCAATATTTTTATATGGTTTTATTTCAGATTGATATGAGCAAAAATTAACTGATAATGTTTATTTTTATAATTATTATGGTGATATAAATATTAGTGTTAAGTACAAGAAATTTCATATTCATTGTGTGGAATGCAGTGTCATATAAAATTTTAATGAGAACTATATAATGAACACAATATGTGGAGTTTGGTCTTTGTGGGTAATGTAGATAAAAACTACCAAAAGAAGAATAATTCCAATGGTTTACTGAATTGTTGATCTGATTTTAATTACACCCAGATTTTGTGAACAAGTAAATTTAATGATGGAATAAAAACGTTGAATTATGCTGAGGTATCTCAGAAGTCCAAAAAACAAGTATAGTCTGAAAAAGGTGTAGGTACAGAAGCATGGTCTTTACTAGATTCTAGAACCAACATGGCTAGATCAACATGTAGGGATTCTATTGATGGATGGAACAAAGTATATTTAACAACTCAGTGTCATAATAATGAGGGATTGTTTTGGTATTTTCTTTGAAAACAAGATCTACAGATTGGGACTATTTCTCTACATGGAGGTCTTTTCCAAGATTATTATAATTTAGGACCATCAAGTTCTATAACTTCATTGGAATTTAATTTGGTCTAATATTTGTGATAATCTGGGAGAATTATCTATATTAATACTATTTCAAATGAATGGTATGGGGATTTAATCATCATTCATTTGATTGAGTACATTAAAGACCGAAAATCTGAGATTCAGTTTGATGTTTGAACATTAAACATATACGATCATGCAATTGAGATAGGTATGTTCTCATAGTTGGATGGAAGGGCTGGCAGAAAACTATTTCAAGGTGTAAGGCATAGAAAATTTCATGATAAATTTTAGTATAAATATTTATAATGGTTAAATATTCCTGAGAAAGTCTCTATTAAATAGTTTTAAAGACCAAATTAAAATCATGTTGGACCATTTTTGGTTATATGAAATTTAACCAAGTCCTAACCTCCATATAAGAGGGGTGTGGTGGGTCAAAAATATCAATATGATATTTTAAATATTGAGAATGTTGGGGTGGTCTTCTGTGAAATATAAGAACAATGAGAATTTTTATTCCACCATGATATTAAGGAGGTTTGGGACTCTTTAAGAGTCTCTAGAAATTGGTGGGATATATATGTTCATGGGGAGGATTCAAAGATCACAATAAAAAATAATTCTTAAAGGATTACTATGGATAATGTTAAGATGGTTGTTGATAATGGTAACTCAAACGATCCTAAGAAAATTGTAGGACTTGGAAGGACTATTACAAATTAAATCGCACCGCGTGAACTCTATTTACTACACTAGTTTATGGGATTATAGTTAAATATAACATATTTATCTCTTTAATATATGATTTAGATTGTTATGAGGACTATAAGGCCTTTAATGATATTTAATGTGATGTTTGATTTGGTTATTTTTGTTTGTTCTCTATTTTAATTTGTTTTGTTTCATTTGAATGAGGGAAGATATATGATGTAGAATCCCATCCCCTCATACTAATTGGTGTTTTTATTTTATTATAAAGTTTCATAGACCCCAACATGTTTTAATTTTTCCTACATATATATGTTTTCTCATTATAGTATGGGTGGGCCCAATATTTTACACCCCTATAATGAATTCAGTAATGATTTTTATCTTATGAGAAGAATTTTAAGGGGACGGGGGGTGAACCCAGTCTACAATGATTATAGGAATGAGGAGTGAGCCCAATCGACTAGGTTATTGGACTCTATCAATTATGAGATGATGTCATTGATAATAATACTTGAAAAAATAAATGATTTTCTATTTTATACGTGATAAAAATTAATATAACACTTTTCTAGTTCGTTCTATATTATTAGGTTATGTTTCCATTGATTATACTGATTAAATATAGATTCCACATTCCTATGACTCATTTCACATGATATAATAAAATCCTTATGTCATGATTTAGGATTTATGATCCATGTCTTATTGGGTATGATTTATTTATGTTACAGTCTTGTACCTTGATTATGTTCTCATACCCACAGATTCATCATATTCTCACTTATGACGTTCAATTGATATCTCATATAATCAACCATTTCTAAATTTATGATATCAGCCTTTATTATCTTTCCAATACCATATTAAGGAAATATATTTTTATTTTTGAAATTTCTAGATGGGTATCATGGGTGGGGATTATTTTTGGGTGATGTTGAAGAATATTTACAAAATAATTTTTTATACAGCACCCATATATTTTAGTAAGTGTAATCCTATAAAAAATACCATGCTATATATATTACCACATAAATCATGAATAAAAAATGAACTGGGATATCAGTTTTAATAAAATATAAACATTAACCCATTAATAGATTAAGATGTGAAATATCATTTAAAAAATTTCAAGAATAGTAAAACCTCAAGTAAATGAATGATAGTGCAAACACTTCATTTTGATTAATTAAATACCATTAATAATATTTTAAATAATGATGTGATTTTTTATAATACAAAATTTAATAAATTTAATTTTTTTAATATAAGTAAACAAATTCAACCGAGTATGATTGAAATCTTTTAGTGTTTAAATGATTTCTTTGTAGAATTTTATTTTTTTATATATTCTCTTTTTATATTAATAGACAAGATATATCAATTAGTAATAACAAAATTAACTAAATTTATCTGTAATATATACAAACACACAAACTGACATTGATTTAATGATTTTATGGGAAAGAAATAAGAATTAAATAACTTTATGAATAAAATAATTATTTAAAAAGTGCTTATAACATTATGTGCTGCTATATTAAAATGAATTTTTTCACTTTTAAAAATTTAATAAAGTAGAATAGATTTCATATTTTGAATAATCATATTTAAATAAGTTAATAAATTCAATTTCTTTATAAATATAATGTTATGAAGGTAAAAATTATTCACCACTGTAAATGATAAAATGAAGTTAAAATGTGAAATCAAGAGGAAATGTCTCAAAATATACTTAAACTTTAACTCTAAATGAGTTAAATATTTTTTTATTGACTATAAATTATATTTTCATCTCTAATTATCAATTTTGAATATAAGTTTCTTCAATAATTGATTTATTTTTTTGATTTAGAGATTAATATATATAAAAATTCCACACCTCTCACCTATTAAAGGACCCATTCACCACAACACTTATCATAAAACCTATATCTTCTTATAATTACAAAAACATGATAAAAAGTCTCCCCAAAAATCATTTCCTCATTGAATTACTTCTGTGCTCACTAAAAGTACAATCTAATATGGCTTAAGGAGTGATCTAATAGAGGATATAAAATGAAGATGTAATTCTTTTTATAGGTTCTTTTAAGTTTCTTTCATCTTCAACCTCATCCAAATCTATCAAACCCATAATAATATATATTAATTAGTATAATTATTATAATTAAATTTTATTATGTTTATTTAATAACCATTATGTATATTCCACTAATTCAATAGAATATGAAAACATCACTTATGTTAGTGTAAGATTACCACCTTATTGAACGAAATATTTCATTTTTCATAACTACCTTATATTTGGTGTTATAAAAGTTGATTTAATGAGTAATTATAGTATTTATTACATCATTAAAATTTTTATATTATAAATTATTCATTTTAATTTTATTATAAATTAATCCACTTAAAAAGAGAATACTGAAACACTTTTATTAATTCGAATCTTTTTTTGAAAACCTATAAAATTTTACAATTTTTTCCACTGGAATGATAAAGAACATATATATTTAAAATGAAATAGGTGATGAATCTATTTTAAATCACATTTGACCGCAATCAACATACTGAATTTGTTTTTAAGAAATTTACGGAACAACCCATATTGGATAATGAAAGAAAAAATATAGAATAAGGTAATAAAATATTATAATTAATATACCTAAAAAATTATTTATATCTAAAAAATGATATTAATAAATTATTTAATAAACTTGACTTTGATTTTAAATAGTATAGATGCACATACCTAGTGAGTTAGTTCTAAGGTAAGGGTTTTTTATATCAATTTTGATTCCACCAGATATATTTTTTATTATATAAAAATTTACATTTATATGTTGTAAATATCAACCTATTGAACTATTTTATCTCAAATAATTTAGTATTATTTGTATTTTAACTTTCATTTAATCTCTCTCTTCCTCATCATTTAATTGAAACATTACTTAAGTTGTACGAGTTTGTTTTAGATAATTTAATTCCATTATGAAATAGACATTATTAAAGAAGGTAATCATTATAATTATGGTTTTTTACACACTATAATTGAGTAATATTATGTTACCTATTTATATTAAAAGGTTTATAATTCTTCTTGTAATTTCACCACCCTTTTCATTACAATTTAACTAAATCTTTAGTTGTATATTGACTCGACCTTATCTCCTATTTATGATATATACTTTTCCCTTATATGACCATATTATATATATTGTCTCAAGAGTTTTCTTCACAATACTTCAGTGGATTATTATGTTAATTTTTTACAATTATGAACTTCCTTACAACTGATTTCAATGTAACATTTTTAAAATTTTCCATATGATTAATTTTTGATTTTCATTACAAAAGCGTGAAATGAGTCTTCTTTTTAATGTTTTCCAAATAAATGAATAGTACCTCATTTATGTATATTATTCATTATCAATATTAGTTTCTAAGATTCCATGTTTTTCATATAACATTATATTCCCATTTTTTATGAATTCTTCATTTTACAATTAAAGGCTTATGTATAAAAAGTATAAATATTTAGATTTCAATCCACTTATGTATATTTTTACATTATACTCCATTTTTCATATTTATAACTTCATTTTTTTTCAATGTTATACAATATGAAATTATTTTAATATTAAGGTTTTAAATTTCCACTTTTCACCCATAATATTTATTTTTTAAATTGTCTCAAATTTTTTTTTACAAATATATTATAATAGCATTATAAAAAGTCTTTGTATGATTTTTCATCCATTTTTATCTCGAAATATAAAACAGATATCACTTTTGTTGTTATGTTTCAGGTATTACCCTCTATGTTAATATATTAATTTATAGTTAAAATATCACCTTGTTCATAAGGGTTATGTTGTTTATCAATATTTATATACTCTTGACATTATTTTTCCACTTCTTCTTAATATTCATTAATTTCAACGATATATTTTATTTGAATTAAACATTTTAATTATTAGATTTTCAAGTATTTAATTAACTTTATACCTATTACTATACATAGTTTATGTTTGAATCATTGTTACCATGAAAGTTATTACATTTATTGACTATAAAAAATATTAATATTTCATACACTTATTATTTCAATATGGATGTTTGTTAATTACTATTGAATTTTGGTTAAGTATGTATTCATTTTTTTAATTAGTCATATGATTAATTCATTGGAAATAATTAGGGATTGGTGGGGCCCATAATTATACATTTCATTGATTCATTACTAGGTGTCATGAGACACACTAGCTTGGATATTTTGTGAAATGCTTACCTATTTATGTATGATTTCTAGGCATGAGGGATTGAAATTATTTTTTAAGATGTCTGAAATTTTGAATTTCATTACTATAAAATTAGTTATTACTTTCCATGTGATTATTTAAATTGTAATTTCATCTATGAATATATTATATTATTATGATATCAATTATGTTGAATTAATCAGATTTTATTTTTTCCTTCTATATCATTTAAAACATATTCATTTCATTAATGTTTCAGTTGTATGCTACCCTTTACTGAATTTTTCAGCTCCCCCTTCTAATGTTTTCCTCTTTCTAGGTTATGAATAATGGTATTACATATGATAGGTCTTTATAGTTATCATGTGTGGATATTTGTTTTGGATATGTTGAGGAATTATGAAAAATTATGAAATCAATAGTTTAGTGGGGAAAATTTCAATTTTATGGGAAAGATATGATTTTTTTGTTAATGATTTTCCTTCACACTGTATACCACTAACCATTAATTTTCTTGCGTGTGTAAGTGAAATTACATATTTTTATATTTTAATTATAGAAGGTTAAGATTGGGTCACTTGAGTTGGTTTGAATTCCATTTTATAGAAAACATATTTTTATCTCTAGATCTAAGAGTCTATGATTGGGATGTTATATTTAAGATCAATGTACATTTTAGTTAACATTTATTGTTTAAGATGTTATCAGTTGATAATAACTTAAATTTATGGACACCATCATTGGTTAATTTGTTTAAGGTTTTACATAATTTTAAAGGTATAGATTGTTGGTCTCAATAAATATGAAAATGAGGTGAATTTACTTCTTATTTTTTATAAAATAATACAAAATTCCAAATAATTAATGAAATTAAAGAACTAAAATAAAATTATAATAGTTATACATAATGAAAATAGAAAATTGGAAAACATCGAAAGTGTAATTGTTAAATTATTTCAACAATAATCAATAAGGGATTTCTAATTATGCTCCCAAAATGTTTCCATGAGTGGTTTAACATTAAATATTGATGTAAAATCTTTACAAAAATAAATCTATTATAAGAATTATGAAAATTGTTTTTTAGTGATTAGTACCATGATTCCAAAATCAGGGATGATATTTTAGTGTTATTTTCTAGAAACCCAAATCACATCACTTTAGAGGTAGTGATTATATATCCCCCACACAGTCATTGGTAGTGAGCACAAAAAAAGAGAAAATGGAGTGACCTGTTATGAAAAAAGACAAATGAATCCAACACTCTACCAAAAAAAAGTATTAAAAAATAAAATAATTAGTGGAAGAGTGATAAGTGAATGATAGAACATAAATGAGATTAATGTGATGTAAAATATATATGGAATGATTTTCTAGGTTATACGGTATATTCCAGTCACCACTGTGGGTGTTTTTTATCTTACTGTGGATTTAGAAATGTTTTATAGGTTTTGGGTGTTGTAGAGAGATGTTAGACATTGAATTAATTATGGGATCCACTCAAACAAATATATTTTTAATTAGGTTGGGGGTCCCAATAGGTAGTGATGTTCCGAATTTTTGTATATATTTTCATGCATTCTATTGAGTATCAAAACATTTTTTCACCAAATATATGTTTTTTGAGATAAAATGATTTGATTTGGTGATCATGATGATTTTCAGGTATTTTTCATCATAATACACAATTCAGGGAATGATAAAAATAAAAATTCATATATACATGACATGTACTTATTAGACACACCGTGAACCATTGCCTCAACACATGGATCGAAAATACCAAGTACACACCCATGTTATCGGAAAAGATTTAAATGTTGTGTAATCCACATTACACACTATGCACTCCATTCTAGAAGTGTTTGGTGGATGATGTTGATTCTACACACCATGTGGGGATGTGCTACAAGTTGTGTACTTCCACCCACTGACCATTGACGCCTCTAAAGTTATGGTTGGCATGATAGATCAACTACCAGTAGAGGAAGAGGAGCCAATCAAATTTGACTTGACTACACACTGTGTACTTTATGGTACCCAATGGGTAGTTTTAAAAACTATAAATAGGACGGATGGATTTCCAAATTCGAGGAAAAAGGTGATGATAACTAGAGACACAAAAAAAAAATAAGGAAGGAGAGAGACAAAGATAGAGAAATAGAAAGAGGGAAGAGAAAAGACGAGGTTCTGCTGCTATTCCTTCCTGAAGATCTTCAATCTGAAGCTGTTGTTATGTTTTTTTCTCATATGAAGATTTTTTTATTTTTTAGCTACTCCATGTGTAGCTAAATCCCCCATGTGTTGGTGCTATGGATGCTTATGGTTTGTTGTTATGTCAATTGTCTTATTATATTGACGTTATTTATATCTCTATCATAATCCTTATAAATTTATTACTAAATATCACTGAAAATCTTGTATCAGACTAATAATGAAATTTCTAGGGATATTCAGAGGTATTATGACAAAATACAGCCATGATAATTGGGTGAACTTATTATCTCAATATAGACTACAATTAAAAAAATTAATAGGAATCAAAATCCTGACCCAAGAATTATCCTCTATTTATTCAAACAAAACTTAACAGATTAAGGGGGTTTCATTATGTTCTATGCCTTGAGATTTGGGTTATTAAGAACAACACAACATGATAAGGAAATCAAATTATTAATAACCTTAAAGAAATCCACATACCCAATGCATTCTTACCATTTATCATCCAAATAAATGTTATGTTTTTCTTTATATTTAAATAAATTCATTCAAAAATATAAGAATTTGTTACATTATTTTGGAAACATCAAAATTTGACTCTAAAATTAAGTCAAACTCCCCCTAATTAATAAAAGACTAGAAAAATAGAATGCAGTTACCCATTATCCCAACAGATCAACCCCATACTTGTGGTATACTAGTAATAAGATTGGGTATTTAAATTTTGGTTTCCAAACATAACACTTTGGCTAAAAAAACAACATATTATGGTGCTATTTGTGGGGAATAAATTTACAGTGTTTTATAATATTAATTTTGTACCAGGTAATGTTAAAATAAAAATAAAAAATAAAAAAATAATGTTGATAATATAATTTATGTTTTTCATTATTTTATTATTTCTCTATTACACTTGCTGTATCTTTTCATGTTTTTCTGGATCACAAGTGAATTAGTAGACAAATCATTCATTTTAAGAGTTCCAAATCATCAGACATCCTTTCCATGGATCGAGAGACTGAACGAATGATCTTGTGGAGAGATCAGACACTTATGGGTGACCACAACCATAACGCCCCCGTGAAGTACATGGAAGAATGAGACCTGTATACTATTTAAAGAATGGGACATCAGTTCATGCCTGATGAGAACTAGAACCAACAACTAGATGTTTTGGATTAGTAGATCCAACTTCCACCGACAAACATCACGGAGTTCATGACATAGAACCAGCAAAGGCCACTGACTCTATTTATTCTAGGTTACAACCCACATTGTACCCTAATGGATTATGGTCTTCCTTTTATCCAAGGGGAAAATATAGGTATTTTTAGAATACCGGTGCAAGAACAACATTTTGTGATCAATCTGGCCATCATGCAGCTCATCTATAACTAGGTCCAGTTTGGAGGTTCACCCAGTGAAGACAACAACACTCATCTCTCCAATTTTATTGATATTTGTGACACATTTCATTACCATGGGGTGTCCACTTATTCAATTCACATTTTCTTATTCAACTTCCATTTAAAGGATAATTTTAAGGACAAGATTAATGTACTATCTCAATGTTCCATCCTCTCTGGAGAGGTGTTGGAAAAGGAATTTTTATCTAAGTATTCCACACCCTCCAAGACTATGATGTTGCAGAATGAAATTCACAATTTTTAGCAACATGATTCCAAGTATTTTTATGAACCATAGGAGTGTTTCAAAGAAATGTTAAGGAAGTTCCCTCATAAAGGATCTCTACTATTGATGAAATTCCAAAATTTCTATGGCAGTCTTACGATAAGAACCCAGTTAGTGGTGGATGCAACTGTAGAATGAACACTGATGAAGAAAATCCCCGGAGCAACTCTTCAACATTCAAGAAGATATTTCAGCTAACGAAATCCAATGAAACTCTGAGTGGGGTACTTAAAATAGGGGAATGCATAACATTGATTCCACTATGATGATTACTTCCCCACTAGAGGTTGTGTCCAAGATTATTTATTCGTTGAATCTAAAAAACACATCTCAAGTTCAAGTAGTAAATCACCCAATATGCAGTAAACGTGGTGAAATCACGCCATGGGTGAATTCATGGGGATAAGTGCCAGTACTCAAACAAATTAGGTGATATATGTTTCTCATAACAGAGGGCCAAACATGTACCTTCAACACTAATACCCGGTTTGGAAAGATAACCTGAACACGAACTAGGAATAGAAACAACAAAATTAGCAACCTCACTCTCAAAGGCCAATCATATATGGTCAACAAAAATACCAGAATAAATATCCTAGAAAATAGAATTAGGGATCCTTCCAAAAGAAAGGGTATCAAAACCCTCATCTAGTGCAGCAACCAAGGCAACAACAACCTCAATTCTATGCCCAACTACCTCACCAAGATCACCCTTTAAAGCTAGAAGAAATGATGTCAAAATTCATTATAGCTATTGAGGTACAATCTTAGAATCATGAGACATATATTAGAAGACATTAGAATCAAATTGGGTAGCTTGCTAATCCAATCTCTTCAAAGAAGTCTTGTAAATTACTAGGTAACACCGAGAAAAACCCATAAAAGGATGCCAATGCAATCCCTTTTCTAAGTGGGAAGGAGATACCTCAGGAAATAACTCCAAATCAAGGTGAAATTCGAGATCCACTAACACTCTCTTCGAATAATGAAGCCGATATCCAAGAGTACCCTTCAACACAAGGCCTATCAAAAGAGGAGGCTACACATGGTAAGGGAAATGAGGTCATAAAACTATATGAACCAACCTTACCTTTTCCTGCATGAATAGACCAGAGGAAGCTCGATCGAATAGTTCGAATCATTCATGAAGGTATTCAGAAATCTTCACATTAATATACATTTCACAAAGGAATTAAGTCAAATACCAACATATATAAATCTCATAAAAGAAATACTCTAAAATAAGAGGATGATGGAGGATTCGGGAACAATTCATCTCACTAAGAAATGTTTAGTAGTGGTTCAACACTTTCTTCCTCCAAAACTCTATGTTCGAGAATTTTTTACAATCCCATGAACCATTGGATCTTTTGAGTTTTCGATAACCCTTTGTGATATGGGTGCTAGTGTCAATCTTATTCCCTATAGAGTCTTTAAGAAAATGGGGTTAAATAATTTACAACCTACTTGAGTGGAACTAAAACTAGAAGATTTTTCCATTAAATATCCTAAATGGATACTTGAGGATCTTCTTGTGAAAGTGGGAGGGGTGATTCTTTGTGCTGATTTTATCATACTTTACATGTATAAAGAACAAGAGGCACCTATTATTTTAGGAAGACCCTTCTTGGCTATTGGGAAATTTTTGATGGATGTTCATAAAGGTGAATTGATCTTCAGAGTAGGATATGAAAAGGTATCCTAAAACATCTTCAAAGCTGTTAAGAAAGTTTCAATTATGGAGAATGATTATTGTTATGCGTTGACTACAGTGTACAATAAATTTTTCCACATGGAATATGATACTATATGTTGTTCTATTATCAATGAACGATTCATTGATGAAATATAGTCTGTTTATGAACTGGAGGAGCTGAAATTCATCATTGGAAAAAGTGGTCATTATTGGTAGCATACCCTTATTCCAGATATTCTAGAGTGAGATAAGGTACAACCAGTTGTTCCTTCATTTCATGAAGCTCCACAACTTGAACTGAAACCTCTCCCATATTTTATAAAATATAGGTAATTGGGTGATAAACACATGCTTCCAGTTATACTAAATGCATCTATCTCTCAAGATAAGAAACATGATCTTATACAGGTTCTAAAGAAGAGAAAATAGTCTATTGGATGGAAAATATCTAATCTTAAAGGGATCAGTCTGAAAATTTTCACCCTTATGTTGCTACTAGAGTAGGTAGCCAAGCCCTCTCAGAAACTAAAATGATTACTAAATCCTCAAATTAGGGAGGTTGTGATGAAATAATTGATCAAGATATTGGATGCTTGAATCATCTACTCCATTTTTGACCGACAATGGGTGAGTCGTTTACATGTGGTGCCCAAAAAGGGAGGTATCAACATAATTACCAATGATAAAAATAAAATAATCTTGACAAGAACTGTCATGGGATAGAAAATATGTGTGGAATATCGATAACTTAACAATTCCATATGGAATGATCACATTCCAATTCCTTTGATAGATCAGATCTTTGAGTGATTAGTAGGGAACCGATTCTATTACTTTCTAGATGGTTATTATGGATAAAACTGTAAATCTATTTCCTATGATGTATAATAGAAGGTCAATTTTCCATACCCATATGAACATTTTTCCTATAGATGAATGTATTTTGGCATGTGCAATGATCCAACCACCTTCGATCTATGCATGTTATAGATATTCTATAATATATAACTGTAAATTATGGATGTCTTCAGGGTTGATTTTTCAGTCTATAGAAAATCATTCAACACCTATATGAGAGATTTTCAATTGGTCTAGGAATAGTGTGAACAAACCAATCTGGTTCTAAACTGGGGAAAATTTCACTTTATGATGAAAAATTTTATCATCTTAGGCCACTTGATTTCCATGAAAGGAATTAAAGTTGACCGAGTGATTATAGAAGTCATATAAAATATCCCCATTCCATCATCTATCTGAGTAATCTGTAGTTTTCTTGGGCATGTAGTTTTTAATTGAGCATCCATTCATGATTTTTTTTAATATTGATCAACCACTAACCAACCTCCTTTCAAAAGATTCTATCTTCAAATTTGACGAAACATGCATTGATGGATTTTAGCTCCAAAAACAAAGATTAGTTTAAGAACTATTCTTGATTTCCCAAAAATTGGATGAACAATTTGAAATCATGTGAGACTTAAGTGATTATGTAGACAGATAATTTCTTTGATAGTGGCTTAATCATATTTTTAGACCTATATACTATGAAAGAAGAGTCCTAAATAAAGAACAAATTAACTACACCATCACAGAGATGAAAATTCTAGCAGTAGTTTTTTCAATCTATAGGTTCTGCTCTTATTTTGTTTTATCAAAATTTACTGGTTATAAATATCACACAACACTCAAATATTTTCAGAACAAGAAGGATGTCAAACCATGTATCATCCGTTTGGTTCATCTTCTCCATAATTTAGAATTGGAAATCCCTGAAAATAAAGGAAGTGATAACATAGTCACTGATCATCTCTCCCATCTTGATTTTCTTCATTCAGAAGGAGAATATTATAGAGAAATCAAGGAGTACTTCCTCCTCATACATTGTATTCTAACATTGGAAATTACTTCGTTATAGGATTCATTCATCCTGATATTACATTCCAAAAAAGGAAACAATTTCTACCCGAAGTAAAGAGATATTTCTAGGAACACCCGCATCTCTTCCACTCTTGTGGAGATGGGGTGATGAGATGATGCATCCCAGAAGAAGATATTTTATGAATTTTGGAGTTTTGTTATTCTTTCCCAGCTGGGGGGAATCATGGGCCAAATTGAACGATAGAGAAAATTTTTCAATATGGATTTTTCTATCCCACCATGAACAAATATGCCAGATATTTTGTGGCACACTGTGATAGGTGTCAACATACTGGTAACCTGGGTCAGTGATCTAAAATTCGTCCATATCCCATTATTTTGGTCGAGATCATTGATTCATGGAGTATTGATTTCATGGTTCCCTTTCCCCCATCATTTTAAAACTCATAAGTTCTAGTTTAAGTAAATTATGTATCCAAATTTGTAGAAGATACTTCCAGGACACACAACACAACAAATGTTGTCATTTCGTTCTTGATTAATAATATTTTTAACCGGTTTGGTGTTCCATGAGTTCTAATAAGTGATAAAGGATGAATATTTACAATGCATTGATTTGTAATTTTCTCATAAATCATGTAGTGTATTATAACACAAGGACTCCTTATCATCCCAAACCTAGTGGCCAAGTGGAGGTATCCAAAAGGGAACTTATGAAAATCCTGGGGAATACTATGGGAGGCTCATGGAATGACTAGTGCAAGAATCACGAGGATGCCTTATAGGAATACCGAATAGAATTTAAGACACTAGTAGGTATGTTTATATTCTATTTAATATGTATAAATCCATTTTATTTACCAGTGGAACTTCAGAAAAAAGCCTATTGGGTTGTTATGGCCTTGAATTATGATCTAAATTCTCTAGAAGAAAAACAGAAGTTTCAACTAACGAAGCTCAATGAAATTTTGTAGGAGGCATATCAGATTTCAAAATTGTATAAAGAAAAAAGGTGGTCCTTGACTGTATGATTTCTCATAATTCATTCCATCCTAGCAATGATGTACTAATGTTTAACTCTTGTTTAATATTTTTTCTAGTAAAATTGATGTCCCAATGGTCGGGACCTTTTTGAGTGATCAAGGTATTCCCCCATGGTGCAGTGGAAGTAGCTGGAGCTGATGGTCAATCATTTAAGGTGAATTGGGAGTGTTTCAAACCCTATATTCACACAGAGAACATGGGGGGGGGTACAATATCTACTACATAATTTGGATAAAAAAAGGCTCAAGTAAGGTTGAGTTGAAGACATGAAACAAAGACACTATCTGTGAGACAACCCATAGACTACACGCCGTGTATCAACATTTCATGTGATGTTTACTTTCCGTTTTCATGTATTTTATAATATAACTAGTAGTAAAGGTATATATTAATTAAATTAATAAATAGGGATGGTTCCTGTATCGATGGTAAGATTACCAAAATGTATCTGAGCCCTCACCGGTTCAAATCACTCCATAACCTCCTTTAGTACAAGGTTTGTCCTTTTTAACATGTGTTTAATTATACCACATGTGGGGCATTTTCCAAAACAAAATATAAGTTCTTCCACATAAAAAACCCATTATGGGTATGGATTGGATAGCTATGGCCGTAAACCAGATCCAAAAGACTCAGGTTCGAATATTTTAAAACTGGCCCAATTCCATCATTTTTCATAATAATAAAACCACATGACCTGAATTTAAATATAAGTCTTTTTATCTAGATTTTCATTCACAATTTAAACCGTGTTTAAAATAATAAAATATATGATGGTAAAGTTGGATTATTGGAAGATTCACGATCTTTGATTCAAAATACTCGGGTTCAAACTAAGCTAATATCCATTCTTTATCCCTATTATTCAAATTAAAACCACATACTGTGCATTTTATTTATCCAATGTAGAACTGCACCTTTACTGTAATTATTAAATGTAAATAAAAATGTTTAGCACTACAACCTTTGCTCTAGTGGTTAAGGGTATGCATTTGAAATGGCTGGTTTCCAGTTCGAATCGTTCCACAAGAACCAGACCCAAGGTAGTAGTTCTATTATTTGAATATTGGAACAAAATACATGCCATTATTTGATACAACACAAGTACCAGTATTTTTGATTATATTATTTTATTTTAAATATAAATAACAGTGTATTAATTACATATGTTTGTAAAAAAACTAATTCATGGCGTGCATGCTTTATGAAAAGCCCTCTAGCTAGGGTATAAAGGTTGGGAACCTTTCCCGGCCCAGGCCCGTGTCACACAACCCACCCCCTCCTCATTCGCTTCTCCTACACACCTTCCACCTCCCCCTCCTTCAATTCTCTATTTTGTTTGTTTCAAGTCTGGATTTCAGAAACATTTCAATCCTCGGTCTAGGTATTCCCATATGCACTCTATTTACAAATTTTTATTATGTTTATATCGATTTCTAGATCAACCAAAAATTCACCTTCCACCCAAAGTACACACTGTGGATGAAGACCACATGCCATCTACGTCTTGTACAAAACCACATGCACACATTTTACTAATTTGAAACATTTAGGGTGTGTATGTTCAGTACACGCCATGTACAATGCCTTCCTGGCCTTTCGGCCCAACTCGTGTCCTCTGGCACATTTTCCCCCATCCCATGTCTTCTCACATGACATGTATGTTCAGTACACGCAGTGTACCCCATAGTTTTGAGGGAATCTATGTGGATCCCATGCATGATTTAGAAATCCATGTTCATACAAATGACATGTATATACTTCACACAGGGTGTCCTTTGTTGTGTGACCCCTCTTATCTGACCCGTTTCAGGGTATGTGCACAGGATACACCCCATGTTCAAACGCACAATGTGTAATCTATATAACACAACATGTACTATACACATGAAAATCCTATTACAACATGGTGTGCCTCTCCAGAGTACATGGATTCTTACCAGTTATGACTAAACATAGTGTACCTTGGATCCACACACTGTGTATATTAGTTTTTCTACATTATCACATTTTTCTTTTCTTCTTCCCTATTTTCTTTTTCTTCCTTTAATTCTTTATTTTATCTATTTCATGTGATAATCCTGTGAGTGGGATGTTGTCCATTTCTGCTACCAAGGGCAAGAGACCCCCTCGCTGTTGGATTTATCTTCGGTATACCAAGTGGCCCGAAATCAATTTACAGGGTTTTCTAGCCCCTAGTATTGGCTCAACTACCTCCTCTTATACAAATTCTGTCATTAGCAATATCCTCCAGTCTGGTCAATATTGTGACACAAACTCCTGCAATGCCATCATCTAGCTCCACACCTTTAGCTTGTGGACTTTATCAGTGGTCCCGACTATGCCTGCTCCGACTTCAACTACTCCACCACATACGACCACTAATGGCCCATCAAATCCATTAGTTTTAGCCCCATCAGATCCTAATCTAGCTATTTCCCCACTATAGCCACATCCAAACTTTATTTTTTCTTAGGGCATCCCTATCGAGACTGATTACAACATTTTTCCCGGTGGATGATACTACTGTGCAGACTCTTTCTCAGCATTAGCATTCCACATCATCCGGGCATCTGGGAGGATATTGATGAGATCCATTTTCATATATATATATATCTCCTCAAGTCACTCCAGGTCAGCACTCTGACCTGTAGAGATTTAATTATTTATTTAATTGTGACCTTCAATTTTGATGGGCCCTCCTATCGCTAGTGGCCCAGCAATACAACCACCATAGTTTGCTTTCGGCTGGGAGGATGCCACCTTTCCATGACTATGGATGAGTTTGGCTGAGGGTTTACCTTCTACCCCCATCCTTCAACCCCATCTTCCATCTCCACCCTTACCCGCCCTGAGTGATATGGCCACATCACTATATGGTAGGAGCTTGTTGGGCCATACCACAAGTACACCCCCACATCCCAAAAGAGAACGCTCATCATTTCTCCTACCCTTTGTTTCTTATATATGTTATTCATCACCATTATTTAACGATGCCATGAGGATATGGTTTTTTTGTTCGTCTGCGACATGGAGCTTCTCACCTATGTCAACTGCGGCGATTACCCTGACCTTCTCTATATTATGGATACCTATTTCCATTCCATGATCCATGGTCATCGAGCCATCCTAAACGGAGGATTCCATGCCACCCTTTTGGCACACTACCTAGGTGTTTTTGAGAACTATCTCCCTCACGACCCCTTAAGAACTTCTAAGTTTCTCAACTTACCCATAGTTATTCCCATGGAGATGGTTGAGCATAGGGGTGATGGCTATGTGATCATGCTGGACGCCCCAGCTCCAGGAAGGGCGAGCGATAACCCTGCTTCCCCCAATGGTGTTTCTAATCCAGTCCCACCCCATCCACCAGTAGATGAACCTTCACCATCCCACCCCACAGCTTCCTCCATTCCATCTCCTTCCACTATTCCATCTTCTTCTCTCCCATATGTATCCCCACATCCACTACACCCTCGACCAATCTCCCCCTCACCCTCAGTTTGGATTCCATGGATTGTTGTCTGGACATCATTGAGTAGATGTTGAGACTTCATATTCAACATCATGACCTTCAAATACCCCCAACCACTGAAGATCCTTCAGCTACTCCTCACACTACTGCACCGCCACCAATGACAGCACTGACTACTAATTCAGTTCTTCTATACATTGCTGTTCCAGCTTCTCCTTCTAATACTACACCCAAGATGTGTCGGTAGAGCTTCTAATTTAGGGGTTTGATGCTATGTCCTTGACTTATGTTCCAAGTAATATAGTGACAGTTGTTCCTGCTACACCTTCCAACTAGAGAATAGAGCATGTGCCTCTAGTTTCCATAGTAGTTGATCCACCTTTGGTGGATCTGCCTATTTTTGATGATGCGTTTTATGAGGCCACCCCATGACTAGTTTTTGAAACATTTGTTTCCTTTATATATTTCTATTTTTTTCTATGCATATGCTATGATTATGTACATCTATGTAGATTTCTTTTTTCATTTTCCTCATCAACCACAGATACCCTGGAGCATTTCTTGGCACTTCTCTTTTGACTACTTCCCATATTTGTTGACTAAGAGTGAGGATAATATTGTTTCATAGTTTATTTTTCATTTTTAGTTTTTATATACTTCTTTCACTAATTTCCCTCATCCTAACCACCCACTTTTCCACACATCCTCCCATATACCTTGGTGTTTCTCTTGAGGGACCATGTGCCATGTTAAATTTGGTGGAGAGTCTCTATCTACACAAGTATTTTACCTTGAGCTAATCTAGGAGACATCATTAATAGTTTAAATTTTTTAAAATGAATATTTTTTTTGATTAATTATAATTATAAATAATAAATACATAAAATATTTTTTCAAAAGTTACATGATTTTTTTAAATTTCAAAATATTTTTAAATGATTTTTGATATAGTTTGTTTTTGGATTTAAAATCTTGGACATTTAAATTTATTAGAATAATAATTTTTACTCATGTCATGACCTGATGGACTATTTATTTTTCCCAATTCCCAAGAGGTATTCTAAATTTTTTGAAATATCCTTTCTTATACCCTATTTCTTGAGAGTTTCTTTGGATCTCCAAAACATCCAGAACATACTAGTATTCCTCTTCAAAACAGGAATATTTTTAATCTAAATAAAATGATTGAGGAATTTGATTTTTTTCTATCCCCTATATCCTTAAGACCTACCCTACATCTTATTTTCATAAAACCCATATAAACCATGATCTGCATTGATAAGAAGCCACATTACAAGACAATTTAACCTTTCTTCTCAAATTCTTTTATAATTATGCATGATTATTCATTTGATATTTAGTGATGTATTTCTATCCATTAATGGTATATTTTAGTGAGAAACCATGCATTTATGTTTGGGGGAGAGGGAAACTTGCTGATTTCAGAAAAAGGGGTTCAGAACCCTAATTCATTATATTCTTGGTGGTGCTTGTGGAAAAATAAGAAATAAAGATTTTTTTTTGAAATAAAATTTCAAAGAGGGTCAGATTCATATGTTACACATTATAGATTGTTTATAGACCCATGTTCCTAAGGGAATATCATAGGGATGATACCCCTTGAGAGATCTTGATTTGGGATTCAGTTTCATTTAGTTATATTTATGAATATCATGCATTTTTGTTTAAGAATTCTGCCTCCTTTTTCAAGCCTCTGAGAAATTTTCACAACTTTACCTACCAACCCTTCGCCTCAGAAACATTTGAACCTTGTTGAAAGCCCACATGAATTTTTTGATTTTACTTCTCAAGTAGAGAATGAGAACAATTATAATCCTATTAATAGAATTCCTATACTTAAGATTAAGCGTAACTCTGATTAAAAGATCTTCAGTGATGATTGTGGTACATTTTTGGGGAAATAAATAATCAAGTGACATGTTTATTTATGAAATGTTTATCAATATGGATGAAAGAGAATGAAAATATCTAATTGGATTATATAAGAGGAAATATTAATACATATTTGTAATTGAAATATGTTTTGTGACTTTTAAAATCCTCTTCTATGGCTATATTATTTATAATTATAATTAGTTGAATGCTTCCCTTTTTATAGTACGGATTATGTTGATTTGAGGTTGATATTTTGCATGATGAAAAGAAAATGGCTTATTGCGGTAGAGTTTGATGTTCCTGATTTTTGTATAAATTTTCATACATTCTATTGAGTATCAAAACTTGTTTTCACCAAATATCTTTTGTTTTTGGTATAAAATGATTTGATTTGGTGATAATGATGTTTTCAGGTATTTTATTTCCTTATAAAAAAATAGGGTAAATATTAGAACAAAAAATCATATATACACGGCGTGTACTTCTTACACATGTCGTGTATCATTGCCACAACACACGTATTGACCAGACCAAGTATAGACCCATGTTGTCAGCTAATATTCACACGCTGTGTAATTCACGTTACACAATGTGTCCTCCCTTATAGAAAAGGCTGGTGGCTAAATTTGATTCTACAAACCATGTGGGGAAGCGCTACAGGACGTTTACTTCCACTTGCTGACCGTCGATGCTTCTAAATTCAAGGTTGGAATGAATGATCACTTTCCGGTAACAGAAGAGGAGACATGTCAAGTTGACCAGAATACACACCATGTAAATGATCATACACTCTGTGTAGTTTTAAAAACTATAAATAGGAGTAAGGCCCTTCAAAATTCCAGGACAAAATATGAGGAGAACTAGAGACACCGAATGGAAGAAGGAAGGAGAGAGAAGAAGAGATAAAATGAGAAAGAAGGAAGAGAAGGGAGGAGCTGTTTTTGCTCTTCGTTCCAAATTATGATCAATCCAAAATATCTACGATGGTTTATTTAGGTATTAAGATTCTGTTAGTTATTAGATACTCTATGTGTTTCTTAATCACCCTTGCGTTGGGGATATGTATGATTATGGTTTATTATTAATCCACTATCATATTATATTTATGTTTTTTATATCACTCCCATAATCCCTTAACATTTCTAGAAAATTATCGTTGGAAAACCCATATCAAAACAAGAATGGAATTTCTATGGATATTCATATGGATTATGAAAAAATAAACCCCTGATCATTGGGTGTACTTATCATATCAAAATGGACTACAATTAATAAAATTAATAGGAATCAAATCCCAGACCAAGGAAACTGCCTCTCTTGATTCAACGGAAATATACGAGATTAAGGGTGTTCTGTTAAGTTTGAATCCTAGATATATGAGTAAAAATGAACAACACAATAAGATAATAAAATATATTTATTATTAAATTTAAAAAAATCCACTGCTCAAAGGCATTCTTCCCATTTATCATCCAAATAAATGTTTTGTTTTTCATTATCATTAAATAAATTATCCAAGAAATTAAAGAATTGATAACATTATTTTTGAAACAAGACATATCAACACTAAAATTCCATCAAAATTAACTTAATTAATCAAAAACTAGAAAAACAGAATGTAGTTATCCTCTCTCCCTGTAGATCGACCACATACTTTCACTATAATAGTAATATGTTTGGGTATTTCAATTTGGGTTTCCAAACATAAAAATTTGGCTAAAATGAGACCAGGTAGCTAGTGGAACGCGGATAGAGCCATGGGTATGTATAGACCCCACCACATGGTTTGTGGAACCCCTTTAGGAGTAGCTAAAACCGACTAGGGGAAGGCTCTCAAAATAACCTCGTTTCTGTTATTGAGGCATCTGTTTGTCTTGAACCTTCATGAATTGTTTTCTAAAATATAAATATTGAAATTAATCAATTAAACTATTAGAAACAAATAATTATATTTTTGATCATTGAAATCTTCCATATAGAGTGATATATAAGACATTAACCACATTTTTACGATTATAAATACTTGAGAAATATAAATAATAATGATATGCATTATGATATTCATAATTATAACTAAAAAATATTAATAATTTATAATTAAATAGACTCATTTTTTTATATATTTCACTAAGTAATTTTGAAAGGATATTAAAAAATGATTTCATAATTAACCATTTAATTTTTAATATTCTCCTCCTTTATTATTTTTGAAAATACAAATTCACAATGTTTTCACAATCCTTTATTTCAAATATTATGTCCTTTTGTCCCCATAATGTAGGTAATTTAAAACTATACCTCTATTATAAGTTATATAAAAATATAACTTTACAAATATTTGATAAAAATAATACCTTCTTCCTGATATTACATTAACAAATATATATTATTGAGAATCTTGCACATTTAGAATATGAAAACTTTGAAAATTCATTCACGATGGAATAAAGCAAATATTTTTTTAAGAACACCAATAATAATGTTTTTAGATATAAAAATATCATTATAAGAAACCATATAAGTCAAATAAAATATTAAACCATGATTTTCCTTAATAAAATCAAAATTAAAAATATAAAGGATTTTAATATTTATAAATTGAATTTTTAAAATAAAAAATTTCACACCACATGTTCCTTTGCTTAAAAATTTATTTTTATATTTATAAATGTTCAAATAAAATTTTAAAATGGGCTTCAATCTTGGAAAATTTTATCCTTAAAAGGATTGGCTCCCTGTGAAATTATTCCTAATTTTAAAAGTATAAGGGGTCCATAAATTGAATTGGAAATAAGAGTTAAATAAAAAAATATACATAAGATAGTGAGAGAAATATATCAATCACTTTAATATTTAAATAAAAGAGAAAAACAGATCTAGATTAAAAAAAATAATTTTAGGAAATAACTACGTCAAGACAAAAATATTGAGTAAAAAATAAGAATTGTTTTCCTTACTGCCCCTTAGTAAAATCAAAACATTCGACCATAATGGTTTAAGCGAATATAAAATCCAATTTAAGATTATTATAAATAAAATACGGTATTATATCATGCTTTGGGAAAGGTTCTCTTGGAAAATGGTGTCTTAGGACAATGTTCTTTGTGCGAGAGTGTTGAATTGAATTTTTAGAAAGAGAAATATCACTTTTTTTTCACACTTAATTATCACATGATCATCAATTACGATATAATATAGAAGGGTATGTTTCATAAAAATGATTTTGGATTAGTAAATAACTTATGTAATATAATATTATTTATCCATAGAAATAAAAACCGAGATTTTCTTCTTATTACCCCCTTAGAAATGGTATTTTCCGTTTATGTGGAAAGTCCCACCTACACTCTTCCTATCTAGTCAGCACACACCAATTTCCACATCATAATTACTTGTTAGTTCAAAAATGATATCTTTTATATAAAAACACATGATTTTTGGTTCATTAAGAATAAATAAAAAATATTTTAAGGGATTTTAATGGTTATTAATTTAGTTTATCTTTAGAATGGGCCTAATGGAATACACTGAACATGATTTCTGGATGGGTCATGGTAAGATATTGAATATTTATAGTATTACCTCTTTAATTATTATTGATTTTTGGATTTACATATTTATCCAAATTAAATGTAAAAGTAGTATTTATTGGAATATTTATAACTATAACTTCATCCATGTGAAAACGCATTAAAATATACTTAGTTTTTTTAAAAAAATTCTATGTGAAGTTCCATCCAAATTTTAGGAAATTTGAAAATGAAGGAATAATATATTTTTTTCATAAAACTAATTTAAAATTATTAAATAATTAAAACAGAAAATTTACATTTAAGAGACTCATCAATACGTCCAAAAAAAGATATTTAATACAAATCTGAACAGTCAGTATATTATTTGAGATATGCTTCAAAAACAAGGTGGAATCGGATTTTCCCATTTTAGAATGATTTTCTAAAATAAATGTAGTCAACCATTCATACCAAACCAGAGGAGTTTATTTCAAAACATAAATTTCATTGGTTAACATGGAAAAATGATGTAGAAATTATAAAACCTCAAAATTGGGTGGTTATTATAACAAAACCTTTTTAGAAATTTAATCTTTCTAAAATACTCTTTTAACATCCATCTAAATAGATTGAAATCCTAATGAGAAGAGAATGATTATAAGATCCTTATGGATTCTATCCTTGTGACTGGGGAAATGGTATCACCATAACCAATTCCTTTATCTTGGTTAAAGACTTTATCTATAAGACAGAAATTGTTTGTGTGATATTACCTTATTCATCCAATTTATATTTAAAGACTCATTTTGTGCCATTAACGAGATGATAATTGGGCCTTAACACTAGTGTTAAAATATAACTATAGGAAAATACATTTAATTCTTCTTGAATGGAAATAATACAATTTCATCATTAATGCAGTCATCATGTATTCTGGGCTCTAGGTGTTATGTAATATCATGGTGTTCTACTTATTTTAATACGAACCCTCTATTACGAGTACAACCTTGAAAATAACTAATTAGATATTTAAGGGGAAGGTCTTTATATTCTACCCATGGTTTGGGAAAATGGATATGATCTTTCTGAATTTCAATATCTTTAGGTAGTTTAGGTTTAATAAATTTCAAATTATCATGGTCTACCTCAACATCATCAATTTGAGGATGAGGCTTTGAAAAATTCTCAAGGAATTTTATGTGTGTTTTTCCCCAATGGTTTTAATCATTTTATTGAAAACCTGGTAATCTCAACATGAGAAGGAATTACAAGTAATGATACCCCATAAAATTTAAGCTCAAATTTACCTAAATTATCTTTGGCATTAGGAATAAAAAACATACAATCAAATACCTTAAAAATAACCAACCTAATGCAATTTATATTTCGAGAGCTTATAAGGGGTCATTTTAAGAATATGTATGATAAGAACATATTTAATTATATAACTTGTCATATTTACCTCCCAGAACCAAAAATATTAAGGGAGAATTAATTTATTATTTAGTATTTAAGAAATTTTATGTAATGGTTGATTCTCTCTTTTAACAACCCCATTTTTTAGGGAGTTCTTGAAGTAGAAAATGAATAGTTATTACTTTTTGAACCATAAAAAAATAGAACCAATTATTTTAAAAATCTCCCCCATGATCACTCCAAAGGTAATGAAATTTATACCCTTTCAAATATTTGGAAATATTAGAGTAGTTAATAATGAATTTATAAGCCTTAATTTTATATACTAAGAAATAAACCCAATTAAATATTGTATAATCATCAATAATTACAAATGAGTATGATTCATCTCATATACAAGCCACTTGGTTCTTTATGGAAAGATATTGGAACATAATCCTAGGGTATTTAGAGGTACATACATCCTTTTGATATTTAAATTATGAATTTTGTTGGTTAACAATTTTTTATTGTTCACACCCAATGCCATTTTTAATGAAGTTTTATTAAATCCCACCTAATATGTTTCTAGGTAAGTTTTAGTATTGAGTGTGTTTTAAAATTTCCAAGGTATCTCTTCCATAGCCTTAAATCATTATGTTGTGTACTAAGTCATTAACACTATGACTTAAAAGGGTTTTTAAATTAATAAGATAACTATTTTGAAATATAAAGCCAAAAATAATTGATTTCCCTAACTTTAAGAAAAATTACAAACTCAATTTTCAAATGAATCATTAAAACCTCTATCACATAATAGTATAGTGGTATGTAAATTATTATTCAAACATTTAATATATAAAACATCTTCAATGAATAAAGTATTTGAAATGCCAATGGTATCTATACGAATGATCATACTACCTAAGTTGTCACCCAATGTGACATGCTCACTATCTTGATGCTCACGGTAGTGAAATATATTGTAGTACAATTACATATTCCCTAATAAACCACTATACATATACAATATCTCTATTAAATTTATTAGATTGTGGTGGGTTTTATTAGTGGTTTTGGAAACCACAAATAAACCTTCATATAATATTTTTCAGCCCATTTTCTAATGATTATATTGAAGTATATCAAAAAGTAAATAATATTTAATATTTAAATTTTTGAACCATTATTATCTATTTTATTTAGAAGTTATTTATATTAATCCACCTTTATCTATTTTTATAAATGGAAATCACCCTTAACCTCCCACCAATTTTCAATTCCCTTTATTACCCAACACCATATCCCCATCGACACCAACCCAATATCCCCCATGATGACATCGAAAACCTCTTCCCCTCAACACCAACACTCTATCTGCCTCGAATGTGCCAAAAATTGGACCCCTCTGTCCTATACCCACTCCCACTCAATGATTACACATTCTCCCCCTTTTCACCGCTAGATTCTAGACATGCTGATACCTTTTCTACCACATTGATATTATTATCACTTCCTGATACTATATAATAGCTCTGGATCCTTAATCCTAAATCTGGTGGTGAAATCCTAAACATTACACGCCTATATGTGAAACCAATAAATGCGAAACGTTTTATCCATAAAAAACATACAATATCAAAAGGAAATATTTGATCACATATATTATTATAGTCTGTTTTAGTTTAGAGTTTTTGGGAATTAGGAAGAAATCTTACATAAGTATTAAAATTAATCAGAGAGATCATCTTCCCCACTATAACCATATTTACATATTCCATATTAGGTCATTAATATCATCAATATGAAACCTTTCTAGATATAATTAATTCAACACCATATTTTATAACACGGTATAAAGGAATCATAAGAAGTTTGAGCTCAAATACTAAGTAAGGGTAAATATAAACATTTACCATTTTATTTTCTCAATGAGAATACAAACTGAATAAGGGTATGATGACCTAATCAATGTGCACAAGTATAATATAATAATACTCACACCCATAAATACCAAGATCATCAATCATGAATACATGGAATATGGCCTTAAAAAGGAAAGGGTCATTAGAATTAATGACCATGACCCTTTTGATATCAATATTTGTCATAAGAAACATTATAAACAAGTATATAGAATAGATAAAAAAATATTGGTATCTTGGGTAAATTATCATCATATCAATCTTATTAATGGAACAATGAAGGCCGAAATATCTGAATGGAGACCCGGTTGTGGTGGTCTCTGATCAAGAATTGGATCATTTGGTAGATTTTCATCGGTTAACAGTGTTGACTAGTTTTGGACCTTCCAAGCCATCTCTGAAGATGTTCAGGGAGTTTGTGGACTCTTGGGGCCTCCACCATAGAGTGGCGATCTCAGAATATCAAGGATTGTGTTCTCCATTCATTTTATCTCTAGGGATGATTTTCTGCTATCTTGGTCGAGGAAGGGAATGCGCTGTGGTTCTTAACGATTCTCTCAGTCTCACTGTTCTTAGGAGTGTCACTACGGGAATGAATATTTTATGGGGGCAGCATGGATTATACTTCCTGGGCTGCATTTACCTCTCTATAATCCTACGATTTTGATGGTGGTGGGGAATGCGTTGGGGGGCTTCTTATGCATGGATTAAAAGATGGAGTGTCAGCTGGATTCGAGTAACCCATGGGCGTGTGTTGAGATGAACTTGGCATGGAAATTGCCGGCGCTCATTTTGATTCGATCTCCGGAGGGGTTTGTGTGGTGGCAAAGCTTAGTTTTTCAGTCTCCTCTGAGATTCTGCTCGACTTGTAGGTTCTAAGGCCTTGTTCTAGAGTTTTTTATGAAGGGGAATGGGAAATATCGACCTTGGGGGGTCTCTTATTTACATATGAGACCTCTGGACTCAGTTTAGGTCCTTGGAGGTAGATGTAGTGGATGGAGGGGATGACAGGACTGATAGGATGTTGCGAGGGTGACATCAGTTAATACTCCTCTGTCAGCTTCAGAGGGTATTGGGATCAACGAGGCAGTGATTTTCGGAGGTCTGACAATTTGTAATGGTTCGGGATCGGTTGGTTTGGTTTCTGAATCAGGGTAGAGGGTTAGTGAGTTTCCAGCTGGTGTTGCGATGCCTATTTGGGGGGAATTGGGGGTGGAGGAGGGGTCTTTTTTGGGCCCAAATCCGGGGGCACTTGATATAACTTCATTGGAGGATCCTCCTCTCTCTAAAAAAGTTAAAGTTAAGATGTTTTCTGAACCACTTCCCAACATTATGAGGAGGTTATACCCTCCCCTAATAGAGGTTCATATTTCATCGATGCTATGTACAAGTGCGCTAAAGTTAACACTGTTGGCATTGGTTGGCTATAGCGATAACTATCAAGTGAAGACTTTAATAAATGTCCTTCCAAAGGGGGTCAAGAAAAAAATTGTGGCGTCCCAAAAATCTCCCTCCAGATTGCTCCTGGTCTATGTGGCTTGAGAAAAGGTTCCTCCTTCATCACCCCCAGAGATGTTAGAGAACCGTTGTTCATTACTGGAGGAAGTGGATCCCTCAATGAAGAATATGGTCCTCGTTCCAAAGAGGGGATGCTTCTCAGTGGGGCCTTATCATCTGGTAACACGGTCGATGTCTAAGGAGGGTTGTAGTAAAGAATTTTTCATTCCAAGATCAAGGCTTAATACTTGTGTGGATAGTTTTCTCCTATAATCTCTTCGGTGATAATTTGGAATGCTCAGGGTCTGAGGGGCCGGGTGAAATGTTCATTTTGGCGGCTGAATCAAGGATATGCAATGATTTGATGGTGGTGGACCTGGAACCGAAAGAGGATTTGAACAAGATAAATCTGTTTTCTAAGAGAGTGGGGTTTGGGTGTTTCTGGCATGGATATCCGGTTAATAATCACATTTGTATTTTTTGGAAGATATTTCTTCAAGTGGACCTAGTGAAGGTGGAGGAGAAATGTATCTTAGTCAAAATCAGATCCAGAGGTCTGTAAATTATGTTTTCCTTTGTATATTCTAGTTATAATTATTTGGATAGGCATAGCTTGTGGGAGTCTCTGGGTTACTTGGAGACAGATGGTTTGTCATGGTTTATCGGCGGTGACATCAATTCTATTCTGGATATCTTAGAAAATAAGGGAGGTAAAATGGCCTATAACCATGGTATTCTGGATTTCAGTAACTTCAATGCCATTAAGGGGCTTCTAGATTTGGGTTTTCAGGGGAGAAAATTTACTTGTTGTAATAACCGACGAGTTGATAATCAGATATGGTGTAGACTGGATAGGTGTCTGACCAAAATTCAGGGACTATAATCATTCTCAAACACCACATTCTCGCATCTTTCATTGGGCATATCGGACCATTCTACTTTTCTCGTAGAGATGAAGATTGGGAGTGGAGATATTAAGGATTTTTTTATTCTATGAATTGGCATAGTAAGGAGGGGTTCTTTCAAATGTTTGGAGATTACTGGAAGCAGGAAATTGAGGGTAGTGTAGGGGTGGGTCTGTCAAGACATTTGAAGAGGCTCAAAAATGATATTATAAAATAGTACAAATCTACTACTTCCAGAGATAGTTCAGTGGAGGCTCTGCAAAAGGAGGTTTACCACTTGTAAGGGTTTCTACTCCAAAACTGGGATGATGACATCTTGTAACACCCCAAGATTTCGTAGTGTGTTATTTCTTCAAAATAATTCAATAACTTGCACTACACGCAACACCGAGTTCAATCACACCTTGACTTAAAAAAAAATCCATTAAAAGAGGTCATGAATAGTATTAACTAAATTTTAAACTTTATATAATCCTTATAATTTTAGAATCCATATTATGAGTTTCTTAGTCATAATGCAAGAACAGATTCATTTTCAGTATTGCAATTTTATCAACTTTTAATAGTGAAACCTTTTTAAATACAATAATTTAAACTTTTTGACTAAATGGGGAAATCAAAAAATTTAAAATGAAACATCCCAAGCTTACACGGTACACTTTCCTTTGAATAAAACAGTAGCGTATGTTGTACGCAACTTCGAGTTTTAACACACACCACAACCGATCAAACTAGCCGTTATGAATAGTAATACCTACTTTTTGAAATTATATATATATTTTATATTTCAAAATGGACTTCATTTTTGGATTCGTAATATCGAATTTAGCCTAAGGTGAAATTTTGGTACATTTCGGATAACTTTCATATTTTGATGAATAGTGAAAATTACTAAATTTTAATTAAAAACAACATTTTTAATCAAAATAATTTATAGTGATAAATTATGAATTTGAGTGGTTTTAAAGTATATTTAGAATATATTTTTACCATTTAATATAATTTTTGTCATTGTACATAATTTTACAATTAAAACGAACATAAACAAGTGTCAATCTTTTGATAGTTATTATCTCTTAAAAACACGCTTTTTGTTTTGACAGCGGGAATTAATTTTAAATTAATTTCTGCCACTTATATGTTTTGAATTTAGGAAAATGGATTCCATATTTGGAATCAGGATGTTCAAATCGTGTAAATAGGTAACTTTTATTTTTAGACATTTTGAATAATTACTGCGGTAAATATTTTATTTACCATGGTTAAGGGTAAATCTGGTAAATAAGGGTTAAAACAAATAATATTATAATAATACTAAATTACCCTAAAACGTGTCTTAACCCTATTGGTTGATACATGGTCGACCATGGGCATCTTTGGGTCTATTTTGGGACCCCATGGATCCACTTGTAAGTGATAATGACACTTTATTTTAATTAAGTTAAAATAAATACAAAAATGACACAAGCATATATCTTTTAGCAAAACAATTGTTACATAGGGTTATATATGTTTGATTTTAGATTATAAATATTAATTAGGAAGATAAATAGATTTACTACCTAATGATATTTTATTTATAATTTTTAGACATTAAATAATTTATTTTATTTATGACACAATGATGATGCAGTAATTACTATAATAGTGAAAAATTAACATAATTGATATTATAAATACCCAAATAAATATAATATGAAACTTTTAATGAATTAAACTAATTTTATAGGATAATATGATATATTAGGATTGATTTAATTGACTTTGTTCGAAGTAATCAATCTGTTATGAGTTTCACAAAAATCAACTATTGAATAGTGTCAAAATTGACATAAAAGAGTTTTTAAAACAAATATTATATTATTAATTGATATTAAATTCCTAAAAATCTAAGGTTCGGCCAAGAGACTTATATCATGATAAGTGTATCAATAATGGACCACTTGTGGGTCGCTTGTATGTATATGGTAAGTTTATTAACCATATAATATAAAAATACAAAGAGACATTGTAAAAGTGAAACTAATTAACTTAGAGTTAATACTTAAAGATAAGGTTAATATAAGTACCCAAACCTGTATAAATTCTATTGGTTGAGTTGCTTTCGACCCATCCCCACATTAACCTGTGAATAGTCAACTTTGGAGCCATTAGAAACCGAATATGAATTTATTATAAACTAATATTTCTAGCTTTTCCAAAGGTGCCCCTCACCCCTCTTATAAAAGGGCACTTCTCCTTATCATTTTTTCACACCTTCAAAGCCCTTTGGTTCGGCCAAACCCTGCCCAAATACTCTCCCAACTTCCCTCACTACAACCTAGGGGCCTTAGTTTGATCAGAAAGCCAACCTATAGAGCCCTTTTGATCAAATCAAAAGGAAGAACCCGAAGAAGAGGTAATGATTTCACCACCCTTCTCCAAGTTCATTTCTTCTTCCACTTCTTCTTCCTTTGTTATTACCATTATAAAATAATAACTCCAGTATATCACATATAATATGATGTTATTATAAATATGGTACAACCATATTCAGTGTTCTATCCACTCTTTGAATAACATGTCACCATACGTGCGTACGTACGGCTTACCGTCTCCACGTCGTGGTGTAATTGTTATTCAATATATTATTATTTGGATGGGTATAATAATGATGTGTAACTCATGTAAATAATAAATATAACATGTTAATGATTCTGTATATATGATATAACATCCATTTATATATTATTTTAATATCAAAAGAATGATATTGTCGCTCGTGCGTACGTACGGACTACCGTCTCCACGAACGCGATGAGATTCATTCTCCATCGTATCCATTCAAGTATAATTATCATTTGATGATTTAAAAATGATTTTTAAGGACTTGATATCATTCTGGATATGAATAATATACAACCTATCCTTTACAAAAATGTCTTACGTAACAAAACATATAAAAGAAAACAAGTAAGTTAACACCCGAAACAACGATAATACCAAGATATTATTATAAATCGAAATTAAAAGATCATATATGATATCATATTAATGTATATGATTCTTGTATAATTTAGTAACAATTATTTCACCATTATACAGGAGGTTAACCTACCCCAACCAAGTAAAAGTACAAGGTAAGGGTTATTTCACAATCTCTTCATTATCCGAGGTTGTTTATACGTAATAATCTATTGGGATCTCTTTATCATCCACATCCATGTTTCTTTGAAATGTAATTCAAAACATATTTATTATTTACAAGAATATGGGTTAAAGTCATTTATACCCTTGTTTGACTTTTTATAAGAGGTTTATAAAGGAATCTTTCCGTCGTTTTCAAAACAAGGACCTTTTTAACCTTTTCGACAAAATTAAGGTAAGAATGTTTTTTTAACTTATACGGCGAGTGCGGCTATTTTCGGCCGTTATAAAATCTTCAAAGCTTCCCTTACAAGCTTATAAGATTATTTTCAATGAAAATGTTTTATTTTATATGGATCTTAAATGTTTTCAAAATAAAAGGAGATATTTCTTTAAAAAGAATTTTGATTTCATCTATGTCAACATCCTTTGATGGATTTTAAGAATATTTGAAGTTGATTTATTATGATATAAAACATCCATATTGTAATGAAGTTTTGTAATATGTTTGACTGTGGATGTGTCATATATATAGCATTCATGGTTTATGAGTAAAGTATTGAAATTTCATATGCTAGTTCCAATAAGAATGTTTATGTTATATTTCAACCTTTACTTCATATGAATGTGTTGGACAAGTATGTTCCAGGTTGGGGACTGGTTAAAGTAAGCCCTCCAGGTTGGGGACTGGTTAATGTAAGCCCTCCAGGTTGGGGACTGGTTAAACTAAGCCCTCCAGGTTAGGGACTGGTAAAAGTAAGCCCTCCGGTTTGGTCTCCGGTTATTAGAGGCACTCCGGGTTGGTGTCCGGTTATTAGAGGCACTCCGGGTTGGGTTCCGGTTACAGTTAGCCCCAAGGTCTTGGGACGAGGCCTTGAAAAGAAATTAAAGTTTAGCATTATGCATTCCATCATTATGAAAGTATTTATTGATTTTTTCATGTGATTATTCGATTAGTAGAATATCCATGTGAATAAGTAAATGGAATTATTTCATTTTACTTTTGCCATACTATGTTGAAGTTCAAGTTTAAAAGGCTTTTGTTTTAGTAATTCATTGCCTTAAATGTTTATGCTTATTTTGGAATGTTCCGCTATATTGTTATCCTTACTGGGCATTTGAGCTCACCCCTTTTATATGTTTTATTTTTCCCAGGATGTGAAGATGTAAGTTATGAATGAACTTCAGGGATATTATGAGGGGATTATAGTGTGGACTGTGGAAACATTATGTTGTTGTAGTAGTTTTTCATTTTATGATGTAATGTAAAACTTATGAATATATCTATTGTTTCCAAGGCTACTAAACCAATCGGTCTTTCGAGATTTGATCTTTCTTGTGATCATGACAATGTTATGTAATAATGCACCGACTCTGGGTAACTATGGTCGGGGCGTTACAGTTGGTATCAGAGGAAGTTTAGTACAAACCTTGGAAGCTAGATTTAGATAAACTCTGATTAGAGCACATAGACCTAAGATGAACTTTGAGGATTAGTATAGAAGAACTTCCTAGAATTTTGGTATTGTAGAGATTTTGTGAGTTTTCCGAGCAATACATCCCTGTCTGGATACGAGCAGGTAGAGGCGGCTCTGGCACAGATGTACCTAGGGGTAAAACCCGAAAACACCGCTTTGAGCTAGACTCGAATGGGAACTGGTGCACGACAACGGGCCTTGCTGCACTCTTGGTTACGACACTCCCGGGGGATATGCTTCGGATAATTCTCATTTTCTTTACAAACCATTATGAAGGGTTTATGAGTATATACATCCTCAAAGGAGACATTTTTATGATTATGGATTATATCCATAAATAGTTCAATTTATGTTAAGTGTTTTATAAGTATGGGATTATGTATTTTGATTCATAAACTGATCTAGTTTATGCCATTGTTTAGAAATGGCGCCCAGTAGACGGAATGAGAACTCCAAAAATGCACATGATTAAAAGAGAAGGAAGGATCATATCTTTCATGGTCTTAAGCTAGAATTTATAAGAGAAATAGTCTCCCATGTATTATCATCATATGAAGAAATAATATCATGTGTTGATAAGATAAGTAAAGAGTTTACTGAGTCCTATGGCTTTGAAAGGAAGCAAGAGAAGAAAAGGATGGAAGAGAGAACGATGGATAAAGGTAAGAGGGAAAAGAATAATTTTCCCATATGTGGTAACTGTGGAAAGAAACACCCTGGAACTTGCCTGAAAGGAATGGGAGTTTGTTATAAGTGTGGTGGAAAAGGGCACAAAGTACATGACTGCAAGGGTAATAAAATGGTTTCAAATGTACAATGCTTCATTTGCAAGGAGTTTGGACACTATGAGAACCTATGTCCCAGTAATCAGAATATGCTGCAATTGATGTTATTGGATAATAATCAAGTTATGATACTACCACAGATGTAGAGGAATGATTAGAGTTCTTATGTTGATTATGTCAATTGAGTGTTTTATCAACAGTGTACTTGTTATAATAATTATGGAGTATATAAGGATTGTACTGCAGTACTATTTCATTAATGACTTGAGATTGTGTGGAACAAAGAAAAGTGACTCAATAAAAGGTTAATTTTTTTGAAAATATATGGTTGAGAGAAAGATAAACCATAATATGGTTCTGATACTGAGGTAGTGATTTTAGAATAATACATGATTGATTTGGATAAATTATATTGGATATTCTTGACTACCTTGAAGCTGATTAATGATTTGTCTATTCCATCATTGTTGGGGTTTAAAACATTTTTGGATTGATGAAGTATATCCAGCATTCTATATGGAATAAGGGAGCATGAATGTAATCAATAAAGATTATGGTAAATCAGGATGTTTCAGTGTATTAAAAGAATACATGATGAAGGTATTCATATGCTATTACGGGGTAAAAAGGATCTACATTATGTTTACCTTCCTTATAAATGTTGGACTGTGAGTTTGGACATAAGTATTTTGGATAGTTCTAGTTTGGATTATTTTGGATTGCCATAAAAGGACAACCCGGAGGTCGGGCGGCAACCCGTCGCATCCGGCAAGGCTGCGAGACTTGAACCCGCAACCAAAGGGCGATAAGGGTGTATCACCTACCACTGGCCCACGAGATGTCCTGGATTAAATAATGTAGTTTTTTTAAAAGATCTAGTAGATGAATTATAAATTCATTTATTTTGGAACCCTGTACGAATAGTATAAATAGAAAAAAAATTACATTCTATTATCTTTTAGAGTGAAAGATGAGTTTGTGGTAGAAATTTATTAGTGGATAAAACTCTAATTATAATGTAAGTATATCTCCTTATTATCTTAGCCAATATCATAAATAAATTCCTCATCATTAATAAAAGGAACTTAGAACAAAAATTTTGTCCAAGATGGTACCTTAAATCATCACTAATTTATGGCTTTGGGATTGTTGGCCTTTTCATAGCCATGTTCTCCACCACTCTCAATCAGATAATTGATGGTTAGATTTCACTTCCATATCCATATTTTCCTACATGGAACCCTAGTATGTGTTATTTTCGGTAATCTTCATACTTTCCACTCTTTATTTTAAATAGAGGCCTCATTAATTCATTTTTCGATGTGGGATTTCAACTAAGATATTTTGAAACGTCAAAAATGTGTAATCCAAATACCTTATGTTTTGTTGAACCGATGGTATTTCAAATAATCATAGATTGATGAGTTTAAGGACCTCAATTTTATACTTGTTTGTGATTGATGACCTCAATCACTACCTATAAATATTTACGTTTTTCCTCTAATTATATGTTTCTAATTACCACCAATGTTCTCCTAATCGAGATCATAATTTGTTGGTGACCATTTCATTTCTCTTTTCCTTATATTAAGACTAAATTTTAGTAACCCAATTTCCGATGTGGGTTTTCCCACAAATATATTATCTATTTTCAACCTTTTATTTTCGAAGAACAATTTCAAATTGCGAGGACGCAATTTATTGAAGGAGGGGAGAATGTAACACCCCAAGATTTCGTACTGTGTTATTTCTTCAAAATAATTCAATAACTTGCACTACACGCAACACCGAGTTCAATCACACCTTGACTTACAAAAAAAAAGCCATTAAAAGAGGTCATGAATAGTATTAACTAAATTTTAAACTTTATATAATCCTTATAATTTTAGAATCCATATTATGAGTTTCTTAGTCATAATGCAGGAACAGATTCATTTTCAGTATTGCAATTTTATCAACTTTTAATAGTGAAACCTTTTTAAATACAATATTTTAAACTTTTTGACTAAATTGGGACATCAAAAAAATTTAAAATGAAACATCCCAAGCTTACACGGTACGCTTTCCTTTGAATAAAACAGTAGCGTATGTTGTACGCAACTTCAAGTTTTAACACACACCACAACCGATCAAACTAGCCGTTATGAATATTAATACCTACTTTTTGAAATTATATATATTTTATATTTCAAAATGGACTTCATTTTTGGATTCGGAATATCGAATTTAGCCTAAGGTGAAATTTTGGTACATTTCGGATAACTTTCATATTTTGATGAATAGTGAAAATTACTAAATTTTAATTAAAAACAACATTTTTAATCAAAATAATTAATAGTGATAAATTATGAATTTGAGTGGTTTTAAAGTATATTTTGAATATATTTTTACCATTTAATATAATGTTTGTCATTGGACATAATTTTACAATTAAACCGAACATAAACAAGTGTCAATCTTTTGATAGTTATTATCTCTTAAAAACACGCTTTTTGTTTTGACAGCGGGAATTAATTTTAAATTAATTTCTGCCACTTCTATGTTTTGAATTTAGGAAAATGGATTCCATATTTGGAATCAGGATGTTCAAATTGTGTAAATAGGTAACTTTTATTTTTAGACATTTTGAATAATTACTGCGGTAAATATTTTATTTACCATGGTTAAGGGTAAATCCGGTAAATAAGGGTTAAAACAAATAATATTATAATAATACTAAATTACCCTAAAACGTCTCTTAACCCTATTGGATGATACATGGTCGACCATGGGAATCTTTGGGTATATTTTGGGACCCCATGGATCCACTTGTAAGTGATAATGACACTTTATTTTAATTAAGTTAAAATAAATACAAAAATGACACAAGCATATATCTTTTAGAAAAACAATTGTTACATAGGGTTATATATGTTGAGTTTTAGATTATAAATATTCATTAGGAAGATAAAAGGATTTCCTACACAATGATATTTTATTTATAATTTTTAGACATTGAATAATTTATTTTATTTATGACACAATGATGATGCAGTAATTACTATAATAGTGAAAAATTAACATAATTGATATTATAAATACCCAAATAAATATAATATGAAACTTTTAATGAATGAAACTAATTTTATAGGATAATATGATATATTATTATTTATTTAATTGACTTTGTTCTAAGTAATCAATCTAATATGAGTTTCAAAAAAATCAACTATTGAATGGTGTCAAAATTGACATAAAAGGGTTTTTAAAACAAATATTATATTATTAATTGATATTAAATTCCTAAAAATCTAAGGTTCGGCCAAGAGACTTATATAATGATAAGTGTATCATTAATGGACCACTTGTGGGTCGCTTGTATGTATATGGTAAGTTTATTAACCATATAATATAAAAATACAACGAGACATTGTAAAAGTGAAACTAATTAACTTAGAGTTAATACTTAAAGATAAGGTTAATATAAGTACCCAAACCTGTCTAAATTCTATTGATTTAGTTGCTTTCGACCCATCCCCACCTTAAACTTTGAATAGTAAACTTTGGAGCCATTAGAAACCGAATATGAATTTTTTATAAACTAATATTTCTAGCTTTTCCAAAGGTGCCCCTCACCCCTCTTATAAAAGGGCACTCCTCCTTCTCATTTTTTCACACCTTCAAAGCCCTTTGGTTCGGCCAAACCCTGCCCAAAAACTCTCCCAACTTCCCTAAATACAACCTAGGGGCCTTATTTTGATCATAAAGCCAACCTAAAGAGCCCTTTTGATCAAATCAAAAGGAAGAACCCGAAGAAGAGGTAATGATTTCACCACCCTTCTCCAAGTTCATTTCTTCTTCCACTTCTTCTTCCTTTGTTCTTACCATTCTAAAATAATAACTCCAGTATATCACATATACTATGATGTTATTATAAATATGGTACAACCATATTCAGTGTTCTATCCACCCTTTGAATAACATGTCACCATACGTGCGTACGTACGGCTCACCGTCTCCACGTCGTGGTGTAATTGTTATTCAATATATTATTATTTGTATGGGTATAATAATGATGTGTAACTCATGTAAATAATAAATATAACAGGTTAATGATTATGTATATATGATATACCATCCATTTATATATTATTTTAATATCAAAAGAATGATATTGTCGCTCGTGCGTACGTACGGACTACCGTCTCCACGAACGCGATGAGATTCATTCTCCATCGTATCCATTCAAGTATAATTATCATTTGATGATTTAAAAATGATGTTTAAAGACTTGATATCATTCTAGATATGAATAATATACAACCTATCCTTTACAAAAATGTCTTACGTAACAAAACATATAAAAGAAAACAAGTAAGTTAACACCCGAAACAACGATAATACTAAGATATTATTATAAATCGATATTAAAAGATCATATATGATATCATATTAATGTATATGATTATTGTATAATTTAGTAACAATTATTTCACCATTATACAGGAGGTTAACCTACCCCAACCAAGGAAAAGTACAAGGTAAGGGTTATTTCACAATCTCTTCATTATCCGAGGTTGTTTATACGTAATAATCTACTGGGATCTCTTTATCATCCACATCCATGTTTCTTAGAAATGTAATTCAAAACATATTTATTATTTACAAGAATATGGGTTAAAGTCATTTATACCCTTGTTTGACTTTTTATAAGAGGTTTATAAAGGAATATTTCCGTCATTTTCAAAACAAGGTCCTTTTTAACCTTTTCGATAGAATTAAGGTAAGAATGTTTTTTTAACTTATAAGGAGGGTGCGGCTATTTTACGCCGTTATAAAATCTTCAAAGCATCCCTTACAAGCTTATAAGATTATTTTCAAAGAAAATGTTTTATTTTATATGGATCTTAAATGATTTCAAAATAAAAGGAGATATTTCTTTAAAAAGTATTTTGATTTCATCTATGTCAACATCCTTTGATGGATTTTAAGATTATTTGAAGTTGATTTATTATGATATAAAACTTCCATATTGTAATGAAGTTTTGTGATATGTTTGACTGTGGATGTGTCATATATATATAGCATTCATGGTTTACGAGTAAAGTATTGACATTTCATATGCTAGTTCCAATAAGAATGTATATGTTATATTTCAACCTTTACTTCATATGAATGTGTTGGACAAGTATGTTCCAGGTTGGGGACTGGTTAAAGTAAGCCCTCCAGGTTGGGGACTGGTTAAAGTAAGCCCTCCAGGTTGGGGACTGGTTAAAGTAAGCCCTCCAGGTTAGGGACTGGTAAATGTAAGCCCTCCGGTTTGGTCTCCGGTTATTAGAGGCACTCCGGGTTGGTGTCCGGTTATTAGAGGCACTCCGTGTTGGGTTCCGGTTACAGTTATCCCCAAGGTCTTGGGACGAGGCCTTGAAAAGAAATTAAAGTTTAGCATTATGCATTCCATCATTATGAAAGTGGTTATTGATTTTTTCATGTGATTATTCGATTAGTAGAATATCCATGTGAATAAGTAAATGGCATTATTTCATTTTACTTTTTCCATACTATGTTGAAGTTCAAGTTTAAAAGGCTTTTGTTTTAGTAATTCATTGACTTAAATGTTTATGCTTATTTTTGAATGTTCCGCTATATTGTTATCCTTACTGGGCATTTGAGCTCACCCCTTTTCTATGTTTTATTTTTCCCAGGATGTGAAGATGTAAGTTATGAATGAACTTCAGGGATATTATGAGGGGATTATAGTGTGGACTGTGGAAACATTATGTTGTTGTAGTAGTTTTTCATTTTATGATGTAATGTAAAACTTGTGAATATATCTAGTGTTTCCAAGGCTACTAAACCAATCGGCCTTTCGAGATTTGATCTTTCTTGTGATCATGCCAATGTTATGTAATAATGCACCGACTATGGGTAACTAGGGTCGGGGCGTTACAGTTGGTATCAGAGGAAGTTTAGTACAAACCTTGGAAGCTAGATTTAGATAAACTCTGATTAGAGCACGTAGACCTAAGATGAACTTTGAGGATTAGTATAGAAGAACTTCCTAGAATTTTGGTATTGTAGAGATTTTGTGAGTTTTCCAAGCAATACATCCCTGTCTGGATACGAGCAGGTAGAGGCGGCTCTGGCACAGATGTACCTAGGGGTAAAACCCGAAAACACCTCTTTGAGCTAGACTCGAACGGGAACTGGTGCACGACAACGGGCCTTGCTGCACTCTTGGTTACGACACTCCCGGGGGATATGCTTAGGATAATTCTAATTTTCTTTACAAACCATTATGAAGGGTTTATGAGTATATACATCCTCAAAGGAGACATTTTTATGATTATGGATTATATCCATAAATAGTTCAATTTATGTTAAGTGTTTTATAAGTATGGGATTATGTATTTTTATTCATAAACTGATCTAGTTTATGCCATTGTTTAGAAATGGCGCCCAGTAGACGGAATGAGAACTCCAGAAATGCACATGATTCAAAGAGAAGGAAGGATCATATCTTTGATGGTCTTAAGCTAGAATTTATAAGAGAAATAGTCTCCCATGTATTATCATCATATGAAGAAATAATATCATGTGTTGATAAGATAAGTAAAGAGTTTACTGAGTCCTATGGCTTTGAAAGGAAGCAAGAGAAGAAAAGGATGGAAGAGAGAACGATGGATAAAGGTAAGAGGGAAAAGAAGAATTTTACCATATGTGGTAACTGTGGAAAGAAACACCCTGGAACTTGCCTGAAAGGAATGGGAGTTTGTTATAAGTGTGGTGGAAAAGGGCACAAAGTACATGAGTGCAAGGGTAAGAAAATGGTTTCAAATGTACAATGCTTCATTTGCAAGGAGTTTGGACAATATGCGAACCTATGTCCCAGTCATCAGAATATGCCGCAAATGATGTTATTGGATAATAATCAAGTTATGATACTACCATAGATGAAGAGGAATGATTAGAGTTCTTATGTTGATTATGTCAATTGAGTGTTGTATCAACAGTGTACTTTCTATAATAATTATGGAGTATATAAGGATTGTACTGCAGTACTATTTCATTAAGGACTTGAGATTGTGTGGAACAAAGAAAAGTGACTCAATAGAAGGTTAAATTTTTGGAAAATATATGGTTGAGAGAAAGATAAACCATAATATGGTTCTGATACTGAGGTAGTGATTTTAGAATAATACATGATTGATTTGGATAAATTATATTGGATATTCTTGACTACCTTGAAGCTGATTAATGATTTGTCTATTCCATCATTGTTGGGGTTTAAAACATTTTTGGATTGATGAAGTATATCCAGCATTCTATATGGAATAAGGGAGCATGAATGTAATCAATAAAGATTATGGTAAATCAGGATGTTTCACTGTATTAAAAGAATACATGATGAAGGTATTGATATGCTATTAAGGGGTAAAAAGGATCTACATTATGTTTACCTTTCTTATAAATGTTGGACTGTGAGTTTGGACAGAAGTATTTTGGATAGTTCTAGTTTGAATTATTTTGGATTTCCATAAAAGGACAACCCGGAGGTCGGGCGGCAACCCGTCGCGTCCGGTAAGGCTGCGAGACTTGAACCCGCAACCGAAGGGCGACAAGGGTGTATCACCTACCACTGGCCCATGAGATGTCCTGGATTAAATAATGTAGTTTTTTTTAAAAGATCCAGTAGATGAATTATAAATTCATTTATTTTGGAATCCTGTACGAATAGTATAAATAGAAAAAAAATTACATTCTATTATCTTTTAGAGTGAAAGATGAGTTTGTGGTATAAATTTATTAGTTGATAAAACTCTAATTATAATGTAAGTATATCTCCTTATGATCTTAGCCAATCTCATAAATAAATTCCTCAACATTAATAAAAGGAAATTAGAACAAAAATGTTGTCCTAGATGGTACCTTAAATCATCACTAATTTATGGATTTGGGATTGTTGGCCTTTTCATAGCCATGTTCTCTACCACTCTCAATCAGATAATTGAAGGTTAGATTTCACTTCCATATCCATATTTTCCTACATGGAACCCTAGTATGTGTTATTTTCGGTAATCTTCATACTTTCCACTCTTTATTTTAAATAGAGGCCTCATTAATTCATTTTTCGATGTGGGATTTCAACTAAGATATTTTGAAACGTCAAAAATGTGTTATCCCAATACCTTATGTTTTGTTGAACCGATGGTATTTCAAATAATCATAGATTGATGAGTTTAAGGACCTCAATTTTATAATTGTTTGTGATTGATGACCTCAATCACTACCTATAAATATTTACGTTTTTCCTCCAATTATATGTTTCTAATTACCACCAATGTTCTCCTAATCGAGATCATAATTTGTTGGTGACCATTTCATTTCTCTTTTCCTCATATTATGACTAAATTTTAGTAACCCAATTTCCAATGTGGGTTTTCCCACAAATATATTATCTATTTTCAACCTTTTATTTTCGAATAACAATTTCAAATTGCGAGGACGCAATTTATTGAAGGAGGGGAGAATGTAACACCCCAAGATTTCGTAGTGTGTTATTTCTTCAAAATAATTCAATAAAATGCACTACACGAAACAACGAGTTCAATCACACCTTGACTTACAAAAAAAATCCATTAAAATAGGTCATGAATAGTATTAACTAAATTTTAAACTTTATATAATCCTTATAATTTTAGAATCCATATTATGAGTTTCTTAGTCATAATGCAAGAACAGATTCGTTTTCAGTATTGCACTTTTATCAACTTTTAATAGTGAAACCTTTTGAAATAAAATATTTTAAACTTTTTGACTAAATGGGGACATCAAAAAAATTTAAAATGAAACATCCCAAGCTTAAACGGTACGCTTTCCTTTGAATAAAACAGTAGCGTATGTTGTACGCAACTTCGAGTTTTAACACACACCACAACCGATCAAACTAGCCGTTATGAATATTAATACCTAATTTTTGAAATTATATATATTTTATATTTCAAAATGGACTTCATTTTTGGATTCTGAATATCAAATTTAGCCTAAGGTGAAATTTTGGTACATTTCGGATAACTTTCATATTTTGATGAATAGTGAAAATTACTAAATTTTAATTAAAAACAACATTTTTAATCAAAATAATTAATAGTGATAAATTATGAATTTGAGTGGTTTTAAAGTATATTTAGAATATATTTTTACCATTTAATATAATGTTTGTCATTGGACATAATTTTACAATTAAACCGAACATAAACAAGTGTCAATCTTTTGATAGTTATTATCTCTTAAAAACACGCTTTTTGTTTTGACAGCGGGAATTAATTTTAAATTAATTTCTGCCACTTCTATGTTTTTAATTTAGGAAAATGGATTCCATATTTGGAATCATGATGTTCAAATTGTGTAAATAGGTAACTTTTATTTTTAGACATTTTGAATAATTACTGCGGTAAATATTTTATTTACCATGGTTAAAGGTAAATCCGGTAAATAAGGGTTAAATAAAATAATATTATAATAATACTAAATTACCCTAAAACGTGTCTTAACCCTATTGGTTGAAACATGGTCGACCATGGGCATCTTTGGGTCTATTTTTGGACCCCATGGATCCACTTGTAAGTGATAATGACACTTTATTTTAATTAAGTTAAAATAAATACAAAAATGACACAAGCATATATCTTTTAGAAAAACAATTGTTACATAGGGTTATATATGTTGGATTTTAGATTATAAATATTCATTAGGAAGATAAAAAGATTTCATACATAATGATATTTTATTTATAATTTTTAGACATTAAATAATTTATTTTATTTATGACACAATGATGTTGCAGTAATTACTATAATAGTGAAAAATTAACATAATTGATATTATAAATACCCAAATAAATATAATATGAAACTTTTAATGAATTAAACTAATTTGATAGGATAATATGATATATTAGGATTGATTTAATTGACTTTTTTCGAATAAATCAATCTGTTATGAGTTTCACAAAAATCAACTATTGAATAGTGTCAAAATTGACATAAAAGACTTTTTAAAACAAATATTATATTATTAATTGATATTAAATTCCTAAAAATCTAAGGTTCGGCCAAGAGACTTATATCATGATAAGTGTATCATTAATGGACCACTTTTGGGTCGCTTGTGTGTAAATGGTAAGTTTATAAATCATATAATATAAAAATACAAAGAGACATTGTAAAAGTGAAACTAATTAACTTAGAGTTAATACTTAACGATAAGGTTAATATAAGTACCCAAACCAGTCTAAATTCTATTGGTTGAGTTGCTTTCGACCCATCCCCACCTTAACCTTTGAATAGTCAACTTTAGAGCCATTATAAACCGAATATGAATTTATTATAAACTAATATTTCAAGCTTTTCCAAAGGTTCCCCTCACCCCTCTTATAAAAGGGCACTCCTCCTTCTCATTTTTTCACACCTTCAAAGCCCTTTGGTTCGGCCAAACCCTTCCCAAATACTATCCCAACTTCCCTCAATACAACCTAGGGGCCTTAGTTTGATCAGAAAGTCAACCTAAAGAGCCCTTTTGATCAAATCAAAAGGAAGAACCCGGAGAAGAGGTAATGATTTCACCACCCTTCTCCAAGTTCATTTCTTCTACCACTTCTTCTTCCTTTGTTCTTACCATTATAAAATAATAACTCCAGTATATAACATATACTATGATGTTATTATAAATATGGTACAACCATATTCAGTGTTCTATCCACCCTTTGAATAACATGTCACCATACGTGCGTACGTACGGCTTACCGTCTCCACGTCGTGGTGTAATTGTTATTCAATATATTATTATTTGGATGGGTTTAATAATGATGTGTAAATCATGTAAATAATAAATATAACATGTTAATGATTCTGTATATATTATATACCATCCATTTATATATAATGTTAATATCAAAAGAATGATATTGTCGCTCGTTCGTACGTACGGACTACCGTCTCCACAAACGCGATGAGATTCATTCTCCATCGTATCCATTAAAGTATAATTATTATTTGATGATTTAAAAATGATGTTTAAGGACTTGATATCATTCTGGATATGAATAATATACAACCTATCCTTTACAAAAATGTCTTATGTAACAAAACATATAAAAGAAAACAAGTAAGCTAACACCCGAAACGACGATAATACTAAGATATTATTATAAATCGATATTAAAAGATCATATATGATATCATATTAATGTATATGATTCTTGTATAATTTAGTAATAATTATTTCACCATTATACAGGAGGTTAACCTACCCCAACCAAGGAAAAGTACAAGGTATGGGTTATTTCACAATCTCTTCATTATCCGAGGTTGTTTATACGTAATAATCTACTGGGATCTCTTTATCATCCACATCCATGTTTCTTCGAAATATAAATCAAAACATATTTATTATTTACAAGAATATGGGTTAAAGTCATTTATACCCTTTTTTGACTTTTTATAAGATGTTTATAAAGGAATCTTTCCGTCGTTTTCAAAACAAGGTCCTTTTTAACCTTTTCGAAAAAATTAAGGTAAGAATGTTTTTTTAACTTATACGGCGGGTGCGGCTATTTTCCGCCATTATAAAATCTTCAAAGCTTCCCTTACAAGCTTATAAGATTATTTTCAAAGAAAATGTTTTATTTTATATGGATCTTAAATGATTTCAAAATAAAAGGAGATATTTCTTTAAAAAGAATTTTGATTTCATCTATGTCAACATCCTTTGATGGATTTTAAGATTATTTGAAGTTGATTTATTATGATATAAAACTTCCATATTGTAATGATGTTTTGTGATATGTTTGACTGTGGGTGTGTCATATATATAGCATTCATGGTTTATGAGTAAAGTATTGACATTTCATATGCTAGTTCCAATAAGAATGTTTATGTTATATTTCAACATTTGCTTCATATGAATGTGTTGGACAAGTATGTTCCAGGTTGGGGACTGGTTAAAGTAAGACCTTCAGGTTGGGGACTGGTTAAAGTAAGCCCTCCAGGTTTGGGACTGGTTAAAGTAAGCCCTCCAAGTTAGGGACTGGTAAAAGTAAGCCCTCCGGTTTGGTCTCCGGTTATTAGAGGCACTCCGGGTTGGTGTCCGGTTATTAGAGGCACTCCGGGTTGGGTTTCGGTTACAGTTAGCCCCAAGGTCTTGGGACGAGGCCTTGAAAAGAAATTAAAGTTTAGCATTATGCATTCCATCATTATGAAAGTGGTTATTGATTTTTGCATGTGATTATTCGATTAGTATAATATCCATGTGAATAAGTAAATGGCATTATTTCATTTTACTTTTTCCATACTATGTTGAAGTTCAAGTTTAAAAGGCTTTTGTTTTAGTAATTCATTGCCTTAAATGTTTATGCTTATTTTTGAATGTTCCGCTATATTGTTATCCTTACTGGGCATTTGAGATCACCCCTTTTCTATGTTTTATTTTTCCCAGGATGTGAAGATGTAAGTTATGAATGAACTTCAGGGATATTATGAGGGGATTATAGTGTGGACTGTGGAAACATTATGTTGTTGTAGTAGTTTTTCATTTTATGATGTAATGTAAAACTTATGAATATATCTAGTGTTTCCAAGGCTACTAAACCAATCGGTCTTTCGAGATTTGATTTTTCTTGTGATCATGCCAATGTTATGTAATAATGCACCGACTCTGGGTAACTAGGGTCAGGGCGTTACTCATCTTTCTTAAAATTTGTGACATGAGAGCCTTTTTGGTTCAAAGACTCCTGGAGGTGGAGAATGGACATAGGTAGAGGGCCAGGGTAAGGTGGATCAAGGAAGGTGATAAGAATAATCACTTCTTCCATGCTTGTTTGTAGGAACAACATAACTCTACGGTTAATATAGTATTGGAGGATGGCTCGTTCTCCTCTAATTTGGATTCAGCTGGGAGGTTTGCGCTAGGGTACTTCAATTTAATTTCAGAAGGTGGTCGGGAAGTGCTCTCGATAGAGGGGGGTTCCAATGATGAGCAGTAGGAGTTCATTCAAAATATTACTAAGAGAGTTCTTAGAGTGAATAATGAGTTGCATAAGGCTATCCTATCTGGGGAGGAGGTGTGGGTGGTGATTCGAAGCTTGTCTCTGGAGAGTGATCCTAGGCTGGACAGGTTCCATGGGGCCTTCTACGTGGCGGGTTGGGGGTTTGTGGGGCAGGATGTTTCTGAGGCAGTTCATGATTTTTTAGGGTGGGTACCCTCAATAAAGATACATGATCTTCCAGAATGGTGCTAGTTCCTAAATTGAAAGACCCTTCTTCTATAAACCAGTATAGACCAATTTGTTTATGCAATGTCTCATACAAGATTTTGGCTAGAAAACTGGCGAGGAGACTTAATAAGGTAATTCCCAGTATCATTTCCTCTGAAAAAAATTAGTTTGTTCAAGGTAGAGGTATCCAGGGAGTCGTGGGTGTGGCATAAGAGTTTCCAGAAGATTTGAATAAGATGAATATTGGATCCAATGTTATTTTTCAGGTCGATAAGGGGACGGTGTACGATAAAATTGAATGTAGTTTCATAATTTGATTCCTGAGGGAGATCAGGTTCAATGAATGGGTCTCAGATTTATGAATCTATTGCTTCTCCTCACCATGGATTTTTATTTCTCTTATAGGGAAGGGGTTTGGTTTTTCCAAGAATGTGAGAGATGTGACGCAAGGGGACCCCCTCTCCCCCCATGTTCCTCATTGCAAATGAAGCTCTATCTCAAAACCTCCAAAGTGGGCTACTGTAATGGAGGATCTTCCCTTATATCTCTCTGGTCTCAGACATATCCTTTTACCACCATATGTTTACTGATGATATCCTTATTTTTCATAGTGGTAGGAGGTCAGCTTTGACTAATCTCATGATGATCATGGGTGTCAATGATACTCTAAGTGGCCAATATATTAATGATATGAAACGAAATGTCTTTATTTCTACTAAATGCTCAAGGATGAGGGCCTGAAGTATACATGAAATTATGGGGTACATCAGAAATATCTTCCAATATTGTACATGAGGGATCCTATATCTAAAGGCTGGGTGAAAAAGGCCTTTTTTGAGGATCTGATTAATATAATGGTTTGGAGGATCCACAATTGGAGAAACAGGTTTTTATCCTCTGGGGACCAGGTGGGTTTGTTAAATAATTTGGTCTCTTCGATCCTGATGTGTGTTTTATCTATCATTACCCCTCCTAAGGGGATTATTTCTACCATCGAAAAAATTATGAATAGATTGTTGTGGGATTATGATGACTCTAGTAAGGCTTATTGGGCCTCTTGGGATCAGTTGGTGAAGCTGGTTGAGGAAGGAGGTGTAGGGCTGAGAGAGTTAAAAATTGCCCTACAGTCTATGTAGGCAAGTTTAGCATGGGATTCTCTCGTGGGTAAGTCGTAGTGGGCTAAAACCCTGAGAATGAAATATGGAAAGCACCAGGAGGATCAAAATAGGAGGAATTTTTCCAGGTTGGAGAAAATAATGGGTTTTCAGTTGTAAATCTTCTAGGAATAGTCTCGCTGGGTGATTGGCCGTGGAGAGGTGAACCATTGGAGGGATAACAGGCTTGGATAGAAACTGATTTTCCCAGGATTCCCTGGTCTGGATTTGTCTGTGAGAGAGGCTTGGCTGCATCCCAGGTTACTGGATGCCATTACCAGCTTGGATTAGAAGGATCTACTTAAAGATATTGTCCTTTCGGAGGAATCAGACCCGTTATGCTTTAATGAGGATAGCTCTGGGTTATTTAACATTTTTGATTTTTGTGGCCTAATCCCACAGTAGGGAAGATGAGATGTATGGGGTGAGCGTCTATGGTGTAAATATCTCCCTTAAAAGATGATTTTTTTTGGGTTTGGAGAGATCTTAATTAGGCCTTTCCCATAGAGGATAACATCCAGAAAAAGGTATATATCTGGTGTCCAAGTTTTTATGTTGCAGTAGTCCTTAGGGGGAATAGATTATCCACCTATTATTCAAAAGAGAATGTGCATGTTTTCTCTGGACCAGTTTGGATTGAAGGGACATCTACAGGGCATCATGTAGTTCTATGGAAAAGTTTCTTGAAGGGTTGTTCTTGGGAGCACAATAGAATGGAATGGAGTCCAAGATCTATAGCTCAATTTTATTCTCAATTTTTTGAACAATAAGAGAGGTGCAGAATAAAGATAGATGAGAGGGGCTGCTGTTTGAGTTATTGTCTTTACTGATGGGGGGACTAAATTATTCTGTGGTGTCCAGTTCTATGTATGGTCCGATCAGTCAACCGAACATACATGGAGGTTGGATAAGATGGCAGGCACCAGCTAACGGCCTTGACCTTAATGTGGATGGGTCATTCATGAATGCGATAATGTGTGGGGGAGGTATGGTTCGGGACAACATTGGATCATTTCTAATAGACTTTAGTAGCTTTCATGGTATGAGGAATTCTTTGGAGAGGAGGTAAAGGGGTTACACACCATTGTTATGATTTGAAAGAGGTTATAAATGGTGATCTTGGAAGTGGAATCAGACTCTGAGTTGCTTATTCGAGCCTTGTAAGGGAAAGGTGGTGTCCCTTGGCGTTTGACTTACCTTTTTCATGCATACAGAGTAGAGTTTTCTGATGATTGTGTTGTTCGACATATCCATAGAGAGGCCAACTTCACTGCATATGCTCTTTCTAAGAGAAGTAGTCATGATGAACCTTTGATGATCATTTCTAGAATGGGCTCTTCACCCCAAGAACTTATAGATATTGTGTTAGGGGACTCCTTGGGGCTCTATCATTGTAGACCTCCATGATGCTTGTACTTGTAAAATTATATTCTTTGGAATTAAAAAAATAAAAGTCCATTCAGTAAATGGGTTCCTTTAAAATATCTTTGAAGCACAATTAATCAGTAAAAAAAATATGTGTTACATAAAAATTTCTTCGAAACAAGATTAACCCTTGTAAAAAAAACATGTTCCATAATAATATATTTGAAACATGAAAAACCTGTTGATAGGAAACATGTTCTATAACAATCTCATTGTACTTATATTAATCCATCCAGAGAAATAATGATTATGGGAGCATAAAAAATATCCCAATTTATTTATATGTGATAACATTTATTTTCAACATTGATGAATGGAAATACCATTAAATGTTCATAAATTTTTTTGGAAATAAATAATTTTTTCATTTTGAAAATTAAATTTTGAAAATAAACATAAAAAAAATTATTGAAAAAACTCCTTTATTTGAAATATAATTGGAAAAATATAAGGAAAACTTTAAGGGAAATAATGGGCATAATGGCTTGAAAATTCTATCAAGTCCTAAGTGTTAAAAATAAGCTTTCCTTTTAAAACATTTTGTAAAAGGGAGACAAAAGTGACTAATTTTTTTAAATGACAAGGTGTTTGTTTGAAATATTTTTAATAACGTAAAATATCATGTGGAATGGTTTTAGGGAATAATTAATTTTTAGAAAATAAAAATTTTAGAAAAATTTCAGAATACATGAACCTTAAATAGAATGTACCTGATTTAAATGAAAATTTAAGATCAATATCTCTTACAAATAAATTCTTTGATGTTTGTTCAACAAATAAAAGAGAAAATGTAAATTAATCATGTGACCCAAATTTATAAATATATTATAATAAAATATATTTGGTTCATGAAAATAATATATTATTATTTAGTCTATAATAATCGCGATCTTAAACAATCACAAAATATAGAAGATTGTACCATAAAGCCTTTTCCATTATGGTAACATTTTAACGGTAATACACCTAAATGAATAACCTCAAATGAAAAATTAAATATCTTGAAAAAGAGGTTATACTTGATATTAAATTCCAAATAGTTAGTATATAAACCTCATAAATTATATATTTTCATATCATAAAAATATTTCACAAGGAGAAGAATTTTGGATGACTAACCCTTAAGAAGATCATATCATATCATTGAGAGTTAAAAAATAGAGATATAATGTGTAAAAAATGTAAGTAAAAAAAATTTAAATATATAATAAAATAATTTAATTATGAATTCAAACATAATCATATCATAAAAAAGTTAATGGATATGTTTTATAACCCAATGAAATTAAATTTAGTTATGAAACTCTACACCACTGGGAATCATTGAAGTTAATCCCTATGGATATAATAATTAAAATTAAAAATTTAAATAACATTATGTATGAATTATTGAGGAAATTAAATGTCATATTTATTGTGTTAAAGTCACACAATAAGAGTTGAATATATTATATGTCTCATATAAGTAAAAGTGAGACGAGAAAAACCTTTACAACGAGTCCTTTCTTTCTTTGTATTTCCTTTAACTCTTGTATAATAAACTCACATCAATTATTATATTATTAAGAAAAACTTCTTAGTTTAATGAATTATACATAAATAATTTGTTTTTATGTGTTTTTATTTACATATTTGAATACATAATTAGTTAATCCCTCATCTTTTGTTTTGAGGATGTTCAATTCATTATTTCAATATGTATTCCTTGTTTTGGACATGGTCAATATGGTCATTATTTCAAATTATCAAGAATAATAATAATGAAATTATTATCATATTTATTTTCGAATCATTCTTTTAAAACCAACCATGGAAAAGATTTATGAAAAATTAACCACATTACAAACATGGACACAGTAGGTTGTATGCATGCATGAGTAACATTTCCATTTTTGTTTGACCATTATATTAAGAAGGTAGGTATTATTTTACCTTTATTGAATGATAATTATATCATAAATACCATATTATTTATTTTAATATAAATATATATCATTATTGTGATGTGGTGATGAAAAAATAATCATATCGCTCTGTGGAGGTAGTAGTCCACACGCATACAAACAAAATTATCCTTTTTTCAGCATAAGAAATAAAATAATATATAATATTTTCAGAATAATAAATATTTCATTAATATAATTTTAATTTAATTTAAATTTGAAATACTAATTAAAATTATCCTTATTACTTTCCATGTAAAGGGTTATTGAAAAATGAATCCCTACACTATGCGAGGTGGTAGTCTGTCGTACACATGAATGCCATTATCGTATAACTCATAGAATGGAAATTAAAAAGTTATATGGGATATCATAACTATATGAGTATAAATTTAAAAAAAATACTTCAAATCCATCATTACAACTAGATGTAATAGGGTTTGATAGAAAACAAATGACATCGGTTTTCATGGTGGTAGTCCGGTGTACACATGATTGATGATTTAATATCCCATTTAATAGAATATGATATGGGTTTTGGATATTAAATTAATATAAAAATGTTGAATTATAAAGGATATAATGGTTTTACAATGTGATCATTTTTAAATAATATTTTTAAGAGGTGAAAGAATAAATAAAACAAAAACACATTGTTATGAATTTTTCCTCTTATCGAACCACCCATTTAGGAATATGGATAAAGTATTCCTAGAATTGTTTTAGGAATAAATCAGGGCTTCTTGGATGTTGTTATGGATTTTTTAAATTTATATGCGTAGTTATTTTTTAAACCAAATGTTTTTTATTTTGGGATTAACATAGGATAGGGGGATTCCTTTTATATGTGAGGTGAGTAGCACCCTTGTAACGTTTTAAAATAAAAAGGTATACCCACATTTTTCACAAAAAGGGATAAAATGTATTTTTTTAGAATTATAAGTCTTAATGTCTAAATATATATACCTAAATGGTTTTATCAATGTTTTTATATCATTTTATCCTTATCTTTTTAGTTTAATCCTCAGGTAAACCCGTTATCACCTTAACTACAACAATTGATTTTTAATATTTTCACTATTCCTTATGGTAAAAACATTAAGATGAACTAATTTGATAATATTAATTATTATGATTAAAAAAATATAATTCATTTTAAAAATTAAATTCACATAATTGACAAAATTTACATTAAAATTATACCTGGAGACGTGATAAAAAATTAGGTTTTCAAGAAGTGTATCTTTCAATGAAATGATGATTTTACAGTAACTATATGGATAATATTAATTATTATATGAATATAAATCAATATATATTGATATATAATATATTAATTTAATTTAAATTTTCCTTTTTTTTATTATTTAATAATATAATAAAAAAGGATAAACATTATGGAATTTAAATTTTTTTTAGAAAAATACCGTTTTTAACCAAAAGACAATCTTCTACTAAAATACAATATAATTTTGATTAAAAATAAATCAATTGGATTAAATATAAAAAAGTACTTATATTAATTTAAATAATAATAAAAAATGTCATAGGTAATTTTCTAAACTTTTTGAAAATGAATGGTGTACAAAAATCAGTATTTTCTCTTTTCACTAAAAAATCAATATTTTATAAAAAATCCATAACATTCACCCCAAGTGAATGTTTACATACTGATTTTAAAATTTAATTTAATTTTATCAAATAAATTTTATAGTTGTTTCAATAATTAATTATTTTTTTCATGAGATTCAATAAAAATCATTTTTAATGAAAAAATATTTTTGGAGAATAAAATTACATAACTAAAAATTTAGTAATTATTTAATAACAATATATATTTTTAACGATACATATACATATATATATATTTATAAATATATAATTCTCTTCATACATATAAATTTAACTGCTTTGTAATAACAGTTATATAGTTCGTGGGTTATTTCAGCTCGGTGTTGCATGTCAAATATGCTATTAAACATAGTTTTCATTTCTAAAATTTTAGGTTGTAAAAACATACCCCATTTAATATATTATTTCTTGGATATTTTAATTGTGTATTAGTAATTAATGTTTTTAAATTTTAAAATTCATTTTTTGGGAAACCCACTTTCTTAAAAGGGTTAATAAAATATCCTCTATATTTGGGAGAATAGGATATACGATGGTCATCTAGAATAACACATACATTGTTTCGAAATTGGATATCATTGGAGGGAAGTGATGATTTTGAAATAGAATAAAATAATAAATAATTATAGAGAGTGATAATTATTATTTATCATATGAATGATAGTTATAAATAGAAACTTAAAGACCTCAAAACCGTAAATATGTGATGAGGTACAAGTCCTCCAGTTCATCAAAAATGAAGGTACTAGGATAAAATTTTGGTTTCAAGATCATTTTCAAAGATTTGAGGAATAATTTCACCATATAGACTGAAAATGGTAAATATACTTAATTTTCAAGTATCATTTCAACCTTTATCGAATTTCCATTACAATCTCATTTTGTTTCTCCAAGCGATGACTATTTATGAGGAATTTATCCTATGCAAAGCACTAAAATATACTTTTAAAGGCCAAATTACCATAAAATGGATAATCAAGAGATTCAACCAATATTTATAAATTTTTAAAAATAAAATGGTTAGCTCCTGTTAAGATAATTATTATAATAAATAATCCATCATATGATGAAATATAATATTAATATAAAACATTCAACATTAATACTAAATCTCAAACAAAAGAATCTATGAATAACCTAAATATTAAATAGAGCTTTAAAATAAAATTTTATCTCATACCATTCAACTTTCTAGAAAAAATATGATTATCTTTGGTTTGAAGTAACATTACTCACTTTGTCACCAAATCAATTGTCAATATCATGGTTATATATATAATAAAACATGTGTTCCAATAATTTAATCAATATCCAAGATTATAAAAACACAAAAATATATCAATAAAATAAATATTATTTTTAAAAATTTAAGTTCATACTTCATATTAAACCAAATCCTTAAATATTCTTCAACTTAATAAGACTTATCCTAATGTTTCATTAATGACATTAAGATCTCATAGTTTAAAAACTCCGAATGGATTTATAAGAATTTGAAATTATGATCACCCCTCATATTGTATATATATGATGGTGTCAATAAATATTAAGATAATCTCATATGAAAACATTGTATTATCAAAATTTATCTAAAATAATCCATTAATACCAATAATAAATGCGTTAAATCTTCACTATCCTATCCAGTGTTGAAATAATAAACATTTTATTTCTATATTTGATACCAATGAATGTTTTCCAATTTTCACCATCAAAAACATGAAATATGAAATTGAAATATTTGATCACTCAAATTCTCAAGGACCTTTTAGGTTTATAGGTTTATTTAATTAAGAAATTTTTTTTCAAAAACAATAACCAATAATTTAAGACAGTATCTTTCCCATAATACACATCTTTTCAATTTCCAAATGAGGTTATCAAAATCAATCATATGAAACCCATATATACATAATTCATTAAAAATCATACTAGATATCCTAGAGAATATAAAACTTAATATATTTGAGCTCAAATTCTTAGTAATGGGAAACATAAGCGTTAACAATTTAATACCATTGGTGATCAGAATATGTGTATAAGGGTATGGTTAAATAATCAAAGTGCATGATTAGAACCTAAGAATATCCATACCCATTACTACCTAGATCATGAATCATGAAAACATGGAATAATTCTATAACAAAGGAAACATTCATCATAATCAATAATCATGACACATGTGATATTAATCTTGATTCTAAGAATCTTAGTTGACCTAGAGAAATTATAGAAAAAATGTATATGAATATTTGGAACATTATCATCAAATCACTCATAAAAATGGAATATCCCATGTGGAAAGATTCCATCTCTAAAGTGCCTAATTCATTGTAGGTATATAACGGACCCACCCATCCTTGGTTTATAAAATAACCACCCATCCTTGGTTTATAACATAACCACCCATCATTGTTTTATAACTTAACCACCCATAATTGGTTTATAATAGACCAAAATTTCATTAAAAAAATTGCCAAGAACTGTATCATGAATAAAGAATATAGAGAATTCATTTCATATTAAACTGAATTAAATATCCTTTATAATTTTAGGAAGTTTATCAACCCATTGAAAATAATAAAACAACCATAAAAATTCGTTTAAAACCATATTAATCTGTATAAAATAGACATCTAAACTAAAAGTCTATTTGAAAGAGGATTAAACTATAAAAAATCAATGAGTTCAATAAAACTATCTTTTAATCCTGATCAACCTATAAAAAAACATGTTCCATAAAAATCTATTTGAACAATATTAATCTATACAAGGAGATAATGATGGTGTTTCCATTACAAAATATATCTATTTAAACATTAGTAAGAACATGGGTTGTTGATTTCAATGAATTTAAATACCATTAATAGTGTAATATCCTGCCCCTTCCTCATTGGCTTGAGATGGAAGAGAGATGATACTAGGCCTTAGGTGACAGTACCAAGGTGCCAAAGCAAGGAAACAAATTCCTCGTGCTTCAAGAATAGTTGGGGAACAATTTTCACTTAGAATAAAAGCAACCAACCCAATAATTCGTAACAAACTGTACCTACATGATGCATGTAAACAGGATTTCACAACTCAGCCAGAACAAAAGACCAATACAACAACCCATAATATCCATAATCAGAGTACTAAGAGGAAGAATACAAAACCAAACCCCAAATATCCGTGACACAACTCCACAGATCCAAGTGAATCTTCATGCTCCAAGCACCACAATCCAAAAAAGCATCACGGAGTACCATAAAAGGAAGGACATTCTTAACCTTTTCCTGTATCTCAGAAAAGAAGTTCTGTAAAATCACCAAAGTTCCAAAGTAGGGGGTGAGTAAAAATAATCAGTAGGTTTTCCCCAAATAAATTCTTTACACACACCACTAGTATAAAAGACTTAGCCCAATTATATAAAACAATTTATATAAAACATAAAATATAGAAAAACCATTTCCAACAATGAAAACACACCCTTACCAATACATGTTCCACCCAAATAACCATTATACTAGTAAATACAACAAATAATCGATAAAATATTTTACCATCACATGTAATCACAATGATTTCCACCTCACACAACAATTCCCAAACAAAAGAATACCATAGAGGTTCATCCAACCAACGTAGTAACCATCATCGTGGGTCTTCCTACCCAAGCTGTCACACTACATTCTCAATTTAGTAGTTAACCCTAACCACTTATCTTTGACGGTGGCCCTTCCATCATCTATCTATCTCTTCTTTTATAGTGGTAATACTCTCCCACTCCACCTCCAATTCTACACAATCAATAATTATAAATAATAAAGCATATACACCCATAAGTCCACAAGAATATAATAAAACACGTTCCAACCAACTATACCTTAAGCACAACAACCATTCCAATGTAATCCAGAACCACTTCAACAAATCACCCATTTGTCAAAGACAACCATAAAGCCTTTTTACATTCCAAACCATATTTCAATAATAAAAATATTTATTGAAATTAATTTTTTATAAATAATTTCTCATAATTCAAACCATTTTCAATTTTAAAGTCAATATTTTAAAATCACACAATGGAGCCCCCATTTCAATAAAGTCCCATTTTACCCATAATCCCCAAATCATCCCCAAATGGGTTTGCACCAAGATTCTTACATCATTTTCGAAATTAATTTCAAGAAAAATAAATTAATTACAATAAAATTTTAGGTTCTATAAATGTGGAATCTAGAGAGAGGCCATCTACCTTAGGGTTTTGGTGAAATCTACCAATGTATAACTGTACCTAAAATTCAGGTGATATCCCCACTAAAAACACCTTAGATAACTTTAAATATCATCAATAATCCCCACTCTATTAATTTTAGGAAATAAAAACTCAATATCAATATGAAATAGAAGTAGATCTAGGAAACCAAGAGATGTGAAGAACTATATATAAGGAAATCCAAAAAGAGACATAGAGAGGAGAATTACCCTTGTGGAATTTCCTTCAAAATGCTAATAAACCCCTTCTATTTGCCTCAAAAATGCGTAGTAGAGTGCCTATGACACTTGAGAACAAGAAATACTGCATAGGGTTTGAGTGGAAGAGGAAATGAGTGAAATAGGGAAAGCCTAGAGTGATCCTAATTTTTAAAAAACCCATTTTCACTACGCATGGTTAGCTCACACGGTTAAAAAAAATCATGCTCTAAAAATGTAGATGCTACAACCTCAATGGGAACTTCACAAGTCCTCATCACATGGTTAGATAAACCATGAACAAATCGTGTGAAGGCCACTATCTCATGTTTTACAGTTACTTGGGAATTATGCATGATTTCCTAGAACCATTATTAAACTGTGCGCCTTTAAAAAGCTTCCCAAAATTTCCAAAAACTTTCCAAACTCTACCAAAAATTACTCAAAAACTTCCAACACATTAAATCCATTAAAAATGGTTACATACCTCAAATCGGGGTGGTAAATGCATGCCACAATTGGACTTTCCATCCTTAGAATGTAGAGAACCAATGTTTTCTGGAAAGAGCTCATGCCATTTCTTGTCCATCTTTTTCTCCCATCGCAAGTCTCTTCTTGAATTTGAACATGATTCCACAAAACCCGAAATAGAATAATGCTTTTACCACACAAGAAATTTTCTTTCCTATCCATAATCTACACTGGTGCATTCACAAACGAAGGATCCCACTCTAACTCAACATGATCCCATCGAATGTCATGGACAATATCCGGTTGATACCTCTTAAACTGAGACACATGAAACACATTGTGAAACAAACTAAACATTGGTGGAAATGCCTACTGATAATCCTCCCCTCCAACCTACTAAAGTATCTCAAAATTCCCAATATACCTTTGAGATAACTTTGTATGTTTTCCAAACCGATGATGTTCAAGACCAAGAGGGATTATTAATAACACAAGATTGCCCACCTCAAATTATTACTATCATTGATGATGGTCCAGATACAATTTGTTATGACTCTAAGGAATCTCCATTATTTTCACAATCAAATTTATTTTCTCCATCATCTCTTGGAAAATTCTTGATCCAACCAACAATGTTTCACCGATTTCCACCCTATAAATGAGAGAATGACATGGAAACCCATACAATGCTTCAAACGGTGCCATATGTATCAAGGAATGATAGTTATTATTGTACAAGAACTCCACCAACAAAAAGTGATAATTCCATGAACCACCAAAATACATCACAAAAGACCTTAAAATATTTTCCAATGTTTGTATCGTCCTCTAGGATTGGAAACCCTTCTGAGGATGATATGCCATGCTCGTTTTCAATTGTGTCCCAATGTTTTGGTATAAGGATTTCCAGAAACAAGATATAAACCTGAAATCAACATATAATACAGTTGAATCAGGTAGACCATGCCTCTTTACCACCTCACAAGATATAGATTTTGTAAAAATCCTCAACCATTTGAGATTCACAGATAAGGATGAAATGGGTCAGCATTGTGAGAGGATCTACTATGACCCATATGGCATCATTCTTTCTAACCATTCTTGGGAGACCTCTAACAAAATATATCACTGTCTCCTCCCGTTTCCACACTGAGATATGTAACTACCATAACATTCCTACTGGATGTTGATGCTCTGCCCTAAATTGCTAATAGGTCAAACATATCTAAATAAAATTGACAACTTTACTTTTCATACAAGCAGACCAAAACTATGATTTTCAATGCCTTATACATTTTTAGAATTATAGGATGGAAAACCCACCTAGAATTCTGATAATACCTAATAATTTTATCTTGAAAAACCACTGGTACAACCATCTAATTCAAAAAACACAAAACGTTATTCCCATTCAATTCCCATATCTCTATGGTATCCCCACCATTGAGTTTCGAAATTATCTCCATACAATATGAATCAGATTACAACTCCTCTTTAACAAACCCAACCAAATTAGCATGTAATGAAACTAGAAATAAAAGTGATCTATTACCCCAGTCCACACATTACAGCCACATGTTGGCTATGACTGAAATCCACTGCCACTGATCTGATTCTTGTTTCACCACCATAACATACGTATTCCTAATTAATTTATTTTCCATCGAATTTACCTCACGCAGTGTATACATCATGTCAAAATAAAACATCTGGAGATACTTCATCCATCTCTTTTCATCAAGTTCAAATATATATATGAGAAAGTATTCTTTAAACTCTTATGATTGGTAAACACCATGAATTTATCACCAAAGAGATAATGACACCACATTTTCATGGAATGAGCCACTGAATCCAACTTAAAATCAAGTGTTGGATAGTTCTACTCATGGCCCCTCAACTTTCTTAAGCCTTATTAAACCACACGATCCCATTGTATGAGAACACACCCGAACATTGTTCCTGGTGTGTGACAATACAAAATTTTCCCTTCCCCTTGTTAAAAAAACCACGATTGGTGATGGTGCAAGGCAACCCTTAATTTATTCAAAATATTTCTAACACTGCTCATCCCATTTAAATAGAATATTAAACCTTGTAAAATCTATAATTTTTGAGGCCAATAATGAGAAATCAAAAATAAAATGATGGTATACCTAGCGTGACCAAGGATGCTCCATATCTAGAAAGCATTATTTGGCGGTTTCCATGAAATAACAGCCTCTACCTTTTTTAGGATCAACTAAAACACCCTTCAAAGAAATAAAATGGTCAAGGAAATGAACCACCTCTATCCAAAATCACACTTCAACAATTTGGTATACAAGCAATGATCTCCCAATATCCCTTACACTATCACCATGTGTTTCTCATGCTCCACCTTTGTCATGGAATACACCAATATATCATCATTAAATACCACCACAAAAGAATCCAGATATATATAAAATAGGAAAATCATCAATTCCTTGAACACTGCTACTGCATTTTTCAGACCAAAGGGCATAAACACATTTTCATAATGGCCATACCTACTAATAAAGGATATTGTGGGAATATCCTCCTTCCTCACCCGCAATTTATGATATATTAACCTCATGTAAATTTTGGGGAACCTTTGAAATCCCCTCAAATGGATAGAAAAATAATAAATTAATGGATGCAGATATCGGTTCTTTAACTCAACCTGATTCCACATACGATAATTAACACATAGCTGCAAGGTTCCATATTCCCTTTTAACAAAAAAACTGGCACTAACCATAGAGACATGATATGATGGAAGAACAATTTGTTTTTTAACTCCTCCAACTGCACTTTCAATTACATTAATTATATTTTTCCAATCTGGTAAGATGAAAGAGAGATTATAGTAGTCCCTAGGAGGAGATAAATCAATAACTCCACTTCTCTCACTGGTGGTAGGCTTGATAATTTTCCAACGAATACATCCAAAATCTGATCAGCCACTACTGGATGGACACTATATGAAATTATTGACATTGATTCCAATGATAATTCTGAAAAATGATATGAGATCATTCCAACAACGGGTGCCAATAAATTTATTGTACCCTAGTTTTCATTCTCCCCCCTCTAAAGAGATGTGAAATTCCATCATCCATTGTAAAACTAACCATTCACACATAGCTATTGATGTGGCCCTTAAACATTGTAAAAAAATCCATTCCCAATATTACATCATAAGCATACATCTCAAGCACTGATAAATCCCACATCAACTCAACCCCATCCATAACTAAACAACGTTCTCTACACCTGAAGTCTCAACTATCTATTTGACCTAGAAGAGTTTGAAGTTTCAATAAAAACGGTATTATTTCCAGATTTAATACCAAAAATGTAACCACACGAGAATCCATAAAATAATGGTAAGGACCCATATCAAACAACACTTGCATCAGTGTAGAATTTAAAAGAATTGTACCTCGCAATCAGCATGTTCTAAACTAACCATCTATCAAAACCTACTCAGATCAAAAAACTAATTACTAGACACAATCTTCTCTTTATTTCCCTCTTGAGGAGTCGTTGTATTCCTTGAATCCCCATGACTAATTTTTTTTTGATTTCAAGGGCTGTGCTTCTACCCCTACACTGTTGAAGCATAAGATGCCTCTGACCCCTAGGGAGTTTCACAAACACCATACCTTGAAGAATTATAAAAATACCATTTGAGATGCCCCACATTCTTATAGTTATGACATGATAGAGGCTATTATATACAATTCTTCTTGATATTTCATGTACAACCACCCTGAAAACATCTTCTCTTTCTCTAAGGCTCTGAAGAAGATTCACCGATCATGCCGTCAGATTCCAAGTCATACTCCCACTCCAGGAATAAGTGTCCCTCTTCCGCTTAAAGCCATCATTATAGTTCCCACTATTACCCTTGGGTATTATCGGACTTCCCCTAACTATATCCCCAAGAATATCTCTTTCTTACACTGTTGATCTATTCATTATATCCGTGTAGTCACTTATACATAACATCACTATTTTTGAATGAATTTCCTACCTCAACCCAGCTTCAAATATACATTCTTTCAACGATGTACTACATGCCGTACCGATTTCAAACCACACTTTGTTTATGATCACAGCTAAAAATTCCATTAAAGACATGTTCCCTTAATTCAAGATGAAGCAATACATTATGTGAAAGATTCTATACTTTTGAGGGATGAATTGATTTTTAAATAATTTCTCAAAACCCTCGCATGATACCCCTTAGTCTATTCCCAATTAGACCACCAACTACCACCTCTATAGGAAAAAATAATATAGAATGTATGTTTATAGTTTTACTTTCCACCTGGCCGATGTTCCCAAGAATTAAAATATTCTTTTTATTCTATTAAACCATGCTTCTACCCTTTCAGCTCTGAATCACCTCTATGGATGGATGGATCTGGTGTTTGAAACTGAACGGCATGATCTACATGCTTCAGTTCGTATGCTTTATTCCTGCTTTCCAAAGGGGGGAATTCCATCACTATATTCAACACTAGATACTATTTCACCTAGGACTTAGGTGCAACCACATTTTCAGCATCCTCCTATGGTTCATCTCTATGATGCATACCGATGAAATTTCAATGAACACAAAAATAACCATAAATGGCACTCCCTTAGTGTGAAAATGTTGTCCATTTAAGTTTAAATTAAATTTCCACTGGCATAATAAGGCTTCTCACAAGTTCACATTTACCCTGATGAACCATTTTTTAAAAATACACCATGTTTTAAAAATTGGTCCATTTTCCAAATAATACAACTATTCACATTTTAAATCAACACATTTGAGAGTAATTTCCAGTTTTTTCCCAAAACACAATAATCACAATAGAACATAAATTATTATTCTCAATGAAATCTACAGCCTAGTGGGAAGTCATTTCTACCACCCATGCCTTGCTAATCTCATTGTCTACACCCATGACAATGAGATTTATAATGCTTATAAGTGTCTCTAAAACACTTATGTACTCAACACCCTAGTAAATTAATGTTCAACATAAAAGGGTTAGATAAATTCTATTATGATTTATATTCCATGTTCTGATAATACCACCGCTTACTACCATTCCAACTCAAAGGATAGACCAATAATGAATGTAAACACCAAGACCAACAATCAACACAAAAGGATCAAACAACTAATTTCACTTGACAGTCAGTGACCAAACAAAATGATACCACTTGTAATATCCTGCCCCTTCCTCATTGTCTTGGTAAGGAGGAGATATTCCACTAGGCCTTAGGTGATGTTCCCATGTCACAAAAGGGTCAAAATAAATGATGAGAGCTTCAAGAACATTTGGGTAATGATTTTCCTGTAGAATAAAAGATACTGAGCAAACAAGTCATAATTAAAAGAAACTATATGATGCATGTCAATAGTATTTTACAACTCAACAAGACCAAAACAAGAATACAACAAACAACAATATCTATAATCAAAGTACCAAGTGGAAGACTACAAAACCAAAACCCAAAAAGCTACGACACAGCCCCACAACTCCTAGACAAGATCAATTATCCATGCACCAAAACCCACCAATGCATCACGATGTTTAACAAAATGAAGGAGATATGTCCCGTTTACCTATATCTCGAAAAATGACATACTTAAAAGAACCAAAGTTCCAATTCATGGGGCGAGTACAAATACTCATTAGGTTTTTCCCAAATGAATTCCATAGACATGCCACTAGGATAAAACCATTAACACAATTAGATAATATAATTTATATAAAACAAAAAATATTGGAACCATTTAAAACAAGCCAAGCACACCCTTACCAAGACATCTTACACCGAAATAACCACAACACAAGTAATGACAACAACCATGATATAAACCATTTACCATCACATGTTAGCACAACCATTTCCACCTCACATAACAACATAGTAACCAAGAAATACTATAGAAATTTGCCCAACTAAACTGGTAACCATCATTGTGTAAAATCCCATCCAAGCCATCACACTAATTTCAAAATCTACTAGTACTTCCAAACCCTATTTCTTTGATGGTGTCCCATTTTCCCACTATTCATCCCCTCTTTTATAGTGGTACACCCCACCCTCTCCACTTGCATTTCAACACTATAAATAATGTTAAATAAAATAAGAAAGAATATACACCCATACCGCCAAAATAATATGAAAACATCTTCCAACCAACAACACCTTAAACACATCAACAATTCCAATGAACGACATAACCACTTTAATAAATCACTGATATGTAGAAGGAACCCACAATACCTTTTTCCATGCCAAACCATATTTCAAAAAAAACAACTTCTTTATTAAACTTCATTTTTCATAAAAAACTTTCCTTTATTCAACCACTATCTATTTTAACACCATTATTTTAAAATCACACAACAAATCCCCTTTTCAACAATGTACCATTTTACCCAAAATCCCCAAATCATCACCAAATGGGTTTACACTAATATTAACACGTATTTTTTACAATAAATTTGAATAAAAATAAATTAATTTTAATAAAGACTCATGTTCTAGAAAAAATTATTCGATAAAGAATCCCACTACCTAAGGGTTTCAGTGAAATTGACCAACAACGAACCACACCACGAATCCAGGAAAAATCCCCACTAAAAACGCCATAGATATCTTTTCCTAACATAAAATAGCCCCAATCTCTTAATTAAGGAAAAAAACTCTAGATCTACATGCAATTGAAGTAGATATAGGAAACCAAGAGATATGAAGAACACGATCCAGGGAAAAACAAAGAGAAACCATGAGAGGATACATAACTGAGAAGAACCGCCTTCAAACCACCATGAAAACCCTTTTATTAGACTCCAAAATGGGTGGGAGAGATCCTATAACCTTGAAGAATAAGAAATCCCATGTAGGGTTTGATTGGGTGAGGTAATGAGTGAATTAGTACAAATCATAAGTGATTCCAATTTAAAAAAAACCCATTTTTTGTCGAGCACGGTTTACTCGCATGGTTAGGGAAAAACATGCTCTAACTGTGAAGATGATACTACCTTGATGGGAACGTAACATTTTCTCCTTGAAGAGTTATACAATCCTTGAAAAAACTGTGTGAAGGACACTTTCTCATGCTACACGGTTCCCTAGCAATTTAACACAATTTACATTAACAATGCACAAATCGTGCACACTTTAAAAATCCTCAAAAAATTTACAAAACATTCCCAAACTCTACCAAACATTACCCATAATATTTAAAAACATAAAAATACATAAACCTGGATTAAAAACCTCAAACCATGTGTGATACAAAAATCTTATAATTTTTTTTAGGAAAATAACCATTTCATTTTCAAAATAAATTTTAAAAACTAAAAATTCACAAAATTATAGAAAAAATACCTTTCATTGATAAACGTATTGGAAGCTTACAAAAGAAACTTAAAGTAAAATAATGGTTATAATGGTGGGAAAATAAGATCACTTTAAAAGTTTTAAAAAAAAATATTCTTTTCATTTCTTTGAAAAACTAACAAAAAGGTGACCCATTTGGAAAATGATAAGAAATTTCCTTTTAAAAAATTTTAAAAGAAAGTAAAATATCATGTAAAGTGTATTTAAGAAATCATTTATTTTTTGAATATATTATAGAAATCATGGACATGAAAGATAAAAATACTCAATATAATATAAAATACATGATCAGTATCCCTTACGAACAAAATCCTTGATATTTATTTAGTTGATAATAAGAGAAATTCATGTTAAACACGTGACACAGATTCCTAAAGGGATTAAAAAAATATATGGTTATATAAAGTAATTTCATATTATTTCCTATAAATTAATTTTGATCATGAATAATCCTGAAATAAAGGTGATTCTAACATAAAATATTTTCTAGTATAGTAATACATTAATACCTATAGAAGAATAATGTCAAATGAAACTTTAAATATGATGAACAAAAGTATTTCAATGATATAACACGCCAAAAATAATACTATATATATCTCAAATATATTATCGGTGTATATCATTATCATATGTCCCACAGAACATAATTTCGGATGATTATCCCTTATAAAGATCATAACATTAAATTGAGAGTTAATCAATGGAGAGATTATTTCAAAAAAATTTAAATCCATACTTTAATGTTTAAATACATAATGAAATAATTTATATATCAATTCACACATAATAATATCATAATGGAGTCAATAATAAAGTTTTATTACTAAATAAAAGGAAATTGAGTTAAGAAACTCTTCACCACATGGTAATTTTAATGTAAATTTCCTTGGATAAATTAATTAAAATTGAAATTTATAATACCACGATTTATGAAGGGTAAATTATTTTACATGTTAAATGTATAGTAAAAAATAATAATAGTTGGGGAATATGGCGTATGTCTTATAGAAGAAAACTCGAGATAACAAAAACCATTACCTCAAGTCCATAAATTCCTTATATGTCCTCTAAGTCTTGTATAATAAGAACAAATGAATTATTTTATTTCATAATAAAATTATCCAGGTTTAAAAAATAAATTAAATCATTTATTTAATTTATTTTTAATGACATATTGGAATACATAATCAGTTAATCCCACATCAGGGGTTTTGAGGATGTTTGGTTCCTTATTTCAAAACAGCTTTGTTGTGTTAACCATGGTAAAATAGGTAATCATTCAAAAATATCTATAAAAATAAGAATGAAATTATTATCTTTTTTATTCATAAATTATACTTTTAAAACCAATTATACTTTTTTTTGGAAAAATGAACTGTGTTAGGATCATAGAGACAGTAGGTTGTAGGTACACATGAGTAACAATTCCATAAAGATTGTATGTATTATTTTATATATAAAAAATGATAATAATACAAAAAAACACCATATTAATTATTAAAATGTTCTTATATATATATAATTATTTTGACATGGTGATGAAAAAATAGGCACATCGCTTTATTGAGGCGATAGTCCACACATACACGAATAATATTATTATTTTTCAAGGAAATGATACTTTTATATTAACTAAATGAATAATATTGTTTTTTGTGAATAAAAAATAACATATATTGATATATAATATATTAATTCTTCTTCAATAATTCCTCATTATGGGATTTTTTAATTTATTAAAATGTTGAAACATTAAGCACTTTAAATATGTTTTAAAAAAAATCCAATTTTTACACCCAAAGACAAACTTATATTGAAATCCATTATAAAAATTATTATGATATAATTGAGTTTATTATGTTTAAATTAATAACAATTATTTTAATTTAAGTCATATTCAAAACATAATTTTACTTTTTTATTTATTAATTTTTTGAAAAGAAACAACATTTTTACAAAACATCGGTGTTTTTCACTATTTATTGAAAAATAAATATTGTTGGAAAATACCAAAATTTCAGCCAAATTTAATGTTGACATTCCAATTTAATAAATGAAATTAATTATGTTATATATTTTCTCTAAATGTTTCAAAAATTAATTATAAATGTTTTTCCATGAAATGAAATAGAAATCATTTTTGAAGATAACATATTTTTGAAGAATAAAATTAATTTATTAAAAATGGAATGATTATTTACTAATAATTTGAAATTTTTGGGATATATATATTTATATTTCATGAATTGGTTAATTCTATTTAAAATCCCATATTTAAAACCAAACTAATAATAATTACACTTACCACATGTCATTTATGTGTGATGTCACATGTCAAATATGCTAATGAACATCGTTTGCTTTTCTAAAATCTTAATGTATTTGATGATGAACCCCCACACTGATACAATATCTTTGCACCTATACCTTGGTTTTCTCCATTTTATTATGAAAATCATATGTAATTAATTATTTAATTTTTAGTTGAACGATCAATTTAGTCTGGTTATTTTCTTATTCGTTGTTTGGTGGTGTGGTGATTTATTATTAAATGTTCATTATTTTCAATTCCTATTATATATTGACAGTTCATATCAGGAGAATAACTAGGGTAATTAGGGAGGGTAATCTTGTGATAAAAATACCTCTAGGTTTTGGATTCCAAAATTAAAAAGCTTATTTTCTACCTAGTAGATATATTATAAAATTAATGATGTTCTCGATTAGGATTCTAATTTAGATAGTTTAATTTTTAGTATTTCATTCTATACTTGTTTAGTATGAAACTAAAACTTTTTATTTTTGGATACTATAAAAATATATAATTACCATTGTTTTTTATACCAAGCATTTGAAGATTTTGTGTCCTGATGCTTGAACTTTAATCCATCATATGTTTGGTAGTACTCCATGATTCATAAAAAAACTAAATTATAAAGATATTTTTATATATGATTGGAGTTATTGATGTGTTCACTAGTATAAATTTATGTGATATTTGTATCCTTAAATCAATGGTATATATTTTCTGTTATTTATTATTTTGATATTTGTAATTATAGATTTATACTTTATAGATGAATTTTAAATATGTACCGCAAGGTATATTTTAATAAAACTTTAAATTGGGATTGTGTTATAATATTAATTTATTTATTCACATGCATTATTTATACAAAATATATCGGAATTTAGACTTTGTTTCATTAATAAAAGTAATAAAAAGGAACCTTATTTTTATGGAAAATACCAGATAACTTTTTTTTGATATAGGGTAGTTGATTTGTGGGGTATGAAACAATTCACATTCAAAGGAATAACAATTAGTTATTTTGATCAGAATTTTAGTTATTCATTTTATGTTTCATTTGAATCCAAATTTCAGTTATGTATTTTTTGAGAGTATAGAAATTCTTGTATATGTGGATAAAAATTGGATCAGCTTACCTTGGAATAAATCTTAGTATGTTACAAGATTTAATTTTTTTTTGGATTTTTCATTTTAAGATAGATACATGGATATTAAAATCAAATATCCACATCCAAAATTTATGTTCCGATGACAGTTGAATAGATATGAAGTATTTGAGAACATGTTTTGGAAATAATTTCCTCCTCATTATATGCATAAGACTTTTCTTATTGAATTGATTTTTATAGATTTTTTGAGAAGTTATATATAAAGTCAAAATGAATATGTTAAATCCCCAATAGTGGATAATGAAATAAAAACATGAAAAATTACGCTTTCTCATCATATATAAAGACCATCAATAATGCAACACATCTATTTATCAATTTTTTGACATTATAGATATCAATGTTGCTTTCAAAACCACAGGATATCCTGATCAAGATTATAACATATTAAGTGATAACAATGATGAGACTAATGAAATGGAAAACTAAACTGATTAAAAAACATATTTTTATATATTATTTTCAATTGGAATTTCGTAACTATTTTAACTATGCTTCAAATATTCAATAAGTGTCTCTTATGGTAATGTTTTACCACATCAATTGTTTATTTTGAATTATAGATAAATAAATGTGCATGATATTGGAATAGTTCTATCATTCCTTTGATGAATCTATGATCCATGTATCATTTAATGAGATGATGAATATTAGAATAAATCTAGGGTGCTATTATAAGAATATAAATTTAATTCCCAAGGATTTTTCACTTAATGGGAAATAAAATTATAATTGATAAAATTAAAAAGAAAATATTGTACTCCATTATGGAAATAAGAAAAATAATGTTTTCAGTTTGAATATGCACGCTATGAAAAAGTAATGGAAAATAAAAATTGATAATTGTTTTATGTTTCTTTATAATTAAACAATGGATTCCATGGTTTTTTACGTCATCCAAATCCATTGAACATATGATGTTTTGTAATATTAATATTAATATTAACAAGTTCTTAAGACATCCCCTAGATTCTAATGTGAGGAATAAATTCGATTCATTACATCCATATTTCTCTCATGAACCTAGAAATTCATCATTTTCATTAGGAACTATGAGATTCTATCCATATGGGTCTCTATATAGCAGCTATAACATTTGCCCAATTATTATGATTCTTTATAATCTACCTCCTTGGATGTATAATCAAAACAAAAAATTTATCATCACGATGATTATTCCTATAAATCAAATGTGTAGAAATGAACCTGATGTCTACCTTCAGCCACTTATTCTATAATTACATGAGTTTTGATTGATGGTCTAGAATCATAAGATGTATTTTCCATGAAAATATTTATAATTAATTATTCCCTTATTTTAACCATTACTAACATTCACAGACTAGGAAATTTTTGTAGATGGATCATACACACCAGATTTTCTTATTTAGTTTGTAACAATAATTTTGATTTTTAATGGATACCTTATAGTTGAAAGCAGTAGTTAATTAGTCAAAAAATAGTAGTTGATAAATATCATTGAATTTTGGTTAAGAAGGCACATTGAAACAAAAACAATTATTTGGGGCTTCGTCTAAAATTATTATTAGGACCTTAGTTCTTGTAATAGTTATCAAATATCTATAAAATTATTTGAAAATAGTATCAAAAGATTGAAGATGTAAAAATATGTAAAACACACTCAATTTAAATTAGATCATAATAATTGAAGAAAAAATAAATATTTTCAAAACATAAATATCAGTCATTTGATTTGTTACATCTTATTCTTGATGTTAAATAACTTGAGAACAAGGTTTCGGTTAATGTGTTGTTTTCATTGCATAATATATATGAAAAATAAAAATATCATTTATATTATATTTATAAAATTCAATTAATAAATATCAAATTTGATTTCAGGATAAATGAGAATGCTAAGTATCCAAATATTATTTTCATATTGAAAAATTATTCAAATGTTTTTTACTTTATTGATTAAAAAAATGTGAAACTGCATGATGGATATTCAATAATTATTTCAAGATGTATTGAACTGAAATACTATAAGATAATAGAATGAAAATTCGCGACTCTCATGTATTGATGAATTAGTTTTTACTTTTGTAATTCCTTAACTTGTTACCTGATAAAATTACCACCATTCTAATAAACATTTTTACATTCATTAGAATACTTTGTGAAAAGAAACTAAACCCCAATTAATTAGATAAACATTATTAATTAAATTAATGGAAACAAGGTCATTTTATGATGTTATTTCCCCGCAACATTTTTCACTATAATGAGTCATATCATGGTACATTTTTTGAATGAAAATAAATTTTAAGGGCCCATAAAATATCGATTCATATATCCCATAGAGTGGTAATTTATTTGAATAATTATTTCTGTAGAGAATTTTAATAATATTAGTCTATATTTAAAAAAATTATTTATTAAATTCTTAACTTTTATCATTAAGAATATAGGTAATTTTATGTCTTATTTAAAAAATAATGATCATATAGAAGGTTATATTTTGAAATGTTATCTTGTTGAATATTTTCTAACATCATGTTCACGGTATTTGGATTCAATAGAGACAAGATTCAATCGGGTGGGATATGTTTATAATAACACTAGTCAATTGTTGGGTAATAATGAGTCATCAATGTTTCTAAATTTTAGTCATGAATTGGGAAAAGTCTCATCATTTTCATTGATTGATATGAATTTAGAAAATGATCATAGATATTTATTAATTAATCTTGATATATTTGATCCATATGTCATTGAATTAAGTACACAAATTAAAATATTACCTACGAGCTGAACTCATAATAAGATAGAGAATATAAAATTTATTACCAAAGAAATTGTCGAATTGTTTTCATGTCGTATATTTTCATAATTGAATACATAGTTTGAATATGTTGAAAATTATCTAAATTATATAACATTGTTTTATAGAAACTTTTAATTATGATGAATGATGATAGTCGAGTTGAACTATCTAAAGTACTAAATATATCACATTTAGAACCTTTAAAGAGACCCAAGAGATTCAATGCTTACAATATTGGTAGTAGGTTGTTTCATTATATTGATCTTGAAGAAGGCCAGATAATATGAAACAATAAGATATTCATAGTTTTAGATCATGTTTACTAATAATTTTTTGTTTATTTTATTAAGTAAAATTAACAATGTAAATTTACAATTGGGTTATTTAAATGAAATTAGTTCAATATCAATAAGGGTATAAGTGAAGATTCATAGAAATTTAGTTATGTAAATTTCTCTCAGTTTATCGATATGTGTGAGTTGGAAGATCATATTCCATATATCATGGCTTCCCATGAAAAAAGTGTAAATTGTTTTTATAATAAAGTGGATGATGGGTGGAGATTTTTCACCTAAAACTGAGAGAAAAATATGATATGGGTGATAAAGGTGAACTAGTTTTTGACAATAAAACCTATTAAAAAATAGACTAAATTGTTTATAATACACATTATTAAAAATTTTAGTCTTGCGAGTTATAGTAACAATGAATAAGAAAAAATAGAAGACGAATAAATAATTTAATCAATGGAAGCTGATAAAAACATAGACAACCGAGAATATAATTTTTATGTAATTTTTTTATAATAATAAATTTAAGTAATGTATTTTTTATATTAATAAATTAAAGTAATATTAATTTTTATTAAAAATTTAATGTCATTTTTTTAGAAGGCATGCCATGCCAGTAGAGGTTTAATGTTAATACCCACTCTTCATCACAAGGTTCTTATTCGCCCTTTATGACACATGGTAAAACTCACCACATACCTTGTACAGTTTCTTTATACAATTTTTATTTATCAAAATTTGTGTTCATCAATTATTATGATTTATACTAAAGATTTTGAGAAATGAAATAAGTCATCTATGATGGAGATTCCTGGTAATCTGTCTGACATTTAGTTTTCAACAAGAGGCTATTGGAGGGTCATCGTCATCAGTACATAATTAAATAAAACAACATTACTTTATTTAATTTTAATACTAATTGTATATTTATTTTTATGAATATATTAAAACAATAAAATAATAGAGATAAAAAAAGATTCAATATGTTTGTAATTTCACTAATGTAATGTTAGTTGATCTCCTGGATGAATATGGGTTACCTACTCATCATGAATAAAACACTTTTTAGTTGTTTGTACTGTCTTTCCCATGTGAAGTGATATACCTCACCATTCATTATTTATATTTTAAGAACAATCCATTATCATTGAAAGATATGTTATTTGATTCTAAAATAATGGTATTTTCATTATTATGTGTTCATGTGTGATAAAGATAAACATTTTTACTTTATCTGTTAATAATTTCATTCATTTTTTTATTAATTTTGTAGATGATCTTGAATTTGGTGGTTCTTGACAGTATATCAGATCTATGAACCTTAAATTGTTTTTTTTTATAAAAATAAGAATATTTCATGTGTTAATTATCGAATAAATTCAATGAATCTTATCTATCGTTGTCAAAAATGTATGAGAAGTTCCTCAAATGAGTTCCAAGGGACTAATTGAAAACATTTTTTGACCATCATCAAGATAAATATCATATCATTTTTTACTAAATTTCAGTATATTGATAACAAATTTTTAAAAACATTTTATGTTTTTTAGTATATAATTTATTCAGTTGATTCGTACAACAATTTCTAATAAATTATATTCATGAAGAAATGACAAGGAAAGAATCCATTCAATTTATTTTATTAGGTGTCAATAACCCTTCATGTTTTTTTATTAAAATATTAGTTATATAATTATATTAAAATGTAGAGGAGGCATGTCACATTACTGGAAGGATATAATTGAGGTTAGATGTTCACAAAAAGAAGATAGCAGTTATGTCAGCAACCCTATAGAAAACATAGGGTTTTTTATTAGTTTCCATTAATATGTTTTTATATAATACAATATTCTCAAATTTACCTTGTAAACTCCAATAAGCATGGTATGCTAACCCTCCTATGTGAGTTTCTATATCCTCTAATGATTCGATGGACCGCGTTCATGGTAAATAATATTCTTTTTGTGTTAGGGGATGGGTTGTGGGTCATTTCAGTTGAGGGTTTTCAGTAGGGTACATATTTCATCACCAATAATGTTGACAATAATAGATATTACATGTTTTTTATCCTATTTCACAGAAGTAAATTGATGCATTTAAAAATATAATTAACTATCTAGAATTACTTAATAATACATTGAGTGATTAAATTGTTACATTAGAGAGTAATTTGACTATTATGTCTCATAAGATGATAGGAATTATTCTTAAAGAAATAACAACACTCATCGGGGGATGCATTTCTGGTAAAATTCATAAATTTACACTTATATTCTTCATTTTTGATGTTAAGCTCTATTCAAAAAATGATAAAAACGATTCTTGAGTTAGATATAAACTATTTCAAGAGACTAATATTAATGATTTTTTATGGTTAAATTGATTATTGATTCTCATTCATCATATAATGGATCATCATATTGTCAAGGAATTTAAACGGACACCTTCAATTAATTATCATATCATGACTTGATCTAAATTTTGATCAAATCAAGTATCATTTGAATTATACATCATTTATTGTTCATTGATTATGCTCATTACAGATGTGTAGTTAACTACATTAAATGATGGAACCTAAGGTGGGAATAAAATAATGAGGTGATGGGAAGAAATATGATAGAGTAAGAGTTGGATAGGTTCATGTACCGTTGTAGTGTATCCTTTAATAATATTTTATTTTAGATTTTATGTGCATGAATTGTTTTCCAACATAAAATGTTTTCTTACAGGAAATGTTTCCAAACATTAAATTCTGTACACAATGATTTAATTTAATATTTTATCACAGGTAATGAAATGTAGGTTGACTTATAGAATATATGGTTTTTATAGTATATTTGTTTCTGAATTTTTTATATATTTCTTATATAATAGTTTTTAGTGGATTACGAAGCCATGAATTATGGTATTTTTGAAACATCATAACAAGAAAGGGTTTTATCCACCACTATTAAATAAATGTTAGTTTTAACCACCATAAATAAAATTATTGTTATTATAACTAAAAATACGGTAAATTTACATTTTTAGTGGGGGTTTAAACCACTACTAAAAATTTTCCCTAAAAAACCACTACTAAGTAGAAAAACACTGCTAAATTTTGTACAATGAGAATAGTATTAATTAATGAGATTATACTAAATATAAATTTTATCAGGAATCAATGAATTTGTATTGGAAAAAATATAGTGAAATAACCAACAACACCCCATTTGAGTATAGTTTTCAAAAACCAATGTGAATCCTTTTATACGTTGTTAAAATCACCAATAAACCCAAAACAATCTGACACTATCATTTGTTTATTCCGGTAGTGCATGTAGCTACTTGGAATTTTCTACTGTGGAATTTTATTCTACAAAACAATTTTAAGAGACTAAATATTTTGGCACAAACAATTTGGGTCCATGAATGTTTGTAAAATTGGAATCTCGAATGCATAATTTCATCTCTTTTTATAGAATAAATATATAAAAATGATGAATAGATTTAGGCTTTATAAACCTAGAATTTTAGTAATTTCATACTAAAATCAGGTTCCAGTTTCTCTATAAGTAATTGAAATATTAATATTGAGAGTACCATTTTACAAACATGGTAGGTTTTTGAGGTGATAACATTATTTGATTCCAAAACCATGGTTTCATTTCTAATTTTTCTGGGAACCCATATTTAAATTCATTTTTTATCACATTAGTTGGATTTGGTTACATAATTTTTGAGTTCTTGAATTATATTTCCCTATTTTGTAATAATTTTTTAGTAATTTAGACATACTATTTTTTTTAAAAACTACTTTTTATTTTTTTTTATTCATAAAAAAATCATATATTCTCTTTTGATATTCATTAGTCTTTTAATGAAAGTATTTGTTATTTTGATTTTCTTCTCTTAATTAAGACTTCCATTATATATAAGATCTTTCTTATAGAGTAGAATATATTTTTTATTTTTAATTTCATTTAACATAGAGGTGAGTTTAAAAAATACTTATTGTATATAATGTTATTCATATCTTAGAAATTCATAGGTTATATTGTTATTAGAGAATGAATAATTTGAAGACTTTTCTTTTATATTACCCTAAAGTTGTACAAGAGAAATTTGAGCCATACGTCACGTGATTCAAATAAATGAAGTTATTTATTAATTTATCTGTATATCGACACCTTAAATTAATTTCCCCCCTCTTCTCCTTCTTCTTTTTTAGAATGGGGCACTCCATATTTATGTTATAATTTTAATTACAGTCTTATAATATTAAAACTATTTTATTCTTCTTTATATTCTTGTAATGATGATATTATAAAATGAACCATGATCTTTATTAATAGATTTTAAGTTATTTTTTTGGATTATTTATTTCACAATTTAAATACATGCTTGAGAAAATTAATATTTTATTGTCTTTGTAAACATAGAAACATAAAAACAAGTCCATAAGTGAGGGATTTCATCTCCCACTACATTATAAATAACATTAACCATTCTCTGACATATAAAAAATAATTCCTATATTTATAATTTGGAGAAACGAAACATAAGAAAGGGAGATATGAGATTCCCAGTAAGAGAAAACAAGGGAGATATTTAATCATAACATGAACATAAGTGAAAGAGAATTGGAGAATAACATTTGAAAACCATAACATGAAGAATAAAGTTCCTAATCATGAGTCATGCTATAATAATTGGTAGTTCATTAGACATGATTCATATGGAAATCAAAGAACATGATCAATGAGATCATAATACATTTCTTTGTGGAATTTATAAAATAATAGAAATTTTTATATCAAGGATACATACTAACATGTTCATATCAGGTTAGGCTTGGTATAAACACCAATGTACCCACTTTGGGCTTTGTATGACCAGCTATGTACCCTCCTCTATGGGATTGGGATGAAAACCCATATACCCTCATCTTTGGGCTTGGTTTAAACACCTGTGTACCCTCATCATTGGGTCTGGGCTAAACACCCTAGTACAGTCATCTTTGGACATGGGCTAAAAACCCATGAACACTCATATTTGGACTTGGGGTAAACAACTATGTACCCACATAGTTGGCCTTGGGCTGAACACCAATATACCCAATGATCTCATTTAGAATTTATTACATATCAATGAATTAAATAACAATCTGTGAACACCCATAAAGTAATCTATAGAAGGATTTCATGATGATTTCTGGGACTCCCCATCATAGAATATATAATGGGATTACCCAACACTATCATGGAACCCCCATCATTGAAGCTATAACCGGATTACCTGATCCTATATAATCCACCCCATCATATAATTAACTTTAGTAGACAATATCTTGAATGAAGTACAATGGTATTTCATAAAACTAAAAAAAACAGACAAAATTCACTTTATTACATGATTAACCCATGGAAAAGTAATTGGTTTCATGTAAATATTTATTAAACCTGATTTATCCATTAAAAGGAAATGGGTTCCCTAAATATCTCTTTGAAACATGATTAAACCATGGAAACGAAGCATACTTCTATAAACTAGGTGCCACAAAATCATAAACCATTAAGAGACAGAATACAAATGGTAACCTTGGATCATACCCATTTTAAGGAATATGTAACACCATATATGTTATATAATATGTAAAATAATTTTACAAGGATCATTTAAATCATTTGTCAAATAAATTTTATAATTCAACTTATAAAATGATTTTTTAAGACGTTAAACATTTTTAAAAGAATTGTTTTTGAAGGTAACATTGAAAAATTATAATGGAATAGTGGAAAATATTTTAAAAGTCTTAAAAAAATTTCAAATTTTTTACATTAAATTGATACTAAAATATATTTCTTACCAAAGAGATAAATAAATTCATATGTTGTTAAAAATAGTTTATTAATTATATAACGTACCAAAGTGTGAAAAATGGTACATTTACATGAATATATAATTAATAAAACTATAATAATAAAATACATGGGAATAATTGAAATATGGATCATAATATTTCATCAATGGAAGCATAATCACAGACAATCCTGATAGATGATGAGATTGTAGCAATAAACACTTACCACTTCGGTAACTATGAATCTTAATCCTTCTGAAATAATAATTTTAAATAAAGCATGAAATATCATTAAAACAATGATATTCATTCTATATCATGTCAAATGGTTAGTATAAACACCTCATAAAATAATATAGGTGCATAACATAACATGTGACTCAAAGAAGAATAATTGAGACAAAATTCCCTTACAATATTTTTAAATTTGAAACCATAACCTGATGAAAGAGATATTATAAAATTGAAATAATCTCTTTAGTGAGATGGTTTATGGTACCGACACATGGAAACAATTTCCATTATCTTATCATTTTAAATGAATTAAAAAATAAATATACATATTATTATTATCAATAAAATATTATTATTATTTTATATAAATAAAAAATATTTATTAAACTCATTCTTAATATATTCCATGTAAACCCTGAATGAATCACAACGCTTGGCATGGAAGTAGTCCTCCGTACACACTAACAATGTTATCATACTCTCAAAAAATAGAAAGCATGAAGTTATGAGGTATATAATAATTAATCGATCATAAAGACATTTTTAATATCATATATATCACATATATACAATAATTTTACTATTATTACAATCATTAAGAGGTGGTAATGTAAAAAAGAATGATATCGGTTCGCGAGGTGGTAGTCCACTGTACTCATGAACAATGATTATATAACCCATTTGATGAAGGTGTGTGTCTTTATAGATAATTAAATAGAGAGAAAATAATCTAAATATTTCTAATATTCTAATTTTTTTATGTAAAAATTATATAAAAATAATTTAATAGGTTTCATAAAGAAACAAAGAAAAATGTTCATCGATGAACATTACCTATTCTTTGGGTATCTTCTTTTTCTTTGCTACATATGAATTACTTGGTTGGAATTATACCAAATTTTGGGAATATTGGATTATATTAGTGAAGTTTTTATGCTACTATTTCCGGGGTTTATTGATCAAAATTTCCTTAGAGTTGTGAAGAAGTGGGGAGAGTGAATGCCCTTTTATCACGGAGGAGTGATATTATTCTATATACCAAATATTAGTCACTATTAAGATGAGTGTATTACCTAATGTGACACCAAAATAAAAAACTAATCTAGGGTATGTATTAATTGGTCTTTTTATACATAAAAATCTAAAAAATAAATACATTTTTAATCAAGTTATTTTTTAGTCTTTATGTTTACTCAGTTTTATATTTATGTTTTTACCTAGGTAGCTTGTATATTTTCAATTACCTTGTTATTTTGTCCACTAAGTATATAATTAGAAATATAGATAAAATAATTTTTGTCCATTGAATCTAAATATTTTGTAAAATTTATAAAATATAAATTCTAGATTTGTTTGAAATTAATTTTAAATCAAACACATGTAATGTGCGAAACAAAATTTTAACACTAGTCAAGTTAAGTAATTCTAGCATTTTCACTAATAGTTATGGTAAAAAATTAATTTTAACTTATTATATAATATATATAATTATTATTATTAATATTTAGGTAATGTTTCCCAATTTAATTTATATTAGTGGAATAATTTGATTTAAAATTTATCCCACAGATGTGATGAGAAATTGAGTTTTTAATGTGACAGTGTTCAAAAGTTTACAATGTTTTCATATTAAATTTCAATATAAAATTAATTCAAATGAAATAAATTGGATTAATAGATGTATAAGTGAACTAATCAGAACCAATTTAAAATACAATTTTACTATATAAACAATTCAAAATAAAAGGTTTCAATTGAAATTCAATATTTTTCGTTATTCTTCAAAATATGGATATTTTTATAATAATAGAACAATTAAATCTTTGATAATGTTGATTATAGGATTTAAAAAATGATTTTTATTTTTTCAAATATAACTTATAAAATTTTCAATAATTAGTTTTAAAATTATTGATCTATTAAAAGGTTGTGAAGTTACCTTTTATGGGAATATATCTTTTTATGCGCAAAATTCTAGTTACCCTTATTAGTTTATAAAACAAAGAAGATGAAAGTTAAATAGTTTATTTAATAATATATATATATATATATATATATATTTCATTTGAATAATTCATATAATGTTTTTTTATCTTATTGAGATAATTTGTTTTTTTACGTTGAAATATAGTTTTTCAGAAATATAATTTCATTATTTTCAAATAGTTATTAATTTAATTTCTAATTAATTGTATACCAAATAATTAATTTCATAAAAAATTATAAACCATATTTTAATAATTTTTTTTATCATTTTCATACCTTCCATCCCAAAGTATAGTGATAACTATAATAATATTTTAATAATATGTCACTTTTCGTTTAAACTCAATCTAGTATGTAATGCAAGCTAAGCTCATTATTCTTTGTAAGGTAATCTAAAATCAATGTTTCATGTATTGAAATATTAAATTGATTTTGTATTAAGAAAACCTATTTTTAGGGCACTGTTCAATGATATAAATCAAATAATTTTAATTTATTATTTAAAAGGATATTTTGTCATTGAAATTTGTCTAGGTCACCAATGTTTTAATACTCAGAGGTTCCTTTAATTGTAAAAAATAATGTAAAAATTGATTAATAAAAATTCCTTTTAAAAATAATGATGTAAAACAAATGGTTACCCATGTTTACTCATAACTAGATTTCAATATATGAGAATATTGCACAGGAGTGAAAACATGGACATGTAATAGAAAAATAAAACCCAAATATAGATGAGAGTGATAAAAAATGGTCAGGTGAACATTAATGATAAACAATATATGAACCAAAGTGGCTTGAAAAAATTATTTGATATCATATGAATTATGATAATGGGACATGATTTTATTTCACAACCCTATTCCGAAATTTGAATGATTTTCACAGGACGATATACATACTTGATTCAATTCCACTTTTTATGAACAATAACACACATTGGTAGTTCCTTTAAAAATTTCTACATCATATCTTACTCTAAGAAATAGGGTTTAATTTTTCATTCCTAATGCACTAATTTGTCATGAGATTCATAAATAAGATTATAAGTCATTTATCTATATTTTTTTATCATCATAGAAAAACCATTATTTGAGGTTATACAATATACAAAAATCATTATATGGAAAGATAATACTTTAATTTCTAAAACATGATACGAATTTTAACATAAAACATCAATGGTTATCCTTTTAACACTTTATTAAAATTAAAATCCAAAAAAATTGAATGAAGATAAGTAAATCTTTCAAAATCAACTTATCATTGACCCCTCATATAACATACAGTAACTCTTGGTTTCGATATACCAAACATGTGAATAAGATCATCATTGATTCTCCTAAAACATGGTAATAACTGGAATTATCATAAATTCTTATTTAAACATACATTCCTCCTTATTCCAATGACTATGGGGTATATTCCTTAAATCCAAAAATGTTTTAAACTCTATCCATGACAGCATAAACCACTTTTTCTACAAATAATTACTTTATTAACTAGGTAATCACAACTGTGCAATTTACATTATTCTTATCCAACATCTCTTTATCCAAAAAAATACATTTTTCTTATCATTTGGAACATGTTAAGGGTTAAATTCCCTTAATCACTTGTATTACATAAAATATAACATTATCATTAAAAAAATTTACTAGGTCATTAATACCATTCCATATACTCTTTCATATCCTTAATTAAAAATATATACTAAACAATCCTTATATATTCTATAATTCATATAATAAAATCCATGAATTACTATACATAAATAATTATTAATCATACTTCTCAAAAAATTAACTAAGATTAACGATATTATTTTTCAACACTTCTTGCCATCCACATGTCATTTGTAATCTCTTTATCATCAGTAATATAACAATTAGTTATACCTTCTTGCTGACATTATTCCCCAAATTAACCCCACAGACATAAAATTTCATAATTTCTATACATTACACATTTAAAGCATTCATCCATTGGTAAAACCTTATGGAAAACAATATTCGAATCCATTTAATTATGTAAAATCTTCATTTTTTCATGGAAGTTAGTTACTATATAACTTTATTCACCACACATAAAACCTCATCTCATTCCGTTGATACATTCCCTTTAGTTCTTCATTCCATATTACTAATATATAGTAAAATGAATATTCATTCCTCCAAAGGACTTCACTATATGTGTTCTTAGTGAACTCTTTCATTATATTTTTGTTAGTCTAATAGTTTCCTAAGGTAAAAGTTATTAATTATGTTAAGTTAAGAATGATTAGGAATTATTAAAATATTCTTTTCTATAGTCATTACCCGATTTTATTTATTATCAAAAAAATTACCATAATATCCAATGTTATCCCAGTTCATTTTGGTACCCACCATTGACTAAAATCATAAATCATCATATGAGTAACACTAATGATAATATGAAACCAAATAGAGAATATAATCTCTTTTAGGATATCTAAGTCTTGTAAGAATTTATAATAAATGAATCCTCAGTTTTATCATAGTTTATTCATAGTCATAATTCATTTAAATCATTCAATATGGTTTATAAAGTGTTTTTGAATTTCCAAAGAATACCCCCTAGGGTGTCAGACATGTTATGAGACAAGGACTTTTATCGGGCACCATTTCCTAATCTAGTTTAGATCTATATAGTGTTTTCAGATTTGTTAACCCTATTTAAATCTATGTAAAATCCACATCCACTTGTAGTTCTCAGACATGGATGTATTTCTGGGAAACCACTCTACCTATCCATTTCCAAAATTTGATATCATTTTACTATACTTTGAATAAGCCTTAGAATTATGCATAGTCATTTTCTTATGAAGATCACTAAGGTTTTACCATCCTAATTTCTAATGGGTATGAAAACCTTTACACTAATAGATATCATAATATCCCAAAAACTTCATACATAGACATTACATCATTTTTGTGGAATATTCATTTAACTCCATAAATACAAACTAGAGAACCATAATAGTTTAGAGTATTTGGTTACTAGAAACTTTAAAAATTATACATAAGTGAAATAAATAATCTCCAACTATGTTATTATTATCTAGAACCATTCTTAGACATATCAAACATAATTTATATCTTCATAATACGTGGGAACGAAAGATAAGAAAGGGTGAGCTCAGATGCTTAGTAAGGAAAAACAATGATGATATGTGTGCATAAAACAGACAAAAGTGTATGAGAACATGATCCTAACATTTGAAAAACATAACCTACATATCAAATATAATAAACATGAGTCATGGAATAAATAATTATATTTCATAAGAAATGATTCATTATTAAATCAAATAACATGGGTCATGTGAGCATAAGAATTGGAATTTCGGGCCTATAAATTAGCATAGAAAATATTATGTCATGGATACCCTCCATGATGTTCATAAAATGTTAGGAATAGGATAATTAACCATGTTAATAATTTAGTAATGGGATAACCATAGATGTTTCATCATCTTTAGGTTTAAGCTAACCAACATGAACCCCTATCTTTGGGTTTGGGTTAAACACCTATGTAACATCATCTTTATTCATGGACTAAACACTCATGTACTCTCATATTTTGGATTTTGATAAACTATCATATACCCTCATATCTAGGTTTGGGTTAACCACAAATGTACCCTCATATTTGGTATTGGTATAAACAACAATGCAACTTTTAGCCTTATATTGCATTTATCATTACCCAATGCGTTGAAGCACTATAAGGGAACACCCATCACATATGTTATAAGAGGATCACCTGGTGCTAACTGGGAGACCCCATCATAGGATCTATAATAGGATTACCTAGAACTATATGGGTTTTCCCATCAATATTCTATAAGGGTAGTACCAGGTTCTTTCAGGGCTTCCCCATCTTATATTTAATGTACAAGAACCAAAACATGACTAAAGCATATAGATCTTTCATAAAACTCATAGAAACATCAATAATTAATTTTATAACTTTATTTACCCATTGGAAAGCAGTTGAGTTTATTTAAACCTATTTTAAACAATATTTAAATATTGAATAGAAATTGGTTCCATAATAATCTCTTTGAAACTTGATTAACCAATGGAAAAGGAATGAGTTTCCATGAACAAAATGCCCAGAAAACAAACCATTCAGAGAAAGAATATAAATATTAACCTTGGATTGTGCCCCTCGTAAGGAAGTATAACACCAATGGATGTCATATTAGATAGAAAATAATTTTTGAAGGAACATTTAAAACAATTCATGATGGAAATATCCTTCCATAATTGAGAAACATATTTTAAAGAATAAAACATCATGAAGGAATTTTTGTTTTAAGGTATCCTTGAAAACATATAAAGTAATATTTGAAAATAACTTAAACAAATTAATTAATTTATAAATATTTTTCATTGATATTTATGTTAAATTTTCACATAAAAGCATTTTAGAATTTTTTTAGGAAACATGGTTTTGGAAGAAAATAGATTTCTGACCAAAGAGATAAATAAAGTCAGATTTTCCTAAAAATTTATTCTTAATTATAATAAGTACAAATGTTTGAATTAATTATAAAATTACATAAATATATTATGAAAGAACATAAAGGGATAATCTTCATCACAATTTTTGAGATATGAATTATAAGAATATATCAATGGATGAACAATCATAAATAATGACAATAAACAATGGGATTGTAGAAATAAACACTTACCACCTTGGAAATGTTGAATCATTATCTTCATGAAATAATAACTTTAAGTGAAGCTCAAAATATCATTTAATGGAAATGTAAATAACAATAATTTTATTTAAGATCATGTTGAATCATAATCTTCAAATGGAAATTTAAATAATAATAATTTTATTTATAATAATAAAAAGGTACATTCTTGGGAATTATATACCACATAGAATAAAGAGGCGATGAATATAGAATGTGTCTCACAATAGTAAAAAGTGAGATGAAAACCTTTTACTTTAAGTCTTGAATTCTTTCACACACATTCAAAACAATTATATATTAAATATAAGTTTTTCGTACATATATCACAGAATAATATTCATATATATCATACAATATATTATTTTATTATTATATTACCCATTTATTTACAAATATATTCTTTATGTTACATTTTGGTTAAAAACCTCTATGTTTTCTTTATATGTTTTGAAATTTTGTTTTTGGTCCTCTTACTTTGACCATGATTTCAACATTTTTTGATTTTAAAACGAGATATAAATTCACATGTAATAATTATATATTTATTTGTAATTATAAAAAAAATTGAAATTGGAAATGAAACACACCGTTCCGAGAGACGGTAGGATGTATGTACACATGATCATTGATTCTGTTTTCATATATAATTAAAATACATAAAAATATATATGATATATATATTATAATTATAGTAGAATTATTATGTAATATGAATCATATATTTATGTCATGACCCATACAAGTGGGGCTTGTGCCATGACTCCCCAAGCCCGCATACAATAGGCCAGGGGCTGGTGACTAGCACCGAGTAGGCATATCACTAACATGGGAGGCATTACCTATGTATATGTGCACACACACACACACACATCTCTAATCACAAAAATTCTATAATGTAAAAACCACTATGGAAAAACATTCGTGCATATGACTAAACCCAACCAACAGAGTTAAATGAAGTAAAGTGAGGAAAGTAAAACTGGGCCAAAATACAAGACCACCAAAAACAAGAGTCTACAAACTAAAAAGTCCAATCATTAAAAACATAGAGATACTGGGAATCATTCTCATTGTCGTAGGAACACCATGACCTATAGGGAACTTAGAAATCTCAGTCTGGTCCTGGTCAGCCCTGGACTCGATCAAAATGCTTCTTTTCTACATAAGACAGAACACGTCCAGGAAAATCCCTTCTCATGGTGAGTATAACAATACTTAGCAGAGGACCCCGATTACCACAACACAATACCCATGTTAAAGGTATAATCAAATCTAAATATTATATGTGCACTGAACATATTACAAGAGAAACACAATCCATATATACTCAAAACCCAGACCCATAGTCTGAGGATGAGTCACATGACCACATACCCTCACTAGGGTTTCAGTTCAATGGTTCCAGGATTCAATCATCTGGGAGAACTAACTCCACCAGTCTGATAGCTTTGATGAAGTTTTTCTGATTAGTACTATTTATTTGGAAGAGCCATGGGATATAGATAATCTCATTCTAGGATCACACACTCTATATTGTGGAAAGATCATGATACGTAGATAAGGATCCATGCCGGGGCCTTCGCGGATACCACGACTCATCTGGATTCACTTGCTAAGTATAAGATCCACATCTTGTTGGATTAGCAGAGTTGATTCCTAACTCTACCTAGGGTAAATAATGGATAGATAATCCCACTTTAGGACTTCTTGAGGGATGCCTGACTCTATCTCTAAAATTACTGCTAAAGAGATTATACTCTTGTGGATGGAAATGTCACCTGAACTTCAGGGGAATGAGAAAAGGTGGAACTAAACCAAACAAAAAGTATCGAAGGAATGGTGTAAAAGAGGATCAATTCGTATTCTAGGATATAAACAGTGTGTAGAAGGGTCACACACCATGTCTTATAACTCCGGGTACTACAGATGTGTAATTTCCTGAGTCAATGGTAACATTCTATATAGAATAGTAAGTAGACAACATGTAGGATGGACCAAAATTTTTATCTTGAAACTCTGAGTACTACTTGTGGGTAATGTCCTGAGTCAGAGTGAACATTCCATGTATAAAGGTAAGTACACGGCATATATGATGGAAAACATGCCATGTCCATGTAACCGAAGTTCCCTCCATGTTCCGGCTGTGTGCTCATACACAGATTCAACCAGTGTGGGTCGTCCTGTGTAACTGGTACATGGGGTAACATGCCTAACCAGCCTAGTCTGGCCTTGTGGTAGAGTACATGATGTGTACTCCACCCTATGTCTATCTATCACCCGAGTTACATGCCGAGTCCCGCATAAGGACCCACACAACGTGTTCATCAGATAACACACTATGTCATCGCTTTTTTATGTGCTAAACCCTAGCTGTCGTTGGGTCTATCCCACACAGCGTGTTCTTCGGGATACATGCCGTGTGTTACAGAAATTCCCAAAAAATTTGTTCTTCCTCCGAATGCCTCTAGTGTCGTTTAGATCTTCAATCTATCCTTCAGTTCATCCCGAAATTCCAAGGTTGTGGTCTCCCCAACACCTCAATTCCATTTCCATGGGTTTCAGATATCTGATTGGCCACAAAAACATGTACTGATTTACCGGCACAAATAATGTTTGAAGAAAGAGAACTCTCAAAACATGTTGATTCATCTCCTCTATATTCTTCGCACCTTCTCCGGGTCATCACGATGTCGGATCTTAGTTTTGGGATTGTTGCGCCAAGAAAGGAATGTGAAACGATTCATTTTTTGTATCCCCGTGATGAATGGGAAGAATGTGAAGAACCTAGGGAAGAGGGGGAAGAAGAAAATAAAAAATGAAGGAATGAACCTCCACTCTCGTTTGTCATGATGTTAATCCACTTTTTTAGAAAGTTTAAATGGGGCAAATTAAAAATTTAAATCTTGAAAAATTAATCCACAGAAATGAACCCAATAAATAAAAATCCTTCCCACAAGAACGAAGATGCACGATTCAAATGGTTCATAGGTTGATCTGCATTCATGGTTTAATTAAATGAAGTGGAAGAAACTACTGAAAACATAACCTATACCTCGAGAAGAGTTAAATTACTAACTAAGGGATTGTTTTGCTATCGTAGACGAGATCCTTCAATTCCGTTGGCGCATGAGTTCATAATTTTGATTCATTGTCATTCGTTGGAGAGAGTTCTATACAAAGCTCCAAGAATTATCCATATATTATCTCAATCTTCTTCCAACAACCAACATTTAATTAACCCATTAAAGGGAGGGAACATGTTTCACATTCCATTACGTTTCAACACTAATGTGATAGTGTTTCTAGTTTAGAGTCATTATGATGTGTCATTAATTATCGAAAAAGCTACCTCATCACTGTTCTTTAGTGAAAATTTCCAAATAAAAAAAACATTCTTTTCAAAATATTATTATTTATTTTATTTTACTATATTTTTTGTTAAAATTAAATTTTTCCATCGAACCATGCTAGTCGAGTTTAGGCCCATTCTTTGGTAAATTCATCTTCTCAGACGCAACAGTGCCCTCAGTTTTTTAATCCGAGTATCCGTTTAGCAACTACCACAACCTCGCACACACTCCAACTTACATAACATTAAAAACGTTCAAACCACCATTCTGGGGATACTGGGCCTTAGAATGTTGTGTCGTCTCCACACTAAGTCTCGAAATAATTCCATATAATATAAAAAAATACCAGAAAAATTTGACACATTACATTCTCCCCACCTTGGGTCTTTGTGTTCTTGAAAATAAAAAAAAAACGTGATACTGAAATAGATGTGGGTAATGCACATGAATTTATAAATCCCTCTCCAACGTGCTATCCTGAATATTCCAATGTTTGCACCAAACAAGCACTAGGGGAATTAAACCCCCATGACGCATCCTCTCCAATCGATACTTGATCTCCAATAGGTACTATGAAATGGTTGTCCATCCTCAATGTCCAGCTCACCCCAGTGAATGATATTCATGGGTTCCTGAACGTACCTCCTGAACTGCGACATGTGGATGACATCATACACCCGATGCAAGTGTGGATACATTTTTAGGTGGTACTCCACGTCACCAACTCTGCACAATATCTGGAAATTTCTGACAAAACATAGTGTTAAAATGTTGCCCTAGCCAAATATATGTAACCCTCACTGTGGTTAGACTAGAAAGAAGACGTGGTATCCCTCCTCGAACTCCAGAGGTATCTATTTCTTATCATCACATAACTTATTCCAGCTCTGGGCAGTCATTATCTGGTCTGTGATGATTTTCACTTTCTCGGTGGTAGCCCACACCAACTCTGGACCCATGGGTACTGAGTCTCCACGATCTGTCCATAAAAGCAGTGACTGGCATGGTGTCCCATATGAATCCTTGAATGGTTCCCTACCAATGGTGGTGTGGTATCTGTTTTTGCATGATAACTCCACTAGTGTTAGGTGGTCCTTCCTACTGCAACCAGACTCTAAGATACAAGCTCCCAACATATCCTCTAGATCTGAATGACCCTCTACGTTTGAACTTTTATCTGGGGATTGAACACAGTGCTCAAGTGTATATGGGTCCCAAAAGCCTCATGCAGACCCTTCCACAACTGGGATGTGAATCAAGCATCTCGATCTGAGACTATTTTGAAGGGACGCCATGAAGACAATCTATCTACTACACCTAGAAGAATCCCAATAACTCTATGAATCTTTGCTCCATAATATCTTGGAAGTGGGATGACTTGGTGAGTCAGTCAATGATCACCCAGATGGAATAATGACCCTTGGACGTTTGTGGTAAGCCCGTCACCATGTCCATCGATATTCCATCGCACTTCAACTCTAGAACTTCCAGGGGTGATCAAACCCCACTGTAACCTGGTGCTTTTCCTTCACCTACTGGCATGTATGGCATCGATAAAAAAAACTCCCCTACTACCTTCTTCATACCTAATCACCACAACTACCATAAAAGATCCTAGTATATCTTTTCCATGCTAGGGTGTACCACCAATGGGTATTTTGGAAACTCCCTCAGGACCTCCTCCCAAAACTCCACATGCACAATAGTATTCCCTCTAAAAAGGAATACATTCTCCCCAACTATACAATACTTATCTGGAGTATTTCCTATGGAAAAATGATCATGTAAGGTCTTGTAGTCGACATCCCCTAGCTATACCTCCATAAATCGTAGTAAGAGTGGAGGGGTGACAACCATCAACTAATGGTAATATGCATCCACTTTGTCTATAAAGAAAAACTGTAATGAGGTCAAATTATTTATCACCTCATTTTGTAGCTGTGAACTCGATCTTTGGTTGAGGGCATCTTCCTCAGTGTTCCCCTTTCCAGGAGTATAGATGATCTCAAATTCATAATCCTAGAGGAACTCTAGCCATCACATCTCCATCAAATTTAGATCCAGCTATGAGAAGATATACTCGAGGCTCTTGTGGTCAAAGTAGATGATAAATAATTCACCTATCAGTTAGTGTCACCACATATTTAATGAGAATACTACAGTTTCCAACTCAAGATCAGGGGTCACGTAGTTCTTCTCATGTTCCCATAGCTGTTTCTAACTATAATAAATCACCTCCCGCCTATCTATCAGGGAACAAACAAGACCTGTCTTTGATTCATCCCATAAAAATACGTACTCACCGCTCTCTTCTTGGAATCTCAATATTGATTCCTTCGTCAAACTCTGCCATAGCTGCGGGAAAGCAATCTGGAACTTCTTCTTCCACATAAAGGGTTTCCCCTTCCTCATCAAGGCTAACATCGGTGCTAATATCCTGGATAAATAAGAAATGAATCTCTTGTAATATACTAACAACCCAAGGAAGCTTCGCACCTCGGTCACACTCTTAGGTGGATTCCATGATTACAACACCTCAACCTTGGCTAAGTCTACTGCTTCTCTATATGCTGAGATAACATGTACTATAAAATGGTCCTTATGTATCTAGAACTATCTCTTCGAGAGCTTCCCAAAAATATGCTGCTCTCGAAGTATGTCTAGAACTACCCCCAAGTGTCTCGTGTGATCTTCCTCTAACACTGAATACACAAGGATGTCATCAATGAAGACCACTACGAACCAGTCTATGTATGGATGAAATATCTAGTTCATTAGTGCGATGAACACTATGGGGGTGTTCATCATGCCAAAAGTCATAAACAAGTACTCATAGTGATTGTTTCTACATCTGAAAGACGTCAATCCTCTAAAGGGGATACTTTCTCTTCATCATCACTAGGTTCAGGTGCCAGTAATCCAAAAAAAACCTCAAACTCACATATACATTCTTGGAAAACAAAACTAGGGTGCTCAAGGTAAAACATTGGGTCTTACGAAGTCCTTACTCTGTAAATCCCAAAACTGCACCCTCATCTTGAAAAGCACTGTGGGAGCCATCTAATACTCTGGTGAAGATATCGGTGCCATCCCAGGGTGTAAGTAAATGCATAAGTCGATCTACTGGTGGGGAGGTAGTCCATGAACATCTTCAATAAAGACATCCTTTTACTCCACCAGAACTATAAGGAACTAGAAGCTCACAATATCTACTACTAAGAGGGTAATTCTAGAAAACTCATGAGTGATCGGGTGCACCCTCCTATGCATGAGCCCATACTCTGCTGCCTGAGTCTCCTTTTCACAAAACAAATGATAAATTATTTCCATAATTGTTGACACACCACACTCTTTGCCTAAAGCAGTCAATCATGGCATGAACCTAAGATTTCCAAATCATCCTGAGAATGACATCGTAAGGCCTTGACTCTACCACCAAGAGGTTCCAACCGAAACACTCACCTACAAGGGGAAGATCACACCACCAATAAATATGTGTGATCATCGAGTCCCCTTACGTAGGTGTATCCAAGCATAATGGTTGAGTAAATGGTCTACTGAAATATCAAGGATTCACACAAGACTTGTGGAGAGGAAGTAATTATTGTAAACTATGTCTATAAGTATATATGCTAAGGTAGATAAGATATAGATCATACCTCGGATCATCCCTAGCATACTTGGGTCATACGCCTTGACTGCATGCAGCTGTCCCCATCCCTGTCCCCCAGCTCCCCGAGCTTGGTGTGGACCTCTTGGGGTTAGTGGAAAAAGTATATTGAATCGTATTCCTCCACCTATATCTCTCCATGATCATATACCACATCCACCATGTGGTGGGTCTGTCTGCTCAACTCTCTGCCTCTTCCTTGGTGGTCCATACACCGCCTCTCTATCAGTAGATCTACAGGTCAGACAGTCTCTAGAAAGATGCCCCCTACCATCACACGAGTAGAATCACCTCTACCTAAGATGAATGGATCCATCCTAAGAGTCATAGACTATAGATCCCCTATCCTGGGTCGTCTTGTGATGTCTCCAATGTCTCAAACCCTATACCTCACGTCGGCTCCCTGTTGATGAGGTCACTGGACATGTCTGTCTGTTGCTACCTTCCCCCAGCAGCCTCTATTCAGCACAGAATCTCTCAATCACAAAGGCCCATTTGAGCACTCCATAAAAAGTGTAAATTCATAGAGGAATGAAACTAGCTTGGATGTCTCTTCGCAGACCTCACTCGTAGGTCTGCGCTCTAATGTAATGATCCCTGACCATATCCATCTAGTAACTAGTGAGGTTGGTGAACCTTGATGAATAGTTGGACACCATTAAACTACACTACTGAAGATGAATAAGCTCTTTGATACGCACTTCTCTCAGCATAACTGGAGAGAAATCCTCCCTAAAGAGTCATGAAAACTACATCCACGACAGAGACTATTTGTTGTAAGTCTGAGTTTTCTAACTCCACCGTCATTCTACTGAACCTTGAAGAAGGCTCGCTTATAGGATCAAAATTTGGTCCAATGGTGTCCTCACTGGAAGGAAAGATCTGGTAACTGACTCAAGATAGTCATCTACTGCCTGTAGTTCCAGCTCACCTCAAAAGATGAGTGGTCTCTGTCTCTGAAACTCATGGAGCGAGATCCGCTTGTTCCTCTCATCCTTTATTATTGTAGGTACCACAGGTTTCTCCACTGGTGGTGGTATAGAATGTGAACCACCTATAGGTAACTCCTAGGGAACTGGTCCCTATATCTAATCCTCTTCACTAAGGGGATCATCCTCATGACCGAGCTGTTGAATCCTAGCGTATATGCATCGTGGAGGCAAACTGTAAGGAAACAATATGTCCCATGGCCAATGAGTATCTCTGGATAGATGAGATTAAAATAAATTTAAAACAAAACCCATTCCTATATTATGCATGTACCATTATTTTATTTCCCAACAACTATTGTTTTCATGTACTGAGTCAAAAATCTGGTAATTGAATCCTGGTGTATGGATACGTCGGCTGCTCACACCAAAACCTGTGTCTCTGGCATAAAATCTGAGCTCGAAACAGTTAATAATGGTTCCCCAAAGCAATATCAATGTCTCTTGGTCCTGAGGTAGAATCGGCCACCTCAGATAACACTCTGTCATGACCCATCCCAATGGGGCCTATTCCGCGACTCCCCAAGCCCACCACCAATAGGCCAGTGGCTGGTGTCTATCATTGAGTAGTCATATCACTAACAAGGGAGGAATTTCGTATGTACCTTCACACACAAACAAACACACATCTCTAATCCCAAAAATGCTGAAATGTAAAAACCACTAAGGAAAAAAATGAATGTATACAACTAAACTCATCTAACAAAGTACAACGAAAGTAATGTGCAGAAAGTAAAAATGGTCCAGAATATAAGCCCACCCAAAAAAAAGTCTGCAAACTAAAAATTCCAACATGTAAACACAAATAGATATTGGGGATAATGCTTGTACTATAGGAACAACTCTCCATGTAGGGAACGCAAAAAGATCAGTCTGGTATAGGTCCTCCCTGGACTTTGTCAAAAGGATTCTCATCTGCACAAGACACGACACATACGAACAAAGCCCATACCACGTTGCATATAACAATACTATGTATAGGTCCCCAAAAACCAAAAATCAATATGAAAAGGAAAGGTAAAATCATCTCTACACAGAATATGTCTAAAGAAAATATAACAAGAGAAAAATAATTCATATATACTAAAAACCTAGAACTGTAGTCTGGATATAATTCACATGCCCGCATTCCCCCTCTAGGGATTCAGTTCGAAGGTTCCATGAAGAAATCATCTAGGAGAACTCCCTCCATGTGTATGATATCTATGATGACATCCGTACGAGAAGTAATGTTCATTGGGAAAATCCATTAGAGATAGATACCCTCATTCCAAGAGAACACACTCCTAAGTAGGGAATAATCATTATATACAAATGAGGATCACTGCCAGGGCCATGGTGGATTCCAGGACTTATAGTGAATCACATTCTATGTAGAGGATTGATGTCCTATAGGATAAGTCTCATCGATACCCGACTCTACCTAGGGTGAATAATGGATAGAGGATCTCACTCTGATCCACTCGAAGGAATACCTAACTCTATTTTAGAAAGTACTATAGAAGGGATCATACTCTTATGGAGAGAAACGATAGCCGATATTTAGGGGAACAAGAAAAATGGAAACTTATCCAAACCAAAAATGTCAAAAGAACGATGGAAAAGTGGATCAAGACACGATACAAGATATAAATGGAATGTTGAAGGGTTCACACACCGTGTCTTGCGACGCCAGGTATTACCCGTGTGAGACAGTCCGAGTCAGAGGGAACATGTTGTGTAAAAAGGTAAGTACATGACAAGTAGGATGGACCACACACCGTGTCTGAGTAACCGGGGTTACCTCCATGTCCATGACCATGTTTCCGTACCTGTCTTCAACTTGTCTGACCCATCCCATGTAACTGGTACATGGGGTAACCCGTGTAACCGGCGTGGTCTTTCCATGTGGTGGAGTACATGTTGTGTACTCCCCCCATGTCCGTGTATCATCTAAGATACACGTCAATCCCCGTTTAAGGACCCACACGCCGTGTTCTTCAGAGAACACACCTTTTCATCACTTCATACTTTGTGAAACCCTATCTTCCACTCAACCGGTCCCACATTGCATGTTCTTTAGGATACACGTAGTGGGTTCCAGAAATTTTCAGAAATGTCATTATTCCTCGGTGTGCCTCTGGTGTTCTTCTAATCTTTGATAAGGCTTCCTGTTCATTGAGAAACTCTAAGGTTGAGGTCACCCCAACACCTCAAGTCCATTTCCATGGGTTTCAAACCTACGATTGGCACCAAGAAAACATACCAATTTACTCGCACGAAGAACGTTCAAAGAACAAGAACTAACAAAAAATGTTGATTTGACAACCGATATCACCATCACTCCTCCGCCGGGTCATCATTATGTCAGATCTTCGTTTTGGGATCGTTGCACCAGGAAATAGATGCACATTGATTCCTCATTCATATCGCAATGAAAAATACGAAGAATGCGAAGAACGTGGGGAATAGGGGGAAGAAAAAAAAAGAAAAAACGGAGGAATGATATTCCACTTTCGTTCACCACATCATCAATCCGTTGTAGTTAGAAATTTTAAATGGGGAAAATTAAAACATTAAAACCCTAGAAATTAATCCCTAGGAATGAAACTGATAAAGAAAAATCTCTCCCATAAGAAAGAGGATGTGCGGGTCAACCGGTTCGTAGGTTGATCCATAATCATAATTTAAATAAAAAATGGGGAATACACAATTTAAATCATAACCCCTACCTTGAGAAGGGATCGATCACTAACACAAGGATTGTGCTGCTGTCGTCATCAAGATCCTTTAAATCTGTTGGCACAGTACTTCTAACTTTTGATTCATCATCTTTCATTGTCGTGAGTTGTACCAAAATCTACATGAATTCTCTATAGATTCTTTCAATCTTATGCCAGTGACTATCATTTGATTAACCCATTAAAATGAGGGAATTTGGTTCAGACTTCCATTACACTACGACCTTAATGAGTTAGTATTTTAGTTTTTGTATCATTATGTTGGGTCATTAGTTATCAAAATAGCCGCCCCTTCGTTGCACTGTAGTGAATTTTTCCAAATAAAAAAAATTCGAATTATTTTATTTTACTAAAATTTTTCAAAAATTAACTTTTTTCCTTCAACCCATGCAGATCGAGGTTAAGACTGTTCATAGGAAAAGTCATCATCCTTGATGAAAAAATGACATCAGATTTTTAATCCAGGAATAAATTTTAAGTCTTCCAAAACTGTGCACACATGCCAACCCAGTTAACATAAAAAAGATCAAACCACCATTCTGGGATCATCAGGCCTCAAAATGACATGCTTTTTCCATGCATGTTCTTTAAATAATTAAATATACTAAAAAAATTACATGGAAAATCCATGAAATTAGAATTTATTTTAAACCCATAGTTAATACATTCCTTGTGAAGATTTAATGAATCACATCAATTCATTAGGTGGTAGTCCACTATTCGCACGAACGACACCATCGTATTATCAAAAAATGTAAAGCATGAATATATGTGTTATATAATAATTAAAGAATAATAATACATCATAAATATAACATAAATCATATATATACAATATTTACATCATTATTTCCAACCATAAGAGTTGGTAATTGAAATATGAGGGATATCTATTCGTGAGGTGGTAGTCCGTCATACACATGAATGAAAATTTTGTAAATAATTTAATGGAATTATATGTGGTTTTAGGTATTAAACATATCATAAATAATATAATTTTTTATTATATAAACATTAACTAAAAATTATTAAATGGGAAAGTGTAATAAGGAAATCAAAACCGCTTGTTGATGATCGTTACCTCTTTTTTCAGGTATCACCTTTTGGGTTTTTCCAAAAGACATACTAGGTTGGATTTATACCCTATGTAAATAATATAATTTGTTAAGATAAGTTTTGATAATTTATTGTTTTACTGTATGACAGATATAACTATTTTGGGAGTTGTAAATAGTTGGGGGGAGTGAATTCCCTTTTATAATGGAGTATTAGTGTCAATATTTTTAATGCCTAAAATTAATCACTATTGGGAGGCCTACCATACCTAATGTACCTCCAAAATAAATGAATAATGAAATAGGGGGATTAATATTTTTATAAACAAATCCAACATAGAAAATAATTATATTTTATCATGTTAGTTTTTAATCATTATGTTTACTCAATTTTATCTTTATAATTTTTACCAATGTAACTAGTATTTTCTTATTTACCTGGATATTTTATCCATTATGGTTATAATTAAAAATATATTTAAAAGATATTTTATGAAAAATAATTATATATATTTACCCCAATTCATTCAATATTTTTTGTATATGTGTTTAAAATTAATTTTATTACAAACACTTATATTACACAAAACCTCATTTTAACATTAACCGAGTTAATTAATTTTATCTATTTTCATTCATCATTGTGGTAACAAATTAAATTGAAATTATTATATAATATAGTTTAGGGATATTAAAATTAAATAATCTATTTTTATGAATTCCATTCCTTTATGTGGCATAATTGAATTTAAAATTAATATCACAGACGCGACGAGAAAGCAAATTTTTAAAGTAAAATTGTTCAATGGTTTAAAAAGTTTCTACATAAAATTTCATTTTGAAAAAGTTTAAAATGACATATATTGGATTAATAGATGTATAATTGATCTAATTATACTTTAAATTCAATTTAAAATAGGACATAACTGAATAACTAATTCAAAAAAACTGTTTTCAACTAAAATTCATTATTTTTAACTATTTATCAAAAAATGAATCTTTTCATAGAAATCCCAAAAATTCACCGAATAATGATATTGAAATTATGATTTAAAAACTATTTTTTTTGATAAATTTTATAATAGATTCAAAATTTAGTTTTTAAAATAATTTTTCCATTAAAAAGCGGTAAAACTACCTTTTAGAAAAATACATCTTTGATGCATAAAATTGAATGTATTCATATCTATTTTCCATAAATCACATAAGTTGAATTTAATATAGTTGATTGAATATATAATACATATATTTCATCAAAATAATTTATCAAAAATGGTTTGTTTAATTTATATAGAGAATGAGATTTTTTGAAATGAGTGAGAATAGTTGCTCTTGCATTAAAAATGAAATAAAGTCTACATCCGTCTAAAATTAGTAACCTTACATTTATAAATTTCAATAAAAAACCAGAGATCATTAAGAATAGTCTGATAAGAAACACAATACACCTAAGGAACTCCTTTGTTTTCAAGAACTTCCATAAGTGTTTTACCTTCATGATAAACATGCATAATGATGTAGTACATTGATCTGTTCTAGTCAAGGAATTTGTACCATTTTGAGGTCTTCTTCTAAGAGTGAGAAACTTTCACACTCCCAATGAATTAGAAAATAATTATGGAGTCATACTCAAACCATATTCTGTTCTTGCTCGTATGATGATCAAAATCCAAGGCATTTAAAAAGAACTTCATCTTTTCATCAAATGCTGAAGTAGTGCCAAAAGGACATTACTAAAATTCGATGCTATCCTCAGTCGAGTCTATGAAAATAAAGGAAAAATCTTCTTTTCTTGTGTTCCCTTTTGAGGCCCTGTATATATTAAATATAAGCCAAATGTAAAAAGGAGGTGTCTAGTGAACCTCAAGCATGAATACTGGAGGAGTAAATCAACCATGTATCATCAAAAAACTCATAATAAAGAAGTCATACAACAAATTATTTCAGTGAAAGTAGTTCATTGAGTTGGCATGTTAAACTGAAGTTGGATTTCAACAGTTGAAGATTTCACATTGTAGAGGGTCTGTTCATGATGAGACTTTTTTCTTCCTCTCTATATGACATGTACCAGTTCAGCATAGGCCACCTAAAACAAGACCTTGAGCTATTTCGACGTAGTGATATTGAGCACAGAGTGATGTGACTCATTAATTTTAGATACCTATGTTGACCGAACCTTAGAGAATTTGAAGTTGGATTTTTAGAGTGTTGAAGCTGTTCTAAAATAGATGAAAAGGTGATCCACATCTTCATTGTTCTTATGATAGAGTACACATTTAGATAATAATGAGATACTTATCTTATTGATATTAGTATCAGCATGGTTTTTGTTGTAGTGAATTATCCAAGTTAAGGTAAACCTGGAGGAGAAGATCCAAAATTTTTTATGTCCCAAATCCATTTGTGAGGACCCTTGGTATGGTGATTATAAAATGACTTTGAGTGCATTTTCCAATCTATAATTGGTTCCTAGATTATTATCTCATCCTTCATTAAAATTTCATTACTTGAAATGGTTTGTAGGATATTTGGTGTAAGAGTATTCATGCAATTAATTTCCCCTTTTATAGAAACACCTTGATCAACGTCATGTTCCTTGGTATCAATCCAGTCTATAATAGGGATTCTAGTCCAGTTATCAGTAGAACATTTTAAAGAGGAATTAATAGTGACCCACCGGTGAGAGTTCTGGAGAATTATAATACAGAATACCTTGATTCTAGGCCAAAACGAGGAGTATATATAGGAATATTATCCTTCTTTTAATTTGTGGAAACATCTTAGTGTGAGGAAATATAAAGATTCTAAGTTGTAATTGAGGAGTTTTTAGATTAATTTAGCCTGAAGGGACTGATTTACGAGATTAGTATTTTTAATAATGAGGCCCCCAATAGCATTAGGCCTACATCACTACTTCAACGGATCTGTGAAAATATTTCTCTCCAGGATACTTCCACTATAAATAAAATTTCTCATCAAGAAATTTATCAATTTGATGATAGAGGCAGGCTAACAGTATACCATAATGGAGTATAGAAGCTTTGAGATGATGACATGTCTAACAAGACATGCTCTTCCAACCAATTAAAGTTATTTTCCTTTCCAGGAGGCCACCATTATTTGTACTTGGATAAGGATATTGGAGAAGTGTGAAGCACAAGGATTACTCTAGAACATGGGGACTCAATGTAAGTAAAAGTAAAGGCTCCATCCCTTATTCTAGGGTCATTAATCATGATAATATTTCTACAGTCTATAATGTTCTTACCAAAATAAATGAGGGTCATTCCCAAGCTGACTTTCTATAAATTGGAATACTCAAAATGGAGAGGAGCATCCTTGATGTTCTTGATGTTACTTGTATCTCCCTGAGTAAAAATTATAATGTCATCATCCAAAAAGGGTGAGATGGGGTTAAGATGCCTCATGCTACTCTGATTAGTTTCAAATGACCCCTTCCCACCATGTGAATAAAGCGATGACTTAGATAGTGTCATATAATGGAAAATATGATGGTTGGGAGGGGTTCCTACTGACTCACCCTCTTGAGAATCAAAATTATCCCATCAAGGATCCATTTTAAAGCATAAATACATGAGATGACCCAGGAAGAGCCTTGATCCAACCAATAATTTTTACATTGAATCCAATGTTTGAAAGAACCTTGTAGAGAAATCCATAATCCCTCATGTCAAAGGATTTATAGATGCAAATATTTAAAGATATTTTTATTCACCTCATGGATTTCCTAAAAATATTCACAATTTCTACGGTATAAAAAAAACAATCCTGGATGTTTCTTCCATGAAAATATCAAAATTGATTAAATGAAATGAACTTTTTTGAGAGGCAAGGAATTCTATTTTCTAGGATAATTGATTTGATTTTAGGAATTGCGTTGATAAGAGAAACATGCCTAATTTGGCTAATGTCAGTAGCATAATGAGTATTATAAATACAAGATATGAATTGGGAATTAAATATATTATAGATTCCTCTACCATTGATGAAGTGTTTGAGCCGATTACATACATAAAATTGAATGACATCCCAAAACTGATGATAAAAGGTTGGTGAATCCATCTGGTCTAGGTGAGATACCCATATTCAGACCAAATACAACTTATATGATTTCTAACCCAAAATTTGTTGAGGTAAGGAGCATATTTTCAGACTCAGAGAACAGTTCTGGAATAAAATCTTCCTTATATTCCTCATTCTTTGGGGCTTCATCGGGGAGGTTCTAATAAATGTAAAAAATGTGTTTAGATAGATCCTCTATTTCATTCCAAATTTTATCTCCACCCTTCATGATTGAGAGGTGATTGTTATACCTTCATTCCCTTTATAAGTAATTAATGAATTTAGTGTCCCTATCTCCAATAAAGATTTACATAGCCTTGAATGTTTCCCTAAGGATGTTTCCTTTAAGCCTAAAGAGTCATCAAAATTTGATTCCATGTTATACTAATGAGTGATGCCATTAGAAAAACTAGTCTTAGTGATTTAATCCTAAAGAAAATGGAGATATTTATCTAGGGAATAAAATTATTAATCAAGTTGACTGATGTAAATTATGATCTAGTCCTTCATATAATTTTTCATATTTTTTCAGCATATATATGTAGGCTAATGGATTACCATTCCATTCAGATCTATTCAAGGTATACTGAAAAATATTCTGACATTCCTGTAATTCTAGCCAAGCATTGTTAAACATGAAAGGAATGGACATATATTTTCCCTTCCCATGGAGGCTTACTATAATTTGGCGATGTTCTAAATTATGCCTTTCAAGGGTAACCCAAGTAAATGATCTCAAAATTCCCAAAGAGGAATCATTCATGAAGGCACAATCTATCTGGCTATCTCTAAATCCATTTAGGTTTCATCTATATCAAGTGTACTTATCTCTAGTAATATTGAATTTAGTAAAATTGGAATCCTCTATACAGGTGTTGAACTCTTTGATTGAGACTGAGAAAAAGTTGGATCCCATTTCTTCATCAGCATGAAATATGGAGTAGAAATCTGCCACAATAACCCAAGATTCCATAATATTACTTGCTGATCTTTTAAAATTATTCCAAAGAGATTTCTGTTCTATGTATCCATTGAATGTATCAATCACGATGCAGAATATCCTCAAATTGTACTTGGAGAAGCCGCATGTGATGGCATGGTCTTCACCAATAACAATAGAGGGGTTGTTAACAGAATTGTAAGCTATGATCCAGAGTTGATCTTGAGTGGTAGAGTTTTTAGATTTTCCCAAAAGGTGATAACCACTTATAGAAATAAAAGTATAATTCTTGGAAAGAATATTTTTTTGGATCAGCTATACTAATAACGTCATGTTTATGCAAACCTTAAAGAAGCTATATTGAAAATTTATTACAATGGTTGTCTATACCTTTTCAGTTCTTGAACATGATCCTCATTTGGAATAAGTCTTTGGCATGTTTTCCCCCTTCTATTTCACATAAATTTTAATGTTCATACCATACCTTCTTGTATTTTTCTTTGTCTATGGTTAAGAAATAATATTGAAACCCATGCATGACATTATGATTTCCCACCATTGTTAAGATTACCAGGTGTTTTTCAGCTCCTATCAGAATGGATATCTACTGAATCATAGTGGATAATGCAATGTTCAACCCCTATTCATATTGAACATTATCTCTGGAAGAATTTTTGTAAATTATATCATTCTAATCTAGTATTAATCCAGGATCCATTATAGAGTTACTCTCATGATCATCAAGTTCTTGGATGTCAGTATTTAAGTCATAGGTAATGTGTTCAAAGAGATACTCCTCATATTGGTAAGAGAAGATTGTGGAAAAAATATCTGATGGAATCCCATGTAGGAAAACATCATCATTGTCCTTTACAGGATCATGAGTATATATAATTTTCAAAAATTCATCCACAGTTTGAGTTTCTAGTTGAGTTTGGCCTGGGTGATTCTTCTCCTCTTCGGCCAGGTCAGCCCAATTAATTGTCAGTGCTAGCACCCCATTTAACTTCTTTAACCAAATTAGGTCGATCATTTAAAATTTATTCCATTTATTTTTCATTATATCCTGTAGGAACTTCTCTCTAAGATTTGACATTGGATACCAGTGTAACAAATTTCTTAAGAACTCTACAGGTTTTGATTTTATGACCCAAAAATCAGCAATGATCATAGAAAGGTTGTAGGAGCTCAAATTCTCTCTTATTCTCTATCATTTTATCATTATAAAGAAGATAAATTTGGTCTAGTGGAGGGGAATCCATTCCGATTTCAACTAAAAACCTCACATATAACCCAAGATCACCAGTAATTGTTCTTTGGTCAATCATGAGTGAGTTTCCAAATCGTATTTCTAGGGTATTAAGTATTTTAGGGTTATAATAAACCCAAGGAATCCCACGAATTATCATCCATACATGATAAGTAATGAGTTTCTAGTTATAAGTATTAAAATTTGGATACCACTTGGAAAGCCACAATATGCCAGGTCTGAGGTTGATGTTCTCTGTATGCCATACCCTGTTATTGTCCTCCAACTTTTCCAAGATAATGTGGAAGTACCCTTTTCCAATCATAATGAGCCCCCATATGATGATATTCCATATTTGTGAGATGTTTCTCTTCATATCTCTATATAACCAAGATCAAACTCATTTTTCATAATAAGTATATCCAGGCACAGAGAACATACACAAATCCTTCATTTTCGTAATTAAATCTGGATCTAGAACCACAAAGATGACGACATCCTCCGACCACTTGACAATGGGTGAGCTACTCAAATCCTTAAATTTCCCTAAACTAGCATGTTCTTACACAAAAGATATTACCTTACAATTCATGATTGAAGATAATCATCCTCATTCGGAAATGAGAGTATATGTAAAGGATATTTGTCATTCTAGATTAAATGACTCCATGAGATAACAAGATCTGAATTAGAAAAGTGATGTTCCGTTTTTTATTAAAAAGCAGAATGTTATCTCTTCCGGTTCTACAATCTTCACCACTCCTTTCCCCCTTTGAATGGTCGTATTTTATTTGGTGGATTTAATGAAACATTTCTACATAATTATTGTTTGTACATAGAAAAATTGATTTTTCAGAAAATAATTCTTTTGATATTCAAATATTTCATATAATCATTTCAAATTAATTGGTCAAAATAGAATTATATAATATAAATAAATAAACCATATTTTAATAAATTATTTAGTCCTTTTCATACACTCCATTCCAATGGCTTGGTGATAATTATAATAATATTTTAATAATATATCATTTTTCATTTAATCTCAGTGTTGCGTGTTATGAAAGCTAATCTTGGTGATGGATGTAACAAAATCTAAACTCATTGTTTCATGTAGAGATATCAGAACACTGTATTTTATATAAAGAAATAATTAATTGGTGTAGTATTCAATGCAAGTGATCATTTATTTTTAATTTATTTTAATAAAATAAATCATAAAAACTAAGGGTGTTAAATATAGATTCCTCTACATAAAGTGTTTTATGATGTTTTGAGAAATATAAGAAATGTTTACTTCACTTCTTGAATATTAATCATTTATGGAATTCAAGGATATAATATTCTTTTCCTTAGACACCCTAGATTCACTCACCTTTTCTATTTTCATTTTAATCTCATTGGTCATGGGTGACCAAATTATTTGTTAGACCAAAATGTTTTTTATGTCCTTCACTTATTCTATTATAGTCACTTTGGGTTCTCACGGTTTACACATGACCCAAAGTTTCCTCTTCAAAAGTGCCTCCATCGAATGATCATCACCTAAAAATTATATAGAAAATATCTATAAAACATGTAAACATTTATGTAATCAAATAAATAGGATTCATAGTAAAGATTTCAATATATTGAAGGTATATATCAAACCAATTGTATTTTATATTATTGGAATCCTTATGGGAAACCTCTAATAATTTTCACATCACAATTGAGGTTTCATAAATAAAATAACTTTTAAATTAAAATATATCTAACCCATAATGTAGATCATTAACTACTTTACCATCAATCTCAAATGCCTCTATATATTTGGATGTCTATTCGTATTCAGAAACTTTTTTGGGGTATATCCATGTATTAAAATTCTCCAAAAAAACATATTGTCCTTATAAGAAAATTGATCATCCTTATTTTCTAGTAATTATAATTAGCTCCATAAAATTAAGTAGATCTACCCATAAAATAAACTATTAGAGAGCCTTGAAAATTTAATTTGATAGCCTTATTTGGGTGATATATCTTTAAATGTAGTTAGGGATTATAAAATCAAATAAGAATTGATGCAATTTTTTGGTCTTAGTAAAAAATTTATATGGGGGTGGCTGTTGGATTTCCTTTTTAATACTATTGATAAATTAAATATAATTTTAATAGAATTAAAAAAATGAATGTCATAAATTATAATTATAATTGTTAAATATAGTGTAAATATAAAATTTGAATAAAAAATAGGGAATTGGTAAAGTTGATTGGAAATAATTCGAAAGGGATCCCTATGTCTTCTCATCTCAAGAGTACATTATACATTTTGGTTTAAACGATTCTGTTCAATAGTTTTTTCAAGAAATATATTATAATAAGTAAAACACGTTATCTTTATTGGTTAATTCCATGAAACTAGAATTGTGACAATCCTTTTAATTATTGTGGAAGTAAACCAAATCTAATCACTTTAAATATAGTTATCCCATATCCCCCTCAAAGTCAACAGTATTGTGATCCTTAAAAATAGAAAAATAAGTGACTTTATATATGTGATCATAATGAATCACACTCTTCTCCACAGAAACTATTTACTACAACAAAATAAACAGGGGAAGAGTGACATGAGTATAAGAGCACAGTAATGAGTGTAAATTAATGAAAATGGGTGTAAAATTATTTTTTATTGTATTTTGTAGTATTATGGAACTTTTTAGGGTGTATGTATAGCCTCCCATGGATTTAATAACGTAATAAAGTTGTTAGGATGTTTAGATACCTGTTGGAGGCTAAATTAAGGAATGTATGACCCACTCTAATAGACATTGTTTTTGAATATTTCTAAGAATCACTGGGTACAAGCTATCCAATGTCATGGTCTCTTTTCTATTATTGAGGAAATTATTTTTTCTGGAATATTTATGATTTTTTTTTTAAAATATAAATACATGCATTCATAAAAAGAAATTTTTAGAAACATAAATGTGGGTTTGTGATCATTAAAAACTACCCATGAGATTGATATGTACAACATAGATACACATTTCAAGATCCTATATGTGAGGACTTGAATATGATTAATTATATTTTGGGAGTTTTATTGGTTTTTTGATAATAATAAATGATCGAGGTATAGGTATCCGTTAGGGTTTGTAAGTAATTCGGTGTTAAGGTAATTTATTTTTCTTAGAAATATTAATATATTTGTAATAGTATATATGATTCAAGTATATTTTAATTCATATCGGATTTCAAATTTGTTTGGGAATAAAAGATAAATTTATTCCACATAGTATATGTTTTGAAGAATTTTGAGTTTGACATATAGTATAAAAAGGGTATTTAATTATTTTTAAGAGTTAAGACTAAATTAAAATATCATAAACCCTTGGGATAAATCTCAACGTAAGAAAACATATGGATGATTTAGTAAATTATATAGTATGTCGTTTCCTATCAATGAAATCCTTATCTGGATAAAAACAAGTGGAGGTAGACTGTGGCTTAGATGTACCTAGTGCTAATAACTATGAAAAATTTTGGTTATGTATTATCTCTGTCTTTACTCTATGGGCATAAAATGTGCCTTACTTCATGCCTAGTTTAAAATTCACAAGATATATAGTTTTCATGATTCAAAATATCATTCTATATTATTTTAAAAGATTTTAATTTATTTTTATATCATGTGCAATGATTATATTAAGAAACACGTTATCTACATTCATTAGTGAATTCAATTAAAATTTTAAAGATAAATTTTAAGGGGGTATAATGTAAGACCCTATAATTTATGTAAGAATTATCATTTAAATCAATACTATGAGAATATATTATATCACATACCACAAAAAACTAAAAATAAATACGATATTTTTAATAATGAAATGTTGTAAATAACTACATATTTTTGAATTATTATTTGGAGATGGAAGTTGAATTTTTCATCTGGTGGACGTTTTTTAGAACCACAGTTTAGATTAATAATCCCAATATCTGAACATTCCAAAATTGGGTTTGAAGACACGACTATAGGTTTGATGGATACCAAATGTGTTCATGAAAGCATCAAAATTAGGCTATAGTGGAGGAGCTGCTGCAAGGAGATAGTGCACGTTATTCATTCTATGAAGTAGAGGTTTACGATGTGGAACATTAGTGAAGTGGTACTTGGATATTTGTATTAGTGGTTTACATTGTGATCCATCTGTTGAAACTATGGATGGTGACCCATATTTTTTATTAAAATAAACAGTGGAGGGTTGTTCCCATTCTTTTTTGGGTGAGGTGTTCATGTGGGAGGGTCGAGTGGCTAACCACCCCCTCACTTCTTCCCCTCTTAGTATAAAGCGGATATTTGAGGATTTTAACAGAAAACATTTATAATAACCTCTATATATAATTAGTCTCAACAAATTCAATCTAATTTTATTGATTGTTTCTAGGGTTTTTAATCCACTAGATAAAGGTGGAATCATCCAATTCAGATTGGATTTTTGCTTATCTATCCCAGGTGATATCCCGAAAGGCTATCTTTCCACTATATTATGTATTTTTAGTGATGGAATATTATATGAAATATTTTACAAGTTATTTCTAGAAATTGGATTTATTTGGTGATTAATCAGGTGACTATTGATAGGGTTTTTGTTGGGATGGTCTTGATGGTACACTATAAACTTTACGGGTGTAGTCGGCCATGGTTTTGGAGCAACACAAGTGGAAGATGAGTACTTTAGTGATTATTAGTATTTAAATTAAATTTAAATATTTGTTATAATATTATATTGTTAATTATTGTTGAATATTTTAAATATACAGGTTACTGAGAGTTTGGATGAGGATTGGTTGGGCTAGAAGAGGATCGACAGTGCTCATTGAGGAGTTATCTCTTGTATCGTTGTATGTTGAAACATTAATATAAAAATATATTTTTGATTGTACATGGGTGTGCATGTATGTATTCACAATTATTTTGTTTTGGTAATGGTCTAGAGACTATAAATCTGTAGTCTAGATGATGGGTCTCTAGAATCTCCCATGTGTAGAATAAGTTCATGGAAGAGCTTTGGTTAGTGGGAACAATTAGATTCATATGTCTTCGGGGGGACGTTTTATGCAGTTAGTTAAAAAATTCATATGGTGGGTTTGGGGATTTAGGATGTTCTATGGGAATGGACTAGGTTGGTTTCGATAGGCCAATGGGTAGGTATGAGAGGCTTCGAGCAGATTGTTGTGGGGTGAGATAGTCTTACATCTCACGTGTGTCAAGGAACATCTTCCCAGTGTTGGAGGTAAATGTTTATGTGGATATTGAATGAGAGTAGCCCTTATGGAATTGTAATAGAATGAGGGAGAGATATTTTCTATGGAATATAGGCTAATGGATATCCCTTATGAGATGCGACATAGTTCCCTGGTGTTGGCCATGGGAATTGTTCAGAACTTGTCATTGGGATTCCATGGATGTTATTGTCTGGAATTAGATTCAACTATTGAGACTAGGTATGGGTTGTAATAATGACTTAATATGGTCATATTATGTCCCATATTGTCTCATTATATTTCAATATCTCAAATTGTGGCCACATGGACTCATGGATGTCTCCGCATACACAAGAGGGTTACAACTACTGGTGAGGGTCTATAAGAGTATTGTGGAGAGACTATTCCCTCATGGTCTGAGTATGCCACACTAGAATTATGATAAAATTATAAAAAATGGTTTCACAATGAATAGAAAAAATATATTAGAATAGAAAAATCATACATATATCTTAAATAATATTTTATAAACCATTTACAATACCATATATAAAATGGTGCTTCCCATGGAATGCTGATATTTAAAAAAGGGAATGTACATGAGAATAGGGATGCGTGAATATAAAACATTTTACAGAAATTTAAAGAAGGAAAAAATCTATATCCAAAGTCATCCTGATCATAGTATTACTCCTCTTCTCCCACACTCTATCCAAGAATAGATAAAACAAGACCCCATAAAATGCCTCTTATAAACATCCATACATGCATCTATAATGTTTTCCAAGTTATTAATTTTCTATCCAAATAAGGTATGATATATAATCTGTAATCCATCACCAATGGTTCCTAATATAATATAGTACATGAATACATAAGGAAGGGATGTGAAAGTGATAATGAAATCTATAAATGAAACATGTAATACCCATGTCAATCTACGTTCCAAGTTAGACACTAGGATAATAACAAATACATTTTCTTGTGATGGAATGTATCCAAACAATTACCCATTTGTGATATTATTTATTAATTTGGATCAGGACTTGAATTATATACAAGTCATCCCATCTGGATAATATAAGTTCAAGGTATGAACATGTCCTATATCATTACACTTGATAAGAGAAATACCACAAGGCTATCATGAAAAAAGGTATTGACCTAATGAGTGTATGTTATTTAACTTAGAAGATGCATAATTTGATAAAATTAATAAATTAATTAATTGGAAAATTGATCCCATCAAAGTATATATTCATAAAAAACCCATTTATCTCTCTATATTCACTATGAACCCCTCACCCTATTGTCCCATCCGTGGCATTCTTTATAAGAACATTTTTATCGCTCTAGTCATTGTATAAATTCATCACCCTTTGAGTTTATCCTTGGTGGTCCATGTAAGGAACCAATGCTTCACTCATGAGGTAATAATAATAAATACCATTGGATTTCATTTATGTAATTCTATATTAGGAATCTACATCTAAGTCATGAAAAAAATAAAATAATTCCTTTAGAGACTATAATTAGAATTCTATATCAAGAAACCCAACATCAGTCATGAAACAACATAATCAAAATACCAGTTGTGACCATGAATGAAGTTTATATAAGAATCCAGGAATTACTAAATACATGATATAATTACACATATAAGTCATTTAAATTCAATAATCTCAATGACTCTATTCATGGAATTTTGAGTTTTATTCCATGTATCACCCTCATCTTGGAATAAAAAATGGTCATGGTCTCCCAATCTAACCATACCCTTGAACATCACATTTAATTCAAATTGGTATATCATTTGTAAAGGATAATTCTATATCTTCTCAGAAGGAGGTTCAATCACATAGGCTTAGAAGGCCTAGTAGGTCTCACTTTCTTCCATTCAGTTTGCATAATCCATCTCATTTAATTAGTCATAACCTCTCAACTACATATGGTAAGGAATAAACCTTTAAAGGTTAAATATAACTATAAGTAACTCAGGGATGTCTTATAATCATTATAAAAAAACTAAGGGGGTGGTTCTACAAGTGGTTTTTCACCCTCATCGATGATTATGGGTCTTTAAAGGAAAATAAAAAAAACCACACATTTAATTGATGGAAAACTACATTTTGGATGTGATGCTCAGGAATTCCAATGCATGAAAAAATTTTGCGGTATATATATCCATATAAGTTTAGGGAAAATCTTGTTAACAACAAATATAGATGTGAAGTGTATTCATCATCAACGTTTTGTCCTCAATTTTTTTTATATTGGGATTTTTTGTAAGAAATAGAAAAAATAGTTGAAAAAAGGGAAAACATATCACATGAACATAACAACATACACAGAGAGATGAATCAAAGAAGGAAGCAACATGATTAGAAAAATTACAATTATGCTTAAAACTCAACCTAAATTGAAAAGACCCAGACTCTATATAAAGGAAATAGTTCAATGTCAATGTGAGGAGGAAAGGGATATCAAAGAGGTAGGGGAACTATAGTGTGTGGGAGGATGAAAAAAGATAGGGAAAATTTAAATAGATAGATGATAATTTTTATAATTTCACACTATTTCAAGGGAATAAAATTTGGATGCGCAATGATCCGAACTGCACAGAAACTATGTGATAACAATATCAAAAAGAACGAAACCCTCACATGGTGACACTTCATGGTTTAGTCAAATCATGAAAAAATTGGTTAAGTTCACTACCAAAGAAGCACTACCAATGCTGATTCTCTCATAGTTTTAAAAAACATGCACAACCCATGCATTTTATGACTATAATTACTCTTTAGTGTTCTCCTCAAAACCAGGTGGCCTCCTCACATAGTTTATAAAAAGATCACAACCTATTATAGGACCACACAGTTGAGCCACACAGTTACTACTATCTATACACCAATCGTACAACTCTACTTGATGATAAAAAATGGTTCTTTAGGATCAAAATAAGACTTTAAATCTCCCCAACCATTCCTTGATTATTTAAGAAATTCCATTACGAATACATTCCTAATAAAATTTAAAGGTTTCATACATTATCAGAATATACAGGATATTTCAATATCTCATTATTAAAATAATGCATCTCCATGTATCCTGTATGGGGGTGGTAAAACATTATCTAATAATAAATATATCCTCTGAGCTTTAATATTGGCCTCCCTCCCCTAGGTTCCCTCCTGTACATGTCCATTATACCATAGAACCTTAAGAAGAGGAAATACCTACCATAGATATCCCTAATTCATCAATCAATGAATGGTATAATATTCTCCTCAATGTATGAAACGACCTCCATCCCAAAATCATCCGTATATAGAACATGAGATTGAATTGAGTGGTAATAATTTAGATTAGATACACAGAACATGTCATGCATGGATTCACACCTCTGAGGTATGGTCATCTGATAGGATACCAGCCCAAATATCTCCAAAATATCTAATGGATCGAGAAAATATGGGGAAATATTACCTTTTTTTAGAATCCGATGATGATCCATTCCAGGTGAAATATTTTAGAATACACAACCCTTGACCTCTAACTCTAGAGGTAGTCATTAGTGATCCACATAAGACTTATATATAGACTGAGCTATATCTATATGATTCTTGATAATATATACGTACTTGGAAGTCTATGGAATGAGATGATGTCCCAGTGGTACTACCTATCCTTCCTCTCACCATCATTGTGGTGAACCAAACGACCTGTTATATAAGGGATCAAAAGGATACATATATGTTTTTTACTGAAATATATTATTATAATAAAATTGTACACGTGGTCGGTGTTTCTCCCAAGAACCACTGAAATCTTGGAAGAATTCTTATATAATTTCTTCTAACACTTTTATTGTATGCTCAAATAGACCATTAGTATTTAGGTGAAAGAATGTTCTCAGAATTACCTATGAAGCCAATTCCATTTACCCCTACTAGAAAGGTGACATTAAATGTGAAGCCCCATCTGATATGATTTTATGTGTCAATTCATTAATGTGTGTGATATCTTCGACATATATCATTCCCAGATCATCAGTTAAATATTAAAATATGATAGGCTGAAACTAGGATACCTTTTTGACTATATCTACAATCACCCATACTATGTCAAAACCAAAACGGTACATGGTCATTACTGTCAAAATATCATTGGTGACATTATCTCATTTCCACTCAGGAATGGGAAACAGTTATAACTGACTATCTTGATGATGGTTTTATGCCTTCACTTGAATGTAGTATGAACATGATGTAATGAAACCAGCAATGTACCTTTTCATAACAGGACATCAATACTAGCGGCGTAAATCATGGAAATATTCATAAGAATAGTATTTACTGCAAAATCAAAGGCATGAGACTCTCATATCAATTCATGTCATTTGTCTATTAGAAACCTGATGAATCTATTAACGAAAAAGAACTTATCCCCTTCAACAATCCAATGAGGTGGTGGGTCCTTACTCGAAACTCTCTCCCATAAGACCAAGACCCTAGGATCAGAAAGATACCTCAATATTACTCTATTAATTTGTGAATAGTTCACTCATAATGTATTAAGGATAGACTACCCATGATTATTCCAGACCACTAAGTGCTTATTATAAAATAGGGCCATCAACTTCCACTCAATACTGGCCTTTTGATCTACTTGTTTCTGTGTCTTCCTTAATATATAATTAGAAACAATATCTCCCATATTGGGTATATAACCTAGACCAATATAGAATGATAATAGCTATTCATCCCATATCCACTCCAAAAGATTTATGTTTTACTTTTTAAATATATAATTGATGATTTTGGGGTCTATGTACACCACAAAATGATCTCCTAGTATATAATTCCTCTAACTATGCAATTCATGAATGAAGGATACTAGATAAAGTTAATTAATTAGGTAATTCCAATCATATGGCCTCAATGGATGAGACCTGTATACCATGTACTAATCTCCATGCATTAGAATTACTCATAGTTCTTGATGCATCATAATAAACCATGTACCCTCTTCCAGGATCTGGTAAAATCAGGACTAACACTGAAGTAAATATTCTATATTAACCCCTAAAATGATTTCTCACATGCTTTAAACCATGTGAACATGACACTTCTCTTGGTAAATCCAATGAATGATTCCTCAAGACATTATAAATCATGTATAAAGGACCTGTAATATATAGATAAACCTAATAAACACCATTTTTTATAGAAATTAATAGGCTTCTCCCAGGAAATAAAAACTCTCACCTTCTATGTGTCATTTGACACTCTTGTATTTGAGATAACATGACCCAAGAAGTGGTTCTTATTAATCCAAAAGTGACATTTGGAGATATTATCAAACAAATGAGACTTTCTCAGGGTGATCCAAATTATATCATCATTTTGGAAATGTTTGTGTAGAGTATGTGAGTATAACAAGATGTGGTCCATAAAGAATACCACAAATTAATCTAGGTACAGGTGGGAAACCTGATTCAGAAAATCGATAAATATTGTTGGTGTATTAATAAGTCCAAATGGTATGGAAAAATACTCATATAATTTATATCGACTGTTGAATTTTGTATAGGGTACATCCTATGGTAAAACATAACCATCATGGTAGATAGACCTCAAATCTATCTTGGATAAAATACTCACCCCTCAATTTTGGTTGAATAGTTCATCTATATGTGTTAGTGGATACGAGTAATAGATCATAAGCTGGTTCAACTGATAGTAATCTACACTAATTTTAAGGGAACCATCCAAATTCTTGGAAGAAGAGGGAAGTGAAATCCATAGGGATGTAGTAGTCAATTTAAAACACTTATCTTCTGAGTCTATTTGCTACACCTTGAGTTCTTGAAACTCAATATTTTCTATCCTCTCAGGAGGAATGGATACCAGTGCTACTCCTAGAAAAAGGTCAATAGTAAAATACATGTTTTTTATTGTAGGTAGTCTAAAAAAGTCATTAATTAAGAAGACCCAACAATTATCTACTATAGTAGGGACATAATCTAAACATGTCCCCTGATCATCAGTATAAAGGATAGAAATCATGTTTGTAACTCAACATAGAACATTCTTTTCTTATTTGACTCTATTTGTATGTTCATCACATTCATGCTCATGAATATTACTATCAACATAAGGTGAAGTTAAGGACTCCCTCCATTGATATAAATCTACATTTTTATGATATTGGACCAACTAGTCTATTATAGGAATGATTCTAATTCATATCATCTCAATTATGAAGATATTCAATAAGAAACAATACTTGTTTATCGCAAGGGGGAATTCCTTTCCCTGCAATACCCTTTTTTGATCAAATTCATAATGGATTTTGGACTGTCATTATGACACATAAAGACTAAATTTTAAGCCAAAGGCTCCCCACAATAGTAAAATATATGAAATATTGAGAATAACCTGTATAAAATTAAGGAAAAATAGAGTAGTGGTTACTATAATTATACCTCTATCTATATATGGATCAAAATTATGATCCACAGGGATCCATTATACTTCATACATCTATAACTATCTACAAACTTGAAAGAGAGCCTGAATTCCCTGGGTAGGCTAACTATGTTGTCATAGTAAATCCGGTGTATTGTTCCCCAGGCCAGGACCAACACCTTGGTCTGACAGACCATTAGTGCTCCTTCTCCTTCCTAAAGGACCAGTTGATGACCCCACTCCTAAACCTAGAGAAAATTTTCCGACAAAATTCTTTTTATTAATGTTTAATATTCTTGTTTTATGGTTTTAAGGGGAACCCTTACATGACCCATAGGATTCGTGAAATTTCATTACCGGAATGCCTTAGAGAAAATCATGTGGACTATAACTACTTGGAATAGCCCGTACTCAAAGTCATAATCATGATGTCATCTCTCCACCTTCACATGGTTATTCTTCTAGGCTTCACATTCAAGAATAGGTGGGTCCCAAAGGCATGTGATGTACCATCTCATTCATCAAAATACATTAGCTTCTTCTCTGGTGAATGATCCTACTCGGTATCCTCATTATGTGATTTCTTCTTGTAGAGTCTATCTTGTCCATTGAGCATAATTTTATTCGGATTTAAGGACTTGAGGTTTCCCGAAGGCCTTTAGGTGGACCAAAGGCCATGAGGTGGCCAAAAATCCTTACTGGCCAGAAGGCCTTGGGTTTCCTGAAGGCCTTGAAGGACACAAGGAGGAAACTGGTGGCCTGAAAGACCAAATAGGTTAATAGTATTGGCTGCCACATTACCAAATTGTACCTAATATAGTTCCTACTACAATATTTCTACAGTACCCAGAAATATGTATCTCCCGACTTCTTTCTTGAATCTCTTGGATGAACTTTCTGAGTCCTCACCAATCAGGCTTAAGCTCTATTTCCCCACTCTTGAACCTAGAGTCAGTGCATAGATTATCTCACTAGAAACTAGAGGAAATATTATACAAAAATAGTATAGATGACCCTTCTTTATATAATTCTAACACTCAACTAGGTTCTTATTATATCAATGCTTCATATATCTTAGCCTACCACACTGATGGAATACCAGCTGGCTACTAGAGTGCATGCACTATTTGTTGCTATTCCCATGAGATGGTGAAAAAGGTGCTTCCTTCGGCTAGTTGAAGCAGTTCTAGGTCTAGGAATGAAAATCCTTGGAACAAACACATAACCTCTTTCAATTTTTTTCTCACTGATGAATTTTTTATTTACTATCCCATATATTGTATTTAACGGAAAAATGCTCACCCAAGATCAAATGTCATGATAGAGAAAATCCTTGTATTATCTAGCCAATGATTACCCATCACTTATAGGGATCAATATAAATAAATAGAGCTCTGTGAAAAATTTGGAGTAGTCTATAAAAAAATAAATTTCTCATATCAGGGTACACAAAACCTCTATATCTATCATCCCTTACCATATCTGGGAAAAAATAATCATTTAAGGCTCTTTGGAAATATTTCCAGAAAATATATCGATGATGAATTTCTTGGGTAATAATGTCCCACCATTTCATGGAAGAATCTAAAATAATATATGTATAATGATTGAATCACCTATTAGTACGTGTCTCACGATTTTCTAATACTGAAAGTATGCACTCCATCCATGTCTCTACAAACTTTTCACCACTGTCCCTGAGAAATGTATGAAGATGATACTGCTAAAACTCATTAATCAACTCTTCAATTGTCAGGACAAGCTATGGGGATCCCTGCATTGTAGAGACCCAAAGATTGACGTACATGGACATTACATTACTTTTATGGAATACTTAATACATAATACAAACCAACACTCAAGGACCATAATAGTTTAGTGTATTTGGAAACTCAGAACATAATCTTCTAATCGTGGTGAAAGATCTTCAACATGTCCCATAAAGATCTTCCTTTTTTTCTTACTTAAAATCCTTTCTTTAAATCCTGGGGAAAAGAAAACATATAAAGGGTGAGCTCAAATTCTCATTAAGGGTAAGCATGGATAAAATAAAACAAATCATATACATTTGAACTTAAAAACAAGAACATAATGTTTAAACATCGAAATCATGACCAATGACATAAAACATGGCAGTACATAAGGTATAGATCATAAAGAAACATTAATCATGATAAAATAGCATGGGAATAAAACATGTCATTGTAGACACCATTATGCACTTGATATGATTTCCATAGTAGCAATGGAATTGCTTCCAAGACCATCTTAGTGGACAAAGTCCCTTTCTGGATCAAGTTCACTCCTCATTCCAGTCGTGTTCACTAGAACTGGATTAACTTACCATTCCAGCCATGTCTATCTTATGAGATATAAATCTTTACCCAATTAATTAGAGGGAGATATAGGTCCCACCCATCTCATAATGAAATCATTATTACTTGTGCCAAAAATAAACATAATTCATTCATCAAATCCCAAAAAAGTGGGTTTCATAGACATCATCCCATCATAACATAATTCATATAAAACAAATGGATATCATTTCAAAATAAGAAAAATGAAACCCTGAAAATCGTAGAGACATTATACAAGAAACATACACATATGAAATAATGTCATCTTAGATGGAAAATGGTTTTGATAAAACACTTGAGATGAATTCTTGAGTCAAATATCATTTCTTCTTCAAAATCAATTTCTTTTCAGAAAACATCATGCAATTTTAAAAGAAAAAGATTGTGTTGAAAATAGTCATGAAATATTTTGGAGTATGCTTCATGAAAATAGAGCTTTATAAATGTAACATCCCTAAATGATAAAGGGTTAAATGACTAAATGATATGACTCATGTCAACAAGTTGCACCTTCCTTTTCAGGAGCCTGTCTGATTAGAACTTCATAGTTAAGCATGCTTGGCCTGGAGTAGTGATCAGGATGGGTGACCTTTTGAGATGTTTCCCAGTGTGTGTGTGATTGAGGAAAAAGCACACTGGAAAGGACAAGTGTTGGCCTGTGGGGACTGTCATTAGTCAGATAACCCATTCAGGCATGTGGGTGGACCCTAGGGTGGGCCCCACTTGTCTGCGGGGCAACTGGTGGTACCGGGTGGGCCAGAACCCGATGGCTATGTTAAGGCGGGGTGGCTATGCTGTCACTGGGGCCCAGTTGTCACATTTGGTATTAGAGGAGGAACCCAGCCTTAAGTGTGGTGCACTACCTCGGTTGAGATTTAGGGCCCACAACGAGGGCGTTGTGCCCTAAAGGGGGGGGGGGATTGTAACATCCCCAAATGATAAAGGGTTAAATGAATAAATGATATGAATCATGTCAACATGGTGCATCTTCCTTTTCGGGAGCCTGTCTGATTAGAACTCCACAGTTAAGCGTTCTTGGCTTGGAGTAGTGATCAGGATGGGTGACCTCTTGAGAAGTCTCCCAGGGTGTGTGTGAGTTAGGACAAAGCACACTGGAAAGGAAATGTGATGGCCTATGGGTCTGTCATTAGTCAGATGGCCCGTTCAGACATGTGGGTGGACCCTAGAGTGGGCCCCACGTGTCTGCGGGGAAACTAGTGGTACCTGGTGGGCCAGGACCCGACGACCATGTTAAGGCGGGGTGGTTGTGCTGTCACCGGGACCCGGTTGTCAAATTTTGGGGTATCGACCAGTAGATCGTGGAGAGGACCCTCCTGGAGACGAGTGCGCGGAGTACAGAGACCGTGTAGCCAACTAAGACCTAACAACTCCTTGAACGATCGATTCGGTGTGTTTCGGATAGCCCAGTGGGGAGCACTTGGTTGTAGCGGCAGACCCACGGTGGATGAGCGCTTTGTTGTAGCGGCAGACCCGCGGTACTCAACAGAAGGAGTACCTCTTGAGGCTATGAGAGGGAGCGCTTGGTTATAGCGGCAGACCCACGGTGGGAAGCGCTTAGTTGTAGTAGCAGGCCCACATTACTCGACAGTTGGAGTACCTCAGTAGTCTTATGTAACTGAGTAGTACCTCAGAGTCGTGACAGGACCACTGTACACTCCAGAGACAGGGCTCTTCAGTAGTTATGGTTTCGATATGAAAATCCTGGTTTGAGCTGAGTCTACGACCCTTTTGTTTCCTCATTATTGATATGGGTTACATGATAACTTAGGTATATGTATGGGCATATACCTGGGTAGTGGTTATCCTTTGATTTCATAACACTTGTGTTTCCTCATGATTGAGATGGGTTACTTGATAACTTTGGTATATATATAGGCATATACATAAGTATAGGTTATCTGTTGAGATATTCTTTGTGGTTATCCTTGTTGGTTTTAATGAGACCTTGAGGGTCTCGGGGTCCTTACTGAGTATCGTTATACTCACCCCTGCACGGTCTATGCCCGCACCTCGTTGTGTTGGTTGCAGACGACGGGAAGTGCGGACGGAGGCCAAGTGTTCGAGGACTGGACGGCACCCAGAGGTGGACTACATGACGAGTCAGAACCCAGAGGTGGACTACATGATGAGTCAGTATCCAGAGGTGGACTTCACGGTGAGACAACAATCGGAGGATGTTGACGGGCGAGAGCGTTGTGCAGGCTATCTGTACCTACCCTTCAAGTAGGATCTGTGGTGGACGATCCAGGAGCTGCGCCATCTGTACCTACCCTTCAGGTAGGATTTGAGGAGGATGACCAAGGAGCCACTTCCATCCATCCAGCTGTTGTATTTTTCTGTTGTACTTGTTAAGTTGTAGTTGTAATTTCTTTTGGGTTTGTATTCTGGCCCATTTACCTTTCAGCACTTCTCTTTGTACTTAGTGTTTTACTTCCGCTTGTACTCTGTGGTGTTTTGTTTACTTTTATAAATGCAATGCCTTCCCAGTTATCGGGATTTACGCCTTTGGTGCTAGTCTCTAGCCCCTGGCCTATGGAAGGCGGGCTTGGGGTAGTCACGGCACGGGCCCCGAGGACGGTTTGTGACAATAAAACCGTAAAAATCCTTTCATGCTGTATAAGTTAAAAAAACATTCTTGTCGTACATTTTCCAGAAAAGTCAAAAAGTACCTCATAAAATAAATATTCCTTACATACAATGTATTAAAAGTAAAAAATGGTTAAAAAAGGATTTTAAAAATACATTAATCCATTTTTATGAAACATGGATATGGATGATAACAATATCCCTAGTAAATACTTACGAATAAACAGTCTCGGATAAGAACGAGATTAGAATAGTTATCCCTTACCTTATGTCCGATATGCTTCGTATGTTTTGGAGCCTCGTGTATAATGATTCAAATAATATCATTTACTTATTAAAGAATCATATTCATTGTTATGATGTCATATATGGTTCAATTATGACTTTATATTACCCGTTCTTTGGTAAATTCCATGTTAAAGCACTGTTTTAGGTAAAATTGTTTCATTTATCGTACGATTTTTGACTTGTTGTTCTTGATATTATTACATATATCCTGATTTATAGAATTACAGAATGTAAAACATGATTTATATATAATATATATTCAGTATATAAATATATATGATAGATCGAAAAATGGAATGAAATACACCGTTTATGGAGATGGTAGGCCGTACGTACGCATGAACGCTGTTTTTATTTCCTTATTGAATTGAATGGAATTAAGTAGATTAAATACATATATATATATACACATAAATACAATATTATTATTATGTCATAAATTTCATTATTATTAATTTTGTATACTTTATAATCATTCATGAATGGTTAACATGGAGAATGAATCTCATCACGTCCTTGAGACGGTAGTCCGTACGTACAAACGAGCGATGATATCATTCCCATGATCATGGAATTGTATTGGAGTGTATGTATAATATTTCAGAATCAATATAACTTTACAATAATCATATATAGTGATTTATTTACACCATTATACCCATCCAAGTAAGGTGGTGATCGAAAATAGATTACACCACGGCGTGGAGACGGTATTCTATACGTAGGCACGCGTGGTGATTTCTCTTTCCGTAGGATGGATTGAAGGTGAAATAGGTTTGTTTCATATTTATAATAACATATCAGTATATAAATAATATTGATGTTTTTACTTTATAATGATACAACTAAAGAATAAGAAGTATAAGAAGAAAGAAATATGGAGAAAATCAGAAGAAGAGATTACAATCTTCTTCGACGCACCTCTTTAAAGATTCCTCTTAAGCAACTGGAGATGGTCTTTTGAGAAGACCAGAACCTCCAAAATGTTTCTAGAGAAGTGGAGAAGGGAAATGGTCAGGGGTTGGCTGATCTTCAAAGATCAAAAGGGTGTGAAGAGAAGAGGGAAGGGGTGCCCTTTTTATAAGGGAGGAGAGGGGCACCTTTGGAAAAACTCTAAATATTATTTTATAATAAAGTCATAATCGGTTTATAATAGCTCCAAAATAATTTATTTCGAAAATAAAGTGGGTATGGGTCGAAATTCTCTCATCCAATATATTTTAGATAGGTTTGGGTCATTATATTAACCTTATCTTTTAGTATTAACTGTTAGTTAATTAGATTGACATTTACCATGTCACTTTGTATTTTTATTATTATATAGTTAATAAACATACCATATACATCACAAAACCCCCCATGTTGTCAATTAATGATACTCTTATCATGGTATAAGTATAACGGCCGAACCTTATATTTTTAGGAATATAATAACAATTAATAATATAATATTTGTTTTAAAAACTATTTTATGTCAATTTTGAAACTATTTGGTAATTGATTTTTGTGAAAATCATGACAACATGATTAGTAAGAAAAAAGTTAATTAAATAAATACTAACATTTTATATTAACCTAAAAAATTATTTTAATTCATAAAAAGTCTCAAATTACATTTATTTGGGTATTTATTACATCAATTATGTTAGTATTTGATTAATAAGTTAATTACTGCATCATCATTGTGTCATAAATAAATTAAATTATTTAATGTCTAAAAATAATAAATAAAATACCAGTATGTATGAAATATTTTTATCTTTCTAATTAATATTTATAGTCGAATTTATCTTATGTATAACCCTATATTAAAAATGATTTTGTTATTAAACATTGATTTTAACTATTTTAACTCTTCTTTAAATAAAATAATATTAAACGTCTTCATCTAATCCAAGTGGAGCTAAATGGTTCTTTTTTTATTCCTATGGTTGTTTTTGGTCGAATTAAACTTATCCAATAGAATTAGGACATGTGTTAGGGTAATAATAATATCATTTTACCCTTAATTCCCCTATTTACTTTTAACCGTGGCAAATAAAAGTAAAACTTTACTATTCGAAAAAAACTATTTTTATCGTATTAAACCACATTTTTCTCCTGGATATTAACCGTGTTTCTTTGAATTTTGAAATTACACTCATAGAAGCAGTAAAATTACGTTTTATGTAAATTTTCAAATTCTCCTAGGAGGTGTGTAAAAGACGGTGAAAAGTTCATTACAATTTCAATATATCTAAAATTATTATAAAATGAATCAAATAAATTAAATTGAACTTATATAGGTATTATGTATCAATTTTTACATAAAATAAATTTAAATAAAAATAATAATTATTTAAATAAAAAGTCATTTTTGAAATAGTAAGCTGGTGTTTTCACTATTCATCAAAAATTGAATGTTTTTAGAAAAATACCAAAAATCCCCCCTATGGTAATTTCGATATTATGAATCCAAAAATAAAGTCCATTTTGAAATATAAAATTTATAAAATTCCAAAAAAGTGGGTATTACTATTCATAACGGCTAGTTCGTAATAATATTATAATAATATCTCGTTTAGTGAAACTTGGTATTGCGTACAACACACGCTATCGTTGAAGGTCACGATTGCGTGTAATGAAAGCCAAGTAAGGGCTGCGTGTAGTGAAATCTATGTTTGGTGTTGCAAATAAAATAATCAAAACTTATTTCTTTTATACATTAAACAAAATCTATACTTAATGTTACGTAGAATAATTTCAACAAAACGAACTTGAAATTGTGTGTAACACATGCCAAGAATGTTGTTTCATATAATGCAAGCTAATACGGTGTTGCGTATAAAATGATCTAATTTTGGTGTAGTGTATAACACAAGACGTAAATGAAATTAAAAAGAATAATTCTCATAAAATCACGGGTTGTTACATTCATGGTTTGAATATGCCATAATAACCCCTAATGAAGCTGGAAATTAGAACTCAAATAATGTATTATTAGAGGTTCACCAAGTGAATGTACTCAAGGTAATACTGGTGGCTCGGGTCCCACAACCTCTATGGTATGGTCGTCACCACCCTCTGGGAACATGACTTGAGGTTGTCATGGTGGAATAAATAAAAAAATTCCAACAACATAAATAATAATAGATTATATAATTCTTTTAAATCACAGATATAATAATAGTACATGTAAATACCTTCCTATTTAAGAGTCTGACACACATAACTTCTCTTTATTCTTGGTCTGCATGATATATAATTCCATATGGCATCATAAAAGACACTCGAAACTACTCACTACTATAGTCAGGTTTGGGAAAAGTTTTTATTTCATACTAGAGTTCATGGTATACATAGAATCAATTGAAATATATAGATGAAAATTAATATAGTTTCAATAGGAATCCCCATTTAACGATAAACATTTATTTTAATATTTATGAATGAATAGTTCATAATCATTTAAGTATATAATATGGTCTAGTTATATGTGTTACCATTTCCAATCTATTTATTACTACTCATTACAAGTTTTCATTACAAAAAAATTAAAATAAAACTAGGTATCAAAATATAACATGTTAATATATGATGTTTTTATTGTATGGGTTACGCTTCCCAATTAATAAAGTCAAACACACTTTATAAATTGTTATGGGAAATGATTTAATAAAAACCATAAGTGTTCATCCCATGAAACCAGTGTTCTATAGATCAAGCATTTCATAATTGGTTAATTAATGTTCCACCACCATTCTATATGGTAAAACACAATTTATTTTTATATAGAGATATTAATAATGAACACTTATCATAAATATACCTAGACATGTAATCAAAAAGGGATACTAACTATAAACATTTAAATAATCCTAGTAGTATGGTACATAAATGAGAATTCACAATATATACCTAAATATGGTATATAGATAAACATAGAAAATAATAATATTTTCAAAGAAACATAACATTCTACAATAAAATTACAAAGAAAAAATAGATATTTCATGACATATGCATGACATGTGAATCTCAATGTGCCTACAATGATATATGGGATTATAAATTCTTTACTCATCGATCCAAGGGTAGAAGTTATTCCCTATAAAAGTAATAAACATCACATATCATATGAATCACCCAATATTTAAATCAATATAACTGTAATAGGAATAATCTAGAATAGTATTGTTCCATCCTAGTCAATTTGGCTTTTCCTTGAACTTGGGTTAGGTACTCCCAGCCAGAGGCTCATTAAAAAATTCTAACACACTCCATGTCTCCTATATAATAACCAAAATAGTAATACTAAAAAAATAATGATCTAATACCACTTTGTGAAATCCTAAATTAGATCACGTGGTAATAGTTGCCGAACCGGTGGCCATATTTCTTAAAACGCATATCCTCATAATTTAGAGGCAACCAACTATTACCGAGGGTTAGTAATAGTATAGTGGGGGAGACTATACATTCATGATTGGAGTATGGTGAAACAAAATCTTGATAAACCAATGAATAATGGTTGTATAAAGTATAAAATAATTCAAGTGGAATAAATAAATCATATAAATACCATAAATAAACCTGTAGACACTATTTACAATACCATATTCCAAATTTCGTTGATCATGTCATGCTGATTAAAAAATAGAAAATTACATGGTAATATATAAAAATACATATTAAACATGATATTAATTTTTACAAAAATGTCCAAATATATCCCTTTTAGAATAAAGTTCATCAGATAAATCCTATAATTTTATAATCTATCCTTGATTATAAAATTAAAGCATCCATAGTACACTACTTACCCTTTTTTTCTACCTGTATCCATAATGTCGGTCTGAGTACCAATCAATAGCCCAAAGAAGGTGTGAGATATAATTACTAATCCACCACCAATTGTGTCTAATGAAATCCAATTTGTGAATAAACAAGGATTTAGTGTGTAAATAATAATTAAATATTTATATAAAACTTGAAATACTCTTGTTGGTCCAAGTTCCTAATGGGACACTCAGTCGATACCTCCCTTTTCATCCTATGATGTATTATACCTGAATGATTAACTATTTATGATATTTTTATAAAATAGGATAAGGAACCATATTATAGCCAAGTAATACCATATAAATCATATAAGTATAAGGTATGCACATTTACCATGTCATTAAACCTAATTAAGGAAATACAATAAGTCTATGATAAAGACAAACCACTTAACGTATGTTTTCAAAATTGGAAGACACGTCATTTGAATTAATTAATCATTTAATTAAATTTACACCTGATCATATTAAATGAATTTTCATTAAGAAACCTAAAGATCAATATAGTTGTTCTATGAACCCATTAACCTATAATCCATCCATAACATTCCTAATAAGAGTCCAGGTATCACTCTAGGCGTACAATAAAGTCATCTCCCTCTATGCCTCACCTTGGTGGTCCTTGTAAGGAGCCCATGTTTCACTCATAGGTTAATAATAATCACTTAAATTGGAGTCCATCCTATTAATTCCATACTGGAAAGCCATGTTTCACTCATTTAATAATGTAAATTACTTTCCTTAGAGTTCTTCCTAGGAATTCCTTACCAAGACCCCAAGGGTCACTTGTGGAACGACAAAATCAACTCACCCAATGTTACCGACCATGGAGTTAAAATAAGAGCCCACATATCACTCTCGACATAATATAATTCCATTTATATGTCATTTAAATCCAAAAATATTGATGATACCATTCACGGTGTTCTGAGTTTGATCCCATGAATCACCCTTGCATGGAATGAGAAATTATCCTGGTCTATCAATCATTCTATACCATTAAAAAACACATCAAATTCAACTAGACATCTAATTTATAAAGGATAAGTCTAACTAAATTTGGATGTTGGTTCAATTGTATATCATTGTTATAAAAATAATGGGAATCTAAAATTCATTCCATTCAGTTTAGTTAGGCCATCTCATTTAATTAGTTATAAACTCCCAATTACATGGAGAAAACATCAGACCTACAAAGGTGAACTATAAATATAATAAATTCATGGATTTATGTTCAAAATTTTGAATGGTTTTATTTAAAATTATTAGTGATCACATGTATTTAATAATATATAAAAATAATCCAAATCATCTAACGTAAGAAATAATTCATTTATGAAGTGAAGCACAATAAGTCCAGTGGGCAGAACAACACACATTATATAAATCACTAGTCTTTTTGGGAAAACCTTGAGACCACATAATTTATATTTTTGTTGGATTTATAATCTATTTTTGGAATCTAATTTGGGATAGATTAGGTGATATCAACAGAATTTCTGGACAACCTAAAATTGGGAAAAAGAGCTTTCATGGATTCAACATTTCATATAGTGAGCAAAATGATAGAATGATGGACAAGGATTAGAGAGCTTAAAACATTTCATACAACATATATGAAAGTGAGGTAAAGATAAAATATATTAATTACCTCTATCAAATCCTTGGGGAGGAGTAACAGGATATCCAATCAGGTGGGGAGAAGGTGTGTGTCGGAGGAAGAGAAGAGGAACAAATATTTTAAAAAGAGAGAGGATAATTTTAGTAATTTCCTAATTTTCAATGAGAATATGGTTTGTCGAAATTTTTAGATAACCCATGAGCTAACTTTTCTCCTTATTATCCATTGGAACCACCCCCTTTTATGGTGATGTCAAATATTTTTGAAAAATCATATGGAAACCATGGAAGGTTACATCCTAAGATGCATCACCCAAACTATTAGATCATGTTTTTAAATTCCTTGTGAATCTCATATGGGTAACCTCTACCACTATTTTTAGTTTTTTTTCACATAAATAAGAATACCCTATCATGGTTTATAAACCATTCTCCACCTTTTATTAGGCTACACAATTGAGATACAATTTTTCCTCTAACCGTGCATTTACTGTGTACTTCTTCCTATTTTTACAGAAACTGGACCTCCAGGCTCTAAATGAGCAGTAGATTCTCCCAAACCATTCTTGAAAACATTAATAACACAAATTATAATTAAAAAATTATTCATAATTATATAAAATGGGTTTTTACATCATCATAAAATATGATATCTTATAGGTCCCTAAGTATCAGGATATGGAGGGATGAAGCGTTTCAATGAGGTTGGGATTAACCTTGAGGTCTACTTCAGAGGGAACCATAGATATTCCTCTCAATGATGAGTAATAGGAATGATCTAGTATTGATGAAAAGGGACCATGATGGGTCTAGGGGAACTGTTGGATTCCTGGATGGGTGAGTAGAGTTGTGAAGTGAGAAGTAGATAGATCTCATGTGAGTAGTTCTATGTGATTTTCTATTGAGCTATGTGATGTTCCATAGTACATATATTATTTTAATGTTCTTTTTGAACCTCCCAAGAGTCTATATATATGGTTTTAGGTTCCTGTAAACTCCCCACATCTGTAGGGATTCATCAGTGTAATGATTGTGCCTTGATGTATTGGGTATTATGTTCATGGAACTTTTTAGATGTATCTTGGTTTGATGTCTCTAAATTAAACATTTAATTTAATAGGAATGGGTTAATATCAACCCTATGGTTGGGTAATGGTATGTAGAGATGGTAGATCAATGAAACTCCCTAGAGTGATTCAGTATGAGTCAAGGATGATGGACGTATGACCTTGCATTTTGGCTCTAGGTATTAGGTATAGGTTCTGGGAAAAACCATACCTAGAGTATTATAGGATAGGTTTTGAAATAGTTTGATGAAAAATTAAATGATTGGATTCATACATTTCATCAAATAATGGATGGTTAGGGTTGGTGTGGCATAGTTAGCAGCTGATGGTCTAATGGTCATTTATACCTTCTTTTGTGTCATGGATTCCCAATCAACGCATGATAACGTGAAAATAATGTTTATTTGAATATATGTTAATTATTAATACTAAAAATATTCCAAAATTAATTATGGGAACTTGTTGAAACCCTAATGAGTTATATGTTCAGACCTTACATGGGCATCTATGTTCACATGATGTCCTTATGTTGCCATTTCCGGTCCGACATGCATTGTTTTGTGGGATGGTATGGGGAAATTAAATAGGTATATAAAGAGAGAGGATGTGTGAGGTATGTGTATGGTTGTGATGATTTAGTTCCTACTATTTAAATTAGTTTATTTTTAGGGGATTTTTCTATTTAGAAACTGATATTATGTTTTATATGACAATATAATTTTTGATTAAATTTATTTTGAGGTTTATTTATCTTTATAATCTAATGTAGTATTTTTTGGTTATTTATTTAATTATCTTTTTCCATGATGTCAATAAAATAGTCTCTAAAATAAATTTTTTAGGTCCTCACCTATAGTTGGAATCCTATTGCATATAGGGAGGCACACATATGATAATGCAACCTACCTTCCTCAAGCACTGCTAAATAGATCTGAGATGGTGTATCATAAATTGGTATCAAATGTTTTTATAAATAATTTATAAAGTTAGTAGATAAGAGGTCCTAGGTTTGTTATATATTGTAACATATATCATACTTGTTCTTTGAGAACACTTTTTTCTCATAGAAAGTCCAGGTTTTGAGGGGAAATTTATTGTTGTTCTTGGTATTATATGTTGCAGTTGTTTGAAATTACCTCATATGAGGAACATGGGTTTTGCGGTTTATGATTTATGATATTTGGATCTTATTACATCATAAAGAGGCCCATGTTCATTTCTTGGACCATTGATAAGAGTTTTGGGTATATGTATCATTATAGACATGTTGTAACACATAATATATACATGTGTGTCTGTGGCTATTTACTAAATAGGGGTATAGTTATTTAAATTATAAACCATAACATATAAATTATTTTATAGTATAATGTGTTTTTGTAAATATACTCAAATGAGCTATTTTATAAATATTTTCTTCCTAGCAGTTTGTGTCGATTGTATAGTGTGAGGTTCACCAGTGATGTAGATATATCCCATTCATCATAGTATGTAAAGAGAACCTTTATCGGATGGTAGTGGAATTTGATTCCCTTTATTATTCCTTAATGAGTAATGGTATTATTTATAGGTGATTCAACGATGGGAATGGGTTTAATTGAGAATAATAGGCCCTCATGCGTTGATGAGATATCAGTTTTGTTATTTAACATGTCAACAAAAACTAATAGAGGATTTCCCCATATAGATTCTTGTTTGAATTATACTTAACTAAACTTGGTAGCTGAGTAAAGAAAATGCAATTCCTTGGGAATCTTGGATGTGATCTTGTTAGATCATTTATGAGCAGGATTTTCATTTTTAGGGTAGGATTAGTCAGGTTCTCAGCATAGTAGGTTTAGAATGGTAATTCATTTAGTACAATGAGATCATGGGTGGTTGCTCATGGTTCTATAATTATTCCCATGTGAAAAAATATGATGTGGTTGTCCTTGGAATGAGGGTGATGCCTTTTTCTGTTGGTTGTTATTTATTTTCGTGGAGGGTATATTCAGTGGGTTAGGTGCATGATCATTGGTTAGATATGATGTGACTCATGGAAGCACGAGACCCGTTGTGTGATTGGGTTTTATGGAAGTGTGAAGCCATTGGATTTGGGTAATAACGTGTCTGATTGTGGTTGAAGGATAACGATGGGGTTATTATAAAATCACTAAACCTTTAGGAAGATAGTGGGATTTGGAAATAATTTTTTATAAATAAATAGTTCTTGAGGGTTGGAGTGAAATGGTTATGTGTGGTGCTGGATGAGTTATAGATTGGTTGAATGAGATATGTACGAGTATGTTGAGAGACGTTTTGATTTTGGAAGAAATTGAGCAATTCCAATATGGTAGTGTTGTGTTGATAGTCATTTAAAAATGGAAAATCGAGTTTTGGGGAAATGGGGGTTGTTATTTGATGGCGAGACATGACATAAGTGTAGGATTAAGGTTCTGTGGTGAACTCAATCATGGGTTATGATCATTGATATTTGTTTTCATGGATGAGTGAACATGTCTCAGGATGAACAACAAGTGTGCAATTGGGACCCATCAGTTTGGTGACCCAGTATATATACAAGGAATTCTATAGAGTGGAGAAAATACCATTAGATATTAAATGATTTGATCCATATTGGTATTATACTAATGAATACTTATGATAACATTTTTTGTGTTCTATGAATGAACAATGATGATTGGTGTCTATGGTGACACTTGTGTATGAGCAAGATGGATATTTCCATTCATTATTTATGGTAATGGATTGAGAATGTGATGTGAATAGTGGAAATTTGTGGTATTTAGGCAGATTATGATGATAATAATATAGTGGGGAGAATAATTTTAGTCATGGGTGAACAATAATCATCATGAAGGTGCCATAGTGGTGGTGACACTGGATAGTCTTTTGTTAAGTTGACACCAAGGTGATGTTGTTTGGTAAGATTCACTGATATCTTGTACCTCAGGTAATACCATATTTGAAGTTTAGTTGTAGTTTCATTTAGTGTAAGTGTATTGATATAGGGCTCAGGGTGATCTTACTGTGATCCAAGGGAGTTTCTTGAGTTAAAAAATGATTCATAAAACTTTTTCGGTGTGAAACCATGGTTCATCACATAGTCTAATGGGTGAACTAGTTTTTATATGCGGTTTCGAGGGTGAAACAACGATTAATGAGAAAATTCAGTGATAGAACAATATTTTTGTTTGATTTACAAGAAATTATTGTGATGAATGATTGATATGGTGTTCATGAGGATGAAAAATATTAATTAATAATAGATGTTGTTTTCATGGTTCATGGTATGAGAAGGAGCCACTATGTGGGTGGTCATTAGTGTAAAGGCTATATTAGAGGATGGCGTTCTTTTGATGATAATTCTGTGTGTGAGGGTTAGGGATTTAGGAAAAGAAAACATGATGTGTTGTGGTTAATTTTCTTTTCATTTTTCTGAATGCGGTGAGGTGGAAAATATATTAGATCTATTTTTCTTGATATAGTTAGCTTGTTAGTGGACCTCTATAATAATTATTTCAGTTAGCTAAAATCATGATTTGGAATCACCGTTTCTGAGAAAGTCAATTTTGGTGGGGAGTACCCTAAATATATGGTTGAACCAGTAGAAGGCAATGTGGTCTATTGGGAGAGATGGGTATGGTGAGCACCATCTTGGTGTTGGAGTTTCATGAAATCCATTGAATCAACTTTGGGAAAATGGGGAGTTATTTTTTGGAGTTATAAAATAGAATTTCATTTTGAATTTTATACTGGAACACTGATGAAAAACTATTAGAATAGGATTGAGGAATGATAGGATACATTTTTTGGGAACTACTGTGGCTTATCTAGGATGAAAATTGTTATTGTGGGAATTTTTAATGTCCCTAAAATATCCTTATTATTATTTTGAGAAGGAATTTTATTTTTTCATATAGTGGATTGTTCAATTTGGGAAATGCGAATAGAATTTGGAATAAAAACCTTGGAATATATCAAAACTATTCTTTTGGATTTTTTAAGGGATCAACGAATTCATAGGGTGTTCATTTAAATGTAGGAGGTGGGATGTAGTGTATTGGATGGAGTAGGGAGATACATCAAGCCATTCACAGCATGAGTTTGGACTTCATGATAGAAAAAATTATGGAAGTGGTAAGGGGGACCTTTCCATCATGGTTCATGGTATGAACCGCATATTCATTCCATTAATAAAAATATAGGGGTTTTTAAAAATTAAATAGAGATGGGTCAGACCCCCCATTTATTGGGATGAGGCAGGATCATAGGAGGGATAAGAGATTGATCCTCCCCCATTTTTCTTACCACCCTCAGTCCAGGGTTTATATTAGTGAATCTTGGTAGTTAATCTGAGTTAGTCATCACTCTATCCTTGGTTTCATTAATTGTTACCTAAATTTGGAAATCTTGATTTGGGTTTTTCTTATAATTCATCCTAATCACAGTGGACCTTCCAGACGTGGTTGGAATTAGTTTTTATTATCTATATGCTATTGGGAAGTATTTACGTGATTATTATTATTCATATCATACGGAAAAAATAATTTAAGATTATTTTAATTTATTATGTTTGACACTTTTCATGTTACTAGTACCTGGAATGTTGACGATGTTTTGTTTTAATGGATAAGGCATAGTGGATCTCAACAATTAGTTAACTCTGGTATCATGGAATGTGAACCCTTTAATTAGAAACCATGATAATTTTATGCATGTATTTTCAACTTTGTGTGCATAAAAAAGGGTTTGGGTAAGGGGATGGATATCATGATAGAATTAGGCTTGATAGTTGGTGGATTTGATCCCCCATGAAAAAAATAAGTGATTATAAGCACTTATGTAAGTGGGGATAAACCAATAATTTTTTTAAAAAGGGTGAGGATGAAATATGGATTGATGAGAGAAATAATATGGGTCATGGACATTGGGATTACGTAAAATAACGATGTACTCTAGGTTTATTGTGTTAATGGGTAGGCATGAGGTTCCTGGGGAAATGTAATGATAGATGAGACATGCGTATATATCGCATGTGGCAAGGAAATACCTCCTTGGGTTGGGGTTTACTATTTATGTGTTCATGGATTGATAGGAGTCCTTTAAGACTTGGAATATGTTGAGAGAGATATGTTTTCATCAGCTGATGGGGAGAGGGATCTCTTTTATGAGTTATGAGATGAGACCTTGGTATAGGTATCAGAATCAATCTGTACACGGAATTAGAATTCCATGGAGGTTTTATTTGAGTATAGGAAATAACTACTGAGGATAGGGTTGGGTCGATGTAATGACTTGGAATATTCCTGGGTTATCTAGACTATTAGGGTTGTGAGGTTTAAGTGAGGTTAGACAGAATATTGATGTCAGGGATAGAGGAGACTTTGGGAAGTGCTATCATTAATGGTAAGATACTGTGAGCTGATATCCATAATTAGATACCAGGATAGGTTTATAGGACACAATTTATTACTTTATTGGATATGAGATCTATGATGTGATAAGGGGATATGTCTCAATATACAAGAACCCAACGATCAACTTGTGATCTAGTTGATGGGCTGTATGACATGCATATGTTAATTGTGCCTGTTCGACCGCCCTAGTGTCTATGGTGGTGTGTCGATGTGCTTATTAATTCCCTTGATTATGTAGGGATGGTTCAATGTGATGGCCATGACTTGATGATCCTTGTAAAGGGTCTAGGATCATACCATATGTGGCTTGGGATAGCGTGCATGAATTGAACCTTAACTTGAAAAATCATTGTTTGAGGATTACACAAGAGGATGGGTCTTGGTGTGTTGTGACAGATGAACAATGTACCTACTTATATTGACAAGGATGGGTCCAGGATAATGGAAATATTAATATACCTAGTATATGATATTATCAGGTCATGGATTAGAATTACGCCCTACTCGGATTATTTGGGGATTTTCATAGAATTTTTATGTTGGAACGTGGTGATGAGTGGACTCATACATTGTGCTAAAGCATAATTGGTTAGGGAGAGGGTAGCCTAGTGAAAACCCAAGGAGTTAATGGTATAGTAATCCCTTTATGTTTTTTGGAGCCATGGTTAGCACATCGATAATTAACGAAAATTTTTATTTGTATTTATTTACCTCATAAATCTACACATATATGATGATTTATAATAGGGGTTCTTGGTGATAACCTATTGATTAATATGCTCACACCACAAATGAGATTATTAATGTTTGAAAAGACCATATATCTTCATTTTATGTCATGAAACTAATGTTAAATGGATTATGGTTGGATAGTTTGATGTATATGTTGAGATATAGTGTGTGAAGCTTGGGAATGGCTATTGGGCTAGAGTGCATGTATTTTTTTATAAGTATATTTTTTGATTGGGGTTGGTGTTATGGGAGAGAAATTTAAAATTTTGTATGAAAAAAACATTTTTATAATTGATTATATTTTTATTTATTCTATGTACTTTGATGTGGATGTTTATGGTTTTTTTGTTATTAATTTCCATGTTATATAGGGCATAATATCACAATTTCTTATTTTTTGACCTATTTGGTAGTTGTAAGACTTTGGAGTATGGGGAGGTGAGATTAAGGAAATTGGGAATCCCTATACTAGGAATATCTGAGTGTCCCTTGGATAGGTATAAAAAATAATTATATTAGTATATTATGAGAATAAATTTTGAAATATCTTTAAGAGAATCAGTATAAGTGTTAAACCTCAAGTAAATTGAATTATTTCAAAAATGATTTATTTTATTTCCATAAATATTATTATTATTATTATGAATAATTTTATTATATTAATATAAATTAATTGGATACACATAATGGTTAGAAAACAATTAATTAAATAAAATGTAAAATTAGTAAAATCATTTAGAGTTAGAAGGGCTATTTTTTTGAATAATTGTAGGTTTCCATATATTATCTATTTTTATTTTATTATAGTAAATTTTTCAATTTTGAATAATTAATTAAAAAAAGTTAATTAAAAATATATATTAAAAAATTAATTATAATTTAGTTATTTTTTACTGGGCCATGAATAAGAATATATTCACTCTGTGATTAAATTGGTTTTTTCTAAAAAAAAAATTTCTGCGTTTTATGTAATTATAGGAAAATTAATTTATATCACGTTTAGAAAAGGAGAATTGTACTTTGGATTTAATATATGGAATCAAAGTTTCAAAATTAAATAATATGTTTAATTTTCTTGGTCATAAATATAAACTAACAAGGTAAAAATTAGCAAAGGCGGTAATGGAGAAAATGAGGTAAAAATTATAAATAAAGAAAAAAAAGTCTTAAAATATCCTCAAAAATACAGCCTAAATGGATGAATGAGTTATTTTTCAACCATAATTTAATTTTTTATCTCTAATTATTAGTTATGGATCTAATTTACATGAATAATTTATCTCTTTTTATATTATGAAATTAATATTTATAAAAATATTCCCTCACTAATAAAAGCACCCATTAACAACCAAATGTATCCTTAAAACTAGTAGTTCCTAGATCAAAAAAAATATTATAAATAACCTCCCAAAAACTTCTTATAATTTAATATAGGTTTTAGTCTAATGAAAAGAACAATATTTAGATGACTAAGGATTGGTTTAAAAGAGTATATCCATGTAAGATTAAATTGTTTTGTCCGAGTTCTTTCATGTTTCTTTATATTTTCTTCACCTCTAAATACATTATATAATTACTTATACAATTACATATATACAATTATTATAATTAAATATTATTATTTTTATCTAATAACCATGATCAACTAACATCCTATTCAATAGAAAATTAAAATAACATTCCAGTTAGGGATGAATTATAGCCTCCATGAATGATATATATATTTTTTCACCACCACCTAACATGGATGTTTTAAAAATGTATTTAATTAATAATTATAATATTTATGATAATATTAACATATTTTATAGATAAAATAATCATATTTTAAACATATTAATAATATATAGTCATTATAAATTTAAACCCATAAAATGATCAAAATAATACACTTTTCATAATTTGATTATTATTTTGTAAAATATATTAAAATGTTTAAATTTTATTCTTATAGATTGATAAATAATATATATTTACAATACTATAAATATGATAAAAATATTTTATAACTCATTTAAAAATGGTTAATATAGTAAAGTTGTTTTTTTATAAATTGACTGAACAACCATAAGTGGTTAATGAGAGTAAAAAATATCCCATAAATGAATGACATATGTTGATAAATAGACTTTAATAAATTAAATAAAAATGAATTATTTTTGTTTAATTTTTTAAATATATTTGATTTTCTTATTTATGAGGTTATGCATATGCACCAATTGAGTCAGCACATTATGCAAGGTTTTTTGTCTAAATATTAATTCGTTGAGAAATGTTTCTTGTTATAAACTAATTTAATTTAATATAATTTAAATACAGACATTGAATTATATTATCATAATTTTTTGGGACAAAAACGTTCATTTAAGTTCTTCATATTCTATTTCCTTTTATACATACAATACCTAAGTCGTACTGGTTATTGACAAAAAATTAATTTCATTATGCAATAGCCTTTATTATTTATTTTAACCCATATATGTTTGGATTATTCCACCATATAATTTTATTATATTGTATTCCATATTCATTTTATATTATCTATAAACTATATTAATATTTCACCACTATTTGGTTTATAATTTAACAAATCAATTTCTTATATGTACACTCAACCTCATTGTTTCTAAAAAATCGAGAATATTCCTATTTTTTGTACATATTATTTATATTTGTTGAAGAATTTATTAAATATAATTAATATATTGACTATGTTAATGTTTATTTGATATTTTAATTTATTTAGAAATATTTTTATAGAATTGTTTTAACATTTTTCACATATGCCATTTTTTTAAAAGAAATGTGTGAAAAATATTTTCATTTTTGATTTTTTGGCATGAAATAATTTTATTTCTTTTATGCATATTTACAATTACAAAAATTATTTTAAAAGTTTCGATGTTTTTCAATGAAAACCCTATTTTAATTTTACTTTGAATTTCTTATTTTAATAATAAAGGTTAATGTTTTAGCAGATTAAATAGAGGGATATAATTCCTTTTAATTATATATTATCTTTTTCAAGTCACATTTCTTATATTTAAAATCATTCCATTTCAAGGTTTTTATGTGTGGAATTATTCCAAAAATAGAATTTTTATTTTTTGACTTCTTGAAACATTAAATGAAGTAATGAAATTGTGTTAGAAATTTGTTTTTATAATTATAAAAATAATGCACTATGAAAATGTTAATTTTAATTTCCGAAAAATAATATTCTCAATATCTAAAATATGTTTGTGTTTTTGAGTTATGTTTCAAGTTTTACCATCTAATTTATCTTATGAACATATAGTCTATATGAAAATAATTTTTATAATTTCACTAACATTTTATTCTCAATATCTAAAATATATTTCTGTTTTGGATTTATTCATGTGTTAAGATCAAAATTCCATTATGAACATATACTTTATCTGTAATAGCATACAATTTTTGAATGATAATTATTTATAGTAAATGTGTGTCATATTATGTTATAATCAACATAAATATATCTATTTATTAATAATGTGAGTATAAATTGAAATTTTTCCATCATGTTTCTGCTGTTATATTTTCGTTTATCAATATTTCAGTTTGAAAAAATACTATTAGTAAAAAATTTAATGTTATAATTATTGTTTCTAATAATATTTTTGGAAAAGGAAAATTGGTATAGAAAGAAGAGTCAGTGGCCCCAAACTGTTGAGTCGTTCCATTTGTATCCTATCTATTAGGACGTGGGGGGGGGGGGGTACTATAATCACTAGGGTTCTACCTTGACTAATCCCAATAAAATATTTAATAAGTGAAGTTAGAACTAGGTCCTCAATGCGATAAGTTTATGTTTTTTGGGATTTCCACTCAGTCGATGTCAGCTAAGGCACCCCATCGAAGTACCACTATTAGAAACTTTTCTATTAGGGATTACGTGAGTGCCATAAGGTATTAAATTTCCCATCATTAGTTTGTAATTCTTGTGAATAATATTTTTCCATCATCCTTATTTTGAGAATAGTTTTTATTATAAATATGAAGAATTTGATAAATTTATTATTTGGACTAAACTTATACATTTCATTGAAGATATAATTATTATGAAAAAATATTTTATTACGAATAATGATTATTCTAATGAAATATTATTATTATAGGACTATTATTAAAAAATAAATGATAAAATAATTTTATTTTTTGAAGTGTTATAAATTTAACTATACAATTTCTATCTAGTATTATTTCTAATAAATACGAATTTTTATATTTAAAAGTTAAATTTTGAATACATAGAGAATTAATATGTTTAAATATGAATCATTTTTTATATCATTATTTTGATATTAGTTTAGGGAGAGTTTATGATAATTTTATAAAATATTTCATTTTTCTATGAATTGTAATAATATTTGGTTTTTTGGGAAAAAATATAAATATAGTTTATTGTTTTTTTATGTTTAATGACTCTATGATGATTTTATCTATAATACAAACTTTTTTAGACAATTTTCGATTAAAATATCATAATAGGTTTACCAAGTGTCTGATACCATGGGAATTCCCTTTGTTTTGTATTTACTACTACCTAGGTGTCGAATGAAATTAATAAACTAATGTTCCTTTTTTTCTATAAATAACCTACCATTTATTCATTATATTTCATTAAATATTCATAATACATGATTATTTTATAGTTTTACCTCCCAATGAGTCTTCCTAAGGTGTCCTCATCCCCCAAAGGTCCCAATCACAGTGCTTAAGGATTTACTCTACATGGTATCAGAAATCTCAACGTCTCTTTTCCATTAATGTCACTTTTTAGGTGGCATATTTTCAAAATTTATATATTTTATTAATTATCTATTTTATTATTTCCATTTACATTATTATGAATATTTTATTAATGATAGAACCTTTTCTTCAAACTTTTTAATGTTTTATGAAACCATTTTTCATACGCCTTATGTTGGAAGATTTACTTCTCAAAAATTTCCTTCATTTTCTCAATAAATTCCCTTATTTTATTTTTTAAATTCCCTAAACTATTTATTTCCCAGGTGTATTCACATATATATCAAAATGTACTTTTTCAATTTTTTATTAACATACATTAAACTCTCTTCCATTTTTCATTGGTTAATAATGACATAAAGATCTTATCTTTAATAATTTTTTTTACAAACACAAGTATTTTGATAAGAAATCCATTTCTTTTATTCTCCCCAGGTTATTTATAACTTTTTTATTATGATATATGTGAATCAAATTAATTATGAAATATTATGGGTTCTCCCTAATATCACTCTAATTCTTTGGGAATATAATTTAATATCTAGAGATGACATGTTTTATAATACCATGGTGAATAACCTTGCTATTTTTTGTGCACCTCAAGGAAAAACCATGGTGATATGCTTATTAATTTATAAAATAAATGTTATTCCCAAATTTACATGTTAATATTCATGGTCTTTTATATATGATATTAATAATTCTTTATTTTTTATACAATAATGATATTCATCGTGTTCTTATTGATATTTCTCAGAATCTCATGTGAAGTGTTTCCCTTTATTCTCTAACCAGGTGCAATGCTATCCCTTTACATTGATGTATGTACCTAGTTATGAGATGTATTAAATTCACTTAGGATGAGCATATGATGAATCCTTTCTCTTGGATTGGAATAATTATATTGTTTTAATTTATTATGTTCCATTTTTCCAATAAATGAAACATTAAAAGATCCTCTATTTATATAATGTAATGGAATGTTTTGTAAATAAAAGTCATGATTCCATAGTTGGTATCATTGGAAGGTTTAGTTATTTATGGAAATTATAATTTATAATCTTTAGTATGAAACTTAGATATTTTATAAATACACTTAAAAATATTGGTATTTTGGTGAATTATTAAGTGGTTTCCATGTGGTGGAATCCATGTCAAGATATGAACAAGTGGATGTGGTTCTTGTACAGATGTACCTATGGGTAAAAAATATGAAAAGGTGTATTAGGAATGAGTTGGCATAGCATGTTACATGACAATGGGACCTACTTCGTAACTGGTTTGACACTACCAGGGGATATGTTTGGTTAATCATAAGATTTTTATGAACCATTATGAAGGATTTATAGAAGATGTAATTATTTTTGAAGAATAACATATTTATGCATGATGTTTTTAGGCATGAAATTACTTTATAAATATAATATTATTAATTGAAATGTGTTTCTCTCTAAGGTTTTCTCGTTTTAGAAAATTGTGTGAAATTGAAGAAACTATGTAAATAGTGAGCACAATAGACCAGGAACTGGATGGCTTATGATCGAAGGTATAATGGAAAAATTCACTAGAATGATGAATTAACTGACTCAAGTTATGAGAAATTACATGAATCAAGATCCGAGATTAGATTCACCTCTGAGTGAAAAACATTCCATTGATTATTTTATATGTCAATTCCCACCTTCATTCATTTGATCCCACAAAACATTGATTGTTGATCAATATATAATATCTATTAAAAATATATTTCTCTTACACGATTATTCAGAACATGATAAAGTCACCCTAGCTATGTACCACTTAGAGGGAGAAGGTGAATAGTGGTGGACACTGGTAAAAAACACGAATGAAAGAGGGGATATTCATGTAATGTAGTGGGAAGAGTTTATGGGATCCTTTTTCAAAAAATATTTCCCCATTCAATGTGAAAAAAATGTAGAAGTAATTCTTTTAATTAATGAAGAAGAAAAATGAATCTATTAGAATCTATGAGATGATATTTACAAGCATTTATCATTACATCTATAGCTTTATCATGGAACATAACAAAAAGAATAATAGATTATTTTGTGGAATAAAACCATATATATGGGAGAATATATACAATCGAGACTATGAAAACAATTAGGAGATAGTGTAGATTACTAAAAAGGTGGAGTTGGAGTTGAAAAAGATTCAGTGGTCCGACAGATCAGATGAAAACAAAAGATCAATGAAGTGAACAATAGGGAGTAACATTGATCATGGAAGATAAAGAAAGAATGTGTAACTTGACCCATTAAATGTGGGATGAAGCATTCGAGGAACTACTTGCTCAGGAGAGGGAAATGGTACAAGTGTGGAAGAGATGGCCATATTGATCCTAACTTTTTTATTGAGGTGAAGCCTCAAATTCTCAACACTAATGAAAATGTGAAGATGAAGAAGGACCTAACTGAAGTCCAATGCTTCATGACTGGATAGCTTGGGAAATTTTCTAATCACTTTCCAAATCCAATTTTAATGGTGTTAATCACCATCATCCTCAGACTATGACTAGGAAGATAGGTCATGGCTTTTATATCACAAAAACTAATTTTGAAGCTCTAAATGATGTGGTGGAAGGTTCTTTCGTTGTTCTCTTAAATCATGCAAGTACTTTGTTTGATTCTAGTTCTATGAATTCCTTTATTTCCTTCTTATTTCCAAAGAATATAGAATCAGTCCCTGATCTTGTATAAGTAGGGTTGTCAATCATGAATCTGGGAGGTATTATCCAAGAATCAACAATGTATAAGAACAATAGTATTTAATTTGGTGAGCATAATATCATCGCAAATCTAGTAGTCATTCCAAAGCTATAATTTGAAATTATACTACGGATTGACCATCTCTCAATGTATAATTCTATTATCAACTAAAGCAGAATGTAAATATCAAATGTATTGAATGAAAAACTGAAAATTGTTTTCAATGGAGATATTCTGTGACATGATCTTTTTCTAGAAGCTCCCCATAGCTTTCTTTAAAGAAAGTATCTATAAAGATGAATAAGGAAATGAAAGTATAAAAATATAAAATGTCCCCATCATTCAGTAATACATTGAAAAATTTGCTGAGGAGGGACATAGAACTCCCCCAGAGAGAGTGGAATAGTTCTACATTACACTCATATCTGTATCCTAGATGATATTAAATACCCTATATAGAGTTGAAAATGTGGATCTAGTTGAATTAAAGAGGAAACTACAAGATCTTATGTACAAGGGGGTCATCCGGCCAAGTGTGTATCCTTGGGGATCACCTATTCTCTTTGTGAAGAGAAATGTTGTATCAATGTGGTAATAAAATTGATTATATAGAACTTAATGAGATCAAATTGAATAACAAGTACCCTATTAAAAGGATTGATCATTTTTTGCCTATCTTTTTTAAGATCAATTATTCTACAAGATTAATCTTCAATCTGATTATCATCAGTTGAGGGTGAGGAGAGAATATATTCTAAAGACCACCTTCTGATCAAGATATAGGAATTATTAGTTTTTATGCCTTTTATCTTGACTAATATTCTTATTTTTATGGTTTTTTATTAATAGAATCTTTAATAAAATCATTGATAAATGTTGGGTAGCTTTTATTGATGAAATCATGATATATTCCAAAAGTCCTGAGGATCATGAGGGTCATTTAAGGGTTATATTGAAAACTCTGAGAAAGGAAAGGATTTTTTGAAATTTCATCAAATGTGATTTTTTGTACACCAATTTTCTTTCTTGGAACACATTGTAACCAATGACGGAATATCAGTTGATCCTGCCACGGAAAAGGTTATGGGGAAGTGGACTCATCCTAAAACAATAATTGAGACTTGTTAATCCACTAAAAATGTTAACTTGACCAGGGGACATGTTCATATAGATAATGGAGTGTGTAGAAAATTTCCTAGAGCTGCAGAAGAGAATAGTTATACCACCTGTGTTAAAACTACCCACTAACAGAGAAGGATTCATTTTTATAGCAATGAATCATTGAAAGGGTTTGTGTTCATCATCATGACAAATTAAAAATTTATTACTTATGTATCTCTATAGTTTAATCCTCATGAGAAGAACTATCCTACACATGAAATAGACATGGATGTGGTTGTTTTTCTATAAAGATATTGAGACACTATCTTTATTGGGAGAAATTTAATATATAAATAGACCATCAATGTTTGAAGTTTATTTTCACAAAAAATTAATTTTAAATGAGATATAGGAGATGATTGAAGCTTATTAAAGACTATGATTGTTTAATTCATTATCACTTCAGAAGAGCATAAAAATTTACGAATGAAGTAATTAGGAAAACCACTTTTGTTCTGGAAATGATGTGGATTCCATGAGATAATTTTATCAAAGACCTGGTAAAACTAGTATTGGTAATCATTAGGAAATGTACATCATCAACCCTATCCCAATTTATTTCTCAACAATGATTACTATATAAGTTTATGAAATCTCAAATAGAAGGTCCTTTTTTATAGAATAAGTTAGAGGTTGTGAAGAAATGGATGTTTCCTGAGGTCAATACTGATTAATAGGGTGTACTGAAATTTCATACAAGGCTATCTATTCCATTTACACCAGATATAAAGAAGGAGTTGGTGTTTGAAGCTCATTGCTCCAAATTCTCTATACATTCTGGAAAAATTAAAACGTATAAGTGACTTAATGATCATTTTTGGTGGGATAACATGTAATGGGAGATTTCTTACTACACTACAAGTTTCTTGGTGTGTCAAAATTTTATGGAAGATCAACAACTTCCTAAAGGGATATTACAACCACTACTAACTACATCATCGACGTAGGAAGATATCACTATGAACATTTTCACTGGTCTCCCAAAAACATCCAAAGAAAATTATGAGATATGTGTTATAGTGTACCGTCTCACGAAGACTTCCCATTTTATCTTTGTTTGGGAAGACTTATCTCAAGATAAATTGTCCATGAATTATATAAAGAAAGTGCTGAGGTTTCATGGAGTACCTCTTTTTATCGTATTTGATCATGATCCAAGGTTCATATCAAAATTCTAGAGAATTATTCAACCTGATCTGAATTCCAAATTGAATTTTAGTATGGACTATCACCCCAAACTAATGGAATATCTAAAAGGTATATTCAAACACTTAAGGAAATGATCAGAACATGCATAATGGAATTTAAAGGGGGATGTGATCAAAATCTCTCACTAGTTGAGTTCTCTTACAACAATAGTTTCCATTAATGTTTTCAAATGGAACCCTATAAATATATATTTTTGAAATGATGTATAACTCCTAATTATTTTGATGAATTTTTTTAGAAAAATCTTCTTATTCATGATCTTGTAAAATAGAAGATATAATGTTTCATTCCTTCCAAAAACACATAAAGGATTCTCAGAGTTGGAAGATGATCTATGATAAAAACCATTGAAGGGAAGTGGAATTTGATGTTTGGACATATTATTCTTTCAAATTTCACCAGGGAAGAAAGTCTTGCGGTTTGGGATGAAGGAGAACCGTATCCCCAAGTACATTACCCCTATGAAATCCTTGATCACATAGGAGAAGTGGCCAATCAACTAGAACATCATCCAAACCTAGATCAAGTTAATGATGTATTCCACATATATATCTTGAGAAATTACATACTTGACCCTTCATATATCTTGAATATTGAGGTGGTACTACTGGAATATGGCCTCTCTTATGAGGATAATTTGGTGGAGATCTTGGATCATATAAACAAGGATCCTAACAATCAGACTACCCCCCTGGTCAAAATATTGTGGAGGAACCACAAATATAAATAACTCAAAAATGAAACAATGGAAACAATGGGGTAGAAGTACCCACACATTTTATCTACATAGGTAACTATATGGAATTTTGAGGATGAAATTTATTAAGGGGGAAGAATGACGTGACCCAAAATATTTTAATGATAACTATTTCGTGGAAATGTGTGTTATATTCTGTTATACTAAAAAGAACTATATATCTATAATAATTATGTGAGTATAAATTAAAATTTGACCATCATGTTCTGACTATTATATGACTTTTGGTTAATATGACCATTGGAAACAATACACATAACTATAATTTAAACGTTATAATTAGTGTTCATATGTAAAATTTTTAAATATGGAAATTGTTACCAACAAAAGAGTTGAAGGCCTCAACCATTAGAGTCTTTCAATTTAAATCCCATTTGTTAAAACATGGAAGAGAGTTATAATGAATGGATTTATCTCTTGGCTAATCCCATTCTAAACAACAACAAGTGAAGCGTGAATAGTATCTCATACTGGAGAAGTTAATGTTAGTAGAGATTACCACTTGGTGGGTGTTAGACATGAACCCCATGAAAGAGCCTCCATCACCGACCTTAATATTGGGGATTACATGAGTGCAATAAGGGGTTACACTAACCTACCTTAGTGTGTAAGTATATTTATAAATGAAATTGTTATTCCATTATATTCATTTTGATAATAGTTTTTCTTATCAATATGATAAATTGGATAAAATGATTTTTCAGACTGAAATTGTACTTTTCCAGAAAGATATAATTATTATACTAAAATAAGGTATTTTTAATAATATTTCTTTTAATGAAATATTATGATTAAAAACAATTATGTAAACTTTAATGATATTATTATTATTTTTTTTTTCAATGTCTGAAATTTTACACTGCTTTTTCTATATGCTATTATTTTTTATTTATAAGGATTTCAATATTTAAAAATTAAATTTCCCACAAATAAAGAATTAGTATGTTGAAATATAAATAATTTTTCAAATCATCATGTCAAAATCAGGTTTTGTGGAATTTATAATGTTATTATAAAATATTTTGTTTTTCAGTGAATAATAAAAATCTAGTTTTGAGTTTTCAGTAAGTTTAATGACTTCATATTTATGTAATAAGTAATATAAAATTATGGTTCACTCTTATGGTTTAAAATATTATAATAGGCGTCTCATGTGTTTAATAACATGTGATGATACCATGGTAAATCCCCTGGTTTTCAATTTACTACTACCTAGTTGTATAAGGAAATTAAAAAAACAATCATCATATTTTTCCTATAAATATCCACCTATTTATCCATTTTAATTCATTCCCAATTAATCCATAAAAAATATATGACATTTTTACCTCCCAACGAGTCCTCCCAATGTTTCCTCAGTCATTCCATTGTCCCAATTTTTGAGATTGAAGAGTTACTCTTATAGGTAAGGGAAATCAAAACTACTTTTTTCGTTTCAAGTTCCTTATTTTATATGGAATGTCTTTCAAATTTCCTCACCATGTTATTATATCCATTAAATTATATATATTTAATGTATTAATATTATTTTATGAATGGGATACCCTATCCACTATCATTTTAATATTTTGTAAAACCATATTTTATACCCATTATGTTTCCAAATTTTCTTCTCATAATTTCTCTCTATTTCTCAAGTAATTTTCTTATTTTATTTTGGGAATACTCATCAAATTTTTTTTCTTGGGGTATTCAAATATATTTTAAAATTATATATTTTATTATGGTATTAAAAACATTAAACATGCCTTAATTTTTCATGGGTTCATAATGACACAACGATCTTGTCTTTAGTCATTTTTTTAAAAATTGGCATGACTTTGATATACAACTAGTTTCTTTTATTCTCCATTTTATATTTATTAAATGTTTTATTATGATAATTTTGTATTAAATTAAATAATACATATTAATTATGTTCCTTGATAGTGCTTCAATTCATTTGTTACATAATTTAATCTCTATAGATGACATGTTTTATGTAACCTTGGTGAATAACCTTTGTAATTTTTATAACAACTTAGTGAAAAACATTGGTATTATGATTATGAATGTATACAATAAATCTTGTGGAAAAATTTATAATTTATTATTAATTTTCATTTATTTTGATATGAATCTTGTTCTCTTTTTTTTCATAATGATATTTCTCATGTTCTTATTGATATTTCGAAAGATCACATGTAAATTGTTTCCCTTTCTACCCTTAGTGGGAATTATACTGACCATTTCCTTTGATTTACGTCCCTAGGTTATGAGACATAGTAAATGTATGTAGGATGAACCAATTATGAATATTTTAAATTAGATTAGAATAATTTTTAATCTTTCTTGTATTATATACCTTTTTTCAAGAAACTAAAATTTAAATATCATCTGATTGTACAATGTAATGATATGTTATGAAAATAAAAGGTGGGAGACCATATTATGCCTCTACATTTTCATAAGGGTTATGTTATCTAAGATTATTTGTCTCTCTCTAGATTATATTTTCCTCTATATTTCCCATATTTTTTATTTTAATTTAAATTGATTTATCACTTACACTATTTAAATATTTTGGTTTCTGGTATTGGCATAAATATATACCCATTAGTCTAAATGGTGTTGGTTTGAATGGTTCTTATAAAGAAATTGATTCAATTTATTTATTTGGGAAAATATTGGAATTCTTTGTAATATTATTTTCAAAAAATTTATTTATTTTTTACTCAGGTATTTTGGTTATGTAATGTATTGATTACTAATTCCTTCATATGATGAATATATTGGACTTAATTAGTGATGCGTGGGGTCTAAAATTATTTTCCCCTCGTTGCATTGATATGTATCTTGAGAAAAAATAGATTGTGTATTTCATGTAATCCTTACCCATTTTTATATAATGTATTAGAACCAGACCTTGAATATATATTTATGATTTTCGCCATTATGAATTCAAACAATAGGAAATCAATTAATTTTTTCCTATGTGATTATTTATATTTTTATTCTATCCATAGATATATTAAAATTTAATTTTTCAGTTATATTGAATTATTTTATTATTATTTATTCTTTCCATTTTATTTTTTCCATAATTAATCCATGATATGTTCTTTTGTATTCTACCTTTTATCGAGCATTCAAGCTCACCCTTATTATTTCATTTTTTATTCAGTTATAAAGAAGAGTATTATATATGATATGTCTTGGTGGGTATCATGTGTGGGGAATTTTTATGAGAGATATTGAATATTTATATTAAAACAAAGATTCCTCAATTTATTGTTGAAAATTTTTAATTCAATGTTAATGATATTAGTTCTTTTAGTAAATAGTTTTCTTTACTATCTAAAATTATATAACTAAAAAGGTATTTGGGAATTTTTGAATCAATATTTATTATTAATATTTTAATTATAGATGTTAAAGATTTGTTTTCTTCATTTATTTCAAATCCAGTAAGTAAAAAAATATTTTTAGTTCCGAATCCAAGAGTGTGGGTTTAGGAAACCACAATTTATTTATCAAATCAACAAAATAAGAATAAAAACACTTGTTCTATGGTATGATATATTGTGAGTTTTCATGAATATTGATGTAAAATAATTAAATATATATGTATGTTATTTTCTTTTTCATCATTGGTTTAGGAAACCGTATGCTCCAAAATTTTAATCATATAGAGGAGACTCTTGATAAAATGATTCCTATTGTGGTGTGTCTGATCACCGAACAAAAAAATGTGGTCTTATATATCTTCTTACAACACCCAAACACCTCCTATTATATAATGATTGTCAACCCATAACAAAATTTCAACTTGAACCCTTTTCAATTCCCATAACATGCCAATAAATATCTCTAAAATCCTCCTTCACCCAAGTTATCACTTTAGAAACATCATATCATTCATTGAAAAAAAAATACTATAATATAATTTAAAAAATTCAAATTAGATATTGTTCAAAATTCATTAGAACTAAAATTATATCATATTATCCTATCCTAATCTAGTGAGGGGCATAACACATGCAGTATACCTTAGGGGTTATTAAGTATAAAACCTGTTATGTACATTTTGATCACATTTTTTATATCTATATGAAATCCAACCCATTTGATCAATAACACTACATTAAAACATTTAATATTAAATGATGAATATTATCTAGGGATAACTTAATGTCATTATTTCATAGGAAAATTATAATTTCAGTTGACTTGAGATATTAAAATACTATGAATGAATGATAACATGTTGTTTTACTTTTTTGTAACATGATACATTTTATTTTCTTAAATAATTTTTGGAAAAGTTAAAAAAACCAGACATAAGTTTCAGTTTAATAATATCAAAAATGATAAAACACATGGGTGTCGTTATTATTATGATATGTTTCAATTTTTTTTAAACTTATTACATCTCTATGTAACTTCTACAACATTTCTACATAATACTATGATAAAATCCTCTAACTGAAATAATTTAGTGGGGGTGTATCAATGTAGAAATATAATTTAATAATGGTGAGATTTTAGAAACACATTCCTAGTATACATCTCATTGAACATTGTATCCAATATTCTCCCCTTCAAGATATATAATGTTATAATTTTAGTAAATTATTTTTTCTATATATTACTCCTTTTATATTCATAATCATCATCATTCCGTGAACTACTTCCAGAATACCGTTTGCTTGAATTTTTTAAAGTAACTAATGTAACTCTTTACATTAATCTTTAATCCACATACAATAAACAAATTTGGATTTCAAGTAACATTTTCTTTAAAGTTTAACAAGTATAATATTTTATTTTCTTTAATTTAGATTCTATATGTCCTAATATACTACCACTATAATCATAAAAACAATATTATCTTCAAAATATCCTAACAAGATAAAAAAATCATTTTTGTTTAGTTAATATTATCATGTACGATAAATACGATGAAAAAAGACATCCTTTATTTATATCCATCCAATATAGATAAATTCCTTTCAATGTAATCATTTAATGTTATAAATTTTTTGATTTTTCAAATGAATTGGATCTACCAGAATCATCAATTAGTACATATATTTAGAAATCCTATATAATTAAAATATTTTTAGGTATATATTTGGTATCGTATATCTTTTAATAATCAATGAATTGATTACTATAACAACTATAAATGTCATATAATTTTAATGGTTATTTATAAACTCCTCTCTGAATCCCATAAATGTCCAAAAAATGAAACAAATTTCTTTTGTTCATGGAAATACATATATGATTCAATGAGCAAATAAAACAATTATAAAAAAAGGTTTCTCTTTTTTGTATGAAATTTTATTATTTAATATTAGATCCAAAAAAATCCTATATATCAAATTTATTGATCATCTATCATAAAATATTTGTGAAAAAGGGTAAAAATTTATTAAACTTAAAAAAAATTTCAGAATACATTCAATAATTATTCCAAATTAATTAAATTCTAATTTTATTTATAAATTTAAATATCCAGTATTTATTTGAATCCTACGGGAAATGAATTCCTCTAAGGCCTATAGGCCATGTAAAAATTATATTCATATGAGCCTTTTATGGGTTCCACCTCACCCCTTTAAAGGTGTATTATCAAAAATCAATAAAAAAATGAAGGCCTTCGGGCCATTAGAGGTTACTCTGGAGGATATTACACTAGCATAAAGAATTTTTTTCCTTATTTTAAAAAAAGCATTTCGTTTTTGGTTAGTCTAAGAAGTTTCTAACATAAAATTTCAACATTAATATAATTATCTCAGAGTCATGTTTGATGATGATTATTTCAATATATCTACAAGAAAATATTTTATCATAATATTATCATTCATCAATTTTATAAATAAAAATTTATTAATAAAATTTATCCTTCAAAAATTTCTAACCCATTGTAAAAAAAACAATATCCATTAGTGGTCCATGATCTATATTTAAATATGTAATGAGTCTACTTTTGTCCTTATTTCACATGTTACCTATTTATGTAAGTCATTATACCAATCATATCATATAAAACCCATGGATGTTTGAGCAGGGAACTCTTTCCCCAATTCCTGACATGGATACAATCAACAAAATCATTTTAGTATCTAATCACATAGGGTTTTCCATGTAATTGGGAACCAAATAAAACACCAAATAAGGCACCTAACTCTTAGGGTTACCTTATTCGTTGAATTCATTAAACAATATAATCAATGGTAACCAAAATTTTGCTAGAAACATCCCAGCTGGATGATCAACGTTTCAATAAGAATTTATTTAGAAGGAATTTAATATATACTATTTTAATATAATTCAAAACCCCCAATATTATATCATATATTACCTTTTGTGTATACATGTTTATAAGGTTTCTATTTTGAATCCTGATTCATTTTACCAGATCCACATTTTAAAACTATATTGATGTATAACTCTTTACACAACCCATATCATCTATTACTAACCCAAATTAAAAAATATATATTTATACTCTAAAAAATACATCCCATGCATATGGTATATGAATTCATTTCATGTAAAAGATTAAAATCCGATGAAATCAGTAATCCCCAAATGGTTGTGCTTAGAGTGACAGATAACCAACCCCCACTTTTCAAGAATAGGGATAATCCTTAAAGATATATAATAATATTCTATAATACCCTAATGGAGTTATACCCCAAATCCATATATTGTAATTTTTAATATGGTTATATTTTACATAATGAAATTAATGATTATTAGAAATATTGTTCAATATGATATGGAAATATCATATTAATTCTTATTAGTCTATGTATCCTTATACAATATAATTTGTTACTAATAGTTAATGAGACAACCAATTAATAATTTTATCAATGAAGAATATATCATAAATATAAAATCATTTAAATTATTATTTCATTAGATGAAACACTAATAGAGTTGATGTATGAAGGTTATGCATATTTTTTTGACCATTTCCATTAAATCAATTTCACACTAACATATATCTTAATATATATGTACTCGATGAATATATATCATGCTTATAATATAGGAAAAACCATTATAGATGCATATTCGATTGATTCTACCAATCCTATCTCATTGCACTCTATTTACACATTAATATATTGTCGTATTTGGTGAATGTGAAAGGTACTAATCATATTGCCGCATCCTATTATTTTTTAGGTATACCCATATGATTTTTTATATTTTTTATCTTTTACTGTTGATCTATAGTTTTTCCCAAGGTTTGTTTCTACATTAGGGGTCGGGGTAGTATTTGTTAGAGTTGGTTTAGGTGTGGTGTTGAACTTGTAGATATAATATATATAGGAGGTATTTTGGATTGCTGATTAGGGCCTCCATACATATAGTAGATTGACCTAGGATAACCTAGTCTATAAGAAGTCCACCATATAGTAGGTGACAAGCCATTATCCCGCCATAGGAGGAGCCTGTGTTGAATAAATTTTTCCTACGACTATCGGATCACTAGTGACCACCGGATGGCTCTGAAAAGTGAAGTTTATTGTTTTAGGAATTATTCTTGAAAACCCTAGCTATCTAGTAGGAAATACCACCTATTTGGTGATTCCATTTCAGCTAAGGAAAGTAAGAGGATATCATAAATGTCGATCGATGTCTCCACTTAACTTCTTATTCCTCCCCCTAAACCTTGTCTCTTCCAGTACAAACCTAAGATCACTATATGGATGTTGTTGAATCTCCCAACTTGAATAATTGGCGGAATGATGTTCTAGTGACCTCCTTATTACATTTTTCATCCTCCCCTCTCTAAAACATTTAGATCCCATGTAGCAGTTGAATGTCAATGTGTTTCGAGGTAGATGGTTTCATGAAATGAGTTGTTCTGTAAAACTTACATGATTATTCATCCATAATTTCCTTATAAAGTTGATTTAAGGATTACTTTAGTAATTTATCCTATAAATTATTTTGGATTGTATTTTAGTGACTATATTTTGGAAATATATGTGTTTTATAGAAACTTGATGATATGAATTTTCCCATATGGGTATGTCAATTAAAAAGAGTTTCGAAGAATGTTTTATAAACATATAAAGGTTAAATGAATATATATATATATATATATATATTAAATTACCATTGTATGATTTCAGTCAGACAAAATGGCAATCCCATTGTGTTTATTGTTGAGGTAGGGAACCACTATTGGTAGTGGACCCCTAACCCCTTGGATCGTTGCTGTAGTTTAATGTCAACATTAAGATGCTGAGTATTGTTTTGGAAGGTAGATAATATAGAGAGTGTACTATTACCCCTTTGGATAGTTTTTCTAGTTAAATGTGTACACGAGGTGGAATTTGATCATAGAAATCCAAATAGGATCCTCTAAAACCAAGACCTTGTTAACTAGCGGATAATGTTTTTCCCATGATTGCTATTATTTAGAACATTTACATGAAATGATTATACAAAATGATTATTTTTGGAATTATTTAAAAAATAATTTATTTGAAAATGGTTTTATAAGTTTTTAAATGGTATATTTTCATGTTTCTATAAACAATAAAATCTATATATAATGTATCTTTTATATAACTATGCTAAAATGGTTTTGTCTATAAATAGTTATTATGTAACACTAGGTGGGAACCTTCTGGGATTGTTTTTTTCACACCTTTTATACACATTTTATTGAATATAAACCTTATTCCATTTTATATATGTAATGCAAAAGATCAATAGGGTGGAAGTGGGTTTCATATTTAGTTGGGTTTCGGTGTCTCGTGGTGACTACATGTCACATTTAGAAGGGATTTTAATGCACTTACTTTCCGTGGTTTGGAACATTTATTTTCCTTCTTTATGTGTCTTTTCTCCAAATGAATTATATTAGAATAGAAAAATTTTCGTTATAAATATGCAATTTTTTACGATACATTATTGATAAATTAATCCCAATGGTAGATCATGCTTCCCAAGAACTTGTCACAAGGCCATGGGAATTAAGAATTTACCTTTAAGAAATATCAGGGCAATCTTAGGTTCCCAGATGGTTAGGTTATCTAGTTTAGTTCCCCAAATACTAGTATCAAATGAATTCTTATGTATTATTATAGTTTTCCTTCATATTTAGATTTATTAGTGAATAAGATGTAGGATTTTAGGGACATAAGGGGTAGGTTCGAACATGTTCATGGAAAAATCTCAAGGTGATGATTCTTATGTTACGATGGACTAAACAAGGAGTATTTTTGAATAAAATTTGATTTAATTTAACTTTTTTTATTTATATCTATGATTCCAATTAAATTATTCCATTTCATATTGGAATATATTCTAGGGTATAATTTTATTTCCTATATATATTTTTTGATTTTTTATAGTAACATTCCATATATAATACTTCAAAAAAGACATCAGGAGGGTGTTCCAAACAAAACATAGGAGGAAAACCCTCTAGTTGATCATAATATCATATTTGTAATTATGTTTATTTTCTCATCTATGTACCAAGGTATGAAACATATACCTGTTCATTATAAATATGTATAAACACTATGGAATGAGAATATAAATCAGTCACAAGAGTTTCTTTATCAGAATACACCATATTTCTAAGTGATAAATGATCCTTAGGTGGTGAGAGACTGGTTATGAAATATTGAAAGAGTTTTGAATTATTTAATATCTTGTATTCCTTCAAGGTGAGTTGTTTTTTTAAATAATAAATTACCAAGTAAAATGGGGCTAGATTTGACAGTTTTATAAAAGAAGAAGGTGTGGTTTGAGGGGAAATACATCAAGGAAAATATCATCGAGAAATTTTATATAGAGTTTATGAACTTGGAAAAATCAATGGAAATCCTCAAACTTGTTCAAGGGAATTATGTAGGGGAAGAATATGATACTCTCTTCATCCAATTCACACCTATTCACTTGAGGTTATATAAAATGAGAATATTAACTATTATAGGGTTTTATGGTAATCTGATATGATATTCAGTAATAAGATTTAATATTAACACTTTATACCTAAACTATATTTAAGGATAAGTCATTGATGGATATATTGATCTAGACTGAAAGATTATTATTGTACCCCTCTCTCTTGGAATTTAATGATCACAATCACTCTCATCGTGTTCTAACTTGTTTTCAAGTTTGTTTGATGATAGGAAAAAGGTTTCCAAAGAGTTGGCCCAAGAAGACTGGAAAAAGGACTCTCTGAGTCCACCGGCCAACCGGTGGGTTACCACCGGCCAGCCGGTGGTCTCTGGCAGGAGCAATGCTGTCTGCCAGGTTCCACCGGTCAGCCGGTGCCTGACCACCGGCCAGCCGGTGGAACCAGACAGTAGGCTTTGCCCACTGCCAGGTGCCACCGGCCGACCGGTGTCTGGACCACCGGCCGGCCGGTGGAAGCAGACAGAGAGCTTGCTCTCTGTCTCGACCACCGGCCACCCGGTGGCGGGACCACCGGCCGGCCGGTGGAACCAGACAGAGAGCTTGCTCTCTGTCAGACCCACCGGCCGGCCGGTGGCCCAGCACCGGCCAGCCGGTAGAGCCCAGACAGAAAGCTCTGCCTTCTGTCTGGTGCACCGGCCAGCCGGTGGCCAAGCACCGGTCAGCCGGTAAGTCCAGTCAAACTAGCCGTTGGGCTTTGACTGGACTTGTACTTTTGACCCCTAACAGCTCCGGAAGCCCTCCAACGGCTATATTGAAGTATTTGGGGATATTTCTCATATAAATAGACGAGGATGGATGCTGGGAACACCACCGAAACATTGGAATGATATTTTGATCCCTTAAAGCTCTAAACGACAAATCTCCAAGGCTACTTGTGATCCACCTCCATCCTTGAAGCTTGGGCTGCCTCTACATCAACTACTCTCACACTCTTGGCGCTCAAGGCTTCCTCAAGTTTGTTGTAATTTATTAATTTCAATTGTTTAGTTATTCATTGGGTTTGTATTAAAACAAACCATCCTTTTTCTTCCTCACTTTCATTTTGGGTTTCTTGCTACAACCATCATATAAAAGCAAGCTGTAAGAAGGTGATCTAGCCTACCATAAAACGGATAGTGGGTTTCTTGCTACAACCATTAAAAAGCAAGCTGAAGTAAATCTCTCAACGGTTGAGTTGGGAGCGGAGACGTAGGCTTTGGTTTAAGCCGAACTCTGTTATCAAATTGTGTATTGCCCCTTTTATTTCCGCTGCATTTATAAATTGTTTTTAAATTGTTAATTAATTTTTAAAAGGCAATTCACCCGCCCTCTTGCCATCACTCTCCGACCAAAAATTGGTATCAGAGGGAGAGTTTGTGTAATACCTTAACCGGTTGCAAACTCAAAATCCATAGTGATGGATTCTTCCTCACAAGCACCCGAAGGGTACTCCATGACTCGGGCTCCATTCTTTGATGGAACTGACTATAATTATTGGAAAACTCGCATGATTACATTTCTTAGAAGTATTGGCTATCCTATATATAGAATTGTTTTGCAGGGCTATACTCTCTCTAGCAAAGATGAGTCTAAATGGACCCCCGAAGACATTGCTAATTTTGAGCTAGATGGAAAAGCCATGAATTCCCTTCATTGTGGGTTAGACCGTAATGAATTTAATCGTATTTCTACTTGCACCACTTCTCATGAAATTTGGAAGCTTTTGGAAGTGACCCATGAGGGCACTAACAAAGTCAAAGACACTAGATTAGATATGTATCATCAAGACTTTGAAAGTTTCACCATGCACCCACAAGAATCTATTACCGAAATGTTTACTCGCTTCACTGATGTGTGTAATGAGAGAAAGTCTCTTGGAGATGATGTTTTTGCAGAGACGATGGTCAAGAAGATTCTTTGGGTTCTACCAAGCTCATGGGCTCTAAAGGTGATGGCAATCCAAGAAGCGAAAGATGTCAAGAAAATGCCGGTTGAAGAACTCATTGGATCACTTATGACCTATCAGATTACCATGAAGAGGCAAGCCGATAAAGAAGGTAACATCTTCAAGGAGAAAAAGAACATAGCATTCAAAGAAAATCAAGAAAGCTCCTCCGATGATAGCGGATCCGATATTGCTCAACTTGCAAGAAAAATGAGCAAGTTCATGAAGAAAAAGAAGAATTTTCAAAGGGCACGAAAGGAAGAGCCGAAAGGAGAAAAAGAAGTTACATGCATTGAATGTGGAAAGAAAGGCCACATCAAACCGGAGTGCTCTCTTTTCAAGAAAAGGTTAAAGGAAAAGAAAAACAAAAAGGCTTTCAAAGTGTCAACATGGAGTCCAAGCGATGACTCCATGTCTTCAAGCGACTCAAGCGATGAAGGTGGAAAATTACTAATGGCACTTGATGAGGTATCTTCTTCCGACTCCTCTTCCTCATCTTCTTCTTTTAATAATGAAATGTCTTATGAAGATCTCCAAAATGTGAGAGATCAATTAGAGGAAGGTTTTCACGAACTCACCTCTAAATTTTTGGCCTTAGAAAAGAAACACAAAATTCTAATTTCTGAAAAAGATCAACTTCTCAAAAAGAATGAGGAACTTGCCCTTAAGGTCCAAGATATTCCAAATGTTGATTCTTTGAATTCAACTATTAAATATTTAAGGGAATCTCTTGCCATGTTCACCCAAGGTGAACAAAAGTTGACCAAATTGCTAGGTTCTCAACGTTCGGCTAGAACCACACATGGACTTGGCTTTAACAAGCAAGCCACCTCTTCTAGAGCACCCACTACCTTTGTAAGGGGGATCTCTCAAAATAAGTTTTGTAATTATTGTAGAAAAACCGGACATATGATTTATGAATGCGATTGTAAAAATGCTAGATATGGCTGCCCCAAAATCATTACCTACTCGGATGAATATCTTAGGATGTATCCCTCTAGACAAGTATGGGTTCAAAAGTCTCTTTTAGCTAATCTTTCCGGACCCAAACTTATATGGGTACCGAAATCTATTCTCTCTTGATTTTGTAGGATAAACACCAAAGAATTAGGCCTTAGAAAGGCTCATGGTATCTCGACAGCGGATGCTCGAGGCACATGTGTGGCGATCCCTCCGAGTTCAACTACCTTGAAGAATTCGATGGAGGATACGTCACCTTCGGTGACAATTCAAAAATCAAGATCGTCGGAATAGGTACCATTGGTCTTGGTAGCACCTCCTTAATTAAAGATGTTTTATTTGTTAAAGGTTTAAAGCATAATTTAATTTGCATTAGTCAACTTTGTGATAGTGGTTTTTCGGTGAATTTTCAAAATGACTTATGCAATGTGTTTGATTTTCAAAAAAAAATTGATATTTTCTGCTTCCCGTTTTCAAAATGTTTACATTATTGATTTAAAGTCTTTAGCTAGCCAAAATGTTAAATGTTTAAGTGCTCTTGACAATGAGTCTTGGCTTTGGAATAGAAGGTTGGGGCATTGTAGCTCTCATTCACTTCTAAAGCATAATAAGAACAAGCTCATCTGTGACCTTCCTAAACTTAAGTTTAAGAAAGATTTGATTTGTGAGCCATGCCAACTTGGAAAGCAACACAAATCTTCTTTCAAATCTAAGAAGGAAGTTTCCACTTCAAAATCTCCTGAGCTCCTTCATCTTGATCTTTTTGGTCCTACCCCTGTAGCAAGTCTAGGTGGAAAATACTATACCTTTGTCCTAGTAGATGACTTTTCACGTTTCACTTGGGTTTTCTTTTTAGCTCATAAAAATGATGCTTGTAGAACCTTTTTGAAATTATCTAGGAAAGTAGAAAACGAAAAAGGATATAAAATTATATCGCTCCGTAGTGACCATGGTGGTGAATTCGAGAACAAAGAATTCGATGAATTGTGTTCCTCTCAAGGATACAATCACACCTTCTCTGCCCCTAGGACTCCACAACAAAATGGAGTGGTTGAAAGGAGAAACCGAACTCTCCAAGAAATTGCTCAAACCCCCTTAGTGAATTCAATCTTCCTCAATATTTCTGGGCCGAGGCGGTAAACACTGCTTGTTATACTATCAATAGAGTCCTTGTAAGACCCCTTCTTAAGAAAACCCCCTATGAACTTTGGAAAGGCAAATTGCCCAAAGTTGGTTATTTTAAAGTGTTTGGTTGTAAATGCTTTATCCTTAACACAAAAGATAACCTAGGGAAATTTGATGCCAAATCCGATGATGGTATTTTTCTTGGGTACTCCAACTCAAGCAAAGCCTATCGTGTCTTCAATAAACGTTCAAAAACCATCGAAGAATCATCTCATGTCAAATTTGATGAAACTCTTCCTAAGCCTCACCCGGTCATTGAAGATGTTAAAGATAAGCTTGATAAGCTTCATTTGAATGATTCCTCTTCTCCTCCCAAGGAGGATGACCATCAATAACCCTCTTCACCTTCTTCGCCTTCCACCATGCCTAAGGTTTGGGAACCTTCTAGAGACCATCCTTTAGAAAATGTTATAGGTGATCTTCAAGCCGGTACTCGAACTAGAAGATCAATCCTCAACGAGGTTGAACATCAAGCCTTTCTTTCTCAACTAGAGCCTCAAACCATTAATGATGCCATTAATGATGAGAATTGGGTTCTTCCAATGCAAGAGGAACTAAATCAATTCTCTAGAAATGATGTTTGGACTCTTGTTGAAAGACCCAATGATCATCCAATTATTGGCACTAAATGGGTTTTTAGGAACAAACTTGATGATCAAGGAAATATAACCCAGAACAAGGCTCGCCTAGTAGCTAAGGGCTATAATCAAGAAGAAGGAATTGATTATGGTGAAACCTTTGCGCCCGTTGCTAGATTAGAATCCATTAGGATCTTGTTGGCATTCGCCACCCACTTAAATTTCAAACTTTTTCAAATGGATGTTAAAAGTGCTTTTTTAAATGGTTTTATTTCAGAAAACATCTTTGTTGAACAACCCCCCAGTTTTGAAGATCCAAAATTTCCAAATCATGTTTTTAAGTTAACCAAGGCTTTATATGGCTTAAAACAAGCCCCTCGGGCTTGGTATGAGCGGTTAACAAAATTTCTTTTAGAAAATGATTTTAAAATGGGTCAAGCTGATTGTACCCTATTTTTAAAACACACTTCCAAAGATCTTTTAATTGTCCAAATTTACGTTGATGACGATATATTTGGTTCAACCAAAGAATCTCTTTGTACTGATTTTTCAGATTTAATGAGAAAAGAATTTGAAATGAGCTTTATGGGGGAATTAAAATTTTTTCTTGGTTTTCAAATCTTTCAAAATTCAAATGGTATTTTTCTAAACCAAGGCAAATACACAAACGAACTTTTAAGTCGTTTTGGTATGGATCAAGTAAAGGAAATTAGTACCCCCATGATTACTTCTTGTAAACTTACGTTAGATGAATCCGGGAAACCGGTGGATAAGAAGCTTTATAGGAGTATGATCGGGAGTCTACTTTACCTAACTGCGACCCGTCCTGACATCATGTTCAGTGTTTGTCTTTGTGCTCGTTTTCAAGCCAATCCCAAAGAATCTCATTTTAAATCGATCAAAAGGATTTTTAAGTATTTAAAAGGATCCAAAAACATTGGTTTGTTTTATCCCTCTAATACTTCTTTCGAACTTTCTTCATACACGGATGCTGATTTTGGCGGATGTCAATTAGATCGTAAGAGTACTAGTGGAACCTGTCATCTGCTAGGCAAGTCCCTTGTTTCATGGAGTAGCAAAAAGCAAAACTGCGTTGCTCTTTCTACTACTGAGGCCGAGTACGTAGCAGCTGGTAATTGTTGTGCCCAAATTATTTGAATGCAACACACTCTCTTGGATTATGTCCTTTCCTACGATCATGTCCCTATACGGTGTGACAACACTAGTGCCATTAGTATCTCTAAGAATCAAATACAACATTCTAGGACAAAGCATATAGACCTAAGGCATCATTTCCTTCGTGACCATTTTCAAAAAGGGGATATCACTTTGGACTTCATTTCTACTGATTTCCAATTAGCTGATATTTTTATCAAACCGCTCCCGGTTGAACGTTTTGATTTTATTAAGGGGGAGTTAGGAATGATTCGTCAATGAGCACTATTAAATATTTGACTCTTTTTGGCTTGCTTATATTTCTTTTTAAGTTATTTTAACTCTTTTTTTTATTATTTTAATTTTTTTTTTATGAATTTCAATACCACCGGTCAACCGGTGGTACATCACCGGTTAACCGGTGGTGTCGGGTTTTCTTTTGTTGGGCTGGCCGGGGAAAGGGTTAAAAATTAAATTAAACCCTTCCCCTCCCATTTCTTTCTCTCCCTCTCGTGCGGCACCTCCAAACCAGCGCCTCCCTCTTGCCCTAATCTCTCTTCTTCCTCCTTGCTCTCTCAAAATCCTTCTTCTCTTAATCTCTTTCTTCTTTTTCTTCCTTTTGCCATCATGGGTCCTCGATCTTCACGCAAGGGAAAGGGCATCGCTCAAGAGGAACCTCCTCCTCCTTCAATCCCTCAACTTCCGGACATTTGGCATGACAAAGTCATTCTGCCGGGTAGGGTAATTGATTATTCTTGACTTTCTTCTGCTCGTCTCGAGCTTTTCTCCATCATTGAATATCAACACTGGCATTCGTTTCTTGAACCTCCTGAGAAGGATGTTATTTATCCCCTTCTTGTCAAAGAATTTTATTCTCACCTGACATGGTCGGTTTCTGACGACGTTGATACCATCTCTACCACCGCTCTTGGGAAACCCATCACTATCACCTCTTTGGAGATTGACAGGATGCTGGGGGTTCCTCATGTTGGACCCCATGCTTTTTCTCAGGGGGAGTTTCCTCGGGACCCTGATTTTGATCTTGCTGTCGCTCTTGAGCATCTTACAGGGCAGCCCACCGATCCCATTGTCAAGCTCTCCCAGCTCTCCCCTAACCATCGCATCATTGAGCGCCTCATTCAGACCACCCTTGCACCCCGTATCGGTGATCACGATACGGTGAAATTTATTGACATTTATCTACTTTCTTATATCACCAGATGCGTTCATTTCAATTTGGTCTGGTTCCTGTTCCGGGCCATGTCTTATGTGGCTGAGCACCCACGCCGGTCCAAAACTCTACCTCACGGGCGCTTGTTGACCAAAATCTTTACCTTTCTTGATATCCCTCTCCGTGCTACCTCCTTCGAGTAGCCAAAGAAGGATAGCATCATCAATTTTATGATGGTGCAACGGATGAACATTCGTTGGCATCCTTGGCATCAGGAGTGGATTACTGACAAGGAGGGCCTTCTCAAGGCTTACTCCCCTCAGACACATTCACACCCTCCTACCCATGCCATGCCTCCTGCCATTGCCGCTGCCTATCCTCTTTCAGATAGTGAGGACAGTGGTGATGATGAAGAGGAAGGGAGTGGTGACAACGAAGGTGATGCTGATGCTGCTGCTGCTGATGAGGGAGATGGAGCAGGTGATGATGCACCAGAGCCTGCTGAGGCTGTGCCCCCTCCCGCTGATACTGGTAGCTTGTCGGTGACGGCTGATCAGTTCCTTCGCTTCCAGGATCAGATTGAGACCCGGATCGACTTACAGTTTTCTTACTTCAGCTCTCAGTTTGATCATCTCCACTCTCGGATTGATTCTCTAGATCGCCGATTTGAGGCGGTCCAGGCTCCTCCAGCTCCTCCGACCTTCAGGCTTCGCCGTCACTCTCGGCCCGCTAGGAGTGAATAGAGCCGTCCCTGTTTTTTTGGCTTGTCTTTGTATTTGTATTTTGAACTTTCTATGTAACGTTTCCTCTTTTATGAAATTCAAGTTGTCTTATCTATCAATATATTTTTGTCATTTCTTACTTCCTTATTATTGTTTTTCTAATTTTCTTTTATTATTTTCCTCCTATTTTTATAATCCCAAAGGGGGAGAAAAACTCTCTTTTTCATAGTTACTTATTTCATTTAACTAAGTGCCCTTTTTAAAAGTTCAATTTTAAGTTATTACGTTCATCAAAATCTGTTTTTAAATGGTTAAGTTATTGATTTCAGTTGTTTCTTTTAAATGACCTATGATTACAATTTCAAAATGAACCATTCTCTTTATTTCAATCCTTCCAAGATTAATATAATTTTTCAATACATTATACATCTATGAATTTCTTATATGATCTCTAAAATTTTTCATGTCCAAGTTTCTTATTTCTTTTTGACTTGGAATATCCTTTTTAAAAGATTTCTCATTTGTGATTGTGATCATCAAAATAGGGGGGGATTGTTTTACCCCTCTCTCTTGGATTTTAATGATCACAATCACTTTCATCGTGTTATAACTTGTTTTCAAGTTTGTTTGATGATAGGAAAAAGGTTTCCAAAGAGTTGGCCCAAGAAGACTGGAAAAAGGACTCTCTGAGTCCACCGGCCAACCGGTGGGTTACCACCGGCCAGCCGGTGGTCTCTGGAAGGAGCAATGCTCTCTGCCAGGTTCCACCAGTCCGCCGGTGCCTGACCACCGGCCCGCCGGTGGAACCAGACAGTAGGCTTTGCCCACTGCCAGGTGCCACCGGCCGGCCGGTGTCTGGACCACCGGCCAGCCGGTGGCCCAGCACCGGCCCGCCGGTGGAGCCCAGACAGAAGGCTCTGCCTTCTGTCTGGTGCACCGGCCAGCCGGTGGCCAAGCACCGGTCAGCCGGTAAGCCCAGTCAAACTAGCCGTTGGGCTTTGACTGGACTTGTACTTTTGACCCCTAACGGCTCCGGAAGCCCTCCAACGGCTATATTAAAGTATTTGGGGATATTTCTCCTATAAATAGACGAGGATGGATGCTGGGAACACCACCAAAACATTGGAATGATATTTTGATCCCTTAAAGCTCTAAACGACAAATCTCCAAGGCTACTTCTGATCCTCCTCCATCCTTGAAGCTTGGGCTGCCTCTACACCAACTACTCTCACACTCTTGGCGCTCAAGGCTTCCTCAAGTTTGTTGTAATTTATTTATTTCAATTGTTTAGTTATTCATTGGGTTTGTATTAAAACAAACCATCCTTTTTCTTCCTTACTTTCATTTTGGGTTTCTTGCTACAACCATCATAAAAAAGCAAGCTGTACGAAGGTGATCTAGCCTACCTTAAAACGGCTAGTGGGTTTCTTGCTACAACCATTAAAAAGTAAGATGAAGTAAATCTCTCAACGGTTGAGTTGGGAGCGGAGACGTAGGCTTTGGTTTAAGCCGAACTCCGTTATCAAATTGTGTCTTGCCCCTTTTATTTCCGCTGCATTTATAAATTGTTTTTAAATTGTTAATTAATTTTTAAAAGGCAATTCACCCCCCCTCTTGCCAGCACTCTCCGACCAACAATTAGGATTACTAGAGTTACTCTAACATCTATTGTTAGATTTATGGTTTATTATAAGGATAAGAGGAATCATATTGAGTTTTATAGAGGAAATAGTGGTGGTGCTTTACAAAAGACTTACTTTATACCATTAGTAACTTTTACTGGTCTATGTGGATTCATGTGTGGATAGATAGGGAACATGAATTTTTCTTCCCTATAACCTATGATAAGCTGAATCATGTGCGTAAAAAGTGGTATTTAAAAAAATTTATATCATGAACCTTCTCTATCATGATCTAGAACAAGCTCGTTATCAACCAGGGGAAATACGATGCAATAAGATTATTTATTGAAAATTTGGTTCTAGCCATAAACATCTAGAATGAATTATTTTAATGCAATAGAGGAGTCTCCAATGTATGTTGATGTGGTTTTTATGACTATTATATGAGGAATTTTTATTTATTAGATCTTTTTGACTTATTTTTTATGATACGACAAAACTCAATGTTTCAGTTGGACACATTTTTTTAGATCATTTAAAACATCAAGAAAAACTCTTTCCATTCATTATGGAGTTGATCACTCCTCTAGGATAAAATATGGGGAAATGTTCTCAATAACCCTCATATAATTTATTTAGGTTTAATGTTGAACTACTTTAGGATGTTTTTTGTTCTCATCTAAGACCTATTATATGTAATTATGTATATGGATTGGTTGATTTATCCAAAATAAAAAATCTATTGTAATCCTAAGAGGGAATCTTTTACTCCCCCAATGGACACATACATGTACATATAGGATAAATGGATTTTAAGTTTAATCAGGTTAGACCTACTCTTAATGATATTAGTATACTGATATCTTTATTTACGATTTAATCCGGACATGAATCCTTTAGTGGTGATATTCCAATGGTATTTATTGAATTTCATGGGGTGTTTCTATATGAATTTTCTTGATGGCCTCTCAAGATGGAAGTTGATTTCCGAATTAAATTATTTTAATTAAACTCAACTGATATCGATGTTATCTTAACACATCACTCCAACTGAGTTGAAAGAGTTAAAAATTCGGATGAAAAATTTGAGAACCAAAAGCTTCATATTCTGGGGTGTGTCACCCTAAGAGGGTATTTTTTCAATGAAGTGTTATGAAACTATTCTATTATGTGTTGATGACTAGAATCCAAACTTGTTAATAGTCAGGAAAAATTATTTTTCCCATATTAAGGATTTTATTGATCCATTAAAAAAAGAAAATTGGTTCTTAAAGATTGATCATCATCCTGGTTATGAGAAATGTATATCATAGAGTTGGATATTCTAAATACATCCTTTAGGAATATATTCGGGACTTTTTGGTACCTCACATTTACTTTTGGTCTGATTAATAATCATATAGTCTTTATGAAGCTGATGAACCACATATTATACCAGTATCATGAAACATTCATCATAGATTTTGTAGATGAAATTACGATGCACTAAAAGACTGAATAACAACATATGTACAACCTACGACATTTTTATGGTATATTAAAGGATACCCACCTATATGAAAAATTACCAAAATATCAGTTTTGGATTGAAAAAGATTTTTACATTGGATACAGGGTCTCCAGATAGACAATCTAAATAGATTATGTAATGGTAAAATCTATTATATATTTGTAATAACTATATAATGTATTTGATATTTTAATATTTTGTCAGTCTAATAGGATATTATTTAGAGTTAATGAAGGATTTATCAATACATTCATCCCCTTTGAATATGATCAATGAAAATGTGTGACGTTCTTAAGGGGATCAAGGGGTCATGCTTTCTTTGATGAACTAAAGTAGAATTTGACCTCAACACTTATTCTATCATAAAAAGATATTAGATAAGGCTATTTGGTTTGTTGTGATGTTTTAGGTGCATGATTGAGATGTTTAATTATATAATAAGATTATGTGGAGACCTATAGATCACATCATCTTTGGCCTCAGTAGAATAAATATCATACTCATGATTTGGAAATCATAGTTGTTGCACATAACCTTAATTGTCGGTGAAACTCTCCATTCTAGGAGAAGTTCATTATTTACTCGGAAGATAGGTGTTTAGGTTACATCTTATCTAACTAAAATTTTAATGACCAATAAATTTTACATTTTGAATACCTGAATTATTCACAATTTAACATTTTATATACTACATGAAATGGTAATGTGTTTGATAATTATCTTCGAAGGATGTTACCTTCTCAAGATATGAGGGAAGAAAATGATTAAGGTATATTTATGAGACTCTTCATATATATCCACTTGGTAGTAAATTATTAAGAATATAGTAATGTTTTTGAAAGTGTTAAATTGATTTACTCTGTTATTTAGATCATCCAATAGAAGAAATACCAGGACAATGAGTTTTATAATTCCAGATATCCTTTATAAATAGTGGAGACCATTAGTGAATGATATCTGTCAGTGGATGGTATTTTTTACTTCCAGAACTAGTATGCTATACCTTCAACAATGAAAATGATGTTATAAATTTTTTTCACAATTAACTATGAATAGTAAACCCTTGGAATAAAAGATGTTTTTATTACATGAAGCATTAGTTTTAATGTCATGGCATGAAACAAGACATAGCAAAATTTATATTTCGATGCTACATTTTCCGTTAGATTAATTCTAAACACAAAATTCCTTCTCTATTGGTTCATCATCTCCCTATTCCAATAAGTAAATGGAGAGGGATATTAATGGATTTAATTATTGGAATTCCAAAAACTCTATGGAATAAAAAAATCTTTTGGGTGGTGATTGATCGGTTAAACAAGACATGTCATTTGATACAGATTCATGAAAACACCATGGTAGAGGACTTCTGAAGGTTTTATATTCTTAAGATCATTTTATTTCGTAGGATTCCAATTGAACTTTTCTTAGATATATATAATATATTTACCACTTGGTTTTGGAAGGACATCCATGAGGTGATGTAATCATAGTAATTTTTTTGAACAACATATCATACTCATTACGAAGATTTATATGGATGACCCTATAACTCACTGCTCTGTTAGATAGAGGTGGGTGAATCTTTCTTTGTTACTCTAGGATTGGTTCATGAGGCAATGAAAATTATCAATACAGTCCCTTAATGTATGTTGATGTCTGATATTTGGTATAAAAATTAAACAAATTTCCATCACTATCTTTTATGATTTTTAGTCAGTGATTATGTTTTCATTAACATATCTGCTTAATTGGATCACTAATTACATGGAAATCAATGGATGTTATCTACTATATTATTTATATCTTTTAAGGTCTTTGGATTTCTTTAAAAGTGGCATACAAACTGGATTTACCACTAGAAATTTTTTTCTATCCCCCATATTTTCCTTATTTCTATACTCAAGAAGTATGGACATGATTAGTTTGATGTTCTAGATTTGGATTTTCTCATCTTAGAATCTGATATATTATTTAATGAGAAACTATTTCTAACTATTTATTATCATATGAATTATTTAAATGGTAATTAAATATCATATTTTTATGTTTTGTGGCAGTGTGGTTCAAATACTCATGAGAAATGGGAGCAAGTGTATTTGTTTAGGGGGAATGAAATCATCTATTTTTGGATCATCCTTCTTATTATAATAGTTATATGGTCAAAGAGAAATATTATGGGAGAATTTTAATATCTCAATCTTATTTTTATGTATGACTATCTATTTTTTTCTTTTCACTATTTTCCTATTGATCTCAAATTTTTCATGTTTATTTAGAACTAGAGAGAAAGTTGAAGGATTATTGAGAGTTGGTGTAAGTGTATACCTAAATCCCATAACTAGAAAAGCTATTGGGGTCTGATGACTAGCCAGTGAGTGCCATAATCATGCTAGTGGTCTAAACTAGGCTAAACTAGGCTCATGAAAGTCCATCATCACCCTAGTGAACAAAAACTAACTAGCTAGTTGAAGAATACAAGTTTCTATGATTTTACCCACAACCACTATCCATTCGATGACTATCTATAGGCTATTCATTGAACATACACCAACCATCAGCTAGAAAATATTATGTTACATGTATTTTTCCAAGAACCGTCATCTATTCAGTGAGATGCATCGACTATATAACGATGCCTATATGGATGAGAAAATTAAGGGGCATATCATTATTTTTTCTTCAAGCCACTAATTTATTTTTTATTCACCCTCATTCAGTGTTTTATCAACCAATATAATCCCAAGATCTATATTTGGATGTTTATTACTCTCTTAAATCCTGTCATTTGTGGTTTAATGTTTTGATCAAATCCAAAATCCATTTTTTTAATTCTAACTCCGATATGGTCTTAAATCCTACTGTTCTCACTACTCTTGTTTTATAATACTATTAACCATCCGTGAAAACCAAGGGTATTCATTTGATCTAGTTTTCAAACAAGGAATTGTGATTAAAATTATCTCCTTATTGTTTTATTGAGACTTTCATCTTTTTGTATTGGGGATCCCTTCTAGTAGATTAAATTTCATGTGCTACGAGGTATGTGGTTTCATAAAATGGATCATTATATATAATTTAATTATTTTCTCATCATAAATTTGATTATAATGTGTTTTTAAATAATGATCTGTGAATTTATCTTGGAATTGGATCTTGAATAGTTTTATTGGCATGAATTGGGAAATATTGTAGTTTTATGGACAATGTGTCCTTTGATCAATGAAATCATGAGAGGATACTCACTATCATAGACTTAGTTACCCACGTAATTTTTTATTCCATGATATCTATTATTTTTAATGATTACATAGAATTATTTTATAAACTATTTATCAGGGGAATGAAATGAAAACTATATTATTTGGAAATGTTTTTATAAGCTATTAAAGGGTATATTTTTAATTTTTTTTATTAATTTTCAATACTGTATATCATGTCAGGGTTTTTATAATTAATCATAAAAGTTTTACACCATAAAGAATGATTATAAAAAACACGGTGGTGTTACACTGGGTTGGTGTTTCTCTAACCCCGGATACATCTTTGGGCATATATAATGCCTGTTTCATCATATTTTGGAAATTTCAATGCGTAATAATGTGATGTTGGTTTTTTTATTAGAAGGTTGTGGGATTCTAGTGGTGGATAAACATCCTAGAGGGATTGATTGTTGGTGAACAAATCTATCCTGCATTGGTTTTTTGGTTTGTAACCTATATTTTTGTTCTTATATCTATATTCCTTTATTGACTAATATTACAATACTAATATTATCTTTATATATTCCATCTTATTTCATGAAATTTTGTTGTCAGATCACTAAAAACGTAGTCCATGATACTGTGAATAATATTTCTAGACCATTGGGATTGGAAATTTCCTTCAGGCTATGTTAGGGGTGGATTAGGTTCCCAAATAGTTAGGTGATATAGGTTTCTTTTGTGCTAGATATGATTGGTTATTCACTATAGATCACAGATACACCCTTGAGGGAGTCTGTAGGCTACCTCTATATTTGCTACATCAACTGTATGAAAAAATTAAATTTTAGAGTCTCTTTAGTGTTAATTGAAATTTTTTTAATCATTATATATTTTACATTGTTTCGGGTTTCATACATGGTGTTCTTGGGACTAAGGTTTCATTGTTCTTTTTTCTATGTTAATTTAGTGTAAATCAATCCTTAGAAACCCATCAGTTGTATGAAAGCTTTACCATGGTCTTTAATTCATGAATTCTTATAGAAAATTATAAAATATAGTATATTGTATTGATTTCATATTCCCTATCATTAAAAAAGGTAGATATTTTGTTTTACAACTAGCTATATGATTTACGATATCATAGACATTGATAATGTTACATATAATGGTATGGAATATTATAGGAAATAACCATATCATAATCTTATTGGTTTTTACATATAATAGAGTATGATGTTTCTTATCATAATTTATAATTGAGTTGAAAAAATTCTACAAAATAGATAATTATATGGATTAACAATAAGATGATGATTTTTGAATTTGATTACCAAGAACTGGGTTCATCCTATGTGAGTTTTATGGTAAATGAATTTGTGGGTGCACATTTTGATGGTCATATAAAGGTTATATAAGCACTAATTTAATATCACACAACAATATCATATTATTTTATAGTCGAGGAAAGTTCATTCAATTTATATAGGTCCCCACACAATATTTTAAATATTATGTCTTCCCCTTTATTATATATAATATGTTGTTTGTCGGATTAATATCACATAGTTTGTGGATCACCATTTTATAATTTTTTGATAAGAATAATCAATTTTAAATTAAAATTGATAATGTTCCAGGTAACTATTACATATATCATTAAATAAGTTAAAATGATAAAAACTTTAGTTTTCTAAATTCATTTTAAAATGAAATATGGTGTTTATAAATTGATTGTAAATCAAGAAAAAATGTATTATGTGTCACAAAATAACCCAATGGGGCTCAATATGTGACTCCCTAAGCTCTCCTCCATAGGACAAGGGCTTATAAATAGTGTCGAGAAGGGTATCACATAGAAGGTGGACTTAGCCAAAGGTACCTAAACACGGCCACACCCACATACACCTCCATGATACCCTGTAGATATATATATAAATATATAAAGTGAAAATAAATGCATGAATACATAAATCCCAAATTATAGTAAAAAATTAGTAAAAAAGGTAAAATATAGGGCCCACTCAAAAAAACTACAAAAGTGTCAAACCTTCTTAGATGGAGAAGATCTTTGTCAAAAGAACCACTAGAAATATTGTAACACCCCGAGATTTTATGAAAAATATTCTTTTTATTTTCATTAATGTCTTGTGTTGTACAATACACTAAAAGAATCTTTCACAACACGCATCAATGACTTGGCTTGCATTAAACGCAAGCGCGACCTTCCGCGACAGCGTGTGTTGTACGCAATACCGAGTTTCGCTAAACAATGATATGCTATTAAAATATTATTAAAACTAGCCGTTATGAATAGTAATGACCACTTTTTGAAATTTTGTAAATTTTATTTTTCAAAATGGACTTCATTTTTGGATTTGGAATATCGAAATTAGCTTAGGGTGAAATTTTTGTAGTTTTCGGTTAACTTTCATTTCCTGATGAATAGTGAAAATTACTAAATTTTAATTAAAAACATCATTTTTAATCAAAATAATTAATAGTGATAAATTATTAATTTGAGTGGTTTTAAAGTATATTTAGAATATATTTTTACAATTTAATACAATGTTGGTCATTGGATGTAATTTCACATTTAAATCAGACATAAACAAATGTCAATCTTTTGATAGTTATTATCTCTTAAGAACACGCTATTTGTTTTGACGACGGGAAATAATTTTTAAATTAACTAATGAAACTGATATGTTTTGAATTTGATAAAATAGACATCATTTTTGAATTCAAAAAATCAAATATATCTTAGGCCTAATTTTTGGTATTTTTCTGGAAACTTTCATTTTTTGATGAATAGTGAAACCACTAAGTGGCAGTTAAAAAAAATTGAATTTTTCATAAAACATAATTTTACCGCTTCTGTGAGTGGAATTTCAAAAATCCGAGAGACACAGTTGATGTTAGTAAGTAAAATGTGGTTCAATGAGATGAAAATAATTTTTGGTGAATAGTAACTTTTTAATTTTTTTTACCACGGTTAAAAGTAAATAGGGTAATTAAGGGTAAAAATGATATTATTATTACCCTAACACGTGTCCTAATTCTATTGGACAAGTTTAATTCGACCAAAAACAACCTTAGGAATAAAATATGACCATTTAGGCCCACATGGATTAGATTAGTACATTTATTATTATTTAATTCAAAGAAGAGTTAAAAGAGTTAAAATCAAAGTTTATTTACTACAAAATTTTTAATATAGGGTCATACATAAGATAAATTCGATTTTAAATATTCATTATAAATATAATAAGATATACTACATAATGATATTTTATTTATAATTTTTAGACATTAAATAAATTAATTTATTTATGACACAATGATGATGTAGTAATTACCATTATTGTGAAAAATTAGAATAATTGTTATTATAAATATCCAAATAAATATAATTTGAGACTTTTTATGAATTCCACTAATATTATAGGTTAATATGACATGTTAGTAATGATTTAAATAACTTTTTTATAACTAATAATTCTGTTATGAGTTTTAAAAATAATCAATTACTAAATTGTTTCAAAATTGACATAAAATAGTTTTTAAAACAAATATTATATTAGTAATTGTTATTTTATTCCTAAAAATATACGGCTCGGCCAAATGACTTATATAAGGTTATATATATTAATAATAAACAACTTGGGGTTCATTTGGCTGCTTATTGTAAGTTTATTAACATTATAGTATAAGAACACAAGAAGACACGGTAAAAGTAAAATTATTTTACTTAATGTTAAATCTAAATGATAAGGTTAGAATAGGAACCTAAACATGTCTAAATTCTATTGGATGAGAGGATTTCGACCCATCCCGACCTTAGCTTTGAAATAAATCAATTTGGATTTATTTAAAACCGAATATGTCTTTATAATAAAATAATATTTTTAGTTTTTCCAAAGTAGCCCCTCTCCTCCCTCATAAAATGGCCCCTCCTCCCTCTCTTCCTCACACCACTTTGAGACTTCATGCTCAGCCAACCCCTTCCAACTTCCATTCTCCACTTCCATAGAAACATCCTAGAGGTTCTGGTCTTCCTCAAAGACCAGTTTTATTTCTTTAAAAGGAGATCTCAAAGAGGTGCTTCAAAGAAGAGGTAATGTCCGTTACCGATTCTTTCAATTTTATTTCTTCTTCCACTTCTTCTTCTTAGGTTGTTTCATTATGAAGTAATAACATCAGTATCACTCATATACTGATATGTTATTATAAGTATGAAACAACCCTATTTTACCATCTATCCGTCCTATGGAAAACGAAATCACCGCGCGTGCGTACGTACGGAATACCGTCTCCACGCCGTGGTGTAATCTATTTTCCACCACCAACTTACTTGGATGGGTATAATGGTGCACATAATAACAATATATGATTATTGAAAATTGATATTGATTATCATATAGTATACATACACTCAAATACAATTCCACGATCAGGAGAACGATATCATCACTCGTGTGTACGTATGGACTACCGTCTCTACGACGCGATGAGATACATTATCCACGTTAACCATTCAAGAATGATTATAAAGTATATATATATATATAAGTAATCATGAAATATATGACATAATAATGATACTGGATTTATGTTTATATATATGTATGTCATCTACTTAATTATATTCAACTCAATAAGGAAACGAAAACAGCGTTCATGCGTACGTATGGCCTACCGTTTCCCTGAAAAGTGTATTTCTTTCCCTTTACTAATCTATTATATATATGTATATTCTGAATATATATTATATATAAATCATGTTTTATATTCTGTAATTAAGTAATCATGATCTATGTAATCATATGAATAATTACAGGTCAATACACGGATGAAAAATGAAACGATTTTACCCTAAACGCTCTTTAACATGGAATTTACAAAAGAACGGGTAATATAAAGTCATAAGTGAACCATATATAATATAATAACAATGAATATGATTCTGGAATAAGTGAATGACATTATTTAAATCATTATATAGGAGGTTCGGACACTTACGAAGCAAATCGGACCTAAGGTAAGGGAAAATATCACACTCTCATTTTTATCTGAGATTGTTTATACATTGGCATTTAATGGGGTGTATTTTATCATCCACATCCATGTTTCCTCAATATGTAATATTATGTACATCCTCCAACAATTTTTTAAATCCAATTTTACCCTTTGGTGAGTTTTTAGTAAAGGATATGAAAGGAATCTTTTGTCATTTTTCGTATGCGGTACTTTGTGACTTTTCTGACAAAAGTACGAAGAATTTTTTTTTAACATATACGGCATGAACGGATTTTTAAAACATTATTTCCAAGAAGTTTCATTTAGAATATTTCAAGTTTATTTTTAATAAACTTCTTTTAGTTAAAAATTGTATGACTTGTTAAGAAAGGGAAAATGTTTTTGATGTAGAAAGGATATTTTCCTCAAGAATGGAGTTCAAGTGTTTTGTCAAAATTATTTTCCATCTAAGATAATTAAGGGTTCTGTTTCTATCCCTATTATTACATTGATTTTATTATGTTGTGATGAAATTATTTTTATGAATTCCTTTATCTTATATGAATTGTTTTATGATGTCACGATGTTTAAGATTCCCATTTTCATTACATGTGTTATGCTATGATGTATGGTTTATGATTTTGTGGCACACATAAGAATGGTATCATTATGAGATGGGTGGGACCTATATCTCCCTCCAATGCATTGGGTAAAGATTTTATATCTCATGAGATAGACATGGCTAGAACGGGAGGTTAAACCGGTTCAGTGAAATATGACGGAAACGAGGAGTGAACTCGGTTCAGAAATGGACTTTGTCCACTAAGATAGTCTTGGCAATGAGTCTTGACTAAAAAGAAACGATTCTCTATGATTATGTGTGTATTCCACAAAGTTTCATGTTTTATGTTATGATTATTGGGATTACATTTCAGTACTATGATTTATCCAATGTTATGATATTATGATCTCTTTTTTAGGTTAAAATTTCCAAAAGTTATGTTCTTATGTATATGATGTGATTTATATTTCTTTTGTTTACCCTTACTGATCATTTGATCTCACCATTTTATGTTTTATTTTCCCCAGGATATAAAGAATGGTTTTAGGTAAAAAAAGGGAAGATATTTATGGGAGATGTTGAAGATCTTTCACCACGATTAGAAGATTATATTCCGAGTTTCCAAAGACACTAAACTATTACGGTCCTTGTTTGTGTGTTTTTGTTATGTACTAAGTATTCCGAAAAAGTAATGTAATGTCCATGTACGTTAAGATTATGGTATCGTGAAATATCCTCATCTAACTACCAGTAAACTCCCCTGTTGGAATATCTCACTAGGCTCCACTTGCTCTGATTCCTCCTCACACTCTATTAATAGGACTACTGTCTTCACAAGAAATAAGACTTGCAGGTCAAACCCATTTAGGGGTGAGTATAATTATACTTAATAGGAACCTCAAAACCCCCAAAAGAAAAGGTAGCACCTGAAAGGAAACAATCCGCTCAACCCAACCTTAGGGAACCCCAACAATAGAGAAACTCCATCTAGAGACCATCCCAAGCTATAGTCGACTATTCAGATCAAACCATAGTGTGTGTCATCCAACAAGTAACAATAGCACAAGGAAAACCCAGAAAGGACACTAGATATACTTGTCTCTTCCACCAAGCCTCAGGAGGTTTCAACCTCATCTCCATCAACAAATTCTAGTTGATGATCTAAGGAAACACTTAACCAAGAGAACACACTCCAGGATATATCTAATCCTAGATGACACTCATCTGAGTGGTACAATCCATCGGAACTCACACAGCCATCCAAGATGGCCCATTCAGGAGAACACGCTCATCAGATATCACCACAAAGAAAATCACCTTGAAACTCAGTGACAAAAGAATCCATAGATAGGGTATCACACCAGGGGACTGAAATGGAATACTAGAACCCAATAATGTAACGTTAAGATCTCTCAAATAGTGGGTCAATCCTAGTATCTCTTGGGTTACTACCTACCAATCTAATGTTCTATTGATCACATCACTTAGAGAAAGTATGGTTTCCCGAGTATAGTTGGTCACGATAATGAAAAAACACCAATTTGGTATAACTTGAAAAGTATGGGATCATACTGATGATACCACAAACCCTACCAAAACAACATGACGAGTAGGGATCAAATAACCCATGATAAAGCAACCCAATAATCTTCTTCCTTTACATAGGGGATAATATTACCAAAGATACCACAAAACCAAACAGGGGTGTCCTTCTAGATAGGGGATCTCTACCCTTATAGAGTTGGTCAAAAAGATAACATGAACCCGATCTTGGGAAACGATAAGCTTGAGGATCCAGTCCTGACCTCATTGAATGAATGCTACAACTCTATTTGAGCTCATCCTATCATGGGGGTCTCATTCCTATACAAAGGATGTAATACCAAAGACCCTCATAGTGTATGGATAGGGGGAATCACTCAACCCTAATGGTCAAGGTGACACTAACCCAAGATACCCACACAACATCATTTTCACTTTGCACCTCCTATTCCCAAACCATATTTACCATCGCATTCTAGGTGAAAAAAAACACTGGATATGCTATTTCTTTACCCAACATCGATTACTGGTGAAATGTGAATTTTCACCACAGTAATTCAGAACGAGTCATTTTAGGGCATGGACCTTGATCTTAGAACACATCATATAGATCACACAATTGAAATACTTATGAAAAGACACACAAGATCATATATTCATTCGTCCGATATAGACACCTGGTGAAAAATTCAAATTCCACCTCAATCACCCCAACATGGCCTCATGGGGACCACCCCTTGATTTTTTAGTCTCCATAAACCAGTCATGAAACATTAACATTAAATTTAGGGTCTCAAAATTGATGAAACAACTTCAATAAGACATTAGATGCAAGAGATATGTCATATACAACATTCTACAAATATTGATAATTATATTATTATTAAGGGATGTTTCATGCAGCTGAGCCTCAATATCGATATATAATGTTCTAAAAATGGATTCAAATGGTTTTCCTCGAAGAAATTGGAACATTTTCGTAGATGACACAAAAAAATATATTTCCAGTTTGAAAGATAAAGGGGTCTAAATCCCCCTTGGCCTGACCTATCCTGTTCCAGTTGGACCGGCCCACTCGAGCCGGTCTGCTATGCCTGGGCAAGCCAAATCTAGTCGGGACGACCATCTCACCAACCCATAGCCTAGCTATACAGCCTGTCCTGCCACACTCCAGCTCCGTCTGTGACCTTAGCCTGACCTACCACCGTAGCCTATGGCCTGCCTCATCGGCGCATGCCGTTGGCCTTGCAGGTTCTGCTATCTTGTGGTCTGCGCCGCTGTAGTTCCCAAAACATCTTCCACAAATACATTCGGCACTGAATCCTCATCATGAAGGCCATTACCTTCCACATCTGGACATCCGCGTGCTGGTTTTCCATTCTACGGACCACATGGACCACTTTGGTGCTCCAAAATTTATTTCAATTCTATATCCGAAAACCTCCACTGGTGAAAATAGACTCTATTTAACAGTTTTAATGAAAACATTGTTATTGGGAGACTATACCAACAGTTTGTAAAAACCATTTGTATAATCAGTTTAGAAACAACATATCCCAATAGTTTATTTAAACCATTGGGATAAATAATATATAACAACAGTTTATTAAAATCTTTGGGAAATTTTTCCCAAATAGAGATCAACCCTCCATTTTTCCCCTCAGTGCGATTATTTCCCTATACCGAAGCTCCCTCTTCCACTGCCAATAAAGATTCTTCCCACCGATTGATGAATATTCAGTCAATATAGTTTTTTCTTATACAATTCAATTATGTAAATTATACCTTGATTTTAATATTCTGCATTTATTTATTTTTGTGTTTTTATTTGGCCTAAATGAGAGATCCCTTATACTCGTGTGGTCATTCATCATATTCTTTTATATCCTTTGGAATATTTATCTCCAAGAAGATTAAATGTTTCAATAAAGTAACCAGTAATGATCCTTTTTAAAATACATCTGTTGGATAAATATGTTGTTAGAATTTAATTACATAATTTTGGGTAATATAAGTATGGGATTTAAGAGTGACTTTTAGTAGAAGGGATTCCATTTTATAATGTAGAAATATGACTTTTGAATGAAAAAAATCCCTTGTTTTGCTTGAAATTAGGGATGATTTTCATATATCCCACAAATATAGCCAAGTCCCCCTCCCTATTCCATTCCAGATCTGATAATTTCTGAAATAACCACTGCTCTCTCCTAGCCGATGAGCACTGTCTTCTAACATTGAATTATTTCAAAATCCATTTATTTCACTTCAGATCGGTTTCTTGCATTTTTTCCTACATATATCTTCAAATTGGTGAGGTCATCTTCTTCCATTTTTCATTTTTGAACATGACATATGCTAATATATTTATATTTAATTAATCACACACTCTTTTTTAATTTCTAAAAAATATGTAGCTTTTTGGTTGTTGGTTCTATATTTTTTATTTAGAGGGAGTTCAAAAAACATGGTTCTTACATTGACATATATTTTTAAAGTGGAAAATTTTTTGGGTTAATGAGGATTATACTTTACTTTCCCACAATTATTTATCATTTAACAATTTATATCCCCTTAATTTATACTATTTGGTATCTTATATTTCCTTGTTCCATATTTTTGTTTAATCAGGTTGGCTATAGTTTTTTGTTTATTAAGTATGTTTAATTATTTTTTATAGGGAAGAAATTTATTTTGGTTATTCACATCCTCTATCTAATTAGTTTTTTATTAAATTAATTTAAATGACCTAAACTTATTTTTTTAATACTTTCATTATTTCAAGGGGGTAGGAATTTGTTGGACCCTCAGTCTTATTGTGAAATAATCCTAATGCGGGTGTTTGTTTGGGAGATTTTGATTTATTAATTTTTATATTTTTCAAACCACTCATTTTCTGTGTTATTATATTCTTATATGAATATTTGTTCTTGTTATATTATATTATATTGTTTTAATTATTATATAATATACTGTTACATATGATATACTTATTGATATGTGTAATTGAAGTAAAATATTCATATTTTTTTTTATTTTTTTCTCAAGGATACATAATTTCAGTATAATAAAAATAAATAATTTTTGTATTTTTATAATCTCCAAGAACCAAAATTGAATATATTATTCTATTTATATTATATTTTAGATTAGTATTATTTCATTTTCATATAGAAATATTTTATTTGGATCTCTTTTTCCTTATTTTTAAACTTCAATTAGAAAATAATTATTATACCATTTAATATATGTGAATAAATTTGTATAAGATATGATAGACATTGGGATTTAGTGGTTTCAATCATGATATTATATAAATTCAAGGTATGTTTCATGTTTTGCAAATGATAGTTTATGTGGGTGAATTATGTTGTGTATACGTGATGGTGTATGTGCTAGGAGATTGAGTTAAAGAACAACATGACCTATAGGACACAACATGTTAAATGTTCTTACATAATGTCATAAAAAGAATAGATACAATAAAAATTTCCAAATAACATCATTACAAGGATGATAACAAAGAAGGACCGTCATACCTTGTTATAATGAGAATAATAACCATGATTGGTTTGAGGAAAACTACTCATATCTGATGTACTCCATCTGGTCATCACACATATCAATGTAAAACAACATAACGATGGTTAGTCTATGAACACAACATCGATAATCTAGTGAATACAAAATCTTAAACACATGTACCAAATTTGATCTTGATGAGGATATACCATAATGAAAAAATATATCATATAATGTTTTTGGGCAATTTAATAACGTAGTTATGTGTATGTCATAGGGTATGATATACATGAATCTAAAGAATAACATATTCTTTGAAATAAGGGATATCATACGATATCATGTTTTGGTATCATATTCCCACTTCCACAGTCAATCAAATTGCACAATATGGCCATTTCATAATGTAATGATATGGATTAAACATATACTATGACTAACATAAGCAGTCAAATGTTAAGTGTTATCATTTGGGTAATATTCTACATAATCTATATTTAATCATTAACATTTCATAGATTCATAAATTCTATTTCATATAAGACATCTATATAGTCATACAAACACTAATTTTATATAAATATATTATATCGAATTTTTTTAGATAGACTGGATTTATATCATCTTCATTGAGCACCTAAATGTTTATAGTTCACGACACCAAGATATCAACCTCTTAAATAAGACCCCTTATAAAAAATATCACTGATCAGTAATACTACCATAACTCCATTCATTAGAAATATATCATCAAATATTCAATACAATGATATCTATAAATTTAGACTTAATGTAATCTATTTTCTTATAATTATCCAAGAGAGGTTATTCATTATACAATGAGTTTTCATCACATCCACCATGTTTAAATTCAATATTTTAGTATTTTATTTAATGTTTATTGTGATATATATAGTACTCTATTTTCTTTTATATTATTATTCTCATATAGAGTAGTGTGTTAGTTATGGTTTTATATAATGTGTGCAATTCTGTTTTACATAAATATATTTTCTATTGAAAATAAATCTTATTGAATTTCTTTCATTAAATTACTTATTGAAATTTTTTTATAGAGTGGATATATGTTGGATGTACGAAACTGATCGAATCTCTAGATATTCTTAAAAAATATTGGAGGGATTTTTAGAATTCTCATTTGAAAATGCTTCAGATAGTGGTCACATACATTGACCATGTTATAATTGTTTTGTAATACCTTGGTTGAGCCATGATGAAATTATCTACCATATAAAAAAATATGGTTTTAAAACAAACTATTATGTGTGGGGTCACAATAGGGAGAAAATGGAATTTCAAATTGCTGTTGGCCCAACTGAGTAGACTGGGTTGGAGGATTTGATATATGATCGGTTAACATTTATTCCACATCATGTGATGGAAAGGATGTCGATCCACGAATATTTTGATATGAGCATACATGATGAGCCCAATGAAAATGACGATGTTGATTGGTTTAAAAATTATATGATCCTACGACAAATCTAGTATATCCGGAATGTCAAAAAATTAAAAAACTGGAATTTATAATCTGATTATTTCATGGGAAAACCATTTATGAGATTTCTAGTACAACCATTGATTAAATTCTTATCTTATTGAAATACTTATTTCCAGATGATGCTGATATTCTCTCAAAGAACTATATGGAAAGGATGTTAGTTGAAGAACATGAATTTTCAAAAAAAACAAAATTTAAGCTTGCTCGAAATATTGTAGCTAATTATTGGAGGAAATTGCTGAAAGAAAAGATTTTATAAAATGTGGAACATCCTCATGGAAGCCAAAAGATGATGGAACAACATCTTTTGTTCCATAGAAAGTAATAGGTCACTTTCCACGGATCCCAAAACTCGATAATATTTTCATGTATAATGAAAGATAAATAAAAATGTGATGGAATTATACCGAGAGATGTGTGAATTATAAACAGTTGGTTCACCCTGTAGATCAATTTTCAGGGCAGATATTTGATGCTCGATGTCCTGATTTTGTAGTTGACGTGCGTAATGGGACACTGGGTCTTTCATGGGATAATTTTAATCTGTTAAAACTGATTATTGCATCTCATAGAACATAACTGGTTTCTATAAATTTTTTTAACATTACACCATGGTTGTGAATGAAAAAATCTGTCACTTTCATGTGTATTCTTATATATGGCCTTTCTGATCACAAAAATGATATAGAATTATACAAGAATCCTTTAATAAAAGTGGTGATGATTCTTTGGAATGTCAGTGTGTGAAGATACAATGAATGTTTGAATGAAATATTTCTGATGCATGCTGATCTTATAGGGACGATCAATGATTTTATTGCTTATACAATGATGTTCTGATAGAGGACCAAGGGAAAACATTTATTTCCTATTTATATGACGAATACTCGATTCTGAAGACTGAAATATAGCAGCAGTTTTATATTTATGAAAAATTGACAATTCTTTCTAATATACCATCAATATAGAAATAATCATCAAAGATTTCAGAATACCATAGAGTCCGAAGATCCACCTCAGTATATGTATGGAACTTATGTGCTTAATGAATTGCAAGATTTTAGTTTCTCATTCGGAAAGGGTCAAATGAAATATGGGAAGAGGAATAATGTATCCAATGATACCAATTACAAATATAAGAAGAGGAGTATCTTCTTTGAGTTGTTTTATTGGTCAACCGTTTTATTACTTCGTTTCATAAAAGTAATGAAAATTAAAAAGAATATATGTGAAATGTTACTTTCAATGATTCTAAATGTCAAAGGGGAAAAAATATGATTTAGAGTCTTGGAATTACATGGTTGATTGGAGGATCATCCCATAATTTCATCCTATGTATATCAGTGAACAAAATGACAAGTTTCATGTTCTTCTTATGTGATGACACCTTTAGAAAAAAACATTTATATATGTACTAGAGGCTATAAATGTTCCTGAGGGATTTTCTAGAAATATTTTAAAATTGGTCAACAAAAGAGAGTTGTTGATGTTACAATTGAAGATTCACGATTATCACATCATTCTATAAGAGTTCATTTCAATATAATTCCGTCATCATTTTTTCAAATAATGTAGGGTTTCTATCTATTCAGTTGTGCCATTTTTTATAGATCTTTGTGCAAAGATGTTTTCCAAGTATTTTTTGACAAAAATATTGGTGGAGACACCATTAATTTTGTGTGAGTTAGAGAATATATTTTACCCCTTCATTTTTCACATGCACGCTGCATCTGATTATCCACCTTACAACTAAAATACTTCTTGGAGTACATTTATCTTTTCTAAGGATTTATCTAACTGAAGAAAACATGTACACATAGAAATATTATATCCTGAAAAAGAATCATCAAAAGGTTCTATCATGAGTGATTACGTGGCTCAAGAATATATGGATTCCTTATAAAATATTGTCTTTGATGTAACTACCAGAATGAACAGACCAATGAAAAATAAATATGAATAGAACGATAAAATTGAACACAATTTTCCATCACTTCATGAAATAGGAGGAATTCTTGAATCATATACAATGACAACATTAAGCCTTGAAGAGAAGAATATGGAACATCACATAGTGTTTCTCAACTATGGTTTGTTCAATGACTATGTCATGTATGTAAATTGAAGATGTATATATTATCCAAACTCTTGTAATTGTACATATTTGTTAAACTATTTCTATTTTTATCTAAAGAAACATGATGAAATGATAAATAGGAAGCATCAATCTTTATTTTGATAAGAATAGATACTTTTCATAGGAAATGGTTTTCTGTATAGATGAAATTGAAGGTAGAAATATTGATTTAATAAGTAAATAAAATAAATATTCAATTTACTTTAGTATTAGTTTATATTTTAGGTATCATGTTTTGCCACAAACACTGTCTCTAATGAATTAGGATATTTTTCTTTTGGTCGTAATACCATGGTTCACGAATGTAAAACAATTTTGATCAAGGAGTATTGATTTATTATTACTAAACAAGAAAATAACATGAGAACATAACATGATGGATTTTTTCTAACTATCAAAATAGTCTGTTACGAAAGGGTATCAGATAATAGTCCTCGTTTTGAAAATGTAGCTTATTAAGGAGTCAATGAAAAAAATAATATTGTACTATCACTCCTATGGCTGAGTCACTATGATGAAATTTTAGTGGTTTGATTCAATGACTAGTTATGGAACCTTAATTGATGATTGTGAATTTCAATTAATTGACATGACTTGAACTCTTTCTACCGTTGAAGGATATGTATATGCATCAATAGAAGAATATGTTTTTTATGTCAAAGATCTTCTTCAACAAGAATTTGTTGTCATTATTGAAGTAATATCAATACATATTTCTACTGATTGTGATGATGGAATTGACCCCATCACTACTCAGATTGTCCCTGATCCATTTATTATTTGGGATGACTCTAATACTTCAATTGTTAGAGTTTATTGGGAAACTAATGTTGTGGTGGGAAATATATAGAATCATCCGTCTGCGTTCTTTATTTTGTTGGTTTATCTCATCATATTTTATTGAGGTTTGTGATATAAAAATTGATTTACTATTGATTAAAAATATTTTTCATCCCACTAGTCCATTTTGTGAATTTTCAATATTTATTGGTAGTTGCTTTCTTTGAGTTTCATTTTATAATATTGAATTGTATTGTATTTAGACTTACCAAACCAAACAAAAAAAATATCTAAATTGAAACAAAAACTAGATGAATTGAATTGGAAATATCAGAATAATTAATAAGAAAATCAAAACCAATTAAATAATGACCTAACCCAAAATAGGTAAATTAATAAAACAAAAATAAGAACCAAATGAACTAAAAAATAATCCATGTATAAATTTTTGTTTTGTTTTATGGTTACACAGTAGTTATCCTTTTTTAATTACATTCATATTTGTTTTAAAATAAAATAAATGAGACCATATGAGGAGCAGTAAAGAAAAAAGATGATGGAAAACAATCGTTGAATGGATGAGATGGTCATTCCTATGTTAGTGCCTATTGTGAGTATTTTATTTCAAATATATATATATATATATCAATAACATAAAATATCATGTGATTAATTTTCTTTTAAACTTTTAAGAAGGATCCACCACTAAGGTTCCAGTTATTTGACGAGCAGCCGAGTAGTTGTCCCAATTCTGAGATCGGTGGTATGAGGGTGGTGGTACAGGAGAATGGCACTCCAGTCAGTGTACCCCTTTAGACTCTTCCCCTCCCACTGATGTACTATCTTCCACACATTCTGATCCCACTATGTCATTATAGACACATGAGATATTTAGGCCTCCTATGTTTTCACCACCCTTCGCATCGGATCCTCCACACCCATATTCACCATATCCCATGATGATTCCCACTCTCCATCCTTATTATGTTGTTGGTCAATCATTCATTCCATCTTCTTACCAATACACTTATGTTTCTCTAGGCTTCTACATTCCTTCTTCGACGCCTGATCCAACAAAGTTTGTGCCTATAGAGTATACACTGGGACCCACTCCACCAATATAGGGTGCTTTTTGGCAATGCTTTCCCAATACTTCCACACATTGGGACATACTATGATGTCAAAGCATGAGAAGAAGGAGGTACAATAATTTTTATAAATTTTTAGGACATTCACTTTCTAATGTTTCCTCCATAATTTTTTCAATATCCAATGTTTTAATATATTTTTTATAATGAAATAAATTTTTGGAATCCTATTTTTAATTATGGTTTCATACATTCAATAAAATTTTAGAGGTAGATATTAAATATTGAAGTGCATGTTCCTCGAGAAAAACTACTTTTCTCAAGTAGAAGGAAAATTGATGGAAGTGCAGTTAACAAACTGACATTGCTGCAGATTGAAAGTTTTATTTTCATGATTCCAAATTTTAGTATATATTTTCTATGTTAATAATCTCTTTAAATATGTAATAGTCTGATTTATAGGACCTTGATTCCCATAAACCTAAGCATTTTGGGCCAAATTATCACTTAAATCTAGTGTTGGGAGATGGGAAACCTAGTAGAGTGTGTTACCGACCTGGGAAGAGTATAGTAATGATGAGGTATTGTCACTCTTTAAGTACCTGTTGTAGTAACAGTGAGTTTGAACAGGTTATGGAATATGCAGAATAGGTTGAAAAGGGTCACATAGGTGGAAGAATATTCTACTAGAGAAAACACTAAATTAATGAAACTGAAGAATGTTTTATGTCCAACACTTCCACCAGAGTTCAGAAAATATTGTTGTGAATTTATGTCATCGACGTGTTCAATACATAGTGCACCGAGGCCGAGGATGAGGCTGAGGATGAGGCTGCGGCCAAGGGAGAGGCAGAGGTCGAGGCATAGGAAGAGGGAGAGAATGATTCTGAAGATAAGGCCCTGGATCATGCAAAAAATGAGTATGGGGTAGGGATAATGATAAAGATGAGGTTGATAATGACAATGGTGATAGTGAAACTGATAGTGATGAGGGAAAAATTGATTCGTTACATTTTCAACTGATATTAGTTACCTTTGATGTTTTCTAATTTCTTGTGACTGCATATATTTGTGATTTGGTAGGTCACATAATGTATGAATCATGTAGCCTAAATACTATATAGTTTTAATCACAACACCATTTAAAATTGTATTGCCTTATGTTTTGATAATGTAATTGGGGTATTTGGAAAATTATTATATGATTCAAAATTCGAAGGATTGATTAGGTATGTAGTCTTACGTGTATCTTGATTTCATTATCTAAAAATAATAAAACATGACTTCACATGGTTTTATGGATTCGATGAATTACCTTTATACATGGTATCAATGATATTTAACAATTCTAATTTTACATACACTGAAACTCTTGGCTGAAGAACTTGAGCTTATTCATTATCATTATACAACTTCTTAGTCATTTATCTTCAACACATTGTTTTTTATGCCATAAATTATAGGACACCATTTTTCATCTAGTCTCATTCACATATCATGTTTTACTTGAATGTATCAAGTTATATATATTGACTATATTTTTGTAACATGGATGATTATTTAAACAGGGGGATTTAAAATTGATTTTATAAATCAATACTTTTAAAAAAAATGCGAGAAAAAAAATCTACCCAATTCTATAAGGAAACCCTAACCGTCATAAATAAATCATGATTTCATCATTCATAGAACACCTAAGGAAATGCCTAAAAAAATTGAGAACTCAATCTTGCACATAATAATTTATCTAGAAACCTAAAAATATACGCATTCTCCTCTCTTTATAGTATGTTTTCAATCATTTACATTCCTCAATAATAAAACTCCATCATCAAACCATCAAGAAAAAAAAGGAGTAACCATCCAATATTAGCTAAAAATGACCTTATACTCTGGTAGAAATAACAAGTATCCTACCAATAGAACCATATAATAATGATAGATAGATCCTCAATATCATCCAACACTATAATCAACACTATCCAATAGACTCATTCAAATGAATTTAGCCAAACAACACCTCTCATTCAAAACCCATACCTGTGAGCTCATACCTATATCCTATCACAAGTCACCTCATACACAAGCATACACTTTAAATGGTTGTCAAACACTAGATGAATTACTATAATAGCATCAATACATCACACAATAATCACCAAAATGGTATCAATTAATTTAATAACCACCAATGATTTATTTTACAAAAAAATGAATATGTTATTATTCCCACATTAGTTAATCAAAAACCATTCCATAAAATTATCAAGAGTTTTTTAATTTTTAACAATTTTGTAAACCTGATTTCATCAATATGAAAATAATTTCACACCTGCAAGGATTCACGAACATGTCTAGGTATAAAAAACTATATGATGCATGAAGCCACACTCTCATACCACATCACGATAAGAGTAAAATAAATAAATAATATCCCTCCAAAAAGATCATACATGAATCGAAATCACAATAAGAAAAATAAATATAAATTAGTAACAATATCAACTCCATGTAGATTTGACTTTCCTTAAACGTGGGTTAGTTACATACTAGTACAAGATATATTCCAAGTTCCAACAACACATCCTGCCTCAAACTACCATGCTCAAACAGTCAAACAACGAAAAACAATTATTTGTAAACTCTTTGTACTACCTCAACTAAAATATATCATATAAAATCCTTAGTAAATCACTAAAAGACCTCAGGAACACCTACCCTTATACCAGATGCTTTAGACTGTTGGTGAGAGTCTATAATAATAATGGGGATATTATTATCTCTATACACTACTAAATAAAAATATATAAATAACATAATCAAAATAAAACATTAGACTAAGCATAAAAGAATTTACATCTAAGAGACAACAAATAATAATTGATGACATCACCATTATATAACTTGTTAGGGTGTCACCAATTTCCCCGTATATATCATCATTATATATAGTGTATACATGTATGGTAAAATAAATCAAGTACCAATATACAACATGCAACAATTATGAATGGTCAGCGGGTGCTACCTTGGGAGACCCAACACCTAACCTCATTTGATTTGGAGAATGTGGAAATATATTTCATCTCAAAACAAAACCCGAAACTCATACCCTACCTATTAGGGTAGTATTATGCATCATAGTCTCGACCTCCACCCTCTCACTTGGGTTAGATCCTTAGACCAAGTCTTTATCTCAAATTTTCCCTCATACTTCCACCCTCATTCTCAATGTGTCATATTGTATCACATCCTGACTATTAAATAATCACTCGAGGTAGGATCCCATATATTATACTATCCAATACCCACTCACTTGAGGTTAGTTTCTATATCATATCTTAACCACTACCCTCTCACTCATGGAAAGGACTAATATCATATCATGGGAACTACTATCTAACTTAAGGTAATGTCATGTATCACAATAAGATAACTGTCCTCCACTCATGGTAATGTCTGATATCACATCCTGAATACTAGCCACTCACACATATTAAGGTCCCATATCACATCAAGGATATAGGGGAAGGTCTTATATCATATCCGGAATATTACCCTCTTACTATGGGTAGGTTCATACACTATTTCTCATGCCATGTCACATACCACAAACCTCTCACTTATATTGGATCTCATCACTAATATAAAATGTTTTTATATCATAAATGATGAGAAAAAAACAATAGTAATAACTCATATCATATTACTCAATTATCCACACAACCATCTATACTTAGCTCCATATTATAGGGTAGGTGAAATATCGCAAAAACATATAACCTAATCAATAGAACCATCATAATTTGTTCCTTAGGTCATACCCACCGGTCTTTTTATTTAAATTGTATATACCTTTTTATACATTTACAGTGGTGATTTATAAGGTGTTGTATTTGTTTTTTTTTCAGGTGAGTATTCATCACAATTTAGTATTGTTTTTTCTAATGTTGGTCGGGTATTTTCAGGTGTTTTTATTTCAATGTGATTATTTATATCTAAAAAAAACATAAACAAAACACCAAAACCACATGATTTGATTCATCCCTAGATCGTTTCAATTTCAAATTGAGATCAAGGATAATTATGGGAATACATATTTAATATCATCTAAGTTAACACTTTTAAGTCATTCATGAAATCAAATGGAGTCAGATATATTTTCAGAAATATTCCTATTTCAAAAATAGGTTTCAACTAATGATTCAATTAATCCATGATCGATTATCATGATTGTTACATTACTGTGAATAAAATAAAAATCTCCACTATAGGAGTGTCCTTGTTCCAACATCGTTATATCATGCTTCTGGCCATCATATCTAATGACCTATCCATTATTTAGTGTGACCATGGTGTGAGGAACCTAAACAATTTCTATAGATAATGAGGGTCACACACTCAAACCCCTAATTATACACTCACCCCTAAATAACTTACTTTATAGAACACCTCACGATCTACCTCAAAAATTATCATTTCCGCATTACACTCCTCCCAGTCCATTCAAATACACTTACATATTTTGACACTATTTCTCTTTGACAATATGTTCTAAGGCCATCTATCGATTAAATCATCTAATAAAACCTAATTCATTTCCAATAAATTCTTTACCATGGAGGTACATTTCAGATTATCATTCAAAACTCATGGACACAATTCTCAGGAAATTACATTAAGTACATCATCCATAAACCCCTATATATTAAACCAAACTGAATCTATTAATTTTATATCAAACCCCTATATATTAAACCACATACTAACATGGGTTTCCTGTCCCCATAGATTGGTAACTATCCCAAGAATCCATTGGAACATGATCATCAATGATTTTATTAAAAATATAAAATTGATTCTAATTTTAGATCTAATAAGATACCATTGATGATAAAAATTACTAGACCAAATCAATATAATTCCATCCATTCCAATTGAATCAAGATTATATTATGATTGATGCATCAATTTACCAAATGAGGGAAATAAACATCCATCATTATTTGGATCATATATTCAAGATTTGTGTTTATGGAGATGTTTGTTTTCAGGGTGTTATGGTTTCCAGCAGGGTATTTTATTCAGTGTATTGGTTTTATTCTGAATACATCTTATTGTAAATTCTATACAATGTACATCAATAGAATTGGTTTTATTTTCATGGAATACAATTTGGATCATATTTTTCTGCAATGGTGTTACTATGAATTATGTACAGTGTATTGCAATTGGAGGTAATTGCACAATAAATTGTAGGTAATTACTTGTAATTCATAATTCTTCATTCTATACAGGTAATTTAATTGGTTTTATTCTTGCAGGAAATTTCATAGGGGGGAGGTAGGCTGCTACATGCTACTAGAATTTCAGAAACTCTATGATAATGGTTTAAGAACCATTGGTATATATGTGAAAAATGAATCTAGACTAACTGTTTACTTCCATCCATTGTAAAAATTCTATTCCAATGATTTGTAAACCATTGGTACAGACATGAAAACTAAATCTTTACCAATAGTTTACATAAAAACATTGGTAAAAGTTTACACTAATGGTTCATAAATTGTTGGTATAGATATAAGGAAACTTATAATAGAATGGTATCAATCCGTTGATAACAAGTTATACTAATGGTTACTAAAAACTATTGGTACAATGTGCTGTAAGGTGCCATATACAAATAATTGTTGAATTACTTCTGGAATATGTCTATCCTCATGCCTCATCAGCCTACAGTTTGGAAAAATTTTGATATAGGTTATTGCAATGTTTTCCCAGCCTATACAAATGGTTTTAAACCATTGATATATCATAGGTTTCCAATAGTGCTTGGGACCAGATCTCCACAGGCTCAAGCTTCTCTCGATGATCCATTGACTATTCAAACACAATTGATGAATAATCAAGTTTATCAGTATTAAAATGTGAAACCACCTACCTTGGGGTGAAACAATAAAATATTGGGGTCCGAGCCGCACCCCTAAAATGCTTTCTCACAATCCAAGAGTGATCACTTCCATGATCCTTGTCTGATGACACCATATTTAGTCAATCCATCCTATATGTCATTTTTCAGAAAAGAGGAAGAGGGGAGGTGACTTCTCCCTCCAATGTGTTCATCACCAAGGAGAGAAGGGGGATAGGATTTAAATTTTAATTAAAATTTTTCTGATTAACAACCCAAATCCTAATACATATCTGACCTGACACCCAATGCCCTTAAATGTTATGTCAAAACTCAGGTAAACATGACATTTGGAACCAAAGTGAGGTCTCAAAAATTTGATTTGAGACTCTGTAGAAGAGTTATTTTATCCAATGCCAAAATAAAATAATTTTATTTAATAATTTTATTTATAGTTACGTCCTTGACAATTTCTTCCACAGAAGGCATAAACCCACAATAATTATACCCCACCAAGTGCAGACAGCATGCTCAGGACTCAACCGTGTTCTCAATTTTCTGATCCGAGCTACCGTTTAAGAGAAAAAACATTTACTCTACCATAATATTTTAACAATACTTAATATTTTTATAAAAGTTATTAGGATAAAAACGGGCCAAAAAATCACATTCCGCCTCAAATACTATCTCTGGAAATATTTGCGAAAATATTCCAATGTCGTACAAAAAATTCTATAATCGTTGCACCCTACTCACCTTAAATATGTTCGTCCCTGAAGAGAAAAAGGCTATGTAAGAGGGAAAGAAACTGGACTCTCCACTAGGTCACCCTTTCCTTTGAGTTCACCATAAACCACCAAAAATCCAACAATGGTTCCCATGATATGAAAATGGACACACTCAGGTAAATGGCAATGGCTACCAAACCCATGTCCAACTCATCCCAAGTCTACATTGTGCAACTGGGCACATGTATCCTCAATTGCAATAGGTGGGAATCCCCAAGAGCCTAATCTCCAGAAATCATAGGGTCTTGTGATACACTAATTCACTAACCTAACACAGTAAACAACAAACCTACTCCAATCTCACAATTCAAAGGGACTCATCCACCACAACTTGAAATTATATACATTGGGCGTTACTGAATCACCCACATAGTTTTTCATCGCGTCTTAAGAATGCATCTTAGTGAGGAAGGAGTCCCTCATTCTTGTGTGTCATAACCCACAACCTCCTCAATAGAATTTTATACCATGAAGATGCCGAAAAAATTGAGTGTATAAATGAACCAAATTGGGCTACCCAAGCACACGCCTAGGGTCTTACCAGAAAATTCCCAAAATCATCCAAACACATAACCCCACACTGAACACATAATTTATATGGAATCATCCACCGCACCTCGACACTGTCCACTTTTTGTGCCAATGACTCACCCACATAGTTTTAGTCACATCATTAAAACATGTCTTAGTGTGGGAAGGATCCATCTTTCTCATGCATTCAACGATACTAAAAAGGAAACCGACAAAAAGGATTAGAAAAATCTTATTTGACATAGAATATTACGCAAGAAAATATTAGAATGAAATTGAAATGTACAAACTACATTACAATGCATAAAGAACAGAGATCATATCTCTATCCATCCACCGAGCCTTTGGGTCAACGACCTATATGACCTATATTTTTCCCCACCATCATTATATTTTACTCTATGCCTGGCATGGAATAGTTGGGGGTGGAGGTGGAAACATGTACTTTCTACCACCTCCCATTTCTACACTCTCTCCTTCTCCACATTCACCACCCTACATACCTCCCTCCTCGAAACGATTCCACTGCGAAGCCCATCCACTGATTGTCCCCCTCTCAGTAGCATGGTGGGTTAAAAAATCTCTAGATAGATTTTACCGGTCATCACAAGTAATACACCCCCTCCCATGTGGCTAACCAAAACAATCTTGAGAGCACTGATCCATAGATCCTCCATCCCTGGGTTACCTCTTGAAGCGTCTCTCATGCTCGGACCCATGAGCCTACCATCGGCAACCTACAACTAAGGTATCATCTCTCACATGCCCATCACTAATAATTGTAGTCTACTATTCTAGAGATCTATCCACAATTAAGGTCCACTATAACAATCCCGTATAGGTGGGAATTCCCTAATGAACCACTGATTCTATGATCTCCTTGTGCATTCCATTCTCAAAGGTATGTGCTCGGTTGAACGAATACCTATAATTATCCCGGGAGTAATGTGGAAGGTCTGTGAATCTCATTGAGTACCCCACCACAGTCCTTCTCTCCTACCAAATCTTCTAAAGCTCCAAGATAGACACCATCCTTAGTGTTTCTAGATAATACTACTCCCTAAAGAGATAATCAAACTCTAACCAAGAGTGTATCTCCTCATCATAGTTATTTGTCAAAAGACTCCACCAGTTCCTGGAGGAACCCTTAAAAGTCTCTCTTTGAGGACCACCATCTGATTGGGAGGTTTGCTCACAAGGAAATAAATATGTGTGTATACCATAATCCAGTCATCAGATATCTTATGGTCTAGTTCATCCCATATACTTAGAGGTGTTAGCCTTTGGAACTCTTACAACATTCGTATATTGTGCACATCCTCTTCCTACACTATTGACACATCCTGATACTCAACAATTGGTGGCTCAAATCGAGGACCACCAAGAGGTAAAACCCCAGAAATACTATCCCGTAAAAAAGCCTCGCCATAGAGATAATTTTACAATAATAACTTCATGGAACTATGTTTTGTGGTTGTCGTGTTGGAATCCTAAAATAATATCAAGACCCACCACATTCAAATAGAATATCTGGGGATATGCCCCATGAAGGAAAAAGAAAACAAAAAACCATGTTTTATATGATTCATGTACCATTATTTCCCTATGAACAATGTCTTAATGTACTAAGTCGAAAGTAAGGTTATCAAAGTTTGAGTGAATGGATATGTTGACTACTGCACCAACACCGGAGTCCCTGGCCTGAAAAAAAACCTTGAAACACTCTAACGCTATCTCTATTTAACCCAAACCAAGCTCACGACGGTGGTCCTTAAGTTCATTGAGATCTGATACCACTCTCTCAGATCCTGACCCAACAGGGAAAAAGCTACAAATCCACAATCCCACCTCTATATGAGAGGGGCTGGTGACTAGAGCTAAGAAGCCTATCACACACAAAGATTCCACAAACTAAGGTACATGTAAGCATGCACCCACATACACATCCATGAAATAGTGCATATATATATAATGAAAATAGTTGCATGCATACATCTATCCCAAACTAGAGTAAAACAAAAGTACAAATTGTGAAAATATAGGGTCCACCCAAATATAACTGTAAAAGAATTCAATCTACTCAAATAGAGGGATCACTGTCACAAGCACTGCTAAAAAGATCCTCAGCGAAGCTCTGGTAAATACCCTGGTCGAACTACCTCACTTAGTTCCTCCTGCTCCAGGTCCTCCAAGGACTCCGTCGAAAGGCTTGTTGTTTTCATAAGACACAATATGTGTGGGCCAAGCCCATTCTTAGGTGAGTATAAATATACATAGATGGGAACCCAAAAATCCATAATGGAAAGGGAGAAAATAAAAGGAAATAGTAATATCAACCCTTCTAGAGGGAACACTAATGATAGATAAACTACATCTTGAGAAAATCCTATACCATAATCGACTAGTCATTTCAATGCATAGGGTGTGTCATACATGATGTGACAAAACCATAGAAAAACCGTGAAAAAAACATAAAATATTCTCATTTCAGGTACCATGACTTAGGATATTTTGACCTCATCACTAGAAAATTATTCTACTTGAGGTTCTAAGGGAGAAAATAGGAGAACACACTTCACGAGTTCTATCCTCCAAGATGACAATGATATGAGAGGTACCTTCCAACGAGTCTCACACCTCCATCCCAGATGGCCCATTAAAGAGAATACGGTGGTCATATATTTGTACTATAAACATCACATTGAAACATAATAGAAATAAAAAACTCCTTAGATTGGGGATCACTCCAAGGGACAGCTAGGGGATACTAGTACCCAATCCAGTAACTAGGATATCTCCTAGATAAGGGATCAATCCCTTGACCCGTTGGTTGATACAACCACCTAATAAGTTGTTTTTTAGAGAACATCAGTAGGATGTAGGATCATCTCCCATGTATTATTGTTTAAGACAATTCCAAAAACCCAATATGGTATAACACTCAATGTAGGGGATGATACTGATGATACTACAAACCCTACAAAAACCAAAGACTGAGTAAGGGATCATATAACTGATGATTCCTCAACCCTTCTTTCATCTCCCACTGCATTGAGGATCGTATACCCAATAATTCCAGATAACCCTATAGGGCTATCCTACATGATAGGAGATCATCGTTGGTGTAGAGTTGATCATAGTGATACAAAGAACCTGATCTTGGGAAATAATAAGCTAGATGTTCCTTCCCCGGCCTCATCGGATGGATGCTAAAATTCTATCTGAGCTAATCCTATCGAGGGGATCTCAATCCTCAATTAAGGATGTAATACTAAAAAAGATCACACTACAAAGAATATGGGGACTCACTCATCACTTCCAGTCAAGGTGTCACTAACCTAAGTGCCCCATACAACATCACCTACACATTGCACCTATTATGACCCAATAATGGCCACCATAATTTTCTAGTAGAAAAATAAACATGATATTCTATTTACTTATCTAAAATGGATAACTGGTGAAAATGGATATTTTCAGCACAACATGCTAGAATGGGTTATTTTGGGGCCAATTCCATAATTCCAGAACACGTCATATGGATTGAACCATTGAAATTCTCCTAAAAACACATGAGATCTTCTATTCATTCTTCTAAAATCGACATTGAGTGAAAAAGTCTTATTTCACCGCAAATTCCCAAACCAGGACTCATGGGCTCACACCAGGATTTAGGTTCAAGTACCCAAAATTGGCCTTGATACAACCACATTTAATATAGGGCCAAAACACCAATAAGGACGCATAAATCCGATATTGTATATAGGAGATACGTTCAATACAAGAATCAATGAGTAATAATAATTGTATTATTATTATTATTATTATTATTGTAACTTCCCTGTTCTGGGAGCCACCCAGTGGCGCCACATACCCGGTTGGTCACATGGACTCAAGCGCATTTTCGAGAACGCTAGATTCTTATGACTATCAGCGAGGGCCTTGGGTGTGATAGTGGGGATCTTATGCCCTCATTGGGAGAGTAACAGAGTGTAATAAAGCAATAGAAAAAACAGAAGTAGGAATAATCCATACAAATATAAAAATTAGAAGACTAGAAAATAATAAACTGGTGAACACATATATATATGAATGAGGAAAAATAAATCTTTATTTGAAAGTATATAAACAAATTTCAATGTTAGAATGCAGCAGTACTAAACCCTAGTACAATATAAATCAAGTAAAAAACTCCTCACCATTGCAAGACATTGATTGGTCCCATTCTCTATAGCTCCTCATCATGTCAAGTACCTAAAGTAGAAGGGAGCATTGCCTTTTCTATACCTGCAACAATAAAATCTGTTTGTGCCCAAAAGCATTTCCCAAATAGGGTGTGATACTAAATCCCCATAGGCAACCGCCATGAGATCTGTGTCTAAAAGTTAGTGAATATATATGAAAATTAATATGTAAAAAGAGTGTAGTAAACAAGGAAGTACTCTGAAGCACACAAATCCCCAATTTCAAAGTTTTCAAAAAACACATATCAAGTAAGCGGGAAAACAGGATAGGTAACCCTATGGAAAGTACTCAAAACCTATCCCCTCTAGTCCTACCTAGTAAAACAAGCCACCCTATGGGTAGTACACTCAGTTTAACCCTCTCTGGTTCAACATAAGAATAGACTCTATGAGGAATCACTCACCGTCAATTGCTCCTATAGTCTCATATCTATAACTAAAGGGGATCTGGGGAAGCACTTAATGTCTATTCCCCCTATGGTTTGCGTCAAGGAACTACAAACACTCTGAGGAAACAATCAACTTCAATTCCCCCTGTTGTCTCGCATTGTAAGTTGTAAGACACTCTGGAGAATCCCTTACGTCCATTCTCCCAATGGTATATACACCAGGTTCTCACAGCCCTATGTATGTCAAGCATATATAACAACACATATCGGTCAAAGTAAACCTCATGAACTACTAGGCTAGTAGTCTACAACATAAGAATATATCTAAACAATCATACCATCCTACAACTAGGAAAGGGAAAGTAAACTACAACCTAACAGGAGTACTAGGCCCTACGGTCCAAACAAGCAATCATGCATGGGAAAAAGCGCGCAAAGCATAACAATTAAACATATTCACATTCAATAATCCTCTACTAAATCTTACAATCAATGCATGAAAACAATAGGGCTAAAATGGAAAATTCTCAATACCCCATTCATGGGTATTGGGAAAAATTTCACATATAACTCAAAGAATATTAACAGAAAGGAAAAAACACCTACGTTGGCTTAGGGAGATTGATATATGTGAAGGTTAGGGATTGAATCACCTTAAAATTCCAAATATCTACAAACATGTATAAAAAGTTAAACATAAAATAACTTAAGAAGGGTGAGGTATTGGGAAACGAAGCTCAAGAATAAGAGAGTTCTTACCGAGGCGATCCCGACGCAATCGATAGCGGTCGAATCAGAGTTTGGATGCTCGGTTGGGGGCTTGGAGGAAGATCGTGGCCGTATGGGAGCTCTCTGCTGAATGAAAGCTCGAAGACAGTGTTTCTAGAGATTAGACGTGACCACAATATGTTTAACAAAAAAAAGAAAATACATGGTGTGTACATTGGAAGTACACGGCGTGTACTTGATTTTTTCCTACCCCGCTTTGGGTGGCCTCCAGGTCAGCACGAAATGGTCGTGTGCATGGCCGCTACACAACCATCACATGACTACATGTGGTAACCAAGTACATAGTGTGTACTCATTAAGTACATGACGTGTACTTAGAAAATTTCCAAAAAATCATCTTTTTCTCAAAAACTCTAGAAAATGGAATACATATCTGAAAAAGAAGATCTATGTACTTACAAACTTCCCCCCTTAATGAAATTTGTCCCAGAATTTCCCTAGCATGGAGGCGTAGAAGAAGAATCCCCGAACAGATACGGCCACTAAGATTGTACATCCACCTCCCTCTCCCAATTCTCATCCTGTACTCGTCCATGATACCATAGAACTCGAACCGGAGGAACAGACATGCCACGGAGAACATTCGTACTTAGATCGATAATACAGATAGGATGCTCCACAAAATATGCATCCACTTCCAACTCATCCTCCTCAGGTTGGAAGACATGAGATGGGTTTGAGAAGTAACATCGAAGCAGTGAAACATGAAATACGTCATGCATATCCCGTTACCTCAAAGGTAACTGGAACTGATATGCAACCAAACAAACTCTCTCCAACACCTCAAATGTCCTGAAAAACCACTGTGAAAGCTTAACCTATCTTCTAATCCTCTTGTTCCCCAACCTTGGTGTGACACGCAGGAAAAATTTATCTCTAAGCTCCAACTCCAGAGGTCATCTCTCCTAATCATCATAAGACATCTACCGAGATTGTGCTGTAGCCATCCTATTCCAAATCAACTCTATATCCTCAGTGGTCTCTTCGACAAGACGAGGTCCCATCAAAGCTGCCTCTCCTGCCTCCAACCAACTCAAGGGTGATCATCATGGTCTACCATAAAATGCCTCATAATGTTCAATCTAAATAGTTTCTTGAAAACTATTGTTGTAGGAAAAATCCAAAATAGGTATATGCTTCTCCCAAGAACTTCCAAACTCCAGGATTCATGCACGAAGAATGTCCTAAAGCACATGAAGGGTACGCTCAGACTAGCCATCTGTCTGTGGTTTGTAAGATGTACTCAAAAGTACCTGTGTACCCCAATCTTTATGAAGACCCAGCCATTCCAGCAAGTAAAACATGCATAACTATCGGAAAAAATGGAGTGAGGAACTCCATATAAGAGAACAATATCACAGATGTACAATTGTCCCCACACATCAACATTGACGGTCTCCTTGATTAGCAAGAAGTGATCAACCTTAATGAGTCTATCAATGACTGACCAAATTACATCATTCCCTCGGGGCGACCTCGGTAAACCTATCATGAAATCAATCGCATCACTATTCCACTTCCACTCAGGAATGGGTAACGGCTGCAAAATCCCTACTGGTTGCTGATGCTCCCCCTTTACCTGCTGACAGGAGGAACACCTCATGACGAAACCAGCAACATCTCTCTTCATACTAGGACACCAAGAATGACATTATAGATCACGATATATCCTGGTGACATGAGGATAAATTTCTCAAACTAAGGAATGAAAGTCCCATATCAACTCCTCACGTATTTCTGTTGTCACCCATACACGCCCTTGGAAACCCAAGTTCTCATCCTCACCTGCATTCCATCCCGGAATAGGGTTTTCTCTTGACATGCTCTCCCATAGGACTCAGCTTTCTAAAATGCCTATATCTGAGTCCTTCTGCTCAACGAATCTACCACTATGTTGCCTTTCCCAACATTATATGAAAGATCAATGTCAAAAGACTAGAGGTACTCAACCCACTTTCGCTATCTCAAATTCAGATCATGCTGAGTGAAGATGTAGTTGAGACTCTTGTGGTCGGTGAAAACCACAAAATGATCTCCCAGAAGATAATGTATCCAACAACATAAGGCGTGAACAACAGAATCAAACCCAATATCGTGTGTTGGTTAATTCCTCTCATGTGGACTCAACTGCCAAGACCCGTACGCAATGACTCCTTTCCCCCTATATAAGAACAGCTCCCAGCCAGATACCTGAAGCATCACAGTACACCGTATAACTCTTTCCTAGCCCTGACAAGACTAGTATTGGTGCTGATGTCAACCTCTCTTTGAGCTCCTAAAAGGTTGACTCACAACGATCGTACCACAAGAAATTCGCTCCCTTCTTAGTCAGACCCATCAGTGGTGCTTCTATGCGTGAAATGTTCTGATTGAAATGTTTGTTGTATCCATCCTACCCTAGAAAACTTCGTACCTCAAAGAAGTTATTCAGATGATCCTAGGAAACTACTGCTCTCACTTTCTCTAGGTATTTTGATACTCCTGTCTCTGAGATAACATGACCCTATAAGTGAATCTGGTCCATCAAAAAGTGTCCATTTGAGAGCATAGCATATAAATGATTCTCACTCAGTGTAATGAAAATGATATCAAGATGTGTGGCATGGTCGTGTCGAGTGTGAGAGTACACCATGATATCATCCACAAAGACCACCATAAAAGAATCCAAGTATGGATGGAACAATTGGATCATCAATGCCATGAAATCTACAGGCACGTTCGTGAGACTGAATGGTATGACCACATACTTGTCTACACCATACATGCTACGGAAGGCCATAAGAGGTAAATTAGATGGTATAACACACAACTAAAGATAACCAGATATCAATTAAATCTTCGAGAAAACCCAGAATCCTCAAAGATGGTCAAAGAGATCATTACTCCTTGGAAAGGGATATCAGTTCTTGACTATAAAATGGTTTAACTTCCGATAATCCACACAAATCCTGAGGGTACCATCCGCTTTCTTTGCAAAAAGGTCAGGAGAACCCCAAGAAGAAGTACAAGGTCAGATGAAACCCTTTTCTTGCAACTTCTCCAACTCCTTCTTGGGCTCATGTAACTATGGTGTAGCCACACTATAAAGAGGAATGGACACTAGGTCTACCTCTAGAACAAGCTAAATAGAAAGTCCAACATCACGCTCTAGAGGAAAACCTAAAAAGAATTCTATGAAGACATCTCTGAAATGATCCATCATTGGAGGAAAGTACATATGTAAAATCCAATGGTCATCCATATATCGATAAGAAATATGGGCTGTAAATCCTCATAACCTATGATGCTCGAGTCCCGCTCTGCTCGCCTGGACATTCCACTCGCCCTTATGAAGAAAGGTTACACCCTCTAGTGATGTGAAACTCACCCTACAATGATAGCAATCGACGGCTTCCTTGAAGGGAACTAACCAGTCCATTATGAGAATGAAATCATAGCCCATCAACTCTATGACATAAAGGTACCTTAAAAAGTGACACCCACCAACCTTTAGAGGGAACTCCATACACTGATGCACACTAGCTATTTTAATCCCCAACAGAGTGTCCATTGTAAAGATATTAGTAGAAGAAAAGATGTAGAGCCCAAGGCTCTCCACAAACACAAAATATATAAATATACGGGAAGCCCCTGTATCGAAAAGGGAAGAAGCTAAAACTGAGGCAATTAAGTTTGTACCTCGAACTGTAGATGGCTCGGGATCCTGCTCCTGTTGGGTCTCCTCCACTGCAAAAGTCTGGACTATACCATGCCCCGGGGACCTTGCCTGACCACTATGAGTAGATCCACCCTGATGTTGCTAAAAACTAGGAGACTGAATACCATGACCATGACCTTAACCTTGTTCTGAATGGTCGGAAGAACTCCAGTTCCTAGACTAGTGAGAAACTAGTGGTGCTGCTCATGAATGAGGAGTCATAGAAGAACCCCTGTCACCGGCTGTTGGTGAGAAGATCTGACAGAAGTGCTGAAGAAGACCAATATAGACGCAAGATCAGCACTCCAATGGGTCACGCGGGCAATGTGGCCACATTTTCCCATTCTTTCCGCACTGGTAGCACACCACCTGGAAACCATAAGAAGTTTCTCACCTCCTTAGATAACTATGCAAAGACTCCCTACGACGCGTCCTACTGTCAGTAGGTGGGATACTAACTCCAGATGCCGATTCACCATGGCTCACAAATATATAATCCCTCAGATTGTGCTCAATGATTAGTGCCTATTTGATGATAGAAGTGATATAGGTCAATCGGAAGATCCTCTTCTATGATCGAATGTCGTGCCTCATACCATATTCAAACTTCTTTACCAGGAATAATTGATCACTTCATGAAATAGGTGTGAAACACTACAACTCGGTAAAATGAGATGAATACTCCATAACTAAAGGAGTACCCTACTCTAGACTCATAAAATCTCATGCTTGATCATCCCTCAAGGTCTCTGGATAGAAGTAGTCATAGAAGATACGCTGAAACCCTACCGAAGTCATAATCTGCTGGTGTCCTGCCTATGGAATCACATCTCACCATCTCTTGGAGGAATCCTAAAGCATATATATAGTGAGCATTACCCACCTCTCTGGAGGAATCTCTAGATGATCAACGATCGTCAGCATGGCTTCGATCCATAACTCTATATCTTGGGATCCTCCATCATCTATAAATGTGGGTGGATGCTATCGCTGAAAGACCCATGTCAACTCTTCCATCGATGGGGATGGGGAAGTGCTCCCTGAAAGGACTGTATCATCCTCATAAATCATTCTTTGAACTGTTCATCATCACCTGCATCGGGTATAACAACTGGTGCCAAGACTGGCACAACTAGACGATCTGAAGGTAGTCCTTTATTGGCCATATCTGCTATTCGATCAATACCCTGCAACTAGCGTACAACCGGAGGATGTTTCAGTTGCATGAAATTGCAATTTCAAACACACACAAAAGATTAAGATCATCACAGACTAAAAACTGGATGCGTAACAAGGGAATAGGAGAAAAAAAACATTCATGTTTTCCTAGAGAAGACTAAATGTCGTGTATAATAACTACACGGCATGTTCCCATATGTATTTCACAAGGGAATGTACTTCTGCCAGAACTGGTCATGTAACACCCAAACACATGGCGTGTTGTCCTTATACAGGGTGTGTACATGAATTTTATTCCCCTTACGAGTCCTTATACACGGATAATCACCATGATTCTTCTTAGAACGAAGGTAAATGGAATGTTTGTGCCAGAAACGATGTGTACTAGACAATATTCACTGACCTGTGTAGTTCGTGACAGAACGAGATACTCGGTTGTCACTACACGACGTGTTCTGTACGAACACGACGTGTACTAGGAGAGATAACAATGACTTGTGTTGTTATATACATGGTTAGATTCCATGATTACACAACAAGACGTGTTTAGAACTAACACGATGTGTATAAGATATGATTTCTCCATCCATGTTGTTAGTTACACGGGCAGACACAAGGTAAACACGACATGGTGTGTATAACCGGTACATGATGTGTTCCCACAAGAAAATTCCTATCTTGTGTCTCTTACTACATGACCTATGACACGGTTAGAGGCTAAAAGACGCGTATATAAGGTACATGTTGTGTACTTGAGAAAAACAGTTTCTTCCCGAACAGAAGAACACATGGCATGTAGTCAAAACTACATGGCATGTATTCTGGGTTTCTTCAGACAGTGGGCCTCAGAAACAACTCTGGTACCCAGAAAAACACTTCAATGAATATCAAAGTGACAAATTTTTATCCGTGAGGGACCATACTCTCATTGAATCAATTCTTGGAATCTTATAAATGTTATAACAAGAAAAAGAGGGTAATGATCCTCCAAATTCCGGTCCTTGAGGGCCCATAACACCTCAAGAACCAATGTTTGGTGTTCATTCAAACAAAACCTTACAAAAACAATACCCTATCAAATGTAAGGTATTTTTTTATCACAGAAACTATGTCAAAAAAATGCATTTCTTGAACAAAAATTATAACAACAAAATGCAATCACTAATTCACCCTATATGGCAGGGAAAGAATGCATGAAATGTGATCCCTAACAAGTGACAATATGATGAATGGGATGAAATACCGCCATCTCATCAGGTTGAAATAGAAATATAACCTCAATATCATAAAAAATAACATCACAATACATGTGAGTCACCAAACGGTAAAAATTAGATCAATCTTAAACTTGGAAAACCTGAAAAATTTCAATTAAATGAGGTAGATTGGATTTTCCCTATACACGAGTTAACAACTCATGGTCACAGCTTATTACCATGTACCTATTCTTTCATATCCCTGACTATAGTCTCCAAAAAGTAGGTGAAGAAGAAAATAATCCTCTGATACCAATTCGTACCATCCTAGTTCTGGAAGCCACCATGAGGCCCCAATACCCGGTTGGTCACATGGCCTTATGTGAATTTACCTTAATGCTAGAGGGTGCCAACAAGTAGCGAGGTCCTTGGGTGTGATAGTGGGGAAAATATTCCCCATTGGTAGAGTAACAATGCGGATGAAAATAATAGAAAAAATGAATGCATGAATAATCCATACAAAAGTAAACAGTAGGATACTAGAAAATAATAAACTGAAGCACACATATATATATGAATAATATATAATACATATGTCTATAAAAGCATCCAAACAAATCAAAATGCTGGAATAATACAGTACTAAACCCAAGTACAAAATAAATCACGTAAACAAATCCTTAGTATCCCTAGCCATTGCTTGGTCCCATACTCTCCAGCTCCACAACAATTATTGTAGCTATAGTAGAAGGGAGCTTTCCATTATCTATACCTGTAACAATATAATTTTTTGGTCCCAAAATCATATTCCAAACAGGTTGTGAGACTATATCCCATTAGGCAACCACTATGAGATCTGTGCCTAATAGTCAGTGAAAATATATTATAGGAAATAAGTACGAAGAGTTAAGTAGACAAGGAAGTAATCTGTAGCACACAAATACACAGTTTGAAAACATTCAAAAAACACATATCAAGTAAACAGTAAAACACAACAGGCAACCCTCTTGGAAGTACTCACATACTATCCCCTCCAGTCCTACCTAGTAGCAAGAAAGCAAGTAACACAACAGGTAACCCTCTGGGATGTACTCACAGCCTATCCCTTATGGTCCTAACAAGCAACACAAGCAACCCTCTGGGAAGTTTACTCAGTCTGACCCCTCTGGTTCAGCGTAAGCATAGACTCTCTTAGGAAGCAATCACCATCAATTCCTCATATAGTCTCGTATCAGAAACTAAAGGTGCTCTGGGAAAGCACTCAATGTCTATTCCCCCTGTGACCCACTTTGAGGACCTAAAAACACTCTGAGGAAGCACTCAACAACAATTACCTCATGGTCTTTCATCATAAGTTATAAGACACTCTGGATAATCCCTTACGTCCATTCTCCCACTGGTCTATACACCAGGTTCTAATGGCCCTGTGTACTTCAAGCAAGTATAGCAGTGCATATCGGCCAAAGTAAACCTCACGAACTACTTGGATATCAGTATTCAACATAATAACATATCAGAATAATCACTATATCGTAAAACTAGGCATGAGAATGTAAATAGCATCCTAACAGGAAAACTAGACCTACGGTCCAAACAAGCAATCATGCATGGGGAAAAACATTAAAAGAATATCAATTAACCCTATACACATTCAATTAACCTCTAATCAAGCATACAAGAATATCAGGAATACAATATGGATAAAACAGTAAACACTCAATACCCCGTTCATGGGTATGGGGAACCATTGCACATATAACTCAAAGAATTTTAACGAAAATGCACAAACCACCTACCTCGGCATTGAGAGATCAATATACGCAGACCTCAGGGCTTGAATCACCTTAGAACATCGAATATATAAAAAAAATGTCTAAAATTTTTAACAGAGGATAACTTGTGAAGGAGTAGGAATTGGAAAATGAAGCTCAAGTAGAAGAGAGAGCCTACCGAGGCGAACACAATGCAATCGACGACGGTCGAATTGGTGTTCGGATGCTCGGTCGGGGGATCGTAGGAAGATCGTAGCCATACAGGAGATCTTGGCTAAATGAAACCTAGAAGAAGCTGTTTCTGGTGATTAGACGTGACCCTAGTATGTATAATGCATAACAATACACAGTGTGTACTTTGGAATACAAAATATGTACTTGCCCTTTCCGTACCCCACATTAGGAAGCCTCTAGGTCAAACCCACATGGTTGTGTGCATGGCCACTACACGACTAGCACATGGATACCTATGGTAACCAAGTACACTATGCGTACTCATATTGTACATGGTGTGTACATTTAAAATTTCCAAAACTCCTCTTTTTTCTCAAAAACACTAGAAAAGGAAAAACATACCTAAGAAAGAAGAACCAGGTTCTTACAATTATTATTATTATTATTAATATTTGGAATTTTTGTGCCACCAAACCATGATCTAACTACCAAATGTTCTCAAACTGGCCTAAAAAATTCATCCTAGAATCAAGGTTCATGTTTCCAGAAAGGAACATAATATAGATATCAGGTTTGAAAGATACTGGGGGTTTAATTTCACCTCGTCCTGTTCCAACTGGATTGTACCACCTGGGCCGGCCTGCTTCGGCCGGCCCAACCCATATCATCGGCCCATAGCCTACCCGTGCAACCCATCCTACCACACTATGGCCCTAACCTAAACCTAGACCCAGATTGCTGCCATTGATTGTGGGACGCCTCATAGGTAAACCCTGTTCTCTAGCTGACTCTACACTCTAGCGCTCCACCATGCCGCCTAGCGGCCTCCGCTACCCACACCTACACCGCCGATCCATCCTCACAACAACCACCGAGTTACACATGCAAACCATTCCAAGATTTTTTCTCACCATTGGTACCATCCATGAACCACCAGGACCACTCCAATGAGGAAAAATATTTTTTCTGGGCCTTATCCGGAAACCTCAGGACTTGATCTTCCCAAAATAAATCTTTGCATGAAAATACATTGATGATTTGAAGACAAACGATGCATAAATAATGGGATAAGGATTAAAACACGAAACCAACTTCCTTGGGGAGAAACACCAAAGAATCGAGGTTAGTTCAATGCTTTGGAGATACTATTCCATGATCTGGAATTGTTCACCATTATGATCCATGTCATACTACACCTCATTTCATCAATCCGTCTTTTGGGTCCTTCGTCAAGTAAGAGGAAGAGTGGAGGGGGATTTTTCCTCTTGTGTTCACACCACTAATGGGTGATAGGGGAGCAGATTTAATTTTTATTTAAATATTCTCTAATTTATATCCTGACTCCGGATACACCTCCGAACCAACACCCAACACCGACAAGATTAACTAGGGTAATTAATTTTTACTGTTTTCACTATCCAGTATGGTAAAAAATTATGTTTACCTTATTAGATAAAATAAATTATTATTATTAAAATTATGGAATCATTTTTTCCAAATAAAATTCATATAATTGGTATAATTCAAATTAAAATTATATCCACATACATGATCAGAAAGAAGGATTATAATGTAAAAATCCTCAAAGGAATAAAATTTTTATTATAAAAACTCAATATGAAATCGACCCCACTAACCAAAATTGTATTTATTATAATATAAATGATCTAATTTTACTTTAAAACCAATTTAAAATATGATTTAAATTTGTAAATTCTTTGAATAAAATGACAGTAATTATTAAAAAAAACCCATATATTTCACCATTCATTAATAAATAAAACATATTAGAAAAACCCAAAAAATTAACCCTATTATGATTTTCATGTTATTATTTTAAAAATAAATTTAATTTTAAAATATAAAAATTATAAATTTGGAAAAAATTAATTTTAAATTTTTTACAAAAGCGTAATTAAAAAACATTTTAGGAAAATAATGTTTTCCAAAAACATCTATTTTTCTTTTAAATGTTTTTTTATTTTATTTATAATAAATATATAACCACTAATAAAACAATTTATGTAGCACTAATAATGCATAAAAATTTAATGGATTGGTTATAATGGAATACTATATTATAGTTCATATTGTGTCGGGGTGGTGTATTCCTTAATCTAGAAAAGAGATGGAATTTGGTTGAAAATAAATATAACATAAGGTCGAGGGACATTATATTCTATTATATGATTGGTGCTGTTTGGTATTCATTCTATTGAACAAGATGTTACTATTTTAAAATAATGGTGTGTCAGATTCTACCCCCTTAAATAAATTGTGTCCCACAATTATATTTTGATCTTGGTAATCAAGGTTTTGACAATTTAAAATACCCTTATAGAAATATGTAATCATTAGAAGGGTTAAAAAATCACCCTATTAAAAATATAAAATGGAATTTATGCGGGCCATCTGTATTAACCACATAACTATGTTTTCTAGTAGGGTAACATAGGTAGGAAATGAAGATACGGACATTGAAGAAAAGAGTAATGAAAAAATAAAAATGTAGTGTGATAGAGTTCGTTGATATGAAGAATGAGAATGATGAAGAGAAATTCAAAAACCCATCAAATCTAAAACTATAATGAGTTAAGGGACCATTTTATTCATCACAAATGAATGTACATGGGTATAAATTTTCATTAAATATCCTTACTTTGTTTTGAGGAATTCCTTTACCTTCCAGATTGATAACATTTGAGAATATAATTACATGATATGTTTAAGTAAATTTAATAGATCATTACAATGAAAAGTTATTCCTCTTGTATGGAGATATTTTCAAAAACAAAAATGGTTTGAACAAGTTATTAAATTAAAAAAATGTATTAATTAATCCATTACATACATAGTTGACTTAATAATCATCAATAATATCTCTTTAAAAATTCAAAGCTCATTTTTTGAAGTAAGGTCATTAAGTTAGAATTATATTCCAGAGAGAATATAAAGTGTCTCTTAATGTGACATTCCAAATAAGTGAATAAATTTATGACCATGAACCACTAATGAAATCATTCAATCTTCAAAAAAAATATTAGGTTGTCAACAATATTCCAAAAATCAATATTTGTATTAACCTCTAAAAAATATGACATAAAACATAAAACCAATAATGGATTTTATGGTCATGGACACAATTCCACAGACATATCATTATTATCATAAAATAGGGAAAATTTTAATTGTTATCCAATATTAATTTTGTGTTTACCATGAGGTTAAATTTTTCACTGAATCCATTTTATTGCCCATTGGTAACATTCAACATATGCTCTAAAATTATTTATGATTTAGAATATCAGAATAATACATATAGATTTCATGATTCTTATAAAAATAATATCTTTGATAAATTACTTATATAAAATAATTCTTGAATCCCTATACAAGAACATTTATAATTTCACTTCATATGTTGTAATAGAATAATATTGATCATGATCCCTTTAGATATATTAAGGTGTTTTCCCTTGATCATTGGGTAATGGGTTGGAGTAGTGCCACATGTCCTTATAGTTCCGGAAATGTAATTTTAGGGCATATACCTTACTAATCCATTCATGATCATGATGTACATTTTCTCTAAACATGAATCATTATCCTTTTTCATTTTTTTACAAATATACTTGATGCCTTAAGAGTCACATGTTGGAAAATCCTATAGTCCTTTCTTCCTATAACCCATATTTTACTTTTCAATCCTCTTATTGGGCTGAATACCTTTGAATACATAAGAATTAGAGAATTATTTCTTTGTATTGATAACACATTATAATATGTCCTTGTACAATGATATAGTTTGGTAGACTAGTTCCCTTCGATAGACTGGCAAAAGAACATCAAATAAGTGATAAATTATACTATTTTCATTGTATATATTTTCTACAATATGAATTGTTAGACATGTAAAGGTGGATTCATACAGAGAAATATTTTCAACTTCCTTCTGAATTTTACTCAAGAACTAGCTTTACGTATCTACTCATTGCTCAAGAGGAAAATATTTTTCCACGAAGAGTACCTTGAAATCCATCCATTCCATGTTTTTTATTTCAGTTTAAAGATTAGTGATTTGAATCAATGAACACCATAAATCCATGTCAACAGAGAGATGATAAACTTCCATGAAAATATTTACCCTTTTTATACATCAAATAATGATTAATATATTCTCTATATAACTTATCCATTATTATGCAACAAATATATTTATAGTCCCCTTGAATGATTGAGGTTGCTAACAAATTATGTTGTCAAACATTGTTACAACTCATGGTTGATCACATTAATAATCCCCATTGGAAATATTAGTACTCATTTCTAATGTAAACATCCCTAATATGTTTATAACTTGATAATTTATAGATGTAGCTCCAACTATAGCTTCATTACCTTTCATAGGAGGGAAATCATTATATAGAGTACGTCCATTGATACAATTCAAATTCCTTCCAATATGAACCATTTCTAAATATTATCATACACTATATTAGATACTAAAATTAGGAATCAAAATTTATAATCCCAGAATATGTGAAATCACTATGCTAAATTGAAACATTTGTGCAAATATAATCTCATAATCATAAAAATTGTTTCCTTGGAAAAGTTCTATATAAAAAATAATTATTCATATAAAATATAATGATTTTTATGATTAATGATAATCATCTAAAGAATATTCCTAGAGAGTAAAAATCTAGATGCACAGTAAGTCCCAATTTTTACAGAATCTGATGATGGGGTCATGTACAATATTCACTTTTTAGAGTAATTACCCCTATTTACATCCATGCTAGAAAGACGCCCACTTGTAGTATAAATAAAATTATGTATTTCATGGGAAAACCTCATAATATCTTCCATACAAAAACATTAGGTTTTTCTTCAATACTTATCCTCAAATTATATGATTGGGTTATGTTCTGTAATTATTATTTTCTTATCTCTAGTTCCCAAGGATTCTTCTAAACATCAATTGATACCAAAATTATAGACCCTCATTCAACTTACCTGGATCTGGAGCCTACATTGTTACATTGGCATAATATACAAAGAATAACATCTAGAAGAACCAAATAGTTCATTAGTCTAGGTAAAATATATCATACTTGAAATTATTATTAAAATTGAAATGATAAAATACAAAAAGAATTTTATTTGGGAATGCAATTATTACACATAGGGAAATCCATACATATCAATAAAAAATACTTCCTGGGATCCCAGGGAAAATAAAACATAAGAAAGGGATGACATCAGTTGATAAGGAAGTGTATGTGTAAAACAAATAATATTTTGTGTAATTAAGAAAAATCAGTTTGGAAGGGTAAATAATAGAAACATATTAAATTTAATCAATAAAATGTTCATCATATAGAAGAAATAAATTATGATCAAATAAATCAAAATAAATAATCACATGAGCTTGAAATATATACATTGATATTCTAACTAATCATATAACCACATGGAAATCACTATAAAATGTCATAATGAGGTAATTTATTATTCTGAATATCTTAAATATACATTAAAGGCCTAATTCCAAGACTTCATACCATTAAAGGCTCATCCAAGGCATCTTACATAAATGTGTGAGGCATCAGCCAAATACCCAAGATAATTTCCCCTTGAGAGTTACATATGGATATTGGGGAAATTTAATTATAATACCCTCATATCATATAATAATTATAATTAATTATTCACATAAAATGGGTTAAATATAATAAAAATAAATATTTTTTTGGAAAATATGGCATAAAAAATTTAAATACTAACCCCAATCATATATAGATAATCATAAAAAATCCAGAAGAACATGGTGAATGATAATAATTTCATGAATCCTCAGTCAAAAAGATGATAAAACATGAAAAAAGAATAAGTATAATATAAATACAAGATAACCACATTGAATGAGAAGTATAATAAAAGGTTTATGTCTTTTATGAATATAAGTACCATAATAAAGGAAGAGAATTTTCTTTGATTAAAACAACCATTTCACATTGAAAATATGTTTTTATAAAAAAAAATGTCCAAAAATAATTTGAAAATTATTTTCATTTAAAATAAAATGTTTTAACATATTTAATATTCTTAAGACATTGAGTTGAAAATTTCATTCATGACATATATGTTAAAATAAAAATTCATTTCATCTTTTCAGTAAGAGCCTAATAAGAATTGATTTAAATCAATATGAAGATTCCATTGAAGAAATATTAAAAAAATTAAAATAGGTAAAAATCCTACAATAAATAATTTTTAAAAGGTCAAAAATAATTATTATATTTTTTTAGACAAGCTGAATTTTGATGTAAAAGGATATTCGACTCAAGAGAAAAATAATGTCAGATTTTATGAAAATTATTTTCTCAATAATTTTAACCACCAAAGAGTGAAAAAATGGTACTACTGTATAGAAAATTCAGGATAACTAGAGGAGAAACAATATATTGATTTTATGATATAGATATCTATTAATCCCCCCACGACAAACTTACAAAAAACAATCCCAGATAATGATGAGATTGTGAAATAAATAACTACCTATTTGGAAGATTATGAATCCTATACCCCATGTAAGAAATAAGATAAAATAAAACATTGAACACGAGGAATATAAAAAGATTCCGGATATGACATATCAATAGTGGCAGTATATACACCACATAATGTAATGATTGGTGATTAAGTTTTATGTCTCAGAAATGTAAATGGTAGACGTGGAAAACTTTACACATGTTTGAATTTTGTTGTATGTGTCCAATCCTGTTGTATGAAATATTTAAGATTAATATAAATCTATCACCAAAAAATAATCATATATCTCATATGATATATTATTTATTGAAAGTCTTTTATCACCCATTTATAAATACTTCTTTTTTAAAATCATTGTTTCGAGTGATAATTACATCATTTTCATGTATGTCTTAGATCTTTAATTTTGGAACTTTTAATTTTATATTAGTTAAATATTATGAAAAAGGTTAAACATGATATTTTTGTGATATATATAAATTATATATGTATTTATTTTAAGAAATAACTATTATAGATAAAAATTGGATTACAACCTTCACGGAGACGGTAGGCCGTAAGTACGCATAAACACTATTTCCATTTTTATCGAAGGATGGAAAATATTAATATAAATATTAATTAAAATTTATAAAATTATTATTATAGTATATATAGAATATATATTAATCAAAAATTAACTTAATAAAATCTATGTAATGATGAAATGAAAAACTTTTCACGTCACTACGTGGAGGAGGTAGTCCAAATAAACTCATATGAGACATTATTGTTTCCCAATAGATAATAAGGTAAGAAGTTAGCTATCATATTATATTTATAGAAGTATTTTTAGGTCCTAAATAATTCACATATTCATTAATTTTAACCATAAAACCTTCCATGAGTAGAATAAGTGAAAAATAAATCACATTGCTTCGTTAGGTGGTAGTCTATCGTATATACATGTGAATTTATCGTTTCACCCATGAATTGGAAAGTAAAAAAGGAACTTCTGATATCATAATTAAATAATTATAATAATTTCATAAATATTATATATTTATTTTCATTCCATCATTTTATATAACCTTTAAAAGAGGAGATAGAAAATGAAATACATTGGTATATGAGGTGGTAATTCACCATATACTTGATGGATGATTTCATTTATCATTTGATTGTGGAGTAGATGAATAAATATTATGGCATAAACATATTAACAACTATGTATATTGAATATACTTGTGTTTTTATATTGTATGTTTTTAACAAATAATTTAATATGAAAAAAATAATAAACACAATGATAGAGAATTGTGAAGAAACTTTCCTTATCTAATAGAAAAGTATGTTGGATGCCCTCTTGAAGACCCTCAAGATGGTCTTTTGGGGGGACTAGATGATCTAGAACTCATTTAAAGAAGTTGGTGAGAGATTTTTTAGGTATTGGTTGGTCGATGTTGCTTGGGAAGTGTGAAGATGTGAAGAGAGGGTGTGGATATAATTTAGTGGGGAAAGGGAACCCTCTTAGAAATAACAATAAAATTTCCCAATGTCATCTTAAATTATAAATATTCATAAGAAATATTCACATAAATTACTTTATATTCAATTTTGGAATTGATAAGGTTCAAATATTTCCCAAAAAAGGTTTTTACAAGGTGTTATTCCATTTTTTATCCTAAAATTCTTTGTTTAACACATGGTAAAACCATTTTTACCCAAACCATAGTAATTAATTCTTAATATTCTCACTATTCATTTTTATAAAAATATTGTGGAATTTATTAGCTAATATTAATTATTCACATGATAAATATGGAATTAATTTTTTCAAATTAAATTCATTTAAGAGAAATAATTCAATTGAAAATTGTAACTGCAGATATAATGAAAAAGAGAGTTTCCAAAGAGAACATTCTCATATGTATAGAAGGTTTTATTATATAAATTAAATATTATGTAAATTATAAAAAACAAATATCTATATAAAGTAATATAATTAAACTAACATTACTTTAAATCCAACTGAAAATAAAATTTTTCATTGTAAATAATCTAAATTAAATGTTATTTTTCATTAAATTAATTAGTATTTATTACAATTCATAGGAAAATAAAGCATTTCAGAAAAATCCCAAAATTTCACCCTTGGATAATCATGATACGATGATTTCAAAAATAAATTAAATTTTATAAAATAAATTTTCAAAAAATTTTAAACAGTAATTCTAAATTATCTGTTCAAAGTATGCATAAACCATCATTTAAAAAAAATGATGTTTTTTCAAAGAATATATCGTTTTATGTTATATGATTCGTATTTTATTTATAAACAATTAATAATAATAATTTTCATAATTTTTATAATACTGTTCATTCTCACCAATTTAACAACTTGAATACAGTGGTATACTATATTAAAATTCATTTATTCTCAGGGTTTTGTGTTATGAAATCTATCTTAGTGATCAAATTTTTTTAAAAGATAAATATATTATATGGTCACATGATGTTATATATTTTTATAAGCTTAGTGTTTTGTGTTATACATGCTATCAAATATGACGTTCATATTTCAAATTTCTGTGGTGTTACTAATTTCATAAAAAAGTAATGTTTTTAATTAGAAACTCTTTTATTCATCATTATTTTATAATTTATAAACACTTTATTAATTTAAATTATAATTTACATATATAAATTTTTTATAAAAATTTTATGTCAATCCATATAAATATAAAAGTATTTAATATTAAAGTATAATATGATTGGTATTTAATTCTTAAATGTCTCGTATACATTTTAAAATTAATTATTTATATATTTTTAAAATTATTTAATATATAAATACATAAAATATTATATAAATTCCTCAAAATAATTTTTTTAAAATATATACATATTTTTTAAAATATATAACTAAATTCATAATATAAAATTATAAAAATTATATTTTTAATGATAACACATTTGATAATATACACTACATTATACAATGTGACATAATTCAGTCTCTATTGTATATAACAACTGATAATTCTTGGTTTTAGTAAAATAATTATGGTCTCGTTGTATCAAATTGTTTTAGGTCCATTACATTTTAATTATAATGAAATGATATATTTTTTAAACACAACACATCACTATCACATCATGAGAGTTTTCATATCATGAGTTATGATATATCTAAAACCATAGTATTTCACAATATATCTGCCTAAAATATCTTATATCATTTGGTGTGACCTCATCATAGTATATGACATTCCATTTCATAAATCAAGCTAAAAAAATAATTTTCTATAATATTTTATGATCCAAAATATGATATCAAAATTTACCCATTTTGAAAAATGATATAATGAATCTAAAATCATGGTGAATCCTTGATATTGCAATTGGGGGTTTTTGGATCAAAAATTACTTATTCTTATTTTGGAAGATAGTAGAAACCAAATTACTATGAACACAATGTAATGAAAAACCATAACCATATATAATATAAATAATGAAAATGTACCTTTCACCGATGTTATCTATAAATTTTTTTTTGATCTTTGTTATTGGTGAAGATGTCTGAGGAATAACCGACAAATTATTTTACCTAGGTGTTATTCATGGATTGATCAAATCACCTAATTCTTGGGTGGGATCTTGGACACTTTTCAGATATGTTAGTCTATATCTAGAGTTAAAGAAGGATAAATAGGAGGGATTCGTATGTGTGAATAAATATAAGAATTAAATAGGCTCAAAACACCCCATAACATTGGGTACTTCTCCCGTATATATCCCTCAAGGAAACATATGGAGTTTCTATGTATTTCTTTATATGTGGAAAATGAATGAGTAATATGTGATGTTAGAAACACATTTTAAACCAATAGCTAAACCTGATTTTATCATATGAATTCATTGTGATACTTCATAAATCACATGTATTAATGGTAGCTAGAGTGAATGATAATTATAATTCTAACTTTTAATTGTTGGTTTCAAAAAATTATATTTTTTCTACCTTAAGAATTATAGCAATAGATTAATCCAAAAAAATAGAATAATGATATGTACAAGTCATACAATATAACTAAAGTTGATAATAACATGTTATCAATATATTCATGATTATTTATATTCCATTTATATGTCATATGATATGTATTTTTTATTGATATCACACCACATGATACATCATATCATATAATATGATATAGAAAAAATATTAAATTCTTTTATATAGGCTTTTAAGAATTTTTCAAACAATAAACACCCACCCATACTCTCATTTATCTTTAATATAAAACCATTATGCATGGATATTCTCGCCATTTTACTATCAATAGTCAATATAAGGAGGTCATAAAGATTTAAGGAGTTCATCCTTATGTTTTAATATAATATTATGAAAGGTTAGGCTTCCTAATAATCAATATTTATTTCATAGAGGATTTTTTATAATAACTATTAACCACCCCATTAATATATTTTAATTTTTTTTTAATTTTATTGTCATCCTATTGATATTTTATTTATGATTTATTTTCTATTACCTTTCACCATAATGATTTATAGTCTATTATTATATCAATATATGATTTCTTAAACTCATATTCCATTTTTCATTTTCAATCCTTTATAATTCCTTATATATCTATATCAAATATCATTATTATATACATATCTTATTTCAATATCAATGATATATTACTATTACCAACCATCATACAACCTTCCTCTATCATTATAGTGTTGTACCACTTTTATATCCATAAGATCCACCATATAAATCCCAATATAATCTATGAATTAATTTTATTAGGGATGTATTATTAAGAATAGGGTGACCTTGTTTAAAGAATTATGATGATGATGTACTTTCTGTGGGATTGGTGTAGCATGATCTATTCTAGATTATAGTTTGGCCGAATGATTCCGGGCTATACTACACAATAGATCACAAATCTGACCCCTGTGGCATTGTTGAATGACCAAAATGGACAAGGCACTGTAACAGTGTAAAATTTTGGCATTTCAATTGTAGTAGAACATAATTTAGAGTCAATAGTTCTATAGAGACCCAAACTTCCAACTGATAGCGACAGTAGAATATTGTACTTGGGTAGCAGCAAAACTGTAGTTATGTTGACTTCTTACCAACTTTCAATGTTGCTCGGTGGAATATCTATATAGTTGGGGGAATAGTGCTTCTTTATCCTTATATTACCATGTTGGGCTTGGGTTTTTTGTTATTGAATCTCTAAAATACCTCTATAAAATTTCCCCCCGAATAATGGTAAAATTATATCTCTCAGTGGACATAATTAACATTTCCCAAACATTGTATATCTCTACGTCGAAGATCTTCTTATTATTATATTTTTCCCTCTTTACTCTTATGTGAATGGTTTTACTCTTTGATTCTCCTGGAATTTTCACATCACTTTGTGGATACTATTATATGTTTTTGGTGGACTGAACAATATTTTTTAACATATTTATATTTTATCATCAAAACAAAATGATAATGGTTATGTTAAAAATGATGTTTAATAAACAATTAAAAATCACTAATTCTAAGCTGTTGAAGAAATTATAGATAAAATATTTCAAATATACCTATGTATGAAACAAACACTATTTATAATTAAAATGAATGATATACACCTTTGATCAATGAAATTGACTTAAACTGTCTCCCACCAATGCTTACTGGATATCAGTAGAGGTATCAAATAGACTTCCTCCTTTTAGGGGTATCAATGGGATGATCATAATCAACTAAAACATGGGTTGGATCCTCAATATCTCCCTCAATTTTCTTGTTTTAAATGTAATAAAGGAAGGTGGGTGTCATGAAAATGGGAGTAGCTTGATTAGGCAGAAAAAATAAAACAACCACATAAATGGAGACCACCTCCTTATAATTCACTTTTGGGACACTCTCATGTATTCTTAATATTATTTGAATTTTTTATAACATTCGAGTAGTAAATTGGTTTCAATTATTGTCTCATTTTTATCCCCAGATACATTTAATCTTTTTAAACAACAAATATTAATGTTATATTTATGTGTAAAATGACCTTAATGTTAACCATATAACATTTGTATTCCTGGATAATTATATAAATCTACTATTATTTTAGAATAAAAATTGTAGTACCATGAAAAATAATTAGTTTACAAAATATAAATATATAAGATCCCATTTAATACTATAATAAAAAAGGAAAAAATGAAGTTGGTTATTATATTTCATACGATACGATATAAATATATTGTATTTTTTGATATATCCCAAATCACATCCTATGTGTTAATTTGTTTGGGATTATTGACATCATGAACCATGTTATGGTTTATCCCTTAGGAAAAAAATGGTTTTGGGAGTTGAATATCTTACTTTTGGTGAAATATATTGTATTGGAATGATGAAATCCAATGTAATGAAAGGATTTGATGGGTGTAAGACATTATAGGAATTGGATTTAACATAATTGACCTAAACCATGACATAGTTTAAGGAACCAGGTCTTGTTTTTTCCACAATAATATAAAAATAAATTCAAGTGTCTCTTTTTTCTATAATTTGTTGTTATTGTTCTATGTTACAACCATAGAGAGGTGGGATATTTTTTTTGGTGATTTTGAATGGGTTTGGTTGTTTTTTTGAGTTTCAGTCATTGGGAGATCAAACTATCATGACCAATATCACTATATTTTCTCCATTTATATAATTATATTCTTTTCCCATATTAAATGTCTATAGTCAATGGGTATGTTTTGTTATGATAGAGGATTAACCTGATAATTATGATTTTAGATACATTAAAAGATCAATATGATAAAGTTTATGTATAATAATAAGAATTCATTCGTTTTTTATAATTTGTTTACTCAAGCATCAACTTGAGTCAGATGTTTTTAATATTATCAATTAATTAATTATTCTTAATGAGGATCTAGCATTATATGGCTTTCGTTGGGTATATTGTTGATATTGGTGTTAATTATAAAGGCTAAATTATTTTTAGATTGTGTGTGATGTTGTTATAGTCTTATATGTGATTTAGGATTGTTATTTACCATAATTATTTTTTGTAACAAACTATTATAATAGGAAATACTTGTGTGGATCATGTAAAAAATTTATATAAATATGGAACAAAATGGGGATTTTCTTTAGTATTCATAATGTTATTGTAGTGTGATATTATTATGGATAATTTTTGTAGTGGGTCTTATACATGGATGAAAAGGAGTTAACAATGTTATTAAATTCAAAACTGGAATTTTTTTTATTAATGAATGTAATAAATGAATTATGTGTCTAATTGATTATTTAAATGTGGTGATATATATATATATACATAAATTAAATGGGTAAATGAAATCATAAAGGAAAAATTAATAATTTTAATGAATTATGTGGGAAGTGGATAACAAATTATAAAAAATGATTAATTTCTTCAATTAATTCTTTTATGTGATTAATGGTTCATTGTATTTGATTATAATTGAATGAATAAAACATGGAAATTAACAACATAATTTTGAAAATAATTATACATCAAATATATAGTTGATTAAGAAGTTGAGAAAATGGAAATTAATTGTTTTGATTGACATGTGTAGTTTTTTTGGGCTTATTATGAATATATAAGTGGTTGGGTAAATTTTATTTCCTTGATTATTTAGTCATAGAAGTGTTATAGTGGTACTTGTGATAGGTTAAAGATGCGAGGTGTGGGGTTTTATGAAATGTTATTTCATTATAATTTTTTTATTTCTTTATCACCACAACATGAGTGAGGTAACCTTGTTCAAACCCATGTGATATTTTTAGTACTTTATTAACACCAAAAATCTATTATATTATGTAATATATGGCCTGCATACTCCATATCTCATAATATTCTTATTGATTTCACTGTAATATGTTGTGAATAATGGCCATTTTTTGGGGTTGTTTTTCATGGTTGGGTGTGATGTTGTGACATATGGTTGTGATTTATAGATATTGTATATGTTTGTGGTTTGTGGATGTGTTCTGTGGATACGATATTTAATTGTGTTATATTGGTATGGGAAGGTGTGGTACCACTGATTTATATGCCATTGGGATGCGAGGGAAACTAGTTCAATGTAGAAGTGGGTGAAAGGTAATTCTTAAAATACATTTTCTTGTATTAATGTAGTTTTATGATATACCAATTTTGAGGGTGGTTTTTTAGTGATATAGAAATTTATATGACCTTAGATTAGACATAAGTCAGTTTCATTGTCTATTCATGAATGATTTAATTTGTTTCTTCCACCTTGGCATGAGGGTAACCAAGGATATACCAAATGAGTATACATGTATTCTCACCCACACTTCAATATACCAGCTTCACAAATTAATAGGACGATGTTATATAACATGAAAAGCCTTACTATTATTTTATATGCTGATCGGTGGCTGTTGTATCCGTTGTTTCTATAATATATATTTCTATTATAATTAATTTTGTACAGGTTATGTTTTTTTTCTTACAATACCAATTACATTATTAAATTAAGGTCATGATTTTGGTTTGTTTTTATATGTGGATTTGGTGTAGATTAATAATTGTATACTTTTTAATAAGGTAAAAGAGGATAATATATCCCATTTTTACATTTTATACCCACGATTCTAGTATGAAACCCATAACTAACTGGTGGTAAATTTCTATGGTGAGGGCCTTCAATATTAGTTATCATATAGCTATTTTTTTGGAAGATTATGGTCAAATAAAAAATTAATTTGTTAAAATTAAGATAATTGGGGTTTGAGAAATATATAAATAAAATTCATAAACAAGAACAACTACATAGGAGTAGAGTTATCCATGAGACTTGAGAAATTTTATTAATGGCTATGAGTAATTGTTTTTACAACCACACAGACTATCAGGACCACATCAAATTAACACCCCGCCCAAGTTGGCAGTAAAACCATGTATGATCCAAAAAACACATGTGAAATATGACATTATATGATGGATTGGGTTATTGGTATATGCACACAATAATGATGAAATTACCCTGAATAAATTCATAGGAAAATAGAAAAATAAATGAAACCATTGGTTTGAACAAAAAACTAAAACGATCCCTAAGAATAAAAAAATAGTGAAATAATGATAGAATTGAAGGATATCGGAATAGTACAATTAGTGATGCCCGATGGAAATTAATTTTATTCCTTATAATAATAATGAAATAGACATGAATTCTTTAATAAGATCATTATATATAATTAACAATAACATATTTAAAAAAAATAAATACATGTTTGTTTTTATTTCGGTTTTTTGTTTCGCTCATCCATTATGTCACCAACTCAATTACTAATAACTCTAATATTATCATCGCTATAGGAATCCAAATAATAATTTGTCAAGTGATATACACACATTATCCCTAAAACATCAAATGTTACTCTAAATATCACTAGTGCAAGCATGAGGGAATCATTTAATTTACACCACTCATACTAGATTGTATGAATAAATAGATTACCTCTCTTTAAATAAAGAAAATGAAGGATGATTCTCCCTAATTATTCCTATAGGTCTTGAGAGAGGAATTATACCAAATGAATAAAGATGTCAAAAAATTATATAATTTACTATTCATTCACAGTTCAAGAATTAAAACAATTACATTTTTTATTTTTTTAAATTTTAATCTAACAAAGACCCATGTCCCATCTCATAATATAAGAATAATTCTATTATTATTTTAGTGAAATTTATTATTTTAATATCATATCATTTCATTTAATTTCATAAATATTTATTTAAATTATGATAAAATATTTTTATTGGATTATTACCTTGTTCCAAAAATGAAAATAAAAATATCAATCCATGAATAATAATAAAATATAAAATTAAAAAAATTAATATTTACATTCAAATTAATAATGATTATATATTAATTCTATTACCTTTACTAATATAAAATTAATTATATATTATATTACTTTATCTTACGAATAAATAAATATTATATTAATTTATCTTTTTAATATATAAGATAAATAATTCAAATATACTATTCTTATATTGAATAATCTTGGGATTCAATGAATATAAATTATATAAGAAGTATTTTCCAAAATTAGAATTAATTTATTCTTAATGACTAAATTCAAGGAAATCTATTGGGCTTTTGGATATTCTTATTGTTTAACCCTTTTGAAACCTTTCTTAATTTAAGTTGTTATAAACCATAGACTATGAATTATATCTAGAAATAAATTATTTCCCATAATGAAAACATCATTTGTTGTCGTGAAAACCTCATATAGATTATTTTTTGTAATATAATCTCATGGTCAACTTATATCTCATCAATTTTCATGCATACATTATTCACAGTAACATATATGTGACATATCATTCTTGAATTTCCAAAATAAATATTCCTATAACTACAATGCCCCCAGATTTTTATCAAACAATTTCATCATAATCAATTAGATAGTGAAATATTATTCTATAAGAAGAATGATTTTTTGACTAGATCATTCAAAAAATTACATACATGTCATAACACACCTGATGTATTCTAATTTACAATGGGTAAACACATCATAGTTTTCCTCATTCCTCATAGTATGTGAATCACGATGCACATTAATAATGATTTTTTGTCAAATGACTAATACACACAATCATAGGTATTGTCATATAATGACATAGTAATAACGTTCTAATTTTAGTGGGACCATCATTTTGAACTCACTTTTTATATATCACTAAGTGTGAACCTGATGAGAATAATTATTAATGGTTATATAACCCCAACATCTTATATTCCAATATCATCCTTGTCCTACTAGAGTAATATTTCTAGACGATGGGTAAGTTTTTAGGAATATTTCTCTATAATATATATGTTATATTTATAGGGGGAAATTCTATTATCTGTTGACGTGAAAAAATTTCTATGGGAAATATAACATAAATTATTAATAATTAAATTTAATATGTGTATAAATATTACTATTATATATTCATGATTATGTAATAAAATGTTTAAAATTAGTTAGTTTTAGGAATCATTCTCCAACATATTATCACTTCTACTAGGGATAATGATGAAAATGTCATGGCTTATTATCTCTAAAATGGTGTTCATGTATCTACTGAGATATGAATTTAGTGACTAAGACATCCAAAATCATCTTTTTGGACAATCTAAAAACTGCGACTTCATCTATTTTAGAAACCATATCAGGAGATTCATTTTCCCAATTATATACACACTACTTCTTTTAATGCATTAAATAATAATATATATTTGGATTTTATATTGTCAATAAGCATGAAATATTTTAAAATTCCCTTTCTCATTCCACTTTAATTATGTTAACTATGATATTAGGTCAAAATTATCAATGGGGAAACTAGTTATATATCCCTTCAAATATAGTTTCTTATCTTCATCATATAAATAAAAAAAATATTCTCCATTATGATCATGTTCATTTTAATTTTTTAGCTAATTATGAAATTAATTATCCCATAATTAGTAGTAAATAACAAGGACTGAATCATAGGTCCAATAATTGAATATAATATAGACTAGTCCTTATTTATGTCTTGTTACATTGGATAAAATCGTCTCATAATTTATCCAAGTTATATATTGAAATACTATGTCAACATGTGTACATTGACTGAGTCCAAGAATCCACTCGAATCCATTTATAAAGATCTTGAGTCCTATAATATATGAAAATTCACTCAATTTTTCATGTAATATTATTTATTTTACCATTTCTTAACTAAATGTAATACTGGCCCCTCATTTGGTATTATTATTATATCATGAACAAATGTCACTAGCAAGACTAAAAAAATCCCACTATATAACCTCATGGGGTGGTTCATTTCATTAAAGATAGAATTTTAAATAGTCTTATGCATGCATCACTATAAGATAATGATTTTTGTCAAGAAATGACAACCGATTCCACAAAATGGCTATACACATCCAATGGTCATAATTCATCAGAACATAAATAAAAATTGAAGTAGTAATCGATAAAAAATAACATTATCCAATCATAGCTACAAGATAACTACATAAATCATATCACATATAAAAATTTAATGAACATAATTATATCATACATTTGTAAAAAAGGAAACTTCCCCATTGGTGGAACATCAATATATAAGTTAATCTAAGAAGAAATAATTATAGAGTTAATGAAATAAAATGATCCCATAAAATTCCTTGATGATGACTCCGACTATATCCAACTACATATACTCAAGAACAAGACATAGGTAATTACCCTTAATTTGATTCCTAATAAAACATTATTCATATACAACATGTAGATTATGTATGTATTGACCAAACAATATACCCAGGAACCACTAAAATTCACTTATAATAAGCATGATAATTTATATAAGAGTGCATTCACTAGAAATAAAATAAATAAACATTATAGGGAATGAACCAATGTTAGCCACCATGTTCTAATCTAGGTGCAAATAACAAGTATCATTGTGGCTGTGATAAAAATTGTTATGAAAAGATCATTTTATACCATCTACCCATCACTGGAATCATAGGATGTTGGTTGAGGAGGGTGTATGCTTTCTATCATCCCGTAAGAGCTAAACTAACACACTTCTTGGAGGTGAGTTATCATGGATATGTTTTACATATATCAGTCATTATTGGAAGTTGTATTAGGAGAGAAAAATTTAGATTAACAAAAACAAATAATGTAATACCCTCATAAATGTAAGGTCCCATGGTTATACATTATCTCTATGAAATATTCCCAAGGAGGGTGTAACATAGCCCACATATTGAACAAGAAAACCCAATGCCTTCATCAAGGTAATGTCCCTTAGACCACTCTATTTTAAAATGATATATATCATACATAGATCAATAAAAAGCATCACATATTCCTTATATGTTTTAACGTTTCACTAAGACTCACTATCACATTACTTATCTATCATGAGTTTTTTATTGGCTACACACATTACCCATCCCATGTCAAATATTACAATTATCCAATTTAAGATACAAAACCTTTTCAATTAATGCTTCTCCCACACTATATCAATAACCAATGTAATAGGTCCCCTTAAATCCTTGAAAATCATTGTAAACTCTCTATATTCAAAATTTATCAAGGAAAATTGCCCTAAACACATCCTCCATTAACATTACCAATAGTTTACAATTGGGAAAGAACATCCATAAGATATTTCAACAATGAACATCATATAATGTAGAATCTATCAGGTCACATAATATTTTAAATATGAATAAATTAAATAACACTCACCAAAACTCATACATGAACAGTCATGTAAACCTATATAAATGTTGAAACGTGGAAATGAATTCCTACTTTAATCTTAGAAGTTTAATGTTATTGAATGATGTTAGAAAATTCAAGATCAATCCACTAAATCCAAAATAATTATTACTAGCCCATTAAATTTCAGTAGTCTCATATGGGAATAAAAAATTGTATATTCTAACAACTATTGGTGGAAATATGGGTTAAAATCACTAGAATTGAACAAACATAAACAATGACATTTCAAATTGTCACATGATTGGGAGTGAATGTTCTTTGAGAGACAAAAAGGTTATTTCAAGGGATCTCTTGTCATTTTTGGGTTAGGGAAGCTAAGAGAAAAATTTTACATGTACTAATCATTTTAATTAATTTAAATAAGTATATAAAAAACATGAAATGGGATGTTGTGTCATGACCACATAGGTCGTAGTTGTATATCCTCATCCAGGGGCCACATCGGTGTTAGCTTCTTCATCAGGGGACAACATCCATTTCTAAAGAATCATAAGTAAATCATAATTACCCATTAAAGTGTGACCTATACCTTCTTGTATAACTCCATAGTTTTATTGTTTCCTCCTATAATTATATAAATATTAATCATTAATGACACTATATTTTACAAAACTCCTCCTGTTGCATTTTGATATTCTTTTAGTAGTATAAATTCACCTCACACTATGAAAAACTCTTTAGAAACTAACCCTTAGCCTATGGTAACAATTCCAATGGCCTAAAATTAATTAAATCCACATTTTCCCTTGAATAGTTAATTAAATTACACACTTACTTCAAGTTTAATTAAAAACTAACCCCTATGTGATTCTGAACAGTGAAAATGTCTCAAATACATTCCACTAAACAAAAATGGCTATTGATATTTCTAACCTGACTCCCACTCCAAGGTCTATTATTGGATATATTTGTTCTATTACAACATGTTCACTAGAGACACTATCATCCAATTCAATACATTCTCATTGTGATCCATGATATGTTAATATATCTGCTTGAAATATGAATTAGCCTCTCACTCAATATCCTACATGTCTACCACCTAACCCATGTCCATCACATATATTTAATTTTAGAGTGCGTGAAATATTTCTGATATATTCATTATGTTAGGTTTCACAAACCATCGTGATGCATGAGAGTCCTTCATCAACTCCTCTCCTCCTAGAGGTAGAGACCACGAACCTAACATGAAAATTGAACAACCCATAATAATCATGGGACCAAACATAAAAAACTCGTACACCAAAGAAACTATCCGTCATCCAAAAACAATATAAATTATATTTGAAATGGTTTTAACATAATCCACATTAGAGAATGTAATAACAAAGGGATAAAAGTTTATAAATTACCCCATTTTTTATATCTAGTCACTATTTTATGAAAATTTAAAAAAATCATATCCCTACAATATTATTATACCACATTATACTGATTATTCTAGGTAATAGAATATACATTGATGTTCTTGTATCCTAGGATATAATCAATCTAAAAATTCAAAATCATCAGATACTCCACCCAATAGATCTTTCTCCAGTTCAACTTCCATTTGGAGAATATATATCATAAGATATTATTGTCCATGAAGATGAATAATAGATACTAAAATAGATCATATAACATACACATTTGGTGATAGACCAAAAAAGATCGATCTAGACCATGATTTGGGTTGTTTCACTTGGATTGTAGCTAAAGAAACCCAAAAGATACTACCCAATCCTCATGTATAAAATATCATCAAGAATCAATTTTATTTGAAATATATAGTATAACCCTTACCTAGTTCTATTATACTAAGAATTTGAGAATACATAATCCTTTATCTCGGAAGCTTAAAAACATTATATAAGTCAGTGTACATAAATTTCACCACTTTCTTGGTTAGTCCCATAATTGGCACTATCAAATGAGATAAATATCAAGGTAATAATATTTAATACCATTAAAAGATAAGAACATTATTTATATAAAATAAAATATCACAGAAATATAGCGATGATACATCTTATTCATTCATTTCATTAATAGAAATTTCTACATTACATAAAAAATTCATTTGAAAGAATGACTATTGAGTCTGGACATGAAATTTTTTGAGATTATAATATATTTGATATAATTGAAATCTATTCAATACAATAATAAGATTTTTTAAATTCATGTACCGGTTTTAGAAAAAATATAAATACAATCAACAATCCCCCTAATGTAAATGTGTCGGTAGAAAAAAAATAATAGTTCTTGGAATCTCTGTACACATTGAAAGATTTTTTTGAAATTGAATGGATTCTTAAAGAACTAATAATAATCATACTAGATACTGAATTCCATCTTAAGTATATCTTCTATCTCGACTCATCACTAGTGAAAATCTAATCAAATCACTATCTTGGAGAACCATTGGTCTCCACTTAACATATCAAATATAATACCAATTCATGGTAGGGGATACATTTTATTCACTGTAACTTGGTTCAACTTCATCTAATAATATAAATTCATGTTTCATTCACCTTTAATGGACAAGAAAATGGGGGAACCAAATGGGGGAAATCAGGTAGATATATACCTTATCCACTAAACGCAATTGTAGTACCTTCCACTCACTATGATCATCCATTGTCATATGATTATATAGAATTGAAAAATTCTTAACATTTTTCATGATATGAATCATCATATTAATTTCCCTCTCATATGTTAAACTTGGGAAATATTTTAGAAACACATATTATAAATTTTCCACTACTAATGGAAAATAGATGGAACTATTTAAGCATTTTTTGAAAATTCCATTTTGACATCTATGATGTAATGGTCCCCAACTGATTGCTGGTAGGTCTAGATCTACCATCATTAACATACCATTATAATAAGATGGAAAAAATACTATTTCATAATGTAATAGAATGATGTATGCCTCATTTTGAAATCAATATGAGTCTAGAAACTTATAATCCAATATATATGAAAGTTAATATCAAAATCAGTCATAACTAGGACATAAAAGTCCAAAAATTGACTATAGTCTCCCAATACCATGGTTCTTCCAAGAAATATCCTCACATAATCTATCTAATACTATAACTTCCTTTTTAGATCAATGATATTATATGAATACTCCAAGGAAAGACCCACAGTAGACCCCAAATGAGTAGATAAGAAGGTCATCAAATCTTATGTATTAAATAGACCATAAAAAATCATAGATGAAACTATAAGAACATATATCATTATAAAAGGACCAACTACCAAAAAATCTGGAACATAGTCTACTGTAATGACTCTACTAATTTAAAATTTACTCCTCAAGACTCAAGATCACTGACTAACACGTGGAGATTTCCTTTGAGGCCTCTATTCCTATTACCTTTGAGACCCATGACCATATCCATACCTAGACTTCATAGATTATTATTGATTATCCATATGTAGATATTCATATGACCCAAAACAAGAAGAATGTATCAACCCTATTCCTTTTTTATAATTTTTAGGTATTGTGACACTAAAATTCTATAAGTTACCCATCTTGTGAAAAGTAAATAAACTCCCTAGAGTGGTTAAAAAATTGAACTATATAAATAGATTAATAAATCTCAAGGATAAAACATTAAATACTATATAAATAATGAAGAAATTGAACAACCTATGTCCAATTCCGACTAACTATTGATGACCTTGTGTATCTCATCAGGCTTCCTCTTCACCAAACAAGAACAAGAACCAAAAACTAGAACAAAAAAAGAAGGAATGGATCCTTCTACACAATCCTCCACTAATCACTTCTCAGCAGTAAGAGTAATATGTTAAAACATAAAATAAGATTACTAGTTGAAAATTCACACATAGTGTCTCAAATAATACCATATACCAATCAAAACCATATTGGCCTTCTAGGTTTTATTATCATTTACCTATGGAGAAAAAAACAAAAACTCAAAAAATGGGAAGTCTAATCAGTCACTAAGAATTTCCTATAATAAATATCCATAAAAAACTGTGGTTGGTCTATATTTATTAACTCAAAGAATAATTCTGAAATAAGAGGTCCTTAAAGGACACCTATAGAAATCCATCATTTCTCATTTTCTAAACCATTACACAGACAATATTCTAGAAGTTCCCTGATTTATAAAAGTTTCTTGATTCACCCATTACTCATAGGGTGTATTGAGGAGATGATATATTTCCTCATTGATCTCAATCTTGCACTCAACATCATTTTAACCTCTAGTTACGTTGATATATAGAGGTTCATATATTTGCATGTCTATAGAAAAACTTTCCCTTATACAAGCTCCACAATGGGAACCTCCACCTCCATCTAGCATGATACAAAACACCCTTAATTTTATAAGATTTTTTACGCAGAATAAATGAAAAAAATATATATAAATCACATTATTCGCTTACTGATCTATTAAAGGAAAAAATGTTATTAAGAAACTCAAAAAGAAACTTAACATCATCCATAGCAGCTCCATGATATATTTCCAATATTTTCTTTTGTTACAATCCAAAACATAGATTCCAAAACACCTAATTAAAACATAAATTTCAATTGAATTTAAACATGTATAGGTTCACACGTCAAAAGTTTCCTCTCTATGAATCTAGTTTCCACCATTAGAGACAGACCATAAAAGATTAAAAAAATGATATTGTAGAACAATAAAACAGACTAACATAAAGTCTAAACCCACCTACCTTGTTCTTGTACATTATCCACAATCATAAAAAAAATTTATAAATAGAAAATATAAATATTTTAATTAATTATATGCAAAAAATAATGTATTTATAGAAATGATGAATAGATTATTGTTGACATTTTACTAAATAAAGCATAATTTTCTTTTATAATTCCTTTTATAATCATATAAATGAAATTTTGTGACATTTGAACCCATGATCGATCATGATGCGTGAACTCACACTCTCCCACCACCATAGGACAGAAAACAACAAATAAACATAATATTTATAAAATAACTTCATTAAAAATAAGGAAATCACCACCAATCATATATATGATACTAATCCCACAACCTTAGAAACTAATGTATCCACTATAAAAGGGTTTCCAAGAAACATATATAATTTCTAACCTTGGTTACATCCATCTTACCTCAATTCCACCAATCCCCAAAATAAACTCATGAAACAAGTTATTTGAAATCATTTTGTTAAACCCATGACCATTTTAGATTATTTGATCAATAATGTAACATATCCTCATGTACACCTATTATATTAAAGGGGATTCTTACTTATAGTGAATGATAATGCCATACATTATACAGAATATGATATCGTTATCAATTTCCCCTGATGTAAATAAAAATTTAAGTAGCAATCGACAATAAAATAACAATGTGGAATCATATCTCTATGAAGACTATATAAATTATATCATATTTAATGAAAACATTGTCCTTTATCTTTCATATAAAAGTATCCAAATTAATTATCCCCACAAGTGGAAGATAAAATATTATATAATGAAAACAATAAAATCAAATGGATATCTTGTACTAAAAATATCCTTGAATATTTCATGATGTTCCCTACATTTATATCTTACCCATCATCTTAAGATAATGATATTGGTGAATTCCCTTCAGGTGGATCGTTACGAATAAAGACTATTTTCTTATTGGGGCTTCCATTCACACTGTGTATATAAATATCTAATTTTATACCACAAATAGTTTCTTATTATTATTGTTGGAATGAATATATGAGTGCATTAATTATGATAATATAAATAATATCAAAGAAAAATATACTCATATTGGGTCACCTATTATAAACCAAGACACCCTGGACCTTGAACATACCTATTATGATCAACTATAGAAAAGTAGTGTCTTCTCATAACAATTTACAATAACTAACATCATATAAATTAGTTTTAAGAGGGTGTAACACCCCCAAAATCTCTTATGAGACATATTAGTAAACATGTCAATGGTAAGAAATGATAGACAAATATAATATATAGTAATTAAGATATATAGTAGTTTGGGGAGTGTATAACATCATCAATATCCTCATAAGCTAAACCAATTCCCTCAACATTGTAATACCTTATGGCTATGGTTTTTAATAAGAATTTAACTCAAGGACGATGTAACATATCCATCCTTCCACATGAGATAATCCAATACACTCAGGAAAGTAAAATATTATTTTTAACTCTATATTTACATGATGTACAACTAATATAGATCACATAAAACCATTACTAATGAAACACAAGGTTTAACCACCATCTAATAATAACAATCTCAACACATACCTACCAAGAGTAATCCCATTGGAAATACCCTTTACTTATCTAATATTATTAAATTTACTAATTATTTCAAGACACAAATTTTTATTGATTAATGGTATTCACAAACCATATCCATAACTCAGGTCATAAGAACATTACTAATAGAAATCATCTTAGGGAACTCACTGTATACAAAATTTATAAAATCATAAATCCATAAAACATTTCTTCCTCATTACATAAATTAAGATACAATAAATCTAAGTCATCATTAATGTTTTCTACTTGAATGTTTATATCAGATAGAAAATACCTTCCCACGTGAATAACAAAAAAATATAAGAATAAAAACACCTTTATGCCTGAATGGTCAATTAAATCCCAAATAAATAATGGAAAAAATAATAAGTAATTCCAACCAAAATACTTAAATAATCAACTCGTATAAATAAATTTGTTTATTCACTATAAATCCACCAAATCCCAAAAATATGTTAGAAACCATGAAAAATTGGGATATCATATATGAGAAGAAACAATAGTAGAAAACCCCAACAATAAAGGTAAATATTTTTAAAAATCAAGAAAATATAACCAATGTTCCCAATGACACTTAAAATGGTCATGAGATGTGGTTTGAAGGGTATTTTGAAGCCAAGTGGGAGCTTGGAAGGGATCTATAGTTATTCATTCCTCAGTGGGGAAGAATTTTATATTTTTTCAACATTTTAATAAATTAAATGAATTGGATAAAAATAAATTATTAGGTACATTTACAACATGACCCCATTGTTCATGACACAATTCCACAGTTTTGGGGTTACATCGCCGCATGCTAGTATTTATTATGGAACAACATCATTTTCCATAATTGAACCCATAATAATTGTCACCCATTTTCGAATACCCCAAGTATTTTTGAAATAAATACTTATTTACAATGTTTCCTCTCATAATTATGATAAATTTTAATTTTACACAACACTTAACTAGGTCTCAACACCTCTTACTATAGATTAATCCTATTCCAATTGAATATATTCACCCCACTCTGTGACCCACTCTTAAATATCTAACCCCTAAACTCTATAGACTACCCCAATTGTTGAAAAACATTTAAATACAAAATTTTCAATGAATATTTAATGAAAAATCACCTTAAATATGGTTGTAATTACCAACTAAAATACGTAAAGACAGAATTATTGGATTCATTTTTTATAACTTCAAACTCTCTTATCACCCCATGAGAAATAACATTCAATTATTTTTATTCATAATTCAATCAATAGAAGTATGTTTCCAATTTTAATATGTTTTTAAATCATTGGTATTCAAAATACAATTTTTATGGTCATATATATATTCATTAAAATATTGCTATTTAGGAAATAGGTTTTTTATCTATATTATTATTTTATAATCATGGAACACTATTATAGATATTATAATTTTGAAGAATTTTATAATATAAATGAATCAAAATGTGTATTCAAAATCAATTCCATAACTCTTATTGAATTATTTAGAAACTAATCATTCCTATATAAGTAATAAATTTTCTATAAATATTAAATTTAATTTTTAATTACCATTAATATTAAATGGGATTTAAACTAACTAAATGATCTTACAAATCCCTAATATGGTTTATTTTAGGGAATAAATTTTACAACTCATATATTATTTCCACTTAATATATTTGGATGTATTTACTACTTATTTGTATTGTAGAGTTTCATTATTTTTAATTAATCATGTGTCACCTTCCTTGGTGATAAGAAAAAAAATATCTATTTGGGTATCTAGATTTTATTTCTGACCAAAAGTGTATATGATGCCTCTGGAATGAATCCTCCAACTAAGTATTATAATGTGTTTTTTCTTATGTAAACTATTGGGTATATTGTGGCTTAATTTAATAGATTTCAATCTTACAACCAATATCTTGTTTATAGATATAATTATTTCATAGATATACTCCTCTATCTAAATGATCATTTAAAGTCACACTATTTTTCAGTAGTTTAAAATTTATTATTATTTGTAACATTGTCATACACATTGTATTCTTATAAATTTATATGAAATAACCGAGGTATTTATCTCATCCTCTAACTCATATGAAATCTCATTTATTACTTTGTTTTTTACACTAAGTTAAGTGTGCATACAGTAACATCCTGAATATAGATGCCATTAAATGGTGCCTCGTAACCAGTTGGACACATGAACTGAATCTCGTTTCCCAAAACACCAGATGCTTCCGACTAGTAGTGATGGCCAAGGGTGTGATAATGGGGAAACTATTTCTTCTTTGGAAAAGTGTAATATATCCGATTAAATATTAAAAAATAGTAGAAGTATTAAATAACATGAAACTGAGGTAAAAAACAAAATACAGAATGTTAAAGTTAACCATAAGTCATATAATATCAAAATGATGAAGCATGTCACATGTTATATGAAAACAGTGAACCAGGATACACTACGACGATGTAATAAATAGTACTAATGTAATGTAAAAAAAAATGAAACTTATCAACATCGCAAACCTTCTCTTGGTCCCATTCTCTCATGCTCCATATCAGCAATAAAGTACATGAATAGGGATCTTTTCTCCTATCAACACCTATAGCAATATAGTCTATTTGGGCCAAAAGCATGACCCAAACAGGATGTGAGAAATGAATCACAGTAGGAAAACACTAAAGGAATGTGCCAATATTTCAGTAAATATATGCAATAACAGAAAATAAATTTTTTTTACGAGGAATTACATTATAGTAAGCTATCCATATAGAAATTAAATAGATTTTATTTTTTTCATGTTCATTTGCAGTTCAATTTCATTTACGAACAACTATCTCGAGATACAGCCATAGCCTACCATTCCCCCATATAAAAGCAAACATAGGAGATGTCTCAGAAGTCCATCTAGATAAGTGGAAGTGAATACCAAATCCAGTATTGTGCATTGTCTTGGAAGATGCATCATAATTCATCATTATCATTTCAACATCTCACCCATAGGTACAAATAAATAGTTAGGGTCAAACCCGTTATATCTGCATTTCAGTATTTTCCAATAAAACCCATACTCAGGATCCATCAATGGATTCGAGGTTCAGTCTAAATTTCTAAATAGGATTCAGTGAGCCTATCCAAAATGATTGTAGTTTCGTCATGAACTTTAAGTGATTAACCACTTGATTCCATCCATTGTCTTCCAACGCAGATAATTTTTCACCCAAGGTAAACATGGGGAAATTAGTTACATGATAATGGCATTGTATATTAACTAATACTATGGCTCGCTCATTTCTAATTACATCTTTTAATAATTTAACGTTACATTTCAAAAGAAACACATGTGAATTAAACTATCCCATGGAATTAACATAATTATCTCATGTGGGAAATCCATATGACCAACAACACATTTTTATGTACACAAAATGGGAAAATAAATTGAATCCTCAAAGAAGTTCTAAACCAAATGGATTTTCAAGGGAAACACACCCATAGGTGTCCCTAGATCTATTGATCAGCAACGAAATACTTCAATTTAATGTAATATATTACCTAAACATTATTTGGTAACAACACAATCCAATTACACAACCATGAAACACTTTTAAATGAAATCATGGCATTTTGGAACATATATTCAGCTCAACCTTTAGAAAAAGGCATGAGACCACCTACCTCGATGTCGTATAATCAATATACTCTGATGCCAGCACTTTAATCGACCTAGAACGGTGTAGATATATCAAAAGGGGGAAATATTCAACACTAAGTAACATCATCATGAATATAAATTAGGAATATATGATCTAGAGGAATAAATATCTAACCTAGTGGATCCCAACAAGATCAGAGACATTCAAATCGGGTTCTAGAAGATGAGACAAGAGTAGAAGGAACTCTCAGCGCTCCTTGTTCATCACTTGATGGCTCCACTATCTAGAAGAGGAAATAAGGAATCTACGTCCAAATTTAATCTGAAAATTAGATCTACAAAGAGTTTAAGTCTATATACAAAGCGTGTATATAATATTAATGTTTATAATTTCAATGACTTCCTTTACACATCTGGCACTGACCTACTGACATGACTACACGACGTGTATCAGGAAGTATATGATGTGAGTGGAATTTTCTTCCCTCTCAGGACAACATGATCGCACACCATGTATCCCTATCCTACACATCCATGCTACATAGCGTGTATATAGTATTACATGGAGTGTTCTCCTAAAACAACCATTTTTCTTATTTCCCTTGTTTTCTCAAAAATAACTCAAGGAAAAATAATAGAATAAAATTATACAACAAAAGGAGAACAAGGTTCTTTCAAACATCCCCCCATAAAGAAATTCATGCCCAAATTTCCCTTCCAATGGTAGTGATGGATTTTCTAAGAATAAATCTATCCACTCAGCACGTACATCGACCTCTCTCTTCTAAGACTCATTCGACACTCGGCCATGCTCCCATAACACCACAATGAGAGGAACTAACTGGCCTCATAGAACCCTTGTGCTCCTTTCAACTATACGAATCAGATGCCCCTCAATGGATGTACCAACTTGATGCTCAACCTCCTCAGGATTAAAAATGTGGGACATGTCTAGGTGATAACAATATAGTTTAGATTCTTGGAAAACGTCATGCATTGCATAGTACCTCTGAGGTAACTGTAATCGATAGGCAACTAACCCAAATCATTCCAGAATCTCAAATGGTCTGAAATATATTGATGAAAGCATACCCTGTATCTTGTTCCTCTTATTCCCAAATCTCTATGTGACAGATAGGAAAACATGATCCCCAACCTCAGACTCCCAAAGTCATCTTCGACGATAAACATAATATTTCTGATGAGACTGTGCGGTATCCATCCATCTCTAAATCATGTGAACCTATTCTGTTGTCTCCTAGAAAATATGTGGTCCCATCATTGCTTCCTCTCTAGCATCTATCCAATATATCGGTAATCAGCATGGCCTCCTATAAAAAGCCTCATATAGCTCCATCTGAATAGTATCCTTAAATATATTATTATAGGAGAAACCAAGCAGGGGTATATACTTCTCCATAGATCCCCCAAAGTCTAGAAAACTTTTATAAAACATTTCCTATAGAACTTATATGTTATTATCTGATTTTACATCAGTATGAGGGTGGTATACTATGCTTAAAGCACCTATGTTCCCGAATCCCTCTGAAAACTATGCTAGAAACAAGACGTAATGCGGGTATCCCTATCAAAAATTATACAACGATAGACCTCATGATGTTGTATAACCTCTCAAATATACATCATTATGAGATCATCATCACCAAAGGTCTTCTTAATCTGCAAGAAATGAGAATCCATCATAAGCATGTCAACTACGACCACACTGCATCGTTGCCTCTAGGCGATCTCAGTATCTGCATCAAAAAATCCATAGCCACATCATCCCACTTCCACTCAAGAATGGGTAGTATCTGTAAAAGTACTACTGGCTATTGATGTTTTTCCTTTACCTGCTTATAGGTGGAACACCTCATAACAAAACCAGCTACTTCTCACATGATACTCGGCCAGTAGTACTGGTATCGTATGTCACGGTACATCTTGGTGACTCTAGGATGCACTGCCCAAGATGAAGCATGAATGTCCCACATAATCTTTGCGCGTATATCCCCTATAACCCACACGCATCCATGGATATATAAAAATTCATCATTTCCCATCATCTACCCAGGAGGAGGGTCCTCACATGCTGCACTCTCCCAGAGGACTAGGCCTCTAGAATCTGATATCTGCCTCCTCCTCACTCTGTCTAGTAGGGTGGAGGTTACTACCAAATTTGAAAGATAATCACGTCCCGGATTATTGTGCACCTCTAAATGAATCTTAGAGAACCAGGACATAAGATTTAACTCACCAATAGACTCCTACATTAAATGTATTTGAGTCCTCCTCCTATCTGCATCAGGCACAACATTTCCTTTTCCAGGTGTATAGGCAAGGTCAAAATCAAATGACTGAAGGTATTCAACCATCCTTCATTGTATCAGATTTAAATAATGGTGAGTAAAGATGTATTTGAGATTTCTGTGGTCCGTGTAGAGTACAAAATGTTCTCCCAATAAATAATGTCTCCAACAACACAAAGTATGGACAACTACAACTAACTTGATTTCATGCGTCAGGTAATCGCGCTCATGTGGCCTCAACTACCGTGACCCGTACACAACAACTCGATCTATTTGCATAATAAATGCCCCCATCCCAATACCTAATGCATCATAGTACATAATGTAACTCTTTACCATCTCTAGAAATATTAGTATCAGTGCGGAATTAAAACATCCCTTCAACTCCTGAAAGGCCGAATCACAAGAGTCTGACCACAAAAAATTCACAAATTTTTAGGTAAAGCCCGTAATCAGAACTGCTAAGCCTGAGATATCCTATAAAAAATTATTGCAGTAACCAAATAGTCCCATGAATCTCCACACCTCAAAATTGTTTTGGGATAATTTTAGCTAACAAATTCTTTTACCTTCTCTGGGTCCACTAATACTCCAGTCTCTGAGATGACTTGACCCATGAATTGAATCTTATATTTTTAGATGTATAATTTTGCGAGCTTGGAATATAACAAGTGCTCTCTCAGTTTAATGAAAATTATCAGAAGGTGTTATGCATAGTCATGTTGATTTTAAGAATACACCAAGATATCGACCATGAAAACCACCATAAAAGAATCTATTAAAGGAGGAAACACTCTATTCTTCACTGCTATTAAAACTACTAGTGCAATCATGAGACCAAAGAACATAACCAAGTACTCATATAGATTATAAAAACTATGAAATGTGGTATGAGGTATGTATAAAGGTTTAACACGCACATAGGGGTATCCTGGCCTCAAGTAAATCTTCGAGATTACCCGGGCTCATCAAATTTTATCATTGAAGTCATCTATTCGTGGAAAGGGTATCAATTCTTTACTATCAAATGGTTCAGTTTCCAATATTCAACATATAGCCTAATGGTATAATCCACCAATTTTCAAAAAGAAATATTGATCCCCATGGATAAGTACAGGGTCAGATAAAACCCAGAGCTTTCAGATAATCCAATTCATTCTTGAGCTCTTGAATCTCTGTTATAGACTTCCTTTAAGGAGTAATGGATACCCGTGAAGCTCCTTTCACCAGATAGATAGTGAAATCCACCACCCATATTGGAGGTAAGCCTGAGAATTTGTCTGGGAAAAAGTCCCTGAAACAATCAACCGTTGGAGGAAGGTCTGTCGGACTAGTTCCCTGGTCATCCAAATATAAATTCACAATTTGGGCTATCTTCCCTCCTAGCCCAAGAAGCTTGGGTCTATCTATGATCACTTGGGAATTCCATTAACCCTTTTTTAGAAACACTCTACCCTCTAGTGATGTGAAACTCACACTATAGGGATAAAAATCAACATGGGATTGGAAAGAAACCAAATAGTCCATTTCGTTAATGACATCAACAACAGTCATCTCTATGACATAGAGGTTCAGTAGAAAGTGACACCCAACAATATCAAGTGGGAAATCCTTGAACTAACACTCACCAACTATTATAATCCCTATCAAAGTGTCTAGTTTAATCACATTTGATGATGTATATCCATAGAGTCCAATGATATCAACAATGACCACATATAAAAAACTATATCCAGTTCCCGTATTGAAAAGTGTAGAAGATAAAATAGAGGCGACTAGAATAGGACCTATTACAATAGAAGGTCCAAATCCTACTCATATTGGGTCTATTGTACTACATAAGTTGGACATGTACTATGGCCCTGTGACACTTCTTGGTTACCATGAGCTGACCCACCCTACTATCGTTGAGATCCAGGGGTCTGGATACCACGACCACGCACACCACCTTGGACTGGATGCCCTGACGTTTTCTAGTTTCCATAATTGTGAGAAAAAAATGACTCTGCTTCAATAAATGGAGTCTGTATAGAACCTCTCTCACTCTTCACTAGTGTAAATATCCTGTATAAGTGTTGTAGATGTCCCTTCTTGCCACAAGCTCGTCACTCAACATGGTACTTCCAGAAAAGAGGGTTAGTATTCACAATCATTCAACACCAGAAGCACTACACTTGACTATTGAAAGATAGGTTTTGATGGATTTTATCCCCATGAGAAAACGCTATAGGATTCCTCTAATTTTGATCAATACAATAATAGATATCAGTTCTGAACCGCCCTAGCTTGGACCCCCTAAATTTTATGGGTAGCGGTTGGTAAAAAGTAATTAATTCAAAATTGTAGATACAAAATTCATCATGAAGACATTCACCTATGATCAGATGTCAAAAATGATACCATCCTACAATTTTATAGCCATATATAACTCATCACCCATCATAATAGGTGTGAATTTATGAAGCTCAGTTAACCGATAAGAATAGTCTTTAACTGATAGTGTGCCCAGCACCTGGTGCATGCACTCCCTAGCTCGGTTGGCCCTTAGTGTCTTGTGGAAAAAAATACAGGGTGTCCAGAATGTTTTAGCATGTCATAACATGATGACACACTGATTGAGTTATAAAATTACACAATATTTTGGTATAATCACGCATCATATATGTCTGGATATTGACCCTCCTTTTGAGAGGCATCTCTAGATGATAAAAGATATTTATCACTGATTCCAACCATGATTTCATAGAATGTGTTCCGTAATCCCCTAAATAAATAGAAGAATGCTACTTTTGGAATATACGTGTCATATTTTCCATCGATGTGGCATCTTACAATGCTCCCTTGATGGTCTTCATGAACGGCACAAAACTTTCTCAGAACTATGGGTCTACACCTGCGTCCGGAATAACGGCTGGTGCCGTAGTTGACACAACTGGAGGGTCCATACATAGTCCATGGACAACCATTTTTGGAGTATGATCATTTTGACTATCCTATCATACAACTCATGGATTTCACATCAGCATGAATCTACAAGGTCCATCACACACAACTACGTACCAACATAAAAAAAAGAAACTGTTACTCATAAATGAAGCATTGGAACAGGTTGAGGAAATCATTCATGTTTTCCCAAATATGGGTACATGGCATGTATAAACTCATACAAAAAATGTTCTCCAAGGTCATTACAAGGGTGTGTATTTCTACCCATCATGTCCATGTAACACACCTCCCACATAGCGTGTTCCTCTGGAGACATGGTGTGCATTTGAATTTTCCTCCCTTCTACATGGCTATAACTACACAGTTCTTCCTGTCTAAGACTACATAGCACATTCACTCTTGACATGGAGTATAAAACTATGTTTCCATCCACCAGTGTTGTTAGTAACACAGTCAGATACACGATCGGCCTACACAAGGAGTGTACTACAATTACATGGCGTGTACATCTCAAAATCGACAACCCATGTTCCCTTCCCACATGATAGGTTACACTGTCAAGGGTTACATAGGGTGTACACATGATACAAAATCTATTTTGCTCAAAACTTGGAACACCTTCTACACCGGACATGAAGAAAAAACAGTGTTTTAGGATACACTAAAGTCCTTGTACTTGGGTTTTCAAGAGAAAAACTCCAGATTTCATAGGAAACCCCTGTTCTTTATAAAAACCAACAAGCATGATGCTAATTTTCGATCCGTTGGTGACCATAATTCCCAAAAATCAATGTTTGAAACCCAAGAAGAGCATTATTGAATAAAAGTTGATTCATGATCCACCAAAGTTTGTCCAAAGAGGGCTTATACACCTCAGGAACCAAATTTTGGTGTCCATTGAATCCAAACCATAGCACATACCATTACACCTATCACAACAACATGCTTAGCTTTTACATCATCTATCACAACAACATGTGATAACTAATGCATCTTATATGGATTATAATAATTCATTAAATGTGATTACAACAAGTGCCTATATGGTTCATGATATGGAATACTCTCATCTCATCAGGTTTCTACAAAATAGAGGAATAATTATATCAATAATAATAACAGAAATCAAGTGCCTCACCCAATGGTGAAATCAAATCAACTATAACAACTAAAAATACACAACATAATTCAATTCAATGTAATTAGGATTTTCCCCTATACATAGGGTTTCTACTCCTAGGCAAAACTAATTACCAAATTCCATATCCTTTATATCCCAGTGTATTGTCGCCAAACAGTTAAAAAAAGAAAAAAATAAGAAGACCCCCTCTAATACCACTTTGTAATGTCCCGAATCCAGATGCCACTAAATGGTCCCCTATTCCAGGTTGGTCACATGGACCCAAGTGCATTTCCCCAGACATTAGATGATCGTGACTAGTAGTGAGATCCTTGGGTGTGATAGTGGAGAAATTATTTCATTACTGGTAGAGTGAAACATAATTGAAGAAATATTAACAGATAGAGGATGTAGTAAAAAACATTCAACTGAGGTAAACAACAGAAGACTAATGGTTAAAGTTTACTAGAAGGAATACAGTATCAAAATTATGTAGCATGTCACATGTTCTAAAAAAATAGTTAAATAGGATACACTATGATCAAGTAAAATACAATACCAAAGAATGGTAAAAAAATGAAACACAGCTCCATCACCAGCCTTGGCTTGGTCCCATGATCTCCTACTCTTAAGTAGAAATCTAGTACCAGTATAAAGACACTTGCCCCTATTGAAACTTGCAGTAATATAGTCTGTTTAGGCCCAAAATCATGGCACAAATAGAGTGTGATAAATGAATCCCAGTAGGCAATCACCAAAGATCTGTGCCAATCTGTAAGTGAATATATGCAATAACAAGAAAAGGAAAATAGTAACTAGGAAGTACTTGACAATATATTGTCTATATAGACTTAGTATCCATTTATTCTGATCATGTTCATTAAAAGTTCAATTTCATTTATGTAAAACCACCCCAAGATCTGTCCTTAGCCTACCAATCATCTGTATAGAAGTATACGCAACAAATGTCTCAGAAGGCCATAAGAAGTGAATAATGAATCCATGCTTGTGTTTTGGCTTGGTAGATGCATCATAAGTCATTAATTATCATTTCATCATATCACCAACATGTAGAAATAAATAGTTAGGGTCAAACCCAATATATCATCATTTACGAATTTTCCAACAGTGACTGTCCTGGGTATCCCTCAGTGAATTCATGGTTCAATCGACATTTACAAAGAGGATTCAGTGACCCCAACCACCATGATTATGGATACCTCATATATTTTCAGTAATTACCCTCTTAAGTTTTTCCAAAGTATTTTTATGAAGATAATGGTTCACCCATGGTAAAAAATGTGCAATCAGTGACACGATACTAACCATGTATTTTAACAGAGACTATGTCTCACCCATTGCTAATTACCCCTTTTAATCAATTAACATTCTATTTAAAAAGAAACACATGAGAATTAAACTATCACATGGAATTATCCTAATTATCTCTCATGGGAAATATATAAAAGAAACAACAAATTTTTTATCAAACCCAACTTGGAATGTTAATGTAATCCTCAAAGGAATTCTTGACTCATTGGATTTTCAAGGGAGACACACCCATGGGTGTCCCTAGATCATTTAATTAGTAATAACATTACTCAATTTAAAGTAATATATTATATAAACATCATTAGGTATCAAAATGGTTCAATTAAACAACCAAGAAACACTCTTAAATGAACTCATGGAATTTTGAAACATATATTCAGATCAATATTTAGTGAAAGGCACGAGGAAACCTACCTCAATGTCATACAATCAATATACTCTAATGCCTTCCCTTGAATTGACCAAGAATAGTGTAGATCTATCAAAAGGAAAAAACCACTCAACCCTAAATAAAATCCTCATGAATAGAAATCAGTAAGAACAACTCTAGTAAAAAAATCTATTACCAAGATGATCCTAATAAGTTCGACCATATTCGAATTTGGTTTTGAACAAAAAAATGGGAGGAGAAGGAACTCTCGACACTCCTTCTTCTTCACCCGGTGACTCCTCTATCCATAAGAGGAAATATTAATGATAGTACACATTTTAATCCAAATATTATAAGTACTTGACATGTAAGACTATATACACGATGTGTATATCATTTCACTATTCATAATTTTTCCAACGTACTTTACACATCCCTCACCAACTTGCAGACATGACAACACAATGTGTATTAGGAAGTACACGACGTGTACTGGATTATTGTTCTCTCCCAAGACAAAATGATCACACCCCATGTATCCCTATCCTACACTACCATACCAGATGGCATGCATATATGATTAAATGGCGTGTTCTCTTAAAATAACTATTTTCCCAGTTTTCCATGTTTTCTAAAAAATTAATCAAGGAAAAATAATTGAAGAAAATGATACCTCAAAAGATGAATCGGGTTCTTACACAAAATAATATTTTCAATATACGTTTATAGAAGGATCATGGCTGAATTATATTAATTGATATCAATGAAATTTATGTTATGATATTCTCCATATCACTCTAATTAGAGTTCTTTTTCATACCAAATTAATTCTCTACCTCAATTTTATATTTCTTAATAAATTATACTAATATGACTTATACCTCATAAAATAGATATATATTCATCCAATGATTACATTAGTAAATGTGATGAAGTATCAAAATACCACTCATTGTGTCCTATTAATTTCATTATTCATTTAACATTGAGTTAGTAATTATGAAGTCATGTTTTTATCGAATGAATTTTTAAAATGTGTGCAACATAAAATATGATCATCTGGTATGTATAAATATGGAATAAATCCTCCCGTGTCTTAAATGAACACAGAAATAATTTTATGGTCATTATGAACACATAATAACAACTTTAATATTTGACAATTATTCCACTATGAACATTGAAATTTCAATCTTCTGTAATCAATGTAATAAATATTTATCAATTAATAACATAAATTTAGGCATCTTTTCCAAATATATTTGAAAATATAATTAGTTCCTCTATATAAATAAAAATAAATGACTCAAAAACTACATCTAATAATGAAATTTCAGAACTAGAATGTTTGAATTCAATGAAGATTATTCTTATAGACCCCCATTTCTCACTATCTACATTTTAGTTCCTCTTTCATTAAAATACTTTTCATGTGGAATATAGATCAATTCCTCATTATATCTATCTCACTAAAAATTTATTATTTATTATAAGATCATTTACTTGAACCATTTTTAATTGTCACTGTCAGTAGTATCTTTGAGTTTACCATCATCTTGTTCTCTATAAATACTCAACGTTTCTCAGTCATCATTTTTTTATAATCAGGTGGAATCAGTTCCAAAATATTGAGAAGAAATTTATCTATTTTTTTCATGTTATAGTTAATAATAATATTTAGTAAATTTTTTTGATGGAAATAAAGATTGAGATCTCCTAAAAAACCCTTGTTCATACGAATTCCCAAATTAGACTATCTCTTAAAGTACCTAATCATTCTGAGTACATGTTGTTTGATTGGGATGAATTCTCCTAAAATTTAGCTGATGTTTGTTTTGGATATTTCATGTTCCACCTTTCTTTCTACCCCATGGTAAATTTTCCATATATGAGGTAATACAATTTGTGAATCTTTTTCATTTTGATTTATTCATAACTTACTTGACATTGATGAGATCAAAATAAATTGTACATAAAATTCATCATCCTCCTATATCCAATATATACATTTCTCATGTTCACTATTACTTTAAAAAGGTTTTTATAGTAGAAGGAATTTCACTAAATAATCATTCATTCATTTTCATTGTATTATACGTAGGTTTCAGTACCACTCTGGGAAATTTCCAGTACTTCAGTCATTATTTTTTTTCTAATATAAATGTCCACAATAATGAGTTTAAGATATTTATTTATATTTTTTTCAATAAATATATATAATATATTTTGATATCTTATTTTTATTAATAAAATTTCTATTATTGATTAGTAAATCATTCATGTATCCCACAATTTTATTAAAAACTAGTATCTTTCATCATTGGATCTGGAATATCCATTCACAATGATTTCTAGTGGTAAAGATATATATTTCCCGTGTTTTGTCCCACACTATTTCCATGAAAATACTTAAGGGTGATTTTTTATGATTTATTCTTGAAAACTAAATTAACTGATTACTCATTGATATGTCCAATAGACATCCTAAAAGTAAAACTATATACTCGAATTTACTCAACACATGACTCCAAATTTTTCCATGAATGTTATGTACACTTCTCTTAATGGGAATATATTTTATTCCACCCATCACTATCAATAGAACTCCCATATAGTTTGAAATTATATACAATAAGGCTGGTCAATCAATTTGATCAATGGTTGTATTATAAATTATGTAATAGATGATATTTAACTTACTTAATAGTTTATTTTTTGTGATTTTATTATACTCAAATATGAAGCCCAATTTTACCTAGTATTCATGTTAATATTTCTATGTTGGATCCTTACATAAGTAACTTACATAGAAATAAAACACATCACTATGTATATTATCCATTATTGTCAAAATATGCATATTAATTATGTTTGTTATGTGATCAAAATCATATAAAACAATTAACTATCAAAAGTAAATTCAAAGTTAATGATCACATGATTTATTCTATTGATTTGTTTATTGAGAGATAAACCAACCTTGAACCTAGGGAATATTTATCCTTGAATATAGATTGACATGAGTTTCCATATGATATATTATCAAATTTCTTTTTAATGTATCACTTACACATCATATAAACCACCCCATCAAGAATTCAATACACATAAAATAGTACACTCACATAGTGGTCAGGGGAAATCATGAAGCAGAAATTACATTTAATATTTATATGAGTCTCATATGACATTATGAAAGTAAAATAAGAAGGGAAAATATCCATTCCATCAAAACTAATTTAATAATAATTATTAAAACATTAATAGATTTAAAAATTAAATTCGGTTAATTAAATTAAACCCAAAAATACATAGGCTTATTGTTCTTGAGATCAATCATAGTGTATTAATTTTTTCAATGACTAAAATATAAATTGAATTTCAAAGAAAATTAAATGTTTTTAAAATATTTCGGTTTCTACTTCCACTTATGGGTATTGAGTTATCCTAAAAACATATAAATATATCTCCATAGTTTTACGTTTTTTTACATTTAATATATATATATATATATATATATATATATATAAATTATTTTCTAAAACATTTAATATATATATATACATAGGTTTCCTAAAATATATTATACATATGTGGAACATCCAGGGGGTGTAGTGGGAATTTATCCATGCCTCCCCAAACATGTTTTCTTTTAATTTTATGTTTTTTTACTGAACTCACCATATGAATTAGAAGGGGGTATACACCCCAAAATATTATTTAAGTTTTATTATTATATAAATATTGACTAAAAACAAATATATTATTGTAAAATAATTATATATATATATATATAATATATATATACTTCAGAAATAAATAACACCATATCTAACATAAATTTAAAATTTAAAATCTTATCCACACCTTCTCAAACACACTCATTAATTTATCCTTTTTTTACTTTAATTATTTTATTTGAACTTAATAAAATAAATAAATAAACATGTTATTAAGTAAATATCTAAAATAGATAATTGAGTTATTTTCAATTGAATCTGGTGGTCTTTGGTTCATTTACAATGATACAACCATTGGAACAAGAATTATAGAATTTTTGTGGATTTTAATAAATCATGTCAAAATAGTATTTTCTTCATTTTTTGACCACTCTGAAAACACATAAAGAATTTAATCCCAATAAAAGTAGTTGGATGAGAATCTTATTAAAAATTTTTCCATTTTTAATCAATGACCTATTTTATAATTATTTAATAGAATAGACAAACATTATTTATAATTTACTATTAATATAAAATAAATACCCTAATGATTTTATTTTATAAATGATCCATGCAATGTTTAAATTGCTGACTCAATTACCAATCAACTTCAAATTATTGTTCCTTCATGAATTTAAATGAGTATTTTTTACATTATATCATCTTATTAATCAGTTAAACTTGAATACTTTTCTTACTATCTTTTGTTCCAGTGTAAGAGAATCAAATGCTTCATGTCATTCTCTTCTAATCATACAGAGAGATTTCGTACTATATATCTCTAAAAATATGAGAGAAAATGAGGGATTTTCTATAATAATATCCCTATGTCCTGAGTGGATCATATAGAAAATGGATTTACATGTCAAAAAATACATAATTTAACTTTTATAATTAGGTCAAGAATTAAATGAATTAAATTTATGTCTTTTATTTTATTTTCACTCAAATAAATACAAATGTTACCACTTAGAGTAATAGTAATAATATTAATATATTTGTTAAATTTATTATTCTATTATGAAATTATTTATTTCTTAAATATTATTCAGGAAAATAATATATATTTATTGGGTCGTTAAATTGGTCAAAATCCGCCCCAAAAATTAACAAACCAGGTGTAATAATAAAGCATTTATTTTAAAACATAATTTTTAAAATTTACATAATATGTTTATACTTGTTAATTTTATTTAATTAGGTATAAATAAATAAAGAAATATTGTATTTACTTTTCTCATGAATAAATAAAAACTATATTTTCTTTTCTTGTGATTAAATGAAACAAAAAATAAAATAACTTATTCTAATATAGAATAATCTTGTGATTTATTTTTAATCAATATAAAATCAATAAATAATATTCCTTAAATTTGGAATAAGTTTATTATTAAATTTTAGTTTCTTGTTAATCTATTTATCTTTGATATACACTTAGTGTGTTACCCTATAAACTCTACTGTTAATGATAGTTAGCCCAACCCATATTTCAAGAATTGTATATTACAACACATAATGTCCCATATAAATAAAAGAAAATTCCTCACAATGAAAATATACTGTGAATTATATTTTTTAGATAATCACCTTTTCAACTAATATGTCCTAAAATATGATACACATATTTTTAATTATCCAATATGATTTACTAATATTTCTTTGGTATTTCAAAAAAAATTGAGCGTAAACTGACCTATACATGTCATTTTGTTAAACAATTACATCACAATTAAAGGGATAGAGATATATTATTACATAACTCAAAATAGGAAAATTATATCTTGGAAATTAAATTAATTTCCCTAATGTCTAAACATTCCCAAAAAAAATCATGTTCAATATGAGAAAAAACACCATGGTTTTCATTATTCATAAATTTACATGAATCATGATCCACATTAATAATGATATCATATTAATGTACTAATATTGTTACTTGTAGATAGAAACATATAATGAAACATTAAAAATTTGTTTTTATATTTGTTTCTCCATCCTCATAACCACTAATTTTTGGATCACCAGGAGAAGACATGATGTTAAGAAGTATTAATTATTTTGATAACCTTGTAACTGAATATGAAACATCATATTTGAAATCTAATACTAATGTATCTAGGAGAAGAGAAAAACATTTTAGAATATTTTCATGGAATATCTATGTAATAATTATAGTAGAGAAATTATACACATTATTGTTATCATGAATTTTCTATAGAATTTATAACATATAGTATAAATGACTAAACTCACTATGCGATTAGAATATTTCATTTATAAATAATTAATCCAACAATCAATATTACAAAATCTATTTTGTTCTAGGGTTCCAAATCCAGAATTAATCTTGTAAAATAATCCATATATCAAAGAAAACTACCATAATTGAAATATAAATCAAATATCTCATGATCCATTTTTCTCAAATTATAAATTACATAGTGAACATAAAACATAATCCATTAAAAATTACATTTTACCACTCTGATGAACTTCCCAATCAGCCTTATAATCCTATATTTTATAGTAGTAAAATTATATCAACACAATTAATTTTTCATCCCCAAAGGATTGAACTAGTCAGAAAATTTCATGCATTATTACTAATGAAATAATGGGAATATAAAATTTATAGTTCATACAAACAATTATATATCAATAAACTGAGGGTAAACTAGGTCATCCACTACATTTATGAATAAATCTAAATACCATAAATTCATATATAAAAATATATCTCCCCAATAATAATATTCTCAAACAATATAGTGATAATATATAAGTATACTTTACACTCCCATGAAACTAATAACAAGTTATCCTACTAGCTACTCCCACTAGCCTAGTCACTGATAGTACAAACTCCTTATATGTTTGAAGCGATAGAACCTATTCCCCTCACATTATAACATAAAAAATTGAAGAATTAAAAATTATTTTGACTATATACTTTTCTATTCATGATCATTTTAACCAAATGTATTCATTCTAATCACATGCATATGTAGAAAGGGGAATATGCCTTTTGGTTGGTTGTCTGACTATTCCTATTGCTCATAGTGTATTGGGTCTTAATTGGAAATCCTCTTTTAGGTGGTGATTTCATATATATATTGATACCCCAATTATGTAATGTGAAATAAAATTGAATTAATGGCCCACCACACATCATATATAACTATGCACATCAGTTCTAATCCCACCAAAATCACAAGTGATACTCCCGCTATATGGATTGATGGAGAAAATAACAGTTATTCATTGATAGAAATGCATCATGATGCTATAAAATTCGATATTCATAGATTTAATCCAAAACCATTCATAATATAAAATGATTATTTTACCACACAACAATAATGGTTGATTATATTATCATAAACCATAAACATGATGAGGACAACTTACTTACAACAAATGAACTCATTACTACAAAGGTAAAATTTTGTTAAATAATTACCCAATGTTTTTGAAGAATCCACCGATTGACCCTGATAAGATAGTACATTGAGTATAATGGATATAGAAGAATAGATCATTATATTAGGAGAATCAATAGGATTTACATTCACCATTTTTATAGTTTTATTTTCATAATATAAACCTACAAGATTCTATCTCTGTCTTCCTATGTTAAATCAAACATTATTTAGTGTTTGACTAAAAATATGTGGTTACAAACTGACTCCAATACCTTTACTATTGATGTATGTAATAGTTAAATGAAACCATTTGTTTCTCCTATAAGTTTAACAATAAACATACATAGAAGAGACCGAAATGTTAACACTTATAATTTGACTAAAATTTCTAATTACAGAATTAAATAATCATATATCATGACACATGTAATATAAACAAATCATAAAATACTATATATCATATGGAAAGGGTAAAATATCACTATATTTTCCTTATGATATTTCAAACTTGGAATATAATATATACTAGATTTATGGATATTTTTTCATATAATATCACTATATAAAATAATACCATATAGGTTAATATATAAAATTTATTCATTACGAGTTACGAAATATCTCGATTAATCTCTCACATTCACCAAATCCTTAAAAAAAATTCCTCTATCAACATAGATTATATGAAAAACAATAACTTTGAAACTATACCCAAAACCCATTCGGAATATTTCCAAACAAATTTTGGAAATCTATAAAAAATTTAATTTTCCTATTTTTTTAATTATTTGTGAATATCTATCGACAAATTCCATTTAATAAAATATAAAATACTTTATGGAAGCTATATATATTTCATAAACCATAATGCAAATCTAGTCAACCATAAATTTTGATTCCATGAAACTTTGTAGAGTTGAAAACCTTTTTGAAATGAATACTCCAAAAATATAATAAAAAATTGTTTTATATTGAAGCATTAGTATTATTAAACATTTAAAAGGATCAGGATTGATACCCATCAATGATATGTATTTTTTCATAAATCCACCATGGATACCCCTTAATGGTGAATGATCTCACACATTAAATTTTTCAAGGCACATTCTTGAACACTGCTTGACTACAAAAAGTGACATAATTATCTTGTAGCACTGATGATAATGATATTTACCATAGTATAAAACTAAAAAATTACCCTAATATTACGAAATAACATAGCATTAAATAAATAAAATCATGAAGTAGATGCCAAAATGCACTTACATGGGCTATATAACTAATTTAAAAGATAAATTCCTAGATGTAAATGTTATAGAAAGAAACCAGTAACCCCTCATCACACATGAACCCCACCAGATGCCACCAACTTCATTAATTTTCAATATATATTTTAATACTAATGGAGGGAATTAATACTATGAGAACTTGAAAATAGATTGAGAGAATATACAATATGTATACACTGGGGTGTACATATGGTGTTATTATAACAATATAAGTAGTATATAAAAAATCACCATATATAGATTTTTTATAAAATAATATTGTTCATACTAGTTTTAAATAAGAACATAAAAGTACCACATTTATCATTTAAGGGAAAAATTAACTTGTTTTTCATATACAATCTTACATGATATGAATAAGGAAAATAAATGAAATGAATATTTAAGAAATGAGAACTTTAATTATAAAATTTAACGTAATATACTTCATATTTGGAATGTTATAAGGGATTATGTATTTGGATCTTATGTCTCTACATCAGTATTGTATCCATTTTATTTAGATCCCAATGGAGAAACATGTGAACCTGATAAAAAATGCATCATCATTAAAGTTGAATTTGTTCCCAAAGGGAGTGACACCATAACTCAAAGACCAAGGTTGATTTATTACCTTGTATTTCTCAGTAAGTAAATATAAAGAAATACAATCTCCTGAGTGAAAATATCCAATGATGAACCATGTCTCATTAGGAATTACATAATTATATTATGACATACCCCTTATAGTCCCTCCCAAACAATCAGTGAACCTACCCATGAAGTTGTTCATTATTCATGGTTCTATTCCTATGTGAGTTATTAATATGAAAAAAATCAATTAACCCATGGAAATACCCAATAAAAAGATCATTCTAAATATCATTATATCAATATAAAACATTCTATAAAATCATTACATTTTAAACCCAGAAAACTAGCCTACAAGTTGCATCAAATAAATTGTTGGAATAAATTGAAACTAAGATCTCTATAAAAATATAAAATTTTAAATTCCACCTATAAGAAAGAATACCATAGGGATAATATTATGTTAAATAATAATAATAATATGATATTTATACTACAACAAATTTCATTAATATAATTCAAGTATTTGTGTTACAAAATTTAAAAGAGTTTACATAGAAAAATCTTTTTTTGGGAGGATTTTATAATTTTTAGAGGGAATTATTTATGTAATAATGCTAATGGGGACCTCAAAAACCATCCAATGAAACCCAAAAATATAATAAATATGAAATATTCAAAATACTAACTTAAAACATATTATAACCAGTCTTTATATGTGAAGATTATGAGTTGGTGGTTAATAATGATCTCACCAAAATAATGTTTCCCCTCAACCACATTCACCCATTTAATGGATATTATTACCTAATTTGAATAACATTTTTTATTACCACTATATTTTGGGAGAATTATAATGGATTAATTCACAATAAATACATAAATTTAAAGCATTCACCCGAACCAAGGATTTTACTTGGTTAAACAAATAAGTCTATACCCAGGAACAACACACTGATGATGCACCTATGTGGAAAAGGAATTACTTCAAAAATTATATGGATACAACTTTTTAGATATTGTCACTTCTCCATAATTAATAATTAATTTAAATAGTTAAGGAAATATACACATTCGGTCTATGGGTTGGTCTATATTCTTATACATCATACACTCTTTTGGGGAAATATGGTCTATTTATAGACTTGAGTGTCTCTTTAATGTTTTATTGAATTTAAGGCCTCTTTTATATAATCATTGTTTACTTTATATCTCAAATCATTATATCTAAATAGGTGTTTTGTTAATACCATATTCACTTCAATTTTTTTCAATATTCTAGATAACATCAAAAACTTGAAAATAGTTGATTATTGTTTCATCCACTTCTAATTATCGATAAGAGTGTCCTCTTAATGGGTTGAACATATAACTATATTCGTAAAGATCATAGGAGTAAAAATACCTTTTTATTGATGAATATTATAGAAATATAATAATCTTGTTCAAAACTATCTTATTATTCAACATCCTAATATATTAATAAGAATATATCTTATTTAATATTTTATCCTTCAGAAATAATAAACATGATCAATAAAAATATATCTATTTCTCTCTAAAAATTTTATTTTTAAAACATGATCTATCTTTTACGATCACACTTTAAAAAATAGAGAATAACTATTTTAAAAACTATTCAAAGCATCAAAACAATAATCCAATGATTTCTATCGATTATATTATAATCCTCCTTGATAATGACATTTGTTCTATTTAATTCGATATGCTCAAATATATGATGTTGTGTCTGGTAAATTCTCTAAATCATAATAGAAATTATTATTTATTTAAATTAAATTGATTTATGAAGATATTTTTAAAATCATTGTATCAATATGTGATGAATCATGTTATTCCATGAATTTCTTCTAATTTATCCATGTTGTGGTATGATCTCCTTCAGAAAGGAGTGATCTTAAATCCATGTCTACATCCATAAAATTAAAGTAAAGTATCATTTATAATTCCATTAATGTTAGTATAATGATCCCTTATATCACTTTTAATATCAACTTATCTTGGACTCATTCTGTATGAAATTTTTTCTCACAACACAAGTCCTTGCATCTTCAACCAACAATGATATTTACCCATCATCTATAAATAAAACTGCCATGGTATGTCTATTAGTTCACTACAAAATCTAATTTTATCTCTCAAATGGTCATGGTGACATACATTGATTGTTTTTAATATCACCAACCAATTTCTTTCTAAGATGCATCAATTTTTATAAGCCATTCATTATGGTGTGCGTTTAACCCAAATCTTCAGTTCAGTAATAACTTCAATCTTCCATTTCGTTCATTATGGTGTAATGATAACTTTTATACCCTAGAACCCTTTAGATTAATTTTATTTAGCATAGGTTTTACTCACATATAGATCTAGTTGTGTTGTGGTACCCAAATCCATGGAATGATGCATCATTTACTAATTTAGTCATTCGTCCAACACACTTAGACTCTTCCTATATAATGATGACCATGATGTGGTATTTCCTCATATGATAAGTAATATTTAACATCTATAGTTAATATTATTTAGTGTATAAATTTTTATTACATGATGATTTATATATTGTGGTCTATTATTTCAAGACGCATACACCCAACAAACTGATGATTTACTCATGCATAGAGATGATAGTATTTAATTGGTCTTAGAGTGAGATACATCTCTATGCGTAATCAGAGACATGAATCCGTGTATGTAATTATTAACCTATTAAAACATTTTTCCTTTTATACCAAATTTATAAAATGAATCTTAACTTATAAACCTTTAGGGTCACTTGTTTTTCTCTTGAATTTAAACATTGATCTGATGTAATAACACGACCCTCCCATTTTTCCAGATGTTCTTTATGTTCTTGACATTCTTTTGTGTGATTATATAATGTAAATAGGCTTTGGGGATTTTTTACTTGGTTCACCACTATGGCATACTCCATGGAACATGTAATCAATATCGCAATGACAAACAACACACTATAATGAACCCTTCTCTTAAATGGAGTTTAGGATTGGTACCTAATTTCTTTGAATCAATACCTCACATAGTTTACAATCCAATCACTATTGGTTGTAAATCACTATTTTCTCACATGCCCTCATATCCTTTGACCATTACTCTAGGAAGGACTCCATATAATTTATAGAAAGTAGGTTTGATAAAAAAATAATTTGTATTGAATAAATTCTTGAATTTATATTGATTCACTTTTTAGGTCCACTTGATTCTCTTCAAAGTAACCAATTGGTATTCTCTTGAATAAAACTCTTCTTTCCCCTACCAAATGTGGTATTTATTTCCTTCATGACTTTCTCTTCGGATTGAATTTAAATTAATATAATAAACACCTCTTTACCATTATTCTTTATTAAGATAATTAATGATTTTTAATATTATTTTATTCATTTTACCCCTCATCTAGAAATTATTTAACTTCTTCTATAATAATCAGATATGATATTATATCCATTCTTTAAGAATCCTTATACTTGCTAACGATCCCCTCATTCTACAATAATATCCTGAGTGAATGAAATATTCCTCATATCATAAAATTATGTGTCATTAAAAAGAACAAATAAATCACCCTTATAGAATGATTTAATTGATCATTGTATCCAAGAAAAATAGAATCCTTTGGATATTTATCTCTGCTATTGAATAATAAATTAATTCTATTTTAATATACCATTTAATCCCTACAAACCCCCTTTAATGTATGGTTAAATAATGAAATAAAAATCCATATCCACAATTTTTGAAATAGTTAAAAACCATTTGTGCATCTATAAAAATGTATCATATAAATTTGGTACGAATCCGTATAAAAAAAGATCTTGATTCTAGGAAATTTGATGTTTCATTTTCAATCTATAAGAAAACACATTTTGAAATGCACACCTCCATAACTTGTTTTCATTCTTAATTTCCTTATATAAATATAATTCATTATTCTTATGTCATTAAAGAATCCATTAGAATTGTATCTTCTATGATAAATTTAGGCTTACAATTTCTCCAATATCGACCTTCAATGAAAACAACATACACTACCATGTAGTGAAAAACCACTACCCGATTTGAATACCAAAATTCATTTTTAGGATATTTTCCTCTTCAAATAAATATATTATTAATGAATTTTACAATGCCCATTTTTTTATTCCCGTGTTTAATATTTTGAACATTAAATACACTAATACCATATAATTGATTTTATCCTCCAACTATTGGCTGTTTTGGCCACTCAAGATATGAGTCTCCAATGTAAAGAATCCTATTGAGAACAACCACTATAATGAAAAGCTTTTCTTCTACTGAAAATTTTCTACTCAATTATGGTCATTAAACAAAAAATAACCTTCTTAGGATTTCCTCTTTGGTGTATCATCACATCAGAATTTCTTAATATTGGGGTGTGTAGTTCACCATCCTTTCTCAACGATCCCTCCAAAAGTTATATGGTCCTTATCCCATCCATGTGGGATATTTTTATAATTAATTAACACTTTCATATTTCCTTTAGATTTCCATCCATCGGTTCAAACTCTTGAAAAAACTATAACCACCTTAAATCAATAATTTTTTACCAATCCATTTTTTTAAAAAAATATAACTTTTCTACATCCCCATATACTATCAAAAATCCTTATTGCTAATAAAACACTTATTTTCAAAAAATACAACATAACCCATTGGGGTTGCATCTATATAACCATGTAGATTTTGTTTAAATGTTTTTAAAACCGTTAAATTTCAAATATTTTCCATTTTGATTCAATTGAATAAAAATGAAATTCAATCAGCTATTTAAATTTCCAAAGAGTTAAAAGTAGAGAAGAAATTAATATTTAATTAGTTACCACTATGGCTTAGATTATTAACTCCCACATCATAAATAATGATCTTTCATTTCATCTCATACTCCCATTTTAATGGGTTCATCTCTTTAAACTTTTCTATAATAATTTCCATTGATGTGTGGTAAAAAAATCCCAGATAACCCCCCCTCTAGTATACAATCTTTATCTGTCGTCTATTCTTTCCAATTGATAAGGTACGTTGAATACTGTGTACCAATTTTGATGAAATTTATAATTTATTTTTAGAGTTTTAAATTACAAAATATCTTTTCTCACATATATAGAACTTCAAAAGAGATTCACTATTGGATTTTTTAATCTGGGACATGTGATATTTAAAAATCCTCTAAGCCTTCTGGGCATTTTCTTGATACAAGACACAAGAGTTTTTTTAGTGAAGACACCAAGTAAATCTATATCACTTTTGTATTGAAATTATTATAAATCAACATTGAATATACAAATTAGTAGTATAAGCTATTATCTCTATAACGTTCACATGAAATATATATAAGATAAAAAATAAATACCATTTTTGTGAGAATTATATTCCATGGTAAATAGACAATAATTTTAATATAAAAATTGATATAAATTAAAATTGAAGTGCAAATAATCCTTCAAAAAAATATTCCAAATCTACATTAGTCTATGAAATATTTATGTTTTGACCAATAACCCCACGAAGACTTTATGTCTGATATTAATATTTGATGCCAAATTTTTGGATACACTTGTTGGGAAAAACTCCTTCAGCTCACCTGATTTTAGGGAAGACCAAGTCAATTTACACCAATTAATATTAATTGATACCAATTTATATGTATTAGAGTTACTATGATAACAATAGTAACTTTTTGTGGATTTGAAAACATTTCCCCTAGTAATAAAACCCCTTTAAATGTGGGTTTCATCAAGATTTTCCCCAATTCCATGCATCTTTAGGTTTAATACCAAATGAATCTTTGAAGATAACCGAAACAAAAAGTTTCATGTATTATATATCTTCAACCGAACTTCACTCACATAAAAAACATCTGAATCTCAATTAAACTCTCCCCATAGATCATATATCCCCCTTAGAAAATAATCTCTAGAAAAAATTTATAAACATTATTGAATACTAGGAGAGGGGTACCTTAAACCTTTATTATTAAAGGAATGGGGTTAGTTAAGATGAAAAAACCCTTAACATTCCACCTTTCCTTTTCTATTTTTCAGTTTTTTGGAATGGAATCCCATAATCATCTCAATTAAACCGTCATTATATCAAGTATCTTGAATCCTAAACTTATTTCCCATGTTTGTCACTTCTGTGAATACATTTACACATTTCTCTTCATGGATGCGATTATTATCATCCTCCCATGGTTTTTTCTATTACACACCATTGGTTAAATTATGCACGGGGAAATATTTTAGGATGCTATATAATTAATGGATCCAACCATTGGATTCTTTATCCATTTATGGATTCATACTAAAATATTCACCTATATCCTTTTATTTTGTTTTATAAGACCACATTGGCATGCCTCTTCTATTACGTCCATGGGTACCATCTAGGACTCCATCTTCTTCATTACTGAATTATCAATTCCATGTTCTTATACCATTATCAAAGATGATAAAAATATTATTTTTGTTTCCTAAATTTATTTCTTTACATATAATATATTTGTATGGATTTAATATATTTTGGTGTTTGATTCACTTTTCATTAATGTGCATTATTATTATCTAAATTATTGAATCTCTTTTATGGCTTAAAATTCATTTTTATTGGATGAACATTTCCTCTGTACTTCATATGTGTAGAGCGTATTATTATATATTCATTACCCTTAAAGGATTAAAAAAGTAAGAATACCATTCCATGTGATTATTTTTAGAATAAATAATGAATTTACATTAAGAATAATACCTCTTGTGGCCTTTAATTGACTTAAATATATGAACTTCTAGATTTATTCATTCTCTTTTGGGATTATGTTAATGAAAACAAGTACCCACAACGTTGTGAAGTCTACCAAAGTAGTAGAATTTCAATTCCATATTCCTTTTCACATCCTTCATTTAATATGAAAAATGTAACTATTATTTTATTTTTTATTTTATGTCTATATTTCTTTTTAATATTGAGTATTCAATTAGAGATATTATCATCTTCTCATTTTAGGTGTTTATAGTATCCTAAAAAATATGATATTCTAAAACTACTTCTTAAATTGTGCAACAATTTCATTCAAACCCTATGTGGAATCTACTATGGATTTCCTTCTCTCATCAAACTGAATTTTTAGTAGAATTATTCATCCATTTAGTTATTTTTCGATCGCCCTTTCGTTTATAATATCTTGGTAATTCTCTACAATCATGTAACTATATTCCTCCATACTTGTTCCCATTTTCCTTATGTTGAAATTAAATGATACTCTTTCATTCATTAGAATTTTATTTTACAAGGAAAAATCATTAAAAAAATCCACTTATTCATGATTATGAATGCTATACCTCATATTTTTTAATAAGGATATCATATTATCCATTTCTGTAATATATCCTTGATTGGAAACTTGATGTTGTTGCCACTTCACTCAATTAATACTTACTTTCCAACAATTTAAAAGAGACTCAACCAGCTAATTTATTTTCTACTCCAAGTATAGAATCATATTAAATAGTTGATTCAAAACAGACCTTGTCTTTACTTGTTACCTTAAGAGATGATTTCATATTGTAATTTTTTTCCTTTGGAGATAAAAAAACATTCATTTGGCCTTCATTCATGGGTAAATAAATCTTCTAACTACATCCGCATGCCATTAGAGAAGATGAGATGAGAAATATAATTGTGATAATATTCTATAAGGGAATCCATTAATTTATATTTTTCCCAAGGTATTAATTTAAATGATTCATTGATTTATTTCAATGATAAATCTATAATATCTTAGTAGAACAATTAATTTATACAAAACATATCGAGGAATTTATCACGAATTTTCCATAAATGAAATTCCCTCCATTACCATGTTCTAAAAATATTTTTATTTAAAAAATAATAATTAATTATGTATTCCATACTTCAAAAAATTTAGATCATGATTGAGAAACAAAAAATCCAAAATATAAACCTACCCTTTTATACTTATTGATAGTCTATAAAGGGTCTTAGAAAAAGATATAACCTGGGGGTGAATTAGGTTATGAAATTATTAATTAATTTAAATAATGTTCGGAAGCCCAAAAACCCTATAAATCTCACTGCTCTTCAATCGGGATTAGTCTGGGACAATCACATCCTTGGATCACTACATTACAATGATTATGGTCAACTCTTTGTCATCAAAAGTTCACTTACCATATTTTTATTCTCTATATATTCCATCAAATTTATGGACATGTATGTACCTCTAATAACATCTGGTATTTTGAATGCATCGATAAATGTAAATAGATACTATATCGATGTCCACTTTCTTCCCAACACAACCATGATGTGATAAAATCATGGAAAAATATATTTTTTATTCTAAAATATGTTAAAATTAATTTCTTTATTCTACCCTATTTATATTGATTTTAACTTATAGTGACATAATAAATTGTCCTTCTTGTTCTATCGAAATATATTCAATAAGTTCTGAACTTTATGTTTTTTCCAACATCTCATCAATAAAACATTTCTCTTATCCTCTAAAAATCAGTTATAGAAGTGTATCCAAATGTTCAAAATCCTTCTTCTACCTATCTATTTCACCATTTAATAGTGATATTATCTGATTATTAAATTAGAAAATTTTATGAAAATTATTTATCATTTAAAACCACCTATAACTACCCATGATTACATTAGGGTTTACTTCATCATGAAGTCAAAGAAAAATTACTTCTTTTTGGATCCATATCTATCCTCTTACAGAATTAATAAATAATTAATTAACCCACAAATGAATCATTGAATTATTCCTTCAAAATATATATTAATCATTATTTAAAATCAAGAACCAAGATTATTGAAATATTTAAGAACCATTCAGGCATAGACATATATGGAGTCATTAGTTTTGGCATGTATTATGCCGAAACACCCACAAAACCAACTATATTTCAGTCACCATTCCCTAGACATTCAATCTGGAGGATAAATTAAGTTTAAAAAAAATTGCTCCATATCAATTTTGGAAAGTTGTGTTTATATATAGAACTAAAATGTATTATTTTAATATGAATAATAAATATTATTATTATGGGAACCACTATGGATGTTTCATGTTCAATATTTGTTAAATATGAAATTTTAACAAAAAATTTACTAAAATACACTTTCGTGAAAAACAACTAGAAATTTTGAATTCCACCCAACCATTTTTATGGTGAATTAATTTTCTAATTACTGTATTATCCCCTAGCTCCATGAGGCCCTTTATTTACCTTCCATGTCACAAATGTGTTTTTTATGGAATTATTCCCATGTCCATAGCATATTTCTCAAATTATTTTCCATTTAGTCTATATCTGGAACTATGTCTCCAATTAAAGAAATTCTTTTTTCCATAGAGGCTAGAATTAATTTATTTTAGAATTCTAGGAAATTCAATATAAATCTAGACCAATGACCACAGAATGGTTTTCTTCGACTAGCCTATTCAGGCACTCTCATATTAAAACCATATTCTATGGGCATGTCCATCACATACCTTTCTTCAAGAAGTCTCTAATAACTATTTGTCCCGTATAATGACTATTTCATCTATTTTTATAATTCAATTGTACTTATATGATTCATTCCAAGTATTCTTCTATTGTTTCTAACTCTGTTGACACACAAAACTACTATTAATCAAATTTTTTTAAAATAACCACTTATTTTAAAAAAATCAATCTTCACTCCACCAATACTTGTTGTAAAAAAACATTCTTTAAAAATAATAATTATTGTAATCAAATCCAACACAACTTATTAGGGTTATTAAGGGTTTTATTTAAGCTCAAGTAGCTTTTAAAATTCCATATTTAATCTATATTACCATCTTTTGTGGAATGAGATACAATTTTTTTGTTGATGTAATTATTTTAAAAAAACACTTTCATTATTATCCACATGTATTTTTCAAAGATCCATATTATTGCAGCATCTCAGTGGATATGAATATATAATTTCTTCCTTATCATTCCATCCATCAAAGATAGATTTATCATCCCACTACATGCCAAGACTTTATTATTGTAGACCTGTTATTTAAATAACCATCAATGTATTCCTTTACTCTAGATAACTACAATATCAACTCTAAAACACAACCTCTATATCTTTATTGAACACCTATATCTTTAACTATCATGTTAAGATATTTCCTGTTTTCATCACTAATTGTGGTTCCATTGTATAGTAAAAAGTTACATCATTATTTGATCCCATTTAAGGTTAGTGTCTTCAGATTTCATCCATCTAATATCTATAATAACATCCCTACATTTTTATCAGAAAATACAACTTACAACCTCATTATAAAATTTCCTTATTTTTGTTCTATGGAAAATTCCACCATAAATGTACAACATGTCCTTCTCTATTAAGTTATGTAAGATTATTCAAATATTTTTTTTATATATGGTGAATTATACTAAATCCCCTATGTTAATTAAAATGAAATTCCAACTACAATATTTTATATTTAATTTTCACCCTTTGTCCATATAAAAGAAGATGGTTTTCAGAATGAAATTGTATTATTTTATCTTCTTTGTTTTCCACTAAAGGCAATCAATTTCAATCACCCATTAAAATAGATATTTCATTGAGTATTACTTCCATATCCTTTAAAACATCTAAAATGTTTATAGAATAAAAAAACACTATATTTTGAGAGACCAGGAACCCCTTCTCAAATAATCATAGTATCCATTAGTTTCTTTCTCAAACCCCACTTCTTAAAATATATATTTATAGATTAATAAATCGACCATTTTAATTAAAACTACTATAAAAACTAGATGATGTTATTTGTTGGTATTTATAGAATTTGGACCTATTATCCATTTCAACATTATCAAAAATATCATTAGGAACTTTCAACCATTTATAAATATATAATATTTATTTAAATATATAATATATATTTATATCATCATATTCTCTAATTTTATCTTCCTAAATGATATAACTTCAAACATGAACATTTTTCTATATTTACAATTTGTCTTACTTCACATCATATAATCATCTTTTTGAACACAATTTCCATATTTTACTAATTATATTTTTTAGAAAATTCCTATCTAGATCCTTTTATGTTTCACCACTTTTACCAACATCTATATGTTCTCAATGATTTTATATATTGAATTTTCATCATAGAAAAGTGGAATCTAGAAACTCTCTAATCACACTGACCCAAAAATGGGGGTAATAAACCAGATTTTATGTAAATAAAAACTATTCTATCTCTGTCATTGAGTTTTCAAACACTTTGATATTTTATTTATACTTCATTAGAAAAACACATTGAGATCTAAAAATTACACAAACAAGAGAATCAATAAATAAAATATATATTAAAAAGTGTGTGATTCATACACTATTTTGAATCAATTGATACCATTTTTTTGATAACTCATGTTATGGAATGATATCTAAAATATACCCTCCACTATAGGGTTGTTCTTCTATTCTAGTTGAGGAAATTGGCATTCCGAAATTTTTCTTCAACATATTGTGGAATTTCATCTCCTATGGGTTAGAATTAAAACATTCAAAAGTACATACAAATATACACAATGGGAGTAAATTTTTATCAATAATTTGTTTCATAAATAAAAATTAGATGATACTTCTTAATTTCTTATTTTATATATAAATCATGAATTCACCCATAATTTTTTCTCTTATCCTTTTGATCCATATCCTCCTTCATTATGTTCTCAAACCACTTTAAATGTGGCCTGATTTCAGTTTCTAACTACTAAATTTAGATTTATACCACATGAAAACTCATATTTGTCTTTGAAATTCCATTATCTACTGAATAGGATCTAAATAAATTGTAAACATCATCACAACATGTAAGAATATAATTATAATTATTAAAAATTATAGTTTCCTAACACAATTTTTTTCACATATCGCCATTAAACATTTTCAACTAATAGATTTTAGGTCCCACATAATCTCAGATCACTACTCTCATTTTTTATAATAATAAAATTTATGGGGGGAGTGCTACATATCAGCTATCCACAAGTAGTGGAATGTGGATTACCTTGATTAACTAAAATTTTTCTGATAAATTTTTTATAATACTTATTATTGGGGTTCATTAAAAAACACATGTACATACATCATTTTTGGTAGATGAATTATAATAATTAATATTATTTGTAAAAGGTTTCATCCATATTGTGAGGATAATTGAACATGTACAAGTCTACTATATTGAAGAATTTTCACTGAAAACCCTATCAGTATTACTCTACCATTGGAGGGATCTTCTAAATACCTTGACATATTCCATTCTTCTATACCAAGTGAGACAACTTTCGAATTCATCATGTATTTACTATTTAATTTCCATTATGTTCTCTTGGGAATTGATTGAATTTGTTAAATATGTACTGATATTTTTTTTTCAGCTTTCACTTTTGGTTAATTGCTTCCTTATTTCCTCTCTATATGTTTGGTGTTTTCCTCTCTAAGAGGGATACAATGATAAAATAATTTTAGTGACTGGAGAACCTTTCATTGATCTCCATAATTACTTTCCCCTAATGTGTTAAATATTTTTTCTAGAAAATACTATTTTACTATTTATAAATATATTCTCATTTTTCATTAGAATATATTATTTACTTTTACTCCATTGGATAGTATATTGTGGAAATATCTTCTCATATTCTTTTGGTTAGTTCAAATTAAATATGTCCCATAAATTTTCAACCATTTATGGTTATTAATCGATTGAGTTTTTTATATTATATTTTATTTTACCTTTGATTCTTTTGTATTCTTGACACACACAAATGGTTTATACCAATGGATTCTCATGAAAGCCTTCTATTAAGAGTAATAACTATTTGATTTAGATAGAATATTCTATTTATCAAATCATTATAGATTTGAATAATTGATCTATTTGATTTTTGATAAAACCAAGAGAGGTATCTCCTTCACCACATTTATGGATTTCAAGTGAATTTCATCTTCACTGATTTTTCATCCTTATACTTTATGTAATAATCTATATTATTTATCATTGAGCTTGATTAATTTATTGATTTTATCCAATCATCAAGAAATATTTTTGAGTGGTGTAATTCTACTTTTTTGGTAATTTATCCATTGTTATTTATTCTTCAATCAAATGTAAATTCTCTCCATATAATCCAATTTTCCCATTCATATTTTCTCAAAAAAATTTATGTATTTATTTATGTTCGCCTCCACATGACATAATATTTTATACACTATTTCCACATATTTTATTGATGACTGGTTTACCTCAAAGATAATTTATAGTTGATACACATTTCTAGGAAATGACATTATCTTTTTTTCGGATGAAACCTATCTAGAGTAATGAATTGATATTATTTACCCTTCTTCCATAGATTACATATATAGAACTTTATTTTTTAGGGATTTGGAATTTTAAAAATTTTAAACCTCATACAAAAGAAAGTTATAAAAATATTTTTGACAAACCAAATAGTCAAATTTACCTTTTTCAATGTGTTCTAATATTCAGTATTATTATTATTATTCCTCTTCAACATGACCTTCTTAATAAGTCATTTTTTATTATTCTTTGTAGATGATAACTTCATTTAATTTTCATACACTTTTCCCATAATTAACTTCCAATGTTTTCCACATTCTGAAGGCATTTTTTATAATGAGAATTTTTCTTATATACATCATTACACAATAATTTAATAAATATTTTATATATCTTTGAATAATTATATATTTTCATGTTCTTATTTAAATCTGAATATCAGTGTATAAACTCGATGAGTTTCTTATAAAAATCCTCTATGAAAATAAAAATATCATTTCCCCGACCATGACACGTTTGTCTCTTAAATATTCAAATCCTAATCATCAAATTTTTATAATACATGAATAACAATAATTATTTTAATAATTAAAAGAAAAAGTATAACCTATATCTGTGATAGCACTTATTGGGATTAGGATGAGTATGTTCACCCTAAGAGGGGGGAGTGAATCATGGCGATAGTTAAATGAGTGATGTCTTTCCATTATTGCAAGGAACTTGTTCATTCTATCAATCATATTAATGTCATTTTTATTGAATCATTAACCACCAAAGAAGAAATATAAATCATTTACCGGAAATAATGATTTTACCAGGTTCACTACAAAGGACATTGTCCAAAGAGTATTCACTGTTGATGTGTCAATTTTTAAAAATCCAATAATGCATTAGTTTTGGGGATACAAAATTTATTTTATTGTATCTCTTCATAATGGGACAAAATATTTATTTATTTTATCCAAAATGTAGTATCCATCATTGGATCACTCACACTTATTGACCTTTAGACACTTCTTCAAACAAGGCGATGGTCAATTTATAGAGTTAAAGGACTTTAACTATTTATATTATTTATGGTCTCTTACAGATCACGAAAGGTAATTGAGATTCAAAGTATCCTCAACTAGAAATAAATTATCTATTAATATTCTACTCCCTATAATTCTTCTCTAAATTATTGGAGATATCAAATACATATAAATATTTTATTATTTTTCTTCAACTTCATAGGAAAGAGGAGTGGGTCCAATTAATGTATGGACAAAGTATTCCCCTTTAGAAAAATATCATTAATAGAAATAAATTTTTCTATATGAATATTATCTTGTTTGAATAATATTTATTCAATTTATCTTATTCTTCAAAATCCTAATATTCCATGAAAATTTAATATTCTTTATATTTATTCCTTTAGATTAATATAATATGATTAATAAAACTCATTTGTGGCTCCCCTATTTTATTACTTTCTGAAATTATATATACAATTAAAATTCATCTCTCCTTAAATTTTATGAGTAGTATTTATAATATATTGTATGAATCTGACCCTCGATCAAGTGTTTTCGATCAATGATCTTCCTTTAATCCCCCTTGATCCATCAATGTTGTTTACATAATTAAATATTTTCAAATAAATCCAATTGGGTTGTGTCATACCACATGAATTTTCAATTAGATTTAATTTTGAATGCATGAAACACTGATTCCCTACAAAACAACACATTTTATAATATAGTAGTAAAACAAAACGTTTCCTCTACTATATTTTGAATTTTGAAAAATGGTCCTCTAGAATTGTTATCCGTAAGTCATTTGTAGTCTAAAATGGAGTTTAATTTTGAATTATACACATCGTGAAATTCTTAGGGTCAATTTTTGGTATTGTTCTGAAATTCCAGAATTTTTGATGAGTAGAGAAATACGGTAAAATAGGGTATATTCAAATTATCTACAAAATACTCTATTTATGAAATTATGAGAGATTTAGGGCCATATGGATAGAAATAAAATGACCTTATTACTATTAAGAGTAACATAAAACAACACTATTGGTCTTCTCGAGGGAAACAAAAAAATAATGAATTAAATATTCAAACTTCACTCACCTCCTCTACTATAAAACTTTCCTCACTCCCTCTTCGATTATATCTTATAATCATAGATTATTCTCAACTAAATTCCCAATTCCCCTTACATAGTCACTCATGATGTCATTAAGCGCTTTCTATTTCAGAAATAACAAAACCCCATATATTAATCGGGTTCCAAAGGGGTGGATTCTATTGGAAAATTTCTCTTTTCATTTCTTTTATTTCAAGTACTATTTTATGTGGTATGTATTTTACGTTTTTATACGATGTTATTATTTCCATTTTATTATGTTACTATATTTTTTTATGATTACTCTATTAATTCATAAAAAATTTCCCCTCTCTTTTAAATGTTTTCTAAAACCATGTTACATAGCTATTATGCTGGAGAAGTTTCCTCTCAAAATCTTTCTCTTTTTCAAGAACTATTATTATCTTTTAATTAAAATTTTATAATGTTGTTTTATATAATTAAATATCCCCATTAATATATATATTATTAAATAATTATTATATACCCATTTTCTTTTGTCAATATATTTTATTAATTTTTAACTGACACAGTTAGACTACTAGTTTTTCGTAAGGGATTTCTCATTTTGTTTTATTTTTAGTTCATTTTTTTCGTTCCTCTATTCCTTTATTCCAAATATTTTTATTACTACAATATCATACATGTACTGGATGATTTTCATGATAAAGGAATAATGTTTCCTTATCTCTCATATCCTATTATTTTATACTAAAAATGAAATCACCACCCGAGATGTGTTAATCTACCACTTTAAGGATGATGGGTTTTAAATTTATATTACTATCGTAAATTATTGCCCTAAAAACGTTATTATGGTTGAAAAAGAAAATAATATATGTATTATGTGTCATATATGGTTTTGGAATCTTTTTGAACACATGTTTTTGATTTATAATGCATAATGAGTTCGTTGTGTTCAAAAAACCCCAAATTAACCCAATATCTTTTCATTAAATGAGTTAAAAAAAATTCATCTTCACTCCAAGTAATAAAATTTAATTTACAACCATGTAACGTTTTGTATGTTCAGTAATTACATATAAATTCAATTCTAGACCACAATTATCATTTTAAATGCTTCTCCATTCATGTATATTTGTATACCGATCATGAAGAAAACGCTCCCCAAAAATTAAATTGAACCTCTTAAACCCATCAGGAAGGCCATGAATGAACTTAATAAAGATAAGATAAGTCAATTACATTTAGAATAGGTTATAAAAATTTTAACTCATGAATTTAATTTGGTTTTCCATGACACTAATATCAAGTGAAGAATCCCATCCGACTTATAGTAAGGGTCTCTTCATCCCACTTCCATATTTGTGATATATTCCATATTCAGTACTATTACTTGTGTTTGCTGAGTTCATACTTACCATTTATGATTCATACCATGAATATATTTATTATAATGGTATTCAATATATCATTTTATTACCATCAATCTTGTGTCATTCAAATCGATTGATTACAAAGTGATGAGGGTTTTCCACTAGAAACTCCATTTTCATTTGGGTTACCTTTATTGTCTAATTATTTCAACGAAATTCTTATGTATTATTGGGTAATCTGCATAAATTTTGTGTTAGTTTTCTATATATGTTTAAAAACTATAATCATGCCTTAATTTATGGGTAGTAACATGTCTTAAAAGGAACATTCAAAATTATTTCTGAAATACAAACCCGATTCAAGGGATCTTTCCAAATTCTAATCCATTTTCAAATGGGCACCATAATCTATTTTAAGCAACCATTATTTATATAAAAAACTAATTTTATCATAAAAAATGATCTTGGATCATTTCTAGATTTAATATGACAAACACATCTTTCTACTTTAACATTCTCTTTAATACTTTCTTTAAAATGTTCTAAAATGATTTATTTCTAAAGAATCTAAAGAAATATTGTTTTACTTATTTCACTTCAGTGGGACATCATTTATGCCTAAAATATAATTTCTATGTCGTAAAATTTTATTTAATGGGATATTCATGATTAAAAACTGATTTCACAGTGAATATAAATGATTTTACAAAATAAATTATCATTCAAATGTAAAAAGGGATTTTTCTAATCTCACATTATATTTTTTGAGATATATGCCATGTTGACCACTTATTTATTTTTTTTTGTTGGTTATTCCATTTGATATTTCATATAGAGAGTCTCCTTTTATCCTAATATTCTATGGGGTTATGATTTGAATGTTTCAAGGTGGTATGTGACACTTTGGAATGTTTAAGGATTATTTGATCAATCATTTTTCAATGGTCTCATTTAAAAGTATCCACATATATGTTGAAATACTTTGTTAAAAAACTTAACTAATTGAAGTTTATCTCTTATTATATCATCCATTATTTTTTATTGATTGGTTTATGATTAGATTTCCTTTGGATGTGCTATCTTGAAACCATACACCATATTACACTAAATGGTTAGTATTTATAATTAATGATTGGGTAATTTTATTTACATTTCATATGTTAGTTTCAATATGAATGTGTATGTTTCTTATGTTTACCCCTGTTCATAAGATAACTTCATTTGACATAGTAAGTGTTCGATGGGGCCTGTTATCGCCCTCGGTGCATCAGTAGGTCTCATGAGACACACTATGGTCATGGCACAAGGCTTTGAAAAAATCATTATTTATAGTCATGGAATGAAGCTAGGTTAGTATAGTTATAATGTCCTGAATTATGCATTCCTTTAGTATGAAAATAGCATTGATTGTTCATGTGGGTATTTAACTAGTTGAAATCCCATGATTATTGAATTTTTTATCCAGATCTTAATCCTAAATTAATGTGTTCATGTTTTTGTTAAAGGATTATGTTTTTATTTATTCAACATGGATAATGTTTATGTTATTATATATTCTAATATATTTCTTACCCTTACTGATAATTTAAGATTACCCCTTTCTTATATTTCATTTTCTAAAGATATGAAGATGTTTATTATGAATGACATGTATGGATAAACATAAAGTTTTGGATGTTCCAATAAAAATAATATGTTGTTTTAATTTTAATGTTGTAATGTTAAACCAATATATGTATCCAGTATTCCTAAAATACTATACTACTCAGTCCTTCGGGATTTGATTCCTTGTAATCATGCCAATTTATTAAAATAAATCACCAACTCCGGGTAACTAGGTTTAGGTCCTCATAGTTGGTATCAAAGGAAGTTTAGTAGGGAACTTGGAAACTAGATATTGGAAAAGTATATTAGTGAAAAGAAATCTAAGATATACTTTAGGGATAAAAATACAAGGACATCCTTGAATTTTGGAAGGGAATATATTATGTATATTATCAAGAAACTACATCCCTATATGGATATGACCAAGTAGAGGTGGCTCTGGTATAAATGTATCTTGGGGTGACACCCAAAAACACCACATTGATCCAGAATTGAATGGGAACTGAGGCACAACAGCAGGACATGCTACACTCTTGGTTTGACACTATCGGGTGATATTCATTGGTAAATTCATAAGCTTATTATAGACAATTAGAAAGTAGTCATGCCTCCAATGTTACCAAAGTAGATGTATCTAGGATTTATGATGCCTAATGTTATGTTATGTGTTATACCATATTTAGAGATATAGAGCGTTCATAATTTTATTAGATAATATATAATAAGGAATTGATTAGAAATGGTGCCTAGCATAAAGAATGAGAACATCACTAATACGCGAGATGCAGAATGTAAGGAGCATATATCTGATTGTATTAAGTCATAATTTCAAAGGAATATTTTCTCCCAAGTATCATAATAATATAAGGAAATATTATCATGTCTTTAAAAGGTATGTAAATACTTCTCTTAGTCTTGTGGCTTTGAAGGGATGAAAAAGAAGAAGAGGATGGTAGAGAAAAACATTGATAAAGGGAAGAAGGGAAATATGTATATCCCCACATGTGATAATTGTGGAAGGAAACACATTGGTGTATTATTGAGAGGAAAATGAGTTTTCTTTAAGTGTGTAGAACAAGAAAATCATTCTTTTAATTGTAATACAAGTATTGAATTTACCTATATTCAATGCTTCAACTGTAATGAGATGGGACACTATGAAAATTAATGCCCCGAGCATCAAAAATATACCCAATGGTTATTTTGGGTAATAATAATGTTATGATACTACCACATATGAGGTATAGTGAATAATATTCCTAGTCAATAATCATTCCATTTGAATATTTGGTCAGAAATTTAATGGTTTTATGAATTATGAGACATATAAGGATTGTACTGTAGTACTCGTTCATTAAGGATTTGTGGTTGTATGATGAATTGTACAAAGGAAAAGTGATTCAGATGAATGTTAGAAATTTTAGAAAAAATTATATATGATTGAGGGAAAAACAACACTTGATATATATATATATATATCTAATGATGAGAAAATAATGATGAAATGATTGATTTAGATAAATACAGAATACCATGGGACTAGCTTTTGACTCGTCGAGAAGTTGTCTATACTATCATCTATGGAGTTTACATCACTTTTGTAATTAAGGAATATATCTGATAAAATGTATCATAGTTATGGAATACGGAGAAATGCATGTTTCCAATATGTTTTGTACAGTATTTCAAGTTATTACCATATTTCAAGAGGATTCATGATGAAGTTATTCACATGTTTGGAATATGAATTTTAGAACTAATTCTTATTGATAAAAGGTTAATGACAAGTTCATCTTGTAAATTTAGTTACCTTCATAATAATATGATGTACCATTATTATTTTGGAATTTTTTTACCATTTAAGAAATTGTTTATGTTGATTATTTTATGGAGTTTTAGAGTCACTACATAATGGTTTGATTATTCTTCCATAACCTTGTTGTACCATTAGAATGTGTTTTTTAGTAACTGATTCATTTCCCTTTCCTCTTACTAATAGGATATTTTAGCCATATTCCTGATGTGGGTTTCCCACAAGATAATTTGAAAGTATCAACCATTAACATTCGATGTTCAATTTCAAAATTTGAGGATGAAATTTTTTTAAGGAGGGTATAATGTAACACCCCTAGAATTTATAAATAGTTTTAACATTGAATGCATGAAACACTAAGTGCCTACATAACAACATATTTTATAATCTAGCGGTTAAACACAACATTGCCTCTACTTTGTTTTTAATTTCCATAAACATTTATCTAGAGTAGTGATCATTAATTCATTTGGACTCTAATAGAACTAAATCAATTTTTTGTGAATAGTAATATACCATTATATATAATAATATAACCCTTATGAATAGTAAATAATTATATTATATTATTTTCATAAGTTAATAAGATAATGAGATATTAATTTATTTTTCAATGTGATATAAAACTAATTATACCTTTAAAATAGTTATTTTTTGAATTATAAATGATTTAATATAATAATTAAATTAATAATATTTAGATAAATATTTTTTAAAAATGGTTTTCAGTTTTGAATTCTACACATAGAAAAATGATAAGGGTATATGTTTGGGACATTTCTAGAATTCTTGAATTTTTTATGAATTGTAAAATACGGTAAAATACGGTATATAAAAATTAACAGAAAAATACACTATTTATAAAATAATGAGTGATGTAAGGCCACTTGGTTCTGACTCAAATGACCTTATTACTATTATGGGTCACATGAAACAACACTATTGGTTGTCTAGAGGGAAATAAAAAAAATAAAGTATAAAATAATCAAAAATCACTCCTCTCATTCACTATAAAAAACCCCCTCACTCCCTTATATCTTCACTCCTATAAGCCTTTAATATCCTCAAATATCTACCCAATTACCCTTCCCTAGTCCCTTCCCATGTTCAATAAGCTATGAGTCTTGGAAAATGATGAAAACTCGTTCCCTTAATGGTGTTCTTAAAGAGGTGGATTCAAGTGGTAAATTCCTCTTTTCATTTCTTTTATTTTATGTTCCCTTTTATGTGCTATATATTTCAATTTCTCATAAAATGTTCTTATTTAAATTTTATTCTGTTACAAAACTATTTTATTAGTCTTCTATTAATAATTAACCCATTCCCCTCTCTTATTAAAGTTTTCAAAAACCATGTTGTATAGTTGTTGTGTTGCAGAATTTTCGTCTCAAAATATCTCTCATTTTCAAGCACTATTAATATCTTTTAATTTCATAATTTTTATGTCAGTATATATAATTAAATATCCTATTACTATCTATATTATGTAATAATAATGATATAAACTTTCTCTATTATCAATATATTTTATTAATTTTTATGTGACGTTGTTAGGTTGCCATATTTCTATAAGGGATTTCTCAACTTTTCTATCATTTTGAGTTCATTTATTTTTCATTCCTCTCATATTTATTCCAAATATTGTTGTTACTCAAGTATCTTAAATTTACTAGAATTTTTTCATTATAATTTAATAAATTTTCATCATCTCTCCTTTCACATTCATTTATACTAATAATGAAAACACCACCTTAGATGTGCTAATCTACTACATTTAAGGACGACAGTTTTCAAATTTTTTCCATCTTCAATTATGGTCATGAGACAATTATTATGGTTTAACCAGAATATAATATATGTATTATGCATCATCTATTGTTCTAGAATCTTTTTTAACATATTGTTTTTATTTATATTGAAAAATGTGTTCGTCGTGTTCAAAAAACCACAAATTAAACCAAACAATTTTCATTTTATGACTCAAAAAATGATTCATCTTCACTCCAAGTAATAAATTAGAATTTACAATTTTGTAACATTATGGATGTTCTATAATGACATATAGCATCAATTATGGAAAAAAATTATCATTTTAAATGATTCTGTATTCTTGTATATAAGTATAACTATCACGGATATAACGCTCCCAAATAATAAAATTGAACCACTTAAACCCATCAGGAAGGCCATGAATGAACTAAATAAGGTTATAAAAAACCAATTACATAAATAATATGTTATATAAATATTAATTAAGGAATTTAAATTTGTTATCTAGGACACTGAGATAATGTGAAGAACACCATCAGATATAAGGTAAGGGTTTCTTCATCACACTTCCGTCTTTGTTAGATATTCCATATTCACTACTATTACTAATGTATGGTGTATGTATAATAACAATTTATGTTTCATATCCTGAATATTACTATTATCATGTTATTCAATTTATTGTTTTATGATTATTAATTTTGGGACATTTGAATCGATTGATTACAATTTGATGAGGGTTTTCCACTCGAACCTATGTTTTCATTCGGTTAAATTTATTATCTAATTACCTCAATGAAATACTTATGTATTATTATGTAATCCTTATATTTTAGGTGTTATTGTTCTATATATTTTTACCAACCAGAATCATTTTTTATTTATGGTTATAAACATGTTTTAAAAGGAACTTCCAAAAGTTTTTATGAAATACAAACCTGATTCAAGATATGTTTTGGAATTCTTTTTAGTTTTAAAGTATACAACAGAATCTATATTAATACACCATTATTTTTATAAAAAAATAATTTTTTTTCGTGAAAAAAATCCTACATCATTTCGATATTTAATATAGAAAACATGTCTTTTCACTTTAATATTTTATTTAACACTTTCATTAAAATACTCTAAAATGAATTGTTTCTAAAACTCTTAAGAACTCCTATGAAATTATTTCACTTTAGTGGGACATCATTTATTCGAAAAATATAATTTCAATGTCCTTGTATTTTATTTTCAGGGATATTCATCTTTAAAAACTGATTTCATGGCGAATATAAATTATTTTCCCAAAGAACTATTCTTTCAATAGTTAAAGGGGTTTTTCTCATATCACATTAAATTTTATGAGATATACCTCTTCTTCAAAACTTATTTATTTATTTTTGTGTATTTTCTTCCATTTTTAATATCATATCATGAGTCTCTTTTTCTCATTATATTCTAATGGATTGTGATTTGAATGTTTCAAGTTGGAATGGGGCACTTTGGAATTTTTAGTGATTATTTCATCTAGGATTTTTTAATGGTCTCATTTAAAATTATCCTCACATATGCCGACATACATTGTTAAATATTTTACTTCATTGAGGTTTATCTCCTATTATATCATCCACTATTTGTAATTGAATTTTTTATGATTAAATTGATTGTGGATGTTCTATCTTGAAACCATTCACCATATTACTCCGAATGGTCAGTGTTTATGATTAATGATTGAGTAATGTTATTTACATTTAATATGTTAGTTCTAATATGAATGTGTATGTGATTTATGTTTATCCCCATTAATAAGAGGAATGTTGTGGATATAGTATGTGTCAAGTTGGGCCTGCTATAGCCCATTGGTTCATTGGTAGGTCTCATGAGACAAACTACGGTCTTGGGACATGGCTTTGAAAAAATTATTAATTATGGTCTTGGAACGAGGCCTGAACAATATGGTTATGATGCCCCAAATTATTAATTCCATTATTATGAAAATTGTATTTATGGTTCATGTGGTTATTTGACTAGTAGAATACCCATGATTATGGAATTAATTATTTAGCTCTTATTCCCACCATAATGCGTTCATGTTTTTTAAGGGATTAGGTTTTTATTTTTTACACATGCCTAATGTTTATGTTGTGATATCTTCTGCTATATTTCCCACCACTACTAAGAGTTTTATTTCACCCCTTTCTTATGTTTCATTTCCATAGGATATGAAATGGTTTTTAATGAATGACCTGTAGGGATAAACATAGAGATGTGGATGATCCCATTAATACTTATATGTTGTTTTTCGTTTCAAGTTGTAATGTTGAACCTATGTAGGTATCATTATTTCCAAAACTAATAAACTACCTAGTCATTCGAGATTTGATTCATTTTAATCATGGAAATGTATAAAAATAAGGCACAAACTATTGGAATCTCGGTTCGGGTCCTTACAGGTTGGGTAAAATAACATAATCTAAAAAAACACCATATTTTTATATTCAAATGGAGACTTCAAAATATCAAGGTAATATCCTGATCACCTTATAATATCATGCCACATAGTGTGATTTTATATACTTTTGATGATGGAATCCCATTTGGGATGTTATTTTGTGGTATTTTATTGATTCAAAATTAATAATGTTGGGATGGATATGTTTGTTTTGGAGTCATTATAGAAATTATCATGGAAGATTAAGGTGAAATGTTTAAGAATTGGATGTGAGGAAGATCCATAAGTTACATGTAAGTGAAAGTGATGAAGATTTGGTAGTTATCCAGATATAGAAGATATGATTTTCTAAATCTGATGAGGATTTTGAGATTCTATATTTACAATGGGAAATATGTTCTATATTTTATAGAGAATGGTTTAATGTAGAAATTCCTTTTGAATTAAGAGGATATATTTTGAATACGTGGAAGAGGTTTATGAATTTTATAGGTAGAATTTCGTAAGGGGGTTATAATAGGACATGAGTGAAAAGAATATTGAATTATATAAGTTCATGTTTTTTTAATATTAAATAATGCACATATTTTCCTTAACATTAATATTGTATTTCGATGATGCATAATATTTATGAAATGCAAAAGGGTTTTCAAATGAATGGTTTTTTTATTCATGAGTAATTTTTGTTCCCTTCAAATGGAATGAATTCTTAAAGAAGTATAATTTAAAAAATAATCAAACCCTCACAAAACAATTAAGGAATCTTGAAATGAGGCATGGGTTTTATTAATTTTTAAGGTTTCAGTATTATATGGAATTTTGTATTTCCATTGATAACTTCACTTTGTGAAATTTAGTTTCAAATCAAGAAGTTGTTTGGTAGGGTTCAATGGATTCCATGAAATAGATTCATTAATTCCATAGATTTAGGGACCCCTCTATGAAGATATTTCAATGTGTATATTTTTTATGTCAATATATTATGGAATTTGGAGTTGAATAATTCCACACATTGGTAGAAGCCACCATGGATATAAAATTGTATGATGATATAGATCTTGTTGTATTGAAGACTGTGTTGTGATTCAAAAATACCATTGTGAAATAGGGATACCCAAAATGGGTCTATTGAAGGTTTTTTAGAACTAAATGTGAAAATTGTTGGAACTAGTCCATGAAGAAGAAACACCCCATGGAATAAGATTCATTTCATAGTGAGTAAATCAAGGTACGATCTATCAATATCTCACCAAGAATTTTTTTGAAGGACCTAATCATGAATATTGAAGGTAAATGTTAACACTCTAAGATGGGATCTTTTTTGACTTGGATATTTAGTTATGATTAGTATCATGTTATTGAAATAGGAGTATCATGCCATAATTGTGGTGGAAAATATATGAAGAGGTCTAGTAAGAATGGTTTCCATATAAATATTTCTTATTTTTTGGGAAAGAAATCATTGAATTAAGATGAGGATTTAGATACAGTTTTGATGGAGGATGATATATGATTTTTTAAATATATTTATTAAAGATAAATGATAATCAACAAAGGAAACATGGAGATATAATCATTAATTAACTTGAAGGATTTCTCAAAATTAAGAATTTTGGAGGTATATTTAGTTATTGAAAAATAATATAATGACGATTCAAAGGGATAAAAACAATTAAATATCTAAATATATGAGAATGGTGTTACAAAAATAAGAAAACATGTTATAATTATAGATTTTTAATATAGCTAATTGTAGATATAATTGTTACAACCTGAATAATTTTACGAAGGAGAAAATGTTGAGTTCTAATAATAAATCATAGAAAAAATAATTATCATACTATATTCATTGAATTTCATGAAAAAGATGATTTTCTATTAAGAGTTGTGTGGTAAGGGGAGGTTTTAAGGTATTTAACATAAAGAAGTAGTGAGATTTCCATAAATGATGTAAAGGTAGTGATCACTGACATAAAAGTTACTTGGCCTGAACACACCACCAAAAAAACATCTATTGAATTTTTTTACATCCCCCCTATTTTGATGGAATTTCTTTATATTATCCCAATGTGGATGAACAACATAGAAATTACTTTATGCTGTATACATTCTTATCAATATTATTCATTAAATTATTAGTGATCAAGTGTTAAGAAATCATTGGAACAATCTGTTTGAGGTCCAAATATAAGAGGTGTAATAATTATATCATCATTTAGATAAGATAAAATGAATGAATCTACTAATAATGAGGTTAATAACATTTAGGGAAATAAGAGATTATGGAAAATGTGTTTTAATTATAAATGTTCCCTTCATTGAATAACCCCATATTTTTAAATGTTTTTCATCACAAACCCTTGAAGGAAAAAAATTAATACATTTCACTAGATTTCTTATTGAATTTTCTTACCTAATTTTACATGTTTGGACATTTATGTTAAGTATTATTTTTCTATTTTATTCTTTAAAATTCATAATGGTAGTAAATAAAATGGGTATTCGTCCCGTTTATGGAAATAACTTTCAACTAATGACTAATTATATACATCACAACTTCTAATATCTTGTTAAGGATGTTTTAATGGGATCTCATCAAATATATATTGATGATCCTTATAAATGGTAGATTGTAAGTATTTGGATTATGATTCCAAATTTATCAGTGTCTTAAGGGGGAATTAGCCATCATAATCAACACAAAGGTAATGTTATATAAATCTTGTCATGAAATGTTGAAAAATTAAATCAATGTATATGAAGTTACCTTAATAGAGATTTAATTTAAATCAAATATTCAATAGAATATTTATGAGTACATTAGTAAGAATATGAATGAATAAGATGATGCCTTATTTTATAAGACAATTGGGATCATAGAAGGTATGAGCGGACACATAAAAACTACTGTGGATGTTAAATTCTTCCAGAACATTTGGAAAATACTTCTTCCTTGTTTTTATCCAAAAGCCTCAGAGTTTAAGGGTAATGACTCCAAAGTGGGGATTAAATATTGTCAAAACATGGTCTCATCATATATGAGATGATGAATGATAGAAACATGGTTGTTGAAATAGGGAAATATCGTGAAGTGGAAGTCATGTAATTAAAGATTCATACTATATAAATAAATATTGAAGAATAATAGGTTAATTATTTAGTTTTATTACTTCTCTTAAAAGTGAAAATGTGAAATGGAATGATTAAGATAAATCTTCAACATTATTGATTCTACTATGGAATGGTCATAAATCATACTTAAATGTGTTCATAGAGTTTCTGAGATATGGATAAATATTATGAGTTTATGAAAAACAAATATAGAAAGGATTTAAAAAGAATTTAAACTATGAATACTGTCTTTAATAAGAATAATGTTATTTGAAAAATGATTTTAGATCCAATTAATTAGAAGAAAAATAAGTTAAGGACTAAAATAAACTCAAAAAACGATGATATCATAGTTTTTATTGAGTATTCACTAAACAATCATATTTGAAAAGGAGATATAAAATTTTGAGTTGATCCCTAAGATGAGTTAGAATCTATACACAATGAGATTAAAAATTGGGGTGTAAAAAGAAGTAAAATCAATTGGGTGGTTAGTGATTTCAAACTATATATTCTCTAATATAAAGTACATTATATTGAGTTTATGGTGGAAGTTAAAAATATAAAATATGATGTTGACAAGTGGGATGGAAACACTGGTGTAGGATCGTTGATAACGATTTCAGTATCAGAATATGATATAGATTCTCAATATACTATAGGGGTAAATTGTATCCATTAATAATTAATTTTTAACTTTTATTGGTTATATAAACCTTTCTATTGTTTAACAAAGTAAAACAAGTTAGATTCAAAAAACCTCTTGGTTCTACCAACTTTCTAGATTCTGGATATATGGTTTTGAAAATGATACTTAAGAAAAGTGTACAATGGAAAAGATTTTACCTTAAAGAGTATATAATATTACTAATAAGAGAACACGTACAAGAAAGTATAAGATAATTATACTTTCCTTATTAATCAACACAATATGGAAAACAAACATGAAAAAACACAAGTAATAATTATGAAATACTTTAACCCAAAGAGTATTGTATCTAACAACCTTGGATAAAGGTCCCTTGATTTATACTTTCAAGAAAATCTTTCTTACCCACACGAGGGTTAGCCCTTGATAAGAATATTAGAGTCTCTATTAATATCCCTATAAGCCCTCAAAATTCAAGTTATTCAACAACTCTGTTTTCATTATCAAGTATGTCCTCAAATTTAAGGTAGTCGACAACTCCATCTTCATATCCTCAAAATCCATCGAATGTACTCAGAAACATGCAGAGTCACACAAATCAAGAAGAAAAAGATGTTCAGTACACACAATGCATGATAGAATCTATCTATCTATAAATCACTTCAGCAACATGTGGTCTCTTTAGTTGTCAACTTTTTCCGAAGTAAAGTCCAAATGTTCATAATTTGTGAGCCCGTTCAAATGAGATCCAATTTATAGCTACTTCTCCAACCATCAGTTCCATACCCCAACAGTCATAATTTTCATTGAATCTAAGAGGGTCCTGTAAACATGTAATTGAAAGAACAGTTAGTTAGAAATAGAATACATGACATCATTTCTTAACTATAACAAATTTAAGAAAAATATGGTTGCTCATCCAAATTTAATTTTCTGAAGTCTAAGAAAAATAATATTCAGTGTTTGTGAACATTTAGATTCTATATTGCATGAATATCCAGATTCTAGTTTTCAAGGTATTTGGAGTCATAATTATATATATTTTGGAGTCTGAATTTTAAGGAATTAAGAACCTAAATTCTAAAGAATCCGGAACCTGAATTCAAAGTAATTCGGAGTTTCAATTCTATGGAATTCGGAACCTGAATTCTATGGAATTTCGAACCTGAATTCTATAGAATTCAGAAGTTGAATTCTATGGAATTTGGAGCTAAAATTATATGGAATTCAGAGTTTGAATCCTAAGGAATTAAGAGTATAAATTAAGGAGAATTAAGAGTATGAATTTTAGAGAATTCTGAGTATGGATTTCAAATATTTCAGAGTCTGAATTTCAGAGAATTTGGACTCTGAATTTCTGAGAATTAGGAGTATGAATTTCAAATAATTCAGAGTCTGAATTCGGAACCTGAAAATAGAATACTCTATATATATTTATTTAAATAATTCTAAGGTTTTAGATGTGAAAAAATTTACACTTAGGAATAAAAAGAGTTATATTTAGAGAAACAAAAACATTAAAAATGAAAACATGGTAAGGATAAATTTTCCTCAGGGAAGGAAAATTTTCCATATTAAGGAAAATAAAATTTTCCTTATGATAGAGTGTTTGTGATTTTCAAAACATAAAGGAATGGGAAAGTCATAAGGAAAAAATATTAACTCAACAATCTCCCCATTTTTGGAAATCACACACATCCTTTCTAAAAATAATATAAGGAGTCTAAAATTTTATAAACTTAACAACTTATCTCTCTTTACTTATGGATCAAATTGAATATGACTAACTACCCCTTAGGATTTCGAAAACTTAAGGATCGTATTATTGATTTCCCAAATGATATTTTACATTTTATTGCACATGAAAATATTCATTATGAAAACTCCCCCTTAAATGAACCCCCTTACATAAGGAAATTTTTCCTTTAATAAGTATAATTTTTGGTCATTTCATTCTCCCCCTTTGTCATATTGAGAAATGAATAAAGGGGATGGAATGAAATTTTTTTCCTTAAATATTTGTACTAAATAAAAAAAAATATGAAGTGAAACACGAATTTCATTAGTATTGGAAGAATTTGTACAATTAGAAAAAATACAACAAAAGATCAGATTTAGGAAAGATTACCCTTCTTTCTCATTTGGAATCAGCTTCTTCACAATTGTCTTGATCTTCTTTAGATCTTTTTGAGTCTCCTCCATACACTTGAGAAGCTAATCCAGATATTTAGTTTTCTTCTCTAAGGCATTTATCTTTTCTTCATGAGCATTAAAATTTTCTACCTTGTCATTCATGTCTTCTTCATGCTTAACAAGCTTCTCTTATATCTCTATTCTAAGATCCCATTTTCTCTTCCAATTTATGGATACATAATTTATCTCCCCATTCAGATCCTTAATTTATTTCTTCTGAGAAGTCTTTTCAAGAAATAGCTTTTCCTCAAAACAATTAGTGAGATCCTTGATCTTCACATCTCCAATGCCAAACCATCCTATACACTAAATTGAAATTCATCAAATATTCCCATATATTCTATTTTATTCCTTAACCAACATGTCATCTTCTTGATAGATCTTTTATGAGCCTCATAGATAATGAGAAAATATTGTAAACTTGCCTCGCGTCTAACACATTTATCCATCAACAATGACACAAAATCCAATTTTTGATTATACAAATGCTGAAGCATCTGGCATCTCAAGTCTATACTAAAAAATAGGGGAATAGTTCCAACATGGTTTTTCAAAGATAGAACGACAATGTCTTGTCCAAGTGGGTATAACTATGAATTTGTGACATTGGTTGGTGATTATTCTTTTTCTATTTCAATAACCTTATTTTTCGATGAAGTACCAACTTCTTTCTTCTTTACCACAATTTTTCTAGGTGTATCCACAACCACTTGTTTTACCTTATCATCCTTCAGAATGATTTCTTATTTAGTAGGAGATTCATGTTCGCTGTCTAATAGCTAAAATATTTTATCTTCATCAAATTCTTTCTTCTCAGCTCCTACCACAACATCTTCTAGGTTAATGAACTCATGATTGCTACTTTCATTTTCAGATAACTCATTCACTTCCTGCTCACCCTTATCATCCTTTATAAGGGCATAAAGTTTTTAGGATTTGGCTTCAGAGGTTCGGATTTACAGTTTCTCAAAAAGACATTAATTCTCATGGAAATCTTATAATTTCTTTATTATATCTTCCATATCATCACTCCCTTATTTTTATTATTCTTCCACTTATTTTTCTTTCACTATTTCTTCTTATTGATGTTATTCCAGAAGCACTAGATTCATTCTAGGAGTCTTTGGTAATGGTTTTACAAGAAAAGATTCTGGTGCCATAATTTGTTCTGAGACTTTTTTATAGCCTTAAGAAGGTATTGGACTATGTCAGCCTCAGACAACTTCTTCTTTTTCTTTTTATCTTTCTGATGCTTCTCAAGCTCCACAGTAGTCTTTTCCTTCAAGGAAATTGTCTAAGTAGGATCCAAACCAAAACTAGGCTCCCCTAATTTTTGGTTCTTATTTTCCTCTCTCCATTTAGCATCTACATCATCTGTATACATCTTTTGCTTCTCAGTTTTTTGGGGTGAGGATTGAGTTTCCTTCTCCATTGGTGTTTTTTCTTTTCCTTATGATTCCTTCACCTTCCTCTTCCTTCCACCATTTTTAGAGGTTTCAGCCACCTCCTATTTCTTTGAAAGAGCTTCAACTTATTCTTCTAACAAATCATGAAATTATCTGGATTAACTATTAAAGCCAATATTCATCCTCCTTAGAGCATCATCACTGAAAATAATTACAGTACAATTTTTCGGCTAAGAACTGCAAGGAATATTCAATGACTGAAGACAAAGAACAATGATCTTTGAATGGATAGCTGGATACATGATAATATGAGACTTTATATTTCCGTTCTTTGTATTCTAAATCATTAACAAGATATGATTAACCAAGTTTATAATTCTTAGGTTCACCATGAAATCCAAAATATAAATATCACTTTTCTTCAGGGCATCCTTGTACCCTTTTCTTGGAACGAGAAAACCTTGAACCCATCACTGTAGAATATGAAGATTTGTAGAGAGATGAATAATTTCAAGTGCCATCACTTACTCCAGGACAGGACAGTCTATAGCCTTTTCCTTGTCAAAAGATTCTATTACATCAGGAAGCATGTGTGATAAAAATACTACTTCTCCCTTATAAGGAATTTCTTTCAGATTGGCTTCCATGTTATTAGAAAGAGGGTATTTTTTCCATAGATCTTGAAAGTAAATTTATCTCTTCCTCCTTCATGGAAAAAATAACTGTCACATAGAATTCAACCAGAAATTCAAGATACACCGGATCCTATGCTTTTGGCTTTGATATACATAAACTCTCCCAACTATTCAGATTGATATTATTCAAACAATGGAATAATAATTGGAATAAAACATCAGATTTACTAACCTTTCATAGTAGATCTTCAACTAAGATATTTCCTTAATAATTGACATTTATTTCTTATAAGAGGCTTCAACATACATTTGGAATTAATGAAACTTTAAAGATCCTAAAGGACTTTAAAAATAGAGGTAGAGCCTCTGCACGTGAAGGCATGGAGATCGATGTGGGACAAGAATCAATTGGAAATTATATAGGCAATTGAAGTGACTTATCAACATCCCAGATTGATCCAATGGTTGAAAGCTTTTTTGAGATGATCTAGTAGTTGAGATGATAGTTGGAGAAGGATTTTTATAGATTCTGATCATTTGAGGTTTTTAAGAAGAACATTCATATTTAAGGAAAAATTATTACTAAGACTTAGGAAGGGAATCAAAACATTCAGATTTATATGAATATTTTTCATAATAAGGAAAAATTCTTCTTGAATAACGTTATATTCTGAATAATTTTATTACAAAAACATTGAAAATGTACATTTTGAGTACAAAAAATATTAGAAAAAAATATGAAAATATGATTACGAAAATTTTACCTACGAAGGCATTTACTACAAATATTTTAACTACAAAAATCTACATTAAAACAAATTTGACTATGAAAATTTTAATTACAAAAATTTTGACTACGATAATTCTAACAACCAAAATTTTAACTAAAAAAATTTTAACTACAAAAATTTTAACAACGAAAAAATTTTAACTATTAAAAATTTGACTATGAAAACATTGACTAACAATCAAATGTACTACCCCTATGAAAATGAGTTTTTTATTATAAGGAGATAGGTTTCAAAAAGATGTTAATAAGCAAGATTACCATATGGTTATCATTTATAACTTCTGTTTAATGTATTCAAATATATCAGATGGTAAATATTTTTTTATAATATCAGGGAGTTGATCATACGTTCTGATAAATTGAAGAATTATATTTCCTGTTTGTGTGCGATCTCTAAGAAAGTGATTCCTAATATCTATGTGTTTTTTCACAAGATTGATGTGCAAGGTTTTTAAATAAGGCAATGGCCCTAGAATTATGAGACAATATTTGTGTTTTGGTAAAACTCATACCATAGTTTATGACTGTGTGTTGCATCCACAACACTTGAGAACAACACCTTCTAGCTACTACATATTATGATTTAGCAGTGGAAAGTGCTACTAAGTGTTGCTTTTTTGCATGACCAAGAAACTATTGAGTCTCCTAAGAAATGGCATGTTATAGATGCACTTTTCCAATCCATTTTACAACCTCCAAAGTCAGCATCTGAAATGTTTTTAAAAACAAAATCATTTCTAGAAGCATAAAAGAGTCCTAAACCCATGGTTCCCTTTATATAGAGAAAAATCATTTTCACTGCCTTTAAATGAGATTTCTTACAATTGGATTGATATCTTGTACATAAGAATACTGAAAACATTATTTTTGGACATCTAGCTATCAATTATTGTAAACTTCCTATCAAGATCAAGTTAATTTGATGTACCAATGGGAGTACTTATACTCTTAGTGTTTTCATATCAATAAATTTTAAGTAGATATTTAATATACATATGTTGAGATATATATATATATATATTCCTTTTGGTATTTGAGAAATTTAAAATCCTAGGAAAAATGTTAACTCAACCATTATACTCATTTCAAACTCATATTTCATTAGATCCTCAAAGGAATCGGTTAAATATTGTTGAGTTGAACAAAATATAATGTCATCAACATAAATATGAACAATAAAAACATTTTTCTTATCTTTCTTTACAAAAAGGGTTGGGTCATCATTTCCATTAAAATAATAGTTTTGAATAAAAAACCATGTATGTCTATCATACATGGATCTAGGATCTTTCTAAAGTCCATACAAAGCTTTGGTAAGATTTAAAACATATTTAGGATGTTTTGTATTTTCAAAAGGATGAGGTTGTTCAACAAAAACATACTCTTGAACATAATCATTAAAGAAATAACTTTTAACATCCATTTTAAAAAGTTTAAAGTTGAAGAATGCTGCAATGGAAAGTAGTATACGAATTTATTTAAGTCTAGATACTGGATCATAGGTTTCTTTATAGTCTATTCATTTTTGTTGATTATAGCCTTCAATAACTAATCTAGATTTATTTATTATTATGATTCTATTTTCATCACACTTATTTCTAAAGACACATTTTACTATAATAAAAAATTTTTCCTTATGTCATTCAACCACGGTCCAAACATTATTCATTTCAAATTGATTTAGCTCATCTTGAATAGATTTTATACAATCATCATCACCTAGAGCTTAATCAGTTCTTTTCGGTTCTAATTGGGAATGGAATTCTAAATTTTATACTTCATTTCATAAGGATATTATAGTCCTTAAAGGGTGATTTACATCACCAATTATACTATCACTAGGATGATTCTTAATAAAAAACTGATTAGGGTTTTTCAAATCCTGTTCTTCAATGTATGGATGGATGTCTTCTGTGGTAAATACTTGAGAAAAATTTTCTTGAAATTTTTCCTTACCAAAATGATATTCTACCAAGGATTGATAATCAACTTTTGAAAAAACATCTGATGATGTAGTTTGAGGTTATTTAAAAACAAAGGTATTGGTTCATCAATTTTGATTTGTATTATTTCCTCAATAGTACAAGTAATTTTATTAAAAACCCTCTAAGCCTTAGAAATTTTAGTGTAGCCTAAGAAAATTCATTCATTATATTTTGGTGAGAATTGGTGTCGATTATCTTTAGTATTCAGAATGAATACCTACCATTCAAAAAACAATAAGAAGAAAAAATCTTGGTTTTATACCATTCCATAACTTATAAGGAGTTTTATAATGAAAATGTCTAATCAAAAAATGATTTATATTATAACAACCATTACTTACAGCTTCAGCCCAAAAATGTTTGGCTATAGAATGTTCACTCAACATTGTTCTTGTAATATATTGAAGAATTTTGTTTCTTCTTTAAACAACACCATTTTATTTAGGAGTTCTTTGTGCCAAGAAGTTATGAGTAATGCCTTTTCTACTACAAAAAGTTTCAAAATCATACTTTTGTAATTATCTTCCATGATCACTATGAATATTTTTCAGAGGAAGGTTTTCCTCATTTTTAACATGGGATTTAAAACATTTGAAATAAGGAAATGCTTCAGATTTATTTAATAGAAAATAGAGCGATGTAAATATAGTTTAATCATCCACTTTAACAAATAAATAAAATTTCTATCCAATGCTTCTAGTTTCTGTTGGACCAAAAAATATCCATATGTACCAAATGTAATGAATCAGTGGTTGAGACTTCACCAACTGATTTAAAACTAGATTTATGTTTCTTTCCATGTTGACAAGGATCAAAAAATTTAGAATAATCAAATCTAAGCTCTAGTATATCCTTAACAAGTCTTTTCGTAGAGAGTTTTCATAGGTTTCTGAGTTTACAATGTCCTAACCTTCTATGCCATATCAATGAATGAACTTCCGTTGCACTAGGACAAGGGAGATCATGGATCCTAATGTTTTCTATGTTTAGTGTGCATACATTCTCATGCCCATTGGTAGAAAGATTAAACTCATCCCAATAATTGTATACTAAGAATGTTTCATTCATAAAATTCACAAGGTAACCTTCATCACATAGTTGAATTATGCTGATAAAGTTTTTTTAAGACCTCTAACAAATAAAACAATTGAAATCATTTTTTAAGAAGAATAATGCAACCTTTACCAATAATTTCTCCCAGAGCATTATCTCTGAATGTTACTTTTCCTCCCTTTATCTTGATAATATTTTCAAATAAGTATTTGTTACCAGTCATATTCTGGGAAAATCCAAAATCCATGTACCATGAATTTATGTTGGTTCTATCTTTACTTTCCTGAAAATACGAGTTTTAGACTTTTAGAACCCAAACATTCTTGGATCTAGATACATCAAAAATAAAAATCATAGGAATCCACGTTTTATGGAAAAAATAAGCATTATGAAAACCTAAAGACTGATTTTTCTTTAGGGAATAATTTTTTTCCCAATGCCTCCCACACTGAAACTTAGGGAAGAATGGAGAACTTTTAGGAACTAAATAATTTTTACTAAAAACAGGTTTTGAACTAGTATAACCAAATCCAGACTTGTTCCCTAGAGGTCGAATTTGTGGATACATCTTATCAAAATTTATCTTTCCATGGGTAAAATTTTACAGACACATACTCAAGGAATATATTTCTGTCTTCAGTCTAATAACTATGTTCTTATCCTCAAAAAAATTAGTTTTAGCTCTATAGTTTGGTTCTAAAACATTTTTCTTAGAAATTACTTTTTCAAGATCCTTATAATGTTTATACTTATCAGAATTAACTTCCTCAAGGGTTTCAAAATCATTATTTTTCTAATCAAGATCATTATAATGATATGATATTTCCTTATTAATAATATTAATTAATGAATTTTCCTTATCAATATTTTTCTTATCTTTAGAATTTTCATTCTGAAGGAGCATTGAAAACCTAGAAACTTCTTCATAAGTAGGTAAAGTATTAGCTTTATCATGCTTCTTCATCTGAAGATTCATAACATTTACTATCACTATAATTATAATTCAAGGATACATTGGTTATAGATTCAACATTGTGAACCTTGGCCATTTAACAATGATTTTCAATAGGTAACTTGGGAAATAAACCAATATTCTTATGATCAGAAGATTCGTACGCTGAGGATTCATCAGAAGATTCACCACCCATGGCACTCTAGGTGTCATTGGCTTTCAAAACATTCTTTTCCTTTGCCTTGTAGTATTTCTTTCTATTCCTATCACAATGCTTTTCCTTTCCATTCATTATCTTGAGCATTGGACAATCTGGACTTATATGCCCTGATCTATTTCCTTCATTACAAGTGGTATCTGAGTCTTTCTTGTTCTTTATTTCTTTCTTCTTGTATATAGATTGAATGTTGTTCTGTCCAACAATCTTGTTCATCCTTTTAAAAAGATTGGCTCACTCTTTTTCTGAAGATTCACCTCCACTAAATTTGGATTGAATAACCACCTTCTCAGATTTAGATCTTTTAACTATCTCAAGATTCTTGGATTTCATATGATTTGAAATTTTTGTAAAATCAATACTATAATTTCCATTCTTCTTATTAATATTTTATGCATCTCTCTTCATTATGATTTCATGTTTAATAAGAGTTCCAAAAAGATCATCATGAGTAATCTAAGAGACTTTCCTATTCTAATCAATATCTGTTCTCTTAGATTACCACTCATTAGTCTTGATATCTATAATTTTTCCATGAGTGCATCATCATCAAAACCTTTCTCACCCATAGATTGTAAAATCTTGACAATGGTTATGAATTTTTTTTGTACCTTAAATATGAGTTCTCCTTAAAGAAAGTAGGAGCCATTACATTCAGCTCTGAGCTTAGCTCCTCTAGTTTCTATGACTTTTGAAGTTCTAAAGTGAGTTACTTCATGCTTCTTCAAAATACTATTTTCTAATTCACAAAATAAAATTTTGCTATATATATTTTTAGTCATGGAACAAAGAAAAGTATTTAGTACCTTAAAGTATAGCCAGTATTCCAACTTTTCTAGATTAGTAAACGATCTAAGTTCCTTATTAGAAATCTTCTAGTCTCTAGTTAACATAATGTAGCTATATACACCTGTGTTTGTCACAAAGTTCTTCAAACGATCTCTCCAATATTCACATTCATTATCATAAAAAATTGTTGATCTAGTAGGATTATGATTTTCAATCGAACCGACATTCATTCCTACCATCTAGAAGAAACTATCATTCCACAAAAACTTGTTAGTAATAAAACACTGTAAAAAGGATAAAAATACTAAAAAAGGAAAATAAAGAATATTGTAGACATGAGAAAGAAAACTTATATGTGAAAATAAGTATTTTTGAGACCTCCTTTGATACCAATTGTAGGATTGATGATACCGATTATAGTATCAGAATATGATGTAGATTATCAATACACAAGAGGGGGGGTGAATTGTATACTTTAGAAATTCCTTTTAACTTTTAATGTGACATAAACCTTTCTATTGTTTAACAAAGTTATACAGGGTAGATTTAAAAAATATCTTGGTTCTACAAACTTTCTAGATTCCAGAAATATGGTTCTGGAAATGAAACTTAAGAAAAGTTTACAATGGAAAGAATTCTACATGAAAGCGTATATAATATTACTAATCAGAGTACATGTACAAGAATGTATAAGATAGTAACACATTCCTTATTAATCAAAATGAAGTGAAAAAATAACGTGAAACAACGCAAGTAACAAGTATGAAATATTTTATCCTCAAGAGAATGGAATCAAACAACCTTGGAGAAAGGTCCCTTGATTTATTCTTTCATGAAATTCTATCTCACCCACACAAGGATAACCCCTCAATAAAAATATCAGAGTCTGTCTTGCCATCCCCACAAGCCCTTGAACTTCATGTTAGTCATCACCTCTGTCTTCTTTATCAAGGAACTCCTTGAACTTTAAGGTAGATGACACCTCTTTCTTCCTATCCTCAGAAGCCATCGAATGTACTCTGCCACATTCGTAATCACATGAAGCAATCTGAAGAAGATGTTCAATATGCACAAAGCATGGGAGTGTCTCCATCTCTAGAAATCACGTCAACATCATTTGGTATCTATATCTATCAACCATTTCCAAAGTAAAGTTCAAATTAGATCCAATTTCTAAGTAATTCTCAAACGACCATCACCCTCCTCCAATGGTCACATTTTTCCTTGAATCTCAGAGGGACCTATATAAAAAACACTCAAACAATGGTTATATTGAAATAGAATACACGGAATAATTTCACAACTATAACAAATTTTAGAAAAATATGTTTTCTATACCAAATATAATTTTCCAAAGTCTATGGGAAAATAAATTTCAGAGTCTAAGAACAACCATATTCTATATTGCATGAATATTCAGATTCTATTTTTCAAGGAATTTGGAATCATAATTCTATAGATTTCGAAGCTTGAATTCTTAGGGATCTGGAAGCTGAATTCTATGGATTTTGGAACCTGAATTCTATGAAATTTGGAGTTCGAATTATAAGAAATTCAGAACCTGGATTCTGAAAAATTCAGAACATAAATTATAAGTAATGTGGAACCTGAATTATGAATAATTTGGAACCTGAATTCTAAAGAATTTGGAGCCTGAATTCTAAGGAATTCAGAATCTGAATTTTAGATAACTCGGAGTCTGACTTTTAGGGAATTCAGAGTCTGAATTTTAGAGAATTCAGAGTATGAATTTAAGAGAATTCCAAGTCTTAATTTCATAGAATTTGGAGTCTGAATTCGTAACTTGAAAACATAATACTCTATATTTAAGTATTTATAAAATTCTGAGGTGTTATATGTGAAACCAAATTTTACACTAAATAATAAAAAGGGTTATATTTAGAGAAACTAAAACATGAAAAATGAAAACATGGTGAGGATAAATTTTCCATGGGGAAGGAAAATTTTCCTTATTAAGGAGAATAAAAATTTCCTTAAGATAGATTCTTTTTGATTTTTAAAACATAATGGAATGGAAAATTCATAAGGAAACCATATTGACTCAATGACTAGATCATTTTCTATCCTTAAAAGAACAAGTTATTATATCAAATTAAATTGATTAATATATGGATATATCATAATTTTATGTGAATCCATATAACTTAGTGTGGGTTGGTAGAAAATGGTAGGATCAAGATGACCAACCCCATTCCTCAACTTGATGAAAGTGGAAAATCAACTCTCACTAAGATTTTAGATGTCAAACTATTGAATAAAGTATTATTGTTTTTAGGATAGATAAAATAAAAGGGGAAACTCCATCCATATATGAAATTTCTATTAAGGAACACTTTAATGTTCCAATTATTCTTTTTATTAAAAGAAAGTGAAATCTTTTTGAAAATGGAGATGCTAGAACATGATTTCAACATAAGACATCAGAGAAATAACAAGTAATTTAATGTGTTCACTTGGATTATCCATGTATAATTTCTGGATATAACATTCAATAATTGTGATACCAAGATCTAATATAGCATGTTATTATGTGTCCTAGAGATTCTAGAATGAATTTTTGAAATATATTAATTATATTAACATTACAGTCATTTTGTTTTCCTAAAAAAGTAAAATAACATTTAAAGGGGGACCAAAATCGAAATCTGATGGAACCATTGAGTTTATAACAAATATTTTACCCTATACTCAAGAAAACCACTGTTGATGCAAAGCATTTTTGAAAACATGTTCATGGACAAAATGATTAATATGAATAAAATGAATAAAATGAAATTAATGAATAAAATGAATAAAATGATTAAAATGAATAAATGGTTTAATTAATATTATTTTTTTAATGCATTAACCAATATATTAATTATATAAATATATAGATAGGGAGTTGTCGTAGGGTTTCCCGCTAAACCCTAAAGACCTATATGATAGTCTAAGATCATTCATGGAAGATGAACCATTTCAGATCTGGATCTAGGATCATTATTCTATTAGAAGTCTTGTATCTTGATAATTTTGGAAATGCATGAGAATTTTTCCACAGTGATTGATCCAAACTCCTGGTAGGATATTGATTTGTGATTTTCATCCATTTATTTAATCTTGGTTGAATATAGAACAATTTTCTAGGCATGAATCGATTCAAGCATCAACGATAGATTTAAATTGATGGGTTTATATTGTTTTTTTTAATATATGATTATTCTATTAATTACTATGAAAATGTATCATGTCTGAAAGAAAAACGTCGAGTTTTATTCCCCACATCATGTGGTTTAAGTTTTTCTCCCACATATCTTCATGCATTCATCATCGGTATTTCCTATATCTCGTGATTAAATGATTGATCAGTATTTGAATGTTAAATGAGATTATTCGGCACAATGGATCAATTCCCTGGGTAAGGATTATGATGTGGGTTTCACTTTTGTGGATCAGAAATTATTGTGGATTATTATTGGCGGAAAGTGATCATTTTTTAGTGCAATTTGCTTTATTCTTGGTTTGGATGTGCATGAGTGAATGATTCCTTGATAGTGGTGTTTCCGGAGAAGATCTATACCCGGATCCCGGTGATCTATGTTGTAAAGGGTCAGATGACCCCTAATTGGTGATTTATCAATGGATATAACAATGGTAGAAAATTAGGAGGAAACATGTAAAATATTTATGGATTCAATAATATTTGTTGTTACGCATCATGAAATGTGGCTTTACATGATGTGTGACCCCCTCGCTATAGAACTATGGTTTCTGTAGAGAGTTAGATATCACATGTTGTGTGACAATTTAACACACAATGTGAAATTTGTTTCATGCTCAACATGTATCTTGGGGGATACACAATCCCTGGTGAAGTAAGCACACAGACACAACCAGGTGTAAACAGACATGGCTAGTAGTAGAGAGGGTGGTAAATGGACATGACCAATGGTACAAATTCAATGGAAGATGGAATGAGAAATCTGATGAGTGATCCATACATTACAAGAAATATTCCAACATGGAATGAATATATACATTTATATTCTGTGTGAAGAAGCACCTTACGGTAGGGACATGGGTTCACTAGACACATCGTATAACTCTAGTACACACCTTTTAACCTATTTGAGAGTGTTTTCACCGTTATTTTCATCATTCTAGACCATTTGTGGTAGAGTATGTTCTTTTGATCCATTTACGTAAGGGTAAAATGTGGTTTTGTGTTGGAACCACTTGATTGTGATCCCTATAGGGGATGAGTATTAGACAGAGATCTGGTGTCCCTCAATGAGTGTGGAGTGGGATCCTCTATCGTCTTTATAGCCTAGTTGGGATTTTTGGAATTGGCATGACCTCCATGAGTATATCAATAATCATAAATATAGTATTCCATATTAGTAGGGTTTGTGCCATTGTTTGAATATGATCCCCTATGTAGTGGGTTGATCTAGATTGAGTCCATGGTGTCCCCTATGGGTCATAGTCGTATCCCCCTATCTGATTATTAGGGTCTTCTGAGATAGGGAGATTTCTTGTATGGGGAGAAATGAACATGAACTCTTGGATTACTTTCCCCTAGGATTTCTAGGATTGTGGTGAGGCTTCTCCCAGAATGACCATTTTTTCAAGAATAATACTATGGATTGTAGTATTTTGAGACAACTTCATGGTGCAATTTCCTTCATATTTGTATCTTTGTTTCCCTGTTTCTATTTTTCATTGATTGTTATATTATTATTATTAGGTGACTATTCTGGATTCTTCACATTTACTATTTCGACATGGAGTAGGTGAAGAATATGTTGTTCTTGAATGACTGAGGTTTTTACCAGTTAAATTCATTGGATTGTAGCACCTACCCTTGAGATGGTTATGATATCTATTGTTTTTTGTTGGAATTGTATTTAGAACTTTTCTATTTCAGTAATTTATTATCGTACACTACTTGTGTTGTCATAAATATATGCATTCATTTGTTTTTGATGTTTTACATTTCAAAATTTTAAAGGACTAGAGATGTGTGTACGTGTATATGTACATTATACCAATGACTCAGATTAGTGATATTTTCATTCTTAGTGATGGTCACTAACATTTATCATATTGGAGGTGGGATTGGGGTAGACATAGGTCTGTCCCTGGTGGGTCGGGCCATTATAGAATGGTATTAGAGGAGTCATTCATGCCTTATTAAAGGAGAATGTGAGTTTGGTTTGGGGGAAAATGTTAAGTGTTTCAAGTTTATATTTCCTACCAGGGACACTAGTGTTGTAGTGGAGACCGATGTACCCATTACCCCTTGACTCTAATCTGGTGACTTTCAATGTTAAACATGTAGACATTGGTTGAAGGAAATAAATTTACTTGCATTATATAGGAATGAGAACTGACTTCCATGTCCTTATTAAGACATCTTTATAGATTGTTTATTTGAGGATTCCACCATGATGATAAAAAACTAGGATTACACTATGTGATCATGGGAATGACCCACTGAGTAACGAGGCTTCAGATCAGGGGCCTATACTAGAGATAAAACCACTAAGTGGTTTACTAGAAATACCTCCAAACATTGATCAATAACTTCTATAAGATGTTCTGGTCAAGGATTCACATAGGCTGAGTTCATTTCACAAGTTTCTGAGGAATAAACCTCCAACGTTTGGGGTGATCTAGACTCCCAGGTGATTGAGTACTAGATAGAGGTAGTTACACAATTTTCTACCTTGTTAGGCCACCAGAAGAACACAAGAGATTTATCATAGTGATTCTTCTTTAGAGAGGTTCAAGGATATGGTTGAGTTTGGGGACTCAGTCACACGATGAGATAAATCTCACATCAGTGGACATCGAGTCTCTCTTCAAAGAAGATTATTATCCATCCATGTTGAGATCATTGGACATACAGGTTCTTCTACATCAAAAAATATGTCAGTTTGTACATGGAAAAATATTTATTGTGGTTTGATGATCAAGCATGATACATCATTGATATGGGTTGGGATCCATTTTTTGGAGAATAGAAAATTAATTAAGGATTTACTAAGATAACAAGAATTTAGTGATGTATCAGTAGGTTTCAACTTCTTCTAATGTGATGGAGTGAGATGTTTTTATGGAGATCTTCCTAATAGAGTAGGATCTATCATTGGGTACTGGAAGTGGGCACCAAGGAGGAAATACCTCAACAACAAGTATCTGAGGACAGTGAAAGTACTCCATGCTTGTTTGATGTATGTAGAGAAAATATTCAAATATAATATCAGGGGAACATGTCACTTAGAATGGCTCAAGTCATCCTTTAGATTGTCAATTTTTTTTCTTGAGATGGTTGTAGAGATGTTTCTCAGGATTTTCCAACCCATCATACAATTGATAGATAGATAACTGAGTGACTGCAGAGGCATAGATTAGGGTAGGACAAGGGTAGTTTATAGGGAGGAATATATGGTAGATGGGTGGATAGAATATCCATATGTGGTCAAATGGATGACCTATTTGCACAACCACCCCCATTTTATCCATGCCATGTAGAGGGAACTGATGTTCAGGGATGAGGTCAGCTTCAGAAAATAGATCCCTCTTACCCCAAGGCTCTAGGGGTGATATAAGGTATGATAAATGTATTTTATCAAATAGCTGAATTATCAATAATTTTTTATGTAATTCATTCATCTCTTACCTATTCCTTAGTTAGAGACCCAGAGATTGTTATTGAGTCTTTGGCTCGATAATTGTAGTAGTGACATCCCAGAAACAGAGACCACATAATGGGTGCCTTGACCATAGTGGGTCACATGACCTCAAGCCCATATCCTTGAATGCCTGAGGCTTCCGACTATTGACAAGGTCCTAGGGTGTGTCTGTGGGGAGACATGAACTCATTACCAAAGTGCATCATGATAGATGAATGTAATCATAAATAAATAGAAGTAGAAATATTTGTAAATAGAGGGCACATCAGCAAATAGAGTCTACTCAAACAATAATCGAAAAAAGAGAATAATAATCAATAATTAATGATATGTAATTTCAATAAAAAACTGGAAAACATGGATACATGATACTAGGAATAACATGTTCCATAGAAGTATAAACGAAATCAAAAACTATCCGAATAATCCTGAGCTTTGGATTGATTATCTGCTATCATACTCTATCACAAAATGTAAGCAATCAATTGTACGAAGCCATATGCTTCACGTCATTAAAACACTCAACCATGTAATCTAATCTAGGTACCAAACAGTTCCTATATAGTGTGTAAGATAAATCATAGTGGGACACCACCAACGATGTCTATAACATCTGGCCCATGCAATGGAAATGTAACAGTGTGCAAGCATTCATATATAATGTAAAGTAGCACAATGTAAATAAAATCCATGTACATCATTTAGCCCTTGGATGGAATTTGAACATGTAATAGATTCATTATTTGACTGTTACTAGTTTATAAATATGTCACCTGTTAATAGTAGTGAAGGTTCCATGATGTGACAAGGAAACCAATAATGATATTTAATAGTGAAGTTGCAAGGTAATAACTTAGTCGACGTAGACCTCAAGGGTATCTAATGTGGTAATAAATGCTGTCTAACATAGGGTAAGATTTTAATCCAAGGATCATAGTCTATGGAATTCTACAATGAGATACCTATAGAGTATAATGAGGTGATCCTAGGTAGAACATGGCTATGAAATGTGTATTCCCAATGGGATTTAACCATGGAACCTACATGCCAATGATTGATCCATGGATTGTATCGAAGGGATCATGTAATGATATTCAAAGGATCCTATGGTGTCATACCGGGTATCCAAATAATAGATATGGATCCAGATCTAGGTGGGACTCAACCTATGAATGTATGATGCTTGAATCAAAATGGGGTTCCTGAGTGCTGATGGCATTCTCCAATCACAATCCAAGGAAAGGTCAAGTCATTCAACTCATATTTGATATTGAAGTCATGTAATATTTCCTTTGAACCATTACCTTAATTTAATTAGTGTGACATAGTCATCTATCATGCAGCCTTTTAATTAATTCTTTTGGTTCAATCATTGAATTTCGTTAGTGTGACATGGACTAGTAGCATGAAACCTCTTAATCAAGTCATTTTGTTTAATAATTTTCTTTTCATTAGTGTGAAGAGGACAAGTTGCATGAAAAATTATTAATTCCATTTAAGCAATATTGATTTATTATATTTCATTCCTCTACCTTCCATTAGAGTTTTAAGGGGTGATATAGAGAAGAAGAATATTAATCATTCACATTTAATCTGGTCAGGTCATACACTTGATATACATTCCAATTTCCCTTTCACAATTAACTATCAATTTGAAGCACTTACATTAGGCAGGTCAAGTGTTGGTCATACATGGTACTAGAAATTATTCAATTCATAACATATATATTTCCATTTAACATTGTAAATCTTACCCTTATAAGGGTCAAGAAAAGTCACAACCGAACGGTGGCTCAAACATGTCAAATAATAAAAATCCCAATTACAGCATAACATCTAAAATTGGATGGATAAATTTCTGGGCATAAACACCAATAACTAATCAAATATATGGAATCATATTATCCATATGATTTTAATGTTTATAAGCTTGGAAAATCATTTCAGTAAATAAATCCCAATTAAATCGGTGGGTCCAATACGACAATTCCAAAATCAACGAACTCGAGGGATGAGTTATAGACCACCTACATTAGGCTTGTACGTCTCTCCTACTATGGTATTAGCTCTTGATTTGGATTATATTAGAGTAGATCTAAAATAAGGATAAAAACACTCATACCATGATTATTTGGTCAAGATCAAGATAGAAGATGAAAGGATTAAACAGACCCGAGGACTTACTGTTTCCCAACCAACAAGATAAATAGAAGCTCAATCGGATTCCAGAAAGAGGAGATATTTAATTCCCAATATTTGGACTTCAAAAATAACCAATTTGATTGAAAAATAGGTTATTTCCATCTGACCTTGAATTAGAAAGAAGGAGGTGGGTTAATAGATCATTAAGGTAAAATATGTAAAATTTCTCAGAAAATGGGCATGTGCACTCTTTTAACACATGGTTTGGAAAATAGTGCACAAAAAATTCATGTTTACCTAAGATGAAGGGTAAAACGAATGTTTAGGTCATATGACCATGTGTAAATAGTGTTATTTGGTTAAATATGAATTTTTTCATCTTCATGGTTGGCGAAACCATGAGCCAACCGTGCGTTAACTATGCAACATGGACAGTTTCTCCAAAAAGATTGGTTTTGGGCTCCGAACATTCCCTAGACACCCCTAAGACCTTTAATAACACATTAAGAATACATATTAGTTCAAATTTAATGGTTTATAGTGTAATTTAATGGTTTCACACTTCAGTGAATGAAATGTGTTCTTAACCTCTTCCCCCCTTAAAAGCACACATCCCCGGGTTCAGCTTCTATGGGTATAGAAACACTATCTAAGAAAACAATTTTCCACGAAGAATGTATGTCAGTATCTCTCTCCTAATTCATATATTAGACATGGACATGATACCATTACACCTGTATTAGAGGGATAGATCGGCATTGGAGAACCATCATGATCCAATCAATGATGCGTATTGGGTACTTCTCAAAAGTAGAATTGGCGTGTAACTCCAAATCCTTGGGATTAAAAGTTTGAGATGTGTCGGCATGAAACTGGAAATGTTTTAAGAAGTGGAAGGCACCATTCATGGAACAATACCTCTGAGGTAGTAGAAAATGATAGGGTACCATCCCAACTATTTGATGAATTTTAAATGGCCCAACATAATTCGGAGATAACTTTCCCTACTTTAGTAATCATATATTCCTTATCTTGAGAAATAATCAAAGAAAAACACTATCCCCAACCTCAAACTAACAAGGTCATCAATGGAGATTAGTATATTTTTCTTGTCTAGACTCAGCTCTATTCATACACATTCTGATCATTTAAACATACTCTAAAGTCTCCTGAACGGGATGGCAACCTTGTAGGGTTTTCTCTCCTACCTCAAGATGACTCATGGGTGAATGGAACGACCTACCATATAGGGCCTCAAAAGAACCCATCTGTCTTATTGGATCAAATCTATTATTATAAGAGAACTAGATGAGAGGTATATCCTTCTCCCAAGAACCACTGAAATCAAGGAAACATTCTCGTAGAATATCCTCTAGAACTTGTATTGTTCGTTCTGATTGTCCATTGGTCTGAGGGTGAAAGACTATTCTTAGAAGCACCTATGGTCCCATAGCATTCTACAACCCCTTAGAGAACCATGATGTGAGACGTGGATTCCTATCTATACGAGGAACCCCGTGTAGTCATATAATTTCAAATACATACAGTATTCCCAGATCATCAACTGAGAAGGCCTCCCAAATAGGAATAAAGTGGGATACATTCGTCTATTTTTCAATGATAACCCATACAATGTCAAAACATTAGGTGACCTAGGGAAACATAATACAACGTCCATAGTAACATCTTATCATTTCAATTTCGATAATCGAAGAGGTTATAACAATCATGTAGGTCTCTAGTGTTCTTCTTTCACCTTCTAAAAGGTCTAACACCTAGTGATAAAGCCTATTATCTTACATTTCATACCAGGACACCTATACTAGCATTATATATCTTGATAGATCATGGATATGACTAGATTAAATGACTACTAAGAAGAGTTGGACTCTTTCATTAACTCCTATATAATATCTATAGGGACCCTAACACATCCATGAATACACATACTGTCATATCTGTCTACAGAACAATATGAAGGTGGGTTATCTCTTGATATACTCTCACAGAGAACAAAGGCTGGAGGATTTGAAAATAATCTAATATTGACCACCTCGAAGAGGGAATAGGTAAATATAAAATCCATGTGGTAAAAATTCTCAAGACTATCCTGAAACTGTCGGTTCTACTCAGAAAAGTGGTTCATTAACATACATTCATCACTGACTTACTATACAACCTCCTCTTGAGTTTTCTGAATCAGTACATCTACAACCACATTTACCATTTTTTACATATAGGCAATCTCAAAATCAATGTATTGTAGGTATTCAACCCATATTATCTAATTTTTTCATAAGTCACAATGTGTAAGGATATATATTTGCCTCTTTTGTTCTATGTAAACAACAAAGCACTCACCCATCATATTGTGTCTCGATCAACAAAAGGTGCGAACAATGGCTACTAGCTCAAGGTCGTGTGTTAGGTATTTTCTCTCATGAGGCCTCAACTACTAAGATCAGTATGCAATGAATTTTTTCTCCTTCATTATAATTACTCCTTGTCTGATGTTTGATGCATCACAAAATATTGTGTGACATATACTTGGCTTTGGAAGAGTTAGGATAGGGTTAGATATAGGCCTCCCTTTCATCTCCTGAAAGGATTTCTAACAAGATTCTGACCACATAAACTTGAATATATTCTTTTTGAGACTAGTAAGTGGAGTGTAAAGGTAAAAAAAATAATCTATGAAATTACTATAATATACAACTATACCCAAGAAACACTATATATTGAACATGTTCTTGGGATTTTCCTAGGACACTACAACACTAACCATTTATGGGTAAACATATATGCCTAATTCTGAGATAATATGACCCAAGAAGTGAACTTTTGAGATCCAAAATTGTAACATTTCAAAAATGGGGTAAAGATTATTCTCTCTTAGTGTAATTAGAAAAATCAGAAGATTTTTGAAATGGTCACTACGTGTAGGAGAATACACCATGATTTCATCCAAAAATACCACCAGAAAGGAATCCAAATAGGGGTTGAACACCCTATCATAAGATTCCTGAAAATGGTTGGCACATTTGTAAGACTAAAAGGAATAATAAGGTAATCATAAAAACCAAAAAATCTAAGAAAATATTAATGAGGTATATTTGATTGTTGGAATCATACATGATGATAACCTGATATCAGTTCATTCGTAGAGATGACCATTTATCCTCCAATCTAGTCAAAGATATCTTTAATTCGAGGAAGTGGATATCAGTTCTTAACCGTATGATGGTTCATCTTTCTGTAATCTACAAATGGATGTATATTTTATTCTTCCTCTTTGGAAAAAGGCATGGGCGATCCCCAAGAGGATGTGATGGGAAATATAAAACACTTGGACTCTTATTCCTAGAACATCCTCTTGAACTCTTAAATATTTGTTGTTCTATCTTGTACAGAGTAATGGGCATTGTATCTACTATAGGAATAAGCGCGATTGTAAAGACCACATATCTCTCCATAGAAACGGTGAAAAAAATAGTCAGGAAGGACATCTCAAAATGATACACCAGTGGATGGAAATTACCTTGTCGAAAACCCTGATGCTCCAAAAAGATATTTTCAATCTCGGAGGTCACTCCAACTAGCCCATGATACTATAATCCAACTCTACTAGCTTGGACAACCCAGTCACCCTTGGGTAGATAAATTATACTATTTGGGGATATAAAAGAAACCAAATAGAGAAATTAGTCTAGAAAATAATGATAGTCAACCATTCAATCTATTCCAAGAATGAAATTGATGCCCGTCATCTCCAAATCAAAGTGGTTTCATAAGAAAGGGCAATTCCCTACCTCAAGGGGAAAATCCCTACACAGGTGTATGCCATCTGTTCATATCCCTGATAATGTATCTAGGGTCATTACACTATAGTGATAATATATATCTAGTTCAAAACACTCCATGATAGATATAGAGATAAAAGAGTATGAATCACCTCTATCAAATAAATCAAATATTATTGTAGATTACATAAGAGCAGCACCTTGAACTATAGATTCTCTTGCATTCTGATCATCGAATAATAGATGAAGTGAATTAAACATTATTTATCCAAAACCATGGGAAATAGATGGACTAACTTGATTATAAATCCTCTACTGGCACTGAGGATGATCAGGGGTCTGGCTACCATGACCAAGAAAACTTCCTCGACAAGACTTGTCGGTGCTATTCCAACTCCCCACTTTATGTTGTGTAAAAGATATTTATCATGCTGATGGAGTTGGCACAGATCATTTTCAACTCATGGATGGTTGAAAGGTAATACTAATAAATTAAATATTCCATATACAGCCAAAACCCCGACAATCCATTGGGTCCTTATCACACTGAGGCTTTGAATGTCCCCTTCAACCAAAATAATGACACACATTAGAGCTATCGATATGGGCATGTTGGTTATCACTTCCTAATAAGAAAACATGAGAAAATGTTTCCTACCAGGAGAATAACCACTGGACTGACGCAGCACTGATCCTTTAAACCTAGTACCATTTCCATCCCTCTTGTTATGCTCTGTGATAAGAGCCTGATTGACTATATTAGAATAAGTAGGCAGGTGAATGACATTCACCAGCATACATATTGAACAATAGAGACAATCCTCAATGCATATATCATGTAAATGTTCATCACTATATTGAAGTGGTGTAAGATGTTTCAACTATATGAAACAAGCTGAATATTCCACAACTAACATAGAAACCTATTCGATATGCGTGAGCTCGTTGTCCCAATCATCTCTTAGAAACTGAGGAATGAAGTAATCATTGAAGGACGTATATAAATCAACCCATAACATTTCCTGATGATGACCAGCTGGGGAAATTGCATCCCACCAATGCTTGGAAGAATCTCAAAGTAGGTATGTTTCAATATTGAACCTCTTCTTTAGAAGAGTCTCCATATGTTCAATGATTGATATGGTATCTTCTTGCTAAGACACAATATCCTTCAGAAAACCATACCATTAAATGGTAGGATGATGCTGCTACTATAAATCATGAGTTATATCATCCATCATAGGTGAAAGATATTAAGCACCATATATGGACTGCATCAGATGTAGGAAACTGTCATGAACTTGGGAATCAGTGCCCAGATTAGGTACATAAGACAGTGCCTCAAGTGTCACTTCTGGAGGCATTACTAGTGCCTTAAAGCCCATCATGTCTGTAGCATGGTCATCACCACCTTCCAAGCATAAAATTCTAGGACATCATCTCGAAATTTGTCTACAAATACCATGAACACATCATAGAAAAATCTTAAGAAAAAAGTTATCATCACTTATGGAATATGAACGTAAGAAAACTCACTACCCAAAGCACTACTACCCCAACTACCAGCTTAGACGGGTAGATATCAGTATGTTCTCAAGTATATGTTTCATTTCATTTTAAATTTATCTTCCAGGTTCACTCCTTTACCTTTCATAAACATGAAAAGTTAAGATAAGGACGTGAATATAGTTCATTATAGATTTCATGATTCACTTTAAAATGGATAGTCATTTATAGCGAATTAAACCATAAACTTATCACTAGAGCTGACACCCATTTATTTATAGAATAATGGATTGACTCATTAAATTAATCATCCCAACCCATGATGGCCCATACACATAATGAATTCTAATAAGAAATAACACAATCACCACCAAGAGTTATTCAAGATTAATCTAACTATCACAACATCACTTAATAATCAAAGGAATATCAAGAAATGAAAATAAGTGAAATTCAACTATATGGTCTGGGAATATGCGTGACATGAGAATCCTATGTTTTTATAATGATTCATGAAACAGTTCTCCTTGGCCTTATATCATTAGGCCATGGATGAATGAAAATCCTCAAAAATAGTAAAAATCAACAACACCACACAACATGTGTGTCACCCCAATGTGAAATAATGTAAAATGTAATAGGAAAATGTATAACACTGAATATAATTTAGGCAAATTGGTATTTACCCCAAATATGTGTTCATGAGGCGAAGTCACAACTTTTGAAAAATACCCAGCATTCATAATGTGCAATATATTGTCTCCAAATAGTTATCAATAAAGTAACCCCTATGATTCCCCTTTGTTTTGTCCTGGGCATGGATACCACTTAATGGGTTCCCCGAGCCGAGATGTACACATGTTCTCAAGAGCATATCCTTGAACGCTAGAGGTCACCAACATGTAGTGAGGGCATATGGTATGTCCATGGGGAGACCATGTCTTAATTACAAAAGTGTAGTGTAGTCGATTAATATAAAAATCAATAAATAGTAGATGAAATATTCATTAATAGAAGAAACATAAGAAAATAGATATGACAGTAACAATAACTTAAACAATTGGAAACAATTCTATAATTGATGATAACTCATGTCACTAAAAATTGGAAAACATTTAAACATTATAGAAATAATAACCTGTTCCACATAAGTACCAAGGATATCAAAGAATGTACCAAACATCAAGATCTCTAGATCAGTCATCTGATATAAATATCCATTCTAAACAGCAAAAAATCAAGATTTGGAAGTCTTATGATTTCCTTTCTCAACATCTAAAACCATTTAAAATACTCTAGTTACCAATTAATGCATGAAGAGGGTGAGATAAATCTATGTGGGCCACCAAAATGGTGTCTATAACATCCAAACCATGTAATAGAAAGGAACCAGTGGGTAGACAAGTATATATATTGTAATGCAAGACAATGTAACTAAATACCCAAGTACCTTCTTTATCCCTTGGCTAGAATCTGAACATGTAAACAATTCATTATTTGATTGTTACTAGTATATAAATATTTCACATGTTAACAATAGATAAAGTTCCATGATTTTATAAGGACACATGTAATGATATTTAATCATTTTTTCCTAAGGTAATAACGAAGGCGACGTAGACATCAAGGGACACTAACTCAATAATAATATTAGTCAAGTATAGGGTAAAATTGTAATCGACGCAGCATTGTCCAAGGGATTCCACAATGAGATGCCAGCCAAGTAGATGTATTTTATCCAAGGTAAAATAGAAATATTCAATGACTGGTCTCCATGGGATTTAACAATGGCAGCTACTTGTCAGTGCTGGATCTATGGAATGTATACAAGGAATCGTGTATTTATATTAAAGGGATCATATGATGTCAAACTGAGATTACAATTAATTGACAATGATGGGTATCTAGGTGGGTCTAAACCTAAGAAAGTTGTATCATTGAATCATATTGGGGTTCCCAAGTGTCCATGGAATTATCTGATCACAATCCTAGGTGAGCTTGAGTGAGAAGTACCCAATCTGATATTGTAGTCATGTAATATTTCATTTGGTTCATTTATTTCCTTTAATTATTGTGATAAGAAAAAGTATCAGGAAATCTATTAATCAAGTCATTTGTTTGAATACGCTCTTTTCATTTCTATGACAAGGATAAGCATAACACAACCTTTTAATCAAGTCATTTGGTTCAAGCCATGCATTTCATAAGTGTAATGAAGTCAAGTAGCATGAAACAATTATTAATTATCTTTATGGAATATTAGATTATTAAGGTTCATTCAATTACCATTCCTTAATGTGGTATGGGGTGATATAGGCATGAAACCAATTAATCATTCACATTTAATCTGGTAAAGTCATATACTTAATGTGATTTCACATTTTCCTTTAATAATTAATTATATATTTGAAGAAATTACCATATTGAGGTCAAGTGGTGATCATACATGGTAATTTACATTATGAAATTCACAATATAAATCAAGCTATTTAATATAGTAAATAATACCCATTCAAGGGACAATCAACATTACACCTAAATGGTGACTCAAACATGTCAAGTACTAAAAAAACTAATTATGAAATAACATCCTACATTGTATCGATGGAGTTGTGGGAATAACCACCAATAATTATTCCTAGAAATTGAAATAAAATATTCATATAATAATAATTATTATAATAATGGCATATAAATTCAATAAATGGAACCTGATGAAATCGGTCGGCCCCATACAACAATTCCAAAATCAACGTACATGAGGGATGAGTTATAGAAAACCCACCTCATGATTTTATGAATCTCATAATCTGATATTTTCTATTGATTTGGCTCAAATAAGAGTATATCTATGAAAAGGAGAAAAACACTTAGAACCAGATAATTAGGCCAATAGAAAGAGAGAAAAGGACAGGCCTAAATGGACTTGAGTACTTATCATTGTGTATGAACCATGTTGAACAATATCTTGATCAGGTCCTAGTAAAACGATATCATTCAATTCCATGATCTAGCCTTAAAAATGATCCAATTTGATAGAAAATAGGTAAATACTGCATGAAAATTTATTAGGAGGAAAAAGGATGGTTAATAGACCATTAAGGGAAAATTTGTAAAATTAACCATAAAAATAGCATGTGCACAGTTTTTCCACACAGTTTGACAAAACTTGTTGAAAAAGTGACTCATTAACTAGGAAGTAGGTGAACATGTATGGTTAGGAAACACGACCATGCACAAACTGTGCTATTTGGTTATGTAAGGAATTTTCCATCTGCACGGTTAACCAAACCATGTTCCAACCATTCACTAACCATACGACATGGCCAGTTGCCCCAAAAATAAGGGTTCTGGGATCTAAAAATTCACAGAATACCTTTGAGACCTTTAATTACTCATTAGGAATTCATATTAGGTCTAAAATAATGATTTAGACTGAAATTTAAAAGATCTATACCTAAGTGAAAAATATGGTTCTTATAGTAGTTATAGACTCCCACAAGTAGTGACTCAATGGAATTTCACTTTTTCATGAAAAATCAATATGATTTTTTGGAGTTGATAGTTTTTCATGGAATCTATTTTTAATAGTGATGAGTCCTTAGGAAGTCATATTGGGTATAAACTGGAAATCCAATGTTTATGCCCATATTTATTGTTTTAGGAAGATGATGTGGTGTGTCCCTATTGATGGGATGAAATTTTCGTTTTTTAGTGAAAAACGAAACATGGAAGAGAAGGAAAAGAATAGGAATAAGAGATTTCAACCAATTAGTCAGTAGTTTTCTATCACGACTCTTAGAGAATGGGATGATATGGACTACCAATTCCCTATAGTGGTGGCAAAGTATGATGATATATTTCCAATGGACGTCCTGGTCTTACCTCTCCACCAAGATCTAGAATTATTCATTGAATTTCACACCATGATGAATATATTATTTTCAACATAATATTGGACGGATACACAATAGATTCATGGAATATGGTTATTTTTATTATAATTTCAGGGTAATGTATTTTGAGACCCACTATTTCCCCCGGGTTACCCCAATATTATTCTCCAAAAAGGTTGATGGGGGATTGAGGTTATGTATAGACTTTTAGAACTGGAACTAGGTGATCATGAAGAATAATAATCCACTACTGAGGTATGAAGATGTATTTTATTAGTTGAGAGAAGTTTGATGGTTCTCTGAATTGACCTCATATTATTTCATCACAAATTATGTGTTCACAAAAGGGATATACAGAATATGGTACTAAGATGTTACTAGGGTTACTACGATTACATGATGATGTCCTTTTCCTTAAAAAATACCTTTTTAGTGTTTGTGTGACTCGTGATATAGATATTGTATCATATATTAAACTATTTTTTGGTATTCATCAATGATATCCTTGTGTAATCTGTGTTTGAGTAGAAGCACAGAAGAAATTTTAGGATGTTCTTAGACACACTCCAAGAGAAACAAAAATATGGGAATCACTTAAAGTGTCATTTTTTATTTGAGAGGTCCCATTATTGTGACATGTCTTCTCAGAGGTAAGAGTGGTTTTGGACCTAGGTATGGTGGAGGTAGTTCTTTTTTTAGATCCACCCTAGCTTGTATCCAAGGTGTAGTGTTTCCTTGGGTTGGTACGACATTATTGGTGGGTTTTACCCAATTTCACTAGTGTGGAAGAACCCTTTAATCCTTTGAACAAGAATAGGAATCCTTTTATGTCAGTGGTATGGTTCCATTAGTTCTTTTAGGAGTTGATTCAGAGGATTATGATCACTGTCATATTTGAAAATTCTATAGGAGGGTTTTGTGTATTTAGTGTTCTAACATGTTTCAGGGTTCGGGATTAGTTTTGTTCTGATGAATAGATTGGAGGTTATTTCCATTTGTTTATGTCAATTGAGACCACATATAAAGAACCCCAAGAACCATAGACTTGAGTTATTAGTAGTAGTATTTGAACTACGATTTTGGTGACACTACCTGATGGAAGAACAATTTATCACCTACCCTAACCACAAGAGTCTGAAGTATATCTTCTCTTATAAGGCTATTAACATGGGAAATGGGTGATAGATAGAGTTATTATAGGAATATTAAATCAAGATTATCTCTACATTGTGGAAGGGGAATATGGTAGCATACAATCTTAGTAGGAGTTATTATTAACGTTGTTGGCCTAGGTCTCAGAGTTGTTAGATTCATTACAGTTGTTCTTAATAGACAAGAACGGTGCTTAATATCTTTAGTCAATGGTTTTTACACATCCACATTAAAAGAATTTTATATATGATAATCTTGGAAACAATGATTGTTGGACCTTAAATACATAAATATATATTTTTTTTATCATACAATTATTATGAAGGTGGGGAGAACACTATCCTTTTTAGAGGATAGAAAGTGGTACCCTTTACATTGTTGGAGGATAAAATGAAGAAGTGTCATACATCTTCTATGGTGGTACATAACATTGATGAATATTATACCTGGATGTCCGATGTAAATTTTGGTGTCTAGTAATGATAATTTGTGTTGTATATTTTCCCTCCCAATGCCTCAATTTTAAAAAACTTAAGGCTAAATAGTAGGTTATGGTGAATTTAGCTCCACCCTTTGTGTTGCTAGAGTGGATGTGACGTATGATATCAATGGAATTTGTGAAAGGGTTACTACATACATCATGAAGACATGATTCCATCAGGCTGATCATTTACCATTTCACCAAGTCACCACACTTCCTAGTTATTCACGAGCAGAGGTCAATAGAGAGATTGGGATGACTGTATGTTAAATTGGTAGTGTGACTCCATGGAGTTACCTTAAAAAACATTTCAGATCATGATGCTTGATTCATGTCCTGATTATGGAGGGGGTTGGAGGAGGTATTTGTAACATCAATGTTCATGAGCATAAAGTTTCACCACAAAATGACAACTAGACATAGAGGACCATTCACATATTGGAGGATATTCTACAGGTTTTCTTGTTGAACATTATCTTTACTTGGGACAATCACCTACCGAAGGTGGGTTTTTTCATTAAATAATAATTACCATTCTAGCTTTGGTGTGGCACCATTCAATGACTTATACGGTTGAACTTTTAGGTCAACCCTTTTTTAAATAGATCCATGTGAGTTAACACTAATGAGATCCATGTTGGTGAGAGATACTACAAATAAGGAATCAATTATATGGGAGTTGACGAGTACTGCATGGATCCATTAGATGTGTTGTATAGAATAATCATGGATAACTATAGAGTTTGAGGAGGTTTATCATGTGTCTCTAAAGGTATCTTCTTGACAATGATTGTGGATATTTGGATGCTAAGGAAATCATTCATTAAGAATAATTTCCCCATTCTAGATACTAATAAGGGTTGGCATGGTGGCATACCGCTTAAATCAACCAATATTGTTCGACCAGGTGAATGATGTTATCAATGTGTCACAATTGAGGAGGTATGTGCATGACTAGTCACATGTCATCAACTGGGGAAATCTAGGCATCAATTATGGAGGATCCTTACTGAGTACCCAGTGTAGATCGAGGATTTTCAGGAGATGATCCTTCATGGGTGATAGGTTTCCCTAGTTCATGTCCTGTGGTATAATAAGAATCTTCTAGAGAGAACATGGTAGTGGGACAGAAATATTCAATCCAAATACCATCATCTTTTAGAGTATGATTTTATCGCCTCCTATTTAAAATACCTTTGGTGGGAATACTGAAAGGACTCATATTTTCCGTGTATTATTTTGGGATATTTTATGGAATATTTTTGAGAAAAGTAATTGGGAATTCATGATATTTAGAGGTCCATTGTGCCAAGAATATTGTTAATAAATATATTAAATATATTAACATCACATGTGGAATATTTCTTTTAAAAAAATAGAATAACTTCTCAATGGGTTCCCACATCATTAATATGAGGTACTATTATTTCAGATGAAGGGTTTTACCATAGGTGTTAAAAACCTTGGTCGATCCGAGGAGTAGATGAAAAATTTTTAATATTAAGAAATTAATTTAATAAATATATATATAAATACATTTTATTCATTTTTTATATTGGTTGATATATTCAATAAAAATATTGTTATGGGGATTTCATAGTGTTGGCTGAAGAACCTTATATAGCTAGATGGCTTTTTGAGTGAATTATTGGAAGAAAACCGAAGAATAGATAAGGATTGAGGATCATGGTGCAATTGGAGATCATGGATCTCTCAAAAAAGGTAACACGTGATAATTATTTATCAGTAATAAATCCCAACTATTGGTGTTGTGTTGATTTGTGATTTCTATCCGGTTCATTAATCCTGGATGAACATAGATCAATTACATAAATAAGAATTTATTTGTTCATCAAACGATGATTTAAATTGGTGGATTTATATTATTGTTTGTTATGATTATCTCTTATTCATATATACATTTCTATGAAAGATGATTAAGGTATATTTCTCATATATTTTGGATTGTGGTTTTCTCTCCCGTTTCTTCATGAATTCACCATGGGTATTTACTTAGGATCGTGGTTCAATGATTGAGTAAATTTTGACTGTTGTGTGAATATTCATCTATACTATGGATAAATACCATGGGTACGACTTGTGATTGTGGTTGTGATTTAGGTATGGTTAATGGAGATGGACAATTCAAGGATAAACAAGCTCAGTTAGGAAAGTGGGTTTTATTCATCTTTGTTTTGACTTGTGAAAATAATAAATGACATCAGGGTGGTTTTTTCAAAATAGACCTGAACTGAAATCCTGATGATCTACATTGAAATGGGTTGGATGAACCCCAATCGATGATTTAATAATGGAAATCATGATTTTTGAAACAATGATTATGATATTGAGAAGATTCTAGGATTCTGAAACATTATGTGTTACATGACATCTAATGAGGATTTACACAAAGTGTAGAATCCTATGGATACGACACTCAGGTTTCCATGAAGAGTTAATTATAACATGTTTTATGAAAAAAGTTTCCATATAAACATGTATCTTAGGGGATAAAAGGACACTAGTAACCCAAGTACACAAACATGACCATATGAAAATAAGTAAGTCCAGGGGTACAGAGGGAGGTACATAGGCATGGCCAGAAGTACATGTGCATAGGATGACGATATAAGAAAAGTTCATGGTGATCTATGAAAACCTTATACTACTATTACACTATGTTTATATGGATATTTATATAGAATTTGAGGCAACACCACACAGGCAGAATAGGGGTTTCATGGACATGTCGTGTACCCCTTGTCAAAACCATGTACCCCATTTAAGGGTGCCTATAGCCCTTAATTACAACTGTATGAACTAGTATTGATTGAATCTGTTCCCTTGTTTTATTCCCCCATGGTTATACTTTGGTATTACATCCACATACCATGATTATGATCCCTTCAAGAGGATGAGTTTTCCATAGAGGTCATGGTATCCCTACATGGGACTAGAGTGTGATACACAATCATCTTTACACTACAGGTAGGGTATGTGGAATTACCACAACCTCATTGAACAAGGATTTGTGCCTTCATCTAGCATCTCATGACATTAGGGTTCATTGTATTTTTGGTATATGATCCCATACCTACAGGTTTGATCTATATTGGGTTCCTAATGTTCTCCAGTAGTCCTTGACATGACCTCCTATATGAGTATTATGGTCTTATGATAATGGAATAAATTCATGACGTGGGCCCAGTGATCTCAGTGTCTAGTATGAATGTATCTAGTGATGGAATGACTTGTAGAGTGAACTATCGTAGAATGGGAAATTCTTCGAGCTGAATTATATGTATGGATATTTTTTTTAGACTTCCAGGTAGTGTGGTTTCCTTTTGGTTTATTTCTAGTTCACATTTATCTATTATGCATTTATTTTTATATCATTTTTATGAGATGAATTTTCTTGATTCTTTATGTTTAGTGTTTCCACGGTGTCCTATTGAGTATTGTTATATTCACCCATGCATGGGCTTCTCCTATTCATGTCATTTTATTTACAGATGATGACCCATTGGATGGTGTCCAATGAGGATAGGGTGTAGGAAGAGCACAAATTTTACAATATATATAGGTGTTTTTATAAGTGGTTTGATTTTATCATAGTCCCCTTCCTCGATGAAAGTTGTACTCTCTACAATTGTTAATATGGATTGTATTAATACATGATTTCAAATTCAGTAAATTAATATCAAACTCTATTTAAGGGATCACATATATATTCAATAATAGGTTTTAGTTTTTTATATATATTATCATTATTTTCAATTGGGTATGTTTGAATATGTACGGGTACGTTAGGATAATGCATCCCATTTCTGGGAAATTCCTACGTGGCATTGGTCACCAGCCCATTTCCAATTAAAGTTGAGCATGGAGTAGTCATAGGTTAAACTTTGTTGGGTCATGTGATGACATTTTATAAGTGGTATCATCGTTTATTTTAGGTGTCAGTAATATGATAATATATTATCATTTGTAAATAAAACATTGATGATAAAAGTCTATTTTAATTATGGATTAGCATCAATAATTGTTTTTCATTTTTTATTTTTTTGATGTAACATGTTATATCATTTGACAGATTTTCAAGATAATAAAAGTGGACTATAGGATATATTTCTAGTGAATATTTATTCTATGATTAGTGGTGAAGATGAGATGTTTGGGGTGAGTTTGTAGATAAATATCTATAGGTGTAATCCCCATCAACTGAGGTAATACACCTAGATAATAAAGAAAGGAATATTATTTTTCAATTATTATCAGTTTTGATAATTAATGTCAATATTAGTGTATAAGTGATATTTTCAATCAATAAATATGGAATGAATCCCAAACTATATTGTTTTTGTTTATTCACTAATATATGTTTTAACATGTGGTTGAGTGTATAGGACATGTTCTTTAAAGAGTCTAAAAATTGCGTATGTAAGAGTTTTAAGGAAATAAATGATTGAAATGGAAAATAGTGATGCAATTAGCTTTATATCTCATACCCTCTTTAGACCATGATTTTTATTTTTTTTAAAGATGTATAAAAATGTATTTCGTGTGTTTTTGATGAATAGAGATGCGATAAATTGTTATGGATTCACATGATGATATTGGATGTCAACATTGACCATTTTTCCATGTCAAATGTGTTGATAATTAGAACTATTAATAATTATTAAACTCTTTTTAAAATAGGATTTTATGTTCTGAAAAATATTTTGAAAAATTTGATGAATGCCATGATATTATTTATTTGGATGAGGATTTGAAGGTTTCTATGAAAATAGAATGTATTTCATGAGGTAATTATAGAAGGGTTAGAAAAATAATTATTTATATATTTTTCATGGTTAGTTTTTTGAATAAGATAATTTTAGAAGGGTTCATTGAAATTTATGGGATTTATTTTTCATTTGATTTTATATTTTAGTAACACTTTTGATGAGCCTTTACCAAAACACATGTTCTAACTTGATAACATGGAAAGGGACTCCATAACTATTTCACAGGTGTGCAGGGTTGACCTCCACCTAGCCAAGCCAGTATATGATGATGGGAGATTCAGTTCTTGGATAGTTAGGATTGATTCAAAGGAGAAGTCCACAATTTATAGTAGCACCATTGTATGTGGAGACATAATGGCATAAGAGCCAAAATGGGTTGCTTCCATTGAGGGATTTAGAGTAGACCCCTATATTCACATATGCCTGGTCAACAAGACATGTTTTAATAAAATGAATCAATCAACTAGGTGGATATTATTTTTTGGACTTAAGAGAACTTGAGTACTATTTCTATGTCTTAAAAGGGATATAAATAAAATGGGTTCTTGTTTTATGTGAAGATTTTATGTTGGCTGATCCACTTCCACGATCATCCTCTTCATCCAGATGATCTTGGGTTAAGTTTCATGTGGTTCTTCATAAAATATGGAGATATATTGACCATTCTATCAAGCCATCCAATGTTTCTATTATCATAATTTATTTCTATCCCTACTTTCAAGATGGAAATGATAATAATATTTTCAATACATGAACTGATGCTAGTATAAAATATATGCACACATGGAGTTTCCATGGATGAGTTTGAAAATATTAAACCATGATCTATGGTGAAAAATATTTCATATTACAACATTAGTATTATCTGAACATAATATTTATGTATTTTTAGTTGCATGAATATTCATTGAATGATGAAATGAATATCTCCATGTTTTTTTTGAGAATCCATATGTAATTACATCTATCGTGCAGATAATCAGGGAACCCAATTCACTTGGAATAATGTGATTATGTTGTGTGATCTATTGAGAATGCAAGGGTATTCATTAAAATAAGGATTTTTTGGATAATGAATAAATCTTGAGTCATTAGGAATTTATATTAGGTTTAAAATTTTATATGAGATACTACATTAAATAGTAGTGACGATTTGCAAGTATTCTAAAATGAATAAATCATGTGATGAAGAATTAAGAAGCCCTATATCCTTTTGGTGTCATATGTTCAGGCATGTAGAGAATGATTCAAGAATGATGATATCATGTGATGAATTATGGGTAGAACCTGAAATCTTGAGGTATTTTATATAAGGTGCATCCACTATATATATGGATGAATACCAGAATGAATATATGAGATCCCTGAAGATTAAGTATAACTGAATAATAATCGGGTATTCATGATGAAATATAAATACCCATAGTTATTATGGTATTTAAATTGGGTAATATAATTCCCATCATCATTTGGAAATTTATATTTTAAGAACAAAAATTAACGGGTTTTTTAAATGATAAATATAATACCCAAAAAACCAAATGTGATTATATTCGAATGAGGAAAATTAATTGTGTTATTCATAAACACATTTAAATTGTTGATTTAAAATAACATGTTAAATGTGTTGCTGTGAATACATTTAAATGAGTATTTTAATGAGGGATTTTAAATCATGTAAAATTTCTATATTATCATATGTACAATAATAATATTTTTTGTGGAAAAATTCATCCTGTTGTTATTGTGGAAAATTAGAGATAAATAATAAGAACATTTACAGATCCTGATATATTATTTTATTGAATAGTGATTGTGATTTTCAAGTACAGTGGAGCTAATATATATTATTTTGATGCCAAAGATCATGAAGGTGTCCCAAGACAAGCATTATTGAAGTTATGGAGGTGGTACAAGTGTAAATGGGAATGTATGTTTCTTATTGAAGAAAACTACATGGGAAAAATATCTTTCTATCCCAAGATCTTAATTGAAGAGAATCTTGTAGCTGGGGTTTTGAAAAAGCAAATAGAGGCTAGTTATTAGGGTTTCAAACCAATCAGTGAATAATATATGTTGGGTTTTCTAAATAATTATTGGTAGTTTTTAACCTTTCATCTAAACAATTATGTTCACTTATAGTGATAGTTAATAGAATCTATCCTGGAAATGAGTATTCCTTTATTTTGAATCATGTAAAAACTATTTTCTAGTGTCTCATATTTTACTAATGCACATGATGTGATGTTGAGAGAGAATATTGAGTGTATATATAACTTTAAATTGTTTAATATTTTTAATTTAAAAGGAGGTAAAATTCATAAATAACGGTACAACTGATTCACCCCAACTCAATTGAACATAACTGGTCCATGGTAATTGTAGTTTAAATTTTAAGAATAAATCTATAAATTTCTAGACCCTTGAATCGTATTAAAATATGAGAAACATAATATCACTTATTATAATATAAGGAATAAATTTCAATATTTTTAGAGCATTTATTGATAACTGGTCTTTCTCAGTACCCTATTAAGTGGAATCATAAAAAATGGTTTTAAGAGGCATCCCCAAAGAAGAATTAATTTGAAGTAAAATCGTTAGTTTATATTATTTATCACCCATAAAATTTGGAGAGAGTGATAAAACTTTCTAGTTCCTCATTGAAAGTGGTAGGAAATATATGTTCTTTTAAACGGGGAATCACAAAGACCATGAATCTAAAAATATTCCAATATATCAATGGGTAAGTATAAAGCATCATGATAAATTTATGATATATTAGACTCATGAAAATGTTTACCAAAAAATTCAAAGAGTTTTATTGTTGGAATCCCTATGGTGAAGTTGATTGTAAATAGAATAATGAAGTTGGGGCAGGGGGTGGGGATTCAATGGTCTGGAGTTCTTTTAGACAATATTCTGGAAGGAGATCTGGATGCTATATGGATGTGAATGTTAAAAAGATCTAGGCATTATACCGATAAGAATTTTCTTGTGTTTCACTAGTTATAAAGATAATTTGTTTTAGAACATGATCTAGGAATATATATGTGGATGTCTAGTAGTATATTATATTTTTGAAATTTATTTTGATGTTTAGAATATATTTTTAAAATATTTGGATAAGGCATGGGAGTTTTGAAAAAATAAGTATAGATGGGGAAGATTCCATGGAATGAGTATAAATTCCACCCCATGATAGGAGTCACTATATAAATTATAATGATTAAAACATGAAGATTATTCTTTACATGCACATTGTTGTTGGAAGATGCTTGTAATTTTAGAAATACATTTTTTATGATGCAAAAGTGTATTATTTTCTTTGTTTAGGATATACATATGTATTTTTGGTCAATACATAAATAATTATGAATAGAGTAGAAAGTAGAAAATTAATGAACACTTTATAAATATGTATGTTATTTTCAATGATTAGTAATGTTTCTTAACTTAATGTTTTATACATGGAGTAATGTGTAGCCTTTAATGAATGTTTTCACACCATGGATGCTAGTTCTATGTGTTGAAGGATCTTGGGAAAGGTTCAATGGTTATTTCTAAGAAGATTCATCCACACCATGGATTTAAAAACCATGCTAATAATATATTTTCATTATGAGATCATGTTAAATCAATAGATTTAAAAATTTGGAGATAATGAATTTCATATTATTCCAAATTTAATGGCGGTTATAAAATTAGAAAATGATGGATATCATGGAGTAGAAGATATCATTTTGGGATTGTTAATCCAATTATAAAATTAAGAGACCCAATATGGTTATGTTGATGGGTGTTATGAGATAATTTTGAAAAATATTAGAATATGCACCAAAAGGAGAATCACACAATCGATGTAATGTACCGATCCTTCTCATTGTCTTGAGATGGAGGTGTGATTTTATTAGGACTTAAACGGCATACCCATGATTCTAAAGGCTTACAATAAATGCTGAAGGGTTTCAACACTAGTGGGGGGTGATTTTCACTTTAATAATAAAACCACTAACCAAATAATACATAACTAAACAAGCACTATATGATGCATGAAAAAAATGAAAGACAACTATACATTCTATTTGTCAAATAATACTCAATTCAAGCACCCCAATATAAGGATACAATATCAAAGTAAACATCATAAGACTATAACCCAACAAGACTTGAATACATCTATAACTCCAAAGCTCCACAAGATCCAGGATCCAACTTTACCCAAAACCCCATGTATTGGGAGGTAGTACTAATAATGTGTGATACATTTCCATTTCTGATGTCCAGGTAGAAGACATCTGTAAGACAACCAATGTCGCAAATAAGGGTTGAGTAATAAAAATCAGTAGGTTTTCCCCAATGAATTCCCTACTCACGTCACTAGGATTGAAAAGTTAGCAATATTTTAATGAAACATTTTATATAAAAAATTTATAAAATTGTTTGTAACAAATATAAACAATTTGTATTTCAATTAGTTTATAAAAATATTCATTTTTCAAAGAATATATCTAAACAATTCTTTAAAAATATTTCCTAAGGTACATTTTTGGCATAACCAATCCATTTAAAATATATCGACCACCAACCATTCAATATTCATTATGACAGATCTATTCTAATGATTGGCCTCTTGTCGATCTACCAGTTCAAAATAAGGATACTATATCACAAGTTCCAATACAACTATTACACTAAGAACCGGGTCATATTTCATCCATTCTTGGTAATGCAATATGAACAGACACACCAATTATTCACAAAAACAATTCGAATGCAAATATTCCCAAAACAATTCTACATAATAAAAATTATATAGATTTGTTTTAAAATAATCCATTTCAAAAATCTATAAATCCAAATTTTAATGTCATCATTTTAAAAACAAGAAACCAAAGAACATGTCACAACAAGTTACCACAATTCATAAATTTCACAAAAAACCATAAATCGACACTAAATATGATTTATATCATTCCTTTTATACAAATTTAACAATCCATTTAATGAAGTTAAATCAATTTGAAAATAAACCTAGAACACCCTGACCCTAGATGCCCAATGTTAGTTCATTTTTTCATTACATTGGCATGATTACAAGGAAGTCGAATCCTGAATGACAAAATAGTTTAGTAGTTTGGGAAAACTAAATATAAGAAATGGTTCATTATTACAAATTGAAATGAAAAACAATATATTAGTTTTTTTTGGAACAGTCACAACCCTATGTTTATCTTGTTAGTTCATTCATATCACATATCTTCAAATCCACATTAAAAAATAAAGAATAATAAGTGGGGTGATCTCAGATGCTATGTAAGGGTATAAAATATAACTAAAGATATCATCAACATAAATAGTAGGTATGGAGAATAACTAAAAATACTTGGCATTAAAAATAAATTTGAACATTCTATAGCAGGAATAAGAGAAGAATAAATAATAACATAATAAAACATAATAACAGGAATTCTACAAGTAGAATAACTATATGAACTTTTAATTAGTAGATTCATAATGAGGGAATGAATAATGTGAGATATCGTAACCATACCATCAAGGTGTTATTCCAAGACCATAAATAATTATACTGTCATGGCATTGTGCCAAGGCCATAGTTTGTCTAATGAGATTTACTAATGCACCGAGGGGCTATAGGGGACCCCAACAGACACTTTCTAAGTCCAATGAATTTCTAATATAAATGGGGATGAACATAAAATACATAAAAATTAATATTCAAACATACATATGAAATGTAAATCACTTCCCCCAATCATTAGACAAAAACATTAATCATTCAGAATAGTATACTGAGTGTTTTCAATATAGCACATCCACAGTGAAACTAATCATAAACCATTCAATAAAAAATGGTTGATGATATCATAGTACATAAAACCCAATTAATTAAAAATATTAAAAAAAGTTTGTTGACATAGATGAATATAATTTTAAATGAGACCAATGAAAAATCCTTTTAGAAATAATACTTAAACATTCCAAAATGTCTCATACCACCTCGAAACATTCAAATCTAAATCCCATTGAATATCATGAGAATAAATATACACATGATATGATATACGAAAGGGATTTACATAAAAAAAATTAATTAGTGGTGAAAAATCATATATCTTAAAAAAGTTAAATGTGAGATGAGAAAAATCATTTCATACTTTGGAAGGAAGATTATTTTTGACACATCATTTTTATTTTTCATAAAATAAGATTTAAAACATGTATATCCTCAAAAATAAATTTAGATTTAGTTGAAATTATATTTCAGGATTAAATAAAGTCTTATTGAGGTGAAATCATTTAAAAGAGTCTTTAAAGAATCTTTAGAAATAAGAACATTTTAGTGCGGTTTAAGGAAACTATTGAAGGATTTTAATGGAAAAGGCTTTTTTCTTTTAGAAAACAAGAAATGAACCAAAATGGGGTTTTCATGAAAAATGTGTTATTTTTGAAATATAAATAATGCATAAAATATATTATAGAGTGAACTTAAAAATAGGTAATAATTCAATATGTTCTTTTATTTGGGCTTTTATTTCAATTTTTTTTGAAAGATTGTTTTAAAACCAGTATATCCCTATAATATAAATAAGTATTATAATTAGAACATATATATATAACATTCACACCAAATTTATGTGGAGTAAATATAATTAAATAAAAATTTCATTGAGGTGAGAAGAGAATAAGAGCAACCCCAATGAAAATGGAGGTTCAGGTAGAAAATACTTAAAACATCATAATCAATTGAATCATGTGGACCAAAATTAATAATCATCAATTGATACATTGAATTTTATGATAATAAATATATTAATGATATTACACATAAATGTTCAATATACATACACCAAACCCATGTTGTAGTAGGGAATATGGAATATATCACATATATGAAAGTGAGATGAAGAAACCCTTACCATAATTCTGAAGGTGTTCTCTACATGATCTTAATGACCTGAATAATAAAATTTAGATTCATTATTGATTAATTTAATAACCTAATCTTCATTTAATGGATTTATTATAACCTTATTATGTTCCTTCATGGATTTTTGATGGGTTAAGAGGTTCATTTTCATTATTCAGGTCCATCTATTACATTATTATTATACTTATATTCAATAACAGATAGTCATGGAAAATGAGGATGGTTATCAATAATTGAAGTTATATGTAATTAGTTAACATCCATAAAGTTACATGTTTGAAAATTTTATTTGGTTATATGGTGTGAAGCTGAATAAAAATTTAAATTATTTAATGATAACAATTTGGCTTAATTAGCAGTTTTTGAACAAAACAAACTCATTTTTCTTTTATAATTAAAAACCGTTCGTAAAAAATTTTAAATAACCATAAATTATCCATAATATATATATTATAGATTTTTTCAACCATAATAATGGTTTCATGACTAGAATTTAATATGGAAACTAAAATTAAAAACCCAATGTATTTGAATGTGGTAAATTAGCACATCCCGAATGCTGTTGTTTTAGTACTAGCATAAAATAAGGGTAATGGAAAGATGATAATAACTTATTACATCATCAAAACAACATTAAATTTCATTTATGGTACTAGATTTGTCCTAAAATTTGGATGAGGAGAGGATAGGATAGAAAAGAAAATAATGAATCTTGAAGGGAAAGTAAAATAATTGAAAAATGTAATTTACCGCAAGAAATAATCTTCCTTGATATCGAATTTAAGGTGGAGAATTTGGCCTTTTTATAATACCAAGGGATTTTGGAACTAGAATAGAATATTGGGAAGATATTTATACATAATTTATAAAAGGCACAAGGGTTTAGAGGAGTTAATAGAAGAGGTAAGAAGGGGTGATATTTATAGTCGGGGAGAGGAGGGGTTTCTCATTATTTTAATCATTAGTTTAATATTTTTTCACAAGACTATGAATAGTATTGATTCAATGTAAAAAAATGTAATAGGTGAATGTGAATTAAAATTATATGTTCCTACATGATCCTTACATCAAATATGACTCAATAAACCAGGTATTAAAAATTTATTGTAAATTACTATATTTTACTATTCATAAAAAATGCACTTATTTTATGAAAATCCCGAAAATTAACCCTAATTATTTTTTTATGTGTAGATTAAATAATTGGACTCGATGTTTTGAAACTAATTTTTAAAATATGTGAAATTTAATTTTTAAATGAAATTATTATTTACTTGAAAAATATAGATATTATATTTAAAACAACTTTTATAATACATAAAAAACAACTATGTTCGCATAAAATTATCCTAAAATCATTGGGGAAAAAATATTTATTTAGGAACCCATTTTATGAAAATGATTTAAATTATTAGTTAACATTTGTAATTAAATACTTCTCACCCCCAAAAATATGAATTCATAATTAATAATTTTAAAAAATATTCTACTTTATTTATATGGTGCCTAAATTTTATTTATACATTGATGGGTGAGGTTATTATTCGTAAATGCCATATTACTATTCGTAAGGGTAGGTTAATATTCATAAAGATATATTACTATTCATATGGGTAAGTTAATCTTCACCAAATACAATGTTTGTAATGTTAGACACAAAAAATCACACTTAACACAATCGTGTGTGTCAGATTTTTGAAATTTAAATCACATAAGTGGAAAAATTATGTTTATTGTCTCAGTTATAAAAAAGTGTTCTTTTATTGGGACTCAGTGTATCATGCATTGAATATTAAATTTATTTCTAAATCATTTAGGAGTTACATTATCCCCTCATAAAAATTTCATCTTCAAAATTTTTAAAAATGAATTTTGAAAGTTAATGGTTGATACTTGAAAATTCCATTGTGGAAAAACCACAACAAAAATGTGTATAACATATCCACCTAAGAAGATGGAAAGGGAAATGCATCAGTTACTACAAAAATATGCATTCTAATTAGATAACATAGTCATGGAATAATAATCAAACCATGAAATTCTAATGGAATGTGATAGAGAACATGCTCAGATGAATATTATTACCAAAGAACCAGAAACTACATTTATGAATAAAATGGTAATAGGACATCATTTTTTAAGAATTTTTTCCTAGAGTTGAGGAATTTTCAAACTCTATAAGAGTAAATAAAATCTTCTAATTCAAGTACACAATATTGTCCATTGTTTGTGCCTTGAACTATCTATACATCATCTATTAGCACGAGTTGCATCATGTGGTCGAATTAAACTCAAATCCATCATAAAATCCTCAACTTAAACAATTTCATAAATGGTTTAGCATTCAAAAATATCCTGATAAAAAAATTATAATAATTACAATATCCATCATTTCTATATCCACGTATACAGGGTCCTTGGTAATCCTCATTTTGTTTATAACTCTATGATCCGTCCTTCTAAATGAATCTATAACCTTATATACTTTTGATAGACATGAATCGGTCTTTAATTTTCACATTCCAAACATGTGAATATCATCATCATGTATCCTATTTAAATATGGTAAAAACTCAAATTACCATAAAATATTTTTTGAAAACATGTTATAATATGTACACATGATATTAGAAGTATTTATTATATCAAAAAATGTAGTAAACTCCATCAATGATAACGTAGACCACTTATAGACTAGTCAACAATCAGTTTTGACGTAGTGAGTACATATCAAGATCAATAATTTCTCATCATTATCTTAATAATTAGAAATATATTTGGGGTATTCCTTCCCTCATCGATATAATTTACAAAGATATGAACTTCTTACTGAGTGACTTATCCATGGAACAATTCATCATATGACCTCAAATTCTTCATTAAATAGTTCAGTAGTACAATACTTATATATTCCATAATTACTATAACCAACACATTGATGATAAAATATTAAAATTAAATGATTCTTGATGATGAATATTAATCATTTCACATCATCTGTGGTAGTATCATGACTTTATCATTATCTAGTATCATCATCTAGTGCATATTCCTTCGATGCTTGAGACATTGATTCACATTGTGTCCCATTTCCTGGTAGTTGAAGAACTGTACATTGAAAACCATTTTATTACACATGTAATAATGAACATTGTGGTACTTTTCTCCAAACATCTTATATACACCATTTCCTTTTAGGAAAACATTTGGGTGTTTCTGTCCACAATTACCACATGTTGGAAAACTACTGTTTTTATTATTCCCATTATCCATTCTTTCCTCTTCCACCCTCGTATTCTCTTTCTACCCTTCAAATCCATAAGACTCCTATAATTATTTATATAAGTTTTCATCACATGATATTATCTTATCGTTTGATGAGGATACTGTGTAGACTATCTGCATTCAATATGATAGGTTAATACTATAAGATATATAATCCTTCTTACTCTTTGCATCATGTGAATTGGTGAAGTTCTCATTCCTTATACTAGGAACCATTATAATAAATTCCATATACTAAATTATATCATAATATTAAGAACTCTATATAATTCAAAAAAATTATAGTACATAACAGACATTTGATGCATCGCAAATACTAGAACCATATACTTTAGATACTTTAGGGGAATAAATCCATCACAGTGGATTTTAATAGAAATTTGAATTATCATAAGCATATCCCCTAAGAGGTTCAATATATATGCGCATTATGGCCAGTTGTGATATATGGGGTTACCCTGAGTCTAGATCGAAACACCTTGTTTGAGTTTTCACCCATAGGAACATTTTTTCTTGAACCACACCCACTTGTAGTATTCAGATAAGGATTTATTTTATAGGACAATCTAGATAATATATTCCTTACCAAAATTGTGGGATGTTCTTGAATATTTATCATCAATTATATCATAGAGTTTCCTTCCCTAATGTATATTTTTTAAATTTAGTTTACATTTTTTCTACAAAACTTCCAATAATACCAGCTGTAACGCCCCAACCCCAGATGACTGGAGTTGGTTCATTATTTCATTACATTGGGATGATTACCCAGAATTAATATCCAGATGGACCAATTAGTTTAGTAGTTTTGGGAAACCAGATACATATATAGATTCATCATTACAACATGAAATTAAAAACTACAAAACTATTTTATTAGGAACATCAAAAACTCTATGTTTATCCCTACAATTGATTCGTAATAAAACTATTCACATCCCGATGAAAAAATAAACCAGAAGAAAAGGGGTGAGCTCAGATGATCTATATGAGAAAAATATATAAGATAATATCATAATCTTAAACATTAGTCCATGTGAATAACTACAAACAGAATACATGAAAAATAAACATGTACATACTTTGGAAGGAATAAGAGATAAATAAACAATTATATAATAAAACATAATCATGGGTATTTTACTAGTTGAATAACAGTATGACCTTTCAATTAATAGATTCAAAATGAGGGAATTCATAATGTGGGACATCATCACAATACCTTCAATTCCTCATTCCAAGACCATAAATAATTATAATTTCAAGGACTCGTTCCAAGACCACCGTCTGTCTCATGAGACATATAGATGCACCAAGGGGCTATAGGGGGACCCACCCATCACATACTATGTCCAATTAATTCCTCATATGAATGTGTATAATCATAAAACACATATAATTTCACATTAAAACTAACATACGGAATGTAAATAACATTCCTCAATCAGTAAACATTGACCCTAACCATTTAGAGTAGTATAGTAAATGGTTAAAAGATAGCACATACATAGTCAAACTGATCATAAATCATTATATAAAACATGGTTGATAATATCATTGGATATAAAACTAAATTATGTAGATGATTCAACAAAAGATGTTGACATAGATTAAGGTACTTTTAAATAATGCAATAGAGAAATACATGAGGAAATGATACTTAAACATTCCAAAGTGTCTCAGACTACCTTGAAAAAATCAAATCATAATCCCTATAATAGAATGAGAATAATTATATTCATGATATAATATAAAAAAGTGTATTAAATACACCAAAAGAAAGTAATGACTAGTGAAAATGGAATACATCTCATAAAACTAATAGTGAGAAGAGAACCATCCTTTTTTACTGTAGAAAGAAGAGTTATTTTAGAAAATAATTTTAATGTGTCATGAATTCAGATTTTAAACTTGTATATCCTAGAAAAAAATTGAAATGTGATTTAAATTATATTTTATTCTTAAATAGTGTCTTATTTTGGTTAAATTATTTAAATTTTTTTATAGAAGAATTAGATATAAAACATTTTAGTACAGTTTAAGGAAAAAATCAATGGATTTTAATGTGAGAAGGCATGTTTTCTTTAAAAAAACTGAAATGAAAAAAATTGTTTTTTAAAATTTTTGATATTTGAAATATAAATACAGATTTAAATAGATCATATAGTGAACATAAGAATAGGTAAAAAATCGAGAAGTTCCTTGAATCGGGCTTGCATATAAAATTTGTTTTTGAGAGATTATTTTAAAACAATAACTCCAAATACAATATAAAAGTATTATGATTGGTAAACATATATATATAATTCACACAGAATTTATGAGGAGTATATAGTAATAAATAATAATTTCATTGAGGTGAGTTGAGTATAAGAGAAGCTCGAATAAAAATGGAGGTTTGAGTAGAAAATACATAAAATTTTGTAATCAATTGCATCATATGAACAAAAATTAATAATCGTCAAATGATATATATATATATATATAATTAAAATACAAGGATTAATGATATTAAATATAAATGGTATTTATATATAAACAATACACAAGTAGTAGTAGTGAATACAAAATATCTCACAAAAATGGAAGTGAGATGAAGAAACCCTTACCTTGATCTGAAGGTGGTATCCACTTGATGTGAGTGAAAATAATAATAAAATATTGGTTCATTAATTAGAAATTACATAACATTATTTTCACGTAATTTTTTATGACCTTATTTTGTTCATTCATGGCCCTTTTGAGGGTTTTTCAGGTTAACTTTCATTGTTCGGGTCCGTTCAATTCTTCATCGATATAAATATATAAATTAAATGAGATTTAACTGAAATGAAAATAGTTTTCAAGAATTGAAGATATCTGTTATTAGTGAACATACATAAGATTATATGGTTGTAAATTTTACTTTTTTACTTGGACTAATGATGAATCATTATAAAAATTATTTAACAATAACTGTTTGGGTTAATTAGATGTTTTTAACACAACGAACTCATTTCGATTTATAAATCAAAACCATTTTTACAAAAATAGTACAGAACCATAGATGATAAATAATAAATATAATGTATTTTTGCTTTAACATAATAATGGTTTCGTGTCCATATTTGAATATGGTTATAGAAATTGAATAGCCATTGTCATTGAACGTGTAAAATTAGCACATATCTGATTGTGTTTGTTATTACTAGCTTAAAATAACGGTAAAAGAGATATGATAGTAACTTATTAAATAATTATAAATAAAATTAAAGTAAATATTCGGTACTGGAGTTTTCATAAAATTTGGATGAGGACATTAGATGATATAAAAACAAGTGGAAGTTGAAAGGAATGTAAAAGAATTGAAATGATGAATTTACCCCTTGACTTAATCTTCCCTGAGAGCCTCTTTAGGGGAGAGGATTTGAGTTTTTAGGAGAAAAAGGTATGATAGAAGTGGGGTAGGATCCTCGAATGAGATTTATGTAGAGTGTAAACAAGGAAAAATGCTTGAGAGGAGAGAAGGGATGAGGTAAGAAGGGGTGGTATTTATAGAAGAGGATATGAGTGGTTTCTCATTATTTTTATCATTAGTTAGATATTTTTGATCAAGATTATGAGTTGACCTGATTCATGTGACAAAGAAAAACAAGTTCAATAGAGTTATTACTGTGTGTTTTTACATCATTCTTACATCATCTATCACTCAATAAACCATGTATTTTGCATTTATAGAAAATTATTGTATTTTAATATTCCTATGAAATTCACGAATTTTAGAAAAATCCCAAAAAATTTACATAACCATTTTTGGACGTGAAGAGTCCAAAATTGGACTCCATTTTATCGAAAAAATATTATAAATATATGAAATTTAATTTTTAAATAAAATCACAATTTACATGAAAAATATAGATTTTATATTTAAAAATTCTTTTATAAAACTTTCTAAAAAATAACTACGGTCTCATAAAATTATCCTAAAATCATAATACAGAAAAATATTAATTTATGAGCACATTTTATTAAAATTAATTAATTTATTAAACTTAAAATTTTAAATTAAATATTTATCACTCACAAAAATATGAATATTTATTTATAATTTAAAAAAGATTAAAAATCATGTTTAATGGGCCTAAAATTTATGTAGACTTTCATGGGGTTAAGTTACTATTCATATGAGTCTTGTTGCTATTCATAAGGATTTTTTTGTATTCATAAGGGTATATTACTATTCATAAGAGTAGGATACTATTCATAACGGTATGTTAATATTAACTAAAATCAAGACTCTTCTATCAGACTCTAAAAATCACCATAAACACAATCGTGTAAGTCATATTTTCAAAATTCAAATCACATATGTGGACAATTATTTTTATTGGCTTGGTTATAAAAAAGTGTTCTCTTATAGAGAATTAGTGTTTCATGCATTTCATATTAATTTTTTTAATCCTTGGGGTGTTACAAAACCCATCTGTTTTAGTATGTGGAGTCGTGACTGAAGCCACCTAATATAAGTGTTTTGGGGAGAATGATAAATGGCAAGAAAAATTTAAAAAAAACATGGTTGAATCTCCATGAACACAAATGAGATCTTCCCCTAAATCATCAATACATAAAAATATATTCATATTATTTATCTACAACCATAGGTCTAACCATAGCGGAAGTAGATCTATGAAACCAATGGAGGGAGAAAATTTTATCTAAGAATTACACCAAGAACGACTAAGAATAATAGCATACCACGAGGAATCGATTTCTAATCACCAATAGAAGCCTTTGTATTTTCTCTATATCAATGGGAGAACCATCTATGTCCTTTGAGAAAGTGAAATACCATGTTAGGGCCACATCAGAAGAAATATAAGTTGGTTATAGGTGAAAACATGTGAGATACACTTTTTAAGGTAGTGGTTTATTACCACATAAGGTGTAGTCACACAGTTCGGGTAAACATGTGTTAACCATGAACTAACAACTGCCTCAAGTAATACCCTCAATTTATCTCTAAGCGTTTCTCAAGTAGTTTTGAAAACACTACCTCAAATAGAAAACCATCAATTTTCAAAACACACAATTTCTACTATGATGTTGTATGGTCTGGAAAAATCATGCAGTACCCGTGCGCCTTCTCTTTTTCCTCTGTCTCGATATGACCTGATTGAAATATTTGTTTCATGGGTTTCCCAAATTGTGAACCAACCGTGCACTAAAATAAAAACCCTCAAACACTCTAAAGGTTCTCCAAACTCTCCCAAAAATAACCTATATACATTATACACCTTAAAGGAATAATTAAAAGGTTTCTTACCAAACTAATGAGGTGCGAAATTATCCCAAGCATTGAGTTTTTCATCCATAGAATGTAGAAAACCATCGTTACCCTGAAAGAGTTCTAACCATTTCAATTTCAAATAATCCGCGCATTTCCATGTTTGTTCTTTAATCTGACTATATTTCCAAAAAACCTTTGCTAGTCTAATGATATTTTCATACATGACTATCTATTGACGATCCACAATCCATACTATGATACTTACCAAAGATGAATCAAGATATATGTCAGTTTGATCCCATATTATTACATGGTTAGGGTTAGGATGGTACCTTTTCAACTGAGATACCTAAAGCACATTATGAACCATAATGAAATGTAGTGAAAATTTCAAATGATATTCCAACCATTATATTATTTCAAAAGGGCCCATGTATCATTGATTTAACGTGCCCAACCTCCCAGAACATTGGCGTCCATGCCTTGGAGAGATCCTCAATATCAGATGATCACTCACTACGAACAAAAATGACTATCAACTATTATCTCCACAAGAATTATGAATACTCTATGAAATTTCTATACTCTTTCTGATCAAATGAATCTTTTTGGTTGTTTGTTGGAAAAGGATTGCCCAAAATAGTGAATTCTCATTATTTTTATCCAAAAAAAGTGGATAAAATAAAGTTTCCCATACAATGCTTTAAACGAATCCTTATATATCAAGAACTAATAGCTATTTTCATAAATAAAAATCCTATAAGGGTATGTGATCTTCCCATGAGCCACCAAAAATCTATTACATAATCCTGCCAAATGTCCTCCAATGATTGTATGATCCTATTGGATTTCCCATCTGTATGAGGATGATACATTGTACTCATTGTCTACTAAGTCCTATGGGATTTGGGTAAGGATTTTGAGAAATGAGTTTTAATACTTAGATATCTATCTGTAACTATATAAATTAGTATTCCATGGCTATCTATTACTTCCCATATATATATTTTAGATATAACCATCATCGTATGAGTTTCACAAATAGGTATAGGATGGTACATCCTTTTGAGGTGATCCAAAATCACCCATATGGAATCACATTTGTAAAATGTTCTTGGGAGAACTATAACAAAATACATTTCTATTTTCTAAAATTTCTAAACTTCAATAGTTAAATACTATAACATATATTCTAGTCATTTATGTTCTTCCTTAACTTTATGAAAATTTAATCATCTAGAATCAAACTCATCCACTATTCATATCATGCAGACCCCAAATAATTTGATTTATATGACTTATAAATCTTCTATATTATAGGATGAACAACCCATATAAATTATTGGTAAAAATGAAGAAGATATTCTAGAAATTCCATAGTTATTACCATAAGTCTAACGAATGACAACACTAAACTCCCATCCAACCACAAAAAATTAATAGTCCCCTGCAATTGATTTTTGTCCTCAATGTTGCGCATTCTACATCAAATTTCTGTTTCTACTTTACCACAATCACTTAATAATGAAAAAGTGAAACTTGACATAAAACCACAACATCACCATGGTGTTCACATTCCACATTCTTTTCATCTTGTACTGACATCAACTGACACTCATCTAAAGCTTCATTTCTCAATTGAGCATAATAAATTTGGCTTAATGAATCTGGCACTATATTGAATTTTCCTATTGTATACATGAACTAAATGTTTAACATCTGGAGATACTATATCCAAATTATTTTCCTTAGATTAAAATCTTATTGTGATAAAATATGTTTCAATCTCTTATGATCAATGAGCATAGTAAATTTCTCAGCAAAGACATAATGACACCATGATTTTTAAATTTGAGGATGATTACAGCTAACTCAAAATCATGTTTTGGGTAGTTATTCTAATCAAAACATAACTGTCATGATCAATAAGAAATAGCATGATCTCCTTTAATGAGAACAAACCCTAACCTAGATTCTGAATCATAACAGTACACCACGTACCCTTGTCCCGATTTCAAAAATATCTAGATACGTGCTGATGTATGGTGAAATTTCAGAACATTAAAACAAATATGAAATTCCTCATTCTAATATAATGGAACAATATTCTTTTTCAAAGATTTCATAGGAAAATCTAGTCAAGATAAGTCATGAACAATATGTTTGTAATAACAATCTAGACCCAGAAAACTTCACATCTCAAAGACATTATTTGACGATTATGAAGAGATAACATCTTATATCTTTTATGGATCAATGGAAATACCTCCTTCAAAAATTACATGGACAAGAAGGCATAAATATTTTTTCCAAAAATCACACATATATAATTTGGAATACCAACAATGGTCTATCCATATTTAAAACACTATTTCCAAGTGTTTCTCATGCTCAACCCTTTTCCTTGAAAACATGAATATGTCATCCAAAAACACCACAATAAATGATTTCAGATGTCAATAAAATATACAATTGATCAAATCCATAAATACTTATGGAGATTTTGTAATACTGAAAGGAATTTCCAAATATTTATAATTTCCATATCTACTTTTGAAATTTGTTTTCTGAATATCCTGCTTCAAAACTGACATATGGTGATATCCTGATCAATGGTCAATCTTGGGGAACCACTGTGATCCCCTAAATTGATCAAACATATCATCTATTCAAGGTAGTAAATACCTATTATGTATCATATATTGTATAATCTTTCAATAATCAATGCAAAACCTTGGAGATCCATCTTCTTTCTTCACGAAGAAGACTGAGGCTGCCCACAAAGACATAGTAGGCCGAATGAAACCCTTTCTTTATAGCTCTTCCAAATTCACATTAAACACCTTTAATTATGTTTGTTCTATTATATATGATGGAAGTCAAATAGAAATGATCTGTAAGAGGAGATAAATTGTAAAATACACTTCCCTTACCATTGGTATCCTAGAAATATTTTCAAGGAACACATCAGAAAACATGTCAACCAATAGTAGAAGGTTGTAATTTTTTGTATCTTCCATCGATGGAAAGTCAATTTCAACAAATGGAATGAGATCATTCCATATTATGGTTCCAACAAGAACCTTTAACCTTCCATTATTGTAATTTATCCTCTAAAGAGGCGTTCTATACCATCCTATTTCATGAAAATAACCATTCCTTTATAACAGTCAATGTGATCCTTGAATGTTTTCAACCAATCCATACCCATGATTACATCATAGAAATATATCTCCAACACTGAGAAGTCCCATTTAAGAACATATCTATATAATTTATCATCACTTCACTTTCATCTATATTTCCCATGTGCGATTTCCCTTATGTAGGAGTCATGGTTTTCATAGAAACACTATGGGTTTCTCAGTTATGCTGGTGTGTTTGGTTCTTCTTCCCTCACCCTATCAAAGCGTAAGACACCTGTGATAACTGAGAAGTCACTCAAAAACATGAGCTCAGAGAATTATGATAATATAATTGATTATTCCTCATCATTTTAAAATCATGGGATGATATTTTTGTTAATTTATAGTCTCACTCCATGTGGTCAAGCAGACTACACCAGAAAAAACATAATTTTTCATGGATCATGTAAATAGATTCATAGATCTAATCATTTGATTCAGATTCATTCTACCACCTTCAAGGCAGGTTCCCCTCTTCTGATTTCTCCCAACATTAGAGTTCCCACCGGCTCCTATTTATATCAACATAATTACTCCTCTTAAATCCCCTGAGATGTCCCTTTCATTCATTTATTCCCTATATACCTCTCTGTGTAGTCAGTAATATAGAGCATGGTTATATTTGAGCTAATCTCCTGCCCTAGCCCCGATTCAATGATGTGTGCCTTCCAGGACACAGAAGATGCAAATTTTGGTTAAATGCACACTAAACTCATGAATTTTACAAATTAATCATTCATAGAGTGATTTTCCTTCTTCAATCTGAAAAGATCTATTTTTATTTGAATCTTGAAAATCCGTGGATATTATTACTTGATGAAAAAATAATCAAAATCCTCCAAACCCAAGCCTTTGTCCCCTTTAGCCAGCATCAATAGTTCTTTGACACTAGCGTGATAGATCCACCAGTATATATGTTTCCAGTTTCACATTCAGCTTTTCAGGTGTGTCGATGAAATCAAAGATGCAATTCATCATATATAGTGAAATGAATGCCTTTTTTGTTCTATATCACCTATGAATATGGGTGGATTCTACTTCTGGAACTGGATGGAATTATCCACTTATCTTGGGTAATGCCTATGGTTCAATATGTCTCCTTTATGGAATTATGGGAAAATACATTGAACTATCTCTTGGTTCACCTTTGGCATAGGTGAAGCCACATTCTTAGTATCTTCTTAATGTTGTTATCTATGAGACCTACCGTGTTCCATTTTCTAAACGAATAAAATATCCCTTATGTATCACTCTCTAGAAACTAAAGGCTTAGCATTTCAAATTCTATAACATAAACCATCACAACATTTCATTCCAAAATCAACCTTTTCCCTTTTCAACCATATTTTAAAAATAAAACTTTTTCTTGAATATAAAATGTTTTCATAATACAAAAATCATTCTCAATTTTAAAATATTTTATTTGAAAATGAATTTATCAATTTTTTCTAATTTATATATTTTTATAAAATCATATATCATCACTCAAAATGAGATATGAAATCCCAGTGAGAATTCATTCCTATAAATCATTTCATACTCGTATCATTGACTAAATCGATAAAATGAGATTCCATGCCTTATAAGTGTCTCCAAAAAACTTATGTACCGAACTCACTTGTAACTCTAGTTTCAGCATAAAACTATTAGCTACATCTTTTTATTATCTACATTTCTAGTCCTGAAAATCATACACAATTCTATTGTCCCAAATCATTAAATATATACGAATTAATTCAACTCTTGGACCAAAAACAAAGACCATGTCAAATAACACTTGTTACAGAATGAAAGGACCACGTTGATACCATTTGTCTCAAATTGATTTTGGACCAAAACAAAACTGATACCATTTGTAATGTCGCAGTATTATCAATGGATTGAGAAGGTGGTGTAATGTTACTAGGACATATTTGAATTTCCTAAGACACAAAAGGATGGAAATAAATTCCAAAGGGATTCATGAAATGAGGGGGGGGGGTACTTTTATTTTTACGAATAAGACAACAACAAAATATCCATTACAAACTAGCACTATTTTATGCATGATAATAATGAACAATAACTCAACATTTCATTTATAAATTATACTCAATTAATGTACAATATAAGAAGACTAATGTATCAATGTATTTAGAAAAATATATACCAACAAGACTCCAGGACCGATATAACTCCAAACCTCCAAAAGATCCATGCTCAAACTTCATAATAGTGACCAAGTATCATGAGGTAGTGCTAAAGATGTGTGATACATTACCTTTTCTAAAGTCCCAATATTTGAAAACTGGAAAAGAAACAAATTTAAAAAGTAATGGTGAGTACTAAAACTCATTATGTTTTGTCCATTGACACCCCTTCTCATGCAACTAGTATAGATAATTTAGAATCATTTATATAAAATGTTTTAAATAAATAAATTTCTAAATTATTTTATAACTAAATATAAAAATGTTCCATATCAATGAATTTTTACAAAAAAAATCCATTTTCCAATTAATGAAACAAAAAAATTCTTTAAAACCATTTCAGAAGATCCATTTTTGGCCTAAGAAATCCATTCCACATATCTCCACAATCAACTATGCATGCTTCCTTATAAAAGTTCCATAATCAGTTAAATTCCCTTATCAATCTAAAATTTCATCCCATGATAATTATATTCCATGTTCCATTGTAGTTTTGGCACTGAGATTAAGGTCATTTTTCACCCAAGGCTCATAAAAGCAATAATAAAACACACACCAAGTATTACAAAAAACAACAGCAATCCAAAAATTCAATAAATATTCAACAAAAAAAATTAATTTTTAAAAAAAAAACCATTTCCAAAATTAAATAATCTATATTCTAAAACCATCATTTTAAAATTATGAAAACAAATCATTTTTCACAAAAGACATACCACAATTCCACAATTTCACAGAAAACCATAAATTATCAATAAAGAGGATTTATATAATACGTGGGAATGAAATTTCAGAATTTTTTTCAAGTAATTAAATCAATTGACATTAATATAATCAATTGTAGGAATAATAGGGGAGGGTGAATCCACCTACCTCTAGAGTTTCGTTGAATATGATAAACAACATGAAAAATGTCACAAAAAAACAGGCTGAATCCCAACAAACCAACCTTAGATCTCCCACCCTATCATAAACAAGGCCATATTTAATGATATTTGACGTCAAAAACCATATATATACCCATATAGTTTTTATATCTGAGAAAACAAGATATAGTGAGAGGGAGTGAAGTAGATCTAATAAAAACACCAAGAATAACAAAAAATTATCACTTACCATGAGGAAGAGGTTTTTAATCACAAAGGAAAGCATTTGAATCACATCTGAATCGATAAGAGAAACTTCAGAGACATTTTATATAAAAAATACCATATTAAGGAAACATATAAGGATGAATTAATGTGTTATAGGACGACATGAGTGAGATCCACTTTTTGGGGAAGTGGTTTCTGGCCACACCTATTTTAGTCACACAACTAGGAAAACTGTAAACTAACCATGCACGAACCACTACCTAAAAGAAAACCCTAACATAGTAAACTAACAAGATATCCAAACCGTGCACCAAAAATGAAAATTCCATTACCTCAAAAATACTAAATCAACTTTTTAAATAGATTTATTTCTTATATGAAGACACATGGTTTGGACAAACTAGGCACCACCAATGAACCTTATCTTTATCACATGTCTCATAGTGCATAGTTTCCTATATGTGTTCCGTGGTTTTTCCAAAACAATGCACCAACTGTGAACCCAAAGAATATCCCAAAAACCCACCAAACGTTATCCATAAATTCCCAAACATCATCCATATACCTCATATACATAAATAGAATAATTAAAATGTAACTTACAATAAAAATATGGTGATACAATAGAGGGTATGTCATGAAATGGTCTTTTAGTCAAAGGATGATCCTTGAGGATATCATCATGACATGCATGGTAGTTGTAAGAAATGAACTCCATGTGTAATTGTTTACAAATCCTAAATATAACTATCATGTTTTACGGATGCACAAGTTGTTAGTATATTGGGCTTTTAAATATATGGATCATTCCATGACGACAATGGTTATGCCATGGAGATATGGAGTGATAAGGATTCAATATAAATATTCCACATCTTTCTTTGTAAAATCATCGAATTAAATGGATCAGTCTGAAATAGTTTTCAAGGATGATATTAAAATAATTTTTCTTATTAATTATAGATGTTACCAGATATTAATAATGGTTTCATAAAGAATTTCTCTGTAATTACAGATTAAAATGTCTGAAAATTTGTAAAATTTGAGGTATATTTACCGATGAATAAATAATAATACTACATTTAAAATGTAGAGAAACAATTACATATCTAAACCAATGAGAGATATATTTCAAAAAGAATAAAATAATTTGAAACTCGAAATATATGATGGATAGAATTAAGGATAAAATTACAAACACCAGAATAATTTTTCCAATGAAAAGAAAGATGTGTTTCCATGAACAATCATAAAATGGTGTTTCTATTGATTTATATGATATTAAAATCCTGCCTATATAAAAGAAAAATGTGGAGATTAACATTCCCTAGTCTATATCATTTGTAACCACAAAATTGGTGATATTATTTTAACTTTCATACATATTAAAGTAGTTTTTTGTTGTTATTAGCGAAAGAGTGAAGGTATAGAGAGTGAAACTTTTGAAGTAGTGAGTTCAATGATAATATTTGAAAGGGAGATAACCTATGAATAGATGTTTTGTATACAAAGCCCATCACCAGTCAATGTGTTTAGTATATTATGGTGCACCTATACATTCATAATTTCACGATCATTGGATTAGCCCATGGGGATTTAACCATGTAATAAACATTGTGTCTTATGTGATTGTATGCTTATATTTTACATTATATAATAAATGATTATTGTTTGGAAATCATCATAAAAACCCATTTAAGTTCCCAATAAAGGAGGGATACTAATCATTTATCAATAGAAGAAGAAAAAAAGGATGAACCATGTAAAATTGAGCTCAAGATCATTTAGTCTAGTGAGAGTTTAAGGAAAATGTGTTTCAATTAAGATAAAACCATAACCATATTTACCCTCTTCTAATGGTATTTTCACTACAAATCAATATGGTCATAAAAATAGCCACACATTGGTGTATTATATTCAATTACTATATGATCTTTAATAAATGGACAAATCTAGATGATTTTTTTTTTGAAATTTCTAATTTAAAATTCGACCAATAACCTTGGCAGGATGCTCTATATATCTATGGATCTCCACTGATATTGGATACTTTGTGAAGTGACACTCATTTCCATGATTCATGTATATTAACTCAAAATATGACATGATTTGGCCTTTTACCCTTAAAATTACATAATAAAACAAAACCACTATATCATGTCTTGATCCCTTCCCAAATCTCAACTTGTCCAAAAGTGAAACTCTAATAGCAACACAGTCTCACCTAACAAAATATTTTAGAGCTGCATATTATTTTCTTAGCTGCACACTATTGAATGTCAACATACTATATCCATTACTTCAAATATAATTTTAATATTCCATTCCATCCATTTTGGCATGATTATACCTAATAGGGTGTGGAAATACAGATAATATTCTACTACATCACATGTTTTACTCTCACACTAAACTAGTGATGACTTGCTACCGCAATCTATAACATGATGCATCTATTTAATCAAAGGGTTATTATTAATAGGCTTCATTGTTACATTAATATTACAATGTGTTTGGTTTAGTATTTCATAATACAATATATATTACTAAACATCTATTGAGTTTATATTACATTGAAATAAGATTATTCTTCTTTGAGGCATATTGAAAAGTGGTCAAATATGTCTTAGTGTCAGAACATATCTAACTATTTATTTATTTCTATACTGAGTCATTATAATCACTTAAATCCATATTACATTTTGATTTAATATTAAACATCATTGTTTAGGGATTGAGATACAATATTGTGAAGTGATGTTATTTATTCACTAACAAACCTCTATTCATCTCTAAATTATTTATTAGAATCCCATTCTTATTATTTCTCCTTCTTGTACTAGACTAGATAATGTATTCCAATTTTTAACATTCTTTAAAGATACCTTTATCATAAAATTCTAATTCATGATCTCTCTATTCCATATCCTTGATTTATTGAACTAGTAGAGTGTATGTTTCCTTTAGATAACGACTGTATAGTTCCAAAAACATCCACACTAGATATGTCTTTCCATCCCCATTCTTCACTATCATGTTAAATAATAACATGAATTCTTCACCTATTATGGTTACAATTTAGGGAAACCATTTCCATCAACATTGAGAATCTCAGAGCTCAATTTCATAAAATGTTTTCTTTTAAATATCTATCAAACAATACAATAGTTATTATTAACAAATCCAACATACAACCTCTTGGTTCACAAAAAATACATACTTTTGATGAATGGTTTTCAAAATATGAACTCAAAAAGGGTGTATTATATCTAAAAAGTACAACTCTATCATAAAAGTGAAAAATAACTATGTGTTTTGGTGTTTATTATTGAACTAGAAAAAATAAAATCCAATATAAATCCTAATTAAAAAGAATCATAGAAGGGGAAAGAGAAAAGTAATGGTCGATAAAGAAAGAATAACAAAGAGGGAAATATATATAAGGTTATATCATAGATACTGTTGAATTAAAAAATATGTAGAATGAGGTGGAGAGCTCAAACTTAGAGTTTATTCATGTCATATGAATGAAGAGGGACATGAGGGGGGTCTCTTCCATTTTGGTAATAAATAATTTTTTATACTAATAATAATAATATAATAATAATATAATAATAAAATATATTATAATTATTTTGTATAATTGTAATTTAAAAAGAATTATTTACCCATCATTCCACATTTGATTAACCTAATTCACTAAACTTTAAATATAATTACATTTTATTGAAAATGTAATCATTGAAAATTATATAACAATATTACTATCCAAAAGATATTCATGTATTTTTAAAAAGAATAATTTTATAAGAAACATTGACTAATATTTTAAAATAATATTAAATAATTTTAATATATATTAATTGCATAAAAAATTGTATAATAATTAATTAATAGTTAATAATAAACCATATCAATGAATTTATATATGAAAGAAAGGGTTTCGAGTCATCATTTTGGGTTCCACATTAAATTTTCATTATTTTCGAGACCATTGATAAAACATATCATGACCACTATATTATTACAAAAATGACAATATGTTATTAAAAATTTTAAAAATAATAAATAATGGGTTGCCACAATTCTGACCATCGAAATATTATCAACACATTGAAATCCTCCAATATGTATCATTAAAAAGAAACAGAACAAAATTTAAGTAAAATAAAAATAATAATTTTTTAAAACCACATAATATAATATTATTGAGTTACTTTTATGGATAAAAATTGACACAGAAATATCACTTTTACGATAACATTCCGATTTCAGTGGTGGGATCACCCTACTCTATAGGATATCACATTGCATAAAATTACTGCATAATTTTTGTAAGTAATTACTCACCATGAATTAGGTGGAAACATATCATGAAAAAATAGAACTTTATATTCAATAAATCTATCAAATAGACCCATCATCTATGTATCATTTAATCGAATTAAATATCATGTTATAAATATGATCATTGTATTCATTCAAAATACACATGTAATTTGAAGAACATCAACTTCTGTATAAATTAATATCACTTATTTATTTATCATTCAATCTTTTAATTAATGTAGAAAACCATAGATAGTGGTTAAAATAGGTAGCCGAATGGGAGTTTAAGGATCCATATTAGAACCTCATATATCATAAAAAACTAATAATATTTTATACTATAAATTAAAACACAATTTTGGATGAATTCTTGGACCCTTTGGATTGTAATGAAAAACATGATATCCTTAATATTAAATTTCCTAAAGATAGGCGCAATCTTCAGTTTGACATCTCATAGAGCACACACAAACACCCAAATCAAAATTTCTACTTTTTTGAAGTTAGACATCAATTTCTTGCTTCTCATAGAACATTTGAGGTGTCCAAAGATCATAACAAAATCATAGGAAAATTTTTAGTGTCAATCAAGGGTAAAAATAATTTTTATGAATTTTACACAATGATCACTTATATTGAATAATGTTTTTACAATGCATTATACCAAATCCAAAATCTTCCTCCAACCATGAACATTTTTAACATGTATAAATAGCATGAATGTTGATGAATGTTAGTCAAAACATTAACTTTATTATTGAAAATATTTCTATTTTTCTATGCATCTTGGTAGTACCTAGGAACCCTTCCCACTAAACTCTCATTAATTAGCCAAAATTAAATGGTTTTAATTTTTTCCCAAAAAAATCACCTCTGAACATTTTTGAGTCATTTTCAACATCAAAATACCTTTATATGAGACTTTCCTTATCCATTAAAAAGTTTCATTGTTTTTTCATTTTTAATCATTATTTTAAATTTAATAATAACTTTAAATTTTATTATTTCATAGGTAATTAAATAACTCAACATGTAAAAATCTAAATTAAAATGAAAAAAACATTACACCAAGCCCCAATATGCCCATTTTGGAATAGTACCTATGGTTTAATTATTTATTACAAGTTTTAAATCCACATATGGTGAAAATAAATATATAGAATTGAAACTACGTAATACCAATAGAGATAAAATGTTCATTTTATGCTTATCATAAAAATATTCCATAATATATTGTTTCCACATGCCAAATATCATTACAATATATGATATATAACAAATTTAATTGTACATAACCAAAGAAATCCAAAATTCAAAATATCTACTAGACTTTAATTTAGTATCAAAACCATTTATCAAACCACCCAATCAATAGAAAAATTGTATAACAAAACTCTCCCAACCAATCATTCCAATAAAATAAATTAAAAAAACTAAAATTCCATTAAACCCAAAATGTGTATTAAATAACCAAAATTTGTAAAATATTTCAAATCAACCCATTTTTATGGAAGGAAACCGATTTTTAGCCATTTAACCCAATGAAAACGCAACATCAATTGACTAGAAAAAATAGCAATGAATATATCATTCTATAATAATATATATTAAAAACAATTCCTTATTCAAACCTTTAATTTGTAATATACACTATATCCAAACTTCCCATTATGGCATAAATCCAATCCTACATAAAAAATTACACCACAACCCCATAAAATAAACATTAATTTTAAAATAGAATCCCATTAAAATAACAACATTAAATTCAAAAAGACTATTTATTAAAAATATAAAGAGATAACCACTATTAATAAATTTAATTAATGAATAAATTCCAGCCAACATGAGTCCGTGACTCATTTTATGAAAAATATAAAAAACATGTACATATGAATAAAATTAATCCAATTAAATAATTCTTGATGAGACATTAAAATTGAAAATATGCTAATTTTACCTTTTATGTTTGTTAATATGTCAAATTAATCAACTACAACTCAAACTCCCATTTATATTAACACTCCACTATATAAATGAGAGAATATAACAAATGCATTTAAGTTTTCATTATATTCAAAAGTAGATTTTGAATAAAAAGACACATTAAAGTAGAGGGTTAATCATGGATGTTCAACCAGAAATCCAACACTAATCAATATAATATGATTCTTTTTAAAATAAAAATAATTTATAGTTATTATTTTATTAAAATCTCCAATTTTATAAAATCTTAAATAGTATAAATGAAAAACTGTTGACTATATTATAAAATGATTTAAAAAAATACTCAAAACTCTTCTATGTGTAATGCCCCGACCCCAGTTACCTAGAGTTTGTGCCTTATTACATTGTATTGGCATAATACAAGGAATAATGTCAGAGAGACCAAATGGTTTAGTAATATTGGAAATAAGATACATACATAAGTTTAACATTACAACATGAGAAGAAATAAAAAAAATCCATTAGAAACATCCAAGCCTCCTAGATTATTCCTGCAAGTCACTCATGACTAAATTCTTCATATCATGGTAAAATGAAACATATGAAAGGGGTGAGCTTAAATGCCCTGTGAGAGTATGAAGTATAGTGGAAGAGAACATAAACATATGGCATGTTGAATAATTGAAAACACATTCCTTTAGAAATAATAAACATGAACTCATTATGACTAGAATATGAGGTGAGTAAATAATAAAATAATATAACATAGTCTTGGGTATTATACTAGTCAAATAACAAAATGAACCATTATTGATTTTTTCAAAATGAGGGAATGTATAATGTCGGACTTTCTGAACCATCTTGTCAAGGCCTCAATGAAGATGTCTAAAAATTATTTATGCTTCGATAAAAACGAAATATAAAATTGGGAAAGGCCTTGGCCAATTCCATGTCTAACTGTCTCATTAGACCTACTAATGCATGAAGGATCTATAGCGGGCTCCACCCATCACATAATAAGTCCAATATATTCCTTATATGAAATGGTTGAATCATTACATAAACATTTGTATTAAATCTTGCATACGAAATGTAAATACTTTAAACATCAACCATGAGTGGTATAAAAATAAAAAATCCATAGTTGAACATATCAAAGAACCTTAAATACAGAATGGAATATTTGTATCAATACGAATCAACTTCAAACAAGTGTAAATTTTTTCAAAGGATCTTGACATAGATGAATATTTTTGAGGTAAATATCTATTTCTATTCTGAAATCATTTAAGAGTCACATTATTATTAATGAAATAATTTATTTCTAATGTATTTAAATAATATTTTAATAGAATTTTCGATGATGATAAATTGTGGGAAAATAGACACACCCACCATATATGTTAAATAAACATTCTTACCATAATTTTGTCGAAAAGGTAATAAAGTACCTTGTTTGGAAGACAACAGAAAGATTCCTTTCAAAACATATAAGTTCATATAAGGGTATAAATTACTTTAACCCATAGTCTAAAAAATAGTAAAAATGTTTTGAAATACATTATAATGAAAACACAGATGTGGATGATAAAGTGTTCCAAGTAGATACTTACGTAAAAACAACTCGGATAATAATGAAATTGTGAAATTAACCCTTAACTTTAACTTTTCCTTAGTCGATGGTATGATAATCTCCAATATAAAAGTTAAAACATTGTTTTTAAATTATAAAATTATCATATACATAAATATGATATCATATATGTTCTTATAACATTTCCTTGTTAATAATATTTTATTATTATCATCGTTTCTAGTATTAACTGATTTATTTTATTTTATATGCTTGGTTATGTGAGTTATGTTTTATATGGATTGGATGGATTTGATTCATATAAATAAATATATTTTGTTCATAAATATTTTTTTCTAATCATAAAATGAAAATTATTCTTGAATGATTACGATAGAGAATGATTCTCATCGCGTTCATGGAGACGGTTATCTGTACATACGCACGAGCAACAATATCATTATATTAATGGTTAATTTGTATATAATTGGATGGTATATCATATATATATACAGAATCATTACCATGTTATATTTAATATTTACATTATCTATCCGCATGATTATACCCATCCAAATAATGAAATGTTTTAATAACAAACTACACCCTAACGTGGAGACGGTAAGCCTTACATACACACTTATGGTGACATTGTCATTCATATGATGGATAGATAATGAATATGGATGTAACATTTTTATTATAACATCACATTATATAGGAGATAATGTATTTATTATTTTACAATAGAAACAACAAAGAAAGAGGATGTGGAAGAAGAAAATAACTTGAAAGAGGTGATTAAATATTTACCGCTTCTTCGGGTTTTTTTATTGATTTGATTAAAAGGGATCCATAAGTTATCCTTATGACCAAAGGCAGGAATCTAGGATTATGTTAGGATAGTTTATAGGATAATTTTTTTTGTTAGGTCTAGCCAAATGGCATTGGAGGTGTGAAATTAAGAGGAGGGTAAGTACCTTTTTATAAGATAGTTGAAGGTCACTTTAGGAAAAGTTGGAAATATTATTTTATAATAAAATCCTTTTATATTTATAATGGCTAAAAATGATTTATATTGAGAAAAAGGAAGGTATGGATCAGTAAAATCTCATCCAATTGGATTTGTATAGGTTTAGGTCACCATATTATACATATCATTTAGATTTTGCTCTTAATTAAATAGTTTGATATTTACCATGTCTCTATATATTTTTATATTATATGGTTAACAAACATACTATAATAAGACAAGGCTTAACCATGTTGTTAATTATTAATATATATATCCTTATCTATGTCCTTTTCAAAAACCTCACAATTTCAAGAAAATTATATCAATTATTAACATAGTATTTGTTTTAAAAACTCAATTATATCAATTTGGAAACTTTTTAGTATTTAATTTATTTCAAAGACATAAAAACATTATCACCTAGAATAAAATTTATTTAATAAACCCGAAAATGTAATATTAATCTAGAAATTTTTTGGGATTTATCAGAAGTGTCAATTTTCATTTATTTGGATAATTATAATATCAATTTATTTAATATTTCATCATTAAGGTAATTATTTCATCATAGTTGTCTCATAAAAAAATAAATAATTAATCTCTAAAAATTATAAATAATATATCATTATGTTGGAAATATTGTTATATTTATAATTAATATTTATAGTCGAATTTATATTATATGTAACCCTATATTAAAAATGGCTTAGTTATTAAATATTGAATTTAACACTTCAAACTCTTCTTTAAATAAAATAATAATAAATATCTTAATCTAATCCAAGTGGACCAAATAGGATCATATTTTATCCCTAAGGGGTTTTTTGTCTAATTAAAATTATCCAATAGAATTAGGACTTGTGTGAGAGGAATTATAATATCATTTTTACTCTTAATTACCCTATTTACCTTTAATCGTGGTAAATAAAAGTCAAAAGTTAATATTCACAAAAAATTATTTTTATCCTATTGAACCACATTTTACTTATTGATGTCAACCATGTATCATTTATTTTTTAAATTAAACAACATAAGTGGTAAAATTATGTTTTATTCAAATTTCCAAATGCTAGTAGAAGGTCGGTGAAAGACGTTAAAAAGTTAAATAAAATTTTATATATCTAATCTTACTATAAAATGACTACAATGAATTACATTTAACATATATAGTTATTTATTTTATCTATTTTGACCTAAAATAATTTAAATAATATAACTAATTATTTAAATAAAAATTATGTTTTAAATAATAACGTAGTGTTTTTCATCATTCATCAAAAATTGAAATTTTTCTGAAAAATACAAAAAATTCACCTTAAGATAATTTTGATATTACGAATTCAAAAATGAAGTCCATTTTGAAAAATCAAATTTATAAATTTTCAAAAAGTGGGTATTACTATTTATAATGGCTAGTTTGATTGGTCGTGGTGTGTTAAAACTCCATGTTGCCTACAATACAAGCTACTTCATTATTCAAAGGGAAACATACTGTGGAAGGTTTGGGTGATACATTCTATCCTTCATAAAATAATTTCACCATTGAAATTTTTATAATATCACTGCATAAAAAGATAATGGTGGTTATTGATCATAAGTTCCTTTGGTTCCCACATTGCCTCTTCTATCTTATGGTTTCTCCATAGAACATTTACCAGACGAGTCGACTGGTTTCTTAGAACTTATTCTATGGTATTAAGAATCATGACAGGTTCTTTACAAAAAAAATGATCAGGCAAGTGTCACATATTTTCTTCGCCGATAACTGCCTCCTTGTCTCCAGATCCATAATTAACGAATGCTGGGAAATCTTCCATGAAATCCACCAGTATGAGAGGGAATCTGGCTAGTCTATCAATCATGGAAAATCTAAAAAAAAATTAGTGCAGGAGTGCCTCTTTCTATGTGGGATGATCTATGCACTTTAGCTGGTATTCATATTGTTGTGAAGTATCAGAAGCATTTGGGCTTCCCACGGTGATCGGCCAATCAAAAAAAGAAATCTTCATATCTCTTATTGACAAAATTGAGGAAAATATTTTTGGGTCGTCCCCTAAAGGAATTTCTAAAGCTGGAAAAGAGACACTCATCAAAGCTATCATCAAGTCCATCCCCAGCTATTTTATGTCACTGTTTAAGCTCTCTTCATTCATTGCTGACCGTATCCACACACGCATTGCCAATTTTTGGTGGGCTAGGAATGATGGAAGGAAACGACCCCACTGGATGGCCTAGGAGAAACTCTGCAAACCCAAATGAATGAGAGGGATGAGCTTATATAATATTCTTCTCTTCAATGATGCTCGGTTATCCAAGTTAGGATTGTGCCCGATTAACCATCCTTCATCTATCTGTGCACGGGTTCTCTGAGATAAGTACTTTCCCCACACAGAATTCCATGCTTCCTCTCTCGGTCCCCACCCCAGTTTTCTCTAGAGAAGCATTTGGGGGACTAAAAGGCTCCTGGATAAAGGACTGGGATGGAATATTGGGTCTGTCTCATCGGTCAATATCTGGACTAATCCTTGGCTCATCGATAAGGATGGTATGTGGGCTACATCTCCCGTCCAACCAGGTTTTGAAGACGCCACTGTCAGCTGCCTACTTTCCGACCAGGGACAAGGGCGGTGTGTGGAAGAGATCCATGATTAGTTTAAAGAAAGGGACCAAAGAATCATCCTTAGCATTCCCTGGATCCCGGACGCAGGCTCCAACCATATTTCCTCGACCAATGACATTACGGGAGAATACATTGTGAGGTCCGGATACAGACAAGCGCCTGACCACCACCCAGTCGGCCGGGATGAGGGACCCTAGAAATCAATTTTGACACTCCACATTCCCCCTAAAATTCACTAATTTTGGTGGTAGGTATGCATAGGTACTATATCAACCATGATCCTTCTCTCTTACTGACATATGGCCAGTTCTGTTTTTTACCCATTCTGCCCAAGCACTATTGAAACCCCTTTGTACGCCATCATTCACAGCTCGTGAGCTAAGCACGTTTGGAGTAAATGGGTCCCGACCTCTACTGAATTAAGGGCTTTGGCCACTGACCTTCCTGGTCTTCTGACGCATTGGTGCTCCTCTCATCCCTCTTCTCTCTCATGTTCTCTTTGCACTTTGTCCTGGATTATTTGGATCTGATGATATAATTCCGGGTTTCAAAAAGCTCACAAAACTGGCAAATTCTGGATTGAAAAGGATTCTTCTTGGATAGAGGGATAGAGAGACCACATGGACCATTTTATGACAGGATCTACCCTCAACCAACCCTCTCATTGGAACCCCCCAATGGAAGGGACTGTTAATATTAACGTGGACACGTCTCTCCAAAAGGATGGGCTTGTTTCTGTCGGCCTTTTGGCCCGTAATCATCTAGGGATAATCCTTGCTGCAAAACATGTTCCTCACCAGGATTTCTGGGAAATAGCAGTTGCTGAGGCCATGGACATCCGTACTGGTTTTCTGCACACTTTGGAAAATGGACGGAGCAACATTTTTGTGGAGTTTTACTGCCTTACCATCATTAATTATATTAACAAAAATGATGGTGGGCTCTAGCCTTTTGGAATCATCATTAGGAGGATTCTGTCACTTGGCCAGTGCTTCTCTTCTTTCAAATTCCCTTTTACAAAATGGGAAGGAAACAATGCAGCCCATCAGCTAGCGGCCTCAGGCCCTTTCGACTCCATCTATCTCTGGTTGGACAATTTCCCCTCTTGTCTTTGTATTTGTACTTCTACTGATATTTGTCATTAATGGTATCTGTTTTAATCAAAAAATAATAATGAAATATCAGGTTTCAGTTCAATATCTTCATAGGTGAATATATGCGTTGGGTTAGGCATGTATTTTCTCAATAGTGATATGTGAAACACATCATGAACTTTGAAGATACTTGGTGAAATTTCCAAACAGTAAGCTACAACCCCAATTCATTCAGGAATTTTGAAAGGTCCCATGTACCAGGGACTCAATTTACCCTTCATATTGAATCATATAACACACTTCCATGGAGATACATTAAAAAAACATGATATCATATTTGATATTCCAAATCCTTTCTCTGATTATCATAATACCTCTTTTTCCTTCTTTGAGCTGCTTATTTGGATTTTGATAACCTTCATCTTTTCCATTGTTTTCTCAACATGCTATGGTCCTGCTAGTTTTCTTTCACTAACATTATCCAAAAAAGATGGTGTGTGACATCTCTTTCTACCTAATGCTTCATATGGTGCCATCTGAATACTTGAATAAAATCTATTGTTATAGGAAAGTTATACTAGTGGTAAATATTGATCTCATATAACCTGAATGTCGAGTGAGAAGGATCTCAAAAAGTCTTATTTGGTTTCAATTGTCTGTTATGAATGTCCATAGATTTGAGGGTGGTAGGAAGTTCTCAAAGGAAGTTCAGTATCCAAGGCCTTTTGATGAATTTTCCAAAATCTTGATTTTCAATGTAGATCGGGATTAGAAATAATAGATAAGGGTAAAACATGTAGTCTTGAAACTTTATTAATATATATTTTTGATAGAGGTTAAATTGGTAAATCTTCTCTTATAGAAAGAAAATGTGCTCACTTGGTAAGATGATCAACAATGAACCATATTTCATCATTCCATCTAAGATTATTTGGTAGCCCCATGAAAAAATCCATCATAATATCTTCCCATTTCCACTCAATTATGGGAAGAGGTTGTATGACTCCTCCAAGACATTTCCATCCATCATTCACTTGTGGACAAACAATACATCTTGACACAAAATCATCAATCTCCCTCTTCATGTTGTCCCACCAAAACTATTCCTTCCAATATTTATACATCTTGGTGCTCCCAGAGTGTATAGAGAAATTGGATCTGGGAGCATCATCCAACAATTCTCTATTTAGATCAGGTATGATAGGAATACAAAGAATTTTCCCAAATTTGAAAATTCCATCTTCATATATGAAGTAAATCAATCTCCAAACATTCACAGCATCAATCTTATTTTGAAATTACTTATCATCAGTTTGAGAACTCTTTATCCTTTATAGTAAGGATGGTTTGGAAACCATTTGAAAAATTGTTGATTTTTCACCTTCCATGGTTATTCCCATATTAATATTTACAAAATCAATGAAAATAGAATCTCTTTCAACTCTCATCTTGTTCAAGACTTCATGATCCTTCCTACTCAAAGCATCTTTCACCATATTTTCCTTCCCCGGGTGGTAGTGTATAGTGAAATTATAACCCTTGAGTAGTTCAAGGCATCTTCTTTCCTTATGTAAATTTCTTTCTTCGAAAAAATATACCTCATTCTCTTGTGATTAGTACAAATCTCACATTTTCACCATAGAGATAGTGTCTCCATATCTTAAGAGCAAAGATTACAACTGCTGACTCAAGATCATGAGTGTGATAGTTTGGCTCATGAATCTTTATCTATCGTGATGCATAGTCAATAAATATAACATTATATGTAATGACACAACCAAGTCATTTCTTTGAAGAATCACTATAAATAACAGACCAATCGTTACCTGATGGTAGAGTCAAGACTGGATCGTTGACTAATCTTCTCTTTAGTTATTCAAAAAATTCTTCACACTCTTTTGTCCAAAAAACTTAACCCCTGTACATGTGAGCTTGGTTAAAGGGTTAGGCAACTAGGGAAAATTCTAGAAGAAATGTCGATAATAACCAGCTATAACAAAAAAACTTCATAGCTCAGTTATACTCATCAGTGCAAGCCATTCATGGATTTCCTTGGTCATTGAAGGATCAACAAAGATACCATCCATAGAGAAAATATGGCCAAGAAATGAAATATCTTGATGCCAGAATTCACACATGATAGACATCCCATATAATTCATTTATTATGAGGGTTTTTAGAATAGTGTGCAAGTGATTTTGATGACCTTTGTAGATTTTTTAGTATACCAATGTATCATAAATAAATATCACTACAAAGTAATCAAAAATATTCCTTGAAAAAACTATTCATTAAATCCATGATGATAGAGGGTGCATTAGTCAATCCAAAGGGAATTACTGTAAACTCGGAATTCACGTACCTGTTTTGAAATACTGTTATCATACTTTCATCTTCTTCAAACACAATTGATGATATTCAGATCAAAGTTCAATCATTGAAAAATATTTCCCCCCATGAATTTGGTCGAATAAATCATCAATGCGAAGTATGGGATACTTGTTCTTTAATGTTATAGAATTGATCTCACTGTAGTCAATGCACAACCTCATAGAAATGTCTTTCTTTTTAACAAAAAGGACAGTGGTTCGCCATGTAGAAACACTATGGAGAATAAATCTCTTATTACTCAATTCCTTAAGTTGTTTCATTTGTTCAACTAATTCAACAGTGGCCATTCCATTCGGAGTTTTGAATATGGGCCTTGAACCAGTAATTAAATCAATGTAATACTCAATTTCTTGATCTGGAGGAGGTCTAGGGAAATCCTCTAGAAACACATCAATATATTCTTTCACAATTGGGACATCCTCTATTCTAACATACTATTCCATACCCATAAATATTTAATTCTCTTCCACCCCAATAATTAAATTTAGTATAGATTCTAGGGGTGGATCATGATTCGAATCAAGTGGTGATGTTTCTCTTCTAATGATACGATACTTTTTATCATCATTGAAAATTTTAATCTCCTTCTTCTTACAAAAAATATTCGCATCATGGTCCGAAAGAATATCCATTCATAGGATTATATCAAATTCAGTCACGAGTATAATGATGAGATCAGCAAATAAAGAACATTTATATGACCTAATGGGAACGAATTCACAAAACATTGTTTGTAACACCATAGGTAAATAAAGGATATGACATTTTTATTTTTATCCATATTTGTGAATGAAATTTTAATATGAATTTAAAGGGGACTCTATGCTCAATGGCGTACCCAACACGCAACAACGAGTTTCTTGGGAATCTTACGTTGCACTCTTATAATAAAATAATATTATTTTAAATGGTAGTTAACATGTAGCCGTTTTATTGGTGGGAATAGATAGAAATAACTAAAATATGATTATATATGTTTTTTAAATGTTTTTACATTTATCCAATAAAATATAAAGGCTTAAAATACGGAAAGAATTCAATTTTAAGCTTTTATACCCTAATTTTCACTAAAGGTTCAGTTATCGCCATTTGATGGATAACTTTCATTGAATATAGTTTTGATCACTCTTATACATTATTTTGGACAAAATAAAAATCTTCTTTATAATCGGGATATCAAATTTTACTTTGTGTAATTTTTTGGTATTTTTCCGATAAAGATCATTTTTTAATGAATAGTGTAAAATGTTGTGTTTTAATTCAAAACCTCTTTTTAATCTAATTTATTTATATGATTAGATAATCATATGAATTGGTTTGAAAGTGAAATTAGAAAATATTTTTACCATTAAATCCAATAGTGGTCGTTGGAATTAATTTCACTTTTAAATCGGACTTAAACTAGTATCAATCTTTTGATACTTATTGTTTCTTAAAAACATGCTATTTGTTTTGACAGAGGGAGTTAATTATTACATTAATTAATTCTACTTATATTATTTGAATTATGTAATATAAACATCATTTTTGAATTCGGAATATCAAATATAGTTTAGGGTGAATTTTTTGTAATTTTCTGAAAAACTCCAATTTTTGATGAATAGTGAAACCACTAAGTGGTAATCAAGCAAAATGATTTTTCAGTTAAATGAAAGTTTACCACTAATGTGTATTGAATTTTGAAAATCCGAAAAACATGGTTGTCATTATTATGAAAAATGTGGTTCAATGGGATGAAAATAATTTTTTGGTGAATAGTAACTTTTTTTCATTAATCGCTATTAGAGGTAATTAGTGTAATTTAAGGTAAAAATGATATTATAAAAATATAAAAACACAATGAAACTTGTCCTACTCCTATTGGATGATACATGGCCGACCAAGACAACCCATGGGTCAAGTTTGGGACCCCAAGGAGCCACTTTGGTTGGAAAATGACATTAATATATATTTATTTAATGTTAAAATTAAATAGACACAAACATGAGTTGTTTTACTAAAACAGTTTTTAAGTGGGGTTACACAAGTCCAAAGTTTGACTATAAATATTAATTCGAAAGCTAAAAATATTTCCTACATCATAGTATTTTTTCTTTTAATTTTTAGATATTATATAAATTAATTGAATTACGACATCATGATGATGCAACAATGACCTCATTATTTAACGATTTAAATAAAATGAAAAGATAATGTAATATCTAAAACTTACACTTGTCCAAAAACTATTGGATGTGAATATTTCTAAGCCTTATCATCTTATATTCGAAATATATCAATTTGGGACCTTAGAAATTCGAAACACTTTTGAAAATAAAATAATAGTTTCATGATTTCCAAAACTGCCTCTCCTCTCCTCTTATAAAAGGCCCCCACCTCTACCTCATTTCACACACTCCTCAAGCATTTGGCTAAGCCATACCCTGCCCATTTACACTCTCCACATCCCTCTCCTAATTCTAGAGGATTCCCTTTGGGAAGAATCCTTTCAAAGGAATCCATTAGGCTCAAATCAAAAGGAGTTACACTTTTAAAGGTAATTCATTCTCTCATGTTCATTTGTTTTATTTTTCTTCTCCAACCCCCTAAACTCTTTTTATTTACTTATTTTGTAACAAAAACAGTATCTTAAATATACACTAATGTTGTTATAAGATTTATTTTAGCTACACTCTCTCACAACCACATTAAATGGTTAAAGAACATACGGTTTCCGTGGATGGCGAAATTCTACCTCCCGAAATGATGATTGTTCAATACTTTTTTAACACCTTCAAAGGTGGCCATTATGATGTCACCATTTTTATATATGATATATAATATTTTTATTCTTTCTGTAAGCTTCTATATTTTTCATTTATGGCATACCATTATTGTTTCCATTATGGGTAAACAGGATATCTTCATTTTAGGAAGTGCGGACTACCGCCCCCTCAAAGTGATGTGAGTCGTTAATTCCATACGTGGGACGTATAAAGTATGGATTTAATGTTATTATATATAATGTAATACTGGAATTATATTATACCTATATATCATTATTATTTCTTTCCATTAAAGTATAAGATAGAAATTAAAGTATCGTTCATGCGCACGTACGGCTTACCGTCTCAATGTACAGTGCATTTCATTTCTTATCCCCAAATGTAATGTACTATTATAAGTACATGTATATAATGGATATATATTATTAATGATACATCTAAATGATTAATATAATTATGGAATTAAAATATACATACCTCTCATTTAGTTTTAATTCCATTAATATTAAAAAGAAATGAAAGTAGCGTTCATGCGTACGTACGGCTTTCCGTCTCCATGAACGGTGCATTTCATTTCTTACCTCTAAATGATTATGTAATATTATAAATACATTTATATTCTGGATATATATGATATAAATGATATCCAAAACATGAATATAATTATGGATATAAATAACCTTTGACCACACGAACAACATGTAATTGTAAGAAGTCCACTTTCGACTTAAGAACCAAATATCGACAAAACAATAATTATTAACATAATGATTACATAATGTTTACAACATGGAAATAGGTGATATAAAAGGAATAATGAGCTTGAAAAAGGTTCTTAATAAAGTAGAAATTAACTCAAGTTTATTATTCAGGACGTTAAAGAATGATCGAGTCAAGTCGGACCCGAGGTAAGGGATCCTACTCCTCTCTTTCTTTATAAGTACACTCTTTTATGTCATTTCTTTTAATCTCCTCTTTGTTATGATGGGGGATGTTCTTTTATATTACTATTTCTGTAAATTTTATTGTAATATGATGAGATACTCTATTTGATCTCATCAATCCATTTTGAATGTTTTAAGTGGCGTCGTTAGGCTGCTAAGTTTTCGTAAGGGATTGTTCATCTCACTTTTATTCCCGTGAGATTTATGCTACATTTGCCACAATTTCCTTTTAGTGGTGTATGTACTGCCCATTAGTATACACTTTTTGTAGTATAATTTCATTTATGGGTATTCACAACTTCATTGTATGACCCTTCTTCTATTGGGTGTACGTTTCGAAAGTTACCCAACTCAGTAAAGGGACCTTTCACCCTCCTCTTTTTAAAAGACTTCTTTTGTTATGTCTTCTAATTAACATACTATTATGTTGGGACATGTTCTTATATATCCTTATTTATGTAAATTTTATGTCCAAGTTATGAGATACCCTTTATCTCTCCCATCAACCCTTTATGTAAAATTTTATGTGACGCCGTTAGGCTGTTGAATTTTACCAAGGGAACTTCTTAACCCAATTTCGATTTCTTTGGGTTCAACATGTAGTTATTGAATATGTCATCCTTTGAATATGTGTGAATAACCATTGATTGTTTTACACTTAATATCCACTTATATTGTGTGTATTTATATTTGTCACACATAATTATGAGATTGATTTATCCTTAGTTTAAGGATACCTTCTTTATAATGGATTTCATCTCATTTTACATTTCTTTTGAGACTTCATTGTTGTTATGCACCAATTAACTCTTATATGGTGTGTATACTGTCCATTGACATATTATATCATGAATCCTTTTATTCTCATGATATTATAAAGTTCGGATTAAATGTTATTCCACTATTATTTGTATTCAAGAGTCTATCATTTTGTTAAAAACTCTTTAACAAAAATATTATTTTAAATGTTTTAAAGATATATTATTATAAATCTTTATCTTTAATGTCCATTTTTTCAAAATGGTTTTTAGTATTTATTTATATGGACATTAATGTTTTAAAATTATAATTCCATTAAAAGCTTCAAAGTGGTATGGGATACTTTGATTCAAAAATCTCTTTTAAATGGTTTTTGAAAATGGATTGGTTAATTCAATATATGGGAATTATTTATTGTGATTTCAAATGAAATATTGTTATTGAAATGTTTATATTTTCCATATTTTTTGTGTAATAATTGTACTTGGACATTATGACGGGTGGTGCCGTGAATACTAGGATCGGTGGTTACGTTATAACCTCCAATTCATTGGGTATGGAAGTCGGCCGTATGGCTATTCCATTAAGTATTTATGGAAATTTTCCGTATGGATATTCCATTAAGTGATGTGTGTGGAAGTCGACCGTATGGTTATTCCACTTAAGTATGTTTATGTCCCACGTTACCTTTATATATGTTATGTGTTCTTTATATGGGTTTTATGGTAATCCTTTGGTTACAAAAAGGTAAGTAATGATACTTTATTCAGGGAAGAGTTTTTACTACTTCATGAAGGTGAAGGTATTACTTTGATAGAGTATACATGGTTTACTTGATGTTTGAAAAACTAACAGCTTTCATTCATTATGTATCCCTTACTGAGCTTTTTATGCTCATCCCAAGTTTTTGAAATGTTTTTCACAGGTCACGGGAAAGGTACATGATAAGATGATAGAGGCAAGGATGTGTCAAGAAAGAAACCAAGTTTTATTTTAAATATGTTTCCGTTGTTGGGAAGAATGAATCATGTCTTTTATGTAACCACTTTGTTTAAAGGTGGAATGTAATGCAAGTTTCAAGATCTAATTCTCTAAAACTCTAAACCTGAAAATATCCTCAACGTGTAATCTTGTGATAACTTAATATTATGTAAGGTTTAAGGTTGGGGCCTTATAGTTTCTATCAAAGGTCGGTTTAGATAACTTTAGAGGTTAGGGTATTCTCTAAGCACAAGTGACATTACTATAATGGTTAGGATTTTAGAAAGAGTCCTAGTTTTAGATAAAGTGAATGAGTAAGTGTATCTTAGTGTTTACCTTCCTCATTAGTACATGATGGTTTTGTTGATATACTCACACTGACATTTCTGTTTTAAGTGAATGGATGGATCTAGCAGGCACCAAAGAGACAACAGGTTTGAAGGAAACTGTGGTGGTTATCTGATTAAGATACTAGATAAAATGGAGGATTCAATGAGGAAACTCGTGGTTGTCCTAAACCAAATATCAAGGAGTCATGATCAACCACTTGAACTTTGGTATGTTCTATAATTAATCATGTACGAGATGAACAATCTATGTAGAATTTCAGGTAATAATTATAAAGGTAACCATTAGAGTTTATATGATCCTTACTTTTGAGGTAATTATGGGTTATTATATGATATGCTGGAAAATGAAAGGCATGAGATAAACTTGAGGTTAAAATATGTAATGATAATTTTTTATGATTTTATCCCTTTTTGGGGAAAAATTTGAGAATTATATAGTTTTGGAAAAAGGACAACACGCAGACCATGTGACTACCCGTCGCGTCAGACAATGCTGCGGGAATCAAACCCACAACCAAAGTGCGACTGGTATTTATCGCCTACCACTGGATTACGTGAATTCCCTGGTTAGTTTGACTGATTCTTTATAGTTATATGATTTTATGAATTAAGAGTAAGTTGATTTTGGGTTATTTATGAAAATGATTAACCTATCATGGAGGATATGTGATTAGGTTAATTACTTTTCAATACGAGACTTTAGGAGCAACAGATGATGTTTGGAGATAAATGTTACGATTTAACATGGAAGACTATGTGACTAAATCATTCAAACATTTGGGTTTCAATCATAGATTGGTTTACTTTGAAGAATTTTATGGACAAATTGTTTATCGAATGATCCTTGTTGAACATTGGGTTTTGTTTGAAAAATTTTGGAGATTAAGAATAGATTTTCTTTTTATAAAGGGTTATCCTTTTCTGGATTATCTTACCTTGTACTAACCTTTTTGGTTTTTGTTATGGTTAAGGTCTAAAGATATGGGAAGTATATAGTTCTCTTTTGTGGATTAGGTGATTCTCTAGAAGTTGATTATAGTACTCTTAATGCGAACAAGTCTCCCTAAATACTCACCTTTTGAAAAAAATATGAGTTTGACTAAAGAATCTAGTAAAAGTTGAAAGTAAACATGATAAATGATTATGTTTCCTTATGAATAAATTCCTCAACAAAAAGTAACTTAAAAAAAATTTGTTTATTAAATTTTCCTATTGGGGAATTTAATACCGTTTAACCCATCACAATTCTGTGATTTTCTTATTGTTAACTTTCTCCTAAACATATTTTCTATCACTCTCCATCAGAACATGACCCTATGTTTTCTCCTCCATGTCCATGTTTTCCTACATGGAATCCTAGTATGGGTTATCTCGGGTGACCTCTGTACTTATCTTTCTTTATTTTAAAGTGATTGTTTTACCAACTCTTGTTCGGATGTGGGACTTTCAAGGATTTTTCCAAGCCCAATTTTAAAATTTCGAGGACGCAATTTCCAAAAGGGGGGAAGGATGTAACACCCCAGGTAAATAAAGAATATGACATTTTTATTTTTATCCATATTTGTGAATTAAATATTAATATGACTTTAAAAGGGACGCTATGTTCAATGGTTTACCCAACACACAACAACGAGTTTCTTGGGAATATTACGTTGCACTCTAATAATAAAATAATATTATTTTAAACGGTAGTTAACATGTAGCCGTTGTATTGGCGGGAATGGATAGAAATAACTAAAATATGATTATATATGTTTTTTAAATGTTTTCACAATTATCCAATAAAAGATAAAGGCTTAAAATACGGAAATAATTCAATTTTAGGCTTTTATACCCTAATTTACACTAAAGGTTCACTTATCGCCTTTTGATGGAGAAATGTCATTAAATATAGTTTTGATCACTCTTATACATTCTTTTGGACAAAATAAAACTCTTCTTTAGAATCGGGACATCAAATTTTACTTTGGGTAATTTTTTGGTATTTTTCTGATAAAGTTCATTTTTTAATGAATAGTGTAAAATGTTGTGTTTTAATTCAAAACCTCTTTTTAATCTAATTTATTTATATGATTAGATAATATTTTTAATTGGTTTTAAAGTGAAATTAGAAAATATTTTTACCATTAAATCCAGTAGTGTTCGTTGGAATTAATTTCTCTTTTAAATCGGACTTAAACTAGTATCAATCTTTTGATACTTATTGTTTCTTAAAACACGCTATTCGTTTTGACAGAGGGAGTTAATTATTAAATTAATTAATTCTACTTATATTCTTTGAATTAGGTAATATAAACATCATTTTTGAATTCGGAATATCAAATATAGCTTAGGGTGAATTTTTGGTAATTTTCTGAAAAACTCCAATTTTTGATGAATAGTGAAACCACTAAGTGGTAATCAAGCAAACTGATTTTTTAGTTAAATGAAAGTTTACCACTAATGTGTATTGAATTTTGAAAATCCGACATACATGGTTGTCATTAGTATGTAAAATGTGGTTCAATGGGATGAAATTTTTTTTGGTGAATAGTAACTTTTTTTCATTAATCTCGATTAGAGGTAATTAGTGTAATTTAAGGTAAAAATGATATTATAAAAATATGAAAACACCATGAAACTTGTCCTAATACTATTGGATGAGTCATGGCCGACCAAGACAACCCATGGGTCAACTTGGGGACCCCATGGAGCCACTTTGGTTGGAAAATGACATTAATATATATTTATTTAATGTTAAAATTAAATTGACACAAACATGAGTTGTTTTACTAAAACAGTTTTTAAGTGGGGTTACAAAAGTCTAAATTTTGACTATAAATATTAATTAGAAATCTAAAAATATTTCCTACATCATTGTATTTTTTTTATAATTTTTAGATATTAAATAAAGTAATATAATTACGACATCATGATGATGCAACGATGACCTCATTATTTAACGATTTAAATAAAATGGAAAGATAATGTAATATATAAAACCTAGACTTGTCCAAAAACTATTGTATGGGAATATTTCGAATCCTTATCATCTTATCTTCGAAATATTTCAATGTGGGACCTTAGAAATTCGAAAAACTTTTGAAAATAAAATAATAGTTTCCTGATTTCCAAAAGTGACCCTCCTCTCCTCTTATAAAAGGCCCCCACCTCTACCTCATTTCACACACTCCTCAAGCCTTTGTCTCTTACATACCCTGCCCATTTACTCTCTCCACATCCTTCTCCTAATTCTAGAGGATTACCTTTGGGAATAATCCTTTCAAAGGAATCCTTTAGGCTCAAATCAAAAGGAGTTACACTTTTAAAGGTAATTCATTCTCTCATGTTCATTTGTTTTATTTTTCTCCTCCAACCCCCTAAACTCTTTTTATTTACTTATTTTGTAACAACACCAGTATCTTCAATATACTATGATGTTGTTATAAGATTTATTCGATCTACACTCTCACACAACTACATCAAATGGTTAAAGAACATACGGTTTCCGTGGATTGCGAAATTCTACCTCCCGAAACGATGATTGTTCAATACTCATTTAACACCTTCAAAGGTGGCCATTATGATGTCACTATTTTTATATATGATATATAATATTTTTATTCTTTCCTTAAGCTTATGTATTTTTCATTTATGGAATACCATTATTTTTTCCATTATGGGTAAACACGATATCTTCATTTTAGGAAGTGCGGACTACCGCCCCCTCAAAGTGATGTGAATCGTTAATGCCGTACGTGGGACGTATAAAGGATTGATTTAATGTTATTATATATAATGTTATACTGGAATTATAATATACCAATTTATCATTATTATTTCTTTCCATTAAAGTATAAGATAGAAATGAAAGCAGCGTTCATGCGTACGTACGGCTTACCGTCTCCATGAACGGTGCATTTCATTTCTTATCCCCAAATGTAATGTACTATTATAAGTACATGTATATAATGGATATATATGATTAATGATCCATATAAATGATGAATATAATTCTGTAATTAAAATATAAATACCTCTCATTTAGTTTTAATTCCATTAATATGACAAAGAAATGAAAGTAGCGTTCTTGCGTACGTACGGCTTACCGTCTCCATGAACGATGCATTTCATTTCTTACCTCTAAATGATTATGTAATATTATAAATACATATATATTCTGGATATATATGATATAAATGATATCCAAATCATGAATATAATTCTGGATATAAAGAACCTTTGACCAAATGAACAACATGTAATTGTAAGAAGTCCACTTTTGACTTAAGAACCAAATATCGACAAAACAATCATTATTAACATAATGATTAAATAATGTTTATAACATGGAAATAAGTGATATAAAAGGAATAAGTAGCTTGAAAAAGGTTCTTAATCAAGTAGAAATTAACACAAGTTTATTATTCAGGACGTTAAAGAACAATCGAGTCAAGTCGGACCCGAGGTAAGGGATCCTACTCCTCTCTTTCTTTATAAGTACACTATTTTATGTCATTTCTTTTAAGCTCCTCTTTCTTATTATGGGGGATGTTCTTTTATATTACTCTTTTTTTAAATTTTATTGTAATATTGTCACGACCCGACCTCGGGGCCCGTGCCGTGACTACCCCAAGCCCGCCTTCCATAGGCCAGGGGCTGGCGACTAGCACCAATGGCGTAAATCCCGATAACTGGGAAGGCATTGCCATTACAAAAGAAAACAAACACCACAGAGTAAGCAAGCGGAAAAGTAAACACAATCGATGAAAAGTAAAAGGGTCGGAAATACAAGCCCAACTGTAAAGTACAACTCGAAAGGGAAAAACAGCAGCTGGAAGAACGAAGCGGCTCCTGGGTCGTCCTCCTCGATTCCTACCTGAAGGGTAGGTACAGATGGCTCAGCTCCTGGATCGTCCACCACGGATCCTACCTGAAGGGTAGGTACAGATAGCTCCTCTACTCCTCGGGTCCTGTCGTCTACTCCGGGTACGTCCGCCCAGTGGTCCTCCTCCGGGTACCGACCTGCTCCGCAAGCCTCAACTGCGATCTGCGCTGTCCGTCGTCTGCAACCAACACAACGAAGTGCGGGCATAGCCCGTGCAGGGGTGAGTATAAGCTACTCAGTAGGGACCCCGAGACCCTTAATGTCTCACTAAATCCAACATGGATATCCACAAAGTAAAGACAACAATCACGAAGTAACATCAGACTCTACTTAGGTATATGCCCATACATATACCTAAGTCATCAAGTAACCCATCCAATCACAAGGATACACAAAAATCATGAAATCAACGGATAACCATCACCCAGGTATATTCCCATACATATACCTAAGTTATCAAGCGACCCATCTCAATCATGAGGAAACACAAAGATTCATTGACTCAGCTCAAACTAGGATTTTCATTATCGAAACCGTAACTACTGAAGAGCTCCGTCTCTAGAGTGTACAGTGGTCCTGTCACGACTCCGAGGTACTGCTCACTAACCTAAGACTGCTGAGGTACTCCTCCTGTCGAGTACTGCGGGTTTGCGGCCAACTACCGGGCGCTCCGTCCGCTGAGGGTCTGTCGCCAAATACCGGGCGCTCACCCAAATAGCCTACTGAGGTACTCCTCCTGTCGAGTACCGCGGGTTTGCTTCCAACTACCAGGCGCTCCGTCCGCCGTGGGTCTGCCGCCAAATACCAGGCGCTCCGTCCACAGGGCTAGTCGACTCACTCCAAGTCGAGTCGGTCAAGCAGTCGTCAGGTCTCAGTCGGCTACACGGTCTCCGTACTCTGCACGCTCGTCTCCGGGAGGGTCCGCTCCACGAGCTACTGGTCGATACTCCAAGTATCACAAAGTCCCACAAAGAAGTGTCTCAAAGGACCGCCTCATCATAGGGGTCTCAACGCAACCGACGGCGCGTCAATCGGACGCCCGGTCTGTGAGTTATTAGCCTTTTCGTCCCAGGGGCCCGGTTGGTTTCGTGTGCGAACCAATCCCGGCCGTATCACAACTGTACCCTGAACTCCCATAGGGTATACTCAAAGGGACCGTTACTCAACGTAATCACCAACGCCGCTGACGGTTCGTCAAACGGACATCCTGTCTGAAAGATATCAGCTTTCCCGTTCCAGGGGCCTGGTTGGATTTCGGGTGCGATCCAACCCGGCCACTACTAACTGTATCCAAAACTCGGGCGAAGGATGCCAAGAGTTCCATATCGTCAACAGGAAATCAACGAAACAGACGGCGCGTCAATCGGACGCCCGGTCTGTGAGTTATTGGCTTTTTCGTTCCAGGGGCCCGGTTGGTTTCGTGTACGAACCGACCCGACCGTACTCCGTCGGCATCCAAACCTCGAGCAGAGTAAGCCAAAAGTTCCGTCTCACTGAGAGGAATTCAACAAAGCTGACAGTACGTCATTCGGACGTCCGGAGCTCAAGATATGTGAATTTGACCGAAATGGTCCGAAAACGGGGGGGTCCGGGTCCGGGCCGACCCGGCCCGACCCCCCCTGGGTCGGCCCGAACCGGGTCCGACCCGGTTGGCCCGGCCCCGCCCGGCCAGGGCCGGTCCGGCTCGGCTCGGCCGAGCGGCCTGACAACCCTGCGGCACCCGCAGGGTGTCGCGCTGGACACCCGCGGGGTGCCGCCTGACAGCCCCACGGCACCCGCGGGGTGTCGCGCTGGACACCCGCGGGGTGTCGCCTGACAACCCCGCGGCACCCACGGGGTGCCACCCTGGACACCCGCGGGGTGTCGCCAGACAACCCCGCGGCACCCGCGGGGTGCCACCCTGGACACCCGCGGGGTGTCGCCAGACAACCCCGCGGCACCCGCGGGGTGCCGCCCTGGACACCCGCGGGGTGCCGCCCTGGACACCCGCGGGGTGCCGCCCTGGACACCCGCGGGGTGTCGCCAGACAACCCCGCGGCACCCGCGGGGTGCCACCCTGGACACCCGCGGGGTGCCGCCGCCTCCGGCCGCCGGCGCCGCCGCGCCGGCGACCCGCGCCGCCGCCAGAGACGCTCCGGTGGTCCGATTTGCTTCCTGTCTGCGCCTACGGTCATCCCGGGACCCGACCTTCACTACGGAGGCCTCAAAATTAACTTGCGGCCTCGTTTGTCGTCGCCCATCAATCTGCGCTCAAGAACAAAGTAAAATTTATTTAATCTGCGGCCTCTTCGGCGCGGCGCGACGACGTCGCGTGCTTGAACGACTTCTCGGCGTGGCGCGAAGGCGTCTCGATCTTGTTTGATTTCGTTCCACAGCGCGGCGCGACGGCACCGCTCAATAGTTGTCGTACGATTCCCGCGTGGTGCGACGACACCACGCCATCTCGCTCCATCCGCAAGAAACAACAAGAATAAAGGAGGGGGGGTTCGGCCGTGTTTGTGCGGCCCGACCCCCCTCGCATTAGATTGATAACAATCGGCCTTTCTAGAACGATAATCCATCACAATCTTTTTAAAAATAAATAAAAAGATTTGGAAACAAGGGCCGACAAAAAAAAGAACCTTCAAGATCGAAGGAAAGATCAACAACTTTAAAAAGGTTTAAAACCCCTACCTCAAGCGTTGTCGCTCGCGAGTTCGTCGCGGAAGAGGACGATCGTCGCGGAAGAAACGTCGCCGGAGAAACGTCATTGATTCCGTTGTCGTCGAGGTGCGACCGAAGGGAGAACGTCGCTTGGAAAGGAACGATCGTCGCGGAAGAAACGTCGCGGAAGAAGCGTCGTTGATTTCCGCGGTTTCGGCGTTCTTCGCCGGAGGCCGACGTTCTTCGCGTTCTTCGCCGAAGAAGAACGCTCTCCTCCAAATTCTCCCCACGCCACAAGCTTCCACCCAAAATAAAATAAGAGTAATATTATTTTATTAACGCACAAAAAATGATTAAAAAAAAAGAAACGAACAATTAATTCCACGAATTAATTTACCAAAGAAACCGCCCAATTAATTGGACGAAAGAAATAGCCCAATTTAATGGTCTGTTAAGAAACTAAGAAACCGCGTTAGTTGACTTTCAGTTTCTTTGACGGGTTTTCGCAGGTGCGTTACTTAGCGGAAGAAACGGCGGGGCTCGTGCGGGCCCCACCCACAAATATCCTATCAAGAGGATAGGATATTTCAGTTGCACCCTATCTGCTTCAACTAAGCTTAACCAGCTTAATGTGGCTTCAAGTGAATTAAAAATAAAGTTGTCGTAACAACTTTATTTTATTTCTTAACCTCAAGTCCCAAAATTTAAAAACCACACCTGAGCAAACGCAACTCCGGAAGAGGCGTTTCTAGGCAAAACCCGGCGCTGCGATTTCATCGGTGCCCTCAGAATTCGATTCCGGGCACCGGTTCAAAAGTTAGAAAAACCAGCTCGTCCGTTCACTGAACGTACCCAAGCCAAAACTTCGGAAAATGATTCCGGGCACACCGGGCCTCGGAATCAGGTGCCGTCAGAAACTGCGTTCTTGTAAAATTCCAACGAAAATTAAGAAAAAAATTTCCTTGAAATTTACGGGTCTTTACATTACTCCCACCACAGGGCATTACGTCCCCGTAAAGCTTCACCACAGACTTAGGGAAAAAAAGCGGTACTGAGCACACATCTGAGCCTTCCGCTCCCATGTGCTCACCTGGAGGTTCCCGCGCTGCCAAAGAAAGTGCACAAGAGGAATCGACCATCCTCCAAGGATCCGCTCCTGTCGATCGTCGATCCCCACAGGAACCTCCGTATAAGACACTCATCGACACCGTCTAGCTCCTCATGGTCGATGATATGCGAAGGGGGGTCGAGCACGTATATCCTCAGTTGGGATACGTGGAAAACGTCGTGCACCTAGTGCAACTGAAGTGGATGGGCCAAGCGGTAAACCACCTTGCCTACCCAGCTGAGGACCTAGATAGGTCCGTTGAACCTCGGAGATAACTTGCCTCCCAGGCCACATCTCCATAAACCTCGTCGAGGTGAGACCCGTAAGAAGACGTGGTCGTCATCCTCGAACTCCAGAGGTCTCCATTTCTGATTAGAACTGAAACTCAAAACTCCTGCTGCCACGAAGGTAAGGTGGGTCGACCCAAGAATGATCGGCTACACCCTCCTGTGCATGAGTTTATCTTGAGCTGCCCAGGGTTTCCTTTTCGCTGACCAAGGAAAACCTATCCCAACGTTGTAGATAGACCACAACCTTTTTGCCTAAAACAGTCAACCTGGGTATGATCTGTGAATTCAATCCATAACCAGACCAACGTCGCAAGGCCTCGACGCTGCCACCAAGAGATTCCAACCGAAACTCTCGCCTCGTGGTCAGATCACACTGTCGGCGTAAGTGTGATTATCGAGTCTCCTCCCAAAGGTATCTCCAGACGTGAGGGTCAAGTCAACGGCTTACCCGGAACCTGTAGGTCTGGGACAAGATTCGTGGAAGGAAAGAATGATTGGTACCTATGTCTAAAGATATGGCAGCTCATAGTAGACATAGCCCGTACCCCGAATCATTCTTAGAGCCCCTGGGTCACACTACTTGACCGCATGCAGCTACTCTCCTTCCCAGCCCTCCTGCTCCCTGAGCCTGGCGGGGATTTCAAAGGCGGGTGGTTGTAACATGTTGAGATTTACACCACCACCTGCTGCTCTCAAGGCCCCACTTCCACGTCTGCTACTCCGCAGATTCATCTGTCCTTTAAGCTTCCCCATCTTTAAACATTTAACACGCTCGAGTCTCTAAGACTGGAGTCGGTTCCCTGCTTCTTGCATTGTGCAGTCTTCATCCGCTCCTGGATGATCTGCACCTTCTTTGCCTGCGATCTGAAAGAGCTGCTAAAATTTCTCCTTTGCCGAAAAGAGAAACCCGGTCTCATCCCCTGGATGAACCACGCCCATTGCCTAATACAATCAATCCTGACATAAATTTCGCATTCATGCCATGGATGACGTCGTAAGGCCTCGACGTAACTACTGAGAGATCCAACTGTCACTCTCGCCTCCAAGGGTCGAGTCACACTGTCGGCATCAGTGTGAGGTCACTGGGTCTCCTCCAGTAGAAATCTCGAATGTGAGGGTCAAGTCAACAGTTTTTTTTTAACCGGGACCACTCAGTATTAACCAAACAAAGGACAGGGAAGTGAACATCAAAGAGATAAGTGTCTTCTTTATTATTGCAGCTCATAATACAAAGACACGAATACAACAGCATAAAGGAACTAGAAGTACAAGGGACGCATCCACTAGTTCCGCTCCCGTCCACTGCTCGGCTGTTGCTCAAGCGCTCAACGCTGCCTCTGCCTCAGTGGCTCCTCCAAAACCTGCGCATCATCTGTACGAGGCGTCGGACAGTCACGTGCCAGGTGACCCTTTCCGCCGCAAGAGTAACACAGTCTGCTTCTGGCACGCCTAGCTCTGGCCCCACCCCGGCTGCCCCGCACCACCGGTCGTAAAACCCGAGACCGTCTAACTGCTGGTCTGGTCTTTCTGGGCCTCTGCATTATCTATCTACTGCCCACAGATGACTCGGCTTCTGATCGAGAAGCACGCGACAAAGGCAGCAGCTCCCGAACACGCTCGGGGTGTAGAGCTACTGGCACATACTCCAACCTGAAGGAGGTCTCGAAGTCTTCCCAAGAGAAGGCCATCCCACGGCAAAACTAGAACAAGTGGCTCCACCACCTGCCTGCTGCTGCCTGAAGAAGGCTAGCCGCAAAGATCTCCATAAAGTCTGATGGCGTCCCCACTAGCCTGAAGACTCCCACCACAGCCTCCAGCCAATCCTCAGCCGCCTGCGGGTCCGTCTCTCCCCTGAACCTGGGTGGCCTCTGGCGCTGGAACTCATGCAGCGCACTCAAGCGTCGTGCATCGCCTACTGCTGGGGCTGGTGGCATCGGTGGCCCAACGCATGGTAGTACCGCTGGTGCCTCTGCTGGTGCCTCGACTGCAAGAGGGCCCTGAACCGAAGCCTCGTCGGTCGGCAGGCTGTCAGTACGCACATCCCTCTGGGCTAAAGCTGGTCGTCCGAGAAATGGTATCCTGAAAGAAACATCGTAACACGGTCAAACGATTAAACCTGGTGAGCTGACCTGGTTTGAGCTGACATTTTTAAACTTTGGAAACACACACGCAATCAGTGTTTTCGTGCACAAAGTCGGAATTCAGTTGTCAGGGTCCTGGTGTATGGATACGTCGGCCGCCCGCACCAACACTGGACTCCCTGAACTGAAAACCATACTCGGTACTCTTAACACTATTGCTTCACAGAAAAGGAAACATCAGAGTCTACGGTAGAACCGACCACCTCTGATACCAATCTATCACGACCCGACCTCGGGGCCCGTGCCGTGACTACCCCAAGCCCGCCTCCCATAGGCCAGGGGCTGGCGACTAGCACCAATGGCGTAAATCCCGATAACTGGGAAGGCATTGCCATTACAAAAGCAAACAAACACCACAGAGTAAGCAAGCAGAAAAGTAAACACAAGCGAAGAAAAGTAAAAGGGCCGGAAATACAAGCCCAACTGTAAAGTACAACTCAAAAGGGAAAAACAGCAGCTGGAAGAACGAAGCGGCTCCTGGGTCGTCCTCCTCGATTCCTACCTGAAGGGTAGGTACAGATGGCTCAGCTCCTGGATCGTCCACCACGGATCCTACCTGAAGGGTAGGTACAATAGCTCCTCTACTCCTCGGGTCCTGTCGTCTACTCCGGGTACGTCCGCCCAGTGGTCCTCCTCCGGGTACCGACCTGCTCCGCAAGCCTCAACTGCGATCTGCGCTGTCCGTCGTCTGCAACCAACACAACGAAGTGCGGGCATAGCCCGTGCAGGGGTGAGTATAAGCTACTCAGTAGGGACCCCGAGACCCTTAAGGTCTCACTAAATCCAACATGGATATCCACAAAGTAAAGACAGCAATCACGAAGTAACATCAGACTCTACTTAGGTATATGCCCATACATATACCTAAGTCATCAAGTAACCCATCCAATCACAAGGATACACAAAAATCATGAAATCAACGGATAACCATCACCCAGGTATATACCCATACATATACCTAAGTTATCAAGCGACCCATCTCAATCATGAGGAAACGCAAAGATTCATTGACTCAGCTCAAACCAGGATTTTCATTATCGAAACCGTAACTACTGAAGAGCTCCGTCTCTAGAGTGTACAGTGGTCCTGTCACGACTCCGAGGTACTTCTCACTAACCTAAGACTGCTGAGGTACTCCTCCTGTCGAGTACTGCGGGTTTGCGGCCAACTACCGGGCGCTCCGTCTGCTGAGGGTCTGTCGCCAAATACCGGGCGCTCACCAAAATAGCCTACTGAGGTACTCCTCCTGTCGAGTACCGCGGGTTTGCTGCCAACTACCAGGCGCTCCGTCCGCCGTGGGTCTGCCGCCAAATACCGGGCGCTCCGTCCACAGGGCTAGTCGACTCACTCCAAGTCGAGTCGGTCAAGCAGTCGTCAGGTCTCAGTCGGCTACACGGTCTCCGTACTCTGCACGCTCGTCTCCGGGAGGGTCCGCTCCACGAGCTACTGGTCGATACTCCAAGTATCACAAAGTCCCACAAAGAAGTGTCTCAAAGGACCGCCTCATCATAGGGGTCTCAACGCAACAGACGGCGCGTCAATCGGACGCCCGGTCTGTGAGTTATTAGCCTTTTCGTCCCAGGGGCCCGGTTGGTTTCGTGTGCGAACCAATCCCGGCCGTATCACAACTGTACCCTGAACTCCCATAGGGTATACTCAAAGGGACCGTTACTCAACGTAATCACCAACGCCGCTGACGGTTCGTCAAACGGACGTCCTGTCTGAAAGATATCAGCTTTCCCGTTCCAGGGGCCTGGTTGGATTTCGGGTGCGATCCAACCCGGCCACTACTAACTGTATCCAAAACTCAGGCGAAGGATGCCAAGAGTTCCATATCGTCAATAGGAAATCAACGAAACAGATGGCGCGTCAATCAGACGCCCGGTCTGTGAGTTATTGGCTTTTTCGTTCCAGGGGCCCGGTTGGTTTCATGTACGAACCGACCCGACCGTACTCCGTCGGCATCCAAACCTCGAGAAGAGTAAGCCAAAAGTTCCGTCTCACTGAGAGGAATTCAACAAAGCTGATGGTACGTCATTCGGACGTCCGAAGCTCAAGATATGTGAATTTGACCGAAATGGTCCGAAAACGGGGGGGGTCCGGGTCCGGGCCGACCCGGCCCGACCCCCCCTGGGTCGGCCCGAACCGGGTCCGACCCGGTTGGCCCGGCCCCGCCCGGCCAGGGGCGGTCCGGCTCGGCTCGGCCGAGCGGCCTGACAACCCCGCGGCACCCGCGGGGTGTCGCGCTGGACACCCGCGGGGTGCCGCCTGACAGCCCCGCGGCACCCGCGGGGTGTCGCGCTGGACACCCGCGGGGTGTCGCCTGACAGCCCCGCGGCACCCGCAGGGTGTCGCGCTGGACACCCGCGGGGTGCCGCCTGACAACCCCGCGGCACCCGCGGGGTGCCACCCTGGACACCCGCGGGGTGTCGCCAGACAACCCCGCGGCACCCGCGCGGTGCCACCCTGGACACCCGCGGGGTGTCGCCAGACAACCCCGCGGCACCCGTGGGGTGCCACCCTGGACACCCGCGGGGTGCCGCCGGCGCCGCCACGCCGGCGACCCGCGCCGCCGGAGACGCTCCGGTGGTCCGATTTGCTTCCCGTCTGCGCCTACGGTCATCCCGGGACCCGACCTTCACTGCGGAGGCCTCAAAATTAACTTGCGGCCTCGTTTGTCGTCGCCCGTCAATCTGCGCTCAAGAACAAAATAAAATTTATTTAATCTGCGGCCTCTTTGGCGCGGCGCGACGACGTCGCGTGCTTGAACGACTTCTCGGCGTGGCGCGAAGGCGTCTCGATCTTGTTTCATTTCGTTCCACAGCGCGGCGCGACGGCGCCGCTCAATAGTTGTCGTACGATTCCCGCGTGGTGCGACAGCACCACGCCATCTCGCTCCATCCGCAAGAAACAACAAGAATAAAGGAGGGGGGGTTCGGCCGTGTTTGTGCGGCCCAACCCCCCTCGCATTAGATTGATAACAATCGGCCTTTCTAGAACGATAATCCATCACAATCTTTTTAAAAATAAATAAAAAGATTCAGAAACAAGGGCCGACAAAAAAAAAGAACCTTCAAGATCGAAGGAAAGATCAACAACTTTAAAAAGGTTTAAAACCCCTACCTCAAGCGTTGTCGCTCGCGAGTTCGTCGCGGAAGAGGACGATCGTCGCGGAAGAAACGTCGCCGGAGAAACGTCGTTGATTCCGTTGTCATCGAGGTGCAACCGAAGGGAGAACGTCGCTTGGAAAGGAACGATCGTCGCGGAAGAAACGTCGCGGAAGAAGCGTCGTTGATTTCCGCGGTTTCGGCGTTCTTCGCCGGAGGCCGGCGTTCTTCGCGTTCTTCGCCGAAGAAGAACGCTCTCCTACAAATTCTCCCCACGCCACAAGCTTCCACCCAAAATAAAATAAGAGTAATATTATTTTATTAACGCACAAACAACGATTAAAAAAAAGAAACGAACAATTAATTCCAAGAATTAATTTACCAAAGAAACCGCCCAATTAATTGGACGAAAGAAACAGCCCAATTTAATGGTCTGTTCAGAAACTAAGAAACCGCGTCAATTGACTTTCAGTTTCTTTGACGGGTTTTCGCGGGTGCGTTACTTAGCGGAAGAAACGGCGGGGCTCGTGCGGGCCCCACCCACAAATATCCTATCAAGAGGATAGGATATTTCAGTTGCACCCTATCCGCTTCAACTAAGCTTAACCAGCTTAATGTGGCTTCATGTGAAATAAAAATAAAGTTGTCGTAACAACTTTATTTTATTTCTTAACCTTAAGTCCCAAAATTTAAAAACCACACCTGAGCAAACGCAACTCCGGAAGAGGCGTTTCTAGGCAAAACCCGGCGCTGCGATTTCATCGGTGCCCTCAGAATTCGATTCCGGGAACCGGTTCAAAAGTTAGAAAAACCCGCTCATCCGTTCACTGAACGTACCCAATCCAAAACTTCGGAAAATGATTCCGGGCACACCGGGCCTCGGAATCAGGTGCCGTCAGAAACTGCGTTCTTGTAAAATTCCAAAGAAAATTAAGAAAAAAATTTCCTTGAAATTTAGGGGTCTTTGCAAATATGATGAGATACTCTATTTGATATCATCAATCCATTTTGAAAGTTTTAAGTGGCGCCGTTAGGCTGCCAAGTTTTTGTAAGGGATTGTTTATCTCACTTTTATTCCGAGAGATTTATGCTACATTTTCCACAATTTCCTTTTAGTGGTGTATGTACTGCCCATTATTATACAATTTTTATAGTATAATTTCATTTATGGGTATTCACATCTTCATTGTATGACCCTTCTTCCATTGGGTGTACGTTTCGAAAGTTACCCAACTCGGTAAGGGGACCTTTCACCCTCCTCTTTTTAAAAGACTTCTCTTGTGATGTCTTTTAATTCACAAACTATTATGTTGGGATATGTTCTTATATATCCTTATTTATGTAAATTTTATGTCCAAGTTATGAGATACCCTTTATCTCTCTCATCAACCCTTTATGTAAAATTTTATGTGACGTCGTTAGGCTGTCGAATTTTACCAAGGGAACTTCTTAACCCAATTTCAATTTCTTTGGGTTCAACATGTAGTTATTGAATATGTCATACTTTGAATATGTTTGAATAACCTTTGATTGTTTTTCACTTAATATCCACTTATATTGGGTGTATTTATATTTTTCACACATAATTATGAGATTTATTTATCCTTAATTTAAGGATACCTTCTTTATAATGGACTTCATCTCATTTTACATTTCTTTTGAGACTTCATTGTTGTTATGCACCAATTCACTCTTATATGGTGTGTATACTGTCCTTTGACATATTATATCATGAATCCTTTTATTCTCATTATATTATAAAGTTCGGATTAAATGTTATTACGCTATTATTTGTATTTAAGAGTCTCTCATTTTGTTAAAAACTCTTTAACAAAAATATTATTTTAAATGTTTTAAATATTTATTATTCTAAATCTTTGTCTTTAATGTCCATGTTTTCAAAATGGTTTTCAGTATTTATTTATATGGACATTAATGTTTTAAAATTATAATTCCATTAAAATCTTCAAAGTGGTATGGGACACTTTGATTCAAAAATCTCTTTTAATTGGTTTTTGAAAATGGATTGATTAATTCAATATCTGGGAATTATTTATTGTGATTGCAAATGAAATATTGTTATTGAAATTTTTATATTTTCCATATTTTATGTGTAATAATGGTACTTGGACATTATGACGGGTGGTTCCATGAATACCAGGACGGGTGGTTACGTTATAACCTCCAATGGATTGGGTATGGAAGTCGGCCGTAAGGCTATTCCATTAAGTATGTATGGAAATTGGCCTTATGGCTATTCCATTAAGTGATATGTGTGGAAGTCGACCGTATGGTTATTCCACTTAAGTATGTTTATGTCCCAAGTTAACTTTTTATATGTTATGTGTTCTTTATATGGGTTTTATGGAAATCCTTTGGTTACAAAAAGGTAAGTAATGATACTTTATTCAGTGAAGAGTTTTTACTACTTAATGAAGGTGAAGGTATTACTTTGATAGAGTATACATGGTTTACTTGATGTTTGAAAAACTAACAGTTTTCATTCTTTGTGTATCCCTTACTGAGATTTTTATGCTCATCCCAAGTTTTTGAAATGTTTTTCACAGGTCACGGGAAAGGTACATGATAAAATGATAGAGTCAAGGATGTGTCAAGAAAGAATCCAAGTTTTATTTAAAATATGTTTATGTTGTTGGGAAGAATGAATCCTGTCTTTTATGTAACCACTTTGTTTAAAGGTGGAATGTAATGCAAGTTTCATGATCTAATTATCTAATACTCTAAACCTGAAAAGATCCTCAACGTTTAATCTTGTGATAACTCAAGATTATGTAAGGTTTAAGGTTGGGGCCTTATATTGTTGGGCTGATACTTTTCATAGGAGTTTTGACTGACAACACCCTTATTAAGTAAAATTGAAAATATCTAATTTTCTTAGATAACTAGGATGATATGAAATAATGGGATGATCCAAAATAAAATAAATCATTGGGTAAACATGAGAATACCATTAAATTACCAGCCACCACGTCTTTCAAAGTTTTAACCTCTACAGTAGTGATCGCATAAGCTTGGCCTTGATCCCTTGTCCTTTTCTGAGGTAATTTTCCCTGACATTTTGGACATTAATTTTCATAATGTGCCATCTACCTTCAATTGTAGCCTTTAGCATTAGAATATTATTTCTTCCCCATAAAATCACCAGCAAGATGGACTTTATTTCCACATTTTTAGCATTATTATTTTCCTTTTAGATAGGCACCAGGGTGCTTCCTTCTACAAATGTCACAGGGTGGAAATTCTACTCTTCCCTTCTTCCCTATTTCCTTATTTCCTTTCTTAGAGTGTTCATCAGATCTATTTTTCTCTTGTGTTTCTTTAACATCGTAAGACATAGATAATTACTTTTCTACCTTGATATCACATGAGAAAATATCATTATATGGCAAGAAGGATCATGTGAATAATGATCAAAAGAGAAATGGATTCAACCCATAAAAGAAATGATCAATATTACATCTCGGGTTATGTATATAATCAGCAGCATTACTTTCTATCCTTGTAAAGTTAGCTTCATAATTTGCAACATTATCATCCTCCTTTTGTCTCACACTCAGAAATTGCTTTTCCATTTCAGCTCGATGGTCTTGAGCAAAATAATTTTCTATGAAAATATATTTATACTCCCTCTATTTCATGTTTGATACTTATTCATATTCGTTTGTGTTTTGGATTAATGACCACCATTGATCTGCATATCCCGTGACGCGATAAACTGCCATGACATCTTTTCCCCTTTCACTACTCCCCAAAGAATGACATATTTTCTATAAGGAATTTATTCATTTCTCATTTACTAATGGATTTGTAATTCTATTGAATGTTGGTGGTTGTTTCCTCATGAAGCGGTCTAATTTTGAACCTCCACATTGTGGATCAGGGTTCTCTAATCGAGTAGGGTTATTATTCATAATCTAAGTGAGTTGTCCCACTATGGTGATAATCTTATCAGTACTAGTTACATCACTAGCTCCACTATAATTATCTTGAGTAGGAGGGAAATCCCTACAAGTATTACATGCATTGATACGGTTCCCATTCCTTCCACTAGGTTCCATTTCTAAACAATGGCATACATTATAATAGTTTATGAACCCCAATACATAATTTCAGACTTGTAAAAACGTAACAGAAATTGAAAAATTTATTGGTGTAATCTATAATCATAAAAAATGTTTTTTTGATGAGATATATACTTATAAATCATTCATAATGGATTGTAAAAAAAATGTGAATATTCCTAAGCATATCCCCCTAGAGGGTTGTAACGAAGTGTGCAACAAGGCCCACTGTCATGTACCAGGATACCCCAGGTCAAGCCCGAAACTACGAGTCAGAGTTTTCTCTCTTAGGTACATCTGTGACAAAGCTGCCTCTACCTGATTGAATCCATACAGGGATGCATTTCATGGAAAATACAAAAAATCTCTATATTACTAAAATTCTAGGATGTTCTTCTATACCAATCCACAGTGTCTATCTTAGGGTAATGTTTTTTAATCAGAGTTTATCTAAAAATAATTTCCATTGTTTGTACTAGACTTCCTCATATTCCAAATATAATTCCCCCACCCAGCTACCCAGCATTGGTGATTTATTACATAGAATTGGAATGATACAAGGAATCATTTCCCAAAGGACTGAACTGTTTAGTTTTATTGGAAACAAGATACATATGTAAGTTTTACATTACAACATGAGAAGAAATAAAAAACTAATTTATTCCATTAGAAACATCCAAGAATCCTAGATTATTCCTAAAAGTACCTCATAACTAACTTCTTCATATCTTGGGAAAATTAAACATAAGAAAGGGGTGAGCTCAAACTCTGAATAATAGTAATAAGTACAATGGAAGATGTCATAAACATTAAGAATATTGAATAATTGAAAAAATACGCCTTTAGAAATAATAAAGATGAAATATTTGTGGCTAGAATATGAGATGGGTTAATAATTTCCTAATAAAACATAGTTATGGGTATTATACTAGTTGAATAACCACATGAACCATAATTATTATTTTCATAATGAGGGAATGTATAATGTCAGACTTTCTGAAAAATCTTGTCAAGGCATCAACCAAGATTCTAAAAATGATTTAGGCCTTGACCCCAACCATACAACCAATTAATAAACTTCGTGGACCATTCCACATATAATTGTCTCATTAGACCCACCGATGCACCGAGGAGAAATATCGGGCTCCACCCGTCACATACTAAGTCCAATACATTACTCATATGAAAATGTAGAAACATAACAAAAAAATTCATATTAAAACTAATATATGAAATGAAAATACATCAACCAGAAACCATGAATGGTATTAAAATAACTCATCCATTTTCAAAACAATCACAAAACCTTAAATACAATATAGAATATTGGTATCATCATAAATGAATTTCAAAAAAGTGTAAATTTTATAAATTAATGTTGACATAGATGAAATCAAAACTTTTTGAGAGAAATGTACCTTCGTAATATGAAATCATTTAAGAGGCGAATAATTATAAAAGAAAACATTTATTTTGAAAACATTATAATAATATTTTAAGTGAATCTTTGAAAATATTATAACGGTAGAAAATATCCACACCCCCGTATAAGTTTTAAAAAACATTATTACCTTAATTTTTTTAAAAGTTCATAAAGTATCTTGTTTTTAAAATGATGAAAATATTCATTTAAAAAAATATAAGGTAAAATAACGGCATAAATGAATTTGAACCATAGCCTAGTAAATAGTAAAAATGTTTTGAAATATATTTTTAATAAAACATGGATGTCGATGATTAAGAGGTCCTTTTAGATACTTACATAAAAACAACCTCGGATAATAAAGAGATTGTGAAATTAACCCATACCTTGTACTTTTCCTTAGTCGATGGTATGTTAGCCTCCTGTATAATAGTAAAAATATTTTTATTAAATTATAAAGTAATCATATAATTAAATATTATATCATATATGATCTTATAATATTGCTTTTTAACAATATTTTGGTAGTATCATCGTTTCGGGTGTTAACTAATTCATTTTCCTTTATATAATTGGCTATATAAGTCATTTTTTATGGATAAGATGTATTTGATTCATATAAATATTGATATTATGTTCATAAAAACTATTTCTAATCATAAAATGAAAATTAGTTTTGAATGATTACAATGGGGAATGAATCTCATCGCGTTTGTGGAGACGGTAATACGTATGTACACACAAGCAACAATATCACTATATTGATGGTGAAATAGTATGTAATTGAATGGTATATCATATATACATAATGATTAACATGTTATATTTATTATTTACATTAGTTATACACATTATGATACCCATCCAAATAATGTAGCGTTTCAATAAAAAACTACACCACGACGTGGAGACGGTAAGTCGTGCCTACGCACGTATGGTGACTTTGTCATTCATATGATAGACAGAATACTGAATATAGTTATAAAATTTATTATAAAAAAATCATAGTATATTTAGGATACTGGATTTATTATTTTAGAATGGAAATAACAAAGAATGAGGATTTGATAGAAGAAAAGTACTTGAAAGATGTGATGAAATATTTACCTCTTATTCGAGTTCTGACCAAAGGAAGGACCCTATGATGAATTGAGGAAATTTGCAAGGAAATTTAGGCAAGTTTTTGCCAAGAAAAATGTATTTGGAGGTTGTAAATTAAGATAAGGGAAAGTTCCCATGTATAAGTGAGGTGACTGTCACTTTAGGAAAATATTGAAATATAATTTTATAATAAAATCATTTTCAGTTTCTAATGGCTCCAAAATGATTTATTTCAAGGATAATGTGGGGATGGGATGAAAACAACTCAGAATATAGTTTTTGGATAGGTTTATGTCACTATATTAATCTTATCCTATTTATTTTACTTTTAGTTATATAGTTTGATAATCACCATGTCTATTTTTATTTTTATATTATATGTTTAATAAAAATACTGTAACAAACAGAGAGAACCACATGTGGTTCATAATTAATATATATATCATTATATACTTATTTTGTTAAAACCCTAGATTTTTATTAATATTATTTCAATTAATAATATAGTATTTGTTTTTAAAACTCAATTATGTCAATTTTGAGACTATTTAGTATTTGATTTTTTTAAAATCCATAAAAACATAACACTTAGAAAAAAACTTATTTAATCAACCCTAACATGTCATATAACATATAAAAATAGTGCAATATATCATAAGTCACAATTTACATATATTTGGATATTTATAATATCAATTATTTTAATATTTCATTATTAAGGTAATTACTTCATCATCGTTATGTCATAAATAAATTAAATTATTTAATCTCTAAAAATTATAAATAAAATATCATTATGTAGGATTTTTTTTATATTTATTATTAATATTTATAATCTAATTTATATTGTTTGTAACCCTATATTGAAAATAGTTTAGTAATTAATCATTTAATTTAACTCTTTTAACGCTTCTTTAAATACAATAATAACATATTTCCAAATCTAATTCACGTGGACCAATGAGGATCATATTTTCTTCCAAAGATTTTTTTTGGTCGATTTAAACTTATAAAATAGAATTATGATATGTGTTATGGGAATTATAATATCATTTTAACCCTTAATTTCCTAATTTATTTTTAAACGTTATAAATTAAAGTCATAAGTTACCATTCACCATAAATTATTTTCATCTTATTGAACCCCATTTTAATTACTAATTTAAACTGTGTCTCTTGGAATTTTTAATTTCAACCCACCAAAATGGTAAAGTTTTGTTTTATGAAAATTTGTAAATTCTCCTAGAAGGTGGGTAAAAGAGGGTAAAAAGTTCAATAAAATGTTACATATAAAAAATTATTATAAAATGACTCAATGAATTATATTGAACATATATATTTATTATGTATCTATTTTTACCTATAATAAATTAATATAATATAACTAATTATTTAAATAAAAAGTCAGTTTTAAAAAATTATGCAGTCTTTTTCCCAATTCATCAATAATAGAATGTTTTCCGTAAAATACCAAAAATTCAACCTAAGATAATTTTGATATTCCAAATTCAAAAATGAAGTCCATTTTGAAAAATAATATAAATAAAATTTTAAAAATGGGGTATTACAATTCATAACGACATGTTTGATTGGTTGTGGTGTGTTAAAACTCCAAGTTGAGTACAATGCAAGCTACTTCAATACTCATAGGGAAACGTACTATATAAGAAAGGGGTGTAACACTATGTTATGAATAAAACATTTTAAACAATTTATAAATGGACCTATAATTAAAAAATTATCTAATGATCAAGAATTAATATATGAAATTTTTTAAAAATACATTTATTTTTCAATATTGATCTACTGAAAAATCATAAAATGTTTTACTAATGGATTAGGGATTTTAATATAAATAACATAGTTAAAGAATAATTTATTAATAATTTAATCATGTTTTAACTTAAAGGTAATATCAAATTCAACTAAATAAACCCATTTAATAGATGTAAAAGTAATTTACATTAAAACACCCAACCAAAACACACAATCATACAAAATTTTACTTATTTAAAATAAATTTCATATAAAGACAATTAACACGAAACATATAAACTAGAAAAAAATGTATTGAATGATCTATTAACTGATATCGAGTACGTGATTATTCAATCTGGTAACATTTAATCTTATCATAAATAAAGAACTATAGATCATTTGATGATATGTAAACCTATCTTAATTTATGTTAAAAAAATTAACCTTTTTAAAATGATTTTGTGATTGTTCACATTAAATTTTATATTACATTGGATTTATTCTTCCTTTTGTTATTATAACCTCAACCCACCAAATTATTTAATTAAAGACTCCTATGGACCAATGGAAACGAAAATAAAATAAATATAATGAAATTACATTAAATTAATATTAAACATAATTGGAAATCGGTAGATAAGATCAAAAATCTTTCTAGCTTTTCTCTAAATTATTAATGAAATAAAAAAATGTTCTATTAATTTAAATAAATACCTAATGTTTCCAAACCCCTTTTACAAATAACTTTTCATATTTTGTTTAATTATTATTTCTTTAAATATATTAAAATATAAATTTATATTTCTACATTTCACATTGTAAACCATTTATTTATAAAAAAATAATTCATATCAAGAAATAATAGAATTCATTCTAACAAAAATTACCATCAAAAACATTATTTAGAAATCGACCCCAAGGTAAAATCATTTGGAAAAAAATTTCATACAATGTTCACATATTTATCATTCTATGTTCCCAAAACATATAACCATTATAAATTTAACATATTTAGGTATTGAATATTAAGGGGTTGATATAAAAAAATACAAAACATATTGATAAATACATGTCAATGGGATTTAATTACTAATAGAGTATTTGATAAATTTATAACTGGATTAAATTTGGCATCGACATGATTAAATATATTTAAAGTGCTACTTGAGGATGAGGAAACATTTTTAATTTTTTTAACTTTCATTGAGATGGGTTTTGAAATATTATTCAGTTTTTTGATGAATTTTGAATGAGTATGATATTTTATAAAATTTGGTAGAATATATTCTTCTAATTTGTATCCATATTGGATAATTAATATATGTAATTTATATTGGTTCAACATATGAATTTTGAATGAGTCAAAGAATAATAATTCTTCTATTCAAGAATCATGAGAAGAAATTTATGAATGTGAAGAAGTTTCTATGTAAAATTAATACAATATTACAACACATATACCCCATATTATCATCTATGATATTTTATCTATGTGAATGAAAATTTTTATGAGTGAATTATCTTATGGTTTTAGTATGTCAGCTAATTATCTTATGGGGTAGCACAAAAGTTAATTTAACTTATAAAAAACTATCATCTGGCCACATATGATAATTGAGATATATAATTAAATTTTCTCCTATATGATGATTTATCATGTAAAAATATTAGTTTCAAGAATTTAATTATTATTTAGAATTCTATTTATAAAATTCATAAGAAATTCATCAAAGTATAAAACAGCTAAAATCTATTTTTATTAAATCAGCACGAAAAAGTAGTGATACTCATCACGAAAATAGAGGATTTAACATGAAATTAATTGGATAACCTGTGATTTTTGATATTTTTATGAATAATACATTTTATAGTGTGATTATTCCTTGATACCATTCGGTTTCAAAATTCTTTTTCAAATAGTGTAGTGTTTCCAGGTGTGTATTTAGACTGCCCATTTTATTTTATGAAGAAAAATATTATATTGAGTTAATAAATGATTATTACCCTCTTACTATATGTTTGAATAAAACAGCGTGATTAGTAAAAAATAACTTTGTAATTCATGATGTGAGATGGTTTATAAAAAATGTAAACTATGAAGGTCATATTTAAATAAGGAGTATACGATTTTCTTATTTATCCAAGGAAGGAGATAATGGTTGTTATTGTATTACCATGATTATGTGAGGGAGTATACAAATGTGAAAACTTTTAATGAATATTTTTATTGAGGAAAAAAGATCCTCGATATAAAATAATACTCATTGTTGTTTATTTTGGATGGCTTAATACACCTTATTATGTACCATTTTGTGTACATTAAAAGGATTTGCAGAATTTTTTCCACTGTCTAGGAATTAAAGGGAATTTTCAATGAAAGAGGAGTTATGGATGATAAATATATTAGAAAGATGAAATAAAGTAGGATAAAAAAGACATGGTGTAGAAAATTATATGGGACAATTTGTGTGAAAAACTATTAAAAGAGGTAGATAATCTTATGTTTGATGTTTAAAAGTGATTATCATCATACGATAGAGAGAAATCATATATGAAAAAATGAAACTAAGTATGAATTATAAATCATAGTTCATCATCTGAATACACTTTATGTTAGCATATTATTCAATATATGATTGAGGAATTAAGGGGAAGAGAATTGATACTTACTGAGAAACTATTTTCTCAAAGTGATATTTTTAATCTACGTATAAAAATTGTTAAAGTAGAGGAATTTTTTACTGAATCATGTGAGATGATGATAATGATGGGAATAGAATGGTACCAAGTCTATCAAATTTTATTTAATCATAAACAATTAGTGGATATTTCATGACTTAATTTGTGTTGAACATTATAAGGGGTAGAAACCCACACCAGGTCCGAGCCTTATAAAAATTAATTATTAAATATATTATTTACTAATTCATTTCATATGAGAAATTCAAAATAAATATCTTGAGAATTTTTTTTCTTAACTAGTAGCAGAGGTTATTTTTCAAATATAATGAAATTCCAAGAGACTACTACTATTGTATCATCCCCCCTTCTCTATGATGAATTAGTTATTAGGTAACATCAAGTTATATCGAGTAGCTTGTGTCCTATTTTCATATCCTTTATTTTCTTATAGTGGATAATATCAATTTTTAATAGTAGAGGTGTTACAAAATTTTATAGAATGTAGTACCACACATAAAATAATTTAATTCTTCCATTTCTTTTAACACATATCCTTGAAGTTTTTGATTTAGTTACAAATGGTTTTCCACTTATTTGAAAACGTTCCAAAGGGAATTACCTAGGAAAAGAAACTCTGAGATTTTTGGGAAGGAATGAAATATAAATTTAAGGCCTCTTATAATACATCTTTCCACAAGTTTATGGTTTTAGAAACTACAATTATAATATTATATAAACCTGAGTGCAACATGTAAATAAATGTTATGGTAAAATATGTTATGATGAAAATATGGAGAAGTCAATTTTATGACATCAAGATGTGTAATGATGAAAATATTATTGAATTATTTACAAGGGAGAGTGAAATTGTTTAAAACATCGGTGTATTTTGTGATAAAAAAGATGGATACAATATTATCAACATTTTGAAGGGAAAATTTAATGTCAAAATTGGCGGAATATTTCTACTATATAAGACATGGAAAATATTTATATCAATTAGATTAAACAAATACTCATTTTATATGAAATGAAAAAGAATCCAACATTTTGAAATTATTCTAGGTATTAAATTAAATTTAAATCCATGAGAAATATAAGAGGAAATGATGAAGTAGATGAAAACTATGTGACACAAATAGAGTATATAATAAAGATCATGAACAAAATCTAATCTTGTGATATAAAACGAGGAACTTTTATAAAGGTAATACAAAAAAGGTTTCATCCCATTACATTACATGAATTTTGATAAATTTTAGAATTTTTAAATTAATTACATAAATAATTAATGAGGTGTGTATGATGGTGAGTTTGAGAAGCAATAAAATAAGAGATTTAGAATGTATATAAAAGAAACCTCAAAAATATATTGATAATAAGAGGAGTTTCACAATTATAAAAATAATACATAAATTATTCACGGAAAAATAAAATTAAGTTTCTTATTTTATCCAATTAGATGAAGAATTTTATAATAATGTAAATAATTTCATGTACATTATAGTAAATTTTATGGAATATTCTAGTAGTGATGGTAATGAATATAAAATTTCCTATAATGAAAATATGTAGAAATGTGAACTGAAATCATTCCTGGAGAATAATAAAAAATCAACAAATAAATATGAATTTTGATGATGGAAAAGGTAAATAATGCTAAAAAATAATAAGGATTTTCTATAATTGAATCCAATTATATAGAAGATAGTAAAAATAAAAAAAAAAGAATGTTGTGGTAATAAGTATGATCATGATGGATCTTAGGAAGAAACTCCTGTGAAATGATAAGGATATTTGTAATAATCAATCCAAATTCACATAAGATGAAATAGAATTGGGGAATCTGTTAGATGACTATATTAGCTAATTATAACCCAAGTATGATTAGTTAAATTAAGCTAAAAATTTATAATCTATATAGAATGCCAAATTCTAATTGACTATTTATCATTATAAATATATTTTATCCAAAAATGCATGCATAAATTCAAAATCTAGTATTGCATTGGATAATAAGGGTGAATAGAAGATATATCTTACATGCACAATGGGGAAAAATTCTCAATAATACCTACCCCTCAAGGTTGTACACATAAATTTTTTTTTCTAGTCCAATCAAAAAGAAATTTATGAAAAATTCATATTATAATAGAATACAATGATTCCGTGGGTATTACTAGTGTTTGGGTATTTTTAGTCACATTTCTTATTCATACCAGATAATATATCTCCAACAGTAAGATGGTTTGAAAAAATTGAAAAAATGTGTAAGAATGAGTAGAAATTAATACAATAAATAAGAATATTACAGGGGAAAAATTGTTATACCAAAAATGATTATTTTAATTATTTGTTGAATAATGAAATACATGTGAATAATAGGGCCATTGAGATGAAGATTTCACGACTATTATCTAATAATTATTCTCTAAAATTTAAAATCAAATAAAATTTAAAAGTTTTATCATTGTTAAATATCATTTATTATTAATGTAACTTGAATAAAATTAGGAGGTCAAATCCATGTTCGTTAGATAATGTTTGTTCATCATACATGTTTGGAGAAAAAAAATATATAAAAAATATTAGAGGCCATGATATAATATAAATTACATTAATTAATGATAGTTCCATAAGAATTAAAGGTATTGGGTCACTTTATATTGATGAATATAATTTATGCTTCAGGTATGATCTTTTTTCAGAAGCTATTAAGAAAAAATTATGTAGTGTATGTAAGTAGTGTGATGATTGAATTTTTTTTTCAAAAAACTCACATGTCATAAAAATTTAATGATGAAAGTGTCATAATAATAAGAAAAATAACAAGTGTAAACCAATTCCAAATATTTTATCCAACTAAGTCATGTTACATGATTAATAGAAAAATAAATAGATTGTGGGGTAAAAGAATTGGCTAACATTAGAAAAATTTTATTAGTGAAATCTAAAAGAATTAAATTTTGAGAGACCTTCACCAACATAAATATGAAAGATGTGAAAATTTTTAATTCTTACATAAGGGTAATATGGTTGAATCTATATATAAAGGGGTATATATTTAGACATCACAACCATTTTCACTCAATAATTTTGAAATTCATGGTCCCATACTGATTCATTTTAATAGAGGTGATTTTTATTACATTATAGTTATTTATTAGTTCATCTATATGACTATATTCATTTTTCTGATAAACATGTATGATTCTTTAAACACATTCAAAAACTATAAAATACAACTTTAGAAGGAGAAATGATTTAACATTATAAAGCTATAAATAGATATTAAGAGGGAATTTTTTTGATATGTACTGGAAAATTATCTACCAAATCATGGAATAGAACAACATTTTAGGGCACTCCACACTATACAAAAATCAAACCAATGAAAGGGAAAAATGGATCATAGTTGTAATGTGAATGATTGTTTTCCTATTAGAACATTAAATTCTCTTTTGGAGGGAAGTTGAATTTGCTAATTTCTGTATTTAGAATACTTATTTGATGTCGAAAAAGACAAAAAACATGTTATGTGGTGTGGTCAATATAAATCATATAGTAAAATACTCTAATATTTTGGGAAGTATTTGTTTCATTAAAATTTAATTCAACTGTCTTGGAAATTTTGAAAAATAGTTTGATGAAGAAATATTCATGGGTTAACTTCCTAATAGATGTTATTAAATGTGTTGTATTTAAATGATTTATAAATCTATAGAATATCTTGATGAAAAAATTATAGACAAAAAATCCATGATGATAGGTTTACTTTATGATTTAATGGGGTTTTAGAGGATAATAGTGAATAATAGCCTTAAAACCAATCAGTTTTACAAGGAAAAACATTTTATAATTTTTAAGTAGTTGATTACATTACACTTTTTATGATTATAAATATTTCCGTTATTTATATACTATGTTCTATAAGGATGAAGAAACATTATTACATTAAAAATATTTTATTTTAATTACGAGGCACAAATCTAAGAAAGAAGAAAGATATTAATTAATATTCAAACATCCCTCAATTCAAAAAAGAAATGAAAATTAGTTTTATTTATAGTTGATTATACATAGTGGGTTTGGGATATCAAAGAATAGATTGAAAAAATTGAGATGAAATCCTATGGGGTGATTATGCCAAGGAGTTAAAAATAATGCTTGAGATTAATGAATATGTATGATCAAAAGGAAATATTGATGTAGATTTGGGGTGTATTGACCCACCATGATACCACAAAAATTCTAATAATTGGGAATAACTCCTTGCCTTAGAACCCCCTCAAGTATATACATCATCCTAGGAGAATATCAAACTTCTCCAATTTTATCTTTATAATATGATCAACAGAAGAAAATAAAACACTTAGAATTATCTCAGATATCACCCTTATAGGTAATGGATGGACTACCCCATAACCATATCAAATATCACAACCTAGTATATTAGAAGATCCCTACCACAGAGTAATATCAACATGGAATCACATCATCACCCATGGGGAATAAAATCCCACCCCTCATGAATCCTAAATACCTATAGGAGGATAAGAACAGAACACCTAATTACCCTGAATGAATGTATTCAATCACCATAAATAAATATAAGATATAAATTTCATTTTACATTTTAATATAACCAAATAGAAATGTTCAAATTTATCATTGTAGAATAATATTTTAATATTATTTTCAATAGGTTAATACTCTCCCATTCAAAATTCCATATCCATGTTCAATGTTGGGGTTCTATTTTTCTAGCCCAATTTTACGAATCATTGATATCCTAGTGATTCTCCAAGAGAAAATATGCACGAATTACTATGTAACCATTTCAATTGGGGTAAACGTCAGGATTCATGTAGAGACCCAGAGCTTATCGTACATGGACATTACATTACTTTTGCGGAATACTTAGTACATAACAAAAACACACACTAAAGGATCGTAATAGTTTAGTGTCTTTGGAAACTCGGAACGTAATCTTCTAATCGTGGTGAAAGATCTTCAATATCTCTCATAAAGATCTTCCCTTTTTTTACCTAAAAACCTTTCGTTATATCCTGGGGAAAAGAAAACATAAAAGGGTGAGCTCAAATGCTCAGTAAGGGTAAACAACAGAAATATCAATCACATCATATACATAAGAACATAGCTTTTGGAAATCTTAACCTGCAAAAGAGCTCATAATATCATAACATGGGATAAATCATAGAAGTGAAAATGAGATCCCCATAATCATAACATGAAACATGAAACTTTGTGGCATGCACACATAATCATAGAAAATCATTTCTTGTTAGTCATGACTCATTTCCATGACTATCTTAGTGGACAAAGTCCCTTTCTGAATCGAGTAACCCTCGTTTCAGTCCTGTTTCACTGAACTGGTATAACCTACCATTCCAGCCATGTCTATCTCATGAGATATAAAATCTTTACCCAATGCATTGGAGGGAGATATAGGTCCCACCCATCTTATAATGAATCCTTTCTTATGTGTGCCACATAATCATAAATCATACATCATCTCATAACCCATGTAATAAAAATGGGATTCTTAAACAACATGACATCATAAAACAATTCATATAAGATAAAGGAATTCATAAAAATGATTCCATCACAACATAATCAAATCCATGTAATAATAGGGGTAAAAACAGTTCCCTTTTATTATCTTAGATGGAAAATAATTTTGATAAAATACTTGAACTCCATTCTTGAGGAAAATATCCTTTCTACTTTAAAAACATTTTTTTTTCCTTTCATAACATGTCATATGACTTTAAAATAAAATAGTTTGATTAGAAATAAACTTGAAAACTTGTAAAGGAAGCTTCTTGGAAATAATTTTTTAAAAATCCATTCATGCCGTATAAGTTAAAAAAACATTCTTCGTACTTTTGTCGGAAAAGTCAAAAAAGTACCTCGTACGAAAAACGACAAAATATTCCTTTCATTTCTTTTACTAAAAACTCACCGAAGGGTAAAAATGGATTTAAACAATTGTAGGTGAATGGAAGTAATATTACATATTGATGAAACATGGATGTGGATGATAAAATACACCCCAGTAAATACTTACGAATAAACAATCTCGGATAAAAATGAGATTGTGATATTTCCCTTACCTTAGGTCCGACTTGCGTTGTACGTATCCGAAACTCCTGTATAATGATTTAAATCATGTTATTGACTTATTACAGAATCATACTCATTGTTATGATATCATATATGGTTCAATTATGACATTATATTACCCGTTCTTTTGTAAAATCCATGTTAAAGAAGCGTTTTGGGTAAAATTGCTTCATTTATCGTAGGTGTTTTGACTTGTTGTTCTTGACATCATTATTACTTATATCATGATTTACTTACTTCCAGAATATAAAATATGATTTATATATCATATATATTCAGTATATATATATATATAATAGGTATATAAAAAAAATGAAAAACACCATTCATGGAGACGGTAGTCCGTACGTACGCATGAACGCTGTTTTCCTTTCCTTATTGTCTTGAAATGAAAGTAAGTAGATGACATACATATGTATATATATACATAAATCCAGTAGATTTATAATGTCATATATTTCATTATTATTGCTTATATATACATTATAATCATTCTTAAATGGTTAACATGGAGAATGAATCTCATCGCGTCGTGGAGACGGTAGTCCGTACGTACGCACGAGCGATGATATCATTTCTATAAATATTGAATTGAATTGGAGTGGATTATACAATATATCAGAATCAATATGATGTTGTAATAACTTTTTATAGTTATTATTTACACCATTATACCCATCCATGTAAGGTGGTGGTGGAAAATAGATTACACCACGGCGTGGAGACGGTATTCCGTACGTACGCACGCGCGGTGATTTCTTTTTCCGTAGGATGGTTAGATGGTGAAATAGGGTTGTTTCATACTTATAATAACATATACGTATATGAGTGATACTGATGTTATTACCTCATAATGAAACAACCTATGAAGAAGAAGTGGAAGAAGAAATAAAGATGAAAGAATTGGTAACGGTAATTACCTCTTCTTTGAAGTGCCTCTTTGAGACCTCCTCTTAGGGCACTAAAATTGGTCTTTTTGGAAGACCAGAACCTCTAGGATGTTTCTAGGGAAGTGGAGAAGAGATTTTGTCAGGGTTTGGCCGAGCTTGAGTGCTCAAATTGGTGTGAGGAGGTGGGGGAGGAGGTGTCCTTTTATAGGGGAGGAGAGGGGCACCTTAGGAATATCTCAAAATATTATTTTATATTAAAGTCAAAATCGGTTTATAATGGTTCCAAAGGGTCTTATTTCGAAGCTAAAGTGGGGATGGGTCGAAATCCTATCAACCAATAGAATTTAGACAAGTTTAGGATATTATTTTAACCTTATCAATTAGATTTAACTCTAAGTTAAATAATTTAACTTTTACCATGTCTTTTTGTTTTCTTTCACTATATGGTTAATACACTTACTATAACATGCCAAACGAACCCCAAATTGTTTATTATTAATATATATATCCTTATCTAAGTTATTTGGCCGAACCTTAGATTTTTAGGAATAAAATAACAATTAATAATATAATATTTGATTTAAAAACTATTTTGTGTCAATTTTGACACTATTTGATATATGATTTTTTTGAGGGTCATAACAGAATTAACTGTTCGAACCAAGTTAATTAAATCAACATTAATATATCATAGTAACCTAGAAAATTAGTGGAATTCATAAAAAGTCTCAAATTACATTCATTTTGGTGTTTATAACATCAATTATGTCAATATTTCATTAATAAGATAATTACTGCATCATCTTTGTGTCAAAAATAAATTAAATTATTTGATGTCTAAAAATTACAAATAAAATACCATTATGTAGGAAATCTTTTTAGATTTCTAATGAATATTTACAATCAAATTTATCTTATGTATAACTCTATATTAAAAATCTTTTAGTAAATAAACTTTGATTTTAACTCTTTTAACTCTTCTTTGAATTAAATAATAATAAATGTCCTAATCTAATCCAAGTGGGCCTAAATGGTCATATTTTATTCCTAAGTTTGTTTTTGGTCGAATTACACTTGTCCAATAGAATTAGGACATGTGTTAGGGTAATATTAATATCATATTTACCCTTAGTTACCCTATTTACTATTAACCGCGGTAAAAAAAAGTAAAAAGTTACTATTCACCAAAAATTATTTTCATCTCATTGAACCACATTTTACTTACTGACATCAACCGTGTCTCTCGGATTTTTGAAATTCCATTCACAGAAGCGGTAAAATTAAGTTTTATGAAAAATCCAGTTTTTTTAACTACCACTTAGTAGTTTCACTATTCATCAAAAAATGAAGGTTTTCAGAAAAATGCCAAAATTTCATCCTAAGCTATATTTCATATTCCGAATTCAAAAATGAAGTCTATTTTACCAAATTCATAACATAGAAGTTGAATTAATTAATTTTATAATTAAATCCCGCTATTAAAACAAATAGCGTGTTTTTAAGAAACAATATCTATCAAAAGATTGACACTTGTTTATGTCTGGTTTAAATGTGAAATGACGTCCAATGACCAACATTGTATTAAATTGTAAAAATATATTCTAAATATACTTTAAAACTACTCAAATTAATAATTTATCACTATTAATTATTTCGATTAAAAAAGTTGTTTTTTAATTATAATTTAGTAATTTTCACTATTCATCAGAAAATGAAAGTTATCCGAAATGTACCAAAATTTCACCTTAGGCTAAATTCGATACTACGAATCCAAAAATGAAGTTCATTTTGAAATATAAGATTTACAAAATTTTAAAAAGTGGTTATTACTATTCATAACGGCTAGTTTTAATAATATTTTAATAGCATATCGTTGTTTAGTGAAACTCGGTATTGCGTATTACACACGCTATCGAGGAAGGTCGCGATTGCGTGTAATGCAAGGCAAGTCATGGATGCGTGTTGTGCAAGCTCCTTTTGGTGTAGCGTACAACACAAGACATTAATAAAATTAAAAAGAATATATTTTTCATAAAATCTTGGGCTGTTACATTCTACCCTCCTTAAAATGAATTTCGCCCTCGAAATTCGTCGGGTTATAAATGGTTTACTATTCGAAAGTTTCTTTAATAGAAACCCACATCGTAAAAAGGAATACCAAAACTTGGCTTTAAAAACTAAAGTATGAAATGTAACGACTACCCAAATAAACTAATCACTGTGTTTCCACATAGGTGAAAATATGGATATGGAAGAGAAATCTAACCATCATGTTCTGATGGAGAGTGGTAGAGAACATGGCTATGGAAAATCCAATAATCACAAATCCATAGATTTGTGATGATATAAGGTACCATCTAATTCATCAGGTATAAGATCACTAGGACAACATTTTTGGTTTTCAAGATCATTTCCCTAAAGTTTAAAATTTGATTTAGAATAAATACTTACTTTATTTTGGTACAATCTCACTATTGTTCGTGCCTTGAACAATTTCCACTTCATCTCTTAAATAAATGAAGTTGAATTTGTTATTCATGAAGTGTTAGCAGATCATGTGATAGAATGACGAGTCATTCCATCTGTCTCAAACAAAAGGTTAGTAAAAATTATATGCATAAGTCGATCTATAGTGAGATTAATCATATATGGTTCCTAAAATGGACTTATATTTCATATATCATACTGCTTAATATAATAAAACTAGTTTCTACTAAACAGGGACTTCCTGTAGGCCATTGGTAGGCGATAAAGGCCAGTCGCACTTCGGTTGTGGGTTCGATTCCCACAGCCTTGTCCGAAGCGATGGGCTGTCGCCCGTCCTACAGGTTGTCCTTTTTATAAAACTATATTACTATAACATCCCATCAATAATATCGAAAAAACTTCTATCCTTATACAATACTAACATATGTCCAACATAATCCATTCCAATCTTTAGGCTTATCCATAATACTGCAGTCCATTCTCATAACATAGTGAAAACGATTACCAGAGATTTAATACCATCGTTGATCCCCATATATCATAAGATATATCTTGTTGGTCACATTCCAAACATTCAAAGGCCTTAATCTTGTACTCCCTTGAATACCCATTGAACCTTATTGAAAACACGAATTCTATTAAAAGTTAACTCTTTCCACATACCAAAATCCTCAAAATTCTATGTACTCAAACCATGATATCACTTAGTCCTTATATCAATCATGAGCTCATGAATACTATCAAACATTTAATTTTCTCCTTATCTCTTCATTATGCGCATATCATCTACATTCCAAAAATATCTGAATAACCTTTCATGGATACTGGTAACATTAATCATACACTTTCAAAACACAAGGAAAGACAACAGTGTAACAATCCATAGATGTCTCTTTATTCCAAAATTACACATGATAAACATGTAATCATTCCACTACATTCTCAAACCATTGACCGAGCTTCAAAAATTCTTTCATCTCACATATCATTTGTAGTCTCTTCATCATCATCCACATAAATACTACCCATATGACCATACTGATTCTCTTCATGAGTCTTTCCCTTAGGGAATTTGTTTGCATAATGCCCATACATTCCACATTTAAAACACTTAACCATTTTTGATGTCGTAGCAATACCATTATCCTCATCCATGGTGTTAACCGACCCTTTTCCTTTGCACTTACTTGCTTTGTGTCCTTCTTTTCCACACCCAAAGCATCTTCCAGTTCCCTTGAAACATTCTCCTTGATGCCTCTTCCCACATGATTTACATAGGGGAAATTGAACTTTCTTTCCTCTATGATCATCTTGGAACTCCATCTTTCTCTTATTAGTCGAGTCAGGAAACTTACCAAATTTTACTTTATTGATCATATTGTGAGATTGCTGATTCGGCATAATAATGATGTTTGGACATCCAAATCCCATTTCATTTGGTTGCTCATGAAGAATATCATTCCATTGTCCATCATATCCTCCATTATTGTGAATCATCTTGTTTCCAGCCATTTTCTAAAACCCAAACAGAATAGTGTTAGATGTAAAAATCATAATAAAGGGGGAGTAACTTAAATATCTATCATATTTTGTTTAATCTAATATCGTTACCATAGTTCTAGGACTATATCCTATACGTATACTTATCCTTAGGGGCATCCCTAGACATACCTTAGAAATATCTCTAGGGATCTCACTAACGTTTTCGCATCCTAGTTTCCAAAGGTTGACTAAACCTTTCCTTTGATACCAACTGTAGAGACCCGAAGCTTATCGTACATGAACATTACATTACTTTTGCAGAAAACTTAGTACATAACAAAAACACACACTAAAGGATCGTAATAGTTTAGTGTCTTTGGAAACTCGGAACGTAATCTTCTAATCGTGGTGAAAGATCTTCAATATCTCCCATAAAGATCTTCCCTTTTTTTACCTAAAAACCTTTCTTTATATCCTGGGGAAAAGAAAACATAAAAGGGTGAGCTCAAATGCTCAGTAAGGGTAAACAACAGAAATATCAATCACATCATATACATAAGAACATAGCTTTTGGAAATCTTAACCTGCAAAAGAGCTCATAATATCATAACATGGGATAAATAATAGAAGTGAAAATGAGATCCCCATAATCATAACATGAAACATGAAACTTTGTGGCATGCACACATAATCATAGAAAATCATTTCTTGTTAGTCATGACTCATTTCCATGACTATCTTAGTGGACAAAGTCCCTTTCTGAATCGAGTAACCCTCGTTTCAGTCCTGTTTCACTGAACCGGTATAACCTACCATTCCAGCCATGTCTATCTCATGAGATATAAAATCTTTACCCAATGCATTGGAGGGAGATATAGGTCCCACCCATCTTATAATGAATCCTTTCTTATGTGTGCCACATAATCATAAATCATACATCATCGCATAACCCATGTAATAAAAATGGGATTCTTAAACAACATGACATCATAAAAAATTCATATAAGATAAAGGAATTCATAAAAATGTTTCCATCACAACATAATCAAACCCATGTAATAATAGGGGTAAAAACAGAACCCTTTTATTATCATAGATGGAAAATAATTTTGATAAAATACTTGAACTCCATTCTTGAGGAAAATATCCTTTCTAATTTAAAAACATTTTTTTTCCTTTCATAACATGTCATATGACTTTAAAATAAAAGAAGTTGATTAAAAATAAACTTGAAAACCTGTAAAGGAAGCTTCTTGGAAATAATGTTTTAAAAATCCATTCATGCCGTATAAGTTAAAAAAACATTCTTCGTACTTTTGTCGGAAAAGTCAAAAAAGTACCTCGTACGAAAAACGACAAAAGATTCCTTTTATTTCTTTTACTAAAAACTCACCGAAGGGTAAAAATGGATTTAAAAAATTTTAGGTGAATTGAAGTAATATTACATATTGATGAAACATGGATGTGGATGATAAAATACACCCCAGTAAATACTTACGAATAAACAATCTCGGATAAAAATGAGATTGTGATATTTCCCTTACCTTAGGTCCGACTTGCGTTGTACGTATCCAAAACTCCTGTATAATGATTTAAATCATGTTATTGACTTATTACAGAATCATACTCATTGTTATGATATCATATATGGTTCACTTATGACATTATATTACCCGTTCTTTTGTAAATTCCATGTTAAAGAAGCGTTTTGGGTAAAATTGTTTCATTTATCGTAGGTGTTTTGACTTGTTGTTCTTGACATCATTATTACTTATATCATGATTTACTTACTTACAGAATATAAAATATGATTTATATATCATATATATTCAGTATATATATATATATATAATAGGTAGATAAATAAAATGAAAAACACCATTCATGGAGACGGTAGTCCGTACGTACGCATGAACGCTGTTTTCCTTTCCTTATTGTCTTGAAATGGAAGTAAGTAGATGACATACATATGTATATATATACATAAATCCAGTATCTTTATAATGTCATATATTTCATTATTATTGCTTATATATACATTATAATCATTCTTAAATGGTTAACATGGAGAATGAATCTCATCGCGTCGTGGAGACGGTAGTCCGTACGTACGCACGAGCGATGATATCATTTCTATAAATATTGAATTGAATTGGAGTGTATTATACAATATATAAGAATCAATATGATGTTGTAATAACTTTGTATAGTTATTCATTACACCATTATACCCATCCATGTAAGGTGGTGGTGGAAAATAGATTACACCACGGCGTGGAGACGGTATTCCGTACGTACGCACGCGCGGTGATTTCTTTTTCCGTAGGATGGTTAGATGGTGAAATAGGGTTGTTTCATACTTATAATAACATATCAGTATATGAGTGATACTGATGTTATTACTTCATAATGAAACAACCTAAGAAGAAGAAGTGGAAGAAGAAATAAAGATGAAAGAATTGGTAACGGTAATTACCTCTTCTTTGAAGTGCCTCTTTGAGACCTCCTCTTAGGGCACTAAAATTGGTCTTTTAGGAAGACCAGAACCTCTAGGATGTTTCTAGGGAAGTGGAGAAGAGATTTTGGCAGGGGTTGGCCGAGCTTGAGTGCTCAAATTGGTGCGAGGAGGAGGGGGAGGAGGTGTCCTTTTATAGGGGAGGAGAGGGGCACCTTAGGAATATCTCAAAATATTATTTTATATTAAAGTCAAAATCGGTTTATAATGGTTCCAAAGGGTCTTATTTCGAAGCTAAAGTGGGCATGGGTCGCAATCCTATCAACCAATAGAATTTAGACAAGTTTAGGATATTCTTTTAACCTTATCAATTAGATTTAACTCTAAGTTAAATAATTTAACTTTTACCATGTCTTTTTGTTTTCTTTCACTATATGGTTAATACACTTACTATAACATGCCAAACGAACCCCAAATTGTTTATTATTAATATATATATCCTTATATAAGTTATTTGGCCGAACCTTAGATTTTTAGGAATAAAATAACAATTAATAATATAATATTTGATTTAAAAACTATTTTGTGTCAATTTTGACACTATTTGATATATGATTTTTTTGAGGGTCATAACAGAATTAACTGTTCGAACCAAGTTAATTAAATCAACATTAATATATCATAGTAACCTAGAAAATTAGTGGAATTCATAAAAAGTCTCAAATTACATTCAGTTTGGTGTTTATAACATCAATTATGTCAATATTTCATTAATAAGATAATTACTGCATCATCTTTGTGTCAAAAATAAATTAACTTATTTGATGTCTAAAAATTACAAATAAAATACCATTATGTAGGAAATCGTTTTAGCTTTCTAATGAATATTTACAATCTAATTTATCTTATGTATAACCCTATATTAAAAATGTTTTAGTAAATAAGCATTGATTTTAACTCTTTTAACTCTTCTTTGAATTAAATAATAATAAATGTCCTAATCTAATCCAAGTGGGCCTAAATGGTCATATTTTATTCCTAAGTTTGTTTTTGGTCGAATTACACTTGTCCAATAGAATTAGGACATGTGTTAGGGTAATATTAATATCATATTTACCCTTAGTTACCCTATTTACTATTAACCGCGGTAAAAAAAAGTAAAAAGTTACTATTCACCAAAAATTATTTTCATCTCATTGAACCAAATTTTACTTACTGACATCAACCGTGTCTCTCGGATTTTTGAAATTCCATTCACAGAAGCGGTAAAATTAAGTTTTATGAAAAATCCAGTTTTTTTAACTACCACTTAGTAGTTTCACTATTCATCAAAAAATGAAGGTTTTCAGAAAAATGCCAAAATTTTATCCTAAGCTATATTTCATATTCCGAATTCAAAAATGAAGTCTATTTTTCCAAATTCATAACATAGAAGTTGAATTAATTAATTTTATAATTAAAACCCGCTATTAAAACAAATAGCGTGTTTTTAAGAAACAATATCTATCAAAAGATTGACACTTGTTTATGTCTGGTTTAAATGTGAAATTACGTCCAATGACCAACATTGTATTAAATTGTAAAAATATATTCTAAATATACTTTAAAACTACTCAAATTAATAATTTATCACTATTAATTATTTCGATTAAAAAAGTTGTTTTTTAATTATAATTTAGTAATTTTCACTATTCATCAGAAAATGAAAGTTATCCGAAATGTACCAAAATTTCACCTTAGGCTAAATTCGATACTCCGAATCCAAAAATGAAGTTCATTTTGAAATATAAGATTTACAGAATTTTAAAAAGTGGTTATTACTATTCATAACGGCTAGTTTTAATAATATTTTAATAGCATATCGTTGTTTAGTGAAACTCGGTATTGCGTATTACACACGCTATCGAGGAAGGTCGCGATTGCGTGTAATGCAAGGCAAGTCAAGGATGCGTGTTGTGCAAGCTCCTTTTGGTGTAGAGTACAACACAAGACATTAATAAAATTAAAAAGAATATATTTTTCATAAAATCTTGGGCTGTTACAATTCATCCCTTAAGTTTCATATCATTATTCTTGGGGAAATGAAATATCTATGTATATTATTTAATAACGGACAACTAATTCCCCAAAAAACAGCATTCACCACTGAGACTAATTATATACCCTTTAGTTAACAGTAATGGAAATCAAACAATAGGTTAGTGTGACTACACATCATAAACACATAACATATGGTTATACATTGGTGATAATGTGGATACACGTGTTGGATCGGGTTATACCAAATACACACAAGAGGGGGGTGTATTATGTCTTTTTTAATTTCTACACAAGATAACGATATGTCCTTTCATCTTTATCGACATGATTAAGTAGTAGAAAATATAATGAAAATGATTCACAATGTATAACCGTTTGGGGAACATAAGGACCCTAGTCAACTCCACCAATGCTCTACTCAATCAGATTGCTGATTTTCAGTATCTGGTCCACTTATCAATATATCATTCAACAACTTAATGGTGGCAGTTGACACTGTTACAAATTTAAGTAAAAATAGAGCCTTTTGGTTCATACATATAACCAAACACACATCTTAGTATGAGAAACCGATCACTCAAAGTAAAAGAGTATTTGATTTTTGAACTACTTTATAGTTGTTCTTCACAATTGCAATAGAACGCAATTGACAGTCAGTCGATCGTCAATTTCAGAAATAATGTTTTCACGAACCCCTCCCCACAAAGTGTACCCTTCATGGGACGACAATGTGAGATGGAAGACATGACCCCCCGAGTCCCACCTCCACTAGGCCCTCAGTTGGCGACTAGCACCGAGGGTATAGTAACACACTAAATAGGGGGAATTACCCTCTAAAAGAACACATGCAGAAGAGAGAGATAAGATAGAAACCAATAAACTCCAACCCAGACTATAATATAAATGAAAACCGAATTACACATATGAAATGTCATGCCGATGTACTATAACTGGAAGGGAAAAACTGCAAGTACCCAAATGATAGTAAAACAACAATAACCACAATCCCGAACAACTCCTGCAACCCCAAGGTTGTAAAAACCATATTGATCTCCAACCTCCTCCAAGTGACCTGAAAAACAGTTTATATATATAGGGTGAGTATAACAGTATACTCAGTAGGATCCTCCCAGAAGCCTCTTGTGAAAAAGTAAAGAATGCATGTTAAATCACAATGAACAAAAAGTGAAATTTACTCATCACCTAAATAGGTATACTAAATTAATAACCTCACCATGAAAACACTCACCAAGGAAGGCATAAAAAAATATTTCATATAATAATTAATATCAAGGGTACCTTGCTAATACTTCTCCACTGGTTTGCCGCTTTTCCCCAACGTCGCACGTCTGGAGCATATCTCTCCAAAAGGCTTGCCCATTGACACCAGGCCGAAGCACCACAATATGCACCTCGTGCAACAAAACCACAATGTCCACACACCAATGTAACTAGGTAGTCTCCAGGAGCCACAACATCTCGCATAACATGTATCATACTTCGGGTATTATACCTCAAGCCATCACAGCCCATACACCGAGTAAGGATCCTCAAGCCATCACGGCCTATACACATTACACCTACAGTAGTCCATAGAAAACTATATCCATAATATATGTGTTTGAATAACCACAAGACATTACATCCCTCTACACACATATATGGGGAAAACTAACCAATGTGCATGCCATCACAAGTAACTACAAAGAGAATAATGTGGGGAAAAGGGGTAGTCATCCATCCATCCTCCCGCCAGAATGTTCGGTAAAACAACCCTCTAGGGCTTAGAATCCCTAGGGTGTCAGTTTCCATTACTGAAAGGGTAGATTAGTGTATAGAAACAGAAAAGTATATAATATAATATAACTCACAACCACATTATGAGCATAACCTAGTCTTAGAAACAACTGCAGCTAACGTCTCTCAGACTCCGGGCTGTAACTTCACAGACTAGGAATCATATTAGCACACAACACTTTAAAGAGAATTATTACATTACTTCATTCCCTATTTATCAGTTCTATTGTACGTTAATTAATTTTTTAAAAATTATTTAACTACGAACAATTCAATATTAAATTTCATTAGCATCACACCCAGAGACACCTATTCCTTCAATAATTTCAACCTCATCATTATGTTCTAGCATCTCCATCCCCATGTTTTAACACAATTTATTAAATTATTCATTTTAAAAAAAATACTTTCCCACATTCCAAGGCATTCTAGAAAAACATTATATACTACTAAACTCAAGGGGGCTCAACATGGTGAGAAGATTTACTACCCGTTGGGTCTTTTCCGCTTATAGAAAGAGCATAAACCCATCCTTCTTTGAGAAGCTAAACACAGAAATCACGTGTAATACCCCTCATTTCATCGCCACTTTCTGAAGAAGGGTATGTAAGACCAGCTGACTTGAGTAGTGGGGAAAATTAAAGAAGATAAACAACCAATTAGAAATCATCAAGAATCCAACAATCACATCCCTCCCATTCCATCAACCCTGGTGTCCTCCTCGACACCCACTTGCATAAACCGATGCATCTCGCCACACTAAGATTCAACTGCAGCCACAACCAAAAGCCTCCATGCCCCCAAATATCACAATAGTCATCCAGGATCACATCACCTCACAAGAAGTATGAAAAAAACACCACATCAATTGGGATATTGGGCCTTTATCAATCAAGAGGGTAAATCAGAAGCCCTTAATGAATTATCAAACAATAAGTTCTGTAATCCAAATTAAATTAATAGATTTGTTATTCGTAGGTTCCACATTCCAGAAAACTAATCAGTAAGATATCACAAATAATTAAACATTCTTACAACGCCAATTTGATTAACATAAAATTATAACTAGAACTAGATTCGTTTACATGCCTCTTTATCTTTATCCCAATAATTATCAATTAATCCCAAATTACGTTCTTTACCGATTTCCATCAAAATGAATAACTAATCAATGAAATGATACATATCACACTAACTATCAAAACATGAGGCAATACCATATGATTGATATCAATTTATTTATCCGGTTAAAATATTTATTATGTCAATTACATTGTCTTCCAGTGTGATTAAACATGCTAAAAATACAGTTGCATATAAGAGAAAAGAGAAGTAATGAATCCCCTACCTCAAACAGTTCCTCACGTTCTTTATCCACACAATGGGTCACGATCCTCCTTTCACGGAAACTGCATCCACTTGAGGATTCTATGGTACAAAAAAAACATCAAAACCCTAGAAAAACCCCTTTAGAAGCATGGAGACTACATGCTATAATATGGAAAGGAAAAAAAATAGGATATGATCCCCAAAGGAATGACAATAAACTTACCTTATATGGAAGATTGACCGATACATCTTGGTTGCATCAAAACAGAGCGGAACCAATACAAGGAGGAATGTTTGATTATGCAACTCTTATGGTAAGGATTGAAAGGTTCAAGCATCTCATAGCCAAGAAAAAAGTGGAAGAACAAGGGAGAAGACATCTTTTCCATTTTGAATATTTAATGGGAAGACGGTTTAAGATACGCTTAATTCCCCAATAAAATTGGATCGCATTAACCCACGTGGTTTGACCAAGTAAAAACATATCGATCTATAGGAATAATTAATATGGAATTTAGGGCCCTTGAATCGTGCTTAAGTGACCTTAAAGATAAGACATTAAATGTATTTTAAATCAAAGGAAACGTTAAAGGGGTGAAACTATAGGAAGCTAGAAACACTGTACACCTACCATTACTGTACACCTACTGTTACTGTACATCTGCCGTTAGAGGTTACCGATAGACCTCACCATTCTGGATACACATTAGACCTACCGTTATTGTACACCTACTGTTAGAGGATACCAATAGAGGTTACTGATAGAGCTGACCATTTTGGAAACGCTTTAGATATACCATTATAGGTTACTGATAGAGGTTACCAATAGACCTCACCTTTATGGAAAAACTATTCAATGAACCTCACTGATATATCTGTTCACAAAACCTCATTGATAGAACACTTTTCACTGAACCTCACTGATAGAACACTGTTTACTGAACCTCACTGATAGAACATTGTTCCCTGAACCTCACTGATAGAACACAGTTCATGAAACCTCACTGATAGAACACGGTTTACTAAACCACACTGATAGAACACTGTTCACTGAACCTCACTGATAGAACACTGGTCATTGAACCTCATCAATATAACATTGTTCACTGATCCTCACTGATAGAACACTATTCACTGAACCTCACTAATATAACCTTGTTCACTCAACCTCACTGATAGAACATTATTCACTGATCCTCAATGATAGAACCCTGTTCACTGAACCTCACTGATAGAACACTGTTCACTGAAACTCAATGATAAAACATTTTCCACTGAACATCACCGATAGAACAATGTTCACTAAACCTCAATGATAGAACACTTTTCACTGAACCTCACTGATAGAACACTGTTCACTGAACCTCACTGATTGAACACTGTTCACTGAACCTCACTGATAGAACACTGTTCATTGAACATCACTCATAGAACACAGTTCACATACCGTTATAGGTTACTGCTAGTGGTTTCCGATAGATCTTTTCCCTGATGGAATTGTTCATAGAATTTTATGTTTGTAAAATTATTGGGGATAAGTCACCTTGACCTCCTAGAACACCTCAAACACCATATTTTCACAATGTAATGGACCAGAGATGTTTGGGCCATTACATTAGATACCTCTCAAAACATTCTCGTCCTCGAGAATTCAAAACCCACATAAAGGGAAATAGAAAGAAAGGGTTTCGAACACCCACCCATCGAGATACCATATAAAAGAAAGCAATCCACAAAAGAAACAAAAGAAATTCATTAATAAAACATTAAATATCTAACCAAAAATGGAACATCGTTACATGAAAAGAGTTAAACATCAAACAACTCTAGGTACTGAGCACGTATCAGTGACTAACATTCCCAGGTACTCTCCTCCATGCAACCGTGTCGCCACAAGAAATGAACCTAAGGAATAGAACAATGGCACATGACCTTCTCTCTGTGGTCTTGGATCTCCACATGTCACGCCTCAAAGGTCACATCATCATCAAAATATACCTCTCCCCAATTGATAACGTGATAGTCATCATGAAGAAAATGATAGAGCTATGATACATGGAAAACATCATGTATCTGACCCATCTGTGGGGGAAGTGATACTTGATACTCCACTGCTCCGACCCTAGCTAACCCCTTGAAAGGCCCAAAAAATCGGCGAGAAAGCTTAGTTACACGACCAAACCTTCACTGCCCCCGATGGGGAGTCACCTTCAGAAACACACGATCCCCATCATTAAACTCTAAGGATCTCCTCCTTCGATCAACATATGATTTCTGATGATCGTTCGTTGTCTTAATCCTCTCACTAATCACATGAACCATCTCTGTTGTATTATGCACTAGTTCTGGTCCAAGAATTGTGATCTCTCTGAACCCTATCCAGCACAATAGAAAATGGAATGGTCGACCATAAAAGGCTTCAAACTGAACCATACCAATGGTTGAGTGAAAAATTTTATTGTAAGTGAACTCCACCAAGGGTAAGTGCGTCATCCATGAACCTCTAATATCAAGAACACAAGAGCGTAACATGTCTTCAAGAGTCTAGATGTTTTCCTCTATCTGACCATCCATTTGAGGATGAAAAGCAGTGCTAAGGCATAACTGAGAACCAAAAGCATGTTGGAGACCTCTTTTCACCCTTTAGGTAAAAAGAGGATCTAGATCATAAATGATCGTCCTTGGGACTCCATGAAGTCTCACCACCTCCTCTAAATACCGCCTTGACAAAAAATCCACTGAGCATGACTCCATGATTTCTATAAAGTGGGCCGATTTTGTAAAATGATACACCACCACCCAAATAGCATCATGTCCTCTCAGAGATCTAGGTAAACTAGTAACAAAGTCCATAGATATTTCCTCCCACTTTCACTAAGGAATCTCTAATGGCTGGAGAAGACCACCAGGAACACTGTGTTCGACCTTCACCTTCTGGCAGACCAAAGAACAACACACAATCTCTGCAACTACATGCTTCATACCGGGCCTCCAAAATTGGCTCTTCAAGGTTCGGTACATCTTTGTCACAATAGGATGCATTGCTAAAGGAAAACTATGAAATTATTTGAGAATCATCTCACTCAAGGTCAAAGGCACAAAAAGCCTTACATGATACGACACATAGTGTTGTTCATCCTCTGACCAACCATCAAGGGCCTCACCACAAATGACCCAGTCTCTCCAGACCTCCACCTCCTGATCTCCCAAATGGGACTCTTCCAACTTCTGCATCCGGGATGACTGTACTATAATCTGACAAAGACAGCCTCTACCCCAAACTTCTCCCATATCATGACGTAATGATGACAGTTCTTCCATTACTCTCTAAGAATCACCAGATTCACACACAGCATCACTACGTGACATTCAACTCAGTTCATCAGCTACAAAATGCCCAATTATAGGTGTATATGATATTTCGAAGTCATATTCATGCAAGAACTCCATCCATCGATGCTATCGTAAGTTCAAGTCACGCTGGACGAAAACATACCTCAAACTCTTATAATCGGTGAAAACCACAAAGCACTCATCAATGAGGTAATGTCCCCAAAATATCAGAGAAAACACCAAAAATTACAACATAAGATCATGGTTGGAATATTTTCATTCATGGGGATGCAACTACAAAGACACCTATGAAACAACTTACCTCTGATTCATGATAACACATCCTAACCCAAGATGTGAATCATTGCAGAGAACATCAAACTGAACTCCCTCAGCTGGAAGACAAAGGACTGGAGGACTTACTAACTTCTCCTTTAGATACTCAAAAGCTTCCTGACACTGACCAGTCTATATGAATTCCTGATCTTTCCTGGTCCAATCTGTCAGAGGAGTCGCAACTCGTGAGAAATTGTCTACGAACCTCCTGTAGTATCCTGCGAGACCAAGGTATCTTCACACCTCTGAAACTGTCTTAGGGGATTCCAAAGACACAACTGCTTCTATCTTCTATGGATCTATAGCTAATCCATATTGGGACACAACATTCCCCAAAAAATGGACTTCTGGAGCCAAAACTCACACTTCAACAACTTCCCAAATAGCTGTTGTTGACGAAGAACTCTCAAAACAGCTTGTAGAGACTCTGCATGCTCATCTTCAGATGTGGAGTAAACAAGTATTTCTTTGTTGAAAACTACCATGATATTGTCCTGGAACTCACATAACACAACATTCATCAATCCCATGAATACAACTGGATCATTCGTCACGCCAAATGGCATTACAACGAACTCATAATGCCCATGACGACCAAGGAAACTAGTCTTCGGGATATCCTCATCCTTCACATGCATATGATGATATCCCGATCTTAAGTCAATCTTTGAAAAACAACTTTCACCCTTCAGTAGATAGAATAAATCATCAATCTACGGAAGAAGATAGTGATTCTTTATTTTCACTTTGTTTAAGCAATGATAATCCGAACACGACCAAAAACTACCATCTGCCTTCTTCATGAACAAAACGGGTGCACCCCATGGTGACACACTTGGCCGAAAAAAACTGCACTGTAACAAACCATCAAGCTGTATACCTAGGTCTTGTAACTCATAAGGGGACATCCTATATGGAGACATAGAGATAGGAGAAACTTTTGGTTGTAGCTCGATCCCAAACTCAATCTCTCGTCGAGAAGGTAATGCTACAACTTCTTCTAGAAGGACATCAGGGTACTCCTCTACGACCCTAGGAAACACCAACTGCTGAACCTCTAAAGAACTCAACATCATCATAGACATCATGGATGATAAGGATGGAACACGCCTATGACCCATCTAAGGATCTTGCTCACCAAAAAACACCACTTACTCTCCATCCTCACCAAGGAAGACAAGCTTCTTCCTAAAGTAATCCACGATAGCCTACACTGAATACCACCAATCCATGCAGAGGATGACATCATATGGTTTTATTCGTAGACATAGGAAATTCCCCAAGAGTGGTGTTTCCCCAACACTAGATCACAGTCTCTATATACTTCAAACAAGTCAGCTCGACCTTCAACTGGCGTAGTCAATGCCAAGGGCACTGGAAGCCTCTCTACCTCAATTCCTAAAGCATGGACAAGGGTTGGTGATATGAAGTATTGTGTCACTCCTGAATCAATCAAGGCATAAACCAAGGTACAAAACAATAAAAGGGTACCTCGAACAATGTCTGGCTTTCCTAGAGCTGACCACACTAGAGCATGAAGCTGACCACGACCTCCTCCATAGCCTCTCTGACCCTGATGAAGACCACCACCATGGCCGCGCTCTGCTCTCTGAGGATGGAGAGCGTCATGGGGCTGTCCTCTACATGCCCCATCTATCCTCTGCTGATCTAATGTTGGTGCAACCGACTGCTACTGCATCGGCTGGAACTGTCTCAAATGAGGAACCAGGAGCGTAGCGCCTGGTGCAAGATGGACGCTATGAAAGGTCGGTCACTCCAGCTGCTGATGACCATCCCCACCATATTAAAAACAAGTGCATGATACCTTGGAATAGGCCTGAGTGTTGCTGCCTCTGGAGAAACTAGATGTGAAGGGCTGGGACCTACCTCTAACTGATCGAAAACTCTTCTGCCCTGAAAACTGAGAACCCCGGACCACAGCTCTGCTTCGTGAGGAATCATGCCGATTCCACTCTCATGATGATAAGATCCTGGACAAAGTTCTCTCGACAACATCTGCTCTCGGCAGTACCTCAAGATATGTTTTCAACATAAATGGGGTGACGTGGTGCTGGATCTTTGGACAAAAAGCCTCCTCGAAATGTCTCTCCCTAGACTCCTCATCTGGCCACAGGTCCGAAGCATATCGTAAAAGGTTCTTGAAACAGATCCAAAACTATCGAACACTGGAACTCCGCTATCGAAGGGTATGAAGCTCCTGCCAACTAAAAGCCTTTGTAGTCAAAGAAAGAAACTCGAATCTAAACCTGTCACGGAACTCCTACCATGAGATCACTGACTCCTCATGATCCCCGAGGAATAGGAAACATCAATTCCTTGCTTCTCTATGCAACATAGTTATGACCAAGGACACCCAGTTCTCCTTCCGAGCATAAATCAAACTGAAGATGATATCGACCTCCTCTAACCAGTCTTTCGTGACTGCGTCTGAAATGGATCCCTCGTACTTCTGCAAAATCTGGCACCGAAAATCTTGAAGTGTCTTCCTCCAAGTTTTCTCACCGTCATCTTTTACCCTATAGAGATCTGGTGGAACAGCCTGCTGGACATTTTCTGCGTAGACCTGATGAGGACTTCGACCTAGATCCATACATTTAAAATAAAAAACTATTAGAGTTCCATATCCTGGAATGTGTAAGACTCAAAATTAATTAATTAATTATTTTATTTATTCATTTTAGGTTAACCTAACCCAAGGTCTACCCATTAAAACATGGCAGAAATAAGAATGATGCATGATCCTTTCCTAGGTATCTACTCTGCAACTAGTATCACCAAGTTTAGTAGCCATTGTAAAATTAAAGGTCTATACATCAGATCATAAGGGACCCTAAACGCCTATGTCTTGTCCAGTCTCTAGTGTTTACCTCACATGCTAAACATGAATGACACCATTGACCTACCTACCCAGGAAACCTCACCTGTGCCTGACTCCAAACTCCATCCTATCCCCCAATGAAACCTTTGATACCACTCTATCACGTCCCCCTCCCCTCAAAGTGGTCCCCTACTGGGACGACAATGTGAGAAGGGAGATAAGACCTCCCGATTCCCGCCTCCTGTAGGCCCCGGGATGGCGACTAGAACAAAGGTTACATTAACACATGAAATGGGAGGCATTACCCTCTAAGAGAACACATGCATAGGAGAGAGATAAGATAGAAAACAATCAACTCCAACTAAGATTGTAATATATACAAAAACCCATGTACACTTATAAAATGTCATGCATAAGTACTACAACTAGAAGGGAATAACTACAAGTCCACAAAAGAATTTAAAACAGCAGCATGCACAAGCTCGGACAGCTCCTACAACCCCAAGTTCATAGAAACTAGCTTGATCTCCAACCTGCTCAAAGTGACCTGAAAAATAGTTTATATATATATATATATAGGTTGATTATAACAGTATACTTAGTAGGATACTCCCCAAATCCTCTTTTACAAAAGTAAATAAATCATGCTAAATCTCAGTGAACAACACGTGAAACTAACTCGTCTTCTAAACATGTATACTATGTTACCATCCTCACCATGGCTACAATCACCATGTAACACATACAAGAATATATCATATAATAAAGAATATCAAGGGTACCCTGCTACTACTTCCCCACTGGTTTGCCACTTTTCCCCAATATCGCACGTCCTGAGCATCTCTCTCTAAAAAGACTTACCCACAGACACCTGGGCGAAGAACCACAATATGCACCTCATGTAATAAAACTACCACATCCACACACAAAAGTAACTAGGAAGTTTCTAGGATCTACCAGAGCTCGCAAAACATGAATCATATGTCGGGTATTATACACCAAGCCATCACATCCCATACACCGAGTATGGATCCTCAAGCCATCATAGCCTATACAAGTTACACCAATAGTTGTCCATAGAAAACTATATACATAATATATGTGTGTGAATAACCACAAGCCATTACAGACCTCTACACACATATATGGGGAAAACTAACCAATTTTATCTCAATCATTTGTAACTACCAAGGGAAGGGAGTGGGGCCAAAGGGGGGTAGTCACCCATCCATCCTCCCACCAGAATGTTGGGGAAAACACCCCTCCCAGGGCTCAGAATCCCCAGGGTGTCAGTTTACATTACTGAAAGGGTGGAGTATCATATAGAAACATAAAATTATAAAATATACTATAACCCACACCCACACTATGGGAATAACCTAGTCTTAGACACAACTACAGATAACGTATCTCAGACTCTGGGATGCTACTTCCAAGACTAGGTATTTTATATGCACACAACCATTTAAAGAGCTTTATTAGATTACTTCATTCCCTTTTTATAAGTTCTACAACACGTTAATTAATTATTTAAACATTAATTAACCATGAAAAATTCCCCATTAAATTTCATTAGCATCACACCCAAAGTCAACTGTTCCTTCAAAAAATACAACCTCAACATTATGTTCCAGCATCTCCATCCGCATTGGTTAACATCATTTATTCAATTATTCATTATAAAAAAAATACTTTTCCACATTTCCAGGCATTCTAGAAAAACATTATATGCTACTAAACACATGTGGGATCAACATAGTGAGTAGATGTACTAACCATCGAGTCTTTGCCGCTTATAGCAAGATTATAAACCCATCCTTCCGTCAGAAGCTAAACACAGAAAGCACGTGGCATACCCCATGTGTCTTCACATCTTCTAGAAGAAGGTTATATAAGACCACCTTCATTGAGAAGTGGGGAATGGTAAGGAAGATAAACAACCTATCAAAAATCAACAAGCTTCTAACAATCACATCCATCCCCTTCCATCCTCCCTAGTGTCCTCCCTGACACCCACATGCCTAAAAGGATGCATCTTGCCACAGTAGGATTCATCTACTACCAAAACCAAAAGCCTCCATGCCCCCACATATCACAACAGCCATCCAGGATCACATCACAACACAAGCATCCAGAAAAAACACCACATTAATTGGGCTCTTGGCCCTTTAATAATCAATAGGGTAACTCAGAAAAACTTAAGGAATTATCAAACAATCTTCTCTTTAATCCATATTGAATTAACAGATTTGTTATTCGTAGGATCCAAATTTGGGAATCCAAATTAGTAAGATATCACAAAATAATAAACTTACTCAATGCGCCAATTTGATTAACATCAAATTACCACTAGAACCAGATTCATTTACAAGCCTCTTTATCATTATCCAAACAATTATCAATTAATTCAAATTTGTGTTCATTACTGATTTCCATCAAAACGCAGATCTAATCAAAGGAAAAATACATATCACACTATCTAGAAAAACATGATTCAATAAAATACGATCGATATCAATTTATTTATCCGGTTAAAATATTTATTATTTAAATTCCATTTTCATCCAGTTGGATTAAACTTGCTAACAATACATTTGCACGTATGAGAAAAGAGAAGCAATGAATCCCCTACCTCAAACAGTTTCTCACCTTCTTTATGCACACAACGGATCACAATCCTCCTCTCGCGGCAACTGCATTCACCCAAGGATGCCATGGTACGAAAACACCAACCGAACCCCAAGAAAAACCCCATTAGAAGCTTGGAGATTACAAGATATAATATGGAAATGAGAAATAGGAGGATATTATCCCCAAAGGAACGACGATAAAACATACCCTATATCAAATATTGACCGATATAGCTCGGTTGTATCAAAACAGAGCATAACTAATTTGAGGAGGAATGTTTTATTGTGAAACTCCTATGGGAAGTATTTAAAGGTTCTAGAATCTCATAGCTGAGAAAAAATAGGATGAACAAAGGATGAAGATATCTTGTCCCTTTTGAAGATTTAATGGGGTGCTAGATTAAGATACGATTAATTCCCCATTAAAATTGGATCGCATTAACCCACGCGGTATGACCATGTAAAAATATCCCGAGCTATAGTAATAATTAATATGGGATTTATGGTCATTGAATCAGCTATAAGTGTCCTTAAAAATAAGGATCTAAATGTACTTTACATCAAAGGAAACGTCAAAGTGGTGAAACTGTAGGAAGCTGGAAACACTGTACACCAACCATTACTATACACCTACCGTTACTGTATACATACCATTAGAGATTACCGATAGAGGTTACCGATAGACCTCACCGATCTAGAAACACTATAGACATACCGTTACTGTACACCTATCGTTACTGTACACATACCTTTAGAGGTTACCAATAAAGGTTATAGATAGACCTCACCATTTTGGAAACATTGTAGAACTACCTTTATAGGTTACCCATAAAGGTTACCGATAGACCTCACCGTTCTAGAAACACTGTTCACTGAACATCACTGATTATACTGTTCACAAAACCTCAATGATAGAACACTGTTCAGTGAACCTCACCAGTAGAACATTGTTCACTGAACCACACTGACATTACAATGTTCACTGAACCTCCTGGATAGAACATTGTTCACTAAACCTCACTAATAGAACATTGTTCACTGATCCTCACTAATAGAACACAATTTACTGAACCTCACTACTAGATCATTGTTCACTGAACCTCAGTGATAGAACACTTTTCACTGAACCTCACTGAAATAACACTGTTCACTGAACCTTGCTGATATAACAGTGTTCACTGAACCTCAATGATAGAACACTATTCACTAATCCTCACTCAAAGAACACTATTCACTGAACCTCACAAATATAAGACTATTCTCTGAACCTCACTGATAGAACATTGTTCCCTGAACCTCACTAATAGAACACTATTAACTGAACCTCACTGATTGAGCACTTTTCACTGAAACTCACAGATAGAACACTGTTCACTAAACCTCACCGATAGAACACTATTCACCTACCATTATAGGTTACCGATAGAGGCTACTGATAGAACTGTTCACTGATGGAACTGTTCATAGAATTGGAAGTCTGGAAAATTATGGGGGATAAGTCACCTTGACCTCCCGAAACACCTCAAACACCATATTTTCAAAAAGTAATGTACTAGAGAGGTTTTGTTCATTACATATGTTCTTCAGGTGAAGAGTAGTTATGAGTTGATCTGGTAGTATTAGATCTTGAAATATAATTCACAAGATTAATAGTAGTTGACACAAAAATATATTTTATATAGAATCAGTGAATCATTAATCAATTTTCTTATTCTCTTGAAGAAATAGTTTTTTTCTCTTTTCGTAACAGAAGATCTGTTAGTCTCGATTATTTCTGTAAACTATAGTTGTGAAAAACTCAAGAGTTTGAAATATATATTTTTTTATTTTCAATAATTAACCTATATATATGTAATAATATATAATACAGGTATATAAATAATAAATACGAGAGTTGACCTTTTAAATTTAGATCCACAAAAGTCACCTTTAGAATCACGATATTCAAATATTTGAATTACCTGAGCTGTCGTAACTCCCCTAAAAATTCTCCGTGAAAAGATACTCTGAAATAGATCCATTGAATCATAAATAAACAAATTTTAATTAGTCAATGATGTAATTTAGATTTGTTTTTTTAATCTACCTTTAAATCAGCCAAATAATCAGCATAAATACTATTTCTTTAATAAAGTCGTAATTTAAATCTTCGATGCCAAACGTAGGGTTGAAAAACATAGAATAAATTCATAATTTGTAAGGATCACAATGTATGGTTGATAAAAAAAACACAAGGTTGATCATCCATACGTTTCTCTACAAATCTCAAATGAACAATACATAATCCCTACTTTTATCAGCTTCAAAACGAAAGGTAAATAATCTAACGTAAGGTTGTTTACAAAAGTAAGGTTGATGATCCATAATTTTGAGAAACAAACATGAAAATTCATATTAACATAGGAATCTTCTTCCATACCTTTTTGATATTCAAAATTTAATGTTCCTTCCAAACGTATGCTTATTTATTCCATGCTTTTATGGAAACGTATGGTTTCTTAACCATACTTTACTTATAACATGTAAGTTTTTGTTTTCATACTAAAACTTCACTCCTCAATGTAGGATATGAATAGGGTTTTTAAAACATGATATTGTGATTTCCGAAAACATTGAGTATGGACAGTGTTTCTAGAACACGCTGATGTGATTTCCGATCACATTGAGTAATATTCCACAAGGATTAAAACAATTAAATATTATTTAAAAATACAAAAATAAATAATATTAATTTCTTGAAATATACTCAAAGTAAAATCATTATAATAACAAATAAGGGTATTTGTGAACATCAAAATTATCATAAAAAGATAGTGTATTGTTGAAAACAACACATTCTCAAGAATCTATCCCTTTTTTAGGATCAAAAAACCCATGAAATAACCAATAAAATTATCTTAAAAAATAATTGCATATAAATTTGTATTTCATAGAAACTATATTTAAAAACCATTATTTTAAAATATTTCCATTTTCTCCAAATTTATAAAGTAAAATAATGTAAAATAATATCTCCTCATTTAAAAAAAAAGAATGATAGAAGGAATATAACTCATGTTAATGTAGCACAGAATAAAATTAAATGGTATGTTAAAGTAGTTAATTGTATTTGAATCTGGATTAGTGGCATTATATTAGAGGAAATATAGTAAAACAAATTAATGAAATAGAAAAATGTGAATAAAATATATATTATGAAAAACATAATTACAAGGATAGTAATGATTATGAGGATCATGGTTGGGAAATAAAGTGTTGGGAAACTAGTTTTAGCACCTCTGAAAAATTTCAGGGAGCTCTAACAGCTGTAGTCTCAAGATTTTTATAAGTCCATCACCTAACGAGACTATGAGATCTCTCCCATCATGAGTCAGACGAATGTCTTTAATCAAATTGTCTCTAAAAAACTCATGTAACAGATCTTCCTTTTCCTTGAAAAGAGTTTACTTATCAATGAACTGATTCTGCAAAACACTAATTCTACGTTCATTCAAAGTAAACTTTTCAATAAGAAACTTATAATTCTCCAACAACATAGATAAAAGTCCACTATTACATTGAAGATCCTTAAATCTGTCATTCATATAGTTCATAGCAGTTGTAATGGCATGAAATATTCTGATCAGATCAGGTGATGTACCTAATGTACTGGCTTCACGATTTATGACAGCTACAAATTGATGCTCTATGAAATATTAAAACTCCATTAAACCTGACTTCATCTCCATTTCAGATTTTAGATTTTCAATGATACCCATCATTTCCTTCATGAAATTTCATCTTATTTTTATGAATTAGAACTAGTTTTCAGTCTCTGAAATTTTATATTCCCTATTTCTAATGCTCTTCTTAAATAATAATTTTCAGCATAATATTTATTAAATTTTTGGATAAATTCTTCCACAGAATCATTATCAGAATCCGAGGAACCGTGACCTTGATTCTCAGTCTGAGCTTCTATTAGTTTAATCAGTTCTAGAGGTTTGGATTCAGCATCTGACTTTCCCTCATAATTACTCTATAATGGCTTCTCCACAGATTTATTTTCAAGTCCTTTCCTGACACATCCACAGAAAAATCCTCACTAATAATATCAGTGTGAATTTCATAAAGGTTCTCTACTAGATTATATTCCCGCACATCTTGAGAATTTTCATAAGTGATTTCCTCGAAGACAGTTTTCTCTACTATAGGTTTCTCATGAGCTAATTCTTATTGAACCATTTTAGTAGCCTGTAAATTTTCAGGTCTAGAAACTTCAACTTCTCCAAGATTTTCAACAGATGGATGCTCAATTTCTTTTTCTACTTGAGGAGTCACCTCAATCTGAGAAGTAGTTCATTGATCAACTTGTTGTACTTTAGATTCTTTAATAACGATGTACCTTAGAAGAGGTTCAGTTGTTCCAATATTTTCTTCAACATGTTCCTCATTATATTGAACTAATCTAGACCTTTTCTTATGAATTCCTCCTTGTCATTACTCATAAACAGATGTATCAACTCTCTCAAACCATATCCTCCTTGATACTCCACTAGTTCTTGATTCAGCTAATCCTTCCTTTTATTTTTTAGGTAGATCCTGAGCACTCTTTTATTCTCCTTCTGCTCTAACATGAACGAGTTTTCGATTTACTGTGTTCTAAAAGAAACCAATATTCCTCAGTGTCCCAGCATTTTAATTTTTTATATGGTGACATTTCACTTAGGCATCCAGCAGCCTTATCAAATCTGACTTAAATAAGATCTTTGAAATGAACCTTCCAAAGGGATAGAAGGTCATCCTCGCTTCTGGTTGGAAGGAGTAGTTGAGATATCTGATCATAAATCTTGGAAAACTCAGCATTATATCACTCATAAAGAGAATCATTACGTACATATTAGGGTATAATATTATAACCATATCTGACATTCTCGGTGCAATACCTGTTTGCACAATTTTAACAAAAATCATCTAGTCAGGCTCTAAATCAATCACTAACATCTTCCTTATATTTTTATAGCTGAACAGAAAATACATAATATCTTCAGTCATATGGAAATTATCACCAATATTCTTTAAATCAAAATTGAAAACTCTCTAATGTGGGAAGTGAAGAATTTTGGCTATCTCTACAGACAAAATCGAAAAATCTCTATCCTCGATCTTAGCTATTATTGAATCTTCATCTTCTCCCAGACATAAATGAACCAATTTTTAAAAGTGATTTACTTATACATCATATATAAACTCCATAAGGTCCCCATTAATGGTTTTCTCAAGTTTTTGAAATACTAGGGCTTGCCTCAACATCAAATCTATATGGTACACACATTCCAGTTCAAACACCTTTCCTTGTAAAATCATTCGTCCTAACAAGCATTGCCGCTTGGAATTGCTTGTTTTTGGCTCATCAATTCATTTTATTTTGGCCATTGTTGTCAAAAATTTCAGAAGGTTTGAAAATCAAGGGTTTCAAATGTTCAGGTGCGAATAGAGAAGATTTGTAGATGTTCACGAGATTTCGAAGGGTTTTGAGAAAATGAACGGTTTTGGAATAGGCAACGGTTTCTAACATTCTTGATTCCCGTGTCATTACACACATAGTAATTATTACATAATTTAACAGAAAAAACATATGTCACAATGGTTTAAAATAGAACTAAAAAATTATAAATCTAATAAATACAAGTTAAAAAAAATAAAAAATAAAAAGAAATTATTTTAAAAATAAATAAACCTTGCTCTCCATTAATAAAATCAAACCGTGCAGTGGGAATTGGATTAGTAAATATATCAGCTAATTGAATTTCAATGCTTATAAATTTTAAGAATATATCCCTTTTAAGATAACAATATCTTAGAAAGTGATGTATGATATCAATATACGCAGTTCTAGAATGATTAATAGGGTTTTTAAAAATATTTATAGCACTACTATTATAACATAAAATAAGTGTATTATTTAAATTTATTCCAAATTCCATAATAGTGTTTTTCATCCACAAAACATGAGAACATCAACTACCAACAGATATATATTCTTCCTCAGCTGTTGATAGGGAAACTGAGTTTTGTTTCTTACTAGACCATGACACTACAAATTTTCGTAAAATGTGACATGTCCCTAAGGTTCATTTTCTTTCTAATCTACGACTTCCAAAGTCTGCAACTGAATATGAAATTAAATTAAAATCAGATGTTTTTGGATAAAGAAGTGATTGAGAAATAGTTCCTTTTAAATATCTAATGATTCTTTTGATATCACTTAAATTAGATTATTTTGGATCATATTGAAATATTGCAAAAATACATAATGAGTAAATTATATCTGGCTTTCTAATGGTTAGATATAATAAAATGCCAATCATAACACTATAAAACCTGTTGTCAACTGATTTTACAGTTTCATCCAAATAAAGTTTGATATAATTACACATATGAGTTGAATATGTCTTGTTGTTTTTATGTCCAAATTTATTTAGTAAATAAGTAATGAATTTTTTATTTTAAACATTTCCAATAATCGTGTGGATAAATTTGAAGTCTTAAAAATAAATTTAATTCTCCGATCATTCTCATTTAAAATTCTTTTTGCATTAGATTTCAGAACTCAATACATAGATTTTCTTTTGCTATACCAAAAATTACACCATCAATATAAATTTGAAGCAGTAACACATTAGAATCTACAGTTTTCTTAAAATGTGTGGGATCTTCCATTCCAAGTGTAAAATAATTTTTTAATATAAAAGAACATAATCATTCATACAATGCACTAGGTTTCAATTTAAGTCCCTAGAGAGTTTTAGTATGTTTAAACACAGAATGTGGTTTTTGTAAATTATCCAAACCAGGAGGTTTCTCAAAAAAAAACATCCTCCATTGAGTAACCATTTTAAAAAACAGACTTAACATCCATTTGAAATAATATAATGTTCATATGTGATGCATAGGTTGAAAGGATCATATTGGCCCTTAATCTAGCTACAGGTAAAAAGGTACCATCATAATCTATACCTTCTTCTTAATAACATCCTTTAGCTACAAGTCTTGCTATATTTCATGTTATTATTCCTCGATCATCTTGTTTATTTCTAAAGACCCATTTGGCTCCTATAACTTGAGAGTTATAATAACATTCAACAAAATTCCAAACTTCATTTCTCTTTAATTGGATTAGTTCTTCCTAAATTTATATAATCCATATTTCATCAACTAATGATTCTTTTAATGTATTTGGTTCAAATTGGGATAGAAAAGTAGATAATTCAACAAGATTTCCAACAATTCTTCAAGTTTTTATTCTAGTGTCTAGGTATCATAAAATACTTTCTAAAGGGTGATTCTTTAGGGTTCTAGATTATCTAGGTAAAACACTGTTAGGTTCTACACTATCATGTTCTTATGAACTGAAGTGAATTTTATTTATAACTTTTCAAAAATTATCTTTTAGGTTCTCAAGTCTAATGTTATCATTAGAGTTAGATTTATTAATTTGGTCTTTCCTTTTCTCAAAGGGATCAGATACATCAAATTTCACATGACCTGATTCTTCAACAATCCTTGATTTTTTATTAAAAACATTACAAGCTTTTGAATTAGTTGAATAGCCTAAGAAAATGCCTTCCTCAGATTTTGGATCAAACTTACCAAGATTTTCTGTGGTGTTGAATGTGTAAACCTTGCATCTAAAAACATTAATATAATTTACTTTAGGTTTTCTATTATTCCAAAGTTCATAGGGTGTCTTTTTTAAAATATATATGATTAATACTCTATTCATTATATAATAGTCTATGCTTACATCTTCTCCCCAGAAATTGGTAGGAATATTTTATTCATTTACCATATTTATAGCCATTTCTTGAAAAATCCAATTTCATCATTCATAAAATATCATTTTAAGTGTTCTTGGTGTAGAGAAGTTGTATTTAATACCTATATTTGAGAAGATGGAATTAAATTCCAGATTCTCAAACTCTCCACCATGATCACTTATTAGAGACATTTTTTTAGAATCTTTTTCATTTTTAATATATTTGCAAAAAACATTCAAATATAGTAAAATATTCATTTTTGTATTTTAGAAAATAAATCAAGTAAATTTAAAATAGTCATCAACTAAAACATATAAAAACAATTTACTATCCAAGCACGATAATCCTAATGGTCAAAACAAATCAATATGGATATGTTATAGAGGTTTATATGTAAAAACATTGTTACTATATTTGAAGGATGATATGTGCTTCTTAACAAGCTGACATGCATAAAAAATATATTATTTTCAAATTAGAGACTATTTAAACTAGAATCTAATTGTTTCTTAGATAACTTATGTAAACCATATATATTACAGTGTCCAAGTCTTCTATGCTAGAACCAAGATTCATTTATTTTAACAGTAATGATTTTTACTTTTTGTTTACACACAGAATTTAAATCCAGTGTGTAGACATTATCAGTTCTTACTGCACTGAATTTAAGAAATTTATCATTAAAAATAAAACATCAGTTATTTGAAAAATAAATAAAATAACCATCATCATAGAGTTGAGAGATACTTATTAGGTTGTTTTTTAATCCTTGTATATAGAGTAATTTCTTTATTGAGACTGCTTCAAGATCTCCAACTCTTCTAATGCCAATAATCACGCCTTTGGAATTGTCACCAAATGTTTCTAGACCAACATTTTATGAGTTAGTGTTCCAAAATGTGATGAGTTTCCACTCATATTCTAGGAGAATACCCTTTCCATGTACCATATTTTAGTTTGTCTTCTGTGACCTGCTTCCTGCAATGGAATTAAAACAACGATTTGTTTTGGTACCGATATTCTGTTGGGTCCAGTAGTGTTAGTTAGCAGAGATCTGGGAATCTAAAAATTGTTTGTTTTTACATAATAATCAGAATAATATAAACTAATTGCAACAATGGCTTTCCTAATCCCACTTGTTTTCAGTTTCCTTAAATAACAGTTTTTTGATATGTGTCCTCTTGTTCCACAATAATTATAGATTAATTTTCTTGTGATTGGAAAAATTTAATTTTTATATAGTTTAGGGTTTTCACCTTCACTTCGTATTCCATATCTTTCCCTTTTAATATCATTTTCCAAGTATTTAATTTAGTGTATTTTTTAATTTTCTAATAATAAGAGCTGCACTTCTGTCTGTTTGTACTTCTCTTTGCAGTGTTTTATTTTTATATCATTATCTTTAATGTTGGTGTGAAGTATGTTATATTTTTTAGTCCAGTAATTCCTGATGTTGATTTAGGAGAGTATATCTCTCCGCTAAATTGGTATTATGAATATTCTTTAAAGACTTGTGTTTCTTAAATAATGATTAATATTTTTATTCCAGCATATTAAAGTTGGCTACATGTTTATTATTTGGATATCTAGAACTAGAATTTGAATTAGGTGAGTATTAATATTGTACCTCATCAACTTCTGCCCTAAAGCACATTTTTTATTTCGGACTTGATTCTTCTATTTCCAAGTAAGACTTTGATGAGATGATGGAGTCTTCAGGAACACTACATGTATCTTTCATTTCCATATTTGCTTTCTGATCATAGTCATTTCTCTTGAAGAATTTATTTTTCTTCTCTTCCATTAATTGTTGAGAGTTAGGTCTGATATGACCAAGTTTCCTGTACTCATAACATTTGAATTCCTTCTCATAATTTTTAAAATACTTTCTAAATCCTTTTTTCTTTCGATAAAACTTACTGAATTTTCTGGCTATCTATGGCAGTTCCCCATCTAAATTGGATGTATCAGAACATTCTAGTTTCACTTTTATTTCATTTTTTTCATCTATCTTCTCATTGATTTTAGATGACACCATTAAAGAAGTGTCTTCTATCTTGATCAGAACCATATGTCTATTTGCTTCATCCAGCATCTCCACCTCATACATCATTTGAGTTTCAATTGAAACTGTCATTGTAAAATCTTTTACACGCTCATATTGGCTGATAGCAGCAGAAATTCCATTCCATCTTGGTGGTATTACTCTTAGTATATTTAATCCCTGATCCTCTTGTTTTATCAGATCTCCCAAGGCAGTGATGTTGTTGAAAATATGTATAAATATTTGATTAATATGTGTGATTCTTTCTCCTTCAAACATCTTGAATGTTTCAAATTTTAGTTTAAGAACAATATACCTCATCTGTCTGACATTTTCAGTTCCTTCAAAAGCAACTTCAATTGTCTTCCACATTCCATAATACATTGGGCACTGAGATACTCTATTGAATTCATCTGGTCCAAGACCACAAATGATAACATTTATAGCTTTGGATTTTATTTCATACTCTAATTCTATATCACCACTCCATGTTTCAGGTTTCTCTAAAATCACATAGGATGTTAGAATTTCCAGGTAGACATTGTATCCAATTCCCTTTAAATAAATGATAATCCTTGATTTCTATCATCCATAATTTTCCCCTTTGAAGTTGGGAGCTCGATCCATTGAAAAACCCTCTAGTGTATCACTTATTGAGATCTGTATAATCCAAAAACATTCAGCGTGTTATAGCTTTGACAAATGATCCTTCTCTTATACTAATTGTTGGTTTGGGTTCTACCAAATATACACAAGAGGGGGGGGGGGGGTGAATTGTGTCTTTTACAATTTTTTTACACAATTTGGATATGTTCTTTCAATATTATCAGAAATAATAAGAAGAAGAAAATAAATAGAACATGACACACAATGTATAGTAGTTTGCGGAACATAAATCCCCTAGTCCACTCCACCAACACTCTACTCCACGAGCATGTTGATATTCAATATTATGTCCTCTTATCAAAAGATCATTCCACAACTGAGTGCAACAAGTTGACACCATTATAACTTTAAGAAAAAACACATCCTTCTGGTTCATACGTAGAACCAAACACACAGGTTAGTATAAGAATCCATTCAGTCAATGTAAAAGAGTATTTGATCTTGGAAATACATTCTAGTTATTCTTCACAATTATAATAGCAAAAAATTGATAGTTAAAAGCATGGATGATTTTCGCCTATCGACCGGTACAGGTTTCAGATCTCTACTAATGTGTTTAGTTTCACACGGGTTAAATCCTCAACGATGATATTATTTAATTATTTATTATTTTTTATACGATTATATTTGGGGGGGGTTTGTTTGCCAAGCATAAAGGAAGTGAATAATTATTAGATTTTGATTTATCAATTTGATAATGATTGGGGTGAGTTTATATTTATAGAGTTAAGCTTGTGATATCCTTGATCATTTCTTTATGATGCATTTAAATGAACACCAACTTCACACGATAACGTTGTTTGGGATTCCTAAGTTTTAAGGGTTTAATCGAAGCCATAACATAACTAGGGGGTTCTAATATCAATCAAATCTTGTTGACGGTAGTGTATATATGGTTGAAATAATCTATGGAAAAAACATGTAATACAAAACCACTCATTAATCCATAACATGTTAAGTACAACATACAGAATGATAAATTAAATAATATTCCTTGAGAAAAACCTCTCTATCGCATAACATCTCTAAATAATATCTCACCCACTATAATATTTACTCAGACAGTAAGATGTTTATTAATCTTAAAATATATGATTATGGTGTTGAATTATAAATAGAAAAAAAATAATGGGATAATTAAAGAGTAGTGAATCAAACATTAACTATCATTAAAGAGAGTTAAAAAACATTTGATTGATGAGGAAGAAAAAGAAGGGAAAGGGTTTTAACTTAATTTAAACTATTTTAAGAACATTAATATTTACCTTCAAAATGTGGATTATAATAAGAGATATTGAATATGGAACATACATTAAAACAGAATTACAAAACACAGACAATTACACGATTACAAATAAAGAACAACACAAAAGTAAATGAAAGGAAGAAAGGAGGAATGGTTTCTCAAGTAAAATCATGAGTATTGCACATCCTCCCAAGCCTTTGGCAGAGCTTTGGTCATGCCAACATATCCTCCTTTTCTCTAAAATGAGAACTCATTTGATGGATAGGTGGGGGATGTATTTATATCCCAATGAGGTGGATTGGTTATATTCACAATCTGACCCTCCAATTGCATCGAGAATTTGGATATTAAGTCATCCAAATCATGAGATATATTCTTATTAAAAGTGGTATACAATAATTTGGGATGAATTATCTAAATATTTTGAGTCATTTGGACTTATGGATCCATAGTTATGGTCATTTGATTAAACAAACATAAACTGTCGATTTTAATCCATACTTTTTAGATGGAATAAATGTGAAAGGGTTTATCAATAGGAACAAAAATTCAAATATTAACTCTTTTTGAAAATAGTTGGCCGCCTATATCTACTCTTTAATAATTAAAAATATAATCCTGATTTTATGATTTCCTAATTAGATATGTCATAAATACTGTACATATTTTATTTCCCGACCAGAATAGTGGGCTGCATTTAAATGAATCAGTTGGGCCACCTCTCTTTGGATTTGGGACTTGAAATTTTTATCCATGACTCATTACATTGTACCATGAACTTTTGAGGTTAATGAATGAATTTTCAGTTCAGGATAGATCCATGTAATTCAATCATCATGGATGGGCCAGTTTCTTCACAGATTCTTTGGGCCTTATTGTGCGGTCCATATGACCCCTCAAATAGTAGAATTGGAAAATTGTACCTTCTAATGATATGTGGAAAATTGAAAAATTAATATTAAAAATAAATAACCACATAGTTTGGATCAGTAGGGTTAGAGTTATATATATAAGAGTAAGCTCACTCAATTGGACTACATCAAAAAGTGCTCTAAAATTATACATAGTATTAAAACATTAATATTTCCCACAAATTATGCACATTTCATTAAAATAAGTAAAGTGTGTATATAATAAGTCATGAAAATATTAATAACATGAACTCCCCCACACTTAGGCTTGTGCATTTCCTCATGTGAATCAAATATATAAACATAAAAAAATCATTTTCACTCACCAACAAAAATAAAAAATTTTGTTTTCCCCAATCAGGGGTGGTTTAGACAATATCTCTCATCCATATTGAATTACCCCAAAATTTAATTCAGAAGAAATTTAATAAAATGAATTCATTTTTTTCATGCTCAAATTTATTAATGGAAAATGGTGGCACGCAAAACTTACCCCTCTCAAGATGATAAAATTAATTTATGGAGCTTCAGTCATTCACCAAACAAAAGTGAAAATCATAGAGTTTATAAGACCACTAATATTCCACTTTATATCTTAATGTGATAAAAACTCAAGAGGTAATTTTATGATTTTTTCTGTGGCTATGGTATGTTTGCAAGATGATATCCAAAAGATACAAAAAAGGGGGTAAAACACTACCATAGAAAAGGAAACACACATTTTTTTAAAATGAAACAAGGAAAGAAATGAAAACCAATATATACAAGGGAATTATTGTGTGATGAAAGACATAAGAGAGGAAGAAAATATGTAGGGGATTATAAGATGAAATATTTACAAAACACAGAACTTCTCCCGATGATATAATTATTCATCATTTTTCTTTTATTTTTTTAATTTTTTGAATGTTGAACCTGAAATATATCCCAAACTCATATTAATCTATGATTGATCTTCTCACGATAATAATTTTAATAGTCATTAAAGGATATAAGGTTGAGGAAGAGTGATTTTTTACCTACCTAAGACACAACCCAATTTTTTTGTTCTTTTTTTATTTATTTCTTTATTTTTTGAACACTTCTCAATAACATTTACCAAATTACATAAATTAAAGTACATTAAATTCCCCAAAACACAATGAATTTCATTCTCTCCCACACACTAAAATGGATACTTTACCTCAAGCATATGATAACATGGTGAAATCAATAAATGGTACCAAAAATTAAATCCATTCCCCCACACTTAAATTTCAAAAAAAATATGCAATAAAATTAAATGTTGATTTTTGGTGGGAAAATGTATTGGTATAGTAATGTGGCTATCAATGAAACGGTTTTCATAAGATTGTAGGGTATTTCAAAAGGAGGATTAATGAAAGGGAAATGGGAGGCTATATTGATATTGTAATTCTCAAATGCTTTTGAAAAAACCTCTATTTTATTAATGCACACTTAAGTAGGAGATTCATATGGTAGGTTCTCAAATTCCAGACTTTCATATGGGGTTGAAAAAAACACATTTTGAATAGATGGTCGTAAGTAGCCTTGTCATGAAATCTAATTTTTTTCCTCACAATTGGGGAAAATCATTTTCAAAATAAAAAATTGATCATTCAATTTTTTTGGTATTGACACTATATTATTTATTCAAATTACTGATTACAACACTATATTTTTGCGATGAAACCATTTATTTTAACTCCACAAAATGGATGGAAAATATTTTAATATTAGAAGGTGTGTAATCATGACTCTTGATTTTTTATATTATTATTTTTTGTTTTTTATTTTTTATGTTTTTTTAGTTTTTTATAAAGACACACCCACAATAAGAGGAAGAGTAAATAAAAAAATGTTAGTAGGAATACTGTAAAAAAATGAGTAGGGTGAAATGAGAGAGAGAGAGTGAGAGAGGTGTTAAAGGGAATGAGGTGCCCCCTGGTTTGGATTTAGTAGGTTATCATCACCATCCAGTGGTGGGTCGACTGCAGAAGTTGGGGTTTCTATGGAAGTCAATGTGGATACAGGATTGTGTGTCCCTTCATGGTGATGAATTAACCAATGTCAATTAACTATAAATTTCCTTTTTGAAGATGGGTCTTGGACTTTCAGTACACCAAATGGGTAAACATTAGTAATAACAAAAGGACCTTCCCAAAATTAATTAATCTTTCTTGGGTGAATCTAAAATTGAGAATTGAAAAGAAATACCTTTTCACATTCTAGGAATACATTTCTTAGGATGTGTTTATCATGGAGTACCTTAGACTTTTCATTGTGAAGATTTGAATTCTAATATAAATCCAGTAAAAGCTCCTCCAGTTCACCGAATTGCAACAATCATTCATCACCAGATTCTTCACAATCAATATTACAGGTTTTTACCACCCAAAAATTCTTATATTGGAATTCAAAAAGTAAATGACATGATTTACCAAAAACCAGCCTCAAAGGAGTCATCCTAATGGGTGTTTTATAGGAAGATCAAGAAGACCAAAGTACTTCAACAAGACTTTCAGGCCAGTTTTTTCTGGTGGTGTTTACAATTCTCTCATGCACTATTTTCACTTCTCTGTTAAGAAGTTCAACTGCTCCATTTGATTGGGGGTTATATGCAGTTGAAGATTTATGTACAATACCATAATTTTTCAAAAGAGATTCAATTTTTTTATTACAATATAGGGTTCTTAAGTCACCTATATGAGCATGTTGTGTGCCAAATCGGTGGAAGATGTGTGTCTTTAGAAACCCACTAATAGTATGTGAATCATCATTTCTAGTGGGTTTGTCCTAGATCCACCATGAAACAAAATCAGCTCTAAGAAGAATGTATGATAATCCATTTGAATTTGGGAATTCTCCCATGAAATCAATGTCCCAAACATTGAATATCTCATATATGATTAAATGATTTTGGGGCATTTAATTTATTTTGGAAATTGTGCCAAACATTTGGTAAGTGGGACATGATTGAAAGAAATCATGTGAGTACCTGAAGAGTGACGGTCAGAAGAATCCAGAGTCTAGGACCATTTGGGAGGCCCTTTGTGGTCCAAAATGGCCACCACCAGACATTGAGTGGTAAAATTATAAGATGGAAGAATGTTCATTTTCATCAACTCATATCCTAATTACCATGCCTTCCCCAATTTTCAAAAGATTATTTTAATCCCAAAATAGTATTTTGAATAACTTTTCAACTATTATTTTTTATTTTGAAAATATTTAAGGAAAAACACTAGAAACCATGTAATTTAAAATTGGGGCATAACATGGTATTTTTGGAGTGAGAGATGGAAGTTGCCCAGTTTGAAATTTCGGATCAATTATTTTAGAATGAGAAGAATTAAAAATTCTAATCAAGTGATCTGACACATGGTTTTCGTTTATAGGTATATCTTTGATTTCAAAATTAAAATCTTGGAGCATTACGATCCATCTTATTAGCCTCGGTTTTGAATAAATGATCCTGCGTAAGAACATTATAGAAGAATGCTTTGAGAAGATTATGATTTTGGAAAATAATATATTGGGACATAATTTATCTAAGGAAAAAACAACTGATAAAAGCTCCTTTTCAGTGACAGTGTAGTGAGATTGAGTTTCAATCAATGTTTTGAGGCCTAATATATTACATGAGGATTTGTTTCTTTTTTTGACCATGAATGTCCCCAATGGCCCAATCAGAAGGATCACAAAACAACTCAACAGGTAAGGACTAATCTGGGGGTTGGATTATCGGGGTAGATGAAAGAAAAGTTTTGAGGTCAATGAAGCCTCTCTTAAAGACATCATCGAAATGGAATGTGACATAATTTTGGAATAACCTAGTGAGTGGGAGAATAATACTACTAATATTATGGATGAGTAAATGATAGAAGCCAACATGACTGGGAAATGATTGGATGTCTTGAACAAAAGTGGGCTTAGGAAGGGATTAGATCACTTCAATTTTGTCAGGATCAAATTTAATACCCACTTTTGAAACTATGTTCCCTAGGATAATTCCATTAAAATCCATGTGCTGACATTTTTTAAAATTTAACACAAGGTTATATTAGACAAAATTTTGGAGGACAAGAGAGAGTGAATTCATGAATGATTCAAATGACTCACCCTAAATGGTAAATTCAACCATGAATGCTTCCATGTAGTGCTCAATGAATTCAGAAAATATACTCATCATACACCACTGGAATGTTCTAGGAGCATTGAAAATGCCAAAAGGCCTTCTTCTATATGCATATGTTCCAAAGGGGCATGTGAAAGTAGAATTCTCATGGTCCTGAGGTGCAATTGGGAGTTGGAAGTAGTAGGTGTATCCATCAAGAAAGCAATAGCGTGACTTTCCTACTAATCGTTCTAGCATCTGATCATGGAATGGAAGAGGGTAGTGATCCTTTCTTGTTTTAACATTAAATTTCATATAGTCGATGCACACACAAAATTTTTTCTTCACTCGAGTTGTGACTACATCCCCATGTTCATTAGTGAAAATAGTTATCCAACCCTTTTTAGGTATAAATAGAATTGGACTAAGAAATTCACTATCAGAAATTTGGTAGATAATACCATCATGAATAATCTTAGTTATATCTTCCCTAACTACCCCAAGTATGTGTGGATTTAGTCTTCTTTATGGTTGTCAAATTGTTTTGGATGATTCCTGAAGATGGACGTGATGTAAGCAGAGAGCATGGTGGATTCATAGTATGTCATCAAGGGTCCTACCTAAGGACTTTTTGTTTTCCTCCAACACTTTAAAAAGTTTATACTCCTTAGTTTCGGTAAGTGATGAAGAGATAATGACAAGATAAGAGTGATCAGGGAAAAGGAATTCATATTTCAGGTGTTTAGGAAGAGGTTTTAGATCTGGTCCATCTCTCATTTGTGGGTTAGACAACTCAAGAATGAAGGAAGGGACTTCAATTTCATCAGATTCATTTTCATTAATATTATCCAAGGTGGAGAAGTATAGATAAGAGTTTATGTGGTATTAAAGAGAGTTTTCAAGATCCTCTAGATTGAGGGAAACTATGAATGAGAGATCCAAATCAACATCACCATTTATAACATGGTTAATCATGGTACAGATTTCACAAGATCCTCTTTCTTCAGAATAGGATGAACATGATGTAATGGGGTTCAGTTTACTCTCAGAAGTTTCCTCAAAAGCATGGATTGAGAAAGTAGAGTGATCCTCAAACATGTATCTCATGGATTTGAAAATGTTGAACTTGACCAGTTGGTCACAAAATTCCATGGATAAGATGCCTCAATGGACATGAATCATGGTTCTTGCATTCATGAGTAATTGTCTTCATTGAATTGGGGAGATAGAGAAGAGTTTTTATCACCTTCCATTTCAAGGACATAGAAATCAGTATGGAAGAAAAGATCATTGACACAAACAAGGACATACTCGATTATACCCTCACAACTAGAAGTGCTTCGATTGGCTAACTGAATGACAGCACCATTTGGATGTAAGGGATCTATACCATGGTTGTAGAAGATGGATTTTGGCATGACATTAATTGAGGATCCTAGGTCTATGAGTGCATCGTCAAAGTTGGAACTTATTATTTGGCTTGGAACTGTAATGGTCCATGGATATTTACACTTTATGGGAATAGATTGCTTGTTGGAAACATTTTATAAGGTCCTATGTAGTCTTTTTTTTGGTGAAAATTTCCTTAAGAAACGTGGCATACATTGGGATTTTTATTATGGAATCTGAGAGGGGAATGTTGAATTCAACATTTCTAAATATTTCGATCATTTCAGGATCGAGTTCAATGGTATTCCTTGGATTAAAAATATATTAGGAAAAAAGAATTGTATTCCAACTTATAATGGAAAGAGATGAGATAATGGCTTCATATTACTTTTCATGTTTCTTATTCTTTTCATTTTCTACGTCAACGTTCAATGGGAGGGGGGTTGGATGACTTATCTTGAGCCATATTAATATTCATTCCTGATATAAGTGCAATTTCACTTACATTACCCTTGGGTTTGGGTAATAGTTGAGCGGGGAGTTGAGATGAATTTTATTACTGTTGGTGGATCAAGTGGTATGCAGGTTCACAAATTTGGGTTTCAATGTTTTTGAGGCTGGAACGAGTGAAGGAAGAAAGATATTCCACTACACATTACCATGGTTTCTAGGAAGAAGAGGCTTGTCCCAAATTGGGATTACCTTGGTTTTGGTTCTAGGTAAAGAAATTTTATTGGGTTGGGAATTGGGAAGGCTCACTAGGATAATACAATCTAGCAGGATGAAGAGGAGGAATGATCCTTCGAGGTTGAGGTACACAAGGTTAAGGTTGATAAAAGTTACCAACACATTGACCATACTGGAATTGGCCTATGTATTGATGAGGGTGTTTAGGTTGATAATGAATGAGATTCCCAAATCTCATGTTAGGGTTATATGTAGAATAGAAGGGCCTAGAATGGGGTTGGTTGATGTTTCTAAAAAACTACCCGGATTATTAAGGGTTGGGGTTCTGCTGAGCTTATGTTGCATTGAGTTTCATTGGTCCCGATGAATCAGTCTGATCCTATTGAAGTTGTGGACATGTGTGAGTTGGATGAGATATGGGGTGCTATTGATTCCACAGTTTTTGATAGGTCCAGGGAACTGAGATTTTGGAGAATTTGAGGTTGGGGCTTTGGAAGCTACATATAGTTGTCGCACAAGACCTGTAAGTTCACTCATCCACTATGTCATTTTGTTTTTCTCTGTGGATTGATTGTCTTGGAATTGTTTCTCTTGACCATGTGCTTTAGTATGGAATTTTTGTGTGTTCTTACCCATGTTTCTTATGAGTTATCTTGCAGCTGCAGGGGTTTTATCAACACGAGAACCACTACTTGTAGCATCAATGAGAGTTCTCTCCATCGCCAATAACCCCATATTGAAGTATTGGATGAATAGTTAGTGTGGGAGTTAGTGACGTGGGTATGATTCAATAAGATTTCTGAACCTCTCCTAGTACACGTGGTGAAATTCAATAGGGAATTGATGAATATAACTTACTTCCATTCGCATAGAAGAAGTATGAGAAGACGGAAAAAATTTCTCTAAGAAGAGTCTATTCATGTCATTCCATGTGGTTATGGAACCAGGAGAAAGGCAGTAGAGTCATGAAATGGCAGAGTCATCTTGGGAGAATGGAAATGCTCTATGTTTTATTTGTCCCTAAAAAACCCCTTGAGGATTCATGTTAGAACACACCACTTAGAACACTTTAAGGTGGAGATGTATATCCTCACCGAATAACCCATGAAAATTAGGAAGAAGATGAATCAAACTCAATTTGAGTTAGAAGTCAGCCTCTTTGTTCGGATATTGAATACCAAGTGGTTATCAATTCATATCAGGGGTACAAAGTTATTTAAGTGTTTGTTCCCTAGGATTGGCCATTTCAAATTCAACTGGTTCGACAAGGATAAGTTCTTAAATGTGTTGATTATATCTTATGTTCCATCTAACATTCTGATGTGCTCACTCAATTTTTGGGTCAAAAAAATCTGTGGGATTGTTTGGGAGGCTACTGGGAATTCATAGATATGTTGGAAGAAAGAGGAATATAAGTTTTTCTTTGTGTTGTTTTTTTTAGTTTATGATTTTATGAGAAGGCGGTTTTTTCTTTGTGTTTTTTTCATGTTTTTTAATTTTTAGGGGATTTTTACAATAACCAGAAACTAATGACTAAAAAAAGCACTATCCCCCACAACCATTCCATTTCTTTGTGAGTTAATTTTTAGAGAGCTAAGTTTGTGATAACCTTGAGTATTTCTTTATAATGTATTTAAATTAACTCCCGCTTCAAAAGATAACTTTGATTGGAATTCATTAGTGATATGGATTTTATCCAAGCCTTATCATAAAATGCAGTTCTAATATTTGTATGATATTTTTGATGTTAGTGTATTTATGTTTCCAATAATCCATGTAAACTACATGTTAAAAAAATAAATCATCAATCCATGACATGTTAAGACCAACAGACACAATGTTAAATTAAATAATTCTCATCGTGAAAATATCTCAATCGCCTAAAATTTCTAAATAACAACTCACCCCAATGATGTATTTACTTAGACAATAAATGGTTATTAATATGTTAATATATGATTATGGTGATGAATTATATATATAACCAAAATAACATGATAATAATAGAGTAGTGCGTCGAACCCACACGATTGTTGAAGACAGTTAAAAAACATTCGATTGAATGAGGAAGAAAAACAAAGGAAAGGGTTTCCACTTCATTTAAAAAATTTAAAGAAAATTAATATTAAACTTCATCAGGTGGATTAGAATAAGAGATAATTAAGAAGTAACTTTCATTAAAATAGAATTACGAAACACAAACACTTTCACAATTACAAACGAAGAACAACACAAAAGTAAATGAAAAGAAACAAGGAGGAATGGTTTCTCAAGTAAAAAATTGAGTATGAAAAATCCTCCCAATCCTTTTTAGGAGCCCTGGTCATGCCAACCTATATTACTTTTCTCTGAAATGCCAACTCCTTTGAAGGAGAGGAGGGGTTGTATTTGTAGCCCAAGAAAGTGGACAATTCACCTTCCCAATATATACCTCCACTTACGTCACCAGTTGGGATATTAATACTTTTGAATCTCAAAATTTCCTCTTCTTTAAAAATGTATATAATAATGTAGGAGGAATTCCTTACACATTTGGAGTCATTTGGGCTTATGGATCCAATGTTATGGCGGTTTTATTAAAAACAAGTAAAACTTTCCATTTCAATCCATACTTTTAAAAGGTCGAAATGTGAATGGGTTTATCAATAGGAATCTACCTTCAAATATGAACACTTTCTTCATCAAAGGATGACTCATTTATTTAATCCTTCACACTGTAAAACATCAGCTTGATTTGGTGACTTCATCTTGAGATATGTCATGAATACTGTACTGATTTTATTACCCAGCCAAAATGGTGGGATGAGATTAAATGAATAAGTTGGGCCCCTTTTTATTGGATTTAGGCCTTGAAATGTTTATTCAAGACTAATTAAATTGTCCACCAGACTTTTGATGAGATTGAATGAATTTTCACAACTGTATTGATCTTAGTAATTCTATCTTTATGGATTGACCAGTTTCTTCACAGATTTTGTGAGGCTTATTGTGTAGTCCATCTGACCCTTCAAATGACAGAATTAGCCAGTGATTCCTTTTAATAATATGTGGAAAATTTTATATGTAATACTAAAAAACAATAACCACACAAATTGGATCTGTATACGGGATAGTTATAAATTAAATATTAAACATACTCTATAGGACTACTTCTAAAAATTGCTCAAAAATTATACATAGAATTAAAACATTAATATTTCACAAAAACTATGAAAATGAAAAATAAAATTATTAAATTGTTTATATAATAAGCCATAAGAATATTATTAACATCAACAGTCAATAGATTGTCGATTTTATAAATGATGGTCTTCATGATAAGAGTAGTTCTCAGTCGATCTAGTTGCAGTATATCTTGAAATATAATTCACTACATTAATAGTTCTTGATTCAAAAAGAAATTCGATATAGAATTGTTGAATTTTAAATCAATTTTATTCTTCTTCAGAAAATAGATCTTTTTCCCTTTTCATTACAGAATATATGTAAGTCTCCATTTTCTCTGTAAACTGTATGACTGAAAAACTCAAGATCTTGAAATATATTTTTCTTCTTTTCAATAATAATCCTATATAAATGTAATTGAAAATAATAAAAGAATATAAAGAATAAATATGAGAGTTATCCTTTTAAAATTAATATCCCAAATAGTCTCCTTTAGAATCGAAATATTCAAATATTTGAATAAACAGAGCAGTCGTAACTCCCCTTAAAATTCTCCATGAAATGCTCCTCTTAAATTGATCCTTTGAATCATAAATAAACACCTTTGAATCAGTCAAAGACACACTTTAGATTCGGGATTTTAATCTGGCTACAAATCAGCCTAATAATTATCATCAAAACTGTTTCTTTAATAATGTCTTAATTTAAATCTCTGATGCCAAACATGAGGTTAAACTGTATAGCATACATTGTCTAAACGTTAAGATCACAACTAAAGGTTTATCATCCATTCATTTCTCTTCAGTTATCAAACAAACAATACATAATCTATACTATTATTAGCTTCAAAATAAAAGTTAAATCAACCAATGTAAGGTTGTTTACAAAAGTAAGGTTGATGAACAATGCTTTTGAGAAACAAACATGATGGTCCATATTGACATATGATTATTCTTCCATACTTTTTAGATATTACAAACATAAGGTTCCTTCCAAACATTGGGTTCATTCTTCCATACATTTCTAAGAACATATAGTTGCTTAACCATACTTTACTAATAACACATAAGTGACAGTTTTCATCCTTATTCTACGCTCATCAACGTAGGGTATGAACAATGTTTCCAAAACATGCTAAAGTGATTTTCGAACACATTGAGTATGAACAATGTTTCCAGAACACTCTATACTGATTTCAAAAAAAAATTGAGTAATATTCCCCACGGATTTAAATGCTTAAATGTTATTTCAAAATAAAGAAATAAATAATATTAATTTACTGAAATATATTCAAATTAAAATCATTAGAATAACAAATAAGGGAATTCGTGAACATCAAAATCATTATAAAAAGACAGATTATTGTTGAAAACAACACATACTCAGCAACCCCTACCTTAAAACTCATAGGTATAAATATATTTAATATCCATATGTAATCGAATATAAAAAATGAAGAAAATAAAGAATATAAAAAATACATGATATAGGTAATAAAAAATCATGGTTAGAGTAATCACATGAAACAATGATTGAAAATGGAAATAAATCAATGAAGAGTTAAATAATTACCTATAGATATCTATTGATTAAAATGATACTTAAATTGGGAGAATAATAGTTGCCAATCCAAAATGGAAGTGAAGTGATAAATAGAGAGTGTTTTGGGAAGTAGGTGTGTTACTATGATAACTAGGAAATAAAATTAATTAAAAATTTATTTTAAAAAATTAAAAAATAAACTTTCATTAAAAACTACTGAGGAGATGTGTCAAGATGTAAAGATACAGGCTAAAACATGATTACAATATGGAGTCTCCCACATGGAATGGATTCCTATAGTCATGGTGTGGTACACTAATCTCAAAAAGAATCTTGAATATTTAACTCTAGGATATCTTGAAATAGGTATTATCCATCATGTCATGAATTACATCTAATACTATATCTGTTGTGTGACATCCAATCTATATTGTGCTTTCTCACAAACCATTACAAAGAAACCCCGAGGTCATGGATTTTTTTACCACCATCGTGATGCTTTAAAAAATGGGAAAATGATATAATTTTCCAAATGAAATGTAATTTTTTATGACATAAAAAAACTCATGCTGATAAATTTGGGTCACATCCCCAGATTGATTCCCTCGACTGTGGTGTGTTACCCACACATAAGGGTTTCCCACATTGTGATTTTCATATCTAATAGATTCAAACTGTGTGCCACCTTCTATCATGGAATTAAATCCAATTCCACATAAATATAAATTAGTTCCCATAATAATCCATCACATAGTGACATTTACACATCATTCCTTGATGGCCACTCTATAAAAATTCCATCGACTTGTTGTAAATTCTCATCCCCTATCCCAGGTAAACATCTAGAAAAAAGACTTAGTTTCACTTTGATGAACCCCAAAATGAGTAAAATATAAATATACATGAGGTTTGAAAAAACTTTAATGAGGTTAAAACCTATACATGTTATGGGAAGTTACAATTTGAATGAAAAATCAATTTTCCAATCCATCATTGGAATTATCTGAAAACTATTCCCATGGAATTATAAATCTTATGATTTTCCATCTAATTCTAACAGAATTATCACACAATTATTTGGTAACATGACTCATTTGTTTATCACAATCCATTAATCCATTCAAAAAATAATCCATGAGCAAAAAGACTTTGGTGTGGGGAAACCAAGTTAGATGATCAATATCTTGATATTTTCTCCCTTTTGAAATAATCCATCAATCAATATTTTAATGGTGTTTAAATATATCACCTATATATCTCATGTATTCCCATTACATTTGTTCATGTTAATAATTTTTTATTTTTTAATCCTTATTTCTTCCGCCAAAGATTTATGTTCAAGCCTTGTTGTAGTGTAAATATATTATCAATTTATAAAATGTATTACTAGACAAAATTAAAATCAAAATAAATTTACATATATCCAAATTCATCATATTAATATGGTACATGAATCCCGTTAATTCTAGTAAATAGTTAATGATGAAATGAAAAATCCACCCCTATATTAATATGGTGAAACTGGTAGCCACCCCCCATCTAGAAATAGACTAAGCTCCAAGGCCCAAGGGGAGTCTAAACCATAATCCACTACCCATGGTTTAGTACAAAAATAAACTTCAGTTCCATTATAATTCAAACAAATAGTTTGTATAAACTATGATTAACCACTAAATTTAACCCTATAAATAATGAGCATTCCAAATGTCTGGTTGAGGAAATATAAATGAAAAAACCTTATATGTTACTCATTAAATGAATTTATGAATATTTAATAATGTTGTATACACATATTTAATCTATTTCATAAATCATAATTAAAAATATATTATACATATATATTGTAGTTATGAATGGAATTATAGTAAATAAAGGGCCATTTCATAAATGTATACTTAAGATAAACATTTATGAACAATTCATACACAATAATCACTACAAGTGGTGGATAAATGGGTATAATAACTAGATAACAAAAGATTACCATAGTAAAGAAATAAAAGATTCTAGAGCATGTATTTATTCATCCTCTATCCTTAAAAAACACATCATACTATACAACCATATATTATTCCCTTTTTCATAGGTTTATCCTCGATAAAAAAAATCTCAATTAACACTAGTGTTTCTATGTAGGTTATATGTAATAACCTAGAAGAACAACAACATAATTTACTTATCACAAGTGAATGAAATATATGTCAATGGAAACATAGATTAAAAAACCATGTAAATGAAAAACATTATATACCCTAGTTGGGTTATCTTACATAGATCAGGATATGACAAACCTTGACCGAACCAGATGCTATTGAATTTAAAAGGAAGATATCATCCTATTCCAAAAAACTATAATCATTTTCTTAAAAGTGATCTAATGGGGAATTATAATATCCCATAAATTTTAGGAGTTGAATATTCCCCATAGGGAATGGTTACACAGATTAGTATGTCATCCAACAATAATAAAAGAGGTTGTTTGAGGTGGTAACATGAATTGCTAACCACCAACACAATAAAAACCATCCACATTGGGTTTGATCCCATGAATATTCCCCACGTATCAATTATCGAGGAAGTTGTGTAAGGAAGGCCTTAAGATAGTCAACCAATAATATAATTAAAATCATTTCCATAAGTTATGTATTTAAAAAAATAATAATATAATCACATAACACTAGTATAAAATCCATCAACACTAATACCCAATCATCTTCGCATTCTCTAACAATCCACCCCAGTCACAAACTTCATGTAACTCCCTTACTTGGATCACCAGATTCAAACATTATAGGGGGTCGTCATAAGACCTCATACACCCATCTGTGTATACCAAATGTTTTTAACTACCAATGATTTCCTAAAATATTTAGGCGAAACCTGATTACTTTTAAATAACCTATAGTTCATTCAAAGATCTATAAGAATTTTAGAATGACCAACCAATTTAATACACATCATAAAACCTATAGACATAAAAATGTAATTATAAATTTCCCCCATGGCCTAGAATAAAAAATGAAAAACTATTTTTAATGCATAATATAATCATAATAGACCATTAGAGGTAGATAACAAGTATAAAATGCATTAAATAAATAAATATTCCATTTTTCATTACAGATGCAAAAAATATTTAAAGGTAAAGTATCCTCCTACCTAACACATAATCATCCCACATTATACTTTTCCTAAATAAACTCATCAAATTGTACAATGTATCTATATCCAAACAGAACAGATTCCCAGATATAAGAAATTTAATGTCTATCAATGTGCATTAATACCCAATCCTTGTATGCTGGGAGAGAGTGATTCCAATAAACCAGTGGTAATCTCTAATGCGTCTACCATCCCCAGTTGCAGCATGGTAAATTGTAACAGAATTATATACATATATAACAAGTATATCCATTCAAAAAAAAATATTCCCCTAGGAAAAACAACACATAATGAAAATATTAGAATACATTTTAGGTTTTCATGTGAAAACCAGAGCACCATGGCACTAGGACATCCTTGTTTCTACTCCATATTGAAAGGAAGAGAGTCACCTCAAACCACAACCTCAACCATAATTAAATACTATAGGTTGGTTTTCAAAAAATTTCTCGACCCTTACCATCAGGTGTAAAGTTTGTGTGATGATGTATCAAACCATCTTTTTCCACTTAATATATGTCACATGATAAGCATATATGTCATCTATTATCACTCTAGGGATGAAACATACAATGAACCCCAACCAAACCTTCTCACTCAACGGAGATACAAATAGTTTTTTAAGGCACACCATGTCACTCAAGGATTTCTAAAAAAATCACAAACAACATGGATTCCATATATCTCATTATGGTTATAATACTGCCATCTCACTCATGGTAGGGAAATTCCTTCGAATCCGTCTCCCACACTGGAAACTGTCACCTATCAGAACCACTCAATTATGGAATGAATATAATAATAAGAAAGTAAAATATCTCACTTCAAAAGTCAATAACTCATAACTGTGGTGGTAGTTCATTGAGACCTAGTCCCACACCTCAAAACATCACAAATACATATCTTAAACCTATATGTGCATTTCAAATCCATTCAGTTCAACTAGACACTTTCACTACAAAATAATATTTAATAAATTACAAGAAAGACAAGAATTATCAGGCATGAATCATACAAAATATGATACAATGAAAAATAAGAAAAAATAGAACAAAAGATTTGGAAAACAATATATCAATAATACAAGGTCAACCAGGTTAAAATGACATTCAATCTAAGAAATTATTGATTTTCATTAATCAAAGTGTCTGAATAATTTTTTAAAATCATTTATATAAGACATCGCATGTTTTCATACAATTCTAACACATATTCCCAAGATCTCAAAAAAAAAAATTATTTATAAATACCTATTTATAATTATGAATACCATTTAAACCCAATTCATCAAATTTCTGATTTTCCTCTAAAATGACATTTTATTAAAACAATTTTATTATACATTTCCAAAAAACCTCATTTTCTTAGAAACAATACCACATTCCAAAAACAAAAACATAAAGAGGGCCATGAGTACTCATTTGAGAATGGATCCTCCAAGAATCCATTTAAAAATTGATGATTTATGTGTTAAATATTAGGCCAACCTATGCCTCTCTAAATATATGGGTGAAGAAAAAAAATGTAGGAAATAAAAAGACAATCATAATAATGATTGAACACAAAAATAATAAAATAAAATATTCAAGAGACTCAAATATTGTTATGGAATCCGACCTCAATCGATGATAAAAAATCTATACCAAGCTCACATTGACATATTCAGAGTCCATGAGAACATATAATTTCTAGAGGCTCTAGTAAATTTTTAAAATAATCATTTGAAACCAAAAAAATGTAATAACTAAAACCAAATTCATCGAGAATCCATAAATTACTAAAACTATGAAAAAATATTGTTAGCCACTCCTGGAACTCACCCGGAACAAGGACACATAAAATCCATATAATAATCCCCTAAATCAATGATCATTTTTACCAAGGATCAGTGTCCTATTAATAAATAAAATAAAAAATTGAAAATGATATATGGGTTTAGACATTACAATAATGTCTTCATCAATAAATCAGATATTGAACTATCTTTTTCAAAATAATATCCCCTATACTACGTTCCTTATTTCCCAAAACATTCCCATTAGTTTACCCATGCCCCCATCCATGACCTCTGTGATGAAGAACCCTCCTCTAAGTCTTCACATGTTTCTAATGATAATTGAAGATATCTGAGTAAGTCTCCATAATTTCCGATTGATCCACCCATTATTTAGAGAGGTCTTCTTCCATGATGTCTTTAATACATTTTTTATATATGTGGATCTAAAGCTCATCAGTCTGGCCTTATTCATCACTATAGATGTTTTATAGGGTGAAAAAATTGCATTATACTTATCTTCCATCCTAAACAACAACTTCATTCACAAAGATTAAAGATTTCAACACTCAACAAAGATTGGATATTATTATCGTTGCAATGTTTGAAACATTTATTTCTTGATCACTTAGAGATGAGTCTATACTTTACCTAGTAGAGACCTTCCTTGTTAATAAATCCAGTTACCCTTCATTTTTCCTAATCTATGAAGTCTGGGAATATTTAAATAGAAAAAGAGTTTCAACATTAGGATTAACTACCAGAATAGAAAACATTCTAGTGTACTCCGCATGGTCATCCATTTGAATGTTATTGAAAAGTGGTAGAGCCATCCTCTGAGATTCTTCCATTTTAAGGGTATTTTTCATGATAAAAGTTGATATCCTTCATTATCCACAATGATATTTTTTGTTTATATATAGATCCATTATAGTTTCCCCATGAAATTGTTTATATAATATTATATTGTGAAATATTATGTCAAGTTTCTACAATATCACCATTGTAAAAACCGTTATTATAGGCATCAGAATATAGAGAGACAAAATATTATTTATTCTTACCCTTATTTTCAATTGAGATGAGAATATGTCTCTCAAGATAGAGCCTCTCAATAGTATCCTCATGAGTAATCCTTTCATCATCCGTTTGACCATCCTCCTAGGAATTCCTATAAAAATAACAATTTCCACTAATTAATGTGTCATTATTGGAAACCTTATCATTTGTTATGTAATCCCATAAATCACTCCATATATGGAAAATACTTCTAATACAATTGCAAGTAACAATATTTAATTTTTTTTCATGTGAAGCATCCTTCTCATTTGGATAAAAGTGAAAATTACATTCAATCTCTTCTAACAACCCTGGATTTAAAGGGCCTAAATGAAGAGAGTTATTCTAAACATATCAAGTAAAGTATATCAGGTTTTCCATTTTCATTTTATTAGTTATTTCATTTTAATCATCCAAAAAAATATTATACAAGCATCCTGCTTATTTCTGTTCTTGGAGAAGTGTCTTCAGACCACCTCACTGAAACATTTTTCTATAATATACCTCATCAATTGGAAAAGAGGAAAAATTTATGATTTTTCTAATATCTTATTTTTAAATAATTATATTCATCCATATTGTAAATCACGACTTGATCAATAAACGTGTAGCTGAGATCAACTTCGACTAAAATATGAGAAAAATTAACTAAAAAAGTGGCCTTAGTATGTTTTTCCATTTTATAGGGACTCCCGTAGCTGACCAAACATCAAATAGTTATTAAAGTTGCTAAATAATATAATAAAAAGTCCTAATATTAATCCAAATATGAAAATGTGTGTTCATAATGGATAAATTATAAAAACAAAAATCCCATTCATGAACATATAACATAACCGGTTTAAAGGAATCCATCCCGAATCCCTAATCTCATCTATTTAATCCTTCCAAAGAGAATAAAATATATTAGAAACCCTTCTTCACTAGTAGGAAATTTCCAACCCAAGAATCCTCATACCTATGATAATTTTTTAACTAAATCATCAACCTTCAATATTCTCTTACCCACAGACAAGACTAGGTGACCAATTATATAATGTTGGCATATATTGAATCAATATAGGGTGGCTTCATAATTTTATGTTACATGCACCATAAAGGTTTTTAAAATTATCTGCTCCAATGAAGCATCCTTTACTAACTCAAATTTCTACCCCACCTCTTTAATAATCAAATCTTTAATTAGTTTCTTCCCATGTTATTCATCCCTTGAAACCTTTCCATGATGATTTGAGGGAGATAAACCTTCACTTCAAAAGAGTTTTTATCCCAAGAAGTGTGGTAGTACTATATCACCAGGGACATTATCACCACCATTATCTTTTAGGGGGAGCTCTTGAATCCCCATCTTTCAATAATATATATTTGATTTAATGATAAATTTTTTAAAAAATATATAGAAGCTATAATTGAATCCACTGAGAAAAATTCCTCAAGGTAACAAAAAAATGATGTATTGAATATATACTTCTAGGGTTTCCCATATGAGCTATATAAGATAACCCCAACGTGAATAGATACTTCATTAGGATTTTGTGAAATCATCTCTCTAAACCCTAGATAGTCAAACTGAAATTAAGGGAAACTATTGAATTCGAAAAGGAGATGTGTGGGTGAGATAATTTGAACAATTCCATAGATTAAACCATCATGAACTGCCTATATTAATGAATAAATGGTGGATTAAAGGAGGAGAGGGGTTTACCCAACTTTGCTTGTGTGACCTCAACTATAAATTCATGAGGGAATTTATAAGTGAGAAACCCAAAAGGCCACCATATCATTAAAATAAATTACACAATAGTTCAGACGTGGTGAAACCAGAAGAGTCTAGACGTGATGACACGTCTGGTCCAGGGTAAACACCTTATATCAACATCACTGTGGCATGAACCCATTGTGTTGTAGTAAGGAATAACGTAGATAAAACCACCCAGAGTCTTTAACCTCCCTAGGATGACCTCCCAACCTTCTTATCAAGAAAACCACTATTATTGAAGACTTTTCTATTTTTCTAGTTATTGTTGATGAAATTTAGTAGCAGGGTCACCCCGTACCTTGGTATGGAACTTCCCCAAGTACCCAAACACCAATAGAACCATATTACACAACCAAAAATACATATTGAGATATTCCAATTCCTAGATTCTATATCCCAATCCCAATCCATTAATCATAATCTATTCCAGGACCCAAATTCCAATTTAAGTTGACTTCTATCAATGAATAATTTAGTGGGTCATTATAAACTCCTCACCAAAATTCTTATCATCCCTAAGAATACACGATGGTAGTTATGAAATCATATCTGACCCATTATAGTCTTATATCACTCATATGGATTTATGTTTTATCTATAAAATATCCAACACTCTTCCACTGCCCAAGTTTGAACTCCAATCTCAAACACATTGATTTACTTCATAGATCCAAGTTGTATACTAAAAAATATCGAATAAACCCCATAAAACATTCATGATGAAATTTTAACTTAAACACATCCAATTTCATTCCAAAATTTAGTCATTCCTCCAATTAATGAAATTTTATAAAAACACTTGACGTTACCCACATATTTATTAATTCATCATTGAAGTACATAAAAATAATTATTTAACAGTAGGAGGTATCATAGAAACATCTAAAAATAAACACACAATTTAGTTCCTTGTGTTCCATGTAATTTTATATTTAGATTCTAAAAACCCATAAATAAAAAACACTATACTCATGAAAAATAGTGCAAAAAAAATCATGATTCTAATTCAGATTACACTACCACCATTTCAAGTCCATCACTATGACATAAAATCCATTTGACATAAAATTTATATTATATAACTAGTTTTCATTGAAGAACTAGATAAATTTATCTTCACACATGAACCATTATTCTGATTCCACCTCATTTATTCACCTATTGATCTTACTTGTCCCAAGACATGGTACTAGATTTTTAAACATGATATTGGCACAAGGATCCCCATCATAGGAGTTTTTGTTATTAAGGACTCACAAAATTGAAACATACAATATCCACAAAACATTTCCTACCTAATTCTAGGTACAATAAAAAGAAACGACAAACCTATACAACTTGAGTACCAACAAAACCACCATTTTCCATGAAATGTGGTGGGTCTCAACTACACCCATCAACCCCTATACACAGATGTGTTGAAAACTAATTCCACCTGAGGATTATAGTTCCCCCCCTTATCTAAATACACTAAATGAAATTTATTTTTCTAATGGTTATACCCAAAATAGTAATATAATAGGGTTTTTGATTAAAACATATAGCTATTCAATCCTTATATCAAATTAAAAATAACTAGAAAAAACATCCATACATCTATATCCATCCACGATTCAACCAAAAGCATGTGTGTTGAATAAATCATGATATATTAATTGAATACAATATCTAAACACCCATGATTATCCCAATTAAACCACTGAAAATAAATTAAAACCTATATATATATATATTGGAACATATTTATTTCCATTAAATTATAACTCATCCATCCACCTCAAGTAGAGGTTTCCAAGAAAACACCACACAAAAGTTGAGAACAAAATTCAACCACCTGAGACAATGTAGATCACAAAAATAGAATTATTCTGACATATATGGTACAATTTACATATTTTAGTAACCTATTAAAAATCACAACAAATTTTATAAATCACTAATGTTTCTAAATCAACCCTAGGCACCTAGTGGTTTTAAAAAAAATATCTAAATCTCATCCTAACTGGTGCATTTCTTGAAATTAAATCCCATTTTCATGGACATTTTTGAATGAAATTTCAAAAACCATTTTCTATACCCTTAATCAAAACAAAAAACATCATCCATTCTTAAACCACCAACCAAATAATCCATTTCCAAGAAAACCATCATATAAAAACATCCCCCACACATAGTGTTACATCTCGTGAGTTTTTTGGCATAATATATATTATTATTAAAAAAGATTATTTCCTCTAAAAAATACCACTGTAAAATACATTTTCTTATGGAAGAAAAAAAATTACAGTCAGAATAATTAAAACAATCCCCTGGAATCCATATTAATTTATTCACCCCATATAGTATAATTGATAAAACAATAATTGTATTATAATTTTTATTAAATTTATAATGTATGCATATGAGGAAACATTTGAAATGACACTTGGAATTTTCACTTGTATTGTGCCATAGAATGAAACTTTCATGATGCTTGGATGACACAATATCTCTCTGCCAATCCCTATGACTTATTACATGCCATATCAATCCAATATTAGGAATTTCAGTTAATCCCAAACCTCACTTATTCTAGAGGGCCTAATACCATCACAGATGACCCCTAGAATTTTTTTTCCAATGTCATGTTTTCTTTTCATTCACATAGTCTACCTCATGATTCACGATAAAATAACTCCACCAATTAATATAAATACTCTTACCAAATTATTCTTTAATACCTTTTTGTAAAACCTTACTGAAAATACCATGAGAAGTTCCCAATGTGTGTTTTACTATTACCTCAATTGTTTCTCATCTAATTCTATAAGAATTTGAAAAATAAAAGAGGACTAAAACAGTTATTCTGAGATTGAAACCTTTAAATTAGACATAATGTTCATCGAAAATCTATTGTAAATTCAGCATGACCCATGAAGATAATCAACATACCAATAACTTGTATATATAAAATATGGGCCCAATAGGTCCCTATAGTCTTGAATATAAGAAAGTAAACTATTATATATGATCCATAAATCATTAAAAATTTGTTTCTGTAAAAAATAAAATAAAACTTTCATATGATAAATAAACAACACATTGACGAATACACATGCTAAAAAAATGATAGGTAAACAGAACACCAAACCTACTAACATAATAATTATATCTACTCCTTATCCACAATGACCTACTAGTCTTATACCATCTGTTTAAATCTATGATTTAACCATTCCTTGAGATAAAACATGATGGCCTTACCGGTGTACATCCAAATCCATTCTATGCATGTGGGTAGGGGTTCAATCAACATACCAATTTGGAATCACCTCAACCATATTGAGAGATATTACGACCAGGTTTATGTACATGATATATATATATAAATTGTGTTCATACACATTAAATAAACTGAATTAGAAAACATGCCATACAATTTACGTTGAATCTTATATGTTAAGTTGTTGTGAGCTAACCATGACAGGATGATTCGAAGACATTACTATATTGGCTTCATTATTGAATTAAAATAGAAATATCATTTCATAAAACAAATAATAATACAATAATCTTGATATTATGTCATATCATTGATAAAACCTTACCCAAATGTTTATGGTGGGGCTCCCTCATGTCTCAATCAATCCATTCCATCTGAAGGGAGGTCACATGACAACCATTCATATCATCGATTCTCTGATAGAGGATAGTGAACAATAATTACCTTAGACAATCCTTATCACTATAAGTAGCCCAAACATTCCCTCTACATACACACATTATTAGTCGAGGTTGGGAAAAACATTCACACACAATTATAACCCTATCTCTCCCAACCCATTCATACGAGTTCTATATCAGTTATAGTGGTTTTAGACCTTAGAATCAATCTCCAAAAATGGATTTGATCACCTATAAAAATATTTAACTGAACGCCATCTTGAAATAAAAATCATGGAATTTATCCTATCTAACAACATACCAACTAATAAACAAGGTTATAGTTGTTGATGACCTATACCCGGTAATCAAAACCATCAGAAAACCCATCTCAACACTCCATGGGTTTTATCACCTAAAACCAGACCAAATCTCAACTTTTATACCAATGATAGTTTCTTCATGGAATAAAAAATACATCCATAAAAATACATAAATCATAAACACAATAAAACCGTTACCAAATAGCATAGAAAACATGAAATATTTAAAAAAAAGTCATCACCCAAATGATGTCAAACAGTCCAAAACCACCTTCAAAACAAGTCATTATGGATTTTATTTGATGAAATTGTAATTCATTTTTATAAATAATTTTGAAAAGACATCACATTCCATCCAGCTAATTCTATACCACTTTTAATAGTCAAGGAAAAATATTCTTTATAAACATCGTCTTTTGTTTTTTGAAATTTTAATTCCTAATGAATTGATAAAATAAACCATTTACACTGACATTAAATTGTATTAAAACCTTTTTTAGAAGTTTTCTTAAAACAAATACTTCTTATATTTTAAAAACTACTCTCTCCATCATGAAAAAAAGATGTACGTTGAAACTCATTGAACCACAACACCACCATCAAATAATTTAATAATCTATGTTGTCCCTATTGAAAATAATGTTGACAAGGGACTATAAAAAAACATGGGAAATATTTGCAATTTTGGAAATATTAATTCTCTAAAAATAATTAATCAACTTGAAAGTAAGATCACCAAATGAGAACGAGTTGAAATAATAGTTATGGCCACATACCTCGATGAATTATCTAAAGATACATTTAATGCTTGTATGAATATAATTTGAGTCCATGGTCACATATATCATTCATAATGACTAAAAACTAATAATATATATATTTATAACATTAAAAAAACAAAATTTCAGGATCAATTCTGAACTCATCTAGAATCCTCACTATACTAAATGTATGAGTAATAGATGAGGTGTACTGCTGACACACACCCGAACAGAGGAAACACAAAGCATCTAAACTAAAACCTAGACTCAAAGAACAATATCACATAAACATACAAAAAACCTATTTTATTCAATTGGGAAATACACCTAATTTAAATAAAAAATGATGTCTTGAGTTTTTTCTTCTGATATTTTCTCTATAAGACACACATGAAAGCCCCATGAAACAAGATATTAGAACATGATATAGTGAAATCACCTATATGAACCATACGAAGTCAATCCAAAATTAGGGTAAAATAAGAAATAAAAATATCATGAAAGATGTGGGGATCTTACCTCTAACTTACATGTTGAATCCATACCAAACCACCAAGACCAATTGAAGAAAATGGGTGATGAAATTGAGAGTGGGTTTTAGTAGTTAGTTCTCTTCGATACCAGCTTTGATTCCTCCCTATGTATAAAAATTCCTATCCTATGTCATTCCACATCCAATAATATATTCCAAATATGTTCCATTGCATAAATATTTTATCTAAATCATAATTCACAAAACATACCATATTCTACTAGAAAAATTATAATTTATCTTAAATTATATCAACTCACAATGATTCAGATTGTTACATATCATTGGAATATACACATAGCCATACCTTAGATTAATACATGATAAATATCTCTTACTATCTATGCCCCCATATCCACTCATTAAAATTTTAATGAGGATAACACCAATATCCTATTAAGGTAAAATAATTACATAACATAAATTGATCCTTAACAACTAACTATCACACAAAACATCCAAATAAGATAAACCTAAATCACCATTCCATGAATGTGTTTTTTATAATACTTACACTTCACCCATATATACCCTCAAAGGGGTTAATAATACAAATTTTTACTCACTCAACCAATTTTATTCCTGATGAAAAAAATATCATGAAAACACATACATGTGATGTATGGAAGCATGTAAATCCACACAAAATTATGAGACATGATAAATCCTTCCTAACATGACCTTTAGAGAGCACATTAACCAATCCATGACAACAATAAAATATAGAGCAACAAAATCCTTAAATTAAACCACAATATCATCAAAATTGGTATTTATAATCAACAAGGGGAAAATATTTCAGAAAATGAATATTTTGGGAATTCACTACATTAATGTCACCAAATGATTGTTAACAAAAATAATATTTAATAAATAATATAAGTGGAATTAGGAGGCCATTTAATCTCAATAAATCCATAAAAATCATTGTTTCTTAAATGTAGGTCATTATAGGAGGATTGGAAGGACCAAAGAATGTTTAGAGTGAAAATTCCAATATCTACCCCAAAAAATAACACAAACTGCCCACTTGGTACCTGATAATCCAATACCAGGAACCCCAATGACCCATCTTTCACACAATGGTGCCCTAGAAACTATTGGTGGTGTGTGTTGGGATCCATCCAATAGAGGGATACTAATTAGACCTTTGGGTGCACGGTTTCCCTCTAAAGGGTTCCAAATTCTCCAATGATACATTTTAATTATAGTTTACCCCCAATACCCTTCAAATACCCCTCTTTATTATTGATACCCCTGAGATGAACTGAATTAAATTAAAAAAATAATAATTAAATGAAAATAATGAGCCTTAATTTTTTATTAAAAATGTTTAGCATAATTATAGAATCACCAATTAATGGTATTCTCATCCTCAAGAAGCATCTCTAGGGATCCTCATTTATTTGATCTAGGATGTGGGATTGTATATAAAAATACAACTTTTAGGTCTCCCCTTGGATATTCCCCTGGTACCACAATAATAATACAAGAGGCACTATCTTCTCATGGGACACCATCTAGGTATGTTTCATGATACATAATAAGAATTCTAAAAAACAATTTGTATGCCTCCATATCGATAGCATACTAATCATTCAACTGTTATAAGTCAGGATCATTATAATGGAGATAAAATATAAAAAAATCATTTATAACTTGACTACATGGGGGAATAAAAAATAGGTAATCTATATCAATAACACAGTTTTGATTATCAAATGGATCTATAAATCATAGTATGAAATTCCCCTTCCACCTTAAACTGTAATTTCCTAACTATGGTGATATTGTTTGAAATTCCCTATCAACCAGGGGAAAATCTATGGGATTTATCCTCTTGTAAATGTAGGTGAAATTCCTAAATAAATATATAATCTACCAGAACTTAATCAACTTCACCTGCTAAGTGGTCTCCATCACAATTCTTGGCCCAAACAACCTTTAATGCCTAATCAGCATCCTATGTTAAGTTGAGTGACATAGTGTACCATATAAGGCCTCTTAGGGTCCATCTATATCAAATCAAGAAATATAATATTATTTATACACTTTTTAGAGTCTATTTGGTCATACCACATTCTAATAAAAAATATGATACCTACTGAGAGAATATCCTCAAGTGTCCAAACCATCTTCTCTAACTATCCATCTATATACGGGTGATAATTTGTACTCAACTTCAGCAATGGGACTGTAGACATCCATAGAGACTTCCCAGATATTTAGTTAAAACACATGTTAAGATCCAATAATATTATCATTGGTAGCTCATGAAATTACACTATCTCGCAGACATATATAATTTATCAATCATCCAATGATTTATTCTCATTGATAGTCATTGAATTTGAAACCAATGTTGATTGATAAAAACCTACCAACATTATATATTGACCCCTTAGGGTATTGGGTAGTTTATTGGATAATTCCTGGAAACCTCATCCCACTATCCATATAAACATGAGAACATGAAAATGTAACCCACTCAGCTACTGTGGATTTTCTATTTTTTGCACTATATGACAAGTCAATGATAAAAGATTCCAACAATGACATTCTTTATTCTTGGATACAATAATCAATGATTAATATTAGGATATAAAGTATTTATCCATGAGTTCATTTAACATTATTAGGTGTGAGAGACCATCATCATATCCACCCTCATGGAAGAAAGGAATACCATCTTAATGTGAAAATAATATACCTCATCCAAATTCTATGACCATTCTTGGACTAATTCATCTCCCTTGAACTATTTTATTATCAGTTAAAAAATCTAAATCAACATCTTGAATATAATTATCCTAGTCTACCAATGATTATTTAGTGACCAAATGGGAAATTGTTTTGTCTTATTGATCCTCTCTTATGTTAATTCACTAGTTAGTGAGAAATATCATTATCATCTACATCTCACAAGACACCCAAACACCAATCATAATACTATTCCAAAAGATTTAATATAACATGATGTTCCTCTAATATTATGTATGATTTATCTCAAAGTCAAATTTCAATAGGTACTTAAACTAATTAATCTACAATAGAAACAATTACCACTCATATTGAATAAACCCCAAGATATTATTATCAGTATAAATGAGAAATCTCTTACAAGATATATAATTACTAAAAAAGAATAAGGTGTAAATCCCATAAACATGATAAAAATAATTGGTAGGGTAGTTTTCTTATTGGTGTCACAGCAAAACAGACCCATAAGTGACCACCTGATCTACCAATATGAAAACAAGTCGAAGAAATACACTAGAGGCATCAAAATATAGAGTATAATCCCTACATAGTTTTGGTAAGGTCAAGATGATTCTATTAATTATCCTCAATTCTTACTCTTGAAAGGTCACTTCACATCTACTTGTGCATTAAAATTTCTTCTTTTTTGGGTTATACCTATCCAATATGCAACCCAGAAAATGAAATATTGAATTTCATGCTAGTAATTCTCTAATCTATCTAAAATATCCTGGATCTTAAACACATTTATAGTCTACAATGAGAAAAAACATATCCAACTATCATTAGGTATACCAAGATACTCACCTATGATATCATATATATGAGGGTGTGGACCTAAAAAATATATAAGTGAAACATTTATTACTTGTTAAAAATTTAATGTTCTTAAAGCATACCCAATACACTCTTTTATTTTTAAACATGATACTCCCATATCTAAGAATGTACCAAAATATCAAAAGTAAATATCATGATTAAAGAGCCTAGTTAGGGATGGGAGATGTGTTTCATCATTTTCATAAACACTGATGTAGAATTCATCATATTGAATGGAATTACATGGTACTCATATAACAATTACATACTCACAAGAACTATATTCTATATATTTTCTAATAGGACATATAACTGATGGTAGTAGATGTTGTACTAGATAAATAAAATTTGGACACTCATGAAGTGGGTGAATTGAGTTCCTAATGATTTTCAATATAGAATACCAAACTATTCACGTAATGTGATTTCTGATCTTTTAAATAATAAATATAGGAAGGGGAAATAAATATTTAATGGAAATAGATAAAACACAGGTCATTTATAGTGGTTCAAGGAATATAAATCCCCTATTCCACTCAACTAACAATCTACTCCATGATCTTAGTAATTTTCACAATAACAACACTTTTACTAGGGGACCCTAGGTGTGTTCGAGTAGTGTCCCTAAATAATAATGTTAAAGTGCATTAAACTAGTTTCCCCCCTTAAAATACAACCGAATGATCCCGAAACACCCTGAGAGGGGAGGGGTGAATTAGGACGTCAGCTATTTCATTTTAATGTTGTGGATCTTGTTCCCAAATTGGTTGGAACATGTTAAATATATCTGTCAAATGAATGTAAGGAGTTGACACAAAAATTTTACTCAGTTCACCAACAAGGGCTATGTCCAAGGAGTATATGATGACAGTGTGTCATTAATACCTAAATCAACTAATTTTCACATGTTATTAGATTACAAGGTTCAGTCAAAGACTCTCTGTGCAGACACATTGCCTTTACAATAGTTCATTGTAGCTCAATGCATCCCATAGATCACTTCTTTCAACCCCCTTATCTCACTACCTTGAGAGAATCCTAACACCGTTTATCGACATGATGGTCGCATCAAGTTATTTTAATTTAATTATTTGTCTCAATCCATCATAATACACTACAAGCATCAATGTCCAGAAAATTATGCTCTTGAAGGCACTGACCACACAAACCAGATATTCAAAAGTATATTAGAATAAAAACACCACACCTGGGTGAAATACCTCAACTTGGGCACATGATTTTGGAATTGTGAAAAATTATGACTTTCTCACAAACCCTACATTCCACCAAAACATTATATTTCAGGAAAATACACTAATGTGTTCACTTGGTGTTTTTTGATGAAAGTAACACCCTTCACAGAAGATTAAATTTATGTTATTCTTTCATGCGCAAATCTTTGGCGCAGCAGAGCAATAATATTTTTGTAAGAAAATTATGAAGTCTTTCATGGGGGTAGTCTTTTATTGATATGACTTGATGAACCTATGCACATATTCCCATGGAATCATTTTCGGTGTGGACAATATTTTTCTTGACTGTGAAAACCCCCTTTTTACATTGGATTGGGTTTGTAAGATTCTTTTCTATAACAACATGTTTCACACACATGTAAGACGTTCGCTAAATTTTTTCCTCAGCAATATTTTAATGCACTAATTCAAAACTAATCCTTTTAGCATGTTTCTAAATCCCCTATAATCTTTCCTGAAAATACCTTTTCCAATATTATTTCCCACTTATACAATATGATCCCTTTTTTGGAAAACATCTTGAACATCTAATGACTATTGAAAATAAACACTAAAAATACCCCATTTCCGACATAGAATAATCAGAGTTCCAAAAATATCCCTTTTTTTCTTGTAGGAAATATTTAGATAAATTCATTTGAGCACCTGCCACTATCCAAACCTAAAATGCAAGAATCAACTCAGACAACACACTAAGTCTACCTGAGAAATGATCTGTTTAGAAAATAAGAGGTGATGCATGAATCGGGATCATATGTTTTGGAATTAATAAAGATGACCATGCTATACTCTCACTATTCTACATAATCATTACATGTTCTGAATTTATTCCTTCTCCTCCTGAAAATTAATACACATCATGTCACAAAAGAATTAAATGTCATGTATTTATTCTTCTCCCCCACTGGAAATAAACCCAAATACCAGGATTTGTTCATTTTACAGATGAAACCACATTCCCCATGGATAGTATCTCCCCTAAAAACCTTTATCATAGCCAAAAAAGTAAATAGAAACTGTTAACATAATTATGTAAATGGGGAAAAAGTAGCCTCTATATGTACTAGCTGGTGGATGAATACTGAGGTTCAACTGCTGTTTTTAAAACACTTCCATTGATAGTGGTTTGGTCATAATGTCAGCCACTAGATCATTTGTTCCCACATGTTCCATGTTGATCACACATTGTCCAACATTGCCATTGATGAAGTGATATTTTATTTTAATATGTTTCGTACAAGAATCCTGGATTGGATTCTTTGTAACATCAATTGGACTCTTTTTATCACAGAAAATTACCATTGGTTGGTTCACGTCATCACCTATGTCATCCAGTTACTAATTCATCCAATTTTGCTGAGTGAAATCCTTTGAAGAGGAAATATATTAAGCTTCAGTAGTACTAAGAGAATTACTTTCCTATTTTTTCCTAATATAGAATGCTCCACCCTGGTTTACTTTCTATCCACTACATCTCTATCCCAGTCAGCATCTGAAAATGATGATAATTCATTTTCCCTTCCTATATCAATGTATTACCAATAATTTGGAGTTCCGTGGATGTACCTCATGATTATTTTAACTGATATTATAAGTTCCTCCATCATATTACTCCAAAATCAGGCCACTAATCATTTTACAATGTCAATATCAGGCTATGTCTCCATTAGGAACAATATGCGGCCAATAATCCTCCTTCACATGGTGGGATTTATAGTGTTCTTATCCTCATGCCTTCCAATTTTGGTTCCGCTATAATTAGATTTGACATTGGTTTGTATTTATTCATATTGAATTTCTAAAATGGATGTCATGAATACTTTTCTTGTAAAATGAACGTGAAATCCTATTTTGAATCAAATAAAACCCTAAGAAGTATGTGAGGTCCGCAATCATAGACATTTCAAATTCTAATTTTATTTGATTGGAAAATTCATCAACTGATCTCTACCTTCTTCCATTAAATATAATTTCATCAATGTAAATTAGAACCACAAACTAGTCTTCGGGAGAATTCTTCACCAAGAGATTGTGATATTCTCCCCATCTTTTAAATTCCACCTTCTTGAGATAAGAATATATATGGTAATTACATGGTCGTGGTTTTTACTTCAAACCATATAGGGCCTTCATTAATTTTCAAACCTTTATTTTATATGTACCATGAAGAAAACCCACTATTTGTTCGATGTAGACTTATTATCCATGAAAACCATTATATAATGATATATTGACATCAATTTAATTTAATTTATATCCTCTTTATATTTCCATGGAATAAAAAATCCTGATTGATTCCAGTCTAGCCATTGGAATAAATGTTTCTTCAACATCAACACCTTCAGTATTTGAATATTCTTTATATACTAGTCGTTCCTTGTTTCTGATAACATTCCCACGCTCGCCAAAATTATTATTGAAGATCAAATATATACCAATCACATTGTAACCTTTAGGTCTCTTGATAAGGTCCCATGATTGATAATTTTCAATATAATCTAACTCTTTATTCATGGATTTCAACCATGATTTAACCTTTACAGATTCTTTAAATGAGAATGGTTTCACAATTGATAGAAATACATATTGTGTATTATTCCACTTTCTCCTCATCTGTGTGGGTGTATTCCAACCACCAAAATGCTGGATTGATCAATTTCTGCTCTTTGATTCCTTCTTTGAGTTTCAACAATATTCTCCACATCCATGGTTTACTCTTCAGATTCTTATTTTGAGTCAACATAATGATGTGGCTCCGAGGCATTTGTACACCTTCACATATTTTTTTATTTGAATTTTCTACATGTTCAATTTCACACCCATCTTCTGTCACATCAGTATTTGAATTAATCGAAGTATTTGATGTTTTCTCTTCAATGATCGTAACATTATTGGTTTCCAAAAAACTTTATAGGTTCTTGTTGAAACACTTGTATGATTTTATATTTATTGAATATCTAAGGAATATTCCTTCATCTACATTGTCACCATACTACACTTGATTTAATTCTTTGTTTTTTATATAAAATTTACTTCCAAAAAAATTATTTCGAAGAGTTATTCCTTCCATTCCACAATTCATATGGTTTCTTCATGTCACCCATAAAATGACTAGCTCGATTTTGAAGATACACTGTATCTTAAATAGCCTCTTTCCAGTAATGTCGAGGAGTATGACTCTCAATCAGCATAGTTCTTACCATGTTGTTCACCTGCTAATTCCTGTTCTCAAAGACTCCATTTTTCTAGGGAGATCTAAAAACATCTACCTCAAGTTTTATCCCATGCTTCTCTAAGTAATTTTAAAATTAAACGGATGTTTTCCCCCCTCCATTTCCAGATCACATCACATTTATTTTTCGTCTGGTATTATTCTCTACGATTTGATTATATTTATTCATGTAGTAAAGCACTTTTCATTTACTAGGTATAACCATTACACATTCTTTTATAGTATAATCGTCTATGAAAATGATGATGTATATTTATTATTGAGTTCCAACAACATTTATCAGGCCACATACATTTTTATGAATGAGATCAAGAAGATGAGATTTTATTTTCTTATTTGGATGATATGGACTACAAACAAGCTTCCCCCGAATGCATGCATCACAATACATTTCATGTTCATGATTCAGGGGGGGAATATCTATGACAGTCTTCTATTTTGATATCTTCTCCATGTCTTGTAGATTGATGTCCCTTGGTCACATATGCCACATGTTATTTTCGTCTTCAACAGTCATGTAGAAAATGTTTTCTTTACAATTTAACAAATACAGGTTATCATCCAATCTTTATCCTTTCATAAGTTAATTTCTTATAGTTCCTTTGATAGTGTATCCTTTCTAATTGATGGTAACAATAAGTCATGAGTCACAGATCTAACTCATGAAGAGGAGATTATGATGTCATCCATCCATATAGAGGACTTTAGTTTTCTTTATCCCTCCATTAGCTTGTTCATCACTTCCACATCATTTAATTTTCAGAGCTCCATCATTACCAAACTGTACTGTTCCATCAACCCTCTTATAGACATTAATTAAAATTCCTTCATTAATGCCATATGAGAATAACAACAACTATCATGAATCTTCATTTTGATTATTTTTGTAGCATTGAGGGATATCAATACACGGTTAGATTTACCAATTTTATATTTTTCTTTCCAAGAGTCATTCAATTGAGTGTATGACATTGATGGCCATAAAATTATCTCTCCTATGTACATGGGCTCTTCATAGTCAAAATATTCTTACAGTGGAGAAACCCTATTTGAAATAAAAACATTATATTGCTTATGTTCTTTGACTTATCTCAGACTTTGTCAAGTGGATTCCTTGTCCCTCTTCTGCCTGCAATAAATTGATTTATGACCAACGTTAGAACAATGAAATCAATATCCATAGAATTTGTTTCATCTCTAAAATGTAGGATGTGAATTAGTTCTCCTCTATTGAACTCCTAGCTCCATGCCTCTTAAAAATATGACATAACATCAACAGATATCCACATAAATCACATTTCATTAGATGAAATGTCTTCACACTTCTATCGGTCCTCAAGCCTTCTTCATTCGGAGAAATGTTTGACTGCATAATATTCTTGGATGTTTCTGGATAGTATTATGTTCCCCTTTACGTTTGATTTAAGGGTATATTTTTTAGTGCATCTGGTAATTTTATAACATGATCAACTTTCAGCTTCCCGTAATTCTGGTGCACATTATTTGTAGCATTTGATGTTTCAGCGTCACAACTGATTCCACAGTTTCCCATGCATGTGTGTCTTTGATCAGTAAAAATCTATTCAACTCCCTCAGACCCTCATTTTTCACTCTCTAGAAACATATCATCCAAGAACCTACCAAATTATATTTTATTGTTTTATTGTTTTGAACTTCATTCAATTTTTAGCATACTTCTATGTGTAACAACTTCTTCTTTGAGTCGCCCAACACTTTTGGACTTCTCCTCCAATCTCGAGGTAAGGTCATTGATGAAATTTTCTTGTTATTAGATTCCGAGCTTTAGTTTCACAACCTCATATTTACATTGAAGGATTGATTACTGTATATTCACTAGTTCTTCTTGTCATTCAATTTCATATTCAATCTTGTCAACATATTCTGAGGATTTGATGTCCATTTCATTCCACTTAATGCATCTCTTATAATTATTCTCAACCATACCAAAGGATTCCAAAAATTGTAACTTGGGATCAGAATTAGTTGTCAAATGGTTATCTCTAGCATTATCTATTGATGGATTTTACGTATCAATGGTTTCTATAATGGATGCATGGTTTCCATTTTTAAATTCAGGTTCTTCTTCTTCACAGAATTCATTATCATCATCCTACTCTTCATAGAAAAAACTATTCTTCTGTACAATCTTTCTCAATTTTTAGTCTTCCATTTTCTAAAACCTTATCTGTGACTTCTCAATGTATTCACCTTCTATTTCTTCATCTTCGAACATTATTGATCATTGAGAAGCAATCCACCCATCTTTGACACAATGAATCAAATATATAGGTAGATTCCCTTTATAATTAACATTTCCGTTCAAGAACATCATGGAAATGAGAGAAATAATTTTTTTCCCTCATCATCTTCACCACTACTATATTTTGAAATTTTCAGCTAGTCCTTGTATATGGATTCCACTTCTATCTCACTCGAGTCGTACCATCTTTTATCTTGACTCTCATTTCATTTTCCACTAGGCTTATCTAAAGATCTTCTAGAGAATATTTTGAAATATATCATTCTCCAAGGGCTGAAAACATTGAATTGTACAATAGTATAAGTCTTCCCAATATTAATATGACAATATTAGGGTATTTGATTTATTATCCTAGACCACAAATTGAGATAAAAACTTCAGTAATTTGATGAAATAATAAGTCTTCATTCTCAAAAATATTAATGTTCATATTGTCAATATTATTTTATAGGACTTATAGTCTCTCCAACATAAAATTCCTATATCCTTCATATATATTTTATTTCTTATTATATGTGGAAATTAATGAGATGAAACTCATCACCTTTAGATAGATATGATCAAAAAGGGATACAATGAAAGTGTTCTATGATTTATAATCTATATAAAAAAATTTCCTATCAGCATCAGTCATATCTAGCCCTGTTGTATCACTGAATTTCATTCATTTAATAGTAGAAAAATAATACATACATTTCTAAGAGATCATCGATGAGATCTCATTTTATTTCTCGAGATCTTAATATTACTTCTTTCGATAGGGGGACTCCCTTGTAGGTTGATGAATTATCCATGACGGTATAAGACAGATCAAACAAAAGTAACCTTCCTCTGATTCCACTTGAAGGAAACTAGAATTCCCTAAGTGGTGAGGGGTGAATCAGAGTGTCAAATTATTATTTTTAATGTTGTGGATCATGTTCCCAAATTGGTAAAAAAATTTTAAATATATCATTCAAATGAAAGTAAGGAGATGACACAACACTTTTACATGGTTGACCACAAAGGGATATGTCTATGGAGAAGATGCTGACAGTGCATCAGTCATACCTAAATCCACTATTTTTGAGGATTTTGTGGATTATATGGTTTGGAAACAGTCACTCTGTGCCAGACACACTACCTTTGCAATGGTTCATGGATATCTCAATGCGTCCCTCAGGTCACTCCCATTGACCACCTAGCTCACTGCCATGAGAGAAGTAAAAATTAGTTTATCAAATTGAAGGTACCATCAAATAATTTTCATTGAAGAATTTGTCTCATTCCAGAACGAGACACTTCTTGCCTCAATGTCTTGAAAGTATTCTCATGAAGGTACTGATCACACAAACTAGATATTCAAAAGCATGTTGTAATCACAACACAACACTTGGAATAAATACCTTAACGTGCGCACATGATTTGAGAGTTTTCATGAAAGATTAAATTATAGAAACCCCTACTTTCTCCAACCCTTATCTTTCATGAAACTATACTGATTGGTTCACTTGTGCATTATGAATAATGAAACAACTTTCTGGGAAGATTAAATTTCTGTATTTTTTTTGCTCAGAAAAATTTCACGCAACAGAGAAACCAAATTTTTGTTGGAAAATTGTCAAGCCATCCATGGGGGGTAATATCCTATTTATAGGCCTCAATGACCCTACAAACAAGTTCCATAGTCATCTTTGTTAGTGCACACAAGATTCTTCCTATGCATAAAAAACTCATTTTGACATCGCATTGGGCACCTATGATTTTTTCGAGAACCCTAATCTTTCCCACACAATTAAGACTTTTGTTGAATTTTATCCTTTTCCATATTTTAAAGAACTGATCCCTAATTAAGGCTTGAAGACAAACAAAAACCATAATAAATTTCCTTCATAGAATGTTCATGATTCTAACATCAACTCTATAGTCTTAGAAAACTCTTACAATTAGTGTAAAAATATAATAAATAAACTTTTGATGATACAGTCACATCACAAAGTAGAAAATAGAAACTGAAAGTAGTATAAGAATCATTCTGAGAATATGACAGTCTTTAATATATAGATGTAGATTATATATAGTTCAATTGATTAAATGTGTAATAATACCATGAAAATTTATCATTTTTATTTTAAATGTACATGTGTTTATAGGATTCGCGTGCTTGAGTGTTCTAATCGTTCATCCCATTCAACTATTTCCTATTCATCATCTTAATTAATGCAGTAAGTAAATATTCATTTAATATATCATTTTAAACTCAATCATGAGATAATAATAATTTTTGATAAATCCATTTAATTAGAATATTATGACAAAACCTATAATGTAAATGAATCAATTCTTACCAAATATAGAAGTTAGTTTTTTAGATGCAACTTCCAATATATTTTCATTCATAAGATCTTTGAATTAATGGAAAATCTGGTGCGTATTGCCCATTCCTTAAATAGATAATCTATTTTCTAATACACTCAAAAATCCAAAAATAACTAATAATTATATTATCATAGTAATCATGAATTTATTTATAACAACAATATGTTCATAAGATATTAAAATATCTTCATCATAAGATGACTTCCCAATAGACATTATAATAAAAAAGTATATTATTATTAATTATAAAATATACTAACTCTAGTAATTAGATAGATAATTATTTTTTTAAGATTGTTTTAGGTAGGTGTGATACTTTTATTTTATAACTTCTATGACTCTCATTATGAAATATTTTTTGAATATCTTCTCCGTAAGACGACCTCTTCTCATATTTTTATTCTGACGATAACATATGACATAAGAATTCAACTAATTAACCATTATATTAGTAATATAATTTTATATATAGTCAGATAAATTTCAAACATTGTGTATTTTTATTCTGAGTAGATGGAATATATTCCTTCATTCTTGTAAGATAAATCACTTTTGCATAGATCGAATACTTCTATCAATGTCAGATAAACTTCCCAAAACTATTGTCTGAAACACTAAAGAAACCCATGGATGAATAAAACTATTGATATTATGAATCATAAAAACTCATAAAATCTATGATATGTTGGAAAAACATAATCTATCCATCACTCTACCCTGTTTTATGATAAAATAATCTGGATATTAATACAAAACATTTCCTAATATAATAATTTATCATAAAAAATTAATTCATATGATAAAACATTTAGAATTACAAATTCATCCTTTTATTATCCCACTTTATATAAACTGTCCCTTTGAAGATCATTTTATTCTACCCATAATAATAAAAATTAGAAACCATAAATTTTATCATTAAATTTTTATATTCTCATTTTATTTTTACATTTTAAATAAAGAAGATGAATGTTTCACATTCTTATAAATTTGTATTTTAATGTTTTGTATTCTAATTTTATTATCCTACGTTTTAGGATATAAAAAATAATTAGAGTAAGGAAAAAAATTAATGTTACAAAGGAAAATCAATAAATAGTTAATGCTACTGATTTTGAATATAATTTGTCACTAATTTGTGTCAATTAGTAATAGATATCATTAAAAAAGATGGAAAATAAAACATGAATATTAAATAGATACCCAAACACATTGATCATATGTATACAATATTAAAAAAATATATTAAAAATATTGAGAATTCATAAGTTAATAATATTGAATAACTAAAAATAATATTAAAATTAACATCCTAAAAATAATATTAACATCATTCATGAATTCAAGTTTAATCTTAAAAATCTATTTAAATGTTTAAATATTCCATTAATGGAATGATTCATTCTTTAATGATTCCATTAAACCTAGGATTATTCAAATTCTTTTAATGATTTTATTAATCTATGCATGATTAATTTATTGAGATATTCCATTATTCCAGGCATTTTTCAATTGTTTTTAGTGTTTCCATCCACTTGGTATCTAACTACCAAAACTGAAGAATGTAGTCATATAAATTTATGAATGTGAAATGATTTTTTGGTGGTGCATTATTGAGGAATAATTTCTGCTTATAGGGTAAATTTGTTTCAGGAAAAGGGGAGTCATGTGTTTTGAAAATAACATCTCCTAATGTTAGTAGATAATCTCTAAGAAATATTTATCTTCTAATGAAATCCATATGGTGGTGGAAGGGATATTAGGATATATTCAATGATATCTCAATAAATATAATCTATCTAAAAGAGAAATGATAATATAGAAAATTTAATAGGAAAATATATAGAAATAGATTTAGAAAACCATGTATTTTCCCATAGAAGAATGTGAGCTGGGTCCATGATTTAATTCAGAATTTCCAAATAAAATGCATGAAGATCTATGATCGTGTGTCCAGAAAGACGTCCTTATATCATACTAAACAAAGAATATTCATAGACATCAATCATTTTCAACATTTAATTATATAAAATATTCCAAAATCATTATAAAATCACTCCGTATAATCTGTGAATAAATTACCAAAATATATTGAACATCCCCCTTCTCAGCACAAGATAATGTTAAATTCTATATCTATTTAAAAATATTCTATATCATACCTACTAAATGAAAATTGAGAGAAATAATTTTCATTTTTAGACATTGTAAGATCTTAGGGATCAATAATGGATTCTAATTCTACTTAATTATCATCTTAATAATAAAATTGTAGCATCATACTGTTTATAACTTCATGATTATGATCATCAAATATCATCTCCAAAATATAAATTTTTTTAGAGATTCGTATATTTTTTATAAACTAGAGATGATAAATCGTACATAACTATTTACATTAGACTTTATTGGAGGATTTTTTGGAACATTTTGTTATAAAAGAGAGATTATTTTCATCTTTAATTGATTAATTGATTTGGAATAGGTCCGATGAAATACATGAGTCATTCACATTATATCTATTATGAACATTTGAATATATAGTGTCAATTATTTTTGTAAAAAGTCCCACATAATATTTTTTATAGTGGAATTCGTTGTGTTTTTATTCATATAAACTCTTCATAACATAGAATAAACATCCATTGGATTTAAGACATCAAAAAAGGGTTCTACTAGAATCATGTCAAATGAAGAATAGAATAAGTAATTTAATCCATTTATATCATCAATTGAAATTTTATGATCATGAAAAATCCATATATCATCCATAAATTCAAAAAAAAAAGTTCCAATATTCCAATTTCGACATAAAATTGGAATAACTTTTCTATGATATCTCAGTAGTATTATAGAAAACATTTGCACTTTTAAATATCTACATTATTAATTCATAGGAAAGAATCTATCTTATTGAACTTATATAACTTATTAACGATTCAGACCAAACTATTTTTCCTTTAGAATTGTCAGAAAATGTTTCATAACTTTTATCAATCGTTGATAGTGAGTGAAAAATTAAGAAATGTCCACCCATATGTCTTGAAAAATCACTTTCTAGAAACAAATTTTCATATCCATTGATTTGGTTCTTCACTACAACAACAAATAAATAAATTTCTTTTTACAAAAACCCTTTTGGGTCTAGAAATTTTCTCTCTTGGAGATCTTGGCATACAAATTTTTTTTGTTTTCAATATAAAATAGCAACTTGTATTTAAAACCAATCTTTTAAAAGATGAATTTTTTTATTCAAAAAAATTGCGGTTTTTTAGATTATAAACATTAAAATAATTAGAAAAGTCTCAAAAAAGAAAATAGGTACCTTCAGAAATTTTTTTATAATTTTTTACAGAATAGTTTTTAAAAAATCTAGGGTTTTCACCATGAATTCATATTCCATACATTTATTTCTTATGCATATTTTGACATGGAATTATGTTGAGATAATTATATCCATTAGTAAATACACATAAAACATATTTACTATTTTGATCTTCCTTCTTTAGGTTCTCTAATATGTTTTGGTGTTCCTTATTTGAGGTAGTATAATTTTTGAATTCAATTATTGTGTCTGAAATATATTAATTAATGTCTCCCTCTTCATTAACATTATCATTTTAGCAGTTACTGAGAGCCTTATTTTTCATCCATATAAATAAATAATTAGATTCTAAAATTGTACTATATTCATTTAATTCATCATATGATAAGTATTCCTTTTTTGATTAAAATTCACAATGAAATGAATAGTAAGAATATACATAATCTAAATGCATAATTAATAATATATTGTCCTTTGTATTAATTTCTTCAAAAAATGTTTCTTATGATGTTCATTCACTGGAATATTTAGAATCACTCTATGAGGCCTTCATATCTTTCATAGATGTCTTATAACCAACCTTCATTAAGTATTTATTTTTGGGCTTCTTATCATCCTTAATTTGTGGATGATCAGTGTTGATATGTCATAGTTTCTCACACACAGAGCATCGTAACTCATTAAAATTATCACTATGCCTTTTATATTTGATGAAATGTATCTTGAATACTATTATCATATTTTATAAAATTTCTAATTTTTTTACAAGATGCGAAATATCATTATTTTATCCATAATTTCTTGAGAATCTTTCATCTTTAGATGTTTCTCTGATTTGTAGTTTTTTTCATACAATTATCATTATAAATATAAAAATTCATGAAAAAATTCATATCTTTCATCATTATCACCACTCTACCTTCCAATTACATTTTACTAGCATATATTAAGAGAGTTATAATGAGATATTTTATCTTATAACTTTTTTCCTTTTTAGATTTTCTAATGGAACCTATGATTCCACTACACATAATTGGTAATATTCCATGAAATTTCAACATTTGTTTGAGTTCAGTTATATGTTCTCCTAGTACAATAAATTTATAAAAAAAATCATTGATCCTTCCATTCAGTCGAGTAATACTATCCCCTTAATCCATTTTGAGTGTATCAAATATAAGCTTGGATTTATCATATGTACTATCCTTAATAGTTTCGATACCTTCTTATGAAACTGGTATACTGTTACACATTTCATATGTTGTATGAATTTGAGAATCTCTGATCAAATTATCTAGTCCCATTCGGTAAATCATTATATTCATATCATTTGTGTTCAGATAAATAATTGCTTCAACTTTAGCATCCAATATTTTATTTCATGTCTTAGGAATTTAATTGGGATTTACTGATTTGAGATAAAAATTCTTTCCAAGATTCATTATATAGATGTCCATGATAGCCTTATAGAAACCATAATAAGATCCATTGAAGTAGGAACATACAACCATTGACATACCTTCTCAGTTAGCTTCCATGGAAGGAATTTTAAAATATATATTTTTACATCATCCATTGATAACTATGAACTCATGAGTCATAAGCTCTAATTCCAATTTCTATATGAGATAATGGCGAGCTAAACACCCAAATGGGTGGTGAATTGAGTTTCTAAAAATATTTTTATAGATAACCTCCCACTTCAATATATTTTACTGTCGATATTTTACGTAATAAATATAGTTTTTTTAAATAAAAACATAATGGAATGATATTAAACACATGATATTTATTGTGGTTCGGGGAACAAAAATCCCTTAATCTACTCTACAAACCCTTTACTACACAATCTTGGATATTTTCACTACAAAAACACTTTTATCAGGGGATCCCAGCATAATGAAAGAAGGGGTCACTTAATAAAATGGTTCATGATCCTCCCCCCATGATCTCTTTTTACAAGACCTATAAATGGAATCAACACACTCTTACAATTAGTGTAAAAAATTATAAAAAATAAACTTTTAAAGACACTGTAGTGGAACTAAGATATAAGTGGGACCTCACAAAAGTCAAATATTCATTGTCTGAATATGATGGGTTTCAAATTATATCTCAAGTTGAATTCAATGAAATTGATAAAATTTGTAATAACAATATGATAATTTATTTTTGATATTTTTGATGTATAGGATTTCAAGGAATTCACATGTATGAGCGTTTTAATCATTATTCACATTTATCTATCAAATATTCATCATCTTCATTCATATAGAGACTAAATGATTAGTTTATATCTAATTTTAAAATTAATAATGTGATAGTTCTAACATTCATGCGATCCACAGATTGAGTAGTAGAAAAGATATGCAATAAAATACATGATTCCATTGCTTCCAAATATAGAAATTAATTTCAAGGTAGCGATGCAAGAAATATTATCATTTTTGGGATATTTCCATTAATGGAAATGAATGTACATATCGATAATAAATTAAATGGAAAATCAGTTTTTCGATACTCTCTAAAAGCATTAAATGACTTATCTAGAGATTATAAAATAAATAGTGACATTCTTCCTAATAGCTACATATTCAAAAAATATTCAAGTGATAGTACTATTCCTTATCATATAACTTCCAAAGAAAAATCATAACATAAAACATGTATTAATATTTTTCTTAAGATAAACTAACATCTATACATCATATAAAAATTCTTCAGCATAGGATATATATGTTATGTAGGTGTGACAATTATCATTCATAGATTCTTTGATTCTCATGATGTAACACCCTGACCCCAGTTACCCAGAGTCAGTGCGTTATTGCGTAACATTGGAATGATAACAAAATATCATGTCTTGAAAGACCGATTAGTTTAGTATCCTTGGAATCACTAGATACATTCATAAAAGTTACATTACATCATAAAGTGAAAAACTATAATAACATGGTCTCCATAGTCCACACTCATATCCCCTTATGACTATCCCTGCAGGTCATTCATAAAATACTTCTCTACATACTGGAAAATATTATAACATTGAAAGGGGTGATCTCAGATGCTCAGTAGGGATAACAATATTGTAGAAGCTTTCATAAATAAACAAAAACATTTAAGTCAATGTATAACGAAAACAAAAGCCTTTTAAACATGAACTTAAGCATAATATGGAAAAAGTAAAATGAAATAATGCCATTTACTTATTTACATGGATATTCTACTAGTCGAATAATCACATGCAATATCAATAACCACTTTATAATGATGGAATGCATAATGCCATACTATCATAACCACGTAGCCAAGGCCTCGTTCCAAGACTACAAATAATATTTTGTCAAGGCCTCATGCCAATACACTAGTTTGTCTCATGAGACCTACCGATTCATCGAGGAGCTATAGCAGGCTCCACCCATCACATACTAAGTCCAATTCATTCCTAATATGTAAAATGTTATATAAACATTTAGGAATACCATTTTTTAAAATACCGTATGAAATTAATTGCGGAATCAAAATACCAGTTCAATTTTTAGAAGAAACTTACAATTAAAATTGATCAAATATACTCCAGTGTTTTTCTGAAAACATTATCCAGGCTGATGAAAACAAAATAACTAATTTTGAGACTACTCGACTAATTACAGGCCATGATGGGTCCACGCCCAATCCCTTCCTGTCTACCACACTTGAGAGTTGGGTTTTCTGAAAAATGTTTAAGCTTGCGATAAATACATATACATTTGCACTAGGTTTTAATATATAAAAACTCATAAATAACTTTTGATACATACCATTTTCAATACCAACATAAAATAAAATTAAAACATGGTATTTGTTTTTCATTTAAAAAAGGTTATGACTTATAGAGGAAGCCGAAACTCAAATAATGGTCACGGCGGTGGAGAAGTCATTGTCGCCACATACGTAAGACAAAACAATACTTTTGTTGTTTTGTAAAAACGTTTCATATAAAAATATTCTTTTTTAATAAATGTAAAAGTCAAAGGGGGTTTATACACCATATAAAAAGGAAGTTGTGTATAGAACAAAATATGCCTCAATGAAAGGAGATTGAGACGAAGTCCCTTACCAATATCATTTTTTAAATAAAATAGATCTATTATGTGTATTCACTATAAGTACACATAACAAAAGTACAAATACAAGATATGACATAATAATATCATGACATAATTGGAAAGTAGGAGATTAACCCATAGAACGGAAATTGGGTTAAGAAGTTCTCTTACCTCGTGTCCGACATGACTCGATCATTCTATAACCTCCTTAACAATAAAATAGAGTTAATTTAAGTTTGATTAAGAACCTTTTACATGTTCATTATTCCTTTTATATCACTTATTACCATGTTATGAACATTATGTAATTATTTATGTTAATAACGGTTATTTTGTCGATCTTTGGTACTTGAGTCAAAATAACCTTCTTATAATTACCAGTTGTTCTTGTGGTAAAATATCCATTATATCCAGAATTATATTCCTATTGTAGATATCATATATATCATATATATCCAGTATATACATGAATTTATAATATTACAAAACATATAGAGGTAAGAAATGAAATGAACCATTCATTGAGACGGTAAGCCATACGTACGCATAAATGCTATTTTTTTTCTATTTTGTATTTAATGGAATGAAATTATAATTATATAAAGTTATACTATAATTCCATTATAATATAATGTATAATACCATTTACTCCATCCTTTATACATCCCACATATGGCATTAACGATTCAAATCACTTTGAGGGGGCGGTATTCCGCACTTCCTAAAATGAAAATATCGTGTTTCCCATAATGGAAACCATAAAGGTATGCCATAAATGAAAAATACAGAAACTTAAGTAAAACATAAACATATTATATATTGTATATAAATATAGTGACATCTTAATGGCCACCTTTTAAGGTGTTATATGAGTGTTGAAAAATCATCGTTTCGTGAGGCAGAAATTCACCATCCACAGAAACAGTATGTTCTTTAACCATTAAATGTAAGTGTGTATAAGTGTATCTCTAATACTTCTTATAACAACATCCTAGTATACTGAGGATACTGGTGTTGTTAAAAAAGAAATTAATAATAAGAGTTTAGGGGGTTGGAGAAGCAAAATAAAACATAACAACACAAGAGAAAACACTACCTTTAAAACATGTAACTCTTTTTTATTTGAGCTCAAAGGATTACTTGGGAAGAATTATTCCCAAAGTGATGCTTATATAAGTAAGATAGGGAAGTTGAGAGAGTATATTGGAAGAGGTTGGTCAAGCCAAAAGGCTTTGAAGGTGTGAGTATGGTGGTAGTGGTGCGGGCCTTTTATAAGAGGAGAGGAGGGGCACTCTTGGAAGGTAATGAAATGTTACTTTATTATATAATGAGATTCAGATTTTAAAGGTCCCACACTTATATATTTCAAGTATAAGGTGATAAGGGTTAGAAATATACTCATAAAATAGGTTTTTGACAAGTGTATGTCTAATGTTTTACATTATCTTTTCATTTTATTTTAATTGTTTATTAATGAGGTAATCGCTACATCATTATGGTGTCATAAATAATTTAATTTATTTAATGTCTAAAAATAATAAAAAAATATCATGATGTAGGAAATCAGTTTATATTTCTAATGAATATTTATAGTCAAAAATACAACTTCTATAACCCCATTTAATAATTGATTTAGTTAACCAACTCATGTTTGTGAAATTTTTATTTTAACATTAAATAAATGTTTTTTAATGTCATTTTCCTATCAAAGTGGTTCCATGGGGTCCCCAAGTTGACCCATTGATTTTCTTCGTCGGCCATGACTCATCCAATAGGGGTAGGACATGTTTTATGGTCATTACATATTATTATAACATTATCTTTACCTTAAATTACACTAATTAACTTTAATCGCGATTATTTATACTTAAAAGTTACAATTCACCAAAAATTATGTTAATCCCATTGAACCAAATTTTACTTCATAATGACATCCATGTATGTTGGATCTTTTAAAATCATATCATAGAAGTGGTAATTTTTCATTTAAATGAAAAATCAGTTTTTTTAACTACCACTAAGTGGTTTCACTATTTATCAAAAATTGAAGTTTTCCAGAACAATGCCAAAATTTCACCCTAAGCTATAATTGATATTCTGAATTCAAAAATGATGTATATTTTAAAAAATTACAAATATATAAGTTGCATTAATTAATTTTATAATTAATTCCCGCTGTCACAACAAATAGCGTGTTTTTAAGAAACAATATATATCAAAAGATTGACAATTGTTCATGTCCAATTGCAATGTTAAATTAATTCTAATGACCACCATTGGATAAAATGGTAAAAATATATTCTAATTATACTTTAAAAACACTAAATAGTATAATTTATCACTATAAATTATTTTTATTAAAAAAGTTGTTTTTAAGTATTTTTCACTATTCATAAAAAATTGGAAGTTCTCAGAAAAATACCAAAAATTCAACATAGGCTAATTTCGATATTCTGAATCCAAAAAAGAAGTCCATTTTGAAATATAAAATATATATAATTTCAAAAAGTGGGTATTACTATTCATAATGGCTATTTTGATTGGTCGCGGTGTGTTAGAATCTTGAACTTGCGTACAATGCAAGCTATTGCAATATTGAAAGCGAAGCGTATCGTGGATGCTCGGGGTGTTACATTCTCCCCTCCTTCAATAAATTTTTCCCTCGCAATTTGAAATTTTTCTTTTAAAATAAATGTTTGAAAATAGAAAATACCTTTGTGGAAAACCTACATCGGAAATAGGGTTAATAAAAATATAACTTTAAAAGATAGAAAGAGAAGTACAAAGGTTACCCAAGATAGCCCATACTTGGATTATATGAAAATATGGATATAGAGGAAAGAAAAACCATCACGGTCTGATGGAGAGTTGTAGAAAACAGGATTAGGAGAAAGTTAACCATATGAAAATAACAAACTTGTGATTGGTTAAACGGTCATTGAATCCCCAGTTGGAAAAGTTAACCAGCAATGTATTTGTTTTATGTTACCTTTTATAAAGTTGAGAAATTTATTTAGGAGATTTACTAAGAACTTAAGGGATTATACATACTTGTCATATAGACATTCATTCTTTATTAAATTTTTTACCACAGACCCATCTTTCACTCTAAAAGGTAATAGAACTAAAAAATATTCTATTTATCATAATTGTATAAGGTTCCAAATATTAACACATACCATTTAGATTATGAAAACTATTTCGCAATAACTAGGGACTTTTTGTAGGCTAGTGTTAGGTAATAAAGGAATGTCTCACTATGGTTGTGGGTTCGATTCTGGCAGCTTTGTCTGACGCGACGGGTTGTCCCCCGACCTGAAGGTTGTCCATTTCCTAATACTATAGTATTATAATAGACCAAAAATAATCCTCAGAAATGTTTTAACCATAAGAAATACTATCCATGTTTCATCTTAATCCTTTCCATCATTTATAGTTATCCAAAATACCTCTGTCCAGACTTTATCTAAAAGGTCTCTAAATTCCAAAATCAATTGTAACATCAGATTCCCAAAAAAACTAAAGTTTCCCTTATTGTCATATACTAAAAATATGATTACCTTCATCATATTAAAACCTTAATGAGAACAACAAGTACTGCAGTACAATCATATTATTCTTATAACCAGAATATAATCCTTCAGTTGAAAAGCACCAATACATTAATTATTCCGCTTCAACTGTAGTAACAACATAAGATTGGCCTTGATCCCTGGGCCTTTTCTAAGGTATGTTTCCCTAATGCTTAGGAAATTCATTGGAATAATTCCCCATTTTCCTACAATTTTAGCTTTCATCATTGAAAGCCTCTTTCTTTCCCTTGCAATCACGAGCCTGGTGACCTTTTTCTCCACATTTATAACAAACTCCCATTCCTTTTAGGCAAGTACCGGGGTGATTCTTCCAACAATTATAGCATAATGGAAAATCTTTCTATCCCTTTTTCCCTTTATCTGTCTCTTGTTCCACTGTTCTCTTCTTCTCTTGATTTACTTTATTGTCATAAGATTTAGATAATTCATTTTCTGTCTTGATAGCACATGAGAAAATATCTTTGTACGATGAGAAGGTTTGTGAGACTAATGCTCAACGGAGAAACAGTTTTACCCTATAAAAGAAACGATAAATCTTACTTATTTTGTTGCGTATATAATCTGCTGCATGCCTCTCTAACCTTGTAAAGTTAGCTTCATACTTTGCGACATTCTCATCCTCCTTTTTTCTCAGACTCAAAAATTGCCTTTCCATATCTTCTCAATGGTCACGAGGAGAGTATTTTTCTAAGAAAATTTTCCTTAAACTCCATCCATTCCATACTTGATACTTCTTCATCTTCCTTTTTGTTTTGAATCAGCAACCACCATTGATCGGCATCTCCAGTGAGGTGGTAAAGTGCCATTACAACCTTCTCCCTTTCACTACTCCCCAAAGCGTGGAATATTTTCTCTAATGAGTTTATCCATTTCTTAGCTACTAATGGATTTGTAACCCCATTAAATTTTGGCAGTTGTTGCCTCATCAAACAATCTAACATTGATCCTCCACGTTGCGGATCAGGGTGTTCCATATGAGTAAGGTTATTAATCATATTCTGAGTGAGTTGTCCGAGTATGGTGATAAGATGATCAGTAGTGTTGTATCACCAGCTCTATTATAATTATCTTGAGTAGGAGGGAAATCCCTACATGGAGTGCATGCATAGATATAGTTTCCATTCCTTCCACTAGGTTCCATTTCTAAACAACGGCATAAACTAGATCAGTTTATGAATAAAAATACATAATTCCGTACTGGTAAAACACTTAACATAAATCGAACAGTATATGGATATAATCCATATTCATAAAAAAGAAATTTTTTCTTTGAGGAAGTATATACTCCTAACCCTTCATAGAGGATTTAAATGAAAATGAGAATTATCCTAAGCATATCCCCTGGGAGTGTCGTAACCAAGAGTGCAGCAAGGTCCGTTGTCGTTCACCCCTTCCCGTTCAAGTCTAGCTCAAAGCAGTGTTTTCGGGTTTTACCCCTAGGTACATCTGTGCCAGAGCTGCCTTATCTGCTTGTTTCCAGACAGTGATGTATTGCTCGTAAAACTCACAAAATCTGTATAATACCAAAATTCTAGGAAGTTCTTCTATACTAATCCTCAAATTCTATTTTCAGGCTATGTTCTCTAATCAGTGTTTATCTAAATCTAGCTTCCAAGGTTAGTACTGAACTACCTCTGATACCAACTATAATGCCTCGACCCCAGTTCTCCAGAGTCGGTGCATTATTGCATAACATTGGAATGATCACAAAAGATCATGTCTCGAAAGACCGATTAGTTTAGTATCCTTGGAAACACTAGATACATTCATAAAGGTTACATGATATCATAAAGTGAAAAAATATAATAACACGTTATACATAGTCCACACTCATATCCCCTTCTGACTATCCCTGCAGGTCATTCATAAAATACATCTTCGCATCCTGAAAAATATTAAAACATTGAAAGGGGTGATCTCAGATGCTCAGTAAGGATAACAATATTGCAGAAGCACTCATAAATAAAAAAATAGTTATAGCAATGTATAACTAAGACAAAATCCTTTTAAACTTGAACATTAGCGTAATATGGAAAATGTAAAATGAAATAATTCAATATACTTATTCACATGGATATTCTACTAGTCGAATAATCACATGCAATATCAATAACCACTTTCATAATGATGGAATGAATAATTCCAGACTATCATAACCATGTATCCAAGGACTCGTGCCAAGACTACAAATAATATTTTTTCAAAGTTTCGTGCCAAGACACTAGTTTGTCTCTTGAGACCTGCCGATGCATCGAGGAGCAATAGAGGGATCCACCCATCACTTACTAAGTCCAATGCATTCCTCATATGTAAAATAGTATATAAACATTTAGGAATACCATTTTTTAAAATACCGTTTGAAATTAATCGCGGCATCAAAATACCAGTTAAATTTTTAGAAGATACATACAACCAAAATTGATCAAATATACTCTAGTGTTTTTCTGAGAACATTATGCATGCTTCTGAAAACAAAATAACTAATTCTGAGACTACTCGACTAATTACATACCATGATGGGTCCACGCCCAATCCATTCCCATCTACCACACTCGAGAGTCGGGTTTTCTGAAAAAAAAATTAAGATTGTGATAAATACAAATACATTTTCATTAGGTTTTCATATATTAAAACTCATAACCTACTTTTGATACATACCAATTTCAAAACCAGAATAAAAGAAAATTAAACCATGGTATTTGTTTTACATTTAAAAAATGTTATGGCTTGTAGAGGAAGCCGAAACTAAAATAATGGTCACGGCGGTGGAGAAGTCATTGTCGCCGCATACATAAGACAAAACATTCCTTTTGTCATTTATTAAAAGCACTTCATATAAAAATATTCCTTTTGAATAAATATAAAAGTCAAATGGGTTTATACACCGTATAAATGGAAGTTGTGTATAAAACAAAATATGTCTCAATGAAATGAGATTGAGACGAAGTCCCTTACCAATATATTTTTTCAATAAAATAGATATATTATGTGTATTAACTATATGTACAGATAAAGAAAGTACAAATACAAGATATGACATAATAATATCATGACATAATTTGAATGTAGGAGATTAACCCAAAGAACGGAAATTGGGTTAAGAAGTTCCCTTACCTCGTGTCCGACTTGACTCGATCGTTCTTTAACCTTATGAATAATAAACTAGAGTTAGTTTCTTTTTTCATAAGAAATTTTTAAATGTTCATTATTAATTTTACATCACTTATTACCATTTTATGAACATTACGTAATTATTTATGTTAATAACCTTTATTTTTTCGATCTTTGGTACTTGAGTCAAAATAACCTTATTATAATTACAAGTTGTTCATGTGGTGAAATATCCATTATATCCAGAATTATATTCCTCATGTAGGTATCATATATATCATATATATCCAGTATATTCATTCATTTATAATATTACAACAATATAGAGGTAAGAAATTAAAGGCACCGTTCATGGAGACAGTAGACTGTATGTACGCATGAACGATACTTTCATTTCTATTTCGTATTTAATGGTATGAAATTATAAATATATTAAGTTATAATATAATTCCAGTATAATATAATGTATAATACCATTTACTTAATCCTTTATACATCCCACATATGGCATTAACTATTCAAATCACTTTGAGGGGGCGGTAGTCCGCACTTCCTAAAATGAAAATATCACGTTTACCAATAACGGAAACCATAAAGGAATGCCATAAATGAAAAATAGAGAAGCTTAACTAAAACATAAACATATTATATATCATATATAAATATAGTGACATCGTAATGGCCACCTTTGAAGGTGTTATATGAGTGTTGAACAATCATTGTTTCGTGAGGCAGAAATTCTCCATCCACAGAAACAGTATGTTCTTTAACCATTAGATATAAGTGTGTGTAAGTGTAGCTCGAATCCTTATTATACCAACATCCTAGGATATCGAGGATACTGGTGTTGTTACAAAATAAATGAATAAAAAGAGTTTAGGGGGTTGTAGTAACAAAATAAAACATAAGAACACAAGAGATAATACTACCTTTAAAACGGGTAACTCTTTTTTATTTGAGCTCTAAGGATTCCTTGGAGAGAATTATGCCCAATTTGAGGATTCTAGGAGTAAGAGAGGGATGTTGACAGAGTTTTTGGCTAGAGTTTGGCCGAGCCAAAATGCTTTGAAGGTGTGAGTATGGTGGTAGTGGTGGGTGCCTTTTATAAGAGAGGAGGAGGGGCACTCTTGGAAAGTAATGAAATGTTACTTTATTATATAATGAGTTTTGGATTATAAAGGTTCCACACTTATATATTTCGAGGATAAGGTGATATGGGTTAGAAATATAATCATCCAATAGATTTTTGACAAGTTTAAGTCTTAGATTTCACATTATCTTTTCATTTTATTTAAATTGTTAATTAATGAGGTAATCGCTGCATCATCATGGTGTCATAAATAATTTAATTTATTTAATGTCTAAAAAATATGAAAAAAATATCATGATTTAGGAAATATTTTTATATTTCTAATGAATATTTATAGTAAAAAATATGACTTGTATAACCCCATTTAAAAATTGTTTCAGTAAACCAACTCATGTTTGGATCATTTTTAATTTAACATTAAATAAAACATTTTTAATGACATTTTCCTACCAAAGTGGCTCCATGGGGTCCGAAAGTTGACCCATGGATTTTCTTGGTCGTCCATGAATCATCCATAGGGGTACGACATGTGTCAAGGTCATTTCATATTATTATAACAATATCTTTACCTTAAATTACACTAATTACATTTAATCGCGATTAATTAAACATTAAAGTTACTATACACCAAAAATTATTTTAATCCCATTGAAAAACATTTTACTTCCTAATGAAAAACATTTATGTCATATTTTTGAAAATCAAATCACAGAAGTGGTAATGTTTCATTTAAACAAAAATTCAGTTTTTTTAACTACCACTTAGTGGTTTCACTATTCATCAAAAATTGAAATTTTTCAGAATAATGCCAAAATTTCACCCTAATCTATAATTGCTATTCTGAATTCAAAAATTATGTCTATTTTAAAAAATTAAAAAAATATAAGTTTCATTAATTAATTTTATAATTAATTCCCCCTGTCACAACAAATAACTTGTTTTTAAGAAACAATATATATCAAAAGATTGACAATTTTTCATGTCCAATTGTAATGTTTAATTAATTATAATGACCACCATTGGATAAAATGGTAAAAACATATTCTAAATATACATTAAAACCAATAAATAGTATAATTTATCACTATAAATTATTTTTTTTAAAAGATGTTTTTAAGTATTTTTGACTATTCATAAAAAATTGGAAGTTCTTAGAAAAATACAAAAAATTCAACATAGGCTAATTTCGATATTCCGAATCCATAAATGAAGTCCATTTTGAAATATAATATATATATAATTCCAAAAGTGGGTATTACTATTCATAATGGCTATTTTTATTGGTCGCAGTGTGTTAGAATCTCGAACTTGCATACAATGCAAGCTATTGCATTATTGAAAGAGAAGCGTATCATGGAAGCTTGGGGTTTTACACATGAGATAAAATTTTATGGATTTCATTTTGAAAAGATTATGTAGTATATTTTTTTCATTCTGGGTAAATAAATTGACATTATAAATAAACAACACTGCCATTCTCATAATAAATGTCTTATGTAGTTAGATAAACATCCCATATAGAGGATTTCGAATTCCAAGTACATGGAAGATATTCATCAATTCTCATATGATAAAGTAAATTGTCATAGATAGAATGATTTACTCAACATATGATAAAAATCATAAAAATATTCTTTAATTCACTTTGGATTACCTTGTTTGAATAAAATTAGGGATGTGTCTGAATCATCAAAACACATAAAACTAATATATACACGATGAAAATAATAACTCAAATAGTTTGGTCACAAATGAACTTTAGACAACCATTGGGTTCTCCTAATGTGGTCCAAATGGTCAGCTATATAATGCAATGGATAAAATTTATTTTCCATAAAACATTTACACATATATTAATCTATTAAAAATCACAGTTAACTATATTATATCATTAAGAATATAAGATCACACCATCTAAAATAACCAGTTATATAAAAACCATCACCTAATGTTCTGAAAATTTATTATATTTATGTCAACAAAGATGATGCCATGTAATAAGATGATATATATATTTATATGGGATCCCCTTTTCAGATAATATTTATAATCATCAATATCTCAATATTTTTAAGAAACTGAATGGAGGAATCTATAAGAACATCCTATAAACAACCTCATATATGGTAGAATATTGCAGAAATCAACTCTTAATTCAATGCATGAACCATTATCACCACATATTCTATAATATTCTTTATATAAATGAATCATGGTTTATGTATAACTTCCTCAAAATATTATTCACCCACACAATCTTAATGCATCCCCAATAGAAGTGAATGGACACTAACCTACTATTGAAATCAATATGAGACCAAATGAACAACAACCCATCGGTCCCTATGATGATTTAAATTCTCACCATCTTTAAAAGTAAGAAATTAAAAAAGTTCACATATTCCATAAACTCTAAGACACACCTCAAGAATCTATAATAAGTACAAACCACTTTTCTAGAGGTATGTTAGGAAAGACTACTGGAATATAATTCCAAGAAAGAACTTCATCTAGACATCATATGAGATGATATAAATAAATTTAATGCTCTTATATCAAATAAGTACGTAATGATCCCAATTGTTCTAAATAAGAACCATTTTTTGAAGAATTAATTCCTTATCATAACATTTAGTTATTGGAAAAACATTCAAAATGTTTTTTAATTTGAAAAATTATAAGTTATATTCTGTTAAATGTAAAAAACTATTACGAAAATTAAACATTGATAATATAAATATAATATTTTAACCACTATTATTATCATATATTAATGGTTATGAAAAAAATTTATTGATAAAAACATAATATGCGATGACCTCAACTAGTTAGGTCATATTATATAATTCACAATTATTAGTGATTTTTTAGTGAGATGATATCAGTGAGGTTCTACTTTGACCATTCCCAGGAGGATATTAAATAACCAAAACATGAGAAAACCCATATTACAAAGAATTTAAAACATGTTAATATCATAACCCAAACATGGTTTTCAAACCACCCAAAGAATGTATCACTATCACACACCTTACCCATAGGGCATACACAGATGTAAAAAACGATATTGTTTCTAGTCCCTAGTAGGATGAAATTGTAAAATATATTTATGACTAAATTAGTTATAATATACATATCATTTAATTATCACATTTCAATAGAATAATGATTTTCATAATTAATATATTTTTTATGATAATGTCAAAAGTGTTTTTATAAATATATCAAATTAATAGACAGTTTTCAAAAAATTCACGATTTTTTAAATAAATGTAATTTCAATTAAATAAAATTAATAAATAATATTTTCTAAAATATAAATAATGATATAATTTATTTAAGTCCAATATAATTTCTCCGAATTTCATAAAATGGTCAATGTCATAAAAAATAGTATTTTTCATTATATTATTATTTTTTTAAATTTTAAATTATCATATACATAAAATTATTTTGGTAAAATATAAATTGTATTTAAAATAATAATGTAATAAATAGCCAAAGGTAAAATTTTTATTTCTTTATGATTCGGTAGAATATTTGTGTAGAAATTAAATATGATATATATTTACATTATGTATTATGACTTCATAAATTCCTAAAATTATTTAAAAAATACAATATAATCAGTCCAAGACAAAATAAATATTTACCCTTGAAAATATTTTTTTTTCATGTAATATGATTAATTTTATAAAACAATACTGAATACCACAAAACCTAAATTATATTTAAATTTGTTAAAATGAATTCATAATGAAAATAAATCACTTCCATATCATAAATTGGATTATTGAAATGATTTATTTTTATTTTCCGTATAAAATATTAAAAAAACTCCTCTTGTAGACACCTAGGGATATAAAAATGATATTTTTGTGGTTTTGATTACAATATTATATAGAGTCAAAAACCTATTTTTAGAAATAAATAAATAATTCCCCTCTAATTAACTATAAATAACCACCTAACTCCCACTAATAATGACAAAAAAATATACTGAGGATGATATTTCTCTCCCAAACCCTCTATAAGTCCCTCACAGGGTATTCTTATATATATTTGATGCTCCCCATCAATATTTTAGAAGTGGTTTCTCTTAGAAAGTGATTAAGTCATTCCCATGTTATTTAAGCACATTTTTATTTTATGTTATTTTATGTAAAATTTTTCATGTTGGAATGTGTTTTTAAACATCCATCATACTATCGCTATTATTCCAAATATTTTAGTGAAAAAAAACTCTCATTAAACCCTTTATAGAATCTTTATAAACAAAATTTTTTTTTTTATGAAATTATGCTGTAATTTTACATGCTAAAAATATTCATTATAAGTAACCATTCCTATATTTAATAAATTCTATTCCTCTAGATGTACCAAAACTTCCATGAATTGGGGGAATTCAAATATATAAAAAAAACTCATTCGTCATGTTATTAATTTTTTTTAAATTCATTTTTAAAATGTTTGATATATGTGATAAAATTTTTCATGTACTTGATACGATTGTAAAAAGTGGGAATGAAATTATATTTCCCCCTAATACATTAGCAAATGATTTCATCTCATGACATACAATATACCATGAATTAGTGGATATCCTAAAAACACCACGTTAGGATTTATCAAAAGTTTTCCTCTACATATTTATATAATGTAATTTTTATTTTGTTTCTATATTCATTATTTAATCTAATGTTATCATTTTACATCTTTCTTAAAATTTTATATTTATGAATTTATTCCATTTTTGAGTGTGTTTTATATATTTTTTAAAAAACCTATATTACGTTCATCATGTTATGCTTTTTTTATTCCCTTACAAGACTCTATATATCACCGAATTATTATGTATTCCCCTATTTAATTTTGTGTATTATTTAATGATAAATGGATTTGATTATAAGGGCATATTGTTGTGTTTTTAAATAATTCCTTTGTATACTTATTTGAATTTAATGAGAATTATAAATAATTTAACAAATAATCTAGGCCTATTGATATTCTAGGATTTCATTAAGATAGTTATTATGTAATAAATAATGAAATAATTTTAACAAAAGACATGGGTTGTCATAAATGAGATATTAGGAATTAAAGAAACTAGAATAATACCCCTCATGTTAGAGAGACCCTTTGACCATTCATGATATACTTAGTGTAAATAACAAGGACCTATGACCATGGATCCGAGATCCTAATCCAATGATCCCTAACTCTCTTGAGGAGCAACCCACTGAGGTGTTTATGACTACTACTTATATTGATACCCCAAGTTATCTCTGAAACCTAAACTCTCAAACCAAATCATTTTATTTTCTTGGGGTCCCTATAACAATATTGATGTCCTTTCATCAATAATGATCCTATATGTTGACCCAAATTAACCAACCGACCATAAATTTTATTCTATGTACTATAAGAGGCTACAATTGATTAACTTGATAGGATACTATAGGAGAAACTAGATATAGTAAGTTATATAATTGTGTTATCCCTCACTAGGACCTTCCTAATAGACATAATGAAATACCTATGAAGTAACCGTAATAAATTAAATCATTATTACAATACCAGTGACATAAAAAATTCCATTTGATTATATAATTATTTCACAATAATTATTCAAAAATTATATTCACATTCTTGTCCATAACCTGTTTTGAATTACATATTACAATATAGTGTAGCACCACAATATTTAAATACAAAGTACCATGTTATAATTTTTTTTAAAATCTGTTAGGTACATCATTATTTTGAATAAAACAAAAATAAATAATTTATATGACGAAAAAGAATTATATTATTTATTTTATATATTATAATGAAATTTATAACTAAGTAGTAATGTGCAAATATAACGGTAAGGTCATCAATGGAATCTGGATATTATGAATCAAACATTTGTAATATCAACATAACCGATATCCTTATATGTATATAATAGGATTGACCAAGTCATTTATAAATAAAATGTCTATTTATTATTAATAATATAAAATGATAAATAAATATTATTATAATTACATACATGTGTCTTGAAATAAGATAAAAATTTATAAAATTGATTTAATTTATTTTGGCACCAATCCCAAGATTTTAAAATATTATTAAATTTTTATATAAAAATAAATTTACTATATATGAAAATTTATTTCCATAAAAATTAACCTAAACATATAATCAATATTTTTAAATTATCAAATGTTGAATTTACAATGTTTTATGATATTGAATAATTTTAATGTAAATAGTGTAATATATTATAAATACACTATAGGTATTATAGCAGTACTATGTTGTAAAAAATTATTTAATATTTATAATAGGTGTATCCTCCATCATTAATATGTTAAATAATTTTGTAATTTTTTAAGAATACTGATGAAATGAACTTGTTTCCCAGTTCATGTCATCAGAGGAATTTATTAAATTAAAAAAGTTGAAAACAAAACCCGAGGAGTAATGTGTTTACACCAGCGGGGAATTAACAAGGGTACAAGGATACTAAAACAAAGAACAAAACCAAAAGCCAATATGAGCACCTTCAAAATGCAGAGGGATCTTCCATCGAGGATCAGCTATCAAAGATCTTCCCATGAAGAACTAAAAAGACGTTCTATCCAGGGCATATATCAGTATCCTCAACAAATTACACAACTAATCAATATATCAGATTTTGATAAAACTAAAGAAGAAAAAGAAGCAAGATGCATAGTATAGTCCACCCCTTCAACATTTAATGAGATCAGACTGGTCCCAGTATCATCGAACCATGGAGGAAAATATTCTAATTGTCAGTGAACACTCTAAAGGAGCAATCAGTCTGAAAACCAAGCAGCAATTGTAGACCATCCGAACCAACCCAAAAAATATAGATCATAGATTCATCATAAAACTAGATCCAAATACATATCAGTAGCCCCATCCATATGTGCCACATAAATATCAGGATATGCATCTTTATATCAAGGCTAACAGATTAAATCAACAACTGTAGACCAAGAATCATATCACCGTGTCATGCATTTGAAAGAAGCAAGGCTGAGGAAGATAAATAAGAAAATAGAACAGTCCTCTGATCAAGAGTTCCATGCATTAAGATAATTCACTAAGTAGCAAAAAAGAAATCGAACAGTCCTCAGATCAGTAGACAGGAGCTAGCTTCAAACGGATTCAATAATAATACCTTAGAAACTGATGAAACCACAAAACAATCATTGATACAAAAAAGACATCCAACATTAAGCTGCATCAAAAGAGGGAAGAATAGTCTGTAAAAACAAGGGGCCAATAGAAAATAATGATAAATTAAAGAGTTTTTTTGAACTCCTTAAATATCTTTTCATTGAATATATCCTATTTAATGGAAAGATAAGTGGCCTTCGAAATCTCCATTTTTCAAAACGATTGACATAAGATTTTATCTCAAAGCTTCTCAGAAGGTTCTTGCTCATGACAATAAGAAACATCCTGATTATTGACCAGTTCATGCTATTGATGGGTCTCCACCTATTGAGGGGTTTCAATAACCTCATGTGACATGTCAATGAGAGGTTCAACTTGAATAGATTCATCACTTTCCTTTCTAGCAGGAGAGAGAGAACGTGTAACAATGGTGGATTCAATCTGACAGTAATCCCTAATCTTTCTTGTGTTACTAGGGTTAGGGGTGATAAACCCATCCGTGTCCACTATAGGCTTCATACCTTTTTCCATGAATTTTAAATAATATTCCTAAATTTTTAAATGGTGTTCCTCCACTTCAATTGAGTTTTCACTGGAGATTGAGTCTTCCTCCTATTCCTTTCCTCCATCCTCAATTGATTCTATATGCTCTTTTTTATCCTCAGAAAGATTGATTGGCTAGGTGAACTCAAATTTTCCTATTTATAAGTGCTCTTTTGTTGGTTGGTAATTCCATTTTTATCAATTTAATTATCAGTGATAGCAAAAATCTCATTAACAAAATTATCGATATGGTTGTCAAGAGATTGTAAATTCCGGTCTTCATTGATCTTAACATTTCATTCCTTATTAGTGAAAATAGATGGTCTTGCCTCATTACTTTGTTTTTCTCTGCCCTTTACTATCCATTTGGATGTCATTTTAGAACAACATTTATATTTTCGACAACTTCTTGAGTCGTTTCCAGGCCAAGAACACATCTTTAAAAAATATGAGACTCTCTTATAAACCACCTCTTGCAAAAATACAAATCCCCACTTTGTATCTAGATAGACGACGAAAATTGTTGGGAGACATCAATTTCAATGAAAATTCAATCTATGGAGGGTCTTGATAGGGTTTTTGTAGCTGAATCTATCCTCAAAAGTTTACCTATAAGTGAGGAAACAGAAAACAAATCATTTTTTTAAATAAATTCAATGGTTATTCAGGAAAACCTACCAGATTGGTGCAATAGGGGATTCAGTTTTTGGATCGATGTCGGGAGTCCATTTCTGCGTTTTCATTAGACAGCCCCCAAGGAACCCAAGATGTTTGACCTAGTGTCTATAATAGTCCTCTTCATAGTTGATTCTAAGCACAATATGTGAGGGATTGAGGAGAACAATTTGAAAACCCGTATATCCAATGGATTCTAAAGCAAATCTAATGATTTTTAAAGACAACCTTTCATGTTGAAATTTCCTAGCCAAAACAAACCAGAGATCAAAGGACAACAATGTTATGTCATCAGTTGAGAAGGAGATTTCATGTTCTCAGTTTTGTTGGAAGGTTTTTGGGTTGATCTGAGTTTTCTAAACCGCATTGACATTTCAGTCGAGATCTTCAATCGGTTTCCTGGTGACCACTTCAGTAAATGATCGAAGATCAGTGTTAGGGTTTAAAATGTGTGGCGAGAGTTTACCTTGTTCGCGTTGGGTCTCCATCAATCCTCTCCCATGCTATCAAAATAATCTTTAAATAATTTTATAATAATGTAATTTAAATCATTATAATCAATTAACATATCTATAATGGTGGATCATGTCTAAATTAGAAAATGTTATTTTAAAAACAATGTTTTGGAATAAATGAACTTTTTATTGAACTATAATACATCAAAATGGAATTGGGAATATATATTATAAAATATATAGAGGAATTACTTAAATTTGAAACGAAATTACTTAATAAAATTATAAAAAAATGTCTTTTTTTGTTTTTTAACACAGATATTTTGAAGGCATAATTCCAAAAATCAATACAAAACTCTCACAACATTGATAAATATTTCCACTATCCTTTTATCCCCTTTAAAAATTCACTAATCAGGTATATACATAAAACTATCTCTTAATCATACCTCTAATAATTTTTTGTGTTCTAATGTGTTACCTCTCAATCATTTAGAAGAAACATCGAAAGGTACGTGTTCCTAATATATTCTCTTTATTTTTTAATCATTTCAAATTCCATTAATTATTAATGTTAAATTTTATCAAAATTCATTATCATAAATTAATTAATATAATATTACAGATATAATACTATAAGTCTTCATTATATAACCTTCATAGTCTATTATAATTCCATATTATTATAATTGAGTATAAATCCATTATCCAAATCCATACATATGTCACATATTTGCGATAAAAGTTTTGTCTTATTTCTAAGAGGTTGGATTTTTCTATGGAATAATGGTGGTGATGTATCTTGGGGAATCATTATCTGGTCCCAACTAGTTAATGGTTTGTTTTGGTACTAGTAAAAATTTCTATCATAGAAAATAGACATGGAAGGATTTTCTTATTAAAAATTTATATTTTTGACACATATAAAATTAATATGACACATACACCAATTTTTTTGGGGTTTCTTTATCAATTATTTGACCTCCTACAATTGAATAATATTTTATTCAATTAATATTTCATACATGTATCCTTTTACCATATATGTTTCTTATAAGAGTACTTCATTATCATTTCAATGATATCGGCACCTTCCAATGAATTTTGAATACCCAATTGTTTCTGTTTATTTTATTTTATATTTATAATTTTTCAATATTATTTCATTTAATCAGTATTTTTTAATATTCCATATACATACTTGATTAATAAAAATTTAAAAATGTATTATGTATCTATCATTAGATATTAGGTTTTTTATGGAACATTAAGAAACGTATTTTTTTTTATCAATTTTCTTCATAAGATGGATGAATTTGAGTTAATATGTGATTGGTGTACAATAAAATTGTATAGCCCGTTGATGCATTGGTAGGCCCCATGAAAAAAATGGATTTAGTGTTTGATGTTTTACTTTGATAGTATGTATGAAATCATGGTCAAGGCTATAATAGTATTTTTATGTCTTCTGGGATTATGAATTTCATCATAATGAGAATCGTTATTTTATATGTTTGATTATTTATTATTTTTTCATCACATGATTAATTATTCTTATATATATATATATGGAATTTATTTATTTATTTATTCCTACATATATAATTTTTATCCTTCTTAAACTATGTTATCTTCAACTGTATGCTACCACTTACTGAGAATCCAATTTTTCACCTTCATATTGTATCTCCATTACTATAGTAAAAAAATATTATTAATAAACTTGACTTATAGATAATTAATAAGAATTAGTTAATATTTATGAATTGAATAACGTATTTTCTATTTCTAATATAATGTATTTATCAAGTGTTTTCTAGCATTCTAGCATTTATAAAATATTGTTACTAGTATATCATGAAAAATATATTATATAGTATTGTATTAAAACAACCTTCAAATATGGATTTCTAGAGTATTTATGATGAAAATACAGATATATAAATTACATAAAAAGATAAGTAATGCTTATAAAACATTACTTGGTGCCGAAAAACTTGATGATAGACTATCTTAAACCAATAATCTCTCTTTGGAATGATTATGCACTAAATGGGGATAAAATCACATCATCTCAATAAAATGGTTAGAATAGTCTATTATAAACATGTCCCACTATTATAGGATGATAAAATTCATCTATTGATCCAATATCCATGAATTAAAAACAAATAATATTTAATGTATAGGTCATCAAAAGCCACCCAATATGTCTTGCCTTTTGTCATGAACCATAACTCTATACTATATTTGGGGGAGGTGTGTGGTGTGGGGTTTGTGAAGAATATAGGGTTATAGATTCACCAATAGGACATCATACAAGTCTAGTATAATGAATAGACATTATATGATCTATATAATTCAAATAAAATAATAATGTACTCTTGTAACCAATAATTCTTGCGGGTTTTGTATTTTAATGTTTGCAAGATAATATTCCATGGTTTGTCCCCCCAAATAAAAAACTCTACCTCATGTATTACTATATGGAACATGATTGGATATAATACTTAAAACACCTAAGCCTCTATAGTATCTATAAGTAAATGATCATTCTTTACCACTGATTCATATGGATATATAGAGAGAGCATTTTCAACCTCAAGAATATCCTTGGGCCTCTATCATGAAGGCACCATATGTGGTTACCAAGATGATATTTTCTTAAATGGGAAAGATAGAAACGTATAATTCCTTCAATAACCGAAAAATATAATAAAATTCCGGGTTTAATAGGAACACATATAACAAAAAACTATAGGATACATTTCATAAAGGTTATCATAAACGACACTAGACTTCTCAAACCACTACCTTTATATAAGAAATACATTATCTCTGGCACAATTAAATTTTTCATTTTCCTATATTATAGGAATCATATAAACCATATGTAAAACTATCTATATTACACCAATTATATATTTTTTTTGATAAATTAATTTTTTTCATTTAAATAGTGAAACCCTATATTAGTCACTTGCAAATAGGTACATTACATGTGACTCTATGTTCCATATCATGATGAAAGGACTCAAACACTATCACCACCATGGGTAAGGGGAAAAAATAATTCTTCAAATTAATATATCACTTAAGGACTAAAATTAAACCATTGTTGCACAACCCCTAATATCAATTATAATTCCATTTAAACTCAAAATTACTTTTAATGTGCTATAAAAATACATGCGTATCTTCAAATAGGATATTTACACTCATTTTATCTAATATATGAAGTTTAAAATAGTAACTGAAAAAAATATTCTAGTAGAATTTAATAAAATCCAAACAAGAATACCAATTTCCAAGAGACAGATTTAAATTGCCACATGGTTGGATCTTTATATAAAAGAGGCTACCAACTAATTGTGAGGCTCAAAGAATTGCGGCCAGGGGACTATTCCCCCATTACCAGTATCCATTAATATTACAAAATAGGAGTATTGGTAATAAATTATAACATATATATGAAATTTCATTGGTATGATATTTATAAAATAACACACCATTCGTATCAAAATTGATACTGGTCATACATAAAATAGCAGTAAAAAAATTCACATTATAGGAGGATCAAGATATACAATTCCCAAAAGAATAATGTAATGTCAGAGGAGTGATAAAAAAATAAAGTATGCTCCCTAATGTCAAATCTATTGTGAATATTTCCACCTTATTTTTATGTTGACATTGATAAAATTAAATTGGTTTGTTTCTTGATAATAAATTCTATAGGATAATAAGAGTGCCAATGCAGAGTGTGAGTAATAAACCCTATAGGATAACAAAAAAAGACCACGAATAAGTAAAATAGATATTTTCAAGTGGTTATATTGTTCAAAAATTGAGAAATAGAATATAATAAAACATGTTCCCATTTTAGGTCATTCTACATTCACCAGGCTACCACAATCCCCCACTATATAGGATTTGGTCAACTCTAAAAGGAAGGTGTCACCATGTATTGCAGTCAAATAATTATTATCCATATTGTGATCTGAGGTTGGGATTAAAATAGATCAACTTATACATGCTCTGAAACTAGTCCTTGGGATATGCTCCCATATATAAGTCTTAAATCCACTAATAATCATTGTCACAGTCTAAAGAAGGAATCCTAATAGCTAACCAGTAACACCCGGATATCATATAATATGTTTTTTATCTAAATAACTATATGGGTTCTATACCTTTTGAAGTCAACATCCTTGTGAAAAATATGAAAATTTATTACACACTAAAAAATTAATCAAAATTTATGGTATTTAAGTAAAATGAAATTTTTGAAAATAATTTTTAATTAATTTTGGAAGTACTATTACTCCTAAATAACTATTTAGAAATATTTTTATTATAGAAATTGTAATTATACTATATATTTATTAAAAAAAATAATTTAGAGAATTTATTTTTTGAAAAATTATTTTTTATATATGTATAAAATAAATTCATTGGCAATGAATTGGTTTGAAATAGAAATAAAATTGTCTCAAGTTAAAGAGAGATTTTTTTCTTCAAAAAAAAATATTTTATACGGATATTGTGTTATTATATATAGAAATAAAACTGATCACTTTTTATGAATGATTTTAATAAATTTTTAATACGATATATTCAATAAAATAATTTATAATTCAATTATTTTTCTTTACTAGTAATGGAATTGAATTAAATAAATTTTTACTTTTATGAAATTATTTTTATGAAACTATTTCAATTGAGTTTTTTTTTAACTAATTTGAAAATAATTTCTGAAACAAATATAAATTGAATTAAAAAAAATATTTTCATACACATTATATAATCAATTTTTAGTGATGCTAAATTCTGTTTTTTATATTTAATAATAACTACGGAAAATATTTACCACCATGGTTATGGTGAAAATGATTTAATAAAGAGATTAATTTAGATTATACTATTTAAAGTATAACATTAGATTTTCTAAATTTGACTAGATGAATATATTTCTACATTAAATTTTCTTGAAAACAATCATTTTTAAATTTCGTTCCAAATTCAGTTGAAAAAGACAATATTATATATTAACACTTTTTTAGTATTTACATGTTGTCTAACCACATCAATTATAAACTGGAACCTTCTCCATTCACTCATTCACATAGCCTGAGCATCTAAATCAAAATAATACCTACCCAAATAAATTAATAAATTCTATACCCATGTTTTATAAAATATTTTATTCCCTTAATAATATTCCATGAATAATTAATGTGTAACAGAATAGTGGTTTCTCAAAAATGAGTAAAATTTCATTACCAATCTAATTTTAATTTCATTATTTTAACCTAGTTCTAATATTATTTAACCAGAATGAAATTATGAAGTCTTTATCATTACTATATTGAATATTTTTTCTTTTTATGCTAAAAATATTTACTAGTAGCTTTCTAAACTATGATAAATGTTCACAACATTCTTTCGTACATCTAGACTGCCACACCAACGAAACAATGTGTTTTATTTTTTAGGCCCACCATACATTTAACATTACATGGATACATTTAATGAATATAGAAGATATTTATTTTATAATTATGATTTTTATAATGTTTATTTTTTATTTATCTTCTTTTCATTCAATATATTGAAGAGTGAAAACATATCTCATGTGTTCATACAAACTATAATATCCATGACATGTTGTTATTAATTTTTTATAACAACATTATAAAATTTTTTATGAAAGGTTATATAATGAATAATTTTGACATATATAGTCTGATTATTATTATTTGTATCTTGAAACCTAGACTAAGTTTGAAGGAATAGAAATTTTGAGTGAAATTTTTCATGGAAATCATAAACGTTTTGTTGAGAATGTTAATTTTAATGTTGAATTGATAATATAAAAATAATTATAAATTATAAAATAATAATATATAGTAATTTATGTATGATTTTTGTTTTAAAATATATTTATAATTAAATTTTATTTATTATATATTACTTTTCACTGTGTACGAAGAAAAATTAGACTTGAGCTAAGGGTTTATGTCACACTCCCAGTTCTTTTCAAGATTGTAGATTCTAAGTTTACATTTAGTGAAATAATATGATATTTATCCTCTCAAACCCAACTATTTCAATATAATATAGTTATTAAAAGAATTTTTAGGTATTATTTAAATTTCACACGCTTTATAAGATAAAATAATTGAGAATGAATTTTTATAAAAATTGGTTATATTTCATCATTATTCGTCAAACATTTTCTCCATGTCCATGTTCTTTTAGATTATTTTTATAAAGAAATTTTATATGGTCCAATGTATTTTTAAATCAATTAAAACTATATTGTCTTTTATTTTTAAATTTTTTAAAATAAAGTTTTACAATGTTATCATAATAGTGTATTTATGAATTTTGAGAATTAAATATGAAAGAAACATTTGTTTTAATGTTTATTGAATGATATGATTTTCACTATCATGACCATTAATTTATTCGAACCTCCATTTACACATTTCCTTGATTATTTTCAAAAGAAATATTATTCCCATTTTTTTAATGTTTCTTTTAAAAAATACAAAACAAAATATGTTATTTTCCTAATATTCAATGATATTTCAAATTCTAATTTATTGGTTATTTTATTACCAATTCCAATATGTTTACGTATTTTAATTCTTTTCTAGCGATATGATCTTATGATACCACAAACTTCCTTTATTTCGATGGTTTATATTGATGATTGTTAAAGATTAATTGTAGAAAACCCATTGGTTCCCCAAGGGTCATATATGTTATGATCTTTATGAAACCTGTTTTTCTCTACCGGCTATACTATGATAAATTAATTATTTTTTAGGATATTATGTTACACTTATATATGGTTTTAATTAAACTACTAGATGGATGAAAATTATATATCTACCCAATTAATTGGGTAAATAATGATATCTCATGAGATATTATGGACAAAAATATGTTGAGATCCCTGTTCAATATGGACCTCTAACCATAATGACAGTCTTGAGAGTGAACCTTGGACAGTAAAATGGTGTAATGGGGAGTAAAGCCTATCATTAATGGTAAGTTTTCCACTAATATTCTGTAATATGTTAACCTTAACTATGAAAATGATTTTATATTCTTATGAAAATGCCATAAATTTATGTATTATTCTTATGATATGATATCATGAATCATGATATATTATTGACTATTTCACATAATTATGTCCAAACTATTCCACATCTAGTATATCCCAATACTAAATTTATAAGATAAGGTTTAAATAAACGCTATTGGCGTTACAAGTGGATTTACATTGGTAGGAGTTAATTTTATCCTTCTAGTCTACATCCACCATTGATGCATAATATTTTGGTGGTCCTATATGACAAAATAATAGTAATTTCCATGATCATTATCTCAAAAAATATTCACTCAATTGATTGGATTCACTTTTAGAATGTGAGACAATCATATTTATTTTTCTATCATCATGAGTACATTCAATCCAATGTGGTAAAAATATTTATATAATATTCCTTGTTCTCACCTTGAAGAATTCAATGACATGTACGTGGTTATACTGATTCTTGATGGAGTTATATATATGATGGAAAACATTATTTATGACACATATCATGGTCTATAACTTAGCGTCATATGAAATACCAATTAAAATATAGTGAAAAATAAAACATTGAGAAATCCCCTATCGGTTTGGAAAACACCATCTCATCTTGAGGGTCTTATCTTGACAGATTAAACACCATCCAAAAATCATCTTATTCCAAGAGGGGATTTGTGGAATATGGTGGAAATATATTATGAACCAAGTGGTTCTTGGGCCTACCATTAACACCCATCAGTGTATGTGTGTTCAAGACTGAAATAAAATTATCCTTTGCCTCATTTTCCATATTAAAAGCTTTATATAAGTCATTATAAATTTATAGAAACACTATTTAGAGAGAGGGGGTTATTTATCAAATATAATTTTTTTTAATACCACACAATAAAAACATCGAGAATTTGGACACTGAAAGGATGTTTTACACTTGATCACCCTATCTTGCCTCAAAGATGGACACCATGGGGTCTCTCAATTGAATGTTTGTATAGATGAAGATGATAAAAATATTACTTATATAATTTCTTATATCTAGAAGAAATATTATGCCCAAAATTATATCTGCTACAATCTCCTATACCATAATTAAGGGGTAGTAGGCATACGAATTCTACTAGACAACTCTCTTCAATTGATCATTGATGGACAGTCTATTTCTCAAGAACATATATAAAATCATTAAAATTGAAGGTTGTATAATGTGTGTCTATAATTTCAGAAATAATTACGATGTTATGAATGAACAATAACAATTTTTTATTACCCTTTAATGTAAATTTTGTTTTCTTCTATATTTAGGTATCTTAATCCATAATGTCTTACATATGTATTTATTGAAATATTTGTGAATGGGAACTGTAATTAGGACTATTATTTAATTCCAAGTAAGAAACAATAGAAATATATTTCTTTTTTGGGGGTAAAACCATGATATCCTTGAAGAATTTATCTTGCTATGTGTATTCTAGTAATTGGGATTAGATTTCATGCTTACTAGAAACTTAGATTAAGTAAAATATTACTCGATTTCAGGACAAAAAAATAATTAAATATAGAATGGGTATCATGCCAACAACCATGTACAAATCCTGTTTGATGTAAAATCAATAGAGGAGTAATTAGATATAAAAAATTTAAATGTTAATATATTTTAAAGGTCCCCATTAATTTATTATGAGGTTTCTTATGGAATGTACCACCATTTCAAAATGATTAGTTAATTACTTCCATAGAACAATTAGAAATTTCCATTCTTTGATAGAGATAGTGTAGATGATGCTTCTAATAACATCTTAGAATCTATAATGAGAAAAGGAATATTAAAATTTAGAGGTGGTCATTGAGTTAACAAGGCACAACCTTCAATCTTAGGTAATAGTGTTCCCCTTCCACAGAGACAATAGATTAATTATCCCAAAATACACATTTCTAACATGAAACCTTTTAACCATTACCTAAAATATGGCCACTCCATGGTTTATTAATTGGAGGGATCCCATATTTAACCCAGGAATCATGTTAATACTTTTATCTTTAGTAAAATATAATATATCCCCAAATATGATAAATTTTTTTTCGATCTAATGGAAAGTCCTACCTCATACTCATAATGATCAAAAAAATTATTTTAGGTCAGATATGGGATTTATAGAAGTTTGGATAATGTTTATAATTCCAATATCATAAACGTAATATTATTAAGTGAGGGTCTCATTCCATTCTTAATTTATAAAAATATACCAATCTACAAAAATTAATGGATACATCTAATAATGTAGTCCCAAGAAATAGAAAAGAAGAGGCTTGATAGTAGGCATCCTTATCTAAAATGGATAGTTCATTGAAAGAAACATATGAGGGGAGGTCCATTTATTATATTTTATGGAATTAAATCATTGATGGTGGTGTATATTAATCCAATATTAGAAGTTTAGAATACGAATTTCCTGAGAAACAATTAGCAGTATCTCTACTTTAGTGTTTCAACGGCCTTGAAGATATAAATTTTGAGGTAAAAGATATCATTATTAATTTTACTTTTCATTAGATGGAAATTTTATAATAATGATAATAATTATTTTTCATCTATCTCCTAAGTAAAAATAAAAATTGGTTTAGGGTTAAGATGTCCCGAACCATATCTCCAATCCTTTTCATTATAATTTTACTAATAATTTTTGGTACAATATTACCAAGGGAAACCATAGTGAAGTCACTGATGTCACATTTATTCTATTACATTGGAATTTGACCATTGAAATTAGAGTTAATTGTATATGACATGGATAAATGGTTGATTAATTACATTACAATATTCATCACCCCATAAAGTAATATATTCCAATTAAAAATGATGAATATATTGGTGAGGATATCTAGGAGAGAAACACATTCCATGATTAGTTTTTTTATCCAATTTTTATTTCATTAAAGGTGATCCTTAGTTACTTTGATTTCAGGAATCATCATTGAGATTGATTTCTTTCTACATTCCCTCAAGATTCCTTGAGTGTGATTCAATTTTCTAGAAAGAATCAGGGGGGTCTACCTAAGGGATTCATATTCCAAGTCTCCAAGAATATTTCCTCATATCCAAGAGTAACAATCCATTCATTTTTGAATTTAATTGGGAGAGGAACTATCCATTTTCGGTGGGAGGAGAGTTCTATCATGACTCTATTGTGATCTGAATGGTTTTTGGGGGTGGGGTGAATCCAAACATCCTAATAGAATCACTCCAATAATCTATTTAGAAAAAAAATATCTACACCATATATTCTTGTCTTATATTCAGAGTGAATTTACCCCTTTAAAGATACATCAAGTAATTGGAAATTTAAAAAAATTTCAGAAATCAATGTAGGAGTAAAATTCCATATAGGATCTCCTATTAAAATTGAAAACATTTTTTCTATAGACCTCAAAAAAGTTTCAAAATATTCCATTATCACCAATTTATGATATATGTTTTTAGAGGATACCTATGATTTCTTGCATAGGTCCCTTCACTTAATATAAGTGTTATAAGAATAGACAAAATAGATTGATATAGTGGAGAAATTATTGTAGGAATAAATTTTGACACTCTGGGAGTTTTTAAAACATAAGAGGAGATGGATTTTGTCATGTAGAAGAATCCATATATGGTCTATGTCATTTTCATATAGGTTTTTCGAGATGAAGGTGAACCCAAGGGAGGCCCATTTTATTGCCCTCATATTTTCAGAGAGTACTTTTGGTTCAGTATTTCCAATAAGTTATTTTATTTTCATAAGATAATCTCTTAGAGATATAGTCATTTTTAGAAATCTGTTTCCCTTGAAAATTAAAATATAATATCTTTGTTAATTAAGATATATTCCCCCAATAATAGTTACAGTTAGCTACAAATCATCCATGTTTTCTTTCTATAATTTACCTTATCCATTCATTTTATTACCATTGGGGGTTGTAGCCACCCATGAACATTCATTTCACCTAGATTTATCACTATTTTTTTGACCTTTAATAGGTTTAATCCCAACATTAATGGTTTCATTTGATGTGAAACCAATATATTTCAATTTACATGGGACTAATTCCTATTCTTTGTCATCCCAGAAATAAAAATTTAGTGTAGTGAATTATATCAGGGATTCTATAGACTCATGATATTTTTCATCATTTTTTCATCGTTTGGAATACTTAGAGGAGGTAAAATGTTAGAAGGGGTTATCAATTTTTACTTGAGCACCTTGTTTTTCAAGACAGATGTCAATATTGGTAAGTTGTAATTAGAGGGGGGAATTCTGTATTCATTAATGTGCCTTCTTATTAGGTATAAAGAGAGGTTCCAAGAATCCATTCTACCTATAAACCTTCCATTTGAGTCCCATATCTTATATGATTTTAGTACTTTAAGATACAAAATCATTTCTCTAATGTCATTATATCAAGATGAGGATTGTAAATTCAAACCCTCACGTGCCATCTTATAATGGGAAATTCAAGTACATCAGAAGTCTAACCCAATTGAAAAATGGGTTTTTCGACATGTTCAGATCAGATTTGGTTACCACATCCTAATTCTAGTTGGGCCTATACTTATTGGTATCCTCTTAAGATAATACATCATTTTTAAGGTCGAGTATAATTTCATACTCAATATGTTGTCATTTGGAAACTTATTCCACATCTATAATGCCAATTAGAGTTAAAAGTATAGTGTCAATCCATATCACCTCAATCTTAGGGATTGTGGGGGGCCATTCCTGAGGGTTCAGATGGGTTTTCCATAGGGGTATCCTTCTTCAATATAGCCCGAACATTGGAACCCTTAATTCCGTTATTTGAGGAATTAGTTTATTTTTTAGTATGGGGTCCAAAATCCAAAATATAGTCCTATGTTTTATTTCTCCAACATGTCACAACATAATGGTCCTGTATTTCTAAATCAAATTATTCTATTTCCCAATTTTAGTAATTTCATACATGAGGAATGAAGTTGTAGTGTATGAATAATTTTGGATTCCTTTCATATTTAATTTGAATAGAAATAATGTCTTACATAGTTGGTAAACCCCCGTCTTCAACTAGGTTGGAAGACATGCCAATATTCACAAGGATCGTGACATAGTGTCTGAATCTCATACTAACACTTTAATTACATATACACATATGACTTATAACTGGGGAGGCTTTATTCTAAAGAATCTGATGGTGGAAGTATAGCCAAATCAATGTATATATGTGAATCCAAACATATGTATAGTTGTTCTCGACATTCATAATGTCACAATGTTTATCCCATTCTTGAATATTTACTAATATGGGATTCAAATTGATTGATCCCAAGCTCAATACAACTAATATTTTGTCCACTAATGGGTGGAAAACATGGTTATAACCAAAACCCACAACCATCATCCTATAATCAAGATAACAATAGATCTGTACAATTTTTTTGGTAAGGTCTTTGAACTTCCTGAGCTTTTCCCCTTTCAGAATCTTTATTTTTTCTATAAAGGAGCATTTTCATTAATTCAATCATTCGTGAATAGTATATTGATTTTCATTTAAAATTATTTACTTTTAGTAACATTATGATAATACTTTTGGGGGTTTGGTATCAATGTTCATGAATGATATAGAGGCCTTTGATTTAACCTCATCTATACAATTATTCTTTATCCTGATGTTTCATGGGGGACTTGTTGCACCATACATGACATGATAGTTTCAAAATAGTGAATGAACTCATTATGCTCAATAAGCATGAGATAACAAGTGGATGGATCCTTCCCAGCTTAATTTATTGTGATATAAGTCTTCATGTGAGCCTACTTATTTCCCAATATAAGACTTTCTCCTTTGTCTTATTACTCCAAGGTAAAAAATAATTCAAAATATGTGCATAGGTTATTATTGTCACCCAATAGGGGAACTAAAAAAATCATAGAGTAGAGTGAATATTCTTTTACTATGAAATTGAATTTTAATTGTAGGTTATGATAAATTTTTTAATTAGTGTATGTATATGAAACATTATATATAGGAATAATTTTAGGGAATATATATAAGATCATTTAAAAAATAAGTTTATTATATATATAGTCTACAAAGACAAAAAAAAATTTGGTCCTTGGGTATGTATTATTATAAAATTTATGGAATATTTATCAATAATAATATAATAAACTTGTAATAAATGCTGGGGTTTCATTAGTTTTGATGAAAGGATGGTTTACTTATTTTTAGATATTTGGTTATGAACAATATAAGGATTGAACATAAGAAAACCTATGATGAACTCATAGTGATACAGGGTTAACATATAGTTGATATAGGATGATTATAATGTGTCATAATTTAATTCATATCAATACTTAATTTCATGATTGTATGACTAAAAATTATGTTTAGTAGTTACAAGTTCTCATACTAACCATATGGGTTTTAATAAGGGATTAGAGATTGAATTATGAAGTTAATGTGGTGACACATACACTCAAATAGTGAAATATCTCATTTCACATGAGGCATATAGAATAATTTTTATCATGGAATTTACTTTGGAATGTTTATTCATATTCACAAGGATTACATATTATGTTTTTGATAAAAATTTCTAATGGTATGTGCAACATATCTTGTCTATTTATCATATCTGATATAAGTTTGTGGGAATTTTATTCCCTCAAAACTTTTTATTATCTTTCATGTAATTTTCAAAGGTGATTCCTTGGTCAAAATAAACAAAATCACATATATTATTAAAAAATAAAGATTACAAGAATATAAAAAATGGTATCATATTACAATTATTTCATGAAAGGAAACAAGAGCTATGTGAAGGTCTTCAAACCATGTAATGTCTTGATTGAATCCCCTGTTGGCCAGACCATCTGCAACCATGTTTTCTTCTCAAAAAACTCGTGTGATGATATAGTTATGATAGATTAGAAAACAGAAGCATTCCATCCAGTGGGTATTAATCGACCAATCAAGGTGTATTATGCCATTTCAAATTTCTTAGACGATAGTCGTCGAGTCACTTTAGATCCAAAGATTATTCCCACCAAATATTTTGGAAAAATAAATGGTATGTATCATACCCAATATCTCATATTCAAGGGAGGTGGAAATTCCACATTTACCCATGAACCATCCAAGGCTCTGATCGTGGTGACTCTTGAAAACGACACCACACCCTGCTGGCCCCGGATTGTCCTTAAACGCGCCATCAATATTGATCTTGATCCATCCTGGAATGGGGATCTCCAGAACACCTCCAATGTTCGATAAAGCTAAAAGAAGTTGTCTTTTAATCATTAGATTTCTTAGTATGACAATGTCATGAACAGTGTTGTGGTAATATCACATTTTAATCAAGGTAGCTTCAGGTATGGAGACGAGGATCCTCATCCGACCTGCATTTTGATTAAATGAGTAATTATTATGAATAAGTGAATTTAGATCATATAATATCACATACAATGTAAAATAATTCTATTATATGTGTATATTTATCTATTAATGACTGTTATCAATATCAAATGGTTTGGTAGAAGATAAACATTGATGATACGTAAATTATTTTACAATATTATAATGTATTTCCTTATGGTTTTCCCAGTCTTCCAACAAATCATGATGTGGTGTTTTATATATATATCTTTAATGGTGATATGTATATATCAAAAGATAATACATGAATAGACCCAATTGTGTTGCAGGATATAAATAATAAAATCAGTGAAACTATTCAAAAACGATTCATTTAAAAAATATGTCATGATATAGTGCACCTTTCTTTTTTTCTTATGAACAATGATTAGTCAATGAATATATTCACTGATTGTTGATAATATAATGAGATCATTAAGTATAAAAAGTATCATTATCTAAGAATTGATCATTTTAGGATCAACCATGAGAAATTTAATAATTTTCAAAGTCAGAACTCAGATCTAAATATCAATATTTTTGTGGATAAAGGAATATATATCCATGAAATACTTTCTGTAAAAATTTTACAATGTATATCTATAAGTCAAACTTATTTTCACAACATATGATTAGTAATTTCATTACTTCAAACTATTGTTTATAGAAAAATCAGTAAATTTTGGAGATGTGTAGAAATAGTTGGAATTCTATGAGAAAAATTAGTACAAAACACTTGTTTTCCTTTAAAGGATACTCGATGCTCCGTTGGAAAAAAAAAATCATATCCCTCTTCCAAAGAAGTTTATAGTCTAAATTTTCATAAAATGAACTGATGCAGACTGAACAATGTTTCATTTAACAAAAAAAATATTTTCTATTGAACCATTCATTTTTCTTAATCTAGTAATGATTAATTTGTTATCCTTTTAGATATATATATAGGAATCTTGAATGAATGTAAATCAGTCATTATGAAGTGTACTAATATCCTTATGAGATTCATCGATACTAGTTATTACTATTCATGGAATGATAGAATGCTGCAATATCATGATACCTCATGATACTTAATGTCTTGAGAAACATATTTAAATATAATCTCACAATGAAAAGTGGAAATCCTGGTTACACAGAATCTATTTTATGAGAGACATATTTTAAAATTGATTCTAGCATAGTCTGGTCAAAATATTCTTGGCATGAGGAATCCCTAGATAATTCTTTCAAGACATTTCCCATAAATTATTGAAAAATTACCTTCAATTCATCAAAATATATTTTTTAGATCACCTGTCATTTAGAATTCAATATCCACTTGAGATATTAAAATTGAATCAATACATTATTTTCGAGACTATCCAAATTTTATTTTGAAATAGCATGTTCATGAAGTGTCCTCACATTTACTTGAGGTTCAATCCATCATTTCTCAACAAATATACCTTAATCATGTGCTGAATATGACTTTCATGATATCTTTCATCAACATCATCCATTTTGGAGGTAGGAATAAGAGAGTTGGTATGCCTTTCAATAATCACTTATAATAATTCCTAGTGAACTTCTATACTATGAAATTCATTTACAAAATGATTTTCATCAACTTGTTTTTTTAATCGACATGAGGTAATTATTTAGAATGAGATATATGACTATATTATAGCCTCATTTATTTATCTACATGTTCAATATTTCAATTATCTTATTCTTCTTCAACATCATCATTACCAAAAACAATATGATAGATAGAACTAGTATCCTCTATTCTAAATATTCACATAGTCTCCAGAGGTGGGGATATTTCAAAGAGAGGAATAGTTCTAGATGTAGTGTAAATAGTCTTCCCTTTACCAAAAATCAAGATCCTTATAATGTTAAAATGAAAATTCCAATTGTAGTAGGAATTGTTAGAACATATGTTTGAAATATTGAATGTGTTGTGTATCCATCACTACATGATGTTCTTCTAATTGTACTTATGGAATATTTACTTCTTCAGTTTGAATCTCATATAATATAAAAACTCAGAATTTTTATTATGTGTAGGAAATTGTTTCGTTGACTAAGAGATATTTTACTCACAAACATAGAATAGGTTCATTTCAGGGTGAAGTCAAACATGTAGTACCTTGTCCTGGAATGTTACCAGTAACTATATCCTGATAAGTCTCCCCCAGAGATTTGGAAGGGACAGCTTCCATATCATATTGTGTTCCGCTACAAATTAATTTCTCACAAAAGAATCCAACACTTATATTTTTCATCTTATGATAGTGTGTATCATATTTTTTCAATGAATACGCTAGATTTCAATAAATTTGTGTATTAATTCTCTCAATGGATAGAAAATTAATGTATTATTATCAACATAGAACATGCATACTATAACATATCATAAAATATTTACATTTTTATCTATAACAATATTATAAAAATTTAACATATTTTTTTTCTCATACTCATTATTATGCCTTGATTTTTTAGATTGTTTAATATTATCCAACAATTTCCTTTCTGGTTCCAAGACCTTTAATAGTTTATTCTCTACAAAAATAATTCTAAAAAGATACTACACTATATTTAGAGAGAGATACTCATTGATGATTGAAAGAGATTTGTTGAAATTTAAATTACCTTAATGAGGTCATATAAACACTTCATCTATTTCTAATACGGTTATCAAAAATTAATTCTGATTTATGGTTGATAAACAATATCCTATGAATCCCAAAAAATGAAACATTGAAATTTTATAAAATTTTGGAACATCCTTCAAAATGATAAATTTATTACTTTATCAAAAAAATTTATCCCTATCTATGGTGGTTGATAACTTTCAATAGTAGCAAGTTGGTCTTGTTGATCTAGAAGAAATCAATAAAGTTTCCACACAACACTTTCCTTAAAATTATTTTTCACTTAGTGATACCAATATCCATAAATTTTGATATCATAGTTTCCCCTATAAGTCAAGATAACATGATGGTCAAATTGATTAGGGAATGGAGGGTTGAATATAAAGGTGATTATGGTTAAATAGTTTTCAAATGGTTTACAAATATAGATGATTTAATAATTTTGTTAAACAAAAATCAAAGAATGATATAGTGTGATATCATGGGTAATCCTGAAAATAATATCTATATGTCATATTAGAGTGTGAATAATAATAAAAATGGTGGATCTAATTATATAATGAAATAAAATAGTCCAAATATTACCAAATAAATATTTCTAATCACTAAAGTATAAAATATTTAAAATAGTAGTCAATATAATTGAATAATCCTTATTAGTGTTGGATGACATAAAATATGTTAGAATGAATTGATTTTTATAAAAAGAAGGCTAATTTATTTTAATAGATAACAATTTAAATATATATCAAATTTTTATACTTCGTCCCTTAATAAATGACTTCTTATATCAAACCACTTTTTTCAATAATGGAAAATAAAATTATTTGAAAGTTTGATAGTAGTTTTGTGATAAAAGTTTATTTGAATATAATTTAAATTGAATCCAAATTACCTTGGAATTTATACTTCCACAACACTTATGCACCCCAACTTCCGATGATTATTTTTTTAGATTTTAATGTTCAAAATAATATATACAGTTTTTTCTTACAAGCATCAAAAATTACTGTGAAGCGTAAATAAAAGGCTATTTGAAAATGTAAATAATGATTTGTAGTTATGTTTAAGAGCCTCAAAAATCCTCATTCATCAGTTAAAAAGTTTATTTTTCCTGAATTAAATGTTATCAAAAATATATACATTGAATATAATGTTAAGACTATTTAGATTTTGGTAATTTAATCTATTAACAATTCCTCAAAATTAAATTCTGTCAATTAAGTTTTATACCTCATACGATTCATTGTCAATATTGGAAAAAATAGTATTTGAATAAGTCTTATCATTTCCATGTCTATAATATTTATGTAAAAAATTAAATGATTTCATTTGGTTTAAATAATTTTTTTAATTAGAAATCGAAGGTATTAGTTTAAGACAACCGTTAGGCTCATTTAAAATTATTTGTGATTATATTTTGAAAATTCATTACATAAATTTTGATCCTTTTACCTGAAAATGAAATCATAAACACATATTTTCACAATAAAACACCATTTTGAAATTTCATTTTTTAAATGGGTAGTGTTTTCCAATCACAAATTAAAATAATTTGATAAAATTAAAAAGATTTATATTTTATAACATACTTGAGGTTCTTGTTTTGTTCCATAGAGATCTTGGAAAACATTGGAAACCTAATCTTTAAAATGGGAGTCTTTAAATGTAGAATGTTGTTAATCATAAACATCCTCCATCAAATATTTATTTAGAAACACATTTTTACATTGATATGGTATAATTAATAATTAAATTTAAATGAATATTCTAGTAGTATAATAATGGGTTCAAACCTAGCTATTGTTGAAAATTAATCTTCATATTATTCTCCATATTCTGGATTACAACATTTGTAAAATTATGAATACTTGTTTCTAGTGATTATACCTTGATCATCATGTTTGTTACTAAATACCAATTTTCTTCAAATAACAAGATATTCAGAGGTTCTGTTATCTAATTCCCATACCATCATCCTCTTGAACTATTTTAATTCTATTTTTCAGAAAAACACACAAAATCTAAGGCTTCTTATAGAGATCTAGGTTATAGATTATGTAAAAATAAAAATAATTTTATAATATTTCTATTGTTTAAAATAATAAAAATTTCTTCACCTAAGCTTTCTATAACTAGTTCGAGAGGATAATCCATAACGATTCTAGTTTTTCTAGGTAACACACTTTATGGTTTTCTAGTATCAATCCTATTTGTATTTATTTCACCGAAATCATGATCCAAATCATCATATTTTTCATTATATAGAATATTTTTAATATATAAGGTCCTTATAAGAATAACTTAAGTCACCAACCTGTGTTTTTTTGTTAAAAAATGATACATTCATCAAATTTTTCTTGAGTTGATTACCAAATAAACCATGACCTTTTATTGAAAACTATATAATCATTTGAAGTATTATAATATCCTCGTATGATTCATTCATCATCTTTCTTGGATGTAACATAAGAAGATTTTAATTGGTGTTCAAGCTTTCAACCATACATAAAAATATTTTAATGAATCCACATTTCTATTTTTATTATTTCTTAACTCATAGGGTATTTTTTTTAATATGGGCCCTATTAGATCAATTTTAATTACATAACATGCTATATTTACAGCTCTTTCCAAGGTGAGAGTGGGAAAGTACAATCCAAAGAAGATTGAGTTAATAATTTCCTTCAAATTTATATTAAACAATTATCCAAAACCATTCTATTAACATGTCGTGGGGTGAAATAATGATTCAATCCATTATTTGATAAAAATGAATTAAATACATCATTCTAAAATCTCCCTCCATGATCAATTCATAATGTTAATATTTTGGAATATTTTTCATTTTTGACATGTCTATAAGAAATAAAAGTAATATAACATGATTCACTCTTAGGTATCAAAAAAATAAACCCAAGTAAATATGTATAAATCATTAACTAAAACATAATCAAAATATTATATACAATCATATCTATTATTTTAGGTCTGAACTAATCTATATAGATACGTTCTAAAGGTCTAGAAGTTGAAAATTCATTTAATTATATAATATATGAATTTTGTTCCTAACCCATTTGACATGTATCACAAATATTCCTTTTATAAAACATATGTTTAGGTAAAAAAGAAATGAAATTTATTATCGATAAATTTCTGAAGGAATATTAATTAAAATGTTTATGTATCTTATGCCAAAATCATGATTTAGTTATTTTAAAATTCAAAAACATTATATTTAATATTAATAATGAATTATTTTATAGATTATATAAATTATATTTTCTTTTTTCTCTAAACATAATATAATTTCCCAAAATGACCATGTAGCAATAGTTATAAAAATCAATCAAACTACCTGGATTAAAAAGTTAAGAAATACTTATTAGGTTTTAATTTGATTTATCGAAAATTAAAAATGGAGTGGAATAAATTATGGTATATAAAACCTTTCTTTTTTCCGAACAATTTTATTATTTCAAAGATAAATTTCATTTAAAAATTTCCATTTATTCCAAAATTAATTAATATAGTATTAGATATAGTTTAAATTTTATATTTTGGTATAAAATAGTTTCTTGTAAAGATTTGTCAATTCACACATAAATTATATTGAATATTTATCTATTTTGAGGTGGTTTTAACCAAGGATTTTATTTAATTAATCCTCCACTATAGTAAAAAAAATTGAATCAACTTTATGGTCTTTAATTATTTTTTAATGTATAAATTTTATCAACATATTCAATACATTATGCATCATAATTTTCTATGTTGTTTTTTCATATTTGTAATTTATTCATTTAAGTCCTCATATTCATTAAAAATAGTAATTTATGAATTTACAAGGGCTATGTTTTAAATTTTTTTGTTTAATACATAGTTCACAATAAGGCATAATATTAATTTAATTATTTATAATTCCAATTTTCATTTTCAAATTCAGATTTAGCATTAGAAGAATAAAAATACTGTAGATCTTATAAATTTGACATGTAATAATATATGAATTTTGATTAGAATATTCATCATCTTATTATAATGATTCATTATCACTAGTATCTTTAGAAGAGCACGAAGTAGCTTTCAAGTCCATTTTTTTTATCCAAAATTAATGAAATTCGTTTTCTTAGAATTGGATTTTAAGTAGTTAAGGGAATTGTGGTTTATGTGAATATGATTCATACACATGATACATATTAATTCATTAATGATTTCATCATGATTTTTTATATATTGAATGTTTTTTCGAAACCACATCTCTAATTATACAATCTTTTTACATTTCATAAGAAATGTGAAATTTTAACATTTGATATTAAATTTATTGTGGTATCTTATTATTTATTGGATTTAGAAATATTAATACACTTGTTTTCTTGTCAACATTGAAATTGGAATCGTTTAATGTTGTATTTCCTTATTTATCAATATACGATCTCTAGTTTTAGTATTCGTTAGATCCTTATACAATATAAGACTTTTAATGAGATCTTTTATTTTAATTTATTAAACTCTATTAAGAGACTATGGTTAGAAAAATATTTTACTCCATATTAATGGTATAATTCAAAGGTATTTTAGGTTTTATATGAATCAATATTTAGTGTTCCTAAACAAGAACCATTATTCACAATTTCAATGAGTCATGCATTAATTGAGTGGAGTGTTTTTGCATCCAACATTCTCAATGTGTCAATATTTATCTTGGAATCATTATATATAGGATCTATCACATTTTTATTCCTTTATATTCCACTAATATAGTGGTACACATTTCTTGAGATGTTTCTGATTTTGAATTTTAGATAAAATCATGAAGACCTGGACCAATAATTATACAATTCCTTGATTTGGAATTTAAATCATAGCTTCCATCAATGTCACCATCCCATGTGTCTCATTGTATTTCTGGAAATATAAATTGTTTCAGGTATTTAAAATAAAACATTAAATGAGGTTTCTTCAGATGGATTATCAATCATTCCATCCAGTTAATATAATTTTCACCATTAAAGATGTTATATTTTATCGTAGACATCATTTATTTGTTATTTGAAATCAAATCAATTATAATATGATCATAAGAATTAATCATTTGAAATATGAGAGATCAATAGTCACCACTCTAATACAATTTTTCGTCCAATGAGTGGATGTATAAATAATCAAGAGGGAGTAAAATGAGTTCTTGAAGATTTATTTAACATTAAAACTACCCTCTTCAAGGTTCGCATGTTATAATATTTTTCATTAAAAAAAATGTAGTAAAATTAAATGAATATCAAATTATATTGAAAATAATATATTTTTAGTCATTAAGGGAACATATATCCACTATTCAACTAAACAAACACAATAATCGATGAGTTTTGTGATTTTTTACAATACCAACCATTTATTTGTGGATCCCATCTTAGTGAAAGAATATTTTATCCTTACAAACGTAATAGATATTTTAATATATATAGATCAATCCATAGACTTAGTATACTCGATAAACATGAGTGAGGATCACAATAGTGATGAATAAATACAGTTTTGAATATGGTACAATACAGAGTTTTAAGAAACAATTCACATATAATGTAGTGAATTCCATAAGTGATGAGATTTTTCTCTATGCTAATCTAGATGTAATATTATTTTATAATATAATATTTTAATCCCAATTACAATATAACTTCATCATGTGTTATATTAATGATATTTTTTATGCACATACAATTTATTTCTAATATAATAATCTATCATTTTCATGCATCGATATGACCTTATATTGAAATATTCTATTTAAAATTTGTACATGAAAATGAATCAAAATATCAACAGTTGAGTGAATATTTTATGGAAAATTTAAATATATTGGTTCATAATAAAATGTGTCCTTATTTTTGAAATATTTAATAAATCTCAATGGAAGTGATAACCATTATCCAATTTATTGGATATTTCCATCACTAGAAAAAGATGATTTTTCTATGTAGATAATTTCATATTTGGATAAATCCTTTTATGATGAAAATAATGTCATGAGTGGAATAATCAAATGATAATGACAATGGTAATAATATAATAAATAAAATCTTTGTGATATCATGATTTTGGTGTCACAAATTGATGCCTCGAGCCAGATGGTCACATGACCTCAAGCGAACCTCTCTGTATACAAGAGGATTCCGACTAGTAGTTGGGGTGTAGTAGTTATTATATGGGGATATTAAACCCTATATATATATAAAAATAAAAATTGAGGGAATTAATTAAAAATATCTATATGATATAACTAATATCTTAAATAATAATATAACAAAATACAAAATAGCATGACATGAAAAATCAAAATAAAAATCAATATCCATGACTAATTTAATAGCTATATCATGACATATGTGTATCATGTTCCAAATTTAAAATAGAAATAAATATAATGATAACTTCAAATATGGTCTCTACATCATGTATGGTTCTCTCTTCAATGCTCTATCCCAACTCATCCATATAACATAGGGATATTTCCCTTATCCTTTTCAATAAACAAGAATTCTATTTTGGTATTGATCTGGTAGCCAGAGTTTGGTGAGAGTACAACTCAATATGCCACCACCAACGACTTCAAAAATAATATCCAGTCTATTTCAGTGTATGATATTGTATTAGGAATAATCTATGTGTGATAAAGTAAAAAAAATTTACATTTTCAATTATTATTTAAATTACCCCTGAACACCATGGGTTCACTATGACACCCAAACCATCAATACCTACCTTGGCCCATGCCGGATGTTGAACCATATCACATAAGAAATCACAATTCATTATAACATGGGATTAAATTATACATTAAATATCGATTACCTATCAGGACTACTTGGCATCTTAGTTCATTGGAAATATTATGGGCCTGGAATATAATCTCTAACACACCACAGATTTTTTGAGGCTTAGTAACCATATCATAACTCATTATTATCACATGTGGGATTTTGAAGCATCAGTCCCAATCCCTCATAGTTACTACATATAAGATTTTGAATAATCATTCATTTTTCAACACCTATTATCACAGAAATCAATTATTTTATAAATATCAATGTTATGAATAATTATCATTATAATCAAAAAAATTCATTAAAGCTTCATATTTCAATTATTAATTAAATCATGGTTCTTCACTTTAATAAAATGGTATATTTTAAAAAATTCACCATTAAACATTTTATTTATCATTTAATCATAAAAATAAATACACATTCTTGGTAAATCCAACTATCCCTTAATTCCCATTATTAATCAATTCATAAGCACACTAGTCAACACATTTAATAATCCCAATAACCCACCAATTTGACATTCATAATTGAACAATTTAAATTAAACCTAGTTCAACCCATTTCTTTGTCAAGTGGAAAATTAATTCAATTTCAAATAAAATTTCACAAGTATATTAAAAAAATTTCATAATTGAATACTTATAATTATAATATAGACAATGGAAATTAAAATTTAGGGCACCTAACTCACTATCAATGATGGGAATTCATTTAACAAGAAATACAAGAATTTAATTTGAATGATCAATATCACAATGATGGAAAATTTTTAGAACCAAAAACTAGATCCAAGATCAAACAGATTAAAATAAAATAAACCAATATCTAAACCACATAGAATAAAAAAACTCAATCTCAAAGTTGAGACAAATATGGGATAGAGGGGGAAAACCAACTGATAAGTTATTACATACTAGGAATGGTGAAGATCCATCAATCAGATCTTAGATTTATCAAGAAAGATGCATGTGGAGCCTTGGAATCCTCTCTGTGACCTCCAAAAACAAATGATTACAACTTAGGATGAGATGAGGGAAATGGGGGTAAAATATAGGCGTTTGAATAATTTAAATACAATTTTTGGCAGACTAAAAACCACACGCACGGTTTCCTTGTAAAGGGCACATGGTTAGCCAAACTATGCCCCTAACATTCCTCAACATCCAATTGGTGAACTATTTTTACTAAGAGGGAATATGGGTTAAAAAAAATTTCACAAAAAATGAAATTAAACACTTTTTAGGAATGAAATGATTTTTGTGTAGGCATGTGGTTTGGGAAAACCATGTGCCAACTATGCATTGTCAATTTTCCTAATAAATTTCAAAACATTCACATGAAACAACCAAAAAATACCCACCCATGATATGAAAAACAAATTGGTAAATGATTACTTGTAAAAGATCATGAGACATATCCATAAAAGGGTTTATCTTAAAATATCCCACCTAACCTGAGTTATCCCTTTAATTTTTCCCTCAATCATCGCTATGATTCAATGGTAAAAACACAATTCCCCTAAGCTCACATATATGATTCTCGCTCAAAATATTCTCCCTAAACATGATCATGTAAGAATAATATTAAAACTATTAGAACTTTCTACCCTAAAAACACAATATCACTACAATCCAAAAACACATATTAGATGCTCCTCACATGACATGTCAGTCTCATGCTCAACATAATCAACATCGATTACATTTTAATGGTTTGGGTGATATTGTATATATTCTGACACAAGAAAAACATCATTCATAACATTTTACCTCTATGAGAGATCCAATTAGTATGAAACCATCACAATCCTCTCCAGTATATAAAAATTCAAAAAAATAGAGGTGCTAAATTCCCTACCACTAAACCCAATGGTGACCCAATGTTGGATTCACCTAAAAAACAATAGATAACTCATTGAAAACTCAAGTGGTATTAAATCTCTATTATCCTAAAACATCTTCCTACTATAGTATGTATCCATATATTTCTGAAATAGAAAAACCTTCTCTTATTTCCCTAACATGAGGCTGGGTTCCAAAATCTCTTACTCACATACCTCCATATAGCACAATGATATTTTGAATGGCCTATAACATAAAACCTCATGTGGTTCCATATGAATAGTTCCTTGATAAATGTTGTTATAGTCAAAATAAACATGCGTTACATGTCTCTCCCATGACCCAAAAAATTATAGGTCAGAAACCTATATAATGTTATCCAAAACCTATATTGTATGATATGATTGTACATCTGTATGAGGGTGGAATTCCAAACTCAAAAATACTTTATTACACATATCTTTCTATATTTCGTTACTGAATCATGTTGTAAATTGAAATTCATGATATGAATAAACAAAATATGGAACCTAGTTTAGATTGAATCTCAATTGAATGTACAAGCCTCCCAAAATATCCATTGAAGAAATATACTATATCAGCCAGAAATCTGATACCTTTATCAATCGGTCTAGGATATCCCAAATAAGATAATTAATCTAAGTTATCATCATGAGACCCAAAACAATGTCCATAGTTACATCTTCCGACATCCATTTAAAAATTGGAAAAGACTGTAGTAAATTTCCATGTCATGGAGTCCCTAACAAGAAATGTTGATAGGTGTAATAGTGTGTCATGAACCCTGCAATTTCCTTCTCCATTCTTGACAACCAATACAATAGATGAAGGTCACGGTACATTTTGGTCATCCTCTGATTCCCTTCCCACTTTGAGGAATTAAATTCATGCCACAACTCATCTCACATATACATAATTATAATAACACGACCGCAAATATAGTTGATATCATAATCATGTATAGCCCAATTGGAAGGCGAATCCCCACCATCAATGATTTCCCTCAAGAGAAAAATATAAATCCTCATAATAACACAACCTGATCATATTCAAACGTTTGGATTCAACTGATACAGATATGAGGTTCATTTTATTGTATTCCTACAAAACCTTAACATGTATCTCTCCTTGTAAGGTTATCCAATTCCACTAAAAACAAGACTTATAAAAATCCTAAGTCTGAGCTTTCCTCATAAAAGTGTCAGAAACATCGTTTCCCTTTATGAGTGTGTATGCCACATAAAAATCAGACGATAGTATACAATGAACCAATATATTATTCCAAATATTGAAATCACATTTTTAAAAGATATACATTAATCTATTTTGATCAGTATATAGAGTAAAATTATCACCTAAATGAAATTTCCGCTAAAATTTAAAGGTATAAACCACTACATCCATCTCGAGGCCATGTGTTGGGTAACTATGTTTATGTTACATCACATTCCATGAACCAAACTCCATTAAATGACCCCCGACGTCAATAATTATCTAATACCTATCCCAAAAGATTTAAAAACATTACTAAACCCATGTATCATATAGGTTAAAAATTTATTAGATTTAATATGATTCTTCAACTCTTAGAGGGAATTCTCACATTCTCTAGTCCATTCAAACTTGACAACATTCTTGGTCAAGCCATAAAGTGGTTCCGCCGTGAAGGAAAAGTCTTAGATGATCATTGAATAATAGACCATTAATCCCTAAAATCATTAGATAAACTAATTATGGGATGATCCCAAGAATACCCTACAAAACCCTTCTCTGGGTCTAATGACAAAAATTATTTTGAGATGATGTGACCTAAAAATTATTTCTTGTCAATCTAGTATTGAAACATATATATCTTGGAATAAATACAATACTCTCTTAGAGTTCTAAGGATGAAATCATGATGTTATAAATGATCACAATGACCCATATAGTACACCAATTTTTCATATAAAAATCAATGAAAAAATAAAACATGTATTGGTGGATGATTGGGTTCATTCAGGCCATGAACATTGCAGGATCCTTTTTTATCCCAAAACACATCACAACAATCTCATAATGGAAATACCTTATTCTGAAAGTTGTACATGGTATTTCATATGCTTGAACACAATACTGAAGGTTCCAATATCTCAAATTGATCATGGTGAAAAAACAATATTCCATAAAATGGTTGAAAATATCATTTATACATGATATAGGAAACCAGTTCTTCAAATTAATCTAGATCAACGTCAGCTAATCAACCCAAAATTTCAAGGTCACAAAATCATTCATTGAAAAAATACTAGATAACCCCAAAAAACATACATGGATGGATAAATCAGTTATCCATGATCCCTTACTATTTATTATTAAACTCTTGAAACATTGTTGTTTCCATTGTGTTGGGTGGTATAAAACCAGGATCATCTGTCGGAATAATATCAATAATAAATTTCACATCTCTCTCATCTGACAATACTTCGAATTATTCAACAAATATTTCTTTAAATTGGTCTAATATAAGTGGAGAGACACCCTACTTTACACCACCATCATCCAATAAAATACTTGAATCCTAGGAGGTGAGCTCCCCCGAGTTGATGATGAACTCTCCCTACAGAACGTACCTAGATATCCCATTCCCCATAGGGAACATAGTTTCCACCCTTAGGAGACATGACGGTTACCGTCATGAGGTAGCATTATATGTGGGTTCAGTAAGCTTCAATCAAATCCATACCCAAAATCATTTCAAATATTGATATATCAATTTTTTTAATATATCAACTAAAAGGATACTCGCTTACCTCAAGAAAAAACCCATTATATAAGTAGATTTCTCTTGATCACCATCCCAATGGTGTATTGGTAATCAAAACCCCACTCAAAACTATACATGAAAACACTAAATGATCACAGATTTTGAAGATATAATGGAATTAGAACCATTAGTATCACATAAGAAATTAAAAGGCATAGAAGATATAAAATAGTACATTGATCTAGCGATTGTAAAACATCACTATCTATAATATTCTACTACATTGCATGAAATAATCAGGTAGTTCTTCCTTGAATGATATTATGATTCCCTAGAGAATCACTACACTTTATTTACAAGACATATTTAATAGAAGTACCATGTATACTAGATTTACCTCCATGGCCAATAGAACTCAATCTTCCAGATTGATATGTGTTATAAAACACCCTTCTAGTACACTTAATCATCCTAGATCTCCATCCATAACCATATATTATAGGTTCCTATAAAACTTTTGAGGATGTATCATCATTCTGTAAGAACGACACTATACCAATGGTTGGGGGAACATTGTACATATTTGACCTAGCCTACAGTAATGAAGGCAGATCACTCTAGTCATGTGATAAGAAACTGACTATTAAACCATAATAATCTCATTTCTATCAACTATGTTGAAATTATCTATGTGAAACTTCCGACCCTTTTATGATTTACCATTGGGCCATCCATTAGAAACCACAAGTCCCCCACTATAATCATCATTCAAGTTCACCTCAGATATGAGAGAATGATTCACTAATTCAAAAAATGTTTTTATCTAAAATGTATTCAACAGAGTCTTAATTCATATTTAATACTATCTTATAACCTATTTTCCATAGGAGACTCATCCCCTTCCAATGCTGGTACAATGTGCTAAAAATCAATAAATTGGCTGGCATAGTCCATTATAGACACAGTTCCCAATGATAGCCTCATGAAATCTATTTCCCACTCATACCTGAGCATCCTAGTGTAAGAGTTCTCCAAGAACATGTATTTAAAGTATATATACTCTATATTCTCTAGTTTTCCATCCTCAGTATAGATTTGTACTCTATATTCTTTAGTTTCCAATCCTCAGGTTGGACACACTCTTCATAACCTACCATGGTTTACCTTCCATGAAATTGATAATGTTTGAAAATTTATCACAGAACTAATCCCCATCTTCCTCACTTGGAATAAACATAGCCTCTCGATCCACTACTAAAGGATAATTTCGAGCCATTTCATTTTGTGTTCCTATTCACAAGCTTTATTATGAAGTCATATTTCAATAATGAAAAAAATCATTGGACACATTTGAAAAAATTATCAATGTTTAATAAGATGGATTCACATAAATCCATAACAAACCATCCTCCATACCCCACCACTCATTCAAAACCAATGAATTATCCCTACCCTCAACCATCGATAAACTTGTTCATGGATCAAAAAGGGTAATAAATTTTTTGAAATCTTGTTTCTTATTATGAACCCATTATTCATTTAAATTTAACACATTTATAATAATATTAAATATCCAATTTCACTATAGGAATATTTTTTATTTAAATACATAATAGAGAAAAACAATTTCCTAAAAAAATATAACCAAAAAATGTTTTCCATGTGCACTTAAAATGTTTATTGTCACAATAAATCCTGAGGGCCTAGAATGATGAATTCATAAAAAAATCTCATTATATTCGGGGTTTGAAGAATAGTCTTTGAAATAATTAATAATATATCAAAAAGTGCATAATTAGAGGGGAAATAACATCCAAATCTATCAAGAAACATCAATAAAAACAATCCTACCCCGGGTAGTTTGTTTTACTATAGTACATGGGTTAGTTTTTTCGATTAAAGATACCTTGACTAAGGCATGATTCATCTTAATATACCATATACCATTAAAAAATACTAATGAAAATTTGAAATGATAAATCCTTTGATTCCACTTTGCGATGTCCCAACCCAGGTTCCAGCCGCCAGTTCCCCAAGCCAATAAATCACATGTCCTTAAGCACATTTCCCGTATTCAAAAGGCTACCAACAAGAAGTTATAGTATAATACGTATATCATGGAGAGACTACATCCTCATTATCTAAGACACAAAAAACAGAAAATAAATATACAATAGCCAAATTAATAACCAATAAATTGAATAATAACACAACCCAAAATAAACCAGTATCACATGGTGGACCAAAACATGAATCAATATCAAACACTAAAGCAATAGATATTTAATTCCATATTCCTGTCATGTTCTAAATTAAAAACCAAAACAAAGAAATAGGAGAATTCAAAGAAGTTATCTAAATGGTATATAGTTCCCTCATCCATGCTCCACATGAACTCATACATAATACATAGGACTAATACCATAGTTATATACTACAAACATGAAGTCTATATGGGTGATAATCATGAATAATTAGTAGGGTGTTAGTAAAACCCAGCAGGCCACAACCAATGTCTTATAAAACAATATACAATCTAAAATAGTGAATTCAGTCATATAAAGAATAATTTAGGTGTGATGAAGTATATTTTTTACATATTCAATCGTTTTTAAATGACCACATCAAAACCCTTGGTTGATGATGACACCCAAACCATGAATACCATGTTCGGCTAATGTGATATTCTAACCCATATCACAAAGGGAATCCAAATACATTATAAAATGGACTTCCATTATCCATTTAATTTAAAATTTATATCCCAACATCTTAGAAACTTATTATAATGCCAATATTTTGGGCCTATAATTTGAGTTCTAGAACCCTATGGGTATTTAGAGGGTCATACACTATCACACACCTCAGTGCTAAAACATTTTGGATTTTTAAGCATCAATCTCTATACCACACTATTTGTTATCAAATATGGGATATTAAATGGCTTAGTGGTAAGAACCCCTTAAATCTACATGTAAAATGGGGGTTCAAACCCCATTGGGCACAGGTACTGTAGTAGTACTATAGCAGCGACAATGCTGTAGAAATGGCGGTCACTGTAGCGGCGACAGGTCACTGTAGCGGTGTCAGAGTATTGTAGTAGTGGCGGGCACTATGTTGTACTGTAGCAGCACTGGTACTATAGCATTACTATTCACAGAATGGGCATTGGGCTAAAAAATGGGCCTACAGGCCATGTAATGGGCTAAATGCCCACGGGGCCTTCAGGCTATGTAAGGGGTCTCCCTCTACCCAGTTAAAAGAGGTCTTTGCTTTGCTTTAATAATAAATGATGATTAAGAACCAACCATTTAAAAAAACATATGGGATTTTAAAGAATTAATCCTTATCCGACACTCATTATCAGAATAATCACATATTTTATATTCATCATGTTTTAGACCCATTGAAATTATTATTAAACATTCTCATAAAATTTTCCCATTTCAATTATCAATTCAATAATGGTTCTTTTATTTAGTCACATGGAATTTCATTAATAATTCATTATAAAACCATTTATTCATAATTTAATAACATAACCAACTGAAATTACATAGTTAATGAAACCATCTATAATTTCCCTTAATCAACCAATTCATAACCACATTAATCAACCTATTTCACAATATTAATAACCCAATAATTTAACAATCAGAATTCAACCATTTTCAATTGCATAAAGAAAAATCTATTTCAAAGTCACATGCCATTAAATTTAGTCTATTTAATTTTGGATGAAATTTCCCAAATATATAAATTTTAATTGAACAATTGGAAACCATAGTAATTTGTGAATTTACATTTAGACTTCCTACCCTTAAATTTATGATGGAAATTATCTAGTACCTAAATCCCCAAATTGATGCAGATGTATAAAGATCATAATTATGAACTAGATTTAGAACAAAACCCTAAATAAAAAACTAGACAGAGTGATATCCAAGATATCCTAGATCAGAACTATCGGCAATAAAGAAAATAATTCATCCAAAAGATGAGCGAAATATTGTAGATAATGAAGAAACCAATTTGGAAGAGATTACATATAGTGTGAGGTTGAGATCCATCATTCAAACCATTTATTTGTCAAGAACTTAGTATGTGGAGCATTTTAATCCTCCTAAAGACCTCAAAAAATGGAATAATAATTTGGTGAGAGGAGATGAATGGGGATCAATTCGAGGTGTTTAAGAATTTCCAAAAAAATATTCAATTAATAAAAATACGTATTCATGGGTTCTAGGGTAGGGGCACATGATTTTACAAACTGTGCTCCCTATCCATGTGCTTTATATTGAGAGATAATGGTTTCTAATATGAATGTTAATTATTTGAAAAACAATTTTAGAACCATGTGATTTACATATTTTTGGTAGTGCACAATTTGGGTGGGGGGTAGGAATATAATTTTAGAAAATAGTATAACAACCTTGCACTGGCCCTTTTCCTTCAAAATTTATCTAATTTTTTACTCAAGACACACTAAAACAAAAACCCACACAAGATATGGTAGAATAAGGATGAAAGAGTACTAATAAATTTCCATGTGGAATATCTAGGAAATTTATGTATAATAAAATCGATAAGATTAATCGATAATTTTAAGATAAACTTCTTTAAAATCTTTAATGTAAGAGAATCATTATAACATCTTTGTAAGATAAATCACTTCAGATATTTGAATTCTATGTTTTATAAGATAAATTATATTTATATCTTTCCAAATATAAATTATCCCTGATGAAAATTTTAATATAATCCTATAATTTCATAAGATAAAATAATTAAACTGATTTCTTTGACGATCGTAAGATAATACTTTTACAAATATTCTTTTAATAAAATAAATAGCTTAACTTATCTTACTTATGACTTAACATTATGATTTTTATCAAGAAAAAGATGATTTTTATTATTATAAGATAATTTTTTATGTAGTAAAATAACATTCCTATAAAAATTTATTGTTAGATAAATTAGATTGGAATAGAATGAAATTATATCTTCAGTACTGGGGTTCTTTCATAAGAAAATTTGTTTTGTGTAAGATAGAAAACTAGAGACAGAAATTATTTTGATAAAAAACTATATTTAATAATAAATAAAATGGATATCTTTGTTCTTGTAAATTTATTTTTGTGTAAGATAAATTAGTTATAAGTTTATTCAATAAATAGATCAGGACACAGATGTAGAGTTTGAGATAAAATCTATAACACTTAATATAAACACATCAAGAAATAGGGATTTTCAAAATCATCTTTAATGTCACAACACGATTTCCACACATCAATACCCCAAGACTATTGGTCACATGACATCATGCGAGCCTCACTGTATGGTAGAGGATGAAGACTATCAGTGAGGGTCTAATAAGTCAATCATGGGGAGAATATTCTCTCTTTTTTTGAGTAAACACCAGTGGAAATAAAAAAAATAGAATCATATAATATAAAAAACAATTCCATATCTCAAGACCATAAATGTGTGAAATACAACATCCATACTAAAGTAGAAGACATACAATTCTAATGTCGATGTCATGTTTCTAAAATGAAAAAAATGAAACAATAGAACAAAATACTTCAAAGTGTGTCCCGAACTACATCTGTTTCCATCATCCAAGGTCCATCCCAAAATTATTCATATAACGAAGGACCTTGTCCCTTTACCCATTAACATGTCCTATAAAAATAATGTATATTTAGGTACCAATAAAGAATACCAATAAGGGCATTAGTACAACACAGTAGGCCACAATGAAAATTGTATAAAATATCATCTTGTCAGATAATAGTGTATGTAGTTATACAAATAAAATTATTAATATGGTTAAATAAATAGTTATCACGTTATCATTTATTTTTTACTTAACCACATTGACTCTATATTTCCCACGGACAATCGTACCTCATGACCACTTCTATACATGATGGACCCCTAATTGTTCCTAGCTAAAATCAAATCTTAATACATAATTGAGATCATGATAGATCTTGAAGTATTCAATTGTGATATCTTATCACAATAATTATTTTACCCATTCTTGAGCATGGTGTGTTATGAAGTGAAGTAATATCTCAGAGTACCTTTGTTAATATTATATAATTTATACTTGGATTCTGATGTTCCCATTTTTAAATTCACAATTAAGACGACCAAGTTTTAATTCATAATTTTCAATAAAATGACCATGTTATCAATCTTTTACTCACATGTAAAATGGCTAGGTTAACTTTTCTACTTCTCAATTGAATGACCAAGTTCACATTCCTTCAATCACTACAATAATAACTCGATTACCATTAATACTTCTCAATTTAGAATGACCATGGTATAATTAATTTACACAAAATTAATTCATTAATTAAATTGTGAACGTCAATATCATTACTAATTAAAAAATTAATTTATCACATAAATAAAATTAATTAATTCACCAATTAATTAAGTACCTAAAACCATTAATTAATTCATCAATTAAATTTTTTGATGTTATCCTTCCCAATATCACATATTTAATTCAAAAGTTAATTATCTCAATGAACTTAACCAATATTTCATCAATTATTCTGCCATTAATTATCTTTTATTAGAAAATTTTTATATCGTAATTAATCAATTATTAATTATCTAAAATTATATATGTTAATATCACTTAATTAATCCCATGATTAATTATCTAAATCACGATTCCTTAAAAACTATAATTATTCAATCAATTAAATACCTCAAAGTAAATACAAAAAACCACATAATTATTTACCCAATTAATTATCTAAATGGAAAATCCCTTAGTGTCATTATTAAATCCCAAATTAATAATTAATTTCAATAATAAGTCCAATTAATCAATTAGCAGCGTAAACTAAATCAGTATTGGAATTCAAATTCCATAATAATACTAGTAATAGAAAAACATGCATAGAAATATCAAAATCATGACTTTGGTAATTGAATATTAGATCTCCTACCAAATATTTTTGATTAATATCCACCCAATTGGAATCCTAAGAAATTGATCAGTACAAAACAAAAGATCTAGATCCAAATCTCAAAACTTGGGAAAAAAACCATTGATCTAGGCTTAAATTCAAAAAAAAGAAAGGTTGAAAGGGCCAACAATTCATCTAGGGATCTCAAAAAATGTCAAAGGTAAAATAGGATAAAATGGGGGTAAAATAGATTAGTTTCAGTTGGATCGGGGAATTATTAAATAATATTAGGGCTTAATTAATCCCCACACATAGTTTGATGGGAAAGGGAAATTGGTTTTCCCTAATCATCCACAAACACTGAACCTATTAATTTAGTTGTACATAGTTACTCCTAATAGGGATCTTTTTTTCCCAAACATTTCACCAACCATATAAATCCCCTATACCTTGGTTCACACGGTTAGCTGGGCTGGGGTGCATAAGATTCCCTTACCATGTGCCAACCATGCACAACCCTTTTTGCTTAAATTTTTATCATGATTTTTTAAAGAATACCACATGTTATAACCCAAATAAAATGTAATAAAATGATGAAAAATGATTCCTTCAAATAAGAAAACATGTACTCTAAAAAATGTTGGGATATTATAATTTACTGACCTTATCATATATCCTTCTTGAGGTGCACTCCCAAAATTATTTATGTTTCTTCGTTAAAACGATCAGGACACCGAGCCCTCATATCCTCCTCCCTTTTTATATCTCCTTCATCACACAAACTTGTCACCACAATACATTAACTATCTATACAGTCTTTCCACCACAAAACATTTTCATTATAATACAACACACTTATCAGATGCTTCTTAAAGTATTCATCCATCTCAAGATCAATGTTGTCCAAATCTATCACATGATAAGGGCTGAGGTGATACCACCATAGATATGACACCTGAAAATATTCACACATAACATTGTATTTCTATGGCAGTTCCAATCGGTATGCCACCAATCTGATTTTCTCAACTACATCAAACTATCCAACGAGATTGGGAACCAAAATTCCCTTATTTCATACTCTACGATGACCTAACCTAGGAGAAACATCATGAAATAAATCGTCACCCTCTATAATCTTTTGGGTTCATCTCCATATGTTTGCATTCATCTTATTCCTACTCTATACAATAGCAATAAATTTCTAAATTAGATGAACATGCTCTGATGTCTGCTACACGAGACTCAGTCCAAACTACTCTGACTCACATACCTTCATCAATCTGAGAGGTGATTTTTATGGCCTACCATAATGTGACATGTATGAATTCATATGTATTGTTTCAGTGTAGTTATTATTATAGGAAATCTACACTAAATCCAAGTTTATTAACCATGGTACAATGATTTCAAGAAGACTTTCCCATAACAAATCTTCCAAAACGTGCATATAACACTTCCACTTATCATATGTCTATGGGTGGAGAGTCATAATCAATAATATCTATGTACCATGTTCCTCATGTATTCCCTTCCATAATGGTGATTCAGGATCTAAATCTATATACCATGGATCCCCAGACATATGAATTATCTCCCGAGCAAAAAAATCCCATAGCTGCTCAACAGAGATTGTTTCCCAATTAATAAATAATTGTTCTAAATTCATTATTCTATTCCCAACAACCATGATAACATAATTATTACTAAGTGTTTTTTTGGAATACCAATCACAATTTACATTGTGACATAATCCCTATTACAATATAGGATGTCCAATCATTAAAGAAAACCACCAGGTCATTGAGGATCCATCTACACCTGCTGACAAGTGAAGTATCATGTCATGATCCCTACTATCTCAATTTTCATTCATAGAAAATAAAAATATCATCGAAGTCCACTCTACATTTTGGTCACACATATATTTACCTTTAACTTCAAGGCATGAAATCATGGAATCTATCCTCTAAAATTATCATACGCATAAAAAAACAATTTCTGATGTAGATGATGTTGTCCCCATCTATTGTCAAGTCTAAATGTGACTCCCCACCATCATGGATTTCAAACAAGGAAAAACACAATAAAATATATATGAAGCTCTCTCAGTATACTTGGGATGATTTCATGATGTTGGGAATGGTCGTATTGAGTCTGTGAGTACACCATACCGTCATCTATAAATACTAAATAAAACTAATCCATGTATGAGTGAAAATTAAAGTTAATCAAGGCCATAATTGTTTTTTGTGTATTCTACATCCCAAATGGCAGTACAATTAAATCATATTGTCCATACCTTCTTCTGAATGTAGTCATCTGTATATCATAAGTACGAAATCTCAACTGACGAAACCTTGAACTCAATTCAATATTTGAGACCATGCAATATCCTCTCATCAAGTCAATTATGACATCAACACATGTAACATGATACTGGTTCTTCACAGTCATCTAGTTTAACTTCTAGCAATCAACATACAATATAGAGTATCATCATCCTTTTTTGAAAAAAAAAACACTAGAGAACCCTAATACAACATCCTTATATGGATAAATCCTTATCCCTCTAACTCCTCTAGTATAGTATTGAACTATTGATGATCTATTAGTGTTGTTCTATATGATGGAATAGAAACAAAATGATCCCTAAACATGATTCAATAGTAAATTCCACATATCTATTGATTGGAATCCCAGAGTAGTCTTCAAGAAAAAATCCTAAAACTATTCCACTATGGGTGTATGGATATAATGATTCACACCACCATAGTCCCAAATAAATTAGCAACATTAGATATAATATTTCTCAGTGGTTGAGTGATTGTCCCTACATGGCCTTCCTGGATATCCCTCTCTCCATGGTGAATACTGTTGTCACCTCTATGAGACTTAAAAGTCACTCTCTTAGGGTAACAATAAATGTGGGGTGCTTATGTGGCTAGCTATTCCATACCCATAATTTTTATGAGGAGGAATATTTCATGGATATAGAAATCCCACATAATACAATACTCCAATTCTTCATGAGAAAATACCTTGCAATGAAAGATGTCTCTAGACCATACTACAAATATTGTATCTATAATCATTACTCAAATATCAAACTCTACCACTAGCCTCAAAACATTGAAATACTTGGAAGATATAAAGGGAAGAGATGAAACAACTTCAAATAAGGAACAAGATAATGTAGAATCTACATGAGTAGTACCTCTCAATATCGAAGGTCCTGCCTCGCTATACAGAAGTGGAGGCTGCACTACATATAGTTGTCCAATACATCTTCCCTGTTATGTAGTGTGACCCCCTTGAGTTTTACCAAACATTTGATATGGATTCTCATTCCATGATGCACCAAACCCACCACATATACCTCTTAATCTAATGTAACTTTTGATACAAGGACGGTATGGTATAGAAGATCCCCTTCTAGCTCCCAAGTTCTTACAAGACCCTCCATAACTAACCATTGGTCATTGGGTTCTACAAAAATTTTTAGATACCCCATCATTTCATAAGATCATTACTAAACTGGAGGTCATAGACAATGTAAATGATATTTTCCTGACCTACCATAATAATGGTAGATCACTCTATTACGGTGTTATGCATCCGACCCTCCTGTCTGGACACTCTTCTTTCCACTTCCATGGATAAAGTTATCATAAATATGCCTCCTTCTCTCGGAATTCAGACTTCATGATCATCTAGTAGAAACAACATGTCCAAAACTAGAATCCACATTTAGGATCCACTCCTCTAAGAGTGCCGGTTCCACCACGTTAGAATTCTTTTTTATTCTAGAGAGGTTATCTTGGTACTTAATCTTGCACTTAATTTCATCACAAATGAAAATTTCTATAGGTGTCCCATATCCTATCAAAGATGGAGAAATTCACTATTGGTCCATAACATTTCCCATTTAATCCATCAAAAACACGCTCCCATGATTCATCTGCATGAACTATGCTACTCTCTCCTTCCTCAGTGTATCCGGATTGAAGTGCTCCAAGAATATCTCCAAGAATTCATTCCATAAAATATTCCCAGTCTATCCAGTCTGTGCCTGAATATCCCACAGGCATTGTTGATGATCCTGGTAGCATATTTGTATCCAATTTTACCCTCTTCTCTAAAAGAGTCTCCACATGGTCATTAATCATCCTAATGGAATAAACCTAGAACTTATATCCATCTGGTCCACCCTCTCTAGTAAAAGTTGTCATGTTCTGCAACTGAAACTACATCATCAGCTCATATATGATCATCTCAATCTGATCTGGGTATCTTACCAAAAATTTCATTTTGTGACCAATTCTCTCTGGAAACTATTCGGCTGTATCCTCATGCAGTATGATCGGGACCTCATGTTCCATCATTGTAGGATTATTCATAGCCATGCCCTTTATTTTACTCTCTACAAGAATTGTCATGGAGTAATATTATTTCTAATTCCAAAAATATATATTTGGAATAATAAAATACATATCAAAATTACGTAAGAGAAAATATAGAAAAAATACACTAGGTCTTTTCCAAAATTCTTACCTCTCGGTCAAAACCATGACGCAAAAACTACCCTTAACCATCCTACAACTAGGGCATGGTTACCAATGGGTGTTATTATGATCATATAATGTTTCTCATTTAAATCGAAAATTATTCACATTATTTAATCTTTTTAACACATCCAATTTCATATTAGTCACCCTTTTATGTTTAATTTCAAAACTGAGGAAAGATAGTTTCTGTTCAACAAACTTACCCAAAACATTTTCTCCCATGAATGCCTAAAATGGAGCATGATAAAAATTCTCATGAGTTCTTAAAATGATTCCTAGAGACTCAAATATCATTCCAAACAAATACTCGATTGAATTATCATAAAATTCACAAAACAAACTTCCATATCACATAACAAGTGTGTCTCCCAAGGTGAAATAATATTCACCTTCAACAATAATGTAAATAACAACAATTCTGCCCTGAGTACTCAGGTTTCCCCTCATTTGTTGTTTTCAAACTCCGATGAATGAGATAATTTACTAGGACTGACTCCATATAGTCTTATTTTTACATTTACATAAATAGCAAGACAAAATAATAAAAAAATATCTAATACTAGTTTATAACATCCTATGAAGGTTTTGACTCACCGGTGCACCAATACTATTAGCCATATGACCTCACGATTGTCTCCCCATGCGCTAGAGGCTACCTACTAGTAGTGATGGTATGTAAATCATGGGGAGTGAAATAGTTTCCAATTTTTGACTATTGGCCATTCATGGTTCCGGTTCTCTATTAAGGTGTATAGCAGCATTCAGGTCGAATCCTCAACGATGATACATTCTAATAGTCGATTATTTTTTAATTGATTCAATTTTGATTGGGGGTTTGTTTGAAGAGATTAAATGAGGTGATTAATGGGTGATTTTTATATAAAAATATGACAAAGATTGGGGTTAGTTCCTTATTAGGTATTTAAGCTTGTGATATCCTTGAGAGTTTCTTTATATTGAATTTAAATTAACACCCACATCACAAGATAATGTTGATTGGAATTACTAAGTGTTATGGGATTATTACAAGACTTATCATAACATAGGGTTATAATCTCAATCAGATCATTTTTAAGGTATTGTATTTATGGTTCCAATAATCCATGGAAACAACTTTTTAAATAAAACAAGTCATTAATCCAAGACATGTTATGTCCAACATACACAATGTTAATTCAAAGAATATTAATCAAGAAAAATCTCTCAATAAATTAACATACCAAAATTATATATCAACCCAATGAGATATTTACTTATCCTTTAACATGATTAGCAATCATATTTTTTATATTTATGATGATTAATTTTAAAAATAAGAGAAATAAAGGGGTAATAAAAGAGTTGCGCGTCGAACACATACACATGAACGATGATGATATTTAAAAACTAAATATAGATTGAATGAGAAAGAGAATTAAGGGAAGGGGTTTCAAATTTATTTCAATTTTTTTAAGATAATTAATATTTAATAATATAGGTTGCCTTATTAAATTAGAATAAGATGAAGAAAATTTCATGAATATTCCCATGAAATTGATAACATCTTACACAAATAGAATTGAAAACAAACGAAAAGGATAATGAAAATAAAATTGGATGGGAGGTATATCATATTAAAAAAAAGTCAATGAAAGTCCTCTCATCCCCTTGGAATGTATCTATTCAGGACAGACTGCCTCCTTAAGTGATAAAATGAAGACCATATGCAAGGAGAAGAGGGGTTTGTATTTATAGCCCAAGGAGGAGGAAAATTTGCATTCCAAATCTGCCCACCACATTGATCGCCAATTTGTCCATCCAGGTAGAAAAATCTCGAGATATCCTCTCCTTAAAATTTATATACAATATTTTTTCATCCTACTCTCAAAATTTGGAGGCATATGGACATATAGATCCAATGTTATGGTGGTTTTAATAAAAAATTTAAAACTATCCATTTCTATTCTGGATTTTTCTAATGGTCGAATTGTGAATGGATTTTAGAATAGTAAGATGCCTTCAAATGAGAATAATTTCCTTAATCAATTTTTATTCCTATATCTCCTCATTCACAATGAAAAATAATAGCTTGATTTGATGAATATATTATGAGAAATGTCATGAATAGTGATCAGATGATAATTCCCATCCAAAATGGTGGGCTAGCCATCAATACATAAGTTGGGCCCTTTTTTCTTGATGTTGGACCTTAAATTTTGTTTCAACGATTTTTATGAGAAATAACATATTGTAGAGTTTTATAAAATTTGACCTTTTGGATTTAAACTAGTAAATCAATCATCCTGGCTGGCCCAGTTTATAAAAAGATTTTTTGTGACTTCTAGTGTGGATCATATGACCCTCCAAATGAAGGATTTGACAAAGGTTCCCATATAATAGAATGTTTTAATTTAAATAAGGATCCCAAAAAACTAATAATAATGAATGTTGGAAATGTGTTATGAGACCTATTATTAAAACATTAATCATACTTTAATTTATATAAATTTAAATAGTCCTCTAAAATTATATTTAATATTGAAACATTAATATTTCTCACAAATTATGTACATTTCATATAAAATCAGTAAAGGGTTTATATAATAGGTTATTAAAATTTTAATAACATAAACTCCCTCAAACATCCATTTGTACATGTCCTCATGTGAAAGAAATATAAAAAAAATTAGAAAGTCATTCTCACTTTCCAGAAAATATAAACATTTTTTTTTCATGAATCCGAGGAGTTTAGATCATTTCACTCTATAATACTGAATTCCCCTAAAAATTGTTAGAGAAATTTGTTTTAATTTTTTTTTCTTTTTTCAAGCTCAAATTTAGAAATGGAAAATGTTCTTTCTTGAACTATACTATGTCAGGATAATAAAAATTTATTTTTTTGAAGGACCTCTCTTTCACCAACCAAAAGTGAAAATAATAGTGTTTTAAAGAGCTCTCAGTATCCATTACCTATCCTAATGTGCACAAGAATCAATTGGTCTTTTTATGTCATTTTTATGTGGCTATGTGATGGTATTAATTTGGTATTCAGAAGAGTATAAATAGTGTTAAAACACCAACTTGGAAATAGCAATGCACAATATTTTTGAAATAAAACATGGAATGAAACGAAAACACATAGTTACAAGTGAACTACTATGTGAATCGAGACACAAAATTTGAAGATAATTTGAAGGGAATTAGAAGATTACATATTTTCAAAACACACAACTTCTCCCAATGACATTAGTTTTCTTTTTTTCCTTTTTTCTTTTTTGCATTTTTTGAAAGTTTAACATGAAACATATCTCACCCACATATCACAAACCATGTTAGATCTTCTCACAACACTAATTGTAATATTTATAATAAGAAAAAAGGTTAATGAAGAGTTATTTTTGACCCACACAAGACACAACCATTTTTTTCATTTATTTTATTTTTTCTATTCATTTTTTTGAACACTTTTCAATATAATTTACAAAATTACAAAAATTAAAGTCCATTCCTCAAAACATACTAAATTACAACCTTTCCACCACACTGAAATGGATGATTTACCTTTAGTGTATGATAACATGGTGATTTCAAAAAATGGTACCCAAAATGAAATCCATTACCCACACACTTAAATTTTAAAAAAAAATAACCAATAAAAATATATGAATATATTGGGTGGGAATAGTTATTGGGATTGTAATGTGGCTATCAAAAAATGTTTTTATAGGATCAAAGGGGATTTCAAAAGTAGGATTAATGAAAGGGTAATGGGAGGCTATTTAGCTATTGCGACTCTCATGAGGTTCATAAAATGCCTCTATTATATAAATTCACTCCAAAGTAAGTAATTAAGCTCAAAGGTCTATAAACAGAAATCTCAAAAATTGGGTTAAAACACAGATTTTGAAAATAAGGCCATAGGTGGGCATATAATGAAATATAATGTTGTTTCTCCTGGTTGGGGAAAATCATTTTCCAAATCATAAAATCCAGAATTTAATTTTTTTTTCTTTTGACAAAATATTTTATATAAAAAATAATGATGAAAATTAAAAAAATAGGCGAGAACATGTTTTCTTGACTTCACAAAATGGATGGAAACAATTTAAAAACAGGATGGTGAGTATGTATGACTCTTTTATCATATTTGCTAGTTATTTTATTTTTTATAGTGTTTTTAAAATAAACACCCACAAAAAATAGAAAGTGGTAAAAGGGGTTGATGAAGAAATTGGTAAAAAATAAAAGAGAGAGGAAGACGGAGAAAGAGGAAGAGAGAGGAAGATATAGAGATGGAGTTAAAGGGAAAGAGGTGCCCCTAGTTTAGATTTGGTGGGTCTCCGTCTACAACCTCGTGGTGGGTTGGTGGAATATGGGGATCTGATCAAAGTAGATGTGGATCCAAGGATGTGTGTCCTCTCATGGTGATGCTTTCAGAAATGAACATTGTATAAAATAGAATAAAAAAATCATTATTCATTTAATGAAAAAAGAAAAAATTGAAAATTTCAAAAATGTAAAATAAATCAAGGGTTTCCTCCCAAAAATTTCTCTATTTGTTTTCTACAGATAGAAAATTGTAGTGGAGTAACCATTGTCCGATGGTGGAAAATGTATTTTCTTTACTTGAGTGTTCTTACAGGAAAACATTTCCTCTGCAATTCCTAATTGTTCATTGGATAATTTGTCCCCATCCATGATTTTTTCCTTTCAATTCAATAGGGGTGGAATAAGAATATTCATATCATCCCTTTGGTATTATACTTGAGGAATGATTTCTTCCACAAGGTTTTGGTTTTCTATGCTCAGGAATTTATAATGATGCTTCAATTCTAATGGTGCTTTTCCAAAATTTTCAGATAACATGATATCAAAGTATGAGATACCAATTGTCAGAAATGCATCTATTGTAGCACTTACTGATGTGCAGTAATGATGATCATTTAATTCATAATACTGAATGAAATTTTCAATATCCATTATATAAATGTTGATCTCCAATGAATGATTAATTTCAAAATCACCAATGATAATTTTATTATTTAGAGAACAAATACAACAAACATCACTATAATCAGGACAATATGAACACTTTAGTTCAGGGTTCACCTAACATATAACATATTTTTAAGAATCATGGATTCGAAATAATAAAATTTGGATAATTTTTTTGAATCAAATAAATTAACATGCTAGATCATTATCCCCAATACAATTCATGATGGAGAAGTGGAGGAAATAGATAAGTTTAGATTCTAAGAGTATTCAAGATCCTTTATATCAATAGGGTTTTAATTTTTAATACTAACATCAACTTCTATATTTATCAATTTGTTAATTAGGATGAATGAATCAAAAATTCCACTATCAGTAGAACATAAAGAAAATGATGGATTGGGATTCGAACTACTCTTAAAGATACTTCCAGAAGCATGGATAGAGAATACAGATTGATTCGCTGATAGGTATCCCATGGATTAAAAAATATTGAACATGACCTATTGGTCACCAAATTCCATGGATAAGATTCTAACATTGACATTAAGTTTGGTATTGTATTTTATAAGGAAGGTTATTCCTATAATAATAGGAGATTAGAACGAAATTGTCTCACCTTCCATGCCATGGACATAGAAGTCATCTACAAAGATAAGATCATTGATTCAAATGAGGACTTCCTCAATTATTTCCTCAAACAAGTAGTTCTTTGATTTTATTACTGTATAAAAACACTCATTGGGTTAAATGGACATAATAAAATGATGGAGAATATGGATTTCTGTAATACAGTTAATGAGATTCCTTAGTCTATGAATGATTCATCGATGTTGGGACCTTCAATTTGGCTAGGAACTGTAATCGTTCCAGGATCATTGCACTCTATGGGAATTGATTGCTGGGTAAAAACATTTTCGATGTTCCTAAGTTTCCTTTTATGGGTGCACAATTACATATCAAACAAGGTGTACTTAATGATTTGTTTTATTGAATTTATGAGGTGTATATTGACTTCAAAACATCTAACCATGTCAATCATTTCAATATTAGGTTCATAGGGATTTGTTGGTTTATAAATTTCATGAGGAAAAGGAATTTGATTTCAATGTGGAATGGAAGGTGGTGAGGTAATGACATCAATTTCATTTTCATGTTTATTTTTCTTTTATTTTTCAAGGTCAACATTGAATGGGGGTTAGAGGACTTATCTGGTAAATTATAAATTGTCTTCCATAATCTAAGTGAAGTTTCACTTAAATTAACATTGGGGTTAGTTAATGGATGAACTGGGTGTTGGGAAGATTTCTAAATTTTTCTCTAGCTCAAGTGGGAAGCAAATTGACCAATTTTTGTTTCAATATTTTTATGTCTAGAATGGGTGAAGGTGGAATGATCTTCCACTGCACATTCCGATTGTTTCGTGGAAGAGGTGGATTGTCCTATATTTGGGTAACCTTTATTTTAGTACTTGGGAAAGTGATTGTATTTGTTTGGGGTCAGGAAGGCTCACTAGGATAATGGACTCTAAGAGAAGTAAGAAGAATATTGATCATTTGAGGATGTGGAACAATAGGGTAAGGTTATTATCAGTTACCAACACCTTTACCATAATGGAATTGGTTTCGATTTTGATGAGGGAATTCAGGTCAATTAGAAATCAGATTACCAAACCTCAAACCTTTTTTAAAGGTAGAAGAGAAGGGCTCAGGGTAGGGTTGGTTTATGTATTTAATGAATTTACTATATTTTTGAGGGTTGGTGTTCCTTTGAGTATATACTACATTGACCTCTATTGGTATAGATGAATCGGATGTATCCTCTATAAGATGTAGACATGTATCAGTTGGATGATATGGGGAGATTCAGATTCCAATGTTCTTGATTGGTGTAGGGAACAAAGATTTCTCAGAAGACGAGGTTTGAGATTTGGATGCCAGGACTAGTCATCACACAATACCTGTAAGTTCATTCATCCACTATGTAATCTTGTGCGGCTCTATCGATTGACTATCTTGGGCACATTTGACATGAGCTTGTTCTCGAGTATGGAATTGTTGTCTGATTGCGTCCATGTTTCTTCTGAGATCTGTTACAGCTTTAGGAGTTTTATCAACAAGAGGAGTACTAATTGCAAAAATAATAAGTGTTTTCTCTATATCCAACAACCCCTCATAGAAGTATTGGATGAATATTTGGTCAGGGATTTGGTGGTGTGGGAAAGTTTCCCCAATTTATTTATCCTCTCCCAATACTCATGGAGTAATTTATTGGGGGAATTGACAGATACCACTAATTTCCTTTCGGATGGAAGTGGTACAAGAAGTAGGAAAGAATTTCTCTAAGAAGAGTCGATTTATGTCATTCAATGTGTTTATTGAGCAAGGAGGGACTTATTAAATCCATGAAATAGAATTTTCAGCTTTTGAGAAAGGGAATTTTCAGAGTTTGATTTCTTCCTCAGAATCGCCTTGCAGTATCATGGTAGATCACAACACTTGGAACTATTTTAGGTAGAGATGGGGATCCTTACCGGTTAGAATATGAAAATGAGGTAGAATATGAATCAAACCAAAATTTAGTTTGATGTCAGCCTCTATGTTTGGATATTGATGACGAAGAGGTTGGTAATTAATATACGGGGTAGCATGTTATTTATGTTTTTGTTCTTTAGGATTCACCATTAATAATTCAACTGGTTGGACGAGGACTAGTTCTATATTTATTTGATTATCCTTAATGTTCCTCCAATATTAGAAAAATGTTCAGTCAAATTCAGGGTAAAAATCATCCAAGGTATTTCTTGAGAGGCTATGAGACATTCAATGTGATTTTGGAAGGAGGCGGAAGATGTGTTTTTATTTTTGTTTTTTACAATTTGTTTAAATTATGTATTTTTTTGTATTTTTTACAATAACCGTAAAATAACAACTACATAATTGCACCACCCAGAGAAATAGAACCATTTGAAAGTATGGCCAATTTTCACCTATCAACCATTAAAGGATTATGTGTTGTTCTAATCTTTATAGAAGCACTTTTGTTAAATCCCCATCGATGATACATTTTAATAGTTGATTTTTTTAGTTGATTGTATTTTTATTGGGGGGGGGGGTTGTTTTCTGATAATAAATGAAGTGATTAATGTATGGTGTTTGATATAAAAATTTTATATATGCTGGGGATATCTCATTATAAGGGAGTTAATCTTGTGATATACTTGAGATTTGTATTATATTGCATTTTGATTAACACCCACATCAAAATATAATGTTGATTGGAATTCCTATGATTTTTGGATTTAATCCAAGATTTAAGTTAACATAGAGTTCTAATTTAAATCAGAGATTTTTTATGGTAGTGTATTTGTGGTTCCAATAATCCATGGAAACCACTTGTTAAACAAAACAAGTCATTAATCCCTGACATATTAAGTCCAACATACACAATGTTAATCCAATTAATATTCATCGAAAAAAAGTTCACAATCACTTGACATACATAAATTATATGTCACCCCAATGAGAGATTTACTCATCCATTAAGTAAATTAGAAATATGGTTTGTTATATTTATGATGATGAATTATAAAAATAAGGAAATAATAGGGATAAGAAAAGAGTTGTCTGTCAAACACACACGCACAAACATTGATGAGATTTTAAAACAAACATTAGATTGAATGTGAAAGTGAATGAAGGGAAGGATTTTGAACATGATTTAGAATTATTTTAAGAGAATTAAAATTTAATAATATAGGGGGGATGATTAAAAATTAATATGAAGATGAAACTTTCATTAAAATGAAAATGGAATTGAAACAACATACACAAATAGAATTAAAAAAAGAAATGAAAAGGGGAATGAAAATGAAAGTGGAGAAGCAGCATCTCTTATGGAATCTTGCTCAGGTAAAGTCCTCCCAGGTCCTTGGAAAGGATCTAGTCATTCAAAACCTCCTCCATATGTGATGAAATGATAACCACATGCATGGATAATACATGGTTGTATTTATAGCCCATTGAGATGGACTTTTTTCATTCCATATATTCCATCAACTTTCATCACCAATTTGGCCATCCAGACAGTCGAATATATAGATATATTCTTGTTCAATGTTTTATATAAATTTTTTTTCTAATTGACATCAAACATTGGAGTCATTTGGACTTATCGTTTCAATTGTACGGTGGTTTTAATAAAAAATGTTAATCTATCAATTACTATTAATGACTTTTAAATGGACAAAAGGTGAATGAATATTTGAATAGGAGGATGCATTCACATATAAATTCATTATCCAATAATATCGGCGACCTATATCTCCTATTTCACACTATAGAAGAACAACTTGATTTGACTAATAGATCACTCACAATGTCATGAATAGTGTTCAGATTTTAATTCCCTCTTAGAATGGTGGTCTGGACATCAAAGTATCAGTTGGTCCTCATAATTGTGTAGTTGGACCTTCAAATTGTTAACCATGATTATTTTTGATATTCAAGAACATATGGTAGAGTTTCATAAAATTTGGGCTTTAGTATTTAGACTAGTAACGCAGACATACTGGATGGTCCAGTTTAATCACAAATTCATTGGGTTTTCTTGGGTGGATGATATGACTCTCTAAAGGAACAATTTGTCCAATGTTCCCTTATAATGGAATATCATAATTTGAATAAGGAACCGTACAATACAATAATCTTGAATTTGGATAAGTATGATGATAGTTATTATTAAAACATAAAATATACATTAATCTTGATGAATTCAAATAGTTCTCTAAAATTTTATTTGATATTTAAACATTAATATTTGACAAAAATTATGCACATTTCATATAAGATAACTAACGGGATTATATAATTAGTTATAAAAATATTAATATCTTTTTGGAGACCAATCACTATGTTATTAGAGTTAATACCAGTGGAAATAAAAAAATAGAGGATGAATATATAATCATAAAAAATCCATGTTTCAATAAATCAATGTGGTAAATGAAATATTAGAAAAAATGAGAAAACATGCCATGCTAATGTACGTGAAAACTATATTAAATGAAAACCAAAATAAATTTACACCAATTACTATCAATTGGTTCGTATTCTATGTTCGGTTTCTTTAAAAAATCTCCAAATACAAATTATCCATCTAACATAAGGATTTTCCCTTAACCTATCCTACAACAATAATTTCTATTTGGTTTTCGATCAGGAAACCCAAGTAGAGTGTGGGTACAACTATGTAGGCCACCACCAATGGTGTATAAAATGATATGATGTCAGAAAATAATGTATTTAGTTCTATATATAAATAAGTATAATTCATTAATAATAAGTTATCACATTATCACTTATTCTTTACTTAACCACAATAACTATAGGGTTCCCGAGGACACCCGTAACACATGGGTGTTTTGGATAATGTCAGTGCTCAAAGTGTTCCTATGTAATATCAAATCTTAATACTAAATTATACTAATTCTGAAGACTGGTGTAATCATAGGTGATATATTTTCTCAAAACCTTCTTCGACTCATTCATAAGCACGAAGTATTATCAAGTGAGGTCAGATATCATATTACATTTGTTACTATTCTTTATGTTATAATTGAATTCCCATGTTACAACTTTTAAATTCACAATTAAGATCACCATGTTACCACTATAAAATCTCAATATAATGACCGTGTTACCATTCCCTTACACAAAGTTAATATAACCACGTTATAATTTTTTACTTCTCAATTGAATGACCCTACTCCCATTATGTTACTCAGAAGTAAAATTACAATGTTACAATTTATACTTATAAATTTTAAATGACCATGTTCCCATTCCATTACAAATAATTAATTCATCAATTAATTGTTAAAAATGAATCTCACTACTAATTAAATAATTAGTTTGTCACAGAAATGTCATTAATTAGTTCCCTAATTAATTAAGTACATCAAGGAAATTAATTAATTCATCAATTAATTATCTAAATTCTATTATCCCAATATCACATAATTAATCTTATATATAATTAGCTCAATGAAATAATAGCAATATTTCATAATTAATTCTACCAGTAATTATCTCTACTCATGAAATCTATATCTCATAACTAATATAAAATTTATTATCTCAAATTATATATCTTAATATTTCATAATTAATCCTTTGATTAATTATCTAAATGAAATGTCACTAAAACTCATAAATAATAATCCAATTAATTCTTTAAATGGGAATCTTTTAAACCAAATAATTAATTTCCCAATTAATTATATAAATGTATAGCCCATTTTTCTCATTATTATCTCAAAAATTAATCATAAATTTAAATAATAAATCCAAATAAGTAATTTGGCTCATTAACAAAATCAATTCAGAAATTTGAATTGCTAATTAATTCTACCAAACCTAAAACATGCATACATGTATAAAAATCCTGATTATGAGAATTGACTGTTATACCACCTACAACAAATTTTTAATGACCCTACACACAAGTTCTAGAGGAATCTTTGTCGATGTGAACAAGATTCTTCCTATGAATGAAAAACACCTTTTGACATTTTATTGGGCACGTAATATTTTTTTGCGCAACCTTATTATTCTCTGACAAGTAAAAATTTTGTCGAATTTTTTCCTTTTCCATATTTTAAATAACTGATCTCTAATTAAGGCTTGCAGAAAAACACAAACCATAATCCATTTCCATCATTAAATGTCAATGATTCCATAAACATCTTTATAGTCTCAGAAAACTCTTACAATTAGTGTAACAAATAGAATAAATAAAATTTTGATGGTATAGTCACAGAAAAAAGTAGAAAATAGAAACTAAACGTAGTTTAAGACTCATTCTGAAAATATTATAGTCTTAAATATATAGATCTAGATTATATATAGTTAAATTTATAGAATTTGTATGAGTGACATGAAAATTTATCTTTGATATTTTCTATGTACTGGTGTTTATGGTATTCAAGTGCATGAGTGTTCTAATCATTGATTCCATTCAACTATTTCATATTCCTCGTCTTCATTAAGGCAGTATATAACTATTCATTTAATATATCATTTTGAACATGATAATGAGATAATAAAAAAATTTCAGAAATCGATGTATTTAGAACATTATAACATAAGCTATAAAGGACATGAATCGATTCTTTCCAAATATAGATATTCATTTTTCAGAAGAAATTTCCAATATATTTTAATTGTTAAGATATTTGAATTAATGTAAAATAGGGTGCATATTGATCATTCCTTAAATGAATAATCCTTTTTATAATACACACTAAAATCAGTAAATGACTAATCATGTTATTATCATAGTAATCAGTACATTATTTATAAAAACAAGATGTTTATATGATATTCAACTATCTTCGTCATAATATAACATCCCGAGAGACTTTATAAGAAAAAAAATTATTCTTCTTCGTTATAAAATATACTAACTTCCATAATGATATGGATAATTCTTTTGTGTATGATAAATATGTTATGTTGGTGTGATACTTATATTTTATAACTTCTATGAGTCACATGAGAAAATATTTTATGAATATCCTCTCCATAAGATTACCTCTTCTCATATTTTCATTCTGATGATAGCATATGACATAAGAATTCAACAAATTAACTATTCTATTAATAAGATAATTTTTTATATAGTCAGATAAATTTAAAACATTGTTTTTTTATTCGGTGTAGATGGAATATATTTATTCATTCATTTAAGATAAATCACAATGCCATAGATCGAATACTTCCAGCAATTTTTGATAAACTTATCTAACATATTGTCTAAAACCCTAAAGATAACCATGAATGAATAAAACTATTGATATAATGAATCATAAAAACTCCTAAAATATAAGATATGTTGGAACAACATAATCTAGAAATCAATATATCCAGTTTTATTATAAAATAATCCTGAAATTAAAAAAAAATTCTAATATAATATTTTATCATTAAACATTAATACATATGATAAAACTCTTAGAATTAAAAATACATCCTTTTATAATCCCAATTTATATAAATTCTCCCTTTTAAAATCATTTTATTCTATACATAATAATAAAAATTAAACACCATAAATTTTCTAATTAATTTTTTATATTTTCATTTTATTTTAATCTTTTAAATAAAAAAGATGCATTTTTCACATTCATATATATTATTAGTTTATAGTTTTGTATTATCCTTTTATTATCACACATTTTATGATATCAAAAATAATTAGAGCAAGTAATAAAATTAATAATACAATGGAAAAACAATAAATAGTTAATGATACTGATTGTGAATAGAATTTGGCACTAATTTGTGTCAATTATTAATAGAGATCATTAAAAAAGATGTAAAATCAAATACGAATATTAAATAGATACCCAAACACATTGATCATATGGATAAAATATTAATGCAATATAATAAACAGATAGAGAAGTCATAAGTTAATAATCTTGAATAACTACAAAGCATGTAAAAAATAAACACCCTAAAAATAACATTAACATCATTCATGAATTCAAATTTAATATTAAAAATAGATTTAAATGTTTAAGGATTCCATTAAAGGAATGATTCAATTTTTAATGATTCCATTAAACCTAGGATTATTCGAATGTTTTTAAAAATTCAATTAAACTAATCATGATTAATTTTTTTTAAATATTCCATTATATTAGTAATTATTCAATTGTTTTTAATGTTTCCATCCACTAGGTATCCAAATACACAAATTGAAGAGTGTAGTAATATAAAATTATGAACGTGAAACGATTATTTGGTGGTGCATTCTTAGGGAATAATTTTAGTTTATAGGGTAAATTTGTTTCCGTTAAAGGGGAGTCAAGTGTTTTTTAAATAAGATCTCTGAATACTAGTTGAGAATCTCTAGGACATTATTGATCTTCTCTATAAATACAGATTGGTGTGGATGGTATACTAAGAGATATTCAATGATATCTCACCAAATCAGATCTATCTATAAGATAAATGATAGCATAAAAAATTAAATTGGAAAATATATTGAAACATATTCAAGAAAACATGGATTTTTCCTTTGAATAATGTTAGCTGGGTTAATGATTTCTTTCATCCTTTGCAATTAATATGCATGACAACCAATGATCGTAGGTTCAGAATGACGTCATTCTCTAATACTAAACAATGAATATTCATAGACATCAACTATTTTCAAAATTTCATTATTTAAAATATTCCAAAATCAATATAAATTCACTCTATATCATATGTGAAAAAATTACAAGAATATATTCAACATTCCCCTTCTTAGAATAATGTAATTTTAACTTGTTTATCTCTTTAAAAATATTCTATATCTTACCCAATAAAAGGATAATTGAGATAAATTATTTTCACTTTTTAGACATTGTATGCTATTAGGGATCCATAATGGCATCAAATTATCCATAATTTTTATCTTCATAATAAAATTATAGCATCATACTATTTATAACTTCCTGATTTTAATCGTCAAATATCTTCTCCAAAACATCAAATTTTATTGTTAGAGATTCATAAATTTTTTATAAACTAGATATGATGAAACTTATATCTCTCTTAACATTAGACTTTATTGGATGAATTTTTTGGAACTTTTTTTTATAAAAGAGTTATTATTTTCTTCTTCAATTCAGTAATTGATGAGGCATAGTTCAGAAGAAATACATGAATCCTTCTAATTTTATCTATTAAGAATATTTAAATATATCGTGTCCCTTATTTTAGTAATAAGTCACACATAATTATTGAAATAGTGGAATTCATTGTGTTTTTATCAATATATACTCTTCATAACATGGAATAAACATCCATTTGATTTGATACTTCAAAAAAGGGTTATACTGACATCATGTCAAACTATGAATAGTCTATGTAATTTAATCCATTTATATCATCAATTGAAATTTTATGATCATGAAAGATCCATATATCATCCGTGGATTCTAAAAACTAATGTTTCAAATATTCCACTTTCGACAACAAATTGGTATAACTTTTCAAAGCTCTCTCAGTAGTATTATAGAAAAAATTTTCACATTTAAATACCTCTATTATTAGTTCACAAGAAAGAATCCATCTTGTTCAACTTCTATTATTTTTGAACAATTAAGTTGAATTTCTCAACCATGAGTTCGATCTTAAACAAGATGATATATGTGAGAATTAGAACCAAATATTTATACAGAACATTTTCCCAATTATTCTGAATGAAAATCAATAAATATATGTGATTTTTAGGGTACCATATGGATAATAATCTCCATGTCAATAAAATACTTTGGTGACAAAAAAGGGTAGTAAATCAATATTTTCTAGAAAATAAGAAGGTGGAGTATGTGAACTTTATAGATGAGTAGTTAATTCTACAGATTCCACAACAATCCTAACATATCTTTATTTTCCCAAAAGAGTCTCTCCACCATCATAAATTTCTCCTATATCAGCACTATGAGAAGGTATTTCTACTAGCACTAGTCTTTATTGCAGTTGGATGGCTCCCCATGAGTTGAAGGAGGATTGATTTTTGATTATGAGGTTTTTGGAAATAATTTATTTAATGAGGGATTCAAACTTATTATAGTTTTCCTCAATAAAAATTCACATAACAATGTCATCCAATGACTATGATTGTTTGTATTGTCATGAAAAATATACCAACTATTTGAGAAACTAAAGTTAACATTATAACAAATGAAAATAAATTTATAGATATTTTCTATACATTCCACATATACTTTATAACATACCATGCTTTATTAAAAATATGTTTAATCGTAAACCAGTATTATAGAGTAATGTCTTGATTTTTTTTTTAAACTCATCATTGCACTGAGTGATGATAGATCAAATAATCTTGAGGAGGAATTTTCTTTCTTTTTGAATATCCTTTACGGACTTCTTATCTTTTTTAGATGATTAAAATAGAGACTTTTTAATATCTAGACTATGTCTTCATCAATATAATTCAATGTTGCAAATGAAATCTATATATCCTTCATGTGGGAATTTGAATGCTTATTTTATTTTAAATGAATATATTGATAATCTATTCTAATTCACTATTTTCATGAACAAATCACCATTTACAACCAAATGAAACATAATGTTCTTATAGAACTAAGGAAAATCCCTTTCAAATAGAAAACATGTTCTACATTCATCAAATATTCATTCCAATCCTTGATGGTTAATAAAATTCCTGAGGAACATATCCATTTGATCAAGAAATTCAAAAAATATCACTCATCAACGTAGATCACTCCTATACATCATTTGTTACTTGATTCTACTTGATTAGGTTCCATCGGTTCTATTTTTTATCCATTGATGATAGATTCAGAAAGATGAAGTGTTAGGGAAACAAAGGATTGGGTAGTAGAGAGAATGATGGTTCAAAGATTTTCATAAAATTTTGTATGTAGAGATGACATAATAGTTTTCATTTGTTGAAATTAATGAGTTGTTCAGTTATGGGTAGCGTAATTATTACTTCAACTAGGTGACATGTCCTATTTTATATGACTAATACTCAAAACAGTGACCCAAAAAAATTAATTAAAATAAGGTAAATAAATCGATTACACTGAATAATAAATTTTTTTATATTCAAAATTAAATTATATAAAATAAAAAAATCCTAATTATGATATAATTAAATCAAAATTTTCAGTAGGAAAATGTAAAATATTTTTTTTTTCAAAATGATTATCTTTAAAAAAGTATTAAAAAGAGATATCGTTCATTTTTGAATGATCTCTTAAGAAATTATGTCTCAAAGCAATTTTAATTATTATTTAATAGTTTATCATATTATTTGAAAAGTTGATAAGACATTTTTTGTCACATTTTATTAGTAAATAATTAAAATTAAATTCAAATACATTAAGGTGTGGTTCATCCAAAATACAAGTTCATAACACATCCACCCACAATATATTCAACTTCAGATGTTAATAATACTATATAATGTGGTTTTATACATGACCAAGACACTATAGATATATCGAGAAAATGATAGGTTTCTATGGTTCTCTTACTACATATTATACAACAAGTAATATCATCATCTTAAAATTAAGTTAAATAATTGTTATATGTTTTTCAAAAAACAAGTTAAAAAGACAAAATTCCTTTTAAATATCTTAAAATCCATTCAGAATAATTTAAATGAGGTTATTTTGGCATAGATTGAAATCATAAAAAATTCATACTAAAAAAATAATATATGGCCTCCTTATAGTAAGATGCAACACAAATTCCAATGTTTCCTCCCAACAACTTATTTTTAATTGGTTTACCAATTTTTTCAGTATCATGTTTAATATTGGAGCTCTTAATATTTTAGAAAGTATTATTGTTTCAAAGTCCAAACTTCTTATGTATATAAGGTGTGTATTTAATTTGGATAAAAAAATTTCTCAAATATTTTTAGTATATTTGAAATATTAGAAAACATTTTTACTCCCCCATAAAACTCAGTTAAAATTCATTTATCATATGTTTTGAAACATCATTGGGTAATTTTTTATTTGTTGGTCCAAAATTAACATTATCTATATATATGTTTACTAAAAAATATATGAGGATGTAGATTTCTAAAATAATTTAGGGGTTTCCAATCCAATTGTAAAAACATTAGATAAAAGGAATGTGAATAATCTTTGGAACCATGCACATGGTGGTTTTTTAAGTTCATATATAGATTTAGTCAGTCTAAAAATATAATTTTGAGATTGAGGGTCTTCAAAACCAAGGGAGTGTTCTATATAAAAATCCACCAATAAAAATCCACTTAGAAAACAATATTTAACACCAATATTATATAATTTGGAATTCATATAAGATTCATATGATAGATATACTATAATAACATATAACCTAGATACATTAGAAAACGTTTCTTTATAATATATTCATTCTTCTTGATATTAATCCTCAGAAACCAATGTTGCCTTATTTTTAGTTACTCCAACATTATCAATTTTTTTGTTAAAAAAATCCATTTTCTTCCAATTAGTGATAGTTTAATTCTATTTTAAGGGATTTACAATGACAGATTATTTGAAATTTATTAAACCCTTAATGCACATCAAATTACTAATTTCACTCCAATAATGCATATTCTATAGTTTAAAGTTCTAATTGGGACACAAAAGAGAAAATTTATACAGGGATAACTATATTTCTTCTTGTTTTTACAGATTCATCTATGAATCCTTCAACTATTTTTATGGTGGTCTTTTATGCTTCAAGGTATTAAAGAGAAAACACTTTCAAATTCACTAATATCAACCCAAATTTTATTTTTTTAATGTAATCATGTTACAAATCATCATCCTTGTTGTTTTTAAATAGGTGTTAAAGTCTCATATCATTGAGTGAATGACATTGTTCATGAGATTGAGTCACTTTTCAATCAATATGATCCCATTAATCAAACATCACAGGAGTTTATTATTGAAAAATCATTGAACATTTGTTGAAAAATCTATAGGATTTGGAATTAGTATAGTAACCCTGGATGATACCTTTATTGGACTATAGATTAAATATTACAATATTACCATTGGTGATGAGGGTATAAATATTACATCCAAATACATTGAATTATCCTACATTTAGTTTCCCATTATTCCATATATCTAATGGATTTTTCATAAAAACTGGTCTTATTAGAAAATTGATAATGTCAATAGATGTTGTGTTGACTGATTCATCCAAAAAATGAATGGGCATGTTATATTCACTTAACAATGTCCTTTTATTATCCTCTAAAGTCATATTCATCCTTATAATGACAAAATTTTGTTGGAATGTTTTGGGTGTAGAGGTTTTTCATTTAATTCTTTTATTAAATAAATTTTTAATAAATTATAGATTATAAAAATAAATTCCATGATAAATTCTAAAGGACATTATTTCTGCAGACTCTTCATTTTTCACAAGCATTAAAAAATTCAGAAAAATTAGACAAACATCACTCTTAAATATTGAAAGGTAAACCTACGTAAATATCAAAATAGCATCAACTAACACATAAAAAATTATTTTATAAAAATTCATGTCATTATAGTTAGTCCAAATAGATCCATATGGATATGATCTAGAGGTCTATATGTAGTAACAATTTTAATTGGATTAATGTACGACTTTGGTTTCGTAACGATTTTTCATTTATGATAATGCATATTTTTTCAATTTAATGTTTGGGAAGTTATAAGTCAAATGTTTTTAGAAAATTTTATCAAAAAATAAAAATTATTATTTCTAACAGTTCTATAACAAATACAAGATTCGTCAATTTCAATATTTATACATTTCAAAATTTGTTACAGAGATAATGAAGATCAAATGTGTATACATTATATGTTCTAGGTGATTTATACTCAATAACGTTATATTTGAAAACTAAATAGGAATTTTTATAAATATAAATATAATTGACATCATCCCAAAGGTGAGATATAATAATTAGGTTTTCTTACATACATCATTATAAGGATCTTTTTAATGTGAATAGATTAAGTATTTCCAAAAGATCTAACCCAAACAATTTTTCCTTTTGAATTGTCAGAAAATGTGACATAGAATCTATTAGTCTTGGATAGTGAGTGAAAATTTGATAAATCACCGCTCATATATCTTGAAAAATCACTTTCTATACAAAATATTTTGAATCCATTCATTTGGTTTATTCCCTACAAAATCAAATAATTAAATTTCTTTTTTCCTAAACTCATTTGGGTCCAGAATGTTTCCCTCTAAGAGATATTGGCATGCAATGTTTTTTCTATATAACATACCATCTTATTTTGAAAACAAATTTTTTAAGAAATTAATTTTTTATTCCAAATAATTAAGTGTTTTCATATTATAAATATTAAAATAATTTTCAAATTCACAAAAATAAAGTAGGTACCTTTAGAAATGTTTTTAGAACTGTTTACAAAATTGTTTTTAAAAAATCTTGGATTTTCTCCACGACTTCCTATTCCATAAATTTCTTTCTTATTCATATTTTGAAAAAGAATTATATTGAGATAATTATGTCTTTTTTTAAGTACAAATAAAACAAATTTATTGTTTTAATACTTCTTCTATAGCTTCTCTAATATTTTTTGGTGTTCAATATTTGAAGTTGTAGAAATTTCCAATTCAATTTCCAAGTTTGAAATATATTTATTCATGTATTAGTCTTCATTAAAAATGTAATTTTAGGAGTTACTAATAGAATTATAATTCCACGTTATAATTAAATAATTAGTTTCTAAAATTTTACAATATTCATTTAATTCTTCATATGATGATTTTTTATTTTTTATTAAAATTCATACTCTAATGAATAGTAACTATATACATAATCTGAATGAAAAATTGATAATATGTTGGCCTTTGTATTAATATCATCAACTTATGATTCTTATGATGTTCATTTACTATAATATTTAGAATCACTCTTGGAGGCCTTCATATATTTCTTAGATGTGTTATAACAAACCTTAATGAAGTATTTATTTATGTCTTCATATCATCCTTAATTTTTGGATTACCAGTCTTGATATGTCCAAGGTTCTCACACATAGATCATCGTAACTCATTAAAATTATCACCATGACTTTTATATTTGATGAAATATATCTTGAATAATATTATATTATTTTATAAATTTTCTATTTTTTACAGGATGTGAATTATCATTATTTTATCCAAAAATGCTTGAGATGCCTTCATCTTTATATGTTTCTATGATTCGCAGATTGTTTCTTCCAATTATCTTTATAAATAGAATAATTCATGGAAAATTCACTTCATTCATCATTTTAGTGTCTCTATCATCAAATTCAATTTTACCTACACATATCAATAGTGTAATGAGTTATTTTATCTTATAACTCTCAACCTTTGTAGATTGTCTGACGGAACCTAGGATTCCACTATACTCTGTCGGTAATATTATAAGAAATTTCATCATTTTTTTGGGTTCAGTTATAGGTTCTCCAAGTGTAGTAATTTTATAAAAAACAATCATTAGTCCTTCCATTCAGTTATTTAATACTATCCCCTTCCTTAATTTTGAATGTATCAAATATTATCTTGGTTTTATCATATCTAATATCCTTAATAGTGTTGATACCTTCTTATGAAACTGGTATATTTTTCCACATTTCATGTGTGGTATGACTTTGAGAAACTCTGTTGAAATCATCTAGTCCCATTATATAAATTATTATATTCATAACAACTGTGTTTAGATCAAAAATTTCTTCAAATATAGCATATGATATTTTATGTCATGTCTTAGGAATTTAATTGGTATTTACTGATTTGAGAGAAAAATTCATTCCATGATTCTTTATATTGATGATCACGATAGCCTTACAAAAAACATAATTTGTACCATTTATGTACGAATATAAAACTATTGGTATACCTTCTCGGTTATCATCCATGGAAGCCATTTGAAAATATAAATATTTACATCATCCATTGATAACTATAACCTCGTGAGTTGTAAACTCTAATTACAATTTATCTATGAGATAATGTCATGATAAACTCCCAATGGGGTGGGGATTTGAGTTCCTAAAAATATTCTTTACAGAGAACCTCCCACTTCAAGACATGCGACTCTTGATATTTTACGTAATAAATATAGTTTGTTGAAAAAAAACATAATGGAATGATATCACATACATGAGATTTACAGTGGTTCGGGGAACAAAAATCCCTTAATCCACTCTACAAACCCTTTACTACACAATCATGGATATTTTCACTAAAAAAACCCATTTTATCGGGGGATCCCTGAAAAATGGAAGAAGGGGTCACTTAATAAAATGGTTCATGATCCTCCAACCAAGATCACCTTTTATAAGAATTATAAATGTTATCAACACAGTCCTACAATGAGTGTAAAATTTTATAAAATATAATCTTTTGATGATACTGTTGTGGAACAAAGATATAACTAGAAACTCAAAAAATTAAAAGATTCATTGTGAGAATATGATGGTTTTCAAAAAATATCTCAAGATGATCTACAATTAAATTGATAAAATTTGTAATAACAAGATTATAATTTATATTTGATATTTTCGATGAATATTCTTTCATGGAATTCACATGTTTGAGCATTTAGATCATTATTCACATTTATCTATCTCATATTCATTATATTAATTCATATAAATACTAAATTATTCATTTATCTAATTTTTAAATTAATCATGTGACAGTTCTAAAATTCAAGCGATCCATGGATTGGGATGTTGAAAAGCTACGAAATTAAAGACATGAGTCTATTCCCTCCAAATATAAAAATTAATTTTACAGAAGCGATGACATAAATATTCTCATTCTTGGGATATTTCCATTCATGGAAATGACTGTACGTATGGATATTTAATTAAATGGAAAATCCATTTTTTCAAACTCTCTAAAATCATAAAATGAATTATATAGAGATTAGAAAATAAATATTGACATTATTCATAACAGCGAGATCTTTGTAAGATATTCAAGTGACAGTGCTATTCATTACCATCTGACTTCCCAAGATACTTCATATGATAAAACAATTATTCATATTATTTTCAAGACAAACTAACATCAATACATCATAGGAAAATTATTCACCATAAGATATATATGTTTCATAGGTGTGATATTTATCATACACATCTTCTTTTATTCTCATGAGATAAAATATTATGGATATCTTTTTCAAAAGATTACGTAGTATCATTTTTTAATTATGGGTAAATAAATTTACATTAGAAATCAAAAAAACTACCATTCTCATAAAAAATAATGTCTTATGTAGTTAGATAAACATCCCACATATAGGTTTTCAAATTCCATGTACATGGAGATATTCATCAAATCTCCTATGATAAAGTACTTTGTTGTCGATGGAATTCTTTACTCAACAAAAGATAAAAATCTCAAAAATATTATTTAAATCACTTTGTATTACCTTGTATGAATAAAATTCGGGATTCTTTTAATCATCAAAATACAAAAAACTGATATATGTTAGGGGAACATAACAACTCAAATAGTTCAATCACAAATCAACTTCAGAGAACCATTAGTTTCCCCTAATGTGGCCCAAATGGTCACCTATATAAAGTAATGGATAGAATTTATTTTCCCTAAAATAGTTCCACATATATAAATCTATTAAAAACAATTTGATAATATATAATATCCCTAAGAATAAAAGATCACACCATGTAAAGTTACCCAGTTATATAAAAACCTTTACCTAATAATCTTGGATATTTTCTATATTTATCTCAACATAGATGATTCCATATAATAAGATGATATATATATATATGGGATCCCCTTCTAGGATAATATTCATAATGATCAATATCTAAATATTTTTAGGAAACTCAGAGAAAGCATCTAGAATAACATCCTACAAACAACATCCTATATGGTAGAATATTGCTGACATCAACTCCTAAATTCTCTGCATGAACTATAATCACAACATGTTCTATAATATAATTTAAATAAATGAATCATGGACTATGTATAACTTCCACAAAAAATTATTCACCCACACAAACATAATTCTTCTCCGATAGAAGTGAATGTACACTAACCTACAGTTGAAATCAATATGAGACCATATAAACAACAACCAATCTGTCCATATGATGATTTCAACTCTCACCATCATTAAAAGTAAGAAATTACAAATGTTATCATATTCCATAAACTTTATGTCACACCTCAAGAATTTATAATTAGGGAAAACCACTTTCCCAGAGGATTGTTAGGAAAGACTACTGTAATAGAATTCCATGAAATACCTTCATGTAGACATCATATGAGATGAAATAAATAAATTAAATGCTCTTATATCAAATAAGTATGTAATCATCTGAATTTTTTTAAATGAAAAACATTTTTGTAAGAATTAATTCCTTATCAAAACATTTAGTTAATGGAAAAACATTCAAAATGTTTTTTAATTTATTAAATTATAAGTTATATTCTGTTAAATGTAAAAAAAAACTATTAAGAAAATTAAACATTTATAATATAAATATAATATAGTAAGAACTATTAGTATCATTTATTAATGTTTTTGACCAATTTTTATTGATACGAACATAAGAAGCGATGACCTAAACTAGTTAGGTCAAATCATATAATTCCCATTTATTAGTGATTTATTGGGGGATGACATTTGTGAGGTTCTACTTTGACTATGCCTAGAATGATATTCAATAATTAAAGCTTAGGGAAACCCATTTACCAAGGAAGTTCAAACATATCCATATCAAAACCCAAAACTGGTTATCCAAACCACCACAAGAAAGTATCAACATCACACACTATACCCATAGGGCATACACAAATGTAAAAAAGTACATTGTTTCTAATACCTAGTAGAATGAAATTGTACAATATATTTATAACAAAATTAATTAAAATATTTATATCTTTTAATTATTACATTATAAAGGACTATTGATTTTGATAATTAATATATTTTTATATGATAATGTCATTAATATTTTTTTAAATATATTAAATTAAGACAATGTTCCCAATAAATTCATTATTTTGGAAATAAATTTTATTTCAGTTAAATAAAATTAATAAATAATATTTAGTAAAATATAAATAATGATATAAATTATTATAGTCCAGTATAATTTCTATGATTGTCATAAAATGGTCAATTCCATATAAACTAGTATTTCTCATTAATTATTATTTTTTAAATTTTAAATTATTATATACATAATATTATTTAGTAAAATATAAAAAATATTTGAAATAATCATGTAAAAAATAACCAGTTGAGAAATTTTAATATCTTTATGAGTTAGTCGAATATTTGGGTAGAAATTAAATGTAATATATATTTACATTATGTATTATGACTTCAAAAATTCCTAAAACGGTTTAATAAGTACTATATAATCAGTCCAAGACAAAATAAATATTTACCCTTAAAAATAATGTTTTTCAATTTATTTGATACATTTTATAAAACATTAATGAATACCAAAACACATATATTACATTTAAATGTGTTAAAATGAGTTCATAATGAACATGAATCACTTCCATATCTAAAATTGTATTATTGTAATTATTTTTTTATTTTACCTATAATATATTAAAAACTGTTATCATGGACATACCCAGGGTGAAGAAAATGATATTTTTTGTGGTTTTGATTACAATATTATATGGATTCCTAAACCAATTTATATAAATTAATAAATAATTACCCTCTCATTTAATATAAATAACCACCCTAACTCCCACTAATCATGAAAAAACAAAATCTATTGAGGATGATTTTACTCTCCCAAACCTTCTCTAAATCCCCCACAAGGTGTTTATATATATATATATATGATTCTCTCCCTCGAGATTTTAGAAGTGAATTATCTAGGAAATCAATTATGTCATTCCCATGTTGTTGAAGTACATAGTTATTCTATGTTATTTTATTTCAAATTTTTCTTATTGGAATGTGTTTTTAAACATCCACTGTACTATCCATATTATTCTAATTATTTTAGAGAAAAACATCCACTCTCAATAAACCCATTATTAAAATTTTATAATCAAACAATTTGTTTTCGAAATTATGCTGTAATTTTCCATGCCAAAAACTTTCATAGTAAGTAACCATGCCTATATTTAATATAGGCTATTCTCCAAGATGTACTTATACTTCCATGAATTGGGGGCATTCAAATATGTAACAAAATATCCTTTATCATTATATTAAATTTTTTAAAACTCATATTCATAATGTTTGATCTATGTGACAAAAATTTTCATGTACTTGAAGCTATTATAAAAACTAGGAATGAAATTATATTTCCCTATAATACATTGGGTAATGATTTTATCTCAAGAGATACAATATACCATGAATTAGTGGTCATCCTAAGAACACCATGTTAGGATTTCTCAACAGTTATCCATGAAATATTAATATAATGTAATTTTTAAAGTTGTTTCTATATTCATTATTTACCCTTATGTTATCATTTTATATCTTGCTTTGATATTTATATTTTTCACTTTAGTCTATTTTTGAGTCAATTTGATATATTTTATAAAAAAATGTATTGCGTTCATCATGCTTTACTTTTTTTATTCCCTTACAAGACTCTATATATCACCCCATTCTTATGTATTCCCCTATGTAATTTTCTGAATTATTTAATGATAAATGGATTGGATTATTTGGGCATTTTTTTGAGTTTTTAAATAATGCCTTTTAATACTAATTTATTTTTAATTAGCAACATAAAAATATTAACAAATAATATAGGCCTCTCGATATTCTAAGATTTAATTAATTTTTTTATTATGTAATAAATAATGAATTAATTTTTTGAAATTTCATGGGTTGTCATAAATGATATATAATGAATGAAAGAAACCAGAAGCATACCCCTTATGGTAGTGAGACCCTTTGATCTTTCATGATTATCTTAGTGTAAAGAACAAGGACCTAAGACCATGGATCCGTGATCCTATTCCATCGATCCCTAACTCACTTGGGGAATAATCCATTGAGGTGTTTGAGACAACTACTTATATTCATAACACATGTTATCTCCAAAACCGAAACTCTCAAACCAAACCCTTTTATTTTCTTGTGGTCCCTAGAACAATATTTAGGTATTTTCTTCAATACTGATCCTATATGTTGACCCAAATTAACTTACCGACCATATATTTTATTCTAATCCCAAGAAGAGGAAAAAATTGATCAACTTGATAGTATACTATAGGAGACACTAAATATAACAAAAGATATTATTGTGTTATCCCTCACTAAGGCCATCTTAACAAAAATAGTGAAATACCTATAAAGTAACCATACTAAATGAACATATTATTACAATAACACGTGACATAAAAAATAAAATTTTATTATAAAATTATTTCACAATAAATATTTTAAAATTATATTCACAATGATATCCATAACTTGTTTAATAGTACATATTACAGTATAGAGTAGCACCAGAATATTTAAATTCAAAGGACCATGATATAATTTTTTTTAAAAATCTATAACATACATCAGTATTATAAATAAAAAAATAAATTATATTACCAAAAACAATTAAATGATTTATTTTATATGTTATAACAAAATTAATAACTAAGTAGGAATATGACAATTAGATGGTTATGGTCATCAATGGAATCTGGATACGAGGAATCAAACAGTTGTAATATCAGTGTAACCCTTATCCTTATAAGTATATAATAGGATTTACCAAGTCATTTAAGAATAAACTATCAAATAATTATTAATAATATATAATTTTCAATGAATATTAATATATTTAAATAAATTTGTCTTGCTATAAAAATAAAAAATTTATAAAACTGATTACAAAACTTTGGCACCAATCCCAGGATTTTAAAATATTATTAATTTTTTCTTTAAAAAATTAATTTATTATATATGAAAAATTATTTGCGTAAAAATTAACATAAAGATATAATCAATATTTTTAAATTATCCAATGTTGAATTTTTTACTATTTTCTGATATAAAATAATTTTCATGTAAATAATAAAATATTGTATGAATAAACTATAGGTATAATAAAACTATTATGTTATAAAAATTATTTTATATTTCTAATACATGTATCCTATATAATTAATATGTTAAATAATTTTTTAGTAATGTAATTTAAATTATTAGAATCAATTTACATATCTATAATGGTGGATCATGTATAAATTAGAAATTATTATTTTAAAAAATGTTTGAGAAAAAATGAATTTTTTTATTGAAATACAAGACTTTAAAATGGAATTAGAATTATATATTATAAAATATATGGAGAAATTCCTTAAATTTTTAACGAAATTACATAAAACAATTATAAAAAAATGCATTTTTTTTTGTTTTTCACCACAGATATTTTGAATGCCAAATTCTCAAAACAATTAAAAAATTCTAACCACATTGATAAGAATTCCCACTAACAATGTATCCTCTTAAAAATAATTGATCATGTATATACCCTTAACAATCTCTTAATTATACCTATAATAATTTTTTAGTGTTCTAATGTGTTACCTCTCAATCATTTAGAAGAAACATCATAAGGTATGTGTTTCAAATACTTCTCTTACTATATTTTTTAATCATTTTTAATTCCATTTCTTTTTAATGTTAAATTTTATTAAGATTTTTTATAATAAATTTATTAATTTAATATTATTGAGATATTATTGTAATTACTCAGTTTATAACCTTCATAGTCTTTTATTATTCCATATTATTATAATTAACTAAAAATCCATTATCCAAATCCCTATATATGCCTCATATTTGTGATATAATCTCTGTCTTATTTCAAAGTGTTTGGATTATTGCATGGAATAATGGTGGTGGTCAATCTCGTGGTGTCTTTATCTGGTCCCAAGTAGTTTATGTTTTTTTTGGTACCAGTATAAATTTTCCATCACATAACATTGACCTGGAAGACTTTCCATATAAAAATTTTATATTTGTAATGCTTATAAATTATATATGATTGATATTTCAATTTTTTGGGGTTTCTCTATCAATGATTTTGTATCCTCCAATTGAATACTATTTTATTCAATTAATATTTCCTATTTGTATCCTTTTACCATAGATTCTCTTTACAATAGTACTTTATTATCATTTCATTGATATCCGCACCTTCCAATGCATTTTTAATACCCTATAGTTTCTGATTTTTTTATTTTATATTCATAATTTATCTATATTATTTAGTTTAATATTTATTTTTTAATATCCCATATTCATACATTATTATTACAAATGTGAAAATTTATTATGTATCTCTCATTAGATATGAGGATTGTTATGGAACATTTAGAAAACAATTTTTTACAAATTTTCTTCATATGATAGAATAATTTTAATTAATATATGATTGGTGTATGCTAGAATTATATAGCCCCTTGATGCATTGGTAGGTCTCATGAGAAACAATGGATTTAGTATTTGGTGTTTTACTATGGATGTATGTATGAAATCATGGTCAAGGCCATAAAAGTATTTTTATGTCTTCTGGGATTCTGAATTTCATCACTATGAGACTAGTTATTTTATATGATTGATTATTTATTATTTTTTCATCACATGATTAATTTTTCTAATGTTATTCTATATATGGAATTTATTTTTTTATTTATTCTAACCATATAATATTTATCCCTCTTAAACTATGTTATCTTCAACTTCATGATACCCCTTTGTGAGAATCCAATTTGACCCCTTTATATTGTATCCCCATTACTATAAAAAAATATTATTAATAAACATGAATTATGGATAATTAATAAGAATTAGTTAATATATATTAATTGAATAATGTAATTTAAATTTCTGATATGAAGTACTGATCAATTTAGTTCTAGCATTCTAATATTACTAAACTATTTTAACTATTATATCATGACAAATATATTCTATAGTATTGTATTAATAGAACAATCAAATATGGGTTTCTAGAGTTTTTTACGTTGAAATGATACATATATATTACTTGAAAAGAGGAGGAATGCTTGTAAAACATTACTTTGTGCCTACAAACATGACGATAGACTATCTTAATCCAATAATATCACTTGGACAAATTCTGCACTAAAGGGGGATAAAGTCATATAATCTCAATAAAATGGTTAGAATGGTATATTATAGAAATCTACCACTACTATAGCATGACAAACTTCATGTATTGAACCAACATCCATGAATTCAAAAAAAACTATTTAATGTATAGATCATAAAAAGCCTCCCAATTTGACATACCTTATTTCATGAACCATAAATCTATACTATATTTTGGGGTGGGGTGGGGTGGGGGTATGTGAAGAATATTGGGTTCTAGATTCACCAGTAGGACATCATGCATATCTTGTATAATGAAGTCTAACTATATCATCTATAATCAATTAAATAAAATCATCATGTACTCCTGTAACCAATAATTATTGAGGGTTTTGTATTTGAATATATGCAAGATAATATTCCATGGTTTGTCCTCCCTAATAAAAAACTCTCCCCAATGTATTACTCAATGGAACATGCTTGGATATAATAATTAAAACCCCTAAGCCTCTGTATTATCTAAAAGGACATGATCATCCTTTCCCACTGATACATTTGCATATATAGAGAGATAATTCTCGACCTCAAGAATATCATTGGGCCTCTATCATAAAGGCACCATATGTGGTTTCCAAGATGATATTTTATTTAATGGGAAAGGTAGAAACTTATAATTCCTTTAATAAAATAAAAATATAATAAAAATCATGGTTTAATAGGCACACATAGAACCAAAAACTATATAATATATTTCAAAAAAATTAACACAAACGACACTAGACATCGCAACCCACTACCTAGACATAAGAAATCCTTTATCTCTGGCAGAGTTACATCATAATCTTTCCAATATTATAAGAATCATATAAATCATATGTAAAAATATTTAGATTACACCAAATATATATTTTTATTTTTTTGGATATATTAATTTTTTCATTTAAATTTTGAATACCTACATCAGTCACTTTCAAATAGGTACATAACATGTGATCCTATGTTCTATATCATGATGCAAGGACTCAAACGCTATCACCCCCATGAGTAAGAGGAAAAAACATAATTCTTAAAATTAAAATATCACTTGAGGAATGAAATGAAAACATTGTAGCACAACCTTAAATATCAATTATAATTCCCTTTAAACTCAAAAGTACACTTAATTTTCTATAAAAATACATTTTTTTTCAAATAGGATTTTAACCCTCATTATATCTAATATCTGAAGTTCAAAATAGTAGCTGAAAAATTATTCTAATAGAATTTTATAACATCCAAACATGAATACCAATTTCCAAGTGACGGATTTACATTTCCTCATGCTTGGATCTTTATATAAAATTGGCTACCAACAAATTGTGAGGCTCAATGAATTGCAGTAGGGAGACTATTCCCCCTTTACCAGTTTCCATTAACAATAATATAGAAGTATTGGTAATAAATTATAACATATATATGACTTTTAATTGGTACGAAAATTTAAAAATAACACACCATTCAATACCAAATTTGATACTGGTTATACAGACAATAACGGTAAAAAAGATTTACTTTGTAGGTGGATCAAGTTTTATAATTCCCAAAAGAATAATGTTATGTCTGAGGAGTGATAAAAAATATAAAATATTGTTCCCTACCGTCAACTCTATTGTGAATAGTTCATCCTTATTTGTATGATGACATAGATAACTTTAAATTTTTTTTATTTCTTGGTAATAAATTCTATAAGAGAATTAGAGTGCCAATGTAGAGTGCGAGTAATAAAACCTGTAGGATACCAAATAAATACCAGGAATAATTAAAATAGATATTTTCAAGTGGATATATTGTTCAAAAATTTATTCATTTAATATAATAAAACATGTTCCCATTTTAAGTAATACTTCATTCATAAAGAAGCCACAAACCCCCACTATATAGGATTTTGTTAACTCTAAAAGGAAGGTGTCACCGTGTATTGTGAACTAAAAATTATTATCCATAATGTGATCTGGGGTTTGGATCAATATAGATCAACTTATTAAGGTTGTGAAACTAGTCCTCTGGGTATGCTCCCATTTATAATTCTTAAATCCACTATTACTCATTGTCATATTCAAAAGTGGTAATATCAATAGCTAACCAGTAACACCCAGATATCATATAATATGTTTTTTAACTAAATAATTATATGTGTTCTATACCTTTTGAAGTTAATAGCCCCGAGAAAAATGTTAATATTTATTACACACTATAATAGTTATCAATATTTATGGTATTTAAATAAAATAATATTATTGAAAGTAATTTTTAATTCATTTTGGAAATACTATTAAGCCTAAATAACTGTTTAGAAATATTTTTATTATGAGAATTGTTTTTATAATATATATTTATTAAAAAAATTATTTTAGAGTATTTCATTTTTTAAAATATATATTTTATATATGTATAAAATAAATTTATTGGTAATTAATTTGTTTGAAATAGAAATAAAACTGTCTCATGATAAAGAGAGATTTTTTCCTTTGCAAAAATGATGTTATACGGATATTGTATTCTGATTTGTATACATAAAGTTGATCCATTTTTATTAATGATTTTAATATTTTTTTTATACAATATATTAAATAAAATAATTTAGAATTCATTTATTTTTCTTTACTATGAAAGGAATTGAATTAAAAAATTTATTAGCTGTACGAAATTATTTTTTTGAAACTATTTCCATTAAGTTTTGTTCAATAATTTGGAAAATAATTTCTGAAAAAAATATAAATCGAATTGAAAAAAATATATTTTCAAACTCATCATATATTCATTTTTTAATGATGATACATTAAGTTTGTTTATTTTTAATAATAACTATGGAAAATATTTACCACCTTGGTAATGGTGAAAATGAGTTAATAAGGAGTTTAATGTAGATTATACTATTTAATTTATCACATTAGATTTTTTAAATTTGACTTGATGAATATTTTTCAAGCTTAAATTTTCTTTTATTAAATACTTTGGAAATTTTTTTCCAAATTAATTTTAATGTGCCAATATTTAATATTAAATCTTTTTAGTATTTACATGTTTTCCAGCCACATCGATTATAAATTGGAACCTTATTCCTTAACTCATCCACACAGTCTGATCCATTTAATTCAAAAAAACAAATCCCATCCCAAAAAACTTAATAAATTCCATACCCACATTCTATAAAATATTTTATTACATTAAGACTAATCCATGATGGATTAATGTGTAAGTGAATAGTGGTTTCTAAAAAATGAGTTAAATTTCATTACCAGTGTACTTTAATTTCATTATGTTTAACCTTATTCTAATATTATATATCCTGGATAAAACTATGAAGTCATTATCATTTCTATATTGAATATGTTTTTATTTTTATGCTAAAAATATTTACTAACAGCTTTCCAACCTATGATAAAATGTTCACAACATTCTTTCGTACAACTAGACTGCCACATCCATGAAACAATGTGATTTAATATTCATGCCCACCGTACATTAAACATTACATAGATATATTTAATTAATATGGAAGATATTAATTGTATAATTATGATTTTTATAATGTTTAGATGTTATTTATATTCTTTTCATTCCATACATTGATGAGTGAAAACATATCCCATGAGTTCATACAGACTATCATATCAAAGACATGATGTTATTATTTTGTTATAACAAACTTATAAAAATGATTATGAAAGGTTATATAATGAATAATTTTGATATATATAGTCTGATTATTATTATATTTATCATGAAACTGAGAATAAGGTTGAAGGAATAGAAATTTTGAATGAAATTTTACATGGAAACCAGACTAGTTTTGATGAGAACATTCATTTTAAATATGAAATGTGAATATAAAGATAATTAGTAATTATAAATGAAGAATATAGAGTAATTTATGTATTAGTGTGGTTTTAAAATATATTTATAATTAAATTTTATTTATTATATATTACTTTTCACTATGTATAATGAAAAATTAGGCTTGAGCTAAGGTTTTATGTCACACTCCTAGTTCTTTTTGAGATTGTAAATGCTAAGTTTACATTGGGTGAAATAATATGATATTTATACTTTTAAACCAACAAATTTCAATATAATATATTTATTAAAAGAATTTTCATTTATTATTTTAATTTCACTCTCTTTATAAGTTAAAATCATTGAGAATAAATTTTTAAAAAAATTGGTTATATTTCATCACTAGTCGTCAAAAATTTTCCACATGTCCGTGTTGTTTTAGACTATTTTTAGATGGTAATTTTTTGGTCCAATAAATTTTTGAAATCAATTTTAACTATGATTTCTTTTATTTTTAAATTTTTAAAGATAATATTTTACAATGTTTTCATAACAGTGTATTTATGAGTTTTCACAAAAAAAAATTTGAAAGGAAAATTTGTTTTAATGTTTAACAAATGAAATGATTTTCACTATCAGGACCATTAATTTCTTTGAACCTCAAATTACAAATTTCCATGATAAATTTCAAATGAATTATTATTCAATTTTTTTTTTGAATGTTTCTTTTTAAAAATACCAAAAATAATATGTTATTTTCCAGATATTAAATGATATTTCAAATTCTAATTTAATGGGTTTTTACTATCAATTCAAATATCCTTTAAGTTTTATAATTCATTGTTATCGATATGATCTTATGATACTCTAAATTCATTTATTTTGATCAGTTATGTTGATGATGGCTGAAGAATAATTATAGAAAACCCATTGGTTCCCCAAGGGTTAGATATGTTATGACCTTTATGGAACCCGTTTTCTCTACATGCTATACTATGATAAAATGATGATATTTTATGATATTATATTACAATTATTTATGGTTTTCATTATATGAATAGATGGAGAAAAATTATATATCTACCCAATTAATTGGGTAAAGAATGATATCTCATGAGATATTATGGACAGAAATATGTTGTGATACCTTCCCAATTAGGACCTCTATCCACAATGATAGTCTTAATAGTGAACCATGGACAATGAAATGTTGTAATGGGGAGTATAACCTATCAAGAATTGGATGTTTTCCACTAATATTCGTTTGTATATTATCCATAACTATGAAAATGATTTTATAGTCTTATGCATTTGCAATAAATATATGTAGTTTTTACGATATGTTATCATGAATCATGATATATTATTGAGGATTTCATACAATTATGTCGAAAATATTCCACATCTAGTTTATCCCTATCCTAAAATTTATAAGATATGGTTTAAATTGGAAGTATTGGTGTTACAAAGGGAATTACATTGGTAGGAGTGAATTTCATCCTTCTAGTCTGCATCCACCATTGATGCATAATATTTTAGGGGTCTGATAGGACGAACTCATAGTAATTTCTATGATTAATCACTAGAAAAATATTTACTCAATTGATTGGATTCTCTTTCTGAATGTGAGACAATCAGATTTAGTTTTCTAGCATCATTAGTACATTTCAATCCAATGTGGTAGAAATATTTATATATAATTCCTGGTTCTCACCTGGAGGAGTTCAACAAGAAGTATATGGTTATACTAATTCCAGATTGAGTTACATTCATGATGGAAAACATCTTTTATGGTTCATACCATGGTTCATAACTCAGCATCATATGAAATACTGATTAAAATATAGCGATAAAAGAAAACATTGCGAAATCCATTATGGGTTTAGAAAACACCATCTCATCTTGAGGGCCTTAACATGACTAATTTCTCACCACCCAAACATTCACCTTATTCCATGTGGGGATTTGTCAAATCTAGTGGTAATATATTACAAAACAAGTGTTTTTTGGGCCTACCTTTAACACCCATCAGTGTCTGTGTGTTCAAGTCAAAAATACTATTCTCTTTTTCCTCATTTTCCATATTCAATGATTCATATTATTCTCTATAATTTTTATAGAAACACTATTTAGATATAGGGGGATTATTTATCAAAAAGAATATTGTTTTTTAATAGCACACAATACAAACATCAAGACTTTTGATGCTAAAAGTTTTTTTTACACTTGATCACTCTATCTTGCCTCAAATATTGACACCATGGTGTCTCTCAATTGAATGTATTTGTAGATGATGATGATAAAAATATTACTTATAAAATTTCATAAATTTTGGAAGAAATATTAAGCACAAAAATATATATTATTCACTCTCATCAACAATCATTAAGGGGAGTAGGCATACGAATTTTACTAGACAACTCTCTTCAATTGATCATTGATGGAAAGTCTATTGCTCAGGATGATATATATAATCATTAAAATTGAAGGTTGTATAATGTATGTCTATAATTTCAGAAATAATTGTGGTTTCATGATGGAACAACAACAATTTCTTATTACTACATAAAATTAAAATAAATTTTTTATTTTCTATATATAGGTGTATCAATCCATAAAGGCATACCTCTGTATTTATTTAATGATTTGTGAAGGGGTTGTATAATTAAGACTATTATTTAATTTCATGTGTGAAAAAATAGAAACATAGTTCTTTTTTGGGGAAAACCCATGATATAGTTGAGGGATCTATCATTCTTGGTGTATTCTAGTAATTGGTATTAGAATGCATGCTTACTAGAAACATAGTGTAATTAAAATATTACCTGATTTCAGGCCAAAAAATGAAATATAGCATGGGTATCATGCAAACAACCATGTGCAGATCCTGTTTGAGGGAAAATCAACAGAGGAGTCATTAGAAATCAAAAATTTGAATATTAATTTATTTTAAAGGTCCCCATTAATTAATTTTGAGGTTTCTTATGGAATATCCCACTCTTTCATAATTCTCAGTTAATTACTTCCATGTATCTATTATAAGTTTTATTTATTTCATAGAGATAGTGTAGATGATGTTTCTAATCATGTCTTGGAATCTGTAATGAAAAAAGGAATATAAACAATTAGAGGTGGACACCGAGTTATCAAGGCACACTCTTTTGTCTTATTTAATAGTAATCCCCTTCCACATAGACAATATATTATTTATCCCATAACACACATGTCCATCATGAAAACTTTTAACCATTAACTAAAAAAAGGGCACTCCATGGTTTTGTCAAGACCCCCTCCTTCCAAAGATGCCCCTCCTGAGCTGGCAATGGTGAAAGTGAGATAATGACCCCCGAGTCCTGCCTCCAGTAGGCCACGGGTTGGCGACTAGAACCAAGGGTATAAGTTTTCACAAATATGGGATACATTACCCTTTTTTTTATTTTAATATTCGGAAATAGGACAAGTCAACCACCAAAAATTAAAGGAACAAGTGTATAGAAATAAACCCAAACCAAGCCCACATGCATGTTTAAACAATTTTATAACAAGGTGCAAGTACAAAAAATCACAAAGTACAATACCAAAAGAAAGAAGTGTACATCAACAGCAACAACTCTAACTATATGACTAGTAGGGTCCTGCATGGCCCTGGTAGTCCTCATGGAAACCTGAATGTAAATTTAGGGTGAGCATACAAGTATATTCAGTAGGGAAACCTAAAGCTCTCGTGCATATGTGGGGAGACATCTTAATGTCCCATGAGAACAACAGAAGAATCCTAGAAAATAATTCTATCCACCCAACCTCACCAGCCACACTCACTAAAAACTCAATCACAATAGGTAGTAGTAAATAAGAACAAGAGTATTAGGTACCCCAAACCATTTCCCTTTAGTTAGATGCTCTTCCTAATGACAAACGTCCTGATGCTGCCACACTCTCCCCGCCCGCACACACCTGGGCCTCACAACCACGTATCCCTCCCGCACACATCTGGGCCTCACAACCACGTATCTTGCCTACACACACCTGGGCCTCACAACCAAATATCTCTCCCGAACACACCTGGGTATCACAACCACGTATCCCACCCGCACACACCTGGGACTTATCCCGAAGATTCTTGGGAAACAGTAAAACCTGCCCGAAGAGTCTTCTGCCAGAACCCCCCCAATCGAAACCTACCAGAAGGGCCTTAGGTGTATGGTCACCTCAATCCATCACATCCTAGGGAAGAAGGAGTAGGAAGGATCTATTACTATGGGGAAAACACCATCTCCCATGAAATGGGAGCGTTCTGCACTAAGTGCTCAACATGAGTGGGGTGCGATAAAACAGAAAATATACAGATATATATGTATACCAAACACACAGCCTAACCTATGGATTCTAAACAGTGAAACTGATCATGTTCCTCGTCACTACAACTACGAAGCATGCATACAACATACAACCCCAACCCCATTTAGGTTTTCACATTTCAGAAGAATTATTTTATTAGTTCTTTAACTACTGGGAAACTATCCACAACCAACCACATCGATCGTTCATAAAACAAATCCCTTCCATCCACAAATCAAGTTAAGAAAACACAAGCATCACAACCACACTGAAACCCATACATCATCATCCCTTGATACCATTTATCGCAGCCCTGTTGCCCATCACTAACATAGCATTCACACCAAGCCACAACCAAGTCAATCGCAGCCCTGCTGCTCACTCGATCCACAAAAACCCACAAAACACCCCCATCGCATGCCACGTATCTGAGCCAACACCCACATGTTCATTATTCCATTTTGTTCAACCGGGGTGATCACACAAGGGTTCCAGATTTTAAAACATCCAACTTTACATGATTAACCAAATTCCACATTCAACAAATTTCTATTCACAAAAATGGTCTAGAAGATAGGGAAACATTTAATTGCGCAAGCAAAGGCCCCAAATGACCGTGATTTTTAGTAGGCATAAGCCTATTCAATTCACAATAAAATATCAAATGATATAAAGGAAAACATAACAAATTCCCCATCCCCGTTCTTTAACTAGTCATTATCTTTATTTATTGATTCAACCGTTTCTAATGAAAACAAGAGTATACCCACCCTGCATGATGCAAAATTTATAGAGACGAAGGTAAGATCCCTACCTCAATAGGTTCTGATCACAACGCTCCCCCAGATCAACTTTAGAAGACGTTCGTCAGCGTCCGTCACTTCTGTCAGGTACTAGAAAAACCTCCTCAGGTTGATGTTTGAATGGAATGGTCGAATAAAAGAAAACAAATCAAAGCTCAGAAGTTCTGTCTCATCGTTACGATCCTGTGGCCGCTGACGGATTGTAAATCGGAGCTCGGACGAAGAAATTATGGAAGATAACGAGCCTTTGATTCTCTTGGGGGAGCTCTCCTCAGAGGAATGGGTAAGAGAGGGGTGAGTTGAAAGGGAGGAGGGGACCCATGCTTTTATAGGTGAGATAAAAAAAGTACATGTCATGTAATTTATGGTACACAACCTGTACTCGGCCGTTTCCCACAGTCACCACGCGGATTCCAACACGACCGTCAACACAGAACGCGACCGTTGACTGGTCCACACACAACATGAAGGTAATGAATACGTCGGGAGGGAATACACGACGTGTATTATTGGATATATGGTATGTACCCATTTATTTCACACAGCTACAACATGGAACACGACCATTGACTGGTCAACACACGTTAACCTGTATGCGGGGAGGGACTACACGACTTGTAGTATTGGATACATAGCATGTACCCATTTATTTCACACGGCTCCAACACGGCACACGACCGATGACTGGTCAACACAAGGTAACACGTACGTGGGGAGATACTACACAACGTGTACTCAAACTATACGGTGTGTAGTTTCAAAATTCTAGAAAGTGTGGGAAAAGTTCATTTTACCCTCCAGAACACTTCGTGGCCTTGCATTTGACAACGGAACGAACCAGAGATGTCTGGGACATTACATCAGATACCTCTTTAAACATTCTCATCCTCGAGAATTCAAAAACCAACCTAGAGGAACTCAACAAGATACCTCTTAGGGTTCTCGTTATAACAGGAACCCAACCAACAACCCGAATCATAGGTGTTAGGAATTCCCCCTCCGATGTCAAGATATTATCCACTTTAGGCGGCACTAACTCGCCTACACGGGTTTAATCGCATCCGTATTGATTCATCTTGATTATGGATTGGGCCTTCCCACTTCCATATATTTGAATTTTCCAACTTGCACTACCCCCAACACTACACAACCAACACACTGCACGAACATGTGTTTTGGGGAAAACTTCCTTCTCCTATGTCGAGATATTATCCACTTTAGGCGGCACTGACTTGCCCGAATGGGTTCAATTGCATCAGCATTAAAGCATCTCGATTAAGGATCAGGTTTTCCCTTCCCCACACATCTGGACATGATACACATTACTAGGGAACAAAGAAACAAAAGGTCTCACAACCGACAAGCTAAGCATTCCATATATCAAAGGTACAGAGTATAACATCAACACAAAGATCAAAAGAACAAGGGAAAACACAAGTCAAAACAACTCCGGGTTCTGAGCGTGCATCTCGGTCTCCCACTTCCAAGTGCTCTCCTTGAGGGCACCATGCCACCATAACACACGAAACAACGGAATGGTTCGTCCATGGAGAACCTTCTCTTTACGATCCTCAGTTCTGACTGGTCGTTCCTCAAAGGTCACGTCATCTTCCATATCTAACTCTCCCCAGTCGATAACGTGAGAGTTGTCATGTATGTACCGACGAATCTAGGAGAGGTGGAAGACGTCATGAACCTTCTCCAACTGAGGTGGCAAGGCCAGGTGATATTCCACCTCGCTAACTCGCCTCAGCACCTCAAAAGGTCCGATGAACCTAGGTGAGAGCTTACTCCCTTTCCCAATCCTCCGATGCCCCCATAGAGGGGAAACCATCAAGAACACATGATCTCTCACCTCGAACTCCAAGGGACTCCTCTAACGATCAACATTAAAATTTTGTCGATCTTGAGCTGCTTTCATCCACTCACGTACAAGCTGGACTTTTTCCGTGGTGCTCTGTACTAACTCTGGCCTAAGAACACCTATCTCACCAACCTCTGCCCAGCAAATGGGTGAACGACATGGTCTTCCATACATAGCCTCAAACTTCTCCATGCCAATAGTATAGTGGAATCTTTTGTGGTATGAAAACTCTACTAATGGAAAGTGTCATACCCATGATCCTCCGAAATCCAGAATGCATGCTCGCAACATTTCCTCTAGCGTCTGGATAGTCCGCTCTATCTATCCGTCGGTCCGGGGGTGGAAATAAGTGCTAAGGCGTAGCTGGGTACCAAAAGCATTCTATAACCCCCTCATGACTTGTGAGGTAAACCGAGTATCCCGATCTGAGGTGATAGTCTTTTGGACTCCATGAAACCGCACAACCTTTTCTACGTACCTCTGTGCTTAGGTACTCCATGGGAATGACTCCTTAATTGATAAGAAGTGAGATGATTTCGTCATTCGATCCACCACTACCCAGATATCATCATAACCACCCTGAGCTCTGGGTAGTCCTATAATGAATTCCATTCAGATGTCATCCCACTTCCACTTGGGGTCATCTAATGGATGCAACAAACCACTGGGAACACGGTGGTCATCCTTCACTTGCTGAAACACTAGGCATTTAGCCACAACCTCCACCACTGCCCGTTTCACCTCAGGCCACCAAAAATGTTTCCTTGGGACTTGGTACATTTTTGAAACTCATGGATTTACCGCCACAGCTGAGCGATGGAACTCACAGAGAACTCCCTCTTGCATTGTCTCCGGGATAAACAACCTTCCATGGAAAAGCATCTGATTTCGGCTGTCCTCTGACCAGCCTTCTGGAGCGTTCCCCTGATCGACATGATCATGCATCACTTCCAACTCGAAGTCCCCCCACTGAGATTCTTCCACCTGTTGCAACAAGGAGGACTGTACCGTCATTTGAAACAACCAGCCTCTAACACCTTCTACCCTTGCATCCAACTGCAAGGAATCCAACTCTCCTATCGCATTCCAAGAATCAGTGGATTCCGGAACCACTTCCTTATGAGACCTCTTTCTCAGGGAATCATCCACGACACTGCCCTTACCTTCAGTGTAAGAGATCTCGAAGTCATAGTCTTGGAGAAACTCGACCCATATCCACTGCCGTATGTTCAGGTCACGTTGGGAGAAGATATAATGCTGGCTCTTGTGATCTGAGAAGACCAAAAAGTGCTCCCCAAAGAGGTAATGTCGCCACAACTTCAGTGCGAACAGTACAGTTGCATGCTCTATGTCATGGGTGGAATAGTTACGCTCGCGAGGGCATAACTGCCTAGACCCAGAATAGATCACTCCCTTATTCTACATCATAACTCACCCCAATCCAAGGCCATAAGCATCACAAAACACCTCATACAACAACCCTTCCTCTGGAAACCTGAGTATGGGTTCCCTGACCAACATCTCTTCCAGGTAGTCGAAAGCCTTCTGGCACTACTCACTTCATAGGAAGACCTGGATCTTCATAGTCAAAGCTGTCAATGGAGCAGCAACTCGAGAGAAGTCCGAAAAGAACCTCCAATAGTAACATGCCAACCCAAGGAAACTACTAACTTTCGCCATGATCATGGGTTCCTCCCAAGAAACAACTGCCTCCACCTTCGACGAGTCCACTGACACTCCATGCTGAGACACCACGTGACCACGGAAGTTTACTTCTTGCATCTAAAACATACACTTTGACAATTTCCCGTAAAGCTGGTGGTGTCGAAGGACTTCTAAGAATGCTCTGAGATGCTCAACGTGATCCTCCTCTGATCTTGAGTGGATCAGGATGTCATCGATAAACACAACGACGAACCGGTCCAGAAAATCTCGGAAGACAATGTTCATAAGTCCCATGAACACAACCGGTGCATTCGGTACTCCAAACGGCGTCACTACAAACTCCAAGTGCCCATACCTGCACCTGAAAGCCATCTTCGAGATGTCACTGTCCTTTACCATCAACTGTTGATATCCAAATCGTAGATCAATCTTAGAAAACCAAACTCCTCCCCTCAGTTGGTCCAAGAGATCATCTATCCTGGGAAGGGGGTAATGGTTCTTGACTGTTACTTGGTTAAACCTTCGGTAGTATATGCAGAGCCTAAGACCACCATCTACCTTCTTCACGAAAAAAACCGGGGCACCCCATTGTGATACGTTGGGTAAAAAAAAACCATTTCTCCATCAGATCATCAATCTGAATCTGCAACTCCCGCAACTCTGAAGGTTCTATCTGAAAAGAGGCCATCGTATTTGGACGGGCACCAGGCTGTAAGTCTATCCCGAAATCAACGTCACGTCGAGGGGGTAGAGTCACAACCTCCTCATGAAAAACAACGAGGAACTCCCCAACAACCTCCATGACATCCATCATCTCTGCATCAGCTGGAACCACTGATAACCTGCCTAATGAGGAAAGGAGGGGCATCACATGCAAGCTTCCTACCTGATAGCTCCTCTCACCAACAAAAGAAATGCACTTCCCATCCACGTCAGAGAACATGACTCTTCTCTGGAAGTAGTAAATAATAGAACTTAAAAAAAACAATATGTCGATGCCTAGGATTACATCTTATGGATGCATCTGTAATAGAAGAAGGTCCCCACTATATTGATGTGGTCCCAACGTCAGCCCACATCTCCAGAAAACACAAGATATGCTAGTCTAGCCTCCAACTGGTGTACTCATCACCAGTGGTACAGAAAGTATCTCTACAACTAGTCCCAATGAATGGGCTAGACGAGGTGTAACAAAGGAGTGTGAAGCTCCCGAATCGAACACAGCAGAAACTGGAGTGCTGAACAATCAAATTGTACCTCGAACCACCTCTGGTCCTGCTGGAGCTGTCAACTATGCTACGAGAAACTATCCACGCCCAGCTCCTCTGGCTCTCTGATGTCGCCCACCTCCCCGACCACGTCCTGTTCAAGGTCCATGAGGAGCACCATGAGGTTGGTCTCCTCCCGAAAATTATGCCCTCGGGGGAGCTTGGTCCTACTGCTACTTGAAGAGCCTCTCCGGCAACTGGTGTTGCTGAGGTGGGTGCTAAACCTGCCCACCTCCACCATACTGAGCTCAGGTTAGGCACCAACTCTGAATGTACCTGAAACCTCCACAATAAAAACACTTCTGTTATGGGATTGTGAAAAGGGATGGGGACCCAATTATCTGAACTGGAACTCCTAGGGCCTACTCCCCACTAGCCTGATCCTGGAAGGTCCTGTTGCAGGAGACATGTTGCTGACTACCTTCCACTTTGACGATCCCAGATGGATCCCATCTCGTGGAGCACCTCCCAGCGAGTGCATCCTCTCTACAACCTCTGCCTTCTTCTGTACCGCCAAGTACGATGGAAGGGTGAAGGAGGTGACAACATACTGGAGCGAAAGAAAAAGAGCCTCCTCCAAACGTCTCACCCGAGACTCCTCATATGGAAAGAGATCCAGAGAAAATCGCATGAGATCCTTAAACTTGATCCCCAACTCTTGTACTAAAATACTCCCCTACTGAAGGGAGAGTAACTCCTTCCGCTTCTCCGCCTTGATCATGGAAGAAAGGAATTCCTCTCGGAATTCATTCTCAAATTCATCCCATGGAACTTATGCCTATATCCTTTCTTCAAGGTAGAGCATCCACCACTATCGAACCACGCCTCGCAGTTGAATTCCTGCTAGGGGAACCCAGTACTACCTCGCAACACGAATCAAGGTAAAAGCAATCCCTAGATCCTCAAGCCACCCATCCGTCTTCGTATCCGATGTTCTACCCACGTACTTCTTGATAGTTTTCCACTTAAAAGAATGGAGAGTCTTCTGCCACTTGCTATATTCCTCCCCTTGGTCAATCCTCAACTGATCGACCACCTGAATGTACTGGGCCTCGGTCGTCTGAGCCACCCGGGGACGATGTCCAAGTGCAATAGCTGTATGGTAAACAGAGAACGCCTAAGCCCAAGTAGTAAGGAAATTCGCAGGGTTTAATTTTATCATTTTATTTCAATTTCTTTACAAGAACACCAAAATCAAGTAAAACACAATCATGATGATGCATATACCTTCCCTAAGGTCTCTACTCTGCAATAAATGTAGTCACACTTGGTCGTTTGGTAGGATCAGAGTCCTTGCATCAGATCACGAGGGGCCCTAATATCCCGTGTCCTAGACGGTCTTCCCTGGCCAATGTCACGCACCAAGATTAACTAAAACTATTGCCCTACCATCAAATGAAATCCTCACTGTGCCTAACTCCAGCCTCCCATTGATACCATTCTGTCATGACCCCTCCCCCCAAAGCTGCCCCTCCTGAGCTGGAAATGGTGAAAGGGAGATAATGACCCCCCGAGTCCCGCCTCCAGTAGGCCTGCGGTAGGCGACTATCACAAAGGGTATGAGTTTTTACAAATATGGGATGCATTACCCTTTTTGTTTTATATTTAGATCGGGAAATAGGACAATTCAACCACCAAAAAAGAAAAGAACAATTGTTTAGAAATAAACCCAAACCAAGCCCACAAGCATGTTTAAACAATTTTATAACAAGGTTAAAGTACAAGAAAGCTCAAAGTACAATACCAAAAGAAACAACTGTACATCAACAGCAACAACTCCAAATGTTCGACTAGTAGGGTCCCACACGTCCCTGGTAGTCCTCTTGGAAACCTAAAAGTAAACGTAGGGTGGGCATACAATTATAATCAATAGGGAAACCTAAATCTCTCATGTACAAGTGGGGAGACATCCTAATGTCCGATGAGAACAACAGAAGAAACCTAGCAAAGAATTCTTTCCACCCAACCTCACCAGCCACACTCACCAAAAAACAATCACAACTGGTAGTAGTATATAAGAACAAGAGTATTGGGTAACCCGCACCATTTTCCTTTAGTTAGATGTTCCTCCTAACGATGAATGTTCTGAAGCTGCCACACTCTCCCCGCCCGCACAATCATGAGCCTCACAACCACGTATCCCTCCCCCACACACTTGGGCCTCACAACCACGTATCCCTCCCGCACACACCTGGGCCTTACAACCATGTATCCCAACTTCACACACCTGGGCATTATCCCAAATATTCTTGGGAAACAGTAAAACCTACCTGAAGAGTCTTGGGCTAGAACCACCCCAATCAAAACCTACCTGAAGGGTCTTAGGTGTAAGGTCTCCTCATTCCATCACATCCTAGGGAAGAAGGAGTAGGAAGGAGATAGTAACTAAGGGAAAAACACCCTCTCCCATGAAATGGGAGTGTTCGGAACTAAGTGCTCAACATGGTTGGAGTGAGATAAAACACAAAAGATATAGATATATATATGTATACCAAACACACATCCCAGCCTATGGATTCTAAACAGAGAAACTGATCATGTGCCTCGGCACTCCTACTACGAATAATGCATACAACATACAACCCCAACCCCATTTAGGTTTTCATGTTTCAGTAGAATTAATTTATTAGTTCCATAACTACGGGGAAACTATCCACAACCAACCACATCGATCATTAGTAAAACATATCCCTGCAATCCACAAATCATGTTAGGAAAACACAAGCAGCACAACAAATACCTTCTTCTCAAACAACCAACCCATTGATTATTAATCCCGTTCCATTACCATGACCCACCATTGATTACCTCTTCAACATTTTATTTATTATTCACAACCCATAGACTGTTCACATTTATACCCATCCCTGTAGCCCCGCTTCCAACCACCATAACCACAAATACACCTAAACTCGTACATCATCATCCCTTGAAACCATTTATCGTAGCCTCGCTGCCCATCACTAACATAGCATTTACACCAACCCACAACCAAGTCAACCGCAGCCCCGCTGCTCACCCAATCCACAACAACCCACAAATCACCCCCATCACATGCCTCGTATCTGAGTCTACACCCAGATATTGATTATTCCATTTTGTTCAACCAGGGTGAGCACACAAGGGTTCCAGATATTGAAACAGCCAACTTTACATGATTGACCAAATTCCATATTCAACAAAGTTCCATTCACAAAAACGGTCTAGAAGATAGGGAATCATTTAATTTCACAATCAAATGCCACCAATGATCGTGATTTTTAGTTGGCATAATCCTATTCAATTCACAATATGTTATCACATGATATAAAGACAAACATAACAACTTCCCCATCCACGTTCTTTAACAAGTTATTATCTTTATTTATTGGTTCAACCGTTTCTCATGAAAACAAGTGGATACCCACCCTGCATGATTCACAATTTAGAGAGATGAAGGTAAGATCCCTTCCTCAACAGGTTCTGATCACAACGATCCCCCAGATCAACATTAGAAGGCGTCCGTCGGCGTCCATCACTTCTGTCGGGTCCCAGAAAATCCTCCTCGGGTGGAATTTGGAAAGGAAAGGCCGAAGGAATGAAAATGGATCCAAGCTCGTATGTTCCGCCTCGTCGTTACGATCCCGTGGCCGTTGACAGATCAAAAATCGGAGCTCGGACGAAGAAGTTATGGAAGAAAAGGAGCCTTCGAGCCTCTTGGGAGAGCTCGGCTCAGAGGAATGGGGAGGACAAGGGTGAGTTGAAAAGGAGGAGGGCACCCCTCCTTTTATAGGAGAGAAAAGAAAAAGTACACGTCATGTACTTTATGGTACATGGCATGTACCTGTCCGTTTCACACGGCCACCACACGGCTTCCAACACGGCCTTCAACGCGGAACGCGGCCGTTGATGGGTCAACACACGGCTTGATGGTAACACATACACGAGGAGGGACTACACGACGTGTAGTATTAGATACACGTTGTGTACCCATTTATTTCACATGGCTCCAACACGACACACGGCCGTTGAGTGGTCAACACATGGTAATGCGTACACAGAGAGGGACTACACGTCATGTAGTATTGGATACATGGTGTGTACCCATTTATTTCACACGGCTCCAACACAGCACATAGCGGTTGGCTAGTCAACACACAGTAATGCATACACGGGGAGAGACTTCATGGAATGTACTCAAACTACATGGTGTGTAGTTTCAAAATTCTATAAAGTTTGGGAAAAGTCCATTTTACCCTCTAGAACACTTCGTGGCCATCTTTTTGACAAAGGAATGGTCCGGAGAGGTCCGGGCCGTCACAGGTTTATTGATGGGAGCGATCCCATCATAAACCCAAGAACCATATTAATCCTTTTTTTCTTGGTAAAATATAATATATCCCGAGATATGATTATTTTTTTTTGGGCTAATGGAATGTTCTACCTCTTACTCATAATGATCAAAAAATAATTTTATATCTGATATGGGTTTTCTGGAAGATTGGCCAAGTTTGAGAATTTCAAAATCATACTATGAGTATTATGAAGTGAGCGTCTAATTCCATGCTTATTTTACTAAAATATTCGAATTTATGAAATATCATGGATACATCTAATCATTTAGTCCCATGAAATCGAAAATAAGAGGCTTGGTAGAAGGAATCTTTATCTAAAATGGATAGTTCATTGAAAGATACATACGGGGTGGGGGTCCATTGATTATAATTTATGGAATTAAATCATAGATAGATGTGTAGATTAATCCAATAATAGAATTTTAGAAAACATATTTCCTGAGAAAAATTAACAATATCTTTATTTTAGTGTTTCAAAGGCCTTGAAGATGTAAATTTTGAGGTAAAGGATGACATTATTCATTTGGAATTTCTTTAGATAGAAAATTTACAATGATGATAATAATTCTTTTTCATCTTTCTCTTTGGTAAAACTAAAAATTGGTTTAGGTTGAATATGTCCTTAACCATATCTCCAAACATTTCCATTATAATTTGACTAATAATTTTTGGAACAATATTACCAAGAGAAACCATACAAAAATCATTCACATCACATTAATTCTATTATATTGGAATTAGACCAATGAAATTAGAGGTAATTATATATGACATAGATAAAGGGTTGAATAATTAATTTACAATATTAATAACCCCATCATGTAATATATTCCAATTGAAAATGATGAATTTATTGGTGAGGATATCAATGCCAGAAACACATTCCATGTTCAGGGAGAACAGATATGTTTTAACTTACTCTTCAGAATAGTCTATTTTGAGAGATCAATTTTGGTGATCCACAATATATAGGGTTATATTATCATTGGAATTTGGGGACCTTTTTGTCCTATCATATGAATAAAACCATTTATTTAGTCTTCTACTACATATTAAATTTCATTTTCAGAAGTGTAGAGGAATCCAATGATGCTAAGGGAATTATTCCTTAACCTTACATGCTTTTATTTAGACATATGATGGAAGAGAATTGTGTTCCTACCATCATCCTTCAATTATATAATGTATAATTGTTTGTAATCTTGGATTTATTTCATGGTTTAGCGATTATCAAGATTAGTGAGGGCTTTTATTTCCTACCATGATAAAGTATTCTGTTTTTTAATCATATTTTGTTTTCAGGAATGATTATAATTAGTGGATTTGATTTCAAGAATCTTCCTTGAGGTTGTTATCTAACAACATTCCCTCAAGATTCATTTATTGTTCTTCAATTTTTTAGAAAGAATTATGAGGTGTCTCCCTAAGTTCTTAAAATTCAAAGCCTTCAAGAAAATTTCCGCATATCGAATAGTAACAATCCATCTATTGTGGAATTTAATTGGGAGATGAACTAACGTTTTTTGGTGGGAGGAGAGTTCTATCATGACTCGATTTTGATCTGAATGGTTTTTGGGGGTGGGGTGATGCCCAAAATCCTAATGGAGTCCCTCCAATTATCTATTTGGGCAAAAAATATCCACCTTATATTCTTTTCTTTCATTCAGGGTGAATCTACTCATTTTAAAGGTAGATAAAGTAATTGGCACTTTAAAAACATTGTGACAATCATTGTAGGACTATAATTACATGGAGGATCTCCTATTAAAATTGAAAACATTTTTTCCATAGGCCTAAAAATAGTTTTTAAATCCACCATTATCCCCCATTTATGATTTAGGTTTTTAGAGGATACCTCAGATTCCTTGCATAGGTACCTTATCCTAATATATGAGTTATAAGAATACACAAAATAGATAGAGATAGTGGAGAAATGATTGAAGGAATAAATTTTGACACTCTGGGAGTTCTTATCACAATAGAGGAGAGAGATTTTTTAATGTAGAAGAATCCATATATGTTCTTTGTCATTTTCATATAGATTATGTGAGAAGAAGGTGATCCCATGAGAGGCCCATTTTATAGACTTCATATTTTCTGAGAGAACTTTTGGTTCAGTATTTCCAATAAGATTATTTTTCTATAAATAAATCTCTAAGGGTTAGAGACATTTTGGAACTCTGTTTCCTGTGAAAATTAAAATACAGGATCTTCGTTATTTAAGATATTTTCATCGAATCATAGGAAATATTAAATATAAATCATCCATGTTTTCATTCTAATAATTCCATTATCCATTATTATTATTACCGTTGGGGGTTGTATCCACCCTTGAACATTTGTTTCACCTAGACTGATCAACATTTTTTGACCTTTAATTGGTTTAATCCCCTCATTACTCGTTTCATTTGACGTGAAACCAATATATTTCTGTTTAAGTGGGATTAATTCATCTTCCTCGTCATCCCAGAAATAAATATTTAGTGGAGGGAATTATATCTTTGATTTTATAGACTCATGAGTTTTTTCATCATTGTTTCTTATTTTTTAATATTTAGAGGATGTAAAATGTTAGAAGGGGTTTTCCATTATAGCTTGAGAAACATGTTTTTCATGATGGATGTCAATCTTGGTAAGTAGTCATTAATGTGACTTCCTATTAGGGATAAAAAGAGGTTCCAATAATCCATTTAACCTATCAACAAGCCATTTGAGTTCCATATCTTATACCAAGTTATGAATTTAAGATAAAAAATCATTTCAAAAATTTCATTATATCAATATGATGATTGTAAATTCAAACGATCTTATTCTATCTTATAAGGGGAAAATTCATGTACATCATAAGTATTGAGAAATTGAAAAAAATGTGTTTTCCGATAAGTTCAGATCAGATTTGGTTACCACATCTTGATTCTAGTTGGGTCTATAATTATTGGTATCATCTTAAGATAATACATCCAGTTTAAGGTCCACTATAATATCATCCTCAATATGTTGTCATTTGGAAACTTATTCCTCATCTATAATCCCAATTAGAAGGAAAATTTCAGTGTCAATCCATATCACGTCAATCTTAGAGAATGAGGGGGCCATTCCTGATAGTTCACATGGGTCTTCTATAGGGGTATCCATCATCAGTATAGCCCCAAAATTGAATCCCTTAATTCCATTATTTGAATACATAGATTATTTTTTTAGTATGGGGTCCAAATCCAAAAAATAATTCTATAATTATTTATTCAACATGTCTCCTCATCATGGTACCATATTTCTAAAAAAAATAATCTATTTCCTAATTTTAGTATTTAGAGACTTGAGGAAAGAAGTTCAGTGCATGAAAATTTTTGGATTCCCTTAATATTTAATTTTTAGATAAATATTGTCTTCCAATGTTGGTAAACAACCCTCTTCATCTAGGTTGTTAGAAATGTCAATCCTCACAAGGATCACGACATAGTGTCTGAATCTCATACTAACTATTTAATTACATATACACATATGACTTCCAACTAGGGAGGATTTATCGAAAATGATATGATGGTGAATATATATCCAATTCAATGTATATATGCAAATACAAACATATGTATGGTTGTTCTCAACATTCTTAATGTCAAAATGTTGATCACATTTATGTATATTTGGTAATATGGCCTTCAAAGTGATTGATACCAAGCTCACTACAACTGATCTTTTGTCACCTGATTGGAAAAAACATGGATATAACCAAACCCCACATCCATCATCCTCTAATCAAGATAAAAATAGATCTGTAAAATCTTTTTGGTAAGGTCTTTTAACCTCTAGATTATTTATCCTTTAAGAATCTTTATTTTTTACTACAATTCAACATTTTCATTAATTCAATCATTCTTGAATAGAATATTTATTTTTTAAAAAGCATTTACTTTTTGTAACTTCATGATAATTCTTTTGGGGGTGTGGTATCAATGTTACTGAATGTAATGGAGGCCTTTGATTTTACCACATCAGAAAAATTATACTCTAGTTTTGATGATTCATGGGGGACTAGTTGCACCATACATGACCTGATTATTTAAAAATATTGAATGAACTCATTATTACCAACAAGCATGAGAAAAAAGATATATGGATCATTACCAGATTCATTTATTTGGATATAATTCCTCATGTGAGCCTATTTATTTTACAATATATGATTTTCTCCTTTCTCATCTTACTCCAAGGTAAAAAATAATTCAAAATTGGTGTATCAATTATTCTTGGAACCCAATAGGGGAACTAAAAAATAATAGAGTAGAGTGAATGGTCTCTTTCTAGGAAATATAATTTAATTTTAGCTTATGATAGAGTTTTTTAATTACTATATATATATGAAACATTATATATGGTAATAAGATTGAGGAATATATTGAATATCATTTAAAAAATAAGTTTATTATATATGTAGTCTAGAAAGACCGTAAATCTCTTTTTTCCCTGGGTATGTATTATTATAAAATTTATAGAATATTTATCAATAATAATATAATAATGGTGTAATAATGTCTTGGGTTTCATTAGTTTGGATCCAAGGAGGGTTTATTTATCTTAAGATATTTGGATTTGAACAATTTGAGGATTGAACATTAGAAAACCTATGTTGAACTCATAGTGATGAAGGGAAAACATATAGTTGTTATAGCATGATTATAATTTGTCATAATTTAAGTCATATCAATAATAAATTACATTATTGTACGACTGAAAATTATGTTTAATAGTTACAAGTTGTCATACAAACCATTTTGGTTTTCATAAGGGATTAGAAATGGAATTATGAATTTAAGGTGGTGACACATACACTCAAATAGTGAAATATCTCATTTCACATGAGACATATAGAATCATTTATATCATGGAATTTATTTTGGAATGTTAATTCATATTCAAAATGATGACATATTAAATTTTATATAAAAATTAATGATGGTATGATGCCACACATCTTGTATATTTCACTTATCTGATAGTACATTGTGTGAATTGTCATCCCTCAAAACATTTTATTATCATTCATTTTATTTTTAAAGGTGATTCCCTGGTAAAAAATGACCAAATAAAAAATATTATTAATAATTAAATATTACAGGAATCTAAAAAATGGGATCATATTAAAATATTTTTCATGAAAGGAAAGAAGAGCTATGTGAAGGTCTTCAAACCAAGTAGTGTCTTGATTGACTCCCATGTTGGCCAGACCATCTGCAACCGTGTTTTTTTCACAATAAACTTGTGTGATGATATAGTTAAGATATCTAAGAAAACAGAAGCATTCTATCCACTGGGTAGTAATACTCCAAGCAAGGTGGATTATTCTATTTCTAATAGCTTGGATGATAGTCGTCGAGTCACTTTCGATCCAAAGGATATTCCAACAATGAGTTTGGAAAAATCAATGGCATGTATCAAGCCCAATATCTCAAATTCAAGGGTGGTGGAAATTCCACATTTACCCTTGAATCATCCAAGGATCTAGCTATGGTGATTCTTGAAAACGACACCACACACTACAGGCACAAGATTTTCCTTGGTGGTGCCATCTATATTGATCTTGATACATCCCGTCATGGGGGATCTCCAGAACACCTCCAGTGTGCAATATAAGTAAATGAAATTTCCTTTAATCTTTAGATACCTCAGGGTCACAAAGTTAGGCATGGTGTTGAGGGAATATCCATTTTGAATCAAGGTATCTTCTTATATGAAAATGAGGATCCTCATCCGACATGCATTTTGATTAAATGATTAATTATTATGAATAATAGAATTCTGATCATATAAGATCACATACAATGTAAAAAAATTCTATTATATGTGTATAGTTATCTATTTATGAGGGTTATAAATCTCAAATGGTTTGGTTGAAAGATCAACATTGAAGATACATATATTGTGTTGGAATATGATGATGTATTTTTATGTGGTTTTCCTAGACTTCCCACTAATCCTGATTTTGTGTTTTCTATAAATATCATTCTTGGTGCTATGTATATTTCAAAATATCCTACATTAATGGAAATAATTTTGTTTTAGGAATTGAAGAATAAAATCAATGAAACTATTCATAAATGATTCATTGAAAACAAATGTGTCATGATATAGTGCACCTTTCTTTTTTGTTAAGAACAATTATTGGTCAATGAATATATTCATTGATAATTGAGAATATAAAGATATAATTATATAGAAATGGTTTCATTCTCCAATTATTATTGATTTTTGGATCAACTATGAGAATTTTAATAATTTTTAAAGTCCTAACTCAAATATATATATCCTTATTTTAAGGGATAAAGGATGATATATCCATGAAATTCTTTCTGTAAAAATTTTACTATGTAGATCTATAAGTCTAACATATTTTCACAACAAATGATTAGCTATTTCATCACTTAAAACTATTTTTTATAGAAAAATAACAAAATTTTGGAGAAGTGTAGAAATAGTTGGAATTCCTTGAGAAAAATTAGTACGAGGAACTTCTTTTCTTTTAGAGGATACTCGATGCTCCGTTGAAATAAAAATTCATCTCCTTCCTTCCAAGATGTGTATAGTCTAATTATTCTTAAAATGAACTGATATAGATTGAAAAAAGTGTCTCTTAACAAAAAATTATTTTCTAAAGAACCTTTAATTTTTTATAATCCAGTAATGAGTAATATTTTAACCATTTATATATACATACAAGCTTCTTGAATGAATTGAAATCAATCAATAATATGAGTACTAATATTCTTATGAAGTTCATCGACACTAGTTATTACAATTATTGCAATGATGGAATTCTCAGTTATCTAGAAACCTCATTATACTTCAGGTATTGAGAAACATATTTAAATAGAATCTCACAATGAAAAGTGTCAATCCTAGTTACAAAAAAATCTACTGTATGAGGGACAAATTTAAAAATTGTATCTAGCATAGTCTGTTTAGAATATTATGGCCATGAGGAATCCCCAGTCAATTATTTTAAGACATTCCCTATAAATGATTGAAAAAATATCTTCAACTCATCAAAATATCTTTTTAGATAACCTCTCATTTGGAATTCAATATCCACTTGAGATATTTAAATTGACTCAATACAATCTTTTCGAGACTATCGAGATTTTATTTTGAAATTGCTTGTTCATGAAGTGTCCTCGTATAGAAATGAGGCTCAATCCACTCATTTCACAAAAAAAAATATACCTTAATCATGTGATGAATATGACTTTCAAGATATATTTCATCAACATCATCCATTTTATAGATTGTAATATGAGAGTTGGTATGCCTTTCTATAATCAATAATAATAATTCCTAGTGCACTTCTATACTATGAAATTCATTTAGATTATTTTTTTCATGATATTTTTTATTTTCATCAACATGAGTTAATTATTTAGAATGAGATATATCACTATATTATAGCCTCATTTTTATGTAGCTACAAGTAAAATATTTTTATCATCTAATTCTTCTTCAACATCATCATTACCAATAATAATTTGATAGATTACACTAGTAGCTTCACATCTAAATATTTACAGAGTCACCATCAGAGGGGATATTTCAAGGAGGGGAATAGTTCTAGATGCAGTGTATATTGTATTCACTTTACTAACACACAAGATCCTTATAATGTTAAAATTAAAATTTCGATTGTAGTAGGAATTTGTAGAATATATGTTTGAAATGATGAATGTGATCTGTATCCATCACCACATGATGTTATTCTGATTGTACATATGGAATATTTACTTATTCAGCTTGAATCTCATAGAATATAACAACTCAAAATTTTTTTGTATGTTATAAATAGTTTCGTTGACTAAGATATCCTTTATTCACATACATAGAATAGGTTCATTTCAGGGTGAATTCACACCTATAGTACCTTGTCCTGGATTGTTACCAGTAACTATTTCATGAAAATTATCCTCTTGAGTTTGAGTATGGACTGGTTTCATCTCGTTTTGTGTTCCAACTACAAATTAATTTTTCACAAAAGAATCCAACACTTATATTTTTCATATTTTGATAGTGTGTATCCTATTTTTTCTACGAATAAACTAGATTTCAAAAAAAAATCGTGTATTTATTATCCCAATGGATATAAAATTAATGTATTATTATCACAATGGAACATGAATACTATAACAAATAATAAAAGATCTATAATTTTATTAATAAATAATAATTATAATTTAACATATTCTAATTTTTTTACAAACTCATTATTATGCCGTCATTTTATAGATTGGATAAGATTAACCAACAATTTCCTTTCAGGTTCTAATCCCTTTACTAGTTTATTCTCTATGTTATTCATTCCAAAAAGATAATACATTATCTGTAGAGGTAGATACTCATTGAAGATAGAAAGGGATTTGTTGAAATTTAAATGACCTTCATGAGTTCATATAAACACTTCATCTATTTCTAATAAGTTTATCAAAAATTCATTCTAATTTACAGTTGATAAAAAAATATCATCTGAATCATAAAAATGAAACATTGAAAGTTTATAAAATTTTGGAACATCCTTCAAAAGGATTACTTCATTACATTATAAAAAAAAATTTATTCCCATCAACAGTGGATGATATCTTTCAGTAGTAGAAAGTAGGTCTGGTTGATCTAGAAAAAATAAATAAATTTTCTACACAACTTTTTCCCTACCATCATTTTGTGCTTAGTGAAAACAATATCCATACATTATGATCTCATAGTTTTCTTTATAAGTCAATATAACTTAAAGGTCAAACTGATTAGGGAAAGGAGGGTTTAATAGAAAGGTGATGAGTGTTCACTGGTTTTCAAAGGGTTTACACATATAGATGATTTAATTATTTTGTTATAAGGAAATTGAAGGGTGATATAGTGTGATATCAAGGGTAATCCTAAAAATACTATGTATATATCATATTAGTGTGTGAATAATAATAAAATTGGTGGATATAATACTATAAGGAAACTAAATAGTAAATGTATTACCAAATAAATATTTCTAATCACTAAAGTATGAAATATTTAAAATATTATTCAATATAATTAAATAATCCTAATTAGCGTTGGATGATATAAAATCTATTAGAATGAATTGATTTTAAAAAAATGCAGGTTAATTGATTTTAATAGATATTTTTCATAAATATATATCAAAATATTATGCTTGGTCCCTTAAAAAATGACTTCTTAGATCAATGCATTTTTTTCAATAATGGACTATAAGATTATTTTAAATTTTTATAGTAGTTTTGTGATCAAATTTTATTTGAAAAAAAAATTAAATACAATCCAAATTACCTTAGAATTGATTCTTCCAAAGCACTTATGAACAACAACTTCTAATGAAAATATTTTTAGATTTGAATGTTGAAAATTATATCTAGAGTTGTTTCTTAAAAGAACAAGACACTATGGATTTACCACAAAAATGAAATTTTCAGGTGGTTATCTTCTTATACAAACCACACCCACCAACACCAACATCCAAATTTAATGTTAAACTAAATTAAAAGGATATTTGAAAATGTAAATAAATATATGTAGTTATTTTTAAGGGCCTTAAAATTCATCAATCATTAGTTAAAGTGATTATTTTTACAGAATTAAATGTTATCAAATAGATATACTATAAATAAAATGTTAATAATATTTAGAGTTTGATAATTTAATCTCCTCACTATTCCTCTATATTAAATTCTTTCGATTATGTTTTATGCCTCATATGATTCATGGTAAATATTGGAAATCATTTTCTTTGAATAAGACTTATCGTTTTCATGTTTAAAATTTTTATGTAAACAAATTACTTATTTTATTTTGTTTAAATCATTTTTTTGATAAATATTAAATAGAAGGTAATAGTTTAATGTAACCCCTAGACTCATTTAAAATTCTTTATTATTATATTTTCAAAATTCATTACAAATTTTTTGTCCTTTTTGCATAAAATGAAATCATCAACACATATTTTGACAATAAAACATCCTTTTTATATTACATTATTGAAAACGGTCATGTTTTCCAATACCAAATTAAAAAATTTGATAAAATTAAAGAGATTAATATCTTAAACCATACTGTAGGTTCTCGTTTTACACAATGGATATCATCGATAATTTGAAATATATAATCTTTAAAATGGGAATATGTAAATCTAGAATGTTTTTAATAATAAACTTCCTCCATCAAATGTCTATTTAGAAAATTTTTTACACCGATATCGTATAAGTTATAATTAATTTGAAATGAATACGATATAAGTATAATAATGGGTTCAAACCTAGCTATTTTGGAAAATTACCCTTCATATTATTATGCATATTCTTGATTACAACCTTTGGAAAATTAAGAATACGTGTTTTTAGTTATTACACCTTGATCATCATGTTTGTTATCAAATAATAATTTCCCTCAAATAACAAGATATTCCAAGGTTCTATCATCTAATTACCATACATTCATCCTCTCGAACTATATTAAATCTATTGCTAAAACAAACTCTCATCATATATGGCTTCTTATAGAGATATATGTTATAGATGATGTAAAAATAAAAATATTTTTATAATATTTCCATTGTTTAAAATAATAATAAAAATTCACCAAAACTTTTTATAACTAGTTTTAGAGGATAATCGATAATTATTCTTGTTTTTATAGGTAAAACACTTTTTAGTTTACTATTATAAATACTATTTGGACTTCTTTCACAAAAATCATGTTCCAAATCATCTTATTTTTCATTGTATAAAATAGGTTAATGTATAAGGTCTTTATAATAATATATTAAGTCATCAACTTGGGTTATTTTGTGATAAAAATGATTACATTCATCAAATTTCTCCCGTGTTGATTCCCAAAAAATCTATGTCCATTTATGTTAAACTATATAATCTTTAGAAGTATTATAATATCCTCATAAGATTCATTCATCTACTTTTTGGATCTAACATACGATGATTTTCTTTGGTGTTCGAGCTATAAACCTTACACAAAAATAAATTAAGGAATCCACCTTTCTATTTTTATTATTTCATAACTCATTGGTTATTTTCCTTAATATAGTCTCTTTTAGAACAATTTTAATTACATAACATGCTATATTTATATCTTTGGGAAATGTGTGAGTGGGAAAGTTAAATTCCCATTACATTGCGTAAATAATTTCATTCAAATTTCTATTAAAAAATTATTCAAAACAATTCTATTAACATTTCATGGGGGAAAAGAATGCTTAAAACTATTATTTGATAAAAAATAATTAAATACATTATTCTAAAATCTCCCTCTAGGATCAATTCTTAATGTTAAAATTTTGGAATATTTTTCATTTTTGACGCGTCTATGAAAAATAAATGTAATAGAACATGATTCACTCTTAGGTATCAAAAAATAAACCCATGTAAATATTAATACATCATCAACTAAAACATAATAAAAATATTACTTATAAGTATATCTATTATTTTAGGTCTGAAATTATCTATATAGATACGTTTTAGGGTTCTAAAAGCTGAAACCTAATTAAATTATATAATATATGCCTTTTGTTCCTAACCCATTTTACATGTATCACATATATTCCTACTGTAAAACATATGATTAGGTACAAAATAATTTAAATTTATTGTCGATAGATTTCTCAAAAAATAATAATTAAAATGTTTTTGTATTCTATGGAAAAACCATGATTTAGTTATTTTATAATTCAAAAAAATTATATTGAATATTCATAAATAATTATATTATAGAGTTTATAAATTATATTTTATTTTTTCTCAAAACACAATATATTTTTCCTAAATTACCATATATCAATAGTTTTAAAATTCATCAAAATTACCATGATTAAAAAGTTAAGAAATTCTTATAATATTTTTATTTATTTCGTCAATATATAGAGTATTTGTTAAGGTGGATAGATTATAGATTTCAAAAAGCATAAATTGTAGATATATTTATTTTCTCATTGGTACCAAATGCGAAATAGGGATTATTAATCTTAGGTAATGAATGGAAGATGGATAAATCTCCACTCATGTTACATGATCAACCACATTCAATTAACTATTTCTCTTTTATATTAATCTGTATTTTTTCAGACAAAGTCAAATCAAACAAAAATACTTTCTATTACCGAAACACTTATAGTTTTTATAATGTTATTAAAACATATTTGGGATCCAAAATCTATTTTAATTAACCAAAATTTAAAATAGAGTGAAATAAATTTTGGTATATAATAGCTTTCTTTTTTCTAAACATTTTTTAATTTCAAAGATAAAGTCATTTAAAAAATATCTATTTATTCCAAAATTAATTAATTTAATAGTAGATATAGTTTAAATTGTTTATTTTGGTATAAAATAGTTTTTTTAAAGATTTTTCTATTCACACATTCTTTATATGGAATATTTCTCCCTTTTGAGGTGGTTTTAAAAAATGATTTTATTTAATTAATCCTCCCATATTGTAAAGATAGTGGAATCAACTTTATGTTCATTAATTGTTTTTGTAATTTCTCAATTTTATTAACATATTCAATAACTTATGCATTATAATTTTCTATATTGTTTTTTCAAATTTTAAATTTAATCATTTAAGTCATATTTCATGAAAAATATTAATTTATGAATTTCCAAGGGCTATGTGTTAAATTTTCTTGGTTTAATAAATAGTTCCAAACATGGCCTAAAATTAATTTAATTAATTATAATTCCAATTTTTATTTTCAAATTCAGACTCAGGATTCAATGAATAAAAATATTGTTGATCATATAAATTTGACATGAAATAATATATAAATTTTGATTATATATTAATCATCTACTTATAATGTTCTATTATCAGTAGTTTCATAATATGTTCTTGAAGTAACATTCAAGTCCTTAGTTTTTTTGTATCAAAAATTATTCAAATTCATTTTTGTAGAAATGGAATTCATGTAGTTGAGGGAATTTTGGTTTATGTGAAAATGATTCTTACACATGAAACATCTGAATTCATTAATGATTCCCTCATGCCTTTTTTACATATTAAAAGGTTTTTCAAAACCATACCTCTTGTTATACAAAATTTTGACATTTCACAAGAAATGTGAAATTTTATCCTTTGATCCTAAATTTATTGTTGTATCATATTCTTTATAGAATTCAGAAATTTTATTATTCTTATTTTATTGTAAACATTAGAAGTGGAATAATTTAATGTGGTATTTCCTTATTGATCAATTTACGATATCTAGTTTTATCATTCATTAAATCCTCAGATGAAATAATAAATTTAAGGAGATATTTTATTTTAATTTATTTACCTCTATGAAGAAAATATGGTTAGAAAAATATCGTACTCCATCAGTATGGTATAATTCCATTATCTTTTAGGTATTGATACGAATCAGTAATTTGTGTTCCTAAACAAGAACTATTATTCAAAATTTTAATGAGTCTTGAATTAATTGAGTGATGTTGTTATGCATCCAACATTCTAGATGTGTCAATATTTATCTTGTAATAATTATATATAAGATCTCTCAAATATTTTTTCTTTATAAGACACTAATATAGTGGTACTCATTTTCTGAGATGGTTGAGATTTTGAAATTTATATAAAATAATCAAGACCTGGTCCAATAATTATACAATTCCTTGATTTGGTGTTTAAATCATACCTAGCATCAATGTCACCATCACATGTGTCTCATTGTATTGCTGAAATTATAAATTGTTACATGGATTTAAAATAAAACATTAGATGAAGGTTCTTCAAGTAAATTATCAATCATTCCTTCTAGTAAAAATAATTTTTTCCATTAAAGAAGTTATATATTATCATATACAATCATTATTTGTTGTTTGAAATGGAATCAATTATAATATGTCTTAAGAATTAATCATTTGAAATATGAGAGATCAAAATTTACCACTCCAATACCATTTTTTGTCTAATGAGTGGATGTAAGAATACTTAAGAGGGGGTAAAATTAGTTCTTGAAGATTTCTATAACTTTAAAACTACCCTCATCAAGGTTCGCATGTTATAATATTTTCCATCACAAAAAATGTAGTTAAATTTAATGAAAATCTAAATATATTGGAAATAATATATTTATAGTCATTAGGAGACCATATATACACTATTCCACTCAACCAAGACAATAATCCATGAGTTTAGTGATTTTATTACTATACCAACACTTTTTCGGTGGATCCCATCTCAATGAAAGATCATTTTTCTCCTTACAAACAAAATAGATATTTTAATAGATTTAGATAAATCCATATACTTAGTATACTCGATAATCATGATTGAGGATCCATATAGTGATGAATAAATAGAGTTTTTAATATGGTACAATAATGATCTATCAGAAAAAATTCACATAAAATGATGTGCATTCCATTGTTGATGAGATTTTTCTTTGTGCTACTCTAGAAGTAATTCTATTTTATAATATAATATTTTAATCCCAATAAATTAATAACTTCATCATGTTTTATATTAAATTTATTTTTTACACACATTCAATTTTTTTCCAATATATTAATTTATCTTTTTCATGCATCAAAATGACCTTCTTTTTGTATATTATATTTAAAATTTTGACATAAGAATGCCTGAAAATATACACAGATGAGTGAATAATATATGAAAAATTTGAATAGATTGGTTAATAATAAAACATTTCATTATTTTTGAAATATTTAATAAACCTCAATAGAATAGATAACCATAGTCTTATTTGTTGGATATTTCCATCACTAGAAAGAGATGAGTTTTCTATGTAGATATTTACATATTTGGATAAATCCTTTTATGATGAAAATAAGATCATGAGTTGAATTATCAAATGATAATGACAATGGTCAAAATATAATAAATAAAATCTTTGTGATATCAATATTGGGGTATCACACATTAATTCCTCGAGCCATATGGTCATATGACCTCAAGAACACATCTCTGTATACCATAGGTGGCCGACTAATCTTAGGGGTTTAGTAGGTATTACATGGGGATATTATACCCTATATATATATATATAAAATAAAGGAATAAATAAAAAATATCCATATAATAAAACTAATAGATTAAATAATAATATAACCAAATACAAAATAGCATGACATGACAAATAAAAATAAGAATCAACATCCAATACTAAAGTAATAGATATATCATTACATATATGTTCCATATTCTAAATTTAAACAAATAAATACACTGATAACTACCAATAGGGACACTATATCATGTTTGGTTCCTTCATCAATTCTCTATCCCAACACATCCATATAATATTAGAATATTTCCATTATCCTTTTAAACAAACAAGAAGTATATTTGGGTACTGATGAGACAACACGAGTACGGTGAGAGTACAACTCAATAGGCCACCACCAATGAAATCTAAAATAATTTACAGTCTATTTCAGTGTATGAGATTATATTAGGAATAATCTATGAGTGATAAAGTAAAACATTTCTATGTTAAATTAACATTTAAATAACCACAAAAATAGCATGGGTTCACTATGACACCCAAACCATAAATTCCTACATTTGACCATACTGGAGTCTGAACCATATCTCATAGAGAATCACAATACATTATAACATGGGATTCAATTATACATTAAATATCAAATTCATATCATGACTACTTGGGATCTTAGTTCATTACCAATATTATGGGCCTAGAATATAATTTATAACACACCATTATTATTTTGAGAATTAGTAACCATCTCATAACTCATTATTATCACATGTGGGATTTTGAAGCATCAGTCCTAATCCCACACTCATAGTTATTACATATAATATTTTGAATAATCGTTCCTTTTTGAACACTAGTTATCACATAAATCACATATTTTATATACATAATTTTTTTTAATAATGATCATTATTATCAAAAAAATCATTATAGCTTCCAATTCCAATTATTAATTTATTCATGGTTCTTCACTTTAATCATATGGTATAATTTAAAAAATTCACCATTATACAAATTATTAATAATTTAATTATAAAAATCATAAAACCTTTATGGTAATTACAACTATCCCTTAATTCCCATTATTAATCAATTCATAACCAGATATGTCAACACATTTCTTAATCCCAATAACCCACTAATTTGATAATCACAATTCACCCAATATCAATTAAACATAGTTCAACCCATTTCATTATCAAGTGGAAATTTAAATTAATCAATTCAATTTAAAATGAAATTTCCCAACAATATTAATTATAATTTCATAATTTAATACATCTAATTAAAATATAGACTGTCGGAATTGAATTTTAGGGCACATACCTCAATATCACTGATGGGAATTCATTCAACTTGAAATAAAAGAATTGAACTTGAATGATCAATATCACAATGGTGAAAAATATTTTGACCCAAAAACTTGATCCAATATTGAATATATTAAAATAAAATAAGCCTAGATCTAACCCACATCAAATAAATAAAATAACCAATCCCAATGTTGAGACAAATATCATATAGAGTGGGAAACCAATTAATAACAGATTACATACTGGGAGAGGTGAAAATCCATGAATCAGATCATCGATTTATCAAGAAAGATACATGTGGAGCCTTAGAATCCACTCTAGGACCTCCAAAAACAATGGAGGAAAACTTAGGATGAGTGGGGGGAAAATGTGGGGAAATCTAGGGGTTTGAATAATTTAAATACAATTTTTTCAGACTAAAAACCACATGCACAGTTTCCCTGGAAAGCACGCATGGTTCTCCAAACTACACCCCTAACATTACTCACCATCCAAGGGGTGAACTATTTTTACTGAGAGGGCTTATGGGTTAAAAAATAGTCCACCAACCATGAAATTAAACACGTTTTTGGAATGAAATATTTTTGCTAGGCAAGTGGATTGGGAAAACTATAAGGCAACTGTGAGCTTCCATTTTTCCTACCAAATTGGTAAACAATCACATGAAACACCCCAAAAAAAAAAATCCCAACCATGATTTGAAATATATATTGGTAAATGATAACATATAAAAGATGACGAGACGTATCCATAAAAGGGTTTGATCTTTAAATATCCCCCACCTACAAGAGGTATCCCTATACGTTTACCCCATATCATCTCTATGATTCAAAGGTTAAAACACTATTCCACTGAGCCCACATATGTGGTTCTCTCTCAAAATTTTCTTCCTAAACATGATCATGTGAGCATAATATTCAAACTATTTGGACAATCTTTCCTCACAACAGATTTTCAATATGATCCAAAACATGGATTAGATTCTCCTCAAATGACATGTTATTCTTAAGCTCCACATCATCAACATTGATCACATTAGAATGGTTGGGGTGATACTGTATATATTGTGACACATGAAAAACATCATTCATAACATTGTACCTATATGGGAGATCCAATATGTATGACACCATCTCAATCCTCTCAAATATCTAAAAAGTCTTTAAAAATTGGTGCTAAATTCCATACCACTAAATACAATGGTATCCCAATGTTGGATTAACCTGAAAAACAACTGATCACTCAATGAAAAATCAAGTGGTATTAACTCTCTATTATCCCAAAACTTATTCCTCAAATAATATGTATCCATATATTTTCGAATTAGAAAAACCTACTCTGATTTCACCTACATGAGGCTCGGTTCCAAAATCTCTTACTCACGTACCTCTATATAGCACAATGATTTTCTGAATGGCCTATAAAAGAACATATCATGTGGTTCTATATGAATAGTTTGATTACTATTGCTATAGTCAAAATAAACATCTATTATGTGTCTCTCTCAAGACCCAAAAAATTATAGGTCAGACACCTGTATAATGTTCTCCAAAACCAATCTTGTATGAAATGATTGTACATCTATATGAGGGTGGAAATCCAAACTCAAAAATTAATAATTACCCATATATTTCTGTATTCCCTTACAAAATCATGTAGTAAAATGAATGTCATGATTAAAACCAACAAACTATGGAAGACAATTTAGATTGACTCTCTTCTGAATGTACAATCCTCACCAAATATCCACTAAAAATGTATCCCGTATCAGAAAGAAATCTGAATCTTTTCTCAAGAGGTCTAGGATCCCCAAAATAAAATAATTAATCTAAGTAATCTTCATGAGGCCCACCACAATGTCCATAGTTACGTCATCCCACATCCATTTCCAAATGGGAAAATACTATAGTAAATCCCCAAGTCGTTGAGTCCCTAACAACACATATTGATAGGTAAAACAGTGTGTCATGAACCCAGTAATTTCAAAATCCATTCTCGACCACAAATACATCAGATGACGATCACGGTACATTTTGGTCAACATCAGATGCACTTCCCACATTGAGGAATTAAATTTATGCCACAACTCATCTCACATAAACATAACCAAAATAATGTGACCCCAGACATAGATGATCTCATAATCATGTATAGTCTAATTGGAATGAGAATCCCCACCTTCAAGGATTTCCCACAAGAAAAAAATGTAGATCCTCATAATACCTAAACGTGATCAGATTCCAATGTTTGGAATCAAATGATACCGATATGAAGTTCATGTTATACAATTCCTATCAAACCACAACATGTATCTCTCCTTGTAAGCAAATCATATTCCACTCAAAACATGACCTATAATCATCACAATTCTGAGAATTCCTCCTTAATGTGTCAGAAACATAGTTTCCCTTTATGAGTGTATATTCCACATAAAAATCAAATGACTGTATATAATGAACCCATATCTGCTTCCAAATATTGTAATCACATTTTTAAAAGATATACATTAATATATTTTGATTTGTATATATGGTACAATTTTCACCTAAAAGAAAATTCTTCTAGAATTTAAAGGTATAAACCACTAAATCCAACTCGAGGCCATGTGTGGGGTAACTATGTTTATGTTACCTCACTTTCCATGACCAAAACACCACAAATTGACCCCCTAAGTCATTAATGCTCCAATATCTATCCCAAAAGAATTAAATACAATACTAAACCCCTGGATAATGTAGGGTAATATTTTAGTAAATTTAAAATGATTCTTCAACTCCTAGAGGGCATTATAGCATTCTAAAGTCCATTCAAACATGACAACATTCTTGGTTAAGCCCAAAATTTGTTCCGCTGTGATGGAAAAGTCTTGGATGATTCTTTAATAATAGACCACTAATCCCTAAATTTTATAGATAAACTAATATTGGGATGATCCTAAGAAACCACTACCTAAACCTCCCTGGGTATAATGACAAAAATTATGTTGAGATGATGTGACCTAATAAATATTTCAAGTTAATCTATTATTGAATCATACATATCTTGGCATAAAGCCAATTATCTCTTAGTTTTCTGAGGATGACATCATGATGTCAGAAATGATAATAATGATCCATGGAGTACCCCAATTTTTCATCTAAAAAACAAAATTATAAAAATACAGGTATAATTGGATGATTGGGTTCATTCAGGCCTTGAACATTGCATTATCATTTGTTATCCCAAAAGACATCATAACAAACTCATAACGTCCATACCTTATTTTGAAAGTTGTACATGGTATTTCATAAGCTCTATCACTATACAGATAGTTCCCATATCTAAAATTTATCTTTGTGAATAAAAAAGATTCCCTAAAATGGTCCAAAATATCATTGATACATGATAGAGGAAATGAGTTGATTACATAAATCTAGTTCAACTTCAGGTAATGAAAACAAAATTTCAAGTTAAAACCATCATTGTTGGAAGAAATACTAGAGATGACCAAAAAATATACATGGATGGATAAATCGGTTATCCATGATCTCTTACTATTGATTCTTAAAATCTTGAATCATTGTTGGTGCCATTGTGTAGGGTGGTATAGAAACTGGATCCTCTCTAAGAATAATCTCAATAATAAATTTCACATCACTCTCATGTGACATTGCTTAGATTTATTCAACAAAAATTTCATTAAATTAGTCAAATACGGGTTGATAGACTCCCTACATCACACCCACATCATCCAATAAAAGACTCCAAACCTAGGAGGTGAGCTACCCCAAGTTGACGATGAACTCTCCTTGCACAACCTACCTAGATACCCCATTCCCCACAATGAACATAGTTTCCACCCTTAGAAGACATTAGGGTTATTGTCAGGAGGTAGCATTATATGTGGGTTCGGTCTGCTTCTAACCAGTCCATACCCAAAATCATTTCAAATCTTGATATATCAAATATTTAAATATCACAACTAAAAGGATACTCCCTTACCTCAAGAAAAATACCCATTATATAAGCAGATATATATTGATCATGCTACCAATGGTGTATTGGTAATCATTACCCCACTCAAAACTATACATCAAAACACTAAATGATCAAAAAATTGGAAGATTTAAAGAAATGAGAAACATCAGTACCAAATAAGAAACCAAAAAGCATAGAAGATACAAAAATATTATCTTGAACTACCAATGGTATAACTTCACTATCTATATGCTTTTTCAAAATTTCGTGAAATAATCATGCAGTTCTTCCTTATATGATAGTATTATTCCCAAGAGTATCACTAAACTTCTTATACATGACATCTTTTATAGATGTACCATGTATACTACCTTTACCTCCATGGATAATAAAACTCTATCTTCCATATTGATATGTGGTATAAAACCCCCTACCAGTACACCGAATCTTCCTAGCCCCCCATACATAACCATATATTGCGGGTTCTTGTAGAACTATTGTGGATGTATCATCATTCTATAAGAACAACACTATACCAATGGTTGGGGGAACATTATACATATGTGACCTGGCCTACTGTAATGGTGAAAGATCACTCTAGTCATGTCCTGAGAAACCGACCATTCCTCTATGATACTCTCATTACTACCAACTATGGTGAAATTATCAAAGTGAAATTTACTACCCTTTTATGATTTACCATTGGGCCATCCATTAGAATCAACAAGTCCCCCACTATAATTATCATTCATGTTCCCCTATGATATGAGAGAATGATTCAATATATAAAAAACTGTTTTTATATAAAATATATTCAATAGAATCTTAATTCACATTTAATCCCATCTTATATACTCTTTTTCAAAGGAGACTCGTCCCCTTCCAATGTTGGTACAAAGTGCTAATAATCAAGAAAATGGTTGGCATAGTCTATTACAGACATGGTTCCCAATGATGGCCTCATGATATCTATTTCCCTCTCATACCTGAGCATCCTTGTGTAATAGTTATCCAAAAACATGTATTGAAAGTATTCCTACTATATATTATTCATCTGTCCATCCTCAGTGTAGATTTTTACTCTATATTCTGTAGTTTTCCATCCTCAAGTTGGACATACTCTTCAATACCTACCATGGGAGTCTTTCAATGAAAATCATAATATTTGAAAATTTATCACAGAACTACTCCCCATATTCCTCACAATGAACAAACATAGCTTCTGGATCCACTACTAAAGGATAATTTCAATCCATTTCATTTTGTGTTCCTATTAACAATCTTTCTTATGAAGGCATATCTCTATAATGAAAAAATTCACTATACCCATATGAAAACATTATCACATTTTAATAAGAGGGATTCACATAAATCCATAAAAAACATCCTCTACACCCCACCACTCGGTCAAAACCAATTCACTATCTCTACCCTCAACCACCCATAAACTTGGTCATGTCTCACATATGGTAATAGACTTTGAAATTTTGTTTCACATTATGAACCCATTATTAATTTACATTTAACACATTTATAATAATTTTAAACATCTAATTTTTCAATAGGAATCGATTTTTACATAAATACACAATTGAGAAAAAAAATTTCATTAAAAAACATAACCCAAAAATGTTGTCCATGTGCACTTATAATGTTTCTTGTCACAATAAATTATGAGGTCCTAGAATGATGAATTCATAAAAAATCTCATTATATATCAGGTCATGAAGAACAATATATAAATTCATTAATAACATCTCAAAATGTTCATAGTTATAAGTGGAATAACATCCAACTCTATCAAAAAACATCAATAACAAGAATCCTACCCTGCGTACATTGTTTTACTTCTATACATGGGTTAGTTTCTCTGATTAAGGAGATCGTTACTAAGTCCTGAGTGATCCTAATATAATATATACCCTTCATAAATAGTAATGAAAAATAAATGAAATGATAAATCCTCTGATACCACTTTTTGACGTCCAAACCCAGGTTCCAGACACCGGTCCCCAAGCCAATAAATCACATGACCTCTAGGAAACTTCCCCTATTCAAATTGCTACCAACAAGAAGTGATGGTCTAATAGGTATATCATGGAGAGTCTACATCCCCATTATCTAAGACACACAAAAAAGAAAATAAATATACAATAAACAAATTAATAACCAATACTTAGAATAATACCAAAACCCAATACAAACTAGTATCACATGATGAACCAAAACATGAATCAATATCCAACACTAAAGCAGTAGATATTTCATTCCATATATGTGTCATGTTCTAAATTAAAAACCAAAATAAAGAAATAGGATAATTCAAAGTGGTTCTCGAAATGATGTATAATTACCTTATCCATGATCCATCTGAAATCATCCATAAAACATAGGTATGATACACTAGTTATATCCTACCAAAATGAAGCCTATTTGGGTACTGATCAGGAATCATGAGTAGGGTGTGAGTAATACCCAGCATGCCACCACCGATGACTTCTAAAATAATATAAAATCTAAAATATTGTATGTCATCATATATAGAATAATTTAGATGTGATATAGTAAATTGTTTACATATTCAATTGTTTTTAAATGACCACATCAAAACCCTTGGTTCATGATGACACCCAAACCATGAATACCATGTTCAGCCTATGTAATATTCTAAACCATATCACAAAGGTAATCAAACTTCTTTATAAAATGGAATTCCATTATCCATTTAATTTAAATTTCATATCACAACATCTTAGAGCCATATTATAATGCCAATATTTTGGAACTATAATTTGAGTTCTAGAACCCTATGGGTATTTGGAGGGTCATACCCTATCACACACCTTAGTGCTAAAACATATTGGATTTTTAAGAATCAGTCTCTATCCCACACTCATGTGTATCACATATGGGATATTAAAGAATTATTCCTTATACCACACTCATTATCAGAATAATCACATATTTTATATTCATCATGTTTAAGAACCATTAAATTTATTATTAAACATTGTTATCAAAGTGTCCCATTTCAATTATCTATTCAATAATGGTTCTTTTATTTAGTACCATGGAATTTCATGAACAATTCATAATTAAACCATTTATTCATAATTTAATCATATAACCAATTGACATTTCACAATTAATCCAACCATCTTTAATTTTCCTTAATCAACCAATTCATAACCACATTAATCAACTTATTTCATAATCTTAATAACCAAATAATTTCACAATCACAATTCAACCATTTTCAATTGCATAAAGTTCAATCCATTTCACAGTCACATGAAATTGAATTTAATCAATTTAATTTTTGATGAAATTTCTCAAATATTGAAATTTTAATTGAACAATTGACAGCCCTAGAAATTTGTGAATTTACTTTTAGACTGCATACCAAAAATTTTAGGATGGACATTATCTAGTAAATAAATCCCCATATTGATGAAGATAGATAAAGATCATAATTATAAATTAGATTTAGAACAAAATCCTAAATCTAATAGTAGACAGATTAATATCCATGATATCCTAGATTAGAACTATCATCAATAAAAATATAATTTATCCAAAATATGAGAGGAATATTGTAGATAAGGAACAAACTAATTTGTAAGAGATTAAACATAGTGTGAGGTTCAGATACTTCAATCAAACCATCTATTTGTCAAGAACTATGTTTTTAGAGCCTTATAATCTTGCAAACTTCCTCAAAAAATGGTAGAATATCTTCGTGAGAGGACATGAATGGGGATGAATTCTTGGTGTTTTAGAGTTTAAATTTAAATATTTTGGGAATAAAAAACCATGTGCATGGTTTCTAGGGTAGGGGCACATGATTTTACAAACTATGCGCCCTATCCATGTGCTCAATATCTATTGAGAATTATTTATAATGATAATGTTCATGATTTTACAAACAATGTGTGGACCATGTGATTTAATTATTTTTTGTTGTGCACTATTGGGGGGGGGGAATATAATTTTATAAAATAGAAAATTAACCTTGCACTACCCCTTTTCCATCCATATTTTTCTAATTTTCACCCAAAACAAACTGAAACAAATCCCACCCAAAATATTCTGTAATATGGGTGAAATAGTACTAATAAATTTCCAGGTGAAATATCTAGAAAAGTTATGTATAATAATATCCATATTATTAATTGATCATCATAAGATAAACTTCTCGAAAAAATATTCTTTTAAGATAATCATTATAAAAACTTTTTAAGATAAATCACTTTAGATATTTGACTTCTTTGTTTTGTAAGTTAAATAATATTTACATCTGTCAAAATATAAATTATCCCAGATAAAATTTTTTTGATACTATTATAATTTCATAAGATAAAAAAATAAAACTGATTTCCTTGATGATCATAATATATTATACTTATACAAATATACTTTTCATAAAATAAATGACTTAACTTATCTTCCTTATAACTTATCATTATGATTTTTATCAAACAGAAGATGATTTTGATTATTATAATATAATTTTTTAGGTTTTAAGATAACATATCTATAAAACTTTTATGCTAGATAAGTTACATTGGAACATAATGACATTCTAGATTCAGTACTGGGGTTCCTTTATAAGAATTTTTTTAAGATATAAACCCATAGAGAGAAAGTATTTTTATAAAAAAACTACATTTAATATTTTCTAAATTGGATATATTTCTTCTAGTAAATTTATTTTTGTGTAAGATAAATTCATTATAAATTTATTTTATAAATAGACCAGGACACAGATGAAGTGATAGAGATAAAATCTATAACAATTAATATAAACTCCTCAAAAAGTAGGGATTTTTATAATCATATGTAATGTAACAACATGATTTCCACACATCAATTCCCCCAGACAGTTAATCACATGACATCAAGCGTGCCTCAATATATGGTAGAGGCTTATGACTATCAGTGAGGGTCTAATGAGACAATAATAGGGAGACAATACCATATTTTATTAGGGTATGAACCCATGGAAATAAAAAAAAATGTAGAATCATATAATATAAAAAACAATTCTATATCTCAAGACCATAAATGGGGGAAATCCAAAATCCATACTAAAGTAGAATACATACCATTCTAAAGTAAATTTCATGTTTCAAGAATGAAAATGAAGAAACAAAAGAACTAAAGACTTTAAAGTGGGTCCTGAACTACATCTGTTTCCCTCATCCATGATCCTTCCCAAAATTATTCATATAACCCAGGGCCTTTTCCCTTAACCTCTTAACATGACCTATAACAACAAAGTATATTAAGGTACCAATAAAGAAGACCTAGAAGGGTGTTAGTACACTCAGTAGGCCACCATGAACGATGTATAAAATATCATCTAGTCAGAAAATAGTGTATGTATTTATATAAATAAAATATTAAAATGCGTAAATAAATAGTTATCACATTATCATTTATTTTTTGTACTTAACCACATTGAATCCACAGTTCCCATGGACACTCAATCCACATGCCCGATTTTATACATGATGGATCTCTAAGTGTTCGTAGGTAAAATAATATCTTAATAACAATTGAGATCATGCTAGATCTTGAAGTATTAAATGGTAATATCTTATTAGAATAATTATTGCAGCCCATTCTGGAGCCATGTTTATTATGAAGTGAGGTCATATCTTAGAGTACATTTATTAATATTATTTAATTAATACTTGTATTCCAATGTTCCCATTTTAAAATTATCAATTAATTTGACAATGTTTCAATTCATAATTTTCAAAAAAATGATCATGTTATCATTTTTTACTCACAGGTACAATGGCTAGGTTAACCATTATACTTCTCAATTGAGTAACCGAGGTCACATTCCTTTAATCACTACTATAATAACCAGGTTACCATTCGTACTTCTCAACATAGAATAACCTTGGTCCCATTACTTTACACAAAATTAATTCGTTAATTAATTTTAGAAAATCAATTTCATTACAAATTCAAAATTTAATTTAACAAATTAATACAATTTATTAATTCACCAATTAATTAATTACCTCAAACCATTAGTTTATTCATCAATTAATTTTGTCATGTTAGCCACACCAATATCACATGTTTAATTCTAAAATTAATTATCTCAATGAACTAAACAATATGTCATCATTTATTCTACCATTAATTAACTATTATTATAAAATCAATATATCATAAATAATCTATTATTAATTATCTAAACATATATATCTTAATATCTCATAATTAATCCCATGATTAATTATCCAAATCAAAATTCTCTAAAAACCATAATTATTCAATCAATTATTTACCTAAAAGGAAATCCCATAAACCACATAATAATTTCCAAAAATAATTATCTAAACTGAAAACCCCTTAGCGTCATAATTAAATCCCAAATTAATCATTACTTTCATAAATAAGTCTTATTAATCAATGGGCAGCATAAACTAAATCTGTTTTGTAATTAAAATTGCAAAATATTTCTAGTAATACTAAATCATGCCTACACTTATAAAAATCATTACTGTGGTAATTGAATATTATATCTCCTACAAAATATATTTGAAAAATATTCACTCGATTGAAATCGTAAAAAGTTGATCGGTACAAAATAAAAGATCTAGATCCAAATATCAAAACCTGGGAAAGATGAATCCTTCGATAAGGGATTAAATTAAAAACTAACAGATGTTTAAAGGGACTTCAATTCTTCTAGAGATAATGAAAAAATGAATGATGAACTAGGATCAAATAGGGGTCAAAATAGTTTTGTTTCTGTGGGTTCGAGGAATTTTTTAATAATATTGGGGCTTAATTAATCCCACACATAGTTTTATGGGAAAGGGCACATGGTTTTCCCTAATCATCCACCAAATGTGACCATATTTGTTTAGTTGTAAATAGTTACTCTTAATTGGGATCATAGTTTCCCAAACCATTCACTAACCATATAAATCCCCTATACCTTCATTCACACGGTTAGTTGGCCTGGGGTGAATAGGATTCTATTACCATGTACCAAACATGCACAAACCTTTTTCCTTCCATTTTACCATGATTTTTTAATGAATACCACATGTTATAACCCAAATAAAATGAAATCAAATGAGGAAGAAAAGATGCATTAAAATAAGACAATATCTACTCTAGAAAATCTTGGGATATTATAATTTATTGACCTTATAATAGATCCTTTTTAAGGTGCACTCCCAAAATAATTTATGTTTCTTATTTAAAATGATCAGGACACTAAGCCCTCATATATTCATCCTTTTCCTATGTCTCCTCCATCACACACACATGTCACCACAATACATGAACTATCTACACAGTCTTTCCAACACAACACATTTCCATTATAATCCAACACACGAATCAGATGCTCCTTAATGTATTCATCCACCTAAATATTAATGTTATCTAAATATACAACATGATAAGGGCTGCAGTGATACAACCTTAGCTATAACACATGAAAAAATTCACACATAACATTTTATTTCTTTGGTAGCTCTAATCGGTAAGCCACCAATCTGATTTTCTCAACTACATCAAACTGTTTAACGAACGTGGGAACAAACATTCACATCTTTGGTACCCTACAATGACCCAACCAAGGTCAAACTGGAATAAATATATCATCACCATATATAATCTCTTGGGATAATCTCCATATGTTATCATTCAACTTATTTCTACTCTAAACCATATCAATAAATTTCTAAATTTGATGAACAAGCTCTAATGTCTCCTACACTGGACTCAGTCCCAACAACTCTGACTCACATTCCTTTATCAATCATAGAGGTGATTTTCATGGACTACCATAATATGACATGTATGAATTCATATGTATTGTTTCATAGATGCTATTATTATAGGAAATCTCCACTAAATTCAAGTTCATTAACCAAGTTACATTGAAATCATGAAGACGTTCCCACAACATATCTTTGAAAACATGTATATAACAATTCCACTGACCATATGTGTGTGGGTCGAATGTCATACTCAATAATAGCTATGTACCATGTTCCTTCAACAAGCCCATATATATGGGTGAGTCAGGATCTGAATCTATTGACCATTGAACCTCGTACATATAAACTATCTCCTGAACAAACAAATATTATAGATGATCAATAGAGATTGATTCCCAAATAAGAATTAAAGGTTCTACATTCGTTAGTCGATCCACAATAACCTTGATAACATCATTATTAATATGTGATTTTTTTGAATACCTATCACAATTTAAATTGTGACATAATCCCAATTAAAATATAAAATGACCAAGGACTATAGAAAACTACATGGTCGTTGAGGATCCATCTTCTCCTACTGACAGGTGATGCATCGTTCCATTAACCCTATTATCTCCATTATCATGCCTAGACTATAAAACTATAATCAATGTAAACTATACATTTTGGTTACAAATATATGTACCTTCCTCTTCAGGGAATGAAATCATGGAATCTATCCTCTCAATTTATCATATGCATAAAAACAAAATTTCTGATGTAGATGATGTTTTCCCCATCTATTCTCAATTCAAAACGTGACTCCCCACATCCAAGGATTTTACACAAGTACAAACACCATGGATCCTAACACTACATATATAATGTTACAATTAAATGAGTATACTCCACTAAAACAAATAATAGTCATCTTATCATGGTTCTCCTCACCCACTACATGCATCTTAGTCAGAAAATTCATCATCTTCCACTCAGCGATAGCCTCATGAGCTACCTCAGCCAGATTATTCCTACTCGAAGAGTAAATGAACATGTTCCCATATGAGGCATATATTGTAGCTCAAAATATAATGAATTCATATACTCAAACCATTTATACTACTGATGATTAAAGTACCTATGGGAAAATATGTATTTTATGAAATTATGATCTAAATAAACTGTAAAATTATAACCAAATATTTAATTCTACCCAAAATTCAGAGTATAAAAAACTGCCACAAGCTAGAGGGTATAGGTAGGGTAGTTATATTTACATGGACTTATCTTCTAAGACCCATAAGACCCAAATCGATCACTATGCATCAACACTTCTCTAAGTATGACCCCAAAAGTGTCACAATACACCATATAATCCTCACCTTGGTTAGGTAGGATCAATATATGTGTGGATTAAATGAACATATTATACTACCAGAGGACCTTCTCATATGATTATAACAAATCAAGCATTATTCTATTTTTCGTCAGGCCAGAAAGAAGTGCATCTAAATAGAATTTCTAGAAGAATCTATGATTATATCAGGATAACCCCAGAAAACTATAGATATAAAAACAATTCCTGGGATGTTCTAATGATAACACTACCTGAACCATCATTATGTATACTAACAAACCATCCTAAGAGAGTATGCATCCCATGAAGTGTGCCTGATCAATCCAAAATTGACACATTTATTTCTTGGTATATATATGATGCTCTGTCAGTGTACTCGGAACAAAGTCATGATGTTCAGAATGATCGTATTGGGACTTGGAGTACATCATTTCTTCATCTATAAATACTAAAAATAGTAATCCAAGTATCAGTGAAAAATCTGGATCATCAAGGCCAACAAAGATTTTGGTGGGTTCTTCAACCCAAATGGTTATACAATGAATTCATATAGGCCATACCTGCCTCTGAATGTAGTCATCTGTATATCGTAAGTCCAAAATCTCAACTGATGAAACCCTGACCTCAATTCAATATTTGAGACCATGCAATATCCTCTCATCTAGTTAATTAGGTCATCAACACAGAGAATAGGATACTGGTTCTTCACAGTCTTCCAGTTCAACATCTAGTAATCAACATACAATGTATAGTCTCATCATCCTTTTTTTCAAACAAGACTAGAAAACCCTATGGTGACATAATTAGATGGATAAATACTTATTCCTCTAACTCTTCTATTATTGTATTGAACTCTTGATGATTGTTAGTGTTGTTCTATATGATGGAATAGAAACTGGATGATCCCCAAACATGAATGAATAGTAAATTCCACATATCTCTTGATTGGAATCCCTAAGAAGTCATCAAGAAAATATCCTAAAACTATTCCACTATGGGTGGAATGATATCATGATTCACCCCTCCATTTTCCAAAATACAACTAGAAACATTGGATATGATATCTCTCAATGGTTGAGTGATTTTCCATACTTGGCCATCCTGGATATCCCTCTCCCCATGGTGAATACATTTGTCACCTCTAAGAGACATAAAATTCACTAGGTTATGGTAATAATAAATATGGGATCATTATGTGGCTAGATATTCCATACTGATAATTTTGATGAGGTGGAATACTTAAAGGATATTTAAATCCCACATAATACAATACTCTAATTATTCATGAAAAAATACATTACAATGAATGATGTCTCTAGACCATACTCCCAACAGTGTATCTATAGTCATTAATAAAATAAAAAACTCTATGTTAGCCTCAAAATATTGAAATGTATGGAATATATAAATGGAATAGATGAACCAACATCAAATAAGGCAGCAGATAATGTAGAATCTACATGAGTAGTACCTCTTTGCATCAAAGGTCTAGGATCGCTATACAAAAGTGGAGGTTGCACTACATATATTCATCCTCTCCATATTCCCCGTTATGTATTGTGAACCCATTGAGTTTTACACTTTTTTTTAATATGGATTATCATTCCTAAAAGAACCACATCGACCACATTAACATATTAATATTATTTAACTCCAGATACTAGGATGATATGGTACAGAAGACCCCCTTATGGAACCCCAGTTCTGTCTAGACCCTCAGTCATTGACCATTGGTCGCTGTGTCCTACAAAATTTTTTTAGATACTATATCATTTCATAAGATCAATACTCCACTGGTGGTAATATAAAATATCAATGATAGTTTCATTACCTACTAAAATAATGTTATATCACTCTAGTATGGTGTTTTGCATCCGACCCTCCTGTCTGGACACTCTGCTTTCCATTTCTGTGGATAAAGTTATCAAAATGATGCCTCCTTCTCTTAGAAGTCAGACTTCATGATCATCTAGTAGAAACTATATATCAAAAACTAGAATCCACCTTTAGGTACCACTCATATAAGAGAGCCTATTCCACCACCTAAGAAAACTTCTTAAATCGAGAGAGGTTAACTTGGTACTTAATCTCACACTTAATTCCATCACAAATGAATATTGCTATATGTGTCCCATATCCTATCAAAGATGGATAAATTCACTATTGGTCCATAAAGTTCCATGTATAATACATCAAAAACATGCTCCCATGATTCAGATACATGAACTCTGCTACTCTCTCCTTCTTAAGTGTATCTAGATTGAATTTCTCTAAGAACATCTCCAAGAAGTCATTCCATAAAATATTTCAAATCTATACAGTCTGTGCCTCAATATCCCACCGGCACTGTTGATTATCCTTGTAACATATATGTATCCAATTTGGACCTCTTCTTAAAAGAGTCTCCAAATGGTCATGTATCATCTTGATGGAATTAACCCAGAACATATCTCCCTCTGGTCCACCCTCTCTTGTAAAAGTTATAGGGTTATGCAACTGAATCTACCTCATCAGTTCATACATGTTCTTTTCAATCTGATCTGGTTATCGTACCAAAAATTACATTATGTGAGCATTGCTCTCTTGAAACAACTCTCCTACATCTTCACCCAGTAGGATCGGTTCATCAAGTTCCATCATTGTAGGATTATTCATAGCCATGTTCTTTATTTTCCTCTATACAAGAATCATCATGGAGGAATATTATTTGTAATTCCAAATATATATCTTTGGAATCATAAAAAAATATAAAAATTATGTATGAGAAAATATTCAAACCATACACTAAGCCTTTTCCCAAAATCTCACCACTCTGTCAAAACCACAGTGGAAACACTATCCTTAACCATCTTACTACTAGGTCATGGTTATCAATGGGTTTTATTATTCTCATATAATTTTTCTCATTTAAACACAAACGTATTCACATTATTGAATATTTTTAACACATCTAATTTCATATTAGTCACCCTTTTATGTTAAATTTCACAAGTATGGAAAAATATTTTATGTTTAACAACTTACCCAAAACTTGTTTTCTCACGCATGCCTAAAATGGTGCATATAAAAAATACTCATAAGTGATTAAAATGTTTCATGGAGACTCTACTCACATTATATAAATATACCTGATTAAATTATCATAATATAGAAAAAAACCTTCAATATCACATATCATGTGTGTCACCCAAGGTCAAATACTATTCAACTATAACAATAATGGAAATAACAACATTTCTATACTAAGTACCCAAGATTCCCCTCATATGTTAGATTGAAACATTGATGAATGAGATAATTAATGAGTACTGAATCCTTATAGTCTTTTTTAACATTAACATAAATAGTAAGTCAAAAAAATAAAATAAAAACTCACTAATACTAGTTTATAACATACTAAGCTGGTTTTGACACAGCTGTGCACCAATCCTATTAGTCATATGACCTCATGTGTGCCTCCCCATACACTAGAGGCTACCTACTAGTAGTTATGGTATGTCAATCATGGGCAGTGAAATAGTGGAAATTTTTTTACTATTGGATATTCAAGGTTCCAGTGCTCTATTAATTTGTATAGCAGCATTATGGTAGAATGCTCAGCGTTGATACTTTCTAATATTAGATTGTTTTTTAATTGATTGAATTTTTATTTGGGGTTTGTTTTAAGAGATTAACTGAAGTGATTAATGGTTGATTTTTGATATAAAAATTTGATAATGATTGGGGTTAGTTCATTATTATTGAGTTAATCTTGTGATATCCTTGATATTTTCTTTATATTGCATTTAAATTAACTCCCACATCACAGGATAACGTTGATTGGAATTACTAAGTGTTAAGGGTTTAATCCAAGCCCTATAATAACATAGGGTTATTATCTCAATCATATCTCGTTTGTGGTAGTGTATTTCGGGTTCCTATAATCCATTTAAACAACTTGTTAAACAAAACAAATCATTAATCCCTGACATGTTATGCCTAACATACACAATGTTAATTCAAATAATATTAATCAAGAAAAAGATCTCAATAAATTAACACAAATAAATTATAAATCAACCCATTGATATATTTAGTAATCCTTTATGATGATTAGAAATCATTTTTTTATATTTATGATGATGAATTATAAAAATAAGGAAAAGATAGGGGAATGAAAAGAGTTGTGCATTGAACACGCACACATGAACGATGATGAGATTTAAAAACAAACATTAGATTGAATGAGAAAGAGAATGAAGGAAGGTTTTTCAAATTGATTTAAAAATTTGAAAGAGAATTAATATATAATAATAGAGGGTGAATGATTAAAACATAATATTAAGAAGAAACATGCATGAATATTTCATGAAATTGAAAACATCTTACACAAATAGAATTGAAAACAAATGAAAAGGATAATGATAATAAAATTGGAGGAGAGGTATCTCATATTGAAAAAAGATCATGTTAAGTCCTCACATGCCCTTGGAATGTATCTATTCATGAAAAACTGTGTCCTTATGTGCTGAAATGCAGAACGCATACTCGGAGAAGTGGGGGTTGTATTTATAGCCGAAGGAGGTGGACTGTTTTCATTCCAAATACACCCCCACATTCATTGGAAATTTTTCCATCCAAACAGACCAATCCTGAGATATCATATTCCTAAAAGTTTTATAAAATAATGTTTTCAGACCACTGTCAAAATTTGGTGGCATTTGGACATATGGATCCAACGTTATGGTGGTTTTAATAATAAATGTAAAACTATCCATTTCTATCCCGTATTTTTTGGTGGTCAAAACGTGAATGGATTTTTGAATTTTAAGATGACTTATAATCTAAATCCTTTCCTTAATCGAGTTGTATGAATATATCTCATCTTTGACAATGAAAAATAATAGCTTGATTTTATTAATATATCATGAGAAATTTCATGTATAGTGATAGGATGATAATTCCAGTCCAGAATGGCGGGCTTGACATCAAAACATCAGTTGGGTCATTTTTTTGTGTATTTGGACATTAAGTTTTTTTTAATATTCTTTTTTATAACAAAGATCATATGGTATAGTATCATCAAATTTGGCCTTCTGAAATTAGACTAGTAAGTCATTCATCCTGGCTGGTCTAGTTTCTCCACAGATTCTTTGTGTTTTCTTATGTGGATCATATGACCATCCAAATGAACGATTTGACCAAGGTTCCCACATAACTGAATGTTTTAATTTATACAAGGAACCCAAAAAATAGGAATAATGAATTTTGGATAAGTATTATGAGACTTATTATTAAAACATTAGACATAGATGAATTCAAATTAATACAAATAGTGCTCTAAAATTATATTTAATATTTAAACATTAGTATTTCACAAAAATTATGCATATTTCATATAAAATCAGTAAATGGATTATATAATAAGTTATTAAAATTTTAATAACATAGAGTCTCTCACACTTTCATTTTTGGATGTTCTCATGTGAAATAAATTTAAAAAACATTACAAAATTATACTCACTTGCCAACAAATATAAAAACATTGTTTCCCCAACCTAGGGTGGTTTAGATCATTTCACTCTATAATACTGAATTACCCCCCAAATTGTAAGAGAATTTTTTTTTGAAAAAAAAAATCATTTTTCAAGATCAAATTTATAAATAGAAAATATGGGATCTTGAAACTTACTATCTAAAGATAATTAATAATTATTTACAGAGGACCTCTCATTCACCAACCAAAAGTGAAAATAATAGTTTTTTAAAGAGATATCATCCATTATCCATCCTAATGTTCACAAAAATAAAGTGTAATTTTAAAGTGGTTTTATTTTTCCTATGGGGTGGTAGGAATATATTATTCAGAAGAGTAGAAATTGTGGTAAAAAACCATCATGGAAATATCAATGCTTGATATTTTTGAAATAAAATTAGGAATGAAACAAAAATTTATAATTACACGTTAAATAATCTTTGAATCAAGATAAAAAATTTGAATATAATTTCAAGGGAATGATAAGAATTCATATTTAGAAAACAAAAACTTCTCCCAATGACATTAGTGTTCTTGTTTTCTTTTGTTTTTTGGAATTTTTTGAATGTTGAACATTAAATAGTTCTCACACACATATCACAGCCCATGTTTGATCTCCTCATGAGACTAATTAAAATATTTATAATAAGAAAAAAGGTTACGGAAGAGTGAATTTTGACCCACCCAAGACACAACCATTTTTATCATTCTTATTTTTGAAAACTTTTTTAAATAATTTACAAAATTACATAAATTAAAGGTCATTACTCAAAACATAATAAATTACAACCTCACACCCACACTGAAATCGAAGCTTTCCCTTAAGTGTATGAAAACATGGTGATGTCAAAAAATGATACCCAAAATGAAATCCATTCCCGGAACAATTAAATTTCAAAAAATTATGCAATAAAAATCTATGAATATATTGGGTGGGATTAGTTATTGGTATTGTAATGTGGCTATAAAGGAAAAGGTTTTCATGGGATCAATGGGGTTTTCAATAGTATGATTAATGAATGGTTAATGGGAGAATATTTAGCTATTGCGATTCTCATGAGGTTCAAAAAATGCCTCTGTCATATAAATCCACTCCATATTAAGAAATGAAGCTCAAAGGTCCACAAACACAATAGTCAAAAATTATGGTAAAATACAAATTTTTAATAGAAGGACATAGGTGGCCTTTGCATGAAATATAATATTGTTTCTCATAGTTGGGGAAAATCATTTTTGAAATAAACAATCAAGTAATTAATTTTTTTTTGGTTTTGACACAAGATTATTTATAAAAAAAATATGATGAAAATTCAAAATATTTTAGATGAAAACATGTTTTTTGACTCCCCAAAAAAATATTGAAAAAATTTAAACACTAGATGGTTAGTATGTGTGACTCTTTTTTCATATATTGTTTTAGTTAATTTTTGTTTTATAGTGTTTTTAAAATAAACACCCACCTAAAAGAGATAGAGAAAATGGTGTTCATGAAGAAAGTGGTAAAAAATATAATAGAGAGGAAGGAGAAAGAGGAAGAGAGAGGAAGAGATAGAGAAAGAGTTAAAGGGAAAGTGGTGCCCCTAGTTAGGATTTGGTGGGTCGTCGTCTACATCCAGGGGTGGGTTGGTGGAAGATGAGGATCTGGTGGAAGTATATGTGGATCCCAAGAAGTGTGTCCCCCCATGGTGATGCTTTTGAAAATGACCATTACATAATATAGAGTCAAAAACAAAAATCAATATTGTTTTAATGAAAAATGAAAAAAATTAGAATTTCATAAATGTGGAAGAAAACATGGGTTTCCTCCCAAGAATTTCTCCATTAATTTATTCTACAGATGGAAAATTAAAGTGGAGTAACCATAGTTCGGTGGTGGAATATTTATTTTCTAAACTCCAGAGTGCTTCTAGAAAAACATTGCCTTTGGAATTCATGATTTTTTCATTGGATAATTTCTATTCATCCATGATTTTGTGCATAAAATTAAATAGGGATGGAATAAGAATATTCTTATCATCCCTTTGGTCTTATACTATAGGAATGATGTTTTCCACATGGTTTTGGTTTTATATACTTAGAAATTCAAAAAGATGGTTTAATTTTAATGGTGAATTTTCATAATGATCAGATAACATGAAATCAACGTATGAGATCCCAATTATTAGAAACACATATATTTTAGCACTTACTGATGTGTAGTAATGATGATCATTTAATTTATAATACTGAATTCAATTTTCAATATCTTTTATGTCAATGTTGTTCTCCAATGAAAGATAAATTTCAACATCACCAATGATAAATTAATTAATTAGAGAATAAATATCACAAACATCACTACAATCAGGACAATATAAACACCATAGTATTTGGTTCACCTCCCATATTTCATAATTTTAAGAATCATGGATTGGAAATATTGAATTTTTTATAATTTCATTTGAATCAAAAAAAATAACTTGCTAGTTCATTTTCCCCATTACAATTCATGTTTGAGAATTGGAGTCCAGAGATAAGATGAGATTCTAAAGAGTTTTCAAGATCATTTAGATTAATAGGGTTTGCATTTGTAATGTTAACATCAAATTATCTATTTATGACTCGGTTAATGAGGGTGAAATATTAAAAAATTCCACTGTCAGTAGAACAGGAAGAAAATGAGGGATTGGTATTCAACCCACTCTCAAAGAGAATTTTAGAAGCATGGATAGATAATATATATTGATTCTATGATAGGTATTTCATGGATTAAAAAATATTGAAAATGGCCTATTGGTCACCAAATTTCATGGATAAGATGCTAGCATGGAAAGTATGTTTGGTTTTATATTTAATAAGGAATGTTCTTCCTAGAATAAGAGGAGATTAAAAAGAAGTTGTCTCAGGTTCCATGTCAAGGACATAGAAGTCCTCTGCGGAGATAAGATCATTGATTCAGATAAGGACATCCTCAAATATTTCATCTAGACTGGTAGTGCTTTGATTTTATTATTGTATGACAACACCTGTTGGGTGCAAGGTACATAAACCTAGGATTGAGAATATGGATTTTGGCATGACTGTTTTCGAGGATCCTAGGTCTATGAATGCATCATCGATGTTGGGACCTTCAATTTGGAATGGAACTGTAATGGTTCCAGGATCATTGCGCTATATGGGAATATATTTCTTTGTGAAAACATTTTCAAAAGTCCTAAGTTTCCTCCTATGGGTGCACAATTACATAATTAACAATGTGTACTTAAGGAGTTTTTATGGAATTTATGAGGGGTATATTGACTACAAAATATCAAGAAATGTCGAGCACATCATTATCATATTTAAAGGGATTATTTGGTTTAGAAATTTCTTGAGGAAAAGGAATTTGATTTCAAATCGGGATTGATGGAGGTGAGGGAATGACTTCAGTCTCCTTTTCTTGTTTATTATTCTTTTATTTTTCATGGTCAATATTAAAAGGGGGTTAGGGGACATATCTTGGGGCTTATAAATTTTATTCCCAAATCTAAGTTAAATTTCATGTAAATTAACATTGGGGTTGGTTAATGGATGACCTAGGAGTAAGGAATAATTTTAGTATTGTTGTTAGCTTAGGGTGGAAGCAAGTTGACCAATTTCGGTTTCAATATTTTTAAGGCTAGAACAGGTGAATGAGAAATGGTGTCCCACTACACATTCCCCTTGTTTCAAGGAAGAAGTGGCTTGTCCCAGTTTGGGAAAACTTTTATTTTAGTTCAAGGTAAATTTATTGTCTTGGTTTGGGAATTGGGAAGGTTCACAAGGATAGTGGAATCCAAGAGGAGGAGGAAGAAGATTGATCTTTTGAGGAAGTGGAACAATAGGGTATAGTTATTGGAAGTTACCAACACCTTGACCACATTATAATTGGTTTGGATTTGGAAGAGGAAATTGAGGTCAATGAGTAATGGGATTACCATACCTCAAACCATGGTTGAAGGTTGAAGAGAAGGGCTCAGGGTGGGGTTGTTTTATGTTTTTAATGATCTGACTTGATTTTTGACGGTTGGTGTTCCTATGATTTTATGATACATTGATCTCAATTGGTATAGATGAATCAGATGTGTTCTCTGTAAGATTTGGACATATATCAGTTGGATGAGTTGGGGAGATTTAGATTTTAATATTCATGATTGATCCTGAGAGCATAGATTGCTGAGAAGATGAGTTTGGATATTTTGAAGCCACGACTAGGGGTCACACAATACCAATAAGTTCACTCATTCACTCTATCATCTTGTTCGGCTCTATAGATTGACTATCATGGTCTCATTTTAATTGAGATTGTTCTCTATTATGTAATTGTTGTCTATTTTCATCCATATTTCTTATGATATCACTTACATCCTGAGGAGTTTTATCAACAATTGCACCACCACTTGTGACATCAATGTCGGTTTTCACCATAGCCAGCAACCCCTCATAGGAGCATTATATCAAGTGTTGGTCAAGGATTGGGTGGTGTGGGTAGGTTTCCCAAATTTTTCAACCTCTACCAATACTATTTGAGTTATTCTTTGGGGAATTAATAGAAACCACTAATTTCATTTCAGATGGAAGTTGTACAAGAAGTAGGAAAGAATTTCTCTATGAAGAGTCACTTCAAGTCATTCCGTGTGGTTATTGAACTAGGAGGGAGGTAGTAGATCCATGACATAGAAGTGTCGTCTTGGGAGAAAAGTAATTTTCAGAGTTTCCTCATAAAACCCTTGCAGCATCATGGTAGATCACACCACTTGTAACTATTTAATGTGGAGATGTGGATCCTCACATTTTAGCCCGTGGAAATGATATAGAAGTTGAATAAAACCTGAATTATGTTTGATGTCAGCCTCTATGTTTGGATATTGAAGAAAAAGAGCTAGGTAATTTATATATGGGGATGAAAGTTATTTTGTTTTTGTTCTTTGGTATTTTCCATTAATAATTCAACTGGTTGGACGAGGACTATTTCTAAATTTTTTTGATTATACCTAATGATCCTCCTACATTGGAGAAATTTTCACTCAATTTCAGGGTCAAAAGCATTTAAGGGATTTTTGGGTGGCTATGAGACATTTAAGGTGATTTTGGAATAAAGAGGAAGATGTTATTTTCATTGTGTTTTTCAGTTTATTTTAAAATTAAGTGTTTTTTTTATTTTTTACAATAACCATTAGCTAACAACTACATAATTTCACCACCCATAGAAACAGAACCATTTGAAAGTGTGGAAAATTTTCTCCTATCGACCATTAAAGGTTATGGTTTTCTGTTAATCATTATAGGAACACTATTTTTGAATTCTCGACGATGATACATTTTCATCGTCGATTTTTTAATTGATTTTATTTTTATTGTGGAGGGGGGGTTGTTTTCATATAATAAATGAATTGATTAATGTATGGTGTTTGACATAAAAATTTGATAATGATTGAGGAGATCTCATTATTTGTGAGTCAATATTGTGATATACTTGAGCTTTTATTTCCAAACCTTCTTGTTAAGTGCTGAAATTCCAACCAAATGAAATGAAAATAGGGGGTTGTATTTATAGCCCATTGAGGTGGATTGTTTTCATTCCCAATATTCCCTCTACCTTCAACAACAATTTCACCATCCACACATCCAAATCTATATATATATATTATTCTACAATGTTTTATAAAAATTGTTTTCTGACTGATCTCAATCATTGGAGTCATTTAGAAATATCGATTCAATGGTATGGTGGTTTTAATAAAAAAATTTAAAATATCCATTTCTATCAATTCTTCTTAAATGGAAAAACGATGAATGGATATTTGAATGAAAATATGTATTCAAATCTAAGTTCTTTATTCACTAAAGTTTGATTCCTATATCTCCTCTTTCACAATGCAGAAGAATAACCTGATATGATGAAATAGGTCATGTGCAATGTAATAAATAGTTTGTTATATTTTAATTCCCTCCTAGATTGGTCGTCTGGACTTCAATGTATCATTTGGGCCCCATTATCATGTAGTTTGAACTTCAAAATTTTATCCATGATTGTTTTTGATAATCAAGAACATATGGTGGAGTTTCATAAAATTTGGGCTTTAGTAGTTAGATTAGTAACTCGGTCCTAATGGACGGTCCAATTTCATCACAAATTATTTGGCTTTTCTTGGGTGGATCATATGTACCTCTAAATGAACAATTTGGCCAATGGTCCCTTATAATGGAATTTCTTAATTTTAATAAGGAACAATTGAGTATAATAATCATGAAATTTGGACATGTATGATGAGAGTTATTATTAAAACATTAAATAGACATGAATCTAGATGAATTCAAATAGTGCTCTAAAATTTTATTTGATTTTTAAAAATTAATATTTGACACAAATTATTCAAATTCCCTATAAAATAAGTAAAGGTAGTATATAATAAGGTATAAAAGTATTAGTAACATTAGGGAGACCAAACACTATATTATTAGATTAAATTCTAGTGGAAATAAGAAAATAGGGGATGAATATATAATCATTAAAAATTACACGTTTCAAGAAATCAATGTGGTAAATACAATATTAGAAAAAAGGAGAAAACAAGCTATGGTAATATACATGAAACCGATATTGAATGAAAAATAAAATATTATTACACCAATTACTATCATGTGGTTCCTAATCTATTTTTGGTTCCTTAAAAAAATCTCCAAACGCAAATTATCCATCTAACATAGGGATTTTCCCCTTAACCTATCCTACAACAATAATGCCTATTTTTTCCTATCAGACAACCTAAGTAGTGTGTGAGTACAACTAAGTAGGACATCACCATCAATGTTGACATTATTAATATTTTCATGACTTATTATATACCTAGTTTACTGATTCTAAATGAAATGCGCATAATTTGTGAGAAATATTAATGTTTTAATACTAAATATAATTTTTGAACATTTTTAGAAGTAGTCTAATTGAGTCAGTTTACTATTTTTTTATAACTCTCACCCAACTGATTGAAATTGTGTGGTTCTTGTTTTTTTATTTCTTATTCAATTTATCACATATCATTAGAATGAATCATGGGCCAATTCTGCCATTTGAAGGCTCATATGGTCAACACAAGAAGACCCAAAGAAATTGTGATGAAACTAGACCATCATTGATGATTGAGTTACTGTTCTAAATTCCTAAGAGCCCATTTTAGGAAACTCCCCATATGTTTTATATTATCAAAAGGAATCATGAATAAAAATGTGATGGTCTAAATACAAGAACAAGGGGCCCAACTACGGCCTTGAAGTCCATCCCACCATTCTGGAATGGAATTAAAATCTGGAAACTATTTAGAACATATCTCCAGATGTAATAATAAAATAGAGTTGAGCATTTTCATTGTGAAATAGGATATATAGGATTCCATCTTTTTTGAAGAATTCATTCGTCTTTGAAGGCATATTTTTATTAAAAAACCATTTCACATTTTAGACGTCAAAAATATTGGCTTGAAATTGACAGATTAAAATAGTATAATCAAATGGCCATGACATTGTCTAAATAGTTACAAAAGAATCCAAAATCTCTGAGAGGTCATCAAACATTAATATCTACGATGTTGGAGAAGAATATATCTCGAGATTCGGCTGTCTGGATGTCCAAATCGTCGAGCCAATTGTAGAGACAGATTAGGAATGCAAACATTCCACTTCATTGGGAAATAAATTCATCCCCCTCATCTCCTTCAAAGGGATTGTAATTTCAGAAGATAGGATCACATATTTTCACGACCAAAGATGGGAAAAAGGCATTTTAGGACCTTCCATAATCATTTTTTACTTGATATACCCCTCCTCTTCTCTTCTTTTCTTTTCAATTTTGTGTTTTTCTTCGTTTTTAATCTCGTAAGTTCAGGTTTTGTAATTCTGTTTTAATGAAAGTCTCTTCTTAAATATCTATTCTTCTCATCAATATTATGTAGTTTAATATTATTTTTCTTAAAATAATTTAAATATCGTATAATCTCATTCCTTTCTTTTGCTTCCTCATTCAATTGAATGTCTGTTTTTAATTCTTATCAATGTTCGTGTGTGTGTGTGTGTTCGACGCACCACTCTTTTCTTATCCCTTTATTTTTATTCTCATCATAAATTATAATCATAATAATTATAAGAAGATTATTAAAATCAATAATGGGGGATTAAATCTCTCATTGGGGTGAGTTATAAAGTAGGTTTGTTATGTGATTGATAGATTTTGCTCGATTAATATTCTTTGAATTAATATTGTGAATGTTGGACTTAACATGTCATCGATTAATGACTTGATTTGATTAGAATCTAGTTTCCATGGAATATTGGAACCATAAATACACTAACATAAATATTATATGATTGATATTATAACCTTATGATAAGTTAAGTCTTGGATTAAAGCCTTAACACTTTGGAATTCTAATCAACTTCAACTTGTGACATTGGTGTTAATTGAATGCAATATAAACAAAAGATAAAGGATATCACAAGCTTAAATACCTAATGATTAACTCACCCCAATATTTATAAATTTGTTAAATAAAACATCATCTATAAATTATTTCATAATCTCTGAAAACAAACCCCCCAATCAGAATACAATTAACTAAAAACAATCGACTATTAAACAGTATCATCGATGAGGATTCGACCCGAGTGCTGCTATACACATTAGCAGAGCATCAGAACATTTACCGCTCGATAAGAGAAAATCATCCGTTCATTTAAAATGTAACCATTTACTTTGATGGTTCTTTATATACTCATTAGTTTTTGGTTATTGTAAAAAAAATCCCACAAAAAGAAAATTAAAAAAATGAAAAAAACATCAAGAAAAAACCACCTTCCTCAGAAAAATCATAATCTAAAAAGAAAAAAAGAAAAACCCATATTAATTTTTCTTCCATTATTGTTATGATTTCCCCATAGCCTCCCAAACAATCCCTCAGATTTGATGGACCCTTAAATTTAGCGAACACTTCGCCAACTTAGGAAGAACATAAGAGATAATCAAATAATTAAAGAACCAGTCCTTGTCTGACCAATTGAATTAGATATGTCCAATAATAGGGAATAAAAAATTTAAGAACATGATGCCCTTAATATGAATTAATAACCTCTTTGTATTCAATATCCAAATATAGAGGCTTCCTTTGAACTCAAATCAGGTTTGATTCATCTTCTCCCTCTTTTTCACGGGCTAGTCGGTGATGATCCACATCTCCACCTTAATGAGATCCAAGTGATGTGATATTCCATGAATCCTCAAGGGGTTTATGAGGAACAAATCAATCATCAAGAATTCCCTTTTTCCGTAGAAGACACTACTACTTCATGGCTCTACTACCTTCCTCCTAGTTCCATAACAACATGGAATAATTTAAAGCGATATTTCGTAGATAATTTCATTCCTGCTTCTCGTACTGCTTCAATCTGAATGTAAATAAGAGGTATCTGTCAGTTCCCAAGTGAATCACTCCATGAGATATGGGAGAGGTTCAAAAGGTTTGTTACAATCTTCCCATAACACCAAATTCCTGACCGACTCTTGATCCAACACTTCTATTAGGGGTTATTGGCTATGGAGAGAACTCTCATTGATGCCACAAGGGGTGGTTCTCTTGTTGATAAAACTACCGCAACTGAAATAGATCTCATAAGTAACATGGTTGAAAACACACAACAATTCCATACTCGAGCACATGATCATGTGAAACTATCCCATGATAATCAATCAATTGAGCCGAACAAGATGACCGAGTGGATGAGTGAACTTACAAGTCTTGTGCGACAACTAGCTCTGGCTACCAAATCCCCACCAGGATCTTCTCCACAATCAATGTTTCCTGGACCTATCAAAATCTATGGAATCTGCAACACTTTATCTCATCCAAATGCCACATGTCCACAACTTCAAGAGGATCAATCTGATTCATCTGGACTAATGGAGCTCAATGCATCATATTCTCAGCGGAACACCAACCCTCAACTATCAGGTCAGTTTGTTAGAAACATCAACAAATCTAACTCTGAGCCCTTCTCTTATATTTATAACTAAGTCCTAAGCTATCGTAATCCCATATTTCATCCCCCTCAATTCCCTCCTCAAAACCCAAATGAGTTTCAATTTGGGAAAGGTGTTGGTTACTTCAGAAAACCTTATCCTTTTATTCATCAACCTCAAAGAACAATCCTCCTCATGGATTCCATTATCCTAGCGAGCCTTCCCAATTCCAAAACCAATACAATTGCTTTTTCAAGAACCAAAATCTAGGTAATCCCAATATCAGACAAGCCTCCTCTTCCATGAAACCATGGGAAAGTGTAGTGGAAGATCTTTTCTTCTTAAATTGTTCCAGCCTCAAGAACATTGAAACCCAAATTGGTTCACTTTTATCCCACCGTAGTCAACAGAAGCCATCCAATTCTTCCCAAATCCCTTCTCAACCCTTACCCAACCCCACCGGTAATGTTAGTGCAATTTCACAATGATTATATATGAAAATTTCTATACCTCATGATAATTCATATAAAACACCCTTAAATGTTGACCATGAAAATGAAAAGAAAAAGAAACACAAAAAGGAACCTAAACTCATTCCCTCACCTCCTTTTATTCCACTTCGATACCGAATTCCATTCCCTCAAGCCGTTTCTAAGCCAAAGAAGTCCTTTGAACCTGATCCTGAAATTATCAACATGTTTAGACGTGTTGAATTCATTATTACCCTCTTAGATGCCATAAAAAAAATTACTAAGTATGCCATGTTTCTCAAGGAGTTGTGTACCCACAAAAAGAAACTTAGGACATTTGAAAATGTTTCAACCCAAGAGTACATTCCCATTATATGAAAAGATCTAGGGTCCTTTACGGTTCCATTCCAAATTGGAGGTTCCAACTTTGATGATGCACTCATAGACCTAGGAGCCTCAATTAATGTCAGGCCCAAATCCATATTCTCTAACATTTGTCTAGGTCCCTTACATCTAATGGGAGTAGTCATTCAATTGGCCAATCGATGCATAGCCAGTCCTGAGGGAATAATTGAGGATGTCCTTGTCTGAGTCAATGATCTTATCTTCCCTACTGATTTCCTTGTCCATGACATGGAAGGTGAGATGAACTCTTATTGATCTCCCCTAATTTTAGGAAGACCATTCCTCATAACTTCTAGAACCAAGATTGATGTCCATTCAGGCATCTTAACCATGGAATTCGGTGACCAACTGGTCATGTTCAACATTTTCCAAGCCATGCGATATCCATCTGAGGAACACTCTGCATTCTCAATCCATGCTTCTGAGGACACTTCTAAAAGTCAATCAAACCCCAATCCACCATGTTTATCATGCATTAATGACAAATGATCTTGTGAAATCTGCACCATGATTAACAAATTCATAAATGATGATATTTATGTGGACCATTCATTCATAAAATCTATCAATCTAGAGGATCTTGAAAACTCTCTTAAATCCCACATCATCTCTGATCTCTACTACACCACCAATGACAGTATTAACGAAAATGAATCTGAATCAACATAAGTCCCTTATTAAATTCCTGAGTTGTCTAACCAATAAATGAAAGATGAGACTAATCTAAAACATATTCCTAAAAACCAGAAAAACTCGTTCCATTTTTGTGATCACTCATATCAAATCATTATCTCTGCTTCACTTACTAAAACCGAAGAGTCCAGACATGTTCAGGTGTTAGATGAAAACAAAAAGGCCATTTTTTAGAACCTAGATGACATAATGGGAATCAACCCTGCCCTTTGCATGCATCACATCCATATTGAAGAGACATCCATGAAAATTAGTCAACCAAAATAAAGTCTAAATCCACTCATACTCGAGGTAGTTAGGCAAGAGATCACCATGAATCTTCATGCTGGTATTATCTAACAAATTTCTGATAGTGAATGGGTTAGTCCAATTCATGTTGTACCTAAGAAGGGTGGGATAACTGTTTACAGAAAGGAACATGGAGAGGTAGTCACAACTCGAGTGAAGAACAAATGGCATTTGGATATCGACTATATGAAATTGAATATTGAAACAAGGAAAGATCACTACACTCTTCCATTCCTTGATCAAATGCTGGAACGATTAGCCAGAAATTCACACTATTACTTTCTTGATGGATACATCGGATACATCCAAATCCCAATCAAGCCTCAGGACCAAAAAAGACTACCTCCAAATTCCCTTTAGGAACATATGCATATAGAAGAATGCCTTTTGGCCTTTTCAATGGTCATGCAACATTCTAGAGTTGTATGATGAGTATATTTTCCGAATTCATTGAACACTTCCTTGAAGTCTTCATGGATGACTTCACCATTTATGGTGAGTCATTTGAATCTTCTTTGAATTTACTCTCTCTAGTCCTTCAAAAGTGTTTCAAGTGTAACCTTGTGTTATATTTTAAAAACATCCACTTCAGGGTTGCAAATGGGATCGTTCTAGGGAACATACATTAAAAATATGGTATTAAAGTCGATCCTGCCAAAATAGAAGTGATCCAATCACTTCGTCAACCCACTTCTATTAGATACATCCGTTCATTTCCTTGTCAAGCTGGATTCAATCAGAGATTCATCGATAACTTTATTGTGATTTCCCTCCCACTCACTCGGTTGCTCTAAAATGATGTCACATTCAATTTTGATGACGTTTGAAAGAAAGTATTTGTTGAACTAAAAACTGATCTAACATCTGCACCATCAATCCAAACCCCATATAGTTCCTTACCCTTTGAGTTGATGTGTGATGCTTCTGATTGTGTCTTTGGGGAAATTCTTGGTCATAGAAGAGAAACGATTCCTCATGTCATCTATTATGAATAAAAAACATTGGATGAAACTCAATCTCACTACAATTTTATTGAAAAGGAACTTTTAGCAGTGGGTTTTGAATTTGATAAATTCCGTCCATATCTCTTAGGTTCCAAAATCATTATCTTCACAGAACATTCTTCTATAATGTCCCTACTTAAGAAAAGTGATAACAAACCAATGCTAATAAGGTGGATCCTATTTCTCCAAGAATTTGGCCTTGAAATCAAAGATAGACCAGGAAAAGAAAACCCTATGGCTGATCACTTAAGTAGAATTTCGAATTTTCTCATTCTGAAATCATTGATCCTGAATTCCCCACTGATCTCTTTTCATCTCTCACTCCAAAAATACCATGGTATGCCCTAATTGAAAATTACTTGGGTTATTTTGTTTTTCCTGATATGTTTTTAAAAGAACAAAAAATGAAGTTGAAAAGTGATTCAAAATACTATATTTGGGAAGAAAATAATCTTTGGGAAACTGGGGCTAACATGGTAATAAAGAGATGTGTTCATGAAAATTAACATTCCTCCATCTTAGAAATTTGTCACTCATTTCCTAGAGGTGGCCACTAAGGACAAAAAAGGACCTCTTGAAAGGTCCTAGAGTCAATATATTTTTGGGTGTCACTCTTCAAGGACTCACATGAGTTCTGTCAATCATGTCCCACATGCCAAATGTTTTGCACAATTTCCAAGAGAAAAGAAATTCCACAATAACCATTAGTTTTCTGTTAGATTTTTTATGTTTGGGGAATCGATTTCATGTGACCATTTCCCCCTTCCGATGGATTATAATACATACTTATTGTAGTTGATTATGTTTCTAGGTGGGTTGAGGCCAAACCATATAGAAAGGATGATTCACATACTATTATTGACTTCCTAAAGACACACATCTTCCACCGATTCGACACACCACGTGACTTGATAAGTTACTTAAGAACACATTTCTGTAATAGAACCATGGAATCTTATTTGAAAAATAATGGGGTTGTACATAATTATTCAACTGCATATCACCCCTAATCAAATGTATTGGCTGAACATTATAATAGAGAAGTGAAAAGAGTGCTTGAGAGAATTGTAAAACCCACCAGTAATGACTGGCCTGAAAGACATGGTTAAGAACTTTGGGCTTATCGAACTTCCTATAAAACAAGCATTGGATTGTATCCTTTTAGGCTAGTTTTTGGTAAATCATGTCATTTTCCAGTTGAAATCCAACATAAGTCATTTTGGGTAATGAAAATATCTAATTTTGATCTTGAAAAATCTGGCGAGGAAAGATTGTTGCAATTATCTGACCTGGAGGATCATCAACTTGATTCTTATGAGAATTCTAATCTCTACAAAGAAAAATCCAAGTCACTCCATTGTAACAAAATCCTGATAAAGTTATTTCAAGAAGGTGAAACTGTAATGCTCTTAAATTCTCGATTTGGGCTTCACCCAGGAAAGCTTAATTCTCATTGGGAAGGTCCTCTTATTTTTACTAATGATTACCCATTTGGTGCAGTTCATGTCCAAGACCCCTATTCCAAAATGACATTCACAGTTCATGGAAATTTGTTAAAGCATCACCATGAAAGGACACACATACTAAGAACCACCTCGACTTCCATTGGATCCCCAACATCTATAGTGGAACCACCACTGGATGAAGATGGCGACCCGCTAAATCCAAACCAGGGGCACCACTTTCCCTTTAACTCTCTCTCTATATCTTCCTCTCTCTATCTATTTATTTTTATTCCTCCCTCTTTTATTTTTACCACATTCTTTATGAAACCCTTTCTTTTTCACTTTCTCTTTTATGTGGGTGTATATTTATTAAAAACTAAAAAAAGTCTAAACAAAAAAAAAACAAAAAAAGCATCATAAGAAAAGAAAATTCAAAAAAATCACGAGTCATGATTACTCAACATCCAATTTTCTTATTTTTTCCAACCATTTTTGGGATTTTACAGACATTTTTTCATCTCAAATTTTTTTTTGTCATCATGAATTTGGATAAATAATTTTGTGTCAATATTAACAAATTTTATATGCTCAATTTTTGATTTGGAAAATGATTTTCCCCAAGAACGATGAATAACATTTTCATTCATGCCACGGCCACCTATGGAAATATTTTCAATTTTTTTCTTTTCACCCCCATTTGTCAGTCATGAGTTTGTGGACCTTTGAGCTGAACTTACTACTTTAGTGTGCATTAATATGATAGAGGCATTTTCTGAACCACAAGAGAATCACAATATCCAAATAACCTCTCATTTCCGCCAAATTAATCCTCCTTTTGAAAGCCCCATCGAGCATATGAAAACCTTTTCTTTGATATCCAAATTAAAAGCCCAATACCATTTCACACCCAATATCAACATGTAATTTTCATTACATTTTCTATGAAATTTATGTGTGGGGGGAGGGGAACCAATTTCATTATGGGTACCCTTTTTTGATTTATCCATGTTATCATATGCTTGACGGTAAGCTTCCATCTCAGTGTGGGGGAGAGGTTGTCATTCACTTTGTATTAGGGAATGTAATTTACTTTCATTTATTAAGATTTTAAATGTTATTTAAAATTGTTCAAAAAAAACCAAAAAATGGGTTGTTTCTTCAGTAGGTCATAAATCACTCTTCATCAACCTTTGATCTTTTTATAACTATTACAATTAGTTTCGTAAGAAGATCAATCATGGGATGGGATATGAGTGTGAGATCTTTTCAAAGGTCAACTGTAGAAAAAAAAGAAAAAAAGAACATGTTCATTATATTCTTATGTCATTGGGTGATGTTTTGTGGTTTGTAAATATTTCATCTACTCATCCCCTTCATATTTCTGTCCCCTATTGTGTCTTCATATACACAATAAATCCCTTGTAAATATGTGTTTTCATTTCCTTCCCTTATTTATTTAAAATAAATGTGCATTTCTTTTTCTATGTGGTGTTTTACCCCACTTCTTCTCTCTCTTTGATATTATATTCCTACTGTCCCATAGCCACATAATAACACCATAAAAATACCTATTTATTCTCATCTTGAGAGGTTTGAGTTTTCGGTGTCTACATTTTCCATTTCTAAATTTGAGCATGAAAAAATGAATTAATTTTGGAACATTTTTTCTGTATCAACTTGTGGTGAAATTCAAAATGGATCAGTGAAATAGTCTAAACCTCCCATGATTGGAGAAAACCAAATTTTAATATTTGTTGGTGAGTGAAATTGATTTTGTTATGTTTTTATATTTTTTGAAAATGAGGACATGCACAAGGCTAAGTGTGGGGGAGTTGATGTTATTAATATTTTCATGACTTATGATATACCCACATTATATATTTTATATGAAATGTGGAAAAGTTGTGTGAAATATTAATGTTTTAATAGTATGTATAACTTTTGAGAATTTTTTGAAGTAGTCCAATTGAGTCAATTTACTATTTTATTTATAACACTCACTTTTAAGATTCAAATTTTCTGGTTCTGGTTTTGTACGATTCTTTATTTAGTATATCACATATCATTAGAAGCAATAATGGTCCAATTCTTCCATTTGAAGGATCATTTGGTCAACACAATAAGACCCAATGAATTTATAATGAAACTGGACCATCAATGATGATTGAGTTACTGATCTAAATCTTGAGGCCCAAATTTTATGAACCTCCTCCATAATTTCAATATTATCCAAAGGAATCTTGGATAAAACAATGAAGGTCCAACTATAAGAAAAGGTGTCCCAACTATGGCCTTGAAATCCAGACCACCATTCTGGCTGGTAATTAAATTCATGACACTATACATGTCATATCTCATGATGTAATCCTCAAATCGATCTAATCTTTTGCAATGGGAAAATGGATATATAGGAGGCCGACTTTGGTGAAGAAGTCATTCAGCTTTGAATGAATATTTCTATTCAAAAAGCCATTGACATTTTGAATTTCAAAAATATTGGAATGAAATGTACAGATTAAAATTGTTTAATCAACCAGACATAACATTGGATCTATAGGTCCAAATGACTCCACATTTTGAGCGACGTCCTCCAACATTATTATCTACATCTTTGAAGAATTAGATATCTTGATATTTGGCTGTCTTGATTTCCTAATCGTCGATCCAAGTGGAGTGACAGATTGGGAATGAAAAAATTCCACTTCCTTGGGCTATAAATGAATCCCCTACTCTACATAAATGGGTTTGGCTTTTCAGAAGAGAGGAGCACATATTGGAACGACCAAAGCCTTGAAAAAGGCCTGAGAGGTCTTGTAATACTCATGTTTTCACTTGAGATACCCTTCCTTCTCTCTTTTTTTCCTTTAACTTTTGTGTTGTTCTTCGTTTGTAATCTTGTATATTTGTGTTTTGTAATTATATTTTAATGAAATTTTCTTCTTAAATATATCTTATTCTCATCCAAATTCTGTAGTTTAATATTAATGTTCTTAAAATACTTTAAATACAGTTTAATCCCCTTCCATTCTTTTGATTCCTCAATCAATCAAATGTCTGTTTTTAATTCTCATCATTGTTCGTATATGTGTGTTTGACACACCACTCTTTTCTTATCCCTTTTTTTTTCTTCTATTCCTAAATTATAATCATAATCATCATAACCAGATTATTAAACAACCCAATGGAAAAGTAAATATATCTTTAGTGTGAGTTATAATTTAGGTATGTTATGTGATTGAGAGATTTTTCTTGATGAATATTCATTGAATTAACATTGTGTATGTTGGACGTAACATGTCATGGATTAATGACTTGTTTTGTTTAACACATGGTTTCCATGAATTATTGGACCCATAAATACACCACCATCAATAACATTTAATTGAGATTAGAACCTTATTTTATATTAAGTCATGGATTAATTCCTTAACACTTAGGAATTATAATCAACGTCAACTTGTGACATGGGTGGTAATTTAATGTAATATAAATCAATGTTCAAGGATATCAAAAGCATAACTACCTAATGATGAAATCACACCAATATTTATCAATTTGTTAAATAAAACATAATCCATAAATTATTTCATAATCTCTACAAACAAACCCCTCAATTAGAATATATAATTAACTAAAAAAAACCGACTATTAAAAAGTATCATCGCTGAGGATTCGACCCGAGTGGTGCTAAACACATTAGAAAAGCATCAGAACATTGACTAGTCGATAGGGGACAATTGGCTGTCCATTTCATGTTTATAAAATTATTTCCTGTTTCAAAATAGTTTTTACAGTTCTATAAAAAAATAAGTAAAATTCATTAATAAAAAGATATCACATTACCATTTATTCACTACTTATCCACAATAACTATAGGGTTCTGGAGGTCACATGTAACTCATGGAATTTTGAGATAATGTCAGTGCCTAAAGTGTTCCTAGGTAATATCATATATTAATACTAGATTATAATAATTCTATATACCGGTGTAATCATAGGTGATATATTATCGCAAAACCATCTTCGAATCATTCCTAAGCAGAGAGTATTATCAAGTGAGGCCAGATCTCATATTATATTCGCTACTGTTCTTTAATTTACAATTGAATGCCCATGTTACCACTTTTAAATTCACAATTATGATCACCATGTTAAAATTATTAAATCTCAATATAATGACCATGATTCCATTCCCTTACTCACAGTTAGTATGACAATGGTATAACTTCTTACATCTCAATTGAATGACCATGTTCCCGTTTTGTTACTCAGAAGTCAAATGACAATGTTACTATTTATACTTATAAATTTTAAATTACCATGTTCCGCTTCCATTACAAATAATTAATTCATCATTTAATTGTAAAAAATAAATTTCATTACTAATTCAACAATTAGTTTAACACAGAAATACCCTTAATTAATTCCTCAATTTATTAAGTACATCATGGCCATTAATTAATTCATCAATTAATTATATAAATTCTATTATCCCAATATCACATTATTAATTCTATAGTTAATTATCTCGATGAAATAACAACAATATCTCATAATTAATTCTACCATTAATTATCTCTACGCATGAAATATATATCTCATAACTAATATACAATAAATTAACTCACATCACATATCTTAATATCTCATAATTAATCATCTGATTAACTATGTTAATAAAAAAACACTAAAACTCATAATTAATCATCAAATTATTTATTTAAATTAGAATATTCTAAACCAAATAATTTATTTCCTTATTAATTATATAAATTTATTGCCGCTTTGTCTCATATTTATCTCCAAATTAATCGTAAATTTTAATAATAAATCCAAATAATTAATTGTGCACATTACCTAAATCAATTTAGGAATTCGAATTGCTAATGAATTCTACCAATCCTAAAACATGAATACACGTATAGAAATCACGAATATGAGAATTTCCTATTATACCACCTAGAAAATATTTCTTATACCTAATATACCAATTATAATAACAAATGATAGAGCAACACAACATTATTGATCTAGATCTGAGTCTCAAAAACTGGGAGAGAAGCGTCCTCCGACCGGGGATTCAATTTGTGAATAAGTGTGGTCTGGAGAGAATATAATTCTTCTGAAGAGCCTGATAATCGATAAAGAGGACCTAGAATAAAATGGGGGTCAAAATAGGTGAGTATTGGTGGTTTGGGGAATTTTTAATATAATTTTATTGACTAAATAATTCATGATCATGGTTTTCTAGGCAGGGGAACACAAGTTTCCATAAATGTGCCCCAACCATGTACTAGCTCTTTTAGGGGTTCATGATTACTACTAAGAGGGGATATTATTTCCCAAAATATGCACCATCCTTGTGAATAAACTCTTCCTAGGTTCATATGGTTAGCGGGGTTGGGGCACATGGTTTTCCCAAATCATGAGTTAAACTTTCACATCCTTTTTTCCATCAATGTTCATCAAAATTTGATGAATTACACCCCCAATTATAACCCAAACAAATGTAACCAAATAATTCCAAAAGTGTACTTGAAAACATGATCTATTCAACTCCATAAATGTTAAGGTCTTACATCATAAATTTTAATAAAGTATTGTAATATGTTGGATAAAATGAGCCTTTACCAAAAATTCATGTCATCTATAACACTTTAAATATTTTCAAAACACTATTTTTACCTTTCCTTTACTCCAACATGTGTTTTGTTGGACAAAATAACATGTTTTGTATAATTGTAACGTTAGTAAATTTGAAAAAAAATTACACGCATAAATATAATTAATTATTAATCATTATAATCTTTTCAACCATTCATAAAAATATTTATGCATAGTAATATAATGATAAATTTTTTTTGATAAGTAAATTCACTTTTAATATATTTCATATGAATACGGAAATAATTTGTATAATTATATTTCTAAATGATTTTATAATTCATAAAAATAAATTATATTCATTTATTATTAATCATATTCACATCTTAATGTCTAGAATCACCCTAACCCTTCTAATTCTTATCATCTAAGCTCTCAATTTTGACTTATCCTTTAATGTAAAGAAGTATGTTTTCACCAATAAATATTATTATGTATATCATGACATTAAAAATTTGATATATTTATTATATAATACATATAATATATTTTAATTAATTTATCTTTCAATACATGTTCAATAGGTTTAAATAATTATTTAAATTAATCTATATACAGTTATAATGATAATTAGGTAAATTGAAATTAAACTAAGATTCTAATTGAAAATAAATTTTAATTATAATGTGTTAATTAATTTATAACTACATTCAATTGAAATATTTACCTATAAAAGAAATTATTTAAAAAATTAAAAATTAAGAAAAAATAAAAAATAAAAAATAAAAAACATACTATCATTTCTAACAATATAGTGAATAAATATCATGATTTCTATTTACAATAATATCGACTACATTATTAAAATTTTAACAATATATATTTATCATAATTTTAAAACTAATATAGTAAATACATAAATCATTTTATTAATGTGAACCTTCAATAATTGATGTTTATATTAAAAACCATTTTTTATATATTATAAAATTATATTTACCGAAGCCATATATAATTTTTTCAAATGAAAAATTATATTTTTATTTTATACCATGATAAAATTATTTATAGAATATATATATATATTTAAATTCATAATATAAATATATATACCAATATATAAATCATTATATCATAAATTATATAGAATACGAATTTTATTCCGAAGGTTGATTAAATTAATTTCAATGTTATTAAATAGTGTTTTTATTATTATAAAAAATATACGTAACAAATATTTAATATAAAACACAAGTAAAAATATTTTAGAAAATATTAATACCAGAATCTCATATTATTAAATAAATTAAATCATTTTAATTTTTATCCATTGATAAATAGGTGGTGATATTTTTCATTCATAGCTTCTTTAGTTTCCCAGGTTTTCCATACAACCAATTATTTTTTATATAAATCAGTAAATGGATATGTTACAATACCTCAAACAATTTTTTCACTACACACTATAATCAATAAAAGTAACTTCCTGAAAAGAATGAATCTATTATATCTGTATTACTTAAAGGCTTATTATATGACATCCATTATATAAATATTTTATTATTTGAAAAATATGAAACACATCATTTACATTAGAGATACCTAAAGGAAATTCTACATGATATGCCACCGATCCCATATTTTATCTAATTTCATATAGATAAATGTGTTGTGGGATTAATTTTAATTTTCTTAAACACTCATTAGACCTTTCCGTGGTGATATTTTAAGTTAAACATGATCTCAAAAATTAAAAGAGATATCCTTTCTTTTATTATCTCCATTCCTATTTTCTATATAGGGAGCAATCCTTATTTGATATTGGATAAATTTTTTCTTTTTAATTATCTCATTCTCCAATTATTGAACCAATAATATTCATTCAACAACTTCATCCTAAAGTACCGGTGTTCGATGCTACATTCTGTACAATGATTCAAATGTTTTGATATGTTAATTGGAATGAAAAAAATTATTATAATAAACTTAAACCAATTAATGTTGATGGTACTATCTTCCATTGAATTATAAAGATTAATTCCAAAGAATAAACTATAATTTTTTCACACTCCTCTATCGGGTTCTATAATAATGTGGGATTTAGAATATACTAAAATTATATTAATTAATTAAAGACTTTTGATGTCCTTTAGAAAATATATATACACCTTATGCAATGATGCAACCTAACAGAAAGGGGAACATAGTGTATGTTTAAATTCAAATTAATATAGAGTTTTGAAATTTGGTTCAAATATATATTACTTCATATATGGGGGTAACTATTATATTTAGTTTTCAAATAAATGATAACATATATTTTATTATTTCATAGAGATTAATGTTTCAATATCATGAAAAAACCAAGTATATTTGTTCCCTATTAAATTATGGAGTTAAAATTATTGAATCATTCCATTCAATTTTTGTCTTACACCTTTAACCTTTTAAAAATTTATACATTTTTGTGTAAAATGAGAAACATTGTACTTCTATCATTCTATTGAATTTTATTCTAGATGATTATACAACTATGAGCTTCATGGATGAATAAGTAGTGGAGAGTTATTATCCTGTATAAATTATTCCATTTTCAATTGAGTGTTATTTTGTATATATAACCTCTTTATAAATCTTACGGAACCTATTCCCTCATTATTAAACTCAGGTCACGTGCCTTCATTTATCAATTCTCTTTTATCTTACAATTAACTATTTCCTTTCATGTATACATTAATCATTCCAAAAAGGTTGATTCTACTTTTATATTTTCCTAAAGAGATGTATTTTCAGCCTTTAAAATTTATGATAAAATTTTCATTAAATCACAATCAACAGATCATGGTATAAATAACACATGAAAAATGATAAATTATCCTTTCTACTCAATGTATATTATACCTTGTTATCATTACCTTGATGATAATGAATCATAAAATTAAACTACTTTATAAATTCTAACAACCATATTTTATTCACATTAAATTCTTTTGACGTGAATATAAAATCTTATCTTTTATGATATATATATCATATTTACCCCCATATAAGCAATTCAGTATAATTATAAATTATAAAATTACCACTGTGAGATGAAGTTCTCTTATATGATAACTTTGATCATATGGTTTCAATTATCTCTCTATATAATAAAATATATATGATTTTTTCACGAAAATATATCCACTTAAATATTTTGAAGAATCTATATAAATAATGGATTCTACATTTATTATGGGGAAGAATAATTATTAAGAATTAAATAATATTTTGTTAGTTTATATGAATGTGATTCTAAATCCGTTTTCTAAAAGGATTTAATATCTTTTTTAGTGAACGTTGTTTATTGTCTATGTAATAAAGAAATATTTAGAAAAATTCATTATTGATAACCCACTAATCCTTGAAAACAATTAATATCCATGATTTTTGTCGGTATGATTTTTTTTCCACTTTAGTTTTAACCAGATCACCAATTATAACAGCTTTAGAAACAATATTCCCAATGAACAAAATTATTATAGCTAAAACAATCATTTAAATTTTTTTCATAGAAATCAGTTTCTTTTATGGTATGGAGAACAATTATTGTTTTTTTCATGGTCCTCATAAATTTTAGAATATACTAGAATATAGTCAATAAATACCATCACAAATATGTCTAAATAATTCCAAAATAATATATCAATAAAATTCATAAATATATATCTTTATTCATTTACCCAAAGGTAATAACTATCAACGTATAATTTCCATACCTTATTAGAAACACAATATTTTGAATATCCATTTTCAATACCTTTAAATAAGGATTCCAAAATCCGATGTTAATATTTAAAACATTAAAATCTGAATGGAGATGATCAAAGATATATTAATTATTTGAAAAAGGATATTTTTTCTTAAAATTAATATTATTAAGTGCTATATAGTCAATTAAGAGGATTGTAAAACATCATTCTTTCTTAAAAAATAACATATAATCATCTAAAGGGGATGTAGTAGGATGAATGAAACCATTATTAATAAAATCATAATATATTTTTCAGTTTTAATACTTCTTCCAGATCCATTCAATTTGGGGGATTAGAAATTGTATTAGTACTAGGGACTATGATTGCAGTGTATTCCACCATTATACTATGAATAAAACTATGAATTAAATCTAAATATTCATCTAAATAATCACATTCCATTAATAAATCTTTATGTTATACTATTTCAATCTTTTTAATGGTTTGATTAATATTACATTCACTATGAACCTTTACCAAATTCACCAATTATTCATTAGTTATCATGGATATTAATTAATTATTAAATAATACTATATTATCAATCTAAAATTAAAATGAATGTTCATTTATTGTGTAATATATGTTGGTATGAAATTTGAGAATCAAGTCGTTAACAAAAATAATACCAAATAGATTTATATCTATGATAATTATATTTTTAAGATAATAATAATATTATTAAGAATAAGTATACCTTTCTTCATATTGATTATTTATTTGAATAGCTCCGGGGATATTTATAATTTTCAAAGATTTAACTCAGGTTTGGATATCATCAGTGGACTCTAATGTAATATGATAATTTGAAGATGGTATTTTGAATGAGGAATGGCCATTATGTGTTTATAGTTATGCCATTTGTGTTTAATAATCTATATACTAAATTTTTGTATCTGATTAAAATAGTATTAAAATAAAATTATGACATATTTTTCAGTTGAATTTATTGTTGTTATACAATTTTAAAACTATAAATATATTTTGTTAAGAGTTTAATTTCTATTCAATGGTTTAATATTTCTATATTATAAGAAACATTCATCGATAGGAATGAATTTTTAGATTTAGAATCTCTAAAGATACTCACATAAATTGATTAGAAAGATGTTTTACTTGTTACAACTTTATTTGATGGATAAAATTCTACAAAAGATGTAATAAATGAATATTTGACACATTTTTTCTCACAACCATTTTGTTTTTTACCTTGTATATTTCACTTCATACATATATTTTATAAACAAGAAATATGATTATAGAAAATCTTATATGCCAGAAGACTCCCTTGATAAAACTTTTGTTCATCACTAGTCCCATAACTGATATGATCATTAGTAATTTCTCAGAAACATCAATACATATGTCTAAATTTGATACACTATTAACACTTCCTTGATCTCAAATGATACTCCCTAGAATTCAGTTTATAACAATTGGTACGTGAGGTTTATTAAATTCTATTACATATTTATTTTCTCATTGATAGTTTACATATTACATTCCAAAAACATTTGTTCTAATCCAAGATATTATTAGATAGAGTAGAGTTAATATCCTCCATTTTAACCTTCTTATAAAAATAAAAAATTCCCTCATAACTCTAAAATTAATGTGTAACTAAGTAAATTAATTTAATATATTTAAACTATATTAAATATATGAAATCAAATTTATGGTACACAATATAATTTGGTCCAGGTCTTTGCAATCTATAAAAATATAATTCATAAACAGTAAATGAATACTACTTCTATTTCCTTAATAGTAAAAATTTCCATTCCATTCCATATAAAATCACAGTAAGAAAATATTTTTCATTAATAATATTTTTAAATACTTAAAATTCGATGGTATAAATACCATTAATATACTAGGTGTAGTTTATTATTTTCCACCACAGATCAAATTCTCCTTCAGAATGACAAACAACAAGATTTATCAATTTTTTCTCAAAACATAAAATATTATCTTCATAGAATTAATATATGCTTTAACAATCATCTCCTCTTAATTTATACCAAATGTTATAATGTTCTTATATGAAATGATAAACTATTAAAATATTTCTTAATATGGAATTGGGTTACTCCCTTACATTATTACCTCTATTTGTTTCATGGGTAAATTGATTTTACAACACCACAAAATACTCTTCTCCAACTGGAAAACCATCATGGTGTTGAATTGGAAGGGTATTATCCACTTTTTTCCTTTATAATTTATTCACTCTCTTTTCTATGTATACAACAATTATAAAATATAAATATACTAAACAATACAATTTAAAAATACTTATAAGGTTAAAAAATATATATTTCTAATTTAACCATAACTAGTGTCTTATCACTTCTGAAAAACATTTTTTCATCCATTAACTATTTTTCTCTTTTTTTATCACAATCATTATTATCCACTAAGGTAATCTAAACCCCATTACTATTCCAAATGTAACATAAAAATCACAAAAACCCAAAAATAATTTATTTAAAAGAATAAGTGATTACTGATATCTACATGAAATTCAAGAATACTATTTTATAGGAATGTGAAACATATTACATTGCTAAATTATATAATTTAACTTTATATAAAATTCCCCAAAATACATGTTATTAAAATTAAACACATTATTCAATGAAAAAAATCACTATAACTATAACATTGACATTAATATTGATATTTAATATCCTTAAACACCATAAAAATCATTTCAAAAAATGGAATGACCAGATAATTATTTCTAAGGGGCATAAAAAGAAACAAGACCTATTATACCATTATAATACACAAAAAACAATAAAAATTATATTCTTTTAAATGATTAAATTTAATTCGTATATGATCATATAAATATATTCAGTCCTAAAATTATATTCATTACTCGAACTGTTATAAATAAAGCTAATAGAATATAGGTAAAAAAGTAATAATGAAGGTTTCTTTGGATATTATAGTCACTCATAACCATTCTTAGTTGAATAAAAAATTTGGTTACATCTAATTTATATTATTATGAGAATAAATCAAAACCCAATATGTTTGATGTGAAATATTTATAGACCACCCATCAACATATATAATTTATACATAAAATATCATAAATGAAACACCTAGGATATTGAATTTCATCCCAAATATATAAGAATCAAAGTGAACCTATAAAAGAAAAATGATTTAAAAATAATTTCCTAACTAATTACCTATTGAGAAGAAAATGAAACAAAATTATATAATATTGAAGAAATATCAACAAGAGTATCAGAAAAAATCACAAAAAACATTAGAGAGATATAGTTTAGAAAAATTAATCAACAAAATTAATGTAAATGAATAAAATAAAACCTTTCCCATAGGTGCCTTATTAGTTTAAACATACTATAAATTAAAAAGTATTAAATTAAAATAATTTTATAATTGAATTATATCCTTGTCCATATATAAAATAATAATTATTATTCCTTTTAAATAATTTATTTTTATCTATTATTAATTGAATTGATTAATATTCATTGTAACAGTCATTGTGAGGTTGTGTAGTCTATAATTATAAAATAGTGATGATTTAATGATAATGTTCGAAGATCCATTTCTAGGTGTATTTTTCATATAGATATGTCAATGATTTTTTTTGGATTTCATTTCATAATAATTGATGTTTAATAACATCAAAATGAGATACATATTATATTGTTTCCCCTGTATGATTGTTTTAGACGCATAAAAATGGATTCGACATATTTATTTTAATTTAAATAGTCTAATAAGTATTTTATCAAGAAAAAAAATATATATTTGATAATTTTATATTAAATCAAAAAATAATTATTTTTAATATCCAGGATAGATTTTTTTTTTAAAATTAAAACATCATCTTTAACTCATGTAAATTAAAACCACAATGATTTATTGATGTTTTATAAAGTGAATATGAAAATAAAGAAAAAAAAATATGATTTTAATAAAATGATTTAATAAGAATATTAATAATCAATTTAAATTAATATCAATTGTTAATCATATTATATAATGGATACAAGCTGAATTAAAAATACATGGATTTTGAAACCATTGTTTTTTATATAAACAACTTATAAAATGTAGACTATGAGAATGAAAGTGGGATATATCATCAATATATAATCAAAAATATGTTTATAAGATGGAAATGAATCCATTATTTTGAAAAAAATAAATTTAAAAAATTTAAATGAAAAATAATTTTATAAAAAAATAGTGATATGGGAACACATTCCATTCCCGTTGAGTATACACCTTATGATTCAGTCTAATTCTTTAAGGGGAGAGAATTTTGGATAAACAAATCCTCGAAACATAGATATGTAAATTTAGAGTGGTATTTTTCCAATAGGTGGGTTTTATTTACAACACACTATACAATAAAACATAGTCTGGAGACTGGACCATGCAATTCTATCCCGATACCCCAGCACCCCTCACCACCCTATCCACCTACAGGGGCCCATAGAGTGGTATTTTTTAAAATACAACTAGAAAACAGTGCCTTATATATATTGTTGTAAAATATGGATGGAGTCCCCATATATTGGTAATATTTAATGGAAGTTGCACCAATATTGAATCATTACGATTTAGTAATATTAATTTTAAATAAAAAGTGTATCATAAATGGATAGAGGAAGATATATACAAGCAATTTTTATTTTCACAAGATTCAAGATAAATTTTCCAATATTTTTTTCATAAATATAATATTTTTTCTACCATTAAATAAAATTTAAAATAATTTTCAATTTTTATCATATAATATAAACTTAAAAACATCTAGATATGTGTGAAATTAAAATGAAAATTCATAAATTACATTTTTTTTCAAAATAGTTCTCTAAAATCATGAAACTCTGTAATTTTTCTAACCTTATCAATTTTAATATTTAAAAAAAAACATTTTGATGTATTACATCATTCAAAGGAATTGTGTTGTCACCATGTATGTTTTATATATTTTTATCCCCTTTATTAATTTTAAATATAAATTATTCATATAAGTTTAATTTATTATTCAACATAATTATTATTTAAAAACATTCATACAAATTATTTTATCCAAAAATATCATGATAACATCTTCAAGATAATAATTTTCACTTTTCTTATATTGTATAAGGACTATGAAAGAAATTTGATTATTACTTTATACTAAAATTTTACAAATCATGAATATAATTCTAAATAATTAATTATTAATCATATTAACCTCTTGAATTAATAAACAATATTACCCCTTCTCCTTCTTAGAACTTAATCAATCAGTTTATAATTTATCTATGATGCACAATCACTACATCATCACAAATAATGATTTTTATATTTATACAGAATAGAAAAATAATTTATATTAATTTGTTAATGATAATATTATATTTAACGTATATTTCTGTTTAGTAATTTTTTTTTTCAGGTTTCCATAATTTTTTACATTATATTAGATAAAATATTATAAAAATTATATTAATTCATTTTAAATGAATATTCTTATTTTAAAAATAATTCTAATTCAAAAGTATTAAACAATGTATAACCACATGTAAGTTGAATATATAATTTAAAAAATAGTCCCTTAATTACTTTAAAATATTATTTAAAGATAGATTTGTTATTTAAATGATTTCCCAATTTTTTAAGAAAACATTGAATATATAACAAATTTATTTTTAATTATCATATCTATTTATTTGTAAATATTTAAAAAATATCTTCCACATAATTTTAATATTATGATTCCAAATATATAATTAATGTTATTAAATTAAATATTTAATTAATAAATACTATATTTTAAAACATTATATTATTATTTATTAAAAGAATTAATATTTTATAAAATATATAGTAATTTATTCCCAAAATTATATAATATTCTTATCAGATACATATTAAAAATTATGTCAAATTTATATATAATTTAAATACAAATTTATAAAATTATATAAAAATATGAATATATATAACATTTGATTTAAAATAATTTATAGTATTCAAAATTAGCAAACAATTGATTAAATAATTTTTTTTGGTTATGATGTAACATTTTTTTGATTATTAAAAAAAAAATATGTACATACTAGATAACAGATAATTGAAAATTAATATTATATCAAATACATGGATACTACATTTAGAAATATAGAACAAAAAGAATCTTCCACCACTCATAAAATTGGTGGGTTGTGGGCTAAAATGCTTCCCCTACATGACACTCGTACCATATTTTAGTACCCTCAATTTGAGTTATTTGACCTTTATTGATGTCTTTTTTAGGTTGTTAAATTGTTTGGGTAATGTCTGTGAGAGTTTGGGATGGTTTTGGAATGGTTTTGAGGATTTTTTAAGGGAGTATGATTTTATACTGGGTAGGGTAAACCGTTCGACAATCCTAGGTAACCATGCAAGATGCGAAATTTGGCTTCATATGGTTTGCACATTATTTTTATAACCATGATAGGAGACCATGCATGGTGCCCATTGAGACAGTAGCATGATCACACTTAGAACACGATTCGACTAACTGTGCACAGAAATAAAAATTGTATTTTTATGTCAGGAATAACTTAGGATTTTACCTAAACTCCTTCTCTCTAATCCGATATGAACCTTACTCTAGATTTTTGGTTCTCAATGGTAGGATGGTCTCTCCCACTCATTTTGGAAGAAAATCGATGGATTTTCAAGGTACGGTGAAGGAGATTATCTTCTTGTAAGACTTCTATCTTGGATCTTTCTTTGTTTTAATTAGATTTAAATCTATCACTCTCTATATCTCTTTATTATTTCTCAATATAAATCCTTCATATGTAGATCTATGGTTTTCGTTTTAGCCAAAATTGTTTGCATGAGTCTTGTTGATGTTAGGAAAAGGTTTCTGAGGCAGTTTTGGTGGAGATTTCAATAGGATTTGAGGTGCGATTGTGATTTGGTCAAATTAACCAAAACCCTATGGTAAGTGACTTATGTCTTGAATCCATTTTTTAGAAGTAGATGGATCGATTAAAATTAAATTACTTTTGTGAGATTTATTGTGAATATGATGTGAGATTATATATTTACATTTGTTTTGTGATGGTATGTGGGTTTTGGGAAAAATGGGTTATTTAGGTGAAATATTTTTGTTTTTATATTTTAATATGTATATTTTAAAATCATTGTATTCGTTTGGAATATAGAAATGATTTATAAAAATGGGGTTTATTAGAAAGGGTGTTTTATTGGAATGTGAATTTGTATGGTTAATGGAGTAAGGGATTGTTTGGTCGTGACATAGTTGTTTGTATATTTTTCTGGATTTAGAGGGTGGATACGCTAGTTTATTGGTTTTGTAATGGTATTCATGTGTTGTAATGATGAAAATTTGGCAGAAATTAACACTATAAAAAGTTGATGTATAGTTGACGGAAGGGACAACATCAAGGATAAGTTGGCGTGAAGTACCACAAGATTGGGAAAAGAGTAAACAGGTTTGGACGAGAAGTGATAAAATGATTGGATACTGAGTTGAGTATTTGATACTTTACAATAATTCTTTATTTTTGTGTGGTTATTTTAGGTGGAAATTTTTGTGTTAAAATGTGAGAGTAATTGGGTTAAGGTATGGTGGTCTGGATTTACCTCATATTGTGTGGATTTGGATGGAAAATGTCTTGGTAAGGGTATGTTTGTATTTTGGGAAAATTATTTCTCAATTTGTGTTTTAATATAAACTAATTTATATAAATTTGTTATTGGATATATCCTAGTGGCGTGTGTTGGGATCCCATTTGAGGGAAACCTACTTAGTATTTTTACTCACCCCCAACTTTGGCACTATGGTGCTTTTACAAATGACATTTTTTGGGAAACAGTTATGGGTAAACCATCGCATTTTTCAAGTTGTTCATTGTTATTCAAGGGTGGTATTATTGTAATAGGATCATGGAGGTTCCTGTAGAGCCATAGAGCGTATCATATTTTCCTGTGGGTCTTTTCATTTAGTCTTATGCTTTGATCTCTAATTTTTTGATTTTTAGGGGTTGGTGTGTTGGTTTATTGGTATTTTTTTGGATAGTTTGGTTATTTATTTGTATGATATTGTTTGGGGTGTACTCTGTTGACTTATGGCATGTTGTTGTGGTTTTTATGCCTTGTTTGGCGTGTTATGTTAATTTAAGGGGAACTCATTCCTCAATTTCATTTGAATCCCTCGACATTTATTTCCAGCATTTAGATCCTTGGAAATGTTCCCTAAGTCCAAGTATCATCTCACCACCATCTCCACCCAATGAGGAAGGGGAATGATGTTACAAGTGGAATCTATTTCTTCTATCCTTGACATTCTAGTTTGATGGTACTGAAACCAGTTTTCAATCTTTGAGTTGAAATTATTTCTTATTTTTATCCTTAAGTTGGGATGGTAAAAAATTGTTGGATTATTGTAACTCGAAATGTATTGAATAAAAGGATGTAGCTAACCATTTTATGATGAACAAGTAGATAAATGGGATTTAGGTACATTAGTGTCTTTGAGACACTTATAAGAGAGTTATCTCATTGTCATGGGTGTATAAAATGAGATGAGATTGAAATGAAGGGTAGAAAGGACTTCCCACTAGGATTTAATATTACTTTGTGAGTAATTATATATGTTATAATATGAATAAATGGACTGGTTAAAAATTTAGAAATTATTTTCAAATGATCTGGTTTGAAATGTTGATAGTTGTGGTATTTTGATAATTGATCAATTTTCAAAACATCAATGATTTTTAAAAAATGGTGCAATGTAGTTAATTTGACCATGAGGAAATCATTGTTCTGATAGTTGAAATGAAATTTAAATTGAAATTGTAAGACATTTTTTTCATTTGGGTGATAATTATGGTCGCTTTTTGTATTAATAGAACTCTAATTGGGTAGACATTATTGAGAACAACCGGAGGAGGCGGCTGAAAATGAGGTTTCACCTATGCTCTATGTGAACAAGCAACCAATAATGAGTATAGTCTGTTATTTTCAAGATATCAAATGTGGGAATAAATAAGAGGATCCGAAGCATATGGAACATAATGTTTGGTTTCAGAAGAAGATTCCACTTGTCTTTAGGGATGAATCCAAACCAGAAAAGGTAGATTCACATTTGAATAGAATGAATAGTGTATTTGAATTCATTGGAACTCTGATGGAACTGAATTTGAAGCTAGTAATTTATATGTTGGAAGATCATTATTTTAGTTGTTGGAGTTGGAGATCCAAGACAGAATAGACCAAGGGATGTCATGTGAGGGTTTTCACCCGAGGTGCCGGTTAGCACATCATTTAAATCATGTATTGTTTATGTTGGTTTGAGGATGAAAATGCATTCTAAAATAGATGTGTAATGTATATGTGATTACATAGAAAAGGTTAAAAGATGAATTTTAGATGAATGATATATAATCAGGGCTACATGTATGGAATGTATGTTTGTATGCACAAAGAATATTGTGAACTCTAATGATTGGATCAAGTGAAAGAGGGAACATTATTTCCAGGGTGGAAATTTGGCGTAGAACCCGATGGTAGGATCACTGAATCTTCATCCGAACCCTCAAAGAAACTTGTTGTGTTTTTAGTGTGTCTCTATGGTCCACATAAAGCGACATTGTATGACACAACCTGGTTCTTTTCATAACTATGATCAGATGGGTCATCATTTGCATTAATGTCTATATTCTCTGAGGTTGGGTGTTCATGACACTCATCAGGGTTCACAAGAGTACAATTCTTCGACCTAATGAGGGTTTAAGAATATCCCTAATTAGAAGATTAATGATAGTCTTGGTGAGTCATGAAATACCAGGACACCTTAGAAGGGGAATAAATAAAAGAGTGTAGAAAGAAAGAAATTCTTTGTAGCTTAGTAGGCTATGATGGATGATCTGTTGGGACCTTCCAAAGTGTGAGATATTGTTATTTTAAATTGTAAATTGATACAAGTGATGTTTTAAATGGGTGATTCACATTATTTTATTACTTCCTGTGTTGTTATTTAGACGGGTTTGGCTATGAAAATTATTTATTCAGTTTTAAAACATCAAAATCCTCTAGATCAAATAGGGTGTTGAACTTTCTTATTGATAGAATGATATTTAGTTTTGGATGGGATTGAGTTGATATGGGATTTCAAAGTGCTTAAGATTAATTCTTAATATATAATACTAAGAATGAATTGGTTGTCAATGTTTAAGTACAAAATTAACTATTACGTATGAATGATTAGTTTCACGATGGATGGTGGTGTTGAACATCTATTTAGAGGATTAAAGATTTGAAAATATAGTGAAACCTGGTGGTGTTTGCTTGTTGTTGGAACAATCTTGTATCATTTTGTTTTATTGTCATTGGAATCAATGAAAGGAGTCCATCATAGAATTTTTCCATCAGCTTCTGACCAGTTTCTGGATGAATATCCCAAATAAATCTCAGGTTTTACACCCATGAGAGAACCTGATTTTATGATTGATCTATTTCTCGGAACACATCCAATATCACTTACATATTACTAGATGACAACAACATAAATGATGGAATTAAATGTGTAGTTGGAGGAGTTATAAAACAATGGGATCATCTTGCCAAGCTTGTCTTTGTTGGAAGCACCAGTCTTTTTTGTTAAAAAATGATGGAACTCTACTGATGTGTGTGGATTACCATAGACTAAACCATGTTACAATCATGAATCGATATCCACTCCAAAAAATTGAGGATTTATTCGATCAGTTGAGGGGATTTATGTGGTTCTAGAAGATTGAATTTAGGTCAGGATATTAACAATTGTGAGTGTAGAAAGAAGATATTCTGGAAAAAAGATTCATAAGTAGGTATTGACATTATGAGTACATGGTAATGGCCTTTGGTCTAACGAAATCACTAGAGGTTTTTATGGAATTAATGAATCAGATATTTTAGAGATATCTTGATTTTTTTTGGTGGTATTGTTTGATGATATATTGGTGTATTCCATGACGATGGTGGATCATGAGAAACACCTGGTGATAGTGTTTGTGATATTGAGAGGTCATCTGTTATATGAAAAATTATCAAAGTTTGATTTTTAGATACAATATGTTTGATTCCTCGACCAGGTTATTTCTGAGAAGGGTGTTTCAGTTGATTTGAAAAAGGTAATGGTTTTTAGTTCATGGAAACCACTAATGAATGGTTTCAAAATACAGAGCTTCTTTGGTCTAGCTGGATATTATCGATGTTTTCTACGAGATTTCTCAGGATTGGAATCACTAATGAAATATTTGACAATGAATAAAGTTCTATTTAAATAGAAAAAATTGTTTGAGGAATATTTTGAACAACATAAGAGTATCCATACATGGGAACCAATTTTTATTTTGGAAGAATCATGAAAAGGTTACATAGCATATTGTGATTAATATGGATCAGGTTTAGGGTCAACTATCATGAAAGGAAATCAATTGGTTGCATATGATCCAGACCATTGAGGGTGGATGATAATAACTACCCAACACATGATTTGGATTTTTCTACTGTATTTTACACTTTGAAAATGTTGAACCATTAACTATTCAGTTAAAAATTCATAGTATTTTTCGATCATATAATCTTGAAGAATGTTTTATCACAAAAGATTTTAGCTTGAGTAAAAATAGATGGTTGGAGTATCTTTAGATGTGAAATTTTAACATGATGTATACACTGGGTAACATAAATTTGGTGGTAAATGCATTATGTAGGAATCTGTATGCTGAAGTAGTGAAACAAGCTTCAGATATGTTGTAGTTGAGGTCGTTCATAGAATACGTGCTGTTGCAATTTGAAGACTGGTGTAACATAGTGGCTTTATTTTCAGTCTCATTGCTTCTTAAGTTGGTTGGGTTTGTTAAGGAGACAGAAATGGATGATTTCGAGTGTACCGTGATGTGGTCAAAACTCAATAGTTGGGAGACCATTGAGGTCATGAAACTGAATAAAAATTCCATTTTGTGTTTTTGAAACTGATAGTTGTACCAATGGCCTTTAATGGTGAAATTCTCAGGGATCATAATCAGTCAAGATGGGTTGTCCATATGGGAAAATAGAAAATGTATAAGGTGCTGAATGAATAGTTTTGGTGGGCCAGAATGAAAAGGAGAGTGTCAAATTTTGGTTCGAGATGTCTGACATGTTAGAAAGTCAAGGTAGCACATCATCTGTTCACATGTATATTGTAATCATTTCATATCCTTGTCTGGAAGTTGGAGCATATAGTGATAGATTTTGTTACAGGTCACCCAATAATGTTAGGAAAGCACGATGCCATATGGGTGATAGTAGATTGTCACATAAAGTATCCCCATTTCATCCCAATTCATAAATATCATATGGGGGAGGACCTGTACAAAATCAATTTCTATTAAGTGTTATGTAGGCATGGTGTTCAGGTTTTGATTGTATTAGATAGAGATCTAAGGTTCACATCACATTTTGGTAATTCCTTATAGCAATCCATTTGGATTAAGTTGCTGATGAGTATGGTGTACCATCCTCAACCATATGGGTAATACAAGATAATGATAAAAACTCTAGATGATAAGCTATGAGCTTATGTAATGTATGTTGGTGGATTATGGGTGGAGCACTTAACATAAGTGGAATTGTTATATAATAATAGTTATCCATCCTCGATAAATATGGATCTATTTGATGCATTGTATGGGCTGCCATGTATTTCTCTACATTGTTTGGTGGTAACATGTATGACAACAATAGAGGGACTATTCATTCTCCAAAAGACTATGTAGAAGATAAAGGCAACTAGGAAAGGAATGGAGATCGATCAGAGCATTTGAAAATCATTGTTAGACAATTTCCGATAACCATTGCTATTTGAGGGGGGTAATAATGTGTTTTTTAGATTCTCTTATAGGTTTGGACATCGTCGATTTGGAATGAAGGGAAATTTGATGCTCCATTGTGGTGTTTTTAACAATGTTTTTCATTTTTTGAAAACAAAAAATTCTTGTAGAAGAATATTTTTGATATATAGGGATATGTAGTTGTTGGTTGTTGGATGTTTTTATTTTTCGTACTAAGAGAAATATAGAAATTAATGAGATTGAAAGAAATTGTTGATTTTGAATGATGTTGATGAGTTTGAAATATGTTTCTGAATAAAGAAGTAATTTTATGGTGATGTTTTTTAAAGAGGGTGTTGTTGAGAAATGAAACTTCAGAAGATTGGTAGTTTCTCAAACATTATAAACAAAATCAGATGATACATTGATGATAAAATAATTCTAAAATATTATTAAAACATTCATGATAAAATATTTTGATGAAATAGGTGGAGAGGTATGATGAAATTGGAATTACTTTTCTAATTATTTTTCTACAAAAAATAATTATATGTTTCTTGAGGAAATCAGAACAAAAATTCTCCACAAATTAGTACCGACATTCAACATATATTAGAACCTCATTTATGTAAACCACACTACCTAAATTCTACCAAAATAATAACATGAATTCTATAATAATCAGAGCCAATATTCTGTAAAAAACCAAACATACATTCTGAAAAAATTGTAACCCGAATTCTGTACAAACCATAACATGAATTCTACACATATTGGAACCTGAATTCTGCCCAAATCAGAACTTATTTGAATAGAAATTCAGAACATGAATTCTATAGAAATCAGAACCTGAATTCTATACAAATAAGAACCTGAATTCTAGAAAAATTGGAACCTAAATTCTTCAAAAATTTGAACATGGTTATTATGAATATAAGACCATTAAATCAAGTAAAAATAGAATCTAAATTCTGAACAATTCATAGCCTTATTTCTGAGAAAATAGGAACCTATTTCTGAAGCAATTGGGAACACAAAATCTTAGCAAATCGAAACAATTTTTCTGAGAAAGTATAGCCTTATTTCTTAGAAAATTAGAACTTATTTTCTGAGATAATGAGAACCTATTTCTTGAACATGTTTCTATAGAGATAATGACCACATTTCAAAGCATGATTCTATGAAAATCTTAAAAACATTTTTGTGCATGATTCTCTTAAAACCAGAACCAAGATCCAACATTATTGTACTAATAAGGATATAAATATTTCATGTAGTAAATCCAAAACTTCAATTTTTCATAATTCTGGGAGATATTTAAGGAGGTTATGATGTCAAGTATTGAACATTAAATGTTAGAGATTTGGTGAGTATGTGAAATTCAAGAAAGAGGAATGGATATCAAGTATCCCATTAATGTTTTTCGTGTTTCCTTTAAATAATTTCCCAAATAATTTGTTCATTAGTACCTTTTCACAAATGCCCAAAAAGTAGATCTATATAGAATTAAAATATAGAAAGTCCCCACCAAATTGAAGATGGTTTCATTAAGTGTTTGAGTAGGGAAAAATTGGAATCATCTTTACCATACTGAAAATATAGAACCTAACCAAATTAGACTGAGGATTCAAACTGAGAATTTGTGGAGTATATACAACAATGTTTTCACTCTTTTTTTGGATATATTGATTTATCAGAATAAATGTTAAACTAATGGGAGTCTGTATAATCATTCCTATAATAATATAGTAGGTGTATATCAAGAGTTGATACATGTTGTATTCAATTATTCATTATAGTGGATCTACATAGACCCGTAGGAGTGTCTATAGAAGGGACATATTTTCTCAAATTGAGGCCAAACCGTGTGAAACATGTGTAACATACCTGTTTTACCACTCATGCATGGATAAGTATTTTATTATGGTTGATAAGGAAATAAATTTTAATAGGTTATAGGGATTAAGTTTCTTAAAGATTATAAATATTTAAAAAGTATACTTCTAATTCAACCCCACTTCTCTATTATTATTAGATATTTGGAATGTCAGTTGGTTTTAAATGGAAGGTTCCCATGTTGAATGTTTATCATAGATAATATAAATCCTATCAGTAGTGGAGGAGTCCCTTCCTTCGATGGAAAAATAATTATCGATTGAAAAACATGATGATTCCATATATCCTATCTCTTATTCTGGAAGTTCTTGTTGATTCTACAATTGGATTCCCGTCCATTGAGAAAGAAGACCCTATGACACCTATTTATAAGAGAAATATTGATGTTTATGGAATATATAGGAATAAAATCCTAAGGTATCTATCAGGTAATTTTTATTAAAATTTAATGGGTCTCAAAACATTTAAAAGTACGTGGGATAAGCTAGAAACTGTTTTCGAAGGAAACACTAATGTCAAGGAACAAAAGATAGAAATTAGGGGCAGTAATTATGAAGACATAAGAATAAGTGATGAATAGAAAATTGGTGAATACTTCATCAATGTGAATTAAATTGTGTGAAACATTAGAGGATTCATAGATTTCAATGAATATTCTATAATTGTTAAGAAAATTGTGAGAAACTCTCATGACATTTTTTATTCTAAAAGTTATTCTTTAAAAGATAAGGACGATTTATCTGTTTAAGAATTTTATAACTCCATTATTGATTCTGAAATGAGGAAATATCTGATATTTGAGATGAAAATAAATGATGAAATGGATTATAAAGACATTAAAATTATGAAAATGCATGACGTTGATGAATACAATCATTGTGAGTCAAATGTAATAGAAAATGACGAACTAAATAAAAAAATCACGTCTCTCATATCCAAGAACTATAAAAGAGGAAGATGAATGTATCAAAGAAAAAATCATGTCACATGTTTTGAGTGTGGTGGAATCTGGAACGTTTCTATGAATTTCCCCTAAAATAAAGATAGAGAATATCAAAATGATTCTAATGGAAACCTCAATGGAAGAAGTTGAAACAAAATGATAAAGAAGAGAAATATTTCAAAAAATACAAGAAGAATCATTCATGAAATAAAATATGTATTATGATTATAATTGTTCAATTAGACTCAACTGAAAATGATTTACAATAATAGGAATAGTCATAGAAATGTAGAACATTCAATTGAAATGGTTAGAAATAAAAAGTCTCCTTAGATAGTGATGAAGGTGGGAAAGATTAATATTGATATTATTAGCTAATAACTGATCTTATTGCATGTCTTGAGAAAAACAAATCAATCATGATAAAAAATTAGAGTAATGAAGAATAATAATGAAAAATATTCTGGTGGGAGAAAAGATTTCATCATGAAAAAGGAGAATACATTAAGGAGATTTTAATTTAAAAACATAGAATTTCTGAAATTGGAACAATGATTGAATATCTTTGTAAGAATTTGGAAACTAAGGAAAAATAGGATAACATGTTGCAATAAAAACATGTAATGTTAGAAATAACATGATTTAGACAAATGAAAACATAAGAAAAGCTACAGATGTCAATGTCGAGTCTTCTAAAATTGATGAGAAGGCTCATTAGAAGAATCAGGTGAAATATTCTCCTACCAAAAATAATTTTTAATCATATTATTCTAACATTTATGGTTCAAGGAAAATTATTTGAATAGATGGGGTGGAGAAAGTTTGTGAGAAAAAATTCATGTCTACAAAAGCCAAAAACGCCATCAAAATAAAAGATGGTCCAAATATTTAGTATGTTAGAGATGAAATAATTTATCAACATCATTAATTATTATATAGAGAATGATCATTCTTGAATAGAAAATCAATATTTGTTGGATATTACTATTGCTATGAAATCTATGGGCATAGAGGTTATAATTGTTTTCACAATTTATCACTATTTAGAAGAGTGATTGGGAAAAGTGAAAGAAATAGTTAAAGAATAATGATTAACTTTATTAACTACTAGAATGTTGATAAGGTTAATTCTCATGAAGTAAGAAACATTATAAAAAAGAATCAAATTGAACGTTTGGAAGAATTGTTTTGGAACATGTGATCAGTCTGGTCATCAGGTCAAATGATGTGTGACTCTCCTTCCAGAACAAGTATCTTTTGATAAGGATGAAAATATTGTTGAAATTATGAATGTTTTTGAAATTGATTTTTTTAGAAGGATTTGAATGAAATAAATAGGATCAAACCATGGAAACCTGATAGGGGTTTTTTTCCACATATGACTGGCGATATAAAAATTATGAAGCATATTGAATGTAAGGTTTGGGGAGAAATTACTTTTGTTAGTGATGGTTCCTCCAAAATAATAGGAATTAGAATGGCATAGATTGAAGATGAAAAATTAAAATCAAAGGATGTTATAAATGTTGATGGGTTAAAACATAACTTACTTACTGTAAGTCAACTATGAGATGATGAAAACGATGTAATCTTCCAAAAGTATTTTTGAATCATCAAATGTGTGAATGATGGAAAAGTTTTTACAAAAGGAGAATGAACCTGTAATAATCTCATAAAAATTTGAGAACTCAATAACTCATGTTACTTGAGTTTAGAAGATGAAAACAATTATGGCACCGAAGACTTGGGAACCATGGTCAAAAAATATGAACAAAATTTTTAAATGTGATGTTATTTGTAATTTACTAGAGCTAAAAAAAGAAGAGATTGAGATGTTTTCATTACTGGTCCGAAAAAAAAGATGAATAACAAAAGTCAAAAAAGTGTTGAGATTCAATTTAGCAGACCACATGAGCTTATTAATTCTAATCTACGTGGGACAAAGTGATAACAATCAACAAAATTATATTTTTATATTATTAATTTTATTGATTATTTCACTCATATTAAAACATCAGGATCCTAAACAATAAGTAAGAGGCTATTGGAATGTGAAAATTATTCATAAATGATATTGAGGATGAATTGGGGGTTTCCATAAAGAATTTGATAACAAATAATGGTATTGAATTTATGAACGATGATTTTGAAACCTATCTTAGAAAGCATGGAATCATACATACTTGTATTGATCTATATAGTACAAAAAAATAGTGTAGAAAAAACTGAAATATATATTCTTGGTGAAAATAGGAAATATTTATGTTAGAAGATAAAAAATGATCAAAATTATTTTGGAAAGAAGTTGTTGGTACTACTTTACATGATCAAAATAATTCTTGTTGAGGCTAAAAACCAACATGAATTCTTGTGAAATGATGTATAAAAAACCCCTTCATTGAAATACATCAACGTTTTTAGAATTCCTTGTTTCCTAATAATAAAAAAATATGGATATGATAATATTTGATGAGAATGTAGAGAAAGGAACATTCATCTATTATTCACCAAAAAAGGATGTTACCAATGTTGGAAAAAACATTTACAATAATTGGTTGAATTATATTATGTACATGTAATTGAAAAAATATGTTATTTTACAAACCTCTTAAGAATACTTAGGAGGATAAATCGTAGAATCCCCACAAATGTTAACATAAATCAGACGAGTCACATAGTGATGAATGTGACACTCGGAAAGAAACTATGAGATTTCCTAACATATGAAAGCATGTTGAATCTGAAAACATTATTAGGAATAAAAATAATCCAATTCAAACAATAAGAAATTTCATATTAGAAAACTATACTTCACTTATCTCAAAAGATGATCCGGAATCAGTTTTAGAAGCTATTCAACATAAAGAATGGGTGGATACTATAAATAATTTTTTGGATTAGATTGAGATAAATGAATCATGGAAATTTTTTACAAGGCCAAAAAAATGTTATAGGAACCTATTGGGTTTATAGAAACTAATTTAATGATCATTGAGAAGTTTCAACAAACAATTAATGACTTATTTGTTAGGGATATTCCAAGGTTTATGGTGTGGATTTTGATGAAACCTTTTCCCCCATTGCAAGGGTAGAAAATATTCAAATGTTTTATGCAGTGGCCACTCATAAGAATTAAAATTTTTATGAGATGTATGTAAATTTATCTATCTTAAATGGTGATATCGAAAAAAAGATAACATTGAATAACCTTTTTGGTTTTTACTAGATGAGGATGAAAAAAAAGATTATAAATTGAAGAAATCATTGTATGGGCAGAAACAAGCTCCACGAGATTTGTATTCAATGTTCAAAAATTGTCTAAGAATGATGAAAATTTCTAACGTAAACGTTGATAACAATATTTTTGTGAAAGATGTTGACTCATAAAAATTAAATGTAATTGTTTATGGGGATGAAATAATTTTATTTCGAGATTAAAAAATTGTTTCTGGTCTATTTGTTGAAGAGATGAAGAATAACATTGAAATGTTAATGTTTGGATAATTAAAATTTTTCAACATAGATTATACATTTTAAAATGAAAATATTTATCTTCTTTTCTCAATAAATGTATGTAAGGAAATTTTTAAAGATGTTTTTTTTGTTTTAATGTAATCAAGTATCAAATCAGATTTCAATGAGAACAAAGTTGAGTAATGATGAATCTGGAATAAGTGTGAATCAGAAAAGATTTTGGAAGGTTATTAGAAGTACTATATACCTTAAATAGTCATATACTAACATGGTTTATATTGTTACATAATGTTCCATGAATCAATGTCATCTAAAAGAATCATATATGTTGGCTACAAACTAGATTTTGAGATATGTAAATTGAATAACTTCACATGGATTATTATACAAAAGAAACAATGAGATTATGTTTCCTGGTAATACTGATGCTGATTCTGTTGGAAATTCTAATGATAGAATGTCAACCTTAGGGGGATTATTATTTATGGGTTAATGTTTTTTTGAGTTGTCATAGTAAGAAAAAATGTTCAGATACATTATGCACATCTAAATCAGAATATGTCATAGTCACCCAAGATTGAAATCAAATATTATTGATGAATGTTCAATTGGAATATTTGAAAATAATTTTTTCAATACCATTTAATATAATTTGTGATTATAATGGTACAATTTACCTTTCTAATAATCTCAACAAATATTCCAGATAAAAACCCATTGATATAATTTTCACTTTATAATGGATAATGTTTATTATGGAGATTTTTTACTAGAATACATCTCAACAATGAATAATATTGTCTTTATCTTTAAAAAATTATTGTAGAAGAAATGGTTTTATGAATTGTGGCTAAAACATCATTTTCAAATCCCTCCCATGTCTTCATAAACCTTATAAAGAATTTCCCCCACTGTTCTTTGGATTTTGTTGATAATGGCAAAATCAAAGTATCAAATTTTTTATTTTCAAGAAGTTTTATGCAGCATCGGTTTTTGAATATGATGTTGTGGTCATCATATAATGAGGGAGTGAAAAATAAAATGGAGTAAATAAAAGATCAGATTTGGAGAAAAGTAAAAGATATAAGGATTTATCTTTACATGTAAACAACAGTTTCTTGCCAGCAAGTGATGTAATACCTTCAATAACGTTACATTATTTAGTAGTTTGGTGTTAGGACATTCTCTTTTGATAATGGATATGTTTTTTTAGAAGTCAAAAAAACATAATTTTTATGGAAAATTTGAGGTGTTAAAAAATATGAGAGTTGTAAAAGTTAGTAGAAATGGTTTTTAACAAATCCAAAGAGACATATTGTATAATCATTATTTTATTTTGTTTGAATAATTTTTTGTATTTTTTTACAACTAACATTTCTGGTTGAAAAATTTTATTTAAGACAATGATGATGATGTTTTTGGTTTCTGGAAGTTTTCTATGTCGTAATAAGAGAATGAATGAAGTTTCTATCATTGAAAGAAGTTAAAGAGTTTGAAGGAAGTTTCTGAATTAAAAAATTTTATTGAGTTTGAAAGTTGTTGCTAAATAGTTTTGAATGAGGAATTTTTGGAAGAATAAAAGTAAAAATTTAGTGTTTTTTGAAACATTATTAAAAAAAGAAGATGATGCTTTCATGACCAAAGAGTTATAAAATGCCATGCAAAAAATCATGATGAAAGCTATTGAAGAAATATGATGAGAGTTCTAAAGAAATCAGAAACAATATTTTGATAATGTTTCTAGGATAAATCACAACGTTTATCCTATGAAAACTTGAACACGAATTCTACAAAAATCATAATTTACGTTATACACAAATAAGAACATTTATTACGCACAAATCAGAAATTAAATTATGCACAAATCATATAAAAAATTCTGTCCAAATGAGAACCTATATTCTAAAAAAATTAGAAACTACATTATGTACCAATAAGAACCTGAATTCTGCACAAATCAAAACCTCAATTAAACACAAATTGGAACCGATTTCTTAAGCAAATCAGAACCTTAATTCTGCACAAATCAGAACCATAATTTTTTAGATATAGGAACATCAATTATGACCAAATATGAACTTGAATTATGTACAAATCAGAACATATTTTCTACGAAAATTGAAACATAAATTCTGTGAAAATCAAAACCATAATTTTGAATAATAAAAAACAGGGTTTTTAAACAAATCAGAACAACTTTTATGAGATATTAAAATCTTGAAATCTGATAATATTATAAATTTTCATTTGATAAAACCATAACCTAGTTTTTTTAACAATTTATAACATTATTTCGGAGCTAATAGGAATAATTTTTCTAAGCATGTTTTTGAGGAAATTAGAATCTCCATTCTTGAGAATTTTTTTGAGAAATTTGAACATAATTTTTGAGAATTATTATGAGATGAAATGAAAAATATTTCATATAACATTTATGAGACAAATGAACAAAGATCCAACATTATCATATTGAGAAGGATATAAAGACTTCAAGAAGTAAATCATGATTTCAATTTTTCATAAATCTCATAGATATTTAAGGTGGTTTTATGGAGTAAAATATTGAACATTAAATGTGAGAGAATTATAGAGTTATTGAGATTTAAAAGAGAGGGATAGATTTTATGTTTCCAATTTTTTTGAGTTTCCTATAAATATTTTCATAGATTATTTTTTCATTAGTAAATTTTCACAAACGAACAAAAAACAGAGCTTTTAAGAATTAAATGTGATAAAGTTTTCACCAGATTGAAGTTGGTCTATTCGAGTTTTTAATAAGGAGAATGTCAGAGTCATATTTATTTACATAGAAGACCAGACATAGCAAATACGACTGAAGATTCAGAAATAACATTTGTGGATTAGTTTCAAAAAAGTGTTTATTAATTTGATAAGATCAATTGATATAAAATGAAATATTGAAGATATATAGGATCCTGTATACTCATTCATATTAGGAGATGGAATTTGTCTAATGGTAGTTGGAACAATTTATATACATTTTATCATAATATTGGTTTTCTAAAGACCCATGAGTGTTTATATAGAATGGACCTAGGTTTATAGATGGAGGTTGAACCCTGTAAATTGTGTGGTCCTTATTTTCATTTAAATTATTTCATGGATAAGTAATTTATAATGGTTTATAATGAAATAAATCTTAATAGGTTTTAGGGATTATGTTTCTTAATATTTTGAAACTTCTAAAAACTGAAAAACTAAATAACCCCCCCCCCATTTCTCAGTTATTATTTGATCTTTAGAACTTCAAAATTTTACCCTTTTGTATTTGAAAAATTTTGATATACATAAGAGGTTAGGAGATGTGTCTTATAAGTGTATGTTCCACTGATGTTTAGTGTGGTTCACACTATATTCCATATTTTATAGTTGAAGAAGTATCAACCGATTCCTGAACATGTAATTTGGTGCGATCATGTTGAGCTAGAGCCAGATTATTCTTTGGTACTGATGTTAGTGTGGATTGTGGATAGAAAATATAATATATTTCATGGTAAAAGAATTTTTCTAGTTCGAGTTTTGTGGTAGCATGGTCAGATTTAGGAGGAGACATTGGAGTGGAAGAAAGAGATGGGCGAATAAAGGCCTGAGCACTTTCAGCAAAACAATACTTCTCTACTTTCATTAGATGAAAAGTAAAATTGTGGGGGTGAATGTAGAATCCCCATATTGATTAATGTGACCCTTTTTGATGTATGTTTATTCTGGTAATGTGATTGGGTAGTGTTTTGGAGGGTTTGGAAATCCATTTGAATGGTTTTGTGGATTTTTTAAGGGGGCACAGTTTATGAACAGTTTTGGTAAGTCAGGAAACAATCATGGTAACCACGAAATTTGGGAATGTGTGATTCATGTGATTTGAACATTTTTTATCTATCCTTGTAATGATAATATGTAGTGTAACCTTCACCACTTTAGTAGGATCACGATAAGCACATATTTTGACTAACCATGCCATCTAACCGTGTGCGGTGTTAGAAATTTTATTTTTTTAAATCCAGCCTACTCAATATTTATCCTATACTCATTTTATATTTTAAAATATTATACCTAGCTAGGATTATTATTTATCAAGGGATTTTGGTGTATCTCACTCATTTGGATGTGAATTGAAGAATTTTCAAGGTGTAGTGAATGGTATTCTCTTCCAGTAAGCCTTCTCTCTTGGGGTTTTCATGGTTTTCCGCAGTCCTAAATTTTTCTATATCCCACTCTATATATATATTTTATATATCTACATTCATTTTATGTATATATAGGGTTTTTTTACCTAAAATTAAGTGATTGGGGCTTAATGATATTGGGAAAATGGATCTAAGGTGGTTGTGGTGGAGATTTCACCTGGATTTATTGTATCATTCCGATTTTGTCGATTTCATCAAAACCATATCGTAGATGTATTATCTCTTGAATAAATTTTTATAGAATTATAATTATTAAATTAAATTAATTGGTTTTCTAGATATTGATTGTGAATATGATGAGCGATTCTTGATTTACATTTGTTGATTTGTGGGTTTTGGAAAAAAAGGGTTATTACAATGAAATATTATTTGTTGTTGGATTTTAAAATGTTTATTTTAAAATTGGTTTCTTTATCTAGTTTTTGGAAATGGGTTTTAAAAATGGGATTTAATAGAAATGGTGTTGTATTGAATGTGTTTTGCATGGTTAATGGTTAAAGGGTTTTTTTGGTGTCGAAATAGTTTCTCGCATTTTGTTGTGGAATTAATGGATGTTTATGCTTGTGTATTTCATTATTTACTATATGCATGTATTGAAACTATATGTAGTGGGTAGGACATATGACTATAAAAATTATTTTGGATAGTGGATGGAAAGTCCTCCATCAAGGATAAGTGGGCATGAAGTACCCTTAGATTGGGAATCGAGTAAACGAGGTTGGACGAGAAGTGCCACCACGATTGGTTATTTAGTTGGGTTTGTGAGACTATATAGTCATAAAATGTTTGTGTGTGGTTATTCAAGGTTGAATTTATTGTTCCAATATGCAAGGATAAATGGATTATGCCATGGTTGTCTGGATTTCCCATGTATTGTGTGGATTTGGGTGGAAAATGGCTTGGTGTGGTTTGTTTGGCTTGTTGGAAATTTCTTTCTATATTTTATGTTTAATATAAACTGATTTATATAAATGTGTTAATGGTTATATATTAGTGGCTTTTGTAGATATGTCATTTAAGGAATACATACTGACCATTTGTACTCACCCTCTACTTTCTAACATTAGTGCTTTTACAAATGTTTTTTTCTGGGAAACAGGTGTGTGGAAAGCATCTCATTTTTCAAGAGGTACATCAAGATGCTTGGTAGGTATTGGGATGATTGGATCATGGTGATTCGAGTGGAGCCATGGATATTTTCATGGATTACTTTGGTATTTTTCATTGTGTATTCTTATTTGAACTCTAATATTGGGATTTTAGTTAGTTGTGTTGGTTTATAGTAATTGGTATGGAATAGATTTGTAATTTCATGGTAATTAAGTTTTTGGGGTGTATGTTTTTACATGCAGCATTTAGTTATGGGTTTTTTTGTATTTTTTGGGCTATTTATTCTGATAGAAAATTATTTCCCCATTTTCCTTGAATCCCTTAGAATTTATTTATAGCCTTTGGCCCCTTTTGAATGTCACCTATGTCCACGTAGTATCTCACCGCCATCACAAGCTAATGAGAAAGGGGTCAGACATTACAATGTCCAGATATCTTAAAGGTCCTAAAAAACCCTAAATAATACTTTACATCATTGATAAACTAATATATTTTGGAAAAGTATTATCATTAATTGTTTTATAGTGATACTTTTACCAGATTTTGAGAGTTTTGTGTAATTACTAGATAACAATAGTTTGGTTCTCCGTGAATTCTAGTACAATTATAAAATAATTATAGAACAAAAACAATTATTAATATTCCCTATTTTTACATAATATTTAAGACTATTGATAAAAATATATGTTCTATATGAGAATAGAAAAATATTTAAATGATGTGAAGACATTATACTTTTTTAATATAATAATTTCAATTTTTAAATAATTAAAACAATATAAAATTAAAATTGATAAAGTATATACATGGTGTAAAATTCATATATGAAATATAAATATATATTGTTAATAATGTATAGGAAAAATATATTATATGATAGATGATAAAATAATAGTTGAAATAAAATTTAACAATTTGGTTCTTTGATAAATTTAAGGAATGTATGCATACTCACACATAAATACATGAGAATCTATAAAAGTCAAAAAACAAATAATGACTGCCTGAAAAAGACATTATACACTTGCCTAAAACTTCACCAACTATCATTACCACATTCTACTAGAACCCATGTAGCGAATATGGTAAAAATAAATATACCCACAAAATAAATTTAATGGTAGATTCTTTTTTATGCAAATAATTAAGGGTAGATACCTATAATATGTGAGTAATTACCCTTAAGGTAAATAGAGAATGGAAAAAAATCAAATGAAAACCAGTAATATGAATATTGAACACACCAAATCCACAAAAATAATCATAATAATGAAATAATGAATGAATTTCACGATAAATTTGAAATTTGAAATATAATTCCTATAATAAAAAACATGGACAATATCCTCCATCCCACATATCTAGTGTATGGAATCACAAAACTAGTATCTAGGATTATCTATGAATGATGAGATAGTATTGGTAAAATTCAAAAAAAAAACAACCTATAAAACTAAACATAGAAACATGGGTTTGAATATCCATAAAATTTGCATGCCATATCCGATCAATTAAACAAATTTGAAAATAATGTGAATGAAAAATTAAAACAGTTTTGAAATTGAAAACGACATTGTTAGATCTTACCTCATTGTATTCCTAATTATATAGTTAATTAAGTCATACTAAAACTATTTACACATAGCTAAAATATATAAATTGTTAAAACCAACATCCTAATAAACTATTATCTAACTCTCAAGAAAAATAGTTTTAATATATATGTAGACATCGCACTCATACCAAAATAATAACAAGGGATTAGTGTAAGCACTCTCTCTATCATAGTCAACGATTGTTCTAATTCTTATTGAAATAACAAAATCTACCTCATGACGTATACATCAGCAAAATATCAACCTAATTGACACATCATAATTAATATCAACCGCCTACCCTTTTCCACCGAATCATATCATCCAACACAATTATTATAACCACACTAATGGGAATAGATTATTCTAGATATTTCTATTATCAGTTACAGTAGCTCACATACTCCTTTTTTTGGATTACATCAGGGTAAAAGAGTATTTAGAGGAGTTTTTGCAACAATTAATACTCAATATAAATAAAATATAAAATAATAAATATAATAATTATGAATCCTAAATCCTATCAACTATGTAAACTTGTGTAACTCCAATGAGTATCATTTATGGTACTCAAACAACAATTAATTTATGCCAAATTATATACCTATGAAATAAAAAATCATTGATGGTACTATTATATGTACGAAATGTTGGTATAATACAACATCAAATGGATTTAATGATTAAAATATTTCATTATATTGGGACATTTAATAGTACACACTCTGACATCATGATTGGTTCTTTGACATTATTTAACGAATACCCACAGTCAACCCCCATGAGTTGGGATCAAGAAATACTCACATAAATATATTTATATGAATTATTAATAAGTAATTTTTACCTACATATTGTAAACCACCTATGGATACAACTAAGTAAAATCAATCTATATTATGAAACCACAAATCCATCCCATTTCATAAAAAGGATCTAAACCAATCCTAAAATCTTGTAACACTAACTTCATCATGACCATCATTATCATCAACCCAATAGACACCATTCTAATCCCAATAATCCAAATAATCCAAATAAATATTTCAATAATCATAAATTCATAAATATAAGCATTGTCATTCTTTATGTATTTAATGGTCCATCATATCATGAGAAAAATATAGAAGAGGGGGTGTGTGAGTGAATCAATGGTGATCATTTACAAAATAAAATTCTCTTAAAATCTTCCCTTGAAAAAAATTATAGTTTTATACATAAAACCAAAATTAAAAAACACTCATAGGAATGAAGAGATAGTTATGTAATGAATAGAGGAAAATATTTACAAGGTCCCACCCATGTGTGTGTGACTACATCTTTTCCATGAAAACTCTCATAGGTCCATGTAAAATTCACTATAATAAAAAATATAATTCTAGTAGTCACATCATGATAATATCCTTCTATTTTTTGACAGTAAAGATTATAATGACTCTCATAAGTTATTATGTTTTTTTATCTAATTCAATAAATGTTTATGAAATTATGTAAAAATGTTCCAAAAATATAATTTGGAAATCATCTATCCAATTTTCTCCATTTGGTTGAAGACTTTCAACATTGATCTATCTATATCCATTGAATCTCAATCTAGAGAATGTTTATCCTATTAAGCTAAAATAATTAACATTTACAACACCTTCTGTATAAAGAAAATTAATCAACTATAACTTTATAACTTTTTAGAAACTCTTTATGATGAAATATATTTTCAACAAATATAACTGATTACTCTATCTAAGATGTAAAATTTATAACTCTCTCAAGTACATCGTTCTCACTACACCACTATATTAGGTATTCAACATCAATTGAAAAAGAATTTAGTTGGAAACAAAAAATAATTTAAATAATCATCATATTATATCATTTTTATGGGAGAACAATGTTAGTAAATTTTTTGGTTGCATCCCCTTTTATAGGTTCAATCAAAACAGAAATGGAAGGAATCCCATTTCTTTCCCATTACCTGAAATTTTTAGGATGATTCTCAATATTTTTAGAGTTTTCATGATGCTTCTTGATCACTCATTCAACCACAAAATTCATTGAAATTAAATAACATTATATATTATCTTGTAGAGTCAAAATTTATTAAAATTTTCAAGATAACAATTAATCATCACATATCTCAGTATGGTCATTTTTATGGTTTATTAGGAAGTTTTATATAATGCTATTAAGAAATCTATTCTAAAATCATTTTTGCAGCACCACATGAAATTTATTTTTCATTTAGTTTCTTTATACATATTTATCATATGTAGTCATTATTTAACTATCCAATATTGTAATTTTTTGAGACATCCATCTATCTAGTAAGTTTTGATCTATATTATGGAAATATTACATCCATTGAACCCATATTCTGTAGAAACCAAATTAATATAATTGTATATTAAAAATCATTCTAGTTCAACTACCAAAAATCATCCATCCAATGGAAACATGAATTTTTATATCATGTTTTTTGTTTGATGAATCTTCTTCTGATCTCATGAATAATCTAAACTTATTCTCTGAACATCAATCAAATAGTCACCATTTTACATCTATTGAATTTCTAGAAATTTAATTATATGATATTACATTGTATAGTGGATTCAAATTAATTCCTTTATAATTCAATGTAGTCCATGAATTTTTAGTAACTAACTACATAGAGAATGTTAAAAAATATTTATCACCTCAGTTCTATACAAATTTTTTTTACAAACATAATTAGCCACTATCTGGTAAAATTGATCATTCTTTTTCTTGTATGAGAATGTTGAAAATTATAAATATATATTATAAAACATATCTCTCTCTGATTCCATTATCTCAAACATTTCCCTCCCCCATTTATGTATGAATTAAATTATTTGAACTTAACGGGTTATACATACATGAGGGTAACATGATTTTTTTTCTTATGATGTATACCGGTAAGATTGAACCATTAATAATGATAACATTCAACTTGAAAATTCATATAAATCATCTATCTAGTAACATCCACCATATTCCATTGAACTTCATTATGAAGAACGCAACTTGTTTTTATCCCCTTAGTATAAAATCATAAAAACATAAAAATTAGATATTTTAATGTATCTTTATCCAGTGAAATGTGTCAAGTATCATTGACCATATTAGTCTCATGAACTATATTCGTTATCAGCGATCCCCACTTTGTACATTTATCACATTGAATGAATGTTTTCAAACCACATCACTTCAACATCATTGCCTGGTCACCTTAGTTTGGTGTTATATATCTATTTACTATGATATCCTCCCATAGACATGATACTTTATAATAGAAATTTTTATGATATAAAGAATTTATTGAACTAAGTATAATAATCTAACATTAGTGGAGCTTCCGAGAAATTTTATTGATGAATCCTTTTCTTACTCTAAAAAACATAATAAAAAATCTCTTAAGGAATTATTATGTGCGATTACATTATTATTATAAAAATATTTATAGAAAAAATATGATGTTAGAAAATAAAATACATGTAATAATAATCTTTCCAAATGATATTTAATATAACAATTTTTATTTCATCTGAAGCACTCAAAAAAATTCAAAATAACATAACGTTTTCATAATTCATTTCACATTTAATTAAAATACATATTTTATGAAATATGATTTCCTAAAATAACAATACTAGATGAAAAATGTTATTGAAGTAATTAAATCTATTGGTGATTTTTTTGCAGATATGATAAGATATACTACCCCACTATTTTTACTCTCCCCCTTTCCATGATAAGACAAGAATTATACTCATAAACTAATAAGACATAATTCTTCTTTAAATTTTGTACAATACAATCCTTGTTTTATAACATATTGAGTTTTTAAGATAGGATACTTAATTAAAGAAATTTTGATATATTTAGTGTGGGATGAACATTTAAATACAACCATAATTTTACAAATATAAAACTTCGAATATCTATGGAGAAAACATTAGCAGTCATATACTTTTTTGAAATGTTATCAAGCATTAAATATCCACTAGAAGAATTATATTTTATAATATGTTACTTTGTATCAATATAATTTTATCTAAAAGTTTTTAAAGGGTTTTTAGAAATACCAAATTATAAGAAATAATCATAAATAGTTTTATAAAATTCACTCTTCAATTTCCCATATGAACTTTGATCCATATAATTTAGTTTCATGCATGGGTAGAGGCAATATAATATACTTATGTTGTGGTCAAGGTAATCTAACTTTTTTTCCTAATATGATGACTCAAACAACATTATCTCAAAAAAATTCATTATAATGTTAAATAATATAATTATAACCTTGATGCCAATAATACATATTGCATCCAAGAAGGTTCATTTCATAAAATTTATTCCAAATTTTATTATAAGATCTTCCCTTAACACACCAATGAATTATTTCATGCTGAAAAAATATGTGATATCTTTGGTTTACTATATATTATTCAACATACTGTAACACTATTAAAAATTATTGGTCTTAAGGCAGCAAGATAGAGTCAAATTCTTATCAAATTTTAGATTTCTTTTTTGTATACAGTTTTCCCATATTCATATTTACTCTAATTCAAGTAAATAAATAACAAAATAGAAAATTATTTAGAATCCACCATTATCATTTTTAATCTCATTTTCATAATATTGTTTTGATAGAAAGATAATGTTTTAATTATACTGAATATATACACCCATAATGAATAAAAAATCCCCTATAATTCACATCTTAATGATCATCCACATTTCGATGGAAAAGTATCCACATGTTTCATTCTTGTAACATAAAAAAATTATAGCATCAATGTAAACAATTACAATTAGGTTAAATGTTCTAACTTCATTTTGATACAGGATTCTACTATCAATTCATTTTAAAATTTTCAATAGTATCATGATAATATCTTGATTAGATTACATTGCACATGGAGACTATTTTAACCCAAACTAGTATTTATTCATCATACACTTCATGGTTTCATCATTTTTATGAATACACCCACTATGATTATTAATATAAATATCTTACCCAATATCACCTTTTATTAAAGACTACCTCACCTCCATCAAATTGTTTTTTTCTCTGTGTAACAACATCAATTAACATTACCATAGTTTTTAATCACCATATCAGAAAAAACTTTTCTTAAATATTTTTAAATTATACATTTTACCAACATTTTCAGAAAATTCAATTCTATTTTTCTTTATCCTTTTCTATGTGAATTTTGTTTTCTTCTAAATACATACGATTTTACTATAATTTTTTGATTAGTTGTGGAAAAATATTTTGAGTGTCATTTAAATTAATATGATCTAACTCTTCATTTATAACATTTATCCACTCTTTATGTTCAACGCCCTCTAAAATAGAGATAAGAAATAAATAATTCACTAACTTCAACGTTATTATATTTTGAACTGTATATTTATAATTTATAATGATTTATTCATATTCATTTGATTTTTATAGGGTTCAAAATTTAATATATTTTTTATTTTTCCTTCTATTTTCATCACATTATTCATTTAAATTACCTTGTATTTATTTGTATCATTTTCATCGTAGTTTTTTTTCATTGAATGTATTCAATTGTAATTATGTAATATTTTCAATAAATGTTTTTAGTGCTGTTGAATTCTCAAGAACAATAATAAAATAGGAAGAAACCTTATATTGTAGATATTTGTTTTAACACATTATAGTTCTTTCATCAGATGATAATCCCATGAGAATTACTTCTTCATCCATTCGATCAATCATTCAGTGAATTGGATTTTTGATCATACTAATTCATGGATTTACAAACACTATAAAGTCATCAATTTTTTGTTTTTTTATTATACCATATATTATATGAATTAATTCAATATTAAACCAAATAAAATATTTGTTTTAAACATTTAAAATTTCACTTAAATCTTATCTATAGATGGAATTTGAATGATATTATATAATTAACATATTTAATAAAATTTCAATTAAATGAATATTTTTCACTATTAAATACTTTGTATTGTTTTGTAGTATATAAAGCCCTATACTAGTGTTTGATTGCATGATTTTACCAATATGATTTGAAATTTTTTGTCATATACTTATTTTGAATTTTAATTATTTAATTCAATATATACACACCAGTTAATTTCCAAACATTCCATTGGAAACTACAATACATTTCTACAACCTCATATTTGCGTTTCATTAAAATTAATTGTTTCATTGAATTGAATTCATAAATTAATGTATTAAAGTACTAAAAACGTTTATTTTATTGATTTATCATTAGTTCAAAAACATTAGAGTGTAAAACTTAATGTTTGGTGGGGGGTTGGATTTCAACATTCTTATTTTTTCAAAATAATATTATTTATTTAATTATAGTTATTCAAATTACTACATCACTTATAGTTAGATTTGGAATTTTATTATCAAAACCTTTTTAGAATGTTTTATTATTATTTTGAATAATATATTCCCAACTCACTGGTAAAACCACTTGTTTGCTTCCCGATAACATATGTAACAGTAGATATAAAGATCTATAATCAGAAATAGATTTCCATTTGTTCATTATACCTTATCGCTGACCTTTTAATGTTCAAATTTATGATGATACATGAATATATTATGAATATTACTTCTGTTGTATTGTAATAATATTTTCTAACACTAATTATGATGTTATTGTGACCATTAATATACAAGAAATATTCTTATTTTAGTCCCAAAGATTAAATATTACCTATTCATATTTTAATGATTTTTAATGAATAATAATTTCCAAAAGTAAATCTATTCCATTATGATAATAAAAAATGTTAATGATATTTATATAACATTTCATTTTTTTTGTAGAAACCAATATAAAAAATATATTATTTATTCATTTTTATTGATTTTATAGTAGTCTCAACAATAAAAGTTCATTAATATAATTTATTCATCCCAAATTATTTTTTCTTTATTCAGACTATTCACTAGTCTTGGAAGTGTTTTCATACATTCTACAGAAAATGAACTGTCTGATCAAACCTACCACAAAATTTCTCCATGAAATCAAAATGAGTTTTCATTGGTTATACAATATCTTATGAGTATATTAATTTTATATCCTATTATCGCTTAGGAAGGTTACTATCTTTGGTATTGTTTCTCCCCTTTAATTAATCCCATCATATAGAGGGATACATTTAATAAGAAAAAAAATATTAGATTTGGTCCATTATATAGAAAAAACAAAATATCCATTGAATATAGAACTCTAGTAGAAGAATGATCTTTCCCTATAATAATTTTAGAAGGATAAACATTTCTTTTTGTGTATGAATCTACATGGAATGAGAAATCATTATTATGAAGAAAATTTTAATCGCTATACTATTTTATTTATTTCTCACATGATTTCTAAAATTAGGATTATAAAAAAATCAAACACCTGTATGGATAAAATAATCATTGGATCCTTTATATTTAGTGGTTTTGGATTTCATATATTTCAAGGAAACTGACTTCTTAGAAGCTAGATATACTTCATCCTTTACATATAATACATGATAATTTTTTTATACTAATAATTATTATTTCTACATAAAAATATTTATTGGGGTTTTAATAACCTTATCCTCCATAGAAGTATATTTTTAATAATATATTTCACTATACAGACAGGTTCTACAACTTGTGGCTTGAGGTTTTTTATTTCTTCAATGAAAAAAGCTTCATATTTAAGGAAATAATTTATTCCAACATTACAATTTACAAATTATTTATTATATATTATATATTTCTTTAGTTTTTTGTTTTGATCAAGATATATGAAATGTTATTTTCTCACATGATACTACATGAAGGTTTCATAACCTTATTCTTCTTCAATATTTTATGTAACATAATTATTTAAAAAAATTGAAAAGGACATTCAAAATTATATTGATTTCCATCTTATGAAATTATATTACCTGGTAAGTTAGGTTGTTGTCGGTGGTCGAGAACCAACTACATTGTACCTTATTTATTAAAAATACATTATCACATCTTGATTGTTCTTCATCCTGAAAATGCTTGTGATAATGTCCAAAGAATATCTATTTCACAAAATGGATATTGAAGATCCATGATATAATGAGAACTCAGAAGTGACATAAAACTATAATTGAATATATGTTCTATGTCCTGTTGATTTTATTTTTCGGACATAAATAATACATGCCAATAAGAGTGAGGACTCATAAAATATTAAGGAACCTTTTTCCTGGTGTGCGCCCTTAGTAATATCGAGAATGATATTATGAGTATAAGACCCTTGAATAGGAAATTCACATTTCCTCGGGTCATTGGATATTACTATATGTGGATGTGTGTATTGGTACATAGACTTTACAATTATTATTAATGGGTATTAAAACTCATGCACTTAGATGTATTGTCAAAAATTATGATGACACACTGTTATTAGAGGGGAATGATATAATGGGATCATCACGAGTAATACTGAATTAATAGATAATGCGAGAAAGGAATTTTACCTTATGTTCCACAACATAAGTTGATATCTCAGGCCCTTTGATGGAAGTGATATAGCCTACATATATCCACCACCATGTAAAATAATGGGAAATTTCAATTCCAGGATGTCAAAGAATGAAAAATTTAGCACTTGGGTTGATGGTAGGAGATTGCAACCCACTTGATTCGATACATTGAGAAAAAGGGATTACATTACACAGTACACATTATATGGAGGGGACATATCATTAGGGCATTAACTTATATCTCTAGGGGTGCCTTGGTGTGTTTCAAGGTTTTAACCTTGGTCTTTATGTAGGCTCCACCTAATTCCACTGACAAAAAGTCCTAAAGGATCACACACTATGTGTGTCCAAGTATCTTAGTTAAATATTCATTTATCAAGTTGAATAACAATTATTAACAATTGTAGTTTTGTAATTTTTCATGGAGCTAGATCGCATTTATTTCGACAGTAGTTATTTGAGAGAATATATTGTTGGATAAATAATATATTTATTAGTGAGTAACGTAGTGATAATTATTTTATAAATAAATATTTGTTATTCAAGTTTTAATTAATGGGGTTGTGAAAATAAATAAAATGGTAAAAAGTGCATGTCGTGTATATTAATATACACACATGGCAGCATTTTTAGGGATTTCTGAGAAATGATATTATTTATTTAATTAAATAATATTAGGTGTAATTCATTGGGTGAATGTCAGGTAATAATAATAACAATCACATCTTATTAGTTGAAATTTTCTATTACTAAGAATTAAATGAAATAAATAAATTCCTTTGGGTAATTAATTCATTTTATAATTCTAATTTTTATAAATCCCAATTACATTATTCACATTAAGCATAACCATTATTTGGGGTTTTAAACTACGGATCAAGAGAAAGCACTCAATCCAAAAGATCAAGGAGAGAGATTTGGAATAATCTCTCTAGGTTATCGAACCCAAATATCACAAGAGAATGCACATTTGTTCTAGTACACAGAAATCCCTTCTGTGAAATCATGATATATCTGGGGAACATGTCGATCACTGCTAGAGGAATCCTACAAATTTCTTCTGTGATGTAAAGACAGATTACATTAGATCATGGTTGGAAACAACAATGGAGATATAATTACATCAAGGAAACTATTGTATTTTAATTTAATTAATTTTAACCAAAATATGATTGTCTTCTCTATGGTTCATGACTCCCTTATTTTCATTTATTCTTTGTTCTAATCTGAATATCCGGCATATTTTCATCGTAATAGATCATGGATTAGTCTTTTATAATGGAAAAAATTATTGTTGGGAACACCCATACAGACATTTTTATTGCCCACAGAACCTTAAATGTGTATCACTGTGGTCATATATTTGAATATAATTGTTTATTTTTTCATTGAGGATTTACACATTTAATAATTTAGTTGTTCCAATTAATGCCAATCATTCTGAAAATCTAAATATCAAGATCTGTTCCTCTTATTGTTTTTTCGTTTACCTCACAGAAATGATCTTCTATTCTAATTTTGATTAAAATAAAATTGTGGATCTTATTCAGAGGTCCCAAAGCTTCCTGGCCATATAATGCCTGCATAGACGGCGTGTATTCAGTAGTACATGTTGTGTAGTCAGTTTTCAATGTATCAGACCAGTCCACCAAAACTGAACATATTTTGGAGTCTTTATTACCCTTAAATGACTCTATGTGTTGACTATAAATTAGTGGCACAAGGTTTATAGATTACACACCATGTGGCCCATTAGACAGGACGTGTAGTCCCTTATGGTTAGGGTTAGACCATGTTCTCCATACACTGCTTACCTAGCTAGATACCATGTCACAAAGACACTACACAACCTGGGGGCCACTGGACACACCGTGTACTTCGAATATTTCTGAAGGACATATACACCCCAGGTCCCTGGGAGTGTACTTTGGATAGAAGGTAAATGATAATACATGATGTGTAGTCGAAACTACATGTCGTGTACAAATCCTAAATTATGAATATTTATTAAAACTCATTATTTTAGTATGTAGACCCATGAAACATGTACCATAGTGTAGGAATAATGTTTAGTCACTACACGTGATAGGTGTTTTACATGTTTGTGTTTAATTTATGATTTGTATAATTTTCATTTCCACTCGTTGGGTAGTTATAAATTGTAATTCACCAGGTTTCCACCAAGGTACAAGTTATGTACAAGGATAATTTTAATTGAATTTATATATTTATATATATGATGGATGAGAATCTCTTATAAATCAAAAAATGTGTTTATGATAAAATAATTTATTGATTAATGATAATTAATTAATTCAAACATGATTTACCTTAAACAATAGCAACTAAAGAAGTGTATGATAGTTTTATAATGAGTAAATATCATTTCATGCATGTATGATCATGATATAGACCATGACCTTTGTATGTGTATTATATCTTTTAATTAATTTATTTAAATCAAATTTGTTGGCTTGCAAGCCTTCTACTCATTAATATGTAGGTTTTGCGTGTCAAAGGATTATTTTATGTAAAAACCCTTATTACCCATCACCAACATGTGTGATAAAAGCATATGTAATTGATGGATCTCCCAAACTACTATATGTATCTCATGTTAGGAGCAATGGTGAGACAAATAAAAGGAGATACAAAGGTGGATAGGTGGGAAGCTATAAACATGAACCCACAAGGTTCAAGGGGTTTCTATCCGAGGACTTGGGTTGGTTTATTAACTGCTAGAAAAACTCACCAATCGAACAAGTCAATGATCATACCATCTATTTATTTATTGTCAGTTGCATGGTATATTTATTATGGGTGTGTTGTTGCAATTACACAATTATTGAATTAAACAATCATGCAATATCGAACAAAAACAATACCAACTTATGCATAAATATAAACATAGACATGATTAATAAATTATCTATATCCAAAATAATATTAACAAGAATATAATAATGATAATAAAATGGAAATTTACGCATAAGCATAAAAATCCCTCAAATAAATATTTACTCGGTATAGCCTTCTACATTTTTGGATAGAATTAAACCAACATTCAAAGTGCATAACCAACACTAATTGGGGTTCTATCAATTATCAGGGAAATCAAATTCAATGTTTTGTGAGAAGATGACTTGGTTCACATCCATAGTTGACTACATCAATGGGACATGGTGTGATGAAGAGGAAATGTTTGGGGAAATCCAAAACAATTAGATGTCTGGATTGGGGAGTCCACTCAATAGATCACGAAGCTATAGGTTAATTTATTTGGAATTAGGAATTCCAAACAAAAACCATTCAAGTTTGTTGTCAAATCCTACTTGGGGTATTTATAAGGGAAATATGGATCCTTAGAACTAGAATATTCTAGAAACAGGATATTCCAATTTCAATGGTGAGGTTTATTGGATTTCGATAAAATAATGGCAGACTAATAAGTATTAAATTTTTTTTCTATATGTTTTTTCATGATACAGTACTAATAATTTCATAATCATAATTTTTAAAAATGTCAAGAAAAATGAATTCAAACATATCATATCGAACCATACTCTAGAAGGAAAAACTTATCACCGACAGCAATCTTGAGGCATTTATGTGTCATCCTTTTCCAGTAGAGGAAATTGTATTTACTGGATAATCCAATTCTAGTTGTGCCTTTAAAAGTGGATAGTAATTAAGAACTATCTATCTATATAAAACATATATATGATTCCCCAGAAGTCCAATGATTCATGCTATTATCCTTCTCTAATTAGCTCTTGAAGAAACATGAAAACACGGAGGTGTATAACCTGATGTCTCAAATTATGTTTCTCTTACAAGAGAAGTGGAGACATGATAGATATGAGGTCTCAAATGATTTGTTCACAACTATTCTATAAGATTCTTCACCATCCAGTCCTCTTGTATTCAATATTATTGGCTAGATTGAACACCTAGATATCTTAGGGATTATGTTTCTTGGTGAGTTGTGTAATGATCTCATCCTATCATCCCCTCCCAAGACCTTATCCAACATTATTGTTGACTAAAAAATGAAAAATAATGACAAGAGTATATCAGATCTGTTAAAACACAATTATCATGGTAGATAAGGACATGGGGTGTGTCAAAACCATAGTCTTTATGGTAAATAAGAAAAGGACAGACACAATAAATGGGACAAGGACTTATAAATGGTTTGATGTCCTTGAGCATTGTCCCTCCAAGAAGGAGAATATCTAGAGGTAGGGGAATGAAAAAGAGGCAATATGTTTTTAATGAGGCAATCCAAGACACTGGAAGATTAATTGCACCCAGAAGCATGGGGATGCAAAAGGTGAGTTCATTATCAAGTGTAATATTTCCATTTATACACATTGGTTATTAAATACAACATGTGGGGATCACAACAATATTCAAAAGTAGGAACCAAGAATATTTAGAAATATTTCCATATGGGAGGTAGATCATTGAACTAAAAATGGAGTGAGGTAGACTATGTTAGCTATTGGCGATTATCATATCTCACATCCAACAGGGGTGATTTTGGTTTTACATAATGGTTATTATGTGCCTAGTCTTACTAAAAACCTAATTTCGTTATAACATTAGGATATTGATGAATTTATTTTCATGTTGGGTAAAATGGGTTTTCTATTTCATAAGAACAAAATAAGTTATGGTATGGTGCATTTAAATAATGGTTTGTGTGTATTAAATTACAAAAACCAAGTCCTGGAAATCAATAATGTAGAAAACTAACATGAATCATACAACACCTAGTTGTGGAATCACCATATTGGTCATGTAAAAAAGATTCACTTGACAAATCACTTCTTAATATGGTTATATAGACTTTGTTGAGCTAAAACCACTTGATAAATGTCATTCTTACTTACAAGGAACACTGACCAAACTACCTTTTGGTAGATTGGGTGAAAGGGGAACCAATCTTCTTGGATTGGTACACATAGATGTGTGTGGACCATTTCAAGTAGAGGCCAGATGTGGATATTCTTACTTCATTAATTTTACTGATGATTTGATTAGATATGGCTATATCTACCAAATAATTTTTAATTCATAGGTGTTGGACAAATTTTATGGAATTAAATAATGAATTAAATAATCAACTTGGTAAGATGATAAAGAATCTATGATCATGATGAGGTGGAGAATATCTAAACCATGTGTTCATCGACCTTTTAAAAGATTCTAGGATTCAATATCAACTCACTCCTCCTTATACACCATAGGGGAATGGTTCTAGGGAAAGTACAAACAAAAACTTGTGGGACATGGTGAGGCCAACGATGAGTTAGGCAGATAATCCATTATCCTTTTGGGTATATGCATTACAAACTTCAACATACACATTAACTCGAGTACCAAATAAATTGTAGAATGGAATCAATCAGAGTTATGAATTTGAATATAATCCATTTGGATGCACACAAGCGTCTGGGGATGCGAGGTGTTTGTTATGGCCTTATAAGGAAAAACACTAGCATATTGGGGCATGATGTGTATCATTATAGGATATCCCAAGGAAACAAATGGATATTACCTATATAATCAGTTATACATGAAAGAGATTGTCACCAGAAAAGCCGTCATTTTTTAGAGGGAGCACATCCTCCAAAAGATAGTGGGATAAAGAATTACTTCGACAATGTTGACGTTCATGATACACGTGAGTGGTAACATGAACAAGTTCCACAGTTCCCCATGTAAGTGGATCCAGAAACACAAGTACTTCGTAAGTTCTCATGAAAGGTAATGGAACCACAGTGATTTGGTTTCCTTTTCACTAAGGATGTTGAATCATTATTATTGGACTATGATGAAACTCTCTCCTATAATTAAGTTTTAGAGAGCTCAAAAGCTACAAGATGGAAAGATTATTTGATTTCTGAGATGGAATCCATGTATCAGAACCATGTTTTGGTTATGGTCGATGATCCAGTTGATCTAAAGCCCGTAGGATGAAAATTGATATTCAAGAAGAAACTGTACATAGAAGGTCAAGTTAGTACCTATAAAGAATGTCTAGTAGGTATAGGATTCAGAAAAAATGAAGTAATTGACTATGATAAAACATTATTCCCAGTTTCCATGTATAAATCTATAATAATCATTCTTTCCATATAAGCTTATCACCACTACACAGTTAGGAAAACGGATGTCAAAACAAAATTTCATAGCAGGAAACATCAGGAAGATGACTATATGTCAATACGAGAAGGGTTTGTGACACTAAGTGAATCCAAACAGGTTTTAAAGGTGTATAAATACATTTATGGATTATAGAAAGAGTCCAGGTCATGGGACATTAAATTTTATGATGCCATAATGTAATATGGTTTCATTAAGAAGGAATGTGGGACATGTGTTTATAAGATCTTTAATAGGAATGCAGTCTTTATTCTATTAGTATAAGTTGATGATATATTACTCCTTATAAATGATATACCGATCTTATAGATAGTTAAGGACTGGTTTATCAAGTGTTTCACTATAATGGAATTGGGTGAAGTAGCCTATATTATAGGGATCATGATCATTCGTGATAGATACAATAGGATACTCAGACTAAGTCACGGTACATACATTGACCTGATAGAATATATATTTAGTATGGAAAAATCAATCATGGGATTGGTTCTAATGTCACATCGATTGCATCTTTCTAAGAAAATTTGTCCAAAAACACAAATGGAGAATGTTAGGATGAGTAAAATCCCATATGTTTCAGATATAGTATTAATCAAGTATACTAGGATATATACCAAGTTGATGTTTCCTATACACCAATCATGGTAGGAAGATAAAAAGATAATCTAGGAGAAAGACATTGGACTTGTGTTAATACTATCCATATACATCTAAGAAGAACTAAGGATATGTTCCTGGTGTATGGCTGAGAAGAGGAGCTTTTCCTCAGAGGGTATGTTGATGCTGGTTTTTAGACAGATCAAAATCATCTAATGTCACAATCAGGATATGTTTTTGGTCTCAATGAAGGATATGTGACCTAGAAGAGTTCAATTATACACATTTTCTACAATTATATAGTGGTGTTAAAATATATAGAGTATTTTGAGGTATCAAAGGAAGCCATTTGGATATAGATATTTGATTAGGAACTAGATGGTGTGCCTAGTAGTAGAGAACCAATCACATTTTAATGTGATAATACTATAGCGGTGGCTCCCACAAAAGAACAAAGGTAAAATCAACGGAGAAAGAACATTCTCTTAAGGTATCACCTCTTGAAGGATTTATATCAAAGGAGTGATGCTTCAGTGATGAGAATGTCTACAGAAGGGAACGCGTGGACCCCAGACTAATGGCCTATCTCAGTAGAAGCATGAATATCATGTGAGAGTGAGAAGTCCAAATGTGGTTTGCAATTGGCTCTAGTCCAAGTGGTATTCTTTTGGAGTAGGTCGCCTAGAACCTACTAATTTGTACTTTATCCGTTAATTAATACCTTATCACATATTGATTTTTCTTATTTGTGACAATGTATTTGATAATGTTTTAATGATAGTTTTTTCACCAAAGGGTCATAGCAGATCCCTACTATGATGATATCACTGATTTTCTATAACACTATTCTTGAATTCATTTTCAATGTCGGATGATGTAATTTCTAGGACAAAAATAATATTGTCCATTAGAGGTAAGGACTCATAAATAATTTAGCCACATTCTTTGTGGTGTCCACCTTTGGTAATATTCAGGAGGATATTATGTGAATGAGACCTACCAGTAAGAAGTCAACATCTCATAGTTTCATTTTATGTTCCTATCTTCAAACATCTGTATTGGTCCTCAGACATTAAGATTATTATTAATAGAAATTACAACTCACACATTTATGTGTATTGAAAAAAACTGTCACGACACATTTGTTCACAGTGAGGTAAGATATATTGGGTGTGTCACGAGTAATACTACATTAAGAGATAATGAGAGACAGGATTTCTCCCTTCTATTATGTAATAGAAGTTGATATTTCTCGACCGTTGATGGAATTAATATAGCCAAAATAAATACATGTCCACATAAAGGAAATGGGAATGTTTAATAATAGGATCTCAAAAAATAAATAATTGAGAACATGGGTTGATGTCACTAGCATGCAACCTAGTTGATTCGAGATATTGAGAGAAAGGGATAACATTACATAGTAATCATTCATAATAGGTGACACACCATTTCAGACTTAACTTCATTAACTATGGGTTCCCTGTCATTTTTTTAGATCCTAACCATGGACTTTATCTAGGTTCTACTTAATTCCACCATGAATGAGGCCTAGAGGTTCACACACTGTTTGTGTCCAAGAATCCTAATTAAATATTCATTTAACTTTTTGGATAATAATTATTCATGATTTTGGTTTAATAATCATTCGAAGATTCCTGATCGCATTTATTTCACCACTATTTATTCGATAGAATATATTATGAGAGAAAAAATATATCTATTAGGGAGTAATGTTGTGATATTTATTTAAGAAATAAATATTCAATATTCTAGGTCTAATAAATGTTATAGACGAAATAATGAAAATGGAAAACAAAAATACAAATCGTGTATATTAATATACAAACCGGGTAGTTTTTTTTGGGATTTTTGATATATAATATTATTTATTTGATTAAATAATATTAGTTGAATTCATTGGGTACATGTAGTGTAATAATAATAATAGTCATATGTTATTATAAAAAATGGGGTCTTACATATAATTAAATGAAATGAATAAAGTCCTATGGGTAATTAATTTATTTTATTATTATAAGTTTTATAAATCCCAATTACATTATTGTCATTAATCATATCCATTCTTTGTGATTGTACAAAATTGATCTAGATCTTGCTCTCTACTGAAGGGATAATTATTTTCTTCAATGAACGTTCAAATATAACAAGGGACATCCTCTTCCACTGGATCAAGGAGTGAGCGTTGGATGTGGCTCTCATGGATATCTTAGGAGAACATCGCAAGAGAAGTATATTTTGTGCTAGCATAGAGAGATCCCTTCAGCAATTTATAGAGTTACATGGAGAATTTGTGGATCACCTCTAAAGGATGCCTATACTGGGCTTCTACGATGCAATGATGGATCACATTGGATTGTGTCTATAAACATCAATAGAGAGAGAATTCAATCAAGGTAATTCTTGTGTTTTAATTAAATTAATTATAACCAACATATGATGATCCTCTATATGGTTCCAAGACTCCCCTATTTCCATTCATTTTTCATTATATTTTTACGATCTGACATTTTTTCATCTTGAAGGACCTTAGATAGATCATTGTTAATGAAAAAAATAATATTGGGTACACCCATCCACGCGCTTCTGCTGTGCCTATAACCTACATTTTATACTCAACATTATTACCCAACATATTTCAGATATTATTTCTTATGAACATATTCTTACATCCTGTGTATTTCGTGTCTTCCTTTGAAATATTTCGCTACATATTTCAGTTGGGGTTTTCATCAAAATCATCATTATATTCAATAACTTTATTATTTTTATAATTTTTCAAAAATATATATTAACCTCTACTAAAAAAGTAATAATTAAATTGTATTTCGTATTTCAATTAATCCTCTAGTTATCTAAAAGTTTTTGGGGATAAGGGATGTGATTCTTCCATATACACAAGAAAATACTTCCTTATTTTTAAAATCCATGATGCGAATAATATTTCAAAATGCATCATTGATTTTCAAATTTATCATTGGATTAAATACCATTTCAATATTGATATTATTTTTCTATTTGAGAGAATTCCTAATCTCATACACATCAAAAATATTTAGCAATTCTCAGTGAGATTAATTATCCGTAGACATTAAATAATAAATTATAGAATCTATCATATTGATAAAGTTTCTTATGAGTTTCTAAATACTTGTGTAATTTTCCATGACATCTCAAAATCCTATGTTGTAAATAAACATTTACTATGGGTAAGTACTCATTAATATATTTATTATCCACTCTTTTAAAATAATCCAATTTTCTTCTATAGATTTGTATATTTATTCTATCAAATTTATATTCCCATCAATATTACCCTCCTATTTTTCCCATTTTTATTTATCTATCATGAGACCCATCAAACTCATAAAAATAGTTTCCGAAAAATAAATAAGAATAATTTTTCTATATTTCAACTAAACCTAAATATTTAAATTAACAACGAATGTCAAGAGATTAATATTATCAATAGTTTGAAACCTAACTATAACTGGATTAATAACCTCTAGACATGATACATTAGATACAAAATAATTTAGTTTTTTAAACAAGTTAATTTATTTCATATAATGTAGGAATACCTCTCTTGTTTTAATTATTGATATTTTAAATGATTAGTATATGATATGTAAAGGTTCCCTATCATACCAATTAATATTTTTTAGTATCTTGAGAACCACAATGAGGGGGGTTGAATCAGTGGTAATATTTTACAATATTAAATTTTCTTGATGTTAACCCCTACATTGTTTTTTTAGTTTTAACATTAGAAAATTAAAAAAACACAAAAAACATTGAAATAAACTAAAATAATGTAATGAACAAAAGATTTATAAGTCTCTTACATAGTTTGGGTCACTAAATACTTATCCGGGAAACTATTGCTAGTGAATAGAAATTCAGCATAATAGAAAAGTGAATAAAATGAGTGAACTCTTATTATACTCCATATATATCTTGATAGGAATGATTAAATTTAATCTTGTAAATTATAGAAATTATAATAAAAATAACCCTAACAATGAATAAGAAATAGTGCGAACTTATCCAAATAATATCATCTAGAAATTATACATATGATTTTCAGTGATCGGAAAGGGTATATTCAATGTGTTCTGTATATTTTCAATGGAACTCTATATGGTGAACCTTAAACAACTATGCCTTTCTTTAAACCTCAGTATGATGATGATTAAACTATTACACCACAAAACCTATTTAATTTTTAGGATTTAATATCTATCTAGAAGTTCTAATCGATGAATCTATCTGGTATATCTAATCAGAACCTCTAGTAGGTATTGATTTCTCAGTACACCTATATCTATTGTAATAAAATTAAACCAATTAAAAAATAGTTGGATACTCACATTTCATGAAAAAAATAAGCATTTCATCCCCTTAATTCAGGTAAAAAATTTACTATGTGTTGCACTTTCACCTCCCTTTTATAGATTCTCTTGAATCAGAAATTGTGGGAACCCAGTTTTGTTTTCCTACTCTATAAAATTTTATGGATGCTTATAAATAATTATAATGTGTTCTTGGAGCTTCATAAAGTCTCTAGTATCCAAAACCTTCTTCAAACATACTTAACATAATGAATTATGTTACTTCCCTAAATGTTATTAAACTTTGGAAGACGGAGAACATTGAATGATCCACTCATAAATTTCTTGGTTAAGAGGATTTAAAAAGACTTATATGAATCTCCTAAAAATTATTATCATAAAATTTTTTTCTAGAAAATGTTAAAATAGATTTTCCATTTGTTGTATTTCTATATGTTTTTATAATGTACTCAATATTTCATTATTTTGTTATCATTTCTATGATACTTATCCTTGTTTGATGTAGTTTAGATGATGTGTTGGAAAGATTTTATCCGATGCATCATAATTTTATAAGAACTCATTGCTAATACAGGAACAAAAAATCTCCTCTTACAATAACATATGACAACATCCCATCCAATGAAATCATGAATATTAATCTAATTTTCATCAGTATGAATGATATTTAAACAATCTCATGAATTCAATTATGTTATTCTGGAGACATCCACTAATCAATATCATTTTTTATTCCAGTTTCATTCTATACAATTGTTGGCAATGGTTATTTTTAAATGTAATCAAAAAAATGTCTACATTCAACATCAAAATTCATGAATTGTCTAACTCGAAATTTGTACAACTTTTAACAAAAAAAATTCACTATAACGACGTACAGACTATGGATATAAAAACAACAATTTTAACTATCCTATATAAAATATTGTTTTTTTATAATGTTTAAATTTTTTCCAACATTGAATGAATTATAATAAAAAACATTTATCTATTAGATTCCATTGGAATGAAAATTTTCTCTCCCCTTTTTTCTGTACAATATTATTTTAAAATAAACCTTCATCCATTTATAATGGTAAGAAGGGTCTCCCATAACATTCATAAAGTAAATATGAATCCATGATTAAGGCATATTTTTTAATTGTTACAAAACCACTATCTAGTACAAACCACCCTTGTCTATCCAACAACATTGTAATGAATTGATCTGGTACTACCCGGAATTTGTATAAAAGAATACAGACTTCCAAATGTGGACATCTATTTTACCACAATCTGGTGGTTTGTGAGGTGTATCCTTGATCACGTCAATCTGATGACTTTTGTTTGGTATATATGATCACCCACATTGGACAGATATCAATTTACATAAATTTGTAAAATAATTATATCTTCAGAATTATTGTCTAGACACTATAGTCCAATGATATTTATCCAGTTATTTCAATATGATTATTCATACATAATATTGGATTATTATAATCTTAATGACGTTGGTAACATATTGAACAGATTAATATCATTTGTAATTAAGAAATTTTCATTAAGAGGTTAATGAAACATCATTCACAAACTACAACACATCATATGAAAAACCAAATTAGCAACCTAAAAACACTTTCTCACATATGTTTTAAAAAAATTTAATACTAAATATGTTTTCAGTATATACCAAACATGTAACAAAAATCATTCCAAGTATCCTTTAATATTGAAATATTGAACAAATAATTTCATATTTTATAATCAAACAATAATTGATAACATAATGACCCATTCCATACTCTTTTCTATCGTAATTTAATATAGTTATGAATCATGTCATATAATATTACTTAAACTATTCATTATCTCACATATCTTATTTATAATCAATCCTAATAACAGAAAAGTAAAAATATATGTTTTGAAATGATACACCCCATTAAAACCTAGGGTCATGTAATTAATATTTATCCTAAGTAATCCTGAATGTTGTTCCCCATCCATTGGGTCCCACTAGATGGTTTTTGGGCACCATTGTTATAAAAATCATTTCATAATTATCCCCATACAGATTTTCATTCATATTCATAGTCTCATAATTTTATAAACATTACATATTCCTAACAATAAATAATTGGTTTAATTATGTTCCACACATGAAAATGGTTTAGTTAGTGTGTCCAAATTTTTTTGGGAGATGTTTCATTTTAAATCCCAACACTAAAAAGTGAATAATGGCTAAAATTTGACCGAAAATTGATTGTCTTAAAAAATGCCACTATAATGTCACTTATAGAAAAATTATTTGTTTTAAAAATATATTTTTCGATATCATAAACCATGAAAATTTATTATATTAATCCATAATTTTGACTAAATAAAATTTAATTAATTATTTTTAATTCTGTAATTTAATGATATTATTTAATTACATAAAAAAGAGTAGTACTGGGGATGTGGTGATTAGTACTATTGTTCTAGGGATTGTTTTAGTAGAAATGTGCTACTTAATTATTCCTCAATGGTTTAGAATATGGTGAAAAACCATTCAAACATGGTCCATATAGAAAATTTCTTTGGTACTATAGTTGACCTCACGTTAGAGAAAGAACTAGACAATTGAGTTTTTCTTTAAGCACCCAAAAATCTAAGCCATCCAGTGAATATCGTGGAGAAATGACTTTTCTTCATCCCACCAAAAAAAATATAAAAAACACTTTCCCTATTTTGAGGGGTACCTCCTCAACTAAGCATAACATCGATCGGATCAACCAACACCATCAAACCTCCTCCGAACTATATCATTGACCATTAACCTATCATCTTGAATCTGATTGTATAACATAGACATGGAGGACCACACTGTTCGGGGGGGGGTATGAATCATTATAAGCCACTATTTACCAATTGAAACCTTTTTCTCCCTGTTATATCAGCTCCTTTTTTAAAGATGGATCTCACTATCATTTTCTCTAATACAATTTTAATGTATACAATGATAATCAGAATACTAAACAATATAGGAAACATATTTTGTTAATGTGATTAAAATGTAATTTATATTAGTATGTTTTCGATTTATGGTGGTTATTATCTGACACATACAGTAATACTATTATATAACCAAGAAAGAACCCCATGCAATGGTTTATTAGTGATCCTACTACCCATGAACTGGCCAGGTACAAGTCATGACACTAATCAAAAAATTAATCACCACCATATATCTTTAGATAATGTTTATAATAATGTATTATAATTTGAATACTATATATTCGAAACCCTCCTTAAATTATCACTATCTATTATTCTTTTAATCTCCTATGGACTATATGAATATTATTACATTCAATAAATATATTACCATAAAAAATGTCAATGTATTAAATAGTAATATCAATTGACTATCGTCTCTTCCACCCCATACGATACTATATATAGAATAATTGTACGATGTTCTCACTTATTCGTCCTATGTGATCTTCGAAATCCAATATCAACGATGATTTCCTTATTTCTACTTTTGTTACATTAAAACATTAGGGTGAATAATCATAATATTATTCGATCTAACATATTATTTTTTCACTCATATAATATATTGAATAATTGGCATTTCAGTTTCTCACTTAATATCACTTAAAATACATTCTATATTATAGATATATATATTCCATGGAATTTAGAAATATATTATTATTAATATTTTCAATATAATCAATTTTTTATATCCAATTTGATCAATTATAACATTAATTCACAACTATTTCCCATGATATAATAATATTAATTTTTACGAAAAACAATATCATATATCTTTACACAAATACCCATGATTCTCAATAAAATTGATCAAAGGATACTTCATAATAATTCATTTATCCCTTATCTTTGTTAATGGGTTCAAATATACAAAATTTAAATAACATAATTATCATTTTTTGATCTTCATGTTCTTCCAAGATTAATTCTCTACCATGTTTTTCCTAAATCACATCTTGCAAACTGCATTATGATATTTAATATTTTAAGAATTTATCATTTCCATAACATTAAAATATCAAAGTTATCATATTATGGAATAATAAAAAACCATTATATATCCTATGGAATCACTCAATAACCCTTATATATAATATTTTTCAAGGTATTTACCCTTATGTATTGGAATTTCCATGATGTAATCTCAAACATAAGTTTCATATTTTTAGTGTGATTTAAAAAAATAATCATTACGCTCATGTATAGTCTAGGGAACTCATATCCACCCTTAAATACTAATTGTTCACCCTTACCATTGTGTTTTATACCCTTATTCATGTACAAGTATTATTCATGTTACTCTTACTTATCTAACCTAATGAATGAAAAAAAACTATATCTTTTGTATAAATTGAAAATGAAAATTACATATAAAATATTTTTATGTAATTTTGAAAAATATTACTAAAAAACATTAGAATTTATCTCCATCTATTTCAACTGATTTATAATTGGTTTTTTTCTCTTAAATTATTATCAATATACATAAAATCTCTATAGGAATTTATCAAATTTTCCTATAATATTTATCCCAATATCAGAAAAATTAAAACTAAATAATTCATCAAATCCAATTAAAATATTTAATAATGGATCGTTTCCAATTTTCTAATTATTGGATCACTTGTTCCATACGTAACTATAATTTAATGTTATTATATCATCGATGAGATATAAACATTTAAAAATAGCTTTCAAGCTTGTTATTAACTGGGATGGATCATCATCAAAATACTATCCAACTTATATTTTTATTTAATAAATTGATTCTTCCTAGATTCTTCTTTGAGATATAATATCTTGAAATATCAATAGTCTATATAACCCTTATTAGCATATAAACTTCCATAAATTTACAAAAACCAATTCTTGATATTACCTTTGAAAGAGAAACATTCTTGTTAATTTTACTAGGTATTCCAATCATTTTTAGCTATGATGTTTGTATTTACAATAGATAATATAATTTTATTTTCAAAATTTGAATGGACCTCCATTGATAGTAACTCGAACATACTCTTTCATCATATGAATAATGAAAAAAATAATTTATATTCCTTTCCAATAATTTTTTTTCCACCATTATAAAATTTTCCACCATAATGGAAGTCTTCTTTAAAATTGATCAAACATGAGAGAACTAATAACTCAACGATTCAAGATGTTTTATAATATATTCATATCAATGTATATAGTGAACCTTATATTGGGTAAATAATTCTTATTCTTCTCATATCACATTTTTGGTCACCCCAAACTATATCAAATTTTCTCTTAAAAATACTTATTGATATCATAATTAATCACATAAAATGAATCATTGTTCAATGTGGGTTCCACAATCACCCATTTTAGATATATTATCAAAACATATACAGAACATTCATGCAATATGTTCGCATCCGTTTAGTTATCTCTCCCACTTAATTAAAAGAGGTACCATGATTTTTAAGAGTTAGCGGAATCATTTCAATTCAATATTAATTCCCTCAATTATAACACAGTAATCCTTGGATATAAATTATTTATGTTGAATGTATGATTAAATAATTTTGAAAGGAAATATATCCATAAAAAACAATAAATATGCGACAAAATAAAAATTTCTTTCATCGGTGAATTAAGCTTATTTTCAATATTATAACGATTTATGGATTTATTATTATATATTTTAACAATAATTTATGCACTCAACATAACACACAAGTTAAAAACAGTCATAAAACACGAAGGATTAGTTTTAGAAGTTGGAACTAAAATTTCTAAAAATATATGTATATTTATAACACTGATGAAGCCAATTTCATCTATTTGAAATCATAATTTTATCTTCCAAATCTCGGAGTAGTGAAAATAAAAATAGAAAATTTTAAGGAAAATTTAAGATGATATTTCAATAATATTTTTTTTCTTGAAATAATATCTTCTAGAATCATTATAGTAATTCCTAATTAAAGGAATACAATCTTGTATCACTTCATAAATGATTATCTATTAGTTAAACATGATTCAGGATAGAAAACTTTAGAACAAATCCATAATATAAATCATTATATATTTTATCTAGACTTGATAATCTGATTATATTATTCAGTTCTCTGCATAATACATGTATCACCTTAATTTCCCATATGGAATGGAAAAAAACCATATATGTGAGAATATGTTGGATCTCCATTTCTCAATCATGAGAGGTGTAAATTTCTTCCTAATACAGATATTATTTTATTTTATTTTTGATTACTCTTAGAAAACTCTTCATATTTTCTCCCTCGATTATCTATATAGCAGTTATTGGAAACATTGTTATCATTCCTCTTTGTGATACCAGTGAGTATAGTAACACTTTTACATTGACCAATAATTCAATTTAGCCTTTTGGTTCTACATAAATCATTAATATCATTTTAAATTGGGATGGTATAATGATCAGAAACTCCTTGGAATGATTGAATACATCTTACAACATCCATATAACATCACTTGATCCCTCAAGTAATATTTTTTTGAAAACAAATCATTAAATTTGTGTGGTACATCCATTTTAGTGATATATTCTTAAAACTAAATCCTTTTATTTATCTATTCAATTAATTTTTCAATTTTATATAAATTTATTATAGTTATAAAAATAATCCAATCCCATTTGAAAAAGTCTATATTGTTACGACCCAAACATGAACAGCCACTGAAACAGTGTTAAACGGGTCGGGTGTTACAAACATAGGCACACCTCTCCAAATTCCAGAGGCTTCCAACTAGAAGACAGGGTCTTAATAGGTATAGTGGGGAGGCTATACCCTCTCGGTGGATAATAATAAAACTATTCTGATTATAATAATAAATATGCAGTAGAATAAACCACTCAGTAGACTCGAACTAGACCCATAGAGTGGAGGTACATTCAATATCAATAAAAAATGGAAGCAATAAATATAAACAATGGTAGAAGAAGGTAAAAACAACAACATTATGAACACTTATAACTACTACCAAACAAAAAACATGCATCCAATGCAGGTCATACATATCCATATGTAAAGACGCCAATGGATAACCAAATGTTTCTACAAAAAAGTAATCATGATGATATAGGAAAGTATAGAAAACAAAGTAAACACTAGCTAGGAAAGACTTCAAGGACCATTCCATCTCTATGCCACAACTAATGCAGCACGGATCCACAAGCTAGCCTCTTTTCTTCACGTAAATACATAGTGTCTGTATGCGTCCTGAATGGCCCATCCAGGACGTGAGATGAATCTCAATAGGATAGCACCCAAAAGTGTGTACCTAATATAAGAGTTTAAGTATTCACTCATTTATATGGAAAACAGTCAAAAATATGATGCAAAAAATAACAAACTCCACTGGTGCTCAACAACCACCATGGAGTGTCACCAGCTTCGCCCAACGCCAGAATCGTTGTCATGTAACTTGGCACCAAGTGCCCCCTTACACCGCATGTCTCAAGTACAGATGTCCCAAAGGCACAACCAAGAAATTGTTAACCAGGGGAACAACAATTTATATCCTCAAATAATTAACCAGAGTGATAGCGAGGTCTTCCATCAAATAGAGTAACAAGAGGGGAAACGATATCAGCCCTCAAAATATAGTAACCGAAGTGACAACTATGTCATCCCTCAAATCACCTTGAGCCTTTTCCCCCAACCCAATAGCTTCACTTCCCTCCCTTGAAGGCTCCTCGCCTTCCAAATGGATTCCTATGGCAAGCACACCCAAACCAATAGTACCTAAACTGTAACTAACAGGGGCCTATACCCACACGAGTGGTCAAACACTCCTTGTCACGGAGTCGCTCTGTGTGCAAACTACTGACTGTTCAGGGTGAGCAGTAATCAACATAATAGTACCTAAGCCATATAATCTATGACACCTCATGCCCCCCGACCATGTAACTAAAGTCTGATCGCCCTCCCATCTACGTAACCCATGCCATGCCCAACCTGACAGTCATACTACCTCAAGCTGATGTCCTTGATGCCCAATCCCGTTGTCAGAACCACCCAACATAACTCGGGCCATACCCAACCTATGATCAGCATCACTTAAGAATTTTCCACCCATTCCCAACACAACCCAATGTTTTCAGCATATGAAATTGAGAAATTACATGTATAACACATTTAATCAAAATAGATAAATAGACAAAACAATATAAACAATTGAATTGCACTATCCCAACAGTTATCAAACAATATTACTGAGGTCTTTAATTCCTCTAAAAATTCATTTCAAGGATTATTAAACTAAACTTAATAGTTTATTCAAAAAAATTATAACCATTTTTGTAATTCCTCGGTAAAAATGCCTTGATGTGTAACGACCACTCGCCCAAACCCTCTCAAGAAAAACTGGAAACATGGCCTACCATAAATAATACCATATGTCAAATAATTGTTAAACAAGAAATAACTGGTGAAACAGAATCACACTCAAAATACCCACAAACGCGCCAAAGGTCGTGCCACCCAAAAGTCTGCGAAAACACAGAAAGATGTATGCACCACCTATATAATACGTGTACGATGATACTCCACCAATAACAACCTCCAATTAGGTCTATAATGAGGTTGACCTACAAATGAATCAAAACCTCTCCAACCCCTATAACTCATTCTTGAATTGAAATCAAGAAGAAATGATCAAGATGAATCAAGGCCTTAATAGGGGGTTCCAACGAATTAAAATGTGTTTGAATCCAATCTCAGATGAAGAAACATGAGGGAATTGAATCTTCGGCAGCCTATTTCATGAAACTTGGTGACCCCCTAATCCCTCTTCCTCAAAAGAGACTACTTCTAGTTTTAATGAAAACAATAAAGTACACGACATGTACTTTAGGACTACACGTCGTGTTTCATTTTATTATTCATAAGACATAAGATATTTCCTCAAGGACTTGCCGACTGACTATAGGGCATGTACCTATGGTATAAGATGTGTACATTTTTACTCATTCAACATCCCCAACACGCCATGTATATCACCATACACTACCCCTCTACACGGCGTTTACAATTAGTACATGACATGTACATACTAAAATAGTTCTACCCAGCCAATCGACCTACACGCCTTGTATGCCCTTAACACGGTCAAGGGTACATGACATGTCTATAACTACATGCTGTGTAGTAATAAATGCCTACAGGGTCATCACACAACATGTACGTGGGGAGTACATGGTTGTCACTCTCCAATCCCATACACGGTGTGTACTCTAGAGTACACGGCACGTATTCTGGAAATCATCCGAACATCCCAATTTTTCCCAGTATTCTCAGGAACATGTAAAAAATTCAAACATTGTCGAGATTTTGAACCATTGTAAAAACCCAGGTTCTTACATATTTAATTATTTCCCATTTCAAAATTGATGGACATTCTTGTTCATTGGGCAGAATATTCATAAAACATGATGGAAATTCTTTTGAAAATATTAATCATAATAACCCATGTTATTCCCACATTATTTCTTTCTATATGTTGTCCTTAATTTATCATGTTATATTTGTACAAACATGGTTGTTTAAGACCATCAAGCATCTTCTTTGTGACCACTACTCTTTAAAATTACATATATATATTCCATGTATCCAAACATTATTGTTGTAAATTGTATTTTCTATTTCCTTTGTGAACTATTTATTAACTGATACCCCCCTACTTTATAAATGAATTTATTATTTATTGGTATTGAAATATTTTGATAACATTCATGATCTCAATACACCAACCCATAACAAAACCTCCATATGAAATTAACCTTGATTTTCTCTTTTTAAAATCAGTCTATCTATATTTGATTCCATTATGTACTTATTTAATTTATTCCTCCAGTTGGGTTTCACTTGGGGATAATCTTTATATATTCCAAATTCTATTCACTTTTGATTTGATACATGTTTCTCATGTTTTTATATCTTTCTATATTTTTCCATATTAAAAAAATGCTTCATTATACATGTAAATAAATTTAATTCAAACAAAAATTTCTAGAATATATGATACCTTTTGTTTTAATACTATAATAGATTTATTATTATATAAACAATATCTTTATTTTTAATGAATTAATATCATTTTAATATAATTATCCTCTATAAAATTTCTGTTTATAGAATGTATTTTCATAGTTATATTCTAGGAATCTTCTAGTGTCACTTATATATTTTTTAATTTGAATTCTTAATCAAGAAACAACATGTTTATGATATTCATGTTAACCATAGGTCATATATCATTTTTATTAAATCTCTATTTGTTTTCACTTAGTATTACTGTCTTACATTTGGGGGTTATCTTATAATTATATTCCAAATATTTTAATCTTGTTATTTGTGATCATAATTTGGAATCCTTGTTAGAAATTTCTCTCCATAATTATTGAATATTTTATTTTATAAATATTTTTCATTTATATTTTTCATGTCTTGTATTATGAATCTCATTCTGAAATATAGTGAAATTTTCATCCAGTTCCACATTCATAATGCTTTTTATATCCATCATGATTAGAAACTTTTACTCACATCAATGAGTTTTTCCAATTCCTTCCCCAAATATTGTAAATATTCCACATGATTTGGGATCTCAAATATAATGTTTCTAAATAGTGAAAAATAAAAAATAATATTAATTTTTGAAAGATATTAACGATTCCATTTAAAATGATAATTGAATAATCATTTGATTCAATAATAATGTGATCTTCCTCACTTATTCTTTGATATTATATGGAGTTATTTTAAATGATATTTTATTTTCTAATTAATCACTCGAGAAAATGAAAAAAAATTATATTGAGGTATTATTATCATCTAGATTTTATTTTTGACCAACATATCTTCTATATTCATAATAATTCTAATTTCATCATTATTATGAAATGTTGTTGTTTTTTATTAATCCTTTCATAAAAGGGATAAATTATTTCCTCTTTTATTTATCCATACTATTATTCATAATCTTGTATTAGATGATATTAATATCCATATATTATATTTTGTAAAGGCCTGAGCCATGAAACCCAATTTCGCTAAATTAGTTTAATACATTGACATAATTACAAGGAGTCATGTCCTGATAGACCAACCAGTTTATTATTCTTGTAAAATTGATTACATACATGAATGTTACATTACAGTTTCTAACATACTACACATCATACATATTCATTTGATAAAAACATTGTTCCCTTAGCTTATCCATGCATATCAATCATAAAACACATCTTGGGATCCTCATAAATTAAAACATAAGAAAGGGGTGAACACAGATGCTCAATAAGGGTAAATAATTTAGCCGAATCTATAAACTTTTAATGAAATACGTGTAATAAAAAAACATCATTTTAAACATAGACCTGAACATAATATGGAACAAATTAAAAAAATGACCATATAATCATGAACATGTATATTATACTAGTCGAATAATAACATGTAATAATTAATTTCATAATTACTGAATGCCTAACACCGGACATCATTACCACATAGTCTAGGGCTCATGCCCAGAATACAAATAAACATTTTGTGAAAGCCTTGTTTAAGGAAACTAGTTTATCTCATGAGACCTACCAATGCATTAAAGAGGAATATCATGCTCCAAAAGTCACTTACTAATTCCAATGCATTCCATATATGAAAATGTTGAAACCTATAATAATCATTTGTATTAAAACTAGGAAAAAATGCCAATACTTCAACCATAACCCATAAATGGAAAAAATAGCACATAAACAGTCAAACATATAATAACTAATTCAATACAATATTGAATATTGTATTAAAAATCAACCCTAATCAAGAATACTATCCAGTAAAGGCTGCTGATATTGTTGAAAATGATCAATATAATTTTTTTGAGAGAAACATCCAATTTTGTAAAATCATTTTGAAGTCACAAATTTATAAAGGAATCCATTTAAAATAGATTTTTGAATCAAAGTGTCCCATACCACTTGGAAAAATTTGAAAGGAATTATAATTTTAAAACAATTAGATCCATATAAATAAATCCTTAAAACCATTTTGAAAACATCAACATTAATGATAAAGATTTAAAAGACTAAATATATAAAACATGTAGAATGATTTTTTAGTTATATAGTACCTTAAAATAATAATTTTGAAATTTCATTTATGTATCATGGACATGTATAATAAATATTTCCCAAATTTGTTTTACAAATAAACAGTCTTAGATAATAAATGGATTCAGGAATTAACCATTACCATGCACATTCCTTTGGTCGAGGGTACATTTAACCTCTTGTATAATGACTATAGTTTTTTTATTAAAATATAACAGTACCAGATTCATATTTATTATATCATAAATGAATCATTAATGACTTTATACTACCTATTTAATAAATATTTTCATGTTAAATTAACAATTCTGGTAATAATCGCTTTCTTTATCGTTTGGGTTTCAACTTGTTATTCGTGATTGTATCATTTAGATCATGATTTAAAAACTTCCAGAATATATAAAATGATTTATATATAATACATATTTAGAATATAAATATGTATACTTGATATATATATTAAATGGAAAACCCCTTTTATGGAGATGGTATGTCGTACGTATGCATAAACGCAGTTTTCGTTTTCATGTTGAATTGAACAGAAGTAAGTGAATAAGATATATGTTAGTACATATATACACGCACACAAACACAGATATATATATATATATATATATCTTCAATAGAATTATTATGTCATATATTACATACTTAGTAATGATATATATTTTTAAATTCATCGTTGAATTATGAACCTTGAAATGAATCTCATCGCATCATGGAGACGATAAGCCGTATGTACACACGAGCAAGGAAATAACTTTCCTTAATAATTAAAATATATTGAATTGGATGGTATATTAATTGTACAGAAACATTTTAATGTTATTAAAAATATTATTATAAATATTACTAATCATTATATCCATCCAAATAACATAGTGTTGAATAAAAAAGTGCACCACGATGTGGAGAGAAAAACCTGTACGTACGCACGCATAGTGACATTTTCATTCATAGGAAAAATAGGATACTGAATATGGTTGTACCATATTCATAATAAAATTACAGTATGTAGAAGGTAATGTAGTTATTTTTTTTATGGAAATAACTATGAAAGAGAATGTTGAAGAAGAGCCAACATTGAAAGAGGTGATAAAATTATTATCTCATCGTCGGGTGTTTCCTTTTTATTTGAATAGAAGGCCTCCATAGGATGGAATTATAAAAAATGGAAGGCCTCTACGATTTTTTAGGGACATTGGGAGAATATTTCATTAGGATTTTACTGATTGAAATGGCATTGGTGGTGTGAATTTGAGACAAGGGGATGTGCCCTTTTATAAGAGGTGTGAGGGGCACCGTAGAAAAAACATGAAATATTAATTTATTATACAATCATATTTGTTTTATAATGGCTCAAAATGATTTAATTTCTAGCCCTAGGTGGTTATGGGTTGAAAACATCCCAACAAATAAGTTTTATGCAAGTTTAGGTTGTGATATTATCCTTATCATTTAAATTTAACTCTTAGTTAAATTGTTTAAAATTTACCATGCCTCTTTATTAGAATGACCCAAAGGCCTTATTTTTTAATTTATTATTGATAATACCCATTTTAAGGGTTGAATAAGAACCTATACATGACTCATAGGCCCAAGGCACAAGACCCGACATGACTTGCAATACATGAACCGAAGGCCCAGAGGCATACCATGCCCAATACATGACCTTTACGCCCAACCCACTAGAACTGCCCCTCCCCAGATTCTGCATCATTGATTATCTGGCTCCCCACCTTGCATTGCTGATCAGATCACATTGCCCCATACAAAGCTGCACGGTGCCTAGTCCCAATGGCGGTTTCCATACCCTCTCACTCTTCCAATCCGATTAGCTCTGCTACTGGTGACTTCTATTCTTGTAGCATGTATCCTCTTTCGTGGATGTCATCAAAAGCCTAAATTTACAATTTTTTTTATATTTATAATATCAATTATTGTAATATTTCATTAGTAATGTAATTACTGCATTATCAATGTATCATAAATAAATTTAATTATATAGTCTCTAAAAATTATAAATAAAATATCATGAGGTAAGAAATATATTTATCTTTCTAATGAATATTTATATTTGAATTTATATTAAGTGTAATCTAATATTTAAAATGTTTTAGTTATTAAAAATTAAATATAATTATTTTAAATCATTATTAAATTAAATAATAATAAATGTTATAATCTAATCCAAGTGGCCCAAAATGACTGTATTTTATTCTAAAGGATTATTTTGTAAAAAATAAATTTATACAAGTGAATTAAGACATGTTTTTGGATAATTATAATATCATTTTTAGGTTTAATTAATCTATTTAATTTTAACCGTGGTAAATAAAATTCAATAGTTACTATTATACAAAAATTATTTTCATCCTATTGAATCAAATTTTACCTACTGATTTCAACTGTTTCTCTATGAGTTTTGAAATGAAATTCACAAAAGCGGTAAAATTACGTTTTATGAAAATTTGCAAAAGTTCCTAGAGGTGGGTAAAGATGTTAAAAAATTAAATAAAATCTCATACATATATTCTTATTAACAAATAACAGGAATAAATTATATTGACTAATATAGGTATTATATATCTATGTTGACTTTAAAATAAATTAAAAAATAATAATTATTTAAATATAATTTGTTTTAAACAATAACTTCGTGTTTTTCCGTATTAATAAAAAACTAAATGTTTTAAAAAAAAACCAAAAATTATCCTTAATATAATTTTGATATTTTAAATAAAAAATTTATTTATATTTAACCAAATCTATAAAAATAAATGTTGCATTAATTAATTTAAAATTAATTCCCGTTTTCAAAAACAAAAAACCGGTTTTTAAAAAAGTAAAAACATTCAAAAGATTAACCTGTTTTTCTGTGAAATTTAAATGTGAAATTATTTATAATGAACTATATTGTATTAAATGGTAAAAATATAATCTTATTTTACTTCAAAACAATTCAAATGAAACATTTATCACTACGAATTATTTTTATTAAAAAATTCTTTTTTCAATTAAAATTTAGTATTTTCACTTTTCATCAAAATATAAAAATTATCAAAAAAGTTCCTAATATTTATCCAATCTAAATTTTTTTGTCCAAATTCTAAATATTAATTTAATATAATTGATTTAAATATATAAAAGTATCAAATATTTTTTTTGGAATTATTTTTCCATTTAAAGGCAGTAAAATTACATTTTATTGAAAAATACTTCTTTTATTTAACAAAAATAATTTTTTATTATATTATGTCTAATAAAAACATAATATGGATTATAAAATTATATGGAGTATATAAAATTCAAAACTCTGTTAATATTATTCATAACCACTTTTTGGACGGCTTGTTTGGTTTTTCATGGTGCGCTTGAACTCCGTATTGCGAGGTGTGCAAGTTATTGTATTACTTTGAAGAGGTAAAATAATATAAAATCATGAGGTGTTACATTATTCCCTATTTCAATAAATTTCATCCTCACAATTTGAAATTTTTCTTTTAAAATAAAAGGTTAAAAATAGAAAAATACCTTTGTGGAAAACTCACATCAGAAGTTGGGTTAATAAAATATAGTCTTAATAATAGGGAAAGGGAAATGAAAATTTCCCCACCAACTTATGATATCTATTTGCAGAAAATTTGTGGCAATTGGTGAAATAAAATTGGATGAAAAATATAATAATGTTTACGAATTGATTGAGGTTATCAATGACAACCAAGTGTAAAATCGAGGGCTCTATAGCCATCAATCTATAATGATTTAAAATATAATCAGTTTAAAAGAAATATAAGGTATTAGGATAATTAAATATTGGTTTTATGATCCCATGAATAAATGTTATGAATTAAATTTTTCATGGAATAAGTAAAAAAAGAATAGTTGACATGTTGAGTTTCATCCGTTAAATAATTTCTACAACAAACTCATCTTTCACTCCAAAAGATAATAGAACTCAAAAATATTATATTTATCCTAATCATATAGGGTTAAATAGAAATTAATTTATAATTTATATGTCATACCATTTATAAAAACTAAATAATACAAGCCCGGACATCACTTGCGATATTTGGTAGGTGATTCACCCTTGTCGCCTTTTAGTTGCGGGTTTAAGTATCGTGACCTTCACGAAAGCTAAAGGTTGTCACCATAACTGTGAGTCAACCTTTTTAGAACAATAAAAAAATAATATTAATAAATGAATTGACCTTTAAAATATCATACAATTTCAAACTAAATCCATTTCAAGGTTTAGACATATCCAAAATACTTCTGTCGAAACTCATTGTCCAAAATTTATATGAATGAAAACATAATGAAGATATCTTTTTCCACATAATAACATGGGAATACCTTCATTATGTATTCTCATAAAACATGGTATCACTGTAAATTAACATAAAACTTTATTAATTACATTCACTCTCCCTTATTCATTATAGAATACTGGATATATTCCTTATATCCAAAAAAGTTTTAAACTCGATGAATTATGGAATGTATAAATCATTAATCATTTTCAAGGTAGCCAAGAATATCCGATATAATTTATCCAAATTAATTGTATCTTATTCCAAACTCACTACCTCAGTATCAGAACTACATTAAGGTTTATCATTCCTTAGCCATGTATTTTCCCAAGATTAACTTGATATTGAGTCACTTTTCTTAGTAATATTCAATATCAATTCCTCAATAAAATAGCATTGCAGTAAAATCCTTATATACTCTATAATTATAATATCTTTTTCATCATTAATAAAATTCTCAAATGACACAATTCTTTAATAACAACATAATAAATTTTATCATTATTCTTCATCTGTGGTACTATCATATCCTGATTATTATACAATAGCATCATTTGGGTATACTATAATGATAAAGACATTGATTCATGTACTGACCCAAATCCTTGGAGATGAAGCGTTGTATACTTGAAACCTTTTTGTTACCCTTGCAACCACGTTCTTGGTGTCCTTTTTCTCATCACTAATAATAGACTCACATTCCCTTCAATCATTTACCAAGACGATTCTTTAAATATTTATCACATATGGGGAAATCATTCTTTCCCATCTTCCCTTTATCCATCTTTCTCTCTACCATCCTTTTCTTCTCTTGCTTCCCTTTAAAGACACAGGACTCAAAGAAGTCTTTACTTATCTAATTAACACATGATACTATTTCTTTATTTGATGAGAATAAATGAGACAAATTTCCCTTCTTATTGTTGGAATATGACCAGAAATATACTATTCTTCTTACTCTTTGGATTACGCGTATTAGAGGAGTTCTCATTCCTTCTATTGGGAAACATTTATAAACAATGGCATACACTATGTTAGTTTATGAATTGAAATTCATAATTACAAACATGTAATATATATTCCATAAATTAAAATTATTATTCATATAATCTATAATCAAAAAAATGTTTTCATTTATTAAATATTTACTCCGAAATCATTCATAATGTCTTTTAATTAAAATGTAAATTATTCTAAGCATATCCCCGGGAATGTTGTAATGTAAAGTGAATCAATACCCATTTCCATGTACTAGGATACCCTAGGTCAAGATCGAAACTCATTTTTAGAGTATTTAATCCTATATACATCTTTGTTTCAGCCCCCTATACTTACTCATATCCAGACAAGGATGTATTTGTAGAAAATACAAAAAAATCTCTATATTTCCAAAATTTTAGGATGTTCTTCTATAATAATCCTTAAACTCTATCTTAGGGTAATTTTCTCTAAGCAGAGTGCATATAAATCTAGTTTCCAAGGTTAGTACTAAACTTCCTTTGATACCAAATGTGACACACCAACCCCAGAAGACCACAGTTGGTGCATTATTGTAATATCTTGGCATGATTACAAGGAATAGAGCCATGAAGGACCAACTAGTTTAGCAGTCTTGGAAAATAGATTACATACAAGAACGTTAAATTACACATTTTAACATACATCACATCTTACATAATAATTTTATAATGTGGTTATATCCATATCTTAAACCTGCATATAAATCATAAAACACTTCTTGGGATCCTTGGAAAATAATCCATAAGTAATGTTTGAGCTCAGATGCTCAGTAAGGGTAAATAATTTAGCGGATGATATAAAATTTTAAGGCAAGATGTGTAATTATAAAAAATGCCTATTAAACATACACCTGGACATATTATAGAAAATATAAATCAAACATTACCATATAAACATGCACTTAGATATTCAACTAGTCGAATAATGACATGTAATAATTAATTTCATAATGAGGGAATTCCCAACGCCAGACATCCTTACCATATAGTAAAGGCCTCCTGCCAAGACTACAAATAGATCATTTGTTAAGGCCTTTCTCTAAGACACTAGTTTGTCTCATGAGACCTACCGATGCCTTGAGAAGATATAACGAGCTCCACCCATCACTTACTCAGTTCACTACATTCCTCATATGAAAATGTTAAATCATATCATAAACATTCATATTAAACTGGCATACGAAATGCCCATGATTCAAGAAGAAACCATGAAGGGTATAAAAAAAGCACATCCATTTTCAAACATATCATAAATCATTGAAAAAAATATGCAATATTGTATTATAATAAATCAACCTTATTCATGAATTATATCTAGTAAAGGATGCTGACATTGTTGAAAATGATTAGTATAACTTTTTGAGTGAAATATCCCTTTTTGGTAAATAATTTAAAAGTCTCCAATTTATAAAGGAATTCATTCAAAAGAAATTTTTGAATCAAATTTTCAGATACATATTTGAAACTGTTGAATGTATGTATCATTTTAAATTAATTATGTCCATATAAATAAATCATTATAATAATTTTGAAAACATAGACATTAATGAGACAGATTTAGAAAAATAAATATTTAAAACATATAAAATGATTCTTTTAGTTAAAGAGTACCTTAAATAAATTATTTTGAAATGAATTTTATGAAACATAGATCGGGATAATAATGATTTTCTAGAAAATAAATACAGAGAAACAATCTCTGACAATAATGAGATTTATGAATTAGCCCATACCTTGAAAATTCCATTGGTTGAGTGTACATTTAACCTCCTTTATAATGACTATAGTGAGTTATCAAATTATACCAGAACCGTATTAATATTTATTATATCATACATGATTCATTTATGAGTTTATACTTCCAATTTAATAATTAATCAAATGATAAATTATCATTTCAGTTAATGATTGATTTCTTTACATACGTTTTTTAACAAGTTATTCTTTATAGTATCATTTAGATCATGATTTAAATACATCCATAATAAAAAAATTATTTATATATAATATGTAGTTAGAATATAAATATGTATAATAGATAGATATTTGAAATGGAAAACCCCATTTATGGGGACGATAGTCTGTATGTACTCATAAACGTTGTTTCTGTTTTCATATCATATTGAATGGAAGTAAGTGAATAAGATATATATATGTAAATACACACACATGGACACAAAGACACACACAAACACACACACACACACTCACACAAAGACACACACACACAAATATCTCCAGTATCATTATTATGTCATATAATACATTATTATTAATAATATATATTTTTTATAATCATCGTTGAATGGTGAAACTGGAAGTGAATCTCATCACATTGTGGAGACAGTAATCCGTACGTACACACGAGTATAGATATAATTTCTTTAATGGTTAAAAGGTGTGGAATTGGATTGTATTTTAATTTTACCGAAATATTATAATTTTATTTTCATTATTTTAAAACATATTACTAATCATTATATCAATCCAAATTATATAGTGTTGAATGACAATTTACACTACGATGTAGAGATGGTAAGCCATAAATATGCACACATGGTAACATTATCAATCATAGAATTGATAGGATAATTAATATGGTTGTACCATATTTATAATGACATCATAGTATTTTGAAGGTTCTGGTGTTTTTATTTTGTTTTGTAAATAACAAAGGAAAAGAAAGTGGAAGAAGAAAAACATTGAAAGAGGTGATTAAATAATTATCTCTCCTTCGGGACTTTCCTTTTGATTTGAACAAATTGGCTCTTTTGGATGGTATTATGCTCAAGGGGAGGCCTGTATTTTGAAGTGAGGGAAGATGGGAGGAGAATTGGGTAGGTTTTGTTTGATCCAAATGGATTTGTAGGTGTAAATTTGAGAGAAGGAGAAGTTCCCTTTTATAATTGGGATTAGGGGAACCTTAGAAAAAACATGAAATATTATATATTATACAAACATATTCTGTTTTAAATGGATCCAAATGAATTTATTTCGAGCCTCATGTGTTTATGGGTCACAATAATCTCAACCAATAGGATTTAGTTATGTTTAGATACCATAATAACCTTATCTTTTGAATATAACTCTTTGTTAAATAGTTTATCATTACCATGCCTCCTAAACTTTTTATCTTATATGGTTTATAAAAAGAGTATAAATATCCATGAGAAACCAAAGTGGTTCATTAATTACATTTATATTATTTCATACTTATTTTGGCCTAGCCTTAAAGTTTTAGAACTATTAGAAAATTTAATAAAATAGTATTTCTTTTAAAAACTCATTTATGTAAATTTTGACACTATTTTGTATTTGGTTATTGGGAAAGTAATTAAATCACGATTAGATTGAAAAAAATAAATTGAATCCACCCTAAAATGACATATTCATCAAAAAAAATTTGTTATGTCATCAAAATCATCAATTTATTTCTACTTTTATATTAGTAATATCAATTATTTTAATTTTCATTAACAAGGTCATTACTGCATCATCATTATGTCATAAATAAATTTAAACATTTAATTTGTAAAAATTATAAAAAAAATACAATGATTTATTAAATCTTGTTAACTTTCTAATAAATATTTATAGATCAATTTTTCTTATGAATAACCCTATATTAAAAATGATCTAGTTATTATCCGTTGAATTTAAGACTTTTAACTCTTCTTTAAATAAAATATTAATAAATTTCCTAATCTAATACAAGTGGGCCAAAAGTATAATATTTTATTCTTAAGGGTGATTTTGGTCATAATAAACTTATCCAATAGATGTAGGACATGTTTTAGGGTAATTATAATATTTGTTTTACATTTAACTACCATATTTACGTTTTACCATGGTAAATTTAATTCAAAAGTTAATATTCCCCAGATATTATTTTCATCCTATTTTACAACATTTTACATACTAATGTCAACTGATTCTGTCATATTTTTTACTTTAAATTCATAGAATATGTAAAATTACGTTTTATGCAAATTTTCAAATGTGCATAAAAGTTGGTTAAAATACGATAAAATATTCAATAAAATTTTATTCATTTATTCTTATTATTAAATGACTCTAATGTATTACATTGAATTAATATAGGTATTATGTATTTATTTTGAAATTAAAAAAATTGTAAAATAGTAATTATTTAAATAAAAGTTGGGTTTAAACAATATCGTAGTGTTTTTTACTATTCATCAAAATTGCATGTTTTCAGAAAAATGCCAAAAATTCACCCTAAGCTAATTTTTGTAGTCAGAATACAAAAATGATGTATATTTTACCAAATTCAAAATATAAAATTTGTATCTATTAATTTAAAATTAATTCCCACTATCAAAACCAAATAACGAGTTTTTAAAAATAATACTATCAAACGATTGACAAGTGTTTATGTGAAATTTAAATGTGAAATTACATATAATGACCTAAATTGAACTAAATGAAAAAAATATATTCTAATTATACATACAATTCATTCATATGAATAATTTAACACTATAAATTATTTCAATTAAAAAATGTTTTTTTAATTAAAATTTAGTATTTGTCACAATTCATCAAAAGATGAAAGTTATTCAAAATGTACCAAATTTTTTTCCAAAATATGTTTTTATGTCCTGCTTCTACAGAAGAATTTATTTTCACTAAATTTAATATATATAATTTCCAAATATTGGTTTTGGAATGGGATTACCATTAAAAGTTTGTAAAATTTCATTTTTTGAAAAATACTTCTTTTATATAAAAAACTGAATTTGTTATTATATTCTGTCTAAGAAACACATAATATGGATTATAAAATTATATAGATTATCTAAAATTCATAATTCAGTTAATATTATTCATAACATCTTTTTGAACGGCTAGTTTGATAATTTGTGGTGCGGTCGAACTCTATGTTGTGTGTAGCGCAAGTTATAGAATTAGTTTAAAGAGATAACGTACTATGAAATCATTTGGGGTTACATAGTTCTTATTTATGTATTATGTTCATGATTAAATTAGAAAATAATGACAAAAACCTCGAGAAAATTCCAATTCTTTATTACAAAAATTATGGTAGAACTAGGGATTTGATACTAATATATGGGATTTATAGGATCTATGCCCCACATTTAGAGGGTTGTTAGTATATGGGGTGTAGGGTGGGGGTGAATAAATGTGACCTAAAATTTAAATAATTAAATATTTTTCCACAATAATCTGTGAACCTATTTACTGAATGTTTGTAACTCTCATTTTATGTCACATGGGTTTAATGCTTTCAATGATAAATATAAAACCAAACAATCAAAAATACATAAAATTGATAATGGGTTCTCATATACTATTGATGATTATACCCTAGTGTGTGGGGGATTTTATGACACAAGACATGCACACACCATTTCTAATTCAATTTTATAATAATAAATAAATAAATGAAATGATATATAATCGATCATATCATCCTCAAGTAGAATAGGTATAATGATAAAAATATATATATAAATAAAAAAATAAGTTTCTATATTCTATCATTGGAACCCATAAATTATTATTCTTGTAATATATGATTTTACTAGACCCTATATGATGTATTATTAGTAGTGAATTCCCATTTATCTCTTATAGAATATGAATATGATATCCTTCCATAGATTTATAGAAATAGTAGTTGGATAACATTTACAAAAAATACAAACATGAAAGTGTAACTTATTATTTTAAAAAAACATAAGGAATAATAGGATGAAATTGTACCTTTTTTGGCCTTTATGTAATTCAATGGATAGTATGAATTCCATTAACTAACATAATTATTATTAATATTAATTGAAAGAGAATAAACATTCCCCAAAATAATGGTTCTCACATCACATTCTTCTTCATAATTGTTTTTTAAATTTCTAAGAAAGGATTGAAAGTTTCCTAATTAATTTCACATTATGTATTATTCATATTTTTAATAATCAAATCTGATGGATTTTATCACTTTTATCGTCTTAATATTTTCAACAGGATCAGATGATTCTATATCCGTGAAATTATTATTTCACTTATTTTTCCAATGATATTGGAATATTAATTTTTCTAACACAATTACATAGCTATATTTCCACCAATATTTGATAAAATCATTAAAATAGTTCAATGGATAATTACCAATAATTCATCAAACATGATTTTCATAATTGATTTCAAATTTCAATATTTGAAATCATGGAATTATTAAGTGAATATATTCAAATTATTCCACCATTTATTCTCCATAATTTTTATTTTAAATGAGGAAATGTATCCTGCATTGTGATATAGAATCATTGAAAAATATAATAGAATTAAAAAATTTTAAATTAAATAATTATTAATTTATTTAAAACATAATAAAAATTACATATCATGAAGAATCTTATATTAACCCTCCTGTTTATTCATAGATATGGAATCCAATAATTGATATTATATTTTTTGTCAATGACAATTCTTATGAAGGATCTAATTTTTATAACTACCCTTATATATGCATAAAAATCCATGATTACTCTATTAATGAACTACGCAACACTGATGTAATATAATGTATTAGGGTTTCTCGCTCGTATTTTAGTTTCTTACCCCATTCATGTTATTTAACAATTCTCGTTATTCTTATATTCAAAAACTAATCTCATATTTAATCTAGCAGATTTAGTGTAGAATCAAAATTAATCGTTCGTAAAAAATTCATTGTAAATTTTTTAGAGCCTAACAACTCAAAAAAAACTCCAACATTCATCTCTATCCATAAAAATAAATTTATAATTCACCTGAGAAACATGAATTATTTTCATAATAAATAAAATTACATTATTATTTTACAAAATATCTAAAAAATATTTCAGTAATGTTACTAAATAATTTCATACAATATAGATCATGAATGGAAAGGAAATGCATCAATAATAGAGATTTCCCCATTTTCCCACTAATGTTGTTCCAATTTCAACGTCACCCAAATTTATATATCTTTAAATCATTAAATAGATATATCGATATAGAAATCATTGTTCAACCATGATTATCAAGGGATTCATCATCATCAATTTACTATTCATCTTATATTCTTATATAGCTTTAACAATCTTCTTGGTATCTTCATTTAGAAATATTATCATGTAATATCAATACACAAGGGAAATTTTCATACTAAATCAATTTCCCAAAATATAATTGAACCAATTATTCACATGAATATCTTAGTATCATGGTTATCATATTTTAACTAGATTTTCCAATACTTGGAGGAAAAGTAGTCTACATTCAATATCGGAAGAAGATAATTGTTTTTTTTATAATGAATGGATCTCTAAAAACAATGTAAAACTAAATAATCTTCCGTTGTTATATTAACAATTAAATAAAACCCACTTTATGTACCTTTCCAATAAATCAAGGAAACAATTCAGGTACTTATTAACCATTATTGATAGAGTTAATTCAAATTGATCAAACTGGGGAAAACTTCAACGCCACACTGTAAGATCTTCTCCATTATAGGTCATCATTGTGAATATATAAAATATTGGAATATATATATATATAACTATTATTCCTCTCAAAAAACATTCTCTGGTACACTAAAAGTATTCCAAGAATTTATTAGAAAAACATCGACAACATGATTTATGGAAAAAATGAGAAAAAATTCTATCAGTTTAATGGAATATATAGCTTTAATCAACAAGGAACATCTTGTTCAGTATCCACTGCTGTCACATCATATCTCTTAACCACAATTTATATTAATTATATAACCTATGCCTCCAGGTAGTATTACTCGAAATTTATATTCAATCTGGACCACCATGACTCATGGATGTACTATTATTAAATTATTGTTCAAGTATTTTCAATCATTATTGATTTATGGTATTCTTCTATTGATCTACAACCAATGGTCTAGGGATAATGTGTATCCACTGTGATATTGTGGTGGATAAGAATCAATAACTATTTAATCCCAAGGCCATCGAAAAAACTATTGGTCAAAGATGAACAGTGATTGAAAATATTTAATTTAGAATATTAAAATATTTTAAAGAAAAAAACAAATTCGATCCACTAGATTGTGGTAATTTGTTAACTATTCTAGTATAATAATTTCTTATATACATAAATAGAGTAAATCTAAATGAATTTTGTTAAGATGTCTAGAAAACCATACTGAGGGTAGGAGGAAGAATCAACATTATTTCGTTATTCTATAGAGATAATCTTAGTTAAAATTTTTATGTTAAAATTTTAATTAGGGGTTATAGTGATTAATATATTATTTTATATCACAAAATGGTCCCAATATCTCCCGAAAGTCCACAAATATGTAATAGTTAAATGTAAAAATATACCATTAGATATTGTATAAAGAAGAATTTTATTTGAAAATTTATATTTTATCAAGATTAATATTTTTATAATAAACCGAAAGTGTTTCATGTGTGACATTTAATTTTTTATATAAGTGATTAATAATAGATTTTATCGAAAACCCATTTATTTACCTCATGAAATTTCACCCATGGATAATAATTACTTAAAAATTAATCAGAAACTTTTAATTTGTTTTACATGGGATTCCACTAAATTAATGTTACTATTTTTCCATCTGGTGTAAAATTACCAAATTCCACAAAGATATTTGAAAATAGAAAAATGTACAATTTTATAAACATTATAATAGAAATAAAATTTAGTCATTTAAATATTAAATTATTTACCTCATCCTTCAAATAACATTATCCTAAATTATTAAACTTTTTTAATCAAACAGATGAACCCAAAAAATATATATATCTTAAACAATTACAGTACATTATCCCATAAGATCCAAAAATGATCTTTGTAAAAGAAACAAGTACCAATTAATTTAGTTATTCAATGAAACTTCATTAGTTTTATATTATTACATGATATGATTTAAGAAAACATAAAATAATTATGATATTATTCCTCCACCCTAAACACATGGTTTCAAGTGTTCATCATCACAATTTGTAATTAATTTTTACTCAAGACAACAGAATGATCTGATAGTAGAATAGCCGGATTATTATGGTCCTACAATAATTTTTTATGATGCACTAAAAACAAATTTAACATATAAAATATATATTTGAATAATACAGATTACATTCAATTCATTTGAGTCTAGGTATTAAAACATTGAGTAATAAAATACCACAATGAAATGTATCCATTGACGAAAATTCCCCAAACCATTTTATTTAATCCATAATAAGCATAACTAATAATAAAACCCAAAAGTTATTAACACTTTATATAATTTTACCCTATTTGAGTTAATTGATACTAATTGAAATTACATAATATTTCAATTATGGTTAAATATTAAATTCATTTAACATTATATGATTACATAAAATCATCATCAATTCATAAGGAAGACAATGAATATCCTAGTTGTTTCAATAATGAATGGTTGATTTTTAAAAATATAATTTTGTTTTTCATAATTCTATTTATAAATATTAATGTAATAAACAAATAAAATATATATGTTTATTTTTAGTAAAGGGTTCACATATATAAACTTTAACTTTTCACTATGGTTTCCATGTCTAAATGTCATAAATGTCTTCATTCATTTATTCTTAGCCTACAAAGTCATATAATAATTACCATCTATGTTATCAAAAATATATTTTACCATTTCACAAAAAATAGTTTATTTACTAGAATTTTTGTAACACTCTGAGATTTTAGAGAATATTTATTTCAAATAATGTATATTTCTTTAATAGATTACACTACATGAAACACCAAGATTTTAAAAAAAACATATATTTGTAATATTATTATTTTAATGTGACTATTATAACATAGAAAATAAAAAAAGAAATTTGAATATAATATAATAATATTCAATAACTAAATAAAATTTTATCATATTATAAAAAAATACTAATGATACTGTTTTTCTGTTTAGAAAATTCATTTTATATTTATAAATTAATAATTTCCATAAAAATGAGCTTTTATAATTTTTTCACATAAATAAATAATTAGTTTAGCATAGTAATCAAAGATAATATGATAATATCCAATTAATTGTTAAATGTATCATGTCAAAAGAAAATTTAGGTTGAATTCTCTTTATTTTTGTGAAAAGAATAATTTTTCACAATAATGATAAAAATTAGGGTTTTTTTAAAACAATATCTTCGTTTTAAGAGATTATAAGGACCAATTTTGTTTCAAAATGTGTTTAAAATAAAAATTACCTCAATTATTTAAATATTAATCCAATTTATGTTATTTAAATAATTTTTATATTTATTTCATATATAAAAAATTTTCATACATTATAGGATTTTCTCTTTGCAAAACTGATGTCTCGCTACGTCTTTGTGTTTAATATTAAATAAAAAATTTCATATAATTTTATTAATATACTTAAAAATGTATTAAATATTTTGAATCATCATAATTTATATGATCTCATATGTTATTCCAAATTTCTGATCATAGTTAATTTTAAATTCATAAAAAATTATCAACCACGACTATTGGAAAAATTTGATTACGTAGGGGTTAAAAGAATATAAGGATTAAAAATATGTAAAAACAAGTATAAAACCAATTTTATGGACCCATTGTTACCGAATATATTATATTCTCAATAATGGACCATTTTTTCCTTTTACATGAGGGAAGTGTGGGTTAAACTATTTCATTTCAAAACATTATTAGTTTTCCACTCACCTTCCAAACAAAAGGGCATCCCTTCTTCTCTCCAATTCACACCTCAAAAATTAATTTTTCAGACAATAAAATTTTAAATTAATTATACAGATCCATACCCATATCTTTTAAGAATCATTATTTTTCATAAATCCAACTAATGAATCATTTTAGTTCAAACAAAAAGAAGTTGTCCAAAGAGGGGGAAAACCCCTTAAGAGAGTGTTTTATTTAATTTTTTCACCCATAATCATAAATAATTATAAATCCAAGATGATATAATAACCTCATAATATTCCATAAATAAATATTTTTTTATTCTAAAATAATTCCCTACATAAATCTCCTCCTCTATCAAATTCTATACGAAATAATTATTTCTGTGTACTAAAGACTACCTTCCAAGGAACTAATGTTATTTGTTTTCTATAAACACCTCTTAAGGAATGATATAATGATGGATTAAATGTTTATATATTAATATATTATATTATTATTATTATTAAATTTTTATATCACATATAAATACATCCTTTCCATTCTGTGGGAGTATGATAACGTCACTAATGTATATGAAAGACAACCACCTCACAAAGCGATGTGATTCGTTCACACCTTATATAGAACCAAATAAGTATGAGTTTAATTAAAATATGTTATATATCTAAAATTTAAATTATTATATAATGGTAATATATTATTTACCATTATTTCATTCAATAAACTGTCGAAATGGAATCGACATTAATGCGTACGTATGACCAACCATCTCTCTAAATGGTATGTTTCATTTTCTATCTCTAAATCATATGGTTTAATATAAAAATATATGATATTTATAATACATTTATATCATGGTTAATAACCTATATATGATTTTTCCATTATCAATGTAATTGGACCAAAAGTTAGAAATCAAAACATCTAGGAAAAACTATGAAGTTATCTCCTGAAACATATCTTTAACATGAAAATATTAATAAAAAATAATAAAATATCATAAAAAATAATTTATGGTATGATATATATTATTAAGGTTCTATAATATATTTATATAATATTTATGTATTTATAGAATTTTTTTGAATGTATAAAATATATATTGGGACATAAACTTAGGGAAATCCATGTCAATTTATTTTTAATATGCAATATAAGAAATATTCAACAGATTTTTATTTAATGTACTGTATATAATTAAAATGAATTTATATTATGTGTAATATCCAAAAAATATTTTTATTAACATTTCCATCTTATGATCTATCTTTCATGGGTTTTATGGTTCAAAAGTTACCAAATATGTATGGTATATTTGTCAAAAAAAATTTCTTCCATGAGAAAAATGTTATGATATGAACATATATTATATTATGAGGTGTATAGACATCCCATTTAACATTTAATTTCATTAAATAGTTTTTTATCCGGTTATTTTTTATTTCCTTTAATTTTAGGCCTCCTTGGGGCTTACAATTCAATGATACTGAAGTGGTAAATAATTTATGTTACCATGTCATTGTTTATTGAGATTGGTTATCATTACATTTTCAATGTTTAAATAATATAATATTTCTATAAGGAAAATAGTTAATTTTATTATCATATGGTTATTTCATGAGAAATCATTTTCCCTATATTTGCCTCTCATTATGTTCTCAATAATTTAACATATTTATTTTATATAAAAAATCATTATTTATATCTTAGCTAGAGAACATGTTTTTTTATTTCAAAACCATGTTCTCTAAAAGTGTATTCATATTTTTTTCTAAATTACCTAAATAATTTATTGATGAAATGTTTTAGCTATATTTTAAAAGGAATCACAAATACCTTTTCAATATAATTCCAATTTAGATTTTAATAATAATGTGAAATGAATATTTGTTTTAACATTTATAACATGAAGAAAATTCTCCATCGACATGACCATTAATGGATTTTAGGATTCCATTATAATATTCTATGGTTATTTTCAAATAAAATTATTTTGATAATATTTTATTCCATAAAATGTTTTGTTCAATTTTGAAAGGATAATTTCCCAATAATTTTTTTAAATAATCATTCAAAATATCATTTTATATAAGATGATATTAATGATGTAAGATATGACTTATTGGGGATATGGTACAGGGATACCATTAATATTATTTATATTAATTTTTTTTGATGATGTAATGATTTTTTTGAAACATATTAGTCATTCAAAAGTTATACTATAAGGAAATTTATATGAAGCCCACTTAATTTTATAGATTATAATATAATGAAATGATAAAATTATTTTAAATAATATCTACATTCAATAGGTTATGATATGAGTAAATGTTAATGAAATTTATTCCATTTAATGGTTTATGATATCATGAATGTTTTATGATCGTGTGGAATTCATATGTAATATTTTTATTTTGTTACACATGGGACGCTTATATCCCTCAAATATATTGGTTAAAGAGTTTTTTCATATATAATATACTATATTGGAATGGGTAGTTTACATTTAATTAGTATGTGACATTTTCCACTACGACAGTATTGGGAGTGATCTTTATTATAATTAATATTTTGGGATTGAAACTATTCCATTATGAAAACTTTGGTAGTGGGCCTTAAATACTATGGAAATGAGTTTCCATGCTTATGTGAATACCAAAATTCTACGTTTTGTGCCATTATTATTCTCTCATTCATCATGGTCTTTTTTTCCTATGATTCCTGTATTATGAACTACCAATCCTTATTCCATGACTCAAGAATATATTTTTTTGATATACATGGTATGGTTTTAAAAAGGTATCCCCATGTTCTCAAAGAGTTATGATCTTTTAATGCATATATATATATATATCCCTTTTTTACCCTTAATAATCATTTAGGACCACTAATTATTATGTTTCATATGATTGGGTTATGAAAAAATGTATTCTATATTTTTTGTATCATAATTTTGTAGTTATGAAGAATATAGATGGATTTGACTAATTTCAAGTTTCATATAGTTATTTATTCTTTTATGTTTTTGAATGAACCATACCATTATAGTCCTAGTTTTGTGTTCATATAATTTAATATATATTCATAAAAAAATTATGTTTTATCTTTGAATGAAAAGATAAATACTTTATATTTGTTAATATAGTATTGGTTAAGTTAACCACTAGAAACTAATATGTGAAAATATTATTGAGATCCCTGTGTACCTTTCTAAATTAAATTCTATGGATGAGCCAAATTATTAGAAAATATCATGTATTTTTAAAAAGGATATAGAGAGTGGTTACAAGAAATTAAATCACTCTATAGATACTAAATTTGATGTTGATATACCATATAGGTACATAATGATTCTAAATTGGAAAAGGGTGTGTTGATCTAGACTTGATCATCACCTGGTTTTTGAGAATGGGACATTCAACATATATGGTTTGACACTCCAAGTTGATATTATTGGGATATTCAAGGACTCATTATAAATTAGTATGTGGTATTTAAATAGACAATGACTATGAATTAAAAAGCTTAATATGAAGATTCAGAGATTAAAAATCAGCGGTAATGATTACGACATCCTATATGAAATAGTTCATGTTTTTTTGGTTCCCCCATATGATTATTGTTTCATACACAATGTATTTTGGATTTATTTAATGGGTGGACCCAGAAGGAACCAAGAAAATTATTAGTTTTATGGAAAATACATTTATTATTCTCTTATGTAGCCAAATTTAATGGTAGTTATAACTCAAAACGTCTATGATAAGATGACCTGACTTTCTCAAGCAATGAATTATTTTCAAATTTATAATGATCAAATGAGTGAACTTTTTTTTATGTTCTTCAGGTGGAAACACCCACCATTTCTCATTGGAAACACTAGTCTAATTGTTTTTCATAAATGGACCAACAATAATGAAAATAATTTTTCTATTATCCAATTATTAGAAAATAAAGAATTCATTTTTTATCTATCATTTGGAAAATGAAGGAAATCAATTATGGTCACTCATCCAGAATAATTTAGAGAAAGATGAAATTGAATCTATGATTTGAGAAGTTTATTTCTCCATAGGAACATTACCTAAATTATTCTTAGATATATGGGGATTGAGTATATTAATATAAAAATAAGAGGACAACTACTCTGTTCATACCAAAGAGGTAAAATTTACAAGCCTTTTGATGTACACTTTTGTTATTATCATTTATACCGATAATGTAAATGATCAATTCTATAGTTTCTTAAAAAAATTCTATAAATAAAATTATTTATTACAGACTTATGTATATGTGGAGATATTTTACAATGTGTTATGAAGGTGTAAATGGAGTTCTGAGTTAGATATCAAGCTCATGGTTTTGATAAGAAGTGAAAAATGGAATTCAAATATTAATATAAAACCAAAAAGAGATAAAGATGATCTTTTAATTATTCTAAATGGGTGTGATAAAACATTTAGGAAATCTTCTTATGGTGAATAATAACAATTTTATGATTGTATGGGATGGTCATAGGGAAATATAATATAGATGTGAAGGGAATAATTTAAATAATAATGAAATTATAGAATGATGCATATAATACACCACCCACAATATAGTGTTTCAAATACATGGACTCTAGGAATTATTCAAACCAGTTTTCAATTCAAAAGGTTTAAGACTACTATCAACATTAATAATAAATTATGTTGATATAAAATGTTAAATCACATGTTATAACTATTTTTGACATGGGGTGTGATAATGATGTGTTGAAGGGTATAATTACAATTATCTATAAAATAGAAAATGTATTATTAGAATATAGATATACACATTTTATCTTATATGTTGAAACTTTTAAGTGTATAATGATTCCACCAATGTGATTAGATATAAAATTGGACCTGAAAATTCACTATGATATGATTATAACATTTTTTGTTTATGACTATTCTATGGTTTAAAATTTTGAGAATGTGCTTCTAAAAAATCTTTTGATTTTTCCTCTAGTTGAACATGATTTTATCTGGTGGATGGATCTTATTTATCTTCATAATACCTATTAAATTTACATGTAAGGGAATTCATATTTGGTATTCCAAAAAAATATAATATAGTCTATCCATGTGATGTAAAATATTAGATTTTCATGTAAATAACATCTACTATATGGGTTTTAATTCCTATTCATGTCGGGAATTTACCTTATATAGTTGTGGAGAGAATAAACAGTGGTGGTATTTTTATTGTGTCGGTGTAATTGGTTGTATTTCAGGAAGGGTTTACTAGCCTTCTTAATAAACATGGAGTTCTGTTCTCAATAGAACTAATACCAACTTTCACACCAATATCAAAGACACTAAATAGGATGCACACGATTGAGTTTCAATAATTGAAAATTCAATGATTGGAGAAAATTGATAAGGGATTCATTTGACCATGTCTGCCACCTTATGGTGCACATGTTCTAAAAAAGAAAATAAATTTGGAACGATATAGTTCTATAATGACTATCACGAGTTTAAAAAGATCTTGATCAAGAACAAGTATCTTCTACCATATATTGTTAACTTAATTAATCATCAATGAGGAGCTCAATACTTTTCCATGATTGACCTTCATTATAGATATCATTAGTTTAGGGTCATCAAAGAAGATATAACTAAGGAAACATTCTTTAGAAGGTATAGATGCTATGAGAATATAATGAACCAATTGGTTATTCTAATTCCGAAGACATCATCATGTATTTAATGAATAAAATTTTTAGAGATTAAATTGATCAATTTGGGATAGTATTTATAGAAAATATTCTAATATATTAAAAGAGAAATTAATAACATCAATATCAGTTAATAATTTTTCTGAATAAACTATGAAATAAGAGTGAACATGAAAAATTTATTAGTTGTCAATTTTGGAAAAATTAGTTTCATTTATGGATAATATAATATCCTAATGGATTATATCAGTACATATACAAAATAAAGAGGCTTCTAAGTGTTCAACTAGACCACACACTCTGACAAAGATATATAGTTTCTTTTAATTTAGTGGAATATCATCGATGGATGGTGGATAATTTATTAGGATTATCTAACCAACTCACCATGTTAACTCAGAAGGGAGCCATGATCCTATGGATTGATGTGTGAGGATAATCATCAATAAATGAAGATAAGATTAGTTAGAGAAACATTGATTACATTACCATGTAGTGGATAATGGTTTTTAATCTCTCGTGATACATCCATAAAGGGATTGAGATGTCTTTATTGGTATAATTTCTTAGTTATAACTCATGAGACATGAAAATTGATGGATCATGAGAAACATTACCCAACTCCAGATTTATAATTAGATGTGTTAATATTTTCATTAATGATATAGATGAATTAAATTTATAGATAACATTGTTATATAGAGATACTAATCAAAATATTTTAAAGTGTATATTAACATATAATGTGTTTAATATCTTCCTTTGAAGATGATTATAGCTCATTAATGATTAAGACTACTCAATACATTACCACCTTAGGAAAGAAAACAAGGTCGATTATTATTTATGTGAAGTGGACAATTATAGCTTATATATAATGAGGATGATAAAATATCCAATTTTTTTTTTTTCAAATGATTGATAAAGAAATCCTAAAAATGGAGTGAAATATTATATTTATCAATTGAAGGTTTGAAAATATATCTATGTGAATATTGATGAAGAGAATAAGGAATATGAAGAGCTGTATAATTAGGTTAGAAATATTTAGGTTTTTACCTTAGTCATGATGGTAGGATAATGTTTGGGAATATTTAATGTGTTTTGTGCATACATGATTTAAATATTGTGTTTTTAGAGTAATGTTTTAGTTATTCATTACCTTTTTATTCTTTTAGTATGGTGATATTTATATTTTATTTATTATTCATTGTGTGTTGGCTTGGAAGGAGGTATCTTAATGTTAATATCTCAATTTTTTTAATGTAAACATGTTACAAAAGGGAGACAAAAGTCTAAGGAGATGTTATGACCATTACATATTCTAATATATAAATGGGAAAAATCAACAGGGATTTTGTTGTCCGAATACCCAAAATGTGTATAGTATATTACAAAATATATGTTTTCATCGATCAATTAAAAAAGTAAAAATAGTTCATCAACATCCATTAATAATTATATATTAATTAGTTTTGTAGAATATACAATAAGGATGTGGTAAGTAATTATGGAGTACTACATTGAATTTCATATGACTGGTCTCTGAGGCCTACCATGATGTTCTGGACAAGTCTTCCATATGTTCTATATATGAATTTATGTTTCAGAACTTCATATCATCCTCAAAAATATTTCTTGCATCTTAAAATAATTCAAATATTGTAGGATATATTGAGATCTTATTTAGTATATTTTAAATATGGATGGGATCAACAACATCATCTATTTTTGTTTTCAATAAACAATAGATTTCATTGAATAATTTAGATGGATCCTTATGATTCACTAAATGGATATTAGTTTATAGATCCAACATGCTCGAATGAGGTTGAATAAATAAATATATTTGTACATGGGATAATTGATGATATAGAATATATGTTTAGTTCCATTCCTTAATACATAAAGGAATCATATATTCAGCAGAAAATATATAATAATAATCACAGATGTGATAAAGGATTTGAAGATACTAAAAATGTATTTTTAATAGTTTATCTGTGAAATAATATAATTATATTTATTAATTAGTGAATAATGTGACATAGATATATATAATCTATTGAAATTATTGATCATATTAGGATGGTAGCCAATCAGTTGAAAAATACCCCAAGACACTCTTAATTCATGATGCAATCCACTTATCTCTATAATGATTCATATACATGATTCTTCACATATACTAATCTCAGAGTTCATACCCCTGGAGAATCATATTTATTATGAGGAATATTGAGTGGATATTATTGGGTTTATAGAGAATTATTTATGAAATAAGACCACTCCATATATAAATGTTTTTTTCGGGGAAACCATTAGTTTGAAGAAGCTATAAGTAAAACAGACAAACTGATGGGGAAGAAGTATTCTCAATTTTTTATTATAGTGATGAATATAAAAGTTGACTTTCATTTTATAAGGGGTATAATTTAACACCCTCATTTATATTTAATTAATTATCTTAAATTAATTAATTTTCATTAAAAACTTGGGTTATATGCAACCATTTGTTCTAAAAAACCAAGATATTTTATTACTTTTATTAATTAAATACTACATATATAACCATGTTTTTAAATATTGTGATATTATTATTAATAAATAATTTTTAATGATTATGTACATTTTTTTAATATTATGGAATGTTTGAAAAAAGAGTAATTAACTTTTATAAAAGACCTTCTATGTTACAAAAATAATATTTTATCAAACAAAAATATTAATATTTTTTTGCAATATATAAATAAATATTGTATTTAAAAATTATAAAATTAATATGAAAAAAACATCATCATTGAAATCATAATTTCAAAATTAATAAATGGATAGTTTATTTGGATTTTTCTGAAAAGAATAATTTTTCATTTAATAGAGAAAAATATTTCATTTTGTTGAAAAGATCATTTTCATATAAATAATATATATGTTTATTTTTTTATAAAATGGTTTTAAATTAAAAATTACATTAATTATAAGTCAATTTATCCAATTCCTTTCATTAGATTAATTTTCATATTGAATTTTTTTTATAATTATTTTTCTTTGGAAGACCTTTTTTTGGTCATGTTTGCGAGGTATCTTTTAAAATATAATCACCAATTCTATGAAAAAAATTTTGATCAATATATTACATAGTAAGAATCATAATAATTTATATTGTCTAAAAATTTAACATTAAACTTCATCATAATAGACAATAAAATAATAACAAAATTTCTGTTCTAAGGTAAAAAATGTGTTTATTGGGGTGGGGGTAAAACTAAAACGATAAGGTTTAATAATAACCCAAAAACTATATCTGACATGTTGTATAAAATAAGATATTATTTTTTCATTCTAGGATTCAAAAAGGTCCATTTTTTATCCAATTATCCTAGGAAAAACATGGATACACATTTTTCATTTAAAAAAATTACAATGGTGTCACTTCCCTCAATTATTAAATTCCACACATTGTCCAATCATATTACACATAATAATTTTTTTTTATAAAATACATATGCAAATGATGATATTTATTCCATAATACAGTCTTATGTCCCTTATGTATGTCATATATACAACCTAAGAATCTGTTTGGTGCAAACCATTAGATGTTTTCGGAATAAGTGGTACCACCGCTAATAGAGAGTCCCATTTTATTTACTTTTCCACATCCTTGACATCTTATCAAAATATTATTTTAGGATAAAATTAGTGTATTTTGTATTATAATATATTATTATGATTGTCCCGTGACCAAAATAAATATTTTTTCCATCAAATGAGATAGAAAATCAGCATTCATGTGTACAGAGGACTACGACCTCAAAAACTGATCTTATTAATTTTCCATAGTCACTTCTCATAGATGGATATACAGTTATAATAAATAGTTATATATTATAATTATTATATTTTTATAATTAATGAAATATTATATCTCATATACCTTTATAGATTCCAATATTTTGGAATACAATAACGTCTATTGTGTGTTTGGACGACTACATCCTCCGAGAGTGATGTGATTTCTTGAAGATTTTCATGGAAATTAATAAAGATGGGTTTCATAAATTTTATATATATATATGTGTGTGTGTGTGTAAATAATTTTTTTCAGTTTTTATATATAATTTACCATATTGATTTTTAATCCATCGATAAAATAGAAACAAAATTCATGCAGATGTATGACCTGCAGTCTCCATGAACGGTGTTTTTCACTTTCAATCGGTCAATTTTATGGAATACTATAATAACCTGCATAATTAATTTATAAATGATTTTTTATAATAATTAAAATTATAAATATTTTTAATCCCTTATCAATGTAGGATGAGAATAAATAAAAAATCAAAACATACACAAAAATCAATGAAGATATTTCTCAAACCATGACTTTAACATGGAATTTTTAATAAACTGGTAGTATAAAGTCATGAAAAAGTCATATATGTTATGATATATATATCTATGGTTCGTTAATATATTTATTATAATATTATATTTATTAAATAGGGTTTTCAAATGTGTATGATGGATGTCGATAGTTATGGTAACAGATTTACGTCTCACTTTTATTTTCTGTAGACACAAGTTGAATTAACCATGTCTTTCCTTTATGTGTTGTATATACTGCACAAGAAATTATTTTATGATTTATATACATAAAATAATCATTATTTACTTATCTTTTTTAGTGTCTCTCTTTAATTGGGTTCATGGATCAAATGTTACCCCAACAGTAAGGTATTTTTGTGTCAATTTTCCATTCTTGAGACATATGTTATGTTGTGCACCAATATTAATTTATAAGGTCTATAAATTCCCCCATTTACATATATTATAATAATTTTTTTATTAAATTATTTTAATAATCATTTAAGGTTATTACATTGTGGGATATACAATTCAATGTTACCAATGTGGTAAATATTTTATGTTACAATCTCATCTATTAGCATGATTCTAAATGATTATGTTTCTGATGATGAAATTTTATGGTATAAATCTCAATAAAAGATTAAATTTTATTATCCTCGAGCTATTTGATGGGAATTCATTTCTTCCCTTTACATTCCTTATAATATCTACTCATGATTTCAAAATAATATTTTATGAAAAATCATATTTATTTACCGATTCGATTGAAAATCGATTATAATCCAAAATTATTTTTTCTAATAGATTTGTCAACTTATTTCATTAATAATATGATTAAATAATGAAATTTTTTCCCATGTTTTTGTGTTTTAAAGTTTTTTGAAATAATTAATAATTCCATTTTCCAAATAATTCCCATTACGATTTTACCAAAATTGTGAAAAGAATATTCATTTTAACATGTACTGTCTGAAAATTAATTTACCCCATCATAACCCATAATTTATTTGAGGATTACATTATTAAATTCAAATTTTATTTTGAAAGAAATTTAAAATGAAATTATTTCCTAAATAAATATTGTTTCACTGTGGATAGGATATTTTATTCAAGAATTGTATTAAGTGATCATTTAAAATTAGATTCATTCTATGATGACATCCATATATGTAACAAATGCCTTATTAGAGATTTGATCCAAGTATATAATTATTATTATTTATCTATAGGTTTTTTTATGATTTAAGTATTTTTACAATTTATAAAATGAGGAAATTACTTTTGAAACCCTATCCATTTCATAGGTTATACTATGATGAAATAATGAATGGAATTAGAAATTTTTCTCTTTGATATGGGTTATAATGAAAGGAAATTTTATAAACCCATATCATTTCATGGGTTTTGATATGATGACTATTTTATGATATTTTAGAAGAAATACATATGATATTCATTTTATGGTGGGTGTGAGTTATATATCCCAGTGATGAATTAGGTAGGGATTTATATTCTATGTGATAGATAGGAATAGATTGGGAGTGTACCTGGTTCAGTAAGGGACTTATCCTACTATAATTGTTTTGGGAGTGAACCTTGACTATTGAGATGGTTTGGCCAGTGAACCCATTCAACTTTTATAATCATCAATGTGAGTCTTGAATACTATTGAATTGTTTTCTATGTTTATATTTCTAACACAATTCCATGTCTTATGCCAAATTTATACTCAGATGGATCATGTACATTTATTTCCCTATGCATAATGTATTATTAACTACCAATCGTTATTGCATTAAAAAATGTATTGATATTTGATATGAAGGGTATTGTTTTCAAATATTAGGATCATGTTCTCAAAAACATATTCTCATTTTAGGCGTCCATATATCCCTTGTTTAACCTTACCAATTATATGATCTCATGTATTCTTTTGTTTTTTAACCCAGGATTTGAAAATATATATTAGGTATGGTATGTCTATGATGTTTGATTGAAATATATAAATTTTAGGGATATAATATACTTTACATGGGAACCAATTGTTTATGTTTAAATGCTTCCAAAGGCTGGATATCATTGTAATCATCAAGAATCCGTTTTAATAATTTAATTTATGTTAATAAAAAAATTTCTTCTTATATATTAATGATAATATAGGGTCATTATATATTTTGGTACAATAATTATAAAACATTGGTCAGCAAAAAAATACTGTAAAAAAGATACTAACATTGTATTAAGAAGGAAGATTTTTTATTTCATATAATTCTTATACATGTCATCGCTAGTTATTCTTGTTATTTACTAAGATACTTCATCCAAAAAATTATATCATAAGATAAAAAATTTTGGTATGTCATTTAAATTATACTACATTTAAATGTTTCCATGCTCGATATTTGATCAACTATTGAATTCTGAAAGCAACCACTCTCCAGTCTTAACTACACCATTATGTTCTTACGATCTCTTGTCGATTCAATGAACTTATATACACAAAACTATTAACAAACATTATTAATTATTACATTATATATAGGAAGTATTAAAAGATAAATAGGTTGATCATCTTTACTACTCTAATGGAAAATTACACAGTGTAAACCATCAAAAAAAATATTCACTTTTAACCACACACATATTCCATAGTCTCCGTTATACACGAAACCAACTATGAACCCATACCAATGTAATACCATCTAAATGATGTTATTTATTACATGAAACACTATAACATTTTTTATGGAATCCATGAAGTATCTTAACAATATTCTATCTCCCTATAATGCTACAGAATAAAAATAAAATGATAAACTCTTCAGACCAAAGATATTAGTTCCTATAGATAAAATCTGTTTAATTACACCAAAAAATAATAAAATATTATATAAATATCAATTTATAATAGTATATAAAAATTGATAAATCACCTTATTATTATATCCATACCATCTACAAACTCATAATCATGATAAATCATGGGAAACCATAAATATCCTTTAATTTACCATAATAACTCACTAACCACAAAAATCAATAGATAGGTGGACTCAATAAAAAAACTAGGAATATATTATTATGAAATAAATTTATTATTCTAAACCTACTAATTTAGAATGAATATGAGATAAATCAAAAATCATGAAATAAATCACATTTAGTTCATCTACCTTGGTAGCATTTTACACTCATATATATGCTTTCTGAGATATTATTCTTGTTAATTCTTAATTATTCCCACTTGCATACCCATTAAGAGGTTGAGATGATGGAAGAAAAAAAATAATATACATGACTAACATAACCAAATATAACTAGTCCAAAATGATCTGAATCATGCTTCTAGTACTGCTGAAACTATGACTTTGTGGTTTAAAATAATGTGTCATGGATACTATTGGAATGTATGTCATGACCAACATGGATGACCATAAACCGCCAACCAATTATTTTTCGAAATTCGGAAAAAATGGGAATCTTAACGTCATCTAATTGTTTCCTCTTAAACAATGTTATAAATATATAATATCTAAGGCCTTATTATATTTATGTGTGGTCCCCAATGTAGATAATTTTTCTCTCACATGAATAATTCAAACATTATCTCTTAATCAAATGGATTCCCTTTGACATATATTTTTTACTCATATTCACAGACCAACCAATTCCTTATATAATCCTCTCAATAATGGTCGTCATAGTATCTATCAGACAAATAGTAAAAAATTTAATGAACCATTTTTTAAAATAAATGATTAAATTCCACATAATTGTTCAATATATGTATTTTTTTAAATAAAATATATAATTTTAATAGATAATCTTAATTCTCATAAAAATACTATATTTATTACATTTTAAATGAACAATAGTAATTTGCATTTATTATTTATATATGAATTATTATTATTTTTTAAATTATTTTGAATATTTTATATAAAATTTTTTAACACACATGTTAGATATTTAATTCAATGGTAAAAATGGGATGTCACGTCAATGATGTATTGAACATCTCAATATGGAATATACATCATAATTAAATATATAAATTATTCATCTTGTCTTCAATTGGGGTCAAATTTTAATTGATAATAATGAAATTTATTATAATATTTTCATCCTTCTTGATAGGTATATTTATTATATAAGAAAGGATCCATCTAATCATTAAAAATTATAATAAATGTTTTCACACATTTCACAATTCATTCATGAAACAACGCAAATATCTAGCCTCTTATCAAATCAATTAAATCGTATTTTATTTATTTTGAGAAAGTGGGTCACAGTTTAAGGGATAAATATAAGAATAGAGATATATAATTCAATTAATAATGAATTATTTTGAAGAATTTTCTTTAATTAAATGATATTTTTCAAGATAGAATCTTTTTCTTTATCAATATTAATGTTTTTCAATTATAAAACTCTAATATATTTATCTATTATTTATATAATTTTAGTTATATTTAAAGGAATATTTGTTTTTATAAAGTTATCTATATTATAATATTTTTAATAATATTGGAGTAGAAATGTTCTGAAAACTTTCTTATATTTTATTTAGAGTATGGAAGCTTCACCTAAGAAAAAATAGTTTTTTATTCCAGTAGATTTGATTTAATATCCATTCACTTATTTATTTTGATCCCATTATATTATATTATAATGTAATGTGCCACTAGGGCCCACAATGATCTCAAAAGACTATACATCTGCAACCCCAAGCTCACCTCCATAGTCAGAGGCTAATAATAAGAACTGAAAAGGAATAACTAAAATGGAATGTTTTTTCAATAGTACCAATATGAACACTCCCAACCATATTCATGTAGAAGTGAAGAAGAATAATTAGAATATTGATACATCTAGAGTAAAAACATGTTGAAAATAAAAATATTGGGAGTGAAAAATTTTACGATTGTCTATTTAGAAATGTAAAAGGGGAAAATAAATGAACAACCAAAAATTATTTCATTCCCTAACAAAAAATGGAAATGAAAAACTAAGTGTTCCTAAATCTTGATCTTGTAGACTTACCACCATATGAATCCTTTTCTCCAGAGTATCCATATTATCCAATAATTACAATATCAATTATTCAATCATCTGTATAAGGAATATAACATGCGGGAAAAGACAATGTAGGGGTGAGTATATACATACCCAGTAGGATGCCCCAAAAACCGCAAAGGGAGTAATAGGAGACACGAATGAAGTACTCAGATCAACCCAACTAAAGATATAAATACAATCCAACAACATATATATGCCCATATAAGAAACCCATATTCTAGAGAAAGGAGATATCCTTGTCAACATCTAGACTCTGAAGATGAGTTTTCTTAAAACCCAAAAGATCCATCATTGATTCCCATCATCTCTCGTGTTTATTTGATGAGGTCATGAGGTGGATCAACGTTTCTCCACTATGTAAAAAATTTACGTAGGGAAAATATCCAATTATATTATCCATTAAATTGTACAATTAGAGGATTCACTTAGTAAATAGATATAGGACTCTAAAAATAGTGCATGAGGTGGTTACACTAACATGGTTGAGCATACAGATCCTATTCTATCAGTGGGTTTTAGAAAAGTAGTTAGAGGACACACACCATATTACATTGGGATGGGGGGGTTGGTCCACTTATTACATATAATACCCCTAACCAACTCTAATAGGGGGTTACCCTATATTGTTAGAGGGATCATTCCATATTTCATTAGTGTTTTCCAGATAGTAGGTAGTTGACCTATGCCCTAGTTCTTCATGGCATGACAATCAATCTAGTGAGGGGAATATGGGGTACCCATTTCCTGATATGACATGGTCATTACAAACCCTGAACTCTCTCTGTTGATCCTTATTGATCACATCCATCATAATTCATTTCTTGAAGAAGAATGTCACTTGGAAAATCAAAAAACATAGCTCAAAAAATATTAAAAAGTTCACCATCATGTTATATATAGAGAAATATTCATGATAATAGACTTTTAGGAAAAAACATTTGACTAAAGGAAGGAGTTATAAGGAAAATAAAATTAATATGGATTTATATGACATGTATTGATGTTGGAACATCATGATACCCCACCCAATCCCAAGGATTTGTCACTAATGAACATAGATTAGTGTTTGTGTCACCAGAAAAAACATGTATAGGAACCACAGGGTGGGTCTCCACCATCTAAGGTCTTCCTGTGTGCTCCTACCCATGCCCAGAAACATCAAAACATACCAACTCACCAATCTATGTACCTATTAGTGTCTCGAACCTGGATCCTATATGATTCTAGGCTTGTTTATTCAGTACTTGTTTTAGTGTTTGGACATGTCCATGATCATGTTTTCCTTGAGTACGTACAAGGAGGACTACCCCTAGTCACATAGTTTATGGGGGGTAACACTTGACATGTGATATTTATCCTCTCCGAGAAACCCCAGCTACTATATCCATAATACAACATAGAATGAGTTACATTAGATAACATGTAGTTTGTTAGGATTTTTACTAGAAATTTTGATATACCACATTGATTCTATATCCAATTCTTCCACCATGAAAACTACCTCATTCCGTGTTGAATATCACTTGGGTTTTAGGATATGTTCTATGCATTAATAATTAATTAATGGTGGTTGGATTTCTGTCACTACGTGTCCTCACTCGATCCGACCCATTGTAATCACACTACAATCATGGAAGAAGAACCTTGATCCAATGTCTCATTTTTGAGTGAATCACTTTTAATATTAAAAAACATCTTGATCCTCTGGAAAATCAATAATTCTGTCATTTTCAAGAAAACCAACACAAGTATAGTGGTCCACAAATGATCACTCATGACCATAAATACATATTGGTGGGTGTGTTCTTACTTTAATACATGGTGGAAAGACCTCATGTTATGCCCCCTAACTAAGGTAGCATTACTCATTATATTTCCTTCATGATCCCAAATAAGTAACCATATTTGTTAAAATCATTGAGGTATCCTAATAATTAATCAGGACAAACCACATTCAGAAGGCAATATATATGCATTGTGGACTCAAGACAGAAATTCAATGGAGTTAATACTATATGATTCATATACTAATTTTCACTACAACTAATGTCTCGGTATTTTAAATTTAAATTTAGGTAGTCAGAGTCCTTGTGAATGGATATCTCATCTGCCACACCAACACTGGGTTCCATGGAATAAAATAAAAAATCAAGAGACATGGAATATTTTTTGATAAATTTTAAACAAATCCTCTTAAGATGGTAAAATACAAAAACCATTCTAATGATCGACCAACTATAATACCATTATATAATAACCTGACACACTTGGTACTAACTAGTAGATGGAATATAGGGACACCAAAACCCCATGATAGCCTCCTTTTCTAGGGGCTGGTAATATGTACCAATATATTATAACTATAATGGCAGGCCATTCATAGAAATATCAGTTTTCATGCACATAACCATCTCTATGAATAATTAAATACGAATAAAAAATGATATATAATTCCAATTTAGAAACTATTCATATAATAAAACATTGGGCAATAAAAATAGTGTGATAGTGTAATATAAAAAGTAAAAAGAAAAAATACATGCCCACCTGGAAAAAATGTTCAAACATGAAAAACCAAGAATGAAAATTATGACAGTTCCTAACTGTAGTTCTCAAAGACTGACCATTGTACATGGTCTACGCACCAAAGTACCCCCATGATCCACATATTTAACCTAAAACATATCCTTTATGATCAAATGAAATGACATGTGTTGGAACATTGTTTATAGGGTTGAATTCATACATAACATGTATGATTCCATGAAAAATGATGAGGTAGTCCACACAAATTAAGGGTAGCAGAAAAATGATGCCCAACGAAAAAGATATATATGATCATATATGAATCCTATATTAGAGAGAAATGGAATCTTCATCCCATAGCACAACCCAAAAGGATGAGTATCTTTATAGCTCTAATGGTCCATCATTGATTATCAACTACCTTCATGTCTTTATGAAGAAGTCATGAGGAAGGACCCCACCACCCTACTCTACTACACAGTCAAGGGGGAGAAATATCAATTTTGAAGACCGACATCATTGAAGTATAATGGGGTTCCACTAAATGGATATATTGATGACTGATTCTGTAGTTCAGTAAGGGGTTCAACACATTAGGTGTATGACCTATGCCCTAGTCCATTACGGGGGAACCACATCATGGTATGACATTGGGGTTTCCAACCCCAGCCTCTCCATTATGATCCATCGTAATCACTACATTCATTGACTAATTCATAATGATTTTCCAAGCTCAGAATGTCATTCATAATATTTCAAAAGATACTATGAAAGAATCATTCATGTTTTATATGGATAAACAATTAGGATAAGCTACTAATGCGATAAAATCTTATTCAAAACAATAGATCTAAAAGAGAAATAAAACATAGAGGGAAGCACAAGCCGTGTTTGGGGGATCAAATTATGTTTGATGCCACCGCATCTCCTTTTCATGTCTCCTATGAATATAAATCAATTGATATGTCAATGTAAATTGAATTTACATGGACCAAATGGTTAATCTCAACAACCTATGGTGTGACCATGTTCTCGTGGATATGATCATCTACATATTCGCATACCAGTGCACCTTGGTGTGCACCGAGGTGTGTCACATCTCAGTTACCATCGCAGTTCAAAGACTATGTTTCTGAACCATGTTTGTGTGTCCGGCTGTACCCGTTCCAAAGTACACGTGGAGTATTTGGATGGCTACCACCACCAGGTCACATGGCACGTGTGGGTCCCATATATTTTATGTTACATATCTCTACCCATAAACACTATCCACTCTAGTAAGGGTACATCATGTTGTGGGTTCTTCCATACAATATGCTATGTAGTATAGTTTTTCATAGAAATTTATATCATTCACGTGGGGTCAAGATCCACCACATTTCCAAAAAAAAATCACTCAATTATACATCAATTCTCTATGGAGACTATGGATCCAGATCTATTCCTACCTAGCCTATTACCTTTGTCCTCATTCTGTCCACCTAAATGTCTAAGATGACACCATTTATCTCCATCAAGCTCCACCCATGGAAGTGAATCATTGATATAGTGTTCAATCAATTTTTCCTTCACAAAAAATATCAAAAATCATTGTATTCCACTAGAAAATCATTAATATAGAAAGTATGCAGACATATATTATGAATAGGTTGTTTAATCATGCTTGGTCCTATAATGTAATGTCAAACTATTTCCCCATATTATAATGAAAAAAAATTAAGAACAACTGGAAGAAAGGCTCTAAAAAAATATGGTTCAATAGTTACAAATGTGTTATTGGGATAATATCATAGATTAAGGATATTTTGGGGAAAAATATGGACTAATAAAGAATAAATCAAATGAATAATTTAATTCATAAAATAGTATAATGTGAAGGATGAAATTAAGCAGAAATCAATGAATAATATAAAATAACATGCTTACTATTATAGTCAAGGATAAAAATGAAATTGATCATTCATACACCAATTATCTATTAATAATTTTGGAATAATGGGTTTTACAGTGATGAGAATGATTATCTACATCTTATTTCCATTAATCCCCCTCGGTTTGATCACTAGACATCATCAGATATCAAACAACAAAAGAAGAAAGATGAATCCTCATCTCCACTATCATTGGGATATGCAGAAATCGATGTAGAATTTTCATATTTAGATTTTTATTGAGGAAAATAGGTTTTAAAAAATAAAATAATTAACTAAATTAATTAATTAAATAATCTACAAAACATACCCACCAAAGTCTAACTTATCCAATTTTCATGTTTCAATCAACATTAGGATGAATCTATGGTAAACCACACATTCCATATTCAATTATGGTCTTATATTATTGGTCTAAGGGTCTCATATGTAGATATTCTATTATTTCTAAAAAATAATGTGTGTGATATAAATATATTTAATATTTTTATATAATTAATTCTGGGATCATCAAGTCTCGAAATCATGTCCCATCACAACACCTAGCTCAAAAATATTTTTTAACACATTTCAATGTTTTGATAGGGAAAAATTATGTCTTTATAGATATAACATAATGTTATACAATTGAATTTAGTTTTATTTCCTTAATTAATTATAACAATTAAAACATAGTACAAAAACACTTTTAATGTGTTAATTGTTTGTATGAAATTTTTTATGTTAAATACTATTCATCATACATCAAACATATAATATTTATTTATAATCACTAAAATTAATTATTTCTTAATTTTTTTTATGATATTTTTCCCAAATTGAACTCTTACTCGAATATTTCTTGTAAATGAATATTAAAGTGGGTTTCCATTACGAGATTCCCCATAGATAACATATGGTTCAAATTGTAAATTTATTACTTTGTTGATATACACAATGTTAATCATTTAATAACTTTGGGGACTAATTACTATATTTTTCTGTTAATTGTTAATAATATTTAGTAAATATTTTTCATAGATTTAGTGTTATGTAATATAAATATATTTTATTTACAGGGTTTTAATTTTTTTAATATGAATTAATATTTAGAAAAAATTTCATTAAATACCATGAAAATGTTATATTTGTTACAAATTTACATTTGTGTTTATAATAATGAGGCAATAATTAATGGAATTTTGGTTATGAAGGTGAAAAAAGTATGATTCTTGAGGGATGTTAATCAATATGGAAATGTGTTACATGATAAGAATTAAATTATGATTCAATCTAAATTTTCCATTTTTCCATAATGGGAGTTATTACCAGCAACTATGGGTTACATATGAGTAAATCCTATGGGGAGCCCCAAAACTCATGTCATCATAAATGACTAATATTGTAGTGTCTCTAAATATAATTTTGAGTAACTGATGACGATCATTTTTATATATTTTTTAATATCTCTCCATGAATGGATCTCATGATATAAACTACTATTAAATATACATAAATTATAAAATATATATTTTAAATATATATTCATAAAATTCATTCTAATTATCACAAACTTTATATATAGACATAAAATGAATCACATCACGTCATGGAGATAATAGTTCATACGTACGCCTGAGTGACACAATCATTTATGAAATGGTTAGATGATAAGAAAGTAGATATGACATTATCATTTAGCATGAAAATTATATTATAAATATCATTTATAATTATAAATCCTATCACAAAACCAGTCGATAAATAATAGTGATGAAAAATTAGTTGTATTTCTACGTGAAGATGGTAAGTTGTACACAAGCTCCAGGGATAAATTCACTTGTATTTTGATGGTAAATGGTGTGTATATTTGTGTATTCATTATCATAATAAATTTCTGATATAGTTAAGAATATTAAAGTTTTGTTTTATGGTTTTAATCAAAAATTAATTTGGTAAATAATTGTATTAAATTAATTTGATCAGTAATAGATTTTACCACTTCTTCAAGACGGCTCCTTCGGATCTACAATAAAAAAATTCTAGGGAATGTATTTTGAGGATGCACTATCTTCTAGGGTGTCTATAGGGATGTTGATAAAAGTAATTGGAATATTATTAATAAAGGGTCGATAATTTTACTATAAATATAATAATAACTCATATATAAATAATTTATGATTTTTTTAAAACAATACATTTACGTGGTTGAATAATTAATTTTTTTTTTAATTTTATATGAGTAAATAAAACATTTTTTTTATAAATTATAATTAATGTCAATTTTGACAGTATTAATTTATTTTGATGTCAAATACATTTTAAAAATATTGTATTTGAATTTAATTATTTAAAAACTATTTAATATGTAATATATATCTATAAAATTCATTTTAGACATTATATCTCTCTAATTGTATAAAAATTAATATTTTTAAAATAATTTTTTTGAATAATTAAATAAAAAATTATAATTCCTATTGCATTTAATATAATTACATAAAATCCTAAAATTAAAAATAAATTCCTTTAAAGAAACTAATTTTATTAATATAAATATAGATATTTATGTTTTTTCATATCGTGATTTTATACCTATTGATCGCATAAAAGATATTATATAATAAGAGTAGCAATTTTTAACTATATTTGATTTAAATAATATATAAGCCATTTTTATGGAAACATGTATATAAATTATCAATAATTAGAGCATAAGGTGATATGGCTCAAATATTTTTATTGAAATAATTTTTTATGGAATGGGTTTAGTCATGGTTATGACCATACCATTTTGTTTAAACCCTTCCTCAACCACTTTAACTCATTCCTTGAATACACAAGTTTTTTTATTCTAATGATAGTATTGTTATTATAAAATGAACAAATACAGATAAGTTGATTATTTAGGAAATTTTAACACTTATTCAAATAATTTGGATAAATTTATGTTTTTAATAAATTATATCATTTAATTAAATATTTTTTTCTATTTAATATTCATAATGTTAATTTTATGAAATATTAATTACTTGGACAATAATAATATATAAGTAACACTTGTAATTAAAAAATATTATTTTTTATATCTCTAAAAGGTAAAGGTCATCTAGAAAACTCGTGGATGACATTAATAACATAATATTATATTGATTTCAATATTTTGAAAATCAATTATTTTATATTTTCTTAGAAGAAAATTACTTCATCGACGTTGTGTTTGAATTTAAGATAAGTATTACAATACATAAAATTGAAAATAAATTACCATTACTTAGATTAATATTTTATATTTAAAATTAATATTTCTAATCAAATATATGTTTTGTATTACCCTATATTAAAATTATTATTTTTATTAAAAATAAAACTATGAAAATATGAATTTTCATTAAATAAACATTTATAAATGTCATAATTTTATCCAAATTATTCCAAATGATTATAATTTCAACCCTTTATTATTATGGTCAAAACAAACCCATCAAATAAAATTGGGGACAATGTAAGGTCCATTTTGTAGTCATTATCATTTTATTTTTACCCTTAATTACTCGATTAACCCTTTAAAAAGGTTAATATTAATATTGAAAGAAAACATACCAATATACTAAATTTAAATCTAATCAATATAGATATGGAATCAATTTTTAGAAATTAAAAACAACAGTGTTTCAGAATTTATTTTTAAATTAAATTTGAAATACAGAATGTAAAATAATTGTTTATAAATATTTTAATACTATATTAAAGTAGAAAATTCCATTCAAAAACAATCATTGGATTATTTTTATTCATATTTAACTAATTAATATTTTAAAATAATAAAAACACAATTTAAAATTTTATATTATTCAAAATAAAATAAAAATAAAAATCATTCCCTATTGATTAATAATTAAATGTTTCACAAACCGACCAGAGTCGACCCTGAATCAGTCACCCGGGCCGATAGTTGGTAAGGCCTGAGAGGAATTCTCGATCCTTTTAGGATTGAGACATTTTCTAAGGGACTAATTAGAGAGTATTGGAAATATTTAACCCCATAAATAATAAGGAATCTAAACAATGAAAATTTTAATGGATTAGTACAATATATAAATAAAACTGAACTAAACGTCTTTTATACAAAAAATGAAAATATAACCAAAATATAAAATAAAATTAACTGAACAAGATGACTAAAAGATCTCCATGTGACCCCAAGGGTAACTCTCCAACATAATGATCAAACCTCACCCATAGTAATCGAACTAATGAAGAATCATGCACAAAGCTTAACAAAAGGAAGAAACTATGGACAAGAGTATTAAAACTCAATAGGCAAGCCTGGATAAATATATTACCAATGAAATTATTTTTAAAATAATAGAATAATAAAATTCAAGTTTGAAATAAAATATATAAAAGTATGTTTTTTGTAGTTTTTATTTAAAAACAAACTATGGTCTAGAGACCTACATTATTTCAAAACAAAGTACATTTTACAATAGAGAGAAATAAAAATTTATAGAGGAACGTGATGATTTTATTTTAAAATAGAGAAAGAGATATAATTATTTTTTACTAAAAAACATTTTTTTTAAACTATTTGAAGTAAACACATCACTTCCTTTGAGAAGAAACAGACATGATAACACTAAAATAATCACATAAAGAGATAAATTGAAATAAACATACAAGTGATCGAGTATCTCATTCATCGTTACAAGAGGCTATGTGTCAATATACATGGGTGAACATAAAAGATCATGAATAATTCAGAACATAATAATACATGATGACTTATCTCAGAAAGACAGACTCACACTATGACCTCAAATCTCATAATATGCTCATCCATAACCCACATGACCAACACCTAGGATCCCACTCTGATAGCAATAAAACTCAATATATCCTCATGTTATGGGTCTCAAGATAGTGAATAATATAACAAGTTAATCAATAATTATCAAAAAATTATTCCACTATTCCATGTTCCCATGTAACATGTATAACAATGGTGAGCCAACCGATGACAACTAAGTACCAAATCACATTCATATATAACACTAATTCAATTAAATGAATCACCCTAATTCACCCCAAGGATCAATTCACCATCCATAAAATAATAGAACTCATGTAGTCAAACCCAAGACCTTCAATTTTTTTTATAGAACACACATATTCCACGGTGATGACACTACATCCATTAAAAACAACGAGGGCATGATAATCACCCAATGGAGGATTTCATAATAAAAATTTTCACTATCCTAAAAATGATTCCAAACAAGCCTTTAAGAATTCTACACAAATCCATCACGTCAACAGAACAATGTACATTTCCTCAAAAATTGGAAACATATTTTCTTCTATGTCACAACCATTTAGAAAACAATACCTTTAAGTTACTCATATTTCAATTTTAATAAAAATCCATTTTAAATAAAAATTCCCAACATGCCACTAATCGACAACACATGAAAAGTCATATTTTAAAACCAATACATTTTCTATTTAGTTCCACGGAAATGTTGAAATACCATTCAAGGAACATAAAAAATTATTTTACAGATCAGAAATATATTTTTAATTACTAACCATGAATTATGTGTCAAAAAAATGGAAAAGTCAAAAAAACATTTAACCAAACACTTGATATGCACCATTTAACAACAGAATTCTATTTCAAAAATATTAAATGAATAAATCTATACAATTCACACCAAATAAATAATTCAAAGTTAAAATATCACAAATTAGTAACCAATGAGATTTTGAAGGACATGAAACCAATGAAAATAAAATTTAAAATGGAAAAAACACTCTAAACCTACCTAAAACTACTTCCGCTACATCAATGCCTAGCTAAGAAGAAACAAAAATTTTTCTTAGTGGCCAGAACAACCACACAGAACCCAAATAAAGAAAAAACCCAAAAACTGGGAAACCATAACCAAGAAAATAGGTCATCATGAATACCATGGTTAGGTAATATAAGGAAATAGGAGAGAAAGTAAGTGGGGATACAAAGATACCATAACCATTGAATTCAGGTGGACAATCACCCTGGAAACACCATGAGTCCCTCATGGAGTATGTCGGAAAGACCAAAATACCAAACGGGAGTTTCCCTAGTCAAATAAGGATAAATTGGGGAAACATTAAGGGTTTAGGGTAAAATAAATTAGGGGATGTTATTTTAATTTCATGGACATGAAACATGGATAGTTCATACAATTTTTGAAACTGTGAGGTCATCGTGTGACCACCACTACTGAGACGAAAAAATACCATACAAGAAACCCACATGGTATGACTAACCATATGGTAGTTGTGTGTTAGCCACTTCATCAACATGTAGCACCCACACAATATCCTATAAAGGGTGCATGATTATCACTAACTGTGCGCCAACTGTGGCCTAGAGTCTACCCACCAAAAAACCAAGTCTCACTAAAAACTCTAGAGGAATGACAAGGAGGAAATAGTGGAGAAATACTAAGGGTAAGAATATACCAAATATCCAACACCATCACAACAGATTCCGGGTAAAATAATTGAGGATGAAACCATAACTAGAACCAATGTTGAAATTGAAATCCCGATTTTGGAAATTCTCTCCCTTAGTGTGCATTCTTTCCTCATAAAGTGAACCTGAGGCTTCAATATGAAGACAAAACCACCAAAAATTTACCAATAAAGAATATTTAAAATGAATAACTAATAAAGTGAACACAAAAATATCATTATTGTGAAAGTGGATAACCTGATGAACTTGGGAGACCCAAACAGACTACCCGCTAAGTGACACCCTACCCTAAAAGCATAAACACATCCAGTTGATTGATCAAAAAGGAATTGAACATTCAAGATTCGTAAAAAATTATTAAAAAAAGAAAACACAAATAAAATCATGAAAAACTAAAATAATTTACCCAAAATTATCCAAGGTGTTTGAAACACATTCGATGAAAACCACTATAACCTTACTTCCTCCAAAACATTGCGAGCACACCCATCCCAAAATTTAATCAAAGGAATAACTTAATATTCGGTGGACCCAACCAATACCATCCACCAACAAACTGATACTAGAAAAAAAACTATGCCACTAACACGATGATTTCCAAATGGACTCAGTACCTTTAAAATAAACCAACACTCAAGATGAAACAAGAATACCAACATGTGGATACCTGAACGTACTTCCCCCATAAGAGAAATAAAAATAAATGAAATAGAAAAAATTATCTCATTGACCAATAACCCCCACTATAAGGGATGGGGTGTAGGGACCCTATAAAAAGTCATCAAAAACACAACTGACAACATGCCAACAACTTCACACCCCCGAATGAACACAAACCAAACCACACTCTATTTACAAAAATATGCCAAAAAAGGGACGTTAAATAGATTCCTGAATATATTGAGACACAACCACTAGTATTTTAAGAAAATGATTCCAATACACCTCCTATTAACCAATGTAAATATATTACACACGAAATTCTATAATGCTAAAATGAGTTCCCCATGCCTCTTTCCCCCAAACAGGACCACTTAAAAGTCATCAGCCACACCAGGGGCTTGAATTTCAACCACCATCCACACAATTAAAAATGATAAACCAAATACATTTATACCCATGGGGTTATCCTGATCACCCACCATCATGACTCTAAGACCAATAGGTGGAGCTCTGTTGTTTGAAGCATCTCCTACCAAATAGTTAGGTTATAGAAACACTTGAGTGGAACTCACATATTAGAATTTTAAAAAAATATTCTTCCATTAAATTAAAAGTTTAAAAATATTCCACAGCTTACATTATTCAATTTTGAAGACAATTAAACACAAAAAATATCAACATTACATGATTAATACATTCCAAGAACATTACAGTGAGAAAGACCATGATCTGGTCCCAAAACATCACACTATCCATGTGAACTGACTATGGTGATCTTTAATGAGTTGGTTCTAGTCCCATAGTGATTATTGGGAAAAACATGATAGAAAAAAATTATGTGACCCATAATTCCATAGGCTTGGCATGGTTTCTGAACATTCTGTAATGACAACCTCTTATGGCTGGTCTTACCAAACTATCAAAAAATCAAGACATTGCACCCAGATGCAGTTAATGAGAGGTTAGAACGCCCCTAAACTCCCATACAAGCACAACCAGTATCCGGGCACATCCCATTATTATTAAAATAACCTCTTTAATAACTTCTAGTGAGCAATAAAAAATTAAGCACATCAATCCCTCCTACTAAATCTGCCTCGGCATGAATGGCCTGCCTCACCACTTCATAGAAAGTGGTTAGGTTAAGTTCATCCAACGTCAATTGTAGTTAAAAAAAGATCCTAAACATGAAAATTTTTAGACTTCTTCTGATCATTCACAGCATAGCCCAAATCATATGGAACTAGATCTACAATGTGACGGTATAACTACAACACCGATCCAATGCTTGACTAAAGACCGCACATCTCCATCCTTTTAAATACCTTTGACATTACATAGAAATAATTTTAGATTTGTGAAGACTTCAATAACACACTTGTACGATATTTATGAGTATTTCACTGAGACACATTCTTCCACAATTTCTAGTTTAGACCTTCGAGCATAAATCTTGAAAACATCACCATTAATGAATCTGGAAGATAAAGGGAATTTAAGTCTCTCTCAACCATACACGTCCACTCCTCAACCAATATAGGATCCTCTTGACCATAAAATAGATTAGGATTAAATTTATGGAACTCAAAAACATAGTTTATGGGTTGATCTGCTGCATTTTTTTCTAATGGTTCACCACCAGAAGATGCACATTGAGTATCAGGAAAATATTTTTTGGGGCTGAAACTATGAACATAGAATCAAGGATCCCAATAAAAACCCATCCAAGAATATCAATACTCTATATCAAGCATCACAAAAGAAACACCATTCCAAAATCACAAGGGACACCCCACACTACTACAAGCAACCAAAACATGACAATTTTCTTTAGAAACACACTATAAATAGGAAAAAAACATAAATGATTTCACACACCGTAATGGTGTCCTAGGGATCAATACCCATGAACATCCTTATTCCATACCAAAGTCCCATTATCTTTCAAATTCATATCCATGCATGTGGTCACTCTAGGAAAAACCAAAGTAAAACACCATTCCCAAAAAACATTCAACTCACACCATTGTTTCAAATTTCGCAAATCCAGTTATCAAAAACCACTTTCCAAAAAACCAGATACTCAATTTGGATCTCCCAAAATATTATTCCAGAAAAACATAGACCATTTAATTGTCAATCCATTTCTATGGGTTTCACCTAAAATATAATACTTTTCATTCATGTCTAAAATTTAGAATTCTTTTCCTGGATTCAATAATGACATAATCAAATAATTTTGAAAATCCAAACCTTTATCTTCAAAAAATCTAAATCCATTAAAACTATTTCCAAATATAAATTTATCAGTTTCAAAACATTTTTCTGTATTTTAACACATCCCACCAAAACATTTTTGTTTTACCCCAAAAATTAACTTTACAAGAACAATATTTTTATAAACCATTATAGATGTAAGTTATAAAAATCCATTTTCTTGTTTCCAAAAGAAAATCAATACCACTTTAAATTAACATTCTCATAATTCCAAATCATGGTTTTTTAGAAAAATTTTAAGAATCATGGATGACCCAATATAAATACAAAAGAGAAAATAGTGTTTTTGGGTGACTTGTACATATGGTTGGTAGCCATATGACAATCACAACACCACCACAGGGAGTCCTTTATGACCATGTCCCCACCCCCACATGGCTTTCCACTACCTATGAGCTAAAAATGGATACTTTCCAAACTTCCTTTTCATTTTGAAACACCCAAAAATCCACAAGAACCAATGGATACCAACAAAACTAGACATCACATGGTAACCCAAGGTTCGGAATGAGAAACAGTTCATGGCTTCCATCCCACTACTACACCTCAATCCATGACAACACTAATCATCATTACCTGAAAACCAGAAATAACAAGGGACCTCTAAAAATCAAGGTCCTCCAAATATCTTACCTATTCTAATATTTTTTTTTGTGAACCAACATGATTCGAACCTGAATCGGTCACTCGAGAGGATCCATGGAAAGGCTCGAGAGGTGGTCCTGATCCTCCTAGAATGAATAAAAGCACTAAGGGAATCACTAGATAAAATTGGAATGATTAATCCCAAAAAATATTAAAGAAACTAAATAGTTTAAATATGAATGAGGCTCTCCAATATATAAATTAAAATGATCTGAATGTTTTTTGTATAAGAATATGAAAACACAACATAAATATACAAAAAAAACAACTAAAACAGATGAATACATGATCTCAATGTTACCCCATGGGTAACTCTCTAACATATAGATGAATCATAAACCATGGAAATCAAACTCAAGATAAAACCTATACTAATGCTAAAAATAGTAAGAAATTATAGTCCTGAGTATTAAAAATTAGTAGGTAAACCCAGATAAATCTATTCCCAATACACTTACTTTAAAATAAGAGAAAATCATCTTTTTGTTTGAAATACAATATTGAAAAGTATGATTTGAGATACATTTTACTAGAAAAAAATCTATGGTCCATTAACATAATTCATTTTCAAACCATGTTCAATTTACAATAGTGAGGGATTAACATTACATGGGGAACGTGATTCCTTCATTTTCAAATTGCTCAAGAGATTATGAGACAATTTTACTAAAAAATAATTTTTATAAACATATGATATATAAAACACCACATTCCACGTTTAGAGACACACAATAGAGGATCCAAATAATCACATAGATTGGGAAATGTAAATAAACATACAAGTAACCAAGTATATAATTATTCAATATAAGTGGATAAGTGAAAATAGATATTGGTGAACCTAAAAGATCAAGAATAATCTAGAAAAAAAGAATACATGATGACTCATCCTAGAAAAATAGTCCCAATCGATGAATTCAAATATCTATGTATACTCAGCCACATTCACATGTCAAAGACTAAGGGCCCGAATCCCATAGCAATTAAAATCAATATAAACATGTGATATGTTCCACTACCAAATGTATAATATTATTTCTAACGCAATTGACCTTAGAAAATTCTCTCACTATTCCAGTTTCCCAGGTCTCATGTAGAAATGGGGTGAGCCAACTGATGCTAGTTAAGCAACAAATCCCATGAATATCTAATAATAATTCAACAACATTCTTCAAATCGAGTCACCCCAATGATCGATTCACATTCCATTAAATAATAGAACAAAAGAGTCCATTATGAGGTCCTGTAATTATTAAAATGGATCACAATGATTCCATAGCGGGGAAATATAATCAATTAAACACAAATAATTCCTTATAATCACCCATTACAGGTATTGAAAATAAACGTTGTCATTATTTTCACAACTGTTCGAAATGGGCCTTTAGGCATTTTCTATAAAACCATAACATAAAAAGGACAAAGTATATTTCCTCAAAAATAGAGAAACATTTCATTTTTCCATTTCACAACCATTTAAAAAAAATTCCATTAATGTACTCACAATTAAATTTCAATACAAATCCATTTTTTTAAAATATGTCCAATGGGACACTGATCGACATCACCTGGAACATCGCTTTTTATAAAAAAATACACATTATTTTTAAATCCCTAATAATATTGAAATACCATTCACGGAATGAAAATAATTATTTTTATTCATATCACAAATTTATTCGCAAGTTCTAGCTTTGACTTAGAGGTCACAAAACACATGAAAATCCAAATTGGAATTTAATCAGACACTTGTTCTGCAACATTTAATAGAAAAATTCTATTTAACATTTTAAAAATTAATAAATATCAACATTTCACACCTAATAAATATTTCTAGGATCACATATCACTAATTAGTAATCAATGAGGGTGAAAAAGACATGAAACTAATGAATCTTAAATAAAAAAAGGAAAGTTCTTGGGAAACCTACCTCAAACTGCTTCCTCTATAAAAAACCTAATTTGGAACACTCCCAAGGGTTCTAGGATGAGATAAAAACCTCAAGGAACCGTATGAAAGAAAACCCCCCAAAAACTGAGCAACCATTTCAATGAAAACCATGCATCATTCCAACTTGGGTTTGGGGAGAAGAAGAAAAAGATAGAAGCAGAATGATGTTCCGAGAAATAAACTCTTACATTTTGATTCGGGGTGAAGCCTCAAAAATAAAACCCCTTAAAACCTCATTGGAGGTCATTGTTGTGCCAAAATATACCAAGGGATGGAATTGGGTTGGAGGAGGATGAATGGGAAAATATGAGGGTGTTGGTATAGAATTAAGGGAGAGAGAAAGGGTTGTTAATGATCTAGACATGCCACATGGTTAGTCTGCACAATTGGTCAAAGTGTATGGTTACCATGGGACTACATATATTAAGATGTAGATGTACCACACAAGGAACTCACAAATTATGTAAAACTGTGTGGTAGCCATAGAGTATCTACTTCATCAACCTGTAGTTGTTGTATGGTATCCTGGACAGGGTGCACAATTTTCACTAACCGAGTACCAACCGTGTGCCATAGTCTGCTCACCAAAACACACCCAATATCTCCAAAACAAATCAACCAGAATCCCTTTAATTAAATCTTGGAAAAATATAAATGGGAAGAACACCACAAAAATTCCACCCCATCACATATGAATCCAAATAAAAGAACCTGGGACCAAACTTGAACCAGAATGGAAGATAAATTTAAAAACCTGGGTGTGACACAAAATTTTATGAAAATTCAAAACAATTCGCCATAGGAAATTATTTATCATCCAATTTCATAAAAAAAGTCCACGGAAAACAATTTATAAAAAGATTATAAATTAATTATTTTGTTAGTACATAACAATCAAGAATTTTTTTGGAGGATAGAATGCTTTCAATAAAAAAATTGGTTTTAATAAAAATATAGTAATTATTTTTTAAATAAATATTTAAAACATTTAAAATGAGTATGAACAATATATATATATATATATATCATGATACTATTTATTACCACATACTATATACCATGGATATAATAGTTAAATTTAATAATAGTATTTAGTTGTTCAATTAAGCTCGATGTTGAATTCATTGTATGCTATTGAACTTATTGTTTCCCTTTAAAATATGAGGATATTACATTCGACCCACATATTAAATTTCTCTCTTATAATTTTTACTTTTTCTTAGTAACCAGGTTTTGAATTTTGAAAACAACATTATTGAAAATAAGAGAAAAAATAAGTATGAATTTCATCTAAAATACAATACCTTATTTCAATGTAGTAAATCATGAAAATGGAAGTGAAAAAAATATCATGTTTTTGTTGAGTGTTTTAGAAACATGGGCTTTATAAATTTAACTATCACCAAACCATAAATTTTTGATGGGATAAAAAAAGATTGGTTTATTATTATGAAAAATAAACAAATAATGTTTTTTTTCAATATCATTTTCAAAAAGATGAGGAGTTAATTTTCATTATAATGTAAGAACATAACGAAACATACATACTTGAAAATTACAGTTTCATACATTATTAAATTTCCACCAATTTTCCTCTCTCTAAATGATGAATATTCATGAAGAATTTTTCATGCACGAAGTACTAGAATTATCTTCTAATTAATCACAAAATAGATAAATGATTAATTACCTATCACTCTTATCATGAAATAATAACCAAAACCAAAATGGTTAATATAAGATAAGTTATTTCCCCAAAAATAAGTAACCGTTATATAATGAAAATCTATTTTTTTGAAGAAAAATTAGTAGTAATATTCATGGTTCAAATTATACCACATAGTAAATAATTATCATAATATTAATAATACATATTATAAAGTAAGATTGAAACAAAAAAAATCATATAGATTAGATCAGATTTTCATCCGAGATAAATTATAACATTTATCATCAAATAACACCAGATTTATGTAATTTTTGATATAAATGTGTAATTTCCCCAACAATCCTATAGATAATATAACCATGTCAATTAATACAATAAATACAAAATAAAATGACATATATTTCCGATATATAATTTAACCCTTATTATTAAAATAAATTCTTATATATATTTATTTACATTAATCATACATGGTTCCAAAAATAGCTATTTCTTTTCTAAAATAACATCAATTACATTATAAAAAAATAACATTAGAATCCCATGAAAATGTATTAATTGAAATATATGTTACTGAAATCAACATATTATTCATCCTTAAGACAATTTAAATAAAAAAACCTTATACTATTCATAACCACATGTTGTCCAGGGGTATGGGAGGTACCAATGTTTCCCTTTGGTTGTGGGTTCAATTTACATGGCCTTTCCAGATGAAATGGGTTGTCACATAGTCATAACATTGTACTTTTTATAAATCTACATTAATTAAATTGTTATAAAATTCCAAAAACATGATGAAAATCCTCCAAAATATCTTTAACATTTTCGATATTAAATATATTTTTGAACATCCAAGATTCACTAAAAAATTTCATCTTTTTATCTAAGAATTTAATAACCCATAATTTCATCAAGAATAAATGTCTCAAAAAATAGCATTAGTGTCCTTAAAATTTTATAACATAAAATTTCAAATGTGGTGTCTAGGACTCTGAACATAATGTATTATATACCCATTATGATATCGATAAATCATAAGAATACTACTTTTAAATACATCTTATTCTCCAATTTTATATATTACCTACTCTAATACGAAATGCTACAACCCTAAATCCCCACTCCTGGATCTGGTGTAAAGACACAAACATTACACATGTGACCTAATTTTTTTCTATCAAAACATACAACATATAAAGGTAATATTAGATCACATATATTACTAATGAACGTTTTACTACAATTTTATAGAAATAGGATAAACTCTTAAAAACATAGGATTATAAAAAACTAGTTAATAAAGATAAACAGTGTCTCCAAATAATCATAGATTTTCGTACAATATAATATGTCATCAATATCATGCATGTGAAGTAATTATATAAAAAATAATTAACACATTTTCTCATAAAATAAGAAAAATAAATATAAGAAAAGTGTGATCTTTGATGAATAGTAAGTGTTAAAGTAGAAGATATGAAACTATGATCATATTCAATGATATGATTAAAATAATGGTATGTGATCATGAACATAACATTTAAAAATTCTACCTTGCATATCAAAGATGAAAATATTGAGCCATGGAATTTAAAGTGTATGTGAATAATACATGATTCATAAAATAATAAATGAACATGATATATGGGAGAATAACATAATTCATGAAATATTTCCTTACACCTAATCATAAAAAATCATTTCAATATTATTCAAGGATCACTGCAAATACCATCAAAGATGACAAATTCCTTAACTAAAAAGTGTTCATTACTCATTCAATCCCTATATAACCAAACCAGATTCACTCCCATATTATAAATATATATTTAATGATATATAAATATTTACCTAATGCATTGTAGAGATATATAGTTCCTATATTCCACATAATGAAATCCATGGAAATGTGTGCCATAAGAATATAAATCATTCATCATATTAGGGCCTATAAAAAGAAATTTATTTTATAAAAATAATTCCAAAATAAACATAATTCAACCATAAAAATTATATGGATAATATCATAAAATAATAACCCCATAAAATAATATGAAAAAAATAAATATTCCTTGGAAAATATTTTGAAAGATAACTAGAAACAACTATTGAGGAAAATATCATTTCCATTTTGAAAGCACATTTCATAATGATGTGTAATTAAAAAGGAAATAATTTTCATTGAAATAAAAAATGAAAATATGTAATGTAATATTAATGTCATTATAAAATACCGAATGTGTTAAATCACATGCATGAATTATCAGCTCAAAAAACAGGCTTTTCAAATTATTCCCTGAAAAGTCAAAAAGTACCTAGATTAACAAATGACCAAAATTTCCTTCCAAATTGATTACAAGAATTAAAACATGGGTGAAAAATAACAATAATAAATTTTATATTAATATTCAAAAAAAAATTTAAAAACATATTTAGGAATCATGGACATGGAAGTGATATATTCCCCAGCCAATATTAAAAGTGTTCTGAATAAAAATAAGATAGTGAAAATAAACCCATACCACTTCAAATTTGGTTAAATAAAATCTCCCAGGAAAAAATGAAATTAAATGGATATTTAAATACCATAATTAGCATGATAATACTCATAAATTAAATAAATTGGCATTATATATATATATATATATAAATGAATAAAATCAGTGTATAAAACATGTGTCCCATTGGAATAAATGTGAGAATAAAAATTTCTTACAATTATCATATCATTTAAATTAGGATTAATAAAACGAAGGTATTATGTGTATTTATAGAAATTTTATATAAAAAAATCCTCAATACAAGATTATATATTCAAAACTCATTTCATACATAATCATAGAATGATTTAATCAATGAAATAGTAGCATAACCCAGTTAATCAGACACAGAGTTAAGGATTCACTTAGCTCAAGTCTTGGCTTTATAAGTTCATGTTGAAGCCTAGTATTTAATTAATATGGTTTTATTATACATTTATTTTGTAAGAGAACATCAATATTACCTTTTACAATTTATTTATAACGTCATGTCACCAACTTATTAATTAATGTTTTTATTAAAATCAATATTTTGGGTTATAATAGGATCATTTTCCAAGCATGCTAATGTTCCGTAATCAAGGTCCATGCACTTTGATAATTATTTTCAGAATTTGTGGAATTATAATCATCATATATAATAATTATATATATATATATATATTTAAAATCATTCATATAATGTCGCGTTAGAAAACTGATTTACACTGTTCATGAAGGGGGTACGCCGTAAGTACACATGCACAAAACCATCATTTATCGATTGTTGGAATGAATGAAAGATAAATAAAAAATAATATTTACATAATTATTATTATTAAATATAAATATATATCATATATAATCATAAAATACAGCCTTATTATCATCCATGGAAAATTTAATGGAAAAACGAATGACATCACATCATTGAGATGATTGTCTATACTATCGCATGAGAAACATTTTTGACTCTCAAAATATTTTATGATAATAATTTATGTAAGCTATTATCATTAAAAAGTATAATTTTATTATAAATAAAATATATAATCCCCAATTACTTCATATTAATCATCCACAAAATATAATGATGAAAAATTAATTATATCTCTACGTTGTAATAGTAAGCCATACATACACATGAGAGATACTTTCTCATCTTCTTAGATGGTTAATATGGTGTATATTAGTCTATAAATAATAATAATATCATTTAATAATATTTAATATTTTATAAATATTAATTTATGATTCAAATAATAATTTTATTAGAGTAAAAGAAGAGTATAAAACAATGTTTGGTAAGAGGCATTACTTATTATTCACAAGGTATCTCAGGGAGTTCCTAAAAAGGGATGTAAGGTTGGTATTATGTTGAAAAAATCACCAATCAAATGTGTATAAGGAATTTATTAAGTGTAATTGGAATATTATGGGGGAGATAAAATATTCCATGCGATTTAATGAAGTGAAGGAGGATGTTTTCTTTTATAATTTTGGTTGTGGGAATATTGGGAATTTCCCGAATGATTAAATTATAATAAACAAATATGTCATTAAAAAGGCCGGAAAATGGAAATTAATTATTAGATAAAATAGTATATGGTTTTAATCCGATAAAATAATATAATTAATGCTATTTTTGGTGTAATTTTCAACCATATTTGTTTGATTTACACTTTGTTTAGTAATTTATGACCTAAAATGTGGTAACCACTATTTTAATCATAATATATTAATAATATTTCTATAAATGGAAAAGTTACTAATATATTTATAATTTAATTTGTAGTTAAATATATTACTTTCACATGTCTTATGATACAATTTTTATGAATTTTATATAACTATTTAATACATTATATTGATAACATATCATTAACATCAATTTTCACATTATTATTTTAATTCAAGACCAAATACATAAAAAAGGAAAAGTAAAATATAATTCATTTAATCCTATTAAATATTTCATATTGATCTATTTATTTAATTTCAACTATTTAATATTTTAAATTATATAAAAAATAATAATTTTAAAATCATTTATTTTATTTTTCTATAAATAAATAAATATTTTATTAGCATTTCAAAAGAATTCAATGTCATTTTAAAAACACTAAAAATTAAAAATAAAATTATATAATGAAAATATGTTAATTAAGATCAATATAGACATTTATATTAATTACTATCTTAATTTTATCCCTATGTGAAAACATAAAAGATTTTAAATAACAAGAGTGACATTTTGTAACTACATTCAATTTAAATAATATATGTATAATGTTCAGGGAAATGTGTCCATTAAATAAATAAAATTAGAGTGTATGGTGGTAAGAATTTAATATTATTAAAAAAATATTTTTCTGGACAATTTTATGCCATGCTTATACCTTTATCTTCATATTTTATCTCTTATTAAACCAGTTTAACTATTATCATGATAACATGGAATTTTACTATTTGAGGTGAAATATATTTATTATAAAACACCAAACTACACATAAATGGATTATTTAAGAAAATATAAGCCTTATTACAATAATTATAACTAAATTATGATTTTTATAAATTTTATATTATTTAATTTAAGTATTATTTACTATTAATTATTCATAATGTCGATTTTATGAACTATTTATTATATTGACTATAATAATATCAATATAACCCTTATACATCGAATAGACTATTTTATTATATCAATAATATGTCATGGTCAGCTATAAAATTATTTTATTACATTAAATATCTCAAATTATATTTTATTAAAATTTTTAATATGATTAATTTTATATTCTAATTAATAAAAAAATGACTGCATCATTTTTGTGTGATAATTTATTTTATTTATTTATTTACTAAATATTAAAATAAAATTATAATGATGTAGATAAATATGTTATATTTCACGTGAATATTTATTGTTGGTCATATGTTTTGGATAACCCTATTTTAAAAATGTTTTTCTTATTAAAAATATGAGTGTGACTTCACTGAATTTTATTTATATTAAATATTACAAATGTAATATTCTCATATAAATAAATCCCACTGGTTATTATATTTACCCTCGTATGATTATGGTAAAAGAATTAACTCATCATATTATTGACATTCTATTTTATCCAATTGATGAAAAATAGACAAAGTGAAAATATATTAAAAAAGGATGATAAAATATAATTTGAATTTGAATATTTACAAATGCTCAAATTTGATTTCACACATGGTAGCTCGAATCACTAGCGGCGCACAAGTACTTGTGCACCCCCTAACTTATATGTATCCTTGTCACATTCTCACCAAGTATCCACTTCATAAGGAACCATATTTTCTATTATAAATTGACCCTTGGGGTCTTCAATTGTGTGGACAAATATCGCCAAACATCGATTCCTGCTCTGGTCTCCCAAGTGCTTCACAAAAGTCCTCCAAAACCACTATGGTAGTTATTTGACACATAAATCAAGGAAATTTAAGAGGGATAGTGATATATTTGTTATTCATGTGTCAAAATAAAAAACTCTATCGTGATTCAGTCCCCCAACCCCACTGACTAAAGAAGACAAGTGTTCCGCCATTCCTCAAATAGGTACTGTACCCCACAATTCTGAGAAAACTTCTAAAGACTCTAAAAGGTTGGACTGACGTCTCACCAAACTCTAGTAATCTAGTTTTTACATCACTTAAGGTGACATCAGTTCACCCAAGCCTACTTTATCACCCCATACATGTGCGCCACTTAATTGAGTTCCCTTATTTGATATTCACCCTAACTTTCATCCTATACAAGACATATATTTTCACTCTCTCAAAGACACTCATGGCATGTAATTTTCTTCTATGTATCTCTTGTATAAAAGAGACCATGTTTAAACCTCCACCAAGACCTCCTAATTACCATATATTACGGAAATACGCACAAGTGTGACTCCCATTTGGATTTGTATTTCTACATTCAATGGGTCCCCACAAAAGTCCTAAAAAATGGTCAACATAATTTGGATGTATGTAGATTTTTATATCTATGGTCATGTGGAGCCTTACCATAGGGATAGTTTTGAGGAGTTCCCGGTTTCAGATTTTATAGATAGGAATTTAACATTCCATTTTCATCTCCAAGGCCTGAAGCCTTCGGTCCGTGGTAGGGATTATAAGGATCATCGTTCCCATTCCTTTTGGATATAGGAGAAGTATCCCTCTCAACTATAATACACATTTTAAGGAACTCCTTAAGAGGAAAGCCCCTAGAAATTTATATTGGATTTTTTATTATAAGTCATCTCTATGTCCTTCACCTTCACTCCTTCCAAACATTGGACCCTCACCGATTGTAATAGGAATAGAGGGATATGTCATAGCTCTTACCCCTTATATTGTAGGCCTGATCTCTTCCACCAATGAAGGATGTAATATTTTTGGTTTGTTGAATCTTTCAAATCATCTTCTTTCTCACACTTGCAATGAATTACATGGAAATAGTGGTTTTTAATGATCAAAATACCAACAAAACCCACATGAAGGAACAAAATAAGATAAATCTGATTCGACCATAACTAGGATACCTAGGAAGCCTTCCTGTAGGGCCCAAGCTCACTGGACATCCTCATTAGGAGACCAATCAAAATTCCCTTAATCTAGGAATCCTCTTCAGGATTATGGCCCAAATTTAATCCTACATAAATCCCAATGAGTTGGGCCATATCTCATGGAACCTCTTATAAGGGAATACTATTTAAGAGTATGAAACAACCAATTTCTCTCAATAGTCCATACTCCCCTGAAAGACATTCTGAACTATGTGTTATTTGATTTCCATCGAAAAGGGATACATTGGAATCCTCCCTGAGGTTCAAACCCAACATTCCAAATAAACCCTATTCTATTTGGGCCACATTCCTAATAGGGAATAACTGAATGTGGAATCTCATATCCCTTCTATGTTCATTGTCCTATTTCGACTTAAGTCTCACCCCAATATTTTTCTAGGTAACATCTGCCTCGATATCCTTACCACAATACATTTAACTATATGATTGGTTCCTTATCACATGAACATAAAATGTATCACCTTTACCTTTAAATTGCATCTAAATATAGAGGTTTCGATTCCATTAGCAAGGATACATAGGTAGACCAACTATGGGTTTGATATCAACATCAAAAAAAATTATGCCTCCCCGGATAACAATAAACTTCACAGTAACGATTTTCTACCAGGAAGACCGTAAAATCCAGATTAAACATCCATCTCCCTAGAAGACTATAAATTCCATAGTGAAATTCATCTACCTAGATTACTATAAAATTATATAGTGCAACACTAAGTGTCTTAAAATATAGAATCATAATTATAATGACCAAAGAATATATAATTTGTATATAAAAAGACACCATTAATGGAGAACCTCAATACACACAAATACATCCTTTTATGATGAACCTCAAATACATACAAATGATTTTGAATGCCACACATGCTATTATATGATTTAAAATTTCGAGGGAAACCTAAATTTTTATTGGTAAATTAATAAGGATTATTGAACATATCTTTAATCAATAAGAGCGTCTCGGATTTGGCCATAATTCCCTTCAAGAGGGTGCGATGAGCCCAACCTCACATCCTCTCGACCAATGTGTGTTCCTAAGCATCATGGTTTAAAATACCAAAGGTGAAACTACCTCTGGATTGTAGGAACATTTAGATACAAAATATTTGGTTGTTTTTGTTTCCATAATCAAATATATTAGAAACCATTCTGAAATAGTGATTCCTAACTATAACAATTGCTCTAGAGGAAAAAAAACTGGTGAACCCAACACGAATCACATATCAAAGGAATATCCTTCCTGTCATAAAAGGAATGTACTTACCAGTATATGTCCAAGAATTATATTTCCTAGTGATGTTCTATTTTTAATAGAAACAAAAAAATGGTGAATGTGGCATGACTTGTTAACCATGTTAATGTTTTCACCCATTTATATTGCTGATTTCAATAAATGAGGGCTGACAAAGAAACCAATGATGCATGTGTTCATAAAAAATATACTGTTTTAGAAGGGTTTTATTGATCATCTCTTTCATTTTTCAACAAAAACCATTTTCCAAGATATAATGTCAATACCAATGGGTATCTTGAGGTTTTCACATGTGAATGCCCCAGATGATGCTCAATCGTGAACCTCGTCTGCTCGAAGGTATCCATCACCAAATCAACATTCTCAATACTAGGTCTCTGATGAACTGGTTCAAGAGTACTGCCAATTGGGTACCATTCCATCTTTGGAGGCTTCCGAACAGGAACTCCAAATTAGGAAAAATCTATGATCATCCTATCAGCGACAAACGATGGTCTAGAAGGGGATGGTGTCAACCACAATGTTAAACTATTTTAGAATATAATAGTCAAAGCACAATCACCAATCCCACCAATATTTAAGAGAGGATGACCAAGATGCCACCTATGGACTCATCCACAATACCCATGGGTCCCTCCCAAGGGGTCATGCCAACATTCATCACTACAAACACCGCACGGATGTAATCCCTCAACATGATGAGGGTGTTGCCGTATACAATCTGAACCTAGTCCCTTTGACTCAGGCACACAAGATAGCCTACCATGGAAAAAACCTGGTTAAAAGAGGGATGTATTATACCTTTTTTACCTCTAGAGCATCCCACCAATACAAATTTAATGCAAATTATGAGCGGTCACATACGCCCAACTGCCTTCATTCATTCATCCAATATACTCATCTTGTGGCTCCCAACCAATCCCATTGATCAAATCCAGTGGTGTACTATAAGAAGTAACAAAAAAATGGTTAAAATACTCAATATTACTATCTCACTCATCAAACAGTGATCAAAGAAGCCAGCATTCCCAATTTAGTGGAAAACCGCAAGTGTGAATATCCACATGATTTCACTCATCTTGTCTACAAAAGTCTCCTTTGGTATCACCTGATGATGTTAGTCAGAAAGCTCTAATGAAAGGAAGAGGGAAGAAAAAATTCTCACCCCCAACATATGAAAACTGTCAGAATCTATTAAATGTAAAGGGATGATAAGAGTAGGTATGTACACCCACTCCAAATAAAGAATGAATATATATTATTGTTCTGATCGTAGATGTCACCAATAGCATCCTCACAATGGTGAAATGGAAGAATAAAATTACTTCCCATATCCTTGAAACATGTCAAAATATAATAATGGTATAAATAGTTGTTCCTTTGGGATATAAACATACATATGTCCCCACATGTAGGGTGGAACATCAACCTATCACCCCAGAGTAGATACATAACTCTATTCTACTCCAGAATGATTTTGGGGAATATATCTCCATATCATACAAACCACTAGATTGGAAACATACACCTGTTCTAATTGGAGATAATCGACCTATTCTGACAGCCCATATAAAGCAAGCATATACACCTTCCCTTGACAACCAAATTTCCAAGAATATGGCCCAAACCTCTTATAAGAAAGAATCCAAAATGAAGTCTTATGAAACATAGTTAGAATATAAAGATCCATTTTCTAAAATGGAATCACTCAATACTAAAGTTCTTGATGTCCTCATATATTTTTCAGTTGTAGCTGAAGATCCTACCCCCCATTAGCAAATTACAGGAGCAGTAGTAGTAATTCGGAAGTTCCTCATCAAAAAATATCTGCATTAAGGCCTACTTTATGCCAATTTTCTTAATCTCAATATTCTATCTCATGATGATTTATATGGTAACCTTCTATGTTTCTAGAAGACCAGGGAGAAATAGGGTCTACCCCTTACTATAATACACCATGATGTTCATCCCCATGATGACATTTTTTATGAAATTACACTTTACAGTAGTGATTATCATTGTCACGATAATTCTACAACTACAAATGTTGAGACATGAAAGACCTATTATCTTTAGGATATTGAAAACATAAGGATAATCATGTATTTTTCCTTGTTATTAGAAGGTGAAATAATTTCTCATCTAGAAGGAAGAACAAGGAGATGGTCATTACTGGAACCTCTCTTTGGTCATTTTTATTCTTATATAGTAAATGAAACACCATCTGATTGCATTGATTATTTTACAAAAATTCGGAAGCATCTACTCTGGTCAGAATAGGTTTAGAAAATTCTTAAAAAAATGAACAAGAAATGTTAAATATGAGGAAATAATTCACTATGAGTTAAATACTACTCAGGTTATAGATGTTGTCCACCTCTAAATACATAATTTCATAGATGTTGGAAGAATATTTCATTCATGATCCCCTCCAGAACATATGGAACACTCATCTTCATCTAAAACAAATGAATTACCATATTATGAATATAAAAGTCATGTTAATATAATAGAATTGTAGACGTAACAAATATTCTTAGCATCTCCCTTGGCTGGCCGACAACAAAATATTGATAATCAATAAGGATCCAATCAACATGGATTCCTCTATGCATTAATGATGGTGTGAGGACTAGTTGTATAATTCCAATCTAATTTTCATATTAGAGGATGTGGAGCACATGGAGCATTTCATTTCACTTTTCTCCAAAGCCAAAACCATCCTAACAAAATTTGTCTCATGTAATGTAATTTCCCAAGACAAGATACAACATGAAAATTCAATTCATGACCAAAGATATTCTTACCAGGAAGTAGCCCCAACCTAAATCGACTAAATATAGTCCAAAATAGAGAAATCAATTGAGATAAGTTTTTATCGAGCATCTGAAAACACCAATCGGGACTCCTGCATAGAGAATGTGGACACTAAGATTTTGTAACAGTCTGAAATAGAATAGTGGTCTTCCGAAATAGGTGATTTATGTGAATTTAAAATAATATAGCCAAACAAAATTTGGACTAGAATTATTAAAATCCAATGATCATATGCACCAATATTAGACATAGAAATTCAAGAGACATGCCATATTGCTTGGTTGGGGAAATTTTTTAACCCAGCCCTTAGAGGAAACAAACATAGGGAGAATGGTTGATAAAGAATCTTAGGAACTGCCCTGCTCACAGGATTGGGGGCATGTTCACAATTAAAATCCCCTCATCAACACAAGTCAGTTTTCTCCCAATTATGGAAGAATCCATTAAATGAACACAAAAATGAAATATCCTAGGATTACCATCATGTTACTATCCACAATATAGTTCTCGGGGAACCAAAAAAAATAGGATTACAAGGTCCTATGTAGGGTGAATAAGAAGGTGATCTCCAATTGATACTGATAGAATTCCAACAAGGCATTAGGCATTAGTGAATGTCATTAATTCCATCATAGAGTATCCTCTAGAAAATGTTTCCAGTTTAGCGGAGACATGGGATGATGTTCTTGTTCAAAATGAATCCCACATCTACAAATGTGAAGGAGGTTTTCATACCCGAATTCATAGGATTACCCAAACATTATGTATCCCCTCGAATAGTCAACATCCACCTCTTTGAAAGGAAACTGATATGGGAAAACATGAACAATATTCTATTTCTTACATTTCCAAGGAGAAGGACAATACCTTTTTCTTGAGGGAATATTGTCATCAAAATATAAGGATAAGATGGAGTTGTAAATACTCAGTGACGAGTAACTCCGATGTGGAACCCATTCTAGACATCATCCATAAACAAATCTTTATTTTTGCAATTCCAGTATGGGATCCTCATAAAAGATGGTTTTTTTCAAATGCTGATGTGGATAAAAAAATTATTTCATTGAGTTGGAAACCAGAATAGGCTTATACTCATCCATATATTCCTATCCCTCTCACCTACCTGTGAAAAATCCTAGTAGTTCCACCATCAGTGGTCCTAGTGATCACTACACCCGTTTATGCTCCAACCACCACACCTGTTCTGGTATCATCCCATCAAGATGTTCATCGAATAATTATGGGAACAATTGAGGCATTAACATCTTTATTGGAAGCTATAAAAGTTTGACATGAACCTATACAACTAGAAAAAATGGAATACCCCGAATGGGTAGATCTATATCCTCCCTCTCCGATCATTTGGAATCCCTCGTTTCCAAATTTTATTATCATGGGAAATGTATATAATTAATTGGATCATTTTTCCACTTTAAATGATTCAATGATGGGGATCCATTAAAAAAAAGAGGTAGTGATGCTCAGATGTTTTGGGAAATCACTGTAGGTCCCATCAATCGTTATCTATACAAGCTTGACGACTGTATCAATTACAACATGGGAATATCTTAATTAGAAATTCCTTTCATGTTTATTTCAATGCCAAAGAAGATGAATGCATTGGATATTAAGAACTGAAATCAAAAGGAGAAAGAAATGATATCATATGTAATTTATCGGTGGAATGAAATGACATATTTTTAGAATATACCAATCTATCAAGAAGAGTTTCTTCCTATATATGTTGAAAATCCCCATGATGAGTTTTTCACATCATTAATCCTTGTGAAAAACATTGGAGCAGTTTTTTATCTTGTCTCAATATCTCAAAATGTGGAGTGATCCATTGTAGGGACCATGGATAAATCATTAGTAATCTGATCTGCTCTGGGAATAATGGAAGAAAAAGCCTATACTTCTATAGTTACACTGAAGCACGCCCACATACCCAACTTTACATCAATTCACTTATCGTACTATAGGGAGGAGCCTCCAGAGAATGAGTTAAATCGGCCAATTCATTAAGATGATAAAATATATTAAATGTGGAGGCAATTGGAGGAGTTGAAAAGTATTTAATTCTTTTTTAAATGACATTGTTCATCTCAGCATTCTAAAAATAAAATAGATTAGTTGACAAGGCTAACAAAATCTAAAAAATAATGAGACGAGGACCTCCCATACGAAATACCTTTCAATGAAATGTTGGGGTGCCCCATATAGAAGTGTTTGGATTTTATGTAAGTCCTATAAAACATGGTGGACTTCAATAAAGAGAATCATAAAAATTCCCCATACTAGGTAGCATGCGTTACTGCTACCGATCTAGAGGAAGAAGGAAAGTGACAGAAAGTCAAATGTACGAATTCTCATATATTCGATGATTGGATGGTTATGAAATCAATAAACCAAAAAAATTCCTTTTAACATATATAGTTGATACTTTAGATTGTGTTTCCATACAATTATATTAAATAAAATTAATCATTATCAAAATTACAGTCCTCTGAAATCCAATCCTCAAAGAACAAACATGGCTAAAATAATTAGGATGTAACAGAAGAAGTCGAGTTTTTGTCAAGTCCAATATTGTCCTTGACCATATAGATTTCATGAAAACTATCTCATAATCTTTTTTACTGACCCACAAAATAGAAAAATAAGATTTATCCCCTATGAACAATCTCCATCATATGAGGAGTTAATATTTAGCTCCCATAAATATATGTGTTTAATTGATATTTATGAAAATTATTATTCTAATTATGACCTAAATTTCACCACACATGATTGGGGAAGAGGGGAGTAATTCATTGAGGTCAAGGATACATGAGAATATGCAGTTATTCTAGATTTCACTACATCAACAACATCCTTGATCGAACTATCTAAGTGGTTATAACTCAAGGGAAGGACCTCCTATGGGATCAACAAGAACAAGGGAATTCTACAACACATGATTGTATTTTCCTTCACATGATTACCTTGGAAGATCGATTGGAGGCTATACCCCCACATTTTGAGGGAGTGGGAAGTCCTAGATTGGATTTTTATCCAAGAGAATAATTATTTCCAGTTTTTACCCTGACAAATGGTCAATCTATATCAAGATAATCTACTTCCAAGGAACATGTAAAACAAACAACTTCATACTAGAAAACACAGATATATAGATCAAAATTATTGCATGTTGATACATATTTCCCAATTAGCATCTATTTTATCAATCATGGATGCCCTGATACTGTCATAAGATCTCTAAAACCAATAGTTGAGGATTTTTATGGCCTTCATGAGTTTGAAACAGAGGGTTTTACCATATATATTTGTCAAATAGAAAATGACCCTAACGAATTCCATTCCATCATATCCTTCATGGATAAGGATGAGGATGTTGTTTTACATGGACATATCATGCCCCAGTATCTATCTGGTAAGTTCACTGATATATTCATCAGATAATCGTCCATGGAAAATGGTTCAAGTGTCAACCTCATTCCAATTCAGAAACATCAACGATTGGGCCACACTAAATACCACTTGTCTCCCTCCACTTTAATGTAACCGGGTTATGAAAAAAAACTCTAGAACATATTAGTAATATTTTTCTCAGAACACAGTTTGAGAACACTTATATGATTCGTATTTCATGGTTGTTCAGCAGGACATATCATTCAAAATTCTATTTGGTTGACCTTGGATACATCAACATATTGAAATTCAATCATCCTACCACCATTGCCTCAAATATCATGTCAATGGTCGAATTAGAACATTTTTTGGTTGATAAATCCCCATTTATTTTTTTTAATCTCAGTAAATTGATGTAGTGTTCTATCACATGAAGGGAAAATAGTCTGTGGATATTGATTTTACTCGAATTGATGATCTGAATGGTCTAAATAAGATCCCATCTAACCGATTTTAGTATTTTAATGCATATTTTTTCATCCCAATAATCAAATTCAAAGGATTATTCCAAATCCAAGGACACGTTTTGTGGATTCAATAATATCAGTTTTGGCCATTGAGCATGACAACAGAAGATAAATAATTCATTCACATGGATATGATGAAAGACTAAACTAAGAGGTATTCATTCCATCCTCCAAAATTCAACATGTTTATATATTATTAGACATGATAAAAAAAGTAATCACAATCAGGGAAAAATTTAGGGATTATAATTCCCATCCCAGCATATTCCCTTCAAAACCACAAAAATACCCTTTTTCATCAGTTGTGATGGATATGGATTTCTCCTCTTCCGGATGTGAAAATACCGACTCCTCCCCTTGATCTGAATGTCTTGAATCATAATCTACCATTCAAGAAGCAAAAAAATAATAAACTCATGATGGAAAAGAATAAGAAGAGGAAGACCTCAGGGATTCCATTCAATCATTTTAGGAATACATCTCCATCAATGTGGATGGCCTCAAAGAAATAAATATGTGTACAGATGAAGTCCTAATCCCCACTATGACTAGAGCTCCCATTGCTCAAGAAGAATAAGCGATATATAATTCATTTTTTAAGAAACACTAAGAAATTCTATTCTAGAATTTTCATAAAATTATAGGCCATGACCCCATTGTTTCCACCCATCATTTTAGTTTTCTTGAAGTGACTCAAGGATATAAGAAGGTAGCAATAAGAGCACACCTAAATCACACCTCCAAAATTTAGTCTGAGGTAGAAAATATTATCAAATATGACTTCTGTTAAAAGGAGCAATATCTGATGTGGTTATCAAGTATTTTCCCTAGAAAAAAATAATGAGAAAATCAGAATTTACATTGATTTTAGAGATCTAAATTTACTTTGTCCGAAATTGGACTTACTGATTCCAATCACATAACTAATGTTTTTTGTAACAACTAGCTGTGAAGCTCTATCCTTCGTGGATGGATAGTATGGTTGTATCCTATTCAATGTGTTCCTTAAAAATGAAGAATATATAACCTTTATATCCCTTCAAGTACAATTTTTCTATCATTGGTCCAATTGAAACAATGTTACAATCACATAAATGGCATAGAGACCATATTCACCAAGCTTCGACAATATAATTTGAATATGAACCCCATGAAATATAATTTCAGGGTAAACTATGGAAAATTTTGTACTCTTTATCTTACACCATCAAAACATTGAAGTTAATACTCGGAAGACTAAGGTTAATATTTTCATGTCACTTCCTCAAAACCTGAAATAGTTAAGAGGACATCAAGGAAATATGGCCTATATCTAGCGCTACATATCCAATATGGAAGGAAAGTGTATTCCCTTCACAAGATTGACGATTAAGGGGGGGATATTAACTTACCGATGACTTCCAATAGGCATTTTATAGCCTCAAGAAAAACATCATGAGTCCATTGTTTTAATGGAATATTTTTAAGGAAACCCAGTGATTCTATATGTGATAACCCTGGAGAAATCACAAGGCACCTTCCATGCTCAATGTAATGATGTCTGGAATAAAAATAACATTTATTATCTCAATTGATCTAGGATCGATGCAGAGACTCGATATTCAAATATTGATAATATCTCTCTAGAATAAATATTTTTAGTTCAAAAGTTGTAGAACTACCGGAAGCATCATGAGTTCCATGTTATCTCTCACAATAACCCTATATAATTTATCCTTAGTCATCCTATGTTGAAAGGATGTATAACATGGTGGGAATTTACCTTGCAAATGTTTGATATACAGTTTTTGCCTCAGATAGTTGTAAAAGGACAAGACTTGGAAAAATTCCATATCGAACACCCATCAACATAGGAAACATCATTTAATACTAAACACCATGATAAAGAAATATTCTCTTTCTAGGATTATCCCAGAATATTGGAAATGTACTTTGATGGTGCTTTAGGAAGTATGATGGGGTAGAGAATGCATGAACCAAAAATTAAAAAATATGGGCTAAAAATAGTACTTATCTGCCCAGAAAAGGCAATGTAGCCATAAAAATTCCTATTATCAGAAGGTGGTACAAACAATGACTATGAATATTAGGCTCTCATTACAGTTTGGGAGTTATCCCTCTATGTACTAGTATATAAAATAAATGTGAAGTTGGATTCAAAATTGTTAATGAAATAGATCAATGTGAATTAAATTATTAGAAAAGAAGAATTGAACCCCTTGTGTGATTACTTACCATAGTTATTAGAATCATTTCCATTGGGACCAAAATTTTCTTATGTCATGCGGTCACACAATTACTAAGATCATAAATTGAAAAATGCAGCTACAACCTATGACATTCCCAATAGAAACAAAAAAATTCATCAAAATTTTTCTTTGTTGGGTGATTTCATCGTTTATTCAAATCAAGACAGAGGAAGTAAATGTAATTAGACCCATTCCCAAATAATTTTTTTCCTACCACGAAATGGATGAAAACCATCATGGAATATCTCTAATAAATAGTGCTTCCACCGGATAGAGATATAAATGAGACCTTTTGACAAGGAGTAGTCCAATTCACAATTTATGAAAACTCAAAACACTAGAATATCCTTTATAGATGAGGTTTTGACAAAATTATCCTTAGATTCATTGATGGGTAAGAAACCAAGACTATTATAAAAGAAGTTAATGTAGTAGAATATGGTTCCCACAAGTCTCCGTATATGATTTATAATCAATTATAAAGGATTGTATAATTTTTCTTTTGTTGATGTAGGATTTCACCGACTTCAAAATGATGTGTCATCCCTGCTATGTTCATGCCAAATACATTCTTCAACCCCCGTAGTTTCTACATATAGTTACATAATCCAGTCCATTTTCTATATGAGGAATATATGTAGTGGTACCTTAACCTCCATCTAATGATAAGTAGTTCAAGTGTGTCCTTACTACAACCGATTTCTTCTATAAATGGGATGAGTCTGTACATCGTAAAGAATTCAGATGAAGAAGTAGTGTCATTTTTGTCAAAGGTAATATAATTACCATATTTGGTGCCCCTCAAAAAATATTGTTGGAAAATGAAACCAATATCTAATTTTATGAGTTTGAGAAGTTATATGAGGAATATAATGTCAAATCAAACCATTAAACCCAACAGCATGTAGTGGAAAATAGATAGAGAGAGGATTTCAACAAAACCATGTCAAACATACACCATAAGATGGTGAATAGAGATAGATAGTATATTCCTGTTAAACACTTTCATTCTTTATAAACATACCAGACTATTTCCCGTACTACCACATAGTCAAACCCGTATGAATTTTTATATAGAGAAGAAGTTTTCTTGCCTATTGCAGTTCAATAGACTTCACTGTGATCTACAATTTTTATCTGCTGGCTATAGATGAGTAGTCCCCAAAAAATATACAAGATAGTGAAATTGGATGAAATATATTTCTTATATTGCATCACATGGATGTCTATCAGAACTGAATAGAAAGAGATTTCAACAAGAATATTCTCCTCCGTTCATTCATCAAATTTGAATTTGTATTGGTCCTTTGGACTCTAATAATTCTAGGAATGAATCCTCCAAAACATGATACAAAGTGGTAAGGACCTTAATACATACATAATTTCTACTCTAATGGAGATTATTTCATAATATAAATTTTGTAGAACTCACTAAAACTCTAACCAATGCAAAGATCCAAAATATATTCTTTGTGTAATCCAAAAGATTACATCCTTATTGCATGATTCTGAACTGTATAACAACCAACGTCTTAGTTGTTTAATTTTAAACTATATAACACCATATATATCAATGAAATATAATGTTAAACGTCATAGCTTCTTATTCACTGTATAACGACATTAAACTATAATACATGAGGTACTAGATTCTTGAATTGAAACTGAAAAACACCATTTACCTCACCACACAACATTAAAATATTTAGTTAATGTATCCTTCCTTTTAAATTAATAAATATACAATGAAACCAAAAAATGAAATTCATTATGGTCCCTAAAAATATGAGTATCATTCATGTGTATTCATTAGTCACATTAATGACACTCTTTAGTAGAACACAAACTCCATTTCATCCTATGTTGGAATCAAATCAGCATAGGGACCCTTTTTCAAGAACAATTTGTGGCATGATTCTCTTTCTAATGATATTTGCAGTGAACAATAGATATTTTATCTTAGGCCCATCCATTACTATAAAATAAACAATTTCCATTTTCCTTGTATATGGGATATTTCTATACAAGGAACCCTTAAAAAACATGGATTGATTCTCATACCATATTCTATTTTTGTCCCAGATATTATTATGGAAATCAATAATTCCAACATTTCTCACATCCACGTTAAATAGGTGCATGAAACCACCATAAAAAACTATGTGTGTCTTCATTCTAACACTAACAAGATATGTGGTGACTCCCATATCTCCAATCCAAGGTCCAACCACAGTATTGAAAAATTTCTTTCACCACCTTTTCATATGAATCAAACCTTCACAGGGAGAACATTAAAGAACACTATGTGGTTTGAATATTTCCCATTAAGATATGTAGTGATACCCAAATCTACAATCCTGGGTCTAGCTAGAATAAATCATTAATCCCTATTACTTCAAATTTATTAATAGGATCTATATACAGATCCAATCAAGAACTACTTGTCACTTGATTCTTTCCAATGGAATGATATATATTGATTCCTCGGTCTTATAAACTGATTCATCCATAATATTACTTTCAAGTCTAGTCACCCACATCCTTTCCACATGACGTTAATATGCATATAAATAACTATGAATGGATTAATTATCATTCTAATGAGATATCTCGAGATGTCGAAATTACTATTCTTGCGACCATATATGGCTAAAAAACCCTTTCTCGCATCAAAATCTAGTTGGTGTTGGAAATAATCTTTAAGAACTACGTATGACTTGATTCTTGTCCAAATGAGATATGCAGGGAAGACCAAATATTCCATGTTGGGTCTAATCATGATTAACAAACCACCCTCACTTCGAGTCAAATCGTCAAAAGGGAATATTTCCCCAAGAACAATGAGGGAATTGACTATCATTCCAATGAGATATGTAGTGAAACTCATATATTATATCATTGGGTCCATCCAAAAATAAAATAGAACCCCATTAACCGATATGTATGAATCAAACCTAAAATGGGAACCTTTCAAAAACTACATGTGGCCTGATTCTAATTCCAATGAGAAACATAGTGAAACCTGGATCTCCAAACCTGTACCCAAAAATGATCTTGAAAAAACACCATTCCTCACAAAAAAACACTAGTTAAAACTTGGAATCACCATTAATAACTAATTGTGGCATGATTCTCGTTCCAATGAAATACATAGGGAAAATAAGATATTCTCTCTTTGGACTATCCACAAATAAAATAAAATTCTGATTTTCAGGTGCATATGAATCAAAACTGCACATATAATATTCCAAGAAATATTTAGGTATTGATTATTTCACCAAAAATATATTTAGTGATTCCTGAGTTCTATAACTTGGATCAACCACCACATAATAATCATAACTCAATCCTTTACTTATGTCACACTTGTGATGCATAAGAAGTCTTTCTCCCTCCTTATTTCCCATATCGAGAACAGTTCACATGGGCTTTTGAATTGGGTAAAGGGATTATATCCATAAATAATTTTTCTCAATTCTTATTGGGGTTATCAATGTTCATTGATATAGGACCTAGAAACACCCACTATAAGTCCTCACTTCATGATGAAAAACATCATTAAAAGTTATTCATGAACTATGCAGTGCTTTATTCTCACCCCTATAATATACGTAGTCACATCATGGTTTTCAATAATGATCCCAGCCACATCAAAATATAAAAAAATCTCTAATCTCTAGTGTATGATACAGATATACACTAATATTTCCAATACAAGTTCTCACCTTACACATGAAGTCATATCTATTAAATTTATGTGTGACATTATTCTTTCATCGAAACGATACTTAGTGATGATCATACCATATAACCTGGTTCAACTTTAATGTCATTTGACATTCCATGTCACGAAACCCCAATCCTTATCGGAAAATGTTAAATTACATGTCTAATGTCTTTAACTCATGACATAAAACTACACAGATCCACCATTTCTATTCACATCAGGTATTTCATAGTCTTCACTACATGGCGTTAAAATTCATGGTATTCTGAGAACTACATATGGATCGGTTTTTATCCCATTTAAGAAATGTAGTAAAAAAATAGACCTCATATACTAGTCCCAACAATATGATAAATGTATATTTCCCCTCTACATTATAAAATAAAAGTCTATATAGGATATTTTATTTTGGGAACTCTCCTCAGAGAACCCATCAATGAGACAAGAGATATCATATTTTATACTTATGAGTCATATCTGTGTAAGAGGCACAAAATTCAAGGCTGGTATCAACAAAAACATTTCACTTATGCTTTGGACAATTTCCCTTTGCATGTCATACTCTTAATCCTGAAATACATTCTTATGATTTTAATATTTCATGGTTTCATAGTGGAAGAATGTTTAATACCTAAGATCTCTTTTTGGATGACAATGCAGTACATACCCCATTTGTCCTAACATAAAATTCTCCTACAAAACATGCCTATCCTCATTAAGATGCCACTATTCTGATCTGAACCCCATTCCCTATTTTTTAATGTATAATATAGCCCCCATAACAGGTTTTTCAAATATCGGTGTCTTCATTTTTGGGAGAACCCCCTTTTTTCCCATTAATCTTTAATGATTGTATTCAAGAAACTGCAATCTAATGTTGTCATCCTTTGTGTAGTTGTCTCATACCAATTCTCCTCTCCTTATTGTCATCTTGGATTTGGTTTACATTAACCCTATACATATTTTCAAATCATATTGGAATTGCCTTGGACAATTTGACAACATATCCTCCATTGATTCTATAATATTATGGTCTTAGTCATATGACATAAAACTATAGGTACCATACTTCATACACATGGTTTTGACCTTTGTAGAATGCATATTTTTTCAATTCATTGAAAATTTTGATTTGAAATAACTCTTTTTAATTCATTCAGTTCCCCCCTCAAACAAACTATATTCAAGGGAATATTCGAATTTCCATAATCATTTATAGGATTTTATAAAATAGAATGTCAAAATTATTAAGAGATCTATTTTTAACTATCCAGTAAGTTCCCCTGTTGTCCATGCATAAAAATTCCCTACATAAAAGGTCATTAAGCATAAGGATTCCACTTTTTGGCTACGCCCCACATTCCCATGTTTCCCCTATATAATATTTCCCCCATAACAGTTTTTTTGATCAGTGGAAACTTCATTCATGCAAGAGACCTCCTGTAATGTCATTAGTCCTTTTTCTGTTTCACTTTTCGGATTCGAGAATCCCCAAATAACATCTTCCATTTCTCCCTTTCCATATCTGAATATATTATGACATTTCTAGATGACGTAAAATGCATAGTGGAAACATAAAATCTTTTTTAGAGCTATAGACCTTGAAATTGACGCCCCATAATGTCCTTGATCCATGAATTTAAATTCTTCAGCGCCATAATATCCTTAATGCACGAATTTAAACTTCACATCATAATAATTTCTTTGTCACGTGAATATGAACTGCACAGCACCATAATCTCTTAGATTGATGATATTAAACTTCACAACACCATAATATCCTTGCTCTATGATGTGAAACTGTACAACACCACAATATCATTATTGTATGTCCTTAAACTTCACACCCCCAAAATATCCTAACTCCATGAGTTTGAAATGTTCACCCCCATAATGTCTTTCCTACCCAACATTAAACTGTGAATCCCCATAATGTCCCAACTATATGACTTTAAAATATATAACATATTATGAAAAGGCCCTTAATATCCTTCATGGATGATGTAAAACATCACAACATAATTTCCATTCATCATGACATTAAACTGCATTGAAAAATGTTAGAAATATTCTTTCAAAAAAATATAACCTCCTTCAAATAAGAAATTCATGTAATAATTTTTTCCACATTCATTCCTTATACCATCATTGATGGAAACCTTTATTTTCAGACATCGTTCCTTAAAAATTCCACTATTGTGGTTTTGAGACATCCAAATCTTAAAAGTATATGTTTCTCAGTAGAAAAATGTCTGAATTCATGGTAACACCTTTACATAACTATAAAATTTTTTCCCTATTTTCCATGCATATTTCTTCCACATAACATGATTTCCATTCTAAGGATACCACTACATGACTATACAATATTTCCCCTAGTTGGATTTTCATAACGAATCCACCATAACGAGATTCTCAATCGGAGGAAACTTTGTTCTCATAAGATACCTCCTCTATTATTATACTTATAGTATTAGATTTTCAGAGAACTAACCAATCATGACTCAATATTTCCCCTTCGATGCTTCTAAATAATATCGGGACCTTTCAATCCATCATGCCTTTGTTGGATTTGAATCATAAAATGCATGGCCATAGTTGTTCGACCTAAACTATTATCCTTAATTGTCCAACATACATGAAATTAATTTTCCAACAAAATGGGAATTAGTATTCATGAGGATGAAAACATAAAAAGGGAAATTTTTTAAAAAAAACATCCATTCATAGCTCATTAGACCTACACTTTGTATAGTTTAGGTAATATCGAGAGATAAAAAGGTAAAAGGAAAAACTTGTTTGGATAAAAAGTGAAAAAGTAAATCAGAAGAAAAATTCTAATAATCACTAGATATTTCCCCTTAATATAGGGCTTAGGAAAAATTTGGTTAATACCATTGAATAAACATTGTTTCCAAGATTTTTGTTTTACCTTAGGAACAGTCAAAATACAATCACAATTCCGATTAGCTTAGGTAATAATTAGAGTATATTTTATACTTATCATTGTAATTATGATTATATAGTAAGAAGATGTGGTGTTTTGGAAATCAGTTTCAACATTACAATTATAAAAATTATAGATGAAGACAAAGATGTGTAGAAACCAAATATTTTTTATTTAATATTTAACAAAAAGTAACCATATAAACATCCACTAATTAGAGTTTCTCTATTATAAATCACAAGAGGCCATTGATATAGCTTTTCATTTATTGAATGGCCTCTTAATAACTTGAAACCACCTATTGATGTTTTATTAGGCAACCAACCATAGTCTTTGTGGCCCAAAAAAGAGCATCCCTACCATATTTAATGGATTTTAACTTCTTTATTGGAATTCTTCAATTTTTTAATGAAGTCGTTCAAGTTCCATTTTTTTTATGTACAACTCTTACTGAAAACTAGACACTTGAACAGTCTTCTCATTAGCATGATGCTTGAATGCTTCCAACATTGTAGTATAACTTGACTCATCATGAGATAATGATACTCGGAAATCATCAATGTTAGTAAGAATTCTGTCATTTTTTAAATCCTACCGAATATTATGCTCTTAATCCCATGTTTGAATGGTCTCTTTCACCATAGTATGTATTACACTATAATCAAAACCACTAAATCCTAATATGTTGATTTATGTTGAGAGCCATGTGATTGACGAAAGAAGATCCATGATTGATGTTTCCAAGATAATATTCCATATATCTCATCAATGTTACTAATTTCCAAAGTGATGATCATTCTATAACTATGGATCCAATTTAGAATCATTATTATTAGGCGGGAAGTACACATGGATTAATAAACATAATGACGTTTCTTGTTCTACTCCTAATTTAATTGTGGTTGTCTGGCATCCCAATGCATGTCGAGCAGATGAATAAGAATTACCTTCAGACTTATCCATAGTTGCTGATAATCCTACATGATAAATCAATGTCATGGTTAGCATGAAATGAATAGATATACTTGGAATAATCACAATGGTTGGAAACTAATAGATAAAGATAGGTCATCATCTTCAAAGGACTCCTCCCTAATAATCATAGGCTTAGCAATTTTGATTGGCACAACTTGGTGGGGGATACATTCTAGAAATTTCTTACTCTTTTATAGTAAAACGTTAGGAAGATTTTTTATTTCAAGGTTCACCTGAGCCAGCTCCTCCTCAACAATGGGATTGATAGTAATATCTATGTCTCTTCTAGTCACCATCACTTAAGAATCTTCTATAGATATAACTATACATTCGATGAAATTTTGGATAACAAATTTGGCTTAAGAATATTTATTGGATGTAAAATAAAAAATCGTGTCAATTTGGTTCTATATAAGGAATTCAAAATATTCTAGAGTAGTTGGCATATTAACATGATATAATACCTACTCTAGTGATATGATAAGATTCATCATAGCTTCCAATTAAATCCCTATCCTAGTGTTAGTCTCACCTGTGGGAGTACTTCCAACGGTTGGTTCGTGATCCTCCTTCGATGACATTAGACCCCAAACAACCTCCTCTGTGATAGCCGCCGGGTCATCATCAGTTATCATAGGATTTTATTGTGAATCTGATGAATTTGAAATATTATTTAAGTGTAATTCAGTTGTTTTTAAACATATATTCTCATTAATCACTTCATAGATAAAAATTCCACCTCTATCCCAACAGTAGGGATAGTTAGAGTTTTGAATGAATATAATATTTTCATTATACTAATTACCTCTTTAGTCAATGGAACACCATTCTTTGTAGGAACCTAAACTTGATCAAAAGTGATGTAACACCCCAAGATTTTATAGTATGTTATCTCATTAATGTAATGCAATATCATGCGTTGTATGCGACAGCGTGTTCGAGCACACCACAACTTACCAAACTAGCCGTTCAAAAAACAGTTATGAAGAGTATTAAATAAATTTTGAATCTTATATACTCTATATAATTTAACCATAAATATTAAGTTTTTATTAGGAAAAAAATAATAACAAATTCATTTTTTTCTGATAAAAGATGTATTTTTTCAGAAAAATGCAATTTTATCGCCTTTTAATGGAGAACCCTTTTTAAAACCTATATTTGACACTTTTATATATTCAATTAATTGAAAATAAATTCTTATTAATTAGTAGGATATAAAAATTTATTTCAGATAAATTTTTGGTTCTTTTCTGATAACTTTCTTATTTGGATGAATAGTAAAAATTATTATGCTTTAATTGAAAACCACATTTTTAATCAAAATATTTTATAAGGTTAAGTTATGGATTTAAATAGTTTTCAAGTATAATTAGATTATATTTTTATCATTTAATAAAGTTTGTATAATTATATGTAATTTCAAATTTAAATTTGACATAAATACATGTCAATCATCTGATAGTTCTTACTTTTAAAAAACCCACTTTTGGCGTTGACAACGTGAAATAATTTTAAATTAATTAATAAAACATATATGTTTTGAATATGGTAAAATAGAAATAAATTTTTAATTAATAATATCAAAATTATCTTAGGGTTATTTTATTGGTATTCTTCGGAAAAAATTCAATTTTTGATGAATAGTGAAAAAACATTGCGCTATTGTTTAAAAATGAATTTTTATTAAAAAATATTTTTAAATTAAATTTATTTTAAGAAATGATAATTATATAATACCTATATAAGTATAATTTAATTCATTGGAGTTATTTTATAATAAAATTAGATGTATAATGTTTTAATGAACTTTTTACCGTCTTTTACCCACCATCAAGGAGCATTTGCAAATTTGTGCAAAACGTAATTTATCTACTTCTGTGAGTTAAATTTCAAAAATTAGAGAGACACGGAATATATATATATATGTAAATTTTTTTTAATAAGATGAAAATAATTTATGGTGAATAGTAACGTTTGACTTCTATTTACATCGGGTAAAAGTAAATAGTGTAATTTAGGGTAAAAATGATATTATAATTACCATAACACATGTCATAATTCTATTTGATAAGTGTAATTAGACATAAAACAACCTTAGGAATTAATAATGATCCTATTTGGTGCACTTGGATTCGATTAGGACATTTATTATAATTTTATTTAATGAATAGTAAAAAATGTTAAATTCAAAGTTTAATAACTAAACCATTTTTAATATAACGTTACATCCAATATAAATTTGATTATAAATATTCATTATAAAGATAAAAATATTTACTATATATATTTATTTTATTTATAATATATATACATTAAATAATGTAATTAATTTTTGACATAATGATGTTGCAATAATTATCTTATTAATGAAGTTGTAAAATAATTGTAAATATAAATATCCAAATAAATGTAAATTGAGACATATGATGAATTACACTAATTTTCATGGTTAATATGACATGTTAGGATTTATTAGATAAATTTTTGTCGTATTGATAAGTTTTTTATATTTTTCACAAAAACAAAATACCAAATATTGTCAAAATTGACATAAATTATGTTTTAAAACAAAAACTAATTTATTGGATGATATAATATTCCTAAAAATTTAAGGATCAGTAAAAGGGATTAAATAATATTATATATGTCATTAATGAACCACTTTTGGATCTCTTGGATGTTTAGAGAAACTTTCTTAACCATATAGTTTAATAATACAAGAACAAACGGTAAAAGTTAAACTATTTTACTAAGACTTAAATCTAAAAGATAAGGTCAATATGATAACATAAACATGTCTAAAACCAATTGGAAGAGTGATTTTGTACACCTACCTACCATAGACTATAAATAAATATTTTTGGATCCATTAAAAATGGTGAATTATGTTATTGTAAAATAATATTTCAAGCTTTTCCTGAAGTGCCCCTCGCCTCTCTTATAAAAGGGTATATCCCCTTCTATCAACATCACACATTCAAATCCATTTGGCTCATCCGAACCCTACCCAAATCTACTCCAAACTCCCCTACCTTCCACCTAGAAGACTTAATTTTATCAGAAATCAAACCTATGTTTCCCTTTTGATCAACTCAAAAGGAAACACCTAATGAAGAGGTAATAATATCACAACCCTCTTTCAAGTTCTTTTCTTCGTACACTTCCTATTTATTTGTTGTTTACATACCAAAATAATAAATCCAGTGCCTTCTAAATACTATGATATTATTATAAATATTGTACAAAAATATTCTTTATTATATCCATCCTATAAATAACAAATTCACAAAACATTCATACGTATGACTTACCGTCTCCACATCGTGGTGTAGTTTGTTATTCAAACTCTACATTATTTGGATTGGTATAATAATGAGTATAACTGAGGTAAATAATTAATATCAAATATTAATTATTCTTTATGTATGATATACCATCCAATTACATATTATTTCACCATTTATATAATGATATTGTCCCTAATGCATACGTACAGATTACCCTCTCCACGACGTGATGTGATTCATTTCCATGTTCACAATTCAACGATGATTATAAAAATATATATTACTAATAAGTATGAAATATATGACATAATACTGTTAATAAAGATATATATATATATATATATATATATATGTACAGTCATACATATAACATTTTCACATACATCCGTCCAATTCATTATTAAAATAAAATCATCGTTTATGTTTTTGTAGGACCTACCAAATCCATAAATGATGCATTCCATTTCATATATACATCTATTATAAATATTTATATTCTAAATATATATGACATATATTTCAAGGTTTATATTCTGTAATTATTTAAATCGTGATCTAAATGAGACGATCACTAATAACAAGATAAAACATGTACGATAAAAATTTATTATTACCTAAAATGTTAATTTAACATAGAAATAATTTTTAAATGGGTAATATAAAGTGATAAATGCATCTTTTATGCTATAATAAAAATGAATATGGTTCTGTTATAATTTAATAACATACTATGGTCATTTTATAGGATGTTAAATGTACCCTCGATCAAAGGAAAGTGCAATGTAAGGGTTAATTTCCCAATCTCATTATTATCTGAGATTTTTATGTATAAGTTTTTACTTTGACATAATTATTATCCATGTCCATTTTTCATAAAATGGTTTTTAGAAAAATCATTTTATGTGACTATTGAACTAAAAAATCATTTTATATATTTTAAAGAGTTATTCTTATAATCCTTTTTCATTCACCTCCATGTTTTCAAAATGATTTTAGGGATTAATTTATATGGACATGAATGTTTTAAAATGTTAATTCCATTATAATGTTTTGAAGTTTTATGGGACAGTTTGATTCAAAAATATCTTCTAAATGAATTCCTTTATAAATTGTGTGAATTTTAAAATGATTTCATAGAAAGAGATATTTTTTTCAAAGAGATTTACTAATCATTTTCAACTATGTTAACTTCTTTTATGGATATTATTCTTGATCGAGGTTGATTTATTATGATAAAAATCATCCATATTTTATTAAAGTTATTGTGATATTTTAGACATTGGATGTGTTATTTGTTAATCATTCAGGGTTTATAGAAAAAGTATTGACATCTCCTATGCTAGTTTTATTACGAATGTTTGTGTTATGTTTAAACAATTTCATATGAGAAATAAATTGGACTTAGTATGTAACAGGTGGAGTTCGCTATAGCTCCTTGATGAAACGGTAGCTCTCATGATACAAAATAGTCTCTTTCCATAAGGCCTTGACAAAATCGTATTTGTTGTCTTGGCACGAGGCCTTGACTATGTGGTTATGTAGTCTATAATTATGCATTCCGTCATTATGAAAATTTCTATTGATATTATAGGTTATTCTTCAACTAGTAAAATATCCATGTGAATAAGTAAATGGAATTATTTGATTTATCTTTTCCTTATTATGCTGATTTTTTATTTAAATGGATTTTGTTTTTGTTTTATATATTTCCGAAAAGGAATATTCTTATTTGTAAAATTTTCCACTATATTAAAATCCTTACTGAGCGTTTGAGCTCCCCCCTTTCTTAGGTTTTATTTTCCAAATATTGCAAGAAGTGTTTTCTAGTAGATAAGAAGGGTTATTCTAGGGGATTAATGGCGTTATCAATGGAAAATTTATATTGTGTTTGATTTTATAATGTTTATTGTATCATTCGTGTATGTAATATATTTTCCAAGAATGCTAAAAAGATCAGTCTTTCGGGACATGAATCCTTGCAATCATGCCAATGTGTTAAAATAATGTACCGACTCTGGGCCTCTAGAGTAATGGAGTTACAATTGGTATTAGAGGAATTTTAGAACAATCCTTGGAAGATAGTTTTAGATAAACACTTGTTAGAGAAAATTACCCAAATATATACCTTGAGGATTAGTAAAGGAAAACATTCTATAATATTAGAAATGTAGAGAATTTTTTTATTTTCCAAGAAATACATCCATATCTGGATACATCTAGGTAGATGTGGCTTTGGAATAGATGTCTCAATGAGTGAAAACACTAACAAAGAGTTTCAAGCATAACCCGGGTTATCCTAATACATGACAACGAGCACTATTGCGCTCTTGGTTACGAGACTTAAGGGGATATGCTTAGGATAATTCACATTTTCATTACAAGCCATTACAAATTATTAAGAGTTAATAATTCCTCAAATAAAAAATTTTATGATTATATATTATATAAATAATCTTGTCAATTTACGTTATGCAATTTACAAGTTGGGAATTATGAATTTCTATTCATAAACTAACCTAGAGTATTCCATTGTTTAGAATAGGCTCCATGTTGAAGGAATTAGAATTCTAGCAATAAACATGATTGAAATATTAAGAAGTATTATATATTTCATTGTATTAGGCCATCATTTAAATGGGAAATATTCACCCAAATATTCTCATCATACAAAGAAATAATATCATTTGTTAATAAGATAAGTAAGGAATTCCTTCACTCCTTTGGTTTTGAATGGAAGAAAGAGTGGAAAAGGATGAAAGAGATAAATATACATAAAGATGATAGGGGAAAGAATGATTTTCTCATTTGTGATAACTATGTAAAGAATCACCTTGGTAAATTCTTGAAGTCAATGGGAGTTTTTTATATGTGTGGAGAAAAAGGACACCAATTATGTGATTTCAAAGGAAATAAAAAGGTTTCAAATGTACAATGCTTCATCTGCAAGGAGTTGGGACACTATGTAAATCAATATCCAAATCATCAAAGTATACCTCAAATGATGTTGTTTGATAATAATCATGTTATGATATTACCACATATGAAGAGTAATGAGTAGTGTTCTTATGTTGATATTAATGAATTATATCGTTTGAATATTGTATCAATGATGTACTGGTTATACTAATTATAGAGTATATAATGATTGTATTACAGTACTATTTCATTAATGACTTGAGATTATGTGGAACCAAGAATAGTGACTCAATATCATGTGATTTTTTAAGAAAATATATGGTTTAGAGAAAGATAAAACATAATAGGTTTTTGATACAGAGGAAGTGATATTGGAATAATATATTATTAATTAGGATAAATTATAATGGATATTCTTGACTATGTTGAATGCGATTAATGATTTGTATATTCCATCATTGTTGGAGTTTACAACATTTTCAGATAGAAAAAGTATATCCGGTGTTCTATAAGGAATAAGTGAATATGAATGTAATCAATAAAGTCTGATGGTAATCTAGGGTTTTCATGTGTTTTAATATAATACATGCTGAAGGTATTCACTTGATATTATGTGGAAAAAAGAACTTCGCTGTGCTTACCTTCCATATAAATTTTGGATTGCGAGTTTGGACAGAAGTATTTTTGATAAGACTAAAGGTTGGAATCGATTAATTTTGACATTGGATAGTACTATTATAGTCACATCATTTTTGAGATTAATTTGGGATTGTCATAAAAAGTACAACCTGGAGGTCAGGTGACAACCCGTCACATCTAGAAAGGTCGCAAGACTTGAACCCACAACAATAGGGTGACAAGGGGAGACAAACTACAACTGGAATACATGATATCATGGTCTGTATAATGTAGTTTTCTATAGTATAAAAAATGAATTATAAAATAATTATTTTCAGAGCCCTATACAATTAGGATAAAAATAAATTTTTCGAATTATGTTATCTTTTAAAGTGAATGATAAGTTTGTGTTAGGAATTACTTGAAGGATGAAACAATACATGTCAAGTATATTTTTTCCCTCTTATTATATGAATAAATAAATTCTTAAAAATTAGGGAAGGTATCTTAAAATAAATAATTTGTTATCATTATACCATATGTTTTGTTAAACCGACGATATTTTAAATCATCATAGATTGATGGCTTTGAGACCCTCAATTTTACACTTGTTTGTGATTGATGACCTCAATCAATACCTATAAATATTTACATTTTCCCTCCAATTATGTGTCTCTAAATACCACCAATTTTATCCTAATTGAGATCATAATTTTGTGGTGACTTTTTTATTTCCCTTTCCCTCTTATTAAGACTAAATTTTATAAATCCAATTTCATAAGTGGGTTTTCCAGAAAGGTGTTTTTCTATTTTAACATTTTATTTTCAAATAAAAGTTTCAAATTGTGAGGATTAAATTTATTTTTGTAGGGGAGAATGTAACACCCCAATATTTAATAATACATTATCTCATTAAAGTAATTTAATAGTTAGCGCTACCCGCGACACTGAGATCGACCACACCACAACTTACCAAACTAGCAGTTCAAAAAACAGATATGAATAATATTAACAAAATTTTGAATCTTATATAATCTATATAGTTTTAACATATATATTATGTGTCTCTTATACATAATATAAGAACAAATTTATTTTTTGAGAAAATATAATTATTTTTCAAAAAATTGACATTTTACCACCTTATAATAGTGACGCCTTTTTAAAACCAATATTTGACATTTTAATATATTAAATTTAATTAAATTAAATTAATTTTCAGGAGTAGGACATAATAATTTGGTTTGGATAAATTTTTGTTACATTTCTGATAACTTTTATATTTTGATAAATAGGGGAAAATAATATTATTTAATTGAAAACAACATTCTCAATTGAAATAATTTGTTCTGAAAATTTATGCATTTGAATTTCTTGAAGTGTAACAAAATTATACATTTATCATTTAATTCCATATAGGTCATTATAAGTAATTTCCCCTTAAAATTTGACATAAACACATGTCAATCTATTTTATTGTTTTTTACTTTTTAAAACCCTACATTTTGGCTTTTACAACAGGAATTAATTTTAAATTAATTAATGAAACTTATATTTTTAAATTTTTGTTAAATAGAATTCATTTTTGTATTTGTAATATCAAAATTTTCTTATGGTTGATTTTTGGTATTTTTTTGAATACATTCAGTTTTTGATGAACAATGAAAAACATTGTGTTATTGTTTAAAACCCACTTTTTAATTTAATTAAATAATTAATATATTTAAATATATTTTATGTAAAAATATGTATATAAAACATATATATATATATTCAAAGTGGATTATTGGAGTCTTTTTATAATACAATTAGAGGTATAAATTTTTATTGAACTTTTTCCCATATTTTACCCACCTTCCAGTAGCATTTGAAAATTTGGATAAAACATTATTTAACCTCTTATGTGAGTTGAATTTAAATAATTAAAGAGTCATGGTTTATATTAGTAAGTAAAATTTAATTTAATAATATTAAAATAATGTTTGGTGAATGGTAACGTTTGACTTTAATTTACCATGGTTAAAACTAAATAGGATAATTAAAGGTAAAAATGAGGTTATAATTACCCTAACACAAGTCCTAACTCAATTGGATAAGTTTAATTCGACCAAAAACAACGTTAAGAATAAAATATGATCATATTTGTTCATCATGGATTAGATTATGACATTTATTATTATTTTATTTAAAGATGAGCTAAAAGAGTTAAATTCAAAGGTTAATAACTATACCATTTTTAATATAAGGATACATACAATATAAATTTGACTATAAATATTAATTAAAAATATAATAAGATTTCATAAATAATGGTACTTTATTTTCAATATTTAGACATTTAATAATTTATTTTTTTTATGATACAATGATGATCCATTAATTTCATTAAAATTGAAATATTAAAATAATTGATATTAAAAATATCCAAATAAATGAAAATTGAGACTTTTTAAGAATTAAATTAATTATATTGGTTAATATGACATGTTAGGGTTGATGATATAATTTTTTTCTAAGTGATAATGTTTTTATGACTTTCACAAAAACAAAATACCTAATATTGTAAAAATTGACATATATTAATTTTTAAAGAAAATACTAAGCTATTGGTTGACATAATATTCCTAAAAATATATCGTTTGGAAAAATTTCTTAAATAATATTATATGTGTCCTTAGTGAACCAATTTCAATTCTCTTGTAAGTTTAGTGTATGTTTATTAACCATATAGTGTAATAATACAAGAAGACACGGTAAAATTTTAACTATTTAACTAAGTGGTAAATCTAAAAGATAAGGTTTAAATTTTTGCCTAAACTACTCTAAAACATATCTGTTGAGAGGTTTTCGACCAATCCACACATTATACTTGAAATAAATCAATTGTATCCATTATACACCTAAAATGATTTTATTATAAAATAATATTTATAGATTTTCTTTAAGTGACCCTCACCTCTATTATTACTGGTTACTTCTCCTTCTCTCAAAATCATAGATCCAAAGACATTTTCCTCCACCAACCACTCCCAAATCTGATCCCACCATTCCTCCATGGAGCCCTTATGATCAATTAAAAAGGAAACACCAGAAGAAGAGGTAATAATTTCACCACCGTCTTTCAAGTTATTTTATTCGTACACTTCATCTCTATTTCTTGTTTAGATACCAAAATAATAAATCCAGTACCTTATAAATACATTTATGTTTTTATAAATATTTTACAACCATATTCTTTATTCTATCAATCCTATAAATGATAAATTCACCATACGTACGTACGTACGGCTTATTGTCTCCACGTCATGGTGTATTTTGTTATTCAAACACATCATTATTTTCATGGGTATAATAATGATTATAACTTATGTAAAAAATAAATACAACAGTTTAATGAATTATTATACATGATATATCATCCAATTAATTATTATTTCACAATCAATATAATGATATTTTCGCTCATGCGTACGTACGGATTACCGTCTCCATGACGTGATGATATTCATTTCCACGTTCATCATTCAATGATGATTATAAAAATATATATTACTAATAAGTATGTATTATATGACATATTAATGATAATGGATATAGATATATATATACTTACATATATCTTATTCACTTACTTTTGTTCAATACGATATGAAAACAGAAACAACGTTTATGCGTACATATGGCCTACCGTTTCCATAAATGGTTTCTTCCAATTCATAAATCAATCTATTTTAAATATTAATATTTTAAATATATATAATATATAAATCAAATTTTATATTATGTTTGTATTTAAATGATTATCTAAATGACTCGATCAAGAATAACAATTTTAAACATGTAGGATAATGAAAGTGATTATTACTTGAAAACTTATTTTAACATGGAAAAAATTATTAAATGGGTAGTATAATGTCATAAATGTTTCATATATGATATGATAAATATGAATCTGGTCACTACTGGAAATTAGATATTTCCCAACGCTTCTATACCAATGGTTTGAAAAAACCGTTGGTATAGGTCCCCTTTCCCAATAGTTTGGCCAAACCGCTGGGAAAAGCCCCCCAAATTTGCCACTTTTCCCAACGGTTTGGCCAAACCGTTGGTAAAAGTGGGCCAAAAATTCAACAGAATCAAAATCACAACCAAATACCTATACCAACGGTTGCTAAAACTGTTGGTATAGGTACTTCCATTTTTTATCAGACCTTCGTACTGAGAACTTTATATAAATCAAAATTTAAAATTTCTATGAGAATACATATATATATTTATGTAATTATGATCAAAAAATTCATGTTAGGTTAGTGGTTGAGTCGTTCAATGATAAACGAGGGGTCCTGGGATCAAATCCCAGTGAATGTTTTATTTTTGGAATTTATATACCAACAGTTCCATTACCGTTGGTATAGACCTATCCCAACGTCTTACTTGGCTACGGTTCTCCAAACCGTTGGTATAGGCTATACCAATTATTTAGAGGCCTATACCAACGGTTCCAAACCGTTGGTAAAGGTTAGTTTTCCAGTAGTGGGTTCTGGTTCTTGTATAATTTAATAACATATTATGCTCATTATATAGGAGGTTATTCATACCCTTTACGGAAGTAAAGTGCAGGGTAAGGGTTAATTCCTCAATCTCATTATTATCCGAGATGGATTTTGTGTATGTTTTTACTGAGACATATTTATAATCAAGGTCCATGATTTATAAAAGAGTTTTCAAAATTATTTTTTAAGGGACTATTTAACTAGAAAATCATTTTAAATTTTTTCATGATTTATTCTTCTATAACTTTCTCATTAATGTCCATGTTTTCAAAATGATTTTAAAAATTTAATTATGTGGACATGAATGATTAAAATTTTTAATTCATTTCAAAAGTTTCAAAGTTGAATGATAAACTTTGATTAAAAATAAATTTTAAATGACATCCTTTATAAATTATGGTTCATTTAAAATGATTTCATGAAAAATGGATATTTCTATCAAAGAGTTTGAATGATAATTTTCAAATATGTAAACATCCTTTTCTAGACATTATTCTTGAACGAGGTTGATTTATTTTGAAAAAAAATATTCCATATTATACTAAATATAGTGTGATTTGTTTGACTGTGGATGCGTTATTTTTATACCATTCAATGTTTATAGATAATGTATTTACATTTCGTATGCTAGTTTTTATACGAATGTTTATGTTATGTTTAAACCTTTTCATATGTGGAATGCATTGGACATAGTATGTGACAGGTGGAGCCCACTATAGCTCCTTGATGCATCGGTAGGTCTCATGAGACAAACTAGTGTCTTGGGACAGGGCCTTGAAAAAATATTATTTGTAGTCTTGGCATGAGGCCTTGACTATGTGGTTCTGAAGTTTGGGATTATGCATTAGATAATTATGAAATTAACTCTTGATATTACATGATATAATTCAGATAATAGAATATCCAAGTGAATAATTAAATGAAATTATTTGATTTATCATTTCCATAATATGCTGCTCCATTTTTTATAAGGATTTTTTTTAGTTTTAATTATTTGCTTAAATGTTTATGCTTATTTTTGAAATTTTCTTCTTTATTGTTATCCTTAATGATCATTTGATCTCAATAAATTATTATGTTTCATTTTCCAAGGAATCTAGGAAGTGTTTTCTGATTGATGAGTAGTGATACAATAGAGGATTATTGGCATTTTCATAGGAACATTTATGTTGTGTTTTATTTTCTAATGTGTAATATAGCATTCATGTATGAAATCTACATTCTTGGACTACTAGACAGTTTGGTCTTTCAGGACTTGATTCATTGTAATCAAGTATTGTATTAAAATAATGCACTCACTCTGGGCTTATGGGGTTGGAAAATTTTAGGTGACCTATGTGGTTCCAAGTGGCTCATTCATAACTTCTCTAAAGGAAGAAGAAAAGATGTTCCTGAAATTTCTTAATTTTAAATATCTTTATATGGATGTATTTTAAATTAATAATAACAAGAAGACTTGTAGCTACTAAAAATAATTTGGCCGAATAATTATTATTTTTGATTTATCTTCATCCTTTCCACCTTCAGGGGACTAGAATCATCATATACATAAATATGTATTTGAGATAGGAATCCTCCAACCATCTCATCATACATGGCCTGTCAACTGAGGGATATCTCTCAAGAATCCCTGGGTGACTCACAACCCTAATCGAGGTAACAGTAGTTCTATAATGTGGTGACGAAAAATCAGTCTATTTTCTATTATCCAGCTATAATTTTAGACAATATTTCCCCTAAGTAATAATGATTTATCAAAATTAAATTGGAATATTAGAAAATAAAATGAGAAGAAGGAAACATATATTTTTGAGATCGTCAAGATCATTCCATTCGTTAGAAATGAACTATAAGTACCTTCCGTGACACCACGATCTATCAGTTACATCCCACATTTTTTGGTGAGGATTGAATTTTTAGTTTCATATATAAGCATCTATGGGTCCTAGATATGAAATATTATATCCTCAGGAGTATTCTCAATGTGAATATCGGATGTGGGTCGATGATCTTGTATTCTAGGAATATGCAACCTTTAATGTAAAAGCTCCCACATAGTTTCAGCATCACAAAACATATTCATCCATGCTTGAACCTCCTATGGTTGTACATATTCAGACTTAATTCCATATTGATGAGAATATTATCCTATAGACTTATACGTAATAGGAATCCCAATATTTTCAATCATAGAAGGAGGATGAGAAAAAAAGAACCTGACTCTCTTCATGGAAATGAATACTTGGCCACCTAAGAGACAATTTAGTTAGTGATGATGGTGTATCCCATTTTATTCTAATTGGTGGATTGTATCTTGCATACAGTCTCTTTAGTGAGATAAGAGCCACTTTATCGTCACCCTATGAATATATGGAATTAGCCTCTGAAGGTAAGGAAACACCATCTAAATGAAATGATTCCTTCATATTCCCACAGTTTACTCTAAACCTTAAAACAAAATTGTTAACACCATATAATGGTATGATACAACCCAAGTCTTAGCATAACAGATGGTCTATCACCTCTCTACATCAGCGCTAGGTACGTGAAATAGTACCCCTATATTCTCCATGGTAGTTAGCAACCATAACTATCAAGACACCATTAGATGTAGTTCTAGTCTAGTGTGTAATGGTGGGGATACAAAAATCTGTTGGAGGTTTTTTAATTTTCGATAAAAATATATAAGGATAATAGTCATCTCATAATATTCCTTCATCCCTCGTGTTGTCTAATACTCCATCACTACAAGATAGAATATACACCCTGTACTATAAATTAGTTATCCTTTCATCAACCTATATTCCCGTGCCTGGATTCCCGTAAGGAAAGAAATGGAATTAATTCAGCATACTCAACCCTGTATTAATGTCAATATGTTTGATAGAAAAATGGGGTGTGTAATAATAGTGAAATGAAAAAAATCATCCTAACAAATACCCAAGGACCTGGATTCCACTCTAAACAATATAGGTTCTGAAGTGAGCCATGATCCATCCCCACAAAATATGGAATTTTCCGGATATTCTAAAAGGATACGTCCCTATGTGGACATGAAAAAATATTATATGGATTTTTTCCATAATACGGTTTTCCAACCCCACCATTTTACACTCTTCCAGCTTAGCTGCTATAATAAATGGTAAAGGACGTACACCTCCTTTGGAATATCGACCAGTAAACAAATATACCCTAAGAAACATGGATAGGAAACCATTAAGATGCATTTAGAAAAATAAAATTATTTAAATTTATACACCAATGTTTACATCATTATTATATCTACTACCGGCCATATGGTGCTAGTTATACGTCACTTTTCCTCCATGGGACAACTTTATGGATGTGTTCATGTGGAAAATTTCTCCTTATTCTTAATGATGAATATTTTCATCCACTCCATTGGATGGATATCCCCTCATGGACAAGGATTTTCATTCTTGATCTTAGCTCACATCTCACGACAGGTGACTTTTTTTGCATCATTCCATGATAACATTAGTAGAATGAATTCATCATGCATTTATTTATGGGTTAGATATCTTAATATATTATAATCACCCCAAAAGATTATTCCCACTTCACCATTTGTCAGATGGAATGAATTCATACATAGATTCCATCAGCTTTGCAGCATTGGAAAAAATCATATTTTCTCTATACATTGGATTTCCCTACCCACACAGAATCATAAACTACAACACCATTCAAACCATATTTAAAATCTAAACATGTCTTATATTCCTAATAATACTACATCCATACGAGATTTACAACTCCTCTTTGCTAAATGACCAAATTTTCTAATAGCCCTTTGATTGATCTATCTTAAAATCTTATGGATGAATAGAAGTGTTGCTTTAGCTTGACTTTTTTGTGGTTTTAGATTAGTAGAACACAATTTGTGTTGTATAAAGTTGGATTTGGCTACCATCCCAACATTAATTTATTTTCCCATAATAGTAATGTTGGTATAGTTGATGTCTTTTTGATATTGAAACCCAGATCCTGATAGATAGTTCTTAAGATATTGTATGTAGGCTTTACATATATGACTATAACCCAAAAGTGTCACATAATTACACTATGGAAGGTCACGGTGATACTTCTTTATATTAGTGTATAGATCGGGAAGGGTGTTGTCACATGCATCATAGTAATCATGACCAATCATCTCTATCATATCATCATCCTGGTTACTAGCTAATTCATCAGCAGTTGGGATTCTCTTAGGATCCATTTGATCTTGAAAAGAAATATCTAATTCATTTTTGAGTATGTATCTTCTATGGTTTTTTGTAAATCAAGAAAATATTACATTGTCATTATGGTGATCAGCTGAAATTGTGGGGTGAAAGTATGTTGCTAATGTTTTTGGTGCACAAGAATCATAAATAATGTACTTGCACAAATAAGATAGTCATTAAAAAAATAATCATCGGCATGCTATACCTTCATTTGAAGAGACTATTGTTTTGAAACTTTTTTATTTTTTCGGATGTAAGGCCCCTATATATATACAAGAAATTTCTCTTGAAAGACACCATATTTCACAATAACCAAAAACATACAGGACCCTTTTATTTTTTTTCATCCCATTTTGCCTTTGCATTAAATCATCTTTTCATTCGGATCCAATCTAGTGGGGGGGGGTTATTTTTTGACAATTGGTTCCATCACATGGAATAAAATTTTATAAAAGGAAATGTCTTATAAAAATAGGTGAATGTATACATAGAATTTCATGATTTTTAAGGGATGATTTTTTTTTCAAAAGTTATCCTGATCACTAGTGCCGGACAAGATCATGTATTTCACCTCTTCATTTGTGCTCCATGTGACCATCATATAGGGTACCTGATTTTTCTTTTAATATAACCATGGGGTATTCATGTGTGTGGAAAAATTTCCCTGAAACCCAATTTCTTATCTAGTCACCCGTGTACTTCTCTCAAGAACTCCAAAACCTGAAATGTAGTTACATGATCCCAAAAGTGAGGTAATTAAAGAGGGATGGTGAGTCATAGGTTTTTCATGTGTTAAAATTTATAAAACATGTGCATTTCAATAACCCAACCCCATGACTGGAGAAGACAAGCATGCCCACCATTCCTCAAAAAACAAACTTGCACCCCCACTTCAAGAAATACCAATGAAGACTCATGATGTCATGAGACACGTATTTTTCTAGTCTATTAATCCTGGTTGTTAGTCACATAAGGAGGCATCAGTTCACCCAAGCCAACTTGACTTCACAATCCTATGTTCCACTTACATTATCGCCCTTCCTATCTATTCACCATACATTTTAGCCTCCTTTATCCATCCATCAGTCCAATCTCAAAGACACTAAATCCAAGTATTTTTTTTCTATGTATCTCATGTCTGAAAGAGACAATGTAAAATACTCTACCAAGACCTCTAGATTTACCAAATTTTATGGAAGGGCACACCAGTGACATTCCCATTTGGATTTGTATTTTCATGGTCAGAGGTTTCTAACAATAGTCCAATGAATAGTCCAGGATCCTCAATATGTATATTGATTTTTATATCTATGGTCATGTGAAACAATACCCTAGGGATAGTGTTGAGGAGTTCCCATTCCAGGATTCTAGAGATATGACTTTGTTCTCCCCAACTCATCTTTATGAACTAGAGCCTCCGGTCCCTAATAGAGAAGGTAAGGATCAAACACCCTTTTTAGTTTGAATAAAAGTATATGTCTCCCTCTCCACTATGTGACCCATTTCAGGGGACACAATTAGAGATAATACCTTATCCATTCATATTGGAGGTGGTCTCCTTCCCTCCACTATACATCCTTCACCGTCAATCCTTCCTTACACTGGACACTCATTTAATGTAAAGAGAATAGATGGAAGTGAGATAGGTCTTTCCTATTCCAACATATGCCCAGCCTATTCCTCTAATAATGAATGTAATTTTTTGAGTTTTTTGAATCATTAATTTCCTCTTTTTTCTCAAACTGAGCATGAATCATGTGGGATTTGAGGTTTGTAATTATCACAACATCTAAATAAACCATCATGAAGGATGTAACTAAAATTATATTTATCCCACCTTAACTAGGAGATGTAGGATTTCATCACCTTGTGCCTGAGATGATTGAAAATACTAATTATGAGTCCAAATCTAATTCCATTAATTGGGTAATAATCCATAAAAATACCCTACAAAAAGCCTCCACAAATCTCTACAAGTTAATACATCTCATATTGATCCTGTTACAAGGGAATACTCTTTAGGAGGAATACCCTACCAATTTCACACATTGGGCCACACTAACCTATAAGAGATATAATTCGATATGGGATTTTACTCACATTCAATTGAGATATGTAGGAAGACTTCATTTGGTTCAAAACCAACATTCTGAATCAACCCCATTTTCTTCAATTCACATCCCAAGTATGGTCTAAACTAAAAATGAATCTCATGTCATTTCAACATTCCTTGTGATGTTTTATACAATAATCTCACACCAGGATTTTACTAGGCACCTTCCACCTAGATTTCCATACTATATTACATTAAATTGTATATTTGGGTCCTTATCACAAGACATTAAAAGGTATGACTTATCTCATTACGTGACAATAAACTATGTGGGTTCGGATTCAATTGACAAGGGTAAATAGGAATCCCACCTATGGGTTTAATACCAACATCAATTAAAATTTTGTCACCATGGATAAAGATAAATTATATAGTAACCTATATATATCTAGATAGCCGTAAACTCGATATTAAAATTATTGTCACCCTGGAAGATGAGAAATTCCAATGTTACATTCGTCAACATGGATGACTATAAAACTCAAGCGTGACCCACTGAGTAGATTGAAAACTATTATCATCATAAAAAACAAGAAATATTTTTTTAGCAGATAAAAGGATAAAATAAATGGGGAACAATGATTCACACTAATATCTCGATTGAAGAAAAAACATGAATTCATATAGATGATTTTAAATTTCACACCTGTAAATAATTGATTGAGAATTTCAAGGGAATCCTACGATACTCTAGGTTAGTGAATAAGGATTCATGAACATATTTGAAATCTATAAGAGCATCCCAGAGTATGGAATAATCCCCCTTCAAAGGGTTTAATGATCATATCCACCAATTCTATCACCTAATGTGAGTTCTTAATCAATGTGCGATAAAATACGTAATGAGAACCTACATATGAATAGAAGGCCTATTTGGATATAGAACTATTGGGTTTTTTTGATTCTATAAAAAAATATGTTGGAAACTACTTGGAAGTAGGGATTACTAACCAGAACCAATGTTCCAAAGGAAATTAAAAAATGGTGAAACTAAGATGAATCACTTAACTAATGCATCTCATTAAAAACATAAAAGGGGTGCACTAGCCTTTCTCTATCAGTACATTCCATTTTATAATGAAGTTCTATTTCTAAGGGAAAATACATTAAATTCGTTCATTGTTTCAGAGTTTTTTATTTGAACTTATTGTTTTATTTTTACCCTTAATTAACTAATTTACCCTTTACCATGGTCACCAAATTTTAAAATGTTACTACTAAAATTGATTAAAAATAAAAAAAATATTTATTAAATTTTGATATATTGATTCAAAATATGGAATCCATTTAAAAAAATTTAAAGATAATAGGTTAAATAATTTAATATAGTATTAAATTTGAAATTGGAAACGTAAGAGATATTTTTTCTAAAATATTTTTATAGAATATTCTAGTTTAAAACTAATTTCAAAAATCATAATTTTTTTTATTTTAAATAAAATTGAACTACTAAAAATATAAAAATAATAGAAAACACATTTTATACTTGTAAATATATTATAATTAAATATAGATTCTATTTTTTCAGTATTCAATCAAAATTTAACTGTTTCAAAAAAATTTAAAAAATTCACTACCGGAAAAGTTTGATATTTTAATTTCAAAAAATGACTTTATTTTTTAGAAATACATTTTATAAATCATACAAAAATTAATTATATTATTTTCACCTAAAATTCTATAAAAATTCAATTTTGGAATAAAATTATTTTACTAAAAACTAAGTATATAATTACAATGAATAAATTAAGGCATTGTCAAAGAGTATGAACATTTCATATAGTTCACAATAAAAATCATTCTCATATATTAAACAACTAGGTTATAATGGTCCCCATTAAATAATAATATTTTGTAGTTAATTTATGCTTGATATGGAGTTTATTGTACGTTATTTAACATAATGATTCATTTTAAAATATAGGTATACTATAATAGTTGAGTTATATTATGATATTGATTATAAAAAATAAACAATATTTTCCAAATTTGGTATTGATCAAAAATATCTATAGTTCAACATTATGTTTTCCATTTTATTGTGTCTCTTGCATAGTGATTATATTGGTTTCTAATCACTTTTCCTTCAGTATCTATATGTATTCCATTGCAGATTTTGTAACATTTTAGGGGAGAGATCCAAAATCCCATTGAAGATAGTGATTCATCATATTTCTCTTGTTGTAGCATTATCATATTGTTTTAGACCCTAATAAAATGTATATAAATTTTTAAATTATATTTCTTTATATAACATTTTGATAATCCAACAATGTAGAATTCACAATGTAAATTAATGGGTAACTTCTCTTAAACTAGTGAGACAATTCTTTAGATATAGAAGTTAATGGTGCTCATGTTTGTGTTGAATTAGATCTATCAAGGGAGATTCCTTAATGTATACATCTAAATATTTTTGAATGTTTCTATTTATGGAAAAAATTATTATCCCACCATATGTTGTGCTTTTATTTTATGTACCGACTTCAAGGAAACATAGTTTCATCCTATGAGATACAATTTCTTGATTTCATGGTGACTCTTCCCCCTATGTAGGATGAAGCTATACATCTTCCAACATTTTGTGGATTTAGGAATTGTCCAAAATGGCCTTCATCCTATTACATATATGTTTGATTTCAATTTTTTTTAATAACTAGTATTACCTGTTTGTGAAGGGGTTCTAAGCACTGAATATCTTCACTTAGGATTCTTATAAGACCATCATTTATAAGGTGATGCAATATATCATTTTTGTTGTCTATAATAGTGTATTTTATCTATTGTTGGAAGATGTTGAATTTAAACCACTTTAGGATAACAAGGTTTAGGATAAATATCTTGTTGACTGTGAAATATTCAGGTCCCCTTCCATGGTAGTCACTTCCTCAATTGGTCACTATATTTGGGTACATCGGGTAGGGGAAAATCCCCCCAATATGGATATGCCAACACTGGATAATCATGTGATACCTTGATCTTTAATACCATCCTATAAATTATTTTCTCAATGATAGAGATTTTAGAGGTATTTTTTTATTGGTATCTTGGACGATTCTTTAGTCAATGTTCCCTCATAGAATGTTGGAATCCCGATTATATATATTTATAGATGTTGAAGATGAGATAGGTGTGACATCATCTAGAAGTCATAATATATGTAATAATGATATCCTACATCATATCCTCAACTAGAGTTACTACAATAAAAATATCCTAATTTTCTATTGAGTTTATAGGATTCATGTTCACCCCTTTTTAACCCATTATTTCTTTATGATCATATAAAGTACTAGGAGATTAAATCCCTGGCCAAGTGTGACATTATTTAAAATTAGATTCACTCCATCCATATTTTCTTAATTATGATACATAATCCAAAAATATGAACCGGGTCTTCTTTTTTTAATTTCATCCACAATAAATCTTTTAAAAATCATAAAATACAACCCCTATAATAACTAAATATTTATTTTATGGAAAAATCAATTTATAATTGTGAATATTGTTTACTCTTCTAAAATAATTAGGATGAATGTATATCATTCATCAATTTTATTTTATATATCCAAAATTTATATTAAATGTAATTTTTCTGAAAGGGAATATTTGGTCACTCTCTCTCAACATTCAATCAAGGAGAGTTATGTTGGTTGATTGGTGGTGATTTTAACTCTATAATGGATATTCAAAAAACAAGGGAGGATTAATATCACCATGAAATGATTTCAATTATTGAATGTATTTTTATCACATTGAAACTACATAATTATAGGTTACTACAATGATAAACTCCATTAGAGTAATAAAAAGATTGCTATCACCTCATAAGAAATGTTTTATATTAATGTAGTTAGAATCATCATGGGATTTTAACATTTCATCATTAAAGGGAGAAACAAATATATAGGTTTATTTTAGATAACAATTTAATATTATTTATTTATAATTCTTCCCGATTTGAATGAAAATAATTGTTATAACAAAAATCAACTAATGAAATATGTTGATCTAAAATTACTTGGTAATCCATTGAACACGAACCTGTAATATCATCCATGTTCTGAATTATTTGTTTTTGTGTCCATCAGATTGATTATTAAAGGTAGAAATTAAATAAAATTTAGTTCCCAAGGACTAATAAAGGCCTTTAGAAATGATATATGTGAACATATGCTAATGATCAGATACAATGGAGGGAGGAACTACATATAACATAAAAATTTATTTTTGATACAATTTAGATATTTGATATAATGATACGGTGTATAGAATTGGAAAAAATGTTAAGATTTAGCTAGTAACAATAACTCTAATCACATCATTAGCTAGTGATGTATTTTTTAAATCCATATTGAAATTAATAGATACATTATCCAATCTCCAATATTGTACTAGAAAGGATCAAGCATCCCATTCGGTTACTAGAATCCTTCTTTAACCAATTAAAAATTCATACATCTTAGGGAAAATTTAGGAATATCATTTTGCATTAAATCCAAATAGTAATAAAATTGATGTTATCTATACATTTTAATGTTGACCTGATGAACTGAAAAATAATAAGTATAATCTTTACAAAAAGACTCATTAGTCTGCTATTAATCCCTTAGAACCCATAATCTCTTCTACAATCTCAATATAGATTCTTTATCAATGTTAAACTCTAGATATTTTCCCATTTTAACTGATTCCACGTTTTTCTAAAAATAAATGACTTCCTTATTATTTTTTTGAATTGGGTTTAATATAGATTATTGAACCAATACCTTAAAAATAATAGAGGAATTTACACACCAATAATATCATTGAAAAATTAATAAAATGACTAAACAAAGAGTCCCATTCCAAACAGAAAATGGTTAATGCAACGTTAATTTTTTGACTCAAAAAATATTCCACTTTCTTTTATTTTCTATGATGGTAACGAATCATTATATCATAATCATTAAAATTTTCCCACTATATTCTCTATCTAATATTCAATTATTTCTAAGTTAATATATTTTTAATCTTTTATGTTCATTATATATTTCATATTTTACTCTGTAAATATGATGAATAGAGAATTATAGAAAAAATATGCTAATCCCAAATAATTTATAGTGTAATTTCACTCATGACCTTTAAACTGATGTGAATAATAAGAAATTACCTAATCATTCTACACTACTACATGCTCAATTCCATTCAACAAAGCAGAACTACATATGAAAAATTAAGAAATTATGGAATGAATGTCTAGAACTAAACTATTCCCCATTATTGTTTTCAATTTAAGAAAATAAACACTCACATTAGTATTTATAGATAATATTATCTATTTTCAAGTTAACCTGTATAGGGGAATGGATAAACAATAAATGTTTTGTAAAATATTTTTTTTGATATCCAACTAAACCAAGAAAACTGTGAATCTTAGCCATATTTTTGGGTCATTCCCTTACATAAAAAACTTTTATTAATGTAGGGTCAACAGTTAGGGAATATTTATAAACAATATGGCCACATAATGAATGTTTTTGAAACCAAAATTCCTACTTTATAAATTTACAATACTATTTATTCACTTTTATGTATTGAAAAAGAACATCATAGATGGATTTCATGATACTCATCATTTAGAATACACTAAACATTCTTCAATAAACAAAACTAAAAACATTTAAATTAGTAATGATGTATTCTATTCATAAGATCCATGGATATAGAATGTTCAATAGATAATTCCTACAACATGACTAAAAATTCATAATTCCTATATGAAGTATGAAACATAGTCATTAGAATTTCCACTTCATTTAATTTCAACTGATGGTACCCCCAAATCATAATCAACCTTTGAGAAACATTTTGAATCCTTGAGCATGTCAAAAAAATTATAGATATGTGGAAAATTAAACTTTTTCTTAACAATTATGTCATTCAAGAGTCTGTAATTAATGAAATGTATCAGTGAACGATCATTATCTTTATCAAACAAGACAAACACCCCCATGGTGTAGTTCAGGTTTGGATGTAACCATTATCAAATAACAATTAAATTTTTTCAAATGTAAAAGTTTAACTAGAGACATTTGATTGGGGGTTTTAGAAATTTGATTAGCATCCGGAACTATGTAAATAGTAAAATCAAAATCTAAATCAAGAATACCACCAATCAATTAATCGAAAAACAACCATTTTTCCTTTCTAACAGGAAAATCTATAATTTGAATAATCACATTATTTTCAAAAAGATGAGATATGTAACGTATATTTCCCTATATAATAAATTTCACATATTCTTGGTAAGTTTTCTAATGTATGAAAACATTAAACACGACATTATTAGCACTAAAATCTATTTTACCATGATACAATGAAATAAAATCCACACTAACAATGATATAAAACACTACTATGTCCATTTCAACAATATTGTCAAGAAATACCATCCCATTGATAATAATAGGAAGATTCTTATAAATATTGTTTACTTTAATAATTTCAATCATTATTTTTTAAAAAATCTCTACCATAATTGATTATGTGATATTACCAATTTACGTGAAAATATCTTTAGAATTATTTAATGTGAAGATAGAGAGTCAAAAATGGTATTGGAATAATTCTAATATATAAGAAACGCATATATAACCACATCCTCTAATGGACCAATATCAACTATAGTAGTAGACCTTACTACACTATTCTATTTTCGATCATGAAAATTTCCATCATGTAAAGCCAATCATGACAACATAATAGATGTATTACCCAAACCACTATAGATAGAACATCTCAATATTATATTTATATTATTTACCCCGTTATTTGGATCCTTAGGATGCATTTCCTTACATTTTATTGCCTTATGGAAAAATTCTCCACACCAGTAACACTTTTATATCTTTATAAGACATCCCTCATTATGATTTTTACCTCACATCCCACAATATTATAAATTATATTTATTACCACCAAATATTATTTTTTTATTTTTACCTATCTCCTTCCATCACAAACACTTATTACTTTAATCATTGTAGGGAACAATGTACCCAGAAATCCCCATGTTATGCTATTTAGAACAACAAAACAATTCCCATATATTTTCAATTTTCATATGGCCAATGATCTTTGTAGACCAGGATTAAATCCATAGTAGAACTGATAAATTTTTCTATAAATGTATCGTATAAAATATGGCACAAACCAAGCCAATATTATACAGTTTTATTTATATGAAGTAATGAAATCTTTATATATTTTTTTACTTTCAGGAAACTATTTTTCCATTTGGATTTGAACATCATTAATTGATATTTTTTATAACTTAAATATCCTTTAATGTTTCTTATTCTATATAATGATGGTCAAATTTCTCTCTATTATTCTTTACAAAATATCAACATTGATATATTTCAACATCAAGATGAAAATGAAATGGATTTCTTTTTGATGTTCCAAACATCCCATAAAATCAAATATATTATTCAAAAAATTGATCCATACTTCAACTACAACCAGGTCAAATAATCCAATAAATGGTTGGTGATGTTTGAACATGAGATGATTTAAAAAATAAATGTTCTTTCATTGTAGACCGGGTTCCCCTTTAGTGAGGACTCCAATTCCATTTATCACCATGGACAACTGATCCATCACGACAATAAACTATTTTGTTGTGATTACAACAATATTAGGATTCTGATTTGGAATGAGATATCCCAATTGGTTCCTTACCAATATTTCTCACACATGTACTCTTTTAAAAACCAATTTGAATAGACAGAATTTAGAAAAATAAACATTGTAATATTAAAATGCTACAACATTTTAACTTCACAACAGGATTAATTATTTTAAGGAAATGATTTTAATATTACCCTAACATCTAATGATATAAATAATGTTCATTAATAAAAAATATAAGGACCAAACATATATATTACATAATCTAGTATTTTAGTCAGGAACATACAGTTTCACTTATTGATGGTTATTTCAGTTTTAGAGGATTAAAGAACGAGGACATAGTTATAACATGACATCTAATTTTTTGTACAAAGTTGATACTACTAAAGTAGATTTCATTTCTTCAAAAATATAAAAATTTTAACATAAAACATTATTTTTATTTCAGGATCATTCATAAAAAATTTCCCTATGTTCTCATCCGTTTTTTATTCTCCCTTCAATAATATGAAAAAAAATTAAATCATGGGATTAAAAAAATTCTCACTATGGGATATAACATTAAAAGAAACAATTAGTTCATGAAAAAAATGAAAACCCATGGAAACCACTTTTCATGAAAACATAACATTTTACCCATAGAGGTAATTAACATTCCTTTAGAAAACATTTATTTTATCCTTTTAAAATAATGATTAAATAAGATCACATTTGAATTCATTAAAAATTCATATATTCACATTGTGATATGATCACAACAAAAACTTATATAAACCTCACATGACCATTATCGAGTATAACAACCATATATTCGTCTTCAAATATAATTTTCGGTAGAATATAATCGTTACACGATGTATTTAGTTTCTATATAGCCACACACATCATTTAAGCTATAACAGGATAACCCAATGCTATCTCATTTCACCCATCATTTATATTTCACAGGAATTATGACATAAGAATAAAAAATAAATCTTATATTAAATAGAAATAAATTTTCCACATTGAAATAATTTTTCATTTTCATTAAGACACACACTCATAAAAGAAAAACATTATTTGAATATAAAATTGTAAACATTTAAGGGAAGGATCAAAACATTAATTTGAAATAATAGAAAGATTAGTTTCCTGACGTATAATTTAAAGAAACTTCCCTTTATGGATTTTTAAATGAGTTGGAAAAGGATCTTTAAATGTGGGGTTTTAAAAGGAATTCCCATATCACATAAGAAACTCTTGAATTGTAAATCACAAAATTTAATGACATTGAATAGTAAATATTACGAGGATTGGAAAATTATTGATATAGAATGTGAAATATTCCATATATAGAACATATAAGAGAATGAAGGCTCATAAAATCATGAATTGGAATAATGAAAGGTAAATGAGATGAAATCCCATTCCCCAATTCTAATTCATCACATATGTCCTTTAATTTCAATAATAATAAAAATATTATAATTTTTTTTCTTGTTTTATAGAAATTTCATTTTTATTATTACTTTTATATAACTTATTGCAATATTATAACAATTGATTAAATATTCGAGTATTCATTTGATATTTTAAAGATATTCGGAACTTGAGTACAAAATGAATTTTATATGATGTATATAGTCAAAGCGGTCATCAGTCCATCTTCTCTAGAATATTATCAAAAAAATTATTATAATTTATATAAAACAATTATACATTTAAATTAAACCATTTTTTATGGTTATGATAAATTATTCATGTTATAATCAGGGGGAGAGAATGTCATATGTACACATGAGTAATGTTTTCATTTTCCAAAGATCATTTTCAAAAGAAGGTAAGTATTATGTTATCATTATATAGTGATAATAATATAATTAATAACATATTAAAAAAATAAATATACACACACACACACATATATATATATATATATCATCCATGTGATCTAGCTATGAAATAAAAATTATACTTCTTCATGGAGGTGATAGTTTACATGTACACATGAATGACATTTTCGTTTTAGTTTGCATGGAAAGTTAAGAAAATAAATTTTATATTATATATTTAAAATGATAGATATGTCTCAAATATAATATAATAAAAATAATTCCATCATTATAATAAATATTGAGATATATCGGTGGAATGAAAATTATATCGGTTCGTAGTGGTTTTTCACCGTACACACAAACAACAAATTAATTTCTTATTTAAATAAATTTTATATTGATTTAGGTGAAGATGTTGACATAATATAAATTAGAATATTTAGGATAATAGTGTAATTTTTTCACCATTATTAACAACTTAAGACCATAAATGTTGATGGTTTGACTAAAAAAGAGAAATAATACGTAGTTATGGATTCGTGAAAAAATTTGGTTACATAATGGATAAAATAAACCGGTTTTTAGTATATTTAAATTATAACAATTAATGCCCTTTTATATGAGAAGGAAGGGGAACTCATCGAATTTTGAAAATATTAAATTAATATAAATTAATATTCTAATCTAAATTGGTTAAAAGTTATTTATTTGAAATATAGTATTATTTAATGATGAAATACATTAATAAAATAAAAAATATAAATTAATTGAATATTTTCTAGTCTATATCTATTTGTTTTCACAATCATTTAACCTCTTTAATTCATACCATAAAATCATGTAATTTATAATTTTTGGGTTAATATAATTACTATAAATTTCCAAAGGATCACTAAATGAGTCATTGATGATATTTTAGCAGATATAATAATTAATTTTCAAAAAAAAATATTTTTTTAAAACTTTATATCATTTAATAAAACATTATTTATTTTAAAAGATCAACAGTTTCAATTTTGGCATAATTCATTAATTGAATTTTTATAATATTATATAAAAACGAAAACTTAAAAAACATAATCAATGTAAATAAAATATCAAATTAGTATATAAAATTAATTAATAACATTAATCATATCAAATTATATTTATCATAGTATTTTTAATATGATTTATTTGATATATCCTTTATATAAACAATTACACCTGCATTATTATGAAATACATGGATTTAATAATTTCTTCATAAAAAACTAAATATAAAATATCATTATAAAGATAAATGTTTTCTTGACTAGAATAGAATATTTATATCCAAATATATCCCCTTTATGAATAGTAATTAACAATTTTCATTTGCAAAAAACAAAAGTGAGTAAAAATTTGATTTTTATTTGAATATAATATTATAAATGTCAAAACCTCATAAAATATCCTTCCAATAGTCATTATTTCGTGAAAATGATGATTTTAGTAGAAACAAACTCATTCAATAAAATTAATATCTATCTTTGGGAAATGTTAGGATTTAATTATATTATTTTTACCATTAATTTCCTGATTTACCATTAATAGTTATAAAAATGTTTTTACAAAAATTACTAATAATATTGTACAAAAAAAATGAAAAATTTTCAAAAATTTGATTGTAAAATTTAAAATATTTAATATGTTTTTAAATTAAAAGGAAAAAAACTATAGAAATTAATTAAAAATTTATCCCACTACCGTAACAAGAAAAAAAAAATCAACATAAAACTGTTCAATATTCCAGAATGTTTTTATACCCAACATCAATGTGAAATAGATTATAATAGAAATAATTGGATTAAATGGAAAAAATAATGATCTAGTTATAATTTAAAACCAATAAAAACTTTAATTTAACATTATACATTATTTAGATAAAAAATATAATTCCAGTTAAAAATGATATATTTTTCACCACTCATAAAAATTTGAAACTTATTAGAGAAATTTAAAATATCAACACTAGGTAAATTTTGATATAATTATCCCTTTAAAAATGTTAATTTTGTAAAATTTAACTTTTAAAATTGAGAAAAACTATATTTAAAACACTTATAACATCAAAATATTGTAAAACAAGTTTTTAGAATAATATTTTTTAAATCATAAAACAATATATATTAATTTATTATATATATATAATATACTAGATAAATGCCAAAAACATTTATAAAATAATTTAATATAATTATAACATTATCTACAAGTCTTCATTCTTCACCCATTTTTGAAACTAAATCATCACAATTTAATTAACTTATTAAATATGTGGGGATATTTTTTCCTCATTAAATTTTCAGATTCATATGTTTCCTCTTCATCAATATGGGTTTTCCATAAAAATATAATATGATGGATCCATTAATTACATTACACTATCTGTCTATATTCAAGAAGATGAAATGGATATTTCTCATAAGATATATTCTTTTCTAACTGAACTACTTCAGGGATCAGAAAATTGGATGAATCTGGAATATAGCATCATGTAATTAATGGATGAAATTTTTTGCGTACATGGGATAAATATGGGGGTAAGGAAAATTGGTCAGAAACTGATCCACATTTATATAGGATTTCATAGGCTCCAATAAATCATGTACACAACCTCCCCATCATACCGTAATACATCACAATTTTCTATATAAAAACCTCATTGAAATACATGATCACCCACTTCAGAAGAAATACCCCTTATATAGTAATTAATATATCATTTTTTAATTATCTAAGCTATTTTCACATTTCTCTAAATCAACTAAACATTCAATGATTTTTCCTGTACCAACTATGATGCCATCAACATCCTTTAACTGAAATCATCCAAAAAGGCTAGCTTCTAACATCGATTCTAATATAATGCTTCAAATGGTGTCATATGTAAGTTGGAATCAAAACTATTATTATAATAATTTTAAATTATATATTTATGATTATCACAAATCCCTGGTAATCCACTGTATACACATATAGAATATCCCCCAAGGTATTAATTTTTTATTATTTTTGTCCATCTGACTAAGTACTAATGGTTGTGATAAAATTTAATTATGTTTCCTATTATATTTTAATTCATCTCCCAAATATTAAAGAGAACATGTGATCATCATCATATACAATAGATAAAGGAACACCACAAAACATGAAAATATCTTTTTGATACAAAAAATAATGTTTATCTAGAGATATCATGTCTCTAGTAGGAATAAAATGTATATATTTTTTCAATCTATCAATAATAACCCAAATTTCGTAATTACCTCATTATTTCTTCAAAAAATACCACTATGTAAGACAAGGAAATATTTTGCCACTTCCACTTTGGAATTGAAAAAGATTAAAGAATCTTATTTAGAGAAATTAATTATGCTTTTGACTATAGAAAAGTAAAACATATTAGGTTAAAGTTATAAAAATATCTTTTCATTTCATCCCACCAGTAATACTCTCAAATGTCATTTAACATCAATGTTGTTCTAGGAAGAACTGAAAATTGTAAATTATGAGCTTCACATAAGTACTATTTCATTAACTATGAATATTATGAAACACATAATCTCATAAAAAATATAAGAATACATCCCTTATCAATGTTAAATTCATAAAACATATAATTTCTATTAAATTTTAAACTTTTCTTCAACTGAAGTTCTTCATTATATGCATGATTAATAATATCTTATTAGGATGATTACACTGATACCTTAAAAAAGTAGAGTCATTTCATGCCCTATCAATATTAAATCTAAAATTTATCTCATCATTTATGAATGGGTAATTTTTCTGAACATAACATAGTTATTTAAGAATTTATTTTCATAATCAAATAAATATCCACATTATTATACATTCCCAAATGGTAATGAATCATGAAATAAAATTCCATGATTAGTTCCATACATTTTTCCCATATCATATTCAATTCATTATGATAAAATATATACTTAAATCATTTTTGATAAGAATATATTTGACATTTTACTTCATAAAAGTATGCCTCCACATTGATAATTCAATAACATCAATAGATAATTCCATATCATGTGTGGGGAAATTTAAATATTTGGTTTCAACATATGTGAAGAATATGAAATAACCAGATCATTTTGAGTTAGGAACCCACCAAATCCATTCAATGAAACATAACTATATATGTGAAAATCAAAATTTCTAGATTATAGGGAAAGAACTAGAGCATTTAGCAGTAATTATTTTTAAATTATTGAAAAAAATAATCACATTATTTTATCCAGATGATCATAACTCCTTTTCTTGTTAACTTAGTCAATGGTATAGATAACTATGATTTTGTGGCAATAAATCATTTGTATTATCTTCATAAATGAATTAAACTACAAAAGTAATTATATTTTTTTTGGAAATTTTCATTTATCAATTTTTTATGATTTATTGGGATCAATTGTTATTCAATATTTAGAAACAATGTGAATAAGGATTGAATTTATATTCATCCAAAATTTGTAGTTTTTATATTTCCCCTAAACTTTATACTATTGTATAGTTTGGAAAAAAATTCATAGAACTCTTTCATGATTTTATATACTTTTTGAATACAACATAATTTCATCAATAAACACAACTACAAAATTTTCCAACAACTCATGAAATATTATATTCATAAGATCCATAAATATATAAGTTAAATTAGACAATCTAAAATTCATATCTATAAATTCTTAATTCCCATATATATTTTTAAATGTAGTCTTCGAAATTTCTTCTTTACTTTCAACAGATGGTTCTGAAATCTCAGAAAAACCATTTAAAAATATTATGCTCCCTAGATATAATAAAACCAATCATCGATAAGAGTGCATGGATAATTGTTCTTAATAGTGATTTCAATAAATGTGTTATAATATAGCTAAAGTATTATTCAACCATCAACATTTTTAATAAACAAGAAATGAAATCTCCATGGTGAAGTGCAATGCCAGATGAAATATTTATCAAATTACTCATTCAATATATTTTTCAACTCATAAATATCTACATGAACTATTATATATGAGGGTTTATAAGTTGGATTAACATTATGAATTATATCAATAGTAAAATAAACCTCCCAATCAGTTATAAAACTATGAAATTCATTTATAAAACAATCCACGTATTCATCTAATACAATCACATCATTAATTTGAATAATCTCGTTTTTTTAACAATTTGAAATATGAAAATTTTAGTTCCATCATTAATTAATCTATGATTTTATTGTTATGCTATAATTGGTATAAAATAAATGAACACAAATTTTTTATCAATGAAATATGTTTTAACATGGTGAATAGAAATCCAATAAATACTAAAATTGATATCAAACTTTACTGTGTCCATTTCCCCATGATCTGTTGGAAAGACCATAAAAAAATAACAATAGAATGATTAATATAAATATTGTTTTCCTTAATACATCCCCCGATGTTTTAACAAAAATATCTATATTACATTGATTAAGTAATATTAATAATATAAATGAAAATTTACCAGAAATGAAAGAATGTGATAATCCACATTCAATAAGGGTATATGTATAATTAAAATAAAAATTAAACATAACTATCACCACATCATCTAATGGGATAAGAACAACTATTAATGAAGAAAAATCCCATGATAAACCTTTCAATTTTTGTTCCTAAAAATTTACATCGTATTAAAAATTCATTTGTAATTTTATTATAATAATGACCTAAATCATTTAAGATAAAACATCTCATCATTGTATTGATTTTAATTACCCCATTATTTGGTTTCTCATGATTATTTTCATTTCTTTATAGATCCATGTGCCTAAACTATACACATCAGTATGATTCCCCTATCATCAGAATACATTCCCTGTGGTGATTTTTACCCAACATACCATAATATTGGGACATAAATTTGAACCTCAATCTTTTTAGTACAGTAAAAAAAATTATCATAAATTTTATATTTTCATATAAATAGAGAACATGTTAGACCCTTTATTAGTCAGGATTAAAAGACAGTTAATAGTTCTTATCAGTATCTAGAATAAAATCAGTCACAAACCAGGTCAATCATGGAAAATTTTCTTTATACACAACTATGAAATCATTATTTTTTTCTCAATTACAGAAATATTTTTTAAAACAAAATTAGGTAAATATTTCCCAATGAAAATATACATTAATGATTCCTATTACATGAAATCTAGATCGTATTTATCTATAGTATTCTTAACAAAATACCACCCTCAATCAACATAACCTTCAAAATGAAAAATAGGAAGGATTTCATTTTAATGTTCCAAAAATCCAATGACATAAAATTTATACTCCAAAGCATTGATACATCCTTTTGTACCACCAAATAAGATGATCCACTAATATATGGGATATGTTTCCACATGAAATATCCCAAAAAGTATGTATTACTTCATGGTATATTGGGTTCATTTCCAGTATGGATACAACCACTATTTCTCAAAGGAGTCAACTAAGATATCACTAAAAACCCATTTTATTCCAATTTTGACCATCTCAGTATGTTGATTGGGATTTATATTTCCCTCTCAGTTTCTTCCCACTACACCATTCATATGCCCTCTATGGAAAATCATTATGAACCAATATAGTTTATAAAAATAAAGGTTGTAATATTCAAATTCTATGAAATTTTAGCTTATCTATATGTTAATGTATTTTAAGGTAGAATAATTTATATTACCATTAACACTAAATTTATTAAAACCACCCTTTGACGTAATCTATAAAGCCCATCATTAATCATTACATAATCTTGAGTTTTATTCATGAATATATATGTTATAAAATTGTGGATCTTTTAAAGATTAGAGTTTTAGAGAAGTTTTATAAAGTTGATATGTGACATAACATATTTATATAATTTATATCTACTATAATAGTATCCATTTTTTCTGAAATATTAATATTTTAAATTAAAACATGTTTTTTCTTGATCAATAATTCCAATTTTCCCCTTGATGTCATCCTTTCCTCTAATATCCCTTATGTCATTTAGAAATAGTATTAAAATAGGTATGAGTAAAAATTTATATAAAGGGATATAAAATGAAAACATATCATATCTCATGGAGAATCTAAAAATCCATGGAAAATAATTTTCTGGAAAACATAATATTTTACCCGTAAAGGTAATTAACATTTGTTTTAAAAACCATTTATTTTAAATTTTGAAATTAAATGATTCCTATAAAAACTAGAAGGAATATAATATTTATATAGGTACATTGGGACATCATCACATATAACCCTTTAAAGAACCCTTATATATTGGAATAACCAGAAAGTTGACTTGTAATATAATTCTCTGAATAATATAATAATTACCAATACATTAGAGAACTATCTGGGTGCAACAATCATTTATGTTATAACAGGCTCACTCAATACTATTTCCCAAAAATATCATTTATAATTTCCAAGAACCACAAAATAATCATAACACATAAATAATGTATAAAAGGAAAATAAATTTTTCCCATTGAAATACATTTTAATTTTTTATAAAGAGACAAACAGATAAATGATAGTAATTTATTTGAAAATAAAATTTTAAAATTTTAATTGAAGAAAAAATACATAAAGTTGAACTAAAATTTGTAAAATACATGTATTTAGTATAAGTAATAAAATCATTCCATTTGGAATTTTAAAAATGAATTCAAAAAATATTTTTCAATGAGGGTTTTTAAAAGGATGACACATATAACTAAAGAATCTATTAAATCATAAAACCCATGAAATAACGAAATAAAAAATTTAATATCTTTATAATTGTTTAATAATTGATATATAATGTCAAATACATTATATATATAACATATAATATAATAAAGATGCATAACATCATGAATTTCAACACTAAAAAAAATAGAGATGAAATCTCGTACAATGATTAAAGTTTATCACGTATGTCATTTATTTTCCTGAATAATATATTTATTTTAATAATTTAAATGTTTTATAACATTATAAACTTTATTATTACTTTTATATAACTTGTAAACATGTTCTAATAATTAACTAATAATTTATGTCCATGTTGGATGATTTTACGATATTTAGTATATGAGTCAAAAATGATTTTTATATTATGTTAATAGTCAATGTGGTCATTATTCCATAATCTCGAAAATAATATTAATTAAATTAATATCATTTTTATATATCAATTACACATTTAAATTAAACCATTATATAATGTTAATAAAAAGAACTTCCTTATAATTGTGGATACTAGAGGGTGTATACACACATGAGTAACATATCCATTTTTTGATGATCGTTTTAGAGAGAAGGTAAGTATTATTTTAATTATATAAAATTATGAAAATATCATTACTATCATATTAAACACTTAAATATTTTTATATATATCATCCATGTGATGTGGTGTTGAAAAACGAATCACATCTCTTTGTAGAGGTGATAGTTCACACATACGCATGAACGTTGTTAACATTTTTGTCTCCATGGATTAGTAATAAAATAATTGATATATTTTTATTTAAAAATGATATATGTCATTAATAGAATATATGATATTTAATTCCATCATTATAACAATTATTTAGAGGTGTTGATGGAAAATGAATTACATCAGTTTGTGAGGTGTTAGTCCGCTATCCACACGAATGAATAAATAATTTCCCATTTGATGAAATTTGAGATGGATTTAGTTGATTATATTAACATAAAACCATATCATTATATTAAATTTAATTTATTTATTACGTAAATATTTCATTAATTTCTTAAAAATTAAGATAAATTATAAAAATTAAAAAAAATTAAAATACTGTAAAATTAATATAAAAAAATTAGTGGATGAAATTAATCATCTATAATTTTAATTTTTATAGTAATTTTAATAAAATATATTCTATTTTTTCTTTTAAATAAACAATTACTGCGTAATTATTATGAAATCCTTTAAGTAAAGAACATCTTCCTTTAAGATTTAGAAAAAGTATCATAATAAATTTAAAATTTAAAAATTTAAAAATAATATTTTTAGTTTAATATATTGCCTAGATGACCACTCATTTAAAATATTACACTTGGTAAAAATGAAATATTCAAAAATTTATATTATCTTTGAAAATAAAAATATAAATTTCATAATCTCATAGAATTGGAATCAAATGATTATAATTTAATTGCAAAGATTCATTTGGTCTAAAAACTCCAATCATATTAAATTTTGATATGTTTTAGTGTTATCTAATAATCTTATCATATTATTCATACCTTTAATTATAGGATTTACCCTTAATAGTGTTAATAAAATTATGAATTATGATTGTATTCATATTTTCCAAACATGAAACAGACCTATTTACTAAATTCAGATCCTATTATTTCATATATTAATTATATATTTATAAATTCAAAATACAAAAAATTTCAGAAAATAAATAAAATGTTTTCAAATTGAAGGAATGAGAAAACAAGTTTAAAATGTAAAAAAATTCAAAATTTCACAGTTCTTTAACATCATGTTTCATTTTAAAATTGATTCCAGAAACATTAATTGGATTACATTACAATATATTTCTCTAAATATTAATAAAAATCAATTAAAATTATATTTAAAATTGTAAATTCTTTACATGAAAAATCTATTTTTTGTTAAAATTGTAACATTTATCACTATTCATCAAAATATTAAACTTATTCAAAAAAGAAAAAAATTCAACAAAATTAAATTTTGGTGTACCAATTTCAAATAAAAATTTTAGTTTTTCAAATATAATTTATAAAATTACCAAAAAATAAATTTATAATTAGATGACCATCAAAATGCGGTAAAACTATTTTTTAGAAATACATAGTTTGTAACCGTAAAACTAGGTTTTTTCTTATATTATGCCATAAAAATATATTGGATGAATTGAGAAACTATTTATGAAATATTATATCATTATTATATCAGTAATGGGGTTGTTACATAACTAGTTATATGTTAAACCATTAAATTCTATTTAAATCTATTTAATGGTTTGTAATGAGCATATATGACCATACTACAAATTACCAGGGAGTGAAAACCCACTCATGTGTTTATGCCTCATTGTACTATATGAGGTGAATATAGTGTTCATACATAACCATACATTCAGGTTTAATAATGTAACACCCTAATAGTTTATTATTGTTTCTCAAATTGTTTAACTTCTTCGATAACTTTCACTTCATGGAATACTAAGTTCCAATGAACCTCAATATACTATAAATATCAAACTTTAACATAATTGTTATGACATAGTGATTTATCTTGGTTGTTAAAATGGGGATTTTTTTAAAATATTATGAATTGTGCATTTATATAATGAAAAAGTATAGATAACCAATACTTACTTTTCGGTAGAGTCCTTATATGTCACAAAAATTCTATCTTCTCAAAAAATTCATCAACTATTTTTATTGGAAATAATAAATTTTATTATTGATAATATTATAAATTTATATGAAAAAATTAACAACAATTTTTAATTTATCTTCTCAAAATTATATTGCAGTTTTTTATATTTTTAAGTAAAGATTAATTTTTCAATAAATAGTTAAATGTATTAGTTTTTATCAGAAAAATGACTTTAACTTATAGAATTTATAAGGCAGCGTTTTGTGTAAAAAGAATTTAAATGTAAATTTTAATAAACTATATAATAATTAAATAAAATTCAATTAAATAAATATAATATTTAATTATTATTTAATATATTTATTTAGCATTCGAACATTAGTCTTTGTTAAAGAACATTATCATCATTCATATGAGTTTAATTTTAAATTAAATTATGAAACATATTCAAAAATAATTTGAGAAAAATATATTTAATATTGGGAATATTTAAAATTTATACTGTAAAATTATTTAAAATTAAAATATGATCAAAATGAAAAATAATGTACTAGAAATTAATTATTGTAGATAATGTCAAATTGAGTTCACTATGGATTATTCTAAAAATAATAAGCTGTAATATGATGAATAATCTATTCCAATGACGATTATATAGAAATATATAATTTTTATAAAATATAATATTTTATAATAACTGTAACACCCCAGGTAAATAAAGAGTATGACTTTTTCACATTTCTCTATATTGGTGAATAAAATATTTATATAACATTAAATGGGACGCTATGCTTGATGGCGTACCCAACACGCAACAACGAGGTTTTTGGGAATCTTACGTTGCACTCTAATAATAAAATAATATTATTTTAAATGGTAGTTAAGGCCTAGCTGTTGTGATGGTTGGAATGAATAGAACTAACTAAAAAATGATTATATATGTTTTTTAAATATTTTTACTTTTTACAATAAATGTTAGAGGATTAAAAATGTGAATGAATCCAATTTTAAGCGTAAACATTCTAATATTTATTAAAAGGTTGATGAACCGCCTTTTGATGGTGAACCACTTTTAAATCAACTTTTTGACAATTTTATGTGTTATATTTGACAAAATAAAATTCTTCTTTAGAATCGGGACATCAAAATTTACTTTGTGTAAATTTTTTGTATTTTTCTGAAAAAGTTCAATTTCTAATGAATTGTGAAAAATGTTGTATTTCAACTCAAAAACTCTTTTTAATCTAATTCATTTATATGATTAGATTATCTTTTAAATTGTTTTTAAAGTTAAATTAGAATATATTTTTACCATTTAAATAAATAGTGGTCATTGGAATTAATTTCACTTTGAAATTTGACTTAAACTACTATCAATCATTTGATATATATTGTTTCATAAAAACACGCTATTTGTTATGACAGTGGAAATTAATTATTAAATTCATTAATGTAACATATATGTTATTAATTTTGTAAAATAGACATCATTTTTTAATTTGGAATATCAAATATAGCTTAAGGTGAATTTTTAGTAATTTTCTGAAAAACTTCAATTTTTGATGAATAGTGAAACCACTAAGTGGTACTTATGAAAACTGATTTTCCTTTTAAATGAAATTTTGCCACATTTTTTTCTTTAATTTCAATAATCCGACATATATGGTTGTCATTAAGAAGTTAAATGTGGTTCAATGGGATTAAAATAATTTTTTGGTGAATAGTAACTTATTATGTTTTTAATCGCGATTAGAGGTAATTAGTGTAGTTTATGGTAAAAATAATGTTTTAATAATATTAAATGACCTATAAACATGTACTACCCTCATTGGATGAGTCATTTCCGACCATGAAAATCCATTGTTCAACATGGGGACCCCATGGAGAAACTTTGGTTGGAAGATGACATAAATACCTTTTTATTTAATGTTAAAATTAAAATGTCACAAACATGAGTTGTTTAACTAAAACTATTTTTACATGGGGTTATACAAGTCCAATTTTTGACTATAAATAGTTATTGAAAAGGTAAAAATATTTCATACATCATAGTAGTTTTTTTTATAATTTTTAGACATTATATAATTTAAATTATTTATGACATCATGATGATGCAGCGATGACCTCATTATTTAACGATTTAAATAAAATTGAAAGATAATGTAAAATATAAGACCTAAACATGTCCAAAACCTATTGGATGGGTGGATTTCAAACCCTTATCACCTTATACTCGAAACACATCAATGTGGGACCATTAAAATCGGAAACTCATTCTAAAATAAAGTAACATTTCCTTACTTTCCAAGAGTGCCCCTCCACTCCTCTTATAAAAGGCCCGCACCAATACCTCCTTACCCACACTTCCAAATCCTTTGTCTCAGACAAACCCTGCTCTTTTTGTCTCTACACATCCCTCTCTAACTCTTAGAAGCCTCACTATGGTCATAAGTCTTCCAAGGAAGCCTTTGAGCTCAAACCAAAGGGAGTTACCCGATTTTAAGGTAATGTCTTCACTTGAGTCCTTTTGTTTTATTTTGCTTATCCACCCCCCTAAACTCTTTTTATTTATTTCTTTTGTAACAACACCAGTATATTAAATACAATAGGATATTGGTATGTTAAGGATTCGAGCTACACTTACACACACATTCATCTAATGGTTAAATAACATACTGTTTCTGTGGATGGCGAATTACTGCCTCACAAAACGATGATTGTTCAATCTTTTCTTAACACCATTCATGGTGGCCATTGAGATGGAACTATATTTATATATGATATATAATATGTATATTTTTTCCTTAATATTCTGTATTTTTCATTTATGTCATACCTTTATGGCTTCCATTATGGGTATATGCGATATCTTCATTTTAGGATGTGCGGACTACCGCCCCCTCAAAGTGATTTAATTTGTTAATACCATATGTGGTACGTATAAGGGATATATTTAATGATATTATATATGATACCATACTGTAATTAAAACAATATTATGTATCATTATGTTTTAATTCCATTAAATATGAAATAAAAATGGAAGTAGAGTTCATGCATACGTACGGCTTACCGTCTCCATGAACGGTGCATTTCATTTCATAACTCTAAATTTTATATAATATTATAAATGCAAGAATATACTGGATTTATATGATATATATGATATCTAAATCATGAATACAATTCTGGATATAATGTATATTTTACCACATGAACTACCTGTAATTATAAAGAGTTTATTTTTGACTCAAGGACCAATGATCGTTAAAATGAACGTTATTAGCTTAAATAATAACATAGTGTTCATGACATGGTAATAAGTGATATAAAAGGAAAAATGAACTTGAAAAAGGTTCTTAAGGAAGTATAAATTAACTCAAGTTTATTATTCAGGATATTAAAGAACGATCGAGTCAAGTCGGACCCGAGGTAAGGGATCCTACTCCTCTCTTTGTTTTTAAGTACACTCTTTTATGTCATTCCTTTTAATGATCTTCTTTCCTGTTATTGGGATGTTATTTTATATTAATCTTACTGTAATTTTTATGTTCATGTGATGAGAGACCATATTCTCTCTCATCAATCCATACTGGAATTTTTGTGTGGCGCCGTTAGGCTGCCGAATTTTCGTAAGAGATCTAACCTCTCTATTTCTTTTTAAGTACTCTCCTTTATGTCACATCTTTTAAGATCATCTTTTTTATGATTGGGGATGTTATTTTATATTCCTATTTCATTAAACTTTATGTTAATATGATTAGAGACCATATTTGATCTCATCAATCCATTTTTGTATGTTTTAAGTGGCGTCGTTAGGCTGCCGAGTTTTTGTAAGGGATTTTTCATCTCACTTTTATTGCCGTGAGATTTATGCTACATTTGACACCATTTCCTTTGATTGGTGTTTGTACTTCCCATTATTATACTCTTTGTCTAATATAATTTCATTAATGGGTATTTACATATTTATTGTATGACTCTTATTCAATTGGGTGTACGTTTCAAAAGGTACCCAAGTCGGTAAGGGAACCTTTCACCTCCTCTTTTTAAAAGACTTAATTTGTTATGTCTTTTAATTTACATACTATTATGTTGGGATATGTTATTATATATCCTTATTGATTTAAATTTTATTTCCATGTGACGAGATACCCTTTTTATCTTTCATCAACTCATTTTCTGAATTCTGTAGTGACACCATTAGGCTATCGAATTTTTGCAAGGGAACTTCTTAACCCTAATGTGATTCTTTGGGATAAACTTGTACTCCTGGAATATGTCGTTCTATGAATATGTGTGAATAAACTCTTATTGTTTTACACTTAATATCCACTTTTATTTGGTGTATTCGGTTGTCACACATAATTATGTAATTGATTTATCCTTAAACCAAGGATACCGTCTTCGAAAGGGACTTCGTCTCAATCTCCATTCATTGAGGCATATTTTGTTTTATACACAACCTTCTTTTATATGGTGTATAAACCCTTTTGACTTTTACATTTATCCAAAAAGGAATATTTTTTATACGAAGCGTTTTACTAAATGACAAAAGGGAATTTTTTGTCGTACGTACGTGGCGACAACGACTTCTCCGCCGCCGTGACCATTAGTTGAGTTTCGGCTTCCTCTACAAGCCATACCTTATTTTTAATAGAAAAATAAATACCATGTTTTTCTTTTCTTTTATTTTGGTATTGAAAATGGTTTTCATAATGTTTTTAGATCAATGTGTTGTATTGATATCTTGTTATTGAAAGGTGGAAATATTATGTTTCCTTTATGCATGTTTTATGTGATAATATTATGTTATGGTTCTTGGTAATTGTTATGAAGATGGGTGGTTCCCTGATAAACTAAGGGCAGGTGATCCCGATATAGCTCTCCAATGCATTGGGTAACACGAAGGAGTGAAACTCTAAGGTTTTTCTGAAGAGATTTAAGGAATATACTATGGTGGGTATTCCAAACGTAACCAAGAGGGTTACTACCTACGTAAGAATGTTATGAATGACTCAGGTTACCTTTTATGTCTTATGATTTCTATGATTTATTCATGATTTGATTAGGTATGTTAAAGTGACTCTTTTTTATGGGTAAAGTATGATTTCATTCTTATGTATATATGAACTCATGATTCTTTTCCATATTTTTTAAACCCTTACTGAGCGTTTTATGCTCATCCCACATTTTTGAAATGTTTTTCATAGATCAATTGAAAGGTACATGATGTGATGATAGTGTCAAGGATGTGTCAAGAAAGAATCCATGTTATATTTTAAATATGATTTCGTTGATGTGAAAAATGAATACTGTCTTTTATGTAACCACTTTTCATAAATGTGGAATGTAATGCAAGTTTCATGATCTAATTCTCTAAAACTCTAAACCTGAAAAGATCCTCAATGAGTAATCTTGTAATAACTCAATATTAAGTAAGGTTTAAGGATGGGGCCTTATAGTTGGTATCAATGGTCAGTTTAGATAACTTTAGAGGTTATAGTATTATTTAAGCACAAGTAACATTACCATAATGGTTAGGATTTTAGAATGAGTCCTAGTTTTAGATAAAGAGAATGAGTAAGTATATCTTAGTGTTTATCTTCCTCATTAGTACATGATGGTTTTGTTGATATACTCACACTGACCTTTTTGGTTTTAGTAAATGTCTGGATCTAGCAGGAACCAAAGTAACAGTGGATGTAAAGGAAACTGTGACAGTTTTTTGAGCGAGAAACTGAATGATATGGGAGCTGCAATGAGAACTCGTGTGTTTATCCTCAACCAACTATCTGGAGTCATTATTGACCACTTAAACCTTGGTGATTTCTCTAAGGAATCATATATGCGAGAAACAAATCCCTATATAACTACAGGTAACAATCATAAAGGTAAGTGTGTTCAAAAACCTATGTTTCAAAGATGTGGAAAGAAACACCTAGGAAAATGTTTCAAAGGGACAGAAATATGCTATAGATGTGGAAATGAAGGTCATAAACAAGAACCTACCATGGAAAAATGAAGCATCCAGTTGACTCGAGGAAAGGGAAAGAAGTTCTTTCTGAGGGATCAATTGAATGTTTTAAATGTGGTGTACATGTTCATTATTCAAACACATGTCCTATGAAGAAGTTTCATGAATGGGATCAACAAGATCATACAAATACTCGTTTATCAATACCTAATTCCATTCCGATCGAGGATGAAGAAACTGACAATGACCAATCAAAGGTATGGATTATTTCATAACTTTTGTTTTCCTATTTTGGAATCTTAGGATATGATTCATGATTTTGTTTGTAAGAAAGAAGTATTTCAGAATAAGTTGGAAAGGAATGGTTAATGGATCATGAAGAATGTTGAATGAGTAAGAAGTCAACATATAAGTTCTTTAAGAGTTATGGTGAAATTCTTAAGAGTATTAAGTCTATTTTGATGATGGGGTTACAGAAGAAGACTTTTTATAGTATGTGTAACCCTGATGTTTAATATATGAAAATTTTATTCAAGGAATAGTTATCTATTCTTTTGTGGACATAGTTATGATGAACCATTTGGGTTTATATGATCCTTAGTTTTGAGGTTATTATGGGTTACTAAATGTTATGATGGAAGTGAAAGGCATCCGATAAAATTGATGTTAAATTATGTTATGGTTATTTTTGATGATTTTATCTCTTTTTGGGAAATGATTTGACAATTATATGGTTTGGAAAAAGGACAACACGTAGACCGTGTGACAACCCGTCGTGTCGGACAAAGTTGCGGGAATCGAACCCACAACCAAAGTGCAACTGGTATTTATTGCCTACCACTGGACTACATGAAGTCCCTGGTTAGTATGACTTATTCTTTTTAGTTAGGTGACTTTATGAATTAAGAGTAAGTTGATTCTGGGTTATTTATTAAAATGATTAACCTATCATGGAGGATATGTGATTAGGTTAATTACTTTTCAATACGAGACTTCAGGAGAAACTAATGTTGTTTGGAGATAAATGTTACGATTTAACTTGGAAGATTATGTGACTAAATACTTCAAATATTTGGGTTCCAATCTTAGTTTGGTTTACTTTGAAGAATTTTATGGACAAATTGTTTATCGAATGGTCCTCATTGAACTTTGGGTTTTGTTGGACATATTTTGGAGATTAAGAATATATTTTCTTTTTATAAAGGGTTATCCTTTTCTGGATTATCTGATCTTGTACTAACCTTTTTGGTTTTGGTTTTGGTTAGAGTCTAAAGACATGGGAAGTATATAGTTATATTTTTTGGATTAGGTGATTCTCTAGAAATTGATTATAGTACTCTTAATGCGAACAAGTCTTCCTATATACTCGTCTTTTGGAGAAAATGTGAGTTTGATTAAGGAATCTAGTAAAATTTGAAAGTCAACATGAAAAGTAAGTATGTTTCATTATGATTTAGTTAAGCTCAAAAATAAATTCCTCAATAAAAAGTAACCTAAAACAATAATGTTGTCTGTTAACTTTTCCTACTGGGGAATCGAATACCGTTTAACCCATCACAAGTTTGTGATTTTCTTATGGTTAACTTTCTCCTAGAAATGTTTACTATCACTCTCCATCAGAACATGGTCCTTCGTTTTTTCCTCCATGTCCATATTTTCATACTTGGAATCCTAGTATAGGTTAACTCGGGTGACCTCTGTACTTGACTTTCTTTATATTAAAGTTATTGTTTTACCGACTCTTATTCCGATGTGGGACTTTCAAGGATGTTTCCAAGCTCAATTTTAAAATTCAGAGGACGCAATTCCCAAAAGGGGGGAAGGATGTAACACCCCTGGTAAATAAAGAGTATGAAATTTTCACATTTATCCATATTTGTGAATAAAATAATTATTTAACTTTAAATGGGAAGCTATTCTCGATGGCGTACCCAACACGCAACAACGAGTTTTTTTGGGAATCTTACGTTGCACTCTAATAATAAAATAATATTATTTTAAATGGTAGTTAACGCCTAGCTGTTGTGATTGCAGGAATGAATAGAACTAACTAAAAAATGATTATATATGTTTTTCAAATATTTTTACATTTTACAATAAATGTTAGAGGATTAAAAATGCGAATGAATCCAATTTACGCATAAACATTCTAATATTCCTTAAAAGGTCGATTAACCGCCTTTTGATGGCGAACCTATTTTAAATCTACTTTTTGACAATTATATGTGTTATATTTGAAAAAATAAAATTCTTCTTTAGAATCGAGACATCAAAATTTACTTTGTGTAAATTTTTGGTATTTTTCCGAAAAAGTTCAATTTTTAATGAATAGTGAAAAATGTTGTATTTTAACTCAAACCCTCTGTTTAATATAATTTATTTATATGATTATATTATCTTTTGAATTGGTTTTAAAGTGAAATTAGAATATATTTTTACCATTTAATAAAATAGGGGTCATTGGAATTAATTTCACTTTGAAATTTGACTTAAACTGCTATCAATCTTTTGATATATATTGTTTCATAAAAACACGCTATTTGTTCTGAAAACGGGAATTAATTATAAAATTAATTAATGTAGCTTATATGTTAGGAATTTTGTAAAATAGATATCATTTTTGAATTCAGAATATCAAATATAGATCAGGGTGAATTTTTAGTAATTTTCTGAAAAACTTCAATTTTTGATGAATAGTGAAACCACTAAGTGGTACTTACAAAAACTGATTTTCAGTTTAAATGAAATTCTGCCAACTTTGTGTTTTTAATTTCAAAAATCTGACATAAATGGTTTTCATTAAAAAGTAAAATGTGGTTCAATGGGATTAAAATAAATTTTTTGGTGAATAGTAACTTATTATGTTTTTAATCGCGATTAGAGGTAATTAGTGTAGTTTAAGGTAAAAATAATGTTTTAATAATATGAAATGACCTAGACACATGTCCTACCCTCATTGGATGAGTCATGGCCGACCACGACAATCCATGGGTCAACTTGGGGTCCCCATGGAGCCACTTTGGTTGGAAAATGACACAAATACCTTTTTATTTAATGTTAAAATTAAAATGTCACAAACATGAGTTGTTTAACTAAAAAAAATTGACATGGGGTTATACAGGTCATATTTTTGACTATAAATAGTCATTGGAAATCTAAAAATATTTCCTAAATCATAGTATTTTTTATAATTTTTAGACATTAAATAAAGTAAATTATTTATGACATCATGATGATGCAGCGATGACCTCATTATTTAACGATTTAAATAAAATGGAAAGATAATGTAAAATCTAAGACCTTACCATGTCCAAAACATATTTGGTGGGTGGATTTCGAACCAATATCACCTTATACTCGAAACACATCAATGTGGGACCATTAAAATCTTAACCTCATTCTAAAATAAAGTAAAATTTCTTTACTTTCCAAGAGTGCCCCTCCTCTCCTCTTATAAAAGGCCTCCACCTATACCTCCTTACCCACACTTCCAAAGCCATTGTCTCGGCCAAAACCTTCCCATTTTGTCTCTCCACATCCCTCTATAACTCTTAGAAGCCTCACTTTGGTCAGAAGTCTTCCCACGGAATCCTTTGAACTCAAACCAAAGGGAGTTACCCGATTTTAAGTTAATTTCTTCACTTGAGTCCTTTTGTATTATTTTGCTTCTCCACCCACCTAAACTCTTTTTATTCCTTTCTTTTGTAACAAAAATAGTATCGTAAATATACTAAGATGTTGTTATGTTATGGATTCAAGCTAAAATTACACACACCTTCGTCTAATGGTTAAAGAAGATACTGTTTCTGTGGATGGCGAATTACTGTCTCACGAAACAATGATTGTTCAATCTTCTCATAACACCTTTCATGGTGGCCATTAATAGGTCACTATATTTATATATGTTATATAATATGTTTATTTTTTCCTTAATCTTATGTATTGTTCATTTATGTCATACATTTATGGAATTCATTATTGGTATACACGATATCTTCATTTTAGGAAGTGCGGACTACCGCCCCCTCAAAGTGATTTGATTCGTCAATACCATATGTGGAATATATAAAGGATATATTTAATGATATTATATATGATACCATACTGTAATTAAAATAATATTAGGTATCATTATGTTTTAATTCCATTAAATATGAAATTGAAATGGAAGTAGCGTTCATGCGTACGTACAGCTTACCGTCTCCATGAACGGTGCATTTCATTTCTTAACTCTAAATGTTATGTAATATTATAAATGCATGAATTTACTGGATATATATGATATCTACATCAGGAATACAATTCTGGATATAATGTATATTTTACCACATGAACTACTTGTAATTATAAAGAGTTTATTTTAGACTCAAGTACCAATGATCATTAAAATGAACGTTATTAGCTTAAATAAAAACATAGTGTTCATGACATGGTAATAAGTGATATAAAAGGAATAATGAACTTGAAAAAGGTTCTTAAGGAATTAGAAATTAACTCAAGTTTATTATTCAGGATATTAAAGAACGATCGAGTCTAGTCGGACCCGAGGTAAGGGATCCTACTCCTCTCTTTCTTTTTAAGTACACTCTTTTATGTCATTCCTTTTAAAGCTCATATTTCTTGTTATTGGGATGTTATTTTATATTAATCATACTGTAATTTTTAATTTCATGTTATGAGAGACCCTATTCTCTCTCATCAATCCATTTTGGAATTTTTGAGTGGCGCCGTTAGGCTGCCGAATGTTCATAAGAGATCTAACCTCTCTCTTTCTTTTTAAGTACTATCCTTTATGTCACTTATTTAAACTCCTCTTTGTTATGATGTGGGATGTTATTTTATATTCCAATTTCTGTAAACATTATGTTAATATGATGAGATACCCTATTTGATCTCATCAATCAATTTTTTTATGTTTTACGTGGCGCCGTTAGGCTGCCGAGTTTTCGTAAGGTATTTTTCATCTCACTTTTAGTCCTGTGAGATTTATGCTACATTTGATACCATTTCCTTTGAGTGGTGTATGTACTTCCCATTATTATACTATTTCTGTAATATAATTTCATTTATGGGTATTTACATATTTATTGTATGACCCTTCTTCAATGTGGTGTACGTTTCGAAAGTTACCCAAGTCGGTAAGGGAACCTTTCACCTCCTGTTTTTAAAATACTTAATTTTTTATGTATTTTAATTCACATACTATTATGTTGGTATATGTTCTTCTATATCCTTATTGATTTAAATTTTATTTCCATGTGATGAGATACCCTTTTTATCTCCCATCAACTCATTTTCTGAATTTTGTAGTGACGCCGTTAGGCTGTCAATTGTTTGCAAGGGAACTTCTTAACCCAAACTTGAGTCTTTGTGATAAACTTATACTCCTTGAAAATGTCGTTCTATGAATATGTGTGAATAACCTCTGATTTTTTATACTTAATATCCACTTATATTTGGTGTATGCATTTGTCACACATAATTATGTAATTGATTAATCCTTAAACAGAGGATACCGTCATTGAAAGGGACTTCGTCTTAATCTCCATTCATTGAGGCATATTTTGTTTTATACACAACGTTATTTTATACGGTGTATAAACCCCTTTGACTTTTACGTTTGTCCAAAAAGTAATCTTTTTTATAGGAAGCGTTTTACTAAATGAAAAAAGAAAATGTTTTTGTCGTACGTATGCAGCGACATCGACTTCTCCGCCGCCGTGACCATTATTTTAGTTTCGGCTTCCTCTACTAGCCATACCTTCCTTTTAAAAGAAAAATAAATACCATGTTTTACTTTTCATTTATTTTGGTATTGAAAATGGTTTTCATAATTTTTTTATATCAATGTGTTGTATTGATATCTTGTTATTGAAAGGTGGAAATGTTATGTTTCCTTTATGCATGTTTTATGTCATAAGATTATATTATGGTTCTTGGGCATAGTTATGAAGACGGGTGGTTCCGTGATAAAATTAGGGTGGGTGAGCCCGATATAGCTCTTCAATGCATTGGGTAACGCGAAGGAGTGAAACTCTAAGGTTTATCTGAAGAGATTTATGTAATATACTGTGGTGGGTATTCCAAATGTAACCAAGAGGGTTACTCCCTACGTAAGAATGTTATGAATGCCTCAAGTTACCTTTTATGTCTTATGATTTCTATTATTTATTCATGATTTGATGAGGTATGTTAAAGTGACTTTCTTTTATGGGTAAATTATGATTTCATTCGTATGTATATATGAACTCTTGTTTCTTTTCCATATTTTTTAACCCTTATTGAGCTTTTTATGCTCATCCCAAGTTTTTGAAATTTTTTTCACAGATCAAGGGAAAGGTACATGATGTGATGATAGTGTGAAGGATGTGTCAAGAAGGAATCCATGTTTTAATTTAAATATGTTTCTGTTGATGGGAAAAATGAATTCTGTCTTTTATGTAACCACTTTGCTTAAATGTGGAATGTAATGCAAGTTTCATGATCTAATTCTCTAAAACTCTAAACCTGAAAAGATCCTCAATGTGTAATCCTGTAATAACTCAAGATTAAGTAAGGTTTAAGGCTGGGGCCTTATAGTAACTCAATTTTTATCATTTTATTTATGTGAAAAATGTGTTTACACTTTATTCTTTTCAAAACATCAATGTTTGTCTTCTCCCCCACTTAAAGAAGGCCACCCCATCACCACTCCCATTAAAACACCAAATTTTTTTTTAGGACCATAACTATTAAATTACATTAATTATTTCCATGTTATCATTTCAAAATCCAAATTTTTAATAGTAAAACAACTTTATAAGGCAATATGTATAAACTAAGAGATGCACTCTGATGAATAGGTAAAATTCCAAAACATGTGGTTTTGTTATTTTTATTCCTAAATATAATTTGAAAATTTTTAAACCATGATAACATAATAACATAATTATATTTAATAATAAAATATTTTATTATATTAGTGGAATGACCTAAATACTTCTCTTATTCCTTTAATATGGATACGAAATTGTTAATCATGTTTATGGATGACTACCACCTCACGAACTGATATTATAATTTTTTCATTACCTCCTACCATTGAAGAATATAATAATGGATTTTTTATTTATATATAGAATTTTAGAGATTATTTTTCTTTTATTATTACTATATAACTTAATATTTATTATATTTCATTTCGCAAGGAAATGATAACCTCACTTATGTGTACGATGGACCCCCCGAATCACGAAGTGATGTGATTAATATGTGGCTAACGGTTTACATGTAAGGTGATATAGATAAATTTAATTAATATATGTCAAATATATAAAATCATAATTGATATATAAATGTTATATATTATTTACATTTATTTCTTTTTATCCATGAGAAAATTAGAAAAACATTCATGTTTACATACCACTTACCATCTCTTTGACTGTTTCACTAATTTTATTATATACCTTTATTATATTACTATTAATATATATATATAATGAATATAAATGATATTTATATAATTTTTTACATTAAATATATGGTAACAATTATAAATGTAAAGGGGTAAAAAATACCAAACAAGAATGGAAATGAAAAACAATGAATTTATTACCCTAAAAAATGATTTAATAAAATAATTAATGAGAAAGGTTTTTGTAAAAAGTCATAATTAATTCGTAAATTTTATGATAAATATTCATATTGTTCATTAAAATAGTATAAAAAATATATTTATTATTCATGAGGCTTTAATGTGTACAATGTAAGTTGAGACATAAGATGAGTGATATTTGTCTCAATTTCCCTTCTTTAAGCCATATGATGTGTTTTGTACCTATATTAATTTGGGAGATTTTTATACAACCAATTTGATATGTAATATCATTAATTTATTTATTATCATTATATTTTATGTTTTAGGTAAATTTATTCCATCATGGGTCTTATGATTTAACTTTACCAAAGTATTAAAGTGTTTTAGATAAATTATTAATGTTTATTGTGATTGTTTGTGTTTATGATTATAACGAGGAATGAATGTTATCCATATCTCATGAAACGAATAAATTTTATTCTTCTATGTTTATTTATTGATAATATGTGTTTTTCTCTATTTCTCCTCCCTCAATGTACTGAACAGTTCATCAAAATTTGTTTAGGAAAATTTGGAAATATTTTTCCCTTAAATAAAAAATCATTTCTATTCCATATCTATGTTATATTAAAAAATGTTGCAAATAATTTATTTCTAATACCCAGTGATTTTTTGAAGAAATTGTCTCTTAAAAAAATTTTAAAAAATTTATGATTTTTCAGAAAAATTCCCATTTATATATTATAGAAAACATGATATAAATATCCGTGTAAATGTGTATAAAATTAATTGAAATTTTCTTCAGTAGGAGAACCAAATATTTTGTATATTTTTATATGATTTGAAAAGGTTATTTACAAAGTAAAAAAGAAATACTTTTTATAATGTTTAATGTTTTCTAAAATCAATTTTAATGTAGAAATGATATTTTCCTCATGAAATGTTTTTAATTAATTTTAACGAATTAATTTTATGTTTTAATTGTTATTTTCATGAATATTTTTTTCTTTTTATATATATTAATTTGATAACAGTTGATAGGATACGTTTGTCATGAAATTTTTTAAATGATTTTAATTCTTTTTTTATATATTTCAAATGTATTTATGAAATAAATTGATTTTTAAATTATATTATTTTATAAAAAACTATTTTCCAATTTATAAAGTGATATTTTCATCATGAATATTTTTAAATAATTTTATGTATTATATTATATTATTTTAAGGATTTTTGTAAGGAAAAGGGTTTGGAAAAGGTAGCATTTCTAATGATATGTTTTAAAATGTAGAAAATACATTTTACTCAATAAATATTCCATGAAATAATTCAAAATCATTTTCTATATAAAATGAATTCATTTTTTATTACTTATGATTTAGTGTTTATGTAATCCAGTGATATCATTATTGATATTTCTATTAACAGTTTATGTTTACGATGAAATTATTCCAATGATACCAGATCATTTTTTTAATGAGTCATGATATTATTAAATGATAAAATAGTTATAAAAACTGTTTCTTTTCCATAGGATATTCAAAGATAAAAATTTTAGGAAACCAATATCATTTCATGGGTCCTGATATTAGTAATTCCTAATGATCGTATGTCACACGGATATAATATTTTCATTATATGATAGGTTGAACATATATCTCCCTATATTTTTCAGGGAAATGATTGAAATATTTTGCCATCAAGTAGTACTCGAATATAGAATGAGCCCTATTCTAAAATCGACTTTTTCCAATATGATACCCATGGTTCTAAAACATGACTACAAAAATAGTTTATGGATTGAAACATTCCCCTATGAAATAATTGTAAAAAAGTATGGAATGGTATGGAAACTATTTTCTATGATTATGTGCATTTCATGATTCCATGTATGATTTCATTATTATTTATTTATGTACTAAATTCATTTATTCCTTTATAAATCATGTCTTATTAATTTGTAATATTTATTCAATAAGTCATCATTTTGATCTGAAATATTTTGGGTGTGGTTTTGATATATTATAATCATACACTCAATTCTTAACACTAACATTATATTTATTTATTCCCCTTATTTATAGTTATAGATCATTTCAGGTCACCCTTAATAATGATTATTTTCCCATTTAATGATGGCATTTATTATGTGCGGCATGTCTAATACGGGTTTATGTAATGACGGACTATGTGGGAGATGATGTTGTTTAATTATGAAGAACTTTTTTATCATAGTAATGGGTTTGATAATATTAGTGGTTAGCATATTATTTTGAACATAAATTTATATAATTTTAATATATGTATTGTATTTTCGTGATAAAACTATAATGGATTCCGTTTTTATGTATCTAAATTATGCCTATTCTAGAATGGATTCCCATCGAGGAAGATAGGTTAATTAATTTTAATGTAATCTATTATATGATTTCCTTTAGAACAAACAAAATTTAATTGATTGAATTAGAATATAAGTGTTTTTTTGTGAAAAATTAGATGATGTGGGATATTAATGTTTTTAACCTTTCTGTAGAGTGTTTAGATTATCTATAGAGAAATATGTCTATAGTGGATCATTTCATGAAACAATTCCCTCCAAAAAATTATGTAACTCAACATATAGTGTTAATATATGGGTTGGTTGATGCTTCAGAAATTATATTTTAGGTTTTAAGTAGATCTAAATAATATAAGGTAACATTATTCAATAATCTTTTTTAATATAAAATGATTAGTGGTGGTCTATGATTAGGAATACAAAAGAGAAATCTCATATTGACTTGATGGGGGAAATTATTTAAAGATATTTTCCATGATAAGTATTTTATTATGGGGTTTTAATGTAGGATATATTGAAAAAACATTTAAGTGATGAAAATAGAAGATAATTTTATTTCCTCAAATAAATCTATTTTTAATAGATATTTTACATATTCACAAAACTTCAATTTAGTCCATGACAGTAAGATCGAAATTTTATACAACATAATAAAATTTGTGTTATAAAGAGAAATAGCCTATCATAAAATTAACACAATGGGAAATTTTGTATGAAGTTATGAGAATTCGATGAAGGATTTCATGATTATATTTTTTTAGATTCATATTCACTATAACAATTTCATTAATTAGAAAGTAAAAAAAGAAATATTTTTGTCCAAAATAAAATTAATTCAATGTAGTATATGGTTTTATATAAAATAAAAAATTCAAAATTTTTTAAATGAATTTTAAGATATATGTGAATGTTATAATATTATAATATCAAATATATAGTATTTTTTTGATTATTTTTAATTGATTTAATTTTTGTGAATAGTGAAAATGATGATTATAAATACACATGTAATTCTTTCCCTAAATTATAGAATTTAAAAGTACAAAAAAATTATGATATTTTAAACTAATATAAGATAAAATTTATTAATAATAATCCAATTAATTCAATATAAATAAAAAATTAATTTTATTATTATATAACATCATTTTTATGCATAAAACATAATTTTCTATAAAACAATTTCTCATTATATTTCACAAATATTTATTAAATTTAATTTTTACCACATATAAAAATGAATTAAGAAATATATTTTATATATTTTTAATTCTTAGGACACAATTTAGTATGGATTCTTATTTTTATTTGTTATTGTGAATGGTTACCAATAATAAAATGTGTCACCATGGTAAAGGCTAAATATAGTTATTATTATTGAATATTTTATAACAAAGCAACCCAATTCCAACTAAAATATTGTTAGATTATTTAAATTTAACCCTTATCACATTTGATGAATTATTTGATTGTTTGGATGCCTAATTACAATCACTAATACATTTATAAAACATAAATTTATATAAATATTAGAGATGTAACACTTTCATCACTTATAAAAGAGAACTTATGATCTACTTTTCCTACGTTCTTTTGAGAAATATAGTTCATAAAAACCCCTACATTAATAATTACCCAAAAGATCCCTTAATTTTTAGGGATCCATTTGTTACCAAATGTTCATTCTATGAATTTCTAATGTTAAATACTATTTTTTTGGAGGAATAGGTATACTTACATACTTATTTTTTCAATTTATTATTTATTAAAACTCCTTAAAATATTCTTTAACCATATATATAGACTATAATAATTAGCTTAAAAATAATTTATGGTTAATATGATTATGAATCAACTAATTTTGATATCCTTTTAGATCATATAAGAAATGAAAACATCACCCATTCATGCATTTGTATTACAACCTCCATAGAATTATGTGATTCATTTTTTATATCCTCTTAAAAAGGATGGTTATTATGATTAATTTGATGAATATAAATTAAATTCTTGGAATTATTGTGTTTCAATAATTATATGATTTTTCATTAACTAAAAACCATCAAGTAATTATAAAATGATAATGTGCCACATGTTTATGTGTTAATTACCACCACAAAGAAGAAATATGATTCATTTTTCAAATAATACATTAATTAATGGTTATAAAATTTCATTTAATTTATTTTATTATTATTATTTTATGATTAATAATATGGATATAATGGTACCATGAATTATTTGAACATGATCAACCAAATGAAGTTTCTTTTTCGATTATGAACTAAAATTCCCCAAGAGGTCTCTACTAAAAATAAATTATCTAGTTACTATATAATTCAAATTAGTAAATTTAATAAAATGAATAATATTAGAGGATATCAGAAGAAAAATAATCTTAACATATTTTATAATTAACATAATATTAAAATAAATTATTTAATTTATATGCATGGAGAGTGAGAAATGAGGTATAATATTTTTATTTGAAACCATATTTTATATTATTTAATGATTTTTTTCTATTTTTCCTTCATATCCATGTTAATTAAAATTTTATTGTCATTTGTTTTAAATGACCAAATATACTATATATGAAACTGTAAACCATGTTTTACCTTAATATGTTTAAATATATATATACTTTTAATCATTTTCCATTTGGGTTATTTTATATATTTGTAGTAATGTGTGGAATGGATCATTTTTATTGTATAAAACAATATTAAGTGTTCTTAACATCATGGAAAATATTAATTATGAATTCCAATAATTATGTTATCATGGTTCTCTATAGAATAAAATTTTCACCTTTCATTTTTGAACTATTATTTTATGAAATTTCATTGAAAACATATTTTCATCATTATTTTTATGTGATGAAAGAATGATATTTATCATATATGTCAAATAAAATAATTTATTTGGTTTTATTATGGATCATAAATATTCTATGTGTTTTATGAGATGTGTGCTGGTAAAAATATTTGGGCAATGATGCATGTTTCATGAGTAAGAACACGAAACTTTTAGCATCATGTTATATATGTAAATGGATAAAATTAATTATTGGATTACATGATTTTCTAAAATTTTATAATATATTTTTTTACATTGTGTATCCCTTAATTATATTATTATATACATCCAATGTTTCCAAACGTTTTTTATATGGCCTAATATTTACTAAGAAATAATATCGTGGTCTAACTGTTTAATACATGTATTCATATTTAATGAGAAGAATGAGTTTTCAATGAAATTATTAGATATATATATATATATATAAGACAATGAATGGATGTTTCCCCATTTAATTATAAGGGTTTGAAATATATGTGTTATTCCGAATTATAAAAAAATTCTAAGCTTCAAATTCATCAATATTCAGGAATGTTCAATCATTTTTATAAACCATATTTTTATTGAATATTTATGTTATTAGGTATTATAATACTTATTATTGATAAGTTAACTCAAATATACAAAAATACATACATCTTTCCACTTATTTGATCATATTCATATTCTTTAGTAGATATATCTTGTAATAGTTCTTCTTTCATATATTCATCTCACAATATGTATATCGATTATAATTGAGTTCGATCTTCTTAGTCTTAGCACTAAAATATCAATTCCTAAATTATAGTTCCATACATATCGTCCTTAAATTTTATTATATTTAACATTAAATAAACATATTTTTATTAATAAACATATAATAAAAAATATAGTACTAGATACATCAAGTTCAATACATTACATTCCATTTATTACTTTAAATTGGAAATAACTTATTATAAGTTATGATGATTATGGATAATTAAATATACATTAGATTTTCAACCATTATTTTTTCAGATCATCCAATTTATAAAAGGATTGATGTGTTAGACATCTTCTATTCCATTTTTTCTATATAATCCACTTCATATCTCAGTTATCCCAATCATTATTATCATTAAAATATACCATAAATATTGAGTTGAATTCTTGATTTTATATTCTTATTACATTCCTTGTTATAACTAAATGAAACCACTCACAACACCAGAAAATTTAATCATTTAATATATATTATCATCTCAATATAAAATTTTCATTTTCTTATGTATTGGATCCATTTCTTTAGAGCACTACTACCATAAATCTCAATTGTTATACCTTTAATAATATATAAATATCTATTCTATTTAATTTTTGTATGATTTAACCATAAATATTGATTTTATCAATTTCATAAAATAACCTCAATAATGATGAGAACCATAATGATATATATTTCATATAATACATTTATACCTTGATTATTCAAAATTATGGATCTATTCTTTAAAAACATACTCATCGTAGTTATATAGTAGGTATATTACCTTTTTAAATAATTGTTATTAAAAATACCATATGTAATGATCAATGTTAATTAAAATACAAGATGGCTCCATATGAAAATAATTACATTGGGACAATTACATTGACCTTTAAAAATGTATGTTGATCAAATGGAATTCCTATACAGACACTATTCTCCTAAATAGCCCATTTTTATTTATTGCTATGTATAGTAAAATATTTTCCTACATGAAAATTTATACTTATAGAAAAGAAGTAAGGTATGTGTATTAAATTATTTTGGAAATAACTTAAATATAGTTTTTAATACATGTACAATATAAAAATATTAGATTACGCGCCACTAATCATCATAAAAATTATCTTATACAAATTCTTATTTCTTATTCTTCCATATTCACTCATTTATAATTAATATTAATCTCATTTTAAAGTATTATGATGTATAATTATTTAATGATTGATTCCCCAACCATATTTAAATTTTCCAAAACAACTATAATTTTATATACATAAAAAACTAGATTTTTGGATCAGAATATATGATATAAATAATATATAAAAATCTTGATAACAACTTTATTCTCTCAAATATACTCAATAACTTGTTATTCAACAACAATCCCTTCAAAAAAACATAAATATATAAAAACAAGTTTTTAGTTGTTTTATTTTATAAATAGAGAAATTATTTAATTTCATTTTGAAATAAATCATAAATTTTTACATACATTCATAATAGATATAAATTATAAATTGAACTCAAAAAATAACAAAATAATAATTTTACCTCAATAAAATTATTTCCTAAAGTTATAAAAAAGAATGAACTCCTACATGTAATCAAAAAAATAAATTTTAAATACTAATTACAATATCAGTCTTCTAATATTAATTCATGAAATATGATAGTAATCAATTAAAGGGAAAACATATTCAGCATTATATTATTATTTAATCATTATAATAAACAATCTATCATGATAATCATTTTTTATGATCCACGCCACTCCATGTTCATATCTCATTTGTATATCATCATTACAAGTATTTAAAGAGAAACACATTGTGGTATCAACCACAACCCATTCTATTTTTTTCAATACCAACATGAAATGATATTTCAATATGGACTCTTTAATTGAATCACTCCCCCATTCTCATTAAAAATTAAATATATCCTCTATGATGTATTTATTACCCCTACTCAATAATCATTCATTTCACATTATCTCCTATTATTACAAATAAATATAATGTTCTTGAATTGTATTATATCAATTCGAAAATAGGGATTGTTCCACCAACAATTACAATATATGTATATATGATCCCTTTTACATATAGAATGAAGTTAGTTCAATCTATAAAATAATGATTCCCATTATCATATAATCATGATATCAACAATATACTATAATTAGAATAGTTTACCATTTAAAGGACTATCCATACATTTCTAGGTTGAAATATATATTTTATTTAAAATATTATATAAACATTTTTTATAAAATAATTTAACATGATATTCATGCACTCACATAAACTAAGTGGTAAAAAATATTCAAAGACAAAGATGTAATTACCTTATCATTATCTATTTTAAATACTCTTTTAGAATTTCACAATAATGTAATTTATTTAAACATATTTCACAGTTATATATTTGTGATATAATATAAGTTACCAAATATGCATGAATTTTAATGTTAAACCATTTTAATGATAGTAATTTAAAAATAATCCTAAATCATTCATATTTTTAAGAAATATTAAACCAACCATCTTCTTCACTATTTTCCTTTCATCTCCTTATCATTTAAAGACATCCATAAACCTATTTATGTTGTTTTATAAATGGAATTCATCCGCAACATTAAAAATTATGTCTTATTTTGACACAAATCGTTTAGAATACCAAATGTGAGATAAATTCAAGATGGTATATTCTTGGATTTACAATATTATGTCTGACTATATAATCAAATTATAATGATCTCCCAAGGAGATGTTTCTTCATATTCAATTCCATGAAATAGAACATCAAACGAAATAGACAGATAACATGGAATAAGAATGTTATTACTTCCCTGTAAAGAAATACTTTTGATTTATATGAAAACCTAAAAAATTGTTATACAATATTTATTGCATAATCTATGTTTTCAAGTATATTTTATCTATTTGATTAAATTTTATCATCAAAAATATAGTTTCTCTTTCTAACAAATAATTCTCTTCAATATTAATTATGGAACATATATCACAAAGTATAAAATTTATCTTCTTTAAGGATTTTTCATATGCTTACATAAATGTAGATAAATATATCATACAGATTTGATCTATGTTATAACTCTGATAAAACACATCTTTAATGCATGAGTTATCTCATTACAGTATACTCTCATGATGATTAGGATCACTATTTAGCTTATTATTTTTTCCCTTAGTGGTAACATTTTCTTGTTTTATTTTCAATTATCTTATCCCATCCAAATATAGTGGACATATTTTAATTAAATCATTTGTTATATTGAAAACATATTTGGATTTCCCATATAGTTCTTCATGAGTTATTTTATTCACTTAAGAACTCCATTAATTGTTTCTGTTTATGATAATATTAAACATTTGTAGTGCCTATTTTTTAATCAATATATTTTTTAAGAGAAATATAGTCATATTATGAACTTCAGGGAAGAATTATTATTTACAGCTTTAATTTTATTTTTCATTAGGTAGTATCATTAATATTCATCAAATTTTATGATTTTCATTCTCCATTCAGATTTTATTGATTAATATATTGAAATCTAAAATTTGATTGTATAAAAATACTAAAATAATAAAAAATTATTTATGTTTATAGAATCTATTTGATGTAAAAATGTTGAACATCATCAATTGAGGATTCGTATTCTCATGTATACACCCACATAAATGTTTCCTAATATGTGTTTTTCCATTTAGATAGTTATATTTTTATTCTGTTAAAAAATTACTTAATCTGTTTCACCACCATCAAGATTCTACAAATCAAGATAATTTCACTTTAACTGAACATAATCCAGATAGTTCATCATTTTATTTTTGGACATCATTTATCCCTAAGTGGGATCAAGAAGGTGAATCTTCTCCCATTCATCCAATTTTAATCATTATTGACATTTTTATTGGATTATCAATAGTTTTAATCATCTATAAATATTTTGTTTTTTTATTTTTATCTAACATTATGAATAAATAATTATTTATAAAAATTAGTAATGATAATAATGGATTTCAGACTTTCTTCCACAACTTCATTAGAGATATAATTAAATGAATTCATGGTATTTTCATAAAAACATAATGTAAATTTTTAATTATGTTTCATAATATATAATTGAGTAATAGAAAATTGTATTTCCTTCTTTGGTAAAAACAATGTGTCTGTATTTTCTATATTGGAAAATTTTATTTCCAATACAATATATTTCCAACTAATAATATTAAATTCATATTAAATGAATAAAAAAATTTATATATGATAATTAATTCTATTTTTAGTATCTTTGTCATATATTCCGTTATTTTGTTATAGAAATGTGTTATACCTTTTGATCTCATTTTATATTCTTTAAGTTAAGAATAATTGTTATCTATTCTATTTTAGGAATATATTTAAGTACATGGGTCTTGTTTTCAACTAAATTTTTAAAAAATCATTCTCTTTAACTTCTCTATATCATTATTATAAAATTATATTAAATTATTTTTTATCTCATTCTTTTTATATGGTTATATCTTTCTCGTAGAGAATTATAAATTATAGATGTTGTTTTTAACCTCCTTATATATATAATTTATTTCACCATCGAGTTTTGTGATCTCTAATATATTTCTGTCAGAATATATCCATATAAAATGATGATCGTTTCTTTTAGGATGACTAAAAATTAATTTTCTTAAAAAATCCACCAAATTCGGGGGGTATAAAGTTTTACAAGCCCATGGAATCATCTATTAAAAAATTATTACATTCACTAGGAAGAGTGTGAATATTATTTTAGATATATAATTTATAAGAGAGACTCCCTTTACATTCAATACAATCGGCAGTGAATTTTCCCTACCTCCACGTGTGAAGTATTTCCATTTCACGGTGATTCTGGTAGATGTGTCTCTTGATGATGTAATTCAAATACCATAGGCTGTTGTATATTTTAAAAAATATGTTAACAAGAAAATTAGAATACAATTCAATTAAAAAAATGTACATTGTGATATTGGGATAAATAGAGGCCACTAAGAAGTTATTTGGATTTAGCTTTAATTGGGTTCCCGAACCATAATGAGCATTGAATCCTAGAATCATGGATCCCCAACAATCATGTACCAGCCCACCTGCTCTCATAATACATTGAGCACAAGATATGTCAACATTGAGGTAAAGAAACTTTCTATCAGGTTTCATTTGACAAAAATACCATGCACATATATCTATGGCCAGTATACGTTTGAAGAAAAAATTATTCCCTCTTTGAAGAGTGACACCATGTTCCTCTCTTATGTTAGGAATGTGAAATTTTTGAAACCTATTATACATGTGAGTTCTTTCACGCACTTTTGGTGATGATATGTTTTCAATTTCATTTTTAATTGATTAAAAACCATCTATTTATCATTAAATCCTAAATAGTATTCTTTTTTATAACATTTTATATATAGAAAATGTTATTCATTAAGAAAGAGGAAAAAAATCACCCACATCCTCTTACCTTCATTATCATGTTCAAAATTTTATTTTTATATTTTTAATTATAACATAATGAAATGGAATCATCAAATAATATTCACTTCCTTGATAATATAATAACGAGACACAAATCATTAAAAAAAACTAAAATAGGGAATCATATTAGAAGGGATACAAACCTCAAATACAAATTTTAATGAACAAATTTAGATATAATCAATAATGATTGGGGTAAATATGTTTTGACATAGTTTTCTTCCAATTTAATAATTTTATTCATTAAGATATTTGAAAAGTGAAGACATTTATTCTCAATTTTCATATATATCCTTATCTTTTCATCTCGCACACATAGTTGATAGGTGATTTATGAGTTTCATCTTTCAATTAGAATGGCTTGTGTTTTTTGAGGTGGGTGTTGATTAAAAAGATATTACACTATAATTTAGTACCAAGTACAATGGTTTGGTAGGAAAATAATCATGGAAAATGGTGTGGATCCCTACAAATTATCAGGGATGATAGAAAACAATTATCATTCTGTGGATTATTGATATCATCATCCAAATACATCTCATGCTGGATGTTTATTCTATATTTATAGATGGACATCAATTTCATCAATTCCATTTAAACACGACGAATGTCACCACTAGTTGATACCTATATTTAATGTCACGATATTGAATTACCATCTTCCACTTACATTAAATACATATTAGTAAGAAAGAATATCTTCCTCTTTATCCCTTTTATGCGTGATTTTGATAACAATATCATTTAACCTGTAATAGATATTAGGGATATTTTTTATCCTGGTATTGGTGCAACATAAATTTACTACATATTCTTCCTTAATTTTTCATTATTTGTACGAGGTGTGTGAACACTATTCAATTTTTAAATAATCTAACACAGAAAACCCTATTCTTCTTATAGAAATTACATCTCGACAAATGAATTGTTTTTCTATATAATATTTATAAATATAATAAAAAAAACTCACCTATTATTCATTTATTTAGTGAAATTGAATAGTCTATAATAGATATCCCTATCTAATTATTTATTATTATTCTTCTATGATTCATATAACTCACACCAGTACGTACATGGTAGCCTTGAATCTCCTGATATTTTAATATTACAATTGCGTATTGTCTTTTATTCATAAAACAATAATATTCATTTACATATTATATTATCGAGCCTCTATAAATCAAATTATTATATATTTGTCATACCAAGAATAATTATAAGTATATGTATATATCTATATATTAGAATGAAAGGAAAAGGTTCAACCTTTTTCATGATTGTAAATATTAAAATATTTAAATTCCTTATTTTCAATTACAATGAGTTTCAATAATTTAAAATAAATAAGATATTAATTTGTTAATTTTTAGATGTTATTATTTTAAAATGGCCAAAATACTAAGAATTTATCCATTAAATTTGTTCTAAATATATATCTATTATCATATGAATCTACCAAATCATTAATAAATCAAAAACACTCTAGAAAGACTTTGATATATTCCAATTTTATTCATAATTATTTCTTTCATAAAAATATATAAATATCACACACTTTTCACTCCATGCAATCAAAACATTCAAAATTCATTCTCTTAAACATAATAAATATGAATTCATTTTAGTTTTCTCTCTCTTTATTTATGGAACTCATCTCAAGTTTATTTATTTCTCTACCTTCATTAACCAACCCATATGTACCGTCCTTCAATTTTTATGACTACCCCCCCAATATATCATCCAATACTTTCATTAAAATTCATATATCAAGATGAGAACTATCATGATATATATTTTTGTTTCATAATTATTTATATAAATGTTTTACTCACATATATTGACCAATCTAGGTGTATTTAGATACATCATGATCTCTTATATGAATGATTAAATCCAAATTTAATCACATATTTTGATAAAAACAATTACGTTAATTTTTTATTTGAATATTTAGAGAATTAAATAATGTGGTCAATCAAATATGAGATGTCCTCAATATGAAAAATATTTATTGTAATAGAAAGTACAATTTCATGGATTGTAATATGTGAAAAAACCATAAAAAGATATCTCAATTCATTGTACAAGGATTCTGATCTATATTTGTGGCACTAAACTACTTTTTTAAACATTTAGAACATATTTTTATCCCAATTCATCATTTTTCCCACTCTAATAATCATATTCATGTCATTGTTAAAATATCTCAATGAAAAAAAAATCATTAAGTATTGTTTCTTTATATTTAGTGCACTACACATCATAAAATTTTACTATCACTAGAATTTATATTTTTTCCCAAATCAGCCAAGTGGATCTCCATATTTATAAGAAATTGCATTAAAAACCTGGAGAATTACAGTAACCACTAAAATTGACTCAGAACCTTTTCAGCAGACATCCAATCCTTAATGACTGCTTTAGAAATTATCAAGAATGATTTTGAGATTTCTCCTCCTAGAAACACATGTATTTGATTCAATTTGTGAACAAATAAATAATCATCAAATTTAGACATAATATATAGATATTTAATTTTAGAATCCATATATCCTTTATTAATATTTTATAATAATTATAAAATATTTATTTGAATTTTAAAAAAGTATGAAATGAATTTTTCAATATAATAATTAACAATAATAACTACTTCTATGTAGTGATTTCCAATAATTAGTCACATAATATGATTAGACATTGTTCGTTAGATCACACTTTTATCAAGATTGGATTCATCAAAAATGAAAATAAATACATTAAAATAAATAAAATTATTCATGGTCAATGTTAAATCATCTTTATATAAAATTAAAATATACTTAAAACTATATTGACATAAATAAAAAAACATAAAGTGTTTTATCAATATGAATAAGGTAACAACTCATCCTTTTACGATAATGCTTTATGAAATGGGTGATTTTTCTGACCCGTTTGACAACCACAATGTTGTTGGGTATGTGAAATTACTCACATCCACTTACCTTTCCTGGGCCTCCCAACCCATCTATAAAATGCTTTATAGTGATGATGATTTTAGACATAGTTAACTAGCCACATCAAAACAACCCACTCACCTAATTGGAATTTCTCAACTAATAATAATATCAATCCCAATCATGTAGTTCAATTAGTCCCTTTCATGAGCCCAAGGGAAGTATTTCAATATATATAACAAAGATACCTTCAACATTACTGAAGTCATTTAAATATTCTGATATGATCAGAAAAATGTTCATGAAATCGTTGAAACCTATGACTAGCCAGACTAAAATGATATTGTATACATAGGGTGTTAAAAAAACATATATGTATTATCTGGTTCCCACAACACCTATTCAAAACACCTTATGACTAGTAAATATTTTTACTATGTTTCTTAATTAAATAATTACAACACTCACCCCACTTGGGAGCCATATTTCACAACCATATTTTCCCTCTAAAAATCCTATCATTTATCCCCTATAAGGTATTTTATTTATGTGTTTCCCTAAACACATTAAAAATGACATTGAGTTGATTTTCTATATATATATTATCTAAATGGGATATTGTGGTTGCTTATTATAGGGGAAAACGCCAATAATAATTTTTTATAGTAATAAAATAAATCATATGTTCCATAATTATTAGAAAATGATTTTAACTTGAATATATAATTTTTATACGCATAATTTGACCCCATAAGCACATATTTGGTCCCAAAATAAGTTTCAAATTTTTTTGATACTTTATTATATCATTAGGACGTTATAAAATTATATCATTTATATGTACTAAATTTTATAATTCTGAAATATAAATATATATTTTTACGAAATTACCAAAAAAATCATAGTATAATATTATCCTTATGAATTTAAAATACATGTTCATGATCTTAAATAAATTCAAAAAAAATTAAGTTAAATTTTATATGAAAAAATAAATGTAACACCCTAAAGTTTAAAAAATAAATTTAATGAATTTAATGATACATTGTGTCTCAACATAATAGAATATTTCTTTAAGGAGATACTTATAAACTAGAATTTAAATATAATTTTTCTTATACTATGATTAGAATTTTGAAAAAAATGGACATCTACAATTGCAATTATTTATGTTATTTAGAGTTTGATTGAACAAACATTTCCTTTCGTGAATCATAAAATACCATTAGGAATAGTATTATGAATACTAATATGCCTCTTATGAATAAAAAATTATATTATTATTTTATTTTCATAATGTCATAAGATAATGATATCTTGAATAAAATATCTAGGTAAGAGTTTTAGAATTGTTATTATTCGAATAAATTATGACACTATTAATAAAATAAATTTATCGTATTTATAAAGATATTTTCAAAAAAAAATGGAGTTAATTTTTTAAATACTACACGTCAGAAAATTATTACGGTGAATTTTTGGGAGTTTTCTAAACAACATGAATTTTTTATGAATTGTGAATATATGGAAATTTAAAAAATATTATAAATAAATTAATCTAATCATAATACTTGAGTCATGGAAGATGTAAATGACGATTTGTTTGAACGCAGAGGCACTTAATTCTACTTTGTCTCACAAGAATCATCACTATTCCTAGTCATGAGAAAAAATATTAAAATAATGAATAAAATAATGATTAAAATAATAGAAAACACATCTTCCCATCCACTATAAATACCAAACTCTACCATTTTCCTCTAACAGCTCTCAAGATTTGATCATAGTCTAAATTCATAAAACTCCACTTCCCATGAATATTCCCCATGTCCAAGACTTGATGGACTCAAAAAAAGGCCTAAACCAATGGGATTAAAGAGGATCTCAAGGAGGGGAGTTCAAGACGTAAAACTCCTCCTTCAATTTCTAGTGTTTTCATTGAAATTATTTTATTCTGTCAAAGTCTCTTCACCCCCTTATCCAAGAGGCATGAAAGATCCATATAAATATATATATTGTATTTTTATCATGATTATATAAAAATTTATCATTATTCTCACTATCATCTTCCTCTTATTCTAAAAATAAAACCACCTCCTATGATACGTTGATATACCGACATCATGGAAGATGTATCATAAATTTACATTACATACCTCAAATATATTTATAAAACAATTTCAATGTTTGAAAGACATATTAATATATATTATATTACCTATCATAAATTCAGAAAGTAACTTATATTCATAATATTAAATGTGTACGATGAGAAAAGTTTGTGATTATCGGAGAACCACCAAAATGATCTAAAACCATATCACTGATGATTTCTCTATTGATTATTCCTCATATCATATAATCAAAATGATTTATTGAATAATTTATCAATGGAAACATATTTACACAGTTTTAGTCAACTTTTTAAGTTTTACTTCTAATCTAGAAGAAAATACATTATAAATAAACCATCGAAAATCAGGTAATGTAGACACCCAAACCTATTGAAATAACAAAATATTATTCTACAATGGGTCCGATGCAGATATTAAATTATTATATAAGGTGTTATAAACATGATTATTCTTTAATAAAATATTAATAACACCATTTTAACCAATATAATAGTGTTCTAAACATGTTTTATGAATGTTAGATCCGAGGTAGGAGAATTATTAACCCAATTTTCACTCTTTGGGTTAACATTCTACTTCATTAATAATGCGGTATTAAAATTAATTATGTGGTGAATATTGTTTATATTATGTTTAATTATATTTAATTACAATGTATATACAAATTATATCTACTCTATAAATTCTAAATTTAAATATATGATTATTGTAATTGAATTTTATGTTAAAGTATTCATTTAAAAATATATTTTAAAAAATTAAAAAGATATTTTTTATAAAATTATTCATGTTTTATGATAACATTATGGTTCTTGGTAATTTTATATAATCATGGTTTTGACATATATATATCTTTAATTTATTCGTTATGTATATGTTGGAGGTCGGTCGTATGGTTACGTGATGTGTAACCGCGATGGTTACACCCTAAGGTAGCTGTGATGGTCAAATTGTAAAGTATCCATTAGGTTTACAAATCATAAGGTCTTCATGGGTTTCAGTAAAAATAAGTAATGACCCATGATAAATTTATGGTTTTATAAATGTTCTTTAATGTATTCTGGAAATCTTATTTTGCAAAAAGTATGTATCTATGTGTGTGAAGTATGTCTTAGTTATAACGATTTCATTTATTTATATGTATTCATGGAATAATGGTTTTTTTCATTCATTTTATAACATATGAAGAGATTTTTATAATCATACATTGTTTTAAAATATTTTTCATAAGTTATGGCGATTTTTAAGATAAATAATGATGTCATGTTAATTTTCATAATGATATTTCAAATAAACGATTTGGTTGTTTTGTGTTAATTTTTTTTGTTTTAGATGAAATGGATACAATTTTAATGAAACCAATTTTATGACTGTTTGTTTATATGTACTATGTATGTAATAGATTTCTAAAACTCTAAACTAGAATGATATTTGGGAATTTTAATAAGTGTAACCCATATTAAATTGCTAGATTATGTAATGTTTAGGGTTGTATCCTCATAGTTGGTATCCAATCATGTTTTATAAAAGATTAGAAGTTATTATGATGTTGAAAAAATACTATTAATGTATTTACCATATTTTTATATTTAAATGGTACATCATTTAAATATTACCATGTTTATTCACTTTTTTTATGTCAGTTTAGAATGTGTTTCCATTGAAGAAAGAGGGAAGATGTAGTTAAATAAAAATGAGAGTCTAATATCATTCCGAATCCACAATCATGAATAGTGTGAATTGAAACTGACTAGTTTTTGATAGTAATGGATCAAATTATTCATGAAATAGATGGTGGTGGCTTCCATACAATATAACAACCAGAGATAACTCAATGAAACAAGATGATAATTTAACATTTTATAAGGAAACACAATCCCGATTTCAATGGATTGTCAGAACTAGTAGAAGCTGAAGGATGGATTATAACCATTGAAATGATATTTGATGTTATGTGATGTTCAAATAATCTTATGGTTACTCTTTACATTTATCGTTTTTAGGGTTATTTTAATCAGGGGTGGCGAATAGTCAAGAATAACTGGGATAGTGAGGAGATTGAATCTATTGAGTGGGATGAATTTAGAAGTGTTTTCATTGAAAAATATTTTTCTAAGGTGGTTTAACATTGGATATAGAATAAATTCATTCAACTGAGGAAAGGGATGATTATTTGGTTTCTGTGTTTGAAGAGAACTTCAACAGACTATAATGATATTCTCAAACTCTTATTTATGATATTTATAGAAAAACCCACTGTTTTTACTCAGGATTAAAGCCACAATATCGATGGGAATTGGATTCACGTGAGTTTAAAAGTTATGAAAAATAAGTCTAGAGTGATGAGATAGTAGAAATGGTGTTTTATGATGACCATGTGTATCTTGAAAAAAATATGATGAAGAAGTTTAGATGGAAATGAATGGATAAATGTCAATCAATGAAATTTGATTGTAAGAGAGTTCAGTTTACAGTATTTGAAAATTGTGGTAAAAACCACCCTAGGGAATTCCATACCAAAACAATGAAGTGTTTTCTATGTAATTTGTTTTGACATAAGGTCCATGATTTTAATGAAAATTATCTTAATGAATGGTTTTGATAAGAAACCTGTAATTTTTTTCAATTGTGGTGAGATTGGTCATAATGTAAATGTTTTCCCAAAGAGAGATATTAGTGATATCAAGTATTCATACTATGAGAAGAAAAGTGTAGTGAGAAAATTTGTGACTCTGTTAGAAGATTTCATGGTGTATAATGAATTGGTATGAGGTATACTTTTTACTAACTCAAATTTTTCTAATGTTTTGTTTGATACGGGGTCTACACATTCTTGTGATTCTCATAAATATTATAGTAAATCATAAATTTTACCCCATGAAATGAGACCCAAAATTATTGTTAAAAAACAAGGAGAAAAAGATATATTAGAATGGTATTTTATGAATCATGTTATTGTTATCCATGGAAATAAATTTCCTATAATCCTTTTTTTCTTATAGTAGAGTTTGATGTAATTATGTTTATGGATTAGGTTTATGTTTATTATGATAAGATTGATAGTAGAGCTGAAATTGTTTTTTAGAAATAGTTATAGTTTTGATACAATAAATAAACCATAAAATTGATAACATGTCAGGAAGATATGAAACAGTTGGAAGATCAAAATGGTTGTTACCTTACTCATACTGTTGAAAATAAGGGAACTATTCAGGTTAATGATGTGCTAGTGGTAAATGAAAACCTTGATGTTTTTTCACATGAGTTACCTTATGTTATACTTGATCGGGGATTTTAATTCACAATTTAAATAGTTACAAACTATAACCCAATTTCAAATCCCCTTTATCTAATGGAACAAATGGATCTTCTTTAATTGAAAAATCAGTTGTAGTAGATATTTGATAATGGTTTCATTCATCCTAGCACTTCACCACGAGGTGATCGTGTCTTTTTGTGAAAAATATTGTTGATTATGTGGGACTTTTCATTGATTATATATCATTGAATAACATTACTATCAATAATAGATATAATTTTCATCAAATAAATGGATTATTTTATAATCTCTAGTGAGCTTTGTATTTTTCAAGGATTCAAATGAGATTTCAGTACCATCAGTAGATGGAGAAGGAGTCATATATTCCAAAAACATCTTTTTGAACAATATATGGACAATATGAATTTTTTGTTATTCTTTTTGGGTTATCTTAGTCCCATGTTTTATTTAAGGATATTATGAAGAAAATATTTCATTAGTTCGGGGATAATTTTGTCATTGTTTTTATTGATGACATTTCGGTACATTCTAAAAGTTAATTAAAATATGAAAATCTTATGAGGGTTGTTTTGAAAATATTAAAACAAAATACACTTTTTTGAAAAATTCAGAATGTTTGAATTTTGGTTGAATTTTTTTTCCACGGTCACATTGTTTATAAAGATGAAGTAACAATTGATCCTACTAAAATGAATGTTTTTGAAGAATGGACAAGACAAACAAATATAACATAGATTTGTAGATTTCATGGTTTGGAAACCTATTACCAGAGCATTGTTGAAAAATTGGCATGATTATCTAGTCAACAAACTGATATAACCCCAATTGGAGTAAAATTCATCCAGATAAATGTATGTGATAATTTTTTCCAATATTTGAAAATAAGATTGTTGAATGCTCCCGTTTTGACCTTACCTTCTTGATATGATAATTGTTTCATCTAATATGATGCTTTATTATAGGTACTTGGTTTTTTATGTTGCATAACGATCATGTAATTGATTATGATTTAATAAAAGTAAAACAACATGAGTTAAATTATCCCTAACATTTTTTGTAACTAGAAATTGTAGTTTTCAATTTAAAAAATTGGAGGGATTATTTATACAGTGCCAAATGTGAAATATATACAAACCACAAATTTATGATTTATATATTCACTCTTAAGGAATTACACATCAGGAATAGAAGGATGATTGAATTGATTAAAGATTATGATTGTAGGATAAAATACCATCCTAAAGAACAAAAAATTAGGTGGATGCATTGAGCCGAAAACATCATGAATCATTTAACATGTTACATTTGAAACATGAACCCTTGAATAATGATTTGATAAATTTTTTCTAGGAAGTTATTGGTGCTAGGAATTAATCTATTTTTTAGGTTTCACTACAGAATTATTTTCCAGAGATAATTAAGAAAGTGATGAAGGAAGATGTGGAGTTATTAAGAAATTTATAATTGTTTAAGACAAGTATGTTTCCAGAATATAACATTGATAGAGATTGTGATCTATGATTTAGAATGAGATTATGTGTGCTTTGTGATTATAATATGAAGAAAAATTGTTTTGTGATGATCATAGTTCACCATTATTAGTTTATCCTAGTAGGAGAATGATATATAGATTCCATTAAGAGTATAAATAGGGGGATGGAATGAAATGGGATATTGCAGATTTTACCATGAAATTTTTCACATCTCTCTAGATTAAATAAGAGAAGTGGTTATCGAAGGGAATTATGATGCCTTTATCTATTCCAGAGCTGAAATGGTAAAATACATCTGCTGAATTATTTATGGTACTACCTAAGAGTCCATGTGGTAACAACGCAATCTGTGTAATTATTGATTGAATGACTAAATATATTCATTTCTTTCCTATTTGAGATACTTGTATTTGGAATATATTTCTTAACTATAATTCCAAAATATTTTTAGGTTACATGGTGTTACTATTTTCATTGTAACTGACTGTGATTATAGGTCCTCTTATAACTTTTTTAAAGGCCTTCAAAATTTTTTGGGAATAAAATAAAATTTAGTACATATTTAATCTTCAATCAGAAAGGCAGTCAGAACAAGTGATTCATTCTTCATATGATATTCTCCATGATTATTTAATGGAATAAAAAATATTTTAGGTTCATCATATTTATTTAGTGGAATTTTATTTTAATAATATTTTTCATTCCAGTATACAGATGGCACCTTTGGAAGAATTATATATGAATTGGTGTTAAACTCTATATTTAAAAGATGATGTCAATGAATGGAAGTTTATTTGACTATAATTAGTATAGGAAGTGGCTGAGAAAGTGAATATAATCCAGCGACACATAAGGATAGCTCAGAGAAGGGAAACGAATTATGTATATTAAATGATGAAAAAAATTTATTTTGAGGTAGGGGATCATGTTTTTCATTGAATCTTAAGATGGAAATGTCTTATGCATTTTTTTTATGAAAGGAAATCTTTGTCCATATCTCATTGGACCATATAAAATCCTAAATAATATAGGACCAAATTTTTATCGAGGTGTGTTTCCTCGTATTTTCTTTTAGGTACACAATTGTTTTTGATGATTTGATGTGGAGAAAGTATGTTCAAGTGTAATCTAATGTTTTGATCTGAGAAGCAGTTTAGATGGGAGAGAAACTCTCATATGATGAGAAACCAGATCAGATTATTGAAAGAAGAGAACAAGTATTGTGGTATAAGTTAATCCACCTGGTAATGTTTTTGTGGAAAACCCATATGGTTGATTGATAAACATGGGAATATATAAATTTTATGAAGGGTTGTTTCCCTAAATTTATTAATATACTAATAAGAAAATTGTGGTGATGAAATTTCCCGATGGCGGGGAGAATGCAACACCAAAAAGATTAACAAATAAATTTAATGAAATTAAGGAAACAATGGGTCAAAACATAATCGGACTTTATTAATTATATATTTATAAACTAGTCTTTAAAATATTTATTTATGCTTATATGATTTTAATTTTGAAAAATGGACATCTATGTTTGGCATCGGTAACTTATTTGGATCATTAAAGAACAATCATGATTTGTTTGGTGAATATTAAAATACTCTTATTAATATTAATATGAATTTTAATATGATCCTTAGGAATATTAAATTGTATTATTAATTTCATTCTTAATGTTATAAGATAATGAGATATTGATTAATTTTTCGATGAGAAATTTTAAAATTTCGATTTTTATAATTAATGTACATTTTATTTTAAAAGTAAATTAATCATATTTAGAATATTATTTAAAATATTTTAGTACTTATATGAATTATTGACATTGAAAAACATTGACTTTGAATCATTAATATTTTTTTGAAATACATGAATATTGGGTGAATATTGAAATACAATAATTTACAAAATATGCTAAATAAATAAATTTATGCATAATGCATGAGTAATGGTTGAATTTAATGGCCATTAATATGAAATCACATGATGTTATTAATATTTTGGGTCACATGAATTAGTAGTATTCAATATCTTGAAAAAACATTTAAACTAATGATTAAAATAATGGAAAACCCCTCCTCTCCACTACTATAAATACCACATTATCTCCCTTTATCTCTTACACCTCTAAAGATTTGAGATGTTTCAAAATTCTCCCAAATCCTCTCTCTAAGGTTCCTACCCATATAAAACACCTATTGTTCTCACCAAAAATCCAAAACCAATGGTTTTAATAAGGATCTCAAAGAGAAGAGAACAAGAAGTAAAAAACCACATTCATTTTATTTTGTATTATTTTCAATTTATTCTTTTCTTATACACTATTCACCTCCTTACCCAAGGATAATGAAATATATTTTATTCTATATAAAATGTATCTTTATAATGTTAATGATAAAATTAATCATCATTCTTATAAGGCCCCAGAATTAAACCTTACATAATCTTGAGTTATTATAAGATTACACATTGAGGATCTTTTTAGGTTTAGAGTTTTAGATAATTAGATCATGAAACTTTCATTACATTCCACATTTAAACAAAGTGGTTACATAAAAGACAGTATTTATTCTTCCCATCAACGGAAACATATTTAAAATAAAACAGTGATTCATTCTTGACACATCCTTGACATTATCATCACATCATGTACATTTCCCCTGACCTGTGAAAAACATTTCAAAAACATGGGATGAGCATAAAAATCTCAGTAAGGGTTATAAAAATATGGAAAGGAAACATGAGTTCATATATACATAAGAATGAAATCATACTATACCCATAAAACATAGGCACTTTAACATACCTCATCAAATCATGAATAAATCATAGAAATTATAAGACATAAAAGGTAACTTGAGGCATTCATAACATTCTTACGTAGGGGGTAACACTCGTGGTTACGTTTGGAATACCCACCACAGTATATTCCCTAAATATCTTCGGAGAAACCTTAACATTTCACACCTTCACATTACCCAATGCATTGGAGAGCTATATCGGGCACACCTTCCCTTAGTTTATCATGGAACCACCCGTTTTCATAATAATGTCCAAGAACCTCAACATAATAGTATCACATAAAACATGCATAAATGAAACATAACATTTACACCTTTAAATCACAAGATATCAATACAAAAAATTGATATAAAAACTTTATGACAACCATTTTCAATACCAAAATAAAATAAAAGTAAAACATGGTATTTATTTTTCTTTTAAAAAGAATGTATGGCTTGTAGAGGAAGCTGAAACTCAAATAATGGTCACGACAGCGGAGAAGTCGTTGTCCCCACATACGTATAACAAAAACATTCCCTTTTTTCGTTTAATAAACACTTCTTATAAAAAATATTCCTTTTGAATAAACATAAAAGTCAAAGGGGTTTATACACCGTATAAAATAAGGTTGTGTATAAAACAGAATATGCCTCAATGAAAGGAGATTGAGATGAAGTCCCTTACAAAGACGGTATCCTTGGTTTAAGGATAAATCAATTACATAATTATGTGTGACAAAAGAGTACACCAAATATAAGTGGATATTAAGTTTAAAATAATCAAAGGTCATTCACACATATTCAAAGGATGAAATATTCTATAACTACATGTTGAACCCTAAGAAATCGAAATTGGGTTAAGAAGTTCCCTTGACAGCCTAATGGCATCACATCAAAATGAGTTGATGAGAAATAAAAAAGGTTATCTCATCACTTGGACATAAAATTTACATAAATAAGGATATATGATAACATATCCCAACATAAAAATATGTAAATTAAAATACACAACAAAACAAGTCTTTTAAAAAGTGGAGGGTGAAAGGTTCCCTTACCGACTTGGGTATCTTTCGAAACATACACCTCGTGAAAGATGGACAATACAACATTGATGTAAATACTCATAAAATAAATTATATTACGGAATGAGTAAAATAATGGGCAGTACATACACCACTAAAAGGAAATTATGGCAAATTTATCATAAATCTTACTGGAATAAAAGTGAGATGAAAAGGCCCTTACCAAAACTCAGTAGCCTAACGACGCCACATAAAACATACAAAAATGGATTGATGAGATCAAATAAGGTATCTCATCGAATTAACATAAAGTTTATAAAAAGAGTAATATAAAAGAACATCCCCTAACATAACAAATAGGAGCTTAAAAGAAGTGACATAAAGGAGAGTACTTAAAGAAAAAGAGATAGGATAGATCTCTTATGAAAATTCGGCAGCCTAAAGGCGCCACTCAAAACTTCCAAACTGGATTGATGAGAGAGAATAGGGTCTCTCATCACATGAACATAAAAATTACAGTAAGATTAATATAAAATAACATCACAATAACGAGAAATATGAGCTTTAAAAGGAATGACATAAAAGAGTGTACTTAAAAAGAAAGAGTGGAGTAGGATCCCTTACCTCAAGTCCAACATGTCTTGTTAGTATCTTTATATTCCTGAATAATTCACTTTGGTCAATTAATAATTTCTTAAATTCCTCCTTTAGAGATTATTATTCAGTTCATATAACATATTATAATGTTATAACAATTGTTTAATAATGTTAGTTCATATCAGACGTTTTTGCCGATGTTTGGTACATGAGTCAAAAATGAACTTTTTTGAAAAATGATTGCCCATGTAGTTATAAGTAAATAATTTCCATAATAGTATTAATGATTAAAATATAATATATATCCATTATCTATTCATTATATACTATTCCATATCATTTGGAGATAAAAAATGAAAAACACCGTTCATGGAGACGGTAGGCCATACGTACGCATGAACGCTACTTTCATTTTTTGTCATATTAATGGAATTAAAAATAAATGAGAGAGATATATATATGTTATAATTCCAGAATTATATCCATATTTTAGATGTAATATATTACATATATACCCATTATATATATGTACTTATAATATTACATAACATTTTGAGATAAGAAATGAAATGTACCGTTCATGGAGACGGTAAGCCGTACGTACGCGTGAATGCTACTTCCATTTCTATTTCATATTTAATGGAATTAAAACATAATGATACATAATAGTATTTTAATTCCAGTATAGTATCATATATAATATCATGAAATATATCCTTTATACGTTCCACATATGGTATTAACAAATCAAATCACTTTGAGGGTGCGGAGTCTGCACTTCCTTAAATGAAGATATCCCGTTTACCCATAATGGAAACCATAAAGGTATGCCATAAATGAAAAATACAGAAGATTAATTAAAACAAAAACATATTATATATCATATATAAATATATTTTCTTCTTAATGGCCACCTTTTAAGGTGTTAGAAGAATGTTGAACAATCATCATTTCATGAGGCAGAAATTCCCCATCCACAGAAACAGTATGTTTTTTAACCATTAGATGTAGGTGTGTGTAAGTGTAGCTCGAATCCTTATTATAACAACATCGTAGTATATTTAAGATACTATATTTTTTATAAAATAAATGAATAAAAAGAGTTTAGGGGGTTGAAGAAGCAAAATAAAACAAAAGAACACAAGTGAAGACATTACCTTAAAATCGGGTAACTCCCGTTGGTTTGAGCTCAAAGGCATCCTTGGGAAGACTTCTTCCCAAAGTTAGGCTTCAAGGAGTAAGAGAGGGAAGCTTAGAGACAAAATGGGAGGGGGCTGGCCGAGCCAAAGGCTTTTGGAGTGTGGGTATGGAGGTAGAGGTGGGGGCCTTTTATAAGAGGAGAGGAGGGGCACTCTTGTAAAGTTACAAAATGTTACTTTATTTCCAAAAGAGTTTCAGATTTAAAAGGTCCCACATTGATGTATTTCTAGGATAAGGTGATAAGGGTTCGAAATACACTCATCCCATAGGTTTTTGACATGTGTAGGTCTTAGATATTACATTATCTTCCCAGTTTATTTTAATCTTTAAATAATGAGGTCATCGCTTGATCATCATGATGTCATAAATAATTTATTTATTTAATGTCTAAAAATTATAAAAAAACTACTATGATGTAGGTAATCTTTTTATCTTTCCAATTAATATTTATAGTAAAACATTTGACTTTTATAACCCTATGTAAAGTTTTTTGTAGTAAAACATTTCATGTTTGTGTCATTTTTACATTAACATTAAATAAAAAGATATTTATGTCATTTTCCAACCAAAGTGGCCCCATGGGGTCCCCATGTTGACCCATGGATTTTATTGGTCGGACATGACACATACAATGAGGGTAGGACATGTGTGTAGGTCATTTCATTTTATTGAAACATTATTCTTACTAAAAACTCCACTAATTACCTCTAATCGCGATTAAAAACTTAATAAGTTACTATTCACCAAAAAAAATTTTTTATCCCATTAAACCACATTTTACATCTTAATGACAACCATGTATGTCGGATTTTTGAAATTAAAAACACAAAGATGGAAAAATTTCATTTATACGGAAAAATCAGTTTTTATAAGTACCACTTAGTGGTTTCACTATTGATCAAAAATTGACGTTTTTCAGAAAAATCCCAAAAATTCACCCTAAGCTATATTTGATATTCCGAATTCAAAAATGAAGTCTATTTTAAAAAAATCAAAACATATAAGTCACATTAATTAATTTAATAATTAATTCCCGCTGTCATAACAAATAGCGTGTTTTTATAAAACAATAAGTATCAAAAGATTGACACTAGTTTAAGTCTGATTTCAAAGTGAGATGAATTCCAACAACCACTATTGGATTTAATGGTAAAACTATATTCTAATTTCACTTTAAAAAATATCCAAAAATAATCTAATCATATAAATAAATTACATTAAAAAGAGGTTTTGAATTAAAATACAACATTTTACACTATTCATTAAAAAAATGAACTTTATCGGAAAGATACCAAAAATTTACACAAAGTAAATTTTGATGTCCCGATTATCAAGAAGAGTTCTATTTTGTTGAATAGAATGTATAAGAGTGAACAAAACTATATTTAATGACGGTTCGCCATCAAAAGGTGATAAGTGAACCTTTAGTGAAAACTGGGGCATATACGCCTAAAATTGAATTCTTTCTTTATTTTAAGCCTTTATCATTTATTGGATAAATGTAAAAACATTTAAAAAAATATATAATCATATTTTAGTTATTTCTATCCATACCCGCAAATACAACGGCTACATATTAACTACCATTTGAAATAATATTATTTTATTATTAGAGTGCAACGTAAGATTCCCAAGAAACTCGTTGTTGCGTGTTGGGTACGCCATTGAGCATAGCGTCCCCTATAAAGTCATATTAATATTTTATTCACAAATATGGATAAATATGAAAATGTCATATTCTTTATTTACCTGGGGTGTTACATCCTTCCCCCCTTTTGGGAATTTCGTCCTCGCAATTTTTAAAATTGAGCTTGGAAACATCCTTGAAAGTCCCACATCAGAACAAGAGTCGGTAAAACAATCACTTTAAAATAAAGGAATATAAGTACAGAGGTCACCCGATTTAACCCATACTAGGATTCCATGTAGAAAAACATGGACATGGAAGAAAAAGCAAAGGGTCATGTTCTTGAGGGAGAGTGATAGTAAACATGTCTAGGAGAAATTTAACCATATGAAAATCACAAAATTGTGATGTGTTAAATGGTATTCGATTCCCCAGTAGGAAAAGTTAATAGACAACATTTTTGTTTTAAGTTACTTTTTATTGAGGAATTTATTCATAAGGAAACATAATCACTTATCATGTTAACTTTCAACTTTTACTAGATTCCTTAATCGAACTCATATTTTTTTTCCAAAATACAAGTATTTATGGAGACTTGTTAGAATTAAGAGTATTATAATAAACTTCTAGAAAATTACCTAATCCACCAAAGAGAACTATATTCTTCCCATGTCTTTAGGCTTTAACCAAAACCAAAACCAAAAAGGTTAGTACAAGGTCAGATAATCTAGAAAAGGATAACCCTTTAAAAAGAAAATATATGCTTAATCTCCAAAATTTGTCCAACATAACCCAAAGTTCAACGAGGACCATTCGATAAACAATTTGTCGATAAAATTCTTCAAAGTAAACCAAAATAATATTGAACCCCAAATAGTTGAAGGATTTAGTCACATAGTCTTCCAAGGTAAATCGTAACATTTATCTCCAAACAACATCGGTTTCTCTTAATGTCTCGTATTGAAAAGTAATTAACCTAATCACATATCCTCCATGATAGGTTAATAAATTTCCATAGATAACCCAAAATCAACTTACTCTTAATTAATAAAATAATCAAACTAAAAAAATAATCAGTCAAACTAACCAGGGACTTCACGTAGTCCCGTGGTAGGCGATAAATACTAGTCGCACTTTGGTTGTGGGTTCGATTCTCGTAGCTTTGTCCGATGCAACGGGTAGTCACACGGTCTGCGTGTTGTCATTTTTCCAAAACTATATAATTCTGAAATAATTCCCCAAAAAGAGATAAAATCATCAAAAATAAACATAACATAATTTATCCTCAATTTTATCTCATGACTTTCACTTCCATCATAACATATAGTAACCCATAATTTCCTCAAAAGTAAGGATCATATAAACTCTAATGGTTACCTTTATAATTATTACCTGAACTTCCACATCGATTGGTCATCTCATACATGATGCATTAAGGATCATACCAAGGTTCAAGTGGTTGATCATGACTCCTTGATAGTTGGTTTAGAAAAACCATGAGTTTCCTCATTGAATCCCCCATTTTATCTAGTATCTTAAACATAGAACCACCACAGTTTCCTTCAAACCTGTTGTCTCTTTGGTGCCTTCTAGATCCAGCCATTTAATAAAACCGAAAATGATAGTGTGAGTATATAAACATAACTATCATGTACTAATGAGTAATATAAACATTAGGATATACATACTCATTCACTTTATCTCAAAACTATGACACTTTCTAAAATCCTAGCCAATATGGTAATGTCACTTATTCTTAAAGAATACCCTAACCTCTAAAGTTATCTAAACCGACCTCTGATACCAACTATAAGGCCCCAAACTTAAACCTTACAAAATCTTGAGTTATTACAAGATTACACATTGATGATCTTTTCTGGTTTAGAGTTTTAGAGAATTAGATCATGAAACTTTCATTACGTTCCACATTTAAACAAAGTGGTTCCATAAAAGATAGTACTCATTCTTCCCATCAAAAGAACCATATTTAAAATAAAACATGGATTCTTTCTCGACACATCCTTGACACTATCATCACATCATGTACCTTTCCCTTGACCTGTGAAAAACATTTCAAAAACATGGTATGAGCATAAAAAGCTCAGTAAGGGTTATAAAAATATGGAATGGAAACATGAGTTCATATATACATAAGAATGAAATCATACTTTACCCATAAAACATAGGCACTTTAACATATCTTATCAAATCATGAATAAATCATAGAAATCATAAGACATAAAAGGTAACTTGAGGCATTCAAAACATTCTTATGTAGGGAGTAACCCTCTTGGTTACGTTTGGAATACCCACCACAATATATTCCCTAAATTTCTTCGGAAAAACATTAAAGTTTAACTCCTTCATGTTACCCAATGCATTGGAGAGCTATATTGAGATCAACCGCCCTCATTTTATCATGGAACCACCCGTCTTCATAATAATGCCCAAGAACCTCAACATAATCGTATCACATAAAACATGAATAAAGGAAACATAACATTTCCACCTTTCAGTCACAAGATATAAATACAACACATTGATATAATAACATTATGAAAACCATTTTCAATACCAAAATAAATGAAAAGTAAAACATGGTATTTATTTTTCTTTTAAAAAGAAGGTATGGATTGTAGAGGAAGTTGAAACTCAAATAATGGTCACGACGGCCGAGAAGTCGTTGTCCCCGCATATGTACGACAAAAACATTCCCTTTTGTCGTTTAATAAACACTTCGTAGAAAAACGATTCCTTTTGAATAAACGTAAAAGTCAAAGGGGTTTATACACCGTATAAAATAAGGTTGTGTATAAAATAGAATATGCCTCAATGAAAGGAGATTGAGATGAAGTGCCTTACAAAGACGGTATCCTTGGTTTAAGGATAAATCAATTACATAATTATGTGTGACAAACGAATACACCAAATATAAGTGGATATTAAGTGTAAAATAATCAAAGGCCATTCACACATATTCAAATAATGGCATATTCAACAACTACATGTTGAACCCTAAGAAATCGAAATTGGGTTAAGAAGTTCCCTTGACAGCCTAATGGCGTCACATCAAAATGAGTTGATGAGAGATAAAAAACGGTATCTCATCACTTGGACATAAAAGTTACATAAATAAGGATATATGAGAACATATACCAACATAAAAATATGTAAATTAAAATACCCAACAAAAGAAGTCATTTAAAAAGAGGAGGGTGAAAGGTTCCCTTACCGACTTGGGTATCTTTCGAAACATACACCTCCTGAAAGAAGGACAATACAACATTGATGTAAATACTCACAAAAGAAATTATATTACACAATGAGTAAAATAATGGGCAGTACATACACCACTCAAAGGAAATTATGGAAAATTTAGCATAAATCTCATGGTAATAAAAGTGAGATAAAAAATCCCTTAAGAAAACTCGGCAGCCTAACGACGCCACATAAAACATACAAAAATGGATTGATGAGATCAAATAGGGTATCTCATCGAATTAACATAAAGTTTATAGAAAGAGGAATATAAAATAACATCCCCCAACATAACATAGAGGAGCTTAAAAGAAGTGACATAAATGAGAGTACTTAAATAAAAAGAGAGAGGTTAGATCTCTTACGAAAATTCGGCAGCCTAAAGGCGCCACTCAAAACATCCAAAATGGATTGATGAGAGAGAATATGGTCTCTCATCACATGAAAATAAATAATTACAGTAATATTAATATAAATGAACATCCCAATAACAAGAAATATGAGCTTTAAAAGTAATGACATAAAAGAGTGTACTTAAAAAGAAAGAGTGGAGTAGGATCCCTTAACTCAAGTCCAACTTGTCTTGTTAGTTTCTTTATATTCCTGAATAATAAACTCTGTCCAATTAATAATTGCCTAATTACCTCCTCTAGAGATTATTATTCCATTCATATCACATATTATAATGTTATAATAATATTTTAATAATGTTAGTTCATATCAGACGTTTTTCTGATGTTTGGTACATGAGTCAAAAATGAACTTGTTTGAAAAACGATTTCCCATGTAGTTATAAGTAAATAACATCAATAATAGTATTAATGATTAAAATATCATATATATCCATTAAATATTAATTTTATACTATTCCATATCATTTGGAGATTAAAAATGAAAAGCACCATTCATGTAGACGGTAGGCCGTACGTACGCATGAACGCTACTTTCATTTTTCGGTCATATTAATGAAATTAAAACAAAATGAGAAAGATATATATATGTTATAATTCCATAATGATATCCATAATTTTGATTTAATATATTACATATATATCCTTTATATATATTTACTTATAATATTACATAACATTTTGAGATAAGAAATGAAATGTACCGTTCATGGAGACGGTAAGCCGTACGTACACATGAACACTACTTTCATTTCTATTTCATATTTAATGGAATTAAAACATAATGATACATAATATTATTTTAATTCCAGTATATTATCTTATATAATATCATGAAATATATCCTTTATACGTTCCACATATGGTATTAACGAATCAAATCACTCTGAGGGGGCGGTAGTCCGCACTTCCTTAAATGAAGATATCACGTTTACCCATAATGGAAACCATAAAGGTATGCCATAAATGAAAAATACAGAAGATTAATTAAATCATAAACATATTATATATCATATATAAATATATTTTCATCTTAATGGCCAACTTTTAAGGTGTTAGAAGATTGTTGAACAATCATCGTTTCGTGAGGTAGAAATTCCTCATCCACAGAAACAGTATGTTCTTTAACCATTAGATGTAGGTGTGTGTAAGTGTAGCTCTAATACATATTATAACAACATCCTAGTATATTTAATATACTGGATTTGTTATAAAATAAATTAATAAAAAGAGTTTAGGGGGTTGGAGAAGAAAAATAAAACAAAAGGACACAAGTGAAGACATTACCTTAAAATCGGGGTAACTCCCTTTGGTTTGAGCTCAAAGGCTTCCGTGGGAAGACTTCTGACCAAAGTGATGCTTCAAGGAGTAAGAGAGGGAAGTTTAGAGACAAAATGGGAAGGGTTTGGCAGAGCCAAAGGCTTTCAGAGTGTGGGTAAGGAGGTAGAGTTGGGGGCCTTTTATAAGAGGAGAGGAGGGGAACTCTTGTAAAGTTACAAAATGTTACTTTATTTCCAAAGGCATTTCAGATTTTAAAGGTCCCACATTGATGTATTTAGATGATAAGGTGATAAGGGTTATAAATCCACTCATCTAATATGTTTTTGACATGTGTAGGTCTTAGATATTACATTATCTTCCCAGTTTATTTTAATCGTTAAATAATGAGGTCATCACTGCATCATCATGAGTTATAAATAATTTAATTTATTTAATGTCTAAAAATTATAAAACAAATACTACGACGTAGAAAATCTTTTTAGATTTCCAATTACTATTTATATTAAAGAATATGACTTGTATAACCCCATGTAAAAATTGTTTTAGTAAAACATGTCATGTTTGTGTCATTTTTACATTAACATTAAATAAAAAGATATTTATGTCATTTTCCAACCAAAGTGGCTCCATGGGGTCCCCAAGTTGACCCATGGATTTTATTGGTCGGCCATGACACATACAAAGAAGATAGGACATGTGCCTTGGTCATTTCGTTTTATTAAAACATTATTCATACCAAAAACTACACTAATTACCTCTTATCACGATTAAAAACATAATAAGTTACTATTCACCAAAAAAAATATTTTTATCCCATTGAACCACATTTTACTTCTTAATGACAACCATGTATGTTGGATTTTTGAAATTCAAAACACAAAGATGGAAAAATTTCATTTAAAATGAAAAATCAGTTTTTATATGTACCACTTAGTGGTTTCACTATTCATCAAAAATTGAAGTTTTCAGAAAAATCCCAAAAATCACCCTTAGCTATATTTGATATTCCGAAATCAAAAATGAAGTCTATTTTACAAAATTAAAAAATATAAGCCACATTAATTAATTTAATAATTAATTCCCGCTGTCAGAGCAAATAGCGTGTTTTTATGAAACAACAAGTATCAAAAGATTGACACTAGTTTATGTCTGCTTTCAAAGTGAAATTAATTTCAATGACCACTATTGGATTTAATGGTAAAAATATATTCTAATTTCACTTTAAAAACCAATTAAAAAGATAATATAATCATATAAATAAATTAGATTAAAAATAGGTTTTGAATTAAAATACAACTTTTAGACTATTCATTAAAAAATGAACTTTATCGGAAAGATACCAAAAATTTACACAAAGTAAATTTTGATGTCCCAATTCTTAAGAAAAGTTTTATTTGGTCCAATAGAATGTATAAGAGTGAAAAAAACTATATTTAATGATGGTTTGCCATCAAAAGGTGATATGTGATCCTTTAGTGAAAACTTGGGCATATACGCCTAAAATTGAAATCTTTCCGTATTTTAAGCCTTTATCATTTATTGGATAAATGTAAAAACATTTAAAAACATATATAATCGTATTTTAGTAATTTATATCCATTCCCACCAATAAAATGGCTACATGTTCTCTACCATTTAAAATAATATTATTTTATTATTAGAGTGCAACGTAAGATTCCCAAGAAACTCGTTGTTGCGTGTTGGGTACACCATCGAGCATAGCGTCCCCTTTAAAGTCATATTAATATTTTATTCACAAATATGTTTAAATATGAAAATTTCATATTCTTTATTTACCTGGGGTGTTACAATTCTTCCTATTTTCTTCCTCTTATTCTAAAAATAAAGTCATACTTATTGATGTGTTGATTTATCGACATTGTGGACGATGTGTCTTCAATTACATGTACTTCCATCTTAGATGAATTTAAAACGATTTTAATGGGTAAAATCGAATTTAAATTTTATTATGTGTCCTCTATTATATTCTTTAATTAGATTATATGCATATTATTAAAGGTATGGGGTGAAATAAATTAATGGTTTTTGAAGAAGAGCCAAAATGATTTAAACGAATATCATTTATGATTTATCTATTAATTAATCCCCATTACATATACCCAAAATTATTTATTGAATTATTTAATAATCTGAAAAAATATTAACACAGTTTCATCATGCTTTTGTATTTTTTATTACTTTCAATAAGAAAATCCTTTATGAACCATCCATGGAAATGTTGTAAAGCTTGCACCCAAAATAATGGAAACAACAAAATATAATTAATCATTGTATGAAATTATAACATTAAATAATCCTATAAGGTGTTGTAAATTTGTTTATACTTCAATAAAATATTATAAATACCCTTTTAACCATTATATATTTGTTTTAAAATTGTTTTATATAAGATAACCCTGAGGTAAAGGAATTATTAACCAAATTTTTACTATTTGGGTTATCCTTGTACATCATTAATTATGTGGTATTAAAATTAATTTTGTTATGAAGTTTTTTTATATTATATTTAATTATGTTCATATATAGTTTATATACATATTACATACACTCAATTAATTCTTTTCTCAATTATATGATATTTTTATGGGAATTTTATTTTCAAATCATGTTTTAAATTTCTTTTTTACGAAATTCAAAAGCAATGTTTTTATTCCATTATTCAGGTTTTATTATTATGATCTGGTTATTGGAAAAAAAATTTAAGAAGGTTTAGACATATAACTCCCTCCAATTCATTTGGGGTGTATATTTTGGAGGTTATCTGTACGGTTACTCTATGTATAACTACGATGGTTACACGATAAGGTAGCCATGATGGTTACATTGTAAGGTAGCCATAGGGGTTACAAATAATACGGTATTCTCAATGGTTAAAATATAAGTAATTAATTCACAAATATATCATTATCATTTTAGATATTTTCTTTAATGTTTTATGAAAATATCGTGGTTCAAAAATATAGTACATATTGGTGAGAAGTATATCATTGTGAAAATGATTTTATATGTTTATAAGTATTAGTTGACTAATGGTTTATGTCCTTGTTTTTATATCCCATAGAGTGTTTTTTATTCTCATACCATGTTTATAAATTTTATCTATTGGTTAGAGGGATTTAAGAGAATCCATAAATTCCTATTAATTTTCATGAAAATTTTTCAACAAAATCATGTAGTTTTTTTTGTTAAAAATATTATATTTGGGAAAAAATGGATATACTTTTAATGATAACCATATTGTATGTTTCTGGGTTGATTTATAATTTATGTCCTAAAATTATGAAACTCTAAACCATAAATATTTCTGTGAATGTAATGAAGTGCAATCTAGTTGAAATATCTAGATTGTGTAATATTTATGGTCGATTACATATAAATGAATATAATGAAAAATAGTTTTTAATGAAATTTGGTTTTTCAAAAAATTAGTGTTTTTAATATTATTTTAAAAAATTATTAATTAAATGAGTTTGAATTAAATTTTTTACATTATTGAATATTATAATAACAATCATTTAATTGTTTCACATTTAATTTAATATTAATTGTACATAATAATTAATGTTATTAAATAAAAACATCAATTTTTTCCATTAAATAAATTTAATCACATCATATAAATAATTAATCTTTTAAAAAATAAATTTATTTAATTTATTTGACTCAAATTATTTTTAATGTAATAATAATTAAATTTAATTAATTATAAAACATGTTTCTATACATAAATATTATATTTATTTTATCTATTTTAGTTTACTCTATTTTTTAGTATTCATTTAATTTTTCATAATGTTATTTTATATTTTCTCTCTCTAGTATATTAATAATTATCAGTAAATGTAATAAAATATATCTCAATTTATTTTTTGTTCAATAGTTCATGTGAAAAAATCTATTCAATGTTATATGTATGTAGAGGAAAATACAATCTAAATTCACTAGGTTTTACCAAGACACTGTCTACAATAAATTTAAAAAAATTAGGATAAGATAAATAAATGTTCTCTAAGAATCATTGGAAAAAATAAATAGGAGTTAGGTTTATTCAGATTATATTAAGAGTTTTATTTTTGGATGTTGTTTTTCAAAAAAGGGATCTTGACCTCGGTTTTAGTCATTATACAGTGTGTATGATTTATCAATAGCTTTGTATAAGTTAAGAAGATAAAATTAATAAATGAATAACTTATTATGAGTATTTTACATGATATAATTTGAATCATCTATGAGTTAAGGATCTACAAGTGAGTGATTTAATATCTTTAATTGAGTCATTCTAGTGTTACACATAAGTCATTTATGGATGAATTTGAGTCATTTGTGAAATATAGTTTGATTAATTTGAAGATAAGTGACAATTAATATGAGTATTTCATAGGGTTATATTATATTACTCATATGGTTCTATATGATTGATTAGTGATTGTGCACGAGTCATGAAATTGGAGAAATTCAATGTTCATTAAGGCATGACTTCACTTGTACACATTTATTTATAATTCAAAATAAATGAGAAATCAATTCTAATGATTCATTACTAATCTTCATGGACCTAATATTATAATGAATAAAATGTGTTGTGATCTAAAATGAGAATAATAAATTATCTAATATGTCATTTGAGACAACATGTTGTTAATATGTGGTTGGATTTATCACACAATGAGAACCATTATATGTTTACCGGAATTATAGTGTCGAAGAATTTAAATTTCTTGCAATATTTTTATATATTATAATGAAGAAAAATATTCAAAATTAATTTTTTGATTATATGAACATTATGTTTTGATTATAAATATGTTTTAATAAGGATGTTATAAAAAATTTATTTGGAAATAAATCAGAGGATTCTATAGACTCCTCTTCATGATAAAAGTATCCCTATTATTCTTATAAATTGGCATCCATAAAAAAATAAAGGAAGAATATACCAGGCCTTAATTTTGTAACATCCCATCCATAATATTTATTTCCCTTTTACTATTCCACTGAAACATATTTTAGACTAAAAATAAATATAAATTAATTCATATTTAAGTGATGATAACATTATATTTTAATATCATTTAATGAAAGATAACTAGAATCAAAATGAGAAATCATTTGGTGACCTTTTTAGGGATTAATATATAATATAAATGTGATTAATCCAGTTTAAATATTTTTTTTCTATAATGTAATATCGAAATAATATTCCAATGATCTCTGGGAATAAAAATTATTCCTGAAACGAGGAAGAAATTGTGGTATCTGAGAACAAAACAGTAATCAAGTTGAAGATACATTATGGTATCAAAGAGGATAAATTAATAAAACATTATTATAAATTGATTTATAATTTGGAATAAAATACTACAAGTAATCATTCTAAATAATTAAAAATGTTAGTTAAAGAAGGATACACTTCATTAAACTTTTTATATCTAAATATTATTAGGAGAAGAAAGTAATAAAAGCTTGTGACCCTTTGGATACCCAAGACATAGGATCATAAAAGGGAAAAAGAATGACACACACTATATTGGGAGGCTAGCATATCAAAATACTTTTTCTAAAGTTTATTTTGGGAGGTTTTGTGAAGAGTATTCAAGTGGAATTATAATGGCCATATTGGTAGATGGCTAGGAGATTTTTAGGAAATACCATCAACTAGTGAAATCCAGCATAAAGTAAGCATCAATAAGTGACGTCTATCAATACTAGATATTAGAAATTTTAATCTATTATGTAGATTTTTTTAGGGATATATTCTAATATTACTTATTAAATTTATAGTATAGAAAATTGTGGTTGAAATTACACATGAACCTATAAAAGATGAAACTTTTACAAAAAAAAATTGTAAATCATTGTATAATATCATTTCATAAACATTCTTGCAAATAATAAATGTTTAGATAACAAAATTTACGGGATTGAGAACATATCTAGTCATAGAGTTTGATTAGAAGTTAATAAATTTAAAAAATAAAAGGGAAAATAGATTCTACCATCACCCTCTAATTAATATCACTATACATTGGAGCTATAATTTTTTTCAGAGGATCCCCTATAAATGATACAAATTTTAAAATTGGAGAAGCATGGAGGATTTAGTTCTACAAACGGGTGAGGTATACCAAATTTTTATTACATGATATTGTAAGGGTAGAAGAATCGAATGCTTCCACACTTTATTTGTTATGGTATTTTTGTTAGTGATAGAGTTATAGTGGTATTTACTCCACATGGAAGACAATATCATATTACTTGTAATTTTATAAGAATTATTTATGTGTATGGGAAATAAATAAATTAAAACAAACCTATCTAACATTAATGTTCAACAAAATGATAATGGAACATACAATATCAAAGGAGTTATGGAAAAAGTAGAAAATTTGAAAGATTTTAATATAATGTTTTAAGAGGAGAATACTCATGTATATATAGCTAGCTTAAAATATATATAAACATTTGATGATGTGACTTATATGACATATTAATAAGGCTAACTAAGATATTTAAAAATATAAAAATGATTAGAACACTATATAGTATTTTTTACTGTAATGAAGCTTATTAATTATTTATATAACATATTCCACAGAACAATATCAGAAATAGATAATATAAGAGGCCTTTTCCATGATGAGTTTCAAAAAACAACTCGAATATTTAATGAATAAGGTATAAATACTAAAAATTCATATAAAACATGATATGTAATTCCTGTAAAATAAATAAAATTATTATATTAATAAAAATGGGGATAATTTTTTAGATTTAGAAATTGATGATAAAACATTAGGGATAAGAGGATGTCCTGGGATGATGCCTCCAAGAACATATGAAGAAGGAATTTAAAATACAATGTTATGATTCTTATTAAATTTTATTTTTATATAGGAATTGATAATTTTGAAATTAACAACGAAAATAATGAATATGAATACAATTTATATGAATATGAAAATTAATTATTTTTAAAGACAATTACTAGGAGATCCGTTAAAATAAATATAAATAGTTGAAGAAGCCATAAATAATTTCATATAAAATATGATTATCTTGGATGAAATGGAATCCCATCACAATATATTGAGATAGAAAATTATGTTATCTCTATAAATAATGGATATATTATTTCCCTGGATACAAGAAAAAATAAAACATCATTCATTTATTTGTAGTAATATAAACGCCATACTAAATATTTAATTGGATAGAAAATGTTGTTCAGAAGTTAGTAATACCCCACAATAATAAATAGTTTAATATTTTTACAATGTTATAAATTTAATATTTATGTGATAAATAGTGATTCCACTATTGGTATAAAAATGGAGTGATAAATACTAAATAACATACCCATATTCCTGACGATCAAAAAGAAAATTTCGCTTTAAATGAACAAGAATGACATATGGCATTGTCCATGTTTATAAATATAGAAGACACAAAAACACTATGAGTGATGATTATAAAAAATTTAAATATATTTATGAAGAATCATACAAATATATTGAGGTATCTGGACCAATGAAATGGTTTTAAATAATTCATAATTTTACACGGGCCATGTTATTTGGCTTATTTAGTTTTTTAATTTTGAAAACTCTAAATGTAGGGATTCATTATGAAGAAATAAATAATGAAATTTATCCAAAAAAATGGGTGGAAATTAGTTGAGAAATGAATTTCATCAAATATATTGGAAAATAAAAATCCAAAATTCATTTCAACGTCATGATTTTTTCACAATAAATTTAGTAAACGTCAAAAATTAAAACTAAATAATGGATATTTTTTATATCAAGAAACATATACACAAAAATATTATGAATTTATTTAAAAATTTCCATTCAAAAATACTAGAATAAATCATGGGTAATAAGACAAGAAAGAATTACATATTTCTCTATTGTAAAGAGAAGTAATTTTAGAACACAGATGATTAATGATGGAAATGGTATAAAAATTAGTTTAAATGATATTGATGTAATAAATGATAATAGATGTGTGAATATCAGTGGAAACTATAGTAAATATTGATCATGTCAAAAAAATAATGACTTATGTTTCCAAATAATGCTTGTTTTAAAACGGAATAAAATATGATTGAAACGTTGTGTACTATGTTAGATGAATGATTAATCAAGAAATTATTTATGGAATGATTAGTTATAGTTTCACTTTAAGGATGAATTAATAAAAATTAATATTAAAATATATTTAATTATAGATGTATTTATATTTCCAAGCATGAATAAAAACCCACATAGGTATGAATTTAAAGAAATATTAGCTCATCATGAGATAAAACTAAAATTCAAGAACATTTTTCATTAAGAGTATACTCTCACAAAATATTATCCCAGTGATCAATAAAAAATATTTTACCATCACAAAATTCACCACCTGTATGTTGTAGAGATGATGATTACTTCCACTGATGTTGAGCCAACATGAATACAAGCTTCCAAAAGGATCCTTAATTCCAAAAATATAATATTTATGGATAACTGTATGAATAAAAGATGTTAATGTAGGTCACTAAAACTATTCATATTTATATTTATCTTATTAAAAACAAATATAATTGTATATTGTTGGATTATTGAAAATATAATACAAATGTGATGTTATATTACTACCATTAGAAATTTTATTGTGTTTTCTATGATAAATATAATGGATACATAATTCATGATAAATAGGGAAGAAATAAGCCATAATGTTGAATCTAATATTTCTATCATATTCTAACTATACAAATGGAATAACATGAGTTATATGTTTATTAAATCTTATTTTCCAAACCATTTTTACTAATAAGACTTAGATATTAATTTTTTACATCGTTACATAGGTATCAAGGATTTCATGAATCTCTCTACAATTTCGACCATTGTGTAATTTTGAATAATAGAGGGAGAAGACTAATGATTGAGAATCATTATAGAATTGTAATTAATAAATTAAAATTAAATTATTATTATTTTCCATGAATTTGATTTCAATATACAAGTGACAATATAATATAAAACAGTAATATTTACTTTAGAAGAGTTGGTTAGTGTTCAAAAAATAAATGGGGGAAGATTGAAGATCTTATGCTTGGATTGTATTTTTTTAATAATGTTGGATAAGAAGATACCAAAAAAGGGGTAAATATTTGAAATGAATATTTATTATACATGGATGATCAACTGATTTTTTTAAAGGTGTAATCGAAAACCGATATTACTACTTGAAGATTATCAATTTATATCATCAATGTATAATCGATTAATGTGATGATTTTTGGTGAGTTGGCCATTAATGTGGAAGATAAGTAGTGTATCAGAAGTCACTATCAACAAATATTAATATTAAACTCCATGGAGGATGTATGAATGTGTTTTTATATGAATTTAAAGTAATTAATGGGATTTTAGTTCATTGAGAGGTATTTTAGATAACATTGATGGGATCATATTACCCGGAAAAGGATTCTACAAAATCCCATGAGTCATTATGCACTATTTTTTCATGTTAGACTGTATTATTGTAAATTAATAATATAACTACCCCAAAAATTATTAATGGAAATTTCTATTATTATAATTAATCATTGTATTAAGTAAAATGGTAATATAACATATGCACTTCTTTGGTTTTTTGATATTAGATTTTGTAAGATCCCAGTTTTTGGAATGGTATGTTTTGTGGTGTTTTGGGTTGAACCGTTTTCTTTTGGGTCTTTAAAAGGTTTCTTGGAAGTTTTAGAGGACTTGGGGGTGTTCCGGGGCCTTAGGGAACGGAATAAGGGATGTCTGGGCAAAGAAGACCAAGGCACATGGCATGCGCACGGTTAGCCAAACCGTTCGGCCTACCCAAAATAAATCGTGTGAACCACCCTCCTCTGGATAGAATCAAGTGCATGGTTTGTGAACGGTTTTCCAAACCGTGCGGCTAAATCGTGCGACTCCCCCTCCTCTGGGCAGTGGCATGCTCACGGTTTTCACACAGTTTTCCAAACCATGTAGCTAAACTGTGCGGCCACTTAATGTTGGAAAATATAAAAAATTGCCACTCTGGGCTTTATAACCCCAACTCAGGGTTTTCCTCCATTTCCTCCCTCTTCACCCTATAAAAGAACCAATTCTCCCATGAGCTCCAAGATATCGATATCCCTCATTTCTAAGGCGTTTTTTGTGCTGTTGGTTGCGTATTGAAGCTACGGGTAAGGATAATATCCTCCTTGGTTTTTTTCATGGTTGAGAGTTTGTGGCTTCTCTCCCTCTTGTTACGAAACCCTAAAACCCTATATTTTGGGTGACTTCTATGTTGATGCTCTGAGGGATGGTCGAGTCGAGGTCTAATGACTCGATTTAGGGTGTGTTCAACCTCGGATTCGAGGTAGGTGGTCTACAAGTTATATCCCAGGGTTATTTAGGGTTTTTGATCATGATTACTTGTGTTCTTGTTTCCCTTGGTTAGGTTTCAAATTACCTTGACATGATTGGTTATAATGTTGTTTAAAATGGAAAATGGAAACCCTCACGATCCCCGCTGGATGTGTTAGTATGGATATGACCTAATTGGCCCATCCATGGGATGTGCCGGCTTTTCCTAGGATTAGGGATTGTTACTAAACATGTGACCATGTTGTAATGAATTGTAGAGCCCTTGATAAATATGTTTACCTGAATGATTGATTCATGAAATGATGAATGGGTTGAAATGGTTAATGTTTAAAATTATTAAAGACCATAATGGGATGGGTTATGGGTCTAGGATTGAATGCTTAGTGAGATAGGCATAACTCATGGGAATTGGGGGAATGGTTAAATGGTGTGAAATGGTAATCTGTTAATGGGTTAAGTCATGATGTGGAATGCCATGTTGGTTGTTGTGTGAAAAGGTTTTGCCGAAAGAAAATGGTTTGGATGGTTGATGGTTACATATATAAAAGCATGTGCACATGGATTCGTGGAGTGGGGTATGACATGAGGATCTATGCCCACGGGTTGATTGAAGACTGAGGTTCTAAACTCCACCCTAAATGCACAGGTTAGGAAAGGGGACTGAGGGTCTATTCTCCTAACGGTTTCATCCACCCGGACTGAGGCTTCAAGGAGAGGATATAATTGATATGAGGGGTTAGTCCTTGTGAGATAGGATAACATTGTGTTTAGCCTCTTGAATGTTATTGTTGTCCTTAGAACCATGTAAAATGATGAATGTGATTAACCCATTGAAATGTGATGAAATAGTATGTAATGGTAATTGTTGAGAAAAGAATGGAAATAGAGGCGTAATGGAATTTCTTTGACGTTTTTAATTGCACCATAATTAATCACATGGAATTTATCATTCATACCCCTTTTGCATACACTACCTATTTATACTGTATATTTTGTAGACACCGTTGGTGGTGGCCTACTGAGTTGTACTCACACCCTACTCGGGCCGCCGTTGGGTCCCCGAGCAGACTTCATGTTTGTAGGTCAGGACAAGGGCAAGGGTCCTTTCTAGTTAGCTGAGTGGACATGGGTATCTCTTGGTGGAAGATCCAGACTTGGAGTCTGGACCATTTTGGGGATTCTGGCCATGTCATTATTTTTTGGCTTTTTTTTCACTCCTGCACTAGTAGTATGACATGGAATATTTATTATTATTGGAATTGGTTGTTATACATGTTACTTGTAGATAGTTATTGTTTTCGCTATATGGTATATTTCTGTTGTGGATTACTCTGATAAAAAGGGGGTATAGTCTCCCCACATGACTACATCGACCCTCCCATTTAGTTGGCAGCCTTTGACATATGGGGAGGTGTGCTTATGGTCATGTAACCACTTGACTTGAAGTACCGGTTTAGTGGATTCCGGCTCGGGGATGTTACAAAGTGGTATCAGATGAGTTTGTTCTTCTCCTTCTCTGAGGTCTCGTTATTTGGGATTGGTAGCCAATGGTTAAGATGTGTCAGGCCTTGGTAATGAGCTCGTTCTTGGGAGTACCTAACCCAGGTATGGGGGAAACCCATGTCACCCTGGGCGGGAAATGATGTACTTGATTGTGTGTTGTCAAATTTGATGATATTTCACTGTTGGGTGATGCACATGTGGTTCGATGTGACTATTTTATGATATTTGTCTCGTGGCCATAACGGTATAAGGATTTTCATTCATGCATCATTGTAGGAACCTAGGGAGATATGTGAAATGCATTGTGTTAGGCACACGCATGGGATGGGGGTGTGAGATAGGAAGGTGGGGTGAATCATGCATTTCATGAAACCAAGAAATAATGAGAAAAATGAATTAAAACAAGTGGATAACTGATGTTAATGAAATATAAGAGTTTGAAGTGAAGGGGAAAATGTTCTATAAAAACGTTGTGTGGGTTGGTGGAATGTGTGCTAAATATCGTGCTTGGAAATGTAGAGAAATGCCACCACGATGTCGGGTGCCAGTTGGGAACCAGGAGGATGTTGCTGAGAAAACTCCTCCAGTAGAGGATCTTGAAAATGTGGTGATCAATGAAGGTAGAGAAGACCAGTTCTATGAGAACTTAGTGCGCCTTGTGCAGATGATGGATCAGGACCTAGGGTGGGTTTCACCCAGTACTTTTGAGCTCACCAGGGAGTTCCAGCTGCAACACCCTCTAAAATTCACTAGAGAGGTTGGGCCAGAGGCAGCGGAGTTTTGGCAGGAGTCTTTCTAGACAATACTGGACTATCTAGAGACCCCTGTCGAAAAGCGAGTGAAGCTAGCTGCTTATATGCTGTGAGGCCAGGCTAGGCGTTGGTGGGACATTCAGGCCAAAATCAAGCAGGCTGAAGGAATGTCGTGGAAGGTTTTTCAAGAGAAGTTTCCGAAGCATTTCTACCCAGAGACTTTGAGGTAGGAGTGGGATGCAGAGTTTATGAGCTCGACTTAGGGATCGATATCCGTGATGGACTACGCTATTCGATTCACTGATTTTAGATGCTTTGTCCCAGTGTTAGAAGGTTATGAGGCAGCGGTAGCAAGGCGCTTCTAGGATTGGTTGAGACATGAGATCAGGTCTCAATTAAACATCTTCCACATGAAGAGGTTCGTAGATGTAGTAGATCAGGCATTGTTCTATGAAGGAAATCTGAAGGGAGATTCGGGTAGTGGGCTTGTGGTTCCAGTGGGGCAGACGATTAGCGTAGCTACTGAGGGTAGGAAGCAAAGCCATGAGAGCTCATAGCATGGCGGAAGTGTGAAAAGTTGCTGGAAGAGAGGGTCATCCTCTCAGAGCGGAAATCATGTGTTATACTATCAATGCGGTAGGCTAGGGAATATGCATGGTCAGTGTCCTCGACCTCCAGTTTAGTTCCGTTCATGTAGCAGGATGGGACATGTGCAGAGGTTTTGCAGGAATCCTCAGCAGGTGGGAGAGTTTGATGGTGGAAGGAAGGTACCAGATACGGGAAGGGGATCAGTTGCCTCGTATCAGACGGGAAATTGGAGCACCACGGGCTGTACCGGAATGGGCGGTGGACGTGGGACACTAGGGAAAGATCGCTCATGCCAGCAAGGCAGTGCGGAATAGGGTTACCAGGCTGGAGCCCAAGGTAGAGGAACAGGTCATCTTCAGGCAATTTTTTTTGCGCCAGGTGACAGCGTGGCCATGCCATCAACTATTAGAGGTACAATCCTTGTAGCTTCCACATTTTCTAGTGCGTTGTTTGACATGGGTTCCACACACTCATTCATCTCTGCTCAACTTATAGTAGTGCAGGTTTTACCTATGGAGGGAGTGGGTGGAGTTATGTCGATTGACACTCCTTTGGTAGTGAGGGCTGAGGACATCAAGCAGTGCAAGGGATGTGCCTTGGAAGTTGGTGGGTATCATTTTTTGTGGGATTTTTTTGTTCTCAAGATGTTAGGTTTTGACCTAATCTTGGGAATTGATTGGTTGGTGTTGTATCAAGAACTTATAGACTGTTATCGTCGCAGAGTATCGTTTAGGTTACTTGAGGGAGATGTTTATGTCCACCGTGGCGAATGGGATGTTTGAGCAGGGAGTGCGGGACTGTTTTGTCAACATATGAGTGGAATCAAAGCTCAAGTGGCATGTCTCATGCTTCATGATGATAAGGGAAGGGAATGATTTAATTTTCCTCCCGTGGTGAATCAGTTTTAGGATGTTTTTCTTGAATATTTCTCAAGGTTACCACCCGATAGGGATGATAAGTTCACGATCGAGTTGCTGCTGGGAGTAGAGCCAGTTTCCATTCCTCCATACTGAATGACATCGGTAGAACTCTAGGAACTGAAGGTTCATCTTGAGGAGTATGGGGCATAAGGGGTATATCCTTCCTAGTACGTATCCTTAGGGTTCACCCGTGCTTTTAGCAAAGAAGACTGATGAGTCATTGAGGCTGTGTGTTGACCACCGACAGTTGAATCAGATGATGGTGAAAAATCCGTACCCACTTCCTAGAATTGATGACCTATTTGATCAATCGAGGGGTGCCTCAGTGTTTTCTAAGATTGATCTGAGGTCAGGTTATCACCAGTTGAGGGTGAGGTTTTCCGATATACCTCAGATATCTTTCCGTAGTCAGTACAGGTTGTTTGAGTTTTTGGTAATGCCTTTTGGCTTGACCAATGCACCAGCGGTGTTTATGGAATTGATGAACCAGATATTTCATCCCAATATAGATAAATTTTTGGTTGTCTTTTTTGACGATATCTTAGTGTACTCGAAAACTCATGACGATCATGCCCAACTTCTTGACATCATCTTGGGTACGCTAAGAGAGCATCGGCTATATTCCAAGCTATCAAAGTGTCACTTCTGGATAAGTGAGGTGTATTTCTTGGGTCACATCATCTTGGAGGTAGGTGAGTTAGTGGATCCAAAGAAAGTGCAGGCAGTTGTATCTTGGGAACGGCCCATGATTGTTTCTGATATTTAGAGTTTTCTGGGTTTGGCCGGGTATTACTGACGGTTAATTCAGGATTTCACCCGCTTGGCAGCACCACTCTCGGGATTGACCAAAATGGGAATCAGGTTCGAGTGGTCTGGGGCTTGTGAGAATTCCTTTAAAGAGTTGAAAAAGCAGTTGATGACTGCACCTATCTTGATCTTACCTGAGTCGGGTAAAAAGAACATTGTGTTTTGTGATGCATCTGGAATCGAACATGGGGCTGTGTTAATGCATGATGAGTGGGTTGTGGCTTATGGTTCAAGGCAGTTGAGATCCCATGAGTGGAACTATCCCACTCATGATATTGAGTTGGCTGTAGTAGTGTACTCCTTGAAGTGCAGGAGGAACTATCTGTTGGGGAGCGGTTTACCGTGTTTACTAACCATAAGATTTTAAATTACATCTTCTCACAGTGGGATCTGAATATTTGGTAGAGAAGATGGGAAGAATACCTCCATTCATTCGACTTCGAGTTGGTGTACATGCTAGGAAAGGGGAACAATGTAGCTGATACTTTGAGTAGGAAGGTTCAGAATCAAGCGGTTCAAAAGATTAGCACAGAGTGGAAGGTGATGGATTTGTTTTCAGAGACGCACCTGAAGGCCCAGGAAGAGAGTGGTTAGGTCACTCTTGCTTCCACGACAGTGGAGTCGATGCTTTTGAGTCGAGTTAATGAAAGTCATCTTGGTGATACTGAGTGTTTGGCCATGCATGAAGAGCTTAAAGGTGGGGAGCTACCTTTTGGCTGGGTCGTCGGTGAGAACAATGTTTTTTTCATTTGTGATCATGTAGTTGTGCCATGGAGTGTGCGAGAAGAGCTGATGAGTGAGTTATATGCATCAAAGTGGTTTTTGCATCCTGGTTTGACCAAGATGTAACGTGATCTCTGAAGGCAGTTTTGGTGGCCTGGAATGAAGAAGGAAGTCGCGTGCTTTTTGGCACAGAGCCTTACCTGTCATTTGGTGAAGGCCAAGTATCAACGCCCATGGGGTTTTTTGCATCCATTGCCCATTCTGGAATGGAAGTGGGATGATGAAAAAATTGATTTTTTTGGGTCCCCTAGGGACGCTGCGGAATAATGATGTAATCTGGATGGTTGTGGATCGGTTAACGAAGGTTTCTCATTTCTTACCGATCCAGGAGACCTTTACAGTCGACAAGTTGGGTGAACTGTATGTTCGGGAAGTAGTGTGGTTGTATTGGGTGCCGCAGACCATAGTTTCGGACCGAGATCCGTGTTTCACATAACATTTCCAGAAAGGGATGAAAAAGGCGCAGGGTACATAGTTGTTTTTTAGTATGGATTTCCACCCACAAACGGACAGGCAGTCGGAGCGTACGATCCAAGTGTTGGAGGAAATGTTAATAGCATGTGTCTTGGACATTGGTGGTTCTTGGGAGAGACATCTATCATTGGTTGAGTTTTCCTCAAAAAGAGTTTTCAGGCTACGATTCAGATGGAACCATTTGAGTCACTCTACGGGAGGCCATTTAGATCTCCATTGTGTTGTCTATAGGCTAGTGAATCTGAGTTTTTGGGGCCAAGTCTCGTGCAGGAGACCTCAGAAAGAGTCAAGTTGATCAGGAAGTGAATTACTATGGCTCATAGTAGGAAAACATCATATGCAGATCATAGGTGCATACCCCTTGAGTTTGGAGTGGGTGATAAGGTGTTCTTTCAGGTGTTTCCAAGGTTGGGTCACCATCGGATTTGGAAGCAGGGTAAGTTGGAGCCCAGGTATGTCGGACCTTTTGAGATTGTGGAGAGGATCAGACCAGTGGCTTACTGATTGACTCTTCCACAGTGGTATGGGGGGACACATGATGTGTTTCATGTGTTGTAGCTTTGATGGTATCACCCTGACCCATCTCATGTTATTGATGTTGAGGATGTGGAGCTTGAGGTTGATGGGTCCTTTGAGGAGCATCCAGTTTGTGTGGTGGATCGTAGTGAAATGGTCTTACAAGGAAAGGTTGTGCCATTAGTGCAAGTACTATGGATGCATTGGAAGGTTCATGAAGAAACATGGGATAAAGAATCAGATATGCACGCTTAGATGCCCAAACTCTCCTCTTCGGTGGAGCAATGAGGCTTGGAAGCTCAGCTCAAGGACGAGCTGTTATAAGGTGTGGAGGTTGTAAGATCCTGGTATTTAGAAAGGTATGTTTTGTTTTGTTTTGGGTTGAACCCTTTTCTTTGGGGGCTTTAATAGGATTGTTAGAAGTGTGAGAGTCTTTAGGGGTGTTCCAGGGGCTCGGGGCACGGAAGAAGGGATGTTTGGGAAAAGAAGACCAAGGCGCACGGCCTGCGCATGGTCAGCCAAACCGTACGGCCTGCCCAGACAATGTTGTTCCACCCTCCCTCCTCTAGACCGAAGGGAGCACATGGTTTGCGCACGGTTTTCCAAACCTTGTGGCTAAATCGTGCGACTCCCCCTCCTCCGGGAAGTGGCGTGAACATGGTTTGTGCATGGTTTTCCAAACCAAGCGGATAAACTGTGCGGACACTTAAAGTTGCAAAATTTAAGAAATTGCCACGTTGGGCTTTATAACCCCAACTTTTTATTTTTCTCCATTTCCTCCCTCTTCACCCTAGGAATGAACTGATTCTCCCAAGAGCTCCAAGAGATAGATCTCCCTCATTTCTAAGGCGTTTTTGGTGCAGTTTATTGTGGATTGAAGCTCGGGGTAAGGCTAATCTCATCCTTGGTTATTTTCATCGTTTAGGGTTTCCGTCTTCTCTCCCTCTTGTTCTGAAACCCTAAAACCCAATATTTTGCGTGAGTTCTTGGATGAAGCTCCAAGGGTTGGTCGAGTGGATGTCTAAGGACTCGATTGAGTTTGCGTTCAACAACGGATTCGAGGTAGGTGGTCTAAAAGTTATATCCCATGGTTATTTAGGCTTTTTGTGCATGATTACTTGTGTTCTTGTTTCCCTTGGATAGGTTTTTAATAACATTGACATGATTGGTTATAATGGTGTTTAAAATGGCAAATGGGAACCCTCACGATCCCCATGGGATGTGTTGGGATGGACTTGAACTAATTGGGCCATCCATGGGATTTGCTGGATTTTCCCGAGTTTAGGGATTATTATTAAACAAGTGACCTTGTTGTAATGAATTGTAGCGCCCTTGATAAATATGTTGGAATGAATGGTTGATTCAATGAATGATGAACTGGTTAAAAGGGTTAATGTGTAAAATGATTAAAGACCATATTGGGCTAGTTTATGGGTCTAGGACTGAATGCTTAGTGAGATAGGCATAACACATGGGAATTGGGTGAATGGTTAAATTATGTGAAATGGTAATGAGTTAATGGGTCAAGTCATGACGTGGAATCCCATGGGCTTTGTTGTGTGAATAGTATTTTCCGAAGGGAAATGGTTTGGATGGTTGATGGTTACTTATATATAATCATGTGCACATGGCTTCATAGAGTGGTGTATGACATGAGGATAAATGCCCACGGATCGAGTGAAGACTTTGGTTCTAAACTCCACCCTAAATGCACGAATTAGGAAAGGGGACTGATGGTCGATTCTCTTAACTGTTGCATCCACCCGGACTGAGTCTTTTAGGTGAGGATATGGTTTCTATGAGGGTTTAGTTCTAGTGAGATAGGATAACATTGTGTTTACCCACTTTTTTGTGATTCTTGGCCTTGGATCCATGTAACATGATGAATGTGATTAACCCATGGAAATGTGATTAAATGGTATGTAATGGTAATTATTGTGAAAACAATATCAAGAGAGGTGGTAATGGATTTTCATTGAATTTGTTAATGGCACCACAATTAATCACTTGGAATTTATCATTCATATGCCTTTTGTATGCACTACCTGTTTATACTGGATATTTTGTAAACACCATTGGTGGTCGCCTACTAGTTGTACTCACACTCTGCTCGAGCTGCGTTGGATAATCGAGTAGACTTCATGTTTGTAGGTCAGGACAAGTGAAAGGGTCCTTACTAGTTAGATGAGTGGACACAGGTATCACTTGGTGGAGAATCCAGACTTGGAGTTGGGACCATTTTGGGGATTCTGGCCGTGACTTTATTTCAGGGCTTTTGTTCTGTCTTTCACTTGTAGTATGACATGGCATATTTATTTTTATTGGAATTGGTTGTTATACATGTTCCTTGTTGTTGGTAATTGTTTCTTCTATTTGGTTTATTTCTATTGTGCCTTACTCTGATAAAAAGGGGGTATTGTCTCCCCACTTGACTACATCGACCCCCGCTTCTATTTGGTAGCCTTTGGCGTACGAGGAGGCGCACTTAAGGTCATGTAACCACCCGACTCAGAGCACCGGTTTAGTGGCTTCCGTGTCAGGGACATTATAGATTTCAAAATACTGTTAAAAATTATTATCATTTCTAATATAGCTATTGAGAAGTGATCACATTATTAGTATAAATATATGTATTTAAAAAATACAATTTAGTCATATAATGGAAGAAATGGCCTCAACGAGTCCAATTACTCCATATGAATCCCATTTATCTGAGATAAAGAAATGAGGTGATGTCAACAAGATTTTCCCTTGACCAAGCCCAAGTTGAGAGTCAACACCTTATGCTTGAACGGAATAGCCTATAAAAGATGTAGATGTTAATAGAGATTACCACATGAGAGATGTTATTTCTTCTTCCTCAAGAGTCTATAACCACCCCAGACCTTACGTTTAAGTCTTATTAGGGTTTTATAAGAGTTTATGTAACAAGAGAATATATTAATGATTATGTACATTATTTTTGTATAGAGAATATACATTTATATTATTAATGTTACTTTGTAAATACGTTTTAAATCACAATTAGTAATATTAAATAATATTTAATTATGAAATCTATTTTGATGAATTAATCGATTTTTTAAGCAAATAATATTTTTTATTAAATAATATTATTGAATTAATTTTTCTTAAATATAAATGATCGTATGATTTTTAGGAATAGAATTGTACTTTTTATTATGGTTTGAATGCTATTTTTACAGTACCCATGAGATTTTGATAAATGTCAGTTCTATTATAAATGTTAAAATTCAAATATTTATAAAATTATTTATAATAAATGAATATTATTTTTGGAATCCGCTAGTCGAAATTTTCCTAACTTTCTAAGATAGTAAAATATTTGTGTAAAATTTAAAAAGAGTTTAATTATATAATGTGTATTTTTACACCATAATGACCCAATAGTGATATAATAAAATAATATAATTGGTATTTTCAACTAATACATGTTTAACCTTTAAAATAATGTGATTTTATATTTGTTGGATTAATTTTATGGTACCTTATTAGACCCTCGAAGACTTATTAATCATTTTAACTTTTTAAATTGATTTCCATGAGAGTATGACTCAACTCCACATAAATGAGCCAAATATTTTACTACATTCAGACATTGGTCTTGTAAAATAATTATTTTCACTCACCTTTGAAAAACAAATATGTGAAAAAACCCTCGGTTGGTTTGTGTTTTTGATTAATTTAATGTGTGGTGTCCAAAACCAAAATAATATATAATTCGATATTATATTCTATAGAGACCCACTCAATCTCCAATTACTCTTCACTAAAACCATTTAGATCTTGACAAAACCCCGACCTCTTGTTTCTAGAATCCTAAGAATGTGGCCCATTCTCTTAAGAAGCCCCTATAAAGCCTCTCCCCAAGCCTTTGAGATCACAATTCCTAGTAATGCATTTCTTCCATTCTCATTTTTATTCAGAATTATTTATATTGTTATACCATTTTTTATTCAATTAAAAATGTGGGGTTTGATTTCAAACCTCCCCCAAATTTCCATTATTATGTTTTAATGATTTGAGACCTCTTTCTCTCTCATTAATTCTTACCATGTACACCTATTACAATTCTGAAATTCCATAAGGAATATCACTCTTCTCATTTACATCCATGCAATTCAATAGTATTATGAATATAAATTACATTTCATATATTTGTAAATGCTTCTATGTGAACCCCTTACTATCCATTTCATGTAACTATGATGAGACACCTATTTCCTTCTCATCAACCAATTTTATGAATTTTTTTGTCATGATGTTATGCTTTGAAAATTACAAAACAATTTTCCAAGACAAAGTCATTGGGTAGTGAATACCATGCTCATTTCTCTATCAAGGGTATTAAACTTTATACACATTCCTTATTTCTTATAGAGTTTCATGTATTAATTCCACATTATTTTATTGTGTAATAAATGATGATTTTTAATGAATCTATGTTATATGATTCATGTTCAAAACATGAAATAAAATGATTAATAAGGGTGCGCCATAATAGAGAACCAACTAATAATGTAATGATTAGTATCATGATACCTCATGTGCAATGGGGGTTTACTCTTGCTGATTCTAGTTCAAAGAGTGTTTACTTATTCTTGATTTTCAATGAGCCTTGGGCCATGCTAATTTCATGTTAAATCTTGTTGCCACATTTCCATGTTATGATAAGCATTCTATGTCATGCCTTTACTTTCATGTTTCTCTAATACACCATTAAGATGAATATTTCCTAAAATGTAATGTAGACTTCATGTTATTAATTTCTTACCCCCTTACTGGGCTTTATAGATCACCCTTTTTTATGAATGTCCTCTGTTTATCCCATTCAATGCTAAATACGAAAAAAATATGTGTAGTCATGTAAAAGAAGTTTTCATAATGATGTTTATTTCATGTTTTATATTGTTATATAATGTTCCTAATCCCCAAATACTCTATATCTCTTGATATTATATGTTGTACAATATTAATATTTTATGTAATAAAATATGTTAAAATTTTAAATAATGTACTGGTTTTTTATAGTTGGTATTAGAATATAGGTTTAGTTATTTTTGGGATTAGTATTAGAAAACCCTAGTGAAATCCTTAGAGAAATAAATTTGTATAATTAAATCATCCCTAGAATTTTGTGAGTTTTGAGTAAGTGGTTTATCAGGAAAATAATCTCTTCTCTAGATATGAGCAGTTACATGTGGCTTTGACAGAGATGTATCTAGGGGTAAAAATCGAAAACACCTATTTGAGATAGACATGAACTGGAACTGGTGCTCACAAATGAGCCTTTCTACACTCTTGGTTACCACATTCCTAGGGGAGATGCTTTGGTAAATTCATGAGAAATGTATAAACCATTATAAATGGAATAATAAATATTCCTGAAATAATATATTTTGGGAATCAGATAAAGGATAACATATATAAGATAAAGAATCAAATGTAATTTATATGTTATCCCTTTTTGTGACTGGATTACCCTTTATGTGTTAACCCTTGTATTTATTTTATTCCTGCCAAGGGATGGTAATAGGAGGACTCGGGCTAACAACTGATGTGATGATCAATTGGATGACTATTATAATGAGATTCCAAATCCAATGGGAGTGGGAATCATGAATTTTTTCACAATAATCTCTCATTTAAATAATGTTTTTAATAGAAACATAGGTCAAGAGTAACGTTCAACCCCCCCACCCACCCAAGAACAAGTCACAATTGAGAGATTAAGGAGAAAAAGACCTCCAACATTTAATAGATAATATGATACATCAATCACTGAACAATTTATCAACTCCATTGAGAAGTTCATCTCCATACATCTATTTTCAGCACTCGGGAAGGTACATATTGATGTGTATTGTATGAAGAGTGAAGCTAATCAATGATGGACGTTGATAAAAAATACAATACTGGAGTAGGATATTGAGCCTATGGAATGGATGGAATTCTAGAAAATGATGGTTGAAAAGTATTTTCCTAACAACCTACAACTTAATATGGAATGGGACATCCTTTACCTCAAGAAAAAAAGACTGAAAATCTATCAAATCCTACAATTATAACTTCACAAGGATGGCATACTATGCCTTTAGCTTTTTTGTTACCCCCCAAATTCAAGGTTGACCACTTCTATGGTGGGAAAAAACCTAGAATACAAGATCCCATGTGATCTATGACTTCAAGAGCTATGGGGAAATTTTCTAATAATCCCTCACAGTCGAAATGAGGATCATAGAATCTCAGGGGTATCATGGAGATAAGAAGTATAAGGCGTACATCAATTTTGGTATTCTGATGGATAATTCCATTGGTGTTATGAAAATATCGCACCACATTTTCCAAAGTTGGGTAATTATGCTCCTCAAAAATTTCCTTAATGGGATGAGGAATTTATTTAGGTGTGGAAGAGAAGGGAAACATGCCATTAATAGCTGAAAATAAAACCTCGTGGCTACGAAAAAGGAAAGTAATGCTTCATTTGATGCTCGTCGCATTGTTAATTTCTTCAAATGAAAAAAACTAGGGCATATTCCAAACTAGTTCCTTAAGCCAAGGGTGTTTTGAGGCAACCTATATCCTCCTAGGCAGCAAGGGAGAGATTTTTAAATCACTACCACTAAAGTGAACCATAAATAATATGTGGTGAAAAGTATGCTAGTTATTCATTAATGAAAATTGAATGCACTTTTTGATTCAGGTTCCATTCATTATTTTATATCCTGAAAGATTAGTAGAACAATCCTAACACCACTAAAAATCATGGATTTAAAGATGTTAGTGAGAACATAAAATGTGGATATCATCGCATCCCATGAATATACTCCCCTATCATAATTTTTGGATTGAATTTTTTTTGAAGCACACCATAATCCCTATAGTGGAATTTGATGCAATTCAAGGCATGTTTTGGAATTCCTTATATAGATCCAACATAAATTGACCTGAGAAGAAAATCACACTTCATATGGAGAGTCGACCCTAGATTCTATACAAGTGTAAGGAAGAGTATTAATACTATTTAGAAACATCATATCAAATGTGTATATCACTGCCCTATGAGAATTCATATCTAGATCATATGATTGATTATAAAGAATCATTCATCCAAGAAGACATGCTTATTGTGAAGGAATTCGCTGAAGGATTTCTTGAGGAATTTTCTGGTCTTCCTCCTTGAAAAGATGTTGAATTCTCAATTTATCTTAAACCAGGGGAATTTCTAAAATCTATGAATCTATATAGAATGATTGTTGTATAGTTTTAAGATATGAATAAATAACTAGAGGAGAATATGGATAAAGTGTTTTTACACCAAAGTGCTTCACCATGGGGTGCACCGGTCATCTTATTCAAGAAGAAGGATTGGTTAATAGCCCATTGCATCGATTATCATGAGCTCAACATAATCATTATAATGAACAAGTATCCTCTTCTAGGAATTGATGACTTGTTTGATCAGATATGTGGAGCATAATACTTCTCCAAGGTGAATCTGCAGTCTGGATATTACCAAGTTAGTGAAAATAAGGAGTATATCCCAACACTGATTTTTATACAAGATATGGGCACTATGAATTCAAAGTAATGGTGTTCGGACTCACCAATTCTACTGAAAACTTCCTGGACCAGATGAATAGTGTATTTATATATTAATTCTAAATATTTGTGGTTTTATTTATAGACAATATTCTAATATACTCCAAATCCAAGGAGGTGCATGAAGAGCATCTATTCACTGCACTAGAGACCTTGTGAAAGTCGATGTTCTATGAAATGAAATTAAAGTATGATTTTTGGTGGAAAGAGGTCCCATTCATTGTCCATATCATCACAAGAAATGGGGTATATGTGGATCCCTCCAATAAAACTACAATTGAGTGATGGCTAAGGCCAACATCGGTAATGGATATCTGTATCATCCTAGGGTTAGTTTGATATTATCGCTGATTTGTGAGAAATTTATCATGATTTTCAAACCCCCATACAAAGATAACTCTGATGGGAGTATTGTTTTCTGTGAATGATGTATGCAAATATAGATTCACAAAATTGAAAATGGGGCTTATCACTTTATCTATTCTCAAATTACCCACAATTGGATAACCTTTTGTGGTATTTAGGGATGTTTCATTGAAAATATAGGGCTTTGTGTTGATGAACAATGTCAAATATATTTCTTATGATTCAATGAAATTTAATATTAATGATAAAAACTATCCATCACATGATCTGGAGTTGGATGTGGTAATATTCACTTTAATATTTTGGCAGCATTATATATTTGGGGAGAATTATGAAATATATACTAATCACAAAAGTCTAAAATATATATTCACAAAGAAATAGTTGAACATATGCAAATGATGATGGTTACAACTGATCAAAGACAACAGATTCTCCATCATTACCACCCAAGGAAAGTGTAAAAGAGGGATGATGCTCTAAGTAGGAAGGATGCAACAATTATATCATTAATGATAATGGAAAGGTATCTAATATTCTTTATATTTGACGAATATGTACATCAGAATCAAAAATAAGAGGCCATCCGTAATGATTTCACAAATGCTTACTCAGTCGTCTCTTATGGAAAGGTTAAATGATGCTCCAAAGGATGATGTGGGAATATAGAAGAAAGTGGAAATAATAAGAAAAAGGTAAATCCAAGGTTTTCAATTTTAATGAAGAATAAATTGAAATACTTGGGCCAAGACTAAGTGTTCTATCAAATACCGAGTTAATCAATGATCTTATGGATGATGGTCATAGCTCAAATTTATCCATTCACCTAGTAAACTATCTGATGGATCATGATCTCTGTGATCTTTATTGGTGGGAGAAAATGAAGAAGGTGATCGCAAAGTATACATCAACATTCATGGTATGTTATCCAGAGAAGTCTAAGAGACATAAGACTACAGGGATGATGCAACCCTTATACATAGCAGAATGGAAATTGGAGAACATCACTATGGACATTTTCACTGAACTTTTGAAGACATCCAAAAAACAATGATATCATGGTTTTCATGGATAGTTTTACAATGTCTGAACAATTTATGAAACATTGATAAAATTTCTCATTAGATCAACCGGAATGTATATATATCAGAGAAGCGGTAATGCTGCATGGAGTACCACTATCTAATGTATATGACTGAGATCAAAGATTCACATAAATGTTTTGCAAGAGTATTCAACATTATCTGAATACTGAGCTGAACTTCACTACTACATATCATCCCCAAAATGATGTCCACTATTAGCGGAATATCAAAAAACATTAGGTCATTTTGAGAGCATTCCTAATGGACTTCAAAGGAGGATGGGATCCAAATATTCCTCTATATGAGTTATCTTACAATAATAGTTTCCACTCAATCATCCAAATGGCTCCTTATGAAGACATTTATGGGAAGAGGTTCATAACACTGACATGCTGGTTTGATGTTTGGGAGAGACAACTCCATGGTCCGGAAATGGTTGAAGAAATGGTGGAGAAGGTTAAGACCATCCAAAAACATATTACAGGTTCTTAGAGTCGAAAAAATAGCTACGATGGTAATCGTCAATGATTACTAGAGTTTGATGTTGGAGACATGATATTCCTATGAAAATCACTATGGAATAGAGTTATGATTTTTTGGAAGAAGGGAGTGATTATTCTGATGTACGTCATCCATTTTGAGATCCTTAATCGCATTGGGGTAGTTTCTTATAAAATAACACTCACACCAAACCTTTCTTAGGTACACAATGTATTCCATGTATCATTATTGATGAAGTAGAAACTGGAACCATCGCATGTACTCAATGGTGAGGTGGTACTATTAGAGAATGACCTCTCATATGATGTGAAGCTGATGAAGATCTTATATCACGTGGAAAAAGATCTAAGAAATAAGACAATTCCCCTCATCAAGGTGTTGTGGAGAAATCACAAATTTGAGGATGCAAAGTAGAAATCAGAGGATGTAATGAAGGAGAGTTACCCTCATCTGTTTTAATGTGGGAAAAGAAAATTTCAAAGGAAAAATTTCTTAAGGTGAATGATTGTAATGAACCAATCTTTTTTTAATCAAAATTACACTTGATCTAATTAAATTTCATGTTATGTAAAATGGGTATATAACATATGCACTTCTTCAGTTTCGTTATTTTGGATTTCAAAATACCATTATGAATTGTGACTTTTCTAATATATTTGTTGAGTAGTGATCACATGATTGGAATAAATATAGGTATATAACAAATCCAATTTAGTCAGATAAAGGAAGCGATGGACTCATCCTGTTGAATTTCTCCATTCAAAGCACATTTTTTAGTTAATGGAATGGTGGTGGAATCACTAGGGTTCGCTCTTGACCAATCCCATGTTTTTCTTAAACATGTTAATATTGAATAGAACTGCCTATGGGAGAAGTAGAAGTTAATAGGGATTACCACCTGGGCGATGTTATCTAGGCCTTCCCAAGATACTGTCACCATCACACACATCACCCATAGGACTTATACTAGTGTATTAAGGGGTTATGTGACAAGAACCTAGAACTATGAATATGTTCATTATTTTTTTATATATAGTAGACAATCTTTTTATTGTGGTTAATTGGTAAATACTTTTTAATGCATAAATAGTATTTTTAGTTAATATTAAATTAAAAAATCTATTTTTATGAATTAATTGATTTTTTAATAAATTAATATTTTAATAGAATATTATTATTAATTACTTTTTATTAAATATTAATGATCATATTTTTTTATGAAAATAATTGTAATTTTTATTATAGTTTGAAGGAATTTTTTTAAAAAAACCCATTAATTTTTGATAAATGTCGGTGTTTATTTTATAAATATAAATTCAAATATATATAAAATTATTTAGATGAAGTGAATATTAATTTTGTAATAAGGATTTTGAAATTTTTGAATGGTATATTTTTCATAATTTTTTGAGACACAAGATTTGTTTAGGTAAAAGTTAAATACAATTTAATTATATAATGTGTTTTATGACATCAAAATTATACAATAGTGATGTAATAAAAAAATGATATTTTCTATCAATATCTTTTTTAAATTTAAAGTAATATGATTTGAGATTTTTTATGATAAATATTATGGTGTCGTAGTGGACCCTGAAATACTTATAAAACATTCTATATTTTTAAATTGATTTTTTGGGAGTATGACTCTACTCCACATATGAAAGGCTCATATTTTAATATGCTCGACCATTAGCATTGTAAAATAATTTTTTCCACTCCACTTTGGAAAAATACTTTGGTTGGTTTGTGGTTTTGATTAGATTAATGTGTGGTGTCCAAGACCTAAATAATAAATAATTCCCTCTCCTTTCCTATATAAACCCACTTCATATCCCATTCCTCTTCACTCAAACCATTTTGTGCTCAACCAAACCCTGCCATCCTCTCACTATAATCCTCCCTGTCCTCCTCATTCTCTCAAGAATCCCCTTTCATGCCTCTCCCAAGCCATTGGAATCACATTTCCATGTAATGAATTTATTCCTTTCTCATTTTTTTTCAAAATTCATTATATTGATATACCCTTTGGTTTCAATTCAAAATGAAGGGGTATGATTTCGAACCCCACATACATCCCTCACTATTTTTGAAAGATGAGAGACCTATTTACCTCTCATTAATTCCTATCATGTACTCATGTTACAATGCCAAAATTCCTTAATGATTTTCTCCCTTCTCATTTACATCCATGAAATTATTTTCTAATATGTATCTAAATTCCAATAAATATTTTGGTACATGTATATATATATTATCCCCCTTAATTTTTATTTCATGTAAATATGATGAACACCCATTTCTCCTATATCAAACATTTTTATGAATTCTTATGTCATGTCTTAGGTTGTTGAAGTTGCGTCACAGTTTTCAAATCCAAAATCATTGTGTATATTAAATACCATGTGCATTTCCCTATCAACGGTATTATCCTTTTTGAACATTTAAATATTGATTATATAGATTCATGTATTAATTCCACATTCCATTATCATGTAATAAATGATGATGTTTAATTAATACATGATATTTTATCGATGTGGCACACTTATGCATGAAATGAAATGATTAAGAAGGGTGCGCCCTGATACTGTTCCAATGAATTTGGTAAAGATTAGTATCATGATACTTCAATTCAAACGATGCTATAATCATGAGAATTCAAGTGAAATGAGGTTTTACTCATTCCCCATGTGAAATGAGCCTTGGATCATGCTAATGTCATGTCAAATTTTGAATCCACATTTCATTGTTATGATAATCATACTATATCATTCTTTTATGTTCATGTTTCTCTTATGATCCATTGATATAATTATTGCCTAAAAAGTAATTTCTTATTCATGTTATTAATTTTTTAATACCTTAGTGTGATTTATAGCTCACTCCTTTCTTATTCATGTCATCAGGTTGTCCCATGCAATTCTATGTATGAAGGAATGTGTGTGGTCATGTAAAAGATGTTTTCAATAATGATTTGTATTTCATGTTTTCTATTGTTATGTAATTTTTCTATGACCCAAAGACACTAGAAATATCGACCATCTATGTTTTATCAAGTGAATATTTTATGTAATAAATTATGTTTATGTTTGAAATAATGACCATGGTTATTATAAATATCATATTTGAAAAATATTACTTGTGTATGATTCATTTTTATTAATGCATGTGCTTTATCAGGGAGTTATGGATACATATGGTGAGTTAATATTTATATGTGTACATGTCAATAAAGAGTTATAAAAGATTCATTTGAGTAATTTTATATGATTCATTTATGAATAAGGAATTGTGTGTATGTAATAATCTTGATACTATGTATAAGTTATCACATGGATTAGTTTAAGTGATTTAATTATATATATGAGTCCTTAAATTGAATATATATCATGTTTTTTGATGAAAACATTATCTATTATATTCATAATTAATATTATGAGGAAATGTAAAATAAATTTAGATTATACTTTTCACATCATCAAGTGATATATATATCTAATAATTTAATGGGGTATGATTTATAATGTGTATGTAGAACTAATTGAGGTTACCATTTTAGACTAAAATCAATTTTTTTGTGAGAATAATTGGAATATTGGGAGACTCTCTTACTTTGAAATTTCATACTACCAAATAATATTACAAATTTCATTGATAAATGTGGATATTTTAAAGGATGAAAATATATAATAACCATTGGTGATTTAAATAGATATCATTTTGAAGATAAATATTTTTATACATAGACACTACATCATTTTAGATGTATATTCATTACATTTACCAAATACAAGCCTTTGGATTGTAAACGATTAGTGTCATTGGAGACTACATACACATTATTCTTATTTTATGGAATATTTTCAACATAACCTATAAATATCTTAACACTTACTAAAATATTGGACGTAACCTAAAAAGAACATTCATTATGATTTCGGGAAAGTATGAATAAGATAAGATGATATAAGAATGTCAATAACGAAAACCAAGGGAGATATTAATCAACGAATAAATAATGGAATATGAAATCAATAATGTGAATAGATCATAAAAATGACATAAAATGTTCATAATGAATCAGTAAGAGATCATTATCATGAATCATTTCAAAATACATTATAATTTCCGTGGAATTCATCAAAAGAGAGAGAAATCACCATCAATAAATCATGAATGATATATTCATGTCATATAATTTTTTTAATATCATTTGTATTCAAAACAATTCATATGTCATGGTTAAATACGGTGAATACAAAATCATAGTATATTTGGAATACATATCTACATCCCATAACATAATGTATCTGGAATCATTACATGTTTCACATTGTGTATCCTGAAAATTGATTTGATTCCCATAGTACATAAAGCACATTATCTTGTATCCCATAACTGATAAAGAAGATAATAATTGTTCACATAGTCATCCCTTATGATATAAATATTTACTTAATTAATTTTAGGGAGATATACTTCTAACTAACAAATAATCCATTCATTTTTCCATGACACAATAAAAGCAATTCATCATATTTTAGTCCCTATAAAAGAAATGAGTTATATTAACATTTAAGCTTATTCTAACCTATGGAAGAGAAATAGATTTCATAATATTATCCTAATAATAAACATAAACTATTCATAGAATGAATACTTATGTTTCCACTATGTTATATCCAGATTAATGTACAAGAAATACCAAATGTTTTGTCAAACGAGAATAGAAATTCCGTTAAAATATGATGAAAATATTATTGAGGAAATTAATCTTTTAACATTGAAATTTCTTTAAAAACAAATTATTTCAATAGTATTAATTATATAGTTTTACATGAAAATAATATTGAAATCTAGATTGATTGCTTCCAATAATTGTGTGGTCATGGTAAAAGAAAATTCATTTAAGTATGTACATGTTAATGTAAAAATAACATTAATTTTTGAGTAAATAGAAGACAACAATGACAATCAAAAATTAAAATTAAGGATACCATTATTACATTATTTAAAAAATTATTTAGATGTAAAAAATTTCATAAAAATAATTTTATAATAATAGAAACGTTGTTATAATTTTTTTTAAAAAAAATAGCATAATAGAATATATATTTTTGAGTTAATAGGGAAATTAAATTATTATTTGGTAAAATAATTTAGTATCATAGATTTAATAATTAAAGAGAGGTCAATGGAAGGAAACTGGGTGTCTTCCTAGACAATAATAGGATAAAAATAATTTGTTTCCTGATAGGTATGTCATAATATTTATTCATCATTAACTTAATCATTAACAATCTAAATAAATAATCAGATTTTAACCTAAAATGCTTAATGCATTAGTATCATCAGAATATTAATCATAATAAAAGTAATAAAAATATATTTTAATTTGAATAACAACAAAATTCATATATATTATCATAAAATATGTGAATGGTTATTATATACAATGCCCAAAATAACCATGTTGTTAGTATAGAATGTGTCCCATATAAGAAAATGTGAGATGATAATACCTTAACCATTTTGGTGGATTTTGAATCATAGGAAACATGAATGAATAACATTAAATTATCTATTAAATATAATTAATATGAATATATTCATGATATAACATGTTAAATGGTATGTATTTACACCAATTAAAATAATATAGGTTTATAAGATAGCATATGTCTAAATGTAGACATTTATAGACAAAAACTTTTCCTTTTATATTCCAAAACTTCTCATACACATTCTGACCCCTAGTATAATTATCAAAAATTTCATAAAAATATATTATAGAACTATAATTGTATATATCATACCATATATTATTTAATTATGACATTTTATTAGAATTGTAGTATAAATTAATCATTAAAAATGTTTTGGGTAGTAACTGCATCATTTTTTATGAATGTTTTATGTTTCTATATTCATTAATTATACATTAATCATGTTAACATAATATAAATAATTTTATTTATAACATAAATATAATATATATTAATCAAATATACATTTATTGTAATCCATAAATGCAGTATATAGAAAATGAATTATATTGTTCATGGAAACAGTAGACAGTACGTATGTTTCTATTTTCTAAAAAGATAGATAAAATAATGGTCAATATAAATGTAATAGTAAATAATATTTTAAATATTATATGTATCATATTTATACATTATTTTATCATTTATTACCATCAATGTGAAAATAAAATGAAAAATGTTTCATGTAGGTTTGTGCAAGCGGTTGTCCACACATATGCATGACCAACATTATCCTTCTTCACCACATTGGATTGTATAAAGGTAGGTGTAATACTATAACTTCATAAGGATAATTATATCTGAATTATTTTATATAAACTGAGAATATATCATTATATCCACCAATGAAAGGCGATGAAGGAAAATGAATTACATCAGTTCGAGAGGTGGTAGTCCATCACACACACGATCGACTGTTTGTTTTCCCATTTGTTTGAACTGGAGATTGATAAAGGTTATTAAATAAAAATAACCACATATTCATATATCATAGATAATTGTTTCATTTTATTTTAATTAGTTAAACATAAATAATGGTGCAATGTGAAGATGTTAAAATGAAATGCCTTTTTGAAATCCATTATTTTCGTTTAGAATTTCATTCTTTGGATATATTAATATTGACCATATGATAGGTCTTCTAGCAAGTAAATATGCTCTATAACATGACAACGTATGTTATTGATATATATTTTTAGGGTTTTGTCATTCCAAACAGTATAATAGTTTTTAATAAGTTAGGTGAGGAGGCCACATTTTATAATTATGGTGTAATGAAATTTTCAAAAATCCCTAAAACTATTTATTAATGGGAAGTCAATCAAAAAACATGCGCCTCAAAAAATTATAAAAAATGTACAGCTAGGTTAATATTTTCTTTCCAAGATTTCATCACAAAAAATCAAATTTTTTAATCATTTTATTTCTTTATAATAGATGTTTATTGACATTTACAATATTGGTTACACCACCTTAACAACTATATTTTCATTTAAATGGATAATTTATAAATTAAGAATAATAATAAAATTATATTAATTATAACATTTTGACTAAATTGTTGTAAATATATAATAAAACTAACTAAATAAATGTTAGAAGATTTTTAGAATTAATTCTAAAATATGCATATGTATTACAGATAACCCTGATATAACTATAAAAACAACAATAAATTTCTAATGATCATACTATTATATATGAAATTATATAATTGTATATTTTTATATAATATATAATTCTATTTTTAAAATTGTGTAACATATTTTTATGAAATGAAATTCAAATATTTGGAATAATTTAATATAAAATAAATCCCATATGATTGATAAAAAATGGTTTTGAAATTAAAAGGTTTTCATAAGTTATTTTTTAAAAATATTCTTACCGAAATTATATAAAATGATTTATATTTGTTTATTAATTATATAATTAGATAAATTTAATTTTTAATTAACAATAAATATAATGTATTCTGTTAAATATCCTTAATGAAAAAAGATGTTTTCAATAAATATCAGTAGGTTTCACTATTAATAAATTGTTAGTAATTTATGAATGTTCTAAAAATCCATAATATGATAATTTTGGAATGATTATTTCAAAAAAAAATTCAGTTTTTGAAATTAACTATTTATGATTTTAATGATTAATTTAAAAAATTTGTTTAGAAAATGTGATCAAATCTGTTTTAGAAATAAATATATTTTTTTATCAAAAAACTAGATTTCTGTTTATCCAATTAATGAAAAATATATTTGATTAATGTTAAAATATTTTACAATATTAACTTAATTATAAAATAGTTATTAGTTATGTATATTAACATAAAAACATTATTTGTGTACTAAATTTTTTTTAGAGAATAATAACTTTTACCTTCAAAATGATTTCTATTTTAATTTATAATCCTTTGATGTCTAATGAATTTATATTATTCTTGTGTATAACATATAATATTAATAATATAGTTAGTTATATTTATTCTATCTGGTTCAATGGCTAGGTTGTGATAGAATCATTAAATAATAAGTTTTTAATAATATATCATTGTTCCATTAAACATGGTGTTCCATGTAGTGAAATATATAAAAGAAATAATTTTTAAAAAAAAGATATATATTCTAAAATATTAGGGTGTAAAATATGTCCACCCACCCATAATTCAAATAAATTTATTCCTTAAAATGTTTTCATTGATTTGTATGTGTGTAATATTTGATAAATCCTTTTCCCAAAACATAATATCATAAAAGTGTTGATACAACCTCCTCTTATAAAGAGTAAAATGAAATATAATGATCTTAGATAATATGTAAATATGTATTCATTTAGGTAAAACATATTCAAGAGGGAAATTATAAATGCTATTTAATGGCCAAATAATGGTGGATAGTGATATAGATCGTTGATCACAATAATTTGAATAATTAAGATAAAGTTAACAACCATAAGAAAATAAACCAAATAGGTGTGAATAAAACCATAAATTAATTATAAAAGAATATAATAAGAAAAAAATTTCATTTCATATTAATTTTCATTTTCAGAAATTTTTTGGCTTCTTTTAATATGAAATTTTGTAAAACTGAAATATAGTTACTTGAAATATATTTATATCTTATGTATAATTCGTCCATTTTTTGGTCCTTTTACAATTTCCACATCATTTCATACTCCATTAGGTGAATATCAAAAAATAATATTTTTATTAATAAATAAAAAATCATTCATTTGACCTTATCTCCCCATAATACCAATAAATATATTGTTCTTTAATAGGATTCTATCAATTCAAAAATATGTAATGTTTCATCAACAATTACTATACATGTATATATGATCCCTTTTCCATATATAAAGATGTTTTTTTAATATAAAATATAATGATACCTCCAATGGCTCAAAGGACTTCATTTTTTATTGATTTCTGATAATCCACCTTTCAAGGGTTGAGGTGGAACCCTTACAAGGCCATTAGGTATAAGTATTACATGGACCGTAGACCTTAGAAGAATTCATTTCCCGTATTCTTCAAACATTACATACAACCCAGACTAACTTCTTGGAACTTCTCCTCCCCAGTATCTTCATCGTGAAATCAGATCTCCACCTTCACATGACTGTTTGGCCAGGCATTCCCATGCATGCACATGCTTTTCCCAATGTAACGTTCCATACCATCTCATTCTTACAATCTATTTTAGCTTCTGCAGTGGTTAAAACTCTTTGCTCATCCTCCTTATAATGCTTTTTCCTAGTAGGTTTTCTGGTTTTCATCTACATATAAAGGTGGATAGAATGCTTTGAAGAGCCCATAAGGCCTTACTGACCCGATGTCCTGGGTGGCCCAAAGGCCTTAAAAGACTCAGGGACCAAATCGGTGGCCCGAAGGCCCAAAAGGGGGTATATTCCTAGCTGCTACAGTGCCAAATAGTGACTGCTACAGTACCTGCTACAATGCTGCACAGTTCCTGCTACTGTCCTCCTACAGTACCCCCTCAAAAATTCTACCTTCTCCTGGATTTGATCCCTGGTCACTTGGATGCACTTATAGATTCCATACCAACTGGTCTAAGGATTATGTGCTAATGATGCGCATTATCATTTAATCATTATATTAACTATCTACTATAATGAGTATAGTTTAGCCTACTTAAGAATATCTATATATTTCTAGGATGATGTATATTTTAGTTAAAAATAGATATAAAAAAATTTTTAAAAATAAATTAACCTAAAATTCATGATCTCACTTTATCAAACTTGTAAAAAAAATTCAAGAACATGGATACAATTATCTTATCAGAATCTATTTTCAATACACTTTTAAAAATCCACAATAATATAATTTATTTAAATATATTTCATAATTTTATATTTGTGATTTGATATATGTTACACATGTTAATGAAATTTTAATGTTAAAATATTTTAATGAATCAACTTTAAAAATAATCATGAATAATTCATATTTTTATGAAATATAAAACCAAACATCTTCTTAATTTTTTTATCTCATCTCCACCTCATGGTAACATATCAATAAACCTATTTACCTGGTAGTATTAATATAATGCATCCATAAAATTAAAAATTATGTTTTTACATATATCCTTTAGAAAAAAAAATGTGAGATAAATTCAAGACGATCGCTTCTTGGATTTACAATAATATTTTGACTGTATACTCACATTATTAGGATATCCCTATAAACTATTTCTTTATATTCAATTATATGAAATATATGATGAAATAAATTACATAGATAATATGGAATAAGAATGACATTACGTCGTTGTAATGAAATTAGTAAGATACATATTAATTCCTTAAACATGATTATAAAATATTTATAACATCATTTATGTTTTTCAAAACCACTTTATCTATTGTAATCAAGGATCTCACCACAAATGTATGTCCCCATTATATAAAATAATTCTCTTCAATATTATTTATGGAAAATATATCACCTAGTTTAAAATTTATCTTCTTTTGGGACACTTCATATTCTTATATAAATGTTTATAAATCTCTTGGAGAGATTCCATCAATGTTATATATTTGATACAACACATATTCGATGCATGATTTATTTCATTATGTTATACTCATAAGAAGTTTTGGTCCACTATATATCTTATTATTTTTTGCCTATGTAGTAAAATATACTTGTTTTTTCTAATATCTTATCCTCATCCATATATAGTGGTCATATTATAATTAAATGTTATATTATATTGAAAACAAATTTGGAGTTCCCATATTGATGTTCATGTGTAATTTTAATGACATAAGATCTCCCATAATTTTTTTCTTTATGATAATATTAAATATTTCTAGTGTCTATTTCTTCATCTATATAGTTTTTAGTACAATCAATGTTTTATTATGAATCTTCATGGATGACTTATGATTTATATCATTAATTTTATTTTTCATAAGGATGCATCACCCATATTCACAAACATTTATGACATTCATTATCCATTCTGATTTGATTGATTCACATGTTGAAAAGTAAACTTTGATTGGATACCATCACTAAAATCATCGAAAAAAATATTTATGTTTATGGAATCTAATTGATGTAACCATAATGAAATTTATCAATTTATGTTTTTATTCTCTAGTCATCCTCTAATTGATTGTTCCCAATATGTGTTTTTCCGTTTAGATAGTTATATGTAAAATCTATTACAAAATAACTTAATTTGTTTCACCACTATCAAGATTACACAAATAAATATCATTTAACATTGACTGATCGTAATCTGGATAGTTCATCATTTTATTTTTTCACATTATTCACCCCTACATGGGATCAACATGGGGAATCAACTCCCATTCGACGAATTTTATCCATTCTGGACATTCTTGTTGGATTATCAATTCATCGATAAAGGTTTTTTGATTTTAATCTAAAACTATGAATATAGATATAATTAGAAAAATTAGGATTCATAATAATGTATGTAACCCATTATTCAACAACATTAGGAGAGAGATCATTAAATGAATTCCAGGTCTGTTCATAAATACATAATGTCAATTTTTCATTATATCCCACAATTGATTATGGAGTAATATAAAATCATCCTTCCTTCATGGGTAAAAAAATGGATGTGTTTTCTCTCGATTGGATAATATTATTTCCAATACAGGACATTTCAAACGAATAATATTACATTCATCTTATATAAATAAAATAATCTATATATGATAATTAATTATATTTTAGTATAATTGTATTATATTCAAATATTTTAAAATGGAAATTTGTTAAACATTTGTATCTTATTTTATTGTCCTTCAGTTAAGAATCATTTATATCTATTCTATTTTAGGTATTTCTTTAATCACATTTGTCTTGTTTTCAACATTTTTTGAATGATTCATACACTTTATCTTCACTATATCATTTTTTCTATATTTATATGAAACTATTTTTATCTTCTTCATCCTTTTTCAAGTGGTTCTAGCTTTCTTCTAGTGCATTATGAAATGCAGATTTTTTTTAATATATATATATATATAATCTATTTCACCTTCAAGTAGTGTGATCTCAATTTTTTTTTTGAAAATATATCCATATGAAACAATGATCATTACATTGAGGATGACTAAAATTGAATTTTTCTTAATAAAACCCACCCAATCATGGGGGAATAAATCATTTCAAGAACATGGCCTTATCTCTTACAAAATTATTACATTTACTAGGAAGAGAGGGAATATTATGGTAGATATTTATGTTATAAATGGGACTCCCTTTACATTCAAGACAATTAGTAGCGAAGTCTCCCTACCTCCATGTGTGATCTATTTCCATGTCACGGTGAATCAAGATGTTTTATGCCATGATCATTTAATTAAAATACAATGGGGTGTTAGTTTTTTTAATGAATAAGTATACTAGAACATTGGAGTAAAAATCCAATATAAAAATGGTGATGTTGTGATCATAAAATATAGAGAGTCATCTAAGAAGTTCTCTAGATTCTACATAAATAGGGTTCCTAGACCATAATGAGCATTGAATTCTAGAATCATGGATCCCATAACATCATGAACCATCCCACATGATCTCATAATAACATGATCACAATATATGTCAACATTAATGTAAGGTACATTTCTTGCGAGATATACTGGACCCAACTACCTTGCACATAGCTATGGCCACTATATGTTTGGAGAATACAATATTCCCTCTTTGAAGAATAACACCATGTTCCCCTCTGGTGGTAGGAAGGTGAAATTTTAGAAATGTATTAGACATGTGAGTTCTTTCACACTCTAATGGGGATTACATGTTTTCAATTTCATTTTTTTTGTTTTAAAAAACCTATTATTTATCTTAAAATCTAAAATAGTATTATATTTTAACATAGGGAATCTGAAAAAAAATTTATTCTTTAATAAAGAGGAAAACATTCCTCAACATATTCTTATACTAAATTATCTTTTTCATTATTGTATAGATGTTGATTTAATTATATCCTAATTGAATGTAATATTCAAATAATCATCACTTTACTGTTAATATAATAATGGGACCCAAATAATTAAAAATAAAATAACATAAAATAAGAAATCATATTAGCAGTGAACATATGCTCTAATAAAAACTTTTTGGACCAAATTATGATGTAATAAATAATGAGGGGGGGATATGTTTTGATATATCTTTCTTCCAATTTAATCATTTTATTCTATTACCTATTTGACTAGTTCAGACATTTATTCTCTCATTTTCTTATATAACCTTGTATTTTCAGCACACACAATGTGGATAGGTGATTTATGAGGTTAATCATTCATTTATAAATTCTTGTGTTTTTTGATCTTGGTGTTTGCATAAAAACATATTACATTATAATTTAGTACCAAGTGTAATGGTTTAGTAAAGTATAATTAATGGATGAATGTGTGGTTCACTATACAATAGTATGGAGGATATAAAACAAATATAATTCCTTTGATTTTTGATATCCTCGTCCAAATACATCTTAAGATGGACTTTTGTACTGTATATAGAGAAGGACATCAATTTCTTAAATTTTATTTTAAAACAATGAATGTACACAAGTTGTTGTTACCTAAATTGAATGTCACAATTTGGAATTTCCATCTTACACATACATTATATATATATTTGTATAAAAGAATATCATCTTATTAATAACATTTATGCATGATAGTAAACACGATCTCATTTATTTTCCAAAATACCGCATTGAATTATTTATTTCAGGTGTTGGTGAAACACATATTCACATCATATTCTTCCTTGATTTTTTTTATTTTTACTAGCTATATAAACTCTATTCAATTTGGATATCATCGAATACAGAACACCCTATTATTCTTATAAACACCACATCGAAACCAATTAATTGTTTCTATACATCATTTTTATACAAATATTTTCAAAGCGCTCCTATATTATTCATCTCATTAGTGAAAATGAAAACTATATAATACATATATCCCTATCATATTTTTTTATTATTTTTCTTCTATGTTGCATATAACCCGCAACAGTATGTACATGGTGGCCTTGAATCAAAAGATATTTTAAGATTACTATTTGGTCTTGTATTTTTGTCCATAAAACCCTAATATTCATTTAAATATTGTAGTTCTAAGCCTCTATCATTAAATTTATTATATATTTGACATACCAAGAATAAGTATACATATATGTATATATCGATATATAGGAATGGTAGCACAAGGTTACACCATTTTCATGCCTGTATTTATGAAAAAATTTAAATTCCTTATTTTGATTAATATTGACTTTCAATAATTTAAAAAAATTATGTTATTATATTTTGAATTTTAAGATTTTATTATTTTAAATGTGAAAAAATACAAAGAATTTATCTATTAAATTTATTCTAAAAATATATATTCACATATGAATCGACCCAATCATTATTATATATAGAATATTCCTAGAATACATTTTTATATTCATATTTAAATCTTCATTATTTGTTTCATATACATATATAAATATCCAAAAAAAATTACTCCATGCAATCAAAGCATTCAAAATTTATTCTCTTATACAAATTAAATATTCATTAGTTTTTGTTTTCTCTCCCTTTATTCATGGAACTCAACTCAAGTTTATTTATTCTTCTACCTTCATTAACCTACCTATATATATTATCCTTAATTTTCAATGAGATCCCCCCAATATATCATCCATCAATTTCATTATATTTCATGTATCAAGATGGGAAATATCATGATATATATTTTTGTTCAATACTTGTTTATATAAATTTTCCAATCCCATTTATTTATCAATATATATGGATTCAGATACATTGTGATCTCTTATATGAAAAAATTCATTTTGATTTAATCACATACAGTGATAAAAACAATTACATTACTTTTTTTTATGCATCTCTAGAAGATTAAATAATATGGTCAATCAAATATGAGATTTCCTCAATATGAAAAATATTGTTCATAATAGAAAATACAATTTTAAGAATTGTTCTTTATAAAAAAACCATACTTAGATATTTCAAAACACTGTAAAAGTATTTTGATCTTTATATGTGGCACCAAACTAATCTTTTAAAAATCTTGAACATCATTTTATCCATAATCATCCAGTTTTACTTTTCAAAAACTAGATTCATCTCATTGTTATAATATCTTTATGAAAAAAATCATGAAGTAAATTGTAATATGCATCATCAAATTTTCCAATAAATAAATTTTTAACTATATCCCAAATCAGCCAGGTGGATCTAAATATTAATAGTAAATTTATAAAAAAAACAAGAGAATTACATTCATCATTCAAATTGACTCATGTACTTTTCTGTAGACTTCCACTCTTTAATAACTACTTTGGTAATATTCAAGAATGATTTTAAGATTTCTTATCACATAAATTCATGTATTTGATTCCATTGGTGAACAAATCAACAATCATTAAAGATATCCATAATAATGAGATATTAATTTTCAGACTCCATATATCTTTATGTTATATTTTATAATAATTAATAAATAATTATTTGAATTTCTAAAATGAATGAAAATGTATTTTCAAAATAATAATTAACTTTAAACACTAATTTTATGATGTGACGTCTAATTATTATTCACATAATATGATTGGACATAGTTCAATGGATAACATTTTTATCAAGCTTGGATACATCAGAATTGAAAATAAATAATGTTTAATGAATATAACTATTCATGATTCATGATATATCATCTTTATTTCATATTAAAATATCTTGAAAACTACAATGACAAATATATAAAACCGAATTAGTTTTATAAACATGAATAAGAGAATACCACATCCTTTTACTCTAATTCCTAAATAAATAGGTGATTTGTCTGACCCATTCTATAACCACTATATTTTATTATTTGTGAAATTACTCACATCCCATTCTATTTAATGGGCCTATCAACCCATATGTAAAATGAATTATAATGATGATGATTTATGACTTAGTTAACTATCCACATCAATACTACCCACTCACTTAATTGGAAGTTCATTATTGATATGAAGATCAAACACCGACATTTAGTTTGATTAGTACCTTTCATGAGTCTGAGGGAAGTGTTTCACTAGATATAACAAAGTGACCCTCAACAATACCCAAGAGATTTAAATATTCTGTGATTCTCTAAAAGGTCTTCATTAAATTGTTGAATTCTATGACTAGCATGACTAAAATGATATTGTATAAATAGGGTGATGAAAATAACATATATGTCTTTTCTAGTTCTGCCGACACCAATTCTAAAGGCATTATGACTAGAAACGATTTTGACTAGTTTTTTTAATAAAATCATTATTAACCCTCTCCCCATGTGGGAGTCATATCTCACTATAATATTTTCACCCCAAAAGATGGATATTTCGTCCTTATCATGAATTTTATTTATGTGTTCCACTGAAAACATTAAAAAAGACTTTGAGTTTATTTTCAACTGAAATCCAAACTGAATGGGTTATTGTGATTGATAATTTAAAGGGAAATTCCCATTTATAAATTTTTATTAAAATAAAATAAATCATACGTTCAAAAATATCAAACAATGGAATTTAACATCAATATATAAGTTTTATAGGCATAATTTTACCTCATAAGTACATATTTGTTCATGAAATAAGTTTAATTTTTTTAATAATTTCTTAAGCGATTATGATGTCATCAAATTACATTATTTTTAAAAACTAAATTTTAAAATACTCAAATAAAAATATATCTTAATAAAAAAATCCCAAAACAATATCATATGAATGTACTAACCTTTTGAATTAAAAAAACACGTTCATAAAAAAAACATCACAATTTGTTAATTTAAAATTTAAATGAAAATATAAATGTAGAACCCCAATGTTTAAAAAAATAATTTTATTAACATAATGAAACACAGAGTCCTTACATAATAGAAATTTTAATTAAATAGATATTTATAAACTAGAATCTAAACATAATTTTTATTCTTCTAGGACTTGAATTTCAAAAAAAAATTGACATCTAAGGTTACGATATGTATGTTTTTATGAGTCTAATTGAACCAAAATTATTTTTTGGTGACTCATAAAATACCTTTATGAATGGTAACATGACCCCTATCAATACTAAATCATATTATTATTTTATCTTCGTAATGTTCTAAGAGAATGAGATCTTAATTTAAATTTCATGGTGATTGTTTTCAAATTGTTTTTATTTGAATAAATTATGAATTTATTTAAAATATAAATTAATCGTATTTATATAGTTATTATACAAAAATGGAGTTCATTTTATAATTATAAACATAAAAAAATGGTTAGGGTGAATTTTTGTGATGTTTCTAAAATAGATGATTTTTTTTGAATTGTGAAATACAGTCATTTACAAAATATGATATATAAATGAATTTATGCATCATACATGAGTCATGGATAATGTAAAAGAAACTTTTCTTGAACTCACATGCACTTAATACTATTTTGGGTAACATGAGTCATCATTATTTATTGTATTGAGAACTAATATAAATTAAATGATTAATATAATAGAACACCCATCCTCACTTCCACTATAAATACCACCCTCACCTCTCTTACCCACACAACAGTCAAGCATTGATCATGTTCTAAATTCTAAAAGAAAAAATTCCAAAGGCTCTTCCCCACGTCCAAGACCTGTTGGTCTCTCCAACAGGCCAAAACCAAAATCCTTAAGGAGGTTCTCAAGGAGAGGAGTTCAATAGGTAAAATTTCTCTTTCATTTTCATGGACTTTTTTCAATTATTTTATTTACATATACACTCTTCACCCTTTTATCCAAGAGTAATTAAATATCCATTATTATATATATATAACAAAATTTTATCTTGTTTATGTAAAAATTTATCAACATTATTTCTCCCCTCTTCCTCATATTCTAAAATTAATACCACCGCATGTGATGTGTTGATTTACTAACAGCATGAATGATGTATCTTAAATCTTCTTTAATTACATCCAATATAGTGGTAAAATAATTTTAATGGTTAATTTTTTTTATTTTTTATGATATTACCTCACTTATGTTTTGGAATTAACATATATTAATAATATTAAAAGGTATGAAATTAAAAAAGATTATGATAATTGATGTACCGCCCAAATGATCAAAATGAATTTCCCTAATGATTTATCTAATGATTCTTCCTCATACCATATAAAAAAAATTATTTATGGAAGAATTTGTTACCTTGGAAACATATTAACCCCATTTCATTCCACTTCTAATTTTTTTCATTTAATAAACATTAAATCCTTAATGAATCAATCATGGAAATCATTTAAATTACAAACCCAAAACAGTGGAAATAACAAAAAATTATTAGGAAATGGGTCTAATGATGATATAAAATTATTATATGAGGTCTTATAAACATGATTAATAATCCATAAAATATTAATAACACCATTTTAACTATTTTTATGTAGTTTTAAACAAGATGTAATTTGGAAAGACCTCAGTTATGAGAATTATTAACCCGATATTCATTCATTGTGTTAACATTCTACTTCATTAATTATGCATCATTAAAATTAACCGTGGTATTAATTTTGTTTATATTATGATTAATTATGTGTAAGAACAGTGTATGAACAAATTTCACCCAATATATTAATTCTCACTTCAATTATATGTTACTCGTAAGGGGATTTTCTTTTAAAATCCCTATTTAAAATTATATTTTAAAAAATTCATAAGAAATTTTTTATGAAATTATTCATGTTTTATGATTAAATATTGGTTCTTGGTAATTGATTATAATGAAGGTTAGGGCCGATATATATCTCTTATTCATCGGTTATGTTTATGTTGGAGGTCGTTTGTATGGTTACTCCATGTGTAACTACAATGGTTACACCCTAAGGTAGTTGTGAGGGTTACATTGTAAAGTAGCTGTGAGGGTTAAAAATCATAAGTTAGCCACAATTGATTCAATAAATGTATGTAATTACTTATGATACCTTTATGGTTATATATATTCTCTTTATGGTTTTATGTAAATCTCATGTTTAACAATGTTAGTAAATAGGGGTGAGAAGTATGCCTTCGTTAAAATGATTTCATATATTTATAAGTAATCATGGAATAATGGTTTATTTTCTTCTTTTTATAACCCTTACTGAAATTTTAATAATCATACCTTATTTTTAAATGTTTTTCACAAGATATAGGTATTTTCAATTGAAATAATAATGCCATTTTAAGTATCATAATTATTTTTATTTAAATGATGTCATTGTTTTGGTTTAAATAATCTATGTTTTAGATGAAATGGATATAATTTTTTAGAAATTACTTTGTATTATTGTCGGATTATATGCATGGGTTATATAATATCTTTATATAACTCTAAAAAGAAATGATTTTTTGTAATTTAAAGAAGTGTAATATAATTTAAATATCTAGATTATGTAATGTTTATGATTGTTTCCTTATAGTTTGTATCCGAGCATGGTTTAGATAAAATTAGGAGTTAGAATGATGTTAACATAATATCATTAATGTTGATACCATATGTCTATGTTGAAATGATAAATCATTTAAATATTTCCATGTTTCTTCATCTATGATTTTTCCGATTAGAGTGGTTTTCTGTAGAAGAAATAGGGAAGTAGTTGTTGGATGAAAATGCGAGTCTAATAGCATTCTGGATCCAAATTCGGGAATGGTGGAAAATGGAACAGAATAGTTGGTGATAGTAATATACCAAATTATGCATGAAATAATTAGTATTCACATCCATACAATAGAAAAAACAGAGCTACCACAAATGGAAAAGATTATTGTTGAACATTTTATAAGAAAACATCATCCTTCTTTCAGTGGATCTTTTGAACTAGTAGCAGCTAAAGGATGGATTAAATCCCTTGAAATGATATTTGATTTTATGGGATATTCATGTAATCTAATTTTTAGTATTTTGTTTTATCATTTTTAAGTTCATGATAATCCATGGTGGCCAATGGTCAAGAATATTCAGGATAGAGAGGATATTGAATCATTAGAGTGGAATTATTTTAAAAATGTTTTCATTGAAAAGTATTTTCCTAAGGTGGTTCAACATTGGACGGATTATAAATTCCTTGAATTGATGAAAAATGAGAATGATTTTGTGTCGATGTTTGGGAAAATATTCACTGGACTAGAAAGGTATGCTCCAACTCTTATTCAGGATATTTTAATAAAAATTAACCATTTTTTCTCAGGATAAAATATAGGATATCTATGGGAATTGGCTTCCCATAAGTTAAAAAGATTTGAGAAACATGTCTAATTTGATGAGATTGTAGAAATGGAATTTTATGATGACCATGAGTATCCTGAAAACATGCAGAAGAAGAGGTATAGATGGAATGTAATGGATAGAAATCAGTCAAATAAATTTGATGGTATGATAGTTCAGATTTTAGTTTTTGAAAAGTGTAGTAAAAAACACCCTGGGGAATGCCCTAACACACCCTGGAAGTATTTTTATGTATTTTTATTGGACATATGGGACAATATTTTAATTAAAATGATCTTAAGATCAATTTTTATAAGAAACATATAAATTTTTCTAAATGTGGTGAGATCGATCATTATGAAAATGTCTTCCCAAAGAAAGATATGAGTGATAAAAAGTTTCCAGTATATTTGAAAAAAAATTTGCGAGATCCTTTATGACTATGTTAGTAGATTTCAGGGTATCCAATAATGTGGTATCTGGTTCTTTGTTTATTTACACATATTTTTCTAATGTCTTATTTGATATGGGCTCTACATAAACCTATGTTTCTTAGAAATTTTCAAATAAATAAGAAATTTCACCCCAAGAGATGAGACCTAAATTTATTATTAACACACTAGGTGTGAATGTTATAGTATAAGGGTAACATAAAAATATTAATATTTCAATTCATGGAAAGACATTACGTGAAAATATTACAATTTTTCCCATTGTAGAGTTTGATGAAATTATGGGTTTGGATTGGGTTTTTGTTGATCATGCTATATTTGATTTTAGAGATAAAGAAGTTCTTTTTTATAATGTTTTATAGTTTTCCTAAAATTATGAATCTATATAATTGATAAGGTATCAAGATGATATAAAACTATTGAAAGCTTGAAATGGTAGTCATCTAGATCATGTTGTTGGAAGCAAGGGAACTATTTAATTTAAAGATGTGATATTGGTAAATGAAAACCTTGATTTTTTCCTGATGAGTTACCCAATGTTATAATTAGTCAGGGGTTTTAATTAAAATTGAATATAGTTTGTAATTGTAACCCAATTTCAAATCTCCCTTATCGAATGGCTCAAATGGATCTTCTTGAATTGAAAAATTCATTGTAGTATTTATTTGATGATGTTTTAATTCATCCTAGGACTTCACCATGGGGAGTTCATGTTCTGTTCATTAAAATGGTTTCATTGGGATATTAATTGATTATATATATTCAAAAAAATTACTATTATGAATAAATATTCTTTTTATCACATCGATGATTTATGTGATCACCTCTTGGCAGCTTAGTATTTTTCTATGATTAAATTGATATATGGGTGTCATCAGCTGATGGTTAAAGTTGGTTGATATTAAAAAAACATTTTAAAACAATATATGATCATTATCAATTTGTTGTTATGTCATTTGGGTAAACTAACGAATATGTTGTATTCATGGATATTATGAATAGAATAATACATGAGTTCTGGGATAATTTCCTGGTTGTTTTTTTGATGAAAATATAGTATATTATAAAATTAATTATAAACATGAAAACATCCAAGTGTTGTTTTGAAAACCATAAAAGAAAAGAAAACAATTTGAAAAATCAGAATGTGTGAATTTTGGTTGTGAAAATATTCATTCCATGTTCACATTGTGTCTAATTATTGTATAACTATTGATCCTGCTAAAATGAATATTGTTGAATAATGGAAAAGACCCATGAATATAACTTCAATTCATAGTTTTCCAGTTTAGGAATGCTATTTCTGGAGGTTTGTTGAAAATTTTCTTGATTTATAGTCTACATACTATGTTATTTCCAAAGAGAGTTAAATTCATATAGATATAAGTATGTGATTTCTGTTCTCGAGATATGAAAAAAAAGATTGTTAAATGCTCCATTTATGACCATACATTCTAGAAATGATGAGTTTTTTATATAAAATGGTGATTCATTATAGGGAAATGGTTTTTTATGATATAGAATGATCATGTAATTGATTATACTTTAAAAAAACTAAAAATGCCATGATTTAAATTTTCCCACACATGTTTTGGAATTAACTGTTGTAGTTTTCACATTTAAAATTTGGAGGGATTATTTATACAGAGCCAAATGAAAAATATATAATGACCTCATGTGTATAAACTATATATTCACTCAAATTTAATTAAACATGAGTCCTAGAAGGTGGATTGATTTGATAAAGGATTTTAATTGCAGGATCAATTAACATCCTGGGAAACAAAAAATGAGGTGGTTGCGTTGAGCCGAAAACATATAGCATCATAAAAAATGTTATGTTTAGAACATGAACACTTGATAAATGATTTTATGAATTTTTTATTGTATGTTATTGTTTCTAGAATTTCATATATATATTTTTTAGGTTTCAGTGCAATAATCTTTTCCAGTGATAATTAAGCAATATCTGATGGAAGATGGGGAGTTATAGAAAAAGGTATAATTGGTAAAAATGATTAAGATTCCAGAATTTAATATTGATAAAGACTATGTTATGTTATCTTGATTGATAATATGTGTTCCTTATGATTCTTATATAATGAATGAATTGTTCTGTGAATATCATAGTTCTCTATTATCATTTCATCCTGGTAGTATAATGTTGTACAGAATCCTTAAAGAGTATTAAGGGTGGGATGGAATGAAAAAAGATATTTGAAAATTTTAACATGAAATTTTTGACATATCAACATATTAAATAAGTGAATTAGTTACTGAAGAGGGTTCTTATGCCTTTAAGTGTACTAGTGTGGAAATGAAAAAAATATATTCGTGCAATTATTTGTGGGAATACCAATGAATCCTTGAGATAAATATGCCATTAGGGTTATTATTGATTGACTGACTAAATTTGTTCATTTCAATCCTATTCGAGATATTTTTCCTTTGGATCAGCTTTCTCAAAATTAAATCATGATATTGTAAGGTTACATGGAGTAACACTTTTCATTGTATCTGACTATGATCCTAGGTCCTATTATAACTTTATCAATGGCCTTCAGAAGATTTTTGGGAAGTGAAGGAAATTTTAGTACATTTTTTCATCCTCCATCAGATATGTAGTCAGAACGAACGATTAAATATTTAGAAAATATGCTTTAATCTTATTCAATGGATTACCAAGGATGTTGGGATCATCATATATATCTAGTTTAATCTTCTTATAATAATATTTTTCATTCTAGTTTACAGACGACACCTTTGGTGACATTCTATGTGAAGCACCGTTGAACTCCATATTTGTTGGATGAAGTCATGGAATGTCAGTTTATGGGACCGGAATTAGTATAGGAAGCGGATGATAAATTGAATATGATCTAGTAACATATGACAATAGATCCGAGAAGGAAGAAAAGTTTTGTAGATAACATGAAGAAAATTCTTTTTTGAGGTAGGCACTCTTGTTTTTCGTAGAATCTCATGATGGAAAACACATATGTATTTTGTAAAAAAATAAATCCAAGTCAATAGTTCATTGGACCTTATGAAATATTATAGAATATTGGACCAGATTCTTATTGAGAAGTATTACCTCTGATTTTCTCATTGGTAAACATTTTTTATATTTTGATGTTGAGAAAGTATGTTGCATAGTAATCTTTTGTTTTGATCCCAGAAGCAGTTAACCTTGAAAAGAACATTTCTAAGGAAGAGAAACCTGTTCATATTATTGATCATAAGAAACAAGTATTGTTGTATAAGTTAACCCACTAGGTAATGATTTTTTTGGTAAAATGACATAGTTGATGAAGAAACATGGGAATCTAAAAATGCTATGAGGGAAAGGTACCCTCCCTTGTTTAATAAAAAAATTGTGAGGATGCAATTTTCAGAAGGTATAGAGAATGAAAACCTCACGGTTTAACAAATAAATTTAATGAAATGAATGAAACAATGAGTCTTTACATAATATAACTTTGTTAATGATATTTTTATAAACTAGTCGTTAATCATAATTTTCCCAATTCAATGATTTAAAATTTGAAAACTGGGAAAATATGGTTGTGATCACTATGTTTTTAAGAGCCTAATAGAACTAACCTTATTTTTTAGTGAATAGTTACATACTCTTATGAATATTAAATGATATGTAATATGAACCTTATAAATATTAAGTTACATTTTTATTATTATTTTATTAAATTTATATTATAAAAATATTTAAGTAAATTTATCTAGGTGATAATTTAAAATTTATATTTTAAGAATAAGTTTTTGATTTTATTTTAATAAATAAATTAATCATATATATGAATTTTTAAAAAAAAATCGATTACATTTTTTAATTCTTAACATTGAAAAATGGTTAGGGTGAATTGTTTGGAATTTTCTGAAGTACATTAATTTTTTGAGAATAGTGAAAAGGAGTAATGTACAAAATATGCTATATAAATAATTTTTTTTCATCATTCATGAGTAATGGTTTATGTCAATAGACATTGAATTGAAATCACATGCACTTATTACTATTTATGTTCACCTAAATCAATACTACTCATAGTATTGTGAAAAAAGTTAAACTAATGATTGAAATAATGGAAAATCCCTCCTCTTTGCAACTATAAATACCACCCTCACCCCCTATTCCTATAACACCTCTCAATAATGGAATCATTTTAAAATTCTTCCAAATTCCCTTCCTGAGGTTCTCTCCCACATCCATGAAAATCTTGTCCCACCAAAAAGCAAAAAAAGGCCTTATGGAGGATCTCAAGGAGAAGAGATCATGAGGAAAAAATCCAAATTCATTGTCTTTTCTTATCTTTTAAATTTTTTATTTTCATATAATCTATTAACCCCTTTATCCAAGAGGAATTAAATATACATAATTCAATATAATATTTATTTTTATCATTTTATTGTGAAAATGAATCACCATTCTTCCTATCCTTTTCCTCTTATTATAATAATTAAAAAAATGAATTGGGATGTGTTGATTTACCATCATTGAAGATGGCTGTAGAAACATTTTATTGGGTGAAATAGATTTTAATGTGAATTATATGTCCTCTATTTTGTTCTACAATTATCTTATATGTATAATATTATAGAAATATGATGAAACAATATAATTGTTATCTAAGAATCGCCAAAATGATCTAAATGAATATCACTAATGATTTAACTAATGATTCCACCGCATAACATATAACCCAAATTATTTTTTGTGTCATTTAATATTCTTATAAAAATTTAACACCATTTCAATTTACATAATCAGTTTTTATTCAAATCTATAAGATAATACTTTATGAACCATCCATGGCAATTTTGTAAAGAAAACACCCAAAACAATGGAAATAACAAAAAATTATTAATCAATGGGTCAAATGATGACCTAAAATGATCATATAAGGTTTTGAAAACATGATTATACATCTATAATATATTAAAAATATTCTTTTAATCATTATAAATTTGGTTTATAAACTTTTATGTAATATTAACTAGAGGTAAGGGAATTCTTAATCCAATTCCACTATTTGGGTTAACCTTCTACTTCTTTAGTTACGTGGTATTAAAATTATTTGTGTGATGATTTTTTATATTATGTTGAATTATGTGAGTATATAGTTTATATAAATATTCCATAAAATCTTAATTATTTTTTTAATTATAATATATTTTTAATGGTATTTTATTTTTATATCATCTTTCAAAAATATTTTTTACTGAATTCAAAAGAAATGTTTTAATTAATTATTCATGTTTTATTATCATGATCTAGTTATTTGGAATTTTGTTTAATGATGGCTGGGACATATATCTCCCTCTAATTCATTTGGTATGTGTATGTTGGAGGTTATTCGTACGGTTACTATAAGTGTAACTGTGATGGTTACTCAATAAGGTAACCATGAGGGTTATATTGTAAGGTAGCCATAAGGGTTACAAAAAATAAGGTATCCACAAGGGTTCAAATATATGTAATTAATTCTCCAATATACCATTATGGTTATATATATATTTTTAATGTTTTATAGAAATTTCATGTTTCACATTGTAAAAACATATTGATGAGAAGTATGTCTTTTTGAAAATGATATCATATGTTTATATGTATTCAGGGACTAATTGTTTTTTTCCTTGTTTTTATATACCTTACTGTGATTTATATACTCATACCATGTTTCTAAATGTTTCAAAAAGGTTATAGGAATTTATGTGAAACAATAAATGAGAGATAATTGTTATCAATATTTTCAAAGAAATAATGTTTTTGTTTGTGTTAAAAATTTTATGTTTTGGATGAAATGGATACTATTATAATAATACCCATATTGTATGTATATGGGTTTATATGTATGAGTTATGTCCTAAAATTCTAAAACACAAAACCATAATGAACTTTGGGATTGTAAAGAAGTGGAATATTGTGGAAGTTGTATGATATTGTAATGATTATGGTCTATTCTTTTAACAGAATATAATGAACAATTATTTTTAATGAAAATTTGTTTTAAAAAAATGTTCTTTTAATATTATGTAATAATTATTATAATTGAAATGAGTGTAAATTATTTTTTTAACGTAGAGAATATTATAATAATATTTATTTAATTGTTTCCAATTTAAGTTAACCTTAAATTGACATCCTTATTTAAACTATTTAATCAAAACTACCCTTCTTAACATTAAATTTATCTAATCACATACCATTAATAATTTATATTTTATCATAGGAATATATTAAATTTAGTTGAATCAAATTATTTTTGAATTTAATAATAATTAAATATAATTACCTATAAAACAATTTTTATACATAAATATTTCAATTATTTACTCTATTTAAATTTACATTATATTTTAGTCTTCATTTAATTTTTCATAATGACATTTTGTATTTTATCCCTGTAATATATTAATTATTACCAATGCATGTAATAAAATATATTTCAATTTATTTTATGTTCAATGGATCATGTGATGAAATCTATTCAATATAATATTTATACAAAGGAACATATAATATAAAATCTCACAGTTTTACCCAGACACGGTTTAAATTACATTAAAAAAATATAGCATATGTTAAAAAATTTTGAATCATTTGAACTAATAAATAGGATGTCTGTTTGTTCAGATTAGTTTAAGTGTTTTGAATTTGGATGTCGTTATTCCGAAAAGGGATCTAGAACTAGGTTTGAGTCATTGTACAGTGTGTATGATTCATCAAACGATGTGTATGATTTAAAAAGAAAAAAATTAATAAATGAATAACTCATTTTTAGTCATTTCAATGAAATAATTTGAGTCATATATGATTTATGGTTCAACAAGTGATTTATTTCATATCTTAACATGAGTTGTTCTAGTGTTGCACATAAGTCATATAGATGCATATGAGTCATCTATGAAATATAGTTTGTTTTTTTATGTAAAATTGACTCATAATTTGTTTCTTTATTATGGTTAGGTAATATTAATCATATGGTTCCGTATGAGTGATTAGTGACTATGCACGAGTCATAAAATTGGAGAAATTGAGAGTTCACCAAGGCATGACTTCTCAAGTAAACATTTATTTAATATTCAAAATAAATGAGAAATAAATTCCTATTATTCCCTACATATCTTCATGGACTTAATATCAGAATAGATCAAATGGGTTGTGATCCAAAATTAAAATTAAAAATTTTATAGTATATTTTTATAAACAAAAATATTGTTAATATATTAGTGGATTTATCACACAATGAGAATCAATATATGTGAACCTGATTAGCAATGTGGAAGAATTTAAATTTCTTGATATATTTTTATAGATTTTAATAGAGAAAATATGATAAATTCATTATTTTAATTTAAATAAAAATTCTATTTTAAGATTAAATTAGTTTTAATGAGTATATTCTATAATATGTATTGGTAAATAATTCAGAGGATACTACAAACTCCTCTTTATGATTCAATTATCCCTATTATTTTTATAAATTGTTATCCTTACTCAAAATGATTGAAGATTCTACAAGGACTTACATAATGGAGTTACATCCATACTATAATATTTTGTTCCCTTTCACTATTCCTTTTTAAAAATATAGTAGGCTAAAAATAATGATAAATGAATTGATATTTAAGTGAGCATAACATTTTATTTTAATACCCTTTAAGGAAAGATCATAATAATCATAATGTGAAATATATGGGTGATCATTACATGGATTAACATATAATTTAAATGTAATGAATCCTTTTTAAATTATTTATTTTCTATAATGTAATATAGAAATAGTATTCCAATTATTTATGGGAATACAAATTATGCAAGAAACCATGATTAAATGTTTTCCCCTAAGGACCCAATAGTAAACATGTTGAAGAATTATTTATTGTATCATAGATAATAACTTGAAAAAAAATTCCTATAAATTGATTTATAATTTTGAATAAAATACTACAAGTTCTCATTTGAAAGAATGATCAATATGGTTAAATAAGGATACTCTTATTTAAACTTTTGATATCATACTATTATCATGAGAAAAATGTCATAATGGAAAGTGTCCCTTGGGAAAACCGAGATTTAGGTTCTTACAAGCGATAAAGAATGTCACACGCTATATTGGAAGGCTAGTGAATTCAAATACATTTTCAAAAGTAGATTTTGGAGGACCCTTTAAAATTAATAAATATTAATTATAATGACCCCATTAGATGATGGTTAAGAGGTTTTTAGGATATACCATCAACCTGTCAGATCCATTATAATATATGCATCATTATGTGACTTCTACCAATATTAGATATAAGGAATTTCAGTATATTATGTAAATGATTTAGTGATATCTTCAAAGTTTACTTATTTAATTTTTTGTAGAAAAAATAATTCTTGAAATTCAACATGAACCTATAAAAGTTGAATGTTTTACATAAAAACTGGGTAAATCATGGTATAATTTATTTTCATAAATTTTTTCCCAAATAATAAATGTTTTGATATCAAAATATAGTGGATTGAGAACATATCAAGTCATAGAGTTTAATTAGATGAAAATAATTTGAAAAAATGAAAGGGAATATAGATTCACCCATCACACTCAAATTTCTATCACCACATATGTGCACTATAATTTGTAGTAGAGGTTCCCCTAGGAATGATAAAAATTTTACTATAAGTTAATTGTGGAGAATCATAGTTTTGACCACTGGTGTGGTATACCCATTTTTATTCCATGATATTGTATGGTTGGAAGAATATTATGCTTCCACATTTTCTTTTTTATGGTATTGTGGTAAGTGATGTAGTAATAGTCATATTTCCATCACATGGAAGAGAATATCATATTACTAATAAAGTTATGATAATTATTTTTTTTAAGGGAATTAAATAAATTACAACATTACCTCTTTCACACATATGTTCTGTAAAAGGATAATGGGATATAAAATATCAAAGGAGTTATGGAAAAGCATGAAAATGTGATTGATGAAAATATAATGATTTTGAGGAAAATATTCATATATGGAGATCTGGGTTAAAATATATATAAAAAGTTGATAATGTAACTTATATGACATATTTATAAAGATAAAAAGATATTTAGAAATATTAAATGTTTTGGAAAAAAAATATATAGTAATTTTTCACTATAATAAAGCTGATTAATTATCTATATAACATATTCTACATACAAATATATGTGATAGAGAATATAAGAGGTCTTTCCAATGATGATTTTCAAAAAATATACTTGAAACATTAATGAATAATGTATGAATATTCAAAAAATAATGCAGAACATGATATGTAATTATAGGAAAAATAATAAATTAATTATATTGATACAAATGATGAATCTAATATAGATTTAGAATGTGATGATAAAAAAATGGGGAGAAGAATATGTCCTGGGATTTTGTCACTAAGAACATGGGAAGAGATAATTTAAAATAAAAAGTTATGATTACCCATAAATGTTATTTTTATAGAATAATTGATAATTTGGAAATTAATAATGAAAATATTTAAAATGGATGAAATTGATATGAATATGAGAAATAATTTTTTTCAATGAAAATTTCTAGGTGATCCTTTAAATTAATTATAAATTATTTAAGAAAACATCAAGAAAATTCATATGAAATATACAGGGAATTGAAGAAATTGACTCCCATAATCCTTGAAAAAGTGTTGCAATGAAGTTATCTCTATTAATAATGGATATTTCCTTTCTCTGAATGAATTAAAAAATAAAACATCATTCATTTATATGGGGGAATATAAAGGCTATATTAAATATTAAATAGGATATGACATGGTGGCTAGAAGTCAGTAATACCTAACAATCAAAACCATTTTAAAATTATTAGAATGTTAGTAATATAATAATGATTTTATAAATAGTGATTTCACTATGGGTATAAAAAATTCTGAGATAAATTGTTAGTAACATGGACATATTCCAAACAATCTTAACAAAAATTTGGATACAAATGATCAAAAATGACATAGGGAATTGTCCAAGTGTATAAACATGGAAGACACCAAAAGAAAATGAGTGATGATTATAATAAATATAAAGATATTTTTGAGGAATCATACAAATATATTGGGATATATATAGACAAAAATTGTTTAAAAGTTTTCATAATTATACACATGACACTTTATTTAGCTTATTCAGTTTGTTAGAATTGAAAAATATGATTGTAGGGATTCAATATGAAGATAAAAATAATGAAAAATATTCAAAAATAAGGACATGTTTAAATTTTTATAGAAATGGAATTCTACAAATATTTTGGAAATTAAAAATCTATAATTCATTTCGACATCATGTATTTTTTCACTATAAATTTAGTAAACATAAAAACTCACATATTATGAATCAATATTTTTTATATCAAGGAACATATACCCAGAAATATTATACATTTTTTTAAAGTTATTAATTTCAAAATACTAGAATAAATAAACTGTAGTAAGACTAAAAAGTAGATTTTATTGATCTATATTAATGACAATAAATTTTAGAATACAGATGATTAATGATAGAAAAGGTAATAAATAAGTTTTTAGGATATTGATGTGATGAATGATAATAGAGGTGGAAAGAGAGGTGGGAACTATATTATATATAGTTCATGTGAAATAATATATGGACTTGTGTTTCCAAATAATGTTCTTTTTATAAAGGTATAAAAAATTATGGAACCTTTATGTACTATATAAGATGAATTATTAATGTAGACATTATTCAAGGAATGATTAATTATAGTTTCATGTTACAGATGAATGAATACAAAATTATAAGAATATTTATTTTAATGAGGATGTATTTATATTATAAAAAACGAATAGATACCGACAAAATTAAATAATTTAAAGAAATATTAGCTCATCATGAGATAAAACTAAAATTCAAGAACATTTTTCATTGAAATGATACTCTAAAAAAAGATCCTTTAATTTATGATCAGTAAAAAATAATTGACCATCAAAAAATTTACGAATTTTATGTTTTAGAGATGATGAGTACATTCCTTTATGTTGAGCCAACAAGAATTCATGATTCCAAATGGTTCTTTAATTCCAAAACCCTTTTATTTCAGGATATCTGTCTTAAAAAAGTGTTAATGTACGTCTATAAAACTATTCATACTTATTTTTATCTTATAAAAAACAAATATAGTGAGATATTGTTTTATGATGTGAAATATCATAGGCAAGTGATGTTATATTAAAATCAATATAAAATTTATTTTGTTCCCAAAATAAATATTAGTTACATAATTCATGATAAATTTTGTTGAAATAACCAATAAATGTGTAACTGAAATTTGTATAATATTCCAACTATACAAATGGAAGAACCATATTTATATTTTTTTAACTCGTATTTTAAAAACTAGTATTGTCTAATTAGAAATAGATTGGAAATTTTTTACATCATTACTGAGGTATCCCTGATGTCATGCATCTCACAACAATTTGAACCATTATGTAATTTAGAATAAAAGAGGGAGAATATTCACTGACTGAGAATCATTAAAGAATTTTAATTGAGAAATAAAAAAATTTATTGTTAAATTCCATTGAATTTGATTTCAATATATGTGAGAGGAAATAATATGAAACTTAAATATTTACATTATAAGTGTTTTATGGGGTTAAAAATATCCATTGGGGGAGATTGAATTTTCAATGCATGGATTGTATTTTTTTCAAAAATGTTGGATAAGATGATAATAAAAAGGTGTAAATATTTGAATGGAATATATATTAATCATGGATTATCAACTGATTATTTTAAATGTGTAATAGATTACCAATATAACTTCTTGAAAATTACCAATTTATATAATTATTGTAGAATCGATTAATGTGATGATTTTAAGTGTGTCGGCCATTAATGTTAAAGATAAGTAAATTTCAGGACGTATATATCAACAGAAACTAACATTAATCTCCCTGGAGGATGGATGAATGGGTTTTTAGATTAATTAGATGAGATTCTGTTATTAGGAAAATGACTTCATACAAAAGTTTAAGACATTATGCTTCATTTTTTCATCATAGATAGTATTCTTTAAATTAATAATGTAACCACCCAAACATTTATTAATGGAAATTACAATTGATCTAATGAAATTTATTATTATGTAATATGGTTATATAACATATGAATATCACTAGTTTTATGTTTTTCAATTTCAAAATACCATTAATAATTGTTATCATTGAAAATATAGTCATTGAAAAGTGATCTCATGATTATTATAAAGGGCATTAAAATCTAATTTATTCAGAAAATGGAAGTGATGGCCTCAACCAGTTGAATTTCTCTACATGAGGTCCATTTGTTGCAACTCATAGACGAGGTGGAATCATGTGGCTTTGATCCTAACCAATTTCATGCTAATCATCATCATGTTAAGATTGAACAAAACCACCTACAAGATTTGTGGATGTTAATAAATATTACCACATGAGTGATGTTATCTGAGCCTCCTCAAGAGTCAGTTACCATCACACACCTTACCCTTTGGTCCTATGCGGTTTTTTATGGTTTTAGGTAACAATAACCTAGAACTATGATTATGCACATTATTTTTGTACATAGAATATACATTCATTTTATTAATTTTACATTGTAAATAGTTTTTAAAGCACAAAGAGTATTTTTAGTTAATATTCAATTAAGAAATGTATTTTGATGAATTAATGAAGTTTTTATTTAAAAAATATTTTAATAAAATATTATAACTGAATAATTTTTCATAAAATATAAATGATCGTATAATATTTATTATTATAATTGTAAATTTTTTATTGTTTTAAAGCTATTTTTGACATTACCCTTGAATTTTTGACAAATGGAAGTTTTTATTTTAAAAGTAAAAAATAACATGATTATAAAAATATTTAGATAAAATTAATATAATTGTTGGGATCAGGAAATTGAAATTATCCAATGGTGAAGTTTTCATAATTTTCTGAGACAGTCTGATTTTTGGGTAATAATAAAATACCGGTTAATTATAAAATGTGTTTTATGACATCATAATACCCTAATAGTAATATAATAAAATAATATAAAATATATTTTCCATAAAAATATTTTTTACATTTAAAATAATTTGATTTATATTTGTTTTATTAGTTTTATGGTACCTTAGTGGACCCTCCAAGACATATAAATCATTTTTACTTCTGAAATTGATTTCCTTGAGAGTATGACTCAACTCAACATAACGAAACCTAATATTTCACTATGTTCGGCCATTTTCCTTGTAAAATAATGACTTCCACTCCCCTTGGAAAAAAACATAGGCTAAAACCATGGGTTGGTTTGTGTTTTTGATTTATTTAATGTGTGGTGTCCAGAACCTAAATAATAATGAATTCCCTCTCCATTTCTTTATAATCCCTGTCAATATCCTATTCTTATTCACTCATACCATTTGTATCAGGACCATACCCTGACCTCCTCTCCCTAAAATCCTCTCAAGTCACCCCATTATCCTATGAATCCCCTTTTCAAGCCTCCCCCAAGCCTTTGGGATCACACTTCTATGTATAAGATTTCTTTCTTTTTCATTTTGGTTCAAAATTTTTCATATTTTTATACAATTTTGTATTAAATTAAAAATATTAGGGTATGATTTTTCACCTCCCCCATACATCCCTTATTATATTTAAATATTATATACCTCTTTCTTGTACATTAATTTCTCCCATGTACACCTATTACCATGTGGAAATTCTGTAAGGAATTTCTTTCCTTTCATTTACATCCAAGAATTATTTTCGTATTATAAATATAAATTCCATTCCATATAATGGTACAAGTATATATATGACCCCCATACTATACATGTAATTTTCATATTACGAGACACCCCTTTCTCTCTTATCAACCATTTTTATGAAATATTACGTCATGTTGTTTTGCTGCATAAATTGTATAACGACTTTCTAAATCAAAGTCATTTTGTAGTGAATACCATACTTATTTCTAAAAAAGGGTATTCACCTTTATTCACATTTCTTATTTAATATAGTGATTTATTTATGAAATCCAAATTCCATTATCATGAAATAGATGATTATTTTTAATGAATCTATGTTATATGATTAATGTGGCACACTTATGCATGAAATTAAATGTTTAAAAATGGTGAACCAAAATAGAACTCATTTGCGTTGGTTAACAATCAGTGTCAGGTTTCATCATGTGAAATGAGGTCCTACTCATTCTAATTAACATGAAATGAGGGTTTACTCATGCTCCATATCCAATGATCATTGTCTCATGTTAATATCATTTTAAATCATAATGCCACATTTACATGTTATGATAATCATGCTATAGCTTGCCTTTATGATCATGTTTCTATTATGCCCCATTAATATGAACATTTCCTAACATGTAATATATACATTATTTTATGCCTTTTGACTTTCTTACTAGGTTTTATATTTCTCCTTCTTTTATTCCTTCCCTATGGTTTTCCCATGCAATGCAAAGGAGGAAGGAATATGATTGGTCATGTAAAAGAAGATTTCAATAAAGATGTGTATTTCATGTTCTAAGTTGTCATGTAATGTTGCTAATACCAAAAAACACTAGACCTGTCAATATTTTATGTTGTATCAAGTGATGATTTTATGTAATAAATTATATTTAAGTGTAAAATAAATTGTGGGGTTGTTGTAGTTTTTAATAATGGATATGATCAGTTATTATTGGGATTAAGATTAGCTAAACCTAGTGAAAGACTTAGGAAAAAGAATAACAATAATAAAAAATCCCTAATTTTTTGTGTGTATTGAGTTAGAGGTTTATCGTGAAAATATATCCCTATCTGGATATAATCAACTACAGGACACTATGACACCGATGTATCTATTGGTAAAACCCAAAACACCACTATTATATCGATTGGAAGGGGAACAGTTGCACGACAACGGGCCTTTCTACACTATTGGTTACAACTCTTTTTTAGGATATGATTTGGTAAATTCATAATCTTATTATAACCCATTATTAATGGAATAAAAAATTCCCTTAAAACTTTATGTTTGGAAGTAGATCATATATTATATAGATAATTTATGGAAATAAATGTAATTTAAAAGTTATCCCATTTTTTCACGGGATTCCCCATTATGTGTTACACCTAAAATTCAATTTATTCCATCCAAATGATGGTAATAGGAAGGAATTAGGCTAAAAACAGCTGTGAAGATCAATTTGACCACTAGTGTAATGAGATTCCAAATCCATTAGGAGCAGGAATCAGGATTTTTATCATGATACCCTCTTAGTTAACAGAAGTTTTTAATAGAAACATTGGTCAAGAGGAACATTCCTCCCCCTCCCCCCAAGAAATAACAAGTCACCATAGAGAGCTTCACGAGAAAAACGCCACCTAATATTAATGGATCATATGATCCATCAATCGTCAGAAAATCGATAAACTCTATTGAGAAGGTCTTCTCTATCATTCAATGTTATAGACAAGAGATGGTACTTCTGGATGCTTATCTTATAAAATGTGTAGCTGATCAATGGTTGAAAATGATAATAAATACAATGCCTGAAGTAGATATTGTGTCGTTTGAATATAAGGATTTCCATAAATAGTATTTTGACAAATAATTTCTTTGTACCCTTCGACTTAAGATGGTTTGGGACTTCTTTTTCCCCAAGAAAAAAAGACAAAAAATCCATCGTCGCCTACAAGGAAAACATCATACGGCATGCATGATATGTTTCTATATTTTTCGTTACCCCCAAATTCAAGGTTCACCACTTCATTGGTTGGCTAAATCCTAGCCTACACAAATCCCTATCGATCCGTGACTTAAAGAGATATGGGGAAATTGTCGGATGAACCCTCAATATCGAAATGGAGATCGAAAAATATCAATGGTATCATTGGGATACGAAGAATAAATTGGAATTAAATTCTGGTCGTCCGATGGATAAATCCAGCGGTGTTATGAAAATCTAGCACCACACATGATAATGTTTCAAAAAGTAGCACCCTGATAATTTCTTGAAGGGAATGAGGAAATTTAATAGGTCTGGAAGAGAAGAGAACATGGACATGAATTGTTGCTAATAAAACACCGTAGCTGCAATAGAGTAATGGAATTCTCCATTATATGATCACCGTGTTTTTCATTTCATAAAATTAAAAAAACTATAGAACATTACAAACCAGTGCCCGAAACCAATGGTTTTTTTAGGAAACCAACATCTTCCAATGCAGAAAGGGAGAGCTTTTTCCGTACCACTAATGTGAACCCTAAAAATGATTTTTTGAAAGGTACACAAGTTATTAATTCATTAATAGAGAACCAAAATTTTTTATTTTGGTTCAATGTATTATTTTATATCCATGATGATTAGTTGAACAATCCCAACAACACCACAAATCATGGATGTAAAGATGTCTGTGAGAATGCCAAATGCGGAAATCATCACATCCCATGAATATAACACTGCCCCTATAATAATTTGAGGATTAAAGTATTTGGAAAATCTCATCATACTCCCTCTGGTGGAATTTAAAGCAACTCTTGGCATGGATTGACATTCCCTATATAGAGATATCATAAATTTTTGTGAGTGGAAAATCACTCTCCATGTGGAGAATCGACCATAGATTCTAAAAAAGTTAAAGGAGGAGGATAAATATTATTTAGATCCAGAATCTCAAGCATGGATATTACTTCCCAATGAGCACGCATATCTAGAACCGATGATTTATTATAAAGAAGAAACAATTCTTGAAGACATTCCTATTGTGAAGGAATTAACTACAGTTTCTAATGAGGAATTTTATGGAATTCCTTCTAGAAGAGATGTTGAATTATCAATTGATATTAATCCTAGGGCATTAAAAATATCCAATACTATATATATAATGTCCATTGAGGAGTGTGAGGTGATGAATAAAGAACTACAGGAGAACCTGGATATAGGGATTATACACCAATGTTATTCACCATGGGGTGAACCAGTCCTATTGATCAAGAAAAAGGATAGGTTAATGGGCCTTTGCATCGATTATCATGAGTTAAACAGAATCAATATATGAAGAACTATCAACTTCCATGACTTTATTATTTTTTTGATCAGCTATGTGGAGCACAATACTTCTCCATGGTGGATCTGTGGTTGGGATATTACCATGTAATCATGAAGAAGGAGGTATCCCCAAGACATCTTTTCATACAAGATACAATCACTATGAATTCATAGTAATTCCTTTGGGAATCCATAATGCTCCCTAAATATTAATGTAAATGCTGAATAGATTACTTATATATTACCTCGACAAATTTGTGGTGGTATTTATAGATGAAATTATAATATACTCCAAAACCAAGGAGGTGCATGAGGAGAATCTAAGCACTGTACTAGAGACCCTGATAAAGGAGAAGTTCAATAAAAAGTACAGAAAGTGTGAGTTCTAGTTTAAGGAGGTTTCATTCATGGTTCATACCATCCTAAGAAATGGGATATTTGTGGATCCCTCTAAGATATCTACAGTTGAGTGATGGCTGAGGGAAATATCCGTAATTGGTATATGTAGATTTTAGGGGTTAGTTGGATATTATCTCCGATTTGAGAGGAATTTATCATTATTATATATACCTCTTACCAAGATAAATTGAAAGAGAGTAAAGATATATTGGAGTGATGAATGTGAACATAGCTTCTAGGAATTTAAAAAGAGGATTATCACTATGCCCATTCTCACATTACCCACATGAATGGAATTTTTTGTGGAATTTGGGGATGCTTCAAAGATGGGCCTGGGCTGTGTGTTGATGAAAAATGAAAAATTTATTGACTATGAAACAATGAAATTGAATGTTCTTGTGAAAAACTATCCATTAAAATAACTATACATGGATTTAGTAATCTTAGATTTAAAACATTTTTGGTATTACATCTTTTGGGAGAAGTGTGAAATATATTCGGATCAAAAAATCCTCATGTATATATTCACACAGAAGGAGTTTCACATTTTACTATGAAGATGGTTAGAGTTAAACAAATAATATGGCTTCTTAATCCATTACCACCCTCAGAATGTTAACAAATTGTTGGATGATCTATGTATTAAGGATCCAACTATAATATCATCAATGATAATTGAAAAGGGTCAAATATTCTGATATTTTATGAAGATGGACATCAGAATCATAAATAAGAAAACATCCTAAATCTTTTAACAAATGATTACTCAATGGTCTCTTTTGAAAATGTTAAAGGATGCTCAAAATAATGATGTGGGAATTCAGAAGAAATTGGAAAAATTCAGAAAAGGTATGTCCTTATAGTTTAATGTTAATGAAGAAGGAATTGTGAGATTTGGGTCTAGAATATGTGCTCCATAAAATATATAGTTAAAGACAAAAATAGGAGAACATCACCATGGAATTTTTCACTTGACATATAAAGAAATCAGAAGGAAACAATGTTTTCTAGGTTTTTGTGGATCATCTTAAAAAATTCATCACAATTCATTACAATTTGAAAATTTTCTCGTTCGATCAACTGGGATAGATATATATCAGAGATGTGGTAAGGCTGCATTGTGTACCACTATCAATTTTATCCGGCTGAGATCCCAGATTAACCTCTATGTTTTGGATGAGTCTTCAACTTTATCTGAATATGGACATGAACTTCAGTACAGGTTATTATCCTAAAACTCATGGCCAATCTCAGTGGACTATCCAGACACTTTAGGATATGTTGAGAGCTTTCTCAATGGACTTTAAAGGAGGATGGAATCAATATCTTCCTCTTTTTGTGTTATCATACAATAATTGTTTTTACTCAAGCAACCAAATGGATCCTTAAGAAGCCTTTTATGGGAATTGGTGCATAACACTGACAAGTTGGGATGATGTTGGGGGGAGAAAAATCCTACTTCTATAAATTGTCGACGAAATGGTGGAGAAGGTCAAGACCATCCATGAATACATTAATGCTGCTCATCATCGACAAAAGAGATATGTTGATTATCATTAACGAGACCTAGAGTTTGATGTGGGAGAAATGGTATTCCTCCAATTATTATCATAGAAGAGAGTTATGAGAATTTGGAAGAAGGGAAATCATAGTCCAAGGTACATCAGCCATTTTGTTATCCTTGATCGTAATGGAGTAATGGACTATCGACTAGCACTATAACCAAACCTGCCTCAATTACACAATGTATTCCATATATCACTCATAAGGAAGTACATACCTGAACCGTCTCATGTACTCAATTTAGTGGTGGTACCAGTAGATGATGACCTCTCTTATGTAGTAATGCCGATGAAGATCATAGAACATATAGAAACATATCTATGAAATAAGACATTGATCCTCGTCAAGCTGTGGTGGAGAAACCCCCAGTTTGAAGAGGAAATATGGGAATCAGATGATGTAATGAAGAAGAGATACCTACATCTGTTTTTGTGTTGGAAAAGAAAATTTTGAGGGAGAAATATCTTATAAGGGGATGATTGTAACTAACCAAACATTTATTACTGAAAATTAATGTTGATCTAATTAAATATCTTATTATGTAAACTGGTTATGTAACATATGAACATCTTTTGTTTTTTGATTTTGAATTTAAATTTACCTTTAAGAATTTTTACCACTACTATTATAGTCATTGAGAAATAATCACCTGATTAGAATAAATATACGGATTTAAAAAATCCAATTTAGACAGGCAAAGAATGTAATAGCCTCATCAAGTAGAATTTCTCAATTCAAATACCACTTTTCAGAGATTGGAAAGGAGGGGGCATCATTGGGCTTCGCTCTGGACTTAGCCAAAGATGAGCTTCAACATGTTAAGATTTAAACGAACCTCCTACGAGATAAATAGATGTTAATAAAGATTACCACCCGAGCGATGTTATCTGAGCCTCCCCATGAGTCAGTAATCTCACACACCTTACCCTTAGGTCTTATCCTAGTGTTTTGAGGGGTTATGTAAAAATAACCTAGAACTAGGATTATGTGCATTATATTTTATAGAGAATATAAATTCATTTTATTATTATTACTCTGTAAATAGAATTTAAAGAACAAATAGTATATTCAGTTAATTTTCAATTTTGAAATCAAATTTTATGATTTCATGGATTTTAGAATGAAATAATATTTTAATAAAATATTATTACAAAATTACTTTTTTATTAAATATTAATTATGGTATAATTTTTATGAACACAATTGTAATTTTTATTAAGTGTTGAATGCCATTTTTGACAAAATACATGAATTTTTGTTAAATGACTTTTTTTATTTTAATCTTAAAAATTAAATTATTTAGATAATTGTTTATATAAAATGAATATTTTTTGTGGTAATAGAATGCTGAAATTATACAATGGTGAATTTTTCATAATTTTCTGAGATAGTAAGTTTTATGGGTAAAAATTAAATACCTTATAATTATATAATGTGTTTTATGACATCATAATGACCCAATAGTGATTTAATAAAATAGTAAAAATTATATTTTCGGCCAATATATATTTTAATTTTAATATAATGTAATTTTATATTTGTTTTTTTAATTTTACGGTGTCGTAGTGAACCCTCCAATACTTATAAAACATTTTAAAATTTAAAATTTATTTCATTGAGAGTATGAGTCAACTACCCTAAAGAAAACATAATATTAGAATAAGTTATTCCATCGGCCTTGTAAAAAAAATTTACACTCCCATTTGTAAACCAACACGGGTTGGTTTTTGGTTTTTATTAGTTTAATTTGTGGTGTCCAAAACATAAATAATAAATAATTTCCTCTCATTTCCTATATAAACCCACTCAATATCTTATTCCTATTCACTCAATCTATTTTGAGCTGTACCATCCCCTTCCCAACACTCACAAGTATCCTCCAAAGGCTCCACAAGATCAAAATAATCCCTTTTAAATCATCTCTCTTTCCATTGTAAATATAGTTCCATGTAAAGGATTTATTCATTTCTCATATTTGTTCAAAATTAATTATATTTTTATACAATTTTTTATTCAATTTAAATTGATGGGGTATAATTTATAAACCTACACAATACATCCCTCATTATTTTTCCATGATGTGATACCTATTTCTCACTCATCAATTCCACCCATGTACTCCTGTTACAATTCCAAAATTCCGAATTGAATTTCTCTCATCTCATTTACATCCCTGCAATTATTTTATATTATGAATCTAAATTCCATTACATATATACGGACATATATCAATATGACCACACTTATTGTTCATTTCATGTATATATGATTACACTCCCCTTTCTATTTCATCAACAAATTTTATGAATTCTTATGTCTTTCTATTATTCTGTCATAATTGCACCATGAGTTTCCAAGAAAAGGACATTATGTATTGAATACCATGCTCATTTAACTATCAAGGGTATTCAGATTTTTGAACATTTAACTTTTTATTTTAGAGTCTCATTTATGAATTCCACATTCCATTATCATGTAATAAATAATAATATTTAATTAATCCATGTTATATGATCAATGTGGCACCCTCATGCATGAAATGAAAGGATTAAGAAGTGTGTGCCCTAATAGCACTCCAATGCATTGGGTAAAGATTAGTATCATGATACATCAAATGAAATGATGGTATACTCATGATAATTCAAATGAAATGGGGGTTTAATCATGATATATGTGAAATGGGCCTCAGATCATTCTAATAAAATGTTAAATATTGATCCCACATGTTCATGTTATGATAATCATGATATATCATGCCTTTATGTTCATGTGTCTCTTATTCTTCGTTGATATGCCTATTTCCTAATTTTTACTTTATTCATATAGTTATTCCTTATTCACTCCATTATTAAGATTTATAGCTTACACTCATCTTATTTATGTCCTCGGGTTATCCAATGCAATGCATAGTATTAAGGAATGTGTTTGGTCATGTAAATAAAGTTTTAAATAAATATGTGTATTTCATGTTTTATGTTGTTATTTAACGTTCCTAATACCCAAAGACACTCAAACTCTATATCATATATGTTTAATTTAGTGACTATTTTATGTAATTAATTTTGTTTATGTGTGAAATAAATTGAATGGTTATTATAAAAAACCTATTTGAAAAATATTACACTTATATGATTCATTCTTATTGATATACATGGGTTATCATGGAGTTATAAATATGTATGGTGAGTTATGATTTATTTGTGTAAATGTAATTAAATTGTTAAATATGAGTCATTTGAGTAATTTTATATGATAAATTAATGACTAAGGAATTATTTGTATGTTATATTCCTGAAACTATGCATTTGTTATCACATGGATTAGTCTAAGTGATTTAATACTCAATACGAGTCATTCACTTGATGATATATTGATCTTTTTATGAATACATTATCAATTATATTAATAATTAATATTTTGAGGAAATGTAAAATAAATTCTGATTATACTTTACTGATATACAAGTTATAAAAATTAATAATAATATAATGGTGTTTGATTCATAAATTTTATGTAGAATTAATTTATTTTATAATTCAAGACTATAATAATATTTTTTTATTGAGAATAATTGGAATATTGTGAGACTCTTTTCAATTGAACTTTTATACTACTATAGAATATTATGAATTACATTGAGATTTGTGGATATTTTAAAGGATGAGAATATATAATGTCTATTGGTGATTTAAATTGATATTATTTAGAAGAATACTTTTTTTAAACAAAAGCATTACATCATTTTAGATGAATCTTTAATACATTTCCAAAATAAATGATTTTGGATTGTAAAGGGTTCGATTCTTTGGATACTAGATACATAATCTTATTATTTAATCGAATATCTTTAACATACCCTATAAATAGCATATCATTAAATAAAAAAATAGACATAAAATAAAAAGAAATTTCATTGTGATTTATTCAAATATAGAACAAGAAAGGGTGATATAAATATATTAATAAGAAAAACCATTGTAGATATCAATCGTTGATCATATGAAAGAATATGATAAGAATTTTTTTTAAGAGAACAGAAAAATAACATAAAATGTTCATAGTGAATCATTAAGAGATAATTAACATGAGAATTTGAAATTTACATTTTAATTAACATTAAAATCATAAAAAGAGTGATAAATCATCATCAATAAATCATGAACGATATATGTAATTCATATAATATTTTCAAAGTCATTAGTGTTCAAAACCTTTCATATGTTAGGGTAAAATACTCTAACTAAAAAATCATAGAATATCTGGAATACCTATCTACTTCCTATAACATAATGGATCTGAAATTAATTCATGTACCCTATTATGTATCAAGAAAATTGACTTTATTCCCATAGTGCATCTTGAACTTCATCTTGTTTCCAATAATTGATCAAGATGATCATAATAGTTCCCATAGTTATCTCATAAGATATAAATACATACTGAATTAATTTTATGGATATATAGGTCAAACCGACACATAATATATTCATTATTTTGTGACACAATCAAAAATAATACATTGTTTTATAATCCATAGAAATAAAATTAGTTCCATTAACATTAAATCATTGTAAATCATGTGGTAGAGAAATAGATTTCATAATTTTATCCTATTAATAATAATAAACAAACACCATAAGTAGAAAGAATACTGATGCTTCCACTATTTTACATGTACATTAATGTAAAATAAACACCAATTTGTTTTGTCAATGATGAATAAAAATTCAATAAAATATTTTGAAAATATTATTGAGGAAATTATTATTTTAACTTTGAAATTTCGTAAAAAATATTTCACTAATATTAATAATATTTTTTACTTGAAAATAAAATTGAAAACCTTGAATGGTTGCATTAAATAATTGAGTGGCTATGATAAAAGGAAATTTATTTTAGGATGTAAAAATTATTTCAAAAAATAGTTTCATTTTTTCAGTAAATAGAAAAAACAATGATACTAAAAAACTAAAATATAGGTTACCTTTATTTCATTATGTAGAAAAATAAATGAATTTCAAAAATTCCAAAAAACATATTTTTATAATAATAACACCATTTTTAGAATTTTTTTCTAAGAAAATAAATAAAACGAAATTTATTTTCAACTGAAAAAAAATTAAATTATTATTTATTAAAATAATTTACTTTCGTATCATTAATCATTAAACTGAGGTAAGTGGAAGGAAAATATGTATTTTTCTAAACAAAAATAAGACAAGAAAATTTATTAGTTTCTTGATTTGTAGGTAATAATAATTCATCATAATTATCTTAATCATAAAAATATAATTAAAATAATGATATTTTAACAAAAAATACATAATTCTTTAGTATCATATGAATACTAATCCCAATCAATAAAAAATGTTAATTAAATTTAAATCCAAAAAAAATTCATATGTTTTATCATAAATTACATTTATGGTTAGTATATACAATCCATAAAATAATAATTTAGTGGATATGGAATGTGTCCCTGAGAAGAAAAAGTGAGAAGGAAATACATTAAACACTTTGGTGGATATTAAATAATATGACACATGAAGGAATAACATTGAATGAAATGTTAAATATAATTAATATGAATATATTCATGATATAATATGTTAAAAGGGATGTATTTACACCTAATAAAAAAATATTGGTGTATAACATTGCATTTTTCAAAAAAGAGGCATTTATAGACAAATATCTTTTCCCTTGTATTCCAACAAATTTCATACACATTTAGACAACTTGTATAATAAAAGATGTTGCATAGACATATATTATAGAGGTAAAATCATATATATGTTACCATATATTATTTAATTATATCCTTTTATTGTAATTTTAGTATCAATTCCTCATTAAAACCATGTTTTATTTCATAAATGCATCATTTTTATGTAGGTTTTATTTTTTATTTTCTATAATTATAATTTATCACTATAACATCATATATATAATTTTAATTATAATATAAATATAATATATATACATCATATATACATACATTGAAATCCATAATTTTCGTAGATAGAAAAGGAATTACATCGTTCATGGAAATAGTAGACAATACGTATGATTCCTTTTTCTCAAAAGATAGAAAAAATAATGGTCTATATAAATGAAACATTTAAAAATATTTTTAGTATCATATATATCATATTGATTCATTAATGTAACCCTTATTACCATCCATGTGAAAATAAAATGAAATATGTGTCATGTTACTTTGTGCTAGTGGTAGTCCACACATACGAACTACCGACATTATCCATATTCACCACATTGGATGGTATAAAGGGATGTGTAATATTATAATATAATAAGAATAATTATATCTTAAATATTTTATATATACTATAAATATATAATTATATCCACCAGTGAAAGGTGATAATGGAATATGAATTACATCAGTTTGAGAGGCTCTTCTCCATTATACACACGATCTACTATTTCTTTTCCCATTTGATGGAATTAGAGATCGATAAGGGTTATTAAATTAAAATAAAAAAATTTCCATATATTTTAGATAATTTTTTAAATTTATTTTATTTATTTTGACATGAATTATGGAGGAAGGTGAAGATGTTAAAATGATATACATTTGGGAAAACAATTATCTTCCCATATAATGTCCTCCTTTAAGTATATTATTAATGATAATAGGCTTGGTATCCTCTAATAAAAAAGAAGCTCTATAGCATAACTAAGTTTGTTATTGATATATTTGTTTTGGGATTGGTCATGAAAAATGGATTAATAATTTTTAAAATGTTAGGTGATGAGGTCCCATTTATAATTATGGTGTAATGGTATTTTTGAAAATCCCCAAAACTATTAATTAATGGTAATTCAGTCTTAATAAATGTCCCTAAAATGATGATAAATAATGTATAATTGGGATAATATTTTCAATCCAAAACTCCACCACAAAAAATCATATGTTTTAATCATTTTATTTCTTTATAATTTATGATTACTAACATTTACAATATAGGATTGACCACTGTAACTAGTATCCTTGTTATTTAATTGGATAACTTTTCATTTATGATTAATAAAAAAATTATAATAATTAAAAAATATGGAGTGAAAAATTGTAAATATATAATCCAATTAGTTAAATAAATATCATATATTTTTAAAAAATTAATTTTAATTTAGGTATATGTATTGAGGAAAACATCTTTTTAATCTTAACAAAAATAATAAATTTCTAAAGTACGTACTATTAAATATGAAAAAAAATATAATTTTATGTTTTCATATAATAGATACTTTTTTTATTAAAATAATTTAATATATTTTATCAATTTTAATTAAAATATTGGAAATTATTTAAATTAAAATCAAACCCACATGTAGGATGAAAAATGGTTTTCCAATGAAAAGGTTTCCATAAGTTATTTTTTGTTTAAATATTCATAATGTAATTAGTTCAAATAATTTATATTAGATTATTAATTATATAATTAAACTAATTTAACTTTTAAATCAAATTTAAGAAATAATAATTACTGAAATGATCTAATTAAAATTGATGTCTTCAACAAATATCAGTAGGTTTCACTATCAATAAAAAATTAATCATTTAAGATAATTACCAGAAATACAGTATATATTAATTTTTAAAGGAATATTTCAAAAATTAAGTTCAATTTTTGAAATGAAATTTTTATTAGTTTTATGATTAATTTATTTTTATAGAGAATGTGCTCAAATCTCTTTTAAATATAAATATATTATCAAGCATAAAACAAAATATATTTTAATCTAATTCCTAGAAAAAATATTTGATGAATGTTAAAATATTTTACAATATGAAATTAATTATAAAATAGTTATTAGTTAAATATATTAACATAAAAATATTATTTTTGCACAAAATTTGTTTTAGAGAAAAACACCTTTTACTTTCAAAATGATTTTTATTTTTATTTCTAATCAATTTCTGTTTAATGAATTTATATTATTCATTTTGAAAAAATATAATTACAATAATATAGTTAGTTATATTTATTTTAAAGAGAAATATATTATAAAATATTATGGTTTGTCTTTTTCCCACCACCACCGAATAAATAAATTTATTCCTTGAAATTTAATCTTTGATTATTATGTGTGTAATATTTGAAAATTTAATTTTCTCAAACCAAAAAATCATAAAAGGGTTGATAAAAAATTCTCTTAAAATGAGTGAATGGAAATATAATGATCCTAGAGATTAACATGTAAATATGTTTTCATGTAGGTAAAAATTATTGGGAAGTGAAAATATAAATTCTATTTAATTCCCAAATAATAATGGATAGTTTTACAAATAATTGATCACAGTAGTGTGAATATCATGAGAAATTTGACAACCACAAAAAATAAACCAAATAGGTGTGAAAAATCCATAACATCATAATAAATTAAGATAATAAGATAATATTTTCATTTCCTATTCATTTACAATAATTTTTTTGCTTCTTTTAATAAAAAAATGTCGTAAAAAAGATATATAGTTACTTAAAGTATTTTTTTTCTTAATAATAATTTCATCCCTTGGTTGGGCCTTTAAAAGTTTCTACTTCTTTTCATACTACATTATGTTAATTTAAAAAAATAAAATATTTATTCATAAATAACTAAATATGACCTCTAACCTATCACATATTTCACATAAAAATATAATAAAATCTTTTACTTTATATAGACAACAACTAAAAAAATTTCAACACATTATTATTCTCAAAATAAAAAATGCACCGTATGAGGAAACAAAAATGTATTCACCATGAAATCAATGATGAACAAAAATGATCAAAATATAATTATAAAAATAATTGAAATTAATATACTTCAAAATATATTAGACATAGATTGAATCCAACTAATAAAATGATGTTATTTCATATTGGTCAAAGAAAAATTTATCAATTTTGTTTTAAATTAAAATAATCCTTCATAATCATTAATACCCAAAATCCATATTTCGTAATCATATGATTTCTAATATTTATAATAATTTAAATGAATTACCTAAATCAACATAATGATATATTAAAAAATATAACATTCAATAATATAAATCCTGATTTTTTCTAAATTAAAATCACACAATATCCTTTTGACCATGGTTATATAAGGTTGTTAAAAATCAAAAAGTTATTCCGAAAATACTTTAATCACTAAATCACTTATAGTTTTCTCTATGATAAAAAATATATTACAAAAAATAACTTAATATTTATCTACCACATCATTAAAATAATTTTATACTAACCAATAAATCACATAGTCCTATGGTAAGCATTATACCCTTATCACACTTTGGTAGCGGTTTCAAGCCCCACAACCATAAAAGATGTTGAATGTTTTTAGTTTGACTAAAAATAACATAATATATCTCTTATAACATTCATATACACATGGATAACTTCCATGTAAATAACCTTAACAATCAAATATCATATCAAAAATGAAGGTTATAAAGTCTTTCAAACATATTAAAAGATTATTATTCTCAAATAATACATATATTGATATTATGGGTTACATATAACTAATCCCAATAAAAAGTTTCTTAAAATGTCATTAAAGATATTAAAATACCATCCCTTAAAACCTCAAAAGTGGTGTTTAATACATATATTTAATGATCAACCTTGAACTAATTAACATATGATGGTATCCATAACTATTATGTTAAGATTACATGAAAAAATATATGAATCCTACATAAAAACAATCCTTATTTTTTGGGTGATTCCAAAATAACATTGGTAAAAGAAATATAGATAAATAACATAATTTAGACTCCCAATATGAAAACCCTTCAATATTTTCAGTTCAATGGTTGGTATAAAATTTCCATTTTTTAGTTTGTGGTATAACACCTAATTTCTTGTATTTTATTAGATAATTATAAATTTCCTCACATATAATATATAAAATTAATTGTAAATTTAGTTGTCTTGGACAATCTTTTCTATATTGAAAACAATCCCACCCCATTTTAGATATTCTAAAGGGTTATTCTACCAGCATTCTTCACATGTAGAAAGCCAAATATTTTTTAATTTATGTTCATTAACGCAAGATATTTTATTAAAATATATCTTCATATAGTTTTATTCATTACTAAACCCCCCAATGTTCACATTTTTAATAATATTTCATAATAACTAATTAATCATAGTCATGCTATATTTATTTTAAGTAATCTAAATTTCCTTTCTCATAATAAAATATTTTTCTATCTGATTAAGTGTTCTCATGATTCCTCACAGTTCCATCAATTGAATATAATGAAAAATAATATATTGAGAAAAAATAATCACAGTGGAAAACCACATAATTAGGAAAATAATTCATTGGGTGTCTAAATCAGGTAATCATATTTTCAATATATAGATCCTTAGGTTTAACCTATGAAATTCATTGTAATCATATATTTTAGTCTTCCACGATGCTTTATAAAATGTTCAAGGATTTTTAATATTATCCATTATGTTTTTCAAACCTGGTGCACTACAAAATCTATTTTTGTGAACCAGGTGATGATTGTTCCAAATCCTGATGCACCCATTTTGTAGTAATTACACTACGTATAAATATTCTATTTCTACGTAATTTTGTTAAGATATGGATATAGTTTCATGGAAATCCCTCAGTCTATATTTTTCTTAAAATACTAATATTTCCACCCATAAATATATGTATATTAACCTTATGAAGTCATTAGACATACCTTTAAATGTATAAAAAAAATTTCTCACCCTATTTTATAATTGTAAAATTCACCTATCCTCTAATACAAACTGTAGTGACCCATGTTTTTTCATATATAAATATTACATATTTTTAGAAAAATAATCAATATATTTCAGAAAATAATGCATGATGGAAATAAAGGATTTTTTTCTTTGGAGAATAGAAACACAAGATTTTTATTTGTTTAATTTTCATCTATATATCCTGTAATGATATTCTCATTTAGTACAGAATTTATAAATGACCTACCTAGACCATTCTTCGTAATCAGGGGAAAAGAATCCTAAGAAGGGGTTATATCCTAAACTAATTCATACTTTTCATAAAAGATATCAATGGATTGTCATAAGTGGACATTGTATAAGCACAAGGGTATGATATCATAAACAAAACATACCAGGTTCATACCTGATTTATCAAAGATCATAGACATGATTCACAAAATAAAAAAATATCATTTCCATGACATGCATCCAATGACTCGTAAATAATCATGAATCAATCATGAGCCATAATTTCATTTCATATAAGTGTGAATCCATCAATATTATATAAACTATTTTAGTTTTCATGGTTAACTAGTATGACCATCAAATCAAAGTGGATCAGGATTCTATATTATTTCTTATAACGTAACAGATCATGCATCATCTCATATTCTCGTAGTGGATAATGTAAACTGACTTGATTCACAATATGGATCAAACCCAATGGAATATTTACCATATAAAATTTGGAAAATCATATTTTCCAATAATTATAACATGATATATATCATTACCCTATATATTGGATGGTGCTATGGGACTCTTCCATCAGATAATCCTTAGATTTGTGTACCAAAAGATAACAGAAAATTCAGCCTAACAAACCCAATGGAATGGAGATTTGTTTTGTAATCTATTAATCATAGTAAAACATGTGTAAAAATATAGGTTTCATAATAATATATTCATCATAATAATAAAAAAACGCATTCAATGAAAAAATTATGGTTTAAAATTGGATGATATTCTTATTAAAAAAAGCAACACTAAAGAATATAATCATTAATGAATAGATTCTCCAAAAAAATCCTTAAAATCCTATTGAGGAAAATACCCTCTTCATTTTATATTCAATTCATAGAAATAAAAATTAATACTAAATATTTTAAAAAAAATGTTTCAAAATATCCATGAAAAATTGAAAGTTAATCTATAAGTAATTTGTTTTTCATGATTTTGGGATATATTAATCATCATTTAAGTGTTAATATAATTAATTCTTAATGTTTTGGGATAAAAAACGAAAAACCATATTAATTACAAAAATTTGAGGAAGATAACATTTAAAAATTTGAAAAAAATTAAATATTGGTGAAAATTAAACAAATTAATCATCAAATAATATTTAAAAACTTATTTAATACATTTTTTGTAAGTATTATCTTTGATGAGAATGGTTTTCTGACTATAGTGGAAAGTAATGCCAATTTTTATTTAAAAATATTTTTGGTTTCATGAATACATAAATATTGGAAAATGAATGAATAACATTTTTTCTCTAGAACTAAACATAGGATAAAAAAATCACAAGTTTATTTATCATTAGATCATAATAATCTTTTATTGGAAACATTTTCATAAACAATCGTGTTAAACAATGACATTGTGACATAAAATATGCACTAATTTGGCATCAAATGGATCATAATCCCACTAAAATAAATAAACATATGTGGATATTTAATTCCATATAATATTCAATTAGGTAGAATAAAATAAAATCAATTCCATTATTTAAACCACAAAAAATATTCAGGAGATGAATGTTGAATGTTTACCACAGAAGTAAATTTGAGACAAGAATCCATTAAATGATTTGGTAAATTTTGGATCATAATATCCCTGAATGAATAAATTTAAATGTAAATTTAAATATATTTGGAATAATTAAATTAATAATAAAACATTCCAATGTGGATTTATGTAAACCTCATAGAATAAGATATGTGTAAAACAAAACATATTCCCCAAAGAAAAAAACATGAGACAAAAATACCTTAAATGTCGTATATAATTTCTTCATAGATGTTATGAAATAATGTATTATATATATAGGTTTATTATAAATGAATTACAGTGCCATATTTATATATATCACAACATAACATTTCATTTCCAATTTATAAACTATTCCTCTCTGAAATCATGTTCATGAAATAACTAATTTCTATACATATATATTTCGGTTTAAAATTTTTGATAATATTAATTTGATCATTGATTGATAATGGACATAATTCTATTCATTATATTTATATCATATATATTTGTTTTGTTATTTTAAATTATAATCCATAAAATTGAGGGATAGAAAACGAATTACACTATTCAGGGATATAATATGTCTTATGTACAAATGGACACTATTTATATATTATCAATTGATGGAATGAATTAAATGTAAATATTAACTCAACATCACATATTTATTTAACTATTATATAAAAAATATATATTTATTTAATATTCCATCATTTCCATTTATTTTAAAATAATTTTACGAATGCGTCACTTCACTTCGTGAAGTGGGTAGTCCACATGTACATAATGGAGACAATATAATATTTTAATATATTAGGAAGTAAGTAATTAGATGTTATATTATATTTCAATTATTATAATTTTTTAAGAAGTAAAATATAAATATGGTAAATCCATCACTATATCCAACCATGAATGGTGGTGAAGGACAATTAATTACATCGGTTTCTAAGTCGATAGTTCTCCATACGCATGATTGATGTTCTCGTTGATAGGTTAATGGAATACTAGATGAATATAAGTTATCCAATTAACATTAAAACATTTATGTATTTATTGTAATCATGTGTTATTATATTTTAATTATTAAAACATGAATATTGGTGGTTTGAGGGGAAGTAAAAAAAGAAATAGCGTAGTGGGTACAGTTAACTACGCTTGAAAAATCCTCCCTTAGATATCATATAAAAGGCCATAGGGATTATATTTATGGAATTAATCCTAAAGTAAAATATTGATATTGATTTTGGGGAGAAATTATAATATGGTTTTATCGATTGAAATGTCTCAAGAGGTGTGAATAAGTGTGTGTAAGGGTCCCATATTATATTTGAGTAGTGATATTTTCTAAATACTCACTTAACACCCATAGTTTATGGAATGTAACCCTTTGAAGAGGATTTTTATGAGGTTAAAGTTATCCAGTAATTTTTTAGAGATTCTGGGATGGTTTTGGATAAATTAGTAAGCATTTAAAATGGTGCACGGTGTGAGAATGGTTAGGGGAAACCATGCAAAATTCCAATGTAAATGTACAAGATGAGACAATGGGCCATCACATGGTCTGTACATGGTTTGTCTAAACATGTGAAGTGGAAATGCGAAATTCCCTTTTAGGTTGTATCATGCACATTTATAGTGCTTGACATCACTAACCATATTACCAAACAGTGAAGGGTAATAAAAATACGTTTTTTAAATCCAGGCTTGGTCAAGATTTGTCCTAAACCCTCCATTCTTCCTCCCACTCAAGCCTCGTTCAGATTTTTTGGTTATCAATGGCTAGATGAGGTCTTCCACTCATTCTATAACTGATTCAAATGTGATTCAAGGATTAGTGAAAGAAATTATTCTCCTATAAGTCTCCTCTCTTGTTTTTTTGTGGGTATCTCACGATCTACTCTACACTCACTCTAGGGATTCTAGATCTACATTAATCACATGTAGATATTCAGTTGTTATTACCTATTATGAAAAAAAATTCATTTTTATTTTAGGAAAATATATTGAGTGCGTTTTGGTGGGGATTGAAAATAGATTAGTGGTGTGGTTTGGTGTTGGTCGATTTCACCAAGACCCTAAAGTAGGTGGCTTCTATCTCAACTCCAATTTCATATAATTTGTGGTCTTAGTGGAAATTAATTATTTTTCTTGAAATATATGATTAATTTGATGTTTAAATCTTTGTGGAAACCCATTTGGTGTCTATTTGGATATTTTTGGTAAATGGTATATTGTTGAAAATTGGGTATTGTTCTGTGATATTAAAAAGTTTATTTTAAAAAAGATACTAGTTTGAATTATAGAATATGTTTAACTAATGATGAATTTCAATAATGATGTTATTTTATTCAAATGTTTTTTTTGAAATGAAAATGGTTAAGGGTTGTTTCAAAATGGATTTTTTATTTACCTATTTCGCATGAGTTGGGAATGGTTTTGTGCCTAATGTTTGGCATTCTTATTCTTTATTATCTTTGGCTGGTTATGTATTATTATTGTGTTTATTATGTGTGATGTGGGTGTAAGGTCTCAATATTAATGGAGATATATAGGGGACTAATGGTTCTTTTCTAAGGATAAGTGTTTGGGATGTACCACTATATTGGGAATGTAGTAAATGGCCTTGGACAGGAAGTTCCACCATATTTAGTTTCCTTATTTGTGTTTTCACAAAATTTGTAAATGTTTGTGATAATGTGTGTTGGCTAAATGGATTATGGAATGGTTGTGTGGATCACCCTTATTTTGTGTGGATATGGGTAAAGGTGTCCTTGTACGGGTGTGCCTGTATTAGGGTAATTTTTTTACAATTTTATGTTTTATATAAATTGATGTATATAAATGTGATAAAGATTTTTTTCCTAGTGGTGTGTGTAGAGAATTCATTGAGGGGAAGCCTACTATATATTTGTAATCACCCCCTTCTTTGGAATGTGGTTTCTTTTGTAGATGTTGTTTGCTGGGATACAGGTAAGGGTGAAACATCTCATTTTTGGTATAGTTCATCATGATTCATGGTTGGTTTTTTGGAGCACGGTGCATATAGAATGGCTTGGAGTTGTGGAATTTTGTCATAGCCTCTGGGGTTTGGGTTTTGTTGTCTTATACATAGTACTCCGATAATGGATTCTTGTATCTTGTTTTTTTGGTTTACTGGTTTTTTTAGTTGTAATCATTTTTTCACATGCATCATGTAGATTGGTTGGTTATGACTTATTTGGTTGGATGCTTTCATTTTATCGTAAAATAATTCCCCACTTGTTCTTAAATAACTTAGAAATAATTTATAGACATTGGATCCTCGAGAATGCCACCAAAGGACATGTAGCATCTCAGTGCCTTCTCATGGGAATGAGGAAGGTGAAGGATGTTACAAGTGGTATTATTTTGTTCAGTCCATGACTTTAAAGTAAAAGTAGATGTTCAGTCCTTTTTCATTGATTATTGATCTTGGAGTTGACATTCGTTCTTGGTTTATCCTTTGAGTCGGGATAGTATCAAGGCATAGGATTGTCGGAACAGGAAATGTATAGCATTAAAGGATGTATCAAAGCATTTTATTTGAAATATAATGTTACCATGGAGTTGGGTACACTACTATTTTGGATACACTTATAGGAACTGGAAATCTAATTATTATGGGGGTAGCCAATGACAAGGGCCTTACATGTGTGGGAAAAATTAAATCCATCTAGGATACATATTTCACTGATGTATAATGATTTATTGTTTATATGAATGTATGAGTTCTAAAAAATCTAAGTTGGTTTCAAAATGACTATATTTAAAACATGAATGGTTGTGGTATTTGTAAGAAAGATAAAATTTCAATACATGGTGTATTTTTCAATAAATGGTGAAAAATGGGAAATTGTAAAATCATGATATCTTGGTTGAGATAGTTTTCATGTAATTGAGTTGGAATTTCAATCCTTCTCCTGCTATGGGAGTGGTAATTATTGTTGTTTTTCTATATATAGAAATTTAATCAGGTAGGCGTCATAGAGACCAACTTGTAAAGGCTTCTGAAAATGTTGTTTCATATAATCCACTAGTGATCCAACGACTAGTGAAGATTATATTGAATGTTTTCCAAGTAGTGGACTATTGTAACAAACATGATTATAAAATATATGTGGATCATGTGGTTCGGTTTCAAAACAAGTGTCCATAAATCCTTAAGGGTGGTTCAGAGCCAGAAAGAGAATATGCCTGATTGAATATAACGAATAGGATATTTGAATTCATGGAAACACCGTTATATATGAATGTGAAGTTAGGCACATATATACTAGAATAATTTTCCCATCAGTGGTGGGTGTTTGTGGTCCAAGATATAACGGTGTGAGGTTTTCCACTGGAGGGGTTTGAATTTTTTTAATAAATAATTCTACCATCATACGTCTATAATTCATAGAACAATATATATCTTTTTCCGAAATCAAGAGAACATCTCACTAACATAATATGCATCTCATTTTATAAACATAGAGTCGGATTCATTTGAGGCGGATGGTAGTCAAATGATAAAGAAATATATATTTAAAGGTTTCCTAAGGTAGGAAATTCAATCTAAAATAGTTGTTCTAGGTAAAATCGTTTTCACAAAAATAATGAATAGGAAAAATGGCATGAAGTGTTTTTTTAGGTATATAGTCTATTAAAGCAGGTTTTTACCCATAGAAAATACAGGGAACTCTAACTCTGGGATTATGTAATAGAGGTAAACTTATTTTTATTGGGAAGTGTGGTTCAGAATCTGATGACATGATCATTGAATCTTTCCCTGAAGCCTCAATTTAATCCATGATGTTTTCATTGTTTCTATGTGGGTCACATTACATGGGACTGTATGGAACAACCTCGAGAATTTGAATACAATAAAAAGATGGAGCATATTAAATGGTATTTCATTAAATCTTTGAGGTTGGGTGTTCATTACACTCCCCATGGGTTATAGGTATCCTATGCCTCAACATGGTGGGGGTAGCAATATACCCCTCATTAGTTAATAAAATTTATCCACAGGGATTCAAGGAATTCCATGATTCCTCAATAGGGAAATAATGAAGAGGGTGTGGAATGAATGTAGTTATTTGGAGTTAAGAAGGTTGTGCAAGATGATCTATCGATACTCTCCATGGTTCGAGGTATTATTCTTTTAAAATCGACAAAGATGAAACTATTCTATGATATGGGTTTTCCACATTAATTTATTTTTTCTTATATCATTGATTTTATTTGTTTATGTGGGAAAATGATGCCTTATGTTTTAAGAATTTATACTCCTCAGGGTCAATGATTCTGTTGAGTTTTTCAATATAGAGAATATTTTATATCTATGGATGGGTTTGAATTGATTTTTTAATTTTAGGTGCTTGAGATGCATGTTTATGATATAATCATGGGATTAGATTAGTTGAAAATGAATAATTCCCACATCTAATATTATGCTCAAACTATTAGTTTCACTATGTATGATGGAATAGAACAACTATTTATAGTGGAGAAAAATAAAAATGTTGGTGTAATATTATTGGTGGAAACAACTATAGGAACGATTTCATTTCTGTTAGCAGTGTTGTCATTGAAATCAATAAGTGGAATTGAATATAGTTTTTTCCTATATTTATGGATTAGTTTCAGGATTTCTTTCCTAAATAATTCATAGTATTTACACCCATGAAAGAAGTGTAGTTTAATATTGATCTCATTCTAGGGAATAGTCCAATCTCAATTCGTTTTTACCAGATGGAACAAACATAGTTGATGGAGTTGAAATAGCAGTTGAAAGAGTTAGAGAATAAGGGGTTCATCTGGCCTAGAACGTCGACATGGGAAGTGCCGGGATTGTTTATTAATAAGGTCGATGGAACATTGTTGTTGAGAGTTAATTATTGGGGGATGAATTAGGTTCTGAAATGAACCAATATTTACTTCCACACATTGTAGATTTTTTGGCCAGTTGATGGGAAATAGTGGTTCTCTAACACTAACATGAGGACATGATATCATCAATTCAGGGTGAGGATGGAGGATCTTCCCAAAATAACTTTCATAAGTAGATATTTTTATTATGAGTATGTGTTTATGATATCGTTGTCAGAAATTCACTAATAGTGTTCATGGCATTGATAAATTAGATATTTAAGAGATATGTGGATTCTTTTGTGGTGTTAAATTTGGATGATATACTGGTGTATTCGAGGATAATGGAAGAGCATGAGAAGCACTATATGATAATGGTGGGGATCTTGAGAGATCATCTGTTTTATGATAAATAATCAAATAAATTCTTTTGGATTTAAGAAGTTTGGTTCTTCGGCCATGTTATTTTTGAGGATGGTGTTTCAGTTGATCTGGAAAAGATAGAGGCTTTTATCTCATGTCAACCGTCAAAGGAAATTTTTAAGATCAAATGATTTCTTGATCTAACTGGATGTTATCCACATTTTTTTCATAATTTCTCATCATTTTCCTCACCAATGAAATGTTTTAAAAGGAATATTTTTCCTTTTCAATGGGATCAGAAGTGTTAGAAATTTTTTTAAGTGATAAATAGTTTCCTTACATCAACATAGATCATAGATTATCCAGAATGAGGGAAAGGGTATGGGGTGTATTGTGTCACATACAAATAAGGGTTGGGGTTTGTTATCATGTAGTCTGATCACATGGTTTCCTATGGAAATGTCAATTGAGTTTGTATCAGAAGAACTACACTACATATTATTTGGTGTTGGGGTTAGTGGTTTATGACTGGAAAATGTGGCATCATTATGTCATTACTAAGAAATTAATTGTGTTTGCTGATAATAAAAGTTTAAATCATATATTCACACAATTGAATTTTAAAATGATGCAAATGAGATTTATGTAGTATCTAAAACTATTTGTTTTTTACTTGATTTATACGTTAGGTAAGAGAAATTCGGTTTTGGATGCCTTGAGTAATAAATCGTATGCTTAGGTTGTAACAACCTGAGATTTTATAAGATACATTCTTTTTAATTTCACTCATATCTTCTATTGTAAGACACACCAATATTATCTTGCGCTATACACAACACCATATTAGCTTGCCGTATACACAACACTTTTCTTGGCTCTTTTTACACACAATTTTCATGTTTGTTTGATAGAAGTTATTCTACGCAACATTGAGTTTATATATATATATATTCAATGTATAAATAAAATATGGTTGGATTCTATTATACGCAACAACCAAGGAGTCGTGCACTACACGCAACCCTGACTTGGCTTGCATTACACGCAATCGCGACCTTCCTCGATAGCGTGTGTTGTACGCAATACCAGGATTTACTAACCAACGATATATTATTATAATATTGTTATGAACTAGCCGTTATGAATATTCTTAACAAAATTTTGAATTTTATAACATTATTATTCATCTTACACATTTTCTATAACATGGTATAAGAACAAAATAAATTTTTCGGGTAAAATAAGTATTTTTTAAAAAATGCAATTTTGCAGCATTTTGATGGCGCACCCACATTAAATCTAGTTTTTGACATGTTTATAAGTTCCATTTGACAAAATAAAATTATTCTTTTGAATCAAGAAATAAAAATTTATGTTGGATAAATTTTTCATTTTATTCTGATGACTTTCATATTTTAATGAATAGTAAAAACACGCTATATTTTAATTAAAAAAAACTTTTTTCATCGTAATATATTATGTGGTTAAATTATAATATTGAATGGTTTTAATGTATAAATAGAATATATTTTTACCATTTAATATAATTTATGTCATTATCATTGATTTTACCTTGAATTCGTAGGTTAAATCAATTCAATCTTTTACAATGTTTTAAAGAGAAACCCGTTTTCTTTCGACAACAAGAGTAATTTTAAATTAATTTCTATATCTTTTGTGTATTAAATTTGGAAAAATGGATTCCATATTTGTAATCAATGGATCCAAATTATGTTAATAAGCAACATTTTATTTTTGGGAATTATGAATAGTAACTACGGTAAATTTTATTTACCATAGTTAAATATAAATCGAGTAATTAAGGGTAAATATATTATTATAAAATTACCCTAACACATGTCAAAATCCTATTTTATGACTAAAAGTCGACCCATATCACCTAAGGGTCGGATTATATTCATTTAATGGACTTTTTGCCATGAAAAGAATTTAATTATTATTAAAACCAAAGAATGTGACAACATGTCACTTTCTTAAATATTATAAGTATATTAATTTTAATTTAGTGATACACTTCATGAAACATCGAACCTGAATAGTCTCTAAAAATCTAATACAATTATCTACATCATAGGAATTTATTTATAATTTTTAGGGATTATATAATTATCATTTATTATGACACAATGATGATGCAGTAATTGTCTTATTAATGAAATATTAACAAAATTGATGTTAACAATGACCAAATAAATGTAATTTGAGACTTTCTATGACTTAAATTAATTTTCTAGGTTACTATGAAATGTTATTGTTGATATAAGTAACTTGGTTCGAACTTCTCATTCTGTTATGAATTTCATAAAAATCATGTACCAAATAGTTTCAAAATTGGCATAAATTAGTTTTTAAAACAAATATTATATTATTAATTGTTATTTAATTCCCAAAAATCTAAGGTTAGGCCAAATTACTTAGCTAAGGATATATATATTAATAATAAACAACTTGGGGTTCGTTTGGCTTGTTATGGTAAGTTTATTAACCATATAGAGTAAGAAAACAAAAAAACACGGTAAAAGTTAAATTATTTAACATAGAGTTAAATCTAATTGATAAGGTTAAAATAATACCCTAAACATGTCTAAATCCTATTGGATGAGAGGAATTAGACCCATCCCCACTTTAGCTTCGAAATAATACCCTTTTGATCCATTATAAACCGAATTTGACCTTAATATAAAATAATATTTTGAGATTTTCCTATGGTGCTCCTCTCCTCCCTTTAAAAAGGGCACCTCCTCCCTCTCCTCCTCACACCAATTTTAGCATTCAATCTCGGCAACCCCCTGCCAAAATCTATTCTACACTTCCCTAGTATCATCCTAATGGTCCTGGTCTTCTTCAAAGACCATCTTTAGTTCTTTAATTGGGGGATAAGTGAAGGCACGTCAAAAAGAGGTAATATCCATTACCGATCCTTTTCAATTTCTTTCTTCTTCAACCTCTTCTTCTTTAGTTGTTTCATGATAAAGTAATAACATCAGTATTTATAATATACTGATATGTTATTATAAATAATAAACAACTCTAATTAACCTTCTATTCATCCTACGGAAAAAGGAAATCACCGCGCGTGCGTACGTACGGAATACCGTCTCCACGCCGTGGTATAATCTATTTTCCGCAACCACCTTAATTGGATGGGTATAGTGGTGTAATGAGTAACTATATATTATTATTATAAAGTGATATTGATAATGAAATAGTATACATACACTTCAACACAATTCCACGACCATGGGAATGATATCATCGCTCGTGCGTACGTATGGACTACCGTCTCCACGACGCGATGAGATTCATTATCCATGTCAACCATTCCAGAATGATTATAAAGTATATATAATGAATAATAATAAAATATATGACATGGTAAATCTACTGGATTTATTTATATATATATATGTCATCTACTTAATTCTATTCAAGACAATAAGGAAAGGAAAACAGCGTTCATGCGTACGTACGGACTACCGTCTCCATGAATGGTGTGTTTCATTTCATTATCTATCTATTATATATATATATATACTGAATATATATGATATATAAATCATATTTTAATTTCTTTAAGTAAGTAAATCATGATATAAGTAATAATAATGTCATGAACAACAAGTCCAAACACCTACGATAAATGAAACGATTTTACCCAAAACGCTTCTTTAACATGGAATTTACAAAAGAACGGGTAATATAATGTCATAAGTGAACCATATATGATATAATAACAATTAATATGATTCTGTAATAAGTTAATGACATTATTTAAATCATTATACAAGAGGTTCATATACGTACAAAGCATATCGGACATAAGGTAATAGAAAATATCACAATCTCATTTTATCTGAGATTGTTAATACTTTGGTATATATTGGGGTGTATTTTATAATCCACATCCATGTTTCCTCAATATGTAATATTATTTCCATCCACCTACTTTTTTTTAAATCCAATTTTACCCTTCAGTGAGTTTTTAGTAAAAGATATGAAAGGAATCTTTTGTCATTTTTCTTACGAGGTACTTTTTGACTTTTCTGACAAAAGTAAGAGAAGAAATTTTTTTAACTTATACGGAATGAAAGGATTTTTACAGTTTTATAAAGCCATATTTTCATGAAGATTCCTCAAAAATATTTCATGACAATTTTCACGAAAATCCTTTTCTTTCAAAAATTAATGTCATTTTTGAAAAGAAAATGATTTTAAAGAAGAACAGATATTTTCCTCAAGAATTCATTTCAAGTGTTTTATCAGAACCATTTTTCATCTAAGATGAAATTATTTAATATGTGTATGTTTCAAGTCTAATGTCCCTATTATTTACATGGTTTCAATTTTCTTATTATGAAATGATGTCCTTTTATTTTATATGGATTAATTGATGATGGAATGATGTTTATGAAACTCATTTTATTCTTTGGGTTATGATAAATGATTTATGTTTATGTTGTGGAAAAAGTAAGAATTATTTCATTATGAGATGGGTGGGACCTATATCTCTCTCCAATTCATTGGGTAAAGATTTATATCTCATGAGATAGACATGGCTAGAATGGTATGTTATACCGATTCAGTGAAACAGGACTGAAACGAGGGTGACTCGGTTCAGAAATGGACTTTGTCCACTAAGATAGTCTTGGAAATGAATCTTTTCTAATAATATATGATTCTATATGATTATGTGTTTATTCCACAAAGTATCATGTTTTATGTTATGATTATTGGGATTTCATTTCACTACTATGATTTATCCCATGTTATGAAATTATGCTCCCTTTTGCAGATTAAGATTTCCAAAATGTTATGTTCTTATGAATATGATGTGATTGATATTTGTTTTGTTTACCCTTCCTGTGCATTTGAGCTCACCCTTCTATGTTTTCTTTTCCCCAGGATATAAAGAAAGGTTTTAGGTTAAAAAAAGGAAGATCTTTATGGGAGATGATGAAGAACTTTCACCACGATTAGAATATTATTTCTCAGAGTTTCCAAAGACACTAAACTATTATGGTCCTTGTGTGTTTGTTTTAATTTTGTATCAAGTATTTTGCAAATGTAATGTCATGTCCATGTACGTCAGGCTTCAGGTCTCTACAGTTGGTATCAGTGGAAAAGTTTAGTCAAGCTTTGGAAACTGGGATGTGAAAAAGATCCCTAAAGATATTTCTAAGGTATGTCTAGGGATGTCCCTAAGGATGAGTATACGTATAGGATACTTTCCTAGAACTATAGTAACGATATTATATTAAACCAAAGATATTAGATATTGAAGTTACTTTCCCTTTAATATGATTTTTTCCTCTCACCCTATTCTTTTTGGGTTTTAGAAATGTCTGGAAACAAGATGATTCACGATAATGGAGGATATGATGGACAATGGAATGATATTATTCATGAGCAACCAAATGAAATGGGATTTGGAAGTCCAAACATCATTATTATACCGAATCAGAAATCTCATAATATGATCAATAATGTAAAATTTATTAAGTTTCCTGACTCAGCTAATAAGAGAAAGATGGAGTTTCATTATGATCATAGTGGAAAGAAAGTTCAATTTCCCCTATGTAAATCATGTGGGATGAGGAATAAGTAGAAAGTTTCAAAGGAACTGGAAGATGATTTGGGTGTGGAAAAGAAGGACACAAAGCCAGTTAGTGCAAAGGAAAAGGTTCAGTTAACACCGGGGATGAGGATAATGGTATTGCTACGACATCAACAATGGTTAAATGTTTTAAATATGGAATGTACGGGCGTTATGCAAACCAATGCCCTAAGGGAAATTCTCATGAAGAGAATCAGTATGGTCGTATGGGTAGTATTTATGTTGATGATGATGAAGAGACTACAAATGATATGTGAGATGAAATAATTGGTGAATCTCGGTCAATGGTTTAAGAATGTAGTAAAATGATTACATGTTTATCATGTGTAATGTTGTATAAGTAATCTCATGTTACTATGGAATAAAGATACATCGAAGTATTGTTACACTGTTGTCTTTCCTTGAGTTTTGAATATGTATGATTAATGGTACCAGTATCCATGAAAGGTTATTCAGATATTTTTGGAATGTAGATGTTATGCGCATAATGAAGGGATAAGGAGAAAATTAAATGTTTGATAGTATTCATTAGCTCATGACTGATATAAGGAGAAGGTTATATCATGGTTAGAGTATATATAATTTTGAGGATTTTGGTATGTGGAAAGTGTTAATGTTTAACTGCATTCATGTTTTCACTAAGGTTCAATGGGTATTCAATAGAATAAATGATTAAGGCCTTTGAATGTTTAGAATGTGACCAACAAGACATATCTTATGATATATGGGGATCAACGATGGTATTAAATCTCTGGTAATCATTTTCACTATATTATGAGAGTGGACTGAACTATTATGGATAAGCCTAAAGATTGGAATGGATTATGTTGTACATAAGTTAGTATTGTTTAAGGATAGAATTTTTTTCAATATTATTGATGGGATGTTATAGTAATATAGTTTTAGAAAAAGGACAACCTGCAGGACGGGCGACAGCCCATCGCGTCGGACAAGGATGTGGGAATCGAACCCACAACCGAAGTGCGAATGGCCTTTATCGCCTACCACTAGCCTAGAGGAAGTCCCTGGTTAGTGGAAAGTAGTTTTATTTTATTAAGAGGTATGATAAATAAAGTATAAGTCCATTTTTGGAACCATATACGATTACTCTCACTATAAGATGGACTTATAACTTTTGCTAAACTTTTGTTTGTAACAGATGGAATGTCCCATCATTCTATCACATGATCTGCTAATGCTTCACGAATAACAAATTCAACTTCATTTCATTATGATATGAAGTGTAAATTTTTCAATTCACGAACAACAGTGAGATTGTACCAAAATCATGTAAGTATTTTTTTTAATTAATCAACTTTAGGGAAATGATCATAAATACCAAAAATGTTATCCTAGTGCTCTTATATCTGATAAATCAGATGGTACCTTAGATCGTCACAAATTTATGGCTTTTTGATTACTGACTCTTCCATAGCCATGTTCTCTACCACTCTTCATCAGAACATGACTGTTAGATTTCTCTTCCATATCCATATTTTCACCTATGTGGAAACCCAGTGATTAGTTTATTTGGGTAACCATTACGTTTCATACTTTAGTTTTTAAATCCAAGTTTTTCGTATTCCTTTTTACGATGTGGGTTTCTATTAAAGAAACTTTCGAGTAGTATACCATTTATAACCCCGATGAATTTCGAGGGAGAAATTCATTTTAAGGGGGGTAGAATGTAACAACCCGAGATTTTATAAGATACATTCTTTTTAATTTCATCCATATCTTCTATTTTACAACACACCAAGATTATCTTGTGCTATACGCAATACCCTATTAGCTTGTAGTATATGCAACACTTTTCTTGGCTCTTGTTACACACAATTTTCAAGTTCGTTTGATAGAAGTTATTCTACGCAACATTGAGTGTATATATATATATATATTCAATGTATAAATAAAATATGGTTGGATTATATTATATGCAACAACAAAGGAGTCGTGCACTACACGCAACCCAGACTTGTCTTGCATTACACGCAATCGCGACCTTCCTCGATAGCGTGTGTTGTACACAATACCGGGATTTACTAAACAATGATATATTATTATAATATTGTTATGAACTAGACATTATGAATAGTGTTAACTAAATTTTCAATTTTATACCATTATTATTCATCTTACACATTTTCTAGAACATGGTATAAGAACAAAATAAATTTTTCGGGTAAAATAAGTATTTTTCAAGAAATGCAGTTTTCCTACTTTTGATGGTGCACCCAATTTAAATCTAGTTTTTTACTTGATTATAATTTCCATTTGAAAGAATAAATTTATTCTTTGTAATCAAGAAATAGAAATTTACTTTGGATAAAATTTTCATTTTATTCTGATGACTTTCATATTTTAATTAATAGTAAAAACACTCTATATTTTAGTTAAAAACAACTTTTTCATCGTAATATCTTATGTGGTTAAATTATAATATTGATTGGTTTTAAAGTATAAATAGAATATATTTTTACCATTTAATATAATGTATGTCATTAGCATTGATTTTACCTTGAATTCGTAGGTAAAATCAATTCAAACTTTTGCAAGGTTTTAAAGAAAAACTCGTTTTCTTTCAACAACGGGATTAATTTTAATTTAATTTCTGCAACTTTTGTGTATTAAATTTTGAAAAATGGATTCCATATTTGGAATCAGTGTATCCATGTTATGTTAATAATATTCTTTTTATTTTTGGGAATTATGAATAGTAACTACGGTAAATTTTATTTACCATAGTTAAAGGTAAATCGGAAATGAAGGGTAAATATAATATTATAAAATTACCCTAACACATGTCAAAATCCTATTTTATGACTAAAAGTAGACCCATATCACATAATGGTTGTATTAGATTCATTTAATGGACTTTTTTCTATGAAAATAATTTAATTTTTATTAAAACCAAAGAATGTGACAACATGTCACTTTCTTAAATCTTATAAGTATAATAATTTTAATTTAGTGATAAACTTCATGAAACTTCTAACATGAATAGTCTCCAGAAATATAATACAATTATCTACATCATAGAAATTTATCTAGAATTTTTAGGGATTAAAAAAGTATCATTTTTTATGACACAAAGATGATGAAGTAATTGTCTTATTAATGAAATATTGACATAATTGATGTTATAATAGCGCAAATAAATGTAACTTGAGACTTTTTATGACATAGATTAATTTTCTAGGTTAATATGACATGTTATTGTTGATATAAGTAACTTGGTTTGAACTTATCATTCTGTTATAAATTTCATTAAAATCATGTACCAAATAGTGTCAAAATTGACATAAATTAGTTTTTAAAACAAATATTTTATTATTAATTGTTATTTAATTCCTAAAAATCTATGTTTCGGCCAAATGACTTAGATAAGGATGGATATATTAATAATAAACAACTTGGGGTTCGTTTGGCTTTTTATGGTCAGTTTATTAACCATATAGAGTAAGAAAACAAAAAGACACGGTAAAAGTTAAATTATTTAACATAGAGTTAAATCTAATTGATAAGGTTAAAATAATAACCTAAACTTGTCTAAATCATATTGGATGAGAGGATTTCGATCCATACCCACTTTATATTCAAAATAAGACCCTTTGGAACCATTATAAACCGAATTTGACATTAATATAAAATAATATTTTGAGATTATCTTAAGGTGCCCCTCTCCTCCCTTGTAAAAGGGAAACTCCTCCCTCTCCTCACACCAATTTGAGAATTCAACCTCGGCCAACCCCTGCCAAAATATCTTTTAAACTTCCCTAGTATCATACTAGAGGTCCTGGTCTTCTTCAACAATCATCCTTAGTTCATTAAGTGGAGGTTAATTGAAGGCGCGTCAAAAAAGGTAATATCCATTACCGATCTTTTTCAATTTCTTTCTTCTTCAACTTCTTCTTCTTTAGTTGTTTCATGATAAAGTAATAACATAAGTGTTTCTTATATAATTATATTTTATTATAAATATGAAAAAACTCTAATTAACCTTCTATCAATCCTACGGAAAAAGGAAATCACCACGCGTGCGTATGTACGGAATACCGTCTCCACGTCGTGGTGTAATCTATTTTCCGCCACCACCTTAATTGGATGGGTATAATGGTGTAATTAGTAAATATATATGATTATTATAAAGTGATATTGATACTGAAATAGTATACATACACTTCAACACAATTCCACAACCACGGGAACGATATCATCGCTCGTGCGTACGTACGGACTACCGTCTCCACGACGCGATGAGATTCATTATCCATGTTAACCATTCCAAAATTATTATGAAGTATATATAATGAATAATAATGAAATATATGACATGGTAAATCTACTGTATTTATATATATATATATATATATTTATGTAATCTACTTACTTCCATTCAAGACAATAAGGAAAGGAAAACAACGTTCATGCCTACGTACGGACTACCGTCTCCATGAACGGTGTGTTTCATTTCATTTATCTATCTATTATATATATATACTGAATATATATGATATATAAATCATGTTTTATATTCTGTAATTACGTAAATCATGATATATTTAATAATAATGTCAAGAACAACAAGTCCAAACACCTACGATAAATGAAACGATTTTACCCAGAACACTTCTTTAACATAGAATTACCAAAAGAACGGGTAATATAAAGTCATAAGTGAACCATATATGATATCATAACAATGAATATGATTATTTAATAAGATAATGACATTATTTAAATCATTTTACAGGAGGTTTGGATACGTACAAAGCATATCAGACATAAGGTAAGGGAAAATATCACAATCTCATTTTATCCGAGATTGTGTATACTTTGGTATTTACTGGGGTGTATTTTATTATCCACATCCATGTTTCTTAAATATTTAATATTATTTCCATCCACCTAAATTTTTTTTAAATCCAATTTTACCCTTCAGTGAGTTTTTAGTAAAAGATATGAAAGGAATCTTTTGTCATTTTTCGTAGGAGGTACTTTTTGACTTTTCTGACAAAAGTATGAGAAGAATGTTTTTTTAACTTATACGGCATGAAAGAATTTTTACGGTTTTATAAAGGGATATTTTCATAAAGATTACTCAAAAATATTTCATGACTATTTTCAAGAAAATCCTTTTCTTTTAAAAATTCATGACATTTTTGAAAAGAAAATGATTTTTAAGAAGAAAGGTTATTTTCCTCAAGAATTCATTTCAAGTGTTTTATCAAAACCATTTTCATCTAAGATGACATTATTTAATATGCGTATATTTCAAGTCTAATGTCTCTATGATTTACATGGTTTCACTTTTCTTATTATTAAATGATGTCCATTTATTTTATATGGATTAATTGATGATGGAATGAAATTTATGAAACACATTTTATTCTTTGGGTTATGATGAATGATTTATGTTTATGTTGTGGCACAAGTAAGAATTATTTCATTATGAGATGGGTGGGACCTATATCTCCCTCCAATGCATTGGGTAATGATTTATATCTCATGAGATAGACATGGCTGGAAAGGTAGGTTATACCGGTTCAGTGCAACAGGACTGAAACGAGGGGGACTCAGTTCAGAAATGGACTTTGTCCACTAATATAGTCTTGGAAATGAGTCTTGACTAATAAGATATGATTCTATATGATTATGTGTGTATGCCACAAAGTTTCATGTTTTATGTTATGATTATTGGGATTTCATTTCACTACTATGATTTATCCCATGTTATGAAATTATGCTCTCTTTTGCAGGTTAAGATTTCAAAAATGTTATGTTTTTATGAATATTATGTGATTTATATTTCTTTTGTTTACCCTTACTAAACATTTGAGCTCACCCTTTTATTTTTTCTTTTCCCCAGGATATAAAGAAAAGTTTTAGGTTAAAAAAAAGTAAGATATTTATGGGAGATGTTGAAGATCTTTCACCATGATTAGAAGATTATTTCTCTGAGTTTCCAAAGACACTAAACTATTACGGTCCTTGTGTGTATGTTTTAATTATGTATCAAGTATTCCACAAATTTAATGTCATGTCTATGTACATCAGGCTTCAGGTCTCTACATAGGTGGTGAAGTAGGCTTTAAAATTGTGCCAATTGATGTTGGTCGTAGATGAAATTTAGTTGTAATGTGAGGGATGGGGGGAAATTTTTTTTTCTATAATCTTTTCATCCTATTTTCGATTGGTTTTTTAATGAGGTGTAGATGTCAAATTCCAATTTTATGATGATGAGGTTGAAACTCATTGGTGGGAAGACCAATGGGAGAGGGGAACTAAATTTGAATATAGTTTTGGGGTGTTTGAATTAGATGGATGTTCCGGTCCATTTTATGAAGGAAATTATTAGAAATTATGATCATTCTAGATGGGATGTACATACTACAATTCATTAAATTGTTAAGGAATTGAAATCACATTATTTGGTGGGCTCGTATGAAAAGAATAGTGTCCATGTTTGTTTCATTTTTCTTGACTTGTCAGCTAGACAGGGTTGTTCATATTCGACTAGTAGTTATATTTCAATATTTATCAATACTTTTAGTGAAGTGGGAACATATTGTGATAGTTTTTTACAGGTCTCCCATGAACGGTTCAGATGCATGATGCCATATGGTTGATAGTAGATCTGATCACAAAGTCAGCCCATTTCATCATGATTTTTGTATCTCATACAATGAAGGATCTATCCAAAAAATATATTTGTGTGTTGTAAATAGGAATAGTGTTTGAAATATAATTTTATTAGATAGAGATCTGTGGTTCACATCCCATTTTTGGAAATCCTAGAGGTAATCCCTTGGAACATTGTTGATGACGAGTATGGTGTATCATCATGATACATATGGTAAATCCAATAGAACGATACATACAATAAAAGATATGTTGATGTCTTTTGTGATGTATTTTTGTGGTCCATGGGAGGATCACATGATGTTGGTGGAGTTATCCTACAATAATAGTAATCATGCCTCGATATATATGTCTTTATTTGATGCAATATATGAGCTTCCAGATCATTCTCCACTTTGGTGGGTGGAAATGGGTGAGACATCGATAGTTGGGTCGATCTATAACCTGGATACTACAGAGATGATCATGTTGATCAGTAAGTGAATGGATATAGGTTAGAGTCATTAGAAAACATATTTTTACCATCATGGATGACCGTTAGCATTCAAGGTAGGGGGTTATGTGTTTTTGTGATTTTCTACTAGGTTTGGGCATCGCCAGTTTTTAAAATTATGGAATACTATCTCCATGTATATTGGGAATTATGAGATACTTGATTGGGTTGGAGATTTGGATTATTTTCTGGATTTACCATCATAGTTTCATTTGGGGTACAATGTGTTCTATGTATTTCAATTGAAAAAGTATCAGCTAGATCATGACCATGTTATTTGATGGGATCAAATTGAGCTATATCTAGATGCAACAATAGTGCACAGGATAGTGAGGATTAGGGATGTAACATCCCATGTAAGTAATTAATAATAGATATTCTTATCTATGTTTATTTTGGAATTAGATATTGATTTAGAGGCTTAAAATGAGAATAAATCCAATCTTAAGCAAGGAATACACTAATATTCTTAAAAGATTTTTTCACTGCCTTTTGATGGCAAAATATTTTTAAATCAAACTTTTGAAAATTTTATAAGAACTATTTTTCAAAATAAACTTATTATTTATGATTGGGACATTGAAATTTATAGTGGATAATTTTTTGGTATTTTTCTGACAATGTTCGTTTTTTAATGAATATTGAAAAATACAGCATTTTACATCAAAACTGCTTTTTAATCTAATTTAATTATATGGTTAGATTATCATTTTAATTGGTTTTAAAGTTTAAATATAATATATTTTTACCATTTAATCCAATGGTGGTCATTATTATTAATTTCACTTTGGAATTGGGCATAAACTAATGCCAGACTTTTAATAGATATTGTTTCAAAAAAACCCGCTATTTGTTTTGACAACGAGAATTATTTTTAAATAAATTATTTAAATTTCTGTGTTTGTAATTTGGTAAAATGGATTAAATATTTGGAATCATAATGTCCAAATTATGTAATCAAGATTGTTTTGTTTTTGGACATTATGAATAATAACGACAGTAATTATCTTTAATTATCTTGATTAATGAGTAATCGGGTAGTTAAGGATAATAAAGTAATATCATAATAATAAAAAATGACACCAAATTATGTCCTAATGCTATTGGTTGTCTCATGGACGACCATGGGATGCCTTGTGCCAAGCTTGGGGACCCTATGGAATCACTTTTGTGGGAAAGTGACTTTTTATCTTTTTATTTTTAAAGAAAGTTAAATATAACAAAGAATGTATCACCTGATTAGCATATTTTTAATTTTGTCTACATAAATGATCTATATGACTATAAATAGTCATTATAAATCTAACAATATTTCCAATATCATGATATTTGTTTTATAATTTTTAGAAATTAAATAAATTAAATTATTTATGACATCATGATGATGTAGCGATTACCTCATTAATAAACAATTCAAATAAAATGAAACGATAATGTTAAAACTATAACATAAACTTCTCAAAGACCTATTGGATGAGTATATTTCGAACAATTATCACCTTATACTCATTATACATCAATGTGGGACCTTTAAAATACAACACAGATTTGAGAATAAAGTAACATTTAGTAACTTTCCAAGAGTGCCCCTCTTCTCCTCTTATAAAAGGCCGCCTCCTCTACCACCTTACCCACACTTCCAGAGCCTTTGTCTCATCCAACCCCTGCACATTTTGTCTCTACACATCCCTATATAACTCCTATAACCTCACTTCAGGCATAAGTCTTCCCAAAGAAGCCTTTGAGCTCAAATCAAAACGAGTTACCTGATTTAAAGGTTGTGTCTTCTCTTGTGTTCTTATGTTCTATTTTGCTTCTCCAACCCCATAAACTCTTTTTATTAATTTCTTTTATAACAACACCAGTATATTACTTATACTAGGATGTTGTTATAAGAAGGATTCTAGCTACACTTACACACACCTACATCTAATGGTTAAGGAACTTACTGTTTCAGTGGATGGCGAATTTATGGCTCATGAAACGATGATTGTTCAACACTCATATAACACCTTCAAAGGTGGCCATTAAGATGTCACTATATTTGTATCTAATGTATAATATATTTATGTTTTCCTTAAGCTTCTGTATCTTCTTCATTTATGTCATACCTTTATGGTTTCTATTATGGGTAAACGCGATATCTTCATTTTAGGAAGTACGGATTACCGCCCCCTCAAAGTGATTTGATTCGTTAATACCATATGTGGTACGTATAAAGGATAGATTGAATGATATTATATATGATTAAATACTGGAATTATAATACTATTATGTATCATTATGTTTTAATTCAATAAAATATTAAATAGAAATGAAAGTAGCGTTCATGCATACGTACGACTTACCGTCTCCATGAACGGGGCATTTCATTTCTTACCTCTAAACGTTATGTAATATTATAAATGCATGTATATACTGAATATATATGATATATATATGATATCTACATCATGAGTATAACTCTGGATATAATGGATACATGAAAAACTTGTAATTATAAAGAGCTTATTTTTGACTCAAGTGCCAATGATTGTTAAAATGACCATTATTAACTTAAATAATTACATAGTGTTCATGACATGGTGATAAGTGATATAAAAGTAATAATGAACTTTAAAAAGGTTCTTAAGAACGTAGAAATTAACTAATGTTTATTATTCAGGAGGCTAAAGAACGATCGATTCAAGTCAGACCCGAGGTATGGGACTTCGTCTCAATCTCCTTTCATTGAGGCATATTATGTTGTATACACAACATTCTTCTATAAGGTGTATAAACCCATTTGACTTTTATGTTTATCCGAAAGGAATATTTTTTATACAAAGCGTTTTACTAAACAAAAAAAGGGAATGTTTTTGTCGTACGTATGCAGTGACAATGAATTCTCCTCCGCCATGACCATTATTTGAGTTTCGGCTTCCTAAACAAGCCATACCCTTTTTTTAGATGAAAAATAAATACCATGTTTTACTTTTCTTTTATTTTGGTATTGAAAATGGTTTTCATAATGTTTTTATTATATCTATGTGTTGTATTGATATCTTTTGATTGAAATGTTGAAATGTTATGTTTCCTTTATGCATATTTTATGTGATATGATTATGTTATGGTTCTTGGGAATTATTATGAATACGGGTAGTTACTTGATAATCTAAGGGTGGGTGAGCCCGATATAGATCTCCAATGCATTGGGTAACGCGAAGGGGTTAAACGTTATGGTTTATCTGAAGAGATTTAGGGAATATACTATGATGGGTATTCCAAACGTAACCAAGAGGGTTACTCCCTACGTAAGAATGTTATGAATGCCTCAAGTTACCTTTATGTATTATGATTTCTATTATTTATTCATGATTTGATGAGGTATGTTAAAGTTCTTATGTTTTATAGGTAAAGTATGATTTCACTCTTATGTATATATGTAATCATGTTTCCTTTCCATATTTTTATATCCCTTACTGAGCTCTTTATGCTCATCCCATGTTTTTGAAATGTTTTTCACAAGTCAAGGGAAAGGTACATGATATGACGATAGTGTCAAAGAAGTGTCAAGAAGGAATCCGTGTTTTATTTAAAATATGTTTCCGTTGATTCGAAAAATGAATAGTATATTTTATTTTAACCACTTGGTTTAAATGTGGGATGTATTGCATGTTTTATGATCTAATTCTATAAAACTCTAAACATGAAAAGATCCTCAATGTGTACTCTTGTAATAACTCAAGATTATGTAATGTTTAAGGTTGGGGCCTTATAGTTGGTATCAAAGGTCAGTTTATATAACTTTAGGAGTTATAATTCTATAAAATTATTATCCAAAAATATTTTTTGAAATGATATAGCATTTGAAGATTACCATGTTTCTTCAACTAAGACATGTTTTTTCAGAATGTTTTCCGCAGAGGAAACAGGGAAATAGTGATAGGAAAACATAAAGAAGGAAATAACCTTCCGAATCAGCATCCTGAGAAGGTCGGAATTGGAACTGAATAGTTTGTTGTAGTAATGGCGCAGTTGACTCAAATGATAAATGGTGCTGGTATCCATGCACGAGATCAGCCAGATCATCCGCAGAGGAATATGTCAGTGGTGGAACATTTAATGAGGCAACATCCCCCATCATTCATAGGATCATCTGACCATGTACTAGCTGAAGGGTGTATTAAAGCATTGGAGAATATTTTCGATGTCATGGGGTGTTCATACAATCAAAAGGTTAATCTTGATATTTACCATTTGGAGGGTGAGGCAGATCTGTGGTGGTCGATGGTTAAAAATATAAGGGACACTGATGAGATTGATGCTCTCGACTGGGATGAATTCAAAGGTATGTTTCTTGAGAATTATATTCCTAAGGCTGTACAACCTAGGATGGAAAACAATTCTTGGAATTGAGGCAAGAGGAAGACTCAGTGGCAGCCTATGAATAAAGGTTCACTCGATTGGCAAGGTATGGTCCAGATTTTATCTGAGACCTTGATAGTAAAATCAATAGTTTTTACTCAGGATTAAAGCCAAAATATCATAGGTATTTGGCTTATCGTGAGTTCAAAAGTTATGAAAAACATTTTTGATGTTCTTAGAAGGTGGAAATGGAGTTTGTTGATGATCATGTTGTCTATAACAACCAGTAGAAGAAGAGGCCGAGGTGGCAGGATAAAGGAATGAATTCTTCAAAAAGGTTTGACGGTAAGAATACTAAGTTTCCATTTTATGATAAATGTGGTAAAAGGCATGCTGTGGAATGTCTTCTGAATTCTATAATGTGATACCAATGTGGTAAGATGGGACATAAGGCTCGTGACTGCACTGAAAAAGATCAAGGTGATGGTATGTCGAAATTTTATTTGCAGTTAGTGAACTTTTTTAAGTGCAATGAGATGGGTCACTATGCAAACGAATGTCCGACAAAGAGTTTGAGTGATTGGAAGCAGTTAGACTGCAAGCATAAATGGGTGGTTAAATCCTTTTCCACTACTTCAACAGATGTCGGGCCATCAAATGATGTTGTATCAGGTACTTTGTTTGTTTTTTCAGATTATGCCAGTGTGTTGTTTTATTCGGGGTCTACACATTCTTTCATCTCTGAAAATTTTTCTAGTAAAATGGGAATACCATCTCAAGAAATGACACATGAACTTTTCGTAAAAACAGCTGGGGGAAATGTTGAGGAAAAAAGAATTTATAAGAATCTTCCTATCCTTATCCGTGGAAAGAACCTACTTACGGACCTTATTGTTTTACCTCTAGTAGAGTTTGATGTTATCCTGGGTATGGATTTGCTCTCTATTTACCATGCTAAGATTGACTGTAGAGCTAAATAAGTTTCTTTTCAGAAAGACTTTTTGTTTGTGTATAACAATGAAACCTTACTTTTGATAACGTATCAAGAGGCCAAGAAACTTGTAAAAGATGGAAATGAATGTTACCTTGCAAATATTGTTGAAAAAAAGGAACTGTTCATATTAGTGATGTGCCAGTGGTAAATGAGTATCCTAATGTTTTTCCTGATGAGTTTCCTAGAATAATACAAGATCAGGAATTTGAGTTTACTGTTGACTTAGTTTCTGATTCTAAGACAATTTCAAAACCCCCTTATCGAATGTCTCAAATTGAACTTTTAGAGTTGAAGGAGAAATTGAATGATTTATTAGAGAATGGTTTCATTCGACCTAGCACATCACCATGGGGTGCCCCTGTTTTATTTGTTAAAAATAATGATGGTTCTATGAGACTTTTCATTGATTATAGAGCCTTGAATAACAACACTGTTAAGAAAAAATATCCTTTTCCTCATATCGATGATTTGTTTGATCAGCTCCAGGGAGCTCAATATTTTTCCATGATTGTCCTGAGATCGGGGTACCATCAGTTGAAGGTAAAGGAAGCAGATATTCCGAAGACCGCATTTCATACAAGATATGGGCATTACGAATTTTTATTAATTCCTTTTGGGCTAACCAATGCACCTGCAGTATTTATAGACTTAATGAATAGAATTTTCTATGAGTTCTTGGATATGTTTTTGGTTGTTTTCATTGATGATATTTTAGTTTTTTCTAAAAGTAAAGAGGAGCATGAAAGACATTTAAGGGTTATTTTGATAACCTTAAAAGAAAAGAAATTGTATGGGAAATTCAGCAAGTGTGAGTTTTGGTTGAAAAAAATTTCATTCCTTGGTCATATTGTTTCTAAATATGGGATAACCGTTGATCCTGCAAAAATAAAGGTTGTTGAAGAATGGCCAAGACCCACAAATGTAACAGAGATTCGTAGCTTCCTTGGTTTGGAAAGCTATTACCGAAGGTTTGTTAGAAATTTTTCACGGTTATCTAGTCCAATGACTAAGCTAACTCGGAAGGGTGTTATGTTTATCTGGACAAAAGAATGTGATGATTGTTTTCCAGAATTGAAAAGAAGATTGGTGAATGCTTCAGTTTTGGAACTACCTTCAAAGAAGGGGGAGTTTGTTACCTACAGTGATGCTTCATTGAAAGGACGTGGTTGTGTCCTAACACAGAATGATTAGGTAATTTCTTATGCTTCACGCCAGTTGAAAACTCGTGAGGTAAATTATCAAACACATGATTTGGAATTAACTGATGTTGTTTTCGATTTAAAATTTTGGAGGCATCATTTGTATGGAGTAAAGTGTGAAATATATACCGATCAAAAATTTTTAAAGTATATATTCACTAAAAAATAATTGAACATGAGGCATAAGAGATGGGTAAAATTAATCAAATATTATTATTGTACAATTCATTACCATTCGGGAGAAGCAAATAAAGCGGCTGGTGCATTGAGTCGAAAAGGTAATGCTTCATTAGCAATGTTGCGTTTGGAACATGATCCTTTGGTTAAATATTTGATGAGCTTTATCATAGAAGTTGTTGGTGCGGGATGTCCTTCTATTTTGTTTCAGTTATTAGTGAAATATTCTCTATCAGAAAGAATTATGCAACCACAGAAGCAAGATAGCGAGTAGTAGAAAAAGGTAGAGCTAGTTTAGAAGGGTAAGTTGCCTGAATTCAACATTGATAATGATTGTGTTTTGAGATTTGGGAAGAGATTGTGTGTGCCTTTGGATTTATAGTTGAAGAGAGAGATGTTATATGAAGCTCATAGTTCTCCATTTTCATTCATCCTGGATGTACTAAGATGTATAGAGATCTGCGGGAGTATTATAGGTGGGATGGAATGAAAAGAGATATTGATAATTTTACTGTGAAGTGTTTGACATTTCAATAGGTTAAAGCGGTGCGGGAGTTACCGAAAGGGATGCTTCAGCCTTTACCAGTACCAGAATGGAAATGGTAAAATATACCCATGGACTTCGTTATGGGATTGCCGAAGACACCTCAAGGTAATAATGCAATCTGGGTTATTGTTGATCGCTTGATTAAATCTGCTCATTTCCTTGATATTAGAGATACTTTTTCCCTAGATCAACTTTCCCATTTGTATCTTAAAGAGATAGTTAGGTTACATGGAGTTCCTATCTCTATTGTATCTGATCGTGATCCCAGGTTTACTTCTAACTTTTGGAAAGGCCTTCAGAAGTCGTTGGGTACTGAGTTAGATTTTGTACAGCTTTTCATCATTAATCAGATGGGCAGTTAGAATGAACAATTCGGACTTTTGAAGATATGCTACTTTCTTGTTCGATGGATTATCAGGGAAGTTGGGACCAACATATTTATTTGGTTTAATTTTCATATAATAACTGTTTTCATTCTAGTATATAGATGGCACCGTTTGAGGCATTATATGGGAAGCGGTGTTGAACTCCATCTTTTTGGGATGAAGTGGGTGAAAGGAAGGTGATGGGACTAGAATTGGTGGAAGCGTTGGTAGATAAAGTTCATTTGATTCAGAAACACATGAGAACAACTCAGAGTAGGCAGAAGAGTAATGCGGATAACTGGAGGAAGGATCTATCTTTCGAGGAAGGTGATCATGTCTTTCTCAATGTTTCACCGTGGAAAAATGTGATGTGATTTGTAAATAAAGGAAATATGAGTCCAAGGTTCATTGGACCATATGAAATTCTGGAGAAATTTGGATCAGTTGCATACCGAGTGGCTTTTCCTCCAAGTTTATCTCTCGTACACAATGTTTTTCATGTTTCGATGTTTTGAAAGTATATGCCATATCCATCTCAAGTTTTGAGTCTAGAGGTAGTTCAGCTAGAAGAGAACCTATCTTATTAGGAACAACCGGTCCAGATTCTTGACCAGATGGAGCAAATTTTACGGAATACGGTGATTCATCAAGAAAAGTTTTTGTGGAAAAACCACATGAGTGAAGTGGAAACATGGGAATCTGAAAATGCAATGGGGGATAAATACACCAACTTATTCGATAAGTAAATAAATTGAGGGGAAGAAATTTTTTAAAGGGGAGAAGGATGTAACATCCCAAGTAAGTAATGAATAATAGATATTCTTATCTATGTCTATTTAGGAATTAGATAGTGTTTTAGAGGCTTAAAATGATAATAAATCCAATCTTAAGCATGGACTACACTAATATTCTTAAAATATTGTTTTACTGCCTTTTGATGGCAAACCCATTTTTAATCAATGGTTTGACAATTTTATAAGCTCTATTTGTCAAAATAAACTAATTAGTTATGATTGAGACATTGAAATTTACAAGGGATAATTTTTTGGTATTTTTCTAACAATGTTCATTTTTAATGAATAGTGAAAAATACTGCATTTTACATCAAAACTGCTTTTTCATCTTATTTAATTATATGGTTAGATTATATTTTTCATTGGTTTTAATGTGTAAATAGAATATATTTTTACCATTTAATCCAATTGTTTTCATTAGGATTAATTTAACTTTTTAATTGGGCATAAACTAATCCCAAACTTTTCATGGATATTGTTTCAAAAAAACCCACTATTTGTTTTGACAACGGGAATTATTTTTAAATAAATTATTGAAATTTCTGTGTTTAGAATTTAGTAAAATTGATTAAATATTTGGAATCATAAGGTCCAAAATATGTAATCAAGACTCTTTTGTTTTTTTGGCATTATGATTAGTAACGACGGTAACTATCTTTAATTATCTTGATTAATGAGTAATCGGGTAGTTGAGGATAATAAATTAATATCATAATAATAAAAAATTACACCAACATGTGTTTTAATGCTACTGGTTGTCTCATGGCCGACCATGGTATGCCTCGTTCCAAACTTGGGGTCCCCATGGAATCACTTTTGGGGGAAAGTGAATTTTATCTTTTTATTTTTAAAGAAAGTTAAATATAACAAAGAATGTATCACCTGTGTAAACAAATTTTAATTTTGTCTACATAAATGATCTGTTGGAATATAAATATTCATTAGAAAGATAAAAATATTTCCTACATGACGATATTTTTTTATAATTTTTATAAATTAAATAAATTAAAGTATTTATGACATCATTATGATGTAGCGATTACCTCATTAATAAACAATTTAAATAAAATGAAAAGATAAATTTACAGAAATACCGTACACTTGTCAAAGACCTATTGGATCTATATATTTCTAACCCTTATCACCTTATCCTCATAATACAACATTTTTGGACCTTTATAATCCGAAACACATTTGAAAATAATGTAACATTTAGTAACATTCCAAGAGTGCCCATCCTCTCCTCTTATAAAAGGCCCCCCACCTCTACCACCTTACCCACACTTCAAAAGAATTTGGCTCTACCAAACCCTGACCATTTTGTCTCTAAAAATCCCTCTATAACTCATAGAAGACTCACATTGGGCAGAAGTCCTCCCAGGGATTCCTTTGAGCTCAAATCAAAAAGAGTTACCCGATTTAAAGGTAGTGTCTTCTCTTGTGTTCTTATGTTTTATTTTTATTATCCAACCCCCTAAACTCTTTTTATTTATTTAATTTTTAACAACACTAGTATCTTCTTCATAATATTATGTTGTTATAAGAAGTATTCAAGATACACTTAAACACACATATATCTAATGGTTAAATAACATACTGTTTCTGTGGATGAAGAATTTCGGCCTCATGAAACGATGAATGTTCAACACTCATATAACACCTTCAAAGGTAGACATTAATATGTAACTATATTTATATATGATATATAATATTTTTATGTTATCCTTAAGCTTTTTTATTTTTTCATTTATGTCATACCTTTATGGTTTTCAGTATGGGTAAACGTGATATCTTCATTTTAGAAAGTGCGGACTACCGCCCCTTAATGTGATTTGACTCGTTAATACCATATGTGGTACGTATAAAGGATAGATTGAATGATATTATATATGATTCAATACTGGAATTATAATACTATTAACTATCATTATGTTTTAATTCCATAAAATAGGAAATAGAAATGAAAGTAGCGTTCATGCGTACGTACGGCTTGCCGTCTCCATGAACAGTGCATTTCATTTTTTACCTCTAATCATTATGTAATATTATAAATGCATGTATATACTGGATATATATGATATATATGATATCTACATCATGAGTATAGCTTTGGATATAATGGATACATGAAAACCTTGTAATTATAAAGAGTTTATTTTTGACTCAAGTACCAATGATCATTAAAATGACCGTTATTATCTAAAATAATTACACAGTGTTCATGACATGGTAATAAGTGGTATAAAAGGAATAATGAACTTGAAAAAGGTTTGTAGGAATGTAGAAATTAACTCAAGATTATTATTCAGAAGGTTAAAGAACGATCGAGTCAAGTCGGACCCGAGGTTTGGGACTTCGTCTCAATGTCCTTTCATTGAGGCATATTATGTTTTATACACAACTTTTTTTATACAGTGTATCAAAACCGTTGACTTTTACATTTATCTGAAAGGAATATTTTTTATACTAAGCGTTTTACTAAATGACAAAAGGGAATGTTTTTTGTCATACGTATGCGGCAACAACGACTTCTCCGCCGTTGTGACCATTATTTGAGTTTCGGCTTCCTCTACAAGCCATACGCTTTTTTTAAATGAAAAACAATTACCACGTTTTATTTTTCTTTTATTTTGGTATTGAAAATGGTTTTCATAATGTTTTTTATACCTATGTGTTGTATTGATATATTTTGTTTGAAATGTGGAAATGTTATGTTTCTTTTATGCATGTTCTATGTGATAAGATTATGTTATGGTTTTTGTGCATTATTATGAAGATGGGTGGTTCCGTGATAAACTAAGGGTGGGTGAGCCCGATATAGCTCTTCAATACATTGGGTAATGTGAAGGGGTTAAACTTTAAGGTTTCTCCAACGAGATATAGGTAATATACTGTGATGGGTATTCCAAACGTAACCAAGAGGGTTACTCCCTACGTAAGAATGTTATGAATGCCTCAAGTTACCTTTATGTCTTATGATTTCTATGATTTATTCATGATTTGATGACGTGTGTTATAGTGATTATGTTTTATGGGTAAATTATGATTTTACTCTTATGTATATATGTACTCATGTTTCCTTTCCATACATTTGTATCCCTTACTGAGCTTTTTATGCTCATCACATGTTTTTGAAATTTTTTTCATAGGTCAAGGGAAGGGTACATGATATGATGATAGTGTCAAGGAAATGTGAAGAAGGAATCCATGTTTTATTTAAAATATATTTTCGTTGATAGGAAAAATGAATACCATCTTTTATTGTAACCACTTTGTTTAAATGTGGGATGTAATGCATGTTTTATGATCTAATTCTCTAAAACTCTAAACCTGAAAAGATCTTGAAGGTGTAATCTTTCAATAACTCAAGATTAAGTAAGGTTTAAGGCTAGGGCCTTATAGTGGATAAGAAAAATATAGTTTTTTATAGTAAAAGGAATCGTTCTATGATGGGTTTTGTGGTAGCAAGGTCAGATTCAGGAAGAGGCTTCAGAGCAGGAGAAAGAGATGGATGAGCAATGGTGCATGTCCTTTCTATAAATTATTGGCTCTCTACAATCCAAGGATAGAAATTCAAATTCTGGGTAAAATGTATCACCCTTTATTTGAGGTATTCAACCATTATTCATTGAATGTTATGTGTTAAAATAAATCGAGTAATGTTTTTGAGTGTTTGAGATGGTTTTATAAATTTTTGGAAGCTTTTGAAATGGTACACTGTTTGACAACATTTAAGGGAAATCGGGTAGCACAAGACTGTGGGCCTTCACATGGTTTGAAAAAGATTTTTCTAACCATGAGAGGAGGTTATGAGAAGTTCTCTTCTATGAAGTATCATTGGAATGATTATTGTATGGTTTGATTAACTGAGTAAGCTAACCATGTGTGGAAATAAAAATAGGGATATTATATATAGGATTTATCAGGATTTCCCAAAACCCTCCAATATTCAACCAACATGATCCTCACTCATGATATTTGGCTCTCATGGGTTATAGGAGAACATCTACTCATTATGTATGTTATTTTAAAGGGTTTTAGGGTGTAGTGAATGTGATTCTTCACTAATAATTCTCATCTCTTGGGTGTTTTTTAGGTTTTTCTATATCTACACCTCCCTCTGTATCTCTCTCAATTTTATAGATCTACATTTGTCACATGTAGTTATAGGGTTATTCATACATATTATTATTAATTCATTCATGTGCATGTTAGGAAATGATATTGAGAGAATTATGGTGTGGATTTTCCTTTGATTTATTGTGCAGTTTTGCGTTTGGCGATTTAAACGAAACCATAATCTCGATGGCTTCTGTCTTAACTCCACTTTGATAGAACCTGGGTTCATGGTTGCAATTAATTTTTTTATTGATATTTATTGTGAATATGATGTGATAATCTTAGTTAAAACCCTTTTGGGGATGATCAGTGGATTTTAGGTAAAATGAGACATTGCTGAAAAAGGGGTTTTTTGTGTGATTTTAAGATGATTATTTCAAAATAGACAATGGTTTGAATTATGGAAAATGTGTTATGAAAAATTAATTTCAATAAATTTTATATTTTATTGTAATGTGGTTTGGCATGGAAAATGATAAAAGGGTGTTTTAATAATAGCTGATTTATTTCATTTATTTAGAATACATTGGGAATGGTAGTGGGAACATTGTGTGTCCTTGTGGTTCTTTGTGATCATTAGATGGTTTAGTATTATGGTTTCTGTAGATTATCATTGATGTGGGAGGGATGTCACACAATTAAATGTGGTGGGTATTATAAAGAAGGGAAAACAGTGAGGGTAAGCTGTCAGGAAGTACCACTAGATTGTAAATGTATGTAATGTCATTGGGTGGGAATTTCCACTGTGTTTATATTCTTTTTGTGTTCTTTCTTTCAATATGGAAATGGTTGTCAATATCTATGATGTTTAAATAGATTATGGAATAGTTTTTGGGATCCCCATTTTTTTGGTTTGGATATGGTTAATAGTGGATTGGTAATGGTGTGTTTGGATTGTGGTAATTATTGCACAATTAGATGATTTATGTAAAAAAAATTATATAAATGTGCATAAGGTTATGTCATATTGGAATGCGATTATGAAGTAAATTGGGGAAAAACTACTGAGTATTTTTACTCACCCTCTACATAGGTATAATGTGGCTTTTGCAGATTTCATTTTTCAAGAAATAGGTAAGGGTAAAGAATCTCATTTTTATAGACATTTATCGAGATGCCTGTATAGTTTTTTGGATCACAGATCATGGAGCTTGGCTTTGTGTTTTGAAATGGTGTCATAGACTTTTGGGGGTTTGGTTTTTAATTCTTCCTTTTGGTAATCTGATTATTAATTCTTGTGGCTAGCTTGTATTGCCAATTTGATTTGTTGAGTTGTAATATTCGTTGAAATTCATTATGTTATTTGGTTGTATATGACTCATTTGGTTGGTTTCCTTCATTATAAGGGAAATTTTTTCCAAAGATGATATTGATCCCCTCAACATTAATTTCCATCCTTCGGCACCTTGGGAATGATGCTTAAGGCCAAGTAGCATCTCACTTCCTTCTCGAGCCAATAAGCAATGGGAAAAATGTTACAACTGAAAATTATTAAATAATCGGATATGGAACTCTATCCATATTAGTCAAAAAAACTTAATAATGGATTTAAAGGGTTATATGGTAGTACCGCACATCTACCAAAAAAATTAAAATGTTTTAAATGTGTTATTCCCTTAGATTCTATGTTTATTCACTTCTACGATTGATTTTATCACCAGAGTAAGTACATTATTTTTATTTACCTAGTTAATTTATTCTTTTAGAATATAAATAATTTTTTAAATATTAGACAATTTTTAGGAAACAATTATAAAATATACATAAAATTTATTAAACAAATATTCAAAGTTGGATAAAAATTATTTTTATCACGAATGTTTTTAATGTACAAGACCCATTTTTATCCTTCACCATTGTAATTCATTTTTATTGATTATATTATTATTTATTAATGAAAATAGATTTTATCATATAATATATTTAAATTATTATGATTAAAATGTGGAATCTTTTTTTTACTTTAAATTCATATAAATGGTTGAATTAAATTTAAATTAACACCTATAGATATGATAAAATCTTGGTTTCCAATGATAATGTTTCCATATGTTTAAATTGATTTTATATCAAAATTTAAAATAATATCTTTCCCTGTTATCAAAATTAGTGTAATGATAATATTTTTAAACATTAATATAGGTGATCGATTTACTTCAGTGAAAATATTCAGTAGATGTTTTATGGATGTTGGAAAAAGCACAATTTAAGGGATGTATGGGTACATCAGTTATCTTCTTCATCAATATATGGAACAAAAAATATATTATAATATTGTGACTCTAGTGAATTCATTTGAATAGTATCCTATATTTTTAGATAATAGAATTTATATTTTTGAAATGTTCCTTAGACAATAATGATATCATATGAATATTGATTTGTGTTACCAAACAATTTATATATACTTTCCAAATTTTTATCAATGAATATCAGTTATATATAAATCCATTACAATATTATTATAAATGTTTTAATTGATACTCCAATTTTTCAAACGTATGTGATGTTATTTATCTTGAAATCATCCTCAATTTTTTTGGAATGAATCTTTTACATCATAAATTTGGCTTCATCACCTCAATATGAATAATATGTTGTGTGTAAATCCACACAAAATCATTGAGAGGGATAAATGTAATATTTTTTAGTATTTATAGTGAAACAAATAGTAACAATTATTCTAAAATGTGTGTTTCTCCTTTTTTTTAAGCATCATAATTAAACGTACTCGGGTATATAGGTAATCAATTGATATTAAATCCATAATGATATCATATATGGACCTTGAATAGATACATCATATTTTTATGATGTTAATAAGGTAATTGATGAAATATATAACTCAAAAGGATGGAAATAATTATTAGAGAATTAAAGGAAGTTCCATAATTAACATCAATTAATTGAGACTCAAATGGAATAACACTGGAATAATATATAACTATGTTATTAGATAACTGTATTTGATAATTATATTACATAATTATAAATAAAAATCATTATTTCTATGTTTTTAGATCTTGGGTAAGAATAAGTTTTATTTCAAAATAAGAATCTTGTATTTCATGGTAATTTCGCAATCCATAATGTTCAACAATGAGATATTAGGTTCTCATGTGCCCATATATGAAACTTTGGTTGGGTTTTTAACTAAATTATATTCCCTGATGCTAGATAATTCATTGTTTGACAGATTAATTTTTTATACTACAAAAAAGGCCACATAAGGATATTAATATATAAATAGGTCATGTTGTATTTAGAGTCTAATAAAAACCATGATCCGAGGATTTATCAAAACATTCCTCTTAGTTAGGAGCCTTTGAAACTTTTTTATTATTGTATTATTTATATATTTGTGAATGGATAAATTGATAGTGGATATTGAATTAATAATCCATAATTTGGATGATTTTTTACATTGGGGTTAGGATTACTAAATCTCACTATATTCCATGGTCGAATTTGTGATTGGATTTTACATAATCTATCCTCCCGAACATATGAAATAAGGGTGGAATTAGAGTATATGAGACAATATTGTTGATAATATTAAATTTTTTAATTTAATTTGCCTATGATTCCTTATTATGTATAATGTAAACAAGTACCATTCAATATATCATAGTTATGTAAATTTCATGTATTCATATTCCAAAAAAATTATATTGAAAAATATTTCCTTAATTTGAATTGTAAGGTTGATCCTTCTCTCTACACTTGAATATTAATTTTTTAGAATATATAGTTTAGTTCCCATAAATTTTATGTTTTATTTTCATTAAAATATTAATTAATAAATTTATCTTTTAGAGAAATACCATATAGCTGTCCCTAGATTTTCCATATTCCTGTTAGAGAAATATTTTCGAATTGGATTTCTCAATTCCCACCAATGGATCCCTAGGAGAACAACCTGGATTGAATTGATATCATATCAAGAACTCAATTTTATTGTTTTACCTCCTATATAAGTTATTTAATGGGTTGAATACCTCTATAAAGTAATACCAAATTTAAATAACAATTCTCAATGACAAGACCATGCTTATGAAATTAAAAAAGTAATGTACATTATGTTACATCGTAGATTGAAAACCCATCCAACAAAAGTATATGAAAATATATTTAAAAAATAAAACACCTCTATAATTCAAAAATTCATGTTTGTGTAAAATTTAATGGACATTACTTTAGAAGATATTAAAACAAAAGAGTGTTTATGTTGGTTGACATCATCCACAACCACTTGGTTCTTATGCTCACATCACATGAGAAGACCACATATTCTAAATTATAGAATGAGTTCCATTAATCTTCATCAATATATAAATATTATCCTTTACCCAAAATTTCTCATTCCAACTACCCCGTTGAATGATGTGTAGATGGGAATAAAAAGGGGAGGGCGGAAAATCTATTTTCAAGTTCATATCTATCTAAAGATAGATCTTTTCTCTATACACTCCCTTTCAAACATATTTATTGATTCTAATAAATAGTATTTTAGAATTACATCTTTTTTCTACCCTCTAAATATTTCAATATTTTGAATTTTATTAAAAATATATGTGAATCAATTACTACAGAAGACTTTTTTTATTAATGGGACTCGTCATATTTCTTCTCTTCAAATAACTGATATACTACCTTAGTAATTGAATTATCAGTTTATATATATTAATAACATAGGAAATGATTACTATTTCATATAAAGGTGGAATAATCTCACTTGGTGTCATGTAGAGTGAGTTATTCCCAATGAATGAGGTGAGATCTATCAAGTCTTCTAAAACTTTTTTCCACAATTAATGAATGATTTGAAATTCTAAGAGGACAAATCCACACATTTCTTGGATGGAAAAGTTTTATCCCATGAATATAGTAATCCAATAATAAATAATTACCTTGTTTTGATCAATAATAAAAATAATTTCCCCAATAAATATATGTGATTGAAAGAAATTAAAATTTTAGGATTTTGAAATTTTACATTTTAAGCACAACAAATCCCTAAAATACCAATAATTTTTATTCATCTTCATTTTTTTAAATGTGGTGCTATAATAATTTAAATAGAAAGGAAAAATATTGTAAATATTAACTATATCAATTAAACTGGTCACCGTAAATTTAACCCTGGAAAAATGAGATTCAAAATCAGATCAATAAAAATTTAAAACAAAATTTAGTGAGTTTCAAAAATTTACCCCATGAAATAAAATATATTATCCCAAATAAAAAATAAATTCCAACGTAACCATTCAACTAATTAAATTAAATTTTAATTATTTTCTTCTTCCTTGTACAAAACACACAAACATCACATTAATTTTCACTCACAATGCAAATTTAAATTTTAAACATGGATTTTTTTCATCCATACTCATGAAAGAATCATAATTGGATTGATAAATGTCATCAAGTCCACACGATTTAATACAATAACTTGTGATTATCATGAAGAATTGATAAGGATTTTATATGGGTTAAGGATTGTGGGTTTTGAATGTACAAAATCCCAAGGCCGAATATAGTGGTTTTGGCTCGTTTTGAAGAAACAATGCATGATTTTAATTTTTACTAGAGTATAGTCTCCTACAAACTACCCTTTTATGAATTATAATTTCTAATTTTATTTGGTAATATCAATTAAAACTCATTCCATTAGTATTTTAATTGAAAAAAAAATTCCTCCTTTTTTTGAAGGATTCATTTAGGCATATGTTTTATTCATAGAGAACTCAAGATATGTATAAATCTGTTTTCCCTACAAATATTCACATTGAAAAATCAAATTAAAATAATATTTTTCTAATAAAAATACTCTTAAAAATTTTAATCTCATCCCAGACATAATATTAATGAGGTATCACACCACATGTCATCTCCCCCACACTTAAGATCAACCGGATCATGCATTTATACTTGCAGAGCTGCTTGGAAAGGTAAAATTGTCTTGTAATGTGGACAACCTATTAAGATGTAGATTCCTAATAAGGGCTCACAAATATCTAAATTTTAAGGTGGTATAAAATAGAAATTATAATCATGAAATGTTTTTTTTGAATTCAAATGAAATTAGACAATCATATAAATCATAAGCACCTTATCCCTTCATGTTTTTATAGAAATAAAACATGTTATGGTTAAACAAATCATGGATCGGTTCAATAAATAAATGGGGTGAATGAGAAGAACATTTAAAAATGGGTATAGAAGCTTCAAATTAAGGTAATTTTAAAATATAATGATAGTGTTATGTGACATGGAATTGAAAAATTCAGATTTCTTTTCCTGAAATATCAAAAAACATGATCCCGAAAAAAAAATAATTTTGAGAATTCATTAATGTTCAGTTTCAAGGGATAAATTAGTTCACTCATTCGCAGGATTTTCAGAAATGTAAATTATCCCCATTTAGACTTAAAATTTATTTAGGCACAAAAATTCAGAAAAAAGAAAATAAACACACATATAATTAAAATAAAATGAAAAACATAAATTTTAAAGTAATGTAAAAAAAATCATAATATATAGAACATGTTCCCAAATAACTTTTTTTTGAAATTTCCTAATTTGGAAAAAGATCTATGTGAAAAAATAATATTTTCAAAAGTAAAGACACAAAAAAATTAGTGATAACGTAAGTAACACCATGGGTTTTATCAAAAAACATCAACGTTGAGTTGGCATTCATAATGTTACAACATAGAAAACTATATAAAAAAATTAAATTTTATAGAATGAATTGGTATTATATATCAATATAATAATATGAAAAAACAGTACTTTATCTTAACCCCCATTTTTGTACTAGTATTTCACTACCTGTAGTGATTTGTTCTAGTAGGTCCTCCCAAATCGGAAGGTTGGAGAAGTTTCATCTCCATAAACCACCAGAACAAAATTTCGTCAATAATCATTAGCTCCCACATCATTTATAAGCTCCCAATAATATATTTATTCATGTTACCCTCCATGTATATTTTTATCAAATGATATATTGGATGAATTAGCATATATAAGTGCAACTTACCAAATATTTATCCAAAAAACACCTCTAGTTGTTGGGAAATTATAATCTAATCATCAAGTTCATCATCAATTTCATATTAAAAAGTTAATTATTCATTCTAAATCAGTTTTTTACCACCATCCTCATTTTAACTAAATTACTCTTCAATCAGGAACAAAATTCTTTCTTCTATTTTATCCTTGAACTCATGTTAATCAGAAAATTCATTCCACATGGAAGAAATTGAATATAAATATAAATAAGAAGAATTATTTGACATTTTATAATAAAAATAATCTTGAAATAGTGGATCATTAATTGAGACATATCCATGTGTCATATCAGGTAACATCTCATTTTGGGAATAAATTACTATTGTATGGAAATTGTGAAATAGACCAGGTTCATCTAGTAGATCTTAAAAAATTAATTGCTGAAGAATCTCTTAAAATTTCTCCAAATATTTACACAATGTTTCTAAATTTGTTAATTTATTAATTTTGGTCATCACATAAAATTAAATTTTCCTCCAGGTTAGTACAATTATTTTCTAATGAATTTTCATTTAAAAAATACACATCTATTGGTGAATTTTTGAATATTTATAATTTCAAATTTGAAAAAATATTTTCCGAATTTATTTTTAAATCATATACAAATCGTTACTAAACATTAAAAGTGTGTGATAGAATACATTCAATATCTTCAGTATTTTTTTACCAATGAGTTCTTTAAATTGATTAAATATTTTACAAATATGTTTAACATTTCATCTTACATCCATAATCAATATAACACTATATTGAAGAACCATGAACTCTAATTAGATCATGAAATTATTTAGATGGGGAATTAATGAATATTCATAGAATTTAGATTTAAATAATTTTAATTAAATAAATATTCAAATGGTTGATAATAAGTGTATTCATAAAATAATTCACTGTTAAAATACCATATTTTTAATGTAGTTTTAATCCTAGAGTACAATGTTGTAACACCCCAGGTAAATAAAGAATAGACATTTTCATATTTATCCATATTTGTGAATAAAGTATTAATATTACTTTAAAGGTTTTCTATGTTCGATAGCGTACCCGATACACAACAAAGAGTTTCATTGAAATCTTACGTTGCACTCTAGTAATAAAATAATATTATTTTAAATGGTAGTTAACATGTAGCTGTTGTATTGGCAGGAATGGATAGAAATAACTAAAATATGATTATATATGTTTTTAAATGTTTTTAGATATATCCAATAAAAGATAAAGGATTAAAATACAGAAAGAATTCAATTTTAGGCGTATATTCCCTAGTTCTCACTAAAGGATCACTTATCGCCTTTTGATGGAAAACCGTCATTAAATATAGTTTTTTTCACTCTTATACATTCTATTGGACCAAATAAAACTCTTCTTATGAATTGGGACAACAAAATTTACTTTGTGTAAATTTTTGGTATCTTTCCAATAAAGTTCATTTTTTTAATGAATAGGGTAAAATTTGTATTTTAATTCAAAACCTCTTTTTAATCTAATTTATTTATATGAGTAGATTATCTTTTGAATTGGTTTTAAAGTGAAATTAGAATATATTTTTACCATTTAATCCAATGGTGGTAATTGGAATCAATTTCACTTTAAAATTAGACTTAAACTGGTGTCAATCTTTTGATACTTATTGTTTTATAAAAACACGCTATTTGCTCTGACAGCGGGAATTATTTATTAAATTAATTAATGTGACTTATATGTTTTTTATTTTGTAAAATAGACTTCATTTTTGAATTCGGAATATCAAAAATAGCTTAGGGTGAATTTTTGGTAATTTTTTGAAAAACTTCAATTTTTGATGAATAGTGAAACCACTAAGTGGTACTTATAAAAACAGATTTTCCATTTAAATGAAATTTTTCCACCATTGTGTTTTGAATTTAAAAAATCCGACATAAATGGTTTTCATTAAGAAGTAAAATGTGGTTCAATGAGATAAAAATAATTTTTTGGTGAATAGTTACTTATTATGTTTTTAATCGCGATTAGAGGTAATTAGTGTAGTTTAAGGTAAAAATAATGTTTTAATAATATGAAATGAACTTGAAACATGTCTTACCCTCATTGGTTGTGTCATGGCAGACCAAGAAAATCCATGGGTCAACTTGGGGACCCCATGGATCCACTTTGGTTGGGAAATGTCATAAATAACTTTTTATTTAATGTAAAAGTAAAAATTACACAAACATAATATGTTTTACAAAAACAATTTTTACATGGGGTTATAAAGATCAGATTATCGATTATAAATATTCATTGGAAAGATAAAGAGATTTCATACATCATAGTATTTGTTTTATAATTTTTATAAATTAAATAAATTAAATTATTTATGACATCATGATGATGTAGCGATGACCTCATTATTTAACGATTTAAATAAAATGGAAAGATAATGTAAAATCTACAACCTACACATGGCCAAAACCAATTGGATGAGTGGATTTCTAAGCCTTATCACCGTTTCCACGAATTATATCAATGTGGGAACTTTTAAAACCGAAACACATTTTCAAATAAAGTAATATTTCTTTACTTTCCAAAAGTGCCCCTCCTCTCCTCTTATAAAAGGCCCCCACCTATACCTCATTTCACACACTCCTCAAGCCTTTGGCTCGGAAAAACCCTGCCCATTTACTCTCTCTACATCCCTCTCCTCATCCTAGAGGATTATCTTTGGGCAGAATCCTTTCAAAGGAAGCCTTTAGGCTCAAATCAAAAGAAGTTACACTTTTAAAGGTAATTCATTCTCTCATGTTCATTTGTTTTATTTCTCTTCTCCACCCCCCTAAACTCTTTTTATTTATTTATTTTGTAACAACACCACTATCGTAAATATACTAGGATGTTTTTATAAGATTTATTCTAGCTACACTCTCACACAACTATATCAAATGGTTAAAGAACATACGGTTTCCGTGGATGGCGATATTCTGCCTCCCGAAACGATGATTGTTCAATACTCATTTAATACCTTCAATGGTGGCCATTATGATGTCACTATTTTAATATATGATATATAATATGTTTATGTTTTACTTATGCTTCTGTATTTTTCATTTGTGTCTTACCTTTATGGCTTCCATTATGGGTATACGCGATATCTTCATTTTAGGAAGTGCGGACTACCGCCCCCTCAAAGTGATGTGATTCGTTAATGCCATACGTGGGACATATAAAGGATGGATTTAATGTTATATGATGATATACTGGAATTATTATATACATCTATATCATTATTATTTCTTTCCATTAAATTATGAGATAGAAATGAAAGTAGCGTTCATGCGTACGTACGGCTTACCGTCTCCATGAACGGTGCATTTCATTTCTTATCCCCAAATGTAATGTACTATTAAAAGTACATGTAGATAATGGATATATATAATTAACGAAACATCTAAATGATTAATATAATTCTAGAATTAAAATATACATACCTCTCATATAGTTTTAATTCCATTAATACGACGTAGAAAGGAAAGTAGCGTTCATGCGTACGTACGGCTTACCGTCTCCATGAACGGTTCATTTCATTTCTTTCCTCTAAATGATTATGTGATATTATAAATACATGTATATGCAGGATATATATGATATATATGTGATATCCAAATCAGTAATGTCATTTTGGATATAAAGAACCTTTGACCACATGAACAACATGTAATTGTAAGAAGTCCATTTTCGACTTAAGAACCAAATATCGACAAAAAAATCATTATTAACTTAATGATTACATAGTGTTTATAACATGGAAATAATTTATATAAAAGGAATAATAATCTTGAAAAAGGTTCTTAATCAAGTAGAAATTAACTCATGTTTATTATTCTGGAGATTAAAGAACGATCGAGTCAAGTCAGACCCGAGGTAAGGGATCCTACTCCACTCTTTCTTTTTAAGTACACTCTTTTATGCCTTTCCTTTTAAAGCTCATATTTCTTGTTATTGGGGTATTATTTTATATTAATATTACTGTAATTTTTATGTTCATGTGATGAGATACCCTATTCTCTCTCATCAATCCTTTTTGGAAGTTTTATGTGGCGCCGTTAGGCTGTCGTGTTTTCGTAAGGGATTTTTCATCTCACTTTTATTCCCATGAGATTTATGCTACATTTTCCACAATTTCCTTTTATTGGTGTATTTAATGCCAATTATTCTACTCTTTGTGTAATATACTTTCTTTTATGAGTATTTACATCAATTATTTATTGTCCTTATTTCATGGGGTATATGTTTTGAAAGATACCCAAGTCGGTAAGGAAACCTTTAACCCTCCTCTTTTTTTTAAAAAGACTTCTTTTGTTGGGTCATTTAATTTACATATTGTTATGTTGGGATATGTTCTCATATATCCTTATTGATGTAAATTTTATGTCCAAGTGATGAGATACACTTTTTTATCTCTCATCAAACTCATTTTGATGTGATGCTGTTAGGCTGTCAAGGGAACTTTTTAACCCAATTTCGATTTCATTGGGTTCAACATGTAGTCATTGAATATGTCATCCATTGAATATGTGTGAATGACCTTTTATTGTTTTACACTTAATATCCACTTATATTTGGTGTATTTATATTTGTCACACATATTTTTGAGATTGATTTGTCCTTAATCTAAGGATACCTTCTTTAGAAGGGATTTCATCACATTTGACATTTCTATTGAGTGTTCATTGTTGTTATGAACCAATTCACTCTTATATGGTGTATATACTGTCCTTTGGAGTATTATATCATGAATCCATTTGTTCTCATGATATTATAAAGTTCTGACTAAATTTTATTCCTCAATTATTGTATTCAAGTGTCTCTAATTTTGGTAAAACCCCTTTAACCAAATTACCGTTTTAAATGTTTTAATTATTTGTTCTTATTAAGATAAATGTTTTCAAAATGTTTTTAAGGATATATTTATATGGATATTAGTGGTTTAAAATTTTAATCTTCAAGGTGTTACGGGACTCTTTGATTCAAAAATATCTCTATTAAATGTTTTAAATGGTTTTGGAAATGGTTTCTTTTTGAATGGATTCATTATTTCAATATACTAAAATGTTTTATTGTGATTGAAATGTGGAAATGTTATGTTTCCTTTATGCATGTTTTATGTGACACATTTATGTTATGGTTCTTTGAAATTTTTACAAAAATAGGTGGTTCCGTGATAAACTAAGGGCGGGTGAGCCCGATATAGCTCTCCAATGCATTGGGTAACGCGAAGGAGTGAAACGTTAAGGTTTCTCCGAAGAGATTTAGGGAATATACTGTGATGGGTTTCCTAAACGTAACCAAGAGGGTTACTCCCTACGTAAGAATGTTATGAATTCCTCAAGATACCTTTATATCTTATCTTTTCTTTGATTTATTCATGATTTGATATGCCTATGTTTTATGGGTAAAGTATGATTTCATTCTTATGTATACATGTACTCAAGTTTCATTTCCATATTTTTATATCCCTTACTGAGCTTTTTATGCTCATCCCATGTTTTTGAAATGTTTTTCACAGGTCAAGGGAAAGGTACATGATGTAATGATAGTGTCAAGGATGTGTCAAGAAAGAATCCGTGTTATATTTTAAATATGTTTCCATTGATGGGAAGAATGAATACTGTATTTTATGTAACCACTTTATTTAAATGTGGAATGTAATGCAAGTTTCATGATCTAATTCTCTAAAACTCTAAACCTGAAAAGATCCTCAATGTGTAATCTTGTAATAACTCAAGATTAAATAAGGTTCAAGGCTGGGGCCTTATAAATGTTCTACAAATTTCATAATCTAATATTAAAAGTATGAGATATAATATTGGGTCATAAAAAATTAATTTATACCAAATAATTCTAAGAAAAAAATATGGAAATGGAGCTAGTTTATGTGATGTTTATTTTGATTAAATCCTATATCATGAAATTTATCCAGTAGGGAAATTAAATATAGATGTCCTTGGAATTTCTCTTGAGGATGTTGTAATTTGTCTTTCAAAAGTGTCGCATTATTATTTTTTTGTTTTCAAGAAAAAAAAATATTGATTTTTGATTAAAAGTAACAATATAGGATTTACATATATACTAAAATGAATGAAAATTTAATTAAAGTACATAATATTTATAATAAATCATAGGTGTTTGAAATAAAAATAAAAACATTAGTTTTTATCATGCTCAAACCTGTGAAACACTCCCATCTTCCTTATTTAGAAACATCCCAATAGATTTTCACAATTCCCACAAAGGGAAAATCTAATGAACGCCCTAGATTGTATATAATTCATATCATGTTATAAATATGATATTTTTTCTCCTATATATGTTATTGAATTACTTGAATCCCTCTATGCATTCATTCTTTCTTGACATCACTATTCTCAACGGGAATTCCTCACTGAATAAATTTAAAGAGTAAATTTAATTTTTATACTTCATAGATTTATTGATGATCTGAAATAAGTAATTTAAAATAAATTATAGAAATAAAACAACCAAATTGATTAAAAAAATAATTTTCATTGAAAATTTAAATGAGATTATATAAGAAGATCACAACTCGTAAGAGAGTGTTCACTGGTTGTCACCTTACACAACCACATCTTTATTAGCCTTTAATCATGTTTCTAGACACATATTATCTATTTCAGATTGAATGCATACAATATTCATAAAACTATATATTTAAACAATACTATCTCTCTCTCAATCCCACCAACCATTTGAATGATTAGGTGATAGAAATAAAAAGAGAAGGAGGGATGTAAATATGTTGTCTTGTTTATGTCTATCCAATGTTCAATTCAATTTTACCATCCTCCATTTAAAATATACCTCTATGTTCTCTATAATGAATTTTGGAATTAAATACTACATATAACATCAATGTTTATAATGATAAGAAAATGTGGTGAAAAGGATATCGATAAATTTTTTCAGACAACTTTTTCTGCTTAGTGAAGAACCTTAATCTATCTTCTATTTGACTCATTCATAGACTACCATAATGATCAAATTTTAACTCATTGTTTGTAGTAAATGAGATAATATGAGTTAAAATTCATATATATGTAGAATCATTTAATTTGGGGTTTTTTATCATGATTTATGGACCATTTAATGGGTGCGGTCCATCTTGTTTGATAGAATATTTTTCTAAAATGACTAATTTATTTGTGCTTTTAGAGAACTGAAAGAACACCAGGAATAACTAAAAAAGATATATCCCCAGAAAATAACAATCATATATATAATAATTACACAATTTTTATCAAAACAAAAAAATAGCTTCCCAAATTACATAATTGATTAAATGAAGTAAAAATTCCATAATTTCACAATTTAATATTTTAATCTCCAAATGTCCCAAAAATATTAAAATATTCTATTCGACTCCTTATTTTAAAAATTGGTGGTGTTTAAATCAATTAAATTGCAATTAATAATAGTATAAATATTACTTCTATCAGTAATTAATGTAAAATAATATTTTTTTAGGGTTGTTCGTATCCTGTTATTAATGGAGGTAAAATGTTAATGAATGATTATACAAGAAAAATTATTCCAAGGGGTTACTCGTATGAAATATTATATCACTGATGTAAATTTTAATATTTCCTTCCATTATTCAATTTATATGGTTCACTTGAATTATTATTCAAGACAACTTGGGTTTTAAAAATATTATTTTATCATAGAAAGATGATTCTATGATCCCTATACAATGAATTTTAGGTTTCTCAATTTTCAAAAAAAATTATTTTATATCAATTCCTGACATTATCTACCATATGTTGGGAATATTAATGAAAAATAAGGCATATGTTTTGTTGCCCCATCTCATTATACCTTGTGTTCATCATCCATCTTTTGAAACATGATTGTAAAGAAACAATGTTCTGGAATCACGTGGTCAAGTAATTAAATGTAGGTGTGTTGATTTAGGAAATAATAATAATTTGATTCAATATTATTAATGAAAACAAGAAAGGTAATAAATTATTTATAGGGAAAAAACTATGTTCCCAGGAACATGAAAAATTATGATGGAATAGGTGTTTCTCTATTAGTTTTATAATCATTATTTATTTTTCTTTCCTAACATATAGATTTGTTTGATTATGGAATGTGTGATGGTTTTTTATAATTAAATTGGAATTGATATATTAAATACAAATATCGTAGAATTTGGATACTAAATGGATATGGTAATGAGAATGACAATTTCTTCTTCTACCCTCACGATAATTTATATATTATGTTAGCATTTTCCATGATTTTTTTCTTGTACTCTAAATTATAACCCATATTTATTTTATATATTTGGTAGACTATAAAATTCCACCAAGTATTTTTTAATGGATTGGTATGACCACTGAATAATTTTTTTCCTTCTCAAAATAAAATCTGTATAATCTGTTTGGTATCATTTATAAAGGGTATATTTATAACTATATCGGAAATAAATTATATCATTTACTTGGTTATTTATTTTTATCTTATCGTTTTTAAGACTAAAAATTCATATTTTTCCCAGTATAATAGAAAATTTACTAGAGCATTTTTAGAAAATAACAACTAAATTAGTAGTTTATATAAGATATAATCTATTTTAATAAATTAATTAACAAGCTTCTAGAGTATTTTAATACATATGATTATCACCACACCGGGTTTTATTAGGGTTACCAATATCATGAAACATCATGAAGTGAATTTTGTTAGGCTATTACATTATTCCACCATTTTAGTTAATGATAATTAGTCCCATGGAATTGATGTGTAATTTTTTAAATTAGAGTGAAAATATATGTTATAGATATTATCGGGGATAAAGTGTAATTTTTACAAAATAAGATGAAGGAATAACCCATGTTTTGGTAAATGTTGGATGAATAGATGCTTCCCATGTATAGCTAGTTAGGAAGATTTAGTTAACAATCTCTTAAAATTGGATGATTATAGATTTTATCACTATTTCCAAGATAATTGATGAATTTTGGGGTACTAAATTCAACCACATGTTTCAATTAAATGATAATGTTTCTAATGAACATAATAATAAATACATTATACTTTAATTTGTATATTGAGATTGATGCAAGTAAACATTATGGACAGAATATAGATGGTTATTGAATAATTAAACCCTGTTATTAAATAGCATGAAGGGTACTTAAATCCATGTGTATTTACACAATAATGATACTTCATGTTTTTGTGCTTAAAGTTGGGCATACAATGTAGTGGTATTTTATAAAAATAATTTTTTTTTTAATTTTGAAAACAGCTTGAACTTAATATGATGTGCTTTGATAATGTTTTCTGATCCAATAAAATTATTTTTTGTTATTATATCGTGATATGATATAATTTAGGAGGCCAAAAGAATAACTAAAATGATATGGAGGTTATATGTGTATGTATATAATTTTTAATTGGAGTAGAAAAATTAATAAACCTTTAATTTAACTCATTGAGTTTAAGAAGTCTTAGTTTTATCCTCAGAATATTTTTTTTAAATTTACTAGTTGAAGCATACCTGACTTTTTCTGCTATGTAGTGAGAAATTTATTTGAGAATTTAAAATCATGGAATATATTATGAGCTATGGTATGGGAATTCTAATTTGGGTGAATCACATATGAATTTTAAGAAATTAAAATGACCTAATTAGAGTCATGTAATACACCAATTAATTTAAGATATTCTATAAACAAATGAAATACATTGAGATACTTTTTATGAATTTTCTTACACTAATTATAAGTTTAGAAAGACATAAAATTTTCTTGATAATACTTATAATGTTTCTATATGGTCTTCTCAAGATTGATATAAATGTGACACATCAACCATTAAACTTTGATGGGCCCCTAGACATTGATTCATTCGACACAAAATTCATTTGAGATCATGTATGGAATCACAACTGGGTGTAATAATTTAGAAAAAGTGTGAAACATCCTTTTATAACATATAAAATATTTTATTTCAGGTATTCTTTTTGAGGATTGGTTATAATACTAATGATAATATATTATAGATGTAAAATTAGTTTTCTATTGATGATAATGAGAATTTTTAAAATTTTATAATTCAAGCAACTTAAAAAAAACTAATTTACATAATAAAATTCTGAAGATTGAATTGAAATGGGATTATTTTAATAATGATTATTGATAAAAAATTATAATTATGATCTTTTTTTACACATGATTAACGAATGAAATGAGTTAAAAGAAATGTAAAGATATATGGGAGATAAATATTCCAATTATAATTTATTTTTACAAAATAAAAAATAAAAAAATTATTTTAATGTTGATAGAAAAAATTAAAATGTAATAATTATTTTGAAATTTTAATGTGAGTTCAATTATTACATTGATTTGTTTTATACGTGTTAGGAATGATTAGAATATGACTGAAATGATATTATTAGTGTTGATTATATATTTTATCAAAATTTATAAATCATTCTAGAGAATATATGACACTAAATGGAGTTTTATCCATGTAAAAATAACGATGATTTCTAGATTATATTAATACATCATGTAATTAGGTTTAATTATAGACTTGCAATTTCGGACTATATAGATAAGTGGTCTCTCGAATCCTAGGGGGGAAACATATTTAATATATATTCAACTAAGACAAAAATGATAAATAAATAAAAAAATATATAGTTCTTTGTAATAAAAAAGATTCAAGTAGTTGGGAAAATTATAAAATGTATATTTTTTTGATACCGACAAGAAAATTTATTGAAATGGAGAATGAGTATTATGGGTATTTTCATGAACATGCTCCATGTTGGAGTTTTCTGAAATAAAAGATTTATTTAATTTTGGGGAATATTTATGAAATAAATCCTTTATTTAATGTGAAGTGATCATATAGAATAGGGGTTGAGCACTAAGAGATCCCAAAATCTCTCAAAGAAGAACAAGAAGAGAACCTGAAACCATTAATTACAAAGATGAATATTATTGGAATTAAATAAATAGGTAGGGGAAGAAGAGAACACAATCCTAGTGCTAAGGAATGAGAACCATCATGGAATCATGAAATATAATAGATGTAGTACAATAATCTTTTATAAAGAACTGATCCAATGATTCCTTGTGTATTGATAGATTGAGAGAGAAGAAAATTAGGAGTTCTAACTATGAATAGTGTTCAAGGATTGTATTGTGTATTTAATGGATATTAAATACCATAATGTTTTATTTATAGAGGAATTGTCTGTTGATTATAAATATGATCAAGAATATGGAAAATAGATAATAATTTAGTTATATAATAGATCAAACAATGAAAATAAAATTCAAGACTCTATTGAGTATGTTGATTTATTTATATTTATGTTTCCAAATCTTGTGTTGGGGGATAATCATTATCAAGATAGATGGTAGTGTGTGTGTTCTATAATGTGATTATGTGGAATTGTATATAGAAAGGCGATATATTTGTGTGAGATAAACCATGGTATTTGATGATACTGGATCCCCATTGATGTTTTTAGTAAATTAGAGGTATTGGTTATTTTTAGGGCATCCACTAGTATTTGATGATAATATTATCATAGAATTTAAGAATTTGAAAACCATATATTAATAAAGAGTAGAATTCTCAAGAGAATACATAGCATGTAGAAACCGTTTTCTTATTCTTTATATATTACAATATATTAAATATTCATATATATGAATCATTATTTAAGAAATGATATATTTTTTCTAACCATCATTAGAGGATCAAAATATAAAATGGTTAGATAGTTTGAAATAACATTTGGAAATATCTAAATAAATGGAAACCCATTATTCAACTCCCACTAGGTGTCTATAGACATCCTAGATAGAATATCAATTTTAATTAAAGATCACCAAGATCCCTCAAGTTTAAAATACTATAGGGAAAAAAAATTATATCATTAAATGTATTTAATTTATGGAGTTGTTAAATAAGGTTCATAGATGAAGAATTATTTTTTTATCTCACTTGAGACTGATTTGACGGTCTATGAACAAAAATTTCAAGACTAGTTAATGAAAGAGTACACAGAGATGATAAAAAAATCTAAAGTTAATGGAAATCAACAACAATGATTAAATTAATAGATAGTTATTAAAATTTGAAAATTCATTAAAGATTATTCATCTACTGATAAATCTAGCTCAAACTGTGAAGAAAATGAGTTAAAGTAATGAATAAATGATTTTTATTCATAGGTCATGAGTTATCTTAATATGATCAAAATTGATGTTATAACAAATTTTTCTCGTAAATTAAATGGATAGTGGATGAAAAAATTGTTAGATCATGAGGTTGATGAAAAGATTAGATTCATCACTTTATATGGTGACTATATTTAGCACCCTCACAAACCATGTTAAATCAATGGATTAATAATTATTAATTTGCAATGAGAGATATTCATTATCGATTGAATAATTATAGTGACATAATTGTGAGAATATTTGGTATGATAATATTTTTATACAGTTTATGCTTTCATTGGAGAAAAAACAAAATGAATCTATAAATTCAAATGTGTCATAATTATTGGTTAATTTAAAAAGGATAAAAATTGAGAAAATTTCCCCCCATGATATTTGGATTATGAATGAGGATTAGACAAGTGAAATGAATAAAATTGTGAATAGAGGATGATGGTCATTGAGAATTAGAAGTTCATGGCTGATAGGTAATATCTATAATTCAATATAATTATTATAAATCTAAATTAAAACCATGATAAATCATCAAAATGAGAACGAAAAATGTTATTTACCAAAAACAATTTCAATATTGGATTTCCTATATAAGGACTCCAAATGTTTGAAACATTACATGTGATATATTAGAGATCTCTCTTCTATATTGAATTGTAAAAATGTCACGCATAACCTAAAATTTTATATAATAATGTTTTCTCATGTTAATGTATGATATTGAAATCTAAATATAATAATGTATTGTTGAAAAAGGTAACAAAAACATAAAATATAGTAAACTTTTATGAATAAAATCTAATATGATAATATACCCAATTAAATAAATAAAGATTTTTTATTCACATAAAATATATAAAGGGTAAAAAATATAAGAACTTAATCTACATGAAAAATATTGTGGTTTAATGACACTAGTGGTGCTTCAAGTGGTTTGAAAAAATGGCCACTAGAAATAGGGAAAATTATCTTATTAAATGGAATCTATTGATGGACTACAGTCAAGTGATACAATATCAAACTATGAGAAAGATTATTTGAAAATACAACTTTCACATAATTCACTTAATATGAATATGACAAAATAGATTTTAAAAAATGGATAACTTCTGTGACTATTGAAATAGACATGTTAAATATTATAAATATGATAGTGTGCCTCGAATCTGTCACAATACATATTCTACAGGATAATTATATCCACAATTTAAAAGTAAGTAAGTGATATTTATGATAATTATACATTTAGGATATAGAAAATATGAAATAAGAGGCAATCACTCGTTATATTTCATTATAGAATGAAAAGAATCATATCTAATCGACAAGGATGAAATTATCCAATAATAATAATTGTGATCACATCAATTTCTATTACAGGATAGATATGAATATCAATAAATAAATAAGTTATATATAATTTAAATTAGATTAAATATATGAGGTAGAAAGTAGATTCAATTTATTGGTTGGAATTCAGGATGAAGAATTTAAAATGATATGAATGGAACAAAATGAAATGTAATTACATATGTGTATATTAAGTGCATGCATGTCTGCAAAATAATCGCTTGGTTGATGAAATAGATTCCCTGAATAAGGAAGTTGTCTAAACATCAAGGTAAAACTCACATGAATTAAAAGTTTGTAGTGATGTTATAATGAATAAATTTACACACATAAAGAAATATGAAAATTTAAAAATGGAATAAATGACCTAATGTCCATCCTAATTTTAAAAGGCATAGAAGTTGGAAGAGGAATAAAAAAATAAATGTTGTGTGATTTTGATAGTCAATAATTCTACTATATATTTAAATAACGTTGAGGGAATGATTAAAACCATTATTCACAAAGAGAAGTAAAATTTTATAGTTTGGTGTGGTGAAAAAATGTAGATAACCTAACCCATTATATCCATAAAGATAAGACACATAGTGTTGTGAAATGTTACTAAACATTTTTTCTCATATTAAATATCTGATTGATTTCCACCTAATTCCCATACTTATTTACATTTACCAATTTTAAGATGAAATTATAGGTATTTCTATAATATAATGTAATAAATGTTGTGATTTGAACATAGATACAAGAAAAATAAATAATGTAATATCTTAATTGAAATTTTTTTCTTGAAGAAATGTTTTACTTAAAAAAAACAGAATCACACATCAATAATAAATAAAGGTTATTTGATAATATTTCTTGAATAATAACAAACCTTGATAATGTGTAGAGAGTATATATTTTGGGAGTGCATTCAATTAAATCATGTAGGTAATGGTTTATATAAATCTTGATAAATATAAATATCTTGATAGTAGATAGAACATTAAAGTATATAGTATTATTTAAAACTTAAAAATACTAATTTGATACATTTTTTATATTTATATCAAAAGGTATTGATTATATGAAAAAACAAAGGATATAAAAAACATTTACATGGATTTTTATATGTTTTTAATATTTTATGGGTATCTTCATTAACAAATTTTTATTTTTTTGGAATAACCCCAAATAAGTGAGAGATTGAGTTTATATCACATAGTGGTTTTATATGTAAAACATTGTTCTCAAAATTGATCACTCATATTTTAAAAAGAAGTTAATTCCAATTTAGCATCAATTTGGTTGGATTATTACAAATTTTAAATATATATGTTGTGACACCCATTATTCACCTATATTCGAGAGGATCACATTGTATTGGGGAGAGAAAATAATTGATGAGAAGATTATCCCCTTAGATAAACTTCCATTTTTCTCATTGAATATCAATATGAAACATAATAACATGTTTAATCCATTTCATTTATGTTATGTATATAGGAGTCAAAATAAATTAACTGTAGAAATAATTACTGTTACGTTTAAAAAATATATGAAGTGATTGATTAAAGTGATAATGGTATTGTGTTCATATTTACTATCAATGACAATGTCAATATATATCTTAAAGAGATATTTTTATGTAGTTTGATTCCACCCAATGAAATCTGATTCCATTGAAATTGGGTAATATATTATGATGAGATATTTCACATAAATATATTATTAGACAAATTTATGTAATATGACCTTAAAGTTTATTGATTATATAGGTATCAGTCATATAAAATATTTCTAAAATAACTATAACTTGAAATTTATATAATTTTTACAAAATATTGTGATACTCTCTACTTAACTCTTTTAATAATTTCTTATTGATTAATCTAAATTGAAAAATATCGGATAAAGATGAATAATTAATGAGTATATGGAAAGTGATTGAGAAGACCATCAATGGGAAAGTAAGCATGGTGGTTTTTGAAATTTGTAAATAACTACATAAAATCGAAATTTCATTTCAAATAGAAAATTACAAAGGTAATTTGTAATTTCTATTCTTTTGATGAAAGATTCAATTTGATAAATATCATTTGGATTTGAATTCTAGGATATTTTAGAATTTTAAGTTTCTATTTTTAGATATCGATTGAGGCTATAAAGGTTTCTTGGATGCTTACCTAAATAGTATTTCCTTTCTATTGGAGTATGATTTTTTTGAAGGGTTTTTACCATGGTTCCCTATTCTTTATAAAAAATTTGAATGAAATAATGAAATTTCAAAATTGTGATGTATTATTTAACTAATTTTTTAAATTTATGTTATATTTCACTTGTAAATGATTGGTTAATAGTTAGTTGTAAAAATAGAGTGTAATCATTCTATTTCTATATGGCACGGGGTCTTGACCCACTTTTTATAAATTTTTTAAATAACTTATAATTTTATTTCATTGTATTTTCACAGGGTTATTACTTAGTTTTGTTATAAAAATGATACTAAACCATCAACAATATTATTTTAATAAAAATAATAATAAAAATTTCTCGTATCAATTTTTAACCCCATCCCTTATTTTCCTTCCTCTCTAATGTGTATCATTAATCGACCAACCCTCCTCTACTTCTCTTCTGTCCAACCATTGGTAGGGGTTGTTCATGATTTGACTTCATGAAATTATATGATACAATGATTTATTTATCCATGATTATTATACCATTTCATAATAATTGGTTTTAATTTGTCTATAGTTCGGGGTCATTAATGATTTCCACTAACTCATGGTTGAAATTATATAATTTCATGGGGTTTTCATATTTCATATCTATATGATGTCATGAGATTATGAACGCATGTTGTCAAATTCTATTTCATTAAAGTTACATCACCCAAGGAATTTAGTTATTATTTTTCCAAAACTAAATTAAATTTCATGATGAATCCATTCACAATGTTATATTTTTTTCATTAGATACTATCTGGAGTACTGAACTAACCATAAATGGTGGGATTATCTCTATTTATGTGTGATATGGTTTCCATTTTATCATTAATAAATTATTACTAATTTAATTAAATATTATATAAATTAAAAATTATTAATGTTTATTTGAATAATTATTTATAGATCATCATAATTATAATCTTTGATCATTGAGGAATTATATATGACTTAATGTTGATGGGAAGTGAATGGTTGGATATGTAAAACCATTAAAAAGTGTTTTTAGGTTATTATGAGAAGGGAGTGAATGATTTAAGGCATGCAGTTCCTATTCATTAACTTATTGATTTTGTTTTTTATATTGAAAGTGATATGTTTTCATTACAATATGTGAGATTAAAATTTTAAAATATAAGGAATTTTTAAAAATTTGAAATATTATTGTGGGTGAATGAAGAGTAAAGTTCTATTATGGGTCCATGAATACGAATTGATTCATCATCCACTAATATTTGAGCCAATTATTGTAAATAATACACCTTTAGATACATGGCCCCTAAAAGGTAGTAAATGTGTACATAAGCATAGTGGACACAATGTATGTGCGTTTGTGACCTTTTATTACAAATATTTGATGGATTGGGAGTTATTATAAAAAGTTGGATTTTTTGGAGCATTATTATATTTCATAGTATTATGGATAGTTGGGATGTGTTTGGGGGATTCTTTCACAACAAATACCATGTTACAACACTATGTTTATCCCATATAATGATTATTTATATTTTTTTAAGAACATAACTAGGATGTCCACGGGATGCATGATTGGAATTATAACATCTATTAATTTTAATTCCCTTAGGGATTACCTGATGTGGAAAGGGTAGTTATAGTTTGATCATGATGATGTTATTAGACCTTATTATATATTAGTGGTGATATTTTACACAAATTTTAGAGTTTTAGAATTGATCATATGTATAATTTCATAGATATGGTGTGTTCTAGGTTACTATAGCAGATGCCTCAGTTAAATGATACAATATTGAGTGTTAACACAGGAATGAGTAGTGATGATATTAGGTTTCTCTGTAGAACCCTAAATGAATGATGTTTCTTTATAAGGGAGGTAGTTGTTTTCATATGTCATACATTTTAGTGTTTTACATTAATTATATGAGATGGGTTGTGATTATGGTAAACCCATGTAACGATTTTCATTAGTATTTGTATTCCAAGTTCGGGTGAGTGGTGAAGTTGTATTCTATGAAAAGGTGTTCCAAATAGGATGTACCCATAAGTTATTGAGTAATGGGATATAATGGCCGCATGTATTGGTATATCCCCCCATGATGTTTCATTATTGTCCAAGGATTCCATTTATTTACCCAGGTGGATTTATATGATTTTAGGGATGTGTTTATTTCCCCAACATGGTTTCTCATGTTTTGTCAATGGTTTTATTTCTTCTACAAGGATACAAGTTCATATTGACACTCCAACACCACCCATAGTTGGTATAATCAATCTTAGCTGTCATGTTAAAACCTAAGGATCCATGATTATTATTTATTTACAAAAATTCTCTATGTAGACTCGTTTAATAATATTATGTGTTCATACACTGTATTTACTTATTTTGTTTTATAACCCAATCATAATGACCTATTTAATTGTATTAACACCATTATATGGTAACCATGATTCTTGGTAACCTAGGAATACTTCAATAAATAATTTTCTTGAATGAAAGATGTTTTGAGTTTCATTATATATAGCATAGCATAGTTGTATTTTTAGTGTAAAATGTGTTGAGGTTTAGGAATTCCAGTGAATACTCTATGTAATTTTCATCTTATTATTATATTTGGTAAATTAGAATGGACTAGGGGGATATCTTTTTTTTATCCTAGTATTTCCATGAGTTTTTTTTATGGTATTCTTAAACTTTATATTTTTATTATATAATTATTATAATGATTGAGTAAGTGTAGAATGATTTTTTATGTTAATAACTCTTTATTTGTTTCATTCATCATTTTGTATATTCTCATACTAAGGTATAGTCTCTATAAAATTCAACCTCATACCCCTGCAACTTTTTGGAATCCAAAACCATAAGAGAAGGCATGTTTATGTTCATATAGTGGCTACTAGAATAGACACAAGATAACTAGTAAGTGGTTATGGGATGTTACAATTGTGTACCATAGATCTTTTATAATATTTTTCTATTTGGATTATAGTAGACATGTGATTTTGGATTCTTTTGGAAATTTTGATGATCCTAGTACATGTGAATTATGATCATATTTTATAATAGTGTTCCCTTTTTTAAAGGGATATAGGATTCCATTTATTGGTTTCCAAATTTATTGTAGAATTATTTCACCTAATCTATTGTTCTATAGTTTTTTATTTATGATTCATGGGTTTTTGAGAACCTTGGCCAACTGAATAAAGGTTGATATACATGGATCATTCAAAGAAAATAAGACTCACATGACATTTTCCTACCTTTATGTGATTGATATAACTAATGAAGTGTGTTATGTTATTTAAATTATTTAAAATTACATATACATTTATTACCAGAAGAACATGTTGGTTGATTCTACACAATTGATCTATTGTATATTTTCATCTAGTGATTGGTCTTGTAGATTTTATAGTGGGTTCTTCTATGAAAGAAAATATAAAGTCCCATAATGTGAGGGATTTATGTTAAACCCTTGTGGGTTATTACAATAATTATATTCTATTGTGATAAACCATCACTTGTGATTTTAAATAGGTTTAGATACATTACAATTTAATAGAAACATATTTTTTTATCCCCTATAGAATATTATTTAATGTCTACAAAATAGGACCATATCATTGATGAATGAATGACATGGATTATCATAGGTCAATAAAAATATTGAGACCTAGATAAAACTGTGATCCTTGAATGGGTAGTCTCATAAACAAATTTCATATAAGGATTGGTTCACTTTTCTGGGTTGTTTATTTTCCATAATGCCTGGTATATATATGGGAGATCCCAAACTGGATTATTGGAATGTGATTTTACATATAATGTATGATATAGGAATAAATACATACTTCTTATGAGTTAGGACCAATGTGAGAAATATCAAATGTGGGATGTGTTATATCCTAGGTCCCTAGAGATGTGGCACATGATATGTGTGGATTGACTATTAGGTAATATGGTAACACATGATAAGTGTTAGTGGGATCCTATTTATTTTTTATACATTAAATCATGGAAAAATTATTATATTTTGAGATATATACATGGGTGGATCATTCAAGTATTTGGTATATTCTTGGATATTTCATGGTTTTTATTATGAAAAGTAAAGGAGGTGATTTTGTATTAGGGTTTATTTTAATGTGATATGATTAGTAGGATGCCTGAACCTATTAATTTTTTTAAGTTCCCAATTATAAATCATATAATTATCATAGATTTTTGTACGCAGTATTTACGATGCCCTAGTTTGTGGATTTAGTTTTGAAACGACTTCTGTTAGAGAGTGATCCTCTATTAGTCCTTTTTATGGGTGAAAGGTATCGATTTTGAAGCGGATCATTTATAGTACATCCTTATGTATTAATTTATCATGTGTATGAAAATGGATAGGGGTTTTGGTGTGTGATAATGGATTTAATGATTATTAACTAATGCCAGAACGTGTTGGGTTCTTTGATTTAGAGTCATGGATAGGTACAAATTTTGGGTTTGGTTGTGATCAATGGATATATACTTGTTATTCTTTGTGTTGATTGAATTCTGGTTTTTTGACCGACCACAAATGGGGTGTTGAATAGATGATTTGATAGAATTATTAAAATATTTATTTATTTGTGTATATATGAGAAATTATAACAAATGGTGGTGATTAATCCATTGATAGAAGTTGTCGATGTTTAATAAAATAATGACTAGGGATCCTGAGGAGTGACACACGTCCACTGATGGAATGTGTGGAGGATGTTCCCAATGAGTGAATTAACTATATCCAAAAGGATTCATGTAGTCCATTGTCCATTTGAGGGTTTGAACTTGATTTCATATTGAAATTTTGAATACATCATTAATATCAGTCATTTTCATTTGGGAATGTGTATCATTAGATGTTTCATGTTTTCAGTCATGCATAAGAAAGACATCCATTTCTAGTCAATATGTGTAGTATTGGATATTTTTATGTCAATATGGAGTGAACCTCTTTATATAAGGATCATGGGTCTAATCAGACTGGTTATTGGATGATTGAGTTGGCATCTATATGTTGATGTGTTAACGAATCCAATTATATCGGTATCCCAACTGAATACTAATAATAAATTTTGTTTCCTAATTTAATCATATTTATATTTTGTAATCTAAATTTGTAAGGTTTTGGATATGAGATAATTATTTCTCAGATCAATGGTGCGTCAATGCTTTTGAAGAGTGAATGGAAACTTGATTTTCGAATTAATGATTCAACCATTAAAAATACAGCATCTGTTAGATTTAGACATTGGTGTTGGTTTTAGATGATATTATTTGGCCTATACAGAATAAGGAATTATGAATGATTGAGGTAAAACCTCATCAGATGTAAGGGAAGAGCGTCATCATGGTTGTAATTTCTATGATGGTGTGACCGATATTTTTGTGTCACAGTTTATGTAGTGTTATAGAAACTAAACTCATCATGTAATTATAATTTTGTAAATGTGTATCATATGTGACCTTGGTTGTTTGGAGAATTTTTTCCCAAATCATCCCTTATTAGATGACTCTTATGATGGATAGTGTCATACTCTCATAAATGAATCAATTGATATCAACATTGTGTATTAGGATAGATATCATTGGATAATAGAAAACCCTATGTTTTAATGTTGGAAATATATTTTGTTTTTTTAATGAATAATGTTCCTACTATTTGGATTTATGTAAGAAATGATCAATATTTATTTAGGGAGTGAACCAAATGATTTGATCATAAATAAGTGACCTAGATACCGTTTTATGAATGGTTTAATGAAAACCAATGATTCTTTGGGATATTATGTGTTATGGATATGATATTGAAAAATTATATGTCATTTCTGTATGGAAATTGCAGAGGGAATTTTAATGTGTAGACATATAGAGATGGGAATTTTTTGAGAACTACGAATCAAATTTAAATTAATGGAGTTGGGTCATTTAGAGGAGGTGGTTTTGAGTGGTGATTGTGTACCATGATGTTTCTTAGGTGATTTAGTGGATCATTAGATATTAGAGTTTCTGTTGGTTTTTTTTTTGAAATCATATTCACTATAAGGCACATTTTTGTGTGCATGATTTTGGAAAAACTATAAATTACCATTATATTGGGTTGTTTATCATCTAATATTTTCATTAATGATAATTTTTCATTATTATATTTGGTTAATATTTAACCATGTTGAATATGTAGGAAACCTTTTATTGTTGTATGATCAGGGAATATGAGAATAGTTAGCACACTGTTATGGGGAAATCATGCAAAACCTAAAACTATGTTTCATTGTAATTTTCAATCCCATGTGGTTTGTCTAGATTTTTTTCGTGAATGTACCATGGTTAGGGAATAATATTACAAACCATTAGTCTAAGACTTTGGTGAAATCTTTTTAAGAAACTCTTATTACCATGATTAATGCAAGGTCTTGTAATGTGTATGGGAAAATCATTATTCCCAGGATTATTCATTATAAATGTAAAATACATATTTTACCTTAAATGATTTGACCCAACATGCTATATTTTCCTAAATCTATCATTAATTTATATATGGTCGACCCTCCATGCTTTCTATAGTATTCCCTAGTAGGATTGGTTAACTTTATATGTCACATAAAAGTGGTTTTAAGTATGATATACAATTTTTTATTACATTATTATTAAAAATGATTACATTTTGTTTTTTGATTACTATAATTGGTATTAATTGTTTATTTCCACCCTAGAATATTTTATTTCATAACTTTTCATAAGATTTTGATATGGCATACCACGATGACATCGTGAGATAAGGATTTCATGTAATCATATTCCATTTTCTTAATATTATGTCGCCCAAAAAAATATTTGTTGCATATTTTTTTCATCGGATTATTTATATATTAAATTAAATTTCAATATATAGTCATGGTAGAATGATCCATACCTTTTTCGTGGGTTTGTTCATCATTCATGCATGACAATATCAAAAGGTGAATTTTTACACATTATGCCTAATATACTTATATTATAATTATAATTTATATTTTTAAATTTTATTGGAATAATTTGCCTTAAATTTTTATAGTGACTATTTTGGGTTTTTTCACAAGGGTTATCGAGTCGATGAACAATGGCATGTTTTATTTCAATGATCATGGGTCAGAGTTATTGGGATGTGGTTTATAGTGAATAACATAATTTGCGGTAGGTTTTCTCCATATAATACCATATGGTTTATGAATACTATTAATTGAACATGTGATGTGGGTTCATTCCATTCAGTGTTATTAATATTTTAGAATTTAATTAACTATTTTATTTAAATGGTTTATTTGGATTAAATAATATGTCACAAGCTATGTTGGTCCCTTGGGAAACTATTATTTCTTGGTTACTATTAGCTGAGGACATTTTTATAAAATATTTTCCATGTGATAAAATTCATTTATAGGGACATAAAGGATAATTAAAGAATCATATTCCACAATTTAGGTTTCATGGTGACCTATGAGTAGTGTTGTGTGATAGATTATGGGTGATTTTCCCTAGTATTCCTCAATTGAACCATGAGATGTTTCACAGTTTTAGGGTGATTTGGGAGGAGTATGGGTTGGGTGATCCCTAACAAGAATATTAATAATCGTTGGGTCTACAATTAATAGATTATAGGTAGGATTGGTCTATGAGTAATGATATATTATGATATTTGAAAGTGTTGTGGCAAACATTTATTTTTTAATATATTTCTTTTTATTATATTTTACATATTGTATAGTTTTTAAATGAGTAAATCCCAATCAAAAGTAAACAATTAATTATAAAAATTTCCATTTTAATGAAATTTATAGATACTAGAATGTAATTGGGATAATTAATTTAATAAAAGTTTGTAATTAAATTTATGAAATAGTTGACAAATTTTATTGAATGTTCATCTGGTAAAAATTGGTTAAACAAAAATTGTTATTTTAAAAAAATTAAACTTTTCATATATTCTTTATTAAGATTAAAATTTCTTTTATTGGAAGTATTATTAATTTTAGATAAGTATACATTAATAATATTTAAATTTAAAATTTTGTTCATCAATTTATTTTAAATTGTTTAGGAATGTCAATAAATCATTTAAAGGTAACAAGTGATATTTTGAGAGAACTATTTCTATTCATGTAGTGTGTTTTTATGATAATTTATTATATTAAACACTATTTATGAATTATTTTAATTATAAATTTAGATAATAATTTTTCATTTAACTTATGTTTTTTTATTTTAACAAAATTATAAAAAAACATTTTTATTCATAAATTTACTTTAATAAAAAAAAATTATGGGTTTTGGGCATGTGTATAAGAAATAACTTCTTATGAGTCTATGAATTTAAATAAGGAAATCTGATTTGATATTTTTAATTAACATAATAATTATAAGGTTATAATGAGGTTATAAAGACCTACACCACAAGGTCAAGTACTAAAACACATCATTTTATTATTTAATTTTTACAATAGGTTATATGAAACATGATAAAAAAATGAAAATTTAAAAATAAGTATTTTATCTAAAAATAAATATTCAGATGTCAAACGACCTTTTTTTAGTATCACTGATAATTAACTATATAATATATTTATTTTTCAACACATGGGTACATGAGTCTATAGTCAAACTCCTCTTATAACACTTCTATAAATCCCAATGTTATAATTGTCATTTTGACCCTAGAAAAGGAAACATATTAAATGTGTTACTCAAAGGCTCAATAAGGGAAATCATATCAATATTTTATCATATTCTAAAACCAAGCCATATGTCATGAAAATATAATTATATATTGAAACATCACATATCATGTAACATTATACAAACATAATAATATGAATATTATAATATTTTTTAATCCTTCAAATCATTCCCACTTATTAACTCATGAATAAAATAAAGTCCATGCAAATTTGGTGCATATAAAGAAAATATCCATTAATCCCCTTATGAAAAAATAAAATGATCTCTATTTTTGTTGAGAAACAAATCAATACCCTTTATGTTGTGAACAAAAAAAATACATGTAAAACACCATTATCTCATTATATATAAATCCTTAATCAATATTACCATTGGATATGTAGTATCCCAAATTCTAATTAGGCATATATATATATATATGTTTATAAGTCATTGAATATATCTGAAGTAACAAATTTAATGAAAAATGGTTTCCAACCCATTTCAAGAGTATCCCATTAAAATTGACAACAAAAATATAAAATGATAATACCCAACATCAAATTTCCTAAAAATTGTATTTCAAAATAATATTTAGATAGAGGATCATGAAACAGAACATCCATGTAAAAATAAATTTAGTGATAAATTAAAAAATATAATTGATATCATAATATGGTTTTACACATTATATTTTATCATTGGGGTGGAGGATGAATTTATTATTACATTGAAAATTTAATTTTTTAGTAGATAAATTTAGAACAATTAAAAAAATATTCACATTTAAAATTAATGTAAAATTTTTTACATTGAATAAGATATAATGATTTGAAAATTGATTGGGAAAAAACGTTGAAAACATTAATTTTAAACAAAATTCTTCAACAATAGAGTAATAAATGGAGAAAATTTTTATTTCAAAAACAAGGAATATTATAGGATAATTCAATTGTTTAATGAAAAAATATAAGAATATTTTTAAAACCTTTTTATGTAATCACATTATAAGGGCCCGGACCTCTCCAGTCCATTCCCTTATGAAAATGTGGTGTTAGAGGTGTCTAGGGTAATCGAGGAGGCTTGGAGGTGCGTTTGAGTGGCCTTTTTTAAAGAAAATTGGAATTCATGTAGCATTCACATGGTTGGTGCATGATTTGTTAAACCGTGCAGCCATGACGTGCGTAACTGGTCTTGATGGTAGTAGAGACCGCACGGGATGTCCAAGGATTGTCTAAAACATTCTGCCAAACTGTGCGAGCCAAGTGGTTAAGGAAGTGGTGACTGCACGGTTAGCCACTGTTTGTTTAACCGTGCGACTAGTTCATGCGGTCACTTAAAGTTACATCCTAAATTTTAGTATCATGTCTGTTTAGCATTTATCTTGCTTGTTTAAGCCCTTAATCGGCCATAAAATAGGATTACCCTTCCTTGGAGTTGGAAGAACCTCTCCCAAGCATTTTTGAGACGATCTAGAGGCTTCTCTTTGTGAATCGAAGCCGGTTTCTCTAGGTAAGTGATCCTTTTTTTGGTTTCTTATATCTACCTAGATCTAGTCCTCCTTTTCTCTCGGGATCATAGATCTACGCCCGTTATGGGTAGAACTAAGTGTCTGTATTTTGTTGTGATGAGTCTTAGACTTGATCTTGCTAGGAGGAGAAATATAAGGTGTAGATTCAGAGAATCAACCCGGGTTCCTTGGGCGTTCTTTGACCGTTGTGGGTTTCCTCGAAAACATTTAAGGTAGGGGATTCTTGGATTCTATAATTGTTTATTTGAAATCAAAGAGTTATCATGATTTAGCCTTTTGGATCACAATGAAATTGACCTAATTAAAAATGTGAATCGGATTAAAAGAATTGGTTTTATCACTTGTGTTGCTTTGTACCGTGATAATGGTTTGCCACTTTTTTTTCTAGATAGTATGATATTTATGCCTTTCATTTTATCATATTGATATGGATGAATTGATAAAAAATATAAAGCATGAATTAATTGATAATTAATTGTATAAAGATAAAGAATCATTTCAATGAATCCAGTTGTTTTTGTTGGTGCTTATTGTTTGAAGGCATGTCTAGTTAATTGTTTAATTAAATTTGTGACAGCTATGATAGCTTTTTGGTTAGGTTTCCTGTAGTTAGAACCTACCAATAATGATCTTGTTAATTCATGATGGATTAAGGAACTTGTTGTTGATAAATAATAATTCTTGATAGGGTTATGAGTTACCCTCTTGCTTTTAAGTCGAAATGCCTTGTGCTTTGGAACTATGAGTGCTCATTATGTATGAAGGTTGGATGCCTTGTTAAAGGTCCAAGAGCCTGTTTGATGTGATGTTTGATTTCCTCCTGTATATGTTGTGATGTGACCCTAGAGGGGTGTTGTGATATGTTGAGGCGGGGAGGGCATGTGGTTGGGGTAGCAGTTTATGCCTAGAGTGGCGAGATGCATCGGTTTATGCATGTGGGTGTTGGGGAGGACACCTGTGATGATGGCCTGGGATAGATGTGATGGCTAGATGTTTGGTGGTTTTTTTGGTTGATTATCTACTTTACTTTTCCCCACTTCTCAAGGTATATAGTCTTGCATACTCTTCTTCTGAAGGAGGAAAAAACGTGTTGGGTATGACACGTTCTTTCCGTGTTTAGCCTCTCGAGGGGGAATGGTTCTACACTCTTGATATAGGCGGAAATGACTCGATGAGTAGTACATCTACTCACCGTGTTGGTCCCCCTTGTGGTTAGTAGCATAAGATGATTTTCTAGAATACTTGGTAATATGGGGAAAAAAATTCTATAATGAAAGATTGATTAAATGTTGATAATTTACAGGGATGGAGATGCTGGAATTTAATGGTGATGATTTAACTTTTAAAGGAATAGTTGATATTGAATGTGATGCCAATGAAGTTTAATTTGGTTTTTTCATGGTTAATTAATGCGCAAAGAGTTAATTAACATAATGTGGAACTGATGAAAAAGGTAATGGAGTAATCTAATGAAGTTCTTTAATTGGTTGTGTACATATAGGATACCTAGTCTTAGAAATAGCAGCCCGGAGTCCGCGAGACGTTAACTGCAGTGGAGACTAAGACTAGGTTATGCCCATAGTGTGGTTGTGAGTTATATATTCTGTAATTTTTGTTTTTCTATACACTACTCTACCCTGTCAGTGTGGGAAACTGACACCCCAGGGATTCTGAGCCCTGGGGGGTGTTTTCCCCAACATTCCGGTGGGAGGATGAATGTCTGACTACCCCCTTTGACCCCGCTCTCTTATCTTGGTAAAAACTTTTGCTGGTAGGAACAATGGTTATTTTTACCATATATGTGTGTAGAGGGATGTAATAGATTTTGGTTATTCACACACATATATTCTGGATATAGTATCCTATGGACTACTATAGGTGTTGCGTGTATAGGCTGTGATGTCGTGAGGATTCATACTCAGTGTATGGGCTGTAATGGATTGAGGTTTAATACCTGACGTATGATACACGTTATAAGAGTTGTGGTGGCTCCCATAACCTACCTAGTTTCTTTTGGTTGTGAGGATGGTGTGGTTCTTAGCCCAGGTGTCTGCGGGAAAGCCTTTGTGGTGCACGTGGTACAGATTGTGGAGCTTAGCCCATGTTTATACGGGCAAGATTTTGGAGAGAGATGCCCATGGCGTATGTCATTGGGGAAAGCAGCAAACAAGTGGGGAAGTATTAGCGGGGTACCATTAATATTCATTACTATATTTTATATTCATGTATGTGTTACTTGGTGAGAGTACCCATATTGAGGTTGGGAACTAAGTATACCTGTTTAGGTGACGAGTTAGTTTCACTTGTTATTCACAAGGCTTTAGCATGATTTCCTACTTTTTCACGGTAGGATTTGTGTAGGATCCTACTGAGTATACTATTATACTCACCCTACGTATATATAAACTTTTTTTCAGGTCACTTAGAGCAGGTTAGAGATCTGGCCGGTTACTACTAGCTTGTGGTTTTAGGAGCTGTTCGGGCTTGTAGTTGTCGCTGCCGTTTTAATTTCTTTTGGGTACCTGTAGTTTTCCCTTGTAGTTGTTGTACTTTTTCATGGAATTTTATACATGTACATGGGTTTATTTTATATTTCAGTTCTGAGTTGGAGTTGGTTGGTGTCTATCTTATCTCTCCCTTCTGCATGTGTCCTCTTAGAGGGTAATCCATACCATCTGTGTGTTTATTATACCCTTGGTGGTAGTCGGCAACCCGGGGCCTACTCGAGGCGGGAATCATGGGTCATTATATCCCTTTTCACATTACTGAACCAGGAGGGGTACACTTTGTGGTGAGGTGGTCATGACACCCACATTGTTAAAAGAGTAAATAAATTCATTTTTATAATAGTATAAGGTACATTTTTGACAAAGAGGGGAAATTTTCATTAAAAGGGATTCAATGTATTCTAAACTATATGATAAATTCAAAGAATGAAATCTATATATGTAAATTCAATAAATTTGTAAATTGATTTTAACTTAATAGAAATGGAATATACCATGAAATAAACTTTTATTTTGGAGTGAACCAATACATGAATTATTTGGTCAAATGTGTAGAATAATGACACAATGAAAGGGGTTTGTGTTAATAATACCTATACATAATAATTATCATTCAAATTCATAAAATGTGAAAGATAAAACCTGATATGATTTTTTTTAATTCCCTTATAATGGATGGAAATTATGTTAAAATCAATCCATGGTAAATATATGAACTATAAAAGATAAAAAGTGGTAAAATAAAAATTCTATCACAGTAAATAAAAATTGAGATGATGAAAACTGTTACATCCTTGATATACATTAATATAAATAACATGAAATGGATATATAAATTCTAGCATTTACATGAATATGGTTAAGGAAATTCATGATGATGTAGTAACACCATGTTAAGGGCATCATGGTTCATAGTGAAAATTATTTCCCAAGAAATTAAATTTAAGACAAAGAATCCCCTTGCCTTAATTTCTAACATCCACTGATGAACATTAGTCACCTAAATAAAAAAATAATTCCATTATTAACATATTTTTTGAAACATTTTATTTTACTTAAACTATTTCAAACATCATTTAAAATTTATTTTTACATATTAATTACCATGATATTTTATCTTTTCACAATCGTGTAGGTTTAATATTTATCTTGTAGAACTATTTTCATAATAGTGGGGATATTATTCACTCTTCTCCAAGCATCCATCATTCGATGATGATTCATTTTAATCTAAATAAGTATATAAAAATATTTATAAACTAATAATTTTATTCTATCATAGTTTTGGTATTGTTTCTTAAATATGAAAATTGGGATAATATAGCTTCAATGATATATAACAAAAGCACTGTGGACGTTAATAAATGATATTTATATTTAAAATAAAATATTGGAATAATTTGAATAATTTTTATTATATACAATATATATCATCAATAATTAAATTATAATAAAATTAAATATATTATTTTCTATAATTTTTCATATTGGTGGTAAAACCCCCCAAGTCATGAATATATAATAATTAATAGATGACTATGATTTTAAAAGTTGTTTCTTTTGGAATATTATCAATATTTCATAAAAATAAAAATAAGATTTAAATACCTTTATGTTGTTGAATAATATTAGAATATATTGTAATAAATAATAGTGAAACTATATTAAGAATGAGGTACATTACTTCGTGGAGGTGGTAGTAAGCACAACAAACAATTTTTTATTTCGTTTCATAAAAACATTGAAGGATCTAATCTGGGTTATAGTTTTACTCTTCATATTTGTTAATAAATTAAATATGTTACATTTATATTTCAATTACAACATTATAATCAATGAAGAGTGGAATTTGGGAAAACCAATAGAAGTCATCAATTCATGGAAGCATTAGTACGCACAACACATGTATGTCAATTCTTTTTCTTAATAGAAAATGGGAATTGCTCATAATAGTTCATACCATAGAAAACAATTCAGTGTAAAATCATTATATATTTTATTATATATAATTATTATTCAATAATGGGTAAAATAAGAATATAATGAAAATAATATTAATAAAAAGGTACTCATGATGAGGACTTAGGATTTTTTTATAGGACTCCTAGAAAATATTTCTTATATGAAAACATGTTCTGAACATAGGCACATGAAAACATATTAGTAATATAATAGATTAAAAATTTATATATGTTCATAAATAAATAAAATTATTTGGGTCTCCTTGATGGGGTTGGAGGGGCCCCTTTTATAAATCATGAGAATGAAATATTTATTATTATGTATTATAAATTTAGTAGATTGCATGAACAATTCATGAACATTCAAAATTTAATAATAAATAAGTTTGGGGTTGATATTAGGTCAATTATCCATTAACTATTTATTTTAACACTTGTTTTAAATATTTTTTACTCCACTATTCTTATACATTCTATACATGTATTTTTTTTACTGTAAAAACTAATTTTTTCAACTGAATTTATTTTTAATTTTGAAAAATAAAATCTCCCTTATAAAATAATTTGGACCTAATAATTCAAAAAAATAAATCTATAATATTTTATAGAATTTAAATATGAAAAAACAGTTCAATCATCTTTGTATATAATTAATAGAACACCATTTTAAAGAATATTTATTTATAATCCTAAACATAATGTGTAGGGGAACATTATCCATGACATTTATTATAATAATAAATTGTTTTTCAAAAAAAAATATTTTTTTTTGTTTTTAAAATCAATACATAACATGTTTTTAGCTAAAATAATATTTAATTACAATAAATGACCAAATTTAGTTCTATTATTGTAAAAAAGTAATTATATCTAGAATATTTCAATCATATTTCTCTTATATTCACAATATTTTATGAAATTATTTTACTCCTCTAATTCATCATTGATGAAGACAAATTATTCATATGTTTTTATGTCATATATACCTCTTGGTATATTAGTAACCAATTTTTTTTTGTAAAAACAACATCCTTTAATATTAACATAAAAATAAATTATTTTTCAAAATTCTTCGAAAAACACCAATGTTAATTTTAAAATTATGGTATATATAATGAATTAATTTTAACACATAATAATTTTCAAAAATATTAATTTATCTTTAAAATAAAACTATAATAAAAAATTACTTTTTTTGAAAAAGATCCATTTAAAACACTTAGAGTTATTAATATTTTTTAGTTATGTTTATTAATTAGTTACAATATTCTTATATATAATAATTTTTATTCCTATAAGGATTTTCTTAACTAATATATCTGTTTTTTTTTGGTTTTGTGTTTCATGAGAAAGTATCATTCAAAATTATTATTATTAACTATATATATATATATATATAGTTTTATCTTAGGTCATAACATTATATCTCTGTTGAAAAATCTTCCTCCAAACAGTAAAGATTTTTACTCAGAAAAAATAGACTGTGACATAATTTATAACATATTTATCATATGTAATATAACTATTAATATTATATGTACCTTAATATATGATCCTATAATAATATAGTTAATTTTTTTAAAACTATGTTAATAAATCATAAAATTATATATAGAAAATGTGTATACTAAAATCATAAAATATCCAAATATACCTTTTAAAAAGTTAGTTTAAATAAAATGAAATTAAACAAAATTGAAATCATACATTCTTTTAAAAATGATAATTTATTTTACCCTAAAATTTATTAACAATAATTTCATAAAGTCACAATGTAGTAAAATAATATATGGGAATCTTATAAATGAGATAAAATCCAACAAAAATATCATCACTCAATTTTTAATTATATTTATTTCATTATATTTCAATTCTATCACACACTCTCATTCCATAATTAATAGAAAAATTATTTCCTCAGTCTTATGAATTTATTAACCCTATGATTTATCCATACAGTAATCTATTTATCTTCAATAGTTATTCACAAAAAATATATTTAATTCATAAAATAAAATTTCATGAACATTGATACCACATAATATAAGATTCCAAAGCATTAATGAAAAACATTTAATAAATATTATTTGTTTCACATAACCATCATAATTTTTTTAATATAACATAATATCATAGATATTCATCACTCACTAAGGAAAATATATTGAAGTATAAATAATTAATATTTATTGATTTATCAACCGCACTACCTTATGAAATATGAATAATAATTTACCTATCAAAAATTATATGATATGATTATTAAATATTTCTATATACTCATGTATTGTGCTACAATACATGATGATTTATTGATAAACTCTTTTTTTTGCCCATATTCAAGATTCATTTTCAACCAAATACTACAAAAAATTGTAACAATACAAAAATTACTAATATGAAAAAAATAAATATGATGATATATTTCCCTATGAATCCCTCATTAATACATATGATAAATTTTATAAATCACCATTGATAATCAATTGAAACTTTCCTATTAGTTTCTCTAATATAAATAGTTAATATGAAACTAAAATACCTAATAATTCTCAATTAGATTAACAGTAATAAGATAGTGAATATCCCTTGGGAGTGTCAAAATATATGTCTAGTTTGGAACATATGTCATGCACGAAGTGGTGATTATGATATAGAAAACTTGGCCGTTATAGGTTTATTACCCATATGTACCTCTACTCTAGTTATCGAATATAATTATTGGAAGTAGATATATATTTAATTTCGAGGAGAACCACAAAATCATAACATTACTAAATCATTGGTACATTATTCTGTATTTTTACAGACCCATAGACATATCCTTGTGTCTTCAATAGATTTATGTTTTCCCAATCACAAATAGTTAATATAATATCTATAAAAATTAGCATTATTTAGATATAAAATTAATCTCCCAAAACCCACAATTCATGGATAGGTGCAAAAAATCAATCTTTTATAATGTCACCTTGATACAAAGTTATACAATACAAGATAAATATGCTAAAATTTAACATTAGTATTATATCTAAAAATAATCCCACATATCATATGGATCCTTTTGGTTTGGGGACATTGTAGACATTCTTTATATGATATTTATTTCTCTTTTACATATAAATATTTATTAATAACCGAACTCCACCAAACTCCATTCTATAATTCCAAAAATGATACATATATTCATTACCTATGTAAAGGAATCATAAAAGGGGGTTAGTATAAATGTGTCGTAAAATGATATTTATAAACATTTAATCAAGATTAAAAACACAATAATATGTGAAAACATGTGCACTAGATATATTTATTAATAATAAATATATGAAATAATAAATGTTTCCCATAAACAATGATATAAGGAGAATTGATATATAATGAAAAAATATATACCATGGAATCATATGATCAAATTTGGGGCTATTAATCATGATCATAGTAATAGAGTCATATTCATATTACATATAAATATATAATTCCGTAAAAACACAAAATAAAAAAATTATTAAAATATAAGTGTAAGAAAATAATAATAATGCAAGTGAATTTAGTCATGTAAAAATTTAAATATTTGCATAAGAAAATTGATCGTAGATAATTTTGGAAACCCAAAGATTCAAAAATTACTATTGTGAAAAAAGTGGTCTGGATTCATGTTGTGAAGAAACAAGAAGGTAATTATAATTTTTTTGATCTAAAACAATTTACACACATAACATCATTACCTCATGAGATATAATTTGTTAAAAATTAATTGGAGGTCAATATCAGACACATAACATCAATTATCTATACATATGTGTGCCACATTTAATAAATCCTTATATATTAAATAACCAATGAATTAAAAATTAGTTTCAATACATCAATATAGAGTATCATGAAAATTAATCTTATGATTGTAAATTGTTTATACTAAAAAAGTTTTTAGTGAAAATTAATATTTTATAAGAGTAATTAAATGGTGTTTCTAGAAAAATAATTTATAGTTAAAATACATATTTAGAGATAAAGGTAAAATTGGATGTTAAATCGTGATATATTTATTACAAAATCAATATATATTTGTTATAAATATTATGCTATGTCTAGTTTTAAAATGTAATCATAAAAAATGTTATGTTAAACCCATTAGAAATAATTTTATTTTGTAATTAACATTAAATATTATATTCTTGAATATGAAATAATGTATTTAAATATTTCATTTGAAAAAAATTTAGAATATTTAAAAACATATTAACTAGTAATAGACAATTAATATGATATAGAATGTATAAAATGTAACACAATATTGAGGATAAAAAAAATTTCAAAGATGGAAAGCAATTTAAATATATTAAAATAATTTTTTTTCAATCCCACATTCTTAAAATGATATAGAAATCCTTTTTAAAAGAGGAGATGGTAAATTTTAATGTATAATGGGATAACACATAATTAGTTTTCCAAAATCTAATGGAAAATATTTATAGAAAGGTGAGTTTGGGATATGTATGGTAACCTCCGTTAAAGTGGATGGTGATTATTCTAAAAAATTATATAATTTCAATGGAACATATTCATCAATGTAAATTCTCTATGTTTTAAAAAGAATATTCAAATTTTCAAAGGTAATGTAATATAAAATAAATTCATAAGGGGAATAAACAAACCAAGGATGTTGGATGACCAATATGAATAATTATAACACACGAAAAGGGGGTTTCAGTTAACAAAACCCCTACACCATCGGTATCAATGGAATTGATAATGAGAAAATTTAAAACATAATATTGATTTTGAAATATGATATGTTGCATGAAAATTATTATAAAATGTATTCCATGTCCAATACATATAGAAAAAATTTAAAGGTTGTAAAATACACATCTAATCTCAATGAAGAAATTTTTATATTGAAGAACCCTTACATCCTTGATATCCATTGAATAAATATGCATTCAATTAAATAAAATGATATAGATCATCAAACTCGAATGAATTAAAATATTATTCTAAAATTAATTGCATTGATAGTAATATCACCATGATAAATATATCATGATGAATAATAATAGATCCTTTTCGTGAGATTAAATTTAAAGAAATACATCAAATTACATTAATCTATGACTTACATAAATAGATTATATATCTTATATTAAATACTAACTAATGTAATAAATCATTTAGGGTAATTTTCACATAAATATATATCTTCATAATCATCCTTTATAATTAATTTTTAGACGTAAATTAGTTACATATATAACTATTTCCAATATCAGGTTTGTCTAATCATTAGAAATTTATACTGGTATTTTAATATCTATGTTCTTTTTCGTTATTCTCTCGTAGTTTATAATTCATTGATCATACAAGGAACTATAAATGAATACTTATAATTATTTATAATGTTATAGTTTCATTCAATGTATGTTTTTATGGTTATTATATATCAAATTAGTTCATTAAAATTACTTGGATTCCCCATATTTTAATATATATTTTTAATAACATTTTCAAATGGTTTTAGAGAGAAAACTTACGTCAATTATAGGCCCAGAGTAACAAGGCAGATTACATTACCCGAATACCAAAAGGCAAAAGTCACAACAACAACCCCAGAAAACAAATGACCTATCCAAACACTACTACTCCTACCTAGAATATTGTTTATTAAGGTATCATGGATACCAAACTTTCAAGGATTGTTATTTATCATTTCTAAAAATAGAGAATAAAGGTTCCTTGTACCAATGTAAAATTTTTTATACAGTCGTTTAAATCCCAATATGGTTAGATCTTTTCTGGGTGCTACCGGTTGATCCTAATCATCCTCTTAGTCCTCCGTAGATGTTTTATAACTATACAAAATAATGAAATATCACCTAAAATATGATATTTTAAGGCATGAGATGTATTTGGTTCCCTATGAAACAAAGGCCTATGGTGGCCTTATGACCCTATAGCCCGAAGGCCCAAATCCATGGCTTATTAACCTAAATTTGTAGAATAGTTATGATAATAAATTTAATCACATAGTAAAAATTATAGAAACTGATCATAAGACTCCAAAATCCAGAGATTTCATGTTTTTATACATGGAATTTTGTAAATAGTATTGTAGGGATCCCCACTCATGCACGACCCCAAATGGATAAATGAATTTGTAAATAAATATGTTTTGGGGAAATTTATCATTTTGAGGGAGTTATCATGATTAATATGATTAATATTATTTGTAAAATTACAAAACGAAAACAAAATCAGAATTTACTTAGATAATATTTTTAAAATTGTCCATATTCACATTGTCATCTATTTTTTGTATTATAGCATTATTCAAGTTGTTTGATAGACCGAAACAAACATGTGAATGCCTGAATTAATAAAGGATTGCGATTTGTAAAGTGGTTTATTTTTGTATAATATCATTATTAAATAAAAATAATAAAAATAAGACAAGGATACCATTTCTATGGAGTAATATAATTGAAGAATAATAAAAATACTATATGAAAAATTAGATACATTTTGTCATTGAAGTGGTAGTTGTTATAACACATATTTAGCGTCATAATTTCTAAAATAATAAGGGTGAAATGTGGACTAAAATTTTTCTTTTCATATATAAAATAAATTTATAAATTAAATTATTATTATTTAATTTCACCCTCATATTTAATGAAGATATGTCATGGTGAGAAAAATAAGTCATTTCATTGTGGAGGCGATATTCCTCCCAACCCATGAAAAATGATTTAAGTTTTCCTAATAGATATGGGAAAATGTGGTTAATATTCATTAATTTATCATAATTAGATTCTATATAGATTCAATACTCATGTAACTATATATTAATTGGGAATTTTTTTTGGAATGTTAAAAGAAACAAAACAAAGTTAGGAAATAAAGTACTCATATTCAAGACAAGGGATTTCCCATGGAATACTCATTGTTAATGTCAGCTTAAGGTAATTTCAATTTAATAATTGAATAATTAAAATGAAAATAATTATATTTCAATGAATAATAAATAATTTTATTATGTAAATATAAATTATAATGTTCTCATAAATGGGGTCTTAGATGCCCCTTTTATAAGATGTGAGAATTGAATATTTAGTAAATATTATAACTTAATATAATGAGATCGCATGTTTCCAATGTCATATAGAATCCAAAATGAATACTAATGGATTTTTTAGTGATATATGTTTGGGAAAACCCTATCAATTTAATTTCTAAAAAATAAAGTCCATTTTGTATATAATTATCAATTTTTTATATTTTTTTTCTACCAAGGAAATATTTTACCCATGAAATTCATATTTAATTCTTAAAAATAATGCTACCCCATAAAAACAATTCATGTAATAACTCAACAATTTTGATCCAATATATCAAATAATATTAATTTGTTTAACAAAATTCAATTTTAACATTATCACACATACTGTGTAAAACACCATTTTATGAAAAAAATTATTTTTATTCTTAAAATATAATTCTTGGGTAAAATAATACACATATTTAATTTTAATTATTTAGATAGGTTACAAATAAAAAATTATTTTGGATACAATTTAATCCCAAATATATTCTTACCAATAATATATTTATTTAGTTGGAAAAATGAAAATAGTTGTTTTATCATTATATCAGTGTTTATAAAAAAATATTTTATATGATATTATGTAATTAAATCTTCTGAATAAAACAAAACGCACTAAATTATTTGAAAAAACTTTTTCACTATTCACCAAATAATCTAATTTTTTAAATTAAATTTTAATTAATATAATAATATAATATTTAAATTCATAAATAAAAATTTATTATCATTTTGACATATTAAATAATGAAAAATTTTAAATTTAACATTTTAATATATAATAATAAATAAGTTTTTTATTGAAAAAAACCATTTAAAACAATGTTTGACAAAAATTAATATTTATAATAATTAATAACTGATTAAATTCAATTTATCTTACAATGGATTTTTTCAGTTTATAATTTTATTATCTATGATTATGTGGATTTTTTTATTCGGTGTTTCATGTGGAACAATTTTTAAACATTGTGATAATGGAACCAAAAATATATATAAAAATAAATTGTCATAAAAAATATTTGAACATAATAATTATTCCCAATTAAAATGTTTTATGGTTAAAATATTCTCACTACTTTGGGGATTAATAAGGCTAATATTAAGACTAACCTAAGATATAGGGCATCAATTATCTCTATAAAATATATAAATCTTATTGTATTACAATATTTAAAATTTATTTTATATTATTCACAAAAAATTATCAATTTGGTGTCATTTTCCTTACATAAATAATTTATATTGTTTTATGGCTTCTAATATTTACATTGGTTCCACTCCCAGCATAGAGAAAATGTCACATCTTATCCTCACTTCTTAAGAAGTGTTGACTTATCTATCATTGTGAATCCCTGCTAAAATTTCTTCTCTACATCCAACTCCATGTCCTAGAGGTCCTGGACTCACCAAAAAAACCATCCTATGAAGAATTAGTTTTTATGATATAAGAATATATTTAAAGGATAAATAATTTTTTTACATACGTATTCTAAATTTTTGTATTCATTAAACATACAAATAATATTTTATAATCATTTTTATACAATTAAATATGTATCTTTTCAATGTTTATTATTTTTTCAAGAATAATATTATTATCCAACTACAGTATATCCAATTGAATACCAATGCATTGGAAACATATACATATAGATGCCAGTATCTATAAAGAAATGGTTTTTAATTTTATCCATTTTCTCATATGGATGGTTCGGTTTGTTTAATTAACAAATATAGATGATATATATGATATAATTTTGATTTAGGAAAGATATATTATAGTTTTCATTCCTTTTATTGCGTCCATTAAAATTGAACACATCACTTTTTAGTATATAAAAAACACCATCTCCATGAAGGGATATAATTCATTTTTATTAACCTAAATACATCGATTTTGGAAAATACAGTATATAAATATTACATGTGGTATTTTGACATTATATAGATTCTATAGACAAAAAAACCATTAGTAATGTGCATCGACTTGAACCACCAATCTGAGACATGAATGAAAAAAATAAATAGATAACACTTTAAATATTAATATTAGTAGATAATTATTTACAAATGGTTGATTAAAAAGTATGAATGAATCATATATATTAATATAAGAATTCATATAGTTATTCTATAAATATTTATAAACAATATATTTATTATGTAACATTTAAAACGAAATTTGAAAATTTCTCAACATAAGGTAAGGGTTTATGGTAAATTAACATATTTTTTAAGACGTATTATGTTTAATTATAAATTATTTGAAATTATATGTTCCTTTTATCCAAATAAAAAATATTTTATAACCATTTAGTTATATTAGGTGTTAAAATGTATTACATTAAATTTTCATATCTTTTGTACTCATAATGTCTATTAGAATATTTTTATGTGAATTTGAATTTATCACTTATATAAGGTGGATAATATTTTTCATCCATATCCATATTCTTAAAAAAAATCAGATGTTTTTATCATTTATTTTTTATCAGTTATTTTTTAAATGAATTGAATTTATATAAAAATTATTACGATAAATATTTTCATAATAATCTTATAATAATCACCTCTGATTTTTATAAATTTCCCAAAAGAATGTTAGATTTCAAATTCATGTATCATGAATGCATTTCCCACTATTTGTTCCATTCTTTTTCATGGTGATATTTATAAAAACCCATTATTTTATAAAATAAATTCCCCTATAAAAAATACATTTCTTATAGAAACATCTTTCACTATATTTTAGTTACTTTTTTTCTCTATAAAAATTTTGTTTACCAAATATGTCGGTTTTCATAAGTGAATATTAAAAATCATATAATAAGACAATAGAGTCATTTTAAGTACCTTTGAGATTATTATATAATAATTATTATTAAAAATTATAATTTACGCATATGGAATAAGTGGTTTGCACCCCATTTATCGAAGATTATAAAGGTGTTGTAATCACTGTTATTTTCCATTGAAGGATAATTAGATGAGATTCAAGAACTAAAACAGTATTGAAAAAAATTATGATATAATTTTTATATTATCTTGTTCACCTCCCATCACCAGTTTTTTGAAATAACCACACAAAAAATCCACCATTCTACACCACACCTTTCGGTGTAAAATGATGTAACAAGGTGTTTTGTGTTTAGAACATCATAGTATGACATTTAATATTATATTTATAATAACATACTTATTATCATTATCCCATTTTACTATTAAATTATATACATGATTCGGAAACGGTTTTATTAAATACTATATTTTTATACGAAGAAGCCAAAATTATATAATTTGGAAATGTATATATTTTTTCAATTAAAAACCCATTCATGATAAATCCAAGATATTGGAAATAAATTTTATTTTCATTAAAAAGTAGTATAAAATAAAATTTAACACAATAGAACCGATAATTTAAAGTAATCAATTACTATGTAGTTTTTTCAAGGGATCAGAATGTTTTTTGTGTCCTAAAAAATAATAATTTTCGATATATAATATTTCTTATTTAAATGAGTAAATAATCTAACATAGAAATAAAATAAATAAATAAATAATTTTTTGAAATCAACAAATAAAAAGTAGACTATTTTTTTCAATATTATTTGTGATAATTTAATTTTTATTTTAAAATTGAATTCTATAAAAATATGTTAAATGTATTATGGAATTATAATGTCACTAAAGCCATGTAATAAATAATATAAAATTAATCAATAACATAAATATATTTTCTATATAAAATAGTTTTTTAATTCATTGTATTATATTACGAACATACAAATAATCAACCTAAACTAATATATTATATTATGGTTTTAAAATTTATTCATTATGAACATGAATGACATAGATTTTATAATTTTTATTATTATAATGATTTCTTTTATGAGAAATATATAATAAAAACCAATCCTCATTGGAAGATACTATAAAAAACTATGGATGTTTGGGGATTTCAATATGTTTTCATTTAGATTTTAAAATATGTGATTAGAAATTAATAAAGAATGTCTCTATCTTATTTTATAGACACCAAACAAACCCCTCATTACCCTAGAATAGAAATTCATTGAGCATAAATTATGTCTCCCAATAACTCTTTAAATATCTATAAATGATTCCTAATTATATTAATAAGATCCTCTAATACTATTAGAAGTAACGTCCAATGTACATGATACAATCCACATCCTTTTTATTCAAATACATTATTTGAACAATGATTTGTTTCCAAAGAATTAGCCATGTTTTAATTTTTTTACACATCTGTTTAATATAATTATGATTCCCATGTAACATGAGACCAACATTACCTCTCATCGAACCCATCCACAAACAAGTACGTACAACCAATATGATGTTAATCTTATCTTATTATTTTTCAGGGAAAAAACTATATTTTGAATACCCATCCCAATTTCAAATCAATGATATTCATTTAGAGGTAATTGTTATTTAAAATTATGGGATTTCAATTTGGAAAATCCACACTCTGTAATAATGGTATTAAGTGTTTAAAAATGCATTAAAATGTTATATAATCTATATGGAACACAAATACTTGTACATCATATAAATAAGATATGTGGGAACATAATTATATATCCCTCTAATAAAATCTGTAATGTTTTTATTTTAAAAGAAACAATGTATAGTGAAAAGGTGGTTAGAATAAGAACACATTGTTTTGATTTCTCAATGGTTAGACATGACATTGTATTTTGATGTCTTGTTATATGTTTTGAACAAATCCTTATGAATCCGTGATGATATCATACTAGGTCGTGAATTGATATTCAGGATTATGATTCTCACATTATTATGTCACTATGTTATGTCGCATGGTTAGGTCGGTAGACTCACCTAAATGACTGTAATTCATTAAATACATTGATTAATCCCTTACTAGGATTTAAAGGTCACCCATTTGTTATATGAATCCATAGGTTATACTGTTTTGTTTTAGAAGATCAATGGAATATTTATGTCTTGTTATTAATGTTATAAATAGTTACAGTGTTTATATGTTTTAGTATATTGTGATATATATCTTATTACCTAAATACAGTATGTATCTCGATATTTTGGGATTCATTAATGCATATCTTAGTGAAATATAACTACAAATAATGTTTAGTAAGATATGAATTTTCATATTTGGTACCATACAAAGGTATAATTTTTTGTGTATTTGGATTAGAACGATTAGTAAAAACCATGGGGATAATACTAATAAAAGGAACATATGTCACGACCCATCCTTGGGGCCCGTTTCGTGACTACCCCAACCCCTTCTTCCATAGGCCAGGGGATGGCGACTAGCACCAAAGTTGTAAATCCAGATAAAAAGGGATTGAATTGCCTTTATGAAACGTAAAAACACACACAACCAGAGTACAAGAGGAAGAAAAAACTAAGTAAGCAGTATAAAAAGTGTGATGAAAGTACAAAGCGTCCGGAATACAAACTCAACAGTAAAGTAAAAGGAAAAGACAAAACAACAGGAAGGTGTCAAGTGGCTCCTAGATCGTCCTCCGGAGTTCCTACCTGATGGTTAGGTATAGATGGCCACCTCAGCTCTCCACGTCCGTCTGTCATCTCTTGGTACCGTCTCAACATGAATTCCACCTCCGGGTACCGTCTTGTTGTGAAGTCCAAATCCGGGTACCGTCTCTCTCTATAATCCTCAAAAACGATCAGTGTTGTCCGTCATCTGAATCCAACATAATGAGGTGCGTGCATAGCCCTTGCAGGGGTGATTACAACGATACTCAGTAGGGACCCCGAGACCCTCAAGGTCTAACTAAAATCTACAAGGATAAACCACAAATAAATATATCAATAGATAACCTTTACTTAGTTATATTCCCATACATATACTTAAGTTATTAAGTAACCCATCTCAATTATGAGGTAACCACAAAGGTCACCGACTCAGCTCAAACCATGATTTTATTTAGAGAAACCAAAACTACAGGAGAACTCCTCCTTTGTCGAGTGTAGTGGCTCTGTCATGACTCCGAGGCGCTACTCACTATCCTTAGACTGTTGAGGTACTCCTCCTATCGAGTACGGCTGGTCTGTTACCAAATACCGGGTGCTCATTCCGGTAAAGGTCTCCCGCCAAATACGGGGCGCTCTTCCTAATAGCCTACAGAGATACTCCTCCTGTCGAGTACCGTGGGTCTGCTTCCATCTACCAGGCACTCCGTCCACCATGGGTCTGCCGCCAAATACTGAGCGCTCCATTCACTGGGCTAACAGAATCACTACCAGTCGAATCGGTCAAGAAGTCATTTGGTCTACAGTTACTCGGTCTCCACACATTGTACGCTCATCTCTGGTAGGGTCCGCTTCACGAGCAACTGGTCGTTACTTCCATGTGTCACGAAGTCTCACATAGAAGTATCACAAAGGACCGAATCATCATAGGGGTCTCAAATCAATAGATGGCGCGTCAATCGGACACCTGGTCTGTGAGTTTTTAGTTTTTCCCTTTCAGGTGCCCGGTTGGTTTTTTTTCTAAAACAAACCTGAACATAATAAAACTGCATCAAAACCTCATGTGATGTATGCCAAAAGAACCGTCTCATCAAGAGGAATCCAAAAGAGTTGACGATACTTCAATCAGACATCTGGAGCTCAAGTTATAAGTGTTTCCACTCTGAGGTCCCGGTTGGTTTCAGATTCGAACCAACCCATCTGTACACAAACTTCACTAAAACCATGAGTGTAATATAACAATACGACCATATCAATCCGAGGAATCCTACAAAACTAACGGTCCGTTGATTGGAGGTCCACAACTCATGTTATGGGTGTTTAACTTAAGAGGGTCCTAAAATAGGGGGTCTGGGCCCGGTCCGACTCGGCCCAACACCCCCTGGGTCGGCCCGAACCTGGTAGACCCGACCTGGGTCCGGGTCCGTCCGGGTAGGGCGTGGTCCGGCCGGGCTGGCGCGGCCTGGCCCGGCGCTGGCATCCCTGCCTGGCCGGCGCGGTCCGGCCCGCGTGGCCCACGTGGTTGGCCGCGTGGCTGGCTGACCAGGCGGGGTGGAGGCGCCCATTGGGGCCCGCCATAACCGTTGATTGGGGGGTGGGGGGGGGGGGTACACCCCCTGGCTCTTCAAAATGGTTGTCCATGTTGGATGGCTCTTGGGTAACCGCGAGACACCTCGGGTCCTGCCTCTTGATGGCACCGGCGGCCGGCACAGCCGGCCGCCCTGCCGGATGCGCCGCTGGCTGAAGCCACGGCTTTCTTCAACTAGCGCGGCCCGACGGCGCCTCACCCCGCCGCCGCCGTCCACCCCATCCGCGGCCTCATGTAGCTCTATTGCGGAACGACGGTGTAGCGCCCCTATGTCGCGGCCTGCCCCGGCCACGGTCTGACACTCCTCCGCACGGCACGACGGTGTCGTGCCTTTGCGTCAACCCGGAAACCATGCATTAATGACCCGCTCGTGGTCTGCCTGACGCTGGCTGATTCTTCATAGTCCACCTCCATCGTCCACGAAGAACAAAAAAGAGGTGAAGGGTCAGACCGTGTTCATGCGGTCCAAGCCCTTCCTCGTCATGATGGTATCAAGCGGCCAAAAGAAAGTCAAGAATTGAAGAACGATAAATAACACTATTAAAACATGAACATAACAACACCTACCTCAAAAAACGGCATTCAACGATGGTGAGTCCTGGAAGATGGGCGTCAGGGAAGACATTCCTCCTTCTGTCAACCCTGAGAAGGAAGGAGCTGAGTGTGGCATCGTCATTCTTCGTTCTTCATTTTTTGTTGGAGGAAGAAGAAAACTCTCCATGTGATGGGTGTCGTACTTCGCTGCTAGAATTCCGCCGCTTGAAGAAGGCATCCAGAACTCCTTCCCCAAGACTCTTTTATATTTGAGTGGGAGGGTTCGTCGTTGGCATGTAAGTCATAAATGGTTGATTTATAACAGAGGGCTCTGCCAAATTAATCCGCTGCGGTGGTGCATTAAAATGGGGAGGAAGTTAGAAAGGGGGTTATTGGCCCTGGTGGTCCCCACAAAAGAATATCCCCCAAAGGGAGGATATTTCCTGATGGTCCCCACCATTAATTAACCAAAAAAAGGAAAGGGGCCTTGGTGGTTAATTCATGGGTGGTCCCCTCAATAAAAAGGTATGTTTCATCCTCCTCAATTAAGAGGGGGATTTAAACCTAGAGGCCCTCCCTCATAAATGAGGGGGATTCAAGGAGTTATGATTCCCCTCCAATTAATGGTTGGCCTTGTGTGCTTTCCACTACAATCAACATCACATGGGAGGTTGGATCTTTTGGAACCACTTTGTGTATAAGGTTGTATTTGTTGTCAATAGTTGTCAATAAAGATCAAAATGAAGGAGATCAAGAAGTAATCCAATGAAATGGAGGATTGGAAGATCAAAATGAAGGAGATCATGAAGTACTCCGCTGAAGTAGAGGAATGGTGAGTTAGACGATTTTTGTACTGATCGTAAGTTCAAAGAACATGTGTCAAAGGTGAAACATTGTTTACAACAATGAAGAATGTGAGGTGTAATCCATCTGAGGATGATTAAAGAAGAATGGGGTTTTTGGATGAAGTCCATACAATTCCTCCTTATAGCATGAGAACCATGGTTTTTTATGAAGACCATGAAATTACTCATGATTGCATGGGAACCAAACAAGAGACTCCTTGATTAATAGAATCACATGGTTTGAATGAAGTTGATCATGAAGGTTGATGAAGAAGACTATGTGCCAATGATTGGAATTCTAAGAAGGTCGTGCAATGATTGGAATTCTGTGATAGCCATGCATGTCGCATTGTCATAGAAGATGATGATGTTGAAGCTATGCCTTCAAAGAATACATATCACAATAGTAGAGTTTGTGATAAAATCAGAAGATTTTCTAAAGGATACATATCACCAAGAAGAAGTGTTGTTGAGGTGATCGTGCTTGTTGACAAAGCAAATAGATGACATACAAAATTTGTTGACAAAGGAGATTCCATGGTGGCATGTCGAGTTCGAGGAATGTGTGAAGATACCCTAATCTTAACGTACATGGGCATTACATTACTTTTTCGGAATACTTAGTGGATAACGAAGACACACACACAAGGACCGTAATAGTTTTGTGTCTTTGGAAACTCGGAATATAATCTTCTAATCATGGTGAAATATCTTCAACATCTCCCATAAATATCTTCCTTTTTTTACCTAAAACCATTCTTTATTTCCTGAGGAAAAGAAAACATAAAAGGGTGAGCTCAAATGATCAGTAAGTGTAAAAAAAAAGAAATATAAATCACATCATATACATAAGAACATAACTTTTGGAAATCTTAACCTGCAAAAGAGATCATAATATCATAAAATGGGATAAATCATAGTAGTAAAATGTAATACCAATTATCATAACATAAAACATTAAACTTTATGGAATACACACATAATCAAAGAGAATCATTTCTTATTAGTCAAGACTCATTTCCAAGACTATCTTAGTGGATAAAGTCCATTTATGAACCGAGTTCAATCCTCGTTTCAGTCCTATTTCACTGAACCGGTTTAACCTGCCGTTCCAGCCATGTCTATCTGATGAGATATAAAATCATTACCCAATGCATTGGAGGGAGATATAGGTCCCACCCATATAATAATGATACCATTCTTATGTGTGCCACAAAATCATAAACCACACATCATAGCATAACCCATGTAATAAAAATGGAAATCTTAAACATCGTGACATCATAAAACAATTCATATAAGATAAAGGAATTCATAAAAATAATTCAATCACAACATAATAAAATCAATGTAATAATATGGATAGAAACAGAACCCTTAATTATCTTAGATGGAAAATAATTTTGATAAAACACTTGAACTCCATTCTTGGGGAAAATATCCTTTCTACTTAAAACACATTTCCCCTTTCTTAACAAGTCATACAATTTTAAACTAAAAGAAGTTGATTAAAAATAAACATGAAAAATTGTAAAGGAATCTTCTTGGAAATAATGTTTTAAAAATTCATTCATGCCGTATAAGTTAAAAAAATTCTTCGTACTTTTGTCGGAAAAGTCAAAAAGTACCTCATACGAAAAATGACAAAAGATTTCTTTCATATCCTTTACAAAAAACTCACAGAAGGGTAAAATTGGATTTAAAAAATTGTAGGTGGATGGAAATAATATTACATATTGAGGAAACATGGATGTGGATGATAAAATACACCCCAGTAAATGCCAAAGTATAAACAATCTCGGATAAAAATGAGATTGTGATATTTTCCCTTACATTAGATCTGATTTGCTTCGTAAGTGTCCAAACCTCCTATATAATGATTTATATAATGTCATTGATTTATTCCAGAATCATACTCAGTGTTAATATATCATATATGGTTCACTTATGACTTTATATTACCCGTTCTTTTGTAAATTCCGTGTTAAAGAGTGTTTTGGGTAAAATCGTTTCATTTTTCATCCATTTTTTGACTTGTAATTATTCATATGATTACACAGATCATGATTACTTAATTCCAGAATATAAAACATGATTTATATATAATATATATTCAGAATATACATATATATAATAGATTAGTAAATGGAAAGAAATACACTGTTCATGGAGATGGTAGGCCGTACGTATGCATGAACGCTATTTTCGTTTCCTTATTGAGTGGAATAGAATTAAGTAGATGACATAAATATATATACACATAAATCTAGTATCATTATTATGTCATATATTTCATTATTACTTATTATATATACTTTATAATCATTCATGAATGGTTATCATGGAGATTGTATCTCATCGCGTCATGGAGACGGTAGTCCGTACGTATGCACGAGCAATGATATCATTATCATGATCGTGGAATTGTATTGGAGTGTATGTATTCTATATCAGAATCAATATCACATTAAAATAATCATATATAGTTATTATTTACACCATAATACCCATCCAAGTAAGGTGGTGGTGGAAAATAGATTACACCACAGCGTGGAGACGGTATTCCGTACGTACGCACGCGCGGTGATTTCGTTTTCTGTAGGATGGATAGATGGTGAAATAGGGTTGTTTCATACTTATAATAACATATAAGTATATTAGTGATACTGATGTTATTACTTCATAACGAAACAACCTAAGAAGAAGAAGTGGAAGAAGAAATAACGTTGAAATAATCAGTAACGGACATTACCTCTTCTTTGAAGCGCCTCTTTGAGATCTCCTTTTACGGCACTAAAATTGGTCTTTGAGGAAGACAAAAACCTCTAGGATGTTTCTATGGAAGTGTAGAATGGAATTTGTCAGGGTTTGGATGAGCTTGAAGTCTCAATGTGGTGTGAGGAAGAGAGGGAGGAGATGCCCTTTTATAAGGGAGGAGAGGGGCTCCTATGGAAAAACTAAAAATATTATTTTATTATAAAGAAAAATTCTGTTTTAAATAGATCGAAATTGATTTATTTAGAAGCTAAGGTGAAGATGGGTCGCAATCCTCTCATCCAATTGAATTTAGACAAGTTTAGGGTCCTATTTTAACCTTATAATTTATATTTAACATTAAGTAAAATAATTTTACTTTTACCGTGTCTTCTTGTGTTCTCATACTATAAGGTTAATAAACATACAATAAGCAGCCAAACGAACCCCAAGTTATTTATTATTAATATATATAACCTTATATAAGTCATTTTTCCAAACCTTAGATTTTTAGGAATAAAATAACAATTAATAAAATAATATTTTTTTTAAAAAACTATTTAATTTCAATTTTGAAACTATTTAGTAATTGATTTTTTTGAAAATCATAACATAATGATGAGTTCGAAAACAGTTAATTAAATCAATAAAAAAATTTCATATTAACCTTGAAATTTAGTGGAATTCAAAAAAAGTCTCAAATTATATTTATTTGGGTATTTATAATATCAATTATTCTAATTTGTCACTATTATGGTAATTACTGCATCATCATTATGTCATAAATAAATTAATTTATTTAATTTCTAAAAATTATAAATAAAATATCATTATGTATGAAATCTTATTATCTTTCTAATGAATATTTACAATAGAATATATCTTATGTATAACCCTATATTAAAAATGTTGTAGTAAATAATCATTGATTTTAACACTTTTAACTCTTCTTTTATTAAATAATAATAAACGTCCTAATCTAATCCAAGTCATCCTAAACGGTCATATTTTATTCCTACGGTTCTTTTTGGTCGAATTACACTTATCCAATAGAATTAGGACATGTGTTAGGGTAATAATAATATCATATTTACCCTTAATTACTCTATTTACTTTTAACCGTGGTTATAAAAAAGTAAAAAGTTACTATTCACCAAAAATTATTTTCATCTCATTGAACCACATTTTACTTACTGACATCAACCGTGTCTCTCTGATTTTTTAAATTCCACTCACAGAAGTGGTAAAATTAAGTTTTATGAAAAATTCAGTAATTTTAACTACCACTTAGTGGTTTCACTATTCATCAAAAAATGAATGTTTCCAGAAAAATACCAAAAATGAGGCCTAAGCTAGATTTGATATTATGAATTCAAAAATGATTTCTATTTTATCGAATTCAAAACATATCAGTTGCATTAATTAATTTAAAAATTTATTCATGGCGTCAAAACAAATAGCGTGTTCTTAAGAGATAATAACTATCAAAAGATTGACATTTCTTTATCTCTGGTTCAAATGTGAATTTACATCCAATGAACAAAATTGTATTAAATTGTAAAAAAATATTCTAAATATACTTTAAAACCACTCAAATTAATAATTTATCACTATTAATTATTTCGATGAAAAGGTTGTTTTTAATTAAAATTTAGTAATTTTCACTATTCATCAGAAAATGAAAGTTATCCGAATGTACCAAAATTTCACCCTAATCTAATTTCGATATTCCAAATCCAAAAATGAAGTCCATTTTGAAAAAACATTTAAAATTTTTAAAAAATAGGTTACTACTATTCATAATGGCTAGTTTTAATAATATTTTAATAGCATATCATTGTTTAGCGAAACTCAGTATTGCGTACAACACACGCTGTCGCGGAAAGTCGCGCTTGCGTGTAATGAAAGGAAAGTCAGAGATGCATGTTGTTCAAGCTTCTTTTGGTGTAGTGTACAACACAAATCATTTATGAAATTAAACAGAATATTTTTTATAAAATCACGGGGTGTTACATGTTACCCCCCTTAAAATGAATTTCGCCCTCGAAATTCGTCGGGGTTATAAATGGTTTACTACTCGAAAGTTTTTTTAATAGAAACCCACATTGTAAAAAGGAATACCCAAACTTGGATTTAAAAACTAAATTATGAAATGTAACGGTTACCCAAATTTACTTATCACTGGGTTTCCACGTAAGAGAACATAGGTGAAAATATGGATATGGAAGAAAAATCTGACCATCAAGTTCTGATGGAGAGTGGTAGAGAACGTGGCTATGAAATATCCAACAATCACAAAGCCATATATTTGAGATGATCTAAGGTACCATCTGATTCATCAGATATAAGGGCACTAGGACAATATTTTTGGTTTTCAAGATCATTTCCCTAAAGTTGGTGAATTAAAAGAAATAATTACATGATTTTGGTACAATTTCACTATTGTTCGTGTTTTGAACAATTTCCATATCATCTCTTAAAGAAATGAATTTGAATTTGTTATTCATGAAGTGTTAATAGATCATGTGATAGAATGATGGGTCATTCCATCTGTTTCAAACAAAATGTTAGCAAAAGGTATCAAATATACATAAGTCCATCTATGGTGAGGTTAATCGTATACGATTCCAAAAATGAACTTATATGTAAAGACCCGTAAATTTCAATGAAATTTTTTTTCTTAATTTTCTTTTGATTTTTACAAGAACACATTTTATGACGGCACCTGATTCTGAGGCTCGGTGTTCTCGGAATCATTTTCCAAAGTTTGGCTCAGGTATGTTCAGTGAACAGACGAGTGGGTTTTTCTAACTTTTAAACCGGTGCTCAGAATCGAATTCTGAGGGCACTGATGGAATCGTAGCGCCGGTTTTTTGCTTAGAAACGCCTCTTCTGGAGTTGCGTTTGCTCCAGTGTGGTTTTTAATTTTTGGGCTTAAAGTTAAGAAATAAAATAATTGGTAGGACAAACTTTATTTTATTTCACTTAAAGCCACATAAAAGACACTTTAATCTCCTTAAGTTGAGTTGAAGCGGATAGGGTAGCACCCGAAATATCCTACCCTCATGGTAAGATATTTGTGATGTGGGGCCCGCACGAGCCCCACCATTTATTTTCCTCTATGTAATGCACCCGCGAAAACCCGTCATTATGAAAGTCAAATGACGCGTTTTCTTAAATTCTTAACGCACCGATTAATTGGGCGTTTAACTTCGTTAAATTAATTCTATGAATTAATTTAATCATTTCTTAACCTTTTTACAATCCGTTTGCGTAATAATAAAATAAGACAAACGCTCGACTTCTTGAGGATTGCTTGCTGAGAGGCCTTTTGACAGAAATATTGTGCCTTCATCCTCCTTCGTGAAGAACGCGAAGAACGCGAAGAACGCCGTCACCCTCAAAGATCGATGACGCTTCTTCCGAGACGTTCTTCCCCGCAATGATCTCTGATCACCAACTTCTAGAGGTAGGAGATTTCGGGTTTCTTCTTTTAAATATTATTTGTGGTTTATAACAACATCATGGATTTAATTAATATAAATAAATCTGTATGTTCATGACCCTCAGAGTTTGACGACGTGACACCCTTCCGCGACGCGACGGTTCCCTCCTTCTGCGGCGATCAATTCCGCGAAGAACGCGCGTGCGACGACTCGGCGAAGTAGGGATTTTTATTTGAGAACAATCTTTAATTCCTTTGATTGATTCTTTTAAAACAAAGAACCCAGATCAATGTTCAATTTTAATTCTATTAAAATTGTGCCTTGCTAGTTATTCATGTGTTGAATATTTTTTCCCGATTGTTATCACCTAACGCGGAGGGTGAGGGCCAAACAAACACGGCCCAACAACCCTCCGCAGTTCTTCGTTGATGTGTGGATTAGCGGGCGACGACAAAACATGCCGCAGAGGTGATTCGTTGTTTCCGCAGTGATGTTTGGGACCCGGGAGGAGCTACGACGCAGACGGAAACGAAATCAGACCACCGGAGCATCTCTGGTGGCCCACGGAACCCACCAACGACGCGGGTCGCCGGCGCGGCGGTGTCGGCAGCTGGAGGCGGCAGCGGCCCGGCGCACCGCTAGACATGGCCGCCGCCGCTGAAGCCGCAGCGGCGGCGGCGGCACCAGCAGACTCGTAGCCGCGCAGGTCCGGCCCACACGGGACGCGACAATGTCGCGTCCGCTGTCCAAGGAGGCCCCCGCGGAGGGGGGCCGCAGTGTTCACACGTGGGGGCAGCGCGCCCCCGCACCCGGACTCACTCGCCCGTATGCTCGGTGGAGCCAAGTCGGGCCGAGCTGACCCGCCGGCCGGGTCGCGGCCAACCGGGTCGGGCCGGGCCCAGACCCCCCGTCTTCGGACCGTTTTCGGTCTTTTGCATGTATCTTGAGCTACAGGCCTCCGAACGACGCACCGTTAGCGGCGATGTGATCCTTGGATAGAGATGGTCATTTCAGAATATCACACTCAAGTTTTCGGAATACTTCGGATTCGGCCGGGTTGGTTTGTACATGAAACTAACCGGGCCCTCAGAGCGGAACGCTCATATCTTGAGGTTCGGACGTCCGATTGACATGTCGTCGACTTTTTTGTTTTCTTCTAAGTGAGACAGATATTTAGGCATACTTCGCCCGAGGTTTGGAGGCAGGTGGAGTATGGTCGGGTTGGTTTTGCCTTAAAAACCAACCGAACCCCTATGATGAAAAGCCAATAACTCTCAGACCGGGCATCTGATTGATCCGTCGTCTGCGACGTTGAGTTCCTCTTGACGATAAGGAAATTTTGGATACATCAAATTTGGATTATGTGTTAGTTGATGTATCAGCCTCTCGGCTCGTGGAGCGGACCCTCCCGAACGAGCTTGCTGTGTGCGGGAACCCTAGAGTTGGCTGCGACTGCTACTGTGACGACGACGACAGTGCAGACATCCTCAGTGGATTCGACGACGAAGACTACAACACTCAGCGATCCTGTGTGGATCAGTGCAACCGATCATGTGTGGGTCTGATCCTATGTGGGTCAGCGCTCCGCGGTTCTGTGTGAGCCAGCTCCTAAAGGTCATGTGTGGGCCCGATCCAGTGTGGGACTTTGTGGGGGATAGTTCCTATCGATCCTTTGTGGGTCCGATGATTTAGATGGATCAGTGATCATCTCTATCGTCATTCAAAGAAGTATACCTGTGTGAGCTGAAACCTGTTTTCCTTCCTGTGTGGATTGTGTTGTGCTATCCTGTGTGGATTATGTTTTTCTTTCCTATGTAGAATACGTATACATTCTTGTGTGGACTGGGATGTTCTTGGGCTCATAGGTTGGAGCGTACTGGAATTGATGACTTAGGTATATGTATGGGCATATACCTAACCAGTGTCTTTTGTTACTTCCTGATTGTATCTTTCCTTTCTGGTTTATCCTTTGTGGATTCTGGGAGACCTTCAGGGGTCTCAGGGTCCCAACTGAGTAGCTTATCCTCACCCCTGCACGGGCTATGCCTGCACTACGTTGTGTTGGTAGCAGACGATGGACAGCGCTGATCGTGGTGGAGGCTTGCTGAGCAGGACAGTACCTGGAGGAGGACCACTTGGTGGGACGTACTCGGAGCGATCGGCTGGACCCGAGGAGTAGTGGATGCTTTCTGTACCAACCCTTTTGGTGGGATTTCCAGAGGAAGGATCGATGCTATGTATTTTCCTTTCAGTTGATTTTTTTCTCCTTTCAGTTTTACTTTACAGTTGGGCTTGTATTTCCGGCCCCCTTTACTTTCACCACAGCTTGTTCAAGTTTTTACTTAGTGTTTACTTTCCGCTAGCTTAATCTGTAGTGCTTTTTTACTTTACAAAGGCAATTCCTTCCCTTTACCGGGATTTACGCCTTAGTGCTAGTCGCTAGCCCGTGGCATATGGAAGGTGGGCTTGGGGTACTCACGGCACGGGCCCCGAGGACGGGTCGTGACAAATTGGTATCAGAGGTGGTCAGTTCTACCGCAGACTCTGATCTTTATTCTATGTGAAGAAACAATGTTTAGCGTATTGGGTGTGGTTATCAGTCCAGGGAGACCAGTGTTGGTGCGGCGGCCGACGTATCCGTACACCAGGACCTTGACTTCTGATTTCTGACTTAATGCACGAGAACATTGGTTGCATGTGTGTTTCGAGTTTCCTTTATGATTACTTTGTATCAGCTCACCAGGTATATTGTTCTAACCATGGCGCACCTGTTCCCTTTTCAGGAAGGCCCCACGATGGCAGCCATCTAGGGTTTCGAGAGTGGTACGTGACGACAGCCCGCAGAGCGACGAGGCCTCGGTACAAGGCCCTTTGACAGCAGAGGCACTGGCGGTACCTCTACCCGCCAAGCCACCGATGCTTCCAGCCCCCGCCGCTGACGATGCATGTCGCCTCAGTGCACTGCATGAGTTCCAGCACCAGTGACCGCCCAGGTTCTATGGGGAGATGGACCCCTAGGTAGCCGAGGACTGGTTGGAGGCAGTTGTACAAGTTTTCAGGCTAGTGAGGACACTAGCAGACCTCATGGTGATCCTCACAGCGAGCCTACTGCACGCAGCAGTGGGACGATGATGGAGCTTGATGCTCCAGGTGCATGATGAGGCATATCTTCTCTAGACAGATTTTGAGAGCCTCTTCCACTCGGAGTTCGTCCCAGACACCCTCCATGCGGTGCACATCCAGGAGCTCCTTCAGCTGCGGCATGGCAGTTTGATGGTCGCCCAGTACTCGACGAGATTTACCGATCTCTCGCTCTACTCGACCGACATGTTACGAGACCCATTATTCCGGGCCCGGACCATCGATCAGGGATTGAGACATGAGATCAGGGCATCGCTGATCTCCCTCAGTAGTCCGACTCAGGCAGGAGTACTGGAGAGAGCCCTTCTAATCAAGAGCTTTTTGCTGAGTCCACAGCGAGACCTACCGCAGGGCGGCAGGTAGCGGAGTCTTCGGCAGAAGGTAGCCGACGGATGAATCGTGGGTCTAGGCAGACCAGACCTTCTGGCAGACGACCTCAGGATACTGGCTCAGCAGAGCGGGGCACACAGCACAGAGCCAGTCTTTTGAGAGGCAGCCAGTGCTACGCATGCGGAGGGCAGGGCCACATGGCTCGTGACTGCCCGACCTGCCGTACCGAGGAGCAGCAGACGGTGGAGGGGCCACCCAGGCAGAGGCAGATGGTAAAATGTGGCGGTCCACAGGGAGCAGGCGGACGAGGCAGGGGAGATGGCCGAGTAGCAGGTGGTGGGCGACGCTTTGATGCTCTGCCACCACCACCACCACCATGAGGTCCACCTCAACCACAGGGAGCTGGAAGGCATAGACAGGCACAGCTCCAGGCAGTGGAGGCCTACGACCACGGCGTGCCCGAGATGATTCTAGGTACGATCTGTGTCTATTCCACCCTTGCTGCAGTTCCTATAGACACAGGAGCAAGTCACTCTTTCATAGTCGCTGTCCTTGTTCAGAGCTCGGAGATTCCGACAGAGCCGTTGGCTCCATCCTTACGGCAAGAGACTCATACGGGAGCAGACTCGACGATTACGCACTGGTTCCGGCAGTGTGAGCATACAGTAGGAGGCAAGAGCTTCAGCTAGGATCTTCTTGTAGCGGCGTCGAGGACTTACGACGTCATCTTGGTCATGGATTGGTTATCTAAATTTCATGCTCAGATTGACTATATTAGGCACAAGGTGTGATGTGTACGCATCGACGGGAGCAGGTTTACCTTCACCGGCGAGAAGGGAGCCTTCGCAGCACAGGATGGACTTCCGCAGAGGAGAGGACTTCCCATCATTGATTAGTTGGCTAGCCTCATCCTAGGAGTAGTTGACGTGCAGAGTCCTAGGTTTCCTGCAGTGGTGGATCAGTATGCAGACGTCTTTCCCAACGACATTCCTTGGCTACCTCCTCGCAGATACGTAGACTTTCATATCGACATGTACCCCGGGACAACCCTGATATCGACTCCAGCATATCGGATGGACCCCTCTGAGCTTCGAGAGATACGGGTACAGTTGGAGGACTTGTAGGGTAAGGGATTCATCCGACCCAGTGTTTCACCCTGGGCTTCCCCGATATTGTTTGCCAAGAAGGCGGACGGGAGCTTGCGACTTTGTGTCGACTATCGTCGCCTGAACCAGGTGACAGTGAGGAACAAGTATCCACTACCAAGGATTGATGACCTCTTCGATCAGCTCAAGGGAGCACGGTGGTTCTCGAAGATAGACCTCAGGTCAGGCTATCATCAGCTCATAGTTCGGGACGAGGACGTGCAGAAGACGGCCTTCAGATGTCGTTATGGCCACAAGGAGTTCTTGGTTATGCCATTCGGCGTAACCAATGCTCCAGCAGTGTTCATGGGCCTCATGAACATGATCTTTCAGCCATACCTCGATCGATTTGTCGTAGTCTTCATCGATGACATTTTGATTTACTCGGCGACTGAGGAGGAGCACGCCTTCCACTTACGGGTTGTACTAGACACACTCCGAGAGCACCGGCTTTATAGAAAGCTCTCGAAGTGTTAGTTCTAGATACGTGAGGTCCACTTTCTAGGTAAAGTCATCTCTGAGGCAGGATTTGTAGTGGATCTTGTGAAGATCGAGGCAGTGCTAGATTGGGAGCCACCCAGGAGCGTGATGGAGGTGCGGAGTTTCTTGGGACTAGCTGGATACTAATGGAGATACGTTCCAGACTTCTCCAGAGTTGTGGAACCACTCTCATCTTTGACGAAGAAGGGTAAAAACTTTGTGTGGTCAGACAGATGTCAGCAGAGCTTCCAAGAGCTGAGATAGAGATTGACCAGTTCTTCTATCTTGAGGTTTCCTGAGGAGGGAGTAGGGTACGTAGTCTACTGCGATGCCTCAGGGACCGGACTCGGATGTGTCCTGATGTAGGAGCGGGTAGTGATTGCCTATGGATCACATTAGTTGAGGTCTCAATGAGCAGAACTACGCTACCCATGACCTGGAGTTAGCAGCAGTGGTCTTCGTTCTGAAGACATGGAGACACTATCTGATGGGCGAGTGCTTTACAGTCTTTTCTGACCACCAGAGTCTCAGGTACATCTTCTCACAGAAGGACCTGAACCTGAGACAGCAGTGATGGCTCGATTTCCTCTAGGACTATGACTTCGAGATAGTCTATACTCCTAGGAAGAGGAACGTGGTAGTCGATGCTCTCAGCAGGAGGACGTGCATTCAGCTACTTGAGGAGGCAATAGAGCAGTTAGCTGCTTTGAAGATATCCTTTGTGGATAGAGATGGAGAAGCCTTCCTTCAGTCTCTCACAGTCACTCCTCCATTACTGCAGCGGGTCAGAGAGACACAGCGTGGGGATGCCGACTTTGAGACACGGAGTGCATAGATATCCTCAAGACAGGAAACTGATGGCTTCTCCTTTGGAGCAGAGCACGACATCCTTTTCAGAGGACATACCTTAGTACCGTTCGCTTTATGAGAGGAGGTGCTGAGAGAGTTTCACACTTCTCCTTTGGCGGTACATCCTGGAGTGGCGAAGATGTACCAGGACCTCAGACAACAGCACTGGTGGCCGGGCATGAAGAAGGATGTGGCAGAGTTCGTTTCTCGATGCCTCACCTTCCTGTAGCTGAAGGCAAGGCATCGGGTACCATCAGGCTTCGTATAGCCCTTGGTGTTCCCGGAGTGGAAGTGGGATGGGATATCTATGGACTTCGTGATTGGACATCCCCGAACTTCCAGATGTCATGACTCAATCTGGGTGATTGTCGACCGACTCACCATGTCGGCTCACTTCTTACCCATCAGAGAGCAGGGCTCATTGGAGAGCTTGGGGAGTCTCTGCGTTCAGGAGATTGTATGGCTTCACAGTGTGCCATCATCTATCATCTCCGATCGAGATGCTCATTTTACTTCCCGACTTTGGAAGGGGTTGCAGGAGGAATTCGGGACGCATCTACGTCTGAGCACCGCCTTTCACCCTCAGACGGATGGTCAGACGGAGAAGACCATTCATACTCTCTAGGACATGCTCCGCGCATGTGTCCTAGACTTTGGTCACAGTTGGGAGGACCACCTACCCTTGGTTGAGTTCGCGTACAACAACAAATACCACTCCACCATCGGGATGGAACCATACGAGGCATTGTACGACAGACATTGCAGATCTCCTTTGTGCTGGACAGACCCTGGGGAGTCAGCACTTGTGGGACCAGAGATGGTCCATGCCATGACAGAGAAGGTCCAGGTCATCTTGGAGTGGATGAGGACAGCTCAGAGCTGGTAGAAGTCTTACGCTGACAGGAGGCGGAGGCCATTAGAGTTAGAGGATGGTGACCACGTCTTCTTCCATGCCTCACCTCGACGTGGATTACAGAGATTTGTCCGAGGCGGCAAGTTGTCTCCACGTTTCATCAGGCCTTTCCAGGTCCTCAGCAGGATCAGCGAGGTGGCTTATCACCTAGATCTACCACCTCAGTTGCACCGGGTGCACGACGTCTTCCATGTATCTCAGCTGAGGAGATACGTGCACGACCTGACGCACATCATTGACCATGGGGAGCTTGACATTGATGATGGGGAGACTTTTGCGGAGGTCCCGGTGGAGATCGAGGATCGACAGGAGCGGGTCCTACGTGGACGGTCGATTCCTCTAGTGCAAATCAGATGGCAGCAGGGGAACCTCCAGGAGAGCACTTGGGAGCGGGAGTCTCAGATGCTTGCTCAAGACCAACATTTGTTTCCCTAGTTTATGATGTATCTTTACAGGGACGTAAATCCATGAGGTGGGAGTGATGTCAATACCCGTAAATTTCATGGAAAATTTTTTTCTTAATTTTTTTTGGAATTTTACAAGAACACAGTTTCTGACCACACCTGATTCTGAGGCCCGGTGTGCCTGGAATCATTTTCCGAAATTTGGATTGGGTACATTCAATGAACGGATGAGCGGGTTTTTCTAACTTTTAAACTGGTGCACGGAATCAGATTCCGAGGGCACCGATGGAATCGTAGTGCCAGTTTTTTCTTAGAAACTTCTCTTCCGGAGTTGCGTTTGCTCGGGTGTGGTTTTTAATTTTTGGGCTTAATGTTAAGAAATAAAATAATTGGTATGACAAACATTATTTTACTTCACTTAAATCCACTTAAAAGACACTATAAGCTGCTTAAGCTGAGTTGAAGCGGATAGGGTAGAACCCGAAATATCCTACCCTCATGGTAGGATATTTGTGAGGTGGGGCCCGCACGAGCCCCACCGTTTCTTTTCTGCTATGTAACGCACCTGCGAAAACCCATCATTATGAAAGTCAACTAACGCGTTTTCTTAAATTCTTAACGCACCAATTAATTGGGCGGTTAACTTCGTTATATTAATTATATGAATTAATTTAATCGTTTCTTAACCTGTTTACAATCTATTGGCGTAATAATAAAATAAGTCCAATGCTCGACTTCTTGTGGATTGCTCGTTGAGAAGCCTTTTGACAGAAATTTTGTGCCTTCATCCTCTTTCGCGAAGAATGCAAAGAACGCGAAGAATGCCATCACCCTCGGAGATCGACGATGCTTCTTCTGAGACGTTCTTCCCCGTAATGATCTCTGATTACCAACTTCTAGAGGTAGGATATTTCGGGTTTCTTCTTTTAAATCTTCATTGTGGTTTATAACAACATCATTGATTTAATTAATTTAATTAAATCTGCATGTTTTTTTACCTCAGAGTTCAACGACATGACACCCTTCCGCGATGTGACGATCCCCTCCTTCCGCGACAATCAATTCCGTGAAGAACGCACGTGCGACGACTCGGCGAGTTAGGGATTTTTATATGAGAAAAATATTTAATTCCCGTGATTGTTTCTTTGAAAACAATGAACCAGGATCAAAGTTCAATTTTAATTCTATTAAAATTGTGCCTTGATTGTTATTCATGTGTTGAATATTTCATCCTGATTATTATCACCTAACGCGGAGGGTGCGGGCCAAACAAACACGGCCCGACAACCCTCCACAATTCTTCGTTGATGTTCGTATTGGCGGTCAGTGACAAAACATGTCGTAGAGGTGATTCGTTGTTTCCACAGTGAATTTCGGGACACAGGAGGAGCTACGGCGTAGACGGAAACAAAATCGGACCCCCAGAGCAACTCTGGTGGCCCGTGGAACCCACCGGGGCACGGCGGCGCCGGCGGCCGTAGGCGGCGGCGCCCCGGCGCACCGCCAGACCGGGCCGCCATGGCTGAAGCCGCGGTGGCGGCGGCACCAGCGGACCCGCGGGTGCGCGGGTCCGGCGCACACGGGATCCGGCAATGCCGCATTCGATGACCAGGGTGGCCCCCACGGAGGGGGGCCGTGGTGTTCACACGCGGGGGCAGCGCGCCCCCGCCCCCGGACTCACTCGCTCAGTCGCTCGGCCGAGCCGAGCCGGGCCGAGCCAACTCGTTGGCCGAGTCGCGCCCTGGCTGGGCCGAGTCGCGCCAAACCGGATCGGTCCCTGACCCGTGTCGGGTCTCCCCGGTTCAGGCCGACCCAGGGGGGTCGGGCCGGGTCGGTCCGGGCCCAGACCCCCCGTCTTCGAACCGTTTTCGGTTTCTTTCCTATATCATGAGCTACGGGCCTCCGAATGACGTGATGTCAGCGGAAATGCGATCCTTGGATTGAGAGGGTCGTTTCGGTATATTACACTCATGGTTTAGGAATACTTCAGATTCGCCCGGGTTGGTTCGTACACAAAACCAACCGGCCCTTCAGAGCAACAACACTCATATCTTTAGCTTCGGACGTCCGATTGACGTGACATCGACATTGTTGTTTTCCTCTAAGTGAGACGGATCTTTTGGCATACTCCGCCCGAGGTTTGGACACAGGTGGTGTACGGTCGAGTGGGTTTTGCCTTAATAACCAACTGGGCCCCTAGCATGAAAAAGCCAATAACTCTCAGACTGGGTGTCCGATTGACGCGCCGTCTGCGATGTTGAGTTCCTGTTGACGATACAGAACTTTTGGATACATCAACTTTGTACTATGTGTCCGTTGATGTATCAGCCTCTCGGCTCGTGGAGTGGACCCTCTCGAACGAGCTTGCTGTGTGCGGGAACCCCAGAGCTGGCTGTGACTGCTACTGTGACGACGACGACTGTGCAGAGATCCTTAGTGGATTCGACGACGACGACTACATCACTCAGCGATCCAGTGTGGATTAGTGCTACTGATCATGTGTGGGTCTGATCCTGTGTGGGTCAGCACTCAGCGGTTCTGTGTGAGCCAGTGCCTACAGGTCCTGTGTGGGCCCGATCCAATGTGGGTCTTTGTGGGGGTTAGTACCAATCGATCCTTTGTGGGTCCAACGACTTAGATGGACCAGTGATCATCCCCATCGTCATTCGAAGAAGAATAACTGTGTGAGCTGAAACCTGTTTGGCTTCCTGTGTGGATTGTGCTGTGCTATCCTGTGTGGATTACATTTTACTTTCCTGTGTGGAATACATATACTTTCCTGTGTGGAATGGGTTGTGATTGGGCTCAGAGGTTGCAGCGTACTGGAATTGATGACTCAGGTATATGTATGGGAATATACCTAAGCAGTGTCAGTTGTTACTTCGTGATTGTATCTTTCCTTTGTGGTTTATCCTTTGTGGATTCTGGGAGACCTTCAGGGGTTTCGATGTCCCTACTGTGTAGCTTATACTCACCCCTGCATAGGCTATGCCCGCACTACATTGTGTTGATTGCAGATGACGGACAACGCTGATCGTGGTGGAGGCTTGCGGAGTAGGACGGTACCTGGAGGTGGACCACCGGGCGGGACGTACTCGGAGTGGTCGGCTGGACCCGAGGAGCAGTGGATTCATTCTATACCCACCCTTTAGGTGGGATTTCCAGAGGACGGCTCGACGATGCGGCTTTTCCTTTTAGTTTCTGTTTTTACCTATTCAGTTGTACTTTATAGTTGGTCTTTTATTTCCGGCCCCCTTTACTTTCAGCACAGCGTGTTCCTGTTTTCACTTAGTGTTTACTTTCCACTTGCTTTCTCTATAGTGCTTGTTTACTTTACAAAGGCAATGTCATCCCTTTACCGGGATTTACGCCTTGGTGCTAGTAGCCAGCCCCTGGCCTATGGAAGGCAGGGTTGGGGTAGTCACGGCATGGGCCTCGAGGATGGGTCATGACATTATACTTCATATATCGTACCGTGTAATAAAATAAAACTAGTTTCTACTAACCATGGAATTCATATAGGCCAGTGGTAGGCGATAAAGACCAGTCGCACTTCAGTTGTGGGTTCGATTCCCACAGTCTTGTCCGACACGATGGGCTGTCGCCCGTCCTACAGGTTGTCCATTTTCTAAAGCTATATTACTATAACATCCCATAAATAATATCGAAAAAAGTTCTATCCTAACTTATGTCCAACATAATCCATTCCAATATTTTGTCTTATCTAAAATACTTCGGTCCAAGGTCATAGTATAAAGAAAATACTTACTTGAAATGTCACATAACAATCATGTGAATGCCATCATTTATCCCCCATATATCATAAGATATATCTTGTTGGTCAAATTACAAACATGTGAATACCTTAATCATTTATTCTCTTGAAGAATGAATACCCATTAATTGAACCATAGTGAATACATGAATGTAGTCAAATGTTAACTCTTTCCACATACCAAAATCCAAAAATTCTATATACTCAAACCATGATATAACCTTCTCCTTATATCAGTCATGAGCTCATGAATACGGTCAAACATTTCATTTCCACGTTTTCCTTTCATTATGCGCATATCATCTTTTTTTCCAAAAATATCTGAATCACATTCTATGGTTACGATACCATTGAAAACTAAAATAGACCAATACATAAATATTCCAATATTCCACGATACTATATACAAAATTATTTTGGAAACCCATTACATAAACACTTAATCATTCCACCACATCATTGTCATATTCAACATCGCCAATAGTGATCGCATGTGACTTCCCTTTGTCCTTTGCCTTAAGTGGTTTCTCATGTCTATCATCACTAACCCTTAGATTAGGGAATTTATTAGAATAATGCCCCATTTCCTTGTACTTAATGCATTGAAGTGTTGGTGGTGCATTCTCTGCAGTATTTTATTTATTCACATCATTAGAAACCCTTTTTCAATTACTTCGACACTCAGCTGCTCAGTGACCTTCTTTTCCACACTTAAAACATTTTCTAGTCCCTTTTAGACAATCTCCACCATGCATATTTCCACACTTTGATCATAAGGAAACATTCATCTTCTTTTCACCATTATTCTGATATTTCTCCATGAAATCCATCTTTCGTTTCTTGTCAAAACTATGAGATGGATAAGTAACCCCAACTTCCATTTCTACCTTGATGGCACAACGCACAATTTATTCATAGCTACTGAAGTCTCTTATAGCTAATGGCCTTCAAAGATTTGGTTTTAAGCCACTGATGAATCGATCAAATTTACTTTCAGGTTGGATGATAAATCCAGATGCATACCTTGCAAGCCTTGTAAAATTCACTTTGTATATACCAACAGATTCATCATCCTTTTTCTTTAGTTTAAAAAACTCCTTCTCCATCTTTGTTCGAAAAATATGAGGGATTTACTTATTGAAAAATAAGTTCTTGAACTCATCCCATTCCACGGACACAATTTCATATCTTGGCCTCGTATTCTTGATAAGATTCCACAATTGATCAGCATCACCTTCCAAACGATACACTGCTAAGATGACTTTATCATGTTCAGAACATTGATGAACTAAAAATATATTTTCAGTAGTACTGATCTATTGTTCAGAAACAAGTGGATCAGAAGACCCACTGAAAGAAGGTGGAAGTTGCCTCATGAAGGACTCAATAGAATATTGTTCCCTTCTCTGCTCATTTGGATGTCTAGAATGATTCATAGCTTGTGTAAGTATAACAAAAATATTTTGCACTCCATCTCCCATAACATTTGTTTGTTCAGGAGGACAATCATTGCATTTTCCATTACATTGATCAACACGGTTCCTTCGGGTTCCAGCCATTGTCTAAAACCCAAAAAGAATAGTGTGAGATGTAAAAATCATAATAAAGGGGGAGTAACGTCAATATCTAACATCTTTGGATTAATCTAATATCGTTACCATTATTCTAGTAATATATCTTATACGTATACTAATCCTTAGGGACATCCCTAGACATACCTTAGAAATATCTCTTGGGATCTCACTAAAGTTCTCACATCCTAGTTTCCAATGATTGTCTAAACCTTTCCTCTGATACCAACTGAAAATACCCTAATCTTAACATACATGGACATTACATTACTTTTGTGGAATACTTAGTACATAATAAAAACACACACACAAGCACCATAATAGTTTAGTGTCTTTGGAAACTCGGAATATAATCTTCTAATCGTGGTGAAAGACCTTCAACATCTCCCATAAATATCTTCCCTTTTTTTTCCTAAAACCTTTCTTTATATCCTGGGGAAAAGAAAACATAAAATGGTGAGCTCCAATGCTCAATAAGGGTAAACAAAAGAAATATAAATCACATCATATACATAAGAACATAACTTTTGGAAATCTTAACCTGCAAAAGAGATCATAATATCATAACATGGGATAAATCATAGTAGTGAAATGTAATCCCAATAATCATAACATAAAACATGAATCTTTGTGGGATACACACATAATCATAGAGAATCATTTAAATTAGTCAAGACTCATTGCCAAGACTATCTTAGTGGACAAAGTCCATTTCTGAACTGATTTCACTCCTCGTTTCAGTCCTGTTTCACTGAACCTGTTTAAACTAGTGTTCCAGCCATGTCTATCTTGTGAGATATAAAATCATTACCCAATGAATTGGAGGGAGATATAGGTCCCACCCATCTCATAATGATACCATTTTTATGTGTGGCACAAAATCATAAACCATACATCATAGAATAACCCATGTAATAAAAATGGGAATCTTAAACATCATGACATCATAAAACAATTCCTATAAGATAAAGGAATTCATAAAAATAATTCCATCACAACATAATAAAATCAATGTAATAATAGGGATAGAAACAGAACCCTTAATTATCTTAGATGGAAAATAATTTTGATAAAACACTTGAACTCCATTCTTGAGGAAAATATCCTTTCTACTTCAAAAACATTTTCCCTTTCTTAACAAGTCATACAATTTTAAGCTAAAAGAAGTTGATTAAAAATAAACTTGAAAATTTTTAAAGGAAACTTATTGTAAATAATGTTTTAAAAATCCATTCATGTCATATATGTTAAAAAAACATTCTTCGTACATTTCTCGAAAAAGTCATAATGTACCTCGTATGAAAAACGACACAAGATTCTTTTCATATCCTTTACAAAAAACTCACTAAAGGGAAAAATTGGATTTAAACAATTGTAGGTGGATGGAAATAATATTACATATTGAGGAAACATGGATGTGGATGATAAAATACAACCCAGTAAATGCCAAAGTATAAACAATCTCGGATAAAAATGAGATTGTGATATTGTCCCTTAACTTAGGTCGGATTTGCTTCGTAAGTGTCTGAACCTCCTGTATAATGATTTAAATAATGTCATTGACTAATTCCAGAATCATACTCATTGTTATGATCTCATATATGGTTCACTTATGACTTTATATTACCCGTTCTTTTGTAAATTCCATGTTAAAGAGTGTTTTGGGTAAAATCGTTTCATTTTTCGTCCGTGTTTTGACATGTAATTATTCATATGATTACTTAGATCATGATTACATACTTACAGAATATAAAAAATGATTTATATATAATATATATTCAGAATATACATATATATAATAGATTAGTAAATGGAAAGAAATACACTGTTCATGGAGACGGTAGGCCGTACGTACACATGAACGCTGTTTTCGTTTCCTTATTGAGTTGAATGGAATTAAGTAAATGACATACATATATATAAACATAAATCCAGTATAATTATTATGTCATATATTTCATGATTACTTATTATATATACTTTATAATCATTCATTAATGGTTAACGTGGAGAATGTATCTCATCGCGTCGTGGAGACGGTAGTCCGTACGTACGCACGAGCGATGATATCATTCTCATGATCGTGGAATTTTATTGGAGTGTATGTATACTATATAAGAATCAATATCACTTTACAATAATCATATATAGTTATTATGTACACCATTATACCCATCCAAGTAAGGTGGTGGTGGAAAATAGATTACACCACGGCGTGGAGAAGGTATTCTGTACGTACGCACGTGCGATGATTTCGTTTTCCGTAGGATGGATAAGTGGTGAAATAGGGTTGTTTCATACTTATAATAACATATAATTATATGAGTGATACTGATGTTATTACTTCATAATGAAACAACCTAAGAAGAAGAAGTGGAAGAAGAAATAAAGTTGAAAGAATCGGTAACATGCATTACCTCTTCTTTGAAGCTCCTCTTTGAGATATCCTTTTAGGGCAATATAATTGGTCATTGAGGAAGACCATAACCTCTAGGATGTTTCTATGGAAGTTTATAATGTAATTTGGTAGGGGTTTGCCGAGCTTGAAGGCTTAATGTGGTGTGAGGAAGAGAGGGAGGAGGTGCCCTTTTATAAGGGAGGAGAGGGGATCCTTTGGAAAAACTAAAAATATTATTTTATTATAAAGAAACATTCGGTTTTAAATATATTAAAATTGTTTTATTTCGAAGATAAGGTGGAGATGGGTCGAAATCCTCTCATCCAATAGAATTTATACAAGTTTAGGTTCCTATTTTAACATTATCATTTAGATTTAACATTAAGTAAAATAATTTTACTTTTACCGTGTCTTCTTGTGTTCTTATAATATAAGGTTAATAAACTTACAATAAGCAGTCAAACGAACCACAAGTTGTTTATTATTAATATAGATGACCCTATCTAATTCATTTTGCCGAACCTTAGATTTTTTGGAATAAAATAACAATTTCTAATATAATATTTGTTTTAAAAACTATTTTATGTCAATTTTGAAACTATTTAGTAATTGATTTTTGTGAAAATAATAACAGAATGATTAGTTAAAATAAAGTTAATTAAATAAATACTAACATGTAATATTGACCTAGAAAATTAGTTTAATTCGTAGAAAGTCTCAAATTATATTTATGTGGGTATTTATAATATCAATTATTCTAATTTTTCACTATTATGGTAATTACTACATCATCATTGTGTCATAAATAAATTAATTTATATAATGTCTAAAAATTATAAATAAATTATCATTATGTATAAAATCTTATTATCTTTCTAATCAATATTTACAATCGAATATATCTTATGTATAACCCTTTATTAAAAATGTTGTAGTAAATAAACATTGATTTTAACTCTTTTAACTCTTCTTTGAATTAAATAATAATAAATGTCCTAATCTAATACAAGTGGGCCTAAAAGGTCATATTTTATTTCTAAGGTTGTTTTTGGTCTAATTACAGTTATCCAATAGAATTAGGACATGTGTTAGGGTAATAATAATATCATTTATAATCTTAATTACCCTATTTACTTTTAACCGTGGTAAAAAAAGTAAAAAGTTACTATTCACCAAAAATTATTTTTATCTCATTGAACCACATTTTACTTATTGACATCAACCGTGTCTCTCAGATGTTTGAAATTACACTCACAGAAGTGGTAAAATTATGTTTTATGAAAAATTCAGTTTTTTTTAACTACCACTTAGCGGTTTCACTATTCATCAAAAAATGAATGTTTCCAGAAAAATACCAAAAATTAGGCCTAAGCTATATTTGATATTATGAATTCAAAAATGATGTCTATTTTATCAAATTCAAAACATATCAGTTGCATTAATTAATTTAAAAATTAATTCCTGTTGTCAAAACAAATAGCGTGTTCTTAAGAGAAAATAATTATCAAAAGATTGACATTTGTTTATGTCTCGTTTAAATGTGAAATTACATCCAATGACCAACATTGTATTAAATTGTAAAAATATATTCTAAATAAACTTTAAAACCAATCAAATTAATAATTTATAACTATTATATATTTCGATTAAAAAAGTTGTTTTTAATTAAAATTTAGTAATTTTCACTATTCATTAGAAAATGAAAGTTATCCAAAAAGTACCAAAATTACACCCTAAGCTAATTTCGATATTCCGAATCCAAAAATGAAGTCCATTTTGAAAAATAAATTTTATAAAATTTCAAAGAGTGGTTATTACTATTCATAACGGTTAGTTTTAATAATATTTTAATAGCATATCATTGCTTAGCAAAACTCTGTATTGCGTACAATACACGCTATCGCGGAAGGTCATGCTTGCGTGTAATGCAAGGAAAGTCAAGGATGCGTGTTCTTCAAGCTTCTTTTGATGTAGCGTACAACACAAGACATTAATGAAATTAAAAATAATATTTTTCATAAAATTTTGGGGTGTTACACTGTGGATAATGATCCATGTTTTATTCAAGGAACATCAACAAAGGAATAAATGATCTGGAGGCGGAAAAAAAGAGCAGATACAAGGTGGCGCCGTTTTCCAGTGTTCACCCAATTTTTGGGGTCCAATATTTGGAGGATTGTGAGCATTGTGAAAACAGGATTTTCATGAAGATCATAATTTAATATGGCAAAGGCAAGAGTTTTGCGAAGATGGGATGCATGGATTGGATTTCACGAAGACCGGAAGAATGGAGGCTGTGATTCTTCGTGATTACGTCAAGATTTGCGAATGGCAGAGGCTGGAGAGCTTTGTGGCGAAGGCGTGAAGGAATGATGACGGTGATACTCCGCGATTACAACAAGCTCCCCGGTCCAAAAATTGCCGAAGTGCTTCGCGATTTGGACAGAATTCCAGTGGAAACTTCAGAGCTTCGCGATTTGAGATGATGTGGAATTGACTTCACGTGGAAAGTTCGAGGGTCGGGGGAATCGCCTATAAATACAGGTCGACCCCCTCAAGAGAAGCAGAGATAGCTCTCAACAAAAATCCTTTGCTCTCGGTTCGCAATGGTCACTCGCGAAGGCTGTGTGTTTCGCGAAAGAGGAGCTTTGCGGCGACTATTCTAGCTCCGCGAAAGTAGTGCGCTCCGTGTTGGCTCAGTGAGCTTTGCGAAGAGGCAGGTGCTCCGCAACAGCCAAGCATTGCGAAGGCTTGTGCATTGTGAGAATGCTTCGCGATTGAGCTTCGCGAAAAGGCAGGCACTCCGTGAAGCCTTGTTTGAGCTTTGCAAAATTGGGAGCCTTGTGAAGTAGGGTACTTTGTGAAGGCCCTTTAGAAAGGTTGTTCGCACAGTGGATAGGGGAAAAATGGGTATTCATCAGTGGATGAAATTTGGACTTCAATAGAGCATCATTTATTGAGAAATCACAAAAGTGATTTTGATTCAGGAAAACGAAGATATGGGAATCTAGTGCATTCAGTCATTGCACAAAAGAAGAAGGATTGAACTAAAAAGAGAATCAAATCTGGACCCTGATGCAAGAAATTTATCATGATGAACATGAGTCAATGAACTTCATGTCTATCTAATTGAAGAGACCTTCACGTCTATAAACTGAGTGTCACTTCACCAACGGCAGTGAGCCAGTGGGAGTCAACGGGAGCGACCAGAGGGAATCAGTGACCTGTCCCTGAACCTTTGTAAAGGCAGTGAGCCTGGGATAGAGTGACTATGCCCGAACCTCTATAATCCACAGCTAGTGAAGATTAGTGGAATTTGGTACGACCGGAAATTTTCGGCGTATGCTACTTGGATGTAGCCCTTTGTGGTGAACCAAGTAAAAATAGTTGTGTCATCTCTCTGCATGTGAATGTTTCATTGCTGATCATGTCCATCATACAGGTTTATGTAGTTCCTAACAATGTGGGAACAAGATCCACAACTTTAAGAAGAAAAAGTTGACACCCTGATTCACCCCTCCCCTCTCAGGGGGTCCTGGGGTCCTACAGGATCTCGGTGGGCCCCACCATCATAACCACTCATGGGTTGTTAGGGTGTGGCGGTCCCACCCCCATATCCCATGTGGAGCTTCTAACCACTTTATTTGCACATCATTTGTTTAATAAAATAAAATAAATTGTTCCATTATTTTATTTTATTAACCCACATAAAACCCCAAAAAATAACTTTCATACATGATCATCTACCGTCGAGGTGAAAGACATCTTAAGTGAAAAACCGTGCTTCGAGTTCAACGTTGCCCTCAGATTTTAATTCCAAGCACCGGTTCAAATGATAGAAAAACCCATTCATTCGTTTAGTGAACATACTAGAGCTAAGCTTCGAAAATTGATTCCGAGCACACCGTGCCTCGGAATCAAGTGCCGTCAAAATCCACATACTTGTAAAATTCCAAAGAAATTAAGAAAAAAAATTCATTCAAATTTCCGGGTAATTACATTACTCCCACCTCAGGGATTTACATCCCTGTAAAGCTATAACAAAAACTAGGGAAACTAAAGGAGGTACTGAGCATGCATCTGACCCTCCCGCTCCCATGTGCTCTTCTAGTGGTTCCCGTGCTTCCAATGAAAGCGGACAAGAGGAATCGACTGTCCTCGTAGGACCTACTCCTGTTGATCCTCAACCTCTATTGGAACCCCATGATGGTCGCCCCGTCATCGATGTCCAACTCCCCATGGTCGATGATGATATATAGGTCGTGCACACATCTCCTCAGCTATGATATGTGGATGACTTTGTGGACCCGGTACATCTGAGGTGGAAAGGCTAGGTGAAACACTGAGATAACTTGCAGCCCCGACCAAAACTCTGTAGACCCCATTGAGTTGAGACCTGTAAGAAGATGTCGTCGCCACCCTAAAACTCTAGTGGTCACGTATCTTATTAGATTAGGACTTCTGTCTGCTCTGTGCAGTCTTCATCTGCTCCTGGATGATCTGCACCTTATCCGTCATAGCCAGAACCATCTCCAATTCTACACATGATGTCTCCATCACTATCCACAAAGGATATCTGAAACGTGGCCAGCTGTTGTCAAGCCACTCCTAATAGAAGAATGCTCGATCTCCTACTAAGAGAATCTGCTACAATGTTCCCCTCCCTAGGAGTATAAACATTCTCGATGTCATATTTTTAGAGGAATTCAAGCCATCGCCGATGTCTCAGGTTCATGTCTTTCTTAGGGAATATACACCTGAGACTATTTAGTTGGAGATATCCTAAAACCATTTACTCAACGAACAATGGGTGAGAGTATCGAATTGTAAGAACTCATCTCCACCCTTCTTTGTCTACGTTCTTCAAAAGCTATTGACATTTCTCCTCTACCGAAATGAAAAATCTGCTCTCATCCCCTGGATGAACCACGTTCTTTTCCTAATATAGTTAATCTTGACATGAACGGTAAAATTAATGTCATGGATGTCGTCGTAAGGCCTCGACGCTACTACCAATAGATCCAACTGTTACTCTCACCTCCAGGGGTAGAGTCACACTCTCGGCATCAGTGTGTGGTTTCTGGGACTCCTCTAGTAGGAATATCACAAGGGAGGGTCAAGTCAACAGTTTTAACCAGAACCTCTTAGTATCAACCATACAAAAAGGACCAGAAAGTAAATGTCACATTTATAACTGTCTTTTATTTCTACAGCTCAAGTACACGACACAAATCAAACACAACAACAAAAACAACACAGAAACTAGAAGCATCAAGAACAAAGGCCTCCATGACTAGAACTAGTCCCGCTTTTATCCACCTGCTTCTGAATCTCCATAGTCGTATGCTTCAGCTACCTGAATCTGTGCTCTCCCTTGTCCACCCACTCTTTATGGTTGGGGTGGACCTCCGAGTGGTGGTGGTGGATACACCTCGAAGCTTCATCCACATCCATCTGCACGGCCAGCTCATCTACCTCTGTCTCATGCTACTTGCTATCCGCCTCGATCGAAACTCTGTCTCTGCCTGTGAGGTTTTTCATCTATCTGTTGATCATCTGTACGGCGGTTCGGACAGTCATGTGCCATGTGACCAAGCCTGTCGCAGGAGTAACACTGCCTGTTCTTGGCACGACTGGCTCTGACTCCACTCTGGTTGCCCCACACAACTGAACCTAATTCGTGCAGTCGGCCACTGGTGGGTCTGGTCCTCTTGGACCCATGTGTCGTCTATCTACTTCCAGCTATAGAAGACTCCGCTACAAGTTGATTAGTTGTGGGTCCCTCTTCTTGAGACTGTTCAGTAAGGAAACTCTCCACTATAAGGTCTCGCTCCAACACTCCAGTCTGCATTGGAATTTTTTGAGAAAAAACTGAATCTATAATCTCCCGACTGAGCCCGTGCTCGAAGGTCTGGGACCAGAAGAACGGGTCTCTTACCATATCTATAGAGTAGAGTGAGAGGTCTGTGAACCTCACTGAGTACTGAGATACACTCATGCTTCCCTTCTACAGATGAAGTAACTCCTGTATTCGCAACGCTGGAAGGGTTTCTGGTACAAACTCTACCCGGAACAGGCTCTCGAAGTCTGCCCATTGAAGTGATGCCTCTTCATGGATCTATAGTATTAGGCTCCACCATCTTCCTGCTGCTGCCTGAAGGAGGCTGGCAGCAATGATCACCATGAAGTTCGCTGGTGTACCTACTAGCCTGAAGACTCTCACCACATCCTCCATCCAATCCTCAGCTGCCTGTGGGTCCATCTCTCCCCGGAACATGGGTGGCCTCTAACGCGGGAACTCGTTCAGCGTGCTCAAGCGGAGTGTGTTGCCTGCTGCTAGGGCCGGTGGAATCGGTGGCCCAACGAGTGGTAGTACTGCAGGTGCCTCTGCTGGTGCCTCAACTGAAATAGGGTCATGTACAGAGGCCTCGTCGCTCGGCGTTCTGTCAGTATGTACAACTCTCGGGGCTCTATCTGGTCGTCCACATGGATGCATTCTGAAAGAAACAGATGGGACACGATCAAAAGACTATACCCGATGAGCTGACCTTCTTTGAGCTAAATTAAAAGAAACTTTTAAAAACACACACGCAAACAATATTTTTGTGCACTAAGTCAGAAATCAGATGTTAGGGTCCTAGTGTATGGATAGGTCGGCCGCCGCACAAACACTGGACTTCTTGAATTGAAAACCACACTTAGTAACCATAACAATATTTCTTCACAGAAATAAAATATCAGAGTTCTGTGTTCTGCGGTAGAACCGACTCCTCTGAAGCCAATTTGTCATGACCCTTCCTTGAGGCACGTGTCGTGACTACCCCAAGCCCGCCTCCCATAGGCCAGGGGCTGGTGACTAGCACCAAAGACATAAATCCCAATAAAAAGGGAACGAATTTCCTTAATGAAACATAAAAACAGACACAACCATAGTACAAGCAGAAGGAAAAACTAAGTAAGCTGTATAACATGTGTACTGAAAGTACAAAGGGGTCAGAATAGAAGCCCAACAGTAAAGTACAAGGAAAAGACAAAACTGCAGGAAGGTGTCGAGCTGCTCCTGGATCGTCCCCCGGAGTTCCTAACTAAAGGGTAGGTACATATGGCCACCTAATCTCTCCATGTTTATTTTTCACCTCCAGGTACCGTCTCATCGTGAATTCCACCTCCGGGTAATGTCTCATTGTCAAGTCCACCAATAGGTACCGTCCATCTCTAAAAGCCTCAACCACGATCAGTGTTGTCCATCATCTGCATCCATCACAATGAGGTGCAGGCATAGCCTGTGCAGGGGTGATTACAACGATACTCAATAGGGACCATGGGACCCTCAACGTCTCACTAAAACCAACAAGGATAAACCACAAACAAAGATCTCAATAGATAACCTTTACTTAGGTATATGCCCATACATATACCTAAGTTATTAAGTAACACATATCAATTATGAGGTAAACACAAAGGTCACTGACTCAGCTCAATATAGGATTTTCATTAGTGAAACCACAACTTCTAGAGAACTCCTCCTCTACCGAGAATAGTAACCCTGTCATTACTCCAAGGCGGTACTCACTAACCTTAGACTGCTGAGGTACTCCTCCTGTCGAGTACCGTGGGTGTGCTTCCAAATATCGGGAGCTCCGTCCGCTGAGGGTTTGCCGCCAATTATCGGGTGCTCTCCCTAATAGCCTATAGAGGTACTCCTCCTATCAAGTACAACGGGTTTGTTGCCAACTACCAGGTGCTCCATCTGCCATGGGTCTGCTGCCAAATACTGAGGGGTCTGTCCACTAGGATAACCAAATCACTACGAGTCGAATCGGTCAAGCAGTCGTCTGGTATATAGCTAGTCGGTCTCCGCACTTCATACACTCATCTCCGGGAGGGTCTGCTCCATGTGCTAATAGTCGTTACATTCACGTGTCGCAAAGTATCACGTAGATGTATCAAAAAGGACTACCTCGTCATATGGGTCTCAAATCAACAGACGGCGCGTCAATCGGACGCCCGGTTTGTGAGTTATTAGCTTTTCCGTTTCAGGGGCCCGTTTGGTTTTTAAGCTAAAACCCACCCGACCATATTCCAAATGTGATCAAAACATAGATGGAATATGTAAAAAGAGTCTTCCCATCAAGAGGAATCCAAAAAAGTCAATTAATCATCAATCAGACATCCAGAGCTTACGTTATAAGCATATCCGCTCCGAGGGCCAGGTTGGTTTCAGGTTCGAACCAACCCAGCAATACCAAAGTTCGGCAAAACACTGAGTGAAATATACCTCAACGACCATATCAAACTGAGGAATACTATGCAACAGACGGTGCGTCGATCAGAGGTACATAACTTGTGTTTTGGGCGTTTAACTGAAGAAGGTACGAAAATAGGGGGTATGGGCCCTGTACGACCCGGCCAAACACCACCTTGATCAGCCTGAACCGGGTCGACCGACATGGTTCCGGGTCCGGCCAGATAGGACATGGCCCAGCCTGGCTGGTGCAGCCCAGCCCGGTGCTAGCGGCCCGGCCCGGCGCTGGCAGCCCGGCCCGGGCCGCGTCGCCCACGCGGTTTGCCACATGGCTGGCCGACTGGGTGGGGTGGCGGCGCCTAGTGGGGCCCTCCCTAGCTGCTGATTGGGGGGGGGGGGGTGTAAATCTTGAAGACACCGGTGGTGGGCTCAGTCGACCGCCCTTCCGGATCCGCCGGGGCATTAAGCCATGACTTTGTTCAACCGGCACCGTGCCCCGCTGTCGCGACCCGCTACGGCCACGGCCACGTGAAGCTACTGGGTGTCCTGACGGTGATGCACCCCTATTCCGATGCCCACCCTGGATGAGGCCCCCTGTAGCTCTGGCATGGCGCGACGCCGCCGCGGCCTGCCCTGGCTCTACTCCGCGCGGCATGACGGTGCCATGCATTTGCAGGGACCCGACAACCATGAACTAACGACCCGCTCGGGGTCGGACCGAACTCGGCCGGTTCCTCATAGTCCGCCTCCATCGTCTAAAAAGAACAAAAAAGAGGGGACGAGACAAATCGTGTTCGTTCGGTCTGAGCCCTTCCTCGTCATGATGGTTACAAGCGGCAAAACGAAACTCAAGAATTTAAGAACGATGAATAACGGTGCTAAATCTTTAACATAACAACCCCTACCTTATAAAATGGAGTTAAAAGATGGGGAGTAGTGGAAGACATGCATCGCAGAAGATAGGCATCATTCTATTGCCGCTGGGAAGGAAGGAGTCGAGTGTGGCGTCATCGTTCTTTGTTCTTCATTCTTCATTGGAGGAAGAGGAAAACTCTCTAAGTCTTGGGTGTCATGCTTTGCTGCTAGCATTCCACCGCTTGAAAGAGCCATCCATAACTCTTTACCCTGGCCTCCTTTATATAAGAGTGGGAGGGTTTGTCATTGGCACACACATCATAAATGGAGGATTTATGATAGAGGGCTCCACCCAATTAATCCGCCGAGGTGGCGCATTAAAATGGGGAGAAGTCAAAAAGGGGGTTATTGGCCTGGGTGGTCCCCATAAAAGAATATCCTCCAAAGGGAGGATATTTCCGGGTGGGCCCGACCATAAATTAACCAAATAAAGTAAAGGGGGTAGGGTGGTTAATTATTCAGTGGTCCCCTAATTAAAAAGGGAGGTTTCATCCACCACAATTAATAGGGGATTTAAACCTAGAGGCTCTCCCTCATAAATGAAAGGGATTTAATGAGTTTTGATTCCCCTCCCATTAATGGGAGGACTCGTGGGGTTTCCACCACAATCAACCTCACATGGGAGGCTGGATCTCGGTGGGCCCCATCACCATAACCTCTCATGGGGTGTTAGGGTGTGGAGGTCCCACCACCAACTCCCTAGTGGAGCTTCTAACTAATTTATCCGCACGACACGTGTAAAAAAAATTGTTCACTTATTTTATTTTATTAACCCACATAAAACCCCAAAAACTAACTTTCATACCCAATCATGTTATGTCGAGGTGAAAGTCTTCTTAAGTGAAAACTCGCGCTGCATGTTCAACGATGCCCTCATATTTCAATTCCGAGCACTCGTTCAAATGATAGAGAAACTCGTTCATTCGTTTATGGAACGTACCCAAGCTAAACTTCAGAAATTGATTCCGGGCACAATGGGCCTCAGAATCAAGTGTTTTCAGATGTCACAGACTTGTAAAATTCAAAAAAAATTAAGAAAAAAATTTCCTTGAAATTTCTGGGTCTTTACAACATATCCATAAATTTTGGTGACGTAAAAAGTGAGTGTCTTCTGTGTAACGAAGTCCATTCCTAGATACTAATATTTGATATGGATTTGGAATATTTGTACCTAGTGTAAATGAACCTACAAAATGTAGATTTGGATATCATCTCAATCTTATGTTGGTACATGGTAAGGATTCCTTACCCCACACCTATTTTACCATGATAGGGGATATGATTTGGTAAAATCCCATGATCTTTAAGTCTGATTGTGATGGTGGAAATCCGTATGAAATATAATGATTTAAATTAGACAATGGATAAAATAGATTGAGAACTAAAAATATGTCAAGGAATATTTTTCATTTATAATTTATCACAACAATATTCATAGAAAAATTTGTATGTGTATAGTAGTTTTAAAAATATCACCCTTATTTTTCTAATTATTTTAATCAACGAATAGAACTATAAGTTACAAATTCATCTACCAATATTATTGGAATATATATGACTTCCAAAATGATATTAAAAAATATATGGGAGAAGAATTTGAGTCATTAATGAAAATAATTACTCAATTAACTCATATTTCGATATGATACATGAATAATGAGGAACAACAATGTAAAACCAAGAAAGAAAGATTATCAATTGATACCATTATGTGGATATTCCCTCCCACATTCAGTGGATCTTATTATATTCTATTGGTGGAACAATGGATCATATCAAATTGAATGATCTTCTATGTTATGTGATTGTCTATTAAAAATAATGTAACAAAATATATGTGTCACATTGAGGGAGAATATAATAAATATTTGAAGTCGATCTGGTATATGAATCCAAAATATGATATCAAACACATATAGTAGAATGAAATTAGAAATTGTTTCAACAAATATTTTTCCTGTAATCTCCAATATATAATACTGTGGAAATTACTACGGTTCAGGTAAAGGGATAGAGAATCATGATGTGAATACAAGGATAAATTCAGAAGTTTTGTGGAATATTCATCCACAATTACCATTGACCCTAATTGTTAAGGTCACCAATTTTAGGTGTATAATTATGAATATAACAAAATACATGGTAATTAGAAACATTAAAAACATTGAAGAAATTATCTTACATGACCTCAAATTCAAATAAATATCATCATATCAAAAGGTTATTAGGGCTCTAGAGAAAGGAAGAAAAGAATGGATTATAATTATAGCTGAGTAATAGTGAAATCTCACACTGGAACGATTTTTCAATATCCACTTGTTAAATGTATTATAATAAGAATCCAAGAATAATCGTGAAGGGGATAAGGAAATTAAAAATTTGTGGTCTAGAAGAGAATTTAGAAATTGAATTCCAATTGGAGAAAACTACATTGGTGATTGATGAAAGGATTATGTAGTCAATCCTCTGCCTAATGTACAATGTTTCAAAACCAAGTAATATTGAATCCATTTGAAATTATTCATAATGAAAATTATTTTCAAAGAGAACGAAAGGAACAAAAATTAAGGGATTGAGAGAAAGGGTGATACTATGACAAAAAAATACTGAGGTAGATCAAAAGATTGATTTAGTGATTGGTAGACTAGTTATTTATTCTCACATAATTTACATACTATTTAATTTTGTTTACATGAAATATTTTATATTACAAGATGTAAGTAGAATTTCTAAAAAAACCACAAAATAAAAAATATATAAGTTATTGATGAAATTGAAAATTTCATTTATTAAAAATACGAAAAATATATCTTCTTAAATGAAAATAATCGTCAGATGAATTCAAAATGATACATTTGATACTCCCATTAGCAGGTGTCAATATTATAATATCTTTGAAGTTTGTTTTCTTTTATAGGGACAAAATAAACTATTAAGTGATGGATATCACCCTAATTATCACAAAGATCCCTCTTAATCTATACATGTGTCAGAGGGATTATATATCTAAATTGGAATAATCATCTCATGTATAGATATTATTTCCTAAATAGATAGAGTATCTTAATCAAATGAATGACATTAAAGAAATGTTCATCATGTATTACATTCCAATAGTAAGGGAATATAATAATGGGTTTCTAGAATAATTTCTTGGTTTTACTACTTAATATGGGGTTGTGTTCACAATTTAAATTATACCCATATATTTTACAACATTCAAGACTCCACGAAGAATAGACACTACTAAACATGATGAGATAAATATAATACTACTTCTGAATATTTATAAAGGGTTTATTATTCTAATTTCCATATCAAGGGGTGAATATGTCCTTTTAGTTATAAATAATAATGGTTCAATAAACCTCTTAATTGATAATTATTATTTAATATTGATCACAATATGTAATAATTATCATATTCCATAGATTAGTGAGTTTTATTGGCAGCTATGGATAGCCCATTATTTCTCTATATTTGATATCCAATCGAGATATTGTCATGTAATAGTGAAAAATGAAGATATATTGAGGGATATTTTTTTATAATCGTTACGCTCTATTATTTAATAGTTATTACAGTTTGACTTTGTAATAATCAATATATCTTCATGGACAAAATGAATAGAGTCATTAGTGATTACCTCAAATGTTTTTTGGTATTATTTATTAGGGATATTATTTTCTGCACTAAAATAAAATAAGAACATGGAGACAATTTAAATGTTGTATTAAAGACCATAAAAGGGGAATGAATATTTGATATATAGTGAATCCTTATTTTTGATGGATCAGGTAAAATTGCACAGAAATGATATCACTAAAAAAGGGATACCAATGGATCCTTTGATAAAATTTGTAATTGAACGATGTATATGGCCAAAAAAATTAGATTGAAAGAATTAGTTTACATAGGTTACCAAGGTACTATCATCAATATTTGAGAAACAATTCATTATTTTGAATCCCATTAACAATGATAACTCAGAAAATATTGATGTTTTCTATGAAAATGAATGTTTGGAGATATTTATATATTTATAGAATAGTCTAATTAATAGAAATTTTCTCAAATTACCCATTCATGGGGAAGGAATTATTATTTACATAGATGAATAGACAAATATTGTTTGACTACTTACTAAATTAAGAAAGGTAATGTGATAGAATTTTCATAACACCAATTGTTGATCCATGAACAGAACTACCCAATGCATGTTCTTGACTTCGATTAATGACCATAAAATTAATGATTTAGAGATATTTCCACTAATGGGGTAATCATGAAATATATATGTATTATGAAATATTTATGTAAATATCAACCCAAAAGGATCACAATATGAGCTATGAAATTTGGTTGGATATAATCATGGATTTTTTCATTTAATCCATTACTATCCATTGAAGGTAAAAATGTGGAAGAAACACTATGTAGAAAGGTTCATAAAACCCGCTACATTATTAAAATTGAAAGGAACACAAAATTAATGAACATGACAAGTATGGAAATTGGAATAATAAAAGGAAATTCATTCATAATTTATAAAATATCAACACAACCCTTAATTCATGAGAGGATCGAGGAAGATAATGAAATGATAATGAGCTATATAGAAGGATGATGAATATTCTAATGTGTATCATTTTCAAAGATAGAATCATAAAGTTTTCAAAAACGATATATTTTCCATAAAACCATATCTAATGTGGTAACATCTAGATTATATGCATAGATCATAATTCACTATCCATCTAGGATGAATCAATATGTATTAATACTTGATGTAAATCATTAGGTGTGAAAACTTAAAGAGGGGGATTGTATAATTTGTATCGCGATCTTGGTATGAAATGATTAAATTATTAATATTTGATAATTAATGGTATGATGGAACTATTTACCATAAAATTATAGTAATGGGAATTCCTAGAAATTAATTTCATCATAGGACCCCCTTTGACATCTAGGGATAATAACATTGTTTGGGTTCTAGTTAATCACCTTACAATGTAAAAACATTTAATTATTATCAAAAAATAATTCTCTATTGATTAACTCAATAATAAATTCATAATATTAATGTTAATAAAGCATATAGTAGCACTCTATATCATATCTTATGAAGATCTTATGTTTTCATTGTGGTTATGGGGAGGACATCGACACTCGTTCAAAATAGAGCCATGTTTTTCAATGATTATCACCCTTATATGAGTGGTTAAGATAAAATAAAAATTAAAATTATCAAGATATGTTGAGGTAATGATCATTGTACTTCCATGTATGTTTAGATTATAATCTTCATGTTGTTGAGTTATCGTATAATAACTCCTTCCAGTCATGAATTCAAATGTCACCATATGATTCTCTATATTTGAAGAGGTGTTAGACACTAACATGTTGACATAATACTTGAGTGAGAAAGATGACAGTGACTAATCATAACTAATAGATAAAAAATGGGGTTCATGTTATTCATTGTAATATGAAATATTTGTATTGTGGAAAAATATTTGTACCGAAAATCATGGTTGAGACTGGGAATTTGATGTTGCAGACAAGTAGTTTCATCGAATACCACTATGCATGATATGAATAAGGATAGGGAAGAAAGTAAATATAATTTATAGATAAAATTACAACGTTTATATCCTAAATCCCCTTAATTATATGAACTATTTACTATATCCCCTACACAAACAATCACAAATACATGATTTGTTCCAATTATCCCTCTTTAGGAAGTACATATTAGACCCCTCACTTTTACTGAATACAAATGTGTTACTTTTGGAGAATGATATTTCATTTATAGAGTTTTTAGTAAATATATTACATTATATATACAATTTTATATGAAACAAGAAAACTCATATTGTTAATGATGTATTGTAGAAACAAAAGTTTGGGGAGGACGCATGTGAATAATAAAATTTGATAAAACAATATACCCTCATCTATTTTAGTGTATGAAATGAATTCTTGAGTAAAATTTTCTGAATTGGTGATGTATGGAATGACAAATAAATCATAATAATATAATTCTATTATTAATAAATTTATTACTTCTAGAAAAATAAATTCATTAATTTATAGTTTTTATTTTGGACCATTATAATATATGGAGATAAAAATTCTATCAGGGCTGAAAGTCCATTAAAAATCATAACCATTGATAAAATAGATATATTATAGTAACCATTAATTTTATTAAATATTTTCTCTTATTATAATATATAATTGAAAAACACAGATAACACGATGTCCTTGACCAGTATGATCATAACCTATAATCCCCATTTATCATTGATTCTAAGGGAGATGATATCACCAATCATTTCCCTTGACCAAAACCAAAATGATTTTCAAAATATAAAATATTGTCAAATACATTTATGGGGGAAGTTCATGCATATCTATATCATTATGAAAAATCATATTCACAATCCCTCCCAAGAATGTAACATTATTTCACACTATGCCGTAAGGGTGTAAAATAGTGTTCTAAGGGGTTGTGTATATATATCTTATTTTTACGATTTTTAATATTTTATTTGTAATAAAAGAATAATTATATCTTTACTATTTCATCAATAATTTATAAAATTAATATGATAATGAGTATAATAAAAAGAAAATAATGAAACAAATAAACCATGTTTCCATGGATATATATATTTTTTCAATTAAATTAATCATTCTGGTAAATCCAAGAGTATTAAAATAAATTTTATTTTCATGATATAGTTTTATGATACAAATATTAATTTATATAAAACAGATAATAAATTTAATGAATTAATATTTAATTTTTATTAGATGGTGAATGTTTTTTAGTGTCTTAAAAACAATTATTTTCCCTATAAAAAGGATTTTTATTTATCTTTGTAAAATATCATATTTATAAAATTAATTTTTTTAGATAAATATTATATTGGAAATTATCCCATTGAATTTATCATATTAATAAATTTTCATTATTTTCTATGACTACCAAATTTTTAGTTATAAATCAAATGTAGAAAGTATTATAACATTATAATAGCCCAATATTTATATAATAATTAATATAAATGTAATGAATAAAACATATTTTCACTTTAAATTAATTTTTTACTTATAAAATTAATTTTACAAACCTATATTAAATCATATAAATCCTATATTATATTTTTTTGGTGTTAAAATTAATGCTCTATGTTGTTGAATCTCCTCTATAAAATGAATGGTATTATTTTAATGAGTTCATTACATAGATTAAAACAATATAGAAAACCACTATGTTTTGGATGAAAAAATTTATAAACCCCATGGAAAAGTTCTGAGTTTTAATTATTCCATCACTTTTAGTCCAGAACCTAGGTTCATAAATTAATAAATAATTCCTCTATTTTTCAATAAATAACCTCACAAAATACTAATAATATTCACTAAATCACCATTTATACCAATATTCTCCTCATTATCCCTCTATAAATCATTCCTATGGTGTTCCAAATAGCTTAAAAATTACCTCCTAGTATTTTAAAATTACCAATTTAATTAAGTGATTATCTCCTTTTTATTTAAACCAAGTACTTTATTTATACCAAATATTTTTATTTCTATTTATTCAAGTTGTGATATTTTTCAAATACCCATTTAATATACATATTATTCCCATGTAATGAGAGACCATATTTCACACTCCATAAAAAATTCCACAATATTTTTTATACTCTTTATTCAATCAAAATTATCCCCTAAATTTTCTATGCCTATAGTATGGCTTTTCATTTTCCACACACATTTCCAACAATGTGTATTCAACAAGATATACCTATCGTCCATTGATTGGGGACATCCATGTATATAATACACACACACACACCATAATCATGATATTAACAGTTATTAAGTACTTTATTAAGTTATATGATCAATGTGGGTACTAAATGCATATAAATTATATTAATAAGATAGGAGGACCATGAATTATATAAACATAAAATAAATTTGGTATTGTTTTTATCTCATGATATATCATTTATTTGATTTTTTTTATATCCCAATAACCCAATTTTATGATGTATTAGCTGTTATCCTTGACTTGTTCTCATGATGTCATGATTTATTTAAATTATATATTTCCATATTGCATTTATGTAATTATCTTATGTCATTCATTAATATTCAAGATTATTATTCTCAAATTTTTATTAAACCATGTTATTCCCCTTGACATACATTAACTACATTAAAATATTTAATGTTTTGATTATTCTCTTACATGTATTTATAACTCACACATTTCTTATGTACATCACATCATTATCTCAAGTATTTTTAGAATATTTAATTAACTCTAAGGACTTATTAGGAACTTCTTAAATAATGTAGTTTAATCCAAGTGACTTGTTATTGTGATATATATAAAATTTCCCAAATAATCTATGATTTTTTTTATTTTGGTAATTTTTATGTATATATAAATATAAGAATTCATGAAATAATTTTCATAAAAGATAAGTGAAAAATTCATATTATATATTTGGGGATTTGAGGTTCAATTATATTAAACACACACACCACACACATAGGTTTAAAAAGTAGATCATAACCCATATAATGGATAACCCACCCATTAAGCCTTCTTCATTAACTTCATTGCATCTGGGGTTAAAATTGATTTGGTTGTGGTTGTGGTTTCTATCACCAAGGTTCTGAGTTAGAGTCCTTACATTGGAAGATCCTGAGATTCCAGAATAAATCACCCATGTCCCTCTTCCCCCATATGGAATTGGCCTAAAACCAAGGTGTTGTTACACTTCAGCATATGCCTAGTGAAGTAAAACAAAGGTGCTTGGTTGTGGGTGATGGAAAACCAATACCGTAAACACCCATTGAAAATTTATAGTTGGGAGCTTACATATGTGGTACGGTCTCCCCATAATCTTGTATCAGACTCAGGCTCAAATTCGGGTGGGAGGTAATTCTAAAAGGGAGGTGGTGATGTATGAATTATACATGACATATTCATTTTTTATTCAATAATTACCTAAATGAAAATAAGTTTTTACCATTTTTAAATGATCTTAGACCAAAAAATTAATATTTTTCCTCTCATATTTTTTATTTCTATGCTTCGAAAAAGATATGATCTAATGATACAATCGAACAACATTATCTGGTTTAATTATGATGGTACATTATAAAAAATCTCATGAATCCAATTAAATTACAAAAGACAACTGTTTGATTATGAAATCATAAATGTGATGTTCTTGTGTTGCACATATATATGTACTCTATTTTGGTAATGTAATTCCATGAGATTTTATTATATATAATCCACCGTATTAAATTCTATAAATTTTTTCACAAACTGAAAAATGATAATAATGATACTATATATAATTATTTTTTACACCTTAAAAATATTATTATGTAATAATATATGATAAATATGTTGTAATTATTTCAATTGGAATTTTTAAATGAAATAGTATTAAGAACACTAATGATTGAAATATTAATTTGATTAATTCAATTCTTCTATATATAAATTATTTATATTCCATTTAATGTAAAATATAAATTTTTTAAAATTTAATAATGTGAATTTGAAATATTATTTAATATATAATAAAAAATTATCTTTTTATGATTTGTTTGTATTTTTCTAAAATAGTAAATTTCTAGTTTAATATGAAAAAATATTTGTTTTCAAATTTTATTACTAATTAATATATTATCATTGAATAGGAATGACATAAATATTTATTAACATTGTTTTTCTTTAAAATAATGTATATTTATTTGATATATATAATATATCATGTTTACCAACCCATGAATGTCATTCTTTATCATGAAAAGTAATGTATTATAGAAATCAGTTTTGTGATATATTATATAATTCATCATAAAAGAATCTTTTCTATTATTTATAAATATAATTAAATATAATGGTGGTAAATTTTGGATTAATTACATCAATATATTTTTATAAGGGACCTATTATATTTTTTTGTAATTAAGTAATTAAAATTGTTAATATTTAATTTAGGAAAAGTATTTATTACGAGAGTAATCTAATGTGGCACAATTTTTCCAAATTTTATTGGACAATTAGAAATTATAAAAAGACATTTTTAGGTTTAAAAGGATTACCCGCCTGAATTACCTATGATACCTATCCAAAATCACCTAATTTTTATGTATTTCCAAGCATAACTCTTAATTACCATTTGAATCCCATGAAAAGACCCTTTTAATGAGTTATAAAAAGAAATAAATGACACCCATTCAATACATCATTCACATTAAAAATTCATCATTTAAACACTACCCATTTTTAATCCTACTTAAATCAACCACTATCCATTTATTTTATCCACATCGAATTAGATTATCTCAGTCATTTCCATGGAGAGCTTCAAGGGAAATCAAATTTTTAATGAGAGCATTTCCACCTTTCAGAATCACATTATTCATTAATTTTTCTTATTCTTATATTCCATAAAAACACAAATAAATTTTATTTATTTTAATTTATATAATAATGTTTCATTATATAGATATATGAAAATTTAACCATCCCCCTGAATCGAGAAAAAAAAGCATTGATCATCTATTTTGATGACGACCACCTCCACTATGCCATATGATACATTTATAATCACCTATTATAATGTATGGTATCAAGGATGAGTTTTATGAATAATTAATTTTTTATGAATCTATAATTTGTCTACATTGTCACCTTTTCATTTACTTTTATTTTATAGGTTCATTAGATAATCATATTGTTAGTCATGTGTATATACAGTCTACCGTCTCTAGAAGATATGCATCTTCTTCCATTAAATAATATAATGGATAGATATAAAAGTTTAATTATTGAAATAATATTTCGGAAATAATAAAATTAGTTATCTAAATGATAAATATTTTTCTTCTCTACTACCCCCTATTTCATGTAATAGAAAATTTCTAACTGTGTATATAAGTGGATTACCACCGTGATATGACGATCTTTTTCTTCAATTACTGGAAAATATAGAATAATTTAAAAATAATTATAATGTATAAAATTCTTGTATAAAACATGTGATATTTTTGAGTTTTTTGATACATTTTTTATAAAATAATACATGTCCTTCATTATGATAGGTTCATGTAAAGATAATCTCATGAACCATAAGTAATCATTGTAAATGGGAATGATTTAATTAATATAGAACATATGATAATAATTACACCATATAAAATTATTGTTTTATTATGTATGATATTTTTTTTATTTGATAAACATGAGTTTATTATTCATGAATATATTTCATGTTCATTATTTTTTCATACATAGGTAAAGTTTTCATCTAAAAAACCTTCTTTGAGAGAAATGTTATTTTATGAACATAATTTATTTTAGATGGTGTGTATTATTACAATTGGATATTTAATATAACTTATTCTCTATATTATTATTATTTTATATTCAACTTCATAATAACATTATTTTATTCTATTTTTTAGACTGTTCAAAATATGTAAGGGGTTTATTTTGAAACATCCTTCATTGAAAAGAATTTAAACTTTATAAAAATATTTACTTTTATATAGTTCATATAATGCACAACTATTCGGTTATAATGAATTATAACTATGCCTGGTAATTATGATCAATATTAATTATTTTTCCCATCCTAATTTTTTTTTAAATTTTACACATATTTTGATTGTTTTATTGAGTCTTGTATTTTTTATACTGAGTTGTAAAATATCATCATGACTTTCAATTCCTATGTCTCATTTAATTCAATATAATTTTAATTTCTTTATATTCATAATAATAATTATAATCATCCTCATTGATTAACCTATTTCTTAAATAATATCTTGAAGTGGATGTGACTAACTATTATTATTTCCAATGGATATTTTTCATCCATGTCGATGTTTTCTATATCAAAAGTGTAATTTATAACAAAAATAATTTTCCTCTCATGTTAACATAAATATTCTCTTCTACTATCATTAAATTAATATCTTTCTATCCTTTTTATGTCATTGTATTCATACATAATTTATATGGACTTTATTGTTTTAAATGTGGATAGTTTTTAGAAACATTTTCTTTTCAAGTAATTTTATAAGTGTTTAAAAATATTCCTTTAATATTTTTTACATCTATTTTTAATATATTCACAATATTTAAATATATTTTGTAAATATATATTAACATTTCTCACATGGCGGATTTTCAATTGAGTGAACTACTTTTACCTATTTACATTGTAATGTATCATTTTTTCTTCTACTGTTATTTTCTAGGAGACTTATTGTCATTGAAATAATGTTTCAAATATAATTTTTTTGCTATATTTAATAAAATACAAATTTTTTACACCTTATATGGGAAATGTAAATTCATACTTTCAACTAAATTTTCCTTTTACATATAATTCTTTTTTTCATAATATATAATGATTGATCAATGGTATTCTTTAAAAGATATTGTACACATTCTTGATCTAGAAATAATATGAAAATCCATTTTCCATTTATGAGATGATCCATCTAATCATTTTTCAATCCTAATAATCCCCAAGTATATTCTTTATTTTCTTCCAATTAATTTCATTTATGAACACCTAATGTTCCATTTCATTAATTGATATTAGTTCTGGTAGATTCCCAAAACATCGATTGGTTAGGGGATGTATTTTCTAAACCCTAAACGCATTTCATATGTATTCTGAATAATATATTTTTGTCCTAATTATTGAGTGGTATTTTTAAATAATGATTCAAATTTTTTTGGATACCAATTATTTCCATGTGTGTATCATATTATGATTTTTTATGTAAATATGAATGATTCAATGGGAAACACTTGAAAATTTATAATTGAAATTTAATCTCTGTGGGTTTTTATGTTACATTGTAACAAATCATCTTCCACCAATAAGTAATTTTTTACATCATGTGATAGGTTGGAAATAAAATTTATATCCCTTAAATTAATTTATTAATGCATGAGTCTTATAAAATATCATGGTGTCATGGTAGTGACCCTACACAACTATTTTTGATTTCCAATTATCATAGAAAACTATGTTGTGTTAATAGGGTTGACAACCTTGAATTATGAACATGGAGTCAAGATTACATATTGGAAAAATATCTATGATGTTCTGATCTTATGAAATAATAATTTTTTGATAAGTTTTATCATCAATTTATTCAATTACCGCATGTTTATAATCATTTTCATTGTGACATTATGTTATACCATACATTTTTAATGTTATGATTTATTATTTTGTTAAACCGTACATGGTGTTTTTGATAACCCCATATTATGCATCCCATTCCTTAGGATATGAATGAAATTGTATTATTTTTTATTACTATAAGTATATATTTTCATTTGGACAATTAATGGGTGAGTTTAAATTATATTTTTAGACTTATTAAATTCATATAAAGTGGAAATAATAGTGTGTACTTAATGGAAAGGGTAGTTATTTGTAAGTTAGTGATTTAACCTGATTCTAATAAATTCAAAACATAAATGTCAACTAATTTTATAAAGGAGAATTATATATTATTCTAATATTTATATCCAAGATAGTGTTGTAATTTATCTTTTTTTAGCACTAGATCTTGGATAATGGGTCTGAGGATGCAGATGTTTCTATCACACAATATTTAGATAACTTCTGAGATTAATATGTTATCATTTAGGAATTATTTATGATTTAGTAATAATTTTATGGTTTTTTATTTAATGATGACCACAATATTATTGTTATAGTTACACAATTAGTTTAGAAGTGTTGATTGTAATATGTTATCTATGGAACATGACAATAGATCATTGCTAACAAACCAAATTTTACAATACCATGTATCAGATAACCTCTAAAAAGGTGGAAATAGAGAGATTGTAAGGATTTCTTATCAGTTGTACCTATTTCTAGATAATAGAAAGGGGATGTGGTTTTTTAATAGATGCAACTATGAAAAGCAAACCCGAAACAATTTGGTCATGTATATATCTATCATCATTCTGGTTCATGGTGATCAGAACCTAACTATATAACTCGAAACACACTAACTAATGATATATTTTGTCTAATTCACATTCAACTTTAAAAACAAAGTGAATTCTTTAAACAGATTTTTTATGGATGTTAACTTTATTAAAGATCCTAATAATAAAATGAACATGAACTACATATATTGATGATAATGACTCATTAGTGTGGTCGTAATCAACATTTGTGAATTATTTCTTTTTTGATCATCATTTCCCCTAAGAACATTTAATATTTTATGTATTATTATCCTTTAAAATTATTTGAAAATTATATATGGATCTATAATGAAACAATATAATAATGGATTTAGTTGAAAAGGTGGATATTTTATAGACCTATAATCAATTTGGACATTAAAATTGGGTAGAAATATTCTTATTAATCGAAATCAATTATAGAAAATTCTGGTTAAAAATGATAAAACAGTCAAATTAAAAAACATGATTATGAATATAATGACGTTTAATAAGGAGAGATCAACTGTTGAAGTTGATGTAGTAAAAAATGTTTTTTTGTAAAAAATATGTAAAGAAACACATTATTACATGTCTCAAAAGGACGAAGAGATTCATTATTTGTTGAAAATGAAATTATAAAATAACTAGTTGCTATGGTAAAATGACTCATTTACATTACTACATGGTGAAATAATATTTTTATTCTTGTTTTTTTAATATTTATCATTTTAATTTTATCTTCTGTTATGTTAGTCATTTTAAACATCTTTATTTATATTGTCTATGAAAATTTGGAGGATAAAATTTATTTTTTATGAGAATATAATGACATGATATTTTAGTGTATATATCATTACAGTAAATTTGATAACATTATTGAAATGAACTAAAATAAATATTTTGATACATTAATAAATTATGTTGGTCACATTTAAAATATTTCAATATCTCAATGTATGATCAAATATATATATATATATATATATTTAATTATTATGATTGTATTAAATAGTGCTAAAAAATTAATTATTAAAAACACATTTGGATAATATATGTTTTTTGTCTATATATTGATTATTTTATGTATAATAACAATGATATAATTTTTATAAAAATATTTTAAAAAAATTATTATAATTTTTAATAAAATAATAAGCTTAGAGTTGATTTGTTGGATTTGTATAAAATATCTAGATTGTAGTTGAATTGTTTAAATAATTGTTTCAGATAATTTTATTACTAATTATGGTATTTTTATAACTTATTAATGGATTGTATATATCCTTTATTTATACAATTATTTATTTTTAGTAATTATATTATATATAAATTTTAAACAACCTAGTGATTAGATATTTTTAATGTAATAATCATTCCTTTATTGAATAAATATTTGGATATATTATTTGATTATCATTTAATGTAACATTTCTCTTAATTATAAATTTAATTATACAATATGGAGGATAAATTTGGATTCATAATTTCAAAATATATATTCATTGATTATATTAATGTTGACGAATAAATTAGTTATTCTAATTAATATTTTTGAATGAAAACTTAGTTTTTAAGAGAATAATTTAAAGTGGTGTGAATTTTCATAAGAGTAGCTTATAATTAGGACATCTTTAATCCCCCTTTTAGTTTTAAAATGACACCCTCATTTTTATACAAAACATTCCTAAACTACCTCAACTTACATTCATGCATTATCATTCTTACCCCTTTTATAAATCTCATTTCCATGGAAAATAAATTTTCTTTAGATATAAAAGGAAAGAATGTACACCCACACTATAACTCGACATCTATTATAAGTAATTGTTGTCACATGTTTCAACCCAAAATCCACACCCCAGAGAAAAAATCTGTTTCTATAATTATTGATCAACATCCCAATATTTACATGGAAATATTAATGTAAAATATAAGTCTTATGTGGGAGTGTTTTTTCGTCATATTAATTATTTTTTTTAATTTTTCATTTCATTATCCAACCTAAAATCATTAATAATCTATATTATGTATCTTTTATATACATAAGTTTCATTTTATTAATTTTGTAAAAAAAATCTATCCACTCTCTTCCACTAATAAAACATAATCTTCAACCATGTGTTTTATGGAAGACTAAATACATGAGGTGATGAGTTTCACATTTCATCACATCTTCAGGGGTTAAATATCAAGGATTGTATTAATGATTTATTATTTTATTTTAACTCTTACAAAATTATGAAATTTTAATCTTTTTCACTTACATTATGTTCATCAATTCTTTAAGGCATGATATCATAAATCATATGTATCTGTGGACCATAACCTCTATGAACAACACATATTTTTTCTACTAAAAACCTTACATGGTTTGACCTTAAATTAACGATAATGAAATTATATTTTTTATATTATTATTTATAATAATAAATGATAAATAATTTTTCACTCTCCTTCACCATATTTTATTGAAAATAAATTTATTGGCTAGGGGTATGTGAGGAAAACTGCCACAAAGTTACAATGTATTTTGTTTTCCATTACATCCAACCATGTATGAATTTAAAATGTTTTTTTATATTTAAAAATTATATTTATCACCCTATTAATATTCTATAATATTTTTAAATATATTATAAAAATAATCTAATTGATGTTCAATATGATCATATTTTTATCGAAAAATCAATATGACCACATCATGTAACCCACTTGGGTGGAACACATTAAATAAATTAAAAACATGTGATAAAAATTAAAATATGGAAAATAAGTTATAGTATAAATAATTTTTTATTAATGTTTTTAATAATGATAATTTTTTTATTCAAGTGGTTAAGGGTAATAGAAGAATACTTTCAAACACTACTAATGGTTAAATATTAAGAAATTATTCTTTGATACTCATGTTATATTATGTACCTAAATTGTTTTAAATTTTGTATATACTTCCAATTTTATATTTAATGTCATTCACTATCAAAATAATAATATTTAATCATTATTTTTATCCATTAATTATATCATGAGGGTTTCATTTGAATGTTCGAATATAGTAAGGGATTGTTCTCCCAAACTCCCTTCATTAAGATGCTATTAATATTATAAACCAATATACTTTTTAAAAGTTTATATGATATAAAATGTATATACTACCACAAAAAATTCATTATTAAAGTTATTTGAGGTTCTTCTTCTTAGTCCTTTTCTTCATTGGTTTTTGATTAATTTGTTACAAAATTCTCATTCTAATCGACAAAAATCTTTTTTAAATGAGTTGCGAATTATTTTTGGGAAAGTGATCTATTGAGTCTATTTTCCTAAAAATATATTCTCAAATGATATATATCATATTTATATTGGGATATAACATTTCATTTTAGTCAATATCTGCCCTTTTTTGAATTTCTACCTCAAATAAAATCGTATTATAGATAATAATAACTCTTATACTTTCCGTGGGATATTTTTTTGTGTGCATGTTTTACATTTCTAAAAGTGTGATATATAAAAAAATTATATTATATGTCTATTGAGAATATTGTATCCATTAATAAATTTATATATGAAATTTTAAATATCATTTTTTGTGGGTTTCATAAATGGGTTTAATGGACTATTAATATTTTCAACATAGATATTATTCGAAAGTGTTTTCCTTTCATGTAAAGTTATAATTTTTTTTATAAAGTATTATTTAAAAATATTAATTATAATTTTTCAACTAATTTGAAATTATTCTAAAAAATTAAAATAAAATATTATAAATTTTTTACACCTGTTTTCTATTAATTATAAAGAATCAATTTTCCCCATTTAATTTTTAACCTTTCATTTTGTTAAATTTTTCATTTTCATAGATACTTCCTCTTTATGAGTTCATGTTTTAAAAAATATAATTCTTATTATCATCCTTAATAAAATATTTTTCTAGATTGGTTAAATGGAAAAGTGTAATTTGTACGTTAAAAAAATTCACATTGCTTCTTGGTGTTTCCTTAATCTATGATGTATTCCTGATTAAATATATTACTCAAATGATACTTTTAAAAAACATTTTCTTGATGGAATACAAAACACTATTTTACATCTATTGGATGATCCATAAATTCTTTTTATGACTAATAATACACTTTAAGAAGATTGATTCTATTCCAATGCTTTCGAATGTTAATTCCATTTATTCCAATACATTGATTGAAGGGTGTTCAACTAGATTCCAAATACATCAATTTATTGTGGAGAGTGTTGTACATACCATAATCCATTGTCATATATGAGGAATATACCACATTCTTAATCATCATTTTTAAAAGGTAAATAAATAGAATGTTTCATAATGTCATTAGAAACTTGTTAATTTTCCATGGGATTATGATGTTTTGAATATTAATATTTTTATAAATTCTTCCTTTCAGAAACAATTGAAAATGATACAAAAGGAATTTTAATTCATTATGTTCTATGATATGTTGAATGAAACATTATTGAACACATATGTATCATTTTTATAATTTTATGTGTGGAACTATAATTATACAGATATATGATTAATTTGATAATGTTTTTATTTAATGAGATATCATGGTGTTAGGGTAGTGGACCTTGCTAACTTTTTTTGTTGGGTTAGTTTGCCTCACCAACTATGTTATGTTCATGAATTTTGGATCCCAAAATTATTCTTATGATGTGTTTTTTTGTGTTATTCCAAGCACATGTGATGTCATTCACTTATGATATGATTATCATTTAGACTATTTTGTCATATATTTATTCGATTCATAGTTTGTTATGATGATTCCAATTATGATATCATGTAATGCCTCACGTTTCTCTTATTATACCGAATTATTAGGTTTACCATTACTAATATTTGGGATCACCCCTTATAATATATAACCTAAAATGGGTTATGAATAAATGTATTATGGATGAAATAACTAGAAAAATATATTATTAAGAGAATTTATGTGTTATACTAAATACTCATTATGGGTTTATTATCTTCTTATATAGAGGAAATAAAAACATTAATTTGATTAAAATCCATGAGATTTATTATATTGTTATTATTCATAATTATATAATATTCTAACATAAATGTAATTGGATTTTAAATTAAATAATGATATTCTAATCATAAATTCGTATTAATGGAAATTTATTAGTTTTTGTGCTTGGTTTACTAAATCATTGAGTGAGGCCCCAATGGTGCTATAGTGTCAAGGGGACATAACGGTGGGGTTGTTATCACCATCCAATGACATTGTTAAATGTTTGATTATTGTATTTTGTTCTTTATAAAAAAATTCTTTATAATTTATGATTATTTTTATTCATTGTTTGAAATATTACATACATTATTATCACAACATGATTTTTCTTCTATTTGAAATTGTACTTGATATTGAAATTCCAGATACAGTTGTATTGAATGTTATTAGTAGTTTCTTTGTATGATGAAAACATAAAAGTGATAAAAAAAATATTCTTATATATAGTTCACATAGGTATATTATATCATTTTAAAAACATTAATGATACATTTTATTTGGGTGAGATACTCTTAGGATATTGTGATAATTTATCACGGCGTATTCCCATAGTAATCTAAATATTTAATTATTTTGACAACATGTCCCTCCACTAGAAAATCTAAATTCATATTGTCTGTTAGGTGTTCCCTTATTTGAATATCTACTTTAATCATTAGACATTATGAATTTTAATAATGAATATATTTGTTCATAAACATTGATTTGTTAACCATAACTCTTTTATTTAATGTATGTTGTAAGTATGGTATGTTGGCTGATCATATACTGTATTAATGAATAATTTATGATATTAATTTTCCCTACTGATTTTTGTGAATGTTCAAATGATAGGCCTTTTATGGGAGTTATACATCATATTTAAGCTTAAGATCATGGAATTATATTTGGAGTGATCATTTCTTCAAATCTGGTGAATTAGGAATTGAGAACATATGTTGATGATAGTAGCATGGATTTTTCATGATTAGATATATCAATATTAATATATTATATTATATATTGAGACTTCTTAAGAGGACTCATGTAATTATAAAAATAACATATGCTTCTTGAGGATCCTTGGTTTATTCCTGTACACTATCCCAGGAAATTATGTTTTTTTGCATAATGTAACTGATAAAAAAGAAATATAGTGTCACATTGTAACTATATTCATAACATTACATTTGTTTTATAAAAATTTAACATATTAAAAAATTATTATTCCAATACATAGTTTAATAATTATTCATGTCGGTTTTTTCACAAATGTACCTTCAACAGTTACAAAAAATAACATACATTCATGTTGATAATTAAATAAACCTTTATTAGCCTTGTATTTATTTTTTTAATAATTTGAATATGTATAAAAATTATACAGAAAGGAGACAAAATATTTATCTATTTACCTGAATATTTAATAAATATTTATTCACTATGTTTTAAAGTATTCATTGTTATAGTTAATTCTTTAGAGGATTCTCACAATACCTAAACTGTATATCCTTAAGAATTCTCTTAGGAATGTAGAGAAATTCCCTTCTTCTACTAGAGTGAATCTTTATCACCTTGATATAAAATTTTTTTATCAAAAATTATTTTCAAATGCATTAAATATAACCAAGATAGTACATAGAAGATTTTTGTAATGATGATAAGAGGTTCGTGGAACATGTATGGATTTCCTCTAGAGGGAATATACTCGTAATTCCTATAATTGAACTAAAATATGATAAATAGATATATTCTAATAAAAAATAATGAACATTTTATTAAATTAAAGGTAATAATTTATTTATTATTATTAATGACATATTAAAAGTGAAAATATAGACACTTTGTGGTTTTTTGAATTCCATCAAATAATATTTGATTAGATTTTATTTATAATGAAATTATACTCTAGTAAATCATGGAGTAATAAATCATTAGGAAAATAATCCGTGTAAGAAACTGACAAATTTGTTCCTCTACTCCACTTGTAACTATCATGTTGTATTATATAGCTCATATAATAATTTATAATAATTTATTAATCATTTATTGATTTTTTGAAATAGATATTTGTTTTTAGTTTCTAGTTTATGAGTTCATTAATAGTGATTTTTCTAAAAATGTTTTCAAAATATTAATATTCATCAATCCAAAGTTATATCCTCTTAAATAGATTCTTAATAGATGAAGAATGATCGATGATTCAGTTGGGTCGTGCTATGGATTCTTGATGATATACATGGATATATGGTGTGTGATATAAATTAAACACACCGTACCTAAGTTCACTACAACCAGATAGGTCAAGGGATACATGACAAAATAAGTTGTAGATGACATGGGGTTCATTTAAGAAATACAATTTGTTGACTAGGACACCCTAACACTCTATCAGTTGGACCACATAATTTGTGTATGACATACATTCCATGCTGTATTTGTAGTTTAGGGTTGATATTCATGCTAAACAGTTGGTCAAATTTGTTTTAAACATCATGTGAGACTGACTTGATATTAAATTATTGAGATATAAAACATGTGTCTTTCTTACACTTAGTGTTCCAAATTAATAACTACATCAATAGAACACCCTACATCATTAGATGGGTTATGTAGATACTCATCAAGAAGATCATAGAATGTGTGCCTCTTTAGTACATTTTATCCCCTAGGATTATATATTAGATATATGATTACTAAAGAAAAATTCTATTATCTCATTATTGTGTGTTTTGTAGTCAACATGGCATGAAATTATTAAAGCATCACAATAAATAATTAATTATAACCATAAATATAATTACATAGAAAATTGTTTATGTGATCGCTTTATGAAAATATTTTGAGTGTTCATAAATTCTCATTTAACACAATTTAAATATATATAAATGTGTGTCAATTCATTTAGTTGGGATGATGCTTCAAGTAGAGGGTTTCTCCAAGTCACATTGGATTGAAATTAGGATAATTTTATTAAATAATTAATTTTAGTTATAATCATAATTATAAATTACTGGTTGATGTTAATGTGTGAAAATAAATTTTAGTACATTTATTAAATTTAAGTGGTTGACCATTAAATTAGACAAATTAGTGTTTGTTATTTTTTAAAAATTTATTATTATTATATGGTTTTTAATAATTTAAAAAAATTATTAAAGGAAATAATTTCATTCGTATCCTCTCATTATGTTTTTCCCTCATGCCTAAAATTTTTATTATGTGAATTTTTTTCAATAATCATTTGAGTACCGTCAACATAAGTTTCATAAAATATTATGTAATGGATGGAGAAACGAGGATATTTGAGGTAGTTAAAGTTAATATCGAAGGGGAAAATTTTTTGGAGGTATAATGGAACACATGTGGAATGCTATAAATTGAACATGGAATGGATCAATGACTATATTCTTGATATTCAATCATTTTTTATAATAATCAAGATAATAAAACTATCAAAATGGTCATAGACATTCCAAAATATTTATTTTATTTCTATCAGAATCATTGTTAATTATTTATTGATTTTAAATTATTAAATCATTTAACTAACAAAAAATGATATATAGAATTAAAATAAAACATATAATTTTTGAAATTTATGGAATGTTTAACCTCTTAAGTAAAGTACACATAAAATTAAAAAACACATTATAAGATAAAAAGTTCATTTTACACATAACGATCAAAAATGCAACCATTATAATATTAAGTTATTATAGATTTCAATTATATAGTTTATTGATGATGAAGAATATCCTAATATTTGATAGATCCCTCACCAAGAAACTAAAATTTATTGGAGATTGTTGATGAAGGTTTTTTGTTGACAAGAAAAATTCTATATAAAATGGATTATCCTACACTAGACCTAGTGTGGATTTCAAGGAAAATTGTTGATGAAATCTTAACATAGAATTTTTGGATTCTAAATTCAACTAAAAAAATCATGGATGTATGTATTAATGTAGTTCACATGTTTAACACACACAAATACATTCATTTAACTGATAATGACCTCACATCGGTTATGAGTGGGTATATAAGGATGGTTGGAACTATAATATCAAAATGAAAATATATTCTAAAACTAATAGTTAGGGATATTATTGTTCGATATATAAGTGTGAGATTAATAAATTAAATGTTTATTATGAAATTTAAAATTACAATTTATGTTATAAAACATATTATTAATAATATAATCATATAAACATATATAATTTAGATTATATAATTGTGGACAAATAAATAGAAGGGAAACCTTCTAAATAATATCAATATTTTTGAACGTTAAATATATTTATAAATTATAAAATTCCAGGAAAAAAATTAAATTTTCTTGAAAATACAATTCAGTATGTACTTAGAGATGATACTTCTGAATACCTACTCTCTATTTATATTAATAATGTTGATGATTTCAAATATGTGCAATGTTTCATATTATAATCCAGGACTATTGAGCTTTTATGGAAACACATTGATAGTATTTTGTATAACATCATTGGTCACCTTCATGGTCATTATCAATTGAAGGAATTTAAATATGATATGGGTTCTTAATTATATGGTTCATTTCCATGATTGGAGAGACCATGAATTTTGGACCTCATGTAGTCACGATGATTAGCCACATCAAGAAACTTTAAATCATTGTTATTGTGATCCTTGAAGAGATATACACAATTATCATATTATTGTTACTACTAATGAAGTTCTAAGTTTCATTTGGAATTATAAAAATGTGAAATATATATTTATCAAAAAAATGCATCCTCAGACACAATATGAATGAAAGATAATGAGGATGATCTCACTTTATTTATTGATGGGATCAATCATGTATTCCACATTTTTTACTAGTCTAGGCGTCTCCAATGGTTTTTGCATGGTATAATGATAACATGATGATCAAGGAGAACATCATTTATATATTTTTTAGGTCATACTAATATATCAAAAGTTTACTAATAATATATTCATTGTATATATATGATGTGAAGAGTTACTTTTTGATGATATACTTATGGTAGTTTAAAAATTTTACAGAGCTATTTATATTCATAGCTAGAAAATGTAAAAAGTTTCAATCGAGGATCTATTAGTTGAAACTTTACAATGTATGCAATTGTCACTAAATCGGTCAAAGATTACACATATATTATAAATTATGATACATCTGTTTAATCGGATTGGATTTACAATGATACACAAGAGTTAGATGTATTTTATAATAGTATCAACTTTATCATAATTTATTTTGATAATACTCCATTGATTGTTCTTACATAGGAGAAATGGTCACATAAATAGGCAAAGAACATACTCTTATAGTTTAACATTAACGACCCAAACATTATAACTCAAAAAAGTTTCATGAATAAATTTGTGTTCAATAATATATTATAGCATTATACTCATAAAACACATATTGAAATAAAAAGTCTATTTTTTTAATGAAATTAATTATTTGGATAGAAAATAACCAATTGAAATAGAAAATATTTCATGGAAATAAACTGAAATGGGAATATTTGGACCACCATTATATAATAGATTCATTAACCTCTCCCAAAACACTATAGATATGAATCAGAATACTATAGTCCGAATCAAAATCCTAGAAAATGAAAATGTAAAAACTTTGGATGAATATTAATGTTTTTTTAATGAAAGAATGAGGTGGTATTTTTAGAGGTCAATATAACCATCAAAATAGTAATGTGATCATTGGAATAATAACATGGCCAATAAGAAAAGTAACATGACCATTATGACCCTAAGAATAGTAGTTTGAGGCCATGTTAATAAATTGGAATAGAAATTATACATATCATAAGTAATTAAATCAAATAAAAATATTATGGGTCCCTAAAAAATTATGCTAGAAATACAAAAAATGTTGTTTTAATAAAATATATTTTTATACATTGTATAAAAATATATTCTTTATGTTTTAAAAAATAAAATTATATATTTTAGGAAATTATTTTTAATAAAATGAATATTAATTTTGGAATGATCATCCTCAAGGTGTTTGAGGGTTAATTTTTTAGTAACTTTATGAAATACTTCAATTTTATTGGAATAATAAAATCACTATTCTTTAATAACTGGTGTATTTGAAATTACATTATTGTTGATGCAATAAAGGTGTAATCAATTATAAAATATTATCCTAGATGAAAAACTTGGTTTATTCTTTCTAAAATCGATAAAATTAAAATTCCAAAACTAAATAGTATTCTCCAAGGCCTAAAGACTTATGTATTCCAGAAAAATAATATGTTTTCTATTTTAAAACATTAACATTGACTAAAATTATAATTTTGTATTATAATGTTTTTTATAAATGCATTTAAATTTTAAAAATCATTTTCTATTAGTGAAATATATATTATAATGTTAAAAATGATTGTATTCAAAGATTTACCTCGGATATTATATTTATTTAAATTGTTTATCCTTAAATTACCCCTCTCAACATGTATAGAAAATCCCTCACCCCACCCCTAGAATCCCATTACTCCAATAGTATCAAAATAAAATTTTAAACTATATTCCCTCCTATAAATCCATTTATCATCCATAGGGATGTTCCATATCCACTCAAATCCATGAACTAAAAGATTTTTGTGTTGTATGAAATATGAATACCTGAGAATAAGATAATGTTTCGACAATTTGTCTTCTAATTTTTGTCTTCTTTTCCAGTTTTTCAAAAATAACATAAAAATAATCTAATATTTATTATAAGTATTTAAATATTCTATTAATGTATAATAATACTTATTATTATATATTACTTTATACTTCTCTCTCTTCAACTTTTTAAAATGTCTCGATAATAGTCGGTTAACCAACAATGAGTACATCTCAAATTAGTTTCATATAAGAAATCATAAAAATGATTAATTGAAATTATTTATAACATATAAATAAATAAATTTATTTTTTATTACGGTTTTGGAGTAATTATTATAATTTTATAATTAAATATAAAGAACTACTTTTTAATTAATTAAATATGGAATATATTAAATAATATTGCATAATTTTTTTATATTTAACGATGGATATAGAGAAATATAACAAAATTATTATAATTGTTAAAAATACATAAATTATAACATAATTAAATTTTTTGGTTATTTTAATAATGTTATGGATATTATTCAAGTAGTGGAAATGTGGAGAAATAAAATGGGTTTTATTTTTACGGGACTGTTGAACACATTATCTATATCTTTAGGTTATCTCATCATTCACATTAGTATCAATATTGATGTTTATTATAATGTCCTTAAAAATAAATTCCAATATTTTATCATTCAACTTTTTGTATATTCATGTTTCTTCAATTCTGAATTTTTTTCAATCCATTTACACATCTTTCCAACAAGATAATATTTTTTTTCAAAAATATCACATTTTTCCAGTTGATTTATTTCTTATATAATCCAAAATGTTAGTTTTTATAAAAATATATGATTTATAATATTCTTTGACGAAACTCAACGGGTATTGTTGATAGTTTTATTTATAAAAAATATTTTTAACTAGCATTCATTTCAATATTCATACTTCATGTCAATGAATATGTCACAATTATTATGGAATAAAAGATTGTGATAATGTTAAAATTTTATAGGCGGTCACAAAATTATAAATCACTATAATAAATTAGGTAATTTGATAAAACATAATATTTTTTTTTATTTTTCTTAGCCATGATTCTATCTCTGTTCACAAAAATAATCTAATGATTTATGTACATATGTTATGTGTAAACATTATAATAACCCCATTTACAATTATGTGCGATATTTGAAAAATATTTTATAATGATTAATTATACTGAATATCCCACATTAAATACATTTATCAAATATTTACATAATAATTATGATTATTATGTGATGATTATGATATAATATGATTGTTCTCACCCATATAAGTTGTATTTATGGATCAAATACCTTATATGTTCTTCTTCCCTTTTTCCATCCTTTATCACACCCCTTTTAATGATGTAAATGAACACCCCATGATTTTAAAACTAGAAGATCATAATTTATAACATATATGACATGAACTACCTCTCTTAGAAACTAATGCATCACATTATGGATTTATTATATATTTATTTTTAATCATTTAAATCTATTTGATAACTTTTAATTCATATAACATCAATTTACAAAAATCTGAAACACTATAATTTTGTTTACTTAAACACGACTATCACACCCCGACCGACACATCCTTTTAAATTTAATTATTTTGGGACTCACTTTTTAGCTGTGGTTTGACCCAGTTTTATTTTAGATGAAATTCGGATCTGGTAAGGGTGCGTGACTATACGTATGACTGGGTATGGAGCCAAACCTTAATAAGGGAACGTTTTATGAATAAATTTATTTTTATATGGATGTGCGACTTGTCGTGATCACGCACGGGTCAATGCACAGAGTCCAGACTCAGCAATTAATGCAATTATTTTGTAACTGATTTTATCACTTTAGTATTATTATTAATATTATGATTATTTAAGTTAACGTTTCAATTAGATTATTATTATTATTATTATTATTATTATTATTATTATTATCTTGGTTAACAATTTATTTAGGTCATTACTATTCTTTCTATTTCAACTAATATTAATTTTGGTTATAATATTAAATTGTGGTCGCAAAGATAATTTTTTTTGTGTTTTTTTAATAATTATAATAATTTCATTAAAATTAATATTATTATTATTATTATTATTATTATTATCATTTTTTAGATTGGTTTGGAATTATTTTTCTTTGGATTTATTTTACATTATTTTTAATTTTTATTCATTTACATTTCTTTCTTTATTTTTCTTTCTTTTTTATCTTTTTCTTATTTTTTTCTCTTACTTCCCCTTTTCCCCCCGTCGTGCCAGGCCCCCACCCCCACTTTCCGTTTTTTTCCTCTTCTTTCTGCGCCTCTTCCCTCTGCAACCCTAGCCGCCCTTGGCTGGTTGCAAACCCAGCTATGTCATGCTATACACCCGAAGGCCTCCTCCGATCGCACAAGAAAACTCATGATCCCTCTTCCTCTCTATACCACCTCTGCCCCCTCTCCTGGACCAGCCTCTTCCTCCTACTCCCGTGAATTGGACCAGTAGTGCACCTCGCAATGACCGGTGCCGCCCCACTGCCTCGCACCGCTCCCTTCCACAGCGCACCGCCGTACCTCCCATGGCTGGATATCCCTCGGCATTGCCTCCCTTCTAGAATGCCTCTCCCCGTCGTAGAAGTATCACCGACCTCCTTCCTTGCATTACCTCTCTCAGCCGCCGACCGCACCCTTCTCCCTCGCCCAGCTTCCCATCCGCCGCACTGCCATCCTCTCATCTTGGTTCGGGTTTCCTTCTGCGCGAATACTCTCCTTCTGAAAAAAACTCTTCCCGGCAGTCTCACTCTCTGCCCTGTCGGCGCCTCCCTGCGGCCTCACTCCTCCAAGCCAGTTCCGGAATTTCCTTTGTCTGATCCTCTATCCAACCCTGACCCTCCTACCGGCAAAGCCACTTCTAGAACAGTTCTCCTTCAGCGTCCCCCAACAGTTTTCCACATCTTCTCCCTTCGGCGTCCAACCCTCTTAGTAAGCCTCCCCTATGACAAACTATGGTTTAATTTTTTTTATTTTTGGGTCATGATTCATATTCTTTTGGGTTGAAGTTTGAATTTTGGTTTGTTTGCTGTCTAATTGGTCCAATTGCTTCTTTTTAGGAATTATTTGTGTTGTTTGCGATGTGATTGTGGTGCGAAAGGGGTTTCACATCAAATTGGTGAAGTTTTTCTACATATCAGGTAGGTGGTTCCGCTCTTGATTATTAGCCGATTAATCAATTCGAAAGTTAATTTAATTTAGCATGTTATTTAATTAATATGTATTGTGCGAAGTTGATCTCTGATGATAAATCATTATTTTAACTCTTGGTAGCATATTTATATCAGGTATGTGTTTCCGCATATATGTGTTGTTGGACAAATTAATTTTCTTATTTAATTAATTTAGTATACTAATTGATTATTTTTCTTGTAGAGAATATAGTTTCACTTAAGGTTTAATATGATTTCGATGTGTTTCGTAGTGTGTTATTTAATAAGAATGTTTTGATTTTGTGAAAACCCGTGCTGAGCTTTTCATAGTGTTTCATAAACATTGATGTGGGTTTATTATGCCTCGCAAGTGCTGCGAATTCTGTTTTATCATGTTTTTGGTGTTGCGTCATGGTGCGCTTAGTATTAGGAAGGATGTTTGAGTGCATTATCGGTATAAAACTTTAATGTGATATTTCAAATTCTTTATAAATTGTTTAATTGTTTAATTCATTTATTAAATTGAATGTATAGTGAGTGGTCCCTTCCTCGGGGGTTCGAGTCGTCGATAGTAAGGACCTGTGCATATGCATATGCATGAAAATGAATATGTATGGCGTTGAAGCGGTCTTGGGTAACCCTTGTCAAAAGCTACGTGTTTTGAGGTAGGTTTCATATGCCTATGCCTTTAGTTTGAATTTCATAATTTCTTGCTTTCTTTGAAAATATGTTATATGTATATATATGTTATATTTACATGTTATGAAATCGGGGTGCATTCGCTAATAATGGTTATGCATTTGTTTTGAAAAAATGTATTGTATTGCAAATGCCATTTGGACTTTCAAAAATTAATTGCATCGTTTTAAGAAAGAGTTAAAGCTTATTTTTTTATATATATGTAACATTTATATTGTTAAATTGGGATTTCGAAAAGGTTTTGCAAAGATTTTAGATGATTATATGTTAAAAAATGAAAACTAATATTTGTGAAACCATAAAGCCTGGTTGGCCCTTTTGAAATGGTTTGTAAAATTGGAAAAAACCCCTCCTAAGGAAAATCCCCTTGGTTTTAGAAAAAGACTTGTATGTTGAGTGTATAAATATGTGCCTAATATTGGGGATTATTCTTTATGTAATGTGAAAGAGGGTAATGCGCTTAAGGAGGGAGAACGGTGGTGAGAGGTTTAGCGAGTTTTTAGGATAAAGAAAGTGTGATTTTTATTTCTTTTCTTTTGATAAAAGATCACCACCTTTTTGGAATAGAGCACAATGGTAAACTCGGGCATCTAGGTGGGTGACCAGGACTAGTACGCTAGATGACACGGCAGGGGTTCGTCCCGGTTTGTCTAGCAGGATTGGCGCAAAAACACTAACTAAACATATGAATTTCTGAAGGTCGTGTCCTTCTAAGACACATTTTCTGAGGGTCGTGGCCTTCTAAGCCACATTTTCTGAGGATCGTGGTATTTTAAGCCACGTTTCACCGAGGTACGAGGTCTCTAAGTTCCCACTTTTTCTAGCTACCTATAGGCATTTCCCATGGTGCTCATTTGTGACATGCTACTAGCGGTGTAACATTCTTTTCAGTTGTTTCATACTTGATGACTCTTTTTGTGAAAACAATATTTTAATCCAAATTGGTTTCTTTTCATTTGAAACGTTAAAGCATGTTTGGAACCTATTTTGAAAATGTAGTTGGAGTAAAATGCTTTATTTGAAAATGAAAACTCGTTACTTGGATTTGGAAAGAAGGAAAACATTATTTTATTATACCTTATTTTTCAAACTAGCATGATTGGATTTCTTACTTAAGGAAGGGGAATAGGACGTGGTTGCATTTTGGATTTCCTACTGAGCGTCTCGGTGCTCATGGCTACATTACTTTTCAGTTGCAGGTTTCAGTCTTGGATTGCTCTTGGGAGCGATTGTAGATGACGTACCTTGGTGATCCACGGGGTCACCTGAGGTATGTCTCGTTTTGTTTATTCCTTTTTCTACTACCACGTTGTTTAGTTCTTTTTCCTTTTTTTTATCTGCTTGTTTAGTTTATGTTTATTCACCCTTTTCTTGGGCTAAAATCATTCCCAACTAGTTTATTTTGATGCCCGGAACTAATTGCTAGCTTGTGGGGATTGGGAACGCCCTTCGGTCCATGTCACGGACCGGTTCGTGACAAAATGGTATCAGAGGAGGTTTTTGTTCATGTTATTTGGGATGTCATGTAGATCGGAGATAGAACTGTCGGTACTCGAGTGGTAGGTATGATAAGAGCGTCACGAACTCTTACGTGTTCCGGTCCTCGAGTAACCAGTGGTAGTCCGGGAATTAAGTTTTGGTTTTTCTCTGTGTGGATGGGGATGACAATAGAGGTAAACCGGTACTGCGCATGGTCTCACATGGAGTAGCGACCCATGTGACACCTGAGAGTACGGTTTGACACTCCTAGTGGGTGGTGCTTGCCTAGGGCATGGTCTGCTAAACCATGTAACTGGGTTAGACATGACCACTATTCCTCCGCCCATGTGTTTTAATGTTTGTGATCTCTTTCCCCAATTTTGTGTTTGACGTGAAATTTTTTTCCTTTAAAAAGTGAAGCAGACTTTGTTGGTTCTCTTATTAGCGGTTGACATGATATTTGGAGTTCGTTTCTCTTGGACCTCTTTTTTGGAATTTGGCTTTGATTTGTCAACGTTGAATTTCTAAAGGGATGTTTTGGGTCATCTTAAATTGAAATCAGCTGTTTTATAAATGGAAAGCATTCTTGAAATTTCTCTTGAATTTTTGAAATGGGTTTGAAAAGAAAAAGGTACTTTCTAATATTGAGAATGTTTTGTTTTGACAACGGAGAAGCCTTGTTTCTTTCCAGTGGTATTCCTATGGGTGCTCGTATGTGCATATGGACTTGATTAATGGATAGTTGATGGATCGTGTGGACGGGTGCCTAAGTGGCATGAAAATGCATACTTGCAAGGCACCATGGAATATCATTGGTAGTTGATTGATCTCTAAGGTTGCTTCTTGTTTCCTAGAAAGTGGTCCTTTTTCTTAAATGGGTTTTCGTGCTCAAATGGTTTTGGATGTGGAAAAAAATGACATTTCGTTTAGAGTAAAGATGGATTTTTAAAATAGATTTTTGGTTTATTGTGCAGGGCTTGGTCTTTCAAGTGAGTGTTTTCTTTGAAAATGAATTGATGTTTTAGATTGGAATTCTTGGTTTTGTTTCTGGAATATTGATGTTTATATTGTGATGTGTTTGGATTTGTGGAAAGTTGGTTCGTGTTTTTTTGTTTGGGATATGCCCTCTAGAAACATTCCATGGGTTCCAATAGGTCTCTATCTTTTCTTGGCCCGACTCAGACTCTTAGTGGAGTGGCAGAGTTTGGTTCTTCTCGGTGGTGTCGGCTGTTCGTAGAAATCGATGTCAGTTGAATGTCGTTTAGTGCTTTGGGAATGTTGGAAGTGTCTCTAGTTATGGAGGAACTCCAAATGTTGTGCGGATGTAAGATTGTCTCGAGTACGTCTGGTGGAGCGGGACTAAACAAGTGAATCCTGGTCGTTCCATTTTCGATGAAAATGGGGATGTCGTGAGCGATCCTCAAGACTAGCCTCATTCCACGGTTGTACCTAAATAAGGAAAGGCAAGGAAGGTTGTTGATCTCGTAGGTTCCTGACCATTCAACAGAGGGTGAAGGAGGTATGTTGACCTTTCTGATGATCTTGTTTCTTGTTCCCCAGAGGTTGTGTGTAACGATCAGTTTAAAGATCGTAATAGTTGTTCGTCCCGTTTATACTGTGGTAAATGAATGTTCTTCGTCTGTTGACAAGTGTGAACCAATGGGACTTGTTCTTGGAGTGCCCCTCTCTTCAGTTTGTGTCATGTGTTTGACAGACCACTCAGTCCCCTATCTCAAGTGTGGTCAGTTAGACACTCTAGGTCGTTCGCTGCAATTCTAAGTTGGTATGTTAATAGAGTGGCCGCACGAGACACGAAGAGAAGTATGCAGGCTGCTTTTCTAGTAGAGGAAGTTCCATTTAGAAGTGGTCAGCTTGTGACTGCGAGGCTGGAGATGTTTCAGACATCAGTACCCCAGCCATAGGTCTCGGGGTGAAGCTTGTGCGCAGTCAGGACTCATCAGACGTGGGACGGGCTTGGTCCGACTTTAGTCCGCATTGTCAGGATGGGGAAAACTTAAATTTCCCTATTGTGGTACCCTCTTCGAAGGCGTCATTCTTGTTGTCAGGGGAATGGAGCCCTTGTCTACTTGTCGTGGTCTTATTTTATGGGAGTTCCTCTATGGCATTAAAGAGGTTTGGAAAACCCCATATTCTTGTAAAGCTAGTGGGTGTGCTTCATGAACCTTCTTGTGGTCGGAGATACTCATGTCTTGTGTAAACGTTGTGTGCCTGTCTGGTTCATCACCTGGTTAGGGGTTTCTGCTATCAAAGCTATCTCACATGGCAGAGTGTTGTCCACTGTAGGAATGATCAGTGCGGGTCGGCCCGTGTGGCAGGTTCACGATGAAGGGTTCAATCGGTATTGCTTATAGTAAACTAGGAATTCCCGTGTGGGTTTCGTGGTGTTAGAAATTTTTAAAATGGTGGGGAGTCCCTGTGCGGGTCTCGCCGATGTCTCGTCTTGTGCTAGTTCAACATAGGGAACTCTGAGGGTCAGGCCAGTGTTAGAGGTTGTATGAGTTGTGAGTTGTTTTGATTTGGAGAACCAATGTTTAATGAGAACCCTAATATGGTGGGGATACCACCATAGGATGAGCTTGTGGGAGATTCTATTTTCAAAGTGCGCTTGGTGGAGCAACCCCTTACTTCTGCTCTGCCTGACCTCGACCATGTCAATTAGTTAACTCATATTGTGGGTTACGGGACGTTTGTTCTTGGAAATCTTGAGCAGCCCTGGCGATCCCTAAATTAGGGGTCGGGGTGTTCTGTGTTGTTGTTGTGTTTGGAGGTGAGTTTTTTTCTGTTGGTCATTTTTTATAGTGGTTTGATCTTTGAGTTCTTTGAAGATTCAGGTCATGAGTGTTTTGAATACCCAATCGTCAGGTGATTGAGGTTTTGTTTTAGGTGTCTTCATGGTCTATCTTGGAATCCTTGTTTGACCTATATTTTGGGACTTTCTGGGGGAAGAAAGTGTCATGGTGGGGAGAATTGTCACACCCCGACCGACACATCCTTTTAAATTTAATTATTTTGGGACTCACTTTTTAGCTGTTGTTTGAACCAGATTTATTTTAGAAGAAATTTGGATCTGGTAAGGGTGCGCGACTATATGCATGACTGGGTATAGCACCAAACCTTAATAAGGGAACGTTTTATGAGTAAATTTATTTTTATATGGATGCGCGACTTGTCATGATCACGCACGCGTCTATGCATTGAGTCCAGACTCAGTAATTAAGGAAATTATTTTGTAACTAATTTTATACCTTTAGTATTATTATTAATATTATGATTATTTAAGTTAACTTTTCAATTAGATTATTATTGTTACTATTATTATTATTATTATCTTGGTTAACAATTTATTTAGGTTATTATTATTATTTCTATTTCAACTAATTTTAATTTTGGTTATAATATTAAATTTCAGTCGCAAAGATAATTTTTTTGTTTTGTTTTAATAATTATAATAATTTCATTAAAATAAAGATTATTATTATTATTATTATTATTATTATCATTTTTTTAGATTGGTTTGGCATTATTTTTCTTTGGATTTATTTTACTTTATTTTTAATTTTTATATATTTTCATTTCTTTCTTTATTTTTCTTTATATTTTATCATTTTCTTATTGTTTCCTCTTGCTTCCACTTTTTCCCCCCGTCGCTCCAGGCCCCCACCCCCACTATCAATTTTTTTTCTCTTCTTGTTGCGCCTCTTCCCTCTGCAACCCTATCTGCCCTCGGATGGTTGCAAACCCAGTTATGCTGCGCCATACACCCGATGGCCTCCTCCGATCGCACAAGAAAACTCCTGATCCATCTTCCTCACTAGACCACCTCCGTCCCCTCTCCTGGACCAGCCTCTTCCTCCTCCTCCGGCGAACTGGACCAGCAGCGCACCTCGCAATGACCGAAGCTACCCCACTACCTTGCACCGCTCCCTTCCACAGCGCACTGCCGTACCTCTCATGGATGGATCTCCCTCGGCATTGACTCCCTTTCTGAATGCCTCTCCCCGTCATAGAAGTCTCGCCAACCTCCTTCCTTGAATTGCCTCTCTCAGCCACCGACCGCACCCTTCTCCCTGTCCCAACTTCCCAGCCACCGCACCGCCCTCCTCTCCTCTTGGTTTCGGTTCCCTTCTTGCGTGAATACTCTCCTTCTGAAAAAACTCTTCCCGGCAGTCTCACTCTCTGCCCTGTCGGCACCTCCCTGCGGCCTCAATCCTCCAAGCCAGTTCCTGAATTTCCTTTGTGTGATCCGCTATCCAACCCTGCCCCTCCTACCAGAAAAGCCACTTCTAGTGCAGTTCTCCTTCGGCGACTCCCAACAGTTTTCCACATCTTTTCCCTTCGGTGTCCACCCCTCTTAGTAAGCCTCCCCTCCGACAATCTATGGTTTTATTTGTTTTATTTTTGGGTCATTATTCATATTCTTTTGGGTTGAAGTTTGAATTTTGGTTTGTTTCATGTGTAATTAGTCCAATTGCTTGTTTTTCGGACTTATTTGTGTTGTTTGTGGTGTGATTGTGGTGCAACAGGGGTTTCACATCAAATTGGTGACGTTTTTCTACATATCAGGTAGGTGGTTCCGCTCTTGATTATTAGCCGATTAATCAATTCAAAAGTTAATTTAATTTAGGGTGTTATTTATTTAATATGTATTGTACGAAGTTGATCATTGATATTAAAACTTTATTTTAACTCTTGGTAGCATATTTATATCAGGTATGTGTTTCCGCATATATGTGTTGTTTGAAAAATTAATTTTCATATTTAATTAATTTAGTATACTCATTGATTATTTTTCTTGGTGCGAATATAGTTTCACTTAAGGTTTAATATGATTTTGATGTGTTTCGTTGTGTGTTATTTAATACGAATGTTTTGATTTTGTGAAAACCCGTGCTGAGCTTTTCATAGTGTTTCATAAACTTTGATGTGGGTTTATTATGCCTCGCAAGTGCTGCGAAGTCTGTTTTATCAAGTTTTTGGTGTTGCGTCATGGTGTGCTTGGTATTAGGAAGGATGTTTGAGTGCGTTGTCGGTATAAACCATTAATGTGATATTTCAAAAGCTTTATAAATTGTTTAATTGTTTAATTCCTTTATTAAATTGAATGTATAGTGAGTGGTCCCTTCCTCGGGGGTTCGAGTCATTGGCAGTAAGGACCTGTGCATATGCATATGCATGAAAATGTATATGTATTGTGGTGAAGCGGTCTCGGGTAACCCTTGTCAAAAGATACGTGTTTTGAGGTAGGTTTCCTATGCCTATTCCTTTAGTTTGAATTTCATAATTTCTTTCTTTCTTTGAAAATATGTTATATGTATATGTATGTTATATTTACATGTTATGAAATCATGGTGCATTCGCTAATAATGGTTATGCATTTGTTTTGGAAAAATGTAATGTATTACAAATTCCATTTGGAATTTCATAAATTAATTGCATCATTTTAAGAAAGAGTTCAAGCTTGTTTTTTATATATATGTAACATGTAGATTGTTAAATTGGGTTTTCTAAAAGGTTTTGCAAAGAGTTTAGATGATTATATGTTCAAAAATGAAAACTATTATTTTTTTAACCAGAAAGCCTGTTTGGCCCTTTTGAAATGGTTTGTAAAATTGGAAAAAACCCCTTCTAAGGCAAACCCCCCTTGGTTTTAGAAAAATACATGTATGTTGAGTGTATGAATATGTGCCTAATATTGGGGATTATCCTTTATGTAATGTGAAAGGGGGGAATGTGCTTAAGGAGGGAGAACAGTGGTGATAGGTTTAGCGAGTTTTTAGGATAAAGAAAGTGTGATGTTCATTTCTTTTCTTTTGATAAAAGATCACCACCTTTTTGGAATAGAGCACAATGGTAAACCCAGGTATCTAGGTGGGTGACCAGGACTAGTACGCTAGATAACATGGAAGGGGTTCGTCCCAGTATGTCTAGCAGGATTAACTCAACAACACTAACTAAACATATGAATTTCTGAGGGTCGTGGCCTTCAAAGCCATGTTTTCTGAGGGTCATGGACTTCTAAGCCACGTTTTCTAAGGGTCATGGTCTTCTAAGCCACATTTCACCAAGGTACGAGGTCTCTAGGTTCCCACTTATTCTAGCTACCTATAGGGATTTCCCATGGTTCTCATTTGTGACATGCTACTAGCGGTGTAACTTTCTTTTCAGTTGTTTCATATGTGATGTCTCTTTTTGTGAAAACCATGTTATAAACCAAATTGGTTTCTTTTCATTTGAAACGTTAATGCATGCTTGGAACCTATTTTGATAATGTAGTGGGAGTAAAATTCTTTATTTGAAAATGAAAACTCGTTACATGGATTTGGAAAGAAGGAAAACATTATTCTATTATACCTTAATTTTCAAACTGGCATGATTGGATTTCTTACATAAGGCAGGGGCATAGGACGTGGTTTCATTTTGGCTTTCCTACTGAGCATCTTGGTGCTCATGCCTACTTTACTTTTCAGTTGCAAGTTTCAGTCTTGGATCGCTCTTGGGAGCGAGTGTAGTTGACGTACCTTGGTGATCCACGGGGTCACCTGAGGTATGTCACGTTTGGTTTATTCCTTTTTCTCATGTCACGTTGTTTAGTTCTTTTTCCTTTTATTTATCTTCTTGTTTAGTTTATGTTTATTCATCCTTGTTTTGGGCTAAAATCGTTCCCAACTGGTTTATTTTGATGCCCGACACTAGTTGCTAGCTCGTGGGGATCGGGAATGCCCTTCGGGCCATGTCACGGACCGGTTCGTGACAACGACCATTATAAAATTTAAATTAAGATATAGATTATGGATAATAATGAATAAATTATTAAAATTATATGGTTTACACATGTTTAAAATAATTCAGTGGTTATCTATAGTTTATAAATAAAATAATAACCATTTAAAATTGATATACATAATTTCATGAAAACATTAATTTTTTTAATAAGGTGAATTAGTCGCACTTTGGTCACATAATTTAAAATCATATTTTAACAATTATAAAAAATTTATTATAAAGAAATTAACTTCATAAATTTAATATATATGAAAAAATTTTGTATGAATTAATTTTTTATAATATTTTTTAAAATATATTTTCTGTATATAGTAAATGAATAATATTTTTTATCAAAAAAACTTATTTTTGTCTAATTTATTTGCAATGATAAATTAAATTTTTTATTAGTTAATGTAAAACTATTAAAAATATATATTTAATTAAACTACTTTATTACCATTTAAAAAATTTAATTATTAATGTTTATGATATAACATTATATTCTATTGAGAATTGTTTTTGGAAAACCGCTCTTCTGATGTATATGCAGTTTACATTTAAATTGGAAAATTCTAATTATATGAAATGAATTTCAAACAATGGACTCATTATTTTAAATCATAAAAATTTATATTATCTAGTCAGGTGAACAAATTTTTTTTACCCTTATTAATTTTGAATGTGTGGAAAATAAATTATCATGGTAAACCTAAAAATTATTTTATCAGGTGTTTAACAAAGAAGATAGTGGTTTAAATTGAAATAAAACATTATGAAAACCCATTGTAGAGAAATATTTAGAATATATCACATACATGTATTGAGAGGGACCTTTTTTTAATATATCTTGTGAAAAATGGCTTATAAATTTAATTTCTCAAAATTTCCAAGTATGCCCTCTCATGTACATGTAATGAAAAACCACATCACCTTTTCACTTCAATCATAAAAAAAATTTGGATCAACCAAAAAATACTCAAATTCAATTTTAATTTCCATCCACATATATGAGATAAAGTATTTTGATTAATATTCCATCTGATGAAGCCTTTCGTTATAAACCAATATAGGCTCCCCAAAGAGGAAGCAAAACTCATAAACACACATATTTATTTAATTTATTATTAAAAATAATTTAAACCATATTAAAATAGAATTATATAATAAATATATTTATCCAATATTTATATACATTTTTATTATAAAATAATCAGATATATTACTCCCCACATCAATCAAATGGGAAAAAAATCATCAACCATGTATACCAAGGATTACATCCCTGTGAATGGATGTAATTCATTTTACATTAGAAAATTTAAAGGCTGTATATACTGATTAAATTCAAATATATATATATGATATTTTTTAGATTATTATAATTCTTCAATTATCATATCTATTATACATTCCTGATTTCCTTTTTGTGGGAGATATTTTAATGTCGTAAGTGTGTATTGGAGACCACAACCTCAAAAAGTGACGTGATTTGTTTTTCAGTTATGATTTTCATATAATGTAGTAAGGAAACTTTTTATAAATATATGTGATATTTATGATATAAAAATACTTCTGAATAAATAATATCACATCTAACTCTGTACCCTCTAATAAATTTGAAATCAATAACATCACTCATACATACATTTGGACTACAGCCTCAACATAGCGATGTCCAATGTTTTTAATTTTATTAACAAGTTGTTTGTAATGAGGACTGATTTTATTAATATAAAACCTGTTTATAATATAATTATTGTTTTAAAAATATTAATTATTATATATTTTTTTCATTCAAAAAATCCATTGAGAAAAATAGACACAACTTTTAGGCGTACGTACTTCCTACTGTCCCCATAAATATTGTAATTAATTTAAAATCTAAAAGTTATATATATTAAAAAAATAAATATATAATAAATATATATGATATTTATATATTTCTAATAATTTTGTCGTTTATTTAACCATAATAAAAATATAAAGACATCAATTGTTGAACTAAAACATACAGGAAAAATGATGAAATTATCATGAGAAACAATGAGTTTAGGAAATGTATTGTTAATATAAGATTGGTAAAAAAATTACAAGTAATTAAAATATGGTATGGTATATATGATTAAATTTATATTATATATCACTAATAAACATTCATTTTATATATATGATTTTTAGAAACATATTAATGAAGTCAAACTATATGTATATATATCTCTTGTCACATTTACTTCTGTGAGACATATTAAATTGTTGGGTCTAGGAAAGATAATAAGAGGATTTTTGTGCCTAATTAAAGTCAATAATAAAACCAAGCCATCCATGAAACTAAAAATGTACAAATACCAGGATGAACCAAGGATATTATTCTTGAACATAGCATGATCACTTTGTGAGTCTGCATTCTACATAACACTCTTGCATAGCATCCCCTACAAATGAAATTTCATTTGTTGTGTGAGGTGTGATTTTTGAGCCCCTCAAAAATGAAATATTGTCGATGGGGAGAGGTTTGACATTCCAACCTCACAAAAAATAATTTTCAAATAATGTCCTAATTTCTATACCCACTCCCCAATAAAAAAATAATTTATGTGGTGAGGCGTCAACTCCCACCCCCTTACAAATGATTTCCATTATTGTTAGATGATGCATGATAAAAAATATTCTTCACAGACAATTGTTTTTCAACAACTAAACTTGTGATATCAGTTAAATCCATACCCTATAAACCCCCTAATATAAATTTGCAGAGTAGGGAAGGATGTTACACAAGTGGATAAACAATCTGAGTAAGTTATTTTAGTTGTTAATAATTTACCAACCATTTCAAAGTAAAATCGAGAATAAGAATAATTTTACATAGAAAAAATATTTTTCAGATAGTTATCCTTTTATAAAATCTCTTTGATGATAGTAGACTTTATAGAAATGCCATTTTCAAACCAGTATTTCACAAACAATTTCTAGATATAATCTTAGCATACCACCATCCAATATATAAACATGTATGAGATATATAGTCAATTAGTCTTGGTACAATTTTGTGTAGAATTAGGGAAATCTCAGCCCCTTTAGTAACTATTCAAACTACCGACTTCTTTAACCTCTCCCACGAAGCATTAAACCTCAAATGTGACCCCACATGAACCACCATGCCATGAAATTTATGAAATCCCCCATATATTTTTGATGTGTGTTCTCTCGACCATACATTCCAAGTTTAAATGAGTTCATTCTATTAGAATAATGAATGAGGGGATCCTCATAATGATCTTATTAATACGTTCTTGTCATTATGTGGGTCTGAACAATAGGCACGGTTCCATGTGGCACCCCAGGATGAGAAACCATATTTTTGGACCCAAGTATAACCCACTACCTATCCTCCATCAATCAAATAGAGAATAGGGAGTGATCTTTATTATATAATACCTCTTGGAGTAGTCCCTCAGTATTTCTTATAGGATTTCAAATACCTCCTTCCTACCATCACCTAGGGTTACAAAAATATAAGAGGTGACGTAGACATCAATTCCCTTTCTCTCACTCCCATATCCCCAACACACTACACTATTGGATAAAGAATATTGTTCAGTTTAATGGATCTTACAATTCTTATTATTTCTCACTGTAAACATGACTCATGTGAGATACGAAGTTAGTAATGATTTCAACTTCCACAAGATCACATAAAAATCACTCTAGAATATTCCTTGTTCAGGTCATTATCTCTTTTTACTGTATTGGATACATTTTCTATATAAGGCCCAAATTCATTCCTCTACTATCATAGGGCCATCTTATTGATGAAGAAACCTAGTGAGAGTCCTCTACTATCACAAACACCAATCATTTCAAATTTCATGGTAATTGATTCCAATGAAAATGGGATACATAAGAAGCCTCGTTATGATTTAAATCTAACTCCCCAAATTCACTTGAATATTCTCTCGGTCACATTCCACGTAGGGTCACATGTATAATCGGATGATATAGCCTTTATAAGTCATTTGGGCCACTAGAACATAAGTACCACAACATATCTTGAATAAGGAAAATTATCTTAGACCTCTTTCCCACAAGACAATTGACTATAGGGTTTTTTACTTTTCATATGACCTTAAGTGGTATGATGTGTTCCATTATGTGGAACTAAACTGCATGGGTTTTTATTACATTCACAAGGATACATATAATTCCCATATCATGGGCCTGGTCCTGATATCAATATAACATATGTCTTCCTTGATGGTGAAAAATTATATAGTTCCCAACTAAATGGTTTAAAACATGAATCTTGATAATAAATGATATAATAAAATATAATAAATTCATAAAATGGTACCATCGATGGATATCATCATATATATGTTGATGACTCTTTTGATGAATAAACTCATATACATACAGATGATTCTGAACTCAATATATAATAATAATTTATTTTTAATACAATGGATACTTGTTGCATATTTATGTTAAAATAAATGATTCATGAATGTGTCATAAATAATTAAGAAGGTCATATAATAGGAAATAATCCCACCCAAAGGGTGTGATGATCCAGACCTCTCATCGTCTTATCCAAAAAATTTACTAAGATATAATTTTATAAATCCAAGTGATCAGATACATTTGGAATTCAGGTCCACATAAACACAGAATGAGTGTGGGTGTTAAACAGATAGAAAATAAAAAATAGTGAAACCATTATGAATCCATAATCAAAACAGGATTGTGTCACCTGTATGTCAGGCCTCTAAGTGGACAATGATAGAGTTCCAAAACAAGAATCAGAAACAATTAATTACGCTTGTATTAATTTATTGAGATTCTACTTTGATGGTGTTTTGGAGGTGTTTTTTATATGTATAGATATATTTTTGAAAATAAATCCCATTAATCAAATACATAGTTTATTTTTTATCAATCAAAAAAATTTCATCTTCTGTTTCCTAGAAAGGGTTTTCTATCAAATTAGAGGACGTTATGTCTAACCAAGTGTCATCAATACCACTTATTAAAATCAATTATTTTAGTTTCAACAAAAATTGTACCATCCCAACCATGGAGGTATTTTTAAATTATATGCAACTCTGGAATCCCCACCATCCGTTAGCTTAATGACCGCTACTGGACCAGATACCAACATCACCGTTTTCTGTTTAAAATCCATTCGGGAGAATCTCCCCCAATTTATATGACAATTTCATCACTTATCTAATCGGGGAAGAACAATATGTCAATGATGAATTCACCAAAAAAACATGGGGGTCCCTCCAAATGGATACTCTTACCAACTACTGATACCAACACCACACTTAAGAAAACCCTCAGCATTTTGGGCCTTGTTACCTGAAGAGTTTAGATCAGTTTTCCCAGGATCGATCACAATGGAAATCCAAAAAAGAGTAGTTACTAGAGAATAATGAAATGGAACTAAAATAGTTTCCCTATAGATAACCCTAGTAACCAAATTAGGTGGAAAACCATGATAATATTTAAACATCATCCCACAACCATCAATCTCGTCAACATAGTTTTTCGACACATGTGAAACAATGCTAATAGATATTGGCTATAAATAGTGGTAATACCCATATATTTTCTCTCTACTACAATGATTATTTAAATATCCTGAAAAAAATGGTGGAAATGAACTGGAATATATCCCTTCTCTTGCTTCTTAATGTGTATATACTCTTTTTTTAGCTAAAAAAGTCACTAGTTCTATCCTGCCAATGATGGAGGGAATGGAATATACTACTATCCACATTATACATGTTTCCAATGATATATTGATCAAAATGATGGTGAATAGGAGTCTGGGACAATTCCCCACCATTAAATTTGAACTAACACAACAACATATTTTGAGAATCCCCATACAGAAGATGTGTATTGCTCCTCCCTTTCAGGAGTGTAGTGGCCAAAGTCCAATGATATATGGAAAAGAAGATTAGGCCTATATCCCCACTCCAATCGGGTGTCAATGATCTATCCTAAAGGAAGATCCAGGGTAGAAATATATTCTCTAAATAATTCCATAGTCCTAGTAGAAAATTCTAGTAGTGACACAAAAACTAATAAAATATGATTTTATATTTAAAATCAACCACCCATTATAGGAGGATATAATGTTCCGCATGAAATCCTATAAAAAAACCTCAAAAATGGTGATAATGAAGGGTAAATACAATACCCTACAATGGTTAATTATTTTGTTAATGAATCCCTCAAAAGTATATCTATAGTGTGTTAATATCATACTCATCCATTACCTAATTATAGAGATTGTAGAGGTTTTTGTGAAGCTCCTCCCATTAATTTAACTTGTATTAGTTTGAAAGGTCCTCCTTAGACATTTTACGATAAATAATCACATCATATATAAAAAAATATTGATCATGAGATCCCATATCCTAATTATTTTCCAATCAAACCATATTTTTTCGTTTGACGAAACTATTATAAAGTCCTCCCCTTTCTGTCATCAATTATAAATGTCCTTGACCTAGTATAAAATGGAAAATTTCTATTGGTTGTCAGACATCAAGTCATGATAGAAGTAAAACCATTGAATGGATATATTATAAATTTATCCTTGCAAAAATAATACATTTCACCATGAAGTTCCACCACTTGATCAACTATGAGAAATAGCACGTATTACAAGGAACTTTGTAAAATTTGGAAATTCCTGCTTGAAGCCTCATTATTTATAATCGATATTCTTTATCAAAACATAATATAACCCAATGAAATTGTTGTTCTCTCAACCACCCATAGATTTATTATATAAAAATATGAGGGATTTTGTCCATACTATACTAGTTTTCCATAATAAATAAATGAAGTAATATATACTTTGAAATGATATTGCTGAGGAACCTCTTAGGAAATATGAATGATATATATTTCTAATCAGATGATAGTTGGGTATGGATGACATACCATTTATTTTATGGAATTTACGCACTCACCAATTCATCATTATATAGAAATATTTAGAAGAATATATTTTCATAATTCTATTAAACACTTGGTTTACTCTTCAATAATTAAAATCATGATTTCCTTATGAAGAATAATAAAATAATTATAAACAAATATAATAAATTTATATTCAATTAGACTTAGAGACACACCATGTTTCATGAATCCCGATGTTGGGAAGGTAATAACGATCCCAAACCATTGAATTTTTAAATTTATTAAAATTATTATGTCATATTATCTCTGACACCCCAGATGGTGTTTTTATCAGTGAGTTGGAGAACATATGGAGTTACACTTCACCTCACTCCCCAATAAGAAAATATTATTAGAGGTGACATCATGTAATTTCATAGCCAAGTGACAACAAAATGGAATTTTATCTATTAGAAAAAGGTATCATGCTTGAGAATAATCAAAAAATTTCTCTCAATGGTATCAGACAAAAAGAGAGATATGCATATAAATTATCTTGTTTCATTAAAATAAAAGTAACGAACAAGCCAATGTCTTTGGATAAAATAATCACCAGGAAGTAAAAATAATAATTGGAGGAAGGATCCTCATTTTAATATCAAAAGATAAAATCATTCCATCTTCATAAAATTTTCTAAAAATAAAGAACCTATAAATTAGCTTCATCCATGGAAGTAAAAGAGAAACCCTAGCCCATAGGTTTGGAGGTATTTTTAACACAACAATCAAGCCTAATAAATCAGGTGTGAAACATAGTTAATTTTAAAAAGAAGATCCACAACCTAAGGGGAAGTAGAAATTTTTACCTCATTCACAGTGGAGGTCAATATTTTATCAGTTAGGTGGAGATATAGAAAAGTAATTTTCCCTATTTATCCTATCCTCCAATGAATTTTCACCTTATTGGATGAGAAAAGAAAAGCTATCTGGAGTATCCACTATGATCACCCTTACCCAGATCGCTTAAATGTGATCCTTGAAAGAAATGATAACATTCATTGAAATTTAAAAACAATAATTACCTGTGAAGAGTAAAACCACTACCATGAATTATAGTTCTTTTATAGTACACTCTTATAAAAATAGGTTCACCCGTTATTCAGTGGCTATTGAAATATTAAGAATGGAAATCATGATAGTTAATATAATTATTTTTTTTAGAAAATGCTATAGAAAATAAAGGAAATAAAAGATAATACAAAAAGGTGTTGTCTATTTGAAACATGGTCCACATAAAAACGAATGAATATGTTCTGCATATAAGAAATTAAAGGATTTACCAAAATTCAGGAAGTCAATCAAATTCTTTATCACCTCTTTGAATTTTATATGATATATAAAAAATAAAAATAATAGTTCTATACCCCTTGATTACCAAGGGTTTCTAACCCCTAACACATAGTGGAATATTGCCTCTTTATGATATATAAATGACTAAAATAATAATCCTTAATGTTGAACTAGTTTGGGGCTATATTCCAGTAGGATATGTTCTTCAAACATGACCTCATTTGAATCCTCCATATAATAACCTATGACTATAAGATCTAATCATAACTCTAAAATTTATTAACATGGTCCTGTCAATATAGGATAAAACTCACACATTTATTTGGAATAAATTTAATAAAAATATTTATACAAAACTACATTTTCTAAATATATAGTCCATTGTTAGTCATATTATAACTTTTTGGCTCAAGAAAAGGTGAAAATATGATAAAAACATATAATTAATCTTATAGTAACCCTTTATCTATCTCTTTCTTAGTTAGACATTCCCAGAGGCATTTTTGATTCTACTTAATCACTAATATCACAGCTAGAATCTATGAAGACAATGCATATTCTAGTGAAGTCAAAAAAAATCCATTCCTCAGTTCGGTAGATGTGGAACTTATACCGCCTAATTTTGGAATCCAATATATGCTACATTTGATGATTCAAGAGATTCAGACCAGCATATAACACATTATGTATCCCAGTGTGTCTCACAATTGGAACATTGTTGCAATGACAATCCTCTAAACTCTATTGTTTATAAAAAAACATATTATGGAGTATATTGAATTTGGTAAACTAGTTTACCATTAGGATTTATTAAGGGATTAGAAGACATATACTGGAATTTTTTTATCAGTTAAATTGAATGATTCATTTGATAATTTACCTCAACCAATCGATCTGAAAATAGTATGAAAATGAAAGTGTCTTGGAATTTATTATGACATGAAAGGGTCCAATTTAATCCCTATTTTGTTTGTTTTGACAATATAATTTTTGGATATTTGAATATAAATTTATATGAGGATTTTTGAACACCACTAATTCCCTTAAAATATACAGGTGGGTTCTAAGAAATTTTTTAAGATGCACAAATATTGAAAGATCCCATCTTTTGAACCATATCCAAATCAATATATATACTGGTTTCCTAGGGAAAGAGGATAGATAATTAAGGAACTGCAGCCATCCCGCTAAAACAATCTCAACCACAATCTCCTACTTTTATGCTACCACATTAAATTGGGAAATTACCTCTATGGTGGAAATAATAGCAACAAAAAACACATTATGATGAAAGGATTGAGCTAAAAATATTCCAATTGTAGGTGCCAAAAAATAATCCTTTATTCCTTCTAAGATGACATGATTCAGAGTTAAAGATTAGTAGATTTGGAAAACAACATGCTAACTCATTTTAAAGAACAAAATTCTTAATCTTCTGATCGTTGTGGTTTTCATGAATTAGTACCCATTTTACCAATTATTAGGGTAAACAATACATAGTTTTTTTCCAATATATCTCTCAAAAGATGGTTGATTTTGAGAAGGTGATACTTGGAAAACAACCATCATAGGTAGCATCTATATTTTCAACTATTGAATAAGTAAAATATGGATGGACGGAAGTAACTAAAAAAGGTGCATACAATTTTAGTGATTGAATAATGTGAAATACAATCAATATAACTATTTTTATCCTCATATCACGGTGGAATAATATATCTATACCACTAATAGTTTCTGATGTGATACATCCAACTCCATCCACACCACATTTCTCCAAAATACATTTTTTAAAAATAAGAAATTGATTGAAGGGTGGGAAACAAACATAGGATTATGTGTAGACACCTCGTGAATGGACACAATTATTATAGATTAAAATACAATTATGATTTAATTAATATTTTATTATATATTTTATATATTGAAAACACTTGTAATTATCTTATTATAATTATAATACTGTTAAGAATAATTACCATTGATAAAAGTTATAGAACAATGAAAACATGATTAGTATAAATAAAGAATTTTAAAAAATCCCATTGACATAGAAAAAGGATGTTATAGCCTCAACTAGTACGATCATACCATATGACGCCTATTTCATAGATAATATAATGTAGGTAAAATCATAATGATTTTCCCTAGACAAATCCCAAACTAAGATCCCATAACATAATATTTTTTCAATCCCTTTATGGGTGCTGTTTAAGCTCATTGAGATCCCAACCCAATATATGTGTATTAAAACAACCCATGATAGTCTCTCAATTTCATATTTTACTCTTAAGAAGTTTTCTAGTTTTATTATTTAGATTTTTATGAATACTTTAACAATATTAATATGTATATAATATTTTCTATAGAATATTTTTTAATTTCATCTTATTTTTTCTTTTATAAATGATTTTTATTTTGACAAAATAAAGTAGAAATTTTCTTTTTGTGTAATATTAAATTCCAAATAAGAACATTATTTTGATAAAAAATATTTTTTTAGAATAATAATAATTCTAAATAAAATTATTTTCATTTTTTTAGTTATATATAAATAGTTATATATTTTTTATAATTTCAAATGTAATTATTAAATGGGTTTAAAAAGGTTATTATCAAATAACCAAGAATTACCCAATAAATATGTATTCACATGTTAAAATTTACAATTAAAATACATATAAATTTATTTGGTTAAAATAAATATTATTTTTGGTACGATATCCTTTAGATTATCTAATTGGGATTTTTTTCATAATTTAATGAGATATTCAATTTTTTGAGTAAAAATTAGATACAGAATAAATATAAAGTGTTTATTATAAAATAATAAGGACAAAAAACGATTTAATGAATACAATAATGTGAATCCTAGACCACATATATGTCTCCCAGTTAAAATAATGTTATTCTAGGTTTATTTTTTAAATTCTATATAGCCTTTAAGAGTGTCCCAAAACCTACATTATATATTATGGTTTAAAAATTATTTCATTATGGAAATGACTCACTTCCACATTTGAAAGGGTATTGTTTGAATAATCTAATCCCTTTTCCTTATAAAATTATCAATTACACCTCTATTATGATGAAACAATGGGAAAAACCATGTTATGGGTTTTTTTATATTATAATTTATATAGTCCAAAACATAAGTGTGAGAATTAACAAAAAAAATCCCACTAATTTCAAAAAATATACCCCCATGTTTCTCTTTCTCTTCACTCAAAAAACTCTTTATAATTTATTTAATATTCCCTCCCCTCTCTAGATTCCTCCCATGGTTCTCACCAATATCCTAATGAGATCCTCTCGAGCATTACGAATCACCCCCTCTTTGTAAGGAATCTTATCCATCACCTCTTTATTCAAGTATCCTATTTTTCTTATTTAATCTATATTGAGTTAATATTTGGGGGTTATGATCTTACATATCCCCCATACTAAACAGTTTATTTATAAATATTTAAATACTCCATTAAATATAAAAAATATCTTCTAGGACCTTTTTACTTCATTGTAAGGTCATTGAAATTTACTGTGATTTTCCTTGAAAATGATTATGTAGTGAATACTTATACTTGTATCTTATCAAGGGTATTCAAATTAATAAACTGATAATTTTTTATTGGTGACTAAAATGTATTCATTCAATTTTCCTTGAGTTTTTAATAATATATGATGATAAATGAATCATTTTTTTTGCTATTGTTGTGGAACACATAATCATGCCAATGAAATGAATATAATAAGATCACCTAAAATTATATAGTTCAACATTGTATTAGGTAGTGTTTTAGTCTCATGATATTTCATTGTTCCACTTCCGAGGTGGCACATTTTGGTTTCATTGTGGAAATGGAACAACGGGGATTGTCACTCATCCCTTTTTCTATAGAGATGGGTTCTTAACAAATTTACCATTTCTTTTCATTGACCCGTTAATCATCATCATTATTTAAAGTAGGTCTAATTAACCCTACAGGTACTATCGGACCCAGCAGGTGATTGCGTGGGGGTCAAGCACTAATGAAAGTGGTCCTTCTCGGATATAAATTCCACGGATGGTCTCTAAAGGGTTTATTCATGGAGACAAGAACTCCCAATGGCCCTTGTATCTATGATAAATGTACTTGCTTTCCAAAGGTAGGTGCTCATAGACCGAAGATTTGTCCAATGACACTTAAGGACGCTGTTGGTCGAGAAAATAGAAGTTTAGGCTCACTTCACCCTTCAAGGGGAGTATTGTTTCATGTTCTATGACTCACTTATTGAATTAAGTTGCATTTTTATGTTCATGAATCATTTGTTCATTATTGAATTGTGTGTCCACAGGAAACACTAGGTTATCAAGATCATCGTGGCCATGTATATATTTTATGCCACAGAGGTGATGATGACATAGCCCTTTCTTAAAGAGATATAGAGTTTATTGTCATCCTAGGGGGACAGAAGGAGACATGATTATGGGATCGGGACCACAAGGTGGGCTTCCTACATATTCTCGGGACAAGAATAAGAACCCTTGTTATTCAAAGTGAATGTGGCTTATACATAGAAACTTCCCATCTAAGGGAACATGATTGGGTGAACCCATTATGAATTGGACCCATTTTGAGATCAATAATTCTGGTAGGTGTCATACGTATCCAGATTTAATCCAGAATCAGTGTTCTTTTAGTTATGAATGTGTGGGTCTTACGCATGGATGTTTTCCATTTGAGGGTACATGATTGGATGGACCCCTTGTGGATTGGAACTCATTTGAGATCGGGCATTTCTAGTAGCCATCCTACATATCCTAATTCAATCAGAAATCATAGTTATTTTATTTTAGAATATGTGTCATTGGATTAATCCACATATTCCTTTAAGCCCTTGTGATCTGTTCTCGGTGTGAGAATGAAGAGTATTTGAAATATTTAGCAATGCACATTCCTCCTCCCGTATTGTTGGGGGAGGGAGAGCCCAATAAAAAAGAGGCCTGGTTGACCATGAGTGAGGGCATGAAGAGATGAACATTTCAATGTGAAATGGAATTAATGTTCATACGGCATGGCCTCAGATGATTGGAGACTTACCTTAGTGGGACGTCCCCTGAGCATGTTCTGGGAAGGGGAGGAGTTTCATTCTCGCCAAAATGAGGGAGTGAACATAACCCCTTCGACTAATCATTTTCCATAATTGAATGGAAAAGTAAGTGATCACCATTAATACCAAAAATAGGGAGGTTTACTTCATCATCCCATTTATAGAATATAGGTCACCACAGTAATGTAGCCATATATGAATTCTTGAATCCCGCACCATTGTGGGGACGACCTTCATGACTCCTCTTACATTGGGTTTGTTGACTGACTGGGACGCACTAATGAACCTAATGTCCCTATTATACTGTTACAGTGGACTTGGAGGATGTGTTGGCCTAGTGTCGAAGGATTTGTAATAGGAGGAATCATGGAGGACAAAATAGTAATGGAGGGGGAGGTTGGAACTGAAAGTAACAATAAACAAAAACACCCCATTCTGCATACCAGTTTCTCATACGGGATGGGTAGGGCTCTGTATATCATAGTGGTATATGGGGAGAAGGTCCATCCAAATATTATTGTGGTACATGGGCATGGGTATATTCCACCACATATCTAATTGGTATATGGATCAGCATGCCGATTTTGGGTATATTCGCGTACCGATTGGGTATGCGGCACCAAGTTCAGTTTGTGTAGCGGTATTCTACATAGAGAACCACACTAAAGCAGGGTTAAGGGGATTACCATTTGCGGAATATTAATACAAGAGAAGTCTTTGTTTCATGGTTTACTAGTAATGCTTGTGGCTATATTATTATTATTTAATACCCCTTTTTTTGGTTCATGGACGACTGTACCTTCAAAGGAAGTGGTTCACGGTTCGTGCATCACCTGATGAAACAAGACGAATGTAGAAGTGTAACCTATAAGTCTCCCTTGATTATTCATTGTCTATCCTTCTATTTTAATTTTTATATCTCTATGCTTCTACGATTATCCTTTTATTTATCATTCGATCTATCATATCTATTAGGAATGAAAAACCATTTTTGGAGGCCCATTGAAGAAATATTCTGACATACGGAAGACCTGGTCAACCAGGGTTTACGGAGGCTCCGATTCCCAGTAATGGTTCACAGAACCCTTCCCATCAGCTTTGATCATGAAATGATGGGTTTTTGGAATGGTAAATGAAATGTCCTTACATGCACAACTCCTTTGGTTGATGAGGATTGCAGGTTTCCTGGATCATTGTCCCTTACATCACATGCCAGTGGTTCAAAGACCGTCTCACATACCTGGAGTTTGTGATCCTTCTATTCAACATAATTTTCCCAGTGATTCTTTGTGGGATACATAAAAACCTTGAAAACTGGAATATCTTCATGTAACATTATATTAATTAAAGTCAATATGAGTTTCATTTCCAAGATAGACATATAGATGCAATAGCTTCCTTCAACAAATTGATTGTGGAGGGACTTTCTTCCCTTTGAAGAATTTTCAAGACCCTACAAATTCCCCCATCAGAATGGTGTATGTTCGGAACTCAAAGGGGACTATTCCAATGTAAATGTGGTCCCTAACTTAATGGTTCATGTTAGAACAGGTAATACTAGTAAGAGGGGACCAAACTTATATATTGTGGAACATGTCATTCGTATTTTACCATTTCATGTGATTAAAAGTGCTCCCAATTTTCCAAGACTCCTTCACACTCATGTACAATGGTCCTTGAGAAAATCCCATTTGTGAACTACTGTGTACATTCTATGAACCTATTTCCCCTCAATTTTTCTATCATCTTAATACATTTTTAATTCCTCGAACATGAATTTGTAATTCTAAATCCTAAAATCTGGATTCCATGAACTGTATGATCCACTTGGATCCCTATGTCAACTATCAACTAGCTGTTTCCAATGATTCAACTACCTGATGCCTGGTGGTAGCTCGAAATTCTTGTGTCTTCTCTGGTAAAAATCCCTCTATGATTGGATCTCACTCCTATACCCATGCATGTGTCGAAATTCTAAAAGATATCATTTATGCCCTGTTATCAAGACATATTCCCTAATCGAAGGTTTAGTCCCTAAATAGTGGGTCAGACAACATATTCTTGGAGTAGCGATAAGGATCCGTAAATCTCGTCACGTACTCCGCTAAATGTTTTCTAGCCTTTTATAGATTCAGTAGCTTTTGTATATTCACAGAGCATAACATCATTGTAAAGAACTCCTCCCTTAATAGGCATTAAATTTATACTCAAGAGAGACGAGTTTCCTCTTGCATCTAGGTCACAAATCTCTTACATATCCCCACCAATCCATGTAGTTGACTCAAAATTAGGATCATCATTTGGTTGAGATGCACCCCCACTAGGCGGATGACACATGTAACCACCTCTATTAAATCATTATTTTCCTGGGGGGTCTGGCTCAAACATTAACCTTTGAGGTTGTTGCCTATAAAACACTTGCAACACACTCAACCTCCATGAAACCTCTAGCAGTAATGCTAGTAGTATCTGATGATCTCTAGGTGGTGGTATCACTGCCCCTTGGGGTGAAAACACTAGAACTGTTCCCTATGCCATCACCTCATATCTATGAAGACCATCCTCATGATCATTCATTGAAATCCATGCAGGATTTCTCTAGGGAGACATACTAAAATAGATCAGTATGTACCACAATCAATAGAGTGTCCTTGGCGTGATATCACTTACTCAATATGGACATGAGAACCCACTTAATAATATATGATGCATTTTCCATTTATTATTCACTACAACTAGTTTTTTCATTTGATGAGCTGAAAAGTAGAATTCAGAGTCTTGGTGTATTGATATGTCAGCCACTGCACCAACAATGTGGTCCCTAGTCTGATTTCCAAACTCGCAACACTTAACACTATTTCCCCAAACCAATCTCACGGACTCTTGGTTGATTATTTTGAACCAACCTCATCTCAATAAACTATTTCAGGACTAGTCCCTAGAGGGAATATCCCATGACTAAAACATTCTAGCACAAAATAGGCACGATGATGGTGACTAGAACCTAGTTGGCATATCCCACAAATGGGGGCGTTTTCATAGGTACCTATTCAATTTCACCCATATCCAATCCCAAAATGATTTAAATGAAAACCCTAAGTAAATAAGAATGTGTACCACTATGATACCAATAAAAGAGTACGATAGTACAAAAATGGAATGTGAAGGAGGAAAAAATTAAACACAAATAAAATGGAAAAGTAAAATCGCCTAAAATCCATCTGTCAAAACCATACATAAATGGAAGGGTAGATAAATATCTATTGTCATTGAATCACATATACTCTTTTTGGCCACTCTGTAAACACCATCTAGTCCCAATCCACCATAAAATCTATCCAAGAATCGATCATATTCATAAGAAACAACACGTGAAGCCATATCCCAAGAAGGGATGAGTAAAACAATACTCATAAGGGACCCCAAATCCACAATTGTACACTACTAATAAATAAATGATGTACAAAAGAAAGGAAGCACACAAAGTACCCCTCAATGGAAACCTAGTATGTATATTAAATATAGTCAGCTCAGACATATACAAGTATAAAGTATTAACAGAAGGAAGTAGAGTTTAAATCAATAGATCTCCCCATATTTAGGACAATATTAGATTCAGCAGTGCAAGGAGCATCAATGGACCATGTAGAATAAATATTGCATGAAGCGTTAGTGGTGCATGAAGTTTTAGTGGATCATTGATGTTCAATGGCTCATGGAGTGTCATTGGTTCTCAGAGTAGTGATTTGGTCTGGGACGCCGATGTGGCTTTTAGTGTCGATGGAACATGGAGTGTCGATGGAGAAAATATTGTCGATGGATCCTAGAGAAATGATGGTACACTGAGTTTCGATGGAACATAGAGAGTAAATGGTTCATGTAGTCTTTTATGTAACCTAGTCCCCATGATCTCATAGTCACATACATCTGTAGGATTCCACTCATAGCATGTTAGTTTTGGAGGAACCTACATCTCAAGTCAGTAGGTGATAAACCAACATTCAAACAACTCACTTTGAGTATCTCAAATGGACAATCTCATTGTATGGGTACCAACACCACAAAAATCTCATCATGCGGACACACGATTTCAAAATTTAGGCCAGTTTAGCAAATGGTCCAGATCTATTCTGGGTCTAACTCCAAACGGATTGGATGACCCGACCTAACCTGGTTCTCCCAACCTTTCTCAATCAGTTTTGGCTTGCATGATCTAGCCTGACCCGATTGGCCACTGGACCACCAGAGCATCCCGGATCTTCAGCAAGGCCCATATTTCCTAGATTGGTTATGATTTATGGGATGCATCCCACCCTGGACACATCCCCCTGGTCCATGCAGTCGCCTGACAACATGGACCACCAGCTCCCCTACTCAAGGTGGCACCAGACCGCATTTCATTTTCCAACATACATCATACACCTAGTACTATTTTTCAACTATCGTATGATACTCCACCGATGTATATTCGAGCCAAATCCCACCACATCCTCCTTCTGTAGCCACTGGTCGCCACTTATGTCCTTGGACGTGGTCCCACATAGACCGTATCTCGCCGGCGGCCTATTACTACCACCCCTCACCTGGTTTGGGAACCCCTATTTTTCCAGGACGTCTCCACCACCGGTTGCCCCTCCGACAAGATTTCTCAACGGAACTCCACCAGAGGGGGCCAGATACGGTGCTTCTGGCCACCGCCTTGCACTTCAACCACCTTGCACCTCCTCCGGAATAGACCAAAGATAAATGGATATTTTCATCTATGATTAAAGGTGGAATGATACACAAATTATTATTCATGGGGAATGTGGAATGAGAAACACACGAGATTGGGGGAAAGTGGAAAATCCCATGATCACCCAAATGGAATCATCATGGCCCTGTTTGTGTCGTCCAAGATACGTTCTTTTGAGAATAAATAACGAAGAACAATCAACTTATATTCACAAAGATTTATCATAACTTTTATCAAGACAATAAAATCCATCTCGGTTGAATAATAGAACCATATATCTACTAGTTCATGTGTTGGTCTATGTTATTCGTTCAAAATAATATTGGAAAAGAAATCACCAAGGGATTGACACCCTACATCGATTATTGGATCTGTTATTGACAATGAATGAAGGTCGGTGTCATCATTGTTCTTTGATCCACATGCATTCGTCGTCATGAGATGGAATCCTTCTCTATACCTCAAAAAAATTCTAACGTTATGGGGATATCCCAGAATTTATATGAAAGAGATTAATAAAAAATCACCACTAATGAAACACAAAACATTAAATTTTTTTTAAAAATTTTATTCACGTTCACATCCAAAAGTGAACATTCGTACATGATCCATGATGGTCGAGTTTAGGCCCCAACTAAGTTAATGTAAATTTTCTAAAAACAATAGTGCCCTTATATTTCTGATCTATGAACCCGTTTTGATGTCATTCTTGTTAAAATATATACGGAATATGCGTTTACAATTTAAAACAAACATTAATCAACGAATTTTTTTTGGAATAATGTCCATTAGAATCTCACTCCATCTAAGAAAATGGTATTAAAATTTTCCCAGTTAATTTCTAAAAAACCATAAAAAAAGTAATTACAATAATTATTATTTAAGAAATCATAACATTGAAATGATCTAATGTAGAATTTTTCATAATTTTATCAAATAGTCAAATTTTAGGGTTAAAATTGAATACAGTTTAATCATACTATGTGTACTCTAACATTACAATGACACATAAATGATGAAATAAATTCTATGAAGTTTATATGTGACCAAATATTTAGTTACCATATATATTGATGCGATTTTATGTTTATTTAATTAATGTTATGAAGCCTTTATGAATACTCAAAATCCAATAATATTTTTTATGGTTTTAAAATCATTTATTTATTAAAATCACTCACTTACACATTAGAATTGGTATTATATTAACATTATATGACCATGGGCTTAGTTAATAATTAATAGTAACCATATTGGGAAGAAACCATGAAAAAACTCTTTGAAATTTATGTGATTAGGGTTATTTTTTTATTTAGATTCAAAAACCTATTTTTGATAAATGATGTTGGATTCCCCACTCAATTACTATATACAACGACCAATGATAATATTTTATTCAATAAAAACCCTAGGAGTATGTACTTACTCTTCCCTATCCTCTCTAGAGTCCTCTAGTTGTTCCCCAAATATCTCAAGCTCCAACCATGAATTTGGAACCATCCCTCAAAGTAAGGGATCATATCCTTATCTAATTTATTTATTTATTTTATTTATCTTATGCCTATTATCATTATTTCCTCACATTGGGATATATTCTTCAATATTATTATTCCTGTCCATTTTAGGTATAAATTATTAGATACCCCTTTCATTACAATCAAACTCTACTATGAACATTTATACACCCTCATTATGCTGCTTAAATTTCATAGTTGTTTTCAATTCCCAACAATTGTATAGTGAATATACCCATTCCCTCTCAATGGTGTTACATTTTTTTCACTTATAAATATTGATTTGTGACATACATATATGTATTACACACTCTTTATTCATTTAATTAAACATTATGATGAATGAATCCTTATTTGATGATCAATGTGGAAGACTTACTCATGAAAATTAAATGATAGTGTCGATTGTGCTTGGTATTCTATATCTCTCCATTGAATTTGTTATGGTTTTCTACTCATGAGGGGATATTCATTGGATTATGTAGTGACCCTAATCCATAATGGATGTTTTCCCACAATGATTCATTTTTAGTTTCCATGAACTATGTTAATGATGTAGTTTTTTAGTTGATTCCACATTAATCATGTTGCCTTTAGTATTATCATGATATATCAAGCCTCATTTTTTTTACGATTCAGACTTATTTTATTCCCCATTGATATGAATATTGTAAAATATTTATTAAATTATTCTTGTAATTCCTTCTTTATTTCCTAACATGGATTTACAGTTATCCAATTTTTTATGTATGTACCCATGTTATCCAATGTAGTTCTAAAAGCTAATGAATTTTAGAATAATTTTAAGTATGTTTTCTATAATTTAGTTTTATCACTTGTTGAAAAAGCTGTGATATGCACTTAATTCAAGAGAAACTAGTCTTCTTGATCTTCTAGGCATTATTATGTGTAATATTATATTAAAATTCATGAATTAATGTATAATAATGTTCATGTTTTTATTACCTAAGATAAAATTTTCCTTGAATATCCGGTACTTCAAGCCTTTAGTCACATCCCACAAAATGTTACAACATGAATTAATCCATCAAATAGATTTCTCATCAGATGTTTATATTATCTTTGGATCCATTAATGTCATTAATGTGATGGATCCATTATATGAAGATGGGTATTATTATGAAATTGATATCAAAAAAAAATTTCTAGACATGAATCTTGGGTATATAGACCATGGAAATAAATGAAGGTGCAATAATGGGCGAACAAAAAATACAAGATGCATCCCTCCTAGAGATATATACACTACTTAAACCTATAGGAAATTCTTTTCAAAATCATTGAATGAGATGGGAAATTCTTCTACACTTGTGAAAAATCACATAGAAATGACCATTTTGTATGAACTATTGATTAATAAGAGACAACCTGACAAAACTAAGAAAGAAGGTTGTAAATGGATGTATAATTCAACTGAAAATAAAATAGACTCTAACTCTTCTCAACCAACTGATAAATACTCCCCATTCATGGAAACTCCAAAAATGAATTCTAGGGAACACATTCCCCAAGAAAAACATAAAACATTGACCCAAAATTCTGATATCCTATTGTAATTGGCCACTATTATGACATTGATTTAAATTCTAGACAATATAAATCATTCAAAGGATACGCATGAAACACATGTAGAGGCTACATTGTTCCCTCACGAGATCGATGTTGAAGTTGCTGCTTCTGAGGTATACCATTATGATTTTGATCCTAGATAATTTCATGGGGATGTAGATTTCAATTAACACGAAGAAGATGATTTTATACTATTACACATTTTCCCCAAGTATATATCTATAAAATTACATGATATTAACATTTTCTGAACATCCACTACCTATATTTGAGGAGTAAAACTCATTCTTTGTAGAACGCTTCATCAACTATGATCAACTAATGTTGATCTATCCTATTCCTATTTTTCATTAAAATAGTATAATAAAAGTAAATATAAAAACTCATACAAATTATACTCTTAGAATCATCTATCGATTTGGTGTCTATCTCAGAACTCCTGGTCATCAGAAAACATATAACATTCAATATTTTTCTTATAATTCCATGGTTGCAGAAACATAATGTTATCCCATCATCATACACTAAATTACTTATATATTATATTAATTTTCCAATTGGGATACTACATGGTGAAAATATTTGTTTGAGTCATGGTAATCTATATATATTAATTCATGAATCTACCAAATATATGTTAAGAATCCCATAACGAATGGTGTAACTCCTATAACATCATTGATCAATCTGAAAATAATTATATATAATCCATTAAAATACATTGATGATGAATATGTGGTACCCATCAAGTTTTTCATAGACATTAGCATATATGTTGAGACGTGATGAATGGTCTTCCTAATATTTACTATTTCTTTTGATCCACTAGAAAATTTATAAATTTTTGATTCTTTTATTTTATGTGATGCATCAAAATAAAATGATCTAAAACAAGGCACTGATCTTCAACAGGGAACCACCTCATCTACTAATCCTATGGAATTAATAATAACATAACATTAATCTATATCCAGGGACACCAACCTTTCAATGAACCTAAATAATAACCCTTCATCTTTTATCCTTCCAGGTATGGACATAGATATAGGGGTAGAAGAAAATGATGAAGTGGAATAAAATAATTTCAGAAAAACTCCCCTAGTTGTTGAGGATGGATTGTCTATTACTGTCTATAAACATATATAGATAAATCTAGGTATCATGGTAGATTCGTGAAGAACATTGATCAATGATTCTTTGTTGTCGATTATGAGTTTTTTTAGTAAAAAAATCGTTGCATCATTGACATGTGTTTTCATGGAATTAAAAATTGATTATTTGACTTGGTCATAATGTTGAAATACACACATTGGATATTTAGGATATCACCATGGTTACAAGAAATGAAATAAGAAGTAAAATTTAGAATATATATTCCCAATAAGATGGATAAATTGACAAGTAATAAATTATTATTTTATTTTAGAGGATCAATACCAAATATAGATCACTAACACTATCCCTATAAAAAATGAAAGGGAATATTAGGGGTTTCATCAACTCTAGAGACCTTAACCAACATTTTCCGAAAGATAAATTATCTTCTCCAATCGAATAAATTATGATTGATGAAACATATGTCTTTGAAACCCTCTCCTTCATGGATGACTATTTTGGGTAAGATAAACTTTGAATGTCCATAAAATATGAATGATAACCTAATTTTAGGGACCCAAGTAGTATTATTATTTTGCTTAATTAATTTTTGATTGAATAAAATCATATCTTCCTATCAATGATTCATTAACTACATATTTAGAACATCCCAATGAATAATAGTTCATGGTTATGTCGATGTTGTGTTGGTTAAATCATGATAGTGTTATGATCAAATTTCTAATTAAGAAATCGTTTTCAACAAACATCAACAACACAGTATGAATTTGAATCCTCTAAATTTTCATTCAATTTTACATTATATGAATTTCTCATCTTAGACATATGATGATGTGGAATTGAAGTCATCATGGAGAATAATAATAATATTTTGGTTATCTTACCACCTTATAACCTCAAAAAGTTGAGAGGACGATAGAGACATCATTCCTACATTCAATGATTCATAGTAAACCTCATTGGATATCCCTTTTATATTTGTAGGTTCTTGAAAAAAGGGGTCATGTCATAGTGGACTGATGACTTTGAATAAGCAGTCAATATACCATCTCAAATATATCCCCAATCCTCAACACTAAGAATGAATATTTACATATCGAGAATAACATTTTTATCAGTTATTTTTTACAATTTATAAATTATGAAATCCCCAACAGTGCCACAAGGACATTTGATCTCTTTAATTGTCCCACTCAAATTTATCCCCTATCTTCCCTTGTTTAATAGACGTTTTAAGATATATGATGTAATTATATGAATGTTTGGAATCTTATTTAAACCGTTTAAGGTGATGAAATAGAAGACATTAGAAAATTTCTTGGCTAGACATCCCTATATTGAAGAAGTTTTTATGAGAACCAAAATTTTATATAATAAAATATTCTCAGTATATGAATATACCATATTGTGTGAAATGATATATGATGGTTCATTTGGATGACTAAACAAAAAGGGAATAAAAAACTCAATGATCAAAAAATTAGAGTAGGAAATTATCCTCATTTACCCAACAAAGTTAGTTCTATCTTTCTCCATTCTACATTCATAAGGGTTCACTATCAATGACACTGAATTCCAAGAAATTATTGTAAGCTTATAGATGGATTTGAAAATAACATTGACTCACCAGGTAATTATAGGCATTTCTGAGTTGGTAATTACAAAAATCCATGGTGATTATACCATCAGGAAATAATACTTTATCTCATGACATAATTTTGTTCATGGTTTTTTGGTTGATTTAGTTTATGTTTCAACACTAAATCATGTCATTTATTACAAAAATTTGTATGATTATATGTTATCCAATGTTTTTGTAGCCTTGGAAGTTCATGATTTAGATAAAACAATCATTAGTATCACCCATCATAGAACAATATCTTCATTAATTCAATGAAAAACGGAAGAGAACAATGATATAAATTCTACCACTGAATGAGATAATATTTCAATATGGTTCATTATTCCCATCCTAATATTCCTACAAAATTTATCCATTCTCCCAAACATATATTGAAAATAACTTATTTGATTATGGGTAGTCAATCTCACCATTTATGATAGCCCAAATCATAAAAAACATCCTTATGACTGATGATTTTTTGAGGTTCACCTCAAATACATATAGGAAGAAAAGAAAACCCCCATAAATAAATAAGAACTTTATTCCGCTTATCAGGCACATCAGATGAAAATATGATTTCTCACCAAATCATAAGTATTGGATATTTTTTCCTTCATTGACGAATGATGGTATGGAATTTATCAAAATGTTCTTTTCCTAGCATGTTCATTCCAATATAATGCATCGATCCATAGAGATGATCCATATAGATAATTTCAATTAACTATTAAATATATTGTAAATGGATGTTGGAGGAGAATACAATCCATTTTCGAGCAAGAAATTCTTATATATCTTTAATTATAAAGGCTAATTCAGTAAATGGGTTAGGTAAATTAATTTTAAGGAATTTAAGACCAATTTTTCCATTTATTTGATGATGTTAAGAAGTATGACAATATTTTGTGTCCATCAAACAATACCATGGAACAATGTCATGAACTTTTGTTCTTCAAATTTGAACGAATTTTACCCAGACTACAACAAAAAATCCATTTAGTTATCTCTCTATCATATATTGTAAAATGAATTGGTAGACGATTATAGTAAACATCATTGAACACTCTCCAAAAAATGGTGGATAGAGAACTAAAATCATGGTCTAAAAACATCTGAACATATTATGTGCCTACAAATCTAAAACACCCAAACCTAGTTTGGAAACCCCATAATCAATGGTTTGTAGAAAAAAGGCACAGACTACCATTATAGCCTAATTATTCTCACATAGAATAGATATATTTTGAACACTATTTTATTATGAGAAGTCACAAAAAAGGTTTAAAGAATTCAGTAAACTCAATGGGAAAAGGCCATATACCTTGAATCATTTTAAAATATATCCTAACCTAATTGAATGAACATTCAACAATAGTGTACATCACTATTCATTCATTCATGGAGAATTGATTTTGGATCAGAAGAATATAATGATGTTTGGTAAGAAAACCCCAATGAATTGAACAATGTGTAAAAGACCTTATGTCGTACATAAATGTTATCCCAATAGAGCTTACACATTAATCATAATGGATGTGGAACGCACTATTCCTTTACATATTCAAGATATCTCATGAAAAACAACATGTGATAAAGAAATAATCATCCATGTTGTTGGTTGATAAACTACATGATGAATCTTATTTATTACATGATATTAAGACTACATAACACTATTGTTCGAACGTTGTGGCCATAAAAGGAACATATAATATCATTTTTGTATGATGTTAAACAATATTAAAATGTATCCTAGTCACATGATTTTAAAAAATATGACAACATCCATTCTTTGAGATGTTAAACTAAAAGGTTGACATCATTTCAACATGATGTAAAAGTGCACAGTTGTCATTCTTTCCGTATAATATAAAACAACATGGTTGACATCCTTCGTACATGAAACTACACTTCATAATATTTCTGGTCCATGCGGGAGTTGATCACAACATTTGGTGTTTTTCTCCCACTATAGCTTCATTTTATAACAACATGATACTATATTATCATATTAAATAGATAGATAGTTATTTATAGAACTTATATCTTGGGACCAGCCATGATGTAATTAAATTTAACATCTCTTTCAAGAAAAACTAGATCTTTGGGGAGACCACAATTCATGTTCCCTTATTCATTATCCAATAATGAAAATAGAATTATCTTTCAACACGAAGTAAAAATTATTCCATCTAGGGAACATCACACATCATGGACAATACCCATCCAAATTCTCCCTTTGTGCTACAAAATATTCCTTCAACATATCATACAACTATTCCCTAGAAATTTATAATCTAAATTGGATTTCCATGTACATCGATAATATGATGTAGTAATGTTGGGGGAACCATTAATTAGTATAAATTATTTAACCTAGTTTTCCACTATTAATGTTTCCCTAAAAAGGCCTTTATACAAAAGGCATCTACATCATCTTGGGAGACCTCTTCTGTTTCCATACAACCTAAAAACGTCATGCTAGAAACTACTTTTTAGAAATGGTATATGGTAATTCCTTATATTTTATCCATATAACTTCCCTTGATTTGTGATCCCCCAAGATAATGGTTTACAATTTCACTACTAGCATATAAATTATATAAAAAAATATATGTTCTGGTATAGCATATATCAATCATCATATCAACAATTTCATGTCATAGTATTATGACCTAAAACTGAGAGTCATCATTATAACTTACTAAATTATGTTATGCTATATGGTTAATATATCTTCTATTAAATATTAATGTTCTTCTAGATAAATGTACGGATTGAATTTTACCCCGGTAAGATAATTAGCAATGTCTGGATACTATAACCTGGTCCAGCCACTACATAATCCAATGCACTAATCCCTATTTATAAATCAACTATATGGGTGAAAGAAATGTTTTTAGTGATTATTTATTACACCAATCATAATAATTTGGATTCTGAATAATGGTAATGTTTTCACCACATGATTATTGCATATCATTTTATATTAGGGTTATTAGTGATCCTAGATTAAAGACCATATAAGTAACACTAAACTTCCATATCATGTGATGTGAAAATGAATGATCTATATCCTAAATATATGATGTGAAATTTAATAATATTTCTGTTTTTTATAGGAACACTATTTTGGATAGTGGTCTGTTACCATGGCTCTTTCTAAGAACTATTGCGGGCATGATTCTCTTCATAAATTGATACACAATTTTTCATGGATTATAAATCTGATTCCAATGGAAATATAAAAACTATACACTCTATTACATATGTAACTTATTGAAATTGGAGGGATTAATATATATACCCACCACACTCATGACACTAAACTGAAATAAATCCCCCCCCATCATTAAAATTTGTTCAAATGTGCGGAGCCTTTTATAGAAATACATACAGCTTGATTCTAGGTTTGATGAGATATTTAGTGATTTCGAGACTCTATGAATCAAGACCAACCATAAAAAAAATTAAATATATTACAAATATATGGATCAGACCTAAATTGTAAAAATTTCTCTCTAATCATGATTTTTTAGAATAAACTTTTTCCTTTGTACATAATAACCATCCCAACACAAATAATACTCTATGTCTTGGAATATCCATATCTATATAGATGTCATCTATCCATCAATAATAATATTTCATTTTCCTACAGAAAAAATTGTTTTAAATATGCATAATAGCTTACATTTTATATCAAAAAAAGTATCCCTTAGAAGGCCTCTCAAATAAGATGGACATTATTCCCTTGAAGAGAACTATTCTATTTCTATAGGACCAAAAAAACTATGTTGGAGAACTCATTTGGAAAAATTTTCATTGTTATTTCATGCATACCTATCCCATATCAGTTTTTAGACCTAAAATCCCACATCTTATAACCTAAAACCTTCGCACTTCATCCTGAAAGGATGATGGAATTCACTTTGTCAAATAATAGTGGAATGTAAAATCATTATTATTTTGGTCAAATACCAGAAACCATAAAAAAATATGTACCCATAACATGAAGTTAACCAAATAAATCTATATCATTAAAATAATGAAAATAAAAAATACAAAACTCATCAATGCCATACAGAAATAACTATAAATGTAATGTCCTCATCACTTGAAATAAAACTATAAAATATCAATGTCCTCAATTTATGACATTTATCTATATGACAAATAATAAAATCTATATGACTCGTTACATACAGTAGATATGGATCCATGAAAAGGTGATAGTTATTTTATTTGTAAATTAAAATTATTAAAATCTCATTATTTATTGTGCTTTCAAAGATGGTGAATTCATCATCATAGTGATGCACATTTCTATCTCTCTGTTCCCATTCTCAAAAGGCAGGTAGCCTCCACCACTGTTTTTTGTGACATCAGATCCATGATTTAAATGGAATAATGTGATATCAGTTTTTACATCCATGTATTCCTCCATGGAGTTTTCTCTAATCCTGGTTCTCTCTCATAGATTTGATCCACATTCCTGTAACTCATTCCTTGTTCCATGTCCATGTGGATGCTAGATACTTACACAACATATATCTCAATAGGCAAGCTACGTTTTGTTATAGTATAAGTTATTTTCCTTTATGCCTAGTCATATTTGGACTTTAGTTGTGTTTGAAACCTATAAATCTTCAATTTCTATTGGGAATATTATATGAGGCATGTTAGGCATGAATCACATGGAATCATGTGTTTATAATGAATTAATTGATGTCAGGGATGTTAGCCATCCAATGATTTTTACCATATGAATCCCATATTTGTAACATAGGGTTTGTAATATGGACTAGTGTTACAATGTATCATCTTACAAATATGATAATATATTTAATGTAATGTGAGGTCAGTATGAGAACATTATTAATGTCTTATGGGGATATAATGGGTACATCTTTAATGCCTTTATGGATTAAATTGTGCATATATTTGATGTATTGTGGGGTCCAAATCGGTCTATATTTAATATCTTACTAGGATGTAATGATTATAGATTCCTATTGAAGTGGATAAAGGAGGTGTGTAACTAGAAGAGAACCTGTCAAACAAATATGGATGAATCGAAATTACCCATCTAAGAAGATCAAACAGGTGCGTCTTTAGGAGTGATAATGTGGCCACATTATGAATGGATCAGAATGCATCATGGAGTTGGATCAGGGAGGTGTATCCCTAGAATGAAATATTTCACAGATGGATGTAAATATCAGAATGTCCCATGGAGGATCAATGGAGGTGCATCCCTAGGAATGAATATGTCAAATCTATATTGATGGATTATAATTCCTTTGAGGAGGACCTGGAGGTGAGTCCCCAAGAGAGATGATGTCACACATGGCTGGATGGATTAGAATTCCACTTGATGTGTATCTAGAGTTGTTTCCATATGAAGGAAGATGTCAAACCAATGTTTATAGATCCTAATTCTCCATTTTGGTAGATGTATGAGGTGTATTTCTAGGTTGAAAATTGCCACACCTATTTGTGCCATCGGAAGGAAATATCCTTCATGAGGAATCCAATGTACCTTATTTGGAGATAGAGGTAAAATCCTATCTAGTTTGATGTCATAGTTCATGGTTTTGTGACCATATCGATCCATGCGGTGTAATTTTTTGTAGTAAGGATGCTCAAGTTTCAAAAGAGGTGTCTATAAAGGATGGGGTATGGATTTCACATGGATCCTACCCATCCTCATACGATCACTCTTGTGGGAATGGTGAGGGTCTAACATGTGGATGTTGTTTGTTCATTCTTCCTCATGTCGGGTCATAAGGTGTTCCATAACCATTAGAAATGGTATGATTACAATTTAACATAATGTGAAAGGAAATATTGTTTTGGGAATCTACATTGAGATTTTAATTCCTTTTCCCCATGTTAGTTCGTGATAGAATCCCATGTATATAACATGGGGTAGTATTATAGTTTAAATTCATGGGAAAGGATATGTTATGACTGGATTATGCATTTAGTTACCAATGCTTTCAAACCCCTGTTAAGACATGAGGGAATCCCATGTCCATTTCATGGGGTAATAATATATTTTAACATCATAAGAAAGGATGTTGTCTATAGGGTTTTTCCATTGATATACTCTTTAATTCTTCCTCATGTCATGTCAGGAGGGAATCCCATGTTTATTGGATTGGGTAATAATATAGTTTAATGTCATGTGAAATGAGTTGACGTGTGGGGAATGGGCATTCAGATTCCAATGATTTATTCTTCATGTGAGGCAATGAGGGAATCTCCTCATACTAATTGGTCAAGGGAAATTATTGGGGATTACATCTGATGAGGTATCCCAGGGTGGCTACTTGGTGTTCTTATAATGATAATTAGGTGAGGAATGTTATAGTTGACACCTTATGAGTCTCATTATTTTCAGAGAAGGCATCATATTATCATCATATAGTGTATACTATAGTCCAACATCATTTATTGAGTACACATGGTTCACTTCATGATAATGTAATGAAGCATATTATGCTTGATATATAAGAAATCATGTATTTTCCATTAGAGGAATACAATGATCATCATGTAGGGCATACAATTGTTTATCTTCATGTAGTGAGGAAAAAAGGGTGTCATGTAATGATCAGTGTATGAGGAATCTTACTCTTGATACATAATACATCTCATTTTTTAAACAGAAGGCATCTTATGTTCATCATATAGGGTATAATACATTTTAAATTCATGTCGTGATGGCTAAGAGGTTCAAATTCTAGTCATGAAATGCGTCATATTAGAATTTATAAAAAATGAATCACTTGACATTCACAACAGGCTTCCTATGTTCATTATATATGGTATGATATAGTTTAGATTCATGTTGTGAGGAATACTACTTAGTGGGTGACTTTCAATGATTTTTGGGGGACATATGCAAGTGAGGCACTTTTGGGATCAACCTGAATTGTGAGTCAGGTTACAAGGTTTTAGAAGAATCATAAGGGGTGTTAAAAATCTCGGAACTCATGGGATCTAAGAGTAGAATCTCAACTTGTTACATTGGAATGTGACCAAGAGGATTATCCCGAATCATGTTATTTCTGGGATTAATGAGGATTATCTTGAGTCTTGGTATTTTGGGTTTAATGTTAGGGATTTATATATTTCTTCCCAAAATTCCCTCATCCTTGAATGTCAATTTCTATTTGGTTACACAACATTCTATCATGTCTCAAAAAAATTATCTAGATAACACAAAATTGAATATTCACACAAAAATTAGTTATTTAATAGTAAGTAAAAAATTGAAAGTTTAGGAAAACTTAGTGTTGCACAAATTTTTAGTCTCATGTGGCTAGAGTTTCGTAGAAAATATTACATTTCATGAACTTATATTCCCTGTGAAACTAGTTGTGTGGAAATTTCTTAGCTGAATCCCACTGCATGAGAGGTTTGAAATAGGTAATTTCACGAATCATTAGGACTTTGGGGTTGTGATAAGTGTGTAACTAGAAGATACCAAAGATCTAGATCTAGCTATCAAATCCTAGAGGTTCTCCTATGAATAAGGGTTTTATTCCTTATTTATTAGTATCTTGGTGGTTTTCCACAACATTGTATAGTGTTTCCCATATTATAGATCTATCACACCTCTCCGTATATGTTGGACAACATTTTGATGTTTCACAAAACACTATTGAGTTTAATAATAATTATTTTTAGGATGGATCCCATATTCATGTAGCTTCTATATTGACATCACCATTTTAAAGGAAATGGATTCCTAACCATAAAAGATTGGGGTATACTTTTGAAATGTTTCATAAAATTCCATAATTTGGTTACATTCTACATCACCTTTATTTCTCAACACATCTTCATGACTATAAAGAAGTTGCACAAACTTTTGGGAATGTAGAATGAGAAATCATACTTCCTTCCCCAATTATCTCGACTAGCCATTTTAGAACCCTAATTTAGAAGAACCAAAACATCTAATCTATAACTCTAGTCAGGATCTATGACAATTCATGTTAAATAATGTCAAATGAGATTCACTTCGTGATCAGGTTCCCCAGTGTTTGGTCTATTAATAATGACATTTATTGATCCCAACAATCATACTATAAGTTAATTTGATAATTACCTTCCCCTATATAAGAAATCAGTCTTTATAGGGGTCACATCGTTTTAAAAGGATTCATTGTTCATGTTAATCAGGTTTTAATAAAAAAAATTAGTTATATTATTTATTTACATCCATGAAATATGATTCCGGGAAAATGTGACCACATATTCCCTTTCCTGAACTCTCATGTGGATTTATATTATTTTCCATGATGCCTCTTTTTTATCACACGGATCACGACTCATGTGATCTTAGAGGACATGGATAGTCACATTCATTATCATAATGGTGTGAAAATATTCTTTATTCAATTATAAGAATCTTTATCTCTTAACACGTCTATCAATGTCTCTAAATTACCTACACATGAAAGAACCACCCTTGGAGAATACTATTCCACAAAAGTATCCTATTCATTAGGTTATGAATTCACCATTTCTTATGTATAGGTTTGATCTGGGTAGAATATTCTGAAAAATTTCTTCTGGTTTGTTGATAAAAGTTATGAATAATATTACACTCTTGATACATGAAATTCAGATCTATGTCTGTAATCCCATACTCATGGCTTGTAAACATTGTTTTGGAATATTAATTTGTCAATGATGTTTGATCTAAAACACAAATTTCATTGGTGAGTCTCAGAAGAACCTAAAATTGTAATGAAAAGATACTTCAAACCCATCATGTTGGAAAGATAGAAAGGGAAACCAATGTAAAATTCATGTTTGAAATCTTTTGATCATATGATATAATCACCATTTATGGTATATTCATGTTCCAATAATTTCATTTCAAAAAACATAAACATGGAAATTATATAACGTAACCCAACTAAAGTATTACTATTTGAAATTCAAGTGAATTATAAAACAAAGATGTTGATGATTAGGAAATGTTTTTATTTTCATTCCATATTTTAATGATACATAGGGGAAACCAAATCCTAGAGACTCTCATTGAAATTATTGGGAAATGAGAAAAAAGTGAAGTGCATAAAACGAAATTTGTTCAGCTATATTTAATATATCCACTGAAACATAATGAAATAAATTAAGGGAATGATGGATATTGTATCAATAACTATTAATAAATTCAGATAATGGATTCAGCTTCTTCACAAAATGAATTTATCTCTTGAATTTTATGTTCTATGGCTTCTAGAACTATGTTTTTCGATGATAGCGATTATGTTATTCTAGTAATGTGACCTTCAAATTATAACTTTTTCATAGTATGTACAATGATTCAATAATTATTTATCACATCCCCAATATAATGATTGCATATTTTAGTAGTTTCACACATTAAATATTCTGTATGATGATTGAAGTGATTAAACTGGATAAGATCGCATTCACGAGAAGAAAATTCATCTGAAGAAATGAGTACACGATGAAGAGGGAATTTCGATTTTTGAAAATCTAAAATAACTTATGAATAAACCATGAAAGGGTTGATGAACTCATCTAATATTTTAAGAAATTTTTCATAATGGATTCTCTGGGAAAATATTGTGAACCTAGAACCATGAGCATTTTTTCAAAACCTAATATTTGATGATAGAAATTGGATCCAAACCACATTCAGATTCTACTATGGATTTATCATTAAGGGTCACATTCATTATATACTATATTTATTTAAATTTTGGAATTGTTGTGGGAAATTATTACATTTTTTCCTCATGTGTAATTTAATGGATAGAATAAGTTGTATTCCCATTAGTCGGTGGATTCCCCAACAATTTTTTATGGGGACTGATATCTGTAGGAATGAGAATAGTGTTAGTAAAAATACTGGGTCTTAACAACTAACAAAAAATGGCAACATAAAGAAGAAACTCACCTAGAATGATGTTAATTCTAGCTCATATGTCTATCACACTTAGATGTTACTTAATGATGATTGATATGAATGAAACATGGATAATCAAAAGGTTTTTTCACCAATGGACCATATTTATCATCACTTTTAGATACTCATCTCGATGTTGATGAGTTGGTAATAATGACATAGTTTTATTCAGTATTACAAGATATTATTGGAAGAGATTACGTTATATATATATATATAACAACATCATTGGTGATGAAAAGGAACATCAACTAACTATACCCATGTTAAGGTTATTTTTATTGAAATAATTTTAAATTATAAATATAGATTCTTTATGACTAGAATATGTTATATAAACATAAATTAATGTTATTCATATTTAGTATCTCTGTAATAATTTGATTCAACACAATATCGATATGTTTTATGGTTTTATGTATACATAATATATTTCAATATTTGTGAAACACATGGACAAAGATGTCGTAATTTAATATACATGTGAACAATTAAAAATAGTGAATACATGTTGATGTTTCTTATTCCATGAATGGTATGAACACATATATAACAGAGAACCATTATTTATTTTAATATTATAAATGCTGAATCGTTTATATTTTACTAAACATTATTTATTAAACATATTTTTCTGAAATGAATGCAATGAATATATGTTATATTTTTTACATGATTTTGTTCAATTATAATGATTCAGGATGTTAAAATCTTTATTCATTTCCTACCAAAAACCAAATGGACTATAAGAATGAACAAAAAAAACCAGAAAAACATTTAACAAACCATTAAGACTATTGTATATATCATATAGACCACCTACCCTATGTTCACAGATGAACACTCTCTAAACCATATACTTTTATTCAAACACAAATAACCATCAAATTCCAAACCTATTAGATACATTAAAAAATGTCTTAGGTGTTACTATGGGGGAGAAAAATATCACATTGTGATTACATGAATACTAATAAAATTAGAGATTTAGAATCCCCTAGATCCTCAATTCTCACAGAACCTCACCCCCAAACACCCTAGAATTAAAAGATAATCATCCCTTGGATGCTATGAAGGAACATTTCATCGCAAAAGATGCAATATTTTGAAATTTGATGAACAATTCATTGGGAGTTCATAAAGATAGAAGGATTGGATATTATCCTTAATTAATGTGTATAATCGTTTTGTCGCACAATTGGAAAAATAATGTGTTAATCATGTGTCACCCTTTTTGCAAGAGAGACATGGATAAAACAGTCTCTTGGGGGCCCTCATGGTATGAAAAACCATGACAAGGCCTTATGATATAGAACAATCAAATTTCATATGATTTTCATGACCCCCTTTAATAGTGTGTTATTTGTGCCCCCCCCCCCTTCAGAATGCACTTTTAATTCACACAGTTACAACTAACCATTCACCAACTATGCTCTCTAGCCCAACATAACATATTTTATACTTTTTTAAATCCAAAATTCCTATAACACCCATATCAATTATCACTAAACCCAATATCCATTCCATTAACCATAAAAAGTGATAGTGTCTTCAATGATAACGAAAAGTAACCACATCAAAAGTATATGATATTATAATTATCGCATATTTTTATGAATCTTCCTTGAGCATTACTCCCACACGTAACTAATAATACACAGAAAAAGGCTCAGGACAGTTTTCATGCATATCATTATCCTTAAACCATCTTCCATTTTGAACATTTACAAATTGAAAAAAACTTGAACCAATGAAATGGTCTTACCTCACATAAAACTTTTATTATGATCTAATTAAAAAAATAGATACTCCTCAAGTGATGCATCTTCTTGAAGATCCAAAAAGTCAATATTGACCACATGGGGAGAGTTTCGGTTATACCGTTGAATATGTGATAGAAGAAAAACATTTTTCATTAAAATATTCCACTTTGGAAGAGGAAATTGGTATGCCAGCAGCCAAACCCTCCCCACAATATCAAATGATCCCATATACCCGGGAGTAAAACTGGCCTGTTTCAGACTCCTATGGTGACTGAACAATGGATACACGCAAAGGAACACATTATCCCCCTAATAACACTCATAAATCCAATTACATTGATAATAGTATGACGTATTCCTACACTGATCCATAATCATATGTTTCAGAATCTAATGAACCTGATCTAATGTCTCCTATATGAAAATCCTCCCCAACATCTCTGATTCCCCAACATGAATCCAACATAACGGGGATCTGCACGTCCTAACATTGATTACCACATGCAGTTTCATATGAATAATTTCTTGAAAAATAATATTATAGTAAAACATAAAAATAACATAGTAATTCCCCGAAGATCCACCAATGATTTGGACACATATCCTCAACATGTCCTCTAGCACCCTAGTAGTATGTTTTTACTGCACACATATCTCTTGGTGAAAATTCATACTAATAAATACATGGGTCTTGATAAACATCTATAATAATATAAATAATCATAATATGAAATATAAATCATGATATCAATTTATACGATGAACTACCCAATTAAAATGTAATATCTCCCAAACATATAAGTCACCCAACTAGTCCACTTTAATGGTCACACGAATCAATAGGAAACATGTTAGCTTGGTTAAATGATCTAGATGTATGCACATGTTAACATTTTTCTTAGGAACCCTCTAGGGACCTACCACAGATCCCACAGTGAAATAATTACACTTCCATTCCATAATGTTCAATGTCTATAGAAAACCACCTAGTCACTGATTCATGTAATTTAGTTGTTGAAAAGTGTAGCATCATGCCACAAAACCTACATGTTATTTCCTCACCCTTCACCACTAATATGGTCTTTTAATGTCATGATACATTTAGGTTAGAGAAAGATACACCACACATTTCTTGGAATGAAACTCACACATCATCTATTCCCACATAATAGTGGGCATAACAACACTCCCATGAACCTAAAGAATCTCATCATTTTTGATAGTCTTGTCAGAACGTGACTCACCAACATAAATGATTTCCATCATGAAAAAACTATTTAAGTACTCATAATTCCTCAACTTGATTAAACTCAAAATTTTTTATTCAAATGATAAGTACATTAGGGTCTTCTACTCCAGTCCATCATAATCCTATATGTTCATCTCTATTAAAAGGGGAAACATTTTCCTCACACTTCTAGACTCTTGGACTGATCAAGTCCACATAATTCATCTTAAGGAGTCTAAAGAACTATTCAATTTTCATAGCATATATTAAAACTAAAAATAAAAAAATTCATGTACTCCACATGTATTTTCTATCAAAACATTATATATCAATGAGAAAATATTTAAATTAACCTTTCATTGTTGTTATACACCCTAAAACATTCAACCAACACGTAATGGGGTAAATAGTTTAAACCATAAATCATTATGGCTAAATCAAGATCCTATGTCTTGTAATTCCATTCATTCATCTTCAAGCTTCATAAGTTCTACAATATAACTCTATCTCGCTACATTAATGCTTCCCCTTGTAAAATCCTTAATAAAACTCAAAACAATGTATACTCATTATGTTTATCGGTTAATATTACTATTTTGTGGTTTCCAATGTCTTATTCATCTCCTAAAAATAATTCTAACAATCTTAGGGCTATTCAAAATATACATAGTTCATTTTCAATAAAAAATGTGCTGCTACCATGTGATAGAAGTGTAGGACCCCGAGACACCCTGAGAGGGGAGGGGTGAATCACAATGTCAAATTTTTCTTCAAAAAGTTTTGGATCTTGTTCCCACATTGGTAGGAAATCGTTAAATCTATATGATGGATATGATCAGTAATGAAACATTCACATGCAGAGAGATGACAAAACTATTTTTACTTGGTTCACCACTAAGGGATACGTCAAAGGAGCATACGCCGACAAGTTGTCGGTCGTACCTAATTACACCAATCTTCACTGATTGTGGATTATAATGGTTTGGGCGCAGTCACTTTGTACCTGGCTCATTGCCATTACAAAGGTTCATGGATAGCTCACTGCTTCCCTTGGGTCACTCCCATTGACTCGCCCTGGCTCACTGCCCTTAGGTGAAGTCCCACTCAGTTTATAGGCATGAAGGTCTCTTCATCATTGCATAAGAATGCATCCTATGTCTTATGTAGATGCTCTTTTGAAGTCCAACTCTTACCAGAAGACTAATATCACCTCACTTTTCACTGAAAGTATCAGGCAATCTTTCAGCACTTGTGCAGCTCCAGAAAGATTGGCGTGCTTCAACAATATCTGGCTCTCCTTTTCAAGCCTGGCACGCAATTTTCAATATGACGCGCAAGTCCTCGGCGCGCAAGTCTAAACAAGCACACAAGGGACACCAAATCAACTACGCGACGCTGCCTTCCCCAACTAAAAACATGCGAGTCCCACATCCTTTCTCTCCCCAACCGCCTTGGGCGCGCAACCAACAACCGGCGCACAACCTCTACAAGCGCGACCCAACTACCACTAGCACGGCTTAATCACCTACGAGAGGAGAGCTCGAAAAATCTCTATGTCTTGAACTCCGTAAGAAATGAGGAGGGGTCGACCTTTATTTATAGGAAAACTGAACCCCTGCACGGCGGTGCACAAGGCACTCCTTGGTGCGCAAGTCTTGGCGTGCAGCTCATCTCCCCTAGGATCTGTCACGCAACTCACTTGCGCGACCCAACCAATACTTGCGTGAACTACTTTCCTTATCCATATTTTGAAGTTCTGTTTTTGGAAAACAATAGGTGCATAAGTTCCAATCCTCCTAGGTTCCGGAGCACAAGTTCTCTCACGGTGCGCAAGTCCACTTGAACGAAATAACCAACACTTTCACGAACCCTATCCATTTCCCATATTTTGATGTTATGATCCTCAAAAAAATATGGCGTGAATGTTTCATCTCCTTCATGTGAATAGAGTGAAAGTCCCTTTTCCAAAATCACTCTTCTTCATTAGTTGATTTTCAGGACAAAAAATATGGCAAACCCTGGGAAATGGCGCCACCATCAATACTGTTGTCTACTTGAACTGTATGATCTCTTTGTTGGTACATATTCTGAAATTCCACTAAGGATTGACAATAAACACAAACCATACTCCAAACCATGCATAGAAGACCATGGTTCCAACAATCTCCCCCTTTGGGTTTGTTGGCAATAATAAAAAAATCCAATAGATCTTCTTCCATGTGCAAACCAAAAATGCAAGAATCAATTCATCCAATAACCAAAGTCTACGTGAGCAATGCTCGGTGTATAAAACAAGAGAGGAAGCATGAGTTGGGTTGTAGAGTTTTGGAATTCTCATCGATTCTCATCACAGAAGCATTATATTCCTGAATTTTATTCATTTCTCCTCCATTGACAATAATGACCAGTAATTTGTTCAACGTTCAGCTCAAACCATACTCCCCCTGGATAGTATCTCCTCTATAAACCTGCATCATAGCCATAAACAGATAAAAAGAGTTATCAAAAATGGGGAGAGGGGTATTGTGAAACCTCTTTATGCACTGGGAGGTGGCTGAACACCAAGGTTCAACAGATTCTTGTCAAACACATCCACGGACAATGGCTTGGTCAGGATATCAGCCACTTGCTCATCAGTTCCCACATGATCCATTCCAATCACCCCTTGTTCAACTTTTTCTCTTATAAAGTGATACCTGATTTTGATATGTTTCATACGAGAATGTTGTACAAGATTCATTGTAAGATTAATTGTGCTCTTGTTATCACAGTAAATCACCATTGGTTGTTTTACCTCATCACTAATATCTGTTAATTGTTGCTTCATCCATAGTAGTTGAGTTCATGCCTTTGTGGAAGAGATATACTCAGCTTCAACAGTACTAAGAGAAGTACTTTCATGTTTCTTACTCAACCAGCCAACACTTTTTTGCCCAATATAGAACGCTCCACCACTGGTGGACTTTCTGTCTACTACATCACCAGCCCAGTCAGCATCAGAAAACACTGATAATTCACTGTCCCTACCTGCAAGAAAATGTAACCCAAAGTTGTGTGTACCTTGAATGTACCGCATGATTCTTTTGACTTTCTCCATATGTTCATCCATTGAAAAACTCTGAATGCAGGCTGTATGACATGTGTCCAAGACAATATCTGGCCCTGTCGCTGTTAGGTACAGTAGGCTTCCAATGATTCTTCTATACATGGTGGGATCTACAGATGTCCCTTCCTCATGCTTTCCAAGTTTGGTTCCGACTGCAATCGGAGTTGACATTGGTTTAGAGTCTTGCATATTAATCTTCTTCAGCAGCTCTCTGGCATACTTTTCCTGAGAGATAAAAGTGAAGTCTTTATTTTGAGTCACATACAGTCCCAATAAATATGTGAGATCCCCAATCATTGACATTTCAAATTCTGATTTCATATTATTGGAAAATTCATCCACTTATTTCTACCTGCTGCCACCAAATATAATGTCATCTACGTAAACTAGAACCATGAACTGATCTTTCGAATAATTATTCACACAGTGATTGTGATATACTCCTCCTCTTTTGAATTTGAGCTTCTTGAGGTAAGAATCCAGTCTGGAGTACCATGCATGTGGTGCCTATTTTAGGCCATAAAGTGCTTTATTTAGCTTGCATACCTTTGATTCATCAGCACCAAGAAGAAAACCCACGGGTTGTTTAATGTAGACATCTTCTTCGAGTACACCATTTAAGATTGCTGTCTTGACATCCATTTGATATAATTTATATCCTCTTTGGATAGCCATGGCAAGAAACAGCCTGATTGACTCCAGTATAGCCACTGGAGAAAAGGTCTCTTCAACATCAACACCTTCTATATGAGAATACCCTTTACATACAAGTAGATCTTTGTTTCTGATAACACTTCCATGCTCATCAAACTTGTTCTTGATTATCCATTTTGTTCTAATAACATTGTGACCTTTTGGTCACTGGACAAGATCCCATGTATGATTCTTGTCAATCTGATCTAACTCTTCATTCATGGTTTTCACCCCGGATTCATCCTTTGCATCTTCTTCAAATGTGGATGGCTCCACAACTGACAGAAATATAGATGGTGTGTTAGTTCTCATCCTCATTGTCTGTGTAGGTGTATTCCTGTCTCCAATTATGTTAGATGGATCAATTTCTTCTCATCGATTTTTCTTATGAGGTTCAGTCTCATTCTCACCATCCAAGATTTCCACTTTAGATTCTTTGTCTGAGTCAACATCATGATGTGACCCATGAGTGTTTTGTACACCTTCCTCTATTTCTATATTTGTATTTATTCCATGATCACATTCATTCTCATCTTCTATCTCATCAGCATAGGTACTATTTGAAGTAATTGGAGTTTTTCCTTCAATGATATTTACATCATTACTTTCCACAATCCTCCCCAAGCGTTTATTGAAACACTTGTAAGCTTTTCTGTTCATTGGATACCCAAGAAAAATTCCTTCATCAGCATTGTCACCAAACTTTCCTTGGTTTCCTTCTTTATTCTAGATGAAACATTTTCCTTCAAAAACATGAAAGTATTTCAATGAATGCTTCCTTACATGCCACAATTCGTATGGTGTCTTCATTTATCCCATATAAAGCCCTGTTTGATTCTAAATGTTCACTGCAGCCTCAAAAGCTTTTTTCCTGTAATGGAGAGAGATACCACTCTCAATCAGCATAGTCCTAGCCATATTGCTGACCTGTCGATTCCAGCGCTCAACAACTCTATTTTGCTGCAGAGTTCTCACAACAGCTACCTCATGCTGTATTCCATGCTTTTCTAAGTAATTTTCAAACTTGATGGACGTTTATTCCCCTCCATTGTCAAATCGCATGACTTTTATTGTCCGTCCAGTATCATTCTCGACAATCCATCGATAATTTTTCATACAATCAAGTACTTGTCGCTTCCTGTGGATCACCAATACACAAGCCATTCAGATATAATCACCAATAAAAAGGACGAAGTACCTTTCTCCTTATGTTCCAGCAACATTTATTGGGCCACATACGTCTGTATGAATGAGATCAAGAAGATGTGATACCCTTTTCTTCTTTGGCCGATATGAACTACAATCCAGTTTCCCACGAATACAATCATCACAAGAATTTTCCCGTTCACGTTTTATAATTGGAATATCCATGATTATATTCAGATTAGATATATTTTCCAAGACTTGTTGGTTAATGTGCCCCATCCATCGATGCCATAAATTGTTTTCTTCTTTAACAGACAAATAGCAAGAGCTCACTTTGCTGTCAAGCTGATATAAGTTTCCATCTGTTCTACAGCCTTCCATAAGAGAATTTCCTGTTTTTCCTTTTATAGTGCATCCTTTTTTATTGAGGGTTATTATGAGTCCTGATTCACAGAGATGGAATATACTAAGGAGATTGTGGCGTAGACCGTCCACGTAAAGATCTTCAGTCTTTTTCAGCTCCCCATTGGTGAGAGTAGTATTCCCACTGCCTTTAATCTTCAAAGCACCATCATTACCAAACCATATTGTTCCATCAACCTTGTTTTCAATGTTAATCAATAGGTCATCATTTCCTATCATATGGGAAGATCATCCACTATCAAGGATCCATGTGTTGCTAATATTTGTAGCTTTGAGTGCTACCTCTACAAGATTGGATTTCTCGTTCTTCTTCTTCTCTTTCCCTGAGATATTGGATTGAGCATAGGATACTGATGGCATTTTAATACTTTCTTCAACATAATCTGATTCTTCATACCCATAATCTTCTTCTAGATGGGAAAAACTATTTGTGAGAAAAACATCATCAAGAGGATGAACACTGTCCCATCTTTGAGTGTTGTATGAATTTCTCCTGTCGTACCGCTGCCTGCAATACATATCTTTATGGCTAAATTTAGAACAATTAAAATAGAAACCATAGAAGCTGTTTCTTCTATAAGATGGAGGATATGAAATAAGTCTCCTTTGTTGACTTCCCAGATCTTCTCCATTCAAGTAGTTCCTTGCCTCTTCGCAATATGACATGGTATGGCCCAGATAGCCACAAAACTGACACTTCATGAGAGGGAATGTCTTCTCACCTAAATTTCTCCTCATACCTTCTTCCTTGGGAGAATAGTTGAACTGCCTATCATTTCTGAATGTTTGAATATAATTGTTAGTTCTCCTTCTAGTTTGGATCGAGGGTATATTTTTCAGCACTTTAGGAAATGTATCAACATGTTCAACCTTCGTTTTGTATTTCTTTTGGCTCTCTTTATTTCCAGCAGTTGATGTATCAGCTTCACATCCAATTCCACTCTTTCCCATGCAAGAAGGTCTTTGAACTCTCAATATTTTTTCAACCACATCAGAACCACTCTTGACTCTTTCCAGTAATTCTGCATCTGAGATCTTCTAAACAATATTTTCTTCCTTGATTCTTTTGAAAATGATTCAGTCTCAAGTTTACTCCTAAGAGTAACAACTTCCTCCTCAAGACCCTCAGCAGTCTTGGACTTTTCTTCCAGTCATGACATGAGGTCATTGATGACCTTTCCCTGATCTTCAAATCTAACCATTAGATCCACTACATCATCATTGCATTCAAGGATTTTAGACTGAACTTTCACAAATTCTTACAGATGTTCAATTTCAGCTTCATGTTCATCAAAATATTTTGATGATTCTTCCACCATTTCCTTCCACTTATTATATCTCTTAAATTTACTCTCAAGCTTGGAGAAGGAATCCTTAATTTGAATCCTTGGATTACTAATAGCAGTAGTATGATTATATCGTCCTTTATTGATTGAGGATTCTGATATTTCAGTGGTAGCCATCATGGAAGCATGGTTTCTAGTTTTAAATTCTGGTTCTTCTTTCACACAAAATTCATTATCATAATCATCTTCTTCATAGACAAAACTCTTCCTCTGCATTTTATTTCTTGAATTGAAGTCACCCTTTTTGAAAAACCTTTTCCAAGGCTTCTCAATGTCTTCAGCTTCGCTGTCATCATCATCTAACTTTCTTTGGCACTGAGAGGAAATGTGCCCAACTCTTCCACAACGGAAACATGGAAGAGGTAGCTTACCTCTAAATTTACCTTTTCCCTTTTTCAACTTCATGGAAATGAGAGAAAGAATTCATTTCTCTTCATCATCTTCACCAACACTGTCTTCTGAAATTTTCAGTTTTTCCATGGCTTTTAATGCCATTTCCTTGCTCACGCAAGTCGTGGTATCTTCAGGTTTGACTCTCATCTCATATGCCATTAAACTACTTAACAAATCATCCAAAGATAGTTTAGATAGATCTTTTTCTTCAAGGGATGACACCTTTGCATTGTACATGGGAGGAAGCCTTCTCAGGATTTTCTTTACGATATCAATGTCTTTGATTTCTTCTCCAAGACCTCGAATTTCTCCCACTACTTCAGTAATTAGATAAAAAAATGAATCTGAATTCTCATTAGGATGAATCTTTAGATCGTCAAACCTATTGTGTAAAACCTGAAGTTTTTCCTCCTGTACCTTGCTATCTACTTCATAAATGTTTTCATGATTATCCCACATAGACTTTGCTGAAGTGAAACTCCTCACCTTTAGATAGATCAGATTAGAAAGATCTGCGGTGAGTGAATTTTGTGCTTTAGCATCTGCATCAAGAATTTTCCTGTCTATGTCAGTCATAGCCAGGCCTGTTGGATCAGTGACTTGTATTCCTTGCATAGTAGAAAACAAAACTTCCATTCCAAGAGATCTTAGATGAGATCTCATCCTATTCTTCCAGATCAGAAAATTACTTACATCGAAGAGAGGGACTCCCCTCTCATTGACTGCATTATCCATGGAGACAAAGGACAAATTCAACGCCAACAACCTTCCTCGGATACCACCTGTATGACCCCGGGACACCCTGAGAGGGGAGGGGTGAATCAGGATGTCAAATTTTTCTTCTAAAAGTTGGGGATCTTGTTCCCACATTGGTAGGAACTTGTTAAATCTGTATGATGGATATGATCAGTAATGAAACATTCACATGCAGAGAGATGACACAACCATTTTTAATTGGTTCACCACTAAGGGCTACGTCCAAAGAGCATACGCCGACAAGATGTCAATCATACCTAATTACACTAATATTCACTAGTAGTGGATTACAAATGTTTGGGCACAATCACTCTGTCCCAGGCTCACTGCCTTTACAATGGTTCAGGGATAGCTCAATGCTTCCCTTGGGTCATTCCCATTGACTCCCCCTAGCTCACTGCCCTTAGGTGAAGTCACACTCAGCTTATAGACATGAAGGTCTCTTAATCATTGCATAATAATGCATCTTCTATTGTATGTAGATTCTCTATTGAACTCCAACACTTACCAGAAGACTAATCTCATCTCACTTTTCACTGAAAGTATCAGGCAATCTTTCAGCTCTTGTGCATCACCAGAAAGACAGGCGTGCTTCAACAATATCTGGCTCTCCTTTTCAAGCCTGGCGCGCAAGTTTCCATATGACGTTTAAGTACTCGACGTTCAAGTATAAACTGGTGCACATGTGACACCAAAGCACCTGTGCGATGCTTTCTTCCCCAACTAAAAACTTGCACATCCCACTTCCATTCTCTCCCAAACCGCCTTGGGCGCGCAACCAACAATCGGCACACAACCTCTTCTTGCGCGACCCAACTACCACTAGCGCGGCTTAATCACCTGCGAGACAAGAGATCAAACAATATCTAAGTCTTGAACTCCATAATAAATGAGAAGGTGTCGACCTGTATTTATAGGCAAACTGGACCCCCTGTGCGGCGTCGTGCAAGGAACTCCTTGGCGCGCAAGTCTTGGCACGCGGCTCATCTCCCCTAGACTCTGTCACGCAACTCACTTGCGCGACCCAAAAAATACTTGCGCGAACTTCTTTCCATAGACATATTTTGAAGTTCTGTTTTTGGAAAAAAATAGGCACATAAGTTCCAATCCTCCTAGGTACCGGCGCACAAGTTCTTTAATGGTGTGCAATTCCACTTGCGCAACCTAACCAACACATGCGCGAACCTTATCCATTTGCCATATTTTGATGTTATGATCCTCAAAAACATATGGCGCGCAAGATTCCTATCCTTCAAGTGAACATCACACAAGTCCCTTTTCCAAAATCACACTTCTTCATTTGTTGATTTTCAGGCCCAAAAATTTGGCAAACACTGGGAAATGGCGCCACCTTCAATACTATTGTCTGCTTTAACTGTATGATCTCTTTACCAGTACACATTCTGAACTTCAACTGAGGATTGACAACAAACACAAACCATACTCCAAACCATGAATAGAAGACCATGGTTCCAACAAGAAGTACTTGAAGATCCTTCAATGATAGCCCTCTAATCCAAAAAATCCTATGATTTCAAAAAAAATCATAGACATCTCCCAAGAAACAACATGTTTCACCTTTATAGTTTCAACAAACACACCTTCATTTGAGATGTTGTGACCCAATAACTATACCTTATCAATATAGATGTTAAACATATATAGCTTGGTGTATAGCCTATGTGCTCAAAATATACTCAAGACGATTACATGTTGTTTGGAATAATCATTGTGAGTCATGGATTACACCAATAAATAATCAAATAAAGTAACAAAAAATATTCTAGGTACATGTGTATGATTTAGTTTATTAAGGCAATAAACATTGAAGTTTCATTTTTTAACCCAAAATAAAACCCAATGAAGTAAATAAATCCATCCCAACACCTGAGATTCATCTATTATATGTCATAAGGTCTCACGCTTATCGGATGATACCTTGAACTCAATTAAAATTTAGAAAACATAGAAGAACCTTTTAGTTGTTCAAAATGGTCATCAATATATGGAAGAAGATATTAGTTCATAAATGTATTCTGATTTAACTATTGATAGTCGATACAAAACTAAAATTTAATTCCATCATTCTTAGAAAACAACATTGGGGAACCCCAAGGTGATGTACGTGGACAAATAAACATTAAATCTTCAAATCCTCCAACTGATACTTGAGTTCCAGAAGTTTTTATCGATCCAATATATATAGAGGAAAGGAAACTAGGTAATATCCATATATCAGTTCAATAGTTAACTCAATCTCTTGATCGGGAAGAATCCTTAAGTATTAATTGGAAATTACATTAGGAAAACAACCCACTGTATGTGGAAAATACCATTCACTACACCCCTATCAACAAGGACAGTGCATGCCACGTGGGAAATTATTTCACCCAAATGATAAAAGACAATCAATTCATGTCTTGAATGGTTATTAAATTCCCCTTGTTTAACATTAGTTTCACCATCAATAGATTTTAACATTACCTTTTGATTATAAATATATATATGTCAAGAATGAAAAACCATAAAATCCATCCACATTATTAGGTAAAACCATACATCACGAGCATAATCATGTCACAAATGAAATGATATACACTAAGATTGAGAGCATACAACTTACGTTACTAGATATTTTCTTCTCTTGTTATTAATGGTGTGGCATATGACATACCCCCTCAAATACAATCCACCACTATCCCAAAACAATCATAAAAAGAGATGATATAAATGAATGTGAGTCCCTTGTATCAAATAATGCACTCGAAATAATGGAATATACAAGAATTAAAACTCAAATAGTTGATATCCCAGCCCATACACCACCAAATTATGGATAAAATTTATGAATATGGCCCACCCCTTACCCTTATTCATCGTTATGAACTCTTTGTGTTGTACTAAACTGATAATAACAACTAGTTAATCTTAAAAATAACCATGCCTACTATCATAACTGATATATCTTGTAGAAATCCAAATAAATTATATATATTAGATAGTAGAAGCCCTACCTTCCCTATGCATCTTTCTTAACCCTCTACCAAGACATATATGTTGTGGGTTTTAAAAAACCTCTATACATTCCCTATATAACTAGTTTCTTTGAAATCTATTGCTGGATATATTTTCTAAACAGATATGTGTCTTGGCCTTCCCCATTGATAATAGAACACTCGATAACCACACGATCATACTATTAATATTCTTTTGCTTTTCTATAATCCATTATCTTGGTGATGACAATCGAAACAACACTTCCAGTTATAGGAAGAATTACCACATGGCTTCCTGACTGAAACCACATATCCTCCACCAGATACCTCCTTTAGGTTCCCCACATAGATCAGAGTCTAATCTAAAACCTCTTAAATAAGGTTAATATAGAATATACTATCCTGGGGCTTGATCTCATATCTATGTACCTCCTAAAAACATCTCGATGTAGCTCCATCATCAAATTCTACTATCAAAACAATGAATTTTAAATCAATGAATTGAACATAATAATAAATCATGGACATAGTCCCCTATATCGAACTCATAAATTCAATAGCTTCCTCCTATCTCAGAGTCATAAAATATAAGTATTCCATGTAATTTTCTAATAAATATTTCCATGGTATTCAATATACCAACTTAATCTAACCTGAATATCCCACCATCACTTATTCGGTCCTCAAAACATGTATGATGATAACATGAATCTATTATTAGATAGAGTCTAAATGTGATCCAAAATCATCTTTATGGGCTATATCCCAAGATCAACTATCTCTATTCCGCCATGTTCAGGAAACATTGGAGTGTTCTGTAACTAAAATATTCTAGTCATGCCGAGCATACTCAGCACAACCAACCCCTAGTCTTGATCAATAGTCTTTATAAAATGACAAATGTTATCACAAAATTATTCCTCCCCAATTTACCCCGAGAGAATGGTTACTATTTATCCACCACTAGAGTATAATGCTCAGTAATTTCCTCATTTATCCCAATAGATAGCCTTCATCATGGTGGCATATCTCAAAAATAAGAAACACACGTCTCAAAAACATAATAAATTTGTATCAAATTTTATACATAGGAAGTATAAGTACATTCGATTAACATATTACTCTACAAACATTATTTAAAAGAAGACAAATTCATCTCTATCACTACCCTAAACTATTCATAAAATGGTTCATGAATAACATTAGCAAATAGAAAATTTACATTTCAAAATTCACGTTAGAGACCATACAAACCATTAAATATTTTAAATATTTTTAATGTTTTTATGAGGAACTATTTTAAAACATTTAATGACATGATCTATTATTTTTAAAATTATAACAACATTACTAGGAACTTTTCTCTAAGATCTCAATAGTTTCAATAGGAATTTCCAACTCCCATATCGAACCATAACATGTTTTCTTTTCTTCCTAACAGGATGTATACTACAATTATATCTAAGAACCTAAATGATTCATGTATATAAAAACCTCTATTTCCATTTTCATCCATAATAAAAATATCAAAAAACAGTATCAACTCTAATAAAATACATCACCCAAGGTGAAATAAAATAAATCTGTAATAATGAAAATTATAAATGAAATCCACCCCTATGTACTTGGGTTTCCTTCATACATGGGTAAGTTCATCTTATGAATGAGCTCATTTCCATGGCCTGAAATGTCCTAATATATATTCTAAATTACCCACAAAAAATTATAAATTAAACTACATTGATTCAAATTTTCCGTTCCCCGACGTGAGAGTCACAAATCTAGTTCCTCGGTCCAATACATCGCATGACCTCAGGCATGACACGTCATATGCAAGAGGATGATGACAACCGGTGAGGTCCTCTTCAAACATGTGGGTATATTATTCCTTATTTAATAGAGTAATCTTCTATAGATAAATGAAAATATATGAAATTTTTTAAACACTAAACATGGTTGAATCCCCAATTTCTCATAACTAGATACATACCCACAAACAAAGAGTAAGTATTTCATGCCTTTTCTATAAATAAAAAAATAGAAAACCCAAAAATAATAATCATTAGAGAATCTCTAAAATAATTCCTAACTCAATGTTCAATTATCTCATAAATTCACATTCATGTACCCTATAAAAACAATTTATAATAGGGAAATTTCTCTTTTCCTAACCTATAACCATGAAATATACATGGATACACAGCAAAGACATGAGAATAGTGTGATTACAACTTCGTAGGCCACCATCAATAGAGTCTATGAAATATCTAGCCTATATAGTGTACGTAGATTTATAGTGAAAAAACAAGCTAAAAAAATGAACAACCCTGTTCCATTAGATAAAATGTTATATATTAACCACAAACATCTTTAGGTCCATATGTTTCCCATATTCCTCAACCATGTTTCGTACAATGTAAATCAACTAACTAAAAGTCATGGATATTAATGTTTATTCTATAAAAGGGATGATAATTTTTCAAATGAATGAATATATCACCATTACATGGATCCATTGTCAATGAAATTTTATCACAAGCATTTGTTAGTTCCATAAATCCTTAATCTGACACCCTGATACATGAAAATCCATATTGGTCCCTAGAGAATCAATCTACTTTGACTCATGGGAGTAGATCCATTAATCAAACTTCCCCCACAAAGGGGTTAGTTCCTTAGTCTATAACCCCAACCACATAATTCACTCAAATAAGCATTATTGTAAAAAATATGACCTATTTAACATTTTTCACAATCATTTCACAAGTCATTTAACTCGGTTAAGATAATAAAAACACCCCCTTATACCATTAACCAAGATGTCCCAACTATCAATGGATCCATCCCATAACCCTTCAATAAATAATTTAGATACTAAAAACCATTTTCATGAATTATCCATAACCATGAGTCTCTTTATTCCTAGTCTAATCATACGCAATAGATCCCAAAATGATAATGAGGGGTTCAACATGTCATTTAATTATCCCAATTTCCATGTCCTTTAATGATAAACATATGGATTACAAGAAATCACCTAAAAAGAGCCATATACACATTTAATATATAATGATTACAATTTTATATAACATAAAGAGAGCCTAGGTTCATTTGGTAGATGAACACTCGCATATCGTTATCCATTAATTCAAACTAAAACATCCTTCAAATTCCCCAACTAGAATCATCTAGGAAAAAAAGTTTTTATGGAATCAAAGCAGGAGGAAAAATATAATATTGGGATTCTTAGATTGAAAGGATAAATATTTTATAGACACACTAAGATCCTCGATTCACACCCAACCACACTAAAAATTCCATTAATCAATGGAGAATAATCTATTGGAATCCTAGGAGGAAATGATCATCACCTAGGCTATTGTAGAGTGAAATGGGATGAAATGTCTTGGGATAGTTCATAAATCACAACCAGGAAAAGGGTAAATACACCTTCATTAATGAGGAACATGGTTTTTCCATGTTTGTGGATAATCATTGCACCCATAGTTACCTACCATTGGTCAAAGAGGGTCCTTGAATGAAAGTTCTCCATGGAGCCTGTATCATTTTTTAAACTATGCAGTTGACCTATGAAATGGACGTATCCATGATTAGATGGTTTTTAGGCTACACTATGAATGGTTTTTCAACATTACACCCTCACCCTTCAGGATTCATAGTCAATTCACATAATTAAAAATGACCTTGTGCCAATTGTGCACCCAACCCAACATTGTATCTTTTAATCTTTTTTGTGACTAAACCCTCATAACTCCCTCATGTATCTTAACAAATATTAGAACCATTCCTTTTAAAAATAATGGATTTTAGCTGGAACTGAAACAATAATTTACTTAATTATAATTCATAGATCATAAAATCATTTTATAAAAAGTGTGTTAAAATCCCCACATTATATGGCTTCTATAATGACATCACTTTTTATGACATTTAATGGAAATAAAAATAACATTAATCGTGTTTCTCAACTTTCCATAGTTCCAAAAAAAATTTATTTTCCACAAAAAGTAATATATAAATTATATAATGTTCTATATGTTAATGTCAATTTAGCACCCCGAGATTTTACAGTAGGTCTCTTGTTAAATAATTACATTTTCTTCAATATAATTCATTTTATGAAACACTCGGTTCGAATGTACCACGGTATACTAAATTGGTAGTTTAAATAGTAGTTTAGAATAGTATTAACCACATTATGAAAATTATTATTTTTTCAATAGACTTTATTTTTGAAAATTTAAAATTAAATTCAGATTATGTGTTAATTTTTGGTATTTTTTTGAAATGTATTAATATTCAGTGAATAGGGAAAAATACTGCATTGTTGTTACAAACTAAATTTTAAATTTAAATATTTATATGAAATTAAATTTAGTTTAATGTAGAAATGGATAAATAATAAATATATTAATCTAATTAAGGTCATTAGAAATTTTTTTATAATTTTTTTGGACAAAATAATTTATTGAGATTTTAAAAGTATCATTGTCCCATCTTCTCACCATATCTGCAAGATTAGAATAAAAATTAATTTTACTAATATTGTGAGTTGAATTTTAAAAATGGAAATAAATGGTTTTAATTAGTATGAAATTTATTATCTAATAATACCAATATGATATTTAGATAAATAGTAACATTAGTAAACTTGGATTTATTTACCACGGTTAAGGGTAAAATGGGTAATTAAAGATATCAAATAATATAATATTATTATAAAATTATACGAACAGTTATCCTAATTTCATTTGATAAGTTTTTTCAACCATAATAAACCTTAGGATTAAATTATGATCCTTTTTAGTCCCTTTATGTTAGAATAGGACATTTATTATATGGTATTTAAAGAAGAGTTAAACAAGTCATATTAAAATTTTATTAGCTATATCATTTTTAATATATGGTTTTATAACTGTTACGGTATTCAATAAATAGTATTTATAAATCTATAATGATTATCTAAATCGTGTTAATTTATTAATAATTTTGATAATTAAATTATAAATGAAATGGTGACACAATAGTGCTGTAGTAATTAATTTATTAAAAGATGAACAAGTTAAAGTAAATTTACAATATTAAAATAAATAAAATTATACAGATTTGACTGCATAAACCAATATTTTAAGGACTTTTATATTTTAGGGATTAGTTAATGTATTTTTTAAAAGGAATCAATAATCTATGATACCAATAAACACAAATAATAAATAGAATCAAAACTGATCTAAATGTGTTTTAATTTTTTTTTAAATGATAATATTTTAATAAAATCTATATTTTTTTCGAAATAACTATGATAATGTTAAATAGTTCGTAAATTATCTAACTAGGGGGTTTTTAGAATTTTATAGTAACTATATTAACCCGGTAATGTGAAAAAAGTAAAGTTGTGATGATAAAAGATAAATTGATTAACTCTAGGTAAAATCTAAACGATAAAGTTAATTTTGTTCCCCAAACAAGTATAAAATTAATTGATAGATTGGATTAAGACCCATAATAATATTATCCTTTAAATAATTCACTTTTCTTCCAGTTGAAATCGAAAATAAATTTATATTAAATTGATAGTTCAGATGTCCAAAAGTGTCCCTGTCATATTATATAAATGAGAGCATATAATTCTCCTATATTAACACCCATAATCCATTTGAATCATAAAAAATGACCCATTTCCCTTTAAAAGTTCCCTAAATTATTCTTATATTCCCTACTCTGGGAAAGAATTCCACATATGGAGTCCTTTTGTGCAGATAAAATTGACATACCAAAGTATGGACTTGAACCTTGGGTTTGAACATGGGTTTATTGGTTTATTTGGGTAGATTAAGGTTTTCTTTATCACTTTTGTGATGCGGCAGTGGTGTAGGTGAACTTTTTCACAAGGATTTGGTGTTTGGACATTTTTGGTCGGTGATTCCATGTTTAAGAATTTTATAATGTTTTAGCATGAATCAAAGATTTTTTTATCATTTCCTAATATTTTTTCGGTGGTGCGATAACTATTTTGGTAGTATTGGTTTAGTGGTTAATCTTATAGTATCATTTTTGGGTAAAAATGTGTGTTTGTCTTGTGTATTCAATGTTTTACCACTTGGGGCTATTTCAGGGTTCACGAAATTGTTTTATTGAATTTTTATAGGGATTAAAATTATGTTTTTAAGTTATTTTGTAAACAATTTGGTTTCAGAATATGTATTTAAATGATATCCACTATATTTACTAAACTTGGGTATAACCAGGCTTACGTGTCACTCATCCAGAAATCCATGTCACCCATTTCCATTCTCGAATTACCATTTCACCATCCACCATTCACAAAAATTCCTCTCGTATACTATAGGATACCGCGATGCCCGACACAGTTATCCCCGAAAATGTTTCCTCCAACGAACAGCTTTCTCACATGGGTCATCCATTAGGGTTTCGTCCTCCCAGATTCTTCCTCCCGCGGCTCGCCAATTACGGTTTCTATCTCCGAGCTTCTTCATCCCATAGTGCACCTTCGATTGTTCTCCTAGCTTCTTCCTCCCGCAGCTACACGATTACAGTATCCATCTCCGAGCTTCTTCATCCCGCGGGTCCCCAATTACAGTACCCACCTCTGAGCTTCTTCGTCCCGCAGTGTGCCTACGATGATGGCCTTACCAACACCCATCTTCAGGCCAGCGGTTTCCCTCTTCTGACGACTACCACAGAGAGACTGCATCTACTACCCTTACAACAAACGCTTCAACATCATCTTCCTCCAGCCTTATTATCATTCTACATTGATTTATTCCGATACTAACTTCATATTTGCAGTCATTGTCTCAGGAAATTATATGTCGACTATGGCTACCAGATTCCGAGTTGTACAACTCCTCGGCATATAAGGGATTCCCGATTACTTCTACTGCATCGCCGTATTCCACAGCCCACTGCTACACCTTCCACGACAAGAACCGACAACTCTATTCCACTGCGTCGGCTAGCGAAGGACCAATGGATGTTCGGAAGAATAGACTTTACAGCAATACTCTGTTGAGGTAGCAGTATTCTTACTTTCAACGGAAATATGCAACCTACATCATTCAATTGATTATGAATTTTTCATTACCCAGCAACCGCACGAGGATTTTCTCCTGACAACGATTCGTCTTCTTATTTTCATATCTGCTGCTGCTGATATTCACATTGTGAGTATACCATACACATAATTAAACCTTCTAACTGCTTTAAGCAATACATTTTTATTGAACTACAAACAAATTATTCACTTTACTAATTCCATTTAGCATAGTATAAAGTATATAAGAGAACAACTGTTAGCATACGAGCCTCGTGTTCCTATCAAATTGGGTTTAATTACCAATAAATATAACTTGCACCTTCCACTAGATCATACATGCATATTTTGTTTGTAACTTTTTTACAGCTACCTAAAGGTACACACATATATCTTTAACAAATTCTATGTCTACATTCACAATTTATACTACAATTTATTTAATGCTCTCTTCACACTAAAATTTATTTAATGCTCTCTTTGCATATAAAATCTTGAATCTTTGTGAAAATGCATGGTTTCAGATGCAGGTTGTGGAGTTCTGCTTTCCAGATTTAATTCGGGTTCACACAAATAGGTTATCCTTGATTTAATTAATGCAGTTGGCTTTTTTAATTCAAAGTCTGTTGGTGTAGGTTATGAAGGATCAGTTTGATGGTTTCCAGCGCATCAATGACATTTAATTCAATTCATATCCCTACATTATAATTTGAAATGGAGTTACTTTGATAGGTTTAATTTAAGAAATTACCACCTTGATAATATTTTTTTAATTATGATACTTTCTTTATTTGTGTGTGAACTAGGTTTTCCATGAAAGATTTTTGGTTTCAGATGCAGGTTGTAGAGTTGTGCATGGTTGATTTAAATCGGGTTCACAAGATATAGGTTATCAATGATTTATTTAATGCAGTTGGCTTATTTAATTCAAAGTGTGTTGGTGTAGGTTATAATTGTTCAATTAGATGGTAAATTTTCGTATGTGATGGAATGGTTTCACTATTTTTCTTATGCAGGTATAATTGAATTATTTCTTTTAAAATCTTGACTCTTTATGCACTTGCATGGTTTCATATGCAGGCTGTGGATTTTTTCTTTCCTGATTTAATTCGGGTTCACACGATATAGGTTATCACTGATTTAATTAATGTAGTTGGCTTATTTAATTAAAAGTGTGTTGGTGCAGGTTATCAAGGTTCAGTTTGATGGTTTCGAGCGCATCAATGTGATTTAATTCTATTCATATTCCTACCATCTAATTTGCATTGGATTTAATTCAATTCATATATTTTTTTAATTTTAGTATGTGGCAGCAGATTTCTGAATGTTTGGGATACATTGTATATATCATTTGTGATTAAATTTATAAATTGTATTTAAATGTACTTACTGTAGTGTATTGATTTAATTATTTTTTATAATGTCAAATTGTGCCCTATCAATATGCTTGGTCAAACATTAATGAGATGTTTGTTGTGATTTTTAAAATATTAACTTATTTTCATTGGTTCATGTTTCTAATTCCAGTTGGGTATGGGCACGAGGCTGAAGAAATACTTCTTTGGTACCACAATATGGTATGAAATTAAAATCATTGGAACACTTTTTATGATAAACAATTTTTCTGGAATCAAAACATATGATATTTTATTTTCTATTAGAAACATTATAAATGATTCATATTCAATTTTTAAATTCATGTTTTAAAAATGACAGAAAAATGAACATTGGAAGATGTTTTTTTCTATTCAACGTTAATCATTCAATAATCAAGGCAATGTTTCCTCCCATTGCAGAACCATACTTGACTAGACTTATCATTGGCTTATACCCTTTCATGGGGTAGACAATGGAGGTATCCCATCAAAAACAAGCTGTAATGATTGTATTCATATAGTAAAAAAAATTGAATTTTTTAATATGTATTCCATTATGTGTCTTTGAATATTCTACATGCACTTATTATTTACAGAGCTTCGAAGTTGAATAGAATGGTGACATTTATTCTCATTCTATCCCAATATTCAATATGTCCTCATATATATTTTTTAATTCAATATCATGTTTTCTGGTCTTCTATAGTGGTTGAGAGATCCCTTTCAAATCTTCTTGGCATGGGTGAATGTCTTGATTCAGTGGAAAAAAATCTGGAATCACCATAGTTTATCCATTACTTTTCACTATTCATGTGAGCTTTAAAACCAGCAGTACATCACTCTTGACATTGAGTTAAGAAACATCAACATTAAATATATCTTTATCAATGTTATTCACATTCATGTTGTCATGTATTTTAATGTGGTTGAGGGATCTCTGTTGATGCTACTTCACATGGGTGAATGTCTCCATTCAGGGAAATGATATTTGTCTACCCCTCCGCTTATCCAGGATTGGTCTGTGTTTATGTAAGTTGTAAAAACAATAACCTAGGTAGGTGTTTTTTTAACTGCCTTCTATTTTGATTACATATTTGGATTAGACAATGCTATTTTTTTGCAGTATCAATTTCATTATATCATTTAAACACAGTTCAATTTTTTGACTCATTTGACAATTTGTGAACATCAAATTACTGATTAAATAATTACAGTGGTAAGTATATTTTGTAACTTATTCATTTAATTCATCTCTTAATGTACAGAAATATGTTGATTGAGTTATATGATGACGATGTAGGGAAATAGACAGCTACAATGACTCATGATGATGCAACATCCACAAGCCATGCCAATGAACTACATCCCCGTTTAAATAAAAACATAAAATAGAGGACTTTCTTAGCTGATTGACATTATGTGGTGCATATGAAAGGTATCAAAAGAAAATTATAGAACCTGTTCTTTTTCAAATTAGCTTATACATTTTTATATCAACTTTTAACTCTACTTTTATTATAGGATACACGAATGTTGTTATAACACATATAACACACATGCTTATCCTTTATCACCAGTATAGATTGTATATTGTACATTTTTCCCTGTTTATTTTTTATTAAATATATTAAATCGATGCATTACCACCATCTATAAGTGGTCATCCAATGCACCACATATGCACCCTTCTAGATGGCGTGAAGTATGAAGGAGGAACCTGCATATGACAGTACGACCTGCACACCAGATATAGTTAAAACCAGTTCAGGGGAATCCTGATTCATGTTATACTGCATTTTTTTTAATTTTAGTATGTGGCAACAAGTTTGTGAGTGCTTGGGATGCATTTAATATATCATTTGTGATTAAATTTATAAATTTTATTTAAATTTACTGACTGTAGTGTATTGATTTTATTATTTTTTATAATGAAAAATTTCTCCCTATAAATACGATTGATCAATCATTTATGAGATGTTTATTGTGAATTTTCCAATATTAACTTATTTTCATTGGTCCATGTTTCTAATTCCAATTGGGTAGGGGCACGAGGCTGAAGAAATACTTCTTTGGAATCACCTCTGTTTATCCAGGAGCTACAGGAGCTAGAATGAGGTGATCTATGATATGTTGGAAAGCTTATGGATTTATCTAAATATAATGTAAATGGAGGTAATGTAAAATCTTCTATTTAATGCCTCTAAAAATTGTCTAAATCATATGACTTCAAGCTAGACAAAATTTCAGAAGGATTTACATGAAAGGCTTTGAATGAAAAGTTATTGCGGTGGTGTTATGGGGGAATGCTATGATATTATGCCAAGCAGGACACTCTGAATTATGTGGAGATTTGAATACCGCGTTTAAAGATTTAAATAGAGATTTGAAAGAAGGTTGTTTTATGTGGATTTAAAATAGAATTGCGTTATGAAATTCAGGGAAATTTTGAATTCAGTATTGACTACATAATTAGGAGTTTCCATATTTTTTGAAATATGGAATATCGTTTATGGAAATCTCAATCTAACGAGGGCATTTTTTGTGGAAAGCTGGACGAGTCATTTGTTTGACTCATTTAATTGGATATTTCAAGTGCTAGAAAACAGGAGTTTCCATATCCATTAACTCAGAAGATTGACTGCATTTAATCCAAAGCGGAAGAAGAAATAAAAGGGAGTCGAGACGTTTTCCACCTATATCTGGTTTTTCAGTGAAGACAACAAGATACACCAATTGTTAATTTGATCGTTGTTGAAGGAATAAAGGAGGTGCACTATGAAAAATAGTTTGCGGTAAGAGGAGCGCAGGATATAACCTGCAGACATATCGAATCACCAGTTGAAGGGAGGGAAGCGACACATCATCATATTTGATTTAGGACTGTTGAATTTTATGAATATGTTAACTTTGTTATTCATAAAAATCCACTATATCTACTAAACCTGGGTACTCCCAGGCATATGTGTCACCACACCGTGAAGCCATGTCCCCATATTTTCATACACATTTACCGTTTCACCCACTACCTTCACCAAATACACCCGATGTGCCCTTCGAAAATCGACTACCACCGACGCCTTCTCCGCTCGACCACTGCACAGTTAGGGTTACCGTCTTCCATCTGAGTCCTCCCACAACTCGCATGTGACGACCGCCTTACCGACAGCTAGACCCGCATATGGTTTCCCTCTTCCGGTGCCTTCCACGGTCAATTATCCTTCGACATCGGCGTGACAAAATTAGGTCTGCTATGTTCCCTCTCTCGCTCGATGTATCCGTCTCCCTAAACTAGGGTTCCTACATCCTCTCAAATCTAGCTACTGCGCATCTAATTCCTTCATCATCTTCGGCCATCACCGTCTGCTTCATCTTCTATCGAACTATGGAATTACCTAATTCTTGATCCCCGCGACCTTCAGTTTCTCTGCTACTCAAAAGCTATTTCACCATTTCAGCACGACTAAAATAGGTCTGTTGCGTTCCCTCTACCGATTGACGTTTCTGTCTCCCTAAACTAGGGTTCCTACATTCTCTCATATCCAGCTTCCGCGCATTCGATTCCTTCATCTTCTTCATCCATCACCGTCTACTTCATCTTCTACCGAATTTCGGTTTTCCCAAATTCTCAATCCCTACGACCTTCACTATGACTACATCTACAGCTGCACCAACATACAGATACTCCTTCGAACAGATATATATGGTTTTCTGTGATAGTCGACTCCTGCATCAATTATTTTCACAACTGGTCAGTCTTACGCCTCCATCTTATTATGATATGATTTTATTTCACTGTCAGTTATATTATTTCACCAATATCTATTCCCATTCACTTTTTGTATATTGTATTCATTGTTAGTATGTTGTATTCACTACATGTTTTTACTATTTATATAATTGTGTTGTCATATATGTTACTATTATGTTAGTATATTCTCTTAGTATGCCGTCATATATGCTAGAATATTGTTCATTAGATTCCATTCAATGTTAGTATGCTATATTTCTGGTATTAATTATATAAGAGGTTGGTATCATTCGATTCCATTCAATGTTAGTATTCTATATTTCTGGTATTAATTATATAAGAGGTTGGTATGTAATATATGTGTTTCCATTCAAAGCTTGAATATTGTTTTCATTGGAAGCATGTTTTGTATGTTTACTCTCATATTATGTCGTCATAATTTTAGTATGCTATATTTTGATCTTGAATGTGTTCTTGACCATTCCACGGTTTTAATAAATTGATTGTAGGAGGAAAGTGGCATAGAGAAATCCCTTTTGAAACAAATCTTCATTGGTCACCCTTTATAAGGTATGCTAACCCATCAAGCCATTATGTTAGTATATTCTCTTAGTATGCCGTCATATAAGCTAGAATATTGTTCATTCTATTCCATTCAATGTTAGTATGCTATATTTATGGTATTAATCCACTATATTTACTAAACCTGGGTGTTACCCTACTTATGTGTCACCACCACATTCATCCACGTCACCTAATTCACCTACCCATTTACCAATTACCCCACCATCTTCTAATCTAATACCCGATATAACCATCAAAGCGGCTCGTCGCCCCACCTAGGGTTTCCGTCTTCCAGCTTATTCCTCCTGCAATTCGACAACGAGTCCCATAGCATTATTCTGCGACAGTCTCGTCCCTCCATACTCGAAGCCCATCACACTATTCCATGGAAATTCCAAGGGTAACTCCTAGGGTTCCCACTCTGGTATCGCCTTCCCCTGTCTGGCTCATCCCGCAGACTACTGCCCTCATCCTCGTCGCCATTTTACAACTCCTATTCTGCTGCTCATCCTCGAGAATCCAGTCATATCCTCTTACAATGACAGAAATAGATGGTTTTCATCCCATCTCGAGGGTTTCTCGGTCTTATTAGACTCTTACGAGCTCTACCTCCTTCATCCAAGATTCTACTCCTCCCATCGGGCTCAATCCCTCCAACCGCCTCCCCTCCTGGTCACGAAATCTGTCACCGTCTACGATGATTCCAAGCATTATCAGTATCCTCTGAGCTTTACCACGGTAAATCATGCCTCGCACCTGCTTCATGAATCCATTCACCATCACCTAAATGTGCTATTTTCTTTGAAAATAACTCTTCTATTTTCATTAAAGAATTTGAAAAAGGGTAATTTTTTTCCTAAGCCCATATTCTATCAGCTCCTGCATCATGCATATGGTTATTTTAGCTCTGTATCTTCTCTGTATTATTTTCTTCCTGCTTTGAATTTCACCATTTCACTTAGTTCATATGATTTTTCCAGATTTTTGTACAATATCTTTCTTCACAGTAGGTTGGTCCTCATATTTTTTTTGGATAACTATACAGTTCTCTCTAATATATTGAATTTCCAGCTACATCTGGATTTTTCATTGTGCATTTGTTAAACTCATTTCCATTTTTTCTATAATTAAAGCATAATATTCATTTAGTCTTATTACTTTTCTAGCATTTGATAATATTTTTAGATTTCTTATACACAACTATTTTCAAATTACTTATATATAAATGTTTTCATATTGATGATTTCTCAAAAGGATTCCATAATTGTTTTCAGATTCTGCTTATACATGATTTTGTTTTCTGATTTCAGATTACATATTGTTCAAGGTACCATGGTTGAGCAGATTTGTATAAATCTGTTTTTTAATTATACCAAACACAGATATTGTTCAAACTATTATCATTTTCTGTTTTTATCACTTGATGAATTAAAATTTGGTTTAATCAACATATAAAATTGATCATAACACTAATCTATGCTTTCACAGTAGGTGAGTATGGAATTACACAGTATTGATTTTGTTTTCCTTTTGGTGTATTTCCTGGCTATATAACTCTGTGTTCATGGAAATGTTTTGAGCTCTTGTATTAATGGAGACTTGAATGTGTTTGGTGTCATGACTTAATGGTGTCATTTTCAGTTGGGTTATATGTATGGGCTTCTGGGGATCTTTTCTTCCGTAAATGTATGTTCTGCTAACTTTTTAGTTATTTTCCCACTTTCACATACATGTTATATAGTTTTTTTGGCTGTTTAATATAATTTTTCTTAATTGAAGATGGCTTTTCTTTACAAATATGCAGAAGTGGATGTAAACTTGGAGGGTCACAATGTGTTTAAGGTACCCTGGTTAAGCAGATTTGTACGAATCAGGTTTATAATTTTACCGAATGCAAATATTGTTCTCCCTATTATCATTTTGTATTTTTTATCATTTGATGATTTCAACTTTGGTTTAATAAATATATGAAATGAATCATAACACCAATCATTCCTTTCATAGAAGGTGAATATAAAATTATAAAGCGTTGATTTCATTTTCCTTTTGGTGTTTTTCCTGGTTATATAACTCCGTGTTCATGGAAATGTTTCGAGCTCATGTATGAATGGAGATTTTAATGTGTATGGTGTCATGAATTAATCTTGTTATTTTCCATTGGGATGTTGTTATGAGTTTCTGGGGATGTATACATCCATAAAAATATTTTTTTCCGACTCTGTAGTTGTTTTCCCACTTTCACATACATGTTCTATAGGGTGTTTTGGGTGTTTATTATGTGGATGTAGCCTTCATCTTATATTAAAGATCATATTCAATGTTGAAATAGTCTATGATTTTTCTCTTTTTTTTAAGCAATTTTCATTATACATGGTTCATTCTCTAACTTACCAATTCAATTGTGCAACCAGTATTTATTGATTAATTTTTTTAATATAACTTGAAAAACATAATTTCACCAAATAATTTTTCGCGTTTTATCTTCAAATTAGTTTATTTAGAAAACTGGATTTCCAGTTGTTATCATTTCCAGTATATAATAGCATTAAAAAATCATTTTACTGGAATATTATTTTCCACTAACAATTCAATTCCTTTATTTTTTAATCCTTGTAATTTTGTTAAATGCATATGGCTCACACACAAAAAATTAGGAGGAGTGGATGTAAACTAGGAGGGTATCAAAGTGTTCAATCTACCTTGGTTAAGATGAATAGTATTAAACAGGTTTTTAATTTTACCAAATGAAAATATCATTCATCCTATTATCATTATGTGTTTTTTCTTATCTACAGATGGGACCTTTCAACATACGTTGAATCAATATATGAAATGGATCTTAATACCCATATTACAATGTCACGAGAGTTTTTGGAAATAACATTCCATGCCAATGAACACCACTCCCGTATGAAGGAAAACTGAAACTAAAAGAATGAAAAAAGTGATTACAATTAATTGTTGCAATAGCTAGGTAAGGTTAAAACATCATTGATTCTGTTATTTTCACAGTGTAGGATGTTAAGGAGTCAACTGCAACAATGGAAGTTGATTTGGTACAACAAATACATTTATATCATATACTCAGGTACATGTTTTCTTCTTTCATTGTCTTATTTTCATTACATCATTGGTGTAAACAATAATGATTTTTTCTTATTCCATTTACATTATCAATAAAACACAGTGGAAGTTGTCATTCCCCACTAAAATTTCATAAACATCATTAATTCTGTTCCAATTATTACATTCTTCAAAATTTATGGAAACATTTTTATTGAAGTCATTTATTTATGTACAAAAATTTGTTGACGAGTTTGATGCTCATTATATAGTCCAACGAAGAGTCACAATGTCTCAACATGATGCGGCATTAACATGCCTGAAAAAATTGACTGACATTTTGTGGCCAATATTCAAGGTATCAAAAAACCATTTAACCTATACTTTTCAAATTACATCATGCATATTTACATCAACTTTTACCTCTAATGTTATTATAGGTTACAGATAACCAGTTATAACAAATATAACACAGACATGTATCCTTTCTGATTTTTATAGGCGATACACTAAGTTTTTTACAAGTCAGCCTGATGAAGATCATGTGGCATCCAAGGGGGAAGAATACCACCTTGGAATCTTCACCAATGATGCAGACTTTCCCTAAGAAAAGTCAAAATAAGTGTAATTGAATTGATCATAACAGGTGCTACTATTTCTAATTTCTCCGTTTTAATTTTTTAGAAAACAAACACCACATTATTGTAATATTCATTTTTTTCTTTAATGACATGAAAATCAACATAGTGGATCTTTAGGAGTGTGTTCCAACATTGACATTGGATTTGTTAAAACTGGTACAATTATTTAATGTAATCAGGTATATGTTCTTTATCTTCATTGAGTGGTGCTTTCATGACATCATTGGAACTAACTAAACTTCATTTTTTCATGTCATTTGCATTTTTTTCAATGATTAATACATGCAGTGCATTTATTCTTCTTGACTGGCTACTGTTAACCATTGGATTTCAGTTTATATGATTTTAATTTTCAATAATATTTGGTACTTATTCTTTAATTTTCAATAATATTTGGTAATTATTCATTAATCCATGTCTGCTATGATTTTTTCTAAAATTTCTAACACATATCTACATTTTCAGATTTAGAAAAAACAAATAAACTATAATTCATTCTTCTTAAGAAATATGTGATACTGAACCCTTAATAGTTACATATAGCTCTTCAGGGCTACTGGCACAACAACTGGTCTTCACCAGTACACATATCTAATCCTATCAGCAAATTTCATAGGTAGATCCATATGCAGTAATATTTTTTTGACATTTGTGTGTTGTTTTGTTTTTATAAATTCACTAAAACTGTCTACAATATTCGTTAATCCATGTTTTCAATGAATTTTCATAAAATTTCTAATATATATCTGCTTTTTTGATTTAGAAAAAACAACTAAATGCTTACAGTCAGTTTGAATATCTACATTCCCTACCAATGTTGACATATTCATCTTTAACCACATCATATCATATAGCACCATTAATGATAATTTATTTATTTCAATAGATAAATTTCCTTATTAATAACATGTAGCCTTTGTGAAATGTTTATTTCAATTTGATAAAAACTGTTAAATTACAAGCTTAGTCAATTTGGAAATTGTCTTCCCAATTCACATTTTATTCACTCTTCTCACAAATATGCATAATATGATTTTATTGAAAACCTGGAGGATTATATCAAATGAAAACCAATACGAACATGCAATCCACTTCCATTTTTTGCTTATACATGATTTTTTTTAGAATTAATATTGAAAATTTCTCATACTTAACCCTATGTAGATTGCTTATAAATAACAGTTTTCTTATACATATTTGTTTGAATATTCCTTATATATAATAGTTTTATTACACATGCTATAGGAGAAATATACTAGATGTTTTTGATGCTGGACGATATTCAGTAGAATTATTATGTTATTTTATCATGTTTGACATCAATTCATGCTGTAATTTTTTTTTTTATGTTTTTCAGTTTCAGTGACGGTTTCTCCTCACAATTTCTGTTTATTTAGCCAGAACATGATTATAATCGTGAAATTTCCTTTAAAAATGTCGTGATTTATGAAAGAAGTTTTGATTTCCCAATATCAAGATATTTAAAAAGTTCTCTCAAGGTCTGTTCTGAATTTTGGATATGTAGTCTCATTTCCTCAATTTTCCTTTTCATTTTCAAGATGAGTAAATTTTTGTTGCATGTTAAGCTATAGATGATCATGATAATTGATGAGTGATTTGAGATGTACAAAATTTAAGCATTTCATTGAATTAAGGTCTGGAATGAAGCTCTGTATAAATGAATATCTCTATCAATGATTATCCAGAAGAGAAGAAATATTTTCAACAAGAACTCTAGTGTTTTGATATCCAGAAATTATTTTCTGTATTTCTGTCAATATTTTGATCAACAAGTCTAAATTCCATTCCTCTGCATATTTCATGGGGGCATGTATATTCTACTTAGTTACCAACTTAGCAATATCATCCATATTTTTCTGGCTTTTAATTTAATCCATCAATAAAATATTAATCACATCTTGAAGTTTCTTAACTACAAACATGGCTTTAGAGTATTTTTTCCCTTTATATTCATGATTTGCGATTGTATAAAGGTTATGCATGTTATGGAAATTATTTTTCAAATTAGCATCAACCAAATTTTTCGTTAAGAATTCAATCTATTCCACAAACACAGTCTTTTCAGTTTCTGATTCTAAAAGCAGATCCTTTTACTGTGCCTGCATTTCTGCTAATTCATCATTTAACAGAAAACTTTTCATCTTGCGTAACTTTTATTCAGTTTGTTACATGCATTAAATCATGTGGGTCGGGAAGAGTGTAAACATCCACTACGACATTATTACTACATTCTTGTGGTTTGTTGAATGAAACATCAGCCATGATGGGTTAGGATCAGCCAACATTGTGTATATCTAAGAATACATGTTGTTGGTTAAATTAAGTACACATATCTTGGAAAACATGTCTTGAAAATTTTAATTTTTATTGGTTTATCATAAGAGTCAACTATAATATCTACATTAAGAGGAATTTTTATCATAGGAGAATTTTTGATAAACTATCTTTATAAGCTCATAGTCTGAGATTCATTTTATTTTCTCTGTAGTTTTTTCCATCAAATCTCATATGTTTATCACATACCTCTTCCATTTGTTGACAGGTACAATGAATTTGGTGGTTATATGCCTTTCAGGCCTGCTAAAGACTTCACATCCCAGAATAGATGAAATAATATTCTTAGGGAGCTGAGGGAGAATCTCGAGAGAGAAAACACATATACTCAAGGCATGTGGGTATCAATTTTATGTATTCATCTATTTATTTTATTAAATTTCACCTTTCATTTCATCTTGGTCTATGATATCCATGTTCTTCATTCCATATTGTTCAATATACATAATGAATAGTTTCATTCCGTTTTCTTTTTTCCTTATCAACCCACTCATTCAATATATTATTATTTCATTTAATTTCACATTTCCTATTTTTATTATTACAACCACTCTCTTATCTTTGATTTAACTTTCACTTTATATTTAATTTCCCGCATTATAGTTATTTTGATCAAAATTGAAAATGAATTCAAATCTTTTTCCTCCAAATTTAAAAGTTCATATAATCTTACTCTATCATTATTATATGTTAACTATTTGAATAGTTTCTTCATATTCTATGCACCATTATTTTATTATCATACACCATTACTTTCTAATTATAATTTGTTCAACATTACTGTTTCTTCTCAAATTTTATAAATATTAATCTCTTATTAAAAGAAAAACCTCTAATTGAATATGCCGTGCAATAGCACAGGCGAGTACTAGTTATGTGAAAATCTAATTTACACCACTTTGAATTGTTTTATGAAGGTTTTAAATGTTTTCTTAATTTATGTAAGAGGTGAAACTATGTTAGAAAACTATTTTGGTAGGTTTGTATTTTGGAAATGGTCCATTTTTATTTGAAATGACTATTATTTGATGTGTACTATCTTGTAAATGTTTTATTAAATTTTTTAAAATATTTATTTAAGTGTGAAAGAAATGTGAAACTTGTTGTGGGCTGTTTGGGTGTGGGTATGGATTCAAAATGAATTTGAAGGAAAAAAGGAAATTATATGACATGTGTGTGGGATGTTTGGTGATTGTGTGATTTGAAAATGGTAATTGTATGTGAAAATTGTGTTTCATGTCTTGCGGAACATGTTTGAGAACAATAGGGATAACCTGTGTATCTAGGTGGGTGAGCGTGTACTAGTATGCTAGTGATCCTATGGGGTTTGGCCCATGTTTCAAGTATAATGTTTGACACAGACAAAAAATCAAACTATGATGTTGATGATGTTGGGGGACAACTATATTATGGGTATGATCCATACTAGTGACATGTGTGCATGAGAATTGATATTTTTATGGTTACATTCACTGAGATATGAGGTACGTGTGACCCACAATGAACTAGTTTCTAGGTGTGTTCCTATTACTACTGCTCATTGGAAACGTTTCACTCATCATTGGAATACGTTGTTCTTGTATGAAAAAATTCATTAACTAGTGTATTTTATTTAAATGTTTCTATTCTTAAATATAACCCACTTGATAACTGATTTTATTTAAATTTTCATTTCCTAAACATTTTTACATGAATATTGTGTTTACAAATCATTCACTATTTCTGTATTATAATGATTACCCCATTGAATATTTTTGTGGTGTAATCCTAATGAGATTTGGATCAAACCCATCTTACTTCATTGTGAGTAATTAGAATTGGTTATGTTTTTTGTAGGTTTGGGTAATGCTCTTAGAATAGGTTTTCTGTGTTTCTAGCGGTCATTCGTGGTGTGGTATTGTAGAGATGGCATTAGGGTGTTTCCCCTTGAATTGAGGTGGTTCTTGGGCTGTCCATTTTGGATTTCGTCTTTTGCTGTAGTATTTTAGATTTGAATAAACCCTGTTCACCAATTCTGAATTTTATTGAAGGCTAGTTTAGGTAAAATTTCAGATTTAGTTTATTTATTGTATTTGGTTGCCATAGGTTTCTTAAATCAGGTAAATCATTCCCAAATACTCATATAGGATACCCAAGTACTTGTTCCAACCTGTGGGGAATAGGAACTCCCTTCGGGTCTTGCCACCGACCGGGTCAAGTGCTAGTTTTGAAGTCAACCATATCTGGTTCATGAAAGAATGGTATCATATGGAGGTTCTCTCTCTTAAACCATGTTATTTATGGAAGATTTGGGTTAGTTCATGGTTAGGATTTTTAGGACCTATCATTCCTATTACAAGTTGGGTGCCTGGACAACACACCACGTGATGATATTCAAGTCTCTAGGGGATGCTTGGTTTTCTCTAAGTTCTTTTTTTATCATGGTTCAATAATGATTTGGGGAAATGAAAAGAGGGTTGTGTTGATTGTCCCAATGAGCTCGTAGGGCCTGGAAATCCATTTGGGGTTGGAGAAATTATCATATAAAACTCTATGTGATGATGAAGGGATTATAGAATGATTTCCAACCATATTTATAACTCGTCCACAGACCAATGTTTCTTCTCGTATTGAAATGTGCTTTTTTGTTATGTATTCTTGGAAATTTGGTTTTAAAATAAATACGACTTGGTTTTAAATATGAGAAATATTTGTGAAATTATTTTCTAATAATGTTGATGTTTATTTATTTTAGAATGAGAGGAAATTATTTTTTAGAATTCTTTTGAAATGGTAAATTGTATTTTTCCCAACCATTTTGAACAAAATTTATGTTAAAGTGGGTTATGGAAATCTATTTTAAATAATGTTTTCTGAACTATTAAAATTTGATGAAAATTAAATAATTTGTTTTATGATTTATGTGTGGGGGTTGAAGATGGATTTTTAATTGGTAACAGCATAGAAGTTAAATGTTTTATGAAATTTTAGAACATTTTTTTAATTGGGAATATTTGAGTTCTTAATTAAATAGCGATTTACGAAAAAGAGTTTTTCATGAAATTAGAAGTGCTTGAAATGGGTTGAAATGTTTTGAGATGGATTTGAAATTCATGGAAGTGAGTTTTTATTGAATGATGGTGTCTATTCTAAAATGGTTTTTAAAATGTAAATTGGGGTTTGATTTTATGGTTAGTGGTTTTGAGAATAGGAAAGTGTAGTTAAAATGTTTTTATTTTGAAAGGAAGAAAAGTTTGGTTTGTTCATTGGTTTTCCCAAGGGTGACCACATTCAAGGGTTTATAAGAGAATAAGGATGGTTAATGGAATAACTAGATGAGTTTCAAGATGGATATATGGTGGATGCCCAGTGTGGCATGTAAACATGCATGTGTGAGGCTCCTGTGATACTATTGGAAAATGTGCAACCCACAAACACTATTTTTTAGTGATTTTGAAGTAAAGTGTTATATTTTTCTAATGTGTGGTTTAGAGGTGTGGATTATGTGTTTTCGGATTATCATTGTTGGATGTTTTTATTTTAATAACCCCTCTTATTTAAATGATTTTTTGGGTTGGTCTTTCATTGATATGTTTTAATTAATCGTTGGTTAGTGGTCTGTTTTGAGAAAAAGTTTGAGAGGATAATTTAGTGGCTCCCCTAATTTTTTATATTCTGGTTTGTCCTATGTGGTGACAAAATGACCAGATTGGTTGGGTTCTTGGGTATTGTTGTTGGCTATGGTAGGCCCCCCTAATGAGTTAATGCATGAAGGATATGTGGCCCATGGTGATTCGACGTTGGATGGTCCCCCATTTAATCAATATAAGGACATTATTCATTAGAATTTGAGATTGAGTTCACCCCAATTCTTTTTCAGTAATATGGATCTTTTAGAAGAGGGAGAGTGGCTGTAGAAGGTTAAAATAGAAATTAGTTTCTTAACCTTTTTATTTTGTCTAAGCTGAATTCATTTCATGGTTGTCCATGTATTATGATGTCTTAAAGTGGCTTTGGGTATTTCATTAGTATCATCAAAGCAAGATTTCTTGTTAGGCCCCTAGGTTGAAAATCAATCAATGAGTACATCTTGTGGACGTTTACATGAATCATGTGCTATTTTGGACAAGGAGTATGTTTCCTTTCCTTTTGTTTTTTATTAATAACTGAAATGGTCAAGTTCTGTTATGCCTTGGGATGTGGTGTGTTTTTTTGACTGTAAGGGTGATGGTCGTGTAATCTTATGAGAGTATATTTTTTGTTGAATGCATGTCTTACTTCTGGGAAATCCAAAATCCAATGTTACAGAAGAAGGTTTTTTATGTTTCCTTTCATTCTGTGTTTCCAATCCAGAGAAACAAGGGGTTATGTGTTCTCATCCTTTAAGATAATTTTTTGGTAAAATGATTTGTTATGGTAAAGGGATTTGTAAGTGTGTCGTGTCTCATTGAGCCCATCCAAGAACATAGGTTAATTTTCTATGGAACTATTAGAAGAAGTTTAGTTTTGGGGGTTTCTAAATCCTAATTGTGATGAAAGATATACTTCATTCCTCTATTCTATAGTCATAGGTCAATGATGGTGTGTTGTTAGGGGAAATCCCAGGGTCGTTCAAACCATTGGTCAAAGTCATATCCTCAGTATAAATGATGGGAATAGATTAAACCTGCAATGTTGTCATCTTTTTCTACTAGTTACCATTTTGTGGTAGAGGTTGGTGGACTTCGTTTCCATGTTATAGCCTGAGATTATGTTATTACTGTAGGTTTCCTTTTAATTTTTAGGCAAAATGATGAAATTTTTACTACGAATATTGATGTGCACATTTTTTCTTGCTTAGTAGTAACTGTGCATCAACCTAGGCTACCATGTGATAATAGATAGTAGCTATCACATGGTTTTTGTAGGGTCGTGATCCTCATCCCATTTAATCATGTGAAGAATCCCCTTTTGACATAATGATCTTCTCAGTTAGAAAAATATTTCCCAAAATGTGCAGACGAACCATGTAGTCATTCCAACTCATTAAATTTTTGGGTCTTTCTGTGTCGTCTCATGCTAGTCGATTAAAATGGCTGGTTCTTATGGTGGGGAGACCCACTATGAGTCTTATGAATGTTTTTTTGAAAATAATAATGAATGAATACCCCTTATTCTAGGATTCTGTTCGGGCCTCCCTCTGTTAGTGTCCCAATTTTATCATGGAAAAAAATTGGGATTCCCCTTATTATGGAGAGTTTGTTTCTGTATCCCCATATGAGTAACATTTTTTTTCTCTAGTGTTGTTCATGAAATAGGTAGTCTCATTCAGATTTAGTTTCCAACCATCTTCCTCCTTGAGTAATCATTTGTATTGAAGTGCGCCCAACGGTTTTAATGATGTAAGACTGCAGTGACCTCGTTCATTTTCATTGTTCATTATAGGTAAGTTGTTAGAGTCTAGTCCAGATAGTATTTGAGGGTTTTTTGTGGATTTAGATTGAATATGTTTGATCATTTTAGTAATTTGTGTATTTTTTGGTTGATGATAGTATTCATTCCATGATGGATCAATTGGAGGTGTTTTGGTATTTTGGGGAGGCGATATTTGGAAAAGGAGTCCATTTTGGCTTTTTGGTTGGGATTGGTTTTTGGTTTTAGCTTTATTGTGGCTTTTCGATGATAAAAACCCATTTTGGTGGATGATTTTTACATTCTTGACTTCGTTTAAAGGTATTTTTAATTTAATTTCTATTCTTTAATAGTTTTTGGTGGTTTCCACTGTAGGTTTGGAGGAAAGTGTGTGTTTTCATTATTTGGGACAAACCGTGAACACATTTCATGTTTAAAAAAAATTATATAAGTCCTTAAATTTTTAACATTTTACACCCATTCGACATCCCAATTATCATCCCTTGATATATTAAATTCATCATATCCATGTGTACCTCATATAAATCCATAATCATGATGGATTTGGTTTTTTATTAATTTATTTTTCCAGCTCATATGTCCATTTCTTGTTAAAAAAATGAATTCATTAATATCTCATTCAATTTTTAATTTTTTAGTGATTTCAATTCTCACCTGAGCCCACTTACCTATGTAGTGTGCCCACGTTATTTTACCCCTCTTTGGAGCTCCTATTACAACGAAATTAGAGAAAAAATACTCTAGATTCCTCAAATCATCATGATTTGAAGAGGTAACTAGTTTCTTTCATAAATAAATTAGTTTTTACTTTATTCCACCCATTTTAGTTCTTATATGATCAATTCCGCCTTATTCAAACATTAATTTAATTTTTTTTATTTTTTTTAAATTCATTTACTAGTGTATATCGTGTGTTTTATTCAATATATCTAATGTAATTAGGTTTCATAAATTCATTTATTCTTTAATTTCTATAGGATTTATTATTTTTTTCTAAGTGATTAATCAATATTTTCTTGAAGTTCCTATTTTCTAGAAACTATGGATTCGAACCTGAGGGATTTATCATAGTTTTATTCAGTTAATTAGTTGTTTTTAGGTTTTATTTATCTCCATTATGGTGTGGCAGTGGTAGTAGTGCAAATTTATACAATGATTTGTTGTCTTGACTTTTTTGGTTTCTGATACCATTTGTAAGAATTTTTTGATGAGTCGTCTTGCTTGATTTATTTATTTAGAAAATTTGTAATATGTTTCGAGTGGTGTAAAAATTATTTTTTTAGTATTACTTGTAAGGATAATTTTATTGTAGCATTTTTTTTTGTAAAAACCATTGTTTGTCTTGTGTATTCCATGTTGTACAACATGAGGCTATTTTATGGTTCATGAAATGGTTTTATTAAATTATTATAGGGCTTCTAATTATGTTATTATTTTATATTAGGATTAATTTGGTTTCAATATAGGTTTTTTATAAGGATTTAATATCCAATTCTTGGTTACACTACTTGAATTTTTTTTATGAAGGATTAAAATCATTTCTTGATTTATGAAAGAGGTGCAACAATGATGGAAAAATGTTTTGGTAGGAGGGTAATATGGAAATGGTCCATTTTGCTGTAAAATGGTTGTTATGTGATGTATACAATTTTTTAAATTTTTATTAAAAGTATTTAAAGTATATTGAAGTGTGAATGAGATGTGAAACACATTTTGGTATGTTTTGGTGTGAGTATGGTTTGAAAATAACATTGAATGAAAAAGAAAATTATGTGACATGTGTGTGGGATGTTTGGTGTGTGTCTTATTTTTAAATTATATTTTAATGTGAAAATACTATTTTATGTCTTGTGGAACAGACTTGAGAATAAGAGGGAAAACCTAGGAATATTGGTTGGTGGATGTGTACTTGTATGAGAGTGATCTCGTGGGGTTTCCCCCAATTTCACATAGCATGTTTGATGATTACAACACTAATTAAACAATGATGATGTGGATTTTTGGGGAAGACAAGTTTATGGATACGATCCAAACTAGTGGACTGTGTTCACGAGAATATATATTTGTATGCTTACTTTAATCTTGACATGTGTTACCCGGGACCCACAATGTGATACTACCATGGGGTGTTCCCGTTGCTAGTTATCATTGGACATTTTACACTCACTGATGGAATAAAGTGTGTTTGGGATGAAAAAATCAGTATCTTGGGATTTTTTTTTAAAATTTGTTGATTCATTAAAATAACCCACTTGAAAACTGATGTTATTTAAAGTTACATTTCCTAAACATTTTAACTAGAATTTTTTTTTACAAAACATGAATTAATTTTTTTTATAATGCTAATCACATATAATATTTGTGTGATGGTATCCTACTAGGAATTGGATCAGACAAGATATACCCCTATAGATGAAAGTAGACAGGGGAATGTTTGTTGTAGGTTAGGGTAATGTACTTAGAACTAGTAGTCTAGTTTTCTATCAGTCCTTAATGGTGTGGCATTGTGGAGATGTCATGAGGGTGTTTTCCCTTTTCCTTGAGGTTGTTCATGGTTAGCCCATTTTGGGATTCTTCTTTTTTTGTAGTCTTTAAGCATTGTATAATACTTTTTTCCAAATTCTTAAATTTTATAAACCTATTTTGGGGTAAAATTACAGAGTAAGTTTATTTACTTTATTTTCTGTCTTCGATTTCAAAAATTAGTTAAATAATTCCCCAAAACTCATATTTGATACTCGGGCAATTGTTCCAACCTGTGGGGATCGGTAATGCCCTTCGGGTCTTGCGATGGACTAGGTCGAGTGTCGATTTTGAAGGTGACCAGATCTAGATTTTGAAAAAATGGTATCATATGGAGGTTCACTCTCTTGGGTATTATTATTTGGGGAAGAGTTGGGAAAGTGTGGGGCTTGGATTTCCAAGAACATTCATTTTGATTACAAGTATGATTCCTGGCCAGCACATCTCAGGATGAGATTCAGGTCTCCATGGGAATTCTGTTTTTATCTGACTTCTTTGTTTCTCATGGATTGTTGATTATTGGGGAAAATGAAAATAGAGTTGGGTTGATAGTCTCAATGATCTCACAAGTCCTATAAAGCAATATGGGGCTAGGGATATTTCACTATAACACTCTCTGTGATCGTGAAGTGATTAGCATATGGCTGGGATCCCTCTTTCCAAGTAACCCACCAACACTAGTTTCCCCTTGTATTGTATTGTGTTTTTTGTTTTGGAATCCGAGAAATTTGGTTCAAAAAAATTACTTGGTTTTAATAATTATAAAATTTTTTGAATTGATTTTCTAATAATGTTTATGGTGTTTTATTTTAGAAGGGGTGAAAATTAATTTTCTTAATTTTATTTAAATGGTAAATTGTGTGTTTACACCACCTTTTAGAACATAAATTATGTTAATCTAGGCTTCGAAAATACGTTACAAATAATTTTATCTAAACTATTGAAAATTGGTTTTAATGGAATAAAGTGTTAAAAAATTTTGGTGTGTGGGTTTATGATTGATTTTTATTAGGTAACGACTAAGAATTTGAAACATTTTATGAAATTTTAGAACCATGTTTTGAAATGAGATGAGTTGGGTTCTAAATTAATTGGTGATTTAAGAAATGGTGTTTTTCAAAAAATCAAATGTGATTTGAAATGGGATGAAATGGTTTGAAATGGATGTGAAAGTCATGGTGGTGAGTTTTTATTGAATGATGGGGGATTTTATAAATTGGTTTGTAAAATGAAAATTTCATTTTGATGTCATGGTTAGTGGTTTTGAGAAATGAAATGTCTGGTTAAAATGTTTTGATTTTGAAAAGAGTAAAGGTTTGGTTTGGTTCATTGGTGTTCTCAAGGGTGACCACATGAATGGTTTAATATGAGAATATGAATGGTTAATGGAGATAATGAATGATTGTCAGGATGGATATGAGGTGGGTGCCTAGTGTGGCATGTAAAAAAGCATGTTTGGGCTCATGAGATACAATTGGGAAATTCATAACCCACCAACCCTATTATTTAGATTTATTTTGAAGGAAAGTGTTCTATTTTGAAAGTGTGTGGTTGGGAGGTGTGGCTTAGGCGTTTCTAGGATAGTTATTGTGTGATGTTTTTAGTTTAAGAACCCCTCTTGTTCAAATGATGTTTTGGATTGGGGTTTTTCCAAAATGTTGGAATGAAGTGCTGGTCAGTTGTCTTTGTTGAGGAAATGTTCGTGATGCAAATGTGGTGGCTCCCCTCATGTGTTCGGTTCTGATTTGGCGTATGTTTTGACCAAATGAACAAGGTTATTGAGTCCTTTGGATTTTTTTTGTTTGATTTTTTATTCCCCCATTAAGTGATAATGCATTAATAATTTTTTTCCCATGGTGATTCATCATTGGATGATCCTCTCATTGATCAACATAAGGACATTCTTCTTGAGTATTGGAGAATACGTTTACCCCTCATCTTTTTCAGTTATGTGGATCCCCTTGTAGAGGGAGAGTGGTTGTGTGATGTTAAAATAGACCTTAGTTTCATATGTTTCCATTGACATTGAATGTGAATTCAGTTCATGGTTGTTATTGTAGAATGATGTCTTAAGGGGTCATTGAGTATTTCATGAGTCTCATTGAAGCAAGAGTTCATGTTTGGACCCTAGTGTGGAAAAGCCTGCCAAAATGGTTGTTATTCCTGCATTTTGGAGTCATGTACTATTTGGGACATAGAATAAGGTATCCTTCCTTGGGATTTATTATTATTATCCAATATAGACATGTTAAGTGATGTCGTGTGATGTTCTATGTTAATTGGACAATAAGGTGGATGGTTGTGAAAACTTATGAGAGTATCTGTTTTGTCAGATGTGTATCTCCCTTCAGGGAATTCCAAAATCATATGTTCTAGAAGAAACTATTTTTATGTGACCCTTCATTCTATTGTATCCTATATAAATACACAAGGTTTGAGGTTTGTGCATCCTCTAAGACATTGTTTGGTTAAAATAAATGGTTAGCATAAAGTGAGTTTAATGTTTGTCATATCATATTGAGCCTATCTGATATCACAATGTTATATTAGTGGAACAGAAAAATGATGTTCTTTTAGGGGGGTACTAAATCCTAACTGTAAGGAATGAGATTCTTCAATAATAAATGCTCCATCCATAGGTCCTAGAGTTAAGCTGGCGTAGAGTCAGGGGAGATCCTGGGGTCTTTCAATCCATTGGTCAATGTTTTATCCTTATTATGAAATATGGTAATAGTTTTATCCTCTAGTGTCATCATCTTTTTCCCATTAATCATGCTTAGATATAGAGGAGGGAGAACCTAGTTTCCATGTTATAACCAGAGTATATGATATTCCATTGGAATTCCTTTTAATTTTTAGGAAAAGGATAAAATTTGGGACAAGAAGATTGAAGATCACGGTTTGAACATGGATATAAGTAACTGTGTGCCATCCTAAGAAATCATGTGATAAGAGTAGGTGGTTATCCCACGGTCTCAAAATGAACATGTTTTTCGACCCATGTAACCATGCGAAGATTTCCCTTTGGACAGAATTCTCATCATTGTTGGTGCACAATTTCACAAAACATGCGTACTAAACGTGCAGTCGTCAAAACTCTTTAAATTTTGGGTTCTATTCATGACAACTCATGTTGGTCAGTTTTTATGGATGGTTCTTATAGTGGGGAGACCCACTATGTGTCTAATGTATGTTCATTGGGAAATTTTTAATGAATATATAAACCTTTTTTGGGAGTCTGTTCGGGCCTCCCCATGTTGCCATCCCGATTCAATATCAGAAAAAATTGAGTTTCCACTTATCGTGGGGAGTCTATTTGTGTCTCATTATATCAGTAACATCATTGTGTCCATATTTTTGGTATGAAAATAGTTATTCTCATTCGGAGTTATTTTACTACCAACTTCCCCGTTGAGTAAAATTTATTTATTAGAGTGCTCCCAATGGTTTTGTTTAAGTAAGACTGTGGTGACCTCATTCGTTTTATTAATTCCACGTAATTTTCTTGATTCTTCTTCGAATAGTGATTGAAGTATTTTTTTCGGAATGTAATTGAATATGATTGATAATTTTAGGAAGTGGTGTATGTTTTGGATGGTGAGATTATTCCTTCCATTACTGATCAATTGGAGGTGTTTTTTCATTTTTGGGGTGGACAAAACATTGAAAATGAGTCCATTATGGATTTTCAGTTGCGTTTTTTTTTGTTTTTAGGTTTGTTAGGGGTTTTGACGGCTACATGTTCTATAGGGGGTAGAATTATCTCATACATTACTTATTTTAAATTTATTTTTCATTTAATTTATATTATTTGTTTGTTATTGGTGGTTTCCAATGTATTTTTAGAGTAAAGGGTGTGTTTTCATGATTTGGGCCAAAACCATGGGCACATTTCATGTGTTAAAAACAAATTTTGTTTGTTTTGACTCCTTAATTTTTTTGACATTGTACACCTATTCCACATTCGACATGGCATCCACTAGTATATTAAAACCAACATATCCATTTTTACCTCATCTAAATCCATAATCATATGTACTTGGGATTTTTGTTAAGATATTGGCCCTACCAGTAAGCCCATTTTCCATATTTAAAAAAATTAATTCTTTAATATAACATTTAATTTTTAGGTTTTTTCAGTGATTCAAACTCTCACATGAGAATAATAACCTATGTAGTCCCCTTTTATCGTTCCCCCTCTTTATAGATCATATTTCCCAAGAATAGGGGCAAAAATTCTCTAAATTCCTGCAAATCACCCAAATTTTAAGAGGTAGATCGTATCTTTCATAACTCTTTAAATTTTTACTCTTTTAGATCCATTTTAGTCCTCAAATTATCAAATAATCCTTATTTGAACCTCATATTCAATTTGGGATGTTTGGAAATTAATATACAAATGTATTTAGGGCGTTTTATTCAAGATATCTCAAGTATGTGGGTTTCTTTCCTTCCTTTATTCTCATATTTTCATAGAGTTTTTTTATTTGTAAATGTGCTTTATCCATATTTTCGTGAAGTTCTTATTTTCTAGAAATTATGGATTTGATCCTAGGGATTGATATTTTGTTTGTTGGTTTAATCGTGTGTTTTTAGATTTTATTTAACACCATTGTGTTGTGGTGGTGATGCGGGTGACCTTTCACACAAGGATTTGGGGTTTGACATTAGTTTTTGGTGATTCTATGCATTATCATTTGGTGGATAGTTACCTTCAGGACATATTTGTATTAAATTTATTTTTTTTTAATTCTTGAAAAACTATTATTGGTATTATTGATTGATCAGTTACTTTTAATTTAGCATTTTTGTGTAAAAATGTGTTCCTTTCATGAGTATTCTATATTGTACCATAAGGGGCTATTTCATGGATCAAGAATGTGTTTAATTGAAATATTATAGGGATTAAAATTATGGTTTTATGTTATATTGGAATTCATTTGGTTTTAAAATGTGGTTTTTATAAGGATTTTATGTGAATATCTTTGTTACACTCCTTGTAATTGTTTTATGAAGGATTCAAATGGTTTCTTGATTTATATAAGCAGTGCAACAATTATGGAAAACTATTTTGGAAGGATTTTACATTGGAAATGGTCCATTTTAAGGTGGAAGAGATATTATGTGATGTTTATTATCTTGGAAATATTTTATAAATTATTTAAAGTGTTTATTTAAGTGTAAAAGAGATGTGAAACTTGTTGTGGGATGTTTTGGTGTGAGTATAGTTTCAAAAAAAAATTCAAAGAACATTGAAATTATGTTCAATGTGTGTGGGATGTTTTGTGTGTGTGATTTGGAAATGGTATTTTATTGTGAAAATGGTATTTCATGGCTTGGAAAACATATTTGTGAACAAGAGGGGAATCCTGGGTATCTAGGTGGGTAGATGTGCACTAGTATGCTACTAATTCCATGGGGATTGGCCCCTATTTTAGGTAGCAAGTTTGACGATGAAATCACTAAATAAAATATAGTGATGATGATTTTGGGGGACCACAAGGTGATTTGTATGATCCCTATGATTGGATAGTGTGCACGAGAATAGATATTTGTATGGCTACTTTCATCGATATATGAAGTACATGGGACGAACAACATGTTAGTTCCTAGGGGTGTTCCCGTTTCTAGTGCTCATTGAAAATTTAACACTCATAAAAGGAATATGGTTTATTTGGATATAAAAATTCAGTGGATTTTTCATTTTATATAAAAGTGTTCATTCTATAAAATCAACCACTTGAAAACTGATTTTATCTAATGTTCTATTTCCAAAAAAATTTACTATAATTTCTTATTTGCAAAACATGAAACCTTTTTATCTTATACTGAATATTTCATGGAATCATTTTTTGGTGGAATACTACTACGATTTGGCTCATACCTTACATAAACTTTTGGGTGTATGTAGACATGGTAATGTTTGTTTCAGGATTGGGTAAAGAAAATAAAACTGGTGGCCCAGGTTCTTAACAGTCCTTAATGGTGTGGTATTGTGAATATGGATTGAGGGTGTTTAAACCTTTCCTTGAGGTGGTTATTGGATTTTCTATTTTGGATTTTTTCTTTTTTTATAGTCTTTGAGCTTTGTGAAAACCTTGTTTTCCAATTCTATGTTTTATTAAAGGATTCGTTGGGGTAAAATTTCAGATTCATCTTATTTATTGTATTTGGTTGTCTTATGATTCTGAAATCAGGTAAATTATTCCCAAAAAATCATATATTAAACTTGGGCACATGTGCAGACCCATGGAGATTAGGAACGCCCTTCTGGTCTTGCCACTGACCAGGTCAGGTTCCGTTTTTTATGGAGACCAGATCTTGTTAGTGACATAGTGTTTGAACTAGAAGAATGATGTCCCTGTCATCTATTTTTTAAACAATATGGCCGATCAAAGGTGGAATATTATCAATTACATGAGGAATGAGTATAAAATCAAATCCATATAATGAGAATGGTAAAATATGGTATATCTCAAAAATAATTGTTTTCTGAAATTCATAATATGATAATATAGAGCTATATTATAGAATTGGTTAAAAGGATCAGGAATACATGGGTACCTATGATGAAAACAATATAACAATCACATGTTATACATATAGTTTTATCAAATTCTTGAGGAAGAATTGATATATTCATTATTATATTCAAACCATGTCTTTATATAGTGTTTCTATAAGAGTCATTAGAAGATAATGAAGTTCCTTTTTCTGATCTCTTGAGTTATAAATTGAATATGCAAACTCCTAATATTCATATGAGTTTTCTAATAATAAAATTTTTATATATTTTCAAGGGTACTCAAATTGTTAATCACATGATGGAAATAAAATTCGACTCCCAACATTCTAGAACTATGAAATGAAGCACTATGTGATATTCCAAAATGAGATGGGATGATTTTTATTATATGTATAATATCCATCCATCAATCAGATTATTTGTTTTGATAAATATGATTTTTTTAGAAAATAAAAATAGGGGAATATGTTCTAAATTAATGAAATATAATATTTCATATGTGAAGTTTTTTGGATTTATAGGTATAAATACACTAATCCAAGTGAAATTAATTATAATTGGCCTCAACAATCTCACAAACAAAAAGAAAAAAGGATAATCCATTAAAATAGATTCATATAAAGTGGGTCATGAAATCAATGTTGTGAAAGGAACATATATAATTCACTTTTTAACAACAAATGTATGATTTTATTCTCAACTTATCAACTCTATTATATATGGATAATTTTTTAAGGGTGTTAAGATACCACTGTGAAGGTCGGATATTGATTAATCAATGAATACATTCAATTGAATGATGATTTCAGATCACCCATTTAACTCTTATTTTATATATATTAATTGTAATGTGCTTCTATAACAACATGTTATTCTACTAAGAATATAATTTCATGTGATTTTTGGAATAGACGACCTCAATTTACATATAGCCCATACTAATTTTAATGAAATAATCATCTTTTATGATACATCAAATCATCCTTTGATAATTTATCAATGTGAGGATAATCATTAACATCCCATATAATTTGATTATATAATATGTGAATTACAATATATATATGAGGGATATTCATCTCAAATGGTTGAATAGGTATGGATCATTAATGATACGTTCTTTATTCAGAATATAATGATATATTTATTGAAGATATTCCTTTTCTTCCCAAGAATATTGAATTTGGGTTTTCAATAAAAGTAATTCCTTTTGATAATCAGATTTAAAAAATATCCCATAGAATGGCCCATATTGATGTGAAAGAATTAGAGAATCAACTTTAGGATAATCAAAATAAGGGATTCATTTATCCTAGTTCATCACCATGTTGTGTACCTATTCTTTTAATTGAAAAATAATTTATGGTACAATACATATCTCCAATGATTTTGAGAAACATTATATTATTCCAATAAACCATAAGTATCCCCTATACTATATTGGGGACTTGGTAGGTAAAATTTTAGGACCTCAATAATAATTAACGAATAACCATTGATTTTGATATCATCATTATTTCTCAAAATATATGGAATTAAAAATATATTCTATTATAAAATCTTTCAATGATGTGAAATTATATTGATTCCCTTTAGATATATCATTAACATCATTATAATTTCCATGAAAATGAATAGAGTCCTTATAGACCATCTTAATCAGTTATTGGTAATATTTATAGATGAAGATATTATATATTCATTGATCAAAGATGAGTATGATGATACTTTGATGAATTTATTAAAATCTCTATGATATTTTAATTTGTATTAAATTTTATTTCCACTGTTAATTTTGAGTAAAAAATTACAATTCTTTTCTCATATTATTTCAAGTGAGTTTGTACGAATGGTTCCTTAAAAAATAGGTGTTTTTGAACATTGGACTACACCTACCATGGAAACATATATCCTTATGATTCTTTTATTCTATCGATTTTATCAATTAATTTTCAGAAATTTCACATGAATATCAAACATAATAGCTAAGTTGTTTTAAAACGAAGTGATTATTATTTAGACCGACAAACATAATAATAATATTAATTCACTGATGATATCATTAGATTGAATACCTATTCTTTTTATCAACTGAACTATATAATTGTATTTGATATATAATAAGGAATAAAATAAGGGACATGGATATGTTTTCACGAAGAATTAAACGGGGTAGTGTATGGATAATGTGAATTTAATGTTCATGAAAAATTACCCAATTTATGATTTGGAGATGAAATGATATTTATTCATTAGTAGATATAGAGGCACTCTATTTTTGAATAATGGTATGAAAATATATACAAATCATAAAAACATAAAGTTACTATCTCAATAGAAAAATTTGAAAATTTAAAAAATTAGATGGCATGAATTTATTAAATATTATGACATTTACATTAAATAAATTCCTAGTAAAGGAAAATAGGTGGTTGATTCCTTATATTTAAAGGCCCCTTCATGTTTTTTGATGATTACGATTGAAATAGATCCCATATATTTGGATTTATAAATTACAAATCGTGAAATAATTGTGGTAGTGGGTAATAGAAATTATGCTAAGATGAATATTTGGCCATCTATTTTTATGAGGTTATAAAGGATTTGTATGTGGATTTTCAATTAAAAATGAAGTTAAGGAATATTTAAAAATTAATTATGATAATGATGGATTGATCAGGTTTAAGAAAAAAAAATTTCTGTTTAATACCATAATTGTAGACACTTCAGTTTATTTAGTACCCTATCATATAATTATGTATCCATACTTTTTGTAGAAATATATTTATATTTCAAATTGAAGTTTTAGTTGGATCACATGAATTTGGATATTTTTAATATGTATCTTGACTCCTAGAATTTTTTATCAAGGTAATGAATAATTTCAAAAAAATAATGTTATGATGAAACCATTTTCCATATCAATATCAAATGGGTTAAAAACACTATATCGTTCATCATAGCACTCACTAAGAAATCTACCATCTAGAAAACAATTTGTGTTTTAGTCACTTTCCTTATAAGTTATTTTCATTTCATTACTATAATAGATGATTTATTATTTGACCAACTAGCTATGATATACAGTAAGGATGTTGTAACATTTCATTGAGTACAAATATGAAAGTATCTAACTAATACTCATGGGTTTTCAAAAAAAAATATAGATATATTCAACATCATTGAATATGAATATCTTCTTGTTAACTATATATCATCCATAAATGATGGATTGTCTTATAAATGTACTAATAACCAATATTATATCTTGATGGATTCATATTTGACATTAAATTGAGTTCTGGATTAAAACAGTCCTTTGGTTTAATTTTCATATAAATATTGTGGTTACTTTATCATTGATATGACATGTTATAAATTTCTCTATGGAAATAATTTATTAAATCTAACATGATTATACAATTTTTATGAAACATTCTATTTTAACCAGATATTGATAGGGAAACATTTAAAAATTCTAGAGTCAGTTAACACTAAATTAGGGAATCTCCAAATAAAAATGTTTTATATTTATAAAAAATAATGGAATATTGATTTTGATGTTGGTGAGATATTATTCTTCTTGATATACCTTTAAAATTTAATTATTATATTTTTACGGAAGGGGATCCTATGACATAAATGCATTTCTCCTTTAAAATTTCTTATCGAGGTTTGATGATATCTTATCACATGCCACTTCCAATGAACATATCCCAAATTTATGATGTGTTCCATATAACTCTATTGATGATGTACATTCCAAATCCTTCATATGAACATACTTTCATGATAATATTTCTACATATTTCTCTTTAATGTGCTAAAAAACATATAAAAACATGGATGGTAGAGATAATGTGTTAGTCAACATGCTCACTCACCTGGTTAGGGATTACAGTGTCTGTTAAAATTCAAGGAATGAATATGGAATGTTTTGAAATAAATTTTGAGTAGGTATTATGATATTTCATTAAAATATAATTGAAATATATGGTGAAAATCATTATGGGGGTATAATGAAAAATCATTATAGTTTTAAAACATTTTACATTAATTATATTTTATGATTTTAGTAAAATTTATTTATTGAAATAGTAAACATAAGTGACCATTGAATAATTAAAATATAAAATGATGTAACTAAATACATAGTGAACTAAAATTCAAATAATTCATGTAATAAAATTATTTATTAAAAATAATATAATAGTTGAAAAATTATTTGTACTATAGTGGAAAAATATATAAATATTTTTCTAAAAAATTATTTTGTTATATATATATATATATTAAATTTTACAGATATATAATTTTATTTTCAGAAATAGATTTACATAAATGTGTTTTTCAAACTTAAAAAAATGATTGTTAAAATTATTACAATGATTATCAAATTATTATAAAAATTGTAAAAACATTTGAATGAAAAATGATAGATATATCATAAAATAATTTTATTTTACTAATTTTTTTTATATTAATATATATAATTATTCACTATGATATAATTTAATTAATTAAATGTGAATTATATAAATTAAAATTCATTCAATGGTTATTAAATTGAAATTAATGATAATATAATAATTTGTATGTATAAAAAAACCTCTTTTATAAAATTAAATTTTGTCCATTTTTTTGGATATTATAAATAAATTATTTTTAAAATTTTAATTTCATATTGAAAAATGGATACCATATTTGGGATCATAGTAAAATATTATTTGAAATAATTGAAATTTATGTTTTATCCGCAATAAAAGTTTACTGGAGTAAAAACATTGTCACAAAGGTAAGGGTTGAATGCGATGATGAGGGTCTTAGACTAATAGGAATGGTTTCAATTATAACTAAATATAATCTAAATAATAATATATGAAATTATATAACCCTTCAAATGGGATATATTCTACAATATTTTCATATGGTTCCTTTTGGAAATTATAATGACTTTACGTTTTTTAAATGTTGAAAATTTATGATGGTTCCATTCCCCTCACTAATTAATGGGAAACTCTTATCCATGATTCTATAGACACATTTATTACTCTAATTAAACCTTAAACTTCTGAAATATCATCCAATATTTAACTCCCTATTCCTTAATGTCCAATATTGACTATAAAACCATCTTACAAAGTATTAAAATTAAATTAAATGTTTGATACACTGTATAGAATGAATTTTATTGATTAATCTATGTCACATTTAAATCATAATTAACCCTCAAACAATTATACTATAATCATATTTAGAAAAGAATATTATTATATTTACCATACTTATATTTTTTAATGTTAATTTTCAACGATTTAATATATGGAATATTAAAAAATGTCCATGTGTATGTAGTAACTATCATAAAATTAAAGAGATGTGGTTAATTATTATTAAATTCCTCAAAGAGATGGTAATTATGATTAATTGATTATGTAAATATGGTATATGTGTTATAATTACGATTCTATATAGTTAAATTATTATTTATCATCATTCCTTTCCATTGATAAGAAAAAAAGGCATGCATACGACCATAAGAACCAATACATTCAACAAATATTGTAATACATTTTTATCAACAACATAAAAGGATTTATAATATTTAGTATGTAGTGTATACCTATTATAAAATTTTAATATAGTGTTTTTGGAGATGATAAAATCTAGACCATGGTGGAAGGATTTGATTTTGGAAACTGAGAAATGCATTAGAAACAAAACAATTAACAAACATAATATTTATGACAATAGAAAACTATTAAAAAAGAGGAATTGGAAATTAGTAATGAATTTTTTTATGAAAAGATTTAATATTATTATGATGTAAAATAAAAAGAAATATAAATTTATCTTACTAAAGGATAAATATCACATAAATATTTTTGGGAATTAATGTATGCATTTATATTAATGTAGAATTTTAACCAATAATATTAAATTTAAATTTCCAATACTTAAAACTATATGTTCATTATCTCCTGAATAGAAAATAATTTATTTCACACTATTTAATTCTGTTTTACATGTAATGGTAATAAGTTTCAAATATTTTATACAAGAAAAGAAAGAAGATAATTTATTGAATAAAATATTTTTTACCTATTATATACAGTTAATTTTTTTTCTCAAAGATATCCATTTTCGTTGTAAATTTTCAATAGAACATGATTTCTTTAATAAATTTTTTTCTAAAAATATTATTTTCTACCTTTGACTTACTTTACAAATTATTATAATTGTTTTCATTAAAAAATTCCTAATGGGTCACATATTATATCATTATAATTGTTTTAGAAAAATTATTTCACATTCATGAATATGAAATAAACAAATTAACCATTAATTTTGTCCATTAATCATCATAAATCATTCATTAAATATTTTTCTGCCATTATTAATGAAAATAATACTCCCATTGTTATGGGATTTTTTTTTCTACATTTTCCAATGATAAATGTATATTTTCCATGTTTTGAAAACCATTTTTCAACTTTTTAAAAAATTATTTTTCATCCATATCAACATCCCTTAAAAATTGATATGAATAAATCTTGATATGATTGGAAACACACTGATAATTTATGATTTTTTAAATGGAATTTCAATATATTTAATATTTTTAATTAATCAGTGAATAATGTTTTTGCTGAGTTACATGAAAAAATGAATTTGCCTTGTGTTAGATGAAACATAGAGTTTTTCTTATGTTTCACAAAATACGATGGTTAGCATGAGTTACATGAAACACCGAGCTTTATTAAATTTTCACACTTTTAAAATATTATTATATATCATTATAATTATAACATAATTACAATAATAATTTCTATAAATAAGATTAAATATTTTAATAAAATATTATTTTACACATATGTATATATTTAATTATTTTTGGTAAATTTTGATATAAATAAGAATAAAACCCAGTTGAAAACAACAAAATTATTTTAAAAAATAATAATTTGGCGCAATTTTTTTTACATTAATAAATTTTTAAAAATATTATTTTCAAATTATTATAAATAACTATATATAATATATATACAATATAACATTTGACATTCATCTTTTTTTTCTTTATAAGTGATAAAAATAAAACCAATTTTATGCATAAAAATATATTTTTCTAAAATATAGTTTTGTATCCTTTTTTGTGGTAATTTAAATATTTATTTTTTCAATTTTAAAAATATTCTAGAGAAAATATGATCAACCTTTTATACTATAATGTAAAAATTATGTTTGTGAGAATTATTGATATTTTTTTCAAGATAATTGTTTTGATGAATAGAGAAAACATTCTACTTTATATTAATTATTTTCATTTCATTTGCGGATTTATAATCATCAAAATATAAATATTTTATAAATATTAAAAAAATTCAATTATATATATATATTAACAAAAAATATTTCATTAAAATATATTTAATATTTAATTTTTAAATGAAATGTTTTTATACTCTTAATCATTTTCTCATTTGTAATACACGTTCTTCTCACTATAATAGTATAACATTTAAAATAAAAAATCCAACTTATTAAAATTTAATTTTGAAAAATATAATTCATGTTTTAAAACATATTCATTTATTTTATCAAATAATTTCATTTCTGTTTTTCCACAATATATTGAATAAATAGTAAAAATTATTTACCACATTTAATGTAATAAATTGCATTATAGTGGGATTAATCTAGAATGTTAATGGCCAAAATGAATAAAACAATACCAACAAAAAATTTTTGGAAATAAATAGATATTATGTTTTTTATATTTTTTAAATTCCCATTTATTTAGACTTTTTCTATGTGTAAAACATGGGTGCATCTTTTTCTTTTCCAAAATTATCAGTTTTCCATTCATCTCACATATAAAAGGGAACTATCCATCCTCTACAATTCAAATGTTCAAAACTATTTTTCATCATTAAAGACCCATATAAATTCCATAACTACCTACTATAATTATATATGTCTTATTTTTGTGAGAATGTGAACTTAAGATTCAATTTTGAGAAATTCAATGGTAGTTTTCCGAAAAATATGAAACATCCCAAGCCGAGGGTAGTAATTTTTTTCATTAAATACATATATTATTACAAATCCATTCTCATATAATAAATTTATTGTCTTATACATAATAAAAAAATTTAATGCTAATTTTTTATCCTAAATAATGCTCCAGAAAAACATAATTGTTAACAAAACTATCACTCGTTTGTACGGATGACTGCCGTATCATGAACTGATGATGGTTTTTTCATCAGAACATCTTAAGACGATATATAAAAATGTATTTATTTTTTTTATATATTATTATTATATAATTTTACTTTTTATCTAATATATATCATACACCCTCTTAGATTACAATTTATGTAGTATATAATAAAGGTGATCATTTTTTCAGTGAACTAACACCTAAAATATCAATGTGTTTTATTTATATTAATCGTTATATTAAAGTTAATAAGATGTGGTTTGATTAAAATATATATATATATCTATATATAATAAAAATTATTCTATTAATGTATTATACCAGTTACCCTTATTTTATTATTTTGGTAATGTTAATTGAAACATCATTCATGTATACGCACCACATACTTTCTAGACGAATGGCATATTGTATTTTTCATATCTAATTTTTTGTGTTATGATAAATAAATAAATCATAAATATTATATATATATATATATATCATGACTAAAATTATTTATATTATTTAACTATGATCCAATTATTTGGACAAAAAAATGAAAAATAAAAACATATAAAAAATAAAAATTAGTTATTACCTAAGATGTTATTTTAATAAGGGTTTGTTGATAAACAGGTAATAAAAATCCAGAAGTGTATCATATATAGATTTATACATATGAATTTCTCTATTTAATATATCTATAACGGAATTATATTTAATAAATAATGGTTTCGAATGTGTATGAAGGATGTTGAGATTTATTATACATGATTTTTGTCTCACTTTTATTTTCTCTGAGACAGAGGCTATATTCACAACATATTTCATTTTTTTATTAAAATTACCAATAAATGTATGTTATGATTATTATCATAAAAATGCTGGGGGTTATAAATATCATATTATGATCTCTCTATCATGGGTTTTACGATTCAAAAGTTATCAAAGGGGTATGTTATTTTTTCTCAATAAACTATATGCGAGACATTTTCAATTTTATAAAGAAATATATTATTGGAGGTGTATGAAAATCCCATTTTGACATATAATATCATGAATTAAATTATTCTCTTTATATTAAATGTTTTATTTAATTTAAATATTTAATGTGGCTTATGTTTCAATTTTCTCAATGTGTAAGGGTTTTATGTTACAATGTCATTATTTATTGGGATTGATCATGATTATAATTCCAATAATGAAATATTATGATTTTTATTTCATGAAATAAATGTTTATTCCTCTAATATATTTATATATAGTGAACACATGTTTTTATTAATTTTCATCTATTCGTGTTTTAAATAGTTAAAAATATTGTTTTATGAAATTAATTCAATATTTATCTATTAGCTTAAAGACCCTTTTTCTTCCAAAATCACCTTTTTAAAAAATATTTCCCAAAAAATTATTATAACATTATAGAAATGATATATTATTGAAATTTTTAACCATGTTTTACTTGTTTAAATTTTTTTAATGGAATATTCATAAATTTATCCATTAAATTTATTGGTGGAATCTACAAAAATGTTAATGGGATTGTTTTTTTAATGAGAAAAATATGAACAATGTTTTCTTTTCATCATGGCCATTATTTTATTTGTCGATTCTTTAATAAATTTCCATGGTTATTTTCCAAGAAATGAATGTATAATTTGTTTTATTTTTTAAAAATTTATCATCAATTTAGAAAGGTTATTTTCCTCATGAATTGTTTTTAATGGGTTATATATATTCATTTATATGTACTCAAGGTTTTTTGAAATAAATAAAATTCAATAATATCTTATGATTTTTTATTTATAAAAAGATATTTTATATAAAAATTATATTCCTCTTTAAATATTCTCAATGTATATTCAAAATAATTTTCCATCTATGATAAAATCCCATGATGTTATATATGCATTAATAAGGAAATAATCCATGTATATAATTATTATTCATTATCTGAATGGGTTACGCTTTTGAGGAACTGATTTTTATGATACCTAATTTAATTCCACAAGTTTTACCATTAGGAAATTCTTATGCACCCATCATCTTTTCATAGGTTATAAAATTGTGAAATTAGAAAATGATTATGAAACCTTAAACTTTCCCACAGGGTAAAATATTATAAAAAATATTTATGAAACCCATTTTATTTCAGAAGTTATTATATGATGAATGTATGATGATCTTGTGGATCAGAAATATATTTTAATATACAGAATTTTATAATGATAATAAAAATCGTCTTTTAAAAAATTTATACGAGTTTTTATTTGAAATTTAAATATTCAAAAAAATATAATCATAAATATTTAAAAGCTCTTGCATAAATGTAGAATCCCATTTATCATCTTGGAATATTTTTTGGAATATTTTTGAGTTAGGTTTAAAATTAGTGAGATATTACAATGAACATAGATCCTCAGTGTAGTAGAAATAAAAACATTAAATATATTATATCACTGTAGGAAAATTAATACAAAATGATATAATATCTCCAAAATGGTGAATAATATGTGTATTATGAAGCCACCATTATGTTTTGGATGAACTGTTTACCCCATACAGGGTATAACACTTATCAGTGTCAGGAATTTTCTCTGACCACACACGGGAAATACATATTTAATATTTTAATGATTTTATACATTATATATTAGAATATATCCCAAATGGGGGTCTTATGAGTAATATATGTCACTATTTGTTCTATAAGTAAGGTCTTACACAATGCAAAAAAAATAGTTTTTTTGGGAAAAAAATGTTTGATCATATCATAAGTGAGTATATTTTAATAAATATTTTATTATATTATTTATTTTTTCTAATAATTTATTGTCTCTCAAACGATGCATCGTATGAAAAATGTGTAATGACCCATAAATTTCAAGGAAATGTTTTTCGTAAAATTCTTTAGGATTTTACGAGTACGCAGTTTATTGACGGCACCAGATTCCGAGGCCCGATGTGCCCATAATCAATTTCCAAAGTTTAGCTCTGGTATGTTCAGTGAATGAATGAGAGAGTTTTTCTATCTTTTGAACCGGTGCTCGGAATTGAAATCTGAGGGAATCAATGGAACTGTTGTCCCGATAATTGCTTAAGAGGACCTTTAACGAAGGTGCGTTTTCTTGGGAGGAGTTGAAAAAAATGTGGATTAAATGAAAAGTAAAATAACATTGTGTTACAATTTTATTTCTTTTTCTAAAGTGGTTTTTATCTACATTGGGAGGTTTGGGTGGGACCCATCAGTATCTAACTACTCAAGTTAGGATATTTATTAGGTGGGACCCACATGATCCCCAACCATTCACATTCTCTAACCCCTTAACTCTCCCCCATTAAAATTCTTAAACCCCCTTGTAATTAAGTGGGTGACTTCTCTTCTCCCCACCTTCCCCACATTAAATCATGCCAACTCACTTAATAAATTAAGAGAGTTATGTGTTTGAATTTTAAACTTTAAAATGCATGGCATGAATTAATAAAATAATATGATACTTTGTTTATTTTTGTGTTAGCTTGTTGTGTTAAGAATTGAGGAGAGAGCTCTAGTTCCTTCTGCGAAGAACGTCACCCTTCGACGAAGAATGCCATCACCACATGGAGAGACGATGTGCCATTCCTTCGTCTCTTCGCAGCTAGTGTGAGACGCCATCCCCTCCTTAGACGCATGCCCATGCCATATTTGAATCCCTACCCCATGGTGCCTTCTTCTGCGTCACTGGAAAACGACATCGTTTATCGAGGTAGGGGTTATCTTCGTTCTTGTTTAATTTAATGTTCTTCATTTATTAATTTTGTTGAATATTACCAACATAATGGGAGGAGATCAGACCGCACAACCACAGATGATTTCTCCTCCCTGCTTTCTTATTAAACAATGTTGATGAGTTGTGGTGAAGGTGGAGCGGTGTCGTTGCACCACATAGAAACAAAGAGGACCGTGGCTAGAGAGGGATGTGGTGATGGTGAACGGTTTCGTCAGGACTTGCTAGTGAGGACGAAGGAGGCCACATCCAGGAGCAGGCTGCGGTGGAGGGGCGCGGCGCCGTCGCGCCTCAACGGAACTTCAAGGGGTCTGCGGCAGGGGCGGGCCGCGGTGGAGGGTCGCGACACCATCGCGGCACGTTGGATAGATGGGAGCCACAGTCTATGGCTGCGATGGTCACCAGCAAGGGCAGCTGGGATTGGCTGAGCGCCTGCACTCCAAGAGGCAGGACCCCCGCGGGTCCAGCGGCAGCTCACACCGGCCGACCATTATGGCCACCTGTTTCCGAAGAATCTGGGGGGCGTAACCCCCTGGTTGGGCCAAGGGCATAACAGCCTGGTTTTTCCTAGGGAGACCCACCAAGAAGAGACCACCGTTTCCAAAAAAAGATGTCAGACCCCCTTTCTCACTCCGCTAGGCCGCGAGCCGAGCCGCGGCTGGCCGCTGAGCCGAGCCGTAGGCTGCGCCCAGCCACGGGACGGGCGAGGCCCGGCCAGGCCGGACTGCTCCTCACCGGGGGCCAGTTCGTGCCCAGCCAGTCCAGGCCACACCCGCCGGGCCTCTCCCAAATGGGCCCGACCTAGACCCGGTTTGGCCGACCCAGGGGGTATTGGGCCGGGTCGGACCGTGCCCCAACCCCCTAGTTTTGCACAAGGTTCGTTCAAAAACTCATATCATGGGCTACAGACCTCCATTCGACGCACTTTCAGTTGCGTTGGTATCCTTGGATCGATAAGTTCCTTTCGATATATTATACTCGAGGTTTTGGCGAAGTTTGGGTATGACTGGGTTGGTTTGAACTCAAAAGAAGTCGGGCCCTTGGAGTGGAAACACTTATAACTTAACGATCGGACGTTCGAATGAAGTAATGTCATTTTTGTTGAATTTTTCTTAGTGATACGGTTCTGTTGGAATAATCCAATTGAGGTATGGATGCAGCTGGATTACGGTCAGGTTGGTTTTAGCTTAAAAACCAACCGGCCCCCTCAGATGAAAAATCCAATATCTCTCAGACCGGGCGTCTGATTAATGCGTCGTCTGTCGTGTCGAATTCCTATTGACGAAATGGAACTTTATGATACATCAACTCTGGACTTCTTGACAATTGATGTATCAGCCCCTTGGCTCCTGGAGCGGACCCTCCCGGAATCGATCGTGTTGTGTGCGGGAACCCTAGAGACGGCTGCGACTGCAACAACGTTGGCAACTGTACTTGGATCCTACGTGGGTTTGGGAGAGAGGAAGAATGTACTTGGATCCTCTGTGGTTTCGGCATCAATGAAGACTGTACATGGATACTACATGGGTTCGACAGTGATCGTTACTGTACTTGGATCCTATGTGGGTTTGGCAGCGATAACTTCTGTACTTGGATCCTACGTGGGTTCGGTAGAGGAGATGATTCAGAGGCTAAATCTGATCATCTCCACACGTCTTCATGAGTAGTATACTTGTCTGAGATGATTATTTCCATTCAATCATTATCTTCGATATGATTTTCTTTCTTTCCTTTGCGGACTGAGTGGTATTTTTCCTATGTGGACTGAGTTGTACTATCCTGTGTGGACTGGGTCGAACTTGGGCTTGGGAGTTGGAGTAGAACTGTAATTGATGATTTATGTATATGTATGGGCACAAACCTAAGTAGTGTTGGTTGATACTTCATGTTGGTCTATTCCTTTGTGGATTATGAGGGACCTTCAGGAGTCTCGGGTTCCCTACTGAGTATCGTATACTCACCCCTGCATGGGCTATGACCGCACTACGTTGTGTTGGTTGCAGATGACGGACAACGTTGATCGTAGTTGAGGATGGTGAAGCGGGACGGTATCCGGAGGTGGACGATCAGGTCGGACGTACATAGTGTGGACGGATGGATTTGAGGAGCTGAGGACACCATCTATACCCACCATTCAGGTGGCGTTTCTGGAGGATTCCTTGGCAGTTGCTACATTACTTATTAGCTGTTGTACTTTCCCTTTCTCTGTTGTATTGTACTTTAATTTGGGTTTGTATACTGGCCCATTTACTTTCCTGCACTTAATGTTTTACTCAGTTTACTTAGTGTTTACTTCATCTTGCGTACTCTGTTGTTTTTGTTTCCTTATATAAAGTAAATTCCATCCCTTTTATCGGGATTTACACCATTGGTGCCAGTCACCAGCCCCTGGCCTATGGAATGCAGGTTTGGGGAAGTCATGGCACGGGCCCCGAGGATGAGTCGTGACAAATTGGTATCAGAGGAGTCGGTTCTACCACATAACTCATGAATCTGATAATTTCTTCTATGTGAAGAAATAGTGTTAAGGGTATAGAGTGTGGTTATCAGTCCAGGGAGTCCAGTGTTGGTACGGTGGTCGACGTATCCATACACTGGGACACTAACTACTGATTTCCGACTCAATGCATGAAAAAATTGATTTTATGTGTGTTTCAAATGTTTTATTTGTGGTTACTTTGTATCAGCTCACCATGTATACTGTATTAACCTTGGCGCACCTGTATCTTTTCCGGAAGGCCCCACAATGGCAGCTATCTAGGGTTCTCAGCTTTGAGTGAGATAGAATCCCATCGTGTGACGAGGCCTCAATGTAGGGCCCAATTACAGTAGAGCCACTGGCGGTACCTCTACCCACCGAGCCACTGATGCCACCAGCCCTAGCAGCTAAGAGTGTACGTAGCCTGATCATACTGTAAGAGTTTTAGCATCATAGACCACGCTAGTTCCACGGGGAGATAGACCCTCAGGAAGCCGAGGATTGGATGGAGGCTGTTGTTCGAGTCTTTAGATTGGTAGGGACACCAGCTGATCTTTTAGTGATCCTTGGAGCGAGTCTCCTGCATGTGACAACAGGTAGATGGGGGAGCTTTATGGTCAAAGTGCACGACTGGGCATCACTTCATTGGATTGACTTCGAGAGCCTCTTCCGCTCGAAGTTTGTTCCAGCGACCCTCCATGAGGTGCGCATCCAGGAGTTACTACAGCTGCGGCAGTGCAGCATGACAGTAACCCAGTACTCGGTGAGATTTACCGACCACTCGTGATACTCCACAGACATGGTATGTGACCCATTCTTCTAGGACTGGACCTTTGAGCAGGTGCTGAGGCATGATATCAGGGCTTCAATTATCTCACTCAGCATTCCGATGCATAAAGGAGTACTCGAGAAAGCCCTTTTCGTGAAGAGATTTCTTGCTAAGCCTACATCAGCAGCGAGACCTATCACAGGGTGACACATAGAGGAGTCTTCTGCATCAGGCAGTAGAAAGATGTCGCAGAGGTCCAAGAGGACCAGACCATCAGGTGGGCGACCTTAGGATTCTGGTTCGGAGGTGCGGGGCATATGCAGTAGAGCCAGTCATACGAGAGGCAGATAGTAGAGGCTTACGATCACGACGTAGCTGAGATGATTTCAGGTACTATCCATGTCTACTCCACCCTTTTTTTAGTTCTTGTAGACACAAGAGCGAGTCATTCTTTCATTTCCACTGCCCTTGTTTAGAGCTCGAAGATTCAGACGGAGCCGTTGGCTCGATCCTTACGGCTAGAGACTCCTACGAGAGCAGACTCGACGATTACGCACTGGTGTCGGTAGTGTGAGCTTACTCTAGGAGGTGAGAGCTTTGGCTAGGATCTTCCTGTAGCGGCGTCGAGGCCTTACGACGTCATCATGGGCATGGATTGGTTATCTACGGTCCATGCTAAGATCAAATGTTTTAGGTGCAAGGTGTGGTCTGTATGCACCAATGGGAGTAGGTTCACCTTCACCAGCGAGAAGGGAGCCTTTATAGCGCAGTATGGACTCACACATATGAGAGTACAACGAATCACCCATCAGTTGGCTACATTCATCCTAGGAGTAGTTGATGTACATATTCCATGTTTTTATGTTGTGGTGGAATAGTATGTTGACGTTTCTCCTGACGACGTTCCAAGACTACCTCCTCTCAGAGAGGTAGACTTCTATATTGACCTGTACCCAGGGACATCCCCGATATCTACTCCAGCATATCGGATGGATCCTGTTGATCTTCGATATCTATGAGTACATCTGGAGGACTGTAGGGCAATGGATTCATTAGACCTAGTGTTTCTCCCAAGGCTTCCCCGATTTTATTCTCCAAGAAGGCGGATGGGAGCTTACGACTGTGTGTCGACTACCTTCGCCTGAATCAGGTGACTATGAAGAACAAGTATCCACTTATGAGGATTGAAAACCTCCACGATCATCTCAAAGGAGCATGATGGTTCTCGAAGATAGAACTCATGTTAGGCTATCATCTTCTCAGAGTACGAGATGAGGATATGAAGAAGACGACCTTCAGGTGTCAGTTTGGCAAATATGAGTTCTTGGTGGTGCCTTTTGGGGTAACCAATGCTCCAGTAGTGTCCATGAGTCTCATGAACAGGATCTTCCAGCCTTACCTCGATTTATTTTTCATAGTCTTCATCGATGACATATTGATTTACTCGACCACTGAGGAGGAGTACGCCTACCACTTGCGGGTTGTACTTGACACACTCCAAGAGCACCAGCATTATGGTAAGCTCTCTAAGTGTCAGTTCTAGATTTAAGAGATCCACTTCTTGGGGCACATCTTCTCTGAGGTTGGAGTTGTGGTTGATCATGCGAAGATCGAGGCAGTTCTAGCTTGGGAGCCACCTAGGAGCGTGACGGAGGTGCGGAGTTTCCTATGTCTGGTTGGGTACTAGCAGAGATTTGTACCAGACTTCTATTGAGTTTAAGCACCACTTTCAGCGTTGTCGAATAACAGAAAACCCTTCGTGTGGTCAGATAGATGTCACCAGAGCTTCCAGGAGCTGAGGCAGAGATTGACCAGTGTACCCATCATCAGGATACCCGAGGAGGGAGTAGGGTACATAGTTTACTATGATGCATCAGGGACCAAACTCGGGTGTGTCCTGATGTATGAGCGGGTAATGATCACCTATGGAACACGACAGTTGAGGCAGCATGAGAAGAACTACACTACCCATGAACTAGAGTTATCAGCCGTGGTCTTCACCTTTAAGATGTGGCGGCACTATTTTATGAGCATGCGCTTTACAGTCTACTCTGACCACCAGCATCTCTGGTACATCTACTCGTAGAATGACCTGAACCTAAGATAGCATCGATGGCTCGAGTTCCTCCAGGACTATGACTTTGAGGTAGTATATACTTCTAGGAAGGGAAACTTAGTAGCTGATGCTCTTTGTAGGAGGTGGGGAATTCTGCTACTTGGAGAGGCAGCGGGGCATCTAGCCACGTTGTAGATGTCCTTAGTGGATAGAGATGGGGCAGCCTTTCTACAGTCGCTCACAGTAACTTCTCCACTACTTCAGCTGGTCATAGAGGCATAGCGTGGGGACATTGACTGTGAGATGCGACATGCATTGATTTCCACCGGGCATGCACCTGATGGATTTTCTAAAGGAGGAGATAATGTCATCATTTTCAGAGAAGATACCATGGTACCCATTTCATTACAGGAGGAGGTGTTAGGAGAGTTTCACACTTCCCCATTGGTAGTACATCCAGGAGTAGCAATGATGTACCAAGATCTCAGATGACAACACTGGTGGCCGGGTATGAAAAATTTTGTGGTAGAGTTTGTTTCACGATGCCTCACCTACCAGTAGGTGAAGGCGGAGCACCAGGTACCAGTAGGCTTGGTACAGCCCTTGGAGGTCCCAGAGTTGAAGTGGGATGCGATATGTATAGATTTCGTGACGGGACATCCACGTACATCCATAAGACACGACTCCATTTGGGTGATTGTCGACCAACTCACCAAGTCGGCCCACTTCCTACCTATCAGATAGCTGGGCTAAGTGAAGATCATAGGACGCCTCTACGTATAAGAGATCGTGCGGCTTCATGGTGTTCCATCGTCTATTGTCTCCGATCGAGATTCTCACTTTACTCCCAAATTTGGAAGGGGTTGTAGGAGGAATTTGCGATGCTACTATGCCTGAGCACCGTCTTTCACCCTCAGACTAATGGTCAGATGGAGAGGACCAATCAGACTCTTGAGGACATTCTCTGTTCATGTGTCCTTGACTTTGGTCGCAGATGGGAGGATCACCTACCCTTGGTGGAGTTTTCATACAACAACAGCTACCACTCCACCATCGGTATGGTACCATACGAGGCATTGTACGACCGACCTTTCAGATCAACTCTATGCTGGGCAGACCCTAGGGAGTCAGCACTTGTAGGACCAGACATGGTCCAGGCCATGACAGAGAAGGTACAGATCATCCAAGAGTGGATGAGAACTGCTCAGAGCTGAACGAACTCCTATGATGACAGGAGCCGGATACCACTAGAGTTCGAGGATGACATCCACATTTTCTTATAGGTCTCACTTCGGCGTGGTTTAGAGAGATTTGGTCGAGGAGGAAAGTTATCTTTGCATTTAATCAGACCATTCCAGGTTCTCAGTAAGATAGGTGAGGTGGCTTTTCACCTGGCTCTTCCACCTCAGTTTCATCGGGTGCATGACGTCTTCTACGTATCTCAGATGAGGAGATATGTGCACGACCCGACACATATCATCGACCATGGGAAGATAGACATCGAGGACAAGGTGACTTTTGCGGACATCCCGGTAGAGATGGTGGATCGACAAGACCGGGTCCTACGTGGATGGTCAATTTCTCTAGTGTATATCGGGTGGTAGCATTGGAACCTCCAAGAGAGCAGATGGGAGTGGGAGGCTCAGATGCATGCTCAGTACCCTCACCTGTCTCCCTTATTTTTTATGTAACTTTACTGGGATGTAAATCCCTGAGGTGGGGGTAATGTAATGACCCGTAAATTTCAAGGAATTTTTTTTTCATAAAATATTTTGGATTTTATGAGTACACAGTTTTTGAAGGCACCTGATTATGAGGCCCGGTGTGCCCGGAATCAATTTCTGAAGTTTTGATCATGTACATTCAGTGAATGAACGAGCGGGTTTTTCTATCTTTTGAACTGGGGCTCGGAATTTAAATCTGAGGGAACCGATGGAACCGCAGTGCTGGTAATTTCTTAAGACGACCTTTACCGACGGTTTGTTTGATTGGGAGGAGTTGAAAAAAATGTGGATTAAATGAAAAGTAAAATAAAATTGTGTTACAATTTTATTTCTTTTTCTAAAGTGGTTCATATCAACATGGGGTAGTTGGGATGGGACCCAGAAGTTTCTAACTACTCATGTTAGGATATTTTTGAGGTGGGGCTGACACGAGCCCCAACCATTCACATTCCCTAACCCCTTAACTCTACCCCTTTAATCTTGTTAAAACCCATTGTAATTATGTTGGTGACTTCTCCTCTCCCCACCTTCCCCACATTAAATAATTCCAACACACATAATCAATTAAGAGAGTAATGTGTTTTAATTTTAAAAATTAAAATTCATGGCATGAAATAAAAAAATAAGATGAGACTTATTTTATTTTGGGGTTAGCTTGTTGTGTTAAGAATTGGGGAGAGAGCTCTAGTTCCTTCTGCAAAGAACACCACCCTTCGACGAAGAACATCGACACCACAAGGAGAGACGACGTGACATTCCTTCATCTCTTCACAGCTTTTGTGAGACATCATCCCCTCCATGGATTCATTCCAACGTCTTATTCGCAACCTTACCCCGCAGTGACATCTTTCATGTCGCTAGAAAATGAAATCGTTAATAGTGGTAGGGGTTATCTTCGTTCATGTTTAATTTAATGTTCTTCGTTGATTAATTTGGCTGAATGTTACCAACACAACGGGAGGAGATCAGACCGCACAAACACGGCCGATTTATCCTCCCTTATTTCATGATGAACAATGTTGACGAGTTTTGGTGAAGGTGGCGTGGTGCTGTTTCACCACGTGGGAACGAAGAAGACTACGGCCAGAGCGGGCTGTGGCGATGGTACGCAGTGCCGTCGTTCCCCACCAGTGAGGTCGAATGAGGTCGCTGGCAGGAGCGGGCCGCAGTGGAGGGGTGCGGCCGGGGCGGATGGGTGCGGCGCCGTCACGCCGTGCCAGTTGGACGGGAGCGGCGACCTAAGTCCATGACAGTCACCAGTAGGGGCGGCCAGTCTCGGCCGACCGCCCGCACTCTAGGAGGTGGACCCCTCGTGGGTCCTTTGGTACCTCACACCGGCCGACGATTATGGACGGCAGTTTCAGAAGAAACTGTGGGGAATAACCCCCCTGTTTCTCCTAGGGAGGACACCACTTGGGAGGGGCCATCGTTTCAGAAATAAAGGGGGTCACGCCCCTTTCGAGCCCCGCACGGCCGCGAGCCGAGCCGCGACTGGCATCCGAGCCGGGTTGGAGGCTGCGCCCAGCCACTTTCCGGGCCACTCCCAATCGGGCCACACCTGGACCCTTGTCGGGTCGACCCGGTTCGGCCGACCCAGTGAGTATTGGGCCGGGTCGGTCCAGGCCCAAACCCCATAGTTTCGGAACAAGATCGTTCAAACGCCCATACCGTGGGATATGGACCTCCGATCGATACACCGTTTGTTGTGTTGGGATCCTCGGATTGGGATGGTCATTTCAGTATATTACACTAGAGCTTTCGGTGAAGTTTGTGAATGGTGGGGTTGGATCGAACCCGATACCAACCGATCCCTTGGAGCGGAAACGCTTATAACATAACGACCGGACATCTGAATGACGTACCATCAATTACGTTGAATTATTCTTAGTGATAAGGTTATTTTAGCTTACTCCACTTGATATTTGGATGGATCTGGAGTATGGTCGGGTTGGTTTTAGCTTAGAAACCAATGGGGCCCCTAGGACGAAAAAGTAAATATCTCTCAGACCGGGTGTCAGATTGACGAGTCGTCTACCATGTTGAGTTCCTATTGACGAGACAAAACATTTTTATACATCAAATCTAGAATTCGTGACATTTGATATATTGAACCCTTGTCTCGTGGAGCGGACCCTCCTGGAATCGAGCGTGCTGTGTGTGGGAACCCTAGAGCTGGCTGCGACTACAAAGATGATGGTGACTGTACTTGGATCCTACGTGGGTTCAGCATCGAGGATGACTGTACTTGTATCCTTCGTGGGTTCGACAGTGATGAAGATTCTACTTGGATTGTATATGGGTTCGACAGCGATGGTTACTGTACTTGGATCCTACATGGGTTCGGCAACGACGACTTTTGTACATTGATCCTACGTGGGTTCAGTAGAGGAGATGATTCAGAGGCTACATCTGATCATCTCCACCCCACTTCGTGAGTAGAATACTTATGTGAGTTGAGTCTTGACTTTTAGTCATTATCTTCGATATGATTTTCTTTATTTCCTATGTGGACTGAGTTATACTTTTCATGTGTGGACTGAGTTGTATTATCCTGTGTGTACTGGGTCGAACTTGGGCTCGGGAGTTAGAGCCGAACTGGAATTGGTGACATAGGTATATGTATGGGCATATACATAAGTAGTGTTGGTTGATACTTATTATTTTTCTATTCTATTGTGGATTATACCTTTTAGGATTCTGAGAGACCTTCGAGAGTCTTGGGGTCCCTACTGAGTATCGTATACTCACCCCTGCATGGGCTATGCCCACACTACGTTGTGTTGGTTGCAGACGACGGACAACGCTGATCGTAGTTGAGGCTGGTGGAGCGGAATGGTATCCAGAGGTGGACTATCAGGTGGGACATACGCGGTGTGGATGAACGGATTTTAGGAGCTAAGGACACCATCTGTACCCACCCTTCAGGTGGTGTTTCAGGAGGACGTCTCAGTGGTTGCTGCTTTACTTTTTAGCTATTGTACTTTACCTTTCTCAGTTGTACTGTACTTTCAGTTGGGTTTGTATACTTGCCCATTTACTTTCTATCACTTACTTTTTTACTCAGTTTACTTAGTGTTTACTTCATCTTGTGTACTCTGTTGTTTAAGTTTCCTTATATAAAGGCAATGCCTTCCCTTTTATTAGGATTTATACTTTTGGTGCTAGTCACCAGCCCCTTACCTATGGAAGGCGAGCATGGGGTAGTCACGGCACGGGCCCTGAGGAAGGGTCGTGACAAAATGTAAGACCATGGTATGGTCCAGAATAAGGGGCTTACCATAGGCGATGCATAACTTTTGTGTGTGTTGGGTGTTTGGACACATCGCATGTAGTAATAAATTTTAAATATTTTTTTAAATATTTTATCAAATTCAGTTAAATAAATTTCTTTTTTTTCTCTCTTTCTCTCTTCAATTTTTCATATACACAAAATAATTGAATCCACCATTGATTCATATTGGTTACAACTAAAACCATTTTAATCATCAATTTTTTATGTTCAAAAATTAAATATTTCATATTATGTTAAATCAATGAATCCATAATAATTTTTAGTTTGATAAATGGTTGAAATTATGTATTTAAATTCTGAAAATGACGAACACAAGGCTCGGGGATTTTTATTAAACCCAACATGTAATTTTGGTCATTATGGATCCATTCGGGTGAAAAAGACCTCAGAATCCCATGTCACAATTAGGTTGATGATTCCTGATTATATCAGATGGAAAATATACAGGGTTCTCCTCCTAAATATTCAGGTACAAATATATTAGGTTATATTTATTTTTACTTATTTATTTATTATATTTTCCTTTTATTATTATACACATTTCAAACAAAAAAATAATTGTATAAAAAAATAAATAAAATAAAATAAAATTTGATTTTTGATTTTGAAGAAAAATGAAAACACTAAAATTATAAAGTAATAATTTAAATTTGATTAATAATAGATAATTTTTAAATATATAATCAAAATATTTTATCACAATTTTCAAAGGATAACAATGATAAAGATTATAGTTAAGTTATAATTATGATGTTTTAATAGGGGATAATTTATCAATATTATTAAAGGAGTAAAACATATAATTATAATGTATAATTAAAATAATATTATCCAAAGATACCTTTTTGTGAAACTATGAAAAAACAATTTTTTAAGGATAATTGAGACCACATTTGTTTCTTCAAATGTTAATTTGAATTATTTATGAAAATAAATTTAATTTCATCTGACATTTTAAATGATAATTCTAAATTTAACCAGAAGATATAATACATCATCTCATGTAACATTTTAAATGATAATTTAAAAATTATCTAGGAGAGATAAATTGTTATCACATGTAATTTTTTAAAATATAATTTTAAAATAATTTGGAAGAGATAAAATAATATCTCATTAAATATATTATATGATAATTTGAAAATTATTATGGTGAGATACGATATTACTTCGTTTGATATTTTTAATGATAAACTGAAAATAATTTGGGAGAGATAATATATTATCAAATTTAATATTTAAAATAATAATTTCTAAAATTATCCAGGAGAGGGGAAGTGTCATCACATGTGGTTTTTTTTAATTAAAATAGTTTGTTTGCTCTTTAGTGTCCCTTAGTGATCTTCAAGTGTAGAATTTTTTTGATAATATGGTTCAGAGGATGTCTCCTTAATTGGTTTATCCTCATATTCCGAGTTTATCATATTTTGAGGTACGATGTTCATAACCATTTTATCTTTGTTAAACTAGAATCCTTAATTTCATTATGACTATTCATATTTTATGGATTTTCTATATTATGATTGAATGTGAGTGTGTATAGCCCTAAGGATCTCATGTTACAATAGTTTCTTCGAATTCATTGAATCTTATTAATCTTGTTTGATGTTGATCACATGTATTGTATGTTCTACCTTACATATGATGAAGTGTTTTGATATTTTCTGTGTTCTACAATGTTATTTGTGTTTTTGTCATATTCTTCTTAAATGTCATGCCAGGTGGACTACTAGGACATGATAATCCTTTACAAGAGGATTTCACATGATTTTAAATGACGAATACAAGGTATATATGCACAGGTTTGGGATACAAATATTCCTCATGAATACCGGTGATGTACTTGATGAAAAGAGGACACAATGGGGAATGTTATCAATCCCTAGAAGATACCTAATCACACCCAATTCTTATAAAATTTTGATAACTGGACTTCATAAATGTGAATTAATATCGAGTTTCAGGATCAAACAATGCCACGATGCATAATTTATTAGACACATGGCTAATCCTTGACTCTGGTATCACATTTTATATCATTATGGCTTTATGATGAAGCAGGTATTGCCATCAGTTATTGTGGCCTAGTTAGTGAATAACCATTTAGTTTTGGAATGTATATTTATTATTTATACAAATTAATCATTAATATTTCACATAATTATACACATGAGATAATATGATTAAAAACAATACTGGAGTCCAACCTAGTCTTTAATTCACTCCTAACTCCAGTATTTTGGTGTGCCGATAGATTTCATTAGTGTTCCGAATAATTGAATTAGCCTGGTGGTTGATTGTTGAGTAAAGGAGCATAGATATTGTGGTTTGTGAGGAGTGACATAAGATCAAACTCTGGTTTATCATAATTTTTTATATTCATTTTTTTCTCTATAACAACATCAAACTTTTGGGATGTTCTTTTATTTACATGTCATCTTATCCACTATTCAGTTTTTTTCGGTTTCCCTTACTGATTTCGTATTATATTTATTATTGATCATGTGAAATGATACTGAGGGTATAGTCTCCCCACTATCAAAGTAAAACACTACGCTTATAGTCTCAATACTGTTTTATATGGTGAGGTTCACATAAGGGAATGTGGAACTACAAATCTAACATACTAATTTAGGTCACGATGTTACAAAATGATATCAGAGCCTTAGGACTCACCATCATTGTTATTATATTATCGTGGTTTCGAACTAGGTACACATGATATAAGAAAGATGGGACTTGGTCGAGGGAACTATGAAAGTGCTTGGCTAGCATTTCATTTTGGACCACTGAGTTTTCATAACATTGTCAATTTATTAATATTGATACTATTTTTTAAACACACCTTGGGAGATACATGTAATGTTTCTATGTGATTTATGAAATTTTGGATGTGTTCAAGAATCTAGACTCGGAACATAGGTTCACTAGAAATATATGTACTTCATGTTATGATGTATGATATTTCTTAATTAAAATCCTTGAAATGTGATATATGTTCCGGATAATTTCTCAATATTTGATATTTTTTTCCATGATGTTTTGGTATATCTTTATTGTACTTGATTAGTTGAACTCAGAATGTGTTTTTGTAAATATATATAAAATTGTGGTGACTAATGTGCATGGGTGGAAACTGGGGTTAGTTATGGAAGGGGTATACCATGGGTTAAGGGTAGACTCTAGGGAGAACCTTTTCTAACCCCATAGACATTTAGGAGAATCCATTCATGATCTTATTGACTGATTACAGTTTATCGTAATGCCTTTATTTCTTTTTTATAATGGTTTCATTCAATTACACAAGATTTCACCTTGGAAAAGCCTTATGTGGATACATGAAAGGCAACCTGAAATAAATCTTCAAGGGATACCGTTTCATGATTACCAGAAGACATGTAAGATAACAAATTTAGTAATACTTCAACAACAACTCTGTGGTTTAGGAAACAGGTTATTTTCAATCGAAAGTCATTCACATAATTCCTGACACAAGCATAAGAGTTTTGAACTATGGTCGAACATGACAACATTTTCAACTCATTCATTATTCATCCTTTTATAGCATCATATGGACATAATATTCTGATGAATGGGTTTAAATATTCTTGAAATTCCATAAACCAGTATAGTCTCTAAAGGATTAGTATGTTATGCTGAAAAGAGATCATGTCGCGTTGGCATTCCATTTAGTTAACTTTTATCATATGGAACCCACCATGATAAAGAAGAACAACATTTAGATGAAGGAAATGGAAGGAAAGGGACTCAAAAGGCCAATTACATAACAATGGGTCTTACCTATGTTTTTTTTCATAAATCCATATGGAAGTATTTGGCTATGCATTGATTATTGGAGGATGAAGCGGGTGAAAGTGAAGAACAAATATCCATTTCCATAGATCGATGATGTTTTTGATTAGTTACTAGGATACCGATGATTCCAACATACTAATATTCAATTGTGATATCATCAATATCTATTTAGGGAGGATTAAATACAAATGAAATTATTTTGGAAATGTTTTGGATTGTGTGATTTCTTGGAAATGTTATTTGGACTAACGAATGTGTTAGAAGTGTTCTTGAACCTCTTGAATAAGTTCATCCATCTATACATGCACACATTCATTGTATTATTTATATATTATTTCCTAATATACATAAAAATTCCAAATAAGCATGATTGGTCCCTTGATATACTTTTGATAATGCATTGATAAAAAACATGTAAACTGTGTTCTCATTGTGCGACTACTGGATTCAAGAGGTGTTGTTCCTTGTGTCACGACCCGCCCTCGGGCCCGTTCCATGACTACCCCCAAGCTCGCCTTCCATAGGTCAGGGGCTGGCGACTAGCACCAAGGTGTAATTCCCGGTAAAAAGGGAAGGCATTGCCTTTGTAAGTAAACAAGCAAAACAAAGTAAGCAAGAGGAAAAGTAAACACTAAGTAAAGACAGAGTAAAACTGCAAGTGCGGAAAAGTAAATGGGCTAGTATACAAACCCAAACTGAATGTAAAGTACAACTCAAAAGGGATAACATCAACTGTAAAGTAAAAGCAGCTACACCGAGCTGTCCACTAGAGATCCCACCTGAAAGGTGGGTACAGATAGCTCCACTGCTCCACGGGTCCCATCGTCCGCTCCGAGTACGTCCCGCCCAGTAGTCCACCTCCAGGTACCGTCCTGCTCTGCAAGACTCAACCATGATCAACGTTGTCCGTCGTCTGCAACCAACACAATGTAGTGCGGGCATAGCCCGTGCAGGGGTGAGTATAAGATACTCAGTAGGGACCCCGAGACCCCTGAAGGTCTCCCAAAATCCACAAAGGATAAAACACAGAGTTAAGATACAATCACTAAGTAACAACCGACATTGCTTAGGTATATGCCCATACATATACATAAGTCATCAATTCCAATATGCTCCAACCTCCGAGCCCAAGTACAACTCAGTCCACACAGGAAAGAAAAACGTATACCCACACAGGATAGCACAACACAATCCACAAAGGAGAGTAAACATTAAATCCACACAGGATAGCTCAACACAATCCACAAAAAAGAGTAACAGAAGATTCAGCTCACACCGTTATACATCATCGAAAAGGAGAAATAGATGATCAGACATAGATACTGAATCATCTAAGCTGGACCCACATAGGATACAAGACCAACCGTCCTCATTGTTTCATTTATGCTGGGACCCACATAGGATACAAGACCAGCACAGAGTCATCTAATCTGGGACCCACATAGGATACAAGACAAGCACTCTTCATTGATTCATCTATACTGGGACCCACATAGGATACAATACTAGTATTGAATCATCTAAGCTGGGACCCACATAGGATACAAGACCAGCACAGCTAGGACCCACATAGGATACAAGACCAGCTGTCTTCATTGATTCAACTATACTGGGACCCACATAGGATACAAGACCAGTGATGAATCATCTAAGCTGGGACCCACATAGGATACATGAACAGCATAGCTAGGACCCACATAGGATACAAGACCATCTGTCTTCATTGATTCAACTATAGTGGGACCCACATAGGATACAAGACCAGTATTGAATCATCTAAGCTGGGACCCACATAGGATACAAGACCAGCACAGCTAGGACCCCCATAGGATACAAGACCATCTGTCTTCATTGATTCAACTATACTGGGACCCACATAGGATAAAGACCAGTATTTAATCATCTAAGCTGGGACCCACATAGAATACAAGACCAGCACAGCTAGGACCCACATAGGATACAAGACCAGTTGTCTTCATCGTCGCAGTCCACTGAGGATCTCTGCACCGTCGTCGTCGCAGTCCACTAAGGATCTCTACACAGTCGTCGCCACAGTCCACTGAGGATCTCTGCACGGTCGTCGTCGCAGTCCACTAAGGACCTCTGCACGGTCATCGCTGTCGAAGTAGCAGTCGCAGCCAGCAATAGGGTTCCCGCACACAGAAAGCTCATTCAGGAGGGTCCGCTCCATGAGCCGAGAGGCCGATACATCAACTGTCACAAAGTCCGAAGTTGATGTATCCAAAAGTTACGCATCGCCAACAGAAACTCAACGTAACAGACGGCGCGTCAGTCGGACGCCCGGTCTGAGAGTTATTGGCTTTTTCGTCCCAGGGGCCCGGTTGGTTTTTAAGGCAAAACCAACACGACCGTACTTCACCTGCATCCAAACCTCAGGCGGAGTATTCTGAAAGATCCTTCTCACTTAGAGGAACTCAACAAAGCTAACGGCACGTCAATCGGACGTCCGTAGCTCAAGATATGAGCGTTTCTGCTCCGAGGGCCCGGTTGGTTTCGTGTACGAACCAACCCGGCCGAACTCAAAGTATTCCGAAACCTTGAGTGCGATATATCAAAACGCCCGTCTCGATCCAAGGATCGCATTACCGCTGACGGTTCATCAATCAGAGGTCCGTAGATCATGTTATGGTCAAAAGACTGAAGTCGATTCGAAAACGGGGGGTCCGGGTCCGGACCGACCCGGCCCGGCGCGGCGGCGTGGTCTGGCACGGCGGTGCGGCCTGGGCACCGCTTGGGTGCCACGCGCGGGGGGCAAGGCCCCTGCCCTTCCTCAGCTGGCGGTGCGGATGGAAGCCGCGCCTTGGAAAAAAAATGCCCCCCCCCATTTGTAACCGTGGACCCCTCCCTTCCTTGGGGGCCAAAGAAGCAGCCCGGGGGAATTTAATTCCGCTGGTTTTCACCATTCCGGCCGCCCCGACTTGGCCAGCCGGCTTCTTCTCAACAGGACCGGCAAGGGCCAGTCCTCTTCTGTCATCCGACACCGGCGGCCCGGCTGGCCACCAGTCATCACATCCCGTCGCGGCCCGGAACCGGCCGCGGCCTTCATCGTCCGGCGCGGTGCGACGACACCGCGCCCCTCCGCCGCTGCCCCGCTCCGGCCGCGGCGCCTTCGGTTTCCATCAATGCGGCGTGACGGCGTCACGTTCATGATAATCTTTCCACGGCGCAGCGCGACGGCGCCGCGCAATTATAGCCGAAAGATATCTGCGTGGTGCGATGGAACCACGCCATCACGTTTCATCCGCAAGAAACATTCAAGAACAAAGGAGGGGGGTTCGGCCGTGTTTGTGCGCCCCCCCCTCTCATTAGACGATAACACATAATCATTTATTCTCAATATTGTCATGCTAGAACCAAGAACGAGAATAAATAAATAAACAGCAACAAACCCCTACCTCGGTTTCAAGAACGATGTTCGTCAACGACCCGCGGAAGACGAGCGTCGCGGTGGTCGGCGTCGCGGAAAAAGGACGTCGATGTCAGGAAGCGAGGATTCGAAGATCTTTGACGGCAATTTCTTCACGGGAAACCGTCGCGGAGGAGATGACGCGGAAGGAGACGTCGTCGGTGTCGCGGGTATGGCGTCGCAGAAGACGGTTCCCGAGAACGTGGTGTTCTTCGTCGATGTCCGAAAGTTCTTCGCGTTCTTCGTCAAAGTTTGAAGAAGATGGAGTGAATTCTTGAAATCCTATCAAGATGGCTAAGGAGACCAACCAAAATAAATTAAGCTAAGGCTTATTTTATTTACACAATTAACAATTTGAATTTCAAAGGTTTTAAATTCAAACAACTCAACTCTATTAATTAACCAAGTTGTCAAGTTCATTAAAAGAGGAGTTAAAGGGAGTTTTTAAAAAAAAAGAAGGTGAAGAGTAAGGGTTTGTGTGGGCCCCACCACACTTAATCCTCTCAAGGGAGGTTAAGTGGATGTGGGTCCCACCCCTAACTCCCTTTTGGAGAAATTAACCAACAAGTTAAAAATAAAATGTGTTTCCCCATTTTATTTAACTTCTTTTAATTTTTCCCATAACTAACTTTCATTCTACATAAAACGCAACCTCGGAAAAGGTCTCTTTAAGAGAATATCGGCGCTGCGATTTCTTCGGTGTCCTCAGATTTCAATTCCGAGCACCGGATCAAAAGTTAAGAATTCCCGCTCATTCGTTCACTGAACGTACCCGAGCCAAACTTCGGAAAATTATTCCGGGAACTCCGGTCCTCGGAATCAAGTGCCGTCAGAAACCGCGCTCTTGTAAAGTTCCAAAGAAAATTAAGAAAAAATGTCCCTTGAATATTACGGGTCCTTAGATTACTCCCTCCTCAGGGCTTTACGTCCCCGTAATGATACATCAAAAACTAGGGAAACAAATGAGGGTACTGAGCACGCATCTGAGCCTCCCGCACCCAAGTTCCCTCCTAGAGATTCTCGTGCTGCCATCTGACGCACACTAGAGGAATCGACCGTCCACGTAGGACCCGCTCTTGTCGATCCTCTATCTCCACCGGGACCTCCGTAAAAGTCCCCCCATTGTCAACTTCAAGCTCCCCATGGTCAATGATGTGTGTCGGGTCATGCACGTATCTTCTCAGCTGAGACACATGGAAGACGTCGTGCACCCGGTGCAACTGAGGTGGTAGAGCCAGGCGATAAGCCACCTCGCCAATCCTGCTGAGGACCTAGAAGGGTCCGATTAAGCACAGAGATAACTTGCCGCCTCGGCCAAATCTCCATATACTACGTCGAGGCGAGACCCGCAAGAAGACGTGGTCGCCATCCTCGAACTCTAGTGGCTTCCGCCTCCTATCAGTGTATGACTTCTGCCGGCTCTGAGCTGTACTCATCCGCCCCTGGATGACCTGGACCATCTCAGGTCCCACAAGAGTTGCATGATTTTTTTTTATTTGTCGATAAGAGAAATTTGATCCCATCCCCTGAATGAACCACATTCTTTTCCTAATACAGTCAATCCCGACATGGATGATACTAATCCATACCAAGGATGACGTCGTAAGGCCTCAACGCTACTACCAAGAGATCCAACCGTTACTCTCGCCTCCAAGGTTTGAGTCACACTGTCGGCATCAGTGTGTGGTAACTGGGTCTCCTCCTGTAGATGTCTCACAAGTGAGGGTCAAGTCAACAGTCAAAACTGGAACCTTTTAGTAACAACACAAAAGAGGACAGGAATGAAATCATCACAAAGGTATGCATCTTTTATTATTGAAGCTCATAACACAAAGACGCTACACAAAAGCAACAAGGAACTAGAAGTACATCTGATGTATCCACTAGTTCCGCTGCTGTCCACTTGCTCCTAGAGCTCTATGATCGAAGGCCTCAGCTGCCTGATGCTGCGCTCTCCCATGTCCACCAACTCCCTGTGGCCGGGGTGGACCTCCTCGTGGTGGTGGTGGAAACACCTCGGAGTGTCTCCCACCATCGGCTACTCAGCCAGCTCCTCTTCCTCGTCCACCTGTACCCTGCGGACCACCATGGCCGAATCTCTGTCTGGGAGGTCCCTCTACCACCTGCTGCTCATCTGTAAGATGAGTCGGGAAGTCTCGAGCCATGTGACCTCGCCCACTTCATGAGTAGCAATGTTTTTCCCTCACGTAGCTGGCTCTCCTTCGGGTTCCCCGAACAACCGAATCTTCATCCTCTGACTACCCATCTGATGGTCTGGCCCGCTTGGACCTCTGCGTCACCTGTCTACTGCCAGCTGCAGAAGACCCTGCTACGGGCCGTCCTGTGGACGGCCCTGTCACTGGAGCCTACTCGGTGAGAAAACTCTCCACTATAAGGGCTCTCTCCAAGACCTCTGCCTGTGTCGGAATGTTGAGGGAGATCATCGAAGCCCTGATCTCGTGCCTCAGTCCCTTCTCGAAGGTCCGGGCCCGGAAGAACGGGTCCCGTACCATATCTGTGCAGTAGCGCGAGAGATAAGTAAATCTCACCGAGTACTGGGACACTGTCATACTGCCCTGCCGTAGCTGTAGCAGCTATTGGATGCGCACCGCATGGAGGGTGGCTGGGACGAACTCGGAGCAGAAGATGCTCTCAAAGTCCTTCTAGAGAAGAGATGTCTCGTCGTACACCTGGAGCATCAAGCTCCACCATCTGCCTGCTGCAGCTTGCAGGAGGCTCGCTGCGAGGATCACCATGAGGTCTGCTGGTGTCCTCACTAACCTGAAAACTCGCACGACCGCCTCCAGCCAGTCCTTGGCTGCCTGGGGGTCCGTCTCACCACGAAACCTGGGTGGTCGATGGCGCTGGAACTCATGCAGAGCTCCAAGGTGACGTGCATCGTCAGCGGTCGTGGCGGGAAGCATCAGTGGCTTGGCGGGTAAAGGTATCGTCGGTGCCTCTGCTGACAAGGAGCCGTGTACCGAGGCCTCGTCGCTCGGGGGGCTGTCATCACGCTCCACTCTCGGAACCGTAGCTGGCTGCCGTCGTGGGGCCATCTTGAAAAGGAAACAGGTGCACCACGGTCAGAACAGTATACTTGTTGAGCTGATATAAAGTAATCAAAAAGAAAACTTTGAAACACACATTCAATCAATGTTTTCTTGCATTAAGTTGGAAATCAGTAGTCAGGGTCCTGGTGTACAGATACGTCGGCCGCCGCACCAACACTGGACTCCCTGGACTGATAAACACACTCAATACACTAAAAATTATTGCATCACATAGAAAGGATCAGAGTTCGTGGTAGAACCGAACTCTTATGATACCAATTTGTCACGACCCGCCCTCGGGCCCGTGCCGTGACTACCCCAAGCCTGCCTTCCATAGGCCAGGGGCTGGCGACTAGCACCAAGGTGTAATTCCCGGTAAAAAGGGAAGGCATTGCCTTTGTAAGTAATCAAGCACAACAGAGTAAGCAAGCGGAAAAGTAAACACTAAGTAAAGATAGAGTACAACTGAAAGTGTGGAAAAGTAAATGGGCCAGTATACAAACCCAAACCGAAAGTAAAGTACAACTCGAAAGGGAAAACAGCAACTGTAAAGTAAAATCCGCTACAACGAGCTGTCCACTGGAGATCCCACCTGAAGGGTGGGTACAGATAGCTCCACTTCTCCACGGGTCCCACTGTCCGCTCCGAGTACGTCTCGCCCAATGGTCCACCTCTAGGTACTATCCTGCTCTGCAAGCCTCAACCACGATCAATGATGTCCGTCGTCTGCAACCAACACAACGTAGTGCGGGCATAGCCCATGCAGGGGTGAGTATAAGCTACTCAGTTGGGACCCCGAGACCCCTGACGGTCTCCCAAAATCCACAAAGGATAAAACACAAAGGTGAGATACAATCACTAAGTAACAACCAACACTGCTTAGGTATATGCCCATACATATACCTAAGTCATCAATTCCAATACGCTCCAACCTCCGAGCCCAAGTACCACTCAGTCCACACAGGAAAGAAAAACATATACCCACACAGGATAGCACAACACAATCCACAAAGGAGAGTAAACCGTAAATCCACATAGGATAGCTCAACACAATCCACAAAGGAGAGTAATAGAAGATTCAGCTCACATTGGTATACATCATCGAAAAGGTGAAATAGATGATCATACATAGATACTGAATCATCTAAGCTGGACCCACATAGGATACAAGACCAGCAGTCCTCATTGTTTCATTTATGCTGGGGCCCACATAGGATAAAAGACCAGCACAGAGTCATCAAAGCTGGGACCCACATAGGATACAAGACCAGCACTCTTCATTGATTCATCTATACTGGGACCCACAAAGGATACAAGACCAGTATTGAATAATCTATGCTGGGACCCACATAGGATACAAGACCAGCACAGCTAGGACCCGCATAGGATACAAGACCAACTGTCTTCATTGATTCAACTATACTGGGACCCACATAGGATACAAGACCAGTATTGAATCATCTAAGCTGGGACCCACATAGGATACAAGACCAGCACAGCTAGGACCCACATAGGATACAAGACCAGCTGTCTTCATTGATTCAACTATACTGGGGCCCGCATAGGATACAAGACTAGTATTGAATCATCTATGCTGGGACCCACATAGGATACAAGACCAGCACAGCTAGGACCCACATAGGATACAAGACCAGATGTCTTCATTGATTCAACTATACTGGGACCCACATAGGATACAAGACTAGTATTGAATCATCTAAGCTGGGACCCACATAGGATACAAGACCAGCAAAGCAAGGACCCACATAGAATACAAGACCAACTGTCTGCATCATCGCAGTCCACTGAGGATCTCTGCACCATCGTCGTCGCTGTCCACTAAGGATCTCTGCACAGTCGTCGCCGCAGTCCACTGAGGATCTCTGCACGGTCGTCGTCGCAGTCCAATAAGGATCTCTGCATGGTCTTCGCTATCGAAGTAGCAGTCGCAGCCAGCACTAGGGTTCCCGCACACAGCAAGCTCGTTCGGGAGGGTCCGCTCCACGAGCCGAGAAGCCGATACATCATCTTTCACAAAGTCCGAAGTTGATGTATCCAAAAGTTCCGCATCGCCAACAGGAACTCAACGTAACAGACGGCGCGTCAATCGGACGCCCGATCTGGGAGTTATTGGCTTTTTCGTCCTAGGGGCCCGGTTAGTTTTTAAGGAAAAACCAACCTGACCGTACTTCACCTGCATCCAAACCTCAGGCGGAGTATGCCAAAAGATCTGTCTCACTGAGAGGAACTCAACAAAGCTGACGGCACGTCAATCGGACGTCCGTAGCTCAAGATATGAGCGTTTCCGCTCCGAGGGCCCGGTTGGTTTCATGTACGAATCAACCCGGCCGAACTCAAAGTATTCCGAAACCTTGAGTTCGATATAACGAAATGACCGCCTCGATCCAAGGATCGCATTACCGATGACGGTTCGTCAATCGGAGGTCCGTAGCTCAAGTTATGGGCAAAAGACCGAAGTCGATTCGAAAACGGGGGGTCCGGGTCCGGACCGACCCGGCCCGACCCCCCCTGGGTCGGCCCGAACCGGGTCAACCCGAACCGGGTCAACCCGACCTGGGTCCGACCCGGCCCGGTGCTACAGCGCGGTACGGCGTGGCGGCGCGGCCTGGGCGCCGCTCGGGTGCCACGCGCGGGGGGCAAGGCCCCCGCCCTTCCTCAGCTGGCGGTGCGGCTGGATGCCGTGCCTTGGAAAAACAACCCCCCCCCCTTCACGTGGGGGGCCTGCCTTCGAGAAAACGGGGGGGGGGGGGGGGCGCTACCCCCCCTATGTAACTGTGGCCCCCTCTTTTCATGGGGGGCCACAGAAGCAGCCCGGGGGAATTTCATTCCCTCGGTTTTCACCATTCCGGCCGGTCCGACTTCGCCGGCCGGCTTCTTCTCAACAGGACCGGCAAGGGCCGGTCCTCTTCCATCATCCGACACTGGCGGCCCGGCTGGCCTCCGGTCATCACATCCCGCCACGGCCCGGAACTGGCCGCGACCTTCGTCGTCCGGCGCGGTGCGACGACACCGCGCCCCTCCGCCGCGTTCCCGCTCCGGCCACGGCACCTTCGGTTTCCTTCGACGTGGCACGACGATGTCTCATTCATGATAATCTTTCCACGGCGCGGTGCAACAGTGCCGCACAATTATAGACGAAAGATATCTGCGTGGTGCGACGGCACCACGCCATCACGTTCCATCCGCATTAAACATTCAAGAACAAAGGAGGGGGCTTCGGCCGTGTTTGTGCGGACCCCCCCCCCCCCTCTCATTAGACGATAACACATAATCATTTATTCTCAAGATTTTCATGCTCGAACCAAGAACGAGAATAAATAAATAAACAACAACAAACTCCTACCTCGGTTTCAAGAACGATGTTCGTCAATGACCCGCGGAAGACGAGCGTCGCGATGGTCGGACTCGCGGAAAAAGGACGTCGATGTCGTAAAGAGAGGATTCGAAGCTCTTTGACGGAAATTTCGTCATGGGAAACCGTCGTGGAAGAGATGACGCGGAAGGAGACGTCGTCGGTGTCGCGGGTATGGCATCGCGGAAGACGGTTTCCTAGAATGTGGCGTTCTTCGTCGATGTCTGAAAGTTCTTCACGTTCTTCGTCAAAGTTTGAAGAAGATGGAGAGAATTCTTCAAAACCTCTCAAGATGGCTAAGGAGACCAACCAAAATAAAATAATCTAAGGCTTATTTTATTTACACAATTAATTATTTGAATTTCAAAGGTTTGAAATTCAAACAACTCAACTCCATTAATTAACCAAGTTGTCAAGTTCATTAAAAGAGGAGTTAAAGGGAGTTTTTTAAAAAAAGAAGGTGAAGGGTTAGGGTTCGTGTGGGCCCCACCACACTTAATCCTCTCAAGGGAGGTTATTTGGATGCGGCTCCCACCCCTAACACCCTTTGGTAGAAATTAACCAACAAGTTAAAAATAAAATGTGTTTCCACATTTTATTTAACTTCTTTTAATTTTTCCCAAAACTAACTTTCATTCCGCATAAAACGCAACCTCGGAAAAGGTCTCTTTAAGAGAATATCGGCAATGCGAGTTCTTCGGTGTCCTCAGATTTCAATTCCGAGCACCAGATCAAATGTTAGAAATTCCCGCTCGTTCGTTCACTGAACGTACCCGAGCCAAACTTCGGAAAATTATTCCGGGCACTCAGGACCTCGGAATCAGGTGCCGTCAGAAACCGTGCTCTTGTAAAATTCCAAAGGAAATTAAGAAAAAATTTCCCTTGAATTTTACGGGTCTTTACACCTTGGACATGTTGATTTTATACATTTATATCTATAGACTAATATATTTTTGACGAAGTTCTATCATGCAAATTTCATCACCATTTTATTTTTTATTAGGAACATTATGGTTTGGGTGGGATATTATTGATATTTTATAAACTACATATCCCAACTATCAGCACCCATAATAGATATGATAATGAAAGATGTGAAGTTATAGTGTTCAGAAAAATTTAGAGATCAATTCCATAAATTAATGAAAATGTTGATGAACAATAGAATATTGAATCTACATGAGGCTCATATTGGTTATGCAGTGTATTGTAATACATCAAGGGTTGGTTTGGAGTAGTGCTGATGCCATGAGAGTAGGTAGTGTTATATGGGTCTAATCACTATGTCATTATGAGAGTAGATACAATACACATGGCATGGAGATTGAATACATGGTATATATGAATTTCACCTTCAAATGATTTAGGAACCATTAAAAGTTGACATTATTTTTTATACTAATAGGTATAAAACCCATGTTGAGTATGAGTGAGACTAGAGTCCTTTAGAGGAATATTGATGAATGGTAAAATTGGTGGACAATTGTATAATGGTTTTATCTTAGGATCATGAATATATGAATTGTTCCACTTTAATGATCACTTTATCAATTGTGGACTGGGTGAATACTAATTAAGAGTAATACCCAAAGAGACCAATGATGAGGGAATAGTTTTCTGGTGGTTACACAATATATTGATGGTTGATGGACAATGATGATGTGATCATGGAATATAATAGAGTATTAGTCCATGTTTCCATCATTTATTAGATAATGATGGATTGGCATACCTCTAAATGGAATATAAATGTTTGAAATTAAAGAATTAATTATGAAATTATATAGAAATTATAGTATCTAAAAATTAAGATTTTAATTCATGGTTATGTTAACCGATGAGTTACCAATAATGGTTTAAGGTCGATTAGTAATGTCGTGTAGGGTTTTTTTATCCACACATGGTACCTATGTGGAATAGGGAGGATGTAATGGTTGACATTGTGATGTGGAAACCTTAGACCCTGATAATTTTTGATTCGCTTAGGAAGATTTTTGATTGTCTATTGAAGTCCTCACACTTATAATAGTTTTAAAATATTAACATAATGGATGTTCTAGGAATGATATTTGACTAAGAAGTCATAAACGTTAGTGGGGTTTACTTGATCATTATTTTAGATTGATATGAATGTTTTATGTAACATTTTCGGTAGTTCTTGATATATCCAAAGGGATTCGGCTGATATTGAGCAACCCATACCCTCCATAAACACAAATATAGTCTAATAATACTATACAAATATTATAGGATATGCTTCCAGATTTTATTCTATACATATATGGATGATGAATTGATAACCTATCCATTATTAATTTCCCATTCAATAATATTTTATATGATTTTATTCTGATGGTACCTTATGAGGATATTTAAGAGAGATCATATTGATAAGTGCTTATTGATATGATAAAGGTGATAGGGTGGTTGTGGTCCAAATTTGGTTCTTGAGGCATCTGATAGAGAGAATATAATTTAGAAGAGATTGATCGTTGCTCATTGTAGTAAAAAATATCATGCTGACCATTGGAGGATACCCATTGAGTATTTTGTGGGAAACTATATTTCATTCTCACCAACTTCGTGGATGAGGAGGAGATGACTATGGTTGCAGGGCATGGTAGCACTGCATTTTTTGGACACATTGAGATAATCGAATGGATAGAATTAGTGGAATATCATCTTGAACTCCCTTCTCAATATCTAGGTATTCAAAATTTTTTCCATATGTCACAACATCGAAATCCCATACCTGACCCTACTGATTTTTTAGATTATGAGAACATTGGTATGGAGGATAATACAAATTATGAGGAGATTCCAATGTATGTCATACATACAATATACACTATGTTCTGAGGAACGATGTTACCAGAAGACTAGATTCTGTTATAGCATGTATAGATCTATGAGGAGATGTTAATGTTTGTGACTGATATTTGTGCTCAATGGACATAGTTGTTCAAGCAAGTATGCTAGAAAACATTCTCAGGGAACATAATATGAACATGGGTGATAGTAATATCTTTTATTAATTATGTATATATAATTTAATGTAGATAAATAATTTTTATTAAAAATATCATAATAAATAGTTTAAATAGTTTTAATAAAGGTAAAATAGCAGTTTTCACATTGGAATATTCAATAAAATATGTTCAGAGTAAGACAATGACTTAGTGTGAGATTTTGTGACCCATACACACTCAACACACATGAAATAAAAAATTATAAATATTATATAATGAAAATAAAATTTATCTTAAATATTTGAATATCTCCCAAAGAATGCATCGTATAAGAAATATGATTGAACTTTTAGGTCTAGGACATGGTGTTTCCCATTTCATGGTATAAAATTATTGCTCATAAGGTAGTTTCACAGATTGAAAGCTAGTGTAACATGGAAAATATTTCAATAATTTTTAGGAAAATAATTGAATATCTTTCAAATGTTGTATCATATTAGAAATATAATTCCACATCAGGTCCATGGTGTGGGTTTTACCCTAGGTGGTGTATGAATTTTGTGTTCGTCGTATTTTGGGTTAGATCACACTTCAATAAAAATTATATAATATTTTAGTATATTATTATCTGGAAACTGTTTATCATCTCCCAAACATTGTGTTGTATGTCATGTATGATACCATGATTAAGTCCTGGACATGGGATCTATCTTAGTGGGGTGTAAATTCCAGGCTTTCCATTTATTGTGTGTTTGGTCTCACCAAATGTGATGAAATATTTATAATATTTATTAATTTATTAAAAAATATATATCTAAATAAATTATTTTTCTCTATCTCTTCACTTTTTCTTCTCCCATGAAATATTCAAACTTCCATTGACTCACACATTTTGAAGTTGATATCACAGAAATAATCGGTTTTTAATGATTTAAAATTACAAACAACATATAAATTATATATGAATGACTCAAAACTTTTTATTATATTTATTAATGAGTGAAATAAAAAATTTAAATTCTTGAAAGAATGAACACATGGCATTCGGTACTATTTTTGTGTGAACATCCTCAGAATCACTTTCACGAATGGTTTGATGGTTTTTGGTTTGATCTTCTGATGCATCAACATAATTTTCCACTTTCAACTACTAACGCACATGTAGAAATTTATTATTAATTAATTTATTGTTTATTTTATTTTGATTTAACCCTTATTCAAATTTATAGAAAAATATTAACATTAAAAAAAATACATAAATTAAACTCCAATACAGCATATGACCATGAATTAAAATTAAACCAAAATATTATCAAATGAAAATTTTAATGAGATTATAAATAGATAATATTTAAATAACATATTTTTTTATTTTATAAAATATATCAATGGATAATAATGAAAAAACCATTAAATGATAATTTCAATGTTATTCAAAGTATACTTTATCAAAATTATCAATGTGATAACACATAGAATTATTTTTGATAATAAATATACGAATTATCAAAAGATAATGTTTTTCACCTAAAAATGTCAAAAAATTAATGAAAGATAATTTAAAAAACATGTATTTATTTTTAAATAATAATTTCAATAATCTATGAAGATAAATTCCATCACATGTTATTTTTTAAATTATAAAAAGAAAAATACCAATGAAAATATAAAATTTTATCTCATGTAATATTTGAAATCAAAATTTGAAAATATTCTTATAGAGATAAATCATTACCGCATGTAATATTATGAATGATATTTTGAATAGTAACAAGGGGGTACAATTTATCGCATGTAATACATTAATTATTAAAATTTCAAATTATAAAGGAGAGAAGAAGTGCCAAAACATGTGAAATTTTATTTATTTTTAAAATTAAGTAGTTACTTTTGTTACTTTATGTAGTATTGGTAAACCATGATTGCCTATGTTAATCGATTATATGGCTATAAAGAAGTGTACCTAACCATTTTATTCTCAAATATATACATCGATATTTTTTTGTAGGAATTAATTATAACTTAGGGATTATTTATATAATTTTCCTAAAAGTGAATAGGCATTGATATATTTTTTGATTGTCCTAGATTTTTTATTTCATTTGGTTGTGTGTAGCCTAGAGTACCGTATGTTACACTGATTTCCAAGTCATATTTGTAGCTTATTGTACTTTATCAATGTTTATCACGTGTATTTTATGTGATACCTTAATTATGATGAAGTTTTATGATTAGTCATGTGTCCTACCATACTTTGTGTTATTTAATGGTATTGTTCTAGGACCCCAAGGCAGGTAGACCATCATGAAATATCTATCAGTTAGATGGTGAGTGTGTTGGATTTTAGAGGACTTTGATAAGGGAAATATGAATATGGTATGGATACATCAGTTTCTTAGGGATTTTTCTTGATTCACTCAATGGATAGCAGACACCAAGGGGTATGTTGTCAATGCCGACTGAATGTTGAGTCATCTTCGATGCCGATAGAATGATGAGAACATGACTTCTTTGATACAAACTGACAATAATTTTCATTATAACATGATGTAAGTTATCATGATTCATAATCCTTATGCCATATCCTAGATTCTTCAAACACTGTTATTATTCTTATAGCATGATGATGAAAAAGATACTACTGGGGGATTGTTGCGTCTAGGATATCACATGAATTCTTGTTTTTTTATTGTATGTGTATAATTGTGATCAATATATCATTATTATATAAAATAATGTATTCTTGAGAACATATAGTTATGTTTGAATTGGGGGTTTCCTAATGAGTATTTTATGCACACCCTACCTGGGCATTTTGTTACACATGTAGATTTTATGAGCAATCTGATGACAGAAAATGGCTCTATAGAGTACTATTAAGCTAAGTAGGCTGGATAATGCAATCAGTGATGGTGTGAAATTAAGAGACCTTTAGTTTTTTTATTTCATTAACTGTATTATTTACCTCTAACAGGATTTCCACTTTTTTGAGATTCATTGCATTACTGGTCAAGTATGCCATTTATTTTGTTTTTATACTAGTTTATTTTGATGATTTAATATTTCTATTATTGTTTTATATTTATCCCTTGACATAATACTTAGTGTATAGTTTCCCCACTATTAGACTCCTACCAAAATTGATAGTAAGGAGCCACGTGAATTTGGGGATGTGCACATGAGTTCATGTGTCACTTCATATCGAACTTAGTGGTTAGTTTTAGGATGTTTCATGTATGATATTCATTATGTGATGGGTGGGACCTATATCTCCATACAATTTATTTGGTAAATATTTATATTTCATTATATCTACATGACTAGAATAGAGATTTAGCTTAGTTTATAAAGAGAAATTTTCCACTAGGATAGTCATAGGAGTGAATCACGACTACATCGATGGTTTTAGAGTGAACTAATTCCACTATGATTACATTATATGTGATAATTTAATTCTATGGAAATTATATTCTATTTTTATGTGTATTCAATAAAACCATGTATTATTAAAATGATATTTTTTCATTTATAATGATTAAATATTTCATTATTAGTCACATTTACTGAACTTATACTCTTTATTATATGACTCAATATTTTGATAATTTATATGTAGGGTCTGGTTTTTATATGGTATACTCACATTATCATACCAATTTTCACACCTAATGTTTACCTATTTTCCATAGTGTACCCATATTGATCATTTGAGTCCACACTTTATTTTATTTTAATTATTCATGTAATGAATACAGTTTTAAAGAATGGTATGTCTATGAGTAATATCAAATAAAAATAATTGGGGTAGAAATTGATAATATGTCACTATATTAAAAGAATTTTTACCTAGTATTTCATGGGATTAAAGAATTATGATTTTTATAGGTGTATTTGTGTAATGTAATTAAGATTAATATAAAAGAATTAATATCATTAAATGAGAAGCCTATGTTATTATAGTTTTTGTTTGAGGGTAGTTTTATTAAACCTTTAGAAAATAAGATTTTAAATCCTTAGTGAGAATTACTAGGATAGTCATATCTCTAAGAGAACATTATAAGATATGGTAAATATTGGGTTGAAATTTTTTATACAAACACATACATATATGGAAACTACACGTATATTTTCTTTTGTAATAGATGTTACTTGTGGTAATAATAAGGAAAATGGTATATCAGGCATGAATCAAAAGATAACTGGAATATGAAAATATACCTTGTTGATAACCAATTTTGAAACGATGGGTGAATATTAATTTGTTAATCAGAAAATATTTTTTAACCATCATGATGAACTTTAAATGATGCGGATCAATGATGACCTATATTAAACATATGTTGTAATATATTTAGAATAATAAATCTTCATATAAGAATCCTATAAATTATTTATCAGACTATGTGATTTTTAACTATTATTAGAGTTTCTAACACTATGTTTTTTTTTAATTTTAATCAATGGGTTAATGAGATGAATCTGGTTTAACATAGAATTTGACGGAATTTTTTCTTGACGATTTTCCAAATCGGGTGATGACAAGAATAAATGATATTATGATATTTATTAATTAGTTTTCACAACGTATAATTAATCTTAATAACCATAACCAAATCTTGGAATCAACAAAGAAGATACAAATATTGTTCATTGAAATTTCATTTGGTGGGGGCCATGGAGAATGATGATTTAGTTTCTTATGTGTTTGTAATGTGGGAAATGATTCCATGTAAAATACACAAAGAAATTGGATTGTGTTTTTGGTGTAAAAAATAATTTTTAAATAATTTAATTTCATAAGAAAATGAAATGATTAGTTAATGTAATGGATGAGAACAATGCTATACCTAATATAACATCAATGGTTGAGTTTTTCATATGTGTAAAATATGGACATTAAGAAAATATATGTCCTAAATAAAAATATCATGATGTTAATCATTAAGGTGTTATGATTTTTGGTTATACTATTGATGACGGGGATACTAAAAATGAAATATGAAAGGTATAAGATGTTTTAATTGTATTTTTGTTGTTAAACATGAGAATCATGATTAAATTGAGGTATATGAATGTGAATGCATGCTTTATATTTCATATTACAAGACATATGTATTACATAATATTATTATAATGCAAGGTTAATTGTGTACGCAAAATGTTTAATGATTGATGTGTTTATTGGGATTCAAAAAACTATATTTTTATATGTTGTATTTTAGTTATTAGAATAATGATACTTTAACAGATTGTTCTTGAGTATTTTTTATTAAATTATTTTCAAGTTTAAGTTGAATATAAATAATTTTCACGAAAATGATTTAATGTAAAGGCTGGTTTTGAGAAAATGGTATTTACTTTGGTTAAACATATGATTGATATGGATAATGTAAATTTGATATTATTGATGTCAATGGAACTAAATAATGATTATCTGAAAAGTTTTTATGCTATAATATATAGGTATTTAAAAAATATTTTATTTGTTGAATATATTCAATATATATATATATATATTGCATTAATTAAGGAATGTGGAAGTATGTAGGTTTTCATCCAAATTTTTTATTAATTATGGTTATTACTATGATTTTATAAAATTAATGAATATTTTATTAACATATTTGGTATTTAAAAATCATAATATATTTAATAATATTTTTGGGTTTAATGTGAAATTGATTTAGTGATATCATGTGACCTTATTTAAAAATTGTATGTTTTGGTTGGCTAATAATGTGATTCATTTATGGAGTGGTTTACATTAGATTATGGATGAGGGTTTAGTCATTGATTTATTATTAGACCATATCGATATTTATGCATAACTTGTTCCACCAATTTTAACAATAACTACTGATATATAGAATGAACAATCATTTTTTATGTATCATACTTATTGCATCAAATATGAATAAATTATGTCTTATAGTAAGATAATTTTTGGAAATTGATCATGGAATAACCTAATAATGATATTTTTTATATGATGTGGAAGAAAATAAATTTTTTATATCTAGTCATGAAAATTCCCAAAAATTGGAAGAAGATATTGATATAAATGTTTTTCATATTATCATAATTTATTATGATTTCGATGTCCTATTTAACATAATTTTTATAGATATAATTTCAATTATTATCATTATTTTGATAATGTTCTCAATCACTATCCATCAATATTTCGGGTTACTATTCTCTATATTTCCTTGTTTTTGCATCACAGCTATGTTCTTCTATTTAGAAACTTATTATGTGTTATTTCAGATGACTACAAAAAGTCCATTTTTAAATTTTAAGAAGAATAATTATTATTTTACATTACAATGTTGATTTCCCAACAATGGAATTCCCAAATATTAAACCCTTGCTTACTAAATACAAGTTCATATTCTGAGGACATAATTTATTTAAAGGGGAAAATTGTAACACCATGACATTTTAAGATTTTTCATTCAAATAAATTTTGTTTTTTGAAATTTTGAATTAAACAGAAACCTATAATTATATTGTGATACACACAACAATGATTTTATATTTTGTTACTCAAAACAAGACTATTCACCTATTCTATATGCAACACTAAATTTATCATTTTGTAAATGAAACAAAGAGTATAAACAAAATGTGGCATAGTATTAAAATATTATTATCTATTATGATAGCTATCACCTAGACCTTAGAAGAGATGGTGGGAATTAGATTAGCTAAATTATGAAAATACATTTGGTACACATTTTTTATGAGTTCTCTATTGAAAAAATATTTTTAAAGGAAAATAATACATTTTTGAAAACAAAGGGGAAATTTTTCTATAAAATGATTTTTATGAACACAAACATGTTTTACAAAATAAGTAAAATAAATAAATATTTTTTAATTATTTTAATAAGTGATTAAAATTATATATTCAATTAAAATTTTAACATTCATTATGTATGTCTATTATATAACAGAAAAGAATATAACTAATTTTACGCATAAAAGTTCTATTTTAATAAAAATATGTTTTCTTGTCTTTTGTTTTTTGAAATTAAAAATAAATATTTCAAATTTTCTAAATTTTTTTTAATCATTTAATTAATATTTTCAAATACATATTTTATTTAATTTTTTAGAATTTATTATGATAGAACTTTTTTTATAAATATTGTGAAAATTGGGTTTTATCATGAATTTTAATTTTTAAAAGTATTTATGAATAGAAAATTGTATTCATATTATTTTTAACGTTTAATTTGTTCAATTACATATTTATGAATCCAATTTAGGGCATTATAATTTATTTAATATTAAATTGTGAAATAAAAATATTTTGAACTATTTAACAATTTCTTTTTTGAAGAATGATTTCTCATCACAACTATGTGATTAATTTAATATTAAATTCCTACAAATAAATTAATGTAATTGGTGAAAACAGAATCAATTTTTGGAATCAAAAATATGTTTATTATGTAATAACTTTAACTTATTTTCAGTGCATAATTAATAGTAAAAATAGTACCTTTATATACTACAGTTGAGGTAAAAATTGGTTTACCGAGGGGTTAATCTAAAAAGATAAGAATTAGTAATGAAAAAAACATTCTCAATACACATTATCTAAAAATATTTCAAGAATTAATATTATAGTTTCTATTATGGCCCATTTGGGTTCATTTTTAATGATGAAAATGTAGATAAACCTTTTTTAAACAATTACCAGGGTGTCATTCATCTCAATTATAAAAGGCCACCCCTATTTTCTCAAAACATCAATTTCAAAACATACTCCCTCATCCAATGAAATAAAATGTAACTTACTCCGTTCCCTATTCTCATCCTATAATAATTGTAATTTTTTTAAAAATCCATCATAGTATGACTATTGGGGGAAACCAAGAGTGTCGCCTTATGAGGTAGTAACATCAATATCCAAACATTTTATATTATTTAATATTACAACAAATTCAATATATATTTAAAAGTAAGTATATAATTTCTAATGTATATTCCATATTCTTATATATTTTTATGTTAATATAATAACCTTAATATTTATCCTCTTCCATCAAAAGCGTTAAAAATCATCAATCATGTTTATAACACACAACCTTATCACCAACCACTATCATTCAATTGAAAAAACAACACTCACATATATGTATAATGATAGATTTTTTTATACATGTTATTTATGAAATAATTATTCTTATATTGTTATTATGTCATATATAACATCTTGATTTCTATTTCATGGTAGAAACGATTACATTGTTCATGTGTATAGTGAACTACTGCCTCAGGATATGATGTGATTAATTTATCATGTACGCTTAAAATGGATATTAATAAAACATGATTAAATTAGATTATATCATATATATGATATAACATTTATTCTTTGATAGTAATATATCATTTAACCATACTTATTTGTTTCCATCAATAAAATAGAAACATCATTTATGAATATATACGATTTAACATTTACAGGAAAGTGGTATTGTCTTTTATTTATCTAATTTTTATGGAATACAATAAATAAATCTATCATTAATATATATTTTATTTATATCATGGTTAAGATTATATTAATAATATTACCCATATTAATTTAAGAGGAAAAAAATTGAATCTAAACATTTTTGATAAACAAATATTATATTACTCTAAACATGATTCTAATATTTAATTATTGATAAAATGGTGATAAAATGTCATCACCAAAAAAATATGGTATGATATATACAATATTTTAATTCCAATATATGTATAATAATATTATATTTATTATATAAGATATTTTAATGTGTATGGGTAATATCATGACTGAAGAGAAGTGATTTCCATCTCACTTTATTTTTCTATGAGAAAGAGTAAATATTCCTCACATATTTCTTTTATGTGGTGTATATACTACCAATGAATGTATTTTTTGATTATTATTATTAAAATAACTGGGATATACATATCCAATAATGGAATTTGGTTTCATGATGTTTACATATCATAAGTTATAAAAGTGGAAAAGGGGTTTTTCACAATTATCCTTCGATCACACATATGTTATTATATGATACTATATTATTTTATGATGTATATATATAGACCCTTTTGAAATTTAATAAAAATAATTAATTTATTCCAAATATATTTTATGTTTCACTGAATCATTTTCATTCACGGGGCTTAGGATTCAGAATTAGTGAAGTTGTAATGGTTTTATTTTACAATATCATAATTTTTCAGGATTTCTCTAGATTATGATTCCATTGATGAAATCACACAATCTATCTCTAGAAAAAAAAAATTATTTTCCTTATAGATTCATTTATAAAGTTTCAATGTCATTTTAATAGAAAATGATTTTTAAAATTTTTTATGTTTTCAAATGTTTCTGTAAATAATAAATATTAATTTCCGAAAAAAATTTTTAAATGTTTTTTGAAACATTACATATAAGTTTTCTTTGTTATTTTTAATGAAAATTATTTCCAATATTATATATAATTTGATAGTTTTGAAATTAATATTCAAAAACAGTTATCTTCCACGTAGAATATTCCATGTGTAAATTCAAAATCATTTTCCATACAAAATTACATATGAGGATTTTACCTAAGACTCAATATGGATATGATTAAATGATATCATGTTTACATATAATTTAATTGTTTAATGTTTATGATTGAATTTTTTTTTGTTAAACTTGTTTTTCTTCCCCTGGTTATACTATAAGGTAATTATTATGAAGCTAATTTCATTTGTTAGTTATAATATCATAAAATTATGAAATTATAATGAAACATGTCTCTTTTACACATGTTATGATATGGTGAAATGTTTATAAAAACCATTTCATTTCATGATGGATGATATTGTTGGGAAAAATCCCTTAAGGTAACATTGGTGCATTTTGGGTTGATTGTGTTTGATATCAAAGCAGGATTCCATTGTGAATTGTCAAGGTCCATAGATTTTGATGAAAATCCATGTTGAAAAATAACCATAACAAAGGAATGGATGATCTAGAGGAAGTATAATAGAACATATAAAATGTGGCCCCGTTTTTTAGTGTTTGAAAAAAATTTCGGGTCCAAAATATGAAGTATGGTGAGTATCACCAAATATGGATTTCCTTGAATATCTCATTAAAATATGGAAAAGGAAATATTTTCACAATGTTGGGTTTCTTGATGTGGATTTTGCGAACACATGAGGAATTTTGAAGGTGTTCTTCATGATGATGTCATGTATCGTGAACCGAAGCATTGGAGAGAATTGTAGCGGCGTAGGGAATTCCGAGTGGAGCTTCATCGTGAAGGCACAAAGTAACTAGAGGAATTCCCCACGATTATTACTAACTCCATGATCAGAAAATTTCCGTGGTCCATTGCAATATAGAGATAATTTAGGTGGAAATTTTGGAGCATCATGAATTGAGTTACCGTGCTGCTGACTTTGTGTGGATAGATCGAGGGTCAATGAAATTGTCTATAAATAGACCCCAGACCCCTCGAGCGATGTAGAGAGTTTCCATGAAAATTTTGTTTCTCTCATCTTGATAAGGTGGTTCGTGAAGGCAGTGTAATTCACGAAAAGAAGGAACTTCACGACGGCTAATCTATCTCCATGAAAGTTGTGAGCTCTGCATTGGATTAGTGAGGTTCACGAAGTAAGTTTCTCTATGACAACCTGAGCACCGGGATGACAAGATCTCTACACAGGAGTGAGCATCACAAAATGGAAGGGGCATTCTTAAGGCTTGTTTGAGCTTCACAAAATTGGGAGGTTCACGAAGTAGGGTTATTTTCGAATGTTCTTACCAAAGGTTGGTGCCCATTGGTAAGGGGAAAAGTGGTATTCATCAGTGGATGAAATTTGGACATCAATAGAGCTACTACATATAGTGGATGATTCATTCATTAATGTTATTGAAGAGACCTATAGGACTATAATCTTTGAGTGAATATTATGAAAAAGAGAGAGCTCACATTAGTTAAGAGAGAAGTGAGTTCTCAAATTGTGAGTGGTTGTTAACCATGAGGGATAGTGAGTATGATTCAATATTTTAAAAAACTATGCACTTATAGTGGAATTACTAAATCAAAACACTACTGATTTATGATCCTTGGACGTAGCCCAACGAGGGTGAACCATGTAAAAATTGTTGTGTCCAGTGAATTCTTTAAGATTTATTCATATTCTAAAAGGGGAAGGAGAAAGAAGTTTTTTGTCTAATAGAAAAACAAGATCCAAAGGGGAAGTTGTTTTAATTTTTCATACCCTGATTCACCCCCCCCCCTCTCATGGTATCTAGCCTTGTGGACCTACCATTTGATATCATAGGAAAATGTTGATATTTTTATTTCTCTCTCAAATAGAGGTCACCAATCAAAAAGGGATTCTAATCATCGATGGGAACAAATTTTAGCTATGTGAGAATTGGATGCACCACTACTTTTGAACCTTGGTAATGGATGTGTTCATAGCAACAATGCATGTCCTAACAACCTATATTAATTGGGGTTCATTATCTGAAGATGAGTGTTGATAATTGAATGTTGATGCTAGGGGAATTAACAATTTAGGGTGAGCCCTATCCAATGATATTTATATGAAGGTGATGACATGGAAAACATTACATGCCATCTGGGAAACGCTATTGAATATATATGATAGAGATACAACGGTCAAAGAGGCAAAGCTGTAAGATTTATGGAATATGTATGAAGATATGTGAATGAACCCGCATGAGTCTGTTGATGAATTCCTTTACAGGGTACATGTTATAGTGGAAGACATGGTAGGTCATGGAGAAGTTATTGAAGACATAATGATTGTGATGTGCATATTGAGGATACTTTCACCTCAGTTCAATCCGAATATTTTAGTTTATGAAGATAAAGACTCTAAATAGGTGACATTGGATATCTTGAACAACACCCTTATTGCATATGAAATGAGAAATGATGATAACGATGCTTTGGAGAAAGGGAAATCTAAATACGTGGAATTTGGGTCCATGATGAAACTCACCTGTTAAGATTTTCATGAAGAAGAAGATATAGATCTAGTGATGTCATTCCTCTCCTCAAACCATAAAAGAGGAAAAGGAAAGTTTAAAGGGAAGTATCAAATTTCTTGTTTTCGACGTTGAAAAGTTGGAAATGTTGTGGAAGGTGCCACGAAAAGTACCAAGAGAATGATGATGTCGATGAAATAGATATTCCTAAGAATAAGTCTTCAGCTTATGGGAATGGAAAGAAATAGTTCAAGAGAAATTTAATTCCGAAGAATAACATTTTTTTAAAAGAATTTGATCGCTCAGATGAGTCTGAGGTTGAAGATGTTGATGAATTAGAGAACTACACTGATTGGGGAGAAAATCCTATGGTGGAAGTTTCATGTAGTTCTCATAGGGATAATGAAACCAATGTTGATGAATAAGAAGAAGAATTTGAGTGAAGATTTTATATGCAAGCTGATCTAGAGGATTATTAATGGGAGATAGATGTTCAGATAGTAAATCCAAAGATATCCATCAATGTTGTTCGTGACGCCAAACACTATATGCAGCAACAGGAAGAAGAGAAGTCTGAGTAGATTCATGAAATTGAGAAACTCAAGTCATCAACACCAGAGGGCTCAAAATCAGTTGGTGAGCATAAAATAATTATTGAAGAACATAAAATGGAGATTGATATATTGAATAACACAAGGAATGATCAAATCAAGTGTATTGAAGAAATTGAAGGAGAAGTTTTCAGTTTGAAAAAACAAGTTAAGGATCAGGGAAAACTCTTGACACCTACTGGGACATCTTGATATCAGATCACTCTAAAAACTGAGAAGCTAATAGTGGATAATATTGGTTCAGTAGAAAGGAATAATCAATTTTGTTAAGATGTTATGTCTGATGGGGGGATTGATCCAAAAAATATATGAATGTTGTAGTCAGACCACAAGAACCCATTCCATGATAGAAGGTTGATTTGGGTATAAAACAGAATCAGTATATTCCAAGATCCCAATAGCAAACTAGTAGTGCTGATGTGACACAATGGAATGAGCCGTATATTAGGTGTTATTTTTGTGGAAAGATGGGACATTCACAGTATGTGTGTTCAATAGACAAGAGATATTGAAAGGAACAAGAACAGAGGTGGCAGCCAAACAGAGAAAGGTTATATTGAACATATTTTAAAGGAACTATTTTTGGTGTGGAGGATTTGGGCACATGTGTAGATATTGTACATCATCCATACAATTGAATGTGACATAAGAGAATCAAAATATTCACAAGAATTATATCAATGAACTAACATGTGTGTTGAAAATTCAAAATAGATTTGCATCTTTTCATGATGTATTTGGCCTATCATACTCTGGGAAAGATCAAAAGTCTCATTTCATGACAAGTGTGATGGAAAAAATATTGACCAAAAATAAAAAGGATGAGAAGGCACAGGTGGTAGGAATTTCCAAGAATTCATCATATCGCTCTAGTGTGTGGATCCTTGAAAGAATTTTCACATCTCACATAAGAGGTAATAAGGATCTTGTTAGAGGCATAAAATATGAAAAAAGGAGTTTTCATGTTTTTAAATTATGAATTCTTGAAGATTATTGGCTCAAGAAAGCCCATGATTGGTGGCAAAGATATGAGATATGCTGATGTCTTAGTAGTAGAAGGCTATAGTCAAAATTTTCTCATTGTGAGTCAACTTTGTGACACTTGACATTCTAAAAGGATTACTAAGAATATGTATATCATCAAAAGAATAGATGAGGTAGGGGTTTTGCAATAGAAATTAAATAATGGAATCCCTACCTAGTAAGTGGAGAAGAAGATATGAGCCTTCTATTCATAGAAGAAGAAAAAAATTAGTGGCATAAACGACTTGGTCATCTATATCAACCTCCCTGGATTATATGGTAAAGTTTGATGCACCAAGAGACCTCCCTAAGCTGTCATGTTATCGTAATCACGCGTGTGATTCATGCCAATAATGGAAGATCATTAGAAGGATGTATAAGGAAAAGTAAAAGAAGTAAATAAGTGTTCTCTAATTGGTACAATCTGATTGTTGTGGTCCTGTCACAATAAAAGAAATTTAGGGATAGATGTACTACATTCTTTTTTTATTACTATAGTAGAACGGCTAGGGTATTTTTTATTTCCCATAAGTACGATGTATTCAGCTGCTTAAAACAGTATTGGAGAGTGTGCTAAAGGATTCCTTGATAGAAAATTCTGATGTTTCATACTGATAATGTTATGGGAATCACCAACAATCAGTTGGAAGACTATCTCGAGAAACAAGGGATAAGACATCGAGTTATTTAGTGAAAACTCCGCATCAAAATGGATTGGTTGAAAGGAGAAATCAGATCATTGAAAAAATGGTGGGAATGATGATCATAGAAAAAGTCCAACCAAAAAAATATTTGAATGAGGCAGTATTGACATCCATCTACATTTATAACTGTGCTATGTTGTGTCTGATGGATGGAAATATTCCATTTATGATGTGGTATGGAATGAAAATATCTGTGAAATACTTTTGAATATTTTTAAGAATGTTATTTATCCTCAACAAGGAGATATATATGAAATTTGAGTCGCATAGATATGAGGGGATATTCCACAGCTATTCTGGAAAAAGAAAAGAATAGAGATGCTTTAACAAAAAGCTGTGAAATGTAGTTGAGAGTAATGATGTCATTGTAGAAAAGAATGAAAATAGTATTCAACAACACAGTGAACAATTTATAGATGAATGTGATGTGGAGGAAACTAATACAGGAGGAGTAGAAGTGGATGATGCTGATTCAGAAGAAGATACAGATGACGAGCTTAAAGAATAAAAATCTGCATCTGCACAGAAGGCAAAAAGTTGAGTAGAAATTGATATGCATAATATCATTAATTATTAGTCAGATCTAGTTCAGACAAGAATAATGAAATATCTACAGAAGACACCTTTCTTATCTCAGGTATATCCTAAATTCAATGCTGATGTAGATGATAATGAAAATTGGGTTTAGGCTATGAATGAAGAGCAAGATGAGATTGAGAAGAATCAGATATGAGGGATTGTTTTGAGACTGGCTAACAAGAATGCCATCAGAACTAAATGTGTCTTTCACAATAAGATGAATGAATATGGAATAGTAATTAGAAACAAAGTATGATGTGTGTGGAAAGGATACTCCCATATATAGGGAACTGATATTGATAAGACATTTACACCGGTTGGAAGGTGTGAGACAATCAGATTATTCCTAGCCATTGCAGTACAACAAAAGATCAAAATTTTCCAAATAGATGTCAAATATGCATTCTTGGATGGGATTCTATAGGGAGAAGTGTATATCAAGCAGCCAGATGGCTTTCTCATTCATGAGGATAAAAAATGGTTTTTCGGCTGAAGAAGGTGTTATATGGGCTGAAACAGGCCCCAAGAGCATGGTACTCAACGCATGATCAGTATCTAAAGAAACTTGGTTTCCATGGTTGTAGAGTTTATTACAATATCTATTTCAAAAACAATAGTTACCAAAGGATGATAAAATTGTTTTCTGTCAATAACCTAATATTTGGTGGATCAGATGAAGCAAAATGCAGACTTTTTTGAATTCATGAAACATGAGATCAAAATTCTTATGATGGGTGAGTTGACATTTTTCCTTGGTCTACAGGTGATAAAAGGAAGGAATGACAAATTCATTTCTAAATCCAAATATTCTATTTCTGAGGATATTTGGAATGGAAAATTCCAAGCATATGAATACTTCGTATGCTACACAGATGAAATTATAAAAAGTTTATAATTTCAAAGAAGTTAACATCATTGAATACATGTAGTTTATTGGGTGTTTACTATACCTGACAGCAACGATACCTGATATTGTATTCACCACATGCGAAGAAATGCTATATCAATGTAATCCAAAAAAATTCCTCATTATTGCAGTGAAAATAATACTTCGGTATATCAAGGGCATGGTGAATTTTAGTTTGACATATAGTGATAAATCTCAGTCAGAGTTATTGAGATATACATATGAGGATTTGGCCAGTTTAGTAGATAAATGGATGTTAACGTCTGAAGGTGCATTATATTTTGGTGGTCTGTGTATTTCAAGGATAATCTAGAGGAAATATTTAATTTCATTGAACACCATAGAAGGTGAGTATATTGTGGCCACTCTATCATGCACAAATATATTGTGGATGAAGCAGCATCTTGATGATATGGCCATTGAAGTGAATCCTCTATTTATAATCTAGTGTGATAACTCATGTTCTATAAATAAAATAAAAATCCCATCTATCTCTCAAGGACAAGTTACATTGAGATAAAGTATCATTTTATCAAGGAGAAGGTTGAGTAGGGAATTGTGAAGTTGGAGTATGAGCCTATAGGACAATAAGTTACATACATTTTGACAATGGCTATACCCAAAAAAGCTTTTTAGAGGCATTTACTGGGTCTAAGAGTCCTGTAAGCTCCCCACACTTGAAAATGTTTGGATGGGGACCCCCCATCTCCTCAAAGTGTGGTTTTTTATCTCTACTATGCTAATATTTCTTCTTTTCAATGTCTCAGACCATAGAGGTGAGTTCTTCTGCTTCGTTGAAAAAGGTGGAGAAATAGTAACTCCTTAAGAGGAAAAAATTGTGGAAAATTAAGGGAGAAATTTTCTTAGTCAAAGTCAAGGGGAGAATCTGAAAGGTGGTGCAAAAATATAGGGAGAGAGTGATGAGATAGAGGGAGAGTTTTAAATCGAATGATTCTAGAAGTGATCGGTCAAAGAATAGATATAATGATATCTAAGGATCATGATACAAGTATAAGGGTGAGGTAGGAATGGAGTTTTTGGGTTTCCAGTGATCAACATTTGGTATCCATTTGGAAATTGGTACCTGGTTGGTATTGAATCTTGGTGTCTGACATGAAGTGATTTATTGATGTACTTTTCATACTAATCTTGTTTCTCATGTCGAGCATTGCTCATGTGGGATTAAAGAATGTGGTGAGTGAACCATTGGTCACTATCTGAATCGCAAGAGGTGAATTGAGGTAGATGATGGATGGAGTCACAGTGAGGTATCCAAGTGTAGAAAATCATTCTAAGAAGAGTTATCAACAAACCCAAGGGGGGATTGTTGGAAAAAATCCCTCAAGGTAATAATGCATCATTTTTGGGTTGATTGTGTTTGTTGACAAAGAAGGATTACATTGTGAATTTCCATGGTCCAAAGATGTTGTTGAGAGTCCATGTTATCAAATAACCATGATAATGGAATTGAAGATTTTGAGCTTGTATAAAATAATAGAGACAAGGTGGCACTGTTTTCCATTGGAATTAACAATGGAATTGACGATTTTGGAGTTTGGTGAGAATCACAAAATATGGATTTCCTTGAAAATATCATAAAAATATGGAAAAGGAATGAGTTTCGTGAATTTGGGCTTCTTGATGTGTATTTCACGAAGACATGAAAGAAGTTGATGGTGTTCTTTGCGATTACGATGAGCATCATGAAAAGAAGCTTTGGAGAGCATTACAGCGGTGAAGGGAATTGTGTGTGTTGATTTGAGCAAATTATCAAAAGAATTTACGGAACGCTTCGTGATTACAACGAGCTCCGCTATTGGAAACTTGTCGTGGTGCTTCACGATTTAGAGAGAATTTAGGTGGAAATTTCGAAGATTCGTGATTTGAGATGACATGGAACAGACATCATGTAGAAAGATCAATAGTAAGTGAAATTGCAAATAAATAGACCTCGACCCCCTCGAGTGATGTAGGGAGTTTTCTGAGAATTTGTTTTTTCTCTCATCTTGCGAAGGTGGTTCAAAAATCCAGTGTGCTTCATGAAAGGAAGGAGCTTCGAGGTGGAAAATCTAGCTTCATGAATGTTGTGTGCTCTGCATTGGCTATTGAGCTTTGTGAAGGAAGTCTCTCTACGACGACCTGAGATCTGTGATGGCATGATCTCTTCAATTGTGTGAGCTTCATGAAAAGGAAGGATATCCACTAAGTCTTTTTTGAACATCATGAAAATGGGGGAATGGTAAAGTAGTGTGCTTTGCGAAGGTTCTTCCCAAATGATGGAGCCCATTGGTCAGGGGAAAAGAGGTATTCATCAGTGGATGAAATTTGGATTTCAAAGAAGAATCTACATATAGTGGATGCTTCATTCATTAATGGTAATGAAGAGACCAAGAGGTCTATAAACTGTTAGTGGATTTTTTGAAGAATCAGTGGTCTCAATTCATTTAAGAGAGATGTGAGTTATAAAATTTTGAGTGGATGTAAAATTGGAGGTATAGTGGGTCCACTTCAAACATGTAAACCGTGGTGTGCTTATAGTGGAATAGGTACATCGGCACACTGTAGGTGTATGCTCCTTGGACTTATCCTAGTGAGGGTGAAGCAAGTAAAAATTGATGTGTCATGTACATTATTCAAGGTTTATTCATACTCTACAATGGGAAGGCGAGAGAATAGGGTCTTTTATAACATAAAAATATGATAAAAAGGGGCAGTTGCTTAAATCTGTAATACCCTCATTCACCTCCTCTCATGGTTTCTAGCCTAGTAGACCTAATTGATATTAAGAATTATATTAGATCTTATGACACAAATGTGTGTGATTTTAATAATGTGACTAGGTGAACTCTAACTCCATACAATGAATTATGTAATGATTTATATCTAATGTGATTGACAAGACATAAATGGGAAGCGAACCATATCCAGCAAGCGAAATTTCTGATAATTATTGTTATATGAGTGATCATTGATTACTACGAAGGTTCAGGGAGCTACCCATTCATCAATCATTTTATTGTCAATGAGTCTTAATTACTATAAATGTTATTTTATTATCATATCTCTATGAAATAATTTAATGTACTGTGAAAATTATATGATCTTAAGGAACAATTTATTTTATTTTCTTATGATTTATGTACTTTGTGATTCCAATATTTATTCCATCACCCATGATTTTGATCATTGATATATAGGGTATTATTTTCAGATTTTATACTCACATTTTGATACCCTTATTATCATGTTATGTTTATGGTTTTTCCCTTGTTTTCCATTACTGATAGTCTGAGCTCCCATATTATTTTTTTCGTGGGTATTGAAGCTATGTTTTATGTTTATTATATATTTGAAGAGTAAAAAATGGGAACAAAATTATTTGAAACATTGAAGATCATTCAATAAATAATAACATTGTTTACATAGTATCCAAAGAAAATATAACATTGTGATCTACATTGATGTTTTTGTTCAATGTGAATATTATTCATTTAAAAAGATATAATATATATCTATATATATGAGAATCAATGGTTGATATATGATCTAATGATACCATCAACTACCATTCTATGTATTTATTTTGAGGATTAATTCGGAATATTTTAATGAAAACATTTCGATTGATTGGATAGTTAGGTTGTGAGAGATTCCTGAATTTTATGTTCTATTGGAAGACAATAGCATGTTTTATAATTCTATTATTTTTTCATATCCTTCCAAATCAGTGGGAAAATGAGTTATATCTCATGATATTACACGGGGTTGCTATTAATTATTTGTATCACAATATAATACGGGATCTTGTTAATAATATCTCATCCAATAGATATGGAATACTATTAATAATACAAAGTCTATTATTCAATGGGATTCTTTAAATGTTTCCTCATCTATTAAGAAATATGATTTCTATGATGAATCATGATACATCATTTAAGGGATTTTGGTAGTGTTTACAGATCAACAAATTTATTGTCTCATATTGTTATATTTATGCAACATTCTTATATTGTGTCACAAGGGTATTTTATTTTTTTCATACCCTATGATAATAATTTCAATTTCATCTCTATATATCATGTTATGAATATGATTACTCATTTACCATTGTATTATAATCTATATTACCTATATTTTAACACTAATATGTTATTAATAAGAATATATTCAAATACACATATGATAATTTTATGATAACTTATGATATTTGAGTTATATATTCATGTTTACCCATAATGGGCATATGATCTCCCAATTTCTTATGTTTCAATTTACTTATGTTTTGAAGGGTTGTTTTAAGTAGGAATCATCAAAGAAGGTAATTTTCTGAGAATACAATTTGTGGGATATATTTAACAATATTCATAAAATTTTTGCATTATGTGTCTAGTCTCCAAGGATACAAACCCTTTACTATTTTATGGTGTCTATTTTGTGAAATGTATTAAATATTAATACAAAATGATGTAATATTAATTAAAGTAATTCTTTTCTTTATTCAATTTTAATTATATAGGTGATTAGTTATTTTGGGATATTATGGGAAGAATAATAAGAAGATGGAACAAACAAATATAATATGAGAAGAAACAAGTGGTATTGAATGAACCAAAATAGACAATGTTTGATGTGATAGTGTTAGATTCTAGGAAATTTAATGACAGATTATCTTAATATATATCTTCTTACTATGACTATTGTTTCTCGTGTACTTATTCCCACTATTTTAGTTTTATGAAATTGTTGATCCATGGAAAAATAATGTCAGCAATAAATATGTAGGTAAACACAATGAATACCCTCATGAGAATCCAAATGAAATATGGTATTGAATAGAAGACCTTATCGGATTACATTCCCAACCATATCAATTAATTAATACCAATGTGAACTATTCCTAACAACCAAATGGAACATGGAAGGAGTAAAATTCGGTCATGTTATTTATCAATCTGTGTACATGTTATTTTTATTTGTTCCTCGATAAATTAATTATAAAAAAATTAATCAATTTGGGGAAAAATATATAATCTGTTCTTTATTTCGCAGGCCTTGAATTAATATTTTTTTTGTTTATTTAATGGAAGGTTATTCCAATCAATATTGGATATAATACCAGAGACCGTTTTATAGTAGGTAAACAAAATATCTTGAAATATCCCATATTTCACACTATTGAGAGCCTTTATTATAGTTTATATCTAAAATCTTACTTTACAAATGATATATTTTATATTAACAAAATAATATTAATTTTTTATTAATCATAGAGTAATTATCTTACATCAATATTTTTATTCCAAAAATAGATTGATATTTTTGTGAATAGTATATATAATATTTCTATTAAAATTATGACTTTAATGATATTCATGGTATTTAATAACAAAATAAAACACAAAAATACCAAGCCTCATTTTCACTAAAATCGAGTCAACGCTTTATACAAGATCTATTTTAAAATCAATTTTCCATTTATAAACATTCAATATTATTAAATTGTTTAATAAATTTAACAAATTACATATAAATTTGCTAAAAATAAAAATGTTACGTATAGTAATAAATAATACTATAAGGATAAACTTTAATTACTACAATAATGGAAAATATGAATCTATCCAAGATTTCATTTTTTTAAAATTGAATAATTTTTATCTGATAAAAAAAATTAATATATTATTAATAATGATTATAATATAATGTTTAAATCTTTATATATTTATATTAGCACACATTAATTTGTTAATGAATATAAAATTTGATTAAGAACTACTAACTATCAAAGCATTTTTTCTAGATATTTTTTTAAGAATGTTATTTATTTAAGATTAAGAGTTCATTTGTGATATTTATTATTTTAATTGAAAAAATATATAATAAAAATTTGTAAAAAAATATCATAATTTGGAAATTTTTGTTACCTTATATATCTATATAAAAATTAATTTAATTTTTTAAAAACATGTTACCTCGGTAAAAACCGATAAGATAAAATATAACATCCAGTTGAAAAACTAATGAAACATGATTAAAACTTATCTAGAAAGTCTTAGATGAGATTGTCACAAACCAATATAAAAACTCCAAATTAATTAATTTTGGTATCATTGAACGATTAATATAGTTTAGATATGATGGAAGGGTACATAGTATTATAAAAAACCATTTTTTTCACTAATAAAAGCAGATCACTTCCACCCATCCATTATTATTATTCCTATTGGAATTTACATTTTATAAATTAGAATAATACCTTTTCTATAATTTCTTTTCTCATCAATAACTGGTAAACCTATAATTTTTATATTAATTTCTTCACATCCAATGAGATCTCTTGGGGTATCAGGCCTCTAATGTAGGTATTACATTCTTTGTAACTTTTCCTCATTAATACACCTATTCAAAATAACTTATAATTGAAACAAAAAAATGAAATAATTATCAATTTTATGATGGTATTTTATTATAGGGATTAAATGATCATTAATTTTCCTCATTATCTTGTATGGAAAAACAAAATCATTCTTTGTGATTTTTAGCAAACTGCTGCCTCAACATAGTGACATATTCCATTTTTCACAACCTACTCTCATGATCAGTTTTAATAATGACATTAATGAATAAATATGATATATGTATTATAATTATTATTCTTAAATTTCAAATTATCAAATTTAATTCTAATTTAATAAGAATAAAAAGGTTATCACTATATTGTGTGGACTACTAACTCCATTTTGGATGATATCTCTTTTCTCGTTTATATTAATTATAATTAATTAAATAATATTAAAAATTTAATTATGAAACTGAACATATTTATATAATAATATTATTTTATGTTAAAAATGTTATTTATTCTATAATAAAAAACATTCATACTCCTAATTATCCATTAATTAAATATGTTCATGTTTGGCTTGGATTACCACAAACATGAAATGTGGTAATATAATCCCTCATGGATATCTATGGGAACATATATAATAATTTATTACAATTTAATAATAAAATTATAACTGGTTAATTTTTATCAAAAAGTTATATTACATACTTATCTTATTATTTAAGTATCATCATCAGTCGTAAATGTTACCCAAATAAGATAATGATGATTCCATATTGACAGAAAATAACTAAAAAACTAATGGAAATAGGTTATAGAATTATAAATAAATTAATGTTATCTATTTTAGTATCTTATATTTTCAAGGACTACTGTAATTTGGGATTAGAATAGTGAAAAACAACACTTTTATGAAATTATTAAAACTATGTAGACAATGATAACATCTATGGGAAAATATGTAAACTAAAAAGAACTCAAACCTAAAATGACAAATATAAAAGATCATAATTTAAAATTAATATTATTATGGGTCTTAATTAAGTTTTTGTTATATTTATTTTCTTGATACGGTTTGTTAATGTATGTTTATGGAAGTCAAGAATATAGGTACTGTGTTTTCATCTATAATTAATCTCTTTGAGACATAATTATATTAGGCAGTTAATTTTATTTTATATTATATATTCATCCTATTTGAGATGATATATCATGAAATAATTTTATTCAAGGTATTTGAAAATAATTTCAATCCATGTATTTAAATATATTTTTATTGAATTGTAATACATGACATACATGTGATTTTCATTCACAATGTTCACTCTTTGGAACCAATTCAATATTCACCCCTAATTACCTCCTTTATGGTGCATTTGTTTCCCTTCAATACATATTATATTGATACTAAAGAATATAAATGGGATCAAAATGTCTATATTATTATCCCAATCTCATGTTAATTTTTGTTTGAGAGTTACTAATATCATTATAAAATCCTATATTTTCTATTATGGAAAACCAATAATCTATACTGGTAATGTAAATATGTGTCTAGTTTCATAAGAATTAAATCTTTTAATTGATAATGGAATGGGTTTTTTGTTGTTTAATAAATGTAATTTGGGTGAATCACCCAGAAATGGTTTGGTTGATAATTTACTCAATAATCAATTTGATGGATAATCGATGGAAAAAATCATACACACCTATCTAGAAACTCATAGGGGTTATACATTGTAATATGTACACAATATTTGTAAATCAAGATATAGGATTATTCATACCATTCCCCTAGTCTCCTACTAGTTTAATCTATTATACAAAATAAATAATTTCTATTAGTTACCCATCACATTGAAATTAATCTTGATTTTATATTATTTTTTTATAGGGATACTTAATATTATTTTAATGATACCCCGTACTTTTTTTGTTCACATAATAAGGTTCTCTGTGATATTATCATTATTAAAAAAATAGGGATTTATTTGCTTTTCATACATTTTACTATATATACTACCATGTTTTTATTCACTCAAAGGATACATAGGGAATAATATGTCATTTTATAGACTATTATGGTGAATAAAATTAATCTTAATCAAGTAAAAGATCAGTCCCAATATTTTATTTCCCCTTGATGATGTGATAGGTCTCATGGATAAAAATAACAAGGTTTATGTAGTATACCTATTCCCATATTATTATTATTTCTTCATAAAAGGACATTAAAAATATTATTTGACATATGAAATTATTAAAACAAAAAATATGATATCAATCATTTTTTAACAATGATTTCATTAATTTTCATGGATATAAGAAATACTCATTTTTATTTGAGTATGGATTCATGTTGTCTATATATTCCTTCAATATCACATATTTCATTATTATTTTATGAATTATTATAATGTTTTCTACTTCATTGTGTTCATTTGATCTCACCATTAATTATTTTTCATTCCCCAAGTCTACTAAAGGAGAAGTATGTTTGATTTTCAAGGATATGATTGAAGGTCTCATAATTACCTCATAATGTGTTCTTAATGTGTTATTTACTCTAAAATGTAATGAATGTATTCTTGTATATTTTCATGTAATAATACTATAATGTTCTATATATCTTGACATTGTTTATTATATAAAAATAATGTAAACGACTTTCAACTATGAGAATATAGAGTTTGGGATGTTACAACTTTTAATTCAAAATATTTTTTTATGAAAAATTGTGATTATATATAGAGAAATAATATTATATAACACAATTTATATATTAAATTATTAATATTTCTAGGTATATATTTAGTGAAAATAATAATATTTATATTTCAATATTTCATATCATAAAAAATGAATTTTTATTTCATTGTTAAAATATAGTGACCCACTAGAGGAATATCAACTATATCAACACACGTAGTCAATGCCACAATGTTCCACCATAAAATATTAATTAATACAGAGTTGATGATAATTGGATTATAATTATATAAGCAATTTTTACCATAAATATGATATTTAATCTCTCTCTTATACATTTTCATGTGTGTCTAAAAAATAGTGTAACTATGATGGACTACTTTTTATGACAACAATTTAAAAAAAATTGTAGAAAGAAAAATCTATATGGAGAAGAGTAATGGATCAAGTCCCAATATAATATCATTCATTCACATAGAATTAGTTGAAAGGAAATTTTAATGATTGATATTTGTTTCTAAAGGTGTATTTGTGTAATTTTTGGTCAGTATTTCAAAATCATAATGATGGTGATAAAAAACCATATGGAATAGAGAACATTAATGGTAATATTTTAATAATACTTCATCACTCTTGAGAGAATGTAGAAATGGAATGTCATTTCCTCAGAAATAGGCATAAGGATGATAAAACTTTTGTTGAGTATGAGGTCAACATTACAAGTCTAGGAAGGCATGTTGTGGAAAATGTACTTCATCATGAACAAGTCATTGATAAATTATATCATTGGTCAAATTTGACCATTTATAATCCATTATTCTCTCAAGCCTATTCCTCAAATGACGATATGGTCATATGAACCATAAGGATATAAAATTAATTATTTAGGATATATGTAGTAAATAAAATTAAAATAAAGAAGGTTTATTTTAATAATCATGGAAATAATAGTGTAGAAAAGGATTAGAAAGGAAATGATGGATTTTCCAAATGTTATAGATGTAGGAAGATACACCCAAATGATTCTAGGATCGGAAGAATAGTGTTTGTCATGTGCATATATTTCACCATAATTCTCATCAATGCGATGTAAAGGAAACATTTTCGGATCAAATTTCATTATCTATATGGATAAAAAAGATTAGGGACACCATTAACCTAACAATAAATGAAATATTCCTCCAAAAAAGGACATGGGAGAAAGACCAAGAATATGTAATTACTTTAGGTGATGTAAATGTTCCTAATGGAATGGTGGTCGGTACATTGATCGTATCCTAATGAATATCTGGTTTTTTATTTAATTTTGGATATTTAAATGCTTATAACTCTTCCATGTATTCCCATACCAGCACATATTATTTAGTACTCAATCAACAGATTTATCAATTATGAAATCAATTGGAAATATTATTTCGAACATTATTTTATAAGAAGTTTATATTATGTTTCATTGGACCTACCAATTGAAAAAATGGGTTAGTATTACTATGGTTTACATTATTATTATTCTTTCCATGAATATTCATTTAATGTGTAATGAAAATAATTATTGAAAATAGAAGGATATTATGATTCATGAAGGTTTAGTGTCATATTTTGTATTTATAGGGGAAGAAACATTATCTAATGCATGACCAGGTCCTCCCATATAACTACCCTTAATGAAATTTTTGGAACATAGAAATATCAAGTATGATATATTTATATAAGATATATCCAAAAAATAGAGGAAATACATGTGCTAAAATAACTTTTTTCTATAACAATTTTATATTCATATACCAAAGAATGAATTTAATTTATACCTTAAACTCATTCTTGACAAAATTCATATATATATAATATCTAATAGAATGGAAGGAGTGGAATCATTAGAGTTGAAGAAACAGTTGTAATCAATTGGTGGTAAGTGATTTATATTCCCTACCATTTCATCATGTGGAGCCCCTATTTTATTTATTAAAAATAATGATGAGATTATGAGATTGTGTATTAATTAAAGATTCATAAATTATATTATTATAAAGAATTTTTAACATTTAACAAGCATATAGTAATTATTTAACCATCATTATATAGCCCAATACTATTAAAAGATCAATATTAAATTCAGTTATCAACAACTAAGGGTGAAGTTGGATGATATAACAAAAACAACATTTCGAAATATGTATATAATTTATGAGTATAAAGTAATTCCTTTAACATTTAATAGTGGAAATATTTTATTTATTGATCGTTAATAATCCCATATTTTTGTGGATTGTATTGAAAGATCATTAAGATAATGTTTTTATTGGAATGTTCAGTTTTTTATTTCCTCACAAACACAAATATGGATCTTATGTATTCTCATAGGGAATGATTTAGTTTATTTGAAATTATATATCATTTAATGATGTTCCAGGATGTTTGAATGTGTTTTAAGAGGTGATAAAGATTTTATAATAAGATTGGTTTGAGTTTTATGGAGTAGTTCATCTATATATGTTTTTTAAAAGGAGAAAAATATCTTATATATTTGATATAATTTTCCACATTGGCAAGAGGAAATTCATATAGGTGATTCACATTTCCATTTTGACCACGGAAAGAAATCATGTATCTATTTAATCTAATTTTGGGAATCAATAAGCTATTTTATATATTTTATGGAATCACACAGAAATATTTTTCATATATCAATTATGTGATGTTGAATGTTGAATCACAGAGGCAAAAACACAAAAAATGCAATTTCATCATGTGGTCAATTGATATTTTTAGTCGATTTATATTTCTATAGAAGTAGTTTTTTTTCAAAAATATTATTCAAAATCTATATTGAATGAATACTATTTCTTAATAGAGATTCAAATTTAATGAATGCCAGGAAATTTTATTCACATGAATGGTCATTCCTGCCTCCCTGATTTTATAGAATTATTTTTGTATGAAATGATAGAGACAAAGATATTTATTTTAGTAATGGAATTTTGCGGCATTAAATATTGATTTCCAATTTTGTAGAAAAATTATAGGGATTCATTGACATAGTTGAGTTCTGATAGTGAAAACATACATCGACCTATATCTCAATGTAGAGTGGGAATGATTAAGAAAATAGTTGTTAGAGTCATTATATTAATTTTTTTATTAATAAATACATTAATAATCTCAAATATTTATCATATGTGGGTTTCAGTTGATAATTTATGATTAGTGTAACACTTGTTTTCATTGTGGGAATATTGTTCTTGAATATTTATATGTCTAAAGTATGTTTATATTCATCATTCATTTCCTATAAAACATCATTTATTTTTTTGGTCTTTATCAATATGAATTTTTATTTTTTTCTCCTAAAATATGAAATAATGTTTTTTTGTGACTCGGGACATGTTTAGTTGGATGTCTCACAATAGTTTATAAATTCATTTTCCATGGGGATAAACTAATAAATGTTTTTTTTATTACCAATCTCTGAAAGGATTGGGATTCCTCATTGGCTCCGAAACATTTATGTCTTTTTATACATTAATCTCTTTTACAAAATCAGGTGAGACTTTGTTGTTTCCTTTTAATTGGGGCATACTATAAAAGGTTCTAAAGGTCTATTTTTTGGAATAAAATTCAGAAATTACTATCCAATAATTTACCACTCTCTTAGTGGGGGAGACAAATCCTAATAGGCATATTTATTGGTACCATGGGTTCCTTCTAAAGGATATAATAAATTATCAATTGATTCATGTATAAAGAAGAATCGGTAAAATTTAGTGGTGCACCTATATTTTTATAAATAATTTGTCATATTTTGATGAATTTAATATCTCCATATATTTTATATCTAGGTATTGAAGTTCATGATACAGTGACAGTGGGATTTACACCATATTTTGAATAATGGTTTGTTGATGTTTATTAAAAATGGAAACATTCAAATCGATATAAAATCATAGAATTATATTCCCATATCATTTTAAGTGAAATTATATATTAATGTTATGGGTTAAAAAACTACAAAAAATCTGAGAAAATTCATAATGAAATTATGAAGGAAATGTGAATTCCAAAAAGAAGAGTTATAATGATGTATAAATATATTTGAAGACATTAATATGGTAGAATTTGAATCTATTTATGAAATATTTATTTGAATAAATTAATTTGTATGTAATATTTGAGGTTTTGGTAATAGGATTAATGAAACCACAATTCATAAGAAATATGTGAGAAATTATCTTCCTTTATTTTATAAGAAAATATAAAAATCCTAATATTGGGAAGATATTTTTATTTATAAGAATTAGAATATTTTCAACACATTTATAATTTTACAAATTTTAGTATTAAAAATAATGGAAAAAACATTCCCATTGAATCCATGATAAATATAAAAAATAGAAATGATGAATATATTATTGACATGAGTGATTCTGAGAATGAATAATAATATCTAAGGTTTATTAAATTCATTTATAAAATATTTTCAAATGGAAAAATCAAGAATATTGGTTCATTTTATTATAAATGTATTTATATAAATTATTTCAGTAATTATTTAGTTAATTACCTGAATAATAAAGGATTATATTGGAATATGTTGATAATGGAAAAAAATGAAATATGTGGATGACAAATCCTAAGGACTAATAAATTTATTATCACAGTAGTAGGAGATTTAAAAAAAATTGATACATTTTAAGTGAAATGATGATTAAAATCGACCTAACTCATAAAGTGATTCTAATAATGCGACACAAGAAGTATTGAAAAATTTCATAACTCGGTTTCATAATGATGAACATTCATCTAGAAGTGGTAACAGTTATTTAGAAACAAATGATTATAAATACATGTTTAAATATAATGTTGGGTCATGTATTGAGAAACAAATGGTATAAACAAATAAGGAGATTCTTATAAGAGATAAAAGGATACTAGTACATGATAAAGGTGAAAACTTAAGAAAAAAATATAGTTCTTATCGAATAGAATACAAATATTTTATTGAATGTCGCAAAAATTGAGAAAATGATAAAATATCGTGAATAATGTCTCTCTATTAAGGATGAAAAATTATAAATGGCATAATAAAAAAATTGACGATGAGAATACTATAAATAATATCAAAATAGACTCCATCATCTCCATTTAAATAAAAGAGTAATCATCTAAATATTATAATGAAATAATGGAAAAGTGTACATAATAAATATATGTTTGAAAATGTATTGATGATTACATTATAGGTAAAACTACTAAATATGGTCTAATATATACAAAAGATATTTGATGAAAAGTACCTAAAATAGAACCATATAATATAATAATGAAAAATAAATCTTATACTACAAATCATAGTTGATTTTTAACAATAGAAGTATAGTGAAGGTCAAGTTATGGGAAGGATTTGTTTGGTTATAACTTTGGGTTCTTATAATGATTTATATATCAATTATATTCTTGATGTTTTAGAGAGATGAAACATCAATCCTATACATTTTATTTTAATATTTATTTTTGAAGGAAAATGAATAATTCTAGATGGAGTATTTCCAATTTTATGAATGTTGATTTTATAAGAATTCAGATTGAGAAGGAATATAAGTATAAATTGTCATATTTTTTTCTTGAATGGTTGTCTGGTAAGTATTATAAAAATGGAATACTATGTAGAAGTTTATAATTAGCTTACTCGATCAATTATTTCTCTAAGACAAAGTAATATTAGTTCATGTATTCAATTATAAAATGTCATGATTAGTAAATGTAGCTTTAATGTAATGAAATTAAACAAAGGATTGGATTCATGATATTGGGTATCCACCCACATGATGATTGATTCCAAAATTAATTATAATATTAATAATTATAATGGTGGCATATATATAATTTGAAATTACTCATTTAAATCAATGGTATTGGCCCAAATTAGATTTAAAATTATAAATAATGATTATATGATGATTTTTATATTGAATGTTTAAAACGCAATTTAAAAGTTTATCCATCTTTGTGAAATAGGAAATGAGGTAACATTATTGAAAAATAGGCATGCCATTAAATGAACAAGTTAGGGAAGAACTATTATTGAAGGTGGTGGAGTAAATGGAAACCTATTCATTATGGGTGATTCATCCTACCCATTCTATAGAATTTTGAAATATGATATATTTCATTGGAATTGAACAGTTTGATATAATGGGAAAATAATCCCATGAAATATTTTAAAACATGATGAAATAAGAGATTTACGTATTCAAAAGTGCGATAAAAATGTAATTTTTAGAACATGCCTAAAATGAAAGATAAAATAGATGGATGATAGGAAGGTGGATATTTCTTCCATAATACCACTAGAATTAGTTCACCTCGGTCTAAATAGATCCCTGATATAGAAGGAAAATCTTTTGGATATTTTTTTATTAAATTTATCGATGAATTAATGATGATAAATAATGTTGTTTTCATCAATAACAAATATAAAGTGGTCAATATGGTCAAAATATTTAAAATATAATACAAAAATGAGCTTGTTAGGTGTATTAAAAAATAGAGACCAAATAATGGGAATGAATACAAAAGTTATTCATTTGATATTTATTATCTAAAACCTGAATGGTTATGTTTTAAATATTGTAGATCAAGGGGAATCAAGTTAAAACCCTAATCCCGATGATCTATGAGATGTAGAAAATATGATTTAAAATGTAATATCAAATTTATATGATCAGATTAAAAATTGGTAAGAGGATTTTAAGAATAAGGATCTTTTCGCTCTGGTAAAAAATAAGACCAATGCAACAGGATCCCTCTCATTGATGATGTGAGTTCGGAGAAATTTTTTGGGAATTACTGATGGATGCTTCTGGAATCTCCTACTAGAACATTGATACACCTTTATTTGGATGCGTGATAAAGAGGGGATGATATTATCATGTTTCGGTTAATGAATAGGTTATAGAATAATGGATAAATCTCTATATGTACTCATTCATTATGACGAAAAAAATTACAAAAGGTAAAAACTGGTAAATTTATTTCTCAGACTGAATAATTGTAAAGGAATACAGATTACATGAATTGATAATCATAGATAAAGGGATGGGTACTATTATGTTGTCATTATACCCAGATACTAGTTAAGTTTAACATGAAAAACAAAGTGGATGTACAGGTTCTTCTAACAATATTGGATGACAGTATAGTAGTTGAGATTCAATATGAGTGGAATCCAAAATTCCTCATTAGAAGAATGATATTTAGAACCCTCATTTATAATTATAACATGGAAAAAGAGAGAATATTATACAATTTCAACGGTAATAATGATGTTTAATGTAAAAGGAAGAAGGTAGAATATAAATTCTAACATCTTATTTATTGAATCAATAGAAAGGTTGAAAACGTTAAATGTGGGGAGGAAATGGTAATGAATGATGAAACTGAACAAATAATGATGGATGGAAATAGATGGAATCTTAGAAAAAATATAATTGGAAGGATGTGGAGGCTTTAGATATACATACAAAGAAGACAATTTCATTAATCAAATCTATAATAAAAATCAGTTTATTCTTTGCATTGAAATGGGATTATACATGTTGAATAGTTCTGATATGTTAGCGGCCACTTTGGAAGGATATATACACGAGTTATATTTATATCCCCCATGGAGGAACACTTCCACAGATGATCATCTTGAGTATACGGTGAATTTGATAGGAACTGTATCCCAAGGTCAGTTTTATGAATCTTCTTAAACGGGTCTTGATGATAATATTAATGATCTTTAATTAAATTAAGCTCTTTGTGTTGATAAATGTGTTATCAAAAATGGTCATACTTCTTCTGGAACTAAATTTGCAGGGACCTTCCTATATAATATCACATATAAGGGAACTAAAATAATAAATCATGTGTCCTATAATCATTACCATATGTAGTCCAATAATATGATCACGCCTCTGAATGGATACTTTTTCCCTCATAAATCAATGGAATTGCAACCCAATAAGCAATCAGAAATCCCTACACACATATATGATGGAAACAAATTATAGAGTAGTTGATAATGATTGGGGTGTAACTACAGGTAAATTGGGAGTGGAAAAAATTCCTAATTAATGGTTGAATAAAGGAAGAAGAAGGTATAGAAAAGGCTATAGGTAAAATGGAACAAAATGAAGTTCCCCATATAGGGAGAAACACCCTTTTACAATGAAGCTATTTTATATGTATTACAAGGGGAATGGGAACCACAAAACGGCCAAGGTCCTTACAAATTATATATTTACCTATAAACCCATTATGATTGTCATTTTAGAGCCAAAAATTATATTTTTAAAATGGTGGACCATTAAATGGGACACTCCTAGATTCAACTCTATCTTTTAAAATATAAATGACATCAACATGGATAATTATTATGTCCCAAAGCATGTTATTATCCAAATTCTATAAAATACCAAATAATCAAAGTAGATAAAAATCCCCAGAAACTCTTAAGGCTATAACATTTATATATCTTTATCTAATGCCTCCTCATTTTATATCTAAATAAGGGGGATAGAGTGAGTTTGAGGTTATCTCTTGGTGAAAAACATATATATGGGTAATTATGTGAGATATTAACAAAATGTTGAAGCGTAAGAAAAAAAGTAGATTATTTATAAATATATAAGATTTTATAGAATTGCCATTATTTATTGATCAATTTCATCGTGATGAAGTACCAATAGTAAGATCAAAATTCACATAGAGAATGATCAAATTAAATGGAAGGCTGTCATGATAAATTGATAGAATTTTATTATAGGTGAATGATGGGAATGTTGAAATTAGAATATTTGGTCAAAAACTCCCCAAGAACTACTCATGTCACGATATTATCTTGAATTAAATATCCACCAACATTGTTAAGATATCCCCCCTTCAATTTTAATTCAACTAATTGTGGATTCTTACTTCTAGTTATAGGGAAGTCGTTATAGAGGTTTGTATGATGGCTAAATATGGAATCCCATTACATATACATGTCGGTAAGGTAACTAATACCTAGAGGCTGATATGACATTGGATCATGAATTCTTTCTCTAAGCTTTATCTTGAGATAATTCTATAGAAGATTAGCAAGTAAGATTCAAAATTATAAATCATCTAAAAAACAACACCTCAAAAAAGGTAACATAATCAATATCAATGATTTATGATCTTATAAATATTTAGGAATATTTGTACACAAATATTTTACATTTTTAGTGAATGAAAAAATATGAACTATAAATTCTTTCACATAACAAATAAAGAAAAATGGATAAGTTCAGGACTAAAGGCCATTAATACCAATAGATTTCTAGACACTTCTAAAGGTGAAATCTAAAATTCATTAGTGGATTATTTCAATAAGGTATACTCTGATAATGGGATGTAAAACACTATAAAATGATTGATAACAAGATCCATTTCATAGATAATCACTAAGACATTTCCCTCATAGTAGTCCCACCAGTGATGGAAATCAAGGAATCCTTTTTCACTATACATACGGATAGTGCTACAGGGCCATATTTATTCAACAATAAATTATTTATGAATTATTTGGATATAATGATAGTTTTAATAAAGAATTTTTTAAGAATTTTTTTACACAGGCTCATATTTATTATGGTATCAACCCCAAAATCATCACTAGGATTCCCCAAAAAAAGAATGTAGTTTATAGAAAAGAATTTAAAAAGTTTCAATTGGTTACAATATCCCTAATGTAATAAGAAAAATAACAATGAATAGAATGAGAAGAATCATCATGGATAATATCTCCCCAAACTCGTTTTGTTTTGAACCTAGTAGTATAATATTCAATATTGATTTTACTACATCAGAATTTTTTAATCATATGAAATGAATGTCTAATGAAGGGTTGTTTTCTATTAAAATTTACATCTCTAGGGACTTTGGAACTATAAAATGGGTACATCTTCTTGACATCATCAAAAGGTATGAATTTTAAAATTAATTTATGTTTATAATAAATAGTATTATCATATATTTAAGGATATCAATTCTAATAAATGGATCCCCTATATGATATTTACAATACACATGAGGTGTTGGACATGGAGACCAGATCCCAGTGATCCTTTTTTCCATTGTTGAGGACTAAATGTCTATATTATTTTATTAACACACCCACATTAGAATCTATAGGAAGATAAACGATTTAAGGAACAATTTAATCCCATCACATTTATTATATATAGATGATCTTTTCCATTTTAGAAAATATTAAATAAAACTAACTATATGTTCAAATCCCCATGTTTTAATTATGAGGAGAAATATGGTAAGACTATTAGATATAACACATATTTCATTTTTTGGGAGACTTTTTTGTAAATCAAAATAGGGTCACCATAACTCTTGGAGTGGAAACTATATCCCTCCCCTATACTAACCTAAGAGTCACCTGTTATATGGAATGCTATATAGGTAGTATCCAAGATACATATGATGTAACATCATTAATTAGTTGGCTAGATGTAACATGAAAGCAATGTATCAACCTAGGTGAATTTTCATTGTTAATTCCATTATCAACTCAAAACATGTAGACAATTTCTCTCTTAAATGATGGCCAATAAGTGTCATAATTGATGTAAAATTCATGGTGACGAACTTCCTTAGGAAAATTTTAGTGCAAGAATGAAAAAGTTAATTGTTTCTTATAACTAATCCATGAAACCCATTGAGATTGGAGACCATGGATTAAAAAATCATAGTATTTCTTCAGATGGACATATTAATAAGTTTACATGAAATATGTTAACCTATAATGACACATTTCGGTATTTAATATCTTGTATGATGATGATTAAAATTATAAATGGATATCCCAGTTATCCTAATAAATAATTTTGGACCTCAATCAGGAATTAAATAACATATTTAATGTAGAACTCAAAATGGTTGGTATGTAGATATTTTTACCAAAATTTTTTGGATATCCCATGGATGGGCAGCCTACTCAACAATATAAATTTTTCTCTCTCGGTGCTTGGTATGTCAATTTCTAATTTATTTACTCATAATGATAGGTTTCATGGCATTAATTCTCATCATTATTGTCTCGAACTATAGAATTATAATTTCATAGAAGATGAACATTTCATATATAGGCTAAACAAAAATAGCCCTTTTAATTCAAAGGCGTATAAGACCATATAGTGTAATGGTTCCACCTAACCTATTTCATGGTGGATTATATTTAAAGAACCATTTTTCCAACCATCATTTTTCCTACTCCATTATAAAATCAAGATAAACCAAATACCCAAAACTGACCAAATTAGGAGTGATGGACAACAAATGATCTCATCATTCCACATATCTCTGAGGGATAAAGATGTTGTGTAACACCTATTAATGAATTATACCCTTTTCTAGAATATATTTAACTATATTATAAGTTTGGTTAACTATTTTGTTGTTTACATGCAATAGCATAAGCTACAAGTTTTCAAAAAAAAGGAATATGTTAAAATATCCTAAATCTCTTAGTGGTGGCCTCTATAGCTTGCTTCACTAGTTTTTGGACAGATCAAAACGTAGTCTAGTTGGAAACAACCTCCCTCCACTCATGGATGTTTCATGGATATCAATAGAGATCATCACGGTATTGAAAATGTACATATATTTTATATGTATAATTGACTAGTGGATCTCATAACACATAGACAACTATGAATTTTAGGTAGGCCAAGGATACCTCTAATTCATAAGAGTATACACTAGATTATTCATATATATCCATGTGTTAAACAAAATTTATATAGATAATCCTCTTGAATAATAGGGTTGTCGGGTTGTGGAAGTGTCTTCCTCTCTCACTGTAAAATTTTTAATGGTTTCCTCCATCATTTTATTTTTTGGGGAGATTCATGAGAATTGGAATTTTGGGCCATAATTTATTATCTAAAGTCTGTTGTCTATAATATCTAGATCTCAATATTTATTGAATCAAATTGTGAACATTTGGTTAATGCTCTCAAGTCATAAATGAGGAATACACATTTATGAATCCCCAGTCACTAGATTATATATCTCGATCAAGAAAAGAATCTCAATTTAAAAGTATTACATGTCTAAAGAGAATAAAATCAAGTGGTTGATAGACTATCAATGAGATAAATCCTGGAAATTAGTACTATGTATAACTTTTGTACTATTGATTATTTTACACCAATGGTGTATTAAAATATGCACTGATTTGTTGACATTCACATTTAAAATAGCCCTACAATTCTAAACTATTTATTTTTTATTTTAATTTAATAATTTTTAGGGCCATCCATTCCAGTCCCTTTCTCTTCCTAGATTGAAAACATGAATCATGAATCAATATATAAATCCTTGTACTTTAAAAAATGGTTATCAAAAGTGAGATAATAATCAAATTATGGAAATGGGAAAAATTATGATGATTGTATTTGAGGTTACAAAAATATTATAAGGAGAATTATTATGTACAATATTTCACATTTAGAATAGATGAAACCTATTAACTAAACAAAAGTGTAATGCCCTGACCCCAGTTACCCAGAGTAGGTGCATTATTACATAACATTGGAATGATCACAAGAAAGATCAAATCTCGAAAGACTGATTGGTTTAGTATCCTTGGAAGCACTAGATATATTCATAATGTTTTACATTACATCATGAAGTGAAAAACTACTAAAACAACATATTGACTCCATAATCCACACTATTATCCCCTCATAATATCCCTACAGGTCATTCATAATTTACTTCTTTACTTCCTGGGAAAAATAAAACATAGAAAAGGGGTGAGCTGAAATGGCTAGTAAGGATAACAATATAGCGGAAACTTTCATAAATAATAATAAACATTTAAGTCAATATATAACTAAATCAAAATCCTTTTAAACATGAACTTCAACATAGTATGGCAAAAATAAAATGAAATAATTCCATTTACTTATTCACATAGAAATTCTACTAATCGAATAATCACATGCAATATCAATAACCACTTTCATAATGATGGAATGCATAATGCCAGACTATCATAACCACAGAGCCAAGGCCTCGTGCCAAGACTACAAATAAGATTTTGTCAAGGCCTTGTGCCAAGACACTAGTTTGTCTCATGAGACCTACATATTCATCGAGGAGCTATAGCGGGCTCCACCCGTCACGTACTAAGTCCAATGCATTCCCATATGAAAAGGTTTAAACATAACATAATCATTCGTATTAAAACTAGCATACGAAATGTCAATACTTTATCCATAAACCATTAATGGTATAAAAATAACACATCCACAGTAAAACATATCACAAAACCTTCAATACATTATGGAAGTTTTGTATCATAATAAATCAACTTCATATAATCATAAAATCCATCAAAGGATGATGACATAGATGAAATCAAAACTATTTGAGAGAAATATCTCCTTTTTTTAAAATCATTTAAAAGTCACACATTTATAAAGGAAGTAATTAAAAAGAGATTTTTGAATCAAAGTGTCCCATACCACTTTGAACCTTTTGAAAGGAATTAACATTTTAAAAAAATTCATTTCCATATAAATAAATCCTTAAAAACCATTTTGAATACATGGACATTAATTAAAAATATTTAGGAAGATAAATCGTTAAAACATTTAAAATTCTGATTTTGATAGAGTACCTTTCCGAAATTCTTAAAATATTCATTTTGAAATCATTTAAAAATCACATAATTATAAAATAAAACATTTACTTTTAAAATATGCTTGTAATATTGTAAGGGAAGCTTTGAAAATTTTATAGCAGCGGTAAATAGCCGCACCCGCTGTATAAGTTAAAAAAACATTCTTACCTTAATTTTGTCGAAAAGGTTAAAAAGGACCTTTATTGGAAAACGAAGGAAATAGTCCTTTATAAACCTCTTATAAAAAGTAAAATAGGGGTATAAATGACTTTAACCCATATCTTAGTAAATAGTAAAAATGTTTTGAAATTCATTTTTATGAAACATGGATGTGGATGATAAAGAGATCCCAGTAGATTATTACGTATAAACAACCTCGGATAATGAAGAGATTGCGAAATAAACCCTTAACTTGTACTTTTCCTTGGTTGGGGTAGGTTAACCTCCTGTATAATGGTGAAATAATTGTTATTAAATTATACAAGAATCACATACATTAATATGATATCATATATGATCTTTCAACATTGACATGTTAATAATATCATGGTATTATCGTTGTTTCGGGTGTTAACTTACTCGTTTCCTTTTATATGTTTTGTTACATAAGCCATGTTTGTAATGGATAGGTTGTATATTAATCATATCCAGAATGATATCAAGACCTTATATAATATTATTAATCATAAAATTATAATTATACCTGAATGGATACGATAGAGAATGAATCTCATCGCGTTCGTGGAGACGGTAGTCCGTACATATGTACGAGCGAAAATATCATTCTTTTGATATTAAAATAATATATAATTGGATAGTATATATTATATAAAAGATCATTATCATGTTATATTTATTATTTACATGAGTTACACATCATTATTATACCCATCCAAATAATAATATATTGAATAACAATTACACCACGACGTGGAGACGGTAATCCGTACATACGCACCTATGGTGACATGTTATTCAAAAGGTGGATAAAATACTGAATATGGTTGTAAGATATTAATAATAACATCATAGTATATATATGATACTGGAGTTATTATTTTAGAATGGTAACAACAAAGTAAGAAGAAGTGGAAGAAGAAAAGAACATGAAAAAGGGTGGTGAAATCATTACCTCTTCTTCGGGTTCTTCCTTATGATTTGATCAAAAGAGCTCCATAGGTTGGCTTTCTGATCAAAATAAGGCCACTAGGTTATAGTGAGGGAAGTTGGGAGAGTATTTTTGTAGCGTTTGGCCGATCCAAAAGGCTTTGAAGGTGTTAATAAATGAGAAGGAAGAGTGCCCTTTTATAAGAGGGGTGCGGGGCACATTTGGAAAAGCTAGAAATATTAGTTTATAATAAATTCATATTCGATTTATAATGGATCCAAAGTTTATTATTAAACGTTTATGGTGGGGATGGGTCGACAAAGACTCAAACAATAGAATTTAGACAGGTTTGGGTACTTATATAAACCTTATCGTTAAGTATTAACTCTAAGTTAATTAGTTTCACTTTTACAATGTCTCTTTGTATTTTTATATTATATAGTTAATAAACATTCCATATACTTCTTAGAGACCCCCAAGTGATCCATTAATGATAAACCTATCATGATATAAGTATCTTTCCCAAACCGTATATTTTTAGGAATTTAATATCAATTAATAATATAATATTTTTTTTACAAACTCTTTTTTGTCAATTTTGACACTATTCAATAGTTGATTTTTGTGAAACTCATAACAGAATCATTACTACGAAATAATTTAATTAATTAAATCCTAACATGTCATATTAACATAGGAAATTATTTTAATTCATAAAAAGTCTCAAATTATATTTATTTGGGTATTTATAATATTAATTATTTTAAATTTTCACTATTATGGGAATTACTGCATCATCATTATGTCATAAATAAATTAAATTATTTAATGTCTAAAAATTATAAATAAAATATAATTATGTATGAAATAATTTTATATTTATAATGAATATTTATAGTCGAAAATCAACATATATAACCCTATGTAAAAATTGTTTTGCTAAACGATATATGCTTGTGTCATTTTTGTATTCATTTTAACGTAATTAAAATAGAGTGTCCCTATCACCTACAAGTGGCTCCATGGGGTCCCAAAATAGACACAAATATGCCTATGGTCGAACATGTATCAACCAATAAGGCTAGGACATGTTTTAGTGTAATTTAGTATTATTATAATATTATTTTGTTTAACCCTTATTTACCAGATTTACCCTTAACCATGGTAAAAAAAATATTTACCGCAGTAATTATTCAAAATGTCTAATAATAAAAGTTACCTATTAAAATAATTTGAACATCCTGATTCCAAATATGGAATCCATTTTTCAAAATTCAATACACAGAAGTGGCAGAAATTAATTTAAAATTAATTCCCATTGTTAAAACAAAAAACGTGTTTTTAAGAGATAATAACTATCAAAAGATTGGCACTTGTTTATGTCCAGTTTAATTGTAAAATTATGTCCCATGATGAACATTATATTAAATGGTAAAAATATATTCTAAATATACTTTAAAACCACTCAAAATCATAATTTATCACTATTAATTATTTTGATTACAATAGTTGTTTTTAATCAAAATTTAGTAATTTTCACTATTCATCAAAATATTAAAGTTATCCAAAAAGTACCAAAATTTCACCTTAGGGTAAATTCGACACTCCAAATCCAAAAATGACGCCCATTTTGAAATATAAAATATATATAATTTAAAAAAGTAGGTATTACTATTCATAACGGCTAGTTTGATCTGTTGTGGTGTGTGTTAAAACTCGAAGTTGCGTACAACACACGCTACTGTATTATTCAAAGTAAAGTGTACCGTGGAAGCTTGGGATGTTTAATTTTAAATTTTTTAAATCCCCATTTAGTCAAAAAGTTTAAAATATTGTATTTAAAAAGGATTCACTATTAAAAGTTGATAAAAGTGCAATACTGAAAATGAATTTGTTCTTATATTATGTCTAAGAAACTCATAATATGGATTCTAAAGTTATAAGGATTATATAAAGTTTAAAATTTAGTTAATACTATTCATAACCTCTTTTGAACGGCTTGTTTGGTAAGTCATGGTGAGATTGAACTCGGTGTTGCGTGTAGTGAAAGTTATTGAATTATTTGGAAGAAATAACACACAATGAAATATTGGGGTGTTACATTCTCCCCTCCTTCAATAAATTGCGTCCTCGCAATTTGAAATTTTTCTTCGAAAATAAAAGGTTGAAAATAGAAAATATCTTTGTGGGAAAACCCACATCGGAAATTAGGTTACTAAAATTTAGTCTTAATTTGAGGAAAAGATAAAGGAAAGGGTCACCACCAAATTATTATCTCTATTAGGAGACCTTTGGTGGAAATTAGAGACATATAATTGGAGGAAAAATGTAAATATTTATAGGTAGTGATTGAGGTCATCAATCAAAAACAAGTGTAAAATTGAGGTCCTTAAATTCATCAATCTATGATGAATTGAAATTCCATCGTTTCTACAAAACATAGGGTATTAGGATAACACATTTTTGGTTTTATGATTCCTTAAATAAAGTATAAGAATAAATTTCTTCATAGAATAATAGAAGTAGAAAAATATATTCTTGACAAGTAGAGTTCCATCCTTTAACTAATATTTACCACAAACTCATCTTTCACTCTAAAAGATAATAGAACAAAAAAAATATATTCTATTTATCCTATTCTTATAGGGTTCCAAAAAAATGAATTTATAATTCATCTACCAGATCTTTAAAAAAACTACATTATTTAATGTCGTACATCACGTGGGTCAGTGGTAGGTGATACACCCTTGCCGCCCTTAGGTTGTGGGTTCAAGTCTCGGGGCCTTACCGGATGCGACGGGTTGCCGCCCGACCTCCGGGCAGTCCTTTTATGGAAATCCAAAATAATCCAAACTAGAACTATCCAAAATACTTCAGTCCAAAATTTATAAGGAATATAAACACAATAAAGATCCTTTTTTTCACGTAATAACATGTGATTACCTTCATCATGTATTTTTATAAAACACTGCAACATCCTGAATTATCATAAAACCTTATTGATTACATTCATGATCCCTTATTTCTTATAGAATAATAGATATACTCCTTCAATCCAAAAATGTTGTAAACCCCAACAATGATGGAATATACAAATCATTAATCATTTTCAAGGTAGTCAGGAATATCCAATATAATTTATCCAAAACAATCATGTATTATTCTAAAATCACTACCTCTGTATCAGAACAATATTATGGTTTATCTTTCTCTCAACCATATATTTTCCAAAAATTTGACCTGCTATTGAGTCACTTTTCATTGTTCCACACAATCTCAAGTCCATAATGAAATAGTACTGCAGTACAATCCTTATATACTCCATAATTATTATAACAAGTACATTGTTGATACAACAATCAATTGACATAATCAACACATGAACTCTAATCATTTCTCTTCATCTGTGGTAGTATCATAACATTATTATTATCCAATAGCATCATTTGAGGTGTAGTCTGATGACTGAGACATAGTCTCGCATAGTGTCCAAACTCTTTGAAAATGATGCATTCTACATTTGAAACCATTTTCTTACCCTTGAAGTCACGTACTTTGTTCCCTTTTCCTCCACACTTATAAAAAACTCCCATTCCTTTCAGGCAAGTTCCAGGGTGTTTCTTTCCACATTTATCATATATGGGAAAATTCTTCTTTTCCCTCTTCCTTTTATCCTTCTTTCTCTCTTCCATCCTTTTCTTCTCTTGCTTCCTTTAAAATCCATAGGACTCAGAAAACACTTTACTAATCTCATCAACACATGATATTATATCTTCATATGATGAAAATACATTCGAGACTATTTCTCTTATAAATTCTAGCTTAAAACCATGAAATATATGATCCTTCTTTCTCATTGTATCATGTGCATTGCTGGCGTTCTCATTCCTTCTACTGGGCACAATTTTTAAACAATGGCATAAACTTGATTAGTTTATGAATAACAATACCTAATCCCAAACTTGTAAAACACATAACATAAATTAACTAGTTTACAGATATAATCCATAATCATAAAAATGTCTCCTTAGAGGAAGTATATACTCATAAACCCTTCATATTGGTTTGTAAAGAAGATGAGAATTATCCTGTGCATATCCCCTGGGAGTGTCGTATCCAAGAGTGCAGGAAGGCCCGTTGTCGTGCACCAGTTCACGTTCGAGTCTAGCTCAAAGTGGTGTTTTCGGGTTTTACCCCTAGGTACATCTGTGCCAGAGCTGCCTCTACCTGCTCGTATCCAGACAGGGATGTATTGCTCTGAAAACTCACAAAATCTCTACAATATCAATATTCTAGGAAGTTCATCTATACTAATCCTCAAAATTCATCTTAAATCTATGTGATATAATCAGAGTTTATCTTAATCTAGCTTCCTAGGTTTGTATTAAACTTCCTCTGATACCAACTGTAACGCCCCGACCCCAGTTACCCAGAGTTGGTGCATTATTACATAACATTGGCTTGATCACAAGAAAGATCAAATCTCGAAAGACCGGTTGGTTTAGTAGCCTTGGAAGCACTAGATATATTCATAATGTTTTACAATACATCATGAAGTGAAAAACTACTACAACAACATATTGACTCCATAATCCACACTATTATCCCCTCATAATATCCCTGCAGGTCATTCATAATTTACTTCTTCGCTTCCTGGGAAAAATAAAACATAGAAATGGGGTGATCTCAAATGCCCAGTAAGGATAAAAATATAGAGTAAACATTCATAAATAAGAATAAACATTTAAGGCAATGTATAACTAAAACAAAATCCTATTAAACTTCAACTTCTACATAGTATGGCAAAAATAAAATGAAATAATTCCATTTACTTATTCACATGGATATTGTAATAATAGAATAATCACATGCAATATCAATAACCACATTCATAATGATAGAATGCATAATGCCAGACTATCATAACCACAAAGTCAAGGCCTCGTGCCAAGACTACAAATAAGATTTTGTCAAGGCCTTGTGCCATGACACTAGTTTGTCTCATGAGACCTACCGATGCATCGAGGAGCTATAGCGGGCTCCACGCGTCACTTACTAAGTCCAATGAATTCCCATATGAAAAGGTTTAATCATAACATAAACATTCGTATTAAAACTAGCATACGAAATGTCAATACATTCTCCATAAACCATGAATGGTATAAAAATAACACATCCACAGTCAAACATATCAAAAAACCTTCAATACATTATGGAAGTTATGTATCATAATAAATCAACTTCATATAATCATAAAATCCATCAAAGGATATTGACATAGATGAAATCAAAACTATTTGAGAGAAATATCTCCTTTTTTTGAAATCATTTAAAAGTCACACATTTATAAAGGAAGTAATTAAAAATATATTTTTGAATAAAAGTGTCACATACCACTTTGAACCTTTTTAAAGGAATTAACATTTTAAAAAAATTCATGTCCATATAAATAAAACCTTAAAAACCATTTTGAAGACATGGAAATTAATTAAAAATATTTAGAAAGATAAATCTATAAAATGTTTAAAATTCTGATTTTGATAAAGAGTACCTTTCCGAAATTCTTAAAATATTCATTTTGAAATCATTTAAAAGTCACATAATTATAAATAAAACATTTACTTTGAAAATGTCCTTGTAATCTTGTAAGGGAATCATTGAAAATTTTACAACGGCAGTAAATAGCCGCACCCGCCGTATAAGTTAAAAATAACATTCTTACCTTAATATTGTCAAAAAGGTTAAAAAGCAACTTGTTTGGAAAACGACGAAAATATTCCTTTATAAACCTCTTATAAAAAGTCAAACAAGGGAATAAATTACTTTAACCCATATCTTATTAAATAGTAAAAATGTTTTGAAATTCATTTTTAAGAAACATGGATGTGGATGATAAACAGATCTCAATAGATTATTACGTATAAACAACCTCGGATAATGAAGAGTCTGAGAAATAAACCCTTACCTTGTACTTTTACTTGGTTGGGGTAGGTTAACCTCCTGTATAATGGTGAAATAATTGTTATTAAATTATACAAGAATCATATACATTAATATGATATCATATATGATCGTTTATCATTGATTTGTTAATAATATCTTAGTATTATCGTTGTTTCGGGTGTTAACTTACTCGTTTCCTTTTATATGTTTTGTTAAATAAGCCATGTTTTTAAGGTATAGGTTGTATCTTAATCATATCTAGAATGATATCAAGTACTTAGATACTATTATTAATCATAAAATGAGAATTATATTTGAATGGATACGATAGATAATGAATCTCATCGCGTTCGTGGAGACGGTAGTCCGTACGTATGTACTAGCGAAAATATCATTATTTTGATATTAAAATAATATATTATTGGATAGTATATAATATATACAGAATCATTATCATGTTATATTTATTATTTACATGAGTTACACATCATTATTATACCCATCCATATAATAATATATTGAATAACAACTACACCACGACGTGGAGACGGTAAGCCGTACGTACGCACGTATGGTGACATGGTATTAAAAAGGTGGATAGAATACTGAATATGGTTGTACCATATTTATAATAACATAACAGTATATATAAGATACTGGATTTATCATTTTATAATGGTAACAACAATGGAAGAAGAAGTGGAAGAAGAAAGGAACTTGAAAAAGGGTGGTGAAATCATTACCTCTTCTTCGGGTTCTTCCTTTTGATTTGATCAAAAGAGCTCCTTAGGGTGGCTTTATTATCCAACTAAGTCTTCTAGGTTGTATTGAGGGATGGTTTGAGAGTATTGGGACAGATTTTGGCCGAACCAAAAGTCTTTGAAGGTGTGAGGAAATGATAAGAAAGATTTCCCTTTTATAAGGGGGGTGAGGGGCACCTTTGGAAAAGCTAGAAATATTAATTTATAATAAATTTATATTCAGTTTCTAATGGCTCCAAAGTTTATTTTTCAAAAGTTAAGGTAGGGATGGGTTGAAAACAACTCAACCAATATAATTTATACAGGTTTGGGTACTTATATTAACCTTATCTTTATGTATTAACTCTAAGTTAATTAGTTTCAGTTTTACAATGTCTCTTTGTATTTTTATATTATATGGTTAATAAACTTACCATATACATCTGATCGACCCCCAAGTGTTCCATTAATGATAAAACTATCATGATATAAGTCTCTTGGAAGAACCTTATATTTTTATGAATTTAATATCAATTAATAATATAATATTTGTTTTAAAAACTCTTTTATGTCAATTTTGACACAATTCAATAGTTGATTTTTGTGAAACTCATAACAGAATGATTACTTCGAAAGAAATTAATTACATAAATTCTATAATGTCATATTAACTTATTAAATTATTTTAATTCATAAAAACGCTCAAATTATATTTATTTGGGAATTTATAATATCAATTATTTTAAATTTTCACTATTATGGGAATTACTGCATCATCATTGTCTTATAAATAAATTAAATTAATTAATGTCTAGAAATTATAAATAAAATATTATTATGTAGGAAATCTTTTTATCTTTCTAATTAATATTTATAGTCAAAAATAAAACATATAAAACCCTATTTAAAATTTTTTTTTCTAAAAGATATATGCTTGTGTCATTTTTGTATTCATTTTAACATAATTAAAATAAAGTGTCCTTATCACCTACAACTGGCTCCATGGGGTCCCAAAATAGACCCAAAGATGCCTATGGTCTAACATGTATCAACCAATAAGGCTAGGACACGTTTTAGGGTAATTTAGTATTATTATAATCTTATTTTCTAACCCTTATTTACCGGATTTACCCTTAACCATTTTAAATAAAATATTTACCGAAATAATTATTCAAAATGTCTAAAAATAAAAGTTACCTATTTAAACAATTTGAAAATCCTGATTAAAAATATGGAATCCATTTTTCAAAATTCAAAACACAGAAGTGGCAGAAATTAATTTAAAATTAATTCTTGTTGTTAAAACAAAAAACGTGTTTTTAAGAGATAATAACTATCAAAAGATTGGCACTTGTTTATGTCCAGTTTAATTCTAAAACTATGTCCAATGACCAAAATTATATTAAATGGTAAAAATATATTCTAAATATACTTTAAAACCACTGAAATTCATAATTTATCACTATTAATTATTTTGATTATAAAAGTTGTTTTTAATCAAAATTTAGTAATTTTAACTATTCATCAAAATATTAAAGTTATCCAAAAAGTACCAAAATTTCACCTTAGGGTAAATTCGACACTCCGAATTACAAAATGAAGTCCATTTTGAAATATAAAATATATATAATTTCAAAAAGTAGGTATTACTATTCATAACGGCTAGTTTGATCGGTTGTGGTGTGTGTTAAAACTCGAAGTTGCGTACAACACAAGCTACTGTATTCTTCAAAGGAAAGTGTATTGTGGAAGCTTGGGATGTTTCATTTTAAAATTTTCACATCCCCATTTAGTCAAAAAGTTTAAAATATTGTATTTAAAAAGGGTTCACAATTAAAAGTTGATAAAAGTGCAATACTGAAAATGAATTTGTTCTTACATTATGTCTAAGAAACTCATAATATGGATTCTAAAATTATAAGGATTATATAAAGTTTAAAATATAGTTAATACTATTCATAACCTCTTTTGAATGGATTTTTTGGTAAGTCATGGTGAGATTGAACTCGGTGTTGCGTGTAGTGCAAGTTATTGAATTATTTTGAAGAAATAACACACTATGAAATCTTGAGGTGTTACAAAAAGCATCACCCTATAAATTTTAGCTAAAAAAAACCAATAATAGTATATATTAAGGTGTATTGTAGTCCTTGTTGTATTATATTTAAAATAATAGTCTAGAGAATTTAGAAGAAAAGTTATATGTTGATGTTTTAGAGCATTATTTATCTACTGTAAAAAGATATAGAGGATAGAATAATATATTTTATAAAATTATAGAGTGTTCAGATGTAAATATTAATGAAAGTATTTCCAAATTTCTACAAAATTGACAATGTTAAGATTATTGTTCTAAAATAAAACTAAATAATTTCTCAAGAAATAGATAATAATGTTGTTGATATGAGAATGAAAATAAGTTTTACGAACAGATAATTATATAGTGATGATAATAGAAATAATGGTTTTAATAGAAATTAATTTCAAATAATAAGAAAACTTGTTGATATGATTAATATCATTTTGAATTAGAATGAACTATTTTATAAAATATGAATACTGAGAATTGAAAATCAAGAACCACGTGTTTCATAAATTTAACCAAGAATAGTTATGTAATATATTCAACATTATTAATGGATATATATGATAAATGTATTTCATGAACAAATTAAGACTAACCTTACAAAAAAATATGATCCAATATAAAAAAATATAATTGAAAACTAAGGGTTTTATATAAATGAGAAAATTGAAAAATTTGTACTATATAAGATAAAATTTAGACTGATCAAGAAAGGATATTCTCAAATGGAAGGTTATAAATTTTTAAAAACATATACACCTTTGTAAATACATGATACTATTAAAATAATTATGGTACTGTCTAATCACACATGTTTCAAAAATTAGAAAATGTATATGAAGTATATCTTTAAAAACGGACGACTTTTTCAATAATTATATATTGAAAAATAAAATGGCATAATATTTGATTAGGATGGTAGAATGATATTTATACTAAAGAAGGAGTTATATGGTTTTAAATATGACCTTTGATCCTTTTAGTCCATGTATTATGGATTTTTAAAGGATATGATATTTATTAAAGGTAATATTCAATGTAATAATTATATGAAAAAATGAGAAAATGGAACATCATTGTAACTATATATATAGATGAATTATTTTTATCTAGAGATAAGGTGTGTCTCTATGAAGAGTTTGTGGAGATGATGAAAAATATTTTTTAGATTTCATTATTTTTAAAATGATCTATTTTCATGGATTTTAGATTGAATTACATATATCAATCAATATATAAATATTGGAGATTTATTGAAGTTTTCTGGATTGGAAAATGCCAATGAAATTTCCACTACCATTATAGTAAGAACCAAATTATGCAAGGATGATTCTAGAAGCATTTAAAAACAAAAATATTTTAGAAGACTACTTAGAGACAAGATTATCTAACTGCCTCAAGGCTAGATATAACATGAACAATGAATCTCTGGTCTAGATTTCATTGTGATACTAATGTTTCTAATTGATTATATGCTCATAGAATAATTAGATATGTTAAGTGAATAATGAAATATGAATAATATAATATAAAAATACATTCTTGAACATCTTTTTCTTTCCATATTCTGATTGGGCAGGTTGATGTGTATGTAGAATGTATAATTTATGTGAATGATTAATTTTGTGAGGTGAATATGTTTGTTAGAATATTAAAATTTATAATTCATAAACCTTGGGAATTTATGTGTTATAATATGTATCAACCATTAATACAAAAACAAAAGGTTTTTATGAATCTATAGTTACCATACATAGTGATCAAAAGTGAGAGACTTGTAAAATTATATTGGGTTTATCGAAAGTGATATAAATACTATAAAATAATAATACAAACTTGAACCTCATGTTCATTTCATATACTGATTGGGGAGGTGGATGTGTATATAAAATGTATAATTCAAGTTGATTATTAATTCTACGAGGAAAATATGTTTGTTATAATATTAAAATGAATAATTCAGAATCACTGGGAATTTATGTGTTATAATATGTATCCACCGTTAATACGATAACAAAAATGTTTTTATGAATCTATAGTTACCATACCTAATGATAAAAAGTGGGAGACTTGTAAAAACCTATATTTATTATCCAATATGATATTTTGATGTCTTAAAATAAATTAAACTATTCAACGTGCAATGACAATGATTTCAGATGTCATTTTTTCCAAATAGTGTTGCTAGTAGATATGTCATACTCCAAAACATGTCTATAAAATACTTGACTCTAAACATTTTCAACAAAGCCATTCCTTGAGAGAGAATTGTGGAGTTATGTCTAAAACATCATCATTATCAATCCTTGCGCACTTGAATATTTATAATTTTGAATTACCAAATTTTCCTAAGATTTCTATTTTCAAATACGGATAGAATTAATTGGTGAATTTGGAGTGCATTCTTAAGGGGGGGGGGGGGGGGTAGAATAATGACAATATTAAAGATATTTTCCCATCAAATTAAATCAAGAATTTTTTTCGTGGTGAAAGTAATAAGGATAGTGTTCCTAGTTATGAAAGGAATGTTATGGTCTTCAAATAATACTCTCCTAAAATGGAAATGGAATATTCTGTTCAAGCCTACATGTATAATCATATCATGAATAGGGATCCACACATCACTATGGGGAAGGAGTTATAGATTTTCTTGGGGTGCAGTATAGAGTGATGGTAAACCACAATATTTACACATTATTTTCAACAAATAAAAATTGGGATATTAATGAACCCCATTGTTTTTTGGATTGGATTAAACAATCATGGTGATCTCATGGTTCTCAGAATGTTTTAGTTGAATAATTTTATAGAAACCAAATTATATAATCTTATAAAATTTAATGTATCTTGATCTAGTTTGTATGGAATTAAATATCATTAAAGGGAGTTCCATTATGATATAAAGTGTTTCTAATAAGGGTTCCATATCATCAAATGTTCTTTTATGAGTTTTAAGCATTTAAAGATATATATATCGTTTTTTTACATGGTTTAAATAAAATATTGATTTGATCTATATAGATGAATTGGTAATGGAAAATCCATGTAGTTGATTCATGAAGTTGTTTTTGATAAATAAGGGAATAATGTGTATATTTTAGCTACATAAGAGAATCACATATCAATTTATCTATTTAATGGAATAACTAATCAATTTTAACAATATATAAATTAGGATATGTTAATAGACTATAAATTTTGTGTGTTAGTCATGTGTCAAATCATTTAGGGGAACTGGATAGAAAATAAACTATTTAATGTAGAAGACTAATATAATATTTGATTTATTTTGAGATAAACATATCCATTTTTTTAATCATATAACTACACTAAATTCATATTTTAACTATAGTATCAGCATTAATGAAAACCTAATAGTTTTATTTTCATGTGGAGTTATTCAAGCCTCCATAATTATTAGTGTGTGTTCATATGACCTAATAGAGAAGAAATATATTAGATATGTTATGGTGACTATAAGGCATTAATTTATGAATGTTTTTCTATGGAAAAGGGATGGATTTCATTAATTCCTAGTGGGGATATAATATTGAAAAAAACCCCGATGTGTAGAATGTATAGTAGTGAGTGAGACAAAGACAATAATAATGGGATTCATTTGATAATGAATATTTCTTATTTTCATGATAAAAACTGATGGATAACACCTCATTAGTTTATTTTTGATGTAGTTTATAATTTCCATGTTGTTGAATAAAAGTCTTCATTATGGGTGATTCACTCATGCTTATTTTTTCGGTTAATAGAAGGTGATATTCATCCTTACGTTCCTATGAAACCTAATTTATTTTAAGTATACTTTTCATTTTTTATAATCCCCTTTTTATTTGAGGAGTTAGTTGTGTTTTTGGGAATAAGTATTTACATTGTATTAATATGACACATGATCTATTGTATGTGAATTTCACATGGGGATACAGTGATAAAAATTCCTTGTTGGGAGGGCTAACTATCCATGATAATGTGTAGGATTCCCACTATTTATGAAAATTATAAAAATCATTGTGTCTATTAATATTATTTTCAACATGATCATGTGAATAAATGTTATTTATCTTTAGTGGATAATAATATAATGGGTAGAAGAGGATTTATTTCTTTAAAATAAAATTATAAATAATATTTCCCCTATGAGTCAATCCTCTAATGTCATTAGAGGAGACCAATCCATATATTCCTATTAAATATGATGAATATAATATTAAATTAATATCATGATAACATTTATGTAGTATTAATTGATTATACATTTAAATATTTAATAAGATATTAATGTCATATGCGTCATTTTAAAATAACATAGGATACCCAAGAAAAAATAAGAATTAATTGAGAAATATATTATCTGATAAAATTGGAATAGTGTAGATTCATTTAATGGGAATTTTTCTTCCAATCATTCAAGATTTTCTCACTCTTCAATGAAACGTTTATTCAAATAATGTATTACATTTTTTACATAACTGAATATTTTGTTCCATATGATTAATAAGATACTATAAATATTTCATTCTAGATATCACATGGTTGGGTAACCCATTAACAAACTTATCATATAATGGTGTTATATTCACATGGGCATGGGAATTTGAGGATATTTTGAAGGTATTAACAACATAATGGTTAATGAAATGATTTTAAATCTACCACCATGTATTGATGGAATAATACTATATAGTGATTCATCTGTGAAAGGGCATGGTTTTTTCCTCATACATAATAAAAGGTTGATTACATTTGCATTAAGGTAATAGAAAATCCATGAATGGAACTATCCAACTCAACACCATGATCTGGAATATTCAATATTTTACTTTACATTATGAAAAAACAATCACAATAGTTTATGATGTGTTATATATATATTATATAAGAGTTTAAATTATATCTTCCCAAAGAAAGAGCTCATCATAAGGAAATTATGATTATGGAATCTACTCAAGGGATCTGATAACACGATAGACACCCACCATTGTATCAGAATCCATATGGTTGATGTATTATGAAGGTGGAAACATATAATTATGTAACAAATAGAAATTTTAAATTAACAACTTATTATATATACCATTTGTATTTAGATAAATCTATTATTAAACTACCCACCAAAATATTTTTCTTTTAATTTATTATATTCGCCATCTATTGGAACATTCAAATACAAGTAAATATAAACCATAACATACTATACAATAACAATATAACCATTAAATTATATGGAATGATTATTACTCTAAATTTATGAAAATTATTGTTATATATTGATGTCATATAAAATATTAATTACCCAAAAAAAGAAATGTATTTTTTAAAATTATAATTTTCTAAAAGAATGATTACTCAAACAGTGCACACATAATTTAAAATGAATTTTTAAAATTATTAGAAACTATAATTGGGAAAATAAGAATCATTTTTTATAGTGTAATATAAAAACAATCTTATGATGAATGTTTTCTTTTTTTATGAACAGTATCATTTGTTAACAAATATACATAAATTTCTAAATTTTAATTGAAAAATTCATTTTCATTTAATAATGTAAAATGATATATTATATATTTAATTTTTTATAGTAATATCTGTTCAATTTTATATCAATTTATACAATATAGGCCATTCAAATTATTTTCATATAAATATTTCATATAAAAACAATATAATATTTTGAACATTTTTAGTCTAACAATGCACTTTAACATAACACTTCATGGATAATTTTTTAATTTAATTTTTTCAATTATGTGGATTTATTATTTCTATATAGACACAATATTTATTATAATAATAACATATATTTTATAATAATTTCCATTGAATTTCAAATAAAAAGTGATTATTAAAAATATTTAAAATTAATTATTGTTTTAAGGGTACAATGGATTTACTAGGGGTTAAACAATATAAAAAATTGTTAAAATGGATTGAAAAATCTACTAAAATATATTTTATGGGAGTATTTAGAACCCATGGTGTATAATACATCTGAATAATAATATTTAGACCCTTATTTCATGTCAAATATGTAACGACTTGGGTTTTACTTGTATTTTTTAAAATTATATGGAAATATTACGATTATGTGAAAATCGGTGTCGCGTTATTCCGATCCCCAGTGTGGCTGAAATGAATTTATGAATGTTTTTTATGGTATGTTTAATAAAAAAGCGAGCGACATTATCTAAATTTTGAACCAGTTCTCAGATTAAAAATATGAGGGCACCATTGAATCTGCGGTGCCGAGATTCGCTTAAGGGAGTCTTCACTTTGACCATAGTAAGTCTGGAGAAAAATTTAATTTCTGGGTCTTTTTAAAAGAAATAAATAACATAACATTGTCATTGTATTATCATTATTTTCCTACAAAGGACAAGTGTCAATATGGGACCAATGATGTGCAATGCCAATAAATGGAATGACATTTCAATCCCACATAATATCAATGTTAGGTTATTATGAATGTTCTTAATTAATGAGCCCCCATTAATTACCAACATCGTTACATGCCCTCCCCCTATCCTATCAAAATGGAGCATGGGAGGGGTATCGACATAGTTTCACCAAGCAACAATGAGTGAATAAAGTGTTGTGATGCCCAACCCTTGGAGGAAAGAGTAGGTTCCAGTGAGTGGTGAAGAGAAACACTGAAACCTCGAACCAAAGATCGTAGATCAAGAGACGTCATTGGAGGCTAGTTGATAGGATAGAGAACATCGACCCACTTCATCAACCATGGGCGTTTCTCCATCATTCTTGAGGTAGGTGTTTGATAATTGTTTAATTCAAGTGATTATTTGGAACCATTTCATATTCCCTCATGGTTACAATATAATGTTTAGGGCATTGGCCTAATGAACCCAACCCAAACCATCTGCTACTTTGCTAACCTTGTGCCCTCCATGGAAGATCGTTGGCGTGGCTACACCGACCAACTATGAAGGAGGTGTTGCACCGATGTGTGCCCTAAGAGGAAGCCACATCACTAAGCTGCGACGTTCATCGGAGCATCCAGCACCGGCCACCCATGGTGTAGGTCTGTCACACTATTGCATGTATCCGTTGAGAATAGGGTTGCAGTATGTTAGTCGCGATGGTTGCTGGAGAAGGCTAACACATCTTCCGGTCGCAAAATGGAAGCGAGGAGCAACTAGCACACTGATGGTGGGGAAGAATTCATGATAGATTCCACGGAGGAGGCCAAACCCATGCCTCTAATGGGTTCCATTTGACTATGTGGCGTCCATCTAGCACCGCCATTTCAGAAAGCCGAATGGCCTCCGGGCCATTTGGGCCCCAGGGGGGAAATGCCCCCCCCCCCCATGCCAGCTCAGGCGGACCGCAGGTCATGCCTCACGTGGCCAACCTACCTGCCCAACAGGCCGCACCACCTTTTGGGCTGGGCCACCTTCTCAGCACGCCACACTTCACATGGCCGGGCTGCCTTCCCAACGGGCCGGGTCTGTCCGACCAGGACGGACCGGACCCATAAACACTTAAAGGGACATATCTTGAAAACCGAATGTTTTTTTGAAAAATTTTCTATGTCATTGAGATCATTTCATAGAGAAATTACTATTGGTATAATACACATGATTTTTGGTGATATTTGGATTACGTCAGGTTTGGATCGAACCTGAATCCAACTGTGCCCTCAAAACAAAAACGCTTATAACTCACAGACCGAGAATCTGATTGTTGCACCGTCAATCGCATTGTACCCTTACAACATGTAGGACATTTGTGTTACTATTATGTGTATATTATTGGTGGTTGAAGAATGACTGATATATCAATGGATAGATTCTATGGAACATGAAGGCACCGGGAGTGAGGAATCCTATGGCAGGCTTTAACGTGAAGAAAGAACATCGATCCTATGAGGGTTAGCATCTATCAATACTACATGGGTCATCATGTATCAGATCAAGTGTTGGTTAGCCCTCATTGATCATATGTGGGTCAAACATTACTGATCTTGTGTGGATCAGATCTTCTGTGGGCCAACATGGGTTAGTTATTTATCGATCATGGGTGGGTAAGAAGTAGTGCCTCTTAACAGAATATGATGAACTAGCTTATGAATAATCAAATGAACATCCTTAATAATGTTATAACTGATTGTGAGCTGAGTCTTTTACCTTCGTGGTGTTATCTTCATGGAGTTAAATATGTGGTACTATAATCTTCATGGTGTTTTCTATAGGGTATTTCTAACTTCGTGGTGTTACCTGTGTGGTACTTCACCCTTTGTGGTGTTGTCTTAAGGGTCTTACCTATGTTGTACTTCTACCTTTGTGGTGAGGTCTTTGTGGTGTTAAATGTGTGGTACTTCTATCTTTGTGGTGTTACCTATTCGGTATTTCGACTTTCATGGTTTTATCGTTGTGGTATTATTCCAACATGTATGATATGAGTGTATCTTGATAACATAGGTATATGTATGGGAATATTCCTAAGTAGTGTTGATGTATTTCTTGGTGGTATTTCCATTGGGGAACTCTGGGAGACCTACACGGGTCTCAGGTTCCCTATTGAGTATCGATATACTCACCCCTAAATGGGCTACACTTGCACCATGTATTGTCTTGTGCAGATGATGGAAAACATTGATCGAGGATGAGGGAGCCAGGACTAGATAGTACTCATAGGTGGACCATTTGGCATGACATGATTCATGGACTACTGATCGGGAATTGTACCCTCCCATCCGGTTGAATCCTCGATAGACGATACTTGAGATGTTTTCCCATTTTTATTTGTATTTTTACTTTTCAGTTGTACGTGTACATTTCATTTGGGCTTGTATTCTGACCCCTTTTCTTTCAGCACAATTTTACTACAGGAGTTTACTTCATGGTTGCTTCTAGTTTTTTTCTTCGACTATATCTATGTACAGGTTAAAAAGAGAATGCTTTCCCATTCTAGGGGTATGCATTTTCGGTGCTAGTCTCAAGCCCCTAGAATATGGAAGGTGGGCTTGGGGTTGTCACAACACAACCCCCAAGGGATGGGTTGTGACAAAGTGGTATTAGAGGAGTCATTTCTACCGAAGCACTAGGACTCTGATCGTTCCTATGTGGGATTAGTGTTTAGTGTTATGAGTTTTGTTTTTAGTATGGGGATTATAGTGTTGGTGTGGCATCCAATGTATCCATACACCAGGACCCTGACTTCTAATTTCCAACTTAGTGTACTAAAACACATATTGCATGTTTTTTGAAAAGTCTTTCATGTGATCTATTTGAGACTGCTCATGAGGAAAAACTTATTTATGGTGGAACACCTGTTTTCATTCAGGTTTCCACCACATAGACAACCATACATAATTCCAATGATATTACGTGACAATGGACCACAAATCAATGAGGCCCTAGTGAAGTTAACTCATACAGTGTTAGCACAGTCATGTGGTGTACCATCAGCACCACTACTCAATGGAGATCCATTGACACGAGCCCCACCAGTAGAGGATGCACGCCTACTGAGCGTGTTGCATGAGTTTCAGTGGTTGTGGCCTTAGAGGTTCCATGGAAATATAGACATGTAGGCGGTTGAGGATTGGTGGGAGGCTGTGTCCAGGGTTTTTCGCCTTGTTGGGACACTTGCTAACCTTATAGTGATCCTTGTATCTATTCTTTTTCAAGATGTAGAAGGGAGATGTTGGAGCACGATTATTTAGATACATGATGAGTTGACCCTCATCTGGGTGGTCTTTTATATCCCTTTCAATGTAGATTTTTTACCAAAGACTCTATGCACAGTGTGTATACAGGAGATGCTTCACTTACAGTTGGGCATCATGACAATGTCCTAGTACCCAGTGATGTTCACCGATCTCTCCCACTACTCTATTGACATGGTACATGACACTTTCATTAGGCCCAATCCATTGATCAGGGTCTCTGACGGGATATCATATCATTAATGATATCTCTTAGCCTACCGATGCAGGCTGGGGTGTTAGAGCGAGCACTTTGGGTGGAGAGATTCCTAGACGATCAGGCACTAATTGCGAGAGCCACCACCGAGCGTCTGGTAGTAGAGTCATCTATAGAAGGTAGTAGACGGATGACACAGGGTCCTAAGCAAGCCATTCTTTCATGTGGGAGACCTCAGGACACATGGTAGGTAGTGGGGGTTCATGAGATAGAGGGGGACATCATAATAGCAGACAGGGCTACTCATGCTGCGGGTAGGGTGACATGGCACGTGACTGCCCGACCCACTGTACGGATGACCAGAAAATAGAATAGGGACCACCGAGGGAGAGGAATATATTTGATCAAGGTGTTCCATAGGTAGTAGGCCAATGGGGAATATGAGTTTTCCATTTTGTAGGTAGTAGTAAGATATTTGAGGTTCTACCACAACCACCACGAGGTGGTCTTCCCCGACCATAGGATGAAGGTGGACTAGGATGAGCTCAGCTTTCGGAAGCTGAGACTTAAAACCATGGATCTCTGAAGATGATTAATGGTATGATCTATATCTACAAAACCTTATCTGATGTACTTATTGACACATATGTCAGTCACTCTTTTATTTCCACAACCCTCCTTCGAAGCTCAAATATTCTGGTAGAGCTGTTGGCTCAATCATTACAGCTACATACTTCTATAGGAAATGATTAAACGATTATATATTGGTGCTAGTAGCATGACCTTACTCTAGAAGGTGATAGGTTCAGTTGGGATCTTCTAGTAGTTCCATCATGGCTTTACAACCTCTTCTTTGGTATGGACTAGTTATCCATAGTCCATGATCAGATTGATTATATTAGGAACAATGTGTGGTGTGTCCACGAATATGGGAACATGTATTCCATCAATGGTGAGAATGGAATCTTTGCAGCACATGTTGGACTTACCCAAAAGAGGGGGCATCTGATCACACATCCGTTGGCCAGCCATACCCTTGGAGCAATTCATGTTGAGAGACCAAACTATCATCTATTGGTGGAAAAGTATGTTGATATCTTTCCTAATGATGTTCTTTGACAACCTCCCTACAAGGAGATAGAGTTTTACATCAAACTATAACCCGAGACGACACCAATATCTACATTACAATATCAGATGGCTCTTTGAAGCTTCACACGTTACGGGTATAGTTGGAGGACTTGCAGAAAACGAGGTTCATAAGGACCAGTGTTTCTTCATGGAGGCCCCTATTTTGTTCTCCAAGAATGAATATGGGAGCTAGAGACTCTGTGTGTACTACAGGCTCTTGAACTAGGTGAATATGAAAAAATAGTATCCACTTCTAAGTATTTATGATATTTTCAATCAACTGAAGGGAGCTCGTTAGTTTTCGAAGATAGACCTCAGATCAGGTTATACTCAACTCACAAAATGAGATGAGTATTTGTAGAAGACGACCTTCAAATATCAGTATGGCCACTATGAGTTTTTCATTTTACCGTTCGGCATGACCAATTCCCCATAAGTGTTCATGAGACTCATTAACATGACCTTTCTTCTATAACACAATCTCTTTGTGGTGGTCTTCATTAATGATATATTGATATACTATATGTTAGGGGAGGAGTATGCCTATCATTAATATATTGTTCTGGATACAATCCAAATGAACCATATTTATGGTAAGATCCCGATGCTCTAGTTCTGGATATGAAAGGTACACTTTATAGGACACGTTATCTCGGTTTCTTCAGTTGCAGTGGATCCAGTGAAGATAGAGGTCGTGCTTTCTTGGGATCCACACATGATTGTGACCAAGGAGTGATGTTTCCTAGGGTTGGATGGATACTAACAATGATTTGTGCCAGATTTTTCAAGAGTTGTGGAACCCTTGGAAATGTTGAAGAAAAACATATAGCCCTTCATTTGGATGGAGAGATTTCAGAATAGATTTCATGAGATGTGGAAGAGACTGATGAGTGCCCCCATCTTAAGGTCACCAAAAGAGGGTGTTCGGTATATAGTATATTGTGATGAATCGGGGAATTGACCTGGATGTCTCCTGATCTATGAGAGAGTAGTGATCACTTGGGATTCACAAAAATTGAGAAAACATGAGTATATCTATTCTATCCATGATGTAGAGTTCGAAAAAATGGTCTTCACCCAAATGATGTGGTGACATTACTTGATGGGTGATCATTTTATATTCTACTCATATCACAAGAGGATCAGGTATATCTTACCTCAGAAACAACTGAACCGGAGACATCGACGGTGGCTGGAGTTCATCTAGGACAATGACTTCGAGATAGTATGTACTCCTAGGAAGGGGAACATGGTAGCATATGCACTTCGCAGGATGTCTAGTCTGTATGTGCTAAATGTGGAAACATTGCATCTAGTCGCATTGAAGATATCCTTCAAGGATAGATATGGAGTAGAATACCTCTAGTATTATAAATTCACATCCCCACTCCTTCAGTGAGTCTAGAAGTCGTAGCTTGGGGGCACTGACTGCGAGGCTCAACGTGCTCAGATATCCACACGATAGACACTTGATGGAGTTTCCAATGGTGGGGAGCACGTCGTCCTATTTAGATGAAATAACATGGTTCCAATGGCCTTATGAGAGGATATATTTATGGAGAACCAAACATCCCCCTTGGTGGTGCATCATAGTGTGGTGAAGATGTTAAAGGACCTTTAGAATCTGAACTGGTGTTCAGGGATGATGAATGTAGTGGAAGAGTTTATTTCTCGATGCCTCACTTGTCATCAAGTGAAGGACGAGCATCAGGTTTCAGCAGGCATAGCACAACCAGTAGGGGTGCCAGAGTGAAGGTGGGGTAGAATCTCCATGGACATTGTGACAGTTCTTTCATTTACATCCAGGGGAAATGATTCCATTTGGGTGATCGTTGACTGTTACATCAAGTCGGCCCACATCCAACCTATCCAATTGGAGGGATCAGTATGGGGCTTGGGACCCCTCTACGTATAAGAGATTGTGTGACTTCATGGGGTTCCATTGATGATTTTCTCTCATCATGGCATATGTTTTACTTTTCAGTTGAGGAAGGGATTGCAGGAGGGGATCGAGACTTAGCTACGTTTGAGCACCGCCTTTCATCCTCAGACGAATGGTCAGACTGAATGGAACATTCAAATGCTGGAGTGCATTCTTTGTACTTATGTCATTTATTTTGGTTGTAGTTGGGAGGATCATTTTCCCTTGGTGGAGTTCACATACAACAAAATTTATCACTCTATAATTGATATGGAAATATTAGAGACCTTGTACGATTGACCATGCAGATCACCTCTACGCTGGTCAGACTAAGGACAGTTTGCACATATGGGTCCAGAGTTGGTATGGGCTACCACTGAGAAGGTGAAAATCATCTTGGAGCACATGAAGACTACACATAGTATATAGAATTCTTATGTTCATATGAGGTAGATACCATTTGAGTTGTTGGAGGTGGACCACTTATTCTTGTGAGTATATCTTCTATAAAGACTATAAAGATTTGGTCCATGTGGCATGTTTTCACCGAGGTTTATCAGATATTTTCTAATAAGTTGGAGGAAAGTCGAGATGGCATACCTGTTGGATCTTTTACCACAGTTGGAGAAGGTGCACAAAGTCTTCCACATCTCCCAACTGAATATATTTGTGCATGAACTAGCTCACCTCATCGACCTTGGTGAGTAGGTATTGTATGACTGGGAGAAGATTACTGAGGTTCTATTAGAGATTGAGGATCGATAGGAGTGAGTCCTTCATGGGAAATTGATACCTATAGTGATAATTCATTGTTTTCATGGGAACCTCTAGGAGGGCACATGAGAGCGGGAGGATCAAATTCATGCTCAGTACAAACATTTGTTTTCTTAGTCTAGGTTGTGGCTTTCTAGGATGAATGTCCCTAAGGTGGGGGGAATGTAGTGACCCAGATTTTCCATGTAATATTGTTATAAATTATTTATATATATTACAGGTCTATGAAAATTGATGGAACGTGATTCCGAGCCCAGTGCACCCAGAATTAATTTCTGAATTTATTTTAAGGTATGTTCAGTAAATGCAGGAGTATAATTTTCTATCTTTTAAACCAGTGCATGGATTTAAATTATGAGGGCCCCGTTGAATCCACAACAATGAGTTTCACATAATGGAGGATTCACTTCTACGGAAGTAGGTCCGGAGAAAAATCATCATGCTTGGACCACGATGGTCTCACGTTGGCCCACACAGGACAGGCAAAAAATGAACATGGGACAATCATCATGCTTGGACCACCGGAATTCCATAAAAAGAGATCACCCAATCCCGACCCTGATCTAGAGCTGGTGAATACACCAAATTATCGTCCAGAGAAAAGCCTGAGACCAATGTAGTTGCACACTGAACCACCAGATCCCGACCCTGATCCAGAAATGACCATGAAAGACATCCTGAGAGAGGATAAATATGGAAAGATAGGAACTTCACCACCAGGCCCAATCACCCATCAAACATGGAAAAGGGTGCAATGAGAAGACAAATATAGTAAAGTGGACGACCATGAACCTAGGGGGACTATAAAGATGAATTAAAAGAAGATTGTCAGTGGGGGACTCCCCTAAAATATGGAAAATAACGGGAGTAAAACAAGTTCGGAGGACTCAAAGGCGGAGGTGGGTACGACCCGGCCCCTCCTAGAACAAAGACCGTCTTATTCGTGAACTGTTGTGGTCTTCGAAACCCACGAATGCTTCACATGATCTAGCGCAATTGCTCCCAAAGTCAACTCGACATGGTTTTCCTGTCCGAAACCATATTGGAAAACAAGGACACCACCAGCATTGCTCTGAAATGTAGCATCCAAGGCTTCCACCCGGTCTCCCGACAAGGCCACTCTGGGGGAATCTGTCTCCTTCGGAAGTATTTTTTCGACGTTAAGATCTTGTCTTTATCCTCACACCATGTGGCTATGGCTATTCATGCAGACCACACCCCGCCATCAACTTTTGTGGGATTCTATGGTTGGCCACCCCATAACGAGAAGTGGAAATCATGGGATCTTCTCTGAAAGCTGAGTCACGATCTTTAGAGCCCTATTATATTCAGAGGGGACTTCAATGAGATTATGTTTCTGAAGAAAAAAAGTAACAGAACCGTCCGAACATCTTCATCGATGTCAAATTTTAAGGATGCGGTCTCTAGAGCAAACCTGGTCGATCTGGGTTATGCGGGAAATCCATTCACATGGTTTTGGGGTAATACAGATGGCTCCAGCATTTCTGAACGACTTGAAATATTTCTTGGGAACAACAGATTATAGAAATCTCTTCAGTATGTTCCACATCATCCACCTGATGCTCCATTGATCAAACCATGCCCAATTGACACTGACTGCAGTCAAGGAGAATGGAACAGGCATTCCAGCAGACCATTTAGATTTGAAAGCTTCTGGTCAAAAGAACAGGAATGCAATGGTATTATCTGATCAAGTTAGAAGTGTAATCATGTAGACGTTGGACTCAATCTCAAACATGTCACATCCGATCTGAGGTCTAGGTGCGACAAGAAACTTCCCCATCCCGATATACACTATGATTTAGTTGAATGGAAAATCCATAATCTAATCAAGAAACCCCCATAAAACTGCAATATATCTTTAATTAGTTCCACTCAAGATGAGATGGATGCGGCCCTGCGCATCAAGGAAAGCTTCAGGACTATGCGGGTGTGGGACACCAATATTACCGACGAGAATGCTAATACACAATATTTTCATCAAAAAGCATCAGCAAGGAACCAGAAGAATTATATTACTTGTATCTCTCAACTACATGGTAGAAAATCTCTATCACCGATGGAATCCATGAATATTTGACCTGTTATTTTCAGAACCTCTTCTCAGGAGGAACTCATCTCATTTCTGCTGATGTAGAGGATTTCATTATAATTTTGATCACCAATGAGATCAATCAGAAACTCACCAAATATATGAAAGATGAGAAGGTACGTCTGGCTCTGAATCATAACCACCCCACTAAGGCCCCTGTCTCAGACGATTTCCATGCCATCTACTTCAAACAATACTGGCACATTATCAGCCCCGAAATCGGCAATTTGATGAGGAATATTTGGTTAGGGAATACAAGCATTTCTTCTATCAATGAAATCGTCTTCATCCTCATTCACAAAATAATGAAACCTCTGGAGGTCCCTAACATCAGACCTATCAGCCTATGCGATGTCTATTACAAAATTTTCTCAAATATCTTAGTTAATCGGCTGCATCCTTGGTTTCCTGACAACATCTCTGAAAACCAGAGTGCCTTCTTGGCCAATAGACAGATCACTGAAAACGCAATTATGGACCATGAAGTGTTCCTCTCCATGAAAAAATGCCGCACCGTGAAAAGAGGAACCATGGATTTGAAATTGGATATGACTAAGGCCTATGATAAATTAGAATGGCACTTCCTCAGAGTGGTAATGCTAAAAATGGGCTTCTATTATAAATGGTTAGATATGGTCATGTACTATGTCTCGAACGTCACATTCTAAATCACGGTCAATGGGGAGCTCACCCAAGGATTCTCCCCATATTGGGGACTTTGACAGGGAGATGCTCTATCCCCTTTCTCTTTATCATGGTGGATGATGATTTTTATAACTTTATTTCCAGGGCCACATCCTCTAACTCTTTACATGGGGCAAAGGTGTGCCATGTAATTCCATCGGTATCACATATTTTATTCGCCGATGACTACCTCATTTTCCCTAGAGAAACCACTAATGAATGCTTGGTAATCTTCCATGTGATCCAACAATACGAGAGGGCTTCCGGTCAGTCAATCAATCATGGAATGTTGGAAATCTACTTCAGCGCAAGGGTACCTCCTTCTAAGAAAGAAGAACTCTATGAATATGTATAAATCCATTTGGTTGAGAAATACCAGAAGTACCTCGGGCGTCCCAGGGTTATTGGTCACTCCAAAAAAGAAATCATTGCATCCTAGATGGACATGATTGTGATGAAAATTCAAGGATGGACCCCCAAAAAAATTACCAAAGCCGTTAAGGGGGTCCTCGTTAAATCTGTCATCCAGTCTATCCCCAGCTATTTTAGGTCCCTATTTAAGCATCTGGCGGCCGTTGTCAATGTAATCCACACATGCACAGCCCACTTTTGGTGGGGGGAGAATGATGGAAAGAATAGAACCCACTATATTTCTTGGGAGAAACTATGCAAACCCCAGTCTGAGGGAGGTATGGGATTTTAGAATCTCTTTCATTTCAATGACGCACTGCTGGCTAAGAATGGTTGGAACTTGATCAACCATCCATCATCTATCTATGTGCACATACTCCATGATAAATAATTTCCTCACAAGGACTTCAACGTCTAATCTGTTGGCCCCCATCCAAGAATCCTATGGAGAAGTATTTGGGGGGACCGAAGTCTCCTCGAAAAAGGGCTGGGTTGGAGGATTGGGAATGGCCAAACTTTAAAAATTTGGACCAATCCATGGCTGATTGATAAAGAAGGTGTATGGGAATCATCCTCTACCCAACCAGGGTTTGAAGATTCCACTGTTAGGTGCTCTCTTTTACGATCAAGTTACTGGATGGTGTCTAAATAAGATTCACACATGGTTCAATGAAAGATACAAACGAATTCTCCTAAGTACCCCCTGGGTCCCAGACACAGGCCCTGACCATTTCTTCTAAATGAACGACCTGTCAAGAGCCCACACAGTGATGTTAGGATACCATCTCACCATTAGAAACCAATCAGTCTATTGGGTTGGGGGACCTTGGAAGTCAATTTTGAATTTCAACCTCCCTTCAAAAATCCTCTACTTTTGGTGGCAGGTGTGCTCGGGAACCCTTTCTACCATGAGCGTTCTCTCCTTCAGTCATATTTCAAGTGACGATTCTTGGCCTTTCTGCCCAAATGTCTTAGAGTCTCCCTTGCACGCCATCATCCAGTGCCTAGGGGCTAAGGAAATTTGGAACAAATGGGGCTCTACTTCAGAAAATTCACTAGCAATGGCCTCTGACCTCCCATACTTTCTAATGCGTTGGTTCTCCTCCTTCTCGTCTGCTAGAGGGGGTTCACTTTGCACCCTGGCTTGGATAATTTGGGTCTGTCTCAATGAGGTAGTTTTCAACCATGTTCACAGAACCCCAGAATTCTGGATTGAATGGGCCTTTTCGTGGATTGGGGGATGGAAGCACCATAATGTTTAACAAAATCCCTTTGGAACCCCTTATTTTCCTTCCAATTAGTTTCCTCCAAGTGAGAGGATTCTTAAGATTAATTTGGATGCGTCTCTCCCCAAAGATGGGCATGTCTCCCTCAGTATCCTATCTCAGAATCATCAGGTGAATGTTGTTGCAGCAAAAGATGATTCACACTTTGATTTCTAGGAACTTGTGGTGGCCAAGGAAACTTCCATCCATGCAGGTATGATGCTCGCCAAGGACAGCGGATGGGAGAATATCAACCTCGAATTAGACTGTCTCACCATTATCAATGCTATCAATTCCAAAAACGGTGGCCTCCAGTCTTTTGGATCCCTCATCAGGAGATTACTTTCTCTCCATGAAGGCTTCTCAATCTTCACTTTCTCCATTACTAAAATGAAGGAAACAATGGTTCCTGTCATTTGGCAGTCTCAGGCCCCTATGATGTTAACCAACTCTGGCTGGACCATTTCTCTTCATGGATTTGTGATTGTACATTCACAGTTCATTAACATTAATGAATCTATCTTTTCATAAAAAAATATTTTGTTTTTCTATTATCATTCTTTTCCTCCAATAGACAAGCGACAATGTGGGACCAGAGATGTGTCAAGACAATAAATGGTTTGAACTTTCAATCCTTTGTAACAACAACATTGGGGAATTAAGTAGGATCCTAATTAATTAGATCCCATTAATTCCTTGCATCATTACTTACCCTATACCTCTCTTATATATATGGAGCCTGGGGATGCATATCAGCATAGCTTCACCACGCAAATAAGTGAAAATAATGTTCCATGATGCCCAACCCTTAGAGGATGGAGCCAGTTCTAGGGAGAAATGACAAGTGACACTAAACACCTGAATCGAAGATCGATGATCAAGAGAGGTTGTTGGAGACTAGTTAAAGGGATTGAAAACACCAAACCACATCCCCAACCATGGGAATTTCTACATCATTCTTGAGGTAAGGGTTTGAATATTGGGGAATTCATGTGATTTTTTGAACTATTTAATCCTACCTCATGATTAAAACCTATCACAGAGGGTGTAGGCCTAAAGAACCTAGACTAAACCATCATCTACTTTTCTAACTTTTCACCCTCCTTAGAAGATAGCCAGCACAGCGCCCCCGATTGCCTATGAAGGAGAAGGCGTGGTGACGCATGCTACAAGAGGAGGCCGCAGCACTAAGTCTTGGTGTTCATGAGTGCAGCTAAAAACAACTATCCATAGAGGAGGTCTGCACACCATCAGGCAAAGCTGTTGAGCAAAGGGCCGCTACTAGTCATACACAGTGATCGATTGAGGAGGCTGAAACATCGATCAACGGCAGATGGGATGGGTAGTGTGACTAGTGTACCACTACTGGTAATTAAGCAGCAACCGAAGCTGAGGCAATGCCAGAACCTACACCTCTAGTGGGTTCTGCGGTGACCAGGCTGTGCCTGTGGGGTACATCCATTTCAGAAAGCCAAATGACCTATGTCCCATTCGTGACACTAGGGGGAAACTCCCCCCTTGGATGCTCAGGTGGACTGCGGGTCACGCCTTCTGCGAGCCGTGACTCACAAGACCATGTGTCATGCCCAGCTGGCCACACCCACATCTGGGCTAGGCCTCAAGCCATGTGGGTCGCACCTCATGTGTTCGGGCTGCCCGAACTGGGGGCCATTCCTCACACAGACAAGTTGCTAGCCTAGTGGGCCGAACCCCCCTTGCAGGCCAGACCGGTCGGCCGAGCCTCCCCTCTTGTGGGCAAGGCTGGAAAATGGCCTAGTGGGCTGAGCCAGGGGTGGCCCATCCCCGCCGGTCGGACCAAGACTGGGTTGGTCCGGGTCAGACATGACTTGGGCCCAACCGGGCCCATTAACATTTTAAGAGGCATATCTTGAGAACTGGACGTCTGTTTGGTGAACCGTCTTTGGTTTTGGGATTCTTGGATCAATACGGTACATTTGGTATACTCTACATGAGTTTTGAATATAGTTGGAGTATGTCTAGGTTAGATTGAATTTAATCCTACCGAGACCTTGGAACAAAAATTCTCATAACTCACAGATTGGGTGCCCGATTGACACACCATCTTTAGTGTTGGAACCCTTATGACATGGTTTTCCTTTGGGGTATTCTTAAATTGAGATTAGTAGCTATTTAGGAATGATTGATATCTTGATTGGAAGATTCTACAGAACCCGAGCTCAATGGGTGTGAGGAATCCTATGGCTGGCTGTAACATGATTGAAGAACATTGATCTTGTGTGGGTTAACCTATATCGTTCCTATGGGGGTAGAATTTTATCAGATCCTATGTGGGTTAGTGATCATCAATATTGTGTGGGATAGCGCATACCGATATTTTATGGTTCAGATCCTGGGTGGGTCAATGGGGTTTAGTTACCTATTGATCCTATGTGGGTAAGCTCTAGTGCCTCTTAATAGAATAAGAATACCTAGATTACGTCTAATCATATTTACATCTGTATTATTGTCTTACATGATTTTGAGTCTATTACCTTTGTGGTGTTGTCGTTGTGTATTTACCTGTGTGGTAATACTATATTCATGGAATTAGTTGTGTGGTACATCTATCATCATGGTGAAACCTGTGTAGTACATCTACCTTCATGGTGTTCTCTTAGTGGTGTTACCTATGTGGTAATTCTACCGTTGTGGTGATGTATTTGTGGTGTTACCTATGTGGTATTTTTATCTCAGTGGTGTTACCTGTGTGGAATTTCAACCTTCATGGTTTTACCTTTTTGGTATTCTTTCTTCATGTATGATATTAGTATATCTTGATAACATATTTATATGTACCAGAATGTACCAAAGTATAGTTGAAGTCTTGCGTTGTGGTATTGCCTTATGGAAATATGGGAGACATAATTGGGCCCCAAGGTCCCTAATGTGTGTCATTATACTCACCCTTGCACAGGCTATGCCCACACCATGTTTTGTCTTATGCAGACGGAAAACATCACTGATAAAGGATGACGTATCCAGAACTGGATGGTACTCAGAGGTAGACCATTTGGTGTGACATGACGTAGGGACTACTGATTGTGAACTGTACCTACCCTTCAAGTAGGATCCTCAGTGGACGATCCATGAGATGTATTCTTCTTTTCAGTTGTATTTTTACTTTTCAGTTGTACTTTTACATTAATAGTGGCTTGTATTCATGCCCCTTAACATTTTGCACACCTTTACTATAATTATTTGCTTCATGGTTGCTTCTAGTTGTGTTCTTGGACTGTGTGTCTGGATAGGGTAAAAAACAAAATCCTTCTCATTTTAGGGAAATGCCTTTTCAGTGCTATTCACTCGCTTCAATCCTATGGAGGGAGGGATTTTGGTATTCACGGCATGGTGTCGGTGGGATGGGTCGTGACAAAATGCTTTGGTAGAATTTTTTGTTTTCAAAAATTATAAGTGTACTGTTATACTCCCTTAAAAATTGCCACCCCTCTCATATTTTATTAAAACTTTCAAACCCAATTTATAAGGAAAATACCAACTGAAATAACGTTTTAAATCACATCCTCTCCTAAAATAATCCTTACATGGTTAATAAATCCAGCTGAAGATCGATTTTGGAGAAAAACTACAAAGTATAACCAAGATAGACGTAATGTTATTTAATGAGAATTATTATATACTTTCATCCAAGATATCATTAAATTATAATTAATCATCACATATACATAAATTATTTTTATATAATTTTAATTTCTAGGAAATTTTTTTTCATCAAATGGGTTATGAAATAATAAGTCAACTGTATGGTGGAATACCGTCTCTTGAACTGATGTCATTCATTTTTCTACTACCACCTCTCATGATTGCGTAATATTATGGATATAACACACAAAAAAACATATAGAAAAATATATGATATTTATAAAATAACTTTTTTATTGGAGTCATTATATAATATATATACCTTTTTGAATTTCCACTTCATATGATATGTGATAATTTCGCTCGAGTTTATGGTGGGATACCACATCACGAAGCGACATGATTTGTCATTAATTGATGATTTTCAGGGAATGTAATGAGGGAAACATTAATTAATATATGTAATATATTTTACATAATTATAATATTCCTAACTTACGATTCATGATTTAAAGATAATATAACATTGTGTTATACAGAAAAAATGATAATATCAATCATTAACATGTGGAATACTACCATCACCAAGTAATATGACTCTCAATTCATAACCAAAAAAATAGAAGTTATATATATGTATATTTAAATAAATAATCATATATATATATAAATATATTTATGATAATATGATCACATTGAAAATTTAAAATATTACTTACTAACTTTCCATAACGTTCATTGAAAAATGGAAATGTTACATGTCCGTATATTTGACCTAACGTATCCATTACTGTAACACAATCCATTATAACGAAATATCAGTCATGATTTGTTTCAAATGTATAATTTAATTATAAATAAGATATTACTTTCATGAATTTTATTTTTTAGATTATTTGTATATATAATAATCATAAGAACAGAAACATTCATAACAAAGAACGAAAGAAAAAACTAGGAAATTATCACCATAAACAATGAAAATGAAAAATTATTATTAAGGAATGGGTTATAAGATGTTATAAAGAAATAATATATGATTTTATAAATATCAATAATTGTTTTTAATAATATATTAACTTTTATAAAACAACTATAAATAGTTTTGAATCATGTTCAACAAAAAGTAAGCTTAAGGTTTGAGACATTGTATCAATTCCCCTTCATTGAGGAATATTGAATTATTGTGTAGTAATGTTCACTTATATTTTTTATAGATTTTCCTTTATAACATATAATATCATGAATAATTAATGATAATTGGTGTTTATGTTTCAATTTGAAATATCTCTTCAATGTTTATTTTTTAATCAAATTTTCCTTGACATAACAATTTTTTAAAATTAATTTCATTTAATTGGGTTATATTACATGACAAATGGTATCGATATTAAATGATTATGTGTCCAAAGAATTTCGACATACATTTTCATATTTGTTATTTTCTATATGTATTACATTTATACACATAATCAGATCTTTTTATTTATCATTTCATCGTTAATATCATTGTAATTGTTTGTTTCATAATCACTTTCTAAACAATGTTGTTTGTTATTGAAACTTAATTGAATGAAACTGAATGACCAATTGTCTAAATAATCAATATAATATTATTCTTATCTTCTTATTTATGATAATTTAAAGCAATCTAAGTATTTTTTAAACTTTTTGGCACTTAATATAAATGAGAGATTTTTTTTAAGGAAATGAGACATCATTTCACGCTTTGGACAGAAATTCATTTTATTCCCAGAAATTGTTCCCCAAATATGTAATCGAAAATTATTTATTAAATAAATTTCTATCCATTTTTTCTTTTTAAAAAAATTAAATGAAATATTCATAACTATATCACAAAAATTACCTTTTGGATTATATCAAAAATTGAATGCAATCATTGTTTTATTGTGTTAGGAATGAATTGTATTTATATCTATCATGACCTCTATTATATTTTAAATATTCCATTACATGATTCAGATATTATTTTCGGAGAAAGTTATTTTCAAAATAATTTTGTGACTTTACTTTTTAAAATTTATTTTCTAAATGGAGATAATATTTTCCTCAAGAATGTTTTTAATGATCTTGTTATGGTATTTCTATTCATTGATGAAAATAGGTCCTTATTATTATTCAAATGGGTATATGTTGTATTGATACCACCCTTATTCTTACACTAGATTTTTTTAGAAAATTTTTAGAAAGTAATGTATTAATATTCACTTCCATTATTCATTTTTTACTTATTAACATTCCCTTGAAATATTCACTTACATGTCATCATTAAAAATTAAATTTTAAAAAAATAACCATATTAACTATCCTGGCCAATCTTATTATTTAAAAAAAATTAGATTTCAACATGAAATTTTTTAATTTTGATGTTATCTAAATGACTGGGAAAATATTTATAAATATGAATTCATTACTCAATATAGATATTTGATGATAAGGCAAATTATTCATGAATAAATTTTTTTATTTGATATATGAATAAATTTTTACACCTACAGTGACAGATTAGGATCAAAATTATATATCCCCTCAATTCATTTGTATGTCTGACGAGGCAAATATGTAATCTATAATTATTTAGGTTTTTACATCTAGTTTTTAACCATCACATGAAAGGTCTATAAAGTGGTTGTATCATTATGCATAAGATCTTGATATCCAATAATTAGGCATTTCCTAAATTTTTAATTTAGTTTTTATTATCAATGAGACTTCTATGTGGATATTAACTATTTTTTCATTTAATTGTCAATTATTTATTAGCTGAAATGTATTTTGAGTTATTTATGATTCCATATTGATTATTCATTATCCACTTATGATATTCATGTAATTGAGTAAATTTCAGTTGTTTTCATTTGCATACCATTATAAATTTATTACTATCCTTGAGATCTTCCCATTGATTTTATATATGAATAAACTTATTTCACTTTTTATTGATTACACAAGAACATTTATTCAATTATTTACCATTTCATATTTTTTTATTACCATAAATTAAATAAAGAAACATTATAAATAAACCTTGATGAGAATATATTCTAAAAAAGGTTTTGTTTTCCATCAAAAATATTCAAAATATTTTTAATATATTGGATTTGAAGGGATAATCTAGAGTGAAAAATGTTATTCTCTAAAATAAAAAATTAATTTTTTTTTTATTTTTTAAAAAAGAAATGAAAAACAATAGTATGGGTTTAGTTTACTATGAATAGAGAACTATTTTGTCGTCAAGATATAAATAATAGTATGTTATATAAATATGATCAATCTTACATTAAGTCTGGGATATTGGAGTCAAGGATGTCACAACTTCTAAAAATGATGGCGATTAAAAAAAATTATGTATAGAATGATGAAAGAAATATATATATTTTATATTTTAGGAAATGGTATTCGTATTTTCTTTTCATACAAATGTCTAAACTATACATATTATAATATGTAGAGAAGCCCTATTGGATAAGAAAACATAAAAAGGATTTGAAAACTGGTAAATAGTGGGAAACTGGAATAATTCATATATAAATATAGACTGTTGTAATTTGAAAATAGATAATGATTTAAATATATATCATAGTTAAAGAAGTAGTTGTTAGAGAAATCACATTTCTCAAATGTATTTATACACCCAGGTAGAACAATGATGAAAATGGATTTATGTTAACATTTTTAATTTGGTGAAATGATATAGGAAATTGCGTTATATTTCTCCTTATACTAAGTATGATAGTTGGTGAAGTTTGAAAGAAAATATCATAACGATATCATGTATCCTCTTTCAATACCATTATTGATGTAAGAAAATGTTATAATATATTTTTTACAGGTCTCAAAAAAATTGAAAGAAATAAATACACTATATAGATTAACATTGACCATCATACTATTTTTTCTAATTTCATATTAATTTTAGATGATATACCCTTTGAGTTCCTTTCGATGATCTATATCTATAATAAATTCTAGATTCATTTGAAACCTATATAAATTTTAAAATATTGTGTCCCTATATTAAAAAATAATATCAAGAAGTTTCTTTAAAGATATGTCATAAAAAAATTACATTTATGTGTTTCCTATCATCCCTAATCTGATGGGAAATCTGAAATAACTATCTAGGATTTAGAAGACATGAACTGATCATATTCTATTTAAATCCCATGCATTTTGGATCAACACCTACCATTGGAGGAATTTACATGTAAAATATCTTATTATAGATGATATTGTATGAACCATATAAAGAATTATTGGATAATAGGTCTTTTACTCAAGCATGTTGGTAAAATTTTAGAGAATGAAATGTTATTATCCAAAAGAATTTAGAGGAGATGATTATAAAACAAATAGGATATTCAAAATTATATTAAAGAAATCTAAAACTAAAAACATTTCTTTATAGATAATTGATGAATTGACAAGGAATTTTAAGTGGTGGAAATTTATTCTTGATACTTTCTCCACAAAATGGGGTTTTGAGATTTGGTAAAAACTAGAATTTATGCCCTTGGTAAATTTCACACCTGGGTATACTAAAAATAATTAGACATATAGCTTACCAGTTGGATATTACACCCCTCCATTCGAATGTAAAATGACGTATACTGCATATAATTACTATGGAAATTCACGATAGATCTAGTTTATGTTTACACATTTTTTGGAGTAGATATGGAGACTGATAGTTTTTATAATGGTAAGCCCTACCCAGATCCCAAACAATAGGGAAAAATGTTTTCTGAATCGAGAAAATAAATTTTGGAAAATACTTTGTATAAATCACAAAAATATATTACTCAACCTCTGAGATTAAAATATTTATTAGGAAGGAATATCATATTTTTATAATAGTTTATATATTAACCAATTTAGAGAATGAAATTATTTATGGGGGTAATGTAATATGTGAGACCCTGCCGTAGAAGCTAAAAAACATATCCTGGATTATCACAACATGAAAATTCTAAATATCCACTATTATAAAGAATATATTAAATAAAAATTATTTAATATTATATTTTTAGTTTATCAAAATAATGTATAATTTCTAATTGATCATAAATTTGTTATCTTATTAAAATATTTTGGGATTTTTCAAAGAAATTAATTTTTACATCAATAGTGTGAATAAATGTTTTAATAAAAACATAGCATTTATGATATTTTATAAGATATAAGAATAATGTAAAAGGCCCAAAACAATCATCCTAATAAAATATATGTTTTATAAGTAAAATAATTTATCTTAAAAAATTATTATTCATTTATAAAGATATAAATTATATTTTAATTTTTATGTCAAATTTTTCAACATAGTAGTTTTAATGCATTATAGGAAATTTATTTTAAAATTTATTTATCTCTTTTAGAAGTATAATATCAATAAAATAATTTAAAATATATAAAATTAGGTTCTAATAATATAAAAATTATGTTTTTTAATCCTAAAAATATTATTACAAGGATTAAATATATATTTTCGATATTGGTAAAATTGTTTTCCTCTTTTAATTTATTTTAAAATTGTATAATTGTTATATAATCATATATATAACTATTTATAAATAATGATTATGATTTTCTATTTAATATTGTATATATATGTATGTATGTATGTATGTATATAAATAATTATTCATTTAATTATCAGTAATAATTATGATAATGAAGAGTTAAATGTGAAATAATTATTTTTATTAAAAATTAAAAATAATATATATTATAGGTTATTATTAAATTATTATTATTTTAAATATTTATAAATTCCATGTTATTAAATAGCTTACAAATTTATTATTAAAACATATAAATATTTTAATAGGTTTTAAGTAAAAATTTAAATTAAAATTTAAATTACATTATAAAAAATTAGATACTAAGGAAAAAAGGTTAAAATCTAAAAACCAAATAAAAACATGAAACATTTTTAAAACATGTCTATACATTATTTTATAAGGATTTAATGGCCCTTTATCGCCCTAAAATTCATTAATGTATTACATTATAGTCAATGAAATATGTATACAATATTGATATCATGGAATAATAAAGGGTTTCCCCAAAAGTGCACTTCTCTTCACTTATTAAATTTTATAACATTCACCACTCTATGGTTATAAATACCATTTTAATTATTTTCAATATATTACTAAAATAACACTTCTAGAATTATATTTTTCACCCTTATGTTGTTACACCCTTAAATTCAAAAGTAACAATATTGTATTTAATATCATGTATGAAACAGAACACCAAGCATGTAAAGGAATATAATGTACATACACTTTAAGATATATTTAATACTTTAAATTAATAAATTTTTAATATATTAATGCATTAAACACTGAGTTACATTTCATTACATGAAAGAAAAAAAAATTTGTAGTTTGCATTACATGAAATCCAATGTTTTACTAAACTAAAATATATTATAAAAATATTATTATTTAAAATAGTAAGATACACCATAGAAATTAAATTGATAAATATTAATAATATTAACTAATTTATGGAAATATATTATTGAATTAATTATTTTACAACTAAATATAAATTAACAATATAATTGAATTTATTCGAAATGGATTTATAAAGAACAATTTTATGCTTCTAAATGTTATTTATCATAATAAATTAAATTAATAACTCCTGGTGAATTATTTTGATGAAAAATTTATATTATCTATTCATCAATTTTTCTTGATATTCATTAAATAGATTTTATAAGAAAAAGATAAGAACATATAAAATACTACTGATAATTTTTTCCTTCTTAAGGGAGCTTTATCAACTTTTAATGGCGTATCTATTTTTAATCAAATATTTGAAAATTTTATAAATTTAATATAAAATATTTAGTTTTTTAAATTCAGATATTAAAATATAATTTGTTTTTTATGTTTTTTGACAAATTTTATTTTGTAATGAGTAGTAAAAATAATGGTTTTTAATTGAAAAAAACAGTTTCATATTGATTATTTATTAGGATAAACCATTTTTTGTTGGAATAAACGTTTTTTTAGATGATGTTTGTATCTTTTTATACAATTTATTTCATTTTAATAAAACTAATTTTGGAATTGGACATAAGAACACTGTAAACCTTTGACAATTTTTACTTGGAAAATCTGCATTATAATCCCTTCTATAGGATAAATTTTTAATTCATTTATAACACTTATATTTTTGGAGTTTGAAAAAATGTTTTCCATATTTTTAGTCATAATAAAATAAAATTTTAATGAATTTATAATTTTTTTTGAAAAAAAATTATATTGAATGCAATTAAAATTAATTACAGTGATTGTGAGAAAAGGTAGCATAATAAGATACTAAAACATGAACATAAGGGACCAAATGATGTATATAATTAATAAAAATCTATATTATTCACTCAATTAGGCCATAAAATCTTTGGTTAAAAATCTGTACTTATTGGTGGACACTTTACATGAAAACATTGGTTGAATTCACTTTTCATAAATTTACAATAATGACACCCCTCCTCCATAATAAAAAGTCAATAAACCCTCCCACTTACTCACATATCTCAATCAATTTTCAACATCCAAAATAAATAAAAATAAGATCCAAGAATCCCAACCATAATCCTTTAATCATAAAATTGGTATGAAATCAAACATTTAAGTCTTTTTTTATAATCAAAATAGTGTTTCCCAAATGAGAGGTAAACATCTTCAATGATCACTTTTCTTTATTTACTTTTCCACCACAAAAATTATCATCATATCATATTTATATAAAAAATGTATCTTGAATATAATTATATTTTTGATGAAATTATTTTTAAATAAACTTCATCAAACATCTATCAAATGGGATATACAATCATCATTAATGTGTATGGCAGACTATGACCTCACGAAGCACTGTCATTCATTATTCCATTTAACTCCATTTATGGGTGGAAATAAATATGTATTAATATTTTATATGTTATATAAATGATATTTATGATATTTTATGTTCATTTATTGTGAAATAAAAAATACCATTGTGTTTTCAGTTTTATGGGAATTTGACATCTTCATTTATGGACGTGTGGACTATAGCCTCCTCAAAAAAATACGATTCATTCACCAAATAAATTAAATTTATATAGAATTTTATTAATTAAAATATTATATATATAGGATAAAATTATCAAACAAAAATTATAATATAAATATATATTATTTTCTTTTTAATTTTTTATTATTATAAAAAAATGAATTCAACATCATGTGTTCTTATTGCCAACCTTCTATATGAACTATGCATTTCATTTCCATTATCTGAACATTGTGGGAAAATGTGAATAAATATTTAATTTATATATATAATAATTAAATTATTATTTCCATTATTATAAATATTAAATCACATTCAATGTAACAAAAATAATAAATGGTCCAAACATACTCTAAAAATTATACAATTAACACCCAAAATAGTGAAATTACTGAATGATTGTTGAAAAATGTGTAATAATATATTATAAAATGATAATATATGATATTATAAATATTATTATTTTTATTTTTTAAGTTAATAACATTTTTAAAATCCATATAAAATAGTTTAATGGATGTTTAACATAAATGAAATACAAGGTATGAGATTCTTGTACAAAATTTTCTTCATTGAAGAATACAAAATTTTCACCACCTATTAATTTTGTGCGATGTATATAATTCATATATTTCATATAATATAATTAATAAAATTATATTCCTGGTAATCATATTTAAATTTGATGTTATTTATTTTAGTGTGATTATAATTAAACAATTACGTTCTAGAAAGTTATTTCATATCAATTTACATTCCAGTGAGATGTATTTGTTATTTTACACCAATTGAGTAACATGTGGTGTGTATAATTAACTTGTTTCATGTAATATAAAGAAATAATCACACATATTGATATTTTATTTTTCACTTTGAACTATCTCATTCAGGGGTTTTGACTAGAAAATTTACAAGTGGTAATAGCTATCTTTGCAACATCACATTCAATTGTGATTGTTACCATTCTCTTGAAAAAAAACTTCATTATGATCATTTTTATTGTACATTATATTTTTCCAAAATATCCAAATAATCATGAAATAGATATATTTATTTCCTAAACCCTATCCAATTTTTATATATAACTTTTTTCTATCACAATAACATAATTTACTAGGGAATTATTGATAAATATGTATCTTTTATTCCATATAAATATTTTATAAGGAATGATTTTCATAGAATGGATTTATTATTAGATATATGAGTAAGGACTTGTAAATTAACTATATGGGTCGGGGAATAGTTACTGTAATATCATTAATTAATCCATTGTCTCATGAGAGGAATCAGTTGGAAAAATTAGAGTAGTTTGAGCTATCTTGAGAATAAATATTGATGATATAGGTATAATGTTTTTAGGAAACATATCATTAAATAATTAAGAATATATATTACTTATAATTAAATTATTATTTTAATTCAGGATATTTTTTTTGATATATCTCTATATTCATTTCATTCACTATTACTGATCATTTGAGCTCAAAATTATTTTGATTCCCTTCCCCGAGTTATATATATAAATCAAATCAACGATTTTCATGTATGTTGATATTTTAATTATGTTTTGATTTATTTTCCTCTTACCATCGTATTAAGAGTATCAGGTATATAATATGGGTATCCCAGACATTATAAACTGATTGGTCCATCGGGATCTCATTCAGTTTTATCAATCTTATGGAAATTGGTATGCACCAACTCCATGCATTTATGGTCGGGTCGTTGATGTGGGTAGAAATGGAATTTTATAAGAAACAATGGAAAATAAATTTAGGAAAAAAAAAATTAGGGAACATAATACTAGGGTAGGATTTGTGGATTATTATAGAATAACAATCCAATATTTTGGCAAGGTATTTATTTTTTGGGACTTCATAGCTGTACTTCCCTCCTTGGATAATCCATGTTGATATGCTTATATCACTAATTTACTAAAGAGTAACAACTCCTAGAATGTGTGACAGACCTAACTCAAGCATAACATGGTACAATAAAATGATCCATACTTGTCACATAGTGATACACTCCTAGGAAAAACTCTTAAGATGATATTCATTTTCATTACAAGTGACAATGAAGGATTTAAAAGTTAATATAACCCCAATGAAACCTAATTATATGATTCTGTGATATGTAATTCATAATATGTTGTTATGTTATTTACCATATTTGTAATAATACATTGTAATTTTATGAGAAATTTCTGTATGCGACATTATTTTGAAATGGATCCTCAAAGGATGAATTGTTGCAATACTCATTGAACTTGTAAATATTTCTCTATAGCATAAACTAATAGAACTGGTATTTTAATGATGGAAATTTTATTAATATTTTATGAAAAGAAATTATATTATGAAATATAACGTTATCCAATTGTATAAACCTATTTTATATTGTGAGTCTCCTATGATATATCACATTATGTGATAGAAGACGTCATCATCAAGTGGGATTACTAATCCAATTGTATCTTAACAATGGATTAAGTGTATGGAGAATAAATTTATGGCCTTGAGTTGAAGTTAAGTAGAAAATGTCACACATGTTTTCTATTTTTTCAGTGGTGATATTGATCAATTTGGGTCCATGATCTGGGATACAATAGCAGGATATGAAAAAGAAATTAGGTAATAGGGGAATATTTTGGATATATTATTGGATACAAACTTCCCTTATGTTCAAAAAATAATGATCAATAGATGTTTAGATTTTATAATAGTGCTCATAATTATGAATCTACCATTACAAGGTTATTCATGTATGATACAGATTATATATGAAACAAAAAGTATAATATCGGGCACTTCAATTATCTCCTTATGGAATATTTATAAAGGGTAATGATCTCTAAAACATTGTTCTTAATATGATGAAACAGTTTTATATTATATCAAGAAAAAAAAATAATTCTCCATATAATATGGAATGAAAGGGATAAACAATATATAGATAAAGGAATAGAAAATAAAAATACAAGGGATTAAGGGAATTAATGATTTTTTTCACATGGAATAATTGTTTAAAGAATACCTATAGTAAATGATTGAATTTGTTGGGAGTTTGTAATAAGTGCAGAGGAAAGGTTCACCAAGAAAATGTTTGTGATGGAAGGAATGGAAATACAATTATAAAATGTTACTAATGCAATGATATGGTCCTCTAAGAAAATTAATTCCACAATAATCAAGGGAATGTAGCTTAGAATAAGCATAGGGATTAAGGTCAAGTATTTTTTATTGACATAACTGAAGTGTAATAATTTATGTGATTATGTATATGGATCTATAAAATATTTTTAAAAATATTTTAATTATGAATTTCTTATCATATGATTTATGAAATATATAATTATTTTACTACAGTAATTCTCCATTACTGATTTTAGATAATTTTTTGAATGGTACCATGAAATGTGGCTCAGAATCAAGATGATGTTTTTGGAAAATCCATGGTTGAAGGAAGGATAAGAATTAATATGTTAATAATGTTGAAGCAATTATGTTTGGAAATAGAGATTATTAATATGGTAAAAGTAAATTTTGTACTAATAACGTCAATGTAAATTATTCCAAACGGTTGCATCATAATATTTTTGAAATTTTAACAATTTATTAATTGGTTTAATTTTATCATGGGAAATTTTTTAGAAATTATTTTATTAATTACCATAAGGAAGTAAAAATAGTTCAAGAAATTACCAAAGGATAGTATTTTTCATATTGAAATGTTTCAAATAAGGTTTTTTACTTATATTATTATATAGATAAATAGTCCCTCAACTTTATGAAATATGATTTGGGAAAAAATCCAATAAAAATTAATTTTAGGGATATCAATGACCACTATTCAATCAATTATTTTATGGTATTTAGGAAATGAAATATTTAGGAACATGTTCACTATCACTCTCTATAAGAGTATGATAGTTATATGTTTTCCAATGACCAAGTTTTCACTAATGTTCTTTAGTTTGAAAGACTAGTTTTGTCGTTCCCTAAACATTTCCCATTAAGTATTATTAATAATATTTGTTATTAATAATATTAATGATATGGGTTAATTGTCAGTATTATTTTAAAATTTTGACACCTCAATTACCCAGAACAATTTTAAATTATGATGAGGGAATTTAATTAATGTCGAGATAATATAATACCCCCAAATTCTAATGTATGAAAACTGTATATAATAGAATGTATGACCCGAAACACAAATCGTAGAACAAAATACAAATTCTTGATATTTTATAATATTTATTATATTGAAAATAAATATATTTTATATCTTTTAATTTAATTAACACTATTTTATCTTGTGTTTGTTCAGGTGTTCTTATGTCATCAAAGACCTCGTTTTACTGAACATAAATATTTTATAAAAATTTAATTATTTATAATAATTAAATAAATATTTATTTCTAAATTAATGTTTATCAATATTATTTACTAAATTTGTGAATTATTTTTTTTATATCACTGGTTTAGAACTAAATAGTATGAATATAAAAACCAATTTTAATTATATGAATTTTTTTATAAATAACTATTTTTAATCTTACAACAGAATATTATCATAATAAATTTAAATAATTACAATTTTTTAATAATATTAAAGAAATATTTGTATTATATATTAAATAAGACAATATTTATAATCATTTATTATATATTCCATGAATATGGGAAGAACAAACCCAATATTACACAGAAAAAAAAAGAAATATTTTTATTAAATATGGTTTAAAACAATTTAATAACACACCGATTTTAAATATAAAATTGGAAAATTTAATCATTTTAATATTATAATATAAACTTATTTTTCAAACTAATAATATATAAATTTACTTGGGATTAATTGTTTTTCATGAAATGTTCCATTTTATGATGAATAGTAAAAATACAGGATTTTAATTGAAAATATCATTTTTATCTTAATTATTTTTGTACTTAAACAATACAATTATTAATTTTATTTTTTAATTAGGTAATTTTTACATATATTTCTAAAATATATGCCATTGTAATCAATTTCACCTAGAAATCAGATATAAAAATAGATCATACAGTTGACCATTTTCACTTTAAAAATACACTTGGTCATCCCGTCTGTGGTATTAATTTTTAATTAACTTCTACCAATTATATATTTTTCATTTGAAAAAATGTATTCCATATTTTGTATTAGAATAATTTTTAATATCTAATAAGGTATAATTATTTTTCAACCAGGAATATTTTTTAATGTAAATAAAAATAATTTCCACAATTAAGAAATATTTAAGCTTAACATGGGAAGAAACCTTGAACATAAGGGGCCAAATAACCTATAAAATTTCCCAAATTCCACTTTTGGTCCGTATTTCGACAATAATATCAATTTATTTTAAAAGTTTACATTATTTTAGCACTTGACATCAAAAAAATGTGGATAGAATTCCCTTTTCCAAAATTTACAACAATGCAACTACTCCTCCACTCTGAAATGTCACTCAACTGACATACTTATTCAAACCAATAAAGCATTTTGGATCATCCAAAATCAGCCCATATAATCTCACATCATCACAGCCACCTCAATTTGGGTAATAATACAACTATGGAATTATATTCTTATAAACCAAAAGGGGTTAATCGAATAAGTGGTAATGTTATTTGACAATATCTTTTGTTTCATTCACATCAACACCCCTTTAGTTGTTTTAAATAATTATTATATAATAAAATTAGTATAAAATAATGTTATATATATATATATATATAATATTTACCATATGTCATTAATTCCTCAATTTACCACCATTTATGGAGTATTTTTTTGATTTAATGATTATATATTAAATTAAATATATTTAGGTTTCCTTTATGATTCTTTAATATTTATATAACACATAAATTTATACATTAAATTTTGTGGGAATACAATATTTTTTTGCTGATGTATGTACAACCACCTCCTCAAAATGATGTGATTCATTGATGCAATACATAAAATTTATAATGGATGGTTTTCATTAACATATATGGAATATATGATAATATTATTATAATTTAATTATAATATAAATATATAATATTAATTTTCCTTCTTTTAATATGCTAATAAAAATAAAACAACATTCAGGCGTACGTAAAAATTTCTATATCTGGGAATGGTGAATTTCATTTCCAATCTCTAAAATTATATATTTTCTCTAAAAATATATATAATAACTATAAATTATGATTACATATTTTTTACATTCGGTATATGATGAAATCATGATCTATATAAGAAAAAAATATCATGTCAAAACATACAAAAAACCCACAGAAATTAACACACGAAATAGAGAATGTAATTAGTGACGGTAAAGAAAATGATAATGAGATTTAATAAGAATATAATATATGATTTTTTATATATTATTATAGTTATGTTATATTATATTAAAAATATTAAATCCCTTATACTGGTAGATAATTTATGTTCACTAAAAAGGAAATAAAAGGTAAAGGATACCTATCTAATTTTTTCTTCCTTGAGGCATCCACCATATTCACCACTTATTTAATCATATGGTGTATATACATCTGTTATATTATTTTATATCATTAATAAATTTATATTATGTTATTTATAGAATCATTTTAATTTATGTCATTCATGGGGATTTTAAGCCAAAACATACCAAGTAGTAAGGGACATCGTCACAATTGACATTCCATTGTGTCTTATTTGTAATTATTAATCAATTCACATTAATGTGTTGTATATACTACCCCACTATCATTTAATATCATGATACACTTATACATAATGGTATATTTATTTTCATTTTAAACTATATCATTTTATGGTTATTTAATGGAAAATTACCATGTCGTAAAATTTATCTTTTCAATATCACTTTCTTTAGAGATAGTTAATTTTCTCTTCAAATATTAATTTCATTATACTCATTTTTATGGTATATTATATATAGATTTAATATAAATATTATGGTATAATTATTAAAAATATTTCTTAAACTATATATCATTTTTACCTACGATTTTCACTTTGATTAATATTTGATTAAATAAAAAATAATTTATAAATATATATATTTTATTCATTATGGAAATTTGAGAAGGAATGTTGTTCACTGATTATATTTATTATTTGATAGATGGGTAATTCTATGGTCATACATGATATAGGCCTAGTACTTGTTAATGACAGATATGTAGGATCAAATATGTATAATGGTATGCTCAAATACAAGATGGGGTGAATTATATTAATTAAAAATTTATTTGGAACCTTTAAAGTTGATATAAAACTTTCGGAAGGAAATTTTATTTTCCTTAATGAAATATATTTCTTAAGGTTATATTTTAACATTACGAAATATTTTTTTATCAATGATGAACAAATATTCACAAACCCTCTTAATGAAACATATCCTTAAACATTACAACCTTAAGATCGATATTTGTCTCAACCAAACCAAGGTAAGTCTCAATCTGAAGATCAATATTTGTCTTGTTATCCTCACAAGCCCTTGTTTTAGAAATAAATCAGAACTTCTATATTCCAAATCTCGAAGGCCACAATCAAAAATATCAGAGTCTCCACAAATAAATTCTATACAAGTTATTCAATCCTGAAGAAGTTTATCACGACATCTGCATGAAGAACTGAGAGTTGTAAAAGACTCTCAATCTAGAAATCACTTCACAATCATTGACCACTATTATATGCACTGTTCAGCATCGATGTTTGTTACTCATTCAAATGATCTTGTATTTATAGGAAAGACTTCTCAAAAGTCAACTCCTCTCCAACGGTCATATTTTTCATAAATTGTTTAAGGAGCTGGATAGGTTTCAAATAGATGAAGGTTAGTTTGTAACATATTGTACTACATCGTTTCATGTATAAGAAACAATGTTATGTTTTAGGTATATGCAACATATAAAGATAAATTAGAATCTGATAATATTGGAATGATACATTAAAAAAATCTATCATTACCATGAAATAATATTCTTGTGAAAATAAAAATTCTATTATGGAAAATGGAATCACTATTTTAGGTACCGATATCAAAAAAACCATATGACATATTTACTGGTATCAGTATCTTGAAAACAGTATCATGTCAGTATCACTATTTTGGGTACCGATATTATAAAATTGGGATGAAATTTGTACCGGTGTCGATATCATGAAAAACAATATCACATATTTACTGGTATTGGTATCAGGAAAAATGGAATCACATATTTACCAGTATCGATATCATGAAAAACTATAACACATATTTACTGGTATCAGTGTCATGAAAAATGGTATCGCATATGCTTATAAAAATCAAGACGTCATAATATTACGTACACTATGCTGTAAAATATGTAAGTAATATTTGATGAAAAATCTATTGTAAAGACCAATATATATGTAAAACAGAATGAAAAATCAGTATGTATAATGGAATAAAAATTCGGTAAGTATAACGGAATGAATATTCTGTCAGTATAACATATTAAATAATTAGAAACATGAATAAAAAGTTTTTTTTATTTTTAAAACATAAAACCATACGGAATGGGGAAATCATAAGAGAACCTTTTTGACATAATAATATCCTCCTTTTTTGAATGCACAAACACCATTTCTAAGGAAAAATATATCCACATTGATAAACAGGTACGAAAAAAACATATCCCCCTCTTTGAATGAAATTTTGGATGAATAAGACTAACCCCCCTTAAGTAATATTTCCCAAATATCGTATACCTAAAATTTGGCATATGGTATTCTTTCATAAGGTAATATCTCTCCCTTAGACAAACAATTATTCTTAAAAGAAACTCCCCCAAAATAGATTCTCCCCCTTTTAATTATTAATTAAATTATTCCGTCAAATAAATTCTCCCCCTTTGTGATTTTCAAAAAAGGAATGGATATATATAGGAAGTACCTATAATGTTACAGAAATATACATTTGAAAACAAAAGAAAGATATGTCACCTTTGTAACACCCTGACCCCAATTACCCAGAGTCGTTGCATTATTACATAACATTGGCATGATCACATAAAATCAAATCTCGAATGATCGATTAGTTTAGTAGCCTTGGAAACACCTGATATATTCATAAGTCATACATTACATAATAAAGTGAAAAAACTACAACAACGTATTGTCTTCATATCCCCTCATACTATCCCTGCAGATCATTCATTAAATACATCTTCACATCCTAGAAAAAATAAAACATTGAAATGGGTGATCTCATATGCTCAGTAAGGATAACAATATAGCGGAAACATTCATAAATAAATATCAACATTTAAGGAAATCTATAGCCAAAAAAAGCCATTTAAACTTGAATGTCATCATAATATGGAAAAAATAAAATGAAATAATGACATTTACTTATTTACATGGATATTCTACTAGTATAATAATCACATGCAATATCTATAAGAAATTTCATAATAATGGAATGTATAATGCTAGATTATCATAACCGCATATTCAAGGCCTTGTGCCAAGACTAAAAATAAGTTGTTGTCAAGGCCTTGGGACAGGAAAATAGTTTTTCTCATGAGACCTACCGATTCATTGAGGAGATATAGTGGGATCCACTTGTCACTTACTAAGACCAATGCATTCCTCATATGAAAAGCTTTAAACATAACATAAACATCCGTATTGAAATAAGCATACAAAATGCTGACAATTTATCCAGAATCCATGAATGGCCTAAAAATAACACATCCACATTCAAATAGATCACAAAACCTTCAATACAATATGGAAGTTTTGTATCATAATAAATCAACTTCAAATAAACTTAAAATCCATCAAAGGATTTTGACATAGATGAAATCAAAACTATTCGAGAGAAATATCTCTTTTTTTTAAATAATTTAAAATCCACATAATTAAAAAAAATTACATTGAAAATATTATTATAATCTTTTATGAGAAGCTTCTATGAATTTATAATGTCATAAAATAGCCGCACCCGCCATATAAGTTAAGAAATGACATTCTTAGCTTAATTTTGTCAAAAATGTTAAAAAGGACCTTATTTGGAAGACGACGGAAAGGTTCCTTTATAAACATATTATTAAAAGACAAACAAGGGTATAAATTACATTAACCCAAATTATATAAAATATTAATATTATTTTGAAATATATTTTTATGAAACGTGGATGTGGATGATAAAGAGGTCCCTGTAGATACTTACGTAAAAACAACCTCGGATAATAAAGAGATTGTGAAATTAACCCATACCTTGTACTTTTCCTTGGTCGAGGGTAGGTTAACATCCTGTGTAATAGTTAAATAATTTTTATTAAATTATACAAGAATCATATACATAAATATGATATCATATGTGATCTTTTAATATTCCTTTGTTAATATTATTTTAGTATTATCGTCGTTTCATATGTTAACTGATTCGTTTTCATTTTTATTCTTTGTTACAAAAGCTGTGTATGTTATGGATAATTTCTATATTATTCATTTATAGAATGATATAAATTCCTTAAACATTACTTTTAATCATCAAATGAGAATTAGTCTTGAATGGATGTGATGGGGAACGAATCACATCGCGTTCATGGAGACGGTAGTGCGTACGTACGCACGAGCTACAATATCATTTTTCAATATTAAAATAGTATAAAATTGTATGGTATATTATATATACAGAATTATTATAATTTTATATTTATTATTTACTTCAATTACACATCATTATCATACCCATCAAAATAATAATGTTTTGAATAACAATTACACCACGACGTGGAGACGATAAGTCGTACGTACAGATGTATGGTGATATGTCATTCAAAGGATTGATATAATACCTTATATGGTTGTAACACATTTATAATAACATCATAGTATATAGGAGATAATATATTTATTATTTTAGAATGTAAATAACAGGGAAAGGGGAAGTGTAAAAAAAAGGAACTTGGAAGAGGGTGGTGAAAACATTACCTCTTCATCAGGTTCTTCCTTTTTATTTGATCAAAAGGGATCCTTATGTTGGATTTATGATCAAAATATTACCTCTAAGATGAAGTGGGGGAAGTTGAGAAAATATTCAGGTAGGGTTTGGCCGATCCCAAAGGCTTTGAAGGTGTGAATTAGAGTGAAGTGGGAGTGACCTTTTATAAGAGGGGTGATGGGGACTTTAGGGAAATCTAGAAATATTATTTTATAATAAATTCATATTCAGTTTATAGTGGCTGAAAAATGGATTATTTAAAGGTTATGTCAGGTATAGGTCTAAAACCACTCATCCAATATGTTTAGGTAGGTTTGGGTCACTATATTAATTTTATCTTTTTTATTTAACTCTTGGTTAAATAGTTTTACATTTACCATGTCTCTTTGTATTTTTATATTATATAGCTAACAAACATGCTATATAATTCTAAGAGACCCCCAAGTGGTCCATTAATGATAAAACTATCATTATATAAGTCTCCTGGTGGAACCTTTGATTTTTATGAATTGAATATCAATTAATAATAAAATATATTTCTGAAAAACGCTTTTATGTCAATTTCGACACTATTTGGAATTTTGTTTTTTCTAAATTCATAACAGAATTATTACTTCAAACCTAATTCATTTAATCAACCATAAAATGTCATATTAACCTATAAAATTCGTGTAATTCATTAAAATCTTCAAATTATATTTATTTGGGTACTTATAATATCAGTAATTTTAATATTTCACTAATATGGTAATTACTTCATCATCATTGTTGCATAAATAAATTAAATTATTTAATGTCTAAAAATTATAAATAAAGTTCCATTAGGTATAAAATATTTTTGGCTTTCTAATGAATATTTATAATCGAATTTATCTTATGTATAACCCTATATTAAGTTTTTTTTAATTTTTAATCATTGATTTTAACTCTTTTAACGATTCTTTGAAATAAATAATAATAAATGCCCTAATCTAATCCAAGTGGACCAGAGAGGTTCATATTTTATTCCTAAGGGTTTTTTTGTGGAATTATAGTTATAAAATAGAAATAAAAGATGTTTTAGGGTAATTATAATATCATTTTTATCCTTAATTACTATATTTACTTTTAACAGTGGTTAATAAAAGTAAAAAGTTACTATTCATGAAAAATTATTTTCATATTATTTAACCACATTTTACTGCTTGAAATTAACCATGACTCTCGGATTTTTGAAATTCCACTCATATAAGCAGTAAAATTATGTTTAATGTGATTTTTCAAATTCTCCTAGGATGTGGGTAAAAGATGGTTAAAAAGTTCAATAAATTTTTTGTATATCTATATTTTTTATAAACTAACTCCAATGAATTAAATTGAACTTATATATGTATTATGTTTCTATTTTTACCTAAAATAAATTTAAATAAAATAAATAATTATTTAAATACAAATCTGGTATACAACTATGACTAAGTGTTTTTAAATATTCATGAAAAATTGAAAGTTTTCAGAAAAATACCAAAATATCACCCTATGCTAATTTCAATATTCTGAATTCAAAAATGAAGTCCATTTTGAAAATAAAATGTATAAAATTTCAAAAATTCATTATTACTATTCCTAACGCTAGTTTGATTGGTCATGGTGTGATAGAATCTCGATGTTGCGTACAATGCATGCTATTTCATTATTCAAAGGGAATCATACCGTGGAATCTTGGGGTTTTATATTCTCCCCTACTTCAAATAATTTTATCATCGAAATTTTTAGAATACTACCGCATGAAAATACTCGGGTGGTTCTTCATCATAATTTCCTTAGGTTCCCATGTTGCATCTTCCATCTTATGGTTTCTCCATAGAACTTTTACCAGACAAGTTGTCTGGTTTCCCAGCACTTGTTCTTTTCTATCAAGAATCCTGAAGGTCTATTCTCAATAAGATAGATCATGTTCGTCTTCTACTTCCCCATAAGTGTGTACATGCATTGGGGCAGGCATGTATTATTTTTAGTGATATGTGAAACACATCGTGAACATTGGATATAATTGGCGGCATTTCCAACTGGTAAGCTACATCCAAAATTCTTTCTAGAATTTCAAAAGATCCTATGTACCTGGGACTCAATTTACCTTTCTTGCTGAAACATACAACTCCCTTCCATAGAGACACCTTTAATAAAACATGATCTCCTACCTGAAATTCCAAATAATTTCTTTGGTTGTCGTCATAGCTCTTCTTCCTACTTTGAGTTGCATTAATGTGGGTTTGGATTACCTTAACATTTTACATTGTTTCTTCCACCCATTCTAGGCGTACGAATTTTCTTTCACCAACATCATCCCAATAGGTTGGTGTGCGACATCTTTTTCCGTATAACTCTCCATATGGTACCATCTGAATACTTGAATAAAAGCTATTGTTAAACAGAAATTCTACCAGAGTTAAATATTGATCCACATACCCTGAAAGTCAAGTGTTCATGATCTAAACATTACTTATATGGTTTAAATAGTCTGTTCAGATTGTCCATCAATTTGGGGGTGGTAAGAAGTGCTCAAACAAAGTTCAGTAACCAGGGATTTCTAAAGACTTTTCCAGAATCATGAAGAAAAATGGGGATCAAGATCAAAAACAATTGATATGGGTACTCCATTAAGTCTCAAAACATCATTAATATATAGTCCTTCTAGACATTCAAGTGGTAGATATTCTCTTATAGAATGAAAATGTTCTGACATGGTAAGACAATCAGCAATGACTCAAATTGTATCGTTCCTTCTAGGATTATTTGGTAGTCGCATGACAAAATCCATCATGATATTATCCCATGTCCACTCTGGTATGTGAAGAGGTTGAATGAATCCTCCAGGTTGTTTCCTTCCAGCTTTCGCTTGTTGAAAAACCATACATCATGACACATAATCAGCAATCTCTCTCTTCATGTTGTCCCACCAAAATTGTTCCTTCAAATCACTATACATTTTGGTGCTCCTAGGGTGTATATAGAAATTGGAACTATGAGAATTGTCCAACAATTCACTTTTTAGATCATGTATAACAGGAACAAAAAGTCTCTTCCCAAATTTCAAAAATCCATCTTCATACGCAAAGTCACTCAATCTCCCATCATTCACAGCTTTAATCTTCTTTTGAAACTATTTATCATCGGTCTGAGAACTCATTATCCTTTCTAGTAAATATGGTTTGGCCACCATTTGAAAACTTATTGATGTTTCAACTTCCATGGTTATTTCCATATCCATCATTACTAGATCCATGTATATAAGATCCTTTTCAACACTCATATTGTTCAAGACTCCACGATATTTTCTGCACAATGCATTTTCCACCATATTTTCCTTCCTCAGGTGGTAGTTAATAGTGAAATAATAATATATGAGTAGTTCAAGCCATCCATTTGGCCTCATGTTTAGTTTGTTCTGTGAGAAAATATACTTCAAACTCTTGTGATCAGTATAAATCTCACATTTTTCACCATATATATAGTGTCTCCATATCTTCAAAGTAAAGATTACAGCAGCTAACTCATGATCATGAGTAGGATGGTTTTTCTCATGAAGGTTTATCTGTCATGATGCATAGGCAATAACCCTACCATTCTATATAAGGACACAACAATGTCCTTTTTTTTGAAGCATCACTATAAATAACAAACCCATCATTCCCCGAAGGTAGAGTCAATATAGGAGAATTGAATAATCTTATCTTCAGTTCGTCAAAACATTCTTCACACTCTTTTTTCCAATCACATTTAACCCCTTTACGTGTGAGCTTCGTTAATGGGTTAGCATATCGGGAAAAATTCTGGAAGAAACGTCGATAATAACATGCTAAACCAATAAAATTGCATACCTCAGTTATACTCATCGGTGTTGGCCATTCTTGTATTGCTCTTGTCTTAGAAGGATCAAAACAGATTCCATCCTTAGAGACAATATGGCCAATAAAAGAAATCTTCTGAAGCCAGTATTCACAATTTCTAATCATCCCATATAATTCATGTCTTCTCAGAATCTTCAGGATAATGTGCAAGTGATTTTCATGATCTTCATAGCTTTTCGAGTATTCCAAGATATCATTAATAAATACCACTAAAAATTCATCAAGATATTACTTGAAAAAATTGTTTATTAGATCCATGAAAATAGAGGGTGCATTAGTCATGCCAAAAGTCATTTCTGTAAACTCGTAATGCCCGTACCAGGTCCAAAATGTTGTTTTCAGAATGGCTTGCTTCTTCACACACAACTGATGATATCAAGATCGAAGGTAAATCTTTGAAAAATATTGAGCTACATGAAGTTGGTAGAATAAATCATCAATGAGAGGTATGGGATCCTTTTTCATTATTGTTATAGCATTGATATCCCTGTAGTCGATACAAAACCTCATAAATCCATCTTTCTTATTAACAAAATGGACAGGGGCTCCCCACAGAGAAACAATAGGGAAAATAAGTCCCTTATTACTCAATTCCCCTATTTTTTTCTTTAGTTCCACTAATTACACAGTGGCCATTCTATAAGGGGTCTTTGATATGGGCCTTTATCTATGAATTAAATCAATGGGAAACTCACTTTCTCGTTCTGGATAATGTCCAGGTAAATCTTCTAGAAACACATCAACATATTCTCTCACAACAATTACATCCTCTATTTGAACATTCATTTCCTCACCCACATCCATTTCATTCTCTTCCTCCCCAATAATTGAATTTAGTTGAGCTAATGGGGGTGGATCTAGATAACAATTAGATGGTGATGATTATGCTCTATAGATAAGATGTTCCTTATCATCATCATCAAAAATCATAACCTCCTTCTTCTTATAATAAATCTCTACATAATGGTCTGAAAGCCAATCCATACCAAGGATTATTTCAAAATCAATCATAGTTATGATAATGAGATAAGCATATAAAGAACATTTATATACTCTAATAGGAACATATTCACAAAAAATTATTTTGATGATACTTCCCTTAAGAGTTTTCAGTGGAATCTCCCTTGTTAAATGAAAATGGAAATATCTAATTTTCTTAGAAAAATGGGATGATATGAAACAATGCGATGATCTACAATCAAATAAATCTTTGGCTAAATTTGAGGAAACCATTACATTACGTGCCACCACGTCTTTCAGAGATTCTACAATAGTAGTGATAGCATAATCTTGGCCTTGATCCCTTGTCCTTTTCTGAGTTATGTCATCCTGATGTTTAAGACATTCATTTTCATAATGTCCCATGTCCCAACAATTGTATCATTAAACATCGTTAGCTTCTTTCTTCCCCTTACAATCACGAGCTTAGTGGCCTTTTTTACCACACTTTTAATAGACTCCCATTCCTTTTTAGAAAGTACTGGGGTGTTTCTTCCCACATGTATTATAGGATGGATATTCAACTTTTCCCTTATTCCCCTTATTTCCATTTCCAGAGTGACCAGCAGATCCCTTCTTCTCTTCCTTTTCCTTAAAGTCATAAGACATAGAGAATTATTTTTCTCTCTTGATAGCACATGAGACAATATCTTCGTACGACAAGAAGGATTATAAGACTAATTCTCAACGGATAAACGGTCTTAACCCATCAAAGAAACGATCAATATTACTTCTTCGGTTACATATATAATTTTCAGCATGCCTTGATAACATTGTAATGATAAACTCATACTTTGCAACATTCCCATCCTCCTTTTGCCTCAAACTCAAAAATTTCCTTTCCATATCCGCTCGATGGTCATGAGGAAAGAATTTTTCTAAGAAAATATCATTAAATTCCATCAATTCCATATTTTACACCTCATCATCTTCCATAGTGTTTTGAATCAATGACCAACATTGATCAACATCTCTAGTGAGGCGGTAAACTACCATGAGAACTTTTTCCATTTCGCTACACGCCAAGGTGTGGAATTTAGCCATTACTCAGCCACTAATGGATTTTTACACCCATTGAATATTGATGGATGTTTCCACATGAAACGACCTAACATTTATCCTCCACGCTGCGGATCAGGGTGCTCCATATGGGTAAGGTTATTATTCATAAACTGAGGGAGTTGTCCCAGTATAATGATTAGATAATCAGCACCAGTTGCATCACCAGCTCCACTATAATTGTCTTTAGTAGGATGGCAATACCAATATGGAGTGTGTTCATTGATACGGTTTCTATTCCTTCCACTAGGCGCCATTTCTATACAATGGCATACACTAGATTATTTTATGAATTGTAATACATAAATACAAACTTGTAAAACACTTAAAATAAATTGAACAGTTTATGGATATAATCCATAATCATAAAAATGTTTTCATTGAGGTATTATATACTCATACATCCTTCATAATTGTTTTTAAATAAAATGAGAATTATCCTCAGCATATCCCCCGAGAGTGTCATAACCAATAATGCAGCAAGGCCCATTGTCGTGCACCAGTTCGAGTTCGAGTCTCGCTCAATACGGTGATTTTGAGTTTTATCCCTAGGTACATATGTGCAAGAACCGCCTCTACCTGCTCTTATCAAGAAAGGGTGGTATTTCTAAGATAACTCATAAAATATCTACAATACCAAATTTCTAGGAAGTTCTTTTATACTAATCCTCAATGTTTATCTCAGGGCTATGTTCTCTAATACTTGTTTATCTAAATATAGCTTCCAAGTTTTGTACTAAACAACCTATGATACCATCTATAATTCACTGACCCCAGTTACCCCGAGTTGGTGCATTATTACATAACATTGGCATGATCACAAAAGTTCAAATCTCGAAAGGTCGATTAGTTTAGTAGCCTTAGAAACACTAGATATATTCATAAGTCTTACATTACATCATAAAGTGAAAAAATATACAACAACATATTTTATTCATATCCCATAATGCTATCCATACAAGTCATTCATAAAATACATCTTCACATCCTGGAAAAAATAAAACATTGAACGGGGTGAACTCAGATGCTCAGTAAGGATAAAAATATAGCGGAAACGTTAATAAATAAACATCAACATTTAAGGCAATTTATAGCTAAAACAAAAGCATTTTAAACTTTAACTTCATCATAATATTGAAAATATAAAATGAAATAATTCCATTTACTTATTCACAGGGATATTCTACTAGTCAAATAATCACATGAAATATCAATAACCACTTTCTTAAGAATGGAATGCACAATTCCTGAATATCATAACCACATAGTCAAGGCCTTGTTCTAATACTACATAAATGTCTTTCTCAAGGCCTTTTTCTAAGACGCTAGTTTGTCTCATGAGGACTATCGATGCATCGAGGACCTATAGCGGGCTCGACCCGTCACTTACTAAGACCAATTAATTCCTCATATGAAAAGGTTAAAACATTACATAATCATTGTTATTGAAACTAGCAAACAAAATGTCAAAAATTCATCCATAAACCATGAATGGTAAAAAAATAACACATCCACAGTCAAACATATCACAAAAACTTCAATAAAATATGGATGTTTTGTATCATAATAAATCAACTTAAAATAAACTTAAAATCCATCCAAGGATGTTGACATAGATGAAATCAAAACTATTCGAGAGAAATATCTCTTTTATTGAAATAATTTAAAAGCCACATAATTAAAACATTTACTTTGAAAATAGTCATATAATATTTTATGCTAATATTCAACGATTTTATAATGGAATAAAATAGCCGCAGCCAACGTATAATTTAAAAAAGTCATTGTTACCTTAATTCTGTCGAAAAGGTTAAAAAATACCTTGTTTGGAAAACGACGGAAAGATTCCTGTATAAGCATCTTATAAAAAGTTAAACAAGGGTATAAAGGAATTTAACCCATATTCTATAAAGTAGTAAGAATGTTTTGAAAAACAATTTTAAGAAACATGGATGGGGATGATAAAGAAGTCCCAGTAGATACTTACGTAAAAACAACCTTAGATAATAAAGAGAATGTGAAATTAACCATAAGCTTGTACTTTTCATTGGTCGAGGGTAGGTTAACCTCCTGTATAATAGTTAAACCACTATTATTAAATTATACAAGAATCATATACATAAATATGTTATCATATATGACCTGTTAAATTTGGTTTGCTAATATTATTTTAGTATTATCGCCATTTCGAGTGTTAACAGATTCATTTTCCTTTATATGCATTGTTACATAAGATGTGTTTGTTATGTATAAGTTGTATCTTATTCATATCCAAAATGATGTCAATTCCTTAAAAATTACTTTTAATCATGAAATTGGAATTATTCTTGAATGGATATTATGGGGAATGAATATCATTGTGTTCGTGGAGACGGTAGTCTGTACGTAATCACGAGCGACAATATCATTTTTTTGATATTAAAATAGTATATAATTGGTTGGTATATCAAATATAAAAAATTATTATAATTTTATATTTATTATTTACTTCAATTACACAACATTATCAAACCCATCCAAATAACAATGTTTTGAATAACAATTACACCACGACATGGAGGAAAAAATGACTGATTGGCGAATCGCTCTCAACTCTGTCGCCTTCTTCGACTACCCTAGGGTTTATTTGAACCGCAACTATGCTGATTTCTTCTGGTCTTTATCTGATCTTCTCTAATGGATAGATTTGATCCTGAATGGGATACTGCCTCCTGGATTTGTAAAATCAATGATGAAAAGAATGAGATTTCGACGATGGGTCAGCCATAATGAATCTCCTTCATTGACCCTCTTAGAGGTGTGTATATTGGTACTACCTCAACAACACGCACCTCCCTATTCAAAAAGCTTGATGATGGAAAATATTATGTAGAGGCTGACACCGAAGCGATGCACCAATGCCCCCAAATGTGTAAATTTTCGTTAATGGGTCGCATTTCATACCTCAAAGGCAACATTCCCTGGTCCAATTCGGAGCTCAAATCCAGAATCACACACATATAGGGCTTATCTTATTTGAAGCTGGTTCCCATCGGAAATGGGTATTACCACATGCTTCTAAAATCGCACGGGGCACTTGATCATGTTTGGAGGTTAGGCAATCTACAACTAAAGTCGTAGGCACTTCGCATCTCCGACTGGGAGTTCAACTTCAACCTGAACACTACAAGAAATTCCATGGTTCAGCTATGGCTGTGACTAGACGGGCTAAGTTGGTATTTTTGGAATCCCAAAATACTCAATGACATAACTTTGTTCATAGGTACGCCAATCAAAATTGATCAACATATGTTGAATGCTGATATCGGTCTCTATGTGAGTGTTATGGTCGAGGTCTATATCTCCTCCAAGGTCCCAGATGTCATCGGCTTCACTGCGAATGAGTATAAAACTGAAATTCGTGTTGAAAATGAATGAATGCCGCCATTCTGCGAGTACTGTAAGATTGCCGGCCACTCCATTCATAAATTTAAGGTGGTGCAAAGTCAAGTTGCTCAGACCGTCGATGATGGATGGATGGAGGTTAATCGTAAGAATAAGAACAAATCCTTGTCTCCGATGATTCATGCTTCTTAAAAGAAGCTCTCAGAAGTTTGGGTCAAGAGAGTCACTCCACTAGGAAAGGGTTTGGGAATTACCTGGGCAGAGCAGGTCGAAGCAGAGGAAGATGCTGAACATGACCTTTCTATCATGGAAGATATTCAATAGATGGTTCTAGGAGTTTGTGAACTTCCTCTGCAATCCTCTTCGAAGGATGATGTTGATTTTTCTGTGCAAGAGCATAGTGAGCCCTTGGTGAAAGTGAGCGACCCACATGGTTCTCCAGTGGAATCAAAATCAAAAGAAGATATTCTTGCAGGTATCATTTCCACATCCTATCCTTTGGATGTTGTTTGTGTTGTCCCGAGGGATCCAAAACCTAAGTCAATCTCTCTTTCAAATAGCTCTCACATGCTCACTGTCCAGGATGCCTCTAAATGTATGAATATTGAGGAAGTTCTAGTTTGATCCAATTCTCATACTGTTGAATGCTCGGATCCTCAAACTTCATCCCTGTGCATTTTTTCGTCTGCTCAAAATTATATGAATTCTGCTTTACTTTTGACAGGGACAGTAGACATGCAGGCCACTCCTATATTTTCTTTTGTTCCTCAATCTTGAACTCCTCTCTAGATGGTTGATCCCTCTAGACGAAATGATAAAATTACTAAGTCTCCCACCAAAATGAATGAAACTGTTATCTAAAATGTTGCTAACCCTTTGTCTGATTCCCCGATGACTAAACAAACATTGAAGACTACTCTGGCCTCTTCCTCAAATCTTAGAAGATCAAAGAGAAACCAAGGCTCGGGTGGTTCCAAGAATAGAAAAAGGATCCAAGGCTCCAAACACAGATTTTAATGGATGTTATCTTTTGGAATTGTCAAGTTATAACTAACATTCGAAATATTTCTATTCTTAAAAGAGCTATCTTGACTCATAAACGAAATTTTTTTCTCTTGCAGATCCAAAAGTTAACTTCTATTTGAAAGTTATGCATATTTCTTCTTTGGGTTAAACTTTCATAGGTGATTGTAATAATAAAAATATGGTTGAATCCCTCTATATCATGTATCACTCTTCTCTGAAAGATTTTAAAATTCACAACACTACTGATCAATTTATCACTTGTGAGTATTGTTTTGACAACATACATATGTACTGTACTTTTGTCTATGCTAAGAATCACTACCAGGATCGTAGGCCCCTTTGGGATGACCTGTTTATCTTAGATAAGTCTATCTATGCCCCCTGGTTAGTGAATGGAGACATTAATGCCATCCTCTCCCCTTGTAAAAAACTCAGTCCTTCTCATTCTCAAATCTCTTCCAGCGAGTTTAGATCCTCTATTGAAGATTGTAATCTGGTTGAAGTTAATATCACTGGTTCCAAGTCAACTTGGTATAGAAGGCATTATAATAGGATTCTTTCTAGAAAACGTGATAGGGATATCGTGAATCTCCCAGTGCTCGATGCCTGAGACACCATTTCTAGCATCACCATACATAGACTTTGCTGAGACCATCATCCTATTTTTGTTGTCTTTCACTCTAAATGTGCCAAACACATTATTCCCTTCAAATTTAACAATGCTTGGTCAGGTGACTTAGAGTGTTCCAATCATATTCAAAATTGATGGAATTCGATGAGTCATCTCTCTGATGACTTCGCTTGTTCTATAAATATGAAGCATCTAAACTTTGTCTCAAGGGTTGGCGTATTGCTAAATCAAAGAAAATTGATAAGGACATAGAAACTTATGAGAGAGACCTCATCCATTTACAAAATAATGTCACTTATTCTGACATCTCCTCTGATCCTCAGCATGAGATCAACATTTCTATGAAGCTAAATTATTTGTTAGTTCTTAAGGATAACATGCACAAACAAGTTTTCAAAACTATGTGGCTCTCTGATGGTGATCGTAACACAAAATTCTACAATTCTCTGCAAAGGGTTATGAAATTCTATCGTCTGCTGTCATTTTTAAATAACAATGACATTCTATTGGAATCTAAGGCCTCCATTTCTAATCATGTGGTCTCTTAAATTGATAATATCTTCAATGGGGGTCGTATTAACAAGGACCTCCTCCCAAGGATCATACCATCCCTGGTCCAGGGGGAAGACAAAAAATATCTTTTGAGCACTCCCCTAGACCAAGAGATTAAAGACATTGTTTTTTCCTCACCCGAAACAGTGCTCCTGGCCCAAAGGGTTTCGTCAATGGTTTCTTTCAGCATCAGTGGGATGTTATTCAAAAGGATGTTTGTAAAAATGTCTTGACATTATTCCTTAATAGGTTCCTTTTTCATGGTATCAATTCCCAATTCCTTACATTAATACCTATGGTGCCCAATGACTCTGAAATTCCCCTTTTTTGACCTATTCCTATTATCAAATCCCTCTATAAAATTATCACCATGATTTTGGCCAATAGGATATCCTCCTTGTGTAACAGAATTATATCTTGGAACCAATTTAGATTCACCAAGGGGAAGTATATTCAGGACTGCATCTGCCTTGCTTCCGAATCCACCAATTCTCTAAATAAAAGCTCAAGAGGAGATAGAATTACTATTAATAATGAAATTAGAAAAGATTTTGATACTATCGATTGGGTTTCGTTTTCAAGGTCCTTTGGGATTTTGTCTTTAATGATGTTTTCAGTAGCATGATTAAATCACTTTTTAACTTAGAATCTATTTTCATCCTTGTTATTGGCTCCCCTAATGGATATTTCAAATTCGGGAAAGGAGTCTGACAAGGTGATCCCCTCTCTGCCATCATTTTTAACATTGCAGAGGATTACCATTATCGTTTCCTCACCTATCTTGTGCTTCAAAACGAAATTAAACCCATCCAAGCTACCTGAAGCCTTAATGTCCTAACCCACCTCCTCTACGCTGATGACATTATTCTTTTCCTCAATGGTGGAAAACACAACATAACTAATCTCAAAGCTTCCTTATATCACAATGAAGAGATCTCGGGTCAATCGATTGGTTGGAACAAATCATTTATTTTATTTGGAAAAAGATTCCCCATTTCTAGAAAAAAGTACATCATTGAGATCATTGGTATAAAAAAGGGGTCATTTCTTTTTACTTATCTGAGGGTTCTTATATTTTGGGGTTGGCCTAGATCTTCGTATTTTAATGATCTTTTTGAACAAATCATTATTCATATTTCCTCTTAGAAAGGAAAACCTCTTTCTATGGCTGGTAGAATCTTCCTGGTGAAAGCTTCTATTGTCTCCAAAATGGTTTATTCTATGATCATTTAGAGATGGCCTGCCAGTCTCCTTATGAATATCAATACCTATATTAATAACATTGTTTGGACTGGAAGAATCATTGATAGGAAGCTTGTCATTGTTTCCTGGTCTATGTGCTGCAAACCTCTCGATAAAGGAGGGCTTGAAATAAAAATCCTCAAGATTTTTAAGGAAGCTCTCCAGGCTAGAATCACTTGGAATTTAATAAACAATAAATCTGACTCCATATCATTCCTGAAAAATATATTCATGGAAAAGCTCAAATACCGTAATTTGAATAATGTTAATTCTTCCCTCTGGCCCTCCATTAGAAACTTTTTTTCAATATTATGCACAACTCCAGATGGATGGTTAACTCAAATTCTACCTTGACATTCTGGTTTGACAACTGGGCTGGCGTCCCCCTCAATTCATTGATTCCTTGATATGTTATGCCGGATTCTATCAACTCTTCCATGAAGGAAGTTATGCATTCCCATCACATTGACCTACCTGATCATATAAAACATGTAGTCAACGACTACACCTTTTTGAATGATGAAGATAGTCTTATTTGGGAACCAGTTCAAAATGGGGTCCTTGCTTCCAAAACATATTGCAAGCATTTTTTCTCCTCATCTGAGTCTAATTTTTTTTTGATTGAAGCTGTTTGATAAACCTTGTATTAAAACATCCAGGCTTACTCTTGTCTGGCGTATTGCTCAGAAGTTCTTACCTATGGAGGTTTTCCTTCAATCCTTTGGTATCCAACTCTGTTCTAGATGTCACCTATGTCATCAACATAGGGAAGACATTAATCACTTATTTTTGTCTTGTACCACAGCCACTGCTCTTTGGAATTTTGTTACTGGAATCTTTGATTGAAGATGGTTAGTTGCGGACTCTATTTTCTCTTTACTCAATAGTTGTGTAGAGTTGGATCTCTCACCTCAGATTAAAAATATCTTTCTATCCGCATTTGCTGAGATCATCTACATTATGTGGTATGATAGAAATGATATTATCCACTATAGTGCCTCTATTAATCTTGATGTAGGTCGGGTGAGAATTCTTATTTCTATCAGGGACGCATCCACCCTTTAAGAATCCCCATGCACTAACTCAGTTGATGACATTCTCATCCTTCATCGACATAGAATAAACAGGTTCTACAAGCAACCAAAGAACTTTATTTAAGTGTTCTGGCATGCTCTGATTTTTGGCAGGATAAAAATCAATGTTGATGGTTCTTCTAAAGGAAATCCATGGCCTACTGGCTATGGGGCCATCTTCAAGGACTCTCATGGAAATTTTCATGGCTGGTTCATTGGTGGCTGTGGATCTACCTCTTCCATGGTGGCTGAGATGATGGCGGTGATTCACGCTGTCAATATCATTATGCTAAATGGTTGGAATAATATTTGGATTTAAAGTGAATCCACCACCATTATCCAAGATATTTGGAATGGTATGGTTCACCCTTCTTGGTCTCTTACAGTGCATTGGATGAATTTTCTTAGCTCGGGTTCTCAGATACATTTCCACACATACCTACCGGGGAGCAAACATGGTGGCTGAAGGTCTCGCCAATAAGGGTACCAACCAGGACATTACGTAGAGTGATGATTTACCAGCTGAGCTCCTTCCGTACTATGAAAAATATTGTACTAAAATTTAATGTTTCATACTCTTGTAATTGTTTCCTTCCTTTTTAAATAATTTTTTTCTTGGTCATTGACCAAGGCATTTCCTTTAATAAAATTACACCAGGACATGGAAACAATAAGTCGTACGTATGCACGTATGGTGGCATGTCATTCAAACGATGGCTGAAATACTGAGTATAGTTGTAACATATTTATAATAACATCAATGTATATAGAGGACATTGTAGTTATTTTTTAGAACATAAATAACAAAGAAAGAAGAAGTGGAAGAAGAAAGGAACTTTAAAGAGTGTGGTGAAAACATTACCTCTTTTTCGGGTTCTTCATTTTGATTTGATCAAAAGGGATAACTGGGTTGGGTTACTGATCAAACTAAGGCCACTATGATGAAGCGAGGGAAGTTGAGAGAATATTTAGGAAGGTTTTGGCCAAGCTAGAAGGCTTTGAAGGTGTTAATTAGAGAGAATGGGGGGGGGGGTCGCTTCTATAAGAGGGGTGAGGGGAACCTTATGAAAAAGTAGAAATATTATTTTATAATAAATTAATATTCGGTTACTAATGGCTAAAAAATGGATTAATTAATGGTTAAGGAGGGGATAGGTCTACCACCACTCAAACAATAGGTTTTAGGCATGTTTGGGTGACTATATTAACTTTATCTTTTTGATTTAACTCGTTGTTAAATAGTTTTACATTTACAATGTCTCTTTGTATTTTTATATAATATAGTAAAAAAAACTTACTATATAATTCCATGAGACCCCCAAGTGGTCCATTAATGATACAACTATAATTATATAAGTCTCTTGGTCGATCCTTAGTTTTTTAGGAATTAAATATCAATTAATAAAATAATATTTGTTTTAGAAACTCTTATATGTCAATTTTGACACTATTTGGTATTTTGTTTTTTCTAAATCTATAACACCATTATTACGTAGAACCTAAATCATTTATTGAACACTACCATGTCATATTAATAGACAGAATTATTGGAATTCATTATATGTGTCAAATTATATTTATTTGGCTATTTATATTATCAATTATTTTAATATTTCACTAATAGAGTAATTACTACATCATCATTGTTGCATAAATAAATTAAATTATTTAATGTATAACTTTTTTTAATAAAATTCCATTATGTAGTAAATCATTTTATCATTTTAATGAATACTTATAATCGAATTTATCTTATGTATAACCCTATATTAACAATGTTTTAGTTATTAAACTTGGATTTTAAATCTTTTAAATATTCATTGAATTAAATAATAATAAATGTATTAATCTAATACAAGTGGACCAAATAGGTTTATATTATGTTCCTAAGGTTGTTTTTGGTCGAATTATACTTAGCCTACAGAATTAGGAAATGTGTTAGGGTAATAATAAAATCATTTTTACCCTTAATTACCCATTTTACTTTTAACCGTGGCAAATAAAAGTAAAAAGTTACTATTCAAAAAAAATTATTTTTATGTTATTGAACCAAATTTTAATCCTTCATATTAACAGTGTCTCTCTAATTTTTGTAATTCCACTCAAAGAAGCGATACACTTATGTTTTATGTGAATTTTTAAATTCTCATAGGAGGTGTGTAAAAGACGGTGAAAAGTTCAATAAAATTTTTATATATCTAAAATAATTATAAACTAACACCAATGAATTACATTGAACTTATATATGTATTATGTATCTGTCTGACCAAAAATAAAATTAAATAAAAAAAAATTATTTAAATAAAAATTGTGTTTTAAACTATGACTCAGTGTTTTCCACAATTCATCAAAAATTGACTGTTTCTAGAAAAATACCAAAATTTCACCCTAGGATAATTTCAACATTCCGAATCCAAAAATGATGTCCATTTTGAAAGATAAAAGCTATAAACTTTCAAAAAGTGGGTATTAGTTTTCATAACGGCTAGTTTGATTCATCACGGTGTGTTAGAATCTAGAAGTTTTGGATAATGCATGCTATTTCATTATTCAATGGGAAACGTACCGTGGAAGCTTGGTGTGTTATAAAATTCTTATAAGGAATTGTATAATCCTTGAAAAAACATTTTAACATGAACATATACTTTCATCATTTAGATTTAAACTAATAGATTCATAGACTTATATGACTAGATCAGGGTATACTAGATCCAAACATTTCTCCTAATCCCCACATACAGTTTCTCATTTGTTAGTTCTAATGACCTCATAAACGAGGGATTCATACTTTTCAATGAAGTTAGGGAACACTTGTCTTTCCCTATAGATTGACCAAACCTTTATTTCCTAAATAATTGGCATTTTTTCTGCTGAGGAATCATGAGGCATTCAGAGTGAATGAAACTGAGGAATCAGAAAATAGACTTTGAAGGTAATATAACTTCTTCATAGATATTAGAGAAGATGGTGAGGCTTTAATAAACAAATCATCCCTTATATAGACATATCAATGAATTTCAACTCCCATTAAATAATCAAATGGATGAAAATAACCTGATCTGATCAGATGGCTGAGGATGATTGTAGAAAATTTGAATTCATATATTTTGAGGCATGGAAAATAATGAATTGTAAATCATTAAATACCAATAATAGATACTTAATATTAGAAATAGAAGAGTAAGAAAATGTATCTTTTGGGATACTCTAAAAAATTTATCAGTATTATTGAAATTCTCTTGAATGTTTTAGAATCCGTGAATTTCTATTTATTGAATTTCAATTCTAAGTATATCAATTCTGATAAATTCAATTCCGAGAAATTCAAATCTGAACAAAAATGTAATATGGATAATTTATAGAAATATAAACTATTTCTTACAAAAATAAATGAATTAAAAAAAAGCATATCTACTACCCCAAGAAATAAGAATTATTTTTAGGTTAAGATATTATTTAATAAATAAGTATATATGGATGATTACCTAACATTGATTATTCCATATTTATGCTTAATGTATTCAAATATATATAATGGTAATTTTTTTGTAAAAATATCATCAAGTTGTTCTTTCATTCCGATTAATTGATCAATAATATCTCATTTATGTGTGTGATCTCTAAGAAAGTAATGTCTAATATCTATGGTCTTTTCATGTGAGTGATGTGAGAGGGTTTTACATAGGGAATTGGATTTTGTGTTATCATACATTATTTTAGTTTTACTAAAAATAATACCAGTGTCTGTGAGTGTTTGATTAATCCACTACACATCATCACAACAACTTCAAGCTGCTACATATTAAGCATCAGCACTGGAAAGTGCAACAGAATGTTGTTTCTTACAAGTCCATGATACCAGGGAATCACATAAGAAATAAAATGTTCTGGATGTTCACATAATATTTATTATACAACCACCAATGTCAGCATATGAAACACATTTATGTATAAAATAATTTCTAGAAGAATAAAAAAGTCAAAAATCGTATTTTCATTTTAAATACAAAAAAATTATTTTTACAGCCTTTAAATGGGATTCTTTAGAATTATCATGGTATCTTGGACATAAGAATTCCAAAAACATTAATTCAGGTCGACAAAATGTTAGGTAAAGTAAAATTACAATCATTCATTTATAAGATGTTTGATCTAATGGTTTCCCTACTTCATCAATATAATGATTATTAGAGGTTCCAATAGGAGTAATTATACTCTTAGTGTCGTCATACCCAAATTTCATAAGATATTATTGGTATTATTATGTTATGATATTTATGTTCTAGCTGGTTTTGGTGAAAATTGATAATCTTGGAAAAAAGTTACCTCCCTCATCATACTCATCCCGTACTCAGATTCCATAATATTCGCAAAGGAAACAGTCAACGATGGTAGATTTTATCCAAAAATGATTCCATCAACATAAATATGAACACAAAAAACATAATTATTCACTTTTATAATGAAAAGTATTGGATCAATGGTTCCATTAACATTGATATTTTGAAGCCAAAATCTTGTAAGTCTATAATACCAATCTCTAGGGGCTTGTTTACGTCCATATAAGGATTTTTTATGTTTGTAAACAAGATTAGGAAATTTTGTATCTTCAAAACGTGGTGGTGGATCTACATATACCTCCTCTAGTACATAACCATTGAGGAAAGAACACTTCACATCCTTTTGATAATTTATGAAGTTAAAAATTGATGCAAAAGATAAAATAATATGGATAGATTCAAGTCCTTCTATAGTGGCATTGGTTTCTTTATAGTCAGTGACTTATTGTTGATTATAGTCTTTCGAAACTAATCATGGATTATTTCTAAAAATAATTATATTTTAATTATATTTATTTATAAAACACATTTTACTCCAATAACATATGATTCTTTTGGTTTTTCAACCATGTTCCAAACATGATTCTTTACAAATTCATTGAGTACAACTTGCGTATCTTTTATCCAATCGTCATCACACAAGGCTTCATCAGGAGACATTAGATCAAATTGGTAAAAGAAGAAACATGTTCTACAACATTCCATAATGATCTTATAGTTCTTACTAGTTAATTAACACTACCTATGATATTATATCTGGGAATATTTCTATGTAATAACTAACTTGGATTTTTAAAATCATGTTCGTGAACATAGGGTTAAAAAGAATCAAGAGTAAATGTCGTAGAAATGTATTCTTGAACATTTTACTTAACTGAAGGATCTTATTTCAATGATTGGTGATGATTTTTAGAAACTATATTTTAAATAATTTCAGGTTTATTGAAAACATAATAATTAGTTTAATCGAATTTTTAAAGTGATTTTTATAGTACAAGTGTTTTTATTAAAAAATCTATATGCCTTATAGTTATTGGAGTAGAAATAGAAAATTCCTTCATCAGATATGGGCTTAAATTTTTGTATTTCATCTTTTTTATTCAAGATGAGTACTTTGCAACCAAAAACATTTATGTAATAAACATTTGGTGTTCGACCAATCCATAACATGAATGGTGGTTTATTAAGAAATGGTATTATTAAAACTCGATTTATGTATAAAAACTAGTACATAAAGCTTCAGCCTAAAATTTTTTAGCTATATAATATTCACTCAACATGGTTCTTGTCATCTATTTCAGAATATGAATTCTTCCTTAAATAACACCATTTTTAAGAGGAGTTATTCGAACTGAATGTTTGAGCTATAATGTTTTTGAAATAAGAAAAATCTTCAGATTTCTTTTCATGAAAATAGACCTATGTAAATTTAGTGTATTCATCAACTAGAATAGACACGTAGTATTTTCCTCCAATAGATGAATTTTGTGTTGGATAAAATAAGTCCATTATCACTAACTATAAGGAATTAGATGTTGTAACATCACTTATTGATTTAAAGCTAGATTTATGTTTCTTTCTATATTGAAAAGGATCACATAATTTTGATGAATCAAACATATATTCTGGTGGATCCTTAACAAGTTCGATCTTAGAATGTTTACTATGTTTTAGTAAGTTATATTATCATAGTCATTTATTCCCAATCCATGATTGAACTTAAAATGCACCATGGAAAGGTAGATCATGACTTCTAAGGATTCTAAATTTAATATGTACACATCCTCATTCCAAAGGTCAGAGAAAATAAACTCATCCATGGAACCGTGAACTAAGCATTTATAATTTTTAAAATTCACTAGGTAACCTTCATCCCACAATTGTATTATTCTAATGAGGTTGTTCTTAAGACCATTAAAAAAATAAATATTGAAATAATTGCATAACCAAGAAGAATAATATTACATATATCAACAATTTATCTTTTATTGTTATCCACAGATGTTACCTTTCCACCTTTAGATATTAAAATATTTTTTAAATAGTCATTGTTAACAATCATGTGTTGGGAATATCCACTATCCGTATACCATATGTTGTTGGTACATCCTTCATTATCCTGAAAAAGAAAATAGTAATGTTATCGGAATCCAAACATTTTTGGATCTGAAATTCCTAGATAATAAAATTTTGGGAGTCTATATTTATTTATAAATGTATGCTTTATGAAACCCAAGGGATTGAAATTTATTTAAAGAAATTTTTTTCTTTAAATGCCCACCAATTGAAATTTTTGTGCAAAAGGGAGATCTTTATGGAATAAAATAATTGTTTCGGAAAATTGATTTTTAATAAGAATAACCTAATCCTTGAGTAGTACCATGCGATTGGATCTGAGAATATATCTTATCAAAAATTTCATTACATGAAGTAAAATTTTCAAGATGTTTCTTCAAGGAAAATATTTCATATTTTAGTCTCATGACTAAATTATTATACACTAAAATAATATATTTTGAGTTAAATTTATTTTCTACATCACATTTTTTTAAAAACAGATTTTTACGATCATTAGAAAGTATATCCTTCTTAGAATTAACATCCTCATGTTTTTAGAATGATTTTTAAAACATCATTTTTCTTATCATGATATTCGGTATGATCAAAAATTTATGTTGGTAAAATAAATTATCAAGAATTTTATTTTTCATAATTTATAGAAACTTTATAGTCTTTCATTTGAAAAAACATATAAAATCTGTACAAATCATTATAAGAAGGAAAATAATTATTTTTGTCTAATGAAGTGAATTCTTCATCTGATGAAAAACCATTATCAGGAAAATTTTCACTTAAAGACATATCATTAAGGAGTCATCAATTTTTACCCTATCCATAAGAAAAATATTTTGAAATAGAGATCTTGAAATAAGAACAATATTATTTTTATTATATGATTCATATTCAGAAGAGATGTTATAAACATATCCTCCACTAACACTCTATGTTTAATTGGACTTCAAGACTTTCTTATGCTTTGATCTTTATAACTTCTTCTTGTTTATTTCAGAATTCATATACTTATTCTTTCTCACCTTCAGCAAGGGCCTATCAGGTCTAATATTACCACTTATTATGCATTTGTAGCATGTATACCTCCATCTTTAATTTATTTTCCATCATTACTTTTGTATCTATATTGAAAGTTCATCTTCCCAACAATCTTGTTCATCCTCTGAGCAATATTTTCTAACTCATTTTCTAAAGCTTCACATTAACTATATTTAGATCCAAAAACATCCTTCATAGATATAGATATTGAAACTCTTTCATGAGTCTTGGATTTCAAATGATTTGATGTAGTTACAAAAGAAACACCAACATTTTCATTCTTATTCTTAATATTATCCTCATCTCCCTTCATTCTGGTTTCATGTTGGTGTATAGGTCCAAACAATTCATCAAGAGAAATATGAGTAACATTCATATGCCCATCTATAGCTGTCATATTGGATTCCCATTCATTTGGTATGATGTCTACAATATTCTCAATAAGAATATCATCATCTAAACCTTTCTCAACTATATATTGTAATTTGTTGACGATAGTCATGAATCATTGTTGCACCATACATATGGGTCCACCTTATTGAAAATAGAAACCATGATATTCATCTCTGAGCATGGCTATTCTAGTTTCAGTGACATTAGAAGTTCAAAATTGATTTACTTCATGATTCATCAAAATTATATTAGAAACATGACAAGATTAAATTTGTCTATAAATATTTATAGTCATGGAGGAATGATAATTATTTCATACCTTCATGTGAAGCTGGTATTCCAACACTTCTACATTAGTGAAGGTTATATGTTCCTTATCAGGAATCATATAATCTCTAGTAAACATAATATAGTTGACTAAACCTATGATTATAATGAAGGTCTTGATTTTGCCTTTCCATTACTCACAGTCATTTCCATCAATGATTTGTCGCCTAGTCAGGTTGAGATTGTCTAGAGATTAACATGAATGTCTGCCATAATAAAATGAAGATTTCAATCCACAAAACATATTACCAGTAATAGTTTTTAAATAATAATTAAAAAAATATAAAGAAGTTAATAACAAGGAAATCATGAACAAGAAAACTTATATCAGAATAGATGAATTTCAGAGACCTCTATAGACACATATTGTAGGATAAAATATGTATAATAAGATTCTCAAATACAAGAGGGGTGATTTATAAAAAATAAAAAATCCTTTTGAACCATTAAAGTTGATACACACATTTATTATGGAAATTTTCTTAATCATAAAGAAATATATTTCATAAGGGTAGCCATTATCATTATGAAAACATAGTTTAACAATGATGAACAAATATTCAAAAAACCTTTTAAATAAACATTTTCATAAACTTTACAACCTTATGATAGAAACATAAGAAAATTTTTCTTAAAGGAATGATTCTACATTAAAGTGAATAAAATATTTAATATAATCAGAGTAACAGAATTAGAATGTATATGAATGTTATGAATTCTATCATTATCCATGATAAAATATCAGTGGAATAAAAACAACGTCAAATAGAAAACGAGTAAGAATATGATTCATTTAACAAAAAGAGAAGGGTAACCAAAAACATTGGATAAAGGTTCCTTGATTTATACTTTCATTAATGTATGTCTTACCAAACCCAAGTATTACCTCAATAAAATAATTTTTATCTGTCTTGTTATCCTCCAAATACCTCGATTTAGAAGGAAATCCTAAAATCTGTCTCCCAAATCTAGAATCCCACGATTAGCACAATCTGAGTCTACACAAAGAAATTCTGAACTAGATGTTCATTCAAGAACAAGTTGTTCAAGACATCTGCATTAAGAACTGAGATTTTTAAGAGCCTCTATCTATAGAAATCGACTCACAATATATTATCACTTTTCTATTCACTATTAATCATCAATGTTTTTTTCTCATTCAAATGATCTTGTATTTATTAGACAAAAATCTCAATGGTCGGATCCACTCCAATGGAAATAATTTCCTCAAATATTTAAGGAACTAGGACACATGTTAAATAGATAACAGTTAGTTTGTAACAAATTATATGACATCGTTTCATGTATAATAAACAATGTTATGTATAAGGTAAATGTTATGTATAATAAAACATAGAATCCGATAATATTGGAATGATACTTTAAACAACTCTATCATTAACATGAAAATGAATTCTGAATAAAACAAAAATCAGATTGAGAAAACTAAATCACTATTTTTGGTACCAGTATCATAAAAAAGTTATGAAATATTTACAAGTATTAGTATCATGAAAAACAGTATCACGTTGGTATCACTATTTTTGGTACTAGTATTATAAAATCTGAGTGACATTTGTATCAGTATCAGTATCATGAAAAATGGTATCACACATTTACAAATGTCTCTATCATAAAAAATGGTATCACATATTTACCGATGTTGATATCATGAAAATAGTATCACATATTTACTAGTATCTATATCATGAACAACAGTATCACATAGGAATAAGTAAATCAGTAGGTTATAATCTTAAGTACAACATGTTGTCAAAGTTGTATGTAAAACATGATGACAAATATATCATATTGAAAAATATGAATGTAAAACAGAAACACAAATCTATAAGTCTAACAGAATGAAAATTGTAAATGTATAACAGAAATAAAATTCAATAACTATAACCAAATGAAAAATTTTGACCTTTAATTTTTTTTTGCTATTTTCAAAACATAGAACTATAAGAAATGGATAAGTCATAAGAGAACATTATTGATTCAACAAGATCCTCGATGAATCGATAATATCATGAAATGATTTTGTTGAAAATATTAGAGTATTTTACCCTATATTAAGATTATATATATATATATAGAAAAGTTATCATGCAACTTTGAAACAATTAATCCAATAACTAAGAATTTCAATTATTGAGAGTTTATTTATTCTTATTATCCATTAATATTTTATTTTAAATATATATGGATTCATTTATTCTCAATTTATAGATTTAAAGAAATGATATTTAGTTATATAATATTCCAAATTGATTATTCCTTATCTAGTTCTTTATATGTAACTCTTGTTTTTTATTTAACATACCATGTTGATACATTCTTATTAATTCATTATATATTCTTATTTACATACACATAATTATCATTTTAGAACACAATTATTAGGATTCCTTTCCCCATGTAATGAATATGAATCCCTTTAATGAGTTTATAAGATGCTCTGATTTAACATATGTTTTGATATATTTTCTTTTTATAGTGTATTATTGTTATCTTGTATGTAATCTTGTTTTTCAAAAGTGAAACTATGTTCAGTCTATTAGAATTTGATTCCTTATAATCATGAAAAGTTAATTAATTAAGGAACCTAGTTTGATCCTTTTGGGTTAGTGAATTAAATATGCCTTTAACCTATATAAATTATCATAAGGCTTTCACATTAATTGAGTTGTCGAGGAGAAGATAGAGTCTCAAACATAAATATTATCGTCATGGTAATTTATCTTCATAAATCTCTCTCCTTAAAATATATTATATATGTAAAAATATAATCATATTAGTATCATTATTATTCATATTTTTTTGTATAAATGGAATAATAATGATTTTCTACATCCCCTACACAAAGGGGGGAAATGTGTCATTAGTTCATGTATGTGGACTGTGGCCTCCATGACGTGACATATTTCATTTATAGAAACCACCAATTTATGGTTTATTTTAATGATCATATCAATAAATAAAAATTATATATATAATATAAATGTGATTATGAAATTTTAAATTACTATATTCCTCATTTCCCTCTTAATTGTTAATAAATAAAAACCTTAACTGTGTATTGGCTGGACTACCGCCTCGATTATATAGTGTCTCTCATTTTACACCTAGATTAATCCCCACATGTATAAAAAATTTAAATCAAAATAAAATCATTAAAATTATCTATATTACATAATTATTTCCCATTTATATTTATATTATGTCAAATAAATTACTTTTATAATCTACATTATCTTTTAATTATAATATTTTCATGTTTGGGTTGATTTGACATCAAACATTATCATGGCTACACAACACCATTATGGATGACTAAAGAAACATAAATACAAGTTTTATTACAATTTAAAATGAAAATAATATATTATAAAATGAATTTAGAATGTATATATTAATTATTTATCTTATTATTCAAATGAAATCTTTGATTTCAAAAGTTAACAAGGGAAACCGAAAATGATTCAACATTCAAGGAAGATAAATAAAACAAAAATTGGAAAGAGATAATAACATCCAAAATAAATAAAATTTATATATTCTAATGATATATTTTATCCATTAATGTAGGGATTGTTTATCATAATATATAATAAAACAAATTTTAATAAACATGTACATATAATCAAACATTAATAACCCAATGCCAGAAAAATTGTCAACTAACTCAAATTCATATTAAAATGAATATAAATGATTATTATAAATGAAAATTTATTTGATTAACGATATAAATTAATCAGTCAACATTTTAATGTTTATAATTGTGGATGTTAAACAATATTCTTCTATGTTTGGGAAAAAGGTAATGGTTTTATGTCTTAAATTTCTCTATTTTTAAATGCATTGTATTATGAAATAAATTTCCTGTATATAGTGTATATATAAAATCTATTTGAGATATTATATCATTAAATGACTTCATTTATTATGTTATATGATCAATTTAAACCTGTACATTACAATATTTATTGAATGAATTACTGTGAATGAAATGAGGATTATTCATCATATCATTTTTCATTCTTTTGGAATCATAATAATTTAACCAGTTATATCATTCTTTTTGTAGCATACATTTACATGGAATAATTTTTACTATATTAATAATTATTTTAATGTGATTTAAAATAATACCCTTTTATACTTCTCTCATATTGTCCTATATGAATAGTAAAGAAAACCATGGAACAACGCAATCTTTTCCATGGTGGATATGAAATATTATTGTTTGTTAAAGTATTAGTGTGTATATAATCTAAAAAAATCTCTTTCTGGATACTGGATTGTTGATTTAGATGTTTAATAGATTCACATACAGTAAATCACTATAAAAGGGTTGATTGAAAATTCATTAAATCTTCATGATGATTCATGTTTAATAAACTTAAGACTACACCCCAAGATACACATTTTTTGTGTATATGATCTTGATTATTCACATGACCTTCAAGATCCTCTATAAAATATTATTTACCATTTTTTTCATCCCAAAAAATCCTTGTTATCAAACCGAATTACTATATTATACAAAATAAATGACCAATTCATGTAACATCACCAGTATATTTCTTGGATGTGAGTATATCATGTTTCATTGACAATACCCTCAACTTATAAGATGATTAAGTTATATTCTCTTAGAAATACGTGTTTTTATAATTAATAAAGACGTTGTATTTCCAAAAAAAAAAGTCAATATATGGATCACCTAGTTTTTATTCATCTTATGGATCCAAAAGTAATAATATGAAATTTATTTTTGACTCTTATTGTGAATGAATTATAAAATAGTAGGTGATGCATGGGGATTAGAATTATATAACCACTTTAGGTATTGATATGTCTCATAAGGCAAAACATCATTGGTGTTTTTGTATACTTCTTCCGATATTATTTTATTGTCATGGTACATGGTCTTGATAGTAGGTCCTTATATATGGTATTATTCATTCTATCAGTATGGGAACAATAATTATTATTTGACTAGGTTGTCATTTATTTTCATGTACATATAACTCTATATGTTTTTTATGATTATATATTCATGTTTTTTATTTATTTCTTCCATATAACTTATAATGTTATTATATTATGATTAATGTTTTTATACTAATCCTTAGTGAAAATATAATCTAACCTTTATTTGTTTTCCTTACCCATGAAATAATGAGGACAAAATGGGTGTAATTTTTAAGGATATGATAAAATGGATAATAATGTCCATGTAGTGACTTGAAGATGTATCCTATCTTTAAAATTGTATTGTATGTATGTATTTAACGTGTCTTTTATGACATCTTAGATAATTGATACAATGAGAACTGTTTTATTGTGTGCCAATAAGGTATTATAACTAGTAGATCCATGTTTATAATGTCTTGGATTGTATATTGGACTATCATATAGAAAATTATGAATGTGGGTAAAATCAACTCTAGGAAGTGTGGGGTGTTTAATATGTCATTTCTAACCATTCCTTTTCTAAAAACACATCATATTTAACTAGAGAGAGACATTCTAGGTTAAATTCTAAAGGGTAAAAAATAAATTTGTTTCTATGAAAAAAAATATAAATGCATGCATGTCATTTTTTTGTTTTATTATTTATCCTCAAATAAAATTTTATTAGTTCTTTAGTTGTCTAATACAATGTCCTAAATAGGGATTATACATAAGAGACTTAAGTATCAATGAATATGTTATTTCATGTACTCAAATAGTTTAAATGGAATAAAAAACTCTCACTGTTATCTTGAGTTTACAAATATAAAATAGAATATGTAGCTTTAATTGATCTCAAATAAAAGATCACATAATGAAATAAAATTCATCTATCTAGATGCCAAAATATTAGAAATATAAAATATGTGAATTGTCACTTTGGGGTAAAATGTTGAATTTAGTGTAGGAGAGATATCCATTGATCACGTGTTTTCAATAATATTATAGTGGATTAATAGAACGTCATGGAGAAATTTTGTATTATCACCTACTCTAGAGTTATAAATTACTTATTAGAAAATTATTATAAAAAATTATATATATATATATATAATATTAAATGAGTATTATATTAACAACTCATTATATTGATGTTTTTTTCAAGATAAACATTTTTTGGGCATAATAAATTCATGTCATGTATATGGTTCCTCATTAACATATTACGGTGCGAATGTGATTTATGAAAAACATTTTACTATAATAATATTTGAATTTGATATGATTTTTGGAATAGATTGGATCTCTCTATATTGATCCCATATAAATTATGGAGTAAAAGAACTAAATTAATATATTCTAAATCAAAAAATGATTATTTATTTTAAAAAATGAACTTACAAGTGAAATTGAATCCATTATATGGGGTTTCTACCTATACAAGAGGTATTTAACTTATATGATTGGAATAAGACTCCCAATTTCACATATGACTATTATTTATGAATATTACAATCCATTTCCCAAATATTTTCCATATATACCCCTAAATCACAATGATTATTTTTCAATATAAATCATACATTATGATATAAATATTTGAATGTATAATTATTGACTATCTATGATTGAATTTTATGTGTGGAGAATGAAACTCTTGAAGAATATGTATAAGGGATATATTCTACAATATTCTTTTCAATGCAATGTAATTATTTTAATTTTAAATAATAATGTAAGATAAATATGTCACTACATTGTTTATAATGAAATTTATAGGAAACAATTAAAAATAATGTTCCCGCTAACTATATTGAAGATTTTTTTTCAACTATGATATTTTCAATACCTTATAAATATTTTCATTTCATTTGAATATTATCATATAAGTGAAAACATAGAGGACATACCTAATTCTACCTTTTGTAAGTGGTTTTGGTACTATAAATTTATGGATATTCTATTTGGACATATAAATACCAATATTATCATAATGGAAATAATGCATAGCGTCTTTAGTGATAACCATCATCATTTTATCATAGTCATTAAAAAAAACATTACCATATGTTATATGTGTAATTAATACCATAAATGTCATTTTAATATTGTGTTAATGACATAATAATGGATTATTTTCTATACTGAATTCTTTAGGTGTGAATCTTTGCTACAAAAAGTATCATTTTGTTGTAATTTAATTTTAATTGTTGGTATATCATGTGTTCCTTCAAACCACGAAGTAATTAAACAGTATTTTATTTCAATAATAGAAATTGATATACATAGATTTAATTTATTTAATATATAATATCATCACATTGTTAAAAAAACGGGTACTATCAAATCAATAAAACATATTGACACTAATGGGAGTGAACCTATTCTCACACAACCCTACTGTGTTGAACTGTTTTAATTATATTATTATTCTTCAAAGAAAAACCTTAGATGTATTCTAATATATAATCACATGGTCAATGTTTATACCTAATTATAATTGAATCTTCTTGAATAAAACCCCAAACTCATTCTCTATAGGTCTAGAAATCATCTATTCATTAAACATAGAGGCATACAATTTTTTTTGAATGGTGTGACATAAATACATATCCTAAAATAATGAAGTATATATTCACATTGAAATATTTGAAATTATACGAAATGATATTTTTGGAGTTAATTAACTATTATAGTTACCCGATACATTACCAATCTAATAAGTAAAACAAAGGGGATAATGCTTTGAGTAATAAATTTCATTATAGATTCATTATTACCAGAATTGAACACGATCTCTTATTTATGGTAAATCATTGAATATATAATGAAATCATAATTGGAGGGGATAATACATATCTTTCTTATATGAATTTCAAATCATCGATTAATATTTGGATTAAAGTTGACATAATGAATATTTGGAGATGTAAATGATGATAATGAATGCTAAAAAAATCATCAATTATAGTGATGGAATGATCAGGTTCAGGAACTGAGTATATGTATGATCAATAAATGAATTGAAAATGGGATTATTAGTTGAATCACATATATTATAACTCCCTATTGATCCTAGAAATATAATAATTTATAGATATATAAATTATTATTTTATGTAGGAAAACATGAAGTCAGATTTGATTTAATGTGTATATCGATGCCTATTTTTTCTTCATGATAACATTGGGTAATAGAATTATTGAAGGATAATGAAACCATTACCCATATTTGTACATAAATGGCATGAAAACCTTATGATTTTTTTCTAAGGACACCCTAATATATATAGAGGTAATAAAACTATTGTAGTTAATATCTATCACCAAGGGAAGTTAATAAATTTACATTCTATTAGAAAATATTTATCAAGTTACCATAATTATTAGATATACATTATCAATGTTGTAAGGTTTCAGGGAGTACTACTATCAATATCATCCAATTCTGAACTGAGGGTTATGTTGACGTTTTGTAGTTGAATTCTTCATGAATTGAATATGGATATTAGATTTGTCACCACATATTATCCAAAAAATATGGTTATTATAATAGAGTGATTCACACCCATGAAGATTTTATGATAATTTTACATTTGGATTTGAAAGTGTTTTTAGACCAACACCATATTTTGTTTAAATTCAATAAAAATTGGATATTTTAATCATGAATTAAAATGGATCTTTAGGATTCCATCTATATAAATAATTGAAGAGATCAAATATACTAGGATGATGTAACAAAATGAAGGCTTCACATTATGAGATAGCTGACAAAATGTAATAAAAATATAGAGACATTCAACAATATATCAGGGAAGCTCATATTTGATAAATATTCTTGTATCTCAGAGTTTATCGAATAGATGTCCCAATAAACATAGACAGAATATATAGTATAATAATAAAGAAATGGTTTTATTATTAATATATGATTGAAAAATATTAAATGGTTTGGAATAAAGTAGATGTTATTTCAATGATATAACGGTTTCACCCAAATACTTGATCATATAGGGATTGTAACATATCATGTTGTACTTACATAGATCATCTCCCTACAACAAGATGACTTTTTATGTATCTATTTTCAGGTTATGCATAAATTATCCTCAACATTGACATAGATCATAATATTTACTACCATGTCATGTTATTTTATATAAGTAATAACCAACATAATGTTTTAATACCGGGCTAATGTTCTACAGAACATGACCAGTCACATGGATTTGAATCTTAAGAGGATTTATAAATTATAGGATGATAAGTTGGTACCTATTGACCTAATAAACTGGAGATATCCTTATTTATTCATAGTAATATAATTTCAATATAATAATTCTATTAATGGGGGTATAATATAACAGCATATGATTGTGAATATATTTCTGTTTCATAAATTTGATGTGTTTTATAATTATTGATTCATGCAAAACAGAACATAATTTAATAAATATAAATTAAATATTAAGTATAATAATTTATTTTTTAATTAAAATTAAATTTCATGTTATAAAATCTTGTAATAAAATTCATGAAATTGTTGAGAAATGATAAGGATTGTAAGTTTAGTAATTATTTAAAAAACTAAAATATTTATTTTCAAAACATTTTGTTTATGGTATCTGATTTATTAAATAAATAATTTTTTTTATTTTAGATATTAAATTTATAGAAATTTATTATTCAGTCATAAAAAAAATTATTGATCATTCATAATATGATTATAATATTTTTATAAATAATGACTAAATCATCTGATGGTAAAATAAGAGATATTTTTTTTCAAACAATTTTTATGAAAGTAATGTTTTTCATATAAAGTTTTTAATTTAATGTATTGATAAATTATTTATTTAAATGTGTATATATTAAATAATATTCATTCAATTATAATGACTAGTAATGTATTGAGAATAAAATGCATTTTGGAGTTAAAAATTATTTCTATTAAATGTTTTTATGAGTTTTCAGCATGGCTATTAGAATTATTTTATTCCACTATAAGAATATAATAATGGAAAATTTGTTTCATATATGAAGTAAGAATTATTAAACATATATAAAAATATCATCTTTTTTTATACATAATTAATTTTTAACTATGTAAAAATATTATCACCCTCTAGTATAGGTTATGACAGTTAAGGATGGGGTAATACTAAGAGATAAGGATTAAACTTTCACTAATTTATTTTTAAATACATTTGCTTCAGTGTATTTAGACAGGAACATATCCAATATTATATATGTTGACCATTGGTTCTATTTTCCTAATATATTCCTTTTTTTAAGGAGAACCTCTACTCATATTAAAGGGAACCTACTCTCCTATGGTAATCAAAAAATTTGTAACTATAAATCAACCATGAACCACTAAAATCTCTTCCGAAATTCATTCACATGTAATAGATACCATGGGCTCAACAAAAAAATTATTCAAACAATTCAGTAAGATGTAGACTAGTTAAACAAGTTAATGGTGTGGTAATAGTCATTATTGATCAAGAGCTTTTTTAATTATTCATTAAAACATTAAGAAATCATTTATAATCCCCATATTACAATGATATAATAATTATAAAAAAATAATTATTTTTATATTCATAATTAATCTATTATGTTTATTATTTTCATCAAATGGAAAACATAATCTTTTATCATTCTCGCATACGAAATATCATCCCTATAAAGAAACATGTTTTATTTCTAATTACAACCTCATGTAGATGGTAATGTTTATAGACATAATAAATATATATTATTTTATTGATATTATTATGATTATTTATATGGAAATTAAAATTTTTATCCCTCATTTCCATTCATTGAATATTCAAAACATCTCCCTTGCGTAGGTACTCACCGTCATCTCCCCATTGTGATGTAATTCATTTTCCATCACATATGTTAATGGATTTTCATAAAATATATATAATGAACTAATATTATATTTATGGAATATTTATTATTTTAGATATAATTAAAAATGAAGAAGGGGAACAGATTGAAATTTCCAAATTGAAATGTGCATGAAAATTGAATCATTTAACACCAAAAATATACTTTTTAGTGTAGATTTATTAATAAATAAGTGATTTAAAATAATTAATGAATCATATCATGTAAATTAATTATTTATATAGTTAATATATAGATGAAAAAGGAATATGAATTTGTTATAAATATGTTTAAATAAAATAAAATAAATTCCATGATATATGGAAATGATTTATATGACAATATTAATTTTTATCAGAATAATTTATGTTTCAATTTCCAATATATGAAATTATATATTCAATATCACCTACATAAAATATATCAATATAACATATATATACATATATTAATAGAATTGTAAATTATAATTATCATTTCTACTCTCATGGTTACTAATAAAAACCATAATATTGTTTCTAATATAATATGAACTTATCACCACTTTAAGGCCATGAATTATTTTCCTCCATGTTCATATTCATAAATGGTGATCCATGGAAATTTTTATCATAACTATTTTTTTATTTTTTATTTATAAAACCTAATACTTTATTTAAAATATAATAAAATTTCAATATTGAAATGTATTTTGTATGCATCAATTTTGAATTTTTACTAATGCTTGAAAATAATGTTAATTTTTTATTATTTTAATGTGATAGTATTTTCCAATTATCATTACCATCATTCATTATGAAACAAACATTTTATGTTTCATTATTATACAAAAATAAAATCCAATTACAATTACTTTAGGATATTTTATAGTTTCAAAACACTCAAAAAATAATAATATTTGTCCATTTCTCATACTAAATGAGGCTCGACCATGGTTTAAGAAACCCAAACCTATGACCCCAAAAATTTATTTGAAAAGTGTATAAGTACATTATATTTGAGTAAATGGATACATGTGAAACACCACACCTAGATAGCAAACAAAACATAATCCTCAAACTCCCAATTATGACCTTTTTATAGGCCCTCCTTGACCCCGATTTCATCCCTGATTTGCTGGATGGATCCCTCTTCCCCTTTGCGTCACTGGTTCATCATCCATCGATAAAACCTCTATAGTAAGAAATTCAGTTTCCTCATGAGATTATTCCACACAAAACCTTGAATTCATAGCTTCAGTAGAGAAGATATCATCCTTGTGAGAGTTACCATGAGGAGACTCCTCATGCTGATCTTCAGGAGCCTCCTGTACATCCTTTGAGGCATTCAAAACCACACAAAAATGTGAATCATTATGAATAGGATGATCTATCTCCTTTGGATCCTCTCAACCAAAAATATCAGGTGTCAAGGATGAGCACATTCATTTACTTCATCCTGCATTCTTGAGTCCTTCATGATAAGGAAATCAATCACAAGAGTATTAAGAGACTCTAACATTGAAAATAAATTGATATTTAGATTTTCATGTCTTTGCAACACCACATTACTATATGAAACTATTGAAATGACATCCTGATTAGTCTCTCCTGATCCATAACCACTGTAGTAGATTGTACGAGGTCTTGAACATGACCAGGTTTAGAAACATCACCCAAATTTGCAGGGGGAGATCCTGACAGAATAGCACCCTGCTTAGATGTTGATCGGGGCAGACCCTCGCCCCTAGAACACTCTTGCGGGCCACCATACATCTCAAAAGAAACGATTCTATCCACCTTCACACTATCCTGAATCCCCCGTTGTACATCAACATCTCCTACAACAGCATTGTCCAACACTAGATCCACATCCATCTGAGCGTCCACATTATCCACCTTCACCCCATCATGAACAATTGGACATGCCTACGGATTCTTAAGCATCACAAGCTGGAATCCATCAGTATCAAAATCAGCATCTAATCCCTCCTTCAAGTTGAGGCTAGTGTATTATGGTCAAACTCATTAGTTTCTTCGTTATGGATAGTAGCCTCATGCTCAGATTGATTCCTTTCATCCGCCTCAGCCAAATCTGTTGAGGAATTGTTATTTAGACCCCTAGTGACTCCAAAGGTAGCCAACTCCAATAATCCACCATTCACTGGCATATCAGCAGCATTAGTAGGATTAACTAAATGCATTAGGCCTTGAAAGACCTTGATGGACAACCTCAACAAATTAGGAAATACCAGAATTGTGAGGATTCTTCCTCCTGAAAACATTTTTACTAGAATCAAAGTCAACTCGTTTCTTCTTTCACTGATCTGGGGCATGGCCCAAGGATTTACATAGTGAACATCTCAAATTCGTACCACATTGGTCAAGAACGTGGCTAATGAAAAAACAAGACTTATAGAAAGTAGGTAACCACTCATATTGTATAACTAGTTATAACATAATATCACCCACAGTAGAGATAACTGTGTCAATCAGAATGTGAGATAAATATCATTCTACTAATACATGATCAATGTGACCATACCTAGGATTCCCTTTTTCCTTGTAAACCTTAATCGGTCAACCAACAACAGAGGCAACCTCCATCAATACTGACAGATTCTAGAAAACCACTTCAAACCCCTAATTCAAATCCATGTTTTGGTGGAGTTGTTCTTATTTATTAGATGATTTGCTAATGGATCCCATTGTTGGACCATGATGTAACAAGTTTCCAGTGTAAATGGTCCAACACTCCAGGGAACAATTTGGAGTCACTTCGATGGAAAAATAATATGGAAAGTAACTCTCAAAATTGAGATTAAGCACAAATTAGTAAAGCCCTAGCTCTATCGAGGAGGGAGAACTGTCATTCTTCAAGATGAGCTTCCAAATTTTTTTGACTCGCTTGCACAAATTCAATGGAGCCATTTTTTATAATCTGTCATTTAAAAATGTAGATTCATGCTGAGGTTTGAAAAAAAACCATTTTCAGGAATTAGAACCCTCAGAATTTCTTTTAAGGGATCATCGCATCTTCCATCACCTCATCCACATGATTAAATGAAATCCCACCACTCCTAACCACCCCCTTCGAGGGAGGAATGAAGATGTCTTTAGGATCAAAATAACATTCCAATGGTTTTTCCATAGATCGTCAGATCGATGATCTCTATAGAGTCGTCGAGCGAGATGTCTCTCGTATTTCCTCAATATATGAAGTTCATTACACTTTATTATATAATATTTTCTAAACTTATTTATTAAATTACTTATCATATAATTGAAAATCATTTCAGAATTTTTTTTTACTATAGATATTACATAATGTTTCCATCCACCATATTTCTATTGAAGGAGTGTGATGATTCATTATAAATGTTCTCATGAAATCCATTTCATGCCATGGGTTTATTATGTGATGATGGATTCATGAATATTTTTATAATGGAACACTTATCTATGGATTATAATTTTATGATGGGTGGGACCATTAGTCCATACCATAAATTGGGTAAATGTATTATATATTAGGATATTAATTAATCTTGTTGTTAATCATTAATGTTCATATATGCTAAGGGATTAATGGATTAATGCCTCCTCCAGAATACTTATGATGCTAGAAATAATTACAAATGCATAATAATAGGAATTTTTTGGAGACTATCTATTCAATCTAGACATGGGAAAATTGTAATGAGTCCTAGTATATTATATTATATTATTCTAGTATTTATGCCTTATCGGCAATGTGATGACTTCATATGAAAATATTTATGCAACATTCATATTTTATAAAAAATCGTATTGTAATGTTTTCACAGATCACTATAATGGTTTTGTTTCATTACACATGATTCAAATTATGAAAAAATTTAATCCATGGACCTTAAGTTGTAATTAAAGTTCATCTTGGTACAATTATCTTATATTTTGAACACGATTATTTTCTCACTCCATTATTATAATGTTCTTCTTAATTATTGTATTTGAGTTATATCATCTATTTTTTTTCCTAATTGGGTATCTAATGTCACCCATTATCATGTTTATAATTTCTATGTTAATTATGAAAGGTTTTATATAGGAAATTTCTACAATAGTTTGTCGTGAAATGAAAACAGTCAGAGATGATAAAAACAATTAAAGAAACAATTTTATTTTTTAAATTGTCTACACACAAAATATTATATTTTAGTTATAGGGTATTCAAATTTATGAATAAAATATAATAATTATCTAAAATGATATAATATTTATACATTTAATGATGTGAAAATGTCATTCTTGAGTGGAATTATTAAATCTATTATGATTAATTCCTTTGGTGCTTCTTTAATGAGTATAGTGTGGCCAAAAAGGGACTGTGATGATGTAAAGGATCTTTATACTCTCTTGGTAAATATTTTTGCATGAGAGAATATATTGAGACAATAGAAACCATTTTTGAAGTCTATAAAATTATATGTCATTGCGGAACCTATCAGTTTTCATCTTACTATAACATTAGAGATGGATTGTGTAAGAATATATTGAGATGAATTCAGTTTCCTCCTTAGTGTCCAAATAAATTATGTGAATGTTGAAGATATATACTAGATTCAAAATGAAATGAATTTCTGAGGTGGGGCATTATTCTAAGTCATGGATTAGTAAATTAGATAACCCATTCTGTTATTTTCATTGCGAGAAGTTTTCATGGATCAGGTGAGTGGACATCTTTTGATAAAACCAACTCGAACACCCTCTCAAAATGGTACTTGACCCAAATTTACACATACTCGTAGGAAATCCCAAATTCCCATAGGCTTCAATTTAGCACCTAGGAATCAATGAAAACAAATAGGGGGAACTCATTCACCCAAACTGAAGCATAAAACATGATAGAAATACACATGTTCAAGAAAATTATAGAATAAAACATGATTATAAATATGTCATAATAAAAAGGGAACAACAGAACTGATACAACAAAAATGGTATCTAGAACACTATCTAAGAGAAATGTTTGACAAAAAAGTATAAAAACCAAAAATATATAGTCCAAAAATATCCATGTGATAGCAAGTGAAAACTCCTATTATCTCACCATTCATCAAACCAATCCCAGTTGAGAAATAACCTCATTTCCACACTGTAGATCCTTGCATTTCCTAACATAGAATGGAAGTACCACTTCTGCGAACCACACATGAGGTATTCATGGTGTGATCTAACATGATCAATAGGTTCTCACCGATTTTTTCCATATCATGTAACAAATAAATGATCTAGGTCTTCTCATCTTTATAGTAAATATGGTTGGATATGAAGTTCGACAATTATATATAAAATGCAAGTATAAAAATGTAATTTCCACTTTTTCCACATTTCCAAATAACATTGTTCAATAAATTTGAAATCACTTCATATTCATATATCAAAATATATTTATCTACTTTGAAAAATTCATGAATCATATATCGTATCAAATTCAAGTTAGTGCAGTCCATAAAATACCATCCTAAAATGTCTCAAATAATCCATAGAAAAGGTTACATAATCCAAGGATCATACATAGTCACGATATCTAAGAAACTCGTACGTGGACATATACAATCTAATGAACATCAACCCTCTTTAAATATTCGGTGAGTATAGAGAGTAGAAGAAGACACCTAAAAGTGAATATCCCAACCATTCTAACACGTCCCCATAGTAATTAGCATTAGGGGTTAGGAAATCTCATTGAGAAAACCACCCAAAGGAGGATAAGTCCCACTATGAATCCTTATGACTATGTTCCCACGGCCTATCATATGATCGAAATTTCAAACCATTTCATTATAAAATTTCATTATATCATTCATTGAAAACCATTTTTTAAAGCATTTAACATTTCATTTAGAAAACCATTTTATGTACCAAAAATTTTGGATAACATATGCCCCAATAATAATCAATGATTATATATAATGTTTTAGAAAATGATGGAATCACATTGATAGAATAAAAACTGACTCGCCTAGAACCCTAAAATCCATATCTATTACGGAAATATTATGTGCAATCAATTTAAATGCCTTTTAATCACCAAATACCATATACATCAAAAACCCCATCACATTATTTTTTAAAAAAGATATATTATAATAGCAATATGTGATGAATTTTACATTGTATACCCATATCACCACTTGATATTGTAAAATATTAAATGGTGTTTAATATTTTCTTGATCAACAATTTACTAGTTGGAAGCAAAAAGATGATTCTTATGTGGAAAAAAACCACCTAGGAAATTATATGAACTCATTGCTAAACCTGTGATTCCATTTTATAATTATACAAATTGTCTATTTACTCAATCAAACCTACATTCATTAACAATAAGTATTTTTTCTCAAAAAATGTTATCCATCCGTAGGAGTCCAACGAATCTCCCAAATAATGGAAAAAACAAGTAAATAGAAGGGAATTACCTGAACATGGTAATCGGATGTTACAAACTCCCCTCCATAAGGTTTTCTATCATAAAGAATCAATGTTATAGAATGGGGTCTTAGAAATTGGTGATTTATCTACACCCTAATTAATGAATCACCTTCACAAGTCTCATTAGAATATGATATGTGTCACCATAACACTCTATCCAATGGAATGGACATCCCACACAATACCCCAAAATGAGAAACAAATATATTTACCCATTGATTCATAATTAAAACATATGTATCTAACTCAATCCAATCCCAAATAACAATGTTATGTGGTACATTACTCTATTTCATGAGCTTTCATAACTGGAAAATGTTATAAATTCATGTTAATTGAATGAGAAAATCTATCTAATAATAAATGTACCCAATCCTTATAGTAATATTAGTAGGTCCAATTTATCTAGGAGCCATTATTATCTATTTTATGAGCCAACAATTACCCACTCTTGGAAATAATTTCAAGAAATCCCAGTCACCTATAGAAACTAAAAAAGGATAACACCTTTAAACGACTTATGATTTATATAATATTTAAGATTTAATAAAAAAATCATATAAGATGAATCCAAACAGATTTCTACATAACCAAAATTCACCCTAACAAATATTTTACACCCACCTCTTCACAAAAAAGAGATGATCATCAAGAGTGACCATATTCAAACTTGTTAGGATCCACTATGACTGAAGAGTAATTATATTTATTGAAAATAAATTAAACTTGTACAAAAATTTCTATCACATGATCCACTAAAATACAAGTTATAGGTATAGAGAATAACCTCTATTATTAGAATAATATACGCTGTATGACCATCTTTCTACAAATAGTATGTTTTTCACAAATTGACCAAAGTCCCCATAGCCTCTTGAAGACTCATTTAGAACATCAACATTACCCTTGCTTCCGTATATAATATAAATAATAAAGGAGACCCGGTAAGAAAAAATATCTCCTCTACATACATATGTCTTATGTATTATATTTAAAGTTTCCATGATCAGAATGAAATGGGCATGAATTTTCAAACGATAAATCACCACATAGGTAGAATTCATCCCTTGTTGATTACATGGTAATTTTATAACAAAGGATACCTTATCCAATTTCCAAACCAACACTATATGTGGATGAAACAAACTAGAAGGTAACATGTTTGTTTTCTTTATCTATTGGTAGTTTAACAATGTGACACATAATTAGTAATAAAATAATTCATACTAAGGCACTAGGAACAATGGTTTCTGTCCGAATATATTTTCACAGTTCCCGGGTAAATAACCCACAATGATCATTGAAAAGTCAATAAAACAAGATCCTCATAGATTTCAGGAAGAAATATAATTTCCAAAATTAACTATAAAATTTGAAGAGATGGACCAATCGTAAATAGTATCCCTACCATAAAGGGTTTCTCTAGTTCTATTTAATTTTTCATCTAGAAACTGACTTTGCATGATAGACTAAAAGAGAGAAGATGATAACAATAAACATTCCAAATTCATACATAAAACACCCTTCTGAGCATCCAGATGAAACTGTGGGAAAATCTAAAAAAGTATTAAATCATCATATGATTCCATAATATCTTCTAATTATACTTTCTTTCTAAGATAATCTTTAATGATATTTCCCTTTTATAGGGTGTTGGTAATATCTTAGTCAAACATATGAAGGCGTTCCACTAAATTCCTCTATTTAACATAAATTATTCTCATGAAATTATATTACTCAAACTCTAATGGTCAAAAAATACTATGAAACTCTCCCTAATGGGAATGTTTTACCAACATTTAAGTGCATGCATAACAATAGAATTCTTTAACTCATGAGTGAAGTAATTGTTCACAGGGGAATGAAGATGAAAATAGTTTTATGATACAACTTGATCATCTTTCAAGAGAAAAAAACTAGAATAGTGTTAGAAGGCTGACAAAAAATCACATACCTCTTTTCATGCTTAGATAAGATCAAAGTAGTAGTCGATGTTAGAATTCAATTCAACTCATCGAAATAATGCTCACACATTGAATCTCATATTGATTTCACCCCTTTCCCGGTAAGAAAAGTTAGTGGTGATTACAAAATTGACAAATCCAAGATGAACTTTCGATAATGTCGAATAAGATCAAGGAATATTAAATTCTCAATTACATTCCATGGTTCTTCCCATGATTAGAAAACCCGTATCTTCTCTGGATCAACTGATAATCCATTCTATGAAATTATATTCCCCATGAAATTAACATCTTGAATCCACAAATTTCACTTCGGATTATTTTGATGCAAATATTATCTAATTTGATTTAAAAAAAGAAATAGTTTTCAATATCATGATCAGAACTTAAAAATACAAAAATATTTCCCACAAAACTACCATTAATGTGTTAAGATACTCAGGAGATATATGATTTGTCAAATGCAGAAAACTGCTGGAGCATTTTCACACCAAACAACTTCACATTATATTTGTAAGTTACACATCTACTCTTTAAAGGTATCTTCTATTTATTAGATTCCCAAACATATATTTGATGAAACATGACCATAATTTCATCTTCTAAAACAACATTTACCCATAAAACTGATAAAAACATTCATCCAAACATGGAAGAAGGATAATTTTTCTTAGATATTACCTAGTTCAACTTCTGATAGTCCCTAAAAAATCAAATTTAATTTCCTTCCCTATTCAAAACAGGGATTTGGGTTACCCAATGAGAATCACTAGTGGGAAAAACTATTCTCTATCATATCATAAACATGAATTGTGATTTCCATTATATCTAATAGTGTCACATTATAAGAAGGTATTGAAATAGGTTTCATACCTACCTGAAGGTCAATTATGTATTCTTCCTCCCTTTATAGAGGGTGATCGAGAAAGTATTCAGGGAAAACATCTGGAAAAAAATGAAAAAAATATGTCAAAATCAACCATTGCTGAAACATTATCTGTATCAGTTATTATAACATTCAAAAAAATATAGAGATCCGGATTTGAAGGTATGACATGACATGACCTCAGATCCAAATCTCTTTAAAACAGTTGTGGTCTCCCATTAGAATCAGGAAATGAAACATTCAAGAGACACCAATTTAACATTGAACAAAGGTCAATAACAAAATACTTTATAATAATGAATTAAAATAGATCTAGATGGAGAATTATAAAATCACATTCTAACTAACCATTACATATTTATAGAAGTTTATAAGTACATTGAAACTAGTACTCTTTTTTCATCCAATATATATTCACTAACAATTTAATAAATATCATGAGCTTCAATGGATGGTTTTTTAGGTTCGAAATAATGATGTAGATGTTCAGTTACAAGAGGTGGGTTAATTTTATGTTTAAAAACTTTTATTTTTATCCATAAGGAAATCTATGTTTAACAATGTTAAATAATGTAAATTCAAAAGACCTCTTATAGTTCAGATAATAAAAAATTCTATGTTCTGGAAATATGGTTCTAGAAAAGAAACTTAAAGAATGTTTACAAGTAAAATATTTTAATTAATGTTAATTGAAACTTACTTATCATACTATAAAAAAGTAAATGAATGTATAAGAAACTTATACATTCTTTATCAAAATGTAGATGAAATAAAACTAAAACAAAACATGTAACATGTATAAAATCTTTTAACCCAAAGACTATTGTATACAAGTTCTGTGGATAAAGGTCCCTTGATTTATATTTTTAAGAAAGTTGGACGTAACCAATCTAGTGTAAACCCTCAATAGTGGTATCAGAATATTTCCTGCTATCCCTGCAAGCCCTCGATCTTTTTGGTAGTTGGAACTTGTAGCTTCCTATACTTACAAGTCCTCGAACATTAAGGTAGTCATCACTTCTTTCTTCCTATCTTTAGAAGGCCTCAAACATTAAGGTTTTCACCACCTCTGTCTTCCCATCACCTAAATCCCTCAATCATTAATGTAGTCGAACCATAGGTCTTCATATCCCCAGAATCTCTCGATTATACTCAATTATAATTGGATTCGCATGAATCAAGCTGAGAAATATGTCTAGTACACACAAAGAATGAGAGTCTCTATATCTATAGAAATAACTTCAAAACTATAATTCTCTAGAGTAATCGACAAGTCATGAGATCATTCAAATGGGATCATATTTATAGTTAATTTTCTAGCAGTCAGCTCCCACTCCAACGGCCATATTTTTCATTGAATTTATGAGGGACCTATACACATGTCACTCAAAAAATGTTTAGTGAGAAATAGATATTATGACATCATTTCCTAACAAGTGTAAGGAAAATTACGTCACTTAACCAAATCTATTTTTTCAAGTCTAAGAAAAAATAGAATAAAGAATCAAAAAAAAATAAAAATTCCGATTCTGTCAGACATGGATATTCGGATTTTGTTTTACTAAGTATTCAGACTCTAAATTATTTAGAATTTCTAGCATGAATTCCAATGAATTCAGATTTCAGAGTATGAATTCTGAGGTACACAGATTTTGAATTATTAAGAATTTTGAGTCTGAATTTTGAGGAATTCGGAGTCCTAAATATAAGGAATTCGGAGTTAAATTCTGGGTAATTAGGATTCTAAATTTTGAGGATTTCAGAGTCTTAATTTCAGAGAATTCGGAGTCTGAATTTCTAAGAATTATAATTCTTAATATGGAATACTCTATATCTATGTATTTATAAGATTATGAGGTTTTATATGTGAAACCAAATATTTTATAATTAATAAAATGAGTTGGATTTATATTGTTACTAAAATTAACAATGAAAACATATGTAAGGATAAAAATTTTCTTCGAGAAGGGTAATTTTCCTTATGAAAATAATCGTTATAGAAAATAAAATTTTCTTTTGCATAAAGTGTTTGTTATTCCAAACATAGAGAAATTGACAAGTCATTAGGAAACGTTTTTTAATCAACAATCTCCCCTTTTTTTAAAGAAAAAATATCCATATGAAAAAGAATATATAGAATTATAATTTATCTTGATGAACGTAATGGAAAAACTTATCTCCCATTACTTATAAATCATGATGAATACAACTACCCCCCCCTTAGTTTTTTAAATCCTAAAGGATTTTATTCTTGAATTACATATAGAGGTTTTTCTTTTACTAGCATAAGGAAATCATCTTTGATAAAACCCCCCTTGGAGAGACTCCCCTTTACATAAGAAATTCTATAATTTACAAAGTGTTATATTTATCATTCCTTTCTCCCCATATGTGATTTTCCAAAAGGAATTGAGAGAAATGAATAAAATATGGTACCAAAAATATTAATACTATAAAAAAACAAATGATGAACAACCAAAATTATCATTATGAATTAAAAATTTTCTACAAGAAAGGAAATCCTCAAAAAGATCAGAGTAAAGGAAAAAACATCCTTATTTATTCTCTGTGAAAATATTCTTGAAAAAGGTATTTAGCTTCTTATGCATCTTAGAATCCTCTTAAAATTGATTGAGCAACTGATCCTAATATTCATTTTTACTCAAATATTTGATCTTTTCATATCAATATTTAATAATTCCTCTTTCAGTATTTAAAAGTTCATCTTCATTGCTAAACTATTCATACAACATGATTTTATGGTCTCTATCCCTATTCAGATTCATAGAAACTGAATTATGTTTCCCTTTTAGATCCTTGTATTTCTGAATCTAAGTTTTTTGTATAAGATTGATATTCTCATTGAATCATGAAGTATTATCATTGATATTAATATCTTCAGTATCAAAATTATCTTTCATGTTGTCTTGAAATTTATAAATGATTTTTATCGCTTCAATTGACCTCTTAGAAAACTTAGTAATTTCGTTGAACAACCTTCTGTGTGCATTATTCCCGATATAGAAGGATTTAAAAATGGACTCATGCCTAAAAATTTGTCCATAATAATGGAAACAGAATCGAATTTCTAATTAAAACAACGTTGAAGCATCTGACATCTTGAGTAAATAATTGAAAATAAATTAATTGTACCATCCAATTTCTTTATGGATTGAACTAAAAAATCATGACCCCTAGAGGTTGATTCTGAATCAGATTCTCTTATTGGAGTGGATTCTCTCTATATCTCAAAAAAAATTCTTTTGGAAGATCCAAAAACATATTTCTTGTACCCCAGATCCTTCTTTGGTGTATCATCTAACACATATTTTCTTTTATCAGCTATTAGAATGATCTCAGCATCCATTAGTGATTCATGTTTACTATCTTATACTTTGACTATCTTATATTCCTCATCCTTTTCCTTTTGATAATTTTCCACCAGGTCCTATATTTGGACAAAATAATGGTAGCTTCTATCTTCTTTGGATGGTTTTTTTACTTCTTCCTGACCTTCATCACCATTTCATGGGGTATAATGTGTAGTGGATTCGGCCTGGGATGTATGGATTGTTACTTTTTCAAAAGGACACTCATTCTCATTATATTTTTCTACTAGTCTTATCATATCATCACAATAATCACATATTTCTTCTTCTTATCCTTCCACTTCCTATTTCTTCAAAATCTCTTCCTCTTCATCAGGTTCTGCAATGACCAGCTTCTTTCCCAAAGTCTCTTCTGGTACTAGTTCATTGAGAAAAGATTCTCGTACCTGAATTTGCTCAAAATCTTTCTCAATAGCCTTGAGAAAAAATTAAATAATCTCTAATGCATACATTTTCCCTAGTTTTCTTCTTCTATTTTTTTATGAAATTCCTGATCAGCATTAATCATTAATTATTTTTCCTCATTAGGTTTCAAAACAAAGCTAGTTTCTCCTTTCTTATTACTATTCTAATCCTCTCTCCACATAGAAGTAAATTCATCTAGATATTAATTTTGCCTCATAGATTTTGGATTTTTTGATTGGGATTCCTGAACTATAAGAGTTTCTTTCTTTCAATTCCAGTTCCTTCACCTTTCCCCTCTTGGTAACCTTTATGGGAGTCTCAACTACATAAAAATTTTTGGATAAGTTTTTGATCATACATTAAAAAAAGTGATAAAATTCACAAGATTTTCTATTGAAACCGAACATCATCATCCTCAAAGTAATATCACTGGGAAAAATGACTTTGAATGATATGGGCTATGAACTAAAAAGTATTTTATAAAGATTCTAGGGATAAGAAAATGATATTACATAGGATTTCTATATATATATAATGATTGACAATTTGAGGGTTCCATTTTTGATATTTTCAGTACTCATCGAGATATAATCCACTAATTTTATCTTTCTCATGATGACCAAAAAATCCAAGTCATATATTTCACTTTTTTTAAGTAGCCTTTATCTCTTTTTCTCAAAATGATAAATCCATGAACCCATAAATATAAAAATTTGGTGTTATTAGAGATTTGGTTTATGTTTTTAGTTTTCACTCCCATGAGTCTAAGGCACTCTTTATCTTTTTCTTTAACAAAAAATCTATCCTAATCAATTAGTTTGAACGTGCATAAAATGGATTCTAATTCATATGGTATTCTAGTGATAATAACCTCCTTACTCAGGGAAAGAGAATATGTTTTTTCTTAACATTTGAATGAGAACTTATCTCTCACACCATTATTGAAAAAACATACAGATTAGTAGAAATCAATAAGAAACTCCGGATAAATAGGATCATGTCCTTGTGGGTTTTTACACAAAGGATTTCCCTGCCATTGAACATGAAATTCTTTGAAATGAGATAATCATACATTTAAAATTACACCTGATCAAATTACCTTTCTATTTATATATTCCATTTCAAAATTTCATTAATTTATGACATTTACTTCAGCAGGGATGCTTCAAAAGACATTCAATGTTGATCAGATCAGTAAAATGGAATGATTCTTAAGAAGAGAGGCAGTGCTCTGACATGGTAGGCTTTAAAACTGATGTGGGGAAACCATTAATGGAGGGGTCTTTATATAAATGTTTATTCAATGGTTCATATTAATTGATTGATCAAACAGTTTAAACATTCTCGATATAATATGAAGGATAATTTGAAATCTGAAGAAGGATTTTGGATGATTCTGATCTTTTGATATTTTTACGATAAAACATCAGATTTAAAGAATGTGAATCTTAAAATTTTTCTTTAATCAAGTGGAAAGTACAAAGAACAAATGTTTGATTACAAAAAATTTAGTAAGGAATCAAACCATACATATTTCTAGAAAAATTACTAGTAATGAGGAAAATTATTCTTGAAAAACATTTGATAAATGAAAATTTTATTAAAGAGAATAATTTTTTGAAATTGAAAGTTGTTATAGTATGGAAATTCTGTTTAAGGAAAAAATTTTAAAGTACATAAAAAATTTAAATATGAAAATTTTTTACAAAGAAAAATTTAAATATTAAAATATTTAAATACTGAAACTTTTATGTACAAAATAATTTACTACGAAAAAAATTTTACTATAAATTTTTTTCACTACGATGATGTTTAGCTATGATAAATTTTTACTATGAAAAATTTTAATTACCAAGAAAATGTAATTACCTTTTAATAAGAAGTTTCATTATGTAGAGTTATGTTTCAAAAAAATAATATGGAAGATTACCTTATGGTTATCATTCCTAATGTTTTTATAATTAATTCAAATCAATTGGATAGTAAATACTTTGTAAAAATATCATCAAGTTCTTATTACATTCTGGTAAATTGAAGAATGATATCTCTTTTTTGTATGTTATCCCATAGAATGTGATTCCTAATATCTATGTGTTTTTTCACGAGATTGATCTCCATAGTATTTTCTTAGAGAAATGGTAGTAGTTTTATCACACAAAATCTATGTTTTGGTAAACCTCATGCCAGAGTCTGTGAGTATTTATTGCATCCACAAAAAATGATCACAAAAACATCCAAATGATACATATTCCTCAATAGTAGAGGAAAGAGTTACTGAGTTGTGCTTTTTACATGACCAAGAATCTAATAATTATCATATGAAGTTCATGTTCTGAATGTACTTTTCATATCCATTATACACCCTCCAATTTATTCACCCAAAAATCTTTTAAAAACGAAATCTTTTCTATAAGTAAAAATGTGTCCTAAATCAATGGTCCCCTTAATAGAGAGAAAATTTATATTCATTGTATTTAATTGATATTCCATAGGATTATATTGATATATAGCACATAATCATGATGAAAACGTTATATCATGATTACTATCAGTTAAGTATATTAAACTTCTTATCATACTTATAAATGAAGTTTGGTATACATGTTTTCCATAATTATGAAGGTCACGAGAATTTGAGGTAGCCATTAGAGTACATATACATCTTGTTTTGTCATATTTATACCTGTTATGAATATCATTAATGTACATATTTTGAGATATATAAGTTTTTTTTGGTTTTTTAGAAAGTTGAAAACCTAGGAAAACGTTAACTCACCCATCATACTCATTTAAAACTCTAGTTTCATTAGATTTTCAAATGAATTCATTAAATATTGCTGAGTTGAAACAAATATAATTTCACCAAGATAAATTTGAAAAATAAAATCATTTTTCTTATGTTTCTTTATAAAAGGGTTGGATCATCTGTTCCCTTAACATAATTGTTTTGTAGAAAAATATCATATAAGTCATTCAAATTAGGATCTAAGGGGTTCATTAAGTCCATATAGAGCATCAGTAAGTATGGAAACATGATTCAGGATGTTTTGTGTCTTCAAAATTATGAGTTTGTTCAACAAAAACATTGTATTTAACATATCTGTTAATGAACGGACGTTTTACATCCATTTAAAAAATGCTGAAATTAATTAATGGTGGAAAGGTAAGTAAAATATGATTATATTAATGTCTAGATACTAAGGAATATGTTTCTTCATAGCCTATTCCTTCTTGATTATTATATCCTTTAACAACTAATCTATCTTTATTTATTACAATGATTTTATTTTCATCACACTTATTTATGAAGACACGTTTTACTCCAACAACAAAAATTTCCGTATGTATTTAAACCAAGGTCTAGAATTTGTTCTTTTAGAATTCATTTAGCTTTTCTTGCATGGAATTTATCGAATAAACCTCATCAAAAGCAACATCAGTACTTTTTTTTTCTAATTGGGAAAGGGATTCTTGATGTTCTACTTCATTTCTTAAGAAAAATATACTCCTTATAGGTTTATTTACATCACCAATGATACTATCACTGGTATGATTATTAAGAAATAACTGATTTGGGTTCTTTGAAAACATGTTCATCAACATATGGTACAAAATATTCAGGGGTAAATTCTTTAGAACTATTATCTCGAACATTTACATTATCAGAAGGGTCATCTATCAATAGTTGATAATCAGTTTTTGAAAACACATATGAGATTATATTTTTTGGGGTAGTCTAAAAATGAAAGGATAAATTACATAAAATTTAACATACATTATTTCTTTCCCAAATGTATTTTTATTAAAAACTCTATTAGCCTTAGAAGTTGTGTAGTAGCCTAGAAAAATTCATTCATCATAATTGGGTGCAAATTTATGTAAATTATCTTTAGTAATCATATAGAAAATTTTGTATCCAAATACAATGAAGTGTGAAATTATTTTTTTTCTACCATTCCAAAAATATTAAGGGGGTTGGGTAAAGAAAATTACTAATCAATACATGATTTATAGAATAACATGTAGTATATATTGCTTCATCCTAGATGTGTTTAGCTATAAAATATACACTCAACATGGTTCTTGTTATCTCTTAAAAGATATGATTTTTTCATTCAACAACACAATTATGTTGAGGAGTTCTTGGAAATGAGAATTTATTATTAATTATTTTATTACTATAGAATATTTTAAATTTTTAATTTTTAAATTCTCCTCAATGATCACTATAAATAGTTATCAATTGAATGTTTATCTCATTTTTATCATGGGCTCTAAAACTTTTCAAATAAAAAAATCTTTATACTAGTTTTTTAGAAAATAGACACATGTAAATATATTGTAATTATTAACATTGAAAAACATATAATATTTTGGTAGAATACATCCAGTTTGTGTTAGACCGAAAATATCCATATTCACCAACGTTAATGGATTAGAAATTGATAATTCACTGGTTGATTTAAATCTTGATTTATGTTTCTTTAAAAATGGAAAATGATCACAATCATCTTAAGAATCAAATCAAAGCTCTAGTAGATACTTAACAAGTCTTTTCATTGAGAGGTTACATTTTTTCCAATGGATACAATGTCTTAAACATTTATTCCATAACCAAGATTGTTCTTCCATTTCACGAAGGCAAGGTAGATCTTGGATCCAAAGGTCTTATAAGTTTATTGTATAGATATTCTCTTACCTGTGGGTGGAAAGAATACTATCTTCCTGGGAATTTATTTCTAAGAATTTATCATTAGTACAATTCAAAAATTAACCTTCATCACATAGTGGACATATGCTAATGAGGTTGTTCTTATAACCCTTAAAATATAAGACATTTGAACTTACAGTTTTTCCAAGAAGAACAATGTTACTTATACTAATTATTTCTCTTTGATCATTATCTCTAAATGTTACTTATCCTCCTTTTGACTATATAATCATTTTAATGAAATTTATTTTACCATTTATATGTCGAGAACATCCTTCATCCATGTACAATGTATTAATGTCATTGTATTATTTTTTTCCTCGAAAAGAATATTTAGAACATCTGAATCCAAACATTATTGGATCTGAAAATTTCAGAAATCAAAATTTTAGGTATCCACATTTTCATAAAAAAAATAGATTTATGAAAACCTAAATATTGATATTTTATAATAAACAATTTTTTTCCAATTTCCACCATAGTAAAATTTAGTTCAATATAGAGCACTTTTGGGAACAAAATAGTTATTACTAAAAAATTCAGAATGAGTATAAAAAAATCGAGAACTAATTCTTAATGTTTGAATTTGGGAATACATATTGTCAAAATTGTTCTTACCTAGGGTGAAATTTGACTGAAAGTTTCTTAAGGAAAAACTTTCTGACATTAGTTTAATAATAAGTTTTTATCCTAAAAAATTGTTTTAGAACTAGATTATCCTCCGAAATATTTTTCTTATAAATTAAAATTTCAAGTTATTTATAAATTCTAACCTTCTTAGAATTAACTTCTTTAAGATTTTTGAATTAATGTGAAAATAAAAGTTTTCTTATCAAGATATTTATAAAGATCTGACACTTCTTTTATTAAAATAGATGATGTAGAATTTTCCTTATCAAATTTTTTATTGAGTTTAAATTTTAATTATCAAGAAGATTATAAAACTCTGCGAGTTCTTCATAAGAAGGTAATGTATTATCGTCTAATGATATGGAATCATATTCTGATGATTCCTCATATTTATCATCATTATAATATTAAATCTATGATATATTAGTAATAGATTCGAAATTGTGTTCCTTCGCCAATAAAAATTTATTTTCAATGGGTTGTTTGGATCGAAAACCATGATTATTCTATTCAAAAGAATCATATTCTGAGGATTCATCAGATGGGTCACCAAAAATATATTTCCTAGTGTCATTCGGTTTAAAAAAATTAGTATATTATCTTTATAATACTTTTTTTCTATCGGTCATAGAATGTATTTGTTTTCAATCCTTTTTCTTAAGTATATGACAATCTAGACTTATATGACCTACTCCTTTTCACTCATAGAAATTGAATTATAAGTCATTCTTATCTTTTCTTTCTATATTCTTATATCTATACTAAAAGTTCTTCTTCCAAACTATCTAGTTCATCCTTCGAGAAATATTTTCTAGCTCATTATCAGAATGTTCACGTTCACTAGATTCAAATAAAATAATGACTTTCTTAGACATGGATCTTATAACCCTTTCTTGAGTCTTGGATTTAGTAATAGTAAAGGTTAAACATCCATTTAAATTCTTCTTCTTATTCATATCAGCATCTATTTTCATTCTTGTATCGTATTGAAGAAGAGTTCCTAAAAACTCATCAATAGTAATTTGGGAAACATTTCTATTATAATCAATAGTTGTTATCATAGATTCCCAATCATTATGAATTATATCAATAATATTGTCTACTATAGCATCATCATCAAGACCTTTCTCTCCCATAGATTTTAAACTGTTTGAAATAGCCACACATCTTTGTTGCACTTTGCAAAGTGGTTCAACATAGTGAAATAGAAATCCATGATATTATACACTATGTATATATCTTCTAGTCTCTATTACATTCGAAGTTCTAAAATGGGAAACGAAAAGTATCTTCAAATACAATTGTCATCTTCACATGAAGAAATCTAACTATATATATTCCTTGTCATGGAACACAATCGTTTATTTCATACCTTGTAGTTTAGTTTATATTCTAACTTTTCATGGTTGGTAAATTTTTGTACTTACTTTTCAGGAATTTTGTAATCTTTTGTAATAATTAAACAATTTTATAATCTTGTATTAACAACCAAATTCTTCAATAGATCTCTCTAGTATTTATAAGCATTACCTTCAAATATAGGTGGTATGGTAGGATTTAGATTGTCAATCTAACCAAAATTAAAATCCTCCAATCAATAAAAAATATCTTTCCACAAACATTTGTTAATAGAAATGGTTTGTAAAAAAATATAGAAATCTCCAAGGAAAATATTACCATGAAAAGTTAAGCAAGAAAAATTAAAACTGGTAATACATGAGTATGAAATCTTATATGTGAATATATGTAATCAAGGACTTACTCTAACAACAATTTTAGGATCAAAATAATGATTTAGATGCTCAATATCAAGAGGTAGGGTTTATTGTATGATTAAAAACATTAATTTTTATCCTTAAGTTAAACTATGTTTAAAAATGCTAAACAAGGTAAATTCATAGGACTACTTTTAGTTCATTTAAGCTAACATTCTAGGTTCCATAAATATTATTCCAGAAATGAATCTTATGGAATGTTTACAAGGAAAAGATTATACCTTACAGTGAATAGAATCTTACTTATCATAGTATTCCAATGTACAAGAAAGTATAAGAAGGCAATACATTCTTTCATTATCAAAATTCAGGGGAATTAAACTTCGAACAAAACAAGTAACATGTAGAATATCTATTAACCCAAATATTATGGTATCTAAAAACCTTGGATAAAGGAACGTTGATTTATAAATTCAGGAATGTCTGTTATACCCACACTGGGGTAAGATCTTGATAAAAATATCAGAATCTATCTTGTTATCCATGCAAGACCTTGATCCTTAAGGTATCGGTAACTCGGTCTTCTTATCATCGGATGTCCTCGAACATTATGGTAGTCTGCAGCCTTGTCATTATATCCTTAGTAGTCCTATAACATTATGGTCATCAGAATCTGTTTTACATTAACCATGAAAGCCCTCGAATATTAATGTTTTCGAAACCTCTATCTTCCTATCCCCAGAAGTCCTAGACATTATTCAACAACAATCAGAATCACATGAAGAAAACAAAACAAGATGTTCAGTATGCATAAAGCATGAGAGTTTCTCTCTCTATAAATCACTTCACAACGTACAATATCTAGAGTAATCAATATAGTCGTTATCTTGTTCAAATGAGCTCTTATATATAGGCACATATGAAACGGTCGACTCCTTCCTACAATGTACATATTTTTCACTGAATTTTCAGAGGGACATGTACATGTGTCACTCAAACAACAGTTAGTTGGAAACAGAGAGTAAAAGATTATTTCATAACAAGTGTAATGAAAATGAAGTTACTTAACAAAATAAATTTTGGAAGAGCCAAAAGAAAAAATAGAATTAGAAATAAAACCAAATAATGAATCATAATCAATAAGACATGGATATTCAGAATCTAAATTCTGAGAAATTCCGATTTTGAATTCTGAGGAACATGGAGTCTGAAATAATAGGTATTTTGGAAAATGATTTCTAAAGAATAAGGATTCTGAATTCAATAGAATTCGGAGTCCAAATTCTGATTATTTTGGTGTCTAAATTTTGAAGAATTATATGTTCTAATTCTATGGAATTTTTATTCTAAATAATAAGGAACATGGAGTCTGAATTTTGGAAAATTCAGGGTCTTGATTTTTATAGAATTTGGATTTTGAAAATAGAATACTCTATATCTATTTATTTATAGGATTCTAATGTTCTAGATGTGAAACCAAATATTTAATTAGTAATAAAATTATTTGGATGTAGAGATATTGTAAAATGAACAATTAAATCATAGGTAAGGATAATAATTTCCTTAGAGAAGGGATGTTTTCCTTATGAAGACAATCCTTAGAGAAAATCAAGTTTTCTTTAAGATAATGTTTTTGTGATTTTCAAAACATAGAGACACAGAAAAGTCCTAAAAACCTTATTAACTCAACATGTTAATCACATAAAAAAGGAAACATATTGACCAATAGTAGGAACCAGAACCAACTAATGCAATCATTATTGCACAAGGAAAAAATATGGTAATTCCTACCACTATTAGACCAAAATATACATCCTTTGAAACCTCATTTATTATGTGTAGTGGATTTGATCCATATGAATGGGGATAGATCCATATCCACAATCTCAAAATTGGTCGAACTCTCCATCATAAATACATTATCTGATATCTTTTTGAATAACCTGTAGGAACTTTTGTGCTATCTGCTGGTGATTCATTGCAACCTTTAGTGCAAAAAATACCAACTCCATAAACAAATTGGTGTACACTAACACTGAACAATATCCATGGTTAAAAGATAGGGACTCTAGAGTCATCACATTATTATCACCATTGGAAGAAGATATTGGGAGAATATAATGTTGAATCCCTTCTATCTGAGACCATTTTCCTTTCAAATTGTACAATGGAACACAACCATCACTTTTTAGGACCCTTATATCCAAACCTTACACACATCTCTTTGATGATCTCATATGTATCAATGAATTTGAATATATAACCAATCATTCACATTTAATCCTCCAACTATTAAGGTTTATTCATACCTTTAATGTATGGGGTTTTTCATGAAATAACTCCCATGTTCAATCTCTATCTTCTACTTCTCATAGATATACCTCAAAAACATTATTCTGAGAATGTTGTACATTTATATATATATAATTAACTACCAACATTATAATCTTGATACTATTAATACATAAGTGGATTCCCTTCAATATAACGAGTTCCTCCCTCCCATGGAACTCATAGATCATATCTCTAATCCATATATCTATAATTCAAAACATTGAAATGACCTGGAAATAGAATAATATACATTAAAACCAAAAATCACATAAGAAAAAAAATAAAATTATGTAAAAACTAAAAATAGGACACACACATCCCAACATCACATGGTAACATGAGTCTATTCATTGAATGAGTAGTTTAAGAACACATTGAAACATATATATCATGTTTTCAAAATCATACAATTAGTCTTCCAAACATCATATGATTAGGAATAATGAGAAAATACCTCATTTGATAATATACTGTGATGAAGCCAACCAAGATACCATTTGAAAATTTTACCCATCCCAAATTTATACATTCTCAAAGGGCATCCCTGATCGCCACGAGATGGAATCTGGTACTCAAGAATCTATAAATACCAGAATAGGGTAAAACTTTTCCCAACCTAATGCAGAAAACATGACATATACACAAATGTATAGAAATAAACCATGGATGAAAACATGAATATATATATATATATATATATTTCATAATATAAATAGACCAACATAAGCAATATAAATGAAATATTAACAAATAAAATATCTAAATAACAATTCCAATATCGATGGAGAAAAAAACTAAAATATATACTACAAAAATCTTAATGTGATAGAATTATAAAACTGCCACTATATTCATATCCATCTACCAAACCCAAATAATTGAAAACCTCAACTTTTTATTATGGTCATATGCCTTTTTCTAGGTAAAAATACTTAAATAGATCTATGTACTATTGAATGGGTATATTGGGTGTGAAATCACAGGCTCGATATGGTCTCACCTTGGGGTTCTATATCATATACCTATACAATGACCCATGAATTCTAAACAATAATAATAAAATAGTTATTTTTAGATTTACTATCTTTATCAGAATCATGGGAAACCTTTATTTCCAATTTTCCCCTATCAAAATAAAGTATGTCAATCACTTTAAAATAATTTAAGATACATATTTCAATATAAATATATCATGTCAAAGAAAAGCATTAATCACAAATCATATCACATCCCTGGAACTACAATCAAAATAGCACCAGCCTAAGATGGCCCAAATCATCCAAAATAATAGCTAACATCATGAAAAGTATCACTCTACATCAGGATATATCTGAAACTCATATGTAAACATTATAAATAATGTATGAATCAGGAATCTACACCTATTAATATAGTCCAGATAAAAAACAAAACCACCATTAATTAAACCCCCAATAGGTCTAACAGGTCCCTTGAACAAGACACCAATGGAGAAAATTAAATCTTCATGATAAAACCACCAAATAGTATACAATTCATATTACTACACTTCATAACATAGTACTAAAGGCTTCCCAAGTGATCTATTTTCTTCCATTTTCCCAAATGTTATAGTTTCCAACCAAATTTTAGTAAACCACATCGTCATATCGTGATTTGAAAAAAAGTTCATTAAACCATTTCCAAAATCTAAGAAAAACTGTTTTCATTTAACAAAACCTATGAAACCCCATATTTTATAAAAAAAATTATTTCGATTTTCACAAAGAAAAATTAGTCAATAATACCATTTAACTAAGTAAAAAATTTATAAAAAATATGTGAAATGAAATTCTCCATCATAAGGTATAGGCAGAACCGCCACCTCAAAATATGGATTGCACTCACCTGCAATGGAATCTTACCCAAGGAAAAATCCAAAAATAGAAATTGAGGCCCTATAATAAGTCCACACATGATATTATTGATTCAATTAAATATAAATTTCAGCATATTAGTTGAAATAGCACATACCTCAAGAACACAAACCCATTGTATTACAACAAAAAAGGATCCTCTACAAAAACAAGATCACACAATTCATATATAATTGACTCAAGATAAAAAACCATGGATCAACACAAATAACAGGGAAATGAAATGGTGCTACAAAGACAAATGGAAATTATCTAGAAGAAAGGTTATATTACCCAGAGATTCTAATCACAAGTATCATGCCCATATAATGTAGAACAAATCAATACAGAATGAATAGAGGATCCCATTATCAATATAGTGTATACCTAGGTTAAAAGGATGGATGATTCATGCTTAATGATAAAAAGTCACTAGTATGGTGCCACAAAATACTTATCAATGATAATTACATGAAATATAATCCATTTACACATCATATAATCCTTGAAGATTGTGTACACCAAAAAAACCTTCACCTTTTTCTAAAAATTTATATTTTAACATTTCAGGGTGGTAACCCTTAAATTATGTGTAATAATTTTCACTATATACTCATGTCATGACTTGATCGTTGTGAAAAATACATGGTGTGTAATCCTTACACATCATAGAGAATCTTATGAGACAAAAAAAACATATTCATGTATGAAATCCCTAACTACCTTGGATTTATTTAAACTCAATTATAACCCTTCCATCACTTAAACATTTATACTCAGACACAATTAATTAAATTAAACTTACATACATGATATCTATATAATTTTACTAATAAAATGTTCTTGGGATTCCAAATGGAACCCAATTAAATTATGAATCATGTAAATATAAGGTAATTAGCTAAAATTGGTAACTATTTGTTACACAAACTTTGTTCTTTAACATGGTCTTCCAGGGAGGATTCACTATTGATTCTATGTGTAATGTGTAATGATGGTTTTGTTGAGTGGAATATTACCTATGTATGGATTCATTATTTTTCCAAAGATGGGTATATATCCACTCAGATGGTATATATAGATTCAGTGATAGATATATTTATATTAGTGGGTTTCTACTGTTCAAGTCAGGTTTATATTTTCCCAAATAGGATACATATTCTATGAGACACTATATTACCCACTAGTGTAGGTATAGTTTTCTCTATGAGTAATGATAGAAGAACATGGTTTAAATGGTGATATATTTACAATTTTCATTATATCTATTTCTTTATTATAATCATATAAATTTTTCTTAGACTAAAATTACTTGTAATGTAAGATACCCCATCGGTGATTCCCTAAAATTTTTTACTTACACCTCTCTTAGGCATCCATGGAACATGGGTACCTGATTAGACGTCACCAATCATTTGTTCATTTATAGAAGAGGTCCATAGATTCATGCTCAATTTAGATAACGTGGATTGTACTAGAGATTAGGATTAGGTTATGGTTAATATTGATATAGATCCTAAATTTTGAATTATTTTTTTAAAATTTGGTTTTTGTGATTATCCTTGGGGGATTCCGTTAATTTATGCTGGATAAATCATGTGTCTATATGATTATATTCTTCTACATTTCATTTTATTGCAGTTTGATTCTATTGATTTTTTTCTTACTCTGATTATATTCATTACGAATAACGACATTTAATATTTTTTATCACTACTCTAATATTGGGGAATAAACACTCAATTGTACCACCTAACTCCCCATCTATTAGTTGTTATCCTCTAATATATAGGTATGAGTTCATATGGTATTATAATGTGAACTATAAAAGACAATATTTGAGTGGTTTTAAGATAGGGGACATTAAAATGAGACATCATGGATTTTTGGAATTTGATTATTTTGAAGATGGTAGAAAAGTGATATATGAATTTTTACAAACATATGATGAACCTTAGAATACTACATTATAAAAACCATTTTGGGGGGATTCTTTATTACCATAGATATGGAATTATATTCATGGTTTACTATTTTTTATGGTTTCACCTATTAAGACAAAGTAGATTTTTTTAATTTATGATTTATAGTTTTTTGTGGAACATGGTATTTGGGAATGTGTCCTTTGTAACTATATCATTTATGAAACATTTGATACACATGATATAAACATTAAGGTGTGTGATTGATATCACTAAAGATAATTATTTTGTTGTTTAATTCATTAACAATAACTTTTATGGTAATGTACCATATCACATTTTGGGGAAATTCTACTTGGTTGAACCGTAATAAATATTCATCTGAGGATAATAATTTTTTATTACATAGATGGATGTTCATTGGGAGTGAATATATAGTCCATCGATATTTGAGATGTATACTGAATCCTATTTTAGTAGTACTTAAATATGATACCATGGTGACTTTCCCTTTATGGGTAATTAAAAATTGGTTTGGTTATATAAAAAATGAATAAAAACTATTTTTTGTTTTCAAATATATTCTCTTGATGAAATTATACAAAACCAAAAAATATTTTTGGGGAATGATTTAAAATTTTTTTATAGGGTAATTCTATTAAACACACCTCAATTATATATCTAAAATCTTAGGGTTGGTATTGTATTCCTATTATTGTAGTGGAATAGTACCAATGTGTTGGTGATTAATTATTTCATGTAAGTCATGGTATATATATGAGAGACCCATGAGTTGGGGTGATATAATGATAGTTTCCCAAAGTATATTTAAAGTGTAATGGAATATTCTTTCCATTGAGCTATGACCTATAAGACTGGTAACCATTGGTCTTGGAGAAAAAGTATAATGGCTTGAGATGTGGGATTTGATATGGGTTATTCGAGTGTTATGTATAAAGGTAACCCAAGAGAGTGGTTATAATAATATTGTTAATTCATATTAATATTCCAAATTGATATATAATCTAGTTTATGAGATAGATATATAAGAGATTCATCTGCGTATGTGGTATTTTCATGGAGATGACTTGGAATTTGTAATATAGTAAACATGAGGTGATTGTTTTATTATTATATGGATATTATGGGAATCGTAGTAATAATTCCCTTCTATATCAATTTTATATGAGGAACTCAATGCGATATCAGAGTATATCGGTAGATATTTTTATCTAGGATATATATAATGTGAGCAAATTATATTTTTTTTGATACAACATCTATAATATTCTGGTTTATAAGGAATTGAGTGAAATTACATGATCATGGATGAGTTACGAATTTTTCTAGGAATGCTTAAAGGGATTGGTGTGTGAGCCTAGGATTGATGATTTTTGGTTCAAAAGAGTCTGATTCTAGTTCTTCAATATGGAATTATGGGAGTGTATGTTTAATGGGGCAAGATGAAATGGAAGTGGTTTTCACTGGTTATTCATGGGGAAATTTGAATTTTAATTAAGTTTCAAATATGTGTCTGATGAGAACTTGTATAATTTATAGATTCTTTATGGTCTTGTTTTCCTGATGTATTAATTAGAACATATCTTATGGGGTTATGATGTCTCTATGGATGGATTGTGGAAGTTGTTGATATTATGGGGTAATGTATTTTGAAGAGAGACATGTGTGTATTAATGGAACCTGTAGAGGTTTTCCTGAATTACCATTGTAAGGGAATCCATGTTCATACCAATGATCCATTAGTCATTAAATGGTATGACCCATATATATTGTGTAATATTTAGATATGAAGAGGATGTTGTTCTTGGAGGGTCAGGAATGGGGAGTGGTTGATTGTTCAAATCAGCACATCAGTATGTGTGGTGGAATAACATCCATTCATTATGTTATATATTGGATGGATTGTGGGACATGATGATACATCCCACATTTTATAAAGGTTGTGGGAGTGACAATATTGGTCATTGGATGACTTAGGTGGTTTCTGGATTCCATTACGATAATAAAGAATAATTTAATTTTTTAGTAGTGTTGGTTTTAGATGTGATTTAAGGGTATTTCTATTAGATCGATTACCGATTCTCATTTTGAGATCCTGGTGGATGGTTTGTATAGTCTATAATTTTTATTGATAAATATGTTATATCTTTGGTTTATAAATGTATTTATATATTGGATTATCTCATAATACCATTCTATACTACAGAATTAGTATTACGTGACATGTAAATATGTCTGTAGCTTAGGCCATGTATGGTTATTGATGGCTATCCTGAGGTAGCCTAATTAATGGTTTTATTTTAAAATATTTTTTCTGAGATATAATAATTAATAATATGGTTGTTAGATATATACACTTAAATTTTAGTAGGTGATTCTGATGATAAGGAACATTATTACTTAGAATCTTCCCTTATGAAGATAGTCTTCTGATGAAGAGAGAAGTAATACTATAAATGATATGACCTAATAATATTTTGGGTTTCATAAAGTTTCTAATTAGTTCATTTTTTTTCATTTAATTATTTATTCTGAGTGGTTTCATTGATTTTTAATATATAGTGTTCTTTATTATTAGTGTTTCATAAGGGAATCTCATTCCATATCCATAGATATAATATAATGAATTGACCATAATTTTGAAAACATGATTTCTCAAGATAAATGGTTTTAGGAAAACATGGACATATTTAAGGAAAAATTGTTATGTTTGGGAAGTCATAGAACCTCATTCCCTTTTGGGATTGAAATTATATAGGAAATTTGATTTCGTTTCCCTTTTAGAGAAGGGATGATTTTTAGAATTGATATTTGTATTTTAATTATTCTCCTATAATGATTATAAGGTGATATTGTTTGATATTTATTGAGGTAGAAATGGAGTTTCAGGTTCTCTAATGAATTTAATGATACATGGATGATATTTTTAGTTTTTTCATTGTTTTTACCTTGGTAAAATGTATTTTTATAATGGTTCATGAAATACCATAAAACAACATTAGGTTTTTGTGTTAAAGTAATTATTTATGAATACAAGATTCATAATGTTAGTATACATTAAAAAAATTTCCATAAAATTCAACATAAATCCTTATGATATTGTATACTTTTGGGGGTCATTAATGGTAGCCGAAAATCTATGTGAAATGGTTATTTTTGTATCAGTAGTGTTTATCATAGTTGAAAGTTTTTTATTTATACCATTTTGGAAAAAAGGTAGGATATAATACTTTTGTTATTTAAGGATGCATTATTGGTGCATAATTTTCCAATCCATGCTACCAAATAGTGACTTATTGTCGGATTAATATAGTTCTAAGCACTTAGCGGTGAACTATTTGGATTACTATACAACCCAACCACTGGTCTTCTCAATTGACAATAAGAATTTTATATGATTATTTTTTATAATTTAATATTTATACCCCAACCATTTTTTGTTTTATTACCTCACCTCCACAACCATATTTTTGATCCCTGTCTCCTTATCCTTCATTACCACTTGAATTGGGATGATTTGAGAATTGATTTCATGGATTTACTCATTATAATAAACCCTAATTTCGATGTATATTCCTCCCCCTAATTAAATTTATATTCTTATTTCTTCAGTTCTATTTCATTTATTATTATCTTATATTCATGTTACAAATAATCCAGTTTAATAGGTCTTTCATTTGGAATATCGAGTGGACATTTAGATATGATGAACACATTTCATCTCATTCAATATCATTAAATGAATGCCACCTTGTGAATTTTGATAACAATTTTTTTCTAATAAGATTAAATTGCCTATTTAATTTGTTTCATGTTAGTCATTTACCAGAGGGTAATTTAATTTGTAAGGCTTAGACCATCAATGTCTGGTTAGTGATCATTTTATTTAGATGAAATCATTGAATTGGTTATTAAAAAATATTGGATTCAATAACGAATTATAAATTTTTATAATTATTTTTTCATTGTGGAATTGGATAGGTACTAGGGTGGATGGAAGTTGGTTGGTTGTACATTGATAATCATTAGTGAGATCTGTTATGATGTGATTAAAAGGAAATGAATTTATTTGTGCTCATTTTCCTTTATTCATAATGAATTTGGTTTTGAAATATATTTATGAAACATGTAATATGTTAACTAACTACTAATGTTGTTTTATGTTTAAAAATTAGATGAATTTATTTATTTAAATAATATATATGTTATTTAAATAATGTGTCAAGGTCCATGATAGACCCTTATACACTAATTCAATCCTCCGTTGCAGACTGTAGAGACCATTATTAAAAACTATATTCCATGATATATAAAGTCCCTTGAGGGGTGTTACTAAGAAACAATGTTTATATTATCTTTTTTTAGGGTCTATGGTGACCTCCGATAATAATAATGTTATGGATTATGAGTTGTTTTCCCAATTATTCTAATATATATCATTGAGATATTTCATAGTTTGGGGGAATTTGAGACATGTGTGATGTGAGTGTTCCTCTTCCACTAGAATATTATTACGAGGTAGATATACCTCATATTTATTATGGATATGTTGGTGTGCAATGAATGAACTAGGATTGATTTTGTAACTGTGAAAGGAATAACAAATATCTTTATAGTAATATAAATTAAAATTATCTAATGATTCAAGTAACTCAAAACTATTATTATGATGATTTTTAGGGACATTATGTTCCTAAATTTCTAGTATTTTCCTAATATGTGATATTTAGATATATGAACCTTTATAGGTATTTTGTATTATGGTGTGGTTAAGGGTACCCTGGCACGTGACACTATGTTATGAAACACTAGAGTGGTTTAGTGTGTGAATGTGTTGTAGTGATTTGGGGTATCGTAGGGAAACCAAACATGATAATTTGATCCTTATAAGGATATAGTGATAGGAATATGTCATTCACTTGGTAGTCCAACCTATGTTATATAATATGGGATATGTTAGTGGACAACTCATTGTATTGTTATAATTATGTGATGTATTCCATGCTCTGGTGAGTAGTTTACCTGTGAGAAATGACATAGATGTGTGTGGAGTAAATACTCATAATTGTACATGTAATGTGATATAATAGTTACAAGTTTTTGAATATTTCCACAAGTTTTTTTATTATAGTTACATGGAAGTATATAATTCTCTATTATGGACTTATGTGGATTTGGGGAAGGGAATATTTACACTAGTTATTTGACATTATTCCATAGATGGGTATATTTTCCTATGGTGAGTACTAATATTTAGACAATATCCTGAACTGATCAAAATATTAATAGTTAATCTCATGTGTAATATTTAAAACTCATGATGGATGATGGTTTTTTTACAATATTGTACTAAATCACCCAATTTAATTTTAGGGTTTCACATGAGTATACATAGTATATACAATATGTCTATTCAAACCCATTTTAGTTTCCCTACTGAATTAAAATCTTACACTGATCAAGAATCCATTTCCCATAGGGTACAAGAATAGTCTTTTTAAAATGTAGGTTCTGGTAGTGTTGTATATCGAAGATGAATGATCAAGGATAATAACATTGATAGATATGAATGAAATTATATGTTTATTCTTGTTGATGACAATTGAGTTATAATGTTTTAATATTTCTTTTATATATTTCATATATTTTATCATCCAAGTGGGTAATAATTTTTTGTGTGCTACCAAGTCCTTGAGCCTGTATTATTGTATTCTTCTACATTCCCTAATTTTGTATCATGACTTAAATTATCATGTATTCAGACTCTGATAATTATTTTTATGATTGATTTTTTAGTAACATTTTTTCATATACTCTAATATTAGGGTATATAAATACAAATGGAACACATGATACCAAAAAAATAGTTGATTTCCTATAGCATATAAGGAGGCTCACCTAATTTTCGGTACAGTATAATTTTCTAAACTATAACAGAGTGCCCCTAGTTAGTGGTTCCATATAAAATAACCATGAGTGAAGCCATACCATATTCAATTAGATGATGAACATAAAAGTTACAAATATTATATATATATATATATGGTCTAAAAAATGTATTGATGTTTCTATAAATCCATTAAAACAAGTGGGATAGGTTTTAAATTATTTATATAATTCATTTTACTAAATTGAGTGGTTTTAAGGTGATTTGAAATGATTTTTTAATCCATAAGATGATCTATAATGATACAATTGCAATTTTTATAATTTTGGGAATATGGATTAGTTGTATAATAATGAAAATATTATATAGTATATTGTGTATGTGTAAGAATTAATATTCTATAAGAAATAATTCATACACATTAATCATTTGAAATTATAGGATAATATGAATTTTTATAATACTTTGTTACACATTGATTTTAGCATCACACATTAATGAATACCATAAGTCATAATTGATTATTTTATGACATTGGTGAACAATGTATGAAATTAAAATAATATATAAGACTTTTTTTAATCCTTGTGATACATTAATCGGCATAATAATTATTTTGAATCATTATAATACTTTCAGATGAAATATATGAATTATATTGTGAGACATTATATGTTAATATTAATAATGATTTTACTTTCTTGAGAAGAATAATTATTTATCAGTTTTGTCTATAAATCATTTGTGTCCATGAAATTCTTTTCACATAAAAATATTAATGTACATATGATAATGATTTAGTGCATGAAATTTTTTTAAGCCTGTGAAAGAATTCATAAAAATAGTAAAAAATGATAAACCCATTATGGGAACCTTGGGTAATGTTACAAATAGTCAATCAGTAGTACAAAAGAAAACTATATTTATGGTGATTATAATAAATATGATCATTAACAAGTATACCAAATTGTGAATAATATTTGTATTGGAGTACTAAAAAATGTAATAATGTTTTCATTTTTTCGAATGAATCCCACGTGTCCTAGGATTTCTCAAAAACACATTGACTACTCAATGTTATAAAAACCAATTTCAGTAGATATTTAGGGATTAAATTCAACCAATAAAATATATATAAACATTTGTATTTTAATTAAGATCCCTTAAAAACCTCTAATACAAAAGATCACTCCTCATACTCTAATGAATACGATTCTTCCACATCCACAAAAGAGGCGGATAAAGATTATAACATTGAGCTTAATAATTTCACTCAGATTATTAAGGAGGTTATCAGAGAGGAATTATTTCATTTTAATGTGAAAAAATAATGGCTGTATATTGCTATATATCATAAAAAGGAAATAAAAATTAATGAATTTCAATGTTTGAGAGAGAAAATGATTGACATATTTAATTTTTTTATTGTTCATAATTCGGATTTTTATTATCAGCGATTATTTTTGGGAATTGATCTTTTATAATATATTTCCCAGTTGATGAAATTTTAGTCCCTAGTTCATCTTTTTTTATCTCCTTTTATCATTTAGCTGGGGTTTCATTAATGTATTTGAATGTAATGATATTGTTGATTACATTCCCCCCTGATTGAATAGTGGAAGTCTATCACACATCAACATATTCCTCCTTTTCCATGGAAGTGGTTTGGTTATAAAAAAACAATATGGAGTTGTAAAAAATACTATCCTTATGAATATGGTCTTTTAGACTGATTATTCTACATCCTAGAATTTGAGTTCCAGATAATGAGTTACAACTAAATATTCATCCTGAAATCTAGTGAGGGGTTATTTGTTCTAGTATATACTACACTTCTAGATTTGTTTTCCAAATAATTTACATTTTCATTCTTTGATGATGATTTATATTATGCTCCATGATTATTTTCACATTCATACTACGATTTATCATGATTAATATCATATATATCCCTAGTTCTCAATGTGTGCTATTGGTTGTTTAATGTGATATGATGTGTCTTTATATTTAGGTGGATACCATTCAATCATGCTTCTTGAAGGCAACATAAGTTGCATTAATTTAAGATATATTCATGTCTCACTCATGTGGTCTATTTTATGAGATGATACATGTTGACATGAGGACTACAAAAATAATGATTTGGTCTCAATCGTTCATGTTTTGATTAGGGATAACCTAAAATCTCCTAGATCCCCCAATACAAATAGTTGATGATTTTGATGTGTGTTTGGATTCATACTGTCAATGGATATTTATGACATGAAAATGGAAATCTAATTTGATGTCATAGTTTATATTAATTTATTTTTTGGATTCCTACTGTGTTATTATTTATTTAGAGGCCATGTTCTCAAGGACGAAGATGATTTGAGTGATATAACAACTATGTCTCATCTCACACTGGTATTGCACAATTGCATTCTACTTTTTTTGTTTTGTTATTTGAAGGAACATGATTTTTTTTACAAGGAATGGATTTTGGTCCAGTACTGAAGAGTATGACCTAAATTTCTATTTTATTCTAGATGAATTCTTGAAATCTTAGTCATATATTTTTGGTACAGTTATAGATGATTGTTTTATAGCCTTCAACATTCTATCAACTCTCAGTTTGTGAATACTCATTATACCTCATTTTTAAACATTGTAATCTTATTATTATAAAAAAATTTTTTGGGGAGTGTTTTACGTCACCAACTCACACTCAATCCAATTATGAAATAATAATTAATTTTTAAATCAAAAAGAAAATAATTATTATTTACATTTTATACTATAAGGTTTTAAATTAAATGTTTAATTTTAAAATTTGATAATTTTAATTATTTAAAACGAATTTCATTATTAAAATTAGCATTTCAATGTTATCTTTGGACGGAATATGGTATTTTTTTTCTAAAATATTGATATTTTAGTAAATAATGAAAGTACCATTTTTAATAAAAATGTAATTAATTTTTAATATGTAACATAAAATTCCCATTTATTTAATATTATATCATGTCACAAATTTATTTTCTATTAAGATTTATTCCATTTAAAGAAATTTTAATAATATTTATAATGTATTTTACTAAATTTTTATTTTTTGATTTCAAAAATAAGTATATTATGAAAATTATTTTAATGAAAATAATGTTTTTAGAATCTAAATTATTAAACAACCCAAAAATGAGGAACTAAATAAATAAAATTTATATGTTATAGATAAATATATATGAATTTAAATTAATAAAATGATTATTAAATGTCTATAAGTAACATTGGTAGACCCTGAACAAGTCACTTCAGTTGATATAGTGCATGGACCAAGAGGTATTCCTGATCCTACTGGGAAAGAGACAAGCACTATGTGAATCATTATAGACATTGATAATGTTTTCACCCAACAGACTAAATAAATGAAACAAAAAACAGGAAGGCAAAATTAAATAAACATTAGTGCCTATATTTTTACATCATTCACATTCCAAATAATAAAGACAATAACAAATCAACAAACATCACAAGGAAACCATAACAAAAGATGACAACCACAACATCTTTATGTGACCCCGGGGGTCACTCTACAATATAGTACCCTAAACTACCTCAGGCGAAATAAATTTTTTTTAACTTTCAATAGAAACTAAAAATAATAAAACACTATTGTCATGGGTATTAAACTCAATAGGTGGGCTCGAATATGTATATTCCCATGAAAAATGTTTTAAATAATGAATCATTGACTTTTTTTGAAAAACTCTATATAAACATTGATTTTAAACACTTTTAATTATAATGAATAGAAATAAAAAATAAATTTCCCTTATAATTAGGTAATATGATTCATTCATGGGGGATATTTAGGATCATAGATATGTAAAAAAGAATCCAATTTGGAATCATTTATTTTTCAAGAAAGAGAAAATTACGAACACATGTTCTTTCAAACATTTTTCTGGAATCATTTTTAACCAAAGACACTTTCACAATTTACTAAAAGAATACCAAAAACAAATTACATGGAATATGATTCTACGCCATTAGGTAAATGTTAGTAAGAGTAATTTCATTAGAGAAAAATAAGAATACCTAGGAATTTTAAAGAGAATCAGAACATAATATACATGTGACTCCCCCTGAAGGCATGCCATACCCGATGACATCATAACAGCCAAACAAATGATGATATCATTACCTAGCCTAACCGAGGGGCCCAACCCAATAGCTACAACAATAACCAAATATCCCCTACCACCGTCCACTATCTATTTCATAACCTGGTATACTGTTGTAATCATTCTCAGTAATCCTCGTAGTTATTCTTGGTTCCAATTATATGTTTAGAAAGGGGTGAGCCAAAAAAATCAATCAATAATGAATACTTATTTTTCATGATACCATTAAAAAACTGGAACAACCCCGACCACCTCAAGGTTAGTTACATTCCTTAAAATAATTATTATACATCTGAGGTCCCATTCTGAAGACCATCCCATATCATGATCAACCTATAAGGCATGTGACCATACCAAATATGGGTTTTCCAAATAAGTATTTCAATGTGACAAATTGGCATTCCGAAATTTCCATAGAAAAACCACAATCATAATGTAACCTAGCCAAACATTTTTTAAAACAAAACACATGATTAGAAAAACACTTTTCATTAAAACCCACAAATTTCACTAACATATACCAACCATTTCATATTAAACACCATTTTCCTTAAGAAACCCATTTTCTATTTTACATGCACACCAAAGCCCCTTTTAAAACAAAAAAAAAACAAAAAAAATTTGAAAATTATTTTGACCACATAAATAAATTTAAAAATCTGTTAAACTAATAAAAGATAATTTCATAGAATTCCCATAAGGTTTTATACCCAAAACAACACTCAAACTCCTCCCTTTATGTTCAAAAACCCATAAAACTATCTAAAATTATGATTTGAAGAATCTATATAATGAAATAAATTCTTTAAACAATATATAAAATATTCGTCAAAAATAAAACAATAAATTTATTAAAAATATACCCAATTTTACATGGATAATCTCCTTTTCAATACAATTTCACATTTAAAATTATTCTAAAAATCATTGAACACTAATTAACTATCAAGGAAGGTAAAAAAATGAAATAAATGAAATCTAAAATATAATGGCGATGTATCTGGGGGTCCCTCCCCAAATGATGATGAGCATCCTCAATACAGTGGGAAATATCAATTGAACCTCAACCGCCCAAAAGTACGCTATACCCAACCTAGATATTTAATATTCAACCTAAACGTTTTGGATTTGACACCAAAAATTGAACCCTAGTATCTAGGGTTTAGCCAAACCATAAACATGACCAAGGGTGAACCCTTTACCATGGAATAAAGAATGAAAAATACCAAAGCGTCCTATCCAGCAATGGGAGGGATCCACAACTGCTGTAGGAGGGTGGCCACAAAAAGAGAATCACACACCAGAATAGGGTCAGAAGACCATTTTTCATGTGAGCAGTGAGTCACACTGGTTTGGTGGTGTGTGTCAATGAAGAAACAATAGAGATGGAGGTTGTTATAAGTCAATGTCGACGGAGGTGGGATCGCTGGAGGTGGGATAGTCGGAGTACGGAGTATGCAAGGGGGAGGCGTGCACCTAATAAGGTAAGGGAGGGGGAGAAGGATGTGTGGTAGTAGGGGGGATAAAAGTATAGGCTAATAAATTATTAATAAACTAATATTAATAATAATAATAATAGTTATTATAATAATAATAATATAACAATAATAGTAATACTATAATAATAATAATAATATAAAAATAATAATAATAATTAATAACTTTGTTGATTATAATTGTAATGATAACTTAACAATAACAACGCTAATAACAATATAATAATAAAATTAATGATAAAACTAATAATTAACATTCATAATAATTATAACATGTACTCATAATATTTATAATATTAACCTTAAAATATTATTAAACATTCTGTTTATCTTAATTTATTTTTCATTAAATTTTTTATTTATATTAATCATTGGTATACCACATAGTGACCCCACATGACTCATAAATCCATGCATGAACAATGTGGCAGCTTCTACCCATTATAGAAGTAGTCGAACAGGTTCCTAGGCTGACCACACAATATCGACTAACCATGCAGTGCTCGTGCAGTAGCCTTAAACACATCGAAAATTCCAAATAATAATAACAATAATAACAAGGATAATTAATAACATTTTTTAATATGGATGAAAATAATATTAATAACAACAATCCAAAAAAATATTTATCATTATTATTTTTAAAATAATTTTTTTAATTTTTTAACTTTTTTTAAAAATTCATTTAAATTAGTTTGATTATTTATTTGATACTAAAATTATATTGAATACCAAGTAGAAAACATGGTGATCGGTGTATATCCACACAATATCCAAACTATGCTCTCCTCCTATGCAAAATTTCACCAAGCATAAAACACCAAACATTAAATAAAAACTCAAAAATTAAACGCGGATTAAAAAAGAACCCTGAAAAACTTTTTCAAATGACTAAATTAATAATAAAATAATGTAATTACAAGGTTCAATGTGTGAAACTTATCTAAACAATAATGCTTTTATCCCACATTAATCCAAAACCATTCTTAAACCAATAACAAAAATCGGTACTCCCTCATAGTTTATGAAGATCCCTAATGATTGAAAATGATAGTATATAATATCATTATCAATAAAGAAAGAGACTTTCAAAATAAACCGACGAGTCCCAGAAAGGAATCCCCGATAAGTGTCACATGTCCCAGTAAGCAATGACACCTCCAATTAATATATCTTAGGAAGGAATATGTCATGCTACAATCAATCCAATTAAACCACAATTCCCTAGAAAATTCCGAATGAAACTGATACCTCCTTCATTAAACGAGAAGAAAAATAAAACAAAACCCGAAGATGGGAACAAAATACCCACACGGGGCGGCCTTAATGGACTCCCGACACTAAGAACAAATGAAATTAAATGAACTCAAAAACATCACAGCAATAATTGAGACTCACCCCCATAAAGAGAAGGGATGGAAGGTACAAAATAAAATATCTCCAAAAAACAAATGACACATCCCAAAAACATTAGACCCTTATAAGAACACAAATCATGCCCCACTCGATTCACACGAACCTGAAACAGAAGGCCCCCTTTATAATGGCCCACCCCCAGTCATGAAAAACATCCAAACTTTTTAGATGATGAAGAAATTACACCTTCAATCAAAGAAGGAAAAAAATATTATGACCAAATAAGTCATAACATGGAAATTCGTTTCCCACTCCACATTCCTCAAAGAATCCCAATTGAAATAAAATAGGTACACTAGAGGATTCTACTTCCTTCGTCTTCCACAATGAGGAAAAAAATTAGACAAAATTCTTATCACACATCTAGTGTTCTTCTAACTACGCATGAAATTGACTTCGTAACATATAGATGGACCTACAATGATTTATGAATACCATACATCGTATTACGTCCTTAGAAACCCCCAAATAGATAGAACATATCCAAAATTTACAAAATACACATCCATTAAAATATATGTTCTAAAGGGTTCAAAAAATAGTCCTTACAATTTTGAAAGAAATAAATGTTAATCAAGAGTTGTTTTCAATAATATATATTATTTTTTTTAAAGGGGGAGATTGTTGAGAAAAAAAGTTTATCTCTTTTTGATTATTTTGATGCTCACAAATAACCTTAATTGTTTTCTAATGATTTTATTTTATGTGTATTTTGAGAATTTATTATTCATTATATTATTTCTAATGTAATAATTATTTATGTTCATGAACAATGAGAATTAATTACTAATGTATTCGCATTAGTGTGTTCTAGAAACACAGTTCATGCATTACATATTTGGGAATTACTTAAGCGTGTTCTAGAAACACTGTTCAAACACTATGTAGAGAAGTGTAGGGTAAGGATCGAATGCAGTGTATACTTTATGTGATATCAGAAAAGTATGGTTAAACATCCATACGTTATCGAAAATGTATGGAATAAGAACCCTATGTTATGAAGGAACCCTATGTTTGGGATATTTGAAAAGTATTGTTGAATAATCGTGTGTACATTTTAAATGTTACATTTGTTTCTAAAATGTATGGTTCATCAACCTTACTTTTGTGAACAACCACACATTTCATCAAAAAGTATGGATCGTGAACCTTTCGTTTTGAATATTATAAAAGTATGGATTATTTATCAAACATTTGAATGTTTGAATGAAAAGCATGGATGAACAACCCTATGTTTTTTTATCAACCATACATTCGTATTCATCCTAATGTTTGAAGGATGTATCATCAACCTTAGGTTTTTTATTTATCTTATGTTCAGAAGATGTGTAATATACAGTTCAACCTTACATTTGGCATTAGATAATTAAAGATGATATTTTTATGCAATGGCCTACAAGTGAATTATTAGACATATTTCAAGATAGATTAATATCAGTTTTTAAAGCGTGCCTTTGACTGATTTCATGCTAGATATCTATGACTCAATGGATCTATTTAAAATAATCATTTCACTCCAAATTTTCAGGGGAGTTACAACTGCTCTGTTATTTTGAATTTATTGATTATCGTGAGTCAGATGGTGACTTTTGTGGATCTGACTTTGCAGAGAAAGAACTAGATATAATTGTTCTATTTTGAAATGCAATATATATAGCTTACATGATCTGAAACAATAACACAAGAGCAGATACACTTAATATATTCATGATATAATACACGACAACATGAATTAAATTGAGATAATAGAGAGTTACATATCATCTATTACAAAGAGGGACAATATTCTATTTATTGAAGAAGAAAAACCACGATAAAAGATTCACCCATTCATCATCGAAGATCTATTGTGAATATACTACTACAAAAGTTGTGAATTATTTTTCTTTATCTACTGCAATCGGATCGGCTCTAAATAAATCTTATTTGAAGTTCATTATTTCTGAAGACGATGATCCATCTTCCGTCAATTTCATAATATTTCAATTGTGAAGAACAATAGGAATGTATTTTGAAAGAACAAATACATAATTTTATCTTGAGTGACTGGATTCTCATACTAAGCTGTGTAGGTTCTGCGATTGAACTAGAAGGATCAATTTTTCCATAGGTTATATAGGTGTCAACATCTTGAACTCAAATGTAGAATGGTCTTTTGATAAGAGGACTAAATATTGAAAATCACCAATCTCGAGGAGTAAAGTGTTAGTGGAGTGGACAAGGGGCCTTCTGTTCTCTAAACCACTATAAATAGTGTGTCCCAGTGATTTTAATTTCCACTACATTGATTTATCCAATAAATGTTAAATGAATGAATATGAACACACAGAGAATTTGTGAAAGACATAATTCACACCTATCTTGTGTATATTTGGTATAACCTGATCCATGAATTGGTCTTATAGGAGGATCTTTTTGATAAAGACATAAAAATATGAATTTGATTAAGGGTTATACACAGAGCAAGATTACTAATACAAGAGAGGGAATGTCTATGGTGAGAGAACTATACATCAATGGTGAAAATTATAGATGTTGGAAGTCAGGAATGTTAATTTATCTAAAAATCATGGATACAAAGTATATTCTATTATTCTGACTTCATATAAATTACTAGAAAATCCTAATACATGGAATATAGCTACTGAAGAAGAATATTATTTGAACTCAAAGGTAAGGAATGCAATTATATTTGGTCTAGGACATGATGAATTCAATAGAGTGTCTCAAGGCTCGATAGCATATGATATGTAGAAAACTATTGTTTTTTCATATGAAGGAATTGAAAATTCTAGGAAAATGAGATATGCTATAGATAATATTAACTTTGATACATTCAGAATGATTGAAGTTAAACACATTACTAAAATGAATGGAAGATTGAAAGAAATATTCAAAAATATAACTGATTTGGGTGAACCAATCAATCCAGAAGATCAAACATTAAAAGTAATGATACAACTATGAACAAAATTGAATGGAATCTCTGCTACAATCAGACAATCTAAACCTAACATATATATAACAAAGAGAGAGATGATTGGAACACTTATAATGTATGAAACCGGGATGCAAGATGAAGAAAATGAGAATAATGTTTTTATCAAGAAAGGAGACACTTCCTTAAAAGTGTCATCACAATTTAAAAGCAGAAATATAAAGAAAAAGGAAGTAAAAGTTAAATCAGACAGTTCTGATTCATCAAATTCTGATGTAGAACTTGCTCAGCTAGCCAAAAAGTTTTGTGAATTCATCAGAAAAAATAAATCCCTCTTAAAAACATTCAAAATGGATGAAAGGGATGTCAGATGTTATGAGTGCAAGAAAATGGGACACATCAGACCTGACTGTCCTCAGTTAAGAGAAGAAAAGAAGAATATGTTCTTTAAAAGGAATTATTATGAGAAAAAATATGATAAAACCAAGAATGCTACATGAAGTGTGTCTGAAGACTCCTGTAGATCTTTTGAATCAGACATAGAGAAGGAAGAATTAAATCTAAAATCCAACATGTGCTTTATGGAAGAAACATATGAGGTACAATTATACTACTCTTGTGATTATAATGCTACTATAGTTCTGAAACATAATATTCTAATGAAATACATTAATCCTACTACAGCATTCTTGAAGAAAAATATGATTCTGTTTTTATTAATAAAATTTCATTAAAGAACATTGACAAGGATGTTTCATATGAAAGAGATACAATACTGAAACAACATAAGGAGTTAACTAATAATTATAATTAAATTAACCCTAACTATATAGATTATGAATCAAAGGTAATAACGCTGAAAAAAGATGTACAAACCTATAAAATTGGAGCCTTGTTTTTACCAAAGGATAAAATACTATAAATGAAATTATTGGAAAGAATTTGATTAGAAAGAGAAGATATAGAATTGGTAGTAATGGTGAAAAACCAAAGAAATACACGAATTATTTTTTTCCAAGCACAAAAAAAATTAAATAGTAGTTTATGTGGGACAATAAGACATATTTCTAAAAACTATTTTTTAAGACATCCTCAAATAAGTGGCATTAAGAAAGATTTTATATCAAATAATTTATTTTATTCTGATAAATTTATAAAATCTAAGAAAGTCTGGATTCCCATATCATTGCTAGAAAACACTCCTCAACCCAACAAAATTTGGGTACGAAAGAAATTTTTTTAAATGCCTATGTAGGAAGAAGGTCATATAAGGAAATAGTCTATATGGTATATGGACAGTGGATGCTCATGAAATATGAGTGGAAGCTCATATAATTTCATAAAACTAACTCAAAAAGATAGTGGACTAGTCACATTTGGTGACAATACCATAGGAAATCCAATTGGCATTAGAACAGTGGGGGATCTAGAATCTATCTAAATCAATAAATTACTTTATTTAAAAGGATTTAAACACAGTATGATTAGTATCTCTCGATTTTTTGATGATGGTTATATTGTTGATTTCTCTAACAATTTTTGATCTATTTGAAAAAATAAACTGCTTAAATTTAGATCACCTAGAACTGATAATGTGTATACCGTGGATTTAAATTCCTTTTGTAAATTACAAGTAAACTACTTAACTTATAAGATAAATGAATCTTTGAAATAGCCTAAAAGACTTAGACATTGAAATTTATATGCATTACATAATTTAACCAAGAAAAAAAATAAGTTTATGATTTTCATAGTCTCAAGATTGAAAATGATATATTTTGTGATGCATGTCAACTTGGCAAGCAGCAAAAATCAACTTTCAAATCTGTTAACAAAATTTCAACATCTAAGCCTCTAAAACATATCTATATGGATTTTTTCGGACCTTCAAGAGTTGCGAGCTTGGCTGGTAAATTTTATGTATATGTTCTTGTTGATGACAATTATATATTTACATGTATTTTATTTTTAAAATTTTAAAATGAAGCTTTTAAATTATTTGAATGTTTTTGCAAAAACTGTTCAAAATGAAAAAGGTTTTCAAATAATTTCATTAAGATGTAATCATGGTTGAGAATTAAAGAATCTGAAATTAAAATCCTTTTGCTCGAATATTTCTATTAAACACACCTTCTCTGCACCAATATCACCTCAAAAAAATGGAATTTTTTTAAGAAGAAATAGGACTACTCAAGAAGTGTCTAGGATTTTGCTAAATTAATAGAGTCTTCCTACCTATTTTTGGGCAGAAGCTATAAATACATCCTGCTATATAATGAATAGTGTTCTAATTAGACCTTTTCTTGAAAAAACACCCTATGTACTCTGGAATAACAGAAAAACTAAAGTAAATTACATGAAAGATTTTAGATGCAAGGTTTACACCTTGAACATCAAGGAAAATCTTGGTATGATTGATCCAAAATAACTTGGAGGCGTTTTCATAGGATATTATGCTACTTACAAAGCATATAAAGTTTTTAGAAAAAATTCAATGATTGTTCAAGAATCAGATCAAGTGAAATTTGATGAAACTAATCCATTTGAGGAAAGAAAATATCAAATAGATGATCTTGGTTCTAATGATAACATGGGGATGAGGACCTAAAATATGATTTTGAAAAAGATATATAAAAAATCAGTCCATTCTAGAAGAACATGACATTGAAGAACCTATAATTGTACTACCAAACAGTCAAGGACCCTAAAAAATATCTCTTTAGAAACTGTAATAGGATACTTAGAAACAGGTATAAAAACCAGAAGTAAAATATGAAATCGTGTTGAGTTTTCTTCCCTTCAATCCCAATTAGAACCCAAGTATATAGAAAAAGATTTAGATGATGAATGTTGGATGATATTAATTGAAGAAGGACTGAACAATTCTAAAAGTAATGAAGTCTGGAATTTTGTTCAAAGACTACATGATTATCCAGTTACATGAACAAAATGGGTCCTTAGAAATAAATAAGATGATCAAGGAATAATAACATTTAATAAAGAGTGACTATTATCTAAAGGATATAATCAGGAAGAATGTATAGATTATAATGAGACCTTTGAACTGTAGAAAGATAAGAAGCCATTAGAATCATTTTTTCCTATACATCCCATATAAGAATTAAATTATTTTAAATGGATGTTATGTCTGCCTTTTTAAATTGTTATTTAATGGAGGATGTTTATGTTGATCAACCTACTAGTTTTTAAATTTCAAAATAACTAGATTTTGTTTCTAAAATCACCAATGCTCTTTATAGCCTTAAATAAGCTCCTAGATCTTCTTATGAAAGATTAATCTCTTTTATTTTGAAAAATGATTTTCCTGTTGGAATGGAAGATCCAATACTATTTAATAAAACTATAAATTATAATATTATATTGGATCAAATTTATGTTGATCAAGTAATTCTTGGATCAACTAATAAATCTTGTTATCATGAGTTTTATATATAATGCAAAAAAATTATTTGAAATGAGTATGATAGGATAGTTAAATTTCTTTTTAGGACATCGAATTTATAAAAATGATTTAGGAAATGTTTTAAATTAAAGAAAATTAATTACTAATTTACTTAATAAATTTTTACATGAAAACATCAAGACATATAAAACTCATATGTGTAATTATATTAAACATGTTTGGGATGAAACTGGGAAATCATTTGACAACAAGTTATATAGAAGAATTATTGGTTGTTTATTATATATTTCTACTAGCAGGCCAAATATAATGTATTTTGTATGTCTTTGTGCAAGATTTCCATAAAATCCTAATGAATCCCATTTAATTGTTGTTAAAAGAATTTTTAGATTTTTAAATGGAACTGTTTTCATTCTCTTATTTATCCAAAAACATCTTATTTTAATTTAATTTCATAATCAGATACAGAATTTTGGAGTTCTAGATCAGATTGGAAAAGAACATCAGGTACTTTTCACTTTTTAGGAAAATCCTTTGTATCGTGGTAATGTAAGAAACGACATTCAGTTGCCCTGTCAATAGCCAAGGCAGAATATGTGTTTGCTAGCAGTTGACGTGCACAAGTGTTGTGGATGAAAAACACTCTAAGGGGCTTTGGACTAAATTTTAATAAAAAACTAATTTTATGTAATAATACAAGTGCTATTAATATTTCAAAAAACCTATTAATCATTCTAGGACTAAGAATATTGATATCCGACATAATTTTCTAAGATTACATGTTCTTTAAAAGGATACATTCTTAGAATTATTAAGTACTAAAATTAAATTAGCTGATATATTTACTATACTGATTCCAACTCAAGTGTTAGATTTTATTAAGGGCGAGATAGGTTAATTTAATTATAAATATTGTTTTATTTTATTCATTTTATTTTTTAAACTGATTGAAATAAATTCGTATTTTGTTTTTCAAACATAATAATTTTTTTCATTAGATTTATTTTTATATGTTCCTTTACAATTTGATTTGTTTTTAAAATTTATATAATGGTTATTGATGACACAGGAGTCAAATCTGTCATAGACCTTTCGAATTATGAATCATTTCATTTCTATCAAAAACCCTTTCGAGCCAGTGATACATTGCCGCTCTTTGCCAATCGGAACCTGAACCTTCGAAAACCTAATCCTTTTTCAAACATTCAGAGATTTATAACAGAAATGCACAAGACCAAGAGAAACGATGAGGCTGAGAGCAGCACTACCAAGTTGTAGTGCTCCAAAGGAAGGAATCTTTTACAAGGAATGGACATAGATCTAGAGTGGTTATATCAAACAAACATGTTACTGAAGTAGGATCTTGACTTTCAAAAACTCTGATAGAAATTTAATGGTGAGAAAATGTGTTTTTATTTGAGATGGAGCTCCGTTATTTCTTCCAATCTTTTCAGTTTAGTCTGGGGGAATATGAAGAATCCATGATAGAGAAAATAGAAGACCGATATATTTCAATCTAATCTGTAGAAATTGTTAGATTCTAAACTTCCCTCCTGGGGGATTTTATCATTTTTATTTGATAAATATTGGAAACAGTGTACATAAAATGGATGATATTTTGTCATTTCTGTTTGGATCAACAAATAAAAGTGAAATGTTTATAAACGACTTGGAACTGGACCAGAAGATATTTGTTATGTTTGTGCAAACTGGGAATGAAACAAGGATTTCTGAAATGGAAAATATTTTTTATCCAGATATTTATGTAATGTTTTTTCTTATGAGTGATATTAAATTAAACAATCTGAGACACATGGTGCAGTATCTCAGTTACTATTTCAAACCAAAGGAAATAATGAGTTTTTATCCTTTTGGAAGATTTATCTCAATAATTACATTTAATACAGATATGATAGGATCAGTGGATGCTTCAGTGAGATGCCACCATATTAATATCTTTAATGATGGTACTTTGAGAAAAGTGGATATTTATAGAGCACTAAGAAAGGAAAATTTCTACCTATTGGAGTAGAAGAGGATGAAGGAAGTGCTCAGGCCCAACCAGCAAAATCAAAAGAATGATTAGAAAAATCTAGAACAGGTATAGTATCTTGAAGAATATGGTTTGAATTATTTTATCCATCGACTAATTATAAAAATAAAAATTAAACTTCATAGGTCAATAAATCGACTGACTCAAGTTGATGAATTGACAAATCGTGCACATAAAGATCAATCTGAACCTATTTTGAGCTACAGATTCATTAGAGACTCTACAGTACAAGACACTACTCAACCAATAGCTTCTCAGACTAAGATTCCGCCTCAATTTGAAAATTGAGTAGAGTCTTAAGAAGAGGAAATAGTTATAGCTGATGTTGAGTCTATTGTAGAGGCTGGAGTAGAAATTGAAACTAAAAAAATAAATAGACGTTGTTCCTGGTGAATTAGAAATGGTCATTACTCATATAATTCCAGAGGAATTGTTTTTAGAAATCCCAGTGGAGGAAATGAATGAAGATGATTCTAATAAGGAGAAACCTCCATCAAATGTTGAAATTCATGATGAATGTTTTTTTGAAGTGCATACAGAGGTGTTGAATGAGGATTTTTCTATGGAAGAATCTGGGAATGTCATTGAGGAAAAGTCATTGGAAAAACCTGCTCAAGAGGATGATAAGGTCAAATCTGATGCATAGTCATTACCAATGATATTGTTGCATCAAGTACAAGTGTAGGATGAGAATCAAGCACATGGTGCCTCTGAGTTAGTAAATAAGGAAGTAGAGGAGCTGTATGGGAAGCAGTCATGTTTGGAATCTGATAATTATGCTTTGAAGTGGGTCTTAGAGAAAGAATAGTTGAAGTTTCAGAACATTAAATCTAGTTCAGTGTTAAAGCAGAAAGTTACAGTGTTTAAGAAGGAAATGTTAAATGAAGATGAAAAGTTGAAATCAGAGATGGTTGTGAAGATAGAATTAATGGAATTTAGATCTTTCATGAAGAAACAATTTTCATATTTAGACCCAGTTAGGGTAGTACATCAGGTACTTCACCTGATTTAATCAGAATATTTCAGGATATCATAGCAACGATGAGCAATATGAATGATAGATTTCATGACCTTCAATGAAATAGTGCTCCTTTGTCAGTGCTATTAGATAAAGAAATGTTTTCAAATAAACAGTTGACGTCATGTGAACAAAGTATTAGAACTGTACTGACAGAGTTCACATTGAAGTTTATTCTGTTTATGGAGAAGGAAAAAATGATCGATGAGTTTTTCAGAGATAATATGATAGAATAAATTCATATGTATCAGGTGACTAGAGATCTTATTTCTAAACTGGTATGTGGCATGATAAGAAGGTTGATGTAGGAGTTGACAGAAATAAAAAACCTAGTTCAGAGGAGATAGACCATATCTCACACCCTTACCACACCTTTCTTACCGTGTTCATCATGATTATCTCTGTTAAATATTTTCAATGAAATTGTGTTGCATTCTATATTTTTGTTTTTCTATTATTTTAACTATCTTTATTTAGATATTCTGGTGATCTAGATTCTCTTATTGTCGAACTGTTAATAATAGCATATATATAAGTTTAGTGGTACATTAAAATGTGTTTTATTCCATATTATATCATTCTTTTTTATGCACAAAAGGGGGAGAAATTCGGATAAGCAAAATATTTTATTTTAACTATTTCACATTGTACGTTTATTTTTATAAATATTTATTTTAAATTTATTGGATATTTTTTTAAAAAAAATATTTTTATTGAGGGAGAAATTTGGATAGACATTTTTATTTATTTTAATTTATTTTATTTTTCACTTTAGAAAAAATGGGAGAAATATATTTTTATTATTACGGATTACACAATGTTTATTTATTTATGAAATAATCTTGTTAAAATTAAATATTATTTTATCTAAGAAAAATTATTAACTATATATAATTAATTATGGAAGTAAATTTCATTTATTATTTTAAGTGTTTTGTGATCATAAAAAAGAGGGATATTGTTGAGCATTTGTTATTTTCAACAATATATTTTATTTTTATTAAAAAGGTGGAGATTGTCGAGAACAATACAATATCTCCTTATGATAATTTTGAGGTTCACGAATACCCTTAATTATTTTATAATGATTTTATACTAATTGTATTTCATCAATTTATTATTCATTATATTTTTATTACTTGAAGAAATATTTATGTTACCGAAAAATGATAATTAATTGCTAAGTATTCGCATTAGCATTTTCTGGTATCACCGTTGATGCTCTACGTAATCAGGAATTACATTAGCGTGTTCTAGAAACACATTTCATACCCAATGTGGAGAAGCATAGAGTAAATATGAAATGTTGTGTATAATTTATGAGATATTAGAAAATTATGGTTAATCAACCATACATTATCAGAAATGTATGGATGAAGAACCCTACGTTAGGAAAGAACACTACGTTTGGAATATTGGAAATGTAAGGAAGAAGAATTGTACGTAAGTTTTAAATGTTACATTTGTTTCTCAAAATTCTGTTTTATCAACCTTACTTTTTTTTTGAAAAAACTAACGTTTCATCAATGAGTATGGATCATATAACTTTCGTTTGAAATAATATAAAAGTATGGATCAATTATCATATGTTTTAATGTTGGAATGAAAAGTATGGATGATGTACCCTATGTTTTTTATCAACCTTACATTTATATTCAACCATATGTTTGAAGGATGCATCTTCAACCTTACATTTTTTATCTATCTTACATTAATAAGATGCATGATATACATTTCAACCTTACATTTTTCATTGTATAATTAAATAATATATTCATTATGCCAACTTCTTTGAGCGATTTATTAGCCTGATTTAATGTTAGATTAAAAGTAGTTTTTAATGTGCGTCTTTGACTATTTAAAAGCAGTTTATCTATGATTAAATGAAAAATTTAAAAGTATATTTTCATGCTGAATTTTCAAGGGAGTTACGACAGCTCTGTTATTTTGAATTTATTGAATATCGTGAGTCAAAAGGATAATTTTTTGGATCTGACTTTGAAGCAAATAGCTTGATATATTTGTGTTATTTTGAAATTCAATATATGCAGTGTACAAGATTTGAACAATAACACAAGAGAAAATACACTAGGGAGGGGCAGTTCAAGTGGGTTGGGCCTACGGGTCACGTATTGAGCATGGTACGCCTCTGGACCTTCGGGTCATGTATTGGGGGAATTTCGAGCCTTTCGCCTTGGGCATATGGGTCATGTTCGGGTTCCACTTCAACCCTTAAAAGGCGGATTATCCATAATAAAATAAAAAATAAGGCCTTCGGGCCATTCAGGCAACAAGAAAGTATTTTCAAAGAACAAATACTTCTTTTTATCATGAGTGAACATCTTCTCATAATAAGATATGTAGGTTCTGTGATTGAACCATATGGCTCTGTTGTGCCTTAGATTGTAAAGGTGTCAACTTATTGTACTCATTTGTGGAATGGTCTGTTGATAAGAGGTCCAAATTGTGAAAATCACCAAGAACGTGGTGTAGAGTGTTGATGGAGTGGATTTAGGTCCTTCTGTTTCCCGAGCCACTATACATAGTGTGTCCATACTATTTTAATTTCCACTACATTGATATATCTGATTACTGTTAACGAACAGAACATGATCTCGTGAAGAATTTTTTAAAGACACAATTCACCCACTGTGTATAGTTTCTATAAACCGATCCAACAAGAAACATTAAAAAAACCACTAGATACAAATATCACTTCTAAGGAACATTACAAAGGGAAATCCCCAAACAGATCCCAAACGTCGCCATACTCATGAGAATTGGGTGGGGTGAACTCTGAGAAGACAGTTCTGGATTCAAAAAGATTCATGGAAAAACCCGGTAGAACTACTGAAAGTCACACAATAATCAATTAGTGTTGTAGATTCTGGGAGTATTTGGTCACCCCAGGCCCTTATAACCCTACATACCACAGTGATGATGGATCACAACATCTCGCTATGATGAATTTTACTTTAGGTCTATAGGCATCTTAATTACGCTACTAGCACCACCAGCATTAGGAGACATATAAATCTCTATAATAGATCCCTCTACATAGCTTTCAAAAATAAGAGGATGATATTCCACCACAGGACCTATTGCAAAATTAACATTGTCAGGAAAGGCTTGTCTCACCATATTAGATAACGTGGTTAGGTAGAGCTCTACAACCTTCAACTAATGTTCCGGATGAAGCCCAAACTCTATGTATTTACGCTTCACGTGATCCTTTTCAACATAACATGGGTTATACCAAACTATATCAAAAAATCCATGATAAAATTCTATTACTGATCTCACACCCTACTGAAAACAACAAAAGTCCATTCAATTTATCATATTCGGAATCTCAGAGAAATAAGGTTGGATGAAAAATGACAAGAGGAACTATAATTTATGCTAATCCTAAGTCTTTCTTTGAAACATAGATTTCCCCCATTTTCGGGTTAGACATTTGAGCATGAAGGTAGAGAAAATTACCTTTAATGACTCATGAATCACAATGAAACTGAATTATATCTCAATCCTCCAAATCCACTCCTCCTCCTCAAGAGGATCATCTTGACCATAAAATAGGGTATGTTTAAATTACTAAAATTAAAGGATGTATTATATGATCATATCAACATGAGTGTTTTCTAAATCTGGACCACATAGAGCCACAAATTGAGGATCCATCAAATATACATGTGGATAAAACTTAGAAACATAGAAATAGGAACTTCATCAAAATAATTCATTACCATTTTATATTTTTCTTTTCAAAATTAGAAATCAAGACCTTTTAAAATAATTTTTTAAAAATTAATGAATACCCAATCAATTAAAATGGGGAAACTACTCTCGGTGGGTGACTCTAACATGTGGTTGGTGGCCATATTCCAATCATTCACTATCACATAGGGAATTATACGGTATTTTACCTTGCTTCACATGGATTTTTAGGCCCTACGAGAACATGGGGCCCAGTTTTCCAACTCTGTTTTTATTTTTCAATTACAAACTATCCACATGAAATAAAAAACCAAAAAACCTTAACATCCCATCAAAATTAGAGTTTCATATTGAGTAAAGGATCATGGCATCTTTCCCATTCAAACATGTCAAACCCCAAAAATCCAACTCCTTGTACCTTTACATACTTATGTAATGATGGGAACTTTGGATAGAAACTTCTACTAAAGAGATGATTTCCTATGAGACCATTTTTCACACAAAAACATGGGATGACCTAGAACCAGTAAACTTAGCCGATCCGTGATAAGGCTCGTGTGTAATTCCATTTATTCCTGGGTTGCTGACTAGAGAAATGGGAATCCTTATATACAATAGGAATGGTTTCTCCCAATAGAATAAATAAAATCATCCAAATATAGAATGAGAAACTAAAATAAATATATCTGTCAATATTTTTAAATCTTTCGCATTCCAAATGGGAAATAAAACAATAAAAAATTAATCTTAATAAAGAAACCCAAAAGAACCTAAAAACCATGATGTCTCAATGTGAACCCATGTTTCACTCTCCAATATTTTACTAAACATTACCCTATCTGATTGAACAATAGTTGGATCCTATATCAGAAAAAAAAATTGTATTGGAATGAGTATTAAAAATTACTAGTTATACCCAAATAATTCTATTCCCAATGCACAAGATTTAAACAAAGATTAATTGTGTTTCATGTTTGAAATAAAATATATAAATAGATTTTTCAACAATTTTCATTTTAAATAACACAAATCACAGATCCATTTCCCTCAATGTTTTGAAAGAGGATTTACATGTGAGTGAGAGTAAGTCTCATAGAGAGGAAAAAAAAAGGGAACCAGATTTGAATCATTGATTTTTAAATAAGGAAAAAATGAGGAACACATGTTCTTCCAAACATTTTTATTGAAACCCTATTAAACAAACACTCTTTCAAAATTTACCAAAAGAACACTAGATAACATGAATAGTTATCGTTAGTACATAAAATGAGTGTAATGGAACTGATGGTAATAGAATTGGAAAAACATGAGAATACATTGGAACTCATAGTAGAACCATAACATACTATAAATGTGACTCATCATGAAGTCATGCCCTACCTGATGATGCCATAATTCCCAAAACACCCAATCACCACTCTACCTGGCCTAATCGAGGGAGACATTACTATAAAAAAAATAAAAAAAAACGCACTATCATTTGAACCACTAGCTAGTAGATATCCTATACTAGTTCAACAATCATTCTCATTAATCCGTATTGTAATTCTAGGTTACCATTATATGATCACAAATAGGTGTCCAAACAATTCACGAAACAATTCATACATATATGTTATCATATAACTACACAACTAGCACTAGCCCAAAAAACTCAAGGATAGTTTCCTTCCATAAAATAAATATTACCCAGAGGAGGTCCCATACAAAAGACTTTGTCATATCATTAACAACAAAAAAATAAAGAGACCTACCCGAAGCGGTGTTTTCTAAATAACAATTACAAAGTCCCAAATAGAATTTACAACATTTCCACATGAAAACCACTTTCACAAAGTAACCATCCCAAATCATTTTCAAAACCAATCACACCATGGGAAACACATTTTTTATTATAAACTACCAATTTCACAAACCAATACCCAACATTTCATGGAAACCACCCTTTTTTCATAAAATAAACCAATTCATATTTTACACACACTAAAAAATCCTTTTAAAACCAAATGCACAACAAAACCATTTAAAACATGATTCTAACTACAAAAAAAGAAAAAATATTTTAATATATTATAAAATAATTTCAATGAAACACTATTAGTTTTTACATCGAAAATACACCCAAATTCTTCCCTTTATGATCAATAGCACAACAAAACTATCTCATATTATTATTTTCTGTATTTTAACACGTTAATAAATCATTTAACAAATCAATAAAATATTGGCAAGTAACACAAAAATATTTTCAATAAATATATACCCAAATTCACATGGTAAAACTCATTTTCAATTCACTAGCACATGAAATAATTATTCTTAAAATCATAGTACATTAATGAACTATCAAGGAAGATGTGAAAAAAACTCATTGAAATATAAAATTTAAAGGCTATGTGAAAAATGATCATACCTAAATTAATGATTAACTTTATTAATTTGGTGGAAAATATCAATCACACATCAACCACTCACAAGGAAAGCTAAAGCCAACCAAAATCATTATGATTGAACCCAAAATTTTATTATTCGACCCCAAAAATGGATCTATAGCATCTATGATTTGTCTAAACCATAATCATCACCATATGAGAACCATAAACAAGGGAAATGAGGATGAAAAATATTAGAGGGAATTAGTCATCCATGCAATGGGGATACCACCACTGGAGGATGGCTACCGCTAGAAAAGGGTGGCATGCAGGAGAGGGGTCGGGCAACCATGTTTCATGCAAGCTGGGAGTCACATAGGATGGGTGGTCTGTTTTGGAGAGGAGGCGCTGAAGGTGGAGGTCACTGGTGGTGGTGTTCACATGTGGTTAATGTCACCAGAGGTGGGATTTCCAGAGTAGGGGGGCATAAGGGGGTGAGGCGTACTACAAAGTTTGAGGGAGAGGGAGAAGGGCACATGGGAGAGGTGGTGTGAAAGGGGGAACCCTAAAAAAATATTAACAACCTAATAATAATAGTAGTAGTAATTTTAAGAATAATAATATTATAAATATGACAACAGAAATATAATTGTAATTATAATAATATAATAATAATAATTAGTAAATTTTTTTATTATAATTATAATTATAGCATAATAATAACACCATTAGTAATATTATAATAATAAAATTCTTGATAATAATAATTAACATTCATAATAATTATAATAAATATAATAATTATAATAACAACTCATAATAATTATAATATTAATATTATCATTATTATTAAAAATTATCATTATCTTTATTTATATGTCGATAAAAAGTTTATTTATTTTACGAAAATGGAAACAGCTTGTTTACCCCACATGACTCAAGCAGCCGTGCGCGAACTATATGGAATTTTCTTATTCCAAATTCGGTCACTCGAGTACCTGAGCTAGCCGCACAGTTTCTACTAACCATGTGGGGCCTGCACACCGACCAAAAACCCACTACATCTTCCTAATTAAACAATTAATATAATAACACGGAAAATTACTAAAATATTTAATTTCATTAATAATAATAATAATTACTAATATAATTATCATTATATTCCAAATAATATTAATATATTTTTATTATTATTTAAATAATACATTTTAATATCATTTTACATTTTATTATTTTGTTTAAAAATTCATTTAACATTGTTTAATTATTAATATATTGTTAAAATTATTTTAAATTTTATGTATGCCACATGAGGACTAGGTCATAGACTCACGGTCTCCAAACCGTGATAAACCCATGTGTGAGATGCCAAGAAGCCCAATACACCCTCTTTTAAATATAAACTCAAAAATTCAAATCAGGGATCAAATCAAACCATGAAAAAATTCTCAAAAGATGATATTTTTTATAAAATAAAGTATTTAAAAATGTCAGGGTCTGACATTACATGTCTTATAAGTTTATATAAAATTATATATTCAGGAAAAATATAGTTATTATAAAAATAAATATCATATTCCCATCGGCGGTTTAATATTAAATTAAATTATTTCACATAATAAAATTGAATTTGATAATATATATTAAATATTTTGATTCATTATAATATATATTAAACAATAAGTTCAATTATATTTTTTTCATAATGAATTTTAAAAATAGTGAAAATATTTGATCACGGTTATGGTAAAAACAGATTTACCATATGTGTAAACTAAAAATGTAAGGATTAATTAGATATCAAAATTTTAAAATATTTATTGAATTATAATATTAATACCTTATCATATACATGTATAAATTATGGGTAAATTTATTAATCATTGTTGCATGTGAAACTCTTGGGTACACGTTTTTTTTCATAAATTACATTTGAGGCTCCCACCTTCTTTATAAAAGGCCTCCCTTATCCTATCCTCTCCAAAAATTAAATGAAATTTGAATCGTAAAAGACCTACCCAAATACATTACTTAATTACCTATACATCACCCATATTCAATTAATTTATAATTAATCCATCCTATCATTTATTTTTCTTTAAGCATAAGGAGGTTGTCCGAATAGGAGGTACCGTGCTTAATTAGTAATTTTTACTATATTTCTTCTTACACCAACTCTAATTTTCATAAATTATGATTTTAAAATAACACCATGATTTACCATATACTATTATTTATTATTTTTGTTATATCGTAAATCTCTATCCTCTTCTATAAAATGTTAACTGATATCATCATTTGTGTGTATGATGGACTACAACTTTGGGGTTCGATGTGACTCATTTCTTTATATTGTCTCTCATCAATTTTAATAATTACTTGTTTAAAGTATAAATAATATATTTGAAAAATAAATATACTTATGATACTATTATGAAACATATTCATTAATACATTTCATTATGTGGGGGATATGATAAATATTTTCATGTGCATGGTGAATTACCGCTACAAAATACAATGTGGTTTTTTTCACTTAAATTTTTTAAAGAAGGTAATGGGTGAAAATGTAATGAATAAATTTGGTATATATGAAATTATTATTTAATTAATTAAATATTTATAATTATGGAAATATAATATATATCATTCACAATTACACATCCATTTATTTAGAAATGATAATTCGTTTTTACATACTAGTGCGCTACCGTCTCTGTGAATCTTTGTGCTTCGTCATCATCACAATATCAAATGGATGATATATATAAGTATATAGAATGAAATAAAAATAATATTATTTTATTATTATAATCCAATAAATATAAAATAATAATAACCATATTTCCATTAGTATCATAGAAGAAATGAAATGTTACCCACCCATTCATACATCCCCCCGTCGCTATGATTGTAAAGTTGTTCCTTTTGCATTACCATAATTCATGATTGATTTTTAAAGAATACATTATATATTAAAATTATAATTTTTTCATCATTATTAATCTTTATCTGTTTAAATAATGACCCCATTGACTATATTATACCTACTAACTTCATTTTTATCAAATAAGATGGAATTTTTTTAAACATCCAATGAAAAACTAAATTTATTATGTAATAATATGTTACATGGTAATAATTGAAATAAGTGTAATGAAAAACATTAAAAGTCTTTATTATGAAGTTAAAAAATTTATGTATATTTATTATTCAAAAATATAATGAATATATGTGATGAGTCCGACTAAATAAAAGAGAATACATCTCAATTTCATTTTGTTGGCTCATATTTCGATGTTATACACCTATTTATTTTATGAGGTGAATATATAGAACCATAAACATGTTTTATAATGAATTTAACTGTTATGATTATATTTAATGATTTTTCAGATATTATTTCATGGTGTTGAAATTAAAAAAGTTTCCAAAGATTTATGATACTTTTCTTTTAAAAATAACTACTTATAAATTATCCATCTAACTCACATTCTTATCAATTTCAACATTTTTTAAAATGATTCTAATAATGTATCGTTATGTAAATGATATTATCATAAAATAAATAATTTTATTTCTCTCAATTTATATCATAAAATTAATCAATGTACTTAATTTTTGACTTTCTTTACCAATAAAAAATAGTTTTCTATTTTATGGTATATGACGAAAATGACTTTTACCACAGCCATAACCATTAATTGAGGTTTTTATTCATTTCAATGAACAAATTTTTTTTTTCTAATAAGTACCAAATTTCTTTTTATTTTGAAATTTAAAAATGGGTTTTCAAAATGAATGATTATTTTGTTATCATAAAGTGATTTACATATGATTTACAAAATGTTTTCAATTGTTTTATAATGAAAATGTGAAGAAAATAATTTATTATTGAAAATTTAATATCTAATTATAATTGAGAAATAGGAGACCCTGATACATATTATATAATTTTTTATCCCCATTATATCTAATTGGTGATCCTGACCTAGATTATATGATCATCACACCCAAATATCACGGGTTTATCTCGATAGAGATTATACAATGGGTATTCCTAGATAGTACTCCAATGCATTTATGATGTTCTATGTATTATCAAAAAACTTGTAGGTAGATAATAAATAATTTCTCGATTTCATTTTGTTCTGATCTATTTAGTTTTAACAAATTTTTAAAGAAATATTAATAATGTGATACTCTATATATCCAAAAAAGTTTTTAATTTTCTTGCTACAACTATTAATGAATATAATTGTGAATTAAATTTTTCTATTTTTGATGTTGAAGAATTTTTTTCCCATCACTAGAAAACATTTATATAAAGGTGAAGATTTAATTTGTTTTCATGTTTCAAAATGGACTAATGGTTTTCTATATTTTTATGTCCATCACTGTACATTTTGAGATCATCCACCATTTTTAAATGTTTTTCATAGGGTGAAAAAATATGGAATGTAAATGAATAATTAATGTTTGAATTCATGATTACTTTTATTGAAACGAAATCATGTATTATTTTAAATGTTTTATATTTATAAAAAAATAAATACTGATAGGATGTATCAACTTTGTATTTTATGTTTTTTTATATATCAATTATGACCTAATTCTATAAAATTATAAAAATAAAAAGTCCCTAAATTGAATAGACTTAATTCATGACATAAAAAACTATATTATGTAATGTTTAAGTAAACTTTATTATCATTGGTATCATGTGATATGTTATGAAAAGTTTGGAGTTTAATATAATATTATTAGTTTATGTACTAAATATAATACATTATGGTTAAATTGAAATGATATATAATTTGAATATTACCATTTGGATTAATCTAAAATATTATTTTCATAATAGTTATCCAAATATGAAATATTTATGTTTAGTTGGAAAGATTCATGGGTGAAATGTCCTTCTAAATCATTATTTTTGGATTTATTGAATTTGAATTGAGTAGTTTGTTTTATTGATGGATCAATTAAAACAATCCATAAATGGGGTTGGTATACTTGTTTGATAATATCCAATTTTCTACATACGATTATGATGATAGGGGATCATTTATGAGATAACATAACCCAGATTTCACTAGATCCTTAGATCGATGTTCAACTGATAGCTGGATCAATGCACTGATGAATATATTTAAGCCGATGGTTTTTTATGAACATCAAACTTTATTAAATATAAGAAATAATTTGGAATGTGAGTCCAATAATTGGTGTTATTTAGTTAAGAATACCAAAGAGGCATATGATCTTGATTCCATGGAGTGGGACACATTTACGAATATCATCCTTGAGATATACATCCCTATGATTGTTCAATTATGTAGGGGGAATGATTTTGGGATTCGATGAAAAAATATAATGAATATTTGGACACATTTGAAAAATAATTCACTAAATTATCCAGTTATGATTCATGATTTATTTGGTACATTGATAATAAAATTCATATATTTCACTTTGGGATGAAACCATGTTTACAAAGAGCTTTGGACGCCAGTTAATTTAAAATTTATGAGAAATTGGTTAGTTGTATTCAGAAAGTTGAGATAGATATTTTAAAAACATATCCCATGGCATTAAAATAGTAATAAAATATCATAGTGCATAAAATGGTTATTAAAATGGTTAATAAATAAAATGAAAGATTCTAACATGATCCATTGGTGGTAAACAACATTTCAAGAAATGTGTGACAAAATATGGAATGTTTTCCCAATGACAGCAATTTGCTCACAGAGATCATGACTGAATAGAAAATAATTTTGAAACATGATTACTGTTGTATTGTTAGAAAAAATATTTTATATAAATTATTTATAATGATTTTGGACATTATTATAACGGGTTTATTAAGTTAGTCAGTAATGGTGAAAATTATCATCATCTAAAACAAAAATGTGTGGAATGAAAATTTGAAACTACCATGGTTGATTTTGAACAATATAGGGAATTACTAAAAGGTATGTTACATGTTTTTTGAATTATGAAAATATTTTTTTTCTTTATATATTCACATTTAATTATTTCAGATAAATATAAAGGCAAAATAGGAATACCACCAAATGAAAAAGAATATATAAATTTAAGTGAAAAATTATTCTGTAAATAATAATGAAACCATGATTTATACGAATCTTTATATTGTAATAAATGCGATAGTCTTTCCCGAAAATATTATTTCGATATTGATTTTAGTGTTTGATATCATTTTTCGTAGGAATTGAGTTTCAGTCTATAATGGTAAAATATATATTAGAACTATGAAAATTGTGTTGAATGATTTCATACCTTTTATAACCTACCAAGAATATGAGAAATTTCTTTGGGATAGAATTGAATGTTACCAAGATTGTATTGTTAAAAATAATAATACTACTGAAAATAATCAAGTTTTATTAATGAATGAATGCATGGTTGTTTTTTAAAATGACATACATAAATAATATATGGACCAAGATGATTATTTTACTATTAAATTTCTTTTTTATGCATAGGCTATATCAAAAACTACTCATTTAATATATCAAGTTGAACTTTTATAATTAAAAATTAAATTATAGGAGTTGTTTAGTAAATTATAATTCTACCCAGTACATAGAACTGTAGTGCTACAATAATAATTTTTTAGAATTAATTATTTTTGTGTTTTTATTTATTGATTATATATCCATCAATTAAATCACTATTAAGAAAATGATTAATTTTCCTCTTATAAAATATTTTTATGATCAACTACATGGAGTGTAGAATTTTTTACGAATGATATTAGGTTAGGTTAACATCATTAGAATGTGAATAAAGTATATATTATGAAGACAAAAGTTTTGACTTGATATAGGAAGTAGGAGTTTCTAGTTATTACCATTGGGTTATCTAATTCAGCAACTATATTTTAAGAACTTATAAATAGATAATTACATGATTTCATGGTTAGGTTTGTGGTGTTTTATATTGATGTCATATTTTTATATTATAAAATTTAGGATGAACATGATAGACAACTAAACAGTTTTTATCAAATATAACAGAAAATAAAATATATGGATAATTTAGTAAATGTAAATTACGGTTCCATAAAATTTCATTCCATTGGAAAATTATTTCTAAATAAGTCATTAGAATTGACCCTAATAAAACAAATACTTCTAAGGAGTAGTCATAGAAAATAAATATTCATAGATATTGGTAGATTTAATAATTCATGTGGTTAATATCAATGTTATCTTGAAAAAAATTGATATGTTTTATATCACACTGAAATTTTTATATATAATAGGAGTAAAATTATTATTGTAAAATCATTTTTTAAATTTTATTATAGAACAAAAAAGAAGATTGGTGAATAGTCTTTTTTTACATCTCTTAGATAAATGGAAAAGACTTCATCTAATATTATCCATTATTGAAGGGAAATAGTTGTTTCATAATGTATAATGATTATGTATTTTATCATTGTTCACACCTATTAAAACCTGAGGAGTAAAAATACCCTACAAATTATCTGAAATTATATACAATGGTTTTTATTTTAAAATTGTGGGGAATAATTTATATACATTATACTTTGAAATATATTATAATAAAGAACATTCAAATTACATATATTCATTCATAAAAATTTTAACAAGATAAAAAGAATGTGGATGGAATTTGTGAAGGATTATAATTACATGATTCATTATCATCCTGAAAAATAAAAAAAAGAGAATGATTCTTTATCTTTTTAAAATAGAATAATATAAACCATTTTACATTTGGAACATGACCCTTTGTATACTGATTTGATTTATTTTGACCTAGATTTTATGGATGTTAGTACATACTCTATTTCCTTTTGGGAATCTGGGTAGTCACATCTATCAAAATAAATTAGGATATCTCATAAAGAGGATCATGATCTTCAGAAAATTATATAATCAATTAATAAGGGTATGTTTTGTATATTTATTATTGATGAAGATGGTTTTAAAACATTGGTAAATAGATTTCATGTACATTGTGATTTCCATTCTAAGAGAAGTTGGATGAGTGAATCTCATAGTAATCCACTTTTTATTCATTATGGTAGACAAAATGATTCACCAATACCCTTAAGATTAATATAGAAGAGAATTTTTGAAAAGATATATTGATGAATTTAATATAAAATTTATGATTTTATAGTCACTAGACGTATAGAGATAATTTTGCATCGAAATATTTTATGATATTATAGTGTTTTAGAAGAAATGGAAGATATAAATTGATATTGTGATGATATTTTCAAAAACATCTCATGGTAAAAATTGGTTTTTTTGATAGATTAACTAAATATACATATTTTATCCCTACTCGATATATTAATTTTTTGGATAATCATTCTCTAATAATTCATAAGGATAAAGGTCAATCTCATAGAGATACTCGATCCATATTCCTTAATAGTGATCCCAGATTGACATGTAATTATTTTAAAAGGGCTATAAAAGATAGTCAGTACTGAATAAAATTTGAGAATTGCATTTCATCCTAAAATCGATGTTTAGTTTGAGCAAACAATTTAGACAGTGAAATATAAGCTTCATTCTTCTTCAATGTATTATAAGGGATGTTTGGAACAAAATAATTCTTTTGTTAATCATTCTTATAAAAACATATTTCATTCCAATATATAGATGTACCAATTTGAGGATTTATATAGATTATGGTTTTAGACACCAGCTTTTCGGATGAATTAAGATAAAATATGTTTATTTTACTAGTTTAGTAGAGAAAATGGAAGATAATATGTATTTGATTTAGAAAAATATTAGGATGGATAAGATAAATAAAAATTAATATATAGATAATCGAAGGAAATATAATTATTTCACGGTAAGAGATCAGGGTTAATATATTGTATCTTTATGGAAAAGGATATTTCCATTACATAGTTCATTGTAAAATAGGAAATCATTTAAGAAAATAGTTCAATATCGATTGTCCTTTATTCAAATTTTATTCCAAGAGAACAACATATTTCAGCTTTAAATGTTAAAGATTTATGTTCCATATTTGGATTAGGTATTGATATTTTGATTAGTTCCATTGGAAGAGAATATTTCATATAAGGAACAACCTATTGATATTATTAACAATATATGGAAGGTGATTCATAATAATTTATTTTATCATGTTATAGTTATATGGAAACCCCATCTCATTAATGACACTATATGTTAATCAAGACATGTTATGAGGGAAAGATATACCCACCAACTTAATAAGTGAACAAAATTGTGGTGAGTAAGTTTCAAAAAATTCTAGAAAAATGTAACATCACATACAACAATATAATAATTAATTTTAATTTTTATTAATATATATTATATGCCAATATCAATCATAAAATATTATATAAATTTTAAATCAAAAATGAATTGGATTTAAATAATTTATTCTACAATAGAGTATTTATATACCAGCTCGTATTCTAGATAATAATATTCTAATTTTATAAAGGTATTATCATTTATTAAATTTGAATATAAAAATTAACTTAGTTTAAAATTTATTGATGTTTTTGGAAAATATATATTTTTCTATGAATATTGAAAAAATGATCATTGTTGTAAAAATTAAATTTATTTTAAATAAATTACATAAATTAATAGATAAATTGTATTTAGATATTTTTTGCATTAACATAAATGTTTTTATATTTAATCCACATAATTACAATATTATCAACTTTATATTGGATCTTAGTAAATATTTTTTCGTTTAAAAAACAGGGTTTTAGAAAAACTAATTTAATGTGCATAATTTTTCTCTATATTAATTATTTAAATAAACAAATAATTAGTAATTATTTAATGAAATATATGTATATATTATCAAAAAATAATAATTTTAATTTTTAATATGATGATTACTTCCGATCATGTTATATAGAATCATCTAATTCTTGAAAAGTACATCCCTTGATCAACATATTTTCATCGCATGTACATGGTTATTTTTAAATTAAATTCATCAACTTTTTTGAATTGAATTTTTTAAAATGGATTCCAAATTAATAATAATTATAATTAATATTATATCATAATAAAAACTTAATATTTTCTATAATGAATTCTGAAAATAGTGAGAATATTTAATCAATGTTATCGTTAAAAATGAATTTATAGGTGGTTAAGCTGAAGTGATAATATTTAAAATAACCTAAAATCTATTATAAAGTCTTTATAAATGAAAAATTGAATCCTTATAATTTTTATTTTTTAGTTATGGTCCATTTGGAATAAATGAATTATCTGAAAATCAAGGGTAAACCTTTTTTTTTAAAATATTTCAAGAGTGTCACTCACCACACATGTAAAAGGCTTCCATCTTCCCTCACCCTAACATATTAAAATAAATTTTTACTATCCAATACCTTCCCATATACCTTTCATAATTCTCTACTTGTATCATAATACCGTTTTTTAACATGAATCATTATGAATATTTTTTTTGGTTCCACCCTACGAAGGTTGTCCGAAGAACATATATTGTGAATAAACTAGAATTTTTAATTTTTTCTCATCATATACATTACTTATATCATTTAAATATATATTGAAATAATAAAACATGTATATCCAATATACATAGTTTTTGTTATATGAATCTAATAACCTAAAATTTTATTCACTTCGATTGAATGTGAATCAAAATCATCATTCATCTATACAGCCAACAATTGCCTCACAGACCTATGTGATTTGTTTTTCATTATCTCATCTCATAAATTATTGTAACGATTAATTTATATTATTTATTTATTTTTCTCAAAATAAATTTAATTTTTAATTATTATATAGCATATAACATTATACATTACATTCTGTGGGTGATGTGATAACTTAACTCATATGTAAGGTGGACTAATGAAGTGATGTGACGCATTTTTCACTAACTCTTTTCATGGAAGGTAATAAATATATATTTTATGAGTATTTGTGATATATATTGAATAAATATGATATTAATGAAATAATAAACATTATAAAATTAAAATATGTATCCTTTTTTTAACTTTCCCATCAATGATATATGGTAGCATTCTTTGCGTGGATATGTGAACTATCATCTCCATAAAGTAACATGAATATTTTTCATCACCAAATAGCATGGATGATATATATATAAACATATTTAATAAAATAATGTAGTTTTTTTTATTTTATAATCAATATATAAATATAAAATAATACTTACCTTTTTTTATAATGGTCATTGAATTATTGAATCATTAATCATGCGTACTTACCTCCTACAATCTCTGTGACTGTAACATAGATCATTTTTCCATAACATTTTTCATAATTCGATTTAAAATTATAATTTTGGTATAATTTTGATAATTTTTCGTTGATTATTTTTAATATATTTTTAAATAAGGACCTCTAGTTCCATACTCATCATACTAATGTCATTTTCGACACATAAGATGAATATCAACAAAACCACCGATGTAAATTTAAATGATTATATTGTCATTTATCATATGGAAATAAGTGAAATAAAAGGAATGTAAAATATGATAATGTTTCTTATGAATGTAAATAATTTACATAAATTTATTATTCTTGAATATAAAGAATGTACATGTAGGGTTTGTATCAAGGTAATAGACTTCATCTTAATTTTCATTCGTTGAGGCATATTTCGATGTTATATGCCTATATTATTTTATGAGGTGTATTTATAGCCCCCTTTTAAATTTTATATAATGAATTTTTATACTATGATAATTTTTATTGTTTTTTAATGATATTATGTCATTGGGATTATGTTTCAAATGATTCCAATGTGGTAAGGATAATTTCTATATAATAATCATCTTTGAACAATTTCCTTAAAACCCTATTTTTCTTCAATTTCATGGATTTTTTAAATTATTTTAATAGTTCAAATATATGAAAAGGATTTTTTTATAAATTGAATTATTTATTCCTTCAATTTGTTTTCAAAAGGTGGAATAATTCATTTAATGTTTGGCTTTTAGAAAAATTTAATGTTCAATTTTAATGTATATGATGAATATTACTTTTCCCTCTATCTTCACTATTTTTTGATGTTTAGATTCCTTTAAAAGTTATCATCTTTTACTCAATGAAAACACTTATTTTGTAGTATATTGGAATTGAAAATGGTTTCTTGAAATGAATGGGTATTTTGATATTCCATAGTGATTCGAATATAACATTAAAAGTTTATTAAAGTGTTTTATGATAAAACATGAATGAATTATTTTTTCCTTAGAATAGTACATGAGAATAATATTGATTAATAATATAATACTTCCATAATGAAATTCGGATAATGTAAATGAATTAGGTTGATTCCAATGTTTTATATTCATTTTTTGGACATTTAAATTATCTATTGAACAATGACTCTGGATTTGAATGTGTAAAATTTAATGAAACAAAATTGGATAGATCATTGTTTTGATTATCTATGATTTCAAAATTAGAGGATTCAAAAAACTATTTTTTTGATCAAAGATGATTCTAATAATTGGTTATGTTATTATTATAATTTTTTGGATTTAAATATCACAACCAATTTCTAATTAATTCTCTGTATAAGAAGAATAATTCTATAATGATATGTTAAATGTTTTCATATATTCATGCTGAATATTTAAATGTTTCATGAAAATATAAAATATTGTTAATTGGATGATCACTATTATAAAATGTGGATTATTAAATAATATTCATTATACCCTCAAGAATGTATGATGGTTGAATTCTATGAGAATGTGAAAAATTTAATAAGACTCTATAATAATCTGAAGAAAATATTTAAGACACATTCAATTTAGATAAAAAAGTAAATAATTTTATTTTTATTTTTTTTATAGAGAAAAAAACTATTTGATAAAAGTCATAATGGAAACTAGATTACATAACCAAAAAAAAAGTAGAGAAATATAAACTGAGGGTCATTGGAAGTATCATAATTATTATTCTTGGTGTAGTGCTATAAAATACCAAAGATATTTACACATTGCTATTGTTTCAAAAATGTCACATAAATATTATGGGATGTTATCATATTTAAAATGTGCTTATAAATTTAATAACCATAATTCCTCTTAAATATGATTATGATAATGATAATTGAACACTAGTGCTAGTGATGAACAAACATTTTGGTGTCTTCAAAATAGGTTAATGAAAAATTTGATGAAAATATGATACAAATGATAAATAAAGAATACCATATTAGTATATAAAGAAGAATAACTAGTTGGGGATGATATTTATGATGATGGATACATTATTTAGAAAAGATCATGTGGCACCCATCATAAAAAAATTATTATAATTACAAGAAGAAGAAGACTTGTGATGCAGTTGGACATAGTGGGATTTATTTTGTATATTATAGTTTATTGAAGTCCATATAGAATGAGTTATATGAGTCCAGTGAATATATTCGTATGAATTTATTGATTTTTTTCAATAAATTGAGACAACGTTATTGGAAGTGTTTATAATATTAAACGTTTGTTGAGGACTATATTAAGGAATGATAATATATTATATTGATGTTTTGGATTCTTATCTTGATTTATAATAATATTTAAAAGTTTAGATGTGGTTTTGAACAATTAGATGACTATATAATATATTATTGAAGGGGAATAAATGTATGTAAATTATAATCCATACCCTTGGATAATAACGAGATCCTTTTGAAGTATAGAGGAATAATTTGGAAATTAGACAATCTTTTAACCACATATTAGAACAGATAATATGATTTCTGGGGGAGAATCTATCACATGGACATCTCGATTTAAAAAGTATTAGGTTTCCTAGGATGTGACAACCCTATAAAAACACATGTTGTGATATTTATTTACTATACCAAATTAATTATAGGTTTTTAATGATTGGTTAAAGAATAAATTTTCAATTTTCCTAAACTAGAATCATAGGATTAAAGACCAAAGGTGTTATATGGTTTAATAATATATTTTTAATTTGGTAAAATGATATAATTGACTAATTCTCCCAACCTTTATAGAGTCTGAAAATATAGTATGAGGTGTTTTAGATAAAAATATAAAACATATAATATTTAATGGTTGAGGATTCAAATCAACCAAATCTAGGTATGGTTTCTACTCTAGACAAACTATTTAGTTAAAAGATTTATTATCTTAAAAAAAATGTGGTGGTGACATCATGTTGATTTTAATGAAATAATGTTATTTTTAATGAATAATTTATAGAATTTCCCAAAATATATTATGATTAATTACATCCCATTAACAGGTATTATCATTAATCTATTTGTGTAGGGAATACCTTGGATTATTGGGACAGTGTTGATTGATAAATATCAATCGATTATGTTCTTGTAGGTAGAGTCACATAATTTCGTTATGAAGTTTGTCATAAAGATGTATAATATGGTATTGAAAATAATTTATAGTGGTAATTCTTCCCATAATAACTAAAATTCAATATCTATTGTATTTTTTCCTTTATCTGTGAAATATGTTTCTTAATGGTGTCCCTAATAGTCTAAGATAATTAATTTCTAGAAGACATTTGAATTTATTTTCTTTTTTATATTTATTGACCAGTAGTTTTAAGAGATAGATCATGTTTTGAACCAAACACTTTTTCTTGTTTTTTATATCTACATCATACTCATTCATCACATATTAAGAAGTCCATTGATACAATTCACAAGAATTTATTATATAATATTCATAGTAGATTTGGTTTCAGTATCACTTTCTTCAACATGGTTAAATGTTTTTTTGCATCTTCTCACATTTTGGTGCGTTTAAATGTCCCTCCTATGGGATATTTTATGTTCTCTATGGGTATTATTCAAGTTGAACACTTTCTTTAAATATTTTCTCTATTGCAGTAGATTGTATTACTAGGATTTAGTCACACATGGTGGTGTATGGAAAGCTCAAGCCTATTACATCTTCCCATCCCCTCATTTATACAACTCAACTTTTTATGTTGTTTATATAATACACTTCTTTCATGGGAGTGAGATTAATATTTGGGGTCCTCAAACATGTTTTACAACATAATGATAGAATTTACGGTAAAGTTTTATATTATGATATGTAATTTATTTTATTTGAAATGTGGTTTTATCATTCAAGAAGGATTTCCATTTGTTAGAATATGGGAATTACGGAGGGGTCAATAGCCTTCTACTATCAAGGAGTTCCATTATTTTGGGGGAGGCTAAGGGATGGTTATTTGACTAAAATATTTGATCATATCAGAAATAAACTCTTTACATGGAAGGGGAAGTCCCTATAAATGTCTCACAAAATATGATTTTTGAAATTCAACATTTCTCTGAGATTGTCAATTATTGTATGGTCTAAAAATGTACTAGGTGGGGGATAATGATTTTAAACTCCAATATCAAAAATTTCATATGGAGTGGATTTGTTAAATAATGTATGTTGGATAATATACCATGGAAAAACAGTTGTAAATATTTATCTAATTGAGGTATATAAATCATTAAAAATAAAAATTTTAATGTAGCGTTTTAGAACAGTTCACATGGAAAATAATTTAATATAATTAAGTTTTTTTAGGATTCTTTAAATTAATATTCCATCAATTGTTGAAGTAGTGGAGTTCAACATTCAAGAATTCATTGATTTCACAAGCTATTAAGACTTCATTTAATTTCATTATAAATTATTCAATTTGGAATGTTTAATTAGAGATCATCTATTAAATTATTTCATGATAACTAGAACAAATCTTCTCTAATTTAATACTTCGTGACTTTAGATACATCAATGGACTCCCATATTATAATCAAGTATGTTTATTATATTCCTCATCCTTATTTATAAGAGGATGTAAGATGACTTATTAAAAGATACAATTTTGTGTCCTATATTGATATTGTAGTGTGGGAGCCACCTAGAAATGGTTTTTTGAATATAAATAAATTTAATCAACATAAAAAATGGTAATTTTTTATTTATTTTTATTGGATAAAAACATTAACAGAGGTTTGATTATTCCTTCTCGTTATTCTATCATTTATAATTTTTAACACAATAGGAAATTTAATTATTGATTCTAAATTATTTTATGTTTCCCTTTAATATAGTTGTGGGGTTTGAAATCAGTAAAGAGAACATACGTAAAATCTATTTTTTGAATGTTTTACTACATCAACTTTGTGGAATGTGGACTTTAATATATTTTGAATCAAGTAATTTTGATTCAACTACCTGTAATGTAACATCACCTGTAAGTAATGAATAATAGATATTTTTATCTATGTCTATTAATGAATTAGATAGTGTTTTAGAGGATTAAAATGAAAATAAATCAAATCTTAAGCATGAATACACTAATATTTTTAAAAGATTGTTTTACTTCCTTTTGATGGAAAACCATTTTTAAATCTATATTTTGACAATTTTATAAGTTATTTTTGTCAAAATAAACTTATTATTTATGATTGGGACATCAAAATTTACTTTGTGTGAATTTTTGGTATTTTTCTGAGAATGTTCATTTTTTTAATGAATAGTGAAAAATACTGCATTTTACATCAAAACTGCTTTTTAATCTAATTTATTTATATAATTATATTATCTTTTGAATTGGTTTTGAAGTTAAATTAGAATATATTATTACCATTTAATACATTGGTTGTCATTGGAATCAATTTCACTTTGAAATTGGATTTAAATAGGTGGCAATCTTTTGATACTTATTGTTTCATAAAAACATGCTATTTGTCATGACAGTGGAAATTAATTATTAAATTAATTAATGTAACTTATATTATTTGAATTTTTCAAAATATACATCATTTTGGAATTCAAAATATCAAATATAGCTTAGGGTGAAGTTTTGGTATTTTTCTGAAAAACTTCAATTTTTGATGAATAGTGAAACCACTATGTGGTAGTTAAAGAAACTGATTTTTCATTTAAATGAAACTTTTCCACTTCTGTGATTTGATTTTAAAAAATCCGACATACATGGTTGTAATTAAGAAGTAAAATGTGGTTCAATGAGATTAAAATAATTTTTTGGTGAATAGTAACTTTTAATTTCTTAATCGCAATTAGAGGTAATTAGTGTAGTTTAACGTAAAAATAATGTTTTAAAAATATGAGATGAGCTTGAAACATGTCCTACCCTCATTGGATGTGTCATGGTCGACCAAGAAAATCCATGGGTAAACTTGGGGACCCCATGGAGCCACTTTGGTTGGTAAATGACATAATTAACTTTTTATTTAATGTAAAGTAAAAATGACACAAACATGAGTTATTTTACTAAAACAATTTTTACATGGGGTTATACAAGTCAGATTTTTTATTATAAATAGTAATTGGAAAGCTAAAAATATTTCCTATATCATGATATTTTTTTTATAATATTTAGAAATCAAATAAATTAAATTATTTATGACATTATGATGATGCAACGATTACCTCATTAATAAAGGATTTAAATAAAATGAAAAGATAGTGTAAGATCTATGACCTACACATGTCCAAAACCTATTGAATGGGTATATATCGAACCCTTATCCCCATACCATCGAATTATATCAATTTGGGGCCTTTTGAATCCGAAACTCATTTTAAAATAAAGTAACATTTCTTTACCTTCCAAGAGTGCCCCTCCTCTCCTCTTATAAAAGGCCCCCACCTCTTCCTAAATACGCACACTTCCAAAGCCTTTGGTTCGGCAAAAACCTGCCCATTTTGTCTGCCAACGTCCTTCTATTACTCCTTGAAGCCTCACTTTGGGCAGAAGACTTTCCAAGGAAGCCTTTGAGCTCAAACCAAAGGGAGTTACCCGATTCTAAGGTAATGTCTTCACTTGAGTCCTTTTGATTTATTTTACTTCTCCAACCCCCTAAACTATTTTTATTCATTTATTTTGTAACAACTCCAGTATAATAAATTTAATAAGATGTTTTTATAAGAAGTATTTGATCTACACTTACACACACCTACATCTAATGGTTAAAGAACATACTATTTCCGTGGAGGGTGAATTTCTACCTCCCGAAACAATGATTGTTCAACATTCTTTTAACACCTTCAAAGGTGGACATTAAGATGACACTATATTTATATATGATATATAATATGTTTATGTTTTCTTTAATCTTCTTTATTTTTCATTTTGTGTATACCATTATGGTTTCCATAATGGGTAAACGCGATATCTTCATTTAAGGAAGTGCGGACTACCGCCCCCTCAAAGTGATTTGATTCGTTAAATACCATATGTGGGACGTATAAAGGATGGAGTTATGATATTATATATGATATTACACTGTAATTATAATATACCTTTATATCATTATGATTCCATTCTATAAAATACGAAATAGAAATGATAGTAGCGTTCATGCGTACGTACGGCTTACCGTCTCCATAAACGGTGCATTTCATTTCATACATTTAAATGATTATGTAATATTATAAATGCTTGTATATACTGTATATATATGATATATATGATATATACATCATGATTATAATTCTGTATATAATGTATACATGAACAACTTGTAATTATAAAGGCATTATTTTTGACTCAAGTACCAATGATCGTCAAAACGACCGTTATTAACTTAAATAATTACATAGTGTTCATGAAATGGAAATAAGTGATATAAAATGAATAATGAACTTGAAAAAGGTTCTTAAAAAATTATAAATTAACTCAAATTTATTATTCACGAGATTAAAGAATGACCGAGTCAAGTCGGACCCGAGGTATGGGACATCTTCTCAATCTCCTTTCATTGAGGCATATTTTGTTTTATACACAACCTTCTTTTATACGATGTATAAACCCCTTTGACTTTTACATTTATTCAAAATGAATCTTTTTTATACGAAGCATTTACTAAATGACAAAAGGGAATGTTTTTGACGTACGTATGCGGCGACGACAACTTCTCCTCCGCCGTGACCATTATTTGAGTTTTGGCATCCTCTACAAGCCATACCTTTTTTTAAAAAAGAAATATAAATACCATGTTTTACTTTTCTTTTGTTTTGGTATTGAAAATGGTTTTCATAAGGTTTTTATATCAATGTGTTGTATTTATATCTTGCGATTGAAAGGTGGAAATGTTATGTTTCCTATATACATGTTTTATGTGATACAATTATGTTGAGGTTCATGGGCATTATTATGAAGACGGATGGTTCCATGATAAACTAAGGGCGGGTGAGCCCGATATAGATCTACAATGCTTTGGGTAACGCGAAGGAGTGAAACGTTGTGGTTTCTCCGAAGATATATAGGTAATATACTGTGATGGGTATTCTAAACGTAACCAAGAGGGTTACTCCCTACGTAAGAATGTTATGAATGCCTCCAGTTACCTTTATGTATTATGATTTCTATTATTTAGTCATGATTTGACGAGGTATGTTAAAGTGATTATGTTATATGGGTAATTTATGTTTTAATTCTTATGTATATATAAACTTATGTTTCCTTTCCATATTTTTATAACCCATACTGAGCTTTTTATGCTCATCCCATGTTTTTTTGAAATGATTTTCACAGGTCAAGGGAAAGGTACATTATATGACAATAGTGTCAAGGAAGTGTCAAGAATGAATCCATGTTTTATTTTAAATACGTTTTCATTGATGGGAAAAATGAATACTATCTTTATGTAACCACTTTTTCTATATGTGGAATGTAATGCATGTTTTATGTTCTAATTCTGTAAAACTCTAAACCCGAAAAAATACTCAAAGTGTAATCTTGTAATTACTCAAGATTAAGTAAGGTTTAAGGTTGGGGCCTTATAGTTGGTATCAGAGGTTGGTTTAGATTAATTTAGGTGTTATAATTTTATTAAATGATTATCCAAAAAAATTTATGGTCAAATTGAAATGATATAGCATTTGAAGATTACCATGTTGCTTCATCTAAGACATGTTTGTTTAGAATGTTTTTCTGGAGAGGAAATAGGGAAGCAGTACTAGGAAGGCATACAGAATTAAATAACCTTCCAAATCAGCATCCTGATATGGTCGGAATTGGAACTGAACAGTTTGTTGTAGTAATGGCACAGTTGACTCAAGCGATAAATGGTGGTGGTATCCATGCACGAGATCAGCCTGATCAACCGCAGAGGAACATGTCAGTGGTGGAACATTTCATGAGGCAACATCCCCCATCATTCATAGGATCTTCTGACCCTGTGCTAGCTGAATGGTGGATTAAAGAACTAGAGAATATTTTCGATGTCATGGGGTGTTCAGAAAATCAAAAGGTTAGTCTTTCTATTTACCTTTTGGAGGGTGAAGCAGATCAGTGGTGGTCAATGGTTAAAAATATCAGGGACGCTGATGAGATTGATACTCTGGACTGGGATGAATTCAAAGCTATGTTTCTTGAAAAGTATTTTCCTAAGGCTATTCGACATAGTATGGAAAATCAATTATTGGAATTGAGGAAATAGGAAGACTCAGTGGCTGCCTATGAAGAAAGGTTCACTCTATTGGCAATGTATGCTCCAAATTTTATCCGAGACCTTGATAGTAAAATCAATCGTTTTTACTCAGGATTAAATCCAAAAATATCGAAGGTCATTAGCTTCTCGTGAGTTTAAAAGTTATGAAAAGCTTTTTCGATGTGCTGAGAAGGTGGAAATGGAGTTTTTCGATGATCAAGTGTTCTATAACAACCAACAGAAGAAGAGACAGAGGTTGCAGGAGAAAGGGAAAAATTCTTCAAAAAAGTCTGATGGTAAGAAATCTATGTTTCTAGTTTGTGATAAATGTGGAAAAGGGAATGCTGGGGAATGTCTTCTGAATTCGGGAAAGTGGTACCGATGTGGTAAGATGGGACATAAGGCTCATTATTTCACTGAAAAAGATCAAGGTGATGGTAAGTCTAAATTTTATTTACAGTTAGTGAAATGTTTTTAGTGCAATGAGATGGGTCACTATGAAAATGAGCTTCTGACAAAGAGATTGAGTGATGGGAAGCAGTTAGACTACAAGCAGAAAGGGGTGGTGAAATACTTTGCAACTACTTCAGTATATGTCGGGCCATCAAATGAAGTTGTATCAGGTACTTTGTTTGTTTTTTCAGATTATGCCAGTGTGTTGTTTGATTCGGGGACTACACATTCTTTCATCTTTGAAAACATTTCTTGTAAAATGGGAATACCATCTCAAAAAATGACTCCTTAACTTCTGGTAAAAACACCTGGGGGAAATGTTGTGGAAAAAATAATTTATAAGTATCTTCCTATCCTTATCTGTGGAAAGAACCTACTTGTAAACCTTATTGTTCTACCTCTAGTAGAGTTTGATGTTATCCTGGGTGTGGATTGGCTCTCTATTTACCATGCTAAGATTGACTGTAGAGATAAAGAAGTTTCTTTTCAGAAATACTTTCAGTTTGTGTGAAATAAAGAACCCTTACTCTTGATAACATATCAAGAGGCCGAGAAACTTGTAATAGATGGAAATGAATGTTACCTTGAACACATCGTTTAAAATAAAGGGACTATTCAGATTAATTATGTGCCAGTGGTAAATGAGTATCCTGATGTTTTTGCTAATGAGTTCCCCGGAATAATACCAGATCGGGAAGTTGAGATTACTGTTGACTTAGTTCCTGATCCTAAGCCAATTTCAAAACCCCCTTATCGAATGGCTCAAATTGAACTTTTAGAGTTGAAGGAGAAATTGCAAGATTTATTAGAGAAAGGTTTCATTCGACATAGCACATCACCATGGGGTGCTCCTGTTTTATTTTTTTAAAAAGAAAGATGGTTCTATGAGAATTTTCATTGATTATAGAGCCTTGAATAACATCACATTTAAGAACAAATATCCTTTGCCTCATATCGATTATTTGTTTGATCAGCTCCAGGGAGCTTAGTCTTTTTCAATGTTTGACCTGAGATCGGGGTAACATCAGATGAAGGTAAAGGAGGTAGATGTTCTGAAGACTGTGTTTCGTACAAGATATGGCCATTATGAATTTTTAGTTATTCCTTTTGGGATAACCAATGCACTTGCTGTATTCATGGACTTAATGTATAGAATTTTCCATGAGTTCTTGGATAAGTTTGTGGTGGTTTTCATTGATGATATTTTGGAGTTTTCTAAAAGTAAAGAGGAGCATGTAAGACATTTAAGGGTTATTTTGCAAACCATAAATGAAAAAAAATTGTATGAGAAATTCAGAAAGTGTGAGTTTTGGTTGCAACAAATACCTTTCCTTGGTCACATTGTTTCAAAAGATGGGATAACTATTGATCCTGCAAAAACAATGGTTGTTGAAGAATGTCCAAGACCCACAAATTTAATAGATATTCGTAGTTCCCTTGGTTTTGCAGGCTATTACCGAAGGTTTGTTAGAAAATTCTCACGGTTATCTAGTCCAATGACTAAGCTAACTCGGAAGGGTGTTAAGTTTTTCTGGAAAAAATAATGTGATGATTGTTTTCCGGAATTGAAAAGGAGATTGGTGAATGCTCCAGTTTTGGCACTACCTTCCAGAAATGGTGAGTTTTTTATCTACCGTGATGCTTCATTGAAAGGACTTGGTTGTGTCCTAATGCAGAATGATCAGGTAATTGCATATTCTTCACGATAGTTGAAAACTCATGAGGTAAATTACCTTACACATGATTTGGAATTAGCTGCTGTTGTTTTGACTTTAAAAATTTGGAGGCATCATTTGTACAGAGTAAAGTGTGAAATATATACTGATCACAAAAGTTTAAAGTATATATTCACTCATAATGAATTGAACATGAGACAAAAGAGATGGTTAGAATTAATCATGGACTATGATTGTACAATTCATTACCAACTGGAAAAAAAATAAAGTGGCCAATGCTTTGAGTCGAAAAATTAATGCTTCATTAACAATGTTGTGTTTGGAACGTGATTCTATGGTTTTTGATTTGATGAACATTCGCATAAAAGTTGTTGGTGCAGGAAGTTCTTCTGTTTTGTTTCAGGTATCAGTGATATCATCTCTATTAGACAGAATCAAGCAAGCACAGAAGCAAGACAGTGTGTTGCAGAAAAAGGTAGAGTTGGTTCAGAAGGGTAAGTTTCCTGAATTCAACATTGATAATGATTGTGTTTTGAGATTCGGGAAGAGATAGTGTGTGCCTTGTGATTCACAGTTGAAGTGTGTGCCTTGTGATTCACAGTTGAATAGAGAGTTGTTATGTGAAGCTCATAGTTCTCCGTTTTCAGTTCATATCGGCAGTACCAAGTTGTATAAAGATCTGCAGGAGTATTACTGGTGGGATGGAATGAAAAGAGATATTGCTGATTTTACTGTGAAGTGTTCGACTTGTCAAGAGGTTAAAGCAGAGCGGTAGTTACCGAAAGGGATGCTTCAGCCTTTACCAGTGCCAGAGTGGAAATGTGAGAATATATCCGTGGACTTTTTTGTGGGATTACCGAAAACATCTCAAGGTAATAATTCAATATGGGTTATTATTGATCGCTTGACTAAATATGCTCATTTCCTTTCTATACGAGATACTTTCTCTCTAGATCAACATTCTCGTTAGTATCTTAAAGTGATATTCAGGTAACATGGAGTTCCTCTCTCCATTGTATCCGATCGTGATCCTAAGTTTTACTTCTATCTTTTGGAAGGGCCTTCAGAAGTTGTTGGGTACTGAATTAAATTTTTGTACAGCATTTCATCCTCAATCAGATGGGCAGTCAGAACCAAAAATTCAGAACTTGGAGGATATGCTACGTTCTTTCTCTATGGATTATCAGGGAAGTTGGGACCAACATCTTTCTTTGGTTGAATTTTCATATAATATCAGTTTTCATTCTAGTATACAGATTGCACCATTTGAGGCGTTATATGGGAAGCGGTGTCGAACTACAGCATTTTGGGATGAAGTGGGTGAAAAGAAGTTGATGGGACCAGAATTGGTAGAAGATATGGAAGAAAAAGTTTATCTGATTCAGAAACACATGAGAAGATCTCAGAGTAGGAAGAAGAGTTATGCGGACAACAGGAGGAAGGATCTCTCTTTTGAGGTAGGTGATCATGTTTTTCTCAATGTATCACCATGGAAAAGTGTGATTCTATTTGGTAAGAAAGGAAAGCTGAGTCCATGTTTCATTGGACCATATGAAATTCTGGAGAGAGTTGGATCAGTTTCTTACTGAGTGGGTTTACCTACGAGTTTATCTAAGGTACACAATGTTTTTCGCGTTTCGATGTTGAGAAATTATTTACCAGATCCATCTCATGTTTTAAATCCAGAGGTAGTTCAGCTGGAAGAGAACCTATCTTATGAGGAACAACCAGTCCAGATTCTTGACCACCGGGAGCAAGTGTTATGGAATAAGGTGATTAATCATGTAATGGTTTTGTGAAAAAACCACATGATGGAAGAGGCAACATGGGAATCTGAAAATGCAATAAGGGATAAGTACCCCCATTTATTCGACAAGTAAATAAATTGCGGGGAAGCAATTTTATAAAGGGGGGAAGGATGTAACATCCCAAGTAATTAATGAATAATAGATATTTTTATCTATGTCTATTAATGAATTAGATAGTGTTTTAGAGGCTTAAAATGAAAATAAATCCAATCTTAAGCATAGAATTCACTAATATTTTTAAAAGATTGTTTTACTACCTATTGATGGAAAACCATTTTTAAATCTATCTTTTGAAAATTTTATAAGCTATGTTTGTCAAAATAATCTTATTCTTTATGATTCGGACATCAAAATTTACTTTGTGTTAATTTTTGTTATTTTTATGACAATGTTCATTTTTTTAATGAATAGTGAAAAATACTGCATTTTACATCAAAACTACTTTTTAATATAATTTATTTATATGATTAGATTATATTTTAAATTGGTTTTTAAGTGAAATTAGAATATATTTTTATCATTTAATCCAATGGTGGTCATTGGAATCAATTTCAATTTGAAATTGGACTTAAACTGGTGTTAATCTTTTGATACTTATTATTTCATAAAAACATGTTATTTGTCATGACAGTGGGAATTAATTATTAAATTAATTTATGTAACTTATATGATTTGAATTTTTCAAAATAGACATCATTTTTGAATTCAGAATATCAAATATAGATTAGCGTGAAGTTTTGGTATTTTTCTGAAAAACATCAATTTTTGATAAATAGTGAAACCACTAAGTGGTAGTTAAAGAAACTAATTTTTCATTTAAATGAATCTTTTCTACTTCTATGATTTGATTTTTAAAAATCCGACAGAAATTGTTGTCATGAAGAAGTAAAATGTGGTACAATGAGATTAAAATAATTTTTTGTTGAATAGTAACTTATTGAGTTCTTAATCGCGATTAGAGGTAATTAGTGTAGTTTAAGGTAAAAATAATGTTTTAAAAATATGAGATGAGCTTGACACATGTCCTACCTTCATTGGATGTGTCATGACCGACCACGAAAATCCATGGGTCAACTTGGGGACCCCATGGAGCCACTTTGGTTGGGAAATGACATAAATAACTTTTTATTTAATGTAAAGTAAAAATGACACAAACATGAGTTATTTTACTAAAACAATTTTTACATGGGGTTATACAAGTAGGATTTTTGATTATAAATAGTCATTGGAAATAACAAACGATTTCCTACATCATGATATTTATTTTATAATTTTTAGACATTAAATAAATTAAATTATTTATGACATCATGATGATGCAGTGATTACCTCATTAATAAAGGATTTAAATAAAATGAAAAGATAATGTAAAATCTATGACCTACACATGTCCAAAACCTATTTTATGGGTATATTTTGAACCCTTGTCCCCTTACCCTATAATTATATCAATGTGGGACCTTTTTAATCCGAAACACATTTTAAAATAATGTAACATTTCTTTACTTTCCAAGAGTGCCCCTCCTCTCCTCTTATAAAAGGCCCCCACCTCTACCTCCTTACCCACACTTCCAAAGCCTTTGGCTCAGCCAAAACCTTCCCATTTTGTCTCTACACTTCCCTCTCTTACTCCTTGAAGCCTCAAGTTGGGCAGAAAGCTTCCCAAGGAAGCCTTTGAGCTCAAACCAAAGGGAGTTACCCGATTTTAAGGTAATGTCTTCACTTGAGTCCTTTTGTTTTATTTTACTTCTCCAACCCCCAAAACTCATTTTATTCATTTCTTTTGTAAAAACTACAGTATCTTCAATATTCTAGGATGTTTTTATAAGAATTATTCGAGCTACACTTACACACACATACATATAATGGTTATAGAACATACTGTTTCCGTGGATGGCGAATTTCTGCCTCCCGAAACGATGATTGTTCATCATTCTTTTAACACCTTCAAAGGGGTCCATTAAGATGACACTATATTTATATATGATATATAATATGTTTAGGTTTTCCTTAAGCATCTGTATTTTTAATTTTGGGCATACCTTTATGGCTTCTATTATGGGTAAACGTGATATCTTCATTTAAGGAAGTGTGGACTACCATCCCCTCAAAGTGATTTGATTCGTTAAATACCATATGTGGGACGTATAAATGATGGAGTAATGATATTATATATGATATTACACTGATATTATAATATACCTTTATATAATTATGATTCCATTCTATAAAATATGAAATAGAAATGAAAGTAGCGTTCATGCATACGTACGACTTACCGTCTCCATGAACGGTGCATTTCATTTCTTACCTCTAAATGATTATGTAATATTATAAATGCATGTATATACTGGATATATATGATATATATGATATATAAATCATGATTATAATTCTGGATATAATTGATACATGAACAACTTGTAATTATAAAGGGTTTATTTTTGACTCAAGTACCAATGATCGTTAAAATGAACGTTATTAACTTAAAGAATTACATAGTGTTCGTGACATGGCAATAAGTGATATAAAAAGAATAATGAACTTGAAAAAGGTTATTAAACAAGTAGAAATCAACACAAGTTTATTATTCAAGAGATTATAGAACGACCGAATCAAGTCGTACCTGAGGTGTTGGACTTCATCTCAATCTCCTTTCATTGAGGCGTATTTTGTTTTATACACAACCTTCTTTTATACGGTGTATAAAGCCCTTTTACTTTTATGTTTATTCAAAAGGAATATTTTTTATACGAATAGTTTACTAAACATCAAAAGGGAATGTTTTTGTCGTACGTATATGGTGACAATGACTTCTCTTACGCCGTGACTATTATTTGAGTTTCGGCTTCCTCTAAAGCCATACCTTTTTTTAAAAGAAAAATAAATACCATGTTTTAATTTTCTTTTGTTTTGCTACTGAAAATGGTTTTCATAAGGTTTGTATATCAATGCGTTGTATTTATATCTTGTGATTGAAAAGTGGAAATGTTATGTTTCCTATATACATGTTTTAAGTGATACGATTATGTTGAGGTTCTTGTGCATTATTATGAAGACGGGTGGTTCCATGATAAACTAAGGGCGAGTGAGCCCGATATAGACATCCAATGCATTGGGTAATGCGAAGGAGTGAACCGTTAAGGTTTATCCGAAATGATTTAGGGAATATACTGTGATGGGTATTCCAAACGTAACCAAGAGGGTTACTCCCTACGTAAGAATGTTGTGTATGCCTCAAGTTACCTTTATGTCTTATGATTTCTATGATTTAGTCATGATTTGATGAGGAATGTTAAAGTGATTATGTTTTATGGGTAATGTATGATTTCATTCTTACGTATATATGAACTTATGTTTCCTTTCCATATTTTTATAACCCATACTGAGCTTTTTATGCTCATCCCAAGTTTTTTTGAAATGATTTTCACAGGTCAAGGGAAAGGTACATGATATGACGATAGTTTCAAGGAAGTGTCAAGAATGAATCCATGTTTTATTATAAATATGTTTCCTTTGATGGGAAAAATAAATACTATCTTTATGTAATCACTTTGTATATATGTGGAATGTAATGCAAGTTTTATGTTCTAATTACCTAAAACTCTAATCCCGAAAAGATCCTCAATGTCTAATCTTGTAATAACTCAAGATTAAGTAAGGATTAAGGTTGGGGCCTTATATGTAATCTATATTTTAATTTTTCTTGAATGATGATCTATCTCTACATATTTGAACCCATTTTAAGGATGTATTGTTTGAACTACTATAATCTATATAGATTTGACACAACACACTTATCTATGATGGTAAGGATATTTGGTCATGACCCATGTGGTTGAGATTTATTATCATAGTCAATGAGTCTAATGAATAACATGAGGGATATGGTCATAACGATGATCTTGATTTTTTATTTTAAAAAGACTGAAAGTTTCTATGAATTATGAGGCAACATTTTTAGTTGTTGTGTTTTTTTAAAACCATGTTTCAATAATTTTACCATAGTCAATTTGGATAGAGATTCAAATGGTAATCTAGGTCCCAAGTTGTGTGGAACGGTCATTCATGATCATAAAACAAAAAATTTGGGATGTTTTTACTGTTCATGTAGAGCTCCAACATCACTTGAAGCAGCGATATATGGAATTATTAATTCCGTATATTTTGAGAAATTGAAATGGTGGAATAAGAATTGGTTTTAATGTGAATATTCAATTCTAATTTAGGCTAAATGATTTTGTACATTAGATATTTATTTTCATCTCATTGATTTATTTATGTACTTCATAGATTCCCTACTGAGACTCAATTTTTTTGTCATGCATGTCTACTAGGAGAAAAATATGGTGGATGATGGAAATTAAAAAAAATGACTTATTATGGAGATCATTTGGCCAATTTCCCTTCCACCTAATTTTTTGTCACATTATGATATAAATTATAATAAATTTACTCTTTTTAGACATCTATTTATTTTCTTTTTACCAATAAATAACTAGTCCTTTTAGGTTTGACGTATATTGAAAAAATATTCAAAATACTTTTTGTAGTGTAGAGATCCAAATTTTGACGTACATGGACATTATATTACTTTTTTGGAATACTTAATACATAAAAACGGACATCCAAGGACTGTAATAGTTTAGTGTCTTTTGAAACATGGAACATAGACTTCTAATCATGTTGAAATATCTTCAACATCTCCCATAAAGATCTTCCCATTTTGTTTTCATACCTAAAACCTTTCTTTATATCCTGGGGAAAAGAAACACTGAAAAGGTTGAGCTCAAATTCTCAGTAAGGGTAAACATAGTTAACATAAAACAATCCATAAACATTCGATCGCAAACACATGAACATAAAATCTAATCATCAAAATCTCAAGAATTGACATAAATCGCGGAAGTGTGTAAGGAATATATCATAATGAAACATAAATCATGATAAAATAGCGTGGTAATAAAACATGAAATTGTGGAAAACCATTAAGAACATGATATTATTTCCACAATAGCTAAGGCATTTGTTCGAAGACCATCCTAGTGGAAAAAATCCCTTACTGAATCGAGTTGACTCCTCGTTCCAGTCCTGTATCACTGAACCATATTAACTTGTCATTCCAGCCATGTCTATATCATGAGATATAAATCAACACCCAATGAATTGGATGGAGATATAGGTCCCACCCATCTCATAATGAAATCCTTCTTATTTGTACCACAACACAAACATTAATCATTCATCATAACCAAAAAAAATTAAATGGTTTTCATAAACATCATCCCATCATTACATAATCCATATAAAAAAATGGATGCCATTTCATCATAATAAATGTGAAACCATGTAAATCAAAGAGGCTTTATACTTGAATAATACACATATGAAATAATGTCATCTTATATGATAAATGGTTACGATAAAACACATGAAAAGAATTCTTGAGGAAAATATCCTTTTTCTCCAAAAATTTTTCTTTTCCAAAAATGCCATGAAATTTTAAAAGAAAAGGAATTTGTTGAAAATATTCATGAAATATTGTATAGTAGGATTCAGAAAATAAGGTGTTATAAAACTGTAAAAACTTGTTCATTCCATATAAGTTATAAAAACATTCTTCTAGTACTTTTAAAGGAAAAGTCAAGAAGTACCACATATGGTAAACAAAAGAAATATTCCTTCCATAAAACAAATTTAATTTAAAATAGGGTTAAACATGACTTTAAAAATACATGGATGAATATTAAACACTTTCTGAATAAAACTTTTATGGACATGGATGAAAACTATAACCCCAATAATTACTTACATATAAGCAATCTCAGATAAAAATGAGATTTGAAAAAGTATCCCTTACCTTAGGTCTGATATGCTTTATACGTATCTGAACCTCCTATATAATGATTTAAATAATGTCATTGACTTATTACAGAATCATATTCATTGTTATGATATCATATATGGTCCACTTATGACTTTATATTACCCGTTCTTTTGTAAATTTAATGTAAAAGCAGCGTTTTGGGTAAAATCATTTCATTTATCGTACGTGTTTTGACTTTTTGTTATTTATATTATTACTTATACTTTATTTAATTAATTCCATAATGTAAAACATGATTTATATATAATATCTATTCAGAATATAAATATATATGATATATCGATAAATGGAATGAAATACACCGTTCATGGAGACGTTAGGTCGTACGTACGCATGAACATTGTTTTCATTTCCTTATTGAATTGAATGGAATTAAGTAAATGAGACATATATGTAAATAAATACACTATCATTATTATCTATTATATTTCATTATTATTTATTAAATGTACTTTATAATCATACTTTAATGGTTAATCATGGAAAATGAATGTCATTGCGTTCGTGGAGACGGTAGTCCGTATGTGGGCACAAGCAATGATATTATTCATTTGATATTAAAATAAACTATAATTGGATGGTATATCATATATACAGAATAATAATAAATTTATATTTATTATTTATATCATTATACTCATTATTATACCCATCCAAATGATGAAATGTTTGAATAAAAAACTACACCACGACGTGGAGGCGGTAAACCGTACGTACGTACATGTGGCGACTTTTTCATTCATAGGATGGCTACAATAACTAATATGGTTGTACCATTTTTATAAAAACATCATTGTATATATATGATACTGGATTTATTATTCTATAATGGAAACAACAATGAAGGAGTAATTGGAAGAAGAAAGAAACGTGAAATAGGTAGTGTGATATTTACCTATTCTTTGGGTTCTTCCTTTTGATTTATCAAAAGGGATCATTAGGTTGGTTTTCAAACTAAAGGAAGGCCTATAGAATGAAGGGAGGATATTGGATAGGGTATTTTGTCAGGGGTTGGCCGAACCAAATGTCTTGGGAGGAGTGAATGTGAGAGAAGAGGGATTGCCATTTTATAAGAGGGGTGAGGGGTACCTTAGGAAAAACTTAAAATATTATTTTATAATAAATTCATATTCGGTTCATAATGTCTCCAAAGTGACATATTTCGAGTATAGGGTAGGTATGGGTCGAAATCCTTTAATACAATTGGTTTTTGACAAGTTTATTTTACCATTTTAAACTTTTCATTTAGATTTAACTCGATGTTAAACAATTTAACTTTTACTGTGTCTTCTTGTATTCTTACACTATATGGTTAATAAACATACTATAAACTACCAATAGAATCCCAATTGGATTATTAATTTCATATATACTATTATATAAGTCCTTTTTCTAAACCATAGTTTTTTATGAAGAAAATATCAATTAATAATATAATATTTGTTTTAAAAACTCTTTTATGTCAATTTTTACACTATTTTGTATTTGGATTTCTCTAAATTCATAAAAACATTATTACTTCAAAAAAAATTAAACTAACTGACCCTAATATGTTTTATTAATCTATAAAATTAGTGTAATTCATAAAAAGTCTCAAATTACTTTTATTTGGGTATTTATAATATCAATTATGTTAATATTTCATTAATAAGGTAGTTACTACATCATTATTGTGTCATAAATAAATTAAATTATTTAATATCTAAAAATATATATATATAATACCATTATGTAAGAAATCTTTTTAGATTTCAAGTGAATATTTATAGTTGAATTTATCTTATTTATAACCCAATATGAAAAATCTTTTAGTTATTAAACATTGATTTTAACTATTTTAACTCTTCTTTAAATAAAATAATAAACAATGTCCAAATCTAATCCAAGTGGACCTAAAGGGTAATATTTTATTCCTAAGGATTTTTTTATCTAATTTCATTTATCCCATTGAATTAGGACATGTGTCAATGTAATAATAATATCATTTTTATTGTTAATTACCCTATTTACTTTTAACCGTGGTAAAAAAGGAAAAAAGTAACTATTAACCAAAAATTATTTTGTTCTTATTGAGCCACATTTTCCACCTTGATATTAACCGTGTCTCTCAGATTTTAGAAATTCAACTCACAGAAGAGGTAAAATTATGTTTTATGTCAATTTGCAAATGCTCCTAGGAGGTGGGTAAAAGACGGTAAAAAGTTTCATAAAATTTTTAAATATCTAAAATTATTATAAAATGACTTTAATAAATTACATTGAACATATATTGGTATTATGTATCTATTTTGAACAAAACTAAATATAATTAAAATAAATTATTATTTAAATAAAAATTTGTTTTTAACCAATAACTCAGTGTTTTCAAAATTCATAAAAAATTGATTATTTTCAGAAAAATACCAAACAATTCACCCTAGGCTAATTTTGATATTCAGAATCCAAAACTGAAGTCCATTTTAAATGTTAAAATTTATAAAATTTCAAAAAGTGGGTATTGATATTCACAATGGAATGTTTATATAATACATTAATAACATATCGTTGTTTAGTGAAACACGGTATTGCATTCAACGCAAACTATCGAGGAAGGTTTCTCTTGCATATAACGCAATCCATGAATAGTGTTTCATATACTGCAAGCTAATATGGTGTTGCGTATAGTGCAAGATAATCTTGGTGTAGCATACAACACAAGACATCAAAGTAATTGAAAATAATATTTCTCAAAAAATCTCATGGTGTTACATCCTACCCCACTTTTAATGAATTTCTCCCTCAAAATTCATCGGGGTTATAAATGGTTTTATACTTGAATGTTTTCTCATAGAAACCCACATTGTAAAAAATAATACAAAAAATCATTTTTAAAAGGAACGTTAGAAACATAATGGATGCCCAAAGTAACTCATCACTTGGTTTCCATAGAAGAGAACATAGATGAAAATATGGAAATGGAAGAGAAATCTAACTATCAATTTCTAATGGAGAGTGGTAGAGAACAAGGCTATGAAAAAGACAACAATCACAAAGCCATAAATTTGGGATGATCTAAGGTACCATCGAGGACAACGTTTTTGGTTTTCAAGATCACTTCCCTAAAGTTGAAAAAAATGCAATTAGAAGAAATAGTTAATTTATTTTGGTACAGTCTCTACGTTGGTCATTACATGAACAATTTCCACTTCATCTCATAATTAAATGAAGTTGAATTTGTCATTCGTGAAGTGTTAGAAAGTCATGCGATAGAATGATAGGTCATTCCATATGTCTCAAAAAAAGGTTACCAGAAGTTATTAAATATAAATAAGTCCATCAATGGTGAGATTAATCACATATGGTTCCTAAAATGGTCTTATATTTCATATATCATACTATACAGGGACTTCCTGTAGGACAGTGGTAGGCGATAAAGGCATGTTGCACTTCAGTTGTGGGTTCGATTCCTACATCCTTGTCTGACACGATAGGTTGTTACCCATCCTATGTGTTTTCCTTTTTCAAAAAATATAGTATTAAAACATTTCAAAAATAAAATCATAAAGTTATAACCTTAAGAAATACTATATAATGTATAAATTAATCCATTCCAACCTTTAGGCTTATCGAAACTACTTCTTTCTGATTACTAGAAATTCCATCTACCAACCATGTGAATACCATCATTTATTCCCAATATATCATAAGATATGTCTTTTTGGTCACATTCCAAACATGTAAATACATTAATCATGTATTCTCTTGAAAAATGAACCTTAGTAAAAACATTAATTATTTTAAAAGTTAACTCTTTCCACATACCAAAATCCCAAAATTTCTATATACTCAGATCATGATATCACTTTGTCCTTATATCAGTCATGAGATCATGAATACTATCAAAAATTTCATTATCTTCTTATCCGTTCATTATGCGCATATCATCTACTATCATAAAAAATTATACTCACTTTTAGTGGTTACCGGTACAATGCAATTATTGAAAACCAATATATAGATATTCCAAGATTCCATGATACAATAAATTAGATTCCATGATACTATTTTGAAATCCTATTACATAAACACTTAATCATTCCACAACATCATTTTCATACTCAACATCACAAATAGTGATCTCATGTGACTTCCCTTGGTCTTTTTCCTTATGAGGATGATCACATCGATCATCATTAACCCTTGTATTAGGGCATTGATTAGAATAATGCCCCATTTCCTTGCACATGAAGCATTGAAGTGTTGGTGGAGCGTTCTTTATAGTATTTTCTCTCTTCACATCATTAGATAAAATTTTCCCATTACATCAACACTCACCTACACGATGACCTTATTTTACACACTTAAAACATTTTCAAGTACCTTTTAGACATTCTCCACCATGCTTTTTTCCACACTTTGAGCATAAAGAAACATTCATCTTCTTTTGACCACTGCTCTGATATTTTTCCTTGAACTTAATCTTTCATTTCTCATCAAAACCATGAGATGGATATGTAACATCAACATCCATTTCTACCTTGATAGAACAAAACACAATTTATTCATAGCTTCGGAAGTCTCTTATAGGTAATTCCCATTGAAGACTTGGTTTTAAGCCACTGAATAATCAATCAACTTTACTATCAGGTTGGATGATAAAGACAGGTGCATACCTTGCATGCCTTGTAAAATTTGCCTCATATTTACTAACAGATTCATCGTCCTTTTTTATAAGCTCAAGGAAATCCTTTTCCATCTTTGTTCGAAGAATATGAGGGAATTACATATTGAAAAATAAGTTCTTGAACTTGTCCCATTCCATGGATTCAATTTCATCATGGGGCCTTGTATTCTCAATAAGAGTACACCACTGGTGTGCTTCACCTTCTAAACGGAAAACATCCAGAATGACTTTTTCATGTTCCAGACATCGACGTATGGAAAATATCTTTTCAATGGTACTGATCCATTGTTCAGAAACAACTGGATTAGAAGACCCACTGAATGAATGTGGATGTTTCCTAATGAAGGACTCAATAGAATATTGTTTCCCTCACTGCTCATTCGGTTGTCTAGAATGATTCATAGCTTTTATAAGTATATAAATAAGATTTTTCAATCCATATCCCATAACATTTGTTTGTTCAGAAGGAAAATCATTGCATTTCCCATTACATTGATCAACACGGTTCCATCAGGTTCCATCCATCGTCTAAAACCCAACAAGAATAATGTAATAGGAAAAATTCATGCTAGGAAAAAACCTAATAATGGGGGAGTTCCATCAATATATAACATCTCAGAATTAATTCTATGATCATTACCCTAATACTAGGACTATAACATATACTTATACTTAACCTTAGAGACATCCCTATACATACCTTAGAAATATCTCTAGTAATTTCACTAAAGTTTTTTCATCCTTATTTCCAAAGGTTTACTAAACCTTTCCTCTGATACCAATTTTAGAGACCCAAATAATGACGTACGTTGACATTACATTAATTTTTCATAACACTTAATACATAACAAAAAATGACATCCAAGGACCGTAATAGATTTGTGTCATTATAAACTTGGATCATAGACTTCTAATCATGTTGAATGATCTTCGACATCTCCCGTAAAGATCATCCCCTTTTTTTCTTACCTAAAACCATTATTTATATCATGTGGAAAAGAAAACATAAATATGGTGAGCTAAAATTCCTAGTAAGGGTAAACATAGGGAACATAAAATAATTAATAAAATTTTTATTTCCAAAACATTAACATAAAATCTTAAAAATAAAATCATGAGCAATGATATAAATCATGGAAGTACGTAAGGCATATTTCATAATGGAACATCAATCATGATAAATTATCATGGGAATAAAACATGAAATTGCAGAAAACCATTAAGTATATGATATGATTTCCATAGTAGCCAAGGAATTTCTTCTAATACCATCCTGGTGTACAATGTCACTTTCAGAATCGAGTTCACTCATTGTTCCATTCCTCTATCACTGAACCAGATTAACTTGCCATTCCAGCCATGTCTATCTCATGGAATTCACATATTTACCTAATTAATTGGCGGTAGATATAGGTCCCACCCATCTCATAATTAAATCACTCTTATGTGTCCCACAACATAAACATAAATCATTCATCAAAACCCAATGAATAAAATGGGTGTCATAAACATCATCCCATCATAACAGAATCCATATATAACTAATGGATATCATTTCATCATTAGAAAATTGAAACCATATAAATCATAGATACATTATACTTAAAATATACAAATTTGAAATAATGTCTTCTTAGATGGAAATTGGTTTTGATAAAACACTTAAAATGAATTCTTGAGGAAAATATCATTTCTTTTTCAAAATAATTTTCTTTTCACAAAATGCCATGAAATTTTAAAAGAAATTTATTTTTTAAAAAATAGTATTTAATTATTGTAGATTAAGCATCATAAAAATAAGGTATTATGAAATTGTAAAAATCTATTGAAGATGTATATGTTAAAAAACATTATCCTCGTACTTTTAACGAAAAAGTAAAAAAGTACCACGTATGGTAAACCAAAGAAGGATTCCTTCCATAACAAAAAGTAAAATTCATAGAGGGGTAAACATTAATTCATTCATACATGAAAGAATATTAAACACTTTATGAAAAACATTTTTATGGATATGGATGAAAAATATAACCCCAGTAAATAATTACGTATAAGCAATCATAGATAAAAATGAGATTTGAAAAATTATCCCTTACCTTAGGTCCGATATTCTTTGTACGTATCATATCCTCCTGTATAATGATATAAAGAATGTAATTGAATTATTACAAAATCATATTCATTGTTATAATATCATATATGGTTCACTTATGACTTTATATTACCCGTTCTTTTGTAAATTCCATGTTAAAGCAGTGTTTTGGGTAAAATCGTTTCATTTATTGTACGTGTTTTGACTTGTTCTTCTTGACATTAATACATATATCCTGATTTACATAATTATATAATTTAAAACATGATTTATATATAATATATATTCATCATATAGATATATATGATAGATCTATAAATGGAATGAAATACATCGTTCATGGAGATGGTAGGTCGTACGTACGCATGAACACTGTTTTTGTTTCCATGTTGAATTGAATGGAATTAAGTAAATGAAACATATATGTACAGAAATCTAGTATCATTAATATGTAATATATTTAATTATTATTTATTATATATACATTATAATCATACTTGAATGGTTAATCATGGAAAATGATTCTCATCGCATTCGTGGAGACGGTCGTCCATACTTACGCACAAGCGATAATATCATTCTTTTGATATGAAAATAGTATATAATTGGATGTTATATCATATATTCAGAATAATAATAATGTTAAATTTATTATTTATATCATTTATACTCATTATTATACCCATACAAATGATCAAATGTTGGAATAAGAAACTACACCACGACGTGGAGACAGTAAGCCGTACGTAAGCATGTATGGTGACATTTTCATTCATATGATGGATAAAATAACTAATATGTTTGTACCATTTTTATAACAACATAAAAATATATATAATATAGTGGAGTTAATATTCTATTATGTAAACAACAACGAAGAAGGTAGTGTAAGAAGAAAGAAACTTGAAATGGTTGGGGAGATATTTACCTCTTCTTCGGGTGCTTCCTTTTGATTTGATCAAAAGGGAGCCTTAGGTTGGCTTTCTGACTAAAGTAAGGCATATATAATTAATTCAGTAAAATTTAAAGGGTATTTGGGTAGTGTTTGGTAGATCCAAATGTCTTGGGAGGAGTGAATCTTAGATAATAGGTAGTTCCCTTTAATAAGATGGGTGAGGGGCACCGTAGGAAAAATATAAAATATTATTTTATAATAAATTCATATTCAGTTTATAATTCTTCCAAAGTGAATTATTTTAAGGATAGGGTGGTGATGGATCTATATACTCTCAACTAATAGGTTTTAGACATGTTTAGGTAACCATTTTCACTTTTCATTTAGATTTAACTATACGTTAAAAAAATTTAACTTTTACCGTGTCTTCTTGTATTCTTACACTATATGGTTAATAAACATAATATAAACTAAAAATAGAACCCCAATTGGTTTAGTAATGTCATATATATTATTATATAAGTCTTGTGGATTAACCTCAAATTTTTATGACCATTATATAAATTATTAATATAATATTTGTTTTAAAAACACTTTTATGTCAATTTTGACACTATTTGGTATTTTGTTTTCTCTAAATTCATAACAGCATTATTACTTCAAAAATAATTCATCTAACCAACCCTAATATGCTATATTAACTAATAAAATTTGTTTAATTCCTAAAAATTTTCAAATTACAGTTATTTGGGTATTTATAATATCAATTATGTTAATATTTCATTAATAAGGTAATTACTTCATCATCATTGTGTCATAAATAAATTACATTATTTAATGTCTAAAAAATATAAATAAAATACCATTATGTAAGAAATATTTTTATCTTTCTAATGAAAATTTATTTTCAAATTTATCTTATGTATAACTTTGTATTAAAGTTTTTTTAGTTATTAAACTTTGATTTTAACTATTTTTACTCTTCTTTAAATAAAATAATAATAAATGTCCTTATCTAATCCAGGTGTAACTAAAGGGTAATATTTTATTCCTAAAGGTTATTTGTGGTAAAATTACACATTTGAAATATAATTAGGACATGTTTTAGGGTAATAATAATAACATTTTAACCCTAAATTACCCTAATTACTTTTAACCGTGGTAAAAAAAGTAAAAAGTTACTATTCACCAAAAAATATTTTTTTCTTATTGAACCACATTTTACTCCTTGATATTAACCGTATTTCTCGGATTTTCGATATTCAACTAACAAAAGCGGTAAAATTATGTTTTATGTATGTTTTCAAATGCTCTTATGAGGTGGGTAAAAGATGGTAAAAAGTTCAATAAAATTTATATATATATACAATTATTATAAAATGACTCCAATGAATTACATTGAACATATATAGGTATTATATATCAATTTTGACCTAAAATAAATTTAGATAAAATAAGTTATTATTTAAATAAAAAGTCAGTTTTATCCAATAACATAGTGTTTTCACTATTCATAAAAAATTGAATGTTTTCACAAAATTACCAAAAATTCTCTATAGGATAATTTCGATATTCTGAATCAATAAATAAAGTCCATTTTGAAAGATAAAATTTTAAAAATTTTAAAAATTGGGTATTACTATTCATAACGGCTAGTTTATATAATATTTTAATAACATATCTTTGTTTAGTGACACATGGTATTGTGTACAATGCAAGCTATCGAGGAAGGTTCCTCTTGCGTGTAACGAAAGCCAATAATAGTGTTGTATATACTATAATCTAATACGGTGTTGCGTATAGTGTATGATAATCGTGGTGTAGCGTAAAACATATGACATCAAAAAAATTAAAAAAATATTTCTCATAAAATCTCAGGGTGTTACTGGTAGGGACAATAATTATTACACTCACTGAAAATAATTATAATTTATAAAATAATAATTTATTATTATTTGAAAATATTGAACATTAATTAGCTTCAGAGTAATAATATTGTTTTTCACATTAATTATACTTCACTTTTAACAACATGGTAGGAGTTACTTATTTTGTATTCCTAAACTATATTTTTGATCATGAAGTATTATATTATTAATAACTATTTGATTTGTTGAAATATTTCGATTACTACAAATAAGAATAACAAATTAGTGGTTTCTCTCAAAAATATACCTTTATCCTTTACAAAATTTGAAAAAACATTTTCATGTATGGTACATGGGGTATGTAGGTATGATACTAGTTAAACATTGAATTTGGATGTGGTTATGGAACTAAGAATGTCCACATATCAATATGATAAAATTCCCCTCTCGTTTTGATGGGATATCCTCAACGCATTTATTATATCATTCTTATATCCCAACAAGTATTTTATATAGGTTATCCTTAAAAAATTTGGTCATGATTTATTTTCCTTAGAATAATTTATTATTGATATTGATTTTATGTTCTTTATTTTTTATTTTTCTATACTTTTTCAAAGGTGAATGAACGACCTCATTAATTTCTGAATACCATCGTGTACATATTCTATATTTTCATGAAATAATATAAATTTTTATTAACCATATTAATTAAACTTCAATTTTCTAGACTTGATATACGATTTGTGGTGATAACACTCTATCATTCATAATAAGAATAATACTATAAGAAATTGGTTTGGTTAAAATGATTTTAATGTATTATCTTAAACCTTTGATGTATGTATTAGTTGAATCATATTTAATGATTCATCGAAGTTCCATAAGTCTGTCGTAGTAGTCTTACAAGATTAACCCATATTTATTGTTGAATTGTTTTTTCTAGTTCCACTAGAAGTGGGACACAGTCAATAATTCTACAATTATTTTCTAATGTAATGGGATGATAAGTATTCCATTCATAATGGAAGTTCCTAAAATTTTATTGAATATAAATCAGAAATATATTTTTCTTGGATAAATGGTGTCTATTATAGTAAAATTAATTTGAGGATAATAGATACAGATATATAGTAGTAAAAATCCAAGAAAATTACTTTATCATTAGTCAAATAGCACAATATATTATTAAAATAACCTCTATATTTAGGGGATAAAAATTTAGGTTAGTTATTTTTAAGAGGTATCCTCATTAACTATCCATTAACACGTGAGTTGTTTTGAATAAGTTGTGTCTTGGGGTTCGAATTTCGTCACGTTTTAAGTTACATCATTGGTTTCATTGAAATCATTAAAAAATTCATCATCATATCTTGGAAAATTTATAAAGGAACGCAATGATCAAATACTTAGTAAGGGTTACATTCATCAATAACTTTCATAAATAAAAAATTCAAAATAACTATGTAAAGTTTAATACCTGGGGACACCATCCATTTTATCAATAATATGATGATCATAATTTGATAAAGAAATAGTCAATATGGCGAGGTACATAATAGAGAACACATGTTATTTAGTCCATATAATATGAATAAAATGAATCCAGATATAATATCATTGAGAAAATATCAATTAAAATATTAATAAATAAATTTTTAAGGAAAGAGATTATTATGTTATAGGCCTAATGATCTCATGAATCATGATACTATAACTACCAATTCTTTTAACCAGACAATTTAAAACTATTGGGAAAAAATCATTCAGAATTGGAAAATTGATTTGTGCCTTGGGACCTCTCGAATCATCAATAAGATAATTATATCAAGTACCCACACGTATATTCATTTCAAAAAAAAATTCATTGTCTGAGTAATCAATTTATTTCTTGAATCAATAGTCATTATCCATAACAATCCATATAGAGTAAGGGATGCATATTTATTAAAATTAACCCAGTTAATCAAATAGAATTAAAATAAAAAACATAGGTAGAAATAATATAAAAATTATTATATAATAATATAAATACTAAAATTATAATTATATTTAACAGAAATTTATTATCCAGTGAGAAATTATCACAATAGATTGATTTTTTAAGAGAATGTAAACAAACACAAAAGAAAGTAAGATTGCCCAATAACTTGTAGAACTATTAAATTTTAATCTAAAATATATTTAGACAAAAAAATTCCAATTTAAGAAAAAAATACCATGAATTATTAATTAATGATGACATTACATGTCAATAGATCAATATTTACAATATATATATATATATAAATGGAATTAGGTGCATAACATTACAATTTTCCTCTATAAAGGTAAATTAAGAGGTAGTCCAATCCCTCACACATCCTTTTGGTCAAAAAAGATTTCACCTCATGTATAATGGTATTAAACATGTTATAAAATAATATCATAACCATATTCATATTTATATTATCATATATTATACCTTAATATCATTTCACCTCCCATTTAATAATAATATTACATTATTTTTATTATTTCTGTTGTTAATAGTCTTATTTTCTCATCTATTTGTTTCATGAATATTACAGTTATTAAAAATATTATATAGAATAATAATCTATGTAATAATATTAATGTTATACATATAATATTAAATCATTAAATACATATTTAGAATCATTATTTTTGGTTTTAAAAGGAAAATGTATCACATCGGATTATGGAGACTGTATGCCATATGTACGCATTAGCGTTGATATCATTCCATTAAATATTAAAAATCTAAATAATTTTATTATTTTTTAATCACTAATAGTTTTGATTTTTTGATAAATATAACATATATTCATTAAATGTATCATGATTACCTTCCATGTCATATGTAACTAAATTGGGAATCACATCACTTCGCTAGGATATAGTTTTTCGTACACATAGGGGATGATGTCTTATATAAAATAGAATAGAATTTATGATGGTATATGTGGAATTATAATTCTGTAAATATAATTATATCATATTTATAAAATATATGTGTTATATCCATCATTATATATATAATATAAATGTGTCTATGTAAAATGACATATATCACTTCATGAGGTGGAAGTTTGTCATGCATTAGATCCATGGTTTAGTGTTACATTTCATTGATGTGGAGATAGATTTAAGTGATCCCGTTGACAGAATAATTTATAATTATATGTCATATTGTTATTTTTTATATAATAATTATTCAATAATAATTTTAAATAAGTGTAAGAACAATTAAATTAGAAACGCTCGTGTAAGAATGTTACCTCTACTATGGAAAAAATATTTTGGTTTATAGAAAAAACTAGCATTGGATGGAATTATGATCAAAAAAGGGATGTATGTTATTTATAGGGTATTAATGAATATATTTACATATAAATATTCTAAAAAAATGCCAATGGTTGTGTGAATATGGGAGGAGAGTTTGTGGATTATTATTAGTGGGGGAGAGGACAAACATATTATTCTTGAAAATAATCAATTACTCCCACATTAGTTTCATTTAAAAAAATAAATAGGTAATTATCAACGCCTATAGGATATATGTTTGAAATATTTTCATTAAATATGTTCTTTCCTTTTTGGATTTTCTTTTTAACAATTTCATTTTTATTTTAACCTGCTATTAATTAATTTTTAACTAAACTTGGGGAAATAATTTTAACTTATTTTACAATTATAAATGAAAAATTTTAATTACACATTATTAGATAGTAAATTTTATACATATCTTAAATATTTAATTCAATTCATATAATTAAATTCAAATAATCATAAAATTTAATTTATAATTTTACCCAAAAATGTGAAAAAGAGGGTTTTTAAAGAGTAAATTATCAGATGTATAGAATGTTTTAATATTAAAATTATGAATAATGTTATTCTATATACAAAACTTTTATATTTTAAAGTATATCTTATCAAATTTTACATTAAAATAATTTAAAACATAATTTTACTCTATAAATAATTTAAATAAAAATTTAGTCTTCTAATAATAATATGTATATTTCATTATTTTTTGAAAAATGATAATATTTAGAAATAAATCCCTAAAATTTGACCTAATTTTATTCTAATATATTGATAGAAAAATTTAATGTTTTTATTAAATAAATTTTATTAATTATTGGAAAATTTATTTTATCGCAAGTGAAAAATATGAGAAGGAATCATTTTAGTTTGAAAACAACACTATTTTTTTATAAAACATTTATTTTTCATTCAAATAATTCATATATTATAGTTGATCAATATATAACCACTTATAATAATTTATACGTTTATAAAAGAGAAAATTTCAATAATTTATATATTATTTTTGATACCTTTCAACTTAACTAAAAAGTTATAGTAGCCTCGATTAAATAATATATTAATGAATTAATTTTTTCAAACATTGTTTCTTGAGAATCACATGCTATCGAAGATATTGAATAAAATTGAATGGAAATAAATAATAAAAATCTGAGTGTGAAACCGCCTAATAACATTTCGCTGAAAAATTCATTTGTTTTACCTTCTATTATAATTCAGGTTGTTATTATTCCTTACCTCTTCTGGTTAGCACAATGCATCCTAAATTTTGTGATTTCACAAAAGTAACTTTAAAATACCAGTCAACTGATACATAAATACTTTATCCCTAGTATTAAGAATATGGATGTGGTTTTCATTGTAATATTTTTTAGGTTTTGATTATATATCATAATAGGTTAGAGCTTGTGTTGGTTCATCCATATAATTCTTTAATAATGACATATGAAACACATCATGTACTTTTAGTAAGTGCCCAGTCACTGTGAATATATCACTGAGAGGGGGAGGGTGAATTAATTGTACTTTTTCTTTTCTATTCCCTTGGAAATGAAACAACCATTGCCTCCTATTAAAGATTCAGCACCCTATATAAAATAATTCAAACACAGATCCATAGGATCATAAGTATTTACAAGGTTCACTATTAAATACGAATAGCTACGTACATTTTATGTTTTATTGAAAATACAGTACCATAAAATCAACTATAAAACAATCCTGAGATTTTAATGGGAAATCTATTCCTTTTCCTTCATATATTACATTTAAAACAATCCAAAAGTATGTGTGCACCCTTATAGAACAAATAGGGTATTATAATATTTTTGTAACTACTAATTTTACCTGTTCATCTTTTCAATTAATCATATATATTCCATTGAAATAAAATTCTTCACTTTCTTAACCATAAGAAATGTAAGAACCTCCTATAATGTTTTATGAATAATCAATCCAGTTTTTACATTCTGATTCCACTGAGTAAGATTCTACCTGATACAATTCATTTAGTTTTATTTACTAGTTGAATACAAAAAAATTATTTAGAACCACCTCAATAGAAATGGTCATCCTAATAATATTTTTTACTTCGTTTTCAAATTATCGTTAATAAAAGATATAAATGGAAAACATTCTCATCTCTATAAAACATGGATGTTCTCTTAATAATGATATGATTAGTATATTATCATCAAAAAAAGTACAGTTACACTCTACCATTTATAGGAAACCTTAAAGAGCTTTGGGAGGACTCTCAAAAAACATTCCCGCTCAAAAATATTTACCCAAATTTCAATTTCCTATAAAATCTCAGGATACATTTTGACTCTATCAACTCTTATTGAAGCTTCTAGATTCTTCTTCAAACTTCATATCCTTCATTAGAGACTCATTTGAATTATTAGTTTGATTTCAAAACAAATGTCTTATTTTTATAAAATACATTTCTTCAATATAAGATTTTATATCGACTGAAAAAATATATATGAAGAAATGGATATCATTATGATTTCTTGAATACGATTCTCAAAACTATTTTGAATCAAAATATTTCATATGAATTTACAATTCCCTAATGAAAATTCATTCAGAAATATCTGTTTCTTTTTTTCTCATGACACAATTGAGATTCAGAACATCATGTTCTCCTCTTATCTTGACCAATTCTGAAAACTATAATGTAATGTAACCCTTTTGAAATGGATCACTACATTGTTGATATCATTATCTATATCTCTTCTCTTGAACCCATTAAAAAGCATTCATTCATTATCCTATGGTTTTATCCTAAATTATTTCATGAAATTAAATTCATTTATGACTAGAATTAGCATTGTTATGCTAGGAATGGAATTTATCGTAACTTTCCAATCATTCCAGATACATTTTTTTCTTCTCAACCCAATTACAATATTTTTTAGAATACAATTGTTATATATATAATCATCATGGGTACGATCATTCTAGATACAATCATTATAACAATAATCATTATGGTTACATTCATTTCAGCTTCTATACAGATATGATAATTTTGAAAAACAATAGACACCATCTCATACGCTTCTATCCGTACCATAGTTTCAATCGACATCATCTTTTCAATCCGAACAACCATTTCAATTTGAAGAAAATTTTAATCAAAAACACATTTTATATAGTTTTGTTTATAATTATCTCAATGAAAATTATTTTATATATCATCTAATAAAAAATTTGATACTATAGTAAATATACACCACCTCTTCATTTGGAACCACTTTTTTAATCGGCACAATGTTTTCAATCTTCTAGTATCACACGTTTTCAATTCAACATATAATTTATATAACATTTAATATGAAAAGCATCATTAAAATTAATAAATCATAATCACAGAGACTTTGATTCACAATCAAAATAAATATTTCATTCAAAATTCATTATAATCGTATTTAGAGTGAATAAAATGACCATTAACTTCCAACAAGATAATTTTACCTCATTCTAGACCTTAGTCAATTAAGATCAAAACCATTTCATCCAAAACAGTATCTTCTCATTACGATGTACTTTCACGATGATTTGGATTCTTTTAAAAATAATATTCAATCACTATCAGTCTAAATTATCATTCCATGTCATTATCAATATAATTTCATTCTTGATCATGATGATCAATTCACAACAAATACAAAAAAACACAACTTTGGCCAATCACTTTTATGAGATATTTATTTACCAAATTCAACTCAAAGGGTATAATCCATTATAAAATTTACAAGGTTCTAATGTACATGGGCCACTGTTTCTATGTCTTTATAAAATTTATGAAATTATTCCAAGGATATACTCTCAATAAAATGCAATCTCTAGCTTGGAATTCCAAATCCTTACTCAAATCATTATAATTAATATTTTTCTTAAATTGAGATGTTTTTATATGATCTTGAATAGAATTTGACATTATTTTCATCTCTTTAACAAGATATGAGAATAGAATTTCCCATTATCCAACTTCATCACAATAGGTCTTGAGTGTGAAATATGTTTCTATATAATGCTATATATGATTCTGCTCGAATACTTTAATGGAAACAATTTTTATAGGAATACTATACCAAAGGTAAAAACTAATGCCACATTAAATTAAATTTAAGAGATCAGGACCTCAACATATATTACATTATTTTAATAGTCGAATTAGACTACAACCAAGTTATGGTTGGTAAGTAGTGCTCAAATAAAGATTTGAATTAAGTTCCCTCTAAAGATACATTAGGAAATTTTGATGTAAAACAAGGATCATGACCAAACACGATCTGAATAGGATCACTATGAGGTATTTAAAAATCATAAAATTAGAGCCTTAAATGGTGATTATGTGGTAAATCTTATCTTAAAGTAATGAAAGGTAAATATTTGGTAATCTGTTCAATGATAACCTATATTGTATCATTATTTGTATGATTAATTGGATGTCTTGTGAAACAATCCATATTATTGTCATACAATATCCACATACGAATAAAAAGAAGATTCATTAATCCTCAGGGATAATGTCTCACAACATTTACTTGTTATCAAACAAAACATTTGAACACCTAATCAGCAATTTTCAACTTCATGTTATCCCCCAAAAAAATTTCCATCAAATCTCAATACATTATTATGCTACTATTATATATATATATATATGATCAAGATGTCAGCATCCTCTAAAAATTTTCTTTTTAGATCATATATATATGAAACGTATATTCCCTTTACAATTTCTAGAACTCCATCTTCACAAATCAAGTATTATAATTTCCTGTAATTCAAATCCTCAGTATTACTCTAAAAGTAACCATTATCAGATTAATAAATTTTTCTCTTTTCTAAAAAATAGGAATTCTAAATATTTTGAAAAATAATGGAGATTTCCCTTATTCATTAATTCCCATATCCATATATAAAATTTCCATGAAAAATAAAATCCCATTCAATCAAAATTTTGGTAAGAACAGCATGATCATTCCTAAATATTGCATCAGTTACCATATTTTCATTCACATGGGTTTAGTTTATTATACAATTATAATCCTTGAGTTGTTCAAGCCATTAAATTAGTCTCACATTGATATATTTATCTATAAAAAAATATTTTAGTCTTTTATGAAATGTGTATATCACACATCATTCTACATAGGAACAATTTCTCCATATCATCAATGAAAAGGATACAACTATTCAAGGGTTAGATGGTTCTATTCACTATTATCAAATTTATTTATTTCATATGAAATAAATTTATCTTCTATAATCAGTAATGAACAATTTCTCATCATTTAAGTATCGTTTTATATTGAAAACCCATCATTTCTAGATGACAGGGTTAAAATTTTTGCGTTGAACAATTTCATCCACATTTCATTAAAACACACACCAAATTATATTTTTTGAAAAAAATTACCATTTCCTTTGTATTCCTAGTTAATTTATTTTCCAATTGAGAAACATTCTAATCAAAGCCATGATATTAACCGTCCAAACTAATGAAACTACAATAATTTGTTATTTTTTAGTGTATTAATTTCTTTAACGATATTTTTTTTTCATAGGATAAAATGATATTCCATCCTTAGAGAAAATATGGCCAAAAAAGGAACTTCATGAATATAGAAATCAAACTTTCAAAAAATCTCATATAACTCTTTATATATTAAAATCTCAAGAATAATTTGTTAGTGATTATCTTTTACCTAATATCATTTAGAATAAACCAATATAACATCAATAAATACCAAAAAATCCTCATGATATTCACTGAGTACTATATTCCTTATATCTATAAAAATAGTGGGAGCATTAGAAGTTCAAAATTTGATTATTGTAAACTATTAAAGCATATAACCCCTTCATAAAAATTAAATTGTAATATATTCTTTATCTAATATAAATTAATGATACCCAAAACAATGGATAATCTTTGAAAAGAATTTGTCTCCTTGAAGTTGATTGAATATGTCATCAACATTAGGTAGAGAATATTGTTTTCTTTTTTTAATATCATTTATTTCCCTATAATTAATTCAAACCCTAGTGGATATACCATTATTCATAATATAGAGAACATGTGATCTCCATGGTGAAACACTAGGTTGAACAAATCCATTATCACATTACTCCTCGTATTGTTTCTTCTAGTCCACTAATTCAACAATGGTTATTGTATTGTGAGTCATTGTTATTTATAATGCATTAAGGATTAAATAAATTTAAAACACAGAGTAACACTCTAGGTTGTGTCTAGATATTTCTTCAAAAAAATAAATCAATATATTCATGTAAAATAGGTTCATCCTAATTTTGAAGCTTAAGTTCCCCATCCCTATATTGTGGTTCTTCTTATCCCACAACAAACTCATTCAATACATCTACAAGTGGTGGATATATACGTGTATCATGTGACAATATCTCTTCTCTAATGATAAGTAATTATACATCTTCTTTATTGTTCATAATTTTTTCCTTAATGTAATAATTGTTTCCATCACATTTTGAAATCCAGTCCTTTACAAGGATTATATAAAATTGAAAAATAGATATGATAATAAGGTTAGAATGTAATGTGTGTTTATGTGTCATAAAGGGGGTTTAAAAATTCTTGTTTAGGTTAGAAATCCATTGGATTTTTTACTGACAACTCCTTTTTAAAATTTCATTGGAAATATAAAATTATATTGAAAAACATAAAGGATATAAAATAGTTTGAGGATATATTATCAAACAATGAATGAACTAAATTTGAGGATAACATAAAATTACCTTCCACCACATCACTGGGTACTTCCACCTCAGAATTAGGGACTGCATAATCTTGGAATTCTCCCCTTTCACCTCTCTGTGGTATCTTTCCTTGATAGTTGTGGTAATTTTGTCATAGTTACACATATATCTATAGTTGAAACACAAAATATAATTTTTTTCATTTGTTTCCCATGAATTATTTTGCTTAATGACCATTATCTCCACACCTATATTAAACTCAAAATCCCTTCATGCATTTCCCACGATAATTCATTCCATAGTTATCAGACTGAAAATTATTTTTTTATTAGGAAAGTAACTTTTGAGGTAAATGTGAGAAACAATAAGTTCCAACAAACACAAAACAGTGCCAAACAGAAAACCAGAACCAACCTCTGCCAAGAAAAAGCAGTAACCGCTAACTCCAAAGAAGGACAACTCCACAATCCCATGCAAGCATGTTCCCTCCCAATGGAAAGCCATTCCTCTGAATCAGCAACATCCCAAATGACCTTCAGAGGAAGAAGAAGCGTGCTCTAGCCTTTCTGAGATGATCTGACCCTCCAACATTACCACACACAACAAGGGTTGTAACTCAAAAAAGCATTTGTTAGGAAAGAAAAACACAGAATAATTTCATACCAGTTGAGTTCTACCGGTGTTTGTATCCCTAAAGAGCTTCCAGGTTAAATTAGAGACCTGCAAAAGTGGATCCCCCCTTATCAGGTCTTCAAAGGAAGAAGTCAGGTTATTCAAGATTTGCATGTACTCCTCGAGTCTGATCAACCCCTTGATGAAGACTCCAACCAGAATCGTGTCCTGTTTGTCAACCCAAAAATACTATTCTTCATTAAGGTCCACTTCAAGATTCTGACCAATAATCCTGGCCGCATCCTCTTCCGATGCATTGAGAAATAGCACATGCTCTGTCTCTACATCATCCGAACTTAAAACCAAGTTTGATAAAGGTTTAGGATGTTCAGATGATTTTAGGTGACACCTGACCTCCTTGTCGAGCTTCTCAACAATTATCTTCCTTATTGACCGGGTCCTCATAGGAGGAGGCAAGGAGGAATAATCCTTCCTACCCCTCCTTCTCCTCTTACTCATATTTCTTCTTGAACTGGGCTCTTCTTTAGAAAAACTCCTACTAACCTCATCGAGTTCATTCTCCCCTCCACCAAAATCACACTCTGGGTAAACATGACCCATGATCTGACCTCCCAGAGTGAAGCCATCGATGATCCTAATGATGTCTTAACCTTCCTCAGCCAAGGAAGATGATTCCACTCCCGAATCCACCTCATTTAGTACTTCAAACCTATTGCCCAAGACGATAGGGGGCTGCGTGGAAGAAACAAACCCTGGCAGAATTCCAGAGCCCCAACCCCCTGCATCTCCTTGGTTGATCTGAGCCTGCACCTCTGATACATTCCCTAGCAGTTGAAAATGGGTTCTACCCAGAGCAAACCCTCCCCCATTGGCCCCTTACTTCCCCTTGACAAAAGCTTCTTCAACCCCTGGCCCCTCCTTAAAAGCAGTTTGATCAAAACCCCGACCCATAAAATGATGTTGAGGATTCTGATTCTCCCAGCCCCTGAATGAAACACAGGTATCCTCAGGACTGGAAGGATCACTTGTAAGAAGAGAGGACCTCGCCAAAGCCCCATCCGTCTGACCCTGACTCTCTTTCCCCATGCTGCTGGTCGCCTGGTATCCACCCAAATACTTCCTAAGACGATCAAAAACTACCTCCACCTGAGGATCCAAGAACTTTATTACATCATTCAATGTCGGACCTGAAGGCTTCACCCTCCCCGAGCCAGAAGGATCCACCACCGAAGAATTTGGAAGACGGGACCACCCCCCCCCCCTGGTTGACTAGGAGTCCTCTTCTCCTGATCACCTCGAAGTGCCTCAACCTAATCAATGTTACTCGAAGACACATCTCATGACCTCATTTTTCATGCAGCAGGCTCAGTTCCATTTCCAGAACTGGCTCCAACGCCCTCAACCTGGGTTGTATCACCCTTACCCACTAGAGAAGTATCAACCAAAACCGCCGAAGACCTTTTGTGGAACTCATCAAAACGATGGCCCTGTCTGTGGTAGAAGGAACAAAATGATGACTAGGATTCGGAGAAAAAACTTGGCACGTACCTGTATTGACCCTCCATCACAATCAAAACATTGTCAGGAAGAGGACGGGAAATCTCCATTTCAACACAGATGCGTGCAACAATCGGATGAACCATGGAATTAGTTTTCCAATCTGCACAGAGGAAATGACACATGGAATTACCTATTGAACGAAGGAGAGATAGATTCTGAAAGGGTAGCGGTAACACCGGAAGCTAAATCTAGATTTCCGAAGAGGAATAATCGCGATTCATGTGAAAATCAAATGTCCAATGATGAAGATGGAATGGAAACCCTCTAACGGATCTTCTTGCGCAAGACCAGGCCATCAAGAAGTCATCTTCATCAGCGAGACAGATAAGAATTTGACACGGCCCAAGGAGTCCAATAATCGCGCGACTACCTAAACCCCATTCCTAATTCACGTACCTCTCGAACACCTCAACCAGAGGCCTACGACGAGTGAACTTTGCAACCAGAGCTGTGGCGAGAAGCGACGAAGCTTCGGATAATTCCTTGGACGAAACCAGGACAACTGGATGGCCATTACAGACTCCAGGTACCATTGGAGCGACGTCGATTCTAGGGAGGAAGGAATGCCTTTTGGGAAGTGCATCTCCAAGAGTAAGAACTTCCCCCTCCCCCCTGAGGGGGAGCGACCGTCGCCACCACCATGGAAGCTAGGGCATCATTGGAGATCCATTCCATAGTTATCACATTAGGGAAATTTCTTCATTCTTTTTTTCTTAATTGAAAAATTACCTTTTAAATAGAGCTCATTCAATTTCATATATTCTTGATTTCACATGACCATGTTGCATATTAATACTTCAATTTCCATTTTCACTGAACTTAAAAAAATCACCATAAGAAGAAAAAATATGATATAACATATCCCCTTAAACACATAGGATAAGACATTTATATAAAAAATAAATCATTAACATTGTGTTGTTTATGTAACCCATAGAATACATGGGTAACCATGTAATGGTAGAATCAAACTCCTGATAAATTTATTATTCGTTTATCACTGAGGAACATTATCTTTTTATTTTTATTTTATCAGATGGGAAGTAATTTTCAAATAATTTCTCTATAAAACATTTCCATTACATGAGTTCTATTCATAACCTCTTTTGAGAGGCTGGTTTGGTAATTCATGGTGCGATTGATCTCAGTGTTGCATGTAGTGCATGTTATTGAATTATTTTGAATAAATAACACACTATGAAATCTTGGGGTGTTACACGGTGTCGCCACCACAACTCAAAGTGTCTGCCTTTTGTTTCAAAATGACGTCATTTTAATTGAAAAACATCAACTGGAATATGGAAAACTGACCAAATTCATTTGGATTGTGTCGATACTTTAAGAAAACGATCCATGGGTCATATGTGACCTGTATGAGTCAACCTCGCCTCACTTCGAGGCGCGTTGTGGCCACTACCACTCAAAGTGTCTGTCTTTTGTTTCAAAAGGATGTCATTTTATGTGAAAATTATCAAATGGAATATGGAAATGCGACCAAACGCATTCAGATTGTGTCAATACTTTAGAAAAATGAACCATGGGTCATATGTGATGTGTACGAATCAACCCCGCCTTAATCTAAGGCACGGTGCGGTCGAAATCACTCTAAGTGGCTCTCTTTTGATTAAAATGGACAACATTTTAAGTACATACAGAAAACCGACCAAAGGCATTTTGTTTCCATTGAATCATTAGGAGAACGATCCGTGGCTCATATGTGACAGTACAAATCAACCCCACCAAAATCTGAGATGCGGTGTGTTCGGAACCACTCAATGTGTCTGCCTATTGTTTCTAAAGGACATTATTTTAACTGAAAAACATCAACTAGCATATGAAAAACCGACAAAACACATTCGGATTATGTCGATACTTTAGAAAAACGATCCATGGGTCATATGTGACATGTACGAGTCAACCCCGCCTCAATCTGAGGTGTAGTGTGGCTGGTCGAACTCCAGGTGTATGTATTTTGTTTAAAATGGACATCATTTCAGGTAAAAATATATGGTATACAAAAAACTGATTAAATTATGAATTGACTTCCGTATTCCACGTATAATTTTCATCTAAATTTTAAATTTAATTCTAAATTAATTATTTATGTTTATAATTACGTTATGAATTCTAATTTAATTATGGATGTGTATAGTTCCAGCATTATATGTTAAATGTGTATGAATTTGTTCTCTATATGTATGTGTTAGTTTGTTATTGTAGGTACAATAATTGTATATGTATGTTTTATTTTATTTCATGTACAATAATTGGATTGAAAATGAGAGGGAACACACAAAATGAGACCTGGTGGGCAAATTGCAGAGCTACTGGGAAAATTGCAGATCTGCTGTGCAATTTTCCCGCCATAGGCTATGCCAACAGTTTGAAACTGTTGGCATAACATCTCTGGGTTTTGTTTTACCAACGTTTCCATGAACTGTTGGTAAAACACTTTTCCTAATGGTTTAGAAACCGTTGGGAAAGAGGAGACCTTGGGTTTTTTCCAACGGCTTGGCAGAACCGTTGGGATAGGGTAATTTTTCTCCACCCTATCCCAACGGTTTACAACCGTTGGGAAAATCTTTCCACGGTTTTTCAGAACCGTTGGGATAGGGTAATTTTTCTCCACCCTATCCCAACGGTTCACTGTAAACCGTTGGGAAAAGCTTTCCCAACAGCTTACTTCGCTATGGTTTGAAGAACCGTTGGTATAACATATACCAATGGTTCTGCAGCCTTTCCCAATGGTTCTAAATCGTTGTAAAATACTGTATTTCCAGTAGTGATATACGCACCTAGTGGTAAAAACTCTAAAATGGTATCCCGATATTGGCATGGTGTAACCTTATAGATGACAATGAGCCTTAGTAATCCCCTGATTTTACAACAATGGGGGTCACTCTTAGGATAAGTCACATTTTATTAAAAAACCATTATGATGTATTAAAAATTAAATATGTCCCCCAATGAGACCATTTTTGTGATTGTGAGAATTGATATGCATAAAATTTTAATTTATGTTATGTTTTTAATAGTTGGAGATTTTTAACTATGTTTGATAACCTCATCTAGTCTATGACCTTATTTTAAAATAGTGCCAAGTAAAAGTAATTGAAACCATATCAATATACATATCACATGTACGTAATTATGAATTATGTAGGATAATGATATTGGTATTGGAACATAAAATGGTGATGGGAAACTTATAATTATACTAGGACAACAGACTCAGGTTATGAACATTATCCTTATCCACATGGAGTATCCTTCCCAATAATACGGCGGTGAAATTTTATACCTCTTTATGAAACCAAAATATTTATCATTCAATGGGATTAAAAATCCATTTTTAATAGAAGAATGGATTTGTTCACTAGAGAATATATTACACTCTTTTTTATTTAAAAAAAAGTGAGAAGGTTGTCATGGTAGTTTATCATTTATTGGTAGATGCAGATCAATGGTGGTTATTAATTCAAAACACCAAGGAGGATAAATAAATTAAAAATATGGAATGAAGGGGTTTTAAGGAAATTTTCATATAAAAATATTTTCATCATGAATAGTGAGTATATATGGAATGAAATTCTTGAGTCTAAGATAGAAATATGATGAAAATATTTTAAATTATGAATCCAAACATACAAGGTTAAAAATATATAATGTTGAATATATATGTAATAAAAGGATTTAAATTAATCGATTAAATTATTATTTAAGTCCTTTACATTGAATGGAATTCGTACCCCGAAATTTCCCAACATATGAAGATATATTCCCTTCTATAATGATGAAAAAAATAAACTTTCTATGTGATATAACATCAATTTAATGAATTATAAGAAGAGAGATGCTGAATTTTTTTAAAAAGGAAATAAATAAAAGGGAAATAATTGAATAATTGATTTTTTATTCTATGATAATTGTGGTAAGTTGCACCCCGGTATATTCATAATGGTTATGGGTGTTTGTTACATGTTGGGAGTAAAAGGACACCAATATTGTGATTTCAAGGGAAAGGAAGAAGATACCAATTTTCCATGGTCTAATTAAAAACATATAGGACATTATGGAAATTATTATTCGATGAATCAAGGTACCATTTTCCAATAAAGTATAAGGAAGAATGGATATCCTTATGCAGTCCCAACTGTTGAGGATGATGTTCGTAATGATTTGGTGGTAAGAAATTTTATCATTCATTCAAAATTAGCCAATGATTTATTTGATTTTGGAACATCACATTCTTATATATATACCTAGTTTTTAAAAAAATTAAAGTTTCTATTTTTATTTAATAAATTAGATTTTAATCAAAACTTCTAATATAAATATCACCACAATAAGGATGTTTCAGTCAGTCCCCCTTATGAAACATAAACATTCATTAGTTCCTCACCTTATCATTATACCGGAGATTTATTATGATATAATTCATGGTATACATTGAATTTAAAATTAATATATGAAAATATATTTCAAGAAAAATGTAGATAATTTTTTGGGAAATAATGTAGAGTCCCATATATTTAGAGCATAAACCTCACCATTTGATTCTTATCAATATCTACCCTCAATAGCTCTATAGAATTAAATTCATGGGGAGGAAGAGAATGCAATATCTATGGGAGAGGAAAAAATTATTCATATTGATGATGTAACTATTGATAAAGAATTCATTAATGTATTTACAATGGATTTATATAGACATCATTCAAAGGAAGAAAGTGATTTTTCTTTTAATTTAATTCATAGTGAAAGGCCTATATAAAAAATACTTATATAATGGAAATAGTGGATTTACCAGAGATGAAGAAAAAACAAGAGGAGTTGTTTGGTAAGGGGTTTTTTCGCCCATGTTTTTCTCCATGGGGATCTCATGTTCTTTTTTAAGAATAAAGATGGATTTATGAGACTTTTCATGGACTATAGGGAGATTAATTCAATTACGATTGATAACAAAAATCCTCATCCTCTTATTGATGATTAATTTGATCAACTTCATAGATCCCACTATTTTTCAATGAATAATATTCTATCTAGATATCATGAATTTCATGTTATGAAGGATAATATTCCAAATACATCCTAATGAACTAGGTATAGACACATAGAGTTTGCAATAATTCCACTTGGACTAACTAATGCACCATATGTTATAATGGGTCTAATAAATATAGTTTTCAAGGGCTATTATGATGACATTGTTGTTGTACTTATTGATGATGTATTTTTATACTATAAAATATATGAATAATATTAGAATCACTTACACATGTTTTTAAACACTCGTAAAAGAAATGAGTTATATTGAAAGGTTGTAAAATGTTATTTTTAGCTTCATATAATTTCATTTCTCATTCATATTTTCTCTGAATATGGAATCATAGTTGATCTTGTGAAGATTAAGGCTATTAAACAATTTCCTACACCAACAAACCTAACATTGGTATGTGGTTTTATAGGTTTAGAAGGTTATTATCACCATTTCATTCAGAACTTCACCCGATTGGCTAAACAATTTACCATGGTTATGGGTAATAGGGTTATGTTCATTTGGAAGAAAGAATTTGAATTATGTTGTCATGAATTTAAGAAGATATTGGTGAAATATTTATCTTTTCTCAACTATCTGAAAAAGGTGGTTGTGTGATTTATAGTGATTCGGCATAGAAAGGACTCGATTGTGTCATTATGTAGAATGATAGTGTAATTTCCAATGCATCATGGAAGTTAAAAATTATGAAAATAACTATCCAACACATGATCTTGAGTTAGTATCTGTAATATTTCCTATGAATATATGGAGAAACTATATCTACAGTGAATTATATGAGATATATACAGAACACAAGAGAATGAAATATATATTCTCACTAAAAGAACTCAACATGATGGGAACACGATGACTCTCACTACTCAAGGATTAACATTATTCAATACACTACCCCCTATAGAAGGAAAATAATATAGAATATATATTGAGCGGGAATGATCATAGGGTTCTTATCAAAATGAGGATTGTTAAGGATCCTTAGTACAAGGATCTAGAAAAAATGGATATGGGAATTATCAAGGAAGTTCAAACACCATTACATTTAAATATGTTTCCCAAAAATAATTTTTATAAAAAATTTTATTTATTCAGTGTGATGATGAAAATAATCAAGTGAAAATTAATGATTTAATGATGGGATGTATCTAGACATTGTGTGTGAGGATGGAAGTTTGAAACATAAGAGGAGGCTTTGTGATCCCTCCATACGTGAGATGAAAAGAGAGTCATTTGATGATGTATGTAGTCTGAATTTTTCAATACAATAAATTATCACTAATATGTATAGATATTTGAATGAACATTTTTGTTAGTATTATATGATATGGGAAATTTTTTATTATCTATAAATATTTTTCGTTAGTCAACACATTACAGCTACAAAACAACATACTAAAGGAATATTTCAAACCTATTCTAGTTCCTATATAGAAATGGGATGAAAAAACTTTGGATTTTGTAACTCAATTACCAAAACCATGATGATAGAATAAAAAATATGGATTATTATGGATGGACATATCAAATCGTCACATTTCCTCATGATAAGGGTGGAATTTCAACTACAGCACCGTGCAAAAATCAATATTAAATAAGTTATATTACTTAATGGAGAACCCATATATTTTTCATCTAATAATGATCAATGATTTACATCAAAATTATGGAAAATTCCTCAAAAAAACATTGGATACTGAGCTTCATTTGTGTTCTACTTGTCACCATCAAACTAAACAGTAGTTAGAAAACACAAACAAGACACTAGAAAATATTTTTAGATCATTCACACATTACATTCATTTTATGTAAGACTAGTATATACCTTTGGTAATTTTTTCCTACAAAAATAGTTTTCTGTTATAGGACAAAATTGATCCATAATAAGAATCTTATGGAAAGATATGTTGTAAAACGACGTTTTGGGATGGATTTGGTTAAAGGATGCTTATGGGACCAGATCTTTTGGAGGACACAATAGAAAATTTAAAGAACATTAAAATACATGTCAACAAATCTGAAATTAAGAAAATTATATTTTCTATGAATCAAAGAAATATTTTAGAATTTAAAGTGGTAGATCATATTTTCTAGAATATACCTCTACTATGGGGTGCTATATGTTTTGGGAAGAATGGAGTACTGGTCCCCAGGTACATTAGAGATTTTGAAATTATAGAAAGAATTGGAGTTATGTTTTATCATTTTTAAATTACTTTTAGCCTTTATAATGTACAAAAAGTGTTCCACATCTCATTATTAAGGATGTAAATGACATACCCAACACATGTAGTCACTTCTGAAGGAATTGAATAGGTACCTGAGCTATCTTACTATGAAGAGACTACCAATATTGTGGAAACAAAATAATAGTTTTTGAGGAATCTAATGACTCAGATAAAATATATTATTTGAAGAAATCAAAAAATTGAAGAGGTGTCGTGGGAGTGTGAGTTGCTTATGATGAAGACCTACCGAATTATTTTTGTAGGGTGACAATCTATAAACTTTGAGGATGAAATTTTTTTAGGTGGAGAGAATGTAACGACCGAGATATCTCTCAATGAAATTTACCATGTTATTTTTATATATTATATATCAAATAAAATAAACTATAGGAAATAATAAAAACATCATAAATGATGAGTGAGTAAAAGAAAAAGTATTTCTAGAAGATAAGGATCTGATACCGATGAAAGAGTAATTTTCCCATAAGAATATAAATATGATAATTATGAATAGTAAATTAGACAAATGAATTGTAACATCCCCCACAAAATTAAACATTAAATTGAGGCTCTTTACAAATTATAGTATCAAATAAATATATTATACTATAAGTAAATGAATATTTAAAAATAGTTTTGATTAAGTGTTGCTAATTTGGAAAGTCATAGATATTTAATCATAATTTTTTAATTAGTAAAATTATTGAAAATAAAACATATTTATAAAATATATATTGAAAAATTAGAATGATCCTTTATTACAAATTTAGGATATTTTCATGAGACCTTAGTTATTTTCAGATGTTTTTATAAAATCACTTATAGTTTTAAAATAGGTATTTTTTTCATATAATCATTGGTATTAATTTAAAAAAATCACATGTTAAGAAAATTATTTTCATAATATTTAGTTCATCTCAAAATTATAAATTCTGAAAAATTTGTTAAGGATATTTTATTTTTTATTTTTCTAAAATACATGAATTTTTGTGAATAGTAAAATACAATAATTTGTGATAAATGATAAATACATGATTAATTGAGTCATTGGTAGTGATTTGATGACTTAAAAACCTTTTGATAAATGTTTAATGTATATATTATTTTATTATTCAAAAGAATCAACACTATTTCTTTAAATAAAAAAAATTAAATAATGAATAAAATTATGGGAAATCACCCATCTCTTCTACACTAAATACCACCCTCACCACTAGTTATCTTGAAAACACTAATCTTTGGAGAATTACAATTTTCTACCCAATACTCTTCCCAATTCATTCCCCCACATCCAAGAGATATTTGTCATATCAAAAGACCAAAACCAACCCCCTTAAACAGGTTCTCAAGCAGGCATATTCAAGAGGTCAATTACACTTTATTTTCATTCTATTTTCATTTCAACATATCATGTTTTATACTCTATCATCACCTCAAATATAAATATGAGAATGATTACCATATTATAATCTATATATTGTATTGAGATCATGTTAAGGAAATATTCTTTCACATACTTCTTTCTCTCCCTCTTTTATTTTTAAAAGAAATCATTGTCCATAAAGTGCCGATTTAAAACATTCATGAAGAAAACATTTAGTTCATCGATTTATACTTAATGGATGGTAATGATATTATTTTTATAGTTAGATGATACTATTATATATATATTATTTAAATTTATATAACTATTATATATATAATATTAATTCATATGAAAAAACTATTTTATAATGATAAAAAGCTGGAAAAATTATCATAATTATTATCACTAATGTTTTATCTAATGAATCATCATCATACCATATAAAAAATTAATAATATATAAATTTAATATTATTTATTTTCATTAATATCATATAAATTAAATTTTGATGAATTTTCTATAGGAACTTTTATAGTCTTATGTAAGTATACCAATCAACAAAACCCATGGAAACAAATACTCCAAAGTGATAAAATTTTGTCATATAACTCATATATATGACATAAATTTAGATAATAAAATAATAATATATAAAATAAATTTATAAAATATTATTAATTAATTAATTAATTTAGTTATATTGATTTTCTAGGGCATTACGCTTCAGTTTAGAACACATTCAAAGATAAGGTAAGGGTTTTCTTCCCGAACATCCATTTTTATTCGGGTTACACTATATTTACCTATAAACCAATAGAATTATTCATTTATTTTAGATAATTCTAATAAATTCTTATTACTTGTTCCAAAATCATGTATTTTGGTAATTATACCTTTCATTTGTTGTAAAATACATGTTTCACAAGGATCTATTCTCAATTTTTCTCGATTCCCATTCTCGATTAAATAGAACAAATAATTTTTTAACCCATTTCTAGGTATCCCCCATGATATATTTTAAAATCTATTATTTTTATAAAATCACTATTTTTTCTGGAAGTATTATAATTTTTCATTACTGGTTTTATACAAAAAATCATAACAAATATAAATGATATTTCCAAAAAAAACTCTTCCTTGCAATGTAAAAATGTATTTTTTCTCTCAAGAATTCCATGATGATTTTAGTAGAGTGTTTTTATCTATTTCAAGACCTATTTTTTATTTTATTAATTATTGAAATTTATCTATTAATTTTATCATCCACCATATTGTCACGACCTACCTTCACCAAAAGTATGGAAGGGTCACCAGATTGCCTGGCCCTTCCTTCTTTAAGTTGAAGGATACATAATGACCCCCGAAACCTGTTTTCAATAGGTCCTGGAGTGGCGACTAGCACCAGGGGTATTGAAATTTCTCACAAATGGAAGGCATTACCCCTTTTTGTTTTATAAGACCGAGAGATGAGATGATGAAACTCCACAACACCAAGGTAAAAGAAAAGTAAAACTAAAAAGAAATAAACCATTATCACATGCATGTTCTAAAAGTAAAGCCACAAAGTACAAAAGGCAACTAGAAAGGTAAGTACCAAAGAAGAAAAACAGCAACTGCAACTACCCCAATGTTCTAAGCTTGTACGGTGCTGCACAATCCCCTAAGTCCTTCTTGAAACCTGAAATCAGTTTTATATACGTAGGGTGAGCATACAAGTAAACTCATTAGGGAAAACCAAAGACTCTCGTGCACAGGTGGGGGAACGTACTAAAGTCCCGTGAGAAAAGGAGTAAACTAAACACCTATCAAGGTAAACTATCCACCCTAGGCCTCACCAAGGCACACTCCCCAAATAACGCAAGTCATGTAATATATATATTAAGAGCACATCGATGATTGGGTACTCCGCCCCACTTTCCCACAGGTTATTGAGACATCCTATGCATCGGACCAATCCAGCCATTCTCACCGCAGTCCCTCTTCCACACACGCCCGCACGCACCTGGGCCACAACTATCACATGTAACCATGCATGAAAACACCTAGGCCGTAACCACCACCACCATGCCCGAAGACACAAGGGCCAGAAGATCCACTGCCATGCCCGAAGACACCTGGGCCTCATCCCGAAGACGTTTGGGAAACCACCTGCCGCACACATCTGGCCAACCGTCACACTGCCCCACTCGAAGGTTATTGGGATAATAATGGACATTAGGCCATCACAACATTCCTGAAGATACTTGGGCTATCCAAAAAAGGGATCAGAAAATGAGCTAATAACCAGCCAACATGAATAGTGTTGGAAAAAACACCCTCTCCCATGAAATGGGGGTGTTCAGCACTATGTTCTCAACTTGGGTGGGGCGTGAATAAGAAACACAAAGCTACAAGTATAGACATAGGTAACAAGCACTCACCCAAAGATCAGGTCTTTCTAACCAGCCTACAGAACAAAACACCGTTGCGTCCAAGTCACAAGTCACGACTGTCACCAAAAAAACCCATCTGTCCCATTACTGTTTTCATGTTCAACGAAAATGATTAATTAAGTTTAAGCACTACTAGGAAACTAGTAATCATAGACACAAGTCCAAGAAAGTAAAAAATCAAGAAACAACCATAACGCCCAAACCCGGTTCTTAACAACAGAGGATCCCACCCCAAATTCACACAACCACCGAGAGTATTAAGATAGGTGATCCCATCCCCTCCCACATCTCCAGCAACCGGCCCGTGAACGAAAAAAACCAAACCACAGTCACCAACACTAATCAGGGCCTTGCCGGTATTTTCAGATTTAAAAGATTTTACACACTCCATGGTTTCAATTCCATGTTTTGACCGGGGATAGAACAGAAGGGAATGATCCTGGTGATCTCAATATATTCTGCCGGGTATATGTGATTAACCAATTTACTTTTCACAGCATGATTTTACAGCCACAACAAGCCATTTAAAACATCAGTAGGGGTTCATTAGTGCACAAAAAACGACCAACACCGAGCTCTATTTTCAGAAGGCATAAGCCAGCACAGTTCAGAAAGAAGATCATAATATAAAACGGCATCAACGATCAAAACCCCCATTTTCTTTATAGAATCCAGTTCATTTTCTTCATTTAGTTCTGGTTTATCCAATTCTACAGAACAGAAGCACACCCACCCCCCATGATACACAAAAGATCGAGGCTAAAGAGAAATTCCCTACTTGTTGATAGATGATCGACGTTTAGGCCGGGGGCATGGAACTTTACGGATAACGATGCGGCGCGCCCAATGCACCAGAAGCTGTTTGTGAAAAGCTGTGATGGAGGAAAGGGGAAACCACAACTAACCCTTATTTTATAAGAGCCGCAGACGGTTGAGGTGAGAACTCGAATCCGCATAAGGCACGGGGGTCGTCGGTTGATCACGCGGCTCCACTCGTCATTAAAGGGTCGGGTGGTTTAAACTGACTCATTAATTGATTAAGTATTTAATTAAGACTATTATGCATGTCACTGGTCTTTAAAACATGCTCAAACAGATCAGAATAGGGTTTAAAACCCTATTTGGGCAAAAGGGAGCGGTACTGGAAATAACCCGTGGGATGGGCCAGAGGCACCGGTAGCTGAGAGCTACCGGTGGGTGACAGCTACCGGTAGGCTGCAGCGACCGGTAGTCTGAGCTACCGGTAGGCTGCAGCAACCGGTAGGCCGAGCCACCGGTAGGCCGCAGCTACCGGTAGGCCGAGCTACCGGTAGACAGAGCTACCGGTGGCGGCAGCTACCGGTAGACCGAGCTACCGGTAGATAGAGCTACCAGTAGGCTGCGGCCACCGGTAGACTGAGCTACCAGTAGGCCTGCTACCGGTAGGCTAAGGCTACCGGTAGGCCTACACCACCATGATTCCCAGACTCGAAAACCCAAAACAGGAATTTGACAAAGTAATGGACCCCAAAAACCCGGTCTATTACATCAGATACCTCTTAAACGATTCTCGTCCTCGAGAATCAAAACAAAACCAGAAGAAAAGAGAGGGTCCAAAAAACCACCTCGAAAGATACCTCTTAGGAGCGAACCCATGCTAACTAAAACATTTCTTCGCCAAGAACCAAGAAACATACCATTCCAAACAGCCCGGGCATGTGGGTTGGGGAGTCTCCTTCCCCATGTCAAGATATTATCCGCTTTGGGCGGCACTGACTCACCCGCACGGGTTTAATCGCATCCACCTTAATGCGTCTTGATTAGGGGTCAGGTTCTCTCCTCCCCCATAGCTAGGGATTTTCACACACAAATAGAGGAAAGAAAACCAGTACATTCCATAGCCAAAAAGGATAAAACTTTCTACCACAACAGGTACAACAAGGAACAAAACTCAAAACAACTCTGGATACTGGGTACACATATGTGCTTCCCTCTCCCACGTAATCTCCTCAATCCCACCATGTCTCCACAACACACGCACCAAGGGGATGGTTCACCCACGAAAAACCTTCTCCTTGCAATCCTCGATCATCCCTGGTCTCTCCAGAAAGGTCATGTCGTCCTTGATGACCAGATCACCCCAATCAAGGACGTGTGAATCGTCGTACAGATACCGACGGTGCTGGGACACATGGAAGACACCATGTATCCTCAGTAGCGGTGGTGGAAATGCTAGCTGGTAAGCCACCTCACCGACCCGCCGCAACAATTTGAAGGGTCCGATGAACCTAGTGAAAAGCTTACTCCCCTTGCCGAACCTCCGCTACCCACGCTGAGGGGAGACCTTCAATAACATGTGGTCGCCAACCTCAAACTCCAAGGGCCTCCTCCTGGTATCAGCATACGACTTCTGTCGGTCCTGGGCCGCCTTCATCCTTTCCCATATGAGCTGAACCTTCTCTGTTGTTTTCTACACCACTTTCGGGACAAGGATGCCTGACTCTCCTACTTTGGCCCAACACACAGGTGAACTGCATGGCCTCCCATACAAGGATTCAAACGGGGCCATACCAATGGTAGAGTGATAGATATTATTGTAAGAGAACTCTACCAGGGGTAAGTGTCGTACCCATGATCCTCCTAAGTCTAGAACGCATTCCCGTAGCATATCCTCCATGTTCTGGATGGTGCGCTCTGTTTGTCCATCTGTTTGGGGATGGAATACAGTGATAAGGCGTAATTGGGTGCCAAACACATGCTGCACTCCTCTCCAGACTCGCGAGGTAAACCGTGCATCCCTATCCGAGACTATAGACCTCGTAAATCCATGAAACCGCACCACCTCATCCACGTACTTTCATGCTAAAGCATCCACAGTACTCGACCCCCTGATTGCCAGGTGAGCCGATTTCGTCAACCTGTCCACTACCACCTAGATGGCATCGTATCCCCCTTGGGCCTTGGGCAGTCCCGTGACGAAATCCATCGAGATGTCATCCCACTTACACTTGGGGACATCTAGGGGCTGTAGTAGTCTGCCGGGAACTCATTGTTCAACCTTTACTTGCTGACACACTAAGCACTTGGCCACAAACTCTGCCACTGCTCGCTTATCTCCGGGCCACCAGAACTGCCTCTTCATTCCCTGGTACATCTTGGAAACTCCTGGGTGTACCGCCAGGGGTGAGTTGTGGAAATCACTAAGAACCATGATGCGCATAATTCCTGGAACAAACAAACTTTCCTGGAAAAGCATCTGATTCTTACCATCCTCTATCCATCCTTCCGAAGCATTGCCCTGGTCAACTCGGTCACGCATCACTTCGCACTCCGGGTCTCCCCACTACGACCTCTCCACTTGCTGAAGTAGAGATGACTGCATTATCATCTGATATAGGCAACCTCTTCCATTATCCATCTTCGCATCCAGGTGTAAGGCACCCTGTTCCTCCATTCCCTTCCAGGAATCCGCCAACTCTTGGACCGCATCCTTCCGCGTCTTCCTACTCAAGGCATCAGCCACTAAATTTCCCTTTCACTCAGTATAAGAGATCTCAAAGTCGTAATCCTGAAGGAACTCCACCCATCTCCAATGTCGCAAGTTTAAGTCCCACTGGGAGAAGATATACCTCAAGCTTTTGTGATCCGTGAAGACCACAAAGCATTCCCCGATGAGGTAGTGCCGCCATAAATTTAGTGCAAAAAACGACCGGTGCAAGCTCCAGGTCGTGGGTGGCATAATTACGATCATGGGGGCGTAGCTGACTGGACCCATAAGAGATCACCCCTTGTCGCTGCATCAACACGCATCCCAGGCCCCATCCTGAAGCATCACAGAACACATAATAGGTCACCCATTCTTCTGGTAATCTTAGCACTGGGGCACTAACCAACTTCTCTTTCAGATAGCTGATGGATGACTCACACTTCTCACTCCACACAAAAACCAGGTCTTTCTTGGTCAGGGATGTTAAAGGGGCCACAACTCGGGATAAGTTGGGTACGAACCTCCGATCGTAACCTGCCAGCCCAAGGAAACTATGGACCTCTGCCACATTCTTGGGTGCTGCCCAAGAAACAACTGCCTCAACCTTTGACGGGTCCACCGCTACCCCCTGCTCGGACACCACGTGCCCGAGGATGTGCACTTCCAGTGTCCAGAACTTGCATTTCGACAACATCCCATAGAGCTGGTGTTGTCGGAGGACCTCTAATACTGTCCTCAGGTGTTCTGCATGGTCCTATTCTGACCTCGAATAGGTCAAGATAACATCGATGAACACAACCACGAACCGATCCAAGTACTCCCGGAATATGGAGTTCATAAGCCCCATGAACACAGAAGGGGCGTTCGTAACACCGAAGGGCATGTCTACGAACTCGAAGTGTCCATACCTGCACCTGAACGCCGTCTTCGGGATGTTTCCCTCCTTCACTCTTAGCTGGTGATACCCAAACCACAAGTCGATATTTGAGAACCACCATGCCACATTCAGTTGGTTGAAAAGATCATCTATCTTCGGAAGAGGGTAGAGATTCTTGATCATTACCTGATTCAGCCTCCTGTAGTCTATGCACAACCTGAGACCACCATCTACCTTATTTGTGAACAAGACCGGAGCACCCCACGGTGACACACTTGGGAGAAAATAACCCCTCTTCATCAGATCGTCAATCTGATTCCGCAACTCCCGTATCTCTGAAGGTGACATCCGGTAAGGAGCCATAGAGATTGCTCGAGCGCCGGGCTGCAAGTCTATACCAAACTTGATATCACACCGAAGGTGTAGAGTCGTTACCTCCTCAGGGAAGACGTCCATAAACTCACGGATGATCTCTGCCACTTCCACCATTTCAGCATCTACTGATTCCACTATCAGCTCGGTCAACAAAGAGAGGAGAGGTTCCTCTCGCCTGTTTCCCTTCGGACTGCTCCGCTCGCCGGCGAAGGTAATACGCCGGTCGTCCAAGTCCAAGAACACCACCCTTCTTCGGAAAAAGTCGATGACGACACACATAGAGAATAGCCAGTCGATGCCTAGGATGACATCGTATGGCTGAATCTGTAGCAGAAAAAGATCCCTAACCGAATGATGTGGCCCTATCATCAGTCTACATCCCCGAAAAACAGAAAACAAGTTGGTCTAACCTCCGACTGGTGTGCTCAACACCAGGGGCACTCGAAGTCTCTCGGCATATAGACCCAAGGCACAGGCTAGAATAACTGCAACAAATGAGTGTGAAGCTCCGGTATCGGACAAAGCATAAGAAAGAGTGCTAAAAAACTGATCGTATCTCAGACAACCTCCAGCCCTGCTGGAACTACTGACTCTGCGGCGTGCAACTTTCCACGCCCAGCTCTTCTGTCCGTCGGCTTCCGGCCACCCCCCCCCCCGACCACGCCCCGGTCAAGGTCACTAGGGAGCGCCCATAGTTTGGCCTCTTGCTCCTACATCTGCCCTCAGAGGAGCGGGAGCTCGCTATCCCTGCTGCTTGAAAGGTCTGGCTGGAAACTGTTGCTGGGGCGGGTGGTGGGGCTGTCCACCACCACCGTGCTGAACCTGGTCCAGGCACTGACAACCAAGATGTCCAGGGCTACCAAAGATGAAGCACCATGGTCCCAGGCCCGAAGGAAAAGGGGGAGGGCCGGGGGATTGAAACTGAAACTGCTGCGGTCTGCCCCCTGCTGGTCGGAACCTAGAGGGTCCTGACGCTGGAGGCTTCGTGCTGACAGCCTTTCTCTTCGATGGTCCCAACTGGATCCTCTGTCGTGACACTCCTCCTAAAGCATGCATCCTGTCCACCACTTCGGCCTTCCTCTAGACCTCCATGTACATCTGCAGGGTGAAGGGGGTAACAACATACTGGAGGGACGGTCGTAGCACCTCCTCTAAACATCTTGCCCGAGACTCCTCGTCGGGAAATATGTCCAGAGAAAAACGTAGGAGGCCCTTGAACTTGATCCCTATCTCCCTCGCGGACATACTCCCCTGTTGAAGGGAGAGTAGTTCCTTCCTCTTTTCCGCCTTCATCGTCAAGGAGAGGAATTCCGCCCGGAACTCCCTCTCGAAATCCGCCCAAGCCACCTCAGACTCTCTCCTCTCCCCCAGGTAAAGCTTCCACCACTGACGCGCCACTCCCTGCATCTGGCTGATGGCCAGAGGAACCCAGTACTCGGCCGGGGCCCGAATCATGCCGAAAGATATAACTAGCTCCTCTATCTGGCCTTTCGTCTTCATGTAGTAGGTGTTTCCCTCATACTTCTCGAGGTCATGTCGCTGGAAGGCCCGAAGAGTCTTCTGCCACTGATCATCCTCTTCCTCTCGATCAGCTCTCTGCTGATCGGACAAAGTATTCTCTGGGGCCTCGATCGCCGGTACCACACGTGGTCGCCTTCCAGGTGCCATAGCTGCAAGGTAAACAAGGATTGCCTAAGCCCAAGTAGTGAAGAATATTGTTCTTCAAACTTCTTAAGATTTAAATTTATTCGTAATTCCCAAAACATCCCAGAAACACAAGAACACAAGTTATTATGATGCATTTACCTTTCCTAGGGTCTCTACCCTGCAATCAGTGTGGCCTCACTTGGTCGTTCGGTAGGTCCAAAGTCCTTGCATCGAATCACGGGGGGCCCCAAATTCCCGTGTCCTAGCCTCTCTTCCCTGGCCTAATTCACGTGCCAAGGTCACCCATCACTGTTGCCTTACCATCCCACGCAATCCTCACTATGCCTAACTCCATACTCCATCATATCTCTCAACCTCCCTCTGATACCATTCTGTCACAACTCTCCCTCACCAAAAGGAGGGAAGGGTCAGTAGATTTCCAGGCCCATCCTCTTTAAGTTGAAGGAGAGATAATGACCCTAGAAACCCACCTTCAATAGGTCCTAGAGTGGTGACTGGCACCAAGGGTATATAAATTTCTCACAAATGGAAGGCATTACCCCTTTTTGTTTAATTAGATCGAGATATGAGATGATGAAACTCAACAACACCAAGGTAAAAGAAAAGTAAAACCAAAAAGAAATAAACCATTCCCACATGAAAGTTCTAAAAGTAAAGCCAAAAAGTAGAAAAGGCGACTATAAAGGTAAGTACCAAAGAAGAAAAACAGTAACAGCAACTACCCCAAAGGTCTGAGCTAGTACGGTCCTTCGCGATCCCCGATGTCCTCCTAGAAACCTGAAAGCAGTTTTATATACGTAGGGTGAGCATACAAGTATACTCAGTAGGGAAAACCAAAGACTCTCATGCACAAGTGGTGGAATGTACTAAAGTCCCGTGAGAAAAGGAGTAAACTAAACACCTAACAAGGTAAACTATCCATCCAAGGCCTCACCAAGGCACACTCCCCAAATAACGCAAGTCATGTAATATATATATTAAGAGAACATCGATGTTTGGGTACCCCATGCCACTTTCCCACTGGTTATTGAGACATCCTACGCATCGGACCAATCCCGCCATTCTCACTGCAGTCCCACTGCCACACCTGCCCGCACACACCTGGGCCACAACCACACGCAGTCCCACTACTGAAATCCCACCCGAAAACACCTGTGACACAACTGTCACACGTAACCACACCTGAAAACACCTAGGCCATAACCACCGCCACCACGCCCGAAGACACCTGGGCCAGAAGATCCACTACCATGCCCGAGGACACCTGGGCCTCATCCCGAAGATGCTTCGGAAACCACCTGCCGCACACACCTAGCCCACCTTCACACTGCCCCGCCCGAAGGTTCTTGGGATAATAATGGACCTTAGGCCATCACAGCCTACCCGAAGATACTTGGGCTATCCGGGAAAGGGAGCATAAAAGGAGCTAATAACCAGCCGCCATGAATAGTGTTGGGAAAAAACCCTCCCCCATGAAATGGGGGTGTTCGGTACTAAGTGCTCAACTTGGGTGGGGCACGAATAAGAAACACAAAGCTACAAGTATAGAGATAGGTAACAAGAACTCACCCAAAGCTCAGGTCTTTCTAACCAGCCTACAGAACACAACACCACTGCGTCCATGTCACAAGTCACGACTCTCGCCAACAAAACCCATCTGTCCCATTCTTGTTTTCAAGTTCAATGAATAATATTAATTATGTTTAAGCACTACTGGGAAACTAGTAAGCATATACACAAGTCTAGGAAAGTAAAAATTCAAGAAAAAACCATAACGCCCATACCCGGTTCTCAACAACAGAGGATTCCACCCCAAATTCACACAACCACCGAGAATATAAAGACAGTGGATCCCATCCCCCCCCCCACATCTCCAGCAACCGGCCTGTGAACGAAAAAAACCAAACCACCGTCACCAACACTAACCAGGGCCCTGCCGGTATTTTCTGATTTAGAAGATTTTACACACTCCATGGTTTCAATTCCATGTTTTGACCGAGGTAAGCACGAAAGGGATTGATCCTGGTGCTCTCAATTTATTCAGCCGAGTATAGATGATTAACCAATTTAATTTTCACATCATGAGTTTACAGCCACAACAAGCCATTTAAAACATTACCAGGGGTTCATTAGTGCACAAACAACGACCATCAACGGCCTCGATTTTCAGAAGGCCTAAGCCATCACAACTCAGAAAGAAGATCATAATATAAAACAACAACAACGATCACAACACCCCCTTTCTTTATAGAATCTAGTTCATTTTCTTCATTTAGTTCTGGTTTATCCAATTCTACAGAACAGAAGCACGCCCACCGCCCATGATACACAAAAGAGAGAGGATAATGAGTAATTCTCTAATTGTTGATAGATGATCGTCGTTTAGGCCGGGCCGTGAAACATTACGGATAACGATGCGGCGTGCCCGGTGCACCAGAATATTTTTGTGCAAAGCCGCTATCGAGGAAAGGGGAAACCACGACTAACCCTTATTTTATAAGTGTCGCGGATGGTTAAGGTGAGAACGCGAAACCGCGTAAGGTGCGGGGGTCGTGGGTTGATCACGCGGCTCCACTCATAATTAAAGGGTCGAGTAGTTTAAACAGACTCATTAATTGACTAAGTATTTAATTAAAACTATTATGCACGTTACGGGTCTTTAGAACATGTTCAAACAGGTCAAAATAGGGTTTAAAACCCTATTTGTGAAAAAGGGAGCGCTATTAGAAATAACCCGCGGGGTAGGCCAGAGCCAGCGGTAGCTGATAGATACCGGTGGGTGACAGCTATCGGTAGGCTGCAGCCACCTGTAGGCCGATCTACCAGTAGGCTACAGCTACCGGTAGGCCGAGCTACCGGTAGGCTGCAGCTACCGGTTGGCCGAGCTACCGGTAGACAGAGCTACTGGTAGCGGCCGCTACCGGTAGACCGAGCTACAGGTAGACAGAGCTACGGGTAGCTGCAGCTACCGGTAGATCGAGCTACCGGTAGACAGAGCTACCGGTAGGCTGCGGCCACCGGTAGACCGACCTACCGGTAGGCTTACTACCGGTAGGCTACGGCTACCGGTAGGCCTACACCACCATGATTCCCAGACCTGAAAACCCAAAACAAGATTTTCACAAAGTAATGGACCCCAAAAACCCGGGCCTTTACACATATTTTATTGAATTTTTTATGATTAATTAAAATTTGGATGTGCGATCTTGATAGCATTCACTATACTTTTCTGAACATTTAGTGTTTATATTTACAGCTTGTGGAATGTTATTTACATAACATTTGTATAAATTTTTTATGCTTATCTCCTTTAATATGAGTATTGAATTGAAATTATTATGTGACATATTGGGCCCTCAAAATCCCTTAGATGCACCAGTAGGTCTTAATAGACAAACTAGCCTGTGTTTTTACCCATTATGTATAGTGTCTTGGCCATGGCCTTCACGGTATGTTTGTGATTTTCGACCTTATGCATTACCTCATTAAAAAACTAGTAATTGATAGTCTGTGAGATCCATAGAGTAGTAGAATATATTTGGACAGGTTTTATTATGGAATTTGTTTAATCATATTTTTTTATCCTTTTTATGCTCAAAATTTTGTTCTAATGTCATGTTTATTTATTTATCCATGATGTTGTCTTATTTATGTTTATTATAGCCTCTCATATACATAATACCCATAATAAAATTTTGAATCCACCATTTAAATATTTTAAAAACACCATAGAATGTAAATATTTATATTATGTATGACTTGCAGGGATATTCTATATTTATATGGGTGTCTCCAATATAGTTATTGTGTTGTACTTCATTACAAGTTGTAATGAAAAAAATATTTATATATCTAGTTTTCAAATTCTACTAAAATATTTGCAGTAGTATGCAACTTACATTTTTATTATACTAGTTTAATAATGTATAGGAATAGATATATGCAACTGGGGAAAGGTTATTTACATAGATTAATCATATTTATAACAAAAAAACAATTTTTTGAGTAATGTCTTTATATGTATAAAAATATAATTTTCTTTAAAAAAATTCTTTTTATGTCCCTCATTGAACAATAATAAATTATTTGAGAAAATTATATAAATTTAATTTGAAAATATAATATTCATTCCTCAATTTAGTATTTTAAAATGAGCTCAGTTTTAATTTTGGTGATTTTTCTGATGAACATCATTTTGGGTGAATGGTGAAAAATCTTGAAATTTAATTCAAAACTATGCATTAATCTAATTTATTTTATTTTCAAAATATAATCAATGTTGGATAAAATTAACAGAAAATTACTTATATAAATATTAACCAAATTTAGTTTATTAGGAACATTTATATGTTGAATTTGGTTATAAAATAATAATTATCATTTGAGAATTCTCACATTAAAAACAATCATTCCCACCATGTCTGCCAAATTATTAATAAACTAAAATTTTCCACTTTTATGAATATAATTTCTAAAAAAATATATAAATATTGTAAATAATTATTAAACATATAGTATAATAATATAAAGTTAATTATTGACCAAAAATATAATATAAATTGAATAAATTTAATTATATTAATTAAGGTAATATTATGTTTAACTGGGGACTAAACATTAAAAATAAGGGAGAAAATGTTTTAGAAAATTTCTCAAAAACCATTTGATGGAAAAAAAATTCCATAAAACGACAATTAATATGCGTTTTTGGTTTTCTGTGACTTTTTTTTGTAATAACATCGGTACACCTAACTTTTTTTTAAAATACCATGTTGGTCCCCCTCTTATATAAAAGGCCACAACCCCTCCTGATTGTTCACACATCACAAACATATTTTGCTCATAATATATCCTCCGAATTCACATACCAGCATCCATACATTCTTCCTTCAATCCTCCCACTAGGATGAAATCCAACCAAGTATTCCCTTCGATGTAAATGAAAAAGAGCTACCCAATGAAGAGGTTACATCTTTCCTCATGCTCATTTCCTTTATTTTATTTCTCTATCACAACAATTATTATTATTCCATTCATAATAAATTTAATTATTATACACTGTAGACTTATATTTTATACGATAAATTTTCTAACTAAAATTACACATATTTCTATCTAATGGGAAACAAACATATTATTCTAATGTATGGTGAACTACTGCCTGTGAAAATGAAGTTATTAATTTTTCCTTTACCACCTATAATGGTTTGGAATTATGATGAACACACAATATTAATATGATATATATTATATATTTGATTTAAATATTCCTTCTAAATTTTTATATAACACATAACATCTTACTTTCCTTTTTATGTAAATACAAAAAATTAATTTGAGGTTGTCTAGTTTACTACCTCTTCAAAGTAATATAATTCATTCACAGTCTACATAGACCATATCAGGGATTTATTTAGTAAAATTATATGATATATATGAAATAATAATAATACAGTAATGATATTAAATATATATTAATATATTTATTTTTCTGTCTTTCTTTAAATATTATAATGAAAAATGGAAACAATGTCTATGTTTATGTATGACCTACCATCTCCGTGAAGAGTGTATTCCATTTCATATTTAAATATAATATAGATTAAAATAAATAAATATATAATGAATATAAATTAAATTTATATCATGGTTAAATTTATATAAATCATTATATAAGTATGTGGTACAAAAATATATCATATGGGGACACATGTTAAAAACGAAGAGGATATGTCCTAAAGTGAATCCTTAACATGGAACAGTTAACAAGATGGTAATATAAAGTCAAAATAAAATCATATATGGTTTTATAAAATATAATATGGGATTTTTTTAGATTTATCATAAAAATATATTCATTATACTAGAGTGTTGAATGTATTCAAAAAAATTGAAGACTTAAGGTAAATGAATTTTATCTATCTTTATAATGTATTATGATGCATGCCACGTTCAACACTTTATTCTATTGTGTGATTTATATACTACCCTATGAACAGAAATATAATTAATTTTTATTAATTAATTATATTAAAAAAAATATGTTATTATTTCACAAGGATCATGATTCAAAATTTACCCATGAAGTAATAGTTCTCTCATCTCACTTTTATTTTCCATGAGACAAAATCAATGTTCAGAACCTATTTCTTATATGTTGTTTCAATAATTCCCAAGGATTTATTTTACAATTCATATACATATATTTTTGAGAATTTACATATCCTTTGTATAAGATTTATTTTATGGGGATTGTGTTTAAAAAGTTATCTAATGGATAACGAAATTAGGTCTTCATTTTACTTCATTAAGACACATGCCATGTTATAAGACAATATTATTTTTAATGTTATAAATACTTAATTATAAATGTAATTATAAAATACATTTTTATTTTTCATATATTTAGGCTATATAAAACTTATTTATCTTAAATATATATTATAATTTAAAGTTACTAAGTGGGAAGAGTATATTTAAACTCTCCCATAGTTTACCGAGATTATTTATGATTATGATCCCTTTGATGAAATATTCTGATCCATATATCATTAAATATAATGTATTTTATTATTCTCTGTTTATTCATGATTTATCGAGGTATTGGTGTAATTTTTACACTCTATGGTATATCAGATACTAATTTATGTTTTTTTAAGAATGTCTGATTTTACAAATCTATTTAGTCGGATAACTATGTTCTAAAAAAATCGTGTTTTATAAATGGTTACAAAAAATATTATATTATAATATTATTTTTAAAATAAATTTTTACCAATGTCTTACCATTTAATGAAAATTATTCTAAAAATAATAATATTCTCTTCATTTTCCAGTTGAGGATCTTTTCTAATCATTTTACATAGAAAAATTTTTTTGGGCATATATAGATTTAACTATTGTCGTGACCATCATTCTACTAAATATTATTTTATATTATTGTTATGTTATATTTTAGGAACCTTTTTTCATAATATTGTTTCAATTTTTTTAAAGTGGTTTTCAAAGATGTTGTGTTTAAAAATGTTGTTTTTAAATGTTTTTTAAATTATTTTCAAAACATCCATTATATGATTTCAAAAGTATCACTTAGAAGAAAAGGAGTTCAACGATTTTGATGATTTTTAATGACTTATAAATGTATTTTAAAGGAAAATGGATTTTAAAATGTTTTCAATATCAATTTATATGTTTTTAGGGGAAAATTTATTCAAAATGATTTCAAGCATTCATTCTATTTTTTAAATGTGGTTTTGAAGAAAAAAATTCCAATAGCATTATGTTTTAAAAGAATTTTCATTAAATAATAATTGGTATTTTTGTAAAAAATGATTCTAAAGGGATATTTATAAATTATTTTCCATGTGAGATGACATCTACTAGTGTTACTCATGTGTTTTGATGGAAATAATCTAAATTTTACATTGACAATAAATCTATAAGTTTATTTTTCATTGGAATGGAATTTAGAAATGTTAGACTTCTTTCCTGGGATATATGTTTATGAAACCCATTACTATTCTAAGAGATTTATGTTTATTAAACCTAGTTATTTATAGGGTCCATGGAATAATGAAATGAATATGAAACATAACCTTTTCCATTGACCAAGGAATGATTACATGTTTATGACACACATTTGATTTCATGTGGCATGATATGATGTTTATGAATCCCATCTACTTTTATAGGTCAGGATATGATTCATATTTGATTGTTTTCAAATACATGTATGTATGTATTTATTTTTTGATGGGTGGGACCTATATCTCATCTACTGCATTTGGTAATGAACATTGTATTCTGATCTCAATTGGGTACACGAGAGGGTATCCAATGCCTGAAGCAATAGAGAATTTTATACCCAAATAAGAGGGTACAAGGGAGGTAATACCAAGACCAAATAAGACGGTACGTTGGAGGGAATACCAAACCTAAAACAAGATTGTATCATTATCACAATCCAAGAGGGTAAAAATGAGGGAATCCCAATCATAAAACAAAATTTTACAAAGGTGGGTATCCCAAGCCTGAAACAAGAGGGTACAATAGAGAGAACCCCAAGCCTACAACAAGAGGGTTCATGAGAGGGGATTCCAATACTAAATCCAATACAAGGGTTATTAGTCAAATCCTAAAATGTTATGAATGTTATGTTAGGTAGGCTTGAAATATTAATTTCTATGTTTATGTGTACGACATGATTTCCATGTCCTATTCCATTGTGGATCATGATCTTTTCTCTCTGATGATTCCTGACTTATGAACTTATGATATTTATTTGAAGATTCAGGGGTATGATCATTTAATGTTATAATCATGTTCACATGTCCTTATTCTCGTGATAATGAATATATATATTTCCTTTATTTACCCTTATTGAGCATATGGCCTCCACCCATTTTTTGTTTCTTTCTCAAATTTCTGAGGATTGATTTTTTTGAATGATATGTATAAGTACGATGTTATTCATGGAGAACCTATTTGGAGATAATGTTTATAAATCATGTATCATTGATTAGGTTTCCATATTTTCAATGTCACAATACAAATACAGTATTTGGGCATTTATTTGTTTGATGATTTATGTATTCTGAAAAAATGATATAATATATATGTACAATAAGACTGGGTTGTTATAATTTTAGTACAACATAACTCCCTCAAATTTTTTTATAGTTATAAATAACAATCCATAAATTAGAAGTCATTTTGTGATCATGATAGTATGGAATTAAAGGCATATGGGATCAATATTTACATTTGGTTGTGTTTTCCAACAATAATAGTTTCCATTATATTATTAAAATGGAACCATAAAAAGATTTATATGGAAATTTATTTCATACACCAACATATTGGGATGAATTTGTTGGAGTGAATCTTGAGGCCAAAACTATATGAATTAAACAATAGTAAAAGGTAAAGGCTATTCAGAATCATTTCAAATAATATCATATAAAAAAAGAGATATCCCAAGAGCTGGAGGAATTATTTTGTGTTTCTAGAGAGATATCATGTGTTCTTGGTATTATCTTTATAGATTGGTGTTATATGATTTGGAAAAAATGAAAAACAGGCCCTTGGTACATTGCACTTTTAGATATTATAAAGAGAATTTAAAATGTTGATTATCATTGGGGAATGACACCTAAACATTATAAAGTACATGATATATTCATAAGCTATTATTTAATAATGTTCAATCCAAAAACAATATGTATTATAAAATTTTTTGAAACAGAATTTAAACCTGATTTATCATGCATTGAAGTGATTATCATGATTCAGGATACTAGAGATTGGTTGTTGGGGAAACCAAAAACAGTAAATGTAATTTTACATTTGAAAAATCATATAACTGAAAAAGTCACATGGGAAATATAGGAAAATATGATGAAGCACTACAAAATTCTTTTTATTAGGTGACATTATAGAAATTTCAATGATGAATTTTTTGATTGAGGAGGGAATCTAATGACAAAAAAATTTATCAATGGAATTTACCTTCATATAATTTTTCATATAGTATAAGTCAACATAAAATAACATTGATTACAAATTAATAAAAATATAAATTAATAACTACTGATATAATAAGTGTTTATATAAATTAAACAACATTTACCAATAGAATACTACCATGACAATATGAAAATGAATGTAGAAATTAGAAAAAATAAATCAGCCCATGGAATAGTAACCCCTTCAATGAAAAAATAAATAAATTTTATGTTTCTTATAAATGAAAATATAACATATTTATATCTTAGTATAAGTAAATAATTTATTAAAAAATTGTTTAATTAAATATTGGTATATTTTTAAATCAAAATCATTTATTTAAAATTAAATATTTAATATACTATTTGGATTAAAAATTTAATTTCACAAAATATATTGAAAAATTAATATATTTTTTTCTTATTGTTCTAAAATAATATTCTGCGACCTAATTAAATTTTTTAATGATAAATAAAATGTGTTATAATATTAAAATCAGTATTTTTTAGAATAAATTTTTATTTTAAATAAAAATTAAACCTACCATTATTATAATATTTTTGTAAAATAGAGACAATTCATTAATTTTACACATCTATAAATTTTATGTTTATTTTTGTTGAATTTTTCTAAAATATTTTATTTCTTGGTTAATAGTGAAAATCAAAAATTATTGAAATAAGATAAATACATGAATTTTTGAGATATTATTGATGTATGGTTTATATAACTGAATTTATATCAAACTCACCTCCCCCCATTACCATATTTATTCTTTTGAACCATCACTATATATAGTCATGATCCAAAATAACAAACAAAGGAATAAAATAACCAAAAACACCCCTCTCCTCCCTTATAAATACAACCCATCAACACCACTTCTCCTCACATCGTCTATTCCTTGAATATTTGACATAACCAACAAAAAAAATCTTCCAAACCTATTCCCTATTTAGTAGTCTTTATAGTCTTTCCATAATAGAAATTTCAGTAAACCTGGGAGGAGTTGCACTTGACCTCACCACGGCAGGCCCCTTCCACACCTCGGCCAAGAGGGCACAACGAATCTTCTCGTCCTTGTAGACTTGATCCATCTACAATCCATGACTTCTCGAAGATTGTGGTATGCCCTATGGTTCCGAATTGGGTGAATGGAGAGCTCTCAGTCATGATTTCTTCTCTAGAGATTGTGAAGGCGGTGTCACGGCTGGATCTAACCATTGTGGAAAGATTTGGAAATAATCAACCATCAGTTGACATCTTTCATAGGATCGTTTCCTCCTCCGTGAAGCTTCATGCACAGGCTCATGTAGGGATTATAGATTCGATACATTTTCAAATCCTTTTCTCATGCGAAGAAGACTTATCTTTTTCCTAGTCTTTTGCTCCGAGATTGGTTGACGGGTTTAGATTATCCCTTTTTCACTGGTCCTTTTATTTTCATATCCATCATGATCCTCTGACCATTTTGTTATGGATCATGATTCCTGGCCTTACATTAACTTTTCAGAGCCCTGCTATTCTACATGTTATTGGTAATCTGATCGGACACTTATTGTGTATAGACATGCGGGACTATCTCGCTTGACACACAGATGCTCCGCGAATTTGTGTCGAGGTTGATGATTCGAAGGAACCGGTTGAATCTGTGTTCGTTGAGGTTGAGGGTGAGATTAGGTGGCCTCAACATGTCTACTTCTAGTCATGGACACCCTATTTTTGTGACCTGTTATTGCCTTGGTCACTCAGATATTCTCTGTTTCCGCAAAGTTTGTTGTAGAGAGGATGTTTTTGTTCATCATCAAGATGATCCTGTTCGACAAAATGCACTAGAGACATACAGATCAACGAATGTTGTCATCGTTGTAGCTTTTAAGGATGCAGGTATTGAGGCCCCGGGTGGTGTTACTCCAGTCCAGATAAAGGAGTCCAATGGGTGTGTCAATCCATCGTCTAGAGAAAAGTTTGATAGACTGAAGAAAGATCACAACTGAAATGTTGCAGTTGAGTCAAACAGGTTGAAGGAGTTATCAGATGATTAATGTGGAAATGGGCATTCAAATAATTTGAACTGTGATACTGTTTTGATGTAAATCAGCATCATTTCTATTGGAATCCTATTTGTAGGTTTGTCTGATCAAGATCTTAATGCACATGAAACACAACACCCACATCAGGACATGGCTACAGCTTGCTATGATAAGTCCGGTTATAGTGGAAATGGGGGAGTGGGGGAGGTTGATGGGGATCATGATGACTTGATGTAGGAGGGACCTAGTTAGGGATGTGGTGGGTCATAGAAGAATGAAGTTCTGAATCTGGTGATGGGGTTTCATGGAACTAAAGTAGGAAATATTTTGGGAATGTGATTAATAAAATTGTTACCATGGAGCAACAAGATGTCAGGGAGATGACTTTGGATTGGAAGGAATTCAAAGAGGAAAGATGTAGGTATCATGCCAATGTGGATAATTCTATATTCTTGACACCTATAGATTGCAACAAGTAATCATCATGGGCCATAGCCTCCTCAATGCATGAGGGCTCTCATATGGTATATGAACCTACAATCATTTTAGAGAAGTGGGACGATGCTTCTTATAAGGGTAAGGAGAACCAACGATGTTGTTCTAAGTGTCACATGAAGAATTCCTACAAAAGAAATCTCAAGATTGGGGTTAAATGTAATGAAAGTAGGGGAGAATCCACCGCTCCACCATAGAGGAAACCAAGGAAAGATTACTCCAACACGCCAAAGAAATTATCCACAAGGTCATCTACCAAGAGTGAAAAATTGAAAGACACAGACCAAAAGTGGGGACAAAGCAGGACAAATCAGCCTATGTCCCCTTTGCAGTTATGTCTAAGGGAGTGTTACATCCAAATTCTAATTCAACATGCCCATCAATCTGAATGAAATTAGTTGGATCCTGATGAGTTCTCAGATAGTGGTGGTGGTGAGGGATTTAATGCATTATGATATCTAATGTTGTGATGTATGCTTTTGATTTTCTTTCATTCCATTGTACTATGTACTATATTTTTTCCTTAATAAATGTTTGGGGGACTGGGCACTCTACCCAGTCCTTCACCTTCCTTGAGGATAATACAAATTCCATGTACCTTAACGATGTTCTCATGGATATTACACTCCATAGGTAAAACGTTTCCCCCCTTTAAATTTATATTTTTTCTTATCTTTTACTCTACTACCCTATCCCATGTAACAAGAAAAATTAAAAATCATATATATATATAGAAATTTTATTATTTTGGTGTTATATCCACCAACAATTCCCTTCTCTTATTTTTTTGGTTCCGAAAATGGAAACATCAACCATGAGGGGTCGATTCACCACATTCATGGATGATGATTTTTCATTTTGTAGTAACGCATTCAAGGCTGGTCATAAAACCATTTTTATTGTTAAAAAAGATTATAATATGTTTATTAAAACATATTTTCTTTTATGGTACTAGTATATATACATCATTTTAATAAATAAGAAAAAATAGTATGTGGTAATTGAAAAAATTTCATAATATTCTCAACCATAATTGTTAACATGTTTTCTTATCGATCATCCTCATATACAGATAAAATAATTATATATAAGTAATTTTAATATTATGTAATTTCATTAATGAAAAATAATTTCATTTCTAGATAACTACTCCCATTTTACATGATCCTTCGTACATGAATAAAAGTGAACCAATCATGAAATCCAAGGAAACGAGCACTCCTGAACATCAAAATTTAATCTTATAAATCATCAAAAAATACATAAATAAATATAATAAAATTATAATATTCAAATTAAAAAATTAATATGTTATTAAAAAAATTATTAATGAATTTAATTTCATTATTGAGGACATTGAGGTAAAGTGTCAAACACTTTCAAACATAAGGTATGGGATTTCTTACCTCAATTTCAATTCACTAAATTTAATGTCCATTTTAGGGATTAAATTATTCCATGATTATATATGGAATCAAATTTTGAATTATTTATGTTGTATTTATACTTTTCCCTTTTTAGGATAATTTTTTTTAAACACAATCACTATATTGACTAATTCTCACCTCAATGATACAAACATGGTTACGGTTTTTATGATCTCACTTTTATTTATATGAGTTATGCCTTATTTACCACTTATTCCTAGTTTTTTGTGTATTTATAAAGCCATTAGATATATCATACCATGATTTTATTAATCTTCATGTAATTAAATGTATCATTTAATGATCAATAATGTGGTTTATGGTTCAAATGATTATAATGTGGTAAGGGATTCTCTACAGACCTCTATTTTATTCATTTGGGTTACACTTTCTCTCTCTTTATCCCAATGTAATTTTTATCTTCCCTTGAGTATCACCAATATATTAAAATTTTATATTCCAAAAATATTTACCTATATTAATTAATCTTTTTTTGTGTGAATACATGTTTTATAATTTTCCTTTTTAAATTATTCCCAATAAGCATGTAAGAATAAAGGGAACTTCCAAAATTGTTTCCAATTTTCAAGTACACTACATATTCAATTTTAGGCCTCTTATTATTTCTTTATTTTTTACCTTTTATCCCTAAAATCAAAATTAGTTTATTTCTTGTTTTATTCAACCAATTATTTAATTCATCACTTTAAAAATATTCTATATTTTCCCATGAATTGTACTAAAGTGCCTTATTTCTAAGGTTTCTTAAAGACACTTTTTAATGGTTTTAAATTTAGTTAGACATAAATAATATTTATATATGTCTATTTTCCCTTAATAATGTTCTTTTATGATTTAAATTCATTCTATCATTGCCACCATTATTATATTGGAATTATTTATTCCTTATAACATGACAATGATACCCATTTCATTCCAAGGGTAACCCTTATGATTATTTATTATGATTAATTGATGTTAATTATTTATGATAAAATATAAAATAATTTTTATTTAGTTTTATTATCATTTTTACTAGGTATGTACTATATTGATTTGATTATACATATTACACTGAATAGTTTGTGATTATATTAATTTACTGGGAAAATTATGTACATTTTATATTCTAGTTTCCACATGAATGCATATGTTTTTTATGTTTCAATACTTTCATTAGATGAATTTATTGGACTTAATAAGTGTAAATTGGGGCCCTTTATATCACCTCAACTCATTGGTAGGTCTCCTGAGACAATCTAGACCATGTGTTTGCCAAGGATTTACCCATTTTATATAGACTACTTGGTTGAGGCCTTGATTGTATGTTTATGGTGTGCCACATTAATCATACCCTCAATATGAGAATACTTATTGATAATCCATGTGATTTTAATAACATCATATTTTCCATGGAAAATTATCATTCTTATGTGATTAATTATATTTAATTATTTGATAATATTTTATTCCTGCCATTCTATGACTATGTTTATGTTCTAATGGCATGTGATTTTTTTTATTGACCAAGATTTATTGTTTATTATTGATTATGATATATTTCACTATATTTATTACCCTTAGTAACCTTTTATGCCAACTAATGGTTTTACTTTAATTTTTCCCATGATTCAAAGATTTATATAATGATTGACATGCATGGATAATATAAGATAATATGGTTGTTTTCAAAGGAGTTACTATGTTGAATTTAATATCAAGTTATAATCTATCAATTATGTTTGTTTATGTTTTTCCAATTCTACTAAACTATTTTATCCATTTGGATGTGATTGATTTTTTAGTTACAATGTAATATGTTAAGGCACTGACTCTATGATACTATGGTCAGGGTTTTTACAAATAAAATATTAATCAAATTAATGGAAAAATTTAGTCATCATTTAAATCATTAATTTAATTATTGTTCATATAATGGTGAAACGAAACAATATATCGATGAGATAAAATTTAACATGGGGTTGTTCGTGAGTGTAAAACCCCATGATTATAAATCCAAAAGGACAAGGTTCAACATTTAGAAAGGGTTATTACAACATTAATATTTCAAGGTACTGTATTAGTAGAAGAATTGTAGTGGGGGTGATACAATAGAAGGTACTATAGATTCTTGGGTTTTATAGAAGTGTTATTATCCATATGCTCATTTAGGAAAAAATAAATAGCTTTCAAGACCAGGGGTTATGGATTTCAATTACCATTTCTATTGGGCTATGTTTGTATGCCACATGGTCTTGGGTATATGGGGAATTTAATGGGGTTACCTCTACCCAGATTATACTTGGTCATTTCTTTAATAATAATTAAATGGTTCAAACCCAACGAATTGGCCATTATGGATTTTTTTACTCGGTTGGGGCATGGTAATTAACCTATATCTAAGGCTATTCCCATTGCTTTTTGGACTCACAATATGCTGGTAAAATAGGTTGGGTCTCTTGGAGTATGAAACTGATTCCATGCATGTTTTTAACATACTTCAGGGACTCAGTGTTTTGCCTTGTTCGATTGAATATATAACCTATAAATGCCATGGTATCCTTGACAATGACATCAATGTATCCCACACCCGGTGGGAGGGAAATAAGGTTGTGGATTCTCAAGAATCACCACCCTTTCCTATTTCAGAGAGATTATTTTTTAATGACTTTATTTCCTGACACTGATGGGTAATATTATTCTTAAGTTATTTTCCCTTGGCCTTCCCCATTTCAGACCCCCGTAGTTTTGTTCAGCCAATGATTCATCTTTGGTCCGGGTGTGTACTCTTTTATTCATGGAATTAAAATTTTCATGATGATGATGATAAGGAATAATAGATATTTGAAGGTAAAAAACTCAAACCAAATGAAATTTAATCAATAAACATTGAATTAAATGCATCTAAAGAAAATTTTATAGAGAAAATATCATTTTAAAATTTTTTAATTGAATTAAAAATATAGTAGATACTTAATTATTTAATGTCATGATCTCATGAATAATGATGCATCAACCATGAATTCCATTAACATGATAGTTTAAATATATTACGTAAAAACCCATATTGTTTTTCCAAATAATGTGTCTCAATAGACCAGATGATGCATCTAGGGGATATCTATAACAAGGAACCACCTGTATTATCATTTCCAAATCATTCCCCAAATTTATTCCAATTTATGTAATTCCTTATTCAATATCATTTATAGTCATATATTTTTATTGATTAAAGGATACTCATTTTTCAGTATTTCACAAGTTAATCAAATAACATTCAATATTAACACCACATATATAAATGGGAAATATCTTAGGTAATAATAATTCCTATCATAGAAGAATTTTTATATTGAGGATAATTTTTATTTCTAATTAAAAATGATCCTATGGAAATGTTTATTTAAATTTATATTTAACAATTACTAAAGAACACATGATTGCACAAAAAGATTTACAATAAGATAATTTTCATGTAAAGACTATTTATGTTAAATAATTCAAATTGAAACACAAAATAAAAACAATTACATATGAATAATGGTATTATATTTAAAATTGTAAATATATACACAATATAGAATAAATTAGTTCATAATAGTACAATATTCTTTATGGATGGAAATTTAGATGAAGTATCATACCTCCATATTATTGTCATTTGGACATTATTTAACATACTATATAATAGTTATAAACACGCTATTAATTTATTAACAAATTATTTTCATATTTTTAATATAATATTTTAACCCTTTATAACATTTTACCACCATTTTCTGAATAATATTTCATTTTTTTTTATTTTTTGATTGTTATTTGACTTGTTTTCTAAAACGTTTTGGTTCTTGAATGATCCAATCCATGAAAATATTATAAAATTAAATTTTCTAAAAATTATATTAATTATATTAACATAAAATTTAACAATTATACATATTTTTATACTCATTTTTTATGATTGGATATGGATAATGAATCACATCCCATTGTGGAGATGGTAGGTCATACGCACGCACGAGAATTAATATCATTTTTTAAAATAGTGAAAGGCTATATAAGAAGTTGAAATATTCATAATAAATTATTTAAAACATGTCACATATATCAAAAATATTAATTTACATTACAATTATTACCTTATAGAGAATGTGTACGTGAAAAATGATTAACATCACTTCATGAGGTGGTAGTCCTCCATAGACATGAGAGATGTTATCGTATTTTTAATGAAATTGAATGTAATATGGTATATATGATATTATAATTAAATAATTATATTAATATCATAAATATTATAAATACTTTATAAATCGTTCATTACAACCATCATTGAAATGTGGTGATGAGAAATGAATTATATTTGTTCATAAGGCGGTAGTCCAGCATACATTGAATTGATAGTTTTGTTTCCCATTTAATGTAGTTGGAGATGGTTATTTGTTATAAATTTAATATAATAACATATAATTATAGGTTATAAATTTTTATTATTATAATTTCATTATTTAATAATATATAATTTAGTAGTAGGAAGAAATAAAATGAAAATGTTCATTTTTTGACACTATCTGTTCTTTAGTGAACTTATATTGGATTGACCAAAATCCTTCCTATGATGTATTTATGATTATAAAAATGAGATATTGGATTTTTTTTAATGGGATTAAATAAGTGATTAGTTTAGGGTTTTTTGTAAACTACGTTACATTGAATGTAACGACCCAAACATTCATTAATTCCTCTTAATCTGATTAAATGTGTCATTATATAAATTGATTATATAAATAAAACTTCATTGGTTTTATGTTTTTTTATTTTAAAATTCCATCATGATTTGTTAATTTTGCTAATATAGCTAATAAACAGTGATTAGATGATAAGTATAAATATAGGTCTTTAACAAATCCAATTTACCCAGATAAAGGAATTGATTGCCTCATCCCTTACGTTTTCCCCATACGATGACCACTTTTTAGAAATTGGAAGGGAGGTGGAATAATTGGTATTTTCTCTTGAAAAATCCCATGCTGATCTTGAAAATGTTAAGCTTGAGTGGCACTGACTATGGGAGAAGTGGATGTTAATAGAGATTACCACCCAAGCGATGTAATCTGAGCCACCCCAAGAGTATGTCATCATCGCACACCTTACAATTTAGTCTTATGTGGGTGTTATAAGGGGTTATTTAACAAGAACTTAGCACTATGATTATGTGCATTAATTTTTTTATATAATAATTAATATACAATCATTTTATTATTGTTACATCATAAATGGTTTCTAAACCTCAAATAGTATTTTCAGTTAATATTTAACAATGAAATCAATATTGATGAATTAATGGATTTTTGAATTAAACAATATTTTAACAAAATATTATTATTAAAAAATTAATTTTAATTAATAATATATGATCATATATTTTTATGAATGCAACTGTAATTTTTATTATGTATTGAATGCTGTTTTTGTCAAACCCCCTGAATTTTCGATAAATATTGATTTTTATTTTAAAATGTAAATTTAAAATAGTAATAAAATTAATTATATAAAATGAATAATATTTTTGGAATCAGGACGTTTAAATTATCCAATGGTTAATTTTCCATATTTTTTGGAGACAGTCAAATTGTTTAGTAAAAATTAAATACCATTTAAATATAAAATGTGTTTTATGATATCAAAATGACCCAATAGTGATGTAATTAAATACTATAAACTTTATTCTTAGTCAATATAAATTTTCAACATTAAAATAATATTATTTTGGGATTATTATATTAAATTTACAACACTTTAGTGGACCATCCATGACTTATAAAACATTTTCACTTTTTAAATGAATTTCCTTAAATGTGTGACTCACCTCCAGAAAAGCAACCCAATTATTTTATGACGTTGGGCCATTGGATTTATAAAATAAAGTTTTCCACTACCATTGTTCAAAAAACATTGGAAAAATCATGTTCTGGTTTGGGGTATTGATTAGTTTAATCTGTGGTGACTGAAAGCTAAATAATAAAGAATTCCCTCTATTTTCTTATATAAACCCTCCAAAGGACCCACTTCCTCTTCACTCAAAGCATTTGGAGTTCGTCCATCTGCTGATCTCATCTCTCAAGAATCCTCCCAAGGTGCCCCAAAATCCCATGAATCTTCTCTCAAGCCTCTCCCAATCCATGGGGAACACACTTCCATGTAAGGGATTTATTCATTTCTCATTTTTGTCCAATTTTATTTATGATTTTATGCCCTTTTGTTTTCAATTAAAAATGTTGGGGGAAGATTTCACACATCTTCCATACATACCTCTTTTTGTTTTGATGATGGTATTCGACTTTATCTCTCATTAATTCCTCCCATGTACACTCTTTACCAAGCTGAAATTAAATGAGGGAATTCTCTCTCATCTTTTACATCCATGTAACTCTTTTGTATTAAGCATCTAAATTCCATTACAATCATTCGAAAATGTATCTATATGACCCCCTTACTCTCCATTTAATGTAAATATAACTAGACACCCCCTTTCTCTCTCATCAACCATTCTTATGAGTTTTTATTTCACAACGTTTTCCTGCCGAAATTGCTCCTCGTTTTTTAAATCCAAGATCATTGTGTCGTGAATACCATACCCAGGTCTCTGTCAAGTGTATTTACCTTTATGCACATATAAATTTTGAATGGTAATATCATGTGTTTATTCCACATTACTTAATCATGGAATAACTTATGATGTTGATTGATTTCATTTTATATGATCCATGTGGCACACTTATGTATGAAATGAACTATTTAAGAAGGGGTGCGCCCTGATAGTAGTCCAATGCATTAGGTAAAGTACAGTATCTTGAAACATCATGTGAAATGGGTGTTCAATCATCACAATTCAAGTGCAATAGGGGTTTAATCGTGATTAATCTATAATGAGGTTTTACTCACGCTCCATGTGCAACGAGTCTTATCTCATGCTAATTCCATGTTAAATGTTGTTGCCACTTTTCCATGTTATGATTATCATGCTTTATCATTCCTTTATGTTCATGTTTCTCTTGTGCTCCATTTATATCCCTATTATCTAACATGAATTGTATCTCGTATGTTATTCCATGTTTATTTTCTTAATTGGATTTCTAGCTCACCCTTTTCTTATGCATTTCACATGGTTATCCCATGCAATGTTAAGTATAAGGGAATCCAGTGGTCATGCAAAGGATGTATTCAATAAATATATTGTATTTCATGTTCTAAGTTGTTATGTAGTGATCTTAATCCCCAAGACAATATATCTTTTGATATTCAATGTTGCAACAAGTGATTATTATGTAATAAATCATGATTTTGTATTATAATATGAATACGGTTGTCATAGTTGCTATATGAGGATAGGTTTATTTATTTTTGGTATTAGTGTTAGAAAACAATAGTGAATCATTATATACAATACTATGTATAATAAAAACTTCGATATATTTTGGCGGTTATTGAGTAAGTAGTTTATCAAGAATATACATCCATGTCTGGATACGAGAAGGTAGTGGTGGCAATGGCATGGATATACATAGGGTTTAAAACCCTGAAAAAGAGTTTTGGGCTTGACCTAGGTATCCTGGTACACAATAACTGGCCCTTCTGCACTCTTGGTTATGACACTCTTGGGGGATATTCATTGGTAAATTCAAAAGCTTAGTATGAATCATTATTAAGTGAATAAAAAAATTCTCCTAAGAATATATGTTAGAAAGGAGATATGAATCCTATAGATCCCTAAGTTAAAGAAATAAAATTTATTTATATATCATCAATTTTTTCCTTGGATTACCCTTTATGTGTCACCCCTAAAATTTGTTTTATTCCAGCCAATGGCTTGTAATAAGAGGAATCAGGATAACAACTGATGTGAAGATCAATGTGATGACTGTGCTAATGAGATGCTCAATCTGATGGGAGTGGTAATCACAAAAATTGTCCAAATTCTATCTCAGTTAACTCAATATTTGAATTGAAACATGGGTCGAGAAGAACTTTCAACCCCCCAAAGAAAGAAGAAGTCACTATCGTGAGATTCATGAGACAAAGGCCTCCTACTTTTAATGGATCATCCAATCCCTCAATGACCAAACAATGGATGAAAACCATAGAAAAGATCTTCTAAATACTTCAATGATTCAAACACGATAAGGTTATTCTAGCTACTTATTGAATAGATGTTGAAGCGGATCAATGTTAGACATTGATAAAAAATATAATGCATGAGGAGGAGATTGAGGCATTGGAATGGATGGATTTATTGAAGATGATTTTCGATAAATATTTATCACACAGCCTCTGAATTAAATGGAAAGGGGCTTCCTTTCCCTCAAGAAAAAAGATGACAAATCTGTCAAAATTTATTAAGAAAACATCACAAGGATTGCATGATATTCCTTAAGCTTCATTATTACACTTGAATGCTAGGGTGACGGCTTCTTTAGTGAGCTGAAACCTTACCTACGAAATGCGATGGTGATCTGTGTCTTCGACAACTATGAGGAAATTTTACGATGTACCCTCAAGGTTGAAATGGAGATCAGATTATATTACGGGTATCATGGTGATAAGAAGCGTAAGGTGGAATTCAATGATAGTGGTATGATGGATAAATCCAATGGTGCTAAGATGATCCGTCACCCCCACTTTCTAGTGGTGTGGAAGGAATCACCCTAAAAATTACCTAAAGGGGATGAGGAAATGCTCTAGGTGTGGAAGAGAACGACACCTGGCTATTAACTATCGGCATGAAAAACTCATGGTTGCGATAGAGGTGATGAAAACTCTATTCTACACTCAATGCATTGTTCATTACTTCAACTACAAAGAACCATGGAATCATACAAATTAGTTCCCTAAGACAAGTGTTATAAAATGCAACCAACAACCACCACGGTAGCAAGCACAAGCTTTTTTCAACACTACTACTGAAGTGATCCTCGACAACGATGTCGTGACAGTTATGCTAGTTATTCCTTCAATAATAGAAAAATTTCCTTTTAATTTTGGTTCTATGCATTCTTTTTTATCCTGAATGCTTAGTTGAACAATCCCAACACCACCACAAATCATGGAAGTGAAGAAGTCGGTGAGTACGAAAAATGGTTAAATAATTTCATCAATGAATATAAATCCTCCCCTATCATAATATGTAGATTGAACAACTTGAAAAACCTCATCATTCTCCCTCTAGTGGAATTTGATGTAATTCTGGGCATGGATTATCTTTCCCTATATAGAGCCTACATAAATTTCCATGAGAGTGAAATCACTCTTCATGTGGATAATTGACCCCCGATTTTGTACAAGTGCAAGGAGGAAATGAATTTCCATTATCTCCATCATCTCAAGTGTGGATGTTACTACCCTATGATCAAGTGTATCTATCTCAAATGATTGAGTATAAAGAGGTAACCATCCTTGAATACATGCCTATTGTGAGGAAATTTTCTGAAATATTTTCTGACGAAATTTCCTTGTCTTGTTCCTAGAAGATACGTTGAATTATCAATTGATCTTATACATGGGCCGATGACAATATCCCTGACTTTGTATATAATTTTTGTTATGGATCATGAATCTAAAAGAGAATCTAGATAATGTATTTATATGCCCAAGTGCTTCACCATGGGGTGTACCATTCCTCTTCGTTAAGAATAAGGAAGGGCCAAGGTGCCTTTGAATCAATTATTGTGAGCTTAAAAAATCACGATAAAGAACAATTATACTCTTCAATGAATTGAGGACTTGTTCGATTAGCTGTGTGGAGCACAATACATCTCAAAGGTGGATTTTCGGTCAGGATATTATCATGTAAGGGTGAAGAAGTATGATATCCCCAAGACTACTTTTCATACATGATACGGGCACTATGAGTTCATAGTAATTCCTTTCAAACTCACTAATTCTCCATAAATCTTCATGGAATTGATGAAAAGAGTCTTTAGAGATTCCATCAACAAATTTTTGGTGGTCATTATAGATTATATTTTCATATAGTCCATAACCAATGAGGATCACGAGGAGCATCTACGAATTATACTAGTGACCTTGCAAAAGGAGAAGCTCTATGAAAATTACTTCATGTGTGAGTTATGGTTGGTGGAGGTCTCATTCTTCGCCCATATCATCACAAGCAATGAGATATCTGTGGATCCCTCCAGGACAAATTTAATTGAGGGATGACTGAGGACCACATATTTTACATATATTTGTAGCATCTTGGGGTTATCTACATATTATCGATGATTTGTGATAAATTTATCATGATTTTCCATCCCACTTACCAAGTTATCTTGGGAGTAAACTTTGCATGGATTGATGAGTACGAAGAAAGCTACAATTAGTTGAAAAGGAGTCTTATCACTAAAAATGTGTTCACATTACCAATAAGTGTATAACGTTTTGTGATATTCAGTGATTCATAGAAGAAGAGAATGGGATGTGTGTTGATGCCAAATGACAACTTGATTGCCTATGTATCAGGGAAATTGAATGTTCATGAGTAGAATTATTCAACATATGATCTTGAGTTAGCTGTGGTGATCTTTGTCTTAAAAATTTTGCAACATTATCTCTTTGGTGAGAAGTAATAAATATATACCCACCACAAAATCATCATGTATATATTCACAAAGAAGGAGTTGAACAAGTTCCAATGAAGATGGTAAGAGCTAATCAAAGACTATGACTTCTCAATCAATTACCACCTTGGGAAATCAATCAAGGTGGCAGATTATCTAGTTATAATGGTCCCAAAGATTATAACATTGATGATAATTGAGAAGGATCCAATCTTATTATATTTTATGAAGATGGAAAAGGGAATCATAAAGATGGTAACATCATCAATCATTTCACAAATGATTTCTCAATCTTCGTTTTTTAGAAAGGATAAAGGAAGCTCAAAAGGATGATATGGGAATTAAGAAGAAGGGGGAAGCTTTCAGAAAAGGGAAATACTTAGAGTTCAATGTTAATGATGAATGAATTGTGAGATTTTGTAAAAAGATATGTGTTCCATCAAGTACGGAGTTGAAGATGGAATTTTGGATGATGAACATAGTTCAAATTTCTCTATTCACCCAGGAATCACAATGATTTATATAGATATCCAAGAGAATTATTGGTGGGATAATATTAAGAATGAGATCATTTAGTATACATAAAAGTTCCTGGTTTGTCAGCAATTGAAGGTACAGAGGCCGAAGACTAAGGGAATGATGAAACCATTTCCCACACCAACATGGTATTAGGAGTACATCACCATGGAATTTGTCACTGAACTTCCGAAGACATCCAATTCCCACAATGAAACCTGGGTTGATTTGGTTCATATTACAATGTATGCACACTTCATTAAAATTCATAAGGATTTCTTATTGGATCAACTGGCACTGATATATATTAGGGAAGTGGCAAGGCTGCATGGAGTACCACTATCTATTGTATCAGATCAAGATCCATGATTCCCCAACTAAATTTTGGATGTGTCCTCAACATGTTCTGGATACTGAGCTAAACCTTAGTAAAACATATCATCATCAGACTCATGGCCAATCTGAGTGAACTATCCAAACACTTGTGGATACGTTGATAGCATGCTCAATATATTTTAAAATTGGATGGGATCAACGTATCCCAATGTTTGAATTCTCATTTAATAATTATTTCCACTCGGGATCACGAATGGCACCTTATGAAGCCCTGTATGAGAAGAGACACAGAACATTGGCGTCTTGGGATGAAGTTAGTGAGAATAAGTTTCTAGGACTATAAATTTTTGAAACAAATGGTGGAGATGGTGATAACCATTCAACAACATATCAAGGAAACATAGAGTTGAAAAAAGAGTTATCAAGAGAACCGTCGATGAGACCTTGAGTTTATTATTGGAGATACGGTATTTCTATGTATATCCTCATGGAAGAAGATCATGAGGTTTGAAATGAAATGGATGTTAAGTCCTAGGTACATCATCCCTTTAGAGATTCTTGATCTTGTCGAGGTTGTGGCCTATTGACTAGAACATTCACCCACCATGGCCAAATTACATGATGTCATTCATGTATCCCTCTTAAGGAAGTACATACTAGACCATTCACATGTACTCTCTTCAGTTTTAGTATATATATAGGATGATATTTCTTATGATGAGTAACCAGTAAAGATCGTAGACCGTAGAGAAAAAGTTCTATGAAATAAGATAATGTCCCTCATCATGGTATTGTGGAGAAACCACATGTTTGAAGAAGTGACATGGGAATCAGAGGAAGGGATATATAAAAGTTACCAACATATATTTTAGTGTGGGAAAAGAAATCTTCCAGGGTGTAATTTTTTAAGGGGAGAGATTGTGATGACCCAAACATTCATTATTTCCTCTTGATCTGATTAAATGTCTCATTTTATAAAATGATTATATAAATGTACAATTAATTGGATTTATGTTTTGGTATTTTAAAATACCATAATGATTTTTGACCATTGAAAATATTTTCATTGAATAGTGATCACATGATTAGCATTAATATAGTGCTTTAACAAATCCAATTTACTCATATTAAAGAAGCAATGGCCTCATCCATTAAATGTTCCCCATAAAAATCCTACTTATCATAGCTTGAAAGGGAGGTGGAATCTTTGGTATTTTCTCTTGGCCATGCCCAAGCCAACCTTGAACATGTTATGATTAAGGGGAACTGAGTACGAGAGAAGTGGGAGTTAATAGAGATTACCACATGAGTGATGTTATCCGAGCCACCCCATGAGTCTATCACCATCGTAAACCATACCCTTTAGTCATATGATGGTGTCCTAAGGGGTTATGTAACAATACCTTAGCACCATTGTTATGTGAGTTATTTTTATATATAATAATGAATATAAATTTGTTTTATTATTGTTACTTTTTATATAGTTTTAATGCTCAAATATTATTTTTAGATAATATTTAACTAAGAAATATATTTGGACGAAATAATGGATTATTGAATTAAATAATAATTTAAAAAATATTATTATTATTAAATTATTTTTTATTAAATATAAATGATCATATAATTTTATGAATGCAATTTTAATATTTATTAAGGTTTGAAAGCTATTTTTGCCAAAACACGTGAATTTTCAGTAAATGTCAATTTTAATTCTAAAAGAAGAAATTCACATATTTAGAATATTATTTAGATAAAATAAATATAATTTTTGGAATCAGGACATCAAAATTATCCAATGGTGAATATTTCATAATTTTATCAGACAGACGAATTTTTGGGTTAAAATTAAATATTATTGAAATATATAATGTGTTTTATGTCATCTTAATGACCCAATAGTGATGTTATAAAAAACTATAAACATTATGTTCAGTCAATTTATGTTTCAAAATTATGATAATTTTATTTTATGATTTTTTTATTTATCTAATAAATCATTAGTGGACCCTCCATGAGTTATAAAACATGTTCACTTTTTAAATGATTTTCCTTGAAAGAGTTACTCACCTCCATAGAAGAAACCCTATTATTTTAAGAAGTTCAGACTTTGGACTTATAAAATATTATATTCCACTCTCCTTTTTAAAAAAACATGGGCCAAAACCATGTGCTGGTTTTTGGTATTGATTACTTTAATTGTGGTGACCCAAACCTAAATAATAAAGAATTCCCTCTCTTTTCCTATATAAACCCAACCATGATCCTGCTTCCACTTCACTCAAAGGCTTTTGAGTTTTTCTAACCTCTGAACCCATCTCTCTTGAATAATCCAAAGGTTTCCCGATCTCCCATGAAGCCTCTCTCAATCCTCTCCAAATCCAAGAGGTCACACTTCCATGTAATGGATTTCATCCTTTCTCATTTTTTCCAGTTTTTTAATGTTGTTATGCCCTTTTTTTCAATAAAAAATAGTGGGGTATGATTTAGAACCTCCCCCATACTGCACTATTTATTTTTTGATGATGGTAGATCCATTTATCTCCCATTAATTCCTCCCATGTACACTCGTTACCATGCAGAAATTCCTTGAGGGATTTCTCTCTCCTCTTTTACACCCAAGTAACTCTTTTGTATTATGCATCTAAATTCTGTTATGATCATTGGGAAATGAATATATATGACCCCCATACCGTCAATTTCATGTAAATAGGATGATACACCCATTTATCTCTCATAAATCATTTTTATGAGTTCTTGTTTCACACCGTTATGCTGCCTAAATTGCACTGCATTTTTCAAAGCCCAGATCACGGTGTAATGAATACCATACCTATGTCTCTATTGAGGGTATTCACCTTTATGCACATATAAATTTTGAATGGTACATTCACATGTTTATTTAAAATTATTTAACTTTGGAATAACAAATTTTGTTTAATGATTCCATGTTATATGATCCATGTGGCACACTTATGCATGAAATGAAATGTTTAAGAAAGGGTGCGCCCTGATAGAGCTCAAATGCATTGGGTAAAATAGAGTATCTTGAAAAATCATGTGAAATTGTTGTTGAGTCATGATAATTCAATAGAAATCAGTTTTTATTCATGATTAATGTGCGATGTGGGTTTACTCAGGATCCATGTGCAATAAGCCTTGACTCATGTTAATTCTATGTTAAGTGTTGTTTCCACATTTCCTTCTTACAATTATCATGCATTATCATGCCTTTCTGTTCATTTTTATATTATTCTCCATTTATATGCTATTATCTAACATGTATTGTATCCCCTTGTTTATTCCATATATATTCCCTTTCATGGCTTTATATCTCACCCTTTTATTATGTATGTCTTCACGTTATCCCACGAAATGCTAAGTACGATGGAATGTAGTGGTCATGTTAAGGATGATTTCAATAAAGATGTTGTATTTCATGTTTGGAGTTGTTATGTAATGATCCAATTCCCCAAAGACATTGGACCTCACGATCTTTATATGTTTTAACAAGTGAAATGTATGTAATAAATCATGATTTTGTTTGAAATGAAGAACAGGGTTGTCATACTCGATGTTTTAATACGAGAGGAAAGGATGTCTTTTTATAATTGGGGAGAGGACAGACATGATATTTTGGAATATAATCTATTAAACCCACATTATTATCTTGTAAAACTCCCAAAACATGGTTTCATATCTAAACATAGAGGTTATAATAGAAATATATTCCCATCCAATGTGTGTTTGAAAAGTATATAGGTCATTATGAACACTATCTATTTAGTTTATCCCTATGTTAAATCAACTTTTACATAAACCATTCTCATTAATAATTTTTCATTTTATTTATAATGGTCAAAATTATGTAAAAATTATTATATAATATATATTTTTCATATTCCAAATAATTCAAATATTTTCTAAAATTCAATTCAGTGCAGCTGATGAATCAAATTAAAAATTATATCCTCATATGCAACGAAATATATTGTTTCCATGGAGAAAATTATAATGAGAATAAAAGGTTATAATATAAAATTATTTATGTAAAAAAATCAATTGAACTATATTTTATTTAATATAATATTATTTAGAAATAATTACTTTAAATCTAATTTGAAATAAAATTTTACATTGTAAATAATTTAAATGAAAACTGAGTTTTCAAATAAAATTAATTATTTTTCACTATTCAATGACAAATGATGATTCTCATAAAAATTCCAAAATGTCACCCTAAGGTAATTTTGAAATGTATATATCAAAAAATAATGTTTATTTTATAAAATTTATTTCCAAAAGTGTATATAATTTATTTTATCACAAGTTCGCAACTACCGATGACAGTATTTTGTTTAAAATCAATATAATATTTTAGAAAAAAAAATAAAATACATTTTATATTATTTATAATGAATATATTTCCATTTAATTTATTTAAAACATATATAAATCATATATGATTCATAATTAAGTAATTACTAATTATACCTACAAACTTAAAAGATATTTAAAATTTTCAGGTTCAATAAATATATTAATAGAGTATTCTCATCTAAACATGGTGTTTCACACATTGAAAAATATCAATATGATTTCATTTTATTCAATGTAAATAAATAATAAAGTATTCAGGAGTTATTATAATTATATAATAAGTGCATATTTTTCATAATTATTCTTCTTATAGAATTTATGGATCTCTATCATGATTATATATCATGTAATGGGGAACACCTCTATCATAAAAACAAATTCTTTACATCCAGTGTAAAGACCCGAAAATTCTATGGAATTTGTTTTATATACATGGGAAATTTATAAGACCGCAGTTTCTGACGGCACATGATTCTGAGGACCGGTGTGCCCATAATCAATTTCTGATGTTTTGTTTGGGTGCGTTCAGTAAATGTACGTACGGGTTTTTATATCTTTTCAACCGGTCCTCAGAATGGAAATCTGAGGGCACCATTGAAGTCGCATCACCGGTATTCGCTTAAGGGGGCATTTACCACAGTTTCATTTTATCGAGGATTGAAGTTAATTTTTGGGGATTCTAAATAAAATTTAAATAAAAATGAGTGTTGCATATTATTATTTGAATTGTAGGACAAACCTCCAATGGAAGGTTGGTGGTGGGGCCAACCGCACATAACCTCCCTTGGGAGTATGTTATAAGGTGGGGCCTCCATGAAAATCAAACCCCACTACTCTCCTTGAACCCCATTTAACTCTTTAACTCCCAATTTATGGTGGAGCCTTTCCACCTTCCCAAATAATGGTGCGAACATAAGGATTAATTAAAGACCTAATTAATTAATTTGTAGTGATATGAATTCATATGAATTCTTTTGAAAGGCATGGAAACATTAAAATAATAGGGAGGCTATTATTTTATTTTGTCTTGGTGATTATCCTTGGGAAGCTTGTGATAGAATAGATTCGTTCTTCCAATGAAGAACCACCAAATAACTCTATTCATTCCATGAGGAACATAAATAATTCTCCTCATCTCTGAATAAATTGAAGCATCTTGTTCTTCCTTCTTTAACTAGAGTAAGTAAGGGAAGCAATGCTGCCCATGAAGAACAACAAGTGCGTCGTCTAGACTTGTCGTCACCGAGCTCTACCACCTCCAATGTTGATGGAACGGCGTCCATCTTCCACAAAACTTGTCTTCCACAACTCGTCAATGTACAACGAAAAATAAAAGGTAGGGGGAAATTGGGTTATTTTTATGTATGATTTATACCCTTATACTTTGATATTTATTTTTTGGAGTGACTATGGACAAATTGTTATCACTTAACGCGAAGGGTGCAAGTGGAGAAATCACGGCCTGACGTCCCTCCGTTGAATCATGTTTGGTTGTCGTTGGAAGTAGAGCCGAAAGGGTGTGGTGCTGTCGTGCCACACTGAAGAGGAACCACGTCTGGGTGGGCCGTGACAAATGGAGGAGAGCGGCGCCATCGCGCCACACTGTGGAGTCTAAGTCCACAGCTAGGTCGGGCCGCAGTAGAGGCAGCGCGGCACCGCCGGGTCATGCGGAGGGCTGTAGGACTGCGTTGCTGTTGCGCCGCGGTGGCGGCTGCTCAGGGTGACCATCATAGAGCCAGTTGGGCAGGACTAACTAGGTCCTGTGCCACTGGAATCGGCGGAGCGCGCCGTTTCGGTTCGACGAACCGGGAGGGGTGTGTCACCCCCTCCCTCGCGTGGCCAGCCAGGCCGCTACGAGCTGGGCTTCCATGGTCGGGCTGCATTCGGCTGGGCCACCCAAGGAAGGGCCTCCCCTCGGCTTGGCTGCCCTCGTTCGGGCCACCCGAGGCCGGGCCGCCCACAGCTGGGCCTCCCTCAAGACAGGATGCCCGTCGGGCCGGGAAATTTCTTCGGTCCGGGACATCCCCTCGGCTCGGGATTCTTCCTCATTCCGGGTTGGACCCATGGTCCGGGTCAGGCCCCAGCTCAGACCGAGTCGGACTGGGTCAGTCCGACCGGGTTGAACCGGACCCAGAACTGCTATGGTCGTTTACACCTTTTAAATCGTATTTAGGGCTATGAGTTTCCGATTGAAGTACCTCCTATGGTGATGGAATTTTTGGAGTGAGATGATTCTTTTGTCATACTCCAGTTGAGAATAGGACATAGCTGGGGTATAGTCGGGTTGGTTTGAGCCTAAAAACCAACTGGTCCCCTGGAACGAAAAAACCAATAACTCTCTGACCGGGCATCTGATTGACGTGACGTCTATCGTGTTGGGTTCCATAAGATGAGTCGGAAAACGGGATAAATCAACTCATGAATTCATGTTAGTTGTTTTATAAAAACTGGGCTCGAGGAGGGAACCATCCCAGAATCGAGCATGTTGTGTGTGGGAACCCTAGGGATGGTTGCGAATGATATGTACCGGTATCACTTGTGGGTTCAACATTGCTGACTACTGGACAGGAATCCTCCGTGGGTTAGATAACAATGACTACTGTACCTGAATCTTTAATGGGTTCGACAACGATGACTATTGTACCGGGATCCTCCATGGGTCCAACAGTTCTGAATTCTGTTCCTGGATACTGTGTGGGTCCGACAGAATAGCTGGTCCTGTATCCTGTGTGGGTCCGACAACTTAGCTGGTCCTATATCCTGTGTGGGTCTGACATCTTTGATGTGATAGCTGGGATTGTATCATGTGTGGGTCCGACAGCTTAGATGAACCAGTGACTAAATCTGATCATCTCTATCTATCTAAAAAAAATTTATACCTGTGTGAGTTGAGTCATGTCATTCAACCATTATCATCATGGTGATCGACTTTACTTCCTTCGTGGAATGGGTTGTTCTTGGGCTCGAGAGTTGGAGCCGGACTGTGATTGATAACCTAGGTATATGTACGAGCATATACCTATATAGGGTTGGTTGATACTTAATGATCATATCTTTCATTGTGGGTTATCCTTGTTGGATATTGTGAGACCTTAAGGGTATCAGGCTCCCTACTATGTACTGTTATACTCACCCCTGAACGGTCTATGCCTTCACTTCGTTGTGTTGGTTACAGACGACGGAAAACACTGATCAAGGTAGAGAGTTGTCGAGCTGGATAGAACTCAAAGGTGGACCACTTGGCGAGACGTACATGGAGCGGACGGATGGACTTGGGGTCCTGAGGAGGCCATATGTACCCACCCTTCAGGTGTGAATTCTTGAGAATGACTCAGTAGTTGTTGTTATACATTACTGAAGTTGTTCTATATTTTCAGTTGAATTGTACATTACTGTTGGGCATGTATTTTCGGCCCCTTTACCTTCAGTACCTTCTTTTGTAAACTGTTTTACTTAGTGTTTACTTCCAGTTGTGTACTCTGTTGTTTTTGATTACTTATTAAAGGCAATGCATTCCATTTATATCAGTATTAATCCTTTTGTTCTAGTTAGCATCCACTGGCCTTTGGAAGGTAGGCTAGGGTTAGTCACGATACGGGCCCCGATGATGGGTCATGAAAAATTAGTATTAGAGGATTCAGTTCTACCGCAGAACATAGGACTCTGATCTGTCTTACTTTGAAGCAATGATGTTAAGATTATTGAGTGTAGTTTTCAGTTTAGGGAGTCAAGTGCTGGTGCGGTGGCTGATGTATCTATACACCCAGACCCTTACTTTTTATTTCCGACTAAGTGCACGAAAACACTGACTGTGAGTGTGTTTTCAAGAGTCTTCATTTTTAACTCTTTGAGTCAGCTCACCAGGTATAACTTATTGACTATGGAGAATCTGTTCCTTATCAGGATGCCACTGCATAGACAACCCTCTAGAGTTTCTGAGAGAGTACATGACGATGACCCACTGGTCGACGAGGCTCCGGTTTTGGACCCACTTACTATGTTGGAACCTTCGGGTGGTGTACCAGCAGCACCACCACCCATTGGGTATCAGATACCACCAGTCGCATTGGAGGATGGTGCATGATGTCTGAGCGCACTGTATGAGTTCCATCCGGAGAGGCCTTCGAGGTGTTGAGGTGAGATAGATTCCCAGGTAGCAGACGACAGGATGGAGGCGACTACTGGAGTTTTCTTCCTAGTTGTGACACTAGTAGAGAAGATGTTGATCATAACTACTAATATTTTTCAGTGAGTGACCATGACGATCGTCCGAATAATGATGAGGTTTAGGTACATGGACTATTTCCCGAGATGGTACATTTGGGAAGTGTGCCAACTATATCACTACATGTTGGTCAGTAGGAACTACCGGTGGTACTGGTAGAGGAAAAATGTAGTCATAGTTCCTTACATGTGTTTCAGATCCAGATATCCCTCATGTTCTGAGACGAGCCCGACCCACAGGCAGCTACTGACTGTCTTGAGGAGGTGGCTGAGAGTTTTCTAGAGATTATAAAACTTCTGTAGGACGACGTGTCGGTAACAGAGTATTCATCGAGGCATACCGATCTTTCCTAATATATGATGAATATGATACGATATGTTTTTTAGAGATCGGACCTCTGATGGAGGTGTGTTTAAGGATATCTGATCCAGGACTATTTCCTCTATGCATTCCTATTTATCTTAGACTGCTAGAGAGAACCATTGTGGTTGAATGTTCATTGGCTGAGTGGATACAGCCAGTGAAGGTTAGCAGTTGGGAAGCATGAAACTGGCGCCAGTCTCAGAGACATGGGTGTGTGAGATGATTTCAGGAAGAGGAATATTTTATGACAGATGAATCTGCATGGCAGTAGATGTGGAAGCAGAGCTAGGAGAGTAGCATGAGGTGGTGATCATTTCGACATGTTGCAACCACCCGCCTTTGTAGTCCCGTCTAGGCTCAGGGAGATGGAGGGATGTGGAAGAGAGTAGCTGCATGCAGTCAAGAAGTGTGACCCAAGGGATCTAGGAATGATTTTAGGTACTGGTTGTGTCTAGTACTAGCTTCCGTACCAATAGACATCGGTACTAATCATTCCATCCTTCCACAAATCTTGTCCCTGACCTAGAGTTTCCAGTTAAACTGTTGAATTGACCTACATGTCTGGAGATACCATTGGGAGGAGACTCGATAATAACACTTATACTGACAGTATGATCTTACCCTTGAGGAGAGATTTTTGGTTGGAACCTCTTGGTGGAAGCATCGAGGCCTTTCAATGTTAGATTGGGTATATATTGGACAACCATAGTTCATACATAGATTAACTGTATTTGGAAAATGTTTATGGTTTATCTACAATTTTGGGATGGGGTTTTCCTTGGTTGGAGAAAAGGAAAAACCAGGAATCATAGGATGGAGTGATTCGTAAGAGGGCGCAGACGATCACTCATGAGTCGGCCAGATTTACCTTTGTGCTAGACATCTCCAGAGTTGCAGCACCACTATCATCTTTGGAGAAGAAGGGGAAACCCATCATGTGGTCAGAGTGATGCCCGAAGAGATTTATGGAGCAAAGTCAGATGTTGACTTGTGATCCCATCTTGAGGATACAGGAGGAGGGAATTGGGTACATAGTTTAATGCGATGCATCAGGGACTAGACTCGGGTTTGTCCTGATGCAGGAGCGAGCAGTGATCACATATGGTTCTCAGTAGTTGAGACAGCACGAGCAGAACTACACTACCCATGAACTGGATTTAGCATTTGTGGTCTTCACCTTGAATATGTGGCAGCACAATCTGATGGGCAAGAATTTTATAGTCTACTCTAACCACCAGAGTCACAGGTACATCTTCTCGCAGAATGACCTGAACCTAAGATAGAGACGATGGTTTGAGTTCTCCCAGACTATGACATTGTGATAGTCTATACCTCCATGAAGGGGAACATTGTAGATGATGCTCTCAGCAGGAGATCAGGCATTCAACTACTAGGAGAGGTGATAGAGAAGCTGGCCGCATTGCAGATATCCTTTGTTGATAGATATGGAGAAGCCTTTCTATAGTCTCTCACAGTCACCCATCCACATTATCCGCGATTCAGGGAGGCACAACATGGGACGTTGAATGTGAGACGCGACTTTCTCAGATATCCACAGGGCAGGCACCTGATGGATTTTCTGATGGTGGGGAGCACGTCATTCTCTTCAGAGGATGTACCATGGTACCCATTGCACTTTAGGAGGATGTGTTGAGGGTGTTCCACACATATCGTTTAGCGGTACGTCTTGGAGTGGTGAAGATGAATCATGAGCCCCGACGACAGCACTGGTATCTAGGTATAAACAAGGCAGTAGCAGAATTTGTCTCACAATGCCTTGTTTATCAACAAGTGAAGGTGGAGCACCAGGTTCCAGGAGGCTTGGTTCATCCCTTAGAGGTCCCAGAGTAGAAGTGTGATGGAATATCCATAGATTTTGTGACGGTACTTCCACGTACATCCACAGGACGCAACTCTATCTTGGTGATTGTCGACCACCTCACCAAGTCGGCCCACTTCGTACCAATCTGAGAGTAGGGCTCAGTAGAGTGCTTGGGATTCCTCTACATACAGGAGATCGTGTGACCTCATGGTGTGCCATCGATGATTTTCTCTGATCGATATGCTCAGTTCACTTACTAACTATGGAAGGGGTTATTGGAGGCTTTTGGGATGCAACTTAACTTGAGAACCACCTTCCATCCTCATATGGATGGTCAAACTAAGAGGTCCATTCAGATGCTTGAGGACATGCTTCATGCATGCGTTCTAGACATTGGTCGCAGTTGGGAGGATCAATTACCCTTGGTAGAGTTTGTGTATAACAACAAATATCACTACACCATTGGGATGTCACCGTACGAGGCACCGTATGACTGACCATGTAGATCGCCTCTGTGTTGGGCTGACCTAGGGGAGTTCGCACTTGTAGGAACAGAGACGGTGCATGCTACGACGTAGAAGGTGGAGATCATCCAGGAGTGGATGAAGACTGCACAGAGTAGGTAGAAGTCTTATGATGAAAGGAGACGGAGACCACTGGAGTTTGAGGATGGAGACCACATCTTTCTATGGGTCTCACCTCAACAAGGTCTATGGAGGTTTGGTCTAGGCGGCATGTTATCACCACAATCCATTGGACCATTTCAGGTCATCATTAGGGTAGGCGAGGTGGTTTACCTCTTGGCTCTACCACCTCATTTGCATCGGGTGCATGACTTCTTCCACATATCTTAGCAATGGAGATACGTGCATTACCTATCCCATATCAACAACCATGTGGAGTTGGACATCGATTATGGGGCGACATTCACAGAGTTTCTTGTGTAGATTGAGGATCGATAGGAGTGGGTCCTGCGTGGATGGTTGATTTCTATGGTGTGCATTCGCTGGCAGCACGAGAACCTCTAGGAGAGAACATGGGAGCGGAAGGCACAGATGCATGCTCAGTACCCCCATTTGTTCCCTTAGAGTGTGTTATAGCTTACATGGATGTAAATACATGAGGTTGTCATACTATAAAGACAAAGAAATTCTGTGGAATTTTTTTAAATACACCGGAATTTTATGAGTCCGTAGTTTTTTACGGCACTAGATTATGAGGCCCGGTGTGCCCGGAATCAATTTCTCAATATTTGTTTGGGCACGTTCAGTAAACATACCTATGGGTTTTTATATCTTTTGAACCAGTGCTTGGAATTGAAATTTGAGGGCACGGTTGAACTCGTAGCGCCGATATTAACTTATGGAGACCATTACCACCTTCTCATTTTATCGAGGTTGGATGTTAATTTTTGGGGTTTCTAATTAAAATTTCAATAAAAATATGTGTTGCATATTTTTATTTGAATGGTAGATATAACCTCCAAAGGGAGTTTGGTGGTGGGGCCATCCGCACATAACCTCCCTTGAGAGGATGTTATATGGTGGGTCCCAAATCAACATCAAACCCCTCAACTCCCCTTGAACCCCCTTTAACTCATGAACTCCCAATTTACATTGGAGACTTTCCACCTTCCCTTATAATGGTGCCAACACAAGGAAAATATAATGCCTAAATTAATTAATTTGTAGTGATATGAATTCATCGAAATTATTTTGAAATGCATGGAAACAGTAAAATAATAGGGAGGCTATTATTTTATTTTTTTCTTAGTGATTATCCTTGGGAATCTTGAGAGAGAAGAGCTTCGTCCATCGAATAAAGAACTACCGAAGAACTCTATTCTTTCCATGAGGAACATAAAGAATGCTCCACATCTCTGAAGAACATGAAGAATCATATTATTCCTTATTCAATCGGAGCAAGGAAGGAAAGCACCACCAACCACGAATTACACCGAGGGCGTCGTCTCGACTCTTCTTCACCAAGCTCTACCACCGCCGACATTGAAGGAACGACGTCTATCTTCGTCGACCTTTGTCTTCCGCTACTCGTCAACGTACAATGAATAATACTAGGTAAGGGAAATTGGATAATTTTTACGTATGAATTATACCCTCATACTTCAATATTAATTTTCAGGATTGACAGTGACCAAATAGTTATCACCTAACGTATAGGGCGCGGGTCGAACAAACACGGACCGACGTCCCTCCTTTCAATCATGTTTGGTTGACATCAGAGGTGGATCCGGAAGGGCGTGTTGCTGTCTCGCCACACCGAAGAGGAACCATGGTCGGGTGGGCAGTGGTTGATGGAGGAGTACAGTGGAGTCGCGTCGCACAGAGGGTTGGAGGACTATGGCGCCGTCGCGCCCCATTAGAGTATGGCAAAGCATGCCGCCGTGGAGCCAGTCAGGCGGGACCTACCGGGTCCCGCGACACTCGAACCGGTGCAGCGCGCTGGTTCTCTCCAACCAACCGGGAGGGGCGTAACACCCCCCTCCATCATTTGGTCGGCCTGGCCGCCAAGAGCCAGGTCGCTACGGCCGAGCAGCCCTCGGCCGAGCCGCCCCTCGGCCGGGCAGCCCATGGATGGGCCACCTTCGACAGGGCCACCATAGGACAGGGCCGCCTGTCAGGCTGGGCCATTTCTTCGGTCCTCATTGTCCCCTCGACGCGAGATGCTTCATCAGTCCAGGTCATACCCGTGGTCCGGGTCAGACCCCGTCTCATACCGTTTCGATCACGGTCAGTCCAATTGGGTCGGACTAGACCCGGACCCATTCTAGTCGTTTACTCATTTTAGCCCGCATCTAGTGATACAGGTATTTGATTGATATACTACCAACGAAAATGGAATTCATGGAGGGATACAATTCTTTTGGCATAATACACTTGAAGTTTGGATGATGTTGGGGTATGATCGGGTTGGTTTGAGCATAAAAACCAACCGGGCCCCTGGAATGAAAATCCAAATAACTCTCAGACTGGGTATCCGATTGACGCACTGTCTATCGTGTTGGGTTCCTTATGATTAGATGGAACAACATGATATATCAACTGAAGACTTTGTGACAGTTGATGTATCAACAGTTGGCTCGAGGAGCGGAGCTTCTTCGGAATCGAGCGTGCTGTGTGCGGGAACACTAGGGCTGGTTGCGACTGAGATGTACCAGAATCCTCTGTGGGTTCGACAGCAATGACTACTGTACCGAAATCCTCTGCCGGATAGACCGCCATTAATACTATACCGGAATCCTACGTGGGATCGACAATGATGACTACTATTCCAGGATCCCCCATGTGTCTGACAGTTCTGACTTATGTTCTTATATCCGGTGTGGGTCTGACAGAATAGTTGGTCCTGTAACCTGTGTGGGTCCGACAGCTTAGCTGGTCCTGTAACCTGTGTGGGTCTGAAAGATTATATGAATCAGTGAATAAAACTATTCATCTCTATCACTCTTTAAAGTATGTATATCTGTGTTAGCTGGGTCATGTCTTTCAACCATTATCATCGTGGTGATCGACTTTAATTCCTTTGGGTAATGGGTTGGGCTTGGGCTCAAGAGTTAGAGCCGGAAAGTGATTGATAACCCATGTATATGTATAACATATACCTAAGAAGGGTTGGTTGATACTTCGTGATTGTAACTTTATTTGTGGGTTTTCCTTTTTGTATATTGTGAGACCATAAGGTTCTATGGGTCCCTACTGAGTATCTTTATACTCACCCCTGCACGGGCTATGCCCATACTTTGTTGTATTCGTTGCATATGACAGAGAGCACAGATCGAGGTAGAGAGTTGTAAAGCTGGACAGTTCCCGGAGCCCGAAAACTTTCAAAGACGTACAGAGAGCGGATGGACGGACTTGGGGTACTAAAGAAGCCATATGTACCCACCCTTCAGGTGGGAATTTGGGAGAACGACTCAGTAGTTGATGTTTTACTTTACTGCAATTGTACTATCTTTTCAGTTGTATTGTACTTTACTGTTGTTCTAGTATTTCTAGCCCCATTTCATTCATCACCTTCTTTTGTAAACATTTTTACATAGTGTTTACTTTCAGTTTCATGCACTGTTGTTTTTGTTTACTTATTAAATGCAATGCCTTCCATTTTAATCAGGATTATGCCTTTGGTTCTTGTTGCTAGCCCGTGGCCTATGGAAGGTTGGCTTGGGGTAGTCACAACACGGGACCCGAGGACCATTTGTGACATCCCATGTTTCCCTGTACATTTTTTATGATAATGAACTCCATGTTGTACTTCTATTTTCTCACATATAGAGCCTATTTAATGAGAATAATATTGTGGAAAAAGATAGTTTTTCAATTCATTAACAATATAGGTATAATCACGACGTTTATCTGATATATTTTAGTTATGATATCCTCTTTAATAGATTACTAAACTATCTTGGTTTCCAATTTTTTAACTAATTGTCAATATCTATTTTGATTAACTCCCCAGTAATTTAATGAGAGAATTTTGTTTTATTATGTTGGGGGAAACAATAGATGAAAGGTGTAAAATTAGAAAACACTAATGCAGTCAGAGAGATGATTGAATATTAATACAAATATTTTCATTAACAAATTTATACATATTTTATTTTTCGAGAAAGAAACTTGTAAATTTTTTTGATGTAATTATTTTTGATTAAATCATCCAAATATTATATTTATTTTATAAAAACTTTTTTGAATTAAACCCTCAATCATTTTCATTGATAATTTCCATGGTTAAAAGTATGTCATCATATAAGTAATACATAACTAATGAATTCGCTATTTAAAATTGAACACATTATACATATGTGACTAAAAAATGGATCCTCAAGTGAAAATTGGATAAATTTGTCATATTATGAGAATTTTTACTTGGTATTATATGTCCAAATTCAATAATAACTAATTTACCTTATATTTTACCCCATGACAATTTTAGTGACAAATTCTTTCTTATCTATTAACTGAAATATCCATTTCAAATCTGTAGTAAATTCAATAATATTAAACTCTTAACCATATTATTATAAATTATTATAAAATTAAAATAAGTATATTTCCATGAAATATATTTAATATAATCAAAAGTATTTAAATATTTTGCATATTTTCTCTCTACACACCATCCGGTTTTGGTTGCATAGGATTTCATTTTCGAATGTGATATAGTGAGAGTTTGAGACATACCTTAATTTGTATTAAATTTATGTTTGCTAAAACCATTTGGACATATGAATATTTGATTTATTTTCAGGAAACAATTTAAGTTAAATATATATATTTTCATTCTATTATAAGTTACTGAATATTAATATAGATTTTTAAAACTCTTCTATTTTAATTTTGTAATTATTTTCAAAATTTTAGTACACACAGACATATAAATAATAAAGAGATATACAGTTCAAATCAATATATTAAAACAATATAAAATTTAATTCCACCATATTAAAATATGGATATTTACAGAGGTTAATGGTTTCAAAATGATTGGATTTTGAACTAAATAGGATTTTAATGTATCCCTTATTTAAGAGTCAAAAGGTTTTCATTTGGATATCAAAATTAAACTTCATCAGGAAGTTATGGTAAAATTGGATTATAATTAATGAAATTTTATCCCAATATGGTTGACACAATAAATAGTTTTATATTTCATTATGAGGGTAAATATATTTCCAATTCAGTTTTTTCAATTTGAATCAATGATGATCCTATTATGGTTATACAACTTTGTCAAGTGTTTCATGAAAAAAAATGACATAAGATTTTGAAAAGATATTTTATGGTATCTTGAAATAGATTATATATAGTAATTATATATACCTTATCCTCTAAGATAGAAACCACAAAAAATATAAGTGAACGTATGAAACATAATATATGTAGGAACCCAATAATGTGGATTGTTAGTAGTAACACAGATATTGTCTTCAGGGACTCCAATAAGAGTTTTTTTCAAAGACCAAGACCATTAATAAATATTCATGTAAAATATTTGGGAATAGTATAGAGTTATCATATTTTAGTTTCCAAATAATAACGATTGATACCATAATATCAATACCATGATTTAAGTGTAGGATTCACTCCATGGAATTTTTATATATTGGGATCATTATTTTTAAAGGTATTCCTGATTTTTCATGCCTTAAAAACCGCGATAGAAAGTTTAGATCCATGTATTATATCATCTACATGATAAAACAAACTTAAAATAATATAAATAAAATAAATTAATTTCCATAGTAATTTCATGAAAATCTTAATAATAGTAGTGTGTATAAAAGTAAACTTATTCATTGTTTGTAGGATCTAGGTCAAATGAATCAAACATTGTATAATGGAATGGTTTGTAAAGGTATTAAAATTTACCCATGCCTTTGAAATGGTAAAATTATGATCCAATTGTAATATTTTTTGGTTATAAAAAACAATAGTGACTCATACCTTTTACACATATTATTACATTATTTGTAACATTAAAATCACTAAATTATTATCCAATGATCACGATGAATAGTTTTATTGGAAAAGATGATACATAAAACCTAAAATAAACTATAAAATAGAAACCTTATTTTCATTCTCTTTAGTGACATACTAAACCCCTTATAACTCTTAAAACTGCACTGGATATCTATGGGAATATAGAAAAATATTGTGGTGAGCAAAAGATCCTAGTAAAGGAGTAAACATGATAAGAGGGCATAACGTGATATCATAATGTATAAGTTTTATGATTAGTCACATTGTAGAATAAAATATTTTACATGGTTTCACAATATCATATAATTATTTTAAATTTTAAAGAAATATATAACATGATATAATAATGATTCCTTACTAACATTGTAGACAATATCACTTGCTTGAGGTAGTCTAATAATTAATTAGGTTTTCTCTTTAATCATATTCATAAATTCTCATGACAGAAAAATAATACTCATTGCATAAGATAATTAGTTGCCCACAACAATAATATCTTTTACATGCTTATATTTCCTATAAAAAAATCAATCATAATACATAATCAAAGTATGTTAAATTTTAATGAAATCGGGTGCATAATATTGTCGAGTGACATAATCTATGGAGATTCCACAATGAAGGAATTTGATAAATGAACTTACGGAAAGAACTACTCCATAACAGGATGGAAGAATGAGATAAGCATATACGTATGATATATTTATATATATATAACATTACCAATTAATCCATAATGTAAAAGGTTTTCATCATTGATAAAAATGTCTTTAAAAGATAAAATGGAATATTTCTTTTAAAAAAATCTCTTTACCATTGAAATCATTTATTTAAAATCTATAAAATTCAAATATATTATAGATAATATTTTTAAAATAACCATTGAATCATTTAATTAAATATTCAAATCATTAAACATTCATAGTGGTGGGAAATTTCATTCTCACAGTTTAAAATTATATTAAACATTTCTTTCATACTTTTGTAAAGAAGAAAAAAAATACCTTGTTCAAAAAATGATAGAATAGTTCCTCTTATAACATTTTGGTTCAAAAATTAAAAAAAAATGTCTGCTGATTTAATAAATTAAATATAGTATAATTGTAAACACATTGTTTAGAATAATTTATTAAAAATATAGATATTGAAAAAAACGATTCAATATATAAAATAAGATACAAACTCAGTATTTCCTAAAAATAACATTAGTGATGTTTCTTTATTTAAAAATAGAGGAAATGGAAACCAAAAATATAAAAAGAATTAATTACTATATTGGAGTAAATTTAAAATGAAAATAATTTTATATGAAATACCCTAAACATACCTTGATCATTAATAATCTAAAAAGGAAATGCGATTGTTAAAAAATGAATTTAACAGTTTTTTAAAACATGAATAAAATCCATCTGGATAATGTAATCTGAATTTTAAGGTAAAATAGCATGAATTAAAAGTTATTCCAAATATAGTATATAAAGTGTAATTATATAAATTATATAAAATAAATTATATATATATAATTAAAATAATCCCAAAAGATGGTAGATTGAAATGAAATCCCTTACAACTAGTTTGACATATCACGTATGTACATTAAGATCCAAAATAATAAAAACACATTATTTATATACATGATTTAGAAAAATATTCATGTTTATTATTATTTGGTTTTATTTATTAACACATTAGATTTAACTCTATAATAAAATATGTTCATCTTGAATGATTTTATGATATAGGTCTATATATCAATGATGACCTTGGTAGGATGTCTATGGTAATCAAATTAATTGTATAACCATTCCCATAATAAAAGTTGGGAAATAAATATAATTTTTTTAAAAAACAAAAATTTCTAAAAAAACCATAAATTATGGCTGTGAGAAAATACCTATGTTATAATCCTGGAGACGGAAAGTCGTACGCACACATATTTAATTTTTTGAATATTTTAATTATCCTAAAAGATAGATTGAATGTGCTTTTTATCTTAAAAAATGATAATTATATCATAAATATGATTATATTTCATTAAATTATCTTTTTTATACCATCCATGGGATGTAGTATTGAAAAATGAATCTTATCGCTTTATGGATGTGGTAGTCCACACGTACTCGTAAACGACGTTATCATTTTAAGTAAATAGAAATGTAAGATAATATATAACATTTAAATTTTCAATAATTATAAATATTTAATGAATATAATATATAAATATTAAATCTATCAACGTAATTATCCTTGATAGGTGATGATGGTAAATTAATTACATCAGTTTGTGAGGATATAATCTTTCTTACATATGAATGATGGTTTCATTTCCAATTTTATTGAAGATGGATGTATGTAGGTTTTGAAATATACATAAAAGAATTTTATTTTTGGGAGATATTTATGTTCTTATATAATCTCGGAATAATAAAATTTTAATGATGTGGAATAATAAATTATAAATTCTCAGTTATGAAGGGATCATAATCTATAGAAAAACTCTTTAGTTTTTCACAAATGCCTTATACAGATGTTTTTATAGCAAATAAATGTACTCTAGGAAGTGTGAAGGATATTAAGGGAGGTATTTGGGTAAGAAATTTCCAAATAAATACTTCTGATGTTTGAATTAAAAAGGAGAGGTGGTTAATTTTTATTAGTGAGAAAGAATTAATTATTTTGTAAATACCCAAATTTATTCAATATTGTAAAGTTACTATCTCAAAAAAAATTTCCAAAAAAGATAAATGATGAATAAAAGGGAATATAATTTTGATAAATACCTCTAAAAATAAAAAATATTTATTTTTTTAATATATTATTTCCAATACCTTTATGGTTACATAGTTTTTATATTACTATTTTCACCCAGATATCTTGTTTTTTAACTACTAAACTTATCCTTTATTATTAAAAATAAAACTAGACATATTAGATAATTTAGACACACTTATTATTATTAGTAAATAATATATATCCAATAAAAGTAATATAATCATTGAAATTTATTTTTAATATAGGCGCATGATATATAAAAAACCTATTTTAACATTAACCACCGAAATTAATTTTTAATATTTTTAATATCCATTATGACCTTAAATTTTGTCAAAACATTTGACTAATTTTCCAAATTATGATTAAAAATATTGAATTTAGTTTATAAAATTAAATTTATGTAAGTAAAGAAATTTATTTTGAAATAAATCCAATAAAATATGATGACAATTTTTCTTCCTGTTAAATGTTATTCTCAAGTAATTGATGATCATCTATTAACTCTATGAATAGAAATTATCATTATATTAACATAAAATCACATATATATATATATATACTATAAATATCATATAAATAATTACTTATAATTGTTTATTTAAATAAACTAAATTGATAAAAATTATTCGCTTAAAAATACTTTTCATAAAACCTTGATTTAAAGCATAAAATTTCTCTTATAATAAAATTACGAAAATTAATGATTGAAATAAAAATAATTTTATTATTATATTTTAAGTGGATCATATTTCACAGTAATATAAAATTAAAATTATAATAGTACGTGAATATAATTTTTTTAATGTAAATATATTATTGTATTTTAATAATCATTCATTTTCACTAATAAGTGAAAAATTAATAATTTTAAAACAATGAAAAAACTATCCATAAGATAATTTTTATAATTTTGTTTTAAAACATATTTTAATTATATAAAAATAATTTGTATTAAAAAATCATGAAATTAATTATAATAATTTCTCACAAAAAATAGAAGAAATCATTTTTTATTAAAATAAGTTTTTTTGAAAAATATAATGTCTGCATTAAAAATTCGGTAATTATTTCTAAAAAATTTATTAGTAAATTTAAATTGTGTATGAAATATATATATATATATATAGTTCACAAATTAGCTAATAATATTCATATCTAAAAATATAATATCTATGTTATAATGGTTGTGTTGAAATATTAATAATTCATGGTACATTTAGGATTAGAGTTTTGTGTTGTATACCCTCTAAAATAATGTTTTCTATTTTAAATATTAAGGTGTGTTATATTGTTCCACACCCCACATTATGAATTTATCCATAAAACATTTATCATAACCTTGGTTTTCAATTGTTTGAAACTTTATAATACCTTTATGGAAACACTACATCGAAAAAATGCATAATAATACTGCCTCTTGAAAATAGGTAAAACTAAATAAAAAAATAATCACATATTTGGGCTTTCAATTGTTATAAGTTAAGTGGAAAGTAAAAATCATTTCATGGAAAAAAATATATAATATCCAAATAATCAAGGAGAGTGAAATATATTATTGATCAGTATAATGAAAATGATTATTAAAATGTTAATGACCACATAACCATAAACCATTGAATAATAAAATGGACCATCCAAAAAAAATAAAGGTAACCTGAATTTTTTTAGATACCTTTCCTATATTTTGGGAATTATTATTTTATATATACTAACACAATATGAAAACATACACTTGTGATAACTAAAATTTCATCCATTATTAAATTTCATCCCAAATTAAATCGTTTTCATTAATTTTTGTGTATTCAAGAAGAATATTTTAGTCATAATGAACTAAAATTATATTCAAAAAAATCACATAATCCAAAAAATGATTCAAATATATTCCTCATAAAATTATATAATAACCCCAACTAAAATTGTAATCTATTGTTGTGTTATATGGAAAAAAAATGTCTAAACCATTATAAAATTATATAATAAATTAATCTATATTGCATCAATAATAACATCGAATGTTTTACATATATCAAATGATAAATAAAAAGACATAAAATTATTAAAAATAATCATGACATAGGCTAGGTGAAAAATATTTTGATGATATAATCATATATTCATCTAATATATATTTAGTATTTATATCCAAAAAACATAAATCACTCTTAATTATTCATACCAAATTACATATGAACTAATCAATATGGTAATATTTTTCAAAAAAAACCATACAACCCTAAAACCATAATAAAATCATATAATCTTCATAAAATTTAACACAATCCGTAGATATTTCATGATTTTCATAACCAAAAAACCAGTAATAATATAATTATATAACGTAATTAATGTCTCACAAATCAGAAATACATTGAACACATGGATTGGTATACCATCGTTCTTTCATTATATAAGAAGTTATCCTATGAAATAGTGCATTCATATGTATGATTTCATGGTTCCCCTGATTTAATACCATGATATATAAATAGATATCTAGGATGAAATTAATATTCCATAAATTTACTCTTTATTTTTACCACAACAATTAATTGTTATATTCTATTATTTTCAATATAGAAAACCTTTTATTATTTCATTGATACATTATCCTTGGTATATCATTTGAAACATCTTTCCTGAAAAAAATTAATCATTTATTTCTACATGGTCTCATATACCAATGATCATTGTGGATCTTATAATAATATTGTTCGGTTCTTCTTATTGTTGGTTAAGAAATATTTCTTTTATCTTATATCATTATAAAATATTATAAATGATCACAATATCTATTAATTATATAATATTCCTATTTGGTTGCAAAAAATCATTGCATTTTCCATTACATTCAGCATTAACGTATTTCATTAGGGATATATCTATTTTATAAAATCCTAAATCATGTTTCGATAAAAAACGTATTCATAATCATGAAAAACATTATATGGGATATAAATGATGACACCTTTTTTCAATCCACCAAACCATATGATTAATCTTGTTAATTAATTATTATCATCTATTAAAACCTTTTATTATAGTTCACAATGAAAATGTGAATTAACCCACACATATCCCTTTGGTGTGTTAACCTAGGTGTGGAATAAATTAACACTCATTGTGAATGGTAATTATTAGTAATATATGAATAAAAAAATTAGGTTTATTACCCATTGATTCATTTATATGAAACCCATATTCACTTATAATATCTATATTAGTTTGAATTACTAGGAAAACCATAAAATCACATTCTTTTGAATTATTTATGATGTTATACAACAAATTAACATATCCCATTGTTTTTTACAAATGCTATCTAATATTATTCCCTAAATATAATTAAACAAATGTTCTAACCCCAAATATATAATCCCAGGGATTTTACACAGATTATTACATGATTTTTAACAAAATCATCCACCTATTACATCCAAAAAATCATTATCCATAGTGTCTTTAAAATACTAAGTACAAATAACGTCAATATAAACTAAAATAAAACATATTTATTTTCATTCTACATCTTCTTCTCCTAATTATTATTCATATAATAAAACTACATAAGATAACCAATGGAATATATAAAAGGAATGGGTGTTCTATAAATCCAAATAATGGAGTAAGTATAATAATCAAGAATAACAATATATCATAATGGAGAAGTCTCATGAGTAATCACTTGGGAGAACAACATAAATAAAATAGTATCGTAATATTATTGAAAAAAATACAAATGAGGAATATACATATAAACTTTTGTAAATATGTATCTTGGTAAACTTCATACATATTATCTGACAGTGGAAAAAGTCCCATAATAGATTATATCTACTTCCCAATTTCATACATAATGTCTCATGAGAAAAAAGTATTACCAAATGAATTAGAGAACTATCTGGTCACACCCATCGTAACATGTACATTATTATTTTCCACAATAAGGAAACCAATTTTTATACGTGAACACCCAAAATACCCCTGGGAATAATTGGTTTGTATAATCATGACTCATGTTAAAAACTAATGGATATTTCAAAAATCTATAATTTGATAAATGAACATAAGGAATGTGTTACACCATTAAAGGAAGGGGTAATTAACTAGGTATATACGTAATTTAAATATATATATAATTTACTATCAATCCATGAAATAGATTGTTTTTTATTATTTAAATGTCTTTAAACAATCACATGGAATATTTCGTGGAGAAAGTACAATTATCAATTTGAAATGATTTATTTTAAATATAAATATTTCAAATATATTACTAAAAATATATTCCAAAATTACCATGGAATATTTTAATGGAATATAAAAATAAATTAGTGGTCATGAAGTGAGGAAATTTTTTCATTCCCTATAAGTTAAAAGATAACATTTAGTTCAAACATTTGTAAAATAGTCAAAAATTAACTTGTATGAAAAATTGTTGAAAGAATCCCCTAAAACAATTTTTTGAAATAAATTCATGCATGTGTTAAAATTTATTGAAAAAATAATTCAATAAAACTAAAAAATTATTTGAAATAATTTAAGGGAATATACAATGATATTTACATTTTGAGATATAGAAGACATTACAAGATCTATTTCACATTCAAACAACATTCTTCTTTTTTCAATATTGAATAAGAGAGGAAATAGAATCCAAATAAACAAATAAAATTCATGAATAGAGTATAAAGAAATATATGATTTTTGAGTCAATATTTTTCTAATATTTATCCCTACATAACCTTTAATATATACAATCTCGATATGAAATGTTATTATAACATAACGTCTTTACTGATTCGGTAACATTCTAATCAAATCCCTATAGATGAAGTAAAATTAAATGTGACTAAAAATAATGTAGAATATTATGTATTGATTCTATAATATTTGAATTTGATTAATATGAACCATAAAAATGAAATTAGCTGAATATCATAAAGAAATTCATTAATTAAGGGAAATTGTGACAAAATCATTAACCTCTGGTTTGACTGATCGCATATATAAATTTTCATACTAGTTAATAACCTTAATGTAATTATTTACATTATTTTTAAATTCATTAATTTTTATTATTCCTTTTATTTTATTTGTAACCATGTTTTATTTTTATTTTTTTCAATTAAGTTCACATTGATTTTTTTGGGAATATTCAGTTCTTATTTCAAAAAATAATTTGTTAGGTAAAATATTGTAAATAAAGTTACTTTTCTTATATCTAAAGATTAATAATAAAAAAAATTAATTTTAAGAAAATAAATTATAATTTTAAAACCACTCATTAATAATGATTATTAAAAATGAACTATGTAATAATAATTGAGATAGTATGTTATATGTACGCATGATTAATGTCTCCATTTTCAATGAATATGCTGAAAAAATGGAAACTGTTATTTTTTATTTTGTATAATTATAATGATATAAATAATTTATTTTTTTAAATTAAAATTATAATACCATTCATGTGATGTGGTGATGAAAAAGGAATCATATATCTTCATGTTTGTGTTAATCCATATGTACGCACGTCCAACGTCATCATTTTTTAGGGAACAAAATTTTAAGAAAATATATTTTATATTAAATGTTCAGAATGATAAAAATTTCATTAATATAATATATATATATATATATATATATATATTAATTAAATATATGATAAAAAATAATCTTTTTCGGTGAGGTTGGAAAATGGAAGAGAATGATTCATGAGGCGATACTCCCCCTTGTACACAAAAAAAGCATTCATTACCAATTTGATGGATTAAGAGATGAATGTTTATTGTTCCATTAACATAAGAAATTATCTATATATATGAAAAAATATTGTAATTATATCATCATTTCTGATTAATATTTAAATGTGGGGGAATAAGAAAAAAAACACATGGTTAAGAATGTCACCGCTTCTACAAACGACCCCATTAGCTTTCAACCAAAAGCATCAATGGTGGGGTAGAATTCCAAACCATGTACTCTAGGATATTATAAGTTAATTAATGAAATGATTTGAGAATCTATTTTCCAAAATAAAAGGTCTTTTGGAGAATAAAATTGGAGTTGGGTGCCTTTTTATAAGTGGCGAGTGTCATTTTCATTAATACAAAAAACAATATAAAAATGGGAAACATTTCCCATGAAAAGTTCTTCATATAATTATAAATGATCAAGTGGGTGGAAAGAAAATTGTATCCAGAAATCCAAAAATAAAAAATAGACAAGTTTAAAAGATATTATTCTCAATACTTATATGGTAACTCCCATTTTCATTTATGTTTTCACCATAGTAACTAGTTTTTTTACCAAGGTAAATTATCCTTTAAGTAAAAAATTAAATTGAAACATTTTAGATATTTTGAACCTCTAATTTTAATTATCATATAAAATATCTAATATAAAAATTCTATTTCATTGGAAAATAAATTTTATCAGAAACATGTGAAACCTGGAACGTGTTGTTTTAAACAAAAATGAAATAATTTATTTATTATAATATAATTCATTATTATAAACAATTCGGATTGCCTTATTAAAAAATATTCATTATTCAGACTCCAAATATTGATTCAATTTTATGAAATTATATTCACATAAGATCTAACATTTAATTTATAATCAAACATGTAAAATTAAATAAATATTACATTCCAAATAAAATGAATTTTCCAAACAATATATGATATTATATTAACTTTATGACTAGGAAAATTATTATATGGATTTATATTCATATTATTAAATATATAATCTATAATTTGGAAAAATATTTTAATAATACATATTATTTTAATTAATTACTATGGATAAATGTTATTCACATGAAAACACATGCCATTAAATAATGTTTTAAATTATAAAAATAAACGTATATGAAAATAAAGAAAATAATTTTTTTCATTATACCAGAACCTCATTATTTTAATAATCACAAATCATTAATATATTATAACTTATATGTTTTATTTATTATGTTACTAAGTTGTTTTTTAGTTAAAACATGTCATAATGGATAGATATGGAACTTACCATGACACCATGCCACATATACATTGTTCCTATCAAGTGAAGAATTAAATCATACCATTGATTTCAAGTGATTGTGTCCCCGTAAAAAATGTTATATTTGACCTATCAACATATAAAATCTACGTTCCATTCATCATATTGACAAAATATTTCTATTTTATGATCTTACCATTATATAGAGTTGAGTTTTTCATGTGTTGATAAATGCCTTAACCCATGAAAAACTAACAAACAGTACGATGGAAAGGTGCCTATTGTATACCTAGTCACCTATATACATGAAGTGATGAGTTCATGGAAACTAAATACCATGTTATGAAAACATGATGTCGTTACAAGTTACGTTCAGTTTACAGAAAGTAAAATACTAACTACTTCTATTATTTTAGTTACTATATGAAGCAACAAAATACTGAGTGAAGAGAAATGCCAACCACAATATCATATATAATAACTGTATGAAGGAATTTTTTGACCATATAAAATTTAAATATAAATTTACCTTTCCAACTGACTATTTCAGGATTCTATGACATTTAACCATGTTTATAGTGATAAAATATTTAAATGTGTAACATAGTAGTGAAGCATTTTTAAAACTACAATGGAATGTTTTCAGTGTATTTAATGACATAATTGTGAATTTACATTTCACTAATTCAAACATTAAGATAATGACATTTTTATAAAGTGATAAAATTATTTAAAGAAGGTATCATATTCATTAAATTAAGAATAATAGAGTATCATACAAGTGGAAATGTGATTCAGAGAAGAAATAATAGAAATCCATTTCAATAAAATTTCTTTGAAACTTGTTTAAACTTTTTCAGAATAAAAATTCCAATAAGGTAGATAACATATGATTTTCACATCAAGAAATATCACCTTTATTATCCTTTATCTCATTATCATTCCATTTATTAATTTCTTTCCATATGTTATTTCATTTACTCTATTTTTTAAAAATAGTCTTCTATGATAAAATGTGGAGTTCTGATACGCTCTCAAAAATTTAATTAGTATTTCAATATATAACTTTGGAAAAGGTCCTATGTTACTTGGTATCTTTTTCCTACCATGTATAACTATGGTATAGCCCCTGTGTCAAGATATCCTTGTGTTCGAATGTTTTTAAAAACTAATCAATTTCGTGGATTAGTTTTTTAATCATAAAATTCATGGATTTAGTTGACTCCCTAATGTATTGGATTATGTTTCATCTAGGGACTGATACCCTAGATAAATTTCCTAGGTGGTATTTATCTATTTTTTATTTAGTAATATTCAAATTGAATTAGTTTCTTTATTATGTTTATTAAAATAACTATACAATGATAGTTAACTAAAATTAGTGTCTTATATACTCTGTTTGATATGAGTAGACTTGATTAAAAATTTATTCCATGTTAAAAAGTATCTTAAATGAGTCTTGATATATCATTTCATAACCTTTTCAAAAGAAAAAAATATATATTTCTACAACTATTTCGCTGGATTATTTATTCAAAATATTGTATTTAATTTTTAAATTTTTTTTCACATAAATTTTATTGGAAAATGAATTCAAACCCCTCTTGAGTTGTACATTATAACTAAAATTCTATATCATAATTCTTATAAATTATCATTTACTGTGATGAAATTGTATTTTATGATTTTAAAATACTTTTTTTAAAATTTTATATTATTGTGTATAGTAATATAATAAATGAAACATCAACAACTCTGCCTCATTGATTTAAGGAATAAAATTAATCTCAAGAGAAAATATGAATGAAAATTCATTTAGAATATATGGTGTTTAATATAAAGATTTTAATTGATCGTAAAAATTAAAGGCCTCAAATAGATATTGATTCCAATGGTTATTACACCAATGTGGAACTTTTTTATAACTAAAAAATATAGGAATTAATTTTATTATTATTTTAGAGAAGGATAATTTATCGAAATATATTTATGTGGTACTGCTTTTGATATTTTTTATACTCTTTAAATATCTCATGTTGGAACTTCAAATGTCAAATATATTCTATTAAATATATAAGATATTAAATGTGACACTTTCAAGATGAATCCAGATGATTCTATTAATAAATTTAATATAGATTTTAAAGAGAACATTAACAAGATATAGACAATCAAAAAGATAATTTATAACATATATCAATTAATGAGGTTTGTAATATGATTTATAGACAGATGTAGAGGAACATCTAGGTCTATCAAAGTGTCTTATGAAACAATAACACTACAAGATAATGAGCTATTCGAAAAAATTTCAGTTTTTAAAGAAAATTTCGTGTGAAAAAGTGTAGTTAGATGAACCAAATAGGAATTATAAAGCCATTAAGATGTCTGACTACAATCCAAAAGATAAGATCAATGATGAAAGCTCAAGTGAGGGGGAATCATAAAATGACCGTGATTAAGAAATGAAACATATAGAAATATGATTGAAATAATTCTATAGGAAGGAAGGAAAATTTTATTTGTAAATATTCTATTAGAGTGAATTGAAGGAATGAATGTAAAAAGACAATTCCTCCAATGATGTAATCTTCTATGAATTTATAATTCAATGAAACATTATGGAGTTATATCCCATGATTATGTATAAGAAGTTATTTGAGTCTAAATGTAATAAATTAAAATAGGTGACGAACACCACCTGGAGTGCCTCTATGGATATCCAATGTGATTTATATTCTAGGTGTGAATAATGAAATGAAAAGGATTAGTTGTGTTTTATTTCAAGAACATATGATGTTTTAAATTTCATTCCAAAATGACTTATTAATATTTAAATTACTAGCATGAATGAAAAAAATATAATAATATTTCTGTTGATAATTTATTTGAATATTGTGATATTTCGGAGGAATAATTTAGGGTATTAAAATATATATATATAAGTATAAAGAATCATTATACTATGTATACTTCTCTTAAAATGGATGTTACATTAAATATGCAAACAATTAGTCGAATGATAAGAGAAAATAATGATGTTTAATTATATACTAACACTTTAATGAAACATCTGGAGTGTATAAAAATGGAATAAAGATGCTTACCTATATACTTTTTCGATTGATAACTCTTATGTATAAAAATATAATTATATACCAACCAAGGCAGAGGAAAATATATAAGAATAATTATGATGCAACTATGAGTTCATCTAGTTATTTTAGTTTATTTTTTTTATTATGAACCCAATTATGTATTCATTACTAAATGATTATGATCTAGTTATTGGAATCCAATACTAAATGTATGGATTCATAACCCATTTTTTACCAAAATCAATGAACCCCTGAATATATGTCCAGTAATTTTATTCTCGGTTTAAATATGATTTTTTATGAAACATGTATGAAGAGTTCCAGTAAGACACTACTGTATATTAATTGTGTAGTATAACTAAATTTAATAGGGGAATATAAAAACTTCAACAACCTAATCAACATTTATGGTGGCCATGTCCATTTTGGTTATAAATCAATATAGAATATTATTAGACTGAGTTAAATTTGTAACTCCAGTATATAAATAATATCTACAGTTTATTTGTAGGTTTAGAGAATTACAATATACTTTTATTTTTGAAATTATGTTACTTGGATTTCATTTTAAACTAATAAAATAATGATTTTATGGTTTTTGAATCCAAACATACTTTAGTTTTTACTTTTAGAATAATTGAAAATGGTTATATTATTGATTTAATTTTTTTTCCATAGAATGTTTCTTTTTAATAACCTCACTAAAGAATATTGGATTTGGTATAGGATAGTAGGCCACTATAATATCCCCATACATATAAATATATAAGGAATGGATTTTAAGGGATTACCTAAGAAGGAATTCCTAATGTAAAAATATTGTAACCCTATCAAATGGGAAAAAACAAAAAATCTCAATGAGTACAAAGAATGAAGGTTCGTATTCTATACCAATAGAGTTGCTTCACATGTATTTTTATGGACCCTATAGATTTTTATGTATAACATGAAATAATAATTTCTATGTCATAGTAGAATATTATTCAATATATACATGGGTTTTTCCTTCCCTCAAAAAATTGAATCAGTAGTTCATTTGGATATGATAAATCTATAAAAAATATTATTGTAAATAGAATTAGGATGTTAAGATTGGATATTGAATATGAGTTTAGAAATAATGTGTATGAATAATATTGTTCAATATTGAAAATAGTCATATATTTTCTTCTCTATGTTCCCTAAAACAGAATGGGGTAGTGGTGATATGAAATATAACCCCTCAAGAAAATTCATGCACTAGACTCAAATAATATGATTAACCAATCTAATTTTGGGTAGAATTTGTAAATAAAACAATTATATAATTAATTAAGTTTTAATTTTACCACTCTTAAAAAACACCTCTTATGAATTAAGAATGGTTTATAACCAATGTTAAATTAATTATGGGTTATTGATTGTATATTATTTACACTAAACACAATAAAACATTTAGTCGTGTTTTTATTCATGAGTGATGAAGGATTTTTCCATGGATAGTCAACATACAGTATACCATAAATATTATATTATAAAAGGACCTTGTTTTTTGAAGAATATTTAAATGTTATGTTTTATTAAATAATCCACATGAACCTAAGACCTCCTTAGATTGTTTGTAATATGTTCTTTTAAATATGGAAAACATTTTGCTCATAACTACACTAAATTATTCTCCAAGTTTTTATGAACGTCCTAAACCCAAATATATATATGAAAATGAGGTACCAAACACTAATAATCCTAGAGATGTTAAAAATCATAGATATCACCCCGTATATAGATATTTATCTTCCCTAGTAAGAGGAACTCAAAGTATAGTGTCTTAAAAAAATAATGTTGAATATAAAGGTTTCATTTCACACCTTGAGCCAAAGAACATCAATGATGAAATTAATGATGTGTTATAGGTAATCAATATGCATGAATAAATAAATAAATTGCAATAAAATTATGTATCAAAACTAGTTTAATGACTCAAATACTACCTATCTATTATAAATATATTGGTATTTTATACATTGTTTTTTGTTTCCACTAATCTATGGTTATTAGAACAACCATGTCTAATTCCATAGATTTTTCCTCAAAATATTTTTGAAGGATTTTATATATGTTCATTAATATTTTATTACAAGAATGAGAGAAATAAAATTTTAATCATATTCTGAATCCTCAGTAATCTATTCACTAAAATCTTGTCATAATTCTATAATCCATACCTTTTTTCAAACCTATCTCTTTCCACATCTCACTCTCTCTCGGGACCGATCCTTTAGAGGAAACAAATGAATACAAAAATATAGAATTACAAACCAAACATCAATTTAATTCATAAAGTCAATTCATATCCAAATAAGTAACAATGAAAATAAAAAGGGGGCATGAGTGCATATATAAAGCTAAATAATCCACTCGTAACTAATCGTCTAGTTTCAATAGAGAAATAATTTGATGCACAATAGTTTGAATATCTTAGATCATTATTCTCGAATTTGATTTAATATTTTGGTTAGGATTATTACTTTATATAAAATGGTACACATTTGTATCAATATCATTACAAGGGTTGTTATTTGAACTTTAGATTTAACCTAATGAGAAAAGATATGTCAGCATAATAATTGTTATTGTTAATGTTCTTGAATTGTCATCAAAACGATGGGAAATTTTATTGGGTTTATTAAAAAGGGTAATATTAGGATTAAAAAGATAATATTAAATTAATCATTCAAATTTATAGTTTCAAAATAATTTGGATGAACTTATAATATATGGGATCCAAAAAGACTTATTGTTGTTGATCTTAGCGGAAAATGTATGTTTCTTGTGACACAATGAAATTTTAAAAATGGAAAATAAATATTAATAGAATATATGACAAAAAATATATTTTTAATTTTATCTAACACCAAATTTAATTTAAAATGTATATTTGAAAGTAAATTCAATCATTTTGATAGCTTGTGATGAGCACAATATTGTGTTTAAAGGGAACACAATACACTTTTGAAATATTATTAATTAAATTATTATAATTATAAACTTGAAGTAATTTTTTTAGTTATTAAAAATACGATATAAATTCTAGAAATATATTTTTTACATGTCTTCATTGGTTATATAATAATTATAAATAGAAAATAACAATCATTTTAAATTAAAATAAATAGTTTTAGAAAACTATTTTTTCCAAAAAAATGATTTAGTCATGCTTTATTGCATAATTTAAAATTAAATTTGATTTTTTTGAAATATTATTTTTCAAAATGTACTTATTTTTTAAATATTCATGTGATGATTATTTTTTGTTGTTTTTTTTAATTTTCCAAAACGTTTCTTTTTCAATGAATGCTGAAAATACTAATTTTTTATGAAAACTGCAATATTGTTTAAATAATTTACATGATCATATTATATTTTGGATCATTTTCCTACGAATATTAGATTAATAATAAAAATAATTAACCAAATTATATTACTATAATAAGTTTCATATATAATTATGATATAAAAAAATAATTTAATAATGAAAACATTACTTTGGAAACCCTCATGTCCGTCATGTCAAGGTGTATAATGTTAAATTCGATTCATAAAAATCTACGAATTTATTTTTTAGAAATTGATTATATTTTATTAACCATAATGATTTATTTGATATAATATTTTCAACTCAATCTTTTACCATTATAAATAGTAAAACTAAAAATTAATTATTATGGGTAATGTAAAAAAAAAGGTTATCGTAGTGTAAACTAAAAGATATATTGGTTATAATGGCATAATAACATGTTCAAACCCATTTTTTGACCATATATTGAAACATTTACCATTAATGTTCCATAATTACCCATTTTGTAGTCTTTTGGAATGATACATACATAGTTATAAATGATTATATTCAATCCTTTCATGGGTATCCTCTACACTTGTTAGACAAGGACACTCCCTATCCTCCACGCTTCAGATATCAAAATCTTTTTGGTTTGGAAAATTACCATCCCAATAACATCATCAATACCATCCCAATATATATGATATATTTTTATCAGATAGCCATTCATGGAGGGATTTTTTACAAGTATAATGACGTATTCTGAAGAATAAATAACATTCATAAACAATCATTTTTATATAATTTATTATTCAAAATCCTTAAAATATTATAAAACAAATAATATATAATAACCATATAATATTTAATATACTTATATTTTATTATTTTAATTGAAATAAAAATATCCTTCTCCTTATCCATCAAATGGGATATGATACTATGGATATTAAGTTTGACAAAATGTTTCCTCGTAAAATGATGTAATACATTATCCATAACCACTTTGAAAGGATGGATATAATGATGGGTTTAACAATTTTACATGATATTTATGATATTTTAATACTTATTCAATTTTAGTATCCCATATACCTTTTGATATTTTTTTTAATTAAGATAACATTTCTATTGTGCATAGTGTATTAGTGCCACACGAAGTGATATGTTTTTCTTCACATATGTTTTACAAGAAAGGTAATAAATTTAAATTTATTAGAAATAATAGATATATATGAAATGATATTTCTTTTATAAAATTAATATATCAACCAATTAGTTCCCCATTAACATTTTAGTGAAGTGATATTTTTACTCATGTGTATGAATGACATATCATCTCCCTGAAGCGATGTGATTCATTTTCCATGGAAAACATTTAATAATAATTAAAAATACGTAACTAAAGATTAAATTTTTTTAAAAAAAATAATTAAATAAAATATTTACCCATATCATATACAAAAGTTCCAGAACATTCATGAGGGAACACATAAAAAAACAATTAACAACAGATATATAGAAACTAATGAAATATTAATGTAAAACGGGTGGAAAATCTAATAAACGGGTCACATTTAACATCATAAATATGAAATTTTTTTAATTATTAATTGTTAACATGAATTAATATAGTATACATAATTTTAAAATAATTCATAAAAAGGGAAGAATAAGGTAAAGAACTTCATCCCAATTTCTATTCATTATGGAAAATTTTAATGTGGTTCTCTTACTTTATATTATATTTTGTATATAATTTAACTTTTTAATGTGATATCATGAATGTTTAATTATTCATGGTAGTTTAACTTATAATTTGAACTATTTTTTCTATATGTATTTTACATAAAAATTACCAAGTGGTAAGAAATATCATAACAAAATTTATTTTCATTATGTTATATTACTTCTTCATTGTCTTGGAAATTATAATATTATGTGTTGGTAAAAATTTTAACTCTATCGTATTTTTTATATAAATTTATTTTTTTGATTTACATTTGATACAAGTTATTTATTAATTAAACAATGCTTACTTTTATGTTAGGTTCTTTGTAAGTATTACTATCGTAATATTAAATAAATCATGATTATTTATACATGAATTTAAATAGAAGGATATTAATTTCTCGTTGTATAATAAAACAATATATTTATATTATCTTACATTTATTCTTGATATTTTAAATTTATAATTCTATATTCATCTCTTTGGTACTTATAATTATAAGTAGAGTTATTTAATAAAAAATGTATTTCTCACTTCGGGTAGAAATCCAGTTTTTTTAAAACCCTATTTATATAAAAAAGATTTAAACATTTTATAAATTATGAATTATATAAATTTTTACCCATCGTGTGTTTATAAATAAAATAATTTCATTTAATGTTCAAACAATTTTCTATACGAGGTATGATTTTTTTTACCAAAAATGTGAAAAGAATCATTATTTTAAAATATACAGCATATATGAATTTATCCCCCATCATAACCAATTAATTATTTAAATATTAATTTAAATTTCTCAAAGGTATTCTTCAATGAAACGTATCTTTTAAATTTTATTTTAAATTTAGTTTAAAAATGTGGAATGGTTATTTTTTCATTAATAATGTTTTTATTAACATTTTTATGGTTTCTGTATTCATAAAATAAATTAATCCTTTATTATAATTATGATCCATTAGGAATACGATTTATTTATACAGTATTTATTATTTATCAATAAGATTTAAAATATTTTCTACTAGGGAAAGTAATAACATTCTCTTCTATGATTAAATTTCTAATCATTATCTTTACATTGGAGAATTAATTTTCTATTTCTAATTGTACATTATATTTCTTATAAATATCAATATAATATATCATGGATTTACTTATTACATAAACCATATCTCTTTTATACATATGTTACATTACATTTAGGATTACATGATTTATTTTTCTAATTATTGATAATTCAAATTCCTTACTTGATTTGAATATTTATTGATTTGGAATATTGGTTGATGATATAAATCAATCAGTTGATGGATGAGTAATGTGATGGAAATTCCTAGATTATTAGGCCATGATTATATATTTACATATTATGGATCTATAGTTTGATGATGTGAATTTGATATTTCAAAATTGTTAATTGGGTTTTGGGGTTTACCTACCCATTAGTTTTAAATTATCTTATAAAAGGTCTAGATTGTATAGGTATCACAATTCCTAAATAAAGTAATGAATAATTTTTTTAATTATGAATTTATTTTTTATTTTCCATGATATTTTCAAAATGATATTACCTCTTTCTGAATTTATTTCTCATTATAATAATTAAATGACTAATGCAATCAGCCATATAGGTTACCATATTGGTTGTGAATTATGAAGTCATGATAGTCAAGTAACAGATTAAATTAATGTCTTTTAAGTTATTTACCTTTCAAGGATGATTATACATAATTTATTCATAATAATTAAGATTTTGGTTTAATATATTGTGTGTTTAGTTATTTACATTTCAATATTGAATGATCCTTAAATAATCATGATAATGAAATTATTTAAATCGAATATGTGTTTAGTTTATAAAATATCATATTGAGTATGATTTTCGACTCATGATATTTACCACTATACATAATCCTATCATAGAATTTTACATCACCCTTATTTTTTAAATATATATTGATCTAGGAAGTGTACTATTAATGATATGAATGAATATAGTACAAGGATTAATTATTTTCTTGAAAAATAATATGTGTGAATTTTTTGTAATCAATGTTAATATTTTATTCATATATATATCTAGTTTACCAAGACTAATAAATTATGATGTACTTCAGGATGTTAATACTTATATCATAAATCAATGATAAAAATTAGACACACTCTCTAGGATAATTCGTTTAGTTTAATTATATTAGGTATCAGAGGAAGTCTTTTGGATATTGGGTTAAATAGATTTAGAAAAAAAATTACTAGGGAACATAAACCTATGATAGACATTTAAGATATGTATTTAACAACATTATAATATTTTGATGTTATAAATTTTGTTTTCTTTCAAAGAAATTAATCCATGAATTTTTAATAAATTGGCCATGGTTCGATAAAACACGTACTTTGGGGTCGTAACATTGAACAAGGCACATCAAGATTGACATGAAAATTAACTAGTACACAGTAAATAACATTAAAACAGACCTAGTTTGACATTCCTTTGGGAAAAGATTTGTATAATTTATATTTTTCTTAAAAACTAGTATGAAGGATACAAATATATGATAATATTTGGTTAAACATAAGTTTTTTATAATAAAAATAAGGATTCATAATATAGAAATCATATAAATTATTATGAGGTTTTGCAACACTGATTATTTTTTCACACATAATGATTTTTGGTTTTTTTTTCAATTGATAGAACCAGAAAAAATCTTGTTAATATTTATTATGTAGAAACAATTTGTTTAATATGAATGAATAAATGGGATAATGATATAAGTAAAAGATATCACGGGTATAATTAACTGGCTTTCCCAAAATATAAATAACAATATATATCATAGCAAACACATAGACATTCCAATGAATAGAATGATGGATTTTTCAAAGTTCTCTATTGGTTGAGAACATTGAGAAGAGAGGGATCAATATCCTTCATGTAAAAAATGTGATAATGTTATCCTAGGAAATTCTTTGAATGGAATGGTAAAATATTATGTGTGTGTAAAATTCAGTAATAAAGTAATTAATTACTAATGATAAATAAATATTATGATGGAAGGAACTAAATTTCATCATAGGGATCTATTAATTATTTATTTTATTTAATGTGTACAACCTATGAATTATTTTATTCAGTTCCCTATTCTAAATGATAAACCCTAGACTAATATTGGGAATATGTTTTTATAAATATTTATAATTATTTATGTATTAGGATTCAATAAGAAAATTGTATATGTAATATTTTACCATTGTAATTGTAGTTATATAAATCATGAAACATATAATTATTATTTAATATTTTCAAACTATATATGACATAATTAACATAAGAGTAATGTATACCATAATTTGTTATGATTTTATGGTTAATAATACGGTAGTATCATTTACCAACCTTTTTGATGTTTTATACAGTGTGAATAAAAAATGATTTAGAATGTTTTATAAAAAAAATTATTGTAAATATAGTCTTGGTTTAGTAAATGAAAATTTTATTTGAGGAAGTACTCATTTAAATCTTTTTACATAAGATTAAATTTATTTTTTTCCACTAAGTATTATCTTATCCTTAAGGTCATAATAATTTTGGTTCATCATAATATTAGAATTTTATAATAATATATTAATATGGTTTTAGAAAAAGGACAACCTATATACTAGGAGAAGAACCATTAAAACTAGAAAACACTATAGTAAATGAACTAAAAATTGGAGAATGATACTGATTTATCACCTAGAAATAGCCTAAATTGTTTTCTAATTAATATATATTCTCTTTTTAATTATATTATTAGGGGAAAAATTAATGATGACGTAGTTGTGTTACAGAGGTTGTTTAGACATTAAAAACTCATGCTAAAAATATTATTTCTTGTAAAATATTTATAAATAGACAAAATGACTTGTAAATAAATTATGGATGTTATGGTACATTGTAATTTAATTTCATTGTATCAAAAATAATGAAATCAGTTTTGGATATTTAGGTATTGGAGTAAGTGATGTGGTGGAAATTGATTGAGGAAAATTAAAAGATGAAAATGTGATTTTGAAACATAAAACTATCACTTTAATATATTTCCTTACATTTATAGAAATTACATGAAATTCTCATCTTTATGAGAATTATTTGGGAAAAAATTATATTGTTAAATAAATTTATGAGGAATAAAACGGCCTTTTATATTAGCATAAATTTAGGGTTTTGAGTTCCTTTCCATTCTATTTATAGTTCACCTTCTTATGGTCAATGACCTTGATCAATCTATAATTATTTAGGCTTTTATTCTATATCGATATCTTCATATCCAGAAAATGATATCTTATTTGGAAATGTAGTCATATTTAATTCTTAAAACACCCCAACCCCAGAAACCCAGAGTCGGTGAATTATATTACGGAATAGAAATTATTATCAGAAATAAATCCTGAAGGTATGTTTAGATTAATAGCTTTTGAATGACATATTACATACATGATATCCAAATTAGACTGGGAAAGATTGAAAATACAACATGATACATAATAATTGGAAATAAACTACCTCCTTGAAAACATCTATAAGGATTTATTCTCTATAACATGGTTTAAATAAACTTACTATGAGTGAGATAGAATGGTTAGTATTTGTAACATAATGTGGAATCATGATTCAATAATAATTGAATCATAATAAATTAGGCATGACTAATTTAGAAATATAAATAACTAAAAACACTTTCCATCAATAAGTTGAGAATAAAAAATTTCTTCCATAAATTAAGTCATAGTGAAAACTTCCTTGGTATTAATAGATGGATAATGAATAATTAAGATGATTATTATTTTTACATAATGTATCTGGCATGATAAGCATTATACTATCGATATGGTTTATGTTTGTGGGTAGAAACCCATCTTATTTTAGGGAACATACTCAAAGGTTTTGTCACCATATAGTTTTCCTCATACGATTTTTCGATGCATAGAGGTTTTATAGAGGGCACCACCCATCAATATAAGTCCAAATAATTATTATACAAATATTTTATATGATAAAAATATTCCTTTTATATAACCTTTTTCAATAGAGGATACAAATTCGTCAATATTTACATAGTTAAAGTATCATTCAAAATAAAAATTGTGTGTGAAATGTTATATGACTTCAAGAATATATCATATCCATGATACAATAAAATGGATATTTAAAAGACCTATAATTCCGAATGAAAATTACATCAGAGGGGATGTAGATACACCACATAATAATGACGAGGGGAAGAATACCAAGTATGTTTCCATGAAATGGAAATTGAGACTATGTCCCTTACCACATAGTAATCAATCGAATCATATGGAGAAAAATTAATAATCTCCAAATGAATCACATAATATCATGAAAAATAATATAATCATGATATTATATATAATAGGGAATTAAATATACAACACATACACTAAATAAGTGGTAAAGAATTTAAATATCATTGAAATAAAGGGTAGAGGAGAAACCCCTTACCTTATGCCCGATTGTGTTCTTAGTTTGATCTTAATGACATGAATAATAAATATTAGAATCAATAATTAATATTCATAGAACCTAATCTACCTGTAATTGATTTAATATTACCTTATCAGGTTCATTCATGGAATTTATATTGGTTTAAGTGTTACAATAGTATTATTTTGGATTCATTTTATTCCATGGTATTGATAATAATTTTCCATGAATATAATTATTGAATTTCATGTAAAATTGAAATTGAAATACACATTTGAATATATGAGTCATTAGTTATCATAAATAAGGTTAAATGATCATGTAAATCCTTAGGTTATTTTGGGGGAGGAGGAGTCATTATAAATTTTTTTAATGATAAACCCATGGATTATTTTGATGGTTTTTTGACCATGACGAACACATTTTGTTTTATTATTAAATACCATGTGGAAAAAAATGATTCAAGAACATTATATATGATATATTATATATATGGTGATATGGTTCTACCATTAAAATGTTTTCATGAACTGAATTATATATTTTAATATAAATTGAAAACGTGTGGTCTTTGAATGTGATAAAGTAACACATCATAGACTGTGTTTTCATTTTTAGTATAAGTTGAGGGGGAAAGAGAGATGGTGACAATTATATTCAATTTGAATAATAAAATTTAAGTTCATTAATGGTTATGAAATTATCATGTCATTTTGATGTGGGAGATGAGTATATAGCAACATAAGAATAGAACTTGTAGTAGATGTTCCAAGAAAAACGAAGGGAGGTTTAGCTATTGAGTATGACTGCTTGTGTGTCTCTTTAAGGCCATTGATTTTGGCCTTTTTTGGCTCTATTATGTCTTGTAAATGGTGTGGGGAGGTGTATTTGGTATAATTGGTTCAATGATCAAAGGTTTAGTGTGTGAGAGGAAGGGGTGAGGGTGGTTATATAGTGGAATGGAGGGGTGTTTTTCTTAATATTTTAATCATTAGATTATTATTTTTCACTAATAAAGGAAAAAATGATGGTTCAGAAAAAATAGTAATAATTTCAAGTGAGTATATACCAAGGGTTCTTACATTCATAGGACAATAATGATGACCTAGAAATTCTTGTAATTATCATTTATCATAATTTATCTTATTTTACTTTTCACCAAAAAATCCAGTATTTTAGAAAGATCCAAAAAATTCACCCTAACCATTTTTCAACATCTAGAGTCCAAAATCAAACTCCATTTTTAAAAAATTATAATCATGATAAATATAATTTTTAATTAAAATAATCATTTTATCCAAAAATATTAACAGATAAAATATTCATCTTCATTTTTAATATTTCAAGACATTATTTAAAATTTCATGAGTAATGTTACCATTAATAAGGATAAGATTACTATAAATTAGGTTAGGATACTATTCATAATGATATCTTACAATTCAAAAGGGTAGATTACTATTAACCGAAAAATTTTCTAATTCTATCAGACTCCAAATATCACGTTGATCACAACAGTGTATGTCTGTTATTTTTAATTCAAAACCCAGAAGTGGAAAATTAATATTTAATGGCTAGGTTATTACTATATAAAATAAATAACCAATTTTAGTTTCAACAATACCTAGTGCTTCATGAAATATAGGATACCTAATTAATTAAACGTATTTAAATAATCGTACCATAATATGTTTTGGGTGCTATATTTTTCCCACCATCAGAAAATTTGACCCTAATATATTTCCAAGTATTAATCCCTCTAAAAGGTTGTGGGTTTTTATTCTTCATAATATTCTTATGTTCCAACATATATTCCTACATTTTATGGTTTCCCCAAAAAACCATAACTAGTTGAGTCATTTTATTTCTCAATACATGCTCCCTTGTGTCGAGAATCTCGACAGGCTCTTCATAGAATGAAAAATATGTTTCTAGCTCCATTTATATATAACTGAGTAAATGTACTGGGTCGGGAATATATTTCATTGACAACAACACCTAGAAGTCATTATAAACATTCAACAGACTTGGTGTCATTTCTAAACTGTAATTTACATCTTCAATTCATTCTTGAATTTCAACTCTCTGGTGTACCTAGGGCCCAATTTCCCTTTCTTACCGAACCTTAAAACACACTCCCTTGAGGATACAATATGAAACAAATGGTCTCCTACTTGAAATTTCAAATCCTTTCTCTAGTTTGCAGCATAACTCTTATTTATACTTTGGGATGATAAAATACGGGCCTGAATTATATTTACCTCTTTAGTTGTTTATTTGATATGTTTTGGGCTCATAAGATTCCTCTCACCAACATCACCCCAACAAGTTGGAGTTCAAAACCTCTTACCATTTAATTCTTTATACAGAGAAATTTAAATGTTATAATTTAAATAGTTATTGTACAAAAAATATACTAATGGAAAGTATTGATCCTACATTCATTGAATGATAAGAGAGAATGATCTCAACAAAACTTCTAGTGTTTTAATAGACCGTTCAGATTGTCCTTAGGTTTAAAGGTGATAATCAGTCCTCAATTAAAGCTTAGTATCCAAAGACTTATAGAAAATTTCCCATAATTTAGATGTAAATATGGGATCTCGATCAAACATAATTGATATAAGTGTACCTTGATGTCTTGAAACAAAATTAATATAAAGTCTTGATAGGGATTAGAGTGGAAAAATATCCTCTTATAGAAATGAAATAATATGATTTTGTAATATGATCAACAATTACCCATATTTCCTCATTACTTCTAGGTATCCATGGTATAACTATGAAATATTCCCTCATAAATTCTTTCTAATTCTACATAGAAATAGGTAAAGGTTGAATGACCCCACTAGGATGTTGTATCTCAATCTTCACTTATTGAAAAACTATACACCTTGACACATTGTTTGCAATTTCTCATTCACGTTAGCCCAAAAAATGATTATTTAGATCTATATAAATAGTGGTTCTACCATTGTTTATAGAGAAACCTAAGATATATTCATCATCTAATAGTTACATTTTTAGATTAGGTACTAATGCATCACAAAACCTCCTTCCAAACATCAGAACACCATGATCATACACGAAGACATTCAATCTACCATCCTTAACAGATTTAATTTTAAATATTACATTATCATCAATAGATTTTGAGCTTTATATCTTATATAATAAGTTGGTTTATAAATCATTTGAAAAATAAAAGTTGTTTCCCCTTACATAACGATTCTTGTATCCAAATTTAGATGATCCAGGAATATAGGATCTCTCTCAATCCTCATTTGAGTTAGAAATCCATGTTCATTCCTACTTAATGCATATTCATCCATATTTTCTTTTCCTAGGTGGTAGTGTGTCGACCAATAATAATATTTGAGAAATTATAGTGAAATCATTTTCCCCATGTTAACTTACATCAATGTAAAAATTTATTTTAAACACTTATGATCCATATATATCTCCCATCTTTTACCATAGAGATAATGTCTCCATATTTTTACAAAAAATATTATGGCTTTTAGATTATGATCATGAGTTGGATAATTTTTTTCATGTGTCTTCAACTATCATTATGAAGAATAAATAACATTGTCATTTTTCATAAGGATACAACCCATTCCATTCTTTAAGGAATCACTGTATATCTAAAATCTATCCTTTCGAGAGGGAAGATTCAAAATTAGATCATTGACCAATCATCTTTTCAATACATCAAATTATTTTGTACATTATTTCATCCATACATACAAGACCCATTACAATGTGATCTTTCATAAAGGATTATGCAATCAGGATAAACTCTGAATGAAATTCCAATATTAACCTACTTGGCCAATAAAACTACATACCTCAATTATGTTCATTGGTATTGGCCATTCTTATATTTCTATTGTATTCACTGGATTAAACAAGATTCTATACATAGAGATAATATGGACAAGAAAATAAATTTATTTAACATAAAATTAACACTTTCTAAACATCCCATAATATTCAATTCTTCTAACAGTTTTCAGAATAATTATTAAGTGATTCTCATGGTTTTCATAATTTTTGATGTATAACTGGATATCATCAATAAATACCAAAATAATGACATCAAGATACTCTTGATAACTCTATTCATTATATCCATGAAAATATTTCATGCACTATTTAGTCAAAAATGCAATATTGTAAACTAATAATGCCCATACATAGTTCAAAATGTTGTTTTTGGAATAGTTTTCTTCCTCACATACAGTTGATGATATCCAAATCAATGGTCAATCATTGAAAAAAATTAGCCTTCATGAATTTGATCCAATAAATAATCAATTCATGTAATAGGATACATGTTCATTATTGTTGTAGCATTTATCTCCCAATAGTCAATGCACATCCTCATAGATCTATATTTATTTTAAACAATGAGTATAGGGGATCCCCCAGGTGAAACAATATGTAGGATAAATCATTTATAACCAAATTAATCATTTGTTTATTGATTTTTACTAATTACACTATGTCCCTTCAATAATGATTCATTAGTACAGGTCTTTCACCAAGAATTAAATCAATAAAGAACTCAACTTCTCACTCTGGAGGATTTCAAGGTAAATCTTCAGGTACCGAATCAACATATTCTAGCACAATAGGTTGATCCTCTATTTGAGCATTCCATTCCTCATCCCTAGTTATTTCATTCCCTTCTTACCAAATTATTGAATTCAGTAGAGATTATGACTGTGGATCTAGATATGAATCAGGTGGCAGGGCTTCTGGTCTTATGATAAAATATTAAATGTCGTTATAAAAAATTGTAACTTCCCTCTTATTGCAATAGAAAATCACATCACAGTGTGAATTCCAAGTCATAACAAAGATTATATCAAAGTAAATCATGGGTATAATGATAATGTTAGAAAATAAACAATTTTTATGTGTCATGAGGGGGACTTATCGACATATATTTGTTGCAATGATATATCTCTTGTGACTTTTGACAGAAAAATTCTTTATTAAATCAAATTGGACATGTCTAATTTTCGTAAAAACTAGGAGGATATATAGTGATGTGATGATCTAGAATAAAATAATTCATTTAATATATTTGTTAAAAAAATTTAAATTACCTTCCACCAAATCATTTTGAACTCCCACCTAGGTGGTTTTAATCCCATAAGATTTCAATTTCTCTCATGGCCTTTTCTGAGAGAAGTTTCTTTGGCACTTAGGACACTCATTTTCTTAGTGTCCCATATATCTACAATTGTAGAAATGAAAATAAATGAATTTTTTCTCCTACATTCATCCATTATATCGATGAACCTTTTGTCCACACATATAGGAAACTCCCATTGCCTTGGAATCATTTCCCGAGATGAGTCCTTCCATAGTTATCTCATAATAGGAATTGTTTCCTTTCTTTGATCTTCATTGGCACTTATCTTTTTCCATGGATCTCATAGTATCAGTTCTTATCTATGTTTCCCTTCAACCAATATTGATCTAGAAAATTCTGTCCCTGTTTATATAGAACTTAATATGATTTCATCATATGATGAAAATGTTTGAGAAGCTAGTTCCATATGAAGACAAGTCTTCAGAACTTCAAATAGATGATCAATGGTGTATTCCTTATCCCATATATAATCTCTAGTATACCTCCCTTATCTTTTGAATAGATACTCACTCTCTACATAAGTATCTTCTTTCATTTTCTCCTTGCTATTTAATTCTTTCTTCATTTGATTTCGTTGTTCCTAAGGGAAATAATTTTCGATGAACATTTCCTTAAATGTCCTTTATTATATATCTCATATTTCTTCATCCTATATGGTATTATAGATCAATAACACCCAATTATTAGCATAAACCATGACGCAATATACTTCCATCCCTACGTTTTTAATTTAAATCAATATTAAATGAAAAAATATCTTTTCAAGGGATTTGATCCACTGCTCAACTACCACTAGGTTAGTAGTCTTGCTAAAAGAATGTCGCTTCTATCAAATGAAATGATCTACCACAGGTTTTGCATGCTTATTATTCATAGCCTTACCAAGATGTCCCAATATGTTAATGATCTGATCCGGTCCCACAATAATTGTGATGACTTGCTCATTTAGGAAATCCTGACATTTTATATGGGTATTGATTCCCCTTCATCCAAAAGGATCCACCACTAAAAAATGGAATTCACTAATTATAGTTAGAATTCATAATTTATAACTATCATAAACATATCACAATCGAACTATTTATTCACAACTAATATCATAATCATGAAAATTATTTCTATATAAATTTAATAACATCATAATGGATTGAAAAGAAAATGTATATTATCCTATGAATATCAACTGAGAGTGTTAAACCTAGTGTGCAGTAAGGCCCGTTATTGTTTACCTGGATATCCTAAGTCAATCCCTAAACTCATTGTCAGGGTTGTTACTCCTAGGTACATCTGTTCCAGAACCACATCCACTTGTAGTGTCTAGAAATCAATATATTTTAAAGGAATATCCACATAGTCCATACCTTTCCAAAATTCATGTATGTTACTTTATTCTTATCACATACGTCTATATTAGAGTTATGTCCCCTAAAAATTTATTCCTAAAACTAGTTTCCAAAGTTGCTGTTAAAATTACTATTATATCATTTGTAATTCCACGACCCCAAAAACACGGATCCAATGCATTAAATTACTATATTAACATTATTACAAGAAATCTCTAATGATGGACCAATTATTTTAGTAGTTTTAGAAGTCTATATTACATAAATTATTTCCATAGTAATTTTTAATTGATAAAAAATAAAACATGACAAATAATAAACTGAATTAAACTATCTCCTTGAAAGATTATTCATTGTTATCTTCTTCGTAACCTAGAGATGGAAAAATAATAAATATGAGCTCAAATTCTTATTATGGGTAACATATAGTTGAATCATGAATCAATAATATGTTAATCATAATCAATTATACATGACTAATATGGCATGATGAATAAATGAAAACAATTCCCATCAATATGTTTTGAATTAAAAAAGTCATCCATAGATTTTTTCATAGTAAAAATGACATGGATAATAATAATTGAATAATTAATAAAATAATGATTATTATTGGGACATCTGGTATCTAGAACATGATCAATTATACAGTCGAGAATTTTAATGTTTTTGGGTAGAAATCGATCTGGTTTTTGGAAACAAACATAAAGGGTTTGTTTCCAAATAATTTGCCTCAGGAGACCGATCGATGAATCAAAGGGCTATAGCGTGACCCAACCATCATATCCAGTCCAAAGTATTATTTATAAAAATATTTAATAAAATAATAATATTAAATTTACATATCATTATTTGGTAGAGGATACATATTCATTAATATTTCCATTGTTAATATATCACTCAAAATAAACACTTTTTTAGAAATGATATACAGAATAAAGAAATAATAATATCCATGATACAAGAAAATGGATATTCAATAGAATTATAATATCAAATGAAAAATGATCTCAATGGGGTATTATATACACAACATAAGAAATATTATGTAAACAATTCCAATTATGTCTCAATTCAATGGAAATTAAGACCAAGTATCTTACCACATTATAATCAATCGAATTGTATGACCAAAACTTAATAACCACCAAATGAATCATATAATATCATGAATATAAAAAGAATAATGATATTATATATCATTGTTTTGTAAAAATACACCACAACGATGAAACAAGTGGGGAACAATGGTAATATAACATAATTTAAATTGAGATGAGAAACACCTTACCTTATACAAGAATGTGTTCTCCAGTTGATTTTAATGACTTGAAAAATTAAAATTATCTTCGTTAATTAATATTTCCAGAACCTAATAAACATGTAAATTATTTCTTATAACCTTATAAGGTTCATTCATAGAATTTTTATGGGCTTAAACAGATCAATTTTATTATTTTCCGGGCATTTACTTCGGTTGTTCTCATGATCTGTTTTCTTGTATTTGATGTTCATGAAAAATGTAAATTGAATTAAATAATTGATTGTTGGACTCACCTATATTGATAATCTCAAATCATTTTTTCATAATCACAAATAATGTTTTGATATTCCCAAATCATGTTTTGATAATCCCAAATTTTATTTCATTTATATAAAGCATCTGCTTTCTCTTACATGATTATCGTTTATGTGAAAATCATGCTTATCTCAAATTGATAACTATGTACTGTTAGTCTCGCTAATATCATTTTAAGCTTATAGTTTAAAATTTATCTATGTACGAGGTCACAGATATGAGGTCACCGATACAAGGTCACCGATACGTGGTCATCGATACAAGGTCACCGATACGAGGTCACCGATACGAGGTCACCGATACGAGGTCACCGATACGAGGTCACCGATACGAGGTCACCAATGCAAGGTCAATGATATCAGGTCACCGATACAAGGTCACTAATACAAGGTCACTGATACATGGTCATGAATACAAAGGTCATCAATTCAAGCCTACTGTTGAATGTTACCGCTAATGGTTACCGATGGAATGTTACAATTAGAGGTTGCTGATGTGAACCTACTGTTGAAGCCTACCGATGTGAAGGCTACAGTTACCATTCTACTGATACCATTACTTTGTAAACTTCATATGATTATTATAACATCCATATTTTCTAACTATAATGATTTTGATTTAATTGAAGCTTATTGTAGATATATTAGGAGAGCATATCCTTACAGTATGAGGTACAATAATGATTGCACGTGGTGAACTTACTCCTATTGTCAGAACTCAAGTATGAAATATAAGACCAAGGAATAATGATATATATAGGCATAAAGAAAAACAGGAATGTATGTTCAGAAGTTAAATGCATAAGGAAAAAATTACAGATGAACAAGGAATAACTATTCAAGCACCTTCACAGCAAAACCCAAGAACTTCTAGAAGAACATTTCAGGAAACAACTTGAGGCTGCCTTCTGTGTGTCATAAGAAATCAATAAAATCATGAAGCATAACAATCAATTCATGAATGCTAGTACCTAGAGTGGTGAAACTCCGTTCTGGATACAACTTCCAGATATAGACTCAAACATCAAATTCTTCACTTCAAGGAGTCAATAGCTAAAATACAAACACATAGAGCCTTCCAAACTCAATATCATCATAATTTATGTATTGTGTTTCTTATTTTTAAAATTCTGAGATGTGTGTGTCTATATGTTTCACACACTGTCTCCTGTGCTTAAACTGGAGGATACTAAATATCCTCACAACAAACTTCATCTACATTTTACTCCCATGTATAACTTTCAAAGACACCGTGTGTGGATTGTACTATTTGTTTTTTCCACTAAGAACTATGGAAGAGGTTTTGAACCCTGGACAGTTTGTGAAAACGGTTGTAAATCCTGATACATGCGGTGTATCAAGTTTATTTTAAATATAAACTGCTTAGTGGCAGGTGATCACCAAGTGGAAAGGATTAAATCTCGGATTGAGACTAAACCTCATGTTTACTTCACTGTGCATAATTGTTTTACATTTGGTTTTACCTATTTCCCTCTGCTTTTATTTAATAAAACATAAAACTGTTTTTCATTCACATTGATAGTATGTTTTGGTTAATGTGTGTATTTATTTAATTTAGAAAACTTATTTCAATAGTTGAAGAAGTGTTAAACACTAATTCAAATTAGGAGTTGTCACCCTTTTAGAAACATGGTGAGAAATTATACATCTATATCTATACTACCTTAATTAACTCGACTATTTTCAAAAATTGGGGTATCATTATAATAATTTTTTTAACAGAAATTTTATGTAGGAACTTAATTCACCCCCTTTTGAGATTCCACTACGACCAATATTTGGTATTAGAGGATTAGTTTAATCTTTTTTTTCTAATACTCAAACTATTATAAATCCAGTCAAATTATATTCAACTGTGATTTTAGTTGTATCTTAAACATATTCAAATTTCTGTCATATTTAAATTTACAGTTCTTTAAACTCTAATTAACATTGGATAACAGAGTTGAGGGAGCTACTACTAATAGGCCACCTTTCATTAATGTTAATAATTATGCTATGTGGAAATTAAAAATGAAAATGTATCTAGAGAACATGGGACCTGAAATCTAGGACCCCATCGAAGAACAACATGTATTGCCTGCTACTACGAGGGACGCATGGTCTCAGTTAACTAAAGCTACATATAACAATAACAATAAAGCAATTAATAAATTTTATTGTTCTCTAGGTGATGATGAATTCAATAGTATATCTTCTTGTAAAACTACATATGAAAATTTTGATACTCTATATGTTTCACACGAGGGAACACAAAATGTTAAATAAATGATATTCAATACCTATACTATTAAATATGATAAATTTAAAATGAATCCAGATGATCCAATCTCAGAAATAAATCTTAGGTTCAATGCAATAGTGAATACCTTGAGTTTGCTGGGGAGACCAGTGGACAAGAATAACCAGATAAGGGGCTTTAATTGATGCTTACCTGGCCAACGGAGAGGAAACTCTTTTTCTATATGAGAATCATGTGACATAGGAAAGATACCAGCGAAGGAACTAATTCTAAATCTTATGATGAAAGAAGAATAACTTAAGGTGAATCATGAATTAAATGAAGATCCAATGAAGAAATTGGTAGAATTCAAGACTACTACCTCAATGAACACAGATAATGAAAAAGTTCAAGACACTATAGACAATTACACGGGTGAAGGAACATACTCGTACATTGATGATGAGATGTATCATCTTTCAAGGATATTCAAGAAGTTCTATCGAAATAAAAAGTTATTTTTAAAGTCACACTACAAAGAAAGGGATGACAATAAAGGACATTGGAAAAGGGATATGAAAGGGAATGATAACACAAATGAGATAGTCTATTATGAGTGTAAATGAAAAGGTCATATGAAAGCTAATTTCACATAGATGATATTTATGATGACGTATGAAGAAATGGGAAAAGGTAATAAATAGGCTATGAAATCCACCTGGGGTGCCTCAGAAGATAGCTCAAGTGTATTTGACACTTCTGATATTAAAAAAAACATGCAATCCCGTTTTTCATTATATGAACATCCTAGGTAACACCCAATTTCTTATACATAATGCTTACTATTCTAGGAATGAAATAGAATCAAAAAATGATGAAAATATTACTAAGGAAAAACTATTTGAATACTGTGGAATGCTTGAGGACACCTTTAATTTAATGAAGGATAAATATAAATTATTGAAAAGAAACCATGCTCTAAATTCCAATTATATGTCTGATATAGATATTGAGAATGAAATATTTGTTCAGCTATTAAAATAAAATTCTGAAATATAAATATCAAATAATAAATTGAAGGTTGATCTTGAGAAGTTTACTATATGTAGGGATACCTTGACTCAGTTACTAGGAAAACAGATTTCTCCAAAATATACAACTGGTTTAGGGTATCAACCAGGATTGTGATAGATTATTCCAACTAATTTTGTTCCAAAATTTGGACAGTTCACAGCTAGTTCAAGTTCTGGACCATTTCTTGAAAAAAATATCTCTTAAGGACCAAACAATGTGTTTATGTATCAAAATATATCTATTGATTATAGGAAATATTTGATACGAGTATGGGTTCCTGATGTTTTACTTTCATTCCTCTATGGACCAAAGAATATCTAGGTACCAATGTTACCCTGCACTTAATCTATTGTTTAAGAAAATTATCTGAATATTTCCAATAAAACTCTTTGGTACTTGGAAATTAGATGTACAGGACACATGACTAGAGACTACTCATGCTTCCAAATCATAATTAATGTTGATGGTGGACATGTCCCATTCAGGGATAATGAAAAAGGGAAGATCGTTAGCTTAGGACAGATTGGTAACTCTATTACTGTATTAATTTAAAAAGAACATTTTGTTGTTATATTAAAGTACAATTTATATAGTATCTCTCAGTTGTGTGATGATGGATTCAATGTTAATTTTGAAAATGATGCAAATAATGTTTTAAATTATAAAAATGATTTAATACTTACTGCTCTCATAAATGAAAATTTATATGTTGTGGATTTAGATTATTTATCTTAGAAAAATATTTCATGTTTAAATGCTTTTAATAAGGAATATTGGTTATGGAATAAAATATTAGGACACTGTAATGTGCACTTAGTTTGGAAACTGACTATGAAAGGGTTAGTTAGAGAATTACCTAAATTTCAATTCCCACTTCACAAATTTGTAATCCCTGTCAAATGGGAAAATAACACAATGTTTCTTTCAAACCAAAGAATGATGTTTCTAATTCTAAACCACTTTAGTTGGTTCACATGGATTTTTTTAGACCATCAAGTGTTTCAAGTTTAAATGGGAAGAACTATGTTTATGTTATTGAAGGTTATTTTTCTAAATATTCATTGGTATTTTTTCTAGCTCACAACAGTGAAGCATGTTATTACATCATTAAATATTCCAAGTCTATAGAAAATTTTAGTGGACTTATAATTAAGACCTTCTGAATGGATCATCGTTGTGAGTTTGGAAATCAGGATTTTTAATTATTTTTCTCAAATAATGTCAATATTCCCAATTTCTCTTCTCCTAGAACACCTCAAAAAAATGGAGCTTTGGAAATAAGAAATAGGAAACTTTAAGAGATTTCCTGGACTATTCTTAATGAATTAAAATCTACCAATCTATTTTTGGACTGAATCTATTAATATAGCTTGTTACATTATCAATAGAGTCTTGATTAGTCGAGTTTATAAGAAGACCCACTATATGATTTAGAATAATAAGAAGCCTAAGGTTAATTAATTAATGTTTTTTATTTCAAAGTATTTATCCTTAAAAATCAATATAATCATGAAAAGTTTAAATCAAAGAGTGATGGAGTAATTTTCCGAGGTTACTCAATCTCTATTAAAGCCTATATAGTATTTAATATGTGAATCAAATGTGTGGAAGAATCTATTCATGTAAAATTTTATGAGACTGATCCATAGAAACCCAAACCCTCAATTTAACATCTTGAGAAAGATATGTCAATTCTAGACATTAATTATAAAGATAGGAACCCCCTGTAAAAGTAACTAGTTAAAGGATTATTCCAGAATCTGCACCTGTGGAGTCTAAACCTATTGAAAACCATGAAGTTCCTAGTTCAAATATTTCTAGAGGTATTAGAACTCTCAAGAATCATCTTTTAGATACGGTAGTTGGTGATCGTAATAGAGGGACACAAACATGAGCTACTCTGGGAAGGCAGGTTGAAAATCAGGCATTTATTTCACAGCTTGAACAAAAAAATCTTAATGATGCAATCAGTGATGAATTTCGGGTGATAGATATGCCAGAAGAATTAAATCAGTTTGAAAGAAATTTTTTTTGTGAATTATTAGATATAACTAAATAAACATTGACCATAGGCACTAAATGGGTGTTTAGAAGTCAAGTTAATGAATCTAGAAACATAGTTAGAAAGAAGCCTAGACTAGTAACACAAGGATATATTACAAAAGAAGGGATAGACTGTGCGGAAACCTTTTCTCTTGTAGCTATACTAAAAGACAATAGAATACTACTTCCATATGCAGCTCATCAGAATTTCAAAATTTATCAAATGGATTTCCAAAGTGCATTTCTAAATGTGTATATAGTTGAATATGTATTTTTTGAACAACCCCTTGGTTTTATAAATCCCCATTTTCCAAATCGTGTTTTTAAACTATCAAAAGCATTATATGTCCTGAAATAAGATCTAAGGGCTTGGTATGACAAACTTAGTTCTTTTAAAATATCAAAGGTTTTACTAAAGTAATAGAGGATCCAAAATTGCTTATTGATTTGATATGTAAAGTTGTTTTAATAGTAAAAATTTATGTAGATGATATAATTTTTGGATTATCTAAATACACTTTTGTACTAATTTTTCAAAAATTATGCAAGAGGAATTTGAAATGATATTAATCGGGGAAAATAAATTTTCCCTTGGATTTAAAATTTTCCATATTAAAAATGTGAATATTCTAAATCAAATTTATACTTCTAAGTCTGTTTTGAAATGTTTTGGATTGGATATTAATAATGGTAGTGATAAACCTTTGAGTACCACTTTTAAGTTGGATGTTGAAGAAGCTGGTAAACCAGTGGATCAAAAAAAGTATAGAGGTATGACTGGAGGTCTTCTATACCTTACTACTAGTAAAATTGATATTATGTTCAGTGTATTCATGTGTTCTTGTTTTCATGCCAATCCCAAATAATCTTATTTAACTACTGTTAAAAAGATTTTTAAAAAACTCAAGTTTACAATAAATTTATAACTATTTTATCCAAGAGGGAAACCATTTGATTTAATAATTTATTCCAACTATTACTGTACTAGTTGTAAGTTAGATAGAAAAAGACCCTCTGGAACATGTAACATGTTAGTAAAGTCACTAGTATCATGGTGTAGTAAGAAACAGAATTATGTTGCATTATCTACTACTGATGCTGAATATATAGTTGATGGTAGATTTTATGCTCAAATTATGTGGATTAAACACACATTAAAAGACTATGGATATCAATTAAAACATGTCTCAATAATGTTTCATAATACGAGGGCTATTACAATTTCCCAAAATTAGTTTTATCAAGCAAGGACAAAGCATATTGAAGACATACATAACATCATGAGAGATCATTATCAAAGAGGTGATATCACTCTTGAATTCATCAGTATAGAACACCAATTGGATTATATATTCAAAAAACTGATGAATTTTTAGAGGATAAATTACATCAATCATGAGTTAGGTATGATAAAAAGTTGAGTTAGAAACCTCACCGTTACAAAAATCACCATTAGGGTCCTCACCGTTAGAATCCTCACCATTAGAAACCTCATCGTTAGAAACCTCACCATTAGAAACCTCTCTATTTGATACCTTACTGATAGGACCTCATAGTTTGGACCTTAACGTTAGGACCTCACTGTTAGGACATTACCGATGACGCATTACTGATATTCAACTTTTGTCTGGGACATTAGCATTTTTCAGCTGGAATCTGAATCATTTTTAGTTTAATTTTTTTCTTTTACATGATTTGTTTTCTTGATCCCTAAATGATAAAATTAAAACAAAGATGGCATTTTTATCCACATCAAACCTTCTCCCAGATCATTTTCTCTCGAACCTAAAACATCTACTGGAATCCTTGAACCTCTCCAGATTTATGGAAAGAGTGAAATGGTTGTTGGTTGCCGATGAAGGAGATGCGCCAGATCCTAAGAGACGAAGAGCTGAGTCTAGTAGTGGAATTTAGATAGTGTCATAAGTGCCTAATCCATATTTATCGATGTGGAAGATATTTATTGGAATAGACCATAGCTCGGAATGGCTTCTGATGATCTGGTCTTTAGTGCTAAAGTCACAGGAATCTCATGTTTGGGATGAGTGATTTTAAAAAAATTATGGACCTTATTATCCAAATCTAGTGAAGGAATTTTAGGAGTACCTCAAGTTTGAGAAGTATGAGGATGAGCACAGAATGTATTCACAAGAGAACGGAGTAAGTATTAGCTTCTCCTCTACTGAATGGGCTGAATGATTAATAGTACCACATGAATGGATTTTTGACTATTACTCAAAAGTGGTTCCTCCTACTTCTGAGTTCTTTTGTTCTGAAGATGCTCTGGATAAATTGATAGGGAGTGGGATCCCTAAAAAAGTTATTTTTGTTGATATATAAGAAGAAGAAAATCTAATGTTTTTTTTATCCTGCATGTTTTGAGTCCCAGGAGAGGGGACTTTATGACACTAAAATTTTATGTTGTATTTATTCTGTATCTATTAAAGCATGGACATAAAATTAATTTATGTATGTTGTTGATAATTAAACTAGAATACATGACCAAGCCCAAATCCAAATCCAATTCCCTATTTCCTTCTATTTTTATAACCCTTATGTTGAAAGTGAAATGAATTTCTAGAGCTACGGAGAAAACTGTTGTTGTGGGGGATAACTATTGTATCACCAAAGTGATTTTCAAGTTGATGAAGATCAACTAGAATCCATGGATGAGGATATGGGTGAATGATTCGGCTATGTTATATGAAGATTTTAACCCTGTGGATCATCCATGAAGGCCTATGAATAAGGGACACAGTGGTCTTAACCCTGATGAAGTTGACCTTTCCTATTCATATGTAAAATCATAAGAAGATGATATTGTGAAAGAAGGAGTGTATTCTCTTATAGATGACAGGAGTGATCCTAAAATTACCTCTATTTCTCATATAGTATTGTATCCTTTGGTATTCCCAGTCCACCAAAAAGGATTCCTAGAATGGAGACTGTCCTAAGGGATGTTGATGAGAAAACCAGTGAAGAAGAAGGGGTTGAAAATGTCTTAAGAGATATTTGAGATACCTCAGATGAGGACGAGGACTCTGAGTCATGTCGTGATGACTTTGAAATAGCTACTGTAGAATGTGAATAGGATGGTTTATGTCTTAGTCCTCTAATAGGACATATAGAAAGGGTAAATAGTGGAGTTGACGACGTTGCTGATTCAGTTGAAAATGAAATTTCTCTAGATGTAGACGATGATTCAGCTGAAGAAGCAGTAGTTAACCCTCTTGGTGATGGTGTTGATCAAGGACGTATAGAAGTGATAATTGTGGTAGATCATGATAATTATCCACCTGAGGGGGAGGGTCCTATTAATACATGATCAGTTGTTGTTGCTCATTTGAAAATAGGACTAGATAGAAGCACCTATATTTGTGGTGTTAGGTTTTGATTATAGAGATTCTGAATATGACAAGCCTATTAGTAGTCCTCCAATTCCTACTATGTCAAAAACTACTATTGTGTAGCCATTATTATTTCTGCCTCTAGAATATGTGAATAAGAATGATTTAGAATCAATAAAGATAGATCTGAGGATCCACATTGATGTGAGAGTCGTTGGTTTAGAGAGGGATATGACTCAAAATCAAGAAGATGTCACTTCTACAATAGAAATCCTAGTTTCTACATTTCACTTAGCTAGGTTACATGAGGTCAAGGTATGTAGGAATCTGGTACATGAATTTTCAGATTCTACAGAATCAGTGAAGTAGTCTATTGCTAGCATAGATGCCTATATGGATTTAAGAGATCAGGTGGATAGAGATACCAGATGTATCAAGTGTGCGGTTCAGTAGTTGGTAATTATGATTGAGGACTTCAAGAAGTCTATGGAAACATATGTCAAAGTCCAAGATGATGATTTGAAAAGGCTCATCAGTTGGATAACCAAATATTTCAAGGAGACATGAGATTTTTTTCTGGAACCTCTTGGTGAAACTGCTTCCACTTCAGCTTCTCCTCCAGTTGATATAGAGGATTTCATATTTGTTGTTACAGAAGAAGTATAATGATTCTCTTGTGCGAGTACTCAAGACCCTTAATCAGTGACTCAATTCATTTTAATTACTAGGGAAATTCATAAGCTCATGGGATATTATTTAAGGGAATCTTCTCAAGATCAAAAGGATATCAAGGATCAAGTTGAATTTTATTACAAAAGGGTATATACTAAGAATCAGATGGATGGTCACTTCAAGTTAATGTTGGAGATCTTAAGGATCCTACCTGTTAGTCAAGACTTTAACGATTAGGTTAGCAGGATTCTATAGTTGAATTCTGTTTTGGAGAATTTTTTGATGAATAAGGATGATTTTATCTATTCTATGGAATGAGTAGGAAATATTATTATGGACTTCAGGAATCTTCTCTTTCCTTTCCTCCATGTGGACTGCACTCCCATCATTTTTCCACCATCATTTCCTTCTACCTCAGCTATTTCACGTTCTACTAGTGCTGCACCTTTGATGACTCTTGCTTTGGACATCGGGAGCTAGATTGCCACGATTTCTCAGAGATATACTCACTATAGTACTACTAATTCCTCGATGGCTACTCCTCCTACACTACTAAATACCACCCCTCAGCCTATCCCTACACCTCCAGAACCTGCATCTTCTGCTTCCAAAGATAAAGCTCCAATGGACATCTCTGATATTGAGTGATTGTGAACTGTCATAGCTAATAGGGATTGGTGTATCTATTTTTGCATATTGTACTACTTCTTTATACATACAAACACTCCCTTTCCTCTATTTTTTATGTACAATTTTTGTAAATCACAAAGGGGGAGAAATATTTGAACTTGAATGTGTATGCTAATATGTGTATGCTAACATCACTAATGGAATCCCTAATAAAATTTGCAGATGTGTTTGGCTATAATTCAGAAAATACTAACATAATTTGTTATTATGAAACATGGGGATATTGTTGGAATCAACAGTTTTGATAATCCCAAATTATGTTTTGATAATCCCAAATGATGGTTTGATAATCCCAAATCTTTTTCATTTATATAAAGTATCATGTTTATAATATAGGATAATCATTGTGTAAAAATTATTCTTATCTCAACGTGATACCTGTGTATTGTTAATCAAACGTCCATCATTTTATGGTTATAGTTCATAAATTATCAAAGTATGAGGTCACCGATACGTGGGTACTGATACGAGGTCACCGATACAAGGTCACTGATACGAGGTCACCAATACGAGGTCACTAATATGAGTTCACCGATACATGGTAACTGATACAAGGTCACTGATACAAGGTGATTGATACAAATTCACTGATACATGGTCACCGATACAATGTTCATCGATGCAGGCCTGATGTTGAAGGTTACCACAAATGATTACCGATGGAAGGTTACAGTTGGAGGTTTACGATGGGCACCTGTGGTTGACCCTAACCGATGGGAATATAACCATTGCCACTCTAACAATACAATTAATTTTTTCAAATTTTATGATTATTCTAATGGTCAAATTTTCTAACATTAATTCTTTTAAATTAATTAATGCTTTCTGTAGACATATTAGGAGGCCATATCTTGATAGTGTGTGGTACGAGAAATATTGCACATGATGAACTTACTCATATTGTAGGACCTATAATTGAAAGAGAAGACTGAGTAATAATGATATATAGAGGCATAGAGAAAAACGAGTAATGGAAGTTCAGATGTTAAATGCATAAGGAAGGATTTACTGAATAATAAGGAAGAACCATTCATGTACCATCACTACAAACCCCATGATCTTCATGAGGATCATTTTGTGATAACAACTTGAGGCTGCCTTCAGTGTCTCATAAAAATTCAATCAAATCATGAAGTAGAACTCTCAATTCTTGAATGCTTATACATGGAGTTGCGTCTCTCTATTTTGGAGACATCATCTAGAGATAGACTCAAACATCAAATTCTTCTCTTCTAGGAGTCAAGAGATGAACTAGAAACAAATATAACCTTCTAAAATCAATCTCATCATAATTTTTATTTTTTGTTTCTTATTTTATTCATTTCTAAGAATTGTGTGTGTCTATCTATTTCACACACTATCTCTTCTTCTTAAACATGAGGATACTGAATATCCTCATATCAAACATCATATAAATTTGTTTCCCACATATAACTTTGGAAGAGACTGTATTTGTTCTGTAAGGTTTTTTTCCCATTAAGTACTTTGGAAGAGGTTGTGAACCCTAGAGAGTTTGTAAAAATAGTTTTAAAGCCTAATACATGTTGTGAATCATGTTCATTTCTAATATAAACAACTTGGTGGAAGGTGATCACCCGGTGTAGAGGATTATGTCTCGGCTTGAGACTGAACATCTTCCTTACTTAACTATGCACTATAATTTTTTATACTCGGTTTTATTTATTTTACACTACATATATTTTCTAAAACATAAATCTGTATTGATTTCACTTTGATAGTTATTTTTTGTTAGTGTGTGTATTTTTTAAAAACAGTATACTTGGTTCAAAAGTTGAAGAAGTGTTATACACTAATTCAACTAAGTACTAACCAAAATTTTAGAAACATTTTGACCAATTATACATTGATATCTCTACTACCTTAACTAGATGGGCCATTTTCAAAATTTGGGGGATCTTTATATTAAACTTTTTAACAGAAACTTTAAGTGGAGACTCAATTCACCCCCCCCCCCCACCCTTGAGATTCCACTTCAATATACATTGATGTAATGAGTTATTAATGATAATTAAAATGTTTCAATGGTAATATAAATATTTTAGTTATTTTGGGTGAGGATGAATCATTATAAAATATTTTAATGATAAACACTTGGACTATATTGATTAATTTTTATCACCACAAACTCATTTTATTTTATAATTAAATACCATGTATAAAAAATTTATTCAAGAACATAAAATAGTATATATTACATATATAATGATCCAATTCAACAAAAAAATTGTTTTGTGTCCATAATTTCTGTTGGTAATAAAAATTGAAAACCCATCGTCCTTTGTTGTGATAAACTAACACATCTCAAACAATTTTTTTATTTTTAGTATAAGTAGAGTGGAAAATCGAGATGATGATGAAATATTCCATTAGCATAATATAATTATATTTCAGGTAATGTATTGAAATTATCAGAGAATTTTGATTATGTGAAGTCAGGATAGAGAAAAAAAATAATGGAACATGTAAAATAAGATGAAAAAAGGAAGAGAAGTTCTCTTTTAGAGCACACCTCCATCAGAATCCCCATGAAGCCAATTTTTTGAATTTGGTTAAGATCATAAGGTCTTGGACTTGGGGGAGGTCTTGGAAAGATTATTTGAAATAACATAGGCATGTATCAAAGCTTGAGTGGTGTGAAAGGAAGAGGGGGTGAGGGTGGTTTATATAGTAAAGGGGATGTGGGTTTTCGTAATATAATAATAATTAGTTTATAATATTTCATTAAGGAATTAAATATAGATGATTATATTAAAAAACTAGTAATAAGATAATGTGAGTGAAAACGATGTGTTCTAACCTCGGTAGGACATTATCCATGTCATAAAAACCTCTAATTTGAATTTATAATAATTTATTGTATTTTATTATTCACCAAAAATTAAATTATTTCAAAAAAAATCCCAAAAAATATACCTAATCCTTTATCGAAATTTAGAATCCAAATATGAACTCTGTTTTTTAAAAATAATTTTTTAAATATGGAAAGTATAATTTTTAATTAAAATCATCTTTTAATTGAAAACTTTCAACACATAAAATATTCATCTTCATTTTTAAGGTTCCTAGATTTTATTTACACATTAAGGGGTATGGTTGCCATTCATAAGGGTCATATTACTATGTGTTAGAGAAATTTATGTTTAATTGATTAGTTAGGACAATTTCCTATAAATAACAATGTTTTGATCCACAGAAACTCAGTGCTTTTTACAATATAGGCTTCCTAAATAATTGAAATCATTTAAGATATATATACCATAAAAATGTTTGGGGTGTTATTATTTATGATGGTCATCCAAATTTATCTTTCCATATATTAAGGGCATGTTTCACTATCCCTTTTACATTAACATATTTCAACTAAGGAATTATGAAATTCCAATTCCTTCAATTACATGTGTGTGTTAATATTTACAGGATGTTATTTATTGAAGGTATAGAGAATGTGACACCTTGGGCTTTTGAATGTGTAACATCATGTTACATAGTTTATATGACATGAAATAACAATATATAAAGAGAATATAAAACCCATATATATTATGATAGATTTATTTTTAAATAAATTCAATCTATTTGATATCTCGTGATTAACACGACACTAATTTTAAACAAAACACCTTACTCTATTAAACTAGTTTTATTCAAAATGTGATAGCTATAGACTAGAGAATAATTTTCATAGTATGAATAGGAATAAATAATTTTTGACACAAGCTCATTGGATATATATTAATGATAAATAGAAAGATCATTCTTATTATAGAAAATGAAATGTTTTCGAAGAAAAAATATTTTTATAAAAGAATGATTAGTCAACATTGAATGTATAATATATGATTTATTTTTACAACACAAAGAAAAACTATTTTACAAAATTAAATACATTTATGAAATCAAAATATAAAACTTTTCTTGGGGTGAATTTGTTGTATTTTTCATAAAATATTTTTTTTTATGATTTGTGAAACATAAAGATTTTTATTGAATCATTCCTTTTAGTTTAAATAATTTAAACAAATCAATTATATTTTAAATTCATTTAAATTTAATTAAAATTCCAATTATTTTAAAATTTAACTAATTTAAGCTATTTTAATCAACTTCATATTTAATTATTATATGAATAATTTTATAGTTATTATATATTAATATTTTTAAACCGCTATTTTCATTGAATTTGTGGGTATAATATTAAAATGGATTATTCAAATTTTTTTAATTTATTTTGGTAATTTATTTTAAAATTTTATAAGAACAATGATTTATATTATTTCATATTATCAACAAATGTTTTACCCATTATCAATAGTAAAATAATTAATGATTAATTACCATGGTGAAGGAAAAAATAGGTATACTAACGGGTTAAAGTATAAATATAATTGTTAAAATGTCCTAATGAAATTTAGAATTCCAACTGTCTAGCGATATATTAACCTTAAAAGAAGATAAATTCTATAATGATCAATTTTAGTAGATTTTTTCAAGATAAAAATTTGTGTGTAATTGATTCTTTTTAGAAAACACATGTGTGTCCATCCACACACATATAAATTAAAAGTCCCTCTTATACTTTATTTACTATTTCATATCCTTTTTTTCTATACATGACTAAATAACAACATTAACCCCCTACAAACATCGTAGAATATATTGTTTTGATCTTTGATCTATCCTAGGATGTATTTAAAAAATATATTGTCTGAAGATGAGGTAATGTTCTAAAACATGTATTTTTATTTTTTTTATTATTCCACATCTATAAAATATTATAATGACATTATTATAATATATATTTAGTTTTTACATATAAACAGAGTTTATTATGTTAAATTCATGACCAATATCCATCACTACATTCATCAAAATGTAATTGAAATTAATGATCATATGTATGGTGGACTAACTCCTTAGGAACCGATGTAATTAATTTTCCATCACAACTTTTAATGGTTGTATATAATGAAGAAGTTAACAAATATTTGTGATATTTACATTGTTATTATATTTCATGGATTTCAATATCACATATCACTTTCTTTATTTCATTTTATTTAAAATAGGATATCTTCACCAAGGTGTACTTTGGACTATCTCTTAGGGAAGTGAAGTGATTATTTTATTCATTTATGCATTACAAGTTAATAAAAATAACCTTAATTAATATATATAATATATTGTATAGAATATTTATTCTTAAAAATTAATATATAACCCACTTCCTTACCCTTTTAGTCATTATTGGAATGATATAAACCCTCGTGTGTACATATTACCAACAGTTAGAATCAAGATATGCGATTTCTTTTCCATGATCAGACTTAAATTATTATTATAATGTGTATATAATGATTAAATATTATATTGATAATATTAATATCATAATTGATATTCTGGATTGATATCTTATAAATAAGGACCAAAACATTTAAGATAAAACAGACATGAGAAAATTAGATAATTAAAACTAAAACAATGAAAAAAATGAAATATTATGGACCAACTAGTGGAATTTTTTATAATAGGATCATATATCACATAATAAATACTAATATGGCTCTAGTAAAAACTAATCACACTATTAAAACAATTATATGTTAAAATAAACCACATTCAACTAAAAGTAAGATTGAGGTAAGGGATCTATTATCAATTTATCTTCATTGATGCATGTCATAATTGTAAACACTTAGTATATTCTATATGGGGTATATAATACCCATTTTTCATATAATATCTTCAATAAAAAAAATTCATTTTATTTTAATTTTATTTTATTTATTTCTTTTAAGGGGATTTTACATGAAAATTACCCAGTGGTAAATAATTTTATATATAAATTTAATTTCATGTGGTTATATCATTTATAAATTACTTGGGGCATTCTATGATTATGTGTGGAAAATTATTTAGTCATATTATTTTAAATTATATATTTTTTTGAAATTTAAATATTATACACATAATTTACACATTTTTTAATACTCACTTCAATGTTATAGTCTTTGTAAGGGTTTATTTCACAATCCCATTTAAATATGGATTGTTTATACTTCAATTTTAATTGAAGGAAATAATTTGATAAATATTTAATAAAAAACTTCAATGTTCATATCCCATAGTTATTTATGATATTTTCATGTAATTGTACTACATTATTCACTTTGTTACTTGAAATGTCTGAGAATTTATTTAATGAAATATAACATTATTTATCTCTTCAGTTTAAAAAAAATTTCAATATAAATGAATATTTTTTTAAAAAATTATATAATATTTTTTAAATTTATCCAAATGACTTATTAATGAAATATTTACATATGAATGATTTTTTTAAAAAAAATTATTTTGATATGTATGTTCATTTCATTTTTCAAATAAGGCGTGTTTCCATTTTACCACCTATATGAAATCATTATTCCTTTGAAAATATACAACATGTATGTATTTTCTTATATTCATGATAAATAAATTATTAAAATCATCCATTATAAATTTAATTGGTTACATTCAAGAAAAAATATTATCAAAATATTATGTGAAATTTTAGTCTGGTTAAATAATTTCAAACCTGAAAAGGTTAATTTTTTTGAATTTTTAATGATATTTTGTGGTATTTCTATTCATCGATGACATCAACACATTATTGTGTATATGATCCAAGTTATATATGGGGTTTGATACCATCCTTACTATTTTAAAAAATTAATTATAAAGAATTTGTTATAAGAAAGTATTATAAATAACTTTTTTTGATTAATTCTATCATCATTAAATTTCCATTAAAACATTTATTTTGTTTATAATTGGAAGTTACATTTCCCCTAAATATAAATATTATTTATCATGGATATACTTATTATATAAATTTTATTTCATTTATAAATATGGTTTTATACATTAAAATTTATATTATTAAATGTGTAAAGTATTGGATATCCATATCCCATTTTTGATAAAGATTTTTTTTGTAATGCACATTGGTTCATTTATTAAATCGATTATTCATTAAATGAATAATTCATTGGACATGAAGATTGAGGCGTGGATCAGTTATATATAACACCTTGATGAATTTTTAATTAGATGAGATAGTTTAGTTAGTAATCCTTAATTAAATGGATTTTTGGTTCATACCTAACCATCAGTTTTAAACTGTCATTTGATAGGTCTTAAGAGTATAGATATCATGATTCCTAAGATTAGGATGTCCAATAATTAAGAATTTACTTCATTAATAATTATGTTGTTATTATCCATGATATTTCAACAATTATATTATCTTTTGATGAATTTAATTTATTTTATATTGATTAAAAGAAATGTGATTTATGTTATTTACCATTATATATTGATTATTCATTCTCAAATAGTGATAGTAATGTTATTTATTATAAATAATGTGTTTTTAGTAATTTACATTTCCATTTTAATTATGGATTATATATTCATAAGTATAATGTTATTTATTAAATGGAATGTGTGTTCAGTTATTTACCAAGTCATATTTATTATTCCTAAAGTAATTATGACAAAACAATATTTTAATTTAATTTATTTTTAGTTTTTTATCATTCCATGCTGATTATGATTATTATTACATGATATATTCCATTTAACATTACCCATACAAAGCTTTTGATCTAACCAATACATTTTTCTTTTTGAGGAATCTAGGATGTGTATAATGAATGATCTATAAGAATATATCATTGGGGATAATGATATTATGAAAAACTATTTTGTAATTTGTTTATTCATATGTAATATTGCAATCATTTATATAACTAGTTTACCATGACTACTAAAATATTTGATCCTTTTGTGATGTGAATCCACGTAACTAATTCTAATGTAATAAATAACACACCAACTCTAGGCTTCTTGTTCCATGAGCATTATACTACTGGTTGAGCTTATTCATCAATTTATATGTCCATGAATTGGTTATTTTAGAATATCAAGGAATCATGATCAATTCATATTATTTTTTACGAAGAATGATATTCAAATCAGTCATTTTGGATATTTCATGAGACATATACATCATTTTTTAAGTTATAATCAAGGTTCAGATCCTAACCTTATGCCATGATCATTTTTTCCTTTCTATATTATAGTATTTAGGTACTATAACAATTTTAAATTTTATGAAATATATTATTTTGATTAAATTTAATTTCATATATGTCATGAATTACAGAAAACATTGAGTTTCCATGAACTGTGAAAAATAATTAATAAATTTATTTTAAAAAAGAATTATTACCTAGCCATTAATCATGGCTTCAAGAATATGAATTATAAAATTTGAAATATTAATTTTAATGGTTTTATATAAATTAATCATATTGAAAAATTCACTTAATTTTAAAAAAAAAATTTCATATTACAAAAATAATATTTTTTAAAAAATAATTTAATTTAATTTGTCGAAATATAACAAAACAAATTTCTATAAATTTTTTAAAAAAATTAGTTTATAAATGTACCTGTAAAAATTATCTTAGAGTGATGTTTTTAGTTTTCTAATATAAATTATTTTATGATGAGTAGTGGAGAAAATTCCTATTTGGTTAAAGATAATATTTTCATTTCAAGAATATATAAGTTTTATATTGTTTTATTTTTTTTTTAAAATAAAAATATGATCCAATATATATTAATTTATCCATTTTTTTCATTTTAATCAATTACATATTAAATTTTAATAATGATTAATTTTTTGACTTTTCAAACTTTTCTTTTTAGGAAACGCCTTTTTTTCACATATGTGGGATTATTTTTAAAATAAAATTTTACAATTATATGAAGGGAATTTTGTAAAATGGATTACATATTATATGTTATAATAATTTTTATTTTTTAATATGATCCACATTATTATTAACCCTAATGAATATTCAAAAATATTACAATTAATTATCATGATTAAGTACAAAATTAGATTAAAGTGGAGTAAACTAAATTGATTGCCACTAAAATGACATAACAAGTTATAAACCTCCATTGGATGGATATGTTTTGACATTATCACCTATTTCTTTCAATAATTTACCATTTTAGATCTCTTTTGATTGTGAAATACATAGGAACACCTTTTTCTATTCAAAAATTACTAGTGTGCCACTCACCTCTCATATGAAAGGCAACCCCTCTCATTTTCTATTCACCATTATAATAATTGTTTTTCATCTAAAACCTACCAAATCATCTTTTTTAATTCCCTAAAAACATCATAGAATCATTTTTAGGATAATAAATCCAATATAAGAGGGCCTTAGGCTAAATCTAATGTAGTATATTGATGAAGATGTAATGTATTTAGTTAAGCATTTTTGTATTACTTCATCGACTAAATATTTCAAATATTTTACAAATATGGTAAAATATGATCACTTGTATCTCTCATTTATTTAGATGAAATTTTTTAATGTAATATCCTATATTTATCTTATCTTCCCTCAAATGGGAAACAATATCATCTTTCATGTATTCGGCAGACTCCCTCCATGTGAACTATTGTCATTAATTTTCCATCACTTCCTCTCATGGTTGGATATATTAACGGTTTTTATATGATATCTGTGATATTAATTATATTATTATACAAATTTATTTATAATACTACATTTACCATATTTCATTCCATCCCATTAGAATATAATAATGTCGCTCGTGTGATAGGGAGACTTCCACGTTGTGAACCAATATGAAATATTTTTCATTTCTCTATTACATGTATGGTTATAAGGACAGATTAAATTGGCATGAAAAATATTTTATATATATTTTTACTATTGAAAATATTATATCAGATATACCTTCTTACCTTCCATTCTTTGGGGGTTATGATATTATGGTTCGTGTGTTCGAAAGACCTCCTCCTCACGAAGAGATGTGATTTATTTTTTGAAATATTATTTACATGGAATTTATACATACATGATTAAATAAATAAGTTTTTTAGATATGACATATATATGAATTTGTAATTGTACTATATTTAATACCCTTCATTCATTCAATACTTATAGAAAATGAATGTATGGACCCAACACTATAAATCCTCGAGCTGGTGTCTACTATCAATTACATTTGAATGATTGCAAGGAATAATATACCAAAGGACCAAGAGATTAGTACTCATGGTAAACTAGCTTCATAAATAATTATTTATTTACTAATTAAAACCCTAATTACTATATAAAGCTTCCTAAATAAATAACAATGAAGATAACACTAATCCATATAGAAAACCACTATATATATTTCATAGTACGCTTCTTGGATTCCTAGGGAATGAAACGTAATTAATGTTATCTAACATTCATTATAAGGTAAATAATAGTATAGTCAATAATAAATCAATTGTTATAGTCAATATTTAGAGGTAAATAATTAAACACACATGTTATGTAATCAATAAACTAAATGATTGTATGTAAACAATATTGAATGGTAATAACTGGGAACACATTCCTTTCAAATAAATAGATAAGAACAAATAAATTTGGATAGGTAAGAAAACTGAATCACATTCTTTTAAATTGATGAACTAAAAATTAAATGTATCCTTATATATGTTGATGAAAAATATTTGGGATGAATAATAACTTAAACTAAATGATGGAAAATCATGATTATTATAAGTCTTGTTTCTTAGGTAGATGGTACCCTTATCATCAAGACCTTTCACAATATGGTTTACAACATATCATGTACAAACCCATATAATTTGGCTAGCCAAATGAAACGACCCATGATACTACGGAGGCATCGGGGGGCTATCTATTACTTGGCCCCACCAATGTCATAACAGTTCAAAACATTACTTGCATATTGAATAATAAATTTAACAATGTACCTGATAAAATAACATTATAGAGTAAGTGTTATAGATTAATCATTATTTCCTCAATTAAAAAAATAACACTTAAAGTGAACACTATATAAAAAATTATATACGGTTTATAAAATGTACATATCCATGATAAATGAAACATGTAAATAGGGTAAATTCAATGACCAATGATTATTGGAAAATTAAATATTTCAAAGTCACAAAAGGCATCATTAAGTTAATGTGAATTATATATTTGTAAAAATAAATCATAATCCATAAAGAATATTATTAAGGATTTTATCAATAAAACATACCACATGTGGAGTAAAATAAAGTGTTATTGCAATTTATGAAAGTAAATTTTATAAAAATATATTCTCATAACATTATTGAAGAATATATCCTTTTGTTTGGATAAACCATATCATTGAATGTCAATTTTAAGGTATATTTAAAAATTAATCTTCTAAATATGAAAATTAAACATCTATTAAATAATGGTGGGTAAATCCTTATAATTTGTATGAGGTAAAAAAATACCTTTTCATGGTAAATAGATTAAAAAAATAATTGTTTAAATATAGACCAAAAGACTCCATTAAAAATATTAGTAAAAGTAAAAAAGGGAAAAAATATATTTACCAATTAAATTCAAAAACATTTTTGAAAACATTTTATCCAAAAATGTTTTTTGAATATAAAAGGACCTCCGACTGAAGTAAAAAATAAATTTGGATTAAAATAATTATTACTAAAGAGAAAGAAAATTATACTAATACATTAAAATTTCATTAATTACCTATAGAGAGAGAGATAAACCATTTTATTTAATAATTATTACATAATTTACCTAAAATAAGATAAAATTTAAATATCCTTTATTTTATTTTTGTGGAAAATATTCTTTTAACATTCTAAATACCCTCATACCTCATTATAACAATTTGAATCATAATCCTAATGAAAAAATAATATTTATTCAATTTTTTCGATAACATGAACAAATTTAATTACTAATATTATATATAAAAATTCCTAGTAGATACAATATAAAAAATAATTAAGTGGTGACCATGATATTTATCTCACATAAGTAAAAAAAAAGTGAGACGAAAAATCTACTACATTGAGATTCCATTCAGGTGAAAGTCTATAAAATTCCAATATAATTACCCTATGTTAACAATATAACTATTTGAGAACATATTTCATGTTTATAATAACTATTATTACCCTTATTACCATGTTATAAACAACTACATAAATAATTATGTTTACACAGGTTGTTTATAACAAATTCAGTTTATTTGTCAAAAACAACTTTGGTAGATCAATAATGGTTAAAGGGATAATTATATAAAATATAAATTATAATAATACTAAATAAATTATCCCATTCATACATAAATTAATTTTTTTGAACCCAATAATTTAATATGTTAATGAAAAATGAATAAACTTTAAAATCATGGATATGTTTGGTCATACATACGCCAGAGTAATGTTCTCATTTTTTCATGATTGTTATGGAAATAAGGTAAGTAAAATATTATACATTAAAAAATACCATTATATAAAAAACCCATATCAGTTAGTAAAATATAATTATATATATCATTATTTTAATATAATAGGAATCACACCATATAGACAAGGTTGTAGTACACACGTCCAAGAATGATGTTATCACTTTTTAGTGTGTGTGAAAATTTAACAAGGAAAATGTTATATATATATATATACTATTTTCATAAATATAAATATTTTATGAATATAATATATTTTTTATTTATGTCTCATATTTATAATTAATAATATCTTTTATGCATTCAATGTATAGTATAAATGAATCACATCTCTTTGAGGAGGTGGTAGTCGTCACTTCTGCAAACGACTATATCATATTCATACACAATAAAATATATAAAGAAATAATTTATAAAAAATTAAAAGAATCACAAATAAATAATAAATATCATATATAACATATATAAAAATATTTTTCTTCACAAATTCTACCTTTAGAAATAGTAATGTAACAATGAACAATCATCATTTCGTGAGGTAGTAGTTCACCATAAAAACATCCTTGTGTATTTAGGACACTTTTTTTTATATAATAATGTAATAATAATATATTGGGGAATTTAAAAAGAATATATATCTAAATATCTTTTGGAATGATTTTACCTCTTAATTTGGTAATTTATTTTGGTTTGTACCAAATGAATACCTTGGATGGATTTCATCACAAGGGGATGATTATAATATTAGGGAATGTAATTTAACAATCTATTTATGATGTTATTTTATGAACCTATGTAGTTTTATAGGTATGTGTAAAGATTAGAACTGGTGGCCTTTTATTGTGGAGTAGGAGTGGAACTCTTAAAATACATTGAAAAAGGAATTCCTACAACATTTTTAATGTTTCATGTGGATATGATAATGATTAAATTTATATAAAATAGAAAATAAGGTCTAAAAATTTATATAAAATAGCTATTGGAAAATTTTTACATGTTGTATTTTGCCTTCATGATATGGTTTAGTCACTTAATAATCATAATGTAACATTAATTGTTGTAATTAATTTTAACCACCTCCACTAATCCATTTTGTCAAAAGAAATTTAATAATTTTTGGACATTAATAATTATTATGATTCAAAATATGGAATAAATTTTTAAAAATTCTAATCATTGAATTTTAATAAATTGAATTAAATATAATATCGTATGTAGGACTAGAATCAGGGTTTTTAATGTAAAACCGTCTGAAAGATTGCTATGTTTTTAGGATCAATTTCAATGTGAAATTGTTAGAATTTCAGAAACTATATTAATGTATAAAAATATTATTAAATTAAACATTAATAAAAATTATTTTATTAATTTAACAATATAAATAAATTAGATGAAAAAATGTTTTGATCATTAATTCTATATTTTTAATTATTCATCAAAAAACTGATATGCTTCTAAAGAATATCAAAAATTAATTATAACATACATTTTATGTCTCTATTTAAATTTTTATGTATAATATGAAAAAATTAAATTTTCAAAATTGATCTTTAAAATATTTTCCCCATTAAAATACATTATACTTCCCATTATTAAAAATATATTTTTTCATATAGGAAATTTGGTTTTTTCTTATATTATACCTTTAAACCCTAATGGATGAATATAAAAAATATTTAATTAAATTATTAATATAAATATTTCATTAAAATAATTCACTAATTTTAAATAATTGTGTCTATTAAGACAAAACACATTTGAAATCATAAAAATAAAAATATTTCTTATCATTTCCAATTGGTTATTATTATCGTTTCACATTAATTATAAATAGATGAATTAATTTTATATTTATATAAGTAACAATTTTTCAAAAATTAGATAATAAAATTTATCACTTATAACATAATTTCTTGGTTATATCATGTTATATTGATTCATATTATTTTAATAATAAATTTTTTTATTTGGTGAAACTCTATCTTGCTTGTAACCCATGATATCGAGGAAGGTGGATATTGCGCATAATTCAAGCTATCAAGAAAGTTTTATTTTTAATGAGATTCAAGAGAATGAAGTATTGAATTAATTACAAGATATAGAATATATTATATTAATTTATGATTTTAATGTATCAGGTTAATATATTCCATTTTTTACAATATATTTTCAATGTTATAAACACTATTGAATATAAGGATGCAATTTGTAATTTTTGGGTGTTATATTCTCCCCAGCCTAATTAAATTTTTTCTTTCCAATATATACATGATCTTGGTAGTATATTGTCTTATATTTCAAATATTTTAATTACTTATCATGATATGGGTTTGTAAAACATCCTCTAGAAAAAAGATAATGTGAAATACCAAGGTCACATTAACTACCATGTAACTAGGTCTCTATGTATGAGAACATTAATGGAAACTAAAAACACTTTCTTAGAGGAAAAGTATAAATATTTATAGGTAGTGAATGAGGTCATAAATTACAAATATGAGAATTATCAATAGATAGTTGAGGGACTCAACTCCATAAATCATCAAATATTTATGTAACCATCATTTTAACTGAAATTAAGGTATTATGACAACATTTTATTTCTAAGTAATTTTTATGATGTTGGGTTATATTGATAACGACCATGAATATATATAATTTTTTTATTTTATATTCATTGATTTATTTTTATGAATCCAAACCACTGGTTTTTCTTTGATCAAATTATAACACAACCCATTACAAGTAGAAATTAATTATGAATAATGAATTTTTTCCTTATGAAATTAAAAAACATTTAATTGATTATAAGACTGGTAAAAGTTTTACCCAATACATCTAATTTCTTCTAATTATAATCCATAACTAATATGGATAATATATAAATCTATAATACTCAAAAGTGATATTACTTCATCAACATTAAAATATATTCATCAAATTGTTTACCTAAAAAATGAAAAATCAACCAGGACATTACTTAGGTAACTTGTTGGCATGAAACCCTTATCATCCATTATTCATGGGTTTAAGATCTGCAGGATTTCTATATTTGATAGGATTTATCCCAGATTATAGATTTTATTTTTCTAAATCATAATTAATATAATTTCCCAATAAATGTGATGAAAAACCTTAAAATAATGTTAATCACTATATAGATGTTTAATTATGGATTTAAACACATCCTCAACACATATATACATCAACCACTTATTTTCATACAGATCCTTCCTTGGTCTTAGATTTTATCCTCTATAAGAGAGAATTGACTCAGCTAATATCCAGGTTCCCCACACTTAACAAAAATTTATAAAGTATTTCTAAGGATGATCTTCAATTCCTTCAATCAAACCCTCCATTTTTCCTCAACAATTCTTTGTATTATGTACTAACATCCCACACATAATGCTTTTACCATTTCCATTTATACTATTTCTTAGGTGTTCATGTCTATGTTTCTTTAATGGGGGAAAATTAGGGTTCTTTTCTTTATGGTATCTATCATTCGATCTCCAAGAAACAATCATAATTATGTTATTTAGAGACTTTGGGAGTTGGTTAATGTATATTTTGTTAGTCATATTTTGGGAAAAATTGATGAGGCATAAACATGGTATCATTGAATATTATAACAAAATCATTTTTTTCTCATTATCTTCAATCTATCCTCGTTTTTCAATAATGACCTGACTTTTTCAGGTTGTAATCATTGACTAAAACCAAACTGAATATTGTGAGTTACAACAGTCAGAATGGGAAAAGCATTAAATCATTTGTATGATATCTAAATAATGAAAACTCATTTTTAATTCTCAAACAAATAATGTTTAACATTGATCATTAATCTTCATTATCCTCTCAAATTCTTCATAATAGATTATAATGAAAATATAGATTATCATAATCATATCCCTCATGATTTCAAACTAGGTGCATTATACGGTCTATTTAAGCATACTATACTACCTTGAGTAGGGTGTGGAACACTATGTTGTATTTATTACACCTCTGTAGATCTATTCTAGAACCCCATAGAATTGTGGTATCTAAAAAACGATGTATTTCTAGTAAGACCAACATAATATCTAACTTACCAAAAATATTGTATTTTCTACTACACTTATCCTCAAATTACAACTTATGGATAGGTTCTCTTGCCTATTTTTTACAAAATCTAGTTCCCACAGTTTCATATAAACATCCTTTGATACTATCTATAGTGTCCCGAACACAGAAATCCCAAATTTGGTTTCTAATATAACTTGCATTGGTATGATAGGAATGAATCGAATCTGGAAGGACTGAAAGTTTGGTATTATTAGTAAACCAGATACATAAATGAGTGTGGTATTACAAAAGAATACACTAATTTAATAATCTTGTTTCACTAAATGAATTATTTTTTGTATAACTCTAATATATCTAGTAAATCCATTTATATATTTCATATTAAACTTCTGGGATTCCTATGGAATGAAACATAATAATGGTGGGATAAAATATTAAGTAAAGGAAAAATATAGTGGTATAATTAATGAATCAATTATACTAGTCAATTTTTAATGTATAGGAACAAAAAATACATGTAATTTAATTAATAAACATAATGAAAGTGGGTAAAAATATCTCAATGAAAAAAATAGAATCGCATTCCATTTAAATAACACGATAAGGAAAAATAAATATGGATTGTTAAGAAAACAAAATAACATGTCATTTAATCAATGAAAGAAAAATAAAATATATCCATATAAAGGTCAGTGAAAAATATCATAGATGAATAATAAATGAATCTAAAAGAGGTAAATTTTTTATTAATAGACTCCGTGTTTTCTAGGAACATGGTACATTTATGTTCAAGAACAATTAAGAGATAGCTCACAAAATTTTAAATAAAAACCCATATAATAAGGTTAACCAAATGACTCATCCCATGAGATATAATATACATCCATCGGCTATATATAACCAAGCCCGACCAGCCACATACAAGTCCAATACATTTATCATTTTTCAAATTATAAATTTAACAATGCGCCTTATCAAATATCTATATGGACTAATAGATATAGATATTTCAATATTTACCCATGTAATCATATAACATTGAAACTAAAATATATATAAAAATTATATGTGAGTTATGAAAGGAACGTATCCATGATAAATGATATCATTAAATAGGGGAAATTACATGGTCAATGATCATTAAGATATTGGATATTTCAAGGGGGAAAATAATCAAGGAAGTGAATGTGGATAATATTCATGGAAAAATCAATAAAAACCCTTGTAGAGAAATATTATAGATTGTATCAATAAAAAATACCACATTTGGAATAAAATAAAGGGTTGTGGTAATTGATGAATGAAAATTGTATAAAATATCTTTTAAAAACATTCTTTGGGAAAACCTAATTTTGTTTTGATTTTTTTTGTAAAACCATCTCCTTGAAAATTTATTTTATAAAAAAATTCATCAAAAACAAAACATTTAAAATTGTAATGGAACCTTCAAAGTAATTATGGTGGGTAAATCCATACATGTTATAAAAGGTAAAAGGAACATTACTTTTTTCATGGGAAATGGTTAGAAAAATGTATTATTTGGAAAGATAATGGAAGCATTCATGGAAAAAATTAGTAATCATAAAAAAATGTAAAAATGTCTTTACCCAATAATTTTGATAACATATTTTAAAACATTTTAATAAAACATTTCTTTTAGAATAAAATAGGTTCTTTGACCATGAAGGAAGTAATGTCGGGTTTTTTGAAAAACAATTTGATTTCTAAAGTGTGGGAAAATAGTATGAATAACTAAAAAAGGACATGAATTAGATGTTGAGAGAAAAAAGAAATTTTTATTGCACAATGTTTATATATAATTTATGAATGAAGATACCATTGAATGATCATTAATATTATTATTTTGGAAAATAATATTTAGACATTCTAAAGTGTCCCATACCATCTTTAAAAAATTTAAATAAAAAACATAATAAATTAATAATATTAATGGAATGTATTTGATACCATTAAGATAAATTAATTACTGATATAATATATAAAATTTTCTAGTAGATACACCTGAACAATATGAATTTGTGGAACATTACATTTATCTCACAGAAGTAAACAATTGAGGTGAAAATCCATTACATTTGTTTCCTTTTGGGTGAACATATTTAGACTTAGTATATAACAAACTTATGTTAATTTTATACTTTTTTTTAAACTTTTTCATGTTTATTATAATCCTAATTACAGTTATTTCCATTTATATACAACTACTTTAAAATTCAATCTATGTTGGGTGTTAAGACCAAATTTGGTTTATGTGTCAAAAATTTTTTGGATGGTCAACTATAGTCAATGGATCATTATATAACATCTAAATAATAATAATAATAATGAATACATTATCCTTTATATAGATAAATTACACATTTAAAAATTATAATTAAATATGGTTATTAATGATGAATCAAAGTAACTATCATGGAGACTGTAGGATGTGAAGTTTTGGTTTGGCTTAGTGGTAAGCACCCTGTAATAGTACATTAAAAATGGGGGTTCAAACCCCATTGGGCATAGGTACTATAGTAGTACTGTAGCTTTACTATAGAAGCAGCAGTACTGTTGATCGGAAGGTACTGTGGCGGCGGCATGGCACTGTAGCGGTGACGGTACTGTGCGGGTACTGTAGTATTCAGGTTACTATTCAAAGAATTGAAATTGGGCAACAAATATGGGCCTTGATGCTATGTAATGGGCTAAAATACCACTGGGCCTTCAGGCAATGTAATGGGTCCCCTATACCCAATTAAAAGAGTTCTTTGCTTTGCTTTATTAATTAAAAAAATGTGGCTTTGGCCCCATCCTTTTAAAAAAAATGGAGAAGGTGGGATGCACGTACACATGAGTAACATTCAAATTATTCGATAATTGTTATGGAAATAAGGTTAGTAAAGTAATATATTTCTATAATGTTGATTATATCATAACTTACATATTATTTAATCATATATACTTATATATAATGTTATTTAAATTTAAAAGGAATCACATCATATCAAGGAGGTGGTAGTCTACACGTCATCAAAATATTTTATCACTTTTCAATTGCATGTAAAAAAACTAAAAAAGAAATGTACACACATATATATAACAAAATGTAATTATTTTATTAATATAATATACATGTCTATTTCACATGTGTTTAATTAAAAATTTCTTTTATAAAATCTATTTATAGTGTGAATTAATAACATCGTTTGGAGGAGGCTGTTGTACTCACAGCCACAAACAATGTTATCATATTTATACAAAATGTAAAGTATAAGGTATGTGTTATAAAGAATAAAATAAGAATAATTTCATAATAAATATAATATAGAACATATATGAGTAAAATTTCAATCATAATGGCCACAATTATAGGTGTTAAAAGAAAAATAAACAATCCTCATTTCGTGAGGTTGTAATTAATTGTGCACAAAAATAAAATGATTGTTAACCATTAGATGTAATTATGTGTAATTAACGGTAGAAAACATAGAATAAAAAATACTAGTATATTGGATTCAATTTTTATATATAATAATGTAATAAATAGAGTTTATTTAGTAGATAATGAATATAAATCAAAATATCTTTAAGAATGATGTTAACTCTTAACCGGGTAACATCATTCGGTTTGTACCAATAAGATTCATTAGATGGAATTATTCCCAAGTATGGGATTATAGGATTAGTTTAGAATTTAAGGAATCAATTTGGGTTGAAATTTTCTAAAACTAATTTGTTCTAGAGGTGTGAGTAATGAGGTTATGTGTTAGCATTTTATAGTGGTGGAGGAGTGTCACTGGTGATATATTTTGACAATGGAATTCCTACAAGGATTCTCATGTTGAAATATGATCTAATTATAATCCAATTTCAAGAAAACATTGGATATGGTATAAATATACCCCTCTGAAATCACTTGGACATGTGTATGTGTCTTTTTGGGCCTTGATCTTAAGTATTAGACCATTATAATTCTTAATTTTACATTAATCGTTGTAATTAATTTTAATTTCATTCATTAATATTTTATTCAAATAAAGGTAATATTAGACATTAGAAAAAATAATTATTCCAAATATAGATTCAGTTTTTCCATATTTTAATCATATAAGTGTCTGAAATTGATATAAATGTTATCCCACATGCGGGATAAAAATAAGGGTTTTTAATGTAAAATCATCAGAATCATTTCTAGGGTTTTACAATTAATTAAAAAATTAAAGTTGATTAAAATGACCTACATAGTATAAATTGGTAAAAATATTATATAATTAAACCCAAACCAAACTAAAAGTATACTTCAACTTTATAAATAAATTTCCTGAAAAAAAATTATATACCTAAAATTCCTTATTTTTAACTGTTCAACAAAATTATGTGTCTATGAAGAATATAAAAAATTATCCCTAACCAAATTTTTATGATTATTTTTCAATGATTTCTTATATTTTGACTTATTAAATCAAATAATGTGTCAAATTTCCTAATTAAAATATGTTCTCCATTAACATGCGGTAAAATTTCTTTTATAAAATATAGGTTTGAAATTTGGGAAATTGGGTTTGTTTTTATCTTATTCATATAATCCCTAATGGATAAGTATAAATATAAATTATTTAATATTTATAATTAATTTGTGATAATTTAATTCATTTTATATTTTTATGAATAATAGGTGCTTTTAAATTAGTTAATATTATTCATAACCACTAACAAAAAGGCAAGGTTATATCATGTTATATTAAATAATAATTTTCTAATAGTACATTATTATTTGGTGAAAAATGATATTTCTTGTAGAACAGGTCTTCAGGGAAGGTATATCTTGTGTGTTACACATGCTATCACGGAATATCTCTCTAATGTACGATGCAAGCTAACATAGCGTTGCATGAATTTCATGTTATAGAATATATTATATTTATTTAAGATTGTAATGTATCATGATAATGTATTTACATTTTACACTTGGTGTTTTGTGTCGTAAACACTATCTAATAAAAAAATTTACTTTGTAATTTTGGGTAGTTTTAATGTAAAGATCATTCATGTGGACATAAGACATGTCGTCTCAATGAAAGGTGTATTTCATTATTCATCTATAACTATTATATATAATAGTAAATACATATAAAATGATTGTACATATATGATATTTATATCAATTTCAAAACATTTGAAATTATGAGAACATGATCTATGTAATGAAATAAAAAACTAAAATATCAAAATATACATGAAAAACAAAGTAGTGATTTACATTATGGAGATTATAAAAAAGGATTATTAATAGACTAGTAAAAAAATATCATAAATAAATAATATAGGGTATGATATATATAATTATTATTCTAAAATATATTTATAATAAACATATATTATTTATATAGTATGTTGTAACTTGTAGCAAGGAATATGAGACTTATAGAAAATGATTTTAGTCTCAATTTTGACTTACACAAGACGTTTGTCATATTTACCACCAATTTATTTTATATTGTGTATATAATTCCCATTTATTTATTATATTTTTATTTTCTAGAAAATTAGGAGGATTTCAATATCTATTTTATGATCTCATGTTCATTGGGTTTATGATTAAAATTTTACCAATGTTTTAATGGAGTTTTGTATCAATTTTCCTTTTTGAGACATATGTTATTTTATGCCCCAATTTTATTTTATGAGGTGTATATACGTCCCCTTATAAATTTTGAATCATGAATTAATTTATTATCATGATATTTTATGTTTCATATAATTTTATTCATTCTGGGATCATATGATTCAATGTTACTAATGTTTTAATGGTTTTATGATACAATCTCATCGTTTATTTGGATTTTTTAATTTTTTTTAGAGGTGATAAAATATTATGATTTATCTCCCATGTAACTAAATATGTTTCATCTCATATATTTATATCCTGATAATACATTTTTTCGATTCATTTTCCTCCCATTATGTACTTCTGATTTCAAAACTATATTTTTTAGAAAAATTAGTATTTATTTCTCTTAACTACCGAAAACCACTTTTCTCCCAAATCCATGTTTTCTAAAAATGTTTTAAAAAAGGTGTAACATTCCAAAAATGATTCATTATGTATGTTTTACCCATTTTTTAATCTGGAAACATCTTTTTAAAATGAATCTTCATATCATTTTAAAAAATATGGGATGTCTGGTTATTACCAAAATGGAATCTTTTTAAAAATGTGTACTTCCTAAATAGAGTTTTTCTCCATCCTCACCACTCAATGAAATAAATATTTTATTATATGTTTCATAGGTTGGTTACAAGTAAAAAAAAATTTCATGTTTTATTATGATTATATTTATGTTTTTAAATTGGAAATGATATTATACACAAGAAATGTATGAAATTATTTTTTAACATTACATTAAAAGTGACAATGTTTATTTTAAAATAAAAGGATTTCTAAAATATTTTATGAATATTTTATTTTATAAAATTTATTTTCAAATAATTTTTATTTTTCTCAAAAAATTCTAAAATTTTTTCATGTAAATTATATCCCACCTATGATGAAATAAATTTATGTTACACAATATATACTGGGGATATGATCTGATGATACCCATATTGTTATTTCTCTGAATTATTTTTTTTCATATGATGATATGATTTTTATTAGACCTATTTCACTCCATGGTATATACCATGTGTAACGCCCCGACCCTAGTTACCAAGAGTCGGTGCATTATTACATAACATTGGCATGATCACAAGAATGATCAAATCTCGAAAGACCGATTGGTTTAGTAGCCTTGGAAGCACTAGATATATTCAAAAAGTTTTACATTACATCATTAAGTGAAAAACTACTACAACAACATATTGACTCCATAATCCACACTATTATCCCATCATAATATCCCTGTAGGTCATTCATAATTTACTTCTTCACTTCCTAGGAAAAATAAAACATAGAAAAGGGGTGAGCTCAAATGCCCAGTAAGGATAACAATATAGCATAATCTTTCATAAAAAAGAATAAACATTTAAGGCAATGTATAACTAAAACAAAAGCCTTTTAAACTTGAACTTCAACATAGTATGGCAAAAATAAAATGAAATAATGTCATTTAATAATTCACATGGATATTATACTAATCGAATAATCACATGAAAAATCAATAACCACTTTCATAAAGATGGAATGCATAATTCCAGACTATCATAAACACATAGCCAAGGCCTCGTGCCAAGACTACAAATAATATTTTGTCAAGGCCTTGTGCCAAGACACTAGTTTGTCTCATGAGACCTACCGATGTATCGAGGAGCTATATCAGGCTCCAACCATCACTTACTAAGTCCAATGCATTCCCATATGAAAAGGTTTAAACATACATAAACATTAGTATTAAAAATAGCATAAGAAATGTCAATACTTTCTCCATAAACCATGAATGGTATAAAAATAACACATCCACAGTCAAACATATCACAAAACCTTCAATACATTATTTAAGTTTTGTATCATAACAAATCAACTTCATATAATCATAAAATCCATGAAAGGATGTTGAAATAGATGAAATCAAAACTATTTGAGAGAAATATCTCCTTTTTTGAAATCATTTAAAAGTCACACATTTATAAAAGAAGTAATTAAAAAGAGATTTTTGAATCAAAGTGTCCCATACCACATTGATCCTTTTGAAAGGAATTAAAATTTTAAAAACATTCATGTCCATATAAAAAAATCCTTAAAAACCATTTTTAAGACACGTACATTAATTAAAAATATTTAGAAAGATAAATCTTTAAAATATTTAAAATTCTGATTTTGAAAAAGAGTACCTTTCCGAAATTCTTAAAATATTCATTTTGAAATCATTTAAAAGTCACATAATTATAAAATAAAACATTTATTTTGAAAATATCCTTGTAATATTGTAAGGGAAGCTTTAAAAATTTTATAACAGCGGTAAATAGCATCACCCGCTGTATAAGTTAAAAAAAAACATTCTTAACTTAATTTTGTCGAAAAGGTTAAAAAGCACCTTGTTTGGAAAACGACGGAATGATTCCTTTATAAACCCCTTATAAAAAGTCAAACAGGGGTATAAATGACTTTAACCCATATCTTAGTAAATAGTAAAAATGTTTTGAAATTAATTTTTAAGAAACATGGATGTGGATGATAAAGAAATCCCAGTAGATTATTACGTATAGACAACCTCGGATAATGAAGAAATTGTGAAATAAACCCTCACATTGTAATTTTCCTTGGGTGGGGTAGGTTAAACTCCTGTATAATGGTGAAATAGTTTTTATTAAATTATACAAGAATAATATACACTAATATGAAATCATATATGATCTTTTAACATTGATTTGTTAATAATATCTTAGTATTATCGTTGTTTCGGGTGTTAACTTACTCGTTTCCTTTTATATGTTTTGTTACATAAGCCATGTTTGTAATGGATAGGTTGTATCTTAAATATATACAGAATTATATCAAGTCCTTAGATACTATTATTAATCATAAAATGAGAATTATATTTGAATGGATACGATAGAGAATGAATCTCATCGCGTTCATGGAGACGGTAGTCCGTACGTATGTACGAGCGAAAATATCATTCATTTGATATTAAAATAATATATAATTGTATAGTATATAATATATACAGAATCATTATCATGTTATATTTATTATTTACATGAGTTACACATCATTATTATACCCATCCCAATAATAATATATTGAATAATAATTACACCACGATGTCGAGACGGTAAGCCGTACGTACGCACGTATGGTGACATGTTATTAAAAGGATAGATAGAATACTGAATATGGTTGTACCATATTTATAATAACATCACAATATATATAAGATACTGGAGTTATTATTTTAGAATGGTAACAACAAAGGAAGAAGAAGTGGAAGAAGAAAGGAACTTGAAAAAGGGTGGTGAAATCATTACCTCTTCTTCGGGTTCTTCCTTTTGATTTGATCAAAAGAGCTCATTTGGTTGGATTTATGATCAAACTAAGGCCTCTATGTTGTAGTGAGTGATGTTGGGAGAGTATTTGGGCAGAGATTGGCCGAACAAAAAGGCTTTGAAGGTGTGAAGAAATGATAAGGAAGAGTGCCCTTTTATAAGAGGGGTGAGGGGCACCATTAGAAAAGTTAGAAATATTAGTTTATAATATATGGTTAATAAACATACCATATACATCCATACGACCCCAAAGTGGTCCTTTAATGATACACCTATCATGATATAAGTCTCTTGGCCGAACCTTAGATTTTTAGGAATTTAATATCAATTAATAATATAATATTTGTTTTAAAAACTCTTTTATGTCAATTTTGACACTATTCAATAGTTGATTTTTTTGAAACTCATAAAAGAATGATTACTTAGAAATAATTTAATTAAATAAATAATAACATGTCATATTAACTTAGGAAATTATTTTAATTCATAAAAAGTCTCAAATTATATTTATTTGGGTATTTATAATATCAATTATTTTAAATGTTCCCTATTATGGGAATTACTGCATCATCATTGTGTCAAAAATATATTACATTATTTAATGTATAAAAATTATAAATAAAATATCATTATGTAGGAAATAGTTTTATTTGTCTAATGAATATTTATAGTCAAACATCCAACATATATAACCCTGTGTAAAAATTGTTTTTCTAAAAGATATATGCTTGTGTCCTTTTTGTATTCATTTTAACATAATTAAAATAAAGTGTCCCTATCACCTACAAGTGGCTCCATGGGGTCCCAAAATAGACCCAAATATGCCTATGGTCGAATATGTATCAACCAATAAGGCTAAGACATGTTTTAGGTTAATTTAGTAATATTATAATATTATTTGTTAACCCTTATTTACCGGATTTACCCTTAACCATGGTAAATAAAATATTTACCGCAGTAATTATTCAAAATGTCTAAAAATAAAAGTTACCTATTTACATAATTTGAACATCCTTATTACAAATATGGAATACATTTTTCAAAATTCAAAACACAGAAGTGGCAGAAATTAATTTAAAATTAATTCCCGTTGTGAAAACAAAAAACGTGTTCTTAAGAGATAATAACTATCAAAAGATTGGCACTTGTTTATGTCCAGTTTAATTGTAAAATTATGTCCAATGACCAACATTATATTAAATGGTAAAAATATATTTTAAATATACTTTAAAACAACTCAAATTAATAATTTATCACTATTGATTATTTTGATTAAAAAAGTTGTTTTTAATCAAAATTTAGTAATTTTCACTATTCATCGAAATATTAATGTTATCCAAAAAGTACCAAAATTTCACCTTAGGGTAAATTCGACACTCAGAATCCAAAAATGAAGTCCATTTTGAAATATAAAATATATATAATTTCAAAAATTAGGTATTACTATTCATAACGGCTAGTTTGATAGGTTTTGGTGTGTGTTAAAACTCGAAGTTGCGTACAACACACGCTACTGTATTATTCAAAGGAAAGCGTACCATGGAAGCTTGGGATGTTTCATTTTAAATTTTTGATGTCCGCATTTAGTCAAAAAGTTTAAAATATAGTATTTAAAAAGGGTTCACTATTAAAATTTGATAAAAGTGCAATACTGAAAATGAATTTGTTCTTACAATATGTCTAAGAAACTCATAATATGGATTCTAAAATTATAAGGATTATATAAAGTTTAAATTTTAGTTAATACTATTCATAGCCTCTTTTGAACAGCTTGTTTAGTAAGTCATGGTGACATTGAACTCTGTATTGCGTGTAGTGCAAGTTATTGAATTATTTTGAAGAAATAACACACTATGAAATCTTGGGGTGTTACATTCTACCCTCCTTTAATAAATTGCGTCCTCGCAATTTGAAATTGTTCTTCGAAAATAAAAGTTTGAAAATAGAAAATATCTTTGTGGGAAAACCCACATCGGAAATTAGGTTACTAAAATATATTCTTAATATGTGGAAAAGATAAATGAAAGGGTCACCACCAAATTATTATCTCTATTAGGAGAACATTGGTGGAAATTAGAGACATATAATTGGAGGAAAAACATAAATATTTATTGGTAGTGATTGAGGTCATCAATCACAAACAAGTGTAAAATTGAGGTCTTTAAATTAATCAATCTATGATGATTTTAAATACCATCGGTTCAACAAAACATAGGGTATTAGGATAACACATTTTTGGTTTTAGGATTCCTAAATTAAGTATAAGAATTAATTTGTTCATAGAATAATAGAAGTAGAAAAATATATTCTTGACAAGTAGAGTTCCATCCTTTAACTAATTTCTACCACAAACTCATATTTCACTCTAAAAGATAATAGAACGAAAAAAATATATTCTATTTATCCTATTCGTATAGGGTTCCAAAAAAATGAATTTATAATTAATCTACCAGATCTTTAAAAAAAATACATTATTTAATCTCAGACATCATGTGGGTCAGTGTTAGGTGATACACCCTTGTCACCCTACAGTTGTTGTTTTAAGTCTCGCGGCCTTGCCGGACGCGACGGGTTGCCGCCCGACCTCCGGGTTGTCATTTTATGGCAATCCAAAATAATCCAAACTAGAACGATACAAAATACTTCATTCCCAAATTTATAAGGAAGGTAAATACAATGAATATCCTTTTTTTTCGCGTAATAACATGTGATTACCTTCATCATGTATTCTTATAAAACACTACAACATCCTGAATTATCATAAAACCTTATTGATTACATTCATGATCCCTTATTCCTTATAGAATAATATATATACTCCTTCAATCCAAAAATGTTGTAAACCCCAATAATGATGGAATATACAAATCATTAATCATTTTCAAGGTAGTCAAGAATATTTAATATAATTTATCCAAAACATTCATGTATTATTATAAAATCACTACCTCTGTATCAGAACCATATTATGGTTTATCTTTCTCTCAACCATATATTTTCCTAAAATTTTACCTGCTATTGAGTCACTTTTCTTTGTTCCACACTATCTCAAGTACATAATGAAATAGTACTTCAATACAATCCCTATATACTCCATAATTATTATAACAAGTACATTGTTGATACAACAACCAAATGACATAATCAACACAAGAACTCTAATCATTTCTCTTCATTTGTGGTAGTATCATAACTTGATTATTATCCAATAGCATCATTTGTGGTGTAGTCTGATGACTGAGACATAGGCTCGCATAGTTTCCAAACTCCTTGAAAATGAAGCATTGTACATTTGAAACCATTTTCTTACCCTTTCATTCACGTAATTTGTGCCCTTTTCCTCCACACTTATAACAAACTCCCATTCCTTTCAGGCAATTTCCAGGGTGTTTCGTTCCACATTTATCACATATGGGAAAATTATTCTTTTCCCTCTTCCTTTTATCCATATTTCTCTCTTCCATCCTTTTCTTCTCATGCTTCCCTTAAAAGCCATAGGACTCAGTAAACTCTTTACTTATATTATCAACACATGATATTATTTCTTCATATGATGATAATACATGCGAGACTATTTCTCTTATAAATTCTGGTTTAAGACCATGAAATATTTGATCCTTCATTCTCTTTGTATCATGTGCATTGCTGGAGTTATCATTCCTTCTACTGGGTACCATTTCTAAAGAATGGAATACACTAGATTAGTTTTTGAATAACAATACCTAATCCCAAACTTGTAAAACACATAACATAAATTAAATAGTTTACGGATATAATCCGTAATCATAAAAATGTCTCCTTAGAGGAATTATATACTCATAAACCCTTAATAATGGTTTGTAAGGAAGATGATAATTATCCTAAGCATATCCCCCGGGAGTGTTGTAACCAAGAGTGTAGCAAGGCCCATTGTCGTGCACCAGTTCCCGTTGGAGTCTAGCTCAAAGCGGTGTTTTCGGGTTTTACCCCTAGGTACATTTGTGCCAGAGCTACCTCTACCTGCTCGTATCCAGACAAGGATGTATTACCCGGAAAACTCACAAAATCTCTACATTACCAAAATTATAAGAAGTCTTCTATAATAATCCTCAAAATTCATCTTAAATATATGTGTTCTAATCAGAGTTTATCTAAATCTATCTTCCAAGGATTGTACTAAACTTCCTCTGATACCAACTATAACGCCCTGACCCCAGTTACCCAGAGTCGGTGCATTATTACATAACATTGACATGATTACAAGAAATATAAAATCTTGAAAGACCGTTTGGTTTAGTGGCCTTGGAAGCACTAGATATATTCATAATGTTTTACATTACATCATGAAGTGAAAAACTACTACAACAACATATTGACTCCATAATCCACACTATTATCCCCTCATAATATCCCTGCATGTCATTCATAATTTAATTCTTCACTTCCTGGGAAATATAAAACATAGAAAAGTGGTGATCTCAAATTCCCAGTAAGGATAACGATATAGCGGAAACGTTCATAAATAAGAATTAACATTTAAGTCAATGTATAACTAAAATAAAAGCCTTTTAAACTTGAACTTCAACATAGTATGGAAAAAATAAAATGAAATAATGTCATTTACTTATTCACATGGATATTATACTAATCGAATAATAACATGCAATATCAATAACCACTTTCATAATGATGGAATGCATAATGCCAGACTATCATAACCACATAGCCAAGGCCTCGTGCCAAGACTACAAATAAGATTTTGTCAAGGCCTTGGGCCAAGACACTAGTTTGTCTCATGAGACCTACCGATGCATCAAGGAGCTATAGCAGGCTCCACCCATCACTTACTAAGTCCAATGCATTCCCATATGAAAAGGTTTAAACATAACATAAACATTCGTATTAAAACTAGCATATGAAATGTCAATACTTTCTCCATAAACCATGAATGGTATGAAAATAACACATCCACAGTCAAACATATCACAAAACCTTCAATACATTATGGAATTTTTTTATCATAATAAATCACCTTCATATAATCATAAAATCCATCAAAGGATGTTGACATAGATGAAATCAAAACAATTTGAGAAAAATATCTCCTTTTTTTGAAATCATTTAAAAGTCACACATTTATAAAGGAAGTAATTAAAAAGAGATTTTTGAATCAAAGTGTCCCATACCACTTTGAACCTTTTTAAAGGAATTAAAATTTTAAAAAAATTCATGTCCATATAAATAAATCCTTAAAAACCATTTCGAAGACATGGACATTAATTAAAAAAATTTATAAAGATAAATCTTTAATACATTTAAAATTCTGATTTTGATAATGAGTACCTTTCCGAAATTCATAAAATATTCATTTTGAAATCATTTAAAAGTCGCATAATTATAAAATATAACATTTACTTTGAAAATATCCTTGTAATATTTTAAGGGAAGCTTTGAAAATTTTATAATTGCAGTAAATAGCCGCACCCGCCGTATAAGTTAAAAAAACATTCTTACCTTTATTTTGTTGAAAAGGTTAAAAAGCACCTTGTTTGGAAAACGACGGAAAGATTCCTTTATAAACCTCTTATAAAAAGTCAAACAGGGTATAAATGACATTAACCCATATCTTAGTAAATAGTAAAAATGTTTTGAAATTCATTTTTAAGAAACATGGATGTGGATGATAAAGAGATCTCAGTAGATTATTACATATAAACAACCTCGTATAATGAAGACATTGCAAAATAAATCCTTACCTTGTACTTTTACTTGGTTGGGGTAGGTTAACCTCCTGTATAATGGTGAAATAATTGTTATTAAATTATACAAGAATCATATACATTAATATGATATCATATATGATCTTTTAACATTGATTTGTTAATAATATCTTAGTATTATCGTTGTTTCGGGTGTTAACTTACGTGTTTCCTTTTATATGTTTTGTTACATAAGCCATGTTTGTAATGTATAGGTTGTATATTAATCATATCCAGAATTATATCAAGTCCTTAGATACTATTATTAATCATAAAATGATAATTATACTTGAATGGATACGATAGAGAATGAATCTCATCGCGTTCGTGGAGACGGTAGTCCGTACGTATGTACGAGCGAAAATATCATTCTTTTGATATTAAAATAATATATAATTGGATAGTATATAATATATACAGAATCATTATCATGTTATATTTATTATTTACATGTGTTACACATCATTATTATACCCATCCAAATAATAATATATTGAATAACAATTACACCACGACGTGGAGATGGTAAGCCGTACGTACGCACGTATTGTGACATGTTATTCAACGGGTGGATAGAATGCTGAATATTTTTTTACCATATTTATAATAACATCACAGTATATATAAGATACTGGATTTATTATTTTAGAATGGTAACAGAAAAGGAAGAAGAAGTGGAAGAAGAAAAAGAACTTGAAAAAGTGTGGTGAAATCATTACCTCTTCTTCAGGTTCTTCTTTTTGATTTGATCAAAAGAGCTCCTTAGGTTTGCTTTCTGATCAAACTAAGGACTCTAGGTTGTAGTGAGGGAAGTTGGGAGAGTATTTGGGTAGAGTCTGGCCGAACCAAAAGGATTTGAAGGTGTGAAGAAATGAGAAGTAAGAGTGCCATTTTATAAGAGGGGTGAGGGGCACCTTTGGAAAAGCTAGAAATATTAGTTTATAATAAATTTATATTCGGTTTATAATGGCTCCAAAGTTGATTATTAAAAGGTTAAGGTGGGGATGGGTCGAAAACAACTCAACCAATAGAATTTAGACAGGTTTGGGTACTTATATTAACCTTATCTTTAAGTATTAACTCTAAGTTAATTAGTTTCACTTTTACAATGTCTCTTTGTATTTTTATATTATATGGTTAATAAACATACAATATACATCCAAGAGACCCCCAAGTGGTAAATTAAAGATACAAATATCATGATATTAGTCTCTTGGCCGAACCTTAGATTTTTAGGAATTTAATATCAATTAATAATATAATATTTGTTTTAAAAACTCTTTTATGTCAATTTTGACACTACTCAATAGTTGATTTTTGTGAAACTAATAACAGAATGATTACTTCAAAATACTTTAATTACATAAATCCTATAATTTCAAATTAACTTATTAAATTTTTTTAATTCATTAAAAGTCTCAAATTATATTTATTTGGGTATTTATAATATCAATTATTTTAAATTTTCACTATTATGGGAATTACTACATCATCATTGTGGCATAAATAAATTAAGTAATTTAATGTCTAAAAATTATAAATAGAATATCATTATGTAGGAAATATTTATATCTTTCTAATTAATATTTATAGTCGAAAATCCAACATATATAACCCTATGTACAAATTATTTTGCTAAAAGATATATGCTTGTGTCATTTTTGTATTCATTTTAACATAATTAAAATAAAGTGTCCCTATAACCTACAAGTGGCTCCATGGGGTCCCAAAATAGTCCCAAAGATTCCTATGGTCGAACATGTATCATAAAATAAGTATAGGACACGTTTTAGGGTAATTTAGTATTATTATAATATTATTTTTTAACCCTTATTTACCGGATTTACCCTTAACCATGGTAAATAAAATATTTACCGTAGTAATTATTCAAAATGTATAAAAATAAAAGTTAACTATTTACAAAATTTGAACATCCTGATTCCAAATATGGAATCCATTTTTCAATATTAAAAACACAGAAGTGGTAGAAATTAATTTAAAATTAATTCCCGTTGTTAAAACAAAAAACGTGTTTTTAAGAGATAATAACTATCAAAAGATTGGCAATTGTTTATGTCAAATTTAATTGTCAAATTATTTCCAATGACCAATATTATATTAAATGGTAAAAATATATTCTAAATATACTTTAAAACCACTCAAATTCATAATTTATCACTATTAATTATTTTGATTAAAAAAGTTGTATTTAATCAAAATTTAGTAATTTTCACTATTCATCAAAATATTAAAGTTATCCAAAAAGTACCAAAATTTCACCTTAGGGTAAATTCGAAACTCTGAATACAAAAATGAAGTCCATTTTGAAATATAAAATATATATAATTTCAAAAAGTAGTTATTACTATTCAAAATGGCTAGTTTGTTCTGTTGTGGTGTCTGTTAAAACTCAAAGTTGCGTACAACACACGCTACTATATTATTCAAAGGAAAGCGTATCGTGGAAGCTTGGGATGTTTCATTTTAAATTTTTGACGTCCCCATTTAGTAAAAAAGTTTAATATATTGTATTTAAAAAGGGTTCACTATTAAAAGTTGATAAAAGTGCAATACTGAAAATGAATTTGTTCTTACATTATGTCTAAGAAACTCATAATATGGATTCTAAAATTATAAGGATTATATAAAGGCTAAAATTTAGTTAATATTGTTCATAACATCCTTTGAACGGCTTGTTTGGTAAGTCATGGTTAGATTGAACTCGGTGTTGTGTGTAGTGCAAGTTATTGAATTATTTTAAAGAAATAACACACTATGAAATCTTGGGGTGTTACACCATGATAAGATTATTTTTAGTCATAATTACTTGTCAATGGTTAATATTGTAAAGAGGTGATGAATGTTTTTTGAAACATATTTCTTTTCCAAATTTTAAGCTATATAGATATTATTATAGAACCGATATATTCTATATGGTTCTAATTTTATTAATTTTTATGATATTATTGCAAACATATATATTATTTTTATTATATGATTTTGGTTATGTTATAACCAAAAAAATTCACATTATAAGTATGATAAATGGTTACATTTTAATAAATATGGGTTTGACATATATCGTTTTCTAATGAATTAGGAAATTTTGGATAAACCACTAGTAAACATGTTTTGGGTGAATGAGATTACATATTTACATTGTAATTCGTCAAAGTGATTTCATGTTCACAATGTTATGTGGATACTTAATTACATTTCACAATTTTATGCATGGACCTCTCTTTAATGTCCATATGGTTATGAATTTCTAGGATTTCCCGACCTAGAGATTATTTGAGTTCATTGTTTCATGTATCTAAAGAAATAATTGAACCCATTTCAATATCTTTATTATCAATATTTTATAAGATTATGTGTCTACCTCAAACAAATGTCTTGTTATAATATTATGTTATTATATCTCATGTTTTTTAATCCATTATGACCCAAGTCTTATCAACATGAATGATTTAGGTCATGAATCATGTGTTTGATTTATAATATGTAAGATAAGGATTTAAAAATATTCCTTTTTTGTTCTCATACTCATACGCTCATGTAATGGTAATGTCACCCCTGTTTACCCTTACATAGCATATGATCTCACTCTTAAATATGTTTCCATTCCCCAATTTATGAAGATGGTGTTGTGTATAATTTTACTAAGAAGGGGGATAATTATGAATAACATTGTTAGAAATTGTGTATCTAACATATGAACCTATTTATTCAGTTTCCAGGTTTCAAAGTCCACTAAACTTTTATGATCATATGGAATGTATTTCTACAATTTAATTAATAATCTTCTTAATAGATGTAATATCTATGTTTAAAATTTTGTGTTTCAATTTATGGTATTCGATAAATGTTTCAGATAACCATTACAGACTAGGATGAGATAACATTAGTGTCATAACTATAGATATTTCATTTGATATGTCTTGGGATATGTCTAGGTATATGTCTATGGATATGTCAGATGATTAGTAAAGATGAATCAAAGTATATAAAAATTTCCATGAATTTTCCTAAATGACTAAGTGAGCTATTTTTATTAAACTACATCCTTCTCAAGATATTAGAAATGTATTTTTCGATATAATAGATGTTTCTAGACATAATATCAAAAAAGAATGGTACAATAAGTAGGACTATATCATCATTGGGTGAACAATATGAAGCCCTACTCAATACCTAGTTTTTCACTGCGAGGTTATATGATTTAGAAATTAAAAATATATTTAAAATCCATTATTAATGTTTTATACAATGACTATGAATGAAATTCGTTAATATAAATTTTTCATATATTGAAAATAGGGTTTCATTATTATTAAATCGGATAAGTGATTTATCATGATTGTGTGGTTCCTCACTATGGTTTTTGGTTTTATTCAATGGATGAAACACAATTAGAGCATTTTAATGATGCTTATGATGGAATTGGAAATTATTTTCTACCTGAGTATCAAATTTTGTTGGGTTTGTAATTAAATAAATCATTTTTATTCATATAAACATTTCTCAAGTTATGAATCATGAAAAAATTTCAACTGATTAATGGATGAACCATTTTTCCATTGAGTCCCACTTGAGGGAAAATCCTCCTAAATTTAGTGGTTAAATTAATAAACTAGTTCTTCAATAATATATTGTGGCCACTGAGTAGATATTTTCCATTAACTAGTTTTTGGAATATGAAAATTTCGTTTAGGATATCTACAAAATAAATATTTAGGTGGATCAGTAATGGTTTATTTTCTAAGAGGAAAATTTATTGATGAGAAATATTATCCACGAACATGGAAGATTTTATGAGATTATTTTTCAATAATTTTAGTACTCATATTTTTCGTAAAAACATAGAGATGGAATTCCCCAAGTGTATGTTGATGGATTATGAGTATATCTATACCTGTGAAGAAATGTTTTCAATAAATTTGATGTACTCTTTGATTTTTATCATTAATCCTAAGAGTAATTTTGATCGATTATTTATTATCTTAAAACAAATTCTTTGAATTGTGTTAGTCGTAAGTGGATTCTTAATCTATTAATAAATAACCTTCTGTTCAATAAAAGTGTAAATTAAATCTACAAAAAATCTTGGTTATGGTTATAAGGATGATTTGGTTCCGAGGGAGATCAAATGAAATGAAAAATGGAGGGAAGGAAATATTTCAATCTCCTACCTACTAAAACAATGCTATTGAGAAATGAGGTGAGTTATGAAATGGAACTGGAAGGTGTTTCATGTTTGGGAAGATAATCTATAAAGTTAATTAATTTGGATGTTGAGTAATGATTCAATTTTATGAAATTAATAGAGAGATAGATCAATTGAATGAACCGCCCTCACTAAATTGTCTCAAATGAAAATATTTCTGGAATTATGAAAGTCAAGTCCATAATAAAATGTCTAATGGGGATGAATTTCTATATTAAAATCTGAAACGATGGAAAAAAGAGAATGAATATGCAATCCAGAAATATTATTTGAATAATTATAATTGGGGAACAAATGATTTTAGACTTTCTTATTGTATTTTATATTAACTATCTCTGTGAAAATATTTTTTTCCATCCTCTAGTTAATTTTAATTTTATTTTCTCTCTCTATATATATTCTGGAATATGAAAATAAAAATTTATATTCTATAAAAATTATGATCATCTATATGTGAATGGATTATCCTAGATTTCCAATTGATATACTATTGGATAAGATTAGTGATTATTTATGGAATAAATTTTGATTTATATCTTGGAAATATATATAGTTTTATGTGGTGTCTTTTGAAGTGATTAATGTTTATATATTTTTTATGAGACATAATGAGTGATTAAAATTATTGGTAAGTTCATCATGGAAGTCTATGATTTCTAAAAATCTTATTATATGGGATACAATTTTAGGATGTCTTATTTTGGAGGATATTTATGGTTAAAAATTTATGGAATTAATAAAGTAAAATCTTGGTTGACATTGGATAACGTAAATAATCCACCTTGGTTTTAGTAAATATTTAGGGGGTTAAAGAAAGTATTAAAGAACATATAATAATTCTATTTATATAGGAATGTTAAATTAAATATGAATATACATTATATACAGTAATAGATCATGTTGAATTTGACAAAATGAAAAAAAAACGTTATGAAATTAATAATACAGAATAAATGAAATTTGAGCACTAGATATTTGGTAAATTTGAAATTCTTGATCATATTTGGATGGTAGTTTATTTATTGGAGCAGCCACCAAACTTATCATAAGATCAATATTTGTTCCCTGTATCTCTCTCAAGGGTGTACATACCTTAACCATCCAATGTACTACACTAATATTTCATAATAGTATATCAGGAAATTTCTAATGAGGGACATCCTCTAGAGATGTTGGATTTTATAGAAGGTAATAAAAAATATTAATAGTATCTACATGATACATGAAATATTATTATAGATTGATAATAATTATATAACATATAACTTTTTATATTCCATTTATTCATTGATATGATAATATCATTCATGTGTTCAATGGACAACTACCTAGGTAAGCGATGTGATTCAATTTTCACATATGATTTACATGAAAGGTAATAAAAACATTTTATAAATAAAATATGTGATATATATGAAATTAATATTTCTATTTTTTATAAATTTATCATTTACTATTTTTTATTTCTTTTCGTTAAAAAAATGGAAACATTGTTTGTGCCAATGTATGGCATACTGTCTCCATGAAATGTGATTTTCATTTTCTATCAGTATAATTTATGGATTACAATATATATATATATATGATGAATATATATGATATTTATATCATGTTTAACAGTTCTAAAAATATTGAACCTTGATAAATGTATGTGGACCAAAAAATGTCCAATCAAAAAATACATGAAAACAAATTATTTATTACTCAAAATATGATTTTAACATAGTATTTTTAATACATAGGTAATAAAATATCATAAGTATATAAGGTATTTTATGATATAAATATTTATGGTTCTAAAATATATGTATACTAGACATATATTTATTATATAGAATATTCTAATATTAATGAAGGATGTCTAGACTAAAGTTAAGGGATTTCCATCTAAATTTTTTACTTCTGTGAGTCACATCCCTTATTCGCCTCAAATATTCTTAATGTGGTGTATAAACTACCTAGGAATGTATTTAATTATTTTTTCTTGAATATTATGAGGATTTACATATCCATTTTAATATCTATTTTTGATGGGGTTTAAGGATCAAAAGTTACCATACTATTAATGAGATTGATTTCTCAACAGGCCTTCTCTGAGGCATATGTTATGTTATACATTGATCTTCATTTATGTGGTTTATATAAAGCCCTACTAATATTAAATATAATATATTTGTGTATTATCTTGATATTTCAAGTTTCATTTAATGTTACTATTTCAAGGGGATTGCAATTTAATTTTTCCAAAGTGGTAAATGTTTTATGATATAATCTCATTGTTTATTAGGATTGTTTATGTTAATGACTCTAATGATGAACTATTATGATTCATATATTATGAAACACATTAATATTCAGATTAACTTTTAATTTAATAATATGAAATTTTATACCTTCAATTTTATATCTTAATCTACTCAATAGTTTAGAAGAATAGTTTTAATAAAAAACCATCATTACAAATCTCTTTGTTAATCTTTTTATTCAATGTAAATGTTTTCAAAAAATGTTTTCCAATTTTATTAACCCTAACAATCGATTTATTTAAAAAAAATTTACTAATTTTTTACTTTATACATTTTGTTTTAAAACTAATCATCAAATTGTTTTTCCAAACTAGGATAGTTTGGATTTTACCTAAAATGTGAAAGGGATCGTTTTTTTAATGTGTACATAAAAAATAGAAAGTTCATATTTCCCAACCACTAATTTTTTTAAATAGTATTACCTAATATTACAAAGTTATTTTCTATGTAAATTATTTTAATTTTTTATTATGTATTGAATTTTTTTTTCAATTGAGATATTATATTATCCTTGATAGAAGATTTAAATGATTATTGAAGATTTATATTAAAAGATTCTTTATTTACATTCAATGAAATTTATTTCCAAATTATTTTATAAATATTCTATTTTTAAAAGTATATTTTCATGGAAAGGTTGTTTTCTATATGAAATTTCACAAGCTATTTATATTTAAAATAATTTTCCATCTAGGATGACATCTTTTTATGTAAATTATTCATTTATGTGGATATGATGCAATGATACCATTATTATTCTATCTCTATATGGTTTATAATTATGAAGAGGAGATTTTTGTAATCCCATTTATCTTCTGTTGAATATTCCAGATAGAATGGTTATGAATCATAATTCCTTTTACAAAGGTCATACTATAAGGAAGTGATGAAATAGTTATGAAATGTGTTTGTTTTCTATATATTATAATATAATGAAATTTTTATGGAACGCATTTCTATTCATTGGATTTGATATTATTAATGATTTTAAGGTCTCATTGAACAAACATGTATTATATTCATTATATTATGGTTGTTATATTAGAACTAAGGATGATGGTTTTTTATAAACAATGATGTTAGTTACATTATATCTAATATAGGTGGGACCTATATCTCCCTCTAATGCAAAAGGTAATTATGGATAACTCATGGGTAAATATGATATATGTAAACTTTATTACATTTGAAAAATGTTACGCATGAAAATAATTACAAGTTTACAATGTTATGAATTTACTTAGATTCTATGTCTATATGATTATTAACATACTTGGTTTAAGGTCCATTAGATTATTCGAGGGCCATATTTCATATCGTTAATGAAATGAGTTCGCCTGTTTTTATTTTTACATGTTCAAAATGTAGTAATTTTATTTTTTTTCCCCAAATCATTGTCTAAATACAATGTTATGATATCATGAATCATGTTATTTTATTCCATTTATACTATTGTCATATGAACTGCCATGATTTTTTCGATGACTCATGTTCAGAATCTATGATATTAAGGGTATGATTATACAAATGTCATTCTCATGTTATCAATCCATTATTCATTTTATATGTCAACATATCCTAAATTTACCCTTAATTTGTGTTTTATTTGACCCTTTCTTATGCTTTATTTCAGTGGGATATAAGGAAAGTATTATATATATTATGTAGAAAAAGGGATCTACCATTGAAAAGCATTATGGGAAATGAAGAGAATAAATTATGAACTTGTTTTTTATATTTCCATGCTCCCAAATACACTAATCCATTATGACCCTTGGGTGCATATTTGTGAAATTAATTGAATATTCTTCTATAAATATGTAATATATTTTTATAAAATCATTCATCGTTATAATTCTGTATGGGGGGGGGGGAATAAATTCATTTGATGTATTTTGGCTTACATGAAATTTTTCTAATCAAATGAAGTTAATGTGGAATGCATAGAAATATTACCGGGTGGATGACTCAAAAATAATATATTAAATGTTCAACCTATTTAATTATCTAGAAAAATGGATTGGTTGGATCCATATATTGAACTTGATGATGTTTTCTATTATTGATATGATGAACTTCTCCTACAAAACAATAATAATATGTAGTGGTTGTTAAGGATATGTACGTAGATGATGATACATAAGCTATAATCATTGGTGATGAATCAAGAACAGCCCGCACAGATGAGCAATAAAGTAATTATTCTATTGAATATGATGAAGATGGTGATAGCTCAAAATGATCACCTATTACCATGATCACTTTCAACGGTGGTAGAATCCCCATGTATCACATTCCTTGAGATTAAACAATCCTAATTCTAATAGTGTCGATCATGGAGGTATTCCACCTAGACAAAGTGGACCAACCACATTCTTTTTCCAAAGGACATGAAAATGAGAATTGGTTTTTGATGATGATAAAGAACTAATAATTAATGTGCCTCCAACATGACCTTATTTTAGTCAAACTATTCAAGAAATCATGGGTCCTACTCCCACCAAAGAAGGTAAAAAATATCATCTTATTTTTTTATGATATAGTTGAAGATTATAATAGAGAATGATTTAAGTCTTCAAATAGAATTGAGGATCACATTATGTGAGAGATCCTAAGATGATGATCTTAATAAAAATGGTAGGTATCAAGATAGTGATATATCTCTCTATTCACCTACAACATCTACACTTTCTTCTTTATATGAGACTACGGATGAATTGGATATATTAATGATTTATTAAATGAATTTTTTTAATTAAATATTTCTTAATTTTGAGATATCCATAAAATAAGTGATAAAATATGACATTTATGAAGAATTTATTTTTTTAACTATCAATATATTCCCCACATTTAATTCTGGATAAATATGATTCAAAATGTGATTAAATATTAGGGAGCTCAGGTTAATGATCTCTAGGACAATAAATCTGATATAAAGATACAGTTAGACAAGATGTATAGGAATTTTATTACTCAACATCAACTTTAACCTCATACTCAACCATTCCTTAATGATGGGAATTTTGTACTATAAATATAATTGAGTTTAAGGTTTTGAATAATGAGTTTAGAATTACCAATGAAACTTTTATTCATAGGGTTTAAACCCTTACTAACAATATATTAGTGATATTTAGAGAATATTACATGTTAGTTGGTCAAGATACTGTAACCATTAAGAGATAAATTGTACATTATATGAGAATAAATTTCACATAGTTTCTAAAAATTTATTTCACTTTTTTTTATTTGAATATTCCTCCTTTGACTTAGGGTTGTTAGGTAATTATTTGAGAATCTCAATGATATTAATACCTTTTTGGAAGATACCATGGTGAATATAGGTGATTTCCTTTAGTATTTAGGAAACGTATCTCAAGATGTTTATGAGTTTACCCAGTTGATGTATCACAATGAATACACTTTCAATGTATTTGAGTTATCTAATTTATCTATTCCATTTTCCCAAGATCCAAACTCTACACACCCAACCATTAATCCTCTCAGAATGACTCCTACTCAAAACATTTTCCATATTTGTGTTCATTATAGATCTTACCTCCTCATCTTCTCCCAAGACTACCTATGCCTCTACATTTACTTCCAATTATATGGATTATATCTATCCTTTAGATGAGATGGATGCATCATATATAGGTTCTAATTATTATCTATGATATTAAAAAAAATTTACCTCTTCGTAATAATCCTTACATTGGTTTTGATATATTATTTCAATAATCTCTATTATTAAAAATTTTCTATATTATTATTTCTTTTACATTTATTTTTCCCATCCTTGAATGTTTTATAATCTTGTAAGGGGTAGAGATATTTTTGAGTAGTGATAAATTTAAACCAACTGGATTCATTTGAAAACATTTCATGAGTTTAGGAACTTTCTAAATAGTAAATAAAATCATTTGAAAATATATTATTGTTTTATTAAAATATTTTTAACCAAAATTTCTTGATTCTGATCATCACAATGGGGATTTCCAGAATAGACAAGGAATTCATTATTTTTAATGTTCCCAAATCAAGTTTCCAATATTCCTTGATGACCTTCTCGTTTTAATGATTATCAAATAATGATTATTGAAATAATTAATGACTTTCATGTTTTTTGTTATCATTTTATCTTTTTAAGAATATTGGAACACGTTTTTTGAGTATGAGTCACCATCAAATAATCTGACCACAATGTATTAAACACCACCAAAAATATCTCACCATCAAAATTTCTCACAATCCACATTGAGTTGCCACTATTATGGGAATTTAAAAATATATTTTACATTATTAGATAATGTATCATCATAAAAAATTCCCATTATCACCATTAGGAACTATCATGAAATTCGTACCACGAAAATATAATTTTGAAAAATTATGGAAAGACTCACAGTAAAAAGATACACCGCCATCCTGACACAAATCCAATCAGGTAGTGTCATTGTTACAAGAACAGACTTAAAATTTTCCACACCACTATAATCGAAGTCACCGCTATGCATAAAGACCTCCAGTGTCACTATCTAATGATTCACCGACATAGTTTCAATCTTTATTGGGTTAACTATTTCAAACAACTACATTATCAAAATTAATGATGCAGTTTATTTTAATGGTTTTTCCTAAGTTTTTTATAGAATTCATTAATTTAGGACTCTGACATACAATATGAGGATAAAAAGGATTATGAATATTAACTGTTCCACTGTTGTTATTGATAATAGAGGAAGAAGACTCAAACATGTAAGGGATCTCAATAATGTGGAAATAAACATAGAGAGCATCACACAAGAGGTAAAATGAACATTTATTTTCAGGAACCAGAATAGAATACCTATAAATAATGAATTAAACTCGGCTGAGGAGGATAAAAATCATCCTATACCCAGTTCCTTCCAACAGTCAAAAAAAAGATTCTCTGAAATACTATTCTATATGAAAAATCTAATACATGACCCAAACTTCATTATAAACTACATTTGAGAGTCAAGAGATGCAAATAATATTAGATATTAAAACATGATCTACTTATAATGTTTTCCTTGCTCCATTTGTTTTTTTTACATTTCAAGTTGTGTGTATATAGATACATGATTTTAAAGAGCACACACTCTCTCTTTTGTTAAATAGTAGGATACTTGATATCTTCTCAACACTTTTCATTATTGGTACCCACATATTTTGGTGGAAGTATGGTTGTGGCCTATTTTTTTTGTACTTCCATAGGATTTGTGGGAGTGGTCCATGTGTGACCTGGATAGTTGCAATATGGTTCTAAAACCAATCCCTATTTTTTATCAAATGATTATTTTATATTAACATTATTGAAGCAACAATATCCATATTGAGGGAACCATGTCTCATCTTGAACCTAAAACAATTGTATTATATTCCAATTGTGATTTTTTATTTCTATTTAAATTATACTGTATTTTTATTAAACTAGAAAACAAACCCACTAATTTGAAACATATTTTTATTTGGTATTTATATGAGAATATTCTATTAAATTTATTTCAAAGATTGAATTTATATTGTATATTGTTTTTAACTGTGACCTAAAGAATCAATTAGAATTTTTGTATCAAATTTCAACAATCGATATTAAAATGATTTTTTAACTATTTGGGATATTTTATTTAAATTGTCGGATTTTATTTAAATTCATTTTTATTAAAACCATTATATGGTAATCAATTAACCCCATATAGAGATACTCACCCTGAATAGTATTAGGTATCTATGGTTTATGCTTTGGTAGCAATGTTTTCAAAAAACATTTAACTATTAATATATTTTTTCATTAATGAAATTAAATTTATATCAGTTCTGAATTAAATTCCATTAATATATAATAGACACAATGTTTTTATAGAAACATTCCACCCTTTTAAATAGATATTATTATTCATAGGGTAATATAATGATCCAAATGCATATAGATGGTCTGGGAATTGAGATATGGACTTTCATAGAGGATAAGAATGAGATACCATAAGCTCATGTAAGAGACTCAAGTGATCCAACCAAAACTGCATATAACAATAATTTTAAATATTTTAAGTCCATGTAATATTATTTAAAAGATGAGGAATTCAATTCAATTTCTACTAATAAAACTACCTTCGATATTTAGGATACATTATCTATTTGACATAAAGTAACAACTAATGTCAACGTTAGGATATTGAATAGAAATTATACTATGTTTGATAATTTAACCATGTCACCTAATGAATTAATTTATGATATGTAACTATCATTTAATGAAATTGTGAATACCCTAATACCACATGGAAATCTTGTGTTTGATAATGACCATATCATTAGATTTCTAATATTTCTTCCCGAAATATAGAGAGGTGCATTTTTTTAATTAGACCATCATGTGAAATCATTAAAATAATAGTGAAGGAGATAATTGGGATTATGATTTTTCAGATCAATAGCCATGGAAAAATATTAATTAGTGAGTGATATAGTCATTCCAATATAGAAAGCGTGATTCTATTCAAAACTCTCATTCTATATCATATAAATATATCACTCTTTATTAAAGAAACTCAAAAATATAAAAGGTTTATGTTATGTGTAAATGATAGTAATATTAATGAATATTCCCAAAAGTTATTTTTGTAGTATTATTTTATTTTGTAAACATTCTTTCAATGATATGCGTTGTTTTAAGTATATCATCAATAATTTCAAGAATTCTTAAATAATTCCCTTAATAATAAATTCATTATAAATGAAAATTTATTCATTTATGAACATAAATATATAAAGGAAATAACCCCGGATATCATATATAGTAATCTAATTTCATACTAAATATATAATTATGATAATGATTCTATGTCAAAAGTGGATATCTAGTGGTGGAGGTTCATGTTATAATAAATTTCATTGTTAGAGGACCACAAAGAAGAAGTATTTTATAAAATATGGTATTTAATATCATATAATTATAAAATAATATAATAAATGTTCTTCAATAATATTTCTCATTCTTTTATTTAGTGAATAAGTTATTTTAATCATCGCCATGGTATTTCATTATAATTATTTGATCTGACTGATGTAAAAGTACATTTCATGAATTCATTGAAGGATTTGAATGGTCAGGGAAATTATCTGTAGTTTTTTTCAATAATTAATTTACTTTGAAAAGATGATGTTTCCACTATTGAAATGGAATTTTCAGAGTTGGAATATAGTATTAAAACCCAATGAAAATGATTTCTTGGGTTATTAGATATGAAAATTTTGGTCAGCAATGATTAAAATGGAGCTAATGTGAAGGGGAGAGTTTACCTTGATTATTAACTCGTGGATTTCCATGATGAAATTGAAATTTGAGGGAAAATATATTGATATATAATGGTGTTATATATTATTCCAATCATAATAAATGGTAATAAGAAAAGCATAAGTCTAAAGTAAAACGTATATTGAATAACACAAATTTGAAAATCAAGAAAAAATGAAATATGTGATTGATTTTAGATCATAGTTATATAGGAGAGATGGGTAATTTATTGATTAACTAATTCTGTGAATAATTTCATATAATTCATTTTATAACTCAAGTATTAATTCATAGAACTGTGATGAATTTTTTTTCTCAAGTGATATTTCTGACTCATAATTGGGTAGCAAGAATATTTTGTGCACAAGTAAGTAATAATGGAAAAAAGGTTCTGAATTAATTAATTGATATGGTATCCACCAATCCACAAGTATATTCGTTAAAACAAAACTATGAAACTATTAATTGGGTAGAATGAAAGAAATTTATGACTACGTTAAACCATAAGAACCCACACATCGATAGTTTGATTATTTTGGATCCATTCATATTACCGAAAATTCCATAGTTGAAATAATAAATAGATATAATGATTCAAAAAATAATATAATATAATTTTTGTGGATGTGTGGGACAAACACCATTTTATTATTCCATAAATATAATCCACTTCATTGTTGGGAGAAACAAAAATATAAAAGAATAATATTTTTCTTGACATGTAAATTATAGATTTTTTTAATGTGGAATTTGTTGGTATAATTTTAGGAATTTTTCATCAATAGTAAAATGGAAAAAATTAATAGAGAAAGAAGGAATTAAATTTAAATAGCTAGTATAATGACCAAGAGTTTCATACAAGGATGTTTCATCTATTATATGGATATTAATAACATTACACAAACACACACCTTAGGACTGTAATAGATTACTATATGTGGATATTAGGTACACAGTCCTCCAATATAGATAAATATATTCAGAAAATAACATAAAAATATTCCACTTTCAAATTCTTCACAAACATACCCTACTTAAAACCATTGTTAATAACTTGGGTAATGGAATCATAAGAATGGATGTGTCTAGATTCTAAAAAATTATTAACCAGGTTGATATGTAAGCATAACATAAAAAATGGAGATGATAACCTTATCATATAATATGAAAACCATACCCAAATATAAAATATTATAATGTTGAATTAGTGAATAGATATTGGAAGTTAATTAGACAATAATCATAAGGAAATCAAATAACTTATGCCTTTTGGGAATAAAATTGGAATATTATATGGAATTGTTGCACACACATAAACATATAATGTATTATTAATATTATTCAATGATATTTTAAATGGATATCATTGTGGAATGGGTTCACTCCTTAAACCATCATAGTAGTGAAGGTTCACTCCAAAGACCATCATAGTGGACATGAACCATACTTAATCAGGACCTCGTCCTATATGATTCTTTTCTATTTCATGATATATAAAGAACTAAAAAATTCATTGTAGGGAGATATATGTCCCACCCATCATATAATGAATATCATTCATGTGAATTCAAAAATAACATAAAACATTCCTCACATGAAATGAAATGGAATTCATAGACATGTCATCACATCATAACCTTTATATATTTGAAAACATTTACAATCATTTCATAATTTAATCATACCATATCCCATGGAAAAAGCAGGAAGGTTTTATAAGAATTGTATTATAGTAAAATATATGGATGTTAAATTTTTTTCATAAACATATAACTATAATAAATAATTCATATAATGAATAAGAATGGTATAATTGTTTTATAACCCCTGTAAATCATAGGTAACTTCAACATATGTCATCATATATGGAAATGATTTTGAAATATTTTTTAAAACATTTATTGAGTAAAATAACAATTCTACTTTGAAAACTATTTTTTCAAAAAATATATAACATTTTTATGAATATTTTATTTTAAAATATTCATAGAAAAAAATATAAAGTAAGCATCATACGGAATAATGATCATCATGATGGAAACCTTTATATATGTCATACATATTAAAACAATGATTCCATTCACATATTCGTTAAATAAAAAATTATCATTATTTGTAAAATCACATGAATATTTCCTTAAAATAAAATTTTAAAAATTATACCATGGGTAAAAATATCTTCATAATATCATACAAAAAATTAAAACATTTTTGAAAACATTTAAAAATAATGGTTTTGACGAAAAACTATTTCTGACCGAAGAGAGAAATGATGTAATGTTTTTATAAAAAAATTTCTAACTAGTTTTAATTACCCAATATTGAAAAAATGGTTATTTTAATATCATGATGTTATTGAGAGATGGAACAAAATATTTTTTTATTGGATATAGAATCAAAAAAATATTGATAAACGATGAAATTGTAACATAAAATCATTATTAAATTGGGTACATTGAAATGTACGAACCATGATAAAACATCATTAAATAAAACATAAATTATCATGAGGATGGATAAAATAATTATAATAGATATCAAATGGGATATATGCACTCCTTGTAATGGAATATATATTCTTAACACAACATTTGTTCGAAAAAAAAAAGAAAATTGAGAAAACAATATCGTACCTTTAGCCTTGACATTCATTTTATAAATTCAAACCTCCCGTATAAGAAATATATGATTATTATATTTCAATTATAGATCTATAATTATATATATCACAAAATATATGATTTATTTTTTATCGTTTATAACCATTTGATTACAATTTCATGTTAATGTCATGTTTTAGTTAATAACTGCCTATTTATTCATATATGTATTGATTTTATATTATTGTAAACATACTTCAATTAAAGATCCATTTAAAAAAATTATCCATGACTGAAATATAACATATATTAATTATATACATATTCATAGGAATGCATTTAATTTATAGAAAGAAAATGATGTGCATATTTCATGGAAACGGTAGGTTGTCCGTACCTATGAACGTTGTTTCTATTTTCCCAATAAAAATTACAATGTAGAGGTAAATATTAAATTAACATTAATGTATCATTTTATTTCATATATCTCACATATTTTCATTAAGACAAACATTATTACCTTCCATTTATAGCGTGAATGAAACTTACCACATCATGAAGTAGTAGTTTGTCATACAAAAGAATGACCTTATTGTATTCCCGCTTATTTGAAAGTAAAAAAAATAACATGATAAATTATTATTCCAAGAAATAATATTATAATTAATGTAATATATAAATATATAATACATCATTATAACCAAAAATTATATGTGGTAATTGATAAACAAATGACATCAGTTTGGGAGTTGGTAGTCTGCTCTACACAGGAATGATGATTTTGTAGAATATTATATAGAAGAGGAGATGGGTGTATTCCATTAATTATCATAAGAATTCATAGTATATGGAATATACTGAGGTTTTTATATCATAATTTTTATAATAATTTAAGTATTTGGAGTAATAAATAATAAAAAACACTATTTAAAAATGTTTCCTCTTCTTCAATTATCCTCTTTATGTTTCCAACAAAAGAATAAAAAGGTTGGTTTTGTGCCCAAAAAAGGATTCTGAAATGGTATGATGGATTATTTGAAATGATTTGGATATGAATATTTTAACCAAATGGTTTTTATGGTGTAAGGATGATAGCTTAGGGGTGTCATTTTATATGTGAGGCGAGTGAAAGATATGTATTTTTTGAAAAACAAATTGTAACCAACTTTTTCTCATACAAAAATTATCCAAATTTCAGTTTAATCATTAATTATAAATTATAGGGTAAAACTATTTCCATTAAATATATTTGAAATAAAAGTTTACGTCATTTTACGAATTATCATTTTAGTTTAACACGTGATAATCTCATTTTTACCCAATGCATAGTAAATAATTTTGACTATTTTCACTATTAATTTTGATCAAAAAATTAGTTAACCTTATTAGATAACCAAAATTATTATAGTTATAAAGTATGAATCCATTTTTATAAATTCATACACATCATTCTTGTGATTCCAAATGAGTATAGTATTAATTTTTTAGTTTTGACTGATTTTCCTTTTGGGTCTTCGATACCTATTTTCATAAAAAATAATCATGTACCAAGTGCATTATTGAATAAAACATTAATAATCATTAATTAAATAAAACAAAAATGTATATATAATTTCATATTATGTGTATCAGCCATTAAATTAAGAAAAATAATTTATGTGTACCATAATATCATAAAATATTATCTGTATCATAACCTTTGGAAATGTGTTAAGTCCAAAATGGACCAAGATACCATGGGAGGTGGGTGAATCTGGGTGTGGGTTTATTTTTAAAAATTCTTCCCGCCCCACTAGATGTTGACAATTTTATTACAAGGCTCACATTTAAGGTCATTTAATGTTAGTACTAATCATGACCAATCAATTTTTATCTGATGATGAAGCACTGAAAGTTACCAAATAATGAAATCAAAAGGACATTGTTATTTTTTACTTGGTTCGCCCTCACCAGGCTACATTAAAGAAGCATACAATCACAATGTGTTGAATATAAAAAATATATTAAGTCTCACTTCCTATAATGATTGTTTGGACTAGATATTTTCTATTCTCAGGCTGAATACCATTAAATGGTTAAGGTCTTTCTTACTTCCATCCCAAGGGTCACTCCATATGTCTCTTTCTAAAGCTCACTACCAATGGAAAGCATCATTGTCTTTGTTTTCTATCACTCAATACTCTTCATAGGGATCCACCCATAATTTATAGTGTTTTAAGTATCATAATTAACTCTAATGAATGAATCATACACTCTGTGTAGATTCCCTATTGATGATTCACTTTTATCCAATTTATGAATTCCACTTTATGGTAGGTGTGTAGGGAAAATTCAAAATTCTGTGAAACACTTGGGTGTCTTGCATACTGAATTAATGTCTTATGTGCAACATGTTCCTCTTTCAAGGAAAATATATCCAGGGAAGCTTTTTTACTAGTGTGAAACTATTATTCACAACTTCATACTCGGACACAACTCACATCTTGTAAGAAATGCACAACCTGTGCTCAACCACCATCTTATGTGCAACTCCCTACTTACGTCGAAACTCAATACATGTGTAGCCATTAGAACTTATGTGATCCAAATATTATATTTTCTATAATTGCAGATATTATACATGAATGAGGTGGGGAAATTTCCATTTGTATGTGTTTTGTTTACCCTATGGGTATGGTGGGAAACCTCTCCCAAAACATGCAAGTCTCACGTTTTCTCAACCTCACCTTTCATGCCAATCTATAACATGACTGCCCTTACATCCATTTCCATATTTTGATTTCCTGGTCTTAAAGAATAAATGTTTTTAAATTTTAAAAAACCTTTTAACACTAGTACACATCTTCCATTACCAAGAAAACCTTTCTCCACTCTCCACTTTTGGGTCCCAAATATTTAACAACCACTAGGAAACAACTCACCATTGTATATAAAATTTTTGTACTGCCTCTTGGTAATACATTCCTTTTTCATGGATCTCTATCAAAATATTTTGTCAACAATAACATTGGACATCCCCAATTGACTATTGGAACCCCTTTTGTAAACAATCAAAATAAACCCAAGAAAGAATCAATGTTAAATTAAGAGATCTTTTACCAAGAATCTACCCTTTTGGGATCATTGACAACTCCTCACAATTTGATACCATGATAATGATTATTTCTTATTTTACCCCCACTCTCCACTTGAAATTCATATAGTGATCCTAGACATACATAACACATTATCTAAGAACACATAAGCCACACTTAACATGAGAAACATGAGTATAATGCTATGTTTATCAATGAACCACATTAATTATGAAATTATTTAACTGATTTCATCACGAACTCCATATATAGTGATATATAATCATTTATTGGTCATCTCTATCATCATCAAATTTAAGCCTCATCCTATGTAAATGATCCACTAGTTATCTTCTACCTTTGTATTGACTTAGTCATTTTCTCCTTTAAATAGAAATAATTTCTCCCCCTTTGTCAACGAACATGAAGTCTAGTTCATCAATGAACCTAAATGTCACTTCATTGTGATCTAAAATAGGATAAATAATACATATCAGTACATTTGGGAAAACATCTCATATATTAGGTATAGGTGGTCCACATCCTCATAGTTTCAAGTGAGGAGATTCAACTGAACTTCAAGAGATAGTTGATGAGTTTCAAAGAATATTTGGGTAAGGCCTTTTTAATAATTTCTACAACCTGTAGGTTTTTATACAGAATATCTATCATTACAAGCCCTTAATCCAAATTCTCTTTGATAAAATGATACTTTATTTCATTGTGATTTTTCTTGAGATATGGACTCTATTTTTTTCTATGATTTATAGAACATTAATTATCACAATGAATTCGAATATTAGAATTCCCTTCCACTCCCATATAATCAATATGTTGTTTCATCCAAAATAACTATGTCCAAGATTGTGTAGATACAATATATAATCCTTTTGAGGTTCCCAATAAAATGAAATTTTATTTCTTACATAGACAATAAATACACATACCTCCAAGATTGAAAGAACCACCTGACATTGGTTTTTTATCTACTTGTGAATCATCCCAATCTGTATCTATATATCCTAATAAGGATCACTGTGAGTTTTCATTATAAAATAAACAGTAATTTATTGTTCCCTTGATATACTAAATTATTATTTTCAATGTAAAAATGTGGATTTCGTGGGGATTAATTTGATACCCTCCTTCTTGGTATGTGGAAAAATAAATATCATCTATTTCACTGTCAACTGAAGTAGACTACCAAATATTTTCCTATGTTCTATAACATTAACTACATTACCCTCATCATCCCATTATAGTTTCATTCGAGTATCCATCGAAGACATTATATCCATGGAATTTTATTTTATTAATCTCTTCAAAACATCTTTGTCATATTAAGATTGAGAAAATAATGTGTCATTAAATACATTAGATACCTATAAACCAAACAAAAACATCAGTTCACCCATCATTGATATTTCAAAATAACTTTTCATGAATTTAGAAAACTATATGCACTACGCTCCATCTTCTCCTATGAAGATTATGTCGTTGACATATAACAATACCATAGTACATTGCTTTATTTCATTGTTAACATATATATTTTAATTAATTCCACAACATTGAATGCTGAGCATTTTACGAAATGGTTCTAGACATGAATACAATTCTCTTGATGATTTATTCAAACCATATAATGGCTTATTCATTTGAAAAACCATGTTCTCATCCTCATGAATAATTAAACCACATGGATCTTTGATATACTCTTCTTATTCAAAAATCCCATTAAAAAATGTTATCATGACATCCATCTACAATGAAATGAAATTTATTTGCACTAATATTGCAAAGAATAATCTAATTTTCATTATAGATGAAATAGGGAAAAAAATTTATCAACATCAACACCCTCGATCGGGGAGTACCGTTTTGAAACTTGTAATGATTTGTTTCAAGTCATGACACCATATTCATTCATCTTACTGTAATATACCCATTTTTTATTGATGAAATTATTACATATTACTGTCATAATAATCTCAAATTCTGATTATTTTCTATTTGGTCATGATCTTCATTGATAGCTTCAATCGATTTATAATTTCATGTTATATCGGTAAAACATTTAGTTCCTGCCATTGATAAGAATGATTCTTGCTATATATTCTTCATCATCTTTCAATTTCATCTCAACTATTTGGATTATATGTAGATATATATTTCACTTCCTCAATCTCCGTTTCATCATCCAATTCTGAGTCAGTATCTACCACATCGTCTACCCATGTGTTTCTCACATGTTCATCACTATCATCATGGATCTATTAACTATGCTATTGATGATTTTTTTTCATTTTCCACTATACTGACATCATTGTTTTTGAATTATTTTCCTAGTCTCTTTTTGAAACATGTATAATATTTTATCCCATCATCTTGGTTTCCTAAAAATAATTAGCTGATACAATTATTCTATAATTGAATAAATAATAATGAAATACATATATCTTTTTTCTGCCCCCCAAATCAGTCTTCTTGATGACAGATAACATAAACATTCACCCTTTATATCCCATTGAGATATTTCAACATTATATGATATTTAATTATCTTCTATGATGTCAATCTTTTCCAGTTGTTGGGGCCAATTTTTTTATCCTTAAACATTCTTCTTCCCCTATAAAATTTATTCTCATGTTGCATTTTTAAATAATCCATCAACAAACTGTCTAACTATACTAAATCATAACTCCATATAAGAATCAATATAAAAAGTTAATAACCTAATAATTTTCTATTGTGCTCAGTTATTTCCATCCATAAACCATTACCCCTTTTCAAATAATTATTTTAGATTAATTCTTCATCACTTATGACTAAATTAAATTAATTGAAATTCTTGAGAACATCACATCGCTATTATTTATCTTTTGATGAAAATTCTCCTTGGATTATATCTCCCCTTAAACGTGAAACACCTTAACATAAGTTAATAGAATTTATAGTCATAGGGATAGGTACTTCTATTTAATCATCAAGAAGAAGATTGTGGTTGATCTGGATAGGTCAACCATTAGATACTTTATTGAAAATAATTGTAGTCTTTTGGTTCTTGTTTCAACTGCCTAGTTAACTAAAACTCTTCTGTCCATATGACTAAACAATCTATACCAACATTTTGAGACTTCTTATGATATTATTGTTCTATGGGTTTTTACTTTGTCACTATTTGGAGTTTGTACCCAGTAGTATAAATGTTCTTCTATGAGTCTTCAATCAAATTCAATTTCTCATGATTCTTTCTCTGAGCAGTAATCTATCTATTAGTCATCTTTTCTTTCTTCTTACTCAATTGGATGGCTCTTTATGTTACCTTCACTTATCTCCATGTTTGATGAAATATAAATTTTTTAAATCATTTTTTATTTATTTTTCTTTTTTCGTCATTTGACCCTCTACATTGTTACTAAATTCTAGTGGTTTCCCAACTAAATGTACATTATTCATTCTCAAAACATGAGTACCTCATTCCTTTTTCTTCCAGGTTCATTCACATTAAATCAAAGTGTGAATATGTGAGTGTAGAAGATGAGGAGCACAATACACCATTTTTTTAGTTCTGTCTGTTTCCTCTGAGACATTAAAGCAATTGTTTTAACTATCATTTTGTCTTTTAGTACATTATTTATCATTATAAATCACTAATGTTAAGGATCTCCATTCAAACTCATTTTCCCCACAATGGATTTCTTATCTCAAAAAAAAATTACCAACACTCTTTTTGTAAAAATGAAAGTGATTTGGGGTTATAAAACATATTGAAAATGCTTGGTTAAAAACCTCAATATGTACTCTAATCTAGTGGAATTCCAACAACAGACTCCACACTGTTGATCACCTTCCATCGTATAGTTTTCTGGTCGGTTCAAAATGAAGCTTCTTCAATCAAAATATATAATATACAAGTAAAAATTTTAATTTTTGTACCAATGTTATGGTATTTGGAATTATATTTTTGACATTTTTTTTCAGATGTTGGATGCATGACTCGGTCAAATATCTATTAAAGAGACGTGTAGCTATGAATAGTTCTCATCAAATTAAGAACATTTTCCTTGTTATTTTCATTGAGCTTCACCATCTGATCTGGTATGATAAAAATGCTCTTATTCAAAATAAATGCTCATCCAGTCATATTGTATGATGAATGAAGATTCTCATTACCATTCGGGAAGCCACTTCGATCCAAAAGGGACACCGCAACAACACGATGCATGACTTTGGATTCCAACAATGATTTCTTATTGTTGGTAGCTATTTCAAATCACACCATACTTTTTAATTCTTTTGGCGTGAACCTCTACCAGGATGGATTATGGTTAATGGGGATAGTGCTTCCATAAGAAATCCTAGCCCTACAGGTTGTGGAACCATCTTCAGGAATCAAATTGGTCTGATCATTGGATTCTTCTATAGTAGTTATCGCATTTCTTCCTCATTGGATGTTGAAATTATGTGTATGATTTATTCCACCTTTCATGCTAAAAAACATGGTTAAAGATTAAATGTATTGAGAGTGACTCGACCACCAGTGTTCAAGAAGTATGAAATGGTGTGTTACATCTTGCATGGCAGATCACTACTCATTGCATGGACTACAACCTTGCTCAAATCGACATCAACTAAATCATCGATCATATATATCATGAAGCTAACATGGATGTTGATGGTCTTTCAAAAAAGGGAGTCAATAAAAAATTAACTAGATTGATGAACATCCTACTGAATTACTTCCTTTTCATAATAATTAATGTAATATGTTTTTTTCTTTCATACTCTTATAATTATTTTCCATTATAATAATTGCACCTGGGTTTTCTGGCCAGTCACCATATTCTTCAAAAACATACCACATGTTATCATTTCTCAACTAAGATATTGATAAAACATGTGTTTTTATTCTACCATCGACCTCTTAGGTTTCTGGAAATTTACTCATGTTGTGTCCCAATCTCCCAAAATAGTTTCATTTCATAGAAAATTTCTTCTGAGAGACTCTTTATTCATATTTATTATTATGATTCTATTATTCTCATTATTATAAATATTTATTTTTCCATCACATGAAATTTATTTCAAAGACTTTAAACAAAAACATGATTTATGACCATGAATCTCAAATAAATATCTCAGGAAATAATTACATCCACTAAAATATTTTTTTGGTTAGATTAGAGTATCTATAATTTTTTTAAATTTTTATAATTGGTCAAAACTCTAATCGTTTCATGCATGGGAGATGATACATCATATCTAGTACCAGTTTTTTCTAACCCGGTTTTCCTTTGAGATGAGAAAATATGTTCTTATCTCTCCATAGAAATAGCATATTCTCTTTTCTTTTTATCATCATATGCTGGAGGATAATCACATTATATGTTTAATGAAACCTTAAATTTAGGCTTGCCTTTGGAATTATATTTCTCCACATATTTATTTAGTAATTCAAGACCTAATCCCTATTGTTGAATCTTCATATCCCTTGATTCATGTTGAGCATTATGTTCTCTCTTGAGATTCTTACCACAACTTGTCTTCTCTTCAAATTCTCCTGTGAGGATATCTATTATGTATGCATGATGATTTTCTTAAAAATATTCCTAGAAAATATAGTCATTAAAATATTAATTCTCTTACTAAATTCTTTTGTTCAATAGATCCAAGTTAGATAGTTTTGAACTAAAATCATAATTTATGAAATTCAAATTCTGAATTTCTTCTAAGGTCAGATTCCTTCCCTTATCATCATCATTGTGTTTTTATGCCATTCTATATAACTTTTGTTATTATTCAACTTGGGAATCATTATTCTCCCAAATATTAGTATCCACATAAATAATACAGTTATTTTAACGTTTTAGACATCAATTTTCAGTACGTGGATTAATATATCTATAGAATTAATTTCTTCATCTGGTTTCTGATCTAATTCCTTTGTTTTAGGGATAACTTTAACATTTTTTCCTTATTTAAATTTATTATTCATCACTAGTTTCAACTACATGTGTAATTTTATGTTCTTCACACATTCATTTGGAAAAATTGAGTTACTCAATCTTATCACTATATTATTCATCCAAAATTATCTTTAGTACACTTTTAGTTTCCTTAAACTCAATGAAAAGTTTTCTATAGACACATTCAAACTGAGGAATGTCACCTCAATTCTACTTCTTCTTCTAAATTATTTCCTTTCAGATGGAAAACCATGATATGAATAGACTGAATCATTGACATAAATATCAGTGAACTATATCAAGGAAAACAAATATGATAAATGAATCCTACCCTCTGATAAGACTTATTAGGTATAAAAGATGACTAGATACCAAGAGGGGGTGTATTTGGGTGTGGGTATTCTTTTCAAAATTACTCCTTCCCTAATAAATCATGACATCATTATTACATGGGTCACTTCTAATGATATTAAATGTTAATTTTCATCATGTTATTTACATTTTTATGTAATTATCATGTGATATAATTAATGAAATAAATAAATCCAAAGGACATAGATACATTTACTTGTTTCATCCTCACTAGGCCATATCCATTAATCATACAATGTCATTATCCTGATTATACCAAATTCACTAAGGCTCACTTCTAATAATGATTGGTTGAGCTGGATCTTTTCTACACCCAAATTCATTTTCTGTACAAGGTTTGGATTTTTTTTCACAGCATTCTCATGGGTCACTCCCTATTCCTTTTTCTATACCTCATTGCATGTGGAAAAGATCATTGTTATCCTAATCATGTGCTCAATATTTTTTCAATGGGATCCACTCGCAGTTTATAGACATGTAGGTCTCATAATTATCTCTAACAAATAAATCATCAACAAAATGTAGATTCTATTCTTATTTTGACCATTCATAAAAAAATTTAATGTTGACTTACCTTAGGTGTTATGGGAAACATTAAACTTTCACAAAACTCTTGGGTGTCTTACGCGATTCTTTAATGCCTTGCATTAAACATGTTACTTTTTATTTAATAAATTTCTTGAATTCCCTATTATACTTGGGTGAAAAATTACACACAACTCATTACTTGAGTAAAAATCACTTCTTTTGTGGAACTCACTACTTACGCTCACCTTCCATCTATCACACAACTCCCTACTTGCACAGAAATGCACTACTTTCGCGGTCCCCACTACTTGTGTGATCCGGAGTTCATGTTTTCTCTATGTTTTGAGATTCTCATTGAATGAGGTGGGTAGACGCATATTTATAGGAATTTTGGAAACCCACTTTCCATGGTGTGTAACTTCTCATCAAACACCCAAGTATGATATCAGCGCAACATCACCTTTTATTCAAATCAATAACTTTTACTCCCTTCCTTCTATTTCCATATTTTGATGTATTTATCTTAATAAGTGTCATGTGTGAAACAAACCAATACTCATTAATACTATTTTGATTCCTCCTATCCCAAAAAAAACTTTTCCCCATACTCCATATTTTTCCCCCTAAAATTTTAAAAATAGGGAAATAGCACCTCCTTGTATATGATCTTTATATACCGCCTTCGGAGCATCTATTCCTTTTTCATGGTTCTTTTTAAAAAGAGTTTCTCTAAAATATCTATATAACTACCAAATTTACCATGAAAACCATATTTATCAATAATCACAATCAACCCAAGATTGCATCAATTTCACCTTGAGGGATATTTTCCAAATAAAAATAAATAGGTTTTATAATCATTTAATAATACCATAACATGTTAAAAATGAAGAAGGAATGATAATAATTTTATAATTTTATAACCCATGTAAGTTCACTAGGTTTCGTAAACATATTCTATGAATGAACCAATTAGATAAATAATAATAAAATTATCCCTGGTTTATATCCCTAGTAAAACATAGGTAACATCAATGGATGTCCTGATTGATTGAAATTTATTTTGAATGATCATTTATAAAATTAATAATGAAAAATATCATTTCTGCATTGAAAAAAATAATTTTTTAAAATAGTAAACATTTTTAAAATTATTTTATTTAAAAATAAAATTGACAACATATAAAGGATGTTTAAAATAAAATAATGGTCATAATTATGGTAAGTTTAATTCATTTCTTACACAACAAAAAATATTAATTCCACATTTTTGGTAAAAGGAAAACAAAAACGTTTTTGGAAAAATACATGAATATTCTATTTAATTTTTTATAAAAAAATAATACATTGGTAAAAATAACTTTTACAAATAATAGGAGATAATTAAATCAATTTTGAAAAAAAATTGGAAATCATGTTTTCGGATGAAAACGAATTTATGACCGAAGACATAAATAAAGATGGATTTATTAAATAACTTTTATGATAAATTTCATGTATAAAAGAGAGGAAAAATTGAAAATTTACTATCATTATGTTTATTTATATATGGATCAAAATATTTTATCATTGGAAAAATAATCATAAACAATCCTGATAAAAGATGATATTGTAATAAAAAATCATTTGTTATATAGAAACATTGAAACATAAAAACCATGAAGTAATATCAATAAATAAAAATTAAAATATCATGAGAATAAATAAATTCATCATATTACCTATCTAATGGGCTTTATATACACATCTTACCTGAATATAGATATATCTCATAACATATGTCTTAATGAAGGAAATTTTTGACATAAATTCCTCACCTTATATCTGGACTTCATTGACACACATTCCAACCTCAGGTATTATAATTTCAAGTTCATTATTAATATATTAAATTCCCATAATAATATATATATCCCAATATCTATTATTAACTTATGTCCTTTTTAACCAATTTATTAACTATTAACTTGTGTCAAATTTTCGGTAATCTTCGCTTTTTTTACAATGTTTTATGATGATATTTTTGTACTCTTATTTCGATAATGGTTAAATAATTAAAATAATAAAACCAAGATAAAAATATATTATATTTTCCTTATATATGTATTTTTAGATACCTATAAAATATAGATATAGAAAATGAAATACATCATTAATGGAGACAGTGGGTCCTTTGTATAAAAGAATATTATTTCCATTTTCCCGAACACCAGAAATAATGAAATTAAAATAAAATATTAAAATTATAGAATCATTTTAAAGTCAAATATAAGAAACATTTTCCTTAAATACATCCTTAAAATCATTCATGTAAATTTTAAAAAATTACATCGCTTTATAAGGTGGTGGTCTGTCGTACACATGAACTACATAATAATATTCACACATAATGAAATGTACAAAAATATAATATCAAATTTCAGGATTAAATAAATAATATTATCTTAAATATAATATATAAGCATTTATTTTATAATTGTTACCATATGTGAGGGGGGAAATTAGAAAATGAATAACATCTGTTCGTATGTTGGTGGTATGGCATACACCAGAATGATGATTTTGTAGCCATTTCCACGTAAGGGGATATTATTTTAGGTCATGAAGATAACATAAAAGAATATAATTATATGTAACATATTATGTTTATATATATCATAATGTTTTAATAGTAATTTAATTATTTGGAGTAAGAAACAGAATAAAAATTATTGTTGAAGAACATTACCTCATCATTAGGAATCCACCATAGGGTTACACCAAAATCCTTCCCTGGTTTGTTTTATACCAAATATATGTCTTATAAATTTAAGGGAGGGAATTTGGAAAATTATTTTTTCATTTCTTGTTCGAAAAATGGGGATTTCTATTATAATGATAAGAGGAGAGTTGTGACTTTTTATAAGTGAGTGGGTGGCACATTTTTAATAGTTTTGTAAATAAAATGGTTTACACATTTTTTCCAAATAAAAAATAATACAAATGAACTATTTATGATATTTATAAATTATATTGTATAAATATGTATATAAAATAGATCTCAGTTAGGTTTTAGGTCAATCTAACCCTTATTTGTTCTGACCAACCCCAAGGTAAAACCATTTTTACCTTAACAACGGTATATGATTTTTACTTTTTTCATTATTCCAATATGTAGAAAATTAAGTTGTACATATTAGAAAATATATTATTATTATTATTCTTTTTATATTTATCTAATCCATTTTTACAAACTCAATTCATATTATTAGATGCTTTTAATTTAATTCATCTCCCACATAAGAGATGTGAAAGCTAGCTTTCAAAGAGAAAATGTTAAAAGGTTTACAAACTTTTCATATAAACATTAAATATGAAAATGATTACAATTTACGAAATTTAATTAATAGATATATAATTTTAAAAATTTTAATTTAATTTTAACATAAATTATATTTTATCTTTATAAATATTTTTTAAAAAATATAATTTTCAATTAAAAATCAGTATTTTTAAATTTTTATAAAAAATTATGCTTTTCAAAAAATTATAAAAAATTCCCCATTAGATAATATTGATATAATTATTTAAAAAAATAACTATTTTTCAAAATTAAATGTATAAAACTTTAAAAAATAAATTTTATTATTTTTCTTAAAAAAAAATAAATACATTTTTCTAGAAAAATAGTAGATTTAAAATATCTAAGGACTATATTAAAAATTTATAAACAATATTATCAATATATTTAATTTATTTGAAATCATTAAACATAATATTTAATAAGTTTTTTCTTCTATTCATATCTAAATGTTTAATATCATAGTGTTAAATTTCAAATAATATTAACAATATTAAAAGTTTTTCACTTTTCATAGAAACACATTATTCCCAGTAATGAAATATATCAATGAAATTTAATTTATTCTAAAAAAATTATTTCTTAGATACTCCATTTTTTAAATATAAAGACATTATTGATATTAATTCAAACACATAAATTATATTTACCCTCTCATAATGAGGACGAATCAATAGAGCTGGTGGCGGAACTACTTCATTCACCACCAATGTAAACAGTGAAAGGAACATGGGGAATGAAATGAAATATGATGAGGAAAATACAACTGATGTATATTTGAATGAAATGAATCAATATAGAATATAGATTCTGGATTTTAGTTTCACATTTCACAATATTAGAATTGATTATCTGATCACTATGATAGAATATAAAAAAATAAATCCTTTTTTAAAAGATGAGGAGCGAACATCCTCATATAATGTGTGGTTTTAATAGTTTGAAGATACCATATGCACAAAAAAATCTTCTCTAGTTAGAATACATTTTTATAATCTATTAAGTGTGATTAAATTATATCACTCATAAAAGGTAACAAATTTAAAAAATATGGCCTAAATTTACAAGGGGAGGGATATAAAAAAAATTATATAAAAAATAATGAAAATACAATTACATTATTCATTTGAGATAAATATAGTTGTTTTATTCCAAATAAGAATAAATATATATTATAGAACAAAATACAATTCAATTCAAACCAAATATACATTGTGAAAACAGTGAATAGTGAAGGAGACTGAAATATCCCAAAGCTCCTATGTAATCACACTCTCATGTGTGATACTTTCCAAAATTAAATAATTGTATGAAATATATAAATTCCAAATAAAGAGAACTAAATTAGGATTATTGAGTTAGAATATTTTGATTTGTGTCGACACATGAAACAAAAATTAATCGTTGTAAAAAGCAGTATATCATTTTTCTATGATTTTTGTAGGAATACATGCCTCGTGATTATTATCCTGTAATCTAATATATTTAAATATATTACTCATTATTATAAGATATTGGAAAATATATATGTTATGGAAATCCATATGGTCTAGAATAATATTGGTAGACAATTCCATTATTCCCAATTAGAATAGTATCTTCAAAAATAATGAATTTGAAAATATTTTACAATGGGGGGAATTATAAACCAAATAGATTCATTGGGATGATGAACTAGATTATAAATAACATATATTGGATAGTTATCAATGAAAATAATCTAATGGATACATACTATTAGGAGGATGTGATTACATGAGTCTATATCTCAACTAGATCATTATTATATATTAATATCTAAATTACACTATATGAGAAATATTATGGGAGGAAGATGACACTCAAAAACATTTTATTATTTTGAATTAAATAAAATATTATGAAAAAATGAGAAACTAAAGCTTTATGATCATAGGTATAAAATTATATTCCTTAATTATACGTGAAAATTTATTATATATATATATTCTATAACAAAAAAATCATAAAAAATTATAGAATTCCACGATGTAACATTTTTAGATAGTGTGATGGTTTTAGAAACATGTAAGTGGAATATGGATTAGGGAGTTAGTCTAATTTAGTGGTTATGTGACATTGAACTAGGAGTCATAGTGAGAGATCCTAGTGTATAAGAATACATGGAAGACAACACCAACATATAGGAATGCACTACGAGTTAAGAGGAATCAATGGGAATTTTTAGTATGGATGAATGATGTGACATATCTATACATAATAAAGTAATACCACTCATCAAACAAAAATAATGATTAATCAGAATAAAATGTCACTTTTATATCATGTTGATCGTAAAATCATTAAATTTTCTACTAAATATGAGATTTTGGTAATGAATTTTCATAAAGATATTAATGAAAAATAATAATGGTAGATTATTCAAAGTCTAGAATATTATAACATAATAAGAACCACTTATTTATTCTTCAATAAAATTAATAAATCTAGAAATGTCATATGAAAAAAACAATTATTATTCAATAGATATATCAAAATTTATTCTATTGATTGTGGTGATACATTTCACTCAAAAATAGATTGAGTACAATACAACTATTATTTGTGAAGAAGTGAAAAGTGGATTCAATAAATAACAAATATATGTCAATTTTTTTTCATAAATTAAGAACATGATTAGCAATTATACATAAGAAAATTATATGTATTTTATTTTTATAGAGATTGAAAAATGTTTTTATACATAAAGATGAAATTATTTTGATTAATAGCCTAATAATCCCACCCTGATGAATATCTAATGAATATCATATTATAAAGGGTATGAGTTGATCACAACCCTTATTTCAATGAGAAAACTGTTCAAAGTATTCAGGTTGTCATTTATATAGATTATATTATTTCTGGTGGATCAAATTAATATAAATTCATGTTATACTTCAAATATTTTCCATGTGAATTCTAAATTTCTATCATCGGAGTGAGAAATTATTTCTTTAGACTATAAGTATTTCAATGATAAAATGGAACATTTATTGAATCGAAAACAAATATTCTTTAAATGGAATCTTATGTTTTGAAATTGTGGATTCAAAGATGTTATGAATTACAATGGCTATACAGATAACAATTTTGAATTATGAAGATAAAATTTAATTTGATGTTATATATTAGTGGATGATTATTAGAAACATGCTACTAGGAATCATCCACACAACCTTATATGGTATTTAACACATGTTATGCTGCGTTATACTAAGGTCTACACATGCAGCTACAATTGAAATAATAATGATAATACTATTATATTTTAACTACAAAATAGACTCTCGGATATGGTATCCCAGTTCATCTATCACATAATTGTTCAGATACACAAAATCATTCATGGTTGGATCACATGTGGATTGGTAATAAAAATTAGGTGGAGGATATTATCTATAGAGTACTTTTATTTATAATATTATTTAAAAAATAGTACAACATTTCATTGAGATAAATATAGAATGAATATATATCTTCCATATAGATATTTAATCAACTAATATGGATAATTCAAAAAAAGTAGGATGTTGTAATTACCATGGAATATCCTTTTTTGAAGAAGATCAAAAACTCATGGTTTATTAATCATATATAAAAACCTTAATCATCATTCCAGAATAAAACTTGTTTTGATCATATATAATTTCATTAAGATTATGGTAGAGCATGGGTTTGAAAAATTACAGTACATGTCCAAATATTATCAACTTGTGAATATAGTTAGAAAAGTGATACCCTATTTGTATTTTTATTGGAATCTAAAATCTCTTTTATTTCAATGTACTCAATCTATATTGATTAATTGAAAAAGGGACCATAAATCCCCTGTCATAATTTTCATTGTAGTATTGTGTGGTAAATATATCTTAATGTAAATGTGATAATATGTAACTCTATATTATTAATATTTACAGAAGTTATACTTTTTTCATTAAAAAATGATGGGACATATTTTTTTTATAATGGGGGGAAATGAAATCCAGAGAGTATTAATTCATATTATAAATGTAGAAAAATTTTATTTTGGTTACATTATGAGAGTGCTTGAATGATTATTCAATGGGAGGAGTAGATAGGAAATATATTTTAGATCGTGAAATTTTTTGTGAGTGTGTTTATTATGAACATCTCAATGGAAACTAGTTACTCATAACCTAATGGTCTCATGTGGGATTATTTTTTATGATCAAGGAATCATTGAATCACTATTTAATCCTCAATAATTTAATATCATGGAATATCTCTACTTTTGATTTCTAATATATGAATATAGTTAATATCATTTTATTATTTGTATGGATTGTGTTATATGAAGACAAATAATATTTCCTAATGATAATAATGTAAGGAGGTGTTTTGACAAATCATGGAAGTGTTTTCATTGTCATCTTCACAAAAAAATCTTATTTCACATGTCATGATTAGGGAATTTCTTAACAATGGTAATGATTGGTGAATCGTTAATGCATAATCTAATGGAAAATTATTTTTTAGAATGGGGGAATATCAAATTTAGAGTTTAATAATATAATGATAATGAATCTAATTTGGTTCATTAGAAGGATTGTCTCTTTGAAATAGTTGACAGAAAACCGTATAGTGACCTAGGATTATCATACTAGGATATTATATCGATTTATATGATGATAAATATATTACAAAAAATGTTATTGAGGATAATAATTGTTTGTTGTCTTTGGAAACTTTCAATGTAATATTCTATTATTGAGAAATAATTTCAATTTATCCCACAATGATATTCCCACTTAGTACTCCTACCTAAAACCATTCATCATAATAATGGGAATGGAAACATAAGAAGGGGTGGGCTCATATTCTTAGTAAGAGTAAATAAAGGAGACATTGAATCCAAAAATTAACATAAGCATATAAGAACATTAACATAATATTTGATGATCATACCCTACATACAAATTATAATAATGAAGAGTTATGGAATAAATATTTTATGTTTATAAGACATGTCTCATAATTATTAATGAAAGTATAACATATGAATAAGATATAGACATGTAAAATACACATCATATTATAACACTGTGAACATGTATAAATAGAAATAGGTAAAAACATTAAGTTATAGAAATGAAATCATGCCCACTCATAATCATTTTTACTTGCAACCTGGTCCGTGTATATCATTACTGACATGAAAGATAACTTTATACATTTCATTTTGAACATTTAATCTGGTTCACGCATAAAATTGAAAATGTGTTATTGATTTCATGCATAAACTTGTGTACCTATAATCAGGTTCATGCATAATATTATGAACATGTAATACGGTTCATGAATAACATTTTGAAAATGTAATCAAGTTCACTAATAACATGTATGTTCATGAGTTTTAAATCTTTACCTTCTATATTGGATATAGATATAAGTCCCACCCATCATATAAAGAAATCATGCATATCTATTCAACAATGTCATAAAAATTCATCATATCATAACCAATGAAATGAAATGGATACGATGAACATTTCATATTATCATAACATAAGAAAAGGTTACTAATTTTATAATAATTTCATCATAGCATAAAACATTAAAATAAGATAGTTTAAAAAAAACAACTTAAACATCTACCATTCAAACAAAAAATAATACTATTTTCCTTGGATAATATCCCCAATAAAAGCATAATCTATATCAATGGATTTCATATTTTATGGATAATGATTCTAAAAAAATCACTCAGGGGATTTATTAAATATAATATAATTTCCTCTTCAAAATAAATCTTTTTAAGCATAAAACATTTTGAAAACAATTTTCGTTGAAAACATCTTTGAAATCATATAAAATAATAATTAAAAAACATATTAAAAACTTTTAAAAGAATAAATTATTTTAAAAATAACTTTTATACTTAAATGATTACAAAATATCATTTAAAAACATTATCATAAGACATTTTTGAAGAACAAACATTTCCAACCAAAGAGACAAATAATGTTGGATTTTTATTAAAGAGAACACTCCATTAATATAAAACTAAAAGGTGAGAAAATGTTACAGTTACCATAACATATTACTTATTACCATAGGAGAATAAACTTAATGATAATATCTGAGATATGGGTCATAATATTTTATCCATGGAAACATAATTATAAACAATCAAGATAAATGATGACATTTTAACAATAAACCATTACCACTTTGTTAACATTGAATCAAACACACTAGGGAAGAATAAAATCACATGAGCATAAAATTCCATCAAAATAACTATACTCATGATATAACTTGTAAAAAAATAAGTAAACACATCTCATAAAATAAGATAGGTGTATAACATGATAAACGTCTCAAAGAAGGCAAATTGAGAAAAGCATACCTTATTGTTATGGTAACATGGAAACCATAAAACCCATAATAAATTGATCATAATGTGGATTTGTAAATAATAATAAATTCATGTATATAAATCATACAATACATTTATGGGATGTATCTACCCCCACAGAAACAAAAAAATTGATGAATATAGCCTATATCTCATAGAAATAAATCTCGGATGAGGAAAACACTTACTAAATGAGTAACTTTTTCATCCTATGATATGTGAAAGTATAAAATTAGTTGAAGCTTTTAATATAATTAAATAAATTAAATTCAAGATATAACATTTCATTGTTAATTATATACAACATACAAAAGAAATGAGTGGTGAATATAGAATAAGTCTCCTATAAATAAAACTGAGACTACAAATCTCATAACACTATGTGTTGACTTCATTGTAAGAATTAAATACTCCTTAATAATAAATATTATACTATTATAAATCCAAAAATAAACTATATTCATATATATAATTCCATATATTATTCAATTATGGGTTTATATTACTGCATTATTGGCCGTTCCATGTTAATATTGGGTTTTGGGTGATAACAGCTTTTTTTTCATAAATGTTTTGATTTTTTATTTTTAGCCCTTTTAATTTGATCATAAAGTTATCATTTATGGAATTAAAAACATGATAAAAATAAAATAAATATTATTTACATATTTATGTATAGTAATACAAGAAATATATAAATTTGAAATGAATTACACCATTCATTGATATGGTAGGTCGTACATACGCATGACCTCTATTTCCATTTTCATATCATATAAAAAGAATAAAATGTCAAAGATAAATATATATATATAATCATTCCAATATAATTATTATGCAATGTATATAATACATCAATTAAACAAATTCCTAATACATTTCATGTAAATCATGAATGGATCGCATGACCTTGTGAGGTGGTAGTTATTCGTACACATGAACAACGTTATCATATTCTCACAAAATGCAAATAATGATGTTTTGTGTATTAAAATAATTATCAAAGAATAAATAAAAAATAAATATAATACATATCATATATAAACAATAAATTAATCATTACTCTCATCCATGAAGGGTGGTTTCGGAAGAATGGACAACATCATTTCACGAGTCGATAGTCCACCGTATAGACATACGATGACTGTGTGTCCCATTTTATTGAAGTGAGAGAAGTTTTAATTTATACAATTAACATAAAAAAATATAAATATATTTAATATATTGTCGATATTATATAATCATGATATAAAATCAAATTAAGGGGTTTGTGGAAGAAATAAAATAAAAATATTTTTTGATAAATGTTACCTTTTCTTGGGGTATCTTATTTTGGTTTTCACTAAAGGAATTCCATGGATGTATTTATACCAAAATGGAGGATTGTAAAAATATATTAGGGAATTGAGGAGTTTATCAGGTAAGGTTTTTGATGATCCAAATTTCATAATACGTGTGAATAAGTTGGGGGCGAGTTCCCTTTTATTGTGGGGGAGTGAAATTATATAAAATAAAAAAAGTAAACAATATTGGGAGGTATAAATAAAATTATGTGTCTAAAATATTGAGTTTTTTTTTTGATAATTGACGAAATATGGTATAGAAATGGTGATAAAATTATTTTTTTAAATGATTTTAGGATTCTTTTTCTTTTAATGTAAATGTTTGGTCCCTTAGTAAACTCGTTTTTCTCTAAAACATTGGGATACATTTTAACTATTTTCACTAATTGTTAGGGTGAAAAATTAAGTTTCACATGTTCTATATTATAAATTTTTCTAATTACAAATATTAATTTCATTTTAAAAATCCCAAACACAAATGTGGAAAAATTAATTTAAAATTAATCCCATATACGGGATGAGACAACAAGTTTTCAAAGTGAAAATTTTCAAAAGATTGAAATGTTTTTATATATAATTTAATTATGACATTAATTAAAATGACTTAAATTTGATTTATGGATATAAATTTCATATAATTATCTATTATATTAAATTTAAAATACAATTTAACTATATAAATTATTCTATCAAAAATTCAGTTTTAAATTATAATTTATGATTTTCCAATATTAATCTAGATATGAAATATTTTTGAAAAGAAAAAATTCTCCCTATGATTGTTGTGAGGATACTATTTAAAAAATAACGTTTTTTAGGTAGAATTTTTAATCGTGTCATAATTGAGTTTCAAAATAAGTGCGCCATTATGAGGATGTAAAATGGCCCTTTAGAAAAATATATGTTTTCCACATAAAATTTTATTTATTATTATCTCATATCTATAAAAAATAATATGACAATTAAATAGCTTACTGAAAAGATATAATATAAATATCATTTAAATAACTCATCAAAATTTTATTTTTATTTAGATAAAATGTCTTTGTGCATAGATAAATAGTTTATTAGAAAATGAATATCATTATTTTAAAATAGTTCATAGTTTCATTTATAATTTATTGGTTTATGAAGATTTCAATTTTTAATCATGAAAACAAATTACTTAATTTAGTTCATCCTCTTTATAATATAATTTCCAATGGATGGGTGGTAAATAAAATTGTGTTTTGATTATAATATTATTTGTGTAGTTCGGTAGAACATGGTATTGCGTTTACCACAATATAAAAATTTTGTTCTATGTATTGAAGGATTAACTTAGTAAGTAGTGAAACAAAATACATAAAAGAATTTACATTTAATAAATGAACAAAAGTTTATACGAAATTAGGGTGTTACATTCTACCGCTCTAAAATAAATTTCAACCTCAAAATTCATCTATGTTGTTATTGATTTTTTATATGATAGTTTCATTCCATAAAACCCACATTAAAAAAATTAATAATAAAACATCATTTAAATAATAATGGTGGGACATATAATGGTTACATAAATTAACTAATAATTAGGTTTCCACATAGAAATATATAGCTGGAAAGTGAAGTTATTTGCATGAAATTAAAACATAAATCATTATTGTGAGTGATTTAGGTTATTGATATGAATCATTTTAATGGTCAATGAAATGTTAAGTGGTAAAAATACATAAATATATAATGAAAAAAAAAGAATATATTTTAATAAAAAATTAATGTATTTTGATAACATATTTTTATCCATACCCTTTTCCTAAATTCTCATAATTTTCAAGAGAATATAAACTTTCATGTTTTAACTCCCTATCATAAGCTCAATCCCACCCTTGGGTTTCCCTTGATCAATTTCCACATCTTCTATTAATCCATTATATGAAGGTCAACATGTTATTCATGACGCTCTAATGGATCCAAAAAACCATAGATAGAATGATAAGTCTTTCTATATAACTTCAGTTATGATCAATAAAAAATGGTTTTCTAAAGATATCCAATATGCATAAATACCTATATAGAAAAATAAATCCTTAATATCTAAAACATAATATAATGTTCAATATATACCATTTAATAAATGGTTAACCATTAAACCTTCCAAAATATTGATATCCAAAACATTTTAAATAATTTCACTAAACCATTGATGTATCTCTTAATTATGGGAGACCATAATTTAAAACCATTAACCACACATTCTCTTGAAACATGGAAATAATCTTTATTAACAAAAATCGTTATTGAAAACATACATGATGCATAAATAATTATCTATTTATTCATTAAACAAGATAATAACTCTTAAAAAATTTCAATTTAAATCATGGGTTCATCCTTGTCCTCATAGTGTAAGAATGAAGATCTTCTTTCCACGTATGTTTTCTTTTTTTTCGGTGTTTTTGAGGAAAAGAGGAGTTTCTGGAAATTTCTTAAGAACGTGTCGTGTTCATTACAAGTACACGTCGTGAAGTCAATCACTGTAGGGGTAGCCGAGTGTTAACCATGTAATGGTCGTGCACATGGTAGTGTGTGGTTACCTGGAGACCACCTAATATAGGGTCCAGTTATGGCAAGTACAAAATGTGTACTTATAAATTAAGAGTCATGTACATTCTTTTTATTTTTTATTAAACGGACTGAGTTCGCATCTATTTCGCAAAATTTCCATCTTATTTTCCTTCTTCGGCCGAGAGAATATGTATGGCGACTATCATTCCTCATACCCCCAATCGAGAATCCTTTTTCTAAATTGAACTACCTTGGTTGCGTGGGAATCACATCGGTGAGTTCAATCTACTTCTTGAAACACATTTACTGATTTCTATTATCTTGTGAGTTATCCTTGGTTCATGTTGTCAGACGTTATTGTAGATCTACCAAGTTCTATGTTGATCCAAAGGTAGACACTGGGATATATTGATCGTACAACACCGAGGTAGGTGGGTTTTTCCTTTCCATAGATACTATTGTAATTGTCTTATATGCCTTGTTTGTTTGGATAGAGGTTATTTTTTGTGAATGGGGTTAAGTTTTCCATGATTTGGATGTTTTCCCATGCTTGATTGTTTATGGCCCTTTGGTCTTACTTATCCATTTAAGCTAATTGATTTCCATTCCTTGTGCTGATAGGATTAAGTGATATTATATAATCTAACATTTTATGATATGTTTGTGTTTTCTAGCCATGTAGTTCTTGAGGTTTATATTGGAGGCTGATTATCGTTTGTGCATGATTTCTTTACACAGGGCTGCAGGAACCTCGTGTAATGAGACCATAGGGGAAAATGAATTTGAGGGATTTCCAAGAGTGTCTGTTATAATTATCACGCTGTGAGACCATATGAGGGACCGACGTTGAGTGCTCCCTCAGAGTGTCTATTGTTACATTACAAGACCACAAGAGGAATTGACGTTGAGTGATTCCTTATAGGGTCTGTAGTTTTTCGCTAAAAGATTGTATGGGGAATTTACAGTGAGTTATTCCATAAAGAGACTTGGAACTCACATGACTATAGGAGGAATTGAAGTTGATTGCTTCCTCTGAGATTCATTGGTATATCATTCCTTTATTGTGAACCAGAGGGGTTTGGCTGTGAGTAATTCCTAGAGGGTTCCCTGCATATGATTTGTTTCTTACTTGATATCTGATATTTGAATACATTTGAAACTGTAGGATACTTTACAATTGATTACTTCCTTGTTTACTGTATTATTTGGATTCTTTCTAGCCATATATATTAATTAACTATTTGGCCTGGAACTTTGGGTGGATGGATACAAGGATTTTTCTTAAACCCAGTTTATGTCATGCTTTTGGGTCCAAATAGATTATATTGTTGTAGTTCTAGATAAGTGAAAGCTCCCTTCTACTTCAGGTACATGACTTCTTGGAGCTAGAGAGCATAGGACCAAGCTGGGGCTTCTGATGCTGGGGATTTGTTTCTTATTTTTCATTATTACTCAGTTCTATACTTTATTGCATCATTGTGACTTGTTTGGATTCTTTACAAGACATATGTATCATGCAACATTTATATATGTGATCCAGTTATTTATATCTATAGTCATTCGTTGTTTACTACTCTGGAATTAAACTGCTTCTTCTATTGATATATGTTTACTTCTGCTGTGTTATTATGCCAATTAGGGCATAGTTTCCCCACAATCTCATCCAAGGCCCTCATTTCTAGTCGGCAACCTTTGGTGTTCAAGGAAATGCACTTGAAGCCATGTGGCCATTAGGATATGGTTCCCCGTTGGGATACTTCTAGAACCGGTACGTTACAAAGTAGTATCAGTGGAATTATTTTCATCTTTACTTACTGTTTGGAGCCTATAGTCTAGGATTGGAAGGAATAGGTACTTAGTAACAATCTGTGCTTGGGAGTAGCTAACCTGTGTACAAGGATAATCCAATCTACCTCGTTTATCAAAAAAATTCTGGTTTTCCAATTTTACGATTGATTTTATTTCACAAATGGTTTATTCACATGTTTTTTGTTGTTATTGTTGATGTTATTGTGGTTATATTTCTATTGAAACCCGATGAGATGAGGGTATGCCATCTCAGGAATCATGTAGGAACTTTCTTGAGATCACATGTCATGAATTCATTCCAATCCATTTTGGTTGCATTAACAATTTCAGGTTGTGTTGATACATGTTGTGTTAGATATGCATGTTGTTATGATGGATGCCTTTATAGTATACCTATAATTTTATAGGGTTTTATATTTTTTAAAAACATAGTTTGATTGAACGCCAAACATTGGTTCCTTATGTATTATGGTCCATCATGAACTAGAATTTGGTAAATCATTACCCTTCTATGTTTATATATGATATGTATTAGATGACAAGATTTGATTCATGTGGAGTATGGGCCCTCAAAGAATGGAATTTGGCACTTTAATGTTTGATTCATTGGTTTTTGGGATCCTGAGTAGTTCTTGAGGCTTACAGTCTAGAAAAACCCAAAATACACCGCATGTAATGTTGGGCACACAAGTCATGAGTTCTCCTATTTGGGATGGAACTGTTTTTCTTAATTACAAGTTGCATAGTCTCTAACTATGTTACTAACTGCTTGGGAAAAAACATGGGGTTGGGAAATATTGTAGAACATGTCGTGATCCTAATGTACATGTTCTGTTGTGAATTCCAAGTTTCCACCAATGTAACTAACAACGTGGATGAATAAAAACTTATGTTATACATATCGTGTCAACCTTTAACACATGGTGTAGTATAACCTTTTTATCTTGCCATGTAACTGGTAACACAGGTAAATAAAATTCTTCTATAACACATTGTGTCTATCATAAACATGACATGTAGAGTGAGCTGTGTAACCATCTATATAGGGAACATCACGGGTCAGTGAAGTTCATCTATTACATGCCGTGTCTAGCACTAACACATAGTGTAGTCTTATTTTAGGAGAACCGTGTGGCATAGCCATGTAGAAGAACTCAAAAAAGGGAAGAGGATTTTAGGACACATTGTGTGTTAGGACTACACGCTGTGTGTATGGGGTTTTACATGACCTGAATTGGAAGAAGTACACACCAATGTGAAGGCATAATGGAACACACCATGTAGATAATATACACAATGTGTATCCATGTTTCAAAGAACATTAATGCTTTCTTTATCATGTTCCATTCTTACACTTCTATGTTTATGTCTCTATTAATATTGATCTAAGGTGGGAGTTTGACCATGTAGAGTCATGCCACGAAGACGTACTCCAGTTATTCACCTGTTACACGGCAGTGATCAGACACCAGACATGGTGACTCCGGGACTACCAAAAGAGACTCCAGTTCTACCAGTCATGGAACCAGCCAACATTCCAGACATAGTTGCTATCGAACAATTCTGAGAGGGCTTTATGAGGATTATTCAAACCTTCTAGGGAGTACCTCCACCTACCCCATTGATGGCAGAATTGATGTGGGTCTTTCAGAAACAATATCCTCCCACATACTCAAGGGATGGAGGACCCCAGGATGTAGAGTCACGACTAGAAACCATGCTGAAGATCATCGAGCATCAGGAAATGCCTCTGGAGTGGATGGTCAATATTTATTTTTATATTCTTTAGTATTCCTCCATGAGATAGTGGTATATGATCTCACAGGCAGGATGCCAGCAGGAAATGGCTTGGGAGGATTTTTTCTATACCTTCTATGAGTAATTCAATCTAGAGACCTTGCGGGCCAATAGAGCCTATGATTTCTTGAGTTTGGAGGAGGGTACTTTTTCTATTAAGGGGTATTCCTCTCTCTTCAGAGATCTGAAACACATTACAACCTTTCTAGGGGGAGATGATTTGTTCCTATAAATTACGTTTGATTATTATCTCAGGAAGTACATTCAGGTTCATGCGAACATCTTCATGTTGATTTCCATCACATCTATAGTCAACTTGCCACTGATCACAAAACATAATCTGGGGGAGTCTTGAGCTATGAGCCAGGGTGGTTCTACATCCAGTGTTAGTGCCTCTGCATCTGATAGTAAGAAGTGCCACAGGGAGTCCACACATGGAGATCCGAGTAGGCGGGATGCACCTCCAGGTAGCTTGTTTGTATGGTACTGGTGTGGTATGGTCGGGCATATGAGGCCACATTGCTTGAGAGACAATGTTTAGTGCTGATCATGCGATAAGATGGTCCATCTTCAGTGCTTCTATAAGATCTTCTCACCACCAGCTGGTGACATGGGTTCTTCGATGACTCCTCGTTCGGATACAGCACCACCCGTTTTTCACCAATCTTGGTACTAGATTTCTTCCGGCCGTTTTGGCCGAGGTGAAGGTTGTGGTTGTGGTAATCAGTTTCCAGTTATTCAGCGACAGTAGGATGGATCAGCTAAGAGTGGTTAGGTAGGGTTACCGGGCCGCAATATAGGTCAACATTTTGCGGTTGAGCAGACCCAGCAGATGCATGATCCCAGACCCTCTACAGTTCAAGGTACGATCCTAGTTTCCTTAGTTTTAACATCTAATTTCTTCGATACAGGGGCTTCCCATATCTTTATATCTATTAATGTTTTGGATATCCTTGAGCTTTGTATTCTTTATTATACTATTGTTTTATGTTTGAAACACCGTTGGGGAAAAAACGACTAGTGTTCGATAGTGCAAGGAGTGCCCTCTAGTGTTTGTTGGGTGTCCCTTCTAATGGGACCTTTATGTCCTAGAGATGACATGATATGATTTCATTCTCATAATGGTATGGTTGGTTCTTTTCTAGGAAGTTGTGGATTGCTATCCCCATATGGTGAGTTTCAATTCATGATAGGGAAGATCGTTTCTTTATAAAGTTTAATGGGAATTCCAAGCGAGCAGAGTGGGACCTGGGCATCATCGGTTAGAAGGATTTTTTGCCTAGATTTCGAATCTTTATCTATATTATCAGTGGAATTCCCAGATGGAATTTCCTCTAGTGGTAGATAGTTTTAGGGATGTATTTCTAGAGGACTTTTCATGTTTTCCTCCAGAGCAGGAGGTGGAATTTTCTATTGAGCTTGTGCTAGGAGCGGCACAAGTGTCTATTACTCTTTATAGTATGGCTACACCAGAGTTTTATGACCTCAAGAAGAATTTGTAGGAGTTATAGGATAAGGGGTTCATCTAACCCATTAGTTATCCTTGGTGTTTTTTGTCATATTTGTGAAGAAGGCAGACATTTCCCTCAGACATTACGTGGTTTAACATAAGTTGAACCAGCTGAAGATCAAGACTCAATGTCCCTTAATGAGGATTGATGATTTCGTTGATTAGTTTCAAGTAGCCCATGTGTTCTAGAAGTTTGAATTCAGATCTAGTTACCATCAGTTTCACATTAGACCATCTGATATACCTCTTACAGCCTTCCAGATTATGTATTGTCTATAGGAATATGTGGTTATTTCATTCGGTCTCACGAACATGCATGCAGCCTTCTTAGCACTAATTAACCGAGTGTTCCGTCCCTGCTTGATTTCTTTTGTGGTATTCTATGGGGAAGATATCTTGGTGTACTCTCACACTCGACAAGATCATGTCACACATCTTGAGATCATTTTCAGTACTCAAATAGAGCAATAATTAGATGCTACACTCTCAAAATTCCACTTTTGGATTGACCAAATTCACTTCATTGGTCATGTTATTTCAGATACAGGTGTATTAGTAGACCCAAATAAAGTGAGAGAAGTAGTATCTTGGGTGCAGCCGAAGAAAGTCTTAGAGGTATGGAGTTTTCTAGGGATGGATGGTTATTATTGGAATTTTGTACTAGACTATTCATGCATAGAAGCGCCATTAATTGTCTTGTCTAAGAAGGGTGAAAAGTATTTGGGGTCATATTATTACGAGTCAGCCTTTCAGAAACTGAAAGATAGGTTTACTTCACCACTGATACTAGTATTTCCAGAGCCGGGCAAGGGAAATATTATTTGTTGTGATGCATCAGGTAACAGGCTTGGAGTAGTTCTTATGCAGGGGAAGGCTTATTAGCGTATGGGTCTCGGCAGTTGAGGCCACATGAGAGGAACTACCTGATTCGCGAACTCGAGCTGGGTATAGTTGTTCATGATTTACAATGTTGGAGACCCTACCTATAGGGAGGGATTTTTGTGGTTTTCACTGACCAAAAAAGTCTCAAGTAAATATTCAATTACTGTGACCTGAATATGATACAGAAATGGTGGGTTCAGTACCTTTAGTATTTGGACTTTGATCATGCCTCAAATCCTAGGAAAGGCAACGTAGTGGCTAATGTGTTGAGAAAGGGGACTCAGATATAGGCAGTTCAGTAGTCTAGGAGTGAGTGGTAGCTTATGGCTCTGTTCTCTGAGATGCATTTGGAGGTGCATGAAAGACATGTGTAGAAGTTTCTTTATTCAATAGCTGTTACCTCTGCTCTACTTGATCGATTGAAAATGAGTCATCTATCAGATTCTAAAGTCCTAGTCCTACGGGAATGTGTGATGGGAGAGAACCCCATTTCTGGATGGACCATAAGAGAGGATGATATCTTTCATTTTCAGGGGCGCATGGGGGTGTCAGTAGACATACGTGAGGAGATGAGGGGGGATTTTCATTCCCTGGTTTGGGATATTTATCATGGTTTCACAAAGATTTATTGTAATCAGTACTTTCATTATTTGTGGCCATGTATGAATAGAGATGTTATTGGTTTCGTAATGAGGTGTTCCAACTATTAGTAGGTGAAGGTGAAGCATCGATGACTATGATGGAATTTGAAGCAGTTACCCATTACCTAGTGGAAATGAAATGATTTTTTGATGGACATAGTGACAGGATTGTAGTTATCTCTTTTATGGAATGATGTAGTTTCAGTTATCATTGACAGACTAATAATGGTTTACCACCTTTTACTGATTAAGGAGACATTCAGTGTTGATGAGTTGGTAAAGATGTACATCTGAGAGATTGTACGTCTATATGGGGTTCCACACTACATTGTTTCAGAATGGGATGTCCATTTTACATCTTGGGTATGGTAGGGACATCAGAGGGCATTGGGTACACATGTACTTCTAAGTACAACTTACCATCTCTAGAATGATGGCTAATTCAAGTGTACGATTCTGGTGATTTAGGACATGCTTCAAGCAAGCATCCAAGATTTTGGAAGTGCATTGGAGAATCACAAACCTCTTTTGGTGTTTTCCTTCAGTAATAGTTTTCATGAAACTATTCATACGGAACATTATGAGGCTTTGTACTGTAGGCTATATTGTTCACCCTTATGCTGGCTAGAGGCCGGAAAGCCAGCTATGTGGGGACATCGTCTTGTCTAGGAGACCATAGAGTAGATAGAGTTGATTCAGAAGAGGATGGATATTGCACAATCTTGATAGAATTCTGATGATGATCGACAGAGACAACCTCTAGAGTTCGATGTTAGAGATGAGGTTTTCTGGTGTGTCACACTGAGGATGGGACCTAGGAGGATTAGGAGGGAGGGTAAGCTCTCAACGAGGTATGTCGGTCTATTTGATGTGTCGGCGGGAGTTGGGCCGGTCTCCTATCGGTTGTAGTTACCTTAGATTTATCATGATATGCACGATGACTTCCACGTTTCATAGCTTTGACATTTCTTCTTAGTCCCATATCATGCTTTCCAACCCGAGGAGGTGGAGTTATAGGTGGGTTACCCATTCGAGGAGCATCCTGTCTAAATTCTTGATCGAAGTGAGAAGGTTATCCATGGCTGTTCTCTTATTCTAGTATGAGTGATATGGCAGCATGAGAATGTACAAGATGAGACCTAGGAGAGGGAGTCTGATGTACAATCGTAGTGGTTGGAGCTTTTCGAATATGGTTCTTCAAATCCATGTTGTTAGGGAAATTTGTGGATTCATTCTTTTTATGGGGGATGTTTTTAAGAACCCAGATCTTCTTTCCAAACATGTTTTCCTTTTTCTGGTTTTTTTTATGAAAATAGGAGTTACTAGAATTTTCTTAAGTACACACCGTATAATTTATGAGTACACACCATGTACTTGGTTACCATAGGGTAGCCGTGTGCTCGCCATGATACGGTCGTGCACACAGATGTGTGTGGTGACCTACAGACCACCTAATATGGGGGCTAGTTAAGGCAAATACACTCCATGTAAATATTAAGAACATTCCCTGTACTTATAAAGTACATGTCGTGTACTTTATTTTTTTCATTAAACGGATCGGGATTTATTATAATTGGAAGAAGTGTCTACTTCATCGCCTTTTTCGACCGTGAGCTTCCATAGGGAACTAATCCATCCTTGAGCCCTGATAGATCATCCATTCTCCGAATCGAACTTTGTCGGTTGCGTTAGAATTGAATCAGTGAGTTCTATCTTCTTATTGAACCTCGTTTCCTTATTTATCTTCCCTCATGAGTTATCCTCGGTTGAATGTTCTAGATGTTTTCTGTAGATCTACCGCGTTATAGGTGCATCTAGGTAAATCCAAAGGCCGATGTTGGGATGCGTTGATTGTACGATGTTGTGGTAGTTGGTTTGTGCCTTTATGTAGATAGTATATTAATTTCCTTCTATGCCTTGTTTTTTTAGATATAGGTTATCTATTGTTAATAGGGTCAACTTATCCATGATTTTGATGTTTTCCCCATGTTTTCTTGTTTATGACCGTTTGGTGTTGCTTAAAAAGTTTTGTCGCTTTATTTCCATTCCTAGTGATGATAGTATGGAGTGATATTATATTATCAAACATCATATGATATGTTGTAGTGGTCCATCCATGTAGTTCATGAGGTTTACTTTGTCTACTGATTATCGTTGGGCATGATTACTTTACACAGGACTGCGGGAACATGGTATAGTGAGACCATAAGAGAAATTGATTGTGAGGTCTTTCCCAGATTGTCTATTATAATTTTCACGCAACGAGACCGTTGGAGGGATTGACGTTGAGTCCTCCCTCAGAGTGTCTATAGTTATTTTACATGTCCACTAGAGGAATTGACGTTGAGTTCTTATTCAGAGTGTCTGTTGTTTTCCACAAATAGGATATAGTGGGAATTGACGGTGAGTGCTTCCTTAGAGAGTCTTAGAACACAAATGACTATAGAGGGAATTGCTTTTGAGTGATTCTTCAGATATTCATTGGCATATCATTCCTTGTATTGTGAACCAGAGGGGTTAAGCTGTGAGTATTTCTCATAGGGTTCCCAACTTATGATTAGCTTCTTACCTGATATCTGATAATTGAATGAATTTGAAACTATAGGATGGTTTATTTTGAGTACTTCCTTGTTTACTACTTCATTTTTATTATTACTTACCATATATATCCACTAAATATTAGGCATAGATAATTAGGTGGTTTCCTATAGGGATTCATCTCACACCCTGTTTGGGTCATGATTTTGTGCCCAAACTGATTATATTGTTGCAGGTCTAGATGAGGGAAAGCTCCATTCTACTTCAGGTACATGACTGCTTGGAGCATGAGAATATGGGACCCAGCTGAGGCTTGCGATGCTGAGGATCTGTTTCTTGTTTTCTTTTTTACATTAGGTTCTGTACTGTATTCTGGAATTGTGACTTGTTTGGCGGCTTTCATGGACATATGTATCATTCATCATTTATATATGTGCTCTAGTTATTTATATCTACAGTATTAAACTGTTTACTATTGTATGAAATTACACTGCTCTCTCAATTTCTATATGTTTACTTCTATTGTATTACTCTACTAATGAGTGCATAGTATCCCCTCTATCACAACCAAGGCCCTCATTAATAGTTGGCTGCCTTTGGCGTTCGTGGAGATGTTCTTGAGGCCCTGTGACCAACCGAATACGGGGGACCTTTGGGATGCTTCTAAAACTGGGAGGATACATGTTGAATATCAATGTTATTTCAATGTTACAAAATCAATATAGATATAGATAATATATGAATATAATCATATTATGTTCCACTGAAGGATGAATAAAATTTATTTATAGATATTATTTGTACAAATTCCCATATGAAATTCCCCACTATAAAGTTCACTATTTATTAGGATTTAGCTTATCTATTATGATTCCATATGATTTTTTATGAATTTTTTCATCAAACATTGTTTGTGTTGATATCCATTAATAACCCTCATTTTTTTACTTTTTAAAATAATTACCAAAGACCTTTCAATTGGCACACTTAAGTGTGGGAGTTGATTTTCAAGTGGAATTCCAATTATTCATATCATTAACTAACAGTTATCCACTACATTGGAATTCATCTGCTCGATGACCTTCATTACCACACTTAATAATCTAGATAATTTAATTCCATCAATGTTTCCTTCTACATGTATAGAATAAAAGAAATATCATAATAACGATATAGACCTGCATTATAATAATGACATTGACCAACATCATTCTTATCTACCATTTCTTTAGATTTTACATTGATTTCAATCATCCTTTTCAATTGAAAATAATGATATTGACTATAATATTTAATATCCATTTTCATTCAATGAATATGAATAAGTTAATTAAAAAATACATTCCTGAAATCATCCATGGATTAAATATTATGATATTTCATGTATTATTGATAACTTTCCACCATTTATCTTCTTCCCCTTCTAAGTGATATGTTTCTAAAATAAATTTTCCATATTCTGAATGGAGTAGAATGGATAATTACTTTGTAGTGTTATAGAACCATTTTTATGCAACTAGTTGATTAGTAATTTCTCAAAAATATGGTCGATACTTCCATTTAATGGATTTAGAAAAACATTTTCCACCTGTTTGACCTTCTGGAAGCTCAAATGATTCATTGATTGATAAAGTTGTGTGGTAATAGAAATAATGTTTTTCATTCCATATCCCATAAAAATTAGTTTCTCAGGAATAGAATCATTTCATTAACTATTTCATTCTTGATTAACATGGTTCCTTCTAGATCTATCCATTGAATAAAACCAAAAATCATAGAATAATAAAAAATAATTCGAGAAGAGAACCACATAATCAAAAAAAACAATAATTGGATGTCTTCCTTTTGAAACCATTTATAATATATGACTCTTGAAGTCAATTCTAAGTTTTCCAAAGTAATATTATTTTTAATTCATTCATGATGGTTTGTAATGAGTGTGAATTTCAAATGAATATCCAATGGGTGTGTCAAAATAGGTGTCCAAAAAGTCCCATTCTCGTGGACCAGTTCTAGATCGAGTCAATATCAATTTGAAATTTTTTGTGTTTTTACCCCTAGGTACATCTAATATTGAGCCAAAACCACTTATATTTTCCTTACATGGATGTTATTTCTTGTGAACCACTATCTCAACCCATTACTAAAATTCCAATACATTTTCCTAGAATTTGACTCATATTTAGACTTATCCTTTGGTACATACCTTAAAATATAATTTAAAATACCCATAGGCTTCTCACTAAATATTTCTGATCTTATTTTTCAAAGGATAACTAAACCATTACATTGATACCAATAATATCGATCGAGGATTCTCAAACATGGATTTAAAAATAATAGTTTAATGTTGAATACATTACAAAAAATGACTGAGGGACATAATAGTTTATTTTATATGCAATCATCGAATGCAATATTTCATCATGGAGAATTATCAACAATGTTTCCCACAAATATCAACCCATTTTTTACTCCTATATAAATCCTTTCTTAAAAACCCGTTGAAAGGAATCATATGATAGGGTGATCTAAGACGATCATTAAGGGTAAATAAGGGAGATACATAATAATAACATGAACGTAATGGTATATTAACATGAACATAAAATTTAACTATCACAACTGGTATATCAAATATCACAATATAGAGTTATGTCATAAATATTGGTAGTTTATAAGACAAGAATAATAGGGAAATCAAAAAACATGAGTCATGGGAAAATAACATTACTATAAGACCTAAAATGTGAAATACAAAGCATATTATAGCTTTGTAAAGATGTATAAATAGAAATAGGTTATAATTTTATGTTAATTAAATAAAATCAGGAACCCACATAAACCTATGGACATACAATTTGGTTTATTCATATCATCATGAAAAAGAAATTTATGTTCATGAATAACATTGTAAAAATGTAATCATGTTCACACATAACATTGCAAACATGAAGTCATGTTCATGAATAATATTGTGAGCATATAATCATGTTCACCCATAAAATTTTGAACATGTAATCAGATTTATGCAAGAATGTTTGAAAATTGATCAGACTCATGAAAAATATATATAATTATGAGCTATCCATTGTAACCCAATGCATTGTATGGGGATATAAGTGCCACCAATCACATATTGAAATCATATATATGTGTTCCAAGATTACATTTACATTGATCATATAATAACCCATGAAATTAAATGGGTTTCATTAACATTTCATCAAATCACAACTAGTGAAAAAGATACTATTTTCATAATCAATTTCTCATACCAAAACCCATGAAATGTTTCACAAATCAATTTTTATCTTAAACATAAACCATTAAAAGAATGAATTAGAATGGTTTCTTTGGTTTATTTCACAATAAATAATAAACTATATCAAATGATTTAATCATATAGGGAGAATTATTTTTAATGATCATTTGGAGAATTTCTTAATTAAAATAACCATACACTTCGAAAAAGATTTTAAAAACATAAAAAATATTAAAAATCATTTTATTTGAAATCATATTTCAGAACATATAATGGAACCTTTTAAAAATAATAAAAACTATTAAAATGATAAATAATTTCAAAAATACTTTCCATTAAAATGGTCTAAAATATATTTTCAATTAATTTTGAATAAATTAGAAAACATTTTTTTGATGGCACAATGATTTTTGACCGAAGAGAGAAATAATGTCGAGTATTTTAAAACATTTTCCTAATTAAAATAAGTGAAAAATAATCTAAAAATGGAACCAGTACTTGAATATATCATTAATAACAATATTATAATAAACTTCAGATGAATTATTGAGATAAGTATCATATTATTTTTTCAATGGTTTCATAATCATAAATAAATGATGTTAAAATATGAGATTGTATCAGTAAACTCCTACAAATTTGGTAAATATGAATCAAAAACCTAAAGAAATAGTAACATTAAAAAAATATTAAAATATAATGAAATTAATTATATTCATGATATAACATTTATATGTATAAATTTAGACATATAATAATTGAATATTGTTGAATAACATAACAAGCAACTCAAAGAGTGAAAATTGAGACAATAATCCATTAACACATTAGTAACATTGACATTACAAGCCCCATGAAAGAGATATTATAAAATTGAAATATAAATACATGAAAATTTGAGTATAATAAAAATACAATACATTCACATGAATTATATAAATTACTTAACAAAAATAATGGGTGAATATAGCTTATATGGCATAAAAATAAATTTGGTACAAGAAAGTACCCGCATTACTTGAGTGTCTTATGAATCATGAGATCTATTTAAAAATAACATTAATTGAATCCTTTTATTTAATTAAAAAAGTTTAATTCATTATATAATATGTCATATGTAATTATATACACCACAAAAAAGAAATGAGATGTAAATATGGAATATTTATTGTAGAAGTAAAATTGAAAGAGAAAATCCCCTTACATTACGCCTCAAATTCATTCATAGACATTCAAAAATATTGTATAATAAATATATGATTATTATAAATATACTTCCACACCATATTCATATATATAATTCCATATTTTTTTCGTTTATAACTTCTTATTACACATTTGTTTATAATTCCATTATAAAATTATGTTTTGAGTAATACCCACTTTGTTTTTCAAATATCTTTTGATTTTTTATTTTTTTCCTCTTACTTGGACAATTATAACGTAATATTTGTAATGTATAAAATGGTATAATTTTCTAATATAGTAATAATATTTTTATTTATAATTATCAATAAGACAAAAAATTATGAAATTAAATACACCATTCATGTAGATGATAGTTCGTACATACGGATTAATACAATTTCTATTTTATTGACGTATCGAAATAATGATTTTACAATGTTATATATATATATATATTATGTATTCCACTTTCTTTGTGGTGCCTCACAACATTCTTCATCATGGATATATCATTTCATTATTAACCACACAATACCTCTACCAAAGTTGAACATCAATCATCACCTTCTCGGTGATGTATTCTACATGATCAAAATAAGGTAATGGGATGTTGGTACCTCCTTCTAGGGATTCATACATGTATCTCATCACCTAGTATGTGTCTTCCTCATATATTAATATGGGATCATAGAACGAATTCCCAATTCCTTCTCATTGTAGACACCAGTTAATTATGTGTCATTGATGTTGACATTCCAAGGGGTCTTGATAGGGAAGAAACCTTTAATTATGAGTGTGGTCATGTTGCACATAATTGAAATATCCGAACACTAGATCACTGGTCACCTGTATTCATCCACATGAGAGGGAATGTGTTGGAGGCATCTCGTTTGCAGAACCCATGGTATCCCATATCAATAATGGTGTATCTAATTCCAAAGTAATATCTTTTGAGGTTTTCTTCAGGCATACCATATTTAGCACAAGGTAGTTGTGTGAGAGGTCATGAGGTTTACGTATCACAGACATAAAATGTTACTGATCAAAACAACCCATGGAGATAGTTAAAAGAATTATATCCCTTGAATGGATCACAAACAAGGATTACTAATGGATGGATCAAAATGTCTCATAGAGACAGATCTTGGATGTGTGTCCCATAAAGGGAATATTTCACACAGTGAAGGTTGATCTGGACACAAAAAATGGTTGATCAGGGAGGTGCACACATAATAGGGGTACACCATGTCATACTGTTGTTCTGGGTTAAAACTAATAGATTATTCCTATGTTGGGAGTGTAGGAAGAAAGGATCAAATCCCTTATTGTTCGATGGATGGTTTGGGGCTTACGCATGAGATATACTCTTCACCATAATATTGATCTTGGTTGGATTATGAAGGATTGGGTGGGGCTTACAAATGATAGATTCCTAGGTGATTCTATGAGAATTGATTAAATTTATGGGTCGTACATATAGGAATTTCCTTTATGGGTGGAATGACCTCAACGAGATTTGGTGGCCCAGGTAAAAACATGAAGGATATGGATGAAGTGTTTGGTTGAACGGATGAAATTGGTTCGTTGTATGGGAATATGGGTTTGGACATCATAGAGGCTTCCTACATATCATAGTCAGCATGGGAATCAAAACCCACATAGTTTGTGAAGTTTGGTGTGATTGGGTATTATACATGGAATCGTCTTAATTGAAGGTAAGTGTTATCGGATTATGCCTATAAGATTCTCATATATTGGGGGGACGGTGGGTATTACACCAAGAGGGGGTCATATTTGAAATTATGGGGATTATTCATGTAAGATTCCTACTTGGAGGTTGTATTTGATGTTTTTTTCTAACCTATAATCCCACATGAGTCTTGGTTGGTGTGAGAGAAAAAAAGGAATCAGTAAACCGTACTATCATGTCATGAAAGACATGACAACGATAGATGGTAAGGGGTTACACATAGAATATTCCTAAAGAGGATGTCCTTATGTATGGGGAGGATCTCATTCCATGTGATGAAGATAACATTCCATGTTAGTGGCATATAGGTAATCTTATAGAAGGTGCGCTAGGATTTCATGTGGAAATATCCCAAGGTGTGCAAGGAGACATTGCCCAAAGGGTGAGGGAAGGAGGATTGAGAGAACATGAGGTTGAAAGGATCTTGGTTCCCATCCCTTTTCTGATACAATGTGGAGGATATAATTTCATGTGATGAGGATCTCATTTGGTGACACTAATACACTAAGACATCATGAGCTTTCCAAATAGTGTGAGATTAGAGTTCAACATCATGTGTTGATGGAATTAGTTCTGTGAAGTTTTAAATCATGCAGCTCGGACAAGGAGGGACTCACCCCTCACCCCTTGTATGTACATAATTTATTCTCATCATCCCATAATAGGGGGTTGGATTTTGTAATTATAGGTGCGAATGTATTTGAGAAGTGATCACTCTAGAGGTCCACATTATCATTTCATTGGTGAAAATCAACAGGAATAAGTGGGCATATACTGAAAAGCATGGGGTAGGGAAATGAAACATGTGACACATCATGAGGGAACTAGAAATTAATGTATGTAATTCAAGGGGGATTCACATAGGCGGTGTTCTGATGACATGAGAGATTCACAAAAAGAATATAAAACATGGTTTTTTGACATAGGATAATCCATGGAGCATCAAAGGGGGTGTGCATACTTATTTTGGGAGTTGTCTATAAGAGCATGGGTTGAGTGCAATAATGAAATTTACAAAGGCCTATAAATTCATACAAGAGTAGTCTTTTCATGATCCCAAATTATGCATTAATGAGGTAGGAAAGGTTCAAGACACAAAGGGACTGCAATAAGGATGAACCCTAGAGAACCATTCATGTTAGATATTATACCTTGAGGTTTCCATTATTTCATATGTTGCAGAAGACAAGTAATACCTAAAGAAGTGTGATGCTTCATCTTCTAGAGTATCAACCTGAAGAAGAGGAGTTTACTTAAAAATATATACATGGTCATCCACAACATCATTCATGATTTAGGTCACATAAGTTATATTTCATGCAATTGTCCCAAGACCGAGGCAAGAAAGCGTGGAAATGGATTTTTGACATCACATTGGTAACACAATAGCATTTTATGAGAATTAACTTCTTATGCATATATCCCACAACTTTCACCCCTATTCCTTATAAATTTTTATTTTAATTCATGAAAAGGGTTTTACATAAGTCACTTTTGACACATAATGATCTTTCAAATAGATTTCAATCTTGCATGCATGCTGATAATATTCGATGTGTCATCCATGGAATTTCTTAACTCTCTATATAGTCAAATGGTGAATTTAATTTTCCCGAATAAGGATTTTTGTGACCAAATAAAGAATTAATTTCTAAAAATTGAACCTCTTGTAATATTTTATATAAGGGGATTAGTAGGTCTGGTTCTGAGGGAAATAATTAAGATAAGTGAGGTTTCCCATGGGAGCCAACAAGATTTGACTGAGGGGCCATAAAACCTCTACATGCATATGATTTACAAGGTCCACTCCTATAAATAAATAGTGGGGGCCTAAATATGGAACCAGAATGTTTCATGAACAATGTGACTTAGCTCTCATGCATGTAAGTCAAAACCTTATGTTTGAAAAATCGACATTTGGATACTTTCATTCATGCATTGTTTTCTTCTTATGCACAATTGGATTTTCTAAATAACTGGAATTGTGCACATCAATTTCCTGATTTTTCATCCACCATAACATCTTGCACACCAATTTTAAAATCTTACATTATTTTTACATAGAAGCATTTCTATCCATCTGAAATGAACTACCCATAAGAAGTTTCATACATAGATGTTTTTTTTTGATCGAAGGGATGAGATGAGAAGAAATCCCTAGGTTCTTCCGGCTAGGAGTATAATTTTAGGAAACCAAATAATTTTGGGTATTATGACATAATAAGAAAAATACAGTCCTCTAACATATTATCATCCCATGTAGAGATCTAGACTAAAGGTTAATATGGCCATCCCAACAGTTGTGGTTGATTCAACACGATAATGATTCACCCATGAAGATGATTTCCCAAGCCACAAAATCAACTCTTGTAGTCAAATTTTCAGGGATTGAATGGGAATTATAGTATATGTATTGAATTGGAGTACAAGGGTAGTCGTGGGGGAGGATACCACAGAATAATATTTATCAGTGAATTATGCTACTACCATTTAGAGGATCATGAGGGACATCAAGAAGAGTTGAAATATGGTATGTGATATGTGATCAGGTTGAAATTTCACTAGTGAAAGGCTGTGTGCATATTGGGTGTGCTAAAAATGTCAGGGATATGTGGTAGAGTTTCATGAAATTGGGATATACGAGCAGTATGGACGTCATAGTTCCATTTATACAGGCATCCTGAGCTACTACTAGATCTCTTTATCCACTAGTCCCCAACACTGAAATTTTTCATATCCATCTGAAAGAATTAAACATTAGTCTATGGGATATAATCTAAATCAGTGGCATACAGTTGGAGTAATTTCTTTATGATGAATTTCTCACACCAAAAAATACTTAGAGATACAATGCACATAACCCAAACTCACAACATCATATTCTGATAGAGATGGAGGAGAACAGGAAGATCATATTTATCCAGATGGACATCTCATTCCTTGAATGGTTTGGCTAGTTTCTTTAGAAGTATGAGAAGGTGAGGATGTTGGGCTGGGTAAACTGGTGTCTAGTGGCATCTCAAAGTGGGATGGTCGGCACATACTAGTTCATTATGGAGGCAGGAACGTACCGGAATTGGGGGCACTACATGTTGGGAAATTATTAACCACTAGTTCGCTACACAAACTTTCTCTCCCCCATCCGTGGAGGGTGTCTAATACCATTTAGGGAAACAATGATGAGGATCTATCTGGGAAATATGGTTATGGAAGAAATCCTAGAAATTTTAAATAGTACTATCATGGGATTACCCATAATGGTCTAGAAATATAATATCCTCGGACAAGTTTTGAGGGGGGAACACCAACAAGATTATTCTAGATATTTCCTCTTCTATGTGGCTTTGTGAAACACATATTGGGGGTTAGGAATTTCAAAACACCATCACCCCCCCCCCCCCCGAATGCTGTTCTAAAACCTTCATCACATAACATTAATGGGCTTCAGTCAATGACACATAATAATCATTTGGTAAAACAATGAATCATCAACCGATAAATCCTAAACATAAACCCCTTTTTCAACCCTAGTTGATTCAATGGTGGTAAAACATTGATGATCATGGGAGAAAATGGAGGGAATATAAAGCTTCAAAGGTGGAGTGTGGGTTGCGTGTATCAACAAAAATCTATTATGAGATCCATTTACACCATCTCGTTTCATCCGGAAATTCAGATTCCTTCGATGGGTGATGAAGGGTGTTTATATGAGTGTTTATAAAAATTGGTTCCCTTTTGTCCTTCTCTAACTGTGGTGCATGATAGAAATAGAGGGTTTCGATGAAACCACAACGCTCATACCAAGGAAAATTGATGTGGGCCAATCGACGGGATTTACCAAGAAATATTTTGAATCATATCGGGAAACAATCTTGTGGAAGAGAATTTGTGTAATCAATCCAATGAGTATAGATCCAATGAATTGGGGATACAGACAGGCTGCTACATGGGAGGTATGCTAAGAATCCAGAGTAACTTGAGCTAGAACTGCAACGGTAGGGGCATCATTGGTGGTGGTCGGACCTCCACCAATGAAGTGGTATGGCCCAAAAATAGATCATGGTGTCCATACAAATAATCTAATATAAATAATATAATATATATTTTAAATACAAATTCGGAAGCTATTTTTCCATCCCTTTCTTTTTCATGGAGGAAATTCCAAAACATCACAGATGGAAGATGATATATGGTTGATGTGGATGTTGGATGGGATTGAGATGCCCAATATCAGGTGTATCTAATTGGAATACATGGTGAACATCAATCAAAAATAAATATACCTGAGAGACATGTATGTTTACACATTCTAGAGGGGGTATAATGAGGATCCTCCGCCCTTCATAAATATAATCCTTATCCAAGAGTCTAGTTTAGAGGAGATGTCAGCCGAGGATGGTAGTGATGGTGAAAAGAATAAGAAAATGAATAGGATGTAGAATAATAATATGTTAAGCCTCAAGTGATTGGTTCAGAAAAAGGGAATCCCTTAGGGATTAGTGAGATAATGGTATCTGAGAACGTTCTCTCCTAACATCTCTCAGGGGGGGCTCAAATTACACATATTTTTAGTCAATTTCTCATTTCAACCAACATATCTGCTAACAGAAACCCAACATAAATAAAGAAAGATTTATGTTGTGAAATGTTTCCATACAGTAAGGGTTATTAATGTAACATTAGGCATAGAGGTGCCAGATCTTGGTCCTACAGCAGGGACCGACATCAGTGGTGAGCCAGTCGAGGCTGATGCAGTTATTAGTGGGCCAATTGAAGAGGTTGGGTGGCGAAATTAGAACCACAAGACCTTCCTTTCATCAATGGGGGTCTCATAGATAAATCCCTATAGTAGGACCCACTATTAATTGGGAAAATATCCCAATAGTTCTTATCATTGATATCTCTCCCCATCTATGTATGATAATTTCCTGAATTTTTAGGTCATAATCGGGTTTCCATGGAGCTATAACTTCAACATGTACATATCACATGCAGCTACCACTAACATTTCGCAAGGAGACCCACTATCATTAATTAAAATACCAATTGTGGAGGGGTCTCATGTGGTATATGTCCCTATAGAGACTCATGATCTAGACCCACGGTGCTCATATCATGTAAATCATATATTTTACAAAGTCAACCATATCATTAGTTGAGGGTATTGCCTGAGGTTCTTGGGTTTATATAGTGATAGTAAGACTATCTTCCCATTGTGTGTATGGGTAAGGGGAATATATGGTATCTCTTCAGATGGTAGTAACTTCTTATAAGGTTTACATTTTGTTAACTATTCCATCCCAGGTCCCAAGTGAGCAGTTGACTATTATTGTGGGTGGTCCCACAAGTAGAGAAGAACTCTTGTAAAATGATAGTTATCCAAAGATGAGGAATAAAAAGAGGATGTACTTCCTATTGTCCAACAACCTAGACCATCAGAGAGGATACCATAGGATGATCCTTATAGCCCACTCATAGATGTTTTCCAAGAGTTTGAGCTTGTTGATCCTGAGGAGCTGGACAACTCTGAGCATCCAAAAGCTAAAGATAATTGTATCATATGACATATGTCATAGAGGTTAATTGAATACCTAAAAAACTCTAGATCCACAATGGGTGATTTGGATAGGGCCACTTTATCACTAGAAGTGCAACTTGTGCACCAGAGGGGAGGATGCTCAAGGCCTTCATTCCATGGTCTATGATTACCTGAAAAAAAGATATAGGAAGGTATCTAGTATATGAAATTTTCCTAGGGCTATATATATTAGACATAATATGTAAGCTAGAAGAAGTAACTAAGGATTTCTAGTAGCCGGTGCAGCAATCAATATTGTGTTTTTACTTCCTGAAAACAAATGATGTGATCATCTGTAGACTAAGGGCTCATTTTGATGAGGATAAGGACCAAATGAGGCATTCTACGACCCATATCACCGATCTCTTGGATAAATGGGGATGTTCTCGAACTATATCTGATGTGATTTCTTTGGAAGGCAGTGATGAGGAAGAAGAACATATAAAGAGGTAGTGACTCCTAGCAGCCATGCACCCAAGTCTGGAATAGATGATTCACTCAATCTATTGAGTAGATCAATAGTGGAAATTTTTCCAAAACACATGAGAGGCTCTAGTATGTTGATCAACATTTCCATTCCTTGACATGTTTTATGTTTTGATTTTTGTTCAAGGAAAATACATTTATTTCAATTAATTATCATTAATCAAATAATATTTATTATACAATCAATGATCAATCGCTATGCTCATGTGGGTCATTCCTAGTGTGAGAATCAAGGGAGGAAACCATGATACTTCACTTTTAATGATAGTATTATATAATCATCGAACACATAGGGTCTTTTCTTGTTTACATACCACTATGAGTTCCCTAGATAAGGGAGGATGCAACTAGAGAATAGGGATTATGAAGCAGCCAAATTTCTTTTCCAATGTTTTCTAGGGTACAAAAAGGATTACTCCAAGGGAATTTGAATCAACTAGAATAAACAATATTTGGAAGTGTAGATAATGATTACAAAAATAAAAAAAACAAATAGAGTGGTATGGTGACACATGATAGCTTTTTATTATGTTTTAAACATAGCATATACACCAGCAGATTGAAATTGAGACCAGAAAATGAGATTTGACTATTGGCCAATTTAGAAACATTGGAATAATCATGAAATGACATCCAATGTCCATTATAATTTTGGTCCATGATTGTATGTTAACAAGAATGGCATAAGTAAAACCCGTTAAGGAGTTCCTTCAAATGTGTAAGAGGATGAGGATCCCAATAAGAGGCATGAAGAGAATGGGAATGTAGTGATGGGACGTTCGAATGACTTCAAAGATTCTTGTAATTATACCAATGTGGCTTCAAACACATTGGTGTGAGTTTATTATACCAAATAAAGATAAAAAATATCTTTCATTGTAGCTTTATCTCATATTCCATGAAGTATCAAGAAATTCAGATAGTGTCGTATATAACCAGCACTAAAGGCGTAGACCTCTTAGGTGAGGGCAGGGAATGATTTTCAGTTTCTCATTGTTAAAATGGGGATGAAAGATATGAAATTTAACATTAAATAGTAATAATGATTCATGTCATATATTAAAATCATCTGGTCATGATGCATCACATTTTTTAATGTCATATGATTGGTACATTTCATAAATTTTAGGGTCATACTATCTTTACCTTCACAAATAGTTCAACTTCATGTTGTACGGACTATAGAAATTTGTATTCCCAATATATTTGTATGAAATATATGTAATAAACCCAATGTGAATGATGTAAAAGAGGATTTCATACCAAACTAGTATTATGAAACATATTAAAGTTGATGAGAATAATGACTGAGGGGGGTCGTGTCACACCACACACATTCCTAGTGATGATAATAGGTTATGTTCGTAGATTTTAAACCATGAAGGGATCAAGTGAAGCTTGACTACATTGGTAATCACCCTACAATAATTGATAATCCCACATTAGTCATGGTAAACATGAAAAATAAGGGATTGTACAGGGGTCTACCTAACATGTTTTAGTGTGAGTTAGATTTGATGCTAAGGGTGAAAAACTACCATGATATAATATAGTGGAAATGAGGTATGTCAATACTTTCATGGTCTAGATAAAGAAATTACTGGTGTTTGAGGATTGAGTAATGATATTGTTCAAAACATAGTGACCATGACCACACCAGTCAAGACAGGGGAGAGTGAATGTTGTATTAGCTACTGACCAAATTCCCAACACATTATTTTATATTTTCTACAACAAAATACACTAGTGAGATTGCATAGGATGTGAGGTGTGATAAAAATGGAATGAGACCATCACCATTATGGGGTCTATCTGGATGTGAAAGATGGTGGATATCTGAAACAAGGAATACATAACACATCATATAGGGAGATTAGAAATTGGAATTCAAATTCAGACAATTCATGAAGATTAGTGTCATGTTTCTTTGACTAAGATAAAATTTTAATGTCATATTTCAAAGACAATGTCAGACAATTTAATGAATTTTTTCTTAGACTACGATAAACACCTTAAATTCATCTTGCTTGTACTATGAATAAAAGTGGATTTCAAATATTTTCATGTTGTCTGGGAGTTATTATCCCAACTTCAAAGGGAAATATATGCCTTTCAATTTGTGAAACTACCCAGAAAAGGGTTTCTCACAGTTTCAAGTCATATGACATTCACAATAATTGAGGCCAATGGCCATAAAATTTGATAAATCTATGGTTGGTCACAATGATAAATTTTATGGGCATAGTTTTTTATCATATAATAATGACAATAAACCCATTCAAAATTCTTGAAAAGAAAATCTCCCCACAAATGTACGATCCATACCATGGGATGAGGAATTTTATTTTGGAGTGTCTAGAGAAGGATATAGAATCTAGGAATGGATATATATCTTATATAGATAGGAATAAATCTATATGTATTTCTAGAATTCATAATTGTAAGTGACCGATGATAGGGAAGTTATCCAGTGTGAAGAGAACGTTATGGTGTCTTGTAGTTTATCCTTGTACTATATGATGCTGGTTGTTACATAGTTTATCACTGTGAAACTAGGACGCTGGTTATTCAATATTTTATTTTTCATGAAACTCATACTATATAGGTTTTTATTTAAATTAATAGTGTGACTACAATGATATGAGGTTCCTAAAGAGGAAATATATTGTCCAGATTCATCAAAAAACTAAATGGGATTGAGTATTAAGAAGTCCCATCACCACACAACACAATCCTGAGAAGAACTCAAAGCCATGTTAAATTCATGATACTTGGAATAGTCTATTTTTTTAAAGTTGTACAAATCATACTATAAGAGATGGATTATCATAAAAATGTGACATGTGTACTCTAGTAGGAACAAACCAACATGAGTGTGTGCCAACAGTGGACATTGCTGTAAGAATAATTTCCAAGGAAAAACACACACATATAGTTTAAAGTTATAATGTTTTTAATCATGCACCCAAGTTAACACAATGTTCCTAGGATTTTGAACTCCTTATGTTAAATACATCTTGAAAATCATTTCATTGTTTGGAAGAGTGATGTTCTCTACATCCCAAGAAACCAAAGAGTATTTACTATTCTGATAGACCATATGAATGATTTATGGACTATCCTACTTGGTTTCCATCTTTGGATGATTAGTTCTTGGTATCTTTGGAGTTTTGAGAGACAAAACCATATCTCCTTGGAGAAGGAAGTGGAGGTGAACTGCCTTTTTGAATTGTATGGCTATTTTATTCTGGAATATCTCTAGATTATAAAATGCTCAGAACCAATTACCATTTCTGAATTGAGTTCTTCAAGATAGACTTAGGACAACTTTTATGATGTTTAAAGTTCATAGATATATGTTTAGAGAAATATCAACTAAATATCAATAGGTATGACTTCATCTATTCAATACACCAGGGAATACAGAGTCACTTGGTTGAAAATCCGTGTTGTCATCCAATAATTCAATAGATTGTTGGGGAGATTTTCCATCTAAATTTTTTTATTCTATACCAACACATACTATAGAATTTTTAATATGGTTTTATTAAAATACTTGATATGTTTTTTCACCTATTCATGGTAGAAGGAAGTATGGTTGGATTAGATACAATACATGGCATAAAAAGTCTTCTGGTCGTTAGGTCGAATGATGGTTCCATTTTCAATGAGAATCAAACGATGAAATACAAATAAGTGGATGATATTAGATCTCATGAATTCAATGACTAATCATTATATGACTTTGTTAATAGAAATCACATTAACCGAAATAGAAATGAAATCTGTCATTTTCAGAATAAACCTCCACTGGAAAGCTATTGTTGGTGGATGTGTTCTGACTACATCAAGACCATAGACTATAAATTTAAAAGAATACATGGTATAATAGAGTGTCTTTTTACATTTATGAACAATGTTTTTAGGAATATAACATTCATGTATCCTTTTTGAGAACTGAATACATTCATGGATAATAGTGGGGATGAATTAGGTATGCCTTAGAATCTAGTGGGAGAGCTTCAACACAGTTTTGTGATCTCCACATGACCAAGTGTGAACTTCCAAAAAACATAAGTGATGTCATATTCTTGGGTGAAATGGTGGAGGATTCAATCATACCAAAATCTAAAAAGATTCTGATCTAGGTTGGGGCCACTCGGGATGGTGAAATGCACAACATGCCAAAATATTCACTCTCGTTCATGTCTATCTGGTTGGAGAAAGACATGATTGAGTTGTTCGATGAATGGGGTTATACAGTATGAGGTTTGTTTCGATGTGGGGGGATCCAAATATTCTAATGTGTAAGAATTAGTGGTCACATTGTTTACATTCTAGTTTTCATCATCGTCTATAATGATTGGAGTGATGCCTCACTGATGTGACACATGAATGAATAGATCATGCTATTCTGGATCTAAAAGATAAGTATAAAAAATAAGCAGATTGATGTTATTAATATTTTCATGGCTTATTATATACTCCCTTGATTGATTTTATATTAAATGTGCATAATTTGTGTGAAATATTAATGTTTTAATATTAAGTATAATTTTTGAGTATTTTTAGAAGTAGTCCAATTGAGTCAGTTTACTGTTTTAATAATAACTATCACTATAATGATCCAAATTGTGTGGTTATTGGTTTGAAGGATTCTCCTTTAACTATACAATATTTCATTATAAGGGATCATGGGCCAATTATGCTATTTTAAGGATCACATTTACCACACAAGATGACGAACAGAATGTGTGAACAAACTGGACCAGCCTTGAATTTTGATTTACTGGGATCAATACAGAAGTCCAAAAACATTAAATCTCTACCATAATTCGGGGGACACTACATGTAATCTTGAATAAAAATATTAAGGCCCAAATCCAAGTACAAGTGGCCCAAATGAAGCATTGAATTCCATCCCACCATTCTAACCGAGAAATACAATCAGTATAGTATTAATGACATATCTCATGATGTAAGAATCAAATCAAGATGAGAATTTTCAGTGTGAAATAGGATATATAGGTGGCCAACTTTGTTAAATAAGTCATTCAGATTTTAAGTCATCTTCATGTTCCAAAATCCCTTCACATTTTGGCCATCGAAAAAGCATGGATAGAAATGGACAGTTTACCTTTGTTTAATAAAACCGCCATAACATTGGATCCACTTGTCCAAAAGCCTCCAAATTTTGAAAGTAGTCGGACAACTTTATTATCTACAACTTTTAATAAGGGGATATTCAGAGATTCTGAAATCTGAATATCCAACTTGGTGATGCAATCGGAAGGACAGATTGGGAATGAAAACAGTCCACTCCTTGGGCTATAAATACTCTCCCCTTCTCTCCTTGAGAGGGGTTGGCATTTCAGAAGAGATGAGAAAATATTGGCACAACCAAAGCCTTTACAGAGGCTTGGGAGGATCTGTCATACTCATGTTTTCACTTTACTGACCTTTCCTCCTCTCTTTGTTTTCACTTACTTTCGTGTTCTTCGTTTTTTGTAATTTTGTAAGTCCTTTTGTTTGTAATTCTGTTTTAATGCAAGTTTCTTATTCAATATCTCTTATTCTAATCCACCTTTGGTAGTATAATATTTATGTTCTTAAAATAGTTTAAATTCATTTGAATCCCATTCCCTTCTTTTTCTTCCTCATTCAATCGAAAATCCATTTTTAGTTATCATCATTGTTCGTGTGTGTGTGTGTTCGTCGCAAAAAATCTTTTCTAATCCATTTCTTTTTCTTCTATTATTAATTTATCATCATAATAATTATAACCAGAATATTAAAAACCCAAATTGATGAGTAAATATCTTATTGGGGCGAGTAAAAATTTATTGATGTTAAGTGATTGAGAGTATTTGCTTGAAGTGTATTCGTTAATTTAACATTGTGTATATTGGACTTAATATGTCATGGATTAATGACATATTTTGTTGAGCATGTGGTTTCCATGGATTATTGGAACCAAAAATACACAACCATAAACATCTAATGATTGAGATTAGAACCCTAAGTTAAGTTAAGGTTTTGATTAAATCCTTAACACTTGGGAATTCAAATCAACGTCAACTTGTGACATGGGTGTTAATTTAAATGAAATATAAAGCAATTCTCAAGGATATGAGAAGCTTAAATAACCTAATGATGAACTCACCCCAATCATTATCAATTTTTAAAATAAATCATAATCAATTAGTCATTTCAATTAAACTCTGCAAACAAACCCCCAATCAGAACACAATCAACTAAAAACAAACGACTATTTCAAAGTATCATCACCGAGGATTCGACCCGAGTGCTACTATAGACATTAGCAGAGCACCGGATCCTTGACCGGTCGATAAGTGATAATAAGTCATTCATTTCAAATGGTGTCGTTGTCGGGGATGGTGATTTAAGTAGTCATTATTTTCTAGTTATTGTCAAAAAACCCAAAAAAACAAAATTTTAAAAAAAAACTTGAAAAAAATCACAAAGAAAAACCCATCTTCTCATAAAAATCATAAACTGAAAAAAAATATACAAAGAAAAACATGTCTTCCTATTTCTTCCAAAATCTCTCTGAATTCCTTATAGCCTTCCAAACAATCCCTCAGATTTTTTTGACCCTGAAATTGTGTGAACATTTCGCCAACTTAGGAGGAACATAAGAGATAATAAAATAATTCAAGCATCAGTCCTTGTCCAACCAGTTGAATTAGATAAGGCCAATCCTAGGGAACTAACACTAAAAGAATTTTATTCCCCTGATAAGAATTACCAACCTCTTGGTATTCAATATCCAAATATAGAGTCTGACTTTGAACTCAAATCGGGTTTGATTCATCTTCTCCCTCATTTCCACAGGCTAGCCGGTGAGGATCAACATCTTCACCTTAAAGAGTTCCAAGTAGTGTTCTCTACCACGAAGCCTCAAGGGGTTCTTGAAGAACAAATCAAACTCCAAGAATTCCCTGTCTCCCTAGCTAACATTTCTATGTCATGGCTCTACTACCTTCCTCCTAGTTCCATAAACACACGGAATGACATGAAGAGACTTTTCTTAGAGAAATTCTTTCCTACTTCTCGTACTGCTTCTATCTGAAATGAAATAGGTGGTATATGTCAATTCCCAAGTGAATCACTCCATGAATACTGGGAGTGGTTCAAAAATCTTGTGGCTACCTTCCCACATCACCAAGTCCCTGAACAACTCCTGATCCAATACTTCTATGAGGGGTTATTGACTATAAAGAGAACTCTCATAGATGCCGCAAGTGGCAGTGCTCTTGTTGATAAAACTCTTGTTGTTGTAAGAGATCTCATAAGTAACATGGCTGCAAACACAAAACAATTCCATACTCAAGCACATGCTCAAGTCAAACAAGCCCAAGATAATCAATAAATTGATCCGAACAAGATGATCGAGTGGATGAGTGAACTTACAGGTCTTGTGCGACAGCTAGCTATGACTACCAAATCCCCAACCTCGTCTTCTCCGCAATCAATGTTTCCTGGACCAATCAAAAATTGTGGAATCTGCAACTCTCCATCTCATCCGACTGACACTTCTCCACAAATTCAAGAGGATCAATCTGATTCATCTGGAATAATGGAGCTCAATGCAGCATATGCTCAGCAGAACACCAATCCTCAACTATCAGGTCAGTTTGTTAGAAATTTCAACCAACCTCACTCTGATCCCTTCTCCTCTAAGATTAACCAAGGATTGAGGTATGGTAATCCCGTCTCTCATCCCCCTCAATTACCTACTCAAAACCCAAACCAATTTCAATACAGTCAAGGTGTCGGTAACTTCCAACAACCTTATCCTTTTGTCCCTCAACCTCAAAGTATCAATCATTGGATTCCACCTCCTGGATTCTACTATCCTAGTGAGCCTTTACAATTCCCAAACCAATTCAATCGATTTCCTAAGAACAAAAATCAAGGAAATCCCAATCCGGGACAAGCCTCTTCTTCCAAGAAACCATGGGAATGTGTTGTTGAAGATCTTTCCTCCTTCACCTGTTCTAGTCTTAAGAACATTGAAACTCAAATAGGTCAACTTGCGTCCCACCTGATCCAGCAACAATAATCATATTCTTCCCAAGTCCCAGCTCAACCATTACCCAAACACAAGCGTAATGTAAGTGAAATTTCACTCAGATCAGGAAAGAAACTTGCTATACCTCATGATAAATCCTTAAACCCTCCTTTGAATGTTGACCTAGAAAATGAATATAAAAAGAAACTTGAAAAGGAACCTGAATCCATTCCCTCACCTCCATCCATTCCACATCGGAATCCAATTCATTTTCCTCAATCTGTTTCTAAATGAAGGAAGTCCTTTGAACCTGATCCTGAAATTCTCGGCATGTTTAGACGTATTGAAGTCAACATTCCCCTCTTAGATTCCATAAAAAAAATTCCTAAGTATGCCATGTTTCTCAAGGAGTTGTGTACCCACAAGAGGCAACTTAGGACCTTAGAAAATGTTCCCACCTAGCAGTATATTCCCATAAAGTGCAAGGATCTAGGGACCTTTACAGTTCCATGCCAAATTGGAAGTTACAACATTGATGAGGCACTCATAGACCTAGGAGCCACAATTAATTTCATGCCCAAATCCATCTTATCCAACCTTGGTCTAGGTCCCTTACATCCAAAGGGTGTTTTCATTCAATTATCCAATTGAAGCACAACCAGTACTGAGGGAATAATTGAGGATGTCCTTGTCCGAGTCAATGATCTTATCTTCCCTGCTGATTTCTATGTCCTTGACATGGAAGGTGAGATGAAATCTTCTCGATCTTCGCTAATTCTAGGAAGACCATTCCTCATGACTATGAGAACCAAGATTTATTTACATTCAGGAATCCTATCCATTGAATTCGGTGACCGACTGGTCAAGTTCAACATTTTCCAATCCATGTGATACCAATTTGAGGATCACACTACATTCTCAATCCATGCTTCTGAGGAAACATCTAAGAGTCAATTAAACCACATTCCATCGTGTTCATCCTGTTCTGAAGAGATGGGATGTTGTGAAATCTGCACTAGGATTAACCAAGTCATAAATGGTGAAGTTGATGTGGAACTTTCATTCATAGACTCCAAAAATTTATAGCATCTTGAAAACTCTCTCAAATCCCATCTCAACTCTGATCAAAACTACTCCACCATGGACTATATTAAGGAAAATGAACCTGAAGCAACTGAAGTCCCTTTGTCCATTCCTGAGATGTCTAGCCCAAAAGTGAAATATGAGACTGATTTGAAACCTCTTGTTGCACACCTGAAATATGCATTCCTCTTCCATGATCACTCATATCATGTCATTATCTCATATTCACTTACTGAAACTGAAGAGTCCAAACTTGTTCAGGTGTTAGAGGAAAACAAAAAGGCCTTAGGTTGGACCCTATATGACATACCAGGAATCAACCCTACCCTTTGCATGCATCACATCCATCTTGAATAATCATCGAAACCAATTAGACAACCACTAAGAATACTCAATTCACTCATCCTTGAGGTAGTTAGGGAAGAGATCACCAAGCTTCTTCAAGCTGGTATTATCTACCAAATTTCTGATAGTGAATGGGTTAGTCCAATTCAAGTTATACCGAAGAAGTTTGGGATAACTATAGTCACAAATGAACATGGGGAGGTAGTCACAACTCGAGTGAAGAACAAATGGTGTGTATGCATCGATTATCGAAATTTTAATGCTGAAACATGAAATGAAAACTACCCTCTTCCATTCCTTGATCAAATGATAGAAAGATTAACCATAATGTCACACTATTGCTTCCTTGATGGATACACCAACTATTTGAAAATCCTAATCTCACCTCAGGACCATGAAAAGACTACTTTAACTTTCCCCTTTGGAACATATGCATATAGAAGAATGCCTTTTGGACATTGCAATGCTCATTCAACATTCCAGAGGTGTATGATGAGTATCTTTTCTGAATTAATTGAACACTGCATGGAAGTATTCATGGATGACTTCACCATTTATGGTGAGTCATTTGAATCTTGTTTGAATTAACTCTCTCTTGTCCTCCAAAAGTGTGTCAAGTGTAACCTTGTGTTAAATTTTGAATAATGTCACTTTATGGTTGGAAATGGGATTGTTCTAGGGAACATAGTTTCAAAAGATGGTATTGAAGTCAATCCTTCCAAAATTGAAGTGATCCAATCACTTCATGAACCCAACTCTATTTGGGACATCTGTTCATTCCTCGGTCATGCTGGTTTCTATCGGCGATTAATCCATAACTTCAGTAAAATTTCCCACCCACTCACTCGTTTACTCCAAAATGATGTCACTTTCCATTTCAATGAGTTCTGCAAGAGAGCCTTTGTTGAACTCAAAACTTCTCTTAAATATACCCCAATAATCAAACCCCGAGATTGGTCCTCACCCTCTGAGTTGATGTGTGATGCTTCTGATAGATCCTTTGGGGTTGTTCTTGGACAAAGAAGAGAAAAAATCCCTCATGTCATCTATTATGGATCAAAAACATTGGATGAAACTCAATCTCACTACACTGACACTGAAAAAGAACTATTAGCAGTTTTTTTCCTTAGATAAATCCTGGCCCTATCTCTTAAGTGCCAAAATTATAATCTTCATAGACCATTATTCTATAAAGTTCTTACTCAAGAAAAGTGATTCCAAATAGAGGCTAATAAGATGGATCCTAATGCTTCAAGAGTTTGACCTTAAAATCAAAGATAGACATGGAAAATAAATCCTTGTGGCTGATCACTTCAGTAGAATTTCTAATTCTTCTCATTCAGAAATTATTGATCCTAAATTCCCCACTAATCACCTTTCATCTCTCACTCCAAAAATACCACAGTATGCCCCAACTGTAAATTACTTGGTTTCTGGTGTTTTTCCTGAAATGTTTTCAAAAGAACAAAAAATGAAGTTGAAAATTGATTCAAAATACTATTTTTGGGAAGAAAATAAACTCTAGAAAACTAGGAATGACATGGTAATAAGGAGATGTGTCGATGAAAATGAACATTATTCCATATTAGAATTTTGTCAGTCACATCCTGGAGGTGGCCACTTTGGACCAAAAATGACCGCCCTAAAGGTCCTAGACTCTGGATTCTGCTGGCCTCCACTCTTCAAGGACTCACATGAGTTCTTTGAATCATCTCACACTTGCAAAAAGTTTGGCACAATCTCTAAAAGAAACGAAATGCCCCAAAACCCCTAATCTTTTGTGAAATCTTCGATGTTTGGGGCATCGATTTCATGGGACCATTTCCCCCTTCCAATGGATTCTCATACATTCTTCTTGCTGTCGATTATGTTTCAAGGTTGGTTGAGGCCAAACCCACTAGGAAGGATGATTCTCATACTATTACCGAGTTCCTCAAAATCCACATCTTCCAATGATTTGGCATGCCTCGTGCCTTGATCAGTGAATTAGGAACCCATTTCTGTAATAGAAACATAGAATCTATTTTGAAAAAGAATTGGGTTATACATAAAGCTTCAACTGCATATCACCCCCAAAAAATGGAATGGTTGAACTTTCTAATAGAGAAGTGAAAAGAGTGCTTGAGAGATTTGTAAAACCCACCAGAAAAGACTTCCCTGAAAGACTTGGTGGAGCACTTTGGGCTTATCGAACTGCCTATAAAACACCCATTGGGATGTCTCCTTTTAGGATAGTTTTTGGTAAAGCATGTCATCTACCAGTTGAAATCCAACATAAGTCTTTTTGGGATGTGAAAAAATGTAATTTTGATTGTGAAAAATCTGGTGATGAAAGATTATTGCAATTGGCTGAACTGGAGGAGCTTCGACTTGAATCCTAGGAGAATTGCAATCTACACAAAGAGAAGGCTACGGTACTCCATGACAAACACATCCTGAGAAATTTATTTCATGAAGGTGAAAAGGTAATGATCTTCAATTCTCAATTTCATCTTCACCCAGGTAAGCTTAATTCATGTTGGGAAGGTCCTTTTATTATAACTAATGTTTACGCATTTGGTGTAGTGTAAGTCCAAGTCCCCTCCTCCAAAAGGACATTTACGGTAAATGGACATCAGTTGAAACATCACCATGAGAGGACATTAAATCATGGAAAAACATCAACTTCCATTGGATCCACAGTTGACCCACCACGGGATGGAGATGGCAACCCACCATATCCAAACTAGGGGCACCTCTTTCCCTTTGACTCTTCTTCTCCCTCTCTCCCTATCTCTCTCTTTATTCTTATTCCACTATATTTTTTTACTACTTTCTTCATCAAACCCTTTATTTTTATCTTTATTATGTGGGTGTGTATTTTAAAAAAAACCATAATCATTAAAAAAACCAAAACAAACACAATTACTTAAATAAATACAAAAAAAGAGTCACTCTTACTCACCATCAAGTTTTGGAATTTTTTCCAACCATTTTGGGGATTTAACAGACATGGTTTCATCTCAAAAATTTTTTGTTTTCATCATGACTTTGGAGAAAGAATTTTGTGTCAAAATTAACAAATTTTGAATGCTCAATTTTTGATTTTGAAAATTCTTTTCCCAAAACACGAGGAACAACATTTGATTTCATTCCAAGTACACCTATGGCCATCTTTTCAAAATGTGTTTTTTCACCCCCATTTGTGAGACTTGAGTTTCTGAACCTTCGAGCTGAATTTCTTACTTTAGTGTGCATTAATATGATAGAGGCATTTTATGAACCACATAAGAATTATAATAGCCAAATACCCTCCCATTAACCACACATTAATCCTACTTTTGAAAGCCCCTTCGAGCCTATGAATACCTTTTCTTTGATAGCCACATCACAAGCCCAATACCTTTTCCCACCCAATATCCACATGGATTTTCATTGCATAATTTTTCGAAATATACGTGTGGGGTGGATGGATTTCATTTTGGGTACCATTTGTTGATTTCACCATGTTATCATATGCTTGAGGGAAGCATCCATTTCATTATGGGGGAGAGGTTTTCATAAAGTGTGTTTTGGGGAATGTAATGAACTTCCATTTATGTAATTTTGTAAATGTTATTGACAACTGTTCAAAAAAAATGATGAAAAACAATCAAAAAAAATTATGAAAAAATGGGTCGTGTCTTCGGTTGGTCAAAAATCACTCTTCCTAAACCTTTGATATTTTTATAAATATTACAATTAGTGTCATGAGGAGATCAATCATGGGTTGGGTTATGATTGTGAGATCTTTTCCAACTTCAACATTCAAAAAAAGAAAAAAAAAAGAAAAAAAGGAACACTTGAATTATATTCTATTTGGGATAAGTTTTGTGTTTAGTAAATATTTCATCTTCTCATTACCTTCATATTTTCTTCCTCTATTGTTTCTTTCTTCACATAATCATTCCCTTGTAAATATGTTTTTTCATTTCCTTACACGTTTTATTTCAAAAAAAATGTGCATTGTTTTTCTATGCTGGTGGTTTACCCCTCTTCTTCTCTCTTGGACATTATATTTCTACCATCCCATAGCCACAAAAAAAACCCCTTAGAAAGACCTGTTGATTCTTTTTCACTTCGGATAGGGATTTTAAGGCGGGATCTCTTTTCAAACTCTATGATTTTCACTTTTGGTTGGTGAAAGAGTGAACCTCCACAAATGATTTGTATCATCTTGAGAGGCGTGAGTTTTGAGTGTCCACATTTTCCATTTATAAATTTGAGCATGAAAAAATGAATTAGTTTTGGAACATTTTTATGTAACAAATTGCGGTGGAATTCAAAACAGGTGAGTGAAATAGTCTAAACCTCCCCTGATTGAAGAAAACAAAATTTTAATATTTGTCGGTGAGTGAAAAATATTTTGTTATGTTTTTATTTTTGTTTCCAATGAGGACATTCACAAAACTAAGTGTGGGGGATTTGATGTTATTAATATTTTAATTACTTATTATATACCCCCTTTACTTATTTTATATGAAATGTGTATATTTTGTGTGAAATATTAATGTTTTAATATTAAGTACAATTTTTGAGTATTTTTAGAAGTAGTCCAATTGAGTCAGTTTACAGTTTTAATAATAACAATCAATATACTAATCCAAATTGTGTGGTTCTTGTTTTTTAGGATTCTACTTTAAATAGAAAACATTTCATTATAAGGGATCATGGGACAATTCTTCCATTTAAAGGATCACATTTACCACACAAGATGACCTGCAGAATCTGTGAACAAACCAGACCAGCAATGAAGATTGATTTACTGTGCTCAATCCAGATGTCCAAAAAAATTAACTATCCACCATAATTCGGGGGCCACTACATGACATCTTGGATAAAACATTAAAGGCCCAAATCCAAGTATATGGGGCCCAAATGTAGCTTTGAAGTCCATCCCACCATTCTGGCGGAGAAATATAATCAGTATAGTATTCATGACATATCGTATTATGTAATAATTAAATCGAGCCGATATTTTTCTGCGTGATAGAGGATATATAGGTGGCCGTCTTTGTTGAAGAAGTCATTCTGATTTGAATGCATCTACTTGTTATGAAATCCATTCACAGTTTGTCCATTGAAAAAGTATGGATAGAAATGGACAGTTTACCTTTGTTTAATAAAACTGCCATAACATTGGCTCTACTTGTCCAAATGCCTCCAAATGTTTCCAGTATTCAGACAACGTTATTATAGACAACTTTTAATAAGGGGATATTAGGAGATTTGGATGTCTGAATAGCCAACATGGCGATGCAACTGGAAGAACAAATTCGGAATGAAAACAGTCCACACCTTGGGCTATAAATACTCTCCCCTTCTCTACATGAGAGGGGTTGGCATTTCAGAAGAGATGAGAACATATTTTCATGACCAAGGCCATTCCAAAGGCTTTTTAGGATCTTCCATACTCAAATTTTCACTTGAGAGACCTTTTCGCCTCTCTTTTTTTTCACTTACTTTTGTGTTCTTCATTTTTGGTAATTTTGTATGTCCTTTCGTTTGTAATTCTGTTTTAATGCAAGTTTCTTCTTAAATATCTCTTATTTTTATCCACCTTAAGTAGTTTAATATTTATTTTTATAAAATAGTTTATATTTAGTTGAATCATCTTCCCATATTTTGCTTCCACATTCAATCGAAAAGTCGTTTTTAATTATCATCACTGTTCGTGTGTGTTTGTGTTCGACGCAAAAATATTTTCTAATCCCTTTCTTTTTCTTCTATTCTTAATTTATAATTATAATTATTATAACCAGAATATTAAAAAACCAAATTTCTGAGTAAATATATCATTGGGGTGAGTTATAATTTAGGTATGTTGAGTGAATGAGAGTATTTGCTTGATGTGTATTCGTTAATTTAACATTGTGTATGTTTGACTTAATATGTCATGGATTAATGACATATTTTTTTTAGCATGTGGTTTCCATGGATTATAGGAACCACAAATACACTACCATAAACATGTACTGATTGATATTAGAACCCTATGTTAAGTTAAGTCTTGGATTAAAGCCTTAACACTTGGGAATTCAAATCAACGTCAACTTGTGACTAGGGTGTTAATTTAAAATGCAATATAATGAAAACCTCAAGGATATCACAAGCCTAACTAACCTAATGATGAACTCACCCCAACCATTATAAATTTGTTAAATCAATCATAATCAATTATTCATTTCAATTAGGATCAGCAAACAAACCCCCCATCATAATACAATCAACTAAAAACAAACGACTATTTCAAAGTATCATCGCCGAGGATTCGACCTGAGTGCTGCTATACACATTACCAGAGCACTGGAACCTTGATCAGTCGATAGGAGACAATCAGCCGTGAATTTCACATAACATTGGATAAACCATTCTAAAACTAGGAAGCATGAGTAAACACAGGATAAGAAGGTATCATGGCCGTCTGCTGGCATGAATTATTCATCTAGGGAACATGATCTAATTTACAGACAATATAATCAATATTAATTTTACTTGAGGACTAACATAGAGTATCCTATTACAACCAATTGGGTAACTTCAATCTCAAGAGGAACCTCAAGATATGTAATGATGGCCTAATACTATGCCAGGTTATTGGTGTGTCACTCTGATAGAAAGAATGAATAGGGAAGGATAGCTTATGATTGGATTAGTAGGGTGATCTCTAGACCTTATTTATTACGTATGGAATCATTGAAAATTTTAATGCTTGGGATCCAACAGGAACCATTAAAATCCACCTACTAGAAAGGAATAATCTGGTATACTATGAGGATGGACTCCCATGGAAATTAATGATCCATGCACTACACTAAGGAGTTCAGATGGGTGACCATGAAAACATCCAATTCTTGAACCATTACAACCTTCTACAAAATAAACCTAATTTAAAACTATTGATGAATCATCACCCAATGTGATAGTTTTCCTAAAAACCTTGGGAGATTATAGATATACTTTAGATTATCCACATGGGACACTAGTTGTATCTCCTAATGTTGAAAGCAATAGTGAAACTTATGTACTGTGAAAACCAATTTGAGGAAGCTCTTATCAACAGGAGAGTATCTGGACTCTATGTACATAAGCATAAGACTGAGATAGTATATACTATTCTATGTCCCTTCATTGTTATTCATAGTGAGAAGGGATTTAAGGGATCATTAAAGTGTGATCACATAGGGGACTACAAGCTTCCCTGAGACGAGTGGCATCAAAACTACAGGATACACCAGATACATCTTGATCTCTTCTAATACATTATGTCACACTTCATCCCATTGGTATATGATACCTTTAATCATGTTTCTATAAACGAGAATACACATTCCAGATATATTATTGATGAATAGGCATATGTAAGCTTTGTTCCCTTGAACAACTCATATATCTTGGAGGTTTCTTAGATATGGAATTTTACTGATAGTCTTTATCTTCTCTTGGCCAATCTGGATGCCTCTATATCTCACAAAAAATAGTAGAAGTGTCCATAGGTAACCCTAAAGGAATATTTCAAAGGATTCATTTAAATGTATTCTAAATGGAGGAATAAATTTTTTTTATCAAAATATATATAATAGTCTAGATGATGTTGAATTTTGACCACCAAATCGTCCATGAAGAGTTCCACTAGCCTCTAAGGGATCACATTGAACATATAGTGCATGGAATGATAATGTATAGATCTTTCATTATTCATCATGAAAGAATTATCCTAATAATATAAAGTACCATTCAATTCTATAAGTGTGGAATATTACTTCTCTTTGGGGGAAATATTGATCTAATGTTACCCTTATTACCCATCCATGTAGGAGGGAGACTGGAACCCACCTATATTTTTTATCAACAACTCTGTCCCAAGAATGGTAAAATCTTCCTTTAGATAGTACTATCTGAGATCCCAAATGCTGATACAAACTAGGATATATCCACTATTCTTTCTGTTTTGGAATATTTTGGATAACCGCTTGGGTTTCTAGACTACCTTGATAAATTTGGCTTTGATATGCTTGATATCATCGGCCTTGACCATGGAACTGTAAGAATGGTAAATTGTTTTTGGAGTCTTCTTAAACATGTAATGGATTACATGGTTTCAAAGATGGTGGAAGGTAACTTGAGTGTATAGACCAATAATATAATCATAGCACAAGGAAAAAATAACACACTACTGCTCCAGGAAATCCATGTACTACTACATTTAATCTACAGACATGGATGCACTGATCAACATTGGACTCAGATTTTCCAATGTACCACGGTTAATTTGAACCATCTCATCGATGGTCATGGAGACACCTTCCTCAAAGGTAGGGGTAATTTATTCTAAATCTACTTCGTCATATGTGGTTGGGTGATCTATGGAAAGAGATAGTTCATCCAAACTGACTAATTTTGGGGGAAACTCGTGCTAGCTTAGGTAGAGGTAAACCTTTATTCAGAGACCCCTACTCTACTAAAACCTTGAAGATAGTTTTTTTTATGATGATTCCTTTAGTCCTTCAACCACGGGGGCCTTTATTTGTATCAAATAAATATTTGTGGGTAATTTTGTACCAGTTCAACCCAACTCAATAGAATAAGAAGTTATAACATATTGGTGTAGCCATGGGGATAACATCTCAATAATTTATAGGATTTGGGCATTATAGTATTACTTGAGACTAACATTTTTTATAGTATCATTAATTCATATGAAATTATTTGTATGTATGGATAAGGTTCCCTGTCCTCTCATAAACGACAATGAAATTCCACACGTGTAGAATTTTAACCTTTAACCGGTGAATCAAGAGGGAAAATGTGTCATCCAAATCCATCCCCTAGCTATCTACAATACAGGTGTGTTCAAAATTGTTTTTCATAAATTTATTATACTTTCTATATAAATAGTAAGAATATGTATAGTGGGATTCACAAGATTTTAAGGGAGGAACATCACCATTTAGTGTTCCTATTAGACCATTGAGTTATTTGATGATGTATTAGTGATATAATGATGAAACTCCTACATGAAGATGAATCCAAGTACTAATTTTCAATGAGTAAAAATAAGGGTCCTATAAGATAACCATGAATTAAATTTATTATACAAAAATGTTGAACAAGGTCTTAAAACAGATATTGCATCATAGTCTCAGTTCAGTCCTTTTTTAATACTAAATCGTTATGTAATAGGGGATTTAGTATGCTTCAGTGAGTCTCATCAAAAAAATCATCTAGGAAGGGATGAGATTCATCCTGGATCCATTGATAACTAGACCAAAATGAAACTCCATGACATTGAAGTAGCTAGTGATGTACAGAATGATGATGTTCCCATACGTGATTGATCCCACATCTTCTCTGTATAAAGAGATGATAAGTTGGAATTATGACTCTTCGACCACCTCAAAATAAATTTTTTTTCAACCACTATAATTATTTCCGAACTGGATGTGTATTTTGATGAATAATATGAGGGATTCATACATATATTCTAACAAATGTAGGTCCTCAAGGACTAAGTTCTTAGAAAGAATATTGGAAAGGATCTTCTAAAAAATGTACAACCGTGATTGGTGAATATTTATTCCTATTGGAGGTCAATCTATGGTAGGTAAAATGACTATAACTTCTGGATGAACCATTTCATTTTGATTGGTGTATGAAACTTCCTTCTTCTCATCAAAAAACATCCTACAACTTCCCTTACCTAAATAGAAAAAGACATAGGCTTTGATGGATGCAACTGATCATGATTTGACTACGACTTTTCTGCACGGTCAATTACAATGGTCAGCTATATTAGTGTATCTTTGAGTATGGGATGGAAGGACATTATCAGGTTTTCTATTTGAAACAACTACTATCTAGTCTCAATGGAATGCATGGACTTCCTTGAAGCACTCAACTAAGAATTATTGCAGCTCACATGTATTTTAATCCTTCATCAGTAGCATCGGTCAGATACATTTATAGGGATCTCCAAATATTCCATATTGTCAGGAACCATTTTTTGTTCTACTATCTTGATAATATGTACATATAAATAATTCTATTCACCTTGAGAAGTATATTTGACTACTGGATGGACTTTGAGTTTGATTATAATCTCTGATGTCATGAATTCACAATGATTATGAGAGGATCTCGACATCAATATGGGAACTTCCATTCCTTTATTCTAAAGAATCTTATTAATTTGAGACATAAAAGGTTGATAGGTAGAATTAAGAGTAGTTGTTTGAGTTGGTTTGGTGACTTCAAGAGGACTAGGCCAACCTAAATGGGTAGATATGATGACGTCTGAGTGAATGAATACCCTACGGGCCAACCAATCAACATACATCTGAGTCCCTCAATTGGAAGAAAATTTCAATTAATATTAAACCCTTTCTATCTCTACCGTGATCAATTGATATGTGTTATAATTTGGCAAGAACATCACCCAATTTGACCATTCCATTTTCAACCTGGACAGAAGTGAATTGTTGAACACATATCATTTCTTGATAGTATGTCTATGGATCATGTGGTAAGAGAAGTGGTAGAGATGATCACGAAGATCAGACTCATGGGGATTTTAGAATTATGGAATCCTTATAATCTATTGTTCTAAGGAACTGTAGAAATAATCAGGATCTTTGGAATTTATAAAGGTGTAGGTTTTGTTTCATCTTTTTTGGATGGGAGCTATAATAGATTGGCCCTACCGAGGGTTTGGTGGCTGACGAGGGCCTAGACTCATATTCTCTCAGTTGGGTGGTGGTTCAAACTAAGGTGTTTAATTTCAATTCTTATCATGGTGACGTGGATATTATTACATTTATTTTTCTTCAATGAATAAGTGCTTGGGGGTGGATCTACGAGAAACATCTCAAGAAGAATTATGGCCTCTTCTATATATTTTCATCATTCTATGCCTTGGTGTATCTTATTATAGGAGTTAGAAGAGGCATGGGATGCACCAAAATCGATTTATACAAATCATCCTCTTGGAATTGATCCTTGTATAATAAATCGTGGGATCCACCTGGGAAATTTTGAGTGATGAGGGTGGGACGCAATTATGTCTTGACATTACCCACACACGACATTAGAAACATACCCTAAGTGAGCAACATGTTGAATGGGTATGTGAGTCCCTTCCACATGATGATGACGTTTGGGATGTGCTCATCTGATAGATTCTTTCACATGATGAGGTCGACAATATATTTCTAGCATGTAGTTGATCTGAACCAGTAATGATATGTCTTGGGGAGGTCTTTCTATCCAATTATGGATCCCATGGGTAACTGGTTTTACTAGATGAAGGCTTTCCCTTCAAATGTCTGATCTTTGATACATTATACTACACTAGGGTTTGCATCATGGGTCAACGCATGGAGATGATGTGGGTATGATGACATGTTTCCCATTGAAGGGGATGAATGTTAGATTCTTGAAATCTCGGTGTGCTCAAATGTCATCCATCCACACCATAAATGGCATGTCGTCTGGTTGAAATCTCGGTGTTCTCAAATCTCTAAACACATATCCATTGATGGGTCATGTGTTAACTGCATTTTTTATGATTTTGCAACACTAAGAATGGTGTGAACTCAACCATGCATAATTGTAAACTGATATTGACAAATTTTTCATAGCTCATTGTATAGAACAACTGATAGTCATGGAGATGAAAATCCATTTCCTAGTTGTTTTTGAGAAATCATGTGAACATTTCGTATGTGAGGTAATCTTGTACATCAATGGTGGGATCTAAATTTGGCATAAAAATCACATACTAAGAGTCAACAACCATACTGTCCCACACCATTTCCTTTTAAAAAGTATCTCCTCGCTCATGGCTAGAACATGTTCTGATCAACGCTACTTGATAGACCTGAAACGACACAAATGTATACCCATAGGGAAGTGGGACGGCCAGTGGAGAGACCACTAAATGAACAAATATATCATTTCAGGATGGGTCTTCTCTTATAGGTGGTTTTGGACACATCATCACATCCATGTAGGATTGGATTCCTTCCCCTAACTCTTCTGAGAGTGAAGTGTAAGTCATCTGAACGTCCACTAGGTTCTTATTTGTAACAAATCCTAGAAAAATTCACCATGATCTCTAGTATAGTCTGTTATAAAATATGTGATGATAGGGTTGAATACACTATGAGATATTTGAAGGGATCAAAATATTCCACCAACTGCATATACCTATGAAGGGATTCATGAATTGTGTGGATATCAACTTCCAGGATGAACAATATCACTTACCTGGATCCTATCCCAAACAGTGATTTCAATGTCTAGTGTGAATATTCTATTATTAAATTTCATTCCTATTTATATTCTAAGATGGAAACTGGATTAAAACTGTCTTGGAGATTCTCAATTCATTACCTTTAGAAGCAATGATTATATCTTCCACCTCTGGATGACACTTCAGGGAAGGAATGTTCTTCAGTATGGGGAGGACCTCTGTGCTAGTTGGAATTGAAGTAGGGATGACCTCTGATTTAGTAAGGTGGGATAAGGGGATGATATCCATTTTTTTCTTGTTGGATAAGGGGGACTATCTTCTAGACTGTTTTGAGGGTGTGGAGGGCCTCCACATTATATGTTGATGTTTCATGGCGGACCTCTTCCCTTATTCAACTGAACATGGGGGTACCTCTATGATGAAAAATTAGTGAGCCGGGATGAACAACTCTTTTATTAGTGAGAGAGTGGGGAGGAAATCTTCGTGGGATGGTTCATACATGGGTAGGACCTCCATACTTGTTGGATTCAACACAGGTTAGATCGCTGTGTTGGCAATTTGTTTCCTGGGTAGGGCCTTCGTACAGTTTTTTGAAGAATATGGGAAGAAATCCTATTGGATCGATGCTGGAGGGGTGATTAACTCCGCATGATCTAGGAATGGAACGAGGAGGACCATCATGTTTATTTTCAATGACATGATAAGGGAATTTATATCATTAACCCTAGGAAAATGGTGGAAATCTGTTTTGTATATCCACAATGCGGGGATGACGTCTACATTAACTAATTCTATGACACTGGGGAGGTCCTCCATGATGATTTTGAAACTGATTATGTCTTCTTCCTAAATTGGTGATGGCATGGGGAGGACCTCTGAAATAAATCTAATCATCAGAAGTCAGCCAAGGATGGTTTTTGGTCATTCTAATGATTAGAAGAGTCAACCTAGCATGCATAGGAGCGGCTGAGGTCATGCTTTTTTTTTCTGGAATTGATGGCTACCTGATCAGTAGTTGTCGGTATCTTGTGGGGTGTCTTGAGGGTGGAGGCAGACACCAGAGATATAAAAGATAATACCCCATTATGGGTATCCTCTCGAGATTGATCGCAACATTGGAGTTGGGTAAGTCTGAGAAGGGTTGATAGAGTAGGGAAATATTTATCTTATTCCTCAGCCTGAATGACCATTCATTGGAGGAATTGACACAGTCTGGTGGGATCCATCCTAGGAAACTCCCATGCGGTGGTCATTATCTGGATGACCTGGGTATCCTATTCCTTCTTGGCATGTGCGAGGGAGTCCAAGGGTCACTTTGTGAAGAGGCTCTCAAAGAAGTTCATCAATGGATATGGGAGAAGTGGCTCTTCATGGATGAGGTGGGGTCATGTGGGATTTCCACAATGGAATTTATCCTTCCCCTACATCATCAATCATTGGGTAAACAATTTAATATAGCTTGGGTCCAAAAAATATTGATGATTTAGATATCAATATGAATACAATGAAATAAATTTCCCAATTCCCTATCATTATCCAATAATCCATGGATGGAGAGAGATATCAACATTAATGATGTCATATATCGAAATTAAAAATGTTCAACAGCTCCAATTTCTCATGAGTTCCACTTTAGGACCAATATTTTCATAATGGGTTCTAGCTTTGGATAACTAAATCTGATGACAAGCATATATTCTGATGTCATGAGTGATTCTAATCACCATGGATAAAGGTGAAAATGGTCATGTCAGGTTCACCATTTATGTTTTTATGCTTTTATTAAGGCACCCCACCTCATATTTCATCATGGAATTTTAGTTTCATTGTAACTCACCATTCCTAATTTCTTAATGATGTTGGAATTCATTACATTCTTTTAAATGTCTTCTCCTTTATCGAAATGGGACGATTCGATGTTGGTCTATCCTTCCATGAATTCCTCCATAGAACTTATCCACTATACATGGTCTCCCTCATGGGTTAAGACGTGTTTGTGAACCACATTCATAGTGGCATATCTTTTTATACACTTTTAATTACACTACTATTTTCATCCAATTCCATGTAGTCTAAATGAAGAAGAATCAATCAATTATGAGTGCAGTCATGTTGGGAATCTCTGTCATGTTTAGTTGATAGAACATTTGTCATCTATCTTCTTATTCGTAGGATGGATTCTCATGGATGCATCTTAGTCACAGAACCTAAGGCATTCCATTTTGTCATGGGGGATATTAATTTAAAATAATATCATTCAAGGATTTCCACATCCATCACGTGTTTAACATAAGGTAGTATTGTGACATGTTTTGAGTTTTGTGACCTGAAAATATGTAATGATACTGATCAGAATTCCCCATTGAGGCAGATCAAATAGTACATCCCTAGGAGGGTTCACCTCGAAGTTTTATTGATGGATGGATCATGACACCTCATAGAGATGGATACAATAGGCATATCCTATAAATTCAAGATGTATCACTATGATAATTGACATGGGAACCCATTAAGGTGGATCAGGGATGTACACCTCAAGGAGGGGGGACAAAGGTTTACCATTGGTCTGGATTATACCTAAAAGAATCATTCTCCTTAACCTATTTTGGAAACAAGGATAAAAACCCACATATTTTTATTGATAGTTTAGGGATTACACATGGTTAGTTCCCGTGATAATAGTATTTATTATGGTTGGAATGTGATGGATTTTGTGGGGATTAAGTTTGAGAGCTTCCCAAATGCTTCTGGGTGCAGTGATGAAATGGACATGATATATATCTAGGAATGTCCAAAATGGAAGGCATGATATCATGAGAATGTGGTGTACCATGTAAAATCATGATGGATATGGATAAAGTCTTGGGATTAATGGATTGAATGAATGAGGTTTTTTGGGTGTGTTTTTTGACCTGAAAGAGGCTTCTTATATAGCCCAGTTTATTTTGGAATCAAATCAAACATGGTTTTGGAAGGGCGGTGTGATTATGTCTTATGAATGCAAACTTCCCATTTAAAGGTACATGTTTGGGGCTTACACATTAATGATACCTTTGTAGAGGGGTATGATTTATCTTACCATGAGAGTCTCATGCGGTTAATTCTAGGGATTACGGACTGATGAACCCCATATAGATATCGGATTTCATGGTAGTATCTAAATTCTATGACCACATGAGCCATGTTCGGTGTGAGAAACAAGAGGAATCAATGAAACTTACTATCATTCCATGAATGCTCAACCAATGAGAGATGGTGTGGGACTGATTCATGGAATATGACCACATGAGGGCATCCTTCTTTATGAGGAGGGTCTCATTCAATGTGAGAAATATCTCTTTCCATTCCATTCATGAATAGGGAATCATATCAATGGTGTGAGGGGATTTCTCTTAGAAAATTCATGAGGTGGGAATGGGAGAAATTCCAAAATTTATAGGGATGGTGGATTAAGGGAAGAGAGTTGGAAATGTTCTCGGTGTCCATCCATTCTCTGATCTTGTTCATAGGATAAAATTCGTTGTGAGGTAGATCTCATTTTTTATCACTCATTCACGAAGACAAACAACATTCTCAACATATTTTTATATAAAAAATTTAATATTTTGTATTGTTGACTATGGTTATTGGAATATTTACATAATATAGCTAAAATGTTGGAGACTCTACCCACACCCCTTGATTATATATAAGTATCGCTCATCATCCCTTAGGAGGGGATGTATTCATCATTTCCAGGTTAGAATGTTATGGATGTTTGATCACTTGCAAGGTCCATGCCAGCTTGCCTATGCTAAAAAAGAGACACATTATCATACAAATAGAAAAAAAACGTGTTTTGGAAAAATTGAGGGGGAAACCTCACGAGAGACCAAATAAACACTATATGTAATTTGGGAGTACTGCACCAATGATGTGCACAGAAGATTTTAGAAATGCATGCATAATGGGCTAGAACAAGGGTTTTTAAAAAAGCTTCAATAGAAAAGAATAAAATGTAGCTTTAATGAATTTTTTGAGAGTTGTGTGCAAAATCATTGGTTGAGATGTTGTGTGGGTTACACGTAGGGACAAGGTTTCTTGCAAGATGAGTTTTTTAGGCACTCAAACTAGGCTTGGAAGATATTGGTAAGGGTTAATCCACTTTGGGATCACATCAAAGTGGACACTCATGGAACCTATCACACAATATCTTATACTATTTTGTTCCCATTATTTGTTGATGTCATATAATACCAGTCTTACGGGTAGTTGAGTGACACTTCAACTTATAGAAGATCACCCTAAAATAGGGGTATGCAGTTCAACATATAGACGAGGAATCCATGGTATTGTGCATGATTCTAATCCTATAAGAGATAATTTTCCCCAATATCATAGGACCATAGTAGGTGAGTTTTTAATGAATAATTTTACATTTAATTATGCTAGAAACAGTCTTGGGTTTGAATTCATGTTTTAGGAATAGTGGCCTCCACATGGGTGCTCCATCCTTTGAAATTTTCATGCGCCTTTGAAAAAAATCAAGACATGCTTCCCATTGAGTTCATAATTATTTTTCATATAGATTTTAATCTTTAACTCATAACATGAATCTCACTTGGGCCTTCTTTTTCAATTTCATAATTGTCCTTCGAGTTGGATGGTGCCATTTGTTTACCAAAAGATGGTCATTTGTGACAATGTGAGGAATTTGTCACAAACACACACGGACACAAATATATATTTATTATACTTCATGAAGAATTAATAGGTCATATATCTCACAAAAATATATTAAACTCATCATTAATACATTCCTTGTAATGCGTGGATGAATCACATTAGTTAACAAGGAGATTGTCCGCTATACACATGATCGACGTTATCGTATTGTCAAAAAATTTAAAGTAAGAAGGTATGTGTTATATAATATTCCAAGAAGAATAAATACATTAAACATATCATATATATATATATATAATATTAACTATAAATCCATCATTATTCACCACCTTGAATGGTGATAATGGAAGAGCAAAGGACATCAATTCGTGAGGCGGGAGTTCGTCGTACACACAAAGGATGATTGTGTATCCCATTTAATTGATGTGTGTAAAACTGTAGTTAATAAAAATAAAATAAAAATAAAATTTTATATTGAATATATTATTGTTAATATATAACTATATATTAATATAATTTAATGGTATTTCAGAAGATATAAAATAAAAAAATTCACTAATGAAGGTTACCTATTATTTGGGTATCTCATTTTTTATTTTTCTAATGGAATTAATTGGATTGATTCTATCCCAATGTGAGGAAAATAAAATAGGTTATTGAAATTGGTATTCAATTTGGGTTGGATTTGGATAGTCTAAATGTCATGAGTTCTATGAATAAGTTATGCGGTTGAGTTCCCTATTATAGAGGAGGAGGATGAGTTTCATTCTTGTAAATACCAAATGGTAAACAATCTTAGGGGGCTCTCTAACATCATCTTCCTAAAATAATGAATACATTAAGATAAAATATAGGAAATGGGAAACATATATCAACAATATTGGTTTTGGACATGTTTAAAGGTCTTCTTTTCCATAAGATTAATTTTTAGTGCCAAAGGGAACCCATTTTTCTCTTAATCATCATTAGTAATTTTTACTATTTTTCTTAAGTATTATGGTGAAAAATTTACTTGTAAATATTAGACATTATAAATTATTCTTATTAAAAATATTTGACCAAATTTTCAAAATTAAAAACGTTGACATGGTAGAAAATAATATAAAATTAATCTTTTAGATGAGACGAGACAACAAATTTTCAACTTGAAATTGTTGAAAACGTTAAATCATTTTTATATCCAATTTCAATTTTATATTTATTTAAATTACCTCAATTGGAATAATATATTTACTATTGAAAAATAATACCATAAAATAGATTTAATATATAAATCAAGTACAAAAATAATTTTACAAAAAGATAGTTTTCACATTAAAGTAAATATGTTTCACTATTCATCAAAAATGAAATATTTCTAAAAAAGAAAAAAAATCACCATAAGATAATTTTAGAATTTTATGTTACAAATATTACATAATTTTTCAAATAGAATTTATTTAAGTGGTAAATGGGATTTTTAAAATATTTGCATCATTAAAAGGAGGTTAAACTGCATTTTAGTAAAATATAACTTTGTATGTGTAAATTTTGATTAATTATTATCTCTTTTATATAAAACACATAAGATAAATTTAATAATTTTGATTAAATATATAATATATAAATTTCCTTAAAATAATTCATCTAAATTGGTTATTTCTAATTTATTCAATTAAAACCCATTTGTAAAAAAAAATTTATCATAAAATGAATTTCATTAGTGTCAAATAGTTATTACCTTTATTCATAATTAATAGGTTTCCATAGAATTTATTTTATAAAAACTTTTAAAACAAAAAATCAATATTAGTTTAATATCCATGAAACTCACTTTTCCATGGGTTAGGTGAACATGATAATAATATTTTATTAATATAATTAATATTATATTATATTCTAGTAAAACTCAGGCTTGCATGAACTGTAAGATAAACATAAAGTTTTGTGTGCCATAAGAATAACAAGGATTAGCATGGAACAGAATCCATCAAGTTGTTTTAATTAATTCGAAAAAATAACTTATGGTATTACAAATAGATAGTGGGATATTTTTAGTAAAAAACAGATAAATGATTTTTGGGATCATGTTTGGGGAAAATATTTTCTAATGTGGCTTTAGAAGGATGTTTCTTAATGATGGAAAAGGATGTAAGAGTTATATGAGTAGATTATATATTTGTTTCTAAAAAAATAAATCACATAATCACTTGATTTGTATTTTTTAATATAATTGAGTGGTATTTAGTGGCACAGTCCCTCTAATAGTCATATTGTGCATTGATTATTAAATTTTGAGAGTAATATTGAATGAGTTACTATATAGATCTTATAGGTAGACACCGTAAGAACTAATATCATTTATGTCTTAATCTACATAGATTTATAGAGATATATCTAGGTGAGGGTTGAACCATGCAATAGAGGGTCCCACCGTGGTATGATTTGAAAGAATTAACATGTTTTTATGAAGGTAGTGTTTGGTGTCATAAGGATGATCGTCACACTTTTATAATATCGGGAATCACTTTGGATAGTTAAATTTGTTCTCTAAATAAAAGGGATTTTAAATTGAATTATTAAGTGCATGTGGTAGATTGGTATATTGAAACATTTTCTAACATTATAATATAATGTATCGCCATAAAATTTTACATTAGATACAATCAAGCAGTTACAGCTCAAGAAAAAAATTATAAATTTGCATCAAATACATGGGTTTTTCAGGAACTAATTATAATGATATGGACAAATTTAAAATAAATGTTACATTATAATGATATCTTTTTTCTATAAAATGTATAATTAGTATATTCATAGTATTATTGGTAAGATACATAGAAGGATCTAATAAAACATCATTTCAGTTTTACTTAAAGTGGATAACATTTATATATGGAATGAAAAGAAAATATTATGAGGAATTTTATAGTAGTGACAGAATGTAAGAGAAGTAAAAAATAGAGATTTATAATTTATTATAATAGGAAACTTTTCTTACTTATTCAATAATAATAGACTAAAGTAAATTGAAATATACACTATTATGTAATAATTTTTTTATATTCTTTATGGTTTAAGAAGTAACCCTTAGAGAATATATAAAATCCTTGGAACATCAGAATAGTGATATTTCCTCTTTTTTATATACTAAAATAGGATGGCGGGTGTGGAAACTCCCCAATTGCAATAAAGTTAGTGATCATAGTGATTTGGGTGTATATGAACATTTTCTATTATAATCATTAGATTAGCCCATTTAGAAAAAACTTGTAAATACATCATTTTCTATTCAACACTATTTTATTCCATTATAATGGATAAGATAAATATGGGGTTTACCATAAATAATTGAATAAAATCATTAGAAATTGATGGGAAAAGAATTTATAAAACCATTATTCACCCATCATCTCATTGTATTCACCCTACTTTGGTTTAAAAACATTAAAATCGTGATTAGAATAGAAAATTCATTTGAAATCATAATTTTTTGGAGATAATTACGATTATTTGTTGCATGATTTTACAATATAAAATATATTAAATATACTTATATTAAATATTTTAAATTTGAATAATATTAAATTAAAAAGGATTTTTCTAATAATGAAATCATTTTGTGGTTATAGTTTGACTTCTCAATAATAATATTCACTGTTTCCAATGATACTTAAAGTGATTTTATGATATTATGAAGTTATAAAGTAATATAAATTATTATTTGGATATAATTTTATATTTTACAATAAACCCATTTTTTTAATTTTGGTAGTTGAGAAGGATTGCTAATTTATAAATTTTAAGTCCACTTATCATGGAAGTTGTGTAAAATTTAATTTTGTTTGTTATCCCATGTAAATTTTTAATAGTAATTTTTTTTTGTAATTGAATTTGGTTTTGAAATATTTTTTTAGATAATATTTTTGAAATAAAATACTATGAAGATCTACAGTTTTAGGTGTCATAAATTATAATAACAATATTTTTTAAAAACCTTATATTACATTTCAATATAATTCAATAATTATATTACTTGTAATTAGTTTTAATGTTCCTTTAGAATTATATTCGTATTTTTTTTCAATTTAATGACTTTTTTAAATGAAATTTTAATAATTTACCCTAGAATATGTATACAACAATTTCTTAAGTATATTTTAAAAATAAAGTTTAATTATTTTTATATAGAAATATTATGTTGGTTTCTTATTTTGATATTTTTTTTAATATTCGGGAAATTTTATTTGGGATAAAAATAATTAATGGATTTATTATTTCAAATTTTTTATATTTCTTTTTCTAAAAATATGTATATAAAATGAGGAATATTTAATTAGAATGAATGTATTTTCACTTTATCAAATCTGATTTTTGGTTTTTTTGGTATTTTATAGTAATAATTGGGTCTATTTTTACATTTAGGAAGTAAAAAATCAAACCCCAATTCATCTAATGTTATTAGTAGTGGATATTTTTATAAGATGAAATTGATTCAAGTTTATTTCATTATTTCAACTTTTCTATAGTTTTATAATGTTATACCCAAGGTGTATGTTTTTTAAAATAAATGAAATATTTATTAAATACATAATATTGTGAATGACATACATTTAATGTTAAATATCAGTTTTCCCTAAAAATATAATTTATTAAATTTTAGATTATAGGAATGTGAATTTTAATTTAAGATAAATTTCATGTACTTAATTTCACGCATTTTTCAATTTTTTATTGAATGTGGTTTTTGTGTAAAATAAATAATCATTTTTAGGATGTCTCTTGGTGCATAGATTAAGAATTAGTATTTTTAATTAATGTTATATTCATCATACTAGATAGTGGAAAGCTTTTTGAATTTACATGGATTAGAAACATGTTTGCAATATATAAACCATGTTTACTATTTTTGAAAAATAATATTAATATAATCTTATTCATTTATTGTTATCTCAATTTTTTATTAAAATTTATTTATTTATGAATTATAAATTGGAAGATGTTATTAAAATTATTTTTTAAATATATTGGTTAATTTTCATTAAATAAAAGAATGCTTTTTTAAACATCAGAATATATCATTTAAATAGAAATTTATTTTAAATCCTTTTCTTTGATGGAAAAGGTGTACATAGTAATAAAATGTGATATAGAAATAATGGATATATGAAAATAAATTATTTTGGGGCATTCCAAAATTTTAAATGATATCAATATTCAATTCATTATTGTATTTAAGAATATATTATAATGGAAGATTAGAGTATTTTTATATTTTTCTTTATATTTCAAAATAATTTCTATTATTATTTATTAAACGGAACTGGGTATTTAATAAAATAATTCCAAGGGAGAATTATAGGTTAGAAATGTGTTATGGTGTGTATAATTGAAATATCCTACAACTAATGATTAGTATTTTTATAACTGAAGTATCATCTTCCTAAGTACAATCTTTTTAAACATTTCTAGGGTTTTATATTTTCTATGAATATTTCTTATGATGTAATCTATTAATAAGATATTTTTAATATTTATAAAACATATTATTAAGAAATTAATTCATATAAAAAAATTTAAATATTAAAAAAAACTAAGTTAATTATTTATTTATATAAATACTTATTAAAATGTAATGATTAGTTGTTATTCATTTTATTAGAATATAAATACTTTTAACTAATCATGTTTATATTATGATACCATTTGACAAATAAATTTTTATGTGATGGATACATATATATATATATATATACATTTCGTCTGTTTATTGATCGTATTATTCTTTCATCTAGGTACTATACTTGTATGAAAGTGTTGATGTCCATGAATATGCATTGTGTTTCTAATGATTATTATTAGTTAAATTATTATTCTAAGTAATATTGAATTGTAAATAAATTTAACTATATATGTGTTACCCCTATTTTTTCAATGAAATGTATAAATTATTATTATTATTATTATTTAAAGAAAAAATAATAGCCACATGACCTTTTTCTTATGTGATAAATTTTTTGATTACTTTGGCCCACAAATAATTCATCTTTCTATATAGTGGAATATTGTTTCATTATTATGATTGAAAAAAATCATCATGGGTGCATTCCAATCAGGGTGGGGAGGGATAAGGCTTGACCCAATTGTTTATCTGGGTGTGTGCATGTGTTTTTTTGTAATCCAGTCATACAATAATGAATATTATATGATGGTATGAGAATATATATATATATATAATTGGATTTATTTTTTATTAATTAATAGTTATTATATTATATATTAATAAAATATTAAGGTTAAGAAATTAGAGATTAAAAATTTAAATGGGATTATAAATATGATATAATAATATTACCTAAATATATGTCTTCATATATGGGAATGGAAGAAATAGGGTAAGGGGTTTAGAGAAATGAGATATGGAAATAAGCCTGGTGGATCGACATAACTATCCCTATCCTTGTTCTACTTAATCACATCTCTTATAATGTTACATCCTTTCTATGAATATGATCTCATTTATTTAGGTCAAAAGTTGAAGTAATGGTTGATTTTAATTTTCTTGCATAGAGGCCAAAACTTCTTATAAAAATATACTCAATATTTGTAGATAAATATTTATTTTATTACAAAAAAGCTTTAGGATCCTAAATGATTACTTCCATTGAATATTTGGAAACAAAAAAATGTTTTATAAGAGTTGTTCATTGTATCCAACTTAATCCCTCATGAAAAGAACCACTTTAATATATCACACATAGTACTTATCATTATAACATGGATAAAAGAAACATCAGAATGGATAACCTCATATGCTCAGTAACAGCAAAAATTTTAAATAAGTAAACATGTCATGATCATGATTTAATGATAACATTATCGTTACATATGAAATTCATACGATACATGTCAAAGTTCACAATTGTATCGACTTGAACTGTTACAAATAAAATTCCCCTTGAAAATTATTTAAATGTATTTTATTAATATGATTATATAGAAAACATGTAATACTTTTGTTTTATTAGATCCTAATGGATGTAATTGGACATTAAGAATCATCACTGTTGATAATATAGTTGGTGAACAAAAATCACACGATCATTATAAATATAGAGTTTTAACAAATCAAATTGAAACAGGAAAAGATGTGATGGCCTCAATCTGTAGTATTTTATGAAATGAACCGCATTTATTAGAGTTATCAGAGGAGATATAATCTCAAGTTTTTCACCATAAACAATCCTATGCTATGATTCGATAACATAACCAATAGTGAATCATCTAATGGAGAAGTTCAAGCTCATTGAGATCACAACCCAAACCAAGTTCATTGAACCACACCGTTAATGTCCCACTATTCCTTATATAAACCATATGTAATTTTCTCTTGTATTAATGGGATATGTTTTACATCCCTAGAAATATGATTATTCACATTATTGTGAATTTAATAATGACTATATTTTAATCTTATTATTGTTAATTTATAAATGATTTTCATTTTGATTTAATGAAATAGTAATAGTTTTTTTGTATAATATTCAAATTAAATAAAGGAATTTATATTTATGAATTAATTTTTTTTGAAATAAATAATATATTCATAATATAATATTTTAAAATAAGTTTTATTATATATAAATGATCATATAAGTTTTAGTAAGTCACATATAAATTTTATAAGTTTTTGAAACGTTTTATAATAAACAAAAAAAGTTTTTCTTAATAAATATAAAATTAATTTAACAAGTTAAAAATCACATATTTATAAAAATATTTAGAGAAAATGATTATTATTTTTGGTATCATAATGTCAAAATTTTCCAATGGTTATTTTTTCAAAATTTTCTGAGGAAATCATATTTCCTACTAAACAGTAAATTATATATATATGTGCATTGACATCATAATTACCCAAAGTGATGTAATAAAAATTATTCAATGTATCCAAGAAAAAATCTATGTTTTCTATTTAAAACAATGTTACTTAATGTTCATTTTATTAATTTTATAAATGCATTTTGAATCCTACAAAAACATTAATATATTTTACGGTTTTAAAATCGTTTCTTTATGAGTATGAATCTCCTCCAAGAAATAAAGGGTGTTATATTATTATGATCATCCATTATCGTTAATAAATAATTAAATCCACCCTTATTAAGAATGAACCACGGTAAAACCATGATAAGGTATGTTTTTTTAGTTATTTTTTATTTATATTCAAATACAAACTAATAACGATATCCCCATATTTTTCTATATAAACCTTAACAAGATCACATTTCAAATCACCCAAACATCTTGGATGATGTCCATGATCATTTCTCTATAGTCTAGTGTCCTCACAAATTTACCCCATGATCCTAATAATCCCTTCCAATGAAATTTGAATCACACAATCTTGTATGTGATTTCTCTCTTCTCAATTCATTTCAAGTTACCCTTTTATGTTATGTTTAACAGTTTCAAATTGTGGATTTCTAGATATGATTTCATAAAACCCCCATAGTATAAATTTTATATATAAATTATGATATATCACCTTCACTCTCGTTAATCCCTCCCATGAATATTTAGTTACACCCATTACCATGCCAAATGTTTATAATGGATACTCACCTTCTCTTATTTACTTATGTTTCATTATTGTATTACACCTTCCATATCAATTACCAATGTAGTTAATTGTATTGAAAATTCCATTTTACTGCACAATTAATTTTTAAATGATGAAGTACCATTTTTTCTCAAAACACCATTTTATTAAATTTTATGGTGTATCATTATAATGCTGAAATTTCACTGTGATTTTCCTTGTAAAAATAATTTTTTAAAGGGTTGGGGCCGAAGCCTTATATTATTATTAAAATTAATGATGTATTTCTACTGGCTAGAGGGTGACCCATTACATATCTCCAAGGCCCAAGTCCAAGTGGAATGGGTACTAGGTTTGAAAGCCCATTTTTTGGCCCAAAGGACCCCTCAGTGAATAGTACTTCTACAGTACTCTGGATGCTACCATACCTGCTACAGTGCCACCTCCGCTACATTTCCTGCAATAGTACATCTACCACTACTGTGTCGCCTCTGCTATATTTCTTCTGCTACTATAGTACTACTACATTGCCCTACTATTGTGCTATTATAGTACCCTGGAAAATAGTCCCTTCTTAGATTTGATCCTAGGTCTTTTGGATTCCATGCAAGAGCCTCTACCACTAGGGTACATGCTCGTTGGCTTCCATTCCAAAATAATTGTGTAATGAATAACATACCCAGTTACTATCATTGGTGTTCACCATTATAAACATATTTTTCTTTTACAAGGGACATAAAATTTTATATCCCACCCTATTTAGTCATGTAATAAAAAAATGATGATTGAATCCATGTTGTATGATCTATTAGACACACATAAGCATTAAAAATAATTAAAAGTTATCATGAACCTTATTCAATTATGATACATTTTCCATCAAAATGTCCTTTCATTTAACCTTAATCTTTTTTTATGATGAAATGTTTTAGGTAGTTACCACATATCCCCTATTTTGATTATCATGTTACATCATTCCTTATTATTCACGTTCTTTTTAACCCAAAATAAATGAAAAATATTTAACTTTTATTACCTTATTCATGTAATTATATTCTTAGTCCTTTATTGGGATTTATAGCTCACCTTTTTCTTATGTTTGTCACTTTTTTATCTTGTTTGGCTTCAAAAGCTATGGAATGTTAGAAGCATGTTAAGGGTGTTTTTAATAATATCATTATCTCCATGTTAAGGTTGTTTTTCTATGTACGAAATTCCCAAAGACATCAAAATTATAAATATATTGGTTCTATTATGTGTAAGGTATTTTAATAAATTATGTATTAACATGAAATAAAGTTCTATGATATTATAGTTGGTATAGTAGGAAATGTTTAGTTAATTTTTTATTATGATTTGAAAACACTACTTAAAACCATAGGTAGAATAATATGTTTATGAAGATATCCCTAAAAATTTTTATTATGGATTATGTGGTCTATCAAGAAATTAAATACCTATATGGATACTATATTTGTATTTTGTTTTGGAATATATGTACCTAGAGGTAACAACTTCGACAAGGTTTGTTGGACCTAAATTGTTGTCACCTGATACAAGACAGTGAGCCATACTACATAGTTCATTTGACACTCCCAATAGGTATTCATTATAAAATTAATAAGAACATTACAAGCCATCATAAATGGAACAAAAAATACCAATAAGAATATAAGTTATGAAATAGATCATGGATAACATATATTCAAGAATATAAATACATAAGTTAAGAAATATATGTAATTTTTATGTTACCAATTTAATTTCATTTGATTCAACTCTATGTGTTTAATAGTTTAAAATAATCATTAATAACTATCCTTTTACTCTAGAAAATGGTCATAAAATGAGAAAATATGTAAAAAATAAATTCAGAATGAATTGTGATGACTACCCATACAAGATTCCAAACCAAATATGAGAAGGAATCAAATTCATTATGTCAATACCCACGTAGGTAACTATGATTCTAAATAGAATCCTGGATCAAGAGGAACTCCAAATACAACTTTGAGATAACATTTTGTGATTAATATCCTTATGTGAAAAAGTCATCCAGATTTCAATGGATCATCTAACCCCTTATTCGCGAAATAATTGATCAAATCCATGGAGAATATCTTCTACATAATTTAATGTTTTGATATTTATATGGTTCTACATAATGTTTATTATATAAAGGGAGAATGTTATTATTGGTGGACATTGATTAAAAATAGGAATCATGGGGAATAGATCCATGTGATGGGTCTATGTAATTTTAAAAAATGTATTTAAACAAATTTTTTCCCAGAACACTCCCTCTGAAAATGGAAAGGGACTTCCATTCCCTCATGAATAAATGATTGTGAATATTTCAGGGAATATATGTAAAAAATCGCAATACATTCATGATACACCTCTGGATTTTTTGTTACCCAAATTGAAATTTTTACTTGTTCGTTGGTGGGATAAAACACAGTATTTGAAAATCCCTTGTGATCCTACTATTTGAATAAAATGATGTAATATTTTGATGTTCCCTCATTGTCGGAATGGATTTCAGGGAACATCAAGGGTGTCACATGGTAAGGAATTGAAATTTTGAGTTTACGTTTGTTGGTTTGATGGAGGGAACTAATAGTGTTAACCAATTTCATCATCCCACTTATCAATGCTACAGAATGAAGCACCCATATACTATTGAAGGAGGATGAGTAAATGCTTTAGGTGTTGGATGGAAGGGAACCTTGATAATGATTTTCGACTTGATAAACCCACAAATGTGATAGAGGAAATTATTTATACAGTGAACCCTTATCACATAGTTCAGTTATACAATTAAAGGAGTCATGGAACTTTCCAAACCAATTCACTATGTCAAGGGAATTTAGAAACAACCAACAACCTCAAAGTGAGAAATATTGATCATTTTTCAACACAACTTCTGGGTTCTATCTCGATAATAGTGTGGTGATAGGTACTCTACTTAGTCATTAAATAATAGTGAACATACTTTTTCATTATGTTTTTATGATTTCATTCATACAAAAATGTTTAGTGGAACTATTCAAAAACCAACAAAACATGTGGAAGTGAAGCTATTAGTGAGAACTAAAAATAGTGATATTTTTTAATCCCGATAATTTAACACCTTTCATGTCCTAATTTATGGTTGAAACATTATAGAGAAACTTTCTATACACCCTTTGGTGTAATTTCACTCATTTTTTGGAACTGATTGGATTTCCCAATATAGATCTAATATAAATTACCGTCAAAAGTAATCACTCTCTATATTGACAATAGATACACAATTATATACAACTACAAGGAGTATAATTAATATAATTTAACAAAAAAAAAGAAAAAGAATGGATATGAAATCAATATGTGAAAATGTATCTAACTCATGTAAATGATTTTATGGAAATAATCATCCATGGATTCATGCCTATTGTGAGGGAATACACAAATTTGTTTCCCAAGGAATTTTTCAGTTTTCATCTAAGCCGAGAGGATGAATTTTTAATCAAGAATGAACCTGGGGTGTTTCTATTATCCAATAATCTATATAAAATTGGTTTTTTTGGAAATTTATGATTTTATGAAACAACTATATGGTAATATTTATAGAGGTTTAATACAACCTTGTGTTTCACCATGGGGTACACCAGTCCTCTTCAACAAAAAGAAGAATGGGTTAATGCACCTTCTCATTGATTATCATGAGATCAACAAGTTCAAAATAACGAAGAAGTATCCTTTTCCATAGATGGATGACTTGTTCGACTAGATACATGGAAAACAATACATCTCCTGGGTGTATCTATAGTAGATATATTATGAATTTAGGGTGAAGAATGTGGATAAGCCCAAACCATTTTTTATACAAGGTACGAGAACAACTATTTCATTTTAATTATGTTCATAATAACTAATTCTCTTGCAATATTTTAGAACATCATGAATAGAGATTATATATATAAACTAGAAAAAATTGTGGTAGTATTTATATATGATATTTTAGTATACTCTAAATTAAAGGACAAGCATGAGGGGAATCTAAGAGCTGTGCTAAAGACCTAGTGAAAAGAGACAATTTATTACTTGCATAATAAGTGTGAGTTCGTGCTGAAGAAAGTCGCTTTTCTGGGAAATATAATCACTAGAAATGGGCTATCTGTGGATACTTCAATGATAGAATAAATTTATGGATGGTAAAGGGAAACATATGTTATAGATATATGTTGTTTCTATGTATTATCTAGGTATTATCACAAATTTCTGAAAACATTATCCTGATATTCAAACCCGCTTACCATGATAACGTTGAATGTTTTCATATTTTCTTAGAATAATGAATGTGAAGTGTGCTATAAGGATCAGAAAATAAGGTTTCTCGCTAAACCTCTTAACTCACTACCCACAAGTGGAGATATTTTTTTCATGTATAGATGTGCTTAAAATAATGTATTGGGTTTATTGTTAATAAATAATGACAATTTCATAGCCTATGATTCAAGGAAATTGAAATTTCATGAAATAAACTACCCAAAACATGATCTGGAGTTTAGCGTAGTGATTCTCAATTTGAAAATATGGTTTGGAATTATCTCATTTTGAAGAAGAATGAAATATATACAGATTAAAAAATCCTCAAATATATATTCACATAGAAAGAGATGAATATGATACAATGAAGATGATTAGAGATAATCAAGGACTATGACTACTCAATCCACTACCATTAGGGAAATGGGAATAAAGTGGTTGATTCTCGAAGATGAAAGGATCATGCAATTTTAACAAAAATGAAAATTGAGAGGGATCCATTATTTAAAGATTTACAATAGATGGGTATGGGAATCATAAATGAAAGAATATAATCTATTATTTCACAAATAATTTCTCAACCATCCCTTTTATCAATGGTAAAGTATGCTCATAAAATTGATGTTGGAATTCATAAGAAAGTGGAAACTACAAGAAATGTGAAATATGTGGTTTTTAATGTTAATGAAGAAGGATTTGTGAGATTTGGTTCAAGACTATTTTCACTATAAAATACTTTTTTATAGAAGGATTTGTGGATGAGTCACATAAATCAACCTTCTCCATCCACCTAGTAAGCACAAAGATGTATTAGGATCTCCAAGAACACTATTGGTGGTTCAATATGAATATGGATATCATAGTGTATACATCATAATGTCCTGCATGTTAGAAAGTGAATGCAGAAAGAAAACGTCTAAGGGCATGATGTAACAATTTACCATTCCATAATTTAAATGGTAAAACATTACCACAGACATTATCATTTTTCATTCATTGGCATCTAGGGGAAACAATGCTATATGGGTTGTTGTGGATCATCTTACAAAGACAACTCACTTTAAAAAAATTCTAGATGATTTTTTACTAGATCATCATGCACAAATATACAACAGAGAAATGGTAATCCAACAAGTCATACCACAAGAAATTTTATTTGATCGAGATCCAAAAATCACATTTGTTTTTTGAAGAGTCCCCAACACATGTTGAATACTTAGTTGAACTTCCTCATGGTTTATCACCCTAAAACTGATGTTCAATAAAATTGGACTGTCCAGAATGTTGCGGACATTATGAGAGAATTATACATTGAATTCAATGGTCTATGAAACCAAAATATTACTCCATTCGACTTCTCTTACAAAAACAGTTTCCACTCTAGCATCCAAATAGATCCATATGATGCTCTTTATTGGAATTTTTTCGAAACACCTTCATGATGAGATGAATTTGGGGATTGAAAACTGAGTCTTCTTGAAATGATCGATCAATGTTGAAAAAGTTTAACACCATTATACAACACATTAGGGATGCACTGAGTTGGAAATGAGATATATTGACAATCATCGATGGGACATAGATTTTAATTTTGGTTACATGGTGTTCCTCCTCAAATCTCCAAAGAAAATTTGATGAGATTTTGGAAGAAGGGAATGCTTAGTCCGAGATATATCATCCTCTTCGAGATACTTGATCGCATCGAATCAGTGGCCTACTGACTTGCACTCCCCCGACCTGTCTCATTTACATGATGTATTCATGTATCCCTCTTTCTAAAGTACATACTGGTTCCCCACATGTACTCAATCAATAGGTGGTACCAATGGAGAATGACTATTCCAATGAAGAGAAGCTGGGGAAGATATTTGATAAACTAGAAAAAGATATATAAGATAATAGTGTTACCCTTGTCAAAGTGTAGTGGAGGAACTAAAAGATGGTAGGATGTAGGAACCATAGGTGGAAATGAAAAATAGTTACCCTAACATGTTTTAGTGTTGAAAAAGTAAATTTTGAGGGAGAAATTTATTATGTAGAGATTATGGTAATGACTCAAATAAATATTAATAAAATTTATCAAGAAATTTATTTAAATGTATTATTATTTAATATGATTATAGAAAACACATTAACTTCATTGGTATTATTGTGTCCTATAATATTTAAATGTATGTAAAGAATCATTTTCTTTTATAATATAGTTGTTGAATAGTGACCACATGATTAGTATAAATATATGGTTTTAAAAAATAAAATTGACATATAAAAAAGAAGTTATATCCTCAACCAATAGGATTGTACCCTATGAATCCCATTTATCAGAGCTCTCGTGGGAGATAGAAACGCTAGGATTTTCAATTGGCCAATTCCAAGCTGAGATGCAAAAAAATACGTCAGAGAAAAACAATTTATGGGAGATGTTTTAGCACATTGATATCATAATTCAAACCATGTTCATCGATCCAACCCATGAAAGGCCAACCATAAAGCACGTTACCCATAGAGAATTTTCTTGTTTATTAAATGGATATGTTTCAAGACCCTAGAAATATGACAAAATACATCATTTTCTTTAGAATAAAGAATGTATTTTAATCTTATTATTGATACATTATAAATTCTTTGTATTTGGATTCAATAAAACACTAATAATATTTTTGAATAATATTAAAATTCAATTAAGGAATTTATTTTTATGAATTAATGGATTTTTTAAATAAATAATATTTTAATAAAATATTATTATTAATCAATTATTTTAAATATTAATGATCATATAATTTTGATGAAGTCAAATGTAATTTTTATAAGTGTTCCAAAACTGTTATTGTCAGAAACCCAAAATTTATTAATAAATGTTGATTTTATTTTAAAATCAAAAATTAAAATATTAATAAAATTATTTATATAATATTGTTATTATTTTGGGAATTAAAATGAAAAAATTTATCAAAAGTTAATTTTATATAATATTCTAAAATAGTCATATTTTTTGGTAATAATTAAATACTGTATAAATAATCTTCGACATCGTAATCACCCAAAATTAATGTAATAAATAATATCACAGGAAACCATGAAATTTTTTTTTTTACATTTAATATAATGATAATTTATTTATTTTTATTATCGTTATAAATCCATTATGAATCCTCCCAAACCATTAATATATATTAACATTTTAAAATCATTTCTTTTAGTGTATGACTCACCACCACATCAGAAAAGCATTAATTTTTTTACGTTCAGATTGTGGCCTTATAAAATGATTAAATAAAATCCCATTTTGTATAATTAATCGTAAAAACCCATAGAATGTTTTTTGGTTTTGTTTATTTTATTATGTAGAGTGTAAAACCTGAATAATAATGAAATTATATAAACTATAAAATTCTCTCTTTTCTCATCAATAAAACTCAATGTAGAACATACATACTCTTCCTTCCACACTATACAATCCACCAAATGTGATAAAATCTCTATTGAATCCCCCCCAAGAGTTTCTTTTCACACATTCATGTAAGTGATTTCCCTCTTCTCATTTCCATTTAAGAACCTCTTTTATGTGATTCTTCTAAGTTTAAATTTGTGGTTGTTTGAATATGTTATCCTACAAACCCCTAACTATCCATTTTATTCATAAATGGTTATATTTCAATTTAACTCACATTATTCCCTCTCATAAACCATTATGTACATCTATTACCATGTAGAATTTTTCTAAAGGATCCTCACCTTATCTTCTTTTATTGAAGTTTCATTATTATCTTATGGATTCCATTTATAATTACTAATTTTGTGACATGTCTTTACATATCCCTAATTATTTCCTTTTTTATCCCAACTAATTATAGACTTATTACACGCTCATCAAATAGTTTTACGATTTTTTAGAATAGACCGTTATGCTGTCAAAATTTCCCTGTGATTTTCTATTCCATAATAATTGTGTAGGGAATACCTTACCCAATTCCGATATAGATTTTTCACCTTTAAACCCATTTAATATTTTAATTCTTACATAAATATATTTATTACATAGTCAATGATAATGGAATAAAATTTTATAAAAAATGAATCCAAATTGTATTGTAACACCCTGACCCAAAAGTCACTAAAACACAACTACGATTCGGGTGATTACATGACCGTATGCGTGCCTCACCATAAGCCAATGGTTTCCAACTAGCTACAAGGGTCAAAATAGTCAATAGGTTAGACTATAACTCATATTCATCAGAGTAATCCAAAACATAAGATAATAAACATAGAGGAATGACAACCAATAATACCAGAGAAAGAATAAACAAACATTCCCCAAATGAGGCATAACCACACCCAGTATTAAATATTCTATGTCATGCTACATGTGAAAAAGTGAAAATAAACCAAAATTAAGACAAACTACAAAAATCCCAAATGTTATTGACAACAAGTATGGGTCCTCATCCACGCACACCCGTGCTAGACCAACAGCCTAGCAAGGGCCATTGCCCTTATCCTAACCTGTAAACGTGAATTTTGATTAGGTACCCAATGATGACACAATCAGGGTGTGAGTACAACACAGTTGGCCACCACCAATGGTTTCTATGAAAATATTTGGAATAAACAATTTTTCAATAAAATAAGAAATTAATAGTTAATGATAAAAAAATATTTAGTTCCCCTTACCAGTTTCAGTCCATTTCCAAAATTTGTAACCATTTCTTTATATAACCATTTCATGCCATTTCCCATTACTTTCCATTTCCAATGCATTTACTATGTGTTCATCACACACAACATGATGCAAAGATAAAGTATATGTAAGGACCCAAAGCATGAAATACATGGAAATTACATTACTTTTTCATAATACTTAATACATAACAAAATAGACACCAAAGGACCGTAATAGTTTCACTACTGGAATTTTACACTTTACAAACGGTTGTGAACCATTAGTAAAGGCCTGGAAACTGTTGGTATATAGTATACCCATGTTTTCCCAAACCGTGGCCAAGTAATCCATGATAGTATACCTATACCAATAGTTTTCATAGAACTGTTGGTATATAGTGAAAGAGTTTCAAATTCCCAAAGGTTCCATTGAAACCGTTGGTAAATATCTACTCCAACGGTTCTAAAACAATTTTGAACATACACTTTTAGGGTTTACCAATGGTTTACAACTGTTGGAATAGGATTTTTACCAATGGTTCACTTGAACCGTTGGTATATATAAATAAATAACACATTACCAACGGTTTCAAACCGTTGGTATAGTGATTTTTACCAACGGTTCAAGAGAACCGTTGGTATATATTGAAGATGGAATACTATACCAATAGTTTCAAACCATTGGTATTGTATATTTCCAGAACCATTGCACAGAACCCCCACCATTGCACCGGCACCCCACTTGCATAAAAAGAACCAGAACTATTGCACAGTATTAAAACAGCAAAAAAACACCTGTAATAACACAAAAAACACATAAAACCATCAAACTCTTCCAACCATGTGGTGTACTACAATTACCTATTTCAATCTTCATATGATAAGAATCATCCAGTGGAGTTGAATAATAGTTTAAATAACTCAAAATGGGGTATGGAAACTTACCCATGGTTTCATGGTGGTTATGAAACTAAATTTGAAAATGGGGTTGGGAAACATACCCATGGTTCCTTGGTGGTTACAAAAGGATTAAAGTATAGAACTCTTTATTTGATTTAAAATTCAGGCAGAACTGAAATTATCACATGTTCAACTTGTGATGGTCTAGAAGAATGTAATTGTATGTTTTTTACCTTAGTTAGAATAATATTAATGTTTTTAAGGCTATGAACACTAAATGGTACAAGTATGGTGCAATCTATTGATCAAAGTAGGATTCCACCACATCGTACCTCGGATTGAGGTGGGGTTGACTCATACACATAAAAAATGACCAATGTATCATTGTCCTAAAGTATCAACACAGTCCAAATACCATTGATCGTTTTTTCGTATGTCAGTTGTTGGTTTCACTTAAAATGTTGTTCATTTCAAAAAAAAGTGAGACACTTAGAGTGATACCGATCACACCGTGCCTCAGATGGAGGTGGGGTTGACTCATACACATCACAACTTACACATGTATCGTTTTCCTAAAGTATCAATACAATTTGAAAGGGGTTTTTCCATTTTCTATATGCAAGTTGTTTTCACTTAAAATCTTGTCCATTTCAAATAAAAGAGAGACACATAGAGTGATACCGGTCACACTAAGCCTCAGATGGAGTTGTGGTTGACTCGTGCATGTTGCAAATGACACATGTATAATTGTCCTAAAGTATCAATACAATCTGAAAGAGTTTGGTCCATTTTTTTATGCATGTTGTTGTTTTAACATAAAATTCTATCCTTTTCAAATAAAAGTGAGACACTTTGAGTGGTACCGGCCACACCATGTCATCGATTAAGATGGAGTTGACTCCTACATGTCAAAAATGTCCCATGTATCATTTTTCTAAAGTATCAACACAATACAAATGCGTTTGATTGATTTTCCGTATGCCAATTGTTGTTTTCACTTTAAATCAAGTCCATTTCAAATAAAAGTGAGACACTTTGAGTGGTATCAGCCACACTGTGCCTCATATTGAAGCAGTATTGACTCTTACAAATCAAAAATGACCCATGGATCATTTTTCTAATGTTTCAACATATTCCGAATGCATTTGTTCCATTTTCCGTATTCCAGTTGTTGTTTTCACTTAAAATTAAGTCCATTTAAAACAAAATAGAGACACTTTGAGTGGTATCGGCCACACCGCACCTCGGATTGCGGCTATATTGACTCGTACACGTCACATATGACCCATGTATTCTTTTTCTAAAGTATCAACACAATACGAATACGTTTGATCGGTTTTCTGTATGTCAGTTGTTGTTTTCATTTAAAATTAAGACCATTTTAAACAAAAGAGGGACACTTTGAGTGGTACCGGCCACCCCATGCTTCAGATTGAGGCGGGGTCAACTTGTACATGTCACATATGAGACATGGATCATTGTGATAAATTATCAACACAATCAGAATATTTTTGGTCATTTTTCCATATATACTTAAAATGTTGTCCATTTTAAACATAAGAGAGACACTTTGGGTGGTTCCAGCCACATCGTGACTCGGATTGAGACGTGGTTGAGTTTTACACGTCACATATGACCCATGGATCCTTTTCTTAATGTTTCAACAGAATATGAATGCATTTGGTCGGTTTTCCGTATGTCAGTTATTATTTTTACTTAAAATTTAGTCTATTTTAAACAAAATAGAGACACTTTGAGTGGTGTCGGCCACACCGTGAATCAGATTGAGGTAGGGTTGACTCATACACGGCATATATAACCCATATATCATTGTGCTAAATTTTCAACAAAATCCGAATGCATTTGGTCAGTTTTGTGTATGTCAGTTTTTGTTTTCACTTAAAATTTAGTTCATTTTAAACAAAAGAGAGACACTTTGTGTGGTGCCATCCATACTGCGCCTCAAATTGAGGAGGGGTAGAATCTTACACATCACATATTACCCATGGATCCTTGTGATAATGTATCAAGACAATAATAATATGTTTGGTCGGTTTTCCGTATGCACTTAAAATGTTGTTCATTTTAAACATAAGAGAGACACTTTGGGTGGTTCCAGCTACACCATGACTCATATTGAGGCGCAGTTGACCTATACACGTCACATATGACCCATGTATCCTTGTCCTAAAGTTTCAACAGATTCTGAATGCATTTGGTAGGTTTTCCGTATGCCAGTTGTTATTTTCACTTAAAATTAAGTCTATTTTAAACAAAAGAGAAACACTTTGAGTGGTGTCGGCCACACCGTTCCTCGGCATGATGCAGTGATGACTCATTCACATAAAAAATTACCCATGGATTTTTTTCCTAAATTATCAACACAATCAAAATGCATTTGTTCTGTTTTCCGTATGCCAGTAGTTGTTTTCACTTAAAATGTTTAGGCGAGATTAACTCATACAACCACCAGGACAGCCCCCCCGGATTGGGGCAGGATTGACACATACACATTAAATATTACCCATTTATCCTTTTTCTAAAGTATCAACACAATCCGAATGTGTTTGATCGGTTTTATGTATGTCAGTTGTTGTTTTCACTTAAAATTAAGTCCATTTTAAACAAAAGAGGGAAACTTTGAGAGGTACCGGCCACACCACACCTCGGATTGAGGCGGGGTCAACTCGTACACATCACATATGACCCATGGATCCTTTTCCTAATGTTTCAACAAATTTTGAATGCGTTTGGTCAGTTTTCCATATGTCAGTTGTTGTTTTTACTTAAAATTAAATCCATTTTAAACAAAAGAGAGACACATTGAGTGGTACCAGCCACACCGTGCCTCATATTGAGGTTGGGTCAAATCTTACATGTCACATATGAGCAATGTGTCCTTGTGATAAAGTATCAACACAATAAGAATATATTTGTTCAGTTTTCCGTATGTACTTAAAATGTTGTCCGTTTTAAACATAAGAGAGACACTTTGGGTGGTTCCGGACACACCATGACTCGGATTGTGGCGTGGTTGAGTTTTACACGTCACATATGACCCATGGATCCTTTTCCTAAAGTTTTAACAGATTATGAATGTGTTTTTTCGGTATTCCGTATGTCAGTTATTGTTTTCACTTAAAATTAAGTCAATTTTAAACAAAAGAGAGACACTTTGAGTGGTGCTGGCCACACCGCGACTCAGATTGAGGTAGGGTTTACTTGTACATGTCATATATGACCCATATATCATTTTTCTATAGTTTCAATAGAATCCGAATGAATTTGGTCAGTTTTCCGTTTGTCAGTTGTTGTTTTCACTTAAAATTAAGTCCATTTTAAACAAAAAAGATACACTTTGAGTGGTACCAGCCACACCACAACTCGGATTGAGACTGGGTTAACTCGTACATGTCACATATGACCCATGGATCATTTTTCTACAGTTTCAATAGAATCCAAATGAATTTGGTCAGTTTTCCGTATGTCATTTTTTGTTTTCACTTAAAATTAAGTCCATTTGAAACAAAAGTGAGACACTTTGAGTGGTATTGGCCACACCGTGCCACGGATTGATGTTTGGTTGAATCTTACACATAAAAAATGACACATTTATCGTTTTCCTAATGTAACAACACAATCCCAATCTGTTTGGTCAGTTTTCTGTATGCCAGTAGTTTCTTTCACTTAAAATGATGTTCATTTCAAATAAAAGTTAGACACTTTGAGTGGTTTCGGCCACACTGTGCCTTGATTTGATGTGGGTTTGACTCCTACACATCACAAATGTCCCATGAATCGTTTTTATAAAGTATCAAGACAATCCAAATATGTTTGGTCGGTTTTCCATATGTTAGTTATTTTTACTTAAAATAGTTACCATTTTAAACAAAAGAGAGACTCTTTGAGTGATACCGGCCACACCGCGCCTCGGATTGAGGTGGGGTTCACTCATACATGTAAAAAATGTCCCATGGATCATTTTCCTAATGTATCAACACATTTCTAATGCATTTGGTCAGTTTTCCATATGCTAGTAGTTGTTTTCACTTAAAATGATGTAAATTTCAAATAAAAGTTACACAGTTTGAGTGGTTCCGGCTACAACACACATCAAATTGATGCGGGGTTGACTATTACACGTCAAAAATGTCTCATGGATCTTTTTTTTAAAGTATCAACACAATATGAATACGTTTGGTCAGTTTTTCGTATGTCAGTTATTTTTACTTAAAACAGTGTCCATTTTAAACAAAAGTGAGACACTTAGAGTGTTATCGGCCACACAGTGCCTCAGAATGAGGTGGGGTTGACTCATACACATCACAAATGACCCATGGATCATTTTACTAAATTATAAACACAATCCAAATGCATTTGGTCTATTTTTCGTATGCCAGTAGTAGTTTTCACTTAAAATGTTGAAGCGAGATTAACTCGTACAACCACCTGGACAGTCCCCACCCCTCGGATAGCTCCCCACACACCCCAGACAGCCCCCCATCCCTCGGAAATCCCCCACTCACCCTGGAAAGCCCCCACCCCTCAGACAGCCACCTGGACAGCCCCCCCCCCCCCCACACGTACACCCCATCCCCCAACACTGGGACATCCCCATGTAGTCATTATTAAAACCATTAATAAAAAATTATTAAACAACATCATTTTTCAAATATAATCACACTGAACATAAATGAATAATATTATTGGATATATCAAGGAAAATTAAGGCATACTATAATACATCCTAAATTACCACCCACAGCAATGATTAATTTCCACAGACCTCTCATTTCTACCAAATCAAAAGAGAAAACCAAAAAACATAGTTGCACATCAACAAAATCAAATCTAAAATTGTTATGGATGTCTACACATGCTATCATGGCTAGTGAAAATCACCCCACTATCATTAAAGTCAGTATTTTCCAAGAAAGAGACATAATATACAATGTACATTGAGAACCATATTTAATTGACCATAAATGCTTGGTTAGTACAATCATCTTAGGATGCCAATTATCACTCATGACTAACCATGCCACTATAAACAACCTAGAGTGTATGAGTTTTCTCTCTAATCTCAACAACATCATCACACATTATTACAATGATGTAAATCATGTGTAATATGAATGATATTAACAGAAAATTCCCAGAAATACCAAGCCTTCTAAAAACTGAAAACTTATGGATTATATTAACACACAATTCATTTTGAATCAAATTTGATTCACTTTACTACTTATCCCAATAGACCAAACTCATACTATAATCACTATATGTGTGCCACTATCAAACCCCAACACACGCACCCAAATCAAACAGAAAAAAAATTCATAAACACCCAAATATAAAGAGAAAACCAAAATATTAGATGTAGATAATTAAAATAAAAGTATGACTTATAGGAAATGTAGAACTAAGAAATTTTGAAGGTGGGTCGGAAAGAAGGATTTTCGCGGTAGGGTAAACAGAATCCCAATTCACCTCTTCACCCAATTGAAAACATAAAATCAAAATAGAAGACATAAAATCAAAATAGAAGATACATAACATTAAAATGAAAGTATAACTTACATATTACAAATGAGAATCTACGAAATTTTGAAGATTGCATGATTTGGACAGTAGGGTAAAGAGAATCCCACTTCTCTACTTCGGTTTAGGGCTCCAGTCGCGCGGAATGGGGGAGCCCGATGTTCTGTCTATTTTTGGGAAATCTTTCCCAACGGTTTGTAAAAACCATTGGGAATGAAAACTTTTACCAAAGGTTTTTTAAAACCGTTGGTAATGACCTTCAAAAACTCACTTTTACCAACGGTTTTACAAAACTATTTCTATATCTTCATCAAAAACAAACTTTTACCAACGTTTTTGCAAATCTGTTGGTATATCATCCTCACAAACACACTTTTTCCAACGGTTTTGCAAAAACCGTTGGTATATCTTCACCACCACATACCTTTACCAGCAGTTTTTCAAAAACCATTGGTATATGATTGGTATACTAATATACACCAACGGTTTAAGCAAACCGTTGGTATATATCCATTGGGAAAACCTATATTTCCAGTAGTGTTTAGTGTCTTTGGAAACTCAGAATATAATCTTCTAATCTTGGTGAAAGAACTTCAATATGTCACATAAAGATCTTCCCCTTTAATTTTCTTACCTAAAACCATTCTTTAAATACTGGGGAAAGGAAAACATAAAAAGGGGTGAGCTCAAATTCCCAGTAATGGTAAACATACAGAACATAAAACAATCCATAATCATTTGAATGCAAAAACATGAACATAAAATCTAAACATCAAAATCATGAGCAAATACATGAATCTTGGAAGTACGTAAGGCATATATCATAAGGGAACATTAATAATGATAAAATAGCATGGGAAAAAAATGTAATTGTGGAAACCATTAAGCACATGTTATTATTTCCATAGTAGCCATGGAATTGCTTCCAAAACCATCTTAGTGGACAAAGTCCCTTTCTGAATCGAGTTCACTCCTCATTCCAGTCCTGTATCACTCAACCGGATTAACTCACCGTTCCAGCCATGTCTATCTCATGAGATATAAATCATTAACCAATGCATTGGAGGTAGATATAGGTCCTACCCATCTAATATTGAAATCATTCTTACGTGTGCCCCAAAATAAACATACATCATTCATAATAACCCAACAAATAAAATGGGTTTCATAAACATCATCCCATCATAACATAATCCATATAAAAGAAATAGATATCATTTCATCATAAGAAAAATCCAACCATGTAAATAATATATACATCATACATGAAACATACACATATAATATAATTTTATCTTAGATGGAAAAAGTTTTGATAATACACTTGAAATGAATTCTTGAGTAGAATATCCTTTCTTATTCAAAATCATTTTCTTTTCACAAAATGACATGAAATTTTAAAATAAAAGGATTTTATTGAAAATAATCATGAAATATTGTATAGTATGCTTCATGAAAATGAGGCATTTTGAAATTGTAAAAATCCGTTCACGCTGTAAAAGATAAAAATAACATTCTCCTCGTACTTTTGTCGGAAAAGTCAAAAAGTACCTTATATAGTAACCAAAGGAAAGATTCCATTCATAAAATGTGGTAAAAAGTCAATAAAGGGTAAAAATTAATTTAAACATTCATGTAAGAATAGTATACATTTTATGAAAACATTTTTAGAAAACATGGTCATGGATGATAAATGTAACCCCAGTAAATACATACGTATAAGCAATCTCAGATAAAAATGATATTTGAAACATTATCCCTTACCTTATGTCTGATATGCTTCATACGTATCAAAACATCCTGTATAATGATTTAAATAATGTCATTAACTTATTACAGAATCATATTCATTGTAATAATATCATATATGGTTCACTTATGACTTTATATTACCCGTTCTTTTGTAAATTCCTTGTTAAAGTAGTGTTTTGGTTAAAATCGTTTTATTTATCGTATATGTTTAGACTTCTTCTTATTGACATTATTATTACTTATTTAAATATTTAATTACTTCCATAATGTAATTCATGATTTATATATCATATATATTCATTATATATATATATAATAGATAGATAAATGAAATTAAATACACCGTTCATGGAGACGGTAGGTCGTACGTACGCATGAATTCTGTTTTATTTTCCTTATTGACTTGAATGGAAGTAAGTAGATGACATATATATATATATATGCATACATAAATCCAGCAGATTCATTATTTCATATATTTCATTATTATTCATTATATATACTTTATAATCATTCTTGAATGTTTAATCATGGAAAATGAATCTCATCGCATTCCTGGAGACGATAGTCCGTACGTACGCACGAGTGATGATATCATTCCCATGATCGTGGAATTGTATTGAAGTGTATGTATAATATTTCATAATCAATATCACTTTACAATAATAATATATAGTTATTCTTTACACCATTATACCCATCCAAGTAAGGTGGTGGTGGAAAACCAGATTGCACCACGGCGTGGAGACGGTATTCTGTACGTAGGCACGCGCGGTGATTTCGTTATCCGTAAGATGGATAGAAGGTGAAATTGGGTTGTTTCATATTTATAATAACATATCATTATATAATTAATACTTATGTTATTAATTTATAATGAAACAACTAAAGAAGAGGAAGTAGAAGAAGAAAGAAACATGAAAGAGTCGGTAGAAGAGATTACCTCTTCTTCGACGAACCTCATTTAAGCTTCATCTAAAGGATGTAGAGTTTGTCTTTTGAGAAGACCAGAACATAAAAAATGTTTCTATGGAAGTGTAGAATAGTAATGGGCAGGTTTTGGCCAAGCTTCAAGGCTCAAAAGGTTGTGAAGAGAAGAGGGATGGGGTGCCCTTTTTATAAGGGAGGAGAGGGGCACATTAGGAAAACATAAAATATTATTTTATAAAAAAGTCATATTAGGTTTTTAATAGCTAAAAATTGATTTATTTTGAATCTAATATGGTTAAAGGTTTAAATCCTCTCAAAAAAAAAAGATTTTAGACAAGTTTAGGTCACTATTTTATCCTTATAATTTAGATTTAACACTAAGTTAAATAATTTAACTTTTACTGTGTCTTTTTGTTTTCTTACACTATGTGGTTAATAAACATATTATAACAAGGCAAACGAACCCCAAGTTGTTCAAAAATAATATATACATCCTTATCTAAGTCACTTGGACAATACTTCGATTTTTAAGAATAAAATAACAATAAATAATATAATATTTGTTTTAAAAACTATTTTATGTCAATTTTGACACTATTTGGTACTTGATTTTTGTGAAACACATAACAACATGATTAGTTCAAAAAAAGTTAATTACATCACTACTAAAATGTCATATTAACCTATAAAATTAGTTTAATTCATAAAAAGTCTCAAATTAATTTTATTTGGGTATTTATAACATCAATTATGTTAATATTTCATTAATAAGGTATTTTCTACATCATCATTGTGTCATAAATAAATTAAAATATTTAATGTCTATAAATTATAAATAAATTACAATTATTTAGGCAATCGATTTATCATTATAATGAATATTTATAGTCAAATTAATATTATGTATAACCCTATATTAAAAATGTTTTAGTTATTAATCTTTGATTTTAACTATTTTAACTATTCTTTAAATAAAATAATAATAAGTTTCCTAATCTAATCCAAGTGGACCTAAATGGTAATATTTTATTCCTAAAGTTGTTTTTGGTCGAAATAAACTTATCCAATAGAATTAGGACATGTTTTATGGTAATAATAATATCATTTTTACCCTTAATTACCTTATTTACTTTTAACTGTGGTAAATAAAAGTAAAAAGTTACTATTCCCAAAAATTATTTTCATCCCATTGAACCAAATTTTAGTCATTTATATTAATCATGTCTCTCTGATTTATGAAATTCCCCTCATATAAGCGGTAAAATTATGTTTTATGTGAATTTCCAAATTCTCCTAGGAGGTGGGTAAAAGACGGTGAAAATTTCAATAAAATTTTTATATATCTAATATTATTATTAAATGACTCCAATGAATTACATTTAACTTATATAGGTATTATGAATCAATTTTGAACTAAAATAAATTTAAATTATATAAATTATTATTTAAATAAAAAGTCAGTTTTTAAATAGTAACCCAGTGTTATCACTATTCATCAAAAATTGATAGTTTTCAGAAAAATACCAAAACTTCACACTAGGGTAATTTCAATATTCCGAATCAAAAAATGAAGTCCATTTCAAAATATAAAATTTATAAAATTTCAAAAAGTGGGTATTACTATTCATAACAGCCAGTTTATATAAAATATTGTTGTTTAGCGAAACTTGGTATTGCGTACAACACACACTGTCGTGGAAGGTCGCGATTGTGTGTAATGAAAGCCAAGTCAGGGATTCATGAAGTGAAAGCTCCTTTTATTATATCATACAACGCAATAAATTAATGAAATTAAAATGAATAATTCTCATAAAATATTGGGTTGTTACATTCTACCCCCCTTAAAATGAATTTCACCCTTGAAATTCATCCTAGTTATAAATGGTTTACTACTTGAAAGTTTATTTCATAGAAACCAACATCTAAAAAAGGAATACAAAAATAGAAATTTAAATAATAAATTATGAAACGTAATGGTTACCCAAATTAACTAATCACTGGGTTTCCACATAGGAGAACATAGGTGAAAATATTGATATGGAAGAAAAATCTAACCATCATGTTCTTGATAGAGAGTGGTAGAGAACATGGATATTAAAAAGAAAACAATTACAAAGCCATAAATTTGTGATTATCTAAGGTACCATCTAATTCATCAAATATAAGGGCACTAGGTAAACATTTTTGGTTTTCTAGATCATTTCCCTAATGTTGAAGAATTTGGATTAGAAGAAATACTTAATTTATTTTGGTATAATCTCACTGTTGTTCGTGCCTTGAACAATTTCCACATCATCTCTTAAAGAAATGAAGTTGGATTTTTCATTTGTGATGTGTTAGAAGATCATGTGAAAGAATGATGGGTTCTTCGATCTGTCTCAAACAAAAGGTTAGCAAAAGTTATCAAATATACATAAGTCCAAATATGGTGAGGTTAATTGAATATGATTCAAAAAATGGACTTATAGTTCATCAATCATACCGTTAAATATAATAACACTAGTTTCTAATAACCAGGGACTTCTTGTTGGCTAGTGGTAGGTGATAAAGGCATGTCTCACTTTGGTTGTGGGTTCGATTTCCCCAGCCTTACGCGATAGGTTGTCGCCAGTACTGCAGGTTTTCCTTTTTCTAAAAATATATTATTATAACATTCCATTAATAATATTGAAAAATTTATAGCCTTAATCAATACTAACTTATGTCCAACATAATCCATTCCAATATTTAGTCTTATCCAAAATACTTATGTTCAATCTTATAGTATAAAGAAAACAATTACTAGAAATGTCATCTACCGAGCATGTGAATACCATCATTTATCCCCCATATACGAATATATTTTATTGGTCACAATCAAACATGTGAATAAATTAATCATGTATTCTCTTGAAAAATGAGTAAACATTGAATCTTAGTGAAAAAATTAATGCTGTCAAAATTTAACTCTTTCCACATACCAAAATCCCAAAATTCTATACACTCAATCCATGATATAACTTTTTCCTTATATCTGTCACGAGCTCATGAATACTGTCAAACATTTCATTTCTCCTTATCCATTCATTATGCGCATATCATCTACTTTCCAAAAATATTACAATCACTTTTCATGGTTACCGGTACCATATAATTATTGAAAACCAATACATAGATATTCCAAAATTCCACAATGCCATAAATGAGATTCTAGGATACTATTTTGAAATATCATTACATAAACACTTAATCATTACACAACATCATTGTGATAATCAACATCACAAATAGTGATCGCATGTGACTTCCCTTTATCCTTTTCCTTAAGTGGTTTCTCATGTCAATCATCATTAACCCTTGGATTAGTGAATTGATAAGAATAATGCCCCATTTCATTGCACTTGAAGCAATGAATTGTTGGTGGTGCGTTCATTTCAGTATTTTATTTATTCACATCATTAGAAACCCATTTTACATTACATCGACATTCAGCTGCCCGATAACCTTCTTTTCCACACATAAAAAATTTTATAGTACCTTTACGAAAATCTCCACCATGCTTCTTTCCACACTTTTAGAATAATGAAACAGTCACCATTTTATCACCATTGTTCTGATGTTTTTCCTTGAACTCCATCTTTTATTTCTTGTCAAAACCATGATATGGATATGTTACACCAACTTCCAGTTCTACCTTGATAGCACAACACACAATTTCTTCATAGCTACTAATGTATCCTATAGCTAATGCCCTTCGAAGACTTTGTTTTAAGCCACTGAAAAATTGATCAACTTTACTTTCAGGTTGGAAGATAAAACCAGATGCATACCTTCCAAGTCTTGTAAAATTCGTTTCATATATACCAACAAATTCATCATCCTTCTGCTTATACTCATGGAACTCCTTTCCCATCTTTGTTTGAAGAATACGAGGGAAATACTTACTGAAAAATATTTTCTTCAACACATCCCATTCCATGGATTCAATTTCATCTTGGGGCCTTGTATTCTTAATTAGACTCCACCACTGGTCTGCTTCACCTTCTAAATAGTAAACAGTTAGAATGACTTTATCATGTTCCGAATAGCGAAGTATAGAAAATATCTTTTCAATGGTTCTGATCCATTTTTTAGCAACAATTTGATCCAGAGACCCATTGAAAGAAGGTGGATGTTGCCTCATGAAGGACTCAATAGAATATTGTTCCCTTCTCTGCTCATTTGGAAGTGCAGAATGCTTCATAGTTTGTGTAATTATAGCAACAAGATTTTTCACTCCATCTCCTAAAAGATTTTTTTGTTCAGGAGGACAATCATTTCATTGTCCATTACATTGATCAACACGGTTTCTTCGGGTTCCATCCATCATCTAAAACTCGAAAAGAATAGCGTGAGAGGAAAAAATCATGCTATGGAAAACAACATAATAAAGGTGGAGTACCTTTGATATCTAACATCTTAGGTTTTATTCTAATATAGATTCCTTAATTCTAGAACTATAACATATACGTATACTTATCCTTAGAGACATCCCTAGACATACCTTAGAAATATCTCTAGGGATCTAACTGAAGTTTTTGCATCCTAGTTACCAAAGGTGAACTGAACCTTTCCTCTAATACCAACTGTAGAGACCCAAAGTTTGACGTACATGGACATTACATTACTTTTGCAAAATACTTAATACATAACAAAACAGACACCAAAGGACCATAATATTTTAGTTTCTTTAGAAATTCATAATATAATCTTTTAATCTTGGTGAAAGATCTTCAATATCTCCTATAAAGATATTACCCTTCTATTTTATTACCTAAAAACATTGTTTAAATCATAGGGAAAAGAAAACATAAAAGGGGTGAGCTTAAATGTCTAGTAAGGGTAAACATAGAGAACATAAAACAATCCATAAACATTTGAATGCAAAAACTTGAACATAAAATCTAAACATCAAAATCATGATCAAAGACATGAATCTTAGAAGTACGTAAGGCATATATCATAAAGAAAACATCAATAATGACAAAATAGAATGGGAATAAAACATGTAATTGTGGAAAACATTAAGCACATGTTATGATTTCCATAGTAGCCAAGTCATTACTGCTAAGACCATCTTAGTGTACAAAGTCCCTTTCTGAATCGAGTTCACTCCTTGTTCTAGTCCTGTATCACTCAACCGGATTAACTCACCGTTACAACCATGTCTATCTCATGAGATATAAATCATAAACCAATGTATTAAATGGAGATATAGTTCTCATCCATCTCATATTGAAATCATTCATACGTGTGCCACAAAATAAACATACATCATTCATAATAACCCAACAAATTAAATGGGTTTCATAAACATCATCCCATCATAACATAATCCATATAAAAAAATGGATATCATTTCATCATAAGAAATATAAAACCATGTAAATAATATAGAAACTATACTTGAAAGGTACACATATAAAATAATTTCATCTTAGATGGAAAATGGTTTTGATAAAACACTTAAATGAATTCTTGATAAGAATATCCTTTCTTATTCAAAAAAATATTCTTTTCACAAAATGACAAGCAATTTTAAGAGAAAAGGAATTTATTGATAATAATCATGAAATATTGTAGAGTATGGTTCATGAAAATGAGGTGTTTTGAAACTGTAAAAATCCATTCACACTTTATAAGTTAAAAATAACATTCTCCTCATTCTTTGTCGGAAAAGTGAAAAAGTACCTTATATGGTAACCGAAGGAAAGATTCCATTCATACAATGTGGTAAAAAGTCAATAAAGGGTAAAAATGACTTTAAACATTAATGGAAGAATAGTAAAAAATTTATGAAAACATTTTTAGAAAACATGGTCGTGGATGATAAACGTAACCCCAGTAAATACTTACGTATAAGAAATCTCAGATAAAAATGAGATTTGCAACTTTATCCCTTACCTTATGTCTGATATGATTCATACATTTCTGAACCTCCTATATAATGATTTAAATAATGTCATTGACTTATTATAGAATCATATTAATTGTTATGATATCATATATGGTTCCCTTATGACTTTATATTACCCATTATTTTGTATATTCCATGTTAATGCACCATTTTTTGGTAAAATCATTTTATTTGTCGTACGTGTTTGGAATTGTTGCTCTTGATATTATTATTACTTATATCATGATTTAATTACTTCCATAATTTAAATCATGATTTATATATCATATATATTCAGTATATATATATAATAGATAGATAAATTAAATTAAATACACCGTTCATGGAGACGGTAGGCCGTACGTACGCATGAAACCTGTTTTCATTTCCTTATTGAGTTGAATATAAGTAAGTAGATGACATATATATATAGGTATAAATAAATCCATTAGATTCATTATGTCATATATTTCACTATTATTCAATATATATACTTTATAATCATTCATGAATGTTCAATCATGGAAAATGAATCTCATCGCGTTCGTGGAGACGGTAGTCCGTACGTACGCACAAGCGATGATATCATTCCCGTGATCATGGAATTGTATTGAAGTTTATGTATAATATTTATGAATAAATATCACTTTACAATAATCATATATAGTTATTATTTACACCATTATACCCATCCAAGTAAGGTGGTGGTGGAAAAACAGATTGCACCACGGCGTGGAGATGGTATTCTGTACGTACGCACGCACGATGATTTCATTTTTCGTAGGATGGATAGAAGGTGAAATAGGGTTGTTTCAAATTTATAATAAAATATCAGTATATAAGAAATAATTATGTTATTACTTTATAATAAAACAACTAAATAACAGGAAGTAGAAGAAGAATGAAACTTGAAAGAGTCGGTAGAAGAGATTACCTCTCCTTCGATGCACCTCATTTAAGCTTCCTCTTAAGGAAGTAGAGATGGTCTTTTGAGAAGACCAGAACCTCCAAGAATGTTTCTAGGGAAGTGGATAAGAAAAATGGGCAGGGTTTGGCCGAGCTTGAAGGCTCAAAATGTTGTGATGATAATAGGGAAGGGGTGCCCTTTTTATAAGGGAGGAGAGGGGCACCTTAGGAAAACATAAAATATTATTTTATAAAAAATTCATATTAGGTTTTTAATAGATACAAATTCATTTATTTAGAATATAATGTGGGGATGGGTCTAAATAATCTCAACCAATAGATTTTAGACAAGTTTAGGTTTCTATTGTATCCATATCATTTATATTTATCTCTAAGTCAAATAATAAAACTTTTACCGTGTCTTTTTGTTTTCTTACACTATATGGTTAATAAACAAACAATAACTAGCTAAAAGATCCCCAAGTGGTTCATTATTAATATATATATCCTTATCTAAGTCATTTGGCCGAAAAATAGATTTTTTGAGGAGTAAAATAACAATTAATAATATAATATTTTTTTAAACACTATTTTATGTCAATTTTGACACTATTTGGTACTTGATTTTTGTGAAAATCATAACAGCATGATTAGTTCGAATAAAGTTAATTAAATCAATACTAACATATCATGTTAACCTATAAAATTAGTTTAATTCACAAAAAGTCTCAAATTACATTTATTTGGGTATTTATAACAACAATTATGTTAATATTTCATTAATAAGGTAATTACTGCATCATCATTCTGTCATAAATAAATTAAAGTATATAATGTCTAAAAATTATAAATAAAATACCATTATTTAGGAAAGATTATTATCTTTCGAATGAATATATATATTAGAATTTATCTTTCGTATAACCCTATATTAAAAATGTTTTAGTTATTAAACATTGATTTTAACTATTTTAACTATTCTTTAAATAAAATAATAATAAGTGTCCTAATCTAATCCTAGTGGACCTAAATGGTCATATTCTATTCCTAATGTTGTTTTTAGTCGAATTATAGTTATCCAATATAATTAGTACATGTGTTAGGGTAATAATAATATCATTTTTACGCTTAATTACCCTATTTACTTTTAACCATGGTAAATAAAAGTAAAAAGTTACTATCCATAAAAAAATATTTTCATCTCATTGAACCAAATTTTAGTCCTTGATATTAACCATGTCTCTCAGATTTTCGAAATTCCCCTCACAGAAGTGGTAAAAATATGTTTTAATGGAATTTTCAAATTCTCCTAGGAGGTGGGTAAAACACGGTGAAAAGTTCAATAATATTTTTATATATCTAAAATTATTATAAAATGACTCCAATGAATTACATTGAACTTATATAGGTATTATGTATCAATTTTTCCCTATAATAAATTTCAATTAAATAAATAATTATTTATATACAAATTCGGTTTTTAATTAGTAACCTAGTGTTTTCACTATTCATCAAAAATTGAAAGTTTTCAGAAAAATAACAAAAATTCACCATAGGATAATTTCGATATTCCAAATCAAAAAATGAAGTCCATTTAGTTCGAAAAAATTTATAAAATTTCAAAAAGTGTGTATTACTATTCATAATTGCTAGTTTATATTACATATCGTTGTTTAGAGAAACTCAGTATTGCGTATAACACACGCTATTGTGGAAGGTCACGATTGCGTGTAATTCATTCAAAGTCAGGGATGGATGTAGTGCATCCTCCATTTGGTGTGGCATACAACACAAGATATCAATGAAATTAAAAAGAATAACTCTCATAAAATCTTGGGTTGTTACAGTATACAATCATGTATATGAGAAAAAACACACAGTTGTCTTATATCACTAGGAACAACATCCTAATGTCAACCATATCCTCACCTCAATGCCTCAGTCTCGGTGCATGCAACCGATAAGGAAATAAAGCATCAGTACTCTTTTCTAACCCATGAATTAGAGGTTGATTTTAGAGCCTTTTCCAATCTAAACTCATAGTCGTAGAACCTCAGTCAATACCCCACACTACCATTCTATGTTCACATGATAAACATATATACATATCCATTAACAATTCACACAATATCACACCATTTCCCAAAAAAACATAAATCACATCTATAACATAAGTTTCAATACCATGCCATAACCTAATAACACATTTACTACATTTTACATCATTTAGCCACTTAAACCGACTTCACTTTTATTACTCTTATCTCACTGATCATTCATTTATTCTGCCTATCTCAGTAGGCATTGTTCATTATGCCTACATCCCAAGGATTTATTACAATGCTCACAATCCATTCCAATAAGGTCTTTCATCATTTCCACATATTAACCCAATCTCCCTTAAGTTATTATTAGTCCTAGGTGGATCATCTAGCTTATATCCCTATATGATTAATAACATCAACATGTTTATCAATGGATTTACATTATTACACAATAATATCACCTGTTCTTCTAAAATCCCTTGGTCCATGAGAGTCGGCACACCCTATAGGTATCGATATATTTGTTTCATTACCCGTGACACATCCCATAGGGACCATGAGGGACTCCATTCGCATTTTTAATAACCAATTTACCTAACATGTCCATGTTGATCAAAAAATACCAAGAGACACCAAATAACAAAACCACACAGGCACACATACTCAAATAAACTAGGAGATATATCTTGTCGATCACCTACCTTGATTTCACTGATGAACACACTATTAATTGTGCTCGTAGATTCCACTTCATCCAACCCTTGATGCTTTAACCTAGATCTCACCAAAATAGTAGGGTTTTAGAGGTTCAGTAAGATAGTAGAAAGTAGAAAAACCCTAAACAAAAAAGGGAAGCAATGATGAAATTATACTTACCCGGAGCTTCGATACACAACCAATGACACCAAAAATGCCTTATAAATGTCGGTGACTAATCTCCTGGATCTCTTTGGGGATTGGGTTCATTCCTATGGTGAAGTAGGGTGAATGGGGAGGAAATCCTATGTTGGGAATTAAAATCACAGAGTGGCGAAATTGTAATTTTTTTTAAAAGTTTCTAGGCCGCACAGTTTCATCACAAGGTTTTCAAAACCTTGGGCAAACCGTGCAGAGGCCCCTGTCCAAAAACCCACCTCCTGTACAGTTTTCATGGTTGTCTGCATGGTTGTCACTAACTATGAGCAGACCGTGCGACCTACCCAGAAAACACATTTTTCTCTATTTTGCATGTCCCGAACCCTCGAAACACCCCCAATCCTCTATAAGGACTTGGGTAAGAACTTAATCAACCAAAATAGGGGATTAAAACTGAGCCATAAATGAGAACATACCGTTATAAGATCTTGGAACAAACAGCCCCTCCACATTATAATGGATCATCCTCGAGCCGATATCCCAATATTAATTGCACTACCAAGGGAAAGAGATCAGGAAATAGAGCCCGCATATCTAATTCCCACTCCCATGTTTCTTCTTCAACATTACCATTCTGCCATAGTACTCAAAATAATGTAACAACCATGCCCCGCATGAATTTATCACTATGATACACGACCCGAAATGGATTCTCGTCAATGGACGCATCAGCCTAAACCCAACATCTCAACATCAACCACGTGAGTCAGGTAAGAGTGATACCACCAAAGGTGTGACACATGAGAAACTTAGTGCATCATATTGTATTGTTGTGGAAGATCTAATCAGTATGCCACTATCTTGATCCACTCCACAATCTCAAATGTCCCCACATACCATGGCCCCAAGATTATCTATATCTGAATCCATTAGTGGACCAAACATGGTGACTGATGAAGGAATACAATATCACCCACCTTGAACTCAAGAGGTATACACCTCCAATGAGCATATGGATTCTTCCTATTATGGGTTGTTTCCATCCATATCTGAATCAAATCAACATTCTCTAATGTCCCCTCCACGAGAATCAGTCTCAACATCGTAGATTAAACGACATCCAACCAACACATCAGAGATCTACACAATCACTCATATAGAACCTCAAATGGCTCCATTTGAACCGTATCATGGAAACTGTTGTTATAGTCAAATTGAACAAGAAACAGTTGCATCTTCTAGGAATCTCAAAATTCCTGCCACAAGCCATCAACCATTCCTCCAACACTTGGATTGTATGCTCCAACTTCCCATCCATCTGTGGGTGGAAAGACGTACCGAAAATTACCTGTGTACCAATCATCTTCTATAACCCCTTCCATAAGTGAGATGTGAAACCGGTATCACGATCTAAAATTATATTTTGTGTCACATCATGCAACTTTACTATTTACCAGACATAAAACTCACCCAATTAGTCAACTGTCTATGTCACTTGAATCAGTTTGAAATGAGAAAATTTTGTAAGTTGATCTACAAACACACAGATTGCATCATTCATCTGAGGTATCATCAGAAGACCCACGATCAAATCCATTCTGACATCATCCAACTTCCATTATGGAATGGTCAATGGATGTTACAACCTACCGGATAATTGATGCTCGACCTTCACCTGTTGAGAGGTAAGTCATAGTGCCACATAGCTTGCAACATCCCTTTTTATTCCCGACAACCAAACCTGCCTATGAAGATCATGATACATCTTGGATAAACTCAGATGTACTTCCCATTTTTATGCATGGAACTGACACATCCACTCTTCAAATATGCTCACCGGAACAACCAAATGACTATGAACACAAACAAACTCGTCCACAAAGATAGCCCAACCAAAAGGTGACTCCCCACATTTAAGTCTTTCCATAATTGAAAATCATTCAGGATCTTTAATATTACTTTCATTAACTCCATTATAAAGAGTCGAATCAATAGCCATGGAAGAATGGGTCTCCGGACCATTTTTCATCTGTACCTCTAGGTGAATATATGTGAACAAATCCATCACCATACCCTCATTGCTAGATACCTGAACCATATAGTTCTGAGCCTTCCTGCTCAAATCATGATCAATACTATTCTCCCTTCCTAGAGTATATACAATTTTAAATTTGAAATACTAGATATACTCAACCCATATTCGTGGACTAATATTCAAATTTGGCGGTGAAAGGATATACATTAGACTCTTGTGATGTGTATACACCGTGAACTGTCCCCACAACATGTTGTTCCTGCATCATATTATGGAATACACTGCTATATACAATTCAATAACATGAGTGGGATAATTCGACTCATGGGTACTCAATTTCCTAAACCCATAATCCAAAACCTACTCATCTGGAATCATCAAAACCCCAAGCCCAATATCAAACGCATCAAAAAGGAGGAAATACTTCTTAACAAGATTGGAGAAGATCAAGATATGTGCAGTCATCAATAAAATTTTCAACTTTTCAAAGGCATTATCAATAGACTTAGAACACACAAACCTAATTCCCTTCTTGTTCAATCCCAACAGTGGTTCATCCAAATGAGGGAAATCATGGATAAACCTCTGGTAATATCGGTCCTAACATTGAAAACTCTGAACATATAGAATACTCTTGGGATGATCCCAACACCCAACAAGCTTCACTTTATATGGATCCCATGAATCAACTGCCTCAAAGATGATGTGTCCCAAAAAAATGCACTTATCAAATATAGAACTGACACTTTGACATCTTGGTGTATAGATGATCCTCTCTTAGTGTACTCAAAAGGATGTCAATATGTTGGTTATGATCATCACGAGTTTTTGATTACACAAAGAAGTCTTCATAAAAGACAACCCAAAACTGATTTAGATAAGGATGAAATATTTGATTCAACAAATCCATGAATACCACTAGTGTATTTGTGAAGCCTAAAGGCATCACCACAAACTCAATCAAACCATACTGACTCCTGGAAGCTGTTAGTAGAACATTGGAAGTACTCACCCTCATCTAGCGATAACCTAATCTTAGATAAATCATACAAAACACTGATGCACCCCTAAACTGGTCGAATATGTGATCTATTCTAGGAATATGATAACAATTTTTCACCATCATCTAATTTAACATTTGATAATCAACTCACAAACACACAAATCTGTCATCTTTATTTGAAAAAAGCACAGAATAACCTCAAGGAGAAGTTCTAGGAATCATGAACCCATTATAATACAACTCCTCAGGGGGAACCTTTAAATCCTGGAGTTCTGCAGGTCCCGTTTTGTAAGCCAGAATAGAAATTGGCTCTACTCCAGGAAGAAACTCAATCGTTAACTCAACATCCCTATTGGGTGGAAACCCCACGAAATCCTAATGAAACACATCTTGAAACTGATCCACTACTGGAGGGAAGAGATACTATTCCCCTAATTCATCTTCAAGAACATGAAATGCTACTTCTACAGTGGTCCTACCCAATTGCTGACAAAATGGTCTTGCATGACCAGCTCGAACATCCCTTTCTCCATGATAGACATAAGAATCACCCTAATGGGACCTAAACAATACCCTGCGATGGAAATAGTCTGTATGAACCAGATACAACACTAACCAGTCTATACACATGATCAGGTGGAATCCCAACATCTCGAGAAAAAAAGTCCCATATGAAATGATACACACCAAATTCTATATCACATCACTTATACTGCCAGTTTTATTAATTTCTCTCCCCCAATAGTGTTTAAATATAAATAATGGAAAGACCCAGCACTACCACAATTTAAGTAGAATAAAAAGTGTGTGTGTCCCCATTGTCAAACCACACATTAGAAAGGGTAAAAGATACAAGGATCGTACCTCAAACAGTTGACGGCCCATCATCGCCTTCAACAGGTTAAGACTAAACTACATATATCTGACATGCCCCGCTACCTTGGGCACCATCCTATGTTCCCTACACTACACTACACTGCTGACGTGGGGGGTCCGAACCCAGAGTTCCACAACCATTCCCTCTGCTTGTATAGCCCATGGAGATTAAAATCCCTTCCATATATAGAAAAAAATGATCACCATCCACTGCATGGAGTTTGCATGTCACAAAAATTTATACTCTACTACTAAGGGTTCCCACAAAACCTCTGCCCGTGTCCTAATCTGCCGCACGACCGATATTCAAATGGAGGTAGAGGACACTGGCCACCCATGTGCCCCGACCTACGACACTGATAAAAAATCACACGATCACTACCCTTAGGGGATGACCCAATCATATGAACACCTTTTAGTCTTCTTCTTAACTGAAAACTTCAAAAACAACACTTCTATCCATCAAAAGATGCACTACTTGCCTACATAGTTTGAACGACAAGCCCACTACTTAATGCTCTCTTTAAGATCCCTTCTATGATCAGTGATTGTTCCACTAACTCTTTAAAACTATTTAAGAAAAATATATTCACTTGATTCCTAATCTCATGTCTCAGCCCGTCCTAGAAACACCTCATAACTATGGCCTCATCCCTTTCCAACGCTGGAACAAAGTGTAGCTTGTCAGTGAAGTCTCTAGCATACTCTATCACTGATATTGATCCATGATTTAGTCTCATGAACTCTACCACCCACTCTTTCATTAAAGTATCGTGATATAAAGGCCCCATAAATGTTTCTTTGAAATTATCCCAAAACATCCCATTATCCTGCTCTGTTTGAGCTAGGATATTCAACAATTGTTTTACCAGGCCCCGCAACATATAAGCATCCAGCTTAACTCACTTCCCAACTGGTGTATCCAAATGATCAAGTATCATTTAGAAAGACTCTATCAAGAACTATGCTACCTCGGTCCCACCCTCTCTAGTAATGGTCGAATGGTGTTGAAGATGAAATTCTATCATCATCTCAATCAAACTTGGTGCGACCCGCCCTAGGTCCTGATCCATGATCTGCATAAAATGAGCCATGTTATCTCGAAACCGCTCTTCCCCACATTCATGGATTACCACAATCTCTATCTCCTCTAGTGGAGGAGTGTTCTCAGTAACATTCTCATGTTTCCCAAATGGCAGTCGACCTCATGGTGTCATTTATCTACATTTATAAACACGCGGTTTAGAATAAATACAATAAAACTTTCTGAACATCTTAAAAAGAAGGCTCTTCACTAGCCACAACCACCCATTGTACATGCACCATCCAAAAAACCTTAATATTCAAAAAAAACACCCTGAAAATCCATGTCATGGGCCATTGTTAAGAAGGGGTAAACAACCATACACCACCACATGGCTCACACAACATGTTGTAAACAACATTCTCAATTCATTACAAACACTTAATTACACATATTTGATTAATAATTATTTATCATTCTTTTATCTTCACCAACTTGCATTGTTTTTATTATGACCTTTTCGCTTTTTCAATAATCCAAATAAAAAATTCATTCTATCATTCATTCGTCACACACCCATCTCGTGTGTTACAACCATGATGTATGCCATATATCTCTCTAGGTGCCTACAATGATGCATGAATACACAACCTCATTCCATTGAGGGGACAAGCTAAATATCATAAACCATCACATCTCACATCATGGGCATCTCTCAATGGTAAAATATCATCAACTGTCACATCACACAATCAAGAACAACAATTACCGCCCTGGGTAACATCGGTTTTCCCTCATAAATGGGTTAGCTACTCCCATAGACAATCTCATTACCAAGTCCTGACACGTTCTAACTCCCATCTGCCATCCCAAATAACAAGATTATAGAGAAGAAGATGAAATAACTCCTCATATACCATTATGTAATCTCCCCAACCTTGAATCCACTAAATTTGTGATTTTATCTAGGTGGTAACATGACTTTTAGAAAACATCCCCTTACGCCACCGGTTTATGACTACCAGTGAGGGTCTAAATAGTCAATTGGTGAGACTATACCCCCTTTTATTAGAGTAATCCCAAATAGAAGGTAAAAAAATAGCAGGAATGAAAACCATTAATACCAGAGTATGCATAAACAACAATTTCCCAAATGGGGTACAACTGTTGAGTCAATAAGGTTTTCCTTATGTCTTTTCCATTCCTTCTTGTTTTGAAAATCACAAACACCTTATCTTTAAGGAAAATCGCTTTTGTAAGGAAAAATGCTTTCTTAAGGAAAATTGCTTTTATAAGGAAAAATGCTTTCTTAAGGAAAAACGCTTTTATAAGAAAAATTTATCCTTATCATATTTTCATTCATTTTTTTCTTAAGTATGAGTTTCGGATTCACTTTCTCGGAGTCATAAAATCATTGATATAAAAGCATTCTGTTTTTAGGATTCGATTCTGGACAAGAACTATAAGGAAATTTCATTCCGAATTCCGGATATGAATTCTGACTTTGTTCTATTCCAGATTCAGGATACGAATTCTGAAGAAGAATTCTCATTACGAATTCTAATGAAGAAATCCCATTCCGAATTCTCATTACGAATTCTGAAGAAGAATTCTCATTACGAATTCTGAAGAAGAATTCTCATTACGAATTCTGAAGAAGAATTCTCATTACGAATTCTAATGAAGAAATCCCATTCCGAATTCTCATTACGAATTCTGAAGAAGAATTCTCATTACGAATTCTGAAGAAGAATTCTCATTACGAATTCCAATGAAGAATTCTCATTACGAATTCTAATGAAGAAATCTCATTCTGAATTCTCATTACGAATTCTGATGACAAATTCTCATTACGAATTCTAATGATGAATTCTCATTACGATTTCTGATGACGAATTTCTATTCCGAATTCCTACTCCGAATTCTCATTCCGAATTCTCCTATTAAACAGAATCTGATTATCATTGTTTTATACACTCTGAATTTATTCACTCCGAACCTTCACTACGAAATTTCTATTCCGAACCTTTATGTTAGAGTTTAAAACGATGTCGTACTTTCTGTTATACTTGTTTTGTTATAAAACGATGTCGTCCATTTTGTTATAAACTAACCGTTGTCTAAGTGACACGTGTACAGGTCCCTCCGAACTTTAAGGAAAATATGACCGTTGGAGAGGAGCCGACCTTACCTATAAATAGGAGCTCATTTGAAAGAGCTCGCTGCCGATTGCTGAAAAAGTGCTTACATGCTGTTGAAGTGATTTCTAGAGAGAGAGTCTCTTATTAACTCTCAAAGCTTCGTGCGACTCCGAATGTTGGTGATTACATTAGAGGGCTTCCGGGGATAGGAAGACAGAGGTGCCGACTACCTTAAAGATCGAGGACTTCCGTGCTGAGGAAGATAGAGGTTGCCAACTACCTTGAAGTTGAGGGCTTGCGGGGATAGCAAGACAGAGACTCCGATCTTCGTATCGAGGGCTTACCCTGGTGTGGGTAAGACAGACTTGCTTGAAAGTATAAATCAAGGGACCTTTATCCAAGGTTGTTGGATACCCTTCTCTTTGGGATAAAAGACTATTATCTTGTTACTAGTAGTTTCACTACTTGTTTTGTTCCGCTGCAATTTGTATCTTAAGGAAAGTATAACTTTCTTATACTTCCTTACTCTGATTAGTTTAGATTCTATACGCTTTAAGGTAGAATCTTATATTGTATCTTTTGTTAAGTTTCAATTTCCGGAACCATATTTCCGGAACCTACTTTTGGAATCTCTTTCCAAGTTTAGTTCGGTGTTAGAGGTGTTGTGAATCTACTTAGTTTAACTTTGTTAAACTTAGTTCTTTCCTTTTCTTAAGGAAACTTTAGTTATTCATAACTAACTTTAAAGGTTCCAAAGGAATTTTTAAAGTATACAATTCACCCCCCCTCTTGTATATTGAGCATCTCATATTATATTTCGATCCTACAATTGGTATCAGAGGTTGGAAACCTCTTACTCTATACCATTCTTACAATTGGTATCAGAGCCAAGGTTACTGAAATACTTGTACTCACATACAAGTTTTTCTTGCTCACTTTGTTATTCCGAACTTGGTCATTCCGGATTATCCATTTCGAACTTTTCCCATTCCGAACTTTTTGTTTACGAACTTTTGCTACTAACAAGTGTGTTTCCAAGTTATTTTTTTTAGTATGGCAGGAATGAACGTTGGATCTATTGACAATCTGAATCCTACAAGGCCACCAATCTTTGATGGTAATGATTATGAATACTGGAGAGATCGTATGAAGACTTTTGTTATCAATACTGGAGTAGATAACATTGTCATGCTTACTGGTGATTATAAAATTCCTGACAAGGAAGTCAGAACCTTTACTAACCAGGAAAAGCAAGAATATCAACTCAACTATAAGGTACGCAATACTTTATTATGTTCAATGACTAGAAATATATATAGCCAAATTTCATCTTGTGAAGCAGCTAACTGTATATGGAAGAAGCTAGAGGTTACACACTTTGGAACTTCTAAGGTGATTGAGACTAGAAGAGCTATGCTTAGAGCTGAATATCATGGCTTCAATTTTCCTTATGGAGAACCTATCTGTAAAGTTCAACAAAGATTTATGACAATTGTCAACAGTCTACAATCTATGGGAGAGAAAGGTTTAGATGATGAAGCTCTTGTGGACAAGATAATTGACATTATGCCCAATGAGTGGGAATCCAAGAGAACAGCTATAGATGAGAACAGGAAGGTCACTCAAATTACTCTTGATGAATTATTTGGAACTCTTCTACAACATGAGACAAGAATGAAGAGAGATGCTGACAACATTAAGAAGAAGAATGGAAATGGAACAGTTGCTTTTACTACAACTTCGAATCAGATGAAAGCTAAGACTCCTGAGAGAGTAACCAGATCCAAATCGAAGAAAGTCATTTTCCAATCCGAATCTAGTGAGAGTGAAGTTTCAGAAAATGAATTAGCCAATCTTGCTCGAAGGATGAACAAGATAGCTGGGCAAAGAAACTTTCAATCCAAGTATAAGAAAATGGATAGGAAAGATAAGAAAGATGGAGAAGTAACTTGTTATGAATGTAAAAGAGCTGGACATATTAGACCAGATTGCCCTATGCTCAGAAAGAAAGCAAGGAAGGAAAGACATTCAGAAAAGAACAGGAAGAAGTATTACAAAGCCAAAGCTAAGAAAGTTCTGAAAGCTAATGACACCTGGAGTGCCAGTGGTGGTGACTCTTCAGATGAATCTTCTGATTATGAATCTTCAGGACAGAAGAATCTTGGTCTTATAGCCAGATTACCTATTGAAAATCATTGTCTTATGGCTAAGGTACGAAATGCTGAATCATTGACCAATGTTTCTTTAAATTAGAATGATAGTAAGTATTATAACTCTTCTGATGAAGAATCATCTTCTGATGAGGAAAATACTTTACCTACTTATGAAGAAGTCTCTAGGTTTGCTGAACTTCTTGAGATTGAGAATTCCAAACTCAACAAGAAACTTGATAAGGCAAATTCTAGGTATTCTATTCTTACTAAAGAGATATCAGATCTTTCTAAAGATCTTGATAAGAAAAATGCTGATGTTGAAAATATTTCAAAAAATCTTGAGGAAGTAAGTTCTGAGAAGAACAAACTTTCTAAAGAATTAGAAAAAGTAATTTCTAATAAAAATGATTTCGAGCCTAACTCTAGTTCAAAAACTAATGATTTTGAGGATAAAAACTTGGTTGTAAAACTCAAGTCCGAAATTTTTTCCTTAAAGAAGTGTTTATCAAACTTTACCCATGGTAAGGAAAATTTTGATAAGATGTATTCTCAAATACGACCTTTAAGAAATAAATCCGGATTTGGTTATACCCAAGCAAAACCTGTTTTCAGCAACAATTATTTTGTTCCTCAAAGTGCCCCATTTTGCACTAAATGTCAATGTGGTGGTCACTGGGCAAGAAATTGTTCCTTAAACAAAACCCAATCCTTAGGTTTTCATAAAGCTTATTTTTCTAAGAAAATGTGGATACCTAAAATTTTATTGTCTGGAAATCTCGGATCCAAACAAGTTTGGATTCCGAAAGTCTAACTGTGTTCTTAATTTCAGGAAAATAAAGAAAGTTCCAGCAACAATATTTGGTACATGGATAGTGGATGTTCCCGGCATATGACTGGTAACAAAAGCTTTTTTGAAAAGATTATCAAAACGAAAGGAGGAAATGTAACTTTCGGAGACAATGCTAAAGGAGACATTATTCTTCAGTTTATCGGAACGCAAGATCAAGTTGCTGATATTTTCACAAAATCTTTACCTTCTGATAGATTTGAATATATTAAACAGAAGTTAGGAATGATAACCGTAAGGTAATCTTCCCCAATTAATTTTCTGTTGAAAAATCTCCTTACAGTAATAAACTCCTTTTCATAGGGGGAGTACATTTGTTTGATTATTTAACAAAGTTTTTCAAATTTTGTTTTCAAACTTTTCGGAACGAAAATTTCCGGAATGGAATTTCCGGAACAACAATTTACCAGAAAGGATATTTTCGCACAGAATACTTCTGGAATGGAAGTATTCGTATTGAAAATTTCCGGAATGGAAAACTTTCGTACTGGTATTTTCATAACGGAACATTCGTACTGAGTCTTTCGTATTGACTTTTCGTGTTTACTTTTTTGTATTAAATCTTTCGTATTGACTTTTTCGTATTTACTTTTTCGTATTGATTTTTTTTTTCGTATTAAAATTTTCGTACTTAGTTTTTCGTATTGAATTTTGCGTAGTCGTCTTTATATTACCCATTACGAATAATTTTCCTAAGCTAATCCGAAAGGTATGATTTCCTTACTGAAGTTTTCGTAATCATATTTTACTTGCTAGAAATTTCTTATAGTTTGTTTTTGGTTTTTGGATTTCTTAATTCTTTATTTTAATAAAACCTCAAAAAGATCGGATTCAAGCTTTCAACCGTTAGATCTGATCTCAGATCATTCTAAACCGTCAGATCAACCGAGGAAGTTGAACCGTCATCCCAATGCCTATATAAAGGGGATCCTATTTTCTCGTCCCACATCGATTTCAAGCTTTTGCGTGCTGAAGCTCTGACTCTCTGATTTAAGGCCGTTCCGAACTACAGTTTTCCAGTTCCGAACTTCAGTCTTCTCAGTTCCGAACTTCTCAGAGATTTCAGATCCGAATGTCTGCAGAGTTAGCTTCTCAAGAGATGTCTTCAACCAAGCCCATTTCTCTGTGGTTAGTCTACAGAGAGCGGTTAGTTCATTCGATTTTCTTCAGCAACTATGATTCTATCATTTCGAAGAATATCAAGTTGAATGGCTGGGAGGATGTAGCGATATCAAAAACTGGCAACCAAGATGAAGTCTACTCTGACTTGCTTGTCGAGTTTTATGAGACAGTTGCTTTCTTCGTGGAAGATAATAGAGAGAAGTTTTCCTTCAAATCGTATGGCAAGACATATAAGCTATCTTACACCAAGGCTGCAAGCTTGGTAGGGCTGAGTTATGAAGGGGAAGATGAGTTTATCTCGCACGTTCTTCCAGACTCCTTGGGTAGTTTCAACAAGGAGAAAGCCTTAGAAATTCTTGGACTGGATGATGATAAGGCTCCGAAAATTGCAACCCTATCTACAAACTTCCACATTCTGGAGTTATGGGTGCAAGGGCTTATCGTACCAAGAAAAGGAGACAAGGACAGCTTGAAGAAGAGTGAGATATACATCTTGGATTTTCTGATAAATCTAAGAAAGTTCAACCTGATGAAGCATATTCTTCTCAACATTGATAATTTGAAGAAGGGGAATCTGAGAGCTCAGATAGTGATGTACCCGGCAATTTTGTCGAAGCTGATAGTTCGGTGCCTAGAATCCTTCAAGGTTGCTTGTAGTTCTAAGCCGAAAGTTTGCAAGATCATGTTGCTCAGTGATGCAACTCTTAAAAGGATGAATATAGCTTTTAACAAGGAGTCAGGGAAATTCATTGATCTACCGCCTCAAGCAGAAGTGACTCCAAAAGTGGCTGATCCGGAATCATCAAAGCCGGTAAGGAAGAGGAAACAGAAAGAAGTGGTAAGTGAAGCTGAGGAACCCAAGTCTAAGGAAGTCCATTCCGCACCTCCTAAGCCTAAGAAGAAGAAGACATATACTGATGAGGTTGCAGCGAAGTGGAGAGCTGACAAGGAGAAGAGGAAGGAAGGAGATCCGCAGTTCGGATTGGATCCTGCAGAGGCTAAGGCTCTGAAAGAAAAGGCTGCTGATGAGCTTGAGAAGCAAGCTAAAGAAAAGAAGCTGAAGAAGAAGTTGTCAGAAGCTGAGGCTGTGCAAGCTTTGTTGAAGTTTAATGAAATGGTTTCAGCAACCATTCCTGTTCCGAGATCTTTTTCTCTGGAATCTCTACTTGAGACTCCAGGAAGAAATCTTGTAACTCCGGAAGAGGCTGTTCCTACTGAGGAAGTAGAGCAAGTGGAAGAGGTTGAAGAAGCGGCTGAAGGAAGTGGTGAGATAGGAGATGTGCTCAAACAAGTAGATGAATATAAGGGAACTCCTTCTGAACACCTTTCGCTCCGAACATCTGAAGCTCAATCTTCAAAGCTTCCTACTCCTGCAATGGAAGAAGAAAAGGGAGAAGAAGAAGTTACTTGTCAAGAACATATTTTACTTGATGCTGTTCAGATGGGAAATGTGGAAGCCACTGTTCAAGAAGTTGCTGATGAGGAAGATAAAATAGTTCAAGTCTCTGATAGTGAGAACAGATCTCCGGAACAGGTTTCAATTCCGGAAAAACAAAAGGGAAAGAAAATTCTTGCTGATACCCCGAGTTCAGGAAAAAGTTTGAGGAAGAAAGCTGGTAGCTCTTCTAAGAGGAAGTTGGAGCTTATTGAGGAAGAAAATTCTCCTAGCAAGATTTCTGATTCGGAGTCATCATCGTTGGGGCACGATTTTGTTGTTCAGTCCTTGAAGAAGTTGGTGGGAACTATTCCAACCTTCTCCAGTATTGACTCTCGGTGCCAGATGCTCCAACATACAATGAATCAGAAAACCGACTCCGTATCCATGGTTATGGATAAATGTGTTGAGATAGAAGCCCAGTTCAAAAATTTCTTTATTGGTTACGAAGCCCATAAAAGATCGTGCAAAAGGATGACTAGCTGGTCAAAGAAGAATGTGGAAGAGATGAGGTTGCTGGATGAGTTTCAGGAGAATGTTAAGGATGCATTTCAAACCGAGGACAAGAAGTTTCATGAGATGTCTGCATCATTCGATGAGAAATTGACAGAGGAAAAGAATATTCGGAGTCAGGAAGTAAGAGATCTGAATGGAAAGCTCAACTCTGTTAATCAAAGTTGGAAATTTGAAAGGGATCATCGGATCAATTTTCTAGAAAGGATAAAGTCTCAGGAAGAGAAAATGGAAGCTCAGGAAGAAAAGTTAAAGGCTCAGGAAGAAATCATTCAAGCTCAGTCAGCAAGAATAGTTGTCTTAGAAAAGCAAGCAGAGGAAGATCATAAGGATCTCAAGAAGATCAAGACAATTCTCAAGGGGCTCATGTCGAAGGAGAAAGATCCGAAATGACCAATCCGATCTTTTTGTTGTAATCTGTTTTTGTTGCTGACATTTCAAATATAATGAAAATTGTGCTTGTTGTTTCTATTGCTGTCGTTACTAATCTTTTCAGGTACTTTGTTATTTTTTTCCATTCCCTCCAATTCTTTTGGAAAATCACAAAGGGGGAGAAGGAAAAGATCCTTAAGAAAAAGAGGAAATCAAATAAGTGCTTATCAAAGGGGGAGAAAGAAAAATACCCAAGGAGATAGAACTCAAATAAGAGTTTGTTTAAGGGGGAGTTTTTCTTAAAGAAACATCACTCCGGAAATATGAATATGATCCTTAGAGACTCAAAGCCTAAGGGGGAGTTAGTCGTATTCATCTATATTCTTAAACCAAGGGAGATAAGCTTTAATATGTTTCTTTCTTCTTAGAATAGCTTTTTCGTAAGGATGTTTGTGCTTTCCAAAAAGGGGGAGATTGTTGAGTCAATAAGGTTTTCCTTATGACTTTTCCATTCCTTCTTGTTTTGAAAATCACAAACACCTTATCTTTAAGGAAAATCGCTTTTGTAAGGAAAAATGCTTTCTTAAGGAAAATTGCTTTTATAAGGAAAAATGCTTTCTTAAGGAAAAACGCTTTTATAAGAAAAATTTATCCTTATCATATTTTCATTCATTTTTTTCTTAAGTATGAGTTTCGTATTCACTTTCTCGGAGTCATAAAATCATTGATATAAAAGCATTCTGTTTTTAGGATTCGATTCTGGACAAGAACTATAAGGAAATTTCATTCCGAATTCCGGATATGAATTCTAACTTTGTTCTATTCCAGATTCAGGATACGAATTCTGAAGAAGAATTCTCATTACGAATTCTAATGAAGAAATCCCATTCCAAATTCTCATTACGAATTCTGAAGAAGAATTCTCATTACGAATTCTAATGATGAAATCTCATTCCGAATTCTCATTACGAATTCTGAAGAAGAATTCTCATTACGAATTCTGAAGAAGAATTCTCATTACGAATTCCAATGAAGAATTCTCATTACGAATTCTAATGAAGAAATCTCATTCTGAATTCTCATTACGAATTCTGATGACAAATTCTCATTACGAATTCTAATGATGAATTCTCATTACGATTTCTGATGACGAATTTCTATTCCGAATTCCTACTCCGAATTCTCATTCCGAATTCTCCTATTAAACAGATTCTGATTATCATTGTTTTATACACTCTGAATTTATTCACTCCGAACCTTCACTCCGAAATTTCTATTCCGAACCTTTATGTTAGAGTTTAAAACGATGTCGTACTTTCTGTTATACTTGTTTTGTTATAAAACGATGTCGTCCATTTTGTTATAAACTAACCATTGTCTAAGTGACACGTGTACAGGTCCCTCCGAACTTTAAGGAAAATATGACCGTTGGAGAGGAGCCGACCTTACCTATAAATAGCAGCTCATTTGAAAGAGCTCGCTGCCGATTGCTGAAAAAGTGCTTACATGCTGTTGAAGTGATTTCTAGAGAGAGAGTCTCTTATTAACTCTCAAAGCTTCGTGCGACTCCGAATGTTGGTGATTACATTCGAGGGCTTCCGGGGATAGGAAGACAGAGGTGCCGACTACCTTAAAGATCGAGGACTTCCGTGCTGAGGAAGATAGAGGTTGCCAACTACCTTGAAGTTGAGGGCTTGCGGGGATAGCAAGACAGAGACTCCGATCTTCGTATCGAGGGCTTACCCTGGTGTGGGTAAGACAGACTTGCTTGAAAGTATAAATCAAGGGACCTTTATCCAAGGTTGTTGGATACCCTTCTCTTTGGGATAAAAGACTATTATCTTGTTTCTAGTAGTTTCACTACATGTTTTGTTCCGCTGCAATTTGTATCTTAAGGAAAGTATAACTTTCTTATACTTCCTTACTCTGATTAGTTTAGATTCTATACGCTTTAAGGTAGAATCTTATATTGTAACTTTTGTTAAGTTTCAATTTCCGGAACCATATTTCCGGAACCTACTTTTGGAATCTCTTTCCAAGTTTAGTTCGGTGTTAGAGGTGTTGTGAATCTACTTAGTTTAACTTTGTTAAACTTAGTTCTTTCCTTTTCTTAAGGAAACTTTAGTTATTCATAACTAACTTTAAAGGTTCCAAAGGAATTTTTAAAGTATACAATTCACCCCCCCTCTTGTATATTGAGCATCTCATATTATATTTCGATCCTACAACAACCATATCCAATAGTAAATATTTCATGTCATGCTACAAGTGAAAAAGAGAATAGAACCCAAAGTAATGAAAAACTAAAAAAACAAAAAATGTCCTGAATCCATGTCTTGGTCCTCCTCGACGCATACCCATTCAAACCCAACTGCCTAGAAAGGGAATTTTCCCTTCTCTTGACCAGAAAACATGAAGTCTTCTCGGGTAACAAATGGTGGCCTGAGATGGGTGTGGGTACATCTCAGAAGGCCACCACCAATGATGTCTACAAAATATCTGGTATAAAAAATTGTTCTTGGAAAATGGAAATTAATAATAAATTACATGAAATAATTAAGTGACATTAAACAGTTTAGGTTTATTAGAAACATTTATTACCATGTCCTTATCTTACCATTTCATCCCATTTTCTATTACTTACCATTTCCAACGCAATTACCTTGGGTTCATCACACACAACAAGATACATGTCTTAATGTACACAATCATAAACACGAGTAAAAACAGAAATTTGTTCTATCTAACTAAAATCATCATCCTCATGTCAACCATATCCTCACCTTGAAGCCTCAATCCGGGTCGATGAAACCGATACGAAAATAGAGCATTAGTCCTATTATTTGACTCATGCATTAGTGGTGGATCATAGAGACTCAATCCAACACAACCAATGGGTGTATATCCTCATTAAATACCCCAAACTAACAAGCCATGTGCACATGCTATACATATATATCCATTAACCATTTACAAAGCATCACAACCATTTCCCAAGTCAAACATAATTCATAATAACAAAATAATAGTTAATACCATTACATAACCAATTAAAACAATTACCACATTTCATATCATTTAGACACTTAGCCTAATTTCCCATTTAATATGCTTAAATCACTAAGAACTCATTAATTGTGCTTATCCCACTAGTCTTGGTTTGTTCTGCTTTACATACTAGGCTTCATTACCATGATCACAGTCAATTCCATTATTGTCTTTAATAATTTCAACATATTAACCCAATATCCTAAAGGTTATTATCAATCCTTGTGTGTCACCTAGCATATATCCAAAAATGCTTAATCACACCAAAATTTTTATCAAGGGATCTAAAATATTACACAACAATCTCTCTAGATCTTCACAAATACCTATGTTTAAGAGAGGCAGCACACCCCATGGGTGTCCCTAGATTGGTGTCATTACCCTCAACGAATCCCATTGGGATTATTAGGGTCTCAATTTACCTTTTTAATAACCATTTTACCTAACATTTCAAGGGTGATAAAAACATACCTATAGACAACCAATAAAAAACCACAAATTCACAAACCCTCAAGTAAACCATGGGATATAACTTGTAGACCACCTTCCTCGATTTCGTATATGAACACACTCTTAATTGTGCCCTTAGATTTCACTTAATACAACCCTTGAATATTCATCCTAGATCTCACCCAATAAGTATGGATTTAGATCTTTAGAAGGAGAAGATATGAACATGAAAACCCTAAAAACAAAAGAGAAGAAAGGATGATATTATCCTTACCCAGAGCATTGATTTTCAACCAAAGACACCAAAAACACCTTCAAAATGAATTATTTTAATATCATGGTGATCTTAAGAAATTGGATTTGATCCTAGGGTGAAGTGGGGTTACTGGGGGTAAATCCCGAGATGGGTATTAAAATCCTAGAGTGGTAAAATTGTAATATTTTTAAATGTTTCTAGGCGGCACAGATTACCCCCACATCAATCCAAACTGTGTGCAAATTGTGCGAAGGACACTATCTAAAAACCCACCCCATGCACGGTTTCCTGAGCCACCTTATGAACATGGGTGAGCCCTTAATAAACCAAAACAAGGTATTAAAAAAAATATAATTGAGAACATGTATTTCCATGAATCGGGATCATACATGTATGATATACGAGGCAAACTCAAGAATGAGAATGAAATGAATGTGATGGGCGTCCTGGAAATTTTATATCACTCTGATTCATTAAGTAATGTTTATTCTCAGTAGTTATAATTTTGAGATTGTAAGTGAACATAATTAAATTATGGTAATTTTTTTCATCATCATCTATTGGATATTATCCAAGACCTATATCGATGATGTAGTGCTTTATGCTATTTCCACATTTCCCATGGTTTGATTATCATGTTATATCATGCCTTATTATTCATGTTCTTTTTAATCCAAATTTATATTAATATTTTATAGAATGTATTAAATAATTCATGTTATGAAATATTGATTCCCTTACCGGGATTTATATATCACCCCTTTCTTATGTATGTCCACAGGATATCTCGTGCTATATTAAATGACATGATATTTTAGAAGCATGTTAATAAATATTTTAATAATGTTGTTGTATCCCATGATCAATATGTTATTCAATATAACTATTTCCCAATGAAACGACACTTCATGACCTTGTAGGTTTTATTATTTATACAGTAGTTTGATAAATATTTTATTAATGTTAAATAAAAAATAGGGTTGTTATAAAAAATATTGAGTCTTGGAATAGACATTAGAAGTTCATAAGACATGAATCATAATGGAATCAAACAAAAATAATCCATTAGAGAATACCATAGGCATAAGAAATTTTGTTTTCGCACACACATAAAAATTGAAAATAATTAACATTGTATTTAAAGGATAATTTCAAATACTATCATAGTGGAATAGGCTCACTCCCCAAACCATCATAGTAGCCAGGTTCACTCCCAAGACTATCATATTGGTTAAAACCATTATTTAAATGGGTTCACTCCCCATTATTTCCATGTTAATATCATGAGATATCCATATTTCCCTAATTCATTGGATGAAATATTTTTCCCTCTATTAAAATAATAAAAAACATTAATACATATCCCTCAGGATCATAAAACAATCAAAATATCACATCCTAAGAAAATAAATATATTTTTTAAAATATTTATTCATACTATCACAAGAATAAAAGAATTATTTTGCCAAATTTTTTTACCATATCATCAAATAATTACCTCTGTAAAAAGAATCATGTTTTATAATCATTTTGTCATGGAACATCACATTGAAGAGAAATGGGTTTTATTAAAGTCTTGTCATCAAAATAAAAAACCATACAATGAAATAATTACAATTTTACCCTTGAATAATATCCCCAAAAAGTATATGTAACTTAAAAGGAGTCCATGTAATATGAAAAATGTTATTGAAAGATCCCTTGGGTCATTTCCTGATGAAACAATAATTTCCAGTTTATTTTGTTTAAAACATCAATCAATTTTAAAAAAAAATTCTATGAAAATAAAATTTTAATCTTATAAAGGTTGAAATAATTTCATTTAAAAATTTTTATGAAACAAAAATTTGTTTCTACTTTGAAAAACAATTTCCAAAACCTAAAAATTTTTCAGACATCACATTCTCTAAAAATTAAATTTTTCAAACTGAATAATCAAAATAATTTTTGAAAATACTTTTCATTTAAAATATCCTTCGAAACATATAATGTATTATTTAAAAAAATTATAAATATTTATTGACTAAAATATTATATCTAATTTCAAAAATATTTAAAAATAGTAACATATATTAAAATACTATTTGAATATGACCATTGAAATCATATAATTAAATCTTAAAAATATATAATGGCCATGATGGATGAAATGTCATTCATGTCGTAAACATTTAAACAAATATTTCATTAACATTTAGGAAACTTAAAAACATGCCTTGTTTCTAAATATGACATGAGGATTACATTCAAATTTTTCTTTTTTAACACATAAAATGGTTAAATACTAATTGATAAATTCTTTTATATAATGGTAAAACATTTTTTTCAAACATTTTTTGAAAACATGGATATGAAATAAAACGTGTTTTATACAAAAGAAAGAAATAAGGTTAGTTTTCATTGAGAATATTATTATTGAATAGTGAGTTCATGAAGAGATGAAAATGAATGGAAAACATATATCCTCATTTTGTTAATATAGTGGAATATAAATTATGAGTTTATTAAGTGATTTATCATAATATATAATCATAGGAGGAATAAATAAAAACAATCATGATAATTGGTGAATTTTTATCATAAAACCCTTAAGACATGGTTAAAATTGAATTATAAGACCCATGAATGAATAACATTAAACTAAACTTATAATATAAAGATAATAAATATATTAAATATATTAAATTCCATAATTTGTGTATATCATCTTCATAAAATAATAGAGGCTCATAAAAAAACATAGGTCTTAATGAAGTCAAATTATGACTAAACACTCTTACCTATTTGGTAAATTTTGAACTGTTAACCCCATGAAAGAGAAAACATATGGATATGTTAATAAAAACAATTTTCAGGAGAAAAAAAATACATTCATATGAAGTCTAAAACCCACATAAATGGAATATTTGTTGAATACTGCATGTCATTCATAGAAGCAAAAAAGTCAGACATTAATCTATTACTGTAAGTATTTATTTTTATCCTACATGTTCAAAACTCCTGGAACAAAATTATATGTTTATTATAAATATATATAAAAAATACATATATATATCATTCCATGATTTATTTTATTTTTACTTTTTATTAACTATCTATAAACAATTATATGATAAAATCGCATTTTGGGAAATAAATTAATTGTTTTTCATGTATATTTTTATTTTTTATTTTGTGTCCTACTAATTTGATTACGCATCCATCATAAAAAAAATTTAAAAATGAGATAAATATCATATATATTAATTATATTTGAATTTACTGTAATTAAATAATGTTATATATATAAAATTAAACACACCACTCATATAAAAATAATGTTGTATGTACGCATGAATTATGTTTCCATTTTATCAATGTAATTAATGAAAGATTGGTAAATAATATATTAAAATTAAAAATCATTTTTATTTCATATATAACATTTGTTTAATAAAACTATCTTTATTACCATCCATGTAATCTTTGAAAAAATCATAGAGCTTTATGATGGGGAAGTATGATGTACACACTAGTGACATTATCATATTCCAAATGAATGGAATGCAATAAGGTATATTTGATATAATATTTATAGGATTATAATAATATCATAAATATCATATATAAACATTTGAACCATTATTATATCATGTCATTAGAGTTTATAATGTAAAAATAATAACATAGTGTTGTGATGCAGTAGTCCTCTATTGAAACAAATGATTAATGTTAGAATTTTTAGAAAAATATTTTTTAAAATAAAAAATTGGATTTTTTATTATCTATTATTTAGAAAAAAACAAAAAGGTAAATGTTTAAAATTTTATTTGAAATATAATATATACCATTAAAAAATAATTTCAAAAAAGTTATTTTTATAATTTTTGATGTAAAACATGTTTACACACTTACTAATAGTTTACCCAAAATTGATTTCCTAAATTTTTGAAAGGATTTTATTTTCAATTCTTATTATTTGTTCACAAAATAATTTTTTATATAAAAAAGTTTACATGGTATTTTTTATAATTTAAATATACCTATTCAAACCAACTATTCTAAAATCTATGTGTCGCATTTATATTAAATATTAATATTATAAGACCATGTCATTTTTTTAATAACTAATTATTTCATGTAAATAAATGTAAAATCAGTATTGTGATTAATGCAATATAAACAAGGTGTTACAATAAATGAAAATTTTAAAAATAATTAAATGTATCTGTGAAAATATATATATTTCAAAAAAACATTTGGGTGTCCCCTTTTACCCCCATAAAATTTATTTTTCCCTCAAAATTAGTTATTTTTATACAGACAACTATGTGTTAATCTTTATCATTATATCTTTAGATTCCCATGTAGCTTCTCTAATAAGGCGGTTTATCCAAAAAAACATTGACCAAGTGTGTGGTATTGTATTGTATAACCTTATATATTCTATAAATATTCTTTACAAGTTTTTATTAATAAGAAATATCATTCTGTAGTAGTATAACTTGTGATTTTATTACATGTGATGGATCTTGTATGCAATTCATTAGGAGAGATAAATAGAACACATCTTAATCTTAATAGTAGTTAAGTACATGCACCAATTAATGTGAAACCATTAACTCACAATGATTATTTGAATAAATTTTTTTTCAAAAAAATTATAGGTCCAGTTTCTTTTGTATCATAGAAGACCAATTTTATCTTCAGTTACATGAAACATTGATTTTTTCTTACATCAAATGAAACAAAAATTTTAAATAAAAATTGATATAATATTGAATTATTTTAATTTAACATAATTTCAATCCACTAAATATTTGAATGTAGGGTGTGATTAAAAGTAAATAAATTATGAAAATATATTATTTAAAATTGTATATATATTTGGTGAGCAATTAATAAAAATAAATAATACAAAATATTTGAAAATAATGGAATTTATTTTTTTAAAATGTTTTTTATTAACATAAATGTGTTTCCAATAGTAAATTAATCAAATCACCTTTTGGTGGATTATTTAATATATATATATATATATATATATATATATATATTCAATAAAATCATTAACATTCATAATAGATTTTTTCTAGATAACAGATAAGAATACATTCAATATTATGCTTAAAATTTTATTTCTCTACAAAGAATTTGTGTGGCCTACTGCACACATTTGTTAAATTTTTTTAATCATTTAAAATTTAAATATGAAAAAAAATATAATTAATTTTTTAAATCATATTAAATAAAATTATTTTGGACTGATGTTTTGATAATTTTATGAAATGATTAATTGTTCAATAAATAGTGATAAATAATGGTTTTAATTTAGAATTCTAATTTCTTTTAAATCATTTATGAACTAAAAAATAAATTCAAAATGGTTTTTAAAGAAAAATTAGTTTATCAATATAACAACTAATCAAATTTTTGTCATTGGAATCAATTTCAAATTTAATTTTGATATAAAACCATTTTAAACTTTTGAAACATTCCTCCTGAGAAAGCCACTATTTCCATCATGTCTCCACGATAAATATTAAATTAAAAATTTTGAAAATTTTTGAATAAAATTTTGAACAATTTAATACACATTTTTTTTAATATGGATCCTTAATTCAGGATAAAATCATTGGTACTCCTTCCTCATTTCGAAATTTATATGTGTTCCACTCAACTCACATATAAAACAATACCCCCTTGTCCTTCCCAATTCACATATAGAAACCCCTTCATTTTAGAAAACAACTTCCCAAAATACTTAGATACTTCCCACTTCTCTCCCATGATCCTTATTGTTTTCATAAATCTATCCTATGAATAAGTTTCATGCATAACCAAACATGTCGTCCAAAGAAGTTGTAACATCCCTAATCGAGAATTTCATTTTATTGATTCAATCCTAAGAATATGTTTCATGCATAACAAATCAAGTCGTCCAAAGAATTTATAACATCCCTAATCAAGAATATCATTTTATTTATTCATCCACCTCCATATATTATCATAAACCCATTATGATATAATAAACATGATATATTACAAATATTTAAATATTTTTAATTTAATTAAATAACTTATATCCTTCACCTGATCAACAAAATTGATTATAAACAATCATTCATGTGTACATTAGACAACTACCTCACAAACCAATATTATTCATTTACAATAACCTTCTATCAGGGATGGATATAAGGAATGATAAATTTTTACATTATTACATTTATGATGTTATATACTTACAAAATCATTATATCAAATGTTCATTATTACTTTTCATTCAATAGAAATATGAAAATGTTTGTCATGTTTACAGCAGACTACCTTTTCATAAAGCGATGGGATTCATTCATGCATTACATTAAATAAAAAAAGGTTGTTTTAATGAAAATATGAGATAAATTTAACAAAAAAATTAATTTTAATGATAATATATTACATTTATTTTATTCATTCTTTCTTTCATTTTCGCTTTCCTTTCAGATGATTGAAAAGTTTTCAACCGTGTGTATGACCTATCGTCTCCATGAATGGTGGATTTCATTTTATATATCTCTCTTCAATAAATAAAAATAAATAACTATATACTTAATATATATAATACATACTTCATGATTAAAATTATATACATTATAGTACTATAATAAAATTAATAGAGAAAAAATTAAAATAAAAAACTACCTGAAATACAATGTAGTTATTGACATATATGTGACATTGACATGTAAATGATAATAAAATGGTAATAAATGGTCATAAGTAAATCATATATGGTATTATATATATATTTATGGTTTTATAATATATGTATAATAATCTTATATTCATTATATAAGTGGTTTGAACCTGCTCGAGAGAATTATAGACGTATGGTAAATGATTTCCATCTCAGTTTTAATTTCTATAACTCAAATGAAATATTCACCATGTATATCAATAATGTGTTATATATTATGATCATAATATATTTTATAATAAATTTAATTAAATGTATGGGTACTTACATATCGATTTTGGGATCTCCCTTTCTGGGGGTTTACAATTAAAAAGATTGCATAGTGGAAATGTATTTTAATCTTAATCATTTTTCATTGAGACATATGTTTTGTTATGCAACAAATTATTTAATGATGAAAATATAAAACCCCTATGACATTTAATATCATGTGTTTAATTATTCTAATTATATTATATAGTGAATTTAATTTTATTCTTTATTGGGTAATATGATTCAATGTTACAAAAGTGGTAAGGGTTTTATGTTACAATCCCATATTTCATAGGGCTGGAACATGATAGTGATTAAAATGATTAAATCATACGTTATATCTCTAATAAAACTCCTATAAATTTTAACCACTAGTATTTTATATAGAATAAATGTTTTCACATAATTTTTATCACCATATGTACTATAGTCTTCAAAAAGATATTTTCAAGAAAAAAACAACATTATTTTTCTATTTGGAAGAAAACCCTTTTAATTTAAATTTTTTTTAATAAAAAAGTTTTTTAAAATGTTTTTATGATTATAAAAATGAAATATGAAATAAATCATTATAAATTTTCTGATTTTTTTTAAATAGTTTATTATAATCTTCATGTCATTTTAAGTGTGGGTACCTTTTCTCTTTCAGTAAAAAAGTGAATGGAATCATTTTTTTAACGAGTATGAAAAAATTATTTCCAAGGTCATGATGAATATTTTATTTGAATAATAATTATAATTTCAAAAGGTAATTTTCATATAATTGTTTTAATATTTTATTTGTTTTACATAAAACATAGTATAAAGGATATTATCCTCATGAAATTGAGAAAATTATTTTTAAAGATTCCTTTATAAGGTTAAAAGATTATTTTTATAGAAGATTGTTTTTAATTTATTTTTTTTTATAAATAAATGATTTTAAATGTAAAACATTAATATATTCATCATGTAATGATGTATATTATTTTTGAAGATTCATTTATAAATTTAAATGGATATTTTTAATCAAAAATATTTTTATAAATGCTTTATGTTTTCAAACAAAATTCCCAGTGGAATGTATATTTTCCCCAAAAACTATACTATATTACCTTTTAATATTCTTAAATATGTTTCAAATTTATTTTCATGTAGAAGTATTTTGAATATATTTTATATTTTGATATGTTTATTTGAATGTGTCATGTTTGTTTTCTTTAATAAATGTTCCATTTAATCTTTAAAAATTATTTTCCCTCTATGATGATATCATTTGTTGTTACATGGTTATTATCCAAGGATATCATTATTATTATTCACATAGATGGTTTATTTGTGTGGTGAAAATATTTTTCAAATCCTTTTTCACTTTCACAGGTTTTTACATGATAAAATAATTATGAAACATGATTCTATTTACATAGGTAATGGTGTGATTAGATTACAAAATGTTTATGAAACAAGTTTCTTATCCAAATTTTATGATAAGATTAGATGTTTATGAAACCCAATTCTTTCCTAGGGTCCTAATATGATGTTTTTTATAACCCATTTGTATTCATTGGTTCTCTTATATAGAATTTTTTTAGGCACATCTCTTTTCCTGGGTTATGATATGATTACTGTTTTATGATCCTCTAGAACCCTTATGTGTGATATTAATTATATGAAATGGGTGATTTATATTTTTCTCTAATGAATTGGTTAAAAGCTAAAATATCGTGAGATAAATAGGAATGGAATGGATGTGAACTAGGTTTAGTAAGAGATGTTTCCTATTATGATATTATTGGGATTAAACATTGACTACTAATATTTTATATGGAGTGATCCCCTTAGAATATGATAGCATTTGAAATGATAATTGAATTCTATGGAAATTAAGTCTTATGATTATGTGTATTACACATTTCATGTCTTATTACAATGTTATTCTCTCATGGTTCATGATCCATTATTCCATTAAGATTCATTTCATATGGAATTCCACGATTTATTCCATCAATCCTGTTTATGAACAATTATATATTGGGTATGATCATAAAATTTTGTTCTCATGTTATCATACCTTTATGCTCACAATATGTTAATATCTCATTTATTTATCCTTACAGAGAATCTGGGAACAACATTTCTTATGTTTATATTCCCTTGGTTATGGTGAATCATATTATGCATGGTATAAATAATGAGGGTGATAGTTATAAAGAACATAGTGGGAGATAGTGTAGCCCACTTATGGACCATTTGTTTATAATTCCATGTTTCCAATGGAAATATAACTTTAAGAGACTCAAGAATTTGTTTGTATAATTTTATGAATAATCGTGTAAAATGATTTCATATTTATTTATATGCATTTTGTGTCATTAAAAACAATTCCAGTATGATCATGAATTTTCAATGGGTCGATATATAAATTTCATAACTTTCCTTTATACTATAACAAAAAATTCATCCTTTGGTTTTACATAAATAAATATCCACTTCATTACTTAATCTAACCAAAAAGATGATTTTTTTCTAGAAGCATTAACAGATGAAAATATCTATAATAGAATGATAATTCATTCCTTATATATGTAGCTATAATAAAATTGTTATCACTTGGAATCTAGTATAGATTAATCTTTATATGGTTAAGTAGTAAATTAATCTCTAAAAACTCATCCAATGTTCAAATAAAACCATGATATAAATGGTTAAACATAAAACCCATCCAAAATCTAAAATCCATAACATTATAATTAAGGAGACTAAATTTAAAAAAAAATCATTAATCCCCAAAAGAGCATGATGAATATCAAAAAATTTACATACCAAACAAGTTAATATGTTCATCATTAATTATAATGAAACATGATAATAAACTGAATTACTATAAAACATTATTGAAAACATACTGGCCTCATTATTCCTTAAATAAAACTAATATTATTGGTTTTATTTTTTAAATACGAAAATGTAGTTAACCCATGAATGTTGGAATAAACTAATTTTTTTGCAAAACATAAATTAGTTCCAAGATACTTATGACAATCCATTTTACATTTTCCATATTAATCATACATTCATCCAAGAAAAATTATCTCACCATTATTTACCTATAATGTGTAATATGTCCCTTAATAAAACAAAATTTCATAGAATATCACCTTTCCATGAAATCAATTTTTTTGTTCCTCATTACCATTCCAAATATTCTATGAAATAATTAAAAATTAATAACAAACAATCCTTATATATTTTATAATTCAGGAATTAAAACAAATAAAAACTACACTAATTATACATAATTTTAATAACTTTAACAAGGATTCATCATATTATATCTTAAAACCTCTTTCCTTATATATGGCATAATTAGTATCTTTATCCACAACAACAAAATGTTTACATGTAGCGCATTGTTGTACCTCTTCTTTGGATTTCCACCTAGAACATTGATTTATATAATTCCCATACATTCCACATTTATAACATTCAACCACTTATGTTTCCATAGGAAAACTAATATTTTCATCCATTACATTAACATAAAATTTCAGTTGTATCAATAATCTCTTATTATGATTCCTTCTTCCCTATACATAAACATCTTTTTTTTTCCTTTGAGAAATTCCCTAGACTTCTTCTTCATATATTCATGACACATAGAAAACAGAATCTTCTTCTTACATGGTCTCTAACACATAAAATCTCAAAAAACTCTATCCTTCTATTCTTTAATGATTCCAAGAGTTGTATATGGTTCAATATTATAAAATTATATCTTTATAACTAATTATGAATAATCAAAATATAATTTACTCTATTTATTATCACAATTTGTTTTTACTAAACTCATTGTTAATCACATTAAACATTAACTCAGTTCCTTATGGTTCCCCACAAAGTCTAAAACAAAAAATCATAGTGTGAGAACTAATAATCATAGTCGTAAACTGTATAAATGGATTTTAGGATGACAAACACATGAAAACATATTTTCAACTTCTAACAACTTATGATTTACCTAGTTCATTCATGGTAATTAATAAAATATTTTATAATGGTTTCTTACAAATTATTGAACATCCAAAACATATCTCCAAGGACTGTCAAGCATGGGGGGAAGTAAGGCCCATTTTCATGCACAAGGTGATGATACATTACATATCGATGGGCCTTTTCTGAGTTATTACCCCTATAAACATTCATTTCAAACCCACGTCCACTTATTATATCCATAATGGGATGTCATTTTATGGAAACCAATCACTTTATCCATTATGAAAATTCAATGTCATTTTTATACTTTGACTCATACATAGACATATCCTTAGATTCATCCCTATAAAAATACATATAAATATTCCTAGGGATCTCACTAGATTTTTCTCATCATAGTTTCCTACATTAAATTAATAATTTCTTCTAGTACCAAATTTAGGGACTCAAACGTATCATATAGAGATATTATATCATTTTATATTAATATTTGTCAAATTACATAAAATCATTCTTGAAGAACATAAATGTATAGTTACTCAGAAATATAGTAATATAAACAACTGGTTTATAAGTGTTCTACAGCATATCCCGCTTAGTTCCTCATAACTAGAACCATTGTTAGACATATCACATGTAATATCGATCAACAAAACCTAAGAAAAATAAACTTAACAAAGTGTGGTATAAGATTCCTAATAATGGTAAAAAAATAAGAATACATAAACATAATCTAATAATATGGGTATGATAATATTATAATAATATATGAAAACCGTAACCAGTATATCAATGATACAAATATTTAGTCATTGAATTAAGATTGGTAGTTTATAAGACATTATGCATAATGTGGTCAAAGAACCTAAGCTATGAGAGCATAAAATAGTCATATAAAATGGTGTTTTAGAATATGTGTATGCATAGATATTAATTTCATTTGTACTTCAAGAATCATTTAAAATTTTATCATGAAGTAATGGGTTCACTTTCCAAAACATCGTAGTAGTGAAGGATTAATATGAAAACTATATTAGTGGATAGAGTCACATAATGATCAGGGTTCACTACCCATTCAAATAATATTTATCTCATGAGATATCTAAATTTACCAAATAGATTACTGGTAGATATAGATCTTACACATCACATAATTAATATCAAACCTACATGTTCCATATGATCTTAAACCATTCATCATATGATAAAACCTGAAAAGAAATGGGTTTTATAAACTTTTCAACATAGATTAATCCAAGGAAAATAAATAGGTTCCATAATCATTTCATTGCTTTTTCAAACAATAACTACATTAAAAAGAATAAATATTCGTAAGAATTTTATAATTGTATAACCAGTTTAAGAGATAATGTATTCCTAAATATCTTATCATCATAAACATAAAACATCAAGAGAAATAATAAAAAATTTATCCATGGATTACATTATAAAAACTATATATGGAAAATAAAAGGATGATATAATAGATATAGAATGATTTTAAAATATCACTTTGATAATTCCATGAGTAAAATATTTTTTCCATTTTGGAAAAGTTAGTTATAAAACAATTTCAAATATATTTTCCTAAAAAATAACATTTTACAAATATTAACGATGATTTAAAAATTATTTGAAAATTTATTGTGAAAAAATAACCTTTTCTGTTTTAAGAACACATTTTTAGACATAAAACTTTTTCAAAAAAAATATTATTTCAAATTAACTATTTTTTATGTTACATTTTTTATATAATTTTAAAAATACATCTCATTGATAATAACAATTTAATCATTCAGGGGAATCTAAAAAATAATTTGAAGAAATTTTTGAGGAAAAATAATTTATAGGTAGAGAAATAAATTTTAGAATGTAAAAAAATTTAAAATATTTATATTCAAAAATAACATTTAAAAACATATAATGTAATATTCAATGTAAGTAATGGTCACAATAGTGTAAATCCCATTAATATTATACATGTTTAAATATATTTCCTTGATATTTTTGGATAAAATCCATGTGTGACTTATTTTATAAAAAACATTAGAAATAATTTTAAAAAAATTCTATCAATTTGTGAAAACAATATTTAATTAATTAATTTGATACTATTAAACAATTTTTGAAACCATTTTTTTAAAATTTTAAAAGGAAGAAAATGGTTTTTCGACTAAGGGGAGAAATTAGGTTGCTCTTTGAAAAATTTAATTGGAATCATGAGTAAATAAATAGATGTAAATTAATGGAATCATTTTTCTATCATTACATAACTATATTATAATAAAATACATTATTTTCATATGATATGGGTAATAATATATCATTAACCTAATAATAAACATAAAAAATCCTAATAAAATATGTGATTGTTTCATAAATCCCTTACCATTTTAGTAACATTGAATCATAATCCATATGAACGAATAAAATTTAATGAAATACATAATATCCTGATAATAATTAAATTAATGGTAATAAATGTTAATGTAGATTTATATACACCTTATAAAATAATATATGTGCATAGTATAACATATTCTCAATGAAGTTAATTTGATTCAAAACCCCTTACCATTATTAAACAATTAAATTGTATACCACATGAAAGGGAAATACTTAAATGTATATGTAAATAAAAATTATTTTTTATTGTAAACATAATAAAATAAAATTAGGGGAACTATATATAGTACATTAATGATAAATATTGTGAGTATGGAATGTGTCCCAGGGATGTAAAAAGTGCGACGTCAATCCCATATAGTAAGTCTTGAAATCCTTCATACAACATAGAACCTCAGGTATAATAAATAAAAGATAATTATAAATCTATTAAATAAACATTATTATATATATCATACAATATATTATTTTCTTAATACATTTTATTTCCCATTTATTAGAAACTCTAGTTTAAATTTATAATCCAGGAAACAACTTCATTTTTTATCATGTAGGTTTTGATTTTATTATTTTTAGTTCACATACATTGATACTAAAAAAATCATATACTAAATTTTTTTATAGTGATATAAATATCCTATATATTTATTCTACTTTTTTTATATTAATCCCCATACGTTTGAGATAGGAAATGAAATACACCAATAGTGACACATGTTTGTATTTTCGTGATGGATTGAATGAAAGAAAGGTAAATAATATATTTTCATTATTGAACCATTTCATTCATATATATTATAAATTTTTATTGAACCAATACTTATTACCTTACATGTAAATTGTGAATGATGCAAATTTCTTCTTGATGTTGTTGTTCGTCGTATGCACAAGAAATCTTATAATATTCTCAAATAATGGTATATAAGAAGGTATATGGGATATAATTATTATAAACTCATAATAATATCAATGATAATATATATATATATATATTTAATAAATCATTTTATCCATCCATTATAGGTGTTTATCGAATGAAATTAACATTATTTCATGAGGCTGTAGTCTGTCATAAACACAAATGATGATTTTATAACCCATTTGATGAATGTGTAGAATGATTTATGATATGAAATTAATATAAAAAATTATAAGTATATTTAATATACTATTTTTTCATCTAACAACGTTTTATGGATAATTTATCATGTTTTAGGAAGAAATAAAATAAAATGATCGATTAGGGATATTTACACTTACTCGGACAACTTATATTGGGTTGCACAAAAAAGTACACATAGGTGGGATTTTTGACCAAAATAAGTATTATAGTATTATAAGAGGTAATTGAGGAAATTAATTGGTTAGTTATTTCTCAATCCAATGGTTTTTGTATGTATGATAAGGTATGGAAAATTTTGGACTTTTATAAGTGAGGTGAGTGGAAGACTTATAATTTTTTAAAATGAAAATGTGATCCCACATTTTTCACATGAAAGATGTATAAAAAATTTTAATTATTTAATGAATATGAGATATGTACTAAATATTAGCATATAACGGATTTTGGACATGTTTTGGGTAATTTTGAACCCTTATCTTTTTACTTTAACCCATGATAAATACATTTTTACATTAACCATGGTAAATTGTGATTACAATTTTCAATATTCATTATGCTAAAAAATAATTAAAGCTTATAAGATAATAAAAATTATGATTATTTAAAATATGGATATAATTTTTCAAATTCAACCCATATAATTTGTAGAATTATATTAAAATTGAATCCCACATATGCGATGAGAATGAAGGTTTTCAAAGAGAAATATTTCATTTGTAGAAACAATTTGATTTTTACATTCATTATAAAATTCATTAAAATGAAATATTTTATAATAAAAGACATTAAATTCAACTAATGTTACTTTTAAAACTATATTAATAAAATTTTTATTTTTTTAATGCTTCAATATAAATTAAAATTATTAATTAAAAAAGTATATTCACTATTTACAAAAAATGGATCATTTATAATATTTTCAAAAAAATTGAATAGGAAAATTTTTACATTAATATCTAAAAAATATAGTTTGTTTTTTCAAATAATGTTTTTAAAAGTGTAAGAAAATTATTTTAATTTTTTTTGCAAATGTTGAATACTACAGTTTAAAAAAATGAGTTTTTAATAGTAATATTGAATTTATTTTTATATCTAGTATAAAAAGCACATAAGACAGTTGTTATAATTTATGATTGCGTATATAATATATAAATATCATTAAAAAAATTATCAAAAAATTATTATTTTTATTTTATTGACCTAAAATGAATTTTTCCAAACAAATATAGTATTTCAAAAAAAGGATTCATTTATTTCCGAATGGATTCCATATTCATTTCTATTTGTATGGTCTTAGAATAATTAATTAAATACACATTTTAAAATCATATATTTTCATAAATTAGTTAATTATATTCCTACCCTACATTTAAATGACTAGATGATAACTATCATATTATATAATTACATTTTAATATTTTGTCATGTTTTTTAAAATCTTGGTGTCGCATGATATGAAAGATAAAATTATTTTTTCATGAAATTCATGGTAAAATCAATTTTTTATGTAATGAATGATATCAAGAACATTAAATTTACTTGAATAAATATATTTCCTAAATTATCAAGTTGTTTTAGTTTGGGTATTATTTTGACGGTGATAACTATAATTTATGGGATACCTTATTTAATATTTTTCCATTTGATATATATTAAGTATTTAAGAGTCATGAAATCCATGTAATATGATATTTATTTTTACTGGGAAGGAATTTGGGTCCCATTAGATCAATCAAACGAAATATTAATATGTTTTTTCAAATTTCATATCGTCGGTATCTAGGATTCCCTCACTGACACTTAGTGATTATTTTATTATGCAACTGCCAAGATGTGGTGCATTTCTCCATATATGATTCTTTGACTACTGGACCACAATTCCAGATTATTTTAATTTTTATGATGTGATTGAAAATATATTATTTATATCCATAATGAATTATTTTAATCATTCTTTTTTACTATCTTTGTTTTATTTGTTCATGTTATTTTTTAAGGAGAAAATAAAAATATTTTATTTTATTTTTACAAATAACTAGAATTTTATGGTTTTTGGTAATTATTTTACATTTTTTCTTAAATAAAAACCCACTAGTATTGTAATATCACAACCAAATTACACCAGTAGGTGTATATAGATTTTTTTTTCACAATTATTCTATTTTAAATTTATGGTTTACATCATTTCCAATCAAAAGGGTGGGACCATTGTCTCAAACAATGAGAAATAAAATATAGGTAAAACGAAGGTACTCTTGTATCTCTTAGTGTGAATAGGGTATCTCTATTCATATATATATATAAACATTGTATTTTGTCTCATATTTAATTCTTTTAGATTCATTTCTTAATATCATGATATATATAATATAAATAATATGTCTGTTTCTTGGATTTTATATTTGAATACATTCATATCATGTATTTAATACAATTTTAATATGCCTAAGTGATCCCTAATTATATAGAGTAAATTCTCATCGCACTAATTTCTAGTTGGGTGATTGAGAATGTGTATCATTCCATGGGATATAATTTTCATGGATTTATTGAAGGAATTTCCATGTAGGATCATTATACTCCAAAAAGAACTTATCAAAATGAGAATCTATGAAATACTAATAACCCCCACCACACACTTACACACAAAGACCTAATTCAAACAAACATTTATAATTACTCATTGCACATTTTAATAAGATCCACATTCTTGATTATAACAAAAATATTTTTATATATATAATGGTCTTTCTCTAGTCCTTGTCACTAACAATTATTTTACATATGGTTTATTAAAAACTAATTGAAATTTCTTAGAAAAAATACACTTTATTAATTTTTTTAACATTTTTATTGATAAAAATTACCAAGGAGTTTGGGAGAGTCATCTTCACGAAACATAAAAATAAATTGAAGATGATGGAGTTGTTTAATTATTGGGATATATTTTACCCCTTAATTAATTTTCAATACTACATTATACTATTTTAATTTCAAGAAATTTATTGATTTATTTTTTCTAATTTCACCTTAATGGACGATACCATATATGAACATATCTGAATAAAAATGTCCATAGATGAATCCCATGATAGTAGAAGTATAACACTTCAACATATTAATGGAAGGACATAGTTTTTCTATGAGTAATGTGACCATAATGACTAGATCTTTTAAATTATTAATGGTTACATTAATAGTAAATAGTCACATCAAGAAGGGGAAATAGTAATATGTTTTCTATGTATCTATGGATCTTGTTAAGATTTTTTTATGTGGGTTTGAGGAATATTAACAATTTATATACATAAGTTTATATCATGGATGTTATTTGTAAGTTTGGTAGTTGTAGTTCCCTCTACATTGTGAGATGGAAGAGGTCGGGTATTAGTATTATCTCTATATGACAGTCATTATTAAATTAATAAAATAATTTTTTATGTTGTATTTAAAAATTATTTATTTATCAAATTTTTTTCAAACAATAAATATAGTACTCCAATACCTGATTCTTTGAGGTGAAGGATGTGAGATTTCCAAAATTAATTGGACAAGAATTTTATTTTATTTATATGTGAATGATATTAGAGAGTAATTAAAAAATACATGTGGTGGGGAAGTACAGTCAAACATCATTTATTTAATTCAATGTTTCATTCTTTTAGTATTTATATATATATTAATCTATAAAAAATAATTATTATTTTTATCCAAAATTTGTTGATTTTTTACATCCTAAAAAATGAAAATTAACTATTAATGGCATGCTAAACCTAGAGAAGATTTTAGTGGCTAAGAGTACTATTTTTCTTTGAAAAAAAATTATTCTAATAAAGAAATATTTACTTTTTTATATATAAGAAACTACTACATAGAAAAATGAATAAAGAATGAGTTCTAGGATAATATCTCACAAGAGTTCTATTATTATTCTTCATGTGGATTAAAGAGGAATATATTTATACTCCCCCATGGATGTAATATAATTTATTATTTATGAATTATTAAGGAATCACTTATTTGAGAGGATGGTTAAATATATGTAATGAACTATGAGATAGAGTACATCGACTCTAATCATATAACATGTGGACTACAAAGTGAATTTTATTTACATCAATATATTTTTATTATATAGACATAGATATATCCCAATTTGGGTGGAACAAGTAAAAAAATATTTTTTCTCACAATAAATTTTTTAACACAACCATATTCTTTTGAGTGTGAAAAAAGAGTTTCATATTTTATGATAGAACATAACTGTTGGAAAGGTTGGTCAAAATCGATAAATATTGATTAACCCTACCATTTCTTATGATATCTTATATGTGTGGGAATAATGTGGTATCAAATTTGAAGATCCATATTTAGTGTAGAACTGTTTTGGAATCCATTTCATCATTCATCTTCTAAAATTGATATCATATCCATAATGGGACAAAATTTCAATTATGAAATATTTACACTCAAAAATCATTATAATCATTACCGAGGGATGTATACACAATTCTTATGAAAATAATAACGGTCAAAATGGATATATGAAACTTATTTTCATGAGATCGTTGGGAGGTAGATATTTATTCCAAAAGAGTCAATGCGGAATGGTTATTTGTATAATATATTCAATCAGATATTTATTTCATGTAAATTCATACCCCCTTGTGGGATAAATTGATCAAAATATATGAATGATATTCAAATGTATGTGAAAAATAATTGTAGGATCACTGACATAGGTACACAACAATGAAGATGTGACTTAATAAACACCGTAATGTATTCATTGATGGGGTTATCATGATTACATGGGATAATAGAGGACTCAAAGAATTTCGTGATGGTATCCAAATCATTAAGGGTATCCTAAATAAATATCTATTATTATTCAAATTTTAGTTCTAGTTTCTTAAAGACAAGTATTGATTGGAATTTAAACTATATAGCCTTTATTTATGTTTCACTAGATCTGAGATCGTGAACAATGGGAATGTGATTATGGTGTTGATGAAATTAAAATATTTTATGTTAATAAAATTAAATAAGATCTCACTATAAATTTATCAAAATGATTGGGTGTTGAAAAGATAAATTCATTATTTTTATCAATCAAAAAAAGCTAAAATTGAAAATTCAAAGTTATGATTCCACTTTATTAGTTTTATTGTAGAAAGATTATAAAACACATAGAAAATAATCCTAATAAGATCCAAGATGATAGTGATGAAAGGGATCCCAGGATGTAATAATATAAAAATTATAAATCAATGGGTGTTGAAAAAATGATACACTCCAAGATGAAGAACCCTATTTCAAAATTGGATATATGTTTGTTAGTGACAAGTGTATGGAATATTGTGCTCTTCAAATACCATAGTTAATATGTCCTTATATAATTCATACACATCCCATAAAAATGTAAATAGATAATTAATATTCTAAATTTGATGGATTAGTACCCCAGAAAATGGTATTGAAAACTATACTAATCAAAATTGATAATTAGAGGGAAAAAATATAAATAATGGTGTTTTTCATGATTCTAAACACTGTATACAACAACTGGATGAAGTGATATATTAGTTGATAGTAGATACTAATTGACCCATATCTAAATATATTCAAGAATTATAGAACATTTTTAAGATCATTCTCAACAAAACATAACATGACTATATTATAGATAATATTACAAATATTGTAAAATATTAGGTTATGTGTGTGATGAAGATTGAAATATGATTTCTAGACTAAAGGCTGTATTTTAATGATCAATAATGATTCTTGACTCATTGGAAAACCATGGTAATTTTGATTATTTTAGATAAAGATAATATCAAATAAAATAATCATATCCAACAATAGATAAATAGAATTGGACTCCAAACCCATGAAATTATATCTTTGGAAAATAATGTGAGGGTATGATTGTTGGAAAACGTTGGTGATGGTCAATGAAAAAAACAAGCTCCCATGAATTATTGGATAATAAAAATTAACGAATCTCAACACACCTATAATTCCGATGATTCTATATAAAATATGTATAGGAATACACCAAAAATAATGGGTTATCCTTTAAAAATATCATGATACAATAAATTATTCATTTTATATTAAATAGGAACATTAATTCATAAGATAAATGAATAAAAAACGGAATAATTTAATATACTCATTACATGATTTCTGGTTATTATATTTTTTGTAATGAATATAGATACAATGAAATTAATTGATCATTAAGAAAATGAATTGGATTTCAAATAATGTTCCAGCGAAACTATTATGAGGAATTTGAGGCATTATCATGAGTGTTTAAACTGAAATATAGCATTTGACCTCATGAGATTATTATTGTAAATCATATATAGATTTTTAATAATCATATAAACAACCCAATGAAGTAAAGAAAATAACATGGATTAGGAAATGGACTGATCTAAATGAAATTATATTAGATACCTCATTTTGTAAAAAATTTATATCTGGAATATTAATTATTTTTTCTGTGTGTAATTACCATATGATGGGAAATGATGATATCTTAACTAGTATCTAATTTTACATGGTATTGAATTAAATAGTTTTAATTAATGAATAATGAATGATAATTTCTTTGAGAAATAATAAATTATATTAAATGACATGGTGATTAAGAATGTCACTCTAGTGTCTTGTCTTAGTGTCAACTTTCAATGTGTATATCAATTTTGTGACTTGAGGTAACATTATAAATATCACCAGTAATAATTTTACTAGTAAAGGAATATATGACACAATTATCATTCAAAAGAAGTTCATTAATGTGAATCATGACCATATTAATAGAGAAAAGTATATGTGTTTTATAAAAAAGGAAGGTGATATAATTATTTCACCCAAAAAACCTAGCTGCATGATCTAAATTAACAATGAAGAGTAAGAGGTTAATTAATGTTCACATGATATCTATAAACATTCATTTGATCATACTAGTAAGGACCCGACCCTAGTTGTCTGGAACCGGTGCCTTATTTTATTACATTGGCATTTAAATAAGGAATAAGCATCATGAAGGACCATGTAGTTTAATATATATTGTAAACAAGACACATAAATAAGTTTATAATTACTTCTTGAAAGGACAACAACACTATTTTATTCCATTATTAACATCCATTATTCAAAGATTATTCTTTTAATTAATTCATATTTACTTATTAATTTCTAGAAAAAATGAAACATAAGAAAGGGGTGAGCTCAAATGCCTAGTAAGAGTAAGAAATACAACATAAGATAACATAAATATTAGATATAACGAATAATTGAAAACACATGCCTTTAAAAATAAACATGAACATAATATGGCAGGAATATGAGCTGAGTAAATATTACAATAACAAAATCATTGGAATTTTAATAGTTGAATAACCACATCATATTTCAATTATTAGATTCATAATGAAGGAATTTCATATGCTAGACATTCTGAAACATTTTTTCTTGGACTCTACCAAGACACCTAAAAATGATTTAGACCTCGGTCAAATACATATATCACATTTGGAAAGGCCTTGGCCAATTTAAAATTAATTTGTCTCATGAGACCTAATGATTCATTGAGGGGATATATCAGGCCCCACCCATAACATAATAAGTCCAATGGGTTCCTCATATGAGTGTAGATAAGCATAAACAACTTATACATATATATTGAAACTGTCACATGAAATGTAACTAACTCTCCCAAATCATAAAACAGTAACCATTCCGAGTAATATGGTGAGTGGTTTTAGGATAGCACATCAACACTACATTTTTTCAAAAACCATTCATTCAAATATGGTATATGAAATAATAAATTATTAAACCTATTGTTACATAATACTCTATATGAGTGTTGAATCAGACGAACATAATCTTATAAAATTATTAAGCAATTATTTAGATAAATACTCTTTATTTTGAAAATAAGTGTTCTTTGGGAAACATATTTGTATAAAACCATAGGTGAAGTAAGATATTATTTTCATAATAAAATTATCTATTTTATAAATATAATGGTTTTGAAAAATATATTATATAGGGAACTTGGAAATAGATAAAAATTTGAGAAATTCCCTTGAGAGAGGCTTGTATTTTGGAAACAGTTTGGAAAGTTTATTTTAAAACATGTAACTATCCATAAAATAGGGAAGGATTATGGTTGTTTTAAATATATTCAATACTCAATCATAATTTATTTGGAGTAAATAATAATACATAGGAATTTTATTGAGTTAATTAGACAATGAATGTAACCTGAATGAAAATGGATGTTCGGGTGAAAACCCTTACCGTAAGTCTGAATGTGTTCCTCTCTTGAGAATAAAGGCCTAGAATGTGAAATTATACTTATTAATAACATATTTCAGAACCTAATATATATTTATTTAGTTTATCATATTTCATTTTAGTACATTTATGTTCTTGTTGATAAGTTATTAAATTGAATTGTTTCGGTCCAAAGTGTTAGTTTTTTTTATTTTCATTATCGGTTCACTGGATTTCATGTAATAAAGTTCTTCTCTAATAGTTATAAATATAAATAATTGAGATAAAAAATTATTTATGAACATCCATAATTGTTAATGGTCATTTCTATCATTTCGTTAAATGAAATGAGTATGAATCATTATATGAAAGCCACTTCAATTATTTAGCGGTATTTGGATTATTATGAACTAGTATTATCCTACAAATTCATAATATGTACATACACTAGATTCTGAATGTTAAATATATTATAATAAATATTTTATAGTCCAATTAAAACATCTAAATGGTTTCATTAAATGTAAAGAAGTATAAATTTATGAAGGAAACTTCGTCATCAACGAAGGTTGTAAATTCGATCCTCATGGACGTTGATATTGTTTATAATAAAAAAATAGTGGGATTAGGAATATTGACGATGGTTCTTCAAATAACATGATATAAAACTTGTATAAAGATTATACTAGAGTTATAATGGTCATTTTTATAGAGGATGTTTAGAGAGAAAATTAAATGATATGAACTTCAAAATAAAGGAGATGTTGAGAGATCCATTATGAAAATTCAACAGCCTAATGGTGTCGCATAAAATTTCATAATGTGAATTGATGAGATAAAAAAGATACCTCATAATATGGAAATAAAAAAGACAATAATAAGAACACATAATTATAAACTCCATCATATTATAACGGAAATTCAGAGAGATAACATAAATGAAGTGTCGACTAAAAGTGTACGATGAAATCACTATTGGAAAAACTACCCAGCCCCACAGTTCCCAAAACCGTGGGTATAGGCTATACCCAGATCCACACTGTTAAAGGCTTCTCCCCACAGTTTAAAACCATGTGAAAAAATTATAGAAATTTACAGCTGCTAGGGCTTGAGCCCCGCGCTGACCCGCCATCGGAGCGATTATTCCTATGGATTTCTCCGCAACAGCCACGATACTTATATTAATATATCTTTATATTTCAATATATATATTACTCTTTTACCACATTATGAAAAAGAGAAATCCGCGGGTTTCGAACCCGAGTCTGACGATACACACTTGCATAGTTCCAGCGCTTAACCAACTTGGCTAATTCAACTACACCAATACATATCCGTATTTTAAATAATATACTAATCCTCATGTATGTATTAAAAAAAATAAGCGGGATTTGATACCACAACCGCTGCAACAAATGTGCAACACATAACCAACCAAGCCCCAGATTTAATATGTTTATAAATTTCTATCAACTTATATATATTATTTCAAATCATGGGTATAAATTTTCCCGCAAAATTGTTTTTTTCCCACGCAATTTTTTTCCACCATAAGATATCCCCACGGTTCTAAAAAACTTTTGGTATAGACCTTCGAAAAAACAAATTATCCCCACGGTATTTTAAAAACCGTGGGGATAGGACTTGAAATAAATACCTATACCAACGGTTATTCAAAACCGTAGGTATAGGCCTTCGAAAAAAACTCTACCCTCACGGTTTTAAAAAAACCGTGGGTATAGGTGACCGATACCCACGGTTTTGGAAAACTGTGGGTATAGGTTCCCACACTATACATATACCAACGGTTTTTCCCAAAACTGTGGGTATAGGTCTATTTTCCAGTAGTGAATATTCCCTCACTTGGAATAGTTACTCCTAGAACATGAAGGTTCGGAACATGGAGTCTTAAGGATACCTTGGTAGGACTCCAATGGAGGTAAACCCACTAGTGATTAGAGTATGAGGTATTTGGAATGAATGAAAATGAGTGGAAGGATGGGTATTTATAGTAAAAGAGAGATAATTCATTATTAATTTAAAAAGATGCCTTAGAAGTGGTTTTTGTGAAAACATGGTCTTTTCCATGGTATTTGAACATGGTATTAGCAAATTTTGTAACCAAATATCATATATTGTTTTAAAAAAGTCGACCATAATTTTTTATTAATTATTACATCATTATGAATCCATCAAATATACTGAAAACTCCTAACTGTATTTTTTACTATTAACAAAATATTCAAGTATTTTAGAAAGATCCAAAAATGCACCCCTATCTTTTTTCAACGTGTAGAATTAAAAAAATGAACACAATTTTTCAAAAACAATTTTATAAATATTATTAATTTAATTTTTAAATAATATCATAGTTAATTTGAATAATATCTATTTTAGAAGTATAATTAGTTTTACATCACATTGAAAAATTAATTAACATTTTATTGTCATATTACCTGAACAAAATACAATAATATCATTATTTACTATTCATACGGGTATGTTACTTTTCACAAAAAAAATCATGATTGTCCTATCGGACTCTAAATGACATACTGATCATAACTCTAGATGACCATTTTTTTAAATTCAACACATTGAAGAGAAAAATTTGAGTCTAATGGATATATTTAAAAATTAAATTAAATAATAATTTTCAAAACCTTGTGGTGTTTCATTCTCCCCATTCAAACATTTCTTCCACAAAATTCAAAAAATATTCCATTAATTATTTATATATGTTTTCATCGTAATGTCCCTATGAACCAATATTGCTTCATACATCTTATGGTTCCTCTGATAAACTTTTATAAGACGAGTCGTACAATTTCTAAATACATGTTCTCTGGTATCAATACTCCAGGTAGGCACTTCAAAATAAGATATATTGATCTCATGTTCTATTTCTTCTTAGGTGAGTACATGTGTTTTCTCTAGAATGTATTTATTTATCATTGATATGTGGAACACATTGTGAACTTTGGAGAGACTTGGCAGAATTTCCAAACAGTAATTTATGGCTCCAATTCGATCCAGAATTTCAAAAGTTAGGATGTACATGGGACATAAATTTCCCTTCCTACCAAATCTTATAATCCCCTTCTATGGAGATACCTTTATGAAAATATGATCTCCTTCTTGAAATTCCAAATCCCTCCTTCTGTTATTAGACTAGCTATATTGCCTACTTGGAGGTGTTTTGATATGGGTTTGGATTATCTTCACCTTTTCTGATGTTTCCTCAACTTTTTCTTGGGATATGATCTTTCTCCCACCAATATCATCCCAACTAGTTCGGGTACGACATCTCTTTCCATAAAATGCTTCATATGGTACATCTGAATAATTGAATGGAAGCTATTGTCATAGGAAAATTATATGAGAGGTAAATAATAATCTCACATACCATGATAGTATAATGAAAAAGGACTCAACATTTCTTCCAATGATTGAATAGTTTGTTCGGATTGTTCATCAGTTTGTGGGTGGTGGACAGTGCTCGAACGATGATCGGCATCAAGGTACTTCTTTATACCTTTTTATAATTGTGATGTAAATGGGGATCGTGACCCAAAACAATTGATAAAGGTACACCATGATGCCTTAAAACTTCATTAACATATAGTCTTCCAAAAAGTTCTAGTGTTAAATCATCTCTTATAGAAAAAAATGTTTTGATTTTGTAAGATGGTCAACAATAACCAATATTTCATCATTCATTATTAGAGTATTTGGTAGCCCCATGAAAACTTACATTGTAATATCATTCCATTTGCACATAGGAATAAAATGGGGTTGCATGACTCCTCCAGGTCATTGTCTTCCAGCCTTCACTTGTTAACAGACCAAATATCTCGACATATAATCAGCAATATCCATCTTCATGTTCTCCAACAAAAAATGTTCATTTAGATCACTATACATCATTGTGATACTATAGTGTATAGAGAAAATAGAGCTATGATAATCATCCAATAGTTCCATATTTATCTCAAAAATAGCGGGAACATAATTCCTTTTTCTAAACATAAAAATTCCAACGTCATATATTATGTAAATCATATTCCCATAATTTAAAGCTTTAATTTTCATTTGAAAATGCTCATCATATAACTGGGAACTTATTATCCTTTCCAGTAAAGAATGTTTTGAAACCATTTGAAAAATTAGTGATCTGTTATCTTCCTTGATAATTCCCATATCCATCATTACTAGATCATTGAACAAAGGATCCCTTTCAATTCTCATCTTGTTATGAATTTATGTGGTCCTTTCTACTCAAAGTGTCTTCCACCATATTTTCCTTCCTTGAGTGGTTTTGTGTTGTGCAATTATAATATTTGAGTAGCTCAATCAGTCTCTTTTGTCTCATGTTGTGTCCTTTCTATGAGAAGATATATTTCAAACTCTTATGATATTTATATATATCATTTTTTTAAATAGATGTAATGTCTCCAAATCTTCAGGGAATATATTACCACTACTAACTAAAGATCATTAGTTGAATAGTTCTTTTCATGAACATTTAGCTACCTAAACGATAAGGAAATCACTCTATCATTCAACTTAAGGACTCATCCATGTTCTTTATATGATGAATCACTAAAGATCAAAAATCCATCATTCCATTATGGTAGAGTGAACATTTGAGGATCCACTAATATATTGTTCAATACAATAAAACATTATTCACATTCCATTTTCCATATGAAATTAACCCCTTTTCTTGTAATCTTCTTCATTGGGTTGGCAAAATAGGTGATGTTTTGAATGAAATTCTGAGAATAACTTTCTATACCAATAAAACAATGTTCCTCAGTTATGATTGTTGGAGTAGGACATTCTTGCACAGCCTTTGTCTTCACATGATCTACAAATATTCCATCCATATAGGCAATGTGGCCCAAAAAGGAAACTTATAGGAGCCCAAAATCACACTTTCTAAACTTCCCATATAATTCATTTTTCTAAGAGTCTTTAAAATACTGTGAAAGTAATATCCATGATCTTCGTGGATTTTAGGGAATAGAAGGGTATCATCAATAAACACCACCACAAAGTCCTCCATTTATTGCTTGAAAACACTATTCAATATATCCATGAAAACATAGGGTTCATTTGTTAGTCCAAAAGGCATTATTGTAAACTCGTAATGCCCTTACCTCGTTTGGAATGATAGTTTTTAGAATGTCTTTCTTCCCCAAAATCTACTGATGATATCCACATCGAATATCATTCATTGAAAAATATTGGACTCCATGAAGTTTAACAAATAAATCATTAACGAGAGTTAAGGGATACATGTTCAATATTTTTATTTCACTGATCTCATTTTAGTAAATTCACATCCTCATAGACCCATAATTATTCTTAACAAAAGGAACAGGGGCTCCCCATAAAGAAAAACTATAGAAAATAACTCATGTATCACTCAATTCTACTTTTTGATAATTAGTTCTAGTAACTCAATAGTGTCCATTATAAAAGGGGTCTTTGATATGGGCCTTGAACAAAGAATTATGTTAATAAAAAACACAATTTCCCACTCTGAATGATGTCTAGGAAAATCCTCTCGAAAGACATAAATATATTTTTTTTCAAAACATGTACATATTCTATTTGAACACTCTTTTCTGCACCCATAGTAATGGAATTCCCTTAATCCCCAATTATTGAATTCAGTAGCTCAATTGGTGGTGGATATATATGAGAATCATATGGTGAGGTTTCTTCTCTAAAGTTATGGGATTCTACCCCATTCTCAAAAATTGAAACTTCCATCTTCTTGCAATAGATCTTCACATCATAATTTGATAGGCAATTTATACTGATAATTATATAAAACGAAATCATTGGTACGATGATAAGGTTTTCACAAAAATCATTTTTATGTGTCATTATGGGGACTAATTGACATTCTATTGTTGTAATGATACATCCACTCGGAGTTTTGACTAATATCACCTTTATTTAATAAAATTGGACATATCTTATTTTCTTGGAAAACTGGGAAGATATAAATCATTGAAACGATCCAGAATCAAATAAAGCATTGGAAAAATTTGATTAAATGATTAAAGTACCTTCCAATTCATCATTAGGAATATCAATATTAGTATTTGTGATTGAACAAGCTTTTCCTTTCACTCTTGGTCTTTTCTGTGGCATGTTTACTGGATAGATTCGACAATCATTATCATAGTTCCCCAACTCCTGACAACTATCTCATTAAACATTTATAGATTCTTTATTCCCCTTGAATTCACATGCCAGATGTCCTTTATTTCCATATTTAATTCATACTCATTTTCCCTTTAAGCAATCATCTGGGTGTTTATTTCCATAATTGTAGCAGTGTGGAAATTCAACTCTTCCATTTTTGGCTATTTCTTTTTTTCAATTCCCATAGTTTTCAGCAGCCCTATTCTTCTCTAGCATTCCATTAATGTCATAAGACATAGAGAATTCAATTTTTATCTTGATAGCACCTGAATCTATATATTCATAAAATGAGAAAATCTAAGAGACTAGATCCCACCAGAGGAATTTATTTAGTCCATCAAAGAATCGATCAATTTTTCTCCTTGGATTTGATATGTAGTCCATAGTGTGTCTCACTATCCTTGTAAAGTTAGCTTCATACTTTGGGACATTCTTGTTATCCTTCTACCTCAGATCAACGAATTTCCTCTCCATATCTACCAGTAGTTCCTGAGGAATGTATTTCTCTAGGATTAATTCCTTAAAGTCTCTCCATTACATCTCTTCAATCTCTTTTTCCTCCTATTTGTATTGTATTAAGGACCACCACTAATCTAAATCTCTCGATATATGGTAAAATTAAATGAAGAAAATCTCTATTTCATTACATTCCATAGTGAGAAATATCTTTTCTAAAGAACTTATCCACTGTTCAAAAACAAATGGGTTTGTCGTCCCATTGAATGATTTTTTTGTTGTCACATAAAGTGACCTAACATAGATCCTATATGTGGGGGACCTAGAATATCCATAAAAGAAAGGATATAATTCATAACCAGAGTATTTTTTCCCAGAATAGTTATAATTTTCTCAACACCAGATCCAACGTCATTATCTTTCTTCGGAGTGAAATCCCTATATGGGACACATGTGTTCCTGTGGTTTTCATTCCTTCCACTATGTGCCATTTCTAAATAATTCCATACACTAGAATAGGGTATGAGTCATAATGAATAATGTTAACATTGAAAAACAATACTTAGCATAAATTGAGATCTGACGCATAGCTGAACCCATAATCACACAAATGGTTTCATTGAGGAAAAATTTATATTTAAATGCTTTTTAACATCTTCTAAAGAAAATGTGAATTATCCTTAGTATATCCCCTCAGACTTTCAATACCAATATTGTAGTAAGGCCCATTGTCATGTACCAAGATACCCTAGGACAAGACTAAATATCCTTGTTGGAGCCTTAACTTTTAGGAATATCCGTTATAGAGCCACCGCTATCTACTTTTATCCAAATCGAGATGTATTTTCTAGAAATTTCCATATAATATATTCCTTAACAAAATACTAGGATGTTATAGTATGCTTATCCACAAAGAAAATCTAAGGGATTTGTTTCCTAATCTATGTTTCCTAAATTTAGTTTCTAGGTTTTCTACTAAACACCCTATGATTCCAGTTGTAAGGAATCAACCCTATTTTCCCAGAGCCGGTGCCATATTTTATTACTTTGGAAAATAATCAAGGACTATGCATCCCAAAGGACTAAGTAGTTTAGTATATTTTGATGAAGAGACACACAAATAAGTTAAACATTACATCATTAAAGGAAAACAACACTAATTTATTCCATTATAATAATTCATACCTGAAACTCATGACTGATTATCACCTATTGACCGGTCAAGGTTTCGGTGCTCTGTTAATGTGTATAGCAGCACTCGGTTCGAATCCTCGGTGATGATACTTTTTAATAGTCATTTGTTGATTGTATTCTGATTGGGGGGTTTGTTTGCAGAGCATAAATTAAGTGATTAATTATTGGTGTTTGATTTTACTATTTGATAAATATTGGGGTGAGTTTATTTTTAGGGAGTTGAGCATGTGATATCCTGGAGCTTTTCTTTCTATTGCAATTAATTTAACACCCACTTCGCAAGATAAAGTTGATTAGAATTACTATGTTTTAAGGCTTTAATCCATCCCTTAACTTGACTTAGTGTTATAATCTCAATCAGATCTTGTTTATGGTAGTGTATTTATGGTTCCAATAATCAATGGAAACCACACGTTAAAAAAAATCTTCATTAATCCTTGACATGTTAAGTCCAATAAACATGATGTTAAATTAAAGAATATTCATCGAGAAAATACTCTCAATCACTTAACATTCCTAAATTTTAACTCACCCCAATAATATATTTACTCATCCTTTGATATAAATATTAATCTGGTTTATATATTTATGATGATGAATTAACAAGACAAGAAAAATAAAGGTATTAGAAACGAGTGGTACGTCAAACACACACACATGAACAATGATGAGAATTAAAAAAAAGACTTTATATTGAATGGGGAAGCAAAAGAGGGTAAGGTAATTCAACTATATTTAAACTATTTTAAGAACTTTAATATTATTCTATATAAGGTGGATGAGAATAAGTGATATTGAAGAAAAAACTTGAATTAAAACAGAATTACAAAACACAAACTTACAAGATTACAAACGAAGAACAACACCAAAGTGAAAGGAAACAAACAGAAGAGGAAGGGTATCTCAAGTGAAAACATGATTATAACAGGTCCTCCTAAGCCTTTGGAAAGGCTTTGGTCGTTCCAATATCTTCTCATCTATTATAATATGCCAACCCCCTTGAAAGAGAGGAGGGGGATGCATTTATAGCCCAAGGAAGTGGACTGTTTTCATTCCCAATCTGTCTTTCCACTTGCATCACCAAGTTGGCTATTCAGATAGCTGAATCTTGAGAGTTCTCATTCTTCCAAGTTGTAGATAATAAATTTGGCCGACCTCTCTCAATGTTTGGAGTCATTTGGACCTATAGAGAAAAATTTATGGCCGGTTTATTTAATAATTTTAATCTATCCATTTCAATCCAATCATTTTGATGTCCAAAATATGAAAGGGTTTTTGAATAAGAAGATGTCTTCAAAGCCGAATTATTTCTTCAACAACGTCAGCCGTATATTTCTCCTCTTTCACACTGAAAAATATCAGATCGATTTGATCATTACATCATGAGATATGTAATAAATAGTGTCCGGATTTTAATTCTCATCCCGAATGGTGGGATAGATTTTAAATCATTATTTTGGCCCTTTGTTCTAAGATTTGGGACCTGAAATGTTTATCCATAATGATTTGGGATAATCAAGAACACATGGTGAAGTTTCAAAAAATCTTGGCTTCGGGAATGAGACCAATAACTCAATCATCATGGTTGTTCTATTATAACGACCCGAGCTCTAAATATATTATTATTATTTCAAAATTGAATCATACTTATTAAAACATATAACAAAACCATGAAAGGACCATATATGTATATTGTCTTTAGAAGCTGGGAAACATAAACAACTGGTTCATAAATCATATACGTTGTCTCCCAATTCTTTCATCATATCTAGAGTCCCTTTTGGAATATTCAACTTAATACCCTTCATCCAGACCTAGGGAAAAGAAAACATACAAAATGGTGAGCTCAAATGCTCAGTAAGGGTAAACAAAAGAAATATCATTCATATCATATTCATAAGAACATAACATTTTGAATATCTTAACCTACAAAAGTGATCATAATATCATGACATGGGATAAATAATAGTGGTGAAATGTAATCCCAAATAATCATAAATTAAAACATGAAACATTGTGGCATACACAAATAATCATAGAAAATCATTTCATATTAGTCAAGGATAATTTCCAAGACCATCATAGAGGACAAATACCATTACTGAACTGAGTTCACTCCTCATTCCAGTGATGTATCACTGAACCGGATTAACTTGTCGTTCCAGCCATGTCTATCTCATGATATATAAATCTCTACCCAATGCATTGGAGGGGGATATAGGTCCCACCAATCTCATAATGAAACCATTATTATGTGTGCCACAAAATCATAAATCATACATCATATCATAACCCATGCAATAAAAATGGGATTCATAAACATCATGCCATTATAACATAATATATATTAGATAAAAGGAAATTATAAAATTAATTCCATCATAAAACAATCAAATCAATGTAAAAATAGAGATAGAAACAGAACCCTATTTTATCATAGATGGAAATTAATTTTTATAAAAAACTTGAACTCTATTCTTGAGGAAAGTATCCTATCTACTTCAAAAACATTTTTCCTTTCTTATCATGTCATACAATTTTTAAATGAAAAGAAGTTGATTAAAAATAAGCTTGAAAACTTGTAAAGTAAGATTTATGGAAATAATGTTCTACGAAATCATAAAAAACCATTCATTTCGTATAAGTTAAAAAAACATTCTTCTCGTACTTTGGCTGGAAATTCAAAAAGTACCTCGTACTAAAAATGAAAAAACATTCCTTTCATATCTTTTACTAAAAACTCACCAATGGGTAAAATTCGATTTAAAAAATTGTAGAAGTATAGAAATAATATTACATATTGAGGAAACATGGATGTGAATGATAAAATACACCCCAGTAAATACCAAAGTACAAACAATCTCGGATAAAAATGGGATTGTGATATTGTCCCTTACCTTAGGTCTGATATGCTATGTACGTGTCTGAAACTCCTCTAATTCAACACACCTCTTTGAAACCTCCTCTTAGGGCACTAATATTGGTCTTTGAAGAAGAATAGGACCTCTATGATGTTTCAGGGAAGTGGATAAGATAAGTTTTTAGGGTTTGGCCGAGCTTGAAGGCTCAAAGTGGTGTGAGGAGGAAAGGGAAGAGGTGCCCTTTTATAAGGGGGGAGAGGGGCACCTTTGGAAAGTTTGAAAATATTATTTTATTATAAATTTTTCTTCAATTTAAAAAGGTCCAAAAGTCATTAAAGATGAATATAAGATGACTCGCGGTCGAAATAAAATCAAACAATCAGAATTGGACATGTTTTGGAAAATATTTTAAACATTATAATCTTATTAATTTAAATCATTTATTAATGATGTAAATACCGCATCATTATTGTGTCATAAATTATTCAATTTATTTGTTGTCTAAAAATTATAAAAAAAATATCATCATGTAAGAAATATATTTAGCTTTCAAATGAATATTTATAGTCGAAAATTATATTTATATAACCCCTTATAAAAATTAATTACTAAAAGATTTTTGTTAATGTCAATTTTGACTTTACATTAAATTAATTAATCCAAATTTTCATTATCACTACCAAGTTTTTCAATGGGGTCCCATAATCGACCCAAGGATTCCCATGGTCGGCCACTACTCATCCAATAAGGTTAGGACAAGTGTCAATGTAATTTTGAATTATTATAATATTCTTTTAACCTTGAATTACCCTATTTAAAGTCAAAAGTTACTATTCACCGAATATTATTTTCATCTTATTGAACCTCATATTACTTCTTGATAACAACCAGGTATGTCTGATTATTGAAACTCAATTCACATAAGTGGTAAATTTTCATTTAAATGAAAGAGTCAGTTTTTTAGCTACCACTAAGTGGTTTCACTAATCATCAAAAATTGATGTTTTTCAGAAAAATTCCAAAAATTAAGCCTAAGATATATTTGATATTATGAATTTAAAAAGGATTTATATTTTTCCAAATTAAAAACATATAAGTGTCATTAATTAATTTTAAAATTATTTCTCGTTATGAAAACAAATAGCGTGTTTTTAGGAAACAATAACAATCAAAAGATCGACACTTCATTATGTGCAATTTCAAAGTGAAATTAATTAAAATGAAAAATATTGGATTAAATGATTATAATATATTCTAATTACACATTAAAACCAATTTCAAATATAATATAACCATATAAATTATTGGGATGAAAAAAGTTGTTTTTAATTAAAATGTTGCGTGTTTTTACTATTCATTAAAATATGAAAGTTATCAGAATAATATGAAAAATTTATCCAAAGGAAATATTTATATACATATTCCAAAGCAGAATTTTGTTTTTTCAAATTAAACTTATAATCTTGTCAAAACTAGATTTAAATTTGGTGCACCATCAAAAGGCGGCAAAAGTTCATTTTTTGAAAAATACTTATTTTACCAGAAAATTTTATTTTGATCTCATAACATATTCGATAAAAAATGTTAGATTAATACTAATGTTTTAAAATTCAAAATTTAGTTAATACTATTCATAACGGATAGTTTATAATATTATAATAATATATCTTTGTTTAGTGAAACTCGGTATTGCATACTACACACGCTATCGAGGAAGGTCGTGATTGCGTGTCATGTAAGCCAAGATATTGTTGTGTATAGTGAAATATTCCATTGATATTGCATATAAAAAAGTACATAAAAAATTTAGTTCTCATAAAATATCAGGGTGTTACATTCTACCCCCCTTAAAATGAATTTCACCCTCGAAATTCGTCACATCATAACAAACAGATGAGGATACCTCTCTCTCATCATATCCTCAAGCTCCCATGTAGCTTCTTCTAATTGGTGGTTCCTCCATAAAACTTTCACCAAGTGAGTGGTCTTGTTCCGTAGGACTTTTTCACTATGATCTAGAATCTCTATCAGTTTTTCTTCATAAGAAATATCTTTCTCCAGCGGGACAACTTTTGAGCCTAGTACATGTGAAGGATCAGGTATGTACTTTATCTGGAGAGATACAAGGAACACATCATGAACTTGAGAGAAATTCAGTGGAAGCACCAATCGGTAAGCTACCTTCCCAACACGATCTTGTATTTCGAACGGACCGATATACCTTGGGCTCAACTTTCCCTTCTTTCCAAATCTCATTACACAATTCCCAGGCGATGTTCGTAAGAACACTTTATCACCCACTTCAAACTCTAAGTCTTTTCTTTGGATGTCGGCATAACTTTTTTGTCGATACTGAGCTCCTCTTATTAGTTGTTGAATAGATCTGACCTTTTCTACCATCTCATAAACAAGATCAGGACCTAATAGCTTTCATTCAGCAACATCATCCAAGCAAGTTGGAGTCCTGCATTTCTTTCCATAGAGAGTTTGATAAGGAGCCATCTGAATACTGGAGTGAAAGATATTATTATACGAAAATTCCACCAAAGGTGGGTGTTTATCCCAGCCACCATAGAAATCCATAGATAAAGATCATAACATGTTGACTAGAGTTTGAATTGTTTTCTCAGAATGACCATCTTTCTGAGGATGATAAGCTGTGCTGAAACTCAACTCTATATCTAGAGTATGTTGAAGACTTCACCAGAACTATGAGGTAAACCTCAGATCCCCATCAGATATAATGGAATGTGGTACTCCATGCAATCTTACCACATCCTTCACATATATCTTTGCAATCTGATCTAGAGAGAAATCTTCTCTAATAGCAATGAAGTGTGTTGACTTCGTATGACGATCAACTAGGACCCAGATAGCATTATTGACTTTGCATGTTTTAGGATGTCTAGTGACAAAGTCCATAGTGATGTTTTCCCATTTCCATTTAGGTATGGGTAATGGTTGTAACATCCACTTAGACTTCTATCTATCAACATTAACTTGCTAACAATCCAAGAATCGAGAGACATATTCAGCCACATCTCTTTTCATTCCATCCCACCAGAAGTACTCTTTCATGTCCTTATACATCTTCGTGCCTCCAAGATGAATAGATAATGAAGAACTATGAGCTTCATCTAGAAACTCCTTCATTAATTCGGGGATGGGAGGAACACAAACCTGATTCCTTAACCTTATTATCCCATCACAATCAAGGTTGAATTTAGGAACATTTCTCAACTTCTTTTGTAACTCTACATTTTCTTTTTGTGCCTCTTTAATATTCACATGTATAGATGGTTGAACATTCATTTGAGAAAGATAATATTTTTACCCTTCCATTATAATTCCAAGATCCATCCTTTGTAAATCCATAAATATTGGATCTTTTATGATCCTCATAATGGAGAAGCTAGGATGATCTTGTCGACTTAATGTGTCTACCACCTTGTTTGATTTTCTAGGGTGACAATGAATTGAGAAGCCGTAATCCTTAATAATCTCCAACCTTCTTCTTTGGCGCATATTCACCTTCTTTTGTGTGAAAATATACATTAAACTTTTCTGATCAGTATATATATCACACCTTTCACCATAAAGATAATGCCTCCAAATCTTTAATGCAAATATTACCGCAGCTAACTCCAAATCATGAGTTGGGTAATTTTGCTCATGGATTTTCAACTCTCGTGAAGCATAAGCTATCACCATACAATTTTTCATGAGAACACACCACAATCCCTTCTTGGATGCATCACTGTAGATCACAAACCTTTCTCTACTTCAAGGTAGTGTGAGCACAGGTGCACTGGATGACCATTTTTTGATCTTGTTGAAATTATCTTCACACTCCTCCATCCACACGAACTTATCTCCTTTTCGAGTTAACATGGTGAGTGGAATAGATAATAGTTAAATATCTTTTACAAAAGGTCGATATTATCCAGCCAAACCAAGAAAACTTCGGATCTCAGTTACTGTTGTTGGTCTTGACCATCTTTTGATAACATCTGTTTTTGATGGATCCACATATATCCCCTCTTTTGAGATTATATGACCCAAATATGAAACTTTTTTAAGCCAAAATTCACACTTGGTAGATTTGGCATAAAGCTTCTACTTTCTCAGGGTCTTCAATACAATCCTCAAGTGATCTTCATGTTCTACCTTACACATTTAATAGACAAGAATATCATCTATAAAGACTAACACAAACTGATCAAGATAGTCTCTAAAGACTCTATTCATAAAATCCATGAAGATAGCAGCGGCATTAGTAAGAACAAATGGAATCACTATAAATTCATAGTGTCCATACCTTGTACAAAAAGATGTCTTTGGTATATCCTCCTTTTTGACCATTAATTGATGATACACTGAACTGAGATCAATCATGGAAATGTATTGAGCTAAACGTAGTTGGTCAAATTAGTCATCAATGTGTGGGAGGGGATATTTTTTCTTGATAGTGATATTGTTATGTTCTCTATAGTCAATGCAATGTCTCATTGATCCATCTTTCTTCTTAACAAATAGAACTTGTTCTCCCCAAGGTGACACACTAGGGCGTATGAATCCTTTATCAAGATTCTCTTGGAGTTTCTTCTTCAATTCCTGCAACTCAATTGGGGCCATTCTATATGGTGTCTTTGAAATTGGCATAACACCCGGTATGAGTTCTATTGAAAACTCTACTTCACATTTTGGCGGGAGACCTGGGAATTCCTCTGGAAATACATCATCAAACTCTCGTACTATGGGTGTATTCTTAATCGTGAGTTTCTATCCAACCATTTGAGATAAATTACTTTCATTTATTGGAATCAAGACCCATAAGATGGATGAAATTTCAACTGGAAGGTTATATTCATCCTTGCATCGATAGATGATAGTAGATTGATCGAGAATATTGAATGTCATTTCCATTATTTGGCAATTGATATGAGATCCGTATAAATAAAAAATATCCATGCCATGAATCACATCAAATTCCACTATAGGAAGGATCATAAGATTTGCAGGAAGCACTTTCCCACAAACATCAATCGGAGAAGAATTGTAAACTTTTGATGCGACTGTTGTGCCATTAGAAGTTGTCACAGATGACTCAACATCTAATTTTTGAGGTAGTACGGTGAAACCCTTAGAGAATTCTTCGGAAATAAAATAGTGGGTGGATCTAGAATAAAATAAAACATTTTCTACACTACAGTAGATGGTAATTGTACCTTTCACCACTTCGTTATCGTACTCCACATCGCCGATAGTAATTTCATGTGACTTTACTTTGTCTTTTTCCTTAAGATTGTATTGACGTTGATCATCATCAAAAACACTTGGATTAGGGAATTGATTAGCATAATTCCCCATTTCCTTGCACTTGAAACATTGAAGTGTTGGAGGTGCATTCTGTGTATCCCTTTCTTTTTTCGCATCATTAGACATATTCATCCCATCTGTTCGACATTCAATTGCCTGATGACCTTCTTTTCCACACTTAAAACATTTTCTTGTCCCTTTAAGACAATTCCCCCCATGTTTCTTTCCACAAATTGAGCATAAAAGAAAACTCATCTTCTTTTCAGTGTGGTATTTATATTTCCTTTTGAATTCTATTTTCCTCCTCTTATCAAACCCATATGACTGATGGGTTACTCCAATCTCTATCTCAACCTTGGGAGCACATCGAACAATTTCCTCATAGCTATTGAAGTCCCTTATGGCTAATTCCCTTCGAAAACTTGGTTTTAAGCCACTAAAGAATCGATCGATCTTTCTCTCAGGTTGGATAATAATCCCAGAAGTGTACCTTGCAAGCCTTGTAAATTTTTTTTGTAGATTCCAACAAATTCATCATCCTTTTTCTTTAGTTCAAGAAACTCCTTCTTCATCTTTGTTCGAAGAATACGACGGAATTACTTATTGAAAAATAAGTTCTTGAACTCGTTCAATTCCATGGACTCAATTTCACACGTTTTCCTGATATTCTTAATAAGATTCTACCATTGATCAGCTTCACCTTCCAAACGATATACTGCTAAGATGACCTTATCAGGTTCAGAACATTGTAGAACTGAAAATATCATTTCAATTTTACTAATCCATTGTTCAGCCACTAGTGGATTAGAAGACCCGCTGAATGAAGGTGGACGCTACCTCATGAAGGATTCAACAAAATGTAGCTCTCTCCTTTGCTCGTTTGGATGTCCTACATGGTTCATAGCTTAAGAAAGTTTTGTGAGCATGGATACAAGATTTTTCATTCCATCTCCCATAAAGTTTGGTTACTCATGGGGACAATCATTGCATTGCCTGTCACATTCAGCATTAACACGGTTCCTTCGAGTTCAAGCCATTGACTAAAACAAATAAGCATAGTGTGAGAAACACTAATCATAATAGGAAAACCACATAATCAAATATAAAGGTTCACACATAAGGTATTATCATAGGTTACTCATGGACATTTCTAAAACACTGAGACTATGTTTTATGCTTAGACTTATCCTTAGGGTTCTTACTAAGGATTTCACATCCAAGTTTCCAAAGGTTGACTATACCTTTCCTCTTATACCTACTATAACGACCCAAGATCTACATACATTGTAATTACATAAAAATTGAAGCATAATTATTACAACATATATCAACACCATGAAAGGACCATATAGGTATAGTGTCTTTAGAAGCAGGGAAACATAATCAATTGGTTCATAAATCATCTACATTGTCTCGCATTTATTTCATCATATCTAGTGTCCCTTTTGGAATATTCTACTTAATACCCTTCATCCAGACCTGGGGAAAAGAAAACATACAAAAGAGTGAGCCAAATTCTCAGTAAAGGTAAAGAAAAGAAATATCGATCATATTATATTCATAAGAACATAACATTTTGAATATCTTAACTTGAAAAAGGTATCATAATATCATGAAATGGGATAAATCATAGTGGTGAAATGTAAACCCAAATAATCATAACTGTAAACATGAAACATTGTGGAAAAAAATAATCATAGAAGATCAATTCATATTAGTCAAGGCTCATTTCCAAGACCATCATAGAGTACAAAGTCCATTACTGAACCGAGTTCACTCCTCGTTTGAGTCTTGTATCACTGAACCAGATTAACTTGTCGTTCCAGCCATGTCTATCTCATGAGATATAAATCTTTACACAATGAATTGGAGGGAGATATAGGTCTCACCCATATCATAATTAAACCATTCTTATGTGTGCCACAAAATCATAAATCATATATCATAGCATAACCCATGCAATAAAAATGGGATTCTTAAAAATCATGACATCATAACATAATCCATATAAGATAAAAGGATATTATTAAATTAATTCCATCATAAAACAATAAAATCAATGTTAAAATAGGTATATAAACAGAACCATATTTTATCATAGATGGAAATTAATATTGATAAAACACATGAACTCCATTCTTGAGGAAAATATTCTTTCTACTTCAAAAACATTTTTCATTTCTTAACTTTTCATACAATTTTTAAACTAAAATAAGTTGATTAAAAATAAACTTGAAAACTAGTAAAGGAAGATTTATGGAAATAATGTTCTACGAAATCACAAAAATCAATTCATGCCGTATAAGTAAAAAACATTCATCTTGTACTTTGGACGAAAAATTCAAAAATTTCCTCGTACTAAAAATGACAAAAGATTCATTTCAGATCTTTTACTAAAAACTCACCAATGGGTAAAATTGGTTTTAAAAAATTGTAGAAGGATAGAAATAATATTACATATTGAGGAAACATGGATATGGATGCTGAAATAAACCCTAGTAAATAAAAAATTATAAACAATCTCAGATAAAATGAGCTTGTGATATTGTCCCTTACCTTAGGTCTGATATGCTTTGTACGTGTCTGAATCTCCTCTTCTTCGAAAATCCTCTTTGAAACCTCTTCTTAGGGCACTAAGATTGGTCTTTGAAGAAGACCATTACCTCTATAATGTTTTTATGAAGTGGAGAAGAGAAATTTTCATGGTTTGGCTGAGCGTGAAGGCTCAAAGTGGTGTGAGGAGGAAAGGGATGAGGTGCCTTTTATAAGAGAGAAGAGGGGAACCTTTTGAAAGTGTGAAAATATTACTTTCATATAAACATATCTTTGGTTTCAAAAGGTCAGAAAATAATTAGATATGAAGATAAGATGACTCATGGTCAAAATAAAAATCATCTGATCTGAATAGGACATGTTTTGGAAAATATTTTTTATCATTATAATCTTATTTATTTAAATCATTTATTAATGACAAAAATAATGCATCATTATTATGTCATAAATAATTTAATTTATTTGATGTCTAATCATTATAAAAAAATATATCCATGTAGGAAATAATTTTATCTTTTAAATGAATATTTATAGTCAAAATTATAATTTATATAACCCCTTATAAAAATTAATAACTAAAAGACTTTTGTTAATGTCAATTTTGCCTTTACATTAAATTAATTAATCAAAATTGTCCTTATCACTACCAAGTGGCTCAAAGGGGTCCCAAAATTGACCCACTTATTCCCATGGTCTTCCACTACTCATCCAATAATTTTAGGACAAGTGTCAAGGTAATTTAGAATTGATATAATGTTCTTTTAACCTTGAATTACTCTATTTTCCTTTAACCGCAGTGAATAAAAGTCAAAAGTTACTATTCACCAAAACCTATTTTTATCTTATGGAACCTCATTTTACATCTTTATAACAACCATGTATATCTGATTTTTGAAATTAAATTCACAGATGTGGTAAAATTTCATTTAAACGAAAGAGACAGTTTTTTTAACTACCACTATGTGGTTTCACTATTCATCAAAATTGATGTTTTTTAGAAAAATACCAAAAAATCAGCCTAAGATATATTTGATATTCTGAAATTAGAAATAATTTATATTTTTACAAATTCAAACCATAGAAGTGACATTAATTAATTTTAAAATTAATTCCCATTATCAAAACAAATAGCGTGTTTTTAAGAAACAGTAAATATCAAAAGATCGACAGTTGTTTATGTACAATTTAAAAGTGAAATTAATTCCAATGACCAACATTGGATTAAATGATAAAAATATATTATAAATACACTTTAAAACCAATTAAAAATATAATAAAACCATATAAATTATTGTGATGAAAAAAGTTGTTTTTAATTAAAATATAGTGTGTTTTTACTATTCATTAAAATATGAAAGTTATCATAATAATATGAAAAAATTATCCAAAGGAAATTTTTATATCCTTATTCCAAAGAAGAATTTTATTTTGTCAAATTGAACTTATAAACTTTTCAAAACAAGATTTAATGTTGTTGCGCCATCAAAATGCGGCAAAACTGCATTTTCTGAAAAATAATTATTTTACCCAAAAAGTTTATTTTGTTCTCATACCATGTTCTATAAAAAATGTAAGATGAATAATAATGTTATAAAATTAAAAATTCAGTTAATACTATTCATAACGGATAGTTTATAATATTATAATAATATATCGTTGTTTATTGAAACTAGGTATTTCGTACTACACACGCTATCGAGAAAGGTCGTGATTGCGTGTAATGTAAGTCTAGCTACTGTTGTGTGCAGTGAAATATTCCATTGTTGTTTCATATTACATAATAAATAAAAAAATATACTTCTCATAAAATATCAAGGTGTTACATCTAGTTTTTTCACAAAATCTTTGGGTTATATTGTGTGGTCCATATGAGCCTTCAAATGGTATAATTGTCCCATGATTCCTTCCAATTATATGTGAGTTATTGAATAAGGATTACTAAAAAACAATAACCACACAATTTGAATCCGTAGGGTGAGAGTTATAAATAATATATAAAACTGACTCAATTGGACTACTTCTAAAAATTCTCAAAACTTATACTTAGTATTAAATCATTAATATTTCACAAATATTATGCTCATTTCATATAAAATTAGTAAAGGGAGTATATAATAAGACAAGAAAATATTAATAACAACAAATACTCTACACATAGTTTTGTTCATGTCCTCATGTGAAACAAATATAAAAACATAACAAAATCATTTTCACTCACCAACAGATATTAAAGCTTCGCTTTCTCCAATAAAGAGAGGATTATACTATTTCACTAATCCATTTTGAATTCCACCACAAGTTGTTACATAAACAATGATCCAAAACTAATTCATTTTTTCAGGAACAAATTTAGAAAGGGAAAGTGTGGACACTCAAAACGCACCCCTCTGAAGATGATAAAATTCATTTGTGTAGTTTCACACTTTCACCAACCAAAAGTGAAAATCATAGAGATTGAAAGAGCACTAATATTCCAAACCCTATAAAAAGTGAACAATAATCAAGAGGTCTTTTTAAGGGGTTTTCAGTGGCTATGGGACAATGGGAATATAATGTTCAAGAGAGAGAAGAAGAGGGGTAAAACAACAAAATAGAAAAAGCAATGTACATTTTTTTGAAATAAAACATGGAAGGAAATGAAAACCCAAATTTATCAGGGAATGATTGTGTGAAGAAAGACAAAATAGAGGATGAAAATTAGAAGTGCATGAGAAGATGAAATATTTACAAGCCACAAAACTTCTCCAAATGATATATGAATATAATGAAAGTGTTCTTGTTTTTATTTTCTTCCTTTTTTATTTCAAATTTGAACTAGGAAAAGATCTCACACTCATATCCCATCCCCTAATTGATCTCCTCATGACACTAATTGTAATAGTTATTACAAGATAAAAGTTTGAAGAAGGATGATTTTTTACCTACCCAAGAAAAAACGCAATTTTGATGTTGTTTTTTATGAATTTTTTTTGAACACTTGTCAATAAAAATTAAAAAATTTCACAAATGAAAGTACATTACATTCCCCAAAACAAACTGAATTACATGCTCTCCCCCACACTGAAATGGATGCTTTCCCTCAAGCATATCATAACATAGTGAAATTAACAAAGGGTTACCCATAATGAAATTCTTCCCCCCAAACATAAATTTTAAAAAATTATGCAATGAAAATCCATGTAGTTGTTGGGTGGGAAAAGGTATTGGGTGTGTAATGTGGTTGTCAATGAAAAGGTTTTATAGGCTCGAATGGGCTTTCCAAAGGAGGATTAATATATGGGTAATGGGAGGCTATTTGGATATTGTTATTCTCATGTGGTTCAAAAAAATGCCTCTATAATATTAATGCATAATAATTTTGAAATTTCAGCTCGTAGGTCCACAAACACAAGACTCAAAAATGGTGGAGTAAAAATACATTTTGAAATGATGGCCATAGGTGGCCTTGGCAAGAAAGAAAATGTTGTTCCTCACGGTTTTGGAAAAGAATTTTCCAAATCAAAAATTTAGCATTCAAATTTTTTTAATTTTGACACAAAATTCTTTATCAAAAGTCATGATGAAAATACAAAAATTTTGAGATGAAAACATATATGTTGACTCCCCAAAAAGGTTGGACTAAATTGAAAAACAAAATGTTGAGTAAGCACGACACTTAATTTTTTTTTGTTTTTTTGTTTTTTTTTAAATTATTTAGAGTTTTTATTTATTTTTTAATAAATAAACACTGAAAAAAAGTGAAATTGAAAAAGAAAGGGATTGAAAAAGAATGTGGTAAAAAATGAATGGTAGAGGAAGAAGAATAAAGAGGTAGAGAGAGGAAGAGAGATATAGAGTGAGAGTTAAAGGGAAAGATGTTCCCCCTAGTTTGGATTTGGTAGGTTCCCATCTCAATCTAGTGGTCGTTCGACTGAGGAAGTTGGGTATCTAGTGGAAATAGATGTTAATCCCGGATTGTGTGTCCTCTCATCTTGATGCTTTAACCGATGTCCATTAACCATGAATGTCCTTTTGGAAGATGGGTCTTGGACATGCACTGCACCAAATGGGTAAACATTAGTAACAATAAAAGGACCTTCCAGGCGAGAATAATCTTACCTGGGTGAAGCCAAAATCGATAATTAAAGTGCATTACCTTATCACCTTCATGGAATACCTTTCTCAATATGTGTTTATCCTGGAGTTCCTTATCCTTTTCTTTGTACAGATTGGAATTCTCATAAGATTCAAGTCGAAGCTCCTCCAGTTCATCTAATTGCAAAAATCTATCTTCACCAGATTTTTCACAATAAAAATTATAGGTTTTCACAGCCCAAAATGACTTATATTGTATTTCAACTGGAAAATGACTTGCTTTACCAAAAACTATCCTAAAAGGAGACATCCCAAGGGGTGTTTTATAGGTAGTTCGATAATCCCAAAGTGATTCAACAAGTCTTTCATGCCAGTCTTTTCTGGTGGGTTTTACAATTCTCTCAAGACCTCTTTTCAATTCTCTCTTAGAAAATTCAGCCATTCTATTTGTTTGGGGGTGATTTTCAGTTGATGTTTTATGTACAACCCCATTCTATTTCAAAAGAGTTTCCTTGGTTCTATTACAAAAATGGGTTTGTAAGTCGCTTATCAAGGAACGTGTTGTGTCAAATCGGTGGAAGATGTGGGTATTTAAGAAGTCACATACAGTATGTGAAGCATCCTTTCTAGTGGTTTTGGCCTCGACCCACCTAGAAACACAATCAACCACAAATAAGAATTAATGAAAATACATTGTAAGGGGGGAATGGTCCCATGAAATTGATGCCCCAAACTTCAAAAATCTCACAAAAAATTAAAGGCTTTTGGGAATCTCATTTGTCTTTGAAATTGTGCCAAAATTTTGGTAAGTGAGACATGATTGACAGAACTCGTGTGAGTAATTGATGAGTGATGGCCAGATGAATCCAGAGTCTAGGACCTTTCAGGAGGTCCTTTGAGGTCCAAAGTGGCCTCCTATGGGAAGAGAGTGACAGAATTATAAGATGGAATAATGTTAATTTTCATCTACACATGATCATTATTACCATGTCAGCCCCAGTTTTCCTATGTTTATTTTCATCCCAAAAAGAGTATTTTTAATCACTTTTCAACTTCATTTTTTGTGCTTTTTTAAAAATTTCAAGAAAAACACCAGAAACCAAGTAATTAAAAATTGGGCATACCATGGTATCTTTGGAGTGAGAGATGAAAGGTTCTTAGTAGGGAATTCACGATCGATGATTTCAGAATGAGAATAATTAAAAATTATACTCAAGTGATCAGCCACAGAGTTTTGTTTTCCTGGTCTATCATTGATTTCATGGTAAAATATTTGGATCAATAGGATCTATCTTATTAGCATCGGTTTCAAATCACTTTTCTTTAGTAAGATCTTTATAGCAGAATGGTCTATGAAGATGACGATTTTGGAACCTAAGAGATATGGTCAGAATTTATCTAAGGCCAAAAACTACTAAAAGTTACTTTTCAGTGACAGTGTATCGAGATTGAGTTTCATCCAACGTTTTTTAGGCATAATAGATGACATGAGGAATTGTTTCTCTTCTTTGAGCAAGAATAGCCCCAATAGCTCTATCAAAAGCATCACTCATCAACTCAAAGGGTAAGGACCAATCTGGGGGTTGGATTTTCGGGGCAGATGAAAGAGCAGTTTTGATTTCAACAATGTCTCTCTTGCAAACCTCATCAAAATGGAAAGGGACATCATTTTGGAGAAACTGAGTGAGTGGGAGGGAAATTTATTTAAAGTTATGGATGAATCTCTGATAGAAATCGGCATGAATGAGTAATGAACAGATGTCTCGAACAGATTTGGGTTGAGGAAGTGATTGGATCACATCAATTTTGGCGGGATCGACTTCAATGCCATCTTTTGAAATATGTTCCCTAGAACAATCCCATTTGCAACAATGAAGTGAAATTTTTCAACATTTAACTCAAGGATACACTTGAAACACTTTTGGAGGACTAGAAAGAGTGACATCAAACAAGATTCAAATGACCCACCAAAAATGGTGAAGTCATCCATGAATACATCCATGCAGTGTTCAATGAATTCAGAAAAGATACTCATCATACACCTACGCAATGTTAGAGGATCATTGAAAAGGCCAAAAGGCATTCTTCTATATGCATATGTTCAAAAGGGTTATGTGAAAGTAGTCTTTTCTTGGTCCTGATATGTGATTGGGATTTGTAAGTAGCTAGTGTATCCATCAAGAAACCAATAGTGTGACTTTCTGGCTAATCGTTCAAGCATTTGATCAAGGAATGGAAATGGGTAGTGATATTTTCTTGTTCTAACATTCAATTTCCTATAGTCGATGCAGACAGGCCATTTGTTTTTTACTCGAGTTGTGACTACCTCTCCTTGTTCATTTTTGACAACAGTTATCCCACCCTTCTTGGGTACAACTTGAAATGGACTAACCCATTCATTATAAGAAATTGGGTAGATAATACCTGCTTGAAGAAGCATGGCGATCTCTTCTCTAACTACATCGTGTATGAGTGGATTGATTCTTCTTTGTGGTTGTCTAATTGGTTTGGATGACTCCTCATGATATATTTGACGCATAAAAAGGGCAGGGTTGATTCCTTATATGTCTTCTAGGGTCCACCATAATGCCTTTTTGTTTTCCTCTAACACCAGAACAAGTTTGGACTCCTCAGTTTCGGTATGTGAAGCAGAGATAATGACAGGATATGAGTTATCACGGAAAAGGAATGCATATTTCAGGTTTTCGTAAGAGGTTTTAGGTTAGTCTCCTCTTTCATTTTTGGGTTAGAGAACTCAGGAATGGAATAAGGGACTTCAGTTGATTCAGATTAATTTTCCTTAATATTGTCCAACGTGGATCAATAGATATCATAGTTGATGTGGGATTCAAGAGAGTGTTCAAGATCCTCTATATTGATAGAGTCTATGAATGAAAGGTCCATATCAACTTCACCATTTATGACTTTGTTAATCATGGTTCATATTTCACAAGATCCATTATCATTAGAAAATGAAGAACATGGTGGATTGGGTTTCGATTGAATCTTAGAAATGTCCTCAGAAGTATGGATTGAGAATGCAGAGTGATCCTCAGATGGGTATCGCATGGCTTGGAAAATGTTGAACTTGACCAGTTGGTTACCGAATTCCACGGATAAGTTGCCGGAATGGACATAAATCTTGGTTCATGTAGTCATGAGGAATGGTATTCCTAAAATTAGGGGATATCGATAAGAGTTCGTCTCACCTTCTATGTCAAGGACATAGAAATCTTCAGGGAAGAGAATATCATTGACTCAGACAAGGTCATCCTCAATTATTCCCTCAGGATTGGTTGTGATTTGATGGGATAATTGAATGACAACACCCATTGGATGTAAGGGACCTACACCATGGTTGGAGAAGATGGATTTGGGGATGACATTAACTGAGGCTCCTAGTTCTATGAGTGCATCAAAGTTGGAACGTCCAATTTGTCTTGGAACTATATCGGTCCCAGGATCTTTGCACATAATGGGTATGGACTCTTGGGTTGAAATATTTTTGAAGGTCCTGTGTTTCCTCTTGTGGGTACACAACTGCTTGAGAAACTTGGCATACATAGGAATTATTTTTATGGAATCTAAGAAGGGAATATTGACTTCAACATTTCTAAACATGTCTAGCATTTCAAGATCGGGTTCAAAGGAATTCGTTGGGTTAGAAACAGCTTGAGGAAAAGGAATTGGGTTTCTATGTGGAATAGAAGGAGGTGAGGGAATGTATTTGGGTTCCTTTTCAAATTTCTTATTCTTTACATTTTCTAGGTCAACATTTAAAGGAGGGTTATAGGACATATTTTGAGGAATATCAATTTGATTCCCCGATCTAAGTGCAATTTCACTTACATTACCCTTGGGGTTCGGTAATGTTTGAGCTGGATGTTGGGACGAATTAGATGGTTGTTGCTGACTAAGTTGGGATTCCAGTTGACCAATTTGGGTATCATTGTTCTTGAGGCTGGAACAGGTGAAAGCGGCAAGATCATCCACTGCACTTTCCCACAGTTTCTTAGAAGAAGAGGCTTGTCCCAAATTGGAATTACCTTGATTATGGTTCATGGGAAAGCGATTGTATTAGTTTTAAAATTGGGAAGGCTCACTAAGATAATGGAATCCAGGAGGAGGATTGTTCCTTTGTGGTTGGGGAATAAAAGGATAAGGTTGTTGGAAGTTAACAACACCTTGACCATATTAAAACTACTTTGGTTTTTGAGGAGGTAATTGAGGGGGATGAGATATGTGATTACCATACCTAAGGCCATGGTTATAAGAAGAAGATAAGGGATCAGAGTGAGCTTGGTTGAAGTTTCCAACAATCCGACCTGATAGTTGAGGATTGATATTCCGCTAAGAATATGCAGCATTGAGCTCCATTGGTCTAGATGGATCAGATTGATCCTCTTAAAGTTGTGGACATGTGTCAGTTGGTTGAGATGGATAGTTTCATATTCCACAATTTTTGATAGGTCTAGGAAACATTGATTTTCGAGAATATAAGGTTGGGGATTTTGATGCCACAGCTAGTTGTCGAACAAGACCTATAAGTTCAATCATCCACTTGGTCATCTTTTTCAGCTCAATTGATTGATTATCTTGGGCTTGTTTGACTTGATCATGTGCTCGAGTATGGAATTGTTGTGTGTTTGTAGCCATTAGACTTATGTGATCTCTTGTAGTAGTGGGAGTTTTATCAATAAGAGCACCGCCACTTGCAGTATTAATGAAGGTTCTCTCCATTTCCAATAACCCTTCATATAAGTATTGGAGCAAGAGTTGATCAAGGATTTGGTGGTATGTGTAGTTTTCAATAATCTTTTTGAACCTCTCTATGTACTCATGGAGTGATTCACTTGGGAACTGAAGGATACCACTTATTTCTTTTTAGATAGAAATAGTACGGGAAGCAGGAAAGAAGTTTTCTATAAAAAGTCTCTTCATGTCATTCCATGTGGTTATGGAACCAGGAGGGAGGTAGTAAAGCCATGACATAATAGTGTTAGCTAAGGAGAAATGGAATGCTCAGATTTTGATTTGTTCCTCATAATCCCCTTTAGGATTCATGGTAGAGAACACTACTTGAAACTCATTAAGGTGGACATGTGGATCCTCACCGGCTAGACCGTGGAAATAAGGGAGAAGATCAATAAAATCCGATTTGATTTCAAAGACAGCCTCTATGTTTGGATATTGAATACCAAGAGGTCGGTAATTCATATCAGGGGCAGAAATTTCTTTAAGTGTTTGTTCCCTAGGATTGGCCATATCAAATTCAATTGGTTGGACAAGGAATGGTTCTTGAATTATTTGATTATTTATTATGTTCCTCCTCTGTTGGCGAAGTGTTCGCTCAATTTCAGGGTCAAAAAATCTGAGGGATTCATTGGAAGTCTACAGGGCATTTAGATAGATGTTGCAAGGAAAATGGAGACGAGTTTTTCTTTGTATATGTTTCAGTTTATGATTTTTTGAGAAGATGAGTTTTTCTTTGTGTTTTTTTTCAATTTTTTATTAATTTTTTTTTGTTTTTTTACAATAACCAGAAACTAATGACTATTTAAAGAATCATACCTGGTAATGGCACCATTTTAAATGCATGGCTTATTGTCACCTATCGACCATTCAGGGTTCCGGTGCTCTGCTAATGTGGATAGAAAAACTTGGGACGAATCCTCGGTGATGATACTTTGTAATAGTCATTTGTTGTTTGTTGATTGTATTCTAATTGGAGGTTTCTTTGAAGAGCATAAATGAAGTGATTAATTATTGGTTTTTGATTTAACAATTTGATAATTATTGGGGTGAGTTTATTTTTAGGGAGTTAAGATTGTGATATCCTGTATCTTTTCTTTAAATTGAAGTTAATTTGACACCCACTTCACAAGATAAAGTTGATTGTAATTACTAAGTGTTAAGGATTTAATACAAGTCTTAACATAACATAGTTTTCTAATCTCAATCATAGCTTTTTTATGGTAGTGTATTTATGGTTCTAATAATCCATTTAAACCACACGTTAAACAAAACAAGTCATTAATCCATGACATGTTAAGTCCAACATACAAAATGATAAATTAAAGAATATTCATTGAGAAAATACTCTAAATCACTTAACATCCCTAAATTTTGACTCACCCAAATAATATATTTATTCATCCATTGATATTAATATTAATCTGGTATATATATTTATGATGATTAGTTAATAAGAGAAGAAAAATAAAGGGATACGAATAGAGTGGTGTGTCAAACAAACACACACGAACAATGATGAGAATTAAAAAAAATAACTTTCGATTGAATGAGGAAGAAAAAGTGTGGAAGACAATTAAAGTGTATTTAAACTATTTTAATAATATTAATATTAAACCATAGAATGTGGATGATAATAATAGATATTGAAGAAGAAACATTCATTAAAACGGAATTACAAAACACAAAATTACAAGTTTATAAATGAAGAACAACACAAAAGTGAATGGAAACAAAGAGAGGTGGAAGGGTATCTCAAGTGAAAACATTAGTATAGAAGGTCCTCCCAAGCCTTTGGAAATTCATTGTTTGCCCCAATATTTGCTCATCTCTTCTGAAATTCCATCCCCCTTGAAAGAGAGGAGGGGGATACATTTATAGCCCAAGAAAATGGATGGTTTTCATTCCCAATCTGTCCCTCCACTTGCATCTCCATGTTGGCTATTCGAAAAACCAAATCTCGAGATATATCTTTCTTCCATGTTTTATATAATATATTTTTCCAAACTCCCTCAATATGTGGAGTCATTTGGACCTATGGAGGCACAATTATGGATGGTTGATTAAAAATATTTAATCTGTCCATTTCAATCCAATCTTTTTGAAGTCCAAAATGTGAAAGGGTTTTTGAATAGGAATATGCCTTCAAAGCCAAATGATTTCTTATAGAAAGTCGGCCGTCTATATCTCCTTTTTCACACTAAAAAAGATCAGAACTCTTTTATGATTACATCATGAGATATGTCATGCATAGTGTCTGGAATTTAATTCTCGGCCAGAATGGTGTGCATGATTTTAAGCTTCATTTGGTCCCCTTGTTCTTCTAGTTGGGTCCTGAAATTTCTATCCATTATTCTTTTGGATAATCAATAACACATGGTGGAGTTTCACAAAATATGGGATTTGGGAGTGAGTCCAGTAACTCAATCATCATGGCTGGTCCATTTTCTTCACAAATTCTTTGGGTCAACTTTTGTTGTTCATATGAGCCTTCAAATTGTAGAATTGTCAGATGATTCCTTCTAATGATATGTGAGAAATTGAATAAGGAATCCTGAAATTGAATAACAACACAATTTGAATTAGTATGGTGAGATTTCTAAATAAAATAGTAAACTGACCCAATTGGACTGCTTCTAAAAACTACTCAAAACATATACTTAGTATTAAAACATTAATATTTCACACAAATTATGCACATTTCATATAAAATCAGTAAAGAGAGTATATAATGAGGCATAAACATATTAATAACATCAATTCCTATTTTATTATTCTTGCTAGTCATTCATAATTTACTTCATTATATCTCAAAAAAATAAAACATAACAATGGGGTGAGCTAAAATGCAATATAAGAGTACAAAATACAGTAGAAGATAACATAAATATTAGACATGGTGAAAAATTCAAAACACATGCCTTTAAAAATAAACTTGAACATAATATGGTAGGAATTTTAGATGAATATATATTTCCATAATATAATCATGGGTATTCAACTAGTCGAATAAATGCATGGTATTTCAATTATTAGATTCATAACGAGGGAAGTGTATATGCTACACATTCTGAAACATTTTTTCAAGGCCTCACCCGAGATTTATAAAAATTATTTAGGCCTTATCCAAATTTATATTCCCCATTGGGAAAGCCCTCATCCAATTCAATGTCTATTTTCCTCAAGAGATCTTTCGATTAATCAAGGGGCAATATCGGGCCCCTCCCTTCACATAATAATTCCAATTAATTACTGATATGAGTGGGGATAAATGTAAACAACATATGCAGTCACATTAAAACTATCATATTATATGTAAAAAACTTTCCCCAATCATAAACCACTAACCATTCCGAGTAATGTAGTGAATGTTTTTAGGATAACTAATCCACAATAAAATTTATCATAAAAAATTCATTAAAATATGATAGATGAAATCATAAATTATTAAACCCAATAATAAATAATAATCAAAAAGAGTGTTTAATCTCATGAAAAATACTCTTATAAAATCATTAAGCATTTCTAGAGAAAATACGTTTAATTTTGAAACGAATAGTTCTTTTAGAAAAATCATTATATAAAACTAGATGTTAAGTAATATAGTATTATAATAATAAAATGTGTTATTTTATAAAGATAATGTCTTAAAAACATATTATATAGTTCCATTTAAAATATGTAAAATTTTTAGTAATTTACTTGAATCGAGCTTGTATTTTTGAAAGAGTTTCGAATGTTTTTTAAACATGTAGCTATCCATAAAATATGGAAGTTTTATGGTTGGTGTACATATATATAATACTCACAAATATTATATTAGGAGTACATAATGATACATATGAATTTCATTGAGGTAACTAGAAAACGAAAGTAACCCGAATGAAAATGGATGTTCAGGTGGAAAACCATTACTTTAAGTCCGAATGTCTTCTGATCTTGAACTTAAGGTCATGTAATATTAAATTAGACTTATTAATAACTTATTTAATAACATTTTAGATATATATTTATATTATAAATGTTCTTTTTTGTTCATTTATTTTCTTAATGATATGTTATTATTTTGAAATCTGTTGTTCCGGAGTGTTTTTTTTATGATTTCATAATTAGTTCACTTGTTTTTTAGAGATGGAGTTCATGTATAATTATTGTAAATATCCCAAATTTAAATTAAATATTATTTAGGAACATCCATAATTGTTAATAGTAATTTCTATCATTTTGCTACATGGAATTACTATGAATCATTAGATGACAACCACTTCGATTATTTGTCAGTTTTTGGATTATTAGGAACTAGTTTTGTCATATAACTTAATTATAAGTTCATATACAAGTTTCTGAATATTAAATAAGTTATAACACATATATTATAGTATTTTTCAACCATCTTAATGGTATCCTGACCAGTAATGAATGATAAAATAGAGAACGAAACATCGGCATCCATGAAGGTTAAAAATTGGAACCTTAGGGATGTTGATTTCATTTAAAAGAATAATAAGGATGGAGTAAATATATTGTTAATGGTTCTTCCATTAATAGAATATAAATCTAATATATAGATGATACAAGAGTTATCATGTTCAATTGGACAGAGAAGGTGAGAAGATAAAAGTAAAGGAGATGGAATTGAAAATGAAATAAATGTTGAGAGATCCCTTATGAAAAATTGGCAGCCTAACAGCTTCGCTTAAAATTTCATAAAATTAACTGATAAGAGAAAAAGGGTATCTCATCATATGGACATAAAAAGGATACTAATAGGATTACATAACAATAAAATCCAACATGTGATAATAGAAATTCAGAGAGATAACATAAAATAAGTGTCGATTGGAAGAGGAGGGTGAATGAGTCTCTTACCTTATAGAGTAACTCCTAGAACATTATGGGTGGGACCTAATGGGATTATGTACACCTTTAGAGGACTCCTAGTGAAGTAAAACAACCATATCAAGGAAGATGAGATATTTTTAATGAATGAAAACGAATGGATGAGTGTGTATTTATAGTAAAGTGTAATAATTTTTATTATTTTAAAACGACCCCTCATTAGTGGTTTTTTTAAAACCATGGGATGGCCCATGGTATTTTCCTATGGTATTAGCCACTTGAGACACTTAATATCATATTTTACTGCAAAAAAGTGCACAATCATTTTATATTTATTATTACATCATTATGATGTCATAAAATATATCAAAAACTGAAAACAATATTTTTACTATTGATGAAAATTTCTAGTATTTCAGATATATCCCAAAAATTCACACTTACCATTTTTTTGATGTATTGAATTCGAAAAAGGAACTCCATTATTCGAAAAGAGTTTTCTAAATATTATAATTTTAATTATTAAATAAAATCATAGTAAATTAAAAAAATAACAACTTTAATTTTATAATTAGTTTTATATCACATTGAAAAATTAATTAAGATATCATTATCTTATTACCATAATAAAATAAAATAATATTATTTTTTACTATTCATAATGGTACGTTACTATTCACCAAAACAATGTTTGTTCCCATAGACTACAAATGACTTATTGATCACAAATTTGAATGATATTTTTCAATATTCAAAACATAGTTGTGGATAATTTGTGTTTAATGACTAGATTTCTAAAATGCATTCAACATTTATTTTCATACCCATTAGTTGTTACAGTACTCAAACATGAAATACTTCTCAATAAATAAAATCATCTCGATTATTTATTAAGATGATAAAAAAAGAAATATTTGATATTTCTTAACATGGTTTTCATCAATGTTGTGGGAAAACGACAACTAATTTCCCATATACAAATTGGTATTGTGGTTTATTCAAAGATAATTACACTGGGATGGAATGGTTTATTATTATCTATAAAAAAATTTATGAGTCCAAATATATTAAATGATAATATATATTGGTAGTGATTATTCTTGGAATATGATTTTAAATTATAAATAGTGTCAATAGAAAAGAGTTAACAGATATATATGTCATGAAAAAACATATTCATAAATTAAATTCCATTCATAAATGAAATTCCATTCATTAATGAGTAGATCACTAATGATGAAACAAAAATATAGAAAAAAAATTCAATTTTTTTTTTAATTTTTTTCCATTATATTTTATATATTATCCAATTTGAAACACAATTCATCATCATAAACATTTACAGTATAGTTATTATACACAGATCGTATGATTTTACATAGCTAATGGAAGCAATAGCCTTGACCAGTAGGATAATACCCAATTAATACCATTTATATGATCTTTTGAGGTAGATAACATCCCTTAGTTTTTTCCCTTAACCAATTTAATGTAGATATTAAATAACTAAAGCACAAGAAAAACAGTTTAAAAGAGATGTTTGTGTTCATCAAAATCAGGGCCCAAACATTGTTCGTCAAACCACACTGAATAATATCACCATTACAAAGCATAACTATAAGTAGATCTCTAGTGTAATAAAGGGATACATATATAAATCCTAAAAGTATTATTATTTTTATATATTAATAGTATAATGATTATATATATCTTTTATAACTTTCAAATGATTAAATAATATTTTTTATAAAATTATTATATATTATATTTAAATGGACATGTTTTATTTTGGAAAATGTATTGTTTCAATAAAGAGATAATTTTTGAAGTATTAATTAATTTTTTAAAAAAATTACTTTTTAATAGAGTAGTATTATTATATAATATTTATTCAATATAAATGAAAATATAATTTTATAATTTTTTAGAAAACTATAACTATCAAAAAAATATTAACAATTTGCAACAATTTTGGATTTCTGATTTAAAATTTTAAATTATCAAATTAGTAGATTTTTTTTCAATAAAAAAATATTATATCTGAAATCTGAATATATAAATTATCCCATAGTGAATTTTTCTTAATATTCTAAGATAGTCATTTTTTTGTGTAATGTTAAATATGGAATAATTATATGGTATTTATTATTATATCGTAAAATCCAAAAAATAATTTCATAAATATAATATAGAGTATCCATGAACCAACTAATTTTACTCCTATAATATAATGTTATTTTCAATTTATTTGATTAATTTGATAAACAATTAATGTTCCCTCCAACATAAATATTATATTTTAGGGTTCTAAAATAAATTCCCTGTATGTATGACTCACTACCAAATCATCATGTTTTTTATTGTAAGGATTTATTTTCATAGACATAAAATGAATAATTCCACTCCAATTTGGTACAAACCATTTGGGAAAACATTAGGAGGGATTGTGTTTTGGATTAATTTATTATATGGAGTCTAACCCCTTTGTTTACAAATTAATCAAGATCTATCCCCTCTTTTTCTAAAAAACCCACACAATCACTCATTCATCTTCACACAGAACCATTAAATCATGATGTTACTATTGGATTTTCCATATATTTCTATCCCAATGTGCTAATAAGAACAAAATAAACAGATATTCCCAAACTTTTAGAATTTCACCATTAATTTATGTGATCTTGTCATCCTCTTTAGTCAGGAACATTCATTTTATTATACCTTTGGATTTCAAATTTTTCAGGATTGGATATGTTTTTACGCATCTGTATTTTGATTCTTATGATATCCATGTTATTAGATACCCCTTAAAAATCTTTTTAGACACCTACATGAATTGGTATGTCCCCATATTATTCTTCCAATGTTATTCTATGCTTTTTTGTTCTAATCATTTATGTATTGAATACCCTTCCCTATTTCAACTCTGTCTTATAAATCTAGTTTTAAAAATCATTAATTTATGGTGGATTCCATTTATGTAAACCAAAATCCTCAATAATTTGATTAATAGGAATGAAATACATCTTTATGTTTCATGATCTATGTGACAAAACATTTATGTACATCATACAAGTGTGACTGGTGGACTTGAAATTATATAACCCTCCAATGAATTGGGTAATGTTTTTATTTCATGAGATTCCATCTATGGTGCGTCATAAGATATCATGAAAACAAAATGTTATGATGTATTTCTAGTTATAATTGACTTATTAATATAATTTCATGGATGAGAATATTTTCACATTCCACTATTTCATTTATGTTATCATCTTTTATCATCCTTTGTTGTTCAGGTTTATGATTCTTACCCATCTTATGTTACCTTTATGTTCCTACAGAACCACATGAATTCCCTTATTCATTTTAGGAATTTATTATTTCACTTCTAATATGTGTATGTCAACCCTTGCTTATATATGTATATAGGTTATCTCATACTTTTTTAGAAGATCAAGTAAATTTAAGGGCATGATAAGTGGTTTTTGTTTACATAGTTATTTTTTTATTTCATTTTATTATGCATTGTACATAATTATCCAAAGACACTACACTTTATGATCTTATAGGGTTGTATGAATCATATCTGTATGTAAAAAATCATAAAGTAATGTGTATGAATTATATGGGTTCTCATAATCGGGATGAGAGACATGTTTAGATTTTTGGGTGATTATGACTAGAAAACCATAGTGAAATACATACGGATAATACTAAACATTGGAAAATATCACTAAATAGTTTTAATGTGTTATGTAGTTTTCATCCATGAATATACATCCATGTATGGATGTTAAATGTTTATTTGGCTCTTTAATAGTTTTCCATTGGGGTAATAACACCAAAAAGTTCATTTTTGGCTTGACTCCATCATCACCTAGTTCTTGAAAGAGGGGCATTAATGCACACCTATTTTTAAACTCCATGTTGAAATTATTTGGTAAATTCACAAGCTCCTTATGAACCAATATTAATAGATCCAAAATGCCCATAATATTTTATGTTATGAAATATATCACAGATAAAATATATTTGATCCTAAAAATTCATATGTTATATTGTATATTTATTTCATTAGGTATCCCTTTAATTTTCATTTTTTCTAATTTACATGTTTTATAGTTTAATAATTCTCATACAAAAGACTATTTTTTATGATATAAATGATGACAACTAGATTAATATATTAAAATGTAGTCTTATCATCCTCATTTTGAGGCATTATTTCATATCACATATCTTTAGTAGAACTATTCAAACACCAATATAAAACATATATGTTGAGATAACATTGAAAATTAAAATTGTGTCAATTATTGCATCCCAAATATCTTAGTCATCCCCTTTCCAGGTTTTCAATTTTAACATCCCAATGAAAATATTTGTAATCCCTTTATATTAATTCAATTCTAAATTGTTAATGGATTGTAAACCCTTGTAAAAAGATAGAAAAAATTAGTAAGGGAGTAAAATCAACCTTTGTATCTCAAATTTCCTTCTGATTATATACATGTCCAAGGAGGAGGATGGATATAATTTTGAATCATCATAATAAGAATGGATATTATTTCCTTACGATCAATGGTATCAGGCTCAAATAATTTAGTCTAATGACACTATCATATGTTATGACATTCCCAATGTAATGAATATTAACTAATGTGTTTCACAAAAAAATTTCTAGAATCTCTATAAGATGATAAGTTGATTTCTCTATCCAAAATATACCCAAATATTTTTTCAATATCATATAATCTGTGTAGAATTTATGCCAATAATCTTTTGGAGCAGAAAATTTATTTATTCAATAAATTGGATAATGTTTTATTTTCACATGTGCTTCACCATGTGGTGCATCATTATTCATCATCAAGGTTAATAATGGGTAAATTCTCCACTCTATTGATTAGTGTGGGATAAAAAAGATTATTATAAAGAATAAGTATCTTATAACACATATTTATGAATTGTTTGATCATCTACATGTACCCTATTAATTCTCTAAGTTAGATCTTTGTTTAGAATATAATCAATGAATAGTGAAAAAGTATATACCCAAGGATTCCTTTTCATAGAAGTTATGAGACATAAAAATTCATAATAACAATATTTAGACTTAGTAATTATCCATAAATATTCAGGGACATAATAAATACAAACATCAGGGAATATGTTGACAAATTTATTTTAGTATGTTTAGATTATATTTTTTTCAATGAGAAATATTTTAATTAGAATTTATTTATTACACTGAAGAAATTTTGGAAAGAAAATATAAATTAAAAGTACATAAAATTTTTGTTTTTGATAGATAATGATTTATGAATTGGGAAGGTTATCAACAATATATAGTTATCTATATATCCATAAAAAATATATTCAATTGAAGGAAGGACCAAACCATATTCCATGATAAAAATCCATAATTTCATTGTATTAGTTGGGTAGTTGTTTCCCTATGAAATTGGGGATGACCTCATTGATTTAAGGTTCAAACATTCCAGGTGGTTTCTAACAGGTTTGTTCGTAGAACTAGAAACATCCAATGATTTTATATCCATTTGAAACTGCTTTCCAAATGTAGGTGCTCATTAGTTGTAGACTAATGAGGCTTAGGAATTTTCATTGGTCGAGAGGATGGGAGGTCAGACTCATCACACCTTTTGAGGGGAATTATTTTCTACTCTGGGACTCTTTTTATAGATTTATGTTATGTTCGTGAATCCTATTTACATTACCAATTATAAAATGAGTTTTCCTTTAGATCTGACAATCAATGATTGATATGTAAGAAGTTTAAAGAATATTTTATATTTATTAGAGGTTCTTCATTGATAGAGAATCATATGTATTTGTTAGAGATTCTTAGTCAATGGTATCCTTGGATACATAAAATTCTCTTGTTCATTATGATGACCATACTGGATTTAAATCCACTCAGTGGGGAACTTGAAGTTCATTGTCATTCAGAAGGACATGAATTATTTCAAAGTTGGGATCATACCCGCAGATGGGCTGCCTACATAACCTTTATATTGGAAAAGGAATCAGAACCCATGTAGTTCAATTAAGGGAGTATTATTTTTATGATTGATGGCTCAAAGAAAGATTTCATAATTACTTTTACACTCTAATCTCACATGATTCATGCTTGGTGTGAGAAACAAGAGGTATTGGTAAATCCAGACAATTGTGCCATGAAAGATTCAATCATAAGAAATGAGGATTAAGATTTACTTCAGGGAAGAAGTCTAGGAACAGGGTCCATGAAGGTATATGTGCTTCATGGATATTTGGATACTCTAAACATGGGGCATACTCCTAAGGAAGATGCCCATGTTATGAGGGGACTTATGATTTTTTTTATTCCTGAGAAGGAAGTCCAGATCAAAATTAAATTAGGACATGTTAATGGACTTGGCGCTTACTCATATGGCGGATGCCCATAATTAATGGGAATTATGACTGAGACTTGCTCCTAAAATGGAGGCCCAGGTTAAGAGAATTATGGTTGGGGATTACTCCTAAGAAGAATGCCCATTCTTGATAATTATGACGGGAACTTACTCCTGAAAAGGAGGCCCAGGATAGGGGACATGGGGCTTACTCCTAAGAAAGTGGCCCAGATTAGGGGACATTGGGGCTTTCTCCTAAAGAGGATGCCCAGATTTGAGAATTATGACTGGGGTTTATTTCTAAAAAGGAGGAACAGTTTAAGGGGTTCTCTCATTTTAAAGGATGGGGTTCAATTAATGAAATTTCAATCTTTAGTGATATAAAGATGTGTAAATCACTAGGTTTTGAGAGATATTCCACGGAATTCCTTTCAGATAAGGAAGTCAAATCATGAAATCATGCCATAAATGGATTTGAAGAGTCTCTTGAAGTCTGAATCTTGAATAGGAGGCGTGCAATGGAATAACAAGGGTTAAATGGGAAAGAAGGTCACCCAAAAAGGCAGGGGCATGCAAGTCCTGGCAGGCATGCAGGTACTACGTGGGCGCACAAATCCTGGGCGCGCAGGTACACCTTTGCGGCACATGGGTACTTGCTAGATTGTCAGTCCTTAGGGTAATACTTGGGCAATACTTGGCTTAAACCCTTGGTATTATCCCTAGAGGCTTTCTAGAAGAGGGCGCACAAGTTTTGGTGAACAATTAGGGTGAAGCGCAAGTTTTTTCATTTCCCTTAAGGGTAAAAACACCTTAAGCGCGCAAGTGTTAGTGAATTCTAACACTTAGACCTTACTCTTCTTGTTTATACCTTCCATTCTAGGTAAATAATTACCTTAGAAGTGTTCGGAAGACCTGAACAAGAGACATCGGTGTTCAGAGCTATATATGTGAATTCTGGAAAAAATCCTCCTCCAATAGGGGGCTTAGCGAGTCTATTTATAGGATAGAGAAGAGCCCGAGTGGTTATCACTTAGGGCACGCAAGTCACTTGCACGACCATTAGGTGTCGCGCAAGTGAACATGCACGACAGGGATGGAACTTGCGTGGTGCATGTGCTTTTGAAGCCTTGTTCAAGCCTTTGTCAGTGTTTGATGTTTTCTTCACAGGATGAATCAATTTGTGCTAGGTCATTTTCCATTACATTACTTTGGACTATGTGATGAAAAAGAGCGTCAACAAAAGTCCCGCCTAAGAGTTGGATCCGAAAGAAATGAGGATGTGACTCTGAGGAAAAGAAGAAAACCAAAGGAAAGGTGGTGCACAAGTATTGATGGCGGAGAGGGCAGTGCGCAACTGTTGAGCGCGAAGGCATCGGCGCGCAAGGGTGCAGCCTGGCCTATAAATATGTGTCCCCATTTTCGTACAAAGCATTCGGATTTCAAAATTTTGAGCTCTCTCCATGCATGTTTCCTTCGCCGTGCAAGTTGCTCTGTTTTCCGATGTTTCTTTGTTGTCATGCTACGGTATAGGTAATAAGACTTATGCGGTGATACTTGCACACCAAAAACATTCATGGTGCTTTAAAACCTGCGCGACACATTCATACTTGCCCGCCTTAATTCTTTTTCCATTTTTTTTGAAATTTCGTTACAAAGTTTATGAAAAATGAATCCATTTAAATGTTTATTTATTCAACTCTTGTGCAGATTAAATGGCTCCCAAGAGAATCGGAATGGCTGATGGACTGGCTAGCAAGCAGATTGATGACATGATGGACATTGTTTCCATGATTACAATGATATTTTCGACAGCACACTCCCAGATTTGGCTATGTAATTGATGAAATATCATCTTAATTTCCCACAGAGCATCTACCTGCCTCTATATGGTCATGGTCATCGGCAAGGAGTCAATGATCCAGATGCAAATAATTATATGCCTGAGATGTAGGGGCACTACTACTCCTCTATTTCATTTATGTTGTGCATTAAGAGCAACAACATTGGCATGAAATTTCAAATTTTTCCTGTATTCCATTTCATTGCAGATATGAAAATGGAAAACCCATGGGATGAAATGTTTTCCACTCCCAGTTGGTGTAGAGAAGACAATTATTGTATTTGAACAATATCTGAAAAGATTACTCTCTCCAAATGGTACTTTACATCCAATGTTTCATTCTCAAATCCATGTATCAATCTTGAAAGTCTTTTGGACAGAAACAGAGTCACTATTTGATCCGCAGAAAATTTTTTCAAACCTCACTCAAGAACATTCTTTTACAATTGTTCCAAGAAGAGATAGTATCACTGCATCTCTTATGGTATCTGGTTAAATGAATAAATTCTAGGTGGCTGCTGATGAAACTCGGGATGTCGTAAATCAAATGAAGAGTTCTGTTAAAAGTCTCTTATAATTCCTGAAAAATAGAAGAGACTCCAGTGTATGGATGTCCTTCTAACTCTTGTGTATCAATGAAAAACACTTTCACCTTCAATCATTTTTACCTGCATTCTATTTTTCTATCTACTTTAAATTTACTTATGCAAATCGTCCTAGTGATCATAGTTTTATTTTTTACTAGGATTATTATTAATAACCCTACAAACATTGAATCTTTTAATTTCTCAATATTACCTAAATCATACAAAATCTATGTTTAGTGAGCTGGAACTTGACTTTTATTCAGTGTTCCCTTGACTTTTGTGGGAAGTTTAAAGTCATGCACATTGGACATAAAGAGGCTAATGTTTAAGGTCGAAATAGCTTTGACTGAATGAATTAGAATTGACTCAATTCCTTGACAATTCATCTGAAAACATAGTACCATACTCAAGTATGAGGGAAAATATGTAAATTATGACTTAAGAATATTTGAATATGAGGAATGATATGATGAAGAGCTAAATGGAATTACAAGAAGTAGTTCCCAAGAATGAAGTTACCATTATTTAACAATCCTGTTAGGGGGTTTAATTATGTAGTGCCACCTAAGGGAATTGGCTGCATAGTCAAATAAATAGCATCTTTTGGCTGACAGGTCTGTTATGTAGACTACGTATGCAAGGCAACCTAAGGGAACGTGCTGCATAGTCAGGAAAAAGAACTCTCAGAAATTTACTTTCTTAGTGATAAAAGCTAGTGAAAGGTTATGGAGATTCAAATTTTCCAAAGTATAGAGTTTTTTTAGGGAAAGAGGTACTTGAATGTGGAGAAGATATTTCCAAAGAAGGTTATTGAATAACTGTATGGATATCACTCCTACGAAGGTATGTCCCAGACATAGGGAAGTATTATATAAACCATAGACTTGAATACTTTCAGATCATGAAAAAGGATATGGGACAAATATGTTAAGGATGACTATTTTTTGGGATACCTACATTTTGTCATTTAGGAAAAATAAGGACAAAAGAGGCTTTCATCCCAAGAATTATGTTACCAGTATCAGACAAACCTGTTAGGGGGTTGAATTATACAAGGCCACGTAAGGGAATTTGCTGTATAGTCAAATAATTGCATCTTTTGGCTGAAACATCAGTTATGGAGACTGTTTATGGAAGGCTGCCTAAGGACACATACTGCATAGTCAGGAAAAAGAATTCTCAGAAGTTTGAAATTTTTGTGACTAGAAGTCAAGAAAAGGGTTATGAAGATCTGAAAATATTTAAGGTTAGGATTATGACACATAAAGATGGGTATTTTTCAGTGTATGTAGAGATACACAAATCAATACTAACCAGAATCATTTTGTGGCTGGGTCTTGAATGGAAATGTTGGACTTCACTACGTATCCCATAAGGATGGGAATCAAGCCATATGTAGTTCTTGAACTACAGTTTAATTTTGTGTGGGACAAAAGGATTGGAGATCTTAGTTTAGGGTCATAAAGCTCAGACCATCATAAGAAATACACAGTGTGTGTTTTCATGGGGACTTTTCAGTCAAGGGACTGAAAGTGGAATTTTGGGTTAGGACCAAAAGACTTGGGGCTGGATTCGAGGGACACTCGAATGTTCCTACGTATCCCATAAGGATGGGAATCAATCCCACGTAGTTCTAGAACTACCCTCTGTACAAATTTGGTTCGTACATGTGAAGGGTGAAAGGGGACCTTAGTGAAATGATGGTTTGACCAAAGATAAAGGATTCGGGCGTTTCCATGTGTGCACATAGTCTTTGAAATGAACCATGGTTGAAAATTAATGTAAATAATGATTCCCTATTAGGTGAGGGTATCAAAGAACATTGTAGTTTATTGTCATACTAGACAAAAGTGTTGTATTGTATAACGTCGTATAGCAAGGACAAAAGTGAACCAATGTAAAAAATATTGATTCTAGGGGCGTTTTCACGAGTCAAAATCGTATGAGATGGAGGTAAACCGATGTGAAGAGATTGGTTTTGGGCTTCAACCTTGGGAGGTTACCTACGTACTCAGCCTAGAAGGCAAGGATCAAAGTCCGCATTGTTCAATTAAAGAATGAATTAGTGATCAAGTTGTTCTTGGGGACAATGATCTAAAAAAAGTATTGGGACTTACACGTGATTAGCAGCCCAGAGAGAATGTTATGATTGAAGTTTTCTCTAAGCTCACGTGATTCATACTCGGTGTGGGAAACAAAAGGTAGCAACAACCTTAACGATGCACAGTTTAATGTCATTTAGGGAATATGAAGGGACTATGCAGTTTAAAGTCTTGCAGTTAGGACTATTGGTGCTACACAGTTTAGTTTCATGTAGCAGGGAAAAAATATAGTTTAACGTCATGTTGGATGTATTAAAGGACTTTCTGTACAATTTAGCATCATGTAGTTAGGACGATGGGGACAATACAGTTTAATGTCATGTTGGACAAAAAGAGGACTGTGCAGTTTAATGTCATGCAGAGAGGACAAAAGAGTACACCATTTAATTTCATGTTGGACGTATTAGGGACTTTTTCACAGTTTAACTTCATGTTGGACGAAAAAGGGACGATACAGTTTAGCGTCATGTTGGACGTAAGTGCCAATAGTTTATGGTCGTATGCATGGACCGTTGGTTATGCAGTTTAACGTATTGCTAGATGTAAGGGACTTATATATAGTTTAACATCATATATCAAGGATGATGAAGGGGATATAGTTTAATGTCATGTTTTCTATACATGATGAGAAGTTTTAATGTCATGTAGGACAGTGGTGCAATTTAAGGTCATATCGGACCATGGTGCAGTTTCAAGTCATACTGGACCATAGTGAAGTTTAAGGTCATACTGGACCATGGTGCAGTTTAATGTCATACTGGACCATAGTGCTGTTTAAGTTCATACTAGACCATGGTGATGCATTTTGTGTTTATACAAATTAATTATTCAAAAATCTGGCATTGGTTGGAGTAGTAATGAGTTCTCCATCCATCGAGATTAATGAATAAGCTCCATTGGAGTAGACCCTATGTATTGAGTAAGGTCCTTCCCATTTTGGCTCAAGCTTGGGAGGTTTCTTTCCTAGTATTATTGGAGTTCTGAGATCTAATACCAATTCTTCCTGATTGAATGAACGAATACAAACTTTTTTGTTGAAATATTGTGTTATTCGATTCTGATAGACTTCCAAGTGCTGCAAAGTTCACAATATTTTCTCATCTAACTGTTCTAATTCATTCAATCACTTTTGATATTGTTCATATGTAGATGACAGATCACAAATGGCTACTCTGAGTGAGGGCAGTTGAATATCAATGGGAAAGACAGCTTCTGTTCCATATACCAGTGAATATGGAGTTGACCGCGTTGTAGTGCGGGTGGTAGTTCGATAATCCCATAAATCATGAAAGAGTGTATCAGGCCGTGACTTCTTATCTTTATCCACCATAATTTTTAGTATATTGGAAAGAGTATTGTTGAAGGATTCTATCTAGCCATTGGCCACTGCATGATACTGAGATGAATGATTGGATTTGATGTTGTATTCAGGTTAGAACTTCTTCACCTCGGATGAACAGAAGTTGGTGCCATTGTCTGTCAATATGGTATGAGGGACACCAAATCTGGTAATGATGATAGACTTGATAAAGCTAACAATGCATTTAGAACTGACTTTATTGTGAGGTACTGCCTCTGGTCATTTGGAAAAGTAATCAGTATCAGTAAGAATATACTTTAACTGCTTGGTCATAGCTGAATGGTAAGGTCCCATCGCATCCATTCCCCATGTGGAAAATGGCCAAGAGTATTTAGCTTTATGAAGAAACTATAGAGTTTGATGAATGAAGTTGGAATGTACTGTGCATGAATGAAACCTTTTTGTGAAATCAACACAATCTTGTATCATTGAAGGACAAAAGTATCCAAGCCTTCGAATCTGATTAGACAGTCTATGTCCAGACTGGTGGGCACCACAGATTCCTGCATGCACTTCTTTCATGATAGCCATTGTCTCTTCACAATAAATGCATCTGAAGAGAACTCCATCAAAACCACTTTTGTAGAGAATTTTCTCTAACTGATCTGGGCTATGATAAAGAGTAAAATTGACCACACATCCCTAGATTTGTTCTTTATTGGCGCTATCAGGTGGAAGTGTTCCATTTTGAAGGTATTCCCTGATAGGTGACATCCATCCTGTATTATGACCATACGGTTCAGGAATGGGATTAATTTCTTTAATTCCCTATTTTCTGATTCGAACATAAGGTGAAATTGCATGATGGTGGGAAATACTAATGGTTGTCTCGTCCCGATTTGGATCTGCCAAAGCTGTGGCTATATTAGCTAGTGCATCAGTTTGAGCATTTTTTGATCTCGGGACATAAGAAAATTTCCATTCCGAAGGGAATTCCGCCATTAACTCTCTGACATAATCATTAAAAGGGATTAATTCTTATTTTCTGATGGCATAATCACTATTTACTTGTTTGATTACCATGTCTGAATCACCTTTCACCTTTAAGTGATTCACTTGTGCTTGAAGTGTCAATTCCAAGCCTGCGATGAGAGCTTGGTATTCTACTTCATTATTGGTAACACCTTCCCATAATAACAAGGAATATGGTAACACTTCCTTTTATGGAGAAATGATCACAATTCCTAAGCCAACATTGTTGAATTTAGGATTTTCCATTTCCCTCCCTGTTGGACTTTTGGAGGCACCATCAAAATAAATTTCCCATGCCTGAGAACTTTCTTTAATAGAGAAGATTTCCTCCTCAGGGAGTCCAATATCTGAAGATGTGTCATCCACTGAAGGTTTTTCAGCCAGGAAATCGGCCAGAGCTTGGCCCTTTATTTCCTTTTGAGACACATACTGAATGTCGAATTGCTGCAAAATAACTGCCCACATTGCTAGACGTCCAGTAAGCATTCGATGACTAAGGATGAATTTTAGCGGGTTATTGCAAGATACCAATTGGATCTCATGATGTTGCATGTAGTGTCTCAATTTCTGAACTGCAAAGATTAATGCCAGTCAGCACTTCTCAATACGTGAATATCGGGTTTATGCTTCAAGCATAGTCCGACTGAGGTAGTAGATCATGTTTTCATTCCCAACATCATTTTGTTTAGAAATAAAGTCACCCAATGATCACTCTAAAGCTGTCACGTAAGGGATAAGTGGTCTTCCTTCAACATGTGGCATGAGTACCAGTGGAATCAAGAGGTATTTTTTGAGAATATCGAATTCTTCTTGACATTATTCAGTCCACTGGTAAGTGACTCCCTTTTTCATCAATTTGGTGAAGGGTAAACTTTTTCCTGCCAAATTGGCGATGAAACGCCGAATATAGGTTAAGTGTCCTTAAAGTCCTCTTAATTCTTTCAAATTTTGAGGAGGTGACATAACAAGGATTTAATTTTCCTTCTCAGGATCTACTTCAATACCATGATGGCGTTCAACAACGGCGAGAAAGTTTCCTGAGGTTACACCAAAAGCATATTTTAAGGGGTTCATCTTCAAATTATGTTGCCGAAGTTTGTGGAATATGATTTCTAAATCTGCAAAGTGAATAGAACGTTGTTTTGATTTGACCACCAAATAGTCCACATAGCATTCAACAAACTTCTCTAAAAGGGTTTGAAGATACGATGCATGGCACGTTGATATGTTGTGCCTGCATTCTTTAAGCCAAAGGGAATTAACCGGTACCAAAACACACATTGAGGGACTCTGAAGGCTGTGTATTTCTCATCTTCTAGAGCCATTCGGATTTGATTATATCCGTAATATCCATCCATGAAGGAAAGTGCTTCATAGCCAGCTGTTGCATCACTTTAAAGTTATGTAATAGGAACTGGGAAATCATCCTTAGGACAATGCCGATTAAGATCTCTGAAATCGATGAAAACTCTAATTTTTCCATTCTTCTTCTTTACAGGGACAATATTGTCCAACCACTTTGGATATTGAACTTATGTGATGAAGTTAGCTTTGATAAGCTTATCCACTTCAGCATTAATTTTGGAATCATAATTTTGGAGTGTTCTTCTCGTGGCTTGCTTAAATCCTCGATGTTCTTCTGGTAAACCCAAATGATGAGTAGAAACATCAGGATCAAGCCCATGCATCTCTGTATAATTCCAAGAAAATATGTCTTGATTTTTCTTTAAAAACGAAATATACATCTCTTTTTCTTAATGATTCATGGCCACATTGATTAATGTGGGGTGTGGATCTTCTTTTGTACCCAGATTTATTTTTCTTAGTTCATCCACTATGGTAGAGATACCCTCTTCAAATGCGGGAGGAGTATATCTATGATCTTCCACTTCTTCTTCTTCATGTGTTATTTCTTCCGTTTCTACTTTCATAGTAGATGATAAAGCAGAATTTCCATGATCAGAAGAGATGTTAAAATTTAAACATCTTGAAGAAGAAGCCTCCATTTCTGACCCAATTGATGATGAAGGGTCTTCCTTGGGAAATAAATAGGAGATGATGGGTTGAGAATCGATATCATTGTTAACCTCTGATGTTGCTATAACTTCTTCAGGCCTGATTGGAGATGTATAGACTTGTTGGATTTTAGCAGATGAAATGAATATGTCTCCATTTGGGCTTTCATCACTGCTTGGTGTGTTACCAATTTCTCTCATGTTTTCTAGCTCAATTGTCGTAATTGAAATTATGGATATTTCCATAAGAGTATTTTGATTTGGTTCTATTCGGTAAATTTGACTAATAGGAAACACATAATATGTACTCACATGCGCAAATGGATTTACTAGAATATTTTCCAAAAAATAGGGAGCATTAACTTTGGTAAGCTCTCTTGTTGTGGATTTATCCTTTCCCTTCATGTGATAGAATTATGCCTCAATGTATTGAGACTCACATGTCTTTAATGGGGCCTTATCACCATAAAATGTACCAACTTGACCATCAGAACAATATTTGAGACATTGATGGTATGATGAAGGGATAGCCGCATGTTGATGTAGCCAGGGTCTTCTATGAAAGATGTTGAAGGCTGAATCTTGATCAAAAACCATGAAATCTGAATTTGATACAAGATCTCCAAACTAAGTTCTGAGTGTAACATCGCCCAGTGGATCTTGTTCATTTTTATTATATCCTTGTAAAATCATGGCAGAAGGAGATAAATCAGATTCTGTGAGTCCCAATCGACGAAGTGTACGAACGGTCATGAGGTTGACTCCTAACCCATTATCAATGAAATATCTTCGGAAGTCTACACCACTGACCTTACCAGATAAGTAAAAAGGTCTAATATGTCCATGCATGACATCATCTTCATCTTTATCAGTGAAATATATCACGGCATGGAATTATGCAAGATTATTCTCTATGTGATAGACTTCAGCTACAACAATTTCATTTTCAAACTCCTGAGGACTTGACAAAGCCTCAATGAGTGCTTCCCGAAGATCCTTTGATAAATTCAAAGAATCTAGAATTGATAACATAGCCGGTACATGGGCCAGGTGTTTCAAAACATCACACTTTTGATCTATAGGTCTGCGTTTCCCAACAGGAACATGTGGTTTAGAAGGTGCCTTGGAAGAAGATGCTTTGGAAGTTGATGCATCTTGTATCAGGATAGGAGTTGGTGATATTCCTAGTTTTGGAAGATTAGACCGATTAGATCTATTTACTTGCTGAGAGGAATAATATGGAACTTTCAACCAGTATTCCATAATAACTATGTCAGGACTGAATTTTATATTGGTATAAGAACTTGATTGTTCTTGCTAAGCTCGCTGAAGGGCTCTACCACGAGTTTCTAGTGCATACACAATTCTGGAAGGGGTAGAATTGGAATAGATTCTTCTAAAAGATCCATGTCTTCCCCTGTACCATGAGCCTCTAGAAAAACCTCTGATTCCTTTGTTTGATACAGGGAATTCAGGCTCGTCAAAATCGAAAGTGTGACTGGTATATGGATTCGTTAATTGAATCATATTAACAGAACAGAAAATTAAATCTTCATCTAATGAAGTCACTTCCTGACTAGCCAGTTTAGGTTGTACTGTTTGATGGGGCGGTGCCCGTTGCATTGAAGTAGATGGAATGAAATCTTCCGGAGACAATGACAGCTTAGGATTTTACACATACTCATCTTCTTATGATTGTTATTCCTTTGAATTGTACTATTTCTTTGTGGATTTTTCCCCTGATGAAGAGAATTTTGCTGCGGCATTCATGGAAGAAGGCATAATTGGTTTCATCAATTGTGTTCACAAAATAGAATGAGTTCTGTTGATTGTATTTCTGGCCATCCAATCATCATATTTTTGTGCATTTTTTCTTTTGACTTCTAGGCACTCACCTTCCTCTTCTGGAACTGTAGAAATAACACATGCTACCTGAGTTGAAGAACCATTCATTTTGACTTGTCCTGAGTCGACCATCTTTTGCAGGTGGTCCATGAAGACAGAACACTCTTGGATGGGATGCCCCAACATTTGATGAAACGGGCAATAGTTGGGATGATGTTTATCGCCTTCCTTGTTTGGCCTCTTGGGCCTTGGCAATTGAACCGGATTATTTTCTAGAGCCGAAATGAAATAACCAGGAACATGTTCATTTCGGAAAGAGTAAACATTGATTTTCAAATCCTCAAATTGTTTTTTTCTTTGATATCTTTGATTATCTTGATCAAACAACCTCTGTTGTTGGCGCTCTGGAGGTGGAGCCCTTCGGGAAGATGAAGGTTTTGAAGTAGAAGCAGGTACAAGTGTTTTCTTAAGCATAACTGTGGCAGTCTCTGCTTTACCCATTCCCCTTCTGGGTGCAGATGTAATTACACGAGATTTAGCCTTAGTCTGTATAAGAGAATCTTTAATATGTTGAGTGATTGAAGTAAGGTCTCAAAACCCTGCTGTATATTTCACAGGGATCAGCAGTGTGCGTAATTCATCACACATATTTTCCACACATATTGGAAATAATTCTTTCTAAGGGAGTGAAAAATGTAGGGAATATGTTAATCCCTTCCATTGAGCAATGAAATATGAGACCCTTTCATTCTCCCATTTCTTACAGTTTGTAAGATAAAAAACTATTGTCTTTGGAATAGTTGAGCAGAATTGAAGAAGAAATCATTGAAGGAGATCTTCTCATCCAGTAATTGACAGGGATTTCAAGCTTGTGTACCAGACAAAGGCTGGTTCTTGAAAGGTTCACACAAAGCATCTGAGTTTCACTACTTCATGCTGCTCCGAAGTTCCCATCATAGGATCGCAACAAGACACGTAATGCATCAAATGCTGTTCAGGATCGCCTGATCCATTGAAAATAGGGAATACAGGATTCCCAAAACATGATGGGGGAGATACTGAATCTACCCATTCAGGATAATCATTCTTTTCATCTTGAACCTTCACACACTTCCCTTTCATAGTCTATAACCGAGCTGTTAATGACTCAATTGTAATTATTAACTTTTGTGAAACATCTAGTTGAACTTGGACCTGGGCAGGTGCAATGACCAGACTTTGAACAGGTATAGCAGCTGGTACTGCAACTGATGGCAGCACTGCCAACTGTTGTTGCACTTGACCCATAGGATTAGACCTATTAGGGTGTACTGATAGAGGAGGATATTCTTGATCCATCTCAGTAGCTGCAACAAATTCCCATGGCTGACTGACTACAGCACATTTAGGAAGAAGACTTCTCTAAAGAAGTTCTGCATTCAACCTCCTCAATTCCTTCATCTCTTCCACGTGTTGTACAAACCTTTTCTCTAGTGAGAGCGATTGGGCTTCTCTAGAGGAAGGATATGTAACCTGATTATTTCTCTTCCCCTTGTTTGATCCCTTTAGTAGAGGGGGAAGTGAGTTAGTTGAAGGATTACCTAGGTTCTGAGTAATCCTTTGATTTTGTGTACGCACACCTTCTTCATTTGTGTCTGTGCGTACATCTTCTTGAGCAGGAACCTCTTCATCTGAATCCCCTGAGTGAGCCTCATCTGGTGGATCAGTAACAATGTCATTAATGACATTGATTGATGCATAACACATCGCATCCCTTCTATAAACATTTCTATGATATTGACTTCTTCCATGTCTTTGATGAGACATTTCCTTTTGTTGATTCGACCCCTCAGGAACTTCATGACTAACCGTGATTTGGATGGAATCTCCTGATAATTTGTCTCTACGTTCCTCCTGTGGCTTCTTCCCCAATCGGGAGAAGACCGACTTTCGCTGAGGAGGGGATTTATGATTTCAAAAATCCCCAGTCTGGTGGATTGGGGATGTTCCTACTGTCTTTCCTCAACTCCTTGAATCATATTTGTTGATTCTGATGGTTGGTTTAAAAGATTCCCCAGTCTAGTGAGCTGGGGTGGCTCTTGACATGCTATGTATGATACTTTCTTAAAAGCTCTCCTGAACTTGTATACCTTGGTCTGGAAATTATCTGGATGCATCAATATGAATCCACTTTTATCACATGTTTCAAAAGACCATTGGATGATTTCTGACACTTCTATCACTTGGTGATGTGCTTGCTCCAAACGAGAGGCCTGTTCAATATTCTCGTTTCCTTGATGCAGGAGTAATTGAACAACTTGTTCTCTGTATTCTTGATTTTGAGAGGAAATAGTTGAAGCCTATTCTAGGGAAATCATTTGATTAAAACAAAGACAGGTATTTGTGGCCGGACATGGGCAATAACATTGCATGAGACCAGTTTCGGCAGGCTTTGTTGACTGGAGAGCATAATGAAATGTAGTGCTCCATGAACACTCCATCCTCTGACATGAATACCATATGGGGCATTGACAATTAACTGGTGCAATCTTCTTAGTGAGCTAAGGCATGAATGCTGAAGGGCTCTCTGCTGCTTTTCAGCCTTCGGATATCGAGAGAATAATGGAGATTCCAAGTCAATTTGACATTGTTACCCTTCTATTATCTTGACATAATTTTCATATTCATCATAAGATAATAATTTATTTTTCAACTGACATAGAGTTTTGAATATGTTGATATGAATATCATGAATTCCATCTTCCGTCAACATCTCTGAAATATCATACTGAGAGTCAGCCAGAGGCCAAAACATGACTAGCACTTCACCTTTTTCCAGATGTTTTCTCATGTTCAGCATTTCCTCTTTATCATTCAATGAAGATTCTTCTACCTGATTTGACCAGAGTTTGTACTTCCTTTTTGCTTCATTAGATTCAACAATATTGGTAGAGAAATCAATGATCAAACTAAAAGATTCATGACTTAGGGGTGGTTAGGAAAATAACCTACACCCTACGCTATCTTCCGATTGAGAAATTATTTCACTTACTAGCGATAAAGCATCATACATGACTGGTTTCAGATTTGAAATTGCCTCAAGATTAGAGGGATTTCTCGGCACTACATTGTCCAATGGAGTATTTTCTGGGAAATGTGCATCACTACTACAGAGAGGACTTTCGTAGCAAAATTCATTATCATGGGGAGGACCACCATGGTGGGTTACAGCAAAAGATGAGATCTCTTGCTCCTTGGTCTTCTGACCACACAGAGGGTTCCTGTGGCTCTCATATAAAGATAAAACTTCGAGATCAACTGAATTGTCATGAAGCAAGCCTTCATGAGGAATTTTTTATTGAAGAACTTCATAATTAATGTTCCCATTATTGGAAAATGAGGGAGTAGAATCTTACATTCCAACAGATAACTGACTGAGGGCTTCAAGAACTCCAGCATCGAGTAAGGCCTTGTTACAGATTGGTTTGATTTCTTGACTGTTCTAGACAGGCCATTTTCGTAGATGACTTCTTACTCAATTTAGCAGGGGTGTGTGCCTGTTTATGAGAAATGATCAGGTTAGGATGATTATCTCCACTCAAACTAGGTTTATGTGCCTGAATTGGTTGTCCGTATGATACGGGGGAGTACGCCCCACAACCCTCTTGGACTGGAACAGATGTGTGTGTCTGTTCCGGAGTGAATTGTTATTGTGTCACTCCACTGGTAAGGATATATTTATGTGTCTTTCCCTGGGATTTTGCTGAAGCTGTTATAATATCCTGGAAAGCATCCAGAATATGAGCAGGGATTTTCCTCTACTCTTTCACCATGGATAGAATATGCTTGGTGACATCAGCTGCCGGAATGGGGATATACGTCCATTCCGTGTTTGGAGTAGGTGTATGTGCTTGCTCATGTCCTCCTTTTCCGATAAATGATTCCTGACTATACTCACATGTGGGGGAGAGAATTGAGTATGCCTCCTGTTTGTCACCGGAGCTTTCCAACTGACTTCTCTGAATTCTACCAAGAGAGACTGTTGGTAGGCTTGATTAGTACTAGTAGGTGTATGTGCCTGCTGATTGTACTTCACCGAACATGGTTGATGAGATCCATCATATGTAGTCAGATGAGCCTCCTGACTAGCTGATGATGTATAAAAGGTATATGTTCCTGTCTATAATACTCCGCAGGAATTGCCTGGCGGGATTGGAAAGATGCTGCCAAACGAGTCTGGTGGACAATGGAATTTAAATGGGCAATTGTGTGTTCCTGCTCGTTTCTTGCAACCAAGTTAGGTTGGTGTACTTCTCCGAAGATGGAAAAGATGAGAACCTACTCACTGTTAACTGGACTTCGCCTCTGGAAATTCATCTTGCCTGCTCGGGTTCGAGGAACCTGAGCCGAATGCCTGGAGTCGGTACCCTCATCATGTTGAGGATAAACTGCTGCATGAGTCAAGATACGATTGTTGATGGGATCCCTCGAAAAGGACTCATGTCTCCTTGAATTAAGTCCCTGAGGGACCTGCTCATTCACCTCCTCAGAATATTAGAGCGAATGGTGATTCCGTTCTGGGGATAATGACCCTAAACGGTTCGAGACGGTGGTTAAAACCACCTGCTTCTTGATCACTGGTCATTTTTTTCTGAACGACCAGTGTGAGTTGTTCACTTGGAGGGATTTTCGGGCAGCCTCTAGAGTTGGAATAGTACCATGTTGACGGTACTCCTTAACCAGCGCCTTTGATACCCAGCGTTGAAGATGCTAAGTAGGTGATATCGTCCTCAGAGGAGATGATGATCCAGCAGGAGTAGCAGCAGTGGAATTTGCAGCAGAAGTTTTCACAGCAGACGTACTCATGGATGTGAACTTAATAGAATCAATTCTAGAAATGTAGAAGATCTTGTAAAATAGTTCATGTTTGATATAATAGACGTAATCAAGATAAATTCAGCCACTACATCGTTTGGATGAGCACATATGTCAATGATTTTTTTTTCATCTCATTGAGTTTTAAATAGGAGCCTAACAAATAATGAAAACATCATTTTGACTTGGTTAAGGATTCAGGTCAGGTTCACCGTTTTTTGTTTCCCTTTGGAATTTGAGATTACCTCATTGATTTATGGTTAAAAAATTCCAAGCAGTTTCTAACGGTTTTTCTCATAGAACCGGTAACATCCAATGATTCCATATCCATTTGAACCTACTTTCCAAAGGTAGGTGCTCATTAGTTGTAGACTAATGAGGCTTAGGAATTTTCATTGGTCGAGAGGATGGGAGGTCGGACTCATCACACCTTTTTGAGGGGAATTATTGTCTACTCCGTGACTCTCATTATAGATTTGAGTTATGTTCGTGAATCCTTGTTACATTACCAAGTATAAAATGATTTTTCCTATAGATCTAACAATCAATGATTCATATGTAGGAAATTTAGAGAATATTTTATATGTATTTGAGGTTATTCATTGATAAAGAATAATCTCAATTTATTAGAGATTCTTAGTCAATAGTATCCTTTGATACATAAATGACTCTTGGTCATTATGATGACCATACTAGTTTTAAAGACACTCAGTGGGGCACTTGAAGTTTATTGTCATTCAGAAGGACATTAATTATTTCAAAGTTGGGATCATACCCACAGATGGGCTGCCTACGTATCCTTTATTTTGGAAAAGGAATCAGAACCCACATAGTTCAATTAAGGGAGTATGATGTTTATGATTGATGGCTCAAAGAAAGATGTCATAATTACTTTTACACTCTAAGATCACGTGAGTCATGCTCGGTGTGAGAAACAAGAGGAATTGGTAAATCCAGACAATTGTGCCATGAAATATGAAATCATAAGAAATGAGGATTATGATTTACTTTAGGGAATAAATCCAGGAATAGGGTCCATAAAGATATATGTGCTTCATGGATATTTGGATACTCTAATCTTAGGTCTTACTCCTAAGGAAGATGACCAAGTTAGGAGGGGACATATGATTGGGTTTTATTCCAGAAAAGGAATCCCAGATCAAATGTAAATTAGGACTAGTTAAGGGACTTAGGGCTTACTGCTAAGGAGGATGCCCATAATTAATGGGAATTATGACTGGGACTTACTTTTGAAAAAGAGGCCCAGGTAAAGAGAATTATGGTTGGGGCTTACTCTTAAGAAGAATTACCATTCTTGAGAATTATGACTAGTCCTTAATCCAAAAAAAGAGGCCCAGGTTAAGGGACTTGGGGCTTACTACTAAGAAGGAGGCCCAGATTAGGGGACTTTGGGGCTTACTCCTAAGGAGGATGCCCAAATTTGAGAATTGTGACTGGGGTTTATTCTTGAAAATGAGGCCCAGTTTAATGGGTTCTCTCATATTAAAGTATGAGCTTGAATAAATTAAATTTCAATCATTAGTGATATAAATATGTGTAAATCACTAGGTTTTGATAGATATTCCAAGAAGATCATTTCAGATAAGGAAGTAAAATCAAGAAATCATGCCATAAATTGATTTGAAGAGTGTCTTGGAGACTGAATCTTGAATAGGAGGGGTATAATGTCATAATAAGGGTTAAATGGGCATAAAGGGAACCCAAAAAGGTAGGGGCGCCCATGTCCTGGCAAGCGCGCAGGTACTGCGTGGGCGCGCAAGTCCTGGGCGCACAGGTACACCTACGCGGCACATGGGTACTTGCGCGGTTGTCAGTCCTTAGGGTAATACTTGGGAGAAAAATGGCTAAAACACTTGGTATTATCCCTAGAGGCTTTCTAGAAGAGGGCGCACAAGTTCGGGTGAAGAATTAGGGCGACATGCAAGTGTTTCTATTTCCCTTAAGGGTAAAAACACCTTAGGCGCACAAGTGGTAGTGAATTCTATCACTTAGACCTTAATCCTCTTGTTTAGACCTTCCATTCTAGGTAAAGAATTACCTTATAAGTGTTCGGGAGACCTGAATAAGAGACTTGGGTGTTCAGAGCTCTATATGTGAATTCTGGAAAAAATCCTCCTCCAATGGGGGGGGACCACCGGGTCTATTTATAGGCTATTGAAGAGCCCGAGCGGTTATCACTTAGGACGTGCAAGTCACTTGTGTGACCATTAAGCGTCCCGCAAGTTCACCGGCACGACAGTGATGGATCTTGCGCGGCGTATGTTCTTTTGAAGCCTTGTTCATGCGTTTGTCGGTTTTTGATGATTTATTGAAAGGCTGAATCTATTTGTGCTAAGTCATTTCCCTTTACATTTCTTTGGACTCAGTGTTGAAAAGGATCTTCAATAGTAGTATCAATGATTTTTTTTAGAAACATATCATGATTTTGAAGACTTTTAACCCTGAAAAATAAAATTGGATAATGTTTTTATTGAAATATGAGTTTGAAGAAAATTTTTTAATAACTATAGAAGAGGCCAATCACTGCAACTCTGATCAAATTACCCAAAATTGGGGAAGAATTTGTGATCTACATTAACTTTCTAGAAATGAAATTGGTTTTTTAATGATGAAGAAGGAAAATTTGATATATATTGTGACTCCTTATAATTAATGATTCATGAGTAAAGCTACATGACACATGAGCTGAAATTGGATGTATTGTTCTTCATGTAGCTGATATGGTAATATTATCTCTATAGAGAGATGTGTGAAATCTAAAAAAATTAACAAATCCACACATATATATTCACATAAAAAGAAAACAATTTGTACTAAGGAAAGTGTCTAGATATATTTAGATGTTATTATTATTTAACCTATTACCATCTAGGGAAGTTGAACAAAGTGGATGATGCTATGAGAAGAAATGATCCTAAAACCCTATCCATGATTATAATTATAGGAGATCCAATCTTAATGTGAATTCATAGGACTAACATGGGAATAATAAAATGATATTTGGCCAAACTTTCTCAAATAATTGATCAAATATGTATTCTTAATAGGATAAATGAATCTTAAAAGGATAATGAGGTGATATAGAAAATGTTAGAAAATATTCAATTGTTTTAAATTGATAAATATAGTGTCATAATACTTTGAACTGAATATGTGTCTCATTAAAACTAGTACTAGTTGCTGAGCTTATGGTTGATTCACATATCTCATTCCTCTTTTTTTATCTAGGTATCACAAATATGTATGGATATTTGAAGCTAAATATGACAACCCTGGTTGGTATTATGCATATAATTAAAAACTATTTACATAATATTACACATAATACAACCAAAAAGGTAAATAATTATAGTTTATTTCAAATTTAGGAACATATCATAACATCAGGAACATGGTATATGATACCATTATTGATAACATTCATAATGTTCTTATAAAATTACATATCTTTTAAATAGTATTGGATAACATGTGGACCAATAGAATAAAAAGGAGACCTATAAAGGCTAGTGTGGGAATAAAAATGGCATAACATGAATAATTACATATATGGTAGACAATAGTCTTATCAGTGATTCATTAAAAGAGTTATAATCATAGACATGGATAAGAAGGCACGATATAGTACTATAACATGATGTCAATATGAGAAGTGTGACAGAAACTCGAAGCACTACATTATAAACACAAGTCAAGGCCAAATACAAAGGAATCATGACTAAAAATAGTTTTTTGATGGAATAGGTTCACTCTCTATTCAAATTCATCATGTATCATGAAACTAAAACATTAACAATTGTATTGGAGTGATAAATAATTCTATTTGGACCTGTCAATTTCATTTCCTTCTCGTCCTTATGTGTGCCACATAAGTCATAGAACATGGAATCATTTATCATCATATTTAATTACATCATTATGAAGTGTGTAAAAAATATATATAAGTCCCCAATAAATGTAGTGAAATTTAATAAATGTGAACTCAATTGATATTAAAAGTATATGTTAATTCACTACACATTTCTTTAGCCTAAATAATTGATTTGAAATTTCAGTAGCATAATGACGTGACATAAAGATTCATAAAATGTGTTGATGAGAGAGAAATGGATCTCTCATTATTTTGGAATCAAATTTTAAATTAAAATGTTATGGTAAAACATATACCAATATTAGATATTTGAAATTGAATGCATAAGATAATTATGAAACTTAAATAATGAATAGATGGAAAGGATCCCTTTCCTTGAAAGGGAGATTCCAAAAACTTGGGAGGAGCTTACTAAGAGCATGGGGAAACTTGGATATGACACTATGGAGGTTTGGTAAGTGTAATGACGTGATCAATGGTTTTGTATGATTATAATTGGGATCTTTAGTGGGTGTATATGGTAAAATAAAGGGGAGTTCTTTATCATTTCTCAAACATAGGTTATGGGATCTATATAACTGAATCACAAAAACAACAAACAATCCCATGATTTTCAATGATTTTATAAAAATATGGGTTTTTTTAATTATTATATTAGGTAATGAGATAAAATTATTTATATAATACCCTTGGTGATATGGAATTGAGTCATATTCATTAAAGAAATGATTTTAAACCCCAAAAATATATTATAGGTTTTGGAGGATTCAAAATGACATTATAAAATTAATAAAATTAAATTAATATCTCATTATTTTAAATGTGAAACATATTATTTTTTATAGATACACTTTATTTTATTTATTATATCATTTTTTGGTCATTATGATGTTATAAACAAACTTTATATTTATACTGTATAAATTTTTTTTCAAAAAATTAAATTGTCTCGAAAATGATGAAAATTTATCCATGGGATAATTTCAACATTACAATTCCAAAAATAATATTTATTTTTAAAATATAATTTCTTAAATATTTGAATTTTCACTTTAACAATAACAATCAACATCTTTTCAGAAATGATGTGTTTTTTACAATAATACTTTTCGAACGCTTATAAAAATGACATTTGACTTCCAAAAAATTAAATAACAATTTTAATTTAATAATAATTTTTCAATTAATATATTTCATTAAAATATTTGTTATTTCAAAAATCAATTACTTACTCAAAATAAATGACTTAATTGAAATTTATTATTACCCAAAAATTAAATTTGTGTTTTATTATATCAAAAGAGAAATAATTTATCAAATAAAATAAATAAGATAATATTTACATGATTCAATTGAAAAAATAAATACATTTTCATATTATTATGGTCATGATACACATCTTTTTAATACACCATCAAAGTATCAAATAATAAGGTTCATAGTGGCGAGACATTCATTGGGGAGTTCAATTTACATGGTTTGCATCATGATCTCGATCAACATAAACATCTCTCATAAAAAGATTCACCCATGATTAAGTTTTTCGATCACATATTGGGATTGTTTAAAGAAAAATACTAGTTATACTATCTCACTTGGTATCTTTAATAAACTGGGCTTCGTAGGGTACATTCCAACTTGTTGAAGCCATCAATTCCTATGACTTTTTCAGTTCGATTTTTTAAAAACAAACATTTATAAAAACCATTTGATTATTTTTTAATCGATATATTATCAATAGTAATATTATATAATGGAATTTAAAATAAATTAATATATGTGAATTTTTTTTCTACATCCATATTATATATTAATGATTTTATTTTAATTTCATGAGGAATTTTATTTATAAATTTTTGGTCATTAGATTCTTCCCATTTCGAATGTTTTCCCATGAAATTTTAATTTCCCACACCAAAATAGATTTTGGTAATTCTATTTCAACAATTACTATAGTTCCCAACTTTTGTTTCATAATTATGGTTTCTCCACAGGACATGGACCAAGTTAATTTTTTTATATAGTAGAAATTTTTCCCTAAATTATAATATCTTCATTAGTTTACCATCATAGGAATGATCGTTATACAATGATACAACATATGTTTTGATGATATATGAGGGGTCTTTTATGTACTTCCTCAAGAGTGATAGGTGTAACACATAATGTAGGTGAGATATGTCAGGTGGGACTACTCGTCAATAGGCCATTCCCCTAATGTGTTAAAGGATATAACAAATAATGACGTATCATGGATTGATCTTTCATTTCTCACAAAATCTCATTACATTCTCTTATAAATATTTGTCAAGGAAGAAATTGTCTCTAACATCCAACTATATTTTTCTGCTATGATTTTCATCTTAGCTCTTTTTTTGAATCTACGAATCCTTGATGATCTGCTAAATGGTCTTGATAAATTCCTCTATTTTCTTGGCCATTTTAGGATCTAGAAGTGTGTGTTCCCCAACTTCATCCCAAAAATATTTTTTTACACCTCCTCCCACAAATGGATTCATAGGGAGCCTTTTGGATGTGATATTCAAAACTATTATTGTATGATAACTAAACTGGATTAGTATTTCAATCACATACTCCTTTGAAGTCAATTGAGAATATTCTCATCATATAATCTATTATCTGAATAGTTTACTGATATTGGTCGTAATGTTATGGGTGGTAATACATGATGAAGTTAAAATCATTATTTATATCATTTTGGAGACTCTTCTAAAGATAGAGGTAAATATTGTGTCTTCATTAGATAAACTCGACATTGGTGTTCCATCCATCCTTGACATATATCTAATACAAATCCTTAAAAATTGATCAAGTGAGGAATCTTCTCAAATATCATTAAAGTGATAAATACTTATAAGATGACCCACCACAACATTCACCAACTAACCCAGTTACCCTAGTGACCCGATAACCGAGTCATCCCTAACATACACCAAAGCGCATTCCAAATCCCCATGGGTTGGAGACTAGCACATGGAATCAACGGTCCGAATGGCATGAAGGTCTTCAATTTTTTATTATTATTTTTGATAATATACCTTTCAAGGGGTGAGGTGGAACCCTTACAAGGTCTGAAGTCTTCGATACAATTACATGACTAATAGGTTTTTGAGGGAATCAACCTGACAAGACAACATGGAACTGCTCCTCCCAGCATATTTCATGATATCAGCACTCCACATTTACAGGGCTAGTTGGCTAGTTGTCCTATGCAAGGCTACACAGGCCTTATACTGATGGCAATGAAATTCCATCTCATTCTTCAAAATCCAGTTAGCTCTACTCTGGTGGATGTGCCTTCCCAGAATCCTCATCTGAAGCCTTGTTCCTTGTATTCAAACTAGTACATCTAAAATCAAGTGGCCCAATGGACATGGGGTGGCCCTAAGGTATTAAGATGACCCAAAGCCCTTGAGAACCAACTAGCCCGAAGGCCTTGGGTGGCTCAAACACGTTGTAGGACTCGAGGCCAAAACTGATGGCCCAAAGGCCCAAATGGAGTAATAGTTCTAGTTGCTACAATACCAAACTGTACCAGCTACAATGCTGATATGGCGCCTTCTATAGCACTGCTACATGGCCCGATATAGTACTTCTACATTAATGATAAAGTTCATGCTACATGGAATCATAAAAATGAAATTAGGAATAATTTTGAAACAATCATTGTGTAAGTAAATGAAACAAGATAGTATTCATACAAAATAAACTACATTTGGAAAAATTTACTCAATTGAAAATTGGTATAACAACCCAATGTACTATAATAATTTACCAAAAAACAAGAAAATCTTCCCATGTCCCAATAGATGAAAATCACCATGTACACAGATCAACATCAAGAACCATCACAAGGGGTTATTTACCCCTTCTTAAAAATGGATAGAGATAATCTAAAGACACCCAGAGGCATAGGTATGTTGTGAGGAAAAAATCTCAGTAGGGTCTCACAAAAGACTCCATAACTGATGTCAATCTTTAATTAACCAAAGAGATATCTTGAAATTTAAAACTAATAGGGTTTTCATTTCATATGAATAATTTTAAAAATCATTATTGATATTTCAAAATATGTATATACATTAAGAAAATTCATTAATTTTCAATATATAAGAAATATCGAAAATAATGGAACTTTTTGCAAAAGGATTAAATAAACTCATATATATATATATATTTGTTTATATAAATAAGAAGGAATGTGAAATAGTATACAATAACATGATATATTCTTTTGAAATACAAAAAAGTGAGCAACATAGTCCACTGATTTAGAAGTTAGGATAGTCATAGTATATATAGAATCCACAAACAAGGTGACACAGAAATATTTACGTATTCCCCTTTGAACTCATGCCAACGGGGACTCATACCCATCACCTAAGGGATGTTAAATGATGCATTTATGTTTTGCAACATTGTAAATAGTAACATGACATCTAAATATCTCACTAATTGACTATGTCGAGAATTTTCTCTAGAAACAAATGATGAGGAATTTATTTTAAAAAACATTTAAATAAAATTAATACCATTCACCTTTTCAATGAGAAAATTTAAATTTAAAAAACATTAAACAAGATTTTTTATAAAAAAAACATGCATTTTCTGAGATAAAACCCAAAAGTTCCTATCAAAACCATTTTATGCCATTTTTAAAATAAGAATTCAAAATCAATTCAAACATAAATTTATTAATCCAATTTAATAAATTAAATTCATCAATATAATTTTTCAAAATATTCCATAAATTTCACAATGAATTCCAAATTCAAGGGAATTGAGGGTTTTCAAAATTTGCCAGAACATCTATTTAAAAAATTAAATTAAAAAAATTTAATTGAAACATATTCCATAAAATCCAAAATTTAAATTAATCATTTAAAATTTCACAAATTTCCAATACCACTTTCTAATTCATTAGAATTGGGGTTTTTCCAATTACCACACAAAATAAATTGTTAAAACCCTAATTCAATGGAATTGGGTTTTTATACCAGAAAAATTGAATGAAATATAATTTCAATCAAGAATTTAAATTTAATTCAAACCATTGAACAAAAATAAATCAATTTCGGGTTAATAAATTTTTTCCTTATAACAGAACCACCTACCTCAGGACTAATGGAACTCGTAATGCCAAACCATAGTTGGGATTTGACAACGAAGAAACAAGATCACATAATCGAGGAAATAGTTATTATAATTATGATTATAATTCAAAAATGAACGTATTAGACCCAAAATTTAAAATGGGGATACATAAAACCCTAGGGAGGATAAGATTGATTATCAGAGACTGAGATTTTGGTAAGGAAACTGATTTGGATAAGATCAAAATGAATTCCTCAAACATTGAATTGATTTCAGGAGAGTTATGTGGGGAGAAAAAATCATTTTGGGATCTCCATAGATGGGATAAATTTATTATTGATTTTTCATGTTTGTTACGTCCAGAAAGTTATTTTTTGAATTTTTAATCAAATTTTGTATTATTTTAAATGTCGTATGCATTGTTTCATGTGTCGAGACACATTGTTTCAAAAATCATATAGAAAAACTATGTACCTATTTTAAATTGGCCACATAGTTTCTCCTAATAGGGAGAAAAGCCTGATAATCCCTACACAAAACATGATAAAACTACACTACCTGGGTTTTTATGGTTTGGTTGGAGATGGAACATGGTTTTCCCAAACTATTCACCAAGCGTTCATTAGCACCAAAGAATAAAAGGATCTATAAATATACTCTATAGAACCCCCTAATGAAAAAAACCAATGCATGATAAAAAATAGGGGTTTAGGAATATATTAAGATTATATCATTATTCTATATCGCCCCCACCATAGAAAATGTCTATCCCCAAAAACCATACTTAGATGGAACCATTAAAAAATGTTGAGCCCAATGCTATCACAGTAGTTCCTCCCTCTCCAAAACCTAATGAGAATTAGAACCATGCTACCATGTCACTGGAACTGATGTTATCTTCCTCCCAAAATGTACTTATTTTTCAGAATCAACTATCATGGATTTTCATTTAGTCATAGATAAATCAGCTTCAACCCCAAGATCTATCTATCTTAGAAAATGAGATGGAATAGAAAGACACGTTCGATGTTGAGCTATATGGAACACATTATGTATCGAGGTCTACTATGTTGGTTGTGATAAATGGTAATAGTCCTTTAAAAACTACTCAATAACCTCAAAAGGTCCCAAAAAATGTGGATAACGTTTCCATTACATTCTAAGTATTTGATTACCCAACCAAGGTGAATCCTTCTAAAACATAGGTCCGCCCACTCCGAATTCTATTAGAATATGGAAATGATCATCATAAGACTTATATCATCTCTTTTTAGTCCCCGTTATCTAAAGAACCAACTATATATTTATTTTCATATATTAGAACATTCTTGGCATATCCAATGAATTTTCACCAATCTCAAACCTACAAAATAGAGATTTACATGGATAGTAATACAAGGTCTCAGAATGGGCCATTCTAATCATAGACTGTTGAATGTTGTTATAAGAAAATGCTATTATCCCTAAGTGGTCTTCAGAAGATCAACTAAATCCTATAAAAAAGTGTTATGCATATCCACAAGAATCTGTATAGCTATTTTTATTTTTACCTCTAACTACTGATGGTATGACATACTCAAGTAGACGTGTGGTCATAGTGCCTGCTAAAGGCCACTCCATATGTGATAAGTAAACTGAGGATCCCTATCAAATAATATAAAATATAGACCAATGTGATATGAGAAATATCATTCACATATATATTTCATAACTGCTAAACTTTTATTGTATCATGAATGGGTATAAAGTGATTCGGCTTGATCATCTTGTAAATCACAACCCAAATCACATTCTTCATTCTCTGGGTAAGTGAAAATCCATTTACAATGTCCATATATATCTCATCCCACATCCATTTTCAGAATAGAAGTGGCTAAAGAACACCCTAAGGTTTTTGGTGCATAGCCTTAACCTTATTTTACATATGAAAATGAGAAATAAATTCAACAAATCGTCATCCCACACTTGGACACCAGAATTGAGAAATCTTGCCATATAAAATCTTCCTAGATCCTAGGTTCACTGCACACTTGAAAATATAGTAATCCATAATTATCAATTTATTTATTTGAGACAGTGCAAAAAATGGACCCAAAAACATAGAATGCCCTCTTTGGAGAATCACTACTCATTAATGGTCACCCCACCATAAAGAGATTCTCAAATGCTAAAAAACTCATCATGAAGATTTTGTTCTAACTGAATCAATTCAAGAAGAGTTTATTTCAACTAAACACTGGACAAGGAACCCTCAACCCCTTATTTACAGACTCTAAAATAAAACTGCTAAAATAGATTCATCAAGTTATGCTCTTTGGATAGTTCTTTCACTACATGGAACTAAATTTTCCTGATCAAATAATCTAAATCAACATTTCCATCACAGGGGGTATAAAAGATGTCGAAATCAAAAGGGTTTAGGTATACCAACCAATGTCTTGGGAAGAGATTTAAACATATTTTGGGGGATGATATAACTCATTCTCTTGTGGTCTGATAGCACGGTAAACCATTTTCTCTAGATTTAACGCCTCAAACTCTTAAATTCGTGTATCACAACTGTATGTTTGAGTTCATGGGTCAGATAATTTTGCATATTTGGAATAATATAGTGAGATTTATAAGAAATGAAATGATACGCTTCATAAAAAAATCCTCCCAAACCTGAATCCAATGCTCCATTGAAGACCAAATAGCCTTGGTCAGCCTCCATAAGGGTCAACACTGGTGCAGTAGTCATAAGATGATACAACTCCACAAAATAATTCTAACATTTTTTCATCCCAATAATACCTTACTCCCTTCCTGGTAATAGGAGTCATTGGAGAATCTCTATTTATGATGTCTTTAATGAACAGATGAAAGTACAAAGTTAAAACAATGAATCACTTATTATTGAATTCATTATGTGGTTGTTCACATGTTATAAATGAATTCACCTTGTTAGGATAAACTAATATTCCCAGGTCTTACTCAATGTGTCCCCAGATCATTACATCAAAAATCCATAAATCTCATTTTGAAAACAAATAAAAATGTTAGTGATTACACAACATAATCAAAACATTTTTATAATGATGCACATGATCCTCTTCATACATAGAGTAAACAAGGATGGAATCTACAAGTAACATCATGAATGTATCTCGATACTAGTGGAGATTCATTTTTATTGAATGCATAAAAACTACATGATAATTAGTTATACCAAAGGGAATGATAATTTAATCATAATGGCCACATAATCTCTTAAAAAGTGGTATTATGAATGGATGATTATATTATTCTCAAATGATGTTAACCAGAACAATGAATAGTCATTAAGAACTACTTTTACCCCTTCAAATAATCCAACCGATCATCAATCCTTGTAAAAATATAAATTTTCTTCACTATAAATCAGTTATGTTTTTTATAATCAATTCATACATGAAGGGAACAATTGAATTAAATTGAAATTAGAATAGGCACTGCCTCTGGTGACACCCTCATGCATATAATGCATTTCTCAAGAAGATAATCAAACTCATACTGTAACTCTTTCATTTTAGATGGTTCTTCAAAGTATGAGGGAATGGAAACTTGTTATGAACCTTGAATTAACTCCATAAAAAAACTCAACCAATATTACTAGTGGAAACCAGAGAATATTGAAGGAAAAACATCAGGAAAATCAACAACAGCTTTAAGGAGATCCCCACACAATGATTCCCACTCCCAATCCAAGGAAAACTCAAATATCACATTCCAATACATCATATAAGAATATCCAACTCTACTCAACCTTGGTTTCCATTCTTCCTAAAATAAACAACACACTCCATCAGGAACAGTAAAGGATAACCATTAATGATAACAATAAATATGTGGTTTATTAGAAATTATCTAATCCATCCCAAAAAGTATATCAAGAGTTTTCATAATGAGAACTAGAAAATTAAACGAAATGTCAACATTTAAAAGATAGAAAACACAAGGGGGACTAAAGAGGCACTTATATCTCTTTGTAAAAATGGGTGAAGTAATATCCATTGCATAAGATAAAATATCTATAATAAAATTTAACAAATTAACAATATGTGTTGAAATAAATAAATGAGATGAACTATTATAATATATTTTAGTTACTAATAATGAAGATATAATAATGGTACCTCTCACAATAGTTAGACCCCTAGCTTTTTCTTATTGAGACTCTTCCATAGTGTGATAAGGCTTTATTCACGATTTCTAGGGAAAGAACCCATTTTCAAATGAATCAACATATTTTTTCCATATTTTTAGATGGTTCTGATGATATATTTCCACTACGTAGAGTGGAATAAACAAGGAATATTCTCTTTTAGTGAACAAACCATCTTCGGGAGCCAACGTTCTGGGGTGCCTTAGTGAAAACCAGCTTTGAATGTCCCAACATTCCACACTGGTAACAAACTAAAGGACTGCTACCAGGGACTATATATGTTTAATAATTACCCTACTATCGAGTTCAACAATAATAAACATCATGATTCGACTTTTCATTAGATAAATTCATAGATCAACTAGGAGAGAATGAAACTCTAAAAACCATGAATTTACATCAAGGACCATCTCGACCATCAATACTTTATCCAACACATCTGCTTTTAAAGACAGCTTCGGTAAGATAAACTGGGAATGAATATTCTATAAAACTCCAAACACATACCATCGAAACATAATCATATATTTTGATACCAAATGATGTCATAACTACACATGCTCAAGATAATGGACTGTATATTTGGGAACAGAGTTTTCAGACTTATCATGTTTCGAAATTATCATATCCTTTTACAACATCATTCTCTTTGGATAGAATTGGTTGAAGAAAAAAACCTTGAGGACTTCCCACTATATTACCTCATGTTTCATCACCATCAAGATCATGTCCCACTATATTCTACATGTTCCTTCCTATATAAAGGTGGGGAAATTCACATGGATTTAGAATGGTGTGTCCTAGGACCGAAGAAAATGCTCCATCTTGATCATCCATTTCCCAGCCACCTGGGGAGAATTTGATCCTTTTAATGATATGGGATTTTGAAAATGGAACTATTAAGGAAAAAGAATTTGAACAAACCTCTGAGGTTTCATAGTTGGAGCCTGAATAAGAATAAGAGGTGGTGCCTACCCAAGAGCTTGGACAGTGTTCACAGTCATCTCTACATGACACGGGTCTACAAGAGTATTGGATCATGATGAGATCTATACATATACTCAATCAAAACAAACTCTTATGTCCCAAAAAAAGTTCACAATTCATGCTGATCCAAGATAAGATGCTCATACCAAACCTCTTTTACCAATTTTTCATGAATTATCCCCGGTAACATAGTAATCCAATAACCGAACTGAACCTGACGTATCCTAATTGAAAATAGTGAACCCCATTGGATGGTGAATAGTACCTAACATCGTACAAAATTAATGCTTGGATTATTTTTTCACAAAAATTGTGGAGGTAAAAGAAAAAAGATAGTACACATATGAAAGAAACACAATAAGAAGATATCTACTAGAATTCAAACATGCATAATAATCAAAAGTAATATAACCTGGTACCAAAAAATATGAAAATTTTCTGAAGTCTCAAAAGATGAAACTCAACAAGTCCATGGATCAATAGCTAAAAAAACCACCTAGGGGTGCATTACCCCTGCTTGAACCAAAAATGAGATAATCTAAAAGTACCTAAAGGAATGCATAGGGTGTGATCTAAAAATCCCTGTAGGGTCTCACCATGGATTCCATAATTGATTCCCATATTAAATTAACCAATGAGAGAGAGTTCAATTTAAAACAAATTGGTTTGGAATTTTTAAAGGATAATTAAAAAAATTTAAGATTTACATTTCAAAAGAATGAATAACATTATGTAAAGGTTTTACTTCTCAATTGATAGATATTTAGAAAATAATGGCACTTTTAATAAGTGTCTTAAATATAAAATTTTATATAAAAAAATATATAAATGAGATAGTATGTAAAATAGTTTCTCACAATGTCATACATTCATTTAATATACATTCAAGCTAGCTACATGGTCAATTACATATGAAGGTATGGTAGTTATAATCTATAGGGACTCCAAACTCCTGGTGGTAAGAAAATAAGTCAATAAATCCCATCAAAATCATGCCCAATAAGAATCATCAACATTAACTAAGGGATGTAATGAGTTGAATTTATGTTTTTGAACATTGTAAAGTGAAACGTATTTTCTAAATAACTCACTAACTAACTAAGGCTTTAATTTTCACTAGAAAAAAACATTAATGAGAAATTTATTTCAAGAAACCATAAAATTATATTAATCCCATTCTCAAATTAAAATATTCTAATATCCATTTAAAAACCATAACATGGGTTTTTAATAAAAAACATGACATTTCCATGATTGATGTGAAATGTTCCAAACAAATCCATATTTATCCATTTTCCAAATAACAATTTTAAATCAATTATTAATTAAATTTTATAATTCAATATGACAAATAAAATTTGTCAATAGAGTTTTTCATAAGATTCCATCCATTTCACAATAAACTTTCAATTCAATAGAATTAGAGTTTATCACAATTTTCGATCAAATTCATTTCATGAATTAAATTAAAAAACATAATTGAAACTATTTCCATCAAATCTTTAATTTAAATTAACTGATTTAAATTTCCCAAAATTTCAATAAACACACCCCAATTTTATGTAATTGAGAGTTTTCCCAATATCATGCAAAACCAAAATATTAAAACCCCAATTCTTAGAATTTAGTTTTTTTTTTTAAAAACAAATTGAAATAATGTAAATGAATTTAACTCAATAAATTTAAATTAAAAAAAAGAAATTTGGGGATAATAATATTTGGGCATCATAACGGGACAACCAACTCAAGGATTAATTGAACTCAAAATGTTAAACCATAACCGAAATTTGTCAGTAATGAATAATAATCACGTAATCTATGAAACAAGGAAAAACCTAGGTTTTTAATCCAAAATAGATGGAATTAGATCCACAATTCAACACAATGAACCACATAAGCCTATGGAGGAGAAGAGGGATCACAAAAGATAGATACTTGGGTTAGAAAACTAACCAATAAATGATTGGATGGAATTCCTCAATCATCAAATCAAATCTAGGAGGAATACAAGGATTCTAAAACTCATCATGGGAGATCCTAGTATTGGAGATATCAATTAAGGTTCTTTCTAGTCCATCTAGGGAATTAAAAGGGGTTTGGGAGAATTTATTCAAAATTTGTATTAATTAAAATCTAGTAGATATGGTTTCTTGGGTAGAGCCACATAGTTTTTCAGACTCTATGAAAAAAATAGGTAAATGTTTTAAATTCACCACTCATATTCTCCTAAGAGGGTTCATGGTCTGACAATATATTATTCCACTATGAAAAAACCTCCATCCTGGGTTTTCATTGTTTGGCTTGAGAATGAGCACATTTTTTAAAAATGTGCACCAACCATGAAGTAACAGAAAACTTTTCTATGTTTATAAGAAAAATCATGATGAAACCCCAAATTAAACACAACCATATAAAAATAAAAAATATGGGTTTTCTAATTCCTCAAAAGTGTAAAATGTTGTTACAACAACCCATATAGCATTATTTCATCTTGATGTGTTTGGAATACCTGTGACAAAGTCAATGTCTATGTTCTCCCATTTTCATATTGGTATGTGTAACGGTTGGATCATCCTCTTTTATTTTTTTCCATTCCACCTTCTATTACAAGAATACAAGACATGTTGATGTATATTCTTCGATCTTCTTAATAATATTATCTTATAAATAGTACTCTCATAGATCTCAATAAATATTTTTTCTTACTGGATGTATGGAGAAGGTCATGAAAAATGCACTATCTAATATAAAATTCATTATTTTTGGATTTTATAGAAGAAATATATTTTTCCAAATAACACAACTCCAACTTTATTAAAATTGATAATTTAGAATTTTCCTTTTTTATAGCTTCCACTTTTTTCTGAATTACAACATCATCTTGTTGAGAATCTATTATCTTATCAAAAAGGGATGGATGATAAATAATTTTTGAAAGGATTGATGATGGTACAAACTTTATTATTTTAATTACCATCCTATTTAAGTCTATAAAAATTAGATCCTTCTCAATTATCATCAATGATGAAATTAGAAGATCATTTATAATTAGAATGTCTCTCACATTATTTTATTTCCCAGTATGTTCATGGATTGAGAATTAAAAATATTTGATCATATCTAACCATGTTTAATGGTGAATATGCATATCTTTATATAGGAATATATACTTGTTCCTTTGATGATCTGTATATATTTACAACTTATCCATAAAGAGATTATGTAGTTATATTTTCAATGTGAATATGTCCATAGCCAACTCCTGATCTTTCATTGCATAGGTCTATTCCTGAAAATTCAATTTCCATAAGGCATAGGCTATCACTTTTTCATTCTACCGTAACACACAACCCTATACCTTCTTCAAATCATCATTTTATTCCACAAAAAGTTCTTTAATTATTCGTAGTGTGACTACCAGTGTAGTTATGAGAATCATTATAAATACCTTGATGTTGTCTACAAATTCATCATTCCAAACACACTTCAATCTCTTGTATGTTATCTTGGATTTTTTTGTTTGAATATCATGATTAATTTCTTAGAAACCAATGAAAATAACATGTTAATCCAAAAAGACAATGGATATATTTCAAAAATTTTGGAATTGACTTTCATTTAATTACTTCTATTTTTGAAGGACCATTGATATCCCATATTTTATGTTACTATTACCCTAATAATGATAGTTCCTTCCATGAAAACTCACATTTTTGTACATTTAAAAAATATTCTATTTTCCAAATGTATTTGTCATATTTATCATTTGATCCTAATGTTCCTCCTTGATTTTAGTTTATATTCAAATATCAAACACACATTTTTTGAGGTAATATCTATAGACACTATTCATCATGTCCATGAATATTGATGGAGAATTAGTGAGTCTGAATGGAATTACTATTTACTCATAGAGGTCATACGTTGTTTAGAAAGCGATTATGGGGATATACTACTTATTCTCCAATACTTGATAATATCCCAATAAAAGATCCACCTTTTAGAAGTATTATTCTCCTTATTGTCAATAAAATAAGTCATAAATTAATGGAATATGATACTTTATATTTATAATAATCTTGTTGTGTTTAAGATAATCAAGGAAAAGGTGCATTAACTAGTACTTCTTCTCAATGAAGAGAAATGGTGCAGCTTAATGTGAAGCGCTTGGTATTATGAAGCCTTTATCTAGAATCTGAAGTAGTTGTTTCTTAAATTACTCATGTTAGACTAAATACATTCTATACATATTCTTGGATAATTGAAATGACTTATATATACAGTAGATTGGTAATTCAACCTCTCAGGTAAGAGGAAGATAAAAAAATTAATTTGGGAAGCACATCATAGTATTCCCTCACAATGGGATTTTCTACAAGGATGACATTTTCCTTAGACTAATTAATTTGAGAAATATATTCTATTTACTTAGTAAAAAAGTCCCATTATTAAGTTTTCAGTGATGAAAAAGATGTGTCCTCTTCAATTTACTTTTACAGAATCAGGGGGTCGATTCACAATACATATAGTGATTTACGTATTCTTAAAATTTATTTTGTCTTTGTATTGGGAATCCAATATATACCAATAATTGTATAAAATTAAACTAAAGGGTTTATAACAATTCATTATCTGATTTTAAGCCCAAATATTTTGACTATGGAGTTGTTATATACTATAGATACAAAAAATCAATTGTTCCTTATTTTCAGTGATCGCTCTACAGCCATTCTTTATGGTGGTGTTTTAGTTTGTTTTAAAAACTTTTGTTATCTTATGTAATTTTTATAACCATAAAAAAATTAACATTAAATATTATTGAATTAATAACTAGCATTGAAGTTAGAACTACATTTTCATAATACACCTAAGAAGTTGTGATGGAATAACATTTACCTTACTTCCTTGGAGGTTTTTCATTTTCTCAAAAAATCCTAGGTCTTAGTGAATTGGATTCGAAATTTCTATGGTTCCATAAGATTGAATAAATAAAAATTTGGCCAAGGGATGACGATAGAATTCCATTACTTCATCAAATTAGTCGGGATTTCTCATTGATAATAAATATTTTGTGTCCCTCCATTCCACACCAAAATAATTTCTCTCCCTAATTAGTATATTTAAAGGGTTCTTCATTATGCGTTGTTGAGATGTGGGAAGATTAAATTTCAAAGAACCATTAGATTTTTCTATTGGACTACCAAAATTGTACTATAATTTCATCTTATTTTCACAATAATTCCCTTGATATTCAACAAAATCCATTTCAACATTGAGGGAACATTGAAAAAGTTTTCTCATTATTATAAAATTCTCAAATAAATAAAGATTTTTATACACGAGGGTTTATCCAACCCAAAAAAATTAGTTAAAATATAATTTGGGGGTAATGATAAAGCTAGTGGTGTTTCATGAAAGACTATTATTGTTTTATTTTTATAGCCAGATAGATCCATTGTATTTTTTTATTTACATAAATGAAATCCCTTTCGATTTTATTTCAGGTAGTACGGGGATAAAATTTATTGAAATTTTTCTTTCTATAATTCATTCTATTCCATCACCCTGATATCTTTCTTAGGTATTGTATTATTGATCAATTTCCACCAATAATAAAATTCTCCATCTATATGACAAACAATCCATCTATCCTCCTCTTACTCGTAATATTAATGAATAGAAAAGATCTTATCAATGGAGTTGATCCATTGTTCTGTGATTAAGGGATCAATAGATCCATTGAATGTTATAGTTCGTTGGAACTCAAAGGTATCAATTTCATTTTCTTATTTTATAGGTGGATTTGGGAAATCCACATAATCCAAGTTTGTATATAGATTTTAAGGAATCTTATAGATTTTATTTAATATGTTCATTTTTCCTCCTCTAAACAAGTTGTGTATCTCATCTGGGAAGTGATCACTTTACCCTTCACATTGGTTTTTTACTTGATTTGTCTAATTTCCAACCGTTTTTTCGAATATAGGATGTATTTGGGATTAAAATATTAATCTATTAACCACATAAATGGGAATCTAATGAAATTAAATAGATAACATATAAATCATATTTATTTATTAACATATTAAATTTTAGTCTCCAATCTATGTAATCCATGATCTATTTCAAAATATATATTTTTATGATAAGTTTTTTACCATAGTAATGGTTAAAAATGTGATTTTTTATTTACAATTGAATATCCCATTGGACTGTCATACAATGTGTCAAACAAGGTCCATTATAAGGATATAGTTCCTAATTGAGTCTAGCTCGACAGGGTGTTTTTTGGATTTACTTCAATTTCATATGTTCTAGAGAAACATTCACACATAGTATCCAAAAAGGGATGAATATTATTGATAAACCAATTCCTATATACTTAAAAAGCTTTAGTGATGTTTTCTTATACATAGTCCTATACCAAAGTCTTTCAATAGTGTTTAGTAATCCTAATATCAAAAATAACTAAACATTTCCTTTGATAAAAACATTGACAACCCATTTCATTATTACACATTAATTCATGATTTATTACATAATATTACACATAATACAACCTGAAATATTTAGATTTATAGTGACCTTGGTAATTAGGCGCATATCAAAACATCGTGAACATAGGATACGTTACCATTATTGAAAACATCCTTAAGATTCTTTTAAAATTCCATAGATTTTAACACTTCATGGGATGACATAGGGATATACATAAGAAAAGGGTGAGATATAAAGCCTAGTAATCAATTTAACATGGAATTTCAGGACAAAATTAATAAATCTTAGATAATAAGAATATAAATTGTGCACAAAATGAGTTATAATTATAAACATGGAAAACTAAGCAATATATAGCGTGATAAATTAAAGGTAATACGGGAAATATGGAAACAAAATTAAATATCGCATCACAAACAAAAGTCAAGGATAATTGAAAATAAATAATGAAGGAAAAAAGAAATGTGATGGAATGTTTTCACACAAAAATACCTTTCATGACATCCCATGAGTCTAAAACATTACCCAATTCATTGGCGAAGTATATAATCCGGAGAACCCCCACCACTTTCAATTAATTTAAATGCATAAGTTTTCCATATAGATTATAGAACACAAAATCATTTATCATGATATTTTATTCCACAATCACAAATTTTGTAATACATAATTTTATGTACCCAATCAATTAAGTTAATAATTTTAAAGTTGAACACAATTAATATGAAATGGGTATGGGAATTCACTAAACATTGGTTTGGAAATAAAAATCATGGTGAAATTTCACCAGCATAATATCATCACATAAATATTCATAAATATTATTTTTTGAGATAAATAGTTATTTCATAATTTTTAAATCAAATAGTTAGTAATATGGTAATTTAATAAAATATCCCAACAATAGTAATTTAAAATAATGCGCATAAGATAATGAAGAAACATGAGTAAATAGAAGAAGGAAAGGATCTCATACATTTAGAGAGTCATTCCAAATGGTTGGAAGGAGATTAATGATAGATTGGGAGAACATATAGTGGACTCTTGGGAGGGGAATTTAGATTAATGAAGTGCTCAATAATTTTCCAGTTAATAAAAATCTAAGAATGGGTGGATTTATATGGGAAAATAGAGGGGAGTTATTTTTCAATTTTCAAACATATGTTTTGTACTCCATATAATAAATTTACCTTAATGAAAAACCATCCCATGGTTTGTGAAAAATATGGTTTTATTTCATTATTTAATTTTGATAAAAGGCAACCATATTAAAATAATACCCTTAATGATTTTAAATTGGGTTATTTACTTATATAAATAAATTTAAACAATAAAATAAATTATAAGTTTTTTAGGATTCATAATATATTTTTTAAATTAAACAAATAAACTTAAAATAAATATATTTTCAATGGAAAATATATATTTTTAGTTTGATATACTTTACATTATTTATTACATCATTTTTTTCATTACGATGTAATAATACGCCCTATATATGTATACCATATTTAATGTTTTCCCAAAACATTGACTGTCTCATAAAATAAGGAAACATTAACTATTAGTAATATCAATGTTATAATAACTAAAATAATTTTTATTTTATCCAAATTTTTTTCTAAATATGATAATCTTCAATTTTAAAATGATAATTGATATTTATTGTGAAATTGTTGGTTTTTAACAATAACTGTATTTGAAATCATATAAAATTTACATTTGACATCATAAAAATTATAAGATAATTTATATTTAATAATAATTATTTAATAATAATAATACGATATTGAAATATTATTTAATTTAAATTTCAATTAATTTATGTAAATAAATTCCATGATTTAATTTGAATATTATCTAAAATTATAATTTGAGTTTTATTATTATAAAATAGTTATCTTTTATAAAGAAGTAAATATTACCATTAATATATTGATAATAATATATATATATATATATATATGTTAATATTGTTTGAAATATGATACAAATCATTTAAATACACCCAAAAATCCCCAATATTAAGATGTGAAATGGTGAGGCTTTCATGAAGTGGTTTAGTGTACAAGGTTTTGGCTGTGATATCGATGAGAATGATCTTCTGCTGAAACGATTTCAATTCTGCTTATGTTTTTGGGTATGAACTTGTGATTGGTAATGAAAAATCCTATATATTTTATCTACCTTTCCATATCTAATAAATGGGATTCAAATGTTATGTTCCTACTAGTTGAGGCCATCTGTCACGACCCGTCCTCGGGGCCCATGCCGTGACTACCCCATGCCCGCCTTCCATAGGCCAGGGGCTGGCGACTAGCACCAAAGGCGTAAATCCCGATAACAGGGAAGGCATTGCCTTTATAAAAGTAAACAAAACACTATAGAGCACAAGCAGAAGCAAAACACTAAGTACAAGAGAAAGTGCTGAAAAGTAAATGGGCCAAAATACAAACCCAAATGAAAGTACAACTACAACTGAACAAATTAAATAATAGTCCTCAACATCAATCCACATGAACGAACGATCCGCGGATCAACCTGGAATTGGTTGGTCCACGCTCGTCATTCTTTTCTCAAAAGATAATAGAACACCAAAATAAAATCCCCTACCCCAAGCGTCGTCGAGCGAGGGTTTGTCGCGCATTTCTTCGTCGCGAAAGAAAGCGCCGCGGAAGGAGCGTCACGGAAGAAGCGTTGTTGACGTTGCGGTACACGGCGTCGTGCTGTCGATCTCCGAGGGTTTGGCTTTCTTCGTAGGAGGTCGGAACGTTCTTCGTGTTCTTAGCTTTCTTCGTGTTCTTCGTCGAAGAAGAACTCTTTCCTCCAAATTCTCTCCTCGCCACCAGTCCAACTAAATAAAATATGTTCAACCCTTATTTTATTATTGACCTAAGATTTTGAAATTCAAAAGATAAGAAATGAACAATTAATTCGTTGAATTAATTGTAATGATTTAACTGCCCAATTAATATGAACGTTTAATTATTTAAGAAACGCCCCAGTTGAATTTCATTAAAAAGGATTTTCGCAGGTGCGTTACTTAGCAGAAAAGAAACAGTGGGGCTCGTGCGGGACCCACCTCACAAATATCCTACCAAGAGAGTAGGATATTTTTGAATTGTACCCTATTCGCTTTAACTTAGCTTCAGCTGCTTTAAGTGGATTTTAAGTGGCATCAAGTGAAATAAAAATAATGTTGTCGCACCACTTTATTTTATTTCTTAACTTAAAGCCCAAAAATTAAAAACCACACCCGAGCAAACGCAACTCCGGAAGAGGCGTTTCTAAGCAATTATCAGTGCTGCGATTCCATCGGTGCCCTCAGAATTCGATTCCGAGAACCGGTTTAAAAGTTAGAAAAACCCGCTCATTCGTTCACTGAACGTACCCGAGTCAAAATTCGAAAAATGATTCCGGGCACACCGGGCCTCGGAATCAGGTGCCGTCAGAAACTTTGTTCTTGTAAAATTCCAAAGAATATTAAGAAAAAAATTTCCTTAAAATTTCCGGGTCTTTACATTACTCCCACCTCAGGGCTTTACGTCCCTGTAAACCTTCAACACAAACTAGGGTCACAAAAGCGGTATTGAGCACGCATCTGAGCCTCCCGCTCTCATGTGCTCACTTGGAGGTTCCCATACTTCTAGAGAAAGTGCACCCGAGGAATCGATCATCCTCGTAGGATCTTCTCCTGTCGATCCTCGATCCCCACTGGAACCTCCGTGAAAGACACCCCATCGCCATCGTCCAGCTCCTCATGGTCGATGATATGCGAAGGGTCGAGCACGTATCTGCTCAATTGAGATACGTGGAAGTCGTCGTGAACCTGGTGCAACTGCGGTGGATGGGTAATGCGGTAAACCACCCCACCGACCCAGCTGAGGACCTAGAAAGGTCCGTTGAACGTCGGAGATAACCTTCCGCCTTGGCCACATCTCCGTAAACCTCGTCGATATGAGACCCGTATATGGACATGATCGTCATCCTCGAACTCTAGAGGCCTCCAAGTCCTGTCATCATAAGGCTTCTGTTGGACCTGTGCTATCCTCATCCGCTCTTGGATGACCTGGACCTTCTCTAGTCTCACAAGAGCTGCTATGATTTCTTCTTTGCCGATAAGAGAAATCAGGTCTCATCCCCTGGATGAACCACACTCATTTCCTAATACAGTCAATCCTGACATGAATGATGCATTCATGACATGGATGATGTCTTAAGGCCTCGACGTAACTACCAAGAGATCCAACTATCAATCTCACATCCAAGGGTCGAGACACACTATCGGCATCAGTGTGAGGTCACTAGGTCTCCCCCAGTAGAAATCTCAAAAGTGAGGGTCAAGTAAATAGTTTTAACCGGGATCACTCAGTGTCAACCAAAAAAAAGGACAGGAAAGAATAAATCACAAAGATAAGTGTCTTTTTATTATTGCAGCTCATAGAACAAAGACACGAAGAAACTACAGACAAACATCAACAAAACTAGAAGCAACAGGATCATTTGCCTCTAGGTCTGGAGCTAGTCCCACTCCTGTCCATCTGCTTCCAGAGCTCCATGACCATAGGCCTCAACTGCCTGAAGCTGAGCTCTCCCATGTCCTCCTGTCCCCTGCGGTCGGGTTGGGCCTCCTGGTGGTGGGGGTGGAAAAACCCCAAAGCATCATCCACCTCCAGCTGCACGACCAGCTCCTCTTCCTTGGCCGCCTGCTCCTTGCGGTCTGCCCTGATCGAACCTCTTCCTCTGGCTGGGAGGTTCTTCATATAACTGTTGGTCATCTGCATGGTGGGTCGGACAGTAACATGCCATGTGACCAATTCCGCTGCAGGAGTAACACTGTCCACTCTCGGCACGTCTGTCTCTGACACCACCCCGGTTTCCCCACACAACTGAACCTGATTCGTGCAGTCAGCCACCGGTAGGTCTGGTCCTCTTGGACCTCAGCGTCATCTGTCTACTGCCTGCTGCAGAAGACTCTGCCGCAAGCCGGCTAGTGGTGGGTCCTGCTACTGGAGACTGCTCATAAAGGAAACTCTCCAATAAGAGGGATCTCTCCAACAACCCTGTCCGCATCGGAATGATGTGAGAAAAAACAAAAGCTCTAATCTCTCGCCTGAGCCCCTGCTCGAAGGTTCGGGCCCTGAAGAACGGGTCCCGTACCATATATGTGGAGTAGCACGAGAGGTCTATGAACCTCGCTGAATACTGTGCCACTGTCATGCTGCCCTACTGCAGTTGAAGTAGCTCTTGTATACGCACCGCTTGAAGGGTGGCTGGTACAAACTCTGCCCGGAACAGGCTCTCGAAGTCTTCCCAAAGAAGTGTCGCCTCGTCATGCATCTATAGCATCAGGCTCCACCATCTTCCAGCTGCTGCCTGAAGAAGGTTGGTAGCAAGGATCACCATGAAGCTTGACGGCGTCCACACTAGCCGGAAGACTCTCACCAGAGCCTCCAGCCAATCCTCAGCTGCCTGCGGGTCCGTCTCTCCCCGGAACCTGGGTGGCCTCTAGCGTTGGAACTCGTGCAGTGCGCTCAAGCGACGTGCACCCTCTGCTGCTGGGGATGGTGGAATCAGTGGCCCAACAGGTAGTAGTACCGCTGGTGCCTCAACTGGAATTGAGCCCTGTACTGAGGCCACGTCGCTCGGCGGGGGGGGGGGGGGGGGGGGGGGGGTCTCGGGTCGGGTCGGTCCGGGCCCGAAACACCCGTTTTCGGACCGTTTGGGTTCAATGCCCATAACTCGGGCTACGGACCTCTGATCGATGCACCTTCAGTGGAGACACGGTCCTTAGAACAAGACAGTCGTTTCGACATATCGCACTCAAGGTTTCGAAATACCTTGAGTTCAGCCGGGTTGGTTCGTACACGAAACCAACCGGGCCCTTGGAGCGGAAATGCTCATATCTTGAGCTCCGAACGTCTGAATGACGTGCCGTCGACTTTGTTGGACTCTTCTAAGTGAGAAGGATCATTTGGATTACTCCGCTCGAGGATTGGATGCCTTCGGAGTGCAGTCGGGTTGGTTTGTACATGAAACCAACCGGGCCCCTGGAACGAAAAGGCCAATAACTCACAGACCGGGCGTCCGATTGACACGTCGTCTGTCTCGTTGTTTTCTTCCTGATGAGACGGAACTTTTGGCATACTTCGCCTGAGTTTTGGTTTCTATTGGATAGTGTCCGGGTTGGTTTGTACCTGAAATCCAACCGGGACCTTGGAACGGAAAAGTTGTTATCTTTCAGATTGGACATCTGTTTGACGAACCGTCGGCGGCGTTGGTGATCATGTTGAGAAATAGTCCCTATTGTATACCCAATGAGAGTTCAGGGTACAGTTGAGTTACGGACGGGTTGGTTCGTTCCAAAACCAACCGGACCCCTAGGACGAAAAAGCTAACAACTCACAGACCGGGCGTCCGATCGACGCGCTGACTGATGCGTTGAGACCCCTATGACGAGGTGGTACTTTGAGATACTTCTTCATGAGACTTTGTGATACTTGGAGTATCGACCTGTATCTTGTGGAGAGGACCCTCTCGGAGACGAGCATACGGAGGACAGAGCGCCCGGTAGTTGGTCGCAGACCCGCGGTACTCGACAGGAGCAGTACCTCAGCAGTCTTATGTTAGTGAGAAGTACCTCGGAGTCGTGACAGGACCACTATACACTTCAGAGACAGAGCTCTACAACAGTTATGGTTTCAATAATGAAAATCCTGGTTTGAGCTGAGTCAATGACCTTTGTGTTTACCACTTGATTGAGATGGGTCACTTGATAACTTAGGTATATGTATGGGAATATACCTGGGTAGTGGTTATCCGTTGATTTCATAATCCTTGTGTTTCCTAATGATTGAGATGGGTTACTTGATAACATAGGTATATGTATGAGCATATAACTAAGTAGAGGTTATCTATTGAGATCTTATTTATGGTTATCCTTGTTGGATTTAGTGAGACCTTTGAGGGTCTCAGGGTCCCTACTGAGAATTGTTATACACACCCCTGCACAGGCTATGCCCGCACCTCGATGTGTTGGTTGCAGATGACGGGCAGTGCTGACGGAGGCCAAGTGTTGAAGGACTGGACGGTACCCAGAGGTGGACTACACGATGAGTCAGTATCTGGAGGTGGACTTCACGGAGAGATGACATTTGGAGGAGGTTGATGGGCGAGAGCGTTGTGGAGGCAATCTGTACCTACCCTTCAGGTAGGATTTGTGGTGGACGATCCAGGAGCTACGCCATCTGTACCTACCCTTCAGGTAGGATCCGAGGAGGACGTCCCAGGAGCCGCTTCCCTTCTTTCAGCAGTTTGTCTTTTCCTATTGTACTTTTGTTCATTAGTAGATCTAATTTCAGTTGGGTTTGTATTCTGGCCCATTTACTTTTCAACACTTTCTTTTGTACTTAGTGTTTTACTTCCTCTTGTACTCTGTGGTGTTTTGTTTACTTTTATAAAGTCAATGCCTTCCCAGTTATCGGGATTTACGCCTTTGGTGGTAGTCACCAGCCATTGGCCTATGGAGGGAGGGCTTGGGGTAGTCACAGCATGGGCCCCGAGGATGGGGGTCGAGCCGACCCGCTGGCCGGGTCGCGCCCAACCGTGTCCGACCCGGACCCGAGTTGGGTCGACCCTGGGGGGTCGGGCCGGGCCCAGCCCCCCCCATCTTCGGACCGTTTTCGGTCTTTTTCCCATATCTTGAGCTAAGTGCCTCCGAACGATGCGTCTTCAGCGGCGATGTGATCCTTGGATTGAGACGGTAGATTCGGTATATCACACTCAACGTTTCGGAACACTTTGGGTTCGGCCGGGTTGGTTCGGATACGAAACCAACCGGGCCCTCGGAGCGGAAACGCTCATATCTTGAGCTCCGGACGTCCGATTGACGTGATGTCAACTTTGATGGATTCCCCTAAATGAGATGGATCTTTTGGCTTACTGCGCTTGAGGTTTGGATGCCGTCGGAGTGCGGTCGGGTTGGTTTTCTCACGAAATCCAACCTGGCCTTTTGAACGAAAAAGCCAATAACTCACAGACCGGGCGTCCGATTGGCGCGCCGTCTGTCTCCTTGATTTCCTCATGATGAGACAGAACTTTTGGCATACTTCTCCCGAGGTTTGGTTTCTATTGGATAGTGGCTGGGTTGGATTGTACCCGAAATCCAACCGGGCCCCTGTAACGGAAAAGCTGATATCTTTCAGACCAGACGTCCGTTTGATGAACCGTATGCGGCGTTGGTGATCACGTTGAGAAATAGTCCCTTTAAGTTTTCCCTATGAGAGTTGGGGTACAGTTGATATACGGCCGGGTTGGTTCGTACAGGAGACCAACCGGGCCCCTGGGACGAAAAGGCTAATAACTCACAGACCGGTCGTCCGATTGACGCGCCGTCTATTGTGTTGAGACCCCTGTGACGAGGCGGTCCTTTGAGACACTTATCCGTGGGACTTTGTGATAATTGGGGTATCGACCAGTAGCTTGTGGAGAGGACCCTCCAGGAGACGAGCATGCGGAGTATGGAGACCGTGTAGCCGGTTGAGACCTGACGACTGCATGACCTATCGATTTGGTGTGTTTCGGAAAGCTCAGTGGGGAGCACATGGTTGTAGCGGAAGACCCACGGCGGATGAGCGCTTGGTTGTAGCGGCAGACCCGAGGTACTCAACATAAGAAGTACCTCTTGAGGCTATGAGGGGGAGATCTTGGTTGTAGTGGCAGACCCACGGCGGATGAGTGCTTGGTTGTAGCGGCAGACCCGTGGTACTCAACAGAAAAAGTACCTCTTGAGGCTATGAGGGGGAGCGCTTGGTTTTAGCGGCAGAACCATGGTGGGAAGCACTTGGTTGTAGTAGCATGACCACATTACTCGACAGGAGAAGTACCTTAGCAGTCTTAGGTTAGTGAGTAGTACCTCAAAGTCCTGACCGGACCACTGTACACTCCAGAGACAGGGCTCTTCTGCAGTTACAGTTTCGATATGAAAATCCTGGTATGAGCTGAGTCTATGACCCTTGTGTTTCCTAATGATTGAGATGGGTTACATGATAACTTAGGTATATGTATGGGCATATACCTGGGCAGTGTTTATCCGTTGGTTTCATAACCCTTGTGTTTCCTCATGATTGAGATGGGTTACTTAATAACTTAGGTATATGTATGGGCATATACCTATGTAGAGGTTATCTGTTGAGATCTTCTTTGTGTTTATCCTTGTTGGTTTTAGTGAGACCTTGAGGGTCTCAGGTCCCAAATGAGTATCATTATACTCACCCCTACACGGGCTATGCCCTCACCTCGTTGTGTTGGTTGCAGACGACGGGCAGTGCTGACGGAGGCCGAGTGTTCGAGGACTGGACGGTACCCGGAGGTGGACTACATGACGAGTCAGTACCCGGAGGTGGACTACATGACGAGTCAGTATCCGGAGGTGGACTTCATGGATAGACGACACTCGGAGGAGGTTGATGGGCGGGAGCGTTGGGGAAGCTATCTGTACCTACCCTTCATGTAGGATCTGTGTTGGATGATACAGGAGCTGCGCCATATGTACCTACCCTTCAAGTAGGATCCGAGGAGGACGACCTAGGAGCTGCTTCCATCCTTCCAAATGTTGTCTTTTTCTATTTTACTTTGTTCATTTGTAGTTGTACTTTCTTTTTGGTTTTGTATTCTGGCCAATTTACCTTTCAGCACTTCTCTTTGTATTTAGTGTTTTATTTCCGCTTGTACTCTATGGTGTTTTGCTTAATTTTATAAAGGTAATGCCTTCCCAGTTATCGGGAATTATGAATTTGGTGCTAGTCTCCAGCCTCTGGCCTATGGAAGGCGGTCTTGGGTTAGTCACGGAATGGGCCCCGAGGACGGTCGAGACAAATTGGATGCCCGATCTGTGAGTTATTGGCTTTTTTGTTCCAGGGGCCCGGTTGGTTTCGTGAGCGAACCAACCCGGCCGAACTCTGACAACATCCAAACCTCGAGCAGAGTAAGCTAAAAGATCCGTCTCACTTAGAGGAATCCAAAAAAGTCAACGGCATGTCAATCGGACATCCGGAACTCAAGATATAAGCGTAACCACTCTGAGGGCCCGGTTGGTTTCGTATCCGAACCAACCCGGACGAAACCAATGTATTCTGAAACCTTGAGTGCGATATACCGAAACGATCAACTAGATCCAAGGATCGCATCGCCGTTGACAGTTCATCGATCGGAGGTCTACAGCTCAAGATATGGGTGAAGGACCGTAAGGGGTCCGAAAACGGGGGGTCTGGGCCCGGATCGACCCGGCCCGACCCCCCCTGGGTCGGCCCGAACCGGGTCGACCGGCCCCGGCTAGGCCCGGCCCGGCCCGGCCGGCGCGGTGCGGCCCGACCAGCTCGGCCCGACCCGACCGGACGGCCGCGGCTCGGCCAGCACGGCCGGGCGGAAGCCGCGGGCGGGGTGCGTGGCTCCCCCACCCTCGCCGCTAATTGAGGCCGACGGCAACCGCCACTGCCAGTCCTCCGGCGGCGGGCCGCCACTGCCTCTTGCGGACCACCAGACGCGCTCTGGTGGACCGTTTCTCCTAACGTTTTCGCCAACGATCCTCCTGGTACCCGACCTTCAATGCAAGGCCCTCAAATCGTCCTTGCGGCCTCGTTCGTCGTCGCTCGTCAATCTGCACGTCAATTAACAAAATGCACCGTCTTCATGGTTCTCCGGCACGACGCGATGGAACCGCCCCTCTTCGTCGTGGCCCGACTCCGTCCTCGGATGTCTTCGTGTTTCTCCAATGCGGCATGACGGGGTCGCACCCTTGTTCATTTTCACGACGCGGCGCGACGGCGCCGCGCAATCCTTGCCCCACGTCCCGCGTGGTGCGATGACACTGCTCCATCCCCGTTTCAATCCACAAAAGAAACCCACAAGGAGGTGGGTCGGCTGTGTTTGTGCGGTCCGGCCCCCTCTCGTTAATTGATAGAAAATGGTCATATTTCACAATGATCATCAAGGTAATAATCACGAACAAATTAAATAATAGTCCTCAACATCAATCCGCATGAACGAACGATCCGCGGATCAACCTTGAATTGGTTGGTTCGTGCTCGTCGTTCTTTTCTCAAAAGATAATAGAACACCAAAATAAAATCCCCTACCTCAAGCGTCGTCGAACGAGGGTTCGTCGCGGATTTCCTCGTCGCGGAAGAAAGCATCGCGAAAGGAGCGTCGCGGAAGAAGCGTCGTTGACGTCGCGGTACACGGCATCGCGCCGTCGATATCAAAGGGTTTGGCGTTCTTCGTCGGAGGTCGGAGCGTTCTTCGTGTTCTTCACATTCTTCACATTATTCGTCGAAGAAGAACGCTTTCCTCCAAATTCTCTCCACGCAACCAGTCCAACTAAATAAAATTAGTTCAACCCTTATTTTATTATTGAACAAAGCTTTTGAAACTAAAAAGATAAGAAACGAACAATTAATTCGTTGAATTAATTGTAACGATTTAACTGCCCAATTAATAAGAGAATTTAATTGTTTAAGAAACGCCCCATTTGACTTTCATTAAAAAGGGGTTTCGCAGGTGCGTTACTTAGCGGAAAAGGAACAGTGGGGCTCGTGCGGTCCCTACCTCACAAATATCCTACCAAGAGGGTCGGATATTTTTGAATTGTACCCTATCCGCTTTAACTTATCTTAAGCATCTTTAAGTGGATTTAAGGGAAATAAAAATAATGTTGTCGCACCACTTTATTTTATTTCTTAACTTAAAGAACAAAAATTAAAAACCACAACCGAGAAAACGCAACTCCATAAGAGGTGTTTCGACTAAATTAACGGCACTGCTATTCCATCGGTGCCCTCAGAATTTGATTCCGAGCACCGGTTTAAAAGTTAGAAAAACCCGCTCGTTCATTCCCTGAACGTACCCGAGTCAAACTTCGAAAAATGATTCTGGGCACACCGGGCCTCGGAATCAGGTGTCGTCAGAAACTGTGTTCTTGTAAAATTCCAAAAAAAATTAAGAAACAAATTTCCTTGAAACTTCCAGGTATTTAGACCATCAATTCCTTGGTTTGTGTCAATTAGATTTGTTAAAACCCTATATTTATACTAACCATGTGGACACTATTCAAAATCTATATTATCAATTATAATGATGGTCTATTGTATTTTAAATATTTTAAGATAATTTCATGGGATTTCAATATTTATAATATATAACAATGTTTTTAATTCTATTTCACGAGGAATTTTATATATATATATATATATATATATATATATGTTTTTGTAATTGCAAAAAACCTCAAGTGGGATTACATGAAGAGGGATATTGAAGTATTTGTTTCTTGGTTCATGGTATACAATATTTCCACAATTAATGATATCTCTCTAAGGGTATTATTCAGCCATTTCACATACCAATATATAAATGCGAATTCATTACCATGTATTTTTTTTCATAGGACTACCAAGGACACCTAAAAATATCACTAAATGGGTAGTTGTAGATCGCTTTAATAACTATGCGCATTTCATTTCTATCAAGTAATATTTCTCTATTGATAAACTATCAAATATATGCATAAGAGAAGTGGTAAGACTACATAGATTTCTACACTATATTATATCTGATCGAGATTCATGGTTTAAATCATGGTTTTTGAGAATCCATTAATATTAATTGGGTATAAAACTGAGCTTCATCACTACATATCAGACTATGATGATTGGTTAGTCTAAAATAACCATTCCAAATCTAAAGAATATTATGAGATCATATTATATGTATTTCTTGGGATGTTTGTATCAATTTATTATTTTTGTGGATATCTCATATTAAAATAGTTTCCATTTCATAATTCAAATGGAACCTCATAAATCAATATAATACAGGATGTGTTTAAATCCAACATTTAATGATATATTTAGAGAATATTAGCTGATGCGACCAAATCTTATCTATGAAATTACCTAGAAGGTTCAAACTATTCAGCATTATTTGAAATATGTAAAAATTAGAATAAAGTTTATTCATAAAATCATCAAAGTGGAATAGATTTTTTGGTCAAATGAAAATGGAATAATTTCTTCAGGTTTGGAAAAAATTAAATGCATAATATAATATAATTCATCCCCTTCAATATCATTAAAGTCATCATATTAGTAATATATTGAATAACACTCCCACCAAACCTATATTAAGTACATAATGTATTCCTTGTAACCCTCTTGAATGTGTAAATTGAAGACACATAAAATTAATTGTATCATTAGGAGATACCATTGGAGAATGAAAATTCATATTTGTAGTATCCAATGAAGTTATTAGATCCTATAGAAACGGATTTACAATACAAGGCTACTAACCTGGTCAAATTGTTGTATTAGAACCACATGATTTGGGATGCGAATAGAGAACCAGAATATAAAATTAAACAAGATTACCATTATCTATTTTACAGTATGAATGAAATTTTGAATGTAAAATTTACGAGTGGTAGGATAATGTAATGTCCCATACATTTATAAATGATATTCCCTTTTAAATGATTAAATTTCATAATATGAAAATAAATTATAGAAAACACGTTCATAAATTTGGTTATGTTGGTCTTTTATATAATATATCCAATCATATTTAAATAGAAATAATAATTTGAACTATTTATTGTATATTAATTATATAGTGATAATTATATATATATATATATATATATATATATATGGTTATGGAAATCCATTGGACTGAGACAATGGAAGAAATGGCCTCATCAAGTATTATCATACCCTATGATGATGATTTATCAGAACTTCTAAGGGAGATAGAACAACTAGGTTCTTACATAAATTATTTAAAAACTTATATTTATTAACTAACTCACTAGAAAACACATTTATAGGAGGACTTCAAGCTCATTGAGATCAAGACCCAAACCTTATTAATCGATCCGGCCCATGAAAATCTCACCATCACACACTTTCCCTTTGGGTAATCTCTATTGTAATAAATGGATATATTTCTAGAGCATACCTATATGAATTTATATAATTTTATTTTGAATAAATTAATGATTATAAATATATTTTATTATATTAAAAGGATAAAATAATAATTTTGATAATAATTATATTTTGATATGACGAAACAAAAATTGTATTTTTAATAAATATATTTTGTTAATCAAAACACTCTTCCTGAGGAATTTAATAAATTTTTTTAAAAAAAATATATTTTATTAATATATTATTCTCAAGTAATATTTATTAAATATAAATTATCATATTATTTTATGTTGGAAAATTAAATATTTTTTAAGGTTCATAATATAGTTGTTGTAAAATACTAGTGTTTTTTAATAAATGTGGATTTTTATTTTGAAGATTAAATAATCATATTTGTAGAATTATTTTGATAAAATGAGTAATATAATTGAAATCATAAAATAAAAATTATCTAATAGTTAATTTTTTATAATTCTATTAAGGAGTATATTTTTTTGGTAAAAAATAACTATGGTATAATTATATAATTTTTATTATTACATAATAAAATCCAAAAATAGATTTAATAAATACAATAAAAAGTATCCGAGAAGAAAAATAATGTTATGAATTTATCAAAATGTGGTTTCATATTTTTTTTATTAATATTATATACACTTTCTGAATAATTGAAAACGTACATTATATTTTAGATTTTTAAAATTAATTCATTATAAACATGACTCAACTCCATACCAGAAAATGAATTATTCTACAGATTTCATTTCTTAGCATTGTGAAATAATGAAATAAAATCCTATTTGTTAGAAACCATGGTAAAATACATTTGGTAATCATGTCGTTTAAATTAATTTGTTATACAGATTCGAAAGCCAGCATCTTATATTAATAAATAATACCTTTATCATTGGCTATTAAAACCCACACAACCAACCATTATTATTTACTCAAAGCCACTAGATCATGAATTTTGTCTTAGATTTTATATATAGATCCCATCCAAGCTGTTCACATGATCTTAATAATATCTTCCAATGATTTTAGAAGCACACTCTCATGGGTAGGGATCCTCTCCTTCTCATCTTTATCCAAGAAACTTATTTTTATAATGCATATTTATTTAAAATATTACATGTCAAGATATGTTTTTAAACAAACCAATTACTATAATTATGACTTAAATTTTATTAGATACCACTTTTAGTCTCATCAAATCCCTCCATGAATCTTCATGTACCCCCATTATACAACCGACATCATCCTATGATTTTACAAGCCAATCATCTTTTTAGTTAATACCCATCCCCATTTTCACTCAAGTATATTCACCTAGATATATCAATCGTTCATTTATTATGGAAATACATTTATATAACCCCCACCCATTAATTATGGTAATAAAATTTATTAAATACATACTTATGATGTATGGTCTATGTGGTACTCTAGGGAATGTACATAATATGAATGTGACAGGTGGCACTAGATTTATATATTCTAACAATGCATTTGGTAATGTTTTCACCTCATGTGATTCCACGTATTGTGAAAAGGATGTTATCTTAAGATATATATGTTGGTATTTCTTGGAATTAATCCATTACTTATGGTTATGATATCCTATTTTGTATTGCTTTCACTTTTTTCTAGTTTCTTTTATGTTTTCATCTTTAATCATGATTCAATGTTCATGTTTAGGATTATCTCCTATATTTTATTAGCATGATATTCATTTTGACACACATTTACTATCATCATCATTTTATTCTTTCTATTTTCCCTTAATTGGATATCTCACTCATCTGCTACATATGTCCATACCCAAGTTATCCCATGCAGGTTCATAATATCAAGGAAATTTAAATAATGATTTGTAGTTTTAGTATATGTCCTTATATTAATATTTGTATATCTTACGATATGTACCCAATTGCAAAATTACACTAGGAATCAAAATATTATTATCCGGTATTATGATTTTCATTATTCAATTAATCATGATGTAAAGTGTAGAAACGATATGGGTTGTCATAATCCATGTGGTGGAATTTGTTAGGAAGAACGTTAGGGAACTGTGATTTTATGTTCATAAATCCTTAAAATGGAATAATCAAGATTAGGGATGAGATCATTTTAACCATGAATTGAATGATTATATAGAGAGTTATTTATTAAAAAAATTTTATTGAAATTGTCTTCAAATTATTCTAAAGGTATAATTGTCAATTGTTGTGTCTAGGTGAGGAAAAGACTCATTATGAGCTGTTTAATGTGTAATAAACAATATAAAAGGACTTTTGAATATTTATAAACATATTTTATATTCTAAAAAGGATGAAAATCCACTAATAGATGAATTTTGATAGAGATTATGGGGTTTTACATCAACAAATGACAAGGCATGGTAGAGTAAAATTATTTCAACGAGAGGATATGAATGCTTTTTAGTATCCCTGATATTAATAATAATAAATTATAATAAAAAGTCTCATAAAAATAAATTATATTCTATCTGAATGTGATGTGGATATTAGAATATATATTGTATCATATGGGGATAATTTTTAATATATGTAATCCATTCATGACATGTATAATAAATAAAATAAATCATCTATAAGGATTCTAGGGATCATGGTTTGAACAAATGAGTAGGTCATTATTTGGGACCAGATAAATCAACTATAAAAAATAGAGATTGAAATATCCACAAAAAAATTATTATATCTTAGTTATAATAAATTATCATTAATGAGGAATCTAATATCTAGAATTATAACAAGGTTATGCATGAAATGGATGAGGAAATTATGATAAATCATGCATTGGATATTTTTTAATGGTCGTAGGAGAATGATTTTAATATAAAAAATGGGGTATTCCATAAGAAACTTAATTAATATAGAAATTATATTCAAAAAAATATTGACTGGACTAAATAAGAAATTCCCATATTGATGGAATAAATATATAAGGTTCAATTTTTTTTGTATCTTCATCCGAGAGTATTCGATTTTTCTTCCATATAGAAATGTATAACAGAGTCCACATCATTCAATGAAAAATTAAATTTCTATTATAATATTAATCTAAATAAAATGGAGTTTAAATCATGAAAATATATGAATTTCATATTATTTATAGTAAGAAAATGGTTTATTAGTCAAATAATGCATTGTATTGGATCAACTAGTCACAAATGGACTGATATTAACGGAATAATGGACATTTGATTATTCCTTATATCTCTGGTAGAGAAGATGATCAAAATATCTACATAAAAAATAAGAACTTCTAGAGGTTAATGTTTCCTATCAATGTTTGTTAAATAATAATTAGAGGATAAAATGAATAAAAATTTATGGATATTGAATATTTCATTAGGTTTTAGTTTAGGCTATCCCTGATTGGTGATTTAAAATAATTCCTTAGTTTACATGTGTTAAAAAATGAAGGACTACTAATTTATCAATCTAAATATACAAAGGAGGAATTAAAATGATTTGAAATGTTAGATTCCACTGTAATTAATATATTAGTTTTCACTCAATAGATGTGGTGATGATTTTTTCATGGAATTATTTTTTATTTCACATAATATAAGAATATAATTATGATACCATTATACATGACCCTCACATAAAGAAAAATTTTGTATTCAATTATTCAATCCACATTATAATTAATTCATACTAGAGAAATATAATTTTTAATGGAGATTAAAACTATTTTATATAACTAAATAGTTAATTTGTGTTTTTATTATCATGATATATTACATCTTAATAATTTTGGTTGTATGTGTTTGGATTCTATCAATATAGTGGATGATCAGTAGTGAACCTCAACTATTTCATTATATCATCGAGGATTCGATATTTCATGGATAAAAAAATAATAAATTTTATTATCATTCAATATGGTTGACTTTTGTATTTGTTCCACTTAATTATACACCCCATTCTTGTGGATTGGTAAAGAACTTAAGGAAATTAAATTTGATGTTAAATCTATCATTATAAACAATTATTATAAGTATTATTTTATTAAGATTAAAAAAATATCAATATCTCATGTACAATTTAAATTGATAAAATGTATTTATTCCAGATGAAAAAGGTTATGAAAATTCTTATGATGATGGAGTGCATCTCTATAAAAAATTATGTTACAGAAATATGAAAATAGAACTCCAAAAGGATGGATTTGAAGGAAATTAGATGGAAATTAATTTCATTCCATCTTTATAAAACTATATGGTTTAGATATGGGAACCCCACTACCCAATGTTTTTTATCATTCAAATATTTGGGTTTAATTATTCCTCATACCATGTTATTTTATCCATAAATTTTATTTTTGAAAATAATGCCTCCTAAATTGTTTCAATTTGAATGATGATATTTCTCTCTTTTGTCAGAGATGTTCTCATAGTTCTTCTTGACATAGGGGTATAAATAACATAAATAAAATATTTTGTGAGATACACGTACATAGAAGTACTGGTTATCCAAAATAAAGATGTTATTTTTATTCCATTTCTACAACTAAAATGAGTGGATTTGATTGATAATGTATTAGTGGAGAATGATGATTATAAAAATATAGGGGATATTTTAGATGATGCTTTGAAAAAACATTATGTTAAAGAGAATGAAAATAAATGATTTTTTTGGAGGAAAATTACATTTACTTATTGTTTATCTTAATATGAGTCACTTGTGTTTTTATAGTGTGGAGAATTTAAGAATCATTAACTATATTATTTAACGATATGAGTTTTTGTGAAAATACAATGGAATTAGGTAATGGGTTTTAAGGTCTGTTAATGTAATTTCAATAGAACCAGAGGAAGTAATTTTTTTCAGATGACCCCTTAAATAATTTTGGGATTTAGTTTTTTGATAATGAATATAAAATATTATTGATTTATATGTTATAAATGAATAGATATTCATGGGGAGTGATAGAGAAAACATTCAAAAATGAATATATTTCTCTATAAACTGTTGTTTTGTAATTTAATATTCATATTATAGATCATTTATAGTCTGGAGTTGTTTAGTTTATTTCCACATGATAGATTATACAATGATATAACATGTCTACATAAGTGTTTCAATGGAAGAATAATGCTTTTGAAGGATGATAAATCCTAAATATAGTTATTGATGAATTTTAGGTGTTCTAGAATTATTTAAATTAATTATTTATATTAATGTAAAAACATCATATTGATGAATAGTATGAATGAATTTATATTTCATTGAAAGTGGTCATAAAATAGTGGGTAATCCACTCACACATTGACTAAATTTGAAATGACCATGGACATCTCACCAAAATTCCCAATTCAACATTAAAACCATGAAATCAAATCACTGAAGAATTCATATATTTACTTCACTATCAGTAAGGTTATATCATTGATCTTCTTAGGACCACTAACTCAATGAAAACCTATGTTCTAAAATGTTAATTTTGTAGATCCATTAACGAAAAGTTTACAGAATGAAAATTATATGTTTTATTAATATATATTTAAGGAAGAGTGTGATAACCCATAAATGTTTTACCTGTTTGAGAAACACTAGAAGATATCAAAGACTCGGTGAAAACCTGATTTTGCATATTATAACCATTCTCCAAAAATAATTTCATGGATGTTTTTGTTACATGTGTCTCTATATCATTATTTATGTGGCCTTCAAATTGATAATCCATCTTGGCCCAGGTTTATATGTAGTTTTATCAATTGATATTCCATTTTTAAATCCTCCTATTAGTATAAGATCTTTAGTTTTTATCCAATAATAGTGCTCAACATTCTTATAAACCAGTATCAAGTTTTCATCATCATATCGGCCACCAATTGTATGGAATTGATATAAAGATCCTCCTCCTCCATTTATTCCTCTAATTGAATATTAAAATATAGTTTTTTCCAAATAATAATATCCACTACACTTGTATCCCACTACTATCAAGTCATGGAATCCATGAGGGGAATCCTTGTTAAACATGGACACACTATTCTAATGTTCTACTACTATAAGGGTATCCAACAAGTTATCATTACTTGAAAACTAGAAAACAATCTAATTTTTCCTTTTATATTCTCATTTTATTCTAAAATCTCACCTCTGGTTACCTACATATAGCAAGTTAAGGTATCCATAATTTCCCTATATCTCTACATCGAGGTTGATCTGGTCTGCATTGGTTTAGGGATGAAGGAGTAATCATTCCTCCATTAATCAATATTCTCCTCTATAAGAATGTTTCTTCCTGAGTCTTAGGCACCCTTAATCCATTTTTTCTCTAAGGGATGTGAATCTCCCTATTTTTTTTATTATAATACATTGAAACAAAAATTGAACTACAGACCACCTCTCTACAATCATACCCAGGAAGGGCATGTTCATCCTTGCAGATCTATGTTCGATTTGAATCACTTCATCTTGGTCTGCATCCTCAGTTCCCAAGGCGTCAAACCAGATACCAAACATTAACAAATGAATAATTTTTATAGAATAAGACCCTTCTACATATTCTCCATGTCCATATGAGCCTTGAAATTAGTACTCCCTAATCACTCTACTCCTATAACCTTTAATTCTGGACACCATAAATGAATTCAATTCTTATGTGTACTGACAGATCTCACTACCTCATTATAAAATGAAGTGTTTGGATAATTGAGTCTAGTTTTCAATAACCCGTCCTCTCTCATTCATTCCACTAGCAATGTAGTGTATTGAATAGGATTAGGGTTGACCAAATCATTTATTTGGCATTTGAATATATCAAAAATCATTGGATTATAAATCTTGGGCCTCGCCCCCCTAAGAGTTGAAATTGACCCACCATGATCAACATGTACCACAATAATAATAGTGGCTGTTACAGATCAATTTGAACTCAAATCATAATTTCAATGATCCTCTATATGACCTATATAATGTCAAGAATACTGGTGACCAAAACTCTTGCATGATGTATAGTAGTCCTATAGGATTCAAAAGAAAAATCTTATTTTCATAGGAACTCATCCCCAACAGGGATTAAAGCCCAATCCACTATTGGAATTTAGATGTCTACTTAAATTCAAATACAAGGTGAAATCAGGTGGTATACTGATTTAATTCTATTATCCAAACAAAAATATCATCCCTCCAATTTTTCTAATAAACAGATAATTGTAGGATTTTTAAACAGTTATAGTAGTTTAGGGTGACAAATCCATTCAGCTTAGGTAGGATTGTCCCTATTTTAATGACATTCATAGGACCGCAAAAAGCGATATAAATTGTTTATATTTAATCATAGTGTAGCTCTAGGATAGGATATAATTTTTGCTCTATATATCTAAAACAGATCCTGACATGCCACATATCAAGAAGGATACTGATTTCATTCTCATGCAAACCCTATAATCCAAGTAATAACTTTTCAAATGTATTAACTAAAGGCATGTTATACCTGAATAAAGAAACCAGCATCATATCTAGATGACCTGATGATTTTATAAATTATTAATTAGATGTCATGATTTGAGGATTTCCCTTAATGTGATATGTGACATTCGGGCTAACCACGATGGATAAAAAATCTAGTACAAAATCTGGGTTTAAAAATGGGTTAAAAGAGAACATCTATGAAATAGAATAAGATTCTAGAAAAACTAACCCCATCAATCTTAATATTATATAAAATTTCCAAATAAATGATTTATGTCATCCTCCCATAAAAATTGAGAATATTTACACATAATCATAAGTCAAAGTCATCTAGAAAAAAAATTTCAATGTGGTCAGATATAAGGTTCTATGATTCTATGACACTCCAAAGAAAAACAATGTTATAATAAGGGTCCAACTCTCAGCTCTATCATCAAACCATTTTTGGTCCAACATTCCCCATCAATCACATGAATATTATATTATCTGAAAATGGATAACACCCTTACCTATATAGAAAAACACATGTCCATAAAATCAATCATGTTTCTATTAAAATAAAAATTAAATTACAAAATCCAATTTCCAAACTGATTCATAAAAAACCATTGCTATGATATTTTCTCACCCATTACCGTCAACATTTATAAAATATCACATAAAATTAGAGTTGTAATCTCAATTCGTTAATGGTTTTCTCCCAATAATATTACTACCATAATTTCTACTCCATAAAAACTAGAAAATAAGGATTATATAAGTAAATGACTTTATTCACTTTGGATCTGTAATTATTTAATCCAAAATATCTTTTACCAATTCGTGGATAAACTTAAGGTCATCATAGTATGCTACAATATCACTTCCTAAAAAATCATCCATCCACCACACCAAACCCTATTATATTTTTGGAATACCTTATGAATGTTAATTTGGTAATTTTATCATGCATCCCATAAATTTTTCAGACACATAGTAGAGTGTATCATATAATAATTCTACTAACATCATTTATTTTCCATTAATGTACAAAATAAATAACCTTAAAGAGTCACTACTAACTGACCCTATATACTATGCCAATTAATATTTTCAAATTATTCACTAATCATATGAAATAAATTCATAACAATAATGTGACAAATAACAACATCATATTAGTGTACCATGATAATGATATTAAAAAATGGGGAGCTATGATGTTTTATACTCCCTTGTAATCCAACAATATTTTATAGGTTCTACAAACCCCAAAAATTTTTGAAGGAATTTGACATTTCCTAGATTAAAGAAACCCATATACGAGTGTGGACTTCCCTTTAGATGTCCTATGATAAATATATCAATTTTATTACCCTGGAGTTCATAAAACCCAATCTCATTTTTCTATGGGTAAAGGGAGATTTATGAAATAGATTTTATAGTGGTTTAGGAACATCGTCAATAATTATCTATTTCTCTATGAGATATACAAACACCAAAATTACACCCACATACAACCTAACTCGTGTCACAAAGAATTTGGTTTCAATCAGTTCTGGGCTCAGGAACCCAATCCATCTAACCATGAATCAAACTTGTAAAACCAAACTATAGTAATTCTCTTCAAGATATTTCATTCCCGTATTAAAAATATAATCCACCAACATTAAATAAAACCAAGACCAAATGATAACTCACTATATTTAAAAATAAATAGAATGAAGAACATTTCCATTATCTATCTGTATAATTTCTTAGTATATAATCAATAACGTATATCATACAACACCCACTTACCTAAATTCATGGTAATGAGAACATAGAATCATGTTATCAAGATACACATTGACCACTGCCCCATGTTTCAACCCAAAACCAACACACTACGTATGTAATAACACATTATATTCTGAGTCATTCAAATCTATTATGACATAATATGAAAAACCATCATAAATATTCTATGAATAAAATTAATCAAAACTACAAACCAAAATACCATGTACTGGGCGAATATAGAATATAAAAACTTTTGATGAATCTAAAATGTAACACTAAACAACGTCAATGGTGTATAATACATTAATGTGACTATAGCTTACATGGATCCAAATCAAAGAAATATAATTAATCTATAAATACCTTCCCATGTATTATAAAATAAAATAACCCATATCGCAGGACTATATCACCATTAATCATCTAGTAATTAGACATTTACCTCCTAAATTGAACAAAACAAAGTAATCATCGTCAAAAAAGTCCATAATAAAACATCAACAGACAGAATAGTGAACACTCAAAGAAAGGTTATATTTAGTATTAAATAATTAATATCTTTATAATATGTTATTTAGGAAACACTAAATAACATATTGTACACTATCGATAGACCAAATACATGTTATGATACAATTTAAATAATATTTTAATTTTTCTTAGAAAAAAAATCATACAGTGAAAATTTAAATATTTTTTTCAATGATAAGTAATATTTAATGTATTGGTTAATCTACATTCCTAGTCTATAACATGTACACATTCTGTTTACCATGTTTTCAAATGATTGAAAAATTAAATAATGATTAATAACATTATACCACATTAAATAATTATCTATACTTAGGAAAACAAAAAAATACAAAACCTCACTGCATTAATAACATGTTATTTTATAAGCCATGGGTTCATGAAACATATTTATAATGTCCATATATTGTCATGAATAGTTATATATTAGTTAATAATCCCCTAAAACAATAATAAATGATACACAATTCCCTAACATCAATTTTAACACCTATGTTTGGATACAATAATATAACCGAAATGGGTGATGGATGTGTAACCATAGTAGAACCACATTATATGGTATTGGATTCATATTTTGAAACACACATAACTAATCATAAAAAGATAAAATATATGAAATATTTAAAATTAGAACATGTTTTATATCTTATTTTACAAGAAGATAACCTAGTAATTCATTACTGAAGAATATTGCATTTTAAAATAGGAACCATATGTCACTGCACAAAGATAGGAACGTTGAAATTGAAAAATAAAAGTCTAGAAAAAATTTATCAAGAGAAAAAAAGGAATAAACTCATAAGAATTTATTAAATTTAGGTATCTACTATACATTCATCGATGAACATTGTTTAACCGTTTTTTAATGTTATAAGATATTACAATCACATTGAGTAATCATGCAAGTTGATCACTAATCTTGTAATTGTACAATAAACATGATCAGTGGTCCCAACCCACCATTATAGGGGGATGAATCTGAAAAACCAACTGCATCTCCTATAATTGTTATGGACATCCCACCAATGAACTCAAAAACCTCATATTCGTTATTGAAATATTTAGCTAACCTTATACATCTAGAAAACTATGAAATTTACCGTAACACAAAAACAATGAAAATTATGTTCCAAAACAAGAAAAAAATATGAGAATAATGAAATATAAAAATCAACATTAGTGAGTATTAAATTTAGTGAAAACATTTATTCAATATCTTCTAAATAATTGAACACTATATATTATCTGAATATAAAATCATTACTTCCCATCTATGATGGAGTTAATTCATTATTGTTGTGTTTCTATTACTATTACATATATACTAATGATAATATTTTTAGATAGCTAATTAAAATGTTAACAAATATCAGATTTTATAAATAAAACTCCCACTTAAGGATTAGTTCATTGGATAACCTATAAAAACCCAAAATTTTTGAAAATAACCAATCACTAAAAAAATTAGAAATAAAATATTCTTTGTCCCAATATGGTTACACTTTTCCCATTGATGGACAATGAGAACTTACACAATAAACAATAATATTTTGGGAGAATTTCATGTTTATTTATTTTTGATCCTTCAATCCTAGATTGGGAACTTTTTCCTAAATATTCTTAGATAAAAAAAATATTATTTCAGGTCAATGTGTAATGTCTAAGTATGAACTACCAGATTAATCATCTAAAATATTACACTCCACCTAATGAATTTCTTCTATACTACCCCAATGGTTGACTCAACCATATTAGTGTTCCACTATATCTACTATGGAAACATATTCATATTATATTCTAGATAGTTCTACCATGTTATTAATTTTTGACATCTAGCTAATTATCATTCCTCTAAACATAAGAGCATATCTATGAGACACCAGAGGATCCAGATAAAAATTTCATGGTTCTATCTCTACGAATTTGACCTGAAATAGATGAAAACTCCTTCTAGGAATGAAATATATGGTTTTATGTGTATCATGAGGTGATTCATGCATCCTACAAATAATAATTTTATAAAAATCTCCCTGTAGTAAACCTCATAATTCATTTTCAATTCTTCTACTTATGATAAATTAATGTATTCATTTTATTAGTTTGATACATGATTATATCTACACATCCCAAATTGCATGATTATCTTCGAGATGTAATCCTTGTAAGAGAACACCATAAATATTCAATTCAAATCTCTCTCAATCATCATTATAGAGATCTTATTTTCCTTAAAATGATTGTTCATCAAAAGTATTATATATAAATCATTTTTCAACTCCTAAATCTTGTTAATCTTTAAAAATACCATGAGTTTATCATCCGATTATAGGAAAAGGATAATGAAGTACTCATCATTTGATTCCATCCAACCGAAATAGTTATTTTGTTCTTCCTATGATAACCATTTTCTCTATGAATGTGTTAAATTTATGGTTATACTATCATTATTCTTATTTTAACACATATATACACATTTTTTGCACAAAACACAATGTTATATTGATACAAAAAACATGTTGGTTTTTAAAACATTCATCCCTCCTAAAAATTAATATAATTTAATGTAATTTTCAAATCCATCTTCCCAAAATTATATGTATTTAGAGAAACCTAATTAAATTTTTTTTCATGGTTGTGTCAATAAATATCAATGATAAAACATCACATAAGTTCATACCCTTCTATTGAAATCCATAGATGACTAGTTTTTCTTTGTACCTTTATCAGAAACTATTTTCTCTTTTCAAATGAAAGGACCATTTTTCCTAATTTATGTATATAGTTATGGTAGTTCTATAAGATCTAATTCTTTATTTTAATTTCATTAAACCACATTTTCGTTCATAGTAAAATATCATACTTTAGAGTCACAAAGACTAGTTTTTTTACTCAATGATCTTATATATACTAACAAGTTTTAGAAAAAATCAATTCAAATTAGTTCTGATCCATTGAAATGGTAATTTGATCCTAGTAAAAGTTTAAATTTTAATTATTGTCCCTTATCTAATATGTCCTATAATTTTTATAAAATTGATTTCTGAAACACTAATTTCATCATCAATATTCCAAGATAACTCTTGTACATATTTATATAGCCCAACTTCAATCCTCTCAGTTCTCAATAAACATTACAGGTCTTTTGTAATTATCTAATTCTCATTATGATTGATTTAGAATTGGTTGTTATATTTTTTCCCCTAGACACCATATCATCCATGTTCATGTCTTCCCATTAGTCCGTAAGACATAAGATAACATTTTAAATTCAAACTATTTTCTAAATTTATTCATCCTAGGGAAAAATACATATAATTCATCACCAAAACCCATGAGGTATATTATCATAGACTTATCTTGGAGACTTTCCCAATCCATTCAATCAACATGAACAAAAGTTATTATTATAAAAATATTCTTTTGTTTTTGTATAAAATGGGTTTTCAGACCATAAAATCTCTTTAATCTATTTACATAATGGTTTTTAATGGCATCTATTAATAACATACATTATATTGTTGTCCACTTTATCAAAAATCACATTGGACATTAGTGAATGTAGCCTCATGGTTCTTTATTTTCATTTAACATCATACACATTCAATTAGCTACACCATTCCAATATTTTTCCCGATTTTGTTACATTAAACCCAAATTCTATATTTATAGTATATGTTGTAGAAATATTTCCACATTATTCACTAGTAATATCAAACCTTACGTATTTTATTATACTTTATGACACCATTTCCCTGATATTCTTTTTTTATTAAAATATCAAAATACCACAAATTTATATTTCGGATGCAAAATATTGAATCACAAATGAAAATAAAAAAATTATTAGGATGCTCAAGATAATGAATAGTTTCAAAACCCCTTGTATTTGTGTGATCATGTTTCAAAAAATTATATCTAGGTTTCAATCTATTAATATTAAAGGGTACATTTTACATTATTTTTTATTGTAAAACACCCATGATTTATGAATTTAGTTTCTTCACATTTAGTACACATATTTTTTATATATTTTTTATATTCTTCTCATATAGGTGTCTAATAGAAAAATGTCACACCTCTGTACATTCACATGTTGTAAAATGATTTTTCATTATTTTATTGATTTATTTTAAATATGTTTTCACTTTTAATTAGTTTATTATTTTTTAAATGTGATACATATTTATAAATTTGTCTTATTTAGTATGTTGAGGATGAAATCCAAATTCATTTGAAATAATGCTTAAAATGATAGTATTTGGTTTTTTTTATTTTTCAGTTGTTCTAGAGTTTATTTTACATTTATTTTTTAAAATAATTGCGTATGATTTATTAATAAATATTCATAATACTGATAATAATTTTTTTATATTATTAATCTAATTTGAAAAATTTTGTAATTTAATTTATTAGTTTTTTTTGGTTTTTTAGTTAATTATCACTTTAAAAATTAAGTACAATATTACAAGTTTATTGGTTTGAGTGATTTTATACTATATTTATAATTTTATATGTTTTATGATCAGCGACCATCGGATATGAGACTATGTCCCTACCTTGTAGCCTTGAAGACATCATACCAACTGTTATTCAGTGGAATTTACTATAGCCAAAAACTACATTAACTCAGGGTATGAATCTGTGACATCATTATGTTCCATATAAAAATTGGGTGACAATGTACAACACCACAATTCCTTCTTCTTTGAATTTTTTTTCTAATCAAGCCCTTTCCTTATGACCATTACCCGTCCATGCAATCATGAAATGATTTTTCCACACTCCTTGCAACCATGATCACATCCTATGACCATGAAACCTTCATGGAGCACTTTTATATGGATTAGAGAAGAATGATTAGTGTTTTATTGATAGTCACCATGAATCACATGAGTGAATTAATGAATGGGGATGGGTAATGTAGTTCCCCAATAATTTTAATAATATTATCACATGATTATTAATATTAATATAAAATAAAAACATAGAAAGGACAAGTGTATTTTTATGAATATGTATATAAAACATTGAAGTGAAACTAAACTAAAATGACATTATATTAATATCCTTAATGAGCCCTTAAATCACTTTGAGCACTAATAATAACATAGGATAACCTGGGTAATCAATTCAAAAATGGGGTAATCTAAAAAGCCCAACAACGGAATACAAAATGTAATGAAGAATAATATATGATTCAGAAGGAATAATATGATAACATAAAATACAATGTATAGTGACCCTACCCTTTTATTCATATTAATACGTGATAGTAAGAAAAATTATCCATAAAATACATACAAATGTTTGAAATGAATAGTTACTTTGGAAGACTGGGTACATAATTAGAAAACATGAAACATGAATGAAAAATATATTTATTAATCTCCATTGCGATATCATAACTCAGTTTCTGTTCAAATAAATACATAGGATAACCTCGGGAATGCATAGATACAATGGGTGAGCTAAAGATCCCAATAAGGGAATGAAAATGGAAATAAAGAATAACACATTTGAAAAACATCATAAAATGTTAAAATAAAATTCATGGATCAAAAATAAACGTATAGATCTATAACATATAAAATATGGAACCATGTGCACAACAACCCAATCTTAACGTACATAGACATTATATCACATTTCTGGAAAACAAAAAACATTACACAAAATCTCATTAGAGGTAAATGAAGGAAAAATATATTCATAACATAAAAATAAGTGTACTAGAATATGAGCATAACAATCAAAGATTATACACTATGTATTAAAGATCATAAAAAAAAATCGTGGAATAAATATTTTTATTTTATAATAAATGAATCATAAGGGAATCAAGAGATTAATCCATGAAATAATTACTGATGAATAAGTCAAATAATTTATGGAAAACACATAACCATATAAAATATTATCTCAAGGCTACCTTAAAATACCTTTATAACATGTAAGACTTGGGATACAACCTGAGTTCTTGATTTGGGAATGGGATAATGACTCATGTACCTTCCTATTTTTAGGCCTGGGCGACAACCTGTTGACCCTTATTCTTCCAGGCTTGGGACCCAACCCATGTACTTTTTTATTTTCATGTTTGGCCTTCTTCCTATGTTTCATCATATTTTTAGGATTTTACTACAACCCATGTACCTTATTTTTTTTAGGATTAGGCTACAACTCATATACCTTTTTATTTTCAGGTGTAAAATTCCAAAATACGATCCACGAATCAGTGCCCCAAGTCAGCTTACCACACAACCTCAAGAATGCCTCCCCATATTCTAGGGGCTACCGACTAGCATGGATGGTCTGTTTAGTCATACATTGAGAGGATATACCCTCATTTATCATAGTAAAATGCCATTAAAAATAATAAACAAAATATGAATCATATATAACCTGAAAAATAATCATGTCACAAGATAACGCAAAAAGAAATACTATACTCAATGAAATGGAAAACAAGATATTCCAATATAATTATCAAGTATCTAATATAAAACAAAAAATAAAGACACTATGACTCCCCCAGAGGGTTATGAACCTTGTCCAGTTCCCTCCTCTTGGATCCATCCCCTATATGCCACCTATCATAGATTTGGATCCCTTTATCCAGTCCTGCAAAAAATATCATCTATTCATGTACTACTCAAGAATACCAAAGAGGGTGTGAGTACAACTCATTAACCCACCACCAACACTTTCTATAACAATTCTAGTCCAAACATAGCGCATGTGGTTCTATAAGGAAATTAGTATAATGAAATTGTATGAAATTTTTAACATTTTTATTTTTTTGTATCTAGTTGAATTTACCATTGGGTTCCCTAGAAAACCCATACCTCAATAAAAAATTCATATCATACTGGATCTTGAAGTGTTCCCTAGGTAATACAATAAATTAATACCTACTTCTATCCAAACATTTAAGTATTAAAGTTTCTAGGATATCTTAGTACTTGACTTGACTCATACCAGAGTTCAAAAATTCTCATTTGAGGGCATAAATCAGAGTTTCCTTATTTCTATTCATTAATTTCACATTTATAAGACACAATTCCAAAATTAAAAATATCACAAATATATGTAAGATGAACATGTTACCATTATTACCCTTCCAATGAATGACCATGTTCACATTCTCTATACTAGTAAGTATAATGACCATGTTACCATGTATACTTCACATTAGAATTTTCAAGTTCCCATTTTCTTACACATAAGTATAATGACCATGTTACATTTTTAACTTCTCAATTTATAATGATCATGTTCTCATTATTTATCACATTATCAAAAATAAATTTCTTATCCACATCAATTCCCTTTCCAATTCAACAATTAGTAAAATACATAAACTCCATTAGACGACAGAACAATTAACTAAATGCCTCAATCCCATTAATTAATTAAATAATAAACATCAAAACTCTTATCCAAAAATTAATTTTCGTATAATTAATTATCTTTTTTTAAATCTCTACTCATAAAAATAAATACAATAATTAATTATCTAGACCATAATCTCAAGGCACATAATTAAGTCAAAATTAATTATCTCAACATTGCCAATTCAATATCTCATTATTAATTTCCCAATTAATTATCTACATTATAACCCTTGTATATAATAAACAATTCCCAAAATTAATTATCTAATAGGTAATCCCCTTACTCTCGGGATTAATTCCCCAACTAATCACATATTTCAACAAATTTTCATTAAATCAATTCTTCAACCTAATTAATACTATAGAATGAAATCAAAACAAATGGATGCTAGTAATTATACACTCTTGAATATACATATCACATCCATGACTATGGGAATTTTCCTTAGACCACCCAACCCAAATATTTTATTGATTCATGCTCAATAGAAATCCCTAAAATCTAAGAAGAACAACAATGTTGATAAATGTTCCAGATATAAATCCCTAAACCAAAATCAAGATTAAGGACATCATGATCTCTTAAATCATGATCCTATACACAATACTAGATCTAGATATTAACACACAAGATTAGATCCCTATAAAAGAGGATATATTTCATGAAAAGATCAAGGAAATATAGAAGAAAGAATAAGAGAAGCATCCAAATGAATTACACTTATCGAGAGAAGAGAGGTTCATCAATTTGGGAATTCGATCTCGAAAAACATTTTTAATAAGTCCTTGAAATACTTTTTGGTCTACAGAAGAACCTTCCATTACCCTTAGGATTGTAAAATCCCATGTTAGGGCCACAAAGGAGGTGAAACGGTTCATCAAAATTTATAAATGAGTTATATCCACATTTTTAGGATATCAATGTCATCCCTCACTCAGTTTAATCACATTGTTAACAAATTGTGCGCTAACTATGAGTTATCCACTACATGAAGGGTCACATTGCATGAATACCTAGCATGGCCACACAAACTATTATTTAACCTTTTCTAATGATATTGCCTCAAAAAACAAGGGATCACATAATTTCTCATAGGCAGCCACATGGTTTGTACAAATCGTGCACCACCTTTGTACAACCTCTTTTTTCACAATGTTTATTCTTATTGACTGAAATAAACCCCAAGAAGTAAATCCCATCAGTGGTACATAACAAAAATCAAAAAACAAATACCTAAAATTATGCCCGAAATAACATTATAAAAGTTCATGATCTTACAATCTTCGCACCTTATAATAGCTCGTCCTCAAGCTGCAGTTCTAAGCATTTTTAATATTTTAAGAAAAAAATATCAGGCCATTGATACCACATATATACTTCTATTTCCAATGATTCCTCTTGTACACATCCATAAACCATGAACTATCGGCATGGTCGTTCCTCACTACACATTCTCATTGTGAACCAACACACGTATTTGATGCTCCTCAAATGACGCATCTGTCTCTAGGTCCACCTCATCCACATCGATCACATGAGAAGGGTCTAGTTGATACGGCAGAAAATTTGATATGTGGAACCCACATGTATATAGTTGTGTCTCTATGGAAGTTTCTATCGATATTCCACTGGCCCGATTCTCTCTACAATATCTTAAGATCCAACAAAACATGGTTCCAACACTCACAACCTCTGTATCCTATAGCGACCCAACCTAGGTGACACCCTAAGTACGAGACATTTACCCTCTACAATATCTAGGGGTTATATCTCTCAATCAGGATAAAACTTATCTACTATGGTCTATAGCCTTACATCTCTGAATCAACTATACCTACTCAGATGTCTCTTATATGAGACTCGGTCCCAATAATTGTAACTCACTATCCTCTATCCAGTGTACCAGTGATCTACATGTCTTACCATAAAGATCGTTGAGTGGTGATATATAAATAGTTTCCTAATAACTTTTGTTATATGAAATCTCCATTATTGGAAAGTGGTTTTCTTAATATGCAATGAAGTCAAGCACACATTCCCATCATATATCCTCAAGAACATTTATAATATGTTTTAACTGCCTATTTGTCTATGGGTGGAAATTTTGATCAATAATTCATTTTTTCAAAGTCCTTTCTACAAAACCTTCTATAAGCATGATGTAAATAATGAATAACAATTTGAAACTATATTCTATAGCACTCTATTAAGACAAACTATCTCTCTAATGTACAATTATTTATACTATTATACTATAAAGGATTCGTTAGAGACAAGAAATGTGATAAATTTGTCAGTCGATCCACAATGACCCATATAGAGTCATTCTTCCTAAGAATATTTGTACGACCCACCACAAGTTCCATGGTGATGTCTTCCAACTTCCATTTTGGAATTTGAAAGACTAGTTGGAACACTCCAAGTCATTGATGCTATTCCTTCACTTGCTGGAAAATAATGAATCTTTTCACAAACCCCATTATCTCCTTTTCCATTCTCAAATACCATTATTGTCATAGTAGTTAAAAATACATTTGCATTGCACTTAGATACACCACACACATTGAGGAATGAAATTATTGCAAGAGATTCTCTCGCATGATCATTAGTATGACCACTCGATTCATCTCTTAAATGATATCATCATCATCTATCAACCATTCTGAAGTTGTCTCCCCACCATAAAAAAATCCCCTCACGGCTATCCACTTTGGATCCTCATACATTTAATCCCTAATCTATATTGAAAGTGTAGACTCCACTGTAGATGAAACCAGATTCATGTTCTCCGGACTCACCTGAACCACCCCACGCATTTCATCCGGCAAGGTCATCATCTTCCACTATGTGCTGAACTCTTGAACCATCTATATATGGTATTTCTTACTCAAGGCATCATCCACACTATTTTTCTTCCCGGGATTATATGTTGATTCAAAATCGAAATATTGAATATACTCAACCCATATCCACAGCCAATGATTCATGTCAGGCTATGAAAATAATATATTGAGATGTTATAATCTTTATACCCTCTAAATTATTCTCGAAAAAGATAGTGTTTTCATAATTTTGGTGCATAAACCATTATTCCCAACTCAAGGTCCTGTGTAGGGTAATTCCATTCAATGGGCCTCAACTACTGAGACCCACACACCACAACATGATCTCCCTACATCTGCACAACTCCATGTCTGATCCTATAAGTGTCATAATAAACTATTTACTCTTCACTAGAATTAGGTATGATCAATATCGGTGCGGATGTTTAGAAAATTTTGAACTCCTAGAAATAACTCTCACAACACTATGACCATTCAAATTTTACTCCCGTTGTGGTAAATCCCAACAGTGGGGCTGCCAAATGGGATAAGTCATGGATTAATATCCTATAATATTCAGGTAATACTTGAATTATTCAGGTATCAAAACAATTCATAGGATTCTCCCAAGAAACCACTACCTGAACTATCTCTGGGTCCACTAACACACCTTACTCCTAGATGATGTGCCCATAGAAGCATACCTTGTCAATCCAAAACTGACACATAGACAACTTGGCATATAACCTGTGTTCTCTCAGTGTACCCTAGAAAATGTCACGATGTTAGGATTGATCATCATTATTCTTGGAGTACACCATGATGTTGTCCTCAATCACCCCCGTGAATTGATCTAGATACAGATGAAACATCATGTTCATAAAATCCATAAACACTACTAGTACATTTATGAACCCAAACGACATTAAAAAAAATCTTAAAGGCCATACTTCTAATGGTTTTCCATGGTATATCAAAAGACCGTACACTCAACTGATATAACATGCTCTCAATTTGATCATTGAGAACACACAAGCTCCATTAAATTGGAAAAACAAATCATCAATACAAAGAAGAGTATATTGATTCTTCACAGTCATTTTGTTCAACATTACATAACTAAAACACAACTAAAATATCATGTCATCCTTCTTTGTGAAAGAATTAGGTAATCCCCAAGGTGATGTACTTGGAAGAATAAATCCCTTATCATCAAGCACTTCTAACTAAGTCTCAAGATCTTGAAGCTCAATCAGTTCCATTCTATATAGTGGAATTGATACTGGCCCATAACCTTGCATGATCTAAATTGTGAATTCCAAATCTATCTCAGGTGGTAGCCTTGATAAATGTTTAGGAAATACATCCTGAAATAGCTCCAATACTAGTCGAAGGACATCATTAATAATACCAAGATTATCCTACAATAGACTATAAACATGGGTTGTGAGCTCTCCTATTTTTTTAGTAATTGGTATTGCTCGACCATCTTGTATATCCCACTCTACACTATTAATATACTGGTCACCCTTAGAAGTCACAAATGTCACTTTCCTATGATAAGAATCGACGAGCGATCGGTATGCGACTAGCCCATCCAAATCCATAATTAGGTCAAAGCCTATCATATCCAAAACATAGAGATCCCATAAGAAATTATATTCCTCGATCTCTAGTGAAGATCCCTTTCAAAGATTGGTATCATCTGACAGTACTCCCAAAGGTGTATCTATAGTGATTATCCTACTCACAAACTCCACTTCCATGTTCAACCCATTTACTTGTTTTGTAGATTTAAAGTAATGATAGGATCTAGTATCAAACAAAGAACTAGAGAAAGTAGAAGCTACTAGAATTATACCGCTCAATTTCAGTGGTCCAACCTCACTAGCTAGAAGTTTATATTTTACTGCATGTAACTATGTTTCACATTTTCCCTGTGATGTTGTTTGACTCCCCTGAGTAGAATCACTCTAATAATGTGCCACTCCTACCTAGAAGCACCATGTCCACGACCTTTGCTTCCTCATCTAGAATAACTCCAACTTATAACTCTATATGTTGTAGATGATCCTCTTACCACAATCTGACTCTACCCAACTTCACCGTTAAATCTTATTGGTCACTATGACCTACAGAACATTGGTAGATGTCTCATCTTTACAGAAGATTGGCACTCTACTGGTGGTTTGGAATTGTTTCAATGATAATGTCCTGGCCTATTACACTAATGACAGATCATCCCAGTAAGTTCTTATCCAACTAAACCTCATGTCTGTGTACTCTTCTTTCCACTTCCTTGGATAATGCTGTCATATAGTGCATACTTCTCATGGAAGTTTCACATCCTGATTGTCTTGTAACAACTATTTGTCCATCAATAGAGACCTACATCAGGTTCCCTTACACTATGAGATCCTAATGCACCAATTTCATAAATTTATTCATCCTAATGATATTCACCATTGACTTAATATCACACTTAAGTACATCCTAAAAACATTTTTACATAGTTGCCTTATCTTCTTCTATAGTTGGTGAAAAGAATTACTGATCTATATAGTTTCTATAATAGCCCATCAATTACATGCTCCCCTATGTAAGATGCATGAACTCGGTAGTTTTTTCTAGTCCCATCATCTATGGATAAATGTGTTCTATTAACCTCTCATAGAAGTACATTCATAACTTACTGTCAGTCTTTCATGATTGGGCAAAAACTCCCCACCAGTGCTTCACTAATCCCTATAGAATATGAGATGAAAGCTTGAACCTCCTCTCTATCGTAGTCTCCAAATGGTCAAGTATAGTCTCTATGGACTCAACTAAAAATATGTCTTCCTCGCTTACATTCACTCTAGTAAAATTCATAGGGTGATATAACTGAATAAACCTTTTCAACTCAGACATACTTTCCATATCCCACCCTGGATCCATTTCCATGAATTGCATGAAGTAAGAAAATTTCACTCAAAACTACATTCCCTCATCTTATTCTAGCATTATCAGTGCCTCATGTTCCTTATCTAGAAATTCATTCCTATTAATTCCCTTCTATCATCCCATCAACATGTTTCTGGGAGGAAACTCTCTTAAACGTCAAAATCAATTCTCATTTCACATAACAAAACATTATAACATTTACGTTAGAGTAAATAATCATAAAAATTATTATTCCCCCACCTCACCACGTAGTCAACACTGAGGATCTATCACTACCCTTAACCATCCTAAACCTTGGTTTTGTATAACAATGAAAAAAACACTATCATAATCATGTTTCTCATTTGGATACAAAATTAATTTCAATTTTCATCATCTTAAAATTCTACTAAAATAATGTCAGGAAGCACATTTCATTTTAATCTCATAAACAAGGAAAAAATATCATGTCTAACAACATACCCATAACCTATTTTGTCCTACATTAATAAATTGATTCATGCCACAACAACACTAAGTGCCTAGAATATTTCATGTAGGCACAATTGTTGTTCCATTCTTATCCTTCATTTAATACACAAAACATCTCATAAACAATAATCACATCACACCACAATTGAATCACCCAAGGTAAAATAACATTCAACTATAATAGAACACATCAATAATAATAATCCCACCCAGAGTACTTGGGTTTTCATCCATACATGGGTTTGAAACTCCCATGCTCGATATCATTACCAATCTCTGACTCATTCTAGTATCCTATCCAACTTTCACTAGAATAGTAATAAAAAATAAAAAAACATAAAAATAGACCTGTAATACCACTTTGTAACGTCCCAACATAGGTTTCACACATCGTTTCCCCGGTCTAGTTGGTCACATGACCACAAGCGTGCCTCCCCTAAAGCAAGAGGATGTCGACTAGTAGTGTTTGTCTGGTACGTCCACCATAGGGAGACTATACGCTAATCTATCAGAGTAAAACACCATAAAAAAATAATAAACCAAAGTAGAAACATATATTACCATAAATTTAATTAGTTCGCAAGATACCGAAACATGAAATAAAATACTCATCTAAATGTTAAAACAAGCTATCCCAATATAAGTGTCATTTTTCTAATATTCAAATGAAAATAAATACGTTGTGACTCCCCAAGAAGGTTCTTAACCAGGTTGGGTTCCCTCCTCCAATCTATTTCCCCATTTGGATACCTATCCCAATGCCTTTTCCAATTTCTATTCTTGTATCTATATAATATAGTTGTGTACAGATCTGGAATACCAAATATGGTTTTAGTACAACTCTATATTCCACTGCCAATAGTGTCTAAAAGAAGTCGAGTCAAAATATTGTTCAAGCAGTTATATATATAAAATATGTACAATGAAATAGTTAATAGTTTATCACATTTTTATTTATTCTTTTCTGACAACATTTACTCCAGGGTTCCCAAGGATACCAGTACCGCAATACTAAATTCATCTCGTACTGGATCCCGAAGTGTTCCCTAGGTAATAACAAATCATAATACCTTTTTCTATCCCAATAATGATATATTCAACATTTTATGATATCATAATACATGACTTGACTCATATTAGAGTTCAAATATTCTCATGTGAGGCCATAACTCATAGTTCCATTTTTTCCATTCATTAATTTAACATATATAATCACCATTTCCAAATTACCAATATAAATTATTTGAGATAGATGACCATGTTACCATTTTACCTCTCTATAGAATGAACATGTTCCCATTCTCGTTACATTTATGTATAATTAAAACATTACCCTGAATAATTCACATTATAATGACCATGTTCCCATTCTCATACTCACAAGTATGATGGGCATGTTACCATTTGTACTTATCAAATTATAATGACCATGTTTGCATTCATTATCACATAATTAATATACCAGTTAATTATCCACGTCAATTCCCTTACTAATTAAAAAAAATTCAAATTCATTGAATCTACTAGTTAAACCCTCAATTAACTAAATGCATCAATACTATTACATAACTAATTAATGAACATCACAAATCCTATGCCATAATTAATTTTCCAGAACTAATTATCTTATTCTAAATATATTCTCATTATTATTAATCACACAATTAATTATCTAGGTCGTAATCTCAAATCCCATAATTAATTCAATTTTAATTATCTCAACAAAAATAATTTGATATCTCATAATTAATTTACTAATTAATTATCTAGATGACATCTTCTATCACTTATAACTAGTTCCATACATTAATTATATAATAGGGTATCCCAATAGTCTTAGTATTAACTCCCCAATTAATCACTTATTTAAAAAAAAATCAAATACAAAACTTGTCAATCTAATAAACCCAATTCTAAAAAATTCATTTCAAAAGGATACTAAAAATTATACACTCATTAATATACATATAAAATCCAAGAATACATGAATTAGATTAAGACCACCCACCTCAAATCGTTGATATACATTTTCTCAATTGAAATCCCCAAAATCTGAGAAGAAAAATGGTGATGAAAAAATTTATGTATATAAATTCCGAAAACAAAATCATGATTAATGAAATAAAGATCTCATAAATCCAGATCTAGATACATAATCCTCAATATCGATCTTACCACATAGGTTTATGTCTAAGGAATACTTGATATCATCCATTTCAAGGTAAAATAAATATATAAGAAATAATGGGAGAATCATTAGGATGAAATCAACATTCAGGAGAGAAGAGAGGATCTTCAATTCGGGATTTCAATATCAAAGAATGTTGTCTTTAAGGGCTTTTAATACCTTAGGGTTGATGGGATATCCTTAAATTATCCTTACAAATGTAAAATCCCGATTTAGGCCCATATATGAGTTGAAATGATTCATTAAAAGCTGAAAAAGAGTGAGACCACCAATATTAGGATCTCACTATTATCCCTCATGCAATTTAGTCGCACGGTTAGACAAAATGTGTGATAACCATGTGTTAGCTATAAATTCATGGGAGAAAATTACAAGGATAGCTTGAACAGTCTCTCGAAGTATTCTTTAATTGTGAAAAAGAAAAAACCTAAAAAAAAGATTTTGTATGATTTCTCCAAGGAAACTGCATATTTTTTTACAAATTGTGTCCCAACCGTGCATAACCACTTTTTCCAAAAAACATTCTTAGACTTCACCCAAACACACCCCAAGACATAACTAACCTCAAACGTACTTGACTAAAAACAAAATATACCTGAAATGATGCATGAAATAACTCATGAAAAGGATGGGAAATTACATCAGGATTTGAAAATGCTTGAAAATACATGATGAAATTCATGATTTGAAAATACTTGAAATTTGGATCACCCTAGTTATGTCGAGGCACTGTCGGTGCACAAGATACTTTACACCGGATCATTTTCCTCACCTATTATTTCTTATTTACCTATAAATGACCCTTGGGGCCTTCATTTTGAATACCGCATTTCCCTGAAACCTAATATCTTATCTGGTCTACCTAGTTCTTCACCCCAGTCTTTCGAAACATTCATGGTAGTTTATTAAAACCTATAGCAGAGGAAATTGATGGAGTAACTTAGTAATTATATCTCTTTGGTGTTATAAATCCATAACACTTGCACATCTAAAAACACCCAACATCCCTAAGTAAAAAACACTTTTGTACCATAGATTCTTATCAAAGGAACTTGAGCTCCTCACTTATAGGAACACCTGTGAATACTCTTGAAGGCTTGATTTATGTTTCCCCCAATTATTAATATTCAGGTTATTTGTCACATAAGTGAACATTAGGATACCCAATCCTACCTATGAACCCATACCAGTACCCCAGATACCTACTGGGGAACCCCTCTTGGATTCACGTTATCCCTTCAGTCTATATGAGCCATTCATTTTTCCTTCTTCAAAGTCATTCATTGAAAGGAATCTTCTTCATCAGCTCCCTTGACTGAAAGGGAATATTTTGAAACCTCCACTGAAACCTCATGACTTATCAAACCTTTAGAAATGGAATATACGTGTGTCACTAATTTGGGTTTGTATATCCAAAATCATTGGTTTACAAAATTTATTTTGAAATTGGGTAAGGATTTATAGAGTGTTTGTGGGTTTTATATATTTGTAGTCACATAGTTCATTCTTTGAAGATTAGTTTTGGAGAGTTATTGGTTTGGAGGATTAGGTTTTTGGCCATTCCCATCCTATTCCATCACAAAAACGTAGAGCCTCAGGTCACTGGTTGGAATTGTACAGTTCAAACCTACTTTTACTTTTGAACATATGAGAAGTCTTAATCCCCTACCATGACCAATTTTAGATAAACCATCCTGATGTAAGCCCATGGACATTCATGTAGGATGTTTCAGTATCACTCCTCTCAATATCTTTCACCTTAACTCCTTCCTTACATTGGTCCCTTGTCTAATGTAAATTGAATTGGTGGAAAGATCATCGCCCCAGCCTCATCCAACATCCCCACCATTATCCCTTCCTCTTCCATTAGGGATGGAGGAAATTTGTGTGTGATTTCTTCCAATCTATCACATCCCCTTATTTCTCACACTGATCATGACTCACACGATATTAGAGAATTTTAATAATAACAAACATTTTCACGAAAACATCATCTAATGAACTATAAGAACTATGATTCCCATAAAAAATGGGATATGTAGGAAGCCTTCATAAGGCCCGATATCCATCTCATTTTATCCATTAAAATAAATCATTTTAATGAAGTAAGACCAAAATCATTTCTCTCAATATACTACACAATCTTATTAGACTTTTCGGACTATGTGGGATTTACATCCCATCCAAATAGGATACGTTGGAAGCCTCCCTGAGGCTCAAACCCAACACTTCAAATAAAACCTTTTCTTCATGGTCCATATTCCCAACAGGGTCTATTCCAATGTGGAAACTCATATCCTTTCCACATTACATGGGATTCCTAGAGATATGTCCTACAACAAGATTAGACTAATCATATTCCACATAGTTTTCCTTACCACATGACATTAAGCTGTACGACTAGGTCCTTATCACATAACCTTAAAAGGTATAATGTTCCCCATTAAGCAGCACCGAACTATGAGGGTTCTAATTCATTTCACAAGGATACATAGTTTACCCATTAATGGGTACAATCCCAACATTAAAACAAACATCTATATCTATAGATGTAAATAAATTCTAGAGTGACCCTATAAGTGGATTAAAAACCAGTATTATCAAAAAAATGGTTAAAAGAATCCCTAAATAGTATATTAGTGGATACCATTTATGGATAACCTCTAATACATAATGATATCTCCATTAATGAAGAACCTCGAATACATACCAGTGATTCTAAATGTCACACATTGTAATAAGTGATTGAATATTCTAATGGAATCATATGTATTACTTGGTGAATTAATATAGTTTCCTAAAAATATCTCAAATATATAAGAGAGTCCCATAGATGGAAATAATTCCCCCCAAAAGTGTGTCCTAAGTCTAACCTCCCATCCTCTCAACCAATGTATGTCCTTACATATCATATCTTTAAACCTAACAAATACCTACCTTTGGAAAAGAGTACCCTTTTGATAAAGAATCGTTGGATGTTTCTAGTTCTATAAATAAATCCAATGGAAATAACAAAGAAGTTGTTATTCTAACCCAAACACATGTTTTGAGGGAGATGAAACAAAAATGGTGAAGTCGACATGATTCCTTAACCATGTTAATTGTATTACAAATCTTCCAGGTCCCTATCAAAGGAAATCCATTCAAAAGAATCAATCACACATGTGTCCATATAAAAGACATTGCATTAATTGAGTTCATTACTTCACATGTGTTATCAGGACTCCCTTCACTCCAAATGGATTCCTTCATGTTTGAACACATTAATGCCTCGGCCGCTGCTCAAGATAAATCTTTAATCGTCATAAGGATGCCAACACCAACATATCATATACAACATTGGGTCTAAAATGTATTTGTATAAGAATTCCACAAACACGGTACTATCCAAACCCTGGAGGCTACTCAATTGGCTCACCAAGTTGACAATAACCCTCAATCATCTAGACATAAATAACCAGTGGTTAAGAATAAGGTGATGCAATCAACCGATTATAACCATTTCGGGTCATTATACTGATAACTCAATAACAAGTCACTCTCATTCTATAGGTATTTGGATTAGGTGGTCCCTCATGGCCTCAACTTAAAGACACAGTGGTCCTTCCCATGGGCTCCCACCAATAATCACTACCAAAAAAATCATGCTGCAGTGAACCCCCAACATAATGTTGGTGTTTCCTTTGGTTATTCGGCCCAGGTTCCTCTAACCCAGGCATGCAAGACAAACCACCTAGGACAACATTTGGCCAACATAGAGTAGGTTCTTACATCTTATCCCTCCAAAGAAGTCCATCAAACAATATTTATGGGAAAAAATGAACTGGAACATACATCCTTCCTTCCTAGATTCTCTATCCAATAGGCTCATTTGGTGGAACCCAACTAATATCGCCATTTTGACCTTGTGGACTACCGTGAGAAGTCACATAAACCTGCTTACAATCTACCAGTTATTCAATAGGCTCATCTGAATTAACTCAAGAAATCCCGAAAATCAAATATGGTGGAAACTGGTAAGTGGGAACATACACCTTCCTCCACTCACCAATCCTCCTAAAAGTCTTTTCTTTCATCATTTAAAGAATTATGTCAACCATTCATGGTAAAAAAATTCAGCATCCACATACACATGTTAGCATTCAGCAAGCATGAAATCAGTCTCATCTATTAGCATTGAAATAATTCTTCTAATAATGCATGGCCAAAAATATCCCGCAGGCATATACACATGTAATCATTCATCAATCCTGTCAGTAGTCTTGTTTGTCTATACTTGGAGAAGTCTATCAGAACCTCCAAAAAAACCTGGGGTCGGCTCAAATATCTTCCCATGAACATGAGTACTATCAGTATCTATTGACAGGATAGGGAGGATAGGAGTAGGCACATAAACCTACTCAAGATTCATAATGGACATATATTCCCATTCTGTTTACTGATGTGACCAAACATATTTTAGAATTGGTGAAATAGAAGAAAAAAAATCCTACCTATATTCTGGAAGCCTACCAGAATATCATTACAGCAACATCAGTAGTACCAGTGGAATAGAAATACAAATCTATCCCCACACCAAGGATTACATGTCTGCATACTTTCTTGGTGCAGATACACACCTCTATTCTAGTCTAGGAGGTTTATGGGGCACACCCCCATATCATATATACAACTAGATCAGAACCATACACCATTTTCAATTAGAGAAAATTGGACTATTCTGATGTACACTCCATGGTAGGAACATACACCATCCGATGATATCCACTTCTCCCACCAAATGGCCCTAACTACATACAAAAGTGCATCTAAGAAGAAGTATCACTGAAAAAAATTGAAAAATGAATAGCCACTATATGATCTCGTTCTTCTAAATGATGGGGTTCCTAAATCCTTGAAATTTATCCATTTCAACTAATGATATTATTCTCCCATTACCAAATTAAGGAAATATTAGTAGTAATTATGATGTTCCCCTTCATAAAATTCATTATGAAATCCTGGTTCATGATGATTCCGTAAATCTAGAGAGATATTCCCTGGATGAGAGCCACAGAAACCATCGGTATGTCCAGAAGACTAAGGAACAAGAGGATTTATCCCATTATATAATACACCATGGTGGTCCTACCATTGATGGAATTCGCAGCCAAATTTCTCTCCACAGTAGTGTTTTTCATTATCAATATAATTCTTCCATTCACAATTTAGTGATTAATAATCCGTCTTATCTCGAGGAGCTTTCCAACATAAGGCCAGTCATGTAGGATGTTTTGATACTAATGGGTGAAATATTTTCTCAACTAGAAGTCATCTCAAGTTGATGGTCCTTCCTCAAACCACTCTTGGTTCATTTGTAATCTAATATAGTATATGGAAGAAATCTAATTCTTTTTTATATAATATAAAAATGGAGAAATGTCCACTCTGGTCGGACCATGATGAGAAAAATACTAAAAAAGATGATGATGATATATTGAATATGAGAAACCAGACGAAAAAAAGTTAAATATCAATCTTGTTCTGGCCTTTGGAAACCTCTCTATACAATATTCCAGAATTTATGGTAGAAGAATACATTCATCATATCTTCCTAAACATATGAAAAAAATACTCATCATATAAAATCCAATGTATTTCCATATGATGAATATCAAAGTCATGTAACGGTAATAGAATGGTTTCAATGCCTAATCAACATGGCATATCTCTGAGTTTACCGACATCCAAAGGTTGAGAAGCAGTAGGGAACCCTTCAGTGTGCAGTCCTCGATGCACTAAAGAGGCCACATGAGTTAATTTCTGATACCTCATATGGTTTTCATATCAGATGAAGGGGTTCACATGGATACTTGCATTTCATTGCATTCAAAAATCCTAAAATCCCACCATAGTTGGAATCATGCAATGTTAATGCCCATGGTTAGCAACAATCAATAGATATGGTGTGTAGTCAACAATACAATAAATAACATGCCTCGATTAACTCTCATAAAAGTCAGAGTCAAAGAGATAAAGCTATCGAGATAATTTTTCATCAATAGTCTGATAACAATAAGAAATCCTCTTACATAGAAGTTGGTATCCATAAGATTGATCAAATTTCTAAAATATCACAACAGTCCTCCAAAACAAGTGATTTATGTGGTTGTCAGATAATTCACCCTGACAATGTTCGGACCAAAAATGACAAAATCAGAAGTGAAGCTATGCTAATCTTATCCATACCAATTCAAAAGCCACCCCAGCCTGTAGGGTTGGGGGCTTTATTTACTCAACCTTCAAATTCAATATACATGATTTTAATGATTGAAGGAGGGGAATAGCCCAAGCCTATAGAGCTGGGGGATTTTTCACATCTATAATCGATTCTTTAATAGAAGTTAGTTTTCTCCCGATTAGGGAAGAATCCAAAAAGTAAATTCATAACTAAACTAGCCAATGATTCCCATCAAGATATTGTCCACAAGCTGTTCCCATGATGTAATCATATAATAGGACAATGTATCCTAGAGGATATAGAAGGAGACTATCTTATAAAAATGATATGAGAATGATGACAATGCATTATGTGTCTGTAAAAGTCATGAATAACATTTCGAAAGATTCTCCATAAAATGAGTCTATTTCTGGGGAGTCGGAAGATTATGTTCTTATTCATAATACGATACCTAGTCAATCTAATTAAAGAGGTGTGTATACCGAAAATTAGAGGCATACCCTGAATCAAGGTATTCCCTCAAGTAACTGACTCATACCTCTTTAAAAGGCATCTAACAAGGGGATGGGTAAAGGTCATATCATGTCTCACATTTCCATTGTAGAAGGTCAATATTTTTTTCGTGAGAAATGAATTTCCCTGAATGAAGAGGAAATTAAGGAGTTGTAAATATTCAATGTCAAGTTACAACAAAGCAGAATTTCTGCCAGACATGCTTCATAAGAAGATCCTCATATTTCAGATCCTGTAGGAACTCCTCAGAAATAATATTTGTTGCAACTACAGATGCATAAAATTAATTCACTCCATTTGGTAGAAAACTAGTACATGATCAAACACATCCTTATATTCATTTATCCACAGGTTATCCAAGATAAATACCTGATGCACCACCACCAATGGTTTTTCCGTTTAGAGGGCCAGTTCATGCTCTAGTTTTGGTACCTGTATAGGTTCCAACTAATCTAGATATTCTGCATATTCTTATGAATACAATTGAAGAATTAAAAACTCTATTGGAACCTATGGGAGAACAGAGTCCACCAATACAACCCGAAAACAATGCTTACCCCAAATGGATAGATCTGATCCCTCCCCAACAAAACAATGTGAATACCACAATTCCAATCATTAATTGTTCGAGAGATCTGGAGAAACACTTAACACAATTTTTTATCATTATAATCCCATGATGGGGACCCCTAATTAAAAAAAAGTAGTAATGATGAGATGTTTTCTGAAATCATTTCAGGGCCCAGCATTTTCTAGTACAAATGTTTGTAGTCCCGATCAATAAACATATGGGAAGACCTCTGTCAAAAATTCCTTCTCTAATTCAGCTTAATGTTTCCGAAGACAACAGTTATTGATCTTACAAATTTCAAAAAAATAGAGAATGAAATAGGTTCCTATTTCATTACTCAATGAAACAGATTATCACATTCCTTAAATCTAACACTCTTTTAAGATGAGTTGTAGCCAATTTGTGGGGAAAATATGCATGATGAGTTACACACACCATTAATCACGGTGAAATATACAGGAGGGTTTCGAGACCATGCTTATGTTTCACAACAAGCCAAGTATTTCATTGTTGAAACCAAATCAAATCTCATGTAATTCAATCAGCTCTGGGAAGGAAAACAGGGAAATAAATGGCTTCTACTATAACACTCAATCAAGCACCTCTACATGCTTCTACTTAAAAACCTTCATCATACCAAAGGGAAATACCTCCCAAGCATTAGAATCATTTACCTCCTTGTCAAGATGATCAACAAGATAAATGTTGGATACAGTTTGAGGAGTAAAAGAAAAAAAATTATACTTTTCAGAATAAATATGTTCCTAGTTACATCAGTTTAACTTTGGAAAAATTTTTGGTTCAATTAACAAGATCAAAGAAACTAAATAATGAAGGATATGAAGAAATCTCAAATTATAGCCCTTTGCATCAAATGTTGGGGCATCCCATTCAATAGTGTTTCTTTCTCAAATATATCCTGTAAAAAATCGTATATTCTAGACAATTGAAACTAAAATGTTCGTTAGTCGAAGTATCATGTGTTGGTGCAACTGATCCAGAGAAAGAAGTCGAATAACAGGAATTCAAAAGAAAAAATGCACATTAGTAAGATGATTGGATGGTCCGGAAAATGATCAACCGAACTCATTACATTTAAGAACATAGCTAAAACAATATATTTTGTGTTCTACCACTTTTTCTACATCAAATCCAACTTCATCAAATGATCAGTACTCAAAATCTCAATATTCAAAGAAGTGACATGCTCAGAAATATAAACAACAGTTAGAATAAGATAAGATCGTGTCAAGGCCAATGTTTTCCTCCAAATTTCCAGATTTCATTCCATTTTTCTCAAAATAATGGGCACTACCCCAGTAAACAGCAGAACTAAAACTGCCCTGTCAATCCAAAGCTTCATCAGATGATGAATTGATCTTTGGTTCCTTTAATATTATCCACTTAATATACCCCTGTGCCAATGAAGATTCTAGTTATGATGATCCTAAATTCCTTGTACTTTATTGGGGAGATAAAGGAAGAATTCAAGGTTGAAGATATAGGGGATTATGTGGGTATGCTAGAAACCACAAATTTTACTATACCCCTTCTCAAACTATCTATGTGGCAGTAACTCATGTGATATCTCTTCAGCGGGATCAGAAATAAATAGATTGACCTAGTCAATATAATCTACCAATATGATCTTCTTGGAAGACTAATAATAGGATAAACCATCACTCTCTCAATAAATATATTGACCTAGTTATTCTAATCTACCAAGAGTAGAAGTACTTCCATCTTCTTCCCTAACGTATAGAACAACAACATCCAAGGTACCTGCCAAACTACATTTCCATGCTGAAAAATGTAGACCTATGGACTAAAAGTATGATGTTATAAAATAGATATCCTATGTACTGGCCATGTTATCAATCATGGATTCCTTGAATCTATATAAGGATTTTCAAGAATAACTTATTGAAGATTTTCAAGTCCTCAAGAGTTTGAAATCGAATTTGGTACTGCTGAGGTTTACTGTATACAGATTGATTTTGAATAATTTCACGTGGATATATAATTCAGGGTTAAAGATGAGGTTGATGAAGTAAAGAGACATATAGGTCCATTGTATCTATCTAGAAGAGTTACTGATACAAAAATATGATGATCCTTTACTGATAATGGCTCATGAGTCAACATTATTCCCATCCTCACACAACAAATATTGGGTAACACCGAATCTGACTTATCTCTTTACACCTTGATGTTGTATGGTTATGACACGAATGAAGAAAAAATTCTAGGGGATATTACATATAGAACCTTGTTTGGGGATCTTGTGTCTTATTTAGACTTCATGGTTGTTTGACATGACACAACCTTTAACATGTTTCTTGGAAGGCCTTGGCTGCATCGACATGCTACCATTCCTTCATCATAACACCAATGTCTCAAGTATTTCTTCAATGGTCAAATTGGGACATTGTATGTTGACAAAGCTCCATTAAAAAGTTTAAATCTCAGTATATTGAAGAATAATTATATCCCACAATGGAATCAAAGTACATGGAAAACTATGTAACAAGAATCAATGATCAGAATGGTTTGGAAAAGACCCCAGCTAACCCATTCAAACATATAAGTATAGATCACATGTTTCCTATAAGTCATATTTAAAGGTTATACCCAAATCTAATCACACATTTAGTGACTTCCATAATTTCAATTGCAATAATCAAACTAAATAGAATGGGAGAAGTTGTTGATTGTGAAAGCATAAATGGAGATGTTTTCACTTCATCCACTGAACGTCAAAAATTCTTTGCATTATCAATAATACTAGAATAATTTTTTTAATTAATAAATGAAAATAGGGATGTTGATTCCCAACCCATCATCGTCACTTTAATATACTTGGAAGGCCATCGATCATCAGTTGGGTTAGAAATGGTTTCTTCTTTTTTAGAATGTTCAAATACTAACTCTTCCCCCAGTTCTGAAATTTCTGCTTCGACACCTACTATGCTAGAAAAATAGGATTAAGTGACACATAAGGATGAATAAAAAGATTAAGATCTAAAAGACTCTCCTCCACCACATGAGTAATGTGTTTCCACCATTGTAGATGAGCTCAGAGAAATAAATATTGGTATAGAAGAATATTCATGCCCTACTCTAATTAGTGTGCCCCTGACTTCTAAAGAGAAAAATATTCATACTTAATTTATAAGAAAACATCAAGATAAATGTTTTGTGATCTATGATTAAATGAAATGACGTAATAATAATGTGGAAAGTCATATTTTGGTATTTTCAAAAGGAAATCGAGGGTTCAGGTGGGCAGCAAGAAGAACACACCCAACTCACGCGTCTAAAATTGATGCTGAAGTCTGCAAGCTTATCAAATATATCTTTTTCAGTGATGTAAAATATCCTAAATGGATGGTCAACATTTTCCCAGTTAAAAATTATAATGGAAAATTCATATTTTTCATTGAATTCAGTGATCTTAATCAGCATTGTCTCAAAGATTACATTCCAGATCCGATCATAAAACTTTTGATTAATGCAACAGCTGGATATTAAGATCTCTCCTTCATGGTTAGATACTCTGTGTATAATAAAATCTGAATTTCCCTATGAGATGTGTATTCTACAGCCTTTTGATCCCCGCACGGTGTGTTTTGATAACGGGTAATTCCCTTTTTCTTAAAGAACGCTGGTGCAACAATCAACATGCCATGCACCATATCTTCAAACCCTTCCTGGGAAAATTGGTCAAATGTTATGTGTATGATCTAGTGGTTAAATACAAACAATGTTCAGATCACCTAATTGATTTAGAGACCATATTCAATAAAATATTGACAATAGTATTTCATGATGAAACCTATGAAATGTTCTTTCGGGGTAAACTCATTATAATTCCTTGGTTTTTTGTTCCATTGAGGCATTGAAGTTGATCTTGCGAAGAAAAATCCAATTCCTAGCACAACACCTCATCATTATTTGAATGAATTAAGTAGAATTCAATGTAACATGCCCTATATTTAGCTATTTATCTACAATTAGGCAGGTAAGTGTTTACCCTTAACCAGATTAATGAAGAAGGAAGTAACATATGAATGGACCAAAGACTGCCAAGAGGCATTTCATACCCTCGTGATATATCTCTCTTTCCCACTAGTATTAATTCCACCTATTTATGGAAACCCACTTCTTCCATATGTGATAGATTTAGAGTGATCATTCAGTGACTTCCTTAAAAAATTAAGGATTTTAGGAATGAAAATCACCTTTTATATCGCATTCATACTATTCTTAACATAGAGACTACAAATTCATGTATTTAGAAGAGCTACATGGAATTAATAGTTACTTTTCAGAAGCTGATGATCTACCTAGAACATCAGGAGGTCCACTTGGAATCTTTTAATTACCCGCTCAAATTTATTCTTCTTTATCCTATGCTTGAAAGAAATTTGGCTTGGTGGGTAGTTATTTTTTTATAGTTCTATATCCAGTTTGTTCCTCAAAGGTAATAAAAGTCCAACCCTTAGTAGACTTCTATTATGAACACCCATCTGTAGAAGATACATCTTTTAATTTTGAACATTATAAGGAATTAAAATTCACTATTCAGGATAGTTACAAAACATGTGAAATGTACATTGATGGTGATTTTATAATCCCAATGGGGAAGATAAGGGAAAACCCTAAACTCAATAATGTTGGGAAAGGAATTGTGCTTATCTCCCTTGAAAAGGTAGTGTTGTCTTATTTATTTCGGTTATTAGAAGGCAGTACCCATAATGTGGTAGAATATCAAGCTCTCATTATAGGTCTGGAATTGGTGCTCTAGGTACAAGTTAACCACCTAAAAGTGAAAAGGTGATTAATTATTGGAAATAAAATAGATCAATAGGGATTATGATATCAGTAAAGAAGAGTAAATCCCTTTGTATGATTATGTCTGAGGGTTTATGGATGAATTTTCCTTAGAGCCAACATTTTCATATGTCCCACGATCACCGAATTCCCATGATGATGAATTGGAAATGGAATCTACAGCCTACGAAGATACAAATCAGGAATATACAATCATCAATATTTCCCATAGTCATGTGGATTCACCTTACATTCAATCTAGAAAGGAGGAAATTATTGAAATCAACCCTATTTCTGAGATATATGGTAATAGTATGGAATGGATGAAACCAATCATGCAGTATGTTCAAAATGGAGCACATCCACCAGATAGAGCTAAAAAATAACAGATCTAACAACGAGTGAACAATTTCACTCTTTATGATAGCCTATATCACCATAATATCTATTAAAAATGAGGCTTTGATGGAATACTCTTCATGTGTATTGATGGAGAAGAAACTATTGCTATTAGGAAAGAAGTACATGTATGAGCTTTTGGTGACCACAACTCGGGGAATAGAATTTCTGATCAAATCTGATGTCCTGGAAACTTTTGGCCTTCAATGATACATGAAATCACATATTTCACTACGAAATGTCACCCATTCCAAGGGATTTCCAACTATATTCATCAACCTCCAGAGTAGTTACCTAAAGCTAAATACTATGTAAAATTTACGACATGGGGTATCGATATAGTATGACCTTATCATCCAGCTACGGCTAAGAAATTTATGTATATTCTTACTACTACTAATTTATTCTCGAAATGGGCTGAGGCAATAACTCTCAAATTATTCGGAGAAAAAAACATGTTAGATTTGTCAAATCTAATATCATTACCATATTTCTTCTCCCTCATACAATATTGATTAATAATTGAATTATTATTTGTTCTTTTGTGTTAAATAAGTTATATCAGGAGCACAATATCAAATCCAAGAATTCATCTCACTATCATAAAAAAAACCAATGGACAAATAGAATATTTCAATAAGTCCCAATCAAATATACATCATTAAATGGTGGAAAAGATAAGAAATATAGTCCTGAAAAGCTTTTTCATGCCTTATGGGATTATCGGGCTTCTATATGTACTACAACATATGACACTTCCTATTCATTAGTGTATTGAATAGAAGAAATTTTTCTAGATGAAATTCATTTTCATTCACTCCGAGTTAAAATCTGTGATATGTTATCTATAGATGAATAGTATCAGAAGTGATTTGATGAGATGGGACAATTAGAAGTAAATATATTACATACATTTCATCATTTTTATGTCTATTAGAATAGTATATAGCGAGCTATTAATGAAAAATTTCACATCTATTCATTTATTTATGGAGAATTGGTATTAGTCCTCCGGACTCCATTGATACTAGGAAGGAAAACTCTAAAACGTGAGATAACATGGGAAAGACCTTACTCTGTACATAATTTCTACTATAATAGATCTTCTTCTCTAATGTCAATAGATTGAGAACTCATTACAATTCCAACTAATGTATGATTCTTGAAAATTTACTTTGTTTAATGACACATCATTTTTCCACACGGTATGACTCTAAACTACACAGCACACAATCATATTTGTAAGGCATTAAACTATATAACAACCATAAGTGTACATGCTGCAAGACATTAAAATTTGTAGCACCTTTGTCCTTATCGCACGACGTTAAACTGCATTACATTATAATTTCAATGATACATGACATTAAACTATATGGTTAACTTCTTCTTTATTTGAAATTAAGAAATTATATAAGATAACACAAATTAGTTTTTCTTTTGGTTATTAAAAAATGCGTAGCCTCCATGTGCAAGCACTAACCATTTCATTTATTCTCCTTAGTTTCACATGAGTTCCATTTCTCCCTATGTTTGAATCCGATTTGTATAGAGACTACCTTTAAAGAACTACATGTGGCTTGATTCACATCTAAATGTGATATGTATAGTCACATGGATTTCCAATCAGTGGCCCAACCATGTTAAAAAAATTCTTTATTCCTTATGTGTAAGAATCAACCCTGCATAGGGAATGTCTCAAGAACACTGTGTGTCTTGATTCTAATATATATAAGATATGTAGTGACATTTGAGTTCAATTATATTATCCAACTGAAATATTCATTTTTATGTTATAATCACATAATGTCCTTTCTACATGACATTAAACTGCAATGTACCAAAAGAACTACACATGGATTGATTTTCATGTCATTGTGATAAGTAGGGAAAACTAGTCCATAGATCCTGTTCCAAGCCACGAGATAAATTTTTCCTTATCCCACATACAATTTAACAATATATGATGGAGTATTTATTTTTTTGGTCCTCTCCTAGAGAGCCCACCAAGGAAACAAGAAATGACCCCATTTTACATATGAGTTATATCTGTGTATGGGATTCCAAACTCATGTAATATATTGATTAAAATATTTCTCATGTACATTGATCATTCATCTCTTTAATATTTAATACCCCAAATCTAGTATACATTATGATCACCAAAATCATTATTACAGTTTTTTGTGGAAAATTTCTTATTACCCATGAAATATTTTTCCTAACTATACACTATGTGCCACTAGGTTTCCCGAAATAAGTCACCTACAAATAGGACTATCAGCTTGAAGATTCCACTATTTGGATATAAAACATATTCCTCATTGTCCCTACAAAATAAATCCCCCATAATGCGTTCATATAATAATGGTTACTTTGATTTTGGTAAAAGGAACTTTTATTCCCTTCAAAATTTGATGACAATATACAAGAATCTGTTTCTTAAGGCAGTCATCCATGTATATTGGTCACATTACCTTTCTCTTGATCTAAATGTATCTAAGACCATGGGTCACAAATTTTCCCTCTCCATATGTTAAAATCATAAAGAAATAACCTTGGATCATTTAACGACATATCACATATTGTTTCCATTATATATTGGTCTTAGTCATATGACCTAAAAATACAGACACCATACTTCTTACATTTGGGTCAAAACTTCGTAAAAATCATAGTTCTCTTATCCATTCAAAATCATGATTGGAAATGATATTTATATATTCTACTACCTTTATACATAAACAAACTATGTGTTTTTAAAACTCTGAATCATGATAAACTTTCTTCGGCATTTAAAAATAGATTGTTTCATTCCCAATAGCTTTTTTGTTTCAATATATTGTACGTGACCCTATGTGGCCTTGCATAAGTCTCCTACAATATATGCCTTTTAGTGAAAGATGCCACTATTTGTATTTGTATCATCTTCCCTATTTTTTCCTACATAATACAACCCTCATAATGGGTTCGTCATGTAATGTTAACTTTATTCATGGAAAATACTAACTCTAATGACATTAGCCCTTTTCCCTTACTGTTCTCTGGATCCAAAAATTCCCAAATCATAGTTTACAATTCTTGCTTTCAAAAACATAAACATGGTAGTATATTTTCATTAAAATTATCAAGGAATTAGAGACTCATAAACCATTAGCCAGAGATGAAGAACATAAATTAAAACCACATAATTTCCTTAACTCATGGCTTTAAACTGGACTTTATAATTTCCTCACTACATGAAATTGAAACTACATTGAATGATATTAGAAATCTCCATTATAATAAATTTTAACCATTTTTCACACAAAAAAGATTATTGAAGTGGTTTATCCATTCATTACTAGTGTCGACAAAGATGGCCCTTTACTCTTAGATATCTTTCCTTGGAAAAACAACCCACTGTGGTCTTTTGTCTCCGAAATCATAATTTCACTTTCATATCAACAATAAAATCTCATATTTTCAAGTTCACTTCTATCAGAATCTGTAGCAGGTACCTCTAGGTGGCCTTGCATAGAGTTGCCTATATAATAAGATAGTCAGTCAAAAGATTCCACTATTTTGAAATACTACACGTTCCCCTATAATCCCTACATAATACAACCCCCATAACGATCTTTTCAAACAGTGGTATCTTTGTTCTCGGAAAATTTCTTATTTATGTTTATACTCATGTTTTATATTTGGTGGCCATTAAATTCATGACTCATGATTCCCCATGATGTATCTAAATAACATCAGAGAAATTCATATTTATTAAGACTTTTTTGGGATTAAAATTCAATATTTATCGTCAAAGCTATTTGACCATAAACACTTCCCTTTTTAGTTTGACATGCATGACTAAATTTTCAATAACAAGAGACAAAATACACATCATATTGAATCCTCACAATAGGAAATCTGGAAAAACATTGATCATATGATCACAAAACCTACATTTATTATGGTTCAAGAAATACTCATCAATAAGAATCCAAATGATTCGAACATTTTGGGGTGGTCTATATAAGCCTAGTAAAAATCAAACTACGATCACTAGCTCCATTTTCTTAGGTAAAAAAAGGTTCATTCCACTCCTATAATTATAATTATGAATTTACGGCCAAATGGTTTGTTGCTGTAAAAACATAATAACCATTTACATTACAATTAAATGGAAGTAAGTATTATTACAATTATTGATATAGAAAAAATGCTTTTCATTTTGAGTAAAAATCCACGTAGGATAATCCAAAAACCTGAGTCTCTATGTTGTTAATCAGAAGAGGTTTTTTATATAACATCTCATTTGATTATTGGACTCTTGAGATCCATCATCTGCCTATTTATGTTCAATTTTCTGATCAGTCTCATTGTCTTTAGCATGAATAAGGGATTCCTTTGCATCTACAATGGATTTTCACTATATTTATTGACTTATCCTATTTAACCATGAAGTTGGTCAAGTTTCCATGTAACAATACATAACTCTTGTTGAAGAAGCTACTTCTAAATAGTCTTCTCATTAATTTTCTTATTGAGTTCTGTAAACATTTTAGTATGATTGGACTTATCAGGGGATAATGCTTCTTGAAATTCATTAGTGTTGGTAAACATTCTAGTTTTTATTAGATATTGTTGAAGTCTTAGTTCTTTCTCTCTCATTTTTTGATAATCTATTTCACTGTAGTATGGATTTCATGGTATTCAAAATAGAAAAATCCCAATGTAAGTAATAGAGAATAATGTCATGGAAGTCATGAGGGTAGTTCCTCAAGGGGAATTTTAGATATGATCTTCCACATGTTTTTTCATTCCTTCTGACATGAAAAACAAAGATACTTTTGCAGCTCCAGATCCGATTCATAATCATTGTCGTAAGAAGGAACACATTTTGGGATTAATGCTTTTAAAGAAGTTCCATGTTTTTCTGCTTCCATGACTGTGGTTTATTCATTTCCTAATGCAATTTGAGCTGATACAGAAGCTTCACCTCCATACCTTTCAATTGGTGTTGATAATCATAAATGGTAAATTAAAATTATGGTTATGGTTATATTCATGAGGACAAAAAGAGTAAGCTTAATCACAATATTGGTAAACCTTACCAAATAATATGTCGACATATTAAGAAGAACCCTCCCTAATATTCTCAGCATCAGTAGTTTTGGTTGATGTCTCTTGGTGGGGAATGCTTTCTTTAACTTGCTCTGGATTCTCTAGATGAATATCAAGAAGATTTTCTATTTTAATTATTACCTCAGCCAATGTCACTGCAATGGTGGGATTTATAGTGATATTGATGATACCTACAAGAATAATTTATGTGGAAGTTTATTTAGTTTTAGATGCATATTTAAACTAATCATGGTTATAAAATTAATCATAATAGGATTGGAAGGAAAAACAATAAAAACTCACATCTATTTGGTTCCATATGAGGAACATGAAAATATTCTAAATTATTTGTCATGTTAAAGTGTTCTATTACTTCATGAAAATACATGACAGGATTAATCATAGAATCCAATGATATCCCAAATCATTTGTTATTCTCACCCACAGGAGAAATTGGAGTGGTTGTTTTGGGACCCTTTATTGACAAATTCTGACCATGAGCAACTCCCTCAGTAAAATTTATGTGGTCAGTATTAGTTGTTCCCTGATTTTATTGTGCATGAGATTAACCAAAATTTTCACAGAGTGAAAGTTAGTTACTATTAAACATAGCTTCTCATGAAGAACATCAGACTTTACTATAGGTATCCTCTCTCGTGGTAGCTATAACAGGAGCATTATCGGGAACTGATGTTGGTTCCATTGGCCTAAATGAATCTTCATTCAAAGGAATCACATGGTTGGTTGGAATTTGTTCGTGTTAAGAAGCACCCTCCATGGTTCCTTGAGTCCCATTAGTTAATTAAGAGAAATAAATATAAGAAGTTCAAAACGTTCCAAGAAGAATAGAAAAATTCTATTAATAAAGATAAAATTCATGTTTTTCAGAATGTTTACCACATCTAAGAAAACGTTTAAGGACAATTTAATTTCTCCAATGTTTCCTTTTATAAACACTCATATTCCCAATGAAATGTTTTATTAATTATATGGAATTGTTATGAGTCTTCAAAAATTGACGACGCGTGATTATGAGCCCTAGTGTGCCCATAATGAATTCCGGAACATTTCTTTAGGTACATTCTATAAATGGGTGAGAGGAATTTGATAACGTTTTAATCGGAACATGAATTAAAAATTTGAGGTCACCATTGAATCTGCAACATCAACATTTGCTTAAGGGAGACATTACTTTGTCCCCAGTAGGTCTAGAGAAAAAGTTATGTTTTGTGACCTTTTAAAAGAACATAAATGAAATAATTATTTTATTTTATTCTCTTTCGTATCCATCAACAGACAAGAGGAGTGTGGGACCAATGATGTGTCAAACCAATAAATGGCTTGACCTCTCAATATTAAGTAATGATGTCATTGGGGAATTAGCTAGGTCCCTAATTAATGAGCCCACATTAATTAACCAAGTCGTTACTTACCCTCCCCCTCTTCTTTTTATATGAACCTTGGGAAGAGGTTTCCCCATAGATTCGCCCAGTGAAAAAGAGCTAAAGGTGTGTCGAGATGAACAACCATTGGAGGATGGAGTAGGTTTTGGTGAGCGGTGACATGTGATACTGAAACCCCGAACCGAAGGATGACGTGAAAGCGGTGTCATTGGAAGCATGTGGTGGGAATGAAGATCAATGATCTACTTTCATGTGCAGACGTTCTCCTACAAGATTTTGGGGGTAGGGGTTTTTTTATTCTTGTTTATTTGAAGGGAATTTATTGAACCCTTTATCCTCTGTCGTGTTATGAGCTATTGCTGAGGGCGCGGGCCTAACGAACACATACCAGAGCCTCCACAATCATTTCTACACCCTTGCATTCTCTGTGGAATACCGCCAGCGTGGCAAAAAATATCATATATGAATAAGGAATGCAACGATGCACACCAGAAAAGGAGACCACTGCACAATGTTGTGGCGGGCATCTGAATGACAAGTACCAGCTCGTCGTAGAGGAGGTGTGGCACGCTGTCGCACACCACCAGTTAGCAAGGGGTCACGGCTTGTCAGCAGCGGAGATCAAAGGAGGTGGTCTGCATTTTGGCGGGCCGCAGAAGGCGAGGCAGCTCGACCAGCATGACACTGGCAGAAAGAAGTCTTGGATGAAGCCACGGTGGAGGCAGATCTTGCACCTCCACTGGGTTCAATGGCGACGAGGTGGTGCCCATGTTGCGCCACTGCTTCACAAACCGAAAGGCCTTAGGGCCATTCGGGAGTTCGGGAGAATGAGGGTCACCCCCCCCCCCCCCCCCACCATCTTGAGCATAATGTGGCCGGTTCACCACCTCTAAGGTCGCGCCCTACGCAGGCCAGGCCACCCCCTTGTAGGATTTTCAATACGCGGACTAGACTGCCCACCTGCAGGCCGCGCCCTAAGTGGGTCGGGCCGCCCCCTTGCGGGCTGCCCGTTGCTGTTATGACTCTCTTGTGGGACACCATTTGGATTCCCTCTTTGAGAGTTGGGACATCTATGTGGTCCCCCTACCGGCAGGCCGGGCCGGACCTCGTCCTAGCGGGCTGAGCCTGCCATGGTCCAGCCCAGACCGGGTGGGACTGGACCCGTGCCCAGAAACACTAAAATGACTATATCATGATAACTGGATGTTCATTGGATGAACTGTCTACATCGTTGGGATCCTTGGATTGAGGTGGTTATTTTTGTATACTCCTAGTGAGTTTTGGAGACAATTGGAGTATGGTAGGGTTGGATCAAACTCGAATCCTATTGGGTCCCTGAAACTAAAATGCATATAACTCAAATATCGGGCATCTGATTGACGCTTCGTCTAACGCATTGGAACCCTTACGATATGGAATCCCTTTGGGTTACACCATTGTGGATCTTAGGGGTGGTCTATGTATGACCGATATCTCAAGGGGTATATACTATAGAACTCGAGTGCACAGGGTACGAGGAATACATTGGTTGGCAGCGAGGCGAAGGTTGGTGACAGATCATATGGATATTAGTTCTAAGCGATCCTATGTGGGCCAACACTAATACTATGTTGTTCAGATCCTATGTTGGTTAGTGCACATCAATATTGTGTGGGTCAATTCATACCGATCTTTTGGGGTTCGGATAACAAGTGGGTCAGCAAGGGTTATTTACCTATCAATCCTGGGAAAATCAGATCCTATGTGGGTCATTGCGGAGGGTTAGTACTTATCAATACTATGTTGGTCAAACTATGTATGGTCATCATATGTTCCTATTGATAGAATAAGATAATCTCTCTACATGAATAATAATATATACTTACATACTTCACTGAAAAACTAGTTTTAGTTATAACTCTATTTGAGCTGTGTCAATTTCTTTGTGCTTTTTATTGAGATCATACTTTCTGGTTTTCCTTTTTGGAATCTTGACAGATCTTTGATGGTCTCAATGTCCCTACTGGGTATTGTTATACTCGCACCTTCACATGTTTCTCCTACACCTTATTGTGTCTTGTGCATACGACGAGCAGTTGGGATGAGGTTTGAGGGAGCAAGGACTAGGTGGTACACGGAGGATACATGCGAATATAGAGTGTTGAGGAGGTGATATGTACCTTCTCTTAGGTAGGAACCTCACAGGATGATCCAGGATCGATTTTTTCTTTTTTCAGTTGTATTGTACCTTTCATTTTTACTTGTACCTTTCAGCTGGGCTTCTATTCCGGCACCTTTACCTTCATCAAACATTTACTATAGCACTTAACTTTGGGGTTTCATCTTGTTTCATTCTAGTCTATGTTATTGTATAGAATTAAGGGAACTTCCTTCTCATTATAGGGATATTCCATTCCTAAAGAGACCCAAAATCTTGATTTACATGGACATTTCATTATTTTGCAGATTACTTAATACATTAAAAAACAAACTCCCAATGACTAAATTAGTTTAGTGTCTTTGGAAACTAGGAACATAATCTTCTAATCATGGTGACAGATCTTCAACATCTCCATAATGATCTTATTTTTTCCCTCCCTAAAAACATCCTTAATATCATGGGGAAAAGGAAACATAAAAAGGGTGATATTAAATGCTCAGTAAGGTTGGGCATGGGGAAAATAAAACAACCCATATACATTTGAACGTAAAAAACATGAACATAATGTTTAAACATCAAAATATTGAGCAATGAAATTAAACATGGTTTTACATAAGGCATAGATCATAATAGAACACCAATAATGATAAAATAGCACGGGAATAAAACATTTAATTGTGGAAGACTGTTAATCTAATGATATAATTTCCATATTATCCAAGGCATTGCAGCCAAGACCATCCTAGTGGACAAAGTCCTTTACTGAATCAAGTTCACTCCTCGTTCCGGTCCTGTATCACTGAACCGGATTAACATGTTGTTCCAGCCATGTCTATATCATGAAATATAAATATTTACCCAATGCATTGTAGGGACATATAGGTCCCACCCATTTCATAATGAAATCATTCTTATGTGTGCCACAACATAAACATAAATCATCCATCATAACCCAAAGAATAAAATGGGTTTCATAAACTTCATCACATCATAACATAATCCATACAAAACAAATGGATATCATTTCATTATAAGAAAAGTTAAACCATGTAAATCATAGAGATATTATACTTGAAACATACACATATGAAATAATTTCATCTTATATAAAAAATGTTTTTTATAAAACACTGGAAATGATTTCTTGAGGAAAATATCCGTTCTTCTTCAAAATAATTTGTTTTTGACAACATTCCATGAAATTTTAAAGAAATTTATTTTTTTGAAAATAGTCATGAAATATTGTAGAGTAAGCTTCAAGAAAATAAGTCATTTTGAAACCGTAAAAATCCATTCATGCCATATTAAAAAACATTCCCCTCATACTTTTGCTGGAAAAGTAAAAAAGTTCCTCGTATGGTAATGAAAAGAAAGATTCCTTCCATAATACAATGTAAAATTATAATAGGGGTAAACATGACTTTAAAAATATATTGAAGAATATTAAACACTTTATGAAAAACATTTTTGTGGGAATGGATGAAAAATATAACCGCAGTAAATACTTACGTATAAGCAATCTCGGATAGAAATTAGATTTGCAAAATTATCCCTTACCTTAGGTATGATATTCTTCGTACATATCAGAACCTCTTGTATAATGATTTTAATAATGTAATTGGCTTATTAAATAATCATATTCATTATTATGATATCATATATGGTTCACTTATGACTTTATATTACCCATTTTTTATAAATTCCATGTTAAAGCAGCGTTTTGGGTAAAACAGTTTCATTTATCGTACGTACTTCGACTTGTTGTTCATGATATTATAACATATATCCTGATTTAATTAATTCCATAATATAAAACATGATTTATATATAATATATATTCAGAATATAAATATATATTATAGATCGATAAACGGAATTAAATACATCGTTCATGGAGATGGTATGTCATACGTACGCATGAATGCTGTTTTCGTTTCCTTATTGAATTGAATGGAATTAAGTAAATGAAACATATATGTACATAAATTCATTATTATTATTATGTAATATATTTCATGATTATTTTTTATATATACTTTATAATAATACTTGAATGGTTAATCATGGAAAATGAATCTCACCACGTTCGTGGAGACGGTAGTCCGAATGTACGCACGAGAGATGATATCATTCTTTTGATATTCAAATCATATATAATTGGATGGTATATCATATATAAAGAATATTTATAATGTTATATTTGTTATTTATATCATTTATACTCATTATTATACCCATACAAATGATGAAATGTTTGAATAACAAACTACACCACGACGTGGAGACGGTAAGTTGTACGTACACACGTGTGGGGTCTTTTTCATTCATAGGATTGATAAAATTACTACTGTGGTTGTACCATTTATAATAACATCACGTTATATATAAGATACTGGATTTATTATTTTATAATGGAAACAACAAATAAAGTGGAAGTGGATGAAGAAAGAAACTTCAAATAATCGGTAGAAGAGATTACCTCTTCTTCGACGTGCCTCTTTTAAACTTCCTCTTAGGGAAGTAGGGTTGGTCTTTATAGAAGACCATAACCTCTATGATATAAATATATAGGTTGAGAAGAAAAATTTTAAGGGGGTTTCCATGCTTTATGGCTCAAAATTTTGTAAATGTGAGAGTGAGGTGGTTCCCTTTTATAAGGAAGGAGAGGGGCACCTTAGGAAAAACATAAAATATTATTTTATATTAAATTCATATTCAGTATATAATGGATACAAAGTGACTTATTTATAGGATATGGTGGGTATGGGTTTAATGCCTCTAAACCAATTGGTTTTAATCAAGTTTAGGGGACATTTTAACCTTATAATTTAGATTTAACTCTAAGTTAAATATTTTACCTTCTACCGTGTCTTCTTGTATTATTACACTATATGGTTAATAAACTTACTATAAACTATAAATAGAACCCTAATTGGTTCTTTAATATCAGATATATTATTATATAAGTCATTTGGGCGATACTAAGATTTTGAAAACAATCATATCAGTTAATAATATAAAATGTGTTTTAAAAACTCTTTTACGTCAATTTTGACACTATTTGGTATTGTGTTTTTTATAAATTTATAACATCATTATTATTCTGAAAAATATTCAACTAACCAACCCTAATATGATATATTAACCTATAAAATTAGTTTAATTCATAAAAAGTCTCAAATTACATTTATTTGGGTATTTATAATTTCAATTATGTTAATATTTCATTAATAAGGTAATTACTGCATCATCATTGGGTCATAAATAAATTAAATTATTTAGAGTCTAAAAAATATAAATAAAATACCAATATTTAGGGACTATTTTTTTCTTTCTAATGACTATTTATAGACGAATTTTTATTTTGTATATACCTATATTAAAAATGTTTTAGTTATTAAACTTTGATTTTAACTATTATAACTCATCTTAAAATAAAATAATAAAAAGTATCCTAATATAATCGAAGTGGACATAAAGGGTAATATTTTATTCCTAATGTTTTTTTGGTTGAATTATAATTATCCAATGGAATTAGTACATCTTTTAAGGTAATAATAATATCATTTTTACCCTTAGTTACCTTATTTACTTTTAATCGTGGTAAATAAAAGTAAAAAAATATTATTCACAAAAAATTATTTTTATCCAATTGAACCACATTTTACTCCTTGATATTAACCGTTTCGTTGGGATTTTCTAAATTCAACTCACAGAAGTAGTAAAATTACGTTTTATATAAATTTGTAAATTCTTCTAGGAGGTGGGTAAAAGACGGTGAAAAGTTCAATAGACATTTTATATATCTAAAATTATTATAAATTGATTCCAATGAATTATATTGAACTTATATATGTATTATGAGTCTATTTTGACCTAAAATAAATTTAAATAAATTAAATAATTATTTAAATAAAAATTCGGTTTTAAACTATACCTCAGTGTTTTTCACTATTCATCAAAAATTGAAAGTTTTAAGAAAAATACCAAAAATTCACACTAATCTAATTTGAATATTCCAAATCCAAAAATGCATTACATTTTTTAAGATAAAATTTTTAAAATTTCAAAAAAGTGGGTATTACTATTCATAACCGCTAGTTTATATAATATTTTAATAACATATCGTTGATTAGTGAAACTCAATATTGCGTACAACACAAGATATCGAGGAAGGTTTCTCTTGTGTGTAATGCATACCAAGAATTGTGTTTCATATACTACAGGCTAATACAGTTTTTCATATAGTGCATGATAATCTTGGTGAAGCATACAATAAAAGAAATCAAAGAAATTAAAAAAAAAATTCTCATAAAATCTCAGGGTGTTACATTCTACCCCCTTAAAATGAATTTCACCCTTGAAATTCGTCAGGGTTATAAATGGTTTACTACTTGAAAGTTTCATTTATAGAAACCCACATCGTAAAAAGGAATACTAAAACAACATTTTAAAAAGGGACATTAGAAACATAACGGATACCCAAAGTAACTCATCAATGGGCTTCCACATAGGAGAATATAGGTGAAAATATGGATATGGAAGAGAAATATAACAATAATGTTATGATAGAGAGTGGTAGGGAACACAGATATGAAAAAGCCAATAATCACAAAGCCATAAATTTTTGATGATCTTAGGTATCATCTGATTCATCGGATATGATGGTACTAGGACACCGTTTTTTTTTTCAAGATCATTTCCATAATGTTGAAAAAAATTTGAATTAAAAGAAATACTTACATGATTTTGGTAAAATCTCACTGTTTTTTGTGCCTTGAACAATTTCCACTTCATCTCTTAAATAAATGAAGTTGAATTTATCTTCTATGAACTGTTAGCAAATCATGCGATAGAATGATAGGTCATTCCATCTATCTCAAACAAAAGGTTATCAAAAGTTATATTCATAAGTCCATTTTATGGTGAGATTAATCGTATATGGTTCCAAAAATGTACTTATACTTCATCTATAATCCTACATAATAAAATAAAACTGGTTTATACTAACTAGGGACTTCCTGTAGGCCAATGGTAGATCATAAAGGCTTGTCACACTTTGGTTGTCGGTTCGATTCTCGCAACCTTGTCCGACGCGACGGGTTGTCGCCCGTCCTGCAGGTTGTCCCTTTTTAAAAACTACATTATTATAACATTCCTGCAATAATATTGAAAAAATGTTCTATACTCAAACAATATTATCTTATTTCTAGCTTAATTCATTCCAATATTTAGTCTTATCCAAAATACTTTGGTCCAAGATCATAGTATAAAGAAAATGATTACTTGAAAGGTCACATAACAAGCACGTGAATACCATCATTTATCCCCCATATATCATAAGATATATCTTGTTGGCCACATTCCAAACATTTAAATACCTTAATCATGTATTCTTTTGAAATATGAATTACCGTAGCACCTTAGTGAAAACATGAATGATGCCAAAATTTAACTCTTTCCACATACCAAAATCCAAAAAATTCTATATACTCCAACCACGATATCACTTTGTCCTTATATTAGTCATGAGCTCATGAATACTATCAAACATTTTATTTTTTCCTTATCCCTTCATTATGCACATAACATCTGCTTTCCAAAAATATTTCAATCACTTTTTATGGTTACCGGTACCATACAATGATTGAAAACAAATACATATATATTCAAAACATTCATGATAATATAAATGAGATTCCATGATACTATTTTGTAATCCCATTACATAAACACTTACTCTTTCCACAACATCATTGTCATACTAAGCATCATAAATATTGATCACATGTGACATCCCATTGTCCTTTGACCTAAGAGGTAATTGATGCCGATCATCATTAACCCTTGGATTAGGGAATGGATTAGCATAATTCCCCATTTCCTAGCACTTGTAACATTGAAGTGTAGGAGTTGAATTCTGTGTAGCCTTTTCTTTGTTCACGTCACTATACATATTTTTCCCATCATTACGGAATTCAAATGCCCGATGACCTTCTTTTCATCATTTGAAACATTAAATTTTCCCTTTAAAACAATTCCCTCCATGTTTCATTCCACACTTTGGGAATAAGGGAAAACTCATCTTCTTTTCAGTGTGGTCATTAGATTTCCCTTACAATTCCATTTTCATCTTCTTATCAAACCCATATGATTGACTGGTTACTCCAATCTCGATCTCAACCTTGAGTGCACATTGAACAATTTCCTCGTATCTGTTGAAGTCTTTTATGTATAATGTTCTTTGATGACTTGGTTTTAAGCCACTAAAGAATCAATCAATCTTACTATCAGTTTGGATAATAAATCCAGAAGCATACCTTGCATGTCTTGTAAAATTTGCTTCATAGGTACCAAAAGATTCATAATCCTTTTGCTTTAGTTCAAGAAACTCCTTCTCCATCTTTGTTCAATGAATAAGAGGGACGTACTTATTGAAAAATATGTTCTTTAATTCCTCCGATTCCATGGACTCAATTTCATCTCTTTGCCTCGTATTCTTGATAATATCCCACCATTTATCATATTCACCTTCCAAACGATATACTGTTAAGATTTGTTTTTCATGTACTGAATATTGAAGAACTGAAAATATCTTTTCAGTGGTACTGATCTATTGTTCAGCCATTAATGTGTCAGTAGACTCGCTTAATGAGGGTGGATGCTACCTCATAAAGGATTCAATGGAATGTTGATCCTTCCTTTGCTCTTTTGGAAGCCCAAAATGATTCATAGCTTGTGTAAGTATAGCGATAATATTTTTGACTCCATCTCCCATAACATTGGTTTGTTCAAGAGGACAATCATAGCATTTCCCATTACATTGATCAACGCAGTTCCTTCGGGTTCCATCCATCGTCTAAAAACCAAAAAGAATAGTGTAAGAGGAAAAAATCATGCTAGGAAAACAAAATGATAAAGAGGGCGTACCTTCAATATATCACATCTTAGGATTAATTCTATGATCGCTACTATAATTCTAGTACTATAACCTATACTTATACTTATCCTTAAATACATCCCTAGACATACCTTAGAAATATATCTAGGGATCTCTCTAAAGTTTTTGCGCCCTACCATCCCAAGATTAACTAAACCTTCTCTATGATACCAACTATGGAGACACAAAATCTTGACGTACATAGACATTACATTACTTTTGTGGAATAATTAATACATTAAAAAACAAAACCCCAATGACCGTATTAGTTTGGTGTCTTTGGAAACTCGGAAGATAATCTTCTAATCATTGTGAATGATCTTCAACATCTCCATAATGATCTTCTTTTTTTCTTACCTGAAACCTTCCTTTATATCATGCGGGAAAAGGAAACATAAAAAGGGTGAGCTCAAATTCTCAATAAGGGTAAGCATGGATAAAATAAAACAACCCATATAGATTTGAACTTAAAAAACATGAACATCAATTTTAAAGATCAAAATCCTGAGAAATGACATTAAACATGGTAGTACATAGAGCCTAGATCATAATGGAAAATAAATCATGATAAAATAGCATGGGAATAAAACATTTAATTGTGTAAAACCATTAAGAGCATGATAATATTTCCATAGTATCCAAGGCAATGCTACCAAGACCATCCTAATGGACAAATTCCCTTACTGAATCGAGTTCACTCCTCGTTCCAGTCCTGTTAACTGAACCAGATTAACTTGCTGTTCTGGCCATGTCTATCTCATGAAATACAAATCTTTACCCAATGAATTATAGTGAGATATAGGTCCCACAAATATCATAATGAAATCATTCTTATGTGTTCCACAATATAAACATAAATCATTCATCTTAACCCAAACAATAAAATGGGTTTCATAAACATCATCCCATAAAAACATAATCCATACAAAAAAATGGATATCATTTCATCATAAGAAAAGTGAAACGATGTAAATCATAGAGATATTATACTTGAAACATACACATATGAAATAATGTCATCTTATATGGAAAATGGGTTTGATAAAACAATTGAAATGATTTCTTGAGGAAAATATCCTTTCTTCTTCCAAATAATTTTATTTTCACAAAATGCCATGCAATTTTAAAATAAAATTATTTTTTTGAAAATACCCATGAAATATGGTAGAGTAATATTCATCAAAATAAGGCGTTTTGAAACCATAAAAATCTGTTCATGCCGCATAAAAAAGCATTGTCCATGTACTTTTTTCAAAAAAGTAAAAAAAGTTCTTCGTATGGTAAACAAAAGAATGATTCCTTCCATAACACAATGTAAAAGTAAAAGAGTGGAAAAAGACTTTAAAAATACATGGATGAATATTAAACACTTTATGAAAAATAAATTCGTGGACATGGATGAAAAATATACCCCCAGTAAATACTTACGTATAAGCAATATAAGATAAAAATTAGATTTGCAAAATTATCCCTTACCATAGGTCCGATATGCTTCATATGTATCTGAACCTACTGTATAATGATTTAAATAATTTCATTGACTTATTAATGAATCATATTCATTGTTATTATATCATATATGGTTCACTTATGAATTTATATTAACCTTTCTTTTGTAAATTTCATGTTAAAGCGGCGTTTTGGGTAAAATCGTTTCATTTATCGTACGTGTTTTGACTTGTTGTTCCTGATATTATTACATATATACTGATTTACATAATTACAGAATTTAAATCATGATTTATATATAATATATATTCAGAATATAAATATATATGATAGATCGATAAACAGAATGAAATACATCGTTCATGCAGACAATAGGCCGTACGTACGCATGACTGCTGTTTTGATTTCCTTATAGAATTGAATGGAATTAAGTAAATGAAAAATATATGTACATATATTCATTAGAATTATTATGTAATAGTTTTCAGGATTATATATTATATATACTTTATAATCATACTTGAATGGATAATCATGGAAAATGAATCTCATCGTGTTCGTGGAGACGGTAGTCCGTACGTACGCACGAGCGATGATATCATTAAATTGATATTAAAATCATCTATAATTGGATTATATATCATTTATAAATATTCATAATAATTTTATATTTATTATCTATATCATTTATACTGATTATTATACACATACAAATGATGAAATGTTTGAATAATAAACTACACCATGATGTGGAGACGGTAAGTCGTACGTACGCACGTGGGGTGAATTTTTCATTCATAGGATGGATAAAATAGATTATATGGTTTTACCATTTATAAAAACATCCCAGTATGTAGAATATAATGGAGTTATTATTTTATAATGGAAATTGCAAAAAAGGAGGAAGTGGATGAAGAAAGAAACATGAAAAAATCGGTAGAAGAGATTACCTCTTCTTCGACGTGCCTCTTTTAAACTTCTTCTTAGGGAACTAGGGTTGGTCCTTTTAGAAGAAAAAACCTATAGGATATTACTAGAGTGGTTGATAAGAGAAATCGGTAGGGTTTGGCTGATCGTGAAGGCCCAAAATTGTGTAAAGATGATATAGAGGAGGTGACCTTTTATAAGGGAGGAGAGGGGCACCTTAGGAAACCACAAAATATTAATTTATAATAAATTCATATTCAGTTTATAACGGCTAAAAAGTGACTTATTTTGAGGATAGGGTAGGTATGGGTCGAAATACTCTCAACAAATTGGTTTTATACAAGTTTTCTTTACCATTTTAACCTTATAATTTACATTTAACTCTATGTTAATTAATTTACCTTTTACCGTGTCTTCTTGTATTCTTACACTATATAGTTAATAAACTTACTATAATCAGCCAATAGAACCCTAATTGGTTCATTAATGTTATAGATATTATTATATAAGTCTTTTGGAAGAACCTTATATTTTTAGGAAGATCATATGAATTAATAATATAATATTTGTTTTAAAAACACTTTTATGTCAATTTTGACACTATTTAGTATTTCATTTTTTTATAAATTCATAACAGCATTATTATTTGGAATTAAATTCATCTAACCAACCCTAATATGTTATATTAACCTATAAAATTATTGTAATTCACAAAAAGTCTCAAATTACATATATTTGGGTATTTATAATATCAATTATGTTAATATTTCATTAATAAGGTAATTGCTGCATCATTATTGTGTCATAAATAAATTAACTTATTTAACGTCTAAAAAATATAAATAAAATAAAATTATGTAGAAAAATATATTTTTTCTTTTTAATTAATATTTATAGTCGAATTTATCTTATGTATAACCCATTATTAAAAATTCTTTAGTTTTTGAACTTTGATTATAACTATTTTAAGTGTTCTTTAAATAAAATAATAATAAGTCTCCTAATCTAATACACGTGGACCAAAAGGTTAATATTTTATTCCTAAGGATGTTTTTTGTCGAATTATACTTTTCTAATATAATTAGGACATGTGTTAGGGTAATAATAATATCATTTGTACCCTTAATTACCCTATTTTATTTTAACTGTGGTAAATAAAAGTAAAAAGTTAATATTCAACAAAAATTATTTTTGTCTTATTGAACCACATTTTACTGATTTTTATTAACTGTGTCTCTCAGATTTTCTATATTCAACTCACAAAAGTGGTAAAATTAAATTTTATGTAAATTTGAAAATTCTCCTAGGAGGTGGGTAAAAGATGGTAAAAAGTTTAATAAATATTATATATATATATATATAATTATTATAAATTTACTCCAATGAATTAAATTTAACATATATAAGTATTTTGTATCTATTTTGACCTAAAATAAATTTAAATAAAATTAATAAATATTTAAATAAAAATTCGGTTTCAAACTATATCTTAGTGTTTTTCACTATTCATAAAAAATATAATGTTTTCAGAAAAATACCAAAACTTCACCCTAAGCTAATTTCGATATTACGAATCCAAAAATGAAGTAATTTTTAAAGATAAAATTTATAAAATTTCAAAACGTTTGTATTACTATTCATAATTTCTAGTTTATATAATATTTTAGTAACATATCGTTGTTTAGTGAAACTTAGTATTGCGTACAACACAAGCTATCGAGGAAGGTTGCTCTAGCCTATAATGCAAGACAAGAATAGTGATGCGTATTCTGCAACCTAATATGAGGTTGAATATAGTGCAAGATAATCTTGGTGTAACATACAACAAAAGAAATCAATGAAATTAAATAAGAATAATTCTCATAAAATCTTCGGGTGTTACATTTGTGGTGCTAGTCGTGAGCCCCTGGAGTATGGAAAGCAGGCATGGGGTTGTCATGGCATGGGTCATGGGGGACAGGTCATGAAAAAGTGGTATCAATGGAGCTGGTTCTACCGATGAACTATGACTATGATCTTTTTAATGTAGTAACTGTGTTAAGTTTATTGACTATTGTTTTCAGTTTGAGGAGTCCATTGTTGGTGCAGCGGCCGACGTATCCTTACACCAAGACCCTAAATTCCGATTCTCAACTCAATACACTGAAGCCCTTATTGCCTGTGGTTGTTAATAGTTTTTCCTATGATTTCATTGAGATAGCTGACATGGTATAACATATTAATCATGGAACACCTGTCGTCTTTCAGGATGTAACCATGTGTATAGCCAAAAAGGATTCTAGAGAGAGTACGTGATGATGGACCACTAAGCAATGAGGCATTGCTGCAAGGCCCTCTTATGGCATTAGCACCATCATGTGGTGTACAAGCAGCACCACTCCCCGTTGGGAAGCTGTTTCCACTAGCCCCACCAGCAGAGGTTTCATTCCGACTGGGCATGTTGTGTGAGTTTTAGTGGTAGTGGCCTCCGAGGTTCCATGGCAAGATGGACCCATAGGCTGTTGAGGACTGGCTGGAGGTAGTAGTTAGAGTTTTCTGCTAGGTTGGGAAACCAGCTGAATTTATAGTGATCCAGGCAGCCAGTATAAGGCCACATCCTTAAACATTACTTATTCTTGAGTTATTTCAAGAATACACGTTGAATATCTTTTCAGGTTTAGAGTTTTAAAGAATTAGATCATAAAACATGCATTACATTCCACATTTAAACAAAGTGGTTACATAAAAGATAGTACCCATATTTTCCCATCAACGGAAACATATTTAAAATAAAACATGGATTCTTTATTGACACTTCCTTGACACTATCATCATATCATGTACATTTACCGTGGCCTATGAAAAACATTTCAAAAACATGGGATGAGCATAAAAAGCTCAGTAAGGGATATAAAAATATAGAAAGGACACATTAGTACATGTATACATAAGAATAAATGAAATCATACTTTACTCATAAAACATAAGCACTTTAACATACCTCATCAAATCATGAATAAATCATAGAAATCATAAGACATAAAGGTTACTTGAGGCATTCATAACATTCTTATGTAGGGTGTAACCCTCTTGGTTACGTTTGGAATACCAATCACAGTATATTCCCTAAATCTCTTTGGAGAAACATTAACGTTTAACCCCTTCTCATTACCCAATGCATTGGAGAGCTATATCAGGCTCACCCGCCCTTAGATTATCACAGAACCACCCTTCTTCATAGTAATGCCCAAGAACCATAACATAATCGTATCACATAAAACATGCATAAAGGAAACATAACATTTCAACATTTCAATCACAAGATATCAATAAAATACATTGATATAATAAAAACAATATGAAAACCATTTTCAATACCAAAATAAAAGAAAAGTAAAACATGGTATTTATTTTTCATTTAAAAAATGTATGGCTTGTAGAGGAAGCCGAAACTCAAATAATGGTCACGGCGGTGGAGAAGTTGTTGTCGCCGCATAGGTACGACAAAAACATTCCCTTTTATCATTTAGTAAAATGCTTCATATAAAAAAGATTCCTTTTGGATAAATGTAAAAGTAAATGGGGTTTATACACCGTATAAAAGAAGGTTGTGTATAAAACATAATATGCCTCAATGTAAGGAGATTGAGACGAAGTCCCATACCTCGGGTCCGACTTGACTCGATCGTTCTTTAACGTCCTGAATAATAAACTTCAGTTAATTTATACTTTCTTAAGAACCTTTTTCAAGTCCATTATTCCTTTTATATCTCTTATTACCATGTCATGAACACTATGTAATTATTTAAGTTAATAACAATTGATTTAACGATCATTGGTACTTGAGTCAAAATTATGCTATTTATAATTACAATTTGTTCATGTATCCATTATATCCAGAGTGATACTCATGATGTATATATCATATATATCATATATATCCAGTATATACATGCATTTATAATATTACAAAATCATTTAGAGGTAAGGAATGAAATGCACCGTTCATGGAGACGGTATGCCGTACGTACGCATGAACGCTACTTTCATTTCTATTTCTTACTTAATGGAGTGAAATCATAATGATATAAAGGTATATAATAATTCCAGTATAATTTCATATATAATATCATTAATTTTATCCTTTATACGTACCACATATGGTATTAACGAATCAAATCACTTTGAGGGGGCGGTAGTCCACACTTCTTAAAATGAAGATATCGCGTATACCCAAAATGGTAGCCATAAAGGTATTCCATAAATGAAAAATGCAGAAGCTTAAGAAAAATATAAACATATTATATATCATATATAAGTATAGTGACATCTTAATTTCCACCTTTGAAGGTGTTATATGAGTGTTTAACAATCATCGTTTCGTGAGGTATAAATTCTCCATCCCTGGAAATAGTATGTTCTTTAACCATTAGATGTAGGTGTGTGTATGTGTAGCTCGAATACTTCTTATAACAACATCCTAGTATATTGAAGATACTGGTTTTTTTACAAAAGAAATGAATAAAAATAGTTTAGGGGGTTGGAGAAGCGAAATAAAACATAATAACACAAGAGAAGACACTACCTTTAAAATGGGTAACTCTTTTTGATTTGAGCTCAGAGGCTTCCTTGGGAATTCTTCTTCCAAAAGTGAGGCTTCAAAGAGTAATAGTGGTATTTGGAGAGACAAAATTAACAGTGTTTGGCCGAGCCGAAGGCTTGAGAGGTGTGGGTAAGGAGGTAGAGGTGGGGGCCTTTTATAAGAGGAGAGGAGGGGCACTCTTGGAAAGTTATTAAAGGTTACTTTATTTTCAAATGGGTTTCGGATTTTAAAGGTCCCACATTGATGTATTTAGAGTATAAGGTGATAAGGGTTTGGAAGATACTCATCCAATATGTCTTTGACAAGTGTAGGTCTTAGATTTTACATTATCTTTTTATTTTATTTAAATCGTTAAATAATGAGGTAATCGCTGCATCATCATGATGTCATAAATAATTTAATTTATTTAATGTCTAAAAATTATAAAAATATAATATGATGTAGGGAATATTTTTATCTTTCCAATGAATATTTATAGTCCAATATATCATTTATGTAGACAAAACTAAAAAAAAATTCTCAGGTGATACATTCTTTGTTATTTTTAACTTTTTTTAAAAATAAAAAGATAAAAAGTCACTTTCACACAAAAGTGATTCCATGGGGTCCCAAAGTTTGGCACAAGGCATCCCATGGTCGGGCAGGAGACAACCAGTAGAATTAGGACACATTTTGGGGTCATTTTGTATTATTATGATATTATTTTATTATCCTTAACTACCCAATTACTCATTAATCAAGATAATTAAAGATAATTACCATCATTACTATTCATAATGTTCAAAAACAAAAGATTATTAATTACATAATTTGGACTTTTTGATTCCATATATGGAATCAATTTCACCAAATTCCAAACATATAAATTCCAATAATTAATTTAAAAATAATTCCCGTTGTCTAAACAAATAGCAGGTTTTTTTAAACAATATCTAAGAAAGGTTTGGCACTTGTTTATGCCCAATTCCTAAGTGAAATTAATCCCAATGACCACCATTTAATTACATGGTAAAAATATATTCTATTTACACTTTAAAAATAATTAAAAAGTTAATCTAACCATATAATTAAATTAGATGAAAGAGCAGTTTTGATGAAAAATGCAGTATTTTTCACTATTCATTAAAAAATGAACATTGTCAAAAAAATTACCAAAAAATTATCCAATGTAAATTTCAATGTCACAATAATAAATAATAAGTTTATTTTGAAAAATAGAGCATATAAAATTATCAAATATTTGATTTAAAAATGGTTTTCCATCAAAAGTCAGTAAAACAATCTTTTAAGAATATTTGTGTATTTCATGCTGAAGATTGGATTTATTCTCATTTTAATCCTCTAAAACACTATCTAACTCATAAATAGACATAGATAAGATTATATATTATTCATTACTTACTTGGGATGTTACATCCTACCCCCATTTATAAAATTGTGTCCTCGCAATTTATTTACTTATCGAATAAGTGGGGGTATTTAGCCCTCATTGCATTTTTAGATTCCCATGTTGCCTCTTCAATCATGTGGTTTTTCCACAAAATCATTACTGATGAATCACATTATTTTGCAACACTTGCTCCCTATGGTCAAGAATCTCGACCAATTGTTCCTCATAAGATAGGTTCTCTTCCTGCTGAACTACCACTGGACTCAAAACATGAGATGGATCTGGCATATACTTCCTTAACATCAAAACATGAAAAACATTGTGTACCTAAGATAAACTTGGAGGTAAAGCCACTCGGTATGCAACCGATCCAACTCTCTCCAGAATTTCATATGGTCCAATGAACCTTGGACTCAGCTTTCCTTTCTTACCAAAACGCATCACACTTTTCCATGGGGATGCTTTGAGAAAAACATGATCACCTACCTCAAAAGATATATCATTCCTCCGGTTATCTGCATAACTCTTCTGCCTACTCTGAGCTGTTCTCATGTGTTTCTGAATCAACTGAACTTTTTTTTCCATCTCTTCCACCAATTCTGGTCCCATAAACTTCCTTTCACCCACTTCATCCCAAAAGGCTGGAGTTTGACACCGTTTACCATATAATTTCTCAAATGGTTCCATCTATATACTAGAATGAAACTGTTATTATAATAAAAATCAACAAAAGAAAGATGTTGGTCCGAAATTCCCTGATAATCCATCGAACAAGAACGTATCTTATCCTCTAAAGTCTAAATTGTTCATTATGACTGCCCATCTAATTTAGGATGAAAAGTTGTACTAAAATTTAATTCAGTACCCAACGACTTCTGAAGGCCTTTCCAAAAGTTAGAAGTGAACCTAGGATCACGGTCAAATACAATGGAGAGAAGAACTCTATGTAACCTGACTATCTCTTTAAGATACAAACGGGAAATTTGATCTAGGGAAAGAGTACCTCTTATAGCAAGGAAATGAGCATATTTAGTAAAGAGATCAACAATAACCCAAATTGCATTATTACCTCGAGGTTTCTTTGGAAATCCCACAATGAAGTCCATGGATATATTCTCCCATTTCCACTCTGGTACTGGTAATGTCTGAATCATCGCTTTTGGTTACTGCCGCTCTTCTTTAACCTGTTCACAAGCCAAACACTTTATAGTAAAATCATCAATATCCCTTTTCATTCCGTCCCACCAGTAATACTCCCAAAGATCTCTATACATCTTAGTACTTCCGGGATGAACTGAAAACGGAGAACTATGAGATTCACATAAAAACTCTCTCTTCAACTGTGAATCACAAGGCACACACAATCTCTTCCCATATCTCAAAACACAATCATTATCAATGTTGAATTCAGGCACCTTACCCTTCTGAACCAGCTCTACCTTTTTCTGCAACTCACTGTCTTGCTTCTGTGCTTGCTTGATTCTGTCTGATAGAGAAGATTTCACTGATACTTGAAACAAAACAGAAGGACATCCTGCACCAACAACTTCTATGCCAAAGTTCATCAAATCCTTAACCAAAGGATCATGTTCCAAACACAACATTGATAATGAAGCATTACTTTTTCAACTCAAAGCATCAGCCACTTTATTTTCTTTTCCCGGATGGTAATGAATTGTACAATCATAATCTCTGATTAATTCAAGCCATCTCCTCTATCTCATTTTCAATTATTTCTGAGTGAATATATAATTTAAACTTTTGTGATCGGTATATATTTCACACTTTACTCTATACAAATGATACCTCCAAATTTTTAAAGCGAAAACAACAGCAGCTAATTCCAAATCATGTGTAGGGTAATTTACCTCATGAGTTTTCAACTATCGTGATGCATAATAAATTACCTGATCATTCTGAATTAAGACGCAACCAACTCCTTTCAATGAAGCATCACTGTAGATAACAAACTCCCCATTCCTGGAAGGTAGTGCCAAAACTGGAACATTCACCAATCTTCTTTTCAGTTCCTGAAAACAATCATCACATTGTTTTTTCCAGTTAAACTTAACACCCTTCCGAGTTATCTTAGTCATTAGAATAGATAACCGTGAAAACATTCTAACAAACCTTCGGTAATAGCCTGCAAAACCAAGGAAGCTACGAATCTCAGTTACATTTGTGGGACTTGGCCATTCTTCCACAACCTTTGTTTTTGCAGGATCAACAGTTATCCCATCTTTAGAAACAAAATGACCAAGGAAAGAAATTTGTTACAACCAAAACTCACACATTCTGAATTTCCCATAAAATTTCTTTTCTTTTAAGGATTTCAAAATAACCATTAAATGTCCTTCATGCTCCTCTTAACTTTTAGAAAACTCCAAAATATCATCAATGAAAAAAACCACAAACTTATCCAAGAACTCATGGAAAATTATATTCATTAAGTCCATGAATACAGTAGGTGCATTGGTTATCCCAAAAGGAATTACTAAAAATTCATAATGGCCATATCTTATACGAAACGCGGTCTTCAGAATATATGCTTCCTTTACCTTCAACTGATGGTACCCCGATATCAGGTCAATATTTGAAAAATACTGAGCTCCCTGGACCTGATCAAACGAATCATCGATATGAGGCAACGGATATTTGTTCTTAACAGTTATGTTATTCAAGGCTCTATAATAAATGAAAAGTCTCATAGAACCATATTTCTTTTTAACAGATAAAACAGGAGAACCCCATGACATCGAAAATCTTCTCCAGTGCTTTAATCCACCCTTCAGCTAGCACAGGGTCAGATGATCCTCTAAATTATGGGGGATGTTGCCTCATGAATTGTTCCACCACTGACATGTTCCTTTACGGTATATCTAACTGATCTCGTGCATGGATACCACCACCATTTTTCGCTTGAGTCAACTACGGCATTACTGCAACAAAATGTTCAGTACCAATTCCGACCATCTCAGGATGCTGATTCGGAAGGTTATTTCCTTCTGTATGCCTTCCTAGCACTGATTCCCTGTTTCCTCTACGAAAAACCATTCTGAACAAACATGTCTTAGATGTAGCAACATGGTAATCTTCAAATGCTATATCATTTCAATTTGACTGTAAAAAAATAATTTCAGATAATCATTTAATATAATTCTAACTCCTAAAGTTATCTAAACCGACCTTTGATGCCAAATATAAGCCCCCAGCCTTAAACATTACTTATTCTGGAGTTATTTCAAGAATACACATTGAGGATCTTTTCATGTTTAGAGTTTTATAGAATTAGATCATAAAACATTCATTACATTCCACATTTGAACAATGTGGTTACATAAAAAATAGTACCAATTTTTTCCCATCAACGGAAACATATTTACAATAAAACATGGATTCGTTATTGACACTTCCTTGACACTATCATCATATCATGTACCTTTCCCTTGACCTGTTAAAAATTTTCAAAAACTTGGGATGAGCATACAAACCTCAGTAAGGGATATAAAAATATGGAAAGAACACATGAGTACATGTATACATAAGAATCAATGAAATCATACTTTACTCATAAAACATAAGCACTATAACATACCTCATCAAATCATGAATAAATCATTGAAATCATAAGACATAAAGGTAACATGAGGCATTCATAACATTCTTACGTAAGGAATAACCCTCTTGGTTACGTTTGGAATACCCATCATAGTATATTCCCTAAATCTCTTCGGAGAACCCTTAAAGTTTAACCCCTTAGCATTACCCAATGCATTGGAGAGCTATATCGGGCTCACCCGCCCTTAGTTTATCACAGAACCATCCGTCTTCATAATAATGCCCAAGAACAGTAACATAATCGTATCACATAAAACATGCATAAAGGAAACATAACATTTCCACATTTAAATAACAAGATATCAATACAACACATTGATATAATAAAAACATTATGAAAACCATTTTCAATACCAAAATAAAAGAAAAGTAAAATGTGGTAATTATTTTTCATTTAAAAAAAAGTATGGCTTGTAGAGGAAGCCGAAACTCAAATAATGGTCACGGCGATGGAGAAGTCGTTGTCGCCGCATACGTACGACAAAAACATTCCCTGTTGTCGTTTAGTAAAACGCTTCATATAAAAAATATTCCTTTTGGATAAATGAAAAATTGAAAGGGTTTTATACACCGTATAAAAGAAGGTTATATAATAAACAGAATATGCCTCAATGTAAGGAGATTGAGACGAAGTCCCATACCTCGGGTCTGACTTGACTCGATCGTTCTTTAACATCCTAAATAATAAACATGAGTTAATTTCTTATTGCATAATAACCTTTTTCATGTTTATGATTCCTTTTATATCTCTCATTACCATTTCATAGGCACTGTGTAATTATTTAAGTTAATAACGGTCGTTTTAACGATCATTGGTACTTGAATAAAAAATATTCTCTTTATAATTACAAGTTGTTCATGTATCCATTATATCCAGAGTTATACTCATGATTTATATATCATATATGTAATGTATATCCAGTATATACATGCATTTATTATATTACATAATCATTTAGAGGTAATGAATGAAATTCACCGTTCATGGAGACGGTAAGACGTACGTACGCATGAACCCTACTTCCATTATTATTTCTTACTTAATGGAGTGAAATAATAATGATGTAAAGGTATATAATAATTCCAGTATAATATCATATATAATATCATTAAATTTACCCTTTATATGTACCATATATAGTATTAACTAATCAAATCACTTTGAGGGGGCGATAGTCCGCACTTCCTAAAATAAAGATATCGTGTATACCGATAATGAAAGCCATTAAGGTATGCCATAAATGAAAAATACAGAAGCTTAAGTAAAATATAAACATATTATATATCATATATAAATATATTTACATCTTAATGTCCACCTTTGAAGGTGTTATATGAGTGTTGAACAATCATCGTTTCGTGAGGCAGAAATTCGCCATCCATGGAAGCAGTATGTTCTTTAACCATTAGATGTAGGTGTGTGTAAGTGTATCTCGAATAATTCTTATAAAAAAATCCTATTATATTGAAGATACTGGTGTTTTTACAAAATAAATTAATAAAAAGATTTTATGGGGTTGGAGAAGCGAAATAAAACATAATAACACAAGAGAAAACACTACCTTTAAAACGGGAAACTCTTTTTGATTTGAGCTCAATGGCTTCCTTGGAAAGACTTCTGCCCAAAGTGAGGCTTAAAGGGGTAATAGGGGTATGTGAAGAGAAACAATTATTAGGGGTTGGCCGATCCAAAGTCTTTAGAGGTGTGGGTAAGGAGGTAGAGGTGGGGGCCTTTTATAAGAGGAGAGGAGGGGTACTCTTGGAATGTTATTAATGTTTAATTTATTTTCAAATGAGTTTCGGATTTTAAAGGTCCCACATTGATTTATTTCTGGTATAAGGTGATTAGGTTTATAAATATACTCATCCAATAGGTCTTTGAAAAGTGTAGGGCATAGATTTTACATTATCTTTTTATTCTATTTAAATTGTTAAATAATAAGGTAATCGCTGCATCATCTTGATGTCATAAATAATTTAATTTATATAATGTCTAATTATTATAAAAAAAATACTATGATGTAGGAAATATTTTTAGCTTTCCAATGACTATTTATAGTCCAATATATCATTTATGTAGTCAAAATTAAAAATGTTTTACTCAGGTGATACATTCTTTGTTATTTTTAACTTTCTTTAAGAATAAAAAGATAAAAAGTCACCTTCACACAAAAGTGATTCCATGGGGTCCCAAAGTTTGGAACAAGGAATCCCATGGTCGGACATGAGACAACCAGTAGCATTAGGACACTTTTTGGTGTCATTTTGTATTATTATGATATTATTTTATTATCTTTAACTACCTGATTACTCATTAATCAAGATAATTAAAGATAATTACCATCGTTACTATTCATAATGTTTAAAAACAAAAGAGTCTTAATTACAGAATTTGGAACATATAATTCCAAATATGGAGTCCATTTCACCAAATTCCAAACATATAAATTGAAATAATTAATTTAAAAATAATTCCGGTTGTCAAAACAAATAGCCGGTTTTTTGAAATAATATCTATGAAAAGTATAGCACTTGTTTATGCCCATTTCCAAAGTAAAATTAATCCCAATGACCACCATTGGAATTACATGGTAAAAATATATTCTATTTAAACTTTAAAACCAATTAAAAAGATAATCTAACCATATAATTAAATTAGATGAAAATGCAGTTTCGATGTAAAATGCAGTATTTTTCACTATTATTAAAAAAATTTACATTGTCAAAAAAACACCAAAAAATTATCCAATGTAAATTTCAATGTCCAAATCATAAATAATATGTTTATTTTAACAAATAGAGGTTATAAAATTATCAAAAGTTTTATTTAATAATGGTTTTCCATCAAAAGGCTGTAAAACAATATTTTAAGAATATTAGTGTATTTCATGCTTAAGGTTTGGTTTATTCTCATTTTAATCCTCTAAAACACTACCTAATTCATAAATAGACATAGAAAAGAATATCTACTATTCATTACTTACATGGGATGTTACATCCTTCCACCATTAGAAAATTGTTTCCCCGTAATTTATTTACTTATCGAATAAGTGGGGGTATTTAGCCCTCATTTCATTTCAAGATTCTCATGTTGCCTCTTCAATCTGGTGGTTTTTTCACAAAACCATTACCTGATGAATAACCTTATTTCATAACTCTTTCTCCCTGTGGTCAAGATTCTGGACCGGTTGATTCTCATAAGATAGGTTCTCTTCCAGCTGAACTACCTCTGGACTCAAAACATGAGATGGATCTGGCATATACTTCCTTAACATCGAAACATGAAAAACATTATGTACCTGAGATAAACTCGGAGGTAAATCCACTCGGTATACAACTGACCCAACACTCTAAATAATTTCACATGGTCCAATGAACCTTGGACTTAGCATTCATTTCTTACCAAAATGCATCAAACTTTTCCATGGTGATACTTTGAGAAAAACATGATCACCTACCTCAAAAGATAGATCCTTCCTCCGGTTATTCGCATAATTCCTCTTCCTGCTCTGAGCTATTCTCATGTTTTTCTATATCAACTGATCTTTTACTGCCATCTCTTCCACCAATTCTGGTCCCATCAGCTTCCTTTCTCCCACTTCGTCCCAAAAAGCTGGAGTTCAACACCGTTTACCATATAATGCCTCAAATGGTGCCATCTGTATACTAGAATGAAAACTATTATTATAAGAAAACTCAACCAAATAAAGATGATGGCCCCAACTTCCCTGATAATCCATCAAACAAACACGTAGCATATCCTCCAAAGTCTGAATTTTTCATTTTGACTGCTCATCTAATTGAGGATGAAAAGCTGTACTAAAATTTAATTCAGTACCCAACGACTTCTGAAGGCCTTTCCAAAAGTTAGAAGTGAACCTGGGATCACGGTAAGATACAATGGAGAGAGGAACTCCATGTAACCTGACTATCTCGTTAAGATCAAACAGGAAAGTTGATCTTGGGAAAAGGTATCTCTTATTGCAAGGATATGAGCAGATTTAGTCAAATGATTAACAATAACCCAGATTGCATTATTTACTCGAGGTGTCTTTGGAAATCCCATAACGAAGTCCATGGATATATTATCTCATTTCCACTCTGGTACTTTTAAAGGATGAAGCATCTATTTTGGTTACTGCCTCTCTGCTTTAACCTGTCGACAAGTCAAACACATTACAGTAAAATCAGCAATATCCCTTTTCATTCCATCCCACCAGTAATACTCCCGAAGATCTCTATACATCTTAGCACTTCCTGGATGAACTGAAAACGGAGAACTATGAGACTCACATAAAAACTCTCTCTTCAAATGTGAATCATAAGGCACACACAATCTCTTCCCAAATCTCAAAACACAGTCATTATCAATGTTGAATTCAGGCAACTCACCCTTCTGAACCAGCTCTACCTTTTTCTGCAACTCACTATCTTGCTTCTATCCTTGCTTGATTCTGTCTGATAGAGATGATTTTACTGATACTTGAAACAAAACAGAAGGACATCCTGCACCAAGAACTTTTATTCCAAAGTTCATCAAATCCTTAACCAACGGATCACGTTCCAAACGCAACATTTCTAATGAAGCATTACTTTTTCGACTCAAAGAATTAGCCACTTTATTTGCTTTTACCGGATGGTAATGAATTGTACAATCATAATCCCTAATTAATTATAGCCATATTTTCTATCTAATGTTCAATTCTTTCTGAGTGAATATATACATTAAACTTTTGTGATCGGTATATATTTTACACTTTACTCCATACAAAGGATGCCTCCAAAATTTTTAAGCGAAAACAACAGCAGCTAATTCCAAATCATGTGTAGGGTAATTTACCTCATGAGTTTTCAACTGTCGTAAGGCATAAACAATTACCTGATCATTCTGCATTAAGACGCAACAAGTCCTTTCAATTAATCATCACTGTAGATAAAAAACTCCCCATTCCTGAAAGGTAGTTCCAAAAATGGAGCATTCACCAATCTTATTTTCGGTTCCTGAAAACAATCATCACATTATTTTGTCTAGATAAACATAACACCCTTCTGAGTTAGCTTAGTCATTGGACTAGATAACCGTGAAAAATTTCTAACAAACCATCGGTAATAGCCTGACAAACCAAGGAAGCTACGAATCTCAGTTACATTTGTGGGTCTTGGCCATTCGTCCACAACCATTGTTTTTGCAGGATCAATAGTTATCCCATCTTTAGAAACAATATGACCAAGGAAAGAAAATTGTTGCAACCAAAACTCAAACTTGATGAATTTCCCCTGAAATCTCTTTTCTTTTATGGTTTACAAAATAACCCCTAAATGTCCTTCATTCTCCTCTTTAATTTTAGAAAACACCAAAATATCATCAATGAAAACAACCACAAACTTATCCAAGAACTCATGGAAAATTATATTCATTATGTCCATGAATACAAAAAGTTCATTGGTTAGCCCAAAAGGCATTACTAAAAATTCATAATGGCCATATCTTGTACGAAACGCGGTCTTCGGAATATATACTTCCTTTACCTTCAACTGATGGTACCCTGATCTCAGGTCAATCTTTGAAAAATACTGAGCTCCCTGAAGCTGATCAAACAAATAATCGATATGAGGCAAAGGATATTTGTTCTTAACAGTGATGTTATTCAAGGCTCTCTAATATATTCAATGTATTATAGAACCATCTTTCTTTTTAACAAATAAAACAGGAGCACCCCATGACATCGAAAATCTTCTCCTGTGCTTTAATCCACCCTTCAGCTAGCACAAGGTCAGATGATCTTCTGAATGATGGGGGATGTTTCCTCATGAAATGTTCCACCACTGACATGTTCCTTTGTGGTTGATCTGGATGATCTCGTGCATGGATACTACCACCATTTATCGCTTAAGTCAACTACACCAGTACTACAACCAACTGTTCAGTTCCAATTCCGACCATCTCAAGATGCTGATTCGGAAGGTTATTTCTTTTTGTATGCCTTCCTAGCACTGCTTCCCTGTTTCCTCTGCGGAAAACCATTCTGAGCAAACACGTCTTAGATGAAGCAACATGGTAATCTTAAAATGATATATCATTTAAATTTGACCATAAAAAAATTATTTTCAGATAATCATTAAATATAATTCTTACCCCTAAAGTTATCTAAACCGACCATTGATACCAACTATAAGGCCCCAGCCTTAAACATTACTTATTCTTGAGTTATTTCAAGAATACACGTTGAGGATATTTTCAGGTTTACAGTTTTAAATAATTATATCATAAAACATGAATTACATTCCACATTTAAACAAAGTGGTTACATAAAAGATAGTACCCATTTTTCCCATCAATGAAAACATATTTAAAATAAAACATTGATTCTTTATTGACACTTCCTTGACACTATCATGATATCATGTACCTTTCCCTTGACCTGTGAAAAACATTTCAAAAACATGGGATGAGCATAAAAAGCTCAGTAAGGGATATAAAAATACAGAAAGGAAACATGAGTACATGTATACATAAGAATCAATGAAATCATACTTTACTCATAAAACATAAGCACTTTAACATACCTCATCAAATAATGAATAAATCATAGAAATCATAAGACATAATGGTAACTTGAGGCATTCATAACATTCTTACGTACGGAGTAACCCTCTTGGTTACATTTGGAATACCCATCACAGTATATTCCCTAAATCTATTTGGAGAAACCGTAATGCTTAACCCCTTCACATTACCCAATGCATTGGAGATCTATATCGGGCTCACCCGCTCTTAGTTTATCATGGAACCACCCGTCTTCATAATAATTCCCAAGAAACATAACATAATCGTATCACATAAAACATTAATAAAGGAAACATAACATTTCCACCTTTCAATCACAAGATATCAATACAACACATTGATATAATAAAAACATTATGAATACCATTTTCAATACCAAAATAAAAAAAATTAAAACATGGTATTTATTTTTCATTTAACAAAAAAGTATGGCTTGTAAAGGAATCTGAAACTCAAATAATGGTCACGGCGACGGAGAAGTCGTTGTCGCCGCATACGTAAGACAAAAACATTCCCTTTTTTTGTATAGTAAAATGCTTCATATAAAAAAGATTCCTTTTGTATAAATGTAAAAGTAAAAGGGGTTTATACACCGTATAAAAAAATGTTGTGTATAAAACATAATATGCCTCAATGTAAGGAGATTGAGAAGAAGTCCCTAACTCGGGTCCGAATTGACTCGATCGTTCTTTAATGTCTTGAATAATAAACATGAGTTAATTTCTACTTGCTTATGAACCTTTTTCAAGTTAATTATTCCTTTTATATCTCTTTTTACCATGTCATGAACACAATGTATTTATTTAAGTTAACAACGGTCTTTTTAACGATCATTGGTACTTGAGTCAAAAATATGCACTTTATAATTACAAGTTGTTCATGTATCCCTTATATCCAGAGTTATACTCATGATGTATATATCATATATATCTATTATATACATGGATTTATAATATTACCTAATCATTTATAGGTAAGGAATGAAATGCACCATTCATGGAGACGGTAAGCTGTATGTACGCATGAACACTACTTTCATTTGTATTTATTACTTAATGGAGTGAAATAATAATGATATAAAAGTTTATAATAAGTCCAGATTAATATCATATATAATATCATTCAATTTATCCTTTATACGTACCACATATGGTATTAACAGATCAAATCACTTTGAGGGGGCGGTAGTCCACACTTCCTAAAATGAAGATATCGCGTATACCCATAATGGAAGCCATAAAGGTATGACATAAATGTAAAATAAAGAAGCTTAAGTAAAATATAAACATATTATATATCATAAATAAATATAGTGACATCTTAATGGCCACCTTTGAAGGTGTTATATGAGTGTTGAACAATCATCGTTTCGTGAGGCAGAAATTCTCCATCCACGGAAACAATATGTTCTTTAACCATTAGATGTAGGTGTGTGTAAGTGTATCTCGAATCCATATTATAAAAAAATCCTAGTATATTGAATATACTGGTGTTTTTGCAAAAGAAATTAATAAAAAGAGTTTATGTGGTTGGAGAAGAGAAATAAAACATAATAACACAAGAGAAAACACTACCATTAAAACATGTAACTCTTTTTGATTTGAGCTCAAAGGCTTCCTTGAGAAGACTTCTTCCCAAAGTTAGGCTTAAAGGAGTAATTCGGGGGTGTGTAGAGGCAAAATTATCAGGGTTTGGCCGATCCAAAGTCCTGAGAGTTGTGGGTATGGAGGTAGAGGTGGGGGCCTTTTATAAGAGTAGAGGAGGGGCACTCTTGAAACGTTATAAAAGGTTACTTTATTTTCAAATGAGTTTCAGATTTTAATGGTCACACATTGATTTATTTAAAGTATAAGGTGATAAGGGTTCAGAAGATACTCATCCAATAGGTCTTTGATAAGTGTAGGTATTAGATTTTACATTATCTTTTTATTTTATTTAAATCATTAAATAATGAGGTAATCGCTGCATCATCATGATGTCATAAATATTTTAATTTATTTAATGTCTAAAAAATATAAAAAAATAATATGATGTTGGAAAAATTTTTATCTTTAAGATGACTATTTATAATCTAATATATCATTTATGTAGACAAAACTAAAAATGTTTTACTCAGGTGATACATTCTTTGTTATATTTAACTTTTTTAAAAAATAAAAAGATAAACAGTCACTTTCACACAAAAGTGATTCCATTGGGTCCCAAAGTTTGGAACAAGGCATACCATGGTCAGACATGAGACAACCAGTATCATTATAACACAGTTTGGGGTCATTTTGTATTATTATGATATTATTTTATTATCCTTAACTACCCAATTACTAATTAATCAAGATAATTATAGATAATTACCATCGTCACAATTCATAATGTCCAAAAACAAAAGAGTCCTAATTATATAATTTGGACCTTATGATTCCATATATGGAATCCATTTCACCAAATTATAAACATATAAATTGAAATAATTAATTTAAAAATAATTCCCGTTGTCTAAACAAATAGGAGGAGTTTTTTAAACAATATCTATGAAAAGTTTGGCACTTGTTTATTCCCAATTCCAAAGTGAAATTAATCCCAATAACCACCATTGGATAACATGGTAAAAATATATTTTATTTACACTTTAAAAATAATTAAAAAGATAATAGAACCATATAATTAAATTAGATGAAAAAGCAGTTTTGATGAAAAATGCAGTATTTTTCACTATTCATTAAAAAAAAGAACATTGTCAGAAAAATACCAAAAAATTATCCAATGTAAATTTCAATGCTCCAATAATAAATAATAAGTTTATTTTGACAAATAGAGCATATAAAATTATAGAATATTTGATTTAAAAATGGTTTTCCATCAAAAGGCAGAAAAACAATCTTTTAAGAATATTAGTGTATTTCATGCTTAAGATTGGATTTATTCTCATTTTAATCCTATAAAACACTATCTAACTCATAAATAGAAATAGATAAGAATATATATTATTCATTACTTACTTGGGATGTTACATCATTCCCCCCTTTAAAAAATTGTGTCCCTGCAATTTATTTACTTATCGAATAAGTTGGGGTATTTAGCCCTCATTGCATTTTCAGATTCCCATGTTGCCTCTTCAATCATGTGGTTTTTTCACAAAACCATTACCTTATGAATCACCTTATTTCGCAACACTTTATCCCTGTGGTCAAGAATCTCGACTGGTTGTTCCTCATAAGATAGGTTCTCTTCCAGCTGAACTACCTCTGGACTCAAAACATGAGATGGATCTGGCGTATACTTCCTTAACATCGAAACATGAAAAACATTGTGTACCTGAGATAAACTCTAAGGTAAAGCCACTCGGTATGCAACTGATCCAACTCTCTCCAGAATTTCATATGGTCCAATCACCCTTGGACTCAACTTTCCTTTCTTACCAAAATGCATCACACTTTTCCATGGTGATACTTTGAGAAAAACATGATCACCTACCTCAAAAGATAGATCATTCTTCCGGTTATCCGCATAACTCTTCTTCCTTCTCTGATCTGTTCTCATTTGTTTCTGAATCAACTGAACTTTTTCTACCATCTCTTCTACCAATTCTGGTCCCATCAGATACCTTTCACCCACTTCATCCCAAAAAGAAATAGTTTGACACCGTTTACTATATAATGCCTCAAATGGTGCCATCTGTATACTAGAATGAAAACTGTTATTATAATAAATCTCAACCAAAGAATGATTTTGGTCCCAACTTCCATGATAATCAATTGAACAATCACGTAGCATATCCTCCAATGTCTGAATTATTCATTCTGACTGCCCATCTGATTGGGGATGAAAAGCTGTACTAAAATTTAATTTAGTACCCAACGACTTCTGAAGGCCTTTCCAAAAGCTAGAAGTGAACATGGGATCACGGTCAGATACAATGGAGAGAGGAACTTCATGTAACCTAACTATCTCTTTAGGATACAAACGGGAATGTTGATCATGATAAAAATTATCTCTTATAGTAAGGAAATGAGTAGATTTAGTCAAGCGATCAACAATAACCTAGATTGCATTATTACCACGAGGTGTCTTAGGCAATCCTACAACGAAGTCAACGAATATATTCTCCCATTTCCACTATGGTACTAGTAAAGGATGAAGCATCCCTTTTGGTTACTGTCGCTCTGCTTTAACCTGTTGACAAGTCAAACACTTTACAATAAAATCAGCAATATCCTTTTTCATTCCGTCCCACCGGTAATACTCTCGAAGATATTTATACATCTTAGTACTTCCTGGATGATCTGAAAATGGAGAACTTTGAGCTTCACATAAAAAATCTCTATTCAACTGTGAATTACAAGGCACACACATTCTCTCCCCAAATCTCAAAACACAATCATTATGAATGTTGAATTCAGGCAACTTAGCCTTCTGAACCAGCTCTACCTTTTTCCGCAACTCACTGTCTTTCTTATGTGCTTTCTTGATTCTGTCTGATAGACAAGATTTCACTGATACTTGAAACAAAATAGATGGACATCCTGCACAAACAACTTCTATTACAAATTTCATCAAATCCATAACCAAAGGATCACGTTCCAAATGCAATATTGCTAATGAAGCATTACTTTTTCGACTCAAACCATCAGCCACTTTATTTGCTTTTCCCGGATGGTAATGAATTGTACAATCATAAACCTTGATTAATTATAGCCATCTCCTCTGTCTCATGTTAAATTATTTCTGAGTGAATATATACTTCAAACTTTTTTGATAGGTATATATTTCACACTTTACTCCATACAAATGATGCCTCCAAACTTTTAAAGTGAAAACAACAGCAGCTAATTCAAAATCATGTGTAGGGTAATTTAACTCATGAGTTTTCAAATATCGTGAAGCATAAGCAATTACCTGATCATTCTTCCTTAAGACGCAACCGAGTCCTTTCATTGAAGCAACACTCTATATAACAAACTCCCCATTCCTGGAAGGTAATGGCAAAACTAGAGCATTCACCAATCTTCTTTTTCAGTTCCTAAAAACAATCATCACATTCTTTGGTCCAGATAAACTTAACACCCTTCCGAGTTAGCTTAGTCATTGGACTAGATAACCGTAAAAAATTTCTATCAAACCTTCAGTAATAGCCTACTAAACCAAGGAAGCTATGAATCTCAGTTACATTTGTGGGTCTTGTCCATTCTTCCAAAACCTTTGTTTTTGTAGGATCAACAGTTATCACATCTTTAGAAAAAATATGACCAAGGAAAGAAATATGTTTCAACCAAAACTCACACTTGCTGAATTTACCATAATATTTCTTTTCATTTAAGGTTTGAAAAATAACCCTTAAATGTCCTTCATGCTCCTCTTTACTTTTAGAAAACACCAAAATATCATCAATGAAAACAACCACAAACTTATCTAAGAACCCATGGAAAATTATATTCATTAAGTCCATGATTACAGAAGGTTCATTGGTTAGCCAAAAAGGCATTACTAAAAATTCATAATGGCCATATCTTGTATGAAATCCAGTCTTTGGAATATCTACATCCTTTACCTTCAACTGATGGTACCCCGATCTGAGGTCAATCTTTGAAAAATACTGAGCTCTCTGGAACTGATCAAACAAATCATCGATATGAGGAAAAGGATGTTTTTCTTAACAGTGATGTTATTCAAGGCTCTATAATCAATGAAAAGTCTCATAAAACCATCTTTATTTTTAACAAATAAAACAGGAGCACCCCATGACGTCGAAAATCTTCTCCAGTGCTTTTATCCACCCTTCATCTAGCACAGGGTCAGATGATCCTCTGAATGATGGGTGATGTTGCCTCATGAAATGTTCCACCACTGACATGTTCCTTTGCAGTTGATCTGGCTGATCTTGTGCATGGATACCACCACCATTTACTGCTTGAGTCAACTGCACCATTACTACAACAAACAGTTCAGTTCCAATTCCGACCATCTCAGGATACTGATTCGGAAGGTAATTTCCTTCTGTATGCCTTCCTAACACTGCTTCCCTGTTTCCACTACTGGAAATACACTATTTAACAATGGTTCACAACCGTTGGGAAAGCCCCTCAAACCGTTGGTATATCATATACCAACGGTTCTGATAACCGTAGCGAAGTAAGCCGTTGGGAAAGGTTTTCCCAACGGTTTACTGGAAACCGTTGCAATAGGCCCATAGAAGTTACCCTATCCCAATGGTTTGGGTGAACCGTTGGGATAGTTTTTTCCAACGGTTCTCCCAAACCGTTGGGAAAACCAAGATATACCATGTGGGAACATTTTCCCAACGGTTCCAAACCATTGGGATATACCATGTGGAACATTTTCCCAACGGTTCCAAACCATTGGGAATTGGTGAAGTCTTTCCCAACGGTTTAAAACCGTTGGGAAAAGACATGCTAAAAACTTATATGCCAACGGTTTGAAACCGTTGGCATACCCTATGCTGCAAATTGCAGCACCCTGCAATTTTCACAGCCCCTGTCCCCTGTCCATCACCACCAGTCATCAGGCCTCATTTTCACCTCATTTTCACCTCATTTTCACCTCATTTTCGATCCAACTATTGTACCAGTAATAAAATAAAACATACATATTCAATTACGAACAAATTCAAACACATTTAACATATAATGGATCCTGAAACTATACAAATCCATAATTAAATTACAATTCATAAACATACATAATTCATATAGAATTCAATTTAAAATTTAGATGACAATTATACGTGGAATCTGAAATTCAATTCATAATATGATCGGTTTTTTCTATACCATATATTTTTACCTCAAATGATGTCCATTTTAAACAAAATACATACACCTGAAGTGATACTGGCCACACCGCACCTTAGATTGAGGCGGGGTTAACTCGTACACGTCACATTTGACTCATGGATCGTTGTGCTAAAGTATCGACAGAATCCTAATGCGTTTGGTCGGTTTTCCGTATGCCAGTTGATGTTTTTCACTTAAAATGGCGTCCTTTTGAAACAAAAGACGGACACTATGAGTGGTGCCGACCACACCGCGTCTCCAATTGAGGCGGGGTTGATTCGTACACGTCACATATGACTCATGTATCGTTCTCCTAAAGTTTAAATGGAAACCGAATGTGTTTGGTCGGTTTTCCGTATGTACTTAAAATGTTGTCCATTTTAAACAAAAGAGTGACACTTAGACTCATCCCGACCACACCGCGACTCAGATTCATCCCGGGTTGGCTCGTACATGTCACATATGACCCATGGATCATTGTGATAAATTAGCAAAAGATTCCGAATGCGTTTGGTCGGTTTTGCGTATGCCAGTTGTTCTTTTCATTTACAATCATGTCCATTTTAAACAAAAGAGACATAGTTAGAGCAGTGTCGGCCACACCACATCTCATATTAAGACGGGGTTGACTTGTACACGTCACATATGACCCATGGATCGTTGTGCTAAATTATCGATAGAATCCGAATGCGTTTGGTCGGTCTTCCGTATGTCAGTTGATGTTTTTCACTTAAAATGACGTCCTTTTGAAACAAAAGACGGACACTTTGAGTGGTGTCAGCCGCACCGCATGTCGGATTGAGGTGGGATGATTCGTACACGTCACATAGGACCCATGGATCGTTCTCCTAAAGTTACAATGGAAACCGAATGCGTTTGGTCGGTTTTCCGTATGTACTTAAAATGGTGTACATTTTAAACAAAAGAGAGCCATTTAGACTGATCCCGGTCACACCGCGACTCGGATTGACCCGGGTTGGCTCGTACACGTCACATATGACCCATGGATCGTTGTGATAAATTATCAAAAGATTCTGAATGCGTTTGGTCGGTTTTGCGTATGCCAGTTGTTCTTTTCACTTATAATCCTGTCCATTTTAAACAAAACAGACACAGTTAGAGCGGTGTCGGCCACACCGCGCCTCAAATTGAGGCGGGGATGATTCGTACACGTCACATATGACTCATGGATCTTTCTCCTAAAGATTCAATGGAAACCGAATGCATTTGGTCGGCTTTCCGTATGTACTTAAAATGGTGTCCATTTTAAACAAAAGAGAGCCACTTAGACTGATCTCGGCCACACCGCGACTCGGATTGAACCCGGGTTGCCTCGTACAGGTCACATATGACCCATGGATTGTTGTGATAAATGATCAAAAGATTCGGAATGCGTTTGGTCGGTTTTGCGTATGCCAGTTGTTCTTTTTCACTTATAATCAAGTCCATTTTAAACAGAAGAGACATAGTTAGAGCGGTGTCGGCCACACCGCGTCTCGGATTGAGACGGGGATGATTGGTACACATCACATATGACCCATGGATCGTTCTCCTAAAGTTTCAATGGAAACCGAATGCGTTTGGTCGGTTTTGCGTATGCCAGTTCTTTTCACTTATAATCCTACCCATTTTAAACAAAACAGACACAGTTAGAGCAGTGTTGACCACACTGCGCCTCGGATTGTGGCGGGGATGATTCGTGCACCTCACATATGACCCATGAATCGTTCTCTTAAAGTTTCAATGGAAACCGAATGCGTTTGATCGGTTTTCCATATGTACTTAAAATGATGTCCATTTTAAACAAAAGAGAGCCACTTAGACTGATCCCGGCCACACCGCGACTCGGATTGAGCCCGAGTGGGCTCGTACATGTCACATATGACTGATGGATCGTTGTGATAAATTATCAACAGATTCAGAATGCGTTTGGTCGGTTTTGCGTTTGGTCGGTTTTGCGTATCCTGTCCATTTTAAACAAAAGATAGACAGTTAGAATGGTGTCGGTCACACCGCACCTCGGATTGAGGCAGGATTGACTCGTACACGTCACATACGACCCATGGATCCTTGTGCTAAAGTGTCGACACAGTCCGAATGCCTTTGGTCGGTTTTTCGTATGTCACTTGATGATTTTCACTTAAAATGACGTCTTTTTGAAACAAAAGACCGACAATTTTTGAGTGGTGTCGGCCACACCGAGTCTCCTATTGTGGCGGGGTTGATTCGTACACGTCACATATGACCCATGGATCGTTCTCCTAAAGTTTCAACGGAAACCGAATCCGTTTGGTCGTTTTTCCGTATGTACTTAAAATGGTGTTCATTTTAAACAAAAGAGAGCCACTTAAACTTATCCCGGCCACACCGCGACTCGGATTCATCCCGGGTTGGCTCGTACACGTCACATATGACCCATGGATTGTTGTAATAAATTATCAACAGATTCGGAATGCGTTTGGTCGGTTTTCCGTAAGCCAGTTGATGTTTTTCACTTAAAATGACGTCCTTTTGAAACAAAAGACGGACACTTTGAGTGGTGTCGGCCACACCGCGTCTCCGGATTGAGCTGAAACCACCGTGAAACATTCTAATTGTTATTCGTGACGTGTACGCACAGACGGCACGTCAATCGGACGTGCGGTTTGCCCGGTACGGATCAATATTCATGTTTTAAGTGATGTGCGCGCTTCAAAACGCACGTGAGGTGGTCCAAACGGGCCGAACGATGTCGGAATGGCCTGAAATCAGACGAAAAATACGGGTGAGTGATTTATGAAGTGGTCGAGCAGACGGCACGTCAATCGGACGTGCCGTGTGCCCGCGGTGACCGACAACGCAGTTATGGTGTCATAAACGGCCAAAACGGGCGTCCAACGGTCAAATTCATAGCGGACGACCACTGATTCACCCGAAACCCCCGTGAAACATTCTAATTATTATTCGTGACGTGTACGCGCAGACGGAACGTCAATCGTACGTGCGGTTTGCGCGGTACGGCTCAATATTAGTGTTTTAAGTGATGCGCGCGCTTCGTAAACGCGCGTGAGGGGGGTCCAAACGGGCCGAACGATGTCGGAATGGCCTGAAATCAGACGACAAAAACGGGTGAGTTATTTATGAAGTGTTCGAGCAGACAGCATGTCAATCGGACTTGTCGTGTGCCCGCGGTGACCGAGAACGCAGTTATGGTGTCATAAACGGCCAGAACGGGCGTCCAACGGTCAAATTCATAGCGTACGACCTCGGATTGAGCTGCAACCACCGTGAAACATTCTAATTATTATTCGTGACGTGTACGCGCAGACGGCACGTCAATCGGACGTGCGGTTTGCGCGGTACGGCTCAATATTAGTGTTTTAAATGATGCGCGCGCTTCGTAAACGCGCGTGAGGGGGGTCCAAACGGGCCGAACGATGTCGGAATGGCCTAAAATCAGACGTCAAATACGGGTGAGTGATTTCTGAAGTGGTCGAGCAGATGGCATGTCAATCGGACTTGTCGTGTGCCCGCGGTGACCGACAACGCAGTTATGGTGTCATAAACGGCCAAAACAGGCGTCCAACGGTCAAATTCATAGCGGACGACCTCGGATTGAGCTGAAACCACCGTGGAACATTCTAATTATTATTCTTGACGTGTACGCGCAGACGGCACGTCAATCGGACGTGCGGTTTGCGCAGTACGGCTCAATATTCGTGTTTTAAGTGATGCGTGCGCTTCGTAAACGCGCGTGAGGGGGGTCCAAATGGGCCGAACGATGTCGGAATGGCCTGAAATCAGAGGACAAATACGGGTTAGTGATTTCTGAAGTGGTCGAGCAGACGGCACGTCAATCGGACGTGCAGTGTGCCCGCGGTGACCGACAACGCAGTTCTGGTGTCATAAACGGCCAGAACGGGAGTCCAATGGTCAAATTCATAGCGGACGACCTAGGATTGAGCTGAAACCACCGTGGAACATTCTATTTATTATTTGTGACGTGTATGCGTAGATGAAACGTCAATCGGAAGTGCGTTTTGCGCGGTACGGCTCAATATTCGTGTTTTAAGTGATGCACGCGCTTTGTAAACGCGCGTGAGGGGGGTCCAAACGGGCCGAACAGTGTCGGAATGGCCTGAAAACAGACGACAAATACGGGTGATTGATTTCTGAAGTGGTCGAGCAGACGGCACGTCAATCGGACGTGCCGTGTGCCCGCGGTGACCGACAATGCAGTTCTGGTGTCATAAACGGCCAGAACGGGCGTCCAACGGTCAAATTCATAGCGGACGGCCTCGAATTGAGCTGAAACCACCATGGAACATTCTAATTATTATTCGTGACGTGTACGCGTAGACGACACGTCAATCGGACGTGCGGTTTGCGCCGTACGGATCAATATTCGTGTTTTAAGTGATGCGCGCGCTTCGTAAACGCGCGTGAGGGGGGTCCAAACGGGCCGAACGATGTCAGAATGGCCTGAAATCAGACGACAAATACGGGTGAGTGATTTCTGAAGTGTTCGAGCAGACGGCACGTCAATGGGACATGCCGTGTGCCCGCGGTGACCGACAACGCAGTTCTGGTGTCATAAACGGCCCGAACTGGCGTCCAACAGTCAAATTCATAGCGGACGACCTCGGATTGAGCTGAAACCACCGTGGAACATTCTAATTATTATTCGTGACGTGTACGCGCAGACGGCACGTCAATCGGACGTGCGGTGTGTGCGGTACGACTCAATATTCGTGTTTCAAGTGATGCGCTCGCTTCGTAAACGCGCGTGAGGGGTGTCCAAACGGGCCGAACGATGTCGGAATGACCTGAAATCAGACGACAAATACGGGTGACTGATTTTTGAAGTGGTCGAGCAGACGGCACGTCAATCGGACGTGCCGTGTGCCCGCGGTGACCGACAACGCAGTTCTGCTGTCATAAACGGCCAGAACAGGCGTCCAACGGTCAAATTCATAGCGGACGGCCTCGGATTGAGCTGAAACCACCGTGAAACATTCTAATTATTATTTGTGACGTGTACGCGCAGACGGCACCTCAATCGGACGTGCGGTTTGCGCGGTACGGCTCAATATTCGTGTTTTAAGTGATGCGCGCGCTTTGTAAACCCGCGTGAGGGGGGTCCAAACGGGCCGAACGATGTCGGAATGGCCTGAAATCAGACGAAAAATACAGGTGAGTGATTTCTGAAGTGTTCGAGCAGACGGCACGTCAATCGGACGTGTCGTGTGCCCGCGGTGACCGACAACGCAGTTCTGGTGTCATAAACGGCCAGAACGGGCGTCCAACGGTCAAAATCATAGCGGACGGCCTCGGATTGAGCTGAAACCACCGTGGAACATTCTAATTATTATTCGTGACGTGTACGCGCATACATCACCTCAATCGGACGTGCGGTTTGCGCGGTACGGCTCAATATTCGTGTTTTAAGTGATGCGTGCGCTTCGTAAACGCACGTGAGGGGGGTCCAAACGGGCCGAACGATGTCGGAATGGCCTGAAATCAGACGAAAAATACGGGTGAGTGATTTCTGAAGTGGTCGAGCAGACGGCACGTCAATCGGACGTGCCGTGTGCCCGCGGTGACCGACAACGCAGTTCTAGTGTCATAAACGGCCAGAACGGGCGTCCAACGGTCAAATTCATAGCGGACGGCCTCGGATTGAGCTGAAACCACCGTGGAACATTCTAATTATTATTCGTGACGTGTACGCGCAGACGGAACGTCAATCGGACATGCGGTTTCCCGGTACGGATCAATATTCATGTTTTAAGTGATGCGCGCGCTTCGAAACACGCGTGAGGGGGTCCAAACGGGCCGAACGATGTCGGAATGGCCTGAAATCAGACGATAAATACAGGTGAGTGATTTATGAAGTGGTCGAGCAGACGGCACGTCAATCGGACGTGCCGTGTGCCCGTGGTGACCGACAACGCAGTTATGGTGTCATAAACGGCCAAAACGGGCGTCCAACGGTCAAATTCATAGCGGACGACCACGGATTCACCCGAAACCACCGTGAAACATTCTAATTATTATTCGTGACGTGTACGCGCAGACGGCACGTCAATCGGACGTGCGGTTTGCGCGGTACGGCTCAATATTAGTGTTTTAAGTGATGCGCGCGCTTCATAAACGCGCGTGAGGGGGGTCCAAACGGGCCGAACGATGTCGGAATGGCCTGAAATCAGACGACAAATACGGGTGACTGATTTCTGATGTGTTTGAGCAGACGGCACATCAATCGGACGTGCCGTGTGCCCGCGGTGACCGACAACGCAGTTCTGGTGTCATAAACGGCCAGAACGGGCGTCCAACGGTCAAATTCATAGCGGACGGCCTCGGATTGAGCTGAAACCAACGTGGAACATTCTAATTATTATTCATGACGTGTACGCGCAGACGGCACCTCAATCGGACGTGCGGTTTGCGCGGTACGGCTCAATATTCGTGTTTTATGTGATGCGCGCGCTTCGTAAACGCGCGTGAGGGGGGTCCAAACGAGCCGAACGATGTCAGAATGGCCTGAAATCAGACGACAAATACGGGTGACTGATTTCTGAAGTGTTCGAGCAGACGGCACGTCAATCGGACGTGCCGTGTGCCCGCGGTGACCGACAACGCAGTTCTGGTGTCATAAACGGCCAGAACGGGCGTCCAACGGTCAAATTCATAGTGGACGGCCTCGGATTGAGCTGAAACCACCGTGGAACATTATAATTATTATTCGTGACGTGTACGTGCAGACGACACCTCAATCGGACGTGCGGTTTGCGCGGTACGGCTCAATATTCGTGTTTTAAGTGATGCACGCGCTTCGTAAACGCGCGTGAGGGGGGTCCAAACGGGCCGAACGATGTCGGAATGGCCTGAAATCAGACGAAAAATACGAGTGACTGATTTCTAAAGTGTTCGAGTAGACGGCACGTCAATCGGACGTGCCGTGTGCCCGCGGTGACCGACAACGCAGTTCTGGTGTCATAAACGGCCAGAACGGGCGTCTAATGGTCAAATTCATAGAGGACGGCCTCGTATTGAGCTGAAACCACCGTGGAACATTCTAATTATTATTCGTGACGTGTATGCGCAGACGGAACCTCAATCGGACGTGCGGTTTGCGCGGTACGGCTCAATATTCGTGTTTTAAGTGATGCGCGCGCTTCGTAAACGCGCGTGAGGGGGGTCCAAACGGGCCGAACGATGTCGGAATGGCCTGAAATCAGACGACAAATACGGGTGAGTGATTTCTGAAGTGGTCGAGCAGACGGCACGTCAATCGGACGTGCCGTGTGCCCGCGGTGACCGACAACGCAGTTGTGGTGTCATAAACGGCCAGAACGGGCGTCCAATGGTCAAATTCATAGCGCATGACCTCGGATTGAGCTGAAACCACCGTGGAACATTCTAATTATTATTCGTGACGTCTACGCGTAGACGGAACGTCAATCGGACGTGCGGTTTGCGTGGTACGGCTCAATATTCGTGTTTTAAGTGATGCGCGCGCTTCGTAAACGCGCGTGAGGGGGGTCCAAACGGGCCGAACGATGCCAGTTGATGTTTTTCACTTAAAATGATGTCCTTTTGAAACAAAATACATACACTTTGAGTTGTTCCGACCACACCGCGCCTCGGATTGAGGCGGGGATGACTCGTACACGTCACATATGACCCATGGATCGTTGTCCTAAAGCATCAACACATTTCGAATGTGTTTGGTCAGTTTTTCGTATGTCACTTTTTGTTTTCACTTAAAATCTTATGGAAATTCATATAGAATATTTTTATATCATATTTAGTATGGATTAGATTTTAGTTGATCGTGCTATGAAACATTTCAGAGCTAATGAAATTAAGGAAGGTGGAGGGGATGTCCGGGGGGCTGTCCGGGGGGGCTGTCCGGTGGGTGTCCGGGGGCTGTCCGGGGACCAAGGAGGAGGGTGGGGGGGCTGTGCGGGGTCTGTCCGGGGGGGTTTTTGGGGGTTGTTCAGGGGGTTGTCCGGGGTTGTTCAGGGGGCTGTCCGGGGGTTGTTCAGGGGGTTGTTCAGGGGGTTGTCCGGGGGTGTTCAGGGGGCTGTCCGGGGGGTGTTTGGGGGGTTGTCCGGGGTCCAAGGTGGGGGGGTGTCCGGGGTCCAAGGGGGGGGGGTGGGGGGGGCTGTCCGGGGGGCTATCCGGGGTCCAGGGTGGAGGGTTGGGGGCTGTACGGGGGGCTGTCCAGGGGGCTGTCCGCGGGGGCTGTCCGGGGGGGCTGTCCGGTGGGTGTCCGGGGGGCTGTCCGGGGACCAAGGATGAGGGTGGGGGGGCTGTGCGGGGTCTGTCCGGAGGGTGTTTGAGGGTTCTTCAGGGGGTTGTCCGGGGTTGTTTAGGGGGCTGTCCGGTGGTTGTTCAGGGGATTGTCCGGGGTTTTTCAGGGGGTTGTCCGGGGGGTGTTTGGGGGGTTGTCCGGGGTCCAAGGGGGAGGGTGGGGGGGTTGTCCGGGGGGCTGTCCGAGGGGCTATCCGGGGTCCAGGGTGGAGGGTTGGGGGCTGTACGAGGGGCTGTCCAGGGGGCTATCTAGGGGGCTGTCCGCGGGGCTGTCCGGGGGGTGTTTGGTGGGTGTTCGGGGTCCAAGGGGGAGGGGGGGTTGTCCAGGGTCCAAGAATGAGGGGGGTTGTCCAAGGAGTTCTCAAACACACAACCACTAAAAGACAACAACATCCATAAAAACAGACAATATATAAAAATAACTCAACTCCAATACTATACTACGAGTCTAGATAAAACCAACAACTAGAATAGATTAAACATCAAATCTCAAGTCAAAAATGTAACGGATCAATATGTCCCACATCAGCATCACCATCTCCATCATCATCATCATCATCACCCTTGTCATCGTCCTCCTCATCGTCCTCACCCTCCACAACGCCTTCCTCCTCGCCTTCGCCCTCCTCCTCGCCCTCCTCATCTCCCTCCTCTTCCGCATCAGACTACTCGCCATCATCATCTTCAAGCTCGACATTGGCCTGACCATCACTGGAACTGCCACCTGGTGCACCATATATAGAATGTATCGACAACATGTATTCATCAATCGCTGGGCTGGCCTCTGCTGGAAGTGTTGGACGTAGAACTTCAATAAATTTCATAAATGCACTGTTTGCCCTTGCAGACTGTTCTGCCGTCTCTGTGGCCCTTTTCTCAGCCTGTTCTTCCTGTGCCCTAACTTGCTGCAGCTCGGTGGCACTACAACTTGTACCTGAGGCAGGCCAATACCTCGTCGGGGCTATCCTAGGTCGGCAGCATACTCTGCCAGAATGATCATCTCCCAACACCTGATGTAAGTGATCAGATGGCCCAAAATTGTCTGCTTCTTGGGCATCGAGGGCCTCTAAAGCATCCTGTTACAAATATAAATATATTGTTAAGTTACGAAATAGATATTAAAATATAAAATCAACAGATTAAAACTTACAATCTGCTGCTGAGTCGCTTCGTTGACAGCACGTCCATCCTTTTTTCGTCTACTCGAGCAAAACAGTTTTGCTCGAGGCACACGTCCTTCAATATTTTGTACTTGCCTCTACAATGACATTGAAAACAAAATTTATATAAAGACTTCAGCAAATAATTAAATAATTGAGGAAACAAAAGAAAATGTAAGTAGTAAAGAAAACTTATAAACAATTGTCATACCTGCTGCCTCTCATGATCTGGCATCGTCGTGCGTCCTAGTGTATGGAGGTATTTTTTTGCATCAATGTTTTTTTTATTTTTTCCAGATGATTCCTAAATAAAATTCGATAATTCAAATGATAATATTAATGAAAAACTTGAATGTTATTATTTAAATACCTCAAATGTAATTCATACCTTAAACTGGGTACTCGTCCAATGAGTAATCATCTGACGATACTGCTCTATAGGACAATCATCCACGACTGGTACCGCCTCTAACTCAGTGCCAACTCTAGCACGCCAGCCAATATACAGCTCATGCTTGTAGGCACTCCAAAGCTCGCCTAAATCCTTTAGACGTTCCATTCGTGCACCCTCACCATCAGGAAAATTAAATCGAAGCTGAAATGAAAATATTAATTTATATAAATACAAAAAAAAATCATGGAATTAAATACAACAAATTTTTTTACCCATATCTCTGCCCAAGCTCTATCATTGACCTCATGTGGAAAATGTCTCCACGACAGCGGGCTGACGGGAATGATGTCGGAGTATTTGGCAAGCGTCGCCATAAAACTCCGACATTGCTGCCCTATTTTATCAACCATCTGATTGTCTTCATTATATTCCACCATAACCTGTGTGCGATGGTTCCACACCGAACGCATGCGTGTACGGCCCCTCCCCCGCCTCCTTTCAGTAGATGTATCTGTCATGAAAGAAAAAAAAATATTTTATCAAAACATGTTATAATGAAAATAAATATTGCTATAAAAATTTGATAGGGTTTTATAAATATACATGTGCTAGTCTGATCAATGAGTGGCGCCGGATCCACAGAACCTGATGGAACACCCTCTGGTGGAACAGGAGTCGAAGACGATGGAATATAAAAGCTCGAAGAGACAGAAGTAGAAGGAAAAGAAGATGGAACAACTGTATGACCTGATGCTGACTGGGGAGTGGGAATCATCATGGGATGTGAAAATGATGGGGCAGAAGATGCAGAAGGTAGCGAAAACATGGGAGGTCTAAATATCCCGTGTGTCCCTAACGACACACCGGGATCAGAATGTGGGAAGGCTGAAATGTCAGTGGGAGGGGCAGGGTCTAGTCGGGCACGCGCAGCTCTATGTCCACCTCTGGTACGAACCCTCCTCGTACCACCGGCCTGAGTACTAGGACCAGTACTAGGCTCCTCGTCGAATATCTGTCGACGTAATGGTGGATCCTACAAAAAAGTTTACAAAAAAAATTAATCACATGACATTATATATTCTGTAAATATATATATATATTTGAAATAAAGTACTCACTGTAGGCACTAATGGTGGAATGCCCATCTCCTCCATCCGACGATTGTTCTCCGCTATTTTTTTTCTTCGTCTCTCTTCAATTGGCTTCATTTCCTGCATTGGAAAACAAATATGTAATTAATTAGAAAAAGAAAATTAATGTGTAAACCAAAAAACTAAATATATGAGGGAATGAGGGGATTCATTGGTAATTTAGCTATCAATTGTTTTAGAAGAGCTTGAATGAATTTAATAAAACATACAAGTTGTAATGTTCACCAAGTTAGAAATATTGTTTTATTTGGTTTGAATACAGTTCAATTCCAAATTAGAAAATGCAATTCAAATAAAACAGCAACCAATAAACATTGAAAATTCACATAACGGTCAAGTCATCTAAAACATATTTGTGATCAATACTAAATAAATATGAATATTACCAACCTTAACAACCCAACTCTTGGTAAACCAAAATAATTGAGAACATGGATGAATGATTCTATATATTTCCAACCACAACTTCAGGTTCACAATCAACTCTGACAATTAAGCTATTGGAGTCATCAAAAGAAATAAATGGATTGGTTCCAATGGCAATAGGGACAGTGTCAATTCCATCATCAGCATCATCAAAAATATGTCTTGGAATTACTTCAACTACGACAACAAATTCAGGTTGAAGTTGATCTTTGACATAAAAAACTTGTTTAGCCATTGATGCCAACACATATGGTTCTTCAGTTGCAAGAGTGCGGGTCATATTAATTACTCGAAATCCACAATCATCAATAAATGTGCCATGTCTCGTCATCGAATCAAACCAATGGCATTTCATTATTGTGACTCGTCCATGAGAGTAATAATCCAATATTATTATTTTCTCAACGACTCCATAATAACCCACATTTTCAAGTCGCGGTCTACTATCTGATGCGCTGGCATAACAATCTGTTGTGGCAGTAACCATAATACCATCATGTTGTGTTCTCATGTTTTTGGCTCATTTAGTGATAATAAATCTGTACCCATTGATAACAATTGATTTACAGTCACGAACCACGGTATTAGGACCAAAACCCAAAGCTCTTATTTCCTCAGAGACAGAGTCAGCAGACAAACTCAATACCTGCAATATAAATGACAGTTAAACTTATGTAAATATTGAAATAATTAATTTAAACAGTAATATTTTTACCTTCAATTTAAACCAAGCAGAAAACTCTTTGCTATGCAAAGTCTCTCTCCTTCTCAAATATAAAGAACGATTCTTCCTATTTATCATTGTTTTATGTTCCCTGTAGATAAAAAAATATGAATAGTTTAACAGATATATATGTAAGATATACATATTCAATTTTGTTACCTGATATAGTCATCGAACAAATCACAGTTGAACAAAACTATGCGATGTGCCATCTCCCGCTCTTCATGGCTTAATGTCTTCAATGTATATGATCTAGGAATTCCTCCTGTTTGAGGAAGTGATGGAAAACTGGGTTCAATTTGCTCATATTGTTCTTCTTCATTTCTCATTGGTCTGTTCATTCTTATAGTAAGATCAGACAAATACATTGAACAGAAATCCATACATTCTTGAGCTAAGTAACCGTTCACGATAGAACCTTCGAGATGATTCTTGTTTCGAACATAAGACTTTAATGTGAACATATTTCTTTCAGTTGGATACATCCAACGAAAAGAAATAGGTCCTCCGAGAAGTATTTCAGTTGGAATATGGACAGTCAGATGCAGCATGCATGTGAAAAATGATGGGGGAAATATTTTCTCCAACTCACACAAAATTAATGGGGCATCTGTCAACATTTTTTGCAAGAAAGACTTGGACAACTTCTTAGCACAATGATCTCTAAACAAATGGCACAACCGAATAACACCCACCCTTACATTATTGGACAAAAGATGACGGATTGCTATTGGAAGCAACTCATGCAGTAGAACGTGATAATCATGAGTCTTCAAAGATTTTAGCTTCAACTCTCTTCTATTGACCCGTTTAGATATGTTGCTTGAATAGCCATCAGGAACTCTAATAGTCTCTAATACTTCCAAAAATTGTTTTTTTTTTCAGTAGGTGTCATCACATAAGAAGCACATGGAAGTTGCCATTTATTTTCACTGATACGCACAGGATGCAATTCTGGTCTGATGCCCCAATCCACCAAGTCACGTCGAGATCGTAAATCATCTTTTGTCTTCCCCTTGACATTTAGAAGAACTGAAAGAAACATTTCACATATATTCTTTTCAATATGCATTACGTCTAAGCAATGACGTAGCAAATTGGTTGACCAATAAGGAAAATCAAAAAAGATACTCCTCTTCCTCCAATTGTAATAGGTTTCTGTGGAAACATTCTTTCTCTTTCCAGATTTCATTTGACCCTTCCCGAACGAAAAACTGAAATCTTTCAATTCATTAAGCACATCAGTTCCAGACATACGCTGAGGTGGATCATCGGTCTCTATAGTATTATCAAATCTTTGACGATTCATTCTATATGGATGATCCTTTGGCAAAAATCGTCGATGTCCCATAAAACTGAAACTACAATGATGTTTCAGTCTTCTGGATCGTGTATTCTTCATACAAACTGGACATGACAGTTTCCCCTTCGTGCTCCATCCAGACATCATTGCATAAGCCAGAAAATCATTGATTGTCCACATAAGCGTAGCGCGCATCTGAAATATGTCTTTCGAACATGCATCGTATGTGCGCACACCCACATCCCAAAGAAGCTTCAACTCTTTTATTAAAGGTTGCATGTATACATCAATATCAATGCCAGGATCAGAAGGACCAGATATGAGTATACTCATGAAAGTGAAAGGTTTTTTCATACACAACCATGGGGGAAGATTATAAATGTGTATAAAAACTGGCCATGTGCTGTGCGAAGTAAGCATCTGCCCAAATGGATTAAAACCGTCGCATGAAAGACCCAGCCTCACATTACGCACATCAGCTGCAAAATCAGGATGTCGAGCATCAAATCTCTTCCATGCAAATCCATCTGCAGGATGAACCAACTCATCATCAGTCTTCTTTCTCTCGGTATCATGCCATCTCATTTTTATTGATATTTCATCATACATAAAAAGATTCTGGAGTCTTGGGATTAATGGAAAGTGCCACATTACTTTCTGTGGAATGCGGGATGGTGTTCCATCAGATTTTGACTTCCAGCGGGATGTGCCACATTTTATACAATCATTTCGTTCAGCGGTTTCCTCCCAGAATAAACTGTAATCTTTCGGGCAAGCATGAATTTTGTTTCTTGAAAATCCAAGTTCCTCAACTAACTTCCATGCCATATAGTGGTTTGAGGGAATATCTGCATCATCTGGAAGTAAATCCTTCAAGAGGGTAAGAAAGTAATCGATTGCTATATTAGAAATCCCATACATAGTTTTCCCATGAATTAATCGGATTAAAAATTCCAGCTTTTTCATTTTATCGCATTGCCGATATACTGGAGTCGTGGAAGCATCATTCAATTTTTTCACCCATTCAATATCATCATTTTCACTAGATGCATCAGCTGTCCTCATATCGAAGTCTTCTTGAGTCGAAATCCTTTCTTTTTCATGATGACGAATAAACAGAAACCGATCATATAACAAATTCTCCATTCCAGTCTTTTCATTTCGATCATCACCAATTTGAGATTTCGTTTTCTCCCCATCGTGATACCACAGAAAGTAGTTTGCTTGAAACCCATTTTTGGTTATGTGGTAGCTGACTTCTTCACGGCTCAACCAAGGTCTACCAACACAATTGGAATATGGGCAGTGTATGCGACCACTATCTGAAGCATTGTGAAATGAAAAATCTATAAAGCTCTCCAAATTGTTTTGAAAATCATCTGAGATCCGATCGGTTTCATACATCCAACTTCTGTCCATTCTGTAAAAAGAATTTATATAAGTCATTTTGTCATAAACAATTCAATAGGCATTAACTATAATAGAATATACATTTAAGTAAACGATAAAGGAAGAAAATAATCAAGGTATCAACTACACATGTCAAAAAAACATACAAATGTGTTATTGAAAAAATGTAAAACCAACAAGAACTTAATGTGTTATATCACATAACAGCATGACTCATCCCATAACCATATTAGTAGGGTATCATGAACATGAATAACATCAACCTTGTGCCATCCTCCTACCCTACATGACCCCAACCACATGCCACATCTTATTATAGCCTTATCACATCACACCTCATCGAAAAACACTAGGGAAATCATAGTACATCTCACCTGAAGACACATGGACAATCACATCGCATCTTGCCTAAAAACACATGGTCAATCACTTTTGAAGGAAGAGTAGGGAAGACATGGTAGCTATCCAAACATATAACCACCATCCTAGATATTAGTAAAAATACCCATAACTCAAATCCTCGGATCGTTGGTAAGTTTATCCAACTCTGGTTGGGAATGTATAGAAATAACATAAAAATACATGATATATAGATAGCACAAAATACTCAACCTATGGGTTCACATTAACTACATAATCACACACTTCACTACTACCATAAAACACATAAACCACACCACCACCACACAAGACGCATATCATTGGAATATAATTCTACATTCAATAAGTCTATCTATGGAATTATCATAAGAATCCATGTATCAATTGGAATATAATTCTACATTCAGTAAGTCTATCTATGGAATCCCTCCCTTGGATCCATGTATCACCAATGGATTAATCAATATTCAAAGAAATGAGTCTATCCGTGGAATTCCACTGTGAATCCATTTATCACATAAAGCATATAAGTTAATAGAAACAAGATTATATACCTGACATCCTAATAGAATCCATGTATCACTATTTACTATTAATCATTTAATTAATTTCATTTCATTTAAACAATTCATTAAACATACCAAGGTCAAAAACAAAGTTATTTAATACAACTCACCTCAAAATGGCGACTCAATCAAATAATAACCTGAAAACAATGAAGCTTCATTTACTCATGTTGTAATGAAAAGATAATGAGATTCCCTTGCTTAATCAATCAATTGCATATCATGGTCTCAACATAACTCATAATGGCTAGAAATTCAATGAAAATTCAAGCACTCACATGGGAATTTTTAATATAACACTCCTAACAAGACTATAAAGATATCACATGCATTAGTTATAATATATCTAACATGGTAGCATAAAATATAAGATAAATTCAATCCAATTTCATAGATTCATAGCATAGTCTCTACTTTACTCACATTGGAAAGGCAATACAATTAAAACATGTGTTAAAAAATAATTGGCATTCATGTGTTAAAGGGGAATGCAAACCATAAAATACCCTTAATTAATTTAATTTACAATTCAATTCAGAAATCAAACAATCAATTCGATTTATATAACCTTTCACAAATGACATCCCATGTTCAAGGGGTAAAATCCAAAAAGGAATTTTCAAGAAATCTCACCCTTAGGCGCCGGCAGTAGCTCCAAAATCCTCTAAACTTAAGGGAAAAATAAAAATAAGTTTAAATACTATCCAAACATTTGAATACCTTTTGGTGGTGTGAATTTCACTTTGAATTGTTAAAAAATCAAATTGGTAGGATGTTAGAACCAAAGTGATCTGAGTTTGAGAATGATAATGATTTTTTATTTTTGTAAATTTATTTTCAAGTTGATCAATGTATAAATATGAAGGACTAAGACATAATTTATTTCATGATCCATAAAATACATTCCCAATAATAAAATCCAAGGATCTAGAGGAATCACATCTTTGTAAGATTACATACATAAATTCATGATCAGAAATGTAAAAAATAGGATTATTTAAAACTCCACATAATTCTTATACAATCCATAGAAATTATAAAACTATATATGACAATCCAAGGCACAAAAAAACAACTTTGAAAGTTCTCTCAACACCCCACAAGCCGGATGCCACACTAGTTAGGGATAACACTCAACTAGATGGAGGTTTTACTCATTGAGATCCAAACATTTGAATACCTTTTGAGATAAAGAAGAAGAAGAACCTGAAGAAGAGCTGGAATCTGGCCGGCAGTATCTCCAAAATCGGCTGCTGCTGCTCCCGTTAGGGCTCTGTAACGCGAATGGGGGAGAGAACGGGCGGCTGGGTTTTTTGTGGAAAACCTTTGCCAACGGTTTTAAAAAACCGTTGGCATATGTATGTTTTTACCAACGGTTCTATAGAACCGTTGGGATAAAATCCCCCAAACCCATCTATCCCAACGGTTCCTTAGAACCGTTGGGAAAAACTCCCAAAAACAAAGCATTCCCAACGGTTCTAATGAACCGTTGGGAAAAGCCTCCACTATTCAACTCAATACCAACGGTTTACTATAACCGTTGGTAAAGCCTTCCTAAACAATCCTACCCCAACGGTTTCATAGAACCGTTGGTATGTATGTGTGGGGAAAAACCCAAATTCCAGTAGTGTTCCTCTACGGAAAACCATTCTGAACAAACATGTCTTAGATGAAGAAAAATGGTAATCTTCAAGTGATATATCATTTCAATTTGACAATAAAAAAATTATTTTCAGATAATCATTTAATATAATTCTAACTCCTAAAGTTATCTAAACCGACCTTTGATACCAACTATAAGGCCCTAGCCTTAAACATTACTTATTCTTGAGTTATTTCAAAAATAAACATTGAGGATCTTTTCAGGTTTAGAGTTTTAGAGAATTAGATCATAAAACATGCATTACATTCCACATTTAAACAAAGTGGTTACATAAAATATATAACCATTTTTTCCCATTAACAGAAACATATTTAAAATAAAATATGGATTCTTTATTGACACTTCCATGACACTATCATCATATCATGTACCTTTCCCTTGACCTGTGAAAAATATTTCAAAAACATGGTATGAGAATAAAAATCTCTGTAAGGGATATAAAAATATGTAAAGGAAACATGAGTACAGGTATACATAAGAATCAATGAAATCATACATTAATCCAAAAACATAAGCACTTTAACATACCTCATCAAATCATGAATAAATCATAGAAATCATAAGACAGAAAGGTAACATGAGTCATTCATAACATTCTTACGTAGGTAATAACCCTCTTGGTTACCTTTGGAATACCCGTCACAGTATATTCCCTAAATATCTTCAGAGAATCCTTAATGTTTAACCCCTTCTCATTACCCAATGCATTAGATAGCTATATCGGGCTCACCCGCCCTTTTTTTATCACAGAACCAACCGTCTTCATAATAATTCCCAATAACCATAACATAATCGTATCACATAAAACATTCATAAAGGAAACATAAAATTTCCACATTTCAATCACAAGATATCAATACATCACATTGATATAATAAAAACATTATGAAAACCATTTTCTATACCAAAATAAAAGAAAAGTAAAACAAGGTATTTATTTTTCATTTAAAAAAAAGTTTGGCTTGTAGAGGAAGCCGAAACTAAAATAATGGTCACGGCAACAGAGAAGTCATTTTCCCCACATACATACAACAAAAACATTCCCTTTTGTCATTTAGTAAAACGATTCATATAAAAAACGATTCCTTTTGGATAAATGTAAAAGTAAAAGGGGTTTTACACCGTATAAAAAAAAGGTTGTGTATAAAACATAATATGCCTCAATGTAAGGAGATTTAGATGAAGTCCCATACCGTGGGTCCGACTTGACTCGATTGTTCTTTAACGTCCTGAATAATAAAATTGAGTTAATTTATACTTTCTTAATATCCTTTTTAGTGTTCATTATTCCTTTAATATCTATTATTACAAGGTCATGAACACTATGTATTTATTTATGTTAATAACGGTCGTTTTAATGATTATTGGTACTTGAGTCAAAAATATGCTCTTTATAATTACAAGTTGTTCATGTATCCATTATATCCAGATTTATACTCATGATTTATATATCATATATATCAGATATATCCAGTGTATACATGCATTTATAATATTACATAATCATTTAGAGGTAAGGAATGAAATGCACCGTTCATGGAGACGGTAAGCCGTACTTACTCATGAACGCTACTTTCATTTCTATTTCTTACTTAATGGAGTAAAATCATAATGATAGAAAGTTATACAATAATTCCAGTATAATATCATATATAATATCATTAAATTTATCCTTTATATGTACCACATATGGTATTAACGAATCAAATCACTTTGAGGGGGAGGTAGTCCGCACTTCCTAAAATGAAGATATCGCATATACCTATAATGGAAGCCATAAAGGTATGCCATAAATGAAAAATTAAAAATCTTAAGTAAAATATAAACATATTATATATCATATATAAATATAGTGACATCTTAATGGACACCTTTGAAGGTGTTATATGAGTGTTGAACAAATATCATTTTGTGAGGCAGAAATTCGCCATCCACAGAAACTGTATGTTCTTTAACCATTATATATAGGTGTGTGTAAGTGTAGCTCGAATACTTATTATAACAACATCCTAGTATATTGAATTTACTGGTTTTGTTACAAAAGAAATGAATAAAAAGAGTTTAAGGTGTTGGAGAAGCGAAATAAAACATAATAACACAAGAGAAAACACTACCTTTAAAACGGGTAACTCTTTTTGATTTGAGCTCAAAGGCATCCTTGGAAAGACTTCTGCCCAACATGAGGCTTCAAGGAGTAAGAGGGGGATGTGGAGAGTCAAAATGAGTAGGGTTTTGCTGATCCAAAGTCTTGAGAGGTGTGGGTAAGGAGGTAGAGGTGGGGGCCTTATATAAGAGGAGAGGAGGGGCACTTTTGGAATTTTATAAAAGGTTACTTTATTTTCATATGAGTTTCAGATTTTGAAGTTCCCACATTGATTTATTTCGAGGATAAGGTGATAAGGGTTCTAAATATACTCATCCAATAGGTCTTTGACAAGTGTAGGTCTTATATTTTACATTATCTTTTTATTCTATTTAAATCGTGAAATAATGAGGTAATTGCTACATCATCATGATGTCATAAATAATTTAATTTATTTATTGTATAAAAATTATAAAAAATTACTATGATGTAGGAAATAGTTTTATCTCTCCAATGACTATTTATAGTCCAATATATCAACTATTTAGACAAAATTAAAAATGATTTACTCAGGTGATACATTCTTTGTTATATTTAACATTCTTTAAAAATAAAAAGATAAAAAGTCACATTCACACAAACGTGATTCCATGGGGTCCCAAAGATTGGCACAAGGCATCCCATGTTCGGCCATTAGAAAACCAGTAGAATTAGGACACATGTTCGTGTCATTTTGTATTATTATGATATTATTTTATTATCCTTAACTACCCGATTACTCATTAATCACGATAATTAAAGATAATTACAATCGTTATTATTCATAATGACTAAAAATAAAAGAGTCATCATTAAATAATTTGGACCATCTAATTATAAATATGGAATCCATTTGACCAAATTCCAAACATATAAATTGCAGTAATTAATTTAAAAATAATTCATGTTGTCAAAACAAATAGCGGGATTTTTTGAAACAATTTCTATGAAAAGTTTGGAACTTGTTTATGCCCAATTACAATGTGAAATTAATCCCAATGACCACCATTGGATTAAATTGTAAAAATATATTCTATTGAAAATTTTAAAAGAATTAGAAAGATAATCTAACCATATAATTAAATCAGATGAAAAAGCAGTTTTGATGTAAAATGCATAATTTTTCACCATTCATTAAAAAAATGAACATTGTCAGAAAAATACCAAAAAATTATCCAATGTAAATTTCAATGTTCCAATCATAAATAATAAGTCTATTTTGAAAAATAGAGCTTATAAAATTATCAAAAGGTTGATTTAAAAATGGTTTTCCATCAAAAGGCAGTAAAACAATCTTTTAAGAATATTAGTGTATTCCATGCTTAAGATTGGATTTATTCTAATTTTAATCCTCTAAAACACTATTGAATTCTTAAATAGAAAAATATAAGAATATATATTATTCATTAATTACATGGGACGTTACAGCCGGTCTTCTTCAGGTAGTGGTAGGGAGATGGTTACACTTGATGCTCTAGATATACGATGTGGTGACCCTCATATGGGCAGACTTCGTGAGACATTTTAGGGTAGATTTAATTATAGACACCCTAAGATCTGTGCATATATAAGAGTTTCTTCACTTAAAACAGGGCCACATGACTGTGTCATAGTACACAGAGTGGTTCACTAATCTCTCCCACAACTCCACTCACATGGTAAGAGGCCCTTTCTTCAGGGCCTAGACCCTTGAGCATGGTCTCCTACAAGAGATTAGAGCATTGATGAAATTGCTCAGCATTCCGACATAGACTGAGGTTCTAGAGAGAGTTTTTTGGGGTGAGATATTCCAAATAGGGCAAGAACCGACAGCGAGACCCAACACCGGGAGGAACGTACCAGAGTCATCTGTAGCAGGTAGTAGGAAGATGACACAGAGGTCCAAGTGGAAAAGACCATTTGGTGGACCTCCCCAGTACGCCGGGTTAGAGGTGCAGAGCATACAAGGAAGATGAGGTTTTATGAGGGACAGACAATGCTACATGTGTGGTGGGTAGGGTAACATGCCTTGAAATTTCATGAATCGCCATATAGAAGACCACCATATGGTCAAAGGACGGCTAAGGTAGAGGTATAGGTTTGATTGAGGAGGTCCATAGACAGGTGGACGTGGCATGGGAGTTTTCCGTGTAGTAGGCTGTGGGTGCTGATTCGAGGTTCTACCACCACAACCACCAGGTGGCCCACCCCGACCACAGGGTGCAGGTAGACAGGGATAAGCACAACTCCATCCAGCTGAGCCCTATGACCATTACAATCTAGAGATGATTAGAGGTACAATTTATGTCAACTCCGCCCTAGATGATGTAATTATGAACATAGGTTCCAGTCACTCTTTTGTTTCCAAGACCCTTATTTGGAGCTCAGAGATTCTGGTGGAGTTTTCTGCTCGATCCATATGGATAGAGGCTCCTATGGGAGAAGATTCTATGATTAAACACGGGTGTCAGCAATGTGAGATTTCTGTAGGATGAGATAGATTCAGCAAGGAAGAATTTCTAGTGGCTTTTAGTTCTTACCACATCATCTTGGGTATGGACTGGTTATCCACAATCATTACTCATATTGACTTTTAAGGGACAAAGTGAGGTGGGTACGCATTGACGGGAGCATGTTTCCCTTCACCGGTGAAAAAGGAAACCATGTTAGCTCAAGACGGACTATCTGAGAGGAGGGTACAGTCGATTAAACATCAGTTGGATATCATTACAAATGGATTATTATATGTTGAATGTATGGAATATCCTGTAGAGGTGGAACAGTATGCCGATGTCTTTCCTGATGATGCTTCATGACTACCTCCATGCAAAGAGGTAGACTGTTTCATCGATATGTACCCTAGGACAACACCAATATCAGTACCAGCATATCGGATGGCTCTCATATAGCTTTTTGAGTTACGAGTATAGTTGGAGGACTTTCTAAAGAAGGGGTTCATAATGCCCAGTGTTTCTCCACGGGCAGCCCCAATTTTGTTCACCATGAAGGAAGATGGGAGTTTCGGTATCTGTGTCGATTATCGATGCCTGAACCTGGTGACTGTGAAGAACAAATATCCACTTCCGATGAGTTATGATCTTTTTTATTTTCTAAAGGGATCTCTTTGGTTTTCGAAGATAGACCTCGGATCAAGCTATCATCAGTTCAGGGTACGAGATGAAGACGTATCGAATACGACCATCAGATATTGGTATGGCCCATATGATTTTTTGGTTATGTCATATCATGATCAATTCCCCAGTAGTATTCATGAGAATCATGAACACGATCATTAATCCATACCTTGATTACATTGTGGGGGTGTTCATCGACAACATCTTAGTGTTCTCAAAAACGGAGGAGGGGCATGCCGATCATCTGCAGATAGTTCTAGATACACTCTGAGATCACCTGCTTAATGGTAAGATCTCGAAGTTCCAGTTTTGGATACAATAAGTCCACTATATGGGACATGTTATCTCAGAGGCTGGAGATGCAGTGGATCCATAAATTCCTGAGGTTGAACTTTCATTGCAGACACCGATGTGTGTGGTTGTGGTGCGGCGCTTCCTAGAGTTGGTTGGATACTATCGTAGATTTGTGTCTATCATTTCCAGAGTTGTGGAACCTTTGTAAGAATTGATTAAGAAGGAAAAACCCTTCATACCGATGGAGAGATTATGGAAGATTTTTCTAGTGTGGATGAAGAGACTGATGATTGCCCCAGTCTTGATTCTACCAGAAGATGATGTTGGGTATGTAGTGTACTATGATGCATCGGGGATCAGAATTGGATGTGTCCTGATGCAGGAGTGAGCAGTGACTGCATATGGATCCTAACATCTGAGACATGATAATCATAACTAAGATACCCATGAACTACTGTTATTAGAAGTGTTCTTCTCCTTGAAGGTGTGGACACATTACTTGGTGGGAGAATGTTTTATGGTCTACTCAGATCACAAAAGACTCAGGTGTATCTTCATTCAAAATTACCTGAACCTAAGATAAGAGAAATGGCTAGAGTTCCTCTCGGACTATGACTTTGAAATAGTATTTACTATTTGTAAGGGGATCATGGTAGCATATGCACACAACAAAAAGTTAAGTTTTCAGTAACTGAGTGTGGCGACAAAGTAGCTAGCCACGATGAAGATATCTTTCATGGATAAAGATGAGCTGATTACCACAAGTCTATGGTAGTCACTCCCTAACTCCTTTAAAAAGTAAGGGAGGCATAACTAGGGGACATTTACTATGAAGCTTGATGTTCTTATATATCCTTAGGATAAGCACCTGATGGACTTTCTGAAGTTGGGGAGCACATCATCCACTTCAGAGGATGTACCATGGTACTAGTGATGCTATGGGAGGAGGTTTTGAGGGAGTTATATACGTCCCCCCTTGACTATATATCCTGGTGTAGTGAAGATGTACCAAAATATCTTATGTCATAACTTGTGGCCAGGGATAATGAAGGTTGTAGCAGAGTTTGTTTCACGATGCCTCACTTGTCAGCAAGTTAAGGCTAAGCATTAGTTTCTAGCTAGCTTTTCTAAACCACTAGAGGTTCTGGAGTAGATGTGGGATAAAATCTCAATGGATTTTGTGATAGGGCTTCCACGGAAGTCCAAGAGTCATGATTCCATCTGGGTGATCATTGATCGACTCACCACGTCGACCCACTTCTTACCTATCTGAGAGAAGGTATCAGTAGAGGTTTTGGGATGCCTTGTTGTACAATAGATTTTACGACTTCATGGGGTGACATCGATGATCGTCTCTGAATGTGATGCATGTTTTATATTTTGGTTGTGGAAGGGATTATAGGAGGTGTTCGGGACTCAGCTACATTTGAGCACCGCCTTACATCATCATATGGATCTTCATACAGTTCGGACCTTTCAGACCCCAAAGGACATGTTTCGTGCATGCATCCTAGATTTTGGTTGTAGTAGGGAAGATCACTTGCCTTTGGTGGAGTTCACATACAACAATAGTTATCACTCCACCATCATAATGGAACCATTCAAGGACCTATATGGTCAAACATGTAGATCAAATAAATGTTGTAAAGACCCCAGTGAGTCAGTACTTATTCATCCAGAGTTGGTATGAGCTACCACTGAGAAAGTGTAGGTTATCCTGTAGTGGATGAAGACTACATAGAGTAGAAAAAAGTCTTATTCTGACAGGATACAAAGACTTTGGAGTTCTAGGAGGTGGACCATGTATTCATGTGAGTCTCTCCTCGATGGGGCTATAGATATTTGGCCAAGGTGGACGTTATCACCGAGGTTTATCAGTCCTTTTCTGATACTTCAGGGGATAGGAAAAGTGGAAAACCACATGGATCTTCCACCACAATTGGATAGGATTCAATAAGTCTTCCATGTATCCCATCTGAGGAGGTACGTGAATGACCCATCTCACATCATCGACCACGATGAGTTAGACATTGATGATGAGGCAATGTTTTCAGATGATTTATAGGTGATTGGGGATCGACAGGAGCACATCCTTTGTGAGAGATAAATACATCTGGTGTATGTTTTCAAGGAGAATGATAACCTCCCGGAGAGCACATGGGAGTAGGAAGATTATATTCACGCTCAGTAAACCCATTTTTTTCCCTTAGTCTATGTTGTGGCTTTCGTGGATGAAAATCCCAAAGGGGGGGGGGAATTTAAAGACCTGGATTTTCCATGAATTTTTTTTAAAATTATATGGAATTATAAGAAGTCAGAGAAAATTGATAATGCATGATTTTGAGGCCTAGTGTGCCCAGAATGAATTCATGAACATTTTTTAGTTATGTTCAGTAAACACATGAGCTTCATTTTTTAACTTTTGAACTGGTTCTCGGATTAAAAATCTAGAGGCACCGTTGAATCCAAAATGTTAAGATCCTCTGAAGGGAGACTTTTCAGTGACCATAGTAGGTCAGGATAAAAAGTTTTGTTTTGTGAATTTTTAAATGAAATTAAATGAAATAATTTTATTATCTTATTTCCTTTCTTCTCCCCCAATAGACAAGCGGACTGTGGGACACACAATGTGTCAGGACAATAAATCGCTTGACCTATTAATCAGAAGTAATTACACCATGGAGGGATTTATATGTTCCTAATCAATGAGCCCCAATTAATTCCCCATATTGTTAATTACCCTCTCCCCTATCCTATTTTATGTATCTTAGGGAGAGGTGTCGGCATAGTTTCTCTATGAAACGAAGTGCTGAAGAAGTGATGAGATGCCAAACCCTTGGAGGATGGACCTGGTTCTGCTGAGTGGTGACAAGCGACATCAAAATCTCGAACCGAAGGCTGACATCAATGTGGCGTCATTAGAAGCCTATGGTGTGAATGAAGATCATAGATCCACCTTCAATAGTGTATGTTATCCAACGTGTTTATGAGATAGTTTTTTTGATTCCTGTTTCTTTCAAGTGAATTTATTCAACCATATATCATCCTTCATATTATGAGCTAACGTATAGGGTGTGGGCCTGAACCACCCGGCCCTGACCCTTCGCTATGTTTCTAGACCCTTGCATTTTCCATGTAATACCACTAGCTTAATGAAACCGATCTACTATAAAGAAGGTGTGCACCGATGTTTTCTAGATGAGGAAGTCACGACACAATGCAGCAGCAGTCATTGGAACAGTCAGCACCGACCGGTTGCCGAGATGGTGTGGCATGCCGTCGTGCGTTTCCAAGGATCAGGGTGTCATGGCTTGCCAGCCGTGGTGATCTAAGGAGGTATCCAACACATCATTCATCCGCAGAATGAGAGGTGGAAAAACTAATGTTTCGTCGTTGAGTAGAGAGGTGGTGCGACCAGTGTGCCATCAGTGAGAAGAAAAAGTTGTCGAAGCAGCAATAGAGGCAGAACCAGCACCTCTGGTGGGCTTTGCAGTGATTGGGTGAGACACACGTGGTGCCACCGCTTTACACACCGAAGAGACTCGGTGTTGTTCAGGATTTCGGGAGATTGGGGGGTCACCCCCCCCCACTGCCAGGTCGGACACACAGCAGCCGAGCCACCCCCTTGCGGGTCGCACCCTGCCCCGGTGAGGCCACCCACTTACGGGCCTCCCCTTTGGGGTGTTGGGATCCTTGGATCGAGATGGTTCTTTTGTTATAATCCTATTATTTTTGGGAGATAGTTTGAGTACAACCGGGTTGGATTGAAACCGGATCCAACCATCCCCAGAACTAAACTGCTTATAACTCACAGACATGGTGTTTATTGATGTGCTGTCTATAATGTTTGAACACCTTTAACATGAAGTTCCATTTGGTTACACATTTTTTGAGCTTAGTCGATGTCGAGGTATAACCGATATCTTGAGAGGCGGATACTATACAACTCGAGTGCACCGAGTGAGAGGAATCCGGTGGCTGGTGGTGAGGCAGAGTTTGGAGACAGATCATACGGAGGTTAGTACCGAGTGATAATATATGGGTCAACACCTATTTTTTATGGGTAAGATCCCAGGTGGTTCAGCACTCAACGGTCTTATGTGGGTTAGTGCATACTGATCCTCTGTGGGTTAGATCCTTTGTGGGTCAGCGCTCAAGGATCATGTGTGGGTCAGCAAATATCGATCAAGTGTGGGTTAGCGGGGGTTCATTAACTATCAATCCTTAGAGCATCATTTCTTATGTGGGTCATTGTGGGGGTTTGTACTTATGAATCATGTTTGGGTCAAATCTGTATGGTTAGTAGGAGTGCCTCTTGACAGAATAAGATAATATATCTTCGCAACTAATCATTTGTACTTATATACTTTACAGAAAACTTGGTTTGAGCTGAGAATCTATTTAAGCTGTGTCTATTGCATTGTTCTTGTTATTGAGATCATGATTTTTGGTTTTCCCTTGTATAATTCTAAGATACCTTCACCTGTATCAGGGTCCCTACTGGGTATTGTTATACTCACCCCTGCACGGGCTTCGCCTGCCCCTTGTTGTGTCTTATGCAGATGACGAGCAGTTGGGATGAGGTTTGAGGGAGAAAGGACCAAGAGTTACACGGAGGAGATGGAAAGATGTATAATAATAAGGAGTAGATATATACCTACCTGTCAGGTAGGATCCTTATAGGACAGACCATGAGTTTTTTCCCTTGTTCAGTTGTATTGTACCTTTCAGTTGTACTTGTACCTTTCAGTTGGGATTATATTTTAGACCCTTTACATTCAGTACTCTTTTTTACTATAGAATATTTCTTCGTGGTTGCATCTTTATGTATTATAGATTATGTGTTTGTACATGTTTAATGGAAATTTATCCCTATCATAGGGATCTGCCATTCTGATTCTAGTCTCCCGCCCCTAGCCGATGGAAGGTGGGCTTGGGGTAGTCACGGCACCAGCCCTGGGGGAACGTTCAGGACACTATTTATTCTCCTTCTTGGGAGGACAAGATTTTTCATCTCTAAAAATAGGTATTAGTGATCACAATCCCCTTCCTATCTCAGCATCCATGGATTTGTCACCTAGAGATATCTCTACCGACTCACGGGGTGATCCAATAGATCCAAGTGTGGTACCACCAGGGATATATTGTGGTGATGGAACTTCCATCAAATTTCATTTAGATAGTTGTAAGTTAAAAAGATATTTCCCTATTGTAAAAATTATTTGACTAAATTTAAGTAGAAAAGAAGAAAATAATGTGACCGAAATAAAATACAATATCAAGATTAACAAAATTGTGCCATTATTCATCTAATGGAAGGACAATCCCTATAGTGGTACCATGATAATTCATCTCTTTCACTTTTTTTCTAATGGGAATTGATTCATCAATTGTGTATATGAGAATCTCCAATTCAATGATATAAGTTCCCAATTCATCATGGTTATTCATAAAAAGAATATCAGAAGAGGGATGTAGTTCCCTATTCTAGGAATTTAAAACACTTCATATAAATCAATCCATGTGGTTCCTGCATCACACTGAATGCTTTTCCATGTTCGAACTGCCTTTGGTAGTATATATTCAGTGTATATTCAAGTGGGTTGTGATGGTGATCTTAGAGTTTTAAATTTGATTTTCATCCTAATTCATGCAGTCATAGATGGTGTTTGGGGAAATGTGACCAATTGCTCTTCTGAATTATAGAGACCAGACCACCTTGGTGTAACTTCTGTTGAGATTGATGATGTGGATCTCCTGAATATGATAGTTGGATTGTATCTTACATGAGTTCTATTTAGTGATCTTGGATCCTCATCACCCCAACCCTCTGACTCCAATGAATCATCCCCTGATAATGAGGAATTACCTTAAAAATGAAAGGGTTACTTCCTACTTCCTCTCCTTCTTAATACTATAGAAAAACATGGTTTAACCCCCTTCATAGTATGAGGAAAATCAGTTCTCAGCATACCAGATAGTAAATCTGCTTATTGCATCGGTGGTAGGCATGTTGAATCTTTCCCCAGTTTTCTTTATAGTCTTCAGCATCCATTGTTGTTAGGCCACCATCAAATGTTTCTCTAATCTAAAATGCACTATAGGTGAGATAATAATTTTTCATAGACATTTAAATTGACATGTGAATCAATAAGGAGAATAGGACTTGAATATGATTTCACTATCAATCCCAGTGTCCAATATACCATCCCTGCCAGCTAACATATACACCCTTAGATCAATGTTGGTTATCCAATTATCCACAAATAATCATGTAGGAGGATTTCCATAATGGAAAAAATGAAATTCCTTGTACATACATAACATGAACTTATTTTCATAAGCACTCAATGATAGTGGTGGAATACTAGGAAAATCATGAACATATGGTTGGAACAAACTTCATAATATTTGTACCCCTCTTTTCATAGATTAAGTTCTAAAATGAGTGGTTATCCACCCACATAACACCTAGAACGGTCCAACAATTTTGAGTGTAGACATCTCTATATAGATATGCAATAAGATCCTCTAAATTATTTCCAAAATAGGGGAATCCAATCCTACCATAATCTTATCGGCTAACTTGGTATCAATAAAAAATGTTTTTGGCCTTATGATGGCCTTGAAATCTTGGACAAGTGATAGATATACACTGAGCCTCATGTCCAAGAAACCTGCATGATGTTTCTTCGTAGGAATTCTGGAATTGAATTCGTACCCAGACTTTTCAAATTCTGTATTCACTATTATTGACCAAAAATTGTTAGGTGTACCACTTTTTTTCCTTTGGATGGATTATTGGATGATTTCAAGTGGGGAACTTCTCTTTCTTCGTCACCAATAATATATACATCCTCTACTCTGGATAAATATCCCTTCTTGTGTGGGAAATTGTTGTGTTAGTTTTTTTTGAGTTTATAAAATATCATCATTAACTCATGAACCATGTCTGGTGTCTATTCAGTGTCATTACATGTCACCTTTGTAGGAAAAACTCATCATACATATCTCCATGTATGGGAGCTCTAGAGATCTTGTTAAAATCCTAAAAACTAAGGCATGTTTCTCCATGTTTTGAATGGAAGGAACTAGTCTCTAAACTCTATCGTCATAGAAACTCTAGAACGAAATCATCATTCTAGTTTCATAGATTTTCCCAACCCATACATCCTTCTAAATCACAACACCTTTTAAGTCATCGATAAACAATTAATAATCCATGAATACAAAATATTCCCACATCTATGTAGTTTTAACACCACCTCCATAGCAGAAATCCCAAATTTTCATCCATCCCATTGATTGATCTATCTGAGATTATCAAAAAATGAATGAATGGTAGTGTGGTTCTAACTCGGGTGTATGTGCTTTAAAATGTAAATAACATGTAGTGTGATGTATACTATGGGCATTAGATTCTATAACAGTATTGATATATGTTTCTGCAATTGAAATATTAGTAGAGGAAGAATTGGTAGGGTCTTGAAACCAAGAAAGTGGAAGACAATTATGTAGGTCTGGTATGGTGACATCATATAAATGGCCATATCCATACAGAGAAAAATAAATACTCTATGGAAAATTGAAGTGATATTTCCTCATATTAATTTCAAAATATGATAGAGTACTGTCACAGATTTCAAATAATTCATTCCCAAAAGTATTTATCATATCATCAATTTTAGTACTGGACAATTCGTCAGCAGTTCTGATTCACATGGTACCCGTTGAACCTAAAAAGAAGATCCAAATTCATCTTTTATGTAAGATCATTTTGTATGTTTTTTACAAAATTATTATGAAAATTTGAAAAAATCATTAACGCGTTTAGGTATGGATTCAGCATGTAAGTATGGCGCCCCATTTTTGGCATGCAAATCAAAAACATACAGAAGATGCATGACCAATAGAAGTTTCTGAGTGAATGATCTTTCATGCCAAAAGCAAGATTTCTAGATTTTGTTGTAATTTTCCCTGAAGTGAAGCCACTATATATAGGCAATGAAGATTACCCTGTGCTCCATCACCATGCATTCCCAAACCATGTTCTCTCTCATCTCGTGCACTACCTCAACCACTTCAACCTTTTTCATTACATTACCTCGGAATAAGACCCTCTCATCATTTCGAATCCAATTCTTAGGGGGGGGGGATTCTTTTGACGATCCTTTTAATCAAATTGATGAAAAATTAACAAAAGGAAATTCCTCAACAATATTAGGAAAATACATGATGGAATTAAATACTTAAATTGGAATGAAATTTGGATAACCCTAGGAAATTCAAGACTCTGTCGATGCACAAGATACTTGTGTTCCACCATTCTGACGTGCAAGACACTTGTGAGCCTATTTATTTTTTTCACCTTGGATCTCTTATTTTTCAATAAATAGGCCCTTGGGTCCATCATTTAGACAAAATATGTATTTTAATCCCAATTGATGCTCTGGTCACCCTAGTGCATTGCCCAAGTCTTCTAATACCTTAAAGGTAGTTATTAAACACCTAGTATGTATGAAATTTAAGGAGGATCCTAGAAATTAATTCCATTTAGGGTTGGCAGCCCATAACACTTGTGCACCAAAAAATGTCAAACCTCTCAAAGTCAAAAACACATTCACGCCACCCATTCCTCTCAAAAGAACTTGAATTACTCACTTCTATGAATACCTATGAATACTCATGAAGGATTGATTCAAGTCTCACAAATGTATTAATATCCTTGATGTTCATCGCTTAAGTGAACATCATGCCCTTCAAGTCTACCTACACGCTCAAACCTACATGGAGAATACCTACTTGGGACCACACATTGATTTTATTTATCCCTTCATCCTATAAGAGACATTCATTATGCCATCTTAAATTCATTCATGGAAAGGATTAATCTTTATTGGATCCCTTTTCTAAATGGGATTTTTTTTTGGATCCTCCCCAAAAATGTCAGGACTTATCAAACCTTTTGAAATGGAATATTGATGTGTCTCCTATTTTGGTTCATATAACCACAGTTCAAGGTCTCCCACATTTATTTTGAAATTGGGTATGAATCCGTGGAGTGCATGTGGGATTTTATATACATATTCACATGAAACATTCTCCCAAGAAAAGTGATGGGGAGTTCCTAGTTTGGAGGACTAGGGTTTGAGCCATGGTCCCCCTTACAATCTCTAAAACATGGATCCTGAGGTCCCTGGTAGGAAAGGTATGGTTCACACATACTTTTTCTTTTGATCATATTATATTTCTCCCTCCTCTACTAGGACCAATTTTAAGGAAACCATCCAGGTGTAAGACCCAATCCTTTCATATTGGAGGTTATAGTCTCACTCCTCTCTATTTCCTTCACCTTCACTCCATCCATACAATAGGCCCTTATCTAATGTTAATTTATGAGGTGGAAGGATATTCACCTCAGCTTCATCCACCATCACCACTATTGGCCAATACGCTTCCACAAGTGGAGGAGGAAATGGGTGTGTGCCTTTTTTCAACCATTCACGTCCTCTGGTTTCTCTCATCGGGCATGAATCATGTGGGATTAGAGATTTGTGATCATCAAAAACATTTTCACAAACAATCCATCAAATGAACTATGATAACTCTGATTTAAAAAAAATATGGATACGTAGAAATCCTTCATAAGTCCGAGGATCTATATCATTTCATCCCAAAAAAGTAATCATTTTCAAGAAGTAATCCCAAAATAATTTTTGTCAAAGGGCTAAACTCTCCTATGAGACTCATTGAACAATGTGGGATTTGATTCAAATCCATGTGGGATACTTAGTAAGACTCTCAGAGGTTTAACCTCAACACTTGAAATCAACCATGATCTTCTTGGGACATATTCCAAATAGTGTCTAATCCAACTTTGAAAATCATATCTTTTCTAGGTTCCTTGGGCTGCTTAGGCATATTTACTATACCAAGCATTGACTAATCATCTTCTGCTATGATTTCCATACTACATGACTTTAAACTATATGACTAGGTCCTTATCACACGACTGTAAAACGTATGATGCAACCCATAAAGGGCACTGAACTAGAAGTGTTATGATTCATTTCTCAAGGACATGTATGTAACCTATTCATGGTTTTGATTCCAACATCAAAACAAACTTCTATCTCCCTGGATGACAATAAGTTACAGAGTGTCCCACTGAGTGGGTTAAAACCCAGTATTATCAAAAATAATGGTTAAAAGAATCCTAAAATAGTATATTAGAGTATTCCATTGATGAATAATCTTGAATACATACGGATGTATCCATTAACTAAGAAAATCAGATACGTACAGAAAATTCTAAATTTCACACATGCTAATAATTGATTGATAATTCCAAGGAAAACATACATTATACTTGGTGAATTAATAAGGATTCATGGAAATATCTAGATTTTATAAGAGTCCTTGAGGAAGTAATAATTCCCCCAAAATGGGTTTGATGAGTCCGGCCTCCCATCCTCTCGGCTGATGATTGTTTTGAAGTATCATATGTTCAAACCTAAAAAACATCTGCCTTTGGAAAGAAGGTCCCTTTGGGTAAAGAACCATTGGATGTTTCTCTTTATATAAATAAATCCAATGGAAACTGACTTAATGTAGTGATTCCAAACAAGAACATATAGGTTCTAAGGGAGGTGAAACAACCATGTGTACCTTCTATATTTAAATAATGGAATAAACCCCATGTACATTCTAATTTTCTGTATTGGGGTAAAAATCATGTGGCATATTGTTTTAGGCATGGGATACAACCTATGAGCTTTCTTGTTTTCAAGAATTTTCTACCACTTTTGTACCTTCTGTGCTCATATACCATTGATTATTACACAAGGAATTCTAGGGAGATACATGACCAACCCATCTCATAATAAAATCATTCATACATGTTCCATAAGAAGTTAAAACATTCATCAAATCATAACACCCAAAAAGGGATGGGTTTTATAAACATCCTTTCATAACCCATGAAATGATAATGAACTTATAAAAATGTAATAGTACCACTATTTATTTAATATTGATAGGTTTCATAATCATTTCATCTTATAATCACCCATGAATGGAAGTAGGATTTGCAAGCATTTATCATTGTATTACACAGTATAGAGGAATGTGTTTTATAAACATAATCTCATCATGATATAAACCATTCATACAAATAATATGAATGGTAAGCTTAGATCATATCCCAATAATATCAAAACTACCACCAAGTATGTCATCTTAAATGTAGAAGGATTTTGAAATATCACCTTGAACAAAAAATATTAAAACATATAACATTTTTAAAATCTTTTTTATTTATAAACACATTTAAAACACATCATTAAAAATAATATAAGTCATTTCTTGAGGAAAATATATTTATCTCTTGAAAAAACACTTTCTAAAATTTAATTATTTTTGAGTTTTTTTAAAACATTTAAATGAATATTGAAAACTTTTGGAAATTAAATTTTCCAAGAAAACAGGTAAAATAAGCTTGAAAACACTTTTCAAAAACATTTTCCATGCAAATTTATTAATGAATATCATAAACATGCATCAAAAAAATTTGAATACCATTTCCCTTGAAAATATATAATAGAGGCTAGAAAATGTTTTGAATCCCATTTTCCTTGAAAATTCATAAAAAAAGCATAAATGTTTTGGAAAACCATTTAATTTTTCAGTTTAATTTTAAATAATGGATTTCAAGAATATTAGGAATAAACTGTAATCTTGTAGTGGAATATTATAGGAAATTACTATTATGATTGTGTGTAAATATGTACATGTTGAACATTCCTTTTTCTCAATAAAAAGTTTAGAAATGTTCCTTGGATAGAAACAAAAAATAAAATTCTTTTCATTAAACCATTTATTAAAAGGGAAAATGGTAAGAGGTTTATTTTAATGATAATATGATATTAGTAGAATATTTTTGGAAACATTTTTATAAAACATGGTTTTTAATGAAATCATATTTCTAACCGAAGAAAGAGGTAATGTCAAACATTCTTAAAAATACTTTCTGTATCATATTATGTAACAATGAGTGGAAACAATTGTACCATTAGTTTGATATAAAATGAATAACTATAGGATAAGAAACATTACATAATTTATTGAGATATCTACATTAATATTTCATCATTGAGAGAATAATCATAACAATTCTCAAGAAATGTTTATACTATTTCTATAAATTGTTACTTATTTGGTAACATTGAATCATAATAACATAGAAATAATAAGTTTACATGAAGAATAAAATATCATGAAAATAAGTATATTTATTATTTAACATATCTAATGTAGTGTATACACATAATGTAAATAATATATGTTTATAACATGGCATGTGTTCTAAATAAGGAAAATTGAGAAAAAATTACATTACCGATTTGGTATCTTTTGAATCATTATCCCTATAAAATAAAGATCATAAAATGGATATGTAAATACCAATAAATTTATGTATAATAATTATAAAATACATCCATGTCTTTTATACACACTACAAAAAAATAAAAGAGTTGTGAATAAGATATGTATCTCATAGAAATAAGAAAGTGAGATTAAATTCCCATTCCAAACGTCTTCACTCACTTCCAAACATAAAATCCTCCAGTATGATAAAATAAAAATATTATCAAAATTATTTTAAAAAAACATATAATTTTTTATAAAACAATATATGGTATTATTATGACTTTATATTTCCCAGTAATAACTAATCACAAGATACTTTTTTCCTTTTGGTAAAATATGCGTTGTTTTTCACATGTGTCCTAATTTGTTATATTTTTTTCCTTATAAATATATCATCATTTACAAAATATAAACAATGGTATTATTATAATTTATATACATTAGATGTATATTTTTGATAATATATGAAATATATAAATTTGTAAATGAATACTCCGTTCATGGAGACGGTAGGTCGTAAGTATGAATGAACATTATTTCCATTTAACAATCTTAATAAAAGTAAGAATATAGATGACATAAATAAATATATAATCATTTAATTATCAATATTATTCACATATATCATGTATTATCACTAAAAACATTCTTAATACATTCCATTTAGTTTGCGAATGAATCACATCGCATTGAGTAGGATGTAGTCCACACTTCCCCAAACTAAATAGTCATATTTACAGAAAATTGAAAGCATAAAGGGGTGTGTTATATGACAATATCAGAATAATAAATATATAGAAAATATCATATATATATATATATAATATCTATTTACAAGACACATCCTTAATACATTTTATGTAATGTGTGAACGAATCACATTGGGTTGGGAGGGCGGTGTTCCCCATTCCACAAATGTAGTTTTCATATTTAAAAAATTGAAAGCATAAAGGTATGTTATATATAAAAATTACATAAGAATAAAAAAATTATAAATATCACATATATCATATATAAGTAATTTTTCCATCAAAATTACCAAATATAAAAGGTGGTAATCAATAAATTGAACAATTGTCTCTTTGTGAGGTGGTAGTTCCCCATACAAGAATAGTAAGTTCATTACTCATTAGATAGAAGTGTGTGTAAGTGTAGGTATAAACCATAATACAAAAAAATTAGTATATTGATTATTCTAATTTTATTAATTATTAAATTAATAATAATAATTTAGTTGGTGTATAATGGAAATAAAGGAAAGGAGCGAGAGGAACGATTTTACCTCTTCTTTGGGAACATCTTTTGGTTTGCATCCAAGGGGTTCCTTGGTAAGATATCTTCCCAAAGGGACCATTCAAGGAGTAAGGAAGTGATTATGGGAAGTTAATTTAATATATATTTTCTAAACCTATGTGTTTTGAGAGGTGTGTGTAATTGAGATTGGTGGTGGTTGTTTATAGGGGAGCGAGGGGACAATCCTGGAATATTTTAAAAATAATCTGGTGTACCCACTTTTTTAACTAACAAAAGTCCATAAAAACCAAAAAACAATAAATTAATTAATATTTATTTCTAAAATATGTCTTTAAAATAGGTTTTGGATAAGTTTATAGTTCATTTTTCCCCTTAAGATTATGGTTATGTCCGTTGATAAACATAATTTTACCTTAATTGCTCCTATTAATCATAATCACTTTCACTAATATTTTTTGTAAAAAAGGTTAACCTTATTTGAAAATAAATATTATACTTACTAAAAACTAGAATTTAGGTTTTTAAAATTTAATTCACAAAATCAAAAAATTTAGGTTTAATGCTAATCCCATAGATGTGGCGAGGAAGCAGGTTTCTAAAGATAGAATGTTCAAAACATAATTAAACTTTTATATCTAAATTCAACATAAAAGTGACTCTAGAGACCTAAATTGGATTAATAATGATATAATAGATATATTTTTAATTTATATATAACTGTAAATATAATTTAACTATATAAATAAATTATACAAGAAAGTGGTTTTGATTTAAAATTAAGTATTTTTAACTTTTCATCCAAAAATAATGTTTCTCATAAAAATCCCAAAAATTAATCCTAATCATAGTTTGACCTTATAAATAGAAATTGTTGATAATTTTATCAAATTAAATTTATATAAGTATCTAAAATAAATAATAATATTATTATTAATAGAAGTTCATAAAAATTAGTTACTTTAAAAAAATAGTATTTTTAAACATACAAAGGCATTACCAATATTTACATATTTCATTATCAATTTGATTCATTAATGAAAACATTATCAATAAAATTTTAAAATAAATTATTAGAATTTATATTAGTATTTTTATTATCTACGTTATAAGTTTTTCATATAATTTATTATAACAATAAATTGTTTTTGCATAAACTCATTGTTGCATGAAACAAAAGTTAAGTTGTTGTTTCATGTAGTTCAAGATAAATGTTATATTGTGTTTAGTTAGTCATTAACATGGTATTTATTATAATTAAATCCCAAATTAGTTACTTAATATATATATATATATATTGTGTTACATGAAATTAAAAACATAAAAAATATTAAATTAAATCAAAAAAAATATTTCACCATATCTTGATGTTTACATTATGTCATCCTTAAAATGTTTTTTTCCTATAAAATTCAATTGGGTTATCCAAGGATTAGTAAATGAATATTATTTTTAATGAAACAAAATTGTAATAATTAATACTAAAAAATAATTTATAAGATTAATATATGAAACCTAGAGGTTACCCAATGTTACATATAACTAGGTTTCTACATTGGATAATTTATATAGAAACACAAAATATGGAAATAAATGAAAATAATAAATATCAGTAGGTATTTATTTAGGTCATCAATAAAAAATATTTGAATTATCATGAGAAATTTGAGGGTCTCAAATTCATAAAAATATAATGATTTAAAAGGCCATTGGTTCAACAGAAATTAAGGTATTATGAAAACATTTTATTTTTATATCACTTTCCTAATGTAGAAGGATTTTCTTGTGAAGGAATACATAATGATTTTAGGAAATATTAACCCTTTTGTGGTCCTTGATCAATTCAAACATTATCCTGTACTCTAGGTAATGAAGGTGAATATGTCATTCTTGATGAACCTGCATTTATTGAGATCCATAAATAAAATGATAGGTCATTTAATATATCTTTACCACAACAAAAAGTTTATCATAATGTATAAAGTATTCAAAAAACTCATACGGTGATATATTACCTTAATATCAAAAACATAATGTAATGTTTAACTTAATCTAATACATAAAAGGTTTACCTTGTAACTCTTCTAGAAGATGAAAACCCAAATCAATATAATGGATGTCCCAAAATTCATTTCACTTTGATCCCCCAAATATCTTAAATTTTATCTTGGTTTTTATATTCCAAACATGGTATAGACTAATTTTATGTTATCATGGAATATGTTAATATCCAAAATTATTGTAATTCATTTTTTAAAACAAGCAAGCTACCTTATTTCCAAAAATAATAGATAGATTCTGCAAATAAAAGAATTTTAAAAATTTATCCATAATTACATAGTCTATTATTCTGACCAATATGTAATTGGCTCTAATTTCATTGTTACAATCCAATTTACTTTTTCTAAATATATCAAATCTGTATCCTAGCTAAACCCAATTTTTTCAACATCTTGATCACATTTAGAGTTGCATTACCTTAATCAAAATATCACTTTTCTATGTCTTCATCACCATTTAACATATCATTTTTATTTCTATGAGGGAAAAAGTATAAATAATCTACATATATATTCATGATTCTTATAACATAATCTTGAAATTAAAAAACATATAAACATCAATCATCCCATATTCTTCATAAACCAATACATATGCTTTATAATCTTATACCTTAATATTCCGTTCCAATAATATGAAATAAAAATAAAGTATTATGGTTCCTCAAACTCAGTTTAATCATGATTCTTTCATTTAATGTAAGAAATAATCCATGAACACCATATACCATTCACATGTCATTTTGCAGTCCCTCTATCTTCGTCAACATAACCAATAATCGTACCACCTTCTTGATTCTCTTTTTGAGATTTCCTCTTGGTAAATATATTTTCATGATTCCCATTCTTCTTAAGTAATAAAAATCAATGTTAACCATGTTATATATAGTTTTATCCATTGACAAAAAGTACAAAGCATGGGGTTAGAAACACATATCTTAAAATAAAACCAAATAATGATGAAAAATTACTTATAGGATGTCTAAATCATGACATAGAATGTTTAATAAATTAAAACTTAGGTTTATCCTAGGGTACTTGTAGTCCTCTTCTATTCAAATAATTCTTAATTGTTTATAATTCTTTTGTGAACTTCCAAACGATATATCATGGGGTATTCAAACTTGGTGTGATGTAAGGCCCATTGTCTTATACTAGGTTACGCTCAAGTTAGGCATAACACACCTTGTTAGAGTTGTTACTACTAGGTACATATATTCTATAACCATGTCAATATGTAGTATCCATGTAAGGATGTGTTTATATAAAACCATCATCTCTTTCTTTACCAACATTATAATAGAAGTTTCTAAACTTTTCCTTAACCTTAGACTTATCTTTATAGACATCCCTAGACATATGCAATTATACATCCATAAGGTTATCACTAATGTTTTCCTATCCTAGTTTCCAAAGGCAGACTAAAACATTTCTCTAATATAGTCTATAAAAACATAGTCCTAATGTATATTTAAAATACATCCCATTTTCATAATACTTAAAACATTTCAAAATCATGTTCCAAAATCTGTGTTAGATTATTACCTTTGAAAACAGGAAAAAAAATCTTATAAATCAGTGATCGATCATCAAGTTTTCCAAAATTGATCATCCCTCTTAAAAATTTAACTTAAATACCATTATTGATAAACTAGAGGATGGAAACAAAAGAAATGGGTGAGCTTAAATACTCGGTAGGGGTAAATAAAGGAAATATGTAATCATAACCAAAACATAAGATGTCGAGAACATGATCATAACAATTTAAGATCATACACTTCATATTAAATATCGGAAAAATAAATCATTTTATAAAGTTGGTAGTTTATAATACATGGATTATAATGGAAACAAGATAATAATACATGAATGAATAACTAAGTAGTAAGGTATAATTTTTTTTATACACATAATCAAATAAAATCTTATCTTTAGGAGAACTATAAATAACACCATAACAAGTTAGTATTGGGATGCATCCCACTTACATGCTTCGATCTTGGGATAATGACCTATGTACGCTCATAGTTTTTATCTTGGGATAGAATCCATGTACCCTCTTACATTTATTCATGGGATATAACGTGATTACCTAGTTATTTTCAGGATTGGGATAAAACTCGTGTACCTTATTATTTTTAGGATTGGGAAACAATCTATGTACCTTCTTGTTTTCTATATTGGGATACATCCCCTGTACTTTATTGTTTTTAGGATCGAGATAAAACTTTCATACCTTATTTCTTTCTGGATTGGGATACTACCCATGTACATTCTTGATTTTAGTATTGCGATACAACCCATGTGCCATATTTTTTTCTGTCTTGAGCTATAACATGTATACCTTCTTGTTATATGGTTTGGGATTCCACCTATTTAACCTTTTAGATCATACACCATTTATCAATACCCAATACATTGGGGGGAGTAACAGGTCCCACCCATATCATAATAAATTAATTTACACATGTGCCACAAGATAATAAAACATTCATCATATCATAATCCATTAAAAGAGATAGGATTCACAAATATCTTATCATAACCCATGAATTGAAATATGTGTCATAAATTTCTAATCATATATTAACCTTCAAAAAATAGATAGGATTATTTCATCCTCGAATATCCAATGAATGGAAGAAGGATTCATAATAATTTATCATGGTGTTACCATTTTAAGAGAATTTGGTTTCAAAAACATCCATCCATAAATACATAACCCATTCCTACAAATAATATTAATTTTTTCATTGGATCATATCCCTAGTAAACCATATATATAACCAAGTATGTCATATAATATAGAGAAGGATTTTTAAATATCACTTGGAATATCACTTTTTATATCCTTAAAATTTTAAAAATACCTCTATTTTAATCCACTAAGAAAACACTTCCCGAAAAACCATTTAAATCATCTCATTTGGAAAAATATATTTTTTTTAAATAACACATTCTAAAACATTAATCATTTTAAAGAATATTTAATTTTAAAACTTATATAAGCTTCTTGAAAATATTTGGAAAAAGTTTCGTACATGAAATGTAACAAAAAATCACTGAAACGGTTTAAACAATATTTTACATAAAAACATATAAATATGCATAAAACTTTTTTGAAACCCATTTTCCATGAAACCATATTAAAGAAACATAATTTTTTTTTGAAATTCAGTTTCCTTAATAACATATTAAAGAATATTAGAAACATTTTAAAACTTATTTTCAATTAATATCCAATTTAGGATTTTGATTTTTTAATATTAGGAATAACATGGTAATAGTGTAAAGGAATCGTGAAGGGAATAATGGTCATGATGGTGAATAAATATCTATATATTGAATATTCCTAATATATCATGAAAATATGAGAAAAGTTACTCGATGGAAAATTGATAAGAATATTTATTTTTAAATACCATTTTTTAATGGTAAAAAATAAGTAAACAATTATTCTAAAGAACATAGGTTATTATTATTATATCTTGGGATACTGATTTTAGAAAAAATTATTTTGAAGAAATAGAGATTTTTGAATGAAGAGAGAGGTAAATTTAGACATTCATAAAAACAAATTCATGATCATATTATGTACCTAAGAGTATAATTGTTTTACCATTACATTGACAAAATATGAATTAAAAATTGGTAATAAAACAAATGTGACTTCATGAGAGATGTATATTATGATTTCTTCAATGGGAGAATATCCAAAAACAATCTTGAGAAAAGATGATACTTGAGATATAAACTTTTACAAATTTGGAAACATTGTATTATAAAAAATGGAAATAATAGCATTACATAAGTATTAACATATCATTAAAATAACGAGACTCATGATATATTGTGTCTATGGAATTATATACACATCATGTAAAAATATATCTTCATAACATGGAATGTGTCTCTATGAACGATAATTGAGGAAAATTTACTTTTCCGATTTGGTAACATTTGAAACATAAACCCCATGAAAGAAAGATAATAAAATGGATATATAAATTCCCATTGATTAATTTTAAATAATAATGGAGTAAATCCATGTACATGCGACACACCACAAAAAAAGAAATGAGTGGTGAATAAGGAATTTATCTCACAAAAATATAAAATTAGATGAAATTCACTTATCTTATGTCTTGACTGTATTTATAATCATATACTACTATTGTATAATAAATAAAATTTTATTATAAATATTTTATATAACCATATTTTTATATAAAACATGATATGTAGTTTTATTATGTCATTATATTTAACTGTTATTAATAATTCCATGATTTTTTTATCATTAAGGTAATATCAGAATTGTTTTTCGGACGTGTCATAGATTGTTATATTTTTTGTTGTCATAATTATATTATAATATCCTGAATGTAAATAATGATACATATATATATATATATATACATATATATCATTTATATACTGTATATATGTATTTATAATAATTTATAAAAAATATATATATTAAATGGAATACATCGTTCAATGAGACAATAGGACATAAGTACACATGTATATTGTTTCTATTTTATAATTGCATTGAATGAAAGAATGTAAATGAAAACCATGTTTATTTATATATATAATATCATTAAATTAGAATTATTATTTGATATATATCATATAATATAACTAATGCAATCCTTAATACATTCCATCCAATGTGTGAATGAATCACATCTCTTTGAGGTGGAAGTAAAGAACTTTCCACAAAAAAAATTATCAAATTTACACAAAATAAAAAGGATGATGGTATGTGTTATTTAATAATTCTAGAATAATTAATATATCAAAAATATTATAAATTTAATATATATTTTCCAAATACAACATTAAAGCATTCCATGAATTGTTTGAATGAATTACAACGCTTTGATGAGGCGGCATTCCACATTTCCACAAACTACATTATCATTGATCCAAAAAATAAAAATCATAAAGGTATATTCCATTAAAATAAAAAATAAATAATAAAATATATATATCAAATATATAATATATAAAATTTCCGTCCATTATAATTCCCAAGCATGAAATATGGTAAAGTAAAACACAAACAATCGTTGTTTCGTGAGGTGGAAGAATGTTGTAAAAGAACGATAAATCTGTTACCCATTAGATGGAAGTGGTTGTAATTGTTTGTTGAAACCTTAATATAACAACATATTAGTATATTCAAGATAAAAATGAAAGTTTTAACATAATAAGTAATATTTTGGTGGTGAAGAAAAGAAGTAATGGGAAGTATCATGAGGAAGGATGTTACCTCTTCTTTGGGAAACTTCTTTTGGTTTGAATCATAGGGATTCATTGCATTTATTTATTCCCACTAGTAGGATTACTGGATAGATAGAGATGTTTTGGAATATGAATTTATCATATAGTGTGCTAACCTATGTCTTTTGAGAGATGTGATGAATGGAGAGTGGTGGTGACCTTTACAGGGGAGGGAGGGGACACACCTTGAATTTTTTATAACAAGTCAGGTGTTCCATTGTTTTTACATAGATTAAGTTATAAAAACCAAAACTAAAATAATAATGTATGGTTTATAGGAGAAATGTTTCCATAAAATGGTTTTTGGATAACTTTCCAAGATAGTTTTTCAAATAAGGTAAAGGTTATGTCCCTTATTGTGCATAATTTTAAATTGATCACTATACTCTAACTTAATCACTTTCACTAATATTTTTTTTTGTAAAAAATAATGCTGATCATATTAGAATGTAAATATTATAATGATTATAACCTTTTATTCATATTTTCAAAATTATTTTTTTATAATCATCAAAATTATGTTTAATGTTAATCATATTGGCGTGGTTAGAAAGTAGGTTTCCAAAGTGAGAATGTCCAATTGTTCATTACAATTTTATATATAAATTCGACATAAAAGTCATGAAATTTTATTAAATTGAATTAAGATATGTATAATTGATAATTTTTTACATTAAATACATATAAAAATATAATATGACTATATAAATAAATTATTTGAAAAGGTATATTTTAATTAAAATCCAATATTTTTTATTATTACTCCATAAATGTAGTTTCTCAGAAAAATCCAAAAAATCTACCAATAGCTAATTTTGACATTTTTAATTTAAAAATGAAGTTTATTTTATAAAATTAAATCTCTATATGTGTATATAATTAGTAATATTATTGTTCAAAAAAGGTTATAAAAAGAAATTCCTTTAAGAGAATAGTATTTTTTAAAATATAAATAACTTATAAAAATTTATATATTTTTTATCAATATGAGTTATTTATGTCAAAAATTAAAATTAACATTTAAAAAAGTTATTATTATTCATATCACTATTTTTAGTGGCTCGGCTATAACTATTTCATTTAAAAAATTATAATAATAATATATATTCTTCATAGAAATTCGATGTTATGTGTAACAAAATCGACATTTTTGTTTCCTGTAGGACAAGATATATATTATGATCCATTTAGTACAATATTAACATGGTTTTTCAAATAATTCAAGCCATACATAAGTCTTTAGTATATCTGAAAACTATTTTTTGTGTTATATGAATTGAAAAATATAAAAAAGATTAAATTAATTTGAAAAAAAATATTTCACAAAATCACAGGGTATTACAATATGAGCATTGAAATATATGAATTTGGTAGAAACATGTATAATGATTTAATCATGAGTCATGGATAAATTCCAATACAATATCACATGGTTGATAGAGTCCCATAATGGATCTGGTTTATTCTATAATCTCGTACATAACGTCTCATCAAACTATGACATTACCCAATGAATTGGAGTACTGTATGGGTGAACCCATCATAAAATTTATAAAAACTTGTGTTCCACATCATGGAATTAAACATTTGGAATAAAAATTGGGTTTCCAATAGAAATAAATGGTATTCATAATAATTTCATAAGGCATCACAAATGGGTGTATCATAACGGTATCCATTAAATAAGGTATTCAATTATTCATAGAAATTCATATATTAAACAATAATAATATATAATATATAATTAGTTATAAATAAATTTAAAACCAAAAAAACAATTTATGTAATTTTATACATCATTCTCTATTGCGTAGTATTCAAAAATAATAATAAATTTTTTAAAAGTATAAAGACGTATTCATTTGTGTAAAAATAGAAATTAAATAAACTACTTTTTGTTAAAAAAATATAGATTTTATAATATATTTTTCTATTAAAACGTTTTATTTATTTAACACGAAAAGGGGTAAGAAACATAGTTTTTCTCATTAAATCAGGGTTTCTTGCCGATTAGAATTTTGAAGAAAACCATTTAAAAAATGTATTTACATATATAAAATAATAATTTAGCTTAATTTATATGTGTGGAAAATATATAAAATTTAGAAGAATTAAATAATGATAATTAATATATGAATTATTGCATATAGAGAGAGAGTGTGTGTGTGTTTGTGTGTGTGTGTGTGACCCAAAAGGAAATATGGAGGTTCGGAGATATCCCTTAACATATGTGTGAATGTGTTCTGCACATTCAATTTGTATCCTATATAATCAAATTTTATTCATTAATTACATAATTATGAAAACATTAAAATGTATTTGATTTATTATTATTTTACAATGTTCATTTATGTCCATTTTTATTACAAATACTGTTTAATTTTCTTGATCGAGGAAAATTAGTTTCATGGTTTCATGGTTGGCTCACTTGTGTATAATTATGGATATTCATTTAAAAAGGAAATTATGCGATAGAAGAGAAATGATATGGTATTAATGAAGTTAATTAAGATTAAATTGTCCCACATATCTTTTTCCATTACATGGATAAGGTTCATTGAGTAAAAATTGTATCATTATGTGGTTTGTTTGTTTACCCGGTTTTACCAACCCTCACAAAATAGATAAACTTTCTTTAAAAATATTACAATATATAGGTTTCAAGAAATAAAATGAGTTATAATAGATTATAATCATACAATACCATAATAATATTTTTATGACCATCCATGAAAGTGTTAAAGGAAAATGAAAATTTGTTATCGACAAACACGGATAAGAACTAGAATATGGACAATGGTTTCTCTTCATTGAATAAGATTGGATTAAGGGATGTATATATGTTATTACATTAAAAATAAAAAATTCTCTTATATTTGTGATAGAATTGTTATTAGACATGGATTCATGAATTATGTGAGGATATGTATAAGAACAAAATAAATTAAAATATATAGATTTAAAATATTACGTCTTGAACATAAACTCCTTGAAGAATCCCTTAAAGAACAAGGAATTGGTATTTTGGGGAGATTGGAATCACTTAGATGTGTTGAAAATTTTGAAAAAAGTGTTTGATAGATATTTGGGAAGCTTCAAGTCTTACAATGTGTGAGAAGAATGGGTGGTGAGGGTGGTATTTATGACGGGATGAGAGATTTTGTTACTATTATATTCAATTGTTTATTATTTTGGCTCAAGAATATCAATAATACTGATTATTGTGACTATATATAGTAAATGGTTTATGTGAGTTATGGATAATGAGTTATTACAAAATCCATTACACAAAAATTGTAACTCCCCGACCCCAGTTACCCAGAGTCGGTGCATTAATTACATAAACATTGGCATGATCACAAGAAAGATCAAATCTCGAAAGACCAATTGGTTTAGTAGCCTTGGAAACACTAGATATATTCATAAGTTTTACATTACATCATAAAATGAAAAACTAATACAAAAACATAATGTTTCCACAATCCACACTATTATCCCCTCATAATATCCCTGCAGGTCATTCATAACTTACTTCTTCACATCCTGGGAAAAATAAAACATAGAAAAGAGGTGATCTCAAATGCCCAGTAAGGATAACAATATAGCGGAACATTCAAAATAAGCATAAACATTTAAGGCAATTCATTACTAAAACAAAAGCCTTTTAAACTTGAACTTCAACATAGTATGGCAAAAGTAAAATGAAATAATGCCATTTACTTATTCACATGGATATTCTACTAATCGAATAATCACATGAAAAAATCAAAAACCACTTTCATAATGTTGGAATGCATAATGTCAGACTATCATAACCACATAGCCAAGGCCTCGTGCCAAGACTACAAATATGATTTTGCCAAGGCCTTGTGCCAAGACACTAGTTTGTCTCATGAGACCTACCGATGCATCGAGGAGCTATAGCGGGCTCCACCCGTCACTTACTAAGTCCAATGCATTCCCATATGAAAAGGTTTAAACATAACATAAACATTCGTATTGAAACTAGCATACGAAATGTCAATAATTTCACCATAAACTATGAATGGTATAAAAATAGCACATCCACATTCAAAATATCACAAAACCTTCAACACAATATAGAAGTTTTTTATCATAATAAATCAACTTCAAATAAGCGTAAAATCCGTCAAAGGATGTTGACATAGATGAAATCAAAACACTTTTTAGAGAAATATCTCTTTATATTTTTGAAATCATTTAAGAGCCATATAAAATAAAACATTTTCTTGAAAATATTCTTATAAGCTTGTAAGGGAAGCTTTGACGATTTTTTAACGGCAGAAAATAACCTCACCCGCCGTATAAGTTATAAAAAACATTCTTATCTTAATTCTTTCGAAAAGGTTAAAAAGCACATTGTTTGGAAAACGACGGAAAGATTCCCTTATAAACCTCTTATTAAAAGTCAAACAAGGGTATAAATGACTTTAACCCATATTCTTTTAAATATTAAAAATGTTTTGAAATACATTTTGAAGAAACATGGACGTGGATGATAACAAGGTCCCAGTAGATAATTATGTATAAACAATCTCGGATAATGAAGAGATTGCGAAATAAATCCTGACCTTGTACTTTTCCTTTGTTGGGGTAGGTTAACCTCCGGAATAATGGTGAAATAATTGTTATTAAATTATACAAGAATCATATACATTAATATGATATCATATATGATCTTTTATCATTGCTTTATTAATAATATCTTAGTATTACCGTCGTTTCGGGTGATAATCGATTCGTTCTTCTTAAATGTTTGGTTACGTAAGACATGTTTGTAATGGATAGATTATATCTTATTAATAATCAGAATGATATTAACATTATTTTTAACCCTAAAATGATAATAAGACTTGAATGGATACGATGTAGAATGAATCTCATCGCGTTCGTGGAGACGGTAGTCCGTACGTACGCACGAACGCTACTTCCATTTAATTTTTATTTTTAAAAGAATAGAATCCAAATGATACATAGGTATATTACTATTCCAGTATAATATAATATTTTATATATGTTACTTATGTTCATTAACACCATCCTTTATACGTTCCATGTGTGGTATGAACAAGTCATATCATTTTAAGGGGGCGGTAGTCCGCACTTCCTCAAATGAAATTATCGTATGTATATACAACATGAAACGAATAATGGTATGAAATAAAATGAAATTACAGAAGCTTATATATAAAATATATATCATTAATATCATATTTAATTACAGATCCATCATAATGGCCACCATGAGAGGCGGTAAGATGTATTTGAACAATCATCGTTTCGTGAGGCGTTAGTTTTCCATCCACAGAAACATTATGTTCATCATCCATTAGATGGAGTTGTGTGTATGTGTAGTTTGAATCCTTATTATAACAACATCCTAGTATATTTTGGATACTGGTGTTGTTACAAAAGAAAGGAAATAAAAAGATTTTGGGGGTTGGAGAAGCAAAATAAATGAAAATAATTTAAGAGAAATCGTTACCTTTAATTTAGGTAACTCACTTTGGTTGGAACCAAAGGACTTCTTGAAATGCTTTCTGCCTAAGGGGAAGCTTCAATGAGGAGGAGAGGGATGTGGGGAGCTTATTTGGGCAGGGTTTGGATGAGCCAAGTGGCTTTAGAGGTGTGAGGAATGAGTAGAAGTGGTCTCTTTTTATAAGGGAGAGGAGGGTCTCTTTAGGAAAGAGTGAAAGTATTACTTTATAATATAATTATATTCGGTTTATAATGGTCCAAAAATCATTGAGGTCGAAGATAAGATGACTCATATTATAAATAAAATCAACCAATAAGAATTGTACAGGTTTTAGATAATATGTTAAACATTATAAGCTTATTTATTTAAATGATTTATTAATGAGGTAAACATTGCATCATTATTGTGTCATTAATAATTTAAATTATTTGAGGTCTAAAAATTATAAATAAAATATCATTATGTAGGAAATCTTTTTATCTTTCTAATAAATATTTATAATCGAAAATCCAACATGTATAACCCTATGTAAAAATTGTTCTTCTAAAGGATGTAAGCTTATGCCTTTTTTATTTTTATTTTAACTTTATTAATATAATGTGTCCCTACCACATACAAGTGGCTCCAAGGGGTCCCTAAATCGACCCAAGAATTACCATGGTCGGGTATGTGTCCACCAATAAGGTTAGGACACGTTTTAGGGTAATTTTGTATTATTATAATATTATTTTTTAACCCTTATTTACCGGATTTACACTTTAACCATGGTAAATAAAATATTTACCGCAGTAACTATTCAAAATGTGTAAAAATAAAAGTTACCTATTTACATAATTTGGACATCCTGATTCCAAATATGTAATCCTTTTTTCCAAATTCAAAACACATAAGTGGCAGAAATTAATTTAAAATTAATTCCCGCTGTCAAAACAAAAAACGTGTTTTTAAGAGATAATAACTATCAAAAGATTGACACTTGTTTATGTTCGGTTTAATTGTAAAATTATGTCCAATGACAAAAATTAAATTAAATGGTAAAAATATATTCTAAATATACTTTAAAACCACTCAAATTCATAATTTATCAATATTAATTATTTTGATTAAAAATGTTGTTTTTAATTAAAATTTAGTAATTTTCACTATTCATCAAAATATAAAAGTTATCCGAAAAGTACCAAAATTTCACCCTAGGCTAATTTCAATATTCCGAATCCAAAAATGAATTCCATTTTGAAATATAAAATATATATGATTTCAAAAAGTAGGTATTACTATTCACAACGGCTAGTTTAATTAGTTGTGGTGTGTGTTAGAACTCGAGGTTGCGTGCAATACACGCTATCGCATTATTCGAAGGGAAACGTACCGTGGAAGCTTGGGGTGTTACAAAAATTCAGGTATTTGGCATATAATGTTCAATATTGTATGTTACTATATTTCATTATTCAAAAAGAATTCAATTATTTAATAAAATCATAAAAATTCACCATAACCATTTTTTGACCTTCTAATTTCAAAAATGGAATTCATTTTATGAAAATAATTTTTTAATTATGAGAATTTTTATTTTCAATGAAAATCCTAATTTATTTTAAAAAAATATTTATCTTAATATTATATTCGGTTTTGTGACCATTTGAAAAATTATATATGGCCAAGTAATATTATCTTATAATTATAATAAAAAAAATCATAATTTTCAAATCCAATTAATGAATTAATATTTTATTTTAAATCGTTATATTCATTATAACATTAAAAAATTACATTTTACTAAAACCCTAACTCATAATTTATAATTTTTATTACTGTATTTATTTATACAATGATATAAATATATCATATTTTTATTTTATAAGAATACTAAATATTATTCTACTTATCTATATGTGAGGTTAGAATTCTTATGGTCATATTACTATTCTAGATGGTCAGATTACAATCCCAACAGTCACTTTACTATTCCAAAACACATATTACTACTCCAACGGTTAGATTTATAATTGTAATATGGGTTCTCTTCACCCTATAAATACTTCTTTATCTATTCATTATTCATTCACTTCTAATTTTACTAATGTTTATATATGTATTCCTCTTTAGAATGAATATTTTTTTATTCATGTAATGTTTTATTTCAATATATTTTCCCATCTGTTTGGTCATTTTGGTGGATAGAGGATATCCCATTTATCCGGTTTTTATTATGTTATTTCCAATTTATTGCCCCATTATAATATTTTCAATTCATGTTAGTTTAATTTATAATGAAATTATCATCCATCATTTCTGATTAATTTTGTTTGGATTTACCTATGTGTTGTATGTGCCTTATACTACATGACATAACTATAGGAAAAAAATTTCATTGATAATATTTGAGTTCATTACAATAATCCAACCTTATGAAATTTCACCGTTAAATTTTCATATTAAATACTAATATGAAAATAATTGTGGTTACTTCTCCTTCATTACATTCTCTGTTTCCCATGATTCCTATTATTATTTATGGTTTCTCTAAATAACATTGATTGGGTTAGTATTCTTATTAGGTATAACATTATATCTATAGTCCAAGAACTTCATTGGTTTATCTCTATTAGATATATCAATTTATAGTTGTACCACCTCTAAATTAATTACATGTGAGGGATCCAGTATATAATTCTTTAATAGTGATATGTGGAATAAATTATGTACTTGAGACATTTTTGGTTGAATTGTAAGTCAATAGGTCACACATCCATTATGATTGAGAATATTAATGGGGATGATGTAACTAAGACCTATATTCCCCTTATTCCCAAATATTATGACTCTATTCCATGCAGGTATCCTTAGTTATAACTTATCTCCAACCTCAAATTAAAGGTCTCATCAACGATTGTATTCATAACTCTTCTATCAGTACTTTTCATCCCTAATTTGATTCTGAATAGCCTTCACCTTTACATCAATTTCCCCTACCATAGAAAGTACCATAAACATATTTTCACCCAAATTATCTCATCATGCATGTTTTCTACAGCTTTTCCCATAATGGTATTTTTATGGATTCATTTGAATTCTTGATTGGAAACAATTTTTGTATGACAATTTGACTAAAGGAAGAACTTTCCTCCTTTGAAGCCTATAGAGAATTCCCTCAATTTATTCTATAATTTTTGAATTGTTCACTTAGACTAGACATGATTTTGTACATGTTAGGCCATACTAATGATGAGGTCATATATTAGGGAAATTTCTAGTGGTTTTCAAATAGTAGAGATAAATATTGAATATCTATCACATACCATTGATAATGGTAGTCCATATAGTATCACCAATTATCTAATGTATAGTTGGGTAGAATGATCGGTTGATAATTCCTTAATAATTTCTATAAGAAGTGTAGTCTCTTAAAAAAATCCACAATAACCCATATATCATTACTTAATCTAGATATATTTGGTAGTCCATGGAAAAATTCAACAGTGACATTTTTCTATTTCTATATAGGTATGGTTAATATTTCCCTAACCGATTATAATTTTTACATTCATCGTTAACTTATAGGCATACCAAAAAATATAATGTAAATCCAAAGATCTCATTCCTAATATTTTCCAATAAATAGTTCCCCTGAGGATCTTGATACATCATTGAGATCCTTAGGTGGATGGAGAAGGTTGAGGAATGTACATTATTAAAAATATCAAAATTATTGCAAGAATTGATTGTACACATATTTTTTACTAAAATATTAAAACATATCCTTTAAAATTTTGATCTCTGAGAATTTCCCATTTTTGATAGATTTCATATTCTTATAAATTCTTAGATAATCTCTTTGACCACCCTTTAGATTCTATAAAAGGTATGTCTATGAAATTATTTGAGAAAGAAGTGATGATGTTTCTTCATTTATGATTCTGATGTTCATCATTTTCAGTTAAAAGAATATTGGATCCTTCTAAATTATCATCATTGATAATGTATCACGATCATTTCTAGTTAGAGAATGTTTTACATTATTGGATATGGTATTTTATTGATTAGTCAAAATCCCTAATGAGATATATATGTATTCACTATAACATATAATTATCCTTATGTTGGAATATGTATTAGAGGATGATATGATAGGTATATATCTCAAACATATCCCAATAGGGATAGTGCCCCTAGATTTTCTATGAGATGATCATAGTCACCAACTCCATATCATTCATGGGATCATATTTCTTATGAATATCTTACTTCCTTCAGGAATAGTCTATCAATTTATCAAATGTACTAGTTTACAACCTCAGACATTTTTTTTAAAAGTTATATACCAAAAAAATCACAACTTATGTGTTGTATAAGTACTGGTTCAATGATAAGCCTATTTATCAACTCTTTAAAGAATTATTCCCATTTACCTATCTAGAAAAAATTGTCTCCCTTTTGAATTAGCTAAGTTAGTAGGTGTTAAAATAATGAGAAAATCCTCAAAATTCCTCGGTAATATGCAGATAGACTAGGGAAACTATATATTTTTGTTACAAATTATGTTCTAGTAAAATCTTCAATTTTTATTTTCTTAGATGGCTCTACAAATATCCATTTGTTGGAGATAAAATACACCAATAATGATGATTAATCCACCCTGATGTCACATTTTCTATACATTTTATATAATTTCACCTTTCTAAATTTATTTATCATTGTAATTTGAAAATCCATGTTCTACTGCTTACTCATGGAGTGTATCAGAATATCATCTATAAATACTACCAAAAAAATTTACAGGTATCATGTATAGACTTTATTCATTAGGTCCATAATTTTTTTTTGAGCATTAATGAGTCCAAAGTGAATCATTATGAACACATATAATCCATACTTGTTCTATGAACAGCCTTGGGAATATCATACATCAATACATTTACTTGGTAATATAACACCCAAAGTTACACCTTAGAGAAATATTTCCCCTAAAATGATCTCAAGATATAAAATTTATATTCAATTTGATCCATCATTCTTTTTGTTAAAGAAGAATAGGGAACCACATTATGAAGTAATTGGACGTATAAATCCCTTGTCAAGATTCTTTTTTAACTACTTCATCATTTCTACAAACTCAATTTTCACCTTCCTTCAATGATTCTATGCTTTGGGAAGTGATCTAGGTATAATTTCAATTGAGAATGGATCCTCTCATTTAAAAAGAAGACTAGTTAATTCTTATGGGAACACATCGATATAGTCCCTAAAATTTAATATGTTTTCAATAATGATCCTTTAAATTGACTTATTAATTGGATATGGGTATTATTTCACGTAAGGAAAAAATATCCATGCTTGAGATTATCATTCCAAAGAATATTCATCATCTTACTTACATTTTTAATATAATTGAAAGGTGCCTCAAGATATGTATAGTGATACACCTTTCCCTATAGTTGATGTTGGATTTATATAAATAATTACAACCACTTACCAATATATCAATAAAACTATACCAAGGAAATTAAGATGATATTTTTTGGGATTTTTTCCCAAAACGTTTACAAGGAGGAGTTATATTCATTATATTCAATAATTTCAAAATTCAATATTCTTGTAGATAACCCAACATCCATATTTTGAGTTGGTGTACAAATATTCCTACTAAAATACCAGGAAATGAAAAAATTTATAGAAGAAGAATAATAAAATATGTTTTCTTTTTTTGATTGAATTAGTAGTGTACCTATCCCCACATCATTGTTAGATTCCATCTTAGAAGTAGTAATTTCATATGCCCTTCTTGGCCATCATGGAGGTTGTAGTCATTTATTTTTTATGAAATCCCTTTTCATATTGCATTGGTTCTCAAAATTCCTATATCCCTTATAGTTAAAATATATATTGTAGGGTATGTGTTGATATAGAACTTCCATTTTACGTTTTTTTATTGGGATTCTTCATAACTCTTTGAAAATGATTATCCTAATGCCCCACATTTCCAGTGCTTAAGAATCTCATGGTTTTATCTTATATATTTTAAATGATAATAATTCTCGTACTTCTGGATTGTGGGATGTGGGTTTTAATTACTCCATGGGATTTATCTGTTTATTCTACCATATAAAAATTCATTTTCCTTTTGATTACTCTGATCCCATGAGACCACAATGATTCTATAATATTCATATATATATTAACAGCATAACACAATGTCTCCTCATAACATCCAATATACAGAATCACCAAGACATTTTGTAAACATGGATTTCATATACATAGTATGTGATCCACCTATATTTCAGTGTTCATGAAAAATAAAATGCTATGTAGTTTTTGCCTTGTGAAATTTTACTCATATTCCCTTATAGACCCTTCTTCCCTTTTCATCAGTTGGAGGAACTCCCTACCCATAATAATATATTGTTTTCATGGAATATATTTATTGAAGAATATTTTTATGAATCCTGAGCAATATATGGTATCCATTTTCATTTTAAATTTCATGTTATTTATTTGGGACCATCGTTGATCAACTACCCCATCAATATGATAGACCCATAACATGTATTTCTCCTCTTTTGGGAACTAGAGATTGGAGAATATATTTTCAATAGTGTTAGTACATTTTTCCATGATGAGAGGTTAAGATGATCCACTAAATAGAAGAAGAATTTGTATCATTAATTATCCAACCAATACATTCTCAAAATTAGATGATGGGGTAGGATAACTATGAATAAATTTAAAAAACATATTTTTTTTCTAGTTGATATAGTACTATCATAATGTTAGGATCACCCATTCCCACCACATTTGGAATCTCATTAGAAAAATAATAACATTTCCTATCACATTGGTTGCTTGCATGGTTTCTCATATTTTCAGCCACTAACAAAATAAACAAAATCAAAATAATTATTAAATGAATTCTGATCTAATGAGAATATAATAAGGAAACTGTGAACATATAAGGATAAAAATATAAATAAATATTGTATCATAAGTTATGATTTTTTATTTTTTGAATTTGTTCATACATGATGATAAAATTATACTTAGTGTTCTAACATAAAATTCAAGGCCTAGTCCCTAAAAATATCTAGGAAATCTTTTAATAGTATCAATAGATTCCCTTGGCTTTTAAATATATTATTACATGAATTTAAGAATAATTATCCATTAAATAGAATACAATGATAAAAATAATATTGTATGAATAATACTAGGTACATGATTGGAAAATGTAAAAGTAAAATAAATCATATTTTTATTAATCTCTACAATTATTTCTTAACTCCATTTAATATCTTAGAACTACATCAGATTTCATTAGGAATGAAATGATAATAGGGGGGATCTAAAAAATTAGTATAGGAATAAGCATCGAAACGAAACATAAAACATTAGTTAAAAGGTATAAAATAATATCATAAAATTAATGGATCGATGATTAAAAAATGGAGTCATAAAATATAGAATATATAATAAGGTAATCATGGTGATATCTTAATGTGTCAGTAATATATATAATGACATAAAAATGTTTCAAGGAAAACATTCATGAAGCTATCACATGGTAGATGAAGTCATATAATATACTAGGTTTTCTCTCTAATACCACATATAATGTTTCAGAAGAGTAAAAATTAACCAATTCACTGGAGTGAAATATGGGTGCACCCTTGATAACATGTACATTATTACATGTTCCCAATAAAGGAATCAAACGTATGGGTTAAACATGGAATGAAATGGGTTTTATAATCCAGTCATAAGGCATAACAAATGGGAATCTAAAAATGGTATATATGAAATAAGGGATTTTCTCATTTTGTAAATTTCATAAAATTAATTAGATAGAGTATTTATTTAAAATTAAATTTAAAACATGAAATATAATGGTATGGTAATTTTATAAATGTGCCACATAATCATGGTAATTGGGAAATGAATAATGTTTTTTTGAAGTGTATAATGGAATAATTTCATAAGTAAAACATGAATTGAAATAGAAATGGTTTTCAAGGTAAAATTATTAATTTTAGAAATTTAATGTGGATATAAATATTTTATATAGTGTACTTGAAATGGTGTAAGAAACATTCAAGTTCTCTAGAATTGTTTTTTTGTCAAGAGTAATTGTGAAGGGAGCCTTTTAAAACATGTATTTCCCCATCAAAAAATATTGATTTATATATATATATATATTTACGATATATAATTAATATATTAGAATTAATAAATAATAATAATAATAACAGATAAATTTAGGAAAATATAGAGAGGGATATGGATAGCATAACTCAAAGGAAATATGGTTGTTCGGAGAGATCCCTTACCTTATGTATAAATTCATTCTGTATATGATATTAATATCAAGAATAATAAAATTGGATTCGTAATTCACACAACTAAGAAACTATTAATTTTTTCATAATTTTATTATGTTCATTAATAGATACTTTTGTGAGTAAAATATAATTATTTTGTTGTTTAGGGATTGTTCATTTCGTGGATTCACAATCAGTTCACGTGTGTATAATTTTTGGATGTTCTTATAAAATGGAAATAAAAAAAGTAAAATTATATGTTATTTATACAATAATAGAATTTTCAATGGACCCATATATCCTTTTTCTAACATGGTTATGGTTCATTGAGTAAAAACGTTATCGTTATGTGGTTAAGTCATTTTGGTCGTTTTACAGACCATAAAAAAATAGTTTCTATTTATTTAGTATTATATAGATATATAGGTTCTAATATATTAAATGAGTTATGATATATATATTACAAATATTATTTAACCATAATAGTAGTTTTTTTGACAATCCTAAAAGGATTTAATGTTGGAAAACACTCATTATCAACATAGATGGTTAAAAACTATAATTTAGACAATGATTTCATTTCTTAGAATAAGAGGAGCTGAAAAAATCGATTCATGGAAGATATTAAATTATAAATATTAAAAACCATTATATACAAGATATATCAGTTATTATTAATTTATGTATGAATTATGTGACATAACATAGAATAATAAATGAAATTAAATGAGGTAGTTTTATCATATTACCTCTTAAATATCACCTCTTTATAGAACAACCTAAAGAGCGGGGAATAAGTATCTGGGAGAAAACTAAATCATATTTACATGGTTATAATGGTGTGAATTTAAAATTTTTGGAGGTTTTATCTGCAATTTTATTAATTTTTTATGATACGGGATTATGATGGGTGGTATTTATAAAGAGAGAATAAGGGTATTTTTTGTTATTATATTCAATTATTTATTATATTTTCTCAAGATAGTCAATAGTATTGATCATGTTAATATATTCATTAAATTTTGTGATTTTGTTCTTGATAATGGGTTCTTATATCATTCATGACTAAAATATTTATGTATTGGATCGTAATGTTAAATACCGTAAATTATTATATTTCACTATTCACCAAAAAATGAACTAGTTTAGAAAAAACCCAAAAACAATTACCCTTATAATCTGTAAAAAATATATATTTAAAAAATGGAATCAATTTTATTAAAATATGTTTCTAAATATTAGAAATTTATTTTTTAAATATAATCCCCATTTATTCGAAAAATAACACTTTTAATATTATAATAAATTTTAAGACCCTTTGAAAAATTACTTATTGTATTATCACATACTAATATTATTATAATAAAACATAATAGTAATTTATGAATCCAATTTAGGAAATTATATTTTATTTTAAATCATTATATTCATTATATATTTTGGAATCAAATCACAACATTTAAAAAAAATTCCAACACTTGATTTATCACATTTAAAACATTTATTTACGTGTACAAAGATATAAATATATTAAATTTTCATTTTCTATAACCCATAAATATTATTTTAAATTTATATTTGTATGGTTACTTTTCTAACTATCATATTACTCTTTATAATAGTCATGTTACTATTCAAATGGTTTGGTTACTATTCCTACGATCAGATTATTATTCCAATGGTCAAATTTAATGTGGTCATATGGTTTTACTAATTAATATAAATACCTATTAGACCATTCAATATTCATTAAAATATAAGTTATCTCATGTTTATGTATATATTTGTATTCATAATGAATATTTTATTGTTAACATTATGTTTTATTTTTATGAAATTTTTCATGAGTGCATTCACTGAGGAGGATCGAGGAGATTGTAATTATACTATTCTTATTCTGTTATTTTCTATTTCTTATCCCTAAATATTATTTGTAATTATTATTATATTATTTTCTAACTAATATATCATTAATCATTTTTTATAATTTATTTTTACCGGTTTCTTTATGTGTTGTATATGCCTTAAACATTATGACATGATTTGAAGATATAATTTTCATTGATAAACTTATTTTCTATTACACAAGGCTCCAAAATGATAATATAGAGAAATAACATAACTAAAATGCTATCATAAGATCATGGAAACATAGTATTATTTCGACAACTTATTATAGGTCATAATAATAAGTCCAGGATAACTACAAGTAAAACATCCCACGGTGGAGAGATTCCTATCATGGCTTAAGATCACAACTTAATACTATAGAAGTCATCTTTTGCAAAAAAACATTACCCAATGAATTAGAGAGATATATTGCATAAAATATCATATAATGTACTTTGTTATTTTTTTTCTCAAAAATTAAATCAATATAAAGGAATAAACATTATAATTACCCTTGGAAAAAATGGGTGTTATAATATTACAACATATGAATATCAAAGGGTAGTTCATAAAGATTCCAAAGAGAATAAGAAATTTAATATTTTTGACCATCATAACTGTTTAAATAACCATATATCTCATAAAATGGTGTTCATTTGAAAAAATAACATCATGATAATGTGATGATAATTGATTATAGAACTGAACTTTCAAAATGATATTATAATGAATCATTTTAAATCATTGGTTAAAATAATTAGTAAGGAATTTTCATTGGAAACAACCTATAAAATAGACTAGTTACACCTAAAATCCTCTTTTATTTTTTAAAATCATGAATTTTATTTAATAATTTAAATTATTCATACATAAAAGCATTAAGTAATAGAAAAATTCCCCTTTATAAGGTTTGGTTTTAATGAAGTAATTTGAGAAATGTAATCAAGATATGCATTACCCCCATCAATGAAAGGTAAAATAAGATTTATTTACATGTAATAGGTATATGTAGATAATTTATAATAGTTTTATTACATTAATGATAGAGTCAAATTTATTTATAGTTTTAAAATTCATAACGTACTGAAAAAATGTTATTCAGTGGGATCCATTGACTTTTATTCCAGAATCGTTCAAAAAATTCACTTAATGACCAAATAAAAAAATAAAATTCTTTAATTATTTGATTTCATTCATTATATATATATATATATATATCATTATTAGAATTATATTATATCAATTTACAACCATTATAGTGAGATATAAATTTTAATCTCGTTGTTTTGGGGGTGTTCGTTTCATTGTCTCATGGATGCATAACTACTAGAGAATTTTTGAAGTTCTTGTAAAATGGGATTGAAAGTCTTGAATATAAAATAAAAATAATTCATTTACATCATAAAATTTAAAATTTCACTGATGGTATTTATGGAAAATTAAATTTAAAAAAATAATTGTAAAGGTTAGTACTTTCAGGTCATTTTACCAACCATTATGAACTAGATTCATTTTATTTAATTAAATTATTTAAAAATAATAAAGAAAATGAAAATTTTTATATAGAACTTTTTATAATCATATTTTACCATAATATTGTTTATATAAACGTCCTTGAGTGTGGTGGAGAAACAATAAGTGTGTTGTTAATGGAGATGTTGAACCAACCATACTGCAAATGAATTCGTCATTTTAGAATATAAATAATGTATGGAGAATATTTATATTCCAAAAAAATAAAAACATATCATTATATTTATTATAATGATGTTACTAGTATATTATATATGGATAAAAAATGTTAGTGGTAGAAGAAGAATAAAATTTAAATAATTTAGTCACCTACTCATTAGCTACCCATTATTGCTAAATATAGGGTACGTTGGTTGATACCAGTAGTAATAAGAAAGGGTTAGGGGTTAATGGGAATTGGTTAGATATTTGATATGGTGATTTTCATAGAAGTAGTGAGAATAAGGAGTTTTATTTATATATGGAGGATATGGGTGTTTTTAAATATTATATTCATTATTTAATTATTTTGGATCAAGAATAAAAATAGTATTGATTATTATGATTATATGTACTACATGGTGCATTTAATTTTGATTTAATGTCTTCCTACATCATCTTTGACCCAAATACAATTTATTTATATTATAATGTTAAAAATATTAATTCACGGTATTCCATAAATAAATTAACTACTTTATAAAAATACAAAACATTTTCCATCACAATTTTTTCTTGTGTGAACTAAATAAAAGAAAACCATTTTTGGAAAATAATGTTATAAATATGAAAAAAATTACATTTAAAAATAATTATAACTTATTTTAAAAATAAAAATTTTTATATCATAATCAATTTTATAAAACATTAAAAAATTTATCCTAATATCATTAAATTATCTTTGTATTATAATACAACATAATGATAATTTATTAATCATTTTTATAAGAGTAAACAGTCTTTAAAATCATTATATTTATCATAAATTTTAAATAAAACATTTTATTCATTACAAAAATAAAAACACTTAATTAATAATTTTTTAAATATTTATTTCATTCTACTTTGGTATAAATATAACATATTTTATTTTCATAAAATACCAAAAAAAAAATTCAGTTAAATAATTGAGGATAATATTAAAATACCTGTGATACAATTCTATGTGGTAAGATTACAATTACAAAAGTCAGGTCAGAATTTTAAAGGTCATATTATCAGTCCAATAGTGATATTTGTAATGGTCATAAGGTATACATACTACCAATAAATACCTTATATTTCATTAATTATTAATTCAATATTATTTTATCACAAATATATATGTGTATATAAATATATTCATTTTAAATTTTCATACTTAATTACTAAAATTCTACTTTATTTCTATGTTGTTGTTCGTGACTTTTACTATTCTAGGAGATAGGGTCCATCCAAATTTTAATATTATTGTTATTTTATTTAGTATTTTGTTTTCCATTATAATATTTTCAAATCATATAGAGTTATTTATTATCTAATAGTGGTGTAAAAATTAATATAATAAAAGGATTTTGGTTACATCATGTAGTATTCATTTTTTATACTATATTACAAAATATGAAACAATTATATATTTAAAAGGGAACTTCCATTAAGAAAATTTTCTGTTATTACATTCTTCATCAAAGAATTTCTCCATTGAAATTTTATTTTTTATACTATGTTGAAAATCAATGAGGTTAATTCTTCTTTATAGATTACTTTTGCTTCCATGTTGTATCCTCATACTTATGATTTGAACATATTACTTTGACTCAGTGAGATTTATTATTGTGAAAAAAAATTATCTCTAAAGTAAAAGATCATAATACAATTCTTTAACCACAATATCCTGGTCATTTCAATGATTTCTAGAAAATCAATTGTTTTAACTCTCGTCATCATTGGAGTGTTGAAGAACGGCCTATAACTTTTTTACCATTTCCATAAAAATTTCAATTCACATAATATTTACTTCACCAAAACCATCTCAACATTTATGTGTTCAACATCTCTTTCTATAAACGGCTTCATATAGATCCATTTGGATGATATGTTAAATCTATTGTTGTTTTAGAATTCAACCTGAGGAAGATGTCGATACCATCTTATATTGATGTTCATCATGCAAGCTCTAAACACTTCCTCAATAGTATGGATTGTTCTCTCATTGTGGCCATCATTTATGTAGTAAAATGTCATACTAAATTTTCACTCAGTGTTAGATTGTATAAGATACTTATCTCGAATAAAGAGGTAACCCTCATATATCTATTTTATATAATCAATAATGGTGTCCCATTCATTCTGATAAATTCTTTAATGTATATATTTATAATTTTTTTAGAGAGTATACCTCTCGAATAGGGATGAAATGATTATTCATTCTATGATTGTACAACACAACCTATATAGAATTATTACCTTTGGATATCTTTATAAGGCAAGTTAAAATGTCCAGGTGATGTTTTCTAATCTCTATATATGTAATGGTAATGGTTTCATCATCCCCTTGTAATTTTTACCTAAAATATTCACATGATGACATAGCATGCTCTTTGATGTATATCATCTTATCTCTAAATTTTTATTGCACAATCAAAAGGTCTCTTAGAGATCTTCACATATCATTGGAAATATAGGTTGATAGAGAATTTCGAGCGATGTGTATCATTCCACTACCCCGTCATTAAAAATGGATTTTATTATACACATAATCTTGACCAAAAATCTTATATCTCATTCTTAATCAATATTTAACTTCAAGGATTTACATTTTCCAATTAATATGAAATGCTATATTTCTACATATTCCATTTGAGCATCATTAAATTTATTATTAATTTATTTTTTAAAAATTATTCTAAAATAAATGATGATGTTACTTCCTCTATGATTTCATTGTGTATCCATTTTATGTCTAAAAAGATTGGATACTTCTCAATTTTCATCATTGTTATGGTTACATAATAATTTTCAATTAGAGAATATGCTACAATATATTCATTTACAATATGGTATTTGATTGAGACATAATATTCCTATACCATCTCTTACCATCTTCCCTAGACCTCATTTAGATCCTTCTTTGTGATTATATATTTGAACCTATTATGATCTGTATATATCTCATAATTCAACCCATAGAGAAAAAACCCATAATATTTATAATAAGAAAATTACTATAACCTAATCAATATCATGTGTTGGATAGTTGTACATAAGAACATTCAACTTCATGGAGTTATAGTCTATTAATGCTTCATACTGCATCAATATATATCTTAAAAACTAATTTGAGGCATTGTTTTAGCCACAACATTTTCCCACTTAAGGGATGAGTGAGGGGTGGTGCTGGGAAAAGACTCTTCCTTAATTCCTTGTATCACTATCTACATTCACTAATCTATAATAACATTACCTCATTTTAATTCATTAAAAAAATTAATTAGTAATACCTATATTATCAATGGAACTATATATCTCTAATATATATTATTTTATGGTCTACTCATAAATTTAATTTTTATGGGCACAAAAATATACCTTTGTTGGTGATAAAATTACCCAATAATGATACTCCCTCTATACATTTCTCTCACTTTATATAATTCTTTTATAGGTTACCCATTCACAAATAATTTACAATAACTCTCCATTTCTCATCAGGATCCTCCTCACTTTTGGATAACATTAAAAATATAATAAATAGTAAATATAATATATCTATATAGGTATCTACTAAATTATTTTATTCATTATGCCTATAAATATAGTATGGGAATTATTGAGTCTGCTAGAAATCATTATGAAATCATATTGTACATACATATTTAAAGGGGGATTCATGGAAATGTCATCATTATTCACCTCTAATTGGGGATATCCTGATTAAAGGCCTTCTTTAGATAATAAGTATTCCGCATGTAGTTAATCGAACAACACATACATCTATGGTTGGGGTTATGTTTTCTTTATCGTGATTTTATTGAGCTAATGATATTTATTTAAAATTTTCATTGACCCATATTTCAACTTGATGAAGAGGACTGGAATGCCCCAGGAATATGTAAATGGTCATATAGAACCCTTTTCCATATTCCCCTATAAATACTTATTCATATCTTCCAACATAATAGCATACATTTGGTAAAGAATATCTTATATAGGTAGATATCAAAGTATAATGCTGATTTAGAACTCAACCTGTTAGTTATTTAGAAAGCCATGAAATCCTTTATAGAATAAATCTATACTGTCCATTGTATTAAAAAGTTAATTAAGAATTATTCTATCATTTTTCTCAAAAAATTGAGGTAGAAAAAATTTATCATAAGGAAATAATATCCACACTTGATATGAATTTTCAAATAGAAATTCAGCCCCCCCTTACCCTTGTGCATAATAGCATGACGACTAGGATGTGAAGAGTAATATCGCACACCTCCCAGTCGATGTTGTATTTATATATGTACATGTAACCACCTCCCAATATAGAATAAAAATCAACTAAATTATGTATGAAAATTTTTTATGGCTGTTTAGTCTACAAAAAATAGACAAGGGAGGAGTTATATACATGGGATTCAATAATTTATCTTTTTATTGTTGACATAGATTACATAAATCACGTTTTTTACTAGGCTGTATGCAATGTTTTGTTAAACATTTAAATTAATAAAGAATGTTTAGAGACAAAGTCAAATGGGAACATAACTATTCATGATTGAAAAACTAGTGTACATGTCGCCACATCATTTTCAGGATCCATATCATTAGTAGGTTAAGAATATTCCCTTCCATTCTCTACATGACTAATAATATTTTTCCATTGTTTTTCCTTGATAACCCATAGAGTTGGGAATTAGTGCACATAATAATTGGGTTCGTTGTGTTGAAACATTATAACACATGCTGCATATTAATCTAAATATTCTCTTATTAAACAACATTAGTTGGTTTTATTTATATATATTTTGAAGTTATTAGTATGATTCCCCTGCTTTCCACATTTAAAACATCTTACATTTTTCTTCAGATAGATTATGTTATGATTTTTCTTATATTTCTGAAATATGTGCAGTTGGGTTTTCATTCCTCTATGTGATTTATCCACCAATCCAACTGAAGAAAACTCCATTATCTACTTTTATCTCTAGGACCATGAGACCTTTGAGATACAATAGTCTCTATATCTACCTTTAGGGAACATTAAATAATTCCATTATTGCTTTTAAAGTAACCAATTAATAGTTAGTTTGACATACTCTACATTATTTCACTATAAAATTAGTCCAACTTAACTTTGGTATTAATGAGAAATTTATAGTTATACAATGAAGGAATTTTCAAAATATCCCCATATTCATTATGCTTTTTCTTTAGTTCATGGAAGTCCCTCTGAATTTAAAGATAAATATTTTGAAGAAAACATTTATTTAGATATATCTCATTAAATCTATACAATTCAATATAATAAATTTATTATATTTACATCATTTAAATAATTTGTTTCCACCATTGATACTAATCCCCCAATATGATGTAAACGATAAGAAAAACAATCTCTAATTCCCTGTATGGGTGGATATAGATTATCTTTTTAAAATAGTCAATCCATTTTTTTCGTAATGAGGGGGTGATAATGACCAGTAATTCGAGGAGGCCTTTTTTTCATAAATTACTTGACCAGAACATGGTCTTTCAATGGGGATAGAGTTGTTTCCATGTGATTTAAGATATTATTCATATAATGAGTTAGCTGATCCAGTAACACCCTATTGTTTGGATCTCTCACTCCCTGAAGGTTTGGAATATCATTAGGGAAATTATCACATTACCTATAGTGTTTTTTTATAGATCGTAATATTTCCCCCCATTTACTATAATCAAATGAAAAATTAGGATTGAAGAAATATAAAATAACAAGCATATAAAAAAAGAAACTATCCAAAAAAATAATAACATATAAATGAAAAGTTTCTCCACAATTATGAGTTCTAGGATTCAGTCTTGGATATCCATTGTGATTTTTGAATTTTTATTTCTAACCAAATAATTTATTCGAGTCCATATTAATAGTTTATTGATATTTTATGATTTTTCAAAAACATTTCTCCCAAGAGTGTCTGACCATGTGTGAAACAATGTTTCTTTTTTGTGTATCTGGTGATGATCGTGTTAATATCTGGTGCACCATTTTTAGGTTTATTACCTATTGGTACATTGATTACAGAGCTTCATCCACTTGTAGTATCTAGATAGGGTTGTAATTTCATGGAATCTATTATCTATATAATTCTCAAAAACATTATGTTATTCTCCTATACTTAGAGTCATCCTAAGTATTATCATAAAAGTATTCTAGTCCTAATACCGAAAAATTTCTTAACAAACCACATATACCAACTAGTGTGACAGAAGTTATTACACGTAATATTATATTATTATTAACATAAATTTCGAAAAAATACTAACCATGAATCAAAATTCATTATATATTTGGATAAAAATGTATACATAAACAAAATATTTAAATAGAAAATGACTATATTTTAATATCATTAATGAGATCTGGACTATTTTTTAGCTCCTAAAGCATCCTAAGATAACCTAGGGAATACATATACAAATGTGTTGAGAAAAAAATACCAGAAAGGGAATAAACATAGATATATTTATTAACATTTGTGTCAAAAGGAAAAACATGATAAAATAAAATACAATGCTAATTTATAATAAAGTAGATTGGTATCATAAAGACCAAGTAATAATGTGATCATGGTAACATTGTAATATGGTTTAATCATATAACATATCATAAGAATCTGATAAGGATAACTACCAAGACAATATTACATGGTGGACTAAGTCTCATCAATGATTACATTCACTCCCTAATCTCATACATATCATCTCTTGAAACAATAACAATATTCAATGAATTTGATCACTATCCAAGTTTACCCATCCTATCAAATACTTGTTTATGTGCTCCAAAAAATGAAATAAATTATAATGAATAATCCTAAAATTAATACATATAATGATATGGGTTACATAATATTATATCAAAAAAAGAATCTAAGTATATTTCTTAATGATTCCAAATAAAGGAAGTGATTAAATATTTTGGATCTTCATATCTGAGTATATAATAAATGGTCTCAAAATATTATGATCCTCTAGAATAAAATATCCTAATAAAGGGTAAATAATTGGGTATGTAAATGAATGTTCAAAACTATTATTTATGAAATCATTCAATGACTTTGGGATAAATAATAAATATAATGTTTTTTAATAAAATCCTACGTAAACCAATATGGTTATACCTATAAGATTACTATATATTATGAAACCATTAATTGGAAAAATTATTTGAATTATTCATATATGAAATGACCAAGGTGTAGAAAAGCTCCCCTAAATCAAGTTTTGTTTAAAAAAATCAATTGATAAAACAACTCAAGGAATTTTTAACCCAAAAAAGAAATGGATAAAAATAATGGTATATATTTAATATATTTATTTACATTACTAATCTTATTTACTAAATTCAAATAGAGAGGAAAAATTATCTAGAGATAGAAAGTTCATAAACAAAATAAAAGTTTTGATTCAGAGAGATACCTACCTTATGTTGTCAAACTATTCTTCACATTCAGTTAATATTTAGAGTAATCAAATTAAATTTGTTAATTGAAAAATTAAGAACTTTTTTATATATATATTTGATATATTATAATTATATTATATTCATTTATATCTATTATAGTGAAATATACAATTTAATTTCAATATTATAAAGGTGTTCATTTCTTCAATTCATGTTTAGATCACATGTGGATAATTGTTGAGGCTCTTAACAAATTTTTTTACAAATGATGTGGTGAAGAAAACAATAATTCATGTAGTTATATAAATATAAATGGTCCTAAATAGTAGTTTTTCCTGCCATAGGGAAAATTTATTTAATAAAAAATTTATTTTTAAATGGACAGTTCATTTAGGGTCTTCTTGAGATCATTATGAATAATATTTTTAATTTAATTAAATTATAAATAAATTACTAAATAAATGGAAATAATTTTTGAAATAAAAATTATTATCATACTTTTCTATAATATTATTTCTATAGCCATGTAGAAAGGTGGTGGATATAAACGAAGTGTGTTGTTCTTAGAGGCGGTGAACCGACCATATTCTAAAAAATGTTTTAATATTAAAATATAAATATGGTAGCGTTTAATATTGATATTGTACCATAATAATAACATATAAATATATTGAATATACTAATGTTACAATGTTTAGGTTGATGGAGACCATATGGGTGTGGAAGATGAATAGAATTGAAAATTTTAGTTTAGAATTTTACCTCTTCCTTATGACATCTCCTATTTACCTACCTGTTAATGTTCCTTTAAATTCTATTAGTATAAAACCCATAAAACTAGAAAAAGTGTCACGAACCAACCTGATTCCAAATTAAACTTGTCACCCGTGCCGGTCCGCGACATGGTTGAGAGGCATTCCTGATCCTCTCGGGCTGGTGACAAGCACCAATGCATCAATAGAGTACAAATGGGAATGATTTCACCCAATGAAAATAAATAAAGAAATGGAAAGAAAAAGCGAACAACAAAAATTTAATAAACAACATGAAAGAAAATGAATAGTCAAAAAAAGTACTAAACTAACCGTGAAAAAAAACCCTTACCACTCCAAGAGTCGCTCACCAGTCCACAACCAACTCACTCCCACGACGAGAAAAATCGAGTCAAACCTGCAATAAGAACTAAAAAGAGGAAAATAATACAGGCATGAGTATTAAAACTCAATAGGTGTGCCCAGTATACTATTCCCAATGCACTACCTTTAAATAAAGTAATTTACTAATTATAGGTTTGAACTAAAGTATATATAATATTATTTTACACACACACCTTAATTTCTAAAACAAGTAACAATCCATTGACCTATTTAATTTATAATCAAGTTTAATGCTTGAAAAGAACAAGTGCATTTAATTTAAAATAATTTTTTACAAAATATTTAGATATCTAATTTTTAGTTGTTAGTAAAAAGGGAAAACCACATAACATGCAACACACTAAGGGAAACAGAAATAGTGTGAGACAAGGGCTAGCTACCAAACTAGACCTCTCAATCATCTGCCTCATACAAATAAACACTAAGGAATACATGATTCGATTATAAGAGCTCGTGAACAATCCGGAACATACCATAAATGTGACTCATCCTGAAGGCATGCCTACTCTCGATGACGTCATAACACCCTAACACCCGGTGTTTCCCTACATGGCCTAACTGATGGGCCCAATCCCCTAGAAGAGTATAATCTGTACTAGGGGCCACTAGCCAGTGCGTAATCTAAACTAGTGTAACAATAATTTTCAGAAGATTCCCTTACTATTCCAGGTTCCCATGTCAACATGTATACTAAAAAATAAAGGGGTGAGTCAAAAAATTCAATCAAGTTTCAAAAAAATCACAAACAAATCATGCAACCAATGTACACCAAATATCACCCATGAGTCACCCCAAAGTGAGTCTTCCAAAATAATTTATATTATTAAAGTTCAAAATGGGCCTTCACCAATTCTAATGAAAATCCTCATTTCTCAAGGGAACCAAAACACTTGTTCACACATCAAAAGAAATCACTTATCAATAAACCAAAACTACATTTGAAATTCTCTAAATTATGTTTAAAGGACAAATATACATTCGTTCACTACTGGGTGTCTGTTCATCAAGAAAATATTTCATGTGTCATGTATAAAATAAACGGCTCTTTTTACACCAAATAATCATTTAAAAATTGATTATATTATAATATTTCCCATTTTTTTAAATTATGAAAATATCAAAAAATAAATATATGCTAAATTTAAAGGTGAGTGCAGTGGGGGACATACCTCAACTCGCTGCCCAAACATAATGGCGTGACACACATCACGTCGGTGTACAATCATGCACAAGCTAATGACCACAATATCACGGGGTTACCATGAAAACATGCTTCAACAAATGCACAAAAACATAAATTACACAAACACAGACTTAAAATAATCCAAATGAGAAAACAACCTGAATGAATAACCTCAACACATTTTCAAATCACAACTCACTCCATGGACACTATTTATTAAACCACTTTAAAATTAATAAAAAAAATTCTCAAAAGGTATCTCAAACCTTTTCACACACACAAAAACCCCTTCAAGAACCAATTTTATGATCAACCACACATCCTCAACAGTCTAGAGAATAATACGCACCACTTTCACCATTAAATAAACTAATTTCATAAAAAAATAAAAATACACCACACGAAAAAAACACATTTCAAAACCATGCACACACCACTTTGAAAACCGTAAACCGAAATTCTACCTTTGAAATAAAGCGCACCTTAAAATATTACCAAAACACAATCTACACAACATATAATATTTATTAAACTAGTTAAGAGTTCATAAAAAAAATTTAAAAACATCGCAAACCACATATTATTTATCACAGAAAAAGCACAAAACATGAAACAAGTGAATACTAAATCAATAAGATTTGTGAAAAGGGGAAACTCACCTCAAATAGATGAAGAAGACCCCAAAAGTGGCAAAAAACACAGTTCTCACCTCAATTGAACACTTTATAATATTAATAAAACCATACACAACCAATATTGAATCCAAAATGATGGATAACTCAAGAAATTGAACCTCGACACATAAGGTTTTAGAAAAACTAAAAAAATATCCTCAAAGAACCAGCTAACAATGAAATAAACTTACATCAAAAGGAAGGGGGAAAATACCAATAATGTGAGGCTGTTGAAGGAGGACAACTCCAGCAAGGCAGTGCACAGGAAAATTTTCACCGACATGACATGTCGTTGAAGGGGGGAGTGTTGGAAATAAAAGTTTGAAGGGAGAAAAGAGGGCACCGACATAGAGGGGCGCGCAAAACCAGCCAAGGGAAAAAGGGTTCATCAGACGTGGTTCATCTTAAGGAGACATGGTGCACGGTGGTTTCACTGGACAGAAATCAGTCTAGATGAAATGGGGGCAGCGCCAGCTTGAAGAGTCACTGGAAGGTTGGGCAGTGACTGCCAGAAAAGAGGCCAACGATGTCGCATGATGAGGCTATAGGTCCGGGCGGTGGATCGCACAAGGAGGGCGGGCCAGAAAGAGGGTGTCCAGCCAGGAGGGTGGTGTGCGCGGTAGCGAGTAAAAGGGGAGGGCACTGCGAACAGGTCCGACCAACAGGGGAGGCGTGCTGGACTGAAAGGAGGGTGGTCAGCCGGTATAATTGCTGGATGTATCAGCGGGTAGTGGCTAGAACTGGGAGGTGATGCGCAAGGGGTTGGGGCCATAGTGGTGGCTCATCGGATGGAGGACGCAAGCGAGAGAGCGGTTGAAGGGAGGGAAATTCACCGGCATGTGAGCAGGGTGGCACAGCATGGGAGAGGGAGAAGGGAGCGACGTTGGCCGGCCATGGGGGGATGTAGGGTGTGGCGTAGAATACATGGAGTGAGAGGGCATGATGTAGAAGGTATGGAGGGAGAGGGCGGTGCGAGGTAGGGTTCTAGGGGAAGGGATGTGTCGTGCGATGCCATGGAAAGAAGTGCAAGAGGGGGTCGGAAATGGAGAAAAAAATAATAGAATAAAAGGAAATAAAAGAAAATAAACAAAAATTTAATCAATAATGATAATATTAATATTCATAATAAGTTAATAATAATTTTAATATACTTTATATTTATAAACTTATTAACCATAATAATAATAATAATAAGATAAAAATAATTGTAAATAGATTAATAAGAATAATTTTGATATTATTAATAACAATCATAATATAAATTATAATAAAATTAATGTAATATTAATAAACTCAATATACTTAAAAAAATTAATAGTATGTTAATAATAATAAATTACTAATAATAATGACCCTATTTCAATGAACATGGTGAAACTATTAACAATAACAATAATTACCAATATTATAATTATTGAAATAACTAATTAAAACTCATTTTATTTATTTTTCATGAACATGAGGCAGATCGCACGGTGCCCCGGGAAAAGCTGTGCATCTTTGAATATGACATGCCCATGCACTGGAAGTTGTCAAGGGTAAAACATTCATTCACTGAGAAAATGAAAAAGTTTTAAACAGACTTGGCCCGCAGCACGATAGAAAGTTTCAATGTCTGATATTATAATAAAATTATATTAATTTAAAAGTTTGGGTGTTAGAATTCTCCCCACCATAAAAAGTTTCTGCCCCCAGAAAGTCACCCACCCAAATGAGGAAACAAACTCAAGTTCAAAAATAAACGATTCCATCAAAAATAAGAAATCGGTGTTACTTTTCACTCCATCAGTCAGACACAACCAACTATAAGGGAAACTAAATAGAGGAGAACCATCAGGAAATGAGGAGGGTTCTCCCCACCACAAGAACCCGACTAGCATAACCAACATTGAGACTCTCAGCCTGGGTTAAATCTTGAACAGCTAACTTGATCCAAGAGGAAACCTCCACAAAATCCAAACCTCAAAGAAGGCATGAAAAGATTCATGGTGGGTCTCCCAACCATTTAAGAATAGACCAGCTTAAGCCAATTAGCATGAACTGACATGATAATCCCAGCACAAACAGTCCCATGAACTCTCCGCATAAATCAGACCCCCACCACATGGGGTCCTCAACGAAAGAATTTAAACTAAATAGCAGACCAAACCACTTCTCATTATTTGAGGAGGCACAACTACTGGAATTAGAGATAATCATCTTGAGACTCACACTGATTAAGAGACATACTTTAAAGCTCATATTTGAGGAGGCACAACTACTGGAATTACGATAAGGCATGATCAACATGCCTTTTCAAAACCTAGGTGGGGTATTCAAAGAACAAATACCACAATGAGAAAAAGATACCTTTGCACCTCTAATAGTAAAATAGAAAATTCATAGACGAGGAAGCTACAACAGAGGAATTCAAACCGTCCCTATTTTACCACTAAAGAGAAAAGATAGACCCAGGTTCCCCACGCCCAAAGAATCCTGACTGCGTGAGAAGCTTCACTCCGAGACCTGTGGCTAGAGCTCTGATGTCTTGAAGCATCTATTTCCCCACAGTTAGGAGCTAACATCCTTTAGTCGAGACTCTTTCTAACAATGCCACTAGCTGACCTATCTAAGATTCCCAAATGGTTACACCGATGGAAAGTCTTCAAAGGATGAAGACAAAGAGACATAAAGTACCCAAACCAGCCACACCAGACCCCACACAAGATAAACCTCATCTGATTTTACAATTATACCTCTAGAGATAAGGGAATCAACCCCTTGAAATGCATGATGTTAGCCTTCACTATCTGTTGGCCTCGCTGGACACTCGTGAACTCTACTACATTCCCTTCATTCACCTCATTAGGAATAAGACATCAGATGAAAGTGGTCTTAAACGCCTTCCAAGACATCCCATAATGCAACGATGCTGGGATTTTCTCCCAAACCAATCCAAAGTTGAACCCTTAATGAACTCAATCCATCATGGACTCACATTGCTTTGAGAGTTTATAATAACCTAAAAACACCAATGATTTCACCACGCTAGTCCTCTACCTTTGATAGATCATGATCACCACCGAAGATGGAAAACAACCAAATATAATTCAATTCCACCACTCTTCTAAGAGTCTGGGTAGAACCAACAACTAGAAGAGACTCACTAGAACCCTATGGGACTTTTCTGGGAGGCATACTCAAAAAAATGAGGCACAAATCTGAATCAAAATTAATCATAAATAAAAATCGCCCACCTTAATCACAAACTAAAGCTCAAACTCAAATCACTATTCCAACCAAAATTAAATATTTAAAATCCAAGAGCCCACAAAAAAGAATTTCAAACATGAAAAGAGAAGACTAAACAATATCTTACCATTCATAACATTTAAATTACCTTTTTGAAAACCATTTTCCAGATAACAAGACATCTTATGTACCATCCATTGGTATCCCATGAAGTCTCGCATATCCATATACAATTGTGCCAACTCATGCACCAATCCACACATACCTCCAATCATCCATGTGCCACATGTGCACCTCTATATATGTGATCCCTCATAGGAATACCAACGGTCAATTCCAAACACTTCTCATCTTCAAAATAGATCATTCAGTACAAAGCACAAATTCACAACCAATTTGAAAATGTCACAAATCATTAATGCAAATAAATTTCCAAATTCCAAAACATTGTCCAATTAATATTCCAAAAAGTGTTAATGAGATCCCAAAACAACTCCCAGAATACCACCCATTAATTTCCTTTGAAATTGCACATTCCATTAAAAGAAAACAATTTCCATTCCAAAACCACTTTTTCCACTCCAAAACCACATTCCCTTTTGAAAACCCATTTTTCTATGAACCACTTTAATCTTTGAAATCCACTCATGTTAGTCCAAACGAACCCCAAACATAACTCGCATCAAAAATTCAAAAAATAAGGTACTAGTGGCTATGCCAACCCAGTAACATGGCTTATAAGACCATGCTTTGAGAAAGCACCCAAAACAGGAAGTATCTTGAATTGTGCAGTGGAGTCATACATGGGTTGCTACTCCATGAAATCTTGTCGCGTAACACCTGATCACTTCCTTTATCATCCAGTATCCACACAAACTATGAAAAAGAAAAACTCAAATCCCAGACTACCCTTGGAAAAATTAGTCTCAAGACAGGCAAGGGTTCATGACATCCTTCCTGCTTCTACCTCTTGTTTCCCATCACACCTAATCACCAAGATACCTAACACCCCAAATAAAAAGAACCTCCCTCTGATACCATTTTGTCACGAACCAACCTAGGTCGACCCGGAACCGGTCAGCCGAGCCGGTCCGCGACATGGCCCAAGAGGCGTTCCTGATCCTCCTAGGCTGACAACAAGCACCAGGGCATCAACAGGGTACAAATGGGAATGATTTCACCCAATAAAAATAAATAATACTACAGAAAGGAAAAGAGAACAACACAATGTGAAAAAACTACATGAAATAAAAATAACAGCCAACAACACATACTAACCTAACCGTGAAAAAAACCCTCACAACTCCAAGATTCGCTCACCAGTCCACAACGAACTCTCACTCACACCAAGAAAGTTCTATTCAGACCTTCAATAAGAACTAAAAATAGGAAAACACTATAGGCGTGAGTTTTAATACTCAGTAGGTAGTTCCAACACACTATTCCCAATGCACTACCTTTAAACAAATAAATTTACCAATTCTAAGTGTGAAATAATGTATATAAAATATTAGTTTCCACACACACATTCATTTCTAAAACATGTAATAGTTCATTGTCATATTTAATTTAAAATCAATTTGAATGTTTGAAAGGAACAAGCACATTTCATTTAAAATATTTTTTTGAACAATTGATAAATCCTAATTTTAGTTGTTAGTAAAAAGAGAAAACCACAAAACACACAACACACTAAGGAAAATGGAAAAAGTGGCACACATGGGCTAGCTACTAAACCTATCCTCTCAATCGTTCGCCACATACAAATAAACATTAAAGAAAATATGGGTTAAACCTATGATCTCGTGAAAAATCCAGAACGTACCATACATGTGACTCGTCCTGAAGGCATGCCTACTCTCAATGAAGTCATAATTCCCTAACGCCCAGTGTTTCCCTACATGGCAAACCAAGGGGCCCAATCCCTAATCAGAATATAATCCCTACTAAGTTCCACTAGACGGTTCATAATCAAAACTAGGCCAACAATTTTCCTTAAGAAGATTCACTTACTATGCCAGGTTCCCATGTCCACACATATAATAAATGGAAATGGGTGAGTCAAAAAAGTCACTCAAGTAGCAAAAAAATCACATACAAATAATACAGCCAATGTACAAAAAATATCACCCTTGAGTCACCCCAAAAAGAGTTTTCCAAAATAATTTATTTTATTAAAGTGCCAAATGGGCCTTCACTAATTCTAATGAAAATCCTCATTTCTCAAGAGAACCAAAACACTTGTTAACGCTTCAAAAAAATAATTTTTCAATAAACCAAAACTATATTTGAAATTCTATGAATTATGTTTGAAGTCCAAACATGCATTCTTTCACTACTGGGTGTCTGTTCATTAAGAGAATATTTCAAGTGTCGTGTATAAAATAAACGTCTTTTTTACACCAAATTTACATTAAAAAATTTAATATCTTATATTATTTTCCATTTATTAAAATTTATAAAATATCAAGAAATAAATAAATTCTAAATTTAAAGGTTAGTGAAATGGGGGACCTACCTTGGCTTACTGACCAAACACAATGGCGCGACATGCCTCGTGCATGCGTACAAGAAAGCACAAGCTGATGACCATAATATCATGGGATTTCCTTGAAAACGCACTCCAAAAAATGAACAATAACTAAAATTACACAATCACAGACTTAAAACAATCCAAATGGTCAAAAAACATGAAAGAACCACCTTGACATGTTTTCAAATCACAACTCACACAATTGACACTATTTATTAAACCAATTTAAAATTTATAAAAAAATCAAAAGGTACCTCACACCTTTTCACACCCACGAAAACCCCTTCTAAAACCTCTTTTAAGATCAATATCACATCCTAAGCATTCTAGAGCAGAATATGAACCACATTCACCATTAAATAAACTAATTACATAATAAAATAAAAATACACCACATGAAAAAAACCCATTTAGAAACCATGCACACGCCACTTTGAAAACCATAAACCAAAAGTCTTCCGTTGAAAAAAGAATGCCTCAAAATATTCCAAAAAAACATTCTGCACCACATATAATATTTATTAAACTAGTTAAAAGTTTATAAAACAATTTTAATAACATCGCAATCCACCAATTAATTATCACAGACAAAGCGCAAAACATGAAACAAATGAATAATAAATCAAGAAGATTTTTGTGATGGGGAAAATTACCTCAATCAATGATGAAGACCCTAAAAGTGGTGTGAAACACCATTCACACCTCAACTGCGCACTATAGAATTTTAATTCAACCCTACACAACCAAGATTGAATCCAAAATGAACGATAACACATGAAATCGAACCCCGACACATAGGGTTTTGGGAAAACTAAAAAAATATACATATAGAACCTGGTGACCATGAAATATACATACATAAAAAAGAAAGGCAAAATACCAAGAAGGGGAGTCTGTTGAAGGAGGACAACTCCGAAAATGCAGTGTGCAGGAGGATTTTCACTAGCAGGACAGGTCGCCAGAAGAAAGTGTGTGGGAAAAATCAGTTGGATGGGAGAAAATAGGGCACTAGCTGAGAGGGGTCATGCCGGACCAACCAAAACCAACAGGGGTCACCGGACGTGGTTCGTCTGAAGGATGCAAGGTTTGGCGTGGTTTTGCTAGATGGAAATCAGTCAATAGGAAATGGGGGCAGCGCCAGCTTGAAGAGTCACTGGAAGGATGGGCAGTGACTGCCAGAAAAGAGGCCATCGAGGTTGTAAGAGGAGGCTACAGGTCTGGCCGGTGGATCACAGAAGGAGGTTTGGCTGGTGAGAGGGTGTCCAGAAATGAGAGTGGCATGAGCAGTAGTGAGTAAGAGGGGTGGGCATGCCGAACAGGTCCGACCAGTAGGGGAGGTCCGCTAGACTAAGATGAGGGTGGTCGGCCAGTATAATTAATTGAAGGAGTAGCGAGCAGGGGCTACAATCGGGAGGTGATGTGCAAGGGGTTGGGGCACTAGTGTTGTCTCACCGGAAGGATACTGCTAGAGGGAGAGTGGCCGAAGGGAGGGGAATTCAACGACAGGTGAGTAGGGTGGTGCAGCATGGGGAGGGAGAAGGGAGCGATGCCGGCTGGCCATGGGGGGGGAGTAGGGCGCAACATAGAAGGCAGGGAGGGAGAGGGGGTGAGGCTGAAGGCCGAGAGGGAGAGGGTGGTGCGAGGTAGGGTTCTAGGGGAAGGGATGTGTCTTGTGATGCCAAGGAAGAAGAGAAATATGGAGAAAAGAAAGAAAGAAAATAATGGAATAAAAGAAAATAAAATAGAATAATCAATTATTTAATCAATAATGATAATATTAATATTCATAATAACTTAATAATAATTTTAATAAACTTCATAATAATAATATTATTAACCATAATTATAATAATAATAAGATAAAAAATAATTATAAATAGATTAATAAGAACAATATTGATATTATTAATAATAATCATAATATAAATTATAATAAACATAATATGATATTAATAAACCTAATATACTCAACAAAATTAATAGTATGTTAATAATAATAACTTAATAATAATAATAACCCTACATTAATTAACTTGGTGAACATAATAACAATAATAATAATTACCAATATTAAAATTATTTAAATAACTAATTAAAGCTCATTTTATTTAGTTGTCTGGATCATGAGGCAGGTTTCACAGTGCCCTCGGAAAAGCCGCACAGCTTTGAATACACCCTTCCCATGAACTGGACGATGTCTAGGGAAAAGAATTTATTCACCAAAAAAATGAAATTGTTTTAAAAAGACGTGGCCCACAGCTCGATTGAAATTTTCAAAGTCTGATAAAAAAATAAAATTATATTACTTTAAAAGTTAGGGTGTGACAATATGGGGGAGTGGATATGGAAGGTAATTGTGTAGGAATTGTTAAGTCTCCATTTGTTAGATATTTTCCAGATTAGGGGTTGTGAGGGTGGTATTTATTATGGTATGAGAAAGGTTTTTTTGAATACCGTATTCATTAATTTGTTATGTTGTCTCATGAATAAAAATAGTATTGGTTCTTATGACTATATACATTAAATATTACATGTGATTTATAATATGTTATCCTAACTAGGTTAATACCATCAGAGGGGGGTAAATTTGGGTAAGACATATTAAAATTATTCCCCTTAGGATATTTTTTCATCATTATACAAAACAATATTATCTCTTTCATATAGCATTTTATGAGAATTAATAAAATCATGAATGAGACATAGAAATTTTAATTGGTTCACCATCCTTTGGGATACATTAAATAAGAATACAATATAAATGTTTCTATGTACATAACCAACTAAATATTTTTGTTTTTATAACGTTAAGAGTGGTATCGTTGTCCCTCCTGGTTTACAAACAATTACAATTTGAAATCTCAATTCTCTATCAAGTAAATTGTTCTCACTGATCCTTTAGAAAAGTATTATTTTTATCACTAGAATCAATTCTATTTGCAACAATTTAATAGTATCATTATGTTCCAATATCAAGTAGCTTCAAAATAAGAGCATAAATTTTTTATTGTTCAATCACTTTTCAACCTTTCATGACCCTCACAACTTTTGAAAATCTCACCCAACCATCACGAAACATCATAATTATTCACAAGAATATTCTACATTATTGATCCCCATAAATTTTCTGAAGCTCACAACATTCACGAAGATCACTTAGCAATCATGATGAATGGTCCTTTAATGAAGCTCACATATCCTTCACAATGCTTGAAAAATTAATGATGCATGGATAACCATATTGAAATGAATTTCTGTAAAAAAATGAAAATCATATTAAAAAATCGGCTAATAAAAATACATCTTGAATTAACTTTTGGAATTAAGAAAATTTGGTTTTCCATTATGTATTTATATTTTACCAAATTAGGGTGTAGTGTCCTATTTATTGGTGTTTCCTTATATTTATTAATATTTCATCCTTGTCATCACATTCTTGTGATGTTGTCAATATTTTTTTCAAACCTCCCTATATTTTTAAAAAACCCATGAAATTTTACGTTTTTAAATAATCATTTAATCTTGTAGATTATTGTCTTTCCATCATGCACTTGTGAATCATCAAACCTTTATAATACAGATTCCATTCAAAAAGATCATCATCTTGAAAAAAAATAATCTGAATGAAAACAATTTATTTACCATATATATGTTGTCTAAATAATAAAAATACTTCTTTTTTATGCATGAGTCATATTCCAGATTTTGGACCCCAAATTATATTGCAAACACTATGAAACTGTCTAAAGTTATATATGCAATATTCTATATCTCCTCTATAGTAATAAATCAATGGTCTTGGATATTTTTCAACATGTGTTGTTAATAATATCATTATATCTCCACAACTAATCTTGGAAACCTTCTTTGTCAAAAAAACTCAATCAACCCAAAAAAATGAAATGTTACCTTGAGGGGGTTTTTTACCATTAGTCTACCAATTTATTTTGTTGATAATTATGCACATTTTGATACCTCATTAAATATTCATCCATATTCTGCCAAAAATCACTTCTTACGAGACAAATAGCGATCAATGATTTTATCAACACACATACTAATCACATAGTATCCAAACTCGGCATGATAACAAGACTGCTATTAATAGTTCATCAATGAATCACTTAATTCCCAAAAAATTAAATTTATTTAACCACAAAACCAATGTTTCATGATATATAACCTTTAGTATAACATTATTTTCTTTTTCAATATAAATTTTCAGTTACTTAATTTATCCCCCAATGATCTTACCCCTATCTTGATTGAGTTAGTGTCCCCCTGTTTTTTCCACAACTTCTCCCATTTTTTCAGTGAACATGAAGTTCAATATTTTTTGGTTTGAAACATGGTATAGAACACATATCTACAAAATAGGTAAAAACACATCATATATTGTGGAGAGGCTGTCCCAAATCTACAATTTTTTAGTGTGGGTATTTGAATAATCTCCAAGATCCATTCGATGATGTTCAAATGATTTTTGAGTAAGGGCTTTATCCAAATTTCCTTAACCTATTGTGTTGTAGGAACATACCTCAACTTCACAAGCCCATACTCAACCTTCTCCTTGATTAAATGGTATATGATATCAATGTTCTTGGTTGTTGAGTGATTCATTTTAATTTTCTACGTTTTATATCACTTGAATTATTTCAACGGATTTCTATCGAAGAATTCACTTCAACTCCAATATCATCTAGCTATTTCTTTGTCCGAAAAACCTATATAAAATTTTGAGTTGGTAAAATATGTTATGTTTTAGTAGTGATCATTGAAATTCAATAATTTTTCTTAAATAACATAGAAATACACAATGTCCCAATATATAATTAACCACTTTATGTTGATTTTATATCATCTATGGAACCAGCACAATCCACATCTGTATAGCCGAACAACTATTTCTGAGATTTTTAATTACATAGTAAATAGAAATCCAATGTAAAGTTGATATATCATGGTGTTCTATTAACTTAAATTACGTCGACTTTTTTGCGATTAAATTGATATCTTTCTTCTTTTAATATTGAGAAAACATTATCTAGTCATGTAATCATTACATACAATAGACTTCCAATCATCCCCCTTTATTCTAGGACATTGGTTGCTTTTCCTTTATCATATCATGATTGATCCATATGAGTGGCCCCAAGAGTGGTGATTTCCATAGAATTATCGATTCAGAATCTTAAAAAAACTCCTTGGCATATTCCTATTAAGAAATAAATGTTGCATTCAATTTGTCAACTACATATCAAGGAAGAAGGTTTGTTCACCAAACATTGACATTTCGAACTCTCTTTTCCCGAATTTTGTGAACATTACTCCCCACACATCATCTAATCCAAAAAATAATATGTCATCAAAATGATCAAAAAAAATCATATATTTATTACTATCATTGTTGACTTAGATATTTTAATCATATTCACCATGCTGAAAAAGAGCATATTTAGAAATTGATAATGTCTTGAATTTCTACAACTATGTTCTTTTTTTAACCTATATAACATATTCTCAGCTAAAAAAATATGGTATCATCTTCATGAATGAGAAATAGATATATATTCTCCATATATACATCATATTTTAGAACAACATTCATATAATTTGACTTCACATCCATCTAGAAAATGATGAATTATCTTTTTGTTTTTGTGGAGAAGAATAATCTAATAGAATTTATCCTTAGAATAGGTTCAAATTTTACATAAAAATTGATAACATGTATCTAAGAGGACCCTTAATGAACTATAAGTTATTTGTTATAGATAATTATACCATTTCAATTCATATTATTGTGAAACACACATTTGATACTAATGAAATGTTTATTTGGTGGTCTCAAAACAATCACTCAGGTTCGATTCTTCGCAATTTTCCGAAGTTATTCATTAATATAATGAACCTAGTTTATATCTCCAACATCTACCTAATAACATTTATTCTCTACCTGAGATAGGAAAGATGTCTTCTATAAGGAATTCATTCTTCTTTTTTGAACTCTCACTTCATGATCATCCATAATGTTTCGTCTATGTATTTTAACTCAACTCATCAACTTTCATGATGATATAGATTTTACTTCTTTTTACTAATCATTTGTATCTTATTATTAAAAACCCATTTTACACTTATACCCCCGCCATATTTTCATTCTTTTGTATCAATTCCATAAAAAATAGTTCACCACTTTGTTAATGATTATATTCACTCTATACTATCATAAATTCATTGATATTAGCTAATTTTTCAAGGCTCTTATTGGAAATTGGTATATGTTCCATCTTTCGGAATTTAGATATAATGTCCCCTAATCTCTATGAGATAAAAATTCAATATGTTCCTTATAATTGAGGGTAAATAACACACTAACAAAAGATTTGATATTATTTTAATGTTAGCTTCTTCCAGTACCATGAATTGTAACAATTCTTCTCTTAATTTGTACACAACAATGCCTGTTTTGAATTTTTTTTTAATTTCAAAAATTCCTCCATTTAATAATTCTCGATTATGTCCATTCCAATAAGAATTGTTATAATCATATTTTTTATGATCTGATTTCCCCTCTAAACCACTCCATTTTTTTGATTATATCTCACTATAGAAACATGATGCATTATTCAATGTTTCTGAAGATAACATTCCTATTTGATGTTTTTGAATTCTATATCATTAATAGTATTATAATTCAGAATATTCTATCCAAGAATCCTTTATAATTCCCTCAAATTATTTTTTATTAAACTAAACATGTTTTACATGTGATAAATAAAAAATACCCTTTACAACCTAATGATATCATCAATTAAATAAACATAAGTCTTATTATTTTCAATGGTTATTTATGATATAGTTTCACACATATCTTGAAGCACAAATTCAAAAACTTTGGTGATCCATTGATCTTTTTCCTTGTATTTCTTTCTGATATAATTCCTCTATTGATAAGAATCATATGTCTGATTATGATCACATGATAGCTTGGGGATATATCATGGCGTGTCCCATTTGACTAGATATTCCATGGAGTGATGAAATTGATGGCCAATTCATGTATACTACAACTTATTTTATTTATCTCTAGATAGAAATTACTTATATTCTTCTCCACACATATGGTATATATTTCTCCTCATGCACTAAACCCTGTAAAACAACTATACCATCTTCTCCATTAATGATACACAAATTATTTCTATGCATTCTATTATCACACGTGCTACATAGTTCACTAACTAATTTGATGTTGTGATTGATACATTCGATAACCAACACATATGCATGTCTCATATGTTTCCCCGCAAATTTGGCATTTCCCGATCCCAAAATCATCAATACTTATTCATTTCTAAATTTGAAAACTCTTGTTTTTTCATATTTTATACTTGTAAAAAGATCATTATTGCCCTCTGTATGTGATGTCCATACACATTCAATGATGCATACACATGCATGGTTTAATTATTTAATGTAAATATATACATCCACTTCCTTCTTATTTAATTTATTTTCGATCCACATCACTGAATACATTGATTTTATGGAATGATGTTCTTAATATTCCTCTGAGTATGACTAACCAATTTCATATTACTGATCTAATAATCAATTTTATGTTTTGAACTCATTTTAGGATTCATTTTGCTTTATATTACAAACCATTTTGTTGTGGTTTGGTACATTCCTAAGCATTATTTATGAGCACCATCTTAAAATGTGTATGAATCCTCAACACCCTAAACAATGAACTTGAAAATAATTCATTGAATTTTGAACTGTATGTCGCATCATTTTTTTCTCTTATTCCCTTTAGTAACTTTTGGCTATTGAACAAACATTTTGATAAGTTTATTTATTTCTATAAAAATAACACCTGATCCATGGTTTGTTACACTACATTTTTTTGGATAGGTTATACTCTGCATTTTATATGTCTTTTCTTTCTAGTTTTCTACCAAATCAACATTCAACCATATAGTGGGTTCTTGCAGTATGACATCAATTACTAGATATATCCTTGTATGGTCAGGCCCCATTATTTACTTCTCATTTGAATTTGACTATTACTTTTATTTTGTTGGACCTCTATGCCTTATTTCCACCTTTTAAGCATCAGTGTGACATTCTTTCCTAATGTCACATTAGGAGTCAAGAGACTCTCTTGATATTCTAATTTTCTTCACAGGTTGAAAACTCCCTCTTCAGGTTCATTGATATGTTTGATTTGATATTTCACTATGATAATCAAACCGTTGATCAATCCTTTCTTTCATTATCATTGATATCGTACTCAAAAAAAATAATGATTCCTCTGGAATTTAGGACTTAAGATTTTAAATTGATTTCATTAATTAAAACTGTTTTTCTTTTTTCTCTTCTATATAGAGATGGAAATCATGTAACTCTTTTTTGGATTTCTTGATTTTGGATCCCCAAACATATATCTCTTCAATGGAATATTCTATTTCAACCTCATGGTAGAATCTTCCACCGAATTACTCATCATCATTTTCAATTTATTCTATGTTCTAATATCTACCAACAACTTCCAACGTATCATTTTATCCATGATCATTTTAGTGTTCCATCTCTAAATCCATAGATTATTTTGATCAATCATTTTTTTATGAACCACGATTCTAATTTTTTTAGATGTTTTATATAAAATTATTACTACCTTTTTATAGGATGAATAATTCTTCATGGTAATTTCTAATTCATCATCATTTTAATCTTGAATCTTCTTTGGAGACATTTTTGCAAGATTTATAGTATTTCAATATCAAAAAAAAAGTGAATAGGAGTTTCCTTTTAAACATTAGTTTTCCTATTTGTAAATTTCAGGAGAGTAATTGTATTACCTCATTAGTTTATTATTATTCTTGACTATCTACAATGGAGAAATGTTTCGTGGCCTTGAATACCACTTCTTTGAATTCAATTTTTCCATAGACTCAATATCTTAATTTTCCATCTTTTATGTGACAACTGTATTATGAAATCTATCCTGTGTCAGATCTTCTGGATCATTATAATCTAGTTTATTGTATTTAAAATTGAACCTATGTGGAATTAATATCAAGATTCACTTATGTATCTTTACATATTCAAGAGTTTCTATGAAACCATAAATTTATTCTACAAAAACAATCACCTTATTAATGAATAAATATATAGCCTCATTATGGTTCATTTTTATATCCTTATAATCGTTCCATAGAACCATAAAATTTTCTTCCATGACTTTTGAGTCACCGTAATAAATATTTAGAATCTTCTCCCGCATATCATGTTATGATTTACACGACATCATCTTCATATTGATTTAATTGGATACTAATCCACCTAAATGATAAATTCCATTAGCATCAATATCCAATTTTATTTGGTCAACTTATAATAAAGAAACATTCTCCCTGCTGGAAAAATTACCATGTACCACTATCATAAATACATTGATTACTAATGAGTTGATTTAGTGCTACATCATGTTATTCACTAATTTACAATGGTTTCCATCAATGATCTGAATCCCTTTATGTCTTACAACCTCCATTGAATCCATTGAGAGAGAAACACTAATATTATCCAATTCCACTGACACAGATTATTATCTAAGAAATGATTGGTACCCAGAGAGGGGGTGAATAATGTTATGATAATTTTAGAATACTTTCCCTCAAAATAATTTTTTATTGTAAAAAACATTATTCTCTCCCTTTACCTTATAAAATTGGGATCAAAAATGAAATCATTATTAAGATAAGAAAATTTATCTTGGTTCTCCCACACTGGGATACATCACATAAGCATACAATGGCAATGATTCTCTGTTCGAAATCCATTAATGAGCGCTACTATTACAAAATTTGATGCGGTCTCACTATCCCACCTTTATTACAACCAATCATAATTTGAAATGGACATTTATGTGTCTACTAATTTTTACTCATTTCTCAATCAGATGATTCATATTTTAATCGCATTAGCCAATATAATTTAAACATAAGATTTTGTATCATTAAGATCGACTTTCATCCAATTTATTAATAAAATCCAACCACATATTTACTTAGAAATCCCTAGTTAATACTTTATCAATTCCCAATTATTACGAGAATCTCAAAAACCCTTCAAGAAACTACCCAATTCCACAAAAGATTATTATTCCATTATGAAAACCATGACTTTTCAAAACCAAACTACATTAGAGGAGTTCACATTTCCTTCTTTAAGTTCATTTATTTCACAAATCCCACATATCCTTCGAGAATCTCAAAACATTCATGAAGCATAGATAGCCTTCGTGAACTACCTTTCATAGAAAATTGGTATTTTTAACAAAACCATAATGAAAATAATTCCTTCAAGAATTAAGATACATTGGATTTTTATTATGTCTTTCACTTTTATAAAGTGAGGGGATATATGTCTATTTATAGAAATTTTATCCCCTTAGTGATGCTTTCATCCTGATCATCACCATTTCATCATTCTCTCCAATTTTGTTTGTGAGCCACCATATCTTTAAAAAGATCTAGGGAAAATTATCCATCTTCAAATATTATCATAATTATAGATATTACCATCTTTCCACAACACATTCACGAACCATAGAAACATAAAAAACAAGTTTACTTAATAAATCCCATCATATTCATGAAACAAAAATATTCAAAAAAAAAATCCATAACTAGATATATGATGATTCAATCCTAGAAATCCAACTTTCAAAAATATTGATTCATCCTCAAAATTTTAAAATCCAATTATTCTGGGCATATTTCGAAATAGCACCATATTCAATATGAAATTTTCTATAATAGATCTATAAAATCTATTCAATTGTCTTGGATACTTATCAACGTACCTTATTAATAATATATCTAGAACTCAATAACTTAATTTAGAAACTTATTTTTCCAATAAGCTCAATCGACCCAAATAACTATACTGTTGCATTGAGGGATTTTTTCCCAATATAAATAATGGATTATTACATCATCCATGACTCAAAAAATAATTTATTTAGCTAATAGTTTTAAATATGATATTTTACCATATTTTACTATACAAAAAATTCAAATTTTAATAAAAATACAAAAAAATTTATGTTAACTATTTTTCAATGGGCATATTAAAAAATGAAATCACTCTCTGAAAATAATGTTCTAAATATGGGAAATTTATTTTTAAATAAACTAATAATTTATAGGAAAATGGAAATTTTAATATTATGATCAATTTAATATCACATTGAAAAATTTATTATGGTCTCATAAAATTATTTTACCATTATAATTAAGAATAATATTGATTTATAAATACATTTTATAAAAATAAAACATAATTGAAATATGTTTATTTATTATAAATTTTCAATTAAAATATTTCAGTTTTACAAAAATATAAACAATTAAATATTCATTTGTTAAAAATTAATTAAGTTTTAAAAGGATTTAAATAGTCATATATTCATTTTATAGCAACAAAATTACCATTCTTATGTTCATTTTTAGAACAGCCATATGGGTTCATCATGTCCACTAGATACCTATAGTTTATAAATTCAAAATTAAATTATATTTTCTATCAAAATTATATGTATATATTTTAATTTTCAAAATTAATATTTCATTACTAATTTTCTACATCATATCTATAGTGTTGTTCAAGTGGTGATTATTCTGGGGGATCGAGGAGATCCAGATTTTCATATTATTGTTATGTTTTTTTTATTTTTTATCCATTTGTATTATATTTAATTATTATATCTATACATATTCTCAAAATGTAATGTTCAAATTTATATAATAAAATGATATCATTTTCCTTATGTAGTACATGATGTTTATACTATATTATTAAATATGAATAAATTATATATAATGAATGGAAATTCCATTCATAAAATTATATGTCATTATAAGGAAAAGAATATTTTGAACGATCCCAATGTCATATCTGACTAAATCAATTGAATAATATTAAGATTTTATGAGGTTATTTTAGATCTAAATGAAGTAAAAATGATAGGGCCATTTCAATATGGGATGTCGGGAATTTTAGTAAATATTTACAATAAATTGGGAGATGATGACCTCATATTAACTAATGGTGGATGAAATGAAGGAATAAATGTTGAATTCTAATCTTGATGAACCTATAATGATCACAGTTGATGAGTAAAGACATAATATGAATCACTAATTGTATGGTAGAAGAAATTGGTACATGGGGTTGATCATTTGCCTTTGTATATATGATTAAATAGGAAAGGATACTTCAATCAGCCAAAATTGACAAATTAAATGGATGTGGAGTTATTCATGAAATGTTCCTGTTAAAATTACAATGTTTAATTACAAAATGTTGATGTCTCAACCAAATAAAAATATATTGAATCAAGGTCGATTGTAGTCTTTACAAACATTGAACATGGGAGCTCATATCATCAAGTGAGGATTTTTTTGTACATTTTGGGGTATGATGTTGTGATTAATAATAGAAAATAATTCATAATAATTTCTTAAATTCACTTCTACTTCATCATTTTGGAGAATTATAATGACTTGTAAACTATGATTGAAAATTCCTAATACCTCCACCCAGTTATTCACATAAAAGAACTCGACTAAGTCATGGAGAAGTTAATGTAATAAAAATGAGATAAAATTCAACCAATTATGATTCAAATGTAATTTATTAGGGAATTCAACTCATGTGTGGAAAAATATAATATGGAATTCTATCTCTCAAGATCATCCAATGGATATTTTTGTTATACCACAACAAGATTTAGAAGGATTAATCATACAATCCAAATATTTTATCATGGACCAAGATGTGAATTCAATCAAAAATGATAGACAAGTTATGTGGATCACTAATCCAAAAAAATTTAATACAAATTCGTAATAGTAATTTCATCATAATTTTTTATATGTGAAGTCGAGATTTGAATTCTCTTGAAAAAACTAGAGAATAAACAAAATGTTGAGGGAGGATGAATCAACCAGAGATGTTAGTTAACGGCTAATCCATGAGGTCATAGGGCTCTCACATATTATTTTAATAAGATTATTACACTCACCAGGGAATCAATCGATGCTGATGAAAAGCACATCAAATCACGTCATGTGTATTTCACTACTAATTTGTTCAGATTTTAATATTGTATGTTTATTTTTTATAATTTATAAGGTGTTAAGATCTGTGTTCTTCATTCTAAATATTAAGTACCTGACCTTCATTATCTTTTTTCTCACTGATTTCATTTTTCTATAACTCCATCCTCAACATTGTAAATTATATATTTGTTTACTCTTCTTTATCCAAGTTTTTTCACCTCAACCCATAAAATATGAGTTTTTAACCCATGTGACCAGATCCAGTGAGTGAATCTATATTGATGCATAGAGATCTGAACATCATTTTGATCATTATTTTATTTCTTTACCTTGGAATATGGTGACACTGTATGTGGTGAGGCAAGAGAAAATCAACATAAAGGAATTGTTTTATATTAATTTCCATTTCATATTTAATACCTTATAATCTTATATTACTATATACAGTATCATGTTATGGATACATGATTGGTCATCTCAAGAATATCACTTCATACTTGGACAGATTCTTGGAATGAGTTGTTTGATTGAGTAGTTCTTCACATTTTTCCATGTAATTATATAACATAATAGATTCTATAAATATGTGTTCATTGGTTTGGGTGAGAGAGGAGTGTTAAACGAGAGATAAAACATGGAATAAGCATGGTTTTAAATGGTCTAATTCATTAGGTGAACAACGATTATTAGAAAAAGAGTGGATCAATATAAGTCTAAAAATATTTATTACTGATATAATTTCCCTTCATTTTCATTTTCTTTCTCAAATTCATGTATATTATTTCAGTTCAACTCACCACATCAAGAAGTTTCATTACAATTTCTTGGTGATTTCATTTTAGGCTTTCAATTACATGTAAAATCAAAAAAAATTAACTTTGATCATTTCGAAAAGCGAAAATGATTCCTTTTGAGAAACACTTGGTTTAGACGTTATTATCTATGAAGGTAGACTATAATATTTTTCAATTATCCTTATGATAAGAATTTTTTCATCCATTAACACTATTTCTATGAATAAATGAACATTTTAATGAATTAATTTTTTTATTTACATAATATTCATTCAATAATGTTGGATAAAATGAATTTCTAGTCATATTTGATCTGACAATACTACTAAGTGAAATACATTTATGAATATGTGACATTATTTCATTTTTGTTAACAAAAATAACTACATAGAGAGGTTAAGGATTCTAAAAGGATTGTGTCTCATTGAAGGATGTGAATGTTTTCAAAGTCATTCCAAATAATTGAAAATGTTTAAGAGGGAAAGGAACATACTAACAAATATCTTCTTATATCTTGGAGGATTATACATTTCCTTGCAACTACCTAAGTAGATCAAGAGGACTGAAATATTAAGGCATTAGTTCATAAACCAAGTAAATAACTCTCTAAAAATAAATTGAGATGGAAAGGGAAATAAAAATGAATGAAGAATAAGTAGGATATACATATTTTTATTTTCCCTTTGATTCAAATATGAATATTAATGATTTAAATTATATGGTTTTCATTAAGGATTGGAGGAAAACATGTAAATAATTACACAATATTACTATATATAATTTGTAAGATCCTATTTTTAGAATAATATTTGATGATTTTTTGTGTTTTCAATTTCCTACTAATTTTTAAAATAGGTAAAATAAATAACTACCTGATGAAATCCTTTCTATTTCATTTAGAGACACTATAAATGTGGTGTTTCATTTAAAATAGAGTATCGAAGAGTTTTACACCCTCACATTCACCCCATTCACACACCCATGAGATCTCTCAATCCTTATAGGTAAAATAAATATATTATTGGAGGGAATATTTTGATTTCAAGGAAAAATATAAATTATAATTATTCTTTGATTATATTGTAGATGAATTAAACATTATTAATCTCATTTAAGGTGCTAAATATAAAACTCCCCTTTTTGATCTCCAATATATACATTATACAATTAAAACTACACTTTTATAGGAAATTTTTGAAGTGAAAGATTATTTTTCAATCAAAATATAGTTCGGTAGAAGGTGATGAGGAGTATTTTTCAGAACAATATATATGAATCTATTATGATAATGAAATGTTTTATATTTTAAATGAGAAAATAATAGTTTCCACTATGGAAAAAGTCATTCTATTTCAATAAAGTTCATGACTATTAAAAATATCACAGTTTATAAATAACAAACCATGATTGAATATTTCTGAAATCCATGACCAAGAAGAGATAATAACATGTAGCATAATAGACCAAAAACTTCCAAACTCAAACCTGTTTTTACTTCACATTCCATTTATTTAATTTTAATTCATCCCATTTATACAATATACTATCAGGAATTATCCATGGGTGAATTCGCCTATATATTTTGAAGAATTTGGAAATTTTTTGTTGGTTGGATTATTTTCTTGTTGATTACCATAGATTTAAAAATCATGGTGCACAATATTTGAAAATTGAATTGAACCATTAAAATACATTTTTTACTACACTTGATTTTATAAAATGTTCTTGTTTTATTTGAAATTATAATTATTGTTGAAATACTTAAATAAATTGAATTAACTATTAAAAATGGATTTGGAAATTGATATCTGTATGTAGAGAATGTGATGAATAGAATATTATAAAACCCATATTAGAATCTCTGAAATTCTTAATTGAATTTGTTTTAATAAAATAGTTCTCCCATTTAATGTTTTAATTTTGGGTGATACTATGAGTTTCATGTGTGATTGAGAGGGGAACTTATCTATTCCAAATAATTTTTTAATATTGAACTCATAAAAAATAATCAAAAAATTTTAAAAGACCCCCTAGAAAAATTATTTACTAATATTCCCATTTTCAATATATACAATTTTTAGGTTTTTATGGTTTTTAAAATATTAAATTCAATGTTTTGTACCAGTGGAAAAAATCCATATTCATTTTGAGGGATTAAAAATCATTTGATGTTGTTAGAATTGAAGGATTTTTGAGTGATATTTTATCACTATTATTATAGAAATAATGTTAGAAAACAATGAAATGAAATGTGACATGTTATATTTATATGGAATTAGAATTATAATTTGATGAAAATTTATTTTTGAAAATGCACCAACTACCATAGACTTCGTGAAATGGAACACCTCAAGGTGAAAAATTATAAAATATTACTATAACTCCATTGAAACTATAGAAATATGGGCAATTAGGATCCCAGGTTGAATCTATTAGACATTAGGGAGTCTTTTTTGAAAATATATATAGGCCCCTTTTAAATTCTACACGTTCTTTGCATTGTTCTACACAAAACATCATGAGTGAAAAAATTCAAATAAGAGTTTATTACTATTGAAAATGATTTTATTCATGGAATGGAAATAATTAACCATGATTATTACATAGAAACTGATTTCTAAAAACATAAATATAATTTAACAAAAGAATTAGAATGTGGAACCTTGGTTTTAGTATCATGTGAGATATTGAAATCCAAAGGATATTCTTATTAAATTATCATTTTCACATAAATCATACTTTTATGCACTCTAAGAACAGGTATATTAGTGTGAACTGAATTTTGGAAATCATAGAAAATAGCATTAGAGACATGATTTTTTCAATTTATAGTTTGATGATATTCATTAATTATGGTATGTGCATTTAACCTAGGTAGGATATATATTCTTATAAATGATTCATTGTAAATAATTTAAGTAATTTTAATTTCATTAAAGTGAAATTAATTTACTGTGAAGTATTTTTATGTGGCATCATTTTTTTATTTTTTAAAAATAGTGTTGGTTTTTTCAATTAGGGTTTTCTTTTTTAAAATATCTAAAAAGGAATATTTGTTTAATAATTTATAATTGGATGAAAATTTACATGTTTGTTGGTGATATTATTATAATTCAGTGTATTTTTTGTATATATTTTTGTGTTTTTATTTATTTCTTTTTCAGATAATTTTGAGAATAGTTTTTTTTAACTTTTATGTATTAAAATACCAATAATTTAAATTAAATTTTAATGTAATATGAAATAATTTTTCCAAATTTCCTACATTCAATTTTAATTTTTTTGGGATTTTATTCTTTACATATCACTTTTATAAATAAGTATGTGATTAATAGTATACTGGTTGAAAACAAATCACAAGGTATAATAAATAATAATTTAAAAGAATAACATTTTTTTCAATAGTGTACACCACATTCAACACCAAGCCTAAATTTCTTGTGATATACTATTTTAGCATGGTCGTTATGACTCAACCATTAAAATCATATGTATTAATAGAAATAATCGCATTCTAAAAATTATGTATGATTATTTTAGATTAAGAATATATTATGTTAAATAATGATAGTATTTTTAGAATTTTCAATACATGCTTCCAAAATATATATTTTCATAAAAAAAATTTATTATTGTTTTTTTTAGTAAAGAAGGTTTAAGAATTAATTTTTCATCCAAAATGTTTTTCTTGATTTTTTCTAATTCATTAATAAATAAATCTTTTCCACTTTTCTAAATTTAATATTGTAAAATATATTTAATATTTGTTATCCTCATAATTAATATTTTTAAATAATGTCAACCTAATTTTTTGTCACAATATACTATAAAAATTGCCTAACATTTTCTCCAAGGTAAAAGGGTGAATTTGGTAAGACTAGGTTTAAACTAAGTGACAAATCCACCATTTTAATCATAATTATTATGAGATAAATTTTATAAAAAATTATCACCTTAGTCTCAAGATACAATTATTTGTGGGACACTTTTCCATTAATGTGACCTATACAATAATTCAATTCCAAAAAGTCAAAATGTAACACTCATTCCCCTAAATAACTCATATATTTTCACATAGGGATGAGTATAATTGTAGAATTAAAATTAATTTAAATTTTGGGTATAATGAAATTATTTTAATTTTTTTTGGACTCCTCATTTGTTAATAATGTTTTAATGATCATAAATCCTATCTATTTTGTAAACCCTGTCAGTCCTCTTTAATCTATCAAAAATCATGTGTACAGTTGATAAGTCTCTGTAAGGATTAATTAATTATTGTAAACTATTTTTTTAATAATGAAATATTGTTATAAATGATTATGTTAAATTCTATCTATTAATATCACTATTTATGTCTATGTATAGATATTTGGCTAAGTCTAAGAAACTATGAGTCTACCACCAGTTATGCTTTTTCTGGCAGAGGACTAAGACACCATGACCAGACACCGTGACATATACACCATGACCAAACACCGTGACCAGACACTGTGACCAAGACACTATGACCAGACACTATGACCCAAACACCATGACCATATACTGTGACCAGACACCATGACCTAGACACTGTATCAAGGAGACACCATTTCATTGAGACACTGTTTCATGAAGACATTGTTTCTAGATAGACAATGACACTATCTCTTAATCTGTTTTTTCATTTTTCAATTTAATTTCTAGCAGTCATATTTGAAGATTTTAAATGCACTGATATAATTAATGTTTCTTTGTAGAATTTTCACCTGACAGTATGAGGTAAAAGGTTCATAATACATTCATCATGTTGGCTACGACACAATAATTATTAAAATAAAAAGAACACTACTTTCGAGAAGAAGAAGTGGTGATAATAGTGAAAACATGGAAACAAGTGTGTGCACAATAACAAATAAGAATGGGAATTCTTGAAAGAAGAACCAACACATGAAACACAAAACTGTTGAAGAACACACGAAGCATACATGAATCCTAGAGTTGAGGAAATTTTTTCACTCTAAACTCCATTAAGAACATGATCTAGATATAGCTTACTTTTGATACTATATTGTTTACAATAGAACACTATTTCTGAATCTTCTTCATCTTATATGTCCATAGCTGCATAGACAAACACTCAGAGCACTTCTAACCTTATACCATCATTTTTTGATCTGTTGTGTAATATATTTATCTTTAGAGAAATGTGTGTTTCTATATAAAAATAATCATTTTCTCCTACATTAAATTTAAGGATACAATATATCCATTCTCACACTTATTTTCACACTTGTGCATTCCCACAAATACGTGTAGAAGTGGTCGAGCAGTGACCTGGTAGTTCGTAACCACAAAGAGTCGTGGAAGAGGTCGTGTGACCTAGACTGTCCTGTGTATTGTTGTTAACCCTGATCCATGGTGTGGATTACATTTATTTATATAAACTACATGGTGGAAGGGGATCACCTAGTGAAGTGGATTAGGTATCATCTTGAGACTGAAAGACTTGTTTTATATCCTATGTGTTATTTAATTTACATTACTTTATATTGCAATATAATTCAGAAATCACTAAATTTACATTGATAGTTAATCTTAGGAGGAAGTTATAATTGATTTTCCTTATTAGAATAGCTTCAAAAGTAATGTTAATAAATAATATTAAGATTACTTAGAATTAATCAATCTTTTGGGAAGTAATTTAAACAGTCATACATTCATAACCATATTACATTGATTAACTAGGCTGTATTTACAATTATTGTGGAACCTATTTAAGAATAATTTTTAAATTGAAATTTTTATAGATACTCAATTAATCCCCCCACCCCCTTGAGTAGTATACTCTAGCAAACATTTTCTATCAGAGGGTTTTTTTATTTCTATTAAGACTCTTTTTTTGTCCTTATTCAACTTTGATTTTAGTTTCACTTTAATGATCTGTAAATTTATTTTAATTCTAAATTTCTAGTTATTTTAATGAAATTACATATCATGGAAAATAGATTAGAAGGTGATGAAACAAATATACTACCATTAATTAATGGAACCAGTTATGCTCAATGGGAATTAAAATGAAAATGCATTTAGAAAGTATGATTTTGGAAATCTGGTCTTCAATTATTGATGAATATAAAATTCCTACTTCTAATAGATTCACATGGGATGACCATACCAGGAATTCCTAAAATAAAACTTTTAATGATATGAATGCTTTATATTTCTCATTAGAAGATGATTAATTTAATAGAATCTCAAAATTTTGAACTGCCCATGAAATTTGAAATACCTAGTTTGTTTCAAATGAAGGAACTTCTAGTTGAATGAAATTAAACATAATACTTTTACTATTAAATATGATAACTTCAAAATGAAACATGATGAGCCTATTTATGACATGTTTCTCAGGTTCAGCGAAATTTACAACACAATGATTTCTCTTTAAATATAAGTCAATTCCAAAGAACAAATCATGGGGATTCTCATTTTCCTACATAACAGATGGAGAGGAACCACTGTCTCTATTAGAGAATCATGCGACATCAAAAAAATACATGTAAATGAACACATTGGAAAACTGATGATGCATGAAGAGGATTTGAAAATCATGATGGAAGAGGATGTTGAACCCAAAAAAAATTTCTGAACAATACCACCACCTATAAACACAAAGAGAATATAAAATTGGATATCTCTGTAGAAAGTTCCAGCAGTGAACAATCATCACTTGACAGTGACGATGAGATGGGTCAATTATCCATAAGGATTATGAAATTTTACAAGAAGAATAAATTTTTTCAGAAAGCCTATCTTCAAAGGAAGATATGATCAAAACGTAAGTTGGAAGAATGATTGGAAAACATTATTAGTCTAATGAGATAGTATGTTATTATTGTAATAAAATAAGACATATAAAGTTTTTCTGTCCCAAGATCATGTATAAAAAGAAATAAAAGGACAAAGATAAAAAGTATAAAAAGGCAATTAAAGAAACATAGAGTTATTATGAGGACAGTTCAAGTAACTCATAAGCTTCACATGATAAACATCATAAAAAATAAAATATATTTTTTATGAAAAACACATTTGAGGTAACACTAGAATCTCTTATACATAATTCCTATTATTTTGGAGATGAGAGTGACTCTGGAAATATGTCAAACTAGGAAATGTTTGAATACTATAATATGCTTGATGAAACATGAAATGAATTAAAAGATAAATACATTTCTTGGAAGAAACAACATGCTCGTACCTCAATTGTAAAAATTTAACATAGTATAGAACGAGGGAAAATGCTCAATTACCCAATGAAAACAAATAACTAAAACTATCTAATGAGAAATTAAAAAAAATATTTTGAATGGTTAACTTATGATAAAGATACCCTATTACAAATTCTAGGTAAACAGATTGCTCAAAAATATACTACTACCATCGGCTATCAACCTGGTAAAAGAAATATTGGAAGAACTAGTTTTGTTTCTAAGTCTATGAAATACAACATTACTTATTATTCTGGAAAACATTCTTCCAGTTCATGTTATGATAAAATATATACTATTTCAATCTTTTTTGGACCAAATTGAGATTATTTTTCAGGTACATTAAATTATTCTTATAGTAAACCTATGAGTAAAATATGGTTTCCTGAAGCACTAGTCACTAATATTACTGGACCCAAACAGTTATGGGTACCAAAACTTGTTTTTATTTGGCAATTTTTTAGGAATGTTTCTTAAATATGTCCTGTAAAACCTCATGGTACTTGGATAGTGGGTGTTCAAGACATGTGATAGTAGACTATAGATGCTACAAGAATCTAATAAAATTTGAAGGAGGACATGTCACCTTTGGTGACAATGCCGATGGAAAGATTATTTTCCTTGGAAAAATATGTATCTCTAACTCAGTTTTGATTTACAAAGTACTTTTTGTTAATGGGATAAATATAATCTTCATAGAATTTCACAACTATGTGATGATGGATTTCATGTTAAATATGTAAATGTTTCTTGAAATGTTTTCAATTATAAAAATTAATTATTATTTTCTTCTTTAAGAAATAAAAATATTTATTCTGTAAACATAGATTCATTAGTTTCTCAAAATGATTAATGTTTAAGTGCATTTCGCAATGAATCTTTGCATTGGATTTGGAGACTTAGAAACTGTAATACAAAATCCCTTTTAATGTTAACTAAAAAAGCATAGTCAAATACCTACCCAAACTTGAGTTTCAAAATGATAAAGTGTGTAATCCTTAGTCAAAAGGGAAAGCAACAAAAAATTTCCTTCAATCCAAAGAAATAAGTTTCAAACCCCAACATCCATAATTGGATTACATGGATTTGTTTGGACCTCCTAGAGTTTCATGTATATATTGGAAGAACTATGTTTATGTACATGTGGATGAATTTTCTTGATATACATGGACATTATTTTTGGCTCACAAAAGTGAATTATACTCTCATTTTAAAAAATATCCCAATACTATAGAAAATAATTGTGTACATAGAATTATATCCTTAAGAAGTGATCATGTCCATGAGTTTTGAAATCAATAATTTAAATCCTTTTGCTCACAAAATTGCTATAGTAATAATCTTTCTTCCCCTAAAACACCTCAATAGAATAGAGTTGTAGAATAAAAAAATATAACCCTGCTAGAGATTTTTATATACATTCTTATACAATATGACATAGAAATTTATTATTGGGTTTAATATGTGAATACAGCTTTCTATATTATCAATAGAGTGTTGATTAAACCTATTCATAAAAGAACTCTATATGATTTGTGGAATAATAGAAAACCCAAAGTTATGTACTTCAAAGTATATGGTGGGAAAGTCTATATCATTAATACTAAGGATAATATTGATAAATTTTCTTCTAAGAGTGATGAAGGAATATTTTAAGGATATTCAATCTCTAGTAAAACATTTAGAGGGTTTAACAAAAGAACTAATTGTGTGGAAGAATATGTTCAGGTCTAATTTGGAAATTAATTGAAAATCCTCTAACCATCCTGTGAATGAATCTGTGGAAGATTCCATCATTTTAAATTCTCTAGATTCAAGTCGCAAAGAAGTTGAACCCGTTAAATAGCCTGAAATCACTATCCCTTCTTTTTCTACAGCTATTATAACTCTTATGAGTCATCCTTTAGATTATGGTGTTGGATACATAGATAAAGGAACTCAAACAAGAGGATCACTTAGAAATCAGGATAAAAATCAGGTCTTCTTTTTAAAACATGAACCTAAAAACATTAATAATGTTATCAATGATGAATTTTGGGAGACAAATAAGCAAGAAAAACATAATCAGTTTGAACGGAACAATGTTTGGAAACATGTTGACAGACCCAAAGAAACATTCACCATAGGCACTAAACAGGTGTTTAGAAATAAGGTAGTTAAAGTTGGTAATATGGTTAGAAAGAAGGCTAGATTATATGAAAAAGGATATAGTCATGAAGAAATAATTGACAATGAAGTGACCTTGGAACTAGTATCTAGAATCGTACCCATCAGAATTATGATTTCTTATGCTACACATCTGTATTTCAAACTATATCGAATGGATGTTAAAAGTGAATTTCTAAAAGGGTATATAACTGGGGATTTCATTGTTGAGAAACCGCCTAGTTTTACAAACCCTCATTTTCTAAACTGTATTTATTAATTATAAAATTCAATATATGGTTTAAAACAATCTCAAAGAGCATGGAATGATGGACTAAGAACTTTTCTTATTTCCAATGGTTTTACAAATTGAATAGCTAACCCTACACTTGTTATAAAAAAATTTCCAATGATATTTTTCTTAGTTCAAATATAAGTACATGGCATTATATATGGATCTTTAAAAAATTATTTATGTATTGAATTTTATAAAATGCTACAAAACTAATTTCAAATGAGTTTTGTAAGAATCATGTTTTTTCTATAAAAGACTTTGGTATATTATTGATGTTATTCTTGAGAAGCTCCATCAGACGACGTGTTATTCTGAGCCCCGGTGTGGCCGAAATTAAATTTTCATTATTTTCACACTATGGATTCCAAATAAATGGGATAACTCCTAAATGGTGTTTCGGATCAGAAATATTAGTGTACGAATGGTTCCGGAATGGGGTGTTTACCCTAGGAATGATATAAAACAAGTCAACGCGGGGTGTTTGGTCCCCTCCCTCGCTACCAGAACATTAAACAGATAAATTAATTAATTTATTTATTCATTTAATGGTTAAACTCAATTATCTATTAAACGGCTACTCAGATGGGAAAACCAATATCACCATTGAGTCCGGAGTGTGCCTTTTACCCTAGGAGGGTTGTAATTTTCACGGGCGCTGGCCTTCTATGAAAAATGTCGCCATGGGAATTTTCGTAATTTGGTGGCTTCAGGCGTTCAGTTTGATAACTTTTGAACGAGGCCTTAGATTATAATTCTGAGACCTCCGTTGTGATCGTGAGGTGGTTTTTACCCTAGGGGAGTCTTAACATCGACCCCGTCAAGGGTTTCGAATGCGGGTTAAATTAAGGGTTTAAATTAATTGAAATTTTAATTATTATTTGTTATTTATTTAAAACCTTCTCCCCCCTCCCCTAATTGTTCTTCCCTGGTAGGAGGTCTCAAGGAGGAAGCTCTCCACCACGGTCAAGCTCTCCTCTCCCAATTTTGAGCGTTGCGATGGATCATACGGGAAGCGTCGGGAAAAGCCCAACAAGGTAGGATCGTGTGTTTCATTTTTTTTATTTCCCACACCTACTTTGAGCTCGATTCATTGTGTCCAATTTCTATTTTATCTTCGATAAAATCCAATAGTTTCATAGATTATCTTCTGAGATTTCCACCGCACTTTTCAGATTGAAAATCCGAGTTTCGAGGCAATTGAAGTAGTCCATCGAAATCTGCGGGTTTTTGAGGTTATCCGGCCAGATATGGCCTCCGGTGGCGGTCCGGCGAGATCTCCAGCAGCGGTGCGGGTGAGCTGGATAGCGAAGCAGCGGAGGTGCGATCGAGGGCGTCAGCGCGAGGTGGTGGCTCCAGGAAGGGCGACACGGCTGGTGGTCGGGACTCGTGGTCGATCTGAGCAGGCGGCTTGTGGCCATAGTGTCGGGGTCGAGTGCAGGAACCGAGGGGATCCGGCGGTAGGCACCTCGGGCGCAACATGGGAGGATGGACCGGTCTTTGGCCGGTTCACGTGGGGGAGGAGACCGGGCTCTTTGTACCACGACTGGTAGACAAAGGACCTACATATGAGGGTCTTGTTTTTTACGAGGGAGAAGACCGCAAGAGAAAAAAAATTAATAATTAGTTTATAATAATAATAATAATAATATTATTATTATTATTATTATTATTATTATTATTATTAAAATGATTTATATATCATAAATCATCTGTAGAGTGTCTGTTTTTTGAACCTTCTATGGCGAAACATCCCTTAAATCGAGACTATCTTTTTGAGATGGTTTCGGGAGTTTTTAATTCCCAAAACTAGGGGCCTCGGTGGCGCGACACGCCTTTAAGTGAATTGGCATTTTTTCTGGGGGTTTTGTTTTGGGTGACATGGACACATCCGATGTCCGTTTTGAGAGCTATCAGTGGAGTTGAGACCCTAGTGTTGAGGTTTAGATTTCCAGTGTGGTTTCAAGAGTTGAAACCAAAGTTGAGGCGTGGTCCCCACAGCTCGTCTTTCGAGCTGCGTGCAGTGCTTTACAACTTTTTAATCAGACATCCGTTTTGGGCATGTGACCAGTCAATTTTGGGGGTTTTTCAGAGGGCATTGCATTGGCGCAGTCTTCCCGCTTTAATTCTGCATGATGGTGCAGGCCCCGCGAGGGCCGATTTGGGAGTTGACTGGGATTTCCAGCTTTATCGTCGGGTGTCCGTTTTGGATAAGTGCATAGTCAATAATGTGTAATTTTTTGAGAGGATCGAAATGGTGTGATCTGTTTGTTGTGCTTCGGGACTGGGATGCAGGTCCCACACACCACCGCTCATGTTAGATATGTTGAAATGCATCTTTTTATCCAGATATCTGTTCCACTCATGTGTGCAGTCCTTTTGACGTGTCTTCCCGAGGGGATCGCAATGGTGCGATGCGTCCGACTATTTTTGGGATCGGGGCTTGGGATCAGAGGATTTCATTCGAGTGTAAAGCGGTGTTGGCGACTTTTCCATTGGATATCTGTTTGAGAAATTTAAATTGTTGATTTCCCATGTTTTTTCTTGAGGATAACAACGGTGTAATCCTTTCAGGCGAGCGGAGCCTCTTTCGCGATCTTATTAAATGTGGAAATATGAAAGGTGCTCCGGTGGCGGTTCTTCTACTATGTTTGTAGCAGACCATTGGCATGTGATCACATGCACTCACATGTGAGTGAAGTAATGCTTGAAGAGTTTTAGTTGGTCATGCCTGGGCCAATTAGGTTGAAGGTTGAGTTTTTACGTTTACGTGCTTCACATTGACATAGGGTGCCTTGTGCACGATAGCCTTTGGGATAGAAATGTGGTATACTCTGGGAGTATATGGGAATGCTTGGAGGTACATGTGGATGTTTTTACCTGTGAACGTTTGTGTGCTTGGTTGGAGTTTACTTGGGTACACACGTCGTGTGGACCCCATGTGCGTGTCGAGTTATGCTTTGCGTACCCTTGACCTCTCATGACATAGAGGGTCCCTCTGTACTCGTTTGTTTTACTAGCAGGGTTGAGTTTTCCCCTTGTTCTGTTCTCATTTGATGACCAGTAGGGTTGAGTTTCCCCTAGATTTTTTCTCATTTGTTGACCAACATGGTTGAGTGGTTTCCCCCTGGTCCTATTCACGATGGTTTCGACCAACAGTGTTGAGTGGTTTTCCCCTGGTTCTATTCTCGATGGTTTGGCCGACAGAGTTTCTTTGTATTCCCTGGTAGAGTTTTTATGGATTTCGGTGTTACCAACACATTACGCAGGCACCGATCCTCTACCCAGGAGGTGGTTTCGAATAGGGCTGGCCAGTTGTACCATCCCACAGGGATGGCCAGTGAGGTACCATCCAGTAGGGATGGCCAGTGAGCTACCATCCAGTAGGGATGGCCAGTGGGTTGCCATCCAGCAGGGATGGCTAGTACAGCGGTGTTTACCGAGTAGTACCATCCAGCATGGATGGCCAAAGAGGTTCCGAGTTTACCTCCAGAGGGGCTGGGAAGTAGTCCTCGATGCCGAGTTTACCTCCAACTAGACTGGGAAGTGGTCCCCAATGCCGGGTTTACCTCCAAGTGGGCAAGGAAGTGGTCCCCCGTGACAGTTACGAGCCTCCCTCAAGTGGAGTACCCATTCACGGGACTGTGCATTGGGACACGTCGACGAATTTAGCCAGGTCTCCCTCTAGTGGATTACCCTTTTACGGGACTGGCCAGTGTGGCACCCGTCAACTCTTGCCGGGTCTCCCTCTAGCGGGAACCCGTCGACTTCCAGGGTTTACCCTCCAGCGGGGCTAGGCAGGGAGACGCCTTTCGACTTTGAGAAGACCTCTCGACTGCGGGGAAGAGGCGAGGTGTGGCTTGACGTTCCCCCAAAACTCTCAAGTACGATGGGCACTTTCCCTACTGATACACATCCTTGTGACACGACCTAAACCCATGTGGGTGAGTTAGTGCCGCCCAAAGCTGATAGTGTCAAGGGGTGGTGATTTGAGCACCTTGACTTGCAGTTCGGGGCAGGCGTACAGATGCTGGGCATCGATGGTGTTTACTTCTAGGACTTTTGGCTACTCACTTTCTTGGGCTGAGCTACGGGATGGATATCCCCTTAAGATCTTTTTTGGGCTTCTTGAAAGAGCATATTGTTGTGTATACCTTGTTCCAGTACCCACTTTATGGGTTTTGGTTACTCTTATTCTAGGAAAGGAGAAGACGTGCGGGGTATGCCACGTGTTATCTGTGTCTAGCTTCTCGTGGTTGGACGAGTCTACTCTCCTACTATAGGTAGTGAAGACTCAATGGGAAGTTTATCTTCTCACCATTTCCAGCTCCTTGTGTATGGACGTGTCTACCTCCTTTCTCTTGTTGTGTTGAGCTATGCTCTATTCTATTACTCTTGCTGCACTCTCGGTTGTACTACTTTACCTTCCCCTATTCGATCTACTGCTCACCCTTCGGTACCACCTTTGTTTATCCCTCAAGCCTTTGTGGTATCCTACTGTGTATTTTTATACTCACCCCTCCTTGGGCTTTTCAAGCACATGGTGTGACCTTGCAGACGACGGACAGGTTGGACGTGACATTAGTGGAGCTTAGGATTTCGAGAGCATGGACCACATGTGATGGTTGTTGTCAGGTTCTAGGTGGGGAATCCTTCCAACTATTTTCCTTTGTTTACTTGTTTCTGGGTTGTGCCACTTTTCTAGTTGGGCGCGTATTTTTCCCCTTTATATTTTAGTTTACCTTCAGCACTTTATTTGTACTATTTAGAGGTTGATTCACTTCGTGGTTTAATTATATCTTTTGGTACTTTACTTTTCTTATACTCTTCACTTCATCAATGAGTGTGATGCGTGTGTGTGTACAGGTACTTAGGAAAAGGCCTCCCCGAGTTGTTATGCCTTTGCCACTGGTCGCCAGCCCATGGCCTAGGGAGGTGGGTTTGGGGTAGTTGCGGCTCAAGCCCGGGGTAGGGTCGGGTAGTGAAAAAGTGGTATCAAAGGTGGTTCATTCCTTGGGACATTTTTCAGAAGTCCCTAAAAAGTAATTGGTTGGGATTTAGGGAAACGGTTCTAACGTGTCTCGAGAGCATCTCTCAGGCTAGGGAGTCCAGTGATGGTGTGACAGCCGACGTATCCATTCACCAGGACCCTGATAACCCGCTTGTCGACTCGACATGCTCATACACTTGTTGTAGGGAAAATTGGTTTCTGCATCACATAGGATTGAGTCTTGATTGTCCTTCTTGATTTATCTCCCCATTGTTGTTACTGTTATATTCACATATGCTTATCTGACCGCGACACTCCTTCATAACATTCAGGATGTCTCTGCGAAGGCAGCCAGCCATGATAACAGCTTTGGTTCGTGACGACGACCCTGTGAGATATGAGGACTCAGTCCAGGACCCATCATGCAAGCCCCTTTCTCCAGGTGGTCCGGTAGTAGAACCCCCACCTGGTGAGTAGCAGAAAACTTCAACAGAGAAGATTGAGCTTGAGCGCAGGTTGAGCGTGCTCTGTGAGTTCCAGCGGCAGAGACCGTTGAGGTTCAGTGGTGAGACAGATCCTCAGGGAGTAGATGTTTGGATCGATATAGTGGTTCACCTTTTCAGGATTGTGCAGATGCTGGAAGATCGTATGTTGGATTTGGCCGCCAACCTTCTCCATGGAGCAGCTTGGCGTTGGTGGTGTCTTGTGACTCAGTGTCTTGACGAGTCGTCGCTTTCGTGGGGCGACATTTAGTTGTTGGTTCATGCAATTTTTTCCCCTCCTGCTTACACTCCATTTGGATTTAGGTGCTCCTACAGTTTCAGTAGGTAGGGATGATGGTGGCTGAGTACACGGCTTGTTTTGCAGACCGTGCACGCTTTTACCCAGACTTGGTCCATGACAGAAACTTCCAAGCATTGATGTTCGAGTAGAGTCTCTGCAGAGAGATCTGTGTTGTCATAGTACCCTCCAGCATTCCCACATATTATGAGGTGCTCGAGAAGGAGCTGGTGACAGAGAGATTCCCATCGGATTCTACTGTTGGTGTTTCCAGCTGGCACAATAGATCAGAGACATCTGCCGCAGCTAGTGGTCGTCGGTATGCAGAACCTCAACACGGGTGGCTTTCTAACAACCAGACTCAGGGGCATGGTCGTACACCAAAGTGGCGCCGAAGGGCACTAGGGAAGACCAGAGATTGTTAGTGATATTCTTGGGATGTTCGTGGTCAATTGGCATGGGAATTCCTAACCCGGCATGCTATGAATATTGGGCAGGCAGCTGGTGCACCACCACGGTAGAAACAGTGCCGTGATCGGAGTAGCGCCTAGAGAGGTGGTTCTGGTAGAGGAGTGGGGGGAGCTAGATGTGGAGGAAGATCTTACGATGTCTTTCCATCACAACCAGGTGGTCCACATCAGGCTCTGGGAGCTAACAATTGGGACCACAGACAGCCACGTGCTTTGGATGGCTATGATGCTGCAGAGCATGAGGTGATAAGAGGTACGCTCAAAAACTCTTCTACTTTTTGTAGTAGAATTGTAAGGCTCTTTGTGCGAAATTCTTTTCCCCATACTCCTTGTTTGAGTGTTTACCAGGGTGGTGTGGGGTGTCATTGTAACCCTTTGTTGGTAAGGTAAAAGGTGTGGGACCTTTTCTTTAGTTGATGGTGTCGACTCCTTCGCTCTCCGAGCGTGTAAGAGAGTCTGGGTCGTAAGACATCGACTATAAAATCTTGTGTGACCATATATCCTTGGGTGTTTCACCATATGGATATTCTGAAGGAAGGAATCATCAGGCTTTGTCCCAGGTACAATCGGTGACTCCAGTCGTAGTGTGCGACGTAGTGGTTTTGGTCAGGCAGGTGAGCTACCCCCAAGATCCTTTGGGCCATTTGAGACCGTGCGAAGGGATGGCGAGGTTCCATACCGCCTTTCCCTAACCACAAGGTCTGGAGTGGGTGAAAAACCTCTCCCACGTGACTTACCTGAAATGATGTGTGCGTGCTCATATGCACGTCATCGGCAAGGGAATACCTCGCATGAACAGATCAAACCCATTGGTCTATGTGCGGTGACATGGGACTGTGCAAGAGTTCTTCTGGGTATGGGATAGCCAGGTGTGGGCTTAGTACCCTGATCTATTCCTTGGTTTTTCTTTTCACAGATGAAAATCATGAAGGAGGGAATGATTTAAGAACCCAGTTTTTTCTATAAAAGACTTTGGAATATTCTTGATATTATTCTAGAGTAGCGCCTTCAGACGGTGTGTGATTCCAATCCCCGGTGTGGCCGGAATTATATTTTCAGTGCGTTCACACTGGGCACGCCAAATAAATTGGATAATTCTTAAACGGTGCTTCGGATCAGAAATCTGAGTGGAAGGATGGTTCCAGAATGGGTTTTTTACTCCAGGAATGACATCAAACAAGTCCGTTTGGGGCATTTGGACCCCTCGCTCGCTACCGAAATGTTAAACAGATAAATAAAACAATTAATTTATTGTTTTAATGGTTAAACTCAAGTATCTATTAAACGGTTTCTTATATGGGGTAACCGAGAGGACCGTTGAGTATTGAGTGTGCCGTTTACCCTAGGAGGGGTGTAATTTTCATGGGTGCGGGCCTTCTGTGAAAAATGCCGCCACGGGCGTTTTCGTAATTTGGCGGCTTCAGGTGTTTAGTTAGATAACTTTTTAATGGGACCTAAGATTAAAATGTTTAGAAGTCCGTTGTTCTCGGGAGGTGGTTTTTACCCTATGGGAGGCTTAACCTCGACCCCGTCAAGGGTTTCAGATGCGGGGTAAATTAAGGATTTAAATTAATTAAATTTATAATTAAATTTTCTTCTTTATTTATACCCTTATCCACCCCCCTTGTTTGTTGTTCCCTGGAAGGAGGTCTCAAGGTGGAATATCTCCACCACCGTCAAGCTCTCCTCTCCCAATTCCGAGTGTTGCGGCGACGACATATCATGCGGGAAGCATCGGGCAAAGCCCAAGAAGGTAGGATCATGCAATTCATTTTTTTAATTTCCCGCACCTACTTTGAGCTCTATTAATTGCATCGAATTTCTGTTTGATATTCGAGAAAATACCATTGTTTCATAGATTAACTTCTGAGATTTCCACCGCACGTTTCGGATTGAAAATCCGAGTTCCGAGGCAATTGAAGTAGTCCGCTGAAATCTGCGTGTTTTTTATGTTATCCGCCCAGATATGGCCACCGGCGGCGGTCCGACGAGATCTCTAGAGATGGTGCGGGCGATCCGGATGGCGAAGAAGTAGAGGCACGGTCGAGGGTGTCGGCACGAGGTGGAGGCTCTTGGCGGGGTGACGTGGCTGGCAGCCAGGGCTCGCGGTCGAGCGAGCGCAGGCGGCAAGCGGCAACGGTGTCAGGATCGAGCACAGGCGGCGAGGGGCTTCGGCTGGAGGCATCGGGTGTGCGACACGGGAGGATGGACCATCCTTTGGTCGGTTTATGGGGGGAGAAGAACGGGGTCTTTGGACCCCGGCTAGCAGACAAAGGACCTGCAAATGCGGGTCCTGTTCTTGACGATGGAGAAGACTGCCAGAAAAAAAAGAAATAAAAATTAATAATTAGTTTATAATAATAATAATAATATTATTATTGTTATTAGTATTATTAAAATGATTTATATATCATAAATCATCCACAGAGCGTTCGTTTTGGGCACTGTCTGCGGCGACACATCTCTTAAATCGAGAGGAAGTTTTTGAGATGGTTTTGGTAGTTTTTAATTCCCAAAATGAGGGGCCTCGGTGGCGCGACACACATTTAATTGAATTTACGTTTTTGGGGGTATTGTTTTGGGCGGCGCAGACACATCCAATGTCCATTTTGAGCACTGTCAATGGCGTTGTGACCCTGGTGTTGAGGTGGAGATTTCTAGTGTGGTTTCAGGTGTTGAAACCAGAGTTGAGGCGTGGCCCCCAGGGCCCATCTTTCTAGCTGCATGCAGCGCTTTACAACTTTTTCCTCAGACATCTGTTTGGGGCATGCGACCAGTCAATTTTGGGTGTTTTTCTGAGGGCATTGCATTGGCGCAGTCTGCCTGCTTTAATTCTGCACGATGGTGCAGCTGCCACGAGGCCCGTTTTGGGAGTTAGGGGTGATTTCCTGCTTTATCACCCGGTGTCCGTTTTGGACAAGTGCATAGTCAATCTTGTGTACTTTTTCAAGAGGATCGCAACGGTGTGATCCGTTTGTAGTGCTCCGGGACCGTGATACAGGTCCCACACATCACCATTCATGTTCGGTATGTCGGAATGCATCTTTTTCTCAAGATATTCGTTCTACTCAAGTGAGAAGTCGTTTTGACTTGTTTTCAGGAGGGTATCATAGTGGTGAGATACACCCGACTGTTTTTGGGACTGAGGCTCAGGATCACAGGACGTCGTTCAGGCGTAAAGCGGTGTTGGAGACTTTTCTGTTGGATATCCAATTGAAGAAAGTAAATAGTCTATCTCGCATGTTTTTCCGTGAGGAATAAAACGGTGTAATCTGTTAAGGCGAGTGGAGCCTCTTACGCGATCTTATTAAATGTGGAAATACGAAAGGTGCTCCGGTGGCGGTTCTTCTACTATGTTTGTAGTGGACCCTTGGCATGTTATCTCATTCACTCTTGTGTGAGTGAAGTAATTCTTGAAGATTTGTAGTTTCCTATGCCTAGGCCGATGAGGTGGAATTTTGGATTTGTTACATTTACGCCCTTCGCGTTGATGTGGGGTGCCGTGTGCACAATAGCCTTTAGGCTGGAAACGTTGTATACTCAGGGAGTGTATGGGAACGCTTGGAGGTACATGTCAATTTTTGTACCTGAGAATGTTTCTGCACATGGTTGGAGTTTACTTGGGGCCACACAACGTGTGAGCCCCATGTGCATGTCGTGTTCTGATTTTCGTACCCCTGACCTCTCCTGACATAGTGGGTCCCTCTGTTCTTTGTAACACCCGAGATTTTTATGAGAAATGTTTTATTTGATATACATCATCAAATGAATCTTTCAATACACACAAAACTATCTTTTCTTTCTTTACACGCAATTTCGACCTTCCTCGATAGCTTGTGTTGTACGCAATATCGAGTTTCACTAAACAACGATATGCTATTAAAATATTATTTAAACTAGCTGTTATGAATAGTAATACCCAATTTTTTAAAATTTGTAAATTTTACTTTTCAAAACGGACTTCATTTTTGGATTTGGAATATTGAAATTATCCTAGGGCTAAATTTTGGTATTTTTCTGAAAACATTCAATTTTTGATGAATAGTGAAAACACTGGGTTACTATTTAAAAACCCACTTTTTATTTAAATATTTTTTTTATTTTATTTAAATTTTTTTAGGTAAAAATTGATACATAATACCTATATAAGTTCAATTCAATTCATTGGAGTCATTTTATAATAATTTTAGATATATAAAAAAATTATTGAACTTTTCACCATCTTTTACCCACCTCCTAGGAGAATTTGCAAATTTACATAAAACATAATTTTACCGCTTCTATGAGTAGAATATTGAAAATCTAAGAGAGAAGGTTAATATCAAGGACTAAAATGTGGTTCAATGAGAAGAAAATAATTTTTGTGAATAGTAACTTTTTATTTTTTTAGCACTGTTAAAGGCAAATAGGGTAATTAAGGGTAAAAATGATATTATCATTACCTTAACACATGTCCTTTTTATATTGGATAAGTGTAATTCGACCAAAAACAACATTAGGAATAAAATATGACCATTTAGGTCCACATGGATTAGATTAGGACATTTAATATTATTTTATTTAAAGAATAATTAAAATAGTTAAAATCAACGTTTAATAACTAAAACATTTTTAATATAGGTTAATGTATAAGATCAATTCAACTATAAATATTCATTATAAAGATAAAAATATTTCCTACATAATGGTATTTTATTTATAATTTTTATACATTAAATAATTTATTTTATTTATGACACAATGATGATGCAGTAATTATATTATTAATGAAATATTAACATAATTGATGTTATAAATACCCAAAAATTGTAATTTGCAACTTTTTATGAATTCCACTAATTTTGTAGGTTGATATGACATGTTATTAGTGATTTAATTAACTTTTTGAACTATTCATTCTATAACGATTATCACAAAAATCAATTACCAATTAATGTCAAAATTGACATAAAATATTTTTTAAAACAAATATTATATTATTAATTGTTATTTTATTTCTAAAAATCTAATATTAGGCCAAATGACTTAGATAAGGTTATATATATTAATAATAAACAACTTGGGGTTCGTTTGGCTTGTTATAGTAAGTTTATTAACCTTATAGTGTAACAAAACAAGAAGACACGGTAAAAGTAAAATTATTTAACATAAAATTAAATCTTAATTATAAGGTTATAATAGAAACCTAAACTTGTCTAAAACAAATTGGTTGAGATGATTCTAACACATCCCCACCTTATCTTCAAAATAAATAAATTTGGGGCTATTAAAAACCGAATATGACTTTATAATAAAATAATATTTTTAGTTTTTACAATGGTGCCCCTCTCCTCCCTTATAAAAGGGAACCTCCTCCCTCTCTTCCTCACACCACATTGAGCCTTCAAGATTGGCCAAAACATGCCAATTTATCTTATACACTTCCCTAGAAACATTTTAGAGGTCATGTCCTTCTTCAAATACCATTTTTAGTGCACTAAGAAGAGGTTAAGAAGAGGCGCTCCAAAGAAGAGGTAATGTCCATTACCGATTCTTTCAACTTTATTTCTTCTTCTAATTATTCTTCTTTAGTTGTTTCATTATGAAGTAATAACATCAGTATCACTAATATTCTGATATGTTATTATAAGTATGAAACAACCCTATTTCACCATCTATCCATCCTACGGAACACGAAATCACCGCGCGTGCGTACGTACGGAATACCGTCTCCACGCCATGGTATAATCTATTTTTCACCATCACATTACATGGATGGGTATAATGGTGTAAATAATAACTATATATGATTATTTTAAAGTGATATTGATTCTGAAATATTATACATACACTCCAATACAATTCCACGATCATGGGAACGATATCATCGCTCATGCGTACGTACGGAATACCGTCTCCACAATATGATGCGACTCTTTCTACATGATCTTCATTACATAATGATTATATAAATGAATTGAATGAATAAATATGATATATATTACACTAATACTATTCTGGAAATTAGGTATCTATAACAAAAAAATAAGAATAAGAATTTATTCGACAAAACACGCATAAAAACAAAAAGTAATAAACACCAGAATATCAAGTAGCAATGAAATATTACTAATAAGAAGCTAATAATATGACCATATATGATATCATAACAATAAGTATTATTTTAGGAAAATAAAATGACATTATTTAAATCATTATACAGGAGGTCCAGACACTTATGAAGCAAATCAGACCTAAGGTAAAGGAAAATCTAGCAATCTCTATTTTTATCCGATATTTTTTTGCTTCAGAAATTACTAGGGAATATTTATCATCCACATCCATGTTTTGTCGATATGTAATATTATTTATATCCTCCTACAGCTGTTTAAATCCCATTTTACCATTCAGTGATTTTTTATTAAAAGATATGAAAGGAATATTTTGTTGTTTTTCGTAGGAGGTACTTTTTGACTTCTCCGGCCAAAGTACGAGAAGAATGTTTTTTAACTTATACGGCATGAATTTATTTTTATAACATTATTTCCCTGAATCTTCCTTTAAATGTTTTCATGTTTATTTTTAATCAACATCTTTTAGTTTAAAATTATATGACATGTTAAGAAAGGAAAATGTTTTTGAAGTAGAAAGATTATTTTCCTAAATAATGGAGTTTAAGTGTTTTATCAAAATTATTTTCCATCTAAGATAATATAGGGTTTTGTTTCTATCCATATTTTCACATTTATTTGATTATTCTATGATGGAATTATTTTTATGGAGTCGTTTTATCTTATATGGATTATGTTATGATGGCACAATGTTTAAGAATCCCATTTTTATTACATGGGTTATGCTATGATGTATGATTTATTATTTTGTGGAACACATAATAATGGATTCATTATGAGATGGGTGGGACCTATATCTCCCTCCAATGCATTGGGTAAAGATTTATATCTCATTAGATAGTCATGGATGGAATATCAGGTTAATCCGGTGCATTGAAAGAGTACTGAAATGTGGAGTGAACTTGGTTCGGAAATGGACTCTGTCTGCTAAGATAGTCTTGGAAATGAGTCTTTACTACTAAGAAATGAATCTCTATGATTGTGTGTGTATTACACAATGTTTCATGTTTTATGTTATGATTATTGGTATTATATTTCACTACTATGATTTATCCCATGTTATGAAATAATTATTTCTTTTGTAGGTTATGATTTTCAAAATGTTATGTTATTATGAATATGATGTGATTGATATTTCTTTTGTTTACCCTTACTGATCATTTGAGCTCACCCTTTTGAATTTTTTATTTCCCAGGTCAGGAAGAAGGTTAGTAAGTAGGATATGCCAAAAGGGAATCTATATATGATGAAATAAATGGGTTACAATGTAGATGATTTATGAACCAGTTGTTTATGTTTCCCAGTTTCTAAAGACAATATACCTATACGGTCCTTTCTTGGTTTTGTTATATGTTGTAATAAGCATGCTTCAATTTTTAAGTATTAAAAATGTATGTAAAGTGTGGTTCGTTATAGTTGGTATCAGAGGCAAAGGAGGTTTGAATGTATCTGATCCTTGGGAACTCTAACATGTGAGCGTTGGATGAAGCATGTATCTCCGCCCAAGGGCTTCATGAGGAAATGGCTGCCACTAGGGATGGTGGTGAGTCCCACCCAGGGGGTGTAGCTGCCCATGGAGTTCCCTGATAGGTATCAATTATAGTCCATTGAAAGTAATTCAAGACCGCTATAGTTGGTATCATAGGGAAGGTATAGTCAACCTTTGGAAACTAGGATGTGAAAGCCTTATTAAGAACCCTAAGGATATATGTAAGCATAGAACAAAATCTTAGTGTTTTAGTAATGGCCATGAATAACCTTTGATAAGACATTAAGTGTAAAAAAATTTCTTGATCTTTTGGTTTTCCTATTATAATTAGTGTTTCTCACACTATTCGTCTTGGTTTTAGTCAATGGATGGAACCCGAAGGAACAATGTTAATGCAAAATGCGATGGGCAATGCAATGATGGTCCCCCTGAGCAACCAAACGTTGTGGGAGCTGGAATGAAAAATCTTGTAGCCATGCTCACACAACTTTCTCAAGACATGAATCATTCATGACATCCAAACAAGCAAAGGAATGAGAAACATTATGTTGAATCCTTCATGAGGCATCGTCCACCTTCATTCAGTGGGTCTACTAATCCATTAGTTGCTGAACAATGGATCAGTACTAATGAAAAGATATTTTCAGTTCTTCAATGTTCTGAACATGATAAAGATATCTTAGTAGTGTATCGTTTGGAAGGGAATGCTGATCAATGGTGGAATCTTATCAAGAATACGAGGCAAAGAGATGAAATTGAGTCCATGGAATGGGATGGGTTTAAGAACATAATTTTAAATAAGTACTTCCCTCGTATTCTTCAAAAAACGATGGAGAATGATTTTCTTGAACTGAAGCAAATGGATGATGAATCTGTTGGTACCTATGAAGCATATTTTAGAATACTTGCAAGGTACTCTTCTGGTATGATTATCCAACCTGAGAGTAAGATTGATCAATTATTTAGTGGATTAAAACAAAGACATTGAATGGAGTTATCCATAAGGGACTTCAATGGCTACAAGGAAATCGTTCGATGTGCTATCAAGATTGATATGGAGATTGTTGTAACCCATCAGTCATATGGGTTTGATAAGAAGAGGAAAATAGAATTCAAAGGAAAATCTAAAGAGCACACTTAAAATAAAAATATTTTTCCCTCATGCTCAATGTGTGGAAAGAAATGTGGAGGGAGTTGTCTTAAAGGGACAAGTAAATGTTTCAAATGTGGAGAGGAAGGTCATTGGGCATTTGAATGCCGCAATGATGGGAAGAATATGTCTAGTGATGCGAACAAAGAAAAGGATACACAGAGTGCACCTCATACACTTAAATGTTACAAGTTCAAGGAAATGGGGAATTATGCCAATAAATGCCATAATCCAAGGTTTTTTATGATGATCGACCTCAACAAACTCTTAAGGCTAAAGACAAAGGAAAGTCACATGCAATTTCTATCAGTGATGTGGAGTATGAGAACGAAGTGGTGAAAGGTACACTTACCATGCACTATAAAGTAGAAAATGTTTTATTTGATTCTAGATCCACCCACTCTTTTGTTTCTAAAGAATTTTCTAAGGGTATCACCATATTACCTCAATAATTAGATGTTGAATTAGCTGTGACAACTCCTTATGGCACAACAGTCTCATCAAATGTTTATAATTCTTCTCCGATTGAAGTTTGTGGGAAAGTGCTTCCTGAAAATCTTTTGATCCTTCCTATAGTGGAATTTGATGTGATTCTTGGCATGGATTGGCTTTCTTTATATGGAGCTCATATCAATTTCCAATGAAGGTAAGTCACATTTCATATTCCAGATCAATCTACTATCGTCTATCGATGCAAGGATAAACATAACCTTCCAGTGGAAATTTCTTCCATATTATGGTTCTTGATTCCACTAAATGAAGGTTTTTTATCTCAAATGTTTGGAGAGATACTCACGATTAATAATACACCCCTTGTACGTGAGTTTGATGATGTCTTCCCAGAGGAATTTCCTGGTCTTCCACCAAATCGTGAAGTTGAGTTTTCAATAGAACTCGTATCGGGTGCTTTACCTATTTCAAAGACACCTTATAGAATGGCCCTAATTGAGATGTTGGAATTGGAGAAGAAACTCCAAGAGAATCTTGATAAGGGATTCATACGCCCCAGTGCATCACCTTGGGGAGCACCTGTTCCGTTTGTTAAGAATAATGTTGGATCAATGAGACTCTGCATTGATTATCGAGAACTTAACCAGATCAGTATCAAGAACAAATATCCTCTCTCATGCATTGATGACTTATTTGACCAACTACACGGAGCTCAATACTTTTCCAAGATTGATCTTCGTTCAGGGTATCATCAATTAAGGGTCAAAAGGGAGGATATACCAAAGACCGCTTTCTGTACAAGGTATGGACACTATGAATTTATATTGATGCCATTTAGTCTTACTAATTCCCTTGATATCTTCATAGATCTAATGAAAAGAGTCTTTATAGAATATCTTGATCATTTTGTGGTAGTCTTTATAGACGATATTATTATCTATTCAAAGAGCAAGGAAGAACATGAAGATCACTTGAGAATTGTATTGAAGACCTTGAGAAAGGAGAAGCTTTAAACCAAATTTACCAAGTGTGAATTTTGGCTTCAAAATGTGGCATTTTTGGGTCACATATTCTCCAAAGAGGGGATATATGTGGATCCAGCAAAACAGAGGTTTTTAAAAGATGGTCAAGACCAACAACAGTAACTGAGATCCGAAGTTATCTTGGTTTGGCTGGATATTATCAATGTTTTGTGAATTATTTTTCACGATTATCTAATCCACTCACCAGTTTGACTCGAAAAGGAGTTATGTCCGTGTGGACGGAGGAATGTGAAGAAACTTTCAAGGAGTTGAAAAGAAGGTTATCCAGTGCACCTGTACTCACACTTCCTTGTCGTGGAGAAAGTTTTGTGATCTACAGTGATGCATCCAAGAAGGGGTTGGGGTGTGTTCTCATGCAAAATGATATGGTGATAGCTTATGCCTCAAGATAGTTGAAAATCCATGAGAAAAATTACCCAACTAATGATTTGGAGTTAGCTATAGTATTCTTTGCATTAATGATTTTGAGGCATTATCTTTATGGTGAATGGTGTGATATTTATACTGATCATAAAAGTTTAAACTATATGTTCACACAAAAGGAGCTAAATATGCGCCGAAGAAGATGGTTGGAGCTGATTAAGGATTATGAATACTCCATTCATTACCACCCTGGCAAAGCAAACAAGGTTTCAGATGCATTAAGCCTACAAAACCATGCTAGCTTATCCATGATGAGGATCAAAAAAGATCCAATATTTATGGATTTCCAAAGGATAGATCTTGGAATTATAATGGAAGGGGAGATATCTTATCTTTCTAAAATGAATGATGAACCATCTATACATTTGAAAATTAAAGAGGCACAAAAATAAGATATAGAGTTACAAAAGAAGGTGAGAAATGTTCCTGAATTCAACCTTGATTATGATGGGATAATAAGGTTCAGGAATTGGGTTTTTGTTCATCCCATCCCAGAACTAAAGAAGGAGCTACTGGGTGAGGCTCAAAGTTTTTCATTCTCTATTCATCCTGGAAGCACAAAGATGTATAGGGACCTGAAAGAGTACTTTTGGTGGGATTGCATGAAAAGAAATGTTGCTGAATATGTCTCTTGATGCTTGGTTTGTCAGCAAGTTAAAGCTGAGAGATAGAAGCCTAAGTTTATGTTACAACCATTACAAATACCGTAATGGAAATGGGAAAACATCACTATGGACTTTGTCACTGGACTTCCTAAAACATCCAATGGCAATAATGCTATCTGGGTCATAGTTGATCATCTTACAATGTTTGCACACATCATTGCTATTAGAGAAGATTTCTCTATGGATCATCTTTCCATGATATATGTAAAGGAAGTAGTAAGATTGACTAGAGTACCACTTTCTATTATATCTAATCTAGAATCGAGGATTACTTCAAAGTTATGGTGAAGTCTTTAGCATACTCTGGATACAAAGTTGAGTTTCAGCACTGCTTATCATCCTCAGACAGACAGTCAGTCTGAGAGGACAATTCAAACTCTAGAAGATATGTTGAGAGCTTGCTCTATGAATTTCAAAGGTGGTTGGGATCAACACCTACATTTGGTGGAATTTTCTTATAATAATTTCTTTCACTCCAGTATTCAGATGGCTCCTTATGAATCTCTCTATGGAAAGAAATGCCGAACTCCAACTTTCTGGGATGAAGTTGGGGAAAGAAATCTATTAGGACATGATCTTGTTGATGAGATGGCAGAAAAGGTCTGATCTATTCAACAACACATAAGAGCAGCTCGGAGTAAAAAAAATGTTATGCCGACAACTGAAGAAAAGACCTAGAGTTTGAAGTGGGTGATAAAGTGTTTTTACGAATATCTCATTGGAATAGAGTAATGAGATTTGGAAAGAAGAGAAAGCTGAGCCTTAGGTATATTGGTCCTTTTGAAATACTGGATCGTGTTGGGAAGGTAGCATACCAATTGGCACTTCCACCGAATCTCTCCCAAGTTCACGATGTGTTCCTTGTATCTCTCCTTAGAAAGTACATACCCGATCATTCACATGTACGCAGCTCAGAAGTTGTAACGCTGAAGAAAGATCTTTCTTATGAAGAACAACCAATAGAAATTCAGGATCGTAGCGAAAAAGTCCAAGGGAACAAGACCACGTGCTTGGTGAAGGTTTTATGGAGGAACCACCAATTTTAAGAAGCTACATGGGAGCTTGAGGATATTATGAGGGAGAGGTATCCTCATCTGTTTGTTACAAAGTGATGAATTTCGAGGGCGAAATTCATTTTAAGGGGGGTAGAATGTAACACCCGAGATTTTTATGAGAAATGTTTTATGTTATATACATCATCAAAAGAATCTTTACATACACCCAACACTATCTTGGTATTCTTTACACTCAATCGTGACCTTCCTCGATAGCTTGCATTGTACGCAATATCGAGTTTCACTAAACAACGATATGCTATTAAAATAATATTAAAACTAGCCATTATGAATAGTAATACCCACTTTTTGAAATATTGTAAATTTTATTTTTGAAAATGGACTTCATTTTTGGATTCGGAATATCAAAATTAGCCTAGGGTGAAATTTTGGTATTTTTCTTAAAACGTTCAATTTTTGATGAATAGTGAAAACACTAGGTTACTATTTAATAACCGACTTTTTATTTATATAATTATTTATATTATTTAAATTTATTTTAGGTCAAAATTTAAACATAATATCTATATAAGTTCAATACAATTCATTAGAGTCATTTTATAATAATTTTAGATATATAAAAATTTTATTGAACTTTTCGCCGTCTTTTACCCACCTCCTAGGAGAATTTGCAAATTTACATAAAACATAATTTTACCGCTTCTGTGAGTAGAATTTCGAAAATCCGAGAGACACGGTTAATATAAAGGACTAAAATTTGGTTTAATGAGTTGAAAATAATTTTTGATGAATATTAACTTTTTACTTTTTTTTACCACCGTTAAAAATAAATAGGGTAATTGAGGGTAAAAATGATATTATTATTATCCTAAAATATGTCTTAATTCTATTGGATAAGTGTAATTAGACCAAAAAAACCTTTTGAATAAAATATTACCATTTAGGACCACTAGGATTAGATTAGGACATTTAATATTCTTTTATTTAAAGAATAGTTAAAATAGTTAAAAACAATGTTTACTAACTAAAACATTTTTAATATAGGGTTATACATAAGATAAATTCCACTATAAATATTCATTATAAATATAAAAATATTTCCTACATAATTCTATTTTATTTATAATTTTTAGACATTAAATAATTGAATTAATTTATAACACAATGGTGATGCAGTAATTATATTATTAAAGAAATATTAATATAATTGATGTTAAAAATACCCAAATAAATGTAATTTCAGACTTTTGACGAATTCCACTAATTTAATAGGTTAATATGACATGTTAGTATTGATTTAATTAAAGTTTTTTGAACTGATCATTCGATTATGATTTTCACAAAAATCAATTACCAAATAGGGTCAAAATTGACATAAAATAGTTTTTAAAACAAATATTATATTATTAATTGTTATTTTAATCCTAAAAATATAAGGATAGGAAACATGACATAGATAAGGTTATATATATTAATAATAATCAACTTGGGGATCTTTTGGCTTGTTATAGTAAGTTTATTAACCTTATAGTTTATGAAATCAAGAAGACACAGTAAAAGTAAAATTATTTAATCTAAAGTTAAATCTAAATGATATGGTTAAAATAGAAACCTAAACTTGTCTAAAACACATTGAATGATATTATTTCTACCCATACCCACCTTAGATTCGAAATAAATCAATTTGGAGCTATTAAAAACCAAATATGACATTATAATAAAATAATATTTTTAGTTTTTTCAAAGGTTCCCATCTCCTCCCTTATAAAAGGGAACCTCCTCCCTCTCTTCGTCACACCACTTTGAGCCTTCAAGCTCATCCATACCCTGACAATTACTCTTCTCCAGTTCCCTAGAAATATCCTAGAGGTCATGGTCTTCTTCAAAGACCATCTGTAGTTCCCTAAGAGGAGGTTAAGAAGAGGCGCTTCAAAGAAGAGATAATGTTCGTTACCGATTAATTCAACTTTATTTCCTCTTATTCTTCTTATTATTTATTTTTTAAATTATGAATTAATAACATAAGTATCACTAATATACTGATATTTTATTATAAGTATGTAACAACCCTATTTCACCATCTATCCATCATACGGAAAATGAAATCACCACGCGTGTGTAGGTACGGAATACCGTCTCCACGCCGTGGAGTAATCTATTTTCCACCGCCACCTTAATTGGATGGTTATAATGGTGTAAATAATAACTATATATGATTATTGTAAAGTGATATTGATTCTGAAATAGTATACATACCCTCCAATACAATTCCACGATCATGGGAATGATATCATCGCTCATGCGTACGTACGGAATACCGTCTCCACGATGTGATGCGACTCGTTCTACTTGATCTTAATTGCATAAGGATTATATAAATGAATTTAATTAATAAATATTACATATATTAAACTTATACCATTCTGGAAATAAGGTATCTATAACCTAAAAATAAGAATAAGAATTTATTCGACAAAACACACATAAGAACAAAAAGTAATAAACACCCAAATAACAAGTAGTAATGAAATATTACTAATAAGAAGCTAAGAATATGACCATATATGATATAATAACCGTAATTATGATTCTTTAATAGTCAATGACATTATTTAAATCATTATACAGGAGTTTCAGACACTTACGAAGCAAATCGGACATAAGGTAAGGGAAAATCTCGCAATCTCAATTTTTATCTGAGATTGTTTTTATTTCAGAAATTACTGGGGAATATTTTTCATCCAAATCCATGTTTCTTCAATATGTAATATTATTTCTATCCTCCTACAATTGTTTAAATCCAGTTTTACCCTTCAGTGAGTTTTTAGTAAAAGATATGAAATGAATCTTTTGTTATTTTTCGTAAATTGTACTTTTTGACTTTTCCAGCCAAAGTTTGAGAAAAATGTTTTTAACTTATACGGCATGAATGTATTTTTAGAACATTATATCCATGAAGCTTCCTTTACAAGTTTTCATGTTTATTTTTAATCAACTTCGTTTAGTTTAAAATTATATGACATGTTACGAAAGGAAAAAAAATTTAAAGTAGAAAGGATATTTTCCTCAAGAATGGAGTTCAAGAGTTTTACCAGTATTATTTTCAATCTAAGTTAATATAGGGTTCTGTTTCTATCCCTATTTTCACATTGATTTGATTATGTTATTATGGAATTATTTATATGATGTTATTTTATCTTATATGGATTATGTTATGATGGCACGATGTTTAAGAATCCCATTTTTATTACATGGGTTATGCTATGATGTATGATTTATGATTTTGTGGCACACATATTAATGGTTTCATTATGAGATGGGTGGGACCTATATATCCCTCAAATGCATTGGGTAAAAATTTATATCTCATGAGATAGACATGGCTGGAACGGAAGGTTAATCTGGTTCAGTGAAACAGGACTAAAATGAGGAGTGAACTCGGTTCAGAAATGGACATTGTCCACTAAGATAGTCTTCTCAATGAGTCTTGACTATTAAGAAATGAATATCTATGATTATGTGTGTATGCCACAAAGTTTCATGTTTTATGTTATGATTATTAAGATTATATTTCACTACTATGATTTATCCCATGTTATGAAATTATGATTTCTTTTGCAGGTTAAGATTTCCAAAATGTTATGTTCTTATGAATATGATGTGATTGATATTTCTTCTGTTTACCCTTAATGAGCATTTGAGCTCACCCTTTTGTATGTTTTCTTTCCCCAGGTCAGGAAGAATGTTATTAAGTAGGATATACCAAAAGGGACTCTAGATATTATGAAATAAATGGGCGACAATGTAGATTCATTATGAACCAGTTGATTATGTTTCCCAGTTTCTAAAGACACTATACCTATACTGTCCTTTCATGGTTTTGTTATATGTTGTAATAAGCATGTTTCAATTTTGAAATATTAACAAAGTATTTAAATTATGGGTCATTATATTTCTCGTTTGTTTTACCAGCATGGTTGTGTTTTCCCCTAGTTATGTTCTCATTTGATGACCAGTAGGGTTGAGTTTCCCCTGGTTTTGTTCTCGTTTGTTGACCAGAAGGGTTGAGTGGGTTTCCCCCCTTGCCCTGTTCATTATGTTTTCGACCAGCAGGGTTGAGTGGTTTTCCCCTGGTTCTTTTCTCGATGGTTTGGCTGGAATAGTTGCTTTGTGTTCCCTGGTAGAGTTCTTGTGGATTTCGGTGTGACCAACACATTACGCGGGCACCGATCCTCTACCCATGACGTTGTTTCCAGCAGGGCTGGCCAATTGTACCATCCAGCAGGGATAGCCAGTGAGGTACCATCCATCAGGGATGGCCAGTGAGCTACCATCCAGTAGGGATAGCCAGTGGGTTACCATCCAGTAGAGATGGCCAGTACAGCGGTGTTCACCGAGCATTACCTTCCAGCAGGGATGGCCAGAGCGATTCCAGGTTTACCTCTAGCAGGGCTGGGAAGTGGTCCCCGATGTCGGGTTTACCTCTAACTGGGTTAGGATGTGGTACCCGATGTTGGTTTTACCTCTAGTTGGGCTGTGAAGTGGTCCCTGATGACGGTTCCGAGCCTCCCTCCAGTGGAGTACCATTTTACGGGACTAGGCATTTGGACTCGTCAACGACTTTAGCTAGGTCTCCCTCTAGTGGATTACCCTTTTACGGGATGGGTCAGTGTGGCACCCATCGACTCTTTCTGGGTCTCCCTCTGGTGGGAACCCGTTGACTTCTAAGGATTACCCATCAGTGGGGCTGGGTAGGGGGTCGCCTTTACACTTTGAGGAGACCTCTCAACTGCGGGGAAGTGACAAGGTTTGGCTTAACACTCCCCCAAAACTCTCAAGTATGAGGGGTGCTTTCCCCACCGAGGAGCGTCATTGTGACGCGACCTAAAACCATGCGGGCGACTCAGTGCCACCCAAAGAGGATAGTGTCAAGGTGCGGTGATTTGAGCCCCTTGACTTGAAGTTCGTGGTAGGAATACGGATTCTGGGCATCGATGGTGTTTACTTCTGGGACTGTTGGCTACTCACATACTTGGGTTGAGCTACGAGATGGAGATCCCCTTATTATCTTGTTCGGGCTTCTTCACAGAGCATATAGTTGTGTATACCTTGTTCCAGTACCCACTTCTGGGGTTTTGGTTACTCTCCTTATAGGAGAGGCGAAGACGTGTGGGGTATGCCACATGCTTTCCCTGTCTAGATTATCGTGGTTGGATGAGTCTACTCTCCTGCTCTAGGTAGCGAAGACTTGATGTGAAGTTCATCTTCTCACCACTTCCAGCTCCTTGTGTTTGGACGAATCTACCTCCTTTCTCTTGTTGGGTTGAGCTGGACTCTCTACTGTTACTCTTCCTACACTCTCGGTTGTACTCTTTTAATTTCCCCTTTTCGATCTACTGCTCAGCCTTCGATACCACCTTTTTTTCTCCCTTGAGCCTTTGGGGTATCCTACTGAGTATTTTTATACTCACCCCTGCTTGGGATTTGCCCGCACATGGTGTGCCCTTATAGAGGACAGATAGGTTGGTCATGAATCTAGTAGAGCTTAGGATTTTGGGAGCTTGGACCGCGTGCAGTGGGTGTAGTCGGGTTTCAGGTGGGGGACCCTTCCAGCTATTTTTCTTTTGTTTACCTGTTGCCGGTTTGTGGAACTTTTATGGTTGGGAGCATGTTTTTCCCCTTTACTTTTTAGTTTGCCTTCATCACTTTCTTTGTACTGTTTAGAGGTTGATGCACTTTCTGGTTTAATTATAGTAGTAGGTACTTTACTTTTCTTATACTCTTCACTTATACATTGAGTGTGCTATGTGTGTGTGAACATGTAATTAGGAAAAGGCCTCCCCGAGTTGTTGTGCCTTCGGCACTGGTCTCCATCCTCTGGCATATAGAGGCAGGCTTGGGGTAGTTGCGGCTTGAGCCTAGGTAGGGTCGGGTCACGACAAGTTTAATGGGAGAACTAAAATTCATTCTTGGATTTAAAATCATTCAAAATAATGATGGTATTGTTTTAAATCAAATAAAATATACTAGATATCTTCTAAATCGTTTTGGATTGTATAACACTAAATGTACTGACACTCCATGAGTACTACTGGTAAATTCGATCTATATGAAGATAGAAAATATTTTGATAAAACTACTTATAGAGGAGGGATTGGAAGCTTACTCTACTAATCTACTAGCCGACCTGAAATTATGTCTAGTGTGTTTGTGTTCTCTTTTTCAAGAAAATATGAAGGAATCTCATTTAAATGATGTTAAAATAATATTAAAATACCTCAAGTATACACCCAATCTAGGATAGTTCTATCCCAAAGGACAATAATTTGAGTTAGTGAGTTATTTTGATGTTGACTTCGGTGGTTTTAAGTTAGATAGAAAAGAACCTCAAGAACATGTCACTTTATAGGAATGTAACTAGTATCATAGAGTAGTAAGAAACAAAAATATGTTGCATTATCTACTACATAACTTGAATACGTTGCTTCTTATAGTTATTGGGAAAAACATTTGTTGATGAAACACACGTTACTAGATTTTGGATCTCATTTTAGGCATGTAATTATAAATTGTGACAATAAAAGTGTTATTAGAATCTCAAAAAATCATGTTTCGCACTCTAGGTCATACCATATTGATGTAAGACATCACATTTTGAAGGATAAATGCCAAAAAGGTGACACCACTTTGGAATTCATTAGAATGGAATATCATCTTGATGATATATTCACCAAACCAATAAATTTTGAATGAATAGATTACATATTACATGAATTGGGATTGATAAATCATATGTAGTAAGTAGTCTATTTTAAATTTAACTATTTCATAGTTTACGATTTCAAAAGTAACTATCTAAGAGTTCTATAATTATACTATATTATGAATTGTCGATTCATGTTTATGTTCTCACTATTATTATCTGGCACTTACTGTCTCAAAAAATATGGTCACACAGTTTTGAAATCACATAATCATTGTCTCACCGTGAAAGCCAGTTACGGTCTCACTGTGAAAACCAGTTACGGTCTCACTGTAAAAGTTGATTTCTTTTTCACCGTAATGATACATTATTGTTTTATTTATACATTATAACTTGTATCATGATAATTAATTATTTTACCCTTTCACTTTCCCACCTCTTTAATCATGTGATGCTTGATATCCCAAAATGATAAAATAAAAGATGTCTCACTCCTTTCTTCACTCGATCTCTCTACTCTCAAACCGTAACCCCTCTCTCAACCCATCGGGTTTCTCTCTCTCTATTGAACTTTCATTGAATTTCTTGAATGAAACGCCCATCATCACCAAATATTAAGAAATACAGATCAAAGAATATTTTGAAAATTGCACCAATGATATCACTTGAAGTTCCTCTAAATATAAATATGGTAGACAAAATGGTGGTACTCGAAAAGGAGATATGCCCTAAGTGGCTTCTGTCAAGTACTTCATTGGCATTGAAAAAACATAGTGTGAAAAGATGGCTGGATTGGTTCACAATTGTGGAGAGGCCTATTTACCAAAAACTATTTGCACAGATTTACCAGTATGTTAAATTATCTTTTGATACAAAGGATGGCTATGTGGTTTGATGTTGCATCAATGGCCAGAGGTGTACCTTCTCCTTTAGGTTATGGGATTCATTCCTTAAGATACCTCATGATGGCTTTTTTAAGGACTACAAGAGAGTTCCTCCACCTCTAAGTGAGTTCTTTGTTTTGGAATAAGCATTGAGAATCTTTATATAGAGTGAAACCAAGACAAAATCCATAGCTGCTAAGCTATATGGTGAAACTATACTTCTGTTTAAATTTGTACAGAATCTTATTATCCCCAATAAAAGGTTATTTTTCTACACTAAAGTATCAGGATGTAATTTTGATACATCTCATGAAAAATTGACATAAGATCCACCTTTTAAAATTTGTTATACTCTATATGTTTGAGTTGATCAAAAAAACCTCCTATGTAAAATACCTATTCTATTCAAGGCATATCTCAACAATGCTTCAGGAAAAAAGGTTGGTTGGACTAGAAAAAGAATATAATAAGGATTATGAATTTTGTCTTTCAAAATTTCCATAAAGAGATTTAAAATTAGTTGGAATCCATGGAGAAAAGCATTGGTGGAATATAATAATAGGGTTTATGAAATTTTTAATCCGGTGGAACACTCTTCACATCCTAAGGAAATTTATGTTCTTGGTTTGGAACGAGAAATTTTTTTTTATTTTGATGAGGAAGAAGAGTAAGAGGTTGTTTTACCTTAAATAGAAACTGTTCTCGTTGAGGAAGATAGTGGATCTTCTCCTCAAATCATAACGGATAAGGAAATACTTATTCCCGAAGAAGTTTCTGGTTTAAAAGAACAACCTCCTGGTGGATAAGAATCTGTTTTAAAGGTAAATGAAAATGATGTTTTAGAAGAGCATATAAAAAAGATATTTTTATTGTGAAAAAATCTAATATTGAGGAAAACCCATAAGAACAAGGTGTTCTTGAAATTATTCAATATTATAAAGAGAAAATAGGGCAAGACATTCAGTTTTATAGAAAGTAAATGGCTGAGGATATGTGTATTGAAATCATGGAAATATATCAAAGATATAAATTTATCCATCTTGAGAAAGATTCACCTATTGATGGGGAACAACACCTGAATCTAGATCCTGTTGAATCCCTTAATCCCTTTGACCCATTCTCAGTGGATATATGATATAAATTCCCTAGTTATTTTTATGTTACTAATTCCTAGGATGTCTCAATAAAATGAATTGATTTTTCTACTTTGTTTCAATTGAAATTTCAATCTACTCATAAAGCCATCTCTTCCAAACAACCTGAGAAAATCTCAACTTCTTTCCCTAAACCTTTATAAGAACCTCCAAACATGGTCAATAATGTATGATCTGAAATAATTTGAAGCTACCATATTAGCTGTAGTTGAAGAACTCATGAATACTCAATCATCCCCTGTTACAAATTTGAGTAAAAGAGATTATGCCATGTTGGTGGAAAATATCATATGGAAGATTCAGCCTCAGATGGTTCATGAGATTCAAGAAGACAGAGTTGGGAACAAACAACTTAGTGATGAAGTAAAGACTCTCAGATGTATGGTTGAAGAAAGGCATAGTGATGAAATCAAGACCTGAAACTGTTTATTATCCTATTGAGGATTTTCTTATTTAGATTCCACAAGAATTAGCCACTATAATTCAACCTAATATACTTCTTTAGTTTCCAATGTAGCTGAAATAAACATCGAAATTGTTAATGAGATGTGTGAGCTTGTTATTGGTCATCACAAGTTAACGGATGAGTATAAGGGCTATCCCCAGAAAGTTCCGAATCAACTAAAATCACTTAATCTAGCTGTTACTAATTCTCATACTTTTGGAAAATCCTCACAACACTCTTTGGACAATGATCTTCTTAGAATAGTTTTCAAAGAAGAACTTCAATCTATCCTTAGTGTCTTTGACAGGGAATCTCTATCTGAAGATGTCAATAACAGTGATAGTGTTCTTGATTTGTTGAGAAATCATTCCAAGATTACAAATGATTTTCAATAAGATATTAATAATAATGTGTATTTATACTTCAATCATATATTCTCTAAGAATAACATGACAAACCATTTCCATTACCTTGAAGAAAATATAAGAATTCCTCATGTCTCTCAATCATTCAAAACTCATGTGAAAAAGCATAAGTATTTCAATCCATGGTTGGATAAGTTTATGGTTAACAAGTATGACTTTGAGAAATCCATACAGTATGGTGGTGAGATCATTGCTGACTTCATCAAGATTTTTAGGACTTATCTTCATGTCGAGAGTACTACCATTATCCCTCTTACAGCTGCACCCCTGAGATCTGATTTACCTACCTTCTCATCCTCTTCCCTTTCTTCTACATTGATGTCTGTCTCTGAGGCTCTGAGTCAGATTAGATCGGTTATCCTTGATCAATAGTTTCCTTAGTCTTCCACTAAACCTTCCTTAGATCCTTCTGTTTTTTGAATGACTCCCTTTACCTTCTCTTTCAACTAGTTCGCTCCCTTCTTACACTTCTACCTCTGGTTCTGTGGCTTCCTATTCTGATTCTTCTACCAAGAGAAAATATAAGACAATCCAGTGATAAATAAAACATACTACTATCTTCTAATAGGGATGATTTCTGTATTCTAGTTAGTTACTATTTTTAATGACACTTTTTATCTATCAAATGCATTGTGTACTTTTAATTTCTATTTCTTATTTACTCTTTTTTGATAATCCAAAAAATGGGAGAAATATGTATTCCATATAGACACTAAGGTAGAGACACATTACCTCCAAATAGATCACTCACTCACATGATTTGTGATCATAAAAAATGGGTATATTGTTGGACTCCTCTTGTAATAATCATGTTTAATGACCACAAATCCTATACATTTTGAAATGATTCTTAATCCTGTTTAATCTATCTAAAATCATGTTTATAGATGATTAGTCTCTATATTCCTTAAATAATTATTTTAATCAATTTTGTTTATAATGAAATTTTCTTTTGAATTATTAAGATTAATTCATTATTTGAATATCACAATTTAAATCTCTATATTGATATTTACCTAAGTCTTAGAAATCGTGAGTCAACCATTAGTTTTGTTTTCTTAGGAAAAGGAACTAGTCACCTTGACCGGACAACATGACCTAGACATTGTGACTAGAAACATTGTCCAGGAACCATGACGGAGACACTATGACCAGAAACCATGACTAAGACACCATGACAAGACACCGTGACCAGACACTGTGACCTAGACACTGTGACCCAGACACTGTTTTGAGGAGAAACCATTTTAAGGAGACATCGTTTCCTGAAGGCACTGCTTCTAGACACACTATGACCCTGTTACTTAATCTATTTTGTGATTTTAATTTTAATTCACAATGGTCATATTGGAGTATTTTAAATTCACTAACGTAATTAATCATTCTTTTTAGACAAGTCACCTAATAGTATGAGTTACGAGGTGCAGAATGCATGCATTCATTCAGCATAAGCTCATGCATTATATGAATAAAACGAATAGTGTGGCCAAAAGGAAAAAGTGGAGACAATAGTGACAACACAAAAACAAGTGTGTGTGTGTGATAATGAAGAAGAACGAGCATTCTTGAATGATGAACCGACACATGCAACCCGAAACTGCTTAAGAGCACACGAAGCATACTCGAATCCAAGTGTCAATAACATTTTTTCACTCTCAACTCCATGAATAACAGGAGCCATATCAAACTGAATTCTTGATACACAATTTTTCACAAGAGGTCTCGATTTATGAATCTTCTTCATTCTATAAGTCTAGATCTTCATTGATTAACACTCAGAGCACTTCTAACCTTATCTAATCGTTTTTTATTTGTTGTGTACCATTTTTATCTTCCGAGCAATTTTTGTGTTTGTATAAAAACATGCACTGTCTCTTATATTATATTGAATGATATAAGATATCCTTTCTCACACATCCTTTTACAATTCTGTATTCTCATGGATAAGTGTGTAAGAGGTCCCTATATGACCGGGTAGTTATTACCCATGAAGAATCACGGAAGAGGGTGTGTGACCTGGACAGACTTGCATGTCGTAGTTAACCCCGATACAGGGTGTGGATCACATTTATTTATATAAAATTCTTAGTGGTAGGTGATCACCATGTAGAGAGGATTAGGTCTCTTCTTGAGACTAAAAAACTTGTTTTATATTCACTATGTTATATAATTTAGTTTTATTTGTTTTACTGTATAATTCATAAATAACTAAATTGACATTGATAGATAATCTTGGAAAGAATTTTAAATTGATTTTCATTATTATAATAGATTAATAACTAATGTTAATTGCTGATATTAAGATTACTAAGAGTTATCAATCTTCTGGGATGTTATTTAAATAGTCAAACATTCATAACCGTATTATTTTGATTAATTGGGTTGTATTTAAATTTATTTGAGAACCATTTTAAGAAAACCTTTTAAACATAAATTTATATAGATACTCAATTACCCCCCCTATTGAGTAACCTACTTCGTCCAACATATGGTACTTTATAATTTTTTTAATTAAATAGTTTTTTAAATGAGTATACAACATTGACATTGTGCTTGTGAAAATAGTACAAACCCCAAGGTAAATGACATCAAATAATTTACAGGTAATATTTTCTGAAGTAGTTTAAGTTCAAAAAATACATTAATGGTTAATATTTTTGTATTATTGATGTTTTAATTAATTATATTATATATTATATATTATATTAATGTATATTAACTGAAATTAAATGAATGGTGTTAAAATTTATAGTACTAATATGTTGGGTTAATTTATTTAAAAATAATAAAAATAATGAAAGAGATAATTGAAGATGATAAAAATTATTAAATTTAACCCATTTTCCATTTATGATCCAATTATTATCTTATAAGTTAATTTATAAACCATTCAGTTTGTTAAAATTATTACGGCATCGAAAGTTAAATTGAGTTTACTATATTGTTAAACCATGAAATAAGGGTTAGTTACTAATTTTAAATTTATAAGTTTAATTTTTTATCCATATTTAATAATTATCCTTTCCCAAATTAGAATACATGGGTTTGTTAAATCTATTTAATTGAATATTTCCATATTATAATATAATATTTTATGATATTCTAAATGAGCTACTCCCCATGCATAGAAAATGCCACCAACTCTCTTATTTTATTTACATTTGAGAACACTTTTGGTCAGAAATTCATTACCCAAATACCTTATTCATATCTCCTCCCACATCCATGATTCCTTTGTTTGTTTAGAAAACCCCCTTGTAAGGCTTTAGGAATTAACCTAAAGAGGTTGTTTAATGAAGAGGAATTGTTATTTACCAAGTGTTTTTATTCATTTATTCATCCATCTCATTAAAATTGTATACAAACATTAAAAAAATGATATCATCTGTGTCTAAAATATATTTATATGTTTTGATTTTAATTTAATTCCTTATATCCTCATTTTATTCCATAAAATATAAAATACAACTATCTTTCATCTATTTTGAAGTACCGTCTCGTGAACCTATGTAATTAATTTTCTATCTCCACCACTAACGTTTGGATTTAATGATTGTTTTAATATATATATATATATATGTCTGTGTATATTATATTCAAGACATATTAATGAATCTAGAAACATAATCTATCATATAATTTCTTATCTTTCAATGTGATTAAAAATGCTAACATCATTCGTGCATACATTTAAATTACAACCTTAATTAAGTGATGATATTCGTTATTCATAACCACATCACATCATTACTATATATAAGGTTATTTAATGAAATAATATGATATCAATGTAATAAATATTATTATATAATTATATAATGTTAAAAAAAATAATTGTGTTCTTTTTTATTAACTCAATATAGATACTTTTCGATAAGGCATATTGTTCATTGACAAAATTTATCATTCAATATATGAGGAATGAATTTGATATACAGAAACGAGTTTGGATTGGAATTAAATAACCCCTTGATGCATCGATAGGTATCTGGATTCAAAAAAACAATCTGCCATTAAATGGGTTGTAGGTATATACCAAGTCATTCTCTAAACTATCGTGGCATTAGGTTTTGAAATCATGATGTTTATTAATGTGATTCTTCATTATTAACAATTCAATAATTATTATACTTGAGATTATTGTATTTACTTTAACCCTAGTTTCATTTTTTTCTCAAGCTGTTGATTAAATGGAAAGTGTATTAAATTATTTATTTTTATTATTCATTATTCTTTATTTAGTCGTGATAGCTTCCACTATATGTAACCCTTACTAAGAATTTGATCCCATTGGTAATTTTTGGTTCCCTTCCCAATGATATGATTAAGGAGTATCTCAATGGGTTCTAGGGTGTAGAGTATTATTTTTCAATATGTTGAATGTTTTTTATATATAAATGTGAGTTCAAAGTATGTGTCTAGTTAATCTAGAATACTAAACTATTCAGTCCTTTTGTGTGTGATCCCTTATTCCATAAACCAATATAATAAATAAATCACTAGTTAAGGATATTATGGTCATGGTATTTATAGTTGGTATTAGATAGTGATTATTAGATACATTTATAACTAATTTATAAAAACATAGATTTCAGAAATTAACACAATCAGAGACTTTGACGAAATTCTAAAAGGTCATTATATTTATGATTTAGATTAAGATAGTTTATGATTTTAATGTACCATAATGGGTTAAAAGGCCAATTAATGATTATAATATTGAATTTTTAATTACCATGTATCATCCCAACCTGGTTGACACTAAACAGTTCCCCAAGTCGGTTGGTCACATGCCATCGTGAGTGCCTTCCCATACACTATAGGGTGATGACTAGCTATGAGGGTTTGGTATGTCAGTCATGTGTAGACAATACCCACCTTTATCAGAAGAAAACATCAACAGAATAAAAAAGCAATAAAAAGTGTAGAAGCATAAAAATTACCAGAACAATACTATGACACATGATAGTCAAAATACCAAATACAATACCCAACTAAAAGGGAAAACATGTTATGACAATGCAGGATTCAAGCGTCTACAATGAAACTAATTGTAAAGACACAACAACTCCAAATTGGTTCTCGAACGATGTCTTGTTCCCTCACCAATTCTATATTCCAAAACTGAAACATATCCCAGGTCATAGCCCTTATCATGTCCTGCAACAAAAAATTCTACTCAGTTGTTAATTAGGGGCCCAAATAGTGTGTGAGTAAAACTCAGTAGGCCACCACAAACTGTGACTAAAATAATTCCAGTCAAAATACATTGTATGAAATTAAATGAATTAATAAATATAAGGAAAAATTAAATAGTGGACACATAGTCATCTATTATTTAATTATCACATTAGACCCACATTTAGACCATTTTTCACATTTAAATAATAATTCATTATTTTCATTCATTTGGTGTTGAATGCCATGTCAAGCACCCCAAATCTCATTTTCTTTTGAACTCTATTTTAGTCACCCCAAATCTCAATTAGTGTAGATCTCCATGTATAACACCCCACATAACTATCTTGGATAACTATTGGGTAGGAATGCCATGTCTAAATCCCAACATCTAACTTGTCCTAGAATAACATGTCTATCACCCACATTATCAATCATTTAATAATTAAAAAATCACAACAATTTACCACATCATTCCCTTAATAATCCAAAGATTAGTAAAACATATCAAAGCCATTAGTTAACCGATAAATTAACTATCTACTTAACCCATTAATTAATTCATCAATTAATTTATCAATAAAAACAAGTCTTATTCCATAATTAATCATTCACAATAAATTATCCAAATAAAATACCAACTTCCCAAAACAAATTCTCTTAATTAGTAATCTTTAATCATCATTATGGAACATAACTAATTCACTATTAATTATTTTACATAGACAAAAACCGTCATGTAATTAATTTCCCATGATTAATTATCTTAAACCAACATATTCTATATATAAATTACCATATCTCAACCAATAAATAAAATTTATAAATAAAATACCTTTTTGGGAGGCCCCCTTTGTTCTATGATTAAATCGTCAATTAATCATCTTTATCTCCAAGGCATCAACTAGTCAAATTTACATTCTCAATTACTCTAATTTATGAAATTAATTTTCTAGGGAAGGTATCCAGTTAATAATCTCACATACACATATCAAATTCAATAAAATGGGAGTTCTATTTTAGACTACCAACCTCGATGTGTTCAGAGATGTTTTCCCAGTTGAAATCCTCTAAATCCAAGAAATACAACAATGTCGATCATTATATGAATATAAATCCCTAAACCAAAATTAAATTAAAAAGCCTCAAGATCTTGCAACTCTAGAGATTAATCCATAATCTTAGATATCAATATCAACTCATATGTTTTTATTCTTGGATATGATTTATATTCTTCTAGAAAATATCAAATATAGATAGAGGAAAGAACGAGATAAGCATTGAGATTAAATTTACATATCGGAAAGATATTGGATCATCAATCCAGGCCTTAAATCTCAATAAAATGTGTTTTAATGTTCATGGAATCTCTCTAGAAGGCTTTGGAATCACTTAGAAATCATCAAGACCATTCCTAGGTCGAAATAGTGGAGTTTCAGGGATTCATGTGATTTAAAGAAAAATGTTCTGATAATTAAAACATGTGCACAAAACTTCCTAGGTATGGGTGCACGGTTAGGGTATCCCATGTGCTTACTCTATGGACCTCATGGATCATCTTTTCACGGTTCACATTGTTTATGAACATGGTTTTTCAAACAATGTGAAAACTGTGCGCATCCCACTGTTCGTTAATTATTCTTGAAAACACACCCAAATGCACCTTAAACCACAACACCTAAACAAGGGTAATTAAAACCCTCATGATGTTCCAGAAAATGGGCATAATTTGAATTCGAAAAAAAGTTATAATCTTACAATCTCCCCATATTATAACAGCACATCCTCAAGCGGTACTCCCAAAAACCACTAAGATTCCAAACTAAAACGTTTGTGCCATAGAACTTGGATGACCGCTTCCCATTCCCATGTTTCCTCCAGCAAACGTCTATATTTACATAACACTTGAACTGTTGGTATGGTATATCCCTGAAACACTTTTTTAGTTCGATCATGCACACATATTAGATTCTCCTCAGAGGATGCATCTATGTTGAGGTCATCCTCATCCACATCGATCCCAAAATAAGGTTCTTGGTGATACCACCATATTTTTGACCCGTGGAAAATATAAGGCAATGCGCTGAGTTTCTATGGAAGGGTTAATCAGTATGACACCTGACTGATTCTCTCCACTACCTCAAATGGTCCTACAAACCTGGGTGCCAACATTCCTTGCCTCTGTATCATGTAGTGACACAACCTGGGAGATAACAGAAAGAATACATTATCAGCCTATATAAACTTTTGGAATTGTCTCTATCTATCACCATATTGATTCTACCTACTATGAGCTATATCTAAATGTTTTCTAATCAACTGTACCAGTTTCGGCATCTCCTGCATGAGACTCTGTCCCAAGATCTCTAACTCACCTTCCTCTAACCATCATGGTAGTTTTCATCAAGGTCAACCATAAAGTTCCACGTATGGTTCCATCTGTATAGTTTTCGGATAAGTGTTTTTATAGGAAAACTCTACTAAATCCAAGTGCTTCAACTAGAAACCACAAACTTCACGCACACATTTATGTAGCATATCCCCTAACACCTGGATGGTACAATCTGACTTCCCATCTATTTGTGGGAGGAAATTCTTACTCAAAAAAAACATGTGTTCCAAGAGCCTTCTATAAAACCTACCACAAGAATGATGTAAATAGTGAGTCGGGATCTAAAACTATAGTATGTGGAACCCAATGCAAACAAACTATCATCCAAACTTATATTTCTCCCAACATTACTACTGTGATGGTTTTCTTAAAAGGAAATAAATGTGTTGCCTTCATCAGTCAATCCACAATGACCCAAATAGAATTATTCATCTTATGTGTCCTTTGTATGACCTACCACAAAATCTATAGTTTTCTCATCCAACATCCAATTAGTGATAGGAAATGGTTGCAAAAGACCACCTGATATTTGATTCATTCCATTCACCTACTAATAGGTGAAAAATATTATTATGAACCTGGATATATCCTTCTTCATGCTAAGACACCAAAACAGTATTCACAGGTCATGATACATTTTTTCACCATAGGATGCACCACCCACTTCGAGGAATGAAATTCTCGCATGAGTTCTTATTGCATACTCAATGACACACCCACCAGATTATTTAGCTAAATGATCTCATCCTCATCTATTAACCAGTATGAAGGTTTCTCCCGACATTCATGGCTTTCCCTTAAGGCTAAACACTTTGGAACATAGTAATGCATGTCCCTGATCTACCTAAACAGTGTAGAATCTACTTCTATAGAAACTAAAGTCATCTTCTATTGACTCTCCAAAACCACCACATGCATTTTATCTAGAAAATTCATCTTATTTCTCTCTTTACATGACTAATGTACCAACTGAGTCTATGTTTTCATATTCAAGGAATCAACCATGCTATTCTCTTATCCATGTTTATATGCAAGTTCAAACAAAAAAAAATTCATATACTCTACCCATGTTCACTGCAAAGATTCAAGTCACGTTGTGAAAAGATATACTTCAAGATGTTGTGATCTATAAAAACTATAAACTTTTGTACCAAAAGATATTGGCACCAACACTTATGATCTTAAACCACCACTACCAACTCATTCTTGTGAGTGGGGTAATTCCGTTCATGTGGACTCAACTACCAAGTCCCATACACAGTGACTTGATCCACCTATATCAACATAGCTCGGAGTCCTATTCCAGAAGTGTCAAAATACACCATGTACTCCTCACATTACTTGGCCAAGATAAAAATTGGAGTAAGTTTAAAGTAATTATTAAACTCCTGGAAATAATTATCACATGCTTCAGTCAACTGAAACATTATCTCATACTTTTTCAAAAACAAATATAGTGCAACAAATTGGTAAAATCTTGGATGAACCTCCTATAATGTACAACGAATCCCTAAAATCATTAGATATCATAAACATTCATGGGATACTCCCAATAAACCTCTACATATACATTTTTTTTGTCCACTGCCACACCTTTTTCCCAGATGATGTGCCCCAAAAATTGTACCATGTTATTCTAAAACAGACACATAGATAGCTTAGTGTATATCAGGTGTTGTATCTGTGTACTCAGGATGATGTCAAGATGTTGGGAATGATCATCCTGAGTCCTAGAAGACACCAAAATGACATCCCCAAACTCCCCCAAAAACTAATCAGGGTATGGATGAATGATAATGTTCATCTAGTCCATAAACACTAACAGAGCATTTGGCAACCAAAACTGCATTAAAAAAACTCATAAAGGCTATACCTGCTTCTAAATGCAATTCATGATATATCATAAGTCCGAACTCTATCCTAATGATACCATGATCTTAGATCGATCTTTGATAACACGTAGACCCCTTTAGCATGTAAAATAGGTAATAGATATGTGTAATAGGATATTGGTTCTTCATGGTCATTTTGTTCAACTTATGATAATAATCACACAAATGTAATCCCTTGTAATCCTTATTCACAATCAAGATAGGTTATCCCCATGGTTATGTACTTGGTTGGAAAAATCTATTATTCTCTATATCATCAAAATGTGTCTTGTATTCTTGAGGCTCAGTTGGTGACATTCAGTAAGGTGGAATAAACACTGGATCAGCTCCCATCATGATCTCAATATTGAATTCCACATCTCTCTCAGGTAGAAACATTAAGAATTTTTCGGGAAAGGAATCTTGGAACAGTTATACAATTCATGGAAAGATGTCTTGCCAACCGCTTCCTTCCTAGAAAAAATGAATTGAAACACGGGAAGTGAGTTCACTGAGGTGCTGAGTAAGTGGGACATCTCATCTTTCATGGATATCGCATTCTCCATGATGAACATACTGGTCCCCCTTGGGAGATAAAAAGGTAACTCTCTTATGGTAACAATCATTATGGTCTCGGTACAAGACTAACCAATCCATACCCATAATCATTTTGAATCCTGTTATATTATGTACATAGATATCCTAAGGGAATCAATAATTTCCATTCTATAGTGAAAATACCTTGCATAAATAGGTATATCTAGACCGCATTCCCAATGGCTTATTGATATTCATCACTCTGCTAATGGACTCTACTTCTAGGCTCAAACCATTAAAAAGATTTTAAGATGTAAAGGAATGAGAGGATCAAGTATAATACAAGGCACTATTTAAAGTAGAATCTACAAGAATAATACCTCTCTCTGTTTATATCCTAGCCTCTCCTTCCATAAGTGTAGGTTGTACTGCATGTAACTTTACTTCACCTATTTTCTATGACATCATCTGTCTCCCATGAGTATCTCCACTATACGGATACATGCGCTCTTACCCTAAATCACCACATAAACTACTTATAAATCCCTTACCAGTAGAGCTCCAACCCCCAGACCTACATGGTTTTGAAGAATCCCTTACAACACAATGACTCTATAGAAGCTTCTCCATAAGAACCACCTTATCGCTTCGTCCTACAGAACTTGGGTTGGTGCCCCATCTTGCTGTAAAACCATAACTCCACTTTTGGTAGAGGAAAATGCCTGTGATAGTGTCCTGACCTACCAAATTGGTCTAAAATCACATTAGTAAGGTCTTTTTCAACTATTCCTTTTTTAATTTCCTATCTTTCCTTCCACTTTCCTAACTATGGTTCTCATAAAAACACTTCATCCTTCTCAGATGGAACACTCCTTGTTATATAGTGATAGCCACATATCTAGTACTAGAAGTTTCCTTCAGGTTCCCCTAAAAAATGACATCATGATTCACCACTTCTGAGAACTTTTTCAGCCTAAATATATTCTCCTGGGAGTTAATCTCACACTTATGTCAATCTTAAAATCTTTTTGCTGAAAAAGCCTCATCTGCAGCCAAAGAAAGAGCCAAATTCTGTAATATGTGAAATGTTTAGAATAATCCTTTATGGACATTCTTCCATAGGTCAGATTCATAAACTATGAAGCCTTATCTTATCTTGATGTCTCTATCTAGAATTGTTCCTGAAAATCTCTATAAAGTCCTTCTATAACATATCATCAATCTGTCCATATTGTACCTAAATTTCCAACTAGTGCTTTGCTGATCCCCACAACATATAAGTATCCAACTTGACCCTCCTCTTAGCTAAAGTCTCAAAATGATCATGTATCATCTCAATGGATTCAATCTAGAATTTAGCTCCCTTAGGTCCACCGACTCTTGTAAAATTAAGAGAGTGTTGTAGGTGAAACTCTAATATTATCTCATACATGCATTTCAAAACCTATCCTCAGTCTCTCTCAATGAATTGAATGAAATGAGAAATGTTCTCTTGGAACATATCCTTTAACCCCTCTTATTTTCCCAATGGTGCCTCAAATTCATTGTCTGGAAGTTTATTATGAGGCATACCCCTATGTTTATCTCTCAACAAGCATCGTGGAGGCTATCTATACAAGTCCAAATGCATGTTTTAGTTCTTATATCACAGCCTTATAACATTTACGTAATAGGATAAAGAAAAAAAAAGTTTCAAAATGTCCTCCCCCCACGTTCTCCTTTTTTTCTTCATATAGTCAACATTGAGGCCTTATCACCACCCTTAACCATCCTAATCCAAGGTCTTCGTTAACAAGGGTACGCAAATTCTCATTAATTAATTCAACCAATAATTAAGAAATTTATCTTAAAATAATTAATTCATGCATTAATTTATCAAACCCATCTCATTATTCATGTTTCCCATTAGACAACCATTTTTTGTCATTTTTCATCATTATTTCAATTTCATGACATGGAAAATAGTTCAATTTCAACAACTAACCCATAACCCATTTTCACGTGAGTGCCTCGAATGATGCATGTCACAATAACATTGAGTTCCTAGAATGATGCATGAAGACAAAAGTACCATGAATGTTTTTCCAAGAATCAATAATAAAAAAATTTCAAAACTAATATCGCATTGCACCACAAGTGAACCAACCTAGGTGAAATGACATCCATCTATAAGAATAAATAGTACTCACAAAAATCCTACACTTAGTACCCATATTTTCACTCATACATGGGATAGGAACTCCCATGCATGACCCCATTACCAAGCCCTGACTCATCCTAGTCTCTAGTCAACCAAGCCCCAAAATTTTCAAACAAAATAAGAATAAGGAAAGAAAACCCCTTTGATACCACTTTGTATTGTCCCATCCTGGGTTCCACTAAGAGGTTCCATGAGCTGATTAGTCACATACCTTCACGCATGCCTCCCCATTCGCTAGAGAGTGTTGACTTGTAGTGATGGTATGGTAAGTCAATCATGGGGAGACTATACCCACTTTTATTAGAATAAGACATCAGCAGAATCAAGAAACAATAAACAAGTGCAGAAAAAAATAACCAGAACAATACTATGTAACATGATAGTCAAAAAAGGAAATACAATACTCAACTAAAAGGGAAAAGTGTTATGATAATGAAATTGTCAATTGTCTACAATACAACTAAAATTAAATACACAACAACTATAAAGCAGATCATGAACCAGGTTTGGTTCTCTCTACCATGATCTATTCCCAAATAGCAACTTATCCTTAGGCCTTTACCGTATCCTATCCTAAAACAATAAATTCTACATAGGTTCCAATCATGAGACCTGAATAGGGTGTGAGTACTGCTTAGTAAAACACCAACGACTATGTCCAAAATAATTCTAGTCAAAACACAGTGTATGAAATTCTATGAAGAAAGAAATACATTGAAAAATTAAACAGTTTTCACATTTTCATTAATTCTTTAATCATCACAATATACTAAATTTTATATAATGCCTCACATTTAAATCGTTAATCATTATTTTCATTAATTTGGTGTTTACTACCATATCAAGCACCAAAAATCTCATTCGCTGTAGATCTCCTTGTATAACACTCCACATCACAAGATTGGATAACTATTAGGGGAACACCAAGTCAATGTACCAACATATAACTCAATATAGAACCCCAGGTCCAGTACGCACATTCTCAATCATTTAATCCTTTATTAATTTACAATAATTAACCCCATCATTCCCTTACTAATCCAGTGATTAGTTAAACATATCACAGAAATTAGTGAACCCAACAATAAGAAAATCACATAAACCATCAATTAATTCTACAATTAATTAATTATTGAACCTAAATATTATTCTATAATTAACTCTTAAATATTAATTATCAAAATCAATTCTCAACATGAAATAATTATTTCTCCCAATTAATTATCTTTAATGAACATCATGGAAAATAATTAATTATCCATTAATTTTCCCACATAGCCAAACATCATCTCATAATTAATTTCCCAAGATTATTTATCCTAAAATAATTTGTAATCTGAATTACCGTATCTCAAACCATAAATAAAATCTTCAATTCCAATAAATATTTTGGAATCCCCTTTTTCCATGAGTAAATCAGCAAATAATCACCTATATCTCCAATCCATAAACCATTCAAATTAAAATTTTTAATTACCCCAATTTAAGGAATTAACTATACAGTTACGTTATCAAATCAATATTCTCACTTAAAAATATCAGATCCAGGACAACGAGAATTTTATTTAGACCACCTACCTAAGTTCGTTGACAGTTTCTACACAGAGTAAATCCCAAAAATATTAGTATCACAATGACGTAGATCAAGATCTGAATCTAAATTCATAAACCAAAATTACGATCAAAGGAATCAAGATATTGGAACTCCTGATCTACTTATAAAATATTGTATCTCAATCTCAATTCATCGGTTTAGATTCATAGGGATGGTGGATAAGCTTCATGAAAATATCAATGAATGATAGTGGAAATAATGTGAGAAGGAACGCGATGAAATCCACTTACCAAGAAAAGGGACTATTTATAATCTGGGCCATTTATCTCAAATAATGGTGTTAATATCCCATTTAAATCTAAATTTAAGGCTCTAATATCACCTCGAATTCATCACGCCTAATCCTAGTAATAAATATAAGAGTTTCAGGGGTTCAAGTTATTTAAAAAATAATTTTTGGATAAATAATAAAAGATTTACCAGTTGCATGGGTAGGGGTTCACGGTTACGTTAAACATTGAACCAACTATATAGACCTATTTGTCTTAGTTTGCACGGTTCAAATAGTTTAGGCACACATTTTTTCAAACCATGCGCAAACTATGCACCACCATCTATAAATTAATTTTTCTTAAAAATTCACCCAAAGGCACCTAAGACCACAACTCAAAAACAATTATACTTAAAACCTCAAAAAGTACTAAAAAATGGGCCTGAGACGACTTCATAAAAATGTTGGGATCTTATATAACCCTTCCTATATTTTAAGTGATGGAAGTAATTTGAAGACAATTATTGAGTTTTAATAGACGTTTGAGGTATATGTAACACTTTTTTTAACTTCTTTTTTAGTGAGAGGATTATTTCATTAATAATTCATACATATTTTATGGAAACAAGTTTAAATTTATTTATAACCTTTAAGGGTAAAATCATTATTTGTGTTAAGTTAATAATATTCAATTAATATTAATTGATATAATTAAACAAGTAATTCATTTGGAAGAAATTTTTCTGTAAAAAGGGATTTGATGACAATGAAAATTTTAAACGATGTTTATATTATTGTTGTGAATTTATTTAATGTATAATAATATAATTTTTGAAAAAATAATAACATTCATGTTGGTTGAAAAATCATCTAATCTAGCAGGGTTATCAGGCTTGAACCCACAACTGAAGTGTGATAAAAGAGAGACACCTACCACTTGACTACATGGTTTTATAGTCAGTGTAACATCGTTTTTATTTTAAAAAAGTAATGTTATAAATTATGTTGGTTTTTGGAAAATTATTATTATAAAAATTTATTTCAATTTTTATAAGATTAATGTCATTTAAGGTGATTTTTTGTTGTGTTTTGGTATACATAGACATTAGAATTAATGTAAATGAATATTTGGGATGAATTAACTAAAATATTTTACAATTTATGTTAAAAGTTATGAAATATCCTTTGATATGAAAACATTATTCAATATTCATATTGTTGATTTTAATTGGGAATTATTATTATTTATTTGTGAAATAACCTAATTTAATTCTTTGGGTAAATTTGGAAGTATATGTTCTGATTTTTTCAAATAAAGGATTATATATTTTTAATTATATTACCCTATGGAAACCATTTCATTTTATATTAATATTTTATGAATATAAGAATGTATTATTATTATATTATATATATTTCGGTCTATTAATTTTTAAATTTGTTTCTTCAAGAATAAAAATATAATATTTGATATTCATTTCTTTGACTAAGTGATGTGGTGGAAATTGGTCGAAGAATAACTAAGGCTTAAAATTGTGATTATGAAATATGAAGATATAATGTAAATATGATTCCATATATTATTTATCTGTGTTTTAAAGTAGTTCATAAACTATTGGAAAACAATTTTAAAACTAAATATTTATCATATTACTATCATTTCTGAATAATTGATGGTCTTTTCAGCCATCATAGATTTATGATATTATAGTTCTTCCTTTTTGTTGAAAATGATATCTATTTCTCTATATTTCTCTTTGGGAATATGTTTTATCCTCCATACCCATATATTTATATACAATTAATTTTATCTTAGATTTATCTTAGAAAATCAATATGACTTTAATATTTTCTTTATGCATACTTTTATTAAGTACTTTTTTAACCCTTTAATTATGTGGCTTTCCTATAAAAAAATCATATATAATACACTATAATTATAATATCATGGTCCAGTTTAGAGGAATAAATTTATTAAGGTTGGGGAGAATTTAAAAACCTAATATTTTAGATGAATTATATTATATTCGATAATGTATATGACACGCAACACCAAGCATAAAAGAACTGCATTATAATACATAAACGTGATCGTTATAATCAACCCATTAATGTTTTTTCTATGAATAGTAACAAACATAATTTATGAATTATATATAAATATTTTAGATTAATAAAATATATATTTAATAAATGAATAAAAGTTTTGTAAATTATTTAAATTCATCGAAAATATATTTTTCATCCAAAACATCATTATTACTTTTTATGTGAAATTAATGTAATTAATTTATACTAATTTGATAAATTATATTATAAAAAATTTACATATTTTTTTAATATTTTATCAAAATTAATTTAGGGGCATGTTTTGAGATTTTTGTGATGAGAGTTATTTTCTAGTGAATAGTGAAAAATACAGGTTTTTATAAAACAATAATTTGTCTTCAATAAAATAGTTAATTTAAAATATATGTTATAATTTTAATATTTTACTAATGTAACATAAGAGTTTTAATTTTTATTTGATCTAATTAATTATATTTGATTATATTTATACTGAAATTTGGTATAACATTTTTTGTAGGATTAAAAAGACACTTTTCTAAAAAACGAATTTTCATATATTGTCTCTACTTAAATAAATTTGAATATACCCTATTATGGAATGATTTATATTAAATATATACTTTATATATATATATATATATGAATTTAAATTTTTATAATTATGATTAATAGTCAATTATTTATTGAATTGTCATTTTATATTGTAAAAATACATTTCGTGAAAACCCATTTTAAAAATGTTTTGAAGGCCCTATTTTTAATCAAACACTACCACTTATATGAATCGAATTTAAAAAAATTATTAGATTTTTTAATAATCATAATTAATATTCAGAAATAGTTTTTTATAGAATATTTATTTATAAATAATAGTAAAAACACTAAGAATATTTCATGACCATAAAATAGTAAATCGGGTTCACCAAGGTTATGAATAATTAATAACAACACCATTTATCATATAAATTCTTATAGGAGGAAAATATTTCAACTCATATCACCATAGGCTCTAGATTTAATTATTTATAAGGAATATTTCTATAAAATTGACCTATCAGCTGATTTTTTCAAAGAAAAGATAATATGTCACTTTTATTCCACTAAATATATCTTCTACATTCACATATGGATTAAAATTAGTGATTTATGAATATTACATTTTATTTGGGATATAATTATATTATTTTTATAATGGTGATTTATTTTTAATTTTTAATTAGTTTATAGTTTCGTTAAATTCTTAGAAAACACTGATAGAGTGCCTATAAAAAAGTGGAATACTCAAGGTAGTTGATTTTAAAAACATTAAAATTAATGTATTTGGGTTGATTTCAAGTTCCTAAAGAATTAATCTTTTAATAAGTATGGATTATTGGTTATAAAATTTATTATATTCAAAATTCATTATTATTTGTATCTCATTAAATTCAAATTAAATTGATATTGTGAAATGACATTAATGATAATTACTAATATATTATTTAAATATAAAAAATCATACTATTGAAGTATTCGGATGATAAATTGCCAAAAATTTGAACCTTTTTCCATTTTTATCCAATTGTTATCTTAAATGAAAAATTAAACTCTTTCATTTTGAAAAATTTATTATGATAGTATTGGTTAAAATGAGTTTATCAATGGTAACACCATGAGATAATGAATAATTTCTAATGAAAAATCTATACATACTATAGTATAGCCATATTGTAACCTTATTATATAAAATATTATAATAAAAATCCATTTTAAATTTTATTATTTGAATATGATGTTATTATAATTTAATATTTATTCAAATTTCAAAATTTTTCATTCCCACATTTATAAAAGGGTGTTTCCTATCCTCTTTTATTCACACTTCAGAAACCATATGGTTCAATAAATCCATAACCAAATCCCTTTGCATTATCCATTCTCATATACTATAAGATATTTGTTGTCATAAAACACTCATAGGGACGCTTTATCAATAATCCTAAAGATGTTCTACAAAGAAGAGGTATTGTTCTTAACCGAGAATTATGTTTTATTTATTCTTCAACATTCTGAAATAGTTATTCAAAAATCATGATATAATTACAAAAAACATACCCCATATTATGAAACTTATTTATGTTAATGTAATATAATATTTCCATTTTATCTTCCATTAAATTGTAAAGGAAACATTCATTTGTCTGTACTGCATACTTCCACCTCACAAACTCATGTATTTGATTTTTGATTTGAAATTATCATGAGTTTCTCTAAAGATAGATTTACTATATATATATATGAGATAAATTAAATATTTATAATTAGATAAAGATAATATATCATATAATTTCTCATCATTCTGTTTATTTAAAAATGATAATGTTTTTCTTCGGTATATGTTGATTAACACATCCACAAAGAGATGTGATTTTATTTTCCTATATATATAACATGACTTATTTATATAATTGTATTGAATTAAATTATATAATTTTTTTGTAATAAAATTATTATATAATGTTAAAATAATAATTATATTTTTCCATCAAGATCGCCGAAAAATGTAAATGTTACTCATGCGTATGTATGGCTTACCATCTCCATGATTACGACATGGTTCATTTTTCGTAATCATATTTCATTTTTAGTTATAAAAGTATTATTTATGCATAAAAATTACAATAATTTGATTATTATTATTAAATATGTGAATTAATAATTAAATATTTTATTTTATTCAACATACTAAATTCATATTGGACATATGAACTAAATATCATTAAAATGTATAATATTATCTTAATTGATTATGTAATTAAAATATAAATGTTAATAAATAAATTAAACTGTATATTAAACATAAAAATGTTTTTTAATCATCTAAAAATTAACATAACATTATTATTCAGGATGACAATGAAATTACACGATGAGTTGGACTTGAGGTAACAGATTCTATCACAATTTACATTCATTGATATATATTTTAATGTTATAAGAAAATATATTTTTTATGGTTTATATACTAACCCTTTAAATATAATATCATGAATTACTCATAAATATAGTTATTTTATTTTTCAATTAAAATTATTTCATCTAAGGGATTTTTACTCAAAAGTTTTCAAGTGTTAAGGGGATTCATAACTCAATTTCACTCCATTTGGATATATTACAACTTAATAATATTTGACATTATAACATTATGTGTCTAATGAATTTTGATTATTTGATTTTTTTAATTAAACACTTATTTATCTTATTTTGATACATATAATCAATTCATTTATTAATTCACACTTCAAATGTATGATCCTGTAAGTGATTTCATAATAATTTTCACTCCATTGAGATATATTTGGTATTATGAACTTATTCATTTATATGATATGTATCTACTTCCTATATGATATTATAAATAATTAATATATTTATAATCAAGTTATTTAATGTTTCATATTATGGTATTTCTTTAAAGGGGATCATGGTTCAATAGATTCCAAAGACTGTCTGAGTAAATGGCCCGAAGGCCTTGATTTTTATTTATTTTTGGATTAACCCTCATTTGTGAAGAATGGGGAAAACCTCACATGTATTCAATGACATACAAACATAAACATAACCAAGTCCAAAAAAAGACTACTAAAAATGAACCTCCCCAGCATCAGTATCATTAAGGAAAGCCTCCTACAAAGCATAACCACTCAGTGATTTGTTACATGCAAAAAATGCATGGGCCTTGAACGGATGGCTAGGCCATACCCTCTCAATATTCTGAATCTGAGTATTCATGCATAGTGACAAATACCTGATCTGAATCCAAATATTAAGAATTCCTTAGTAAGGATTCTGGACTAACCCGTCACCCAAAAACAAACCATCAAATAAAAAAAGCCAAAATCACAAATCCATCCATTTACAATGGTTTTAGCAGCAATCTATTTCAGTCTAAGAACTTCCATTTTCCCCACTAAAGGCTCTACCCTAACCCCCAACATCTTCTACTGCATCAAAAATTTACACTACTTCATTGAAAAACACACCTCAACATTATAGATTCTACTTCCTTAACTAATTCTTCCCACTACGGACCATCACGAGTTCTTCCCAGAAGAAAAACCCATGAAATCATTTTCTAATCTAAGAGACCAAATCCGAAATCCAACCACCCCACAAGAAAATAATCGATTCCAGAAGGATGGAGGAGTATTTCCAATCGATGAAACGCATATCCAATAACCCCAGAGCAGATTCATCCAATGTAATCCAACACAAAAACTCATCAAATGAAAGGGGAAACAGCTGGTAAATCCCGAATTGACAAATAAAAAAAAGGTTGAGAAAGAGTTCCCATCACCATGTCGGGACGCCATATATCAAGCAACCAAATCTCATCGCTTCTAAAAGTCTATCTAGAGAGGACCACCACGAACCATTGAAGAATTTAATCCTTTGTTGAACATGACCATAACCCTCAAACTCTGATAGACTAGGGAAAAGTCACACCACTAGTAACAACGATCCCACAAATGCTACAAAGAGTGAGCTGGTGAACGAAGTGACCACGTCTCACACTGGTCTTACGCCCAAGAATTGTGAACCAAATCACTGTGGAGCCCATACCTTGAAACCGCAGTAAGAGGGAGATCCACGAACATTACATGAAGAGCAACAAAATAGATAACATCAGATTCACCATGTGGAAGCAGAACAAGTAAACAGGGGAAACCCTAGCATTGTAATCCTTTTTTGGGCTCATCCAGATCCAAAAGATACCAAAACAATGGATTTTTATGGTTAAATATAAATTTATTTGGGATTGTGTCTAATTGAATTTACATGGACTGTAATTGATATATTATCTTATGAAAAACCATTAATTTTATTATCCTTTTTTATTCTTGAAATATTCAATAAATAGTTATATATTCCTATCTTTTGTACTTATAAGTATTTAGATTTTTTAGAAAATACATCATTATTTCTTTTTTCAATTGAATATGATTATTCATCAGTATCCATGTTTTATAAAAGTGTTATAAATAATTTTTTAATATTATCATATTATTAGGTAATGTTTTTAACCCATTTTTTATTTTTTAAAAAAATTAAAATGAATATATTATTTATTTTTTGAATAATGTACATTTTTACTTTTTCTAAAAAATGTGATGGGAATATTTTTTATAATGTACTTGGGTTTATCAAAATTTACCTGTAGTCATGACCCGTCGTTAATATTATGCTTCCATTCTTATTTTCCATAATTATTTTCAACGAAATGTTTTTAGTGTTTTGGAAAAATTGTTTTTTAGTGGTTTTTGAAGTGAAAATGGTATTTTACTAAATAATGTTTTAAATAATATTTTTATGATATTTCTATTCACACAAAAAATATACCCATTATATTAATTATAATACAGTAGGGATATTTAGCAATGATACCATCATTTTTCTTTCTTGGTATGGCTTTTTACCATTTTGACAATGGAAATTATAGATATTCACTTTCTAAATTAATTTTATAGTTATTAAGTTTCCTGTGAAATAATTAATTTCTTGTTATCATTGAAAATTACATTTCTCTAAAATATCCATATTATTTGTATCATAGTTTAAATTATTTGAAAAATCCAATAAAAGTATTTGTAAGGGTTTGAATCCACATAGATCGACCATTTTCTTGTTTCTGGGGCCTCTAGAGATCATAGGGCGATTGGAGGAAGTCATGAGGAGTTCAGGTAATGAGAACTGGGAATATGTAACATTCACAACAAGAAACTGGGATTCACGCCTTGAAAAATAATTAGAAAAATATTAAATTGGGTTTCAAGGTGTGTAATATAATAGGGTTTGATGAATAAATTCAAATTGAATGGTCAATGTTTTTTCGAAGGATACCGACCCAAGGGAATTACATGATGTGAAAGGGGGTAACATGTTGTGTAATCCCCCAATGTTGTAATGTTTTAATCATTTTCCCACCACTTAGGTTATAAAACACTATGAATGTAGTTTCCCACACCCTTATACCATGTTATCATTTAGTCCCCTCATTGGTGTTTTGGAGATAGCTTCAACGGGGATCAATATTAGGATTTCATCTTTGTCTGTGGTGACCTAGGGTGACCCACGGTGTTTTTTCATTCATTTTACTATTATGTCTCCCATTTGGATCTCTTTTCATCTTGTTCTTCTCTTCGTTCTATGTCTGATGATCTCTTGTTTTAATAATGTTGTTTTACTGGTTCTAGTTGGTGTGTTTGTTCCAAGACATGCTTATAATTGATGCATTTCTTGTGGGAGGAATGATTGGAGACCCAATGTGTGGTCTTTTCTCATGTGAAGAACATCAAAGAGCCTTTTAAGTAGGAGATTAATTTCATTCTATTTATTTATGTGAAATCAAAGAGTTAGCATGATTTATCCCATTGTAATGCATGGAAAATAACCTAATAATTTTTTGAACCAAGTTAAGGAAGTGGTATTGATCACTTGGCAATGTAGACACATTGTACCATGATAAAGGTTTATATCCTGATTTTATAGATAGTGTGAAATTCATGATCTTCTTAGTTTAGAATTTTATTACTAATGAAAATTGGAAAATAATGTAAAGATGAAATTAAATGACAATTAATTTTATAATGGAATTAAATATGCATGGTTAATGAATCTTATTGTGTTTGTAATTTGATGTTAATCAAATTTATGGAATAATGCATGTTTAAATGAATTTTTTAATCAAACAAAAGAATTACGATTCTTGTTGGTAAATGAATTAAAGAAATATTAAGTTAATTGTTCAATTAATTTGTGTTTTCTTGAGATAACTTGTTTCTTATCCTTATCGTAGTTAGAACCTTTGAATAATGAAGCAGTTAATTCCAGATGGTATAATAACTAGTTGTCTGATAACATAAAATGAATTTCTATTGCCTGATTTTCACATTTTATTATAAAGGCCAAGTGCCTTATATTTTGGACCCATGATATCTCATTGTCTGTGAAGTCTGAATTCCTTTATTTACGTACCAGATCTTGGTTGCTATGTTTGTTTCCTACTTCTTTCGATGTCATTGGAGCAGAGTATAACTGATCCTAGTAGGATATTTAATTATGTGGGGCAGGGTGGCCCAGATGTGATGGGAGCCTAGGATGGCTAATCCTAGAATGTTATTGTTGTATGTGGGGTAGTGAGGACCAATTTTTATAGTAGCAATTTATGACTTGAAGGGATAAATTCTTTGGTATATTCATGTGGGTGTCGAGGAGGACACTGAAGATGATGGAACAGTTTGAAGTCGGGTGTACTTAGTGTAATGAAAGTTGTGTGCTTATATGAATCAATTGTTTAGATGTAAGTCAGGTTGATGATTATATTATTTTTTTTCCCACTACATAATACATGTGGATGTTTTTGTTTACCCTCTTTCCATGGGCGGTGAGGATTCATGGTGTATGCCATGTTCTTTCCATGTTTAGCTCCTTGTGGTTGGACAAGTTTATTCTCCTTCAATAAGTGATGCATGCATGGTGGGTAGTTTATCTACTCACCGTGTTGAGAACCTTGTGTTTGGGGATCTTAAAATGTTTTTTTCTAGAGTATCAAGTGATATGGAAAGTAATTTTGTTCCTAAATGGTTAAATGCTTAACCCATGTGTTTAGAGCTTCCAAGGATGCAATTTTTAGATTTTAATTTTGATAAGTTTTGGGCTTTGTTTCAATATGCTTTGTGGGCATGGATATTTTTTGAGATGATAATGAAATGTAATGTTGATTTATTAATTTATATTTAATGGTTAAATAATTAATTAACATAAAGTGTAACCGAACAAAAAGAATAATATTACTTACTGTAACTTTAAAAAGTTTTTTACAATAGCCTATCATGTCTTAGTAGTGGTATCTAGGAGTCCGAGAGATAATAGCTTTGGTGGTGTATGATACTAGGATATTCCCATTTTTGGATGAGAGATATATTTATAAGGTACATTTTTTCTATATGCTACTCCACCCAGTCATTTATGGAAAATGAAACCCCATGGATTCTGATCCCTAATGGGGGTGTTTTCCCCAACATCTCGGTGGGAGGATTGATGGTTGACTACCCCATTTGGCCCAACTCTCTTCTTTTGGTAGATACATGTTCTCATATTCATGGTGGTTAGTTTTCCCCATATATGTGTGTAGAGGTTTATAATATCTTGTGGTTATTTCACACATATTTATTTGGGATATAGTTTCCTTTGGACTATTATACATATAACAAGTATCATTTGTGATGGCATGAGGATCCTAACTCGATGTAGGGGTTGTGATGGCTTGTGGTATAATAAATTATGTATGATACTTGTTCTGCAGGCTTTGGTGGCTCATGAAAAATAACAATTTACTTTTAGTTATACAGAAGTGGTGGTGTTTTGAATGAGGTTCATGTCGTGGTTCTTCACCAAGTTGTATGTGGGTTATCCTTTTGCGAGAGAGATTATGAGGATGTGTGATGTTGGGGAAGAGTGGAAAACAATGGGGGATGTAGTAGAGAGTTAACCTTGATATTCATTATTATATTATATGATCATTTACATGAAACTTTGTGAGAGTATCCATGGTGATGTTGGGAATAATGTATATTTGTTTCGATGAATAGCTAGTTTCAGTTACTGTTCACTGTGATTTAGCATGTATTTTTTTATTATGGAATGAAAGGCACCAGGGAGGATCTAACTAAGTATACCATAATAATCACCCTATGTATATATAAACTATTTTTCAGGTCTGTTGGACCTCTTTGATGATCTTTCTGGTTACTACTTGCTTAAGGTTTAACAAGGGTGTTTTGGATTTGTGGTCACTTTTTCCACTACATTCCTTTTGGTACTTGTAGTTTTCCCTTTCATTTTTAGTAGTTCTTACATGATATTACATTTGGGTACTTGGGATTCCTTTTATATTGGATTCTATTTATTATTTGGTTGTTTATGTCTTATCTCTCTCTTCCACATGTGTTTATTTTAGAGGGTAATGTCACCCATCTACAAGTTTATCATACCCTCTATGGTAATCTCCCTGCTTGGGCCTACTAGAGGCAGGACTCAAGGGTCACAATCTCTCTTCTCCAATTGTCAGCCCAGGAGGGGTTATATTTGTGGGGAGATAGTCATGAATGTGTGGTGTTAGAGGTTTTGATGAGTTATAGGATGTAGTTTGGAGTTAGGAATAGATGAGGACACATGGTTTGGTGGGGAAATTGTGTTATCCAATTATAATAATCTTTTTAAACAACTAATATTAGTTGAGAAATGGATATTTATGACCTCATGTGATCCGATGCACAAACCATTATGCTTATAGTGGATATTAATTGAAGTGTAACTAGTTTCAGGGTAGAGACCAAGGAAAGGATCATGCATAATTCTTCTTTTCAACTAGTTTTTGACATATATAAATTGGGATAGTTTCACATAAAATGAATAAAATAAAAAAAATTAATTAATGATAAATTCTACCATATTCAGGTTTTAAAAACTCTTACAATTTTTTATTTTCCAAGAATGGATCTAGGTTGTTGTCCTTATCCATTTTTCATAGAAGATATTCATATATTTTATCCAGTAGATCAACAAAGTGTTGTTGTTGAAAATTATGATCCTCATAGGAGGAAACTCTGATAGTTTCAGTGCTAGAGTTTGATGCAACATGAGGGTTCCATTGTAGATGCAGTAATGGAATAATGGTTGGAGGAAGTTGTGAGAGCCTTCTGTTTGATAAATTTTCAGATGTAGAATTGGGTATCATTGGCTGGGATGGTGCTGTATGGGGCAGTAATGCAGTATTTTTTCTTGTATCATGGGGATCATGAGGACTCTATAGTCTCATGCGAGGTCTCAGAAGACCATTTTAGAGCTGAGTTTCATTCATCGACCAAAAAGGTGGCTAGTATACATGATATACTTACCCTTAAAAATGGGATCTCAATTGTGCGAGTGTTTTGGATCTATTTTAGAAACCCTTTTCAGTATTCATTGGACCCCTTTTCATATGAGGAGGCCAGGACGAGGCATTTTAAAGAGGTTTTGTGTTTATAGATCTAGTTCCAAATAACCCCTTTTACGATGAAGACGTATCTTGGGGTGCTATAAATAGAATAGTTCATCGAGAGGATATTATCCAGATCAATATCGTCATGAAAGTTGAGTCTCCAAGATTCCTCATGAAGCAGAGTTGTGGTTTGGGGTTCATTTTTGTCAGTACATAAGAGCATCCGATCAGCCAGGGGTGGGTCACATTCCTCAAGGCCTCATTTATCAATGGGAAGAAGATATCAGACCAATTAAAATGGATAGAATTTAAATTTTTCTTATGGAGATATAGGTAATTAGTGTTGAGAGTGCCTGACCATTCTATGTATTCAGTGTCTGACAGTTGTTTCACTTCTTGTTCATTCGCTGAGGTGGTTCTAGATGAGGAAGAAGCATCAGGTCTCTCTAGTTTGGGATTAGTAGATAGTATTTGGGGAAGGAAGAGGATAGACTTGGGATACTCCCTACCCCTATAGATCATAGTTCCATTGTAGAGGCGGTCTTCAGCATGGTCAGAGAGGTCGTGGGATAGGTCATGGATAGCTTCATTCTTTACAGTTCCTACCTCCATAAATGAAAAACATTGTTTGCGGTACACTTTTCTTGTTTTCTACTTTGGTGCATGTCATTTTTGATCTGGTAGTGACATACTCCTTTTAAACCTGCCCTTTTCCATGGTTTGGATCTTGAGGTATTCAAGTGCCCTTGGCTTTGACCACTCTAGTTGGAGGTCGAGCTGACCTGTTTGAATTATTTAGGAACAATGAGATAGTGTTGGAGAAGCACTGTTCTTGGGGAGATTTTATTTTTTATGGATACAACAATATTATATAATCGTCAACATGGATTTGTTTATTCTGTGAAGGATATCATGGATTTCTTAAGGAGGTAGGTTGTGTTATTAAAAGCTAATGGGGAGACATCAATGTTTTTTGGTGAGAAATACCCTTTAATGGGTCATAAGCATGTTCCATCCTTATCATCATAGATGGTGGAGTTTATTTTCAGTTCGGAATTTTAGTATCTATCATTTCCCATGGTTTTATAATATTATAATAATGTCTTTCTAGACGATGTGGTGTCGTTACCACACCGATGATAGATCATGATCGGGATCAATCAATAGCTAGGAATGTCTCCTATCATGATGTATCTATAATTGATGGTTCATCATGAGTAGAAATCACTTCATATACATCTTGATGGTAAATTTTGGTATGGTTTTTTCAAGATAATTGTGTTACTGTAGGGTTGTCTAGTTTTTTTGTGAAGAAGACTAATGGAAATTTGAAGTTGTGTATCGATTTTTGTCACTTTAACTATGTAACAATAGAGAACTACTATTCTCATCCTTGTATTGATGGTTTATTTGATAAACTGAATGGTTCAATTTGGCTCTTCAATAACAATTTTGGGTTTAGATATAATTAGATGCGTTTAAAAGATAAGGATATCATACAGACTACATTCTATTGTCGATATGTGTATTACAAGTTTGTTTTTGATGTCATTCATAGTAATGATGCTCCAAATATTTTCATGGGGTTAATAAATATAGTGTTCTAGGAATTCCTAGATAAGATCATGTTGGTTCACATAGACTAAATCCTTGTCTACTCCTTGTTTGAAGTGAAGTAAAAAGATAATTATCATGTCGTTTTGGAGGTTATTCCTCATTAGAAGTTGTTTGGGTTGTTTCCATAGTGTGAGATTTGGGCATGAGAAGTCTGTTTCATAGGGAATGTTGTATCATGGCATAGAGTAGTAATGAATCACTTGAATATAGAAGTAGTTATCTCTTAGTAATCCCCCAACATAGTGGAAGGGATGCGAAGTTTCCTTGTTCTTACATGCTATTATAGGAGGTCCGTAGATGATTTTTAATAGGTTGTGACTCCTCTGACAGCATTGAAGATAAAGGATCATGTGTTCTTATTGAATTATCAGTGTTAAAAAGCTATTGAGTATCTAACAAAGAAGTTGTTCAGTCCTCTAGTTAATTGTCTACCAGTAGATTGATTTTTATTTTTATTTTATTGTGATTATTTGCATCTTTTGTTCATATTGGTTCTGATGTACCATATTTCCTTAATTTATAATGGTTCACCAATGTTATGTACCCATAAGCGTAACCATTCCTCTTTTGTTATAGAGTTTTTAGTGGTGGTATTTTCCATAAATTTGTATAAACATTACCTCATCCATGAGCATTTTTTGGTGTTCACAAATAATAATATCATTAGGTATGTTTCCTCCCAGTGTGAATTAAACATTCATCTATGTCAATGGATGAAGTTATTACAATATTATGACTTCCTGATTTGGTATAAACCTATAAAGATGAATTTTATGGCTGATGAACTAAAGAAGAAGTCATATAGTGATTTATTTTGGAAATCATGTGATTCATGGAGAGTGATGGATGAACATTTCTCATTTCACCATGATATGGGATAATTCACTAGAATATGTTCTTTTTTCTAGATGAATATGCATTCATATCTTGCGAATCTGGTTAAAGAGTCTCAATTTGGGGATCATGAGGTGGTGGTCTAGAGTGACCGGGTTGTTTATAGCATGGCCCCTGAAGGTTGGTCTGAGAATGAACAACACAGAGTTTCATTTTATAGAAGTATTTATTTTATTTTTGTGGTGCATGAGATGGTTCACATAGAGTTCTATATTATTTTGTTGGTAGTACATACATGAGTAAAATTATATTTTGAGAGTTGTGACGTCATTTTTTTGGATGGGTTGAAGCATGCAGTTTCAGAGTTTCTATCTCGATGTTTGATCTATTTGAAGGTGAATTAATGAACATTGTTCTTTGTTGTTTTTGATATTCATTACTTCAATGAAATCTTGAGGACATATCAATGTACTTTATTTAAGATTTACCTCGATATCATGGAGTATATGTCAAAACATGGGTGGTAGTGCATCTTTTGAAGAAATCATCCCACATTATAGAGATCAAGTATTCGATCCATGTTGTGGGTTTTTTGAGGTTTTATCTGGAAGATGTAGTGAGAATTCACAATGTCTCGAGGATGATTATTTCTAATAGAGAGCCTCATTTTACCTATAGTGTATGGAGATGTTTCCATCATGAATTTTGTTATATTTTATTCCTTAGAACATATTTTCATCCGCAGATGGATGGTTAGATAGGGAAAACCGTCAAGAATTATATTGTCATGTGGCACACTAGTGTCATCTATTCTGGAGTTTCGTGGATGAGGCACCTTCCCTTGGTAGAGATATTTTACAAAAAATATTGTTCACTTCACCATTGGTATGTCTCCTTTTGAAGAATTTTATAGTCAGCCTTCCCATTTTCCATTTTGATGGATTGGGTCAGAGAGTCATCAATTCTCAGGATTGAATTGGTACAGAATACGGCAGAGATGGTTTATGTGATTTTCAAGAGGATGAAGCCAGTGAAAGATCATCATAAATCTTATCTCGATCATTAGAAAATACCTTTAGAGTTTGATGTTGGCGATATTATGTTTTTAAAGGTAACTCTCCATCATGGGTAGTGATTGTTTGGACATAGGAGTAAGCTTTATGCCTTGTATGTTGGGCCTTTTGAGGTGTTGGCTTGTATTGGAGACGTATCTTATCAAATAGAGATCCATCTAGAGATGAGTCAGATACATGATGTTTTACATGTGTTGTAGCGATATAATTATATTCATGATGACTTTCACATCATTTATTTGTGTAAGATTTGTGTTTATGATGTTGTGATCTTTGAGGAGTGGCCTATAGAAATCTAGGACCACCAAGAGAAGGTTTTTCACAAGTCTGTTATCCCCTTGGTTCCGTTCATGTTGTTGAATTGTGGTGTGCATGAGAGTACTTGGGAAAATGATTCAAAGGTACATGCTCAGTACCCCATGTTTTTTATGATTATCTCTTCCCTTAATACACTATTCATTTTGTGTTTATAGATCTTTTCTATTTATGAGATGTATTTTTTGTTTCTTGTTGGGGATTGCTCTATTTTGAGAGGTATCACCCCCAGGAGAGTTTTTAGAAGTATTTTATTGTTGTTATATTTTTTTCATTGTTCCTCTAGTGTGTTGGTTGAGATCCTGTGGTTATGAGAGCCGTCATATGTATCTCAGGGGGTGGTTGTTCAGATTTCCCATTACGTTTCCTCTCTTGGTTGGAATTGGATTCTCAAGGAACAAAATGTTTTGATAGGTATATGATGTATCGTACCAAATCTATGTGGATTGATAATTTTTCTGTTTTTAATGATTATGAATCTTGGATGGGGCTTAGAAAAATTCTAGATGTGTTTCGGTACTGAGATATGGGAATAGGGAACTTTCACAATGTAATAGAGGGTTTCATTCCATTGAAAACATTTACATGATGTAAAATAGGGTTTCATGTTGTGTAATATAATGGGGTTTGAATAATAAAATAAAATATAATGGTGATGGTTTTTCATGGGAAACCATCCTTCAGAAATTACATGATGTAAAAGTGGATTACACATTGTGTAATCCCTTGCTGATGTGAGGTTTTAAGCATTTTCGAGCCACTCGGTTTTTCAACACACTACAGATGCAGCTTCCTACCCTCTCGTTTGAAGTGACCTAGCAGTCCCCACATTGGATGTTTGTATATTCCTTCAATGGGGATCGATCGCATGCTTCCATCTATTATCCTTGGTAACCTTTTTTGATTCAATATTATTTTTTCCATCATTTTATAGTGATTTCTCCAAATTTTATCACTTTTACCTCCCTTTCATCCAGTCATTCTATAGAGGATGATACCCTATGTCTCTAATAGGCGCTTCATGGTTTTTGTTGGTGTGGTTCTTCCACTAAATCCTCAAATGGATGTAGATATAATGTGAGGGGTGATCATAGATCCGTTTCATGGTTCATTCTCATGTGAAGAATGTTGAAAAACATTTAAATTAGAGTATTGTTTGATTCTCTATTTATTTATCTGAAATAATTGAGTTAGCATTACTTAACCCCTTTAATTATAATGAAATTTACCTACTAATTATTTGAACTAGATTAAATAATTTTTATCGATTCACTAGGGATGTTGTTTCTTTGTATCATGATAAGTCTTTGCCTCTTTATTTTCATATTATTGCAAAATCTATGTCTTTCTTGGTTTAACATGTTCTTCCTAAGGAAAATTGGTAAAGAACATAAATCTAAAATAAATTGATAATTAATTGGATAATGGAATTAATGAGTTGTTTTTAATGAATCTATTTGTCGTTGTAACTTTATTTTATTCAAATTGATGCAGGTATGCACATTTAGTTGAATTGGTTAGTGAACCTGCAGCATGATCATACATTTTTATAAAATAATTAAAGGAATGTTCAACTAATTATTTAACTTATTTTTTATAGATTAATATATATTGTTTCATTGGTTTACAGTAGTTGTAACCTATGAATAAAGAATATTTTTATTTGAGATGGAATAGGAACTTGTTTTGTGATTAATAATAACTCATTTATTGGTCCTGAATTTCCCAAAATCTTGTGAAGTCCATGTTCCTTGTGTTTTGGTGTTGTCCGAGATCATTTTCTGTAAAGGATGAAATCCCTATTTTAGGGAAAATAGTAAGGTTACTATGTTTACTTCTTTCTTCTTGGTATGTTACTTGTTATTGGGATGGATAATCCTTGTGGGGTGTTATGGTAACTTGGGAGGGGAGTCATGAATGTGATGTGACCCTAGTATGGATGATCCTAGAGGACTGTTGTGGTATTTGGGGTAGGGGGTAATGGTTGTATTGATATATTTTGATCCCTTGAATAATGAGATGTATCAGTATATGCATGTGGGTATTGAGGAGGACAACAGAGATGATGTAACAGGTTTATATTGGGCTTACCCATTGCAATGAATGTTTGATGCTTCTTTGAATATATTATTTGGCTAGTGTCTTAGTTGTTTGTTTATTGAATTACCTTTCCCCACTACTTGAGTAATATAGATCTGTTTATTTAAACTCTTTCCATGGGAGGTGAACATGCATGGGGTTTGCCATGAGATTTCTATGTTTAGGTCCTCGAAGTTGGAAGAGTTTACTCTTCAACTATAGGTGGAGAAGACATGATGGGTTTTTCATTTAATCGTTATATTGACCCCCCTCTATTTTGGTAGTATTGAATGTTATCCTAGTTTTCCTGGTGATATGGAATGTAATTTTGTTTATAAATTAATAAATTTTTAACCCGTGGGGTATGATCCTGAAGGGATGAATGAATAATGTTGTAATTATAAGAAGTTGTGGACTTGGTTTTCATATTCCTAGAGAGTATGGATCATTATTGAGATGCTAATTAAATGTGTTGTGTAATTTTTAAGGGTCATTTAATTGTTAAATAATTAATAAACCTAAATTGAAAATAACTAAAATTAATAAGTTAATTTAATATGTCTATTTAAATGGATGTATGCTTATAGGATATTTAGTCTTATCAGTGGAAGCCAGGATTTTGAGAGATATATCTGTGGTTTTGTGTGAGACTAGGATATGCCAATAGTGTTGTTTTGAGCTATATTTATCATGTAAACTTTTTATTTCTATGAGATAAACCACTATGTATGTTAGGGAAACTTAAACCCCAAGATTCTAACCCACTATGTCTGTTTGGTGTTTTCCCCAACATCCTGCAGGGATGAATGATGGCTAATAGACCCCATTGTCCTCTCTCTCTTCTCTTCATATTTAATTGTTATGGTATGAATGACAGTTAGTTTTCCCCATATATGTGTGAAGAGGGATGTAATGGATTGTCATTATTTCACATAAAGGTATTTTGGATATCGTTTCATATGGAATATAATATTTATATTGTATATAGGTTGTGATGGATTGAGGATCCTTACTCAATTTTTGGGGTTTGATGGCTTGAGTAGTAATACCTCATGTATGATACAAATTTTGTCAGTTATGGTGGATCCTAGAATGTACCTAGTTTTTTTTGGTTACATATACGTGGTGGTGTGTTTCACTAGGATTATGTATTAGTGCTTCACCCAGTTGTCTGTGGGATAAACTTTACAGAGAGAGATACTCAGGACATGTGATGTTGGGTAATTGAAGCATGCATGTGGGGAAGTAGTAGTAGGGTAAAATTGATATTATTTATTATATTATATTCTCCTGTACGTAATAATCAGTATTATAGCCACGGGGATTTTTGGAACATAGTATACCTTTTTAGGTTTTGAGTTAGTTTTATTTTTTCCACTGTGATTTAGCATGCTTTCATTGCCTTGTGCATTAAAGGACTTAGGGTGGATCCTACTATGTATACTATTATAATAACCCTAAGTATAAATATTTTATTTTTGAGGTTAGTCGGTGAACGTTGGAGATTAGGTGGGTTACTAATAAGTTAGTGTTTAGTAGGAGATGTTTGGGCTTCATTTCTTCTTCAATTATTACATTTCTTTTGGTACATTCAATTTTCTCTTTTAGGAGTAGTAGTTCTTACAAGACATTGCATTTGTATAATTTGATATGCATTTATATTATAGATTTATTATGAGTGGGTTTTTTATCTATTAAAACTATCTTCTGGATTGGTTTCTATTATAGGGTAATCCCCCCTATCTGCAAATTTATTATACCCTCATTGTTAGTTGCAAACCCAGGACCCACTAGAGGTGGTACACAGATGTCACTATCTCTCTAATCCCATTTTTGGTCCAATAGGGGTACATTATGTGGGGAGGGGTTGTGAAAGTTTCTACATATGGTGATTTACTAGGAAATTTATTAGATTTATGGGAGAAAATTTCATATTTTATGTTATTTACTAAATAAAAATATTTTTTGAAAATACATATTGTTCATGATTTCAATTGATCATTAAATGTAAAAGCAAACAATTGAAATCCAGTGATGGATGTTGATAAGAATTATACATCCCCATGATAAGTTGATGGGACTCATGAGAAAAATTAGTAATATACCATTAATTGAGTTCTTTTTTGTATATCTACACATTGATTAAACTATCATGGAATAAGGATTTTATGGAATAGATATCCTAATGTCTGAAATAATGATGTCCATTATTATGAATTTCATTCATAAATAATTCAGTGATTATTATCCATGAGAGTAAAACATTAATATTAATAATGGATGCATTTTTTTGATCAAGTTATTGATTAAATGGAATTTGGTTTTACTGATTTACCTTTCCATAATAATTATTAAATATTTTCTCATGATTTCTTCAATTATATATTAACCATATAGAGAATTTTAGATCACCCCTTAATTATTTCTTTCATTTTTATATGATGAATGAATATTATAATGATTTAAACAATGCAAAATATATACCTTAAATATGTATTTTTGTTTTAACATCTAAATTTGAGATTTAAGTTTGTGTCTAGTTTACATAGACCAATTAACTATCATTTCCTTTATGACACAGTCACATGCATCGTTTTTCAATGTTATAAAGATACCAAAATCTCAGGGATACTAGGGTGGGTGTCTTTATAGTTGGTAATAATTAAATTTTACAATAAACCTATAGGACTAAATTTAGAATAACGTAGATTATTGATTGTAACCCAATGATAGACATTGATTAAATTTTCTAAAAATGAATAATTTTATTATTTTTATGATCAAAATTTTAATTTTTTTGAAAAAATGTATATATTTTTTAAGGAATAAAGATACCTTATGAGGTTTTACTTGATTGATGCAGCATAAAGATATCAATTGAGTTTTAATATATATTTGAGATATATATAACCCTTATACATAAGTTTGGTTTTAGTGAGAAGGTTATTTTATGAATAATGATTTTATATTTTGGGCACATAACATTAATGTTATTGATATCATTTAGGTTTACTATTATCTGTAATTTTAAGGTAATAATAATTGATGAATATTATTTCAATTAGTGAAAAAATTAGATGTATAGAAAACAATTGTTGTTAAAAAGTTATTTTATTCATAATGTTATTTTTCTATATGATTAGTATATTTATTGGAATAGATATGTAATTATAATTGTATAGTTTTAGAAAAAGTAAAATACACATGTTGGAGGAAAACAAATCACTCATTGTAGGGCTGCATTTCATGAAATTGTAACTAAAGGGAGGAAATATTTTTTCACATACAAGGGGCCTTGTGATGTCATGGTTACTATGAATTTTTTTAAATAGATAGGTTTTTGTATAAATAATAAGTTGATTTTGGGAAAAAAAATTAAGATATAATAATTTTCTTTTTTTGATGACTAATAATATTTTCAGAGGTGTTTTATTGGGCTATAGAAATATAGCCATAACGTTTAAGGTTAATTATAATTTGGGAAGAATGAAATTAATTTTTTGGGGATATGTGATAATTTTTTTTAAATCACATTTGTGGTGAAAATAATTCATTAATGTTGTGAATATTGATACTAGTTTTTATATTAGTATATTATCCCTATAGAATAATATATGACGAACCATTGGTGGTGATTTTTAAGTAAAATTAAATATTTGTTCCTATGATAGTTTATAATGTTTTATTTTTATTTTAAATTATTTAACCATTTTCAATTTCACTAAAATTTAATGAAATTAGGATTAGTGGAATGTTGTTTCATGGGTATCATAGTCATTTAAATGCTAATTTTAGTGCTTCAGTCATATAAAATTCATATTAGGTATTCAATTAGTTGGTTAACTGATGAAGTATAAATTGATTGAATCACAACTTAAGGTATAAATTGAGAATACAAAATAAAATGATATATGGTATATTTCCTTATGTTTATAGTCTATATTGTTAATTAATTCCTCGACTCTTGGAAAATGAACCTGAAAAAAAATGTTGTCTTATTACAACCATTTCTAATAAAATCTTTATCTATTCACCAATAATAGATTTATAGTTTTTTGGTTGTCGATTTTCACCTGAACATGTTATTTATCAAACTCTTTTACTAATTTGGAATTACTTTTCTACTCTATGACTATATTTTCACTTCCCATTAGTTTCCATTATTTTGGAACATATTTTAATTTTATTCTATATGACCAATAAATTTTTCATTCCCTCTTCTTAATAGAGTGTTTTATTAACCATTTTATGATGTGGGTATTCTGAAAAGGTTTTATTAAATGTTAAACTCTTCATTTTTATATTAATTTCAAATTTTGAGGATGAATTTTGATGTAGGTGGAGAGAATGATACATTTTTATATTTTAAATGAGAAACATTATATTTGATAGTGTATACGACACAAACAACTATGCCAAAATGAACAACTATTTTCTATTTAAACGTGATCATTATAAGATACACCTTTAAATTTTCATGTGTGAATATGAATTGAAACTTCTTGAAAATTATTTAAAATATTTTAAATGAATTATATTTTATAGAATTTTAGAACTCAATTTTTAGTAATGTATTTATAAACATCAAATATATATTTTTCATCAAAAATGTTTTTATTAATTTTTTGAGAAAATAATATAAATAATTTCTACAAATTTAAGAAATTATATTGTATAATATTAAAATAATATTTTAAATAAATATATTAAAATTAAATTAGGTTGAAATTTTGATATTATTTTGAAAATATTGGTTTATATTGAATAGTGAAATATATATATATATATATATATTTAATTTTTATAATGATGATTATAATACATATAGCTAATGTAAGGTCATTTTATCCTTGAAAAATACATATCTTGATAACCCACTATGTGACACTTTTTGTGATTTATTTTTTATATTAAATTATAAAACTTCTATTAATTGAATTTGATAAAATGTATTCCATATTTTTAATAGTAATATTTAATATCAGTTAATAAATTCATTTTATGTTTTTTCAAAATTAATAAAAAATAAAAATAAAAATTCACTAGAGAAAAGGGTTAAATTGTGATAACCAATGTTTAAACCAAGTGATAAGGTCATCATTTGTCATCGTAATTATTATTTGATTAATATATTTCATCCCTTATAACCATTTTCTTTAGAATAAATTATTTATAAGAATATTTTGTTTTAATGTGACCTATATAATAATTTAAAAAGAGAGAAAGATAAATTGGCACTCTCCTTCCTTTATATGTCTGTCTTATATGTTCACATTGAGATGAAAATAAGTGATAAAATAAAATTTAAGGTTATTTTTAATATAATAAAATTATTTTTATGGATAATTTATTTCTAATTTTAAGTGAAAACATTGTTACCATAAATACTTATACAACAATGACACAACGCTTAAGAAAACTGTGGGAAACTAAAGGTAAAATATTTTAAAAGAGTCAAAATTAAAGTATTTTGGTTGAGTTATGGTTAAAAAATAATATAATAGTTAATAATTATTTTATATTTGGGGTGAATTTATTATATTCCAAATTCATTATTCGGTTCATTTCTTTAATGTCAAATTAAATGGATTATTTCAAACTGATATTAATGATATTTTATATTAAATTTTTTAAATATCCTAAAAATAAAACCACATAAAAATGAGGATTATTAATGGTTAAAAAATTCATCCATTTCTTATTTATGATAAAAAAATTTCTTACGGGTAAAATTATAAACCTTTTACTTTGAATACATTTTTACAATAGTTAATGTTAAAACAGGTTTACCGGGGGTTAAACCAAGAGGTAAAGGATAGTTATGAATTAAGAATGACAAAATAACATTATATGGACATGATTGGAACTTATTCAATCAAAAAAAATTAAATCTATGAAAATTTTAAAGTAATTGAGTTCAATATGACCTTATTATAATTTAATATTTTATGAAATTCCAAAAACATCCTACCCCTCGCTTATAAAATGGTACCTCTTCTAATATATTATTCACACTTCAAAACTAATTTGGTTTTTGAATTACCAAAAACAATATGTTCCCTTATTCCATTTACACATCCTATATAAATTTGTTTGTTTATAATAGTCTCACATGAATTCATTTGGTATATAGATAACGGTTTATCGAAGAAGAGGAATCATTATTAATAGATCATTTTTATTTTATTTCTTCTCCCAACTACTTAAAATATTATTCAACTGTGCTGATTTTATGAAATATTTATCTTTAATATAATTACACATTCTCATTTTAATAGAATAACCTATGTCGTTAAGATCTCTTATCAAATAGGAAACTAAAATGCCGTCTTTATGTACGGAGAACTACCGCCATACAAATAGATGTACTTAATTTTCCAACAGCACTGCTCAAAAATGATTTTATGGATTTATTTACATTATATATATATATGATATTTATGAAATAATTATAACTACATAAAAATAATATATCATATATTTTTATAAAATTACTTTTATTTATAATTGATTGTGTATTTCTTATATGTGTGGATTACCACTTACATAAAGTGATGTTACTCCTTTTTATTAATCACGTCATATGAATGCTATATATAATTGTACATAAAATAATAATATTATATTTATGTTATAATTATAATTTTAGAAATATTAAATAATACTTTTTTTCTTTCCATCATGAATGATGAAAAATGGAAACATTACTCCTACGTACATGTGATATACGATATCCATGATTGTAACATATATCATTTTTCATAACCATTTTTCATGGTTAGTTTTAAAAGTATAATTGTTGTATAGTAATTATAAATATTAAATTAAAGTTTCTTTAAAGTTAATTTATTGACCCAAATTTCAATAACATCAAATGTATTTCTTACAACAATTATGTTGGCATTAGATACACTGAGACACATCCCAAGGTACTGAATAGTTTAGTATTCTTGGTACACATGATACATACAGGAGTCAAAAATTATATTTTAATACAAAAATTAGAACATAATTTTTTTTAAAATACATTTATTCCATCAGGTACAGCCCTGCATAATAGTAATAGTAAGCTATAATAATTCTGAATAAAGTAAACAAACAAAGGGTAAGGTCAAATGCCCAGTAATGGTTAAGTATAATGTAAGCTATCATAAATAAAGACTGAAAATCAATATAGGAAGTCAAATAACTAAAAAATAATTCTATTAAAACAAATGGATAACAAAAATTAAATATGGAAAGTTAAATATCTAAAAAAACATTCTATTTAAATAATAAACTGATAGTGAAATGCAGACATATATTTTTTCATAGTGAAAATCTCATGGAAAATTATAACTGAATATGAATGAATGAAATTCTTATTTATCAGATGTAATGATTCCCAGTTACAGGATACCTTTACCAAAATAACCTTTCACAATTAAAATTAAAATATACTATGTTGAAACCGATTAGGTTTTTCTAACCATATCTCTACTATCATGACCTTTCACTATACAATTTAAAACATACTTATTATAAACACATAGGGTTTGTCCAAATAAGTTTGTCTCGTGAGACTACCGATTCATAAAATCGATTACATTAAATGGGATCATACCAATTTAATAATAGTATAAATAATTCGTCAAATATTTAATTAATTTATTTAATTCATAAACAAGGTTACTTATAAAATATTGGTATCCAGTAATGGATACATATTTATTGATATTTCTCGAGTTAATAAAATAACATTCAAATTAATAACCATATATAAAAATGGTATAAGTTTTAGTGAATAATAAGATAAACCACATAATAATATCTATATTTAATATAAATGTAATTTATAAGGAATAATTATTACTATAAAGTTTCTCTTTGAAGATAAACAAAACATTCACCAAAGGTAGTCATATTCTAGAATAACTATTATCAATTGGTAAGTTTCAAATAAAATCTCCGTGGAGAAAATAATTCAAATTGGAATATAAAATAAAAGTATTAATGAGTTATTCTTGATATTACATGTCAAATAAGGATTATATAAACCTCATAAATTTTAAGTGGTTTTTATTAATAAGTATGTCTCAAAGGAATGTAAATTCTGACAAATTCCCCTACCTTACACTTCCTTTTGTTTGATAATGATCTAAATTCATATATAATGGTTCTAAAAATTTTATTAAGTAATTAAAAACCTTATTAAATATTATGATGTAATAAATTATCCTTTTATAATGTATTAAAACCCATTCATTAATAATATTTTATTATTTTTATCATTTCGTTTACTAAATTACTTTGATAATTGAGGATATTTGACGTGTTATTTTTTTATCTTATCACATCGACCATGATTTAACCATCTCTAGACTCTAAAAAAATAAATATCATATATATTCATTATATAAGTATTTATAGTAATCTAGAAAATTTGGGGATGTGAAATGAAATTCCCCTTTCATGGTGACAGTTGTGCGTATGTAATAATAGACGTTGTTTCCATTTTATTTTCATATTGAAATATTGAAAAGTAAATTATATAAATATATATTAACATTAAATTATAATTATTATTTAATATATATATATATATATATATCATTTATTATTGTTAAAAATTTATTAGTAAATTCCATGTATTGTGTGAACCAATCACATCTCTTCTTGACAATGTAGACTGATGTACACACAAATGACAATATCATAATACCAAAAAATTTAAATCATGACATTAAGTGTTATATAATAAAAATAATATAATAATAAATACATCATAAATATCATAAATATAATATATAAATAGTATTTGTATCATTATTCCCACTCTTGGTAGGTAGTAATAGAAAAATTAATGACATCAGTTCACAAGGGAGTAGTTTGTCATAGACAGTAACAATGATTTCATAACCCATTTGATTTATGTGTGTTTGTTTTAGTTTATAAACTAAACATTAAAAAATCTTAAAAATTTTCATATACTTATTTTGTTATATAAAAATTATATAAATATAAATTAAGGGGTTTGAGATGAAATTAAATAAAAACACTCGTTGATGAATGTTACCTCATTTCGAGTTACTCATTTTGGTTTTCACTACAGGCCTCATTTATCATAAGTTTTTAATAAATAAATAATTATAGACTGATTATTGGGAATTTTAACGGTATTTTTTAGGATTTGTTCCACCCAAATTGATTTGGAGCCATAAAAAATTTGCGAGAATGAAAGACCCTTTAAAATTGAGGAGTTAAATTCCTAGAAATACAAAAAAGTATTCCGTATTAGAAGGTCTATCTTACATCATGTGCCTCCAAAAATAGACCAATAATAGAGGGGAATTATTATTTTTTTTATAAATAGATCCATAATATAATATAAATTAATTTATATAAATTCATGAAATATGATTTATGTTTACTCAATTTTGTCTTTAGAGTTTTTACCAAGGTTACTTATACCTTTTTACTATCCCGAGGAATTAACATTAAATAATTTAATTAAAAAGATATTTATTAATGAAATATTACAAAATTATTCTAAATATTATTTCTAATTCATTAAATTAAAACCTTACATGTGTGTAAATTTAATTTTAATACAAACACATGTAATGCTCAAACCCCCCTTTAAACCATAACCATGTTAATTAGTTTTTTTTGTTTTCAATAACAGTTATGGAAAAAAAATTTACCATGGTAGACAATATAAATATTTTTTATTTTAGATATGGAATACACGTTTCAAAATATAATTCATAAACGTTTCATAATATTTATTTAAAAATTGTAGACGCTGCGAGAAAGTGAGTTTTAAAAGTGAAAATGTTCAAAATATTACAAAATAATTACATCTAAATTAAATATTGAAATGATTATTTTTGAAATAAATAACATTTAGACATACATAATTTAACTAATTTACCTTGAAAACCTAATCAAAATATATATTACCAAAAAAAATTATTTAGATTAAAAGTTTGTTTTCAATTATAATCGTTTATTTTTTACTATTCATAAAAAATGATTCATCTTAAAAGAGTAACGAAACATCACCATAATTTAATATTGAAATTATAATTTGAAAACCAATTTTTTTCCAAAAAAATATTAATTATTCCAAAAATTGTATTAAACTAATTTCTCCATTAAATGGAAAAATAATATCTGTTAGAAAAGTACATCTTTTATGCGAAAAATTGGATTATTTTTTATCTTATTCCTGTAAAATTTGTTGGATGGATATAAAAACATGTTAGTAAAAATAAAATATAAAAATGTATTTAATTTAATTGTATAATAGTAATTAATTTCATTTATTATGATCAAATTCTATTGTAATCTTAAAATAGTTTTTATAAAAGAATTTCCTTTCTGTTCAAATAGTTTTTATTTAAACATATATTTCATTGGAAACCAATGAATAAATTTTATGTACATGTAAAAAAATTTGTATGTGAGTAAACTATATTCATACGAGCTATTCCAATTCCTTGAAAGTAACTGTCATATTAAATAATTGTTTTTTTGGAAAAACCATCACTTTTTTACAGTGAAAGCTAACATAATATTGCATGAATTCAATGTTATATAATGTGTTGAATTTATTTATAATAGTAAAGATATATTAATGTATCATGATGTTTTATTCCAAAAAACACTTTTTGATTCGTTTCGAACATTATATTTAATTCAAATTGATAGTTTTATAATTTTAGAGGTGTCATAGATGATGTAACAGTGAACTATTTCTCCTTTTTAAACATACAAAAGTCATTTTGGAAATATGAAATAAAAATATTGTCAAAAAATATGATGTGAAAATCTTTTATAATGTAATTAAATATAAAATTTTAATAAATAAAATAAAATTAATGGTAAATTGGAAAAGGGATCTTCAAGAATTATATATTAACATATGTTAATTATTTTAGATAAAAAATGATGTGAATGATGAGTTGGGTCTTGGGTAAAGGATTTCCTTTCAATTTCATTTAATTGTGGAATATTTAAATGTTTCGTACCAATTAATTTTATTTAGTATATACACTTAACTTCTATATAGTATATCATGTTTATTTTATAATTTACATTGGTTTAAGTATTAATTCATATTATTTTATCCAAGGGGATTTGACTCAAAAGTTATTAGGTGGAAAGGGGTATCGTTACCCAATTTATTTTCATTATGTTATATTACTAATTCATTGTATTTTATATTCTATAAATATGTGTTTAATGATTTTTTTATTTTACTTTATATTTCCACTTGTTTTATATTGATTAAAATTTTAAAAACATAATTAGTTTATTGATGAGTTTTCACGTCAACAGTATAATTTAGAAATGGATTTTATCCTAATTTCAAATCGATTGAGTCATATTTGGCATTATGTATCATTTTATTTTTTTGAGGTGTATCTTCTACAGCTAATATATTTTATAAAATGAATCCATTTATAACCATAGTCAATAATGTTTTATTTGTAGTTATTTCCTTATAGGTTTATATTTCAGAAGTTACTAAAGAGGTAAGTATTTAATTTATAATCCCATATTAATCAGGATTGTTTATGCTTGAATTTTAGTTGAAGAAAACTATTCTACCATAGTATAATAATCCGAGTAATTATCTTATCCACTAGTTACTATAGAAATCATAATATAATAATATCATTTTCTCTTATTTGGTACATAAAATGATCGATAAACTCTTTATATGAAAATACATTTTATATATATTTACTATCTAAATTAATTTTTAATTATTTTATATGTTTTATAAAAATATATTCAAGAGTGTTTTATTCATATCCTATGATAGTTAAATTATATATTTACACATTTTTTAGTTTAAAAAAAATTATAGGATGCATCTTTTTTTCTGAACAATGATCATTTTGAATTTCTAAAAAATATGATGACAATTATTATTTTAACCTACTCATCAAGAGTTCAATTATCCCTTTTTCTTGAATGATAATTGATTTTATGATTTCTCTAAAAGTTTCAATTATTATTTTCAAATAAATTTTTCTTCAAGATATTTCAGAAATATTAATTTTTTAATATTGAATTTCAATTTAGAAATGGTAATTTTCTTAATAAATTTTTTTAATTATATTTATTGGTATTAGTACTCACCAATGTTATCAACCATTTATGTTTTATATTCTCTACTACGGATATATTTTAAATATATTATCCTTATTATTTATTATGATGGTTTATAATTATTTTAAACATTGAATGTATTAATATTCACCTTCATGATTAATTTTTTCGTCAATAACATTATCTTATAACATTCACTTTATTTTGATCATTTGACATTACATTTCTCATAAATACCCATATTATTTTAATAATGGATATTATTATTTACAAAACTATATACGATTTCTATATATATATTTTTCATCAAATTTTTTTCATTGAAATTTTAAATATTGTTATTCTGAATTAATCACTAAATACATATATTGGTTGATAATTCCTATTTTTATGTAATATATTCAAAATTAAAAGAATGTGGAATGAATAATACATGAATTAATGCATCCATCGTATAAATATAAAAACTCTCGATGAATCAAAAAGTCTCATGAGACAAATCAATAATATTGAATGAAATGGGGTATTGTTGAATACATTCTCATGGATTTAACAATCATGGATCAAGGATTTGGAGGTATAGTAATCATGATGTGTGAATTAATTTTAACTAATATTAGGCATTACCATCATTGAGAATATACTTACTATTATCAATGAGATTACAACATTGATATTATCGATGGATAAATTTTGTTCTCAAGTTATTGATTAAATGAAATTTGTTTTCAATGTTTAACCCTCATATATTTATTATTCCACAATTAATCATAACATTTTCTACATTATATAACCCTTACTATGTATTTGATCATTATCCTAATTTTAATTCCATTTACTTTCATATAAATAATGAATCTATGAATAAGTTCAACGATACATAACATTTACAATCACTATGTTATATTTCATATATTTTCTTTGGTAGATGTGAGACACAAGTATGTGTCTAGTTCAAAAAGACTACTAAAATATTCTTTCCTTTTGGATGAAATCTATTTTTTATTATTATTATTTAATCAAAAACCCATCATATCTGAGTTATTTGGGTTGGGGTCATTATACTATGTATCAATGTTTTTATGATTTAGGCTCTTCAGTCATGCGTTCTTCAACCTTTCCCCTTCCCAACCCACAAGATTCAAATATTCTAGCCTTCTCATATGCAATGTTTTTATGTATTTGAAAAATAATTCCCTCAAAACACTATAACAATACATACTTTTTTGATGATTAAATATTTTTTAGTCATTAAAACAACCTCCCAATATTCTACCATTAAATAAATATTGTGAAATGGTTCATATTCCTAGAACATATTCCCATTACTTATGATGATGTGAAGAAAATTCAACACCCTCTATGATTTTCATAAAAACATGAACCCTTCAAGAAGAAATCCTAAATGAATTAGAAGTGAAGAATTGATAACTTTATTTTGTTGAAAATGAATCACCCCTTTTAATCAGTGATCATGGATACAGAAAACTAAACATTGAAGGGGGTAAAGCTCAAATATGACTTTATATATGGGAGATATATGAGCTTAATGGGATGAGTTATGTTAATATGAATTGAAAAAAATGAAGTCGATTTTATGTGATGTTGGGAACCATAGTCAAAAAATTTGATGAACTGAAAGTTTTTGACCCAATATTAAATGACATATGATGAACTGAAGGTGGAACATTACATGTTCAAATATTATAGAAACTCTAAATATCTTGGATGAGGATTCAAAACTAATAAATAATCACCTGGATTTGAGTGGAATAAATTTGATTATAGTATTGATCCCTTACCTAGGTATTTCTTATTAATGGGGAAGGGGTATTTGATTAGAACCCCTTCACTGGTGAATATATGTGGATAATCTCCTGCATGGTTTTCATTAGAATTACCAAGTAGAATTCTAGTCAGTTAAAATTTTGATATGATTGAAATTTACAGATTCAATACCCAATGTGGACTTATGTGGAATAAAATAGTGGATCCTATATAATCTGATGATCATATTTGATTTCAAGAAAAATCTATGATTCATTAATGAGGAACGAACAAGATAACCACTTAATTTTTTTAATTTACATAATATTTCTCATGTAGAAGAATAATATAGAATATTGGAGGAATATGGGAAGAAACTCGTAGCTCCTCTTGGATACTGACACTAATGAACTTGACCTAAGTCCACTATAACTAAAAGTAAATTAAATAATATCAATTTCATCAAACTCTCATTCAATATTTACTAGTATTTAAATTTTATCCAACATGATCTATGTCTAATCTGGAAGTCTAAAAATAGGGACTATTCAAAGGGTAATTTTGTTTTACTAGACTGAGCATTGGAATACAACTATATATAGGATCAAGGATTTATAGAGGCCATATAAATAAATTAATTCTTTATAGACCTCAAATTACGGGGTTCATTAACACTTAAATGTGTAACTAAACTTGTAAAACCCATCTTGGATATTATTTGACTTCTAACAGATGAGTATGTGGGTGTGTCACACAAGGATATCAATGGATTACAACACTCACTGGGGATTCAATTGGAGATTATGATCAGATCAAAAAATAATGCCACAAATAATACAATTCCTCATAGTTTGGGTATCACAGTTTTCTATTTAGTTATTATAATATGTATAGGGGTTAAAAATGATGAACCTCATTCTTAGTTTGAATTACATGACTATGACACTCATTCTTCTCTCTTATTTAACTCCACTGTAACACTATTCTCAAAATTGTAAACACTGTGTGAGTTTGTTTTAACTCTTCTATGTGTTGTGATCTCAACCCATCATTAATGATTGGATAAAAAATAATTTAGATCTAATAAGTTGATATGAACAATTATTTAAAGATTTTAACAACATGGTTATTGCAATTCACTTCCTTTCTCATGGCAGGTAGTGACAGTGTGTATAGTGATAAGAGATAATAAGCACCCAATGGAAGTGTTCATTTATCTTTTTCCATTAATATTTATCCTCTATTGTTATTAAATAAATATAACGAGTATCTAGGATTGGATTTTTAATTGATGATATCACAATGATAACTTTGACCAATAAGATATTTTTCTCTGTAGTGGTCTGATTGATTGATTATTCACTTTTGGAAAATGGTACATTATATTTAGTGATCTATGATACCTAGATGATGAGTGGATATTTATGTATTTGTTTGTATTTATTACAAAAATAAGTTTCATTTATTTAATATTTTTTCTATTTCATTTTCATTGTATCCATTTAACTTAACACCTAAATAATTTTCATAATTTATTTTTCATTCATTCATTTAATGTTTTCAAAGTTATATAAAAACTAAAAAATATTTTTGGAGAGATCATTGGGACCATTGAAACTACATACATAAGAAAACCCATTTGGGTATCTTTTATTTGATATTTAAGGATAAAATAAATATATTTTTATGACCTCACAAGTGGGACAAATTCATCATCAATGTCATGTTTATTTATTCATCCCATATTTTAGATTGAAAAAAGGCATTAATCCTCAAACCATTGTAGGATCAAAATATGAATGTAGATGCTCAATTACGATAGGGGGGAATTGGGAGTTTATAATATTTCATTTTTATCCTTATGGAAAACTATGTTTAACAATGTTAAAAAATGTAAATTCCAAAGACAACTTTTAGTTCTACAAACATGCTAGGTTCCAGAAATGTGGTTCTAGAAGTGAAACATAAGGAAGGTTTACAAGGAAAATATTCTACATTAAAGTATATAGAATCTTACGTATCAGAGTATAAAAAAGAATAAAAATGTATAAGAAGATTATAAATTCTTCCTTTATCAAAATAAAGTGGAAATAAACATGAAACCAAACAAGTAACAAGTATGAAATCTTTCAACCCAAAGATAAGGGTATCCAACAACCGTGGATAAAGCTCCATTGATTTATACTTTCAAGAAAGTCTGTCTTACCCACAGTAGGGTAATCCCTTGATAGAAATATCAGAATCTATATTTCTATCCTCTCATGCCCTCAAACTTTAAGGTAGTCGTAACCTCTATCTTACAATCCCAAGAAGCCCTCGATTGTACACAGCAAAAATCGGAGTCTCACGAAGCAATCTGAACAAGATGTTTAGTACACACAAGGCATGAAAGTCTCTATCTATAGAAATCACTTCAAAAGAATGAAATATCTAGATAATTATCAGTGTTGTTGTATTATGAGCTCGTTTAAATTAGTTCTTATTTATAAGAACTTGTCTAATAGTCAAAACCCTCTTCCAACAGCCATATTTTTTCATTAATTTCGGAGGGACTTGTACGTGTGTCACTCAAACAATGGTTAGTTAGAAATAGAATATATGACATCATTTCATATCTTTAATAAGTGTAAGAATTTTCTTTTAATTAACCAAATATAATATTTCGTTGTCTATAGAAAAATAAAGTTCAAAATCTAACCACATAAACATTTAGATACTATAACTCCTTGATATTTGGATTCTGTTATTCAAATAATTTGGATCCTGAATTCTATAGATTTCAAAGTCTGAATTTCAATTAATTCAGAGTCTGAATTCTGTTGAATTTGGAGGCTAAAATCTTAAGAATATAGAGTATAAATTCTATGAAATTAAAATATTTAATTCTAAGGAATTCAATGATTGAATTTTGATGAATTCAGATTCTGAATTTTGAGGAATTCAAAGACTGAATTTTGAGGAATTCAGAGTATAAATTCTGAGGAATTCTGATTCTGAATTTCAGAAAATTTGGAGGCTGAATTTTAGAGAATTCAGAGTCTAAATTTCAGATAATTCAAACCCTGAAACAAAATACATTATAACCAACGATTTATAAGATTCTGAGGATTTATATATGAAACAGAATATTAGAATTATAAATTAAATGAGTAGATTTAGAGAAACTATAAAATGAACAATGAAAACAATGATAAGGATATAATTTCCATGTGGAAAGAAAAGTTTCCTTTTTATGATAATTATTAGAGAAAATATAATATTCCTTAAGATAAAGGGTTTGTGATTTTCAAAATGTAGAGAAATGGAAAACTCATAAGGAAACACTATTGACTAATCAATATCCCCCTTTTTTGGAAAGCACAGACATCCTTAATGAAAAGAATATAAGGACATTGAATTTTATTTTTGTTCATAAAAAATAAAAACTTATCTCATTTTACTTATGGTTCAAGTTGAATATGACTAACTCCCCCTTAGGTTTGGAAATACCTAAAGATAGTATTCCTGACTTCCTTAAATATATTTTGGTTTATCAAGAATATTAAAATATTCTTCGATGGAACAACCCCTTATATGGGCTCCCCATTACATAGGGAATTCACTTATTTACTTAGTATTAATTTTATCATTCCTCTCTCCCCATTTTTGATTTTCAAAACGGAATAATGGTAATGGAAAAAAATGGAACCTGAAAATTATTACTGTACAAAAAAATGCATGATAAACAACAAAAATTTCATTATGATGGGAAAAAAATTTCAAATAAGAAAATAAAAAAATAATGGATTGGGAAAAAATTATCCTTCTTTCTCCTTCGGCATTAAATTTTTTACGATGTACTTCAGCTTCTTTATCTTATTATGATCATCTTACAAACGCTTTTGTTTCTGATCCTGATATTCATTTTTCTTCACTAAGGATTTTATTGTTTCTTCTTGAGCCTTAAGGGTATCTGTCTAAGCCTTAAAAATATATTTTTTCTTAGTAATTTTTTCATCAAACTATATTCTGATATCCTTTTCCCTGTTCCAATTCATGGCCACTGAATTAAGATTCCCATTTAGATCCTTGACTTCCTGATTTCGAGTTGTTTTTTAGATACATATCTATTCCTAAAAAATATTCGTAAGATCATTAAACTTCCCATATTCGATTTAAAAAGTATCCTCCAGACATTCTTGAAAATCATCATGTATTATCATCTATTCAATTTTTTTCCTTGACCATTTTGTGATTTCCTTGCATGATCTTTTGTGGGCATCGTATTCAATAATGAATTTTTTGATATCTGTCTCATGAATGACAAACTTATGCATAATCATTGTGAATGGATCTTCATTCTTATTAAATGAGTGCTGAAGCATCTAGAATATCAAGTCTATACTCGGAATTTAGGGAATGATCTATTCAAACTGTTTGGTTAGTGAGGAATCCTTTTCGATCTATTCAAATTTTTTCTTCGATGATCCATATACATTTTTCTTTTTCCCTACATATTTCCTAGGTGTATGAACCAACACATGATTTACCTAATCATCTCAAAGAATGATCTATTCTACTTTGGTTTATTCATGTTCACTATTTTATAATTGAACAATCTTCTCTTCCACAAGATTTTTATTATTGGCACCTACCAAAAGATCCTATGGTTGAACAATGTCATGGTTGCTACTCTCTTTTTTGGATAGTTCATTCACTACTTATTAAAACTATTTTATTTTCCTAGAGTATCAGGTTTTGATGATTCGGATTTAGATGTTTGGATTGATAGTTTCTCAGAAGGAATCTCCTTCTCATGATATGCCTCAACTTGTCTAGTCATATCATCAGTATCACAACTTCCTTATTCTACTTCTTCTTACACTTCTTCTTCTTGAACAATTTCTTCTTCTTGTTCTAGTTCTAGAATCAACATTTAATTTCCTGGAGTCAAAGGAACATATTCGTGAAAAAATGATTCCAGTACCTGAATTTGTTCAAAAGCTTTCTCATCATCCTTGAGATGGGATTGAACAATTTCAGCCTCTGACATCTTCTTCCTCTTCTTCTTTTCTTCCTCTTACTTCTCATGATCCTCAAAATCCTTAAACATCAACACTTTTTACTCAGCAGGGTTAAAGGAAAAACAAGTCTCCCTTACTTTCTTATTATTCTTGTCTTATCTCTAATTAGAAACCACTTCATATAGATAAGGATTTTTCTTCTTTGTTATAGGTTTTGTTGATTGAGTTTCATTAGCTGTAGGGGTTTTTTGTTTCCCATTTGGTTATTTCGCCTTTCTATTCTTTCCATCCTTCTTGGAAGTTTCATCCACATCTGGTTTCCTTGATAGGGCTTCAATTTCTGATTCATATTAGTCATATAATTCTCCTGATTCACTATAAAACCCATCATTCATTCTCCTTAGAGTATCATCACTCAATAACATTATGTTCAAATTCCTTGGATTATAACTACAAGTAATTATAAACGATTTTAGAGAAAGGACTAATAATTGATATACTAACCGGATACATGATGATTTGAGATTTCATAGTTCCATTGTTGATATTCACAATTAAAAGTAAAACATATATAACAATATTAATCTTTCTGAAATTGACCAGAAAGTCCAAGGCATAAAAATAACTCTTCTTCAGGGTATCCTTATCACCTTTTCACAAAATGAGAAATCCCTGAACCCATAACTAAAGAATCAGGATGTTTGTAGATAGATGAAATTTTTTTATAGTCTTTAGTTATTTTAATACAAGGCACTCTAAATCCTTTTCCTTATCAAACAATCCTAAAACATAGGGTATCTTGTGGGTGAAAAATTATGCTTCACCCTCCTAAAGAATTCCAACTAGATTGACACCCTTACTATATGAAAGGGAGTAGGTCCTTCTATAGATCAATAAGGAAAACTTGTATATTCATCCTTCATTGAAGAAAATTACTGACTCAAATAAATCAACCAATAACTCCAGATAAACCAGATCATGTGCCTTCGGTTTAGTTACACATATTCTCCCCCAGCCATTCAGCTAGATATTCATTGAAAAAATAGAATCATACTTAGAAAATAATTTTTGATGGACTAAACTTTCTCTGTATATCTTCCATTCAGATATTTCCATTACTGACAACATTTCTTTTTAGGATAATCTTTTATTGGCAATTGGAATTAAGGGAAACTTGAGGATTTGGAATGGCCTTAAGTAGAGCAGCAGAACTTCAACATGACAAGGCTTTGAAGATCGATGTGGGACAACCATCGTGGGATCCTTATATCGGTGTTTGAGGCAACTGTTCATCTTCCTTAATTGATCTAATGGTTGAAATACTCTTGATCAGATCTGATGGTTGCGATGATAGCCGAAGAAGGAATTTGTTAGGTTCCGATATTTTGTGGTTTTTAAGATAAATAATTAGATACAAGGAAAAATGTATCCATTTTTTCTAATAAAATGAAAATACCAACTTGTAAAATGATGGTTATGAAAATTTATGAAAGGAAACATACCTTCATGTTTTCTAAGAAAATTTAAGTAATGAGGAAAATTAATCATAAAGAACTATCGACTTTGTATTTTTTTAAAAAAAAAATTAGTTAAGAAAATTGTGATTAAGGGAAGAAATCATTACAAAAATTTTGATAACTAAAATTTTGATTACAAAAAATTTTGATTAAGAAAAATTTTGGTAAAGGAAAATTTTGAAATGGAAAAAAATTTTGACTAACAAGAACATGTACTCCCTTATGAAAAGAAGTTTCTTACAATAAGGAGATAGGTTTCAAACTGAAGTTAATATGGAATATTACCTTATGGTTATCATTCCTAACTTCTGTTTAATGTATTCAAATATGTCAGAGGGTATGATTTTGTGTAAATATCATCATGTTGATCTTGTGTTCCAATGAATTAAAGAATGATATATCTTTTTTGTGTGTGATCACTAAGAATTTAATGCCTAATGTCTATGTGATTTGCACTAGAGTGATGTATAGGGCTTTAACTTGGGGAAATGTCACTAGTGTTATCACAAAATATTTTTGTTTTGTTAAAACTCATACTATAGTTTGTGAGTTTCTACTACATCCACAACACATGAGCACATAGACATTCAGCTTCTACATATTCAACATCAGTAGTGGAAATTTCTACTGAGTGTTTCCTTTTTCATGACCAAGAAACTAATGAATCTACTAAAAAATGACATGTTCTGGAAGTCGTTTTCCTATCAATTCTATATCCACCAAAATAATCATCCAAATAACTTTTCAAAACAAAATCATTTCCAAAATTATAAATGAGTCACAAATCCTTGATTCCATTTTAATAGTGAAAATATCTTTTCAATACATTTAAAAGGGATTCTTTAAGATTTTATTGATGTCTTTCACATAAGAATACTAAAAATATTAAGTCTGGACAACTAGATTTTAGGTATAGTTAAATTCCTATCATACTTCGGAATGATGTTTGATCTACAGGTTTAGCAGCTTCATCATGATTAAGAGAATTTGAGGTACAAATGGTAGTACAAATACTCTTAGTGTTGTCATATCCATATTTTTGAAGAAGATCCTTAATATTCTTATGTTGAGATATATAAGTTCATTCTGGTTTTTGGGAAATTCAAAAACCTAGAAAAAATATTAATTAACCCATCATACTCATTTCAAAATCAGATTTCAATATATTTGCAAACGAATTAGTTTAAGATTTCTGAGATAAACAATATTTAATGTCAAGCACATAAATTTGAACAATCAGAACAATTTTCTTCCCTTTATTTATAAAAAGGGGTGGGTCAAGATTTCCATTAACATAATTATTTTGTAACAAAAATCTTATATTTCCATAATATCCGGCTCTAGGGGATTTTTTAATTCCATATAAAGCATTGGAAGGTTAGAAAACATGTTGAGGAGGTTTTCCATCATAAAAAACAAGAGTTTGTTCAACAAAAAATTCCTATATAACATATAAATTAAGGACAGAACATTTAAGATCCATTTGAAAATGTTTGATGTTGAAGAATGCTGCAATGGAAATTAGAATGTGGATAGATTAATGTCTAGCTAATATAGCATATGTTTCTTTATTATATATTCCTTCTTGTTGAGTATATACCTTATAATATAATATAGATTTATTTCTTACTATTATCCCTCGACTGTTCACAATAATAATCAGAGTCAAATGATGAAAACTATACAAGATGTTCAATATGAAAAATGATTAATAGTCTCTCTCTATAAATCACTTCTACAGCTTGAAATCTCTTGCTAATTCTGATTTTTGTTAGGTTATGAGATCATTCAAATGATATCCAACTTATTAGAACTTCTACAATGGTCGTTTCCCTCCTCTAATGGTCATATTTTTCCTTGAATTTTGGAGGGACATGTACATGTGTCACTGAAATAGCGGTTAGTTAAAAATAGATTGTAAGACATAATTTCATAACTATAACAAGTGTAAGGAAAATGTGGTTTCTTAACCAAATATAAATATTCAGAGTCTACGTAAAAAAAAATTTGGAATCTAACCAAATAAACATTCAGAGACTATAACTCATGGATTTTCAGATTCTATTTCTCAAGGAATTTGGAACCTGAATTTTATAGATTTCAGAGTCTGAATTACAATGAATTTGAAGTCTAAATTTTGAGTAATTCTGAGTTTTAATTATGTATAATCCTGATTCGGAATTCGGAATAATTTGGATTCTTAATTCTGACAAATTCAGAGTCTTAATTCTGACGAATTTAGAGTCTTAATTCTAAGGAATTCAGAGTCTGAATTCTATGGAATTGGGAATTAGAATTCTGAGGAATTCAGAGTCTCAAATCTGAGGAATTCAGAGTCAGCATTCTAAGGAATTCAGAGTCTATATTTTGAGGAATTCAGAGTTTGAATTTTAGATATTTCAAACCCTGAAAACAGATTACATTATAACCTAGGATTGATGTGATTATGAGGCTTTATATGTGAACCTGAATTTTATACATAGAAATAAAATGAGTTATATCCATAGAAACTATAAAATTAACAATTAAAACAAAGGTAAGGGTAAAATTTCCCATGGTAATGAAAATTTTCGTTGTTAAGATAATTATTAGGGAAAATATAATGTTTTTAGGACAAAGTGTTTGTGATTTTAAAAATGTATAGGGATGGAAAATTCATAAGGAAGCCTTATTGAATCAACAAACATAATCATGTATCCTTGAGTAACAATTTATTCTCTATTAATGAATCGTGTTTTTAATAATTCATTATCCAAATAACCAATAAAAATTTGTTTCATTCCACGTATTTTCATGATTTGAGTATCTTAAAACATCAAGAATTATTCATTTGATATTTCAATATTAATATCTCCATTCCCCATGACTTTCATAGAATTCTTGTTATTGTATAGAACCTTTCAAATATATTATAAATATATAATCAACTATGAATCCTTGAACATACATAGAATATAATGAATCTCTTAAATCAATAACCCATTAATCCATTGGAATGTTGAAACTATAAAATAAAATATGGTATCCTTTATCTAACACATTTAATGAGATAGTACATCCAAAATATTACATTCTTCTGTTCACTATTTTAACAAATAATATATTTTAGGATACCCCTTCCTCCCACAATGATAAAATTGAGTTCCAAGGATAGTTGATTTACTTATACAAATTTATAGAGACTTATATTTTGATTTCATCAAACATCACTGATGTGGAGAATGTATCATACTTATGGAACTTACTATGGCTATTCTAGGTTCTGGAAATTTCCTCCATATGAATGCTAATTTCATAATAAAATATCCAATATCATTAAAAATAATTGTAGTTTTCAAACTAGTGATTCATATTGTTATTACTATCAAGTCAAATTCTTTCTAAAGCAAATATAAGAATAGTATTTCATGGGGCATCTATGAATGTAACAATAACCGATTCAACCTATCTATTGTATATGTTAAATCATTCAAAAGATCTATAGTAGGTATTCCTTTTGAAAATCACATGTCAAATAACCTATGTATCAAGAAACCCATATTCAAATATATTTTATTATCATACATATCTTCATGAAAATTCAATATATATTTCAACACCCCCCATCTTCCATGGTATGTCTCCCGTTGAATAATATCATTGCGTGTATTGTAGACAACTTCGAGTTCTAACACACCACAACCAATCAAACTAGTCATTATGAATATTAATGCCAAATTTTTGAAATTTTAAAAAATTTATCATTCAATGACTTCATTTTTGGGATTGGAATATTGAAATTATCTTACTGTGAAGTTTTGGTATTTTTCTAAAAACATTCAGTTTCTGATGAATAGTGAAAAATATGATATTTTAATTTTAATTTTTTTTTAATCAAAATCTTTTATAACTATAACTTATACTATTGAGTGTTTTTTTAGTATAATTAGATTATATTTTTACCATTTAATCTAATATTTGTCATTGGACATAATTTCACATTTAAATTGGACATAAGCATGTGTCAATCTTTTGATATTTATTATTTCTTAAAAACATGCTTTTTGTTTAGAAAATAAGAATTAATTTTAAATTAATTTATACCACTTCTGTGTTTTGAATTTGGAAAAATGTATTAAATATTTAGAATCAGGATTTGAAATGTTTGTAAATAGGTAACTTTTATTTTTAGACATTTTGAATAATTACTTCGATAAATATTTTATTTACCATGGTTAAAGGGTAAATCTAGTAAATAACGGTAAAACAAATAATAATATAATAATATTAAATTACCCTAACATGTGTCTTATCCCTATTTGATGATACCTTTCTAAACATGGGTATCCTTGGGTCAATTTCGGGACCCCATGGAGCCACTTGTAAGTGATAATGACTGTTAAAATTAATTATGTTAAAGTAAATACAAAAATGACATAAGCATATATCTTTTGGTAAAAAAAATTGTACATAGGGTTATATATGTTATATCCTAGACTATAAATATTCATTAGAAATATAAATGTATTTCCTACATTATGGTATTTTATTTAAAAAATTTATACATTTAATAATAAAATTTATTTATGACACAATGATGATGTAGGATTTTCCTTATTACTGAATGAATCAAATAAATGGTTTTATAGATGTTAAAATATATATAATTTTAAATTTTTGATGCCATAAAATAATTTTATAAGTTAAAATGACTTTTTAGGATAGATAAAATTAATTTTTTTTGATGTAATAATGCTGTTATGAATTTAGAAAAAAAATACCAAATAGTGTCATAATTGACATAAAAGCATTTTTAAAAAAATATTATATTATTGATTGGTATTATATTCATAAAAATATATGGTTCGGCCAAAGGGATTAAATACTATTATATATACTATTAATTAACCACTTTGGGTTCGTTTGGAAGTTTATAGGATGTTTATTAACCATATAATATAAAAATACAAAGAGACATGATAAATGTCAAACTATTTAACTTATAGTTAAATCTAAAAGATAAGGTTAATATAGTAACCCAAACCTGTATAAAACCTATTAGATAAGTGGTTTTAAACCAATAACCACCTTATCATTAAAATATTTAATTTTTTAGCCATTATAAATTGAAAAATAATTTATTCTAAAATAATATTTCAATCTTTTCTTAAGGTTCCCCTCACCCATCTTATAAATGGTCACTTCCCCATATCTCAAGTTCACACCATCAAATCCATTTGGATCGACCATTCCCTAACCAAATATCCTATACACTGTCCTCCCTTCAACCTAGAGGCCTTCATTTAGTCATAGATCCAACCTAAGGAGACCTTTTGATCAAATCAAAAGGATGAACCCGAAGAAGAGGTAAATATTTCATCACATCTTTAAAGTTCCATTCTCCTTCCACATGCTCTTTCATTGTTGTTTCAATTCTAAAATAATAAATCCACTTTATTATATATACTTTGATGTTATTATAAATATGGTATAACCATATTCATTATTCTATCCATCCTTTGAATGACATGTCACCATACGTGCATACGTACGACTTACTGTCTCCATGTCGTGGTGTAGTTGTTATTCAATACATTATTATTTGTATGGGTATAATAATGATGTATAATTGATGTAAATATTAAATAAAACATTATAATGATTATTTATATATGATATAACAAACAAGTATATATTATTTTAATATCAAAAGATTGATATTGTTGCTCATGCATACGTACGGATTACTGTATCCACGAACACGATGAGATTCATTCCCCGTGATATCCATTCAAGACTAATTTTCATTTTATGATTAAAAATAATGTTTGAACACTTAATTTCATTATGAATATGAATAATATATATCATATACACTACAAACATTACTTACGTAACAAAGCATATAAAGGAAAATGAACCAGTTAACACCCGAAACGATGATAATACTAAAATATTATTTACAAAGAAATATTAAAAGATCATATATAATATCATATTAATGTATATGAATCATGTATAATTTAATAACAATTATTTCACCCTTATACCGGAGGTTAACCTACCCTTAACCAAGGAAAGGTACAAGGTAAGGTTTAATTTCACAATCTCTTCATTATCTGAGATTGTTTATACATAATTATCTACTGGGATATCTTTATCATCCACATAAGTTTTTTTGAAAAATGTACTTCAAAACATTTTTACTATTTACTAGACAATGGGTTAAAGTCATTTATTCCCTTATTTGACCTTATATGTTTTTTAAATGAATATTACCACCGTTTTCCAAACAAGGTACATTATCACCTTTTAGACAAAATTGAGGTGAGAATGTATTTTTTTACTTATACGGCGAGTTTAGATTTTTTCATCCATTATAACATCATTGAATCATCCCTTACAATCCTATAAGAATATTTTGAAAAAAAATGTTTCATTTCATAATCATGTTGGATCCTGATCTTTTTGCTAACATTAAATGATTTAAAAAAAGAATGAGATATTTCTCTCCAACGGTTTGGATTTCATCTATGTCAACATCGGTTAATGGTTTTTAATCTTGATTGAAGTTGATTTATTATGATAAAAATCGTCCATTTTGTATTGAAGTTTTTGTGATATGTTTGACTGTGTATGTTTTATTTTTCTACCATTCATGGTTTATGGATAATGTATTGACCTTTCATATGCTTTTTTTAATACGAATGTTTGTGTTATGTTTAAAACTATTCATATAAGAAATGAATTGGACATAGTAAGTTAAGATATGAGAATTCTATAGCTCCATGATTCAAAGGTAGGTCTCATGAGACAAACTAGTTTCTTGGAAGAAGGCCTTGACAAAATCATACTTTTAGTCCTAGCACAAGGCCTTGACTATGTGGTTATGAAGTCTGGCATTATGGATTTCATCATTAGGAAAGTGGATATTGATATTTCATGTGATTATTCGACTATTAGAATATCCATGGGAATAATTAAATGGAATTATTTGATTTTATGTTTTCCATATTATGCTGAAGTTCATGTTTAAAAAGATTTTGTTTTAGTCTTATACATTGCCTTAAATGTTTATTCTTATTTATGAAAGTTTCTGCAATTTTGTTATCTTTACTGAGCATCTCATATGACAAACCTGCTTTTATTACAAACATAAACATGATTTATTACATAAAATATTCACTTGATATGACATGGAAGATCGATTGGTATAGTTTCTTTGGGGATTAGGATCATAAAATAACAACTTAAAACATGAAATACAACATCTTTATTAAAAATTTCTTTACATGGCCACTACATTCCCTCGTACTTAGCATTGCATGGGATAACCTGAGGACATGCATAAGAAAAGGGGTGAGCTATAAAGCCCAGTAAGGGAATAAACATATAATACATGAGGACTAAAATACATGTTAGAAAATAGGCATATCAATAGAGCATAAGAGAAACATGAACATAAAGGCATGATAAAGAATGATAATCATAACATGGAAATGTGGCAACAACACTTAACATGGAATTAGCATGAGCCAAGTCTCATTGAAAATGGAGAATGTGTAAATCCTCATTGCACATGAAGCACAAGTAAACCCTAGTTGCACTTTAATTAGCATCATTCAACACTCATTGCACACGACCTATCATGATACTATACTTTACCGAATGCATTGGAGCACTATAAGGTCACACCCTTCTTAAACATATCATTTCATGCATAAGTGTGCCACATGGATCATAAAATATGGATTCATAAAACATAATCATTTATTCCATGAAAATGGAATGTGGAATGAAACATTATAATAAATAATTAAATGTTCATGAAGGTGAATACCCTTGATGGAGAAATGGGCATGGTATTCACTACACAATGGCATAGGCTTAGAAAATTGGTGCAATTTCGGCAGCGTAATGGCGTCATATAAGAATTCATAAAAATGGTTGATGAGAGAGAAAGGGGTTAATAATCATATCTACATGAAATGGATAGTAAGGGGGGTCATATAGATACATGTCCCAAAATTTTTAAAGGAATTTAGATTCATGATACAAAAGTATTTCTTGAATGTAAATGAGGAGAGAGAAGTTCCTTTCTGAATTTCATCATAGAAACGGGTTTACATGGGAGACATTTAATGAGAGAGAAATGGGTCTCCCATAAGATTTCAGTATGAGGGAGGTGAGGAACCATACCCTAGCATTTATAATTGAAATTAAAAGGGCATAACAATATTATGAAAATTGGACAAAAATAGTGAAAGGAAGAAAAACCCTTACTTGGAAGTGTGCTTCCAAAGGCTTGAGAGAGGCCTGAGAGAGGCTTCTAGTGATCTTGGGGAACCTTGGGAGGATTCTAGAGAGAGTAGGGAATGTTTTGGATGAACTAAAAAGGCTTTTAGTGAGGAGGAACTCGGATCTTGGCTGGGTTTATATAGGAAAGGTTAGTGAATTCTTTGTTATTTAGGTTTGGGACACCTTACATTAAACTAATCCAAACCAAAAATCAGATCATGGTTGTTTCCCATGGTTTTTGGGAAAGGGTAGAGGAAAAAAATATATTATAAGGCCAAATTCCTAAATTCTTAAAATAATGGTGTTGCTTATGTGGAAGTGAGTCACACTCCCATGGAAAATAATTTAAAAAGACAAGATGTTTAATAAGTATTTAGGGGTCAATCAATGATTTTTAAAATAATTCAAACAAACCCGAAATCACATTATTTTAATGGTAAAACAAATATTTTCTGAACATAAATCTTATAGTATTTTATTACATCATTATTGGGTCATTATGATGTCATAAAACACATTATATATTTAAACGGTATTTAATTTTTACCAAAAAATTTGACTATCTCAGAAAATAATGACAAATTCACCATTGGATAAATTTGACATCATGATTCCAAAAATAACATTTATTTTATCTAAATAATTTTCTAAAAATGTTAATTTTCACTTTTAAAATAAAAACCTACAATTATCAAAAATTTGCTGGTTTTGACAAAAATGGCTTTCAAACCGTTATAAAAATTACAATTTCATTCATAAAATTATAAGATCATTTATATTTAATAAAAATTAATTTAATAACAATAATAATATTTTATTAAAATTTTATTTATTTCCAAAAAAATCCCTTAATTTAATTAAATATAATTCTTAATTAAATAATAACTAAAAAACCATTTGTACTTTAAAAACTATTTACAATGTTTCAATAATGACCAGAAAGTATATTCACTATTATATACCAAAAAATAATGTACATTAACATAGTACTAGTGATTTGTTACATAATTCCATAAAATAGCCGCATAAGACCTAAGGGTAAGGTGTGTGGTCGTGACAGACTCTTGGGGTGGCTCGGATAACATCGCTCAAGTGATAATCTTAATCAACTTCCACTTTTCCCGTAGACGGTCCCGTTCGAGCTTGACAAGATGAAGATCAGCTTGGGCTTGGTCAAGAGCGAAGCCCAAAGATGCCACCTCTTTTCTGAGCTCAGACAAATGGGCTTCATGTGGAGAAATTATACTGGATGAGGCCATCACATCCTTTGTCTGAGTAAATTGGGTTTGTTAAAGCCCTATATTTATACTAATCATGTGATCCCTGTTCAACGTCTATAAAAGAAACGGTCATAATTCTTAACATAAAACCAAAGAAGTTGACATTTTATATGAATATTTTACATAAAGAGACATTTAATTATATTAAAAGGGCTTTCCATTAATGAAACATTGGGTCATTACAATATTCCCCCCTTAAGAAATTTCTCCCTAGAAATTTCCTTTTCCCACACTAAAACAGATGTCGGTAACTCAGCTTCATCATTTCGTCTGATTCCCAAGTCGCTTCTTCAAACTTGTGGTTTCAGCACAACACCTTGACGAGGGGAATTGTCTTAATTTGTAGAACTTTTTCTCTACAATCTAAGATCTTCACTGGTTGCTCCTCATAAAAAGATCATCCTCCAGCTGTACCACCTCCAAAGAGAGTACATGTGAAGGGTCAGGTATGTACTTCCTTAAGAGGTATACCTGAAAGACATCATGTAATTTGGCCATGGTAGGTAGAAGTGATAGACGATAGGACACATCCTCAACACGATCAAGAATATCGATGGGGCGGATGTACCTTTGACATAAATTCCCTTTCTTTGTAAACCTCATGACCATATTCCATAGAGATATTTGTATAAAAACCATGTCTCCAACATTAAACTGAAGGTCTCGTCGAAGATTATCTGCATAACTATTTTATCAACTATGGGATGCCTTGATGTTCTGCTGAATGGTTTTCACATTCTCTACCATTTCCTCGACCATTTCTGGTCCAAGAATCTTATGTTCACCAATCTCATCCCAACATGTCGTGTTATACACCTTTTCCCATACAGGGCTTATGGTGATATTTAGATGCTCGAGAGGAAACTGTTATTATAAGAGAACTCAACCGGAGGAAGATTTTGATCCCATCCTCCTTTCAAGTCCATTGAGCATGCTCTCAAAATGTCCTCAAGTGTTTGGATAGTCCGTTCGTATTGGCCATCAGTTTGATGATGATATGTCATACTAAAGTTCAGTTTAGTATTCAGATCATGTTGAAGACTCTTCCAAAACCGAGAGGTGAATCTTGGATCTCAGTCAGACACAATAGATAGTGGTACTCCATGCAGCCTTATCATTTACCCAATATATATCCATGCCAGTTGATCCAATGAAAAATCCCCCCAAATAGAAATGAAGTGTGTAGTCTTTGTAAGTTAATCCACAAGAACCCAGATTGCATTGTTGCCTTTGGATGTCCTCGGATGTCCAATGACAATGTCCATGGTGATGTTTCCCCATTTCCATTCTGGTATGGTCAATGGTTTCATCATCCCCTTAGACTTCTGCCTCTCTACCTTCACTTGCGGGCACACCAGGCACTTTGATGTATATATAACGATATCCTTCTTCATATTATCCCACCGATAGTTTTCTCAAAGATCTAGATACATCTTTGTGCTCACTGGGTGAATAGAGAAATTTGAACTATGTGCATCTTCCAAAAGTTACTTCTTCAGCTCCGGACATGATGAAACAAATAGTATTTTCCCAAATCTCACAATTCCTTCTTCATTAACATTAAACTCCTAGGATTTCCCTTTTTCGATAGCTTCCACTTTTTCTTGAATTCCCACATTATCCTTTTCAGAATCCTTTAACCTTTCAAAAAGATACAGTTGAGTAATCATTTGTGAAAGGATTGATGATGTTCCCTTCTTTATGATTCCCATGTCCATCTTCATCAAGTCTAAGAGGATTGGATCTTTCTCAATTCTTATTATTGATAGAATCATTAAGTCCTTTCTACTTAGGGCATCTTCACCTTGTTCTCTTTCCTAGGGTGGTAATGTATTGAACAGTCATAATCCTTGATGAGCTCTATCAATATTCTCTTGTGTATATTAATCTCTTTCTATGTGAATATATATTTAAGACTCTTGTGGTATGTATATATCTTTCATTTCTCTCCATAGAGATAATGTCGCGAGATTTTCATGGAAAATATCACAGCTGCCCACTCCAGAACATGCATTGGATAGTTTCGCTCATGGATTTTCAACTGCCTTGAGGCATAGGATATCACTTTATCATTTTGCAGCATCACACAGCCTAAGCCCTTCTTCGAAGCATCACTGAATACCACAAAAAGTTCCCCACTTGTGGGTAAAGTAAGAACGGGCGCAGTGATAAGCCTCATTTTCAACTCCTTTAAGGTTTCTTCATATTCATCACTCCAAGAAAATTTTACACCCTTTCGAGTTAGCTTGGTAAGAGGGTTTGACAATCATGAGAAATTTCTCACAAATCATCGATAATATCCATCTAACCCCAAGAAGATACAGATATCCATTATCGATGTTGGCCTCGTCCATCCCTCAGTTGCATCTATTTTGGAGGGATCCACAGATATCCCATTGCTTTTGATAATATGGCCCAAGAATGAGACTTCCTTCAACCAAAAATCACACTTTTTATACCTTGCGTAGAGCTTCTCCTTGCACAAAGTCTCTAGTAATGTTCTTAAATGCTCTTCATGATCCTCGTTGGTTTTGGAGTATATTAGAATATCATCTACAAAGACTACCAAAAATTTGTCTAGGTAACATCTAAAGACTCTATTCATCAAGTACATGAAGATTGGTGGAGCATTGGTGAGTCTGAAAGACATTACTATGAATTTATAGTGCTCGTATCTTGTATGAAAAGAAATCTTGGGGACATCTTCCTTTTTCACCCTTACATGATAATATCCCGACCACAAATATACCTTGGAAAAGTATTGTGATCCACATAGATGATTGAAAAAGTCATCGATCCATGGCAGAGGATATTTTTCTTTATCATGACTTTTCTATGTTCATGATAATCGATGCAAAGCCACATTGAACCATCCTTCTTCTTGACGAAGAGGACTGGTGCACCCCATGGTGAAGCACCTGGGTGTATAAACCCTTTATCCAAATTCTAATGCAGTGGTTTATTAAGCTCTTCAAGCTCAAAGACAACCATTCTATATAGAGTCTTGGATATTGGTAGTGCCCAAGGTATAAGTTCAATTGAGTATTCAATGTCTCTTTTAGGAGGAAGACCAAGCAGTTCCTCAGGAAACACTTCAGCGAATTAGCTCATAATAGGCATTTCTTCAAGGATGGTTTCTTCCATGGACTCAATCATCTGAGCTATATATGCATGCTCATAGGGATGTAATATCCATTCTTGAGATTATGGAGCTAAAGGAGATTCATCTTCCTCCTTATACATATAATGAATCGTGGGTCAATTCTCTATATAGAGTGTGATTTCCCTCTCCCAACAATTTATGATGGCTCTATATAAGGAAAGTCAATCCATGCTAAGAATTGCGTAAAATTACACTAGTGGGAGAATGAAAAGGTTTTCCAAGAAATTAAATCCACAGATTATGAAAGGGGAGGAGTTATATTCATGGGATGCAATGATTTTTCCATTTTCCGTACTCACCGACATCTTCATTTCCATGATTTGTGGTGGTGCTGGGATTGTTCTGCTAAAAATTAGATATATAAAATAATGTGTAGAACCTAAATCAAAAAGTATGTTCTCTATTCTTGAATGAATAACTAGAGTACCTATCACCACTTCTTTGTCAGGGTTCACTTCGGAAGAAGGGATGGAAAAAGCTCTTCCTTAATGCCTTAGAGGTTGTTGGTTGCCTCTAAAATCCTTTGGCTTAGGGAACTGATTTGCAAGATTCCATAGTTCTTTGCAGTTGTAGAAATGAACAACATGTTGAGGTTCAAACAGATCATTCCTCTCCTCTTTCGCATTCGCGAGTCATTCTAGCCGAGAGTTAACTGCTAGGTTCCCTTCTCTTCCACACCTAAATCATTTTCTCGTCCCCTTGAGGCAATTTCCATGGTGCTTATTTCCACACTTTTGGAAAGTGAATTTTTGGATCTTCTTAGCACTGTTGGATTTATCCATCAGACCGCTAGAATTGAAGTCCACCTTACGCTACTTGTCCCCATGATACCCCTATGATTCCCCGATCTCCATTTTGACCTTAAGGGAACATCAGACAATCTCCTCATAGCATTCAAAGTCACGGATCACTATTGCGTTCCGCATACTAGGCTTCATCCCACCAAATAAGTGTTCAACATTGCATTCAGGGGTAACGACGAAGACCGAAGCGTATCGTGCAAGCCTTGTGATGTTTTCCTCATACGATCCAATATATTCTTCTTCTTTTTGATTGAGGTAAATGATGTTTCTTTCCATATTAAGTCAGATGGTGTGCAGAAAATATTTATCAAAAAAAATCTTCTGGAAATCCCTCCATTCCAATGCCTCGATCTACTCCTCAGGCTTCTTATTTTTTATCAACGTACCCCATTGATCAGCGTCATTGTCCATATGATAAGCCACTAGGAGAACCTTCTCTTGTTCAGAACATTGATGGATGGAGAAGATCTTTTCATTGGAGTTGATTTACTGTTCAGTGATTGTGGGATCGGATGATCCACTAAAAGTAGGAGGTCTTTGTCTCATGAAGCTCTCAATATAGACTTGTTCCTTATTAGGGGGGTTTGGACGTTCCTCTTGACCCATGTTTATATTCAAATATTGAGTTAGATGAGAGAGAAGCGTGACAAAGTTCGCGATACCTACTCCCATTGGATTGGGAATCTCATCAGTACAATCAACACACTGATCATCACATCGGTTGTTAGCCCGAGTCCTCCTATTACCGGTCATTGTCTGGAATAAAAAAAATTAGGGGTTAACACAAATTGGGTAATCCAATTTTTTTTACTTATATATAAACTTTTATTTCCTTAACTCATGAGTCTATAGGCTTCAATCTAGGATTTTCATGATCTACTTTCTAACATATATTCTTACGAGCATTTTTTTATTCCCTTAATAAGGGTTCATACTAAGATTGTGAATTTATAAAAACATATACCACGGGATTTTCATAACCAAGAGTGTAGCAAGGCCCATTGTTGTGCACCAGTTCCCGTTCGAGTCTAGCTCAAAGAGGTGTTTTTGGGTTTTACCCCAAGGATACATTTGTGCAAGAGCCGCCTCTACCTGCTCGTATCCAGAAAGAGATGTATTTTTTTGATAAACCCATTAATCAGTACTTACCAAAACATAGGGACGTTTTTATTATACTTCGTCTTTTCTATAAGGAATTACTATGGTTTTCTAATCCTAATCCCAAAAATAACTAAGCCTTCCCTCTGATACCTATTATAACAACCCTTCTTTTATTACAAACTTAAACATGATTTATTACATAAACAATTCACTTGATACCACATGGAAGATCGAGAGGTCTAATGACTTTGGGGCTTAGGATCATTACATAACAACTTAAAACATCAAATACAACATCTTTATTGAAAACTTCCTTTACATGACCAATAAATTACCGCGTACTTAGCATTGCATGGGATAACCTGACGACATGCATAAGAAAAGGGGTGAGCTATAAATCCCAGTAAGGGAATAAACATGGAATACATGAGGAGTACAATACATGTTAGACAATAGGCATACCAATAGATCATAAGAGAAACATGAACATAAAGGCAGGATAAAGCATGATAATCATAACGTGGAAATGTGGCAACAACACTTAACATGGAATTAGCATGAGCCAAGGCTCATTGCACATGGAGCATGAGTAAATCCTCATTTCACATGAAGCATGAGTAAACCCTCATTTCACTTGAATTACCATGAGTTTACACTCATTGCACATGAGGTATCATCATATTATTCTTTACCCAATGCATTAGAGCGCTATAAGGGTGCACCCTTCTTAAACATTTCATTTCATGCATAAGTGTGCCACATGGATCATAAAACATGGATTCATAAAACATAATAATTATTTCCACGACAAAGGAATGTGGAATGAAACTTTATAATCAATAATTAAATTTTCATGAAGGTGAATACCCTTTATGGAGAAATGGGCATGGTATTCACTACACAATGGCATTGGCTTAGAAAATTGGTGCAATTTCAGCAGTGTAACGACATGATATAAGAATTCATAAAAATGGTTGATGAGAGATAACGGGGTGTCTCATCATATCTACATGAAATGGACAGTAAGGGGGGTCATATAGATACATGTCCCAACAATTGTAATGGAATTTAGATTCATGATACAAAAGTATTGCTTGAATGTAAATGAGGGGGGAGAAGTTCCTTTTAGGATTTCAGAATAGTAACAGGTGTACATGGGAGTCATTTAATGAGAGAGAAAAGAGTCTCCCATTATTCAAAGAATAATAGGACAGTATGGGGGAGGTGTGAAACCATACCCCAGCATTTATAATTTAAATTAAAAGGGCATAACAATATTAATAAAATTGCAAAAAAATGTGAAAGGAAGAAAAACCCTTACTTGGAAGTGTGCTTCCAGAGGCTTGAGAGAGGATTCAGATAGGCTTCTTGGGGGCTTTGGTCACCTTGAAAGTATTCTAGAGAGAGTAGAGAATAGGTTGGAAGAACTCCAAAGGCTTTTAGTGTGGAGGAATTGGGTGCTTGGGTGGGTTTATATAGGAAAGGTCATTGAATTCTTTATTATTTAGCTTTGGGACCCCTTACATTAAACTAGTCAAAACACAAATCAGCTACTGGTTTTTGCCCATTGTTTTTGAAAAAGGGGAGAGGAAAAAATTATTATATAAGGAAAAATTCTTAACATATTATAATAATGGGGTTTCTTGTGTGGACGTGAGTCACACTCCCTTGGATAATAATTTAAAAAGTCAATATGTTTAATAAGTCTTGAGGGGTCCATTAATGCTTTGTAAAATAATTCAAACTAACCCAAAATCACATTATTTTAATTGTTAAAAAAATATTGGCCGAAAATAAAGCTTATAGTATTTTATTACATCACTATTGGGTCATTATGATGTCATAAAGTACATTATATATTTAAACGGTATTTAATTTTTACCAAAAAATTTAACTGTCTTAGAAAATTATGAAAAATTCACTGTTGGATAAATTCAACATCCTGATTCTAGAAATATTATTTATTTTATCGAAATAATTTTCTAAATATGTAAATTTTCACTTTTAAAATCAAAATCGGCAGTTATCGAGAATTCACGTGTTTTGAAAAAATGGCTTTCAAACCTTAATAAAAATTACAACCGCATTCATAAAATTATATGATCATTTATATTTAATAAAAACTAATTTGATAAAAATAATAATATTTTATTAAAATATTATTTAATTAAAAAATCACTTAATTTAATAAAATATAATTCTTAATAAAATAATAACTAAAAACACTATTTGTACTTTAAGAACTATTTACAATGTATCAATAATAACAAGAAAGTGTATTTATTATTATATACAAAAATATAATGTACATGAACATAGTACTAGAGATTTGTTACATAGCCCCTTAAAATAGCCTCATAAGACCTAAGGGTAAGGTGTGCGATGGTGATAGACTCTTGGGGTGGCTTAGATAACATCGCTCGAGTAGTAATCTCTATCAACTTCCACTTTTACCGTAAAAGATCCCGTTCAAGCTTGATATGATGAAGCTCAGCTTTTTCTTGGTCAAGAGAGAAGCCCAAAGATGCCACATCTTTTTTGAGCTCTGAAAAATGGGCTTCCTATGGAGCAATTCTACTGGATGAGGACATCACTTTCTTTGTGTGAGTAAATTGGGTTTGTTAAAGCCCTAGATTTATACTAATCATGTGATCACTGTTCTACGGCTTTGAAAGAAATGCTCACAATTCATAACATAAAACCAAGGAATTTGACATTTAATATAAGCATTTTACATGAAGATACATTTAATTAGATTAAGAGGGATTTCCATTAATTAAACTTTGGATTATTACATCTGAGCTCACCCCTTTCTATGTTTTATTTTTCCTAGGATGTGAAGAAGTATTTTATGACTGACCTGCAGGGATAGACTAAGGGGATATGAGTGTGGTCTATAGAAATATTTTTGTTGTATTTTTTCATTTTATAATGTAATGTAAAACTAATCAATGTATCTACTATGTCCAAGGCTACTAAACTAATCGGTCTTTCAGGACATGATTTCCTTGTATCATGCTGATGTTATGTAATAATGCACTGACTTTGGGTAACTGGGGTCGTGTCATTACACTTGGTATTAGAGAATGTTTAGTAAAATCAATGGAATCTATATTTAGATAAATAATTATTAGAGAACATTACCCTAAAATATACTTTGAGGATTAGTATAGATGAACTTGCTAGAATATTTCTATTGTAAAGATTTTGTGAGTTTTCTGAGAAATACATCTCTGTCTGGATACAAGAACGTAGAGGCGGCTCTGGCATAGATGAACCTAGGGGTAAAACATGAAAACACCACATTGATCTAGAGTAGAACGAGAACTGGTGCACGACAATGGGCCTGGTTGCACTCTTGTTTACGACACTCTCGGGGGATATGCTTAGGAAAATTCTCATTTTCATCACAAATCATTATGAATGATTAATGAGTATATACTTACTCAATGAAATTTTTTTTATGATTATGGATTATATCCATAAACTGTTCATTTTATGTTAATTTGTTTACAAGTTTAGATTTTTTTTATTTCAATTCATAAACTAATCTAGTTTTTTCCATTGTTTAAAAACGGTTCCTAGTGGAAGGAATGGAAACCATATCATCACATGTAATCCATTAGGGATTTCCCTCCTACTCAAGATAATTATAGTGGAGCTGGTGAAGTAACTGGTGTTGATCATCTTATCACCATACTATGACAACTCACTCAAGATATGAAGAATAACCTTACCCATATGGAGCACCCTGATCCACAGCATGGAGGATCAATGTTAGATCGCTTCATGAGGCAACACCAACCAACATTAAATGGGAGTAAAAATACATTAGTGGCTGAGAAATGGATAAATACTTTATAAAAAATATTTTACGCCATGGGGAGTAGCTAAAGGGAAACATTTGTCATGGCAGTTTACCGCCTCACTGGAGATGTTGATCAATGGTTTTCATTGATTCAAAACACAAAGGAAGATTATGAAGTATAAAATATGGAATGGAGGTATTTTAAAGAGATTTTCATAGAAAATACTTTCCTCGTGACCATCGAGCAGATATGGAAAGTAAATTTCTGAGCCTAAGGAAAAAGGAGGATGAGAATGTCACAAAGTATGAAGCTAACATTACATGGTCAGCAAGGCAAGCTGCAGAATATATGTGTAACCCAAGAAGTGATTGATAATTTATTTGATGGGTTAAAACCATTTCTCATTCGGGAATTAGTCTCACAGTCCTTCTCTTTGTACAAAGATATTGTCTCATATGATATCAAGACAGAAAAGCAATTCTCTAAGTCTTACGCCTTTTAAGAAAAGCAAGAGAATAAGAGATATACTAAACACTATAGAAATGAAAATAAGGGGAAGAAGGGAAAAGTTGAATATCCATGATGTAGTAAATGTGGGAAGAAACACCCTGGTACTTGCCTGAAGGGAATCAGAGTCTATTTTATGTGTGGTGAAAAAGGCCACCAAGCTCATGATTGTAAGGGGAAGAAAGAGGCTGACAATGTTGAATGCTTCAATTGTAGAGAAACGGGGCATTGTGCAAATGAATGTCCAATGAGCCATGGAAACATACCTCATAAAAGGATATGGGGTCAAGGCCAAGATTATATTATCACTACGACTGAGGTTGAAGCTCTAAAAGACGTTGTGGCAGGTAATTTAATGGTTTCCTCAAGTTTAGAAAATGCATTATTTGATTCTAGATCATCGCATTATTTCATATCTTCCTAGTTTTATAAGAAAAATATATATTTCCAATTTTATTTAACAAGGGAGTTTTCAGTCAAAAATCTTAAGGGAAGTATCATTTCAATAATTTTTTGTGAATATGTCCCCATTAGGGCACATAAATGTTATTTATCTACAGATATAATCATCATACCAATGAATTAATTAGATATAATCCTTGGTATGGATTGGCTTTTGGACCAGGATGCAAAAAAAATATTGTAATCAGAAGGAGGTTACTTTTTTTTATAACGATGATAAGGAACACCTAATATTTAGAGAAGAATCACCACCACCTAATTCTTATCTAGATCCACTCCCAGAAGCTCAAAAAAATTCAATAATTAAGGAGGAATAGAATGAAATAACTATGGGATTTTAAACGAATTATCAAATATAATATGTACCTATTATGAAAGAATATGTTGATGAGTTTCCAGAAGATTTAACTGGACGTCCTCCAGAATGAGAAATTGCATTTTCCATTGATTTAATTCCTAATGCAAGGCCCATATCAAAGACCCCTTATAGAATATCCACTTAGGAGTTAGTGGAACTAAATAAACAACTAGATAAATTGAGTAATAAGGTATTTATTCACCATTGTGTTTCTCCATGGGGAGCCCCTGTTCTTTTTGTTAATATGAAAGATGGATCTACGAGGTTATGCATTGACTACTGGGAGATAAATGTAATAACAACCAATACAAATTATCCCCTTCCTCGAATTGATGACTTATTCCACCAAATTCATGGAACTCGATACTTTCCAAATATTTACCTTTGATCTGGATATCATCAGTATTGTGTGAATAAGGAATAAATTTACAAGACGGCATTTCGAACCAGTTCAGGGCATTACGAGTTTACAATAATTCATTTTGGATTGACTAATACACCCCATATCTTTAGGGATATAATGAATAGAGTTTTCAAAGAATATCTTGAGGAAATTTTAGTGGTATTTATTCCTTATATATTGGAATAATCCAAAAGATATGAAGATCATGAAAATCACTTGCGCATTATCATGAAGACTCATAGAATAAATGAATTGTACGTGAAGTTTAGAAAGTGTGAATTCTGGATTCAAGAGATTTCTTTTCTTGGCCATATTGTCTCTAAGAATGGAATCTCTATTGATCCTTCTAAGACAAGGGAAATTCAATAATGGATAAAACCGATGATTATAACTGAGGTACGTATTTTTATTGGTTTTTCAGAATATTATTGATGTTTCATCCATAAATTTTCCGGATTGGCAAACTCATTAACCAAGATCACATGTAAAGGGGTTATTTTTTTTTGGAAAAAAGATTGTGTAGAATGTTTTGAAGAATTGAAGAGAATATTAGTCAATTCTCCTTTATTGACTCTAACATTGGGGAATGATGGGTTTTTTATTTATAGTGATGCTTCAATGAAAGGACGTGGTTGTGTCCTTATACAGATTGATAGGGTTATTGCCTATGTATCATGACAGAAAAAAATTCATTAACAAAACTATCCTACTCATGGTCTTCAGTTAGCATCTGTAATATTTTCTTTGATGTTATGGATACACTATCAATATGGTGAAAAATGTGAGATTTATACTGATCACAAGAGTTTGAAGTATATTTTCTCACAAAAATATCTCAACATGGGGAAAAGTCGATGGCTTGATCTAATCAAGGATTATGATTTCACTATACACTACCACTTGGGGAAGGAAAATAAGGTGGAATATTCTTTGAGAAGAAAGGATCATGGAGTTTTGAATAACATGGGAGTTGAAAAGGATCCTATATACATGGATCTAGAAAATATGGATATGAAAATATCCATGGAAGGTGAAACATCAATGATTTTTTAAATAGTTGCCAAACCATCTTTACTATAAAGGATAAAAAGTTCTTAGGATAATGATGAGGAGCTCCAAAAGAGGATTAAAGTTATGAGAAATTGGAGATTGAGTGACTTAGTATATGAAGATGGAATTTTGAAATTTGGGTAGATACTTTGTGTTCCCGATATACATAAACTAAAAAGTGATTTGTTAGATGATTCTCGTGGATCCAATTTCTCTATAAACCCTGGGAGCTACAAAATGTATAGATATTTGAAGGAACATTTTTGGTGGGAGAACATGAAGAGGGATATTTCTGATTTTTTTTCAATATGTATCGTTTTTCTTCAAGTGAATGCTTGAAGGCAACTGCCTAGAGGAGTCATGCATCCTCTTCCCGTAACTGAGTGGAAATGGGATAATATTACGATGGAAATTGTCATGGGACTACCAAAGACTCCTAGAAGGAATGATGCAATATGGGTGATTATTTATCAACTTACCAAGTCAGCATATTTTCTTACTATAAGAGAAGATTTACCACTTGAATGTCTAGAAGGACTATATATTAATGAATTTTTGAGACATCATGGAGTACCCCTATTGATTGTTTCTAATTGTGATCCATGTTTTACATCAAGATTCTGGAAATGTCTTCAGAAAGCCTTGGATATTTAATATAGCTTGAGCACTGCATAACACCCTCAAACTGATGGACAGTTAGAAAGGAATATTAAACCCTTAGATGACTTATTGATATCCTCCTCACTTGATTTTCAAGGTATGTGAGATCAATATTTACCTTCGGTATAATTTTCCTATAATAATAGCTTCCTTTAAAGTATTCAGATGGAACTATATAAAGCATTATATGGAATGAGATGTTGCACACCAACCTGTTGGGATGATGTTGATGAAAGAAAGCTCATAGGCTCAGAAATTGTGGAGGAAACGATATAAACGATGAAGGTAATCAAAACCCACATCAAAGTAGCTCAAAGTAGGCATAAGAGATATGCCGATAACCGAAGGAAGGATTTGGAATTTCAGTTAGCAGATCATGTTTTCTTGAAGGTATCTCCATGGAAGGGTGTTATACATTTCGGTAAGAAGGAAAAATTATGTACAATGTACATTGGACCTTTCAAAATTCTATAATGAATTAGGGTTGTAGCTTACCGATTGGCAATGCCACCAAGTCTCTCCAAAGTTCATGATGTGTTAAACGTATCATTGTTGAGAAAATACATTTCTGACCCAATGCATGTACTTACCAATGAGGAATTATAATGGGAACCTGATCTGTCTTATTATGAAGAGCCTGTCAAGGTTCTTCATACAGGAGAACAAGTGTTGAGAAACTGGATAACTCATCTGGTAAAAGTTCTATGGAGAAACCATAAGATGGAAGATGCAACGTGGGAACCTAAGGAACATATGATGAAGAACCACCCTAGTCTTTTTATGCAGTAATATTCTAGAAATTATAAGGAAGAAATTATTTGAATAAGGGTATAATGTAACACCCCAAGCTTCTATAGTATGGTTCCCTTTAAAAAACACAATACAGTGTGTTGTACGCATCTTCAAGTTCTAACAAACCACAACCAATCAAACTAGCCATTATGAATAGTAATAACCACATTTTTGAAATTTTTACAACTTTATCTTTATAAATGGAATTCATTTTTTTGTTCGGAATATCAAAATTAGCTTAGGGTGAATTTTTTTATTTTTCTAAAAACATTACGTTTTTTGATGAATAGTGAAAATTAAAAAATTTTAATTAAAAAAAACTTTTTAATCAAAATAATTTATAGTGATAAATTATACTATTGAGTTGTTTTTATGTATAACTAGATTATATTTTTACCATTTAATCCAATGTTTGTCATTGGACGTAATTTCACATTTAAACTGGACATAAGAAGGTTTCAATCTTTGGATAGTTATTATTTCTTAGAAACACGCTTTTTGTTTTGACAACATGAATTAATTTTTAATTAATTTCTTCCACTTATGTGTTTTGAATTTAGAAAAATGGATTCCTTATTTTTAATCATGAGTTCCAAATTGTGTAAATACGCAACTTTTATTTTATGAAATTTTGAATAATTACTTCGATAAATATTTTATTTACCATGGTCAAAGAATAAATCTGGTAAATAAGGGTAAAACAATCATATTATAATAATATTAAATTACCCTAACACGTATCCTACCACTATTTTCTGATATATGTCTGACCATGGGAATCCTTGCGTCTATTTTGGGACCCCATGGATCAACTTGTAAGTGATAATGACACTTTATATTAATTAAGTTAAAATAAATACAAAAATGACATAAGCATATATCTTTTAGTAAAACAATTATTAAAAGAGGTTATATATGTTATCACTTAGACTATAAATATTCATTAGAAAGATAAAAAAATTTCCTATGTAATTTTATTTTATTTATAATTTTTATAAATTGAATAATTAAATTTAAATTATGACTTAATAATGATGTAGTAGTTTCCTTATTAATGAATAAATCTAATAAATTGTATTATAGATGTTAAAATAAATATAATTTGAATGTTTTGATTCCACAAACTAATTATATAGGTTAATATGACATTTTAGGGTTGATTAAAATTATTTTTTAGAAGTAATAATGTTGTTATGAATTTATAAAAAACAAAATACCAAATAGTTTCAAAATTGACAAAAAAGAGTAAAAAAACAAATATTATATTATTAATTGGTATTCTATTCATTAAAATATAAGGGACAGAAAAAGGGATTAAAAACAATTATATATATCATTAATGAACCACTTGGGGTTCTCTTGTAAGTTTATAGTATGTTTATTAACTATATAATATAAAAATACAAAGAGACATAGTAAATGTCAAACTACTTAACTAAGAGTTAAATCTAATAGATAAGGTTAATATAGTGATCCAAACCTGTCTAAGACATATTGGTTAAGTGTTTTGTTACCTATAACCAATTAATCCTTTAAATAATTCGTTTTTGATACATTAGAAACCGAATATTATTTGGTTATAAATCAATATTTCTATCTTTTACTAAGGTGCCCCTCACCTCTCTTATAAAATGGGAACTCCACATTCTCTCAAATTCACACCTTAAAATCCATTTGTATCGGCAAACCCCTACCCATATATCCTATAAACTATCCTCCCTTAAACCTAGTGGCATTACATTAGTTATAAATCCAACATAAGGAGCCCTTTTGATCAAATTAAATGGAAGAAGCTGAAAAAGAGATAAATATTTCATCACCTCTTTCAAGTTCCTTTCTTATTCCACATCCTCTTTATTTGTTGTTTCTATTCTAAAATAATAACTTCGGTATCTTATATATATTGTGATTTTACTATAAAAATGGTACAAATATATTCATTATTTTGTCCATCCTTTGAATTACATGTCCCCATACATGCTTACGTACGGCTTACCGTCTCCACGTCGTGGTGTAGTTGTTATTCAATACATTATTATTTGAATGGATATAATAATGTTGTATAATTGATGTAAATAATAAATTTAAAATGAAAATGATTATGTATATATGATATACCATCAAATTATATATTATTTTAATACCAAAAATTGATATTGTCACTCGTGCGTATGTGCGGATTTCCATCTCCATGAACGCAATGAGAATCATTTACCATCATATTAATTCAAGACTAATTTTCATTTGATAATGAAAAATAATGTTTAAATACTTAATATCCTTATGAATATTAATAAGATACATCATATCCACGACAAACATTATTTATGTAACAAATCATATAATGAAAAATGAATCAGTTAACACCCGAAATGATGATAATACTAAAATATTAGTAACAAATAAATATTAAAAGATCATGTATGATATCATATTAATGTATATTATTCTTTTATAATTTAAAAAAAATTATTTCACCATTATACAGAAGTTAGGCCTACCATCGATCAATTAAAAGTACAAGGTAAGTGTAAATTTCACAATATCATCATTATCTGAGGTTGTTTATACGTAATTATCTACTGGGATCTCTTTATCATCCACATCCATGTTTCTTAAAAATTTATTATAAAACGTTTTTACTACTTACTAGACAATGGGTTAATTTCATTTATTCTCGTATTTGACCTTATATGTTGTTGAAAGAAATCATTCCGTTGTTTTCCAAACAAGATACTTTATAACCTTTTTGACCAAATTAAGGCAAGAATGTATTTTTTAACTAATATGGTGAGTGCGGCAAGTTTACACTATTATAAAATTGATGAAGCTTCCCTTACAATCTTATAATAATACTTTCAAAATAAATGTTTTATTTTATAATTATTTAACTTTAATGGATTTCAAAAAAAGGATCAGATATTTCCCTCAAATAGTTTTTATTTCATCTATGTCAACACCATTTAATGGATTTTAATCTTCTTCAAATTTGATTTATTATGATTCAAATCTTCCTTTTTTTATTGAAGGTATTTTTATTTGTTTGACTGTGGATGTGTCATTTTTCTACCATTCATGGTTTAAGGATAATGTATTGAAATTTCGTAAGCTAGTTTTAATACGAATGTTTATGTTATGTTTAAAACATTTCATATGAGGAATGCATTGGACTTAGTAAGTGATGAGTGGAGCCCGCTATAGATCCTCGATGCATCGGTAGGTCTCATGAGACAAACAAGTATCTTGGAACATGGCCTTGAAAAAATATTATTTGTAGTCTTGGATCAATGCCTTGACTATGTGGTTATGAAGTATGGCATTATGCATCCCATCATTATAAAAGTGGATATTGAAATTTGTGGTGTTTATTCGACTAGTATAATATCCATGTGAATAAGTAAATGACATTATTTTTTTACCTTTTCCATATTATGCTTAATTTCATGTTTATAATTATATTGTTGTAGCCTTATACATTTTGTTAAATGTTTATACTTATTTATTAATGTTTCTGCAATATTATTTTCCTTACTGAGCATCTAAGCTCACCCCTTTCTATGTTTCATTTTTACAGGATGTGAAGAAGTATTTTATGAATGACCTGAATGGATAGTCTAAGGGGGTATGAGTGTTGTCTATGGAAATCATGTAGTTGTAGTTTTTCCTTTTATAATGTAATGTAAAACCTTTGAATGTATCTAGTATTTCCAAGGATAATAAACCGATCAGTCATCCAGGACATGATTTCCATGTATCATGCCAATGTTATGTAATAATGTACTGACTCTGGGTAACTGGGGTCGGGGTGTTACAATAATATTGTGGTCTTTGCCATCAAAATATTAAAGACAAATTTTTTTTATACATTACATATTAATATATCCTTTCACTTCTCTATCTCCCGCCACATTATTCTTTCTCAATCATCTTTTATTTGATTCCCATCAACATAACATTAAGGAATTTATGAATCAAATAGTCTTCTATCTTCATTCCTGAGAAGATATTTTTGGAACTATTAAATAACACTATTTATGTCACACATTCACTAATCCCTTAAAATATAATCATAGTTGAAAACAACTAAATCAAAATAATGTGATGGATTGTTGATTATTGTATCTATGTATTTTAGTGAATGAATTTCTAAGTCTATATCCAAGAATTGAAAAAACGTATTTGGGTTTATTTTTACAAATAATGACAGGATACCATCCAACCCATAACCCAACCCAATTCATGGAATTCCCAGAAGGGTGTTCTTAATCCCCACAAGATGGAAACTAGTTTCTGGGTATCAAAAAGATGCATTGGGTGTAATTTCCTGAATTTTTATAAGCATAAATAAAAATTTGAAATAAATATCACAATAAAAAATAACCAATTCCAAACAAGTTCTAACAATATTCAGATTCTATGTTTACAACTTCATACAAATACTATGAGTAAAACAAAAAAAGAAAACAACAAGAGCCCCAAAAATATCTATGCAATATGTCGGTTATCTCCCTCAAGACACCACCACCAACACCTATAGGAGAATGTTCAAAAGAAACTTGAACTACCATCAATATGCATGTTTCATTTTCCTAAGTCAAACATAACTAAGTCTACATACACACAAAGGTGTATTCAAGGTGTGAGCCAAATCCCAGTATAATACCATCCAATAAAAGAGTTTTCATGTTAAAACATTAAAATAAAAACTAATATGAGTGTTTTATAAAACAAATGATTGAGAAATATTAATAGAAAACATTGTAAAAGAAAACAATATAAACGAAAACCTACTGTAACACCCCAAGATTCCATGATACGCTTCTCTCTCAATAATGCAATAGCTTACATTGTACGCAAGTTCGAGATTCTAACACACCACGACCAATCAAAATAGCTGTTACGAATTGTAATACCCACTTTTTGAAATTATATAAATTTTATATTTCAAAATGGACCTCATTTTAGGATTTGGAATATCGAAATTAGCCTATGTTGAATTTTTGGTATTTTTATGAGAACTTCCAATTTCTTATGACTAGTGAAAAATAATTAAAAACAACTTTTTAATGAAAATAATTTACAGTGATAAATTATAATATTGAGTGGTTTAAAAGTATAATTAGAATATATTTTTACCATTTTATCCAATGGTGGTCATTAGAATTAATTTCACTTTGAAATTGGACATAAACCATTGTCAATCTTTTGATATGTATTGTTTCTTAAAAACACACTATTTGTTGTGACAACGAGAATTAATTATAAAATTAAATAATGAAACTTATATGTTTGGAATTTTGTAAAATATAAATCATATTTGAATTAGGAATATCAATTATAGCTCAGGGAGAAATTTTGTCATTGTTTTGAAAAGCTTCAATTTTTGATGAATAGTGAAACCACTAAGTGGTAGTTAAAAAACTGATTTTTCGTTTAAATGAAACATTACCACTTCTGTGATTTGATTTTCAAAAATTAGACATTCATGGTTTTCATTAGGAAGTAAAATGTGGTTCAATGGGATTAAAATAATTTTTTGTAAATAGTAACTTTTAAGTTTAATAAATCGCGATTAAAGTTAATTAGTGAAATTTAAGGTAAAAATGATATTAAAAAATATAAAAATACCATTACACTTGTCCTACACAAATTTGATAAGTCTTGGCCCACCAATAAAATTCATGTGTCAACTTGGGGACCCCATGGAGCCATTTTGGTAGGAAATTGACATTAACAACTTTTTATTTAATGTTAAAATTAAAATGTCACAAACATGAGTTGTTTTACTAAAATAATTTTCTAATGGGGTTATACAAGTCATGTTTTTTACTATAAATATTCATTAGAAATATAAAACTATTTCCTACATCATTATAGTTTTTTTTATATTTTTTAGACATTAAATAAATTAAATTATTTATGAAACCATGATGATGCAGCGATAACCTCATTAATTAACGATTAAAATCAAATAAAAATATAATGTAAAATATAACACTTAAACTTGTCAAAAAACTATTTAATCAGAATATTTAGAACCCTTATCACCATATCCTCAAAATATATAATTTTTGGACCTTTAAAATCCGAAACTAATTATATAATAAAGTAACATTTCATGACATTCCAAGAGTGCCCCTCTTCTCCTCTTATAAAAGGCCCCCACCACTACCACCTTACTCACACCTTCAAAGCCTTTTGGGTTGGCCAACCTCTGCCGAAATACTCTCTAAACTTCACTCTCTAACTCCTAGAAGCCTCACTTTGGTCATAATTCTTCCTGAGGAAGCCATGATCTCAAATCAAAAAGAGTTACCCGTTTTAAAGGTAGTGTTTTCTCTTGTGTTCTTATGTTTTATTTTTCTTCTACAACCCCCTAAACTCTTTTTATTTTTTCCTTTTGTAACAAAACCAGTATACTAAATATACTATAATTTTTTTATAAGAAGGATTCGAGCTACACTTACACACCACTACATCTAATGGTTAAAGAACATACTGTTTCTGTGGATGGTGAATTTCTGCCTCACGAAACGATGATTGTTCAACACTCATATAAAACCTTAAAAGGTGGACATTAAGATGTCACTATATTTATATATGATATATAATATGTTTATCTTTTACTTAAGCTTCTTTATTTTTCATTTATGGCATACCATTATGGTTTCCATTATGGTTAAACTCGAAATCTTCATTTTAGGAAGAGCGGACTACCGCCCCCTCAAAGTGATTTGAATCGTTAATGCCATATGTGGGATGTATAAAGGATGGAGTAAATGATATTATATATGATATTATAATGGAATTATAATATACCTTTATATCATTATAATTTCATTCCATTAAATATGAAATAGAAATGAAAGTAGCGTTTATGCGTACGTACGGCTTACCGTCTCCATCAACGGTGCATTTCATTTCTTACCTCTAAATGTTACGTAATATTATGAATGAATGTATATACTGAATATATATGATATATATGATATATATGATATATAAATCATTAATATAATTCTAGATATAATGGATATTTCACCACATGTACAACATGTAATTATAAGATGTTAATTTTTGACTCAAGTACCAAAGATCGACAAAATGACCGTTATTAAGTTAAATAATTACATAATGTTCATAACATGGTAATAAGTGATATAAAAGGAATAATGAACATGTAAAAGGTTCTTAAGAAAATATAAATTAACTCTAGTTTATTATTCATGCGTTCAAAGAACGATCGAGTCATGCCAGACATGAGGTAAGGGAACTTCTTAACCCAATTTCCATTCATTGGGTTAATCTCCTACTTTCAAATTACGTAATGATATTATTATGTCCTATCTTGTATTTGTACTTTATTTATGTGTACTTATATTGAATACATATAATAGATCTATTTTATTAAAAAATGTTTTGGGAGGAACTTCGTCTCAATCTCATTTCATTGAGGCATATTTTATTTTATACACAACTTTCCTTTATACGTTGTATAAACCCCTTTGACTTTTACTTTTATTCAAAAGGAATCTTTATATACGAAGTGTTTTTACTAAACGAAAAAGGAATGTTTTTTCTTACGTATGCGGTGATAACGACTTCTTCGCCACCGTGACTATTATTTGAGTTTCAGCTTCCTCTATAAGCCATAACTTCTTTTTAAATGAAAAATAATTACAAAGTTTTAATTTTCTATTATTTTAGTATTGAAAATGGTTTTGATAATGTTTTTATATCAATGTGTTTAATTGATATCATGTGATTGAAATGTGGAAATGTTATGTTTCCTTTATGCATGTTTTATGTGATACGATTATGTTATGGTTTATTATATGTTTAATCCTATTCATACGAGGAATGCATTGGACATAATAAGTGATGGGTGGAGCCCGCTATAGCTCATCGATGCATCAGTAGGCCTCATGAGACAAACTAGTCTCTTGGCACGATACCTTGACAAAATCTTATTATATACATGGCACGAGGCCTTGGCTATGTGGTTATGATAGTCTGGCATTATGCATTCCATCATTATGAAAGTGGTTATTGATATTGCATGTGATTATTCGACTAGTAGAATATCCATGTGAATAAGTAAATGGGATTATCTCATTTTACTCTTTCCATATTATGTTGAAGTTCATTTTTTAAAGGCTTTTGTTTTAGTCATACATTGCCTTAAATGTCTATGTTTCTTTATGAACGATTCCGCTATATTTTTATCCTTACTGAGCATCTGAGCTCACCCCTTTCAATGTTTTAATTTTTCCAGGATGTGAAGAAGTATTTTATGAATGACCTACAGGGATAGATGGAAGGGGATATGAGTGTTGACTATGGAGACCATGTTATTTTATTTTTTCACTTTATGATATAATGTAACGTTTATGAATGTATCTAGTGTTTCCAAGGCTACTAAACTAATCGGTCTTTCGAGACTTGATCTTTTGTGATCATGCCAATGTTACGCAATAATGCACCGACTCTAGGAAACTGGGGTCGGGGCGTTACAGTTGGTATCATAGGCAGTTTACTACTAACCTTGGAATATAGATTTAGATAAACTCTGATTAGAGCACATAGCCCTAAGATAGACTTTGAAGATTAGTTTGAAGAACTTCCTAGAATTTTCGTATTATAAAGATTTTCTGAGTTTTCTGAACAATACATCCCTGTGTAGATAAGAGCAGGTAGAGGTGGCTCTAGAATAGATGTACCTAGGGGTAAAACCAGAAAACACCGCTTTGAGCTAGACTCGAACGGGAATTGGTGCACGACAACAGGCCTTGCTGCACTCTTGGTTACGACACTCCCGGGGGATATGATTAGGATAATTCTCATTTCTTTACAAACCATTATGACGGGTTTATGAGTATATACTTACTCAAAGAGAACAGTTTTATGATTATGTATTATATCCATAAATAGTTCAATTTATGTTAAGTGTTTTACAAGTATGGAATTATGTATTTTGATTCATAAACTGATCTAGTTTACGCCATTGTTTAGAAATGGCTCCTAGTGGGAGGAATGGAACCGTAGCAATGCACAAACTCCATGTAGGGATTTTACTTCTGCTCAAGATAATTATTATGGAGTTGGTGATATAATTGGTAATGATCAACTTATTACCATACGAGGACAACTCACTCTAGTTATGAATAATAAACTTACTCGTATGGAGCACTCTGATCAGCACTGTGGAGGATCAATGTTAGACCGATTCATGAGGCAACAACCACCAACATTTAATGGGGGTACAAATCCATAAGTAGCTGAGCAATGGATAAATTTCTTAGAGAAAATATTCCATGCCTTGGGGAGTAGTGAAAGGGAGAAGGTTGTAATGGTAGTTTACCACCTCACTGGAGATGCCGATCAATGGTAGTCGCTGATTCAAAACACAAAGGAAGATGAATATGTATCATGTATGGAAAGGAGGGAGTTTAAGGAAATATTCATAGAAAAATACTTTACACATGACCATCGAGCAGATATGGAAAGGCAATTTCTGAGTCTGAGGCAGAAGGAGGATGAGAATGTCGCAAAGTATGAGGATAACTTTACAAGGTTAGCGAGGCATGCTGCAGATTATATACGTAACCCAAGAAGTAAGATTGATAATTTCTTTGATGGGTTAAACCCATTTCTCTGTCAATCATTAGTCTCACAAACCTTCTCGTCATACGAAGATATTGTCTCGTGTGCTATCAAGACGGAAAACGAATTCTCTACGTCTTATAACTTTAAAGAAAAGAAAGAAAAGAAGAGATCTTCTGATCAATTTGAAAATGGAAATAAGGTGAATAAGGGAAAAGTTGAATATCATCCCTATAGAAAATGTGGGAAGAATCTCCCCGGTACTTGCCTAAAAAGAATGAGAGTTTGTTATAAATGTGGAGAAAAAGGTCACCAGGTGCGTGATTGCAAGGGATAGAAAGAGGCTATCAAAGTTGAATTCTACAATTGTAGGGAAATGGGGAATTATGAAAATGAATTTCCTAATAATTAGGGAAAATTACCTCAAGAATGACCATGGGATCAAGGACAATCTTATGATGTTACTAAAGTTGAAGTGGAATAATTAATGTATTGGTGCTTTTGGACTCAAGGATTATATTATGGTCATAAGAATAATGATTGTACTGCAGTAATTTTTGTTTTAAATAAGGTTTTTATATGATTAAGGTAATAATATTTTTGTATGTGACAATAAGAGAAACTTTACTTTTTTTGAGGAATCTGATGATACAATTGAATTTGGAATTTAGAGACCTTTTAGAAATTATCTGGACAGAGGTACTTTGGATAACTATAAATGTTGGAATGGATTAAGTTGAACTTTGGGTAGTATTGTTTAAGGATAAAAAATTTATTAAGATTATTTTTCGAATATTATAATACTGTAGTTTTAGGAAAAGGACAACCTGCAGGTCAGTGGATAACCCATCGCGTCGGACAAAGCTACATGAATCGAACCCACAACCATAGTGCGACAAGCCTTTATTACCTAACACTAGCCTACAAGAATTCCCTGGTTATTACAAAATAATTTTCCTAATCTAAATGGTATGTGTTAATATCTTGAACATTGTACAATTAGGATAAATATAATATTTTTGAGTTCTATTATCTTTTTGAGTGAAAGATGAGTTTGTGGTAGAAATTAGTTGAAAGTTGAAACTCTACTTATCAAGAATAAATATATATATACCTATCTCTTATTCTATGAATAAATTAATTCTTAAACTTTAGTAAATGGATATTAAAACAAAAAAATGAGTTATCCTAATACCTTATGTCTTGTTGAACTGATAATATTTTAAATCAACATAGATTGAAGGCTTTGAGGCCCTCAATTTTACACTTGTGTGTGATTGATGACCTCAATCACTCCCTAAAAATATTTACATTTATCCTCCAATTACATGTCTCTAATTTCCACCAATGTTCTCCTTATCAAGATCATAATTTGGTGGTGACTTTTTCATTTCCCTTTCCCTCTTTTTAAGGCTAAATTCTATTAACCTTATTTCTGATGTGGGTTTTCCCCAAAGGTATTTTCTATTTTCAACCATTTATTTTCGAAGAAAAATTTCAAATTTTGATGACACAATTTATTGAAGAAGGGAGAATGTAACACCCCAAGATTCCACGATACGCTTCTCTTTCAATAATGCAATAGCTTGAATTGTACGCAAGTTAAAGATTCTAACACACCGCGACCAATCAAAATAGCTATTACGAATAGTAATACCCACATTTTTAAATTATATAAATTTTATATTTCAAAATTTTCCTCATTTTTTGATTCGAAATATCTAAATTAGCCTATGTTGAATTTTTGGTATTTTTCTGAGAACTTCAAATTATTTATGAATAGTGAAAAATACTTAAAAACAACTATTTAATCAATATAATTTATAGTGATAAATTATAATATTGAGTGGTTTTAAATTATAATTAGAATATATTTTTACCATTTTATCCAATGGTGGTCATTAGAATTAATTTCACTTTGAAATTTGACATAAACAATTGTTAATTTTTGATATGTATTGTTTCTTAAAAATACGCTATTTGTTGTGACAATGGAAATTAATTATAAAATTAATTAATGAAACTTATATGTTTGGAATTTTTTAAAATAGACATCATTTTTGAATTAGGAATATCAATTATAGCTTAGGGTGAAATTTTGGCATGGTTCTGAAAAACATCAATTTTTGATTAATAGTGAAACCACTAAGTGGTAGTTAAAAAATTGATTTTTCGTTTAAATGAAGCATTACCACTTTTGTGATTTTATTTTAAAAAATCTGACATACATGGTTGTCATTAATAATTAAAATTTGGTTCAATGGGATTAAAATAATTTTTTGATGAATAGTAACTTTTAAGTTTAATTAATCGCGATTAAAGGTAATTATTGAAATTTAAGGTAAAAATTATATTATAAAAATATGAAAATACCTTTACACTTGTCCTAACCCTATTGGATGAGTCATTTACAACCAAGAAAATCCATGGGTGAACTTGGGGACCCCATGGAGCCACTTTGGTAGGAAAATGACATTAGAAACTTTATATTTAATGTTAAAATAAAAATGTCACAAACATGAGTTGTTTTACTAAAACAATTTTTAAATGGGGTTATATAAGTCATGTTTTTGACTATAAATATTAATCATAAATAAAAAAATATTTCCTATATCATGATATTTGTTTTATAATTTTTATACATTAAATAAATTTATTTATTTATGACACCATGATGGTGCAACGATTACCTCATTAATTAACGATCTAAATAAAATAAAAAGATAATGTAAAATTTAAGACATACACTTGTCAAAAACCTATTGGAAGAGTATATTTCGAGATATTATCACCTTATCCTTGAAATATATAAATTTCGGACCTTTAAAATCCAAAACTCATTATATAATAAAGTAACATTTCATGACTTTCCAGGAGTGCCCCTCCTCTCCTCTTATAAAAGGCCCCCACCACTACCACCTTACTAACACCTTAAAAGACTTTTGGCTCATCAAACCTCTTCCCAAATACTCTATCAACTTCCCTATATTACTCCTATAAGCCTCAATTTGGTAATAATTCTTCCCAAGGAAGCCGTGATCTCAAATCCAGAAGAGTTACCCGTTTTAACGGTGGTGTTTTCTCTTGTGTTCTTATGTTTTATTTTGCTTCTCCAACCCCCTAAACTCTTTTTATTCATTTCATTGGTAATAACACCAGTATCCTAAATATACTAGGATTTTTTATAAGAATTATTCGAGCTACACATACACACACCTACATCTAATGGTTAAATAACATACTTTTTATGTGGATGGCGAATTTCTGCCTCACGAAACGATGATTGTTCAACACTCATATAACACCTTCAAAGGTGGCCATTAAGATGTCACTATATTTATATATGATATATAATATGTTTATGTTTTACTTAAAATTATGTAGTTTTCATTTATGGAATACCTTTATGGTTTCCATTATGGGTAAACGTGATATCTTTATTTTAGGAAGTGTGGAATACCGCACCCTCAAAGTGAATTGAATCGTTAATGCCATATGTGGGATGTATAAAGGATGGTGTAAATGATATTATATATTATATTATAATGTAATTATAATATATCTTTATATAATTATGATTTCATTCCATTAAATACGAAATAGAAATGAAAGTAGCGTGCATGCGTACATACGACTTACCATCTCCATGAACGGTGCATTTCATTTCATGCCTCTAAATGTTACGTAATATTATGAATGAATGTATATAATGGATATATATGATATATATGATATCTAAATCATGAATATAATTCTGGATATAATGGATATTTCACAACATGAACAACTTCTAATTATAAGAAGTTTATTTTGGACTCAAGTACCAAAGATCGACAAAATGACCGTTATTAACTTAAATAATTACATAATGTTCATAACATGGTAATAAGTGATATAAAAGGAATAATGAACATGTAAAAGGTTATTAAGAAAATAGAAATTAAATATAGTTTATTATTCAGGAGGTTAAAGAATGATCGAGTCAATTCGGACACGAGGTAATGGTACTTCTTAACCCAATTTCCATTCATTGGGTTAATCTCCTACATTCAAATTATGTCATGATATTATTATGTCCTATCTTGTATTTGTACTTTATTTATGTGTAATTATAGTGAATACACATAATAGATATATTATATTAAAAATATTTCTTTGTAAGGAACTTCTTCTCAATCTCCTTTCATTGAGGTATATTTTATTTTATACACAACTTTCCTTTATACAATGTACAAACCCCTTTGACTTTTACTTTTATTCAAAAGGAATCTTTATAAACGAAGGGTTTTTACTAAACGAAAAAAGGAATATTTTTTCTTACATATGCGGCGACAAAGACTTCTCCACTTCCATGACTATTATTTGAGTTTCGGCTTCCTCTATAAGACATAACTTTTTATAAATGAACAATAATTACAACGTTTTAATTTTCTCTTATTTTGGTATTGAAAATGGTATTGATAATGTTTTTATATTAATGTGTTGTATTGATATCTTGTGATTGAAATGTGGAAATGTTATGTTTCCTTTATGCATGTTTTATGTGATACGATTATGTTATGGTTTATGATATGATTAAACCTGTTCATATGAGGAATGCATTGGACTTAATAAGTGACGAGTCGAGCCCGCTATAGCTCCTCGATGCATTGGTAGGTGTCATCAGAAAAACTAGTGTCTTGGCATGAGGCCTTGACAAAATCTTATTGTAGACTTGGCAGGAGGCCTTGGCCACGTGGTTATGATAGTCTGGCAATATTCATTCCATCATTATGAAAGTGGTTATTGATATTGCACGTGATTATTCGACCAGTAGAATATCCATGTGAATAAGTAAATGGAATTATCTCATTTTACTTTTTCCATATTATATTGATGTTCAAGATTAAAAGGCTTTTGTTTTAGTCATACATTGCCTTAAATTTTTATGTTTATTTATGAAAGCATCCCCTATATTGTTATCCTTACTGAGCATCTGAGCTCACCCATTTCAATGTTTTAATTTTTCCAAGATGTGAAGATGTATTTTATGAATGACACGTAGGGATAGTTGGAAGGGGATATGAGTGTGGACTATGGAGAACATGTTATTTTAGTTTTTCACTTTATGATGTAATGTAACATTTATGAATGTATCTAGTGTTTCCAAGTCTACTAAACTAATCAGTCTTTCAAGACTTGATCTTTTGTGATCATGCCAATGTTACGCAACAATACACCGACTCTGGGTAACTGGGGTCGGGGCATAACACCTGCTTTAATTTTGAAATAACCAAAAAAGTGAACTGTACATTGATGGTCAATAGAATATCAAAAAAAGAACTATTTCACCATAAAATCATATAGGAAATGTCATAAATGGGGCACAAGGAACCTCATGTCATAGTGAAACATGGTATAGACATCAAAACCCACAACGTTCACATGTATGCGCTATTAGAGGGGAATCATATCCCAAGGTATGGTCACATCCAATCATCATGATAATTAATTAGTGATGTAATCATCAATACTACTAGATAAATAGAAGCCAATACAATTATGATTTAACTATAGACTATTCCCATTCTGTCCACCTAGATACCTAGAATTCCCCTCGTACTCAATTTCTTTTTCACATATCACATAGATCAATAAATTGACTTTCACACATGCCATTCAATTTAAAACCACTCAATAAATCAATATTTCCATAAAAACATCATTCAAGTACAAAACCTCTCAGAAAAATCTCATAATATGATTCTCACCACATATTCTTTTTATCGTATACCTTTAGGAAGAAAAATAGTAATACCTGCATAAAACAAACATGAATCTTAAACAATTCCCAATGGAAAACAAATTTTCAAGAAAAAAACTCATTAAATCATTTATATAACACATTTTCACCTCATTCACAATGAATAGAACATTAAAAAGCTTAAAATAAAGTATATTAATGTCACCAAATAACGTTTAAGCATTGAACCACCTATGCATTTGTAGAAACTTCTAGAAATCTGTGATAAACCACAACCACCAAACCAAGGGACTCTAAAAAGGATCTATTTAAACAAGAATATAAATATTCAACCCTATTAATCAATATCCCACCCTCAATGTTCCACTCATCCCACTACAGAAAAAATCCCAAAAGAAAGAAGAGGAAAACCCTTAAAAAAGAGAATCAAATCCACAAATGAGGGACTTAAATGGGGTTTATGGGAGCCTTCCCACTACATTAATCCTAAAAAGGACTCATAATGGATAAAGAGAGTTTTTGGAGGAACATAGGGCTCAAAATCCCAAATGGGGAGGATTTTGGTTGTTTAGGGTTAAAAACATATAAGGGGGAAGGTGTAAAAATATAAATTTTAAGGACATGGGCAAGTCAACCATTTTTCCCACATGGTTTTACAAACTGTGTTGCAACAATTCACCCATAACTATCATAGAGGCACCTACCATATAGTTATCCCACAAGAACTAAATTATTGTGCACAATAAATGAAATATATTTTATCCAAACCCACAACCTATCACATCCTTTCCCTTAACCGTGCTCCGACTATACTCTAAATGATGTAAGGTCCAAATTTTTCATTCTTCATCCAAAAAAAGGAACCCCAAATAGAATATGATAGAACAATGATAATTTGAAAAATACCACAAAATGTAAATTTGGATGTGAGACTTTTTCCCACCTTGAGAACATTTCATTCCCTAAAAATCCACTCCATGATTATTTAGAGAGGAAAACAGATAATTTTCCCCAACCCAAGTCTTTAGATCCCATGTTTCATTCACATAATTTCTATTTTACTAGTGGAGATGGAATAATGGAATATACATCTCATGATGCAATTCCCGTTGAGAAACCACAATCCACACCATCCATTAAAACACATAAAAATTAGGTTTTATTTCTTATTATTCCCAATTCATCACATGCAATGGATTTGGACTATACAGTTTTAGATTGGATATAAGAAACACATCTAAAACTAATTTCAACAATAAAAGAAATTCCAAATTTTATTCCACCTTTAAAATCATCTCAGTGATAATTAAAGGTTCAACATACTTCGACTCCAACATAACTTGATTACCAGATTGATGATGACCCAAGAAAGGTGACACTTTAAGAAACACTTGGTCACCCAATGAAAATTACAAATTTCTATTACTATATAATGTATAAAACTATTGGAGAATCTTGATCTGTCATTAATCATTTCTTGATCAAACTTAATTCATCATATGTCTCTTTCACAAGGTGTGGTCCCAGCATTGAGGTCTCACTCACCTCTCCACAACAAAAATCTCACTGACACAACTGACCAAAAATCACCTCAAATGGAGACATTCAAATATTGGATTGTTAGCTATTATTATATGCAAACTTGTTCAATTCGAAATGGATATCCCATGAACCACTAGAATCTAATACACATGCTTAAATAATTTCGTAAAAATTCAAAATTGTTCTCTGTATCTGACCATCCATTTGATGATGGTATTCCATACTCAACTTGAAATTTGATCCCATTTCATTTTAAAGGCTTCCCAAAACTGTGAGGTAAAATTCTGGTCCCTGTTATAAATAATCGATGATGGAAAAACATGAATCCTCACAACCTCCTGAGAGAATATCTAGCTCAACTCATCCACCAATACAGAATCCCTAATTGGAATGCAGTGGAATTATTTTTTCAGATGATTGATCACTAATCATATAGAAGTTCTTCTATAGGGTTTAGAAGATAACCCAATAATAAAATCCATAGAAATCTCTTCCCACTTCATAGTATTAATAGGTAGAAACTGAAGAAAACCTTAGGGAATTTAGTTCCCTACATTAACCTTCTGACACACATAACACCTTGATATGAATTCATCTACATCCTTCCTCATACCTAGCCACCAGAATTGTTGAAGAACATCATAATACATCATGGTGGAACTAGGATTAATGTGCCATTGAGAATTGTGGCTATCCTACATTACCACCTTTTGTAAAGTTATGAGCACCACTAAGTGATCCTTAAAGGAGAAAACTCCATTGAGAGGGAACAACTAATCACATGGGGTCTCCAAACTATGCTCCATGGCCTCCAGGTGTATTTAAGTAATAATTCCCATCAATTTCCATTGATCCTTGGAATTTCTCGAATATTTCACTGTTACTTTTCATTATAAAGATTTTTTGACAATATTTCTATTTCATGGGGTATACACGATATCAAAATCAAACACCAAAAAACTAGACCCAATTACGCAACCTCAAATTTAGGTATTTCTTAGAAAAAGGCAGCCTAATCATTTATGAACAGATTAAACTAAAAACATCTCAACAAAAAGGTAATGATTCCACGTATTTAGTCGATGCATCACCATGGATACCTTTAGGTCATGGGTTGGGTAACTCATTCCATGTCGTCGAAGTAGATGAGAACCATGAGCCACAACAAGATCATCTTGCATCAGCACAAACCATGTACCCATACCAGAAGCATCACAATAAACATCGTATCACTTTACATATTCTAGTGATATCGAAACAGGGGTTGTGGTCAACCTCTGATTAATCTCCCCAATGGACTCTTGGTACTCAGGGATAAATTCAAATTGTAGCACATTTTGGGAAAAGGCGATCATGGTTAATTCAATCCAATATAATTATCAACCAAACCACATCTAATACCCACCCTTGCCTATAAATATTCTGATCACCAAGATTGTTTTTGTTTATTCCAATGACATGACTACACTTATCTTTTCAGGTTCCATGGAAACGAATCATTTTGTGGTCACATGACCTAGAACCGTCACATATTTAATCTATAAGGTTTATTTAGATAACAAAGAATTAATATGATGAACCTGAAGAGTTCCCAACAAGACCTAGATATAATGTGCATGATCCTTCTCAGATCTGGAATAGACTAGGATTTCATCCACGAATACCATGAAAAAATAATCAAGATACTATTGAAGAACATCATTCATAATAACCATGAAACCCACTGGTGAATTTTTTAATTGAAAATGCATTACAAGTTATTAAAAAATTTTGTACGTACTTCATAATGTTGTTTTCAGGACATCTATCTCTATATCTTTGACATGGTGATAACCAGAATAGAATTCAATTTCTAAAAACTATCTTCCCCCTATAATCTTATCAAAAATTTCATCAATACTATGAAAGGGATAATTGTTCTTAAGGGTCACTATATTCCATTTCTAGTAATCAATGCATAACCGGGGAGATACACTGGACTTTTTAGAGTATATAACTTAAGTGGCCTAAGGTGTGAAGATTTGTTGAATTAATCCTTTATATTCTAAATTGTCCAATTGCACATTTAATTTCATCAGCTCAGTTGGTTCCATATGGTATAAGGGAAGAGATATCAGATGTTTCCCTGTGTAAAATCAATGATAAACTCTACATCCCTATCTTAATGGATACATATAAAATACTATAGAACAACCTTGAGAAAACATTCCATGAATGTAGGAAATTCACCCTGAGGAGTTCCACCGTAATACTATAATATGAGTGATGATAATGGATAATTGAGATTACTAGATTCATGAAATGGAGGTCCATCATGTCTCGAATTAGATCGCATTCACCATAAAAGACCTAGGTACTCCCATTAAGATCCAAAAAGTGTACTCTCCCCTTATAAAAATCTATTTGAGCCTAGATTTTCACCACCCAATACATAATGGGGATTAATTCAAAGAGGACCATCCCCAAAATAATTGAATTCCATTCTTGTTAAAACCCTGACATGGTGAGTGCTCAAGAGGGACACATGAAACCCTTATCTCTCTTCTTACCAAGTGACGTTCCCCACTCTACCCCACATGAAATAATCCAATTTGGCAGCTTCAACACTTCAACCATGTGGGAAGAAAAAAAAATCAATGGAAGAACTAGTATCATATAGATAAATAGGTAAAGTTGATGCCAAAAAAATGGTACCGTTAACTATCACATGCCAGGAATCCAATTCCATTGGTGATCAATCAACAGCCTAAAGATGTCTCATCTCATCCTCATCTTAAGAACGAACACTAGCCTAAGGTTCTTACCTGATCTAAATCTGCCTAGATTATGATCCATACAAAACTCCCTGACCATCAAACTGATAACCCATTGTCCCGAATGGCCCTAATTGTACTGACAATCCTCTATAAGATAAGGTTCCTACTACGCTATGATATATTCATGCCACTTTGAAAAAACTATAGAAGGTTCCCATAGATCCACATCGGTGATAGGGTTTGGGAGGAGATGTGCACACATGTCATTTCATCCATGCCTTTCCAAACTAGTGGAACACAACCAACCTATCATCAGAAGACACAAATGAAGACAATTGGGATGGATGTCCTCAGCAACCACCTCCCATCTTCCCCTACTATTCCTACTTCCTCTTTTTCTCCAACGAACTACCAATATCCATAGTTGACACTTATCCATTAAAACAAGGATGGTCACTACAATCAATATCTACAATCATTGAATGATGACCACTTATGCATTTGTCTTTGGTAGAAACAAGAAGATCCAAGATCCCATTTTTTTTTCATAACCCCCTCTTGAACCATTGAGTCTTAATTTTCTCATTGGAAACAAGCTCGTGTGCATACAAATCTAACTCGGCATAGCGATTATCATATTCCATCATGGATATGTCTACCTAGCACAACCCCATAAACATCTAGGACCTCATGTAAGACAGGACCATAGGATAATACTACTCATTGAATACCACTTCAAAATCATTCCAACCCATTTTCTCTTGCTTACTATCTTTCACCAATGATTACCATAACTTTTGACTAAGACATTAAAACATGAAAGCATCACATATCACTCTAACAGCCTCAGTAGTACCGAGACTCTCAATTATCTGATCAATTTTTTCTAGACACTCCTCATCTTCTTGTGGATTTGTCAAACCTAAGAATGTGAGAAGATTTTTCTTGGGAAACTCCTGATATTTTTCCTTATTAGGACCTAGTTTTTCTTCTCTAACCTGAGTAGGACCCAATACCCTTCCGTGTACCAACATAAGGATAACCTGAACCACATATTCCACTAATATCTTATTAATTAATTTTGGATAACTCTCTTCTCCCACTTCCTGTGGCTATACAGAAAGTATCTAGGGAGTCATTTATTCTAAAAAATCAGTAACCACCTGAAAAACCATCAATACAACCATTCTAGAAATTTTTAGAAAAAAAATATCAATAACTACTGTGAATCAAAAAACAAACAGTATCATAACAATAACAATCCATACCAAACTAAACTACAACACCCCCCTCCCCCCAACAGGTTTCCATATATAGTCTTCAGCCTATACTTATCACCTGGGGAATAAGTCTAACAAAATACCAACATCCCATAGGGACTCTAGTCCAATCACGTGTTGTGGTGACCAAGCACCATACTCACAACCAAAACCTCAATCCACGATAGTCCTAACACTACTCTATCTTGAATCTCCTAGGAATAGCATGACCCAAAAAGATCATAACATGCTCTAATACCATTCTTCTACGAACAAATATTGTATTCTATCCAGACCAGAACCTAACCTAGATCATGATAAGGACTGAAGAAAATTCCCAATCACCAAGGGCTGGAAACTAGTTCCTATATATCAATAGTCCACTTTGGGAAAGACTTCACCCATTTTTTAATCATAAATAATAAGCTAAAATAAATCTAACTATAATAAATAACTAAATCTATAAAAAGGTACAAAATTTTTTAGATTCTAGGATTACATCATTAGAAAAAAACAATGTGTACTACAATAAATATGGAACAACAACCATTATAAACAAACTCTATACAAAATTTTATTCCTCAACCACAAGATACCACCACCAAAACATGTAAGAGAAGACCACTAGAAACAAAAACCACCAGCTGGATGCATCTTGACTTTACCAGAGTCAAACATAACCTAGTATACATGTACCAAATCGTGTATGTAAGATTTATCCAAATCCTAGTAGGATGCCACCCAACATAATATATTCCAAGAAAAAACGTTATATGAAAAATTAGCATGTAATTTTTATAAAATAATGGTTAGAGATAATATTGTTGAAAATATTTGAAAGGAAAAAAATAATGTGAAAAAAGATTTTCTTTTGAAATAACAAAAAAGTGCAACATATGATGATGGTAAGTGAAATATCACAAATGGTATCTATGTAATAGGAAAATACTTTAGGTATAAACTAAAATGAGGAAATAGGAACCTTGAATCTTAGAGAAACATGGTATAACAACCACAACCCATAGTGTTCCCTTGCACGAGCCACTAGAATTTAATCATATCCCAATTTCTAGTGGTATACAATCACCATAACAATTTAGTTACTATTGTAACCATTTATAAATGTAGACACATCCAAGATAGGACTCTTATGAGGAAATGAGCGTACTAGTCCTAGTCTTTCCACCTATATACCTAAGATTCCCTTCATGATCAATTTCATTTTCACATATCACACAAATAACTACATTTTCATGGATACATTCTAATCAATGTAAACACACATGATAAATCACCATTTCCATAACCAATCCTTCTTTCAAGTCCAAAATCATTCCAAAAACTTTGTAAAATATGTTTTCAGCACATACACATTTTATCAATCATAATCTAGGGAAAAAATAAGCAAGGACACCTGAAACACACATGAATCATAACCATTCCTTTTGGAAAACCCATTTCAATAATAACACTCCATTAATCCATTTTAATACAAATTTCATAGCTCAAAACCAAGGAATATATCATATTCAATATGAAAATAAAGCATACAATAGTCGTCAAATAATTTATATGCATGGAACCACCTACCAAAAGTCTATAAACTTATGGAAATCAGTGATAAACCACGAACTCACCACCAAAAGATCCAATAAAATAAATATTTAACCAAGAAAATAAATATTTAACCTAAATTATCAATATCCAATCAAAAATAGAGTACCCATCCCACTAAAGAACAAAACCCTTAAGGGGGAGGTAGAAAACCCTAGAAAAGGGGAAGAAATAAAAAAATGAGGAATTTACTTGGAGTTTCATGGAGATTTTCCACTAAATCAACCTCAAAAATAAATTATCAAGGGAGAAAGAAGTATAGGGGAGGGAAATATGGATGAGAATACTGAATAGAGAGGAATTGGGGTGTTTATGATTAAAGATTTTAAGTGGGGAAATAGAAAATTCAATTTTTTCACATGGACAAGTTCAATTTTTTTCATGCACGGGTTTCAAAATTGTACTGAAACATTTTCCCTATTATTATCCTAGATGCACTTATCACATAGTTATCCCAAAAATCCTATCTTATCATACAAAATTCATATGGTTTCTCCTATCCAAATCTACCACCCATTGCATACTTAACTATGCAGAGCAACATGCCTTCCATTTACCATTCACCAACTGGGTTCCACATATTGTAAGATCCAAATATTTTAATTCAAAAACACAAATGAATACCAAAGGTTAAATTCTAGATAAAATATAAATACAAATATATCTCTTTAATAAAATATGTATGGGACAATTATGCCACACCAATAACTATATGGTACACATTTTAAAAATTATAGTGGGATAAAAAGTTCAAAAACATTTTTGACTAGATGTTACCTTCTGTCATCAATGATCCCAGATATAGGAAATTAAAATAAATACCTCAAATCCTCACATTATTTTATAACCATAACCTAAAAATAAAAAATATCACAAGTAAGAATTGAAGAAAAAAACAAGAATCAAATAGAATCAAAAAAATATCTAACTCAATCATTATTCCTTCAAAAACAGTATTATGGGAAAGTACATTTATTTTATCAAATTATATAAGAGATTACAATCAATTTTACAGATCCTAATATTGAATCACAATTATCACATTTTTACCAATATACATATATAAAGGTTCCACTATACCATTATAGTGGATCTCATATAGACATCATCTTACACAAACAATAAATTACATTTTTTATCCCACTATCAAACATAGAAATCTCAAATTTCATATATGAATTTGAAATAGACCTCTAAATACTACTAAAAATATTAAATTATTCTTATTTTTCACTAATTGTCATTATAAATTCATCCATTTCTACACATCCATGAAAAATGATCTATACAATTCACAATTAGTTAATCATATGTTCCATATTACCATCTATCAAACATATTTTGGACAACAGACCATTGCATATCATCAGAAACAGAACTCCGGGACCTCCTAGCCCCACTAGAGTTTTTATGTCGTCAGATTATTCATCATGTGATGTCAGGTCTTCTGGTGTATATTTAGTCGGTCAACGAATATGAATATGAATATACATCATATTTAAAAATATTTCATACTACTTGAAAGAGTTTGAATCCAATGTTTTGTGTGCTATAAAATATGTAAAATATATATTAAATAACACTAAAATAATTGTTTCCACATATAAAACTTGATTATATAAATTTAATTAGATAAAAAATCAGACCACCAAACCTGTAAAACAATTATTAACAAGTTATAATAAATGGGTCCCTGTAATTTCATGTAAAATTAACATCGAATTAAATTTCAATTTCTCAACATTCATATTAAATATAATTAGTCAATATAAATCTAGGATTCCCATGTGTATACAAAAAACCTCTCCAATATCTTCTAAAATAAAACCCATCCAGACACTCATTTTTCATCCATCAACTAATGGGATCCCTGATCTTTTTATCATATATAACATTTGAACATAATATATTCATTAATATAGTTGTGAATTGTTTAGAAAATTAATTAATTGAAAACACAATAAATTTAATTAATCACATTGGGTCATAATTTTAATATATATATATATATAACATTAATCCCAACCACACCATCTTTTACTAATCACGAAGTATCGTGCTTTTCTATCGACTAGTTTATAGAAAATCATCCATTATTTTCAAATAAATGATGGTAAATAATCCATCTAAAAAGAGTATTGGTCTATAATAAAATCTATCCATTTGGGAAAACAAATAAAATTTATCTATAATTGCATCAAAATAGGTTATGGAATATAACATATCCAATCAATGAAAAAAATTGAATTTGAATAAATTGTATTGTAATATAATCAAAAATTTCATTGGAAATAAATTTTCTTTGATTAATTATAATCATATAACATAGAAAATTCCTTAAGAATTTATTATTGATCAATTTACTAGAAGGTATTATCCTTTCCAATACCATGTGAAATATTGAGTTTGTGGTGTAATATTTTTAACCCCTTATATAATCATTGTATTAAGGGAAACTCATACCATATCTAGTTTCATTGAATGCGCTCTTGAATAGATGGTCCCAAACCACCATTGAATCTGAAACTCCAATATACATATTATTTTTAGTATAATTATATATATATATAAGAAATATCACATTTTTAGTACATGTAACAAAAAAACATAAATTGAATATTTTTCCCATTCCATGTCTCTTAGTGATGGCCTTACTCAATCATCACCCAACACTAGTCTCTAATATATCTCATGTATATTATGTCTTATATCATCATCTTATAATCCATCAATGCATGGTACTTCCAATTTAAGCCATATAATATTATGTTGAGTATTATTTATTCTCTAAACCATGTTATAAATCATAGGTTTAGATAATATACATATATGTGTTATCTCATTTTAAACATTAGAAATCATACCATATTATCACATAGAATTTTTTTTTGATCATTAGATTATGACACTAAACTATATTTATAACATCCACAGTGTTTTCATGGCATCAAGGAATGACCCAATGTTATTTTCAGGCAACTTCATATATCTCAAATTCATTATAATAATTTTAACCCACAGATAACGTTTTTACATGTTCTTATGAATGATATACAAAATCAACCTAGGAACATTAGTGTGTAAGTGATCCTCTTATAGAGAAATCACATTCCACCAATAAAAAATTAAAATATTAACAAAACTCATCACCAAATATTATTACATGAATCACATATATATTTAATATATAATAATTATTTATATAAAACTACTATGATTCTGGATATTATGAATCTATTTTATGAAACATTCTTTCATTGTCAACGTACAAGATGAGCTATGAAAAATTATCAAAATAAAATCATGTAACCGAAATTAGAAAGAAAAAAATATAACAGATATAATGAATATCATAATAAAATGATGATATTAAATTAATTATAGAATTATAATCTTCTAAATATTTCATTTAAAAATCTTAAATAGGTTATTCAAGAATTTATGTTCCTGCACTGAGTGAATCTAGAATAATTTGAGGGGTTTTATCTTCATTTAACTCCATTGAGACATGTATTGTATTCATGAGAAAAATATTCATTTTGAAGGTGTATATTTCGAGAATTTTATATATTATATCATGGGTCATTTTATTTTGTGGTATATAAATTTCAATTTATATTTTTATCACTTAAGGTTTTTTTATCTCAAAAAGATAACAAATTTATAAGCTTTTTAATCTCAAACCCCTTTCTTTGAGTCATTTTTTTATTATAAACCTAATTTCCTAGATGTGGATTATATATACTACATATGTGAGATTTAATATTATTATGTATTTATTAATCATGGAGTTGTTTATATTTAATTAAAATTTTAAATGTCAAGGGGGTTTTATTAATGTGTTACTCAAGCCATAAGGGTTTTCCTGGTCCCAATTCTAATTCTTTGTGACTTGTTACATGTAATGAACCGTGATTTATTTGAATGGTTTATTCAATACTATCAGTTATATTTTTATTATACATGGATATTTCTTGTTTTTTAACATCCATGTTACATTCCCTTATTCAGGTGTCCATTGATTCTGATGTTCCCCCAATAGTGATGATTTTATTAACTCAAATCTCCAAATTAACGTTTTATTTTTTTAAAATTAAAATTATTCACCAATTATTTAGTTATAAAACCCTAATGGTTTATATAATGGTATTTTATAATTTTATTTATGATGTTAATGTTTATTTTAAGGAAAATTTTATAACTATTTTTATAATATGGGTTTTCCCAAAGGTAATTTCAACTATTCTACATGTCCTTTTAATAATCAATTGTTTTGGATAAACTTTTCCAATATAATATTTTTTTCCTTTTTTAGTCTCCAATACAATATATTATTATAAAATTAATATTCATTATTTACTGTTACACTTAAACTCTGATAAAATACTTTGATAAGTGACCCGTATCTTCCTCTTTTATGATAATATATATTTTTTTTAAAAAAATTCCCTTTTCTGTTTTGACTTCCATTTCTAATTCCATTATCAAAATTTTACTCCTAATAAGGTTTGTGTTTTATTATTTGTCCAATAATATATATATATATATATATGATATCATTTTGGGTAAATTAACTCATTATACCAGACAATCCAATTCATGATCCCTTCTTGGGTGGAATCCTTCAAGAATTATTTTACAATGATGTTTTCAACTATTTCAACATAAGTCAAGATTTTTTTGATAAAATGATTATAATAAACCTTTTTAACAAAATTATGTATCCTTTAAAAAAAAATTATTTTATTTTATGGGCCTAATATATATACCAAATCAGTTAGTGAAGGTCTGAGGGGTGTCTGAGAATTGTTCAAAGACTGAAACCCAGTATTGGTGGAAAAGGGGTGTATCTTAAGGTTAGAATAAACCATGTGGGTAAGAAAAATGGTTAGTTCTAACCATGAAAGGATGGATAATGGGGCGATATGGGGTGCAAGGATTTCCCTAAACTCGCATCATTGTCCTCACAACCATGAAAAAAAGAATGAAAAAATTGAATAGATTTTTGATATAATTGGCACATGGTTTCACTATCATTATGGAAAAACCTTAAATTTTCCCCTTCCTTGCTACAGAATATACATGGTTGGATCACAATTTGTTAAACTATTTTTCCAAAACATGTGAAAGATTATTTTGGGAGACTTTTTCATTTTTTACCCTTAAAAGAAATGATTTAACCATCATATACTCCCTTTTTCTTCTCTAGTGGAAATCAACTCCTTTTTCTTCCATTATAAGCTACATTAAGGGTCTAAACTATTTTTTGGGATCAAGCATCCATCCAGAGTCTCATTTGATCCTCAGTTGCCTCATTGTCTCTCCATCATTACATTCTTCATTACTTTTTATTCTTTCATCGTTATTATTTCTATCTATGATGATATTTAGATACAAGATCATATTCCCTATTTTTCAGGTGTTAACTTTCCCTAATATCTATTTAAATTTATTTAAAATTAGAGGCTTTTAGTGGATGATGATAGTGATATAAGAATGATGTAAAGAGTAATTAGGCATAAAATGGACTACACCTTATATTTGAGGGCAAAAGTGACCTAGAAACAAGTACAACACCCCTTGGATATCCATAATTAGTCTATTCACCTTCAAATGATTATTTTTTTATTTTTGGTATGAATTTTTTGGATAATAACATATGTACACTAGAATTGTTTCCAAAAAATCTAAGAGAGTCATTTTCCATCCCTATAAAAGGACACCACCTCTCCCCATTCCTCACACATGTCAAGCCGCATTGGATCATCAAAACTCTACTCAATAGTATCCCAGCCCTCCTCCCCTAATCCTATAATTCTCATATTATGCCTAAAGCAATCCAAGGAATGTTTTTGTTAAAACCTAAATAAGTTACCCAATTAATTGCTAACGTATTCTCTCAAAAATTTTAGTTTCATTTCCATTCTTCAACCACTATACTATTTTTATTATATACTTACATAACAACAACAATATTCTCAATATAATTGGATGATATTATGTTATGATTTATACTTATACTGATACACACCTCCATCTGATTGGTAACGAACATATTGTTTTTGTGTATAGAGAACTACTTCCTCATGAAACGATGATTGTTCATTTTTTTCATTTCCAACATTCATAGTCTGAAAAATTTAGGAAAAAAACTATATATATATATATATTATTTATTGTGTATTTAATAATATTTAATTCTTTTATAACACATACCCTTATACATTCCATTTTGTGGTAATATGATTACATCATTTGAGGAAATGTAGATTACCGCCCTTCTAAGCAATGTGATTCTTTCACATGATCCTTGGAATGTATTAATGATGGTTGTAATAGGACATATGATATATATAAAAAATATTTTATTCATGACATAATTAAATTTCTTTAAATATATATATATATATATATATTTCATTATTTTCCTTTAACACACTAAAACGTGATAATGTCGGTCGTGGACGTGTGGAAAACCACCTCCTCAACATAATGTGATTCTTTTTACATCATGATAATTTTATATATAAGTATATATGACTAAATAAAATGGTATTCTTGGTATTATTATCATTATTTAATGTTATAATTATACTTACATTCCTTCCATAATGATCATTAGAAAATTAAATCGTTACTCATGAGTATGTATGGCATATTATCTCCATGATTGTAACATTGGATAATTTTTCATAACCATATATAATGATTTATTTACAAATTATATATGATATATAAATATGAAAATTATTTCATAATTATTATTATAGAGATGTTATATATTGACACATTTGATTATATTTTATCTATAAAAGTATTTTTGACAAAATAAACTGAATTTGGACAAAACACATTATGTAAAAATAGATTTTTAATTAGTTGTATAAAACAAAGTAATAAGTGAAAAAAATTAATGATAAACATTAAAAAGGTTATAAATAAATTCTAACACTGACATCATTTTATTATATAGTAATTTAATGGATGTTCACCAAAAAGGAAACACATTGCAATGGTGTCTCATCTCAATTTTCACATCTGTGAGAGAAATGTCATTTTCACCACATATATATTTTGTGTGGTGTATCTACTTCCAATTTTTTATATTATATCATTAATAATTTTATCTTAATTTAATATAAATCATTAATTTAATATCATTCCTTCATAATTTTTATATTTCGAAATGATTCAATGTGGTATAGGACACATTGGGATGTTTAAAGATTATTATACTCCATACTAATATTAATGATATTTGATGGAATTTTCATTCATGGAAATTATATAACCATATTTAAATATGAAATTCCATTATTCACTAGTAATCCATGTCAATTTTCAATTATTAGTACCATTTCTCCACACTTTGTTATGAAAAGTGTTTTTATAATGTTTTAATGAAAAACCGACACCACTTCTCTCTTTAGTCAGAGAACATGTTTTTGTCTAAAAACCATGTTTTATTTAAAAAAATAGAATTTTTTAAATGATTTGGTAAAGACATTTTTATACTTTGTTTATTTTACCATTTTTTTCGAATAAATATTAAAATAACTTTCTGAAAAAGTCATTTTCTTACTTTTTTACCGTGAAAAATCAATGTTCGTTTACCTTGTATGACATGTAAGGATTTACGTATCGTCATTCTGTCAAATCATCATATCCATTTTTGAATGGTTAATTTTTTATGAATTTTGTTTTGTTTTTTTAATAAATGGTTTTTAAAAAAAAAATTATATTTTCCCTACCAATGATTTTTAAATATCTTTTTATAATATTTCCATTCATCAATGACAACAACCCTTTATTTTTCTCCACTTGAGGTATGTTTTATTGATACCATCCTTAATAATCCTATGGATAGTTTATAATTGAATTGGACAAGGATATTATTTATTATCAAATATTTTATTTCTGTTTTCCTCTTGAAATATTCAATCTCCTATGATCATTGAATATTCACTAATTATCCATTTCATTTATCTTGGACATTATTATTTCCTAAATATGAAACCATTATACATATAATGCATAATTTGAAAATTATTTTATGATTTGTTTAAATATTGTTAATTCCCATTTCCTTATTCAATACAGATATTTGATAAGGCACATTTATAAATTGTTATTTGATATACAAGGAATTTTTTGGATTCGTATGATATGGGTGGGGCTCAGTTATAGATATCCCTTCGATGCATCAGTAGTCTCTTGGGATGAGGAATTTGTATGGTAACCTTAGATGGGTTCTTATCTATCATTTTGTAAAAACACTTGGGAAAGTTCTTAAGGGTAAAGTTAGAATGTACCTGAGAAACATGACGTCTAATAATAAAGCTTGTACACCATTAATATCTTGTTATTATTCATTCATGATATTTTTTATTGAAATATATATATATGGATATATTTCATTTTTAAGATTTATTTATTATATATCCATGATATTATCCATCGAAATATATTTGTATACATTTCTTTTTTAGTTTTTTAGATGGTTTATATTTCACTTTCTTACCATGTCATATTTATTTTTCCTTATCCAGTTATTTGAATAACACGTGTTATCTAATATTTACCATTCCATGATAATTTACTCTAATTGATTAATTGTTACTCCTCGTTTACTTACCCTTAATAAGGATTTGAGCTCACCCTTATTACATCATAATTTTTTCTTCCTTCAAAGTAAATAACTTTGAGGATAAGCACGGCTCTACCTAGGAGTAACAACTCTGATAAGGTGTTTTGTGCCAGACTTGGAGTAACCTATTACACGACAACAAGCCGCACTATATACCTGGTTTGACACTCTTGGGGGGTTTTCATAAGATAATCCACTTTTTCATTGCAAACAATTATTAATAATTAGAATAGATAACAAAAATAAATATTCAAGGTTATAAATAAGGTGTTTTATATTTCAGATAACGTTTCATGGTATATAAATCCAATAAATGATATTATGGATAATACCTATACAAAGGAATGACCAATGTGGAAATAAATGTATGATGTATTTAAATATTGAGGATATATTCAAAAAAATAATCAAGCGTCCATTTAATGATTAAATTTCAACGATGTCCGTTACATATATTATGGAAATTATATTAATATGGTTTTAGTCAAATAAAACATCTACTCCATGTGACAACCAATCAATTCTAGTAAGGTCACTTGTCTTAAACCCATGAGTATTGGATGATAAGAGTTTCACACAAACCGCTGACCTACGTAATGTCCCAATTAATTTTTCACCATTTTTAGTGAAAATATTTGATGAATAATTAATTGTGATGAACAAGTAGTGCCAATTTTATGGATTAGAGGATAATATATTAACCATGTTGGTTTTTGTAGATAGTTAATGAAAAATTGTTAGATTTTTCAATATTTTATGGTCCCTAAGATACATTTAAAATGTATTGTATTATTCATGAACCACTATTAATATTTTATTGAATTTCATAATAGATTGAAGGATAACCAAATTTTGAAATTAGGTTTATAGAAATATATCAGGTATACATAGGTAGTAAAATAATTACCCAACATTAAAAAATGACTTTGAAATAAAATGTTGTCTTATCCTTAATTTGTATTAAACCTATGATATTCTATATAATTTAATATATATTGATTTTAGGCCCTTTAATATATATTGATCATTCAATTTTGTTAATTTATTACCTCATTTACTCTTTATAAATATTTATATTTTTCATCCATGTATGTATCTTTACATTCCACTAATGTGCTCCTACCCAGTGACTTAGTTACATGGTTTTCCATGCGACCATTGTTCTTAGCATTCTCACTTTTATGGTGGATGTTTCACAAAACCTTTTCATTATGTGGGATTTCAAACATATTAAGTATAAAATAATATATCACCATGATTGATTTTAAATTGCGGGGACATAATTAAATTAAGGTGGGAAGAATGTAATGCCACTAAATTCTAATGTTCAAGTTTGTATTAAATAAAATGTATAAAAAAACACTAAATACATAAGGTAATATAATATCCAGGCACTCTACTATATATTTAGTTAATTTAAATAAATTCAACAAGTGATATTTTAGGTAATGCAAGAAACACCTAGATAGCTTGTGTTACTTGCTACAGAGACCTTCCATGATAGATTTTGTTACATATAAGAGTGACCTTCCTCGATAAGTAGTGTTACACTCAAGAGTGACCTTCCTCAGTATATTTTTCTACATGAAATAGTTACCTTCTTCGATAGCTTACATTATACACAAGATAGTGTTTCACCAAAAACAATGTAATATTAAAATATTATTATTTAATATCATATGATATAAACTGGTCAATAAATTAGTTGATATTAATATAAATTACTAACATATTACAGTTTAAACTCATAAAAACAATATTAATTTGTTAGAAATTATTGAAAAATGATAATAAGAACCAGTTGGATAATAGAAGAAAAGTTATTATTATTATGCTTCCAAAAACGTTTTACATTAATAAAAATTACTAATTATAATTGCTGAATAAATTTAAGAAAAAATATATTTTATATATTTGATTAAATATTGTTTATATTTATCCATTTTTTCTAATATGATTCAGATAAGAACAAACCATATTTCACACATAATGACCTATATTTTTATAAAGGCAATTTTACCACCTTTTAACAGAGAACTTATTTTAAATCCAAATTATAACAATCTTTTAAAATTAATTTGGTAAAATAAACATAATTATTGAATTCATAATTTCATAATTATGCTAAGCTGAAATTTTTCTATTTTTCTGAGGATCATCATGTTTTCATGAATAGTGTAAATACTACATTTTATTTTAAAACATCATGTTCTTTTAAATTTATTTTAATATTTTACATTATTTCAATTTTGATATAATGAAAAATTTCATCAATAGTACATATATTAATACAATTTAGTTTATTATAATAAACTTCACATTGAAATTGAGTATAAAAACTCAATAATCTTTTGAACATCATTCAAATAAAACATGTTAAATTGTTTATCTACAATATTAACATTAATCTTAACTTTACCACTATTTTGATTATAATTTCCAAAAAATCACATGATCCATTTTATTCTAGATTACATTTTGTGTCTAATAATATTAACATGATTTTTTATGAAAATGATTACGGAATGTGATTACAATTAATTAAATTTATTAATGTGTAATTAGGCTAAAAAGAGACTAAACCTTATATTTAAGGGCCAAAATGACCTAGAAACATATCAAAACCCCCATTTTATGACCATAATTACGAATTTCACCATCCATTATTGAGTTTTTTTTTGATTTTTTATGACTTTTGGTAAGTAAAAACATGTATACAACTATCTTGTTTCCAAAAAAACCATGTGAGCCCTTTTCCTCCCCTATATAGGCCACCACCTCTCCCCATTCCTCACACCACACATGATAGTTTTTCTCATAAAAACTCTACCATTGTAGTATCCCAAAATCCCAACCCCATCAAATAATACCACCATTGGTATTAAATCAATCCAATGATGCTTTTAATTCAAACAAAAAGAAGTTACCAAATTAAGAGATAATGTCTTCTCTCGAGCTTTTTAGTTTTATTTCCTTTATTCAACACCTATACTCTTCTTATTCAATGATTATATAAAAATGTATTATAAATATAATAGGATTTTATTATGTAAATATTTCTAACTACACATAAACACTCCTCCATATAATGGGAAACAAACATATTGTTTATGTGTTTGATGAACTATTACCTCACGAAATGATGACTGTTCATTTTTCAATTTCTAGCATTCATGGATAGACATTATGATAGAAACAATATATATGTATGTATGTGTGTGTGTATGTTTGTATGTATGTATGTATGTATGTATGTATGTATGTATGTATGTATGTATGTATGTATGTATGTATGTATTTATGTATGTATGTATGTATGTATGTATGTATGTATATATATTTATTATAATATATTTATTATGTATTTAATCTTATTTAATTATTTTACAACACATACCCTTATACTCTCCATCTTTCCATAGAATGATATCATCATTTGAGGTTGTGTGAATGGTTGCCCCCTAAAAGTGATGTCATTCATTCACATGGTCCATGTAATGTATAAAAGATGATTATAATTGAACATATGAGACAACAAACATATATATTATATTTATTAAATAATTACCTTTTTGGAAATATATATATTTACATATCACTTTCTTTATTATCCTTTCACACACTAAAAAGTGATAATGTCGGTCTTGGGCATGGGGACAACCACCTCATCAACACGATTTGATTCTTTTTACTTCATGAGAATTATATATTTATTAATATATGACTAAATAATATGGTATTTGTGATATTATGATCATTTTGGAAATATATAATTCTACTTACCTACTTTCCTTAATGATCATTGAAAATGAGAATGTTACTCATGTATACGTATGGAAAACCATCTCCATGATTCTAACGTGTGCTCATTTTTTATAATCATAATTAATGGTTCATTTTAAATGTATAATTGATGTATAATTATGATAATTATTTCATGATTATCATTACATATATGTTATATATTAATGCCTTTGACCATATTTTACCTAACAATGACATTATTAACACATATATCAAATCTGGTCGAAACACACAATGTAAACAGAATTGTTGATGTAGTGGTATAAAACATAGTAATAAGTGATATAAAACAAATCATAAAAATGAAAAAGGTTATAAAAAATTATATCATTGACATGTGTTTATTATATATGATGTTAAAGGACGTTCACCCAAAAGAAAACAAAAGGTAAGGGATTCTCATCTTACATTTTACATCCATGCCATAAATTTTATGTTCACCACATACACCTTCGGTGTGGTGTATCTAATGCCAATTTTATTTTATTTTATCATTAATATTATTATATTAATTTAATCTTAAACTACAATTTTATATAATTCTCTCACATTTTTTATAATTTAAATTTTTTTAAAGTGGTATGGGACACATTGGGATGTTTAAATATTATTTTCTTCCAAAATAATATTAATGATATTTTGATGGAATTTACATTCAATGAAACTATATAAATGTAATTTGATAAACCCATATATTATTTTTACTTTATTCTTAACAATTTTCATGTATTTGTACCATTTCACCACTCATTGGTAGTCAAAGGTTTTTAAAAATATTTTAATGAAAATCCTAATTTACTTTTCTCTTTAGCTGGAGAACAAATTTTCTCCAAAAACCCATGTTTTATTAAAAAAAAATTTTTTAAAAAAAATTATTTGGGAAATAAATTTTTTCCCTTTTTTCTTTTACTAATGTTTTTAAATGTATCTTATTATTTATTTTTTGACCATGGAATTTTTTTAATTTTTTTACAGTGTAAAATCAATGTTTTTACCTTGTGTGACACGTATGTATTTACCCACCATCATTCCATCAAAGCATTATTTTTTTAAAGGTTAATGTTTAATGAAAATGTTTTTAAAATTTATTTTCAATGAAAATTACTTTCAAAGAGATTTTCAAAAAAAAATTATAAATTCCTTATTAATGTTATTAAAATATCATTTTATAATATTTTAATTCATCAACGACAACAACCCTTTATGTTTCTCTACATAGGCTATGTTTTATTGATACCATACTTAGTCATCCTATTTATGGTTTATGATTTATTTGTCCAAGGATAGTACTCACAATCACTTCCTTTATATCTTTTGTCCCCTTGAAATATTCACCCTATAATGATCATTGACTTTTCCAAAATTATCCACTTCATTTAATAGGGATAATTTTTTTTCCTAAACCATATACTATTTTACATATGGTGTATACTTTTATAAATATTTAATTTTTTGGGTAAATATTGATAATTATGTATTTTTATTCAATACAGATATTTTATAAGGAACACGGTAAAATAATTAATCTCATATACGAGGAATGTTTTAGATTGGTACAACACAGGTGTGGCCTAGTTATATATATTCCCTCAATGCATCAATATTCTCATGGGACGAGTCGTTTAGAAAGCCATCATTTATGGGTTGTTACCCATCATTTTTTTATTGTATTTTGATCAGTCTTGATGGAAAGGGTAACATATATCATGGAAACAAGGAATCAAATAATAAAGAATTTCCATCATTTATATTCAGTTATTATTTATTGAGGTGATTTTTTGTTGACATATATAAGGATTTATTTCATTTTTAGGATCCGGTTATTATTAATCCATGAGATTTTTCATCGATATATCTACGGATACATTTTATTTTTGGTTATTTAGATGGAATGGGTTTCAGTTTCTTACATTGACATATTTATTTTTCCTTATCTAGTTATTTTAATTCCATGTGTTATATGTTATTTACCTTTCCATGTTAATTTATTTTCATTGATTCATTATTAATTCATCATTAAATACCCTTACTGAGCATTTTAGCTCACCCTTATTATGTTTATTTCCACTAGTATCCAAGAATAATACTACGAAAGATATGTATAGCTTTACTAGATGGTTTATTGTTATTCTCAAAGATAATTATTTAAAAACAAGTAAACTATATTGTAATTAGTGTATTGATTTTTAATATAATACTCATTTATGTATCTGGTTTACCTAAACTATTAATCTAATTAGTCCTTTGGGGATTTATTCCTTATAATCATTCCAATTTAATTGATTTCAAACAAAATATTCCGGCTATCTGGGGATGGGTTAATACAACCACAAATTCCCCTCTCTAAAAATGTTGAGCTTTAGCACTATACAATCATGGAGATGAAAGAAGCATGGTAAGAGAAACCCAAAAATTAAAACTAAATGGAAGAAATAAATAAATGTACAGAAAAATAATACATAAACTAATATATATTAATAATATAATGAACTATAAAAAGAAATAAACTCCAACTTTCCACCTTTAAATGTCTATCCTTATAAAAGGGAGAAGAGGTCAAGATTTATAGAGAAATTGGAGAAGAATTTTTGCTCCAAAATTTGACCCATCAAATTATGTGTGTGGATTGACCATTAAATAGAAGAATATTTTAAAGGGGTATTCATAAATGATTTTAGAATATATCACATCTGTATACCCAAAATATATTATCTTCAATGGACACGTGTAAAGAGATTCATTATTGTTTCAGTTCGACAAATTTAATCTATCGAGGTGATTTTTTATATTCCACATTTCGAACTACCCATGCTATTATGACCTTCCCGGTGGTAGATTATCACAAAAATTATATAATTAATGTTTCTAATGTGTATATTATACTTATAAATGTATAATTTAAAATATTTTGGGTTTAACTACTTAGATATATAAGCATATCTCTAAACTTTTCTATATTTGGGAATAGTTTTTTAGGCCATACTTGTGATATAATTTTGGGCCCCCAAATGGTTGATCGAGCTTTCGGTATATAAGGATGAAATATATTTTAGAATGTTACGAGTCATACCAAATGGTAATTTCACAATTTAATGTAGTGTTGAAATATTTATGACCAAAATATGGAATAAAAATAAAATAGTTAAATACCAAAATTAGGGCATTTTGCAATAATGCTCATAATTCCCCTAAAAACTAAAAATGTTAAAATTTTCCATATATTAATAATATGGTGGGTTTATAAATATTTAAATACCCGAAAAATTTATGAAAAAATTGTCTTCATAACTCCCTCCCACTTAATCGTTACCTGCCTAATAAATCATCTAATATCCAAATCAAAATCCACACAACAATTGAAAATCAGAAAACATCAATGATCTTTTTCAAAACGAAATTCCATCATATATCATATATGAAATCCAATTCACTCTTATTCTCATTCCTCACATTTAAAGATTTTCAACTTCATAAATTCATCCATAGCACAATCGCAACCAGCCTACAGTTTAATTTTGTGTCACTCTTCATTCAATATAAATTGAATATGGAGTTATACTCATATGTGGAAATTGATTGTTTAAAAATAGGCTTTTGAAAATTATCATTTATCTATAGAAAAAAATAGAAATATTTTAAATCATGAGGACTTATCCAAATTTATTTATTTGAATTAGGGTTGGTGATAAAAATGACTGAACATTTTATGGGTAGAAAGATGAGGCTATACTCTTATGTATAATGCATGAATATTCAAGTGAAAACAAAAGATGAACCTTACCCAAATCCCCTAAATAAAATGAAACAAAAAACCAAACCCCCTGTTATATGATATTGAACATTATATCATAATTGATTATAATTAATGAAATTAAATATGTTTTCACATTTTTTCATTTTTATTATATTTTAATGCATCAAAAATGAACATCTTTATTTTGTTTTATGTTTTTTTAGTTTTTAAAAAAATTATTAGTTAATTGTTAAATAAAATAAATGAATAAAATTCATAACCTTGATTTTTGGGAGTTACATGAGTCAAAAAATGAAGTAAAATGGGAAATTCAATCCCTTCTCCATTTTTTTATTTTTTTATTTTTTTATCTTTTTTACAGAAATTCATATGAAACAAATAAAGCACAATGAAAAGATGACTACAACCCCATTTTCTGATTGTGCACATCCCAAAATAATGAAAAAAATCTCAATCCATACATAAATGAAACACATATTAAATAATAAACATGAAAATCCCTTCCCCCAAACTCAATCATAAAATATCCATAAAAAATACAAACAATGGGGGTAGTTACAGGAAATAATGCTATAATATAGAATCAATCTATATTGAAATTCATATAATTTAAGGGCTTACAAAGGATAGATTTAATGGTGGTTTATAGGTATAATTTTTATTTCCAAAAAAGTATATCAATCATGTTAAAAACATTCCACGAAATCCATGTCCTTGAAAGAGAAAATTTAAAAATTCTAGTACTCACACAAAATCCACATTTCCCACAATAAAGTGTGCGTATTATGAAAAATATTTCCAAGTGGTTTAGAATACCTCTTCAGACTTGTAAAAATGATTTGAGTCATTGTTTCTTGGTCATGGAATTCAAAATAAGTTAAACTCATAATAATTGTTTCATATCCAATTCAAGGGAAAAAATTAACATCAACAATCTTTTAAAATGCATTCATTCAAAAATAATTTCTATATTATCAAAATTAACCGATGGGTGAAAAATGTTCAGAATTTTATTTAAAACTAAATATTCATAAAAATATGAAAATAAAAAATAATGATAATAGAAGAAAACTAATAGGTTTTCACTCTCCCCACATATAAATTTAACTACCCATCATTTTATAACCATAAAAAACTGAAAATAAGGGTAGGAAAATAAAGTAAAGGATTGATACAACCAAACCTTTTAAATAAGTTGAAGGTTTTAGTAAATCCCATATATTGTATCAATTTCAAACTAAAATAAAATACGGACAATACATGATAAAATTAATGATAAAAATATAGAGGTTAAAGAAAGAGGATAATTCTTAGTTTGACCCCAAAGCCGGGGCTAGGTTTTTAATACCCCTTTTCTGGTAGTTGTAGAGGTTTAACATCTATCCAATGGTGGATAGGGTTTATTTCTTAGAAAACACCACATTTTATTTCTCTTAACATCCATCAATAGATGAGAATAGTGGAAACCCCAAAATAATATAAAAATATTCCCATCCCCCAGAATATATGAAAATGAAAAAATATGGTACAAATAATTATTCATCATAGATCCATCATCCTCATTTTCACCAGTGTATAGCTTGATAGGCTCCTACATTCTTTCCATGACATGATAATTTCTTCTTATTTTTCATCATGGGACTCCATTAGTGGTTATGAATCAAAAAAATCATAATAAAGGATATAGTTTTTCTATTTAGAATCAACAATATTTGAATAAAGATAAGATTTAGAAACTAAATCTCCCTCAAAACATTTATCTATGAACTCTTTTTCCTCAAGCACAGCTGCTGGGAACTAATTTGTTAGAGATGGAAGTTGATCTTCAAGTATGGAATCAACCTCACTAATTTCTTCTTGAAATGTGGGTGGGAAAAAATATCATTCTCTTCATCTTGTCTTTTTTTCCATTCCACCCATATAACTATAACTTCTTCAACATTGGACTTCATCAATGCAACCCAATTTCATGATTTTTGGAGAACATTGAAATTATTTTGAATCACTAATGAATTTTTCTCCATTAATTATTCATTTTCAATAATTTGAAAAATATATGTATCTTATTTATTAAAACATTCAGTTCTGGGTCACTCATAAAAAAATCAATAATGTAAACCATGACCTAAATAAAAAATTATATTAAAAAAGGATCTTTTTTTATGTTTTTTAAATATTTTATTTATTTGGGTTTTTTGTAAAAAACAATGTTTAAGAGCTCATGGACTCCCTAGAAACAACTGAACATTTATTATAGTAGTGTGTTTCAGATCCCTCTCCAATAAATTTTTTTCCTAAGCTTGAACTATTATGTATGCATCTTAGGGTCGATCCCTCAAGGAGGCTACTCACACAAACATTTTTCCAATGGTCACTATTTAAAACAATATAATAAAATAATAATACACTAATTTATATAGTGTAATTCTAAAAACACATGAAATATTAAAAATATATAATATTAAAAATACAAAACATATTGAAATAAATGAAGAAAGGCACAGATAAGTCAGCCGAAGAAAAAAATTATACTCAGGGTTTCATGGTGGTATTATCACTGTTATTTAAAATATATATCAATGTTTTATTCACTATTTAGATCAAGAACTATCTCTCTACACCCTCTCTTTATAATGGAATTACCTTACAATAAGACATATTCATGTATGAGTAATATATTCTGTGTTAATATCCAATCAATGTTCCACCATTTGATTGAACTAGATGTTAATGAGAAGAAAAATGAGTGAACAAGGAGAGAGAATATTGTAGTAGGAAATGTCCGGAGACCTCTCCACACTATAATTTTAACCACCACAGAATCCTTATAATGAAACATGATAAATCATTAATTCAAAATAAACTCTAATACCGACACTTCCCCCATTAACAATAGTAAGGGTTAGCTCAACAAATTCATTGAGATAAAGGAAACATAGTGGGAGAAATACAAATTTTGAAATTAAAAGAATTAAAGGGTGAAATACAGAGAATAAAAAGATGATCTACATTAATATATATTAAAAATGTAATTAACTATTAAAAAATAAACTCCACCTTTCCCCGTTGAAATGGATATCCATATAAAATAAGAAAGATGTTATAATATATAGAGAAATGGGAGAAGATTATCCCTCTAAAATTTAAACTCGGAAATCATGTTCTTGAACAGACCAATAAATGGAATAATTGTGGAATATCTTCTTTTGTAAAATATGGTTGAATATTTCTCCTCTATATAACCACAAAAAATAAACTTCCATTGACACATGTGGATATACTTATGAAAATTTTAGTCCATAACATTTAATATACCCAGGTGACTCGTCATATTCCACTTTTCCAAATTCCCACACCATTATGACCATTCGAAAATAATATTCTCGCATTACATACTTCATGAAATATTTTAATTAATTCCTTATACAATTACCATTCTAATTTTAGATCTTTTGGGTCAAAAAAAATATAGATATAAGCTCATATATAAATGTTTTTAGATCTGTGCACTGTTTTTGAGGCCCAACTTGTGATCTGTTTTTAGGGCCATAATTTATTTATTGAGATTTCTGGCTATCGTAATGATGTAGACAAAGAAGTTATAAATTTTAAAAAAAAGTTATTTTAAAATTTTATTTAGTGTAGAAATCTTTATTTTATAAATACATAACAAATAATGAAATATTAAAATTCATAAATTAATCCATTTTTGCAATTAAGATCAAAATTCCACTAAAAATTAAAAATATTAAAATGTCTAATAAAATAACACTATGGTGGGTTTATAAGAATTGAAGTATAGTATAAAATTATTATAAATATTATCTTCATCAATTTCACATGGTTGGAAAATGGTAACCCTAACTGTGTATCCAAACCATATTAGTCCCCCCTCTCTAAAGTAGATCATGAGGAATTTGGAATATAACATGGCCAAACGGTGTGATGGTGAATTTTTTTTTGAATTTTTTAAAGTCCTGGATCCGGGTACCACTCAACGAGTGCCCCGAACCCAGTTGGTCACATGACCTCAAGCGTATTTCACCAAATTCCAGAGGTTTCCGACTAGCAGTGAGGGCCTATGTCTGATAGTGGGGAAACTATGCCCTCATTAGTCAAAGTGTAGTGCAGCAGAGAAAATTCAAACATACTAAAAGAGGATGCAGTAAACAATGCAAAATCGAAATAGACAACAGAACTGAAGTAAAACATGACAACATTCATATATATACATGATGTTGCAATATGACCCTTATTATGATAATGTATTCAAAATAGGATACACTACAATCTACAATAAAAAATTATAAGGTTCAAGTACAATAAAGAAAAAAAACCAAACAACATAGTAGGAACTCAGCAGCATCGCAAGCCTAAGATTGGTCCCATGCTCTCCTACTCCTCTACAACATCAAGTACCTATATAGGTACTCATTCACTTATCTACACCTACATCAATATATTCTGTTTGTGCCCTTTACATGACCTAAACAGGGTGAGAGAAATAAATCCCAGTAGGCAACCACAAAAGGCCTGTTCCCAACTATCAGTGAAAATGTGCATCAGTAGTGTACAATAATGAAATGTAGTAAGCTAGTAAGTACTCAAAAGCATCTACTCCTACCAGTTCCATTTCCATTTCATTAATATTTAACAATTCAATATAATTGAATTATAAGTTCCTGAGACTCAGCCTCAGTAGAAAATCTCATAAACAGTGCTGCAGCTAAAACCACAATAAGCTATCTAACAAGTAGAAGGTAAAAAAATACCAATCATGTGCTTTACCTTGTCATGTATAACATGTTAAATTACCACAGGTAATATACAAAGAAAACAATTTCTTCAGACATGAAAAACCTTACCCTCGGGTAAATAGAATTGAAGCCCTTAGGTGATTTCCTTTGGGAATAATGAATATTGCCCTCAGGCGTACTAGATATTTCTCTTAGGCACAGAAGTTATTGCACACAGGCGTAAGAAAAGTTCCCCCATGCTAAACAAAACACATCCCTCGGGCTTAGAAAAACACAGCCCTCAGGCTATGAAAGTAACCGGGCCAAGCCCACCACAGAAGAAAGAAAATTATATACATTTTCACTCAAGAAAACTAAAAAAAATTCTAAATCTTGGCATACCCAAGGGTAACCTGGACAAATGACTAAAAAGTGAAATTCACCCACAGGGTTCCCCTGGATCAAGGAAAATATCCCAAATAGCAGATTACACATATTCATTAAATTGACTATGAAATTATAGGTATTTAATTATTTAAGGCCTCAGCCATACGACAACCCTTACATGAGAGCGTAGAACATTGGTACACAAAAACAACTTGACAGTTGGAAATAAACACCAGACCACCTACCTCGATCTCCACTGATTGATATATGTGAACGACGCCTCCTGAAACAACCGATAATGGCATAGATCTAGGATAAATTTTCACCCATTCAAAATCAAATAACTTTCCCTCAAAAAATTATTGGAAGGAAACACTCAAGGAGAGGGAAGAAGTCACTCGCGTGGTTCAAACGAGATAATTGGTGAAGCAGTAGGAGTCCTGGTGTGCGGTCGGGAGCTCTTCCCAGATCTGGTTGTCTCTATTGCACTCGAAACGACGTCATTTCCTCCTCTGCTGAATGAGGAGGCTACTTCCCATTTATAAAAAAACACAACAACACTACGTGTACTCTCAAGTACATGACATGTACTTTTCATTTTTTAATTGTTCCTCTTGCATTCACTTTCCACCACCTCACTGTTCATCTGTCACATGATTACACAACATGTATTTATGAGTACACGACGTGTACTGTCGTTCCACTAGTGGCTACTACCACCACCTTACTATTCACATGCTGACTAATTGCACATCATTTATATACCAAGAACACGATGTGTATTCAGTTTTTATACCCTTCATCAATGATATTCCTACACGACCTGCATACTCATTCCACACGACCAAAGTACATAGTGTGTGGAATACTACACAGTGTGTACCCACAAAATTTGTGATTTTCCTCATTTTCCTTATTTTATCAAAAACAGATAAGGAGAAAAGGGAAAAGAAGAAACTCATACCTCAAGAATAAGAACATGGTTCTGAAAAACATCCCCCTTTAAAGAAATTCTTCCCTGAATTGCCCTTCCAAGGGTGGGGAAGATAAAGCTGAGAACAACTCTGGACACTGAGCACATACATCGGTCTCCTGCTCCTAGGTATCGTCTGGCACTCTTCCATCCTACCATAGCACCTGTACGAGAGGCACTGACCAGCCTAGGAGAACCTTTATGAACCTATCAACAATAAAAATTGGACGCTCTTCAATGGATGAATCGGCCTAAAGCTCAACCACCTCGGGTGAAAGACATGATATGGGTCTGAGTGATAACGGAATAGCTTAGATACATGGATGACATCATGCATGGCCCGATACCTCTATGGTAACTACAACAAATTGGAAACTAGAATGACTCTCTCCAGAACAACAAATGGACCCACATAACTTGGTTATCATTTACCATGTCTCCTAATCCGACTGTCTCCCATCCTTGGTTAAACACGCAAGAAAACCTGATCCCCGACCACGAACTCCAAGGGTCGTCTCCAGTGATCGACATAAGATTTCTGATGAGACTGTGCAATAGCCATACACTTTTGAATCAACGGGACTTTCTCTGAAGCCTCTTTCATGAGACGTGGTCCTAGTAAACTTCCTCACCTACCTCCAACCAGAACATGGGTGATCGGCATGGCCTTCCATATAAACCCTCATAATGATCCATCCCAATGGTTTCCTGAAAACTATTATGGTAGAAAAACTCATAAAGGGGTATATCATTCTCCCAAGAGCCCCCAAAATCCATGATGCATACATGAAGCATGTCCTCTAGAACCTGTATAATATGCTCTTATTGGCCATCGGTCTGAGGGTGGTAAGTTGTGCTCAGAAGCACATGTGTACCCAGTTCCATATGAAGACTATACCAGAAATGAGACATAAAATGGGAATCCCTATGTTAAATGATTGAATGTGGGAAACCATGAAGGAATACCACCTCTCAGATATACAACTTCTTGAGCTCATCATCACCGAAGGTCTCCTTGATCTGCAAAAAGTGAGCTACCTTCATAAGTCTCTCCACAATAACCCACAAGACATCATTGCCTGGAGGTGAACTCGGAAACCCAGTCACGAAGTCCATCATGACATCATCCCATTTCCACTCCAGAATGGGTAACTATTGTAACAGTTCAGCTGGGCTCGGATTCTCCACCTTCACCTGCTGACAGGTGGAACATCTTGAAACAAAACCAGCTACCCACCATTTCATACCTGGCCACCAATACTGACGTCTCAAGTCACGTTACATTTTGGTGACTTCATGATGTACTTCACATGTTGAAGCATAAAAATCTCCCTTACTAACTCCTTACATATATCCCTTGGAACCCACACTCTTCAATGGATACACAGTACCTCATAATCACCTATCGTCCAACTAGTAGGAGGGTCCTCCCTTGCCACCGACTCCCGTAGAACTAGGTCTTCAGAATCTGATAGTTGTCTCATCCTCACTCTATCCAGGAGTGTAGAAGTCAGATCTATGGAAGAATGGTTGGCTCACCCATTACTATTGTGCACCTCAAAATGCATCTCAGAGAACAAATCCATGAGCTTCCACTCACCACTGGCCTCCTGCACTCCCTGTATCCGAGTCCTCCTACTCTGTGCATCTGCTACTGCATTACCCTTACCAAGTGTATAGGAAAGCTCAAAGTCGAAGGATTGAAGGTATTAAACCCACCTTCTCTCTCTTAGATTCAAGTCATGCTGCGTAAAGATATATTTCATACTTTCTTGGTCTGTAAACACCATAAAATTTTCTCCCATGAGATAAAGTCTCCAACAGTGTAACACATGAACAACTGAAGCCAACTCAATATCATGTGTCGGGTAATTCCTCTTATTTGGCCTCAACTACCGAATCTGATACCCAACTACTCGATTTCCCAGCGTCAACACTGCCTCTAGCTCAATACCTGATGCATCACAGTAAACTTTATAGCTCTTCCCTTGCTTTGGAAGTATTTGGACTGGTGCTGATGTCAACCTTCCCTTTAACTCCTCAAAGGCTATCTTGCAAGCTGGTAACCAAACAAACTTCACACCCTTCTAATTCAAACCTGTCAACGGTGCTTCTAAGTAGGAGAAGCCTTTTATAAAGAACCTATAGTAACCAGATAGCCCCGAGAAACTCTATATTTCAAAAATATTCTTAGGTTTCTCCTAGGAAACTACTACTCTCACTTTCTCTGGGTCTACCGCAACTCCTGCCTCTGAGATAATACAACCCATGAAGTGTATCTAGTCCATCCAAAAGTGTAACTTTGAGAGCATATCATATAGATTATTCTCTCTCAGTGTACTCAATATGATCTAAAGATGGGTAGCATGGTCGTGTCAAGTGTAAGAGCACACTAATATTTCGTCCATGAAGACTACCGCAAAACAATCCAAATATGGGTGGATCACACGATTCATTAGAGCCATGAAAACAGTTGGCACATTCGTGAGTCCGAACAGCATGAACAAGTACTCTTATAGACTATATCTTCTATTAAAATCTAAAAGTGATTTGTCTGATGGTCTAACATGCAATTGATTATATACTAGTCTCATCTCAATCTTCAAGAACACTCATTATACGCTAAGTTGATCAAAAATATCATCAATCCTAGGGAAGGGATATCGGTACTTAACCATCAACTATTTTAGCTTCCGATAATCTACACAAAGCATGAGGGTACCATCCACCTTCTTTTCAAATAGGATAGGCGAAAACTAAGGAGAAGTACTGGGTCGGATAAAACCCTTTGCATGAAACTCCTCCAACTGCCTCTTGAGCTCCTACAACACTTGTGTAGACATCCTGTAAGGGGGAATGGACACCGGTGATGCTCCTGGAACAAGCTCAACAGATAAATCCACCTCTCGCTCCAGAGGTAGACCTGAGAAGTCGTCCGAGAAGACTTCCCTGAAACGATCATCCACTAGAGGGAAATCCTTCAGATAGGTTCCCTGGTCATCCAGATATATGCTCCTAATCTGGGTTGTCACTCCACCTTTCCCACGATGCTCGGGTCCAGTTCGGCTCGCCTGGACATTCCATTCACCCCTGTATAGAAACTCTCTTCCCTCTGGTGACATGAAACTCACCCTGCGATGATAGCAATCTACAAAGGCTCGAAAGAGTACCAACCAGTCCATCCCAAGAATGACGTCATAGATGGTCATATCTAAGACATAGAGGTCCAAAATAAAGTGACACCCAACAACCTCTAGGGGCACTCCATGCACAGACGCACACCTGCTGTTGTAATCCCCAACGGAGTGTCTAACGTCAAGATATCAGAAGAAGAATAAACAAAGAGCCCAAGGCTCTCCACAATGAGGAAAAATATAAATATATGTGTAGAACCAATATAGAAGATACTAAATACAAAACAGAAGCAACTAGAATAGTAACTCTGATAGTGGAAGGTCTGATATTCTGCTCTTGTTGGTTATGTTGCACTGCATATGCCTGCCCAGTGTCGCGACTCTACGACAGAGCCTGGCTACCCTGAACTGACCAACTGTGTTGTCTTTGAGATCCTTGGATCTGGCTACAACTTCCACAACCACCACCTCAACCTAAAAATCCTAACATATTCCAATTCTCTGGCTGGTAAGAAGATGTTGTCCCTACTCCTACCTGTGGAGTCTGCAGAGAACCCCTCTCACTAGCCACTGGTGGAAACGCCCTCCCAAAACCTTGTAGATGACCCATCATGCTGCAAGCTCAGCACTCCACTGAGCCACATGGACATTGTGGTCTATTTGTCCCCTATTTACCGCACTGGTAACACATCACCTGGCCACCTGAAGAGTTTTTCTGGATAGTATTTCCATCGTGAGAGAAATCCATCTGTCTCTAGCTTTTACCAGTAGAAATAGTACCATAAACTGTTTCAAAACAACCCTGCCTACACCACTAGCTTCCCGCAGGTTCCGCTCAGTAATCAGTGCCTACTTCCCAATAGCATGTACTGTAGGAAACATAATAAAATTCACTAGTTCTCAGATGTCAAATCGATGACCATACTCACAGCATCAAGCCATCAACGTCTTATCTCCCACCAGAATAGGTGAAAAAAATTGTAGCTCGGTGAAGCGGGCAGAATAGTCCATCACTGACATGGCGCCCTGTAGTAGATTCATGAACTCTTGAGCTTGATCTTCCCTTAGCGTCTCCAGAAAGAAAAACTGATAGAATACTACCTAAAAATATTCCCACACCATTTCTCAGTGATGTTCAGTCTAAGTGGTAATATCCCACCATATCTTTGCAAAATCACACAGCATGTAAGTAGCGAGCTTGACCGTCCTCCGTGAAGGCGTCTTCAGATGCACAAAGATAGTTTTCATAGAACCCAGACAAGACTCTGTAGCTTGTCATCCTCCATCCCCTAAAAATGTAGGTGGATGCTGCTGCTGGAATATACATGTCAGCTCTGCCATATATGTGGAAACCAATGGTGCTCCCAGGAAATTCTACATAAACTGCATGAAGCCTTCAAGGAATTGTGCATCTGCAACTACGTCCGTTATAAATCCTGTTTCTGTATCTGGCTCTGTTAGAGGATACATCTGAATCCTGTAGCCTATCGTCTCTAGTGTATAATATTTGTAGCTCTCTTGGTGAACAACTCGTGGTCATCTCAACAGCATGACTCTACAAGGTCAAACACACGCCTTAGATCAAGACCATAAAGGACTAAGAAACGGAAGCATAATAAGGGAAAAAGGAAGATAAAACATTCATGTTGAAAAAACAAGACTACATGGATTGTATAACAACTACACATCATGTTCTCATAAGTCTTTCTCAAGGGCGAGTACTTTTGCCGGAATTGGTCGTTTAACACCCCAAACACACGGCGTGATGTCCACATACACGGCATGTACTTGAATTTTCTTCCCCTAACCGAGGCCTTCTACAAGGATTAGCCACACAGATCACTTTGGAATGAGAATACAAAGTGTGTATAAGGTCTACATGGCATGTACTAGACGAGATTCACTGACCTATGTTGTTCGTGACACGGCTAGGTACACAGCTCACGCTACACGGCTTGTTCCAGATGGACACTGCATGTACGACTTAGATTCCTACTACTAGTGTTTTTAGTGACACAGACAGCCACTTAGATGACACTACATGGCGTGTACCACCCCCCCCCCCCCCCACGATGTTTACACCACCTTGTTTTCCCTGCCACATGGCCATGTCCACATGTACATTCACTGGTCAAGACTACACGACGTGTCCTTTAGGTACATGGAATGTACTAGACGAGCTTCGTCGACCCGTGTTGTTCGAGACATAGCCGGATACACGGATCACACTACACGACATGGTCAAGAGGGACACGTCGTGTACTAGGAAGGATATCATCGACCTGTGTTGTTAGTTACATAGCCAGATTCCCATATTACTCTACAAGGTATGTTCAAAAAGGACACGGTATTTTTAAGCAATTATTTATCCGTCTGAGTTGTTAGTCACCTGGTGGACACAAGGTCAACACGACACGATGTGTACAATCAGTACAAGGCATGTTCTCTTTAGAGTTTTCACATTCCCTATGTCTCTGCCTACATAGCCTATAACACGGTTAGAAACAACACGGTGTGTACATAAGTTACATGGTGTGTACTTAAATGTTTTTCACTTCTTCCCAAACAGAAGAGTAAACAGTGTGTAATCATAATTACACGGCATGTATTATGGGTTTTTCTTGACAGTAAGCCTCAGAAACTACTCCAGAGCCTAGAAAAACTACAAAACGAACACCAAAGTGCCAAATTCCAATCTTTGAAGGCCCATAATCCCTACAAACAAAAAGCATGACATCTTATACAAGTTATAACAAAGAAAAGAAGTTAATGTTCCAAAAAATTAAGGTGGATGTGGTCTCATACTCTTCAAAGACATAAGTTTGGTGTTCATTCACAAAACCATACATAACATTACCTTGTCAAATAGTAGGTATTTATCAAGTCATCTATCACAGCAGCAATCATTTTCGATCACAACATCTATCACAACAACATGTAATTTCTAATTCACCTACATGGCATGAAACTATGCATGTCCTGTGATTCTAACATGTGCCTAAATGATGCATGAGATAGAATAACTTCATCTCATCGGGTTGATACTAAATAGAACACATGTATAAAAATATAAATAGCACACCACAAGTGCTTCACCCAATGGTGAAAATCAAATCAATTTTAATAATCATATATAGAAAATCAAAATTTAATTTGAGGCAATCTGGGCATTACCTATAGATGGTGTAGTTACTCCTGGGAACAGTTATTACCAAATCCCATAGCAATATATCTATTTCTGTTGTTTCCAAATAATAAAATAACTCATAGAAAAGAAAAATCCTCTAATACCACTTTGTAACATCCTGGATCCGGGTTCCCCTCAATGGGTGCCCCGAACCTGGTTGGTCACATGACCTCAAGCGCATTTCCTCAAATGCCAGAGGCTGATGACTAGCAATGAGGGCCTAGGTCTGATAGTGGGGAACCTATGCCCTCATTTGTCAAAGTGTAGCGCAGTAAAGAAAATACAAACATACTAAAAGCAGAAGCATCAAACAATGCCAAGAAAAAATGGAAAACATAACAGAAGTAAAATATTACAACAATAATATATATACATGATTATGTAATATGACCCTAATTCTAAGAAAGCAGTCAAAACTAGATACACTACAATCTACAATAATACATTACAAGGTACAAGTATAGCAATGAAAAAACAAAACAACACAGCAAGAACTCAGCAGCATTGCACGCCTCAGCTTGGTCTGATGCTCTCATACTCCTCTACAAAATCAAGTACCTATATAGGGACTCTTTCCCTTATCTACACCTGTAGAAATATAATCTTTTTGGGCCCAACCCATGAACCAAATAGGGTGTGAGAAATAAATCCTAGTAGGAAACCACCAAAGGCCCATGCCCAAATGTAAGTGAAAATGTGCAATAGCAGTGTGCAATAATGAAATGCAGTAATCTAGGAAGTACTCAAAAGAAGATACTTTTAATAGTTCCATTTCAATTTAATTAATATTTAACAATTCAATATTATTGAATTATAATTTCTCGAGACGCCGGCTCAGCCAACAATCTCTTAAATTGTGCCGCAGCTAAAACCACAACAAGCTATCTAAAATTTAACAGGTAGAAAAATTTCAATCTTGTGCTTTATCTTGGCAGGTATAACATGTGAAATCACCATAGTGAATATATGTAGTAAAAAGTGTCCTCAGACATGCAAAACCTTATGCTCAGGTAAATAGAATTGAAACCCTCGGGTGATTGCCCCTAGGAATAAAAAATATTTCCCTCAAGAGAAAAAGATATTTCCCTCAGGCACGGATGCTACTTCCCACAGGTATAAGAAAAGTAACCCTCAGGCTAAACAAAACACTTCCCTCAGGCTATAAAAAACAGTGCCCTCAAGCTAAGAAAGTAATTGGGCCAAGCCCAACACATAAGTAAGAAATTTATATACATTTTCTCTCAACAAAACTCAAAGCATTCTGAATCACAGCATACCCTCAGGGAACCTACCCAAACAGCTAAACAAGAGAATCACACCCACGGGGTGGCCCTGGATCAAGGAAACGATCCCAAACAGCATATTATAAAAATTCATTAAATTACCTATGAAATTATAGGTATTTAATTAGTCAAGGCCTTAGCCATACAACACCCACAAATATGGGCGCGTAGCACAATGGTACACAAAAACAACTTCAAAATTGGAAATAAACACCGGACCACCTACCTCGAACCCCACTGATCGATATAGGTGAACGGTGCCTCCAAAACCAACCAAGAATGTCATAGATATGGGATAAATGTTCACCCATTCACACTCAAATAACTTTCCCTCAAGAAAGAATTGGAAGGAAGCACTCAAGGATAGGGAAGAACTCACCCTCACGGTTCAAACGAGATCGTCGGGGAAGGTATCAGAGTCCTAGTGTGCGGTTTGGATCTCTTCCATGATCGGGCCATCTCTCCCATGCTCCAAATGAATTCCCTGCATCCTCTGCTGAATGAGGAGGCTACTGCCATTTTATAACCAAAAAACACAACTACATGGTGTGTACTTTTCATTTTTAACTGTTCCTCTGGCAGCCACTTTCCACCCCCTCACTATTCATCTGTCAACATGATTACATGGCGTGTATTTTAGAGTACACAGTGTATATTGTCGTTCTACAGGGGGCTACTCCCAAAACCTTACTATTCACATGGCGACTTATTAAATGGGGTGTATATACTATGTATACGACATGTAGTTAGTTTTTACACCCTTCATCACCAACAGGCCTACACACCATGTTTACTCATTCCACATGGCCACAGTACACGGTGTGTGGAAAAGTACACGACATGTACCCACAAGATTTGGGATTTTTCCTCATTTTCCTTATTTTATCAAAAACACTTAAGTAAAAAGGGAAAAGAAGAAACATGTACATCAAGAATAAGAACCAGGTTATTACAAACTTCCCCCCTTAAAGCAATTCGTCCCTGAATTTCCATTCCAAGGGTGGTAAAGATAATGCTGAGAAAAAATCTGGCCACTAAGCATGTACATCGGTCTCCCACTCACAGGTTTCATCTTTCACTCGGCCATGATTCCATAGCACCTGTACAAGAGGAACTAACTGACCTCAGAGAACCTTTGTCCTCATATAAAGTATACAAATCAGATGATCCTTAAAGGATACATCGTCCTGAATCTCAACCTCCTAAGGATGAAAGACGTGAGACAGGTCTGAGTTATAATGACATAGCTAAGATACATAGAAGTCATCGTGAAAGGCATGTAACCTTTGTGGTAACTTCAACCAATAGGAAACCGACCCAACTCTCTCCAGAATCTCATATACCCCCACATACCTTGGTGAAAGTTTACCCTGTCTCGTGAACTACATTTTTCCCATCCTCAGTGAAACATGAAAGAGAACCTGATCCCTGACCATGAACTCTAAGGGTCGTATCCAGTGATCAACATAAGATTTCTGATGAGACTATGCAGTATCCTTCCAATTCTGAATCACATGGACCTGATCTGAAGTCTACTTAATGAGACTTGGTCCTAGTAAAGCTTCCTCACCTTCCTCCAACAACCACAAGGGTGATTGGAATGCCCTACCATATAAATCATTGTAAGGTGTCATCCAAATAGTTTCCTGAAAAATATTATTGTAGGAAAAATCGACCAGGGGTACTGTCTTCTTCTAAGCACCCCCAAAGTCCATGATGCATGCACGCAGCATGTCCTCTAGCACCTGAATCGTACGGTCTGACTGGCCATCGGTCTGAGGGTGGTATACTGTGCTCAGAAGCACCTGTGTACCCAGTGCCCTCTAAAAACTCTTCTAGAAACAAGACAAAAATGAGAATCCCTATATGAATCGATAGAATGAAGGACCCAATGAAGATGTACCACCTCTAAAGTATAAAACTTCTTGGTCTTATCAATACTGAAGGTATCTTTGATCGGTATAAAGTGAGCTACCATTGTAATTCTGTCCACAACTTCCCACACGGCATCACTGCCTCAAGGTGTCCTCAGCAACCTGATCATGAATTCCATCATGACATCATCCCATTTCCACTCCAGAATGGGTAACTATTGTAAGATTCTTGTTAGCCTCTGATGCTCTGCCTTCACCTGCTGACAGGTGGAAAATATCGCAACAAAACTACCTACCTCTTATTTCATACTCAGCCACCAATACTGACGTCTCAAGTCATGTTATATTTTTGTAACTCCGGGATTCACTACCCACACTGAAGCATGAAACTCCCGCATCAACTCATCATGTATATCCCCTTGAACCCACACACATCCATGGATATGTAGTACCTCTTCATCTTCTATCATCCAACCAGAAGGAATGTCCTCTCTTTCCATTGACTCCTATAGAACTAGGACTTCCAAATATGATATCTGTATCATCCACACTCTATCCAGGATGGTTGAAGTCACAGCTATGAAATAAAGATAGGCTCACCCTTGACTATCATGCACCTCCAAATGAATCTTAGGGAACAAATCCACAAGCTTCCACTCACCACTGGCCTCATACACTGCATGTATCTAGGTCCTCCTACTCAGTGCATCGGCTAATGCGTTTCCTTTACCAGGTGTATATTTAATCTCAAAGTCGAAGGACTGAAGGTATTCAACCCACCTTCACTATCTGAGATTCAAGTCATGCTAAGTAAAGATATATTTCAGACTTTTTAGTTCTGTAAACACCACAAAATATTCTCCCAAGAGATAATTTCTCCAACAATGTAACGCTTGTACAACTTCATCCAACCTGAGATCATGCGTCTGGTAATTCCTATCATGTGTCCTCTACTACCGAGACCATTAGGTAACTACTCAATTTCCATGCATCAACACTACTCCCATCCCAACACGTGATGAATCACAGTAAACTGTATAGCTCATCCCTTGTTCTGGAGGTATCAGGACTGGTGCTGATGTTAGCCTTCGCCTCAACTCTTGAAAGGATTTCTCGCAAGCTTCTGAAAAAACGAACATCACACCCATTGTAGTCAAACCCGTCAATGGTGCTGCTATGTGGGAAAAGTCCTGTATAAAGTACATGTAGTAACTAGTGAGCACCTAGAAACTCTATATTTAAAACACGTTCTTAGGCTTCCCCCAGGAATCTACGGTTCTCACTTTCTCTGGGTCTACCACAACTCCTTCCTCTGAGATAATATGACCCATGAAGTGTATTTGGTCCATCCAAAATTGGCACGTTGAGAGATTATCATATAGCTTATTCTCTCCCAGTGTACACAATATGATATCAACATGGGTAGCATGGTCGTGTCGAGTATAAGAGAACTCCAAGATGTCTTTCATGAAGATTACCTCAAAAAATCCAGATATTGGTGGAAAAAACGATTCCTCAGAACCATGAAAATAGATGGCACGTTCGTGAGTCCGAATGGCATGAAAAAGTAATTGTATAAAGCATATCTTCTCTGAAAATCTCTATGTGGTATGTCCGATGGTCTAACGTGAAACTGATGATTTTTAAATCTCAAGTCAATCTTCGAGAACACCCATGCTCTTCAATGTTAATCAAAAGATCATCTATCCTAGGAAAGGGATATCGGTTCTAGACCAATAACTGTTTCAACTTCTGATAATCCAGACAAAGTATGAGGGTACCGTCCACCTTCTTCGCAAACAGAACAGGCGAACCCTAAGGAGAATCACTGTGTCAGATGAAACTCTTTTCCTTAAACTCCTCCAACTACCTCTCGAGCTCCGGCAACACTTGGGTAGCCATCCTATAACAAGGAATGGACACTAGTGCTACTCCTGGCACAAGCTCAATAGATAAATCCACCCATCGCTCTAGAGGTAGACCAGAGAAGTCATCCGGGACTACATCCCTAAAGCGATCAACCATTAGAGTGAAATCCTTCTGAAAAGTTTCATGGTCATCCTGATATAATATCACAATCTAGGCTATCACTCCACCTCGCCCACGATGCTCGGGTCCATCCCAGGACCCCAGCACATCCCATTCGCCCGTGTATAGAAACTCTCCACCTTCTGGTGATTTGAAACTCACCCTGCGACGATTGAAATCTACAAAGGATTGAAAGGGTACCAACCAGTCCATCCCAAGGATTATGTCATAGCTCGTCATCTCTATGACACAGAGGTGCCATATAAATGGACACCCACCATCCTCTAGGGGAACTCTATGCACTGATGCAAACCTTCATTTATAATCCCAAACAGATTGTCTAGTGTCAATATATCAGAAAAAGAAGAAACACAGAGCCCAAGGATCTCTACAACGGGAACAAATATAAAGCTATGTGTAGCCCTAGTGTCAAAAAGTACTAATGAAATTACAAAAGAAACTAGAATAGTACCTCTGACAGTGGAAGGTCCAGAATTCTGCTCATGTTGGGTTTGTTGCACCGCATATGCCTACCCAGTGTCACGGCCCAATGACACAGTCTGGTTACCCTTAGCTGACCCGCCCTGCTATCTCTGAGATCCTAGTGTCTGGATACCATGGCCATGACCAACACCTCAACCTGAACGTCCTGATGTATTCCAATTCCATGACTAGTAGGAAGCTGATGGCCCTTCTCCTACACATGGAATCTACACAGAACCCCTCTCACTAGCAACTAGTGGAAACACCCTTCAAAAATGCGGCAAATGAATCATCTTGTCAAAAGATTGTCACTCTAATAGGTCATGTGGACACTGAGGTCTCTTGTTCCCCACTTTACCACACTAGTAACACATCACCTGGGCTCCTAATGAGTTCTTATTGATAGTACTTCCACCGTGAGATAAATCCATCTACCTATTCCTCTTACCAGTAGAAATAGTACCGAAAACTGGTTCCAAACCGCCACATACTCCACCACTAGCTTCCCGCATGTTTTGCTCAGTAATCAGTGCCTAGTTCACAACAACATGTACTGTAGGCAACTTGAAAACATCAACCACACTCAGATGTCATATCAATGACCATCCTCAAAGCGTCGAGCGCTCAATGTCTCATCTCTAACCAGAACAGGTGACAAATGTTGTAGCTCTGTGAACCGGGAAGAATAATCCATCACTGACATGGCACCCTGGTGCAGATTCATGAACTCTCAAGCTCGATCTGCCTTTAGTGTCTCTAGAAAGAAAAATTCATAGAAGATTTTCTGAAAATCATCCCATTCCATGTCTCTTCCATGCTTAGTCTGGGTGGTAACATCCCATCATCTCTTCGTATAATCACACTACATGTAATTAGCAAGCATGACCCTCCTCCCTGGAAGCATCTCTAGATGCTCGATGATAGTATGGAAAGAACACAGTTAAGACTCTGCGTCCTGGGGTCCACCATCACATGAAAATGTAGGTGGATGATGCTATACGAATATATGTGGCATATCTTCCATAGATGTGGCAACCGACAATGCTCCTTGGAAGTTCTTCATAATCCACATAAAGCCTTCATTGAACTGCGCATTCGTGCCTAAGTCTGGTGTAACAGTTGGTGCTGCATCTGGCTCTACTGTAGGATCCATCGGTAGTCCATGGCCTACCATCTCTAGAGTACAATCATTTCCTCTCTCTTATCGAAAAAATCGTTGTCATATCGGTTGCATGAATTTACAAGGTCAAACACACGCCTTAGATCAAGATCATCAAGGACTAAGAACTGGAAGCGTAATAAGGGAAAAAGGAAAATAAAACATTCAAGTTGACATAACAAGACTACAGAGTGTGTATAACAACTACACGGAGTGTTCCCTTAAGTATTTCTCATGGGTGTCTAATTCTTCAAGAACTGATCATGTAACACCTCAAACACACGGCATGTTGTTTAATTTTCTTCACCTACCCGAGTCCTTCTACATGGCTTAGCCACACGGATCCCTTTTGAACGAGACTGCCCGGCGTGTATATGATCTACATGGCATGTACTAGATGAGTTTCATCGACTCATGTTGTTCGTGACATGGCTGGGTACACATCCCACGCTACACGGTGTGTACGACTTAGATTACAACTGGACGTGTTGTTAGTGACATGGCCAGCCACTCGGTTGACACTACACGACATGTTACACAGTCACACAGTGTGTACACCACACCGTTTTCATAGCCACATGGCCATGTCCACATGGACTTTCACTGGTTAAAACTACACTGCGTGTACTAGATGAGCTTCACCGACCCGTGTAGATCGAGACATGGCCCGATACACGGCTCACACTACATGACGTGTTCCAGATAGACATGGTGTGTTCTAGGAATGATAGCATCGACTCGTGTTGTTGGTTGCATGTCCGGATTCCCAAATTACTCAACACGACATGATCAGAAATGACACGGCATGTTTAAGAGAAGACTTCTCTACCTGTTCTGTCAGTCACACGGTGGACACAGGGTCAACACGACGCGGTGTGTACAATCAGAAAATGGTGTGTTCCCTCTAGAGTTTCCCCAATCCTTGTGTCTCTACAAACATGGCCTATGGCATGGTTAGAAACTACACTGTGTGTACATAAGGTACAAGGCGTGTACAGAAGTTTTTTTTCATTTCTTCCCAAATAGAAGAGTAAACGGAATTTAATCATTATTACAAGGCATGTATTCTATGTTTTTACATATAGTAAGCCTCAGAAACTACTTTGGAGCCCATAAAAACCGCTGAACGAACACCAAATTGCCAAATTACGATTCGTGAGGGTCCATACTCTCTATGAACCAAATCTTGGCATCTTATACAAGTTATAAAAAAGTAAACAAGATGATGATCTACTAAATTACGGTTGATGAGGGCACATACTCTTCAAAAGACAAATTTTGTTGTTCATTCACAAGACCTTACGTAACCATACCCTATCAAATAGTAGGTATTTATCAAGGAATCTAACACAACAACATGCATTTTCTAGTGCAACATCTATCACATCAACATGAAATTTCTAATGCACCTACATGGTAGGGAAACTATGCATGGCATGTGATTCCAACATGTGCCTAAATGATTCATGAGATGGTATAGACTCATCTCATTGGGTTGAAACTAAATAGATCCCAGGTATAAAAATATAAATATAACACCAAAAGTGCGTCACCCATCGGTGAAAATAAAATCAATTGTAATAATCATAAACAGAAAATCATAATTTAATTCGAGACAATCCGGTCATTACCTGTACATGTGGTAGCTACTCTCAGGAACAGTTATTACTGAATCCTTTAGCAATCTATATCTTTCTGTTGTTTCCAAATAATAAAATAACTCAAAGAAAAGAAAAATACTATGATACCACTTTGTAACATCCCAGATCCGGGTGCCACTAAACAGGTTCCCCATATAGGGTTGGTCACATGGCCTCAAGTGCATTTCCCCAAATGCCAGAGGTTGCTGACAAGTAGCGAGGGCCTAAATCTGATAGTGGGGAAACTATGCCCCCATTTATCATAGTGTATCATAGCGGAGAAAATATAAACATACTAAAATCCAAAGTAGTAAACAATGCCAAGCCAAAATGGACAACAAAATAGATGTAAAATATGACAACAGTCATATATATACATGATGATGCAATATGTACCTAATTCCAAGAAAGCATTCAAAACAGGATACACTACAATATCAAATAATACAGTACAAGGTACAAGTACAGCAAAGCAAAAACAAAACAGTATATCAAGAACTTAGTTGCATCGGAAGCCTAAGCTTGGTCTCATGCTCTCCTACTCCTCTACAAAATCATGTACCTATATAAGGGCTCATTCCCTTATCTACACCTTCAAAAATATAATCTAGTTGGGCCCAAGACATGACCCAAACAGGGGGTGATAAATAAATCCTAGTATGTAACCTCCAAAGGAACGTGCCCAACTATTAGTGAAAATGTGCAACAAAAGTGTGCAATAATGAAATGCAGTAAGCTAAGAAGTACCCAAAAGAAGATACTCTTAAAAGTTCTATTTCCATTTAATTAATATTTAAAAATTCATTATAATTGAATTATAAGTTCTTGAAACTCATCCTCAGTCGGTAATATCTTAAACAGTGTCATAGCTAAAACCACAATAGGATATCTAACAAGTAGAATGTGAAACAATACCCAGAATGTTCTTTAGATTGGCAGGTATAACATGTGAAATCACCACAATGAATATACGAAGTAAAAAAGTGTCCTCAGACATGAAAAACTTTACTCTCATGTAAATAGAATATTAACCCTCAGGTGATTGCCCTTAAGAATAACGGATATTTCCCTCAAGCTTACAAGATATTTCCCTCAGGCACGGAATCTACTGCCCTCATGCATAAGAAAGGTTTCCCTCAGGATAAACAAAACACTGCCCTCGGGCTAAGAAAAACACTGCCCTTAGGCTAAGAAAGTAATCAGGCTAAGACCAACACAAAATCAAGCAATTTATATACATTTTCTCTAAATAAAACTCAAAGCATTCTAAATCATGGCATACCCCCGGGTAACCTGGACAAATGGATAAACAAGGGAAAAGCACCCAATGGGTGGCCTTGGATCAAGGCAATGATACCAAATAGAATATTATACAAATTCATTAAATTACCTATGCAATTATAGATATTTAATTATTCAAGGCCTCAGCCATACGACACCCCAAACATGGGCGTGTAGCACAATAGTACACAAAAACAACTTGAAAGTTGGAAATAAACACAAGACCACCTACCTCGATCTCCACTGATCGATATACGTGAATGGAGCCTCCCGAAACAACCGAGAATGGTGTAGATCTAGGATAAATGATCACACATTCAAACTCAAATAACTTCCCCTCGAGAAAGAATTGTAAGGAAACACTCAAGGAGAGGGAAGAACTCACCCGCGTGGTTCAAACGAGATCATCGGCGAAGGAATCACAGTCCTGGTGTGCGGTTGGGAGCTCTTCCAAGATCTGGCCATCTCTCATGCACTCCAAACGAACTCACGGTCTTCTCTTCTGAATGAGGAGGACAATTCCCGTTTAAAAAAACACAACTACATTGCATGTACTCTCAAGTACACTGCGTGTAATTTTCATATTTAAATTATTTCTCTGGCAGCCACTTTCCACCACCTCACTATTCATCTGTCGACATGGTTACACAACTTGTATATCGGAGTACACAACATGTACTGTCGTTCCACTAGAGGCTACTCTCACCGCCTTACTATTCACCTACTAACATATTACACAGCATGTATATACTATGTACATGGCATGTAGTTAGTTTTTACACCCTTCATCACCGACAGGCCTACACGCCCGGTATACTCATTCCACACGGCCAAAGTACACGGCGTGTGGAAAAGTACATGGCGTGTACCCACCAAATTTGGGTTTTTCTCCATTTTCCTTATTTTCTCAAAAAAAAATAAGGAAATAGGGAGAAGAAGAAACTCTTACCTCATGAATAAGAACTGGGTTCTTTCACATTAAACATTTTCCCCTAAAATGAAATGATGAAACAATCCTACCCTACCATTTTCTTCTCTATAATACACCACCTATTTTCATCCATATTTATCTTCTTTGATGTCACAAACATTTATTTGATATCTATTATTCATTTGGAGTCCTCTTGGCTCATTTTTTATCTCATTGGAACTGAATCAGTGTGTTACTAATTCTTCTTTAATATTTTTTTTTCTTATTTCAATTTATTGTTTTATTTATATTCAATAGAATGTGGCCTATTTTTAGGTTATTGATCCATTAATTAGGCCACTTCCAATATAATAATAATTATTGTTTGATACAAGATTAGGATATTCGTACAAGTATGTTGTTGGTTGTCTATAACTCAACCATCAAGTTTCATTGTTTTATAAATTTTATTCCCTTTCACTAACTTTATAGGGTGTCACCTATTCAATTAATATTCCATTCTTTTAGTAAAAATAATAATTTTCTGTGACCCTATAAATATATGTTGTTTTATTGTTAGTGGTTACATCTAAAATTCAAACTACCCAAAGTAGGGTAATATCCCTATATGGGTTTTTTGTGCTTGATGTGTGTGTGTCATCTCCAGTGTTCAGGTGTGCCTCTTCTTAACCATGTTAAAGGTATGACTTCCTTGTTAAATTACTATTGAATTAATAAATGGATTGTTTTATGTTTCATTCAACTTGACCTACTTATGTTAAGTTCTTCACTTGATTAGAAACTATTAAATTGAAATGGAAATTATATTTTGTCTATATCTAACATGGGCTTGATAAATGTAATTGAGGAACTCAATTTCACATCCGTAGAACACCATTCCATGATTATAGAAGGTAGTGGAGTGAAATAAATTATATGACATTGACTTATATAAACCAATTAATGGTTTTATGCCCATTATACCAGTAACAAGTACGAAAGTAAAGGAGATGGACTAGATAAATTTAAAAATTAAAAAAAACATTTTTGGGACAAATTAATTAAATGAATCAAATGTAAGGTTCCTAATTAAAATATATGGACACTTAAATATTAAATGAGTGGTCAAACTCAATTTAGATTTTGGATTCATGGGAGAATTCCTTGAGCACACATGGATTCCATTATGATTAATAGATGTCAATCTCCAAGGGTGAGAACCACCATGGAAGCCAATCATTGTCTATTAGTGGATGCTTGGTATAATTGCTTTAGATCCGTACTTTACTATTTTTGGATTCCTTGGATACACTCATTAGAAATTGAATATTTTTTAAGTTCATAAGGTTCTGTGGTTACATAATTGGGCCTAGTCATTGCATATCCCATTTTACCATGGATGAATTCCTCAGACTCAATTAGATTCGTTATTGTGGAATGCCTTGGATGATATTCCTTTCATTAAAATCTTGCCCCTTTTCCATTATAAAGTTACTACTGATTTGGTGACCATTGAGGTCTTGGTTTCATTGAGTATTAACATAGAACCCTCCCATTGATAATATCTAAACAATTTTTCATCATTACACCTTGGAAGCATTGCTATTATAATCACAAGGTGATGTGAGTTCTAGTTATGCCTCTTGTGACATAAATATATAAACTAGAACATATTTATTTGATGAACAAGTTACACATTCAAACACCATATTAGTGTTGAAGTTGGTACTTGGTTTTTTACATTATTGTAATAATTACCTTTATATATTCATGTTAGCACACTATTTCAATTTATCTTTCGTGGACTAGATGTTATAGACACCATGGGTTATGGACTACTATGACTTTTCTCACAACCTATTTTGGATTCCATTGGCTCCTAAGAATACTACCCATATGCAGGTATTTATAAAGGTTATGTGTATGGCTTCATGCCCTTGATTTCTTGATTTCTTGGAAGGGACCGAGTATCAGATGACTGTGATATAGCTAATGATCCTGGGGATAGTTATTTATTTTGTTTTTCAAATTTTGTACGGAATTTTATGCCTTCTAACTTATATACATGTTTTATGTCTTTATAGATACATGACATATCATTATCATATTTTTTATATAAGCTCAATTTGTTTAAATTTTTTATTACTTCTGTCTTTTTCTTATGTGCTCTTATATTAATTTTCTATTCTACACTCTAGTAATTGTTTAATGATATCCCCCTGGACACTCCATAGGCCCTTAATTCTATTCGGTAGCCTCTAGTATTTGGGGAGATGTTCTTGAGAACACATTGCCATCCGGGATTGGGGCACCACTAAGTTAAAATATATTACTATAAACTATTTGAAAATCCATGTTATTCTGTAGTATAGGATATGATCATGATATCCATATTATTATCATAGCGAATGGTATTTAAATTCTTGATGAATATTGACTAATAACATAGTTTAATCATTTATTGATATTTTTTGGTCATCATTATACTAAAATCAATTTTCACTATTTAGTAAATCCCCTGGGGATGGTATGAAAGCTATTGATTACTCAAATGGTGACTGCATTGGACTTACATTTGTCTTAGGTGGGTTCCAGAATTATATATCCCTAAGATGCATGGACTTGTAACATGAGATAAAAAAGTGTTGAATCCTTGGTGAATGACTACCCATTTCCTAAAAAAATATTTATTATGGTCATGATGACAAGTAATGTTTCTTGGAATTAGGAATTTACAGTATGTTTTGATGTCAATTAATATGATATTAGTATTTTTGATATCCATGTATTAATTTATTAACATGGATATAGAATTCATTCAGTTTCAAGTTGATTATAACATCATTTTGTTTACCAAATCCTCTCATAGTGACTTTGCAACATTTAATCCTTGATTACTTCAGTATTATATTTAAATTATGGAGCATTTGAGATTTCCCATTATTATTTTTTCACTTCCCTAGGTTATATAAAAAAGTAGAAAAGTGAATTTTTTGAAGGAAAGCACATATTAATGAATTTTTGGGAGACATTGAAGACATTTCATGAATTAATGAGTTACATATATATTATAGTAAATTTATACATTTGATGTAATGAATATGGGATTTATAAAATTATTATTTTTACTAATTATTTATAGCTATAAACATGAAACTATTATTCAAAATTAATAGATGCATTAATCATTTTAATTTTTCAATTTTATTTGGTTATATGTAGTATTTTATAGATGGTATCAAAGAAAGAATGTGATGTTTGAGTCTATGAGAACTGGATCATGTACAGTGGGTCTAGGGCATCATAGTTGGTATCAAAGTGAAGTATTAGAAAACTATGGAGATTAGTTTGTAGTTTTTGGATAATATATACTCTGATAAGATAATGTTGGTCACAATTTCAAAGGAATATATACTATATTGTAAAAATTTTATGATTTAATTTAATTTAAATAAGAAGCATTTTTTGAGGATTGGGATAAGGAAACATCCATGAAGAACCTAGAAAAAAGTAAATGTATTCGATAAAATATGAATTTTTCAGAAATTTAAGAGTAATGTGGTTTTTCTATAAATTGATCAATATCAGGATACTTGTAACTAAATACAATTATGTCCTAGATGTACTTATAGTTAATCTTGCTAAAAACGTTCAGTTGAGAATTGAGTCAATATTCATTCTGATGCATTATGATTGGGCCTAATACTACACCAATAGAGATAATATAGAGATCAGGTCTGAATATATACAGAGATTACATCATTTTTTGTGAATATTAATTACATCACAAAAACACACACCCAAGAAATATAATATTATAGTTCCTTTGGAAAGATGGAAATTTAAACTTATTACTTGTTTAAATATCTTCAATATACCCCATAAATATATTCCCCATTAATAGTCCTACATATATCCTATATTCATAAACTGGTGAAAATAAATATTTGAATGAGTGACCTCATTGGATGATTAAGGGGAAATAAATGGTATTTGAAAGAATAACACGTACATAAGTATATGAGAACAAGAGACAAACATTTTAAAACCTTACCCTAATTATCAAATACTATAATAATGAATCAAGTAATAAATATTGGTATTCCATAATACATGAATCGTTATATAATAAAAAACCATGAGTTTTGAGAGAATAACATTGGAACAAGATATAGATTTGTGGAATGCATTTCATATTATAATATTTTGATCTTGAATAAATTGAAATATGTTCACTCATTAAGTTAGGGACAAGAAGTAAAACCCTCTCAAATACTTATGGACTTGAAACCAGGTCCTTGATTATCATTTTGGACATGAAATATAGGGCCGACCATAATATTATGAACATGTAATCAGGTTCACACATTACCATATGACCATGTAATCAAGTTCACTTATAAAATTATTTAATTGTAATTAGGGTCATGAATAACATTATGAACAAGTAATTAGGATCATGCATAACATTCTAAACATGTAATCAAGTTCATGAATAACATTGTGAACATGTAATCAATTTTATGCATTAATTTTTTAACATTAATTTATGTTCACATATACCATTTTTAACATGTAATTAGGTTCACATAAAACATTATGAACATGTAATCAAGTTCCTGGAAAACATTTTGAACACATAATAAAATTCATGGATAATATTGTGATCATGTAATTAGGGTCACATATAATATATATATTCATGATTTTTCCACTATTTACCAATGCATTAGAGGGAGATATTAATCTCACCCATCCTATAATGAAATGATACATATGATTTCCATAATATAAAAAAAATCATCAAATCATAAAGAATGAAATAAAATATCTTTCACAATAATTTCATCATATTATAACCACTGTAAAAGATACATGTTTCATAGTCATTTTTTCATATAACAACCCCTTATAAGAAGCTGGATTCATAAGAATTTTAACATTATATAACCCTTGTAAGAGAAATGATCTTCCTAATCAACTTATAATCATTAAAATTAACCATACATAGAAAAAATAAAAAAAAATCCATAGATCATATCACAAGTAAAGTATAAATTACATTAATGGATGTCTTCTTAGATTGATTAGTACATTGAAAGATCCCTTGGTGATTTTCTTAAAAAACTACCCATTCATTGAAAACCACTTTTTAATACATAAATAATTTTCAAAACCATTTTATAAAAAAGTACATTTAAATATTATAAATTAAACTTTAATAATAATTTAAAACATTACTGGTAGAAACTATAATTTCATCTTTAAAAAAAATCTTCTTAAAATAGAAAACATTTTGAAAAACATTTCTCTTTGAAAATTACCATGAAAATTATAGTGGAATTTTTTATAACCATTTTAATTTTTTAACATAAAAAATATTTAATATTAAATAGCTTTTATAATTTACTTAACACATAATTAAAAAAACATTTTTAGAAATCACTATTTTAAGGTACATAATTTTCAGACTGAAGAGAGAAATAAGGTTGTGTATTATTAAAAACATTTTGATAATTATCGTATTACAAAATAGTGGATAAATGGTTCTATTACAATGAAATATAATTAATAACCATATGATAAAAAATTCGTGGGAATTATTTTGAGGTACATCTTGATATTTCAATATTGGATACTTAATCATGAACAACGTTGATGTATGATGAGATTTTAACATAAAATCATTACCACATTGGTAACATTGAATCATAAAACTCATGATAGGGGAACATAAAATGAAAAATAAAATATCATGAGGATGATTAGATATATGGTATTAAATTTAAAAGGGTATTTATAAACACATCAGAAAAAAATATATAGCTTCATCACATAATGTACATCTCAAAGAAGAAAAATTGAGACAAAATTCTCATACTAATTTGGTAACATTTGAACTGTAATATATATGAAAGAGAGATCCAAATATGGGTATAGAAATAATAATAAATATTATTATAAACACCATTAAATACATTCATGGCTAATATATACACTATATAGATGAAATAGGAGGTGAATATAGAATGTGTCTCACAAAAGTAAAAAGTTATATGGGAATCCTTTACATAATGAGTAACTTATAAATCATAGTCCCAGTTAAATAATAAATAAATGGAAACATTAATTATCATGAAATGAAGTACATTCATGATATATCATGTCATAAAGAATTATATACATAAAATATAAACTATTGGTTAATATCTAATAATTCTCATAGAAATAAAAGTAAGACTAGGAATCCCCTTACCTTATGTATTGACATTCATAATACTTATAAAAGAAACCTATTATTTAGGTATCCTCCTTAGGATTCAACTAAAACCTTAAATTTTTTTATTTTATTCCAAACTAATTTATCTATGACGAGTGAACTTAAGTTGGGAAGTTATTTTTACATAGGTTGGTTGACCCTAATGGCATGAGTTGTTTGAAGAAGGGGGGGAGATTGAGTGCCAATTTATAGTTATGTAGGAGTGTAATTATTGTAAATACTCAAAATTATTCACTATTGGGAGGCCTCATTTACCTCATGTTGTTCAAAAATTGGAAAATAATTAATAGGTATTAATTTGGTTGAGATATAAATCTATAAAATAATAAATAAATTCTCAAAATCGTATTCCTTAACTTTATTGTCTCCCAATGTTTTCTATTTTTATTTTTAATAAGTTTAATATATTTATAACCTATGTAATTTTTCCATTATTAATAAATTAAAGTGATAATTTTTATATAATTTATGCCCAATTATTCAAAAATATTATATCAATTTCTTAGAATAAAAATCTAATATTTGTTGAAAATTAATTCAATAGAAGTGAACATAATGCACAAAACCCATTGTTTAACACTGACAACACTAATAATGTTTTTACTATTTATGTTTCTATATAATCATTATAAAATATGAATTTTTTCATGGATAGATCTAGATTATATTTATTAATGTTAACAAATCACTTTGAATATGATATGGTTTTCCATTAATTTTAAATATTTTAATAAAATATCATTTATAATTAAATAACATTAATGTCAATTTTGATATTATTTATTTAATTTGAATTTCAAAATATATAGAAAATAATGGAATTGGAATATTTAGAACTAACACCAGTGTAACATGACATATTTGTCTTAATATCACTTATTTCAGATAATTATTAACTGAATAATTTATGCATCAGTGTTTCATAATAATTTAAATGGTTTATTAGATCTCTAAAAATTTAAAATAAATTATCATGATAAAAAACACATTTACCATTGAAAATAATATTTAAAACTTAACTTATGTTTTTTCCCTATCCGAAGTCTTTACGAATATTAAATAAAATGATGGTTACTTTTTTTATTTTTCTTAACAAAACTTATTATATATTATAATTTCCTAGAATAGTTTCAACATGAATCATAATAAAAGATTATATGATTAATATAGCCTAAATATTTCCATAAAATGGGTGTTTTAAAAGTTGGTAGGTCATTTTAAACAACATATTTTATGTTTAACAATTATGTAAACTCATATTTACCATAAGCACTGTAAATAATTTAATCTTGTTTCACTAATCACATTGGTAAATAATTAATTTTTCCTTATATGACATGATATATTATAATGATTAAAAATATGGAATCCTTTTTAAAAAATCCATTTCACATAATTATAATAATTTAATATATAATTAATCCTTCAAACCTGATACAATGTTGTGATTTAATGTGAAAAGTTTAAAAAATATACAATGCTTTTATATAAAAAACCACATTAAAACTAGTTAAAGATCATAAATTGGAATAATATGTGTATAAATAAACTATTTTGACTTTAAAATCAATTCAATATATATTTTAACACTATAAATTAATTAAATTTTAAACATTTTTCAACAAAAAATAAGAATTATTCACTAATCATCAAATAAGAAAACATCTCAGAAAAATTTACCCAACGGTAATTTTTGTGTTACATATTAAAAATTTATGACTAATTTTCCAAAAAAAATATTCCATAAGTGGTAAAATTAAATTTTAATATTATGTGCGCCAATCATGGCCAAACAATCATTCGAAGAAGATACTATTTTTCAGAAATCAATCTTTTTCTTTTAATTGAATCGTATTTCTTTTAAGAAAAAGATAACAAATAAAGATGTTAAACTATATATTTTAATATTTTATTTAATCCTATTAATTACCACCAGTCCAACAGCTAGGTGATTACTATCATGTTGAATAATATTATAAATAGTATATTGCAGTTTAGTAAAACTATGTCTTTCTTATAATTCAAGATATCGATGGAACACAATATTGTGTGCAACACAAGCTATAATAGTGTTTCATATACCGAAATATAAAATCAATGTTTCATTTAGAAATATTTTAACTTGGTGTTGTGTATAAATCAAACATAACTTGGTGTATCATGAAACACAATCCCTCAAAAAATTTAAATTTATTCAAAAACAATTCATAAAAACTTTTTGTGACACATTATAACCCCTAAAAAATGAATTTCACCCTTGAATGTTTTTTAGGTCATCTTTTTTTAATACCTAAATGTTTCTTACATATAAACCTAAATTATAAAAAGGAATATTAAATATTCTTTAAAAATAAAATGTTCGATACATAATGGTTACCCAAAGTAACTCATATCTAGGTTTCCACATATAAGAACATAGGTGGAAAGTAAAGATGTGGACTTCGAAGAAAATAATATATAATTATAGAGAGATGTTAAGGTCATTAATTATAACAAATTTAGTGATAAATGAATTCTAAAAGGCTCAAAACAATAAATATGTGATGATCGAAAACACCATCTGTTTATTAAAAATGAAGGTACTTGGTGATATTTTTTATTTCAAGACCCTTCTCTTAAAGATGAGGAATTCATTTCATAACTATGAATATATTGAAATTGTAACATCCAAGGTAAATAATGAAAAATACATATTTAATATTTATTAATATTTTTGAATTAAATATTAATTTTACTTTAAAGGGGTTGCTATGTTCGATAGCGTACCCGATACACAACAACAGGTTTCATTGAAATCTTACATTGCACACTAATAATATAATATTATTAAGGTAGTTAATCCTATATGTTTTATTATCAGGATTGAAAACTATTAACTACAATATGATTATACATGATTGTAAAATGTATTTACATTTATCCAATAAAAGTTATAGGCTTAACATGTGAATGAATCTAATTTTAAGCATAATTTACATTAAAAGGACGATTTACCGCCTTTTAATGGAGAACCCTCTTTAAATATAGTTATTTTCTCTTTAATACATTATAATTGACAAAATAAAATTCTTCTTAATAATGGGGACATCAAAATTTACATTGTGTAAATTTTTTTTTAATTTTTCCGATAAAGTTCATTTTTTTAATGAATAGAGAAAATGTTGTATTTTATTTCAGAACGGGGTTTTAATCTAATTTTTTTATATAGTTAGATTATTTTTTTTTATTTTCTTTAAATTGTAGTGAAAATATATTTTTACCATTTATTCCAATTTTGGTCATTGGAATTAATTTCACTTGGAAATTGGACATAAACAAGTATCAATCTTTTGATAGTTATTGTTTCTTAAAAACACGATATTTGTTTTGATAACGAGAATTAATTATAAAACTAATTAATTCCATGTCTATTGAATATGAAAAAATAGACAACATTTTTGAATTTGGAATATCAAAAACAGCTTAGGGTGAATTTTTTGTATTTTTTGGAAAAACATCAATTTTTTATGAATAGTGAAACCACTAGTAGTAGTTTAAAAATTGAATTTTTCATTTAAATGAAATTTTACCACTTCTGTGAATTTAATTTCGAAAATCCGACATACGTGGTTGTTACCAAGTAGTAAAATGTGGTTCAATAAGGTGAAAACAATTTTTGGAGAATAGTAACTTTTGGCTTTTATTTACAACGATTAAAGGAAAAAGGGAAATTCAAGGTTAAAAGGGTATTATAATAATTAAAAATTACATTAACACGTGTCCTAACCTTATTAGATGAGTAATGTCCGACCCTGGGCATCTTTGGGAATATTTTGGGACCCTGTGGAGCCACTTATTAATGATAATGACACTTTAGATTAATTAATTTAATGTAAGGGAAACATTGAGATAAACAGAAATATTTTAGTAAATTAATTTGAATATGGTGTTATATAAATTATATTTTCGACTATAAATTTTCATTGGAAAGCTAAAAATATTTCTTAAATGTTATTTTTTTCATAATTTTTAGACATCGAATGAATTAAATTATTTATAACACAATAATGATTTAGTGTTTACCTCATTAATAAATGATTTAAATAAATAAGATTATAATGACTAAAATATTATCCAAAACATGTCCAATTCTGATTGGATGATTTTATTTTGAATATTTGTCATATTATCTTATACTTTAATTATTATTGGACCTTTAGAAACCAAATATCATTATAAAATAAAATAATATTATCACTTTCCTAAAGAGCCCTTCCTCCCCCTTATAAAAGCAGACCATTTCTAACCAATTCCTCACACCTCTCAAACCTTTTTGTTTGTCCAAACTCTGCCCAATTAAGCTCCTTAATTCCTTCTCTTCCACCTAGAAGCCATAACTTAGGTAGATGTCACTTCAAAAAATCATTTGGTTCAAACCAAAGAGAGTTACGCAAATTAAAGGTAACAGTTTCTCTTAAATTGTTTTCTTTTATTTTACTTCTCCAACCCCTAAACTATTTTCATTCATTTATTTTGTAACCAAACCATATTCCTCAGTATACTAGGATGGTGTTATGAGATGTATTCAAACTACACTTACACACACCTCCATCTAATGGATGAAGAACATAATGTTCATGTGGATGGAAAACTAACGCCTCACAGAACGATGATTGTTCAAATATCTTAAACCACCTCTCATGGTGGCCATTATGATGGAACTATATTTATATATATGATATATATTAATTTTATGTATTCTTTATGCTTCTGTAATTTCCATTTATAGCATACCTTTATGGTTTCCATTATGGGTAAATGCGATAATTTCATATGAGGAAGTGCGGACTACCGCCCCCTCAGAGTGATATGACTCGTTCATACCATATTTGGAACATTTAAAGGATATATTTAATGATATTATACATGATAAACTACTGGAATTATAATACTACTATGTATCATTATGTTTTAATTCCATTAAATATGAAATAGAAATGGAAGTAGTGTTCTTGCATATGTATGGCTTATCGTCTCCATGAACGGTGGATTTCATTTCTAACCTCTAAATATTATTTACTATTATAAATACATGTATATTCTGGATATATGTGATATATATGATATCCAAATCATGAATATCATTCTAGATATAATGAACCTTTGACTACATGAACAACATGTGATTATAAGAAGTCCATTTTTTACTCAAGTACAAAATATCGACAAAATGAACATTATTAAATTAAATTGTTACATGATGTCTATAACATGGTAATAAGTGATATAAAAGGAATTATAAATATGTAAAATCTTCTTAATAAATTATAAATTATCATTAGTTTATTATTCATGAGATTAAAGAACGATCGAGTCAAGTCAGACATGAGGTAAGGGACTTCGTCTCAATCTTCTTTCATTAAGGCGTATTTTGTTTTAAAACACGACTTTCTTTTATACGCTTTATAAAAACCCTTGACTTTTCAATGGGAATCTTTTTCTACGAAGCGTTTTACTAAATGAAAAAAAGGAATGATTCTTTTAACATAAGCAGTGACAACAACCTTTTCCGCCTCCGCGAGTATTATTTGGTATTTGGCTTCCTCAATAAGACGAAATGTTTTTAAATAAAAATAAATACAATATAATATTTTATGTATTTTGGTATTGAAAATGGTTTTGATAATGTATTTTTTATTTCAATATATTTAAGTGATATATTGTGATTGAATTGTGAAAATTCTTTCTTTCCTTTATATTTGTTTTATGTCTTATGATTTTATAATGGTACGTAGACATTTGACTGGTGGTTACGTGATAAAGAAAATGACAATTGGTGCCGTGAATACCGAGATGGGTGGTTATGTTATAACCTCCAATGAATTGGGTATGGAAGTCCACTGTACGGATATTCCATTTAGTGATATTTATGGAAGACGACTTCATAGTTATTCCATTTAAGAATGTTTATGTCCCAAGTTACCTATATATGTTATATGTTCTTTATATGGGTTTTATAGAAATCATTTGGTTACAAAAGGCATAGTTGTGATCTTTTATTTAGTGAAGAATATTTACTACTTCATAAAGGTGAAAAGTATTACTTATGTTAAGGTATTCATGGTTTACTTGTTGCTTTGAAAAACTAACAGTTTTTTTTTATTTTTGTATCCCTTACTGAGATTTTTATTCCTATCCCCTATTTTTTTTAAATATTTTTCACCTGACATAATGTGGAATAGGGTCAAGGATGGGATCAAGGAAATGTAATGTTTTCAAAAACATGGAACTAGACATGACACTTTTTTTCAAGAGTTTTTATTCTATGAAAAAAATGAATACTGAGTAAAAGTGTCTACTTTGTAATCTTTTGAGATGTAATATTTATTTCCTAATTCTCTAAAACACTAAACCTAAAAATATCCTCAATGTGAACTATTATCTTAATTGACTATTATGTATGGTTTAAGGTCAGGTCCTTATAGTGGGTATCAAAGGTTGGTTTAGATAACTTTAGACATTAGGGTATTGTTAAATTAATATACATAATATAATTTATGTTAATATTGAAATTATATAGAATTTCCAGATTACCATGTTGCTTCACCTAAGATATTTCTATGTTCAGAATGGTTTTCATCAGAGTAAACAGGGCAGCTATGCTGGGACGACATTAGAAGGAACACAACCTTCCAAATCAGCAACCTGAGATAGTCAGAATCGGAACTGAACAATATGTTGGTGTGACAACACAATTGAATCAATCTATAAATGGTGGTGGTATCCATGATCGAGATCATATAGATCAACAACAGTGGAATATGTCAGTTGTTGAACATTTCATGAGGCAACATCCCCCATCATTCAGAGGATCATCTAACCAGGTGCTAGCAGTGGGGTGGATTAAAGAACTAGAGAAAATTTTCGATGTCATTGGTTGTTCAGAACATCAAAAGGTTAGTATCGTTGTTTACTGTTTTGAAGGTGAAGTTGATCAGTGGTCATTGATGGTGAAAAATATAAGGGATAGTGTGGATATTGATGCTCTTGATTAGGATGAATTCAAATGTATGTTTCTGGAGAAATATTATCCTAAGGTGGTTCGTCTTAGAATGTAAAAACAATTCCTAGAATTGAGGTAGGAGGATGACTCAATGGCTTCTTATGAAGCAAAGTTCAGTCATTTGGAAAGGTATACACCAAACTTCATCTGATATCTTGATAGTAAGATAAATAGATTTTACTCAGGACTGAAGCAACAATATCAAAAAGCGTTAGCTTCTTGTGAGTTCAAAAGTTATGAAAAACTTGTTCGATGTGTAGAGAAGGTGGAAATAGAGTTTGCAGATGATCTGGTGTTCTCAATAAGAAGTCTAGTTGGCAGGAAAAGGGGAATAATTCATCAAAGAATCATGGAGGTAAGAAAACTAAATATCCATCTAGTGAGAAGTGTGGTAAAAAGCATCACATAGAATGTTTATCAAGGTCTGGAAAGTGCTTCTAGTGTGGTAAGTCTAGTCATATTGATCGTAACTATAAGGAATATGATCAAATAGGTAATTAAAAGCCATCAGTAAGATGTTTTAAGTTTAATGAAATTGGTCATTATGAAAATGATTGTCCAGAGAAGAACTCAGCTGAGGGAAATCATCCAGACTAGAAGTAAAAAGGGGTGGTGAAATCATTTTCAACTACTAATCAGATGTTGGGCCACAGAATGAAGTTTTATTGGGTATAATATTTGTTTGTTCAGATTATTCCAATGTGTTATCTCATTCGGGTTCTATACACTCTTTCATTTCTAATAAGTTTTATAGAAAATTGATAATTCTATCTTAGGATATGAATACTAAACTTATCATAAAAACACATGGAGAAAATGTTGAGACAAAAATAAATTATAAGAAACTTCCTGTCCTTTTGTGCAGAAAGAACCTACCTGAAACCTTATTCTTTTGCCTCTTGTAGAGTTTGATTTTATTTTGGGCATGGATTGGCTTTCTGTTTATAATGCGAAGACTGAATACAGATCTAAAGAGGTTTCTTTTCATAAATATTTATAGTTTGTGTACAAGAATGAACCCTTACTTTATATAACATATCAAGAAGCTAAGAAAGTAGTAAAAAATTGAAATGAATATTACCTTTCACATATTGTTGAAAATCAAGAAATTGTTCAGATTAATGATGTGCTAGTGGTAAATGAGTACCTTGATGTTTTTCCTGATGAGTTATATGGCATTATACCTGAATGGGAAGTTGAATTTATTATTGACCTAGTTCCTAATGCTAACCCAATTTCAAAACCCCCTTATCGAATGGATTAGATCGAACTTTTAGAGTAAAAGAAGCAATTACATAAGTTATTAGATAAAGGTTTCATTCGAACTAGCACATCACCATGGGGTGATCCTGCATTGTATGTCAAAAAGAAAGATGGTTCAATGACACTATGCATTTATTATAGATCATTGAATAACATCACTGTTAAGAATAAGTATCATTTGCCTCATATCGATGATTTGTTTGATCAACTCCAGGGAGCTCAGTATTTTTTGAAAATTGACTTGAGGTCGGTGTACCATCAGTTGAAAGTAAAGGAAGTAGACGTTTTGAAGAACATATTTCATACTACATATGGCCATCGTGAATTTTTAGTTATGCCTTTTGGATTAACCAATTCCCTTTTTGTATTTATGGATCTTATGAATAGATTTTTCTGTGAGTTCTTCGATAAGATTGTGGTTCTGTTCATTGATGATATTTTGGTTTATTAAAAATGTAAGGAGGCACATGAAATTCATTTAAGGGTTGTCTTGTAAAACATAAAAGAAAGAAACTATTTGGTAAATTCAGAAAGTGTGAGTTTTGGTTACAAAATATTACTTTCCTTGGTCGCATTGTTTCATAAAATGGCATAATTGTTGATCCTACAAAAACAAAGGTTGTTAAAGAATATCCAAGACCCACAAATATAACCGAGATTCATAGTTTTCTTGGTTTGGAAAGTTATTAGAGGAGGTTTGTTGAACATTTTTCATGGTTATCTAGTCCAATGCCTTAGTTAACTCAAAATGGTGTAAAGTTCATTTGGATAAAATAATGTGATGATTGTTTTCATGAATTGAAAAGAAGATTAGAGAATGCTTCAGTTATAGCACTGCCTTCCAGAAATGGTGAGTTTGTTATCTACAGTGATGTTTTGTTAAAAGGACTTGGTTGTGTCCTTATATAGAATGATTAGGTTATTGCTTATTCTTCACATCAGTAGACACCCCATGAGTTAAATTACCCTACACATGATTGGGAATTATCTGCTATTGTTTTTGCATTAAAAATTTTGAGGCATCATTTATATGGAGTGAAGTGTGAAATATATACTAATCAAGAAAGTTTGAAGTATATATTCAACCAAAAATAATTGAACATGAGACAGATGAGATGGTTGGAATTAATCAAGGATTATGATTGCACGATCCATTACCATCCAGGAATAGCAAATAATGTAGTTGATGCTTTGAGTCAAAAAATTAAGGATTTATTAACTATGTTATGTTTGGAACAAGATCCTTTGGTTATTGATTTGATGAACTTTGGAATAGATTTTTTTTGTGAAGTAAATTCATCTGTTTTGCATCAGGTGTCAGTGAGATCATCTCTATCCGATAGAATAAAACAAGCACAAAAAAAAGGCAGTGGGTTATAGAAAAAGGTATAGTTGGTTCAGAATGGTAATTTTCCTGAATTTAACATTGATAATGATTGTGTTTTGAGTATTTGAAAGAGATTTTGTGTGCCTTGTGATTCATATTTTAAGAATGAGTAGTTCTATGATGCTCATCGTTCTCTGTTTCCAGTTCATCCTGGTAGTACTAAGATGAATAGATATCCTCGGGAGTATTATTATTGGGATGGAATGAAAAGTGATATTCTTGATTTTACTTTGAATTGTTTGACTTGTCAGCAAGTTACTGTAGAGTGGTAGATACCTAAAGGAATGCTTTAGACTTTACCGGTGCTAGAGTGGAACTAGGAAAATCAATCCATGGACTTTGTTGTGGTATTACCGAAGACATCTCAAGGTAATAATACAATCTAGGTTATTGTTGATTGATTGACTAAATCTTCTCATTTCCTTCCTATTCGAGATACTTTGTCTGTAGATCAATTTTCTCTGTTGTATGTCAAACAGATAGTCTAGTTGTATGGAGTTCCCCTCTCCTTTAAAACTAATCGTGATCCCAGGTTTACTTCTAACATTTGGAAAGTCCTTCAGTAGTCGTTGGGTATTGAATAAAATTTTTGTACAAATTTTCATCCGTAATTAGATGGGTAGTCAGAATGAAAAATTCAGACCATAGAGGACATGATACATGCTAGTTCACTGGATTACCATGGATGTTGGGACCAGCATCCTTCTTTGGTTGAATTTCAATATAATAATAGTTTTTATTCAAGTATACAGATGACTCCCTTTGAGGCATTATATGGAAAGCGTTGTCAAACTCCAGATTTTTGGGATGAAGTAGGTGAAAGGAATCATCTGGGATGAGAATTGGTAGAAGAGATTGCAGAGATGGTCCAGTTGATTCAGAATCACATGAGAACAGCTTATAACAGATATAAAATTTATGCAGATAACCGGAGGAAGGATATATATTTTGAGGTAGGTGATCATGTCTTTCTAAAATTTTCTCCATGGAAAAGTGTGATGTGTTTTGGTAAGAAGGGAAATTTGAGTTTGAGGTTTATTGGGCCTTATGAAATTCTGGAGAAAGTGGGATCAGTTGCATACATAGTGGCTTTACCTCCATGTTTATCCTAGGTACACAATGTTTTTCATGTATTGATATTGATAATGTATATGCCAGATCCTTCTCATGTTTTGAGCCCATAGGTAGTTCAGTTGGAAGAGAGTATCTCTTATGAAGAACAACCCGTCCAGATTCTTGACCATAGAGAGAAAGTGTTGTGAAATAAGGTAATTCACTAGGTAAAGTTTTTGTGAAAAAACCATATGGTTGAAGGAAATGTGGGAATCTGAAAATGCTATGAGGGATAAATATGCCCACTCATTTTGATAAGTAAAATTGTGAGGACGGAATTCCCAAAAGGGGGGATGGATGTAACATCCCAGGTAAATAAATAATAAGACATATTTAATATTTATTAATATTTGTGAATTAAATATTAATTTTACTTTAAAGGGGTTTCTATGTTAGATAGCATACCCGATATGCAACAACGGGTTTCTTTGAAATATTATGTTTCACACTAATAATATAATATTATAACGGTAGTTAACTCTTAGCCATTGTATTGGAATAAATGAACAAAACTAACTACAATATGATTATACCTGATTTTAAAATGTATTTACATTTATCCAATAAAATTTAGAGGCTTAAAATGTGAATGAATCTAATTTTAAGCATAATTTACATTAAAAGGTCGATTTACTGCCTTTTAGTGGAGAATACTCTTTAAATATAGTTTTTTTTCAATTTAATATATTATAATTGACAAAATAAAATCCTTCTTTAGAATGGGGACATCAAAATTTACTTTGTGTAAATTTTTCAAATTTTTCTGATTAAGTTGATTTTTTTAATGAATAGTTAAAATATTGTTTTTTAATTCAAAACTGCATTTTAATATAATTTATTTATATAGTTATATTATTTTTTAATTTATTTTAAAGTGTAATTAAAATATATTATTAATATTTAATTTAATTTTGGACATTGGAATTAATTTCACTTCTAAATTGGACATAAAAAAGTATCAATCTTTTGATAGTTATTATTTCTTAAAAACATGCTATTTGTTTTGATAACGGGAATTAATTTTTAAATTAATTAATGCCACTTCAATGTTTTGAATTTAGAAAAATAGAAATCATTTTTGAATTTGGAATATCAAATATAGCTTAGGATGAATATTTGGTATATTCTAAAAAACAGCAGTTTTTGATGAATAGAGAAACCACTTAGTATTACATAAAAACTGACTTTTTCATTTAAATGTAATTTTACCGCTTCTGTAAATTTAATTTCGAAAATCTGACAAACATTTTTTTTATCATGAAGTAAAATGTTGTTCAATAAGTTCAAAATAATTTTTGGGGAATAGTAACTTTTGACTTTTATTTACTACGGTTAAATGTAAATAGGGTAATTCAAGGTTAAAAAAATGTTTTAATAATAAAAAAATTACCTTAACACATGTCCAAACCATATTGGAGGAGTAATGGCCGACCATGGGCATATTTGGGTCTATTTTGGGACCCCATGTAGCCACTTATGAAAGATAATGACACTTTAGATTAATTAATTTAATGTAATGGCAAAAATGACATAAACAAAAATATTTTAGTAAATTAATATTTATATGGTGTTACATAAATTGTAATTTCGACTATAAATATTCATTGAAACGATAAAAGGATTCCCTACATCATGGTGTTTTTTTATAATTTTTAGACATCAGATAAATTAAATTATATATGACACAATAATGATGCAGTGTTTACCTCATTACTAAATGATTTAAATAAATAAGATTATAATGATAAAAATATTATAAAAAACATGTCCTATTAAGATTGGATGATTTTTTTCAAATATGAGTCATCTTATCTTTTACTTTAATTATTTTGGGACATTTAGAAACCGAATATCATTATATAATAAAATAATATTATCACAATTTCCTAAAGAGCCCCTCACCAGTTATAAATGGAGACCATTTCTAACCAATTCCTCACCCCTCTCAAGCCTTTTGTCTCATCCAAACTATGCCCAATTAAGCTCTCTACATACCTCTATTCTACCTAGAAGCCTTACTTTAGGTAGATGGCAGTTCAATTAGTCCTTTGGTTCAAACCAAAGGGAGTTACCCAAATTAAAGGTAACGGTTTCCCTTAAATTGTTTAATATTATTTTACTTCTCCAACCCCTAAACTCTTTTAATTCATTTCCCTTGTAACAACACCACTATCCCCAATGTACTATGATGTTGTTATGATAATGATTCTATCTACACTTACACACGCCTCCATCTAATAGATGAAGAACAAAATGTTTTTGTGGATGGAAAACTAACGCCTCACGAAACGATGATTGTTCAAATAACTCCAACCGCCTCTCATGGTGGCCATAATGATGGCATTGTATTTATATACGATATATATTATTTTTATGTTTTCTTTATTCTTCTGTAATATTAATTTATAAAATAACTTTATGGTTTCCATTATGGGTAAACACGATAATTTCATTTGAGGAAGTGCGGACTACCGCCCACTCAGAGTGATATGACTCGTTCATACCATATGTGGTACATATAAAGGATAGATTTAATGATATAATATATGATAGAATAATAGAATTATAATAAAACTATGTATCATTATGTTTTAATTCCATTAAATATGAAATAGAAATGGAAGTTGCGTTCATGCATACGTACGACTTACCATCTCTATGAACGATGCATTTCATTTATTACCTATAAATGTTATGTACTATTATAAATACATGAATTTTCTGGATATATATGATATATATGATGTCCAAATCATGATTATCATTCTGTATATAAGGAACCTTTGACCACATGAACAACATATGATCATAAGATTTTCATTTTTGACTCAAGTACCAAATATCAACAGAACAAACATTATTAACTTAAATGATTACATAATGTTTATAACCTGGTAATAAGTGATATAAAAGGAATAATAAACTTGAAAAAGGTTCTTAAGAAAGTATAAATTAACTCTAGTTTAATATTCAAGAGATTAAATAATGATTGAGTCATGTCAGACACAATGCAAGGGACTTCGTCTCAATCTCCTTTCATTGATGTAAGTTTTGTTTTAATACAAGACTTTATTTTATACGCTGTATAAACACCCTTGACATTAAAAAGGTAATATTCTTCTACGAAGAGTTTTACTAATGACTAAAAGGAATGTTTATTTAAACATAATCAAGGACAATGACCTTTTCTGCCACCGCGAGTATTATTTTATCTTTAAACAAGCTGAAATGTTTTTAAAAGAAAATAAATACCCTATACTCTTTTATGCATATTGGAATTGAAAATGGTTTTGATAATTTATTTTTTATGTCAATATATTTAAGTGATATATTTTGATTGAAATGTGGAAATTTTTACTTTCCTTTATATTTGTTTTATATCTTATGATTTTATAATTGTACTTAGCCATTTGATGGATGGTTACGTGATAAACCAAATGATGGGTGGTGCTGTGAATACCAGGATGAGTGGTTACGTTATAACCTCCAATTGATTGGTTATGGAAGTCAGCCATATGGCTATTCCATTTAGTGATATGTGTGGAAGTTGATTGTATGGTTATTCCATTTAAGAATGTTTATGTCCCAAGTTACCTTTATATGTTATGTGTTCTTTATATGGGTTTTATGGTAATCATTTGGTTACAAAAGGGTAAGTAGTTATCTTTTATTTAGTGAGGAGTATTTGATACTTCATAAAGATGAATAGTATTACTTATGGTAAATTATTCATGGTATTGTTGTTGTTTTGAAAAACTAACAGTTTTCCTTCTTTGTGTATCCCTTACTGAGATTTTTATTCTCATCCCAAGTCATTTTTGAAATGTTTTTCACAGGACATAATGTGGAATATGGTCAAGGATGGGATCAAGGAAAGGTCATGTTGTATAAAACATGGAATTATACATGTCTATTTTTTTCAATAGTTTTTATTTTATTAAAAAAATGAAAACTCAGTACAAGTGTCTACTTTGTAATCTTTTGAGATGTAATAGTTATGTCCTAATTCTCAAAAAATATAAACCTGAAAAGTCACTCAATGTTAATTATTAACTTAATTAAATATTATGTAAGGTTTAAGACCAAGTCCTTATAGAAATACACTTTCATGATACATTTCTGTTTTATAAACATAATTTCATGATTTTATTGTTCTTCGATCAATTTCCCATTTATCAATTATTCCTGGAAGTGAATATATAGGACTAAATTTTTTTATTCCATAATAATTAAAATTTACATTAAATGGATCATTATATATATAATATACTGAAACATATTTTTCTATACCTCTAAATATTTTTGAAAACCAAACTAGTTAGCATATGTTATCCAATTTACATACATATTTATATGGAGAAGTAATTTATTATTCTATAAAACCTTATTCAAAGATCAAAATAATAAATTTCACAAATGAATAAACCTATAGAACATTAAATATATTAACATCTAAAACATGAGAAATATGGTTACTAAATTTCTCATAATATAATTAACATTAAACTCTCATATATCATAAAGTAGCTCTTGATTATCACATACCAGACATGTGAATTCCTTCATCATGTATTTTCTTCAAGCATGGTAATGAACTAAATTACCATATAAATTTTATAAAATTAAGTATTCTTCATCATTCCTTGAGTAAAAAAATAAATTATTGAATATATTCCATAGATCTAATAATTTAGTAATATTTATAGATGTTTTCAAAAAATAAATCAACAAAAAAATCCTTTATTGGTTTGGAGGTCATCGATACTATCCAATTTACCTTATCCAAATAAATCATATATTAATCCAAAATAAAACCTATTTTATTAGTATTTAAAGCTTATTATGGGGTACATTCCCATAATTAAAATATTACTTTTCCATTAAATAAAATTTTCATTCTATTAAGATCATTGAACGAATTCATTCTAATCCATAACAAAAAAACTTATATTGAACAACCATTATATATGTCCCAATTCATAATTCTTTAATACAAATTAATAAATACATAAATCCTTTCATTTGAATGATTGTAATTGAATAGTTGCTTACTTTTTCTAGAATTAAATTCGTGGTTTAGGGAATTGTGTTGGGTAATCACTATTTTATCCACAGATAAGACATTAAATTCCTCAAAACATTGTCACACTATGACCCCTTTTTCCAAATTTATAATATATTCCCCTCTATTAGAGATATTCCTTTATGTTTTTCTTCCCACATTCTTGATGAGTATGAATTTTATTATTCATTTTTCTGTGTCCACTACCACATAAACTTTAATAAATCTCTATCTCTCTCTTATTTGATGTTTCATGAATCTCATTATTCTTCATGTTGTTAATCATGTATCATCAAATATGAGTTAGAATAATAACAATATCATTATCTACTTTTACCATCCAATTTTATTCTCAACTTTAAATAGTTGTCCATCAAATTCAATATTAACATGATTCCTTTTGGTTACATCCATTTACGGAAACCAAAATATTTTTTGAGAAATATTAATCTTTGTTAAAACCCACTAAATCATGAAAAATAACTTATATAATGTTTCAAACATTACAAAGTAATTTTAATGTATGAGACATTATTTTTATCCATGGTTATTGAAAGGAATTTTTTATTTAAAATTTTCAAGGTGGTTTGCAAAGTGTTTTTTAATTTCCAAAGAATATTTATTAGGGGTGTCAAACTAAGTGTGATGCTAGTCCTATTGTCATAAACAAAGTCTTAATCGATTCAAACTCAATATAGTACTTTTAGAGTTGTTACCCCGAGGTACATATATACCAAAGAGAAATACACGTTTAGTATCTAAATAAATATATATAGCTAGGAATCCACTCAATTTATACTTAACCAATATTCCAGGACATTGTTTTATCCCTAACTCTTCCTTAGACTTATCCATAGTGATGTCCCAATACATATCCTTTGAAATTAACCACAGAATATTACTAAATTTTTCTCATTCTAGATTATAAATGTTAATGAAAAGATTCATTTTATAACAACTACAGTGACCCAGTCATAACATATATGTATATTGTATTATTCTTTATAAATATTAATTACATTATAAAAATGTGTGGCATAGAACCAAAATCCTGTATTTCCATTGGAAAATTAGAAACATGATCACATAACATGGGAATGGTATTAAATATATCAGATTTAATCCTATCAAAGGTTGTAGAAAAAGTAAATTATTTTCCTAATGCATCATATAGGCTGATCAGGGTCCTCCCACTCAAAGAGGTTTCTAAGTTATTCTCTCCCTTAAACTAATTCAATTAAAATATATATATTTGTTATATTATATTAAATATGGGAATGTAATGGAATATAAATGAAAGAGATGATTAAAATAACATAAAATGAAAAAAAAATTAATTAGTGGAGAAATAAATTTTCCTTTGTGGATTAATTCATGGGTTCCATCATTCTCTTTTTCAGTGTTAAGATTGAGTTTTACAATTCAATTCTATGATATCATTCATTAAATTCTGTAATTTTAATTAGTGATGTGAATTATTTAATTTGTATATAAATATCATTCACATACTCATATATTCAAGGTCGATGGAACACCAAAATCAATAGTGTGACATCACCTATGATGAGGTACCATCATATTCCATTTAATCTACTAAATGGCTCATTTCTATCGTAAAAATATATTCTATCTTGTTGAAGGGATCAAAAATATTTATGAAAAGAATAAAAATAATTTTTAGATTAGGGTCGTACTGTACTATCACCACACATATGCACATCACTAGTTATCATCATAAACTAAATAAATCATAAGTATATAATTACAAAGTGAATGGAATTTTAACTTAACTACTCCAAGAGAAGCCTTGGGTTAGCCCTTCATTTTTTAGAGTAATAGGTCAGTACTGTAAGAATGAATAAAATAAGTAAAAAAATAATATAAATAATATGAGAGAGATAAATATAATTTAATTAATGAAATGTATTTGTTGGAGGGAACACCCCAACAGAAATATGAAATAATTATACAATTAACACAAATTAAATTTACATTGGAATGAAATCTAGGAATAAAAATAATATAAAAATAACACAAAATTAAAATAAACATCATCCTATCCCTCGACCTCCTCTCTATATGGCATGAATAAATATCCATCATTCTAGGTGAAATCATCCTTATATAGGCCATGGGGTACCATCCTTCGGTATTTAAATTTATGATATTCCAAATCTCACTTTAAGATCTCCTCTAGGGTCTGTCCCACAAATCATTTCTCATTGTAAACCGATTTAATGATCGAATTTTGGGATGTTTTAATCGTTAATGTCTAAAAAAATGGAAGTTTTACTATCAAATTTTAACATTATCTTCCATGTTTAAGAAACATTATTTTCAATTAATTGGGAAAATTTATTCTACCCAAGTAGAATAATTCAATCCCCAAAATCTAATTTCCCCATGTATGTATGGACCTGAAATCAGCTAGATCAAGGGGTCATGGTTATGAAAGTTGTTCCAAGGTATTTTCTATTTCTCCATGTATAATGTTATCTCTTTGTACCATTCGTTTATGTGATATTATCCCAACATCAATAATATACAGATCAATACATAGATTTGGAGGATTTATTTGTGAGAAACATTCATGTCCCCTAATATTTTATTCAATTACTGGATGAGAATAAATAAATTAAGCCCAAGTTTTCATTTTTTATAAAAATGAATATTTTAAATTAAAACTATCTATAAAATATTATGGCTTAAATAATTAAATAAATTTAAATAGATAAATTCTAAAATTAAGTTATTTTTTCAATTAAGCCCAAAACACACCATGAAAACAAAAATTAGGTAAATCAAGTAAAATTATTTTATATAAAGGTATTGAATTATTAAAATACAGAGGAAAATGATTAAAATATTATCTCACTCAATTACATAAACTCGACAAAATGATTATCTTCAGTCATAAAATATCAACATTAAAATTCATTAGGCACTAATGTTACCAATATTAAGATTCTAATGAAATAAAAACCAAAAATTTTCAATGTAAAATAAAATTTTCCAATATATCATTAAATATAATTTCAATTTACCATTTTCTGAAATAATAATCAATTAAATTATTTTAATTTATCCCATTCAAAAATTATGGAACTTATCCTTTTATTTGTTTTATTTTTTTAATTTTTTATTATTAATAAGTTAATTTCATGATCTACCTATCTTTTCAATATTTTCTCTCATCACAAATAACATTATTTCAAATATATTTATACTCATATTATGAGAACAAGTTAATTATCCATAATCTTGTAAAATAAATAATTTATTCACTTTGTAAAGACAAAAGAAACATAAAATCATGAGGGATATCAAATAAGTTTTAAATGACTCTATGGATTAAGGTTGGTGTGGCTTATTGATTAAAACATAATGCTTGAGGAGGTTTTTTTCTTAAGTATAATGAATGATATCAAAAAATAAGCATGTAATGAAATAATCCCCTTAAATGTATCACATCCCACTTCCCCCAAACAATCCAATAAAAGGTCATGATCCAAGTACATGATAATGAATGATTTGAACCTTCTTTAGTTTTTTACTATGCTTATTTGTTCACTTTTCACACTAGATTTTTTTATTTTTTATTTTTTCAAATTTTATGCTTTAAATAAACCACAAATCCACTAATTAAACACAATTGATAAAAATCATTAGTCTAGTAACAATGATTTTTTATTCTTCTAAGTAACAACACATTATTTTTTAGTTTTTTTAGGAATTTAAAATAATTAAGTACATTCAATAAATTAACAAACATTATTTATTCACAAAATAGTTCCCCGAAAATATTTCAAAAAATTCAATTCATACCATCCTCCATTAATAACTTTTACTCCAATAATTCAACTTTAAAATCTCATGAAAATAGTAATATTGAGGTTGGAGTGGATAAAAATTACTTTGAAATGTGGATCATTCCTAAAATGTAATTCACTGTTTCTATGGGCTAAACAAAGATTAATTTAATGGTGTGAATTTGAGGATAAATTATTTTAAAATGATTCCTCAATCATTTTAATTGTGTTTTTGTAGATTCATTACATTTAATAGTTCATATTCTTTTTTTGGTAGGTGACATGTCCCATGATCACTCAACAAGTATGATCAAGGATAAATAAGAAGGATTTTTTTTATAAAAATCTTCTTGGTAATGAGTCCTAGGATTTTGGAAAATCACTCATTTAATGGATAATAATAATAAATCATTTCAAAGGAATTATAGATATAAAGAACATGAAAAATATTTAGGAAATTTATTTACATGAATCAATTAATTTACAAAAATCATGAGTCCTCATTTAAATTTTAATGTTTTCTATTAAACACTATATTCACTATTTTACTCATTTAATATCATTTACATTGAAATTAAAATCATTGAATAAGATGATTACTAAAAAACCCATGTTTCATAGATATTTCTAGTAATGCATAATTAAAGAATCGGCATAGAATTTTCTATTCAAATCTCAAAACAATATTGTGAAAACAAATATACATATTTTGAAAATAACTTGTAAAAGTGAACTCCTTTTCCCATAAAGCTTAGTACTTTTCTTATACTATTAGGGGCTACCATTTTCCTTCATATTCCTACAAAAACTTACTTAATTAATAACATGTATCATGTTACTTAAAATAAAAAATATAATATGGAGTGGGATGAATGCTAAAATAGTCATATGACTGAGATTTAAAATACTGGATAACATGTAAAGGGATAAGTGAAGATATGATCCTCTATTTGGCCCCCAAATATTTGCTGCCTCCATTGGGTATTTCTAGTAATTATAAAAAGTTATATGGTTTTTGGGGTTCATGGATTTTATCCTCCATGTTATCCTTTTCTTAACTCTCACTTATTTTTTCTTGTTTTAGATAATTCCATTTTTTAGAGTACAACGAATCCTCTCCCTTCATAATTAGTTATATCTCTCATGGTAGGGGTAGGATGAATTATCGAACCTCATTCTATTTTGATTCAACTTATGGAGTAACTTCTTCGTACAATGTAGAATTAATAAGGTATAAAGGAATTTATATTTTAAAATTAAGGTAAGAATATATTTTTAATTCAACATAACATAAACATGATGAATGTAAGTCTGAATTACCACTTTTAGTGTGAGTAGCCTTCATCTGAGTTTCATCAGGCTCAGCTACATGTATTTCTTCATCTGATTAAGAAAATGTATTTTCATTAAAATCAAGGATATATATTTGTTTCTCAGTATATGAATGTGCCAATGCTTCTCCAGCTTCTATTAAAATGAAAGGATTGAGAAAATATTAAAATTAAATTCATTTAAGAGCGATGATGAAATTATATTGAATAAAATCATAAAATTTATAGTTTGATAAAATATAGTATTCTTTAGTTGGTTTTGGTTCACTCAGGTCTTTAGTTTTAAATTTCCCTTTAATGTGTGTCTCAATGGATAATATTAGGTTGTTAGGATCCTCCATAATTTCATAAAATTACACCACATGGGTGGGGTCTTTTTCTTCTATTTCTACCAATAGGTTGTCTGGAGCTGATTCATCACTCTTATTTATGGGATGACATTTTTTCATTCAGTATTCTTCTCAATTACTTCAATATTGACCTGAATCATTACCCATATTTTTACTAGCCTATAAGACTTCACCTTTAGTCTCAACATATTCATGGTATTCTTGAATATGGTTCAAAAAATGGTTGTTTATTGATATTCCTTGAGTTTGGCCAAAACATCATGGATTTCCTCCAGGAAATTGTAGAAAACCAGTGGAAATTACTTCTTTCCCTTGAATCATTGTATACTAATTCTATGTTTATCGACCCTGGCCATAAATTCAAGAGGAGATATCAATTTCTCTTGGCCTCTTATTATCATTTATACCATTATTATATGTGAATAAACCCTTCCTTTGAGATCCTTCTTGATAAATTCTATTTATTTATTTTTCTGCACCTATGAGAAATTGTTTAATGAAATGATAAAATTCTCATTTTAACACAGCATAGAAGAATATTTTTTTTGAAATACAATGAGAATCTATCTATAATGTGAAAAAAAAAGAAAAAATAAGCAAGCACTTATCAGTTCTCTAGAAAAGGAACTAGATTTTAATGAATCCCTCTCGCTAGGTGTGAAAAAAAATATTTTCCAAATGTGGAATAGAGGCAGAACAGGTTTGCATCACCTGAGGAGAATTCTGAGATGTTCACTCACTAAATCTAATTCACATAAAATACATTTATATGGTTGTTTTTATTAATTCTAGGAATGTAATGTAATTTAAATGAATTAAAAGATTAAACTAACATGGAATGAAAATATGTAATTAGTAAAGAATGAACTTAGGATTTTTAGATTTGTTCATGGGTTTAATAATTACCATCTTTATTTTGATTATGTTTAATAATTTGGTTTTGAGATCTCATTAATTAATTAATATTTTAAATTTAGTTGCATAAAATATTGAATTCTACTAAAAATATCCATTCCACCTCCTCTTATAATCATGGTTTATGTAACACCTAAATCGAGAGTGTGACATCTCCTAGGATGTAGCTTTATCATATTCTTATTCCCCTACTGAATGGCTCAACTCCATCTTTTGAAGAGATTGTATCTAGTTTAAGGGAGAGAAAAGATTTAACAAAATAATAGAAATTAGTTTGAGATCTATTCATAGTGGATGGTCCTGAAAACTACGCACATAGAAAAAATATTATGTCATGGTATTTTAAGACTAAAGTGAATGTGTTTTACACTTACCTCCCCTGGGCGAAAACTAGGGTTATCCCCTCATTTTTTAGGGTAATAGTTCACTTTGAAAATAAAGAAGAATAAAATAAGGAAAGAAAACAACATGAAGAATAGAATATAGAGAAATGGGATGGATGAAAAATAATGAAATGGGATGAGGTAACACTTTTACAAAAGGTTACATGAATTATTTTATAAACTAAAATTATAATTATGTGTGATATAAAACAACCTTTTAATAGAGAAAAAAAATAAAGGGAAAAATGAATATCAGCATGTCCCACAGGCTTCGCTACTTCATGGGTGCATAACTACACTTTATCATTGGTAAAATCCTCGTTATATTGGCTCGGTGGGCTACATCCTTAGGTATTAAAATTAATTATCTTCCAAATCCACCTTTAACATCTCTTCTATATTTTTTCAACCAAATGTTTTCTAACGGTATACTATTTCAATGACAAAATTAATGACTGCATTTTTCTGGATAGTTTTTAAAAATATATTGTTCTTTTTGTTGTGAACATTCACCTTTTTCTGAATTGTGTTGGGAATTATATGTCCCATTAATTAAAAATATTTATTCTCTATAGGAATAATCATTGAATTTACAAAATCTTTTTTCCCATGACTTTATGGATTTGAAATCGGTTGAATCAAGTGGGGTCATTTCTATGAATGTTTTTCTTCCAATTTTTATCTTTCCCTAAATGTAATTTAACCTCTTTTAGATTATAGATTTATGAGATATCATGCCAACTTCAAAAATATATTGATCCATGAACTGATTTTGATAATTTACTTGTGAGAATATATTGGGACTACAAATATTGGATTCATGTCATGGTCCAAAAGAATTAAATTAATACCAAGATGTATTTAAGACTATAAAATGGTATTTCATAATTTAATTCAATGTATAAATATTTATCACCAAAATAATTAAATAAATTAAAATAGTTAAATTAAAAAATTATTCAATTTTTAAATAATTCCAAAACACACCAACACCCACAAAATTATACAAATTGGATCAAATTATTCTATTTTAATATATTAAATCATTAAAATAAATATGAAAATTGGTGAAAATATTATTTCCATTAGTTTCCAATAATTATCTTCGCCTTTAGTACTTCTACTTAAAACCATTCTTTATAACCTATAAAAATGAATCATCAGAAAAAAGTGACCTCAAATTCTCTATAAGGTTAAATAAAATAGATATATAATCATAAAATGTATATAATTGTACAAGAACATGATTCTGACATTTGAAAACCATACCCTTCATATTAAATTTTAAAATCACAAATTAGGGAATAAATAATAGATTTTATAAGACATGTCGCATAAGATAATCAAATAACATGGCTCTTAAGAGCGAAATATTCTCTTATGACATTGACTTATCGAAAACACATCATCTTATAACATTTTGAATAAGTATTAATAGAAAAAAAATTGTTAATTATGCTATGTACATGAAATTAGTCACTAGAATAAACTTATACCCATACAACTAGGTCCACTCATATCATTATGGAAATTAATTACATGTCTTTTAATATCATTGTGAACATGTAATTAGGTTCACACATAACATTGTGAACATGTAATTAGGTTCACACCTAACATCTCCAGCGTGTACTCAGGTTCACATATAACATTATGAACATCTAATCATATACACGAATAACAATATGAAAATTTTATCTTCTTCTCAAATAAAATTATGAGAATATAATCGAGTTCACTCAAAGCATCGTGAATATGTAATCAGGTTCAGGAATAACACTACCACAATTTAATTACAATAATGCGTAATATTTTTGACACATAATTTGGTTCACACATCACATTTTTAACATGTCTTTAGTTTCATCCATAATATTGTAAATATATAATTAGTTTCATTTATAAAACATATACTCTTGAGTTATTCATAGTTACGCAATGCAATGGATAGAGATATAGGTCCCACCTTTTACATAGTGAAATCTTACATATGTGTGCCTTAAAATCATAAACATTCATCAAATCATAACTCATGAAATGAAATGGGTATCATATAAATTTAATGAATACATAACCTATGGAAAATATATAGTTTTCATAATCATTTTATCATAGAATAACTCATAAAAATAAGATATTTTCATAAACAGATAATATTGTCAAGACCATGAAAGAGGAAAATGTTTCATAAAAACATGTCAATAAAAATATAAACCATTTAGTGAAATAATAATAATGGTATCCTTAGATCATATCCCTAGTAAATAATGAGTTAAATTAAAGTATTTCATCTTATATAGAGAATTATTTTGAAAGATAACATGGAATATTTCGTGAGGAAACAAACCATTCCTTAGATATCCCTCTTTAAAACATAAATCATTTTCAAAAACCATTTATTTGAAAACCACAATTAAAAATTTTAAACTAATTTTGAAACTCAATTAAAACATTTTATTGAGTAAAATAATATTTTCTCTAAGAAAAAAGTAATTTAAAACAATAAAATTGTTGAAATCCATTTTTCTTTGAAAATAACCATTAATTATTAAATAGATTTATTTTAAAACCATATTAAACACTTTATAAAACATAAATAATTTTAATAAATAATATTTATTTAAAATTATCATTATATATCATCTAAAATATTTTTAAAATAGATTTAGAAAAACATTTGATAGAACACGGATTTCCAACCGAACAGAGAAATGAATTTCGATTTTGTTAAAAATATTTTCTTATTTTTATTTATAAATAATGGGTGGATAAAGGGAAAAATTACCTAATGATGTCGTTAATAACAATAGTATAAGAAAATTAACGAGAATTATTGATATTTAGATCATTATATTTGAATATTGGAGACTTAATGCTAAAAAAGCATAAAAAATAATGAGATTTTTACATAAAATATTTAAAACTTTGATAACATTGAATCAAAAACCCCATTAAGGAAAAAAGATTAAACATAAAATATATTTAAGATAAGTAAAATTATGATATTCATTGTAAATGGTGATATATATATAAATCATCAAAGAATAAAGGTGCATAACATAATGTACATCTCATGGATGAAAAGTGAGACAAAATTCCCTTACAGATTTGCAATATTTTAAACATTAATCTCCATGAAAGAGAGATCCTAAAATGGATATATAAATATGGATTAATTTTTTAATAATTAACATAAAATATATTCTTGGGAAAAATATAAATCACATATAAGTAAGTTGTGTTGATTATAAGCAAGTGTTGAGGAAAAGTAAAATTGAGATGGAAATATATTACTAAATGAGTAACTTTTGAATCGTAATCACCGTTAAAGAATAATGTAAATGAAAAAATTATTTATAATAAAATGATTTTGATTCATGATATATCATGTCATATTTTAGTATATAGAAAACACAAAATAAATAATTAGTGAATATATTAATTATGTCAACAAAAAAACATTCTAAATACCCTTATGTTATGACACAACTTCTATCAAACTCATTCAATCATCCTATTCTTTAGGTATCCAATGCTGGTTATCTATAGAAAATTCAAAGGGTTTCTTGAAACAAAAAGTAAGGCTTCTGGGATTATAATAATTATGTTGGGAAGTGATTTTGGAAAAGTTTGGTTGACCATGATGGCTTGGGAGGTATGAAGTAGGGGGGAGTGAGTGCTCTTTTATAGTTTAAGAGGAGTTGAATTATTTTAAATACAAAAATGTATTCATTATTGTGATGTATCACATACATAATTTGGATCCAAAATTTGATAATAATAGTGGGGATGGTTTATTTTGGTCGATACAAATCTCAACCATGAAAATAAATTCATTTTCATGAAGTCCTTCCTTAACTTCCCCTTTTCCCTATTTTTCCTTTGGATCTTATTCTAGTAACTAATTTTCTAACCTAGTTAATTTTTATATTAGAAATATATTAAAGGCATAATTTTTTTAGAATTTATAACCACTAATTCAAAAATATTATAAAAAACATATAAAATAAATTCTACTATTTTTTGAAATTAATTCTACATAAGTGCACATTATGGTAAAAAAAACTACATTAACTCAAACTACACTAACATGTTTTTTACTATTTTGGTGTATTATGTTCATTATGAAAGATCAATAGGTAAATTAATGGAATTTAGATTATATATATTAAAATTTACAAATAACATTGTAAAAGATAGGAATATTTAGTAATTTTTAATCATTTAACAAAATATAATTTATTATAAAATAATATTGATGTCACTTTTAACTTTTTTTTATTCAATTTGAATATAAAATTATCCATAAAATAGTTTAATTTTAATATATTAATGAAATACCTATGTAACATTAAATATTCATCTAAAATATTAATAGAAGTTTATAATTCATCTAATTTACCACAATATTAAAATTTTTATTATGATTTATTGGCGTAAATTATTCACAAAATTATTACTTTATTGGTGTCTCTTAATAATTTAATGTAATTATTTAAAACATAAAAATTGAAATTAAATATTCATGATAAAATAAGTAATTTAACAATAAATATAATATTTATAACAGAGTATGTGATTTTTCATCTCCCAAATATTTATAAATATTAAAGGCAATGAAAGTTCATTTTTCTTTTTCTTTACATAACTTATTATATATTTAAATTTCATGGAATATTAACTCCCTAACTCATTAAAAAATATAAAAAGTTTACAATGGTCTAAATATGTCCATAAACTGGGTGTTGGACAAGTTGGTAGGTAATTTTACACCATATATTCTATGTTAGACAAATAATTAAATTCAATTACCTTTATCACGATAATTAATTTTAACTATTTTCCATAATAACATTGGAAAAAAATGATTTTATATTTTTATAAATTATATGTTATTATAATCAAATATATGGAATCCATTTTAACAAATTTAATTAAATTAACTTTTATAATTGAATTGAAAATTAATGTTACATATGTGATGAGAGACAATGTTTTTAAAATCAAATATTTTAGAATTTTACGGTGATTTTATATAAAATTAAAACACTATAAGTATTCCAATGACCTAAATTGTATTAATATATGCATAATTGAACTATTTTTATTTTAAAACCAATTAAAAATGTAGTTATATATTATAAATTATTTAAATGATGAGGAAGTTTTCAATTAAAATTTAGTATTTTTTTACTATTCATCAAATAATGATACATCTTTGAAAAATAAAAACAAATCACGCAAATTTAATTTTTATATTCGTATTTTAAAAATGATGTTTATTTTTACCTATGAATTCTCTGGAAATTTTAAATTTTAAATTTTAATTATGTGCACCAAAAATTATTAAACATTATTTTTGAATAGTTATTCTATTTTCAAAAAAACATTTCTTTTTCTTTTAAATAATTTTTACTTTTTTCTAATATATTGATAACTACTTAACATGTGAAGACTATATATTTTCATATGTTTTTTAATAATGTTCATGAAATTGTTCCAATGTCTATGGGATAACTATCATATTAAAAAATAATACTAACAGTATATTATAGATTGATAAAAATCACTCTCATGTGTAGTGAATCTTATTAAAGGAACTCAATATTATGTGTAATATAAGACATATATAGTATTACGTGCACTACAAGCTAAAATAAGTTTGGTCTTTAGTTCAAGATTATATTTTTTTTGTGAATTAATAATTATTGACATGTTTTACTTTATGATTCAAGCCATAAAATAATTTTAATTTATTAAAAAACTTATTAATAAAAACTTGAGGTGTTACATAATATATCCTCTGGGTATGTTCTTAAGATTATGGAAATCAATTTTCAAAACACTGTTATGGATATATTAATGATTTTAAATAATTATCTTATAAAATTTTTAATATAATAACAATGTTTAACCAAAACTTGAAAAAAAGTAATCATACGTTTAACATGAAAGTATCATATGTTAAAATGTAGTTACCTAGAATCTACAATGTATTATAATAATATAAATGAGAAATCTTAATTTCTTGACAATCTTATTGTATTACTAATAAAATGAAAAAAAATGATTTCTTAGTCATACTTAATACCATGAGATTGATATTTTCTTAAAACTATTAGGTATATGCATTACTAATTGACATTTATCAATAATGTTTTGATATATTCTAAATGTTATGTGGATAACGTGAAATATATAAGGATTAATCTTTAGTAGTTATAATTTAATGGGGTGGAAATATAAATTAAATAGTAATAATAACCATGAAATGTGGGATAATAACAAGGTTATATTGCTGTATATAACAATTAAAGAACTCATTATTCAGGTATGGATAACACCTACACTTAATATACAATTGTTTATGATATAAACATTGTAATTTGAATTTTTAATATATAAGATAAATAATAATTTGTAACCTTGGTATTCATAATTAATTCAGGATATTGTTTGATAAGTTTGTATTATTATTGGGATTGTGAAATTTACTATTAAATGTATAACTATATGAATTAGGGGTTAATAAAATTTTAGGGTTATAGATAGTGTAAATTTTTAGAGGAATATATAATCTAATTATAGATTACTATCATGGATATTCAAATAGGTTCTGGTTTTTGTTTTTATTGACAGTATATTATTAGGGTATATAGATACATTGTATATCTTTGTACGACTGTTTTAGGTTTTTAGAATGATAAGGTTTGTTTTCAGAGAATATATTTAAATTATTATTTGGTTTATAATATTTTATGAATGTTTATAGTAATTTAGGAAAACTATTTTCAGGACAATAATACTATGTATGATAAAACACACCTCAAAAATATAGGCTTAACCATGAATGAAGTGGTTTAAATTAAGATATATGAAATCTGAAATAAAAAAAAATTATGGGGTAACATTATGAAAATGGAAACGGGGTTTATGGATGAATTCCATTTATTTTACTAATTATAAAAATTTCCGTATATTGTAAATTTCTTTCACTCATGTCAACCCTTTTTGTTTTATTAATTAAAGTAACTACAAGAAATCATATGTTTTAGGTACAATGTGGATATTATAAAAATGGAAAAACATTGGAATGGGAGATATATTTAATATCCTTTTGATTATAAAAAACCTGATATCAAAAAATATGTTTAACAATCTGAACATATTCATAATCCCAAACACACCAAGGAAGAGAAATGTAACACCCAAAGATTTTAGTATATATTTCATTTGAAATGACTTTAATTCATTTTATATATTAATTTACATGAATCAAAATATTGAAAACAAACCTAAATATATATGTATATAATTTTATATAAATTTTTTAAAAAATAGAAATATCCTTGTAGGATGTTTTCGTATTTTTATAAAAATATTTTATTTTTCTGTGAATAGTGAAAATTACATATTTTTGTAAAAATAGCATTTATTTTTATTAAATCAAGTAATTGAAAATTTTTAATTAAAACATTTATTCGGATTAAATTGATATAATATCAAATATAATTACATTATAATCTTTATTTTATATAATTTTGATATACAACATTTTTGATGCCTAAAATGAATTTTCCTGGAAAACTGTTTTTCTCACATTTTACAAGATTATTTTTAAATAATGTTTTAGAAATTACAAAATTCAATTTGATAAAATTGATTCCATTTTTTTAATTATGAGTTTGAAATTTAAAAAATATGCCCCTTTTATTTTCATATATTATGAATTGTACCCAAGCTACAATTTATATCCTTGGTAGTGGGAAATCAGATAATTAATGTTAAACATAATGTGACATGGAATTAAAAATATATCCAACACTTTAATTTTTTACTTTTTATGAGTCTTTTACATCAAAAATCATCCAAATATCAAACATATTTCTTTTTGTTTCCATTAAAATTTGATTTTTACCATTATATTATTTAATTAAAGGATAATGTAAAAAATTGCACTCTCTTGTGTTTAATATCTTTTATATTTTTTTAATGGATAAAAATATATAAAAATATATTATAAATATTTATTTTAAATATAAATTAATTTCTTTATTATGTTAATTTATTTTAATTTTTTTGTGGTGAAATAAATACCCAAAATACTTACGCAATGTTGTTGGGGTATTTATCAATTTAATAGAAAAATAAAATAAATGGTTTTTAAAATAAATCATATTAATATTTATGTGTGACTTATAATGTCCCGTAAATATTTTAGATATATATAATATATTTGGGATGTTTTAAGGAATTATATTATAATTCCTTTTTGGTCATGTAATTTTTAGTGTCAAATTAAATTATTAGTTCCACAAATGGCATTGATGATATTCTATAACAAATAATATTTCATTAAATTATCAAATTAATAAAATTAATATATTCATAAAAATTTAATGGATTATTTTTAAAATATATTACAGGGTACATTTATGTGTATTTATACATCTTATGGTCTCATTTGTGACCCTTAAAGGCTATAAAACTTGTATATTCTGGTAATCTTCAATAGGGTTAATTGGGGTTAAAACTAAATGATAATGTTGAAAACATAACAAAAACCTATACACCTTTTATTATAAGATAATATTGATACTACTACTCATATTGTATTTTATTAATATCAATTTTGATAAATATTTTCATGAAAAGTAGTTTTTATTAATTTTATAGCTTAAGAAATGCCATGAATGCCCCTCCCCTAACTATTAAAGGGAGCCTCGTCTCTATTTTCATTACAACATAATGAAAAGTATAGATAAATAATACCATACACATTTATCTTATAAAAATCCTTATCTAATTTATATAAGTATAGTTCTTTAAAAAAATCAAATGCTTATCTCATAAGAGGATATCTAAAGTATGTCTACTGAAGTAGAGGTAGTCGTCCATACCGACTCATTATAGTTTATTTCTTATTATATATAATTTCAAAGAATTATACCATTGTATAAATAATAAATAGAGTATCATTAATATACTATGATGTGTTTATGATTGAGGTATTATAATATTCCATGTTTTTTATATCCAATGAAAGGAGAAACATTGCATGTGGGTAGATACAGTTTACCATCTCCACATAGCTGTGAAATTAGTTTTTCATTTCCAAATTACATGTTTGGTTATAATAGTGAATCTAATGATTATATTTGATTTTTATGAACTAATTACACTTTTAAAATTATAATATCACATCTACCTTCTTACTTTTAAATTTTTTTAAATGATAATATCTCTCAGGGTTATGTGGGGACTACCTCTTCTATAAAGTGATGTGATACATTTTTCATTTACAAATTATGTGGATGAAAAGAATTGATCTCGAGGACATGTTTCCCTCAGAAGTAAAAAAACCCAATCAACTACATGGATTCAATTTCAACACTATATATTTAAGAGGTTTCTGAAAAGAAGTGAGATTCAAATGAAGGTTCAGTGGGGGTGGAATATACCCTCTCGATCAGTATTATAATAGTGGATGAATAACTAAATAATATAAATTGCTGTTGAAAAAAATTGACAATCACAAATAAGAAATCCATAACCTAGAAACTCATGTAAAATATAACATGGAATTTATATAAAGATCAATATATACAAATAATACCATCTAACTACAGGTGATATGTACAATAGGTCTAGACTAAAAAAGAAGAAATAATAAAAAAAATCCAACTCCTGTAGGAAGCCCTAGAACTTCTTTCCCTGCTCACATATCATGTCTTAGTCCATAAAATAAAACTGCATGAAGCATAATCTATGATCTTGGTCTACATCCATGACATCTATCTAGTTATCAAATGATAGACCGAGTAGGGTGTGAGTAAAACTACGTTAGCCACCACCGATGAAGTCTAATTAAAAGTAATTCAATGAATATAAAATGTAATAGTGTGCTAATACATTAAATATAGTAGTGAATACATTACTATAATCTTCCTAGGCATGGGTTCCTTATGTATACCTGGACAACTATATAGTCTTTGGACTATTTTTTGATGTATATAAGTATTCTATATTTTTTTCAAATACACCAATGACCCATGTTATATAACATAGGAATACGTGTACATTGATAACCATATATGGTCTCGCATTTATATAAGGACCATTATTACAATAATCTAAACCAAATGGGACATGGAGCTTCATGTTAGAAAATATCAATATAAATAATGATTAATTCCATTTCCAACTATTTCAATAAAAAATAAGGAACATTGTGTCTATATATTTCAAATTAATAATAGGGAAAACGATTCTTATAAATATAATTAATGAGATAATACACATCCTACTATTTTAAAAGGGTAACGAAGAATGAATTTTCTAAATATTTTATATTTCTATTGAGTAATTTCATGTCAAATAATTTAAATATAACTATTGGGGAATAATGTGTCCAATAAGTTCAACATAAAAAATGAGGAAAACCAAGTCTAACATTTATTAACTATTTAACTCATGTGCCTTTTGATCCAATCTAAGGAATTTTATCTTGGGAATCAAATTATCACTCCTGGAATATCATAAACAATTATCAAAGGTTGAACAATAATATATAATTGATACATTTTATTTAATTGAACATAAACATTCAATTTATAAGGGACACACCAAAAAATTGTAAGAAGTAAACAAGGACCTAGTGGTCGACTGAAACCATTCCATAATTAATTATATTTTATTTATCATATTAAAAACATGTAGAGGGGTCCATGTGATTATAAGTTACATATTTTAATTCAATTGATCCATTTAGGTCGGCCTAGTATAATAGTCATAAAATATAGTAAATGATCAAGGACCAAGGGGTGTATCCAACCCACCTAAAAATCAATTCCATTCAATTTATAAATTCACCAGAATGTGAATGAATATAGAATTTTAATAAGTATTTTGGATGTAGGATAAGTGTAATTTGGTTCATCTATTCATTCATTTGATTCATTTAAGTCATTCCACTAGAAATTGGAAATCAAAACACCATGAATGTTTTTCTTTTTCTCAAAGAATATGATTATAGCTATGAATATTTAATTGAATCCATCATAAGGGGTGTTTCAGGTTTAATTCATCACCTCTGACAACATCAATGGTCAATAAAAAAATTAAATCCATGGTATAATAAATTCATTTAAGTATTAATTCATTTTAGGTGAAACATGAGGAACGTTCAACAGGTGGCACAATAGAACATTTAATACATTTTATGAAATAAGGTAAAAATATATAAAAAACCTACCTCATGAAATTGAAGATTTAATAATCCTATATCTACAATTTATTTGATCCAAAATGAGGTAAAATTTACATCATAAAAAAATCCTTGAAAATATGAAATATGAGATCACATGGAAATAGAATTCAAAATGAAAAGAGAAACTAAAAAAATAAGTAATTGGTCTATAAAACTTATCAAGGGTCATTAAAAATGATGAAGGATGGTCTAATCTGAGCTTAGGTGAGGTACATCCATCAAAGACTAATGGAGGAAGATAGGGATATATTCCAACCACTAGGGATGATATAGGAATCAAGGGGATGATAAGGGAAATATATTTGAGGGGATAATATGAAAAATAGTAATTTTTATTTCTTATTAATGAGATATATATTTTTTCCATATTGTAAAGTTAATCATGTGAAAATCATGCATGACTCACTACCCATACCCCTATCTCCTCAAACATTTGAAATTCATGGTTTGGAAACACAAAAACCAACTGTGTAATTCTATCTACCATCCTGAAATAACTCACATGGTAATCTATTCCCATCTAACATTTTTTGGAAAAAACTATATTACTATGTAATTAGGATGATGTGATTGGGTTTTATGGTTAGCACTAACCTTGTTATAACAATGATCGCATACCTTCCTCCCTTACAATGGAGTTATTGAATCCCAACACTTTTGGAAATAATCCAATCTCCCAAGAAATTAATTAGACCAAAAACCTCACCCAAGACAACTCTTTAATGTGTTCCAACTCTCATAATTACATTGTATTTCATGGTTTAAGAATTTATTCATATGCCCAAACAAATATTCAAATTTAATTTTAATTTCTTGATAGATCCAAGATAAATGATCTTACAACATCCCCACATTTGAACATATCATCTCCGATAATCCCTAGTGTAAAAATAATACATAACCCAACCTACTTCTTTTATTAATTTCCTTCTGAAATGGTCACTTTACATTTTTAGACACCCAAAACCACTCAAAGAAACACTTTTAATCATACGGTCTCTAAACCATTAAAACACAATATAATGATTGTAACCACTTATGAAACAATAAATTGACACTTAATCAAGCCCATATAAACTAAGGCATGATCACATACTTGTAGCTTTAATCAATCAACATATGGTTCTCCACAGCATAGGGTCATTCCATGAACATCGTATTAATAGAGTCGTACTACCACCATTTGTATGGTCTACAGAATCTTGCCCTTAGAAACTTAACGATTCTCCAGGAACATTTTTCAACTCATTAAACAAGTTCACACACATGATGGAACTTCCAATGGTCCTCTATTTTACAATAATATTAAAATTCCATTCAATAAAACATAATTTGGTCATGGAAGTGTTTTCTATAAAAACCCTATACAATCTTTTCATTATACTCATTCCAATCCAACAACATGTCATATTCAGTTCCTCAAACAACCACATATAAATTCTCAAGATGACTAAATAAAAACACCATTCATACAACTTATTTGTAAATACAATAATATTTAATAGTTAACACATCCAAAACAAAATCATAGAATAATTAATCCATGGAGTACCACTATCATACCAAACATGCTCATTGAATCCTATACTTGACTTATAATTTTATCTCCCAACAAAAACCATCCTCTTTTGTTCTTCCTCACCATGATCTAGTGTCAAAATTCACTCAAATATCAACCAAAACCCTTGGACCATCACAAACCGTATTTATACTAACAACCACACTCTTACGTCACTTGTGATTGAATTTGATGATGTATAAATAATTTAAAAAGAAAATAAACCATACAATATTCAATTTGTCCCACAGTCTCTAATATCCAAAACGACAATCACATAACTGATCTCAAGGTCACATGGGGAGTACCAACCATTGAATAGAATCTAAATCCTCACTTTAAGACTATCCTTATAGGTTTACCACATAAAAAGAGTTCTTGTTTATCTCAAGCCTTGATTCATCCATCCATGGTCATAAAGACTGGAGAGTCTAGGAATCTCATCATTTTTTCAGATCTAACGTGAACATCACCCATCAACCATTATGACTTCAGGAGACTTGTTCAAATGGATATAAACAAGTTTCAACTCACAATGAGGGTCACCATCCTCAGTAGCCAGTGGTGTACTCCCCAAACTAGGGATTACCTTAAATCAATCCTTAAGTAAAAATTCCAATGAGTCCCTCCATCAAACCAAGTAGTTAACTTATCATCATAGTTCATAGTCAATTATCTCTCAATGTAAATAGGATAATGTTAAAATAATAGTAAATGTCATCTCCAAACTAATAGTACACTAAGTTTTCACTAATATCCATGTATCCCTGTCTCGAGCCATGCTCACATCAAACAAGGTTATAACTCCATTTAACTAACCAGTAATAACATGTATCTGAAAAATTAATGTAAATTTCCACTTGAGGGTAAATCCTATTACTGCACATGGTTTATTTCAAAATTATCCCTCATCACTAGGAACCACTTTTAATATACCCAAATCATTAGGCCACCATCCCAAGAAGTGTAACATTTAAAAGTCTTGATCCTCAGCATGCACCCATCCACTCACCTATTTTCCACACCAAACTATTGCCACATGAAACTGGTGAAAACCAAAATTTCCATTCATAGTGTGATTAAATCCCCTAACACATAATTCAATACCCAACAAATGCCCCTATGAGTCATTCTCCAAAATGGAACAGTTCATTATTCTATATATAACATCCATTTTAAATATGTCAGGTTATCCAATGGAAGCCATTTTCAATACCAGGAATATTACCAATTCCATAATTTATCAAATGATCACCTAACTCACATCAACATTTTGATAATTAAAGAGTATACTACAAAACCACTAGCCTATAGGGCCATTCCACCCAACCGTCATTCTCATAAAATCTAGTATCGATACTAAAAGACACTAAGTGCTTCCTTAGAAACCACAAACATCACCATGACTATATCAAAAAACCCAAGGACCTATAATGAATCTGTCTAGAAAATATTATATAACCATGATGACCACCTATAAATGCTACATAACCCTAGTCCAACCTATCTCACAGGATTCCCTTGACCAAAACAAATGCAGTTGACTCACTGGGGTTAGAGTTAAAGTAATGGGCCTCTAGGTCTTCATCCAAACCCCTCCATTCAATCCTCAAAACAATTCCACTTGTCCTGACCACATAGAACTAAGTTTTATTGGATAATAACAATATCCCACTTTATGGCCTATATTATATGGCATCAAACATACTTGAAAGATCACCCTATCTCACTCTAAAAATAGATAAAATGAATATAGGTGATATAATCCTCAACCAAAAAGGTTCGTGATTTTTTCCCATAGATTTAACAACTTCACATGCCAAGAATCGACCTACAAAGTCCTGATCCTCTCTAGGCATAATCATAGGGTAATGATCCTTGAAGGGAAACAATTCACATGTAATACGATAAAGAGATTGTACTAACTAGGAATCCACATACAGCAATACCCCCATGATGTTCAACATACCATACAACCCAGGGGAGTAATTTCATGAAATAAGATTCCTAACCAATATAAATGTTGTAGGAAAGCACCTTAAATTTATAGAAACTTACTTAATAATTTTATCAATTTCCCATATATATGGGCTTTTGAACAACCTGGATGACCCCTTACTTATACAAGGAATCAAATAAAAACATCATTCATAACAATAAAGGTGTCACACCTGGTCCTTGCGCTGCCGCATGTTCCTAATTTTTATGTTTTACCATATAATTTTATCTGCTTCAAATGATTATTTCTATTATATATATATATATATGAAATGCGGGGCAATCCCAACTGGGTTTTTGCGCTTTTGCAATGATAAATTAATGTTTTGGCCTTGACACGTGACCTCGCTGACGCCGCATGACCTCGCCCGGCTCATCGGGACTTGACAGCATGCGACGCACGGGCGAAACATAATTGTGATGCCGTGCGACTTCGCCAGCGCCGCTGAGTGAACCTCCCTTCGTTCAATTAGCAAAATAGTAATAATAATTATAATAAAGAAATAAAATCAAATGTGCGATAAAAATTTAATAAATTATTTCAATAATAACAATATTATTACTTGTTGAGGATGTTATTTTTAATATTAATATTATTATCATTATTGTGATAAGTGTTAACTCTTATTTTATTTTATTACCACCCTTTTATTATTATAAATGTATTTTGTTTTATATTTTTCTTTTCTTTTTATTTATTTATCTTTTTTATCCTTTCCTTTTTTTTCCCACTTCCTCCCTCCCCCCCCCTCTCTTGCGCCACGATCTATCCCCCTGTAACCCTCCTACCCATCGCAACCCTCCTCTCCACACGTTGTGCCGCCACTGACAGCCTCCCTATTTTCCCCCTTGAGTCGCGGCAGCCTCCCCTCTTCCCATCGGACCAGCTCTCCCGGCCAGCACTGTCCGAGAACCTCCACACACAAGACGTCCCACATGAGTCGCGCCCTGCTTCTCCCCTTCGGCTGCTTCCACCAGCAGCCTCTCCGGCGGTTTCCTAGGGCCAGCTCCCCTCCCATGCTTGGGCATGAAACCCCCCACTTCCCTCGGCCTTCCTCCCTTGAACCCTCTACTCGCCCCAATGTGCATCACCTCCCCGTCGAATCCCCTTTCCAGCATGGCTGGGTCCGGCACGACCACTGCCCGCGACTCCCCATGTAGCAGCGACCCCACCTACTGGCCATCTTCCGTCCAGCGGATGCCCCTCCGGTAAGCCTTGTTCTTCCTTGTGGTGTTATGCCGCTCATTAGGGGTTCAATTTTAGGGTTTGATCTTAATTTGTATCGGTTCAATTTCATGATTTATGGTTCACCTTTGGTTTGTTTATGGTGCGCATTAGGTTCGTTTGAAGAATTCAATAATTTTCTGGGTTAATTCTTGATGTTTTAGTTCAATTGTTTGTTTAGGGTCGATTTGGTTTTGTTTGATTTGCGTTTGATGTGCGGCGGTCGCTGCGCACCACAGTTGTGAAGTCTGCGATGACAAGGTAGGTGGTTCCATGTTTAATCATTATTTGATAAATTAATTTGCGAGTTTAATTTGTTTAGCATGTTATTTAATTAATTGGTGTAGCGTGAATTGAGTTTTCATTAGAGTTTGATTTGCATTGAAAATTGTTAGTAGCCTGTTGATGTACGTGTGTGTTTTCTACTGTGAACTTTTATTTAGTTGTTAGATATTTTTTTTATTATGCGGTGGGCTTATTAACTTGAGCAAGTGGTGAAAATAGTATCCTTGACATGAAGTCGTGTTCGTTTCGTCGTAAAAGAGGGGTTTGTGTTGGTTTACTGGTTAATGCTAAGCGATTTCATCCAAATTATTTTTTTTCTTAAGATTTTATTTTTGTCTTGTTAAATTATGTGGTTTATGAATTTTTGTTTTTAATATTGTAAGGTTTTCTTCCATTAAACTACTCGGGTGGTGCATGCCACACTTTAAAATTTTGTGTGAGTGCGTGCGACGTGTGATTGCGTTTGAACTTATAAATGGTTACTTTAGTTTGTGAAAAGACAAGTGACAATTTTTTTTATTGCTTTATAATTTCTTCTATGGTTTACTTAATTATGGAAATGGTGCTAAACATGTTTGAAAAAAATGATTTAGTGTGTGCCGTATTTCAAAATAGTGTCTACTTGTGTAAGTGGTGGTTTGTTTAGCGATGAGGTTCTTCTGAAGTGTGCAGATGATTTAATTGTGTATGTAACCAATGCAAATATTGTTTTGAAAAGATTTTGGTGTGGGTGCAGTTTTAAAAGCGGATTTGGGTGTTAAAATTGTGTTTTGCGTGTGTAATTACCCTGTTTGGATTTTATGTAATATAGTGACATGTTACATGAACTTGAAACTTGTTTGAGCACAAACCGGGAAGCCCGGGTAGCTAGGAGGGTATACTAGACTAGTGAGGTAGTGTTCCGGAGGTGACTCGACCCGGTTTCACTAGTAGGATTGACGATTGCAACACTAACTAAACATATGCATTTCTGAGGGTCGTGGTCTTCTAAGCCACGTTTTCTGAGGGTCGTGGCCTTCTAAGCCACGTTTTCTGAGGGTCGTGGCCTTCTAAGCCACGTTTAACCGAGACACGAAGATCTAGGGACCCAAGCTAGCTAGCGCCCATGCGGCCCCTCCCGTATTAGTGATCATTGGTCACCTTACGCCCATCTGTGCGAAAAACTGGTTATTTTAAAAAGTGAGTGTGTGTGTTTTAATTTAAGTTGTTCCATTTGAAACTGTTTTCTTTAATCCCGTTTTCTATTAAACTGTTCAAGCTTTCATTTTCTTTTCTTTAGTTAATTTTGCAAATGTATTTGTCATTTAATGCTTATACATGGAACCTTTTTATTGGGTGACGTCCTACTGGGCTCTTTGCTCACACCCTGCATACACCTTTGGGTGTGTGTAGGCCTTGTTCTCTGTGTATTCCAGGTTGAGGCACCGTGCTCAGTGATGGTGGATGGTCATTGGTGGTCTTCTCATGAAGGTTAACGTTTGTGACGTGTGGATGTTGCACCTCTCCTGTTGCTTTGAGGTTTGGGTAAGAGTTTTAGTTTCCGCTGTCAGCTTTTCTTTTTAGTTATTAGATGGAGTTGTAGACTTCAAACCTGTTCATAGTTTAAAAGCGTGTTTGGTTGTCTATTTCTAGTTTCAGTTTATTTATATGGTTATTTGATTTTATGTCTTTTATTCCGGGTAAAATCGTTCCCATGTGTTAGTTTTGATACCCGGGCACTTGTGCCAGCCCGTGTGGACCGGGAACGCCCTTCGGGCCATGTTGCGGACCGGTTCGGGCGCCGGGTCGGATGGCGACCCGGCCTGGTTCATGTCAAAATGGTATTAGAGGGCAAGGTTTGCTCTCTTGGGTCTTTCTCTTTTGAGATAGAGTCAGACTGGACCAAAATTAGGGTTGTCGGAACTCGGCGTTCTAGATACGAGCAATGTGCCTGGCCAGCACACCTCGTGGCGGAACTCTAGTAACCAAAGTGTGTTGAGGTTTTTCTGGGTTTTTGGTCATTGCGGTTAATCTTGTCCATGGGAAATGAAAAAGGGGTAAGGTCAGTGGTCCTAGTAAGCTCGCAGGGTCTGGCAAGCCATGTGGAGCCGGGGACACTATCCTAGAATGCCCTCCGTTGTAGTGGCATGACTGGCGTATGGCCGCCATCCATACGTTCCAGTCACCCTCTGACACAAGTTTTCTCTTGCGTCATTTCTCGTCTCTTTGTTTTGGATTCGTGAGAATTTGGTTTTTTGGTAAATATGTTTTGGTCTGGGAAAATGTTTTCAAATGAAAGGCTTTAAATAGAAAATGACGCGAAAGGTTTGGAAAGTGTGGGTTGGATGTTTTGGTTTTGGAAAAAAAATGGAATGGTTTGTTTTTGACCCTTGGTGTTCTCGTGGGAAACCACATGCATGAGTGTATATGGAAAAAAATGGTTAATGGCACGAGCAGATGAGTGCTCTAATGGATATGAGGTGGGTGCCAGTGCGGCACGAGAACATGCATGTGCGAGGCCCATGAGACACCATTGGTGTTTGTGCAACCCACTGGCTTTGCTTATTTTTAAAATGTCTTGTTAAAGAAAATGTTTGGTGTTTTAGTAAAAAGTGTTTGTGTGGCGTGTCCTTGTGTTTTTGAGATGTTGGATGCGTGGCGTTTTGAACTGAGTATTATTTCTGAATGGTTTATGTCCCGAGTTTGAGTTCTTATTTGTAAGTTGGTATGTAAGCGTGTGGTTAGTAAATTCCTTTGAAGATTACATCGGGGAGCACTTGCAGTGGTTTCCCCTGCACGTTTGGTGTTTGCTTGTGGTATGTCTTGACTGTTGGACCAGTTTGGTTGGGTCCATAGTTTTCTTTATTGACTAGTGTATGCCCCCATAAATCATTGGCATGTGATTGAAGTACGACTACGGGGAATTCCCCGTTGGCCGACACTCCAGTTGATCGAAGGATTCTTTTTTTGAATTCTGGAATTAAACCCACCTTTACTTTTTACAACTAAGTGGATCCTCTCGCACTGGGATGACAGATGCACGGGGAGTTGAACAGAGTTTTGGTTTCTTTGAGTTGCCTGAGTCATCGAGTATGAAATTTGACGTCGTTACGCTTGAAGGTTTCCCCTAGAAATGGCGAAAGAAATTCCAGTGGGGAAGGGTGAAGGCGATTGAGAGCTGTCAGTGCTTATCGATGTTTTGAATGGTTGGTAGTGTTTACATTAGCCGCAAGGGTCATGTTCGGTGACATCTTTCAGCGTGAGACCTCTTTGATAATCAACAGTGGTTTGGAAGCAACCCTAAGTCGTCGGTGTAGCCTATCATTCTAAATGACCTCTGATCTTTGGTTTTTCTTTTTTAAGAAAGAGGTTTACGTTAGGCCACTAGTGTGGCAGACCCAGTCACATGGGGATGCTATGGTCAATTGCAGGAATCATGTGTTGTTTAAGACCTAGTTTGAAGTCCTTCTCCGTATAATGTTCCTCTCAACAGTAATGGTCATGTTAGGTGACGATTGGTGGTGTTGTGTTCTCATTTAGTGTGACAAAGGGTGATGCGCATGCACCATTTCAACTCTGGTGTTGGTGAATGTTCTGCGTATGATTAGTCAGATGTTGTAATGTGGTGTGTTGCTGGTGTCGCCTCAGTTGCAGTGAGGTTGCGTGTGACACCAAAAGGAGAAGCTTCGCACGGGAGTCTCCCATGCCTGACTACGAGGCAGAAGATGCTTCAAATATCAGGGCTCCAGCCATAGGCCTCGGAGTGAAGCTGGTGCGTGGTCAGGATCCCCGAGAGTGTATGAGACCACGACTTTATTTCTGTCATCGGTGTTGAAAGTGAAAGCAGCCTAAATTGTTTTCTTCATTTTTTCTGCTCCGAACGAACCATCTGGTTGCATAAGGTTTTCATGATCACGTGGAGGCGTGTTCGTCTCGTTGCCTTAAAGTCTTGGGGGTTGTGTCCCACTGGATGTAATCGCTTTAGGGGTCTTTATGGGGTATGTTGGTTAAGTCAGTATCAAAGTTGAATGGGGCTCATCCAGGGATGTGGAGATGCCAGTTTGTCTTGGGTCATACTGTTGACACCCTAGTGGTTGGGCCCCTCCCTCCCCGCCCCTTGTGGTGGGGTGTTTGGCCACCGTTGAGAAGTTTTCAAAGTTCTATACTTTCTGTTAGTTCTAATGGTGGGGAGTCCTCCTGGACCTCCCTATGTTGGTTTTATGGTTTCTCCTTGGGCATTGGTAGGTTATTAATGGTGGGGAAACCCACATTGGGTCTCGTAGGAATGTCTCTAGAATGAACCAGTGCTGGTTTTTTTCTTTAATGGCGGGGGTCCACTCGAACCTCCCTGTGTTGGATTTCTAGTCCCATTTCGAGTGCAAGTATGTTCTTAATGGTGGGGAGCCCCTCGGGCCTCCCCATGTTGATCTTTTGCTTCTGTTTCTAAATTCATCTTGGTAATAAGTGAACAGAGTGATCTGTGGACGTGGTTTTTCATTCAATGGTGCTTGGGATTTTTTGGCTTATGAAGTTAGATTCAGTGGGTGGGAGGGTTTCCCTTCCTTGATCAGTTAACTGGAGGTGTTTTAGCTCTTTGGGGTGGGCGACACTCATCATAAAGTCTTTTTATGAGTTTCTCGATGTTTTCTATGAGTCACTTTCTTTGAGCACGATACTTTTGCCCCTCTTTGCTTGGTGTTTGTGGGGATCCACTTTGAACCTTAAGGGAGTTTGGTTCCCTGTTGTGGGGTTTGGTTCTGGTTGTGGCTTTCCGGGGACGGAAAGCTTTATGGTGGGGAGAATTGTCACACCTGGTCCTTGCGCTGCCGCATGTTCCTAATTTTTATGTTTTACCATATAAGTTTATCTTCTTCAAATGATTATTTCTATTATATATATATATATATATGAAATGCGGGGCAATCCCAACTGGGTTTTTTCACTTTTGCACTGATAAATTAATGTTTTGGCCTTAACACGTGACCTCGCTGACGCTGCATGACCTCGCCCGGCTCATCGGGACTTGACAGCATGCGACGCATGGGCGAAACATAATTGTGAAGCCGTGCGACTTCGCCAGCGCCGCTGAGTGAACCCCCCTTCGTTCAATTAGAAAAATAGTAATAATAATAATAATAAAGAAATAAAATCAAATGTGTGATAAAAATTTAATAAATTATTTCAATAATAACAATATTATTACATGTTGAGGATGTTATTTTTAATATTAATATTATTATCATTATTGTGATAATTGTTAACTCTTATTTTATTTTATTACCACCCTTTTATTATTATAAATTTATTTTGTTTTATATTTTTCTTTTCTTTTTATTAATATTTCTTTTTTTATCCTTTCCTTTTTTTCCCACTTCCTCTCTCCCTCCCCCTCTCTTGCGCCGCGATCTATCCCCATGTAACCCTCCTACCCATCGCAACCCTCCTCTCCACACGCTGTGCCGCCACTGACAGCCTCCCTATTTTCCCCCTTGAGTTGCGGCAGCCTCCCCTCTTCCCATCGGACCAGCTCTCCCGGCCAGCACTGTCCGAGAACCTCCACACACAAGACGTCCCACATGAGTCGCGCCCTGCTTCTCCCCTTCGGCTGCTTCCACCAGTAGCCTCTCCGGGGGTTTCCTAGGGCCAGCTCCCCTCCCATGCTTGGGCATGAAACCCCCCACTTCCCTCGGCCTTCCTCCCTTGAACCCTCTACTCGCCCCAATGTGCATCACCTCCCTGTCGAATCCCCTTTCCAGCATGGCTGGGTCCGGCACGACCACTGCCCGCGACTCCCCATGTAGCAGCGACCCCACCTGCTGGCCATCTTCCGTCCAGCGGATGCCCCTCCGGTAAGCCTTGTTCTTCCTTGTGGTGTTATGCCGCTCATTAGGGGTTCAATTTTAGGGTTTGATCTTAATTTGTATCGGTTCAATTTCATGATTTATGGTTCACCTTTGGTTCGTTTATGGTGCGCATTAGGTTCGTTTGAAGAATTCAATAATTTTATGGGTTAATTCTTGATGTTTTAGTTCAATTGTTTGTTTAGGGTCGATTTGGTTTTGTTTGATTTGCGTTTGATGTGCGGCGGTCGCTGCGCACCACAGTTGTGAAGTCTTCGATGACAAGGTAGGTGGTTCCATGTTTAATCATTATTTGATAAATTAATTTGCGAGTTTAATTTGTTTAGCATGTTATTTAATTAATTAGTGTAGCGTGAATTGAGTTTTCATTAGATTTTTATTTGCATTGAAAATTGTTAGTATCCTGTTGATGTACGTGTGTGTTTTCTACTGTGAACTTTTATTTAGTTGTTAGATATTTTTTTTATTATGCGGTGGGCTTATTAACTTGTGCAAGTGGTGAAAATAGTATCCTTGACATGACGTCGTGTGCGTTTTGTCGTAAAAGAGGGGTCTGTGTTGGTTTAGTGGTTAATGCTAATCGATTTCATGAAAATTATTTTTTTTCTTAAGATTTTATTTTTGTCTTGTTAAATTATGTGGTTTATGAATTTTTGTTTTTAATATTGTAAGGTTTTCTTCCATTAAACTACTCGGGTGGTGCATGCCACACTTTAAAATTTTGTGTGAGTGCGTGCGACGTGTGATTGCATTTGAAGTTATAAATGGTTACTTTAGTTTGTGAAAAGACACGTGACACTTTTTTTATTGCTTTATAATTTCTTCTATGGTTTACTTAATTATGGAAATGGTGCTAAACATGTTTGAAAAAAATGATTTAGTGTGTGCCGTATTTCAAAATAGTGTCTACTTGTGTAAGTGGTGGTTTGTTTAGCGATAAGGTTCTTTTGATGTGTGAAGATGATTTAATTGTGTATATAACCAATGCAAATATTGTTTTGAAAATATTTTGGTGTGCGTGCAGTTTTAAAAGCAGATTTGGGTGTTAAAATTGTGTTTTGCGTGTGTAATTACCCTGTTTGGATTTTATGTATTATAGTGACATGTTACATGAACTTGAAACTTGTTTGAGCACAAACCGGAAAGCCCGGGTAGCTAGGAGGGTATACTAGACTAGTGAGTGAGTGTTCCGGAGGTGACTCGACCCGGTTTCACTAGTAGGACTGACGATTGAAACACTAACTAAACATATGCATTTCTAAGGGTCGTGGTCTTCTAAGCCACGTTTTCTGAGGGTCGTGGCCTTCTAAGCCACGTTTTCTGAGGGTCGTGGCCTTCTAAGCCACGTTTAACCGAGACACGAAGATCTAGGGACCCAAACTAGCTAACGCCCATGTGGCCCCTCCCGTATTAGTGCTCATTGGCCACCTTACGCCAATCTGTGCGACAAACTGGTTATTTTAAAAAGTGAGTGTGTGTGTTTTAATTTAAGTTGTTCCATTTGAAACTATTTTCTTTAATCCCGTTTTCTCTTAAACTGTTCAAGCTTTCATTTTCTTTTCTTTAGTTAATTTTGCAAATGTATTTGTCATTTAATGCTTATACGTGGAACCTTTTTATTGGGTGACGTCCTACTGGGCTCTTTGCTCACACCCTGCATACACCTTTGGGTGTGTGTAGGCCTTGTTCTCTGTGTATTCTAGGTTGAGGCATCGTGCTCAGTGATGGTGGATGGTCATTGGTGGTATTCTCGTGAAGGTTAACGTTTGTGACGTGTGGATATTGCACCTCTCCTGTTGCTTTGAGGTTTGGGTAAGAGTTTTAGTTTCCGCTGTCAGCTTTTCTTTTTAGTTATTAGTTGGAGTTGTAGACTTCAAACCTGTTCATAGTTTAAAAGTGTGTTTGGTTGTCTATTTCTAGTTTCAGTTTATTTATATGGTTATTTGATTTTCTGTCTTTTATTCCGGGTAAAATCGTTCCCATGTGTTAGTTTTGATACCCGGGCACTTGTGCCAGCCCGTGGGGATCGGGAACGCCCTTCGGGCCATGTCGCGGACCGGGTCGGGCGCCGGGTCGGATGGCGACCCGGCCTGGTTCGTTACAAAAGGTCACTATGCTCTACCACTTATCTATTTGGTCCATGAAATAGTAGAAAATAACCTAACTAAGACTCATAAGATATATCCACATTTTCATTTAATTAATATCTAAAGGAATCATTATAAATAAACCATACCCAAGGGATCCTCATACTCAACATCACAAAAAGATTTTAATTTTGAAATTTCGTAACATCACAATTTATTTAAACATTGATGTGGCTTAGATTAATTAAATTTCATGTACTAGTTACTGATATAATGTACTGCACACTTTTTTCTGGCTAATGAATAATTCTAAGAGAATTATCTTATAATTACATTTTTAACTATTTTTGTGTTTTATTTCTTCACAGCATATCACAGTTAAATAATGTCAATTCCATGATATATAGGAAAATTCCCTTTATGTTTTAACTAACATTTTAATTAGTTTTCTCTTTAATGATAAAAATACAACAAGGGTTTTTTCATTTGTGAGGCGATTATTTTAGTAATATTACCCCATATATTTATACTAAATAATATTTAGTGGTTGATGGATCATTAAATAACCTTCTATTCATATAATAAGAATACTCCCAACGATTAATATAACATGGTACAAAAGATTATAGGAATCCTACAAGGTTACCTTCATGCCACCTTAGCTTCAGTTATATGGGATTTCATTTCCAATTTATGGAAGAAACAATCTATAAATTTGAATTAGAATATGATTTAAGTGAAACCCAATAAAAGTCAATTTCTCATAATTTAACACAAACCCCTAGTGGGAATATCTAATGTGGATAAAATATTCGAAAAAAATGAAGGGTTCAAGTTAGTAATATAAGAGTATTCTATTATATAGGTCGTCATTCTCAAGTTATAAAGGTAACAACCATTATAATTTGTATTTCACAAACAATTCAATAAATAACCATATGAAAAAACATTCATTCGTTAAAAACTAACCAATCCCTTTTCTTTTTCTTAATTAAATTTTGTTAATTTATTAATATAATTTAAAATTGTTTCAATACTCTAATTAAATTTATAGTAATTAGATAAAATTCAACCATTATGATATATGAGAAACAAAATTTAGGTTGATGAAAATGATTTATTTATCTAACCTCACATCACAACCTTTTCAAGAAAATCACTCATGCATGAAGAATATGTATACATTCAAGGATTGAAATCAAATAAGAATTGTATATTTATAATCATAAAAAGTAATCAAACACACATAGTAAAATAGTGAGTATGCTAATGACAAGTGAATTGTATGTTCATGAAATGATGAATAAATAGACCTATTATCTTTTCATACCCGAAAAGAGAAAAAATATTACAGATAAATAAAAATAAAAATACAAAAAATATCACCATAAGGGAAATAATAATCAATAATAATAATGAATATCATAGAATATTGTCTCATCCTGGTAAACATGATCGTTCCCCCTCATAAGTGTTTTACATTCCCAATCATTAGATTTTTACCAAGTCTTAACACATTACTATTATCATACCTACTAGAAAAAAATATTAAGGAAGAGTAAAATAATGTTATGATAACACATTATGATGTATCATACCTGATTCACTCTGATTAAAACAAACCCATTCTGCCTTTTGACCCCAAGCGTGCCTCCGCGTAATCCATTTAGTCACTTTGGAATGTATCATACTCAGTTAAAATGATGGTTTAGTGGTGAGACTATTCTCTCAAGTTCAATTTGATTACATCAGTAGAATAAATAAATCATATAAATAGTGGAAGATAAATATCACTGATAATCATTACTAATAAATTGATAAAACAACAATTCTAATACAATCTAGCCATAAATGGTGATATGGTGCTTCATATACATATGATAACTAATAATAATAGGTAATAAATACAAAAGGAATCGATATACGAATAAATAAATAAATAAAATACCCAACCCCCTTAAGCATATCATGTACATGCTTGATCCCCTTCTCCCATGTTATGTCTTATTCCCTAAAGAGTACCATCATGAAGCACAATAAAAATCCTAAAATTCATTAATAAAAAACGGCAGCCCAGACATGTTTTCTGTAAAACATTATTGGCCTCCACTAATAGTGTCTAATAGAAATCTCTTCCCTCAATATAAAATTTAATAGTGTATATTAAAAATACATATTCCAGTGAATAAATAAATATAATCATGTTGGACTAAGGCTCGTCATCGATACTTGGATGAATGTACCATCTTTATCCTAAGTTAGATTGTATTGATGAATTGAAAATTTAATATATATAGACCTAAGACCAGGGGAATGCATCCAAGGTATAAATATATAATAATAAAGATTTTTTTGTCATTCAATTATATATTTTTAATATAATAATATAATCTAATGAGGATGCAGAATGTAATTCCCAAAAATTTCAATAAAAATAATAAGGAATCCCATATCCAATTATTTAAAATAATTTTTTTTAATTTAATGACAATATATTTCTAATAAATAATGGTGAACATCAAGTCCATTAATTCCAGTTTAAGTGATGTTGAATTCCACATACATCTATTTAAAATAGTCAATGAAAAGTGATGTGAAAAAATATTTGTAATTAGTAATGAGGAGTGTAGTGTCCAATAATATTAATTTAATTAATTAGTAATGTCTTAAAAAATAATTTAAATATAAATAGTGAGAAATGATGGGTCCATCATCACTTTACTATTAAATCCATGTTCCTTTTGATCCTTCCCAATGTATTCTATCTCTAGAATCAATTATTTCTCATGGAACTTCCAAAATAATGATCAAATTATTTGTAATTAATCTCTACTTGGTACATCTTATTTAATGGAATATATTCACTTAACTTATAAGGGATGTTAGAAGCATAATAATGAAGTTAACATGGACCTAGTGGATTATAAAAACTATTTTATAATTTTCAATATTAAATTTATCAAAATACATACTAGTGGTGGTGGCCTTATAATTATAAATTTTTTGTTGCAATTAAATTGATACATTTAGGCCTATACATCGTAATAGTAAACAATATATTAAAATATGAATGAAAAAGGGTGTGTATCAAACTTACGTAACAATTAAATACATATAAATTATAATTTCACTTAATAGTGAACGAATCATGTATTTCAGTTAATAATTTAGATATAATTTAATTATAATTACTTGTCACTAACAATTCATTTAATTCATTTATGATATTAAGTTAGAAAATAAAAGGGTCAATTCCACATGGGGTGACCTAATCTTAATGAAGATGATGATCACTATAGATATTTAATTGAACCCACTATAATTGATGGTTTGGGTTTAAGATTTCCCCTATGACCATGTCAACGGTCTATAAGAACAAAAACATAATTGTCTAATAAATTTATTAATGGATCAACAAATTTTAGGAGAAATGCACTAAGGTTCCATCAGGCGATACAAAACTGTATTCAATAAATGAAAAAAAATAAAAGATAAAATATGGAAAACCAGACTCTTTCTTAGGAAGCTGCACTCATCTGATACATACCTCTGATTCTTAAAAATATGAGAGAAATGAGGGAAACTACAAAAATTTCATAAAAAAAGATATATGATCTTACATGGAAATAACTTTTAATATGAGAATATAAATATATAAAACAAGAAAGAAGAATATCATAATTACCATGTTAAGACTAACATGATGATCGGAGATCGAATATGACCTTGGATATGGGAGATATATCAAAGCCCAATGGAGGAGGAGTGGGAGAGCTTCATATGGATATAGATGAAGTGTCAATGAAGTGGTGGTGAAGGGAAATTGATTGTAGGGGTGAAAATTTTAGAAGATTAATTTTCTTGGTTCTTAAATTAGCCACATGGTTTTTTATCATGTATAGTAAATTGTGGTCCAACTGTATGGATCCTACTTTCCACACACCCCTCACCTCACACAGTTACAATGCATGGTTAAGAATATTTTGGGAAAACTATTTTAATCCCTCTACTCTCTTACACCACAAAAAATTATTATCTTTATTACTATCACATTTATTTAGAAATCCATTTTTCTATACAATTATGATTCATGTTTTGGGATGTACATATATCACTAACCTTGCACATGTTACTGCCTCCTCCTAAACCACGTTATCAAAGCCCAACACACCTAAGACACAACTGAACTCCCGAAACACCAATTTTTCTTTAAAATATTTAAAGAAACAAAACATTAGATTTTTCTAAATCTTTTAGTTAAATTATAAATACTTATTTATGATCTAGACCCTCCACTAAAATGAAAATAAAAATTCACTTGGAATTTCCAAATCGATCTAAACCATCGGATTTTAGAAAAATTTGGATATATTAAATGAATATATATATATATATATGATATATTTGATATATATGATATATTTATTATTCTAAAAAGGATTATTATTATTTAATATTATTTTTTCCATCTACCCAAAATTGAAAATAGTGTTTATGTGTGTGTACGACAAAGCATCTCCCTAAACAGTTTAATTTATTTTTCTATATATACATTTTATGGATGAATATGAATATATGTATATTTAATAAATTTGGTATTTATATGATTAATAACATTTTTCATATTATTTAACAAGGAGAATGATTCCAGGAACAAAAATATGGAATCTAAACATATAATAAAAATGAAGTAGTTAATACTCGAAAGAAGGATAATAACAAAACATTACTAAAAACTATTGATAAAGTGTTTTAAATATATAATATATGATATTATATATATATATATTATTCAATAATATAATTATAATAAATCTAAATTTATTATATATTAGGTTAAAATAACTTATTAGACTTGTCAAACGTGAGGAAATGGATTTCTTCTGAATTTCCATAACATTGACGCATATTCACTATAATTATTCTATTTATTTCAATGTAGTGTATATAATATAATTATCATTTATTTAACATGAATTTCCATTTATTGAATATAAATAAATTTTCAATTCAATATTATACTTTCATGGGGCCATAATTTGATAGTCTCCAATGTGGTAAGTATTTATTTTACAAACTATTTGTTTAGGATAGCACTTATTTTTTATTGGAGGAATATTATAATAATTCCTTCATCTAATTCACCTATTTTATCATAATATTTGTATTTTAAGAGTTTATATACTATATTAAAATATTTCCTCTCTTTTAACCTGAATCAAGTGAGAAAATGTTTTAAAAAATTTCTTATTTATCATTATGATCTGGTATATTTTTCTTCCGTTCTAAATTCTCAAAGTTGTTTTAAAATTTTCCTTTTTAATTAATAAAATTATTTATCAAGGATAGTTTATATTACCCTTTAATTTTAACATGGTTTGAAATCAAGTTTTTTATTTTTTTATAGAAAAGTTCATCTTCTTAAATCATTAAATATTCAAAAAGAATTTTTAGTTTAAACATATTCAATGTTAATAGATTACATAGCCACCATAACTTTTTTTTATTTTTATCTTCTGTAATATTTCATTTATTTTATAAAGAAAACACTTTATGAAATATTATTTTAAAATTTATGCTTCAATTTTCTTCTCTTGTTTGAGAGACTATATTTTACTAAAAATATAATTATCTAATGTTCATCCCAAATATCTTGATCAATTGTGTGGTTATTAACTTTATCATGATGCATTAAATTTATTAGGACCATCATTCTTGGTAAATTAAATTTCTTATAAATATCCATTTTTTGTTTTCATATTTATTATGGTTATTTCATAAACTATATTCCAATTATACATATGGTTTTTTACTATGATAGTTATTTGATTGAATAGGAAAATATTTTTATTCAATATATGCAGAATAAATTGCACATATAGTAATATGTGATGCCAAGAATTATATATCACGTTGATTCGTCAACATTTCCAATGAGTCAAAAAATGTTTTAAATGTTTTTTTGTATATCAACCATAGGTTAAATTTGTCTTAGATCATGGCCTGGATTGTAATCACGTAATGTCATCTGAAATCCTGACTTAAAATATTTAGAATTTACCCTACTAAAAATTAATTTAATATTACTCAAGAGATTATAGAATTAATATTATCAATGTATTCATTTTATGCAAAATTTATTGATTAAAAGGAATTTTTTTTAGTTTTTTACCCTGAAAATATGACAAGGAATTATTTAATCTTGATAGATTCTATTTTACATAAACCATACTAAGAATTTTAGATCACCATTTATTTTTTTTCCATTTTATAAGATATGAAGAAAAATATTTAAAATAATATCAAGGGAGAATGATTATTTCTCATGTTCTATATTTTATATTTCCAATATAATATAAAGATCATATATATCTTTTTTTATGACTACAAAATAGATCACCCCTTTTATAGAGATACATTGAATATGGAGCCAATTTAATAAATTAGATATCAAATCTGGGTTACTAGATTTTTTTTTGTTACTATTTTTATGATATAATGTTTAGTATATTCCATGAGAACTATTTTTTAATGAAAATTATAATATAATAATTATGATGATACAATATTTTATTTCAAAATCATTTATCCTTAGAGTAATTTTTATATCATTTCTCTATTTTATTGATTATTAAGAGTTATCTCAGCTTCTTACACTAATTAGGGATGGAGATAAACTGATGATATTGAATCAATAACCATATAGAATATAGAGTTTTACTTATGAGAAATCCAATACATTTGGAGTTTGGAATGATAACATCAACAAAATATCCAGGAATCTAACTCAGGTTATGATGAAACCCACTATATCAATGGAGGGGGTGTGTAGGATGCTTCATTTATAGTTTTTCATTAGTTGATCTATAATTTTCTATTGAATCCAATCTACTTTAGTGATTTTATTGTCCTCTTCTTTATTCTGGTCTTTTTTGGGAATCTTTGGGTCCTGACATTGACGTTATTCCTCATCAGCTTCCATTATCTCCATATATGGTTCATATTTTTACTCTGTTCACCTGAATCAAGGTCTATGATACTGTTCATGGGTTTTTCTCAATTATTATTTGGTGGATGTTTTCAACTAAGGTGGTAAATTGGCTACCTTTGGGCATAGTTTCTTGGTTGTCAAGAAGCTTAATGTTTTATGTTATGGTCGTGGTGGGTCTTGTTGTGGTATTACAAATGTAAAACAAAAGGCTTTCGGGTAGTAATGGATGCATAATTGGGATGATAATGATATTCATGTTAGAGATATGTTCTTGGTTTTGTGGTGTTCCTCATCCAGTGTTGATTTTATTTAGAGGTTCCATAAAAGTTTTTTTTGGAATCTGATATGATTCATAGACCTATATGTTTTTTGGGTTTCATATATCTCATGGGAATTTTAATTTTCTCGTTACATTTGGATAATGATGCATCATCTTACACTTATCACTAGGTGGGAGGACCTGAAAGTGGTATGGGTGTATTGAAACCCATCATCATCCATATTTCAAGTTTAGTTGTATGGATGGATACACTAGTTTTCATTCTGCATTGTATTTTCTATTTGGGTTTTCATTGCACCAGGTAGAATGTGAAATGATTTTCACACTGTAATTATCGTGGGGCATCTCATTTAATATATTAGTGTTCTATAATTTATCATCTTTTCCTTCCTCAAACAGATTGTGTTAGAGGGAGAGGTATTATACCATGTTTTTTCAGTCCAAAATTGTATAAATGCTTTGTGGGTGGGTGTCATATCATCATTTATTTACTTTGAAATTTCATTTTTTGGAAGGGGCATGCACATACTTTTTCTATTGCTTATCTTGATTTTTGTCTCACACTAGAAATTTAAGTTCATTATTTCATTTGGTTCATTTTTTTTATTTTTTTTCCTCTAATATTATAATGTGTTTCCAATTTTCCATGTTTTAAAAAGGTCTTTTTATTTACTATTCAATAAAGGGGATTGAACCTAAAACTATTAAAAATACTCTCGTTATGATTAATAACATATTCCATATGGAACAACTTATTGTTCCATTTCATTATTCACTTATTATGGATTACATTATGTGAAAAAGGATTTCATATTTTAGTTGAACAACTAATCCCTTGGTATTTGGTCAATGAACTAATTCCCTCAATAATATATTCTTGGATCTTGAATGTAATAAAAGTTAAAATGTTATTTTGGGCTTGTTTTTGTTATGAGAGTAGATACCAATCAGTGGTGGACATTAATCCAGAACACAAAATAGACAATTAAAATAAAAAAATGTGGAATAGAGAACTATTAAATTTTTATTCATTGCGTAATTATATCCCCGTGATTAGAAATATAAAATGAAGAGGAAGTTATTAAATGTTTTAGTATGAGTAAGAATAAAATTTATGAGATTATGAGTATTACATTACAATCTTATTTGGGAATAATATAGATGGTATACAAAATTTTTAAATCAATATTAACCATTTATTTTTGGGCTTAATAGAAATATCGGAAGGGAATAGTTTCCTTTATCATTATCATCCAACTATGATATTGAATCAAGTACCATTAAGGTGGATAAATATCTATATAGATCCTATATCATCAATCAAATTTATAGAACAAGTGGTTGGATGATGACCAGGAAAATGATAATACACCAATGAAGAAGATGTTGATGAAGAAGATACCATCATATAAAAATTATTGAATGAAACATTCATGATAATTTTGAAGGGAATTTGATTTTTTTTAAAATTTAGTGATAAGGTTTATCTGTATAATTAATATAAGGAAATTAATGAAAACACTACCATCGACTAATTTAATTATAATGATCAAGGGAATTATTTAAACTAGTTCCCCAAGTGCCCGTATAAATTACCATAGAAGAAACCAATGGGAGAAGGCCATGAATTTTAAATTACTACAACAGAAGTGGTAATTCCATGTAATGTGTTGAAAAGTATAATTATCATCCACTTTAGAAGTAAAATGTTTTATTTAATTATGTTTCTACAAACTCATTTAAATTTAAATATTTATCAATGGATATCACATCCCTACCTTAATTATACAATATTTAGTTGATAGTAAAACCTCTTAATGTTATGATTCTCACATCATTAGTCTATATCTCCTCAAAGATATAATGTTTTTGGAATTATCATCTATTAAATAATTGTATTCTTCCTCAAGTTTAATTCTATGTAATTTTGGGTATATATTGATTCTCCTATTATACAGACCATATCAATTGTTAATAATGAGAAGATATATTCAATAATCTGAGTAAAAATATGATAATATTATTATTTGCGGTTGAACATAAACTCCCAATAGAAGTTCATTCCATCATATGGGTTTTTACACATATTCATGCTAGATATTTTTCACAACATTGAGGATATTATTTTTTATGGGAGTTTTTAATATATTTCAAAAATATTTCCATAGACATCACCAAAATTATCAAGACCCTTTTTCAATTGAACCCATACATGATTCTACTCATATTTAAAAGAATCTTTGTTGAATTCCCCTGATTAAGATATTGGAATTGAAGAAGAAACTCCAATTAAATCTATAAAACGTATGTATTTGGCCTATTTCATCCCCATGTGGATCACATATTCTTTTCATTGAGGAGAATCCTATGTCAATGCATATTTTTATTGATTATAAAAAAATAGGATATGTATTAAGAATATGTATCGTCTACCATTTATCAACAGTCTATAAGATCAATAAGGAGGAGTTAAATATTTTATCAAGATTGATATTTGGTATGTATATTATCATATAATGACTAAGAAAGAGTATATACAAAACACTACCTTCTGTATGATGTTTGGTGATAATGAATTTATAGTAATACCATTTTAACTTACCCATTATTCTATTATATTCAGGAATTTAATAAGTAAAGTCTTTATAAAGTACGATGATCAATTTTTTGTATTCTTTATAGATGATATTCATTTATATTTGATGTGAAAGAAATAGCATGAAGAATATTTCAGATCATTGATGAAGAAACTATAGAAGGAGATGTTGTATTCTAAATTTACAAAGTCTGAGTTTTGGATTCAAAATGTTTCATTCATGGATCATGTAATCTCATGTGAGGTTGTATTAATGGATCATTCAACAATGAACTTTATTGAGAAATAACCATGGACAACCGTGGTAACTGATATCCAGATTATTCTTATGTAAAATAGATACTATCAATGATTTCTGGAATATTTCCTACTACTATCTAATACTCTCACCATGTTCATTAGGAAGGGGAGATAAGTTCATTTAGAAGATTCAATGTGAACTAAATATAATATTAGTAATCATAAGTATAATTACACTACCCTGTAGTATAGAAGGGTATGTGATATTAGTGGTGCATCAATGAAGGTACTGAGAGGTTTCCCCACGCAGAATGATGTGGTGATATACTATTCTGCTTTCTAATTTAAAATTCCTTATAAAAAATACATGAGACTTGATATGGAGCTATCATCAGTAATTTTTACATTGAAGATATGGAGGAATTTTTTAGATGGTCAAAGGTGGGGTATATATACTTATCACAGAATCATGAATTTTATATTTATATAGGAAGAGTTGAATATTCACTATCTAATGTGGTTTGAGTTCATATATGATTATAAATACATAATACATAACCACCATAGGTAGGTAAAAAAGGTTGTTGATGCTCTGAATTGGAATAATCATGATAGTTATTTTATGATGAGGATTGAAAGTGATTCCATATTCAGGGATTTATATATGATGGATCTTGAAGTCACAAAGAAATGTAGGAAATCATATATTTCTCATATAAATGTTTAACCATCCTTCCATGATAGGATTATGTGGATGAGGAATAAAGATGTATAATTATAGAAGAGTGTGAGGAATGTTCCTTAAGTTCAACTATTCTCATGAATTAATGATAAGTTTCCAGAAATCAGTATGTGTCCCATAAATACCAATTTTGAAGAAAGATATATTGGTTGAAGTTCATTGTTCACCATCATATGTTTATCTGGGATTTATAAATATGTATATAAATATAAGATAATATATTATATTGGATAACCTAAACATGATATTGTGGAATTTATATCTGTCTTCCTATCATGTTGTCATGTTAAGGTTTAGCGACAAAATCCTAAAATTATTTTACAACCATTACCCATAACAAAATTGGAATATGATAATATTACTAGGGATTTTATCCTCAGTCTCTCACAACAACTAAAGGGGACCATTTATATTTAGTTTTTAGTTGATTTCCTAATATAATAGTTGCATTTTATCTCAATTAAATAATATGTTGCCCCTGATTATCTTACTCAACTATACATTAAGGATGTTGTGATATTGTATGGACTAACACTCTCAATAATATATGATCGAGATATGAGGTTTAACAAGATGACATAAAGAACCCTTCCACATGCACTAGATATATAGTTGTGTTTCAGTACTTATTATCATCCACAAAAATATGGTTCATTGAAGAGGAATGTTCAAAATATGGGATTCATGTTGACATATTTGTCTATATATTTAAAAAAATTAGGATGTATACCTTACTTTGGTAGATTTTTTTATAAATATTTCCTTCAATCTAGCACTCATATGAATCCATATGAATCTGTTAATGGAAGGAAGAGAAAAACTCAAACATTTTAGGAAAAAATTGGATAAATAAATTTATTTTGACCTTATCAATATAATGAAATGGAAGAGATCGTTATATATATTCAACCACACATAAGGTATGTTCATAGAAGAAAAATAATTAAAATTATAATCATTTTTGAGATCTAGTGTTTTCAGCTATGGACAAGGAATTCAATTGAATATATATAGTATAAGGCCCCGACCTTAAACCTTACTTAATATTGAATTAAATGAATAATTCACGTTGAGGATCTTTCCAGGTTTAGAGTTTTAGAGAATTAGAACATAACTATTACATATCAAAAGATTACAAAGTAGCCACTTCTACTAAGTTTCCATAATAAAAAAAACTCTTAAAAAGAAACGTGTCTAATTCCATGTTTTATATAGGATGACATTCCCTTTATCCCATCCTTGACCTTATTCCACATTAAGTCCTGTGAAAACATTTCAAAAAAAACTTGGGGTGAGCATAAAAAGCTTAGTAAGGGATACAGAAAGAATGAAAACTGTTAGTTTTTTAAACATCAAGTAGACCATATATACTCTATCAAAGTAATACCTTCACCTTCATGAAGTAATAAAAACTCTTCACTGAATAAAGTATCATTAATTACCTTTTTGTAACCAAAGTATTACCATAAAACTCATAAAAAGAACACATAACCTATATAAAGGTAACTTGGGACATAAACATACTTAAGTGGAATAACCATACGGTCGACTTCCACACATATCACTTAATGGAATAGCCATACGGCCAATTTCCATACATACTTAATGGAATAGCCATACGGCCGACTTCCATACCCAATGCATTGGAGGTTATAACGTAACCACCCGTCCTAGTATTCACGGCACCACCCGTCATATTGTTTATAACGTAACCACCCGTTAAAATGTCCAAGTACCAATATAAAATCATAAAACACAAAACCAATATAGAGGAATGATAACATTTCCCATTTCAATCACAATATATCATAAATATATTGACATAATAGAATCCTTTTTCAAAACCATTTTCAATACCAAAATACATAAAAGAGTATATGGTATTTATTTTATTCTAAAAACATTACGGCTTGTTGAGAAAGCCAAAGACCAAATAATACTCGCGGCGGCAGAAAAGGTCGTTGTCACCGCGTACGTTAAAAAAACATTCCTTTTTGTCGTTTAGTAAAACTCTTCGTAGAAAAAGATTCTTTTTGTATAAAAGTATAAGTCAAAGGGTTTTATACACCATATAAAAGAAATTTGCGTATAAAACGACATATGCCTCAATGAAAGGAGATTGAGACGAAGTCCCTTACCTCGGGTCCGACATGACTCGATCATTCTTTAACGTAATGAATAATAAAATTGAGTTAATTTATACTTGATTAAGAACCTTTTTAAAGTTCATTATTCCTTTTATATCACTTATTTCTATGTTATAAACATTATGTAACCATTTAAGTTAATAATGTTTGTTTTTTCAATATTTGGTTCTTAAGTCGAAAGTAGACTTCTTACAATTACATGTTGTTCATGTGGTCAAAGGTTATTTATATCCAGAATGAAATTACGGATTTGGATATCATATATATTATATATATCCAGAATATACATGTATTTATAATATTACATAATCATTTAGAGGTATGAAATGAAATGCACCGTTCATGGAGACGGTAAGCCGTACGTACGCATGAACGCTACTTTCATTTCTTTGTCATATTAATGGAATTAAAACTAAATGAGAGGTATGTATATTTTAATTCAAGAATTATATTCATCATTTAGATATATCATTAATTATATATATATCCATTATATACATGTACTTTTAATAGTACATTACATTTGGGGATAAGAAATGAAATGCACCGTTCATGGAGACGGTAAGCCGTACGTACGCATGAACACTACATTCATTTCTATCTCATACTTTATTGGAAAGAAATAATAATGATATAGAGGTATATTATAATTCCCGTATAACATCATATATAATAACTTTAAATCCATCCTTTACACGTCCCACATATGGCATTAACGAATCACATCATTTTGAGGGGGCGGTAGTCCGCACTTCCTTAAATGAAGATATCGTGTTTACCCATAATGGAAACCATAAAGGTATGACCAAAATGAAAAATACAGAAGCTTAAAGAAAAAATAAACATATTATATATCATATATAAAAATAGTGACATCATAATGGCCACCTTTGAAGGTGTTAAATGGGTATTGAACAATCATCGTTTCGGGAGGCAGAATTTCGCCATCCACGGAAACCGTATGTTCTTTTACCATTTGATGTAGTTTTGTGAGAGTTTAGCTCAAATAAATCTTATAAAAACATCCTAGTATATTGAATATACTGTTGTTGTTACAAAAGAAGTAAATAAAAAGAGTTTAGGGGGTTGGAGAAGGAAAATAAAACAAATGAACATGAGAGGATGAATTACCTTTAAAAGTGTAACTCCTTTTGATTTGAGCCTAAAGGCTTCCGTTGAAAGGCTTATGCCCAAAGGGAATCCTCTAGGATGAGGATAGGGATGTGGAGAGAGTAAATGGGCAGGGTTTGGCCGAGCCAAAGGCTTGAGGAGTGTGTGAAATGAGGTAGAGGTGGGGGCCTTTTATAAGAGGAGAGGAGGGGCAATTTTAGAAAGTGAAGAAATATTACTTTATTTGAAAATGTGTTTCGGTTATAAAAGGTCCCACATTGATATAATTTGTGGATACGGTGATAAGGGTTCGAAATCCACTCATTCAATTGGTTTTGTACATGTGTAGGTTTTATATTTTTCATTATCTTTCCATTTTATTTAAATCGTCAAATAATGATGTCATCGCTGCATCATTATTATGTCATAAATAATTTAATTTATTTAATGTCTAAAAATTATAAAAAAAATAATATGATGTAGGAAATCTTTTTAAATTTCAAATTAATATTTATTATCAAAAAGTTGATCTTTATAACCCCATGTAAAAATTGTTTTCGTAAAACATATTTTGTTTGTGTCATTTTTACTTTAACATTTAATAAAAAGTTATTTATGTCATTTCCCAACCAAAGTGTCTCCATGGGGTCCCCAAGTTGACCCATGTCTTGTCTTGGTCGGCCATGACACAACCAATAAGGTTGGGACATGTGTCTAGGTCATTTCATATTATTAAAACATTATTTATACCTTAAACTACACTAATTACCACTAATCGCGATTAAAAACTTAATAAGTTACTATTCACCAAAAAATTATTTTAATCTCATTGAACCACATTTTACTTCTTAATGACAAACATGTATGTCGGATTTTTTGAAATTCAAAATAGAATGATGGAAAAATTTCATTTAAATAGAAAATCAGTCTTTATAAGTACCACTTAGTGGTTTCACTATTCATCAAAAATTGAAGTTTTTCAGAAAATTACCAAAAATTCACCCTAAGCTATATTTGATATTACGAATTCAAAAATGAAGTCTATTTTAAAAAATTCAAAACATATAAGCCACATTAATTAATTTAATAATTAATTCCCACTATCAGAGCAAATAGCATGTTTTTATGGAATAATAAGTATCAAAAGATTGACACTAGTTTAAGTCCGATTTCAAAGTGAAATTAATTCCAACGACCACTATTGGATTTAATAGTAATTTTTTTTTATAATTTCACTTTAAAACCAATTCAAAAGATAATCTAATCACATAAATAAATTAGATTAAAAAGTGGTTTTGAATTAAAATACAACATTTTACACTATTCATTAAAAAAATGAACTTTATCAAAAAGGTACTAAAAATTTACACAAAGTAAATTTTGATGTCCCGATTCTAAAGAAGAGTTATATTTGGTCCAATAGAATTTATAAGATCGATCAAAACTATATTTAATGACGGTTCTCCGTCAAAAGGTGATAAGTGGACCTTTCGTGAAAATTAGGGTATAAATACCTAAAATTGAACTCTTTCCGTATTTTAAGCCATTATCTTTTATTGGGTAAATGTAAAAACATTGAAAAACATATATAATCATATTTTAGTTATTTCTATCCATTCCCGCCAGTATAACGGCTACTCGTTAACTAATTTTTAAAATAATATTATTTTATTACTTGTGTGCAACGTAAGTTTTCAGAGAAACTCATCGTTGCGCACCTAGTACGCTATCGAACGCAGAAACCCCTTTTAATTAAAATTAATATTTAATTAATAAATATTAATAAATATGAAAATTCTTTATTCTTTATTTACCTGGGATGTTACATCCTTCCCCCCTTTTGGGAATTGCGTCCTTGCAATTTTATTCACTTATCAAAATAAGTGGGGGTATTTATCCCTCATAGCATTTTCAGATTCCCACGTTGCCTATTAAATCACATGGTTTTTTCACAAAACCTTTACCTGATGAATCACCTTATTCCGTAACACCTGCTCCATGTGGTCAAGAATCTGGACTGGTTGTTCTTCATAAGATAGGTTCTCTTCCAGCTGAACTACCTCTGGACTCAAAAAATGAGATGGATCTGGCATATACTTCCTCAACATTGAAACATGAAAAACATTGTGTACCTGAGATAAACTCGGAGGTAAAGCCACCCGGTATGCAACTGTTCCAACTCTCTCCAGAATTTCATATGGTCCAATAAACCTTGGACTCAGCTTTCCTTTCTTACCAAATCTCATCACACTTTTCCAAGGAGAAACCTTGAGAAAAACACGATCACCTACCTCGAAAGATAGATCCTTCCTCCGGTTATCCGCATAACTCTTCTGCCTGCTCTGAGCTGTTATCATGTGCTTCTGAATCAACTGAACTTTTTCTGCCATCTCTTCTACCAATTCTGGTCCCATCAACTTCCTTTCACCCACTTCATCCCAAAATGCTAGAGTTCGACATCGCTTCCCATATAATGCCTCAAATGGTGTCATCTGTATAATGGAATGAAAACTGTTATTATAAGAAAACTCAACCAAAGAAAGATGTTGGTCCCAACTTCCCTGATAATCCATCGAACAAGCTCGTAGCATATCCTCCAAGGTCTGAATTGTTCGTTCTGACTGCCCATCTGATTGAGGATGAAAACCTGTACTAAAATTTAATTCAGTACCCAACGACTTCTGAAGGCCTTTCCAAAAGATAGAAGTAAACCTGGGATCACGATCCGATACAATGGAGAGAGGAACTCCATGTAACCTGACTATCTCTTTAAGATACAAACTAGAAATTTTATCAAGAGAGAAAGTATCTCGTATAGAAAAGAAATGAGAAGACTTGGTCAAGCGATCAACAATAACCCAGATTGCAGTATTACCTCGAGATGTCTTCGGTAATCCCACAACAAAGTCCATGGATATATTCTCCCATTTCCACTCTGGCACTGGTAAAGGCTGAAGCATCACTTTCGGTAACTGCCGCTCTGCTTTAACCTGTTGACATGTCAAACACTTCACAGAAAAATCAGAAATATCTCTTTTCATTCCATCCCACCAGTAATACTCCCACAGATCTCTGTACATCTTAGTACTTCCAGGATGAACTGAAAACGGGGAACTATGAGTCTCACATAACAACTCATTCTTCAATTGGGAATCACAAGGCACACATAACCTCTTCCCAAACCTCAAAACACAAACACAAACTTATCCAAGAACTCATGGAAAATTTTATTCAAAAGGTCCATGAATATAGCAGGTGCATCAGTTAACCCAAAAGGGATAACTACAAATTCATAATGGCCATATCTTGTACGGAACACAGTCTTCAGAACGTCTGCTTCTTTTACTTTCAACTGATGGTACCCCGACCTCAAGTCAATCTTCGAAAAATACTCAGCTCCCTGGAGCTGATACCACTTCATTCGATGGCCCAACATCTGCTGAAGTTGTTGCAAAGGATTTCACCACCCCTTTCTGCTTGTAGTCTGGCTGCATTCCCCCAGTTGAGTTCTTCGTTGGACACTCGTTTGCATAATGACCCATTTCATTACACTTAATACATCTTACCGTTGGCTTTTCATTTCCTGCTTGATCATCTTCCTTACAGTTACAAGCAATATGACCAGACTTACCACACCGAAAGCACTTACCAGACTTGGATAAACATTCTCCAGGATGCATTTTACCACACTTATCACAGGATGGATATTTGTTTTTCTTACCTCCTTGCTTCTTTGATGAATTCTCCCCCTTTTCATGCCAACTAGACCTCTTATTCTGTTGTTTGTCATAGAACACCTGATCCCTGACAATCTCCATTTCCACCTTCTCCACACATCGAACAAGTTTTTCATAACTTTTGAACTCATGAGAAGATAAATCCCTTGGATACTTTGGCTTTAACCCTGAGTAAAAACAATTTATTTTACTATCAAGATCTCGTATGAAGTTTGGAGCATACCTTGCCAATCGAGTGAACTTTAATTCATAAGCATCCACTGAATCATCCTCCTTCCTCAATTCTAGGAACTGTTTTTCCATCATAAGACGAACCACCTTAGGAGAATATTTCTCAAGAAACATACCTTTGAATTCCTCCCAGTGAAGATCCTCAATCTCATCACTATTCCTTATATTTTTCACCATTGACCACCACTGATCAGCTTCACCTTCAAAACGGTAAACAGCAAGACTAACCTTTTGATGTTCTGATCACCCCATGACATCAAAAATCTTCTCCAGTGCTTTAATCCACCCTTCAGCTTGCACAGGGTCAGATGATCCTCTGAATGATGGGGGATGTTGCCTTATGAAATGTTCCACCACTAACATGTTCCTCTACGGTTGATCTGGCTGATCTCGTGCATGGATACCACCACCATTTATAGCCTGAGTCAACTGTGCGATCACTGCAACAAACTGTTCAGTTCCGATTCCGACCATCTCAGGTTGCTGATTTGGAAGGTTATCTTCCTCCTGATGTCGTCCCAACATAGATGCTTTGTTTCCTCTGCGGAAAACCATTCTGAACATAGAAATATCTTAGGCGAAGCAACATGGTAATCCGTAAATGCTATATCTTTTCAATCATATTATAATTTAACACTTTTCTAACTCCTAAAGTTGTCTAAACCGACCTCTGATACAAACTATAAGGCCCCGACATTAAACCTTACTTAATATTGAATTAAATGAATAATTCACGTTGAGGATCTTTCCAGGTTTAGAGTTTTAGAGAATTAGAACATAACTATTACATCTCAAAATATTACAAAGTAGTCACTTCTACTAAGTTTCCATAATAAAAAAAACTCTTAAAAAGAAACGTGTCTAGTTCCATGTTTTATATAGGATGACATTACCTTGATCCCATCCTTGACCTTATTCCACATTAAGTCCTTGTTTCGCACGGATTTCGGGGATGACCTCCTGGATGGGAGATTCAAACATTCTGATCGGTTTCTAACGGGTTTGTTCGTAGAACCAGAAACATCCAATGATTCCACATCCGTTTGGACCTACTTTCCAAAGGTAGGCGCTCATTAGTTTGTGGACTAATGAGGCTAAGGAATTTTCATTGGTTGAGAGGATGGGAGGTCGGACTCATCACACCTTTTTGAGGGGAATTATTGTCTACTCCGGGACTCTCTTTATAGATTTACGTTATGTTCGTGAATCCTTATTACATTACCAAGTATAAAATGATCTTTCCTTATGTTTTAACAATCAATGATTAAATATGCATGAAATTTAGAGAATCTTTTATATGTATCCGAGGTTCTTCATCAATAGAGAATCATCTGTATCTATTTAGAGATTCTTGGCCAATGGTATCCTTCGAAACATTTATAAAAGTCTCTTGGTCATTATGATGATCGGGCTGGTTTTAAAGCCACTCAGTGAGGCACTTGAAGTTTATCGTCCTTCAGAAAGACATGGATTATTTCAAAGTTGGGATCAAACCCATAAATGGGCTACCTACGTATCCTTTGTTTTGGAAAATGAATCATAACCCACGTAGTTCGAGAAATGGAGTATGATGTTTATGATTGATGGCTCAAAGAAGAATTTCATAATTACTTTTACACTCTAAGATCACGTGAGTCATGCTCGGTGTGAGAAACAAGAGGTATTGGTAAAAATTAGACAATTGTGCCATGAAAGATTCAATCATAAGAAATTGTTTGGGGCTTATATATGTATGACTGCCCAAATAGATGAAGGTTTAGGATTTACTTTTAGGGAGAAAATCCAGGAACATGGTCCATAAAGGTATATGTGCTTTATGGAGATTTTGAATACTCTAATCTTGGGGCTTGCTCCTAAGGAGGATGCCCAAGTTAGGAGGGGATTTATGATTGGGTTTTACTCCTGAAAAGGAAACCCAAATCAAGGGTAAATTAGAACTGGTTAAGAGAAATTTAAGGGGGGCTTGGGGCTTACTCCTGAAAAGGAAGCCCAAGATTATGACTGAGTCTTATTCCTGAAAAGGAGACCCAGGTTAGGGGACTTGGGGCTTACTCCTGAAAAGGAAGCCCAAGATTATGACTGAGTCTTATTCCTGAAAAGGAGACCCAGGTTATGGATTAAGGTTTGGGGCTTACTCTTGAGAAGGATGCCCACATTTGAGATTGGGGCTTACTCTTAAGAAGGATTCCCATATTTAAAGGATTTATAACTGGGGATTATTCCTAAAAAGGAGACCCAGGTTACGATTCTCTCATCTTAAAGGATGAGGTTGAATGAATGAACTCTCTATATTTAGTGACATAAGGATATTTAAATCACTAGACTTTGAGAGATATTCCATAGAATTCCTTTCAGATAAGGAAGTCAAATCAAGAAATCATGCCATAAATGTCTTTGAAGAGTGTCTTGAAGACTGAATCTTGAAAAGGAAAGGTGTGATGGCTTAAGAGGGGTAAAATGGGCAAGATAGGCACCCAAAAAGGGAGGGGCGCTCAAGTCTTGAAAGGCGCGCAAGTCTTGCGGTGGCGCGCAAGTATTGGTGCGGCACAGAAGTATTGGTCGCGCAAGTATACTTGCGCGACATGATAGGTACCAACGCGATTCTCAAATACCATTAGAATATTTGAGCGACTCTTTATAAATCCCTTTAGAATCCTCTTGACGTTCATCCAAAAAAGGGACGTGCAAGTTCTATTGAAGGAATAAGGCGGTGCGCAAGTGTTGATGAGTTTCAACACTTAGTCCTTCCTTCTTCTCTTTAAATCTTCCGTTCTAGGTAAGAAATTACCTTATAAGTGTTCCGGAAGCATTGAGAAGAGACTTGGGCATCAAGAGCTTCAATTTGAATTTCTGGAAAAAGATCCTCCCGAATGGGGGGCCCACAGGGTCTATTTATAGGCAAAAGAAGGCCCTGGGCGGTTACCGAGCGGTTATCACTTAGGTCGCGCAAGTCACTTGCACGACCATAAGGCGTCGTTCAAGTAGACTTGCACGACCACTAGGCAGCGCGCAAGTACTTGCACGACCACTAGGCAGTGCGCAAGTGTACTTGCGCGGCCATGAGGGAACTTGCGTGACCTTTGGGAAATGTTCTCCTTGTACATCCCTTTGTCTATTTATGATGTTTCTTCAAAGGATGAATCACTTTATGCTCAGATATTCCCCTTTTCCGATCTTTAGATTCTGTGACGAAAGGAGCGTCAACAAAAGTCCCCCCTCATAGTTGGATCCGGAAAGAAATGAGGATTTGACTCTGAGGAAATTGAATCCATCCAAAGGAAAAAGGGGGCGCGCAAGTCTTTAGGGCACAGAAGGCAGCGCGCATGTGTGCTGGAACATGACTTTTATTCAGAGTTCCTTTGTCTTTTGTGGGCAGTTTAAAGTCATGCATGCCGGACATAAAGGGGTTAATGTTTAAGGTCGAAATATCTTTGACCGAAATGGATTAGAATTGACTCAATTCCTTGATAACTCATCTGAAAACATACTACCATACTCAAGTATGAGGGAAAATATGTAAACTATGGCTTAAGAATATTTGAATCTGAAGAATGATATCAAAAAGAGCTAAAAGTCATTAGAAGAAGTAGTTTCCAAGAATGAAGTTACTATTATTTAACAAAACCCGTTAGGGGGTTGAAATATGCAGGGCCACCTAAGGGAATTGGCTGCATGGTTAAATAAATAGCATCTTTCGGCTGACAAGTCTGTTATGTGGACTGTTTATGCAAGGCCACCTGTGGGCACGTGCTGCATAGTCAGGAAAAAGAACTCCCAGAAATTTACATTCCTAGTGCTAAAAGCCAGTGAAAGTTTATGGAGATTCAAATTTTCTAAAGTATAGAGTTTGTTGTATGGAAAGAGGTACTTGAATATCGAGAAGATATTTCCGAACAAGAATATCGAAGAACTGGATGAACATCACTCCTACGAAGGTCTGACCCAAACTTAGGGAAGAAGAATAAACCATAGACTTGAATACTTTTAGATCATCAAAAAGGATATGGGACAAATATGTTAAGGATGGCTATTTTTGCGGATCCCTACATACTGTCGTTTAAGACAAATAAGGGAAAAAGAGTCATTCTTCCCAAGAATGAAATTACTATTATTTAACAAAACCCGTTAGGGGGTTGAAATATGTAGGGCCACCTAAGGGCATTGGCTGCATGGTCAAATAAATAGCATCTTTTGGCTGACAAGTCTGTTATGTGGACTGTTTATGCAAGGCCCCCTATGGGCACGTGCTGCATAGTCAGGCAAAAGAATTCTCAGAAGTTTGACATTTTTGTGATTAGAAGTCATGAAAAGGGTTATGAAGATCTGAAAATATTTAAGGTTAGGATTATAACACATAAAGACGGGTATTGTCCAATGTATATAGAGATACATAGGTCAATGACAACCATAATCATGTTGTGGCTGGGTCCTGAATTGAAACTTGGACTTCACTACATATCTCATAAGAATGAGAATCAAGCCATAAGTAGTTCTTGAAATGCAGTTTAAAGTTGTGCAGGACGAAAGTATGAGAAATCTTAGTTTAGGGTCATAGAATTCGGACCATAATTGTAACACCCCGAGATTTTATGAAAAATATTATTTTAATTTCATTAATGTCTTATGTTGTATTCTACACCAAGATTACCCTGCGCTATACGCAACACCGTATTAGCTTGCAGTATACGCAACACTATTCTTGGACCGTGTTACACACAATTTTGATAATAGTTATTCTATGCAACATTGAGTATATATATATATATATTAAATGTATAAATGAAATATGGTTGGATTCTATTATACAAAACAATGAAGGATTCTTTCACAACACACATCCTTGACTTGCCTTGCATTACACGCAATCGCGACCTTCCTCGATAGCGTGTGTAATACGCAATACTGAGTTTCATTAAACAACGATATGCTATTAAAATATTATTAAAACTAGCCGTTATGAATAGTAATAACCACTTTTTAAAATTCTATAAATCTTATTTTTCAAAATGAACTTCATTTTTGGATTCGGAATATCGAAATTAGCTTAGGTTGAAATTTTGGTGAATTTCGGATAACTTTCATATTTTGATGAATAGTGAAAATTACTAAATTATAATTAAAAACAACTTTTTTAATCGAAATAATTAATAGTGATAAATCATTAATTTGAGTGGTTTTAAAGTATATTTAGAATATATTTTTACAATTTAATACAATGTTGGTCATTGGATGTAATTTCACATTTAAACTAGACATAAACAAGTGTCAATCTTTTGATAGATATTGTTTCTTAAAAAACACGCTATTTGTTTTAACAGCGGGATTTAATTATAAAATTAATTAATGCAACTTTTATGTTATGAATTTGGTAAAATAGACTTCATTTTTGAATTCGGAATATGAAATATAGCTTGGGATGAAATTTTGGCATTGTTCTGAAAAACATCAATTTTTGATGAATAGTGAAACTACTAAGTGGTAGGTTAAAAACTGAATTTTGCATATAACTTAATTTTACCGCTTCTGTGAATGGAATTTCGAAAATCCGAGAGACACGGTTAATATCAAGGACTAAAATGTGGTTCAATGAGATGAAAATAATTTTTTGGTGAATAGTAACTTTTTACTTTTTTTACCACGGTTAATAGTAAATAGGGTAACTAAGGGTAAATATGATATTAATATTACCCTAACACATGTCCTAATTCTATTGGGCAAGTGTAATTCGACCAAAAACAAACCTAGGAATAAAATATGACCATTTAGGCCCACTTGGATTAGATTAGGACATTTATTATTAATTTATTTAAAGAAGGGTTAAAATAGTTAAAATCAAAGTTTAATAAGTAAATCATTTTTAATATGGGGTTATACATAAGATAAATTCGACTATAAATATTCATTAGAAAGATAAAAAGATTTCCTACATGATGGTATTTTATTTGTAATTTTTAGACATCAAATAATATAATTTATTTATGACACAAAGATGATGCAGTAATTATTTTATTAATGAAATATTGACATAATTGATAATATAAATACCAAAATAAATGTAATTTAAGACTTTTTATGAATTCCACTAATTTTCTAGGTTACTATGATATATTAGTGTTGATTTAATCTACTTGGTTCGAACATATAATTCTGTTATGACTTTTACAAAAATCATATATCAAATAGTGTCAAAATTGACACAAAATAGTTTTTAAATCAAATATTATATTATTAATTGATATTTTATTCCTAAAAATCTAAGGTTCGGCCAAATGACTTAGATAAGGATATATGTATTAATAATATACAATTTGGGGTTCGTTTGGCATGTTATAGTAAGTTTATTAACCATATAGTGAAAGAAAACAAAAAGACACGGTAAAAGTTAAATTACTTAACTTAGAGTTAAATTTAATTGATAAGGTTAAAATAATACCCTAAACTTGTCTAAATCCTATTGGTTGATAGTATTTCGACCCATCCCCACTTTAGCTTCTAAATAAGACCCTTTGGAACCATTATAAACCGATTTTGACTTTAATATAAAATAATATTTTGAGGTATTCCTAAGGTGCCCCTCTCCTCCCTTATAAAAGGACACCTCCTCCCCCTCCTCCTCACACCAATTTGAGCACTCAAGCTCGGCCAACCCCTGCCAAAATCTCTTCTCCACTTCCCTAGCAACATCCTAGAGGTTCTGGTCTTACTCAAAGACCAATTTTAGTTCCCTAAGAGGAGGTCTCCAAAAGGCGCTTCAAAGAAGAGGTAATTACCGTTACCAATTCTTTCATCTTTATTTCTTCTTCCACATCTTCTTCATAGGTTGTTTCATTATGAAGTAATAACATCAGTATCACTCATATAATGATATGTTATTATAAGTATGAAACAAACCTATTTCACCATCAATCCATCCTACGGAAAAAGAAATCACCGCGCGTGCGTACGTACGGAATACCGTCTCCACGCCGTGGTGTAATTTATTTTCCACCACCACCTTACACGGATGGGTATAATGGTGTAAAGAATAACTATACATAGTTATTACAACATCATATTGATTCTGATATATTGTATAATCCACTCCAATTCAGTTCAATATTTATGGAAATGATATCATCGCTCGTGCGTACGTACGGACTACCGTCTCCACGACGCAATGAGATTCATTCTCCATGTTAACCATTTAAGAATGATTATAAAGTATATATAAGAAATAATAATGAAATATATGACATTATAAAGCTACTGGATTTATGTATATATATATGTATGTCATCTACATACTTCCATTTCAAGACAATAAGGAAAGTAAAACAGCGTTCATGCGTACGTACGGACTACCTTCTCCATGAACTGTGTTTTTCATTTTATTTATCTATCTATTATATATAAATATATACTGAATATATATGATATATAAATCATATTTTATATTCTGGAAGTAAGTAAATCATGATATAAGTAATAGTGATGTCAAGAACAACAAGTCAAAACACCTAAGATAAATGAAACGATTTTACCCAAAACGCTTCTTTAACATGGAATTTACAAAAGAACGGGTAATATAATGTCATAAGTGAACCATATATGATATCATAACAATGAATATGATTCTGGAATAAGTCAATAACATGATTTAAATCATTATACAGGAGGTTTGGACACTTACAAAGCAAGTCGGACATAAGGTAAGGGAAATATCACAATCTCATTTTTATCCGAGATTGTTTATTCGTAAGAATTTACTGGGGTGTATTTTATCATCCACATCCATGTTTACTCAATATGTAATATTATTTCCATCCACCTACAATTTTTTTAAATCCATTTTTACCCTTCGGTGAGTTTTTAGTAAAAGAAATGAAAGGAATCTTTTGTCGTTTTTCGTACGAGGTACTTTTTGACTTTTCCGACAAAAGTACGAAGAATGTTTTTTCTAACTTATACGGCACGAACGGATTTTTACTGTTTTATAAAGCCTTATTTTCATGAAGCTTCCTCTAAAAGATTTCATGACTATTTTCAATAAAATCTCTTTCTTTTAAAATTTCATGATGTTTTGTGAAAAGAAATTGATTTTGAAGAAGAAAGGATATTTTCCTCGAGAATTCAATTCAAGTGTTTTATCAAAATTATTTTCCATCTAAGATAATAAAGGGTTCTGTTTCTATCCATATTTTTACATTGATTTGACTATGTTGTGATGTAATTATGTTTATGAATTCCTTTATCTTATATGAATGGTTTTATGATGTCATGTTGTTTAGGAATCCCATTTTTATTACACGGGTTATGCAATGATGTATGATTTATGATTTTGTGGCACACATAAGAATGGTATCATTATGAGATGGGTGGGACCTATATCTCCCTCCAATGCATTGGGTAAAGATTTTATATCTCATGAGATAGACATGGCTGGAATGGTAGGTTATACCGGTTCAGTGAAACAGGACTGAAACGAGGGTTACTCGATTCAGAAAGGGACTTTGTCCACTAAAATAGTCTTGGCAATGAGTCATGACTAACAAGAAATGATTCTCTATGATTATGTGTGTATGCCACAAAGTTCCATGTTTTATGTTATGATTATTGTGATTACATTTCACTGCCATAATTTATCCCATGTTATGAAATTATGCTCTCTTTTGCAGGTTATGATTTCCAAAATGTTATGTTCTTATGAATATGATGTGATTGATATTTCTTTTGTTTACCCTTACTGAGCATTTGAGCTCACCCTTTTATGTTTTCTTTTCCCCAGGATATAAAGAAAGGTTTTAGGTATAAAAAAAAGGAAGATCTTTATGGGAGATGATGAAGATCTTTCACCACGATTAGAAGATTATAGTCCGAGTTTCCAAAGACACTAAACTATTACGGTCCTTATGTGTGTGTTTTTGTAATTTACTAAGTATTCCGCAAAAGTAATGTAAAGTCCATGTACGTCAAGCTTCGGGTCTCTACAGTTGGTATCAGAGGAAAGGTTTAGTCAACCTTTGGAAACTAGGATGCGAGAACTTTAGTGAGATCCCTAGTTATATTTCTAAGGTATGTCTAGGGATGTCTCTAAGGTTAAGTATGCGTATAGGTTATAGTACTAGAATTACGCTAACGATCATAGAATTAAACCTAAGATGTTAGATATTGAAGTTACTCCCCCTTTATTATGATTTTTGCCTCTCACACTATTCTTTTGGGTTTTAGAAAATGGATGGAAACAAGATGATTCACGATAATGGAGGATATGATGGAAAATGGAATGATATTATTCATAATGAAATGGGATTTGGAAGTCCAAACATCATTATTATGCCGAATCAGCAATCTCATAATATGATCAATAAATTAAAATTTGGTATGTTTCCTGACTCGGCTAATAAGAGAAAGATGGAGTTTCATGATGATCATAGAGGAAAGAAAGTTCAATTTCCCCTATGTAAATCATGTGGGAAGAGGCATCAAGGAGAATGTTTCAAAGGAACTGGAAGATGATTTGGGTGTGGAAAAGAAGGACACAAAGCAAGTAAATGCAAAGGAAAAGGTTCAGTTAACAACATGGATGAGGATAATGGTATTGCTACGACATCAACAATGGTTAAATTTTTTAAATGTGGAATGTACGGGCATTATGCAAACCAATGCCCTAAGGGAAAGTCTCATGAAGATAATCAGTATGGTCGTATGGGAAGTATTTATGTGGATGATGATGAAGAGACTACAAATGATATGTGAGATGAAAGAATTGTTGAAGCTCGGTCAATGGTTTAAGAATGTAGTGGAATTATTACATGTTTATCATGTGTAATGTTGTATAAGTAATCTCATGGCACTATGGAATAAAGAGACATGTAAGGATTGTTACATTGTTGTCTGATTAATGTTACCATTATCCATGAAAGGTTATTCAGATATTTTTGGAATGTAGATGATATGCGCATAATGAAGGGATATGGAGAAAATAAAATGTTTGATAGTATTCATGAGCTCATGACTGATATAAGGAGAAGGTTATATCATGGTTTGAGTATATTGAATTTTTGGATTTTGGTATGTGGAAAGAGTTAACTTTTGACAGCATTCATGTTTTCACTAAGGTTTAATGGGTATTCATATTTTTCAAGAGAATACATCATTAAAGTATTCATATGATTGGAATGTGACCAACAAGATATATGGGGGATAAATGATGGTATTCACATGCTTGGTTGGCGACATTTCAAGTAATCATTTTCTTTATACTATGAGCTTGGACCGAAGTATTTTAGATAAGCCTAAAGATTGTAATGGATTATGTTAACCATAAGTTAGTATTGTTTAAGTATAGAACTTTTTTTTGATATTATTTATGTGATGTTATAGTAATGTAGTTTTAGAAAAAGGACAACCTGCAGGACGGGCGACAGCCCATCGCTTCGGACAAGGCTGTGGGAATTGAACCCACAACCGAAGTGCGACTGGCCTTTATCGCCTACCACTGACCTACAGGAAGTCCCTGTTTAGTAGAAACTAGTTTTATTATATTAAGCAGTATGATATATGAAGTATAAGTCCATTTTAGGAACTATATATGATTAATCTCACTATAGAATGACTTATGTAATAACTTTTTCTTACCTTTTGTTTGAGACAGATGGAATGACCCGTCATTCTATCACATGATCTGCTAACACTTCACGAATAACAAATTCAACTTCATTTATTTAAGAGATGAAGTGGAAATTGTTCAAGGCACAAACAACAGTGATATTGTATCAAAATAAAGTAAGTATTTATTCTAATTCAAATTTTCAACTTTAGGGAAATGATCTTGAAAACCAAAAATGTTGTCCTAGTGATCTTATACCTGATGAATCAGATGGTACCTTAGATCGTCACAAATTTATGGATTTGTGATTACTGGCTTTTCCATAGCCATGTTCTCTACCACTCTCCATCAGAACATGATGGTTAGATTTCTCTTCCATATCCATATTTTCACCTATGTGGAAACCCAGTGATTAGTTTATTTGGGTATTCGTTACATTTCATACTTTAGTTTTTAAAGCCAAGTTTTGGTATTCCCTTTTATGATGTGGGTTTCTATTAAAGAAACTTTCAAATAGTAAACCATTTATAACCCCGACGAATTTCGAGGGCGAAATTCATTTTAAGGGGGGTAGAATGTAACACCCCGAGATTTTATGAAAAATATTATTTTAATTTCATTAATGTCTTATGTTGTATTCTACACCAAGATTACCCTGCGCTATACGCAACACCGTATTAACTTGCAGTATACGCAACACTATTCTTGGACCGTGTTACACACAATTTTGATAATAGTTATTCTACGCAACATTGAGTATATATATATATATATATTAAATGTATAAATGAAATATGGTTGGATTATATTATACGAAACAATGAAGGATTCTTTCACAACACACATCCTTCACTTGCCTTGCATTACACGCAATCGCGACCTTCCTCGATAGCATGTATAATACGCAATACTGAGTTTCATTAAACAACGATATGCTATTAAAATATTATTAAAACTAGCCGTTATGAATAGTAATAACCACTTTTTAAAATTCTATAAATCTTATTTTTCAAAATGAACTTCATTTTTGGATTCGGAATATCGAAATTAGCTTAGGTTGAAATTTTGGTGAATTTCGGATAACTTTCATATTTTGATGAATAGTGAAAATTACTAAATTATAATTAAAAACAACTTTTTTAATCGAAATAATTAATAGTTATAAATCATTAATTTGAGTGGTTTTAAAGTATATTTAGAATATATTTTTACAATTTAATACAATGTTGGTCATTGGATGTAATTTCACATTTAAACTAGACATAAACAAGTGTCAATCTTTTGATAGATATTGTTTCTTAAAAAACACGCTATTTGTTTTAACAGCGGGATTTAATTATAAAATTAATTAATGCAACTTTTATGTTATGAATTTGGTAAAATAGACTTCATTTTTGAATTCGGAATATGAAATATAGCTTGGGATGAAATTTTGGCATTGTTCTGAAAAACATCAATTTTTGATGAATAGTGAAACTACTAAGTGGTAGGTTAAAAACTGAATTTTGCATAAAACTTAATTTTACTGCTTCTGTGAATGGAATTTCGAAAATCCGAGAGACACGGTTAATATCAAGGACTAAAATGTGGTTCAATGAGATGAAAATAATTTTTTGGTGAATAGTAACTTTTTACTTTTTTTACCACGGTTAATAGTAAATAGGGTAACTAAGGGTAAATATGATATTAATATTACCCTAACACATGTCCTAATTCTATTGGACAAGTGTAATTCGACCAAAAACAAACCTAGGAATAAAATATGACTATTTAGGCCCACTTGGATTAGATTAGGACATTTATTATTAATTTATTTAAAGAAGGGTTAAAATAGTTAAAATCAACGTTTAATAAGTAAATCATTTTTAATATGGGGTTATACATAAGATAAATTCGACTATAAATATTCATTAGAAAGATAAAAAGATTTCCTACATGATGGTATTTTATTTGTAATTTTTAGACATCAAATAATATAATTTATTTATGACACAAAGATGATGCAGTAATTATTTTATTAATGAAATATTGACATAATTGATAATATAAATACCAAAATAAATGTAATTTAAGACTTTTTATGAATTCCACTAATTTTCTAGGTTACTATGATATATTAGTGTTGATTTAATCTACTTGGTTCGAACATATAATTCTGTTATGACTTTCACAAAAATCATATATCAAATAGTGTCAAAATTGACACAAAATAGTTTTTAAATCAAATATTATATTATTAATTGATATTTTATTCCTAAAAATCTAAGGTTCGGCCAAATGACTTAGATAAGGATATATGTATTAATAATATACAATTTGGGGTTCGTTTGGCATGTTATAGTAAGTTTATTAACCATATAGTGAAAGAAAACAAAAAGACACGGTAAAAGTTAAATTACTTAACTTAGAGTTAAATTTAATTGATAAGGTTAAAATAATACCCTAAACTTGTCTAAATCATATTGGTTGATAGTATTTCGACCCATCCCCACTTTAGCTTCGAAATAAGACCCTTTGGAACCATTATAAACCGATTTTGACTTTAATATAAAATAATATTTTGAGGTATTCCTAAGGTGCCCCTCTCCTCCCTTATAAAAGGACACCTCCTCCCCCTCCTCCTCACACCAATTTGAGCACTAAAGCTCGGCCAACCCCTGCCAAAATCTCTTCTCCACTTCCCTAGCAACATCCTAGAGGTTCTGGTCTTACTCAAAGACCAATTTTAGTTCCCTAAGAGGAGGTCTCCAAAAGGCGCTTCAAAGAAGAGGTAATTACCGTTACCAATTCTTTCATCTTTATTTCTTCTTCCACTTCTTCTTCTTAGGTTGTTTCATTATGAAGTAATAACATCAGTATCACTCATATACTGATATGTTATTATAAGTATGAAACAAACCTATTTCACCATCTATCCATCCTACGGAAAAAGAAATCACCGCGCGTGCGTACGTATGGAATACCGTCTCCACGCCGTGGTGTAATCTATTTTCCACCACCACCTTACACGGATGGGTATAATGGTGTAAAGAATAACTATACATAGTTATTACAACATCATATTGATTCTGATATATTGTATAATCCACTCCAATTCAGTTCAATATTTATGGAAATGATATCATCGCTCGTGCGTACGTACGGACTACCGTCTCCACGACGCAATGAGATTCATTCTCCATGTTAACCATTTAAGAATGATTATAAAGTATATATAAGAAATAATAATGAAATATATGACATTATAAAGCTACTGGATTTATTTATATATATATGTATGTCATCTACATACTTCCATTTCAAGACAATAAGGAAAGTAAAACAGCGTTCATGCGTACGTACGGACTACCGTCTCCATGAACGGTGTTTTTCATTTTATTTATCTATCTATTATATATAAATATATAATGAATATATATGATATATAAATCATATTTTATATTCTGGAAGTAAGTAAATCATGATAGAAGTAATAGTGATGTCAAGAACAACAAGTCAAAACACCTAAGATAAATGAAACGATTTTACCCAAAACGCTTCTTTAACATGGAATTTACAAAAGAACGGGTAATATAATGTCATAAGTGAACCATATATGATATCATAACAATGAATATGATTCTGGAATAAGTCAATAACATGATTTAAATCATTATACAGGAGGTTTGGACACTTACAAAGCAAGTCGGACATAAGGTAAGGGAAATATCACAATCTCATTTTTATCCGAGATTGTTTATTCGTAAGTATTTACTGGGGTGTATTTTATCATCCACATCCATGTTTACTCAATATGTAATATTATTTACATCCACCTACAATTTTTTTAAATCCAGTTTTACCCTTCGGTGAGTTTTTAGTAAAAGAAATGAAAGGAATCTTTTGTCGTTTTTCGTACGAGGTACTTTTTGACTTTTCCGACAAAAGTACGGAGAATGTTTTTTCTAACTTATACGGCACGAACGGATTTTTACTGTTTTATAAAGCCTTATTTTCATGAAGCTTCCTCTAAAATATTTCATGACTATTTTCAATAAAATCTCTTTCTTTTAAAATTTCATGATGTTTTGTGAAAAGAAATTGATTTTGAAGAAGAAAGGATATTTTCCTCGAGAATTCAATTCAAGTGTTTTATCAAAATTATTTTCCATCTAAGATAATAAAGGGTTCTGTTTCTATCCATATTTTTACATTGATTTGACTATGTTGTGATGGAATTATGTTTATGAATTCCTTTATCTTATATGAATGGTTTTATGATGTCATGTGGTTTAGGAATCCCATTTTTATTACACGGGTTATGCAATGATGTATGATTTATGATTTTGTGGCACACATAAGAATGGTATCATTATGAGATGGGTGGGACCTATATCTACCTCCAATGCATTGGGTAAAGATTTTATATCTCATGAGATAGACATGGCTGGAATGGTAGGTTATACCGGTTCAGTGAAACAGGACTGAAACGAGGGTTACTCGATTCAGAAAGGGACTTTGTCCACTAAGATAGTCTTGGCAATGAGTCATGACTAACAAGAAATGATTTTCTATGATTATGTGTGTATGCCACAAAGTTCCATGTTTTATGTTATGATTATTGTGATTACATTTCACTGCCATAATTTATCCCATGTTATGAAATTATGCTCTCTTTTGCAGGTTATGATTTCCAAAATGTTATGTTCTTATGAATATGATGTGATTGATATTTCTTTTGTTTACCCTTACTGAGAATTTGAGCTCACCCTTTTATGTTTTCTTTTCCCCAGGATATAAAGAAAGGTTTTAGGTAAAAAAAAGGAAGATCTTTATGGGAGATGTTGAAGATCTTTCACCACGATTAGAAGATTATAGTCCGAGTTTCCAAAGACACTAAACTATTACGGTCCTTATGTGTGTGTTTTTGTAATTTACTAAGTATTCCGCAAAAGTAATGTAAAGTCCATGTACATCAAGTTTCGGGTCTCTACAGTTGGTATCAGAGGAAAGGTTTAGTCAACCTTTGGAAACTAGGATGTGAGAACTTTAGTGAGATCCCTAGTGATATTTCTAAGGTATGTCTAGGGATTTCTCTAAGGTTAAGTATGCGTATAGGTTATAGTACTAGAATTACGCTAACGATCATAGAATTAAACCTAAGATGTTAGATATTGAAGTCACTCCCCCTTTATTATGATTTTTTCCTCTCACACTATTCTTTTGGGTTTTAGAAAATGGCTGGAAACAAGATGATTCACGATAATGGAGGATATGATGGAAAATGGAATGATATTATTCATAATGAAATGGGATTTGGAAGTCCAAACATCATTATTATGCCGAATCAGCAATCTCATAATATGATCAATAAAGTAAAATTTGGTAAGTTTCCTGACTCGGCTAATAAGAGAAAGATGGAGTTTCATGATGATCATAGAGGAAAGAAAGTTCAATTTCCCCTATGTAAATCATGTGGGAAGAGGCATCAAGGAGAATGTTTCAAAGGAACTGGAAGATGATTTGGGTGTGGAAAAGAAGGACACAAAGCAAGTAAATGCAAAGGAAAAGGTTCAGTTAACAACATGGATGAGGATAATGGTATTGCTACGACATCAACAATGGTTAAATTTTTTAAATGTGGAATGTACGGGAATTATGCAAACCAATGCCCTAAGGGAAAGTCTCATGAAGATAATCAGTATGGTCGTATGGGAAGTATTTATGTGGATGATGATGAAGAGACTACAAATGATATGTGAGATGAAAGAATTGTTGAAGCTCGGTCAATGGTTTAAGAATGTAGTGGAATGATTACATGTTTATCATGTGTAATGTTTTATAAGTAATCTCATGGCACTATGGAATAAAGAGACATGTAAGGATTGTTACATTGTTGTCTGATTAATGTTACCAGTATCCATGAAAGGTTATTCAGATATTTTTGGAATGTAGATGATATGCGCATAATGAAGGGATATGGAGAAAATAAAATGTTTGATAGTATTCATGAGCTCATGACTGATATAAGGAGAAGGTTATATCATGGTTTGAGTATATTGAATTTTTGGATTTTGGTATGTGGAAAGAGTTAACTTTTGACAGCATTCATGTTTTCACTAAGGTTTAATGGGTATTCATATTTTTCAAGAGAATACATCATTAAAGTATTCATATGATTGGAATGTGACCAACAAGATATATGGGGGATAAATGATGGTATTCACATGCTTGGTTGGCGACATTTCAAGTAATCATTTTCTTTATACTATGAGCTTGGACCGAAGTATTTTAGATAAGCCTAAAGATTGTAATGGATTATGTTAACCATAAGTTAGTATTGTTTAAGTATAGAACTTTTTTTTGATATTATTTATGTGATGTTATAGTAATGTAGTTTTAGAAAAAGGACAACCTGCAGGACGGGCGACAGCCCATCGCTTCGGACAAGGCTGTGGGAATTGAACCCACAACCGAAGTGCGACTGGCCTTTATCGCCTACCACTGACCTACAGGAAGTCCCTGTTTAGTAGAAACTAGTTTTATTATATTAAGCAGTATGATATATGAAGTATAAGTCCATTTTAGGAACTATATATGATTAATCTCACTATAGAATGACTTATGTAATAACTTTTTCTTACCTTTTGTTTGAGACAGATGTAATGACCCGTCATTCTATCACATGATCTGCTAACACTTCACGAATAACAAATTCAACTTCATTTATTTAAGAGATGAAGTGGAAATTGTTCAAGGCACAAACAACAGTGATATTGTATCAAAATAAAGTAAGTATTTATTCTAATTCAAATTTTCAACTTTAGGGAAATGATCTTGAAAACCAAAAATGTTGTCCTAGTGATCTTATACCTGATGAATCAGATGGTACCTTAGATCGTCACAAATTTATGGATTTGTGATTACTGGCTTTTCCATTGCCATGTTCTCTACCACTCTCCATCAGAACATGATGGTTAGATTTCTCTTCCATATCCATATTTTCACCTATGTGGAAACCCAATGATTAGTTTATTTGGGTATTCGTTACATTTCATACTTTAGTTTTTAAAGCCAAGTTTTGGTATTCCCTTTTACGATGTGGGTTTCTATTAAAGAAACTTTCAAATAGTAAACCATTTATAACCCCGACGAATTTCGAGGGCGAAATTCATTTTAAGGGGGGTAGAATGTAACACCCCGAGATTTTATGAAAAATATTATTTTAATTTCATTAATGTCTTATGTTGTATTCTACACCAAGATTACCCTGCGCTATACGCAACACCGTATTAGCTTGCAGTATACGCAACACTATTCTTGGACCGTGTTACACACAATTTTGATAATAGTTATTCTACGCAACATTGAGTATATATATATATATATATATATATTAAATGTATAAATGAAATATGGTTGGATTCTATTATACGAAACAATGAGGGATTCTTTCACAACACACATCCTTGACTTGCCTTGAATTACACGCAATCGCGACCTTCCTCGATAGCGTGTGTAATACGCAATACTGAGTTTCATTAAACAACGATATGCTATTAAAATATTATTAAAACTAGCCGTTATGAATAGTAATAACCACTTTTTAAAATTCTATAAATCTTATTTTTCAAAATGAACTTCATTTTTGGATTCGGAATATCGAAATTAGCTTAGGTTGAAATTTTGGTGAATTTCGGATAACTTTCATATTTTGATGAATAGTGAAAATTACTAAATTATAATTAAAAACAACTTTTTTAATCGAAATAATTAATAGTGATAAATCATTAATTTGAGTGGTTTTAAAGTATATTTAGAATATATTTTTACAATTTAATACAATGTTGGTCAGTGGATGTAATTTCACATTTAAACTAGACATAAACAAGTGTCAATATTTTGATAGATATTGTTTCTTAAAAAACACGCTATTTGTTTTAACAGCGGGATTTAATTATAAAATTAATTAATGCAACTTTTATGTTATGAATTTGGTAAAATAGACTTCATTTTTGAATTCGGAATATGAAATATAGCTTGGGATGAAATTTTGGCATTGTTCTGAAAAACATCAATTTTTGATGAATAGTGAAACTACTAAGTGGTAGGTTAAAAACTGAATTTTGCATAAAACTTAATTTTACCGCTTCTGTGAATGGAATTTCGAAAATCCGAGAGACACGGTTAATATCAAGGACTAAAATGTGGTTCAATGAGATGAAAATAATTTTTTGGTGAATAGTAACTTTTTACTTTTTTTACCACGGTTAATAGTAAATAGGGTAACTAAGGGTAAATATGATATTAATATTACCCTAACACATGTCCTAATTCTATTGAACAAGTGTAATTCGACCAAAAACAAACCTAGAAATAAAATATGACCATTTAGGCCCACTTGGATTAGATTAGGACATTTATTATTAATTTATTTAAAGAAGGGTTAAAATAGTTAAAATCAAAGTTTAATAAGTAAATCATTTTTAATATGGGGTTATACATAAGATAAATTCGACTATAAATATTCATTAGAAAGATAAAAAGATTTCCTACATGATGGTATTTTATTTGTAATTTTTAGACATCAAATAATATAATTTATTTATGACACAAAGATGATGCAGTAATTATTTTATTAATGAAATATTGACATAATTGATAATATAAATACCAAAATAAATGTAATTTAAGACTTTTTATGAATTCCACTAATTTTCTAGGTTACTATGATATATTAGTGTTGATTTAATCTACTTGGTTCGAACATATAATTCTGTTATGACTTTCACAAAAATCATATATCAAATAGTGTCAAAATTGACACAAAATAGTTTTTAAATCAAATATTATATTATTAATTGATATTTTATTCTTAAAAATCTAAGGTTCGGCCAAATGACTTAGATAAGGATATATGTATTAATAATATACAATTTGGGGTTCGTTTGGCATGTTATAGTAAGTTTATTAACCATATAGTGAAAGAAAACAAAAAGACACGGTAAAAGTTAAATTACTTAACTTAGAGTTAAATTTAATTGATAAGGTTAAAATAATACCCTAAACTTGTCTAAATCCTATTGGTTGATAGTATTTCGACCCATCCCCACTTTATCTTCGAAATAAGACCCTTTGGAACCATTATAAACCGATTTTGACTTTAATATAAAATAATATTTTGAGGTATTCCTAAGGTGCCCCTCTCCTCCCTTATAAAAGGACACCTCCTCCCCCTCCTCCTCACACCAATTTGAGCACTCAAGCTCGGCCAACCCCTGCCAAAATCTCTTCTCCACTTCCCTAGCAACATCCTAGTGGTTCTGGTCTTACTCAAAGACCAATTTTAGTTCCCTAAGAGGAGGTCTCCAAAAGGCCCTTCAAAGAAGAGGTAATTACCGTTACCAATTCATTCATCTTTATTTCTTCTTCCACTTCTTCTTATTAGGTTGTTTCATTATGAAGTAATAAAATCAGTATCACTCATATACTGATATGTTATTATAAGTATGAAACAAACCTATTTCACCATCTATCCATCCTACGGAAAAAGAAATCACCGCGCGTGCGTACGTATGGAATACCGTCTCCACGCCGTGGTGTAATCTATTTTCCACCACCACCTTACACGGATGGGTATAATGGTGTAAAGAATAACTATACATAGTTATTACAACATCATATTGATTCTGATATATTGTATAATCCACTCCAATTCAGTTCAATATTTATGGAAATGATATCATCGCTCGTGCGTACGTACGGACTACCGTCTCCACGACGCAATGAGATTCATTCTCCATGTTAACCATTTAAGAATGATTATAAAGTATATATAAGAAATAATAATGAAATATATGACATTATAAAGCTACTGGATTTATTTATATATATATGTATGTCATCTACATACTTCCATTTCAAGACAATAAGGAAAGTAAAACAACGTTCATGCGTACGTACGGACTACCGTCTCCATGAATGGTGTTTTTCATTTTATTTATCTATCTATTATATATAAATATATAATGAATATATATGATATATAAATCATATTTTATATTCTGGAAGTAAGTAAATCATGATAGAAGTAATAGTGATGTCAAGAACAACAAGTCAAAACACCTAAGATAAATGAAACGATTTTACCCAAAACGCTTCTTTAACATGGAATTTACAAAAGAACGGGTAATATCATGTCATAAGTGAACCATATATGATATCATAACAATGAATATGATTCTGGAATAAGTCAATAACATGATTTAAATCATTATACAGGAGGTTTGGACACTTACAAAGCAAGTCGGACATAAGGTAAGGGAAATATCACAATCTCATTTTTATCCGAGATTGTTTATTCGTAAGTATTTACTGGGGTGTATTTTATCATCCACATCCATGTTTACTCAATATGTAATATTATTTACATCCACCTACAATTTTTTTAAATCCAGTTTTACCCTTCGGTGAGTTTTTAGTAATAGAAATGAAAGGAATCTTTTGTCGTTTTTCGTACGAGGTACTTTTTGACTTTTCCGACAAAAGTACGGAGAATGTTTTTTCTAACTTATACGGCACGAACGGATTTTTACTGTTTTATAAAGCCTTATTTTCATGAAGCTTCCTCTAAAATATTTCATGACTATTTTCAATAAAATCTCTTTCTTTTAAAATTTCATGATGTTTTGTGAAAAGAAATTGATTTTGAAGAAGAAAGGATATTTTCCTCAAGAATTCAATTCAAGTGTTTTATCAAAATTATTTTCCATCTAAGATAATAAAGGGTTCTGTTTCTATCCATATTTTTACATTGATTTGACTATGTTGTGATGGAATTATGTTTATGAATTCCTTTATCTTATATGAATGGTTTTATGATGTCATGTTGTTTAAGAATCCCATTTTTATTACACGGGTTATGCAATGATGTATGATTTATGATTTTGTGGCACACATAAGAATGGTATCATTATGAGATGGGTGGGACCTATATCTCCCTCCAATGCATTGGGTAAAGATTTTATATCTCATGAGATAGACATGGCTGGAATGGTAGGTTATACCGGTTCAGTGAAACAGGACTGAAACGAGGGTTACTCGATTCAGAAAGGGACTTTGTCCACTAAGATAGTCTTGGCAATGAGTCATGACTAACAAGAAATGATTCTCTATGATTATGTGTGTATGCCACAAAGTTCCATGTTTTATGTTATGATTATTGTGATTACATTTCACTTCCATAATTTATCCCATGTTATGAAATTATGCTCTCTTTTGCAGGTTATGATTTCCAAAATGTTATGTTCTTATGAATATGATGTGATTGATATTTCTTTTGTTTACCCTTACTGAGCATTTGAGCTCACCCTTTTATGTTTTCTTTTCCCCAGGATATAAAGAAAGGTTTTAGGTAAAAAAAAAGGAAGATCTTTATGGTAGATGTTGAAGATCTTTCACCACGATTAGAAGATTATAGTCCGAGTTTCCAAAGACACTAAACTATTATGGTCCTTATGTGTGTGTTTTTGTAATTTACTAAGTATTCCGCAAAAGTAATGTAAAGTCCATGTACGTCAAGCTTCGGGTCTCTACAATAATAATGAATACACAGTGTGTGTTTTCATGAGGACTTTTCAGCTAAGGGACTGAAAGTAAAATTTGGGGTTAGGCCCAAAAGACTTGGGACTGGAATCGAGGGACACTCGAATGTTCCTACGTAGCCCATAAGGATGGGAATCAAGTCCACGTAGTTCTAGAAATTCCCTTTTTACAAATTTGGTTCGTACATGTGAAGGGTGAAAGGGGACTTTAGTGCAATGATGGTTTAACCTGAGATAAAAAAATTAGGCATTACCATGTATGCACGTAGTCTTCCTGAAATGAAACATGATTGAAAAAATCAATGTCAATAATAGTTTTCTCTCAAGTGATGAGATCAAAGAATATTGTAGTTTATTGTCATACCGGACAAAAGTGTTGTATATTTTAACGTCGTATAACAAGGACGAAAGTGAATCAATGTAAAGATATTGATTCCAGGGGCGGTTTCATGAATCAACATCATATGAGATGGTGGTGAACCGATGTGAAGAGATTGTTTTTGGGCTTGAACCCTGGGAGGTTTCCTACATACCCAGCCTGGAGGGCAAGGATCAAAGTCCGTGTAGTTCAATTAAAGAATGAATTAATGATCAAGTTGTTCTTGGGGACAACGATCTAATTAAAATGTTGTTGGGACTTACACATGGTTAGGGGCCCAAAGAGAGTGTTATGGTTGAGGTTTGATCTAAGATCACGTGAGTCATTATCGGTGTGAGAAACAAGAGGTAATAACAACCTTAACGATGCACAGTTTAATGTCATGTAGGACATATTCAGGGACTATGCAGTTTAAAGTCTTGCAGTTAGGACTATTGGTGCTGCACAGTTTAGTGTCATGTAGTAGGGACAAAATAACAGTTTAATGTCGTGTAGGACATATCAAGAACTTTCTGTACAGTTTAGCGTCATGTAGTTAGGATGATGGGGACAATATAGATTAACGTCATATTGGACGAAAGGGGGATTGTGCAGTTTATTGTCATGCAGTAAGGACAAAAGAGTGTACCATTTTAATGTCATGTCGGACGAAAGTGCGAATAGTTTAAGGTCATATGCATGGACCGTGAATGGTGCAGTTTAATGTCATACTGGACCTTTGAGATTATATAGTTTAACGTCTTTTCGGACGTGAGGGACTTTTATACAGTTTAGCGTCATGTAGTTAGGACGTCACAGTTTAACGTCTTGCTGGACATAAAGGATTTGAAAATAGTTTATGGTCATATACATGGACCAGGGATGATGCAGTTTAAGGTCATGCTAGACGGTTTAGGGAACTTTTTCACAGTTTAATGTCGTGTGGGACGAAGTTGCAGTTTAAAGTCATACTGGACCATTTCTGTATAGTTTAACGTCATATAGCAAGGACGAACTGGTGCTGTACAGTTTAAAGTCATGTAGCTAGGACTAAGGTGAACCAATATGAGGATATCAGTTCTGGGGACTTTTTACAGTTTATCGTCATGCTGGACATTGGAAGTGCCACACAGTTTAATGTCATGTTTCTAGGACACAATATAGTTTAATGTCATCTCAGACAAATATGGAACTTCTGTACAGTTTAATGTCATGTAGATATGACATAATATAGTTTAATGTCATCTCGGACATATAAGGAACTAATGTGATTGTTTTTTGGATCTGGGAACAATATTTTGTGTTTATACAAAATAATTCTTGAGAAATCTGGCATTAGTTGGAGTCGTGATGTGTTCTCCATCCATTGAGATTAGAGAATATGCTCCATTGGAGTAGACCTTATGTATTGTATAAGGTCCTTCCCATTTTTGTTCAAGCTTGGGAGGCTTCTTTCCTTGTATCATTGGTGCTCTGAGAACCAATACTAATTCTCCCTGAATGAATGAACAAAGACGAACTTTTTTGTTAAAAGCTCGTGCTATTCGATTCTGATAGATTTCCAAGTGGTGCAAAGTGCACAATCTTTTCTCATCTAAGTGTTCCAATTCATTCAACCGCTTTTGGGATTGCTCATCTATAGATAACTGATCACAAATGGCTATTCTGAGTGAGGGAAATTGAACTTCAATTGGAAAGACTGCTTCTGTTCCATATACCAATGAATATGGAGTTGACCGCGTTGCATTGCGAGTGGTAGTCCGATAAGCCCATAAAGCATGAAAGAGTTTATCAGGCCATGACTTCTTATCTTTATCCACCATCTTTTGCAGTATATTTGAAAGAGTCTTGTTGAAGGCCTCTATCTGTCCATTAGCCGCTACATGATATCGAGATGAATGGTTGGACTTAATGTTGTATTCTTGATACAATTTCTTTACCTCAGAAGAACAGAAGTTGGTGCCGTTGTCCGTCAATATGGTATGAGGGACACCAAATCTAGTAATGATGTTAGACTTGATGAAGCTAACAATGCATTTAGAGTTGACTTCGTTGAGAGGTACTGCCTCTGCCCATTTGGAAAAGAAATCAGTAGCAGTAAGAATGTACTTAAACTGCTTGGCCGTAGCTGAAGGGTAAGGTCCCACCACATCCATTCCCCATGTGAAAAATGGCCATGAGTATTTAGCTGTATGAAGAAACTCTGGAGGTTTATGAATGAAGTTGGAATATACTTGGCATGAATAACACTTCTTTGTGAAATTAACACAATCTTGTATCATTGAAGGCCAAAAGTATCCAAGCCTTCGAATTTGATCAGACCGTCTATGTCCAGACTGGTGGGCACCACAGACTCCTACATGCACTTCTTTTATGACAGCCATTGTCTCTTCACCATCAATACATCTGAAGAGAACTCCATCAAAACCACGTTTGTAAAGAATTTTCTCGAGGTGGTTTGGGCTATCATAAAGAGTAAAATTTACCACACTTCGCCGAATTTGTTCTTTCTCGGCTCTATCAGGTGGAAGTGTTCCATTTTGAAGGTATTCCCTGATAGGTGACATCCATCCTATAGTATGACCATACGGTTCAGGAATGGGACTAATTTCATTAATTTCCTCTGTTCTGACTTGAACATAAGGTGAAATTGCACGACGGTGGGAAATACAGATGGTTGTCTCGTCCCGATTTGGATCTGCTAAAGCTGTGTCTATATTAGCCAGTGCATCAGCTTGAGAATTTTTTGATCTTGGGACATAAGAAAATGTCGGTTCTGAAGGGAATTCCGACATTAACTCTCTGACGTAATCATACAAAGGGATTAATTCTTCTTTTCTGATTGCATAATCCCCATTGACTTGTTTGATTACCAGGTCTGAATCACCTTTCACCTTTAAGTGATTCACTTGTGCTTGAAGCGCTAACTCCAAGCCTGTAATGAGAGCTTGGTATTCAGCTTCATTATTGGTACCACCTTCCCACAACAAAAAGGAATAAGGTAACACTGCCTTATCTGGAGAAATGAGCACAATTCCTAAACCAACTTTGTTGAATTTAGGATTTTCCATTTTCTTCCCTGTAGGACTTCTAGAATCACCATCAAAATACATTTCCCATGTTTGAGGACTCTCTTGAATAGAGAAAATTTCCTCATCAGGGAGTTCGATATCTGAATACGTGTCTTCCACTGAAGGATGTTCAGCCAGGAAATCAGCCAGAGCTTGGCCCTTAATTGCCTTTTGAGACACATACTGAATGTCGAACTGCTGTAGAATAACCGCCCACCTTGCCAGACGTCCTGTAAGCATTGGACGACTAAGGATGACTTTGAGCGGATTACTACGAGATACCAATTGGACCTCAGGATGTTGCAGGTAGTGTCTTAGTTTCTGAACTGCAAAGATTAATGCTAGGCAGCACTTTTCAATACTTGAATACCGGGTTTCTGCTTCAATCATAGTTCTACTGAGATAGTAGAGACTATTTTCATTCCCAGCATCATTCTTTTGAGCGAGAAAGGCACCCAATGATCGCTCTAAAGCTGTCACATAGAGGATAAGAGGTCTACCCTCAACAGGTGGCATGAGTGCTGGTGGACTCAAGAGGTATTTCTTGAGGACATAAAATGCTTCTTGACATTCTTCATTCCACTGGTAAGTGACTCCTTTCTTCAATAATTTGGTAAAGGGTAAACGTTTTCCTACCAAATTGGCGATGAAACGCCGAATATAGGCTAAGTGTCCTTGAAGTCCTCTTAATTCTTTCAAATTCTGAGGAGGTGACATACCAAGGATTGATTTGGTCTTCTCAGGATCGACTTCAATACCACGATGGCGTACAACAAAGCCGAGGAATTTTTCTGAGGTTACCCCAAAAGCACATTTTAAGGGGTTCATCTTCAAATTATGTTGTCGAAGCTTGTGGAATATGATTTCCAAATCAGCCAAGTGATTAGAACGTTGTTTGGATTTAACCACCAAATCATCTACATAGCATTCAACAAACTTCCCTAAAAGAGATTTGAAGATACGATGCATGGCGCGTTGATATGTTGCACCTGCATTATTTAAACCAAAGGGCATCACCCGGTAACAAAACACACCTTGAGGGGCTCTGAAGGCTGTATATTCCTCATCTTCTGGGGCCATTCGGATCTGATTATATCCAGAATATCCATCCATGAAAGAAAGTACTTCATAGCCAGCCGTCGCATCAATTAAGAGTTCTCTAATCGGAACTGGGAAATCATCTTTAGGACAATACCGATTAAGATCTCTGAAATCGATGCAAACCCTAATTTGTCCGTTCTTCTTCTTTACAGGGACAATATTAGCCAACCACTTGGGATATTGAACTTCTCTGACGAAGTTAGCTTTGATAAGCTTATCCACTTCAGCCTCAATTTTGGAAGCATAGGTTGGGTGTGTTCTTCTCGTGGCTTGCTTGAATCCTCGATGTTATTTTGGAAAACCCAAATGATGGGTGGAAACATCAGGATCAAGGCCAGGCATCTCTGTATAATTCCAAGCAAAAATATCTTTATTTTGCTTTAGAAAAGAAATATACATCTCTTGCTCTTCAAGGGTCATGGCCGCACTAATTAAAGTGGGGCGTGGATCATTCTCTGTACCCAGATTTACTTCTCTGAGTTCATCCACAGTGGTAGAGATACCCTCTTCAAATGCTGGAGGAGCATCTCTAAGATCTTCCTCTTCCTCTTCATCATGTGTTATTTCTTCCGTTTCTACTTGCAAAGTAGATGAAAAAACGAAATTCTCATGATCATAAGAGATGTCAAAATTTTTACATTTTGAAGAAGAAGCTTCCATTTCCAACCCTATTGATGATAAAGGGTCTTCTTTGGGAAATAAAGAGGGGATGATGGATTGAGAATCGACATCATTATTCACCTCTGGTGTTGCTATACCTTCTTCTGGCCTGATTAGCGAAGTATAGACTTTTTGGATTTCAGCAGAAGAAATGAAAACGTCACCACTTATGCTTTCATCACTGCTTGGTATGTTACCAATTTCACCTATGTTGTCTGGCTCGATTGCCGTAATTGACATTATGGATCTTTCCATAAGAGTATATTGATTTGGGCCTATTTTGTCAATTTGACTGATAGGTAATACATAATCTGTACTCACATGTGAAAATGGATTTATTGGAATTTTCTCCAAACCATATGGAGCATTAACTTTGGTAATTTCCTTCATTGTAGATTTTTCTCTTCCCTTCATGTGATAAAATTCCGACTCAATGTATTGAGACTCACATGTCTTGAACGGGGCCTTATCACCATACAATGTTCCAACTTGACCATCGAAACAGTATTTGAGACATTGATGGTATGGTGACGGAATAGCTGCATGCTGATGTAGCCAGGGTCTTCCAAGCAAGATATTGAAAGCTGAGCCCTGATCAACAATCATGAAATCCGAATTGGAAACAAGATCTCCAAACTGAATTCTGAGTGTAACTTCTCCCAGAGGTTCTTGTTCATTTTTATCATATCCTTGTAACATCATGGTAGAAGGAGATAAATCAGATTCTGTGAGGCCCAATCGACGATGTGTACGAATGTGCATGAGGTTGACTCCTGAACCATTGTCAATGAAAGCTCTTCGAACATCTACACCATTGACTTTTCCAGATAAGTACAAAGGTTTTATGTGCCCATGCACAACATCATCTTCATCTTTATCAGTAAAAGATATCACTGCATGGCATTCTGCAGGATTATTCTCTATGTGATAGATTTCAGCTGCAGCAATTTCAGTTTCATACTCCCGAGGACTTGACAAAGCTTTGATGAGTGCTTCTCGAAGATATTTTGACAGATTCAAAGCATCCAAAATTGATAACTTGGCTGGTACTTGGGCCAAGTGTTTCAATATATCATACTTTTGATCTAGAGGTCTGCATTTCCCAATAGGAATATGCGGTTTAGCAGGTACCTTGGAAGTAGATGCTTTGGAAGCTGATGCATCTTGTATTGAAGTTGGCAACATCCTTGGTTTTGGAAGATTAGACTGATTAGATCCATTTACTTGCTGAGATAAAGAAGATGGAACCTTTAATTGGTCTTCCAAAATAAATGTGCCAAAACTGAGTTGGCCATTGGCAGAAGAACTTCCTTGTTCTTTTTGAGCTCGCTGAAGGGCTCTACCACGAGTTTCTGCTGCATATACAGTGCTAGCAGGGGTAAAATTAGAGTAGTGGATTTGGAAAGATCCATGTCTTCCCCTATATCCTGAACCTCTAGAACCTCTTCGGATTCCCTTATTTTATACAGGGAATTCAGGCTCATCAAGACTGGAATATGGATCTGTTAATTGAATCATATTAACAGAACCAAAGATTAACTCTTCGTCTGATAAAGACTCTGCCTGGTTAGCCTGTTTAGGCTGTGCCGTTTGATGGGGCGGTGCCCGTGGATTTGAAGTAGATGGCATGAAATATTCCAGAGTCAAAGACAATTTAGGCTTTGCTACATACTCATCTTCTCCTGATTCCTCTTTCTTCTTTGAATTGCGCTGCCCTTTTGAGGATTTGTCTTTTGATGGAGGCTTTACTGCATCTTTTGTAGGAGACACAATTGGCTTCATCAATTGTGTTCGCAAAATGTAATGGGTCCGATTGATTGTCTTTCTGACCATCCAATCATCATATTTTTTCGCAGTTTTGCTTTTGACTTCCTGCCACTCGCCTCCTTCCTATAGATCTGTAGCGGTAATACACGCTACATGAGCTGAAGAACCCTTCAATTTGACTTGTCCCAAGTCGACCATCTTTTGCAGGAGGTCTTTAAAGACAAAACACTCTTGGATGGGATTCCCCAACATTTGATGAAAAGGACAATAATTGGGACGGTCTTCATCTCCTTCCTTGTTTGGCCTCTTGGGAACTGGTAATTGAACCAAATTATTTTCCAGAGCTGCAATGAAGTAACCAGGAACTTGCTCATTTCGGAAAGAGTATGTTTTACACTTCATATCCTCAAATTGTTTTCGTCGTTGATCCCTTTGATCATTTTGATGAAACGGCCTTTGTTGTTTGCGTTCAGGAGGTGGAGTCCTTCGAGAAGATGAAGGTTTTGAAGTTGATATAGGTACAGGTGCTTGTTTAAGCATAACTGTAGCAGTTTCTGCTTTACCCATTCTTCTTCTTGGAGCTGATGGAATTATACAAGATTTAACCTTAGCCTGTATAAGGGAATCATCAATTTGTTGAGCGATTGAAGTAAGGTCTCGAAACCCTCCTGTGTATTTCACAGGGATCAATGGCGTGCGTAATTTGTCACGCAAATTTTCCACACAGATTGGCAACAATTCCTCCTGAGGGAGTGCTAAACTCAAGGAATACGTTAATCCCTTCCAACGAGAAATGCAATCAGAGACTCTTTCATTCTCCCTTTGCTTGCAGTTTGTAAGATCGACAACTGTCGTTTTTGGAAAAGTTGAGCTAAACTGAAGAAGGAATTTTTGACGAAGATCCTCCCATCCGATGACTGATCGGGATTGCAAGCTTGTATACCAGAGAAAAGATGGTCCTTGCAAGGTTCGCACGAAGCATCTGAGTTTCACTGCTTCTTGCTACTCTGGAGTTCCCATCATAGGATCACAACAAGACACGTAATGTGTCAAATGTTGTTCAGGGTCGCCTGATCCATTGAAAGTAGGGAAAACAGCGTTTCCAAAACTGGATGGAGGAGAAATTGAATCTACCCATTCAGGGTAAACTTTCTTTTCAGGTTGAACTTGCACCCGTTTCCCTTCCATAGTTTCTAACCGAGCTGTTAATGACTCAATAGTACTTATTAACTTTTGAGAAACATCAGGTTGAACATGGTTTTGGGTAGGTGCAATGAATGGAGCTTGGACAGACGTGGTGGTCGGTGCTGCAACTGATGGTAGTGCTGCCAACCGTTGTTGCGTTTGACCCGTAGGATTAGACCTCTGAGGGTGTACTGATAATGGAGGATATTCCTGATCTATCTCAGTAGTTACAACATATTCCTTTGGCTGTCAGACTTCAGCATTCTTAAGAAGAAGACTACTCTGAAGTAATTCTGCATTCAACCTTCTTAATTCTTTCATTTCTTCCTCCTGTTGTGCAAACCTTTTCTCTAATGAGAGCGATTGACCTCCTTCAGAGGAAGGGTGAGAAGTAACCTGATTCTTTCCTTTCCCCTTATTAGATCCTTTTTGGAGAGGGGGAAGTGGGTTACTTGAAGGAATACCCAGATTTTGGGTAAGCCTTTGATTACGTGTGCGCACACCTTCTTCATTTAGGTCTGTGTGCGCAACTTCTTGAGCAGGAACCTCTTCGTCTGATCCCTCTGATTGAGCCTCATCTGGTGAATCAGCAGCAACGGCATTGATGACATTAATGGATGCATATTGCATGGAATCCTTTCTATCAGCATTTCTGTGATATTGTCTTATTCTATGTCCATGATGAGCCATGGCATTCCGTTGACTTGATCCCTCAGGAACTTCTTGGAGAACCGTCACTTTGAGAGAATCTCCTGATAGCTTGGCTCTTCGTTCCTCTTGAGGCTTATTCCCTAATCGAGAGAATACTGACTTTCTCTGAGGGAGGGATTGAGGATTTGAAAAAGTCCCCAGTCCGGTGGACTGGGGATGTTCCTGCTGCTTCCGCTCAACTCCTCGAATCCCATTTGTTGACTCTGAGGGTTGTGTTAGAGAAGTCCCGAGTCTGACAAGCTGGGGTGTCTCTTGACATGCTATGTCTGAGATCTTCTTAAAATCTCTCTTGATCTTGCGAATCTTAGTTCAGAAATTAGCTGGATGCATTAACCTATATCCATTTTTATCACCTGGTTCAACAGACCGTTGGATGATTTCCGAAACTTCTGTCATTTGATGACGTTTTTGCTCCAGACGAGAGGCTTGTGAAATATTCTCGCCTTCTTGATGTAGGAGAAATTCAACAACTTGTTCTCTATATACTTGATTTTGAGAGGAACTAGTTGAAGCCTATTTTTGAGGAAGCTTTTGATTATGAACAAAGCCCATTGACTGTGGCTGTCCATGGGCAATAACATTGCATGAGACCATTTTCGGCAGGCTTTGCTGACCGGAAAGCATTGTGAAATGTAGTTCTCCATGAACACCTCATCCTCTTATATAAACATCAGATGGATCATTGGCAATTAACTGACGCAATTTTCTTAGTGCGCCAAGGCATGAACGTTGAAGGGTTCTCTGTTTCTTTTCAGCCTTCGGATACCGAGAGACTGATAGAGATGCCAAATCAATCTGGCGTTGTAACCCTTCTATTATCTTAATATGATTTTCATAATCACCATAAGATAATACTTTCTTCTTCAATTGACAAAGAGTCTTCCATATGTTGAGACGAATATCATGGATTCCATCATCCGTCAACATCTTTGGAATGACGTACTGGGAGTCAGCCAAAGGCCAAAACATGACTGGTACTTCACCTTTTGCCAGTTTTTTCCTCATGTTCAGCATTTCTTCATTATCATTAAATAAAGATTCTTCTACTTGTTTGGACCAGAGTTGGTGTTTCCTTATTGCTTCATCAGATTCAACGAGATTGGTAGAGAGATCACTATTCATGCTGGAAGATGAATGACCCAGGGATGGTTCGGAGAATAACCTGAACCCCAGGCTATCTTCTAATGGAGAAAGAGTTTCACCTGCTGATAGTAAAGCATTAGACATGACTGGTTTTACGTTTGCAAGTGCCTCGAGATAGGAGGGCTCTCTCGTCACAACATTGCCTTCTGAAGAATTTTCGAGACAACGTGAATCACTACTGTCGAGAGGACTTTCGCAGCGAAGTTCATCACCATGAGGAGGACCGTCATGATGGGTTACAGAAAAAGATGAAATCTCTTGCTCCTTGGTCTTCTAACCACACAGAGGGTTCCTGTGGCTCTCATCTGAAGAAGAAACTTCAAAATTGACCGAACTTTCATAAAGCAAGTCTTCATGAGGAAGTGTCTGTTGAAGACCTTAAAAATTAATGTTCCCGTTATTGGGAAGTGAGGGACTAGAATCTTGAATTCCGACAGATAAATGTCTGAGGGCTTCAAGAACTCCAGCATCGAGCAAGGCTTGGTTACAGATTGGCCTTTGATCTCCTGACTGTGCTGGGCAGATCTTTTTCTTAGATGCCTTCTTACTCGCTTTAGAAACCACTTGATGACGAAAGTGATTTCTCTGAGCAGGTGTATGTGCCTGATCCAGAAAGATGGTCAGGTTAGGCTGACGATCTCCACTCAAATCAGGTGTATGTGCCTGACTTGGTTGTCCGTATGATATGGGGGAGTATGCCCCATAACCCTCTTGGACTGGAACAGATGTGTGTGTCTATTCTGGAGTGAATCGTTGATGTGTCACTCCACTTCTAGGGATAGATTTATGTGTCTGTCCCTGTGATGATGCTGAAGCTGTTATGATATCCTGGCAAGTATCCAGAATATGAGAAGGAATTTTCTTCTGCTCTTTCACCATTGACAAAATATGTTTGGTGACTTCAGCCGCCGGAACGGGGATATACGTCCATTCCGGGCTTGGAGTAGGTGTATGTGCCTTCTCCTGTCCTCCTTTTCCTGTCAGTGAATCCTGACAGTACTCAAGTGTGGAGGCAGAGAGTTGAGTCTGCCTCCTGTTTGTCGTCGGGACTTTCCGACTGACTTCTCCGTGTGCTACCAAGCGAGACTGTTGGTAGTCTTGATTAGTATTAGCAGGTGTATGTGCCTGCTGATTACACTTCGCCAAACACGGTTGACGAGATCCATCATATGTAGTCAGATGAGCCTGCTGACTAACTGGTGATGTATAAGTAGGTGCATGTTCCTGCCTATGGTACTCCGCCGGAATTACCTAGCGGGATTGGCTTGATGCTGCCAGACGAGTCTGCTGGACAGCGGAATTAAAACGGGCAGGTGATTGTGCCTACTCGTTATTTTCCACCAAGTTAGGTTGGTGGACTTCTCCGGAGATGGCAGGGATGACAACCTACCTATTGTTAACTGAATTCCATCTCTGGCGGTTCATCTTGCCTGCTCGGGTTCGAGGAACCTGAGCTGAATGCCTGGAGTCGGTACCCTCATCATGTTGAGGGCGCACTACTGCACGAGTCTGGCGGCGATTGTTGATGGGAGCCCTCGAGAAGGACTCCTGTGTTTTTGAATTAAGGCCCTGTGGGACCTGCTCATTCACTTCCTCAGAGTAAGGTAATGAATGGAAATTGTGTTCCGGGGATAACGACCCGAAACGGTTGGAGACGGTAGTCAGCACCGTCTGCTTCTTGATCACTGGCCGCCGTTGTCCGGATGACCAGGTAGAGTTGTTAACATGGAGGGCTTGACGAGAGGCCTCCAGAGTTGGGATAGTACCGTTACGACGGTACTTCTTAACCAGTGCATTAGAAACCCAACGTTGAAGACGCTGAGTTGGTGATGTCATCCTCAGAGCGGACGACATTCCAGCAGGAGTAGCAGCATTGGTTTTCACAGCAGAAGACCTCACAGTAGAGGTGTTCACAGCAGTAGTATTCACTGGGGTGAATTTAAGGAAATCCATTTTATAGAAGATCTTGAGAAAAAAGTGTATGTTCCATATAACAGACATAATCAAGATGAATCCGGCCACTGCATCTTTTGGATGAGCACATGTCAATGATTGATTTGTTGGACCAAGGGGCCTAACAAATAAGAAAAACATCACTTTAACTTGGTTAAGGATTCACGTCGGGTTCACCATTTTTGTTTCGCACGGATTTCGGGGATGACCTCCTGGACGGGAGATTCAAACGTTCCGATCGGATTCTAACGGGTTTGTTCGTAGAACCGGAAACATCCAATGATTCCACATCCGTTTGGACCTACTTTCCAAAGGTAGGCGCTCATTAGTTTGTGGACTAATGAGGCTTAGGAATTTGCATTGGTCGAGAGGATGGGAGGTCGGACTCATCACACCTTTTTGAGGGGAATTATTGTCTACTCCGGGACTCTCTTTATAGATTTAAGTTATGTTCGTGAATCCTTATTACATTACCAAGTATAAAATGATCTTTCCTTAAGTTTTAACAATCAATGATTAAATATGAAAGAAATTTAGAATATCTTTTATATGTATTCGAGGTTCTTCATCAATAGAGAATCATCTGTATCTATTTAGAGATTCTTGGTCAATGGTATCCTTCGAAACATTTATAAAAGTCTCTTGGTCATTATGATGACCGGGCTGGTTTTAAAGCCACTCGATGAGGCACTTGAAGTTTATCGTCATTTAGAAAGACATGGATTATTTCAAAGTTGGGATCGAACCCATAAATGGGCTACCTACGTATCCTTTGTTTTGGAAAAGGAATCAGAACCCACGTAGTTCGAGAAATGGAGTATGATGTTTATGATTGATGGCTCAAAAAAGAATGTCATAATTACTTTTACACTCTAAGCTCACGTGAGTCATGCTCGGTGTGAGAAACAAGAGGTATTGGTAAAAATTAGACAATTGTTCCATGAAAGATGCAATCATAAGAAATTGATTGGGGCTTATGTATGTATGACTTCCCAAATAGATGAAGGTTTAGGATTTACTTTTAGGGAGAAAATCCAGGAACAGGGTCCATAATGGTATATGTGCTTTATGGAGATTTTGAATACTCTAATCTTGGGGCTTGCTCCTAAGGAGGATGCCCAAGTTATGAGGGGATTTATGATTGGGTTTTACTCCTGAAAAGGAAACCCAAATCAAGGGTAAATTAGAACTGGTTAAGAGAAATTTAAGGGGGGCTTGGGGCTTACTTCTGAAAAGGAAGCCCAAGATTATGACTGAGTCTTATTCCTAAAAAAGAGACCCAGGTTAGGGGACTTGGGGCTTACTCTTGAAAAGGAAGCCCAAGATTATGACTGAGTCTTATTCCTGAAAAAGAGGACCCAGGTTAGGGATTAAGGTTTGGGGCTTACTCCTGAGAAGGATGCCCACATTTGAGATTGGGTCTTACTCCTAAAAAGGATGCCCATATTTAAAGGATTTGTAACTGGGGATTATTCCTAAAAAGGAGACCCAGGTTAGGATTCTCGCATCTTAAAGGATGAGGTTGAATGAATTAACTCTCCATATTTAGTGATATAAAGATATTTAAATCACTATACTTTGAGAGATATTCAATTGAATTCCTTTCAGATAAGGAAGTCAAATCAAGAAATCATGCCATAAATGTCTTTGAATAGTGTCTTGAAGACTGAATCTTGAAAAGCAAAGGTGTGATGGCTTAAGAGGGGTAAAATGGGCAAGATAGGCACCCAAAAAGGGAGGGGCGCGCAAGTCTTGAAAGGCGCACGTGTCTTGCAGCGGCACGCAAGTATTGGTGCGGCGCGCAAGTATTGGTCGCGCAAGTATACTTGCGCGACATGAGAGGTACCAGCGCGATTCTCAAATACCATTAGAATATTTGAGCGACTCTTTATAAATCCCTTTAGAATCCTCTTGATGTTCATCCAAAAAAGGGATGCGCAAGTTCTATTGAAGGAGTAAGGCAGCGCGCAAGTGTTGATGAGTTTTAACACTTAGCCCTTCCTTCTTCTCTTTAAATCTTCCGTTCTAGGTAAGAAATTACCTTAGAAGTGTTCCAGAAGCTTTGAGAAGAGACTTGGGCGTCGGGAGCTTCAATTCGAGTTTCTGGAAAAAGATCCTCCCGAATGGGGGGCCCACAGGGTCTATTTATAGGCAAAAGAAGGCCCTGGGCGGTTACCGGGCGGTTATCACTTAGGTCGCGCAAGTCACTTTCACGACCATAAGGCGTCGCGCAAGTAGACTTGCACGACCACTAGGCAGCGCACAAGTACTTGCACGACCACTAGGCAGCGCGCAAGTGTACTTGCGCGGCCATGAGGGAACTTGCGCGACCTATGGGAAATGTTCTCCTTGTTCATCCATTTGTTGATTTTTGATGTTTCTTCAAAGGATGAATCACTTTATGCTCAGATATTCCCCTTTTGCGATCTTTAGATTCTGTGACGAAAGGAGCGTCAATAGTCCTGTGAAATCATTTCAAAAAAAACTTGGGGTGAGCATAAAAAGCTCAGTAAGGGATACAGAAAGATTGAAAACTGTTAGTTTTTCAAACATCAAGTAGACCATATATACTCTATCAAAGTAATACCTTCACCTTCATGAAGTAATAAAAACTCTTCACTGAATAAAGTATCATTACATACCTTTTTGTAACCAACGGATTACCATAAAACCCATAAAAAGAACACATAACATATATAAAGGTAACTTGGGACATAAACATACTTAAGTGGAATAACCATACGGTCGACTTCCACATATATCACTTAATGGAATAGCCATACGGCCAATTTCCATACATAATTAATGGAATAGCCATATGGCCGACTTCCATACCTAATGCATTGGAGGTTATAACGTAACCACCCGTCCTGGTATTCATGGCACCACCCGTCATATGGTTTATAACGTAACCACCCATTAAAATGTCCAAGTACCAATATAAAATCATAAAACATAAAACCAATATAAAGGAATTATAACATTTCCCATTTTAATCACAATATATCATAAATATATTGACATAATAGAATCCTTTTTCATTACCATTTTCAATACCAAAATACATAAAAGAGTATATGGTATTTATTTTATTCTAAAAACATTACGTCTTGTTGAGAAAGCCAAAAACCAAATAATACTCGCGGCGGCGGAAAAGGACTTTGTCACCGCGTACGTTAAAAAAATTCCTTTTTCTCGTTTAGTAAAACGCTTCGTAGAAAAAGACTCCGTTTGTATAAAAGTATACTTCAAAGGGTTTTATACACCGTATAAAAGAAAATTGTGTATAAAACGAAATATGCCTCAATGAAAGGAGATTGAGACGAAGTCCCTTACCTCGGGTCCGACTTGAATCGATCGTTCTTTAACATCCTGAATAATAAACTTGAGTTAATTTATACTTGATTAAGAACCTTTTTAAAGTTTATTATTCCTTTTATATCACTTATTTCCATGTTATAAACATTATGTAACCATTTAAGTTAATAATTTTTGTTTTGTCAATATTTGGTTCTTAAGTCGAAAGTGGACTTCTTACAATTACATGTTGTTCGTGTGGTAAAAGGTTCTTTATATCCAGAATGAAATTCCTGATTTGGATATCATATATATTATATATATGAAGAATATACATGTATTTATAATATTACATAATCATTTAGAGGTAAGAAATGAAATGCACCGTTCATGGAGACGGTAAGCCGTACGTACGCATGAACGCTACTTTCATTTCTTTGTCATATTAATGGAATTAAAATTAAATGAGAGGTATGTATATTTTAATTCCAGAATTATATTAATCATTTAGATATATAATTAATTATATATATATCCATTATATACATTTACTTTTAATAGTACATTATATTTGGGGATAAGAAATGAAATGCACCGTTCATGGAGACGGTAAGCCGTACGTACGCATGAACGCTACTTTCATTTCAATCTCATACTTTAATGGAAATAAATAATAATTATATAGAGGTATATTATAATTCCAGTATAAAATCATATATAATAACTTTAAATCCATCCTTTACACGTCCCACATATGGAATTAACGAATCACATCACTTTGAGGGGGCGGTAGTCTGCCCTTCCTTAAATGAAGATATCGTGTTTACCCATAATGGAAATGATAAAGTTATGCCCAAAATGAAAAATACAGAAGCTTAAAGAAAAAATAAACATATTATATATCATATATAAAAATAGTGACATCATAATGGCCACCTTTGAAGGTGTTAAATGAGTATTGAACAATCATCGTTTCGGGAGGTAGAATTTCGCCATCCACGGAAACCGTATGTTCTTTAACCATTTGATGTAGTTGTGTGAGAGTGTAGCTCAAATAAATCTTATAAAAACATCCTAGTATATTTAAGATACTGGTGTTGTTACAAAAGGAGTAAATAAAAAGAGTTTAGGGGGTTGGAGAAGCAAAATAAAACAAATGAACATGAGAGAATGAATTACCTTTAAAAGTGTAACTCCTTTTGATTTGAGCCTAAAGGCTTCCGTTGAAAGGATTGTCCCAAAAGGTAATCCACTAGGATGAGCATAGGGATGTGGAGAGAGTAAATGGGCAGGGTTTGGCCAAGCCAAAGGCTTGAGGGGTGTGTGAAATGAGGTAGAGGTGGGGGCCTTTTATAAGAGGAGAGGAGGGGCACTTTTGGAAAGTAAAGAAATATTACTTTATTTGAAAATGTGTTTCGGTTTTAAAAGGTCCCACATTGATATAATTCGTGGATAAAGTGATAAGGGTTCTAAATCCACTCATCCAATTGGTTTTGGACATGTGTAGGATTTAGATTTTTCATTATCATTCCATTTTATTTAAATCGTCAAATAATGATGTCATCGATGCATCATTATTATGTCATAAATAATTTTATTTATTTAATGTCTAAAAATTATGAAAAAACTAATATGATGTAGGAAATCTTTTTATCTTTCCAATTAATATTTATAATCAAAAATTTGATCTTTATAACCCCATGTAAAAATTGTTTTCGTAAAACATATTTTGTTTGTGTCATGTTTACTTTAACATTTATTAAAAGGTTATTTATGTAATTTCCCAACCAATGTGTCTCCATGGGGTCCCCAAGTTGACCCATGGCTTTTCTTGGTCGGCCATAACACAACCAATAAGGTTGGTACATGTTTCTAGGTCATTTAATATTATTAAAGCATTATTTATACATTAAACTACACTAATTACCACTAATCGCGATTAAAAACTTAATAAGTTACTATTCACCAAAAAATTATTTTAATCTCATTGAACCAAATTTTACTTCTTAATGACAACCATGTATGTCGGATTATTTGAAATTCAAAACACAATGATGGAAAAATTTCATTTAAACGGAAAATCAGTCTTTATAAGTACCACTTAGTGGTTTCACTATTCATCAAAAATTGATGTTTTTCATAAAATTACCAAAAATTCACCCTAAGCTATATTTGATATTACGAATTCAAAAATGAAGTCTATTTTAAAAAATTCAAAACATATAAGTCACATTAATTAATTTAATAATTAATTCCCGGTGTCAGAGCAAATAGCGTGTTTTTATGGAACAATAAGTATCAAAAGATTGACACTAGTTTAAGTCTGATTTCAAAGTGAAATTAATTCCAACGACCACTATTGGATTTAATGGTAAAAATACTTTCTAATTTCACTTTAAAACCAATTCAAAATATAATCTAATCATATAAATAAATTAGATTAAAAAGAGGTTTTGAATTAAAATACAACATTTTACACTATTCATTAAAAAATGAACTTTATCAGAAAGGTACCCAAAATTTACACAAAGTAAATTTTGATGTCCCGATTCTAAAGAAGAGTTATATTTGGTCTAATAGAATTTTAAGATCGATCAAAACTATATTTAATGACGGTTCTCCGTCAAAAGGTGATAAGTGGACCTTTCGTGAAAATTAGGGTATAAATGCCTAAAATTGAACTCTTTCCGTATTTTAAGCCTTTATCTTTTATTGGGTAAATGTAAAAACATTTAAAAACATATATAATTATATTTTAGTTATTTCTATCCATTCTCTCCAGTACAATGGCTACTCGTTAACTAACTTTTAAAATAATATTATTTTATTACTTGTGTGCAACGTAAGTTTTCAAAGAAACTCATCGTTGCGCACCTAGTAAGCTATCGAAAGTAGAAACCCCTTTTAATTAAAATTAATATTTAATTCGTAAATATTAATAAATATAAAAATTCTTTATTCTTTATTTACCTGGGATGTTACATCCTTCCCCCCTTTTCGGAATTGAGTCCTCACAATTTTATTCACTTATCAAAATAAGTGGGGGTATTTATCCCTCATAGCATTTTCAGATTCCCACATTGCCTCTTCAATCACATTGTTTTTCCACAAAACCTTTACCTGGTGAATCATCTTATTCCGTAACACCTGCTCCATGTGGTCAAGAATCTGGATTGATTGTTCTTCATAAGATAGGTTCTCTTCCAGCTGAACTACCTCTGGACTCAAAACATGAGATGGATCTGGCATATACTTCCTCAACATTGAAACATGAAAAACATTGTGTACCTGAGATAAACACATAGGTAAAGCCACCAGGTATGCAACTATTCCAACTCTCTCCAGAATTTCATATGGTCCAATAAACCTTGGACTCGGCTTTCCTTTCTTACCAAATCTCATCACACTTTTCCAAGGAGAAACCATGAGAAAAACATGATCACCTACCTCAAAAGATAGATCCTTCCTCTGGTTATCCGCATAACTCTTCTGCCTGCTCTGAGCTGTTCTCATGTGCTTCTGAATCAACTGAACTTTTTCTGCCATCTCTTCTACCAATTCTGGTCCCATCAACTTCCTTTCACCCACTTCATCCCAAAATGCTGGAGTTCGACACCGCTTCCCATATAATGACTCAAATGGTGCCATCTGTATACTGGAATGAAAACTGTTATTATAAGAAAACTCAACCAAAGAGAGATGTTGGTCCCAAATTCCCTGATAATCCATCGAACAAGCCCGTAGCATATCCTCCATGGTCTGAATTGTTCGTTCTGACTGCCCATATGATTGAGGATGAAAAGCTGTACTAAAATTTAATTCAGTACCCAACGACTTCTGAAGGCCTTTCCAAAAGTTAGAAGTAAACCTGGGATCACGATCCGATACAATGGAGAGAGGAACTCCATGTAACCTGACTATATCTTTAAGATACAAACGGGAAAGTTGATCAAGAGAGAAAGTATCTCGTATAGCAAGGAAATGAGTAGACTTGGTCAAGAGATCAACAATAACCCAGATTGCATTATTACCTCGAGATGTCTTCAGTAATCCCAAAACAAAGTCCATGGATATATTCTCCCTTTTCCACTCTGGCACTAGTAAAGGGTGAAGCATCACTTTCGGTAACTGCCGCTCTTCTTTAACCTGTTGACATGTCAAACACTTCACAGTAAAATCAGCAATATCTCTTTTCATTCCATCCCACCAGTAATACTCCCGCAGATCTCTGTACATCTTAGTACTACCAGGATGAACTGAAAACGGGGAACTATAAGCCTCACATAAAAACTCATTCTTCAACTGTGAATCACAAGGCACACATAACCTCTTCCCATACCTCAAAACACGATCACAACCTTATCCAAGAACTCATGGAAAATTTTATTCATAAGGTCCATGAATATAGCAGGTGCATTGGATAACCCAAAAGGCATAACTAAAAATTCATAATGGCCATATCTTGTACGGAACGTAGTCTTCGGAATGCCTGCTTCTTTTACTTCCAACTGATGGTACCCCGACCTCAAGTCAATCTTCGAAAAATACTGAGCTCCCTGGAGCTGATACAACTTCATTCGATGGCCCAACATCTGCTAAAGTTGTTGCAAAGGATTTCACCACCCATTTCTGCTTGTAGTCTGGCTGCATTCCCCCAGTTGAGTTCTTCGTTGGACACTCGTTTTCATAATGACCCATTTAATTACACTTAAAACATCTTACCGTTGGCTTTTCATTTCCTTCTTGATCATCTTCCTTACAGTTACGAGCAATATGACCAGACTTACCACACCGAAAGCACTTACCAGACTTGGATAAACATTCTCCAGGATGCCTTTTACCACACTTCTCAGAGGATGGATATTTGGTTTTCTTACCTCCTTGCTTCTTTGATGAATTCTTCCCCTTTGCCTGCCAACTAGACCTCTTATTCTGTTGTTTGTCATAGAACACCTGATCCTCGGGAAACTCTATTTCCACCTTCTCCGCACATCGAACAAGTTTTTCATAACTTTTTAACTCACGAGAAGCTAAATACCTTCGACACATTGGCTTTATCCCTGAGTAAAAATGGTTTATTTTACTATCAAGATCTCGTATGAAGTTTGGAGAATACCTTGCTAATCGAGTGAACTTTTCTTCATAATCAGCCACTGAATCATCCTCCTGCCTCAATTCTAGGAACTGTTTTTACATCCTAAGACGAACCACCTTAGGAAAATATTTCTCAAGAAACATACCTTTGAATTCTTCCCAGTGAAGATCCTCAATCTCATCACTATCCCTAATATTTTTCACCATCGACCACCACTGATCAGCTTCACCTTCAAAACGGTAAACAAAAAGACTAACCTTTTGATGTTATGAACACCCCATGACATCAAAAATCTTCTCCAATGCTTTAATCGAACCTTCAGCTTGCACAGGGTCAGATGATCCTCTGAATGATGGGGGATGTTGCCTCATGAAATGTTCCACCACTGACATGTTCCTCTGCGGTTGATCTGGATGATCTCGTGCATGGATACCACCACCATTTATAGCCTAAGTCAATTGTGCCATCACTGCAACAAACTGTTCAGTTCCGATTCCGACCATCTCAGGTTGCGGATTTGGAAGGTTATCTTCCTTCAGATGTCGTCCCAACATAGCTGCTTTGTTTCCTCTGTGGAAAACCATTCTGAACACAGAAATATCTTAGGCGAAGCAACATGGTAATCCATAAATGCTATATCATTTCAATAATATTATAATTTAACACTTCTCTAACTCCTAAAGTTTTCTAAACCGACCTCTGATACCAACTATAAGGCCTCGACCTTAAACCTTACTTAATATTGAATTAAAAGAATAATTCACGTTGAAGATCTTTTCAGGTTTAGAGTTTTAGAGAATTAGAACATAACTATTACATCTCAAAAGATTACCAAGTAGTCACTTCTACTAAGTTTCCATAATAAAAAAACACTTAAAAAGAAACATGTCTAGTTCCATGTTTTATATAGGATGGCATTTCCTTGATCCCATCCTTGACCTTATTCCACATTAAGTCCTGTGAAAACATTTGAAAAAAAAACTTGGGGTGAGCATAAAAAGCTCATTAAGGGATACAGAAAGAATGAAAACTGTTATTTTTTCAAACATCAAGTAGACCATATATATTCTATAAAAGTAATACCTTCACCTTCATGAAGTAATAAATAATCTTCACTGAATAAAGTATCATTACTTACCTTTTTGTAACCAAAGTATTACCATAAAACCCATAAAAAGAACACATAAGATATATAAAGGTTACTTGGGACATAAACATACTTAAGTGGAATAACCATACGGTCAACTTCCACACATATCACTTAATGGAATAGCCATACAGCCAATTTCCATACATACTTAATGGAATAGCCATACGGCCGACTTCCATACCCAATGCATTGGAGGTTATAACGTAACCACCCATCCTGGTATTCACGGCACCACCCATCATATGGTTTATAACGTAACCACCCATTAAAATGTCCATGTACCAATATAAAATCATAAAACATAAAACCAATATAAAGGAATGATAACATTTCCCATTTCAATCACAATATATCATAAATATATTGACATAATAGAATCCTTTTTCAAAACCATTTTCAATACCAAAATACATAAAAGAGTATATGGTATTTATTTTATTCTAAAAACATTACGGCTTGTTGAGAAAGCCAAAGACCAAATAATAATCGCGGCGGTGGAAAATGTCGTTGTCACCACGTACGTTAAAAAAACATTCCTTTTTGTCGTTTAGTAAAACGCTTCGTAGAAAAAGTTCTCTTTTGTATAAAAGTATAATTAAAAGGGTTTTATACACCGTATAAAAGAAATTTGTGTATAAAACGAAATATGCCTCAATGAAAGGAGATTGAGACGAAGTCCCTTACCTCGGGTCCGACTTGACTCGATCGTTCTTTAACGTCCTGAATAATAAACTTGAGTTAATTTATACTTGATTAAGAACCTTTTTAAAGTTCATTATTCCTTTTATATCACTTATTTACATGTTATAAACATTATGTAACCATTTAATTTAATAATGTTTGTTTTGTCAATATTTGGTTCTTAAGTCGAAAGTGGACTTCTTACAATTTCATGTTGTTCGTGTGGTCAAAGGTTATTTATATACAGAATGAAATTCCTGATTTGGATATCATATATATTATATATATCCATAATATACATGTATTTATAATATTACATAATCATTTAGATGTAAGAAATGAAACGCACCGTTCATGGAGACGGTAAGTCGTACGTACGCATGAACGCTACTTTCATTTCATTGTCATATTAATGGAATTAAAACTAAATGAGAGGTATGTATATTTTAATTCCAAAATTATATTAATCATTTAGATATGTCATTAATTATATATATATCCATTATATACATGTACTTTTAATAGTACATTACATTTGGGGATAAGAAATGAAATGCACCGTTCATGGAGACGGTAAGCCGTACGTACGCATGAACGCTACTTTCATTTCTATCTCATACTTTAATGGAAAGAAATAATAATGATATAGAGGTATATTATAATTCCAGTATAACATCATATATAATAACTTTAAATACATCCTTTACACGTCCCACGTATGGCATTAACGAATCACATCACTTTGAGGGGGCGGTAGTCCGCACTTCCTTAAATGAAGATATCGTGTTTACCCATAATGGAAACCATAAAGGTATATAGAAAATGAAAAATACAGAAGCTTAAAGAAAAAATAAACATATTATATATCATATATAAAAATAGTGACATCATAATGGCCACCTTTGAAGGTGTTAAATGAGTATTGAACAGTCATCATTTCGGGAGGCAAAATTTCGCCATCCACGGAAACCGTGTGTTCTTTAACCATTTGATGTAGTTGTGAGAGACTATAGCTCAAATAAATCTTATAACAACATCCAAGTATATTGAAGATACTGTTGTTGTTACAAAAGTAGTAAATAAAAAGAGTTTAGGGGGTTGGACAAGCAAAATAAAACAAATGAACATGAGAGAATGAATTACCTTTAAAAGTGTAACTCCTTTTGATTTGAGCCTAAAGGCTTCCTTTGAAAGGATTCTTCCCAAAGGGAATCCTCTAGTATGAGGAGAGGGATGTGGATAGAGTAAATGGGTAGGGGTTGGCCGAGCCAAAGGCTTGAGGAGTGTGTGAAATGAGGTAGTGGTGGGGGCCTTTTATAAGAGGAGAGGAGGGGCACTTTTGGAAAGTAAAGAAATATTACTTTATTTGAAAATGTGTTTCGGTTTTAAAAGGTGCCACATTGATATAATTCGTGTATAAGGTGATAAGGGTTCGAAATCCACTCATATAATTGGTTTTGGACATGTTTAGGTTTTAGATTTTTCATTATCTTTCCATTTTATTTAAATCGTCATATAATGATGTCATCGCTGCATCATTATTATGTCACAAATAATTTAATTTATTTAATGTCTAAAAATTATAAAAAAAATATTATGATTTACTAAATCTTTTTTTCTTTCCAATGAATATTTATAATCAAATATCTTATCTTTATAACCCCATGTAAAAATTGTTTTCGTAAAACATATTTTGTTTGTGTCATTTTTACTTTAACATTTAATAAAAAGTTATTTATGTCATTTCCCAACCAAAGTGTCTCCATGGGGTCCCCAAGTTGACCCATGGCTTGTCTTGGTCGGCCATGACACAACCAATAAGGTTGGGACATGTGTCTAGGTCATTTCATATTATTAAAGAATTATTTATACCTTAAAATACACTAATTACCACTAATCGCGATTAAAAACTTAATAAGTTACTATTCACCAAAAAATTATTTTAATCTCATTGAACCACGTTTTACTTCTTAATGACAACCATGTATGTCGGATTTTTGAAATTCAAAACACAATGATGGCAAAATTTCATTTAAACGGAAAATCAGTCTTTATACGTACCACTTAGTGGTTTCACTATTCATCAAAAATTGAAGTTTTTCATAAAATTACCAAAAATTCACCCGAAGCTATATTTGATATTACGAATTCAAAAATGAAGCCTATTTTAAAAAATTCAAAACATATAAGTCACAATAATTAATTTAATAATTAATTCATGTTGTCAGAGAAAATAGCGTGTTTTTATGGAACAATAAGTATCAAAAGATTGACACTAGTTTAAGTCTGATTTCAAAGTGAAATTAATTCCAACGACCACTATTGGATTTAATGGTAAAAATATTTTCTAATTTCACTTTAAATCCAATTCAAAAGTTAATTTAATCATATAAATAAATTAGATTAAAAAGAGTTTTTGAATTAAAATACAACATTTTACACTATTCATTAAAAAATGAACTTTATCAGAAAGGTACCAAAAATTTACACAAAGTAAATTTTGATGTCCCGATTCTAAAGAAGAGTTATATTTGGTCCAATAGAATTTATAAGATCGATCAAAACTATATTTAATGACAGTTCTCTGTCAAAAGGTGATAAGTGGACCTTTCGTGAAAATTATGGTATAAATGCCTAAAATTGAACTCTTTCTGTATTTTAAGTCTTTATCTTTTATTGCGTAAATGTAAAAACATTTAAAAACATATATAATCATATTTTAGTTATTTCTATCCATTCCCGTCAGTACAACGGCTACTCATTAACTAACTTCTAAAATAATATTATTTTATTACTTGTGTGCAACGTAAGTTTTCAAAGAAACTCATCGTTGCGCACCGAGTACGCTATCGAACGTAGAAACCCATTTTAATTAAAATTAATATTTAATTCATAAATATTAATAAATATGAAAATTCTTTATTCTTTATTTACCTGGGATGTTACATATAGTGTATGAAGTTACCAATATGGTATTCCAATGAATAACCCCTTGGAAAAAGGTTATGAGATTTATAAATAATAGAAAACAGATCCCTATTTATATAGATCCCATAAGAATTATTGATCATATCGGAATAATAACATATCATGTAGCACTTCCACTAAATCTGTCTCATGTCCATGATTTATCCAATATATCACTCTAAAGTAATTATATATCTGATCATTCACATGTAATGAAATCAAAGGTTGTATCTCTAGAGAATTATCTATCTGATGAGGATCAACCGACTGAGATTCTATGTTACAATGAGAAACTATAACAAAATAATACAAATCACCTGGTAAAAGTATTGTGGTCAAACTATACATTTGAGGGAAATACATCATAAATAAGGGATACGATGAGTCTAAAGTATCCTCTATTTTTTTTATCAGAGTAATGGATATTTGAGGATGAAATTCTTATTTTCGTGTTGAATTTAACATCCTTGGATTTTTTATAAATTTAATTTCAGTTATATTTAATTATTTTGATGGATTACATTACATGAAACATAAAGTTGAAACAAACCATGAAAAACTATGGAAATATTATATCATTATCAAAATCAACCTTAGATTATGTTGATTTTTTGTTATTTACCTAAAAATATTTATTTTTTAATGAATTGGGAAAAATATCAGTTTTTGTATTATTATCATTTCTTTTAATTAAATAAATTCATTTAATGAGATATGTGAAACTTTTTAATTAGTATTATTATGATACATGATCTATTTTATTTTAATTAAAGTCATTATTTTTCTTAATTATGATATAAGGCTATTTCTAGGCTTAAAACACATTTTTTTGTGAAAAATATTTATGGTCGCATTTTACAGGTTTATTTTTAAATTAATTTTGGAAAAATAAAGTAATTGAATTAAATAAAAATGATTCTATATTTGGAATTACGATGTTAAACATTAGTAAATAGGTCCATTTTTAGATATTATGAATACTATCTGTGCTAAAATTTATCACTACAATAAAAGATAAATCTTGTTAATAAGGCTAAAAATAATGTGATAAGGCCTAAATAATTCATAAAAATGAATTTAATTTATTTTCATATTTTATTTCATTCATAGTCATCAAAAATTCCAAAAATATATCCTTTTCTGATTTAGCTTTTATTATTACCATTATCATATTTATGTGAAGGGAAAAATAAAAAATTTCACTCTCTTACATTCAATATCTTTAATATTTTTTTACAGAAAAAAAATCTATTCATTTATAAATGGTTATGTAAGCACCTGAATCTTCTTTTCAGTTATGTTTTCCATTTTTTGGTGTTTTTTAGGAAAAAAGAGTTTCTAAAAATTTCATAAGTATGCCCCATGTACTTTATGAATACACGTTTTGTACTTGGTTATTGCAGGTAGTTGAGTGTTGCCCGTGTAACGACCATGCACATGGCCGTATCTGGTGAACTGGACACCTCCTAATGCGGGGGCCGGGTAAGACAAGTACGCACTGTATACTTATAATGTACACATCGTGTACTTTATTTTTTAAAATTAATATGTCCAAAGTCGCATATAATTGGCAGAAGCATCCTCTTCTTCACCGTCTTCGACCGAGAGCATTTGTACGGCATCAATCCTTCCTCGATCCCCCGATAGACCATATGTTCTCCTAGTCAAACTCATTCGGTTGTGTAGGAATTACATCAGTGAGTTCTTTCTTCTTCTTGTACCTTGTTTCCTGATTTCTATTCTATCGGGAGTTATCCTCAGTTGAATAGTTTATATGTTTTTGTATATTTACCACGTTCTATGTCGATCTAAGGGTCGACGTTAGGATATATCGATCATACGATGCCATGTTTGGTGGGTTGTTCCTTTCCGTAGATAGTCTTTGAGTTGTATGTGAAACATTTCCCAATACCCTTGTTCAGGGTATTTCATGTTAATGGATTTAAGCCTGTTATTTTCCTGTTATGACTTGTTTGTTTGGATAGTGGTTATTTGTTGTGAATTGGATTAACTTTTCCAAGTTATGAATGTTTTTCCCACATTTTCCTGTTTTCACCGTTTGGTCTAGCTTTGCCGGTCAGGCTGCTACTTTTCATTCCGTGCTTTGTTTTGTTAGGGTTGAGAGATTATTACCTAACATTATATGATATGTTGTAGTTTTTTATCCAAGTAGTTCTTGAGTATTACATTGGCGGTTGATTATCATGTTGAATTATTTCTTTACAAGGGGCTACGGGAACCTGGGTTTGTGAGACCATGGGGGAAATTGACATTGAGGGATTTCCTAGAGTGTCTATCATAATTATCACACTATGAGACCATATGAGGGATTGATGTTTATTTCCCCCTTAGAGTTTCTATAGTTACGTTACAAGACCACAAAAGGATGTTATGTTGCGTGCATCCTCAGAGTGTCTGTAGTTTTCCTCTAAAAGACTATAGGGAGAATTGACGGTGAGTTCTTCATCAGAGAGTCATTTAAAACACATGAATATAGGGGGAATTAATGTTCAGTTCTTTCTCAGAGAGTCTCTGGTATATCGTTCCCTGTATTGTGAACCATAGGGATTAGGTTGTGTGTACTTCCCACAGGGTTCTCAAATTATGATTATCTGCTTATTTGATATCTGATAATTGAATGAATTTGAAACTATAGGATTATTTACTTTTGAGTAATTCCTTGTGTACTGCTTAACTTTGATTATAGCCTCCCATATATATTCACTGATTGTAAGGCACAGATCTTTGGGTGGATTCCTAGAAGGTTCATCTCACACCCTGTTTGGTCCATGCTTTTGGGCCCAAATAGATTATGTTGTTGCAGGTCTAGATAATGTCAAGCACCCCTCTACTTAATTACTTTACTTCTTGGAGCAGGAGAGCATGAGATCAAGATGAGGCTTACAATGCTGAGGAGTTGTTTCTTGTTTTTATTTTGTACTTGGGTTATATACTATATTCCAGCATTGTGACTTGTTTGGCTGCTTTCCTAGACAAATGTATTATGCATCATTTATATATTTGCTCTGGTTATTTATATGTACAGTCTCCTGTTATTTACTATTGTATGATACTAAACTGCTTCCCCTATTGCTATATGTTTACTTCAACTGTGCTACTTTTCCAATGAGGGTATATTTTCCACACTATCACACCCAGGATGATTAGGAGGTAGGGAAAGCTTTCACCAAGGTACATCGGGCCATTTGAGGTGTTGGAGAGAGTTGGTTCGTTTGCCTATCGGTTGTAGTTACCTCAGAGGTTCCCAGCTATGCATGATATCTTCCATGTTTCTCATCTGAGAAACTACTTCTTAGACCTATGTCATGCTTTCCAACCCAAGGAAGTTGTCTTAGAGGTGGATGCCTCATTCAAGTATCATATTATCCAGATTGTTGATCGAAGTTTGAAGGTACTCTATGGCTATTTTGTTCCTCTTGTACCAGTGCTATGGCAGCACGGGCGAGTACAGGATGAGACCTGGGAGTGGGAGAACGATGTACGATCGCAGTGGCCGGAGCATTTTGAGGATTCTTCTTCTATGCCGCCTTGCTAGGAAAATTCGGGGATGAATTTATTTAAGGGGGAAGTTTATAAGAACCTGGATCTTCTTTTAGGTTTTATTCCTTTTTCTAGTCTTTTTGTGGAAAAGAGATGTTCCTTGAAATTTCTTAAGTACACACCATGTATTTTTTGTGTACACACCGTGTACTTGGTTATCAGGAGTATTTGGGTGCTGGCCATGTAATGGTCATGCACACGATTGTGTGTGGTGACCTAGAGACCACCAAATATAGGGGATGATTAAGGCAATTAAATGTCGTGTACTTATAAATTACACGACGTGTAAGTTCATTTTTTTCATTAAATAGACTGGAGTCATGTCTAATTGGCAGAAGCATCTTATTCTTTGACTTCTTTAACTAAGAGGGTTTGTATGGTGTCAATCCTTCTTTGATACCCCGATCAAGCATCTGTTCCCTGAATAGAACATTTTCGGTTGCTTTGGAATCACATCGGTGATTTCTCTCTTCTTCTTGAACGGCGTTTCCTGATTTCTCTTCTCTCGTGAGTTATCCTCTGTATAAAATTTTAGACGTTTTTGTAAATATACCACATTCTAGGTCTATCCAAGGGCCGACCATAGGATATATCAATCATACAATTCCAAGGTAGGTGGTTTGCGACTTTCTATAAATAGATATTCAGTTATATGTGAAAAAGTTCCCAATACCCTTGTTTGGGGTATTGAGTTTTTACAGATTTAACCCCATTAATTATATGTTATTCTATTTATGTTTGGATAGTGGTTATTTTTAATGAATACAGTTAACATTTCTATGTTATAGATCATTTCCCCACGTTTCCCTGTTCTGACCGTTTGGTCATGCTTTGCCTATTCGGATGCTGCTTTGCTTTCCATGCCTAGTTTTTTTAGGGTGGAGTTATTATTACCTAACATTCTATGATATGATGTAGTTGTTTAGCCAAGCAGTTCTTGTGGTTTACATTGGCTGCTGATTATCGGTTTGCATGATTTCCTTACACAGGGATGTGGGGCCCCGATGTAGTGAGACCATAGGATAAATTGACGTTGAGGGCTTTCCTAGAGTGTCTGTAATAATTATCACGTTTTGAGGCCATACGGGGGGATTGACAATGGGTGCTCCCTCAGAGTGTCTATAGTTACATTATGAGATCATAGGAGGAATTGATGTTGACCGATTCCTTAGAGTGTCTATCATTTTACACTAAAAGATTATAGGGGGAATTGATGGTGAGTGATTCCTCAGAGAGTCTTTGAACACACATGACTATATAGTGAATTGATGTTGAGTGCTTCCTCAAAAATTCTTTAGTATATATTTCCTTGTATTGTGAACCAGAGGGGTTGGGCTGTGTGTACATCCTAGAGGGTTCCCTGCTTATTATTATCTTCTTGCTTTATATCTAATTATTGAATGCTTTTGAAACTATAAGATTGTTTAATTTTGATTACTTCTTAGTTTACTTCATCATTTTTATTATAGCCTGCCATATATATTCACTGACTGTTAGGCACAGATCTTTCGGTGGTTACATACTGGGATTTGCCTCACACCCTGTTTGGGTCATGCATTTGGGCGCAAATGGATTATATTGTTGCCGGACTAGATAAGGGTAAGCGCCCTTCTACTTCAGGTACTTGACTGCTTGGAGCTAGAGAGCATGAGACCAAGATAAGGCTTATAATGCTGAGGAGTTGCTTCTTGTTTTTCATTTCTACTTGGGTTCTATACTATATTCTAGCATTGTTACATTTTTGGCTGCTTTGTTATACATATTTATCATGCATTATTTATATATGTGCTCTAGGATTTATATCTAATGTCTTCCAATGTTTACTACTGTATGATATTATACTACTTCCTCTATTGTTATATATTTACTTCCCTTGTGTTGCTCTACTAATGAGGGCATATTTTCCCCACATTCCAACCCAAATCCCTCGCTTCGAGTTGGAATCCTCTCACATTCGGGGAAATGTTCTTGAGCCCATGTGACCAACCGGGTACGGGGCACCTCTGGGCGACTCCCGGAACAAGGAAGTTACAGGTTACAAGTAATAACATTTAATTTTTATCATTTTAATTTATTATTAATTTCTATTGATGAAGTAGTTACCATAAATTCTTATGCAAATTTGATGTAGCATTTATCCAATTAATAGAGAAATAACTATAATGATTTAAAAATAGTAAAAGTATGATATTTAAAGTGAGTTATTATATCCCATAAATTTTATAGATATATATAAAATATTTTGTATTTTTTAGTATATTATATGTTAATTCCTTTTCTATCATGTAATTTTGATATTCTAATAATATAAGTAGATCGAAAATTTACATTATTTTAATTTTATGTTAAATAATATATTTTTAAATGATTACAAATTAATAAAACCATTTCTTCATCCTGGTTTATTTTATAAAGTTCAAAACATCAATCATTATTCATTTATGGGTTGTGCTTTCTTCTATGGGAAATTCATGACATTTAATGCTAAAAGAATTTTATATTGCAGTAATTAATAGAATGGCTAATATGGGTTAAAACTAAAATATAAGTTAGAAAATTAACAAAAGAATGTCCAAATTTTATTAGATGTAATCATTATGAAACATAGTTGACTAATATTTTATGTATATAAATTTTTATCTATTTATACATCAAAAATAATTAATATTATTTTAATTCTTTTACATATTCCACGATTGAAACACCTCACACATATAAAAGGACACCCTATATTTATTTTATTTGCACCACATTGAGTAGAATTTCTCAAACAAACCCTAATAATTTCCATTTTAAACATCCTTATACAAGTTATATAGGTGATGGAATTAATTAATTAACATACATATTTAGCATAAGAGAAGATCTAAAACATATCTACTAAATAAGAGGTAGTCTTTCTTTACAGAATCCTTCATGTTTATTTCTTATTTTAATTCATCTAAATATATTATACCCTTCTAATAAATAAAACCGAAGAATCATAAATATAGTGAGATTCTATTTTTAATATTATTATAAAGGTACAACCATATTTCATAACTTATCCATACTAAGAATGATGAATACAGCACTCTTGTGTACGTATGGATTACCGTCTCCACATAACAGTGTAACTTTTTTTGTCACCATATTACTTAAATTTATATAAAGTTAAAAGAAATAAGTATATATGATATTTATGGAATAATAATGATAATAAAATTATAATACTGCTTCTCCTGTCTTACCATCCTATCTATTTGAATAATATAACATCCCTTAGGCGTACATGTGGACTGCCTCCTCCAAGAAAAAATATGAGAAGTTTTTTTATTACACATTTCATGGTTGGTAATAATGATAGTTTTAATTAATATATATGATATAAATTATATAATTATGATTAAATAAAGATAAATTATTATTTATATTTCAATCATTCCATCCATTGAAAAGTGAACCCAAACGTTCCATCATACCCACAACCCACAGTCTCCAAGAAAATTATAATCAATTTTACTAAATTTTCCTTTTATGGTTAAATATAAATATTAATATATTTAAAATATTATATATTTTTATGATTATGAAAATCATAGTTATTGTGAAACCATGTGAAATATTTCAGGACATGAAATACATAATGAAATCATAAAAGAAAAAAGAAGAACTTAACACCTGAAATAATGATAATAATATAGGATTGTTAACAAACATGTATCAATGGATCATATATGATATTATTGATACATATATAGTTCTGGTATGTAATAATACTTACTCTAAATTTATAAAAAAGAGATTTAAAATAACTTATAAGGATAGTTAATCTTGATATGATGGATTTCATCTCAAATTTCACTCCATTGAGACATATTTTGTATTGTGATACTATTAATTTTTATGTTTTGTAAATAATTAAGCATTGATGTATTTGAAAATAATAAATATTTATTAATTGTTAGTAATGTTTCAATTCATTGTTATTCATTCATGGGGTTACTATTTGAATATTACCAATGGGGTAATAATTTATGCCACAATCTAATATTTTTAGGATTACTCTTATTTTTAATTGAATGAATATTACAAAATATCATTGATAATCTTCCAATATTTTATTATACTCTATAAATTTTAGGATTTTACATATTTTCTCCCCAATTTACCTATATATAGACCTTGAATTGTGAAATATAATATTTAAAATAAAATCTGAATTTTTCCCTTTTTGATGGAGTATATATTTATATTCCGTGTCTATATTTTTTTACATTTTTTATAAAAGTAAATTAAATTATCTCAAATCACGTATTAGTGAAATTTTTTGTTATCTATGAATTATTATAAGGGTTAAAATGAATCTATCTAATGTTTATTTATGAAAATCTAATTTCCCACTCCTTTTACAAAAGCCAAAAAGAATGTTTACTTTTATCATATACAACATTAAATGATTTTGCAGCATCCATAATTGTTTTACACTATTTATATTTTCTATAATATTTAAATTATTTAATAAAAACACTTTATTTTAACATTTTTTTAAAAAAATTCATACATTTTATTTAATTCTTTAAAATGGTATATTTTAATACAGAATATAATTTTTTAGTACTCATCTCTCATCTCTTGATTAATTTTGTGGACACTAACATTTTCATGAAATATTCAAATTTTGATGATCATCTTCCATTGGGAATTTCATTTCTATTAAATATCCATACTTTTTGTATCATGGATACACTCATTTCCTACAGTTTATATTATTTTGATATATGGGGTTTTACTATGAAATTTATTTCATTAGATAGTTAAATATAGATATTCTACTAAATATGGATATTTATTAATAATGATTATTATTAATGAATAAAATAGATAATTAAATGTATGATAAATATATTCAACACAGATTGTTATGTGGATATGAGAAATGTATATCCCCTTAATGCATCAAATTACATCATTAGAAAAAATTGTTGGTCAAATTTATTAAATGGGTTTTAGGTGTATTCCTACCCATTTATTAAACTATCTTGGTATGATGCTTTAATAGTAAAGATATCATGATTTTTGAAGTCATGGATTACAATATTAAGCATTCCTTCATTGTGAATCCAATTATTATTATTAATGATATCACTCCATTTATATTATCAATTAATACATTTTTTAATCACAATACTAATTAAATTTCACATGTTTTCATTTATTTACCTTATAATATTGATTATAAATTATTAGTGCAGGATAGCTTATGTTTTATGTAAACATTATATTGAATTCGATATCACCCTTTATTTGGTTTCCTTTTCCCATGATATGAAGAATAATATTTTGAATAATGTCAAATATTCGAGATAATTACTTATGAAATTATTTTTTTATTTCCAATGTAATATGGGGTTCATATATTTATTTGGTTCTTTATGATTTATAAATGTATTAGTATTTTAGGATGATATCACTTGTATCTTATTCCATTGAAATAATGTAGATAGGAGATCTGGGTGACTAGATTTATGTATTTTATAATTAGTATTGAGTCTCATTAAGAATCAACTTACAAATATTATAAAGAAGTGGAGATTCAATTTCCTATGTTTCAAAGTTGTGGGAAGAATGATGGGGATAAATTGACTTAGTGAAATGGATAAATGATATATGTGTGCAGTTAAAGGTCATCATACTCATAAGTGCATGAAAATGAGAGAATATAGAAAAAATTATATTTTCTTTCATTAATTGTTGGAATAATGTGACACTATATCAAAATATAGGGGCCCACATGGGAGATAGTCATGAATAACCTTGAGAATATGGAAAATATAATTAATCTACTACTAATTGATCAAATAGTGAGTTTTCCCTATATATTTTATAGTTCCCTTTATAATTTATGATTTCACCAACAATTTTATGTTGAGTTATAGAACCCCTTATTGTATGATAATCAAATAAACCATTTTACATATTGTGGTAAATTATTTCCTATGGATCTAGATCTTTTTTCCTTAGTATAATTCTATGAGAAACTAATAATGTGTTTGCACTCTTTATAATATTCTTATAATAATATTTCATGTAGAAAAATTTAATTCCAAATACATAATTACCCATTGATAATCTAGTGGTGTATGGTAAATTATGACTTCCCCGTATAAATATCTACATGGGAAATTTCAAGGATGTGATTTATTTAAGGTGGATAATGTAACACCCAATGATGTTAATACATTATTACCTTTAAATAATGAAAGGTTATTTATAAATTTTGTCAAACGATAGACTCAATGTAAATAAACCCACACATATTAATAATCCATTATTTGTAAATATGTTAAAAACTTTTAATGATAAACTATTAAGAATAACTACCATTACATAGAGAATAATAAATATGTGTATGGTTATTTTCCTTAAAAAAATCTCATTATATAATTTATTTTCTTTTCTAAAAAATTTAAAATTAGTAATTTTAAAATTTATATTTGACAAAGTGAAGTAATATTTCAAATTATTTATAACAAAAATTAATTCAGATTTATTTTTTAAATTTTAATAAAACAATCACATTCAAGTTGAATATTAAAAAAATAATTATTTTTTATACCACCTATTTAATTATACTTATATGGTTTTGAAACAATTTTTATATGAAATTATATTTTTCAAAAATAATATAAATATTTTCAAAAAAAATATCAATTCTGTAAAACCAAATAATATCATTTTAACAAATAAAGTTATATTTTATGGAAAATATATTTTTTGTTTATTTAATTAAATAAACACATGGGGAAAATATGTTATGTATTAATTTTAACATAACATAACTCTTCCTTAAAGAAATTTAATCATTTAATTGTCCTTTAAATTAGATACTTTGATATTAATATCATATACATAGATATTTTCCTTAAAAATACAAATGTCATCAAAATGTGGTTTCACATGATGTAGGTGTAAAAGATAAGATTACTTTTAATGAAAATGGAATATTAATTTGATAAAATAATTCATATTTTCTACATAATAATTTTGATATTATATAATATATAAAACTTCATTTTTTGTTATAAAATTTATATTATTAGGATTAATTCTAATTACCAAGATAATTGTGAAAAAATTAATTTAATTTTTTTTATTAATATAAAGTCTTTTATATCCAAAAATTTAAATTAAAAACCAATGAAAAATAGTCTAATATGATGTATATAGAAGTAAATGAATATTTTAATAGGAAATGTTTTTTAATTAAAAATACATATTATTAAGAATCCATAATGGTCAAAATTTAATTTTTTCACTCAAGTAGTTTTTCTACACATTATAATCTTATATTTAAAATCTAATTTTATATTATTTAAAAGTCATATTCAATTAAATAAATGTATATTTGGGTTCAATCAAAAACAAAAAACTATATATGGGATATGTAATATTTTTAATAAAACATAAAATCACTTAACTGAAAACTAATTACCTCATTTACAATTTAAAGGGTAAATTGTGAAAAAAAAAACAATAATAAAGCCCCTAAAACATGATTAAAACAAGAGTTGAATGCCTTGATTTTGTCTTCGTAGACCCAAAGACACCTCACTATCTATTATTTTGAAAATTCAATGCCATTAACTATGTAAATATCATGTTACTATATCATTTATGTTTCTATATTTTATCATATCAGGGGTCGTTCTGGGTTATAGTTGTTTTTGGGTTGGAATTTTGAGTTTTTTATGTTTTTAAGTAAAAAAAGTTATCCCACATGGTTACGAGTAATTTTGTTGTGTCCATTAAGTGGGGGTGTGATGGTAACATCACAATTTTAATGGCATACCTATGGTTTTTCAAGCAATGTGTTTCCCCTGAGAAACCGTTATGTTTTACTTGGTCTTCCCAATAGTCATCACATGTCTTAGATGACCACACATACAAACCATGTGAATCACCTAGGTTTTAATTTCATTAGAATTTCCAAAAATTCCAATATTGACTTTAAATGGTTTCACCCCACTTCTCCCCAATACATATTGATCGATCACTTAGGATATTAGGAGGAGAACCAACCATTCTCTTTATTAATACATGGTATGCCTTTTCTGATTTCCAAGAGGTTCTAATTAAATTATTCCTATCTTTCTCTATTCCTTGTTTCATTCTCACATTACTCATGGATCTTGATTCTTCCATTAACTGAAGAACCGTTAAAATTGATTTTATGGTTTATGGTGGGTCTAGTATTGGGTTTTTAGTGTATATGGTTTGTAGATATTTTTTATCGGTGTTTGTGTAATAATAAATAAAGGTAACACATTTCAAAAGGATTAATATAAATCCAACCTCATTATTGTTTTTTCCTATGATATTGTTTTATTTTGAAATTATATGTATTCTTGATAATATTAAATTCCTTTTTGTTGGAGTAAGAATATATAAGATATCTATGTGAATATTTATAACAATTTGATTTTGTTTGGAGGTTTCCCAAAAAGTTTTCTCTTATAAATTCCATGTTTTTATGTTTTAAGTGGAATGTTTTCATGTGAAAATCCTTTTTAAAATGCCAACAAGGCTTGTTAAACTTGTTTTAGTGGTGTGTGTTGAATTTTTATTTCATTTTTTTCCCAATGTGTTCAAATTATTTTGTAAAGTGGGTTCCATTTTAAAGTGTGTTGTTATCATCCAAATGGTTTATAAATGGGATAATTTAAGAATTTAAAATTGATAGGTTAATTAAGTGTGGGGTTTACCCCTTATGAGAAATTTCTTCATAGATCATTAAATATGTGTTTGATGTGAATTATATGTATCTAGGATTTATTTGGATTAAAAAAATCCTCATATTTTAAGGGTATTTTTGAAATGTTCAAATGGTGTTATTGAATTTACAAAACCATTAAAAAAATTAATGTGATGTTTTATCAAATTTGAAAAAATATCCATATTTTGATCTATGTTTCGGTGCTAAAAACCATTTTTAGCCTTTGTATAAAATGATTTATGTAAAGGTTTCCCCTTAATCCCCCCTGACTTGTTTACCAATTATTTGGGTTTTTTATAACTATGTGATGTTTTCACACATATTTTGTATGAATTTGTTACTTATACCATGAGTTCATAATATATATCTTGGGTTATTCATTGAAGGGGAATTTTGGGAGGTGGATTGTTATTTACTGTGCCTTGAATATCAATATTGCCTTCCATATTCTTTTTTATCACTTCAATAATGTTCATGGCAACCAAGGTAACAAGTGGTAGATAAATATTTATAGTTCACTAGTCGGTTAACATGCATCAAGTGGACCTCCAGTTTTTCAAGGAACATGGTATATAAGGGGAATCATTGTAATGATACTTATGTGGGCCAGTTGGATGAATTTTTGGTTTAGACATCTTGATATAAGGATAAATGGTTTGCGAGTGGAAATGTCCTAAAAGAAAATATACATCTCACATTAAGGATTAAAGGATGAACCCATTAAAAATTTTATTTTTTGATTAGTTATTGATATAGTTTATTTTGATCAATTGATTGATTATTTCAAATCCCCTTAGTTATATTTTTTTTATTCATATATGGATTTTGTTTATTATATTCATTTTGATATATGGTTCTTACATTATAATATTTTACCAGTGTGTGTTGGGTCCATAATAATTGAAATTTATTTATCAATGATTTTTAAAGAAAATATTTTAAATTTAAAGTCTTTTGTGTTGGAATTTAAAGGGGATTTATAGATAATAGTTTTTTTAAAGAAGTTTCATGATAATGAAATTATTACAAATGTAACCACTTTCCTTAAAATTAAAAAATAGTTGTTTTGAAAATTACTAATGGGTTGTGGTTTTGAAATATCTTTGGATGGTGGAAATGTGTTGAAAACATATGTATTTTATAAGATTAAATGAATAATGTGAATATATTGAAAATTTACAATGGAATTATTTTTTATTTTTTATTAGTTATATTTGAAAATAATTATTTTTATTTTGTTTTTAAAATAGAATTTATGTATTTCCGTTTGAAATGAACTGTATAGTCAAGGCGTCTTGTAGTGACATACTGGTATTTTAGCACCTTACTCTAAATTTATGGTTCAATATTTTTGTTAGGATTGATTTTCTGTTCTTGAGTTCATCATTGGGTGAATTGGTTGGTAGTGATATACTATTGGTTTCATGAAGATGGTTAAAATTGAGGGTTGAGTTGTTTTAGTGTTGTATCGACCAAGATGGACTCTCTTTGTAGTTACATTATATTATTTATATTTTTTTTATGATTTTTTATGTCATTATATTTATGGATTATGGTTATATTTATGAAATTGGGTTAGTCCATGCAAGACTCACAATTTTGCATGGACATCCAATTTAAGGATGGTCCATGCCAGACTGACAATTTTGTTCTAGTATATTTGATATTTTATTTGGGGAAATAGTTCAGAAAAATATTATTATGATTATCAAGAACTAGTATCCAACCCATTGGGATTAGTAATGCCCTTTCAGACTTATGAAAAATTACGTCAAGTTTCAAGTAGTTGACAGGATGAGTTCGATCACTAAAAAATTTAATCGAAGGTTTGGTTTATTTAGTGAGAGCCTAAAATTATAGATTATCTCTATGTTATTTGTGAATGTCCTTGTAGAAATATTCTTAGGTTGTGAAATCTTTAGAGGCTCGAGCATGGAGATACTTACTCACTTTTTCTTGTCTCAAACCTCAATCTTATTAAAGATGTTGGGTTTTGAATTGTGAATTTGAGTTCATTTTTAGTTTTTTGGATATATTTTTATCTTGATTTATATTGGTTGGACTCTAATGATTATAAAAATGATATTGAGGGTTTATTCATATATTTAGGAGACAAATGGATGGAAAATTGAGTTATATGGTTAGATTTCATGACTTGTAATTCTTTGTGGTTCCCATGTGGTTGTGTGTGCCTCCATCACATAGCATACTCCATAGTTGGCTCATAGTTTCCCAACCCATGTGTTCTAATTATGTGTAAAATAATTTCTCACCTCTTTGAGTTTTTTAGATTCGTCATGATTTTTGATTTCACCATTGGTGATTAACACTTATTAAAGGTGTATTATGGAGTTTTTTTATATATTTTTTATATGGTACATGTATATATTTACTGAATGTTTGTTTGAGGATTTGGGTGTATTCAATTTTGAAATATTCTTTTTGAAAAAAGAAGTGTAATTTTTGAAATGGTTTTTTAAATGGTTTTATGAATTATATAGAAGATGAGATTACTTTGGATTTCATTTAATGTTTTAAAAAAACAATTTCTGGTGTTTGGATAATTTTTAAAAGGAGAAAGAAATATGGTTTCAAATTCGCTTCCTTGGGTTTCCCTAAAATTAATTTATTTTAAAAAGGTGTTATGAAATACATTAAAGATAATAAATTATATTTCTTTTAAATAGGTTTAAAATGTGTGTTGGAAAAGTGAAATATTTTTCATCAATTTTATTGATATCAAACAAAATTGGTGTTATCAAAGGAATTATTTCACATGACATCGTTGGGTGATGTATGTTACACCTTGGATGGTTTTTTTTATAATGACCTATTTTGATTGTTTTCCAAGAATACTCCATGGCGGAGGCTGATTTCAAAATTCTTAGGTGAATGTTAGTTATTTTGAAAGAAACATTTATATTAAATGTGTGAATATTATATACATTATTTGATGGACTGTTGTATTAGGCGTGACTTTATTCTCTAAATGGAAATGGTTTTTTTAGCTTTTAAGGCTTTGATTTTTTTATGTCGTCTGTTATATATTTAATTCCTCCTAGAATTGTATAAATGGTTTTCATAGATATGGTGTCAACCAAGACTCTAAGTGTATTTCAGGATATTGAATATACTTTGTGCTTAGAGTATATCTTAGACTTTTGGAATATATATAATTCTTTACTTTTTTTAGAGGTGATGAAGGATATTTGGAAGTCTTTATGTGGTTGGATGAGATAGAGGTAACCCCTAATTCTATAGGTGTGTATAACTTTCTATGGGTGGGAGCTATCTAGAGCTTTCTTGATGGTTTTATCTATGTCTATTGGGAGAAAATAGTACCATCACCAAAATGGGATGGTCTTTAATGGGGGTTATAAAGGATTTGGGTTATCTCACGCTTCCTTCATAATGATTTCACTATGGAGAGAGAATTTGAACTCATGATTATTAATTAGGGTTACCAATCAGTGGGGGTACACTGATCCCTTTTCAAAGTTTGTTGTCTTTTTTAGAGTTTTTTCATCAGTAATACTGACAATGATCATTTCATCTAAGGAAATATGTTCCCATTCTATGGACTTTATATACTTGTATCTATCTTGAAATATTTTTAGAATGTTATTAATGTTTCCATTTGGATTTAATAAAACCAATTTATGTAACTAATGGTGGCTTGTTCCTTAATTACATCGATTTGGTATAATTATATCCCAATGAGTGATGAGTAAAAGTAGGATGAGATGGAGTAATAATAAAATCATCATTCTCATTGTAAGGGAATATATCATGTTTGATTCTATCATAGGTCTCTAGGGAACTCTAATATATCTTATTTTAACTCTCTAATAGATTTCCTTTATTTTGAAGAATTGGGTCATCTTGAGATGTTTTATATCATAGGTTATATAAATAAGTATATAGTTTTTCATTTTTTTTGTATGGGTTTTTATTATAGCATTTCCTTTAATGGTTGTAGACAAAGATGATATTTTAGTGCATCGGTTAATGTTCGGGATCTTATGTATTTATTCATTTTAGAGATTTTTCTGGTGGATGGATTTAAATTTTGTTTTATAAAATGAATTTATTTCTTTGTAGAATATTAATTTTCGATGGGTTTTTAGGTTTTTTTCCGGAATTTGTTCACACTTATATGGTTCTTTGTGAGTTTCATTTGTTCTTCCTCATTGTATGGGGTAAAAGTTATTATGAATTCGGGATTATTCAATTGTTTATGTTGGGCTTTTTAGGTGCCCATGTTTTTGTAAATGAGAGAGACATTAGGTTCATGATTGGGTAACTAGATTAGGTGATCTATCAGTTGAGTTTTGTATAGTATTTGGTGTTTGTTTTGGGCTATTTGGGATCCACCTTGTGTGTGTGATCCGAGTTTTGACTGGAGGTTATCAGTGTGTGTCTCGTCCAAAGTTTTGAACTCATGACATTAATTATTTGTATCCTTTTTTTGTTTTTACATATTTTATATAGGACATACTTTTTCTTTGAGTGAGAGTTACGTATGTGGTTGATTAGATATCTCAAGGTGGTGTCTCTCAAAACTATCTTTGCTGCCACAATGTTTGAATAATTTTTAATAGTTTGAGACAATGATAAATCTTCATTGGTTTTTATGACTTCTTGTTTAAAGTTATTATTTCTGTTATTATAGGAAATTTATGATAATAGTGTAGTTGATCGGTTAAATACATTTGTGGAACTTGTTTTTTGGAGTGATGTTAAAATGTTGTAGATCGATTCATATCATTAGGAGTTATTTGGATCATTTATTATATCTCAAAATTAATTTTCTTCCATTGAATTTGTAGAGGAGGAGAGTGTAATGGTTGGGAGATTTCTAACATACACATGTAATTATAGGGATTTAGTTTCTCTTTTCATATTATCATTGGGAATTTCGATATTCAGATGTTTTTATGTATTATTTTCATGTTTATAGAGGTTCTCTAGGAAATAAAAGGGAATATCTCACTGTAAGAAGTAATCAGGCAGTTCCCATTAGGATGGTGTTGTCATGGTGATAGTGCATTTACAACCACTTTTTCATGGTTTTTCAAACTAAGCATAGCTCTCCATAATGTATGTGGGTGTACTTGGCCTAACTAGTGTCCAACACATGCTTAGTGTAATGTTTGGAAAAATATGTTTCAAAACCATGTGTTTTCCCAAGTGTCAAAATATTTAGAATTTAAAAAGAAAATTAATTCTTTAATTAAATGGGCTTTCACCCCACTTCTCCCCACTACACATCGATTCACCCCTTCACATCCAAGGAGGAGTTCAAAGATCCATCCTTCATGAATCTTGGTGAATATTTGGTGATTTCCAAGGGGTTTGGAGATAATTTGTTATCTCAATATCTCTTCTTCACTTCATTCTCTCTTCCACATAAGTTAGGATTCTCCAATGAACCTAAGAGCCCTTGGGAAATGTTTTAAGGTTCTTGGATATTTAATATTGGTTATTTTTTTCTTTAGGATTTATAAATTTCTCTTTTATCAATTTTGGTGAGATCTCCATTGAAGGTGACATATTAAAAATGGTTTTAGATAATTTCCAATATCTTTAATGTTGGGGTTTCTATGCAACTATTTTATTTTTCATTTCAATGGATGCATATTTTTTTCTAAAATTATTATTATATATGATATCCTAGTGATAATTTAAAATATTTAAATTTTGGTTTTAGATTTTCATTAAGGGTTTATATTATATAATTCATGATTACTTCATTGGAATGGAATTGGTTGATGTGAAATTGTTTTCTAAATTCCTATAAGAATTCTTGAAATGGTTTTGGTGATTTATGATGGATTTTTATCAAATTATTATTTTCAATGAGTGAAAACTATATTCTTAACAGTGTTCTACTTTAAAAAGATGTATTGGTATAAAAATTACATATAAATTGATTATTTTTGGAATTTTTAATTGTAATTGTAATTGAGTGTGTAGTCTACCCCATTTGAGAAATTACTTAATATCTCTTTAAATTTTTTTTGATGGAAATGGTTGGAATTAAGGATTATTTTGGATTTAATGTAACAAGACACATGTTATAAATTTTTTTTAAAATTTTTAAATGTTGTGAATGATTTTATTTCAACTTTAACAGTGCTTAAAGTGGTTTTGAAGAAATTCAAAAAAGATTGTGGCATTAAAAGCCATGTTTTGGAGTTGAAGGATCATTTCAAACCTCAATTTTAAATGGTTTATGTAAAAGACTCCCCTTCATTTTCCACATTGATACTTATTCCCCAAATATGGGGTTTTTATCACTATGTGATTTTGTTTCTACACTTTCTTGGGAATTTTATTGTTTATATATCATGATTATGGAATCTATGTGGGTTTATTTATTTTTATGGTTTTAGGGGTAAGAGTTAATAATAGATTATTCATTGTACATAAGTATGAGATTTCTTATTCTTTCACCTCACAAATTTAGTAGTCATAGGAAACTGAAAACTATGTGAGAGAACAATATTTAAATTGAACCAGTTGGTTCACACACTACTAGTGTCCCTCCAATCATACTAGGAACTAGGGATACTATGTTTTTCCATCATAATGATTCTTGTTTTGGTTAATTTGATGGTATGTTGTTTGGACAAAAGAAAATGTGAAAATATGTTTCTCAAGTGGAAATATTTGAAAATTTTAGGTATATTTCATGTTTAGGATCTAGGGTAAATCCAATTATGTTAAATATTTCTTCAAAAGTCACTAATACATGGGATTTTTATTTACTGATTGACTGTGTAACTTCCCATTACTTCTATTATTTTAACATCCATATTTTTCATATGATTTCTATATGCCTCATGACATATCGTTACTATATTATTATATTTTAACTATTTTTTTGGGATATTACCTATTTGAAATGAGTTTTTGAATACTCTAGAAAAAACATGTTTTGAACTTAATCACTCTTGTGTGGATTATGAAAGGGGAATTAAAAAGGGTTTCTAAGGAATTTGTTTCTAGCCAAATGTTTATAAAGTGACTATCTCATTTAAATAAAATCTATGAGGTATTTTTAGAAATGATAATTGGTGTATAGTTTTTCAATAGCTTGTTTTGGTTGAAATGTTTCAAAATCATACGTCATTTTTCTATTTAAGAAAACGTATTTATTTTATTGAAAAGTAATTATGTAAATATTTTCAATTTTTGTATGTTATATTAGAAACACATAATTTATTGATTATTTTTAAATTAAAATTTAATAATTTTAATATGAAATGAAATTTTTAGTTTAAATTCTTTTTTATTGACCAAATAGTCTTTTTAGAAAAAGCATATACTTTCAAATTCCAAATTTTCCACTTGATTTAGAATTTTTTCTTGAGTCTAAAATAGAGTGTATTGGGTGGTGTTGAGAAAGTATAAATTTTATGGAAATTGATTTGGGAGTCATTCAAAAAAAAATAAGTCTTTTTTTGTTAGCCTAGAAGAGATTTATTTGAATCTACATTCTATTATGTTCTCTTATTTTGATCATTCCATGGTGTATAATTCTATTTATAGATGATGTTTGTATTTATAAAAATGGGTTTGATTAGTATTTTTAGTTATGACATATTCGAAATATATTTTCATGTTTGATTATTTTATAGATTTACATTTCATAAACATACTATTTAAGGATATTCCATTGTGAACATTCAATATTTTTTTCAATTATCATAGATCTCTAAATCGTGAAAAATTGTTCCCAAATAACTTTTTGTGACTCCTAGGCACTAGTTGGAAGCCCATAGTGTTTTAGAACACCAATTAAGTATTTTATAAAACCAAGTAATATATCAATGGGATGGTATCCAAGGAAGTTTTTCTATATTGAGATCATTATAGTTCTATTAAATTATTAAAACATATATGATGTTTTCAAAGGTTCCCTTTTTCTCTCTGATAAAATGGGTCACAAAAATCGTATGGTTCTCTACTTAATTGAACTTTTCCAAATGGATTAAAACCATATAAATTTAATTACATCATTATAATTATTATAAAAATATTTCATTATATTAATTTAGGTAACAAGGTTTATTTTTATATATCTTCAATGAAACCAAATGTGATGATACTGCGCTATGTAGAGTACCACTTCTAGAAAGTGATGTCTTCATTTTTTCAACACTACCATTATTATATGAACAAAAGGATGTAATGGATGATTAAATATGATTTATATTATGTATATATATATGGTTATAAAATGAGGATTTATTTTTTACCTTCACTCTCTCTAATTTGATGAGGAATAAAACCATTAATCATGAATAATTATGAAATATTGCCTCTACGATCATTGAAATTCAATTATCATCACCAATTATAACTATTGGATTTAAAAAAATTATGCAATAAATAACCATTGATTGATTAAAACTATTAATATTTTTTACATTATGAAATTATTCCATGATTTTGTCTATCATGAAAATTTCACTTAAGGAGTTATGAAAAATTGACTAAATAACCACATGTAACCAACATCGACAAGAAACCTATTTAATAAGTAAATATGAAATGATTATAAATGGTCTATATTGAAATATGTAAATATAAATAAGGTTCATAAAAAGTTATTTAATAAATTTACCTTTATTATTCATATTGTTAATCATGTGTACAGAATAAATCTCAAACATTGTAAGGGTTTTCATCGTAATTTCCTTTTACTGAGACAAGTACTGTATTTATGAACTTATAATCATAATGATGGTATATATACTGAAAATATGAGATATTTTATTATGAATAACATTTATTTCACCTTATATAAAAATACATATCATTCTTTAACACTCAAGGTTTTCTAATCCCAAATGCTACCAAATGTGTATGGGTTTTTCATCTCGACATCCTTTCATTGAGACGGGTTTTTTATTTTTCTCCCAAATCACTCAATGGTATATATATACTTCCTATGATATATATAATATAATGAATTATATATTAATCATGAAATTTTATGTTTAATTATAACATCAATCTTCAACGGTTTTTTATTAATGTGTTATTCAATCGGTAAGGGTTTTCCTGGACTCAATTCGGATTCCATGAGACATGATAAATTATATTCACCATTATTTTTTGTGTGGGGTTTTCAATTACCATGGATATATTTTTATCATGCACATTTTTTCATTTTATTTAATTTCTATATCATTCTCCATTATTTATGTGGCTGTTAATTCAATTATTTCCCCAGTAGTAATGATTTTTTTGTAACTAAGATTGTTTTTTAGGAGTAATAATGTATTATCGTGAACATTTTACTTCCATGATTGGGATATCTCACCATAATATTTTATCATATATTATGTTATGATCCATTTTGGTATATTTTATTCTAATTTCAGGAATATTTTTACTATTATTTGTACAATGTGGGTTTTCAACACAGGTAATTTCAATACATCTAAATATCTCTATCGTAATCAAATCTTATAGATCCAGATTTCATAATGAATAAATAATTTAATTTTCATGGCTAAATTATTAGATTTCATTTTAAATGTAATTTTTTTAAATATTTTTTCACTTCACCTTTAGAAAATTATTTTTTTAAGTGTCTTGTAAATTAGGCTTTGATGATGATGTTAAAACATTATTCTAAGTGATATTTTAAATTTTCAATTACATTTATCCTTCCATTTTCAAATTTTTTTTACCTAATATTGTTTATGATTAATTATCTATACTCTAATATATATATATTATCATATGTGAAAATGAACTCATGATACCAAAAAAATATGTCATGATCCACCTTCTTCGAGATGACGTAAGGGACAGCAAAGTTCCATGCCCTTCCATCCTCAAGACGACGGAGAGATAATGACCCCCAATCGACGCCTTCAAATGTCCCTAGAGTAGTGAATACCCCCATGGATTTAAAATATTACATAATATGGATCGCATTACCTTTTTTATGTAACAAGATCAAGAGATAATATGGTAAATCCAATGCAACTCCAAATACTGAAACTAAAAGTAATGCCAAAATATATTCCCACATGAATGTCAAAAATTAAAAATGATAAAAGGTAAAAGAATACACTAAAGTAAAGTACCAAACAAAAAGAGACTAAGCAACAAAATCAACTAAACCTGATGCCTGAGCTAAAAAATTCTAGCATGGTCCTCAATGTCCTCCTGGAAACCTGAAAACAGTTTTATATACATCGGGTGAGTATACAAGTATACGAAGTAGGGAAACTACATCCACTCTTGCACAAGTGGTGGAAACATACTAATGTCCCTATGATAAAATAGTAAAACCAAAAAGAACCTACCAAGGTATATTTACTATACCAATCTCACCAAGTCACACTCACTAAATGATGCATGTCCAGTAAAGTAGTAGTATAATGACATCGATATTTGGGTACCTCGCACAACCTTCACATTGGTTAACTTCTCATCCCTAATAGATAATGTCTTCATGCTACCAATCTTCCCATACATAGTACCACTAACACAACATTCTTGTACACACTTGGGCCTAAAACCACACACAACCCCACCCACAGACACAGAGGCCACAACATCAACAGCTCTCGCCCGAAAAAACCTGAGCCTCAACCTGAAGACACTTGGGAAACCAATCCAGGATTATAGACACCTATGAATATCATCTTCAACAATCGCTAGCCTCAACAATTCTTGGACTATGGTAAGCATCAAGCCACTACAGCCTTCCCAGAAACGCTCGAGTGGAAGGAACCCAACTCCATGGAATGGAGGAGTTTGGCACTTAGATCTCAACAAGGGAGGGGTGTATTTATAAATCACAAGGAACTAAAATTTATATATATTTACATATATAGGTAAGAAACATCTATCCCAACATACAGGTCCCCATGATGGACACCCAACTCTTACAAAACCACATTTGATGGTACCCCTATATGCACAACCACAAAACAACTATTACCAAACCATAACCTGACCACTTTTCTATTTAACCACTTTTTTATTTATTAATTGAGTGGTTTAATATAATTTATTCCGAAAATACTTGTAAATTACTAAACATAACCATGCCAAACTTGAAAAAAAACCATATTGGATGTCGCACATCATATTAGTTCGTAACCACAATGTTGTCACATTACCCAATGTTGTTCGACGGCCACAAATAAACAAAGTCTATTCAGCTGCCTATATGTCCATACATTCTCTAATCAATCAGTCTCTCAAATTTGGATACCAACACACCCCTTGTACTTCCCCACACATAAACTGCACAACAACTACTATTGATCCACTTCCCCGCTGCACACACATACCAGGAACTTCTAACAGAACCAACTCCTCTTTCTATCTAAGTACCAAAAATTGTGCTCTTAACAGTAGCACCACCCAACACACTCAAGGTTATAAAAGTCAACAGAACACATCACCCATCCACACCTATCAATAGGATGTGTATACATATTCAGATTTGGTAATCATTGTTCTTTAATCTTCTATATAAACCGGGGTGACCATAAAATGGTTTTCATCCTAGGGAATTCATTTAATTTAAGTGGGTATACATGATTAGCCAGATTAGGATTCATAAAAATTATTCATAAGGAGACAAAATTATTTGTAACGAGTCACACATGCACAAATAGAGACCACCAATGACCATAATTTTCCAAAGAATTTACAGAAACAATATATCACAATGTCAATAAGGATAACAAAATAAAATAAATGAACAAACATCAAACTACTCCCAACTGATTATTTCATTACCCCTTTATCTTTGGATCACATTCCCTTCATATTTAATTATTTCTTTAAATTATTCATATTTTCTTCAAAAAGAATCATTACATTACCCACCCCTCATTATGCATACTTTATGAGAGAAAAAATAAATCCCTACCGGAAGATCAAAGGATTGAAGTTCCTTATTACGCCAAGAATGGTGGATCATGTGAGTAGTAGGAAATATCTCCAATACAACTAAGCAAGAGGGGATCTAGTATTGGCGCATGACTCATCTATGGCTAATGAATCTTAGTACACTAAGTAGAAATGGAAAATGAACAAGTAAGAGAATATCATAGAATTTGAAGTTCTAGATTGTATTTTAATGGAATAATGGTTTCCAAAAGTCATTAATCATGGAATCGTGGTCAAGATCACATGGTTCAGGTATCTCATATCTCCTAAAATGTTATTAAATTAAATATTTATTTAACGTATTCCAAAAATATATTGAAAATTCCTAAAAAAGAATTAAACTCGGCTTATGTCAAATAATATATAAGAGTATCAAAATAAGAAATCTTGGAAAAATTCGAAAAATTGCAAATAAGTCACTGATGGGTGAGTCACTGATGCAGAGCCACTGATGGGTGAGCTTCCAATGTGGCCTACTAATGTTGATCCACTGACTTCTACCAAACAATACAATGACCAACCAATGCAACGACTAATCAATGCAATGACCTACCGACGCCATGACCCATTGATTCCCCTAACTCACTGAGGCTGCCACCCCTACCTAACTGATGTCGATGCCCTGACTATCCAATGCCAACCCACAGACTCACTGATGTAGACACCCATGAATCATTAATTTCAATGCCCAAAACTCCCCAAAACCAAAACCCAAACTCATTGATGTTGATGCACAAACTCACTAATGTCGAAGCACTGACATGCCAATGCTGACCACCTGAGTTACTGATGGAAAACTATAAATATGGAAAGCTCTTAAAATGAGCCACTATTGCTTCCCAAAACACCTAAAAACTGTATTTATAAAAAGGAATAGTCTAGGGATATCCAATTTTTAACATCATATACCTCTTGAACTATTCTTTTCCTCAAACATTTCAAAACTAACCTAGAAGAAAGGAGGTCCGAACAACCACCCCTTAAGATACCTCTCAAGAGAAAACCACCTTTTGTTTTTTTTATAGATGGCATGAAAACCTCAACATCTATGGAAACTTCCACAACATATATCTTTTGAACAAATTTTCAAACACAAGGGGCCCACTTCCCCAAACAATAACACAAGCGCCAACGGTCACATTGTCCAGACACATGGATTTAGAAGCTCCTTCCTCCATGTTAAGATACTATCCGCATTGGGCGGCACAGACTCATCTTCATGGGTTTAATTTCATCCACATTAATGCTTCTTAATTAGGGATTATGTTATCACATCCCTACAGTCATGACTTTACATATATAATATTTGAGAACATGGACACACCCTATCGTACAACAAGCGAGGTCATAAATTGCATCACAAGAAAGGTACATACCAAAACACTAGAGAAAACATATAACAGATCCAACAACAGGGCACACATATATGATTATTTTTCCCAAGTACTCTCCTTGAGTCCAACGTACCTCCATTACACAAGAACCAAGGGAATGGTCCTCCCATGAAGAACCTTCTCCCCATGATCCTCGATTCTTACTTGTCTCTCCACAAATGTCAAATCACCCTCGATATCCATATCTCCCGAATCATGTACATGGGAGACTTCATGTAGATACTGACAGAGCATAGAGACATGAAAGACTTCATGGATCCTCTCTAACTTTGGTTGCAGTGCCTAATGATATGCCACCTCTCCAACTTATTCCAACACCTCAAAAGGTCCAATGAACATGGGATAAATCTTAGTTCCTCTTCCAAACTCAACTATCTGCGTAGAGGAGAAACCATTAAGAACCTATTGTCCCCAACCTATAACTCCAAGGTAATCCTCCTACTATTGTCATACAACTTTTTCCAATCATTATCCACCTTCATATGCTCATGCGTAGGATTAACATTCTCTGTTAAGCTCTACACTACCTGTAGTCCAAGGAGGGATGTTTCCTCTACCTCTGCCTAGTATATGGGTGAATGACCCGATCTTTCGTACAAATATTTTAATGGTTCAATTCCAATAGTATAGTGATTTATATTATTATAAGAAAATTCTACATGTGGTAAGTGTCATTCCCACAATTCTTTGAAGTCTAAAACACACACTCACAACATATCCTCTAACATCTGGAAGGACCTCTTAGTCTGCATATCTATCTGAGGGTGGAGAGAAATTGCAGCATAACTAGGTTCCAAAAGCTAGTTGTAACCCCAACCATACTCGTGAGTTAAACGATGAATCTTTATCTCTGATGAGGGATCTTGGAACTCCATACAGTTGCACCACTTTTCCCACATACCACTGTGTTAATGTATCCACCATTCGTAACACCTTGATTTCCAGGAAGTGAGTTGATTTCATCAATATATCCCACACTACCCAAAGATATTTTCATCCTTCATAATTCCTAGTAAATCTTGTGACGAAATCCATCAAGGTGTCATCCCACTTCCACTCGATAAAATCCTAGGGCTGCAACAAACTTCCTGGAACATTGTGTTCAACCATCACTTATTGACACAGTAGGCATTTTCCCATAATCTTTGCCTCTAGACACATTATCCTGGTCCACCAAAACTATTCCCTTATTCTTCGGTACGTCTTAGAAACTCTTGGGTGTACCTCCTGGGGTGAGCTATGGAACTCAGGTAGAATTCCATTTTTCATTTTCATTGGGAAAAACTACTACCCATGAAATGACATCTGATTCTAGCTATCATCAGACCATCATTCTGGAGCATCACCTAAGTCAATATGATCAATCATTACTTTAGCCTCTAAGTCTCCCCACTAAGACTCCTCTACATATTTCCCCATGGATGATTGCACTGTCATTTGAAACAGATATCATTTTCTATTTTCCTCCCCCACATCCATGTACAAAGTGTCCAACTTCTCTACTACCTTCAATGAATTCCTTGATAAATAAACAATCTCCTTCTATGACTCCCAAATCAAGGAATCAGCCACTATTTTCCTCTTCTCTGAGGTCTAATAGATTTTGATGTTGTAATCATTGAGGAATTGCATCCACCATTGCAACCACAAATTCAGGTCACATTGGGAAAGATGTACCTCAAATTACTGTTATTCGTGAAGACCACAAATCTCTCCCCAATGAGGTAATGCCACCAAAACCATCGCGCGAACATGACTGCTACTGGATCTAGATCATTGTAGGGATAGTTACATTCATGAGTACATAACTACCTAGACCTATAAGATATTACTCCTCAATACATCATTAGTACACATTCTAATCCTTGGTTAGAAATGTCATAGAACACCATGATCCTCACCCCTTCATCTGGAAACCCTTGTGCTGGGGAAATGACCAGTTTCCCCTTCAGATAGCTAAAATCATCCTGAAACTACTCACTCCAAACGAAGACCTGGTCTTTTCTTGTCAATGTTTTCAATGGAGCTACAACTTGAGATATGTTAGGTATGAACCTCTATTAATATTCTTCTAGACCTAAGAAGCTACGAGCCACTTCCACATTCTTGGGTGCTAACCAAGAAACAACTATATCATCCTTTTATAGTTCCACTGATATCCTTTGCTAAGACATTATTTGTTTGAGGAAGTTCAGATCTTGCATCTAGAACTTACACATGGAAAACTTTCTATAGATCTGGTGGTGTCGGAGGAACTCCAAGATAGTCCTCAGATTAATAGTGTGATTTTCCTATGACCTTAAGTATGTCAGGATATTTTTGATGAACATGATGAAAAAACAGTATAGGTACTCATGGAAAACATAGTTCATGAGCCCCATGAACATGGTTGGTGAATTTGTGACATCAAAGGGCATGAACCCGAACTCAAAGTGCCTATATATGCACCTAAAGGCAGACTTTGGTGTCTCACCTTCCTTCACTCTCATCAGATGATATCCATAATGTATATTTATCTTAGAAAACCAATTGTATCCCATCAACTAGACGAAAAGTTAGTCAAACTTTGTAAGGGGTAACACTTCTAGGCCATTAACTAATTTAGTCTCTGGTATTCTATACATAGTCTTGGACCACCATATGCCTTCTTTGTGAATAAGACTGGGGCACCCCATGGTGAAACACTTGTCTGGATAAAACCCATCTACATTAGGTCATCAACATGAATCCAGAACTCCAGAAACTCATAAGGCTCCATATGAAAGGGAGCCATTGATATCGGATAGGAAACTAGTTTCAAGTCTATCCAGAACTCCACGTCACATCGAGGGGGTAGAGTCACAACCTCTTTGGGGAAGAGATCCAGGAAATCACTAACAAACCCCGGAACATCCACCATATATGAGTCTTCTTATTTCCATGACATCTCAACTAACAATGAAATAAAAGGCTACACACGTCGGCCTCCCTCATGAGAACTCAACTTGCCAAAGAAATAAATATTCTAGGAACCCATATCTGAGAACATGAACCTTCTCCAGAAGAAGTCGATAATATCATGAAAAGAAAAAAAACCAATCAATTCCTATCATGACATCATATGGCTACATCTGCAGATGAAGAAGATCCCTACTAGAGTTATGCGACCCCAACATTATTTTACATCCTTGAAAAACATCGAACAGAATGGTCTGGCCTCTAACTGGCGTACCCAACACCAGGATAATGTGATATCTTTATACATCTAGTCCCATAGCATGGTATGTATTGGGTGAAAAAAGGAGTGAAAATATATTTAATAAAAAACCACATGTAAGAGTACTAAACAGACTAATAGAACCTCAAACAAACTGTGGCCCTATAGGAACTACAACCTCTATAGTGTGAAACTGCTCATTCTTGGCTACTATTCCCAACAGTTGTCAACCCCCTCCTCAACCATGCCCTATTTGAGTCCCCTGAGGAGTTACTTGGGTTTATCCTCCTCTGGTACAGTCTACCATCAGTAGAGTGGGAGCTTGTTCCTCCAGTGCATGGAAGGGCCTGACCAACAACTATTTCAACTAAGGTTGGTGCTAAACCTGCCCACCCCCACTATAAAAGAATTGAATTAGGAACTGGTTATGAGGATTTAAACTTTCTCCATAGACAAAGCACCTCAGACCCGGACCCATGGGGAATCGGTGGGGACCTGGAGATCAAAATTGGAACTATTGAAGCCTACTCGCCATTGTCTAAAACCCGGAATACCCTGACACTAGATACCTGCTGCTGACAGCTTTCCCCGACGAAAAACATGGATGGCTCCCCTCTCATGGAACACCTCCCAATGAGTGCATCATTTCCACTAACTCTTACTTCTTATGAACCCTTATGTATATCGATAGTGTGAAGGGGGTGACAGCGTACTGAAGAGAAGGTCAGAGTGGCTCCTCTAAGAATCTCAATCGGAACACCTCATCTTGAAAGAGATATATTTCAAATTGTATGAGATCTTTGATCTTGATCCCTAGTTCTCTCACTAACATACTCTCTTTCTATAAGGATAGTAGCGACAGCCTCTTCTCAGCCTTCATCATGGAAGAAATGAATTCCACCAAGAACTCCTTCTCAAATTCATCCCACAAAACCTCATTCTACAGCCTCTCCCTTGGGTATAGAATCCACCACTGGAATCTTACTCCTTGCATATATCTTACTACCAAAGAAACCCATTACTCTATCAGATCTTATATCATGATGAAAGCGATCACCAGCTCCTTGATCAAACTCTCTATCTCTAGGTCTGAGACATTTCCCTCATCCTTCCCCCGAGCATGCCGCTGGAAGGCACGAAGTGTCTTATTCCACAGTTCATCTTCCTCAACTCGATCAGCCCTCTACTGATCAAAAAATTAATCCTTCTAAGAATCTACTACTCATACCCCATGTGCACAATGTCTAAGTTCCATAGATGAAAAGTAATCAAGAAATCATTAATCCAAGGTATCCTGGAAAGTCTTTTCTGTATTCATTTTAACTATTCGTTTATTTTAAATTCCCAAAAAAACACAAAACACACAAGAAAAAAAGTCATTATGATTCATGTTCCTTCCATAGGTTCTCTATCATGCAATTAGTGTAGCCTCAATTGGTCATTCAGTAGGTCTAGAGTATGGGCATCAAATCACAGGGGGGCCTAAAATCCCTCATCCTAGCCAGTCTTCCATGTACTATTTCACACACCAAGGCCACCCAACACCATTTCCTTACCATCCCATGAAATTCCTCACTATAACTTACTCCAAAGTTCACCCTACAACTCAAACTCCCAAAACCATCCCCTCTAATTCCATTTTTCCTTGACCATCCTTCTTTAGGATGAGGGAAGGGACATAAAAGTGACACACCCTTCCTTTATTAAGATTAAGAGAGTTAATGACCCCAAATTCTTACCTTTAATAGATCCCAGAGTGGAAACTAACAATGAGGGTATAGAATATCACATAATATAGAAGTAATTATCCATTTTATAGAACAATATTGAGATATAAGATGGTAAATCCCAAGCAACTACAAATACTAAATGTAAGAGTAGAGCCACAAAAAATTCCACATTAATTTTCAAAAGAAAAGATGATAAAATGTACAAAAATACTACAATGTAATGTAGCAACATAAAAGAGACTAAGTAAGAACAAAAACTAATCCTAATTCCCGATCTAGTAAAGTCTAGTACAAACCTCAAAGTCCTCCAGGAAACCTGAAAACAGTTTTATATACATAGGGTGAGTATATAAGTATCCCTAGTTGGGTAACTAAAGCCCCAACAAGTGTGGGAAATATACAAATGTCCCTGTGAGAAAACAGTACAACCTCAAACCACCTACCAAGAATATTAGCCAACCAAGCCTCACCATATAAAGATCACCAAATAGAGAATGTCCAGTAAAGTAGTAGCATAAGAACCTAGATATATGGGTACCCGACACCACCTTCCAACTGATTAACTGATAATCGCTAATAGCTAACATGTTGATACTAAAACTATTCCCATACACATTCCAACTTCCATACCAAGACTACACACACCTGGGCCTCAAACTACACACAATCCTACCCGTAAACACATGGTTCACCAACCACACCTCTTTCCCGAAGACACCTATGTCTTATCCTGAAGACACATGGGGAAACAATCCAAGAATGCAGACACTTATCCCTCTCATCTACAAAAAACCCCTTACCAAATGATCTTGGACTATGGTAATCCCTAATAAATTACAACCTATTCGGATATGCTCGAGTGGTAAGAACCTTGAATAAGTTTTGATGGATAATGTCAGTAACCATCCATCGATCTTCCCACTAGGATGTTGGGAGAATCACACCCCCCCCCCAATGAAATGGATGACTTTGGTACTTAGTGATCAATAAGGGTAAGGTAGGAATTTCAATATATATATGTTTGTGTGTGTGTGTGATCAAGAATCGTCCCAACCTATGGGTCCCCATGACAGACAACCAACTCATATAGAAGTAGATTTTCTGCTACCCCTAATGCACACCCACACAAAAGCCACAACCAAATCACAACCCAAACCCATTTCCACTTAACCCATTGTTATTTATTAAATGTGGGGTTGACATTAATTTATTCAAGATCAAAAGAGAAATTAAGAACCATAACCAAACCAAAACAACAACAAAACAATATATGAAGTCCCACTACATATAAGTTTATAACCACACTAGAGTCCCACTCACCAAATACATTTTATGTTGAGTCAATATGGTTTTCCTTATGACTTTTCCATTCTTTCTTGTTTTGAAAATCACAAACACCTTATCTTAAGGAATGTTTCTTTTATAAGAAAAATTTCTTTCCCAAGAAAAAATTGCTTTATTAAGGAAAATCGCTTTTATAAGAAAAATTATTCTTATCATTTTTTCATCCATATTTTTCTTAAAGTATGAGATTCAGATTCATTTTCACGGAATCGTTGAAACTTTGATATGAAGCATTCTGTTTTAGGATCTAATTTCTAGATAAGAACTGTAAGGAAGTTTTATTCCGAATTCCGGATATGAACTCTGACTATGTTCTATATTCAGGATACGAATTCTTATGAAGTTCGATAACGAATTCTCAATACGAATTATAATGATCAATTATCATTACAAATTCTGATGACGAATACTCATTCCGAATTCTGATGAGGAATTCTCATTACGAATTCTGAAGAAGAATTCTCATTACGAATTCTGATGAAGAATTCTCATTAAGAATTCTGATGACGAATTCTCATTCCGAATTCTCATTCTGAATTCACCTATTAAACAGAATCTGATCATCTTTGTTTTATACACTCTGAATTAATTCAGACTCCGAAAAACTATTTTTGGTTAGACTCCGAACATTCATTTTTCTTATGCCTTTATATTTTGACTAATCTTTATTATTGTTCCTTACACTCCAAACCTTCACTCCGAAGTTTTCTTTCCGAACTTTTGAGTTAGATTTAAAACGATGTCGTACATTCTGTTACACTTGTTTTGTTATAAAAAATTGTCGTCTTTTTTGTTATAAACTAACCGTTGTCTAAGTGACACGTGTACAGGTCCCTCCGATCTTTAAGGAAAATATGACCATTGGGAAGGAGGCCGACCTTACCTATAAATATGAGCTCATTTGAAAGAGCTCGGAGCTGAAAGGATGACAGATCTTCTACTCATGTGATTACATGCTTGAAGTGATTTCTAGAGAGAGAGGCTCTTATTAACTCTCAAAGCTTCGTGCGACTCCTAATGTTGGTGATTACATTCTAGGGATTCCAGGGATAGGAAGACAGAGGTGCCAACTACCTTGAAGTTTGAGGGCTTCCTTACTGAGGAAGACAGAGGTTCCCAACTACCTTGAAGTTGAGTGCATGCGGGGATAGCAAGACATAGACTTCGATCTTTATATCGAGGGCTTACCCTGGTGTGGGTAAGACAGACTTGCTTGAAAGTATAAATCAGGGGAGCTTTATCCAAGGTTGTTGGATACCCTTCTCTTTAGGTTAAAAGACTTATATCTTGTTACTAGTAGTTCTACTACTTGTTTTTATTCCGCTGCTTATTGTATTGTAAGGAATGTATAACTTTATTATACTTCCTTACTTGTACTCTGATTCATTTAGATTCTATACGCTTTAAGGTAGAATCTCACTTTGTAATCTTTTGTTATGTTTCAATTTCTGGAACCATATTTCCAGAACCTACTTTCAGAATCTCTTTCCAAGCATGCATTCGGTGTTAGAGGTGTTGTGAATTTTCATAGTTTAACTTTGTTAAACATAGTCCTTTCCTTTTCTTAAGGAAACCATAGTTATTCTTAACTAACATTAAAGGTTCCAAAGGAAATTTTAAAGTATAAAATTCACCCCCTCTTGTATATTGAGCATCTACATCACTTTCTCGATCCTACATTTTATGGTCACACACTATAAAGGCTGTTCATCTACCTATAAGTTCATCCACTCTACAATCAATCAGTCTCTCAAATTTGGATATCGGCACACCCCATGTTATACCCCTCACACAAAGACCATATCAAATAATATTAAACCACACCCCTGCTACATACACATAACACACCCATCTAACAGAACAAACTCCTTAAATCAATTTTGTACCCACAACCGTTCTCATACCATGGAAACTACACAACTCAGAAAAGGTTACAAAACTCAGTAGAACATAGTACTCAGCTACACCTATCAATAGGATGGGTATGCATATTCTGATTTGGTTATCACTGTTCTATAATCCGTTTGATAAAAATGGGTGATCATACAAGGGTTATCATCCTAGGGAAATCATTTCATTTAACCTGGTATATGTGATTTTCCATATTAGGATTTATTCCAATTATTCATGAGGAAACAAAAACTAGTTGTAAAGAATCAACCATTCATAGACATAGGCCACCAACATCCATGATTTTCATAAGGCTTTACTGCTATTACAAAACACAACATTAATAAGGATAAATTAATAAAACAAATGATCAAACATCAAACCACTCCTAACATATTATTTCATTACCATGTTATCTTTTTATCATACTCCCTTCCTATTTAATTATTGTTTTATGAAAATTATTCATCTATTATATACAAACAATAATCAGTACACCCTCATGGCTTGATGCACAATTTTATAGAGATAGTATAAATCCCTACTGAAAGATCAAAGGATCGAAGTTCCTCCTTTCACCAAGAACAGGGGATCGCGCGAGCAGCAGAAAAGAACTCCATCACAACTGAAAAGAAGGGGGTCTATATTATATTCATTAAATTCTTTGGTAGATATACTCTAGGAACACAAAGGGGGAATGGAAAACACACATGGAAGAGAAGATCCCTGACATTAAATAGGCAGATCCAATTTTAATGGAAGTACGATTTCTAAAAACCATCAATCGTAAAATTGTAGTCAAGATAATATGGTTTGAGTATCTCAAAGACCCAAAACATTAGAATGTTAATGATATATTTAATATTTTCCAAAAATATCTTAAAATTTACAAAAAGGAATTAAACTCAGTTTATGCCAAATAATACATAAGAGGGGTGAAACTAAAAAATTGGGTAAAACTTAAAAAATAGAAAATGAGTCACCGATGGGTGAGTCACCGACACAGATCCAGTGATGGTTGAGATACTGGCAGAACCTATTTACATTGATCCACCAACACCGACTCACCGATGCAACTACTATCCAACACAATGACCTACTGATGAAATGGACTACCGACTCCATGACCCACGGACTCCCATGACTCACTGATGTCGACACCCCTAACTCACTGGTGCCGACACCTTGACTCACTGATGCCAACACACTGACTCACCGATGCTAACACCCTTGACTCACTGATGGTCATTCCCCTAACTCACTGATGCTGATGCCTTGACTCACAAATTTCGACGCACTGACTCACTAATTCCGACGCACTGACTCACAGATGCACTGACATTCCGATGGTGAGTTCCTGAGTTACTGATGGAAAACTAAAAATTTGGAAATTGTTTTTGATATGACACATAGTTACCTCCTTGAACACCTAAAACATTGGATTTCCACAAAGGACTATCCTAGGGAAATCCAGGTTATTAAAAAATCTATTCGTAATTCTTTACTAGGTGGTATCATTCCAGAATTATTTTGGAAGGATGTTTTTTATCAATTCCAATATCCTTATAGACTTCATTTTTATAAATACAGTATTTTATTTTTATATAATCCACATTTTTCATATGGATTTGTTATTTTAATGTTGTCAATGTATTTACATAGTATTATATGCATTCCCCTATATGTTTTGAGCAACACATTTTATATAATACTTATTGGATAATGTTCAACTAGAAGGAATATCGTCCCTTTTATTAACATGGATAATAGTAATGGAATGTCATATATTATTATACATATAAGGATGGTTATCATAATGTTGATTGGGTAATATTGGAACGTATACATTTATCCTTAAGATGGGTTATGATCATGTTTTCCCTTTTATTGAAACCAGGATAATTATTTTTTTCTTGATTATTATTTATTATTGATGCAAGTTGATCATGTGTTGATAATTGGTGTTCTAAATTACATGGATAGCCATGATTTATATTAATCAAATTTCTCATAAGAAATTGAATGATTGGTCTTTTGGGTCTTATGGTTAATCAATTGGACTTAATCAGGTGATGGATGGGCTCAGAATTATATTGGCCATTAACGCACCAATATGTCTCATGAGAAAAAACTATTTCATGTATTTAGGGAATTACATCCCATTTCTAAAATATTTATTAACTATGGTCTCTATAACAAGTAATGTGAATAGGAGAAAGCCCTTGAATATAGTTTTCCATGTCCAACATTATGCATTCCATCAGTATGGTATCGGTATAATTGATATCCATGTCTTTATTTATTTTTAGGGATATATAATGATTTATATTTCAATTTGATTATGTATTGACGTTCATTACCTAATAATTCAATAATTTTTCTTCCATATTTATGAAATGATATATTAAATTATATGATTCCCTTACTATGTTATTTATCTCACCCCTTCTTATCATTCCATTTCTCCAGGTTATGGATAAATGTGTGACATGTAAAATGTTTAGAATGATAAAACATGTGAGTTAATTTTTGGGAGACATTGAATAATTTTGATGAATGGAGCCCTTTTATATATAATGGGAAAATTATCCTTGTGATGAAAATAACATAGTATTTATCATTTCTTATTTTATCATAATTATGTAAATATCCAAACATAAAAAGGTCATTTAGATGTATAATATACAAGAATACTTTTGATTGTGTTATTATGGATGGTTATAACCAGAATTATATGTCTAATATCAAATAATGTATCTAAAAATTGATTCTATGAGAACCATATTTGGGAGTGTGAGTTTGAGGCATTATTTTAATCCATAGAGATATAATATCTCTAAATTACTATGAGGATTTTTTATAGGATCCTCCTCATGGAAATCACGAAAGTTAAGGATGGTCGTTATATTCCATCAAATGCAAATTCCATTCCATAATCGACAGGGAAAAATATGTAACAAATATTCAAGGGAAAGTTTTAACTAAATCAATCATAATAAGTTATTCACTCATGAAAAATATCTTAGTGATACTCTAAGAGTGTATCCTAGTGGTGGTATTTTGTATATTAATTCATATAGTATATTAGATGATAGCCACTTATAATTAGTTAATCTACACTCTGGACTCAAAGTTACCCTAAAATCCTAAAATAACCAATTGTTAATAATAATATTCATCCTAATCACAATATAACCCATGTAAAATAACATTCAAATTCAAAAATTTAGGATGATAGAACATGTCACAATGACTTAAACATCTATTAGATCTCAAATCATCAAATATAGAACATATAATTGGTATCTTAATATAAATAATATTACCTAATTCATGATTATAAATTTCATCTCATCTATTATTACCATTTAATTCTTCTATATGAACTTAAAATAAAACCATCTTAGAAAAGGCCTTATTTACTAATTTTTTCTAGAATCACCCGTGACATACAAAAAACTAAGAGTGAAACCAATATTTATATCATCATTTCCATAAAATAATATTTGTAAGCATTATTCATCAACTAGAAGATAAACATATCATCATGATAATAATGGAGAATAATAAGAGGGAATGAAAATGTTTAATAAGGCTTCGAGGGGTGCTTTTGTGATATGTTAAAAGAGGGATGTTGGTTTATTTGTATTTAATAAATAATTAATTTTATTAAAACATTAGGTAAAATATATTGTGAAAACTATATACTCATTAAAACTCTATTAGGTACATGATGGATATAATAGGGTCTTTTATGCACTTAGACACCTCAGTGGGTCCCATGTATAGCTCCATCGGGGATACAATTTTATCCTTCATACATGATAGAATTCAACAGTAAATCATGTAACTAACAAACCAAAATGGCAACACCACAAGATCTGAATATATGATTTCCTTTTAATAACTCAATGTGTTCAAATTTTTTCTCCACACAAAGCACTAAACTTAAATTAATCTGTGATATATTTAGATAAAATATAAATATTTAATTATGAATATTAAAACCTAGATGTTTAATTACCAATAATTAATAGAAGTTTATTATTTATGAAATAAATATTAAAAAATGAAACATTTAATATGAATCAAATTCAATTAGTTTAATAAAAAATGAACAAAACATTTATTGATAAGAAAATGTATTTTTCTTAAAATTGATATTTTTATATAAATTTTTATATCAGGAAACCATTAATTAATGATGATAAATTATTATTTAAATCATTAATTGGTTTAGAAAAAATATATTATGTAAATTTTTTAGATAAGATTAATAATATTTAATATTTCAAAATTTCACTTTCAAATAAAATTGTTTTACAACAAATTTTATGATTTTATTAAAAAAAAGTAATTAATTAATGTTAGATTATGAATGATAAAATATGAAAATAATTTTTGATTTAAAATAATATTATTATATTAAGATTTTATATTGGGTTATCTCCAAACATATTGATTTTTAGAAGAAAAATAAATGTTTTGAAAAAAACTAGTTTTTATGATTCTATCATTGTAGAAGTGCATTCTATAAGTTTATAAAACCATTTAAGTAATAAAAATGTATTTAAGGACTAAAAGTGTTAATTTTAATGTATTTATTAAGATTATAAATCTTATTTCAATCATTTTTAGGACAAAATTAAATTGTTAGTTTATTAAAAAAATTATTTCACTCACTAATTTAAATCAATTTCATTCAAAGTGATATTGGGTTTTGGATTTCCATGAAAGTCCAATTTATTATATTTTTTTATAAATTTTGTTTTACATAATAATTTAAAATATTAATGGTTATTCATTAAAAATAAGATGTATGGTTAATACACACACATTTTAATTAAAACTGTTTTTGTGATTTCTGTTCTCTAATATAAAAAATATCATTTCAAGAACATATAAGTTTTATATTTGATAAAATTATTTAAAAAATATTAAAAAATGATTTTCAAAAAAATGAGTTTTAAATTTATATATGTTAATTAATTATTTTTTACTATGATATAAAATTAGCTACCAGGGTAAAACTAATTTTGGGTAAAAGTTATAAATTTAAATTAAAACACTACAAAATACTCAAATATATCTCTAAAAATAGTTATTGATGTGATTTAATAACATAAATAACTCTATTCTCTTATTTTGTTCATTTTGGATACTTTTAATTTAGAATAGTGACCTTGTATTAATAAAAAAAGTAAAAGGTACTTCCAAAATTACCCTTCTCTTCAATTATAAAAAGGTAACCCTTCCTACAATTCATGAATCACCATAACATTGAATTTATACTTGTAAATATTTAAAATTAATAATAAAATAACCATATACAAAATTTAAAATATTTTTTCCACTATTATTTATCATGTTGCCTTTATTCTGAAGAATAATTCCAAGGAAACTTCATGTTCCTGATATGAGTACTATCAACTAACTAAAATTTAATATTCATTGTATTAATGTAAATTTATTCTTGAAATTATAAGATAATGATATTAGTTTCATTTATATACTATATTGTTATTATAATATGGTTATTTTCATTATCTATTCGTTTATCGAACAAATTAAGACAATGAAAATGTAATTCTTACGGGATATAGCCTCCACAATGTGATATGGTTCATTTATCATAACCACCTATAAAAAATGGTGTAATTATTTATTGGAAGAATAAATATTGTTTATACGTCATAAAAAAAATTATCAAATAAAAAATTTGTTTATACCATAATTTCATCCATGTAAGGAAAAATTGAATTGTTATTTGTGTGTATGACGAACTACCACCTCCAAAAACAATGAATTCAGTATTTTACCACCACTCATCATTGACGGTTCCTATAGTGTATTTAATTATTTAATATAATATAAATTATTATTTTAATATTATTTACATGTCACATTATCATTATCTAAATACATCTCTAATGTCATTAAATCATTTTAAAACATTACCATATGGGTCAACTTAACCACTTTTGTAAACAATTTTAAACAATTATGTGATAAATGATTATGGGATTTAATATAATTTTAATATAATTTATTAATCATAAATTTATGATGGTTAGTTATTCAATAAATTTTCAATGAATATTTGAACTATTTATTATTATATCAATTTTTTTTGATAAAAATGATGAAGCCAAGTTCTTCATGATTTCTACTTTAACAAATAGTATTCATGTCATCCAACTATTGAAAATAGTGTATAATAAATATTAAAATAAATTATTATAATATCTTTTCTTATCCTATAATGATGATCTCGAATCTACTTAGTACAAATTGATGCCATCTTCGTGATGATTGTAGGATATAAGAAACTAAACTTTCTTACACCCAATAATAAAATTAAAGTAAAATATGTTAATATATCTATAACGCATGGTTATAAATATTTTAAAAAGGATAGTATATTTATATTATAGATCTTATATAAATTATGAAGATATTTCTGGTCATTAAATAGGATTATATAGTTTGTTAAAGTATGATTGAATAAAAGATAAGAATTTTTCTCTCAAATTCCTCCCTTTGAGTCATATTTTGAATTACTAAACCAATTTAATTTAATGGGTTTTATTTATTTTATATTTGAGATAATATATCATAAATTATAAATTTTTATTGAATTTTAATTTCAATTGATGTCTCCATTTTCATCTGATTTTGATTAAAATGTTTCTCAAGTTGTTAGGGTTCTCTGTCTTAGAAATTAATTCCTTGATATATGTTTAAGGTATGAATGATTTTTTTATATGAATGCATTATTTACAAAATATGGATGTATATTTATCATATATAATTTAAATTAAGTAAAATAATAATAAAAATTAATTACTTCTTATCAAATGTACTTTTTTTCTCTATTGTTACCGTTTTTACAAAGCATTTGTAACTAAATTTTTTTCATTAAGTCATGATCATCCAATTGAATACAATAGTTCAATAAATTAAACCAATTCTTCATATAATATGTTATTTTATTTTTCTTAAATTAAGGTATATTTTAACCATATAATTCAAATTTTAAAATTACTTCTTAATTCATTGTGTATTTTCAGAATAAAGAATCTTGATAATAAAAGTTACATTTCCTTGTGTTATATCATTACATCATGAACATATTTCTTCCATGATTGGGTTATCAAAACCTAATATATTATACTATTTTAATTTATTATCCTCTATAGGGGAATGATATTTTTTATACAAAATTTTTTTTGTTACACTTTTTACAATGTAAATTTTGAAAAATGGTGTTTCAAAAATAATAATAAAAGTTTTTCATTTCACGTACATGTGTTATATCATCTTCTAAAAATTTCTTGAATATAAAATTTATATCATTTTAAAGACCTATTTTTTAATATTATTTTTAAAATCATAATTTTTTTTTGAATGATTTGTAACCTAAAATTTGGAAAAAAACATATTTTATATGGGACATGTAACATTATAATTTACATCAACATTAAATGTGATTTCTAAAAGCTCTTTTATTTTTTCACTTGCCTTTTCCTTTTAATTTTAAAAGGTATTTCCCATAATTGGTTTTATGTTTTTGAATTTATAATTTAATAAATATTGAACTTTTTGAGGAATGAAGACATTGTACTAATCATTCAAATTGTTGATCACTTCTTGGGGGAATCAGTTAGGTATTATATTACAAAGATACTTTTCATCTATATCAACATACTTCTAGAAAACCATTGTTATATTAGGGAAATGTTATTTTGAAGTGATCCACCTTATTTCTATAGTGGGATTATAATCATTTAATTTTAATATTTACTTATATATATACTAATTGATCAATATGGTGTGAACATCACATTTTACATAGTTCGGATTGGTTAATGTTCTCTTTGAAAGAATGGTATTCTATTAATATAGGGAAATGTATTGGAATTTTATTTTTTTCTATTCCAATAATGATGATAGTTGGCATGTTTAAAAACATTTATCATCCATCTTCTTCATCAGGTTTTCAATGATCATATTATATCATTTTTTGTCATGGAGAAAACTATTTAAATTATTTATTATTATTGACTACTAACAGGGGTTCATAATACATTGAAATACAATATTTTTTATAAAAAATTTCATGTTTTAATTCAAAAAGTGGTTATATAGTGAATTGTTGAAAATTTATTGTTTACTCTAATGTTTAATGTATTATACATAAACAAGTGATAGACATGGCCCAGAATAACATATCCTCTCAATTAATCAATAAGTCTCATGATATATTTTTGTGTTAGGTTTTGGTGTATACCGCTTCCTATAAATAAATAGAGTCTTATCATATGGCCATAATAACAGGTTTCTTATTTTTGAAATTATGAATTCCATCTATATAAGATTAGTATTGTTGATAATTATTTTTCATTTATTTTCAAGGATATAGAATTCAATTATTTTTAGTTTAATGTTTAATTTTTTATTTTATTTATTCCTCCCATATAATATATATCATGCTCATGTTTTGGAAGGATCAACTACTTGTTTTCCTTATATAGAATTCGAGATAACCCCTTACACACGTTTCTAATCCTCATGTAATGAATTAAATTATTTCACATGACATGTTTAAAGGGATGCCACATATTTAATAATTTGTTAGATATATCTAAGAAACATTATGGATTATTTAATTTGGTATATAATGGAAAAATTAATTTTTGACACAAAGAACTTTTCATTATTTGAGTTATTTTATTTTCCTAATTATTTAAACATATTGACCAAAATATATCATTGGTTTGTGACAGATTCAATAACCATTATTGATTTTATAATTATGTATGGTTATATTTATGCTTTTACACATGGTATCAATGTCATAATATAGAGTACGTGTTTATGTCATTGGATCTGGGAGTGTGGGATCGTGTAAAAAAAATATTATCTGTGTAAAGATTAAGATAACCTTAGAGATTATAATATTTTTCAAGAATAAGGATTGATAAGTTGATGTTGATCCTAATTTGAATGGAAAAGATAACCCTTTTGAATAACATATGATTTAATGTTATACTAATAATGCATGTTTTATTTCATTATTATGACGAGATAAAGTTTTTTAAAACCCAAAGAATAAGTTTATGTATTAGATAAAATCCATATTTTGTTGTAAAATGGATATTATATGATTTTTTAGCAATAAATCATCACCTAGACATATAGATTTGGATTATATTGTTTCATATAGGCATCAAGGGGTAACCACCCAAATAATTTTGGGTTGATAATTGACTCAATCATTACTTTGATTCCTAAAGAATTGTTATATGTCTAAAAACATGGATAGACACTCTTGGGGGGTATTATTTGGGTAATTACATTCTCATTATAAACTATTATGAAGAAATTAAAAATTACTATAACTAATTAGGTTCGATAACCTAATTGAAAAATTACTATGATCAACCATGTATTAAAAAAGGGATTCATTGTCTAATCTATAAGTATAATATATTAAAAAGGTTTCATAAGGGAAGATAAATTTGTATTGATATTTTTTTATTTTTAATATTATCATTAACATATTTTTTTTATTTTTTTGAAATGGTTTCGTGAAGATGAATATGATAAAAGTAAATATCTACATACCATTATATCTTATAACTAAATTAGGGAGAATAAATAAATGGTTAAAAATATTAGTATTTTCCTATTATGATGGAAAATGTGAGTTTCTTAGTCTCTCCTATTATATTTTATTTGATATCAAAATGGAAATTAATAATTCATACTCTTGGATATTTTAATTAGTGAATTGGTATTTATCGATGAAATTTTGGAATATTCTAAATTTCATTCATGAGTATTTGAAGAACCTATGGATTATTATTAATTAATTTTTAATTAATTATTTGAAATAATATATTAAATATTGTAAAGTCCCCAACCATATGGGTATTATATCTTGTATTTTGAGTCGGGTCACCACATGACTTCCACTCCTACATCAGAGGCTATCCACTAATAACAAGTCTGTAATATAACACATGGTGAGGAGATACCGTCTTAATAATAGTAAGAAAAAATAGATAAAAATTTAAATAAAGGGAACAAACAAATAACAAACGGGCATCACATATCCATTTCCCTAAACTGGGTATGACCCGCAACCAAATAGTAAATATGTGTTGTCATTTCATAATGTTCCATCTATAATGAAACCCCCAAATAAATACAAATAAAAATACCCAATATGGTTCCTTAAAACAAGTCTGAATCCCTCATCCATACTCATACCATACTCAATCAACCATCTAGCATATGACACTTTCCATTTCCCTAAAAAATACCATAAATTCTTCATGGGTACTAGATGGAAGTATGAGTAGGATGTGATTAAAACATAGTAGGCCACCACCTATTGTGACTGCAAATTACCCATATAAATATATATTTAATGTATGTAGAAATTGAATAAACAAATTAATATAATATAAATAGTTTCCAATAGTTAAAAAGTTTCACTTGTCTAATTCGTCATTTATTCCATTGTTTATACATTTTCATTGATTACGTTTCTGTCAATTCAAATCACATAAACAACGATTAAAGGGTAAATTAAGTACCCTAAATCACTATGAAAGACATTACATATATAACTACATAATTCATACCATGGAGCCTCAATTGTGGTAATCATATCTGATGCATCTATTGGGGTCATAAATCATTAGTCTGACTCCCTGACAAATGAATTATATAACCCTTATATTGGAGCATCAGTCTAGCTAATAATGACCCATGAGTCCATTGGGGGTATAGAATCAACATAACTACCAAACCTTTCCATTATAGTGGTGGGATTAGAGTATCAGTCTAACCAGACCCATGGTCATAGTGACTCACTCATACCCCACTCTTACCGTTGTGAAATGTGTGCATGATTCTTTAACCACTAAAATCATATACCATTTATAGAACATAAATCTATATATCATTCATTATTTACAACCATTTTTAATTAAATACATATATCATATTCATTCCATATCCAATTTTAAAATTTTACATTTCACACTTTAATCCATTTACCATTTAAATGCCTTATCCCATTGACACCTTTTCTATTCATTGAACCCCTTCACATTATACAAAACACCCCCTTATTCCATCTTAATAACAAAACAGGATTATCATTTTTCCCATTTTAAAAATCATGTAAACATGAAAGCATAATTTTCAATGGATCTATATCATAGAATATCAATTCTACACTAAAAATATTAATTTCAGGTTCTATAAGTGGCACACCCCATGGGTGGCCCTTAACCCGGTCTAATAAACCTCAATGCATCCCATGGGGATCATGTGGGGATAAATTAATTCATTAAATAACTAATTAATAATTTCTACCCTAGTAAACTTAACAAACATCCCAATAGAATAAATGCATAACCACATACACTTAAACAAATCAACAAGTGTATTGGATATAACTTATAGACCATTTCTCTCTATTCTATAGATTACAACATTTTCATCCTTAGAATATGATTTGAAACATAATACACCTTTAAATCCCCAAAAAGTACTTAGATTGAAACAAAGGGGTTTTATGCATCAAAATGAGAAGAACGGATCCCAAATCCCTTATCCAGAAAATAGAACGGGGATTGTTAGACACATCCCAATAATTGATCCACACCCAATGACACTCCAAACAGCTTATAAACAAGGGAGATTCATCTTAGGGATGTTTGGGAAGAATTTTTCATCACATATGGAAGTAGAAGGACAAATTGAATGTAAATTTGGGTAAGAAATATAAAAAACTTGATGTTAATTGTAAAATACCACATTTTTAAAAGGTTACATGGTTTTACCACACAATTGTTCAAACAATATGGAAACTTTTCACCACCCACATTCTAAGAGGGGGCTAGGTCGCATCGACTCCTAGGGATCCCACATGGATTGAAATAACTATGATGTGACCATGTGGGATTGATCTATCGGAGCCCACATAGTTTGGACATCCCGATTTTGTGGTTTAAAAAATCATGCCATTTACCTCCATGAAAACATGGTTAGGTTGAATGGTTACTACTAACCAAACACCAACTATAAAGCATGCAATGGATGGACACATTCTCCCATTTTTAATGTCATGGACCCCTCGAACACCATTTTTAATCCTCATACACCCATTAAAATTTCATTATCTAAATTAAATATACTTAAACCAAAACATAATAAAGATTATAACTCCATGAAATTTAAAATCATCCACCCCCACCCCCCCCCCCCCACCCCCACAAAATAACGGATCATTCCCAATATGAACTCCCATGTATCATTCAGCCTACAAATTTAAATGATCAGTCCACCAGGCTCATATATCCATATCATTATCCCAATTCTATTTTTAAATGTTTCCATCCTTTCACAACACACAAACAAAAAGAACATCCATTACTCAAAAAAATTATCATTTTGGTACACAGTACGAACCGAATTCTCCTCAAAGGTTGCATTAGCCTCCAACTCTAAATCATTCACATCAATAACATCATATGGGTTAGGGTTATATTAACAAATATATGACACATGATAAACATAGTTCATTACATTATTCCACTATGGAATATCCAATCAGAGTTCCACCATTCTAATCCTCTTCACAATCTCAAACATCCCATCCTATCTAGGCGCCATCTTTCCATACTGCTAAATCTGATGGTGACCAAACCAAGGATACACAAGGATAAAAAAAGATCACATACTATTAACTCAAGTGGTTTAATATATTTATCTCCATAAAAATATTGCATACTACTATCCATATCTATATCCTTATGGATCAAATAAACTGAAGTGCACTGTGTTGCATTTGTTGTCAATGAGGCATGATGTTGTCATAAGATGAATGGATGTCAAGGAATGTCAAGATGTGAATGACAAAGGATGTGATGGTGTTGGTGAGGAAAAGAGAATGTCCATGGTACTAAGATGCATGTCACTTAGGAGATTCACTAAGTGACATAGGAGATGATGGTTGAAACATTCTCTAGTTATATCAGACGATTGTAGAACTGTTCTTAATGTTCCAATACTTGTATCAAGGTGATACTAAGTGACAACACTTGAAGAATGAATGATTATGGAGAATCATTATATCTGATGATTGATGAGCTGATCTTTAAGTTCAAAGAACTTGTATCAACTGGATACAAAGTCACAACAATATTAGAAGACCATGCATTGTATTGACAATGCATGAGGAGAGGAAGATGATCCATCCACAAGTTCTAAGTGGATGAAGTGGTTTAATGAAGTCCATGCACAATCACTTAGTGCATGTGAATTTGAAGAAGATCCAACTTGATCTCTGATTGGATCAATGAAGAACATTGAAGATTATGTGATTCAGGAGCTTCGGTTGATGAAGAACCTTCGTGAATTCCATTCCTAAGTGATGAATAAATGTTGAAGAGAATTGGAGGAATTCTAATGAAGAAGAAGAATGAGGAGTTATTAAGGAAATGAAGAATAATGGCTTGGAATGAGTGGAATTTGGCATTTGAACTTGGGTTACTTTGTTTTTATACAAAGTCCCTAAGTCTCTACTCTAGTAAAAAGGAAGCCACCAAGGGCCAGCCTTAAGGGTTAAACCCAAGGCACATGTGGGACTAGGTCACCACGCCCAAGAAGATCCCATGGGGCCAGCCCAAGAGAGGCCGGGGCCGTGTATAAGCCCCGAGGCCACGCGGTGATGAAGCCCGCGCAGCGTGAGCGCGAGGAGAGCGCCCGTGTGTGCATAGTGGGCGCCAGTGGCACGCCCGAGTGGCAAGGGTGGGCGCAAGAGCGCGCCCGCAGATAGAACCCGGTGCGGGGCGGCACCGGGAGGGGAGAAGTTCAACTGAGGAGTAGCGGAGAGCGCTTGGGTGATAAACCACAGAAAACCGGGACCCGTTTCGATGTGGGACGCGGGATTTGGCCGCAGGAGTGATCCTGGCCGCTCATCTGATCGCGCGGTCGATCTGAACCGCTCATCACATCCTGCACGCAATCTTTTGATCGTGGCCTTCCAAATGTTATTAAACAGCTGATCGGACGGCTGACATATCGTCTTCCTCGAGCTCAGCCGAAGACCACCCCGCAAATCTGCCGCTGAACCAGAGGCCTCCCGAATGAAGAATTCGAGCTCCCGGCCACTGTTGATCAAACCGAAGGCTCCATTCGGTTCGTCTGGCCCTACTGAACATATCCATGCATAAAAATGGGCATGCATGCAACGTATGGGAGAATTCGAGGTTGGCTGAAGCAAACTGAAGGTGCGAGGCCATGAGGTTTATATTTTTCATGGTTTGGACCGAAGGAAGGCCGTACATGAGTTCTAAGTCGCATGCACATGAAGGAGGAAAATAAAAAGGAGAACCGCCTCTCCCTTGCCTATAAAAAGAAAGGTCGAGCCCTCGGTGATGCGGGCTGAAGTTTTTCTGAAAAATTCGAGAGAAGTCCCGTGAGTGCCTTTGTGCCTCACGAAGTGGAAGCCCCGCGCACACTTGTGCGGCTGAAGTCCCGGTGCCACCTGAGGCCTGATGGTCCCCTGCGCGCATCACTTGCGCGACAGGAAGAGCTCTCCCTTCCCACATACTTGCGCGGCAGGAGAAGCTTGCGCACCCAAGGTGCTCTTGCACTCTTGAGGCTTGAACGACCCGAGGCTGCATCACTTGCGCACCCCGCGGTTGGTTGAGCCATTCACGGCTGCCTTGCACCCGAGGCATTGCACGGATTTTGTGCCTTGTGCACCTGCACAACAATGGAGTAGAGGAGAGGTCGCACTAAGCACTTGGGTGCCTTCATATTGGCAGTGTGTGTGCAAAGTGAAGTAGGAAGGCCGAGACATTTTTGTGTGTGCAAGAAGAAGAAGGCCACAACACACCCTATGTGTGAAAAGGGGGAGAACACCCTACGGGCAGTGGGTGTGCAAAGGAAGAAGTCCGTAGCCTTGTGGGTGCACACTTTGAAGAACAAATAAAAGAACATATTTTGTGTGTGCGCAAAACAAGAAGAGGAAGAAGGCCAAGCTGTGTTTTTGCATAAGGAGTATAGACCACAACAAAGAAGAACACATTTTTTGTGTGTGTGCAAGAGGAAGAAACAAGTTGTGTGTGATAGACAAGAAGAGGCCGAAACCTTAGTGTGTGTGCAAAGTGAAGTGTACACATTAAGAATGAGAAGAAGAAGGATACTCCACACTAAAGTAGAACACACATTATGTGTGTAAACGAAAAGAACAAAGAGTGTGAAAGAATTTGAGAAGAATGTGTGTGTGCGCCAAAAGGAGAATACACCCTTTGAGGGTTTATCACACCAAGAAGAAGGAAAGGGAAGTGCATGCATGCATGCATGCAAATGCACACGTGAACAAAGTCAAATCAGGTTGTGTGAATTTGAGTTGACCAAGATCAGAAGTTCTTGAGGAATGTGAGAATCCATTAAATCAGTGCATGAAGATGCAGAGTTGCCATGCACTTAGTGCATGAAGTTGTTATGAAGTGAGACTGAAGCCAAGATGAAGTGAAAGACATCATATTTCCTGAGTTTTCAGTAGCTGAGAAGTCCAAGAAGATTCTTGAAGACAGAGGCCATGTCATCCTAAGAAGAAGGAGATAAATCATGAGCAAGACGAGAAGACCTGATCAAGTGATCAGAAGTGAAGAGCAAGGCCAGCAGTCTTTATCCCATACTGCTGAAGATACTTGAAGAAGCTTAAATTGAAGAAGAGCTACTCGTGTGACTAGAGGAGCCAGGAGAAGCCCCCTGTGAGACTCAGGGTGGAGGAAGTCTTCAGTGGGATTCTGGAGCAGGCCAGTGGGACTCTGGTAACACTGTGGGATGTAGTATAAAGACCCTCCTGTGGGACTCAGGAGAGATACAGTGGGACTCTGTATTGACCATTGTAATACTAGCCGATTATAATGGAGAAACCATGTTGGGGCGTATAACCAACATGGCAAGGACATAGGCCTTTGGTGCCAAACCTTGTAAATCCTTGTGTCCAGTGCCTTTACATTTACTACATCATTCGTGGAAAGGTGAGAGATACAAGAAGAGTGGATCGAGGCTTTAACCAGCCATAGAGGTTTAATTGATAAAGAATCAATTAGTAAAAAGTTTAAAGGGATCACTGATTCACCCCTCCCCCTCTCAGTAATTCACACTGATCCGGACACTTCAATTGGTATCAAAAGCAGGTTTCCTCTAAAAGATCCAAGAGAGTCTATATGGAGTGTAGATTTGAGGAAATGAAAGAACAGCCTAAAATGGAGATATCATCCAAGACTCTGAAAAACAGAATGAAGAAACAGGAAAAGAAGATGAGGAAGAAGGTTGTTGCAATCAGAGAAACTCCTTCTATGGAACGAAATGTGAAAGTCACATCAGATGAAAATTCCTTTTATCATTCTTCTGATGAAGCCTGCTCTAGCTGTGATAAAGATGGAAGAAACAATGATCTTCTAAATGCAATCAAATATCTTCAGAAGACAGTCCCCAATGAAGTGGAAATGTGTATAGCTACAGGCATCCTTGATCTTCAAGAAGAAAAATTACAGCTAGAAGATGAAGCCAATTCTCTGGAAGTCCAATTGGCTAAAAGGGTTGGCATAACCAACACTCTCAGAAAGATGGTGAAGGCTAAAGATGAAACAGTATCGCTTTGCAATGAAAGATATGGAGACACTACTGAAGAATTGCAAAGAAGCCTTTATGAGAAAGAATTCTTTAAGACAATGGTCAAAGAAGTTTTCCATGCACTGGAAAAATTGCACAGAGTTTCAATGATTGTCAAAGATGCTCAACTAGAAGAGAAAGTCAAAAGGGTGAAGGTGCTGGACATTTCATTGCAAGAAATGAAGAAAGTGCATGGAGACCAGATGAAACAACTGGTAGAAAATTGGGAAGGAAGGATAAGAAATATTGAGGATGAGAAGAACTCCCTTAATATGAAATGCTTAAAACTGGAGGTGATATTGAAAAATCACCAATCACCCAAAGCCAAAGCCTCCCAGTCAGCTAAAAGGAGAAATGTTGCTACTCAAGTATGCATTGAGCAGGATTATTCTAAAATAAGGACATCCCCTAATAAAAGGGCAACATCTTATAAAAGGAAGGTACCATCCATCCCATCTTGTACTAATGCTTCTAATTTTGTTTCCACAAAAAGTGCAGGATGGAAGAATAATTCCAAACAAGTATGGATGAAGACAATGAAGAAAAAAAGCTCTCCTGAAGCAGCACAACAATTCAAGACAAGTACCCTACAATCAGAGGGAATCAAAAAGTCAATATTTGTGGGTCAATGTTTGTGTTGTAACAAGTATGGGCATGTGCCAAGGATTGTTGGTACAATCCGCTGAATGCCAAAGCACAACGGAAGCCCATGCCAAGGGGGAGCAAGCCAGAAGGAAAGAAGCAGCATCCACAGGTCCAGAGACATCTGTTTACTGCAAATAGATTTGGATTACTTGATAACATTTGGGATGTTTGTAAAAGTGGTCAAAAAGATACATGTCAATCTCCAACTGTATCCAGAGCTAAAAAGAAGAGAAGATCACTGAACCTGGCTAAAATGGAATCCTTGGGAAGCGAGAAGAAAGTTGAAGATGCTACCAAGAATGTTTTGAAAACGGAAAAGAAGTCCTTGGAGTTTAAATACAAGAACGGTGATTCATCCAGAAGGACCACCAAGAATACATGATTCTACTGTGGAATGAAAGGCCATACCATGGATCTTTGTGAACAAGCCATGGAACTGAATAGAAGCAGACTGGACTCAAAAAGACAATCAATCCAGAAGAAGCAGAAGGGATTGATTGAAAACAGGTTGCCTAAGAAAGGTAGCTTGAAAGCATCAAAAGAACCATGTGGAACTTCCAGAACTGAGGACACACTTCCAAGTGACTTACTAGTCATATGGCCTAATCAGTTGCAACTTGCCAGAGAACTACAAAGAGCTGAAGATGAAGCACTGGTAGTTGATAAGGCAAAAGGGAAGAAGAAGATTTCACATGAAGATGTGTTGAGAACCACACCAGCACAAACATCATTGAAGATCAAATGTGCAAGTGTGAAGAATGGTGAAAATGGGACATCTCGGTTGAGAGAATCTTCTCAACCTTGTTGTTCACATTGATGAACCAAGTAGGTTCCATCTTATTCCCTTATACTTCTGGTATTTACATTTTCTAACGTTGTAGGGAATTGAAGATGATGATCATTCTCATCTGGAGAGTGGTTTGGATAGAATGGAGTGCACCCCTTGAGGGGGAGCCAATCTGTAGAAGATGGGATTCTGAGATTTAAAACCATCTTGAGAAAATTGAAGGTATTCCAATCATACATTCATCCCTTGTTTCTTAGTTTTATTCATCATGACAATTAAGGGGGAGTATTGATTGAAGAAAAATGAATGAAAGGGGGAGCTTTATCTTTGCACCTGAACTTTCTAATGAGTTTTGTGGAGTATGTGCAGGATTTGGCAATTCATTGATATATCTGAAAAATTTCAAACCCCTGAAGAATGATCTCACATGTACAGTGAATGATGGATAGCATTGAGTTCCTTGGTTACATCACTCTTGTTTTCTACATCGGGTTAGCCCAAGTAGACTTAGAGATGATTTACTAAAGGTTCTTTGCTAAAGAGAACATGTGACATCATCCCTCTCTCAGTGTTTTTCATTAAAATACTTTTCAAAGGGAGGAAGTTATTTTTGGATGAGAACCACACCACACCTTTGCATTTGATTTCCAATAAGGGGGAGAAAATATTGTCACACATATTGACCCATTCATATGTGCTGAAGAAGTGTATTGACAACAAATACAAAGGGGGAGATTGAAGTGCACTGTGTTGCATTTGTTGTCAATGAGGCATGATGTTGTCATAAGATGAATGGATGTTAAGGAATGTCAAGATGTGAATGACAAAGGATGTGATGGTGCTGGTGAGGAAAGGAGAATGGCCATGGTACTAATATGCATGTCACTTAAGAGATTCACTAAGTGACATAGGAGATGATGGTTGAAACATTCTCTAGTTATATCAGACGATTGTAGAACTGTTCTTAATGTTACAATACTTGTATCAAGGTGATACTAAGTGACAATACTTGAAGAATGAATGATGATGGAGCATCATTATATCTGACGATTGATGAGCTGATCTTTAAGTTCAAAGAACTTGTATCAACTGGATACAAAGTCACAACAATATTAGAAGACCATGAATTGTATTGAAAATGCATGAGGAGAGGAAGATGATCCATCCACAAGTTCTAAGTGGATGAAGTGGATTAATTAAGTCCATGCACAATCACTTAGTGCATGTGAATTTGAAGAAGATCCAACTTGATCTCTGATTGGATCAATGAAGAACATTGAAGATTATGTGATTCAGGAGATTCGGTTGATGAAGAACCTTCGTGAATTCCATTCCTAAGTGATGAATAAATGTTGAAGAGAATTGGAGGAATTCTAATGAAGAAGAAGAATAAGGAGTTCTTAAAGAACTGAAGAAGAATGGCTTGGAATGAGTGGCATTTGGCATTTGAACTTGGGTTACTTTGTTTTCATACAAAGTCCCTAAGTCTCTACTCTAGAAAAAAGGAAGCCACCAAGGGCCAGCCTTAAGGGTTCAACCCAAGGCACATGTGGGACTAGGTCACCACGCCCAAGGGGATCCCATGGGGCCAGCCCAAGAGAGGCCAGGGCCATGTATAAGCCCCGAGGCCACGCAGTGATGAAGCCCGCGCAGCTTGAGCGCGAGGAGAGCACCTGTGTGTGCATAGTGGGCGCCAGTGGTGCGCCCGAGTGGCAGGGGTGGGCGCAAGAGCACACCCGTAGAGAGAACCCGATGCGGGGCGGCACCGAGAGGGGAGAAGTTCAACTGAGGAGTAGAGGAGAGCGCTTGGGTGATAAACCGTAGAAAAACCGGGATCCGTTTCGATGTGGGATGCAGGATTTTGCTGCAGGAGTGATCCTGGCCGCTTATCTGATCGTGTGGTCGATCTGAACCGCTCATCGTATCCCGCACACGATCTTCTGATCGAGGCCATCCAAATGTTATTAAATGGCTGATCCGACGGCTGACATATCATCTTCCTCGAGCTCAGCCGAAGACCACCCCGCGAAGCTGCCGCTGAACCAAAGGCCTCTCTAATGAAGAATTCGAGCTCCCGGCCACTGTTGATCAAACCAAAGGCTCCATTCGGTTCGTCTGGCCCTACTGAACATATCCATGCATAAAAATGGGCATGCATGCAACGTATGGGAGAATTCGAGGTTGGCCGAAGCAAACCGAAGGTGCGAGACCATGAGGTTTATATTTTGCATGGTTTGGACCGAAGGAAGGCCGTACATGCGTTCTAAGTCACATGCACGTGAAGGAGGAAAATAAAAAGGAGAACCCGCGTGAATAGAGAGATGAAAACAAGATTTAAGGAAATCTTGAATTCCCAAAATCTTCGGAAGATTAAAAATATATCACGCGGATGAACCGCCTCTCCCTTGCCTATAAAAAGAGAGGTCGAGCCCTTGGTGATGCTGGCTGAAGTTTTGCTGAAAAATTCAAGAGAAGTCCCGTGAGTGCCTTTGTGCCTCGCGAAGTAGAAGCCCCGCGCACACTTGCGCAGCTGAAGTCCCGGTGCCACCCGAGGCCCGAAGGTCCCCTTCGAGCATCACTTGCGCAACAGGAAGAGCTCTCTCTGCCCACATACTTTTGCGGCAGGAGAAGCTTGCGCACCCAAGGTGCTCTTGCACTCTTGAGGCTCGAACGACCCGAGGCCGCATCACGTGTGCACCCCGCGGTCGGTTGAGCCTTGCACGGCTGCCTTGCACCTGAGGCCTTGCACGGCTCTTGTGCCTTGTGCACCTGCGTGACAATGGAGTAGAGGAGAGGTCGCACTAAGGAAGAACACATTTTGTGTGTGTGCGCAAGAGGAAGAAACAAGTTGTGTGTGCTAGACAAGAAGAGGCCGAAACCTTAGTGTTTGTGCAAAGTGAAGTGTAAACATTAAGAAGGGGAAGAAGAAGGATACTCCACACTAAAGTAGAACACACATTAAGTGTGTAAACAAAAAGAACAAATAGTGTGAATGAATTTGAGAAGAAGGTGTGTGTGCGCCAAAAGGAGAATACACCCTTTGAGGGTTTATCACAGCAAGAAGAAGGAAAGGGAAGTGCATGCATGTATTCATGCACATGCACACATGAACAAAGTCAAATCAGGTTGTGTGCATTTGAGTTGACCAAGATCATAAGTTCTTGAGGAATGTGAGAATCCATGCAATCAGTGCATGAAGATGCAGAGTTGCCATGCACTTAGTGCATGAAGTTGTTCTGAAGTGAGACAGAATCCAAGCTGAAGTGAAAGACATCATATTGCCTGAGTTTTCAGTAGCTGAGAAGTCCAAGAAGATTCTTGAAGACATAGGCTAGGTCATCCTAAGAAGAAGGAGATAAATCCTGAGCAAGATGAGAAGACCTGATCAAGTGATCAGAAGTGAAGAGCAAGGCCAGCAGTCTTTATCCCAGACTGCTGAAGATACTTGAAGAAGCTTAAAGTGAAGAAGAGCTACTCGTATGACTCGAGGAGCCAGGAGAAGCCCCCTGTGAGACTCAGGGTGGAGGAAGTCTTCAGTGGGATTCTGGAGCAGGCCAGTCGGACTCTGGTAACACTGTGGGACGTAGTATAAAGACCCTCCTGTGGGACTCAGGAGAGATACAATGGGACTCTGTATCAACCATTGTAATACTAAATGATTATAATGGAGAAACCATGTTGGGGCGTATAACCAACATGGCAAGGACGTAGGCCTTTGGTGCCAAACATTGTAAATCCTTGTGTCCAGTGCCTTTACATTTACTGCATCATTCGTGGAAAGGTGAGAGATACAAGAAGAGTGGATCGAGGCTTTAACCAGCCATAGAGGTTTAATTGATAAAGAATCAATTAGTAAAATGTTTAAAGGGATCACTGATTCACCCCCTCCCCCTATCAGTGATTCACACTGATCCGGGAACTTCATAAACCTTTTCTGACATCTCCTACATGAGACTCAGTCCTAAAAACTAAGATTCCTCATCATGTATTCTACATAATTGAGACCTACATAGCCTGCCGTAGGGTGGCTAATATGGTTTCATTTGAATCTTTACCTGGTAAAAATATTTATAGGTGATAATCAATATGTTCTATGATATTTTCTGAAGATCCACAAAATATAGAACACATTCCCTCATTATGTCGTCCACTACTGAAATAGTACACGCTAATTTCCCTTCTAATTATGATTGAAAATCCATAATAAAAATACTAGGGTTCCAAGAACCTTCTATAACACATACCCAAATTTTGAATTAAAACATGGGCCAATATGTAAAACAATTTTCTATTGAACCCAGTAAACTCATACTATCTTCTGAATATATCACTCACCCAACCAATTAATGGAGAAGGTCTTTCGTAATGGTTAGAAATGTGCCTTCATGGTCAACTGATCCCAAAACAACCCATATTGCATATTTATTATGCGGATTCCTCAGAAGAAAAACTATATAGTCCATCATGACTTCATCCCACTTCCATTACGGAATGGTAAATAGGTGTTACAAAAGACCCTATTGCTGTTGTTTTACATTCACGTTCAAATAGTTGTAACATCGTATCATGAAACCTACAACCTCCATTTTCATCCCTGGACATCAATAGTATTAATGAAGGTCGTGATATTTTTTTTCAAACTATAATGTCGATACCACATTGAAGAATGAATCTCAGGAATGAACTCTACCGGCATACAGGTGCTCATGAAAACTCATCCATGAATATAAATGATCTCATCATCGTCAATAGTCCAAAAGGAAGGTGTCTCCCCAACTTCAAGACATTCCCTTAAGGACATGCACTCCCTTTCCTCATACTTTCTTTCCTTGATCTAGAACATACTTTTGGACTCTACTACCATAGATGAAATGGACCTATTGCCTTGAAAATACTAAAAATCATGGTGAATATCAATAAGCAATGCCATTACCCTTCTCTTGGAACTAGATTCCTGAACCACAAGGTTTTGAATCTTCCTACTCTGATAGTTCTCAACATTGTTCCCCTTTCCTAGCATTGGAACCCATTAAAAATCTAAGGACATCATTTAATCAACCAGACATCATTGTTTATGATTCAAATCATGTTTGGATAATTTTTAATTAAGTATTTTATGATCAGTATACACTAAAGATGCTTTTTCCTGACAAACAATTTCCCTAACACATTAAAGTCGAAACCGCTCCATCCAACTCAAGATCATGTTTCGGGTAATTTATTTCAAGATGCATCAACATAAATAACCCATACCCCATAACCTTGTCATCCTACATAAATACTTCTCCAAGGGAAAAATGATACACATAAGAAAATAAATCATACTCATTACCCAGATTGAGTAGGATTAAAATTTGTATAGTATTCAACATTTTTTTTAACTCCTCGAATGAATTCTCACAAACCCCATACCACTCAAGCTTTATTCCCATAATTTTAATCCCAAAAGTGGTGCTTCTAAATGGGAGACTTCTTTGATGAACCTCTATTAGTAACCCACCAAACCCTAAAAGTATCATATATCAAAGAAAATCTTAGTCTTATCCCAAGATAAAATTGCCTGCACTTTATTTAGGTCCACTAACACGCATTCCTTATATATAACTACAATATAATCTAGGTACATATGAAATATTCTATTCAATTGGAAAAAACACCCTTGGAATGATTTTTAAGTTTGAAGGCATCCTGAAAACTCATATAAACCAAACTTGATCCTAAAAATAGTCCACAGTATATCAGAAGATCTCACCCTAAGCTGATGATACCATGATCTCAAAACATTTTATGAAAAAAAAGATTCACCAATAAACTGGTAAAATACATCATCAATCTGAGTAAGAGGGTATCAGTTATTTACTGTAATCCAATTAAATCTCTGATAATTGGCATATAACTGAACATCATGTTATCCTTCTTATAAAAAACCGGATATCCACAAGATATTGTACTTGATGAATAAAACATTTATTTTCAAATTATGAGTTTTATATTTTTCAAGTTTATCCTGTTGCATCTTGTATGGTGGATTATAAATAAGTTTTACTTCAGGAAACAACTCATTTTTTAACTCTACATATCTCATGGGAGGCATCCACAAGAAATCTTTGAGAAACACATCCAAAAACTGCTCCACCACTGGAGGATATAAAAGATCCTCTACTAGCCCATAATTAAATAAAAGACATTCCAATATGTCTTTGTTCTCTCCCAACTAATCACAAACTGGCCCATCATGGCCTGCTTATATATCCCACTCCTCATGGTAAACATATCTATCTCCCTCAATGGGATGTCAACGTTACCCCATTATGATTTAATAAAGTCACCATAAAAAACTAGCCCATCCATCACAAAAATACGATCAAAACCTAACATCATGAGAACAAAAAATTCCCACAAGAAGCAATAACCACTGAAATCAAGCGTACACACCATAAATTTTAGAATATTTCCTTCTCATACCCCTAACGGCTTATCAATCGACATAACACAACACATAGGCTACACCTATACACCGAACACATTCTGGAACTGAGAAGATATAAAATAATACGAGCCATATATATCAAATATAGACCTTGAAATTGTAGAAGATAAAGGAATAATTCCATGAATATTTGACGGACCAGCCTCACCATCTCCTGGTGAAGGATGAATGATACAGAGTTGACCTATCCCTCAAACCTAGGATCCATTCAGTTTCCCTAGTGTTTCACTACCCAGGTGATAAGGATTACCATTCCCTAGATAACCATGTCTTCCATATTGACTGGTAACTCTAGAATAACTCCAACTAACTACCAAATATGGGGTAGTTAGCACCATTATTTCACTTCAGATCTTCCTAGATCCTACATCACTTCTCACCTATCACAGGTTCCAATAAAACCTCATTATATTCTCCATTCTATTACATGATAGACACTAAACAGGTGGTCGGGGACACTGACCACACATGTGTCCTAGACTTCCACACTGATAACAGAACACCTCGTCACTACCCTGGGAATTCAAAAATCATCCCTAAAAACTTTTTTTACCACCACCCAGGTGAAAACGTTCAAAATTCTTCTTCCTTCTATCTAAATTCACAAAACTTGATTGACCAATTGGAACCACATGACCACCACCAAAAACCTCTATAATGTTTCAATAAATACCATGACCTAGTAGCACAAATAATGTTCCTTAATTAATTAAATTTTCATAAGATACAAGAACTCATATCCCAAAGGACTAGATATTTTACAAATCATGGTAAACTAGAAACAAATTTTAAATTCAAAATAAATTGTAAATATAAAATAGAAATAGAAATTTCTTTGATTCTACCACTATTCTCCCTTTGTGTAACCCTATATATATATAATAAATTACTCATAATCTGAGGGAATAATGAAAAATATGAACATTTTGAGCTCAAATTATTTATAAGGGTAAGAATACAATGAATGATATGATAAAATATGACATAAACAATATGGTGAGGTAAATAAATAAATAATATACCATTTAATTAATCACATGTAATAATAATAATGACTTCTTGTATAATGTTGGATGTGTACACTATCATGACATATCTTCAAGATATTTTTTATCAAGATCTGTCTTAATTGATTCTAAGTCTATGGGTAAAAACACATCTGATTTTTATTATGATATTTTCTCCTAACAAGTTAAAACTTATTCGAATCAAACTTGAAGGGTTTGTCGCAAATTGATTCCATCTCATGATACATACCGATGCATTGAAGGGATATAGAGAGACACCCCCATCACTTACTATATCCAATTAATTCCACATATGATTTTAGTGAAACATAAGTATCATAAACACTCGTATTAAAAACTGGCATACTAAATGGGAATACTTTCACTATAAACCATGAATGGTATCAAAATAGCACATCTACAATTAAAATGATCATGAATATTCAATAAAATATGGTTCATGGTAGAATAAGAGATCAAAAACAAAGAATCATAAGATTGTTCAAAGTAATTTGACATAGATTAAAATAATTTAAATGATTTCTTGGAAAAAATATTGAGAAAAAATAATCCTTAAACATTCCAAAGTGTCTCATGCCACTTTGAATCATTTAAATTTTAATACCAGTGAAGGAATAACATTAATGAAACCTAAAATATAATTATAATTGCTATATTCATGATATAACATCTATAAAGAGTATTATATACACCACACAATAAAAATAAGTGGTGAATAAGGCATATATTTCACATAAGTAAAAGTGAGATGATAAACCTCGTACTTTCTTATTTTATTTAGATAAACATTACTGAACATTCTATATAATAGTTTTAATAAAGTTATTAAATTATAATATAGCCATATATAAATTTATAATATCATATATTAAATTCTTATAATATATCATTACCCATTTTTATCAATATTCCATTATTTTCATTATTTTGGGTGTTAATTGCCATGTTTTTAGAGTGTGTTTTTACTTGTTACTTGTTTTTTTATAATTATCTCATTAGTTCATCATATCCTAAATTTAAAACATTATTTTAATATCATATATATCCATTATATATTTTTGTATAACAATCCATAATATTTGGATATAAGAAAGGTAATGCATTGTTTATTGAGATGGTAGGTCATGCGTACACATGAATGCCACTTCCATTTCTTTTCCGTATTTAAAAATACGGAAGGTAAATGAAATATATGTATATTATAATTACATTATAATATTTATTTAATATATGTCACATATTTATATTTAAATCCATCTCTAATACATTCTAAGTATGTCAAGAATGAATCACATCGCTTTGAGAAGGTGGTAGTTGATATGTCCACAAATGATGTTATCGTATTCCCACAAATATAGTGCATAAAGCTATGTGTTATATTAAAATTAAATAAGCATATAGACATTATAAATACTTTATATTTCATATTTAAACTATAAATCCATCATTATTTCAACCTTCAAAGGTGGTAAATGGAAGAACAAACGACATCGGTTCACAGGGTAGTAGTCCACCGTACACAAGAATGATGATTGTGTATCCCATTTAATTGAAGCATGTGTGATTTTACGATAAAACCATAATATAAAAAATATCAGTATCTATATGATATTTTATTTATTATATAAACATCATATAAAAATATTTGAAGGTTTTTAAGGAATAATAAAAAACGGTCATTGACGAACGTTACCTGGTCATGAGGTATCTCCTTTTGATTTGCACAGAATAAATTTATTGGATTGATTTATTCCAAATGTAATGATTCTAGGAATAAAGGATGTATGTTTATAGGATAAATGGGATAGTTTTGGTCTATCTAGAAGGCTCAATGTTGTGTGAAGAAGTGGTGGATTATGTTCTATTTTATAATTGAGGTGAGGGGAACTTTTGAAACTTTCAAAATATTAAATTAAGATAAATTAATATTCCATTCCAATTGGATCCAAAGTGATTTATTCATAGTATAAGATTATTATGGGTCTGAATAATCTCATAAAATATTTTTTATACAATTTTATGTGACATTATTTTCCTTACCATTTTCCATTAACCCTTAATAAAATCCTTTTACTCTTACCGTGATAACATGGATTTTTTCTCTTTAAGGGTTAATATATTTACTATAAAATTCCAAATGAGTAATAACATAGAAATGGATTAACTTTTAAACCTTATCCCAATAATTTTTCTTATGTTTATATTTTAATTAATTTTATATCATTTAATAAAATGTTACTTATTTTCAAAAATAATTATTGTCAATTTTGATAGTATTAATTTATTGACATTTTAAAAAATATACATACACAAGATAGCCTCAAATAAAAATATTTAATACATAATAATATGTCAAGGGTATCTAATAAATTAGGAAAATAATTAAATCAATTTATATTTATATTAATATTTGAAATAACGTTTATTTGATATGTCTATTAATTATACAATTATTGAATCATCATTGTGAAATTCTTTAATTTATATATTTATTCTTTAATAATTAAAAATAAATTATCACGATAAATATAAAAAAATTAATATTTTAAATTAATATTTATAGTCTTAAATAGATTCTTTACAACCACATATACAAAATTTAATACTTATTGAAAACATGAGTGTGACATTTAGTACTTCCCATAAAATTAAATACTTGAAAATGTTTAAAGTCATCAAAGTGGAAACAGGAGGCCATAAAATGGGAACAAGGTTGATTTTAGTCGACAATAACTCATCAAATAAAATTAATAATAGTTTTAGGGTAATTTTATAAGACTAATAATATAATTTTTACCCTAAAATACCCAATTACCAAAAACCATGGAAATAAAAAAACAAAACATATTATTCCGGTTTTCCAAAAAATAAAAAGAATTCATATAAATAATTTAAACCCGATGATTAGAAATATAGAATAAATTTATCAATATTGAAATAAAAATTACTTGTATTAATTAATTTCAAATTAACCACATTGAATAAATGAGAAAATGAGTTTTTAAAGTGGAAAAATTCAACAGATTGAAATGTTTTTATATAAAAACTCACTTTAAAATAGATTCCAATGTATTAAATGGGATTAAATTATAAAAAAATAATCTAATTAAAATTTATAACTAATTAAATTTATAATTTCACACTATATATTACTAAGATGAAAAATTATTTTTCATTTAAAATTACATATTTTTTCTACTACTCATCAAAATAATAAACTTATCAGAAAAATTCCATTAGTTCACCCAAATTAAATTTTTAATTTTGGATATCAAAGAAGAATTTAATTTTTTTCATATATAATTTATTAACTTTTAAGAAACTAAATTTACAAAAAGTGCTCCATCAAATTGCAGTAAAACTACGTTCAGAAAAATATTTCCCTTTTGTCTATAAAATTGGATTTATTCTTATCTTATTCATATGAAATAACTTTTATGAATGTAAAAAAATTTATTAAATATATAACATCTTAAATTCATAATTTTGTTAATACTATTCATTTCGGCCAATATAATAACTAATTTATTATTTTCGTGTAAAAATAATGATATTTAATTTATATCATTATTTATTTAATGAAGGTGTAGCATAAAACATAATATATATAGGTGATTGAATTTAAAAGTTAAAAAAGTATAAAATCAGGTGGTGTTACATTATTCCTTCCTTCAATAAATTGTGTCCTCAGAATTTTAAATTTCTCTATAAAAATTAAATTACATTACTTGAAAATTCAGTTGTAGTAAAACAAAACGGTAAATAGGATTAACAAAAAAGCCCTCTTAATAAGAGGTAAAGGGAAATAAGAAAATCACATAAAAAAGAATAATTTTCAACAAGATTACATTATTGTTATGTGAAGAATAAGACATGGGAGAAAATCTAATTGTCATGTTCTGATAGAGAGTGATACAATACGTGGTTATTATAAATTATAGAATCACAAACTATATATCTGTTATGTGTTAAAAGACTATTAATTTCATAGAAATAATTTAAAAAAATAATATTTTTATTCAGAAATAGTTTTCTTAATATAGAGGGATTCTATTACTATATTGATAAATAAGTCCAGAAAACTCACTTTATATCCTTTAATGTCATAATTTCATCCTTTAGTTGTGCTTAGATCTATTATTACTTCATTTTTTTATCTGGAGAAGGATATTCAAGGTGAATTTTTATTCCTGATGAACTTCTCATGAATCATAAGGTCTGAAAGTATTTCATTAATTCTCTAAATTTGTACTAAAATCAAATTAAATATCATAAAGTATATAATAAATCATCATTTAACCTAAAACAATAATATACAAATTTCAACTTGATATATTCTATAAGTAGTTACCTCAAGACACATTCAAAATACTTATTTCCAAATTCTAAGTCTTACCATTTTGTAAAAACATAACTAAATTTCTAAAATTAGATTCACCAAATAGAATAACATATATATAAATAGAAAATATCTTATATATAAATACATTGATCTCTTTTAAACCTTAATAAACGCATTCATTCTTCCAAATCCGTAATGAAGAAGTAGAACAATACAATCCATATATATCTTTGGATTTATATAACCATAGTATAATTCGTAAAATACATTTACAACATAAATATTGAATCTAATAACATAAATAATTTAATTATTCCACTTCAACTATTAAAATGATATAATATTTACCTAGATCCCTTTTCTTCTTCTGAGTTATATTTCCTTGATTCTTAAGACATTTATTTTAATAGTTACCCATTTCACTATAGTTGAAACACTAAATATAATCCTCTCATTCTTACCATTTAATTTTTTTCATGGTGACACTTTTCTCCATTTTTATAAAAAACACAAAATACTTTCAACCAATTCATAGGGTGATTCTTTCAATAATTATCACATTGTGGAAAATCCTTATTTACCTCCTTCCCTTTATCTATATTTTCCCCTATTTCTCTAAACTTATCTTTATTCCCTTTGATGACATAAAATTTATATAATTATTTATCTTTATTAATATCACAAGATACTGTATACTCGTATGATTAGAATTTTTGAGAGAAAAGTTCCCATTAGAAGAATGGATTTAATCCCTCAAAGAATCAATCAATCACACTCCTTTGGTTACGATTGTAGTCAACCGCATTGCTTGATAACCTTTTAAAGTTTTATTCATACATGGAAACATTCTCATCCTTATTTTTCCTATGATTTAAAATTTACCCTTTATATTTTCTCAGTTTTATAGAGGAAAATATTTTTCCAAGAAAAGTTCCTTAAAATCTTTCCATTCTATGATTTATATTTCTTCCTCCTCCGTCATGTTTTGAATCAATGACCATCATTGATCCACATCATCTGAGAGATGATAAACTACCCAGATTACAGTATCCCTTTTATTACTTCCAAGAGAGAGAAATATAATTTATAAATAAATTTTCCATTGGTCATCTACAAATGGATTTCTAGTTCCATTTAATGATTGAAGTTGTTGTCTCATGATTCATTATAACATTGTTCCTCCACATTGTGGATCTGAATGCTCCACACGTGTAAAGTTACTCCTCATAACCTTAGTTAGTTATCCCGGTGTAGTTATAAATTGATCATTCCTAGTTTTAACTCTTTCATAAATATAATTATCTTTAATAGAATGTTAATCCCTTTTTGGAATATGTGCATTGATGTTGCTTATATTTTTTATATTATGTAAAATTTCATAAAAATTGATTACACTATATTAAATAATTAAATTATGAAACCTAATGTATTGTCTCAGAATAATTGAATAAAATAAACTAAATTGAAATTATAGTTATAAATATCTATAAATCATATGCTATTTTTATTTTATATATTTAAAAAATCAATGAGTTTCATCCTCTCACCTATTTTTTCAAAAAATTCAGTACCCAAGGTGTCTACTAAACTTGCTCTAATACCAAAAATAGCAACCCTAACCCAGGTATCATGGAGGCATTTCCTACAATTTTTTATTGGAAAAATAAACTATAATTCACATCCCAATATATATAATATTTTAGTAGCCTTGGTAAACAAGATATATTTTATAAATTTAAAAAACATTTTAGTCATTAAATACAAAAATTATTTTTTTGGGTCTTCCATTATTCCTCCTTTATGTAAACCTCTATATCAGTCATAAATTACTCTATATAATTTTAGGGAAAATGAATGATATAAAATGGGTTATCTCAAATTCTTATTAAGGGTAATTTTACTGTAAAATCTATTAGTAAATATGACATAAACAATATGGAATGTTTGATCCCTTAAACACATGGTATTTAATTAAGCTCATGGAATAATAATAATAACAGATAGCATAATTTTGGATGTATTCACTATCATGATCTATCCTCAATAGATTTAGTATCAATATATATCCTCTGAATATTTTAATTTGGTGTGTAGAAACCTATCCGATTTCTATCAAGATCTATCCTCCAGACCAGTTGAAATATCATGGAGAGAAACATGAAAGGATTTTTCGCCAACTGATTTCATCTCATGAGACCTAATAATGCATAAAGGGTATATATAAGGAACTTAACATCACATAAAAATATAAATGCATTCAACATATTAATTGGGTGAAACATATACACAATAAACACACGTATTGAAAAACTGGCATAAGAAATGTGAATACTTTAACCATAAACCTTGAATGATAACAAAATAATGCATCCATAGTTTAGCTAATCATATATATTCATTAAAATATAGTATATAATATCATAATAGATCAACCTAAAAAATATATATGATTAAATTAAGGATTTTTACATATATTAAAATAATTTAAATGATTTTTTAGAAAAAAAATTGAGGAATAAATCTTTAAAAGATCCAAAGTTCCACATAAAACTTTTAAACTTTTTAATTATAAGACCCATAAAGTAATAAAATTAATGAAACATATAATATCATTATAATAGAGATATTAATGATATAACATATTAATCTATTTGTATATACACCACAAAAAATGTTTAATAACTCACATATCTCATTGAAATTTGATTGAGATGAGAAACCCCTTACCTCGTTATTTCTTTCAGTTGAAAGTTATTTAACCTAAAGTATAATGGTTTTAATAATTTTATTAACTTATAAAAGAACCATAAATATATTTTTAATTTCATATATTAACTTATTATAATATCTCAATATTCATTTAGTAATAATAATCCTTTATTTTTATTACTTTAAATTTTAATTACCTAGTTTTTAGATTATGTTTTGAATTGTTACTTGATGTTCCTATTAATTAGAAAATTATTTCATAATATAAATAATATAAACCGTGAACTAATTATCATATATATCCATTATATATGTATTTATAATATTCCATAATATTTTTATATAATAAATTAAATACATGGTTCATGGAGATGGTAAGTCATACAAACGGATGAACGCAACTTCTATTTCATTTTCATATTTAAAAGAATCAAACAAAAATGATATATATATATATATATATATATATATATTATAATTACAGTTTAATATTTATTTAATATATATCACACATATTTATATAAAACCATCCTGAATACCTTCCATGTATAGTATGAATGATTTACATCACATTGAAGAGGAGATAGTCCACACATCCATAAATGATGTTAACATATTCCAACTAATGAAGTGCATTAAGATATGTGTTATATAGAAATTGAAGTAGAATAAAGAAATTATAAATTATTTATATATCATATATAAAATACAAATCCACCATTATTCCATCCTTGAAATTTGTTAAATGTAATAACGAACAACATCGGTTCGTGAAAAGGTTGTTCAGCATACACACGAATGATGATTTTGTATCTCGTTTGATGGAAGTGTTTCTTATTGTTGGTAAAAACCTAAATATAACAACATATAAGTATATTTTTGATAATTATGTTTTTATATAAACATTAAATACAAATATTTTAAGTGTTTTAAAGAACAAATAATACAAAAACCTTCATCAATAATCGTTAACTAATGTTTGGGTATCTTTTTTTGATTTTCAGAAAAGGACTTATTTTTTGAATTTATTCAAAAAATAAGTCGTATAAGATGATTTGGGGTAGTTTTGAGAAGAAATTGGAATGGTATTAGCAGTCTAGAAGAATCAATGTGGTGTGACGAAGTGATGGAGGAGGTACCATTTTATAGTTGATGTGAGGGGCACATTTGGAAACTCAAAAAATATTTAACCATTATAAATTATTTTTTCTATTTCAAATATGTCCAAATTGATTGATTTTTATAATAATTTGTTTAATTATAGAAATAATATCATATAATAATTTTTATAACAGTTTAAGTCAAATTATTAGCGTTATATTTTAGCATTTACCATTAATTAAACCCATCAACTCTTATTGTTAAAACATGGGTTTTTACACTTTAAATGTTGATATAGGTAATATAAAATTTAAAAAAACTATAAATGAATCTTGGATAAAATTTTAAACCTCATTAATATCACATGGATGAATTATACATTTATATAAATTTTATATAATTTAAGAAAATGTTATTTATTTTAAAATACAATTACAATCAATTTTGACATTATTCATTACATGACATGTTAAGAAATATCAATACACAAGATAAAATAAAATAAAAAACATCAATAAATCTCTAACATGTGTAGTTCATCTATTAAATTCTTATAGGACATTAATTATATAAAATTATTTAATTTTTTATATGTTAATAGCATTTATTTGACATGTCCATTAATTAAACAACTATTTCAACATCATTGTGAAAGCCGTTATTTTTTTATTTATACCCTAAAATTTTGAAATAAATTATCATGATGAAGAAAGAAAATATATTTAAATTTACTATTTACAGTCTATGATACCTTTTTTATAACAACATATAAAAATGTGATTTTTATTAAAAACATTATTGATACATATTAGACTGACCTTAGAATAAAAAACAAAAAATGCTTAAAGTCATCAAAGTGGACACAAAAAAGCCATTAAATTTGAAAAAGAATGATTTTGTTCGATAATAAAATATTTAATAAAAAACAAAAAATTTACGGTAATTTTATAATACATATAATTTTAATTTTACCCTTAATTACATGATTTACCCTTAATTGTAGTGATTAAAAAAATACTGAATTATCTATTCATATAATCCAAAAAAGGAATATATTTATATTTTTTGAACCCACTAATTCCAAATAAGAAATTAATTTTTCTAAAATTCAAAACACTGAATTTGAATTTATTAATTTAAAACTAAACTCATTGATGAAATGAGAAAGTGAAAATGTCCAAAATAATGATATTTTTTTATATAAAACATAAATGTTAAATTTATTCCAAGGACATATATTGGATTTACAGAAACAATATGTATAATTATACTTCAAAACCAATTAAATTTATAATTTAACACAATATATTATTTAGATGAAAAAGATGGTTTCAATTAAAATTTAATATTTTTTCACCATTCATCAAAACATGAATCTTCTTAAAAAAATTACCAGAGGTTCACACATTGAAATTTTTATATCATGATTTAAAATATGAATTTAATTTTTCAAATATAATTTATAAAAGTGTCAAATACTAATTTTGGAACAATAGTTCCATCAAAGGTATGTAAAACATCATTTAGAAAAATATAGCCTTTTAATGCATAAAATTGGTTTTATTATTTTCGTATAACTATAAAATAATTTAGATGAATTTAATAAAATTTGATTAAACATATAATGTATAAATTTAATAATTTTTATAATACAATTAATTTTCACCAGTGTAACATCTTGGTTAAAAAATTCATGTTTCAATAAGGATATTTAATTTTTTATCATTGTCTGATTAAACATGGTGTGGTGTGAAATGTAAGATATTGAAGAGATTAAATTTAAAACGAGACATACTATAAAATATTAGGGAATTACAGTTTCATTCTAAAATAAGGGACTGATCCACCACCTCATCAAACCACTTTAAATGAAATATATTCACCTAGGACATGATCTCATGTATAAGTTCATCCAAAAAATATCTTGTGGTAGTTTCCTCATCTCCTAACTGCACTATGGAAAAGGGTTTCAAGTTTGTGAATTAGCCATCATTATACATAATCTGTGCCTTTCCTCTGCCTCAAGGCCTTTAGATAAAAAATTTCTAGAAATGATTCCTGAAAATCATTATATAACATACCTTTTGCCGACTCAACCTGAAGTAGGACTTTCCAGTAGTGCATCATTGGTCCTCTCATCCTACAAGCCACCAAATTAACTCTCTTCTAAGGAGTAGTATCTAAGTTGTCCAGTATCATCTAGATAGACTCTATTCCAAATGTTTATTCCTCGGGTACACTATATTTGGAAGACATCAGAGGGTGCTACAAGTGAAAATCTCTAGTCAACTCAAACATGATCAGCATAGCACACCATGGGTCTCATTCCATCCTCTATAAAAATGAGAACATTTCTCATGTAAATAATCCTACCCACTATTACCATAGATCAATAGTGTTTCTTTCTCTACTATTGGAGGATTATTCTTAGTGACGTCCTCATGTCACCCCACTAGTACACATATTCATGGTTAAACCTCTCTATAATTTAATACAAACACATCAAAACACAAAAAAAAACATACACAGAATGCACAAAATAAAACTTTTTACTAGAAATAAAACAACCATTCTCCTTGCACAATAAAAAGGGATATAGTCACATATCCAACAACACCATCGTCCATCCCTACCATGGGCCATGGTCCATATGAGTAATCCAACTTACATAGAAAAAAACATTTTTATTGACACATAATGTAGGAACCTTTTTTAACCATTTCACTTTCACAATATAATTCATTCTCTTTTAGGCACCTTTCAATCTATAAAACACATCGCAAATCAAACTTTTAACCCATTTATATCCATTAATTTTGCACAATTATTTAACCATTCATCTACATTACTTCTATTTACCTATTTTCACCATCTTTGTTAAACACCATTTAAATCATGTTTTTAAAAAAATGTAATTCATCATAAACCTTACATCCCACATATATTTCCCATGTCTTCCTAACAAGATGAATTCCACTTATATCCCTATGTTCCAAAAATGATGCATGAATTCAAAAACTAGTATCATTTTGGATATGAAACAAATACCATAAAATATTCAATTAATATAACAAGTTCATCAACCAATAATTAAATATCATCTAACCATAAAAAACACCAAGAACCATAATCCCACCCTATGTACTTGGGTTTTCCCTCATTCATGGGTTATCTTATCCCATGAATGAGCTCATTAAAAAGGCCTGATATGTCTTAATCACCAATCTACCATCCACAAATAGTATGATAATATATGGGAAAACATCATATACAACATTGTAATTCCCTTTACCTTGTATCCACTATATCTATTGCTCCGAGTCAGGTCTCCACATTACCTCAGGCATGCCTCCCGATATGAAATATTCTATCTACTATTAGCGTGGTTCTAATAGAACAAATAGGAAGACTATACCCTATTTATTATAATAATACAAAGCTAATAACATATAAAATAAATATAACAAATCAACGGCAAATAAGAATCACACATCCATTTCCATAATCTTGGTACAACCCATAAGCTAACATTAAATATGATATGTCATGTAATATAGTTTAAAGTGTATGAAAACCCAAAATTAAATTCAAGATGAAAAATATTGCAAATGGGTCCTGAATCTAAGTACATATCCCTCCTCTATGAACATCCCATTCTCAATCAATAGTTTATCATTGGGACCTTTCCATTTTCTTAACCTGAAAATATAATGTCTACTCTGGTACCTAATATAAACCAATGTTGGGTGTCAGTACATGTAACACCCCGACATTTTATGAAAAATATTATTTTAATTTCATTAATTTCTTATGTTGTATTCTACACCAATATTACCTTGCGCTATACGCAACACCATATTAGCTTACAGTATACGCAACACTATTCTTAGACCGTGTTACACACAATTTTGATAATAGTTATTCTACGCAACATTGAGTATATATATATATATATTAAATGTATAAATGAAATATGGTTGGATTCTGTTATACGAAACAACGAAGGATTCTTTCACAACACGCAACCCTGACTTGGCTTGCATTACACGCAATCGCGACCTTCCTCGATAGCGTGTGTTGTACGCAATACCGAGTTTTAATAAACAATGTTATATTATTATAATATTCTCATGAACTAGCCGTTATGAATAGTATTAACTAAATTTTGAATTTTATAACATTATTATTCATCTTACACATTTCTAGAACATGGTATAAGAACAAAATAAATTTTTCGGGTAAAATAAGTATTTTTCAAAAAAATGCAGTTTTAACGCCTTTTGATGAAGCACCCACTTTAAATATAGTTTTTGACATGTTTATATGTTCAATTTGACAAAATAATATTCTTATTTTGAATCAGGATATAAAAATTTACATTAGATAAAGTTTGGATATTTTTCCGATAACATTCATATTTTAATGAATAGTAAAAACACGCTATATTTTAATTAAAAACAACTTTTTTCATCGTAATATCTTATGTGGATAAATTATAATATTGAATGGTTTTAAATTATAAATATAATATATTTTTACCATTTAATATAATGTATGTCATTAGCATTGATTTTACCTTGAATTCGTAGGTTAAATCAATTCAATCTTTTGCAATGTTTTAAAGAAAAACCCGTTTTCTTTCGACAACGGGATTAATTTTAATTTAATTTCTGAATCTTTTGTCTATTGAATTTGGAAAAATGGATTCCATATTTGTAATCAGTGGGTCCAAATTATGTTAAGAAGCTACTTTTTATTTTTGGGAATTATGAATAGTAACTACGGTAAATTTTATTTACCATAGTTAAAGGTAAATCGGGTAATTTAGGGTAAATATAATATTTTAAAATTACCCTAACAAATGTCAAAATCCTATTGGATGACTAAAAGTCGACCCATATCACCTAAGGGTCGTATTAGAATCATTTAATGGACATTGTTCCATGAAAATAACTTAAGTATTTTTAAAACCAAAGAAAGTGACAACATGTCACTCTCTTAAATTTTATAAGTATATTAATTTTACTTTAGTGATAAACTTCATGAAACTTCGAACAGGAATAGTCTCCAGAAATCTAATGAAATTATCTACATCATATAAATTTATTTATAATTTTTAGGGATTAAATAATTATCATTAATTATGACACAATAGTGATGCAGAAATTGTTTATCTAGTGAAAAATCAAGAATATTGTTTTTTTAACTAATAGTGACCATAAAATGCACAAATACCTAACCAAAACTTATTGTCCATGTAAATGTAAACCATAAACATCCAATGGTAGAATATTTGACCATTTTGAGCCTTATAAAAGCGATTATGACCCTTATATTATTTTATTTTAAATGATGCCAAAGTTGTCACCTTCATAATTTAATAAATATAAAAATTTAAATATTGTGATTTTAAGATGATAAATTCGAGTAAAAGTATTATTATGAAATTTAATATATTTATCTTCATCATAGGATTTTATTTTAAATTTTTATACAACAAATAAGTATATTAAATAATTATACAAAAATGATGTAGTAATTATTTTTTTAAGAGATAAACCAAATAAATGGTTTTAAAAATAATAAAATAAATATTATATGAACTATTTAATGTGATACACTAATTTTATAGATACATATGACCTTTTATTAATATACTAAAGCTTTTAGTTCGAACATATCTTCTGTATATATTTTATTTAAATTCAAATAAATGAATAGTGTCAAAATTGACACTATTGTTATTTTACAAAAATAACATATTATAAAATTGTTTAAAAATCACAAAAACATTTAAAAATTATAAATTTATATGGTCTATAATGTTATAAAGTAAACAATTATGGAAAATTCACAACAAATAAGTAATTATTTGTTATAATTTAAAATTTAGAATTTTATTACCACAAATAAACTTTAATAGATTAAATAAGGATAAATCAAAATGATAAGGTTTAAAATAAGATCCAAACATGTCTAAATTTGATTGGTTGATGAGATTACAACCCTATCTCATCTAAGCTTCGAATATGAGTCATTTTTGGAGGTTTTTAAGTGGGGTTAGATTTATTATAAATTAATATTTTTAAGAATTCCTAAGGTGCCCCTCTCCTCCCTTATAAAAGGGCACCTCCTCCCTCTCTTCCTCACACAACATTGAGCCTTCACGCTCGGCTAACCCCTGCCAAAATATCTTCTCCACTTCCCTAGTATCATTCTAGAGGTCCTGGTCTTCTTCAAAGACCATCCTTAGTTCTTTAAGTGGAGGTTAAGAAAAGGCGCGTCAAAAAGAGGAGGTTCGGGCACTTACAAAGCAAGTCGGACCTAAGGTAAGGGAAATATCACAATCTCATTTTTATCCGAGATTGTTTATTCGTAAGTATTTACTGGGGTGTATTTTATCATCCACATCCATGTTTCCTGAATATGAAATATTATTTCCATCCACCTACAAATGCTTAAATCCAATTTTACCCTTCGGTGAGTTTTTAGTAAAGAATATGAAAGGAATCATTTGTCTTTTTTCGTACGAGGTACTTTTTGACTTTTCCGACAAAAGTACGAAGAATGTTTTTTTTAACTTATACGGCATGAATGTATTTTTAAAACATTATTTCCAAGAAGCTTCCTTTACAAGTTTTCAAGTTTATTTTTAATCAACTTCTTTTATTTTAAAGTCGTATGACATATTATGAAAGGAAAAATGTTTTTGAAGTAGAAAGGATATTTTCCTCAAGAATGGAGTTCAAGTATTTTATCAAAATTATTTTCCATCTAAGATAATAAAAGGGTTCTGTTTTTATCCCTATTATTACATTGGTTTGATTATGTTGTGATGGAAATATTTTTATGAATTCCATTATCTTATATGAATTGTTTTATGATGTCATGTTGTTTAGGAATCCCATTTTTATTACATGGGTTACGCTATGATGTATGGTTTATGATTATGTGGCACACATAAGAAAGGATTCATTATAAGATGGGTGGGACCTATATCTCCCTCCAATGCATTGGGTAAAGATTTTATATCTCATGAGATAGACATGGCTGGAATGGTAGGTTATACCGGTTCAGTGAAACAGGACTGAAACGAGGGTTACTCGATTCAGAAAGGGACTTTGTCCACTAAGATAGTCTTGGAAATGAGTCTTGACTAACAAGAAATGATTCTCTATGATTATGTGTGAATGCCACAAAGTTTCATGTTTTAAGTTATGATTATTGTGATTACATTTCACTACCATGATTTATCCCATGTTATGAAATTATGCTCTCTTTTGTAGGTTAAGATTTCCAAAAGTTATGTTCTTATGAATATGATGTGATTGATTTTTCTTTTGTATACCCTTACTGAGCATTTGAGCTCACCCTTTTATGTTTTCTTTTCCCCAGGATATAAAGAAAGGTTATAGGTAAAAAAAGGAAGATCTTTATGGGAGATATTGAAGATCTTTCACCACGATTGGAAGATTACGTTCTGAGTTTCCAAATACACTAAACTATTACGATCCTTGTGTGTGTGTGTTTTTGTTATGTACTAAGTATTCCGCAAAATTAATGTAATGTCCATGTATGATAAGCTTCGGGTCTCTACAGTTGGTATCAGAGGAAAGGTTTAGTCAACCTTTGGAAACTAGGATGCGAAAACGTTAGTGAGATCCCTAGAGATATTTCTAAGGTATGTCTAGGGATGTCCCTAAGGATAAGTATACGTATATGATATAATCCTAGAACTACGATAAAGATCTTATAATTTAACCTAAGATGTTAGATATTAAGGGTACTCCCCCTTTACTATGTTGTTTTCCCTAGCATTATTTTTCCTCTCGCACTATTCTGTTTGGGTTTTAGAAAATGCCTGGAAACAAGATGATTCACAATAATGGAGGATATGATGGAAAATGGAATGATATTCTTCATGAGAAACCAAATGAAATGGGATTTGGATGTCCAAACATCATTATTATGCCGAATCAGCAATCTCATAATATGATCAATAAAGTAAAATTTGGTAAGTTTCCTGACTCGACTAATAAGAGAAAGATAGAGTTCCATGATGATCATAGATGAAAGAAAGTTCAATTTCCCCTATGTAAATCATGTGGGAAGAGGCATCAAGGAGAATGTTTCAAGGGAACTGGAAGATTCTTTGGGTGTGGAAAAGAAGGACACAAAGCAAGTAAGTTCAAAGGAAAAGGGTCGGTTAACACCATGGATGAAGATAATGGTATTGCTACGACATCAAACATGGTTAAGTGTTTTAAATGTGGAATGTATGGGCATTATGCAATCAAATGCCCTAAGGGAAAGACTCATGAAGAGAATCAGTATGGTCATATGGGTAGTATTTATGTGGATGATGATGAAGAGACTACAAATGATATGTGAGATGAAAGAATTTTGGAAGCTCGGTCAATGGTTTAAGAATGTAGTGGAATGATTACATGTTTATCATGTGTAATTTTGTATATGTAATCTCATGCTACTATGGAATAAAGAGACATCTATGGATTGTTACACTATTGTCTTTCCTTGAGTTTTGAAAGTGTATGAATAATGTTACCAGTATCCATGAAAGGTTATTCAGATATTTTTGGAATGTAGATGATATGCGCATAATGAAGAGATAAGGAGAAAATTAAATGTTTAATAGTATTCATGAGCTCATGATTGATATAAGGACTAAGTGATATCATGGTTTGAGTATATAGATTTTTGAGGATTTTGGTATGTGGAAGGTGTTAACTTTTAACTACAATCATGTTTTCACTAAGGTTCAATGGGTATTCAAGAAAATACTTGATTAAGGCCTTTGAATGTTTGGAATGTGACCAACTAGACATATCTTATGATATATGGGGATCGATGATGGTGGTAAATCTCTGGTAATCATTTTCACTATGTTATGAGAGAGGATTGCAGTATTGTGGATAAGCCTAAAGATTGGAATGGACATAAGTTAGTATTGTTTAAGGATAGAAGTTTTCTCGATATTTTTGATGGGATGTTATAGTAATATAGTTTTAGAAAAAGGACAACCTGCAGGACGGGCGACATCACATCACGTCGGACAAGGCTGTGGAAATGGAACCCACAACCGAAGTGCGACTGGCCTTTATCGCCTACCACTGGCCTACAGGAAGTCCCTATTTAGTAGAAACAAGTTTTATTATACTAATCAGTATGATATGTGAAGTATAAGTTCATTTTAGGAACCATATATGATTAATCTCACTATAGATGGACTTATGTATTTTTTGATAAATTTTCTAACCATTTGTTTGAGACAGATGGAATGACCCATCATTCTATCACATGATCTCCTAACACATCACGAATGACAAATTCAACTTCATTTCTTTAAGAGATGAAGTTGAAATTGTCCAAAGAACGACAAACGGTGAGACTATACCAAAATCACCAAAGTATTTCTTCTAATTCCAATTTCATCAACTTTAGTGAAATGATCTTGAAAACCAAAAATGTTGTCTTAGTTCTCTTATATCTGATTAATCAGATGGTACCTTAGATCATCACAAATTTATGGCTTTGTGATTGCTAGCTTTTCCATAGCCATGTTCTCTACCACTCTCCATCAGAATATGATGGTTAGATTTCTCTTCCATATCCATATTTTCACCTATGTGGAAACCCAGTGATTAGTTTATTTGGGTAACCGTTAAGTTTTATACTTTTGTTTTTAAAGATAAGTTTTGGTATTCCTTTTTACGATGTGGGTTTCTATCAAAGAAACTTTCAAATAGTAAACCATTTATAACCTCGATGAATTTTGAGGGCGAAATTCATTTTAAGGGGGGTAGAATGTAACACCCCGAGATTTTATGAAAAATATTATTTTAATTTCATTAATTTCTTATGTTGTATTCTACACCAATATTACCTTGCACTATACGCAACACCGTATTTGCTTACAGTATACGCAACACTATTCTTGGACCGTGTTACAGACAATTTTGATAATAGTTATTCTACGCAACATTGAGTATATATATATATATATATTAAATGTATAAATGAAATATGGTTGGATTCTGTTATACGAAACAACGAAGGATTCTTTCACAACACGCAACCCTGACTTGTCTTGCATTACACGCAATTGCGACCTTCCTCGATAGCGTGTGTTGTACGCAATACCGGGTTTTAATAAACAATGTTATATTATTATAATATTGTCATGAACTAGCCGTTATGAATAGTATTAACTAAATTTTGAATTTTATAACATTATTATTCATCTTACACGTTTCTAGAACATGGTATAAGAACAAAATAAATTTTTCGGGTAAAATAAGTATTTTTCAAAAAAATGCAGTTTTACCGCCTTTTGATGGCGCACCCACTTTAAATATAGTTTTTGACATGTTTATATGTTCAATTTGACAAAATAATATTCTTCTTTTGAATCAGGATATAAAAATTTACATTAGATAAAGTTTTGATATTTTTCCGATAACTTTCATATTTTAATGAATAGTAAAAACACGCTATATTTTAATTAAAAACAACTTTTTTCATCGTAATATCTTATGTGGTTAAATTATAATATTGAATGGTTTTAAAGTATAAACAGAATATATTTTTACCATTTAATATAATGTATGTCATTAGCATTGATTTTACCTTGAATTCGTAGGTTAAATCAATTCAATCTTTTGCAATGTTTTAAAGAAAAACCCGTTTTCTTTCGACAACGGGATTAATTTTAATTTAATTTCTGCATCTTTTGTGTATTCAATTTGGAAAAATTGATTCCATATTTGTAATAATTGGGTCCAAATTATGTTAAGAAGCTACTTTTTATTTTTGGGAATTATGAATAGTAACTACGGTAAATTTTATTTACCATAGTTAAAGGTAAATCAGGTAATTAAGGGTAAATATAATATTTTAAAATTACCCTAACAAATGTAAAAATCCTATTGGATGACTAAAAGTAGACCCATATCACCTAAGGGTCTGATTAGAATCATTTAATGGACATTTGTCCATGAAAATAACTTAAGTATTATTAAAACCAAAGAAAGTGACAACATGTCACTCTCTTAAATTTTATAAGTATATTAATTTTAATTTAGTGATACACTTCATGAAACTTCGAACATGAATAGTCTCCAGAAAGATAATGAAATTATCTACATCATATAAATTTATTTATAATTTTTAGGGATTAAATAAGTATCATTAATTATGACACAATAGTGATGCAGAAATTGTTTATCTAGTGAAAAATCAAGAATATTGTTTTTTTAACTAATAGTGACCATAAAATGCACAAATACCTAACCAAAACTTATTTTCCATGTAAATGTAAACCATAAGAATCCAATGGTCGAATATTTGACCATTTGGAGCCTTATAAAAGTGATTATGACCCTTATATTATTTTATTTTAAATGATGCCAAAGTTGTCACCTTCATAATTTAATAAATATAACAATTTAAATATTGTGATTTTAAGATGATAAATTCGAGTAAAAGTATTATTGTGAAAGGAAATATATTTATCTTCATCATAGGATTTTATTTTAAATTTTTATACAAGAAATAAGTATATTAAATAATTATACAAAAATGATGTAGTAATTATTTTATTAAGAGATAAACCAAATAAATGGTTTTAAAAATAATAAAATAAATAATATATGAACTATTTAATGTGATACACTAATTTTATCGATACATATGACCTTTTATTAATATATTAAAGATTTTAGTTCGAACATATCTTCTGTATATATTTTATTTAAATTCAAATAAATGAATAGTGTCAAAATTGACACTATTGTTATTTTACAAAAATAACATATTATAAAATTGTTTAAAAATCAGAAAAACATTTAAGAATTATAAATTTATATGGTATATAAAGTTATAAAGTAAACAATTATGGAAAATTCACAACAAATAAGTAATTATTTGTTATAATTTAAAATTTAGAATTTTATTACCACAAATAAACTTAAATAGATTAAATAAGGATAAATCAAAATGATAAGGTTTAAAATAAGATCCAAACATGTCTAAATTTGATTTTTTGATGAGTTTACAACCCTATCTCATCTAAGCTTAGAATATGAGTCATTTTTGGAGGTTTTTAAGTGGGGTTAGATTTATTATAAATTAATATTTTTAAGAATTACTAAGGTGCCCCTCTCCTCCCTTATAAAAGGGCACCTCCTCCCTCTCTTCCTCACACAACATTGAGCCTTCACTCTCGGCCAACCCCTGCCAAAATATCTTCTCCACTTCCCTAGTATCATTATAGAGGTCCTGGTCTTCTTCAAAGACCATCCTTAGTTCTTTAAGTGGAGGTCAAGAAAAGGCGCATCAAAAAGAGGAGGTTCAGACACTTACAAAGCAAGTCGGACCTAAGGTAAGGGAAATATCACAATCTCATTTTTATCCGAGATTGTTTATTCGTAAGTATTTACTGGGGTGTATTTTATCATCCACATCCATGTTTCCTGAATATGAAATATTATTTCCATCCACCTACAAATGTTTAAATCCAATTTTACCCTTCGGTGAGTTTTTAGTAAAGAATATGAAAGGAATCTTTTGTCGTTTTTCGTACGAGGTACTTTTTGACTTTTCTGACAAAGTACGAAGAATGTTTTTTTTAACTTATACGGCATGAATGGAATTTTAAAACATTATTTCCAAGAAGCTTCATTTACAAGTTTTCAAGTTTATTTTTAATCAACTTCTTTTATTTTAAAGTCGTATGACATATTATGAAAGGAAAAAAGTTTTTGAAGTAGAAATGATATTTTCCTCAAGAATGGAGTTCAAGTATTTTATCAAAATTATTTTCCATCTAAGATAATAAAAGGGTTCTGTTTTTATCCCTATTATTACATTGGTTTGATTATGTTGTGATGGAAATATTTTTATGAATTCCTTTATCTTATATGAATTGTTTTATGATGTCATGTTGTTTAAGAATCCCATTTTTATTACATGGGTTATGCTATGATGTATGGTTTATGATTATGTGGCACACATAAGAAAGGATTCATTATAATATGGGTGGGACCTATATCTCCCTCCAATGCATTGGGTAAAGATTTTATATCCCATGAGATAGACATGGCTGGAATGGTAGGTTATACCGGTTCAGTGAAACAGGACTGAAACGAGGGTTACTCGATTCAGAAAGGGACTTTGTCCACTAAGATAGTCTTGGCAATGAGTCTTGACTAACAAGAAATGATTCTCTATGATTATGTGTGAATGCCACAAAGTTTCATGTTTTAAGTTATGATTATTGTGATTACATTTCACTACCATGATTTATCCCATGTTATGAAATTATGCTCTCTTTTGCAGGTTAAGATTTCCAAAAGTTATGTTCTTATGAATATGATGTGATTGATTTTTCTTTTGTATACCCTTACTGAGCATTTGAGCTCACCCTTTTATGTTTTCTTTTCCCCAGGATATAAAGAAAGGTTATAGGAAAAAAGGAAGATCTTTATGGGAGATATTGAAGATCTTTCACCACGATTAGAAGATTACGTTCCGAGTTTCCAAAGACACTAAACTATTACGATCCTTGTGTGTGTGTGTTTTTGTTATGTACTAAGTATTCCGCAAAAGTAATGTAATGTCCATGTACGATAACCTTCGGGTATCTACAGTACAACATAGTAGGTCACCACCAATGGTGTCTAAAAATATCTAGTATAAATAGAGAGTGTGTACATTCACATGATGAATAAAAATATAAACTAATGATAAAAATTTTCCACTACTTAATAGGATCACTTAGCTTCTGTATCCATTATTCCATGGGTTAGAAAATGTCAACGATTACACTTAGTCCTGTGTTGGTCATATAAACTATTCTTAAAGGGTAAATTAATTTCCCTACATCTCTACGAAAAAACATTAAAAATATTATTACATAATTCTTACCTTGGGGCCTCATTTATATTAATCATATCTCATGAATCCTTGGTGGAACAAGGAATTGGTCAAACCCCCCTATTCAATGCATTATAAAAAACTTAACTTGGACACTCAATATAGGTAATCATAAACTTTTCATTCATTATGGGATTAAAGAATCATTCTAAATCCCCATACTATAAAGTATATAACACTTACCTTAGAGCCTCATTCTCGTTAATCATGACCCACACATCCCCTGGGGGCATAGAGCATTAGTATGACTCCCCAACCCATTCATCTTAGGGATAAGTTTAGAGCATCAATTTAACCTATCCCAATGGATTATAATCTCAGTCATACCCCACTCATACCATTAAGCCATGTTCTCATGCTTCCTTAATCACCTACCACATATACCATTTATAAACCATAACTCATTAAACCCCTCATAATTTAATATCATGGATTATTAATTACATATAAAATATTCATGCCTTATCCCATTTAAAAAAAATTCATTTCACACTTTAACCTATTTACACATTTACAGTTTATATTATATAACCCATGGAAACCCTTATAATTTCTTGTAACCCTTCACATCATACCAAACGCCCCTTATTCCATGTTAACAACTGAACATGATTATCATTTTAACCATTTCACAACACATGTTATCATGAAAAAAATAATTCTCATGGGTTATATCTCATAACACATCAATTCTGCACATAACATCTTAGTTTTATTTTCTTTAAGACACACATGTAAAGACCTGGAAATTTCAGGGATAATTTTTTCTTAAATTCTTTGGAATTTTGTGAGTCTGTGGTTTATGAGAGCGCCTGATTCCGAGGACCAGTGTGCCCTGAATCATTTTCTGAAGTTTTGTTCGGGTACATTCAGTTAATGTACGTGCATGTTATTCTATCTTTTGAACCAGTTCTTGGAATTGAAATCTAAGGACATTTATGAACTCGCAGTGCCGGTATTCACTTAAGGGGACCTTTACTGTCGCTACGTTTTATACATGATAATAGTTATATTTTGGGGATTCTTTATAAATTTAATAAAAAATTATGTGTTAAATAATTTTTTTTAAAGGGTGGTTACTTTCTCCAATGAGGAATGGAGGTGGGGCCCACACCCCACATAACAACCCATGAGAGGATAATTGTGTGCTGGGGCCCACACAAATCCAAACTCTTCAACTCCCCAAGAGACCCCCCTTAAACTCTTAAACGTCCAACTCCCCTCTTTTAATATTGAACTCTCCACCTCCCACTCGCTCTCATTAATATGCCAACACCATTAATTAATTAATTGAACTCCATAATTAATTAAATTAATTGAGTGTTGAATTTTGAAAATGTTATGCCAAATTTAAATAAGTGAAGCCTTTCTTTTATTTTGGGTTGGCACAATTGTAGGAGAGCCATAGAGGATTAGATAGGAGCTGTTCTTCCCACGAATAACACGAAGAACATCATCAACAACATTATTTCACGTCAAGGGAGAAGGCACCGCCCACAAGGAACAATTCCAACGATAATGACTCTTACTCCAACATTGACGGAACAACACCGTCGTCTGTGATGCTTTTTTTCGCTACTACGATGAAAGAACCTTGAATCGAGGTAGGAGAAATATGGATTATTTATTTATTCTTACGTATGAAAATTACCCTCGAACCTTGGCATTTGATTTTGGTTGATGGTGATCAAGTTGTTATCAACTAACGCGGAGGGCGCGGGCTGAACAAACACGGCCTGACGTCCCTCTGTTGAACATTGTTTATGTTGGTGACGGAGGCGGAGCCGGAAGGGCGCGGTGCCGAAGTGCCACACCGGAGGAAAGAGGCCAGGCCGGGCAGCGGCGGTGGAGGACCAGTGTCGTCGCGCCGGCTGCGTGGTGGAAAACCGCGGCCCGCAAGCGTGACCTGCTCGGCCGAAGAAGAACCATCCAGCTAAAGCGGGTCATGCTGAAGGAACTACGGTGACCTTTGGCACAGCTCTGCGGATGAGGTGCGGCCTGCACCCGCGGGCTGCTTGCCGAGCCGAACCGGCCGGCCATAGCCGGCCGAGCAGAAGACCATAGTACCATGATTGCGACGCGATATGGAGGAACCGTGGCGCGCAATGGGTGGTCCACTTCGGCGGTCGAACCGGCTGGCCACATGCCGGTCGGGTGGAAGAAACTGTGGCACCAAGTGGCACCATGTGGAGGATACAACGGCCCGCTGTGCGGACCATTCGCACTAGAGAAAACCGGACGGCTTCTGCCGGCTGTGCAAGAAAGGTTGTGTCGCTGTTACGAAAAATCAGGGGGGGCTCCGCTCTACTCGAGGCCAGCCGCGCGGGACGAACTGCCCTTGCGCGGGCATGGCCGCCAACCGCACAGGTTGGGCCACCCTCCTGCGGGACGAGCAACAACCACCGGGCTAGGCCATACCCAACTGGGCCGGACCCGGACCAGGGTCTGGTCGACTCGGTTCAGGCCGACCTAGGGCGGGTTGGGCTGGGTCGGACCGGACCCAGACCCCCCTCTTCGGACCGCTTTCGGTCATTCATCTATAACATGAGCTACAGACCTTTGATCGACGCACTAGTTGTGGCATTGGATTACATGGACTAATAGGGTTTTATCGTTATATTACACTCATGGTTTTGGAAAATTTTGGATATGGCCGGGTTGGTTCGATCCCAAAACCAACTGGACCCTCGGAGTGGGAACGCTTATAACTTAAGAACCAGACGTTCGATTGAAGTTCTGTCATCTAAGTTGGATTTATTTTGATGAAACAGTTATTTTTTAATAATAAACATGATTTTTGGATGCAGTTGGAGTACGGTCTGATTGGTTTTAGCTTAAAAACCTACTGGGCCCCTGAAATGGAAATGTCAATATCTCTCAGACCGGGCGTCTGATTGATGCACCGTCTGTCGTGTTGGGTTCCTTATGATGAAACAGAACCACGGGGTACATCAACTCAGGACTTAGTGATAGTTTATGTATTTACCCTTGGCTCGAGGAGCGTACCCTCCCGGAATCGAACGTGCTATGTGTGGAAACCCCAAAGCTGGAAGCAACGAGACTAGACTGAATCCTCGGTGGGTTCGACAGCAACGAGATTGGACTGAATCCTCCTTGGGTTCGACAACAACAAGAATGAAATGAATCCTATGTGGGTTCGACATCAATGAGACTATACTAAATCCTCCGTGGGTTCGACAGCAATGAGACTGGACTGAATCCTTTGTCGGTTCGACAACAACGAGACTGCGTTGAATCCTCCGTGGGTTCGACCGCAATGAGACTGGACTGAATCCTCCGTGGGTTCAACAGAAATGAGTCTCGACTTAATCTTACGTGGGTTTGATATCAACGAGACTAGATTGAACCCCCCATGGGTTCAACAACAACTATATACTGTTGTTTTAGCTTTCTGCAGGTATCTTTCGTTCGATAGTAAACGATGATTCAGTGGCTACAACTAATCATCTCTTACTATCTTTAAGTTGTGTATACCTGGTGTGAGCTAAGTCATTACCTTTGTGTTACCTCTTGTATTAGGTGTGTACTCTTGACCACTTATGTATATGTATGTGAATATACCTAAGTAAGGATGGATGTTTCTTCGTGGATGTGTTGTGGTAAAGCCCATGTGGCATTCATCTATGAGTTGTACCTATGGGTTACACCTTGTGCTGTACTTTCCTTGTGGAGTATTTCTACACTTGTGGTATGGAATGTGGTTGGACTCAAGAGTTAGATCTGGATTGTGACTGGTAACTTAGGTATATTTATGGGAATATACCTTAGTAGGGTTGGTTGAGACTTTGTGATTGTGTCTTCCTATTATGGTTTATCCTTTGTGTATTTTGTGAGACTTTGAGGTTCTTCAGGTCCCTACTGAGTATCGTTATACTCACCCATACATGGGTTATGCCCACACCTCGTTGAGTTGGATGCAGACGACAGATAGTGTTGATGGAGGTTGAGAGTGATCCAGGACCGAACGGTACTCGGAAGTGGACCACTCGGCGAGACGGTACATGGAGCAGACTGATAGACATGGAGTGCTGAGGTGGACCTCAGTACCTACCCGTCAGGTATGATACTTTGTGGAAGTTCTTGTAGCTTCCCTTTTACCATTGAGCTGTTGTCCCTTTACTACAGTTGTACTAGGTTTTCAGTTGTACTGTACTTACTGTTGGGCTTGTATTTCCGACCCCTTTACTTTTAGAACATACTTTTTTATACAGTATTACTTAGTGCTTACTTCAGTTGTGTACTTTGTTTTGTTTTTTTACTATTATAAAGTAAATTCCTTCCCATTATAGGGATTTATGCCTTTGGTGCTTGTAGCCATCCCCTGGCCTATGGAAGGTGGGATTGGGGTAGTCACGGCACGGGCCCCGAGGATGGGTCATGAAAAATTGGTATTATAGGAGTCGGTTCTACCACAGAACCCAGGACTCTGGTCATTCTTTTTTGTGAAGTAATAGTGTTAAGAGTATTGAGTGTGGTTTTCAGACCAGGGTGTCCAGCATTGGTGTAGTGGCCGATGTATCCATACACCAGGACCCTGACCTCTGATTTCTGACTTAGTACATGAAAACACTGATTGCATGTGTGTTTCCTTTGAGAAGTTTTCTTCTGGACTACTTTGTGTCATCTCACCAGGTAGACTTTTTGATCATGGAGCACCTGTTTCTTTTCATGATGTCATCACCTAGTCATTCAACGTGGGTTCTTTGTGGAGAGTGTGATGGTATCCCACTGAGCAGCGAGGCCATGGTGTAGGGCCCCATCACCGCAGAGGCACCATTGGTACCACTAACCGCTGGGCTACCATTTTCACCATCCCCAGCAGTAGAGGTTGTGCGCGCTAGATCTCATTGCACATGTTCCTGCGATAGAGGCCTCCGAGGTTTCGAGGCGAGACATATTTTAGACGGTCGGATTATGGATGGAGGTCGTAGCACGAGTTTTCCACACAGTTGGGACACCCGCCGACTTGATGGTGTACCCATCTGTTAGCCTCTTTCGGGGAGTAGCTAAGAGGTGGTGGAGCCTAATGCTCTAGTTTTACGATGAGGCGACCCTCACCTAGGGATACATCAAGGGTATTTTTATGGAAGAGTTTGTACCAGCGACTCTACGCTCTGTGCAGTCTCAAGAGCTACTGCTCCTTCCTCAAGGCTTTCTGACCATAGCGGAGTCATCTTAAGTCGGCAGTAGACAGATGTCACAGAGGTCCTTGCAGACTAGGAAAATAGGTTGGTGACCCCCAGAAATAGATATGGTTGTGTGGGGAACATGAGGGTGAGCCAGCCATATGAGGAGAAGGTTGTGCTATGCATGCAGTGGGCAGGGTCACATGGAACATGACTGTCTGACCTGTCATACATACAATCAGCAGACAGTTGAAGAACCTACCAAGCAGAGGCAGAGGTTTGACCATGGTGGTCCTCTAGGAATAGGAGGACATGGAAGAGGATCTATCCATGCAGTAGGCGGTGGATGATGTTTCGAGGCCCTACCACCACCACCACCAGGAGGTCCACCCCGACCGCAGGGAACATGTGGACAGGGTAGAGCTCAGCTTCAGGCAGCTGAGGCCTATGACCATAGTGCTCCGGGAGTAGGTGAACAGGAGCGGGACTAGTTCTAGGAAAATAATCCTTTGTTCATGAATCTTCTAGCTTCATTGATGTCTTTGTTTGTGGTCACATTGTGTCTTTGTACTTTGAGTTGTACTAATAAAAGACACTTTTCCTTGTGACGTTTGATTTCCTACCTTTTTTGTGGATATACTAAGTGAATCCAGATAAAACCATTGACTTGACCCTCACTTTTGAGATTCCTACTGGATGAGATGCAATGACCACACACTGATGCCAACAGTGTGACTCAACTCTTGGAGGCGACTGTAATAGTTGGATCTCTTGGTAGTAGTGTTGAGGCCTTACGACGTCATCCATGGCATGAATTTGTATCGTTCATGTCACGATAGACTATATTAAGAAATGGGTGTGGTTCATCCAGGGGATGAGACCAGATTTCTCTTTTTCAGAAAAGGATAATTATTAGGAACTCTTGTAAGACATAGGTGAAGAAGGGTGTCTACAAGTTCATTTCAATTGGCTAGTTTCACCCATAGTTCATTGGGAGAACGCTTTACAGACTACTCTGACCATTAGAGTCTCTGGTATATCATCTGACAGACGGACATGAACCTAAGACAGTGACGATGGCTCGAGTTCTTCAAGGACTATGACTTCGAGATATTCTATACTCCTGGGAAGGGGAATGTTGTAGCAGATGCTCGCAACTGGAGATCGGGCATTCAGCTGCTATGAGAGGCGATGGAGCAGCTGGCTGTATTGCAGATATCCTTTGTGGAGGAGAGATGCAATATCCATGGACTTTGTGACGAGTCTTCCATGTACGTCCAGGGGACATGTCTCGTTTTGGGTGATCGTCGACCGACATACCAAGTAGGACAACTTTCTGCTGACCAGAGATAGTACAACCTACCACGGAGGAGGTGCGGTCATTCAGGAGACTGAGTCCTCTAGAATTCAAGGATGGCGACCACGTCTCATCACGGGTCTCACCTCTATGAGGTCCACAGAGATTTGGCCAAGGTGGAAAGTGATCTCCATGATTCATCTGACATTTCCCGGTCCTCAGCAGAGTAGGCGAGGTGGCTTACCGCATGGACCTTCTACCTCAGTTGCATCGGGTGCACGACGTCTTCCACGTATCTCAGCTGAGGAGATACGTGCATGACCCGTCCCACATCATCTACCATAGAGAGCTAGATATCAATGATGGGTAAACCTTCATCGAGGTTCCAGTTGAGATTGAGGATTGATAGGAGTAGGTCACATGTGGACGGTCGATACCTCTAGTGCGCAATCGCTGGCAGCACGGGAACCTCCAGGAGAGCACATGGGAGAGGGAGGCTCAGATGCATGCTCAGTGCCCCTTTTGTTTCCCTAGTGTGTGTTGTAGCATTACGGGGACATAAAACCTTGAGGTGGGTTTAATGTAAAGACCTGGAAATTTCAGGGAAATATTTTTTTTAATTTCATTGGAATTTTGCGAGTCCGTAGTTTCTGAGGGCACCTGATACCGAGGCCCGGTGTGCCTGGAATCATTTTCTGAATTTTTTTTGGGTACGTTATATAAACGTACCTGTAGGTTTTTCTATCTTTTGAACCGGTGCTCAGAATTGAAATCTGAGGAAACCGATGAACTCGCAGCGCCGGTATTCGCTTAAGGAGACCATTAATGCAGTTGCATTTTATACAGGATTGAAGTTATATTTTGGAGATTCTTTATAAATTTAATAAAAATTATGTGTTACATAATTTCTCTGTAAAGGGTGGTTACTTTTTCCAAAGAGGAGTTGGAGGTGGGGCCCATACCCCACATAACCACCCATGAGAGGATAATTGTGTGGTGAGGCCCACATGAATCCACACTCTTCAACTCCCCAAGAAACCCCCTTAATCTTTAAGCTTACAACTCCCCTCTTTTAATGTTGAACTCTCCACCTCCCACTCGCTCTCATTAATATTCCCACACCATTAATTAATTAATTGAACTCCAAAATTAATTAATTTAATTGAGGGTTTGAATTTTGAAAACACTATGCCCACCTTAAATAATTAAATCCTTTATTTTATTTTGGGTTGGCATAATTGTTGGAGAGCCTCAGAAGATTAAAGATGATGTGTTCATCCCACGAAGAACACGAAGAACTTATTCAATGACCTTCCTCTGCATCAAGGGAGAAGGCACCGCCCGCAAGGAACATCACAAACGACAGAACCTCTTCCTCCGACATTGACGGAACAACACCATCTTCAGGGATACTGTTTTCTGCGACTACGACGAACGAAACTTGAATCGAGGTAAGGGGAAATATGGATTATTTATTTATTCTAACTTGTGTAAATTACCCTCAAACCTTGGCGTTTGATTTTGGTTGATGGTGATCAAGTTTTTATCAACAAACGCAGAGGGTGCGAGCTGAAAAAACACGGCCTGACGTCCCTCCGTTGAAACTTGTTTATGTTGGTGACGAAGGAGGAACCGGAAGGGCGTTGTGCTGATGTGCCGCACTGGAGGAAAGAGGCCAGGCCGGGCCACAGAGGTGCAGGATTTGCGCCACCATGTTGACCGCGTGGGGGAAAACTGCAGCCCACAAGCACGAGCCTCTCTGCCGAAAAAGAACCAGTCTACTAAAGCTAGTCGGGCTGAACGATCTGTGGCCCCCTTTGGCACCGCACTGCAGAGGAGGTGCGGCCCGCACCTGCAGGCCACTTGCCAAGCCAAACTGGCTAGCCATAGCCAGTAGGGAAGGAGAATAGGGCACCACGTGGACGATACAGGGCCCTCTGTGCGGGCTTGTCAGGCCAGAGAAAACTGGCCGACATCAGCCAGCTGGGAAGGACAGGTTTTGCCGCTCGGCACCGCCGTTACAGGAAACTGGGGGGGGGGGGGGACGCCCCCCACTCTGCTCGGCCAGCTGGCTGAGCCGCGACCAGCCTAGCGGGCCAGGCCCCCAGCCCCACAAGCCGGGCTGCCAGCCACGTGGGCCAAGCCCCCTCATGCGGGCTAGGCCACAGCTTCCGGGCCAGGCCGAGCCCAACCAGTCCGGCCCCGGACCCGGGTCGAGTCAACCCGGATCAGGTTGGGCTGGGTCGGACCAGACCCGGACACCCCTCTTGAGACCGCTTTCGATTTTTCTCCCATAACATGAGCTACAGGCCTCTTTTCGATACACCATTAGTTGCGTTGGATTCCTTGGATCGAGAAGGTCGTATCGGTATATCACACTCATGGTTTTGGAGAAGTTTGGGTACATCCGGGTTGGTTTGATCCCGAAACCAACCGGGCCCTCGGAGCAGGAATGCATATAACATAAGGACTGGATGTCTGATTGACATGCCTTAAACTACGTTGGATTTATTTTGATGATATGGTACTTTTTTCATACTCCACGTGATTTTTAGATGTATTTGGAGTATGTTCGGGTTGTTTTTAGCTTAAAAAGAAATCAGGCCCCTAGAACGGAAATGTCAACAACTCTCATACCGAGCGTCTGATTGACACACCGTCTATCTTGTTGGGTTCCTTATGATGAAATAGGACCATGGGGTACATAAACTCATGTCTTTTAGATAGTTTATGTATCAACCCTTGGCTCGAGGAGCGGACCCTCCAGAAATCGAGCGTGTTGTGTGTGGAAACCCCAGAGATGGAACCAATGATACTAGAATGAATCCTCCGTGGGTTCGACAGCAACGAGACTGGACTGAATCCTCCCTGGGTTCGACAGCAACGAGACTGGATAGAATCCTCCGTGGGTTCGACATCAATGAGACTGAACTGAATCCTCTGTGGGTCCGACAGCAACGAGAGTGGACTGAATCCTATGTGGGTTCGACAGTAACAAGACTGGACTGAATCCTTCAGGGGTTCGACTGCTATGAGACTGGAATGAATCCTCCATGGGTTCGACATCAATGAGACTGGACTGAATCCTATGTGGTTTCTATAGTAATGAGAATGGAGTGATCCCTCCATGGGTTCAACCGCAACGACATACTGTTGTTTCATGTTTCTACATGTATCTGCCATTCGAAAGTGAAAGATGATTTAGTGGCTACAACTAATCATCTCTTACTCTCTTTAAGTTGTGTATACATGGTGTGAGCTGAGTCATTACCTATGTGTTACCTCTTGTATGAGGTGTGTACTCTTGACAACTTAAGTATATGTAGGGGCATATACCTAAGTAAGAATGGATGTTTCTTCATGGATGTTTCTTCATGGATGTGTTGTGGTAAAGCCCACGTGGCATTATTCTGTGAGTTATACCAATGGGGTACACCTTGTGTTTTATGTTCCATGTGGAGTGGTTCTATACTTGTGGAACGGGATGTGGTTGGGCTCGAGAGTTGGAGCCGGACTGTGACTGGTATCTTAGGTATATGTATGGACATATACCTAAGTAGGTTTGGTTTATACTTCGTGATTGTGTCTTTCTACTGTGGTTTATCCTTTGAGGATTTTGTGAGACATTGAGGGTCTCGAGGTCTCTACTCAGTATCGTTATACTCACCCCTACATGGGCTATGCCCACACCTCTTTTTGTTGGACTCAGACGATAGACAGCATTGACGAAGGCCAGGAGCGATCTAGGACCAGACGGTACCTGGAAGTGGACCACTCGGCGAGACAGTACACAGAGTAGACCGATAGATGTAGAGTACTGAGGTGGACATCAGTACCTACCCTTCAGGTAGGATTCTCGGCAGACGTTCCAGGAGCTTTCCTTTTACCTTTCAGTTATTGTCTCTTTACTACAGTTGTAATAGCTTTTCAGTTGTACTATACTTACTGTCGGGCTTGTATTTCCAACCCCTTTCCATTCAGTACTTACTTTTGTATACCGTATTACTTAGTGCTTACTTCAGTTGCATAATATATTGTGTTTTTTTACTTTTATAAAGGAAATTCCTTCCCATTATAGGGATTTGTACCTTTGGTTCTGGTCTCTATCCCCTGGCCTATGGAAGGAGGACTTGGGGTAGTCACGACATGGGCCCTGAGGATGGGTCATGACAATACACCATACGGCTATCACTTACCTCAGTATATTCATCCTCAATGCATCCTATGTGGATTATAAGGTGTTAAATATTTTTAACTAACTGACTAATTCATCATTTCATCCATGAGAAACCAAAAAAACACAATAACATAAAATATAACCACATATACATAAACAAACCAGAAGGACTATGGGATGTAACTTGTAGACCACCGACCACTATTATTAGACAACTTCTTGCTCTACTTTGTACGTTTATTTGGGAAAACCTACATTAAATCAAAAATATTTAATATTTTATAAAAAGGTTATTTTAGATCATAATAATAATAATAATGGTTCCATAATCCCTTCTCTAGAAAATAGAACAAGGAAGAGTTTCAGAATCACATTGATCTTTGATCAGCATCCAACGATGATCCAAATGGCTTATAAATGAGGGAGATCAGTCCTTGGGAAATTTGGATGGAACTATATTTCAAAATTTTCTATTGAAGGATAAATTGGGAAGGAATTAATTTAAGAGAGCATTATTCTTGAGGGGAAAATGGTAAAAACTAAAAAATTTACGAGTGCATGGTTTGACCACCAAGTTGGCCAATCCATGCGACAACTATGTGCAACACTCTATCTAAGAGGGGCCCAATTCACATGGTCTCCTTGGAAACCCACATGGTTTGAAAAACCATTCCATTACCATATGGTATATTTTTGTTTGATCTTGCATGATTTGGCCATCCCCTTTCACTATTTCAAAAACTGCACACCCTACCTCTAGGAAAAAAAGGTTAGGGTGGATAGTTACTATTAACACAAATTTAACCATGTAGCATGCACTGGATGGCCACATTATTCCATCATTAAAGTTCTAAACCCCCAAAACACTTCTAATACTACTCATACACCTGGTATAATTTCATTAACCAAATCAAAGAGACTCAAACCAAAAACATAAACAAGATCAAACATCCACAAAGTTTGGGATCTTAAAAATGGCTTTAATAACCTTGAGAAATTATTTTAAGGAAAGGTTATGTATTTGGATATAATTACTTAAGAAAACATGGTGATTAATATATAAATTTTAGGTTTTTTATGATGTTGAGATAATAAAGGGTTGAGTGATTTTAATCATTTAAGTTATATGGTATTAATATCCTAGGTGTTGATGATAATTCATGTTATTTTTTGTAATTTTTTGATATTAATATATATATAGACTATTTTTTGACCATATAAACTAGTGTTTAATGGTATTTGAGGGTTCAATATATAGTTAATTTGTTTTGAGAATATAGAACTTTTTTGGGGTTCATTAACTTGGATATTGAAATGGGTTTGGGAAAGGTATATTATGCATAATATATGATTAGTGAATATAAATATCGCGGTATATGATTTTATAAATGGATAATGTTTTTTTAATGAAATATCGGTATCTTGATATCACCTAAGAGAGTATACTATATTTAATTTTAGAGGTTATACCATGAATGATGAATATGTTAATATTACCATGACCGAGTTTCTACAATGAGTAATAATAATAGTTTTGGGTACATGGTTTTTTAAGGGGGGATGTAACACACAATGGTCTAAATATATGATCAAATTTATGTAAATCAATTTATTTGATAGTTTTTCCTATAATAGGGATATTAGATGAAAATGTGATATATTTTGATAAAATATAAATAATTATGTATTATAATTAAAACCTATCCATAGAATTAGTGGGAATAAATATGATTAATTTATTTTGGAAACATACGATCATATAATATATAGGATATATTTAATAAAGATAAAAATAAATTATTATACATAAAATTAATAATAAGATCATTTACTACAAAGAAAAATATTGTTCTTCAAATTTCATATTTATTTAATATGAATTTCAATTTCAAGAAATTTTCGGTTAATAATGATAAATTTTGTTTCGTATTAATAATTGGGATCATAAATTTAGAAGGTAAATGATATGAAATAATACTAATAATATTTGTCAATATATGATAATATTGTTCTCCAATAAAAAAATTTCTCTATATATTTTATCATTATATTGAAAAATTAATTTTATAAATTTTAGAATATTAATTTTAAAAAAATGTTACAATTGTTTTATTAAGAATGAAAATAATAACTTAAGATGAATGTTTGGGTTTATTTCCCAAAAAATCTTTTTAGCCAAATAATATTGTGTTTGAGAAAATTATAATGTCTATGAATTTATCATTTTGTAAAAGTATCATAAAAGATTAAAAGTATTTAATATTAAAAAATATTTATCTGATGGGAAAAATTATTAATTTTAATATATTATTTGATATTATAAATCTTATTTTTAATTTATTTTATAGTTAAATTAAAACATTAGTTTAAAAATAAAATTTCTTTAGTCATTTTTTCTAATCAAGTGATTTTATGGTGAGATTATGTTTTGGATTTCCATGGAATACTACTATCTTTAATGTTTTTTAAATCAATGTCATTTATTTCATGGGATTTTATAATTTTAATGACTATGTATTGTAAAAAATTATTATTAAAGATAAAATATTTTTATAAATGTTTTTTCGTATATTATTTATTATAATATTAAACTTATCTCATAAAAATTAGAGAAATTTTATTTTATAAATTGATTTAAAATTTTTAAATTAAAAATCTACAAACTAGTTAAAGTGGTAAATTTAAAATTTTTTCATTAATATTAAATAAAAAGATAAAAATTAATTACCAATGTAAAGGTAAATTTTATAGCAATTAAAAAGAAAAAATAAATGCCTTTAAATGATCACAGTTTTCTCTAGAATACGTTTTTTATGTGAGTTTTGACTCAAAATCACATTCCCCTCAAAAATTTTCAATTTTGGATCCATTTAACATTTAATATAAACATATCATTATTAAAAACCTTAAAGGTTATTCCAAAAGTTCTATTTTTTCACTTATAAGAATTTAACAATTCTTCCTAATCAATACTGAAATTAATATTAAATTTTAAACTCAAAAATTAAAAACTTAATCCTCATATAACTATATCCCATTTTTAAAATATTATATCCACAATTGGTTTGCATAAAGACTTTATTTGTGAGGATAATTTCAATTAAAATTCAAGTCCTTAACATGAATATTTTTAGCTTCCTAGATTTTCTTCTTAATTATTATCTTTGAAATTTCTTAGCAATAATAAAATAATGAAATTATTATAGTTTATATATTTCACTTATACTATATTAAGGTTATAATCATTATCCATTCATCAATGATAAACAATAATCAAATTATATCATCAATTATGTAGACTACAATAACCATTATGTGATGTTGTTCGTTTTGAATAACCACCTATCAATGATGGTATCAAAGAAAGTATTAATGAATACATATGTTTTGTATATAATAAACACAATTCATATGTGGGAATTTTATATATACCATCATTCCTTCCAATCATTGAAATTTTGGATCATCAATCATGGGTATGATGGACTACCACCTCTACAAACAACAGATTTTGTTTTCCATCACCATCAATCATTGCTGGTTAATAGAATAGATTTGATAATGTTATATGAAATTCATGGAATTATTCATATTCATAATTACTCACATTATCTTTATCTACATATGTACCCTTATCCATTAAATAATTTTTGCATGTAACCATATGGTTCGACTTAACCACCTATGTAAAAAATGTTTTAACAATTATGTCATAACTGGTAATGGGAGTTAAGATGATGGAAATATCATGTAATCAAGACATTTTTAAGATATTTAATTATTATTGAATTGTTTTTTTTAATAATAATTTTTTTACGTCTCCTTTCAGTCATTAAAAATGTCCATAACTAGTTCATTACAATTTCCATTTTCACAAGTTGTATTCATGTATTTCACCTAATGAAAATGGGACTTATGTAAAAAAAATTAAACATGATTATTATATATTCAATTTTCGTAGACTAATGAACTTGAACCCAATTTTTTTTAATTTATCAAATATTCATGGTGTTTGTGTGAAATATAAAACTAAAAGATATATCACCAAATAATGAAAGTAAAATAAAATGGTTTGATATATAAGTAATATATTATTCTAAAATAATCATAAATAAGGTAATATGTTAATATTATGGTTTTTGAATAATTTATTAAGATATTTATGTTCATTATAAAGGTCATTAAATAATGGTCATGTAAATGTGATTATAAGGTAATGGTTTTCATCTCTAATTTCCATCATTGAGACATTTTTTGTATCACGCACCTAATTTAAATTGTTGGAGTATTGTAAAATCATCAACCAAACCACAGTGTCTGAGATGAAATTCCATATAACCTCATCAATTCCTCCTTATAAACAGAATGTCTTTGACTAGTAGAAAGGGTCTATTTCAGTTACTGGGGAGACATTAACCTCAATTTCATGTCATACTATAAATAAAGGAAACACTAAAAATAAATAATAATAAAAACTATAACCATGAAGGAATGAATATAAAAAAAATAACTCGTACTGTAGTAGTATGGAATTCCAGATAAAAACCCAAAACTAATCAAGTATCTAGCATATTGGAAAATCTAGTAAATAAATGCATTTGTAGACATCACACTCAAAATCCATCCAAAAAACCTCCCCTTCCTTCTACTCCACCTACTAAACCATCCACTATAGTGAATTGTTCCTTCATTATATCATAACTCAGGAAATCTACAAGTAAACTGAAAAACATGAGTATAGTGTGAGTAAAAGACTCAGTAGGACACCACCAAAGTCCCTTAACATATATTCATAAGATATATATGTGCATGATATAAATTAAAAAAGGATATGTGTATAAAAATAAATATACCACAATGCACAAGCAATCATTTAAAAAACATGTGTTGGGTAGTCATGCACTTATAAAGACACCATGAACCCTCATCAATACATAATTTGGAACCGTGATAGAAGAAACATTAATATATTTCAAGACCCATAACAATCAATGTTATATCCCAAGAATGTTAGACATCCCTTTAGCTATGATATCACAAGTACATAATGCCCCATTTTTTGAATATCTCTCTGGAATAGATAGCCCAAATATTCCCATCTTGCATGCTCAACTATGAAAGATAGAAGAGGAAATCATTTGATACAGAAAACATATAATAGATAAATAATAAAATAAAATCTAAACATATCATAATAATCACAATAATCATTAAAGTAGTACAAAATTCATGTCATTAATCCAAATAAATAATTCACTAAAGACAACAACTTCCATCTTCATGATCATTAATGCATAAATCCAATGTTCATCAAATAAAATTCACCTAAATCCCATTCACCTATTAACCATCTCAACCCACTCACCAAGGATTAAAAAAACACATTCCCAATTTTCTATTTCTTAAATAAATGAAAACAAAACATGTTATTATAGACTATCTCTCCTAAATAATCTATAATAAACATGATATTTTAATAGAATCCCCATTATAAATCCTAGAATTTTATTTAGAGTATAATTAAATTTTAATATGTTTTAATATTTTATACATCCTAGATATTTTTCAAATTATATATTTAGATCATAACATGTGTTAACCATTTCATCATTAGAAAAAATTATAATTCCAAAAACAGGAAAATTTTCTTCACTCAAAAATAATTTTATACAAACAATAATAATAATAAAATTTTTATTATTTTGGGTTATTTTCATTTTATTAATTCATATCAACTTTATATATGTTTAAGAAAAATTATAATTACAAACATACATAAAACAATACTTATATAATTTCCCCAATTACCATAGCACCGATGAATAAAGGAAAGCAGGTGAGGTATTTTCACACATAGAACATGGGTGATAAATCTACTTTATTTGAAGAAGGCTCCTCATATCCTAGATGATGGGATTCAAGGCTTCTGAGACACATGAGGATAACAAAAAAATGTTAGAATAAGGTGTAATTATTCTTCACAATCCTGGTATTTCTTTGTAATAAATTACAAATTAAAATAACAATTTTATTTTTCTTTTAATCTAATCATGAGTTTGTTGCCATGTAATATCCTTCAAAATGAATTAACAGTTTTAAATGGATCAATGAATAAATTACCAATTTTTAAGGATTTTAATGTCATTAAAAGTTGTTATATGATCAATCTGGGGAAGAAGGAAATGATAAAGACGGATATTAAATCATTTTTACTAGTATATGAAATGTGTAAGTATAAAAATGTTTTACCCTTACACTGACTACCATTATGCAGGATTTCCAAATTTACACATTGGGTTTCCCTTAAGATAATAATGTAAATTCAAACCAACCACTATATGACCTGATTTTACCCTTATATGGGATATAGAAAACACTACTTATTGTTATGAAACACATGGAACTCACAAGTTTCCATTACACAGCACTTAAAAATGTATTTTACTCTTTTGTAATTAGGATTTACCCTTACGGGAGTAATAGGATGACACTAATGTAGTTATTCCCCCCCCCCTAATAACCATAAGAAACTAAATAAAATCAGTATTGACCTTACAATGGTCAAACAAAACCTCACACAAGTCACACATAACCTTATGAGGTGTAAAAAAACCTCATTATTTTCCTTAGAAATTGGTATTTACACAATCATAAGTTATAAAAATTGAGTCTTAACCCTATCTACCTCTTGGAAATCCATTTTTACTTATATATAATCTCAAAAGAAATTTATATTACCCTTACAAAACACTATCAAACAACAACTATGATTTATTTTTATGGAAAAATATATTTCCACATAAGAATACTAAGAAATTATATCTAAACTAGGGTTTAAAGAATAAAAAATAATCTGAGATATTATAATTCTTCCCATATAATGACTTATCATCCTCAAGAAGTTATTCTTATCAAGAAACAAATACTCACAACATAAGAGTCTCTATATTAAAATATTTGTAATTAAAAAAATTTCATTCTACCATAGGAGGTTACTATTAGTATATTCTAATTCCATTTGATATTATTAAAATCATTTCCCAAAAATATTTCACTCAAAAATATTTCAGGGAACCAAAATCCCTCAAAATCACCACATAAATCAACTTATAAACAAATATAAAATATTATCAAATACTATTTTTTTTATAAATTTACTATTTAGAATATAAAACACATATATTTCTCCATATCAAAAAAATGAAATAAAGGATCACAAAAAAACACTTACAGAATATTCAAGGGTAAAATCTATATTACTGAAATGTTCATGTTAGTCACAGCCACAAATATTCACTCAATAATATAATATAATAAGCTAAAATATAGGAGTGATAGTAATAATTCACAAATTAAAATATCATAATTTTATTAAGAATTTATTTATCAGTGATTTATTTAATTTAAACAACATGTATATATTGAATGCAAGAAAAATATTTTATCATGATGCATGAACTCATAAAAAAATACTAAAATAAAAAAACCTCATGGAACTCAAAAAAGGCGAGTTTAATCAATGATAACATCAAACAACAACAAAACATAAATTCCCCACTTTATGGAAACTCATATCTCTACTATACTGTTGTTTTCATACAATGACATAGTTCCCATTCCTAAGTAGCAACTGTCCTATATATTGTCTACCTTGTACAAACCTGAGTCAAAGATAATAAAAAGGTTAGTGAACATGGTCCTTTCATACAATTTTGTAACATCCCAACATGAACCATCATGTTTGAGGTAGTGTGCCACATGACCTCTTATGTACGGAGATTCACACAAGAGGACATGTGGCACTCTAGATCATACCCAATGGCTTATGTCAGGATGTTACATCTATATACTACCTATATGAGATATAATATCATAAATTATCCTTTAATCATAGGTATTTAATTTCAATAATAATCCCATCGTATTAAAGTCATTTTACTAAATTGTTTCTCAGTCTGCAAGGGTTAATTGAATAAAACATTAATTCTTTGTCACATATTTATGGAAAGAAACATGTTTTCCATTTAATGGTGTATTCAAATAACATGGTCATTTATATTTTCATTCATGTTAAATACTAATCCAAATTATTTCTGTTATATATCCTGGATTTTACATAATAGTTACACCGTTTTTAAATAATTTGTTGTCTAATTTTTATTCATAGAGTTATGATCATCCTATTTGACTTTAAATTAGAATAAATTATAATAATTGATTATATTATGTTTTATTCTTTTTCACAATGAATGAAACTATTTTCCACATAATTCGCATTTTTGAAATACTTCTTACATCAGGCAGTTTGTTTCTCATAATGAATATTGATAAATCAAGTGTCCTTGTGTAATAATGTTTCATTATTCCCTTATTTAATCCATGAATGGATTATCTAAAAATAATATTTTAATCTAGGTTAATTTATCTACCTCAAATAAAATAAAGATATTTTGATACAAATGAATATATTACTACTCCTCTTACTGTGTGTGTTTTGAACAAAAGTGTTTTAAAAGTTATAAAAAATGGAAATTCATTTCACATTCATAAGTTTTTTATTTGTCTCCCCATTTTAAAAAAACATCATGTATTTTCACATATCTATATTGATGATTGTTATTTTAAAATCAATGGTTTTCTTAGATTTTCACTAAAAATCTTATAAAAAGTCTTTTAGAAGGGACACATAATAGATTATTTAATTATAACAATAAAATAGTTTTCTAAAAGTTCATTTATGTTTTCAATTCCCATACATTGTATTCTTTAAATGGATTTTCCATAATAAAGATTATGTTTCGCTATTTATAATTCGATATATGTTTATATTTTTTGAGAATGAATTCATGATACCAAACAATACACATCCTAATATATTCTTTGGTGGTATCATTCACAAAACATTTTTGAAGGTTTTATTTCATATAGGTAAACAAACATTTAGGTTTCCTTTGTTACACAAGGGATATTCTATTTTATAACCATCCACCTTTTTTCTATGGGTATCTTATGATACCTTCATTATAGTATTTATTTATCCATATATGCATTTCTTTATATAGTGCCAACATCAAATTATAAATAAATTAAAATGGATGGTGTTCTCCTAGGATGAATTTAATTATATTGAAAAAAGGAAAGTATTAGTGTTCTGAAAATTATTATTCAAATTTAGAAGATTATTGAAAATTTGGGTATGTATTATTTTACCATTAACTATATTTTTATGGATGGGTTGTGAAAATTTTATCCATTTGATTAACATGTGGATAATTATTAACATTCTTGATGATTATATATTTCTATAGTAGGTGGAATAAGAATTGGCATTCCAAATTTTCAACTGTATGGTTAACCATGTTATTATTCTGCTAGAGGTTCATTAGAAAATGGTATAAAATATTTTTTTGGTCACTATATAGAATGAATTATACGTAACCGTGTGATGTGTCGAACCTAGAATTATATATCCCTTAAATATTTAAATTAAATGCATATATTTTATGGTATTTTAATAAACTATGGGAAATAATTTAATTTATATTCTTGTTAATATTTGGATTATTTAATTGGATTTTTAATTCTCGGTAGGATATAATGATTATTTAAAAAATGAACAAAAATGAGATGACTATAGCAAGATGGAGAAACATTACATCATGGAACATATTATCATGGCTTGACATTGAAAATTTACAGCTACTTTGGAGTTTCACATAGTTGAAGAATCTAGATAGTTTAATATTTTTGATATAAAAGGAGGATTTAAGGATTGTTTTGGAGCCACGTAAAATGCCATAGAAAATGGATTTGTTCCATAAAAATTAGAAGTATGATGTAGGTTTTTTAGGATAGATAATATTCACACTATAGAATTAATTTTTGGAAGTAATTTCATCGATAGAGAAAACATAGAGAAATAGATCCACACAATCAGTGATTTTAATTTTCTATTCTCGTTTTAAACATTTCATCATCAAAAAATAATGATAGATTAAAACTCATAGGATTTATGAATATATCTATGTCTTTGTTGTTGACCTCAATGCATGTAGTCTAATCAATTCAAATCAAATTTATTACCAAATGTTGACTCGGGGATAATATTACTTCTTTAAATAGAGGCTAGAGTTATTCAATAATGGAGTCATTATTATAAGGGGGATGAGGTGACACTCGACTGAGGAGTGACCAAATCCTGACTATTTCTATGATAGTATTATTATTTTCTTACCTCCTCATGGTTAATAAAATGTGGTAGATATTTTTTGTGGAGTGAATGATGAAAAGTTATTGAAAGAATAAGGTATATTATTTTTAAATTTCAATTAATGTTCTAATCTCATATTTTTTCATTCAATTTACATCCAAATTTATTTTTTTGAACATTGTAATAGGTTTTAGTAAGTGTATTTAATTTATTTATTTCATTATTCATGATAATTTCCATGTTAAATTAAATCTTATTATTTAGTATGAGATCTATTATTTAGTACCTCACTATGATCACTGGGAAAGTCAACATACTATTTAAAAATATGGTTTTTTCAATCCATTCTATTTTAATTCATTGTATGTAACTATATGAAAAGTATATTTTATGACATTAATCTCATACCATTACCATTAAACCTGATTGGAATCAGGTCAAGTGATTGTTTGACTATAAATAAATCATTTAATACTTTGACATTATATGAACCTATATTTATTACTTCCCATCAACCAATCCAATTTTCTTGATCCCTAAAATAAAATCACTCCTTTTCCAATTAATTTATTTGACATTTTCATTATAAAATATTTTCGGTATTTGTTATTTAATTAATATTCTCACAAATCATGTCCATATGGTTTGGACCATAGAATTTCATTTCTAATACTAGCTAATAGATTTGTATTTTTTTATTTGTGTTTTAAATTTATAAATTTGGTAACCTCTGATGAATTAATGACACTGTGGGGTTTCCAAATGTTTTCCATTTATAACGAGAGAAGTATAGATTTTATTAGTTTAATAATTTAGCTAAATTATTTTCACATCTTCTATATTACCTGATTTTTAGTTTAGGATATTATGTATTTATTTCTATCACATTTCACTACAGATGTGTATTTATGGATATTTTGGAAGTTAATTATTGTAAGTACATATTTTACCTCCTTTTCAAATATTTAATAAAATTAAATGAGGAGCATAAAAAATAATAACTATTAAAAATAGTTTCTATAATATTACCCCTGAGAAGAGGATTCTACACTCTATATCCCATAATTTAATTTCAAAAATGAATTCAATGAGAAAATATGCTTGGATAATGAAGCATATGTACATAAAACTTCCAATGATTATTTTTTTAAATAAGATTTAATAGAATTTTAAGAATCATAGGATAAAGGATAATGTAATCTTGCTGCTAAAATTGAGTGGCCCAACAAAGAAATCAGAACACTGGGAAAAGATGAAGACAATGAAATATGAAGAACTGTTGCTATGTATTGTTAAAAAAGATTCCATAAAAACAAGTATTGTCACTGATGGAAGAAGGAAAATAATATGTGGATATATCTAAATAATATTATATAGAATATATTGATGATATAAGTTCACTATAAAATAAGTATGAATAACACAGAGTTATCTACACTGACTATTGTAAATAAAAACTAAAAATTAAATTTTTAATACGGTTGAAAACAATTTTAAGGGGTTAAGTGAGAACCCAAACATTGACCAACCACACACATGGAGTAAAGATTCAAAATACATCACCACCCTATTCTATATTATGTAAAACAAATCAGTTTCATGCACCATATAAAGAACACAATCATACATTCATTGAAGCCACAAATTAGGATTTATTCTTGGGAAGCATTGAATTGTGAAATTTAATTTACCTCTAGTTAAACTCCTCAAGTAAATAAATTATCAGAGTTCATATGTTCAATATTTATAGCTTGACCCCTTGGGGAGAGGGGAGGGGAATTGGAGATATTCAAACTAAGGTTTTATAATATAGGTCATTCCTCATTTCCAAAACATCACATAAAAGATGAAGAACCTCCACTCAAGTCTAAAGGATCACAAAAAGATATCCTCACAAGACCCATCGAATGAAAGTTTAAATAAAATCACAAACCTCTCTTCCCTTGGGTTTTAGATACTGATCTGGGAGAATCAGTTATTCCACTTCTTGAAAAACATTCCCTGCATTGATGATGATAGGTAATTTTCTCTAAAAAATGGTTGTGAAACTCCATTAACTCTCTTAAAATGACTTTTCTCAAGATGTTCCTCTCACCATCCATTAATAGTGACTACTTTAGCTACAATCATATAAAATGAGGGCTTAAAATTCACTAGAAAAATATCATTATTACCACGGAATCATCCTTCCATCCCCTTAAGATTAAAAAATGTATTTCTTCTAGAACCACCATCCTTTAATGAATTTTTGTATACCCAATTAATTAACATATCATATTTAAGAGTGAGAGAACTAGAACTCATTTTACCTAAGTCCCCCAGGGGGATTACTTTAGATATTATAATATTTTGGATTTCTACCATAGTATATATTGAATACTTATCAATCCACAATGGGTTTGTTTCCTTTCTTATTCTTCATAAATAAATCTTTCACCAAATATTGAGTCAGATGAGCCTCTGGAAAAGTAAGTTAGTTCTTTGAGGAATCACCAAGCCTTCCATCTTCATCCTACACACGAGAAGAATGAGACATAAACCCCAAAGTTGAAGTAGAAGTAAAATAATCAAACACATCCCAATGATCATGAGAGACCTATAATCCCATACATCACTAAGAAGGGGGATCGTCATCCTATTGGATTCCCTCATCAACAATCAAAATTCCTCCCAGAGTTGGGACCTTTCGGGTAGAATCCAAACACATAGGGGAGAGACACTCTTCTAGGCACTACTTTCACCAACATTTGTGATACCTTCACTGATATACCCAATGTCCTTAACAATTACATGAAGTTCGTTATCCAATATTCCTATAGTAATGAATCAACTTCTAGATGCCTTACTTGTAACCAACACACCGAAGAACCACCTTGAGCATTGGCTTGGATATATCCAGCCCAATGTACATGTGCTTCCCCTAAGACTGATTCAAATGAAGGGTTTTAGCATCTTCAAGTAGAAATCAACCTGAGAATATCATATTGTTTTGAGAATGATCAAATTCTATAAGGGAATAGGTTTCCTTGATAGTCACAACCAAACTACCACCATTTTGAAATATTATCCCTTGATGAATTCAAAAGTCCAATGTAGGAGAAAGAAATAACGGTAATCAAAATGATAGGATTCCAATGAAAATTCACAATAAATATCATCATCTCGGTTAAGATGAAAACTGATAATATGTTTATCAAGAACCTCAAAATAATCTAGCGTCCAATGATTCAAAGAAGAGATGACATACCGTTCAAATTTCTCCAATGATGACCTATTAGAACTGAATATTAAAATGCGTGTGTGAACATGAAAAGAGGATAAATCACGTAACACCATAGTCGACATCCAAATAATCGGAGAACCCACGCATGAAGTTTGAGGCATCGGTCTGACCAAGATGGGGGGACATGACAGACCTTCAGAGGAAGGGTGGAAGGAAATTAGGTAACCCTATGTAGGTCCAAAAGGAAAGGCAAGGATGGGATCACCATACTGACAACTAGACCACCCTGAACTAACCTATTTCGGGGGGATGGAGCCGTTGAAAGGCCCTCCTATAAGGTAACTACGTCTAGGGCTCAACTTCCCCCAATCATCCCCAACATTATATTAGCTTTATGCTAATGTCTATGTAAAAAATAAGAATGAGTTTTTGGATCCTGAATTAATCATTCAAACTCAATGAATAGATCCATCCATTGAAAATGATAAATTATACCAATTCTAGATGGCTATTAAACTATTCCTTCTTATATTGATATTATCTGGACTTTGGAGAAGATGAGATGAGTTTTGTGGATTTCCATGTCAGATTTGGCTTAACTCGATATAGTTATTTCTATATCAAACTCCAATAAGCTATCACATTTATAGTAGAGCTAAATTATTGTAAAAAATAGATTCATTCAGGAGGAAACCCAAATATTTGTTTTTCATTCTAGAAATTCAAATTTTCTTATTTCTTAGTATTTTATTTTATATTAGGATTTAGTTTCGATTTACCTTATTATTATTTTTTTATTTAATACACCTTCAATTTCAGTTGTTTGTTTTTATTCTTTTGTTCTAAAATAAAGACACCAAGAGGAAATAAGTGTCATGAAAATGATAAAGCATACAGTATAATTAATGTAACCTATATTGATGAATAATCAAAATGGTAGAATGAGTTTCATTTATTTATTTTATGTTCCATCGCAATTTTAAAATTTATTTATAGATTTTAACAACAAATTTCATTCCATTCCTTGATTTCTATTTTAACCACTAGTTTATAGTATATATATTGTTTAAAATTATTACCATACAATGTTTTAAATTTAGTTATCAATAAATTTGAATGAGAAAATGGGAAATGAATTAGTAGTGATAAAAATGTGTTGTTGGAATTTAAGAATCATGATTTAGGGGGGTTTGTTTGATACTTGTTAATAAATATTTTCTTAGATTTTTCCTACCCAAAATTTTGGATATTTTCGTTGATTTGTTTTAATATCCATATCTACTAAAATAAGTAATTGTTTGAACCATTATTCTCATTCCTATGTCATTTTTATAAATAATATGTCTCTTGTATTCTATAGTATATATCATGAGATACTAGTGAATGTAATATTCTAGAACATGTATATAATATTATCAAATATATGTCTAAATAGAATAACTATTAACATGATTGAAACTTTATTTTGTTTAACCCAAGATCCATGGATCCACTGTGAATTAATCCTTTGTTTTCTATTATATTGAATGAATGAAATTAATATGAAATTAAACATATTAAAAACCTATTATATTTATCACCACTATAATATTAGTGTTTTTAAAGATTTTCAAATGAATATGTGGTGGAAGGGGATGTACATGGTGGGTGGGTATTCACTTATTTAGGAGACTTTAGTGAGGGGTTTATTTTTATATTTGGTAGAGAGGTTGTATATAATTTATTATAACTTATTATTCACAATTATTTATCAAAAGAATACTAAAATAAATAATAAATAATAAAATAAAAAATGGTTTGTATCTTGGGAGGATAAACAATTACAACTTACATACAATAACCATTTGGTTACATGTTGCGTTGTGATGGATATGATATTTTTATTCAATATAACTTTTAAGTAATAAAAAGTAAGAGAGTTTGATTCATTAACTTTTTTTAAATGTTTTATTACCACACTTTGATAAATGGGGGATGGGGATATGTCCTTTTTTCCATACTAGGATCATTTCCTGTTAGTTCATCTTTTCATATCATGCATTGTGTTTCAGAGTAATACTCCTTTTATCTTTATCAATTTTCACACAATTACCCACATAACTTTTAGACTCAGAGAAATTTAAACATGATATGAGGTCATCATGATTAATTATGACATCTATATTTATTCATTGGAGATGTTATATTATTTTCAAGCATATGGTAAGTGACATATTCTAGTGGTATGTGCAAAACCATACTTTCCTATGTATGTTGATGATGATAAAAAAATTTGAATGTGGGTTGATTTAAAATTGAATGTATATTAAAAGAAATAGAAATGATAAACATAAACTTTTAGCTCTATATTATACCAACTATATTGATCCAAACATTTTACCTGTATTGTTACTTATTTTGTGTAAATAAACTCTTAAAAAGTGGAACCTAAATATCATACGTCCTAGTGTCTTTATAAGACTATATTCATAATATTTCCAAACGAAACTAAAATATGACATGATTATGTTTTTTTTCAAAAATTACCTTTTAAATATCTTGAGCTCTTTAAAATACATAATATATTCTAGGGAATACATAAAATAAATGGATGTGAAAAAATCCTTGCAATGGAATAAACATGATAATGAACCATAATACTTGATTCAATTCATAGACATAATATCATTTGATAAAATGAACTTGAGTAATAACATGGAAGAATAATTTAAATAATATAGTATCATTAGATCATAGAAAAATAATAATTTTTGGAAAAACATATATCATAACATTAACACGAGTCAAGGACAACTTCCTATACAATATCACATGGTGGAAAATATCCAATAATGGGTTAGGCTTACTCACTAATCCCATACATAACATCTCATGAAAAAATAACTTTTCATAATATGTTGCAGTACTATCTTGGTGCACCCATCATTTCATGTACATATTTATATATGATAAAATAAATGAAATCCATTATATGGTATAATCATAATAATTACCCACGGAATGCATTTGGTGGCATAATCTTGTTTTTTGTCATAATAAAAGGTGATTTCACAAATAAGGACTTTTATAAATGAATATAATCCACATATTACACGCGTCAAATAAATGGATAATTGGATAGGTATATGTGAAAGAGGCTTATATTCATAATTCATAAGTAATATTGAACATCAAATGTTTTCATCATTTATTAAAAAAAAATTAAAAGATGACATGGAATATTTCTTGATTGAAATACTCCCCTTCACTTTGAAATCACTTCTTCAAAATACTAAAATTTCTAAAATATTATAAAAAAATATTATAAAATAACCATGGAAAATTTTAATGGATGATTCAATGAATTGAGAAGTCATGATTATAATAAATCAGCAGTAAGAATTAAATAATATTGAATTAAATGTATAATTCACATTAAGGATCTTTTAAGGTTTAGAGTTTTAGGGAATTAGGACATAACTATTACATTACATCTCAAAATTACAACATAGACACTTCTACGGAATTTATATTTTATCATAAAATAAAAACTCTTTAAAAAAGGGGCATGTCTAGTCCAATGTTTTATATAGAATGAATTTTCCAAGATCTCATCCTTGACCATATTCATCTTTAGGTCCTGTGAAAATATTTCAAAACATGGGATGAGTATAAAAATCTCGTTAATGGTTATAAAAAAATGAAAGAAAACATTAGTTCATCATTTCGTAAATGACTTATGATCTTTAATATACCTCATGAAATCATAATATTTATCAATAACACATAGAAAGCATTAATGATAAAGGTAAATTCTGGCATCCATATAATATATACATTGTAGCTATCATAGCTACGTAACAAGTTACATTTGGAATACCCATCATAGTATATTCCTTAAATATATTATGAGAAACATTCACGTTTACCTCCAACCCATTACCGAATACATTGGAGAGATATATTGAGCTCACCCACCCTATGTTTATCACAGAACCTCATGTATAGTTAACAATGCCCATGAACCATAACATATTAATAACACATAAAAAACATAAAAAGAAAGATAACATTTCTACATTTCAATCAGAATATATCATTTAAATATATTGACATAAAAAATCCATTATAAAAACCATATTCAATACCAAAATACAAAAAAGATTATATGGTATTTATTTTCCTTTTAAAAATATTATGGCTTGTTAAGGAATCTAAAGGTCAAATAATACTCTCAGTGGTGGAAAGGTGGTTGTCATCGCTTATGTTAAAAAGAAGCATTATTTTTTTCATTTAGTAAAATGATTCATAGAAAAATATTTCCTTGCAATGAAATGAAAATTTAAAGGAGTTTATATAGCTTATAATATAAATTTTGTATTAAAACAAAATATTCTTCAATGAACGGAGATGTAGATGAAGTCCCTTACCTCATGTCCAACATGACCCGTTCATTATTTAATCTCTAGAATAATAAACCAATATTAATTTATACTTTATTAAGATCCTTTTTAAAATTTATTATTCCTTTTATATCACATGTTACTATGTTATAAACATTATTTAATCATTTAAGTTAATAACGGTCATTTTTTCAATATTTGATACTTGGGTCAAAAATGAACTTCTTATATATACATGTTTTCTATGTGGTCGAAATTTCATTATATCCAAAATTATATTCATGATTTAGATATCATATATATCATATATATCCATTATATACATGTATTTATAATAGACCCTAACATTTTGAGGGTAGAAATGAAATTCACTATTCATGGAGACGGTAAGCCCTACGTACGCATGAACGCTAATTTCATTTCTATTTCTTATTTTAATGGAATTAAAACATAATGATACATAAGTGTATTATAATTCTAGTATGATATCATATATAATATCAATAACATCATAATTTATACCTACCACATATGGCATTAACGAGTCATATCACATTGAGGGGTGGTAGTCCGCACTTCCTCAAATGAAATTATCGTGTTTACCCATAATGTATACCATAAAGTTATCCTGTAAATGAAAATTATAGAAGAATAAATAAAAAAACATAATATATATATATATATATATATATAATATATATATATATAATTAGTACCATTATAATGGCCACCGTGAGAGGTTGTATGAGATAATTGAATAATCATCGTTTCGTGAGGCGTTAGTGTTCCATCCACAGAAACAGTATGATCTTTACCCATTAGATGGACGTGTGTGTAAGTTTAGTTTGAATACATTACATAAAAAAATCCTAGTATATTTAAGATACATTTTTTTTTCAAATAAAATAATAAAAACATTTTAGGGGTTGTATAAGTGAAATAGAATAACATATTTTAAAAGAAACAATTTCCTTTAATTCGGGTAACTCCATTTTTTCTGAACCAAAAGAACTTCTTGAAGTACTTTATTACTAATTTATGACTTCTAAGATGAATATGGGGATCTTTAGATCTTATTTTGGCAGTGGTTGTATGATCCAAGGGTCTTGAGATGTGTGAGGATTGGGTTAGAGGTGAAGGCTTTTAATAGGGGGAGGGGCTCTTTTGGAAAGTGTGAAAATATTATTTTATTATATAATTATTTTTTGTTTCTAATGGTGCAAAACTTATTAAAGACGAAGATAATATGACTGATGGTCTAAATAAAATCATCCTATAAGAATTGTATAGGTTTTTTATTTCATTTTAATCTTTATAATATTATTTATTTACATCATTTATTAATGAGGTAAACATTGCATCATTATTGTGTCATCAATAATTTTATTTATTTGATGTCTAAAAATATAATAAAAATACCATGATATAGGAAATTGCTTTATCTTTTCAATAGGTATTTATAGTTGAAAATATAACTTATATAACCCCTTGTAAAAAATAATTTATTAAAAGATATTGGTTTATGTATTTTTTGTCTTTACTTTAAATTAATTAATATAAAGTGTCATTATCACTCTTAGGTGGCTCCATGGGGTCCCCAAATATACCAAAGGATTCCCATGCTCTACCATGACTCATACAATATGGTTAAGACAATTGTTAAGGTAATTTGGTATTATTATGATATCAATTTTACCTTGAATTACTCCATTTACCTTTAACCTCTGTAAATAAAACTCAAAAGTTACTATTCACCAAAAATTATTTTCCTCTTATTGAACCATATTTTACAAACTAATAACAACCATGTATGAAGGATTTTTAAAATTCAATCCACAAAAGCGGTAAAATTTCATTTAAAGGAAAAAGTTTGTTTTTAACTACTACATAGTGGTTTCACTATTCATCAAAAATTGATGTTTTTTCGAAAAATACCAACATTTCAGATTAATATATATTTGATATTACGAATTAAAAAATTATGTCTAATTTTCAAAATTCAAAACATATAATTTGGATTAATTAATTTAAAAATTAATTCCCATTGTAAAAACAAAAAACGTGTTTTTAAGAAATTTTAACTATCAAAAGATTGACACTTGTTTATGTCCAATTTCAAAGTGATATTAATCCCAATGACCAAAATTGGATTAAATGGTAAAAATATAATTTTACTATACTTTAAAATAAATTAAAAATATAATATAACCCTATAAATAAATTAGATTAAAAGTTAGTTCGAATTAAAATATAATATCTTTAACTATTCATCAAAAAATGAATTTTATCAAAAAAAATACCAAAATCTTACCCAAAGTGAATTTTGAGTTCCCGATTCTAAATAATAATTTTATTTTTTCAAAAAGAACTTATAAAAGTGACCAAAAATATATTTAAAAAGGGTTACCCCCTTAAAAGGCGGCAAATCAATATTTTAAAGTAAATTGTGCTTAAAATTATATTCATTAACATTTTAAGCCTCTAAATTTTATAGGTTAAATGTAAAAACATTTAACAAACATTTATAATAATATTATTATTATTTCCATTCATTCCCTCCAACACAATGTCTAGGCGTTAACAACCATTTAAAATAATAATATTATATTATTATTGTGCAACGTAAGATTTCAAAGAAACTCGTTGTTGTGTATCGTGCACGCCGTCAAAAATAGAAATCCCTTCATTGTAAAATTAAAAATTAATTCACAAAATATTAATTAAAATGAAAATATATTATTTCCATATTTACCTGGGATGTTACATACTTACCGCCTTTTGAAAATTATGTCCTCGCAATTTTATTCACTTATCAATTTAATGGTGGTATTTATCCCTAAAAGCATTTTCATATTCCCATGATTCCTCTTCATCCATTTGGTTTTTCAACAAAACCTTTACCTATTTAATCACCTTATTCCACAAAAAATTCTCTCTACAGTCAAGAATATGGACTAGTTGTTCCTCATAAGAGAGATTCTCTTCCAACTGAACTACCACTGGACTTAAAACATGAGATAGATCTGGAATATACTTTCTTAACATTGAAACATGAAAAAAATTGTGAACCTGGGACAAACATGGAGGTAAAGCCACTCTGTAAGAAACTGATCCAACATTCTCTAGGATTTCATAGGGTCCAATGAACCTCGGACTCAACATTCCCTTCTAACTAAAATTAATCACACATTTCCATGGAGAAACTTTGAGAAAGACATGATCACCTACCTCAAATGAAATATCCTTCCTCTGGTTATCTTCATACCATTCCCTCCTACTCTAAGTTGGTCTCATGTTCTACTAAATCAACTGAACCTTTTCAACCATCCCTTTTACCAATTCTAGTCCCATCAACTTCCTTTCACCTACTTCATCCCAAAAATCTAGTGTTCGACACTGCTTCCCATATAATGCCTCAAATAGAGAAATCTATATAATAGAATGAAAACTATTATTATAAGAAAATTAATCCAACGAAATATTTTGGCCCCAAATTCCCTGGTAATCTAATGAACAAGCATGTATCATATTCTCCAAGGTCAGAATTGTTCGTTCGGACTGCCCATCTGATTGAGGATGAAAAGTTTCACTAAAATTTAATTCAGTTCCCAACGACTTCTAAAGGTCTTTCCAAAAGTTAGAAGTAAACCTTGGATCATGATCATATACCATAAAAAGGAGAACACCATGAAACCTAACTATCTCTTTATCATACAACTGAGAAAGTTGATCTAGAGAAAAAGTATCTCAAATAGGAAGGACATGAGAACATTTATTCAACTGATCAATAATAATATAGATTGAATTATTACCTTAAGATGTCTTTATTATTCCCACAATTAAGTCTTTGGATGTATTTTACCATTTCTACTCTGGCACTAGTAAAGACTGGGGTATCCCTTTTGGTAACTTCCACTCTTCTTTAAACAGCTGACAAGTCAAACACTTCACAGTAAAATCAGTAGTTTCTCTTTTCATTCCATCCCACCTCTAATACTCCCAAAGATATCTATAAATCATAGTACTTCTGGGATGAACTGAAAACAGGGAACTATGAGCTTCACATAACAACTCATTATTCAACTGTGAATCACAAGGCACACATAATATCTTTCCAAATCTCAAAAATACAATCATTATCAACATTTAATTCAGTTAACTTACCCATATGAACCAACTCTTCCTTTTTCTGAAACTCACTGTATTCCTTTTGTTCTTTCTTTATTCTATTTGATAGATATGATTTTACTGACATCTGAAACAAAATAGAAGAACTTCTTGCACCAAAAAACTATTTTTCAAATATCATCAAATCAAAAACCAAAGGATCTCATTCTAAATGTATCATGGTTAATGAAGCATTACATTTCTGACTCATAGCATTAGCCACTTTATTTTCTTTTCCTACATGGTAAAGTATCGTGAAATCATAATCCTTAATTAAATCCAACCAACTACATTTTTTCTAGTTCAATTATGTCTGATTTATTATATACATCAAATTTTTTTGGCCAGTATATATGTCACATTTTACTCTACAATAATTATGCCTCTAAATTTTTAAAGGAAAAACAACAGAAGTTAATTCCAAATCATGTGTAGGGTAATTTAACTCATGAGGCTTCAACTGATGTGAAGAATAAGAAATTACCTGATCATTCTTCATAAGGAAACCTCTAATTCCTTTCAATGAATCATCACTATAAATAACAAACTCACAATTTCTAGAATGTAGTTCCAAAACTGTAGAATTAACCAATATTCTTTTCAATTCCTAAAAACAATCATCATATTCTTTTATCCAAATGAACCTAACACCTTTTCGATATAACTTAGTCATTGGACTAGATAACAATGAAAAATTATCAATAAACATTTGATAATAACCTGCCAAACCAAGAAAACTATGAATCTCGATTATATTTGTGGGTCTTTTCCATTCTTAAAAAACATTTGTTTTAGCAGGATCAACAGTTATTCCATTTTTTGAAACAATGTGACCAAGGTAGGAAATTTGTTGTAACTAAAACTCACACTTACTGAATTACCCAAATAGTTTATTTTCTTTTAATGTTAGTAAGAAAACCCTTAAATTACTTTCATGCTACTCTTTACTTTTAGAATAAACTAAAATATCATCAATGAACACAACCACAAACTTATCCAATAACTCACAGAAAATTATATTCATAAGACCGATGAATATAGAAGGTGCATTGGTTAAACCAAAAGTCATAACTAAAAATTCATAATGTCCATATCTTGTATGAAGTACGGTCTTTAGAATGTATTCTTCCTTTACTTTCAATTGATGGTACCCTGATCTCAAATCAATCTTCGAAAAATACAGAGCTCCCTGGAGATAATCATACAAACCATCGACCTGAGGTAAAGGATAATTGTTCTTAATAGTGATGTTATTCAATACTCTATAATCAATGAAAAGTCTCAATGAAACATCTTTGTTTTTAATGAATAATAATGGAGCTCCCCATGGGGATGTTCTAGGTAGAACGAAACCTTTATCTAATAACTCCTTCAATTTATTATTTAACTCTAAAAGTTTAATTTGAGCGATTTGATAAGGGGTTTTGAAATTGGCTCGGCATTAGGAACTAAGTCAACAGTAAATACAACTTCCCTATTAGGTATAATACCAGGAAAATAATCAAGAAAATATCAATATACTCATTTACCACTGGAACATCATTAATCTGAGCAGTTCCTTTGTTTTCATCAATATGTGCAATATAACATTCATTTCCATCTTTTACTAGTTTCTTAGCTTCTTGATATGTTATCAAATGTAAGGGTTCATTCCTATACACAAAATGAAAATATTTATGAAAAGAAATCTCTTTTTCTCTGTATTAAATATTAGCATTATAAATATAAATACAATCCATACCCAAAATAATATCAAACTCTACTAGAGGAAAAACAATAAGGTTTGCAAGTAGATTCTTTCCACACACAAGGACAGAAAGGTTATTATAATTTATTTTTGTCTCAACATTTCTTCCAGGTGTTTCTACCATAAGTTCAGGATTCATATCTTGATATGGAATTCCCAATTTACTGAAAACTTCTCAGAAATTAATGAATGTGTAGATCTCAAATAAAACCAAACATTGGCATAATATGAAAAAACAAACAGTATACCTGATACTACTTCATTTTATGGCCTAACATCTTCTAAAGTATTTTCAAAGGACTTCACCACCCCTTTATGCATGTAGTATGGTTGATTTCACTCAGTTGAGTTCTTAATTGGACACTCATTCACAAAATGAACCATTTCATTGCACTTAAAACATGATTGTAAATCAGATTTTGTCTTACCATTACCCTGATCTTTTTCAGCGCAATTACGAGCTTTTTGTCCCATTTTACCACATCCGAAACACTTACCAGAATTCAAAAGACATTCCGCAGCATTATTTTTACCACAATATTCAAAAACTGTAAACCTAAGTTACTTACCATTAGAAGTTATTAAATAGGTCTTCCCTTTCACCTGCCACCTTCACCACTTATTCTGTTGTTTGTCAAAGAACACCTGATCATTGGCAGAATCCATTTCCACCTTCTCTGCACATCGAATAAGATTTTCATAAATTTTGAACTCACGAGAATATAAATCCATTTGATAATATAGCATTAATCCTGAGTAAAAACTGTTGATTTTACTATCAAGATCTCGTATGAAATTTGGAGCATACCTTTCCATTCGAGAGAATGTTTCTTCATAAGAAGCCAATGAGTCATCCTCCTACTTCAATTCTAGGAATTTTTTTCAATCCAATGAAGAACCACTTTAGGAAAATATTTCTCAAGAAACATACCACTGAAGTCATCCCAGTCGAGAGCACCCAATCTCCTCACTATCCCTGATATTTTTCACCATCGACCACCACTGATCAACTTCACCTTCAAAATGATAAAGAGTGACACTAAATTTTTGATGTTTTGAACACCCCATGAGATAAAAAAATTTCTCCAGTGCTTTAATACACCCTTTAGCTAGCATAGGGTCAGTTGATCCTCTGAATGATGGGGGATGTTGCCTCATGAAATTATCCACTACTGACATGATCCTCTGTGGTTGATCTGGTTGATCTCGTGCATGGATACCACCACCATTTATAGCCTGAGTTAACTGTGTGATCACTATAGAAAATTCTTCAGTTCCGATTCCGACCATCTGAGGATGCTGATTTGGATTATTGTTTTCCTCCAGATGTCATCCCAACATAGCTGCCCTATTTCCTCTACATAAATACATTCTCAGCATAAAAATATCTTTGTCAAAGTAACAGGGTAATCTGTAAATGCTATATCATTTCAATATAAACATAAAGTAATTTATGGATATTAATATGACAATACAATAACTCCTAAAGTTATCTAAATTGACCTATGATACCAACTACAAGGACCTGGCCTTACACATTACATAATCATGAATTAAACGAATAATTCACATTGAGGATCTTTTCAGATTACGAGTTTTAGAGAATTAGGCTATAGCTATTATAGTACATCTCATAAATTACAAGGTAGACACTTCTACTCAGTTTCCATTTTTTCATAAAATAAAAACTCTTGAAAAAGTTTCATTTCTAGTCCCATGTTTTATAAAACATGACTTTTCTTAAATCCCATCCTTGACCCTATTCATATTTACGACTGGTGAAAACATTTTAAAACTTGGGATGAGAATAAACAGCTCAGTAAGAGTTATGAAACAAAGAAAGAAATCATTAGTTCATCATTGAATGCATAACATAAGCTCTTTAACATACCTTATGAAATCATAATATTTATGAATAACAAATAGAAAACATAAGTCATAAAGGTAACTTGTGGCATCCATATCATTCATACATTGTTGCTATCACAACTAGGTAGGGAGTTACAATTGGAATACCCATCAAAGTATATGCCCTAAATATCATAGGAGAAACATTCACATTCACCTCCATTCTATTACCCAATGTAATTTAGAGTTATCTCAAGCTCACCAACCCTAGGATTATCATGTAACCACTCGTACATGTAACAATCCCTAAGAACCGTAACATATTTATAACACATAAAACAAACATAAAGGAAAGATAACATTTCAACATTTCAATCACAATATATCATTTAAATATATTGACATAACAAACCCATTATAAAAACCATTTTCAATACCAAAATATGAAAAGGATTATATGGTATTTATTTTCCTTTTAAAAACATTATGGCTTATTAAGGAAGGAAATGATCAAATAATACTCAGAGTGGTGGAAAGGTCGTTGTCACCGCTTACATTAAAAAGAAACATCATTTTTTCATTTAGTAAAATTATTTGTAGAAAAATATTCCCTTTGAATGAAATGAAATGAAAAATAAGGTTATACAATATATAAAAGAATTCCCTGTATTAAAACAAAATTTTCCTCATTGAAAGGCGATTGAGACGAAGTCTCGTACCTCGTGTCCGACTTGACCCGTTCGTTCTTTAATCTCATGAATAATAATCTAAAGTTAATTTATACTTGATTAAGCACCTCCTAGAAATTTAATATTCCTCTTATATCACATATTACCATGTTATAAACTCTATTTAATCATTTAAATTAATAATGGTTGTTTTGTCGATCTTTGATACTTGGGACAAAAAAGAACTTCTTATATTTACAACTTGTCTATGTAGTCAAAATTTCATTATATCCAGAATTATATTCATGATTTAGATATCATATATATCATATATATCCATTATATACATGTATTTATAATAGAACATAACATTTTGAGGTTGGAAATGAAATGCACTATTCATGGAGATGGTAAACCGTACGTACGCATGAACACTAATTTCATTTCTATTTTTTATTTTAATGGAATTAAAACATAATGATACACAGTTATATGATAATTATAGTATGATATGATGTATAATATCGTTAACACCATATTTTATATGTACCACATATGGCATTAACGAGTCATATCACATTGAGGGGGCGGTAATCCGCACTTCCTCAAATGAAATTATCACCTTTACCCATAATGGAAACCATAAAGGTATGCTATAAATGAAAAATAAGGAATCATAAAGAAAAAATAAACATAATATATAAGATATTTAAATACAGTACCGTCATAATGTCCACCAAGAGATGTGGTAGGAGATAATTGAACAATCATCATTTCGTGAGGTGTTAGTTTGCCATCCATAGAAACAGTATGTTCTTTACCGATTAAATGGATTTCTGTGTAAGTGTAGTTCAAATCCTTCTCATACCAACATTATAGTATATTTAGGATACTATTTTTCTTATAAATTAAAATAATAAAAAGTGTTTAAGGGTTGGAGAAGTAAAATAAAAGAAAATAATTTAAAAGAAATTGTGACCTTTAATATGGGTAAATCCAATTCTTTTTAACCAAAAAGACTTCTTGAAGTTACTTCTGCATAATTTAAGGCTTATAAGTGGATGATAGAGATATGAGAGCTTATTTGGGCAGGGTTTGGATGATCCAAGGGGATTGAGAGGTGTGAGGAATGGGTTATAAGTGAGGGATGTTATAAAGGGTAGGAGGGGCTCTCAAGGAAAGTGTGAAAATATTATTTTATTATATAATGATTTTTACTTTCTAAAGGTTAAAAACTTATTAAAGTCGATGATAATATGACTTAGGGTCGAAATAAAATCATCCAATAATAATTGGATAGGTTTTTTAAATTATTTTAATCTTTATAATATTATTTATTTAAATCATTTATCAATGTGATAAACACTGCATCATTATTGTGTCAAAAATAATTTTATTTATTTGATATCTAAAATATATATAACAAATACCATGATTTATTAATCCTTTTTATCTTTCCAATTAATATTTATAGTAGAGATGATAACTTATATAATCCCTTGTAAAATTTAATTTACCAAATGATATTTGTTTATGACATTTATATCTTTACTTTATATTAATTAATATAAAGTGTCATTATCACTCTTAAGTGGTTCCATGAGGTCCCAAAACTGACCCAAGGATGCCCATGGTCTTCCATGAATCATCCAATAAATTTATGACATGTGTTAAGGTAATTTTTTTTATTATGATATTCTTTTTACCTTGAATTACACTATATACCTTTAACCGTGGTAAATAAAAGTCAAAAGTTACTATTCACCAAAAATTATTTTTATCGTCCTGAACCACATTTTACTTACTAAAAAACCATCTATGTTATATTTTTGAAATTAAATCCACATATGTGGTAAAAGTTCAATTCAATGTAAGTCAGTTTTTAACTATAACTTAGTGTTTTCACTATTCATAAAAAATTGATGTTTTTCAGAAAACTACCAAATATTCAACCGAAGATATATCTGATATTCCAAATTCAAAAATTATGTATATTTCACCAAATTCAAAACATAGATGTTATATTAATTAATTTAAAATTATTTATCTTTGTCAAAAAAAATATTGTTTTTAAGAAATATTTATTATCAAATGATTGACACATGTTTGTGTCCAATTTCAAAGTGATATTCATCCCAATGACCAAAAACGGATTAAATGGTAAAAATATAATCTCACTGTACTTTTAAAACAAATATAATCTAACCATATAAATATATTATATTAAAAATCAGTTTTGAATTAAAATACAGTATTTTTCACTATTCATCAAAAAATGGTTTTTTTAGAACAATACCAAAATTTTACCCTAAGTGAATTTTGATGTATCTATTTTGAAAGAAGATTTTTATTCTGTAAAAAAGAACATATAAAAGTGAGTAATACAATATTTAAAGTGGTTTCTCCATCAAAAGGTGGTAAATCAAACTTTTAAAGTAAATTATGCTTAAAATTAGATTCATTCATATTTTAAGCCTCTAAATTTTATTAGTTAAATGTAAAAACATTTAACAAACATGTATAATCATATTTCAGTTAGTTATGTTCATTCCCTCCAAGACTATGTCTAGGCATTAACTACCATTTAAAATAATAATATTATATTATTATTATGCAACAAAAGATTTCAAAGAAACTTGTTGTTGCATATTGGGTACGCCATCGTACAATGAATCCCCTTATAGTAAAATTAACTTTTAATTGACAAAATATTAATTAAAATTAAAATATAATATTTCTTTATTTACCTAGGAAGTTACAATGATGGTGGGAATTTTTTTTCATTCCTTATAAATTTAAATAAAGCATTCATTTCACACTTTTGTTTAAATTCCAAAAATTACCTAGTTTGGAATATGAAAAAAAGCCTAATTTTTAACCATTTTAAAAAAAGTAAAGCATCGGTAAAAAAATTTCATTAAATAAATATGTAATATTATATAAAATATTAAAAATATTTAATGTAGAATCTAAATTTGGAAGAGAATGTTTTGAGATATAAAAGAGGACACAAGATTTGTATTACATATAAACAACTTTCTTGATGTTTCTGATTCAATAAGGGATTAAATGGAAAAAAACATGTCAACCAAATTCATAACTACAAGAGAATAAAATATATTTGGTTCATAGAGATAATTTTTTATTATTTCCCAAAAAGGAACGTTAAATATAAAATATCTCAAAAATAAAGGATATTGTAACCAGATTTTTTACCACATTGGTAACTTTGAAATCAAAAATAAATTGGGTATAGTAAAATTAATTGAAATATAAATTCCATGAAGTATGAATTATTCATGATATATTATTTAAATTGAGTTTGATATACACCATATAAAATTAATTAAGCATATTACATTAAAATGTTCATTAATAGTGTTAAATTGAGATGAAATCCCTTACATCGTGTATGACGAGTCATATACATACTTTATCTTCTGGAATAATGAAATTAAGATTATTATGTAAATTTTTAAGAACCTTTTTAAGGATTTTATTAATTTTATATTACTTTTTAGTATGGTATATTTATTAATGATAATTATATCATAAAAAAACATATTACATTATTAGATATACTTAGATATACTTACCATGTGTGCATTGATGAAAAAAATGTGACATTGATTCAAGAAGGTGGTAGTCTAAGCATATGAATGAACGACGTTACCATTTTTCATTAAATGAAGTAGTAAAAATTTATATGAAATACTAAATTTATAAAGTTATAACTATTTCTTTTACATAATATATATATATATATATATTAAATCCATCATCATAAACATCTATGAGAGGTTATTATTTCAAACAAATCACATTGTTTCGTGTGGCGGTAGTTCTTCGTGCACACGAATGATGGCTTCATTTTCTATTTGATATAAGTGTAGATAGACATAGGTTATTACAATAACAGAATAGCATCTCATTATAAGGGATGTATAATTTTTTTTATATAATCATCTTTAAATAATATTTTAGTTATGTTGAAGAAGAAATAAAATAAAATGCCTGGTTAATAATGATAACTCTTCTTCAGAAAACCTCTTTAGGTTTTCTAAAAAACCTTAAAATGAGAGTTTTATAATTAAAAAATGCTTATTTAATGTGATTAGGGATGTAATGAATGGTTTTTAAGATATTTTTTGATGAAAAGTTTTTTTCTCTGATTAAAAGAACGCATTGTGTTCCAGTTTTATAAGTGATATGTAGTGAAATTTTTTTAAAATACCCAAAATTATTCAATAATGGGATGTAATACTCAATCCAGGTGCCAAAAAAAATTTATAAAAGTTTTATTAGAGGGAATATATGGTTGATAATAACCATAAAAATTAAAAACAAAACATATTTTAAGCATTTTATTCCCTTTTCAATAATAGTCACTCACTTTTACCATTTTCATTTTCACCATGGTAACTAGTTTCTTTACCTACGTAATTTAACAATTAAGAATATAAATAAAATAATAATTGTTGGATAATTTAGACCCATTGATTATAATTATTATGTCTAAATTATGAAATCAAAATTCTAGGTGTGTGGACAATTAATTTTTACACAAGCATATGTAACAAGGAAACCCATCTTTTAGCTTTATCCGTAATAATCAATTTTTTTAAAATTTTACTATTAATTATGTGTAAATTTTATATTGAAATTATTATGTAATATTAATTATTCCTATTTAAAATATGGAATATATTTTATCAATATTAATTTAAATAATTGGAAGATCATAATTTAAATGGTACCCCATAAAGGTGATGAAAATGGGTTTTCAGAAAAATGCCTTTTTCAAGAAATATATAAACTTATATTAACTCTATGACTAGAAATAAATATTATATTAATTTATATTCATATATTTAGATATATTACATATAAATTTAAGGAAATTTTTTTAATAGTATTTTTTTAATTTTTTAAAATTGATAAAATTTATGGACATAAAACATTTTTATCAAAAATTGTTTTATAAGAATAAAAATATAATTATAAAAAATAATAAAAATTTCTAATTTAATTTTAATTAAAAATATTATCATAAAATATGGTTCATATTTCATTTTGAAATTAAATAAAAATATTATTATATTTTTAAATAACTTCATTTAATGAAAATAAATTAAATTATATGAAAAAAATGTAATTTTAATTGTCCACTAAAAAACTATCATGTGAGTGAAAACACAAAATTTATAACTTTTTAAATTTTTATATTATGAATTAAAAAATTATTTTCATTTTATCAAAAAAAAAAATTTTATTTTTCCCATATTAATTATAATATATTCCCATAAAAAAACAATAAAAAAATTCTAGATGAAATAATATCTCTTGTAACTATAAAATGTCTTCATTAAAAATCTGAATCTTATTTTAAATTCATTTATAAATACATTTAGATTGAGTAAGATATTTATATAAATTTCAAATTTTATTGAATTTTTTCATTCCCATAAATTTAATAGTTAGGTTATAAAATTCATATCACTAGAAGAAAAAAGTTTTTTCACGTCCAAAATTTGACATCGGTTTCTTATAAACCGATATAAAAAATGATTATGAACATTTTTTGGAATCCATTTTTAGGAAAAAACAATTCCAATAATTATATTTTTTTTACTATGTTTTATATTATTTATTAGGCTTCCATTTGATTAGTCGTGGAGAAAAAATGAAGTAACATATTAAAAGATATGGATATCAGAATTTGATCTTCTCTAAAAGAAGTCTTAAAGAATTTCAAATTTAAAAATCCATAACATTTACTCTGTAACTACGTATTAGCCCCATTACTGGTCAAATCGAATATTAATAAATGAGCTAAAATAGTGTAAAATAAATTCATTTTTAATGATGGTTTTTATGAAAATAGATTCCAAATCTATTTATTATATTTCTTTATAAAAAGGGATGCCAAAAAATAATTTTTTCATACATTTTATTGTATATTTATTTAAAACCCTACACCAAAAATATTTTTTTAACTTTTTAGTGTCTGTTTATTTCAAAAGGGATGCTACAAATTACAACTATTTTTATTTTTTGCATCATTTGTTTAAAAACAGGAACCAAAAGACCAATGTAAATCATATTTTATGTTGGTTTTACACAACATTGATGCTAAGGAGTGTTTTTGAATACACAGGATTAGTATTTCAATTTTTTCACAAGGCATGTTTATCATTTTAAAATCCCACCTATATTTTCATACAAATTTGTTGAAATATTTTTTTTACCATATGTAAATAATTTTTCTTTTTCTTTCATCATTTTCAACCTCTTCGATTCAATCAAGTTTTCAATGCATATTAAATCATTGATTTAAACACGTTTTCTTTTGTAATAATTGTTTTTCTTTATTATTATTTTCCATTATTTCAAAAAAAATCTATTAGATTTTATATAAATATGATTTATTATTATGACTTATCTAAAAATAAAAAACTTGTGTTTGAGATTTACCATCCATGGTGCAAATATAATTATCAATCATTGTTTCAATTGTCGCATGAATTATACCGTGAATATAAAATATATGGTGGTAAATAATGTATAATTTTTATAAAAACTCCTAAACCATTGAAATATGTCAGAAACATTATGTTTATTTTATTTTATTTATTGTATGTAATTTTAATTTATGTTTATAATATTTTATTTTAAACGAGTTGTATCAATTAAAACTTTGAAAAGTTCAACTTCTAATGGAAATACCTTTTTATCCATAACAATATTTTAGCACTATGACCAGTCAAACTGAATCTTTGGAAATGATCTAAAACATAGATTAAAAAATTGGCATCAGACTATGTAAAAACTGATTCAAAAATATATTCTTTCTCTTATGGTGTCATATTTTTTTAAAAACCAACACCAAAACTATTTTTTATCTTTTTTTCATTGGTTTTTAAAGATAAAATTGCCAAAAAATAAAAGTGAGGGGTTTTTTGGTCATTAATTGTTTAAAAATCTGACGCCAAAAAACAAATTTAATCTCTTATTGCATCATTTTAAGAAAACAAACATCGAGATTCATATTTTTTACATCGGTGGCATCAACATATTTTAAAAAATGATGTAAAAACTTAAAAAAATTGACTTTAAATATCATTTCATTACTAGTTTATTTATATAATAATATTTCATCATTCATTTTTTCTTATTTTTTCACATAGTGTATTCTATTGAAAATAGTTTTCATTTTGAAATATAAGGGCATTATGTTATCCCCCATCCACTAATAAATTTTATACACACAATATAAACTTGATTTCTTTAATAAAATGACTTAATTTTGATAATACATTTGTTTAAATACCACAATGTAAAAGGGATACTAAAAATTCCTCTCAAAAAGTGGGAAAAAGAAACATTATTCTTATCACATACCTATTTTCAAAAATATTAGAACATTAATGGGAAGTAAAATAATTGAAATCGAGAATAGTTTTAATGTATATATAATTATGGAGAGCGGTAGATAACAATGATCATAATAAAATTAATTTTCATGAGAAAGTCCCTAACCAAAAAAAACATAAACCAAAGAATTTTGAAAAAGGCTATCCATTTATAAAAAAATGTATTTAATTGGATAATAGTTTTTTATTTTATGTTAAATTTACTTGATTTTGGGAATTTTTTACAACATATTCTAAGAAAATTAGAAAATATACTTATTTATTAAGTAAAATTTCATCCATTAATCAATTTCCACCACAATTGCAACATTATATTCAAATAATGAGTATTCAAGATGAATTTTTTTATTCTTGAAGAACTATAATAAAATTATAAGGGATCACATAATCTAAATAGGATAACAATTCATTCCTCTAATATATATAATTTAACCCAAAATAAAAAAGTTAATATAAGTTAAGATAATTATTTAAATTAATAAACCATAATTCATTGAAATAAAAAAAATTAATCCCTAAGTCCTCATAAATAACACAAATTGTTTACCATATATTATTAGATAAAATATATAACCAAAAAACACTATTGATAAAAATACTTCTATAACATAAATATTGAATACCAATATATAAATAATTTTACCTGAATGATTTGTATAATATAATTCCTTTCATAGATAATGAGATAAACATTAGAATAAGGAATTAACTCGGATAGTGGCTAGGTTCCCCATAGTTAAGACAATAAACTATAAATGAATCTCTAGGATAAAATTTGGGTCTCAACACTAAACTCCCCATTTTTCTTAAATATTTAATTTCCACATCCCCTTATTTTAAAAATATAAAACATTTTCTTATTCCATTGATACATTCACACGGTTATCTCTTACCACCATTCTAACATGAAGGAAATTGATCCTTCGGTCCTCCATAGTCTCCTCCACTTGAGCTAATGAAGAACATTGTCCTTCTCTTCTTTGGTGATTATAAGAATTGGATATGGTACATGTTGTTAATCATATATTATGATAACTAATTTTGAATAATTATAATATCTTTAACATTGTTAATCATCCAATTTAGTTGCTCTGAATTGCTACTTTGTCCATCACAATCATCATTAACATCATTCCCCATTTATTTACTCATTGCATAAAACTAATAATCATGGTGTAGGAAACAATTATCAAAATCTTGAAAAATAATTTACAGGATGATTAAAAATGATTTTTGTTTTCAATCTATGACAACATATGTTTAACATGCATCATTAACTTATAATCTATTAAAATCCATTATTATGGTAAATAAATAAAATGTGAATTAATCCAAGAATAATCCTCAGGAGTGTCAAAATAGGTGTGCAATAAGGGAAAGCCAATAATTTAACCAAATGATGGTTCAAAAATACTCAACCAACTATTTTTAGGTTTATTAACTCTAAGTGATTCTACTCCAAAACAGTGTCCAATTTTTGTATTCAAACTTGGATGTTTTTCAAGGAAACCCACTAATATCTTTATCACAAAACAAATTAGGATATTTTCCTATTATGAAACTTATCCCTTTGGTTTCCACCAAATTTATCTAATCTTGATCCCCAAAAATAACTAGACCATCTGATGATACCAACTATAGTGACTTTATAATTTTAAACATATTATTAAATGATTTTATACATAAACATCCAATATATATTACTCAAAGATAGCGAGTCCTAGTGTCTTTGGGAGACTAGGCTCATATTACATCTAAAGTATACTTGAACATGAAATCCAAATTTTATTATCCATTATTAAATCTTAAATATATTTTTTCTCCTAAAAATACATAGGATAAACATAAAAATACATAAAATATAGGTGTTATCTAAACTCCCAGTAAGGGAACAAATATAATAATGAATCATAATGTGTGATTCAAAGGAATTATAAAACTATTTAGGAACACCCATCAAAAAATTGGAAATATTTTTTGTTCCATAAAAGATAAAATTAATCATAATGTACAAACATTATAATTTACCTTCGAAATAAAGGGGTTTCAAAATCTTACCTCATGCCTTAATCCATGGAGATTTTACAAGGAGGTTATTTTATAAATGACCATAAGTAATATATTACACCCATCACAATAATGGATAATGAGAAAGTTACAAAAAAAAATAAAATCTATGTAGAATTTAAAAGAAATCTGTAACAATAATATTTTTCATTATTTATGGAAACATATTTAAAAAAAATTAATATTTCATTAGGTAAATAAGTATACCGCATTAAATTCACTTATTTAAAATCTAAAAAAAAATTCCAAAATATTATAGAGAAAAATTAAATAAAACATGGAATATTAAAAAGGAATATTTAAATAATTGATTTTTCATCATCCCATGAAATATATTCATGTTTTATTTGTTAAAATAAAATATTCCTTTCATAATTTTGTAAAAAAATCAAAAAGTAACTTTTTGAGAAAATAATTGAAATATTTATTTTAAATAATTTTTTAAAATAAGTAAAATATTAGTAAAAATGAATTTCATAAATCATTTTATATTATTAAATAAATATATTAAACTATTTTTTGGAAAATATTAACATGGAAGGGAAAGATTTCAGATCTAAAAAAATATACAATATTTTTATTACTTACAAATAATATTATTAATGTTTTATTATATAATAAAAAATTTCATGGAAACAAAAATTGTAAAACAAAATCTTTCACCATGGATTAATAAAATGTATATTTTTCAAGAAAATAATTATATATGATTTCTAACCATGTAAACATGGACATAAACTGTCTCACAAGGGAAGGAGATTGTAATTTAAATCCTTCACTATTTTGATAAATTTCAAATTAAATACCCATAGATAAAGTAAAATGAATTTTAAGTTATTATTAAATTAATTATTAAGGATTGATGATAAAATATATAAAATTAAATGAATATATATAATATAAATTTAATTATGTGAATAACATTAAAATATGACTTAACGAAGGGAAATTGAGATAAAATCCATTAACTCAAGTTCGACTTGTCATGTACATAATTTATCTTCATGAATAATAAACATATATTAATTATATACTTTTTTAATAACATTTTTCATTTTTATTATTCCTTTTATTTTATTTATTACCAAGTTATATTTTTATTCTTAATTAATTAAGTTCGCATTGGTCATTTTGATGATATTTGATTGACATCTCCAAAAATGAATTCAGTAGGTTGATTATGATAAAAGAATTTATAGATTAATCATATAAAAAAATTAATAATTAAATAATTATTATTTTTATGAATAAATTATCCTTTTAAAACCTACCATGAATGATGGTTATGAAAAATGAACTACATTACAATCATGGAGATGGTAGTTCATTCGTATACATGAGTAACGTTTTTATTTTTCAACGATCATGATGGAAAAAAGGTAAATGTTATTATATGTAATAGAGTAATAATTAAATCATAACTAACATATTATTTAATTAAATATACTTATATATACCATCTTTTTTTGATTTTATGAATGTTTAATCGCATCTCTCCATGGAGGTTGTAGTCCACACGTGTACACGAACGATATTATCATTTTTTGATGAATGGAAAGGTAATAAAATATATGATATATTAATTTAATATAATGATAATATTTAATTAATATCATATATATATATATTAAATCCATCATCCTAAAAATCAATGATAGGTGATGATGGAAAATGAATTACATCGGTTCGCAAAGCAGTATTCAACCGTACGTAGAAACAAGTGTTTCATTTCACACTCGATGGAAGGTGATATAGATGTTGGTTATTTAATTAACATAAAAACATATAAATAGATTTTATATTATAATTATATTATATAATCATGGTTGAATATTATTTTAATCAGGTGGAAGAATATATAAAACAAGAAACACAGTTGAGAACGATACCTCTTTATCGGACTACCTCTTTTGCATTTCACCAATGGCCTTCCAATGAGGGTATTATAATAAAAAAAAGGCCAATAAATCCTGATAATCTCATTGGGTAAGGTATTTGGATAGTTTTTTTAGAAATTATATTCTTTTTATGTCTGAGTAAAATCCAAGAAGAGGTTCCCTTTTATAAGTAAGAATGTGTGTTATTTTTGTAAATACAAAAAACTATTAAATAATGGGAAGTCTCTCTCAAGAGAAGTTCCTCAAAAATTGATAAATTATAATTTTTTGAAAATATAATTTTGTTAAAATTCTCTAAAATCATTAGATAAAACATTTTAAACATGATATTCTCATTTCCTTCGGGGTTACTCACTTTTACCATTTTAGTTTTCATCATGGTAACTAGTTTTACCTAGGTAACATAAACATTAATGATAAAAATAAAATGATATTTAAATATTATGATTAAAAATATGGAATCCATCTTATCAAATTAATTTTTTATAATTGGTTGAATTTAATATAAAATAAATCTTGCAAAGCAGACTGAATATGTGTTTTTAAAAAAAATGAATTTTTCATGCAATAGATGTTCTTATATTAACTACATAACTAAGAAAATTATTATTTGAATTTAAATTAATATAATTATATTTATATTATATAAATTTATTACAAATATTTACTTAATATAATTTATTTTAATTAATTAAAATTGATAATCTTTATACAATTCATTTTTCCCTAAAACCGTATTTTTAGGAATACATGTGAAATTATAATAAAATTATGAAAATTTATCATTAAAATGTAATTATTTGGATTACCATATATTCAATTTATAATATTTCACTTTAAAACCAAAAAAAATATAATGATACTTTCAAATTTCTTTATTTATTGAAAATAAATGATAGTATTTGAAAAATCGGTAATTTTCACTATTTACTGAAAACACCATCATTTCAAAAACAAAATCAAAATTTTAACCATATTTAAATTTTTTTATGGTTAATTAAAATAATATTTTCATTTAAAAAAATAATTTTCTATAATTTCATGAAATTAATTATAATATTTTCTTAAAAAAATAAATGAAAATCATTTTTGAAGAAAATGTATTTTTTGAAGAATAAAATGTCTTCTTTTAAAATTGGGTTCTTCTTTTATAATACTTTATCAATAAATTTATAATAATTTTTTATATTTATATATATTTGAAAAATAATTTTATCCTATTCATACCCATCGATTTTAAACCTATGTTATAATGGGTGTATTTAAATAAAAATATTTCCCAGTTCTTTTAGTCAAGGTGTTCTGTGTCGTGTATGTTATCAGATAAAGTTTTATTTTGAAAATATATGGGTGATACATCAATCTATTCAAAAAAATGGTTTATACCATTTCCAATAATTCTGTAGATTCATGGTACAATTCCCTAACATCATGTTTTTAGGTGATAGATTATGCATTCCACCAATATGATATATGTACTATTGATGTCCTTGTTTTCATTTATAGTCTAGGATATAGAATTATTTATTTTGAGTTGAATATCTATTCATTCATGTTATTTATTCTTGAAATATTATTAGTACCATGCTCATGTTTTTAACAGGTTTAATAATATATTTCCCTTATTAATCATTTGATATCACAACAATTTTTTGTTTACAATCCCTATGATACAAATTAAAGTAATACATTTGACTTTTTAAAAGGGATAACATGTGTGGAAGAATTTTGGGGAGATATCTAATACTTATTATTTATTATGTAGTTTCGTATATAATATAAAAGGATAATTATTTGATACAATAAACATGAGATTTTTTACGTTATTTTTTACATATTATCTAATGTTATAAAAAATAATATATCTTTTAGTTGTAAGAGATTCAAAAAATTTATTGATATGTTAATTGAGAAAAGTTATATCTTATAATTTAAACTTGGTATCAAAGAATATATGTAAACTATGTGTTTATGGCATCAGATTCTCATGTTTGGGTCAAGGGTGACATAACTATTGGTTATATAATGGTTTCTACCATGATTTCTTATTTACACCACCTCCTTGTCCCATTTGTCAAAATACCTAAAATAAAGTCATAAACGTACCCTCAAATAAAACATAACATAATTTATTCAACAACATATAATAATTAATTAAAATTTCCAATTATAAAACTAACCCCAACACCAATTCTAGGTTTGTAAATCATTTATTGAGTGAAATAGACATTTAACAATGTAATCAATTATATATGACCCTATTATGGTAATAGATAATCTTTTTATAGGTAAAATAATATATATTAAATTTTAATTGATTTTTTAAAATATGTTTATATTATAAAACTTTTAATTACAGTTTGAAATATTTTTTTATAATTATAAATTACTAAAATATTATATATCTATATTAAGATAAAACAAAAAAATTAATATTTTAGGTATTGTATTTGATTGAAATTATTATTTTATAGAATATTTTTTACAAAAAAATAAAAAAATATTTTTATGTTAAATATAATTTGATTATAATAAATTTTATATCAAACATTGAAATTAAATTTTGGAATTATTTATTAGTAATATTTTATTATTTTTTTAAGATAGTCATATTCTAAGTCATGTAATGAAATTCAATATACATAGAAGATATATTATATAAATTTATTATTATTTTAAAATAATATAATAATTCGGTTTTATAATATCCCAAACCTTAATTATAATATTCATTAAATTAATTATTCATTTTACATTAATCATTCTCTTAACTAATATATAAATTTTAAATTCATATAACGTGATTATTTCATTCAAGATTTACTTGATTTATTTTTTGTTTTTTAGTTAATATTTTACAAACCATCCCAGTTATAGACTATTTCAAATAATATAAAATATATTTTTGAATGAAATATATTATTGTGAGATTAAAACCCATATAGTTGGTTCAAATTTGTATTGTTTTTATATAATAATAATATATTTCTAAAATTTAATTATCAAACCAAAAGTTGCATATATATTCTTTAATTTTACCTAAAATAATAAAAATAATCACCCAATTATATTCACTCTTAAACCTTATATCTAGGTATTAATTTCATTTTATCTCAAAATTCTATCCAAAAGAAACGCCTTGTGATTTAAGATATTAGCAATTATGTTGTTAGAAGGCTTCAAGATTGTTATGAGTTTACACCCATTCTCTATGATTGAATTCCTAAAGGTTTTATATTGTTATTCATTTTTGATAATCCCATTTTAAAGGTTGAGGGATAACCTTTACATAGTCAGTATTCATTAATATCATTTAATTTAGGATTTATTATTTATAAGTAATCAATATCTAATATAATAATACTTTTAGAAGTATTATTATTTATTCATGACAAATCCTTCAATGTATTGTTACATTTATATGTGTATAAGATTAATTTATCATATATACTTTTTGAATGTAATAAAATAAACATTATTATAATTTTTTGTAATTTTTTATGTTTATAGTCCCAAAAGAAAATGAAAACTAATTATCTAATTTATATATAAATTATTTAATTATTTTTTGGGGGAATGATATGACATTGTTTATTTATATTTAGATGTATGGGTATAGGTTATTTTAATTTATAAACCTTAAATAATAATTATATCTTTGTATTATGAAGTGATGTTACAAAATGTTATCCTTTCTTTTAAAGAGCGTGTTAATTTATATCTAATATTGAAATATATAGTAACCTATTATAGTAAAATTATAATATTTAAAATCAGAAAAATATCTCAATTAATGTTGGTAAATTTATATAGCATATTTGTGTTTTTTATTTTGGATAGAATGTATTTGAGGAAACATTGATTTGAGGATTTTTGAAAAATTCACCATCGAAAACATTTTATAGTTAATTTAATAATAACTATCATTGGGAAAGAAAAACAATTTGTGAAATATTTGAAGGGAAATATTACCCATCAAAAAACATGACACAATATTTGGAATATTTTATACTTTGGGGACTCTATATTCATTCAAAATTATAATATAATCATATAATTGAGTTAAAAATGTTGGAATGTCCAAAAATCCTTTTCCAGAAATCCTAAAACTCATTTCATATTTCAGTGATATTTCAATTAAAAAATTATAATAATATAATATATATAATTCAACCTAGATAAGTACATTATTTGTGACATTTTATGCATTTACCTTATTAATTAAGAACTCATGAATTTCGTGGATAAATATAAATTTAATTTTAGAAAATAAGTAATTTTTGTAAATATAATATAAGAAAAAATAGTGTATGTGCCTGATTGACATGATTCAACCAACTCATAAACCCTCCTCGTCTTGAATCAATGTGACTATGCCACCCTAGTCCCACTATAAAATGGCTAGTGTCTTGTATCCCATGCAAGGTATTCATATCACACATTGTGGGAGGAATTATCTTAATTCACATTTATAAAAACAAATATATTCACATGAAATATAGTAATACATCATTGATAATATGAACCAATTACAATATGAAATGGATGTGACAAATTATAAGGTCCATAGGGAGAACAAAAGAATAATCCATAAATAAAAAAATGGAATAATGTGCACCCAATATGTCCAGTAGAAAAACTAAACATAAACAGGTTATGTGAATGGATATCAACTACAAACTAGGTATAAGCATGAACATAGTCTACTAATATCAATTATGGGAGACACTAATATCATACTCCTACCACACCATACACAAACAATTCTCAACATAAATATTTATCACATTTATAAGAAAAAAAACATGTGGGTGAAACATATATGAAGATGTTGAGTATATACATGCCGAGTATAATGCCCCGAAAGGATAAAAGGAGTAAATAATTAAATTTATAGTTCTCTAATAACTCCAAAGATGATTAATAAACAGATCTAGGAAGAGAAACATGATGATTAAAAATGAACCCCAATATTAATTCATGTTAGGAAATTTTGAAACTAAAGAGTATTCCTCAAAATCCCATCCTCAAAGGTAAAAATACGTAACCATGAGAAATAAATGAAATCATTCTTCCTATATAATCTGATCCTACACACAAATTAGAGAACATAATAAGAAACCCATCCCTTTTTGATTTAAACATGTATGTCGAGGTGTATCAAACACTAATGTGTCTCTTACACCTCAACAAGCGATTTTCATCAAAAGAGGTTGTACCTGACACCAAGGATAGTGGATCCACATAGGGAGTAATGTGTGGATTACCAAACTATATTAGTTGGGTTTATTTTACTTTCAACACATTGGAATTGATATAGCACCAACCCCATACTGATTTGATGGACATGTGGCCCTAGTATTCAGTGAGTACCAAATCTTGATAGAATATGAGGGACCTACACCATGCATTTTTTTTAAGGTGAAGCTTTGGTCGAAGACCAAAGCAAAAATTTATTGAAATAAAAGAGAGATTACATGAAGCGAAAAGACGGGATTTTTTTACAATCTCTATCCAAAAGATGGAATAAATCAGGGGGGATAGAGTCCATCCATGTCATTCTTTGATGGACACCTTTGTTGGCTAGAGAATCAGCAACGGCATTTGCTTGACAATAGGCATGAGTAGCTATAAACTCGATCCCACAGAGAAGATTGAGACAGTTCAACTAGCGAGCAGTGAGCGACCATGATAGATGAATGTTTCCAGTCCAGATGGCATTAATGATGGTGGTTGAATCACTTTCAATCCAAAGCTTTCTCCAACCTCTTTGAAGAGCAAAGTCAACAGCATGAATAACGCCGAGCATTTCCGCCTCCAGAGAGGAAGAGTGGCCACAACCAACAAAGAAACATCCATGGCAATGCCCAGCTGTGTCCCTGAAGATAGCACCGCAACTGGAAGGACCAGGGTTACCTTTGGAAGCGCCGTCAACATTCACCTTAATCCATCTTGGCATCGGGGGTTGCCAAAAAACTTCAAAGAGGCATTTTGTCTTTGGGAAGATACCAGGAACATGAAGATGACGGAGGATCATAAGATCACCAACCGAGTTGTTGCAACAGTCTTTTTGAATTGAGGCTGCTTCATGAATCGCGAGGAGAATTCGGGATTTCCCTGCATTAATATAGAAAGAGTGATTATTGTGAATAAGATCATTTCTAACATACCAGAGTTCATGTAGAAGTTCTGCCACTGCCGCCAGAAAGAGATTTTTAACCTGCAGAGAGGCATCATGTCTAGTACAGTTTATTAGTAACAAGTTAATAGAATCAGTAATGGGCAATCTGCAATTAAAAAGATCAAAGATGTAATTCCAAAGGGCAGAGGCCGTCGCACAAGATAGAAAGAGATGATTGGCATCTTCCCTATGTTGGTTACACATACGACATTTACAGCAAAGAGAGATGCCAAAAGTTTGGAGGCCAGTTTCCGTGGGTAATCTGTTGTGCGCAATGCGCCAAATAAGGATGAGTCTAGAAGGCTTGATGTAGGGTTTATTGAAATGACTCACCCAAGAAAGAGCATAATTTTCAATGGATTCAGGATCAGAAAAATTATGCTTATAAAAATTTTTTGAATCCAGGATGCCATTGGGAGAAGGCTCCCAGACAAGGAAATCACCAGCAGAAGAAAAAGCATAATTTTCAATGGCTTGCATAATGATATCAGGGAAATCCCAGTCAGAGGATTGTAAAACCTCCTTTATAGATTGTTGAGTATCATCAGGAAGAAGATCCGGAGGCAACAAAGAAATCAGGGGGTTACCACACCATTTACCACACCAAAAATTAATGGAGGAGTCAGCACTGACAATCCATCTAGAGTTTTGCATGATTTTGTGAAAGGAGTCCCGAATGGAAGGCCAGATAGAAGAGTTAATGAAATTAAGATTACCTTTTGACAGCTTAGAAAAAAATCTAAGATTTAGAAAATCAGTAGCTTTAGAAGTGGAGTTAATGATGCGCCATGTAAGGCAGGCCTGTAAGGCATCGTTGAACAGCTTTAAATTTTTAATGCCTATTCCACCGTTAGCAATGGGTTTACAACAAGTATTCCAAGGAATAGTAACCAGCTTCTTTTCAAAAATACTTCCAGACCAGATGAAGTTTTTGATGTAAGTGTTAATTTTTTTAAGAGTACCGATGGGCCATTTATAGGCCATAAAGGAATGAACCATTTTAGAAACAATGGTCGATTTGACCAAACAGATTCTCCCAGCCATGGAGAGAGACTTCCCTTTCCAATTAGTTAGTTGATTTGTGATTTGAGCAAGGATATTAGAAAAATAGGTAGCTTTGGGACGACCCCAAAATAGAGGAACACCCAGATAGGTGAAAGGTAAGAGACCCTCCTTGATACCCAGATAATTAATAATATCATATTTTCTTCTGACAGGAAAATTCTTGCCAAAATAGATGAAAGATTTGTTCCAAGAGATAGCTTGACCAGAAACATCCTCATAGTGAGATATAGTTTTCTTGAGAGCATGAAGGCTTTTTTGGTCTCCTTTTATAAAAAGGATAATATCATCCGCATATAAGAGGTGAGTAGGGGCATTTAAGTTTCTGGCTACCTGGATAGGTTTGATCAAATTATGATCAACATGGTAGTTAATGAGTCTGCTAAGATAATCCTCAGCAATCACAAAAAGAATGGCAAAGAGAGGGTCCCCTTTCCTAACACCTTTAGTGCATTTGAAAAAGCCACGAGGAGTGCCATTAATCAGGATAGAGATATGAGCTGAGTGAAAAAGGGTCTTGATTCTACCAATGAAGGAGTCGTTAAAACCAAAATTCCTAAGAACTTTGAAAATAAAATTCCAATCAATAGTGTCAAAGGCCTTTCTAATATCCAGTTTGATGGCCACACAACCACCTCTAGATTTTTTAGTTAAAGCATTCGTGCACTCAGATGCAAGACAAATGCAGTCCTGAATGGATCTTCCCTTGATAAAACCAAATTTATTCCAAGAGACGATTCTATTGCAGATAGGAGCAAGTCTGTTTGCAATAATTTTTGTGATGATTTTATAGATAGTGTTAATCAAAGCTATAGGTCTAAATTGATGAATCTCAGCAGCATTCTCAACTTTAGGAATTAGAGTAACAAATTGAGCATTGATTCCATGAGGAAGAGATCCGTGAGTGAAGAAAGTCTTAACAAGATTGCAAACATCGTTTTGAATGATATCCCAATGATTTTGGAAAAAACCGTTATTAAAACCATCCGGGCCAGGAGCACTATCGGGGTTTAGTTTAAAAACAATGTCTTTAATTTCATGGTCAAGGGGAGTGCTTAAAAGGTATTTATTGTCCCCGTCATTAACCAGCAAAGGAATGATATCAAGTTTAAGGTCAACATTCCTGTCCGGACCATTTAAGATGTTATAGAAGTACATGATAACATGATCCGTAATGGCTTCTTCAGAGTCTAAGACCATGTCATTATGAATGAGCATAGAAAGCGGACGATTGGCCTTTCTAATTCTTTGAAGATTATTATAAAATTTAGTATTACGATCACCATCAGTAAGCCATTTGGTTCTAAACATCTGTTTACGAATATTATCTTTAAAAGTAAGAAGGGAATTAAGTTTCGAGGAAATATGAACTTCCACCTGAGGATCTAAGTGGAAGTCAGAATGAGTGTTCTGAGATTGAAAGTGACTAAGCTCATCTTCCAGATGTGAGATGTCTAGATCAATTTGGCCAGTAGAGTTTTTACACCAACCTTTGAGAGCCTGTTTAAGAACTTTCAGTTTATATAAGCAAGCAAAGTCATCCTTATGATGGTTCATGGAGTTCCAAGTGTTAAGAATAAAAGTAGCACAGTCAGGGTTCGAAGACCAAGCATTGTTAAATTTAAAAGGAAAGATAGTTTTTCGAGCATTCGTAGAAAGGTTGACAAGGATCGGATGATGATCATAGTTAATTCTAGGGAGAGTAAGACAAGTTATTTTATCCCAAGTATCAAGAGTCTTCATGTTAACAAAGGCTCTATCAAGTTTACTAGCAACGTTTTTATTGTAATGCTTTCTATACCAGGTGTATTTGGCACCGATAAGATTAACCTCAAAGAGGTTACAATCATCAATAGTAGATTTAAACTCTCTAGAGGAAATGGGGAGATGAGCGGGACCAATTTTTTCAGATGAGGTAATAATGGCATTGAAATCTCCCAAGACAAGCCAAGAATCCTGAATGAGTTTGGCAATATCAAGAAGTTCAAGCCATAACAGTCTCCTATCTTGATACCTATTTTTGGCATAAACCATAGTACAATAGATGTGCTGACCATTCCAAATGAAATCACAAGTAAACTGCTGATCAGAAGTTTTAATAATGTTAATGTTTTTTAAGGAATTATGACAAAAAATCCACATGGAATCAGCCTGAGGACCGTTTTTACAGGATCCTAGAAAATTGTAATTAAGGGCACCAAATTTCATAAAGTTCATTTTAAAATTGACCTTAGGTTCAGCAATGGAAAAAAGGTATGGTTTATGAGTATTTAGAAACCTCCTAAGGGTAATAGAGGTGTCATTATTGGCCACCCCTTGACAATTCCAGAAAAGAACATTCATTGCTACTTGTGTCTAGGGTTAGAACCCTTCTTTTTTTTGGATTTACAAGAACCCTTATTTTTTTGGGATCTTGTAACAATTGAGGAAGTGGATATAGGATGATGTCCCTCATCAGTTTCAGAGCTTTGAGAGGAAACAGATTTATGTTTAGCATTTTTATTAGTAGCAGGGTCTGAAGTACACAAAGAAACAGAAATTTCTAAAGGTTGAGACTGTGCTGATCTATGAGCAGAGTCCTTTACAAGGACCGGTAGGGGAGAGCCGATTTGATTAGACTTAGAAGTAACATCATGAGCAGATTGCTCATGTTGTGGTAGAGGCTCAGTCTCGATCTGGGCAGATTCAAGGCCAGCTGGATGAGAATGATCAGAAACAGGAGGCATGTTATAATCATGGTTCTGATTATTATTAGGAGCATTAGAAATCATGCTATTTTCTGGACATAAATCATGGTCATGAGCAGTTTCAGGAGCAGGCAGAGAGATGTGTGTAGAAAAAACAGCATTTTCAGCATGTATAACAGGTTTACCTACAGAAATATCAACATTTCCAGCAGTAACAGAATTCAAATTATCTAGGGATTCCTGCAGAGCATTAGAGATCTGTAAGTCAGTTGGGGGATTAGATCCCTCCTTCTGAACAGTGAAATATTCAGTGTGTAAAATCAGATTTGGATCAGAGATGTGTGCTACGGTAGGATCAACATAACTTTCAGAAGTAACAAGAACAGATTGAGATTTAGTTATAGGAGCAGCAATACTAGAAAGGTCATATTTAACATCAGAATTGGGAGGCACAGAGTTACCAGAACCAACAGATTTGATTGGAGCAACTGCAGAATCATCAGGGGTACTAAGAGTAGTAGAACCTGGGTCTGCAGGGAGCACATTGTCAATATGAATTATGCTGGAAGTAATCACCTTCTCCTTGAGGGTAGATACTGAGTCACTCAGATTCATACTAAAATCCTCCTTTAAACAAGAAAAATCAGAGGAAGGAGCATTGTTAACAGCATTAGTAATAGAGGTAGTGATGCTCTTGTTAGAGCATTCTCTGTTACAATCATCAACTAACCCATTTGAGTCAGAGGTCTTATCCTTAATTTGAGATTCCTCCTCTACCAAAACAGCCCAAGATTTACCCGCTAAGGCTGAAGAGGAATTGGGTTTCTGGACCCACTTATCAACCATAGGTGGGTCAGATTTGACAACAATATTTTTCCCTTTTTTTGCATTTTTAACCTCTTGCCAGTCATTTTTATTTGAGGGGTCCAATTGCTTTCTAGCAACCCTACAGTTGGCAAAATTATGGCCAATCAGTTTGCATACTTCACAGAAGGAAGGTTTATTTTCATATTCAATACTGAGTTCAACCCTGTGTTCAGGGGCATTAAAGATTATGGTGGATGGTAAAGGATTAGCTAGGTTAATCTCCACCATAATTCTGGCATATAAACCCAGATCCCCATTCAAGGTTCTATGATCGATTTTTATAGGGGATCCTAAACAAGAAGCAATGTCATTTAAGATCTTTGGGTTCCAAAAGAACCAATTCAGCCTATGAATTCTAACCCAAACATGAGCCAAATGGTTTTTGTGCGTGTAAGGATTAAAAGCAGGGTCCCAATCTGAGATTCTAAGAAAACCAGGCTTTAGTTGTAAATTACCAATCTTCCAAATCTGCTCAAGCTCAGATTGCGAACTAAAAAGGATGTGATAGTATCCCTTACCTAAGGGCACCATCTTCCAGCGTGAAGAACTCCAACAATGAGCAATTCTATTCTTTAAATCAGAGATAGACCAAGGTTTATCACCTGCGATGTAGGAAATACGACCGAGCACCGAGTACCTGAACATTTTCTCCCTCTGTTTCAAGGCTTCTTGATCAGCATCAACCATAAAACCTCCATCGTCCAGTTTTCTGAATAAAGGTTGCCTGGAATCCTTCCCACTACTGAGATCAGAATCTTTTAGTGCATCGCGGAAGGAGACAGGAATATTTCGAAGTGGAATTTGAAAATTCCCAACTTCGATGCTCGTAGAGGTAGTATCCACAAAAGCAGAGACCGAATGGGGGAGAAACTCCCATTCTGGATCAAAGCCGGCCATCAGAAGCAGCAAGATTCAGCGGAAATGGTTAGGGTTTGGAGTCGCTCGTTGAAGCGCAATACGAGAGCTCCCGACATCATTCATTATTTCTTCCACCTACACCATGCATCACATGCTACCAAATGAATAATTTTTCAAGTGTTTAATTAGATTTTAAATCATGAAACAATAAAATAAACCTGTGGATATAAATATTAAACCTACCTTAAAGAAAATTTAAATGTCCTCAAGTATTGTAATGGATTAAACCATCATGCTCTATCTGGTAAAATGCTTGGCATAGACCATGTCATTTCCTAGTTACGACGTATACATGAAAAGATATGTAAATTTCCATTATAAGATCATGTAATATTATTATTTATAAGAATACTCATAGTTTAAAATAGAGATATTATTTCACACTCTTATTCCAAACAACCTTGTTCCATGTTATAATATAACCTACTCCTTACATAGATGCTTCATGGTGTCATACTCTAGGTTTCAAAATCCATATATTCATAAAAAATCATCCTCATTCACAATGTAGTCTAAGATCCAACTCATATTCTTCATGCCAAAACCTTTGTTTTCACACCATGGATCTCTCATCCAAGACACAACATAATTCAAATTACCACAGTCTATATCATTTATTATTTTATTGAATTATGTATACTCTATAAAAGGTTTACTCCATCTAATATTAGAGAGTCAAGAGTAAGGTAAATAATGATGAAACATATTATGATAATACATGATCCTCCCTATTGGTGCTAGGGTATTAGTCAAAGAACCTTTCATTATATAGTGCATAAATTTTTCATGAAACAATGAGATACCCCATAGCACAGCCTCATAGCTCAAATTGTTTCCATCATTAAAAATCATATCTATATTTATCCTCCCTTATCAAACACCAAGGCTACAACTCATCATTTTATAAGTCAATGGATTACACTAAATCAAACCATGATATAATGAAGTGATTTGAAAGAAATATTTTCTTATAAGGTGTATGACAATGAAAAGATTATATCAAAGGTCTAATCATAAAGGGGAATTTTAAATTTGATGAAAAAATAATAATGGAGGAGATATCATGAATAAAATATCAATAAATTGAAAATGGTTTCATAGTTGAAATCATGTGATAATGGAGTTGAGTTAATAAAAGAGTTTTACATTAGATTTGTAGGTTTTGGGTGCAGCGGAAGCATGCGATGGGTTATTCCCAAATATTATATTTTTCATGATCAATGATCAATCCATGATTTACATAACATTAAATGTTGTGATCAGTGGAATTGAATCAATGAAAATAGACAATGGATAAAATTTCAGAACCAATAATAAGATCATCACATATTATTTTTAATTAATTTAACAAATTCATGAATTACCTTATTTGAATTATCTCTTTGTTGATGAGTCAGGAAATATAATTGTGTCATATCATCATTGTGTTGTATGAATAAATAGTTTATTCCCTCAAGTGGTGATCCACATTTGTTCCAAAAATTTCTAAAGTTCATTATTGTATTATTCGTGAGCTAGCATGGAAAATCCTATCACATGGGACATTATTTATTGATTTCCATGATAACAACTTAATAGTAATTCTCCGTGATCAATATTGACTTGAGGGATAATGGTGGAGGAAGATAACTCTCCTTTTGTGGGAGTGTTCTTGGAGAAGTGAGCTCTCTATGTCATGAGAGGATTCCCCAAATCCACTATTCCCAACAAAAAATGAATTGAATCTCTTATTAAATAACATACTTGTGTTTATATATTAGTAGGATTAGAAATACATAATTTCAAAGGTTCACATTGTTGTTTATTTAATTCCTTACGGAATCTGATGTCAATAATATTATTATTATTATTATTTCGTGACATAATCTTAACTTGTGAATTAAAATTTAATATTTTTTATTAAAATAATGTTCAATATATATTATTTCTATGATGACCATTAAACTCAGTATGTCATTACTCCACAACATTTATCAGGCATTGAATAAAAAAATATTTTTTTATTCAATAAATATCAATGCATTTTTCTAAAATAAATAAATAAATATTGTATTCACTGAAAATAAATTAAATATTTGTTAAATATTTTTCTCACGATATATTTTATCAAGTAACTAGGGATAGAATATGTGAAATCAAGAAAAAATGAATAATTATTAAACCACATGTGAGGATAATATATATATAAATTTTTAAATAGTAAATAATAATATAATTATTATTATTTAACTAAGCCTCTAGATAAACTTTATGTGAGGTCCTCTAGGCCCCTTTCTAAGTGGCATTATGAAAAGAAACCTAATGTTCAAGGTTAGCATCTAAAAGCACAACATGGAACTTATAGAGGAATAAGTTAATTACCTAATGAAATAATAACTCATACGGACTCTTACTATGTAATATAATCCCTTTATCACGATATCTCAAATAAAGAGGGTTGAATGTTGGTGACATCAACCTATGTGCCCGATGTCTCATTCTTTGATTTGATTTAAATTAAACGTGCCTATAGAATACCATAGAAAAGGATCTATTTAAACCATATCATTTTTATAAAAGTTCTAACATATCATCTTTTGTTAAAGAATAGAATGTAGAAATATTTTCTTTCATTATTCATTAATTCAATATTAATCATGACGCACCCAATGTATCCTACCTCACCATAAACATATTTCATCGCAATTTTTATCAAAATATCAAAGTATTTGACTCATAATACTCATTAATAATAATCATAAAGTATATGTATCAATACACACTTCCACATATAGGAACATCCAATGACACATATATATGTAGATTTCCTAATAGGGGGTCTCATTCTCATAATATCTTACACTGTATATTACCAGGCATACACCATGATAAGGATCCTCAAAGTCCTAAGAGTCTCCACCCATAATTTCATGTGGCATTTATGTCCCTCAAATTACATCATTCATCTATAGAGCATATATTTATGAATAGTGTCATAACACTTCTAGGTTCTCTTCAGATTAGGGAACAGATATGGCCTCTTGGTGCTAAAGCTTCTCTTGGGACATTATCAGATACTTTGTTACATAGAAGAGAAATCATATTGTCATAGGTAGTGTATTAATATTAATAAAAAAGATTAGTACAAGTCATCATAAAGTATACATAAGGTGGTTTTAGGGAACCACCTCCAAAAGACTCATGTTCCCTAGATCCAACTTCTAACAACCTTTAGTCTTTTAACTTTCACATGAAACTCACGCTTTTTCTGAGGTTTGAATTTAGTTAAGTGGATGGACATGTTCTATTATGTGGGTACTTTTCGTAATTCAACATCACCCCTCTAATAAAAATCCATCAAGAGGTAACACTTCTGGAGCATATGCTTTGTCTTTTATTGCAGCATTAGCTCTTTTTTAAGATCCACTATTGTAGTATTACAACAATACAATGTGATATGGTATGTACTGGTAGGTACCACATCAAGATCCTGAACAAAGTTTTATATCCTAGTGGATTCTTTGGATGCATCATAAGATTTTATATGCTCTGAATTTAATATAGAATTGGTGACAAATATATTCTTTAAACTCTTCCAACTCGCATATCTCCTATTGAGATTGAAGTGATATCCTGATTATGCCTTCATATCATTCTAAACTATCTAAAAACTAGATTCTGTTTTAACCCATAATGACCAACTCCTCCTCTCCACCATAAACTAGGAAAATATCCTAAAGTATTCTTAGATACTTACGTATATCCTTAAAAATAGAAAAATGTTATTCTACTAGATCAACTTGATATCTATCTAACATTATCAATGCATAAGAAAAATCAGCTATAATACATAACAAGACATACATGATCGATCCTATCACCAAAGCATATAGGATCTTACTCATTATCTCTTTATCATTTTGTTTCTAAGGATACATTTTATTAGAATTATATAAACCATATGAAACTAGAAATAATCCTCTATTGTATTTTTACCCCATGTAATAGAATTAATTAATATCAAGACATGGGAAAAATGAGGGGATGCGAAGGGGACCCGAGATATGACAATAGATCACATGAGCTTCTACCAGGGTTAGAAAGAAGAAACTAGAGAACCGTAGAGGACTCATAATATTTAAATAAATTATATTAGGGGATCCCTAATAGAGAAACTAAATATATATAGTATCCAGTCAATATATATACATTGACGTAGTCCAATTAGCCTCTTGGATCTATCATGAATTGTCACGAACTGCCTTCACCAAAAGGAGGTAAGGGTCAGCGATTTGACATTCCCTTCCTTCTTTAAGTTGAAGGAGAGATAATGACCCCTGAAACCTGCCTTCAATAGGTCCCAGAGTGGAGAACAGTGCCAAGGGTATAGAATCATACACTAGATAGAAGGAATTACCCTTTCTCTTTTATTAGGATCGGGAGATAAGATAGAAAATCCCACAACACCAAAACTAAAAGTGCAAGTACGGCTGAAAATAAACCATTCCCATATGCTTGTTCAAAAGGTAAAAGATAAAACTCACAAAACCCCAAGGGTAAAAATAATACCAAGAAAATAAAACCAACAACAGAAACTGTCCCAAAGGTCCGCACTAGTATGGTCCTGCGCGATCCCTAAAGTCCTCCTGGAAACCTGAAAGCAGTTTTATATACATAGGGTGAGCATACAAGTATACTTAGTACAGAAAAACCTAAAGCTCTCATGCACAAGTGGGGAGGAATTCTAATTCCCTATGAGAAAAGGGATAACCAAGCACCTAGCAAGGAAACTAACCACCCAAGCCTCACCAAAGAACACTCCCCAAATAATGCAAGTCAAGTAATGTATAGTAATAGCACATCGATGTTTGGGTACCCTTCATCTATTTCCCACTGGTTATTTAAGACATCCTACGCATCAAACCAATCCCGCCATTTATACCACAGTCCCACAGCCTCAATCCGCCCACACACACCTGGGCCACATCCTCACACAGTCCCACTGCCAAACCCCTCCCACAAACACCTGGGCCACAACTATCATATGTAACCACGCCTGCAAACACCTAGGCCAGAACAACCACCGTCATGCCTGAAGAAACTTGGGATAGAAGATCTACTGCCACGCCCGAAGACACCTGGGCCTCATCTCGAAGACACTTGGGAAACCACCTACCCGCACACACCTGGCCCAACCACCACACTACCCGGCCCGAAGATTCTTGGGCTAATAATGGACCTCAAGCCACCACTACCTACCCAAAGATACTTGGGCTATCCGGGAAAGGGAGAAGAAAGGATCTAATAACCATACACTAATATAAGTGTTGGGAAAAACACCCTCCCCCATGAAATGGGGGTGTTCGGCACTAATTACTAAACTTGGGTGGGGTGCGAATTAGAAAAAAAAAACTACAAGTATATGTATTGGTAACAAGCACTCACCCAATCTAGGTTTTTTTTCCATCCAACCTAAAGAACACACTCAGCACTTGTGTCCAAGTCACAACTCACACCAAACCAAAACCCATTTTTCCCATACTTGTTTTCATGTTCATATATAATGTTTAACAGATTTTCTGCACCTACTTGGGAAACTATTAGGAATAAGCACAAGCCAAGGAAACAATACAGTCAAACATCAACATAAACATTCACACTTGATTCTCTTGTAATGTCACAACAACAAAGGGATAAGTGAGATCCTGCAATGTAATGGAACCAAAGAGAAACCCAGGATACTACCCCATGTTCCCAAAATCCAGGAGCCGACGGTTCTTCAACAGTAGAGGATTCCACCCCAATACGTGGTATAAGAAAAGTAACCACCTGGCCTTAAAATTCACAACCACTAAAAGCATAACAACAGGGGATCCCATCCCCACCCACATCACCCAGCAAACGGCCCGTGAAGGAAACAAAACCCACCACCACCAACAAAAAGAAGGCCCATGCTGGTATTTTCATATTTAAAGGATTTAACACACTCCATGATTTTCAACTCGGCTGTGCTTTAACCGGGGTTATCACAGAAATGATTGATCCTACTGCTTTCAATTTATTTTATTCGGATGTACGTAATTAACCAAATTCCTTTAAACCACAAGGGTTCACAAACACAATACAATCCATTTAAATATAAATAGATGTAAGGGTTCATTAGTTCATAGATAAAGACCATCAACAGCCAAGATTTTTAGTAGGCGTAAGCCCACACAATTTAGGAATCATTAATCATGGAAGATCATAAAGAAAAGCAGCACCATCGATCACACCCCTCCCCCCTCATTCTTTATAAAACAAATCCCTTCATTATCTTCATTATTTTTGGTTTATACAATTATACAGAATAAAAATCATGCCCACCCCACATGTTACACAGAAGGGAGAGATGAAGAAGAAATTACCTACTTGATTGATCGACGATTGAAATGTATCTTCACGCCCCAGGAGCGATTTGCAGGGGTGGGGCCTCGAGAACTCAAGGACGAGCACACGAATCGATGGGAGGGTGATTGAGAAAAAGAAACCTAGGGAGATCCCTTTGGTTTATAATGGCTTGGGATTATTGAGATAAGAACATGAAACCGCAAAAGGTACGGGGTCGTGGGTTGAACACGCGGCCCCACACGTCATTAAACGGGTCCTGGCCTTTAGGGATGGTTTCAACCGATACACACACTAGGGTGCCTCTTAAACATTTGATTAAATTCCATTTAGTGTCATTAATGGGATTTAAAATAGGCTTAAAGTGGTCAAAATAGGGTTTAAACCCCAATTTGTGAAAAAAGGAGGCGCTACTGGAAAACCCGTGGGGGTAGGCAAGAGCCACCGGTAGCTGCACAACTGGTAGGCTGCAACGACTGGTAGCCATGATCTACCGGTAGCCAAGCTACCAGTTGGCTGCAGCGACCGGTAGACCGAGCTATTTCTGGGCTCCGGCGACCAGTAGACCAATCTAGCAGTGGGATATGGCTACCGGTAGTCCGAGCTACCGTTAGAGGTCAACTTCACCGAGAAGCCTCGATAACATTCCTAGACTTCCCAGAACACCCAACATCATATTTTTACAAAGTAATAGACCCCCAAAAAAACCCATGCCATTACATCAGATACCTCTCAATCTATTCTCTCCCACGAGAATCAAAACAACCCATGAATAAAGAGAGGGTCCGAACAACATCCTCGAAAGACACCTCTCAGGAGTGATCCTCCTTGTTAACTAAAAACACCTCCCCCTAAAGAACCAACAAAACATACCATGTCAAACTACCCAGTCTTGTGGGTTGGGGAGTCTCTTCACCCATGTCAAGATACTATCCTCTTTGGGCGACAGAGACTTGCCTGCATGGGTTTAATCGAATCCACCTTCATTTGTCTTGATTAGGGGTCAGATCCTCCCCTCCCCATAGCCAGGACTTTTCACACACATTCAGAGAGGAAAGAAAAAACAAATATTTCATAGAAAAAAAAGGTAAAACACACCACTACAATAAATATAAATAGAACAGCACAAAACTCAAAACAACTCTGGGTAATGGGAACGTATATGTGCTTCCCTCTCCCATGTACTCTCCTCAAGCCCACAGTGTCTCCATAACACACGAACCAAGTAAATGTTTCACCCACGAAGCACCTTCTCCTCACGATCCTCAATCATCAATGGTCATTCCACAAAGGTCACATCATCCCCGATGTCTAGCTCTCCCCAGTCGAGGATGTTTGAATCATCGTGCAGATAATGACAGAGCTAGGACACATGGAAGATGTCATGTATCCTCAGTAGCGACGGTGGTAACACTAACTGATAAACCACTTCGCCGACCCTCCCCAACACTTAGATGGGTCCGATGAACCTAGGAGAAAGCTTACTCCCCTTGATGAACCTCCGTTGTCCACGCTGAGGGGAGACTTTCAAGAACACCTGGTCTCCAACCTCAAACTACAAGGGCCTACTCCTGGTATTAGCATACGACTTAGGTCGGTCCAGGGCCACCTTCATCCTTTCCTATATAAGCTGGACCTTCTCCATCGTACTTTGCACCACCTCCGGTCCAAGGATGCCTGCCTCTCCAACTTAGGTCCAACACACAGGTGAGCGGCATGGCCTCTCGTACAAGTCTTCAAACGGGGTCCTACCAATGGTGGAGTGATATATATTATTGTTTTAGAACTCTATCAAAGGTAAGTGTCACACCCACGATCCTCTTGAGTCCAGAACACATGCTTGTAGCATATCCTCCAAGGTCTGGATGGTGTGCTCTGTCTGTCCATCTGTCTGGGGATGGAAAGCAGTGATAAGACATAGCTGGGTGCCAAAAGCATTCTTCAATCCTCTCCAGACTCATGAGGTAAACTTTTCATCCCTATCCAAGACTATGGACCTCGAAAATCCATGAAACTTCACCACCTCATCCACGTACCTCCGTTCCAAAGCATCTACTGTACTCGACTCCTTTATCGCCAAAAAGTGAGCAGATTTCGTCAACCGGTCCACTACTACCCAGATGGCATCGTATCCCCCTTGAAACATGGGTAGTCCCATTATGAAATCCATTGGTATGTCTTCCCATTTCCACTTGGGGACATCTAGAGACTACAGCAAGCCGCCTGGAACACGGTGTTCAGCCTTCACCTGCTGACACACTAGGCACTTGGCCAAAAACTCTGCCACTACTTTCTTTACTTCGGGCCACCAGAATTGTCTCTTTAGACCCTGGTACATCTTGGAAACTCTTGGGTGCACCACTAGGGGGGAGGTGTGGAAATCACTAAGAACTTGGTCATGCATCGCCTCTGGGACAAACAACATTTCTTAGAAAAGCATTTGTTTCTGACCATCCTCCATCCACCCTTCGGGAGCATTGCCCTGGTCAACTCGGTCATGCATCACTTCTCACTCTGAGTCTCCCCACTGATACTCCTCCACTTGCTGAAACAAAGATGAATGCACTATCATCTGATACAGGAAACCTCTACCGCTATCCATCCTCGCATCCAGGTGCAAGGCAACCAACTCTTCCATTTCCTTCCCGGAATCCGCCAACTCTCAGACTGCATCCTTCTGCAACTTCCTTCTCAAGGTATCAGCCACCACGTTTCATTTCCATGAGGTGTAGGAAATCTCTAAGTCATAATCCTGGAAGAACTCCATCCACCTTCCCTGTCACAAGTTTAGGTCCTGTTGGGAGAAGATATACATAAATCTTTTGAGATTCGTGAAGACCACAAAGCGTTCTCCGATGAGGTAATGCTGCCATAACATTAGTGAAAAAACAATCACTACAAGCTATAGGTCGTGGGTGGCATAATTACGCTCATGATGGCGTAGCTGCCTAGACCCATAAGAGATCACCCATTGTCTCTACATCAACACACACCCGATGCCTTACCCTGAAGCATCACATAACACCTCATATGCCGCCCCTTCTTCTGGTAGTCTCAGCACTGGGGCACTAACTAGATTTTCCTTCAGATAGTTGAAGGCTGCCTCGCACTGCTCACTCCACATGAAAACCAGATCCTTCATGGTCAAGGCTGTCAAAGGTGCTGCAACTTGAGAGAATTTGGGTACGAACCTCCTGTCGTAACCTGCCAGCCCGAGGAAACTACGGACCTCTTCCACGTTCTTAGGTGCTGCCCAAGAAATAACCGCCTCAACTTTTGATTGGTCCACCGCTACCCCCTGCCCGAACACTACGTGCTCAAGGAAGTGCACTTCTCGCGTCTAGAACATGCATTTAAACAACTTTCCATAGATTTAGTGCTGTCGTAGGACCTCCAAAACCGTCTTTTGGTTCTCCACGTGGTCCTCCTCGGATCTTGAATAGATCAGGATGTCGTTGATGAACACAAATATGAACCGATCCAGGTACTCCTAGAAGACGGAGTTCATAAGCCCCATAAATACGGTTGGGGAATTCTTAACACCGAAAGGGTATGACTACAAACTCGAAGTGCCCATATCTGCACCTGAAGGTCGTCTTCAAGATGTCTCCCTCCTTCACCCTCAAATGGTGATATACAGACCATAGGTCGATCTTTGAGAACCATCATGCCCCTTTTAGCTGGTCTAAAAGATCGTCTATCCTCAGAAAATGGTAGCGATTCTTGATCATCACCTTATTGAGCCTCCTGTAGTCTATGCACAACCTGAGACCACCATCTTCCTTCTTTGAGAACAAGACTAGGGAACACCACGGTGATGCACTTGGTCGAACATAACCCCTCTTCATCAGATCATCAATCTCAATCTGCAACTCCTGTAGCTCCAAAGGTTCCATTCGGTAAGGAGCCATCGAAATCGGATGGGCACTAGGCTGCAAGTTTATCCCAAAAATGATATCACATCGAGGGGGTAGAGTCGTTACCTCCTCTGGAAAAACATCCACAAACTCGCAGACGATTCCTGGCACCTCTACCATCTCAGCATCTACTGACTCTACTAACAGCTCGGGTAACAAGGATAGGAGGGGTTCCTCTCGCCTGCTGCCCTTCTGACTACTCCACTCGCCAGTGAAAGTAACACACCATCCACCCAAGTATGAGAACACAACCCTTCCTTAGAAGCAGTCGAAGATGGCACACACAGAGAACAGCCAGTAGATGGCTAGGATGACATCATATGGATGTATCTGTATCAGTAGTAGATCCCTGACCGACTGATGTGACCCCATCATCAGTCTGTATCCTCTAAAAACATATAACAAGTCGGTCTGACCTCTGACTGGTGTGCTCATCACTAGGGGCACTGGATGTCTATTAGCATCTAGACCTAGAGCACAGGCCAGACCAGGTGCAACAAAGGAGTGAGAATTTCCGGTATCGAACAAGGTATAAACAAGGGTACCGGAAAAACTGAGCATACCTCGAACAACCTCCGGTCCTGTAGGAACTGCAGCCTTTGTGGTGTGCAACTACCCATGCCCCGCTCCTCTACCCCTTGGCTGTCAGCCACCTCCCTGACCATGCCCAAGTCAAGGTCTCTGAGGAGCACCCTGAGGTCTGCCTCCCCCAACAACGTCGGCCCTCGGAGGAGCGAGAGCTCGCTTCTACTACTGCTGCTACTGGAAGGGCCTAGCTGGAAGCTGCTCTGAGGCGGGTGCTGAGCTTATCTGCCACCTCCGTACTGAACTCTATCCGGGCACTGATTACGGAGATTTTCATGGCTACCACAGATGAAGCACCTCGGTCCTAGGCCCGAATGGAAAGGGCGAGGACCGGGGGACCAGAACTGGAACTGTTGTGGCATTCTCCCTCCTGGTCGAAACCGAGAGGGTCCTGATGCTGGTGGTCTGGTGCTAATAGCCTTCCCCATCGATGATCCCAGCTGGATCCCCTCTCATGTCACACCTCCTAGATCATGAATCCTCTCCACCACCTATGCCTTCTTCTGGACCTCCAGCTTTGTCGACAAGGTGAATGGGGTAACGGCATACTGGAGGGAGGGTCAGAGCGCCTCCTCTAAAAGTCTTGCCTGAGACTCCCCATTTGGAAAGAGGTCAAGAGAAAAATATATGAGGTCCTTGAACATGATTCCCAGCTCTCGTACTGACATGCTTTCATCCTGGAGGGAGAGTAGCTCCTGCCTCTTTTCTACCTTCATCGTAGAAGAGAGGAATTTCACGCAGAACTCCTTCTCAAAAACAGACCATGCCACCTCAGCCTCTCTCCTCTCCCCCAGGTAAAGCGTCCACCACTGACGCGCCACTCCCCACATTTGGCTGACAGTCAGAGGAACCCAGTACTTGGTCGAGGCCCGAATCAGGATGAAGGCTATCACCAGCTCCTCTAACCAACTCTCCATCTTCATGTCAGAGGAGCTTCCCTGATATTTCTTGAGGGTCTGTCACTGGAAGGCCTGAAGCATATTCTTCCATTGGTCATTCTCCTCCTCTCGATTGGATCTCTACCGATCATCCAGGGTAGCCTCCGGAGCCTCGATCTCTTGCACCACACATGGTCGCCTCCTAGGTGCCATAGCTCCAAGGTAAACAAGGAATTCCTAAACCCAAGTATTGCAGAATACTTGTTCTTAAAACTTCTTAAAATTTTTATTTATTTCAAATTCCTAAAACACCCCCAAAAAAATGAGAACACAAGTCATTATGATGCATGTCCCTTTCCTAGGGTCTCTACCCTGCAATCAGCGTGGCCTTACTTGGTCATTCGGTAAGTCCAAAGTCCTTGCATCGGATCACGGGGGACCCTAAAATCCTGTTTCCTAGTCGGTCTTCCCTAGCCTAATTCATGCACCAAGGTCACCCAAACCTGTCTCCCTACCATCCCATTCAATCCTCACTGTTCCTAACTCCAGACTCCATCCTGTCTCTCAACCTCACCCTTTGATACCATTCTATCACGACCCGCCTTCACCAAAAGGAGGGAAGTGTCAGTGATTTTCCAGGCCCTTCCATCTTTAAGTTGAAGGAGAGATAATGACCCCTGAAACCCGACTTCAATAGGTCTCGTAGTGGAGACCAGTGCCAAGGGTATATAATCATACACAATATGGAAGGAATTACCCTTTCTCTTTTAATAGGATCGGGAGATAAGATAGAAAATCCCACAACACCAAAACTAAAAGTGCAAGTACAGCTGAAAATAAACCATTCCCATATGCATGTTCAAAAGGTAAAAGATACAAGTCACAAAACCCCAATGGTTAAAAGAATTCCAAGAAAAGAAAAACAACAATAGAAACTTTCCCAAAGTTCTGCGCTAGTATGGTCTCGCATGATCCCCGAATTCCTCTTGGAAACCTGAAAAAAGTTTTATATACGTAGGGTGAGTATACAAGTATACGCAGTAGGGAAAAACCAAAATCTCTCATGAAGAAGTGGGGATGCATACTAATGCCCTATGAGAAAAGGGATAACCAAGCACCTAGCAAGGAAAATAACCACCCAAGCCTCACCAGGGAACACTCCCCAAATAACACAAGTCAAGTAAAGTACAGTAATAGCACATCGATGTTTGGGTACCCCACGCCACTTTCCCACTGGTTATTAAAGACATCCTATGCATGGAACCAATCCCACCATTCATACCGCAGTCCCACTACCTCACCATGCCCACACACACCTGGGTCACATCCTCATGTAGTCCCACTGCCAAACCCCGCCCGCAAACAACTGGGCCATAACTGTCATGCGTAACCACGCTAGCAAACACCTAGGCCAGAACAACCACCACCACTCCTGAAGACACCTGGGCTAGAAGATATACTGTCACGCCCGAAGACACCTGGGCCTCATTCCGAAGACACTTGGGACAACCACCACACTACCCTACATGAAGATTCTTTGGCTAATAATGGACCTCAGGCCACACACACTTAGGACAACCACCACACTACCCTACATGAAGATTCTTTGGCTAATAATGGACCTCAGGCCACCGCAACCTGCCCAAAGATACATGGGCAGTCCAGAAAAGGGAGGAGAAAGGGGCCAGTGACCAGCCACTAATAGAAGTATTGGAAAAAACACCCTCCCCCATGAAATGGGGGTGTTCGGCACTAAGTTCTCAACTTGGGTGGGTGCGAATTAGAAAGAAAAAAACTACAAGTATATGTATAGGTAACAAGAACTCACCAATCTAGGTTTTTCTTCAGCCAGCCTAAAGAACACACTCAGCACCTGTGTCCAAGTCACAACTCGCACCAAACCAAAACCCATTTGTCCCATCCTTGTTTTCATGTTCATCAATAATTTTTAACAGAGTTTCTGCACCTACTTGGGCAACTAGTAGTCATAAGCACAAGCCAAGGAAAGAATACAACCAAACATCAACTTAAACATTCACACCCTGTTCTCTTGTAAAGTCACAATAATAAAGGGATAAGTGAGATCCCTCAAAGTAATGGAACCAAAGAGAAACCCAAGATACTTCCCCATGTTCCAAAAATCCAGGATTCTACGGTTCTTCAACAATAGAGGATTCCACCCCAATTCGTGATATAAGAAAAGTAAACACCCGACCTTAAAATTCAAAAAACACTAGAAGTATAACAACAGGGGATCCCATCCCCACCCACATCACCCAGAAAACGGCCTGTGAAGGAAAAACAACCCAACCACCACCACCAAAACAAAGAAGGCCCATGACGGTATTTACATATTTGAAGGATTTAACACACTCCATGATTTTCAACTTGGTTGTGCTTTAACCGGGGTTATCGCAGAAATTATTGATCCTGGTGCTTTCAATTTATTTTAGCCAGATGTACGTAATTAACCAAATTCTGTTACACTGAAAGGGTTCACAAACACAATACAATCCATTTAAACATCACCAGAGGTAAGGGTTTGTTAGTGCATAGATAATGACCACCAACGACCATGATTTTTAGTAGGCGTAAGCCTGCACAATTCAGGAATCATTAATCATGAAAGATCATAAAACAAAGAAGCATCATCGATCACACCCCTCCCCCTTCATTCATTATAAAACAAATTCGTTCATTATCATCATTTAGGTTTGGTTCATCCAATTCTACTGAATCAAAAGCATGACCACCCCGCATGATACACAAAAGGGAGAGAAGAAGGAGAAATTCCCTACTCGATTGATCGACAATTGAAGTTTATCTTCATGCCCCAGGAGTGATTTTCAGGGATGGGGCCTCGGGAACTCTAGGGTGATCAGACAAATCGATGGGAGGGTGATCGATAAAAAGAAACCCAGGGAGAACCCTTTGGTTTATAAGGTTCGAGGACAGTTGAGATAAGAACGCGAAACCTTTTAAGGAGCGGGGTCGTAGGTTTTCCACGCGGCCCCACACGTCATTATAGGGGTCCTGGCCTTTGGGGGTGGTTTAAACAAATACACACACCAGGTTGCCTCTAAAACATTTGATTAAACGCAACATAGTGGCGTTAATGGGCTTTAAAACGGGGTTAAAGGGGTCAAAATAGGGTTTAAAACCCAATTTGTGCCAAAAGGAGGCGCTACTGGAAAACCCGTGGGGGTAGGCAAGAGCAGCCGGTAGCCGAGAGCTACCGGTGGCTGATAGCGACCGGTAGCTGAGAGCTAGCGGTGGCTACCAGCGACCAGTAGTTGTGCTATCGGTTGGCTGCAGCCACCGGTAGACCGAGCTACTAGTGGCATATGGCCACCGTTAGACCGAGCTATAGGTGGGCTATGGCCACCGGTAGACCGATCTACCAGTAGTCCGAGCTACCGTTAGGGGTCAACATCACCGAGAAGCCTCGATAACTTTCCCGAACAACCCAGAATGCCCAACATCATATTTTTTCAATGTAATGGACACCTAAAAGACCAAGGCCATTACATCAGATACCTCTCAAACTATTCTCACCCTCGAGAATCAAAACAACCCATGAGGAAATAGAGGGTCTGAAAAACCACCTAGAAAGATACCTCTCAGAAGTGAACCTCATTGTTAACTAAAAACACCTCCCCCTAAAGAACGGAAAAACATACCATGTCAAACTGCCCAGTCATGTGGGTTGGGGAGTCTCTTCACCCATGTCAAGATACTATTCTCTTTGGGCAGCTATGACTCACCTTCACTGGTTTAATCACATCCACCTTAATGCGTCTTGATTAGGGGTCGTATCCTCCCCTCCCCATAGCCAGAACTTTTCACACACATTTAGAGAGGAATGAAAAAACACATATTTCATAGCCAAAAAGGTAAAATGCTCCACTACAACTAGTATAAATAGAACATCACAAAACTCAAAACAACTCTGATTATTGGGCACGCATCAGTGATTCCCTCTCCCACGTACTCTCCTCAATCCCATAGTGTCTCCATAACACACAAACCAAGGGAATGGTTCACCCACGAAGCACCTTCTCCTCACGATCCTTGATAATCTCTGGTCTTTCCACAAAGGTCAAGTCGTCCACTATGTCTAGCTCTCCCCAGTCAAGGACGTGTGAATTTTCATGAAAATAACGATAGATCTGGGACACATGGAAGACGTCATGTATCCTCAGTAGCGGTGGTGGTAACGCTAACTGATAATCTACTTCACCGACTCACCGCAACACTTTGACCGGTCTGATGAACCTGGGAGAAAGATTACTCCTCTTGTTGAACCTCTGTTTTCCACGTCAAGGGGAGAATTTCAAGAACACATGGTCTCCAACCTCAAACTCCAAGGGCCTCCTCCTGGTATCAGCATACGACTTTTGTCGGTCCTGGGCCACCTTCATCCTTTCCCGTATAAGCTGGACCTTCTCTGTCGTACTTCGCACCACCTCCGGGCAAAGGATGCCCGCCCTTCCAACATCAGTTCAACACACAGGTGAGCGGCATGGCCTCCCGTAAAAGTCTTCAAATGGGGCCATACCAATGGTGGAGTGATAGATATTATTGTAGGCGAACTCTATCAAAGGTAAGTGTCACACCCATGATCCTCCTGAGTCCCGAAAACATGCCCGCAGCATATCCTCTATGGTCTGGATGGTGCGCTATGTCTGTCCATCTGTCTGGGGATGGAAAGTAGTGCTAAGACGTAGCTGGGTGCCAAAATCAAGTTGCAATCCTCTCTAGATTCATGAGGTAAACCGTGCATCCCTATCTGAGAATATGGACCTCGGAAATCCATGAAATCGCACCACCTCATCCACGTACCTCTATGCCCAAGAATCCACTACACTTGACTCCTTAATCGCAAAAAAGTAAGCTTATTTCATCAACCTGTCCACCACTACCTAGATGGCATCGTATCCCCCTTGAACCTTGGGTAGTACTGTAATTAAATCCATCGAGATGTCTTCCAATTTCCACTCGGGGACATCTACATACTGCAGCAGGCCGCCTGGAACTCGGTGTTCATCCTTCACATGCTGACACACTAGGAACTTGGCCACAAACTCTGCCACTACTCGCTTTAGTTTAGGCCACCAGAACTGTCTCTTCAGACCCTGGTAAATCTTGGAAACTCCTCGGTGCACTGCTAGGGGTGAGGTGTGGAACCCACTATGAACTTGGCCACACATCGCCTCAAGGACAAAAAAATTTTCTCAGGAAAGCATCTGGTTCTGACCATCATCCGTCTACCCTTCCGGATCATTACCCTAGTCAACTTAGTCATGCATCACTTCGCCCTCAGAGTCTCCCGACTGAGACTCCTCCACTTACTGAAACATAGATGACTGCACTTTCATCTGATACAGGCAACCTCTACCTCTATCCATCCTTGCATCTAGGTGCAAGGCAACCAAATCCTCTCTTGCCTTCCAGGCATCCGCCAACTCTGAGACCGCATCCTTCTGCGACTTACTGCTCAAGGCATCAGTCACCACGTTTCCTTTCTTTGAGGTGTAATAAATCTCGAAGTCATAATCCTGGAGGAACTTCATCCACCTTCTTTGTCGCAAGTTTATGTCCCGCTGGGAGAAGAAATACCTCATGCTTTTGTGATCTGTAAAGAAAAAAATCATTCTACGATGAGGTAATGCCGCCATAACTTTAGTTAAAAAACGACCGCTGGAAGCTCTAGGTCATGGGTGGCATAAATACGCTCATGAGGGCGTAGCTTCCTAGACCCATAAGAGATCACCCCTTGTCGCTGCATCAACACACACCTGAGTCCTTTCCCTGAAGCATCATAGAACACCTCATACACCGCCCCTTATTCTGGTAGTCTCAGCACTGGGGCACTAACCAACTTCTCCTTCAGATAGCTGAAGGCTGCCATGCACTGCTCACTCCATAGGAAAACCAGATACTTCTTGGTCAAGGCTGTAAAAGGTGTAGAAACTCAAGAGAATTTGGGTACGAACCTCTGGTAGTAACCTGCCAGCCCGAGGAAACTAAAGACCTCTTCCACGTTCTTGGGTGCTTCCCAAGAAACAACCACCTCAACCGTTGATGGGTCCACCACTACCCCCTTCTCGGACACCAGGTGCCCACGGAAGTGCACATCTCGCATCTAGAACTTGCATTTCAACAACTTCCCATAGAGTTGGTGTTGTCAGAGGACCTCCAATACCATCCTTAGGTGCTCCGTGTGATCCTCCTCTGATCTTGAATAGATCAGGATGTCGTCGATGAACACAAGTATGAACCGATCCAGGTACTTCTGGAAGATGGAGTTCATAATCACCATAAATACATTCGGGGTGTTCGTAACACTGAAGGGCATGACTACAAACTCGAAGTTCCCATATCTGCACTTGAAGGCCATCTTCGAGATGTCTCCCTCCTTCACCCTCAACTAGTGATATCCAGACCATAGGTCGATCTTCGAAAACCATCTTACCCCTTTCAGCTGGTCTAAAAGATCGTCTATCCTCGAAAGAGGGTATCGATTCTTGATCGTCAACTGATTGAGCCTCCTGTATTCTATGCAAAACCTGAAACCACCATCTACCTTCATTGGGAACAAGACTGGAGCACCCCACGGTGATGCACATGGTTGAACATAACCCCTCTTCATCAGATCATCAATCTGAATCTGCAGCTCCCGTAGCTCCGAAGGTGCCATTCTGTAAGGATCCATCGAAATTGGACGACCACCAGGCTACACGTCTATCCCAAAATCGATATCGCGTCGAGGGGGTAGAGTCGTTATCTCCTCAGGAACAACGTCTATAAAATCACTGATGATTCCTAGAACCTCTACCATCTCAGTATCTACTGACTCTACTGACAGCTCGGCTAACAAGGAGGGGATGGGTTCCTCTTGCATGCTACCCTCCTGACTGCTCCACTCGCCGGTGAAAGTAACACGTCATCCACCAAAGTCTATGAACACAACCCTTCCTCAAAAGTAGTCGACGATGGCACACATATAGAACAACCATTCGATGCCTTGGATGACATCGTATGGTTGTATCAGTAGAAGTAGTAGATCCATGACCGAATGATGTGACCCTATCATCAGTCCGCATCCTCTACAAACATATAACAAGTCGGTCCAAACTATGACTATTGTGCTCAGCACCAGGGGCACTAAAAGTCTCTTGGCATCTAGACCCAGAGCACAGGCCAGACTAGGTGCAACAAAGAAGTGTGATGCTCTGGTATCGAACAAGGAGTAAGCATGGGTACTGAAAAAACTGATCGTACCTCGAACAACCTCCGGTCTTGCTGGAACTGCTACCTTCGCAACATACAACTACCCATGCCCAGCTCCTCTGCCCCTCGGCTATCGGTCGCCTCCCCGACCACGCCCAGGTTGAGGTCCTTGAGGAGTGCCCTGAGGTCGGCCTCCCCCTGCAACGTCAGCCCTCGGAGGAGCGGGAGCTCGCTGCCCCTGCTGCTGCTGCTGGAAGGGCCTAGCTGGAAGCTTCTGGTGAGGCGGGTGTTGGGCATGTCCGCCACTGCCATACTGAACTCCATCCGGGCACTGATTCCGTAGATGTCCATGGCTCCCACAAACAAAGCACCTCGGTCCTGGGCCCAAAGGGAAAGGGCGATGATCAGGGGACTGGAACTGGAACTTTTGTTGCCTGCTCCCTACTGGTAGAAACTGAGAGGGTCCTGATGCTGGTGGTCTGGTGCTGATAGCCTTCAACTTCGATGATCCCAGTTGGATCCCCTCTCGTGTCACACCTCCTAGAGCATGAATCCTCTCCACCACCTTAGACTTATTCTGGACCTCCAAGTATGTCAGCAAGGTGAATGGGGTAACGGCGTACTGAAGGGAGGGTCGGAGCACCTCCTCTAAACGTCTTTCCAGAGACTCCTCATATCGAAAGAGGTCCGGAGAAAAACGTAAGAGGTATTTGAACTTGATTCCCAGCTCCCGTACTAACATACTCCCCTACTGGAGGGAGAGTAGCTCCTGCCTCTTTTCTGCCTTCATTGTATAAGAGAGGAATTCTGCCCGGAACTCCTTCTTGAAAATAGCCCATGCCACCTCATCCTCTCTCCTCTCCCCCAGGTAAAGCGTCCACCACTGACACGCCGCTCCCTGCATCTGACTGATGGCCAGAGGAACCCAGTACTCGATCGGGGCCCGAATCAGGCCGAAGGCTATCACCATCTCCTCTAACCAACTCTATGTCTTCATGTTAGAGGTGTTGCCCTCATATTTCCTGAGGGTCTATTGCTGGAAGGCCTGAAGTGTCTTCTACCACCGGTCATCCTCCTCCTCTCGATCGGCTCTCTTTCGATTGGCCAGGTTAGCCTCTTGGGCCTCGATTGCCTTCACCACACGTGGTTGCCTCCCAAGTGCCATAGCCGCAAGGTAAATAAGGAATTCCCAAGCCCAAGTAGTGCAGAATATTTGTTCTTAAAACTTCTTAAACTTTTTATTTATTTCAAATTCCCAAAACACCCCCGAAACACGAGAACACAAGTCATTATGATGCATGTACCTTTCCTAGGGTCTCTACCCGGAAATCAGTGTGGCCTTACTTGGTCGTCCGGTAGATCTAGAGACTTTCCATCGGATCATGGGGGCCCCAAAAATCCTATGTCCTAGCCAGTATTCTCTGTCCTAATTCATGCACCAAGGTCACCCATCACTGTTCCCTACCGTCCCACAAAATCCTTACTGTGCCTAACTCCAGACTTCATCCTATCTCTCAACCTCTCCCTTTGATACCATTCTGTCACGACCCGCCTTCACCAAAATGTGGGAAGGGTCAGCGATTTTCCAGGACCTTCCTTCTTTATGTTGAAGGAGAGATAATGACCCTCGAAACCCACCTTCAATTGGTCCCGGAGTGGCGACCAACACCAGGGGTATAGAATCATACAATAGATGGAAAGAATTACCCTTTCTATTTTAATAGGATCGGGAGATAAGATAGAAAATACCACAAAACCAAAACTAAAAGTGCAAGTATGGATGAAAATAAACCATTCCTATATGCAAGTTAAAAAGGTAAAAGATACAAGTCACAAAACCCCAAGGGAAAAAAGAATACCAAGAAAAGAAAAGAAACAACAGCAACTGTCCCAAAGGTTCGCGCTAGTATGGTCCCGCACGATCCCCAAAGTCCTCCGAGAAACCTGAAAGCAGTTTTATATACGTCAGGTGAGAATACAAGTATACTCAGTAGGGAAAAACCTAATTCTCTCATGCACAAGTCGGGAGGCATACAAATGCCCTGTGAGAAAAGAGATAACTATGCACCTCGAAACGAAACTAACCACCCAAGCCTCACCGAGGCACACTCCCTAATAACGTAAGTCAAGTAAAGTATACTAATAGCACATAGATGTTTGGGTACCCCATGCCGCTTTCCCACTGGTTATTGAAGACATCCTACGCATCGAACCAATCTCTCCATTCTTACCGCAGTCCCACTACCTCACCCTGCCCACACACACATGGGCCACATCCTCACGTAGTCCCACTTCCAAACCCCGCCTGCAAACACCTGGGCCACAACTGTCGTACATAACCATTCCTGCAAACACCTAGGCCAGAACAACTACCACCCACCCGAAGACACCTGGGCTATAAGATCTACTTCGATACCCGAAGACACATGGGCTTCATCCCGAAGACACTTGGGAAACCACCTGCCTGCACACACCTGGTCTAACCACCACACTACCCTTCTAAAAGATTCTTGGGATAATAATGGACCTCAGGCCACCACAGCCTGCTCGAAGATACATGGGCTATCCAGGAAATGGAGCACAAAGGTGCTAATAACAAGCCACTAATAGAAGTGTTGGAAAAAACTCCCTCCCCCATGAAATGGGGGTGTTCGGAACTTAGTGCTAAACTTGGTTTTATTATTTTCTTATAACTATAGAATAATTTAGATGAATTTAATAACATTTGATTAAACATATAATATATAAATTTAATAATTTTAATAATACAATTAATTTTCACCTGTGTAACTGCTTGGTTAAAAAAGCCATGTTTAAATAAGGATATTTAATTTTTTATCATTGTCTGATTAAACATGGTGTGGTGTGAAATGTAAGATATTGAAGAGTTTAAATTTAAAATGAGACATACTATAAAATATTAGGGAATTACAGTTTCATTCTAAAATAAGGGACTGATCCACCGCCTCATCAAACCACTTTAAATGAAATATATTCACCTGGGACATGATCTCATGTATAAGTTCATCCAAAAAATATCTTGTGGTAGTTTCCTCATCTCCTAACTGCACTATGGAAAAAGGGTTTCAAGTTTGTGAATTATCCATCATTATACATACTATGTGGCTTTCCACTACCTCAAGGCCTTTAGATATAAATTTTCTAGAAATGTTTCCTGAAAATCATTATATAACATACCTTTTTCCTACTCAACCTGAAGTAGGACTTTCCAGTAGTGCATCATTGGTCCTCTCATCCTACAAGCCACCAAATTAACTCTCTTCTAAGGAGTAGTATCTAAGTTGTCCAGTATCATCTAGATAGACTCTATCCCAAACGTTTGTTCCTTAGGTACACTATATTTGGAAAACATCAGAGGGTGCTACAACTAAAAATGTCTAGTCAACTCAAACATGATCAGCATAGCACACCATGGGTCTCATTCCATCCTCTATAAAAATGAGAACATTTCTCATGTAAATAATCATACCCACTATTACCGTAGATCAATAGTGTTTCTTTCTCTACTATTGGACGATTATTCTTAGTGACGTCCTAATGTCACCCCACTAGTACACATATTCATGGTTAAACCTCTCTATAATTTAATACAAACACATCAAAACACAAAACAAAAAACTTACACAGAATGCACAAAATAAAACTCTGTACTAGAAATAAAACAACCATTCTCCTTGCACAATAAAAAGGGATATAGTCACATATCCAACAATACCATCGTCCATCCCTACCACGGGCCATGGTCCACATGAGTAATCCATCTTACATAGAAAAAAACATTTTTATTGACACATAATGTAGGAAGCTTTTTTTAACCATTTCACTTTCACAATATAATTCATTCTCTTTTAGGCACCTTTCAATCTTTAAAACACATCGCAAATCAAACTTTTAACCCATTTATATCCATTAATTTTTCACAATTATTTAACCATTCATCTATATTACTTCTATTTACCTATTTGCACCATCTTTGTTAAACGCCATTTAAATCATGTTTTTTAAAAAATGAAATTCATCATAACCCTTACATCCCACATATATTTCCCATGTCTTCCTAACATGATGAATTCCACCTATATCCCTATGTTCCAAAAATGATGCATGAATTCAAAAACTAGTATCATTTTGGATATGAAACAAATACCATAAAATAGTCGATTAATATAAAAAGTTCATAAACCAATAATTAAATATCATCTAACCCTAAAAAACACCAAGAACCATAATCCCACCCTATGTACTTGGGTTTTCCCTCATTCATGGGTTATCTTATCCCATGAATGAGATCATTAAAAAGGCCTGATATGTCTTAATCACCAATCTACCATCCACAAATAGTATGATAATAGATGGGAAAACATCATATACAACATTGTAATGCCCTTTACCTTGTAGCCACTATATCTAATGCTCCGAGTCGGGTCTCCACATTACCTCAGTCATGCCTCCCCATATGAAATATTCTATCTACTATTAGAGTGGTTCTAATAGAACAAATAGGAAGACTATACCCTATTTATTATATTAATACAAAGCTGATAACATATAAAATAAATATAAAAAATCAACGGTAAATAAGAATCCCACAGCCATTTCCATAATCTTGGTACAACCCATAAGCTAACATTATATATGATATGTCATGTAATATAGTTTAAAGTGTATGAAAAACCAAAATTAAATTCAAGATGAAAAATATTTCAAATGGGTCCTGAATCTAAGTACATATCCCTACTCTATGAACATCCCATTCTCAATCAATAGTTTATCATTGGGACCTTTCCATTTTCTTAACCTGAAAATATAATGTCTACTCTGGTACCCAATATAAACCAATGTTGGGTGTGAGTACAACATAGTAGGCCACCACCAATGGTGTCTAAAAATATCTAGTATAAATAGAGAGTGTTTACATTCACATGATGAATAAAAATATAAACTAATGATAAAAATTTTCCACTACTTAATAGGATCACTTAGCTTCTGTATCCGTCATTCCATGGGTTAGAAAATGTCAACGATTACACATCGTCCTGTGTTGGTCATATAAACTATTCTTAAAGGGTAAATTAATTTCCCTACATCTCTACGAAAAATCATTGAATATATTATTACATAATGCTTACCTTGGGGCCTCATTTCTATTAATCATATCTCATGAATCCTTGGTGGAATAAGGAATTGGTCAAACCCCCCTATTCAATGCATTATAAAACACTTAACTTGGACACTCAATATAGGTAATCATAAACTTTTCATTCATTATGGTATTAAAGAATCATTCAAAATCCCTATACTATAAAGTATATAACACTTACCTTAGAGCCTCATTCCCGTTAATAATGACCCACACATCCCCTGGGGGCATAGAGCATTAGTATGACTCCCCAACCCATTCATCTTAGGGATAAGTTTAGGGCATCAATTTAACATAGACCAAGGGATTATAATCTCAGTCATACCCCACTCATACCATTAAGCCATGTGCTCATGCTTCCTTAACCACCTACCACATATACCATTTATAAACCATGACTCATTAAAACCCTCATAATTTAATATCATGGATTATTAATTACATATAAAATATTCATGCCTTATCCAATTTAAAAAAAATTCATTTCACACTTTAACCTATTTACACATTTACAGTTTATATTCTATAACCCATGGAAACCCTTATAATTTCATGTAACCCTTCACATCATACCAAACACCCCTTATTCCATGTTAACAACTGAACATGATTATCATTTTAACCATTTCACAACACATGTTAACATGAAAAAATAATTTTCATGGGTTATATATCATAACACATCAATTCTACACATATCATCTTAGTTTCATTTTCTTTAAGACACACATGTAAAGACCTGAGAATTTCAGGGATAATTTTTTCTTAAATTCTTTGAAATTTTGTGAGTCTGTGGTTTCTAATAGCGCCTGATTCCGAGGACCAGTGTGCCCTGAATCATTTTCTGATGTTTTGTTCAGGTACATTAAGCAAACGTACGTGCAGGTTATTCTATCTTTTGAACCACTGCTTGGAATTGAAATCTAAGGACACCGATGAACTCGCAGTGCCGGTATTCACTTAAGGGGACCTTTACTGCCGCTGCCTTTTATACATGATAAAAGATATATTTTGGGGATTCTTTATAAATTTAATAACAAATTATGTGTTAAATAATTTTTTTGTAAAGGGTGGTTACTTTCTCCAATGAGGAGTTGGAGGTGGGGCCCACACTCCACATAACAACCCATGAGAGGATAATTGTGTGGTGGGCCCCACACGAATCCAAACTCTTCAACTCCCCAAGAAACCCCCATTAAACTCTTAAGCGTCCAACTCCCCTCTTTTAATATTGAACTCTCCACCTCCCCCTCGCTCTCATTAATATGCCAACACCATTAATTAATTAATTGAACTCCATAATTAATTAAATTAATTGAGTGTTGAATTTTTAAAACGTTATGCCAAATTTTAATAAGTGAAGCCTTTATTTTATTTTGGGTGGGCATAATTGTAGGAGAGCAATAGAGGATTAGAGAGGAGTTGTTCTTCCCACGAAGAACACGAATAACTTCTTCAACAACCTTCTTTCACGTCAAGGGAGAAGGCACCGCCCACAAGGAACATTGCCAACGATAGTGACTCTTACTCCAACATTGATGGAACGACACCGTCTTCTGTGATGCTGTTTTCCGCGACTACGATGAACGAACCTTGAATCGAGGTAGGAGAAATATGGATTATTTATTTATTCTTACGTATGAAAATTACCCTCGAACCTTGGCATTTGATTTTGGTTGATGGTGATCAAGTTGTTATCAACTAACGCGGAGGGCGCGGGCCGAACAAACACGGTCCGACGTCCCTCTGTTGAACATTGTTTATGTTGGTGACGGAGACGGAGCCGAAAGGGCGTGGTGCTGACGCTCCACGCCGGAGGAAAGAGGCCAGGCCGGGCAGCGGCGGTGGAGGACCAGTGCCGTCGCGCCGGCCACGTGGTGGAAAACCGCGGCCCACAAGCGTGAGCTGCTCAGCCGAAGAAGAACCGGCCGGCTAAAGCGGGTCAGGCTGAAGGAACTGCGGTGACCTTTGGCACAGCGCTGCGGATGAGGTGCGGCCTGCACCCGCGGGCCGCTTGCCGAGCCGAACCGGTCAGCCGTAGCCGGCCGGGCAGAAGACCACAACACCCTTATGGCGCCGCGATGTGGAGGAACCACGGCGCGCACTCGGTGGTCCACTTCGGCGGTCGAACCGGCCGGCCACTTGCCAGCCGGGTGGAAGAAACGGTGGCGCCAAGTGGAACCATGTGGAGGATACAGCGTCCCGCTGTGCGGGCCGTTCATGCTAGAGAAAATCGGACGGCTTCTGCCGGCTGTGCAAGAGAGGCTGTGTCGCTGTTTTGAAAAATCAGGGGGGGCTCCTCTCGGCTCGAGGCCAGCCGTGCGGGACGAACTGTCCGTGCGCGGGCCTGGCCGCCAACCGCACAGGCTGGGCCACCCTCCTGCGGGATGGGCCACAACCACTGGGCTAGGCCATACCCAACTGGGCCGGACCCGGACCCGGGTCAGGTCGACTCGGTTCAGGCCGACCTAGGGCGGGTTGGGCCGGGTCGGATCGGACCCAGACCCCCCTCTTCGGACCGCTTTTGGTCATTCTTCTATGACATGAGCTACAGACCTCCGATCGACGCACTACTAGTGGCATTGGATTACATGGATTAATAGGGTCGTATCGTTATATAACACTCATGGTTTTGGCAAATTTTGGATATGGCCGGGTTGGTTCGATCCCAAAACCAACTGGACCCTCGGAGTGGGAACGCTTATAACATAAGGACCGGACGTTTGATTGACGTTCTGTCAACTAAGTTGGGTTTCATTTGATGAAACGGTGATTTTTGAATACTAAACATGAGGTTTGGATGCAGTTGGAGTATGGTCTGATTGGTTTTAGCTTAAAAACAAAGTGTTCCCCTAAAATGGAAATGTCGATATCTCTCAGACCAGGCGTCTGATTGATGCACCATCTGTCGTGTTGGGTTCCTTATGATGAAATAGAACCACGGGGTACATCAACTCAGGAATTAGTGATAGTTGATGTATTGACCCTTGGCTCGAGGAGCGTACGCTCCCGGAATCGAGCGTTCTGTGTGTGGAAACCCCAGAGATGGAAGCAACGAGACTAGACTGAATCCTTTGTGGGTTCGACAGCAACGTGATTGGACTAAATCCTCCTTGGGTTCAACAACAACAAGACTGAAATGAATCCTATGTGGGTTCGACATCAATGAGACTATACTAAATCCTCCGTGGGTTCGACAGCAATGAGACTGGACTGAATCCTCTGTCGGTTCGACAACAACGAGACTGCACTGAATCCTCCTTGGGTTCGACAGCAACGAGACTGGACTGAATCCTCCATGGGTTCGATAGCAACGAGTTTCGACTGAATCTTACGTGGGTTCGATAGCAACGAGACTGGATTGAACCCCCCATGGGTTCAACAGCAACTACAAACTGTTGTTTTAGCTTTCTGCAGGTATCTTCTGTTCAAAAGTAAATGATGATTCAGTGGCCACAACTAATCATCTCTTACTATCTTTAAGTTGTGTATACCTGGTGTGAGCTGAGTCATTACCTTCATGTTACCTCTTGTATGAGGTGTGTACTCTTGACGACTTATGTATATGTATGTGCATATACCTAAGTAAGGATGGATGTTTCTTCGTGGATGTTTCTTCGTGGATGTGTTGTGGTAAAGCCCACGTGGCATTCATCTATGAGTTGTATATATGGGGTACACCTTCTATTTTACTTTCCTTGTGGAGTATTTCTACACTTGTGGAATGGAATGTGGTTGGGCTCGAGAGTTAGATCTGGACTGTGACTGGTAACTTAGGTATATTTATGGGCATATACCTGAGTAGGGTTGGTTGAGACTTTGTGATTGTGTCTTCCTACTGTGGTTTATCCTTTTTGTATTTTGTGAGACTTTGAGGGTCTTCGGGTCCCTACTGAGTATCGTTATACTCACCCATACAAGGTTTATGCCCACACCTCATTGAAATGGATGCAGAAGACAGATAGTGTTGATGGAGGTTGAGAGCGATCCAGGACCGGACGGTACACGGAAGTGGAACACTCGGCGAGACGGTACACGGAGCGGACTGATAAACATGGAGTGCTGAGGTGGACCTCAGTACCTACCCTTCAGGTATGATACTCTGTGGAAGTTCTAATAGCTTCCCTTTTACCTTTCAGCTGTTGTCCCTTTACTGCAGTTGTACTAGCTTTTCAGTTGTACTGTACTTACTGTTGGGCTTGTATTTCCGACCCCTTTACTTTCAGAACATACTTTTGTATACAGTATTACATAGTACTTACTTCAGTTGTGTACTCTGTTTTTTTTTACTTTTATAAAGGAAGTTCCTTCCCAGTGTAGGGATTTACGCCTTTGGTGCTTGTAGCCATCCCCTGGCCTATGGAAGTTGGGCTTGGGGTAGTCACGGCATGGGCCCCGAGGATGGTTCGTGAAAAATTGGTATTATAGGAGTCGGTTCTACCAAAGAACCCAGGACTCTGGTCATTATTTTTTGTGAAGTAATAGTGTTAAGATTATTGAGTGTGGTTTTCAGACCAGGGTGCCCAGCGTTGGTGTAGTGGCCTATGTATCCATACACCAGGACCCTGACCTCTGATTTCCGACTCAGTACACGAAAACACTGATTGCATGTGTGTTTCCTTCGAGAAGTTTTCTTCGTGAATAATTTGTGTCATCTCACCAGATAGACTTTTTTATCATGGATCACCTAATTCTTTTCAGGATGTCATCACCTAGCCAGTCAACGCGGGTTCCGAGTGGAGATCGTGATGGTATCCCACTGAGCAGCGAGGCCATGGTGTAGGGCCCCATCACCACAGAGGCACCATTGGTACCACTAATCGTTGGGCTACCATTGTCACCATCCCCAGCAGTAGAGGTCGCGCATGATAGATCTCATTGCACGGGTTCCTGCGATAGAATCCTCCGAGGTTTCGAGGAGAGACATATTTTAGACGGTCGGATTATGGCTGGAGGTCGTAGCACGAGTTTTCCACACAGTTGGGACACCCTCTGACTTGATGGTGTACCCATCTGTTAGCCTCTTTTGGGGAGTAGCTAAGAGGTGGTGGAGCCTAATGATCTAGTTTTACTATGAGGCGACCCTCACCTAGGGAGACATCAAGGGTCTTTATAGGGAAGAGTTTGTACTAGCGACTCTACACTCTGTGCAGTCTCAAGAGCTACTACTCTTTCCGCAAGGCATTCTGACCATAGCGGAGTCATCTTAAGCCGGTAGTAGACAGATGTCACAGAGGTCCTTGCAGACTAGGCCAATAGGTTGGTGACCCCCAGAAATAGATATGGTTGTGTGGGGATCATGAGGGTTAGTCAGCCATATGAGGAGAAGGTTGTTCTATGCATGCGGCGGGCAGGGTCACATGGAACATGACTGTCTGACATGTCGTATAGACAATCATCAAACAGTTGCGGAACCTGCCAAGCAGAGTCAGAGGTTTGACCATGGTGGTCCTCCAGGAATAAGAGGACATGGCAGAGGATCTATCCATGCAGTAGGTGGTGGATGATGGTTCGAGGCCCTACCACCACCACCACTAGGAGGTCCACCCCGACCGCAGGGAACGTGTGGACAGGGGATAGATCAGCTTCAGGAAGCTGAGGCATATGACCATAGTGCTCTAAGAGTAGGTGTACAAGAGCGGGACTAGTTCTAGGCATATAATCCTTTGTTCATGAAGCTTCTAGCGTCATTGATGTCTTTGTTTGTGGTCGCTTTGTGTCTTTGTACTTTGAGTTATACTAATAAAAGACACTTTTCCTTGTAACGTTTGATTTTCTACCTTTTTTGTGGATATACTAAGAGAATCCAGATAAAACCATTGACTTGACCCTCACTTTCGAGATTCCTACTGGATGAGACGTAGTGACCACACACTGATGCCGACAGTGTGACTAAACTCTTGCAGGAGACAGTAACAGTTGGATCTCTTGGTAGTAGTGTTGATGCCTTACAACGTCATCCATGGCATGAATTAGTATCATTCATGTCACGATATACTGTATTAGGAAATGGGTGTGGTTCATCTAGGGGATGAGACCAGATTTCTCTTTTTCGGAAAAGGACAGATATTAGAAACTCTTGTAGGACATAGGTGAAGAAGGGTGTATACAAGTTCATTTAAATTGGCTAGTTTCACCCATAGTTCATTGGATGAATGCTTTACAGACTACTCTGACCATCAGAGTCTCTAGTATATCATCTGACAGAAAGACAAGAACCTAAGACAGTGACGATGGCTCGAGTTCTTCATGGACTATGACTTAGAGATAGTCTGTACTCCAGGGAAGGGGAATGTTGTAGCAGATGCTCGCAACTGGAGATCGAGCATTCAGCTTCTATAAGAGGTGATGGAGCAGCTGGCTGTGTTGCAGATATCCTTTGTGGAGGATAGATACAATATCCATGGACTTCGTGACGAGTCTTCCATGTACGTCAAGGGGACACGTCTCGTTTTGGGTGATCGTCGACCGACATACCAAGTAGGACAACTTTCTGCTGACCAGAGATAGTACAAGCTACCACGGGGGACGTGTAGTCATTCAGGAGACTGAGTCCTCTAGAATTCGAGGATGGCGACCACGTCTCTTCACGGGTCTCACCTCTATGAGGTCCATAGATATTTGTCCGAGGTGGAAAGTGATCTCCATGATTCATTTGACATTTCCAGGTCCTCAGCAGAGTAGGCGAGGTGGCCTACCGCATGGACCTTCTACCTCAGTTGCATCGGGTGCACGACGTCTTCCACGTATCTCAGCTGAGGAGATACGTACATGACCCATCCCACATCATCTACCATAGAGAGCTAGATATCAATGATGGGGAAACCTTCACCGAGGTTCTAGTTGAGATTGAGGATTTATAGGAGCAGGTCTTACGTGGACGGTCGATACCTCTAGTGCGCAATCGCTGGCAGCACGGGAACCTCCAAGAGAGCACATGGGAGAGGGACGCTCAGATGCATGCTCAGTACCCCTTTTGTTTCCCTAGTGTGTGTTGTAGATTTACGGGGACGTAAAACCTTGAGGTGGGTTTAATGTAAAGGCCTGAAAAATTTCAGGAAATTTTTTTATTAATTTCATTGGAATTTTTCGAGTCCGTAGTTTCTGAGGGCACCTGATACCGAGGCCCGGTGTGCCTGGAATAATTTTCTGAATTTTTTTTGGGTACGTTCTATAAATGTACCTGTAGGTTTTTCTATCTTTTGAACCGGTTCTCAGAATTGAAATCTGAGGACACCGATGAACTCGCAACGCCGGTATTCTCTTAAGGTGACCTTTAACGCAGTTGCATTTTATACAGGATGGAAGTTATATTTTGGAGATTCTTTATAAATTTAATAAAAAGTATGTGTTACATAATTTCTCTGTAAAGGGTGGTTACTTTTTCCAAAGAGGAGTTGGAGGTGGGGCCCACACCCCACATAACCACCCATGAGAGGATAATTGTGTGGTGGGGCCCACACAAATCGACACTCTTCAACTCCCCAAGAAACCCCCTTTATATTTAAGCTTCCAACTCCCCTCTTTTAATGTTGAACTCTCCATCTCCCCCTCGCTCTCATTAATATTCCAACACCATTAATTAATTAATTGAACTCCAAAATTAATTAATTTAATTGAGGGTTTGAATTTTGAAAACATTATGCCCACCTTAAATAATTAAATCCTTTATTTTATTTTGGGTTGGCATAATTGTGGGAGAGCCTTAGAGGATTGAAGATGAGGTGTTAATCCCATGAAGAACACGAATAACTTCTTCAACGACCTTCCTCTGCATCATGGGAGAAGGCACCGCCCGTAAGGAACATCGCAAATGACAGAAACTCTTCCTCCGACATGGATGGAACAACACCATCTTCCACGATGCTATTTTATGAGACTACGACAAATGAAACTTGAATCGAGGTAAGGGGAAATATGGATTATTTATTTATTCTAACTTAAGTAAATTACCCTCACACCTTGGCATTTGATTTTGGTTGATGGTGACCAAGTTTTTATCAAAAAACGCAGAGGGTGCGAGCTGAACAAACACGGCCTAACGTCCCTCCGTTGAAACTTGTTTATGTTGGTGACGAAGGAGGAGCCGGAAGGGCGTTGTGTCGATGTGCCGCACTGGAGGAAGGAGGCCAGGCCTGGCCATAGCGGTGCAAAATTGGCACCACCGTGCTGACCGCGTGGGGGAAGACTGCGGCCCACAAGCACGAGCCTCTCGGCCGAAAAAGAACCAGTCTACTAAAGCTAGTCGGGCCAAATGATATGTGGCCCCCTTTGGCACCGCACTGCAGAGGAGGTGCGGCCTGCACCTGCAGGCCGCTTTCCAAGCCAAACCGGCCAGCCATAGATAGTAGGGAAGAAGACTATGGAACCACGTGGATGATACAGGGCCCTCTGTGAGGGATTGTCACGCCAGAGAAAACTGGATGACTTCGGCCAGCTGGGAAGGACAGGTGTTGCCGCTCGGCACCGCCGTTACAGGAAACTGGAGGGGGGGCACGTCCCCCACTCCGCTCGGCCAGCTGGCTGAGCCGCGACCAGCCTAGCGGGCCGGGCTTCCGGCCACGTGGGCCAAGCCCCCTCATGCGGGCTAGGCCATAGCTTTCGGGCCAGGCCGAACCCAACCAGTCTGGCCCCGAACCCGGGTCGGGTCGACCCGGATCAAGTTGGGCTGGGTCAGACCAGACCCGGACACCCCTCTTAAGACCGCTTTCGATTTTTCTCCCATAACATGAGCTACAGACCTCCAATCGATGCACCATTAGTTGTGTTGGATTCCTTGGATCGAGAAGGTCATATCGGTATATCACACTCATGGTTTTGGAGAAGTTTGGGTACATCCGGGTTGGTTTGATCCCAAAACCAACCGGGCCCTCGGAGCAGGAACGCTTATAACATAAGGACGGGATGTCCGATTGACGTGCCGTAAGCTACGTTGGATTTATTTTTATGAGATGTTACTTTTTTCATACTCACGTGATGTTTTTATGCATTTGGAGTATGTTCGGGTTGTTTTTAGCTTAAAAAGCAATCAGGCCCCTAGAACGGAAATGTCAACAACTCTCATACCGGGCGTCTGATTGACACACCGTCTATCGTGTTGGGTTCCTTATGATGAAATAGCACCATGGAGTACATAAACTCAGGTATTTTTGATAGTTTATGTATCGACCCTTGGCTCGAGGAGCGGACCCTCCCGAAATCGAGCGTGTTGTGTGTGGAAACACCAGAGATGGAAGCAACAATACTGGAATGAATCCTCTGTGGGTTCGACAGCAACGAGACTGGACTGAATCCTCCCTGGGTTCGACAGCAACGAGACTGGACTGAATCCTCCGTGGGTTCGACAGCAATGAGACTGAACTGAATCCTCTGTGGGTCTGACAGCAACGAGACTAGACTGAATCCTATGTGGGTTTGACAGCAACAAGACTGGACTGAATCCTTCTTGGGTTTCGACTGCTATGAGACTGGAATGAATCCTCCGTGGGTTCGACATCAATGAGACTGGACTGAATCCTATGTGGTTTCGATAGCAATGAGAATGGAGTTATCCCTCCATGGGTTCAATAGCAGCGACATACTGTTGTTTTAGGTTTCTACATGTATCTGCCATTCGAAAGTGAAAGATGTTTCAGTGGCTACAACTAATCATCTCTTACTATCTTTAAGTTGTGTATACTTGGTGTGAGCTGAGTCATTACCTATGTGTTACCTCTTGTATGAGGTGTGTACTCTTGACGACTTAAGTATATGTAGGGGAATATACCTAAGTAAGAATGGATGTTTCTTCATGGATGTTTCTTCATGGATGTTTCTTCATGGATGTGTTGTGGTAAAGCCCACGTGGCATTATTCTGTGAGTTATACCAATGGGGTACACCTTGTGTTTTATGTTCCATGTGGAGTGGTTCTATACTTGTGGAACGGGATGTGGTTGGGCTTGAGATTTGTAGCGAGACTGTGACTGGTAACTTAGGTATATGTATGGACATATACCTAAGTAGGTTTGGTTGATACTTCGTGATTGTGTCTTTCTACTGTGGTTTATCTTTTGTGGATTTTGTGAGACATTGAGGGTCTCGAGGTCTCTACTCAGTATCGTTATACTCACCCTTACATGGGCTATGCCCACACCTCTTTTTGTTGGACTCAGACGATAGACAGTGTTGACGGAGGCCAGGAGCGATCCAGGACCAGACGGTGCCTGGAAGTGGACCACTCGGCGAGACAGTACACAGAGCGGACCGGTAGATGTAGAGTACTGAGGTGGACATCAGTACCTACCCTTCAGGTAGGATTCTCGGTAGACATTCCAGGAGATTCCCTTTTACCTTTCAGTTGTTGTCTCTTTACTAGAGTTGTACTAGCTTTTCAGTTGTACAATACTTACTGTCGGTCTTGTATTTCCAGCCCCTTTCCATTCAGTACTTACTTTTGTATACAGTATTACTTAGTGATTACTTCAGTTGCATACTCTATTGTGTTTTTTTTCTTTTATAAAGGAAATTCCTTCCCATTATAGGGATTTGTACCTTTGGTGCTAGTCTCCAGCCCATGGCCTATGGAATGAGGACTTGGGGTAGTCACGACATGGGCCCTGAGGATGGGTCATGACAATACACCCTATGGCTGTCACTTACCTCAGTATATTCATCCTCAATGCATCCCATGTAGATTATAAGGTGTTAAATATTTTTAACTAACTGACTAATTCATCATTTCATCCATGAGAAAACAAAAAAAACACAATAACATAAAAAATAACCACATATACATAAACAAACCAGAAGGACTATGGGATGTAACTTGTAGACCACCGACCACTGTTATTAGACAACTTCTTTCTCTACTTTGTACTTTTATTTGGGAAAACCTACATTAAATCAAAAATATTTAATATTTTATAAAAAGGTTATTTTAGATAATAATAATAATAATAATGGTTCCATAATCCCTTATCTAGAAAATTGAACAAGGAAGAGTGTCAGAATCACATTGATCTTTGATTAGCATCCAACGATGATCCAAATGGCTTATAAATGAGGGAGATCAGTCCTTGGGAAATTTGGATGGAACTATATTTCAAAATTTCTATTGAAGGATAAATTGGGAAGGAATTAATTTAAGAGGGCATTATTCTTGAGGGGAAAATGGAAAAAACTAAAAAATTTATGAGTGCACGGTTTGACCACCAAGTTGGCCAATCCATGCGACAACTATGTGCAACACTCTATCTAAGAGAGGCCCAATTCACATGGTCCCCTTGGAAACCCACATGGTTTGAAAAAACATGCCATTACCATATGGTATATTTCTGTTTGATCTTGCATGATTTGGCCAACCCCTTTCACTATTTCAAAAACTGCACACCCTACCTCTAGGGAAAAAAGGTTAGGGTGGATAGTTACTATTAACACAACTTTAACCATGTAGCATGCACTGCATGGCCACATTATTCCATCCTTAAAGTTCTAAACCCCCAAAACATCCCTAATACTACTCATACACCTGGTATAATTTCATTAACCAAATCAAAGAGACTCGAACCAAAAACATAAACAAGATCAAACATCTACAAAGTCTGGGATCTTAAAAATGGCTTTAATAACCTTGAGAAATTATTTTAAGGAAAGGTTATGTATTTGGATATAATTATTTAAGAAAACATGGTGATTAATATATAAATTTTCGGTTTTTTATGATGTTGAGATAATAAAGGGTTGAGTGATTTTAATCATTTAAGTTATATGGTATTAATATCCTAGGTGTTGATGATAATTCATGTTATTTTTTGTAATTTTTTTATATTAATATATATAGACTATTTTGTGACCATATAAACTAGTGTTTAATGGTATTTGAGGGTTAAATATATAGTTAATTTGTTTTGAGAATATAGCACTTTTTTGGGGTTCATTAACTTGGATATTGAAATGGGTTTGGAAAGGTATATTATGTATAATATTTGATTAGTGAATATAAATATCATGGTATATGATTTTATAAATGGATAATGTTTTTTTAAGGAAATATCGGTATCTTGATATCTCCTAAGAGAGTATACTATATTTAATTTTAGAGGTTATACCATGAATGATGAATATGTTAATATTACCATGACTGAGTTTCTACAATGAGTAATAATAATATTTTTGGGTACATGGTTTTTTAAGGGGGGATGTAACACACAATGGTCTAAATATATGATCAAATTTATGTAAATAAATTTATTTGATAGTTTTTCCCTATAATAGGGATATTAGAAGAAAATGTGATATATTTTGATAAAATATAAATAATTATGTATTATAATTAAAACCTAGCCATAGAATTAGTGGGAATAAATATGAGTAATTTATTTAGGAAATATACGATCAAATAATATATAGGATATATTTAATAAAGATAAAAATAAATTATTTTACATAAAATTAATAATAAGATCATTTACTACTAATAAAAATATTGTTCTTCAAATTTCATATTTATTTTATATGAATTTCTATTTCAAGAAATTTTCGGTTAATAATGAATTTTTTTTTTCGTATTAATAATTGGGATCATAAATTTAGAAGGTAAACAATATGAAATAATACTAATAATAATTATCAATATATGATAATATTGTTCTCCAATAAAAAAAATCTCTATATATTTTATCATTATATTGAAAAATTAATTTTATAAAATTTAGAATATTAATTTTAAAAAAATGTTACAATTGTTTTATTAAGAATGAAAATAGTAACTTAAGATGAATGTTTGGGTTTATTTCCAAAAAAATCTTTTTAGACAAATAATATTGTGTTTGAGAAAATTATAATGTCTATGATTTTATCATTTTGTAAAAGTATCATAAAATATTAAAATTATTTAATATTAAAAAATATTTATCTGATGGGAAAAATTATTAATTTTAATATATTATTTGATATTATAAATCTTATTTTTAATTTATTTTATTGTTAAATTAAAACATTAGTTTAAAAAGAAAATTTCATTAGTCATTTTTTCTAATCAAGTGATTTTAAGGTGAGATTATGTTTTGGATTTCCATGGAATACTACTATCTTTAATTTCATTTAAATCAATGTCATTTATTTCATGAGATTTTATAATTTTAATGACTACGTATTGTAAAAAATTATTATTAAAGATAAAATATTTTTATAAATGTTTTTTTCGTATATTATTTATTATAATATTAAACTTATCTCATAAAAATTAGAGAAATTTTATTTTATAAATTGATTTAAAATTTTTAAATTAAAAATCTACAAACTAGTTAAAGTGGTAAATTTAAAAAATTTTCATTAATATTAAATACAAAGAGAAAAATTAATTACCAATGTAAAGCTAAATTTTGTAGCAATTAAAAAGAAAAAATAAATGCCTTTAAATGATCACAGTTTTCTCTAGAATACGTTTTTTATGTGAGTTTTGACTCAAAATCACATTCCCCTCAAATTTTTTCAATTTTGGATCCATTTAACATTTAATATAAACATATCATTATTAAAAATGTTAAAGGTTATTCCATAAGTCCTATTATTTTCACTTATAAGAATTTAACAATTCTTCCTAATCAATACTCAAATTAATATTAAATTTTAAACTCAAAAATTAAAAAATTAATCCTCATATAAGTATATCCCATTTTTAAAATCTTATATCCACAATTGTTTCCCATAAAGACTTTATTTACGAGGATAATTTCAATGAAAATTCAAGTCCTTAACATGAATATTTTTAGCTACCTAGATTTTCTTCTTAATTATTATCTTTGAAATTTCTTCTAGAAATAATAAAATAATGAAATTATAATATTTTATATATTTTAATTATACTATATTAAGGTTATAATCATTATCCATTCATCTATGATAAACAATAAGAAAATTATATCATCGTTCATGTAGACTACGACAACCATTATGTGGTGTTGTTCGTTTTGAATAACCACCTATCAATGATGATATCAAAGAAAGTATTAATGAATTAATATGATTTTTATATAATAAACACAATTCATATGTGGCCATTTTATATATACCATCCTTCCTTCCAATCATTGAAATTTTGGATCATCAATCGTGGGTATGATGGACTACCACCTCTACAAACAACAGATTTTGTTTTCCATCACCATCCATCATTGCTGGTTAATAGAATGGATTTGATAATGTTATATGAAATTCATGGAATTATTAATATTCATAATTCCTCACATTATCTTTATCTATGTATGTACCCTTAGCCATTAAATAATTTTAGCATGTAACCATATGGTTCGACTTAACCACCTATGTAAAAAACGTTTTAACAATTATGTCATAACTGGTAATGGGAGTTAAGATAATGGGAATATCATGTAATAAAGACATTTTTAAGATATTTAATTATTATTGAATTGTTTTTTTAATAATAATTTTTTTACGTCTCTTTTTAGTCATTAAAAATGTCCAGAACTAGTTCATTACAATTTCCATTTTCAGAAGTTGTATTCATGTATTTCACCTAATGTAAATGGGACTTATGTAAAAAAAAATTAAACATGATTATTATATATTCAATTTTCGTAGACTAATGAACTTGAACCCAATTTTTTAGAATTTATCAAATATTCATGGTGTTTTTGTGGAATATAAAACTGAAAGATATATCACAAAATAATGAAAGTAAAATAAAATGGGATGATATATAAGTAATATATTATTCTAAAATAATCATAAATAAGGTAATATGTTAATATTATGGTTTTTGAATAATTTAATAAGATATTTATGTTCATTATAAATGTTATTAAATAATTTTCATGTAAATGGGATTATAAGGTAATGGTTTTCATCTCTAATTTCCCTATTTGAGACATGTTTTGTATCACGCACCTAATTTAAATTGTTGGAGTATTGTAAAATCCTCAACCAAACCACAGTGTCTGAGAAGAAATTCCACATAACCTCATCAATTCCTCCCTATAAAAAGAATGTCTTTGACTAGTAGAAAGGGTCTATTTCAGTTACTGGGGAGACATTACCCTTAATTACATGTCATACTATAAATAAAGGAAACAGTAAAAATAAATAATAATAAACAAAACTATAACCATGATGGAATGAATATAAAAAAATAACTCATACAGTAGTAGTATAGAATTCCAGATAAAAACCCAAAACTAATCAAGTATCTAGCGTATTGGAAAATCTAGTAAATAAATGAATTTGTAGACATCACACTCAAACTCCATCCAAAAAACCTCCCCATCCTTCTACTCCACCTACTAAACCATCCACTATAGTGAAATGTACCTTCATTATATCATAATTCAGGAAATCTACAAGTAAACTGAAAAACTTGAGTATAGTGTGAGTAAAAGACTCATTAGGACACCACCAAAGTCCCTTAACATATATTCATAAGATATATATGTGCATGATATAAATTAAAAAATGATATGTGTATACATATAAATATACCACAAAGCACAAGAAGTCATTTAAAAAACATGTGTTGGGTAGTCATGCACTTATAAAGACACCATGAACCCTCATCAATACATAATTTTGAACCGTGATAGAAGCAACATTAATATATTTCAAGACCCATAACAATAAATTTTATATCCCATGAATGTTACACATCCCTTTAGCTATGATATCACAAGTACATAATGCCCCATTCTTTAAATATCTCTCTTGAATGGATAGCCCAAATATTCCCACCTTCCATGCTCAACTATGAAAGATAGAAGAGAAAATCATTTGATACAGAAAACATATAATAGATAAATAATAAAATAAAATCTAAACATATCATAATAATCACAATAATAATTAATGTAGTACAAAAATCATGTCATTAATCCAAATAAATAATTCACGAAAGACAATAACTTCCATCTTCATGATCATTAATGCAGAAATCCAATGTTCATCAAATAAAATTCACCTAAATCCCATTCACCTATTAACCATCTCAACCCACTCACCAAGGATTAAAAAAACTCATTCCCAATTTTCTATTTCTAAAATAAATGAAAACAAAACATGTTATTATAGATTCTCTCTCCTAAATAATCTATAATAAACATGATATTTTAATAGAATTCCCATTATAAATCCTAGAATTTTATTTAGAGTATAATTAAATTTTAATATGTTGTAATATTTTATACATCCTAGATATTTTTCAAATTATATATTTAGATCATAACATGTGTTAACCATTTCATCATTAGAAAAAATTATAATTCCAAAAACAGGAAAATTTTCTTCACTCCAAAATAATTTTATACAAACAATAATAAAAATAAAATTTTTATTATTTTAGGTTATTTTCATTTTATTAATTCTTATCAACTTTCTATATGTTTAAGAAAAATTATAATTACAAACATACATAAAATAATACTTCTATAATTTCCCCAATTACCATAGCACTGATGAATAAAGGAAAGTTGGTGAGGTATTTTCACACATAGAACATGGGTGATAAATCTACTTTATTTGAATAAGGCTCCTCATATCCTAGATTATGGGATTCAAGGATTCTGAGACACATGAGGATAACAAAAAAATATTAGAATAAGGTGTAAGTATTCTTCACAATCCTGGTATTTCTTTGTAATAAATCACAAATTAAATTAACAATTTGATTTTTCTTTTAATCAAATCATGAGTTTGTTGCCATGTAATATCCTTCAAAAATGAATTAACAGTTTCCAATGGATCAATGAATAAATTAACAATTTTTAAGGATTTTAATATCATTAAAATTGGTTATATGATCAATAAGGGGAAGAAGGAAATGATAAAGAAGGATATTAAATCATTTTTACTAGTATATGAAATGTGTAAGTATAAAAATGTTTTACCCTTACACTGACTACCATTATACGGGATTTCCAAATTTACACATTGGGTTTCCCTTAAGATAATTATGTAAATTCAAACCAACCACTATATGACCTGATTTTACCCTTATATGGGATATATAAAACACTACTGATTGTTATGAAACACATGGAACTCACAAGTTTCCATTACACAACACTTAAAAATGTATTTTACCCTTTTGTAATTAGGATTTACCCTTATGGGAGTAATAGGATGACCCTAATGTAGTTATTCCCCCCCCCCAATAACCATACGCAACTAAATAAAATCAGTATTGACCTTACAATGGTCAAACAAAACCTCACACAAGTCACACATAACCTTATGAGCTGTAAAAAACCTCATTATTTCCCTTAAAAATTGGTATTTACACTAACATAAGTCATAAAAATTGAGTCTTAACCCTGTCTACCTCTTGGAAATCCATTTTTACTTATATATAATCTCAAAAAAAATTGATATTACCCTTACAAAACACTATCAAATAACAAATAAGATTTATTTTTATGGAAAAATATATTTCCACATAAGAATACTAAGAAATTATATCTAAACTAGGGTCTAAAGAATAAAAAAATAATCTGAGGTATTATAATTCTTCCCATATAATGACTTCTCATCCTCAAGAAGTTATTCTTATCAAGCAACAAATACTCACAACATAAGAGTCTCTATATTAAAATATTTTTAATTAAAAAAATTTCATTCTACTATAGGAGGTTACTATTAGTATATTCTAATTCCATTTAATATTATTAAAATCATTTCCCAAAAATATTTCACTCAAAAATAATTCTGGGAATCAAAATCCCTCAAAATCACCACATAAATCAAGTTATAAACAAATATAAAATATTATCAAATACTATTTTTTTATAAATTCACTATTTAGAATATAAAACACATATATTTCTCCATATCAAAAAAAAGCAATAAAAGATCACAAAAAAACACTTACAGAATATTCAAGGGTAATATCTATATTACCAAAATGTTCATGTTAGTCACAGCCACAAATATTCACTCAATAATATAATATAATAAGCTAAAATATAGGAGTGATAGTAATAATTCACAAATTAAAATATCATAATTTCATTAAGAATTTATTTATCAGTGATTTATTTAATTTAAACAACATGTACATATTGAATGAAAGAAAAATATTTTATCATGATTCATGAACTCATAAAAAATACTAAAATAAAAAAACAACCTCATGGAACTCAAAAAAGGAAAGTTTAATCAATGATAACATCAAACAACAACAAAACATAAATTATCCACTTTATGGAAACTCATATCTCTACTATACTGTTGTTTTCATACAATGACATAGTTCCCATTCCTAAGTACCTACTGTCCTATATATTGTCTACCTTGTACAAACCCGAGTCAAAGATAATAAAAAAGTTAGTGAACATGGTCCTTTCATACAATTTTGTAACATCCCAACATGAACCATCATGTTTGAGGTAGTGTGCCACATGACCTCTTATTTACGGAGAGTCACACAAGAGGACATGTGGCACTCTAGATTAGACCCAATGGTTTATGTCAGGATGTTACATCTGTATACTACCTATATGAGATATAATATCAAAAATTATCCTTTAATCATAGGTATTCAATTTCAATAATAATCCCATTGTATTAAAGGCATTTTACTAAATTGTTTCTCAGTCTGCAAGGGTTAATTGAATAAAACATTAATTCTTTTTCACATATTTATGGAAAGAAACATGTTTTCCATTTAATGGTGTATTCAAATAACATGGTCATTTATATTTTAATTCATGTTAAATACTAATCCAAATTATTTCTGTTATATAGCCTGGATTTTACATAATAGTTACACTTTTTTTAAATAATTTGTTGTCCTAATTTTTATTCATAGAGTTATGATCATCCTATTTGACTATAAATTTGAATACATTATAATAATTGATTATATTATGTTCTATTATTTTTCACTATGAATGAACCTATTTTCCACATAATTCACATTTCTGAAATATTTCTTACATCAGGCAGTGTGTTTCTCATAATGAATATTGATAAATCAAGTGTCCTTGTGAAATAATGTTTCATTATTCCCTTATTTACTCAATGAATGGATTATCTAACAATAATATTTTAATCTAGGTTAATTTATCTACCTCAAATAAAAGAAAGATATTTTGATATAAATGAATATATTACTACTCCTCTTACAGTGTGCGTTTTGAACAAAAGTGATTTTAAATTTATAAAAATGGAAATTCATTTCACATTCATATGTTTTTTATTTGTCTCCCCATTTTAAAAAAACATCATGTATTTTCACATATCAATATTGATGATTGTTATTTTAAAATCAATGGTTTTCTTAGATTTTCACCACAAATGTTATAAAAAGTCTTTTATATGGGACACATAATAGAGTATTTAATTTTAATAATAAAATTGTTTTCTAAAAGTTCATTTATGTTTTCAATTCCCATTCATTTTATTCTTTAAATGGATTTACCATAATAATGTTTATGTTTCACTATTTATAATTTGATATATGTTTATATTTTTTGAGAATGAATTCATGGTACCAAACAATACACATCCTAATATATTCTTTGGTGGTATCATTCACAAAACGTTTTTGAAGGTTTTATTTCATATAGGTAAACAAACATTTAGGTTTCCTTTGTTACACAAGGGATATTATATTTTAAAACCATCCACCTTTTTTCTATGGGTAGCTTATGATACCTTCATTATAGTATTTATTTATCCATATATTCATTTTTTATACAGTGCCAACATCACATTATAAATAAAATAAAATGGATGGTGTTCTCCAAGGATGAATTTAATTATATTGAAAAAAGGAAAGTATCGGTGTTCTGAAAATTATTATTCAAATTTAGAAGATTATTGAAAATTTGGGTATTTATTATTTTACCATTAACTATATTTTTATGGATGGGTTGTGAAAATTTTATCCATTTGATTAAAATGTGGATAATTATTAACATTCTTGATGATTATATATTTCTATAGTAGGTGGAATAAGAATTGGCATTCCAAATTTTCAACTGTATGGTTAACCATGTTATTATTCTGCTAGAGGTTCATTATAAAATGGTATAAAATATTTTTTTTGTCACTATATAGATTGAATTATAGGTAACTGTGTGATGGGTTGAACCTAGAATTATATATCCCTTAAATATTTACATTAAATGCATATATTTTATGGTATTTTAATAAACTATGGGAAATAATTTAATTTATATTGTTGTTAATATTTGGATTATTTAATTGTATTTTTAATTCTTAATAGGATATAATGAATATTTAAAAAATGAACAAAAATGAGATGACTATAGCAAGATGGATAAATATTACATCATGGAACATATTATCATGGCTTGACATTGAAAATTTACAGCTACATTGGAGTTTCACATAGTTGAAGAATCTAGATAGTTTAATATTTGTGATATAAAAGGAGGATTTAAGGATTGTTTTGGAGCCACGTAAAAGGCCATAGAAAATGGATTTATTCCATAAAAATTGGAAGTATGATGTAGGTTTTTAAGGATAGATAATATTCACACTATAGAATTAATTTTCGGAAGTAATTTCATCGATAGAGAAAACATAGAGAAATAGATCCACACAATCAGTGATTTTAATTTTCTATTCTAGTTTTAAACTTTTCATCATCAAAAAATAAGGATAGATTAAAACTCATAGGATTTATGAATATATCTATGTCTTTGTTGTTGACTTCAATGCATGTAGTCTAATAAGTTCAAATCCAATTTATTACCAAATGTGGACTCAGGGATAATAGTACTTCTTTAAATAGAGGCAAGAGTTATTCAAAAATGGAATCATTATTATAAGGGGGATGAGGTGACACTCGACTGAGGAGTGACCAAATCCTGACTATTTCTATGATAGTATTATTATTTTCTTACCTCCTCATGGTTAATAAAATGTGGTAGATATTTTTTGTGGAGTGAATGATGAAAAGTTATTGAAAGAATAAGGTATATTATTTTTAAATTTCAATTAATGTTCCAATCTCATATTTTTTTCATTCAATTTACTTCCAAATTTATTTTTTTGAACATTGTAATAGGTTATAGTAAGTGTATTTAATTTATTTATTTCATTATTCATGATGATTTCCATGTTAAATTAAATGTTATTATTTTGTATGAGATCTATTATTTAGTAACTCACTATGATCACTGGGAAAGTCAACATACTATTTAAAAATATGATTTTTTCAATCCATTCTATTTTAATCCATTGTATGTAACCATATGAAAAGTATATTTTATGACATTAATCTCATACCATTACCATTAAACCTGATTGGACTCATGTCAAGTGATTGTTTGACTATAAATAAATCATTTAATACTTTGACATTATATGAACCTATATTCATTACTTCCCATCAACCTATCCAATTTTCTTGATCCCTAAAATAAAATCACTCCTTTTCCAATTAAATAATTTGACATTTTCATTATAAAATATTTTAGGTATTTGTTATTTAATTAATATTCTCACAAATCATGTCCATATGGTTTGGACCATAGAATTTAATTTCTAATACTAGCCAATAGATTTGTATTTTTTTATTTGTGTTTTAAATTTATAAATTTGGTAACCTCTGATGAATTAATGACACTATGGGGTTGCCAAATGTTTTCCATTTATAGGGAGAGAAGTATAGATTTTATTAGTTTAATAATTTAGCTAAATTATTTTCACATCTTCTATATTACCTGATTTTTAGTTTAGGATATTATGTATTTATTTCTATCACATTTCACTACAGATGGGTATTTATGGATATTTTGGAAGGTAATTATTGTAAGTACAGATTTTACCTCCTTTTCAAATATCTAATAAAATTAAATGAGGAGAATAAAAAATAATAACTATTAAAAATAGTTTCTATAATATTACCCCTGAGAAGAGGATTCTACACTCCATATCCCATAATATAATTTAAAAGATGAATTCAATGAGAAAAGATGCTTGGATAATGAAGCATATGTATATAAAACTTCCGATGATTATTTTTTTACATAAGATTTCATAGAATTTTAGGAATCATAGGATAAAGGATAATGTAATCTAGCTGCTAAAATTGAGTGGACCAACAAAGAATTCAGAACACTGGGAAAAGATGAAGACAATGAAATATGAAGAACTGTTGCTATGTATTGTTAAAAAAGATTCCATAAAAACAAGTATTGTCAGTGATGGAAGAAGGAAAATAATATGTGGATATATCTACATAATTTTATATAGAATATATTGATTATATAAGTTCACTATAAAAGAAATATGAATAACACAGAGTTATCTACACTGACTATTGTAAATAAAAACTAAAAATAAAATTTTTAATACAGTTGAAAACAATTTGAAGGGGTTAAGTGAGAACCCTAACATTGAACAACCACACACATGGAGTAAAGATTCATAATACATCACCACCCTATTCTATATTATGTAAAACAAATAAGTATCATGCACCATATAAAGAACACAATCATACATTCATTGAAGCCACAAATTAGTATTTATTCTTGGGAAGCATTGAATTGTGAAATTTAATTTACCTCTAGTTAAACTCCTTAAGTAAATAAATTATCATATTTAATATGTTCAATCTTTATAGCTTGACCCCTTGGGGAGAGGGGAGGGGAATTGGAGATTTTCAAACTAAGGTTTTATAATATAGGTCATTCCTCATTTCCAAAACATCACATAAAAGATGAAGAACCTCCACTCATGTCTAAAGGATCACAAAAAGATATCCTCACAAGACTCATCTAATATAAGTTTAAATAAAATCACAAACCTCTCTTCCCTTGGGTTTTAGATACCGATCTGGGAGAATCAGTTATTCCACTTCTTGAAAAACATTCCCTGCATTGATGATGATAGGTGAGTTTCCCTAAAAATGGTTGTGAAACTCCATTAACTCTCTTAAAATGACTTTTCTCAAGATGTTCCTGTCACCAGCCATTCATAGTGACTACTTCAGCTACAATCATATAAAATGAGGGCTTAAAATTCACTAGAAAATTATCATTATTACCATGGAATCATCCTTCCATCCCCTTGATATTAAAAAATGTATTTCTTCTAGAACCACCATCCTTAAATGAATTTTTGTATACCCAATTAATTAACATATCATATTTAAGAGTGAGAGAACTAGAACTCATTTTACCTAATTCCCCCATGGGGATTACTTTAGATATTATAATATTTTGGATTTCTCCTATAGTATATATTGAATACTTATCAATCCACAATGGGTTTTTTCCTTTCCTATTCTTCCTAAATAAATCTTTCACCAAATATTGAGTCAGATGAGCCTCTAGAAATGTAAGTTAGTTCTTTGAGGAATCTCCAAGCCTTCCATCTTCATCCTACATACGAGAAGAATGAGACATAAACCCCAAAGTTGAAGTAGAAGTAAAATAATCAAACACATCACAATGATCATGAATGACCTATGATCCCATACATCACTAAGAAGGGGGATCATCATCCTATTGGATTCCCTCATCAACAATCAAAATTCCTCCCAGATTTGGGACCTTTCGGGTAGAATCCAAACACATAGGGGAGAGACACACTTCTAGGCACTACTTTCACCAACATTTGTGATACCTTCACTGATATACCCAATGTCCTTAACAATTACATGAAGTTCGTTAGCCAATATTCCTATAGTAATGAATCAACTTCTAGATGTCTTTCTTGTAACCAACACACTGAAGAACCAACTTGAGCATTGGATTGGATATATCCAGCCCAATGTACATGTGCTTCCCCTGAGACTGATTCAAATGAAGGGTTTTATCATCTTCAAGTAGAAATCAACCCGAGAATCTCATATTGTTTTGAGAATGATCAAATTCTATAAGGTAATAGGATTCCTCGATAGTCACAATCAAACTACCACCATTTTGAAATATTATCCCTTGATGAATTCAAAAGTCCAATGTAGGAGAAAGAAATAACGGTAATCAAAATGATAGGATTCCAATGAAAATTCACAATAAATATCATCATCTCGGTTAAGATGAAATCTGATAATATGTTTATCAAGAACATCAACAGAATCTAGCGTCCAATGATTCAAAGAAGAGATGACATACCGTTCAAATTTCTCCAATGATGACCTATTAGAACTGAATATTAAAATGCGTGTGTGAACATGAAAAGAGGATAAATCATGTAACACCTTAGTCGATATCCAAATAATCGGAGAACCCACGCAAGAAGTTTGAGGCATCGGGCCGACCAAGATGGGGGGACATGACAGACCTTCAGAGGAAGGGTGGAAGGCAATGAGGTAACTCTATGTAGGTCCAAAAGGAAAGACAAGGATGGGATCACCATACTGACAACTAGACCACCCTGAACTAACCTATTTTGGGGGGATGGAGCCATTGAAAGGCCCTCCTATAAGGTAACTACTTCTAGGGATCAACTGCCCCCAATCATCCCCAACATTATATTATCCTTATGCTAATGTCTATGTAAAAAAGAAGAATGAGTTTTTCGATCCTGAATTAATCATTCAAACTCAATGAATAGATCCATCCATTGAAAATGATAAATTATACCAATTCTAGATGGCTATTAAACTATTCCTTCTTATATTGATATTATCTGGACTTTGGTGAAGATGGGATGAGTTGTGTGGATTTCCATGTTAGATTTGGCTCAACTCGAGATAGTTATGTCTATATCAAACTCCAATAAGCTATCACATTTACAGTAGAGCTAAATGATTTTTAAAAAATAGATTCGTTCAGGAGGAAACCCAAATATTTGTTTTTCATTCTATAAATTCAAATTTTCTTATTTCTTAGTATTTTATTTTATATTAGGATTTAGTTTCGATTTACCTTATAATTTTTTGTTTTTATTTAATACACCTTCAATTTCAGTTGTTTTTTTTATTCTTTTGTTCTAAAATAAAGACATCAAGAGGAAATAAGTATCATGAAAATGATAAACCATACAGTATAATTAATGTAACCTATATTGATGAATCATCAAAATGGTAGAATGAGTTTCATTTATTTATTTTATGTTCCACCACAATTTTAAAATTTATTTATAATTTTTAACAAAAAATTTCATTCCATTCCTTGATTTCTATTTTAACCACTAGTTTATAGTATATATAATGTTTAAAATTATTACCATACAATATTTTAAATTTAGTTATCAATAAATTTGAATGAGAAAATGGGGAAATGAATTAGTAGAGATAAAAATGTGTTGTTGGAATTTAAAAATCATGATTTAGGGGGGTTTGTTTGATACTTGTTAATAAATATTTTCTTAGATTTTTCCTACCCAAAATTTTGGATATTTTCGTTGATTTGTTTTAATATTCATATCTACTAAAATAAGTAATTGTTTGAACCATTAATCTCATTCCTAAGTCATTTTTATAAATAATATGTCTCATGTATTCTATAGTATATATCATGAGATACTAGTGAATGTAATATTCTAGAACATGTATATAATATTATCAAATCTATGTCTAAATAGAATAACTATTAACATGATTGAAACTTTATTTTTTTTTACCCAAGATCCATGGATCCACTGTGAATTAATCCTTTTTTTCTCTTAGATTGAATGAATGAAATTAATATGAAATTAAACATATTAAAAACCTATTATATTTATCACCACTATAATATTAGTTTTTTAAAATATTTTCAAATGAATATGTGGTGGAATGGGATGTACATGGTGGGTGGGTATTCACTTATTTAGGAGACTTTAGTGAGGGGTTTATTTTTATATTTGGTAAAGATGTTGTATATAATTTATTATAACTTATTATTCACCATTATTTATCAAAAGAATACTAAAATAAATTATAAATAATAAAATAAATAATGGTTTGTATCTTGGGAGGATAAATAATTACAACTTACATACAATAACCTTTTGGTTACATGTTGTGTTGTGATGGATATGATATTTTTATTCAATATAACTTTTAGGTAATAAAAAGTAAGAGAGTTTGATTCATTAACTTTTTTTAAATGTTTTATTACCACACTTTGATAAATTGGGGATGGGGATATGTCCTTTTTTCCATTCTAGGATCATTTCCTGTTAGTTCATCTTTTCATATCATGCATTGTGTTTTAGAGTAAATACTCCTTTTATCTTTATCAATTTTCACACAATTACCCACCTAACTTTTAGACTCAGAGAAATTTAAACATGATATGAGGTCATCATGATTAATTATGACCACTATATTTATTCATTGGATATGTTATATTATTTTCAAGCTTATGGTATGTGACATATTCTAGAGGTATGTGCAAAACCATACTTTCCTATGTATGTTGATAATGAGAAAAAAATTTGAAAGTGGGTTGATTTAAAATTGAATGTATATTAAAAGAAATGGAAATGATAAACATAAACTTTTACCTCTATATTATACCAACTATATTGATCCAAACATTTTACCCGTAATGTTACTTATTTTGTGTAAATAAACTCTTAAAAAGTGGAACCTAAATATCATACGTCCTAGTGTCTTTAGAAGACTAGATTCATAATATTTCAAAACGAAACTAAAATATGACATGATTATGTTTTTTTTCAATAATTACCTTTTAAATATCTTGAGCTCTTTAAAATACATAATATATTCTAGGGAATACATAAAATAAAGGGATGTGAAAAAATCCTTGCAATGGAATAAACATGATAATGAACCATAATATTTGATTCAATTCATAGACATAATATCATTTGATAAAATGAACGTGAGTAATAACATGGAAGAATAATTCAAAAAATATAGTATCATTAGATCATAGAAAAAAATAATTTTGGGAAAAACATATATCATAACATTAACACGAGTCAAGGCTAACTTCCTATACAATATCACATGGTGGAAAATATCCAATAATGGGTTAGGCTTACTCACTAATCCCATACATAACATCTCATGAAAAAATAACTTTTCATAATATGTTGCAGTACTATCTTGGTGCACCCATAATTTCATGTACATATTTATATATGATAAAATAAATGAAATCCATTATATGGTATAATCATAATAACTACCCACGGAATGCACTTGGTGGCATAATCTTGTTTTTTGTCATAATAAAAGGTGATTTCACAAAGAAGGCCTTTGATAAATGAATATAATCCACATATTACACCCGTCAAATAAATGGATAATTGGATAGGTATATGTGAAATAGACTTATATTCATAATTCATAAGTAATATTGAACATCAAATGTTTTCATCATTAATTAAAAAATGTTTAAAATATGACATAGAATATTTCTGGATTGAAATACCCACATTCACTTTGAAATCACTTCTTTAAAATACTAAAATTTATAAAATATTATAAAAAAATATTATAAAATTACCATGGAAAATTTTAATGGATGATTCAATCAATTGAGCAGTTGTGATTATAAGAAATCGGCCTTAAGCATTAAATAATATTGAATTAAATGTATAATTCACATTAAGGATCTTTTAAGGTTTAGAGTTTTAGGGAATTAGGACATAACTATTACATTACATCTCAAAATTACAACATATACACTTCTACTGAATTTGTATATTTTCATAAAATAAAAACTCTTTAAAAAAAGGGGCATGTCTAGTCCAATGTTTTAGATATAATGAATTTTCCAAGATCTCATCCTTGACCCTATTCATCTTTAGGTCCTGTGAAAATATTTAAAAACATGGGATGAGTATAAAAATCTCGGTAATGGTTATAAAAAAATGAAAGAAAACATTAGTTCATCATTTTGTAAATGACATATGATCTTTAATATACCTCATGAAATCATAAGATTTATCAATAACAGATAGAAAGCATTAATGATAAAGGTAACTTCTGGCATCCATATAATACATACATTGTAGCTATCATAGCTACGTAGCGAGTTACATTTGGAATACCCATCATAGTATATTCCTTAAATATATTAGGAGAAACATTCACGTTTACCTCCAACCCATTACCCAATACATTGGAGAGATATATCGAGCTCACCCACCATATGTTTATCACAGAACCTCATGTATAGTTAACAATTCCCAAGAACCATAACATATTCATAACACATAAAACAAACATAAAAAGAAAGATAACATTTCTACATTTCAATCAGAATATATCATTTAAATATATTGACATAAAAAATCCATTATAAAAACCATATTCAATACCAAAATACAAAAAAGATTATATGGTATTTATTTTCCTTTTAAAAATATTATGGCTTGTAAAGGAATCCAAAGATAAAATAATACTCTCAGTGGTGGAAAGGTGGTTGTCATCGCTAATGTTAAAAAGAAGCATTATTTTTTTCATTTAGTAAAATGATTCATAGAAAAATATTTCTTTTGAATGAAATGAAAATTTAAAGGAGCTTATATAGTGTATAATAGAAATTTTGTATTAAAACAAAATATGCTTCAATGAAGGGAGATGTAGATGAAGTCCCTTACCTCATGTCCGACTTGACCCGTTCATTATTTAATCTATAGAATAATAAACCAATATTAATTTATACTTTAATAAGATCCTTTTTCAAATTTATTATTCCTTTTATATCAAATGTTACTATGTTATAAACATTATGTAATCATTTAAGTTAATAACGGCCGTTTTTTTGATATTTGATACTTGGGTCAAAAATGAACTTCTTATATTTACAAGTTTTCTATGTGGTCGAAATTTAATTATATCCAAAATTATATTCATGATTTAGATATCATATATATCATATATATCCATTATATACATGTAATTATAATATACCCTAACATTTTGAGGTTAGAAATGAAATGCACTATTCATGGAGATGGTAAGCCCTACGTACGCATGAACGCTAATTTCATTTCTATTTCTTATTTTAATGGAATTAAAACATAATGATACATAGGTGTATTATAATTATAGTGTGATATCATATATAATATCATTAACAACATAATTTATACCTACCACATATGGCATTAACGAGTCATATCACATTGAGGGGGCGGTAGTCCGCACTTCCTCAAAGGAAATTATCGTGTTTACCCATAATGTATACCATAAAGCTATCCTGTAAATGAAAATTATAGAAGAATAAATAAAACAAAAACATAATATATATATATATATAATATATTTATATATAATTAGTACCATTATAATGGCCACCATGAGAGGTTGTAGGAGATAATTGAACAATCATCGTTTCGTGAGGCGTTAGTGTTCCATCCACAGAAACAGTATGATCTTTACCCATTAGATGGACGTGCGTGTAAGATTAGTTTGAATACATTACATAACAACATCCTAGTATATTTAAGATACTTTTTTTGTTTTAAAATAAAATAATAAAAACAATTTATGGGTTGTAGAAGTGAAATAGAATAACATATTTTAAAAGAAACAATTTCCTTTAATTCGGGTAACTCCATTTTTTCTGAACCAAAAGAACTTCTTGAAGTACCTTATTACTAATTTATGATTTATAAGATGAATATGGGGATCATTAGATCTTATTTTGGCAGTGTTTGGATGATCCAAGGGGCTTGAGATATGTGAGGATTGGGTTAGAGGTGAAGGCTTTTAATAGGGGGAGGGGCTCTTTAGGAAAGTGTGAAAATATTATTTTATTATATAATTATTTTTGGTTTCTAATGGTGAAAAACTTATTATAGACGAAGATAATATGACTGATGGTCTAAATAAAATCATCCAATAAGAATTGTATAGGTTTTTTATTTCATTTTAATCTTTATAATATTATTTATTTACATCATTTATTAATGAGGTAAACACTGCATCATTATTGTGTCATCAATAATTTTATTTATTTGATGTCTAAAAATATAATAAAAATACCATGATATAGTAAATGGATTTATATTTCCAATAGGTATTTATAGTTGAAAAGATAACGTATATAACCCCTTTTAAAAAATAATTTAATAAAATATATTGGTTTATGTATTTTTTGTCTTTACTTTAAATTAATTAATATAAAGTGTCATTATCACTCTTAGGTGGCTCCATGGGGTCCCCAAATAGACCAAAGGATTCCCATGGTCTACCATGACTCATCCAATATGGTTAATACAATTTTAAAGGTAATTTGGTATTATTATGATATCAATTTTACCTTGAATTACTCCATTTATCTTTAACCTCTGTAAATAAAACTCAAAAGTTACTATTCACCAAAAATTATTTTCCTCTTATTGAACCATATTTTACTTACTAATAACAACCATGTATGAATGATTTTTAAAATTCAATCCACAAAAGCGGTAAAATTTCTTTTAAAGGATAAAGTTAGTTTTTAACTACTATATAGTGGTTTCACTATTCATCAAAAATAGATGTTTTTTTGAAAAATACCAACATTTCAGCTTAATATATATTTGATATTACGAATTAAAAAATTATTTCTAATTTACCAAATTCAAAACATATAATTTGAATTAATTAATTTGAAAATTAATTCCCATTGTAAAAACAAAAAATGTTTTTTAAGAAATATTAACTATCAAAATATTGACACTTGTTTATGTCCAATTTCAAAGTGATATTAATCCCAATGACCAACATTGGATTAAATGGTAAAAATATAATTTAACTAAACTTTAAAATAAATTAAAAAGATAATATAACCCTATAAATAAATTAGATTAAAAGTTAGTTTTGAATTAAAATATAGTATCTTTAACTATTCATCAAAAAAATGAACTTTATCAAAAAAATACCAAAATTTTACCCAAAATGAATTTTGAGTTCCCGATTCTAAATAAGAATTTTAGTTTTTCAAAAAGAACATATAAAAGTGACCAAAATAGATTTAAAAAGGGTTCCCCCTTAAAAGGCGGCAAATAAACATTTTAAATTAAATTATGCTTAAAATTATATTCATTAACATTTTAAGCCTCTAAATTTTATAGGTTAAATGTAAAAACATTTAACAAACATTTATAATGATATTATTATTATTTACATTCATTCCCTTCAACACAATGGCTAGGCGTTAACAACCATTTAAATAATAATATTAAATTATTATTGTGCAACGTAAGATTTCAAAGAAACTCGTTGTTGTGTATCGTGTACGCCGTCAAATATAGAAATCCCTTCATTGTAAAATTAAAATTTAATTCACAAAATATTAATTAAAATGAAAATATATAATTTCCATATTTACCTGGGATGTTACATACTTCCCTCCTTTTAAAAATTATGTCCTTTCAATTTTATTCACTTATCAATTTAATGGTGGTATTTATCCCTCATAGAATTTTCATATTCCCATGTTTCCTCTTCATCCATTTGGTTTTTTAAAAAAACCTTTACCTATTTAATCACCTTATTCCACAAAAAATTCTCTCTACAGTCAAGAATATGGACTAGTTGTTCCTCATAAGGGAGATTCTCTTCCAACTGAACTACCTCTGGACTTAAAACATGATATAGATCTGGAATATACTTTCTCAACATTGAAACATGAAAACAATTGTGAACCTGGGACAAACATGGAGGTAAATCCACTCTGTAAGAAACTGATCCAACATTCTCTAGGATTTCATAGGGTCCAATGAACCTCGGACTCAACATTCCCTTCTAACTAAAATTAATCACACTTTTCCATGGAGAAACTTTGATAAAGACATGATCACCTACCTCAAATGAAAGATCCTTCCTCTGGTTATCTTCATACCTTTCCCTCCTACTCTAAGCTGGTCTCATGTGCTTCTGAATCAACTGAACCTTTTCAACCATCTCTTTCACCAATTCTAGTCCCATCAACTTCCTTTCACCTACTTCATCCCAAAAATCTAGTATTCGACACTGCTTCCCATATAATGCCTCAAATAGAGAAATCTATATAATAGAATGAAAACTATTATTATAAGAAAATTAAACCAACGAAATATTTTGGTCCCAAATTCCCTGGTAATCCAATGAACAAGCATGTATCATATTCTCCAAGGTCAGAATTGTTCGTTCGGACTGCCCATCTGATTGAGGATGAAAAGTTGTACTAAAATTTAATTCAGTTCCCAACGACTTCTGAAGGTCTTTACAAAAGTTAGAAGTAAACCTTGGATCATGATCATATACCATAAAAAGGCGAACACCATTAAACCTAACTATCTCTTTATCATACAACTAAGAAGGTTGATCTAGAGAAAAAGTATCTCAAATAGGAAGGACATGAGAACATTTAGTCAACCGATCAATAATAATATAGATTGCATTATTACCTTAAGATGTCTTCAGTATTCCCAAAATTAAGTCTTGGGATGTATTTTACCATTTCTACTCTGGCACTAGTAAAGACTGGGGCATCCCTTTTGGTAACTTCCACTCTACTTTAAACAGCTGACAAGTCAAACACTTCACAGTAAAATCAGCAGTATCTATTTTCATTCCATCCCACCTCTAATACTCCCAAAGATCTCTATAAATCTTAGTACTTCTAGGATGAACTGAAAATAGGGAAATATGAGATTCACATAACAACTCATTCTTCAAATGTGAATCACAAGGCAGATATAATATCTTTCCAAATCTCAAAAATACAATCATTATCAACGTTAAATTCAGTTAACATACCCATATGAACCAACTCTACCTTTTTCTGAAACTCCTTGTCTTCCTTTTGTGCTTTCTTTATTCTATTTGATAGATATGATTTTACTGACATCTGAAACAAAATAGAATAACTTCTTGCACCAACTAATTCTTTTTCAAATATCATCAAATCAAAAACCAAAGGATCTCGTTCCAAATGTATCATGGTTAATGAAGCATTACATTTCCGACTCATAGCATCAGCCACTTTATTTTCTTTTCCTAGATGGTAAAGTATCGTGAAATCATAATCCTTAATTAATTCCAACCAACTCCTTTGTCTCTAGTTCAATTATGTCTGATTAATTATATACATCAAAAATTTTTGGCCAGCATATATGTCACATTTTACTCTACAAAAATTATACCTCTAAATTTTTAAAGAAAAAACAACAGAAGTTAATTCCAAATCTTGTGTAGGGTAATTTAACTCATGTGGTTTCAACTGATGTGAAGAATAAGAAATTACCTGATCATTCTGCATAAGGACACCTCCAACTCCTTTCAATGAATCATCACTATAAATAACAAACTCACCATTTCTAGAATGTAGTTCCAAAACTATAGAATTAACCAATATTCTTTTCAATTCCTAAAAACAATCATCATATTCTTTTATCCAAATGAACCTAACACCTTTTCGATATAACATAGTCATTGGACTAGATAACAATGAAAAATTATCAACAAACATTTGATAATAACATGCCAAACCAAGAAAACTATGAATCTCGATTATATTTGTGGGTCTTTTCCATTCTTAAAAAACTTTTGTTTTTGCAGGATCAATAGTTATTCCATTTTTTGAAACAATGTGATCAAGGTAGTAAATTTGTTGTAACTAAAACTCACACTTACTAAATTACCCAAATAGTTTATTTTCTTTTAATTTTAGTAAGAAAACCCTTAAATGACTTTCATTCTACTCTTTACTTTTAGAATAAACCAAAATATCCTCAATGAACACAACCACAAACTTATCCAAGAACTCACAGAAAATTATATTCATAAGACTAATGAATATAGCAGGTGCATTGGTTAAACCAAAAGGCATAACTAAAAATTTATAATGGCCATATCTTGTATGAAATACGGTATTTAGAATTTATTCTTCCTTTACTTTCAATTGATGGTACCCTGATCTCAAATCAATCTTCGAAAAATACAGAGCTCCCTGGAGCTAATCATACAAATCATCGACATGAGGCAAAGGATACTTGTTCTTAATAGTGATGTTATTCAATACTCTATAATCAATGAAAAGTCTCAATGAACCATATTTGTTTTTAATGAATAATAAAGTATCTCCCCATGGGGATGTTCTAGGTCAAATGAAACCTTTATCTAATAACTCCTTCAATTTATTCTTTAACTCTAAAAGTTTAATTTGAGCAATTTGATAAGGGGTTTTGAAATTGTCTTGGCATTAGGAACTAAGTCAATAGTAAATTCAACTTCCCTATCAGGTATAATACTAGGAAACTAAACAAGAAAATATAAATATACTTATTTACCACTGGCACATCATTAATCTGAGCAGTTCCTTTGTTTTCATCAATATGTGCAATGTGACATTCATTTCCATCTTTTACTAGTTTCTTAGCTTCTTGATATGTTATCAAATGTAAGGGTTCATTCCTGTACACAAACTAAAAATATTTATGAAAATAAATCTCTTTTGCTCTGTATTAAATATTATCATTATAAATAGTAATACAATCCATACCCAAAATAACATCAAACTCTACTAGAGGAAAAACAATAAGGTTTGCAAGTAGATTCTTTCCACACACAAGGACAGAAAGGTTATTAAAATTTCTTTTTGTCTCAACATTTCTTCAAGGTGTTTTTACCATAATTTCAGGATTCATATCTTGATATGGAATTACCAATTTACTGAAAACTTCTCAGAAATGAATGAATGTGTAGATCTCAAATAAAACCAAACATTGGCATAATATGAAAAAACAAATAGTATACCTGATACTACTTCATTTTATGGCCTAACATCTGCTAAAGTATTTTCAAAGGACTTCACCACCCCTTTATGCATGTAGTATGGTTGATTTCGCTCAGTTGAGTTCTTAATTGGACACTCATTTGAAAAATGAACTATTTCATTGCACTTAAAACATTATTGTAAATCAGATTTTGTCTTACCATTACCCTGATCTTTTTCAGCGCAATTACGAGCTTTTTGTCCGATTTTACAACATCTGAAACACTTACCAGAATTCAAAAGACATTCCGCACCATTATTTTTACCACAATATTCAAAAACTGTAAACCTAAGTTACTTACCATTAGAAGTTTTTAAATAGCTCTTCCCTTTCACCTTCCACCTTCACCTCTTATACTGTTGTTTTTCAAAGAACACCTGATCATTGGTAGAATCCATTTCCACCTTCTCTGCACATCGAATAAGATTTTCATAAATTTTTAACTCACGAGAATATAAATCCAATTGATACTATAGCTTTAATCCTGAGTAAAAACTGTTGATTTTACTATCAAGATCTCGTATGAAATTTGGAGCATACCTTTCCATTCGAGAGAATGTTTCTTCATAAGAATCCAATGATGCGTCCACCTACTAAAATTCTAGGAATTTTTTTTCAATCCTATAAAGAACCACCTTAGGAAAATATTTCTCAAGAAACATACCAATGAAGTCATCCCAGTCGAGAGCACCCAATCTCCACACTATCCCTGATATTTTTCACCATCGACCACCACTGATCAACTTCACCTTCAAAATGATAAAGAGTGACACTAACATTTTGATCTTTTGAACACCCCATGAGATAAAAAAATTTCTCCAGTGCTTTAATACAGCCTTTAGCTAGCATAGGGTCAGATGATCCTCTCAATGATGGGGGATGTTGCCTCATGAAATGATCCACTACTGACATGTTCCTCTCTGGTTGATCTGGTTGATCTCGTGCATGGATACCACCACCATTTATAGCCTGAGTCAACTGTGTGATCACTATAGAAAACTCTTCAGTTCCGATTCCGACCATCTGAGGATGCTGATTTGGATGGTTGTTTTCTTCCAGATTTCATCCCAACATAGCTACCCTATTTCCTCTACATAAATACATTCTCAGCATAGAAATATCTTTGTCAAAGAAACAGGGTAATCTGTAAATTCTATATCATTTCAATATTAACATAAATTAATTTATGGATATTAATATAACAATTCAATAACTCCTAAAGTTATCTAAATTGACCTATGATACCAACTACAAGGACATGGCCTTACACATTACATAATCATGAATTAAACGAATATTTCACATTGAGGATCTTTTCAGGTTATGAGTTTTAGAGAATTAGGCTATAGCTATTATAGTAAATCTCATAAATTACTAGGTAGACACTTCTACTCAGTTTCCATTTTTTCATAAAATAAAAACTCTTGAAAAAGGGTCATTTCTAGTCCCATGTTTTATAAAACATGACTTTTCCTGGATCCCGTCCTTGACCCTATTCATATTTACGTCTGGTGAAAACATTTTGAAACTTGGGATGAGCATAAACAGCTCAGTAAGAGTTATAAAACAAAGAAATAAATCATTAGTTCATCATTGAATGCATAACATAAGCTCTTTAACATACCTTATGAAATCATAAGATTTATGAATAACAAATAGAAAACATAAGTCATAAAGGTAACTTGTGGCATCCATATCATTCATACATTGTTGATATCACAACTAGGTAGGGAGTTACATTTGGAATTCCCATCAAAGTATATGCCCTAAATATCTTAGGAGAAACATTCACATTCACCTCCATTACATTACCCAATGCATTTTAGAGCTATCTCAAGCTCACCAACCCTAGGATTATCATGTAACCACCCGTACATGTAACAATCCCTAAGAACCATAACATATTTATAACACATAAAACAAACATAAAGGAAATATAACATTTCAACATTTCAATCACAATATATCATTTAAATATATTGACATAACAAACCCATTATAAAAACCATTTTCAATACCAAAATATGAAAAGGATTATATGGTATTTATTTTCCTTTTAAAAATATTACGGCTTATTAAGGAAGGAAATGATCAAATAATACTCACATTGGTGGAAAGGTCGTTGTCACCGCTTACATTAAAAAGAAACAACATTTTTTTCATTTTGTAAAATTATTTGTAGAAAAATATTCCCTTTGAATGAAATGAAATTCCAAATAAGTTTATACAATATATAAAAGAAGGCCATGTATTAAAACAAAATAATCCTCATGGAAAGGCGATTGAGACGAAGTCCCGTACCTCGTGTCCGACTTGACCCGTTCATTCTTTAATCTCCGGAATAATAATCTAAAGTTAATTTATACTTTATTAAGCACCTCCTAGAAATTTAATATTCCTCTTATATCACATATAACCATGTTATAAACTCTATGTAATCATTTAAATTAATAATGGTTGTTTTGTCGATATTTGATACTTGGGTCAAAAATGAACGTTTTATATTTACAACTTGTCTATGTAGTCAAAATTTCATTATATCCAGAATTATATTCATGATTTAGATATCATATATATCATATATATCCATTATATACATGTATTTATAATAGAACATAACATTTTGAGGTTGGAAATGAAATGCACTATTCATGGAGATGGTAAGCCGTACGTACGCATGAACACTAATTTCATTTCTATTTTTTATTTTAATGGAATTAAAACATAATGATACATAGTTATATTATAATTCTAGTATGATATGATGTATAATATCATTAAAACCATATTTTATATGTACCACATATGGCATTAACGAGTCATATCACATTGAGGGGGCGGTAATCCGCACTTCCTCAAATGAAATTATCACCTTTACCCATAATGGAAACCATAAAGGTATGCTATAAATGAAAAATAAGGAATCATAAAGAAAACATAAACATAATATATATGATATTTAAAAATAGTACCATCATAATTTCCACCATGATATGTGGTAGGAGATAATTGAACAATCATCGTTTCGTGAGGTTTTAGTTTGCCATCCCTAGAAACAGTATGTTCTTTACCCATTAAATGGATTTTTGTGTAAGTTTAGTTCAAATCCTTCTCATACCAACATTATAGTATATTTAGGATACTATTTCTCTTATAAATTAAAATAATAAAAAGTGTTTAAGGGTTGGAGAAGTAAAATAAAAGAAAATAATTTAAAAGAAATTGTGACCTTTAATACTGGTAAATCCAATTCGTTTTAACCAAAAAGAATTCTTAAAGTTACTTCTGTATAATTTAAGGCTTATAGGTGGATTATAGAGATATGAGAGCTTATTTGGGAAGGGTTTGGATGATCCATGGGGATTGAGATGTGTGAGGAATGGGTTATAAGTGAGGGATGTTATAAAGGGGAGGAGGGGCTCTCAAGGAAAGTGTGAAAATATTATTTTATTATATAATGGTTTTCACTTTCTAAAGGTTAAAAACTTATTAAAGTCGATGATAATATAACTCAGGGTTGAAATAAAATCATCCAATAATAATTGGATAGGTTTTTTAAATTATTTTAATCTTTATAATATTATTTATTTAAATCATTTATTAATGTGATAAACACTGCATCATTATTGTGTCAAAAATAATTTTATTTATTTGATATCTAAAATATATATAACAAATACCATGATGTATTAATCCTTTTTATCTTTCCAATTAATATTTATAGTAGAAATGATAACTTATATAATCCCTAGTAAAAATTAATTTACAAAATGATATTTGTTTATGTCATTTATATCTTTACTTTAAATTAATTAATATAAAGTGTCATTATCACTCTTATGTGGTTCCATGAGGTCCTAAAACTGATCCAAGGATGCCCATGGTCTTCCATGAATCATCCAATAAATTTATGACATGTGTTAAGGTAATTTTTTATTATTATGATATTCTTTTTACCTTGAATTACACTATATACCTTTAACCGTGGTAAATAAAAGTCAAAAGTTACTATTCACCAAAAATTATTTTTATCTTCCTGAACCACATTTTACTTACTAAAAAACCATCTATGTCAGATTTTTGAAATTCAATCCACAGATGTGGTAAAATTTCAATTCAATGAAAGTCAGTTTTTAACTACAACTTAGTGTTTTCACTATTCATAAAAAATTGTTGTTTTTCAGAAAACTACCAAATATACAGCGTAAGATATATCTGATATTCCAAATTCAAAAATTATGTATATTTCACCAAATTAAAAACATAGATGTTATATTAATTAATTTAAAATTATTTCTCTTTGTCAAAACAAGAATAGTGTTTTTAAGAAATATTTATTATCAAAAGATTGACACCTGTTTGTGTCCAATTTCAAAGTGATATTAATCCCAATGACCAAAAATGGATTAAATGGTAAAAATATAATCTCATTATACTTTAAAAACAAATATAATCTAACCATATAAATATATTATCTTAAAAATCAGTTTTGAATTAAAATACAGTATTTTTCACTATTCATCAAAAAATGGTTTTTTAGAACAATACCAAAATTTTACCCTAAGTGAATTTTGATGTATCTATTTTGAAAGAAGAATTTTATTCTGTAAAAAAGAACATATAAAAGTGAATAATACAATATTTAAAGTGGTTTCTCCATCAAAAGGTGGTAAATCAAACTTTTAAAGTAAATTATGCTTAAAATTAGATTCATTCATATTTTAAGCCTCTATATTTTATTAGTTAAATGTAAAAACATTTAACAAACATGTATAATCATATTTTAGTTAGTTCTATTCATTCCCTCCAAGACTATGTCTAGGCATTAACTACCATTTAAAATAATAATATTATATTATTATTATGCAACAAAAGATTTCAAAGAAACTTGTTGTTGCATATTGGGTATGCCATCGTACAATGAATCCCCATTATAGTAAAATTAACTTTTAATTGAAAAAATATTAATTAAAATTAAAATGTAATATTTCTTTATTTACCTGGGAAGTTACAATGATGGTGGGAATTTTTTTTCATTCCTTATAAATTTAAATAAAGCATTCATTTCACACTTTTGTTTAAATTCCAAAAATTACCTAGTTTGGAATATGAAAAAAAGCAAAATTTTTAACCATTTTAAAAAAAAGCATCGGTAAAAAAATTTCATTAAATAAATATGTAATATTATATAAAATATTAATAATATTTAATTTAGAATCTAAATTTGGAAGAGAATGTTTTGAGATATAAAAGAAGACACAAGATTTGTATTACTTATAAACAACTTTCATGATGTTTCTGATTCAATAAGGGATGAAATGGAAAAAAACATGTAAACCAAATTCATAACTACAAGAGAATAAAATATATTTGGTTCATAGAGATAATTTTTTATTATTTCCCATAAAGGAACATTAAATATAAAATATGTCAAAAATAAAGGATATTGTAACCAGATTTTTTACCACATTGGTAACTTTGGAATCAAAAATAAATTGGGTATAGTAAAATTAATTGAAACATAAATTCCATGAAGTATCAATTATTCATGATATATTATTTAAATTGAGTTTGATATACACCATATAAAATTAATTAAGCATATTACATTTGTTTCGGTGCGGATGTGCGTCGGGTTTCTGTTCTGACGCTGTTCCGCCAGGACGCGTTCGCGCGTGCGCCCGTCGACACGAGGGGATGGGCGCGCGGCTTGTGGCCCCGTAGTCCCGCTTTCCAAAGGCGGGCGACATCCGTCCCTTGTTCAGGGGCGTCTGCTCCTTGATCGAAACCGGGATGATGGGATGTCGGCTCCTCCTTCCGTGGACGTCTCCTCGGAACTCGTCGCCTAATCCGGGTCTCCCTCATAGATTTAAGAATGTTCGTGAATCTCGTTCCCGGCGCCATATCTTCATGGACACTGGTTAATTACGCTGCTTCCGCCCAGACGCTCCAAGGGGTCTGGTCGGGGCAGCAACCTGCGGTGAGGAGACCGGGTAGCTCTGGGTGTCGGGGGCGTGTCTTAACACTGCGACTCTGCATGTCTGCCTTCTGTCCCTAATAGGGCTTCTCGAAGGCGTGATGTCCTGAGGCATCCTGCGCTGGGTGCGGGGAGCTGTGTTACCTGAGGTTTTCCTCAGCTTCCCATGTTTAACACGGGGTATGCCGCGAGTTTAACGTCTAGCGGGGACGGCATCGGACTGATCAACACGAGAAGTGGATCAGATGACAGAACCCCTTGCGAGGAACCTCCGACGCTGGGACCCGCACATGGGCGGCTTCCCGAGTGAAGTGGAGTGGAATGAAATGGAATGACCCCACCGGGATGTGGCGGCCCGGGTAAGGATCAGGATGGATGATGGAGTGAAGATCTTGGACCCCGTAGGGGCTTCCTACGTACCGCGCGTTAGCGCGGATCAAAGTCAGCGTAGTTCGAATATACAGTTTAACGTCATGATGGACGTCGGAAAGCCGACTCACGAAGAGATCGAGGCCGCCGGGTGGAGGATTGAACCGAACCACCTCGCACAGAGGGGGATGGAACAGCCGGGTGGATCACAGTTTCACGTCATGCTGGACGCTGGCAAGCCGACTCACGAAGAGATCGAGGCCGCCGGGTGGAGGATTGAACCGAACCACCTCGCACAGAGGGGGATGGAACGGCCGGGTGGATTACAGTTTCACGTCATGCTGGACGCTGGAAAGAGAAAAAGGAAGTGGGGAAGCACAATGGAGATACACATGTGCAGTCTCCCACAAGGGCGGATTCATAGGTGAATCGACGCAAGTGTGAACCCGGGAGGGGTCCACTGATGGACGAACCGACTTGAATACGACCGGGACGACCAGTTGGTGGGCTTGAACCTCGGAGAGGCTTCCTACGTACCCTGTTTAGGAGACAGGGATCAAAGTCCACGTAGTTCGTTCTGTCAGGACTTACGCACTGAGGCAGCCCGGATGCGGCAAAGCTCAGTTGGAGAGGGACTTGGGCCGAAGGTGAGAGACCTCGATCCCTATCACGCCCTCTACTGGCTTCGGCAGTGGGGAAGCACGATGGAGATACACATGCGTAGTCCCCCACAAGGAACTAGGGGTTTGCAATACCCTACTCCCGTGGGCGAAGGCCGCTCCAATCCCGACATCCCTGCAGAGACGAGTGGGTGGGGGCCACATTCGAACCGGGTGGGGGACCCTGCGTGCGAGGCACGGGATCGGACGAAGCGGACGGTTTAACGTCTTGCCGGACGAAGTAGAGTTTAACGTCGTGTGTTGAGGACGAAGCGGACGGTTTAACGTCTTTCCGGACGAAGTACAGTTTAACGTCGTGTGTTGAGGACGAAGCGGACGGTTTAACGTCTTGCCGGACGAAGTACAGTTTAACATCGTGTGTTGAGGACGAATGCAGTTTAACGTCATGTTGGATGAAACACTTGGCAGTTTAACGTCTTGCAGCGCGGACGACATGCTAGGAAGTTTAACGTCGTGCAACTTGGACGTGGATGCTTGGCAGTTTAACGTCTTGTCGCGCGGACGATGTGCTAGGCAGTTTAACGTCTTGCAGTACGGACGATGTGCTAGGCAGTTTAACGTCTTGCAGTACGGACGAGTAGTGCCACCGATGGGTCTGTGTCACTTCCCGCAAGCCTAGAGGGCCGCACGGGAAGACAACGCACGGTGCGGGCACCCGGGATGAGGATCATCGGGCGCCACGCAGGCGGGTAGCCCCGAGGGGTCAAAGGGGGCGACCCTGGTGGATTGCGCGCAAAAGAGAAACTTGGCGCGCAATACCGCGGGTCGGCGCGCAAATGGGTGGGCTGGCGCGGAATTGGTCCAGCGCTTTGCGCGCAGATTACAGATATTGCGCGCACCGGGCTTCGGATAGCGCGCGGGGGCAACGGCTCATTCTTTAACGAATGGCCACTTTGAAAGGGGGGGTGCGCGCAATCGGGCTGGATTGCGCGCACCCGGGGGCAATTGCGCGCAAGAGGCTTCTTTTGCGCGCGAAGGCCTTTGGGTGAAGGGTTAGTTCAAAGGAAAGGAGCCGAAGGGATTGCGCGCGAAGGCGAACCCCAAGGCTTTATTGCGCGAAAGAAAAGAGGTTACCTGAAGATCGACATTGCGCGCGGAAGAGGTTGGATTGCGCGAACGAGCGACTCTTCGAATTCCGGCAACCTTTAAAACGTCGGGGGTTGCCTTATATTTATAGGAAACCCCGGGCGCAGAATCTGGTTCGCGGGCGCAGAATTTCCTTCGCGGCCGTGGAATCGGGCCCGACGCGCAAAGGAGTCGCGCGGGCCTCGGGCGCGCAAAATTGCGCGCCGGCCCAGTGCATTAAGCGCATCCCAGAAGGTTTGCGCGCGGAACTCCAACTTTGCGCATGGACCTCCAAAATTCCGCGCAAGGCCTCCGGGCCCTCCGAAATGGGCTTCCGACTCCAAATATGACCTCGCTTTCCGCATCCGAAGCTTCGGTTGGGAACAACGGACTTTTTCGGCGTCTACAAAATCCCCCCCTCGGAATCTGATCAACGAGAGGTCGCAACGATCGGGTTCCGAGGGAGACGCCGGAATGCCTAAGTCCTGGGCGGCGCGGGACTGTTGCGCGCAAAAAGGGAGTCGGGCGCGCAATTCGCCGTCTCGGTCGCGCAAAGCGCATTCCGCGCAGCGCGGACACCCGGCCTCGCCTATAAATAGAGGCCTTGGGTCCCCTGCACCGTACACCGGCCTTCCGCGCGACAAGCTTTCAAGCTCTCGTGCGCGAAATTTCCCTTTCCGGCGCGGAATTCACCCGTTCGTCGCGCAAAACTTTCCGGATTTTGGCCTGTTTTTGCGCGAACAACCGGGGTTTTACGCGACTGACTTCCCGATTGCGCGCCATCCACCTGGATTGCGCGCCAACTCTCAAACTTCTCTACCAGCCTCGTCCGATTCCGCACGCTTCATCCCTCAACCCGCACGAATCCCGGAGCTTCTGAGATGGTCGCGAATCAAGGGAATGAATGGGATGCTGCCATTCGCAGAGCTGAGATGGCGGCGAACGAGGAGGTCTACGGAACCAAGGAGATTGTTTCCAACAATCAATCCTTTTTTGACTTGCTGACGCCAGCCCAGAAGATATATCCGCTGTCGGACAACCTGCCGCTCTGGAACTTTGGCATCCTAGATGAGGTTCTGGTGCCAGGGTTCGAGGTTGATGCGCCACGGACCTGGGTGACTCGGGAGGACGAGCTTCCCCGCTAAAACATCACCAACAATGGGCATCCTGCCAGGGAGACCAGACACTTAGATGTCTATGTCCTGAACCCGAGGACGCGAACCATCGTCGGGAGTGAGCCTACTACGGAGAACTCTCCAGCCCTCTACTTGAGCACATATTGCCAGAGTGTCACTGACGACACCAAGGGCTGGCTGAAGGACTGGGACTTGCGGTCTGGGGGCAATTTCACCAGTGGGTGGGCCTGGGCGTTCTGGGTACGCCACACCTGCGATCACTTCGCGGAGGAGCTGCGGTACATCGGCCTGTTTGAGGCGGTGTGGACGTCGCAGTTCCACTTCTACCAGCAGTCCGAGCTCGGGCCGGAGCTGTTCACCCACTGGTCCCCGGATACCAACACCTTCCATCATCACCATGGGGAGGTCAGCATCGGTCTCTGGGACATCCACTGCATTGGAGGTATCCCGCTGGAGGGTTACCAATACGATGAGTTCCTGCCTCCGAAGAACACCTGGGAAGACAGGTCACGGACTCCCATTCTGACATGGCATCTACTTGACCTGGCTACGCAGCGGCTCGGGATCAAGGACTTCCACAAGGACATAGCCTACAAGGACTGGTTCAGCCAGTTCTTGGAGCATGACCCCACGTTCAAGATGCCAGGCAGGGGGAAGCGGTGCCCGACCGCGGCTCAGAGGAGTCGGAACGGGTCGTACTGGCGGGTCCTGGAGACGGGCGACTACCGCTCATCGGGGTACCGCGTCATCGAGGACCGGGACCCAAATGTCCGGTACGCGGCGTTCCTGGCCGCCTTTCTGAGTGGGTGGCTCCTTCCAGTGCGGGACGCGAGAATGGGCGTCCGCCCAGCGACACTGGCAATGGCGGGCGCCATGGCCGCCAATAAAAGATACAACCTCGGGGTCCCAGGGCTGGCGAAGCTGTATGCCATCCTGGGACGCATCTCGCGAGGGGGGTCGCCACGAAAGATCTGTGGTCCCTTTCAATTCTTCCACGGCTGGGTGGCTGCTCACCTTGGTGGGTACACGTTTCCAAACGCCATCATTCCTCCGGGCAACGGCCTGCGACCCTCCCTGCTGAACATTGCAGGGGTCGCTCCGATGACCCTAAATGAGGAGGGTGTGAGGATTCGGATTGGCAATCACGCCAATTTCAACTTCGGCCCATTCCCCACTCCCGTTGGCCAGATGATCGACAATGGGCAGGGTCCGCTGGAGCAGAACGAGTACTTCTTGAACATGCGGGGCGGGGTGCTCGTGGCTCGGATCGACGGGAAGGTGATCTACGAGCCCTACGTGCCATCCCGGTTCGCCAGGCAGTTCGGGTGCCTTCAACGGATGCCGAAAAGGGTATTCACTGCTGTCCGGGAGGAGACGAACCCTTGCGTCCTTCGCCATATGTGGCTAATGTTCGCCGCTTTCGGCTCTGGTGAGGTCATCACCCTCCCTCCTACCGGGGTCGACGCAGGCTTGGCAACCGAGTACGCCGAACATTGGGCCATCGCGTACCCCGAGGGGCTTCTACGGAAGCTAGTTCGGCGGCTCGAGGTCACCCGTGCGGAGACCGGGCGTCAAGGAAGGAGGCGAAGCGCCGCCACATGGGGGAGAACGGAGGCGCGCCAAGCAGTGGCGCCGGCGCGAGCAGGGACTTCGGCGGCGGGCACATCGCAGGTTGCCGCTACGACCTCGGCGCCCAGAGAGTGGGCACATGCGGTGGTCGAAGAGCGGCCCGGGAAGCAGGTGAGGCGTCTGCTCGAACCATCCCACGATGCAGTCTTCCCAGCGCTGTGGTCGGCCTGGATGACCCTACGGCAGTCGCTGGGGACCGAAATCATCTGGCAGAAGATAACCAGCGAAGGAATCCATCTGCCAGAGGTTGGGCGCCTTCAGGTCGCCGACAGGGTGAACTTCCACCGGCGGTATGCATATCTGACGGCCATGGACGAGTACGCGCGCCAACGTGGTCAGCGTGCGGAGCCATCCCTTCTGGTGAAGGTGATGCTTGGTCTAGAGCCCGCTCCAGAACAGATGCCGCCGGAGGAAGATGACAGTAACAACGACTCCGAGGAAGAGGAGGAGACGGGGGAGGATGAAGGCTCCGAGGGAAGGTCCCATCAGGGGAGCCCGCGGGAGAGCGGCGAGGTGGCCGGCTCTGGAAATATCGATATCACTGAGCTCCTCGAGGCCCACTTCTATCCCTACTCAACCTGCTTCATCCATTCTCTTATGCAGCTTCTAACCCATTTCTCCACCGTTCTCAGGAGTGCGTGGATGTCAGTCAGGCATCCTCAGTAGGAGTAGGAGAGGCGCCAGCAGGACAAGGCGGGGGCCAGACACCCATCATTGAATTGACAAGCGCGGAAGGGTCCCCTGCTGCAATTGTTCCTGCGGCGGCCGGGACGGCGGAAGATGACGCTCTGAATTCTCGTAAGTCTCCTTACTTTACTACTGGTGCTTGCTGTTGACGACCCGTGATTAACCGCGGCATGCCTTGCGCAGTGATCTCAACACTGGAGGCTCGTCGGGCTGTCGAACCCGGGCCATCCACGAGTGGACCAGTGGCAGACCTGCCGCCTGCTCCGGAACAGACTTCCCACACCGAGCCGACCCCACCAACTACTGATCAAGGGGCTGCGGACACCGGCGGTGCTGCCATCGGAGAGAGGTCGGGGGCTGACGAGGGTGTCAACGCCACTGGGGCGGGAGAAGAAGGTCGCCCAAATGTTGGGGAACCTATCCCCCGTGAGGACATCCCAGGGGCGGACCCTGCAGCAGACCTGCTGGCTGCCTTCCCTGCCTACCGGCCTGCCGACCTTGAGGAGATGGACGACTCGGATGCGGAGGCGGTCGAGGAGAGCCGGATAACGCGCCGCAGGGGGTGGAAGTGCATCCAGTGCTTCCTCAAGCGAGACCCATCGGAGTGGCTGGGGCGCATGGGATCACTTCAAACCTGGCTGTGCTTCCTATGTGCCGGGGGAACTGATGCTCAACGCCTCCATCTGACGGTCCGTGATTTCATGGCCAAAAAGATGCGCGAGAGCCGCCGGCGTGCCGACGTCGCACAATGTCGGGACATGTCGGAGAGCACGCGGGCGCTCCTCGTGGCGGAGCAGGAAGTCCGGCGTCTCGAAGGGCAGGCGGCAGAGAAGGAGGCCTTCGTCGCAACATGCACTGAGCTTATGGAGCAACTAGCGGCCCAGCTGGTTGACGCCCAGGTACAACTGACGGAGGCAGGCCAACAGATGGTCACACTTCAAGTCGAACGGGAGCGTGCACAGGCCAGAATCGACGAACTGCGTGCTGCGACCGCCGATGAGGAGAGGGCACACAGAGAGTGAGAAGCATCTCTGGAGGCCGCCAGCCAAAGGGTAGCGGCGTTAGAAAGACTTATTCATCACGCTAATCCCTAGGGGCTTTGTTTTTGCCACTCACAGGAACATTTGCTTCCGCTACTCAATATTTCGATCCATTTGTATGAACCAATATATTTATCTGCATCTTTTGGCTTAACATGCTCAACCACAATTCATTGTCTCGCGGGAGCGTTAACCAAGCTTCAGGCATCCATAATTGGGACTGGACTTCTAAAGAAAAGAGGGAGGTCATTCCTAGGAAAGGAGACCTCAAGCCTAATCAATGTATCATCCCCCCAACTTGTTCCGACACATGAGCGGGACAACGCTAGGGGCGTTGAGATTTTATCCGAACATAGGGAAATGAGAAAGGGTGAATCGCGTGTCCCGAATTCAGAAATCCACAACGGTCGGCCTTCCAGGAAATGCCCAAGACGGAAAGAGGACAATGGATCAATCGACCATACTACTGCAATAGACGGACCGAAGGTCATTATTCATATTGCAGGAGGCGGATCACATGTCATCATCAATGCCGCTTTGGGGGTTCCTTCAGGCACAAGGGTGGAAATCCAGATCAACAGGGCATGCGAAGCGTGGGGCGAAGTGATGATTTGTTCGGACAGAATCCAACGCTCCCAAAATTGCGCCACCGTGGGGAAAGCGTATTAGGAGGATGCACTAATCTGGCCGTGAATCACCCCAATTCTCAGACAGAACCCCTTTGACGAGGAAACTGTCGCTTCCCATCATTGTGATGGGGCATCCCGAGCTGAATCGGGGAGAATGTCACAACTGCACCACTCTACCAGAAGCCAGGCCAGACGGCCGGCGACGAGGAGGGGCGGGACTTAGCGATCCCTGAGGCTGGACCCGAGTCGAGATGCCCGGGCGTTCCTATGTACTCCATCAGGCTGGAGATCAAGCCACACGTAGTTCAGAAAGTGCAGTTTAACGTCATGCAGGACGTAGAACCCAGATTAGGGAGATATTAGTTTAAAGTTGTAGAGCTCGGACCATAGGGGCAGATCTTAGTTTAAGGTCTTAGAGCTCGGACCATAAGAACCTCAAAGTACGCCACATCGTGGTCCTATCCCCTGGATATGCAAAGATGCACTGAGGGATAGTGTCAAGAGTGCCGAGATTTTTCCTGGTCATAATGGGGGGTGGAAAACGTAATGTGAATCATGCGGCCATTCACTCAAGGACTGGGGGCACCGGCGTAACGATATGGGAGTACTGCCGACCGTGGCGGAAAAGCAGCATCAATATCGTACTGACCGTTGATGGAATGAGGTAGCAAACGAGCATCAACCGCTCAAGGGCAGGATTCATATCGATTTTCTGCCCGAGGCCCTTGGGGGCACCAGCCCGAGTCGGTGGGAGAGCACTGAGGAATTTTGTCGAGACCGCTCACGGGGGCTCCACCCAGGGCGTAGGTGATGGGTCCGAATGAAAGGGAGAACGAAGCCTGAAAAGTGGAAGGAACCTGACCAAGCTGAACCTGACCCTCCTGGCAATAAACCAGAGTACTCTTGACACCGGTGGACCACTGCAAGGGGTCGAGGGACACGCCTTGAGGGTGACCCGAAGGCGGCGGATTCCCCAGAGAAGGGGGGGAATCTTTAAGAGGTGGGGGCTGGACCCGAAGTTTCAAACATCCGAGCGTTCCTATGTATACCATAAGGATGGGAATCAAGACACACGTAGTTCTGGAAGTGCGGTGCAACACAATCGGGCACCAACACGGGGAGGGGTGCGGGTCTGACCCTCGCACACAGAAGAAGCGGTATTTGATATTTCTTGTTTGTCCTTAATGGTGGATGATTTTTCTTTGTGCAGCGACATGCCTGTGATTAAGAAATCCCTGGCGTCGCCACAATAATCAATCCATGAAAGGCATTGATAAATGGATTGGTTATTAACCAGCTCCCAATGTGAGTGTCCTCTGAAGAGAACATCACAATGCAGTGCCGTTTCTCGTCGGGCGGCCAAGACGATCACAGTTTACGGTCGTGTGGTAGGACCAGACAACACAGTTTAAGGTCGTGTGGTTCGGACCATGGAGGAATCCGCTCATTGCGATACGGCGGACCCAGCGGAGGTGGGAACATACCCAACCCTACGGTCACGCACGATTCCAGGAGAAGGATCGTGGGATAGGGGCATGCGTATGTCTATCACCCGAGGGGTAGAGATGCTAGCCTCCAGGTATACTGGGCCCAGAATGCGATTGTTCGGGCGACTCCTTCCTCCTTATGGGGACGAGGGTCCAGCTACACATGGCCCTTAGGGAGGACATCATCATATATCCTTGGTGCTCAGATCGTGGGAGCCTCGAAAGACACCATTACCCTGGTTGGCCTGCCTAACGTGTAAAGGTGTACTGAAGGTCAGTATGAAGAGAGTGTCGAGATTCCACTACAACGCACAAAGGAGGAGTGTGATGAGGACTGCGCAACCAATGTTCAGACCCTGAAAGAGCCGACATGGCGATCAAGGATGTCGCTGACCATATTCGCAACACAACATCCGATCGCGTCAGCCTAGGACGGGGCAAGCAAACGAGCATCAACCGCTCAAGCGCAGGATTCATATAGATTTGCGGCCCAGGACCTGCTGGTAAATCGACCCGGAGCGGTAGGAGAGCACTGAGGCATCGTACCCAAACCGCTAACGAGGATCCCTTTGAGTGAAGGCTCGAACAAGAGGAAGCGCGAGGTCCGACAAGCAACACAGGACTTGTCGGGATCGAATCCGACACTACGGTTCATAGACCTGAGTACCCAAAACATGTTAACAGATCACCGGAAAGGGTCGGAGGACTCACCCTGAGAGCAACCAAAAGACGGCAGATCCCCGTGATCAACCAAAAGACGGGGCTGGGCCTGAAACACAAGCGTCCAGGCGGTCCTACGTATCCCATAAGGATGGGAATCAAGCCGCACGTAGTTCTTGAGAGGCAGTTTAACGTCATGCAGGACGATGAGGGGTGTGAGGTAGTCCCACACACGGGGGAGGCGTACGGCGCGGCCAGTAGACCAACGTGAATGAAGACATAATCCCCCGCTCACGTCATACGCCTCGCACAAAAAGGAGGGGAACTTGGGCCAGAGGCCCAATGCGGGATAGAGATTCCCGGGAAATGGGGATGGGCCTGAAACATGAATGTTCAGGCGGTCCTACGTATCCCATAAGGATGAGAATCAATCCGTACATAGTTATTGAAGTGCAGTTTAACATCATGCGGGACGAAAAAGGAAAGGGGGGAGCAGAAGGCATCCCCAAACGTGGGGGGTGTACAGCGTGGCGAGAAAACCGACATGAATGAGGGCATAGCCCCGCGTTCACACCTTACGCCGCATACCCAGAGGCACTTGGGCCAAGGGCCCGAGATGGGATGGAAATTCACGAAGGATGGGGCTGGGCCTGAAACATGAATGTTCAGGCGGTCCTACGTATCCCATAAGGATGGGAATCAAGCCGCACGTAGTTCTTGAGGTGCAGTTTAGCGTCATGTGGGACGAATGTTGAACAGTTTAACGTCTTGTAGCTCGGACGTGGTGCAGTTTAGCGTCATGCGGGACGAAGATGCTTGGCAGTTTAACGTCTTGCAGCGCGGACGTGGTACAGTTTAACGTCATGTTGGACGAAGATGCTTGGCAGTTTAACGTCTTGCAGCGCGGACGAAGTACAGATTAACGTCGTGTTGGACAAAGATGCTTGGCAGTTTAACGTCTTGCAGCGTGGACGAAGTACAGTTTAATGTCGTGTTGGACGAAGATGCTTGGCAGTTTAACGTCTTGCAGCACGGACGAAGTGCACTCAGGAAAAGTACTGCTTGAGGAACCTAGTGTTGGTGGGAGTAGTGACACGCTCACCATCCATAGTTGCTAGGGAGTACGCACCATTGGGATTGACCTTGTGGACAACAAAAGGTCCCTCCCACTTGGGCTCCAACTTGGGTGGCTTCCTTCCGGGGATCATTGGCGCTCTTAGGGCCAGTACTAGGTCACCCTGCAGGAAGGAGCAGAGGCGAACCTTCTTATTGAATGCTCGATCCATTCTGCTTTGATGCCTCTCCAAGTTGTGCAAAGCGCGAAGTCTATTCTCATCCAGTGCTTCCAACTCGACTAGACGGGCTTCAGCAGCTCTGTCCGGCGCTTGCTGGTCGTAGACCGCAGTGCGCAAGGACGGTAACTAGATCTTGATGGGCAGGATGGCCTCAGCTCCATACACCAGGGAATAAGGGGTCATCTGGGTGGAATTGCGAGTCGTCGTCCGATAAGCCCAGAGGGCGTTGGGGAGCTTGTCCGGCCAACTCTTCTTATTCTGACCAACCATCTTTTGCAGAATGCTAGAGAGGGTTTTGTTAAATGCCTCAATCTGTCCATTCGCCTGCGCATGATAGCGAGATGTATGGTTCGAGCGAATGTTGTACTTGGCGTACAACTTTTTCAACTCGGCTTCTCGAAAATTGTCTCCGTTATCCGTGAGGATAGCGTGAGGCACTCCAAATCGATGAATGATGTTGTAGGTCACGAAGTCAGCGATCGAACAGGATTTGACCTCTCTGAGCGGAATCGCCTCTGCCCATTTGGAGAAGAAGTCTGTGGCGGTCAGAATAAACCGGCACTGGCGAGCCGTCGCCGGAGGGTAAGGTCCCACAACGTCCATCCCCCAGACTGCAAAGGGCCAGGAATACCTAGTGGTATGGAGAGGCTCCGGCGGCCGATGCACAAAGTTCACATGAACCTGGAACGCATGGAACCTCCTGGCATACTCGATGCAGTCATGGATCATGGAGGGCCAGAAGTATCCCAACCTCCGAATCTGGTGGGACAGCTTCGGCCCAGTCTGATGGGCACCACATGAACCAGCATGAACCTCTTGCATGACTCGTGGGATCTCAACTCCCTGAAGGCAACGGAGGATAACACCATCAAATCTGCGTCTATAGAGGATCTGCTCCAGGCCGGGACTGCTCTGGAGGACAAACTGCGATGCGCGGCGTCGAACTCGCTCACGCTCGGCCTGATCCGACGGGAGAATCCCATGTTGGAGGTACTCAACCAAAGGTGTCCTCCAATCAGGGGCTGGTTCGACTTCCACATCTGGGGTACTCGGGGCTCCGGGTATAGGGGCAGTCGTGGTGAGATTACTTACCGACGGGCCGCGATCTCCCTCCGGGATAACGGGAGCGATGAGCCTGTGGTGCGTCACGCGGACGATCAGGTTATCCTGTTCAGGCTCTGCAAGTGACACAGCAAGGCTGGCCAAAGCATCTGCTCGACCGCTCTGCAACCGGGGAATATGGACAATTTCTGTCCAAGAAGGGAACTGGGCCATCAGAAGGAGGGTGCACTCCAGCAATGGCACAAGTTCCGGCTTCCTGACAGCATAGTCACCATTGATCTGCTTAACGACCAGCTCGGAGTCCCCTTTCACACACAGATGGGGCACGTCGATCTCGAGAGCTAACTCGAGGCCAGTGATGAGGGCATGGTATTCCGCCTCATTGTTGGTACAGCCCTCTGACAACAGGAAAGAGTATGGCAGCACGGCTTGCTCCGGGGTAATGAAGACGATACCCAAGCCCACTCAGTTGAGCTTAGGATTATCGAGCCCTCTACCGGTGGGGCTCTGGGAGGCACCGTCAAAGTGCATCTGCCAGCACGGATTGGCATGATAGACCGAGAGAATGGCCTCATCAGGAAAGCCTAGATCCAGGGGCTGATCCGCGGATGTCGGGTGAGCAGCCAGAAAGTCTGCCAATGCTTGCCCTTTGATGGCCTTCTGAGACACATACCTGATGTCGAACTACTGGAGAATCACAGCCCACCGCGCTAGACGGCCAGTCAACATAGGCCGGCTCAGGATAAACTTCAACGGGTCTACCCGAGAAACCAACTGTACCTCGTGGTGCTGCAAGTAGTGCCGTAATTTTTGTATGGCAAATACGAGCGCCAGGCAGCTCTTCTCGATGGGGGAATACCTAACTTCCGCATCGAGGAGCATGCGACTGAGGTAATAGAGGCTATTCTCTGTTCCCTCGTTGTTCTTCTGGGCGAGAAGGGCACCAAGGGACCGTTCCAGGGCGGTCACATAAAGGACCAGCGGCTTGCCGGATACAGGCGGCATCAGAACCGGAGGTTGAAGCAGGTACTGCTTGATTTCCTCGAAATCGGTCTGACACTCTTTATCCCATACATAGGTGGCACCTTTCTTCATGAGCCGAGAAAAGGGCTTACACTTGCCGGCCAGATTCGCGATGAATCGGCGTATATAGGCTAAGTGGCCTTGGAACCCTTGCAGTTCCTGGATGTTACCTGGGGGAGGCATCTGGCAAATCGCCCTGATCTTCTCTGGGTCGATCTCAATACCCCGGTATCTTACCACAAATCCAAGGAACTTTCCGGAGGTGACCCCGAAGGCACACTTCAACGGGTTCATCTTCAGGCAGCGAGACCGGAGGAAGCCGAACACTTTCTCAAGATCTTTGAGATGGTCCTGACGCTGGCGCGATTTGACCACCAAGTCTTCGACGTAGCATTCCACCAGTGTGCCGAGGATTGGCTTGAATATGCGGTGCATCGCCCGTTGATAGGTGGCACATGCATTCTTCAGGCCGAAGGGCATGACCCGGTAACAAAAGATACCTTGGGGGGCCCTGAAGGCAGTGAACTCTTCATCCTCAGGGGCCATCCGGATTTGGTTGTATCTGGAGTATCCATCCATAAAGGAGAGGGCTTGGAACCCTGTCGTGGCGTCAATCAACAGCTCTGTCACTGGAAGGGGAAAATCATCCTTCGGACAGTGGCAGTTGAGATCGTGGAAGTCGATGCAGACTCTGATCTGCCCGTTCTTCTTCCTGACCGGCACAATGTTGGCCAGCCATTTGGGGTACTGAACTTCCCTCACAAAGTTGGCTTTGAAAAGCTTGTCAACTTCGGCCTCAACCATGGCACCGTGGAATGGGTGCATCTTCCTAGGAGGCTTCTTGAACCCGCGATGGTTCGATGGGAGACCAAGGCGGTGGACGGCTACCTGAGGATCTAGCCCCGACATCTCGCCATAGCCCCAAGAGAACACATCACGGTGCTGCCTGAGAAAGTCCACGTACTGCTGCCGCTCCTCAGAGGGCATGGCGGCACTGACCAATGTGGGTCTTGGATTTGCTTCGGTTCCAAGGTTCACTTGTACTAACTCATCGACCGTGGCGGAGACGCCCTACTCAAAGGCTGGGGGTGCATCTTCCACGTCCTCTCCACTTGGGGAGGGATCGTCCACGGGAGAGACTGCGTTGGAAACTGCATTGGGGCTACCAGATCCTGCTGGGCCGCTGGTGCTGGCACGGGCGGTCGCGGTCATCTCATCAGGAGACTCACAGGCCGTCGAGACCATGGACACGTCCAATCGATGAATCGGGAGGACGTAAGCGTCATCCAAACATGCCCAGGGATCACTTGCAACAGTGACAGGCTCAACCTCACCTGCCAAGATCTTCTTATCCTTGCTCTTGTAATAGTCCGCGTCCAGATAGCGGGATTCACATGAGGCAAAAGGAGAGGAATCTCCCAGAAGCACGCCTACTCGACCGTTAAGGGAGTATTTGAGGCATTGGTGGTATGATGAGGGAACCGCCGCATGAAGGTGGAGCCATGGCCTGCCCATCAATGCGTTATACGCAGTGTCCTGAGAGACTACCATGAATTCGGTGTTGGCAACCAAGTCACCGAATTGGGTCTTCAAGCGTATCTTGCCGACCGGAGTTTGCTCGGTGCGGTCGTACCCCTGGATCCTGAGGTCGGAGGGGATCAAGTCATCCTCAGACAACCCCAATCTCTAGAGCGTCCGAGTTGGAATCAGGTTAATCCCGGACCCCGTGTCGACAAGACAGCGCCGGACTTCAAGGCCATTGACCTGGCCAGTGACATACAGCAGACGAATGTGCCCCTGTATGGGAGGGTCTTCATCCTTACCAGAGAACGAGATAACTGCCTGACATTCGGCATCCTCAATCGTTTCGGCGTGAAAGGCCTCTGCATCTGCAACCTCTGTCTCAAACTGGAGGGGGATTTTCAGGGCTTCAGCGAGTGCCTCGCGCATCTCAGGTGACATGCGCAGAGCCTCAAGGATGGAGAGCCTTGCTGGGATGTCGGCCAAGTGCTTCAGGACATCATACTTTTTGGCCAAGCGCGAGCCCCTGGTTGCAGGAGGTTGCTCTGAGGTTGGAGGCATGACGGGCCTTGCCGGTTGGACCGGCGGCTGACTGGTGCTTGGCGCATCTCGCTGTTCATTGGTTGAAGCCCGGGAAGTGGTCGCCGTACTGGGGCCAGGAGGCCGGGATAGACTCGTGGCAGGGCGGAGCTGGTCGCGACGCGGCTGAGGCGGTTCTACCTGGTCCCACACCACAAACAGTGGCGGAGGCGGATCCTTCATCCCCGGATGGGGGGGCTACGCACGCTGAGCTCGGTTTTGAGCCTGCTGCCTAGTCTCAGTGGCGTGCACGGCCTGGCTGGAGGTACCAACTGATGTGCCCCAGAAACTCTTGTTGTTGCGGTTCCTCCGACGGTGGTGATGACCGGGGACACTAGGGAGGTCCACCTGGTGTTCTTCAATGTCGGGAACTAAAAAGGGATTTACCAGCTCGACGGTATTAACCGAAGCGTACCCAACACTGTCATCGGACGAATCATCCATCACTGGGCGGATCTGAGGAGGGATCCCCATCTCCGGGGGCATGAAATCGCCGAGAGTGCGGGATAGTGGTGGAACTGGCGGGGCGCGCTCTTCCTTCTTGTGCCGCCTCCGTTTGCTCTTCTCGGAAGAGGCAGGCTGGGATGACGATGCAGAAGCAGCACCCGCAGATTTTGGGGGCTCAGGCTGATTCAAGCGCGCACAGATGATTCCATGGGCGCGAATGATCGTCTTACGGGCCATCCAGTTATTATACTTCTTGGATCTGTTGTCGGAGACCAGCTGCCATTCGTCCCCATTGCCACTATCGTCATCTGATCCCACGAACACGCCCGCCACTTGTACTGGAGCAGGGCCCAACCTGATTACATTGTTGTTAATCTGGTCTTGGAGCCAGTCCTTAAACACATAGCACCGCTGGATGGTGTGCCCCAGGGCCCGATGGTAAGGGCAGTAGCAGGGGTTATCCGTGAGATGTGCCTCCTCTGTCCTCCAACACTCAGGCAGTCGCACAATCCTCTGCTCCAGGGCGCTCCGGAAATAACCGGGGACCTGATCCTCGTGAAATGAGTAAGTCAGGTATCGCGGTCCCCTGGGAGCGTGGTCTTGACGAGGGTCTGGAGGGGCCTGCCGAGGAGGTGGACCCTGATTATCTCGTCTGGGTTGTGGCGGTACATTACGCGGAGGGGCCGGCCGGTTCTGGGGCTGCCGCTGTTGGGCCGGGAACTGAGCCCGTGGAGGCGGATTCCTATGAGGCTGTGGATCTGGCCTCGCCTGCGGCAGCTCCAACGGCCTGGGGGCCTCTATCTGGGCAACAACAGCGGGCTCAGCCCTGCTGACTCTCCTTGCAGGAATCATAGGAGGCAGCGGGTGCGCCTAACTGGCCTGTTGCAGGGCTTCTTCAAGACGTTGAGCTTTGTCTGAGAAGTCCCTGAACCCTCCGGGGTAATTCTGAGTGATCAGGGAAGGGACCAGCTCGTTCTTGACGTTCCCGACGCACATTGTCAGCAACTGCTCCTGAGTCAATGGCATGTCAAGGGAATACGTGAGACCCTTCCATCGGGCGACGAAATCCGCGACTCGTTCATCAGGCCTCTTCTTGCACTTGAAGAGGTCTGCGATACTCGTCTTCCGGGTCGTGGAACTGAACTGGTAGAGGAACTGTCTACGAAGGTCCTCCCAGCTAGTTATCGACCCGACGGGGAGCTGGCTGTACCAGACAAATGCTGGCCCTTCCAGTGTCTGGACAAAGCAGCGAAGCTTAGCAGCCTCCTGCTGCGCCGGAGCTCCCAACATAGGCCCGCACCTCGAGTTGAAATGGGCCAAATGTTGTGTCGGATCTCCAGTCCCGTTGAAGGGGGAGAAATTGGGGTTCCCGAATCCCGGAGGTGCCGGCATGTCATCCACCCATGCTGGGTATGGCTTGCCGTCCGGTGGGATCGCCACTTGCCGAGTCTCCAAGGCTTCCAAGCGGGCGATGAGTGCCACCATCGGATCGTCCGGACATGGGTTCCAGTCCTGGCGAGGATCTCTAACCACGAGCGCATTGCATGGCTCTTCAATCGGGTCGTCGACCGGGTCGTCGAACTCGGCAGCTCGTGGGATGGCGGGCGGAGCGGCCCTTGGGGCAGCGGGAGGAATCCGAGCGGGGTCTCTCAGGTAGTCACGCCGTTCGGGAGGGTGTGGTGAAACATATTGCACCCTCTTTCCATAGGCGATGACCTCTCCCCTGTCGGCGAACACGGCGTAATCACGGTTGCCCGGGAGAGTCTCGTTGAGGAGTGGTTGTTCCTGTCCCTGCTGTCCTGGCCTAGGATCACCGTAGTCAGGCCGCTGTTCTGCAGCGCGCTCGGCGAGGAGCTGGTCAACCAGCTTCTTCTTCTCGGCGAGCTGTTGACGTAGCATAGCCTTCTCGGGATCCTCATCCACCCTCTGCATGGAGGCAGATGGGTCGGCGGGTTTCATAGCCCCGCCGTGCTCTTTACCTTTGCTGACGTTTCGGCTCAACGTCAGTGCTTCAGTGGGTGTGGGGAGACCCAGGAGGTTCCTCTGGTGACGAGTAACTCTCGCCGATGGATCCAACAATGGCTTGTCTTCGGGGGGAGATCCCCCGTCGAGAAGTTCCAAGCCGTTCCCCTCCCCCGACAGGTCAGCCATATTGACCGTTTCCGTCCCTGGGGATGTACCCTCAGGGCCACCCAGTGAATCGGGCTGTCGGCGAATCGCACTGAAGCATAGGGCAGCGTACTTCCCCCATCCACGGATATACATGTGGGGGGTGGCTTCCTCTATAACCTTGCGGAGTACTTGAAAACACTCAACGCATCGTTGTTGGAGGGCCTCGTGGTGCCCAAATGACCTGGGGTGCCGAACCGCGGGGAGCGTGGCCAAGTCAATTTGACGGAACTGCTCACCAATATCCTCCAGGTGCACTTGACTCCCGGGATATGGCATTTGTAGGCGGTGAAGACAGGAGTGAGTCTCCCGGAGAGTTCGGTGGAAGCATTCGAACTCATCCGGGGTGAGTGATTCGGGTGCATCAAAGTCCGGTCCTGCGACTGGCCAAAACTTCTCAGGGAAGTGGCCCTCTGCAAGGACGGTCCAGAAGCTCCACGACTCAAACTCGGGACCCAGGTCTCCTTTGTCCTCTTCAACGACTGGGAATCGACGGGGAATCGACAGTGGTGCCGAGGCGGGCCGCCGGGCCGACGGGCTGGCTGGCGGTGAATACGGCGAGCAGGCTGATTAGCCTCCATATCCCGGGCCTCCCTCTGAGGGTGGCGGTGCCCTAGCTACCACATCGCGATAGGACGGGCCGGCGAGCGAACATCCTGCCATAGCGTCGGTTCTCGCCGAGGGTGCACTAAATCGTGGTTCGACCGTCGGTCCCCAGAAAAAGTCTCTGGGTTCTCCGATCGAGGCAGAAGGTGCTTCCGGAGGGGCCGGGTACCAACGGAAAGCTTGATCCTTGGGGGTCTACCAGGCCCTCGCTACTCCGGATATACCTTCTGAGAGAAGCGGGGATCATATCGATCTCTCTCTCGGGAAGTACGAGGCTGACGTGCTGCATTCCTACCCCTGCCCCTAGCTGGCGGGATCGGGGGGAGGGCTCTGTCGCCGAATCATACTCTGCCTCTGTATCAGAGAAACAAACCGGTCGGATCTCTGTCCGGAATTCCGTAACATTCTTCCCTCGACGTCGACGCCTCGCCTTCCTGCCCCTGGGTGGTTCTTCGGGGCATGGCTGATCTCTGTCCTGGCGTCCTCCGGCCACACCGGTGCTGGGGCCAAGAGGACTGGAAACCAAGGTGCGAGGAGCACCGGGACAGATATCAAAGGGGACGTGGGGAGAGATGATTCCGGGCAGGCCTCTGGGCCGGGATCGAAAGGTGGGGTGACCCATGCCTCTTGGATCGGCCACACGGAGTAGACCCTGTTGGTGAATAGCGCTACCGCGGGGTGGTCCGCGGTGGCTATTGCCTGTACCAGCAACCGGGAGAGTCAACCCAACCTGCCTTTGGGGCGGTCGGGGCCTCGATCCAGGTCGGGCATAGAAGTGCCCCTTCTCAGGATGCGCAGTGGCCTGGTGACTGGAGCCAGCAGTGGCTTGAGCCAACGAGGCCACTGTTGCTAGGGACCCAAGGTGGGCGTCCTCTTCCGCTCGTGCCCGACGTTGGCGTCGGGAAAATGAGTCGGGATGAGCGGCGCGGGCAGGTGGAGAGCCCGTCCTTCGACTTGAGAAGCCTGGCGGCGGTGTCACCGTGGCCTGACAGGAGCCCTTATCGCGGATCCCTGGAGCGAATCTCGGATAGGGTGGTCCCGGACATCTTCCACCTCATCCGCATAGGGGAAGGAGTTGTCGGAGCGCTCCGGGGATAAGCTCCCGAAGTGGTTGAACATCGAGGTAGGCAGCGGTGCCTCCCTGCGCGGCCCTCGGGGGCAGCGTTGGTGGCGAGGTGAAGCTTCCTCGAGGTCTAGGCGAGCCATGTCCCTGGTGGGGATGACTCCCTCTTCCTCATATCTCCGCACCAAGTTGTTGATCACCCTTCTCTGGATGACCTCCGAGGGGGAGAGAGGGCGTGGTTGCCCCGCAGCTGCGGCTGCTGGGACGGCTGTGGAATGGGTGGGACCGCGCGGAGTAGCCGCGTCGGTGTTTCCCCTACCCCTGTGCCAGTGGGCGGGTGGCGATCGGGCGCTGGATTGGGCAACTTGATTCCTGAAAGCAGGGAGAAAAACCCATTAACACTGACAGGAAAAGGAATCGACAACCAACCATTAGTGTCGCGACGCCTTCCGTGGGGGGAACCTAGGCCATCGACGTCGTGAGACGGAGTGCCCGATTTCCCTTCCCCAGCCCCTGGCGGGTTCCGTGCCCCGGTGTTGAATGCTCGGTCGAGCAGCATGCTGGTCTTCCAACACCTCTGAAAGCAATCAGTCTTCATATCGAGGAGAAGAGATTCACGTCGGGTTCACCATTTTTCTGTTTCGGTGCGGATGTGCGTCGGGTTTCTGTTCTGACGTTGTTCCACCAGGACGCGTTCGCGCGTGCGCCCGTCGACCCGAGGGGATGGGCGCACAGCTTGTGGCCCCGCAGTCCCGCTTTCCAAAGGCGGGCGGCATCCGTCCCTTGTTCAGGGGCGTCTGCTCCTTGATCGAAACCGGGATGATGGGATGTCGGCTCCTCCTTCCGTGGACGTCTCCTCGGAACTCGTCGCCTAATCCGGGTCTCCCTTATAGATTAAAGAATGTTCGTGAATCTCGTTCCCGGCGCCATATCTTCATGGACACCGGTTAATTACGCTGCTTCCGCCCAGACGCTCCAAGGGGTCTGGTCGGGGCAGCAACCTGCGGTGAGGAGACTGGGTAGCTTTGGGTGTCGGGGGCGTGTCTTAACACTGCAACTCTGCATGTCTGCCTTCCGTCCCTAATAGGGCTTCTCGAAGGCGTGATGGCCTGAGGCATCCCGCGCTGGGTGTGGGGAGCTGTGTTACCTGAGGTTTTCCTCAGCTTCCCATGTTTAACACGGGGTATGCCGCGAGTTTAACGTCCAGCGGGGACGGCATCAGACTGATCAACACGAGAAGTGGATCAGATGACAGAACCCCTTGCGAGGAACCTCCGACGCTGGGACCAGCACATGGGCGGCTTCCCGAGTGAAGTGGAGTGGAATGAAATGGCATGACCCCACCGGGATGTGGCGGCCCGGGTAAGGATCAGGATGGATGATGGAGTGAAGAGCTTGGACCTCGTAGGGGCTTCCTACGTACCGCGCGTTAGCGCGGATCAAAGTCAGCGTAGTTCGAATATACAGTTTAACGTCATGCTGGACGTCGGCAAGCCGACTCACGAAGAGATCGAGGCCACCGGGCGGAGGATTGAACCGAACCACCTCGCACAGAGGGGGATGGAATGGCCGGGTGGATCACAGTTTCACGTCATGCTGGACGCTGGCAAGCCGACTCACGAAGAGATCGAGGCCGCCGGGTGGAGGATTGAACCGAACCACCTCGCACAGAGGGGGATGGAACGGCCGGGGGGATCACAGTTTCACGTCATGCTGGACGCTGGCAAGAGAAAAAGGCAGTGGGGAAGCACAATGGAGATACACATGTGCAGTCTCCCACAAGGGCGGATTCATAGGTGAATCGACGCAAGTGTGAACCCGGGAGGGGTCCACTGATGGACGAACCGACGTGAATACGACCGGGACGACCAGGTGGTGGGCTTGAACCTCGGAGAGGCTTCCTACGTACCCTGTTTAGGAGACATGGATCAAAGTCCACGTAGTTCGTTCTGTCAGGACTTACGCACTGAGGCAGCCCGGATGTGGCAAAGCTCAGTTGGAGAGGGACTTGGGCCGAAGGTGAGAGACCTCGATCCCTGTCACGCCCTCTACTGGCTTTGGCAGTGGGGAAGCACGATGGAGATACACATGCGCAGTCCCCCACAAGGAACTAGGGGTTTGCAATACACTACCCCCGTGGGCGAAGGCCACTCCAATCCCGACATCCCTGCAGAGACGAGTGGGTGGGGGCCACATCCGAACCAGGAGGGGGACCCTGCGTGCGAGGCACGGGATCAGACGAAGCGGACAGTTTAACGTCTTGACGGACGAAGTACAGTTTAACGTCGTGTGTTGAGTATGAAGCAGACGGTTTAACGTCTTGCCGGACGAAGTACAGTTTAACGTCGTGTGTTGAGGACGAAGCGGACGGTTTAATGTCTTGCCGGACGAAGTACAGTTTAACGTCGTGTGTTGAGGACGAATGCAGTTTAACGTCATGTTGGACGAAACACTTGGCAGTTTAACGTCTTGAAGCGCGGATGACATGCTAGGAAGTTTAACGTCGTGAAGCTTGGATGTGGATGCTTGGCAGTTTAACGTCTTGTCGCACGGACGATGTGCTAGGTAGTTTAACGTCTTGCAGTACGAACGATGTGCTGGGTAGTTTAACGTCTTGCAGTACGGATGAGTAGTGCCGCCGATGGGTCTGTGTCACTTCGTGCAAGCCTAGAGGGCCGCACGGGAAGACAACGCACAGTGCGGGCACCCGGGATGAGGATCATCGGGTGCCACGCAGGCGGGTACCCCCGGGGGGTCAAAGGGGGCGACCCTGGCAGATTGCGCGCAAAAGAGAAACTTGGCGCGCAATACCGCGGGTCGGTGCGCAAATGGGTGGGCTGGCGCGCAATTGGTCCAGTGCTTTGCGCGCAGATGACAGAGATTGCGCGCACCGGGATTCGGATAGCGCGCGGGGGCAACGGATCATTCTTTAACGAATGGCCACTTTAAAAGGGGGGGTGCGCGCAATCGGGCTGGATTGCGCGCACCCGGGGGCAATTGCACGCAAGAGGCTTCTTTTGCGCGGGAAGGCCTTTGGGTGAAGGGTTAGTTCAAAGGAAAGGAGCCGAAGGGATTGCGCGCGAAGGCGAACCCCAAGGCTTTATTGCGCGAAAGAAAAGAGGTTACCTGAAGATGGACATTGTGCGCGGAAGAGGTTGGATTGCGCGAACGAGCGACTCTTCGAATTCCGATAACCTTTAAAACGTCGGGGGTCGCCTTATATTTATAGGCAACCCCGGGCGCGGAATCCGGTTCGCGGGCGCGGAATTTCCTTCGCGGCTGCGGAATCGGGCCCGGCGCGCAAGGGAGTCGCGCGGGCCTCGGGCGCGCAAAATTGCGCGACGGCCCAGCGCATTGCGCGCATCCCGGAAGGTGTGCGCGCGGCACTCCAACTTTGCGCGCGGACCTCCAAAATTCCGCGCAAGGCCTCCGGGCCCTCCGAAATGGGCTTCCGACTCCAAATATGACCTCGCTTTCCCCATCCGGAGCTTCGTTTGGGAACAACGGACTTTTCCGGCGTCTACAACATTAAAATGTTCATTAATAATGTTAAATTGAGATGAAATCCCTTACATCGTGTATGACTAGTCATATACATACTTTATCTTCTGGAATAATGAAATTAAGATTGTTATTTAAATTTTTAAGAACCTTTTTATGGATTTTATAAATTTTATATTACTTTTTAGTATGGTATATTTATTAACATAATCAATTACGTTCATATCGTATGTTTGATGATGATTTGTTCATATATCCAAAATGACTTCAGTAGTTTGACTATGGTAATATGAGTTATTATTTAATAATATATAGAATAATAATCATGATATAATTATAATTTTAAAGATAAATTATATTTCAAAAAATCATGAATGATGGGTATGAAAAATAAACTACTTTTCAATCATATTGATGTTAGGTGGTGTGTATGTATGAGTAAGGTTTCCATTTTTCAAATTTCATGACGGAAGGAAGGTACGTGTTATTTAATATTTCCTTAATGATAATTATATAATAAATAACATATTACATGATTAGATTTACTTATATATACTTACCATGTGTGCATTGATGAAAAAAATGTGACATTGATTCAAGAAGGTGGTAGTCTAAACATATGAATGAACGACGTTACCATTTTTCATTAAATGAAGTAGTAAAAATTTATATGAAATACTAAATTTATAAAGTTATAACTATTTCTTGTACATAATATATATATATATATATTAAATCTATCATCATAAACATCTATGAGAGGTTATTATTTCAAACAAATCGCATTGTTTCGTGTGGCGGTAGTTCTTCGTGCACACGAATGATGGCTTCATTTTCTATTTGATATAAGTGTAGATAGACATAGGTTATTAGAATAACAGAATAGTATCTCATTATAAGTGATGTATATATTTTTTTATATCATCGTCTTTGAATAATATTTTAGTTATGTTGAAGAAGAAATAAAATAAAATGCCTGGTTAAGAATGATAACTCTTCTCCAGACAACCTCTTTAGGTTTTCTACAAAAACCTTAAAATGAGAGTTTTATAATTAAAAAATGCTTATTTTATGTGCTTAGGGATGTAATGAATGGTTTTTCAGATATTTTTTTGATGAAAAGTTTTTTCTGTGATTAAAAGAACACATTGTGTTCCAGTTTTATAAGTGATATGGAGTGAAATTTTTTAAAATACCCAAAATTATTCAATAATGGGATGTAATACTCAATCCAGGTGCCAAAGAAATTTATAAAAGTTTTATTAGAGGGAATATATGGTTGATAATAACCATAAAAATTAAAAACAGCACATATTTTAAGCATTTTATTCCCTTTTCAATAATAGTCACTCACTTTTACCATTTTCATTTTCACCATGGTAACTAGTTTCTTTACCTACGTAATTTAACAATTAAGAATATAAATAAAATAATAATTGTTGGATAATTTAGACCCATTGATTATAATTATTATTTCTAAATTATGAAATCAAAATTCTAGGTGTGTGGAAAATTAATTTTTACACAAGCATATGTAACAAGGAAACCCATCTTTTAGCTTTAACCGTAATAATCAATTTTTTTAAAATTTTACTATTAATTATGTGTAAAATTTATATTGAACTTATTATGTAATATTAATTATTCCTATTTAAAATATGGAATATATTTTATCAAAATTAATTGAAATAATTGGTAGATCATAATTTAAATGTTACCCCATAAATGTGATGAAAATGGGTTTTCAGAAAAATGCCTTTTTCAAGAAATATATGAACTGATATTAACTCTATGACTAGAAATAAATATTATATTAATTTATATTCACATATTTAGATATATTACATATAAATTTAAGGAAATTTTTTTAATAGTATTTTTTTAATTTTTTAAAATTGATAAAATTTATGGACATAAAAATTGTTTATCAAAAATTGTTTTACAAGCATAAAAATATAATTATAAAAAATAATAAAAATTTCTAATTTAATTTTAATTAAATATATTATTATAAAATATGGTTCATATTTCATTTTAAAATTAAATAAAAATATTATTATATTTTTAATTTACTTTATTTAATGAAAATAAATTAAATTATTTGAAAAAAATGTAATTTTAATTGTCCACTAAAAAAACTATCATGTGAGTGAAAACACAAAATTTATAACTTTTTAAATATTTATATTATTAATTAAAAAATTATTTTCATTTTATCAAAAAAAAGTATCTTATTTTCCTCATATTAATTATAATATTTTCCCATAAAAAACAATAAAAAAATACTAGAAGAAAACATATCTCTTGTAACAATAAAATGTCTTCATTAAAAATCTGAATCTTATTTTAAATTAATTTATAAATACATTTATATTGAGTAAGATATTTATATAAATTTCAAATTTTATTGAATTTTTTTGTTCCCATAAATTTAATAGTTAGGTTATAAAATTCATATCAGTAGAAGAAAAAAAAAATTCACATCCAAAATTTGACATCGGTTTCTTATAAACTGATATAAAAAATGATTATGAACATTTTCTGGAATCCATTTTTAGGAAAAAACAATTCCAATAATTATATTTTTTTACTATGTTTTAGATTATTTTTTAAGCTTCTATTTGATTAGTCGTGGAGAAAAAATGAAGTAACATATTAAAAGATATGGATATCAGAATTTGATCTTCTCTAAAAAAAGTCTTAAAGAATTTCAGATTTAAAAATCCATAACTTTTAATCTGTAACTACATATTAGCCCCATTACTAGTCAAATCGAATATTAATAAATGAGCTAAAATAGTGTAAAATAAATTCATTTTTAATGATGGTTTTTATGAAAACAGATTCCAAATCTATTTTTTATATTTCTTTATAAAAAGGGATGCCAAAAAATAATTTTTTTCATACATTTTATTGTATATTTATTTAAAACCCTACACCAAAAATATTTTTTTAACTTTTTAGTGTCTGTTTATTTCAAAAGGGATGCTAAAAATTACAACTATTTGTATTTTTGCATCATTTGTTTAAAAACAGGAACCAAAAGACAAATGTAAAACATATTTTATGTTTGTTTTACACAAAATTGATGCTAAGGAGTATTTTCAAATACACAGGATCAGTATTTCAATTTTTCACAAGGCATGATTATCATTTTAAAATCCAACCTATATTTTCATACAAATTTGTTGAAATATTTTTTTTACCATATGTAAATAATTTTTTTTTCTTTCATCATTTTCAACCTCTTCGATTCAATCAAGTTTTCAATTCAGATTAAATCGTTGATTTAAACATGGTTTTTTTGTAATAATTGTTTTTCTTTATTATTATTTTCCTTTATTTCTAAAAAAATCTATTAGCTTGCTTATAAATATTATTTATTATTATGACTTATCTAAAAATAAAAAACTTGTGTTTGAAATTTACCATCCATGGTGCAAATATAATTATCAATCATTGTTTCCATTGTCTCATGAATTATACCGTGAATATAAAAGATATGGTGGTAAATAATGTATAATTTTTATAGAAACTCCTAAACCATTGAAATATGTCATAAACATTATGTTTATTTTATTTTATTTGTTGTATGTAATTTTAATTCATGTTTATAATATTTTATTTTAAAGGAGTTGTATCAATTAAAACTTTGACAAGTTCAACTTCTAACGGAAATACCTTTTGATCCATAACACCATTTTAGCACTACGACCAGTCAAACTGAATCTTTGGAAATGATCTAAAACATAGAAGAAACAATTGGCATCGGACTATGTAAAAACTGATTAAAAAATATATTCTTTCTCTTATGGTGTCATGTTTTTTTAAAAACCAACACCAAAACTATTTTTTTTATCTTTTTGTCATTGGTTTTTAAAGAAACATTGCCAAAAAATAATACTGAGGGGTTTTTTGGTCATTAATTGTTTATAAAACAGACGCCAAAAAACAAATTTAATCTCTTCTTGCATCATTTTAAAAAATAGACATCGAGATTCATATTTTTTACATCGGTGGCATCAACATATTTTAAAAAATGATGTAAAAACTTAAAAAAATTGACCTTAAAGATCATTTCATTACCAGTTTATTTATATAATAATATTTCATCATTCATTTTTTCTTATTTTTGCGCATAGTGTATTCTATTGAAAATAGTTTTCATTTTAAAATATCAGGGCATTATGTTATCCCCCATCCACTAATAAATATTATAAACACAATATATCCTTGATTTCTATGATAAAATGACTTAATTTTGATAATACATTTCTTTAAATACCACAATGTAAAAGGGATACTAAAACTTCCTCTCGAAAAGAGGGAAAAAAACATGATGCTTATCAAATACCTATTTTCAAAAATATTAGAACATTAATGGGAAGTAAAATAATTGCAATTGAGAATAGTTTTAATGTATATATAATGATGGAGAGCGGTAGATAACAATGATCATAATAAAATTAATTTTCATGAGAAAGTCCCTAACCAAAAAAACATAAACCAAAGAATTTTGAAAAAGGATATCCATTTATAAAAAATTTATTTAATTGGATAATATTTTTTTATTTTATGTTAAATTTCCTTGATTTGGGGAAATGTTTACAACATATTCTAAGAAAATTAGAAAATATACTTATTTATTAATTAAAATTTCATCCATTAATAAATTTCCACCACAATTGCAACATTATATTCAAATAATGAGTATTCAAGATGAATTTTTTTATTCTTGAAGAACTATAATAAAATTATAAGGGATCACATAATCTAAATAGGATAACAAGTCATTCCTCTAATATATAGACTTTAACCCAAAATAAAAAAGTTTATATAAGTTAAGATAATTATTTAAATTAATAAACCATCATTCATTGAAATAAAAAAAATTAATCCCTGAGTCCTCATAAATAACTCAAATTGTTCACCATATATTATTAGATAAAATATGTAACCAAAAAAAACTATTGATAAAAATACTTCGATGACATAATTATTGAATACCAATATATAAATAATTTTACCTGAATGATTTGTATAATATAATTCCTTTCATAGATAAGGAGATAAACATTAGAATAAGGAATTAACTCGGATAGTGGCTAGGTTCCCCATAGTTAAGACAATAATCTATAAATGAATCTCTAGGATAAAATTTGGGTCTCTCCACTAAACTCCCCATTTTTCTTAAATATTTAATTTCAATATCCCCTTATTTTAAAAATATAAAACATTTTCTTATTCCTTTGATACATTCACACGGTTGTCTCTTACCACCATTCTAACATGAAGGAAATTGATCCTTCGGTCCTCCATAGTCTCCTGCACTTGAGCTCATGGAGAACATTGTCCTTCTCTTCGTTGGTGATTATAAGAATTGGATATGGTACATGTTGTTAATCATATATTATGATAACTAATTTTGAATAATTATAATATCTTTAACATTGTTAATCATCTAATTTAGTTACTCTGAATCGCTACTTTGTCTATCACAATCATCATTAACATCATTCCCCATTGATTTACTCATTGCATAAAACTAATAATCATGATGTAGGAAACAATTATCAAAATCTTGAAAAATAATTTACCGGATGATTAAAATTGATTTTTTTTCAATCTATGACAACATATGTTTAACATACATCATTAACTTATAATCTATTAAAATCCATTATTATGGTAAATAAATAAAATGTGAATTAATCCATGAATAATCCTCAAGAGTGTCAAAATAGTTGTGCAATAAGGGAAAGCCAATAATTTAACCAAATGATGGTTCAAATATACTCAACCAACTATTTTTAGGTTTATTAACTCTAAGTGATTCTACTCCAAAACAGTGTCCAATTTTTGTATTCAAACTTGGATGTTTTTCAAGGAAACCCACTAATCTCTTTGTCACTAAAAAACATTTAGGATATTTTCCTATTATGAAACTTATCCCTTTGGTTTCCACCAAATTTATCTAATCTTGATCCCCAAAAATAACTAGACCATCTGATGATACCAACTATAGTGACTTTATAATTTTAAACATATTATTACATGATTTTTATACATAAACATCCTATATGTATTACTCAAAGATAGCGAGTCCCAGTGTCTTTGGGATACTAGGATCATATTACATCTAAAGGAAACTTGAACATGAAATCCATATTTTATTATCCATTATTAAATCTTAAATATATTTTTTCTCCTAAAAATACATAGGATAAACATAAAAATACATAAAATATAGGTGTCATCTAAACTCCCAGTAAGGGAACAAATATAATAATGAATCATAATGTGTGAGTCAAAGGAATTATAAAACTATCTAGGAACACCCATCAAAAAATTGGAAATATTTTGTGTTCCATAAAAGATAAAATTAATCATAATGTATAAACATTATAATTTCCCTTCGAAATAAAGGGGTTTCAAAATCTTACCTCATGCCTTAATCCATGGAGATTTTACAAGGAGGTTATTTTATAAATGAACATAAGTAATATATTACACCCATCACAATAATGGATAATGAGAAAGTTACAAAAATAAATGAAATCTATGTAGAATTTAAAAGCAATCTGTAACAATAATGTTTTTCATTATTTATGGAAACATATTTAAAAAAAATTAATATTTCATGAGGTAAATAAGTATACCACATTAAATTCACTTATTTAAAATCTAAAAAAATTCCAAAATATTATAGAAAAAAATTAAATAAAACATGGAATATTAAAAAGGAATATTTAAATAATTGATTTTTCATCATCCCATGAAATATATTCATGTTTTATTTGTTAAAATAAAATATTCCTTTCATAATTTTGTAAAAAAATCAAAAAGTGACTTGTTGAGAAAATAATTGAAATATTTATTTTAAATAATTTTTTAAAAGAAGTAAAATATTAGTAAAAATGAATTTCATAAATCATTTTATATTATTAAATAAATATATTAAACTATTTTTTGGAAAATATTAACATGTAAGGGAAAGATTTCATATCTAAAAGAATATACAATATTTTTATTACTTACAAATAATATTATTAATGTTTTATTATATAATAAAGAATTTTGTGGAAACAAAAATTGTAAAACAAAATTTTTCACCATGGATTAATAAAATGTATCTTTTTCATGAAAATAATTGTATATGATTTCTGACCATGTAAACATGGACATAAACTATCTCACAAGGTAAGGAGATTGTAATTTAAAGCCTTCACTGTTTTGATAAACTTCAAATTAAATACCCATAGATGAAGTAAAATGAATTTTAAGTTATTATTAAATGAAATTTTAAGTATTAATGATAAAATATATAAAATTAAATGAATATATATAATATAAATTTAATTAGGTGAATAACATTAAAATATGACTTAAGGAAGGGAAATTGAGATAAAATCCATCAACTCATGTTCGACTTGTCATGTACATAATTTATCTTCATGAATAATAAACATATATTAATTATATACTTTTTTAATAACATTTTTCATTTTTATTATTCCTTTTATTTTATTATTTACCAAGTTATATTTTTATTCTTAATTAATTAAGTTCGCATTGGTCATTTTGATGATATTTGATTGACATCTCCAAAAATGAATTCAGTAGGTTGATTATGATAAAAGAATTTATAGATTAATCATATGAAAAAATTAATAATTAAATAATTATTATTTTTATGAATAAATTATCCTTTTAAAACCTACCATGAATGATGGTTATGAAAAATGAACTACATTGCAATCATGAAGATGGTAGTTCATTCGTATACATGAGTAACGTTTTTATTTTTTAACGATCATGATGGAAAAAAGGTAAATGTTATTATATATAATAGAGTAATAATTAAATCATAACTAACATATTATTTAATTAAATATACTTATATATACCATCTTTTTTTATTTTATGAAAGTTTAATCGCATCTCTCCATGGAGGTTGTAGTCCACAAGTGTACACGAACGATATTATCATTTTTTGATGAATGGAAAGGTAATAAAATATATGATATATTAATTTAATATAATGATAATATTTAATTAATATCATCTATATATATTAAATCCATCATCCTAAAAATCAATGATAGGTGATGATGGAAAATGAATTACATCGGTTCGCAAAGCAGTATTCAACTGTACGTAGAAACAAGTGTTTCATTTCACACTCGATGGAAGGTGATATAGATGATGGTTATTCAATTAACATAAAAACATATAAATAGATGTTATATTATAATTATATTATATCATCATGGTTGAATATTATTTTAATCAGGTGAAAGAATATATAAAACAAGAAACGCAATTGAGAACCATACCTCTTCATCGGACTACCTCTTTAGTATTTCACCAATGTCCTTCCAATGAGGGTATTATAATAAAAACAAGGCCAATAAATTGTGATAATCTCATCGGGGAAGGTATTTGGATAGGTTTTTTAGAAAATATATTCTTTTTATGTGTGAGTAAAATCAAAGAAGAGGTTCCCTTTTATTTGTAAAAATGTGTGTTATTTTTGTAAATACAAAAAACTATTAAATAATGGGAATTCTCTCTCAAGAGAAGTTCCTCAAAAATTGATAAATTATAATTTTTTTAAAATATAATTTTGGTAAAATTCTCTAAAATCATTTGATAAAAAAATTTAAACATGATATTCTCATTTCCTTCGGGGTTACTCACTTTTAACATTTTAGTTTTCATCACGGTAACTAGTTTTACCTAGGTAACATAAACATTAATGATAAAAATAAAATGATATTTAAATATTATGATTAAAAATATGGAATCCATCTTATCAAATTAATTTCCTATAATTGGTTGAATTTAATATAAAATGAATCTTGCAAAGTAGACTGAATATGTGTTTTTCAAAAAAAGTGAATTTTTCATGCAATAGATGTTCTTATATTAACTACATAACTAAAAAATTATTATTTGAATTTAAATTAATATAATTATATTTTTATTATATAAATTTATTACAAATATTTCCTTAATATAATTTATTTTAATTAATTAAAATTGATAATCTTTATACAATTCATTTTTCCCTAAAACCGTATTTTTAGGAATACATGTTAAATTATAATAAAATTATGAAACTTTATCATTAAAATGTAATTATTTGGATTACCATATATTCAATTTATAATATTTCACTTTAAATCCCAAAAACAATATAACGATACATTCAAATTTCTTTATTTATTGAAAATAAATGATAGTATTTGAAAAATCATTAATTTTCACTATTTACTGAAAACACCATCATTTCAAAAAAAATCAAAATTTTAACAATATGTAAATTTTTGTATGGTTAATTAAAATAATATTTTCATTTTAAAAAAATAATTTTCTATAATTTCATGAAATTAATTATAATATTTTCTTATAAAAATAAATAAAAATCATTTTTGATGAAAATGTATTTTTTGAAGAATAAAATGTCTTCTTTTAAAATTGGGTTCTTCTTTTATAATACATTATCAATAAATGTATAATTATTTTTATATTTATATATATTTGAAAATTAATTTTATCCTATTCATACCCATCAATTTTAAACCTATGTTATAATGGGTGTATTGAAATAAAAATATTTCCCAGTTCTTTTAGTCACGGTGTTTTGTGTCGTGTATGTTATCAAATAAAGTTTTATTTTGAAAATATATGGGTGATACATCAATCGATTCAAAAAAATGGTTTATACCATTTCCCATAATTCTACAGATTCATGGTACAATGCCCTAACATCATGTTTTAGGTGATAGATTATGCATTCCACCAATATGATATATGTACTATTGATGTCCTTGTTTTCATTTATAGTCTAGGATATAGAATTATCTAATTTTAGTTGAATGTCTATTCATTCATGTTATTTATTCTTGAAATATTATTAGTACCGTGCTCATGTTTTTAATAGGTTTAATAATATATTTCCCTTATTAAGCATTTGATATCACAACAATTTTTTGTTTACATTCCCTATGATACAAATTAAAGTAATACATGTGACTTTTTAAAAGGGATAACATGTGTGGAAGAATTTTGGGGAGATATCTAATACTTATTATTTATTATGTAGTTTCGTATATAATATAAAAGGATAATTATTTGATACAATAAACATGAGATTTTTTACGTTATTTTTTCAATATTATCTAATGTTATAAAAAATAATATATCTTTTAGTTGTAAGAGATTCAAAAAATTTATTGATATGTTAATTGAGAAAAGTTATATCTGGTAATTTAAACTTGGTATCAAAGAATATATGTAAACTATGTGTTTATGGCATCAGATTCTCATGTTTGGGTCAAGGGTGACATAACTATTGGTTATATAATGGTTTCTACCATGATTTCTTATTTACACCACCTCCTTGTCCCATTTGTCAAAATACCTAAAATACAGTCATAAACTTACCCTCAAATAAAACATAACATAATTTATTCAACAGCATATAATAATTAATTAAAATTTCCAATTATAAAACTAACCCCAACACCAATTATAGGTTGGTAAAACATTTATTGAGTGAAATAGACATTTAACAATGTAATCAATTATATATGACCCTATTATGGTAATAGATAATCTTTTTATTGGTAGAATAATATATATTAAATTTTAATTGATTTTTTAAAATATCTTTATATTATAAAACTTTTAATTAATGTTTGAAATATTTTTTTATATTTATAAATTACTAAAATATTATATCTCTATATTAAGATAAAACAAAAAAATTAATATTTTAGGTATTGTATTTCATTGAAATTATTATTTTATAGAATATTTTTTGCAAAAAAATAAAAAATATTTTTATGTTAAATATAATTTGATTATAATAATTTTTATATCAAACATTGAAATTAAATTTTGGAATTATTTATTAGTAATATTTTTATATTTTTTCAAGATAGTCATATTCTAAGTCATGTAATGAAATTCAATATACATAGAAGATATATTATATAAATTTATTATTATTTTAAAATAATATAATAATTCGGTTTTATAATATCCCAAACCTTAATTATAATATTCATTAAATTAATTATTCATTTTACATTAATCATGCTCTTAACTAATATATAAATTTTAAATTCATAAAACGTGATTATTTCATTCAATATTTACTTGATTTATTTTTTGTTTTTTAGTTGATTTTTTACAAACCATCCCAGTTATAGACTATTTCAAATAATATAAAATATATTTTTGAATGAAATATATTATTGTGAGATTAAAACCCCTATAGTTGGTTCAAATTTGGATTGTTTTTATATAATAATAATATATTTCTAAAATTTAATTATCAAACCAAAAGTTGCATATATATTCTTTAATTTTACCTAAAATTATGAAAATAATCACCCAATTATATTCACTCTTAAACCTTATATCTAGGTATTAATTTCATTTTATATCAAAATTCTATCCAAAAGAAACACCTTGTGATTTAAGATATTACCAATTATGTTGTTAGAAGGCTTCAAGATTGTTATGAGTTTACACCCATTCTCCATGATTGAATTCCCAAAGGTTTTATATTTTTATTAATTTTTGATAATCCCATTTTAAAGGTTGAGGGATAACCTTTACATAGTCAGTATTCATTAATATCATTTAATTTAGGATTTATTCTTTATAAGTAATCAATATCTAATATAATAATACTTTTAGAAGTATTATTATTTATTCATGACAAATCCTTCAATGTATTGTTACATTTATATGTGTATAAGATTCATTTATTATATATACTTTTTGAATATAATAAAATAAACATTATTATAATTTTTTATAATTTTTTATGTTTATAGTCCCAAAAGAAAATGAAAACTAATTATCTAATTTCTATATAAATTATTTAATTATTTTTTGGGGGAATGATATGACATTGTTTATTTATATTTAGATGCATGGGTATAGGTTATTTTAATTTATAAACCTTAAATAATAGTTATATCTTGGAATTATGAAGTGATGTTACCAAATGTTATCCTTTCTTTTAAAGAGCGTGTTAATTTATATCTAATATTGAAATATATAGTGACCTATTATAGAAAAACTATAATATTTAAAATCAGAAACAAATCTAAATTAATGTTGGTGAATTTATGTAGCATATTTTTGTTTTTTATTTTGGATAGAATGTATTTGAGGAAACATTGATTTGAGGATTTTTGAAAAATTCACCATCGAAAACATTTTATAGTTAATTTAATAATAACTATCATTAGGAAAGATAAACAATTTGTGAAATATTTGATGGGAAATATTACCCATCAAAAAACATGACATAATATGAGGAATATTTTATACTTTAGGGACTCTATATTCATTCAAAATTATAATATAATCATATAATTGAGTTAAAAATTTTGTAATGTCCAAAAATCCTTTCCCAGAAATCCTAAAACTCATTTCACATTTCTGTGATATTTCAATTAAGAAATTATAATAATATAATATATATAATTCAACCTATATAAGTACATTATTTGTGACATTTTATGCATTTACCTTATTAATTAAGAACTCATGAATTTCGTGGATAAATATAAATTTAATTTTAGAAAATAAGTAATTTTTGTAATTATAATATAAGAAAAAATAGTGTATGTGCCTGATTGACATGATTCAACTAACTCAGAACCCTCCTCGGCTTGAAGAAATGTGACTATGCCACCCTAGTCCCACCATCAAATGGCTAGTGTCTTATATCCCATGCAAAGTATTCATATCACACATTGTGGGAGGAATTATCTTAATTCACATTTATAAAAACAAATATATTCACATGAAATATAGTAATACATCATTGATAATATGAACCAATTACAATATGAAATGGATGTGACAAATTATAAGGTCCATAGGGAGAATAAAAGAACAATCCATAAATAAAAAAATGGAATAATTTGCACCCAATATGTCCAGTAGAAAAACTAAACATAAACAGGTTATGTGAATGGATATCAACTATAAACTAGGTATAAGCATGAACATAGTCTACTAATATCACTTATGGGAGACACTAATATCATACTCCTACCACACCATACCCAAACAATTCTCAACATAAATATTTATCACATTTATAAGACAAAAAACATGTGGGTGAAACATATATGAAGATGTTGAGTATATACATGCCGAGTATAATGCCCCAAAAGGATAAAAGGAGTAAATAATTAAATTTATAGTTCTCTACTAACTCCAAAGATGATTAATAAACAGATCTAGAAAGAGAAACATGATGATTAAAAATGAACCCCAATATTAATTCATGTTAGGAAATTTTTAAACTAAAAAGCATTCCTCAAAATCCCATCCTCAAAGGAAAAAATACATAACCATGAGAAATAAAAGAAATCATTCTTCCTATATAATCTGATCCTACACACATATTAGAGAGCATAATAAGAAACCCATCCCTTTTTGATTTCCACATGTACGTCGAGGGGTATCAAACACTAATGTGTCTCTTACACCTCAACAAGTGATTTTCATCGAAAGAGGTTGTACCTGACACCAAGGATAGTGGATCAATATAGGGAGTAATGTGTGGATTACCAAACTATATTAGTTGGGTTTATTTTACTTTCAACGCATTGGAATTGATAGAGCACCAAACCCATACTGATTTGATGGACATGTGGCCCCAGTATTCAGTGAGTACCAAATCTTGATAGAATATGAGGGACCAACACCATGTATCACATGCTACCAAATGAATAATTATTCAAGTGTTTAATTAGATTTTAAATCACGAAACAATAAAATAAACCTGTGGATATAAATATTAAACATACCTTAAAGAAAATTTAAATGTCCTCAAGTAGTGTAATTGATTAAACCATCATGCTCTATCTGGTAAAATGCTTGGCATAGACCATGTCATTTCCCAGTTATGACGTATACATGAAAAGATATGTAAATTTCCATTATAAGATCATGTCATATTGTTATTTATAAGAATACTCATAGTTTAAAATGGAGATATTATTTCACACTCTTATTCCTAACAACCTTGTTCCATGTTATAATATAACTTACTCCTTACATAGATGCTTCATGGTGTAATACTCTAGGTTTTACAATCCATATGTTCATAAAACATCATCCTCATTCACACTATAGTCTAAGATCCAACTCATATTCTTCATGCCAAAATCTTTGTTTTCACACCATGGATCTCTCATCCAAGACACAACATAATTCAAATTATCACAGTCTATATCATTTATTATTTTATTGAATTATATATACTCTATAAAAGGTTTACTCCATCTAATATTATAGAGTCAAGAGTAAGGGAAATCATGATGAAACATATTATGCTAATACATGATCCTCCCTATTGGTGCTAGGGTATTAATCAAAGAACCTTTCATTATATAGTGCATTAATTTTTCATGAAACAATGAGATACCCCATAGCACAGCCTCATAGCTCAAATTGTTTCCATCATTAAAAATCATGTCTACATTTATCCCCCCTTATCAAACACCAAGGCTACAACTCGTCATTTTAGAAGTCAATGGATTAAACTAAATCAAACCATGATATGATGAAGTGATTTGAAAGAAATATTTTCCTATAAGGTGTATGACAATGAAAAGATGATATAAAAGCTATAATCATAAAGGGGAATTTTAAATTTGATGAAAAAAGAATAATAGTGGAGATATCATGAATTAAATATCAATAAATTGAAAATGGTTTCATAGTTGAAATCATGTGATAATGGAGTTGAGTTAATAAAAGAGTTTTACATTAGATTTGTAGGTTTTGGGTGCAGCGGAAGCATGCGATGGGTTATTCCCAAATATTATATTTTTCATGATCAATGATCAATCCATGATTTACATAACAATAAATGTTGTGATCAGTGGAATGTAATCAATGAAAATAGACAATGGATAAAATTTCAGAACCAATAATAAGATCATCACATATTATTTTTAATTAATTTAACAAATTCTTGAATTACCTTATTTGAATTATCTGTTTGTTGATGAGTCAGGAAATATAATTGTGTCATATCATCATTGTGTTGTATGAATAAAGAGTTTATTCCCTCAAGTGGTGATCCACATTTGTTCCAAAAATCTCTAAAGTTCATTATTGTATTATTCGTGAGCTAGCATGGAAAATCCTATCACATGGGACATTATTTGTTGATTTCCATGATAACAACTTAATAGTAATTCTCCTTGATCAATATTGACTTGAGGGATAATGGTGGAGTAAGATAAAACTCCTTTTGTGGGAGTGTTCTTGGAGAAGTGAGCTCTCTATGTCATGAGAGGATTCCCCAAATCCACTATTCCCAACAAAAAAATGAATTGAATCTCTTATTAAATAACATACTTGTGTTTATATATCAGTAGTATTAGAAATACATAATTTCAAAGGTTCCCATTGTTGTTTATTTAATTCCTTAAGGAATCTGATGTCAATAATAATATTATTATTATTATTTCGTGACATAATCTTAACTTGTGAATTAAAATTTAATATTTTTTATTCAAATAATATTCAATATATATTATTTCTATGATGACCATTAAACTCAGTATGTCATTACTCCACAACATTTATCAGGCATTGAATAAAAAAATATTTTTTTATTCAATAAATATCAATGCATTTTTCTAAAATAAATAAATATTGTATTCACTGAAAATAAATTAAATATTTGTTAAATATTTTTCTCACGATATATTTTATCAAGTAACTAGTGATAGAATACGTGCAATCAAGAAAAAATTAATAATTATTAAACCACATGTGAGGATAATATATATATAAATTTTTACATAGTAAATAATAATATAATTATTATTATTTAACTAAGCCTCTAGATAAACTTTGTGTGAGGTCCTCTAGGCCCCTTTCTAAGTGGCATTATGAAAAGAAACCTAATGTTCAAGGTTAGCATCTAAAAGCACAACATGGAACTTATAGAGGAATAAGTTAATGACCTAATGAAATAATAACTCATACAGACTCTTACTATGTAATATAATCCCTTTATCACGATATCTCAAATAAAGAGGGTTGTATGTTGTTGACATCAACCTATGTGCCCGATGTCTCATTCTTTGATTTGATTTAAATTAAACGTGCCTATAGAATACCATAGAAATGGATCTATTTAAACCGTATCATTTTTATAAAAGGTCTAACATATCATCTTTTGTTAAAGAATAGAATGTAGAAATATTTTCTTTCATTATTCATTAATTCAATATTAATCATGACGCACCCAATGTATCCTACCTCACCATAAACATATTTCATCACTATTTTTATCTAAATATCAAATTATTTGACTCATAATACTCATTAATAATAATCATAAAGTATATGTATCAATACACACTTCCACATATAAGAACATCCAACGACACATATATATGTAGATTTCCTAATAGGGGGTCTCATTATCATAATATCTTACATTGTATATTACCAGGAATACACCATGATAAGGATCCTCAAAGTCCTAAGAGTCTCCACCCATAATTTCATGTGTCTTTATGTCCCTCAAATTACATCATTCATCTATAGAGAATATATTTTTGAATAGTGTCATAACACTTCTAGGTTCTCTTCAAATTAAGGAACAGATATGGCCTCTTGGTGTTAAAGCTTCTCTTGGGAAATTATCAGATACTTTGTTACATAGAAGAGAAATCATATTGTCATAGGTAGTGTATTAATATTAATAAAAAATATTAGTACAAGTCATCATAAAGTATACATAAGGTGGTTTTAGGGAAACACCTCCAAAAGACTCACGTTCCCTAGATCCAACTTCTAACAACCTTTAGTCTTCTAACTTTCACATGACACTCATGCTTTTTCTGAGGTTTGAATTTGGTTAAGTGGATGGACATGTTCTATTATGTGGGTACTTTTCTTAATTCAACATCACCCCTCTAATAAATATCCATCAAGAGGTAACACTTCTGGAGCATATTCTTTGTATTTTATTGTATAATTAGCTCTTTTTTAAGATCCACTATTGTAGTATTACAACAATACAATGTGATAGGGTATTTACTTGTAGGTACCACATCAAGATCCTGAAAAAAGTTCTATATCCTAATGGATTCTATGGATGCATCATAAGATTTTATATAATCCAAATTTAATATAGAATTAGTGACAACTAGATTCTTTAAACTCTTCCAACTTGCATCTCTCCTATTAAGATTGAAGTGATATCCTGATTATGCCTTCATATCATTCTAAACTATCTAAAAACTAGATTCTGTTTTAACCCATAATGACCATCTCCTCCTCTCCACCATACACTAGGAAAATATCCTAAATTATTCTTAGATAGTTACGTATATCCTTAAAAACATACCAACGTTATTCTCCTGGATCAACTTGATATCTATCTAACATTATCAATGCATAAGAAAAATCCGCTATAATACATAACAAGACATACATGATCGATCCTATCACCAAAGCATATAGGATCTTACTCATTATCTCTTTATCATGTTGTTTCTAAGGATACATTTTATTAGAATTATATAAACCATATGACACTAGAAATAATCCCCTATTGTATTTTTACACCATGTAATAGAATTAATTAATATCAAGACATGGGAAAAATGAGGGGATGCGAAGGGGACCCGAGATATGACAATAGAGCACATGAGCTTCTACCAGGGTTAGAAAGAAGAAACTATAGAACCGTAGAGGACTCATAATATTTAAATAAATTATAGTAGGGGATCCCTAATAGAGAAACTAAATATATATAGTATCCAGTCAATATATATACATTGACGTAGTCCAATTAGCCTCTTGGATCTATCATGAATTTTTACGAACTGCCTTCACCAAAAGGAGGGAAGGGTTAGCGAATTTCTAGGACCTTCCTTCTTTAAGTTGAAGGAGAGATAATGACCCCTGAAACCCGCCTTCAATAGGTCCCGGAGTGGAGAACAGTGCCAAGGGTATAGAATCATACACTAGATGGAAGGCATTACCCTTTCTCTTTTATTAGGATCGGGAGATAAGATAGAAAATCCCACAACACCAAAACTAAAAGTGCATGTACGGCTGAAAATAAACCATTCCCATATGCTTGTTCAAAAGGTAAAAGATAAAAGTCACAAAACCCCAAGGGTAAAAAGAATACCAAGAAAATAAAACCAACAACAGAAACTATCCCAAAGGTCCGCACTAGTATGGTCCTGCGAGATCCCTAAAGTATTCCTGGAAACCTGAAAGCAGTTTTATATACATAGGGTGATCATACAAGTATACTTAGTACGGAAAAACCTAAATATATCATGCACAAGTGGGGAGGAATACTAATTCAATAAGAGAAAAGAGATAACCAAGCACCTAGCAAGGAAACTAACCACCCAAGCCTCACCAAGGAACACTCCCCAAATAATGCAAGTCAAGTAAAGTATAGTAATAGCACATCGATGTTTGGGTACCCTTCATCTATTTCCCACTGGTTATTTAACACATCCTACGCATCAAACCAATCCTGGCATTTATACCACAGTCCCACTGCCTCAATCCGCCCACACACACCTGGGTCACATCCTCACACAGTCCCACTGCCAAATCCCTCCCACAAACACCTGGGCCACAACTATAATATGTAACCACACCTGCAAATACCTAGGCCAGAACAACCACCGCCATGCCCGAAGACACTTGGGCTAGAAGATCTACTGCCACGCCCGAAGACACCTGAGCCTCATCCCAAAGACACTTGGGAAACCACCTACCCACACACACCTGGCCCAACCCCCACACTACCCGGCCCAAAGATTCTTGGGCTAATAATGGACCTCAGGCCACAACTGCCTACCCAAAGATACATGGGCTATCCGGGAAAGGGAGCAGAAAGGATCTAATAACCATCCACTAATATAAGTGTTGGGAAAAACACCCTCCCCCATGAAATGGGGGTTTTCGGCACTAATTGCTAATCTTGGGTGGGGTGCGAATTAGAAACAGAAAAACTACAAGTATATTTATTGGTAACAAGCACTCACCCAATATAGGTTTTTTTCATCCAACCTAAAGAACACACTCAGCACTTGTGTCAAAGTCACAACTTGCACCAAACCAAAACCCATTTTTCCCATACTTGTTTTCATGGTCATCAATAATTTTTAACTGAATTTCTTCACCTACTTGGGAAACTATTAGGAATAAGCACAAGCCAAGGAAACAATACATTCAAACATCAACTTAAACATTCACACTTGATTCTCTTGTAATGTCACAACAACAAAGGGATAAGTGAGATCCCTCAATGTACTGAAACCAAAGAGAAACCCAGGATACTACCCCATGTTCCCAAAATTCAGGAGCTGACGGTTCATCAACAATAGAGGATTCCACCCCAATACGTGGTATAAGCAAAGTAACCACCCGGCCTTAAAATTCACAACCACTGAAAGCATAACAACAGGGGATCTCATCCCCACCCACATCACCCAGCAAACGGCCCGTGAAGGAAACACAGCCCAACCATCACCAACAAAAAGCAGGACCGTGCATGTATTTTCAGATTTAAATGATTTAACACACTCCATAATTTTCAACTTGGTTGTGCTTTAACCGGGGTTATCACAGAAATGATTGATCCTGCTGCTTTCAATTTATTTTATTCGGATGTATGTAATTAACCAAAATCCTTTAAACCACAAGGGTTAACAAACACAATAAAATCCATTTAAACATAAATATATGTAAGGGTTCATTAGTGCATAGATAAAGACCATCAACAGCCAAGATTTTTAGTAGGCTTAAGCCCACACAATTTAGGAATCATTAATCATGGAAGATCGTAAAACAAAGCAGCACCATAGATCACACCCCTCCCCCCTCATTCTTTATAAAAAAATCCCTTCATTATCTTCATTATGTTTGGTTCATACAATTATACTGAATAAAAATCATTCCCACCCCACATGATACACAAAAGGGAGAGACGAAGAAGAAATTCCCTACTTGATTGATTGACGATCGAAGTGTATCTTCACGCCCCAGGAGCGATTTGTAGGGGTGGGGCCTCGAGAACTCAAGGACGAGCACACGAATTGATGGGAGGGTGATTGAGAAAAAGAAACCCAGGGAGATCCCTTTGGTTTATAAGGGCTGGGGATCGTTGAGATAAGAACATGAAACCGCAAAAGGTATGGGGTCGTGGGTTGACCAGGCGGCCCCACACATCATTAAACGGGTCCTGGCCTTTAGGGGTGGTTTAAACTGACGCACACACTAGGGTGCCTCATAAAAATTTGATTAAATTCCATTTAGTGGCATTAATGGGATTTAAAACAGGCTTAAAGGGGTCAAAATAGAGTTTAAACCCCAATTTGTGCAAAAAGGAGGCGCTACTAGAAAACCCGTCGGGTTAGGCAAGAGCCACCGGTAGCCGCACTACCGGTAGGCTGCAACGACTGGTAGCCGAGATCTACCGGTACCCAAGCTACCAGTTGGCTGCATTGACCGGTAGACCGAGCTACTGCTGGGCTCCGGCGACCGGTAGACTGATCTAGTGGTGGGATATGGCTACAGGTAGTCCGAGCTACCGTTAGGGGTCAACTTCACCGAGAAGCCTCGATAACTTTCCTAGACTACCCAGAACACCCAACATCATATTCTTACAAAGTAATAGACCCCCAAAAAAACCCAGGCCATTATATCAGATACCTCTCAATCTATTCTCTCCCTCAAGAATCAAAACAACCCATGAAGAAAGAGAGGGTCCGAACAACAACCTCGAAAGACACCTCTCAGGAGTGATCCTCATTGTTAACTAAAAACACGTCCCCCTAAAGAACCAACAAAACATACCATGTCAAACTGCCCAGTCTTGTGGGTTGGGGAGTCTCTTCACCCATGTCAAGATACTATCCTCTTTGGGCGACAGTGACTTGCCCGCACTTGTTTAATCGAATACACCTTAATTTTTCTTGATTAGGGGTCAGATCCTCCCCTCCCCATAGCCTGGACTTTTCACACACATTCAGAGAGGAAAGAAAAAACAAATATTTCATAGAAAAAAAAAGGTAAAACGCTCCACTACAATAAATATAAATAGAACAGCACAAAACTCAAAACAACTCTGGGTAATGGGAACGTATATATTCTTCCCTCTCCCATGTACTCTCCTCAAGCCCACAGCATCTCCATAACACACGAAACAAGTAAATGTTTCGCCCACGAAGCACCTTCTCCTCACGATCCTCAATCATCACTGGTCTTTTCACAAAGGTCACATCATCCCCGATGTCTAGCTCTCCCCAGTCGAGGACGTGTGAATCATCGTGCAGATAACGACAGATCTAGGACACATGGAAGATGTCATGTATCCTCAGTAGCGGCGGTGGTAAGGCTAACTAATAAGCCACTTCGCCGACCCTCTGCAACACTTCGAAGGGTCCGATGAACCTAGGAGAAAGCTTACTCCCCTTGACGAACCTCCATTGTACGTGCTGAGGGGAGACTTTCAAGAACACCTGGTCTCCAACCTCAAACTCCAAGGGCCTCCTCCCAGTATCAGCATACAACTTAGGTCAGTCCTGGGCCACCTTCATCCTTTCCCATATAAGCTGGACCTTCTCCATCGTACTTTGCACCACCTCCGGTCCAAGGATGCCTGCCTCTCCAACTTAGTTCCAACACACAGGTGAGCGGCATGGCCTCTCGTGCAAGTCTTCAAACGGGATCCTACCAATGGTGGAGTGATAGCTATTATTGTTTGAGAACTCTATCAAAGGTAAGTGTCACACCCACGATCCTCCTGAGTCCAGAACACATGCCTGTAGCATATCCTCCAAGGTCTGGATGGTGTGCTCTGTCTGTCCATCTGTCTGGGGATGGAAAGCAGTGCTAAGACATAGCTGGGTGCTGAAAGCATTCTTCAATCCTCTCCAGACTCGTGAGGTAAACAGTGCATCCCTATCCGAGACTATGGACCTCGGAAATCCATGAAACTTCACCACTTATCCACATACCTCCGTTCCAAAGCATCTACTGTACTCGACTCCTTAATCGCCAAAAAGTGAGCAGATTTCGTCAACCGGTCCACTACTACCCAGATGGAATCGTATCCCCCTTGAAACATGGGTAGTCCCATTACGAAATCCATTGATATGTCTTTCCATTTCCACTTGGGTACATCTAGATACTACACCAAGCCTCCTGGAACTCGGTGTTCATCCTTCACCTGCTGACACACTGGGCACTTGGCCACAAACTCTACCACTACTCGCTTTACTTCGGGCCACCAGAATTGTCTCTTTAGACCCTGGTACATCTTGGAAACTCTTGGGTGCACCACTAGGGGTGAGGTGTGGAACTCACTAACAACTTGGTTATGCATCGCCTTTGGGACAAACAACTTTTCTCAGAAAAGCATCTGGTTTTGACCATCCTCCGTCCACCCTTCGGGAGCATTTCCCTGGTCAACACGGTCACGCATCACTTTTCACTCTGAGTCTCCCCACTGATACTCCTCCACTTGCTGAAACAAAGACGATTTCACTATCATGTGATACAGGCAACCTCTACAGCTATCCATCCTCACATCCAGGTGCAAGGAAACCAACTCTTCCATTTCCTTATAGGAATCCGCCGACTCTCAGACCGCATCCTTATGCAACTTCCTACTCAAGGAATCAGCCACCACATTCCCTTTCCCTGAGGTGTAGTAAATCTCTAAGTCATAATCCTGGAAGAACTCCATCCACCTTCTCTGTCACAAGTTTAGGTCCCGCTGGGAGAAGATATACCTCAATCTTTTGTGATACGTGAAGACCACAAAGCGTTCTCCGATGAGGTAATGCCGCCATAACATTAGCGAAAAAACAATCACTACAAGATCTAGGTCGTGGGTGGCATAATTACGCTCATGAGGGCGTAGCTACCTAGACCCATAAGAGATCACCCCTTGTCTCTGCATCAACACACACCCGATGCCTTGCCCTGAAGCATCACATAACACCTTATAAGCCTCCCCTTCTTCTGGTAGTCTCAGCACTGGGGCACTAACTAGCTTTTCCTTCAGATAGTTGAAGGCTGCCTCGCACTGCTCACTCCACATGAAAACCAGATCATTCATCATCAAGGCTGTCAAAGGTGCTTCAACTTGAGAGAATTTGGGTACAAACCTCCGGTAGTAACCTTCCAGCCTGAGGAAACTACGGACCTCTTCCACGTTCTTGGGTGCTTCCCAAGAAACAACCGCCTCAACTTTTGATGGGTCCACCGCTACCCCCTGCCCGAACACTACGTGCCCAAGGAAGTGCACTTCTCGCGTCTAGAACATGCATTTAAACAACTTCCCAGAGATCTAGTGCTGTCATAGGACCTCCAAAACCGTCATTTGGTTCTCCACGTGGTCCTCCTCGGATCTTGAATAGATCGGGATGTCGTTGATGAACACAACTATGAACCAATCCTAGTACTCCCAGAAGACGGAGTTCATAATCCCCATAAATATGGTTGGGGAATTCGTAACATCGAAGGGTATGACTAAAAACTCGAAGTTCCCATATCTGCACCTGAAGGTCGTCTTCAAGATGTCACCCTCCTTCACCCTCAACTGGTGATATCCAGATCATAGGTCGATCTTTGAGAACCATCCTTCCCCTTTTAGCTGGTCTAAAGGATCGTCTATCCTCAGAAAAGGGTAGCGATTCTTGATCATCACCTTATTGAGCCTCCTGTAGTCTATGCACAACCTGAGACCACCATCTTCCTTCTTTGCGAACAAGACTAGGGCACACCACGGTGATGCACTTGGTCGAACATAACCCCTCTTCATCAGATCATCAATCTCAATCTGCAACTCCTGTAGCTCCGAAGGTTCCATTCGGTAAGGATCCATCGAAATCGGATGGTCACTAGGCTGCAAGTTTATCCCAAACATGATATCACATCAAGGGGGTAGAGTCGTTACCTCCTCAGGAAAAACGTCCATAAACTCGTAGACGATTCCTGGCACCTCTACCATCTCAGCATCTACTGACTCTACTAACATCTTGGGTAAAAAGGATAGTAGGGGTTCCTCTCGCCTGCTGCCCTTCTGACTACTCCACTCGCCAGTGAAAGTAACACACCGGCCACCCAAGTATAAGAACACAACCCTTCCTCGGAAGCAGTCAAAGATGGCACACATAGAGAACAGCCAGTAGATGCCTAGGATGACATCATATGGTTGTATCTGTATCAGTAGTAGATCCCTGACCGACTGATGTGACCCAATCATCAGTCTGTATCCTCTAAAAACATATAACAAGTCGGTCTGACCTCTGACTGGTGTGCTCATCACTAGGGGCACTGGATTTCTTTTAGCATCTAGACCAAGAGCACGGGACAGACCAGGTGCAACAAAGGAGTGCGAAGCTCTGGTATCGAACATGGTGTAAGCAAGGGTACTGGAAAAATTGAGAATACCTCGAACAACCTCCAGTCCTGTATGAATTGAGGCCTCCATGGTGTGCAACTACCCATGCCCAGCTCCTTTTCCCCTCGGCTGTCGGCCACCTCCCTGACCATGCCCAAGTCAAGGACTCTGAGGAGCACCCTGAGGTCTGCCTCCCCCTGAAACGTCGGCCCTTGGAGGAGTGTGAGATCACTTCCACTACTGCTACTACTGGAAGGGCCTAGTTGGAAGCTGCTCTGAGGCAGGTGCTGAGCCTATCCGCCACCTCCGTACTGAACTCTGTCCAGTCACTGATTACGGAGATTTCCATGGCTCCCACAGATGAAGCACCTCGGTCCTGGTCCCGAATGGAAAGGGCGAGGACCGGATGACCAGAACTGGAACTGTTGTGGCATGCTCCCTCCTGGTCGAAACCGAGAGGGTCCTGATGCTGGTGGTCTGGTGCTGATAGCCTTCCCCTTCGATGATCCCAGCTGGATCCCCTCTCATGTCACACCTCCTATAGCATGAATCCTCTCCACCACCTCTTCCTTCTTCTGGACCTCCAAGTATGTCGACAAGGTGAATGGGGTAACGGCGTACTGGAGGGAGGGTCGGAGCGCCTCCTCTAAACGTCTTGCCTGAGACTCCTCATCTGGAAAGAGGTCCAGAGCGAAATATAAGAGGTCCTTGAACATGATTCCCAGCTCTCGTACTGACATACTCCCCTTCTGGAGGGAGAGTAGCTCCTGCCTCTTTTATACATTCATCATAGAAGAGAGGAATTTCGCCCAGAAATCCTTCTCAAAAACAGCCCATGCCACCTCAGCCTCTCTCCTCTCCCCCAGGTAAAGCATCCACCAATGACGTGCCACTCCCCACATTTGACTGACAGTCAGAGGAACCCAGTACTTGGTCGAGGCCCGAATCAGGATGAAGGCTATCACCAGCTCCTCTAACCAACTCTCCATCTTCATGTCAGAGGAGTTTCCCTCATATTTCTCGAGGGTCTGTCACTGGAAGGCCTGAAGCATCTTCTTCCACCGGTCATCCTCCTCCTCTTGATCGGATCTCTACCGATCAGCCAGGGTAGCCTCCGGAGCCTCGATCTCCTGCACCACACATGGTTGCCTCCTAGGTGCCATAGCTCCAAGGCGAACAAGGAATGCCTAAGCCCAAGTATTGCAGAATACTTGTTCTTAAAACTTCATAAAATTTTTATTTATTTCAAATTCCTAAAACACCCCAAAAACACGAGAACACAAGTCATTATGATGCATGTCCCTTTCCTAGGGTCTCTACCCTACAATCAGCGTGGCCTTACTTGGTCATTCGGTAAGTCCAGAGTCCTTGCATCGGATCACGGGGGACCCTAAAATCCTGTGTCCTAGCCAGTCTTCCCTGGCCTAATTCATGCACCAAGGTCACCCAAAACTGTCTCCCTACCATCCCATTCAATCCTCACTGTTCCTAACTCCAGACTCCATCCTATCTCTCAACCTCGCCCTTTGATACCATTCTGTCAAGACCCTCCTTCACCAAAAGGAGGGAAGTGTCGGCGATTTTCCAGGACCTTCCATCTTTAAGTTGAAGGAGAGATAATGACCCCTGAAACCCGACGTCAATAGGTCTCATAGTGGAGACCAGTGCCAAGGGTATATAATCATACACAATATGGAAGGCATTACCCTTTATATTTTAATAGGATCGGGAGATAAGATAGAAAATCCCACAACACCAAAACTAAAAGTGCAAGTACAACTGAAAATAAACCATTCCCATATGCATGTTCAAAAGGTAAAAGATACAAGTCACAAAACCCCAATGGTTAAAAGAATACCAAGAAAAGAAAAACAACAATAGCAACTGTCCCAAAGGTCCACGCTAGTATGGTCCCGCATGATCCCTAAAGTCCTCCTGGAAACCTGAAAGAAGTTTTATATACATAGGGTGAGCATACAAGTATACTCAGTAGGGAAAAACCAAAAGCTCTCATGCACAAGTGGGGATTCATACTAACGCCCTGTGAGAAAAGGGATAACCAAGCACCTAGCAAGGAAAATAACCACCCAAGCCTCACCAGGGAACACTCCCCAAATAACGCAAGTCAAGTAAAGTACAGTAATAGCACACATAGATTTTTGGGTACCCCACGCCACTTTACCACTGGTTATTAAAGACATCCTACGCATGGAACCAATCCCACCATTCATACCGCAGTCCCACTGCCTCACCCTGCCCACACACACCTGGGTCACATCCTCATGTAGTCCCACTACCAAACCCCGCCCGCAAACACCTGGGCCATAACTGTCATACGTAACCACGCCAGCAAACACCTAGGCCAGAACAACCACCACCACGCCTGAAGACACCTGGGCTAGAAGATCTACTGTCACGCCCGAAGACACCTGAGCCTCATTCCAAAGACACTTGGGAAACCACCTGCCCACACACACATGGGACAACCACCACACTACCCTACCCGACGATTCTTGGGCAAATAATGGACCTCAGGCCACCACAACCTGCCCAAAGATACTTGGGTAGTCTGAAAAAGGGAGGAGAAGGGGGCTAGTAACCATCCACTAATAGAAGTATTGGAAAAAACACCCTCACCCATGAAATGGGGGTGTTCGGCACTAAGTTCTCAACTTGGGTGGGCACGAATTAGAAAGACAAAAACTACAAGTTTATGTATAGGTAACAAGCACTCACCAATCTAGGTTTTTCTTCAGCCAGCCTAAAGAACACACTCAGCACCTGTGTCCAAGTCACAACTAGCACCAAACCAAAACCCATTTGTCCCATACTTGTTTTCATGTTCATCAATAATTTTTAACAGAGTTTCTGCACCTACTTGGGAAACTATTAGTCATAAGCACAAGCCAAGGAAAGAAAACAACCAATCATCAACTTAAACATTCACACCATGTTCTCTTGTAAAGTCACAACAACAAAGGGATAAGTGAGATCCCTCGAAGTACTGAAAACAAAGAGAAACCCAAGATACTGCCCCATGTTCGAAAAATCCAGGATTCGATAGTTCTTCAACAACAGAAGATTCCACCCCAATTCGTGATATAAGAAAAGTAAACACCTGGTCTTAAAATTCACAAACACTAAAAGTATAACAACAGGGGATCCCATCCCCACCCACATCACCCAGAAAACGTCCTTTGAAGGAAAAACAACCCAACCACCACCACTAAAACAAAGCAGGCCCATGCCGGTATTTTCATATTTGAAGGATTTAACACACTCCAAGATTTTCAACTTGGTTGTGCTTTAACCGGGGTTATCGTAGAAATTATTGATCCTGGTGCTTTCAATTTATTTTAGCCGGATGAACATAATTAACCAAATTCCATTACACTGAAAGGGTTCACAAACACAATACAATCCATTTAAACATCACTAGAGGTAAGGGTTTGTTAGTGCATAGAGAAAGACCACCAACGTCCATGAATTTTAGTAGGCGTAAGCCCACACAATTCAGGAATCATTAATCATGAAAGATCAAAAAACAAAGAAGCATCATCGATCACACCCCTCTCCCTTCATTCTTTATAAAACAAATTCGTTCATTATAATCATTTTGGTTTGGTTCATCCAATTCTGCTGAATCAAAAGCATGCCCACCCCGCATGATACACAAAAGGGGGATAATAATGAGAAATTCCCTACTCGATTGATCTACGATTGAAGTTTATCTTCATGCCCCAGGAGTGATTTTCAGGGATGGATCCTCGGGAACTCAAGGGTGATTAGACGAATCGATTGGAGGGTGATCGATAAAAAGAAACCCAGGGGGAACCCTTTGGTTTATAAGGGTCGAGGACAGTTGAGGTAAGAACGCGAAACCTTGTAAGGAGCGGGGTCGTGGGTTGACCACGCGGCCCCACATGTCATTATAGGGGTCCTGGCCTTTGGGGGCGGTTTAAACCAACGTACACACTAGGTTGCCTCTTAAACATTTTATTAAACCCAATTTAGTGGCGTTAATGGGCATTAAAATGGGCTTAAAGGGGTCAAAATAGCGTTTAAAATCCAATTTCTGCCAAAAGGAGGCGCTACTGGAAAACCCGTGGGGGTAGGCAAGAGCAGCCGGTAGGCGAGAGCTACCGGTGGCTGATAGCGACCAGTAGCTGAGAGCTAGCGGTGGCTGCCAGTGACCGGTAGTTGTGATACCGATTGGCTGCAGCCACCAGTAGACCGAGCTACTGGTGGCATATGGCCACCGTTAGACCGAGCTACAGGTGGGCTACGGCCACCGGTAGACCGATCTACTGGTAGTCCGAGCTACCGTTAGGGGTCAACATCACCGAGAAGCCTCGATAACTTTCCCAAACAACCCAGAATGCCCGACATCATATTTTTTCAAAGTAATGGACACCTAAAAAAACGCAGGCCATTACATCAGATACCTCTCAAACTATTCTCACCCTCGAGAATCAAAACAACCCATGAGGAAATAGAGGGTCTGAAAAACCACCTAGAAAGATACCTCTCAGAAGTGATCCTCATTTTTAACTAAAAACACCTCCCCCTAAAGAACTGAAAAACATACCATGTCAAACTGCCCAATCATATGGGTTGGGGAGTCTCTTCACCCATGTCAAGATACGATTCTCTTTGGGCAGCACTGACTCGCCCGCACGGGTTTAATCACATCCACCTTAATGCGTCTTGATTAGGGGTCGTGTCCTCCCCTCCCCGTAGCCAGAACTTTTCACACACATTCGGAGAGGAAAGAAAAAACACATATTTCATAGCCAAAAAAAGGTAAAACGCTCCACTACAACTAGTATAAATAGAACATCACAAAACTCAAAACAACTCTGATTATTGGGCACACATCAGTGCTTCCCTCTCCCACGTACTCTCCTCAATCCCATAGTGTCTCCATAACACACAAACCAAGGGAATGGTTCACCCATGAAGCACCTTCTCCTCACGATCCTTGATAATCACTGGTCTTTCCACAAAGGTCAAGTCGTCCTCTATGTCTAGCTCTCCCTAGTCAAGGACGTGTGAATCGTCATGCAAATAATGATAGAGCTGGGACACATGGAAGACGTCATGTATCCTCAGTAGCGGCGGTGGTAACGCTAACTGATAAGCCACTTCACCGACTCACTGCAACACTTCGAATGGTCTGATGAAACTGGGAGAAAGCTTACTCCCCTTGTTGAACCTCTATTGTCCATGTCGAGGGGAGAATTTCAAGAACACATGGTCTCTAACCTAAAACTCCAAGGGCCTCCTCCTGGTATCATCATACGACTTCTGTCGGTCCTGGGACACCTTCATCCTTTCCCGTATAAGTTGGACCTTCTCTATCATACTTCGCACCACCTCCAGGCAAAGGACGCCCGCCTTTCCGACTTCAGTTCAACACACAGGTGAGCGGCATGGCCTCCCGTAAAAGTCTTCAAATGGGGCCATACTAATGGTGGAGTGATAGATATTGTTGTAGGCGAACTCTATCAAAGGTAAGTGTCACACCCATGATCCTCCTGAGTCTAGAACACATGCCCGCAGCATATCCTCCATGGTCTGGATGGTGCGCTATGTCTGTCCATCTGTCTGGGGATGGAAAGTAGTGCTAATATGTAGCTGGGTGCCGAAATCATGTTGCAATCCTCTCTAGACTCGTGAGGTAAACCGTGCATCCCTATCCGAGACTATGGACCTCAGAAATCCATGAAATCGCACCACCTCATCCACGTACCTTCGTGCCCAAGCATCCACTGCACTTGACTCCTTAATCACCAAAAAGTGAGGTGATTTCGTCAACTGGTCCACCACTACTTAGATGGCATCGTATCCCCCTTGAACCTTGGGTAGTCCTATAATTAAATCCGTCGAGATGTCTTCCAATTTCCACTTGTGGACATCTACATACTGGAGCAGGCCACCTGGAACTCGGTGTTCAGCCTTCACATGCTGACACACTAGGAACTTGGCCACAAAATCTGCCACTACTCGCTTTAGTTCAGGCCACCAGAACTGTCTCTTCAGACCCTGGTACATCTTGGAAACTCCTGGGTGCACTGCTAGGGGTGAGGTGTGGAACCCACTAATAACTTGGCCACACATCGCCTCAAGGACAAACAAATTTTCTCAGAAAAGCATCTGGTTCTGACCATCCTCCGTCCACCCTTCCGGATCATTACCCTAGTCAACTAAGTCACGCATCACTTCGCACTCAGAGTATCCCGACTGAGACTCCTCCACTTACTGAAACAGAGATGACTGCACTTTCATCTGATACAGGCAACCTCTACCGCTATCCATCCTCGCATCTAGGTGCAAGGAAACCAACTCCTCCATTGCCTTCCAGGCGTCCGCAAACTCTCAGACCGCATCCTTCTACGACTTACTGCTCAAGGAATCAGCCACCACGTTTCCTTTCCTTGAGGTGTAATAAATCTCGAAGTCATAATCCTGGAGGAACTTCATCCACCTTCTCTGTCGTAAGTTTATGTCCCGCTGGGAGAAGATATAACTCATAATTTTGTGATCTGTGAAGAACAAAAATCATTCTACGATGAGGCAATGCCGCCATAACTTTAGTGTAAAAACGACCGCTGGAATCTCTAGGTCATGGGTGGCATAAATACGCTTATGAGGGCGTAGCTTTCTAGACCCATAAGAGATCACCCCTTGTCGCTTCATCAACACACACATGAGTCTTTTCCATGAAGCATCACAGAACACCTCATACACCGCCCCTTATTCTGGTAGTCTCAGCACTGGGGCACTAACCAGCTTCTCCTTCAGATAGCTGAAGGCTGCCATGCACTGCTCACTCCATAGGAAAACTAGATACTTCTTGGTCAAGGCTATAAAAGGTGTAGAAACTCGAGAGAAGTTGGGTACGAACCTCCGGTAGTAACCCGCCAGCCCGAGGAAACTAAATACCTCTTCCACATTCTTGGGTGCTTCCCAAGAAATAACCACCTCAACCGTTGATGGGTCCACCACTACCGCCTTCTCAGACACCAGGTTCCCACGGAAGTCCACATCCCGCATCTAGAACTTGCATTTCGACAACTTCCCATAGAGTTGGTGTTGTCAGAGGACCTCCAAAACCATCCTTAGGTGCTCCGTGTGGTCCTCCTCTGATCTTGAATAGATCAGGATGTTGTCGATGAACACAACTACGAACCGATCTAGGTACACCTGGAAGACGGAGTTCAAAAGCACCATAAATACGTTCGGGGTGTTCGTAGCACCGAAGGGCATGACTACAAACTCGAAGTGCCCATATCTGCACTTGAAGGCCATCTTCGAGATGTCGCCCTCCTTCACCCTCAACTAGTGATATCCAGACCGTAGGTCGATCTTCGAAAAGCATCTTACCCCTTTCAGATGGTCTAAAAGATCATCTATCCTCGAAAGAGGGTATCGATTCTTGATCGTCAACTGATTGAGCCTCCTGTATTCTATGAAAAACCTGAAACCACCATCTGCCTTCGTTACGAACAAGACTGGAGCACCCCACGGTGATGCACATGGTTGAACATAACCCCTCTTCATCAGATCGTCAATCTCAATCTGCAACTCCCGTAGCTCCGAAGGTGCCATTCGATAAGGATCCATCGAAATTGGATGAGCACCAGGCTGCAAGTCTATCCCAAAATCAATATCACGTCGAGTGGATAGAGTCATTACCTCCTCAGGAAAAACATCCATAAAATCACTGATGATTCCTAGAACCTCTACCATCTCAGCATCTACTGACTCTACTGACAGCTCGGCTAACAAGGGGAGGATGGGTTCCTCTTGCCTGCTACCCTCCTGACTGCTCCACTCACCGGTGAAAGTAACACGTCATCCACCCAAGTCTATGAACACAACCCATCCTCGAAAGTAGTCAATGACGGCACACATAGAGAACATCCATTCGATGCCTTGGATGACATCGTATGGTTGTATCAGTAGCCGTAGTAGATCCATGACCGACTGATGTGACCCTATCATCAGTCCGAATCCTCTACAAACATATAACAAGTTGGTCGGAACTCCGACTAGTGTGCTCAGCACCAGGGGCACTGAAAGTCTCTTGGCATCTAGACCCAGAGCACGGGCCAGACCAGGTGCAACAAAGAAGTGAGATTCTCTGGTATCGAACAAGGCGTAAGCAAGGGTATTGAAAAAACTGATTGTACCTCGAACAACCTCCGGTCTTTCTGGAACTGCTGCCTCCGCAGCATACAACTACCCAGGCCCATCTCCTCTGCCCCTCGGCTATCGGTCGCCTCCCCGACCATGCCCAGGTTGAGGTCCTTGAGGAGTGCCCTGAGGTCGGCCTCCCCCTGCAACGTCAGCCCTCAGAGGAGCGGGAGCTCGCTGCCCCTGCTGCTGCTGCTGGAAGGGCCTAGATGGAAGCTTCTGCTGAGGCGGGTGTTGAGCATGTCCACCACTTCCATACTGAACTCCATCCAGGCATGGATTCCGTAGATGTCCATGGTTCCCACAAACGAAGCACCTCGGTCCTGGGCCCAAAGGGAAAGGGCGATGATCAGGGGACTGGAACTGGAACTTTTGTTGCCTGCTCCCTACTAGTTGAAACTGAGAGGGTCCTGATGCTAGTGGTCTGGTGCTGATAGCCTTCAACTTCGATGAACCCATCTGGATCCCCTCTCTTGTCACACCTCCTAGAGAATGAATCCTCTCCACCACCTCTGACTTCTTCTGGACCTCAAAGTATGTAAGCAAGGTGAATGGGGTAACGACGTACTAAATGGAGGGTCGGAGCGCCTCCTCTAAATGTCTTTCTAGAGACTCCTCATATCAAAAGAGGTCTGGAACGAAACGTAAGAGGTATTTGAACTTGATTCCCAGCTCCCGTACTAACATACTCCCCTACTGGAGGGAGAGTAGCTCCTGCCTATTTTCTGCCTTCATTGTATAAGAGAGGAATTCTGCCCGGAACTCCTTCTCGAAAATAGCCCATGCCACCTCATCCTCTCTCCTCTCCCCCAGGTAAAGAGACCACCACTAACACGCTGCTCCCCACATCTGACTAATGGCCAGATGAACCCAGTACTCGATCGGGGCCCGAATCAGGCCGAAGGCTATCACCAGCTCCTCTAACCAACTCTCTGTATTCATGTTAGACGTGTTTCCCTCATATTTCCTGAGTGTCTGTCGCTGGAAGGCCCGAAGCGTCTTCTACCACCAGTCATCCTCCTCCTCTCGATCGGATCTCTTACGATTGGCTAGGTTAGCCTCTTGGGCCTCGATTTCCTGCACCACATGTGGTTGCCTCCCAAGTGCCATAGCTGCAAGGTAAATAAGGAATTCACAAGCCCAAGTAGTGCAGAATATTTGTTCTTAAAACATCTTAAACTTTTTATTTATTTCAAATTCCCCAAACACCCCCGAAACATGAGAACACAAGTCATTATGATGCATGTACCTTTCCTAGGTTCTCTACCCGGAAATCAGTGTGGCCTTACTTGGTCGTCCGGTAGGTCCAGAGACATTCCATCAGATCATGGGGGGCCCAAAAATATCGTGTCCTAGCCGGTCTTCCCTATCCTAATTCATGCACCAAGGTCACCCATCACTGTTCCCTACCTTCCCACAAAATCCTTACTGTGCCTAACTCCAGACTTCATCCTATCTCTCAACCCCGCCCTTTGATACCATTCTGTCACGGCCCGCCTTCACCAAAAGGTGGGAAGGGCCAGTGATTTGCTAGGCCCTTCCTTCTTTATGTTGAAGGAGAGATAATGACCCTATAAACCCACCTTCAATAGGTCCCGGAGTGGCGACCAGCACCAGGGGTATAGAATCATACACTAGATGGAAAGCATTACCCTTTCTCTTTTAATAGGATCGGGAGATAAGATAGAAAATACCACAACACCAAAACTTAAAGTGCAAGTATGGATGAAAATAAACCATTCCTATATGCATGTTCAAAAGGTAAAAGATACAAGTCACAAAACCCCAAGGGAAAAAAGAATACCAATAAAAGAAAAGCAACAACAGCAACTGTCCCAAAGGTTCGTGCTAGTATGGTCCAGAACGATCCCCAAAGTCCTCCGAGAAACCTGAAAGCAGTTTTATATACGTAGGTTGAGCATACAAGTATACTCAGTAAAGAAAAACCTAATTCTCTCGTGCAAAAGTCGGGAGGCATACTAATGCCCTGTGAGAAAAGAAATAACTATGCACCTCGAGACGAAACTAACCACCCAAGCCTCACCAAGGCACACTCCCTAATAACGCAAGTCAAGTAAAGTATACTAATAGCACATAGATGTTTGGGTACCCCACGCCGCTTTCCCACTGGTTATTGAAGACATCCTACGCATCGAACCAATCTCGCCATTCTTACCGCAGTCCCACTACCTCACCCTGCCCGCACACATATGGGCCACATCCTCACGTAATCCCACTGCCAAACCCCGCCCGCAAACACCTGGGCCACAACTATCATACGTAACCATTCCTACAAACACCTAGGCCAGAACAACTACCTCCCACCCGAAGACACCTGGGCTATAAGATCTACTGCGACGCCCGAAGACACCTGGGCTTCATCCCGAAGACACTTGGGAAACCACCTGCCTGCACACACCTGTTCTAACCACCACACTACCCAGCCAAAAGATTCTTGGGCTAATAATGGACCTCAGGCCACCACTGCCTGCCCGAAGATACTTGGGATATCCAGGAAATGGAGCACAAAGGAGCTAATAACCAGCCACTAATAAAAGTGTTGGGAAAAACACCCTCCCCCATGAAATGGGGGTGTTCAGAACTTAGTGCTAAACTTGGGTGGGGAGCGAATTAGAAACACAAAAACTAAAAGTATATGTATAGGTAACAAGCACTCACCCAATCTAGGTTTTTCTTCAGTCAGCCTAAAGAACACACTCAGTACCTGTGTCCAAGTCACAACTCGCACCAAACCAAAACCCATTTTTCTCATCCTTATTATCATGTTCGTAAATAATGTTTAACAGGGTTTCTCCACCTACTTGGGAAACTAGTAGGAATAAAAACAAGCCAAGGAAAGAATACAGTCAAATATCAACTTAAACATTCACACCTGGTTCTCTTGTAAAGTCACAACAACAAAGGGATAAGTGAGATCCCTCAAAGTAATGGAACAAAAGAGAAACACAAGATACTACCTCATGTTCCCAAAATCTAAGAGCCGACGGTTCTTCAACAACAGAGATTCCACCCTAATTCGTGATATAAGCAAAGTAACCACCCAGCCTTAAAATTCACAACCACTGGAAGCATAACTACAGGGGATCCCATCCCCACCCACATCACCCAGCAAACGGCCTGTGAAGAAAAAATAACCCAACCACCACCACCAACACAAAGTAGGCTCGTGCCGGTATTTTTAGATTTAAAGGATTTAACAAACTCCATGATTTTCAACTTGGCTGTGCTTTAATTGGGGTTATCACAAAAATAATTGATCCGGGTGGTTTCAATTTATTTTAGTCAGATGTACGTAATTAACAAAATTCCTTTACACCTCAAGGGTTCAAAAACACAATACAATCCATTTAAACATCACCAGAGGTAAGGGTTCGTTAGTGCACATAGAAAGACCACCAACTGCCATGATTTTTAGTAGGCATAGGACCACACAATTCAGGAATCATTAATCAAGGAAGATCATAAAACAAAGCAGCATCATCAATCACACCCCTCCCCATTCATTATTTATAAAAAAAATCCGTTCATTATCTTCATTTAGGTTTGGTTTATCAAATTCTACAGAATCAAAAGAATTCCTACCACGCATGATACACAAAAGGGAGAGAAGAAGGAGAAATTACCTACTTGATTGATCGACGATCGAAGTTTATCTCCTTTCCCCAGGAGCGATTTGTAGGTGTGGGGCTCCAGGAACTCAAGGAAGAGCAGAAGAATCGATGGGAGGGTGATCGAGAAAAAGAAACCCAAGGAGAACCCTTTGGTTTATAAGGGTCGGGGACGGTTGAGATAATAACGTGAAACCACGTAAGAAGTGGGGTTGTGCGTTGACCACACGGCCCCACACGTCATTAAAGGGGTCCTGGCCTTTGGGGCAGTTTAAACTGATGCACACACTAGGGTTCCTCTTAAACATTTGATTAAATGCGATTTAGTTGTGTTAATGGTCTTTAAAAAAAGCTTAAAGGGGTCAAAATAGGGTTTAAAACCCAATTTGTTCAAAAAGGAGGCGCTACTGGAAAACCCGTGGGGGTAGGCAAGAGCTACCTGTAGCCGAGAGCTGCCTGTGGCTGATAGCTACCGGTAGCTGAGCTACCGATAGGCTGCAGCCACCGGTAGACCAAGCTACCGGTGGGCTACATCTACCGGTATACCGAGCTACCGGTGGGATACGGCTACCTGTAGATTGAGCTACCAGTAATCTGTGCTACCGTTAGGGGCCAACATCACCGATAAGCCTCGATAACTTTCCCAGACTACCCAGAACACCCAACATCAGATTTTTACAAAGTAATGGACCCCCAAAAAAACCGGTCCATTACATGAATGATCTTGATCTCTATAATATAGGATTATTTATTTAAGTATTTATTATCAAAACAATTGTTTAACCATTCTTGAATAGACTATAGGATTTATATGTCATTTTCAATAAGTAATATGTCATCAAAACATACTACTAGGATGAAAAAGTCATTTCCACTGAACCCCTTATAGAAATATGTCTCTCATTTTTTCTTAATGAAACCAAATTCTTTTATACCTTCATTGAATCGAATGTTCCCTAACCTGGATGCTTTCTTCAATCCATAAATGTATCTCTATGATGTGAAAATCCTTTTGGAATCACTTAGAGTCACAATACTTTATGGTCATGTTATATAGACATATTCATAACGGCACCCATTAATGAATTCATTTTTTTAATCCATCTTCCAAAAATCATAGTCATGGTAAGATACTATAGAATGTAGTATTTTTAATGATTTAAACATATATTTCGTTAAAATGATTCATCATAGTCAATTCCTTGGTTCAATTTAAACCCCTTAAAAATTATCCTTTATTTTTAGGTATTGAATTTACCTTCCATGTCCAGTTTTATCTTGTATACCCATTTTCATCCTATGAGATTTTCATCAACTTGTGGATTTACCAGAATACAAACCTGGTTATTATAAAAGGAATCCATTTTAAAATTCATTGATTATTTCCAAATTTTAGCTACTGATCTCTCCACTACCTCTTTTCAGGACATAGGATCATCATTTTCAACCAATAATGAGTTACCTTCTTATGTGACTAGAAAAATATATCTCTCTATTTCTATTACATCCCATTTTTCTGACACAATACTTGTGTTACATGAACTAATTCTTCCTTGGGTAACTATGGAATATTTTATTGTTCCAACTCTTGTGTATCTTGAGCATCAACTTCATCGAAGTAAATCTTTCCCCCACTAACCTTTTTGAGGATGTGGTCCCTCTCAAAAAAGACCTCTTATCAAAATAAAGTCACTTTCTTTTCCAAGGAGTTGTACAGGTTGTATTCATTTGTTTCTATGAGATACCATGTAATGATACCCTATATGCCCCAGGGTTCTAGTTTGTATCCTGATAAGGCCTTAACAAATGCCTCACAACCCTATTCATGTGTATGTAACAAAATAGATATCTTTATACACCATAACCTAAATGAAATTACATATTATACCTTAGTTAGTAATTGTTTTAATGTGTGTATCTTAGTTTGTAATGCATATTCCCAAAAGTTTAATGGAATATCTACATGACTCATTATGAACCTTACCATATCTAACAAGGTATAGTTCATCCATTAACTAACACAATTCCAATGTGGTGTATAAGGTTGAGTGAGTTGAGATAGAATCTCAAACTCTTGTAATAAGTTGATAAACTCTTGGATAAGATATTCACCACCTTGATCTAATTGAATTTAATTTATCTTATTTCAATGTTAATTCTATACTTCATTCATAAATTTCAGGGATTTATAAAATAAACCATAATAATACCTCATTAAATAGACATAACCATATCTACTCAAGTAGCCAGTAAATATTTTGAAATAATAATACCCTCCTCTAGCTTCTACTCGAAATGGTCTACACACATCACTTTGAACCAATCCTAGAAGCTCTATGGAACTTTCACCCTTTCCACTGAGTAGTAGTTTGGCCATTTATCCTTCTAAACATGAATGAAATATTTCAAAATATTTTATATTTAATGATTCTATGTAACCTCATGATAGATCTTTGCTAATCAATTCTCATTTATAAGAACAATATAGTAATTCTTTAACAGGATGTTAGGTGAGTAGTGTGAACATGATTACTCATCAATTTTCAATACTTGTTTTTTTAATTTAATATATAAAGATCATTATTATAATGTTTTATACCATAATATATCCTTCCCTTATAAAATAAACAACATTTATTTTTAAACATGAAAATAAACCCACATTTATCTAGAATGATAGATAAATTTTGTTATTAGTAATCTTTAATAGGTAATAATCATGTTTTAAACCAAAATAATTCATATTTTCCGTGGAATGTTGTAGTCAATAATTGTTGGAGTATCCATTATTACACCATTAACATCTCAAATATCTACCTCTTCTCCTTTTATCTTTTAAAATATATTATGTTCCTATATTCGGATTCATGTATGAGCACCAACAGCTATATCTAATAACCAATTTATAGATAATTAAAGGTTACATTTGATTAAAAAAACAACCTAAGATTCACCTAGATTATGGGTTTAGTTTCTCTTCAAGTGGCCTAACTTGAATCCTGGAAAACATATTGACTTCTTTTCATTTCCATGCCTCGGGATCATATTCTTCTAAGAAGAATGGTGCTCAGTAGCTTTAGACATGTTCTGAGTCTTGCCTGCCTTTTCCTTGTTCTTCCTTTTCCTATTCACCATAAGTACCATGGTTTTTTCATTCCCCATGTAATTATCCACTTGTAGATTAAAATTAAGATCTTATGAAAGACTCTTCTAATTATTTTTCATTTTTAAATAGATAAAAACGTAGATAATGTCATGGTTGGTGATGAAAGTATGTGATATCTACACAAATAATCTAATAATTTAATCCCTATGATGTTTAAGTGTTCAATTTAGAGAATTATATTGAATAAATGAGGCCCAATTTAGAGACCCAAAGCTTTAAGTACATGTAAATTACATTTCTTTTGCAGAATACTTAATACATAACAAAAACCAACCCCAAAGGACCATAATAGTTTAGTGTCTTTGGAAACTCAGAACGTAATCTTCTAATCATGGTGAAAGATCTTCAACATCTCCCATAAAGATATTCCCCTTTGGGTTTTCTCACCTAAAAACATTATTTAAATCTTGGGGAAAATAAAACACATATAGTGTGATCTCAAATGCTCAGCAAGGGTAAGCATGGATAAAATAAAACAAATTATAAACATTTGAACTTAAAAACATGAACATAATGTTTAAACATTAAAATCTTGGGCAATGACATAAAACATGGAAGTACATAAGGCATAGATCATAAAGATACATTAATCATGATAAAATATCATGGGAATAAAACATGTGATTGTGGCAACCATTAATCACATGATATGATTTCCATAGGAGCCAAGGCATTGCTGCCAAGACCATCTTAGTGGACAAAGTCCCTTTCTGAATCGATTTCACTCCTCATTCCAGTCTTGTATTACGGAACCAGATTAACTTACCATTACAACCATGTCTATCTCATGAGATATGAATATTTACCTAATTCATTGGAGGGATATATATGTCCTACCCATCTCATAATGAAATCATTCTTACTTGTGCCACAACATGAACATAAATCATTCATCATTACCCAAAGTATAAAATGGGTTTTATAAACATCATCCCATTATAACATAATCCATACAAAAAATGGGTATCATTACATCATAAGAAAATTTAAACCATATAAATCATAGAGACATTATACTATAAACATACACATATGTAATAATTTCATGTTAGATTGAAAATAGTTTTGATAAAACACTTGAAATGAATTCTTGAGGAAACTATCCTTTCTTTTCAAAATCATTTTATTTTCTAAAAATGCCATGAAATTTTAAAAGGTTTTTGTTGAAAATAATATTGCAATATTGTATAGGAATCTTCATGAAATTGAGGTGTTATGAAACCGTAAAAATCTGTTCATGATGAATAAGTTAAAAATAACATTCTCCTCGTACTTTCGTCGAAAAAGTCAAAAATTTCCTCGTATGGTAAAAAAGAGAAAGATTCCTTACATACCATGTAGTAAAAGTCAAAAATGGTTAAAAAGGACTTTAAAAATACATGAACCCATTTTTGGGAAACATAGACATGGATGATAACAATAACCCCAGTAAATACTTACGAATAAACAATCTTAGATAAGAACGAGATTGGAATAGTTACCCCTTACCTTATGTCTGATATGCTTCGTATGTCTTCTAAACTCCTGTATTATGATTTAAATAATATCATTTACTTATTAAAGAATCATATTTATTGTTATGATATAATATATCATTTACTTATGACTTTATATTACCCGTTCTTTTGTAAATTTGATGTAAAAGCAGCAATTTGGGTAAAATTGTTTCATTTATTGTACGTATTTCGACTTGTTGTTCTTGATATTATTACTTATATCCTGATTTATTTATTTCCAAAAAGTAAAAAATGATTTATATATAATATATTTTCAGCATATACATATATATATATATGATAGAATGATAAATGGAATGAAATACACCATTCATGGAGACGGTAGGTCATACGTACGCATGAACACTGTTTTTGTTTCCCTATTGAATTGAATGGAATTAAGTATATGAAATACATATATATATATACACAAATCAAGTATCATTATTATGTCATATATTTCATGATTAATTATTACATATACTTTATAATCATTCATGAATGTTTAATCATTGAGAATAAATCTCATCGCGTCGTGGAGACGGTAGTCTGTACATAGGCACGAGCAATGATATCATTCCCATGATCGTGGAATTGTATTGAAATGTATGTATAATATTTCAGAATCAATATAACTTTAAAATAATCATATATAGTTATTTATTTACACTATTATACCCATCCTAGTAAGGTGCTGGTCGAAAACAGATTACACCACGGCGTGGAGATGGTATTTCGTACGTACGCACGTGCGGTGATTACATTTTCCGTAGGATTGATAGAAGGTGAAATAGGGTTGTTTGATATTTATAATAACATACCAGTATATGAGTGATACATATGTCATTACTTTATAATGAAACGACTAAATAAGAGGAATTATAAGAAGAAATAAATTTGAAAAAATCGGTAACGGATATTACCTCTTCTTCGACACGCCTCTTTGAAACCTCTTCTTAGAGCACTAAAATAGGTCTTTGAAGAAGACCAGTACCTCTAGAATATAAATAGGGAAGTGTAGAAGATAAATATTTGGGGGTTGGCTGAGCTTGAAATCTCAATGTGGTGTGAGGAGAAGAGGGAGGAGGTTCCCTTTTATAAGGGAGGAGAGGGGCACCTTAGGAAAAACCAAAAATATTATTATATAATAAAGTCATATTAGATTTTTAATATCCTAAAATTGATTTATTTCGAAGATAAAGTGGGTATGGGTCTAAAGCCTCTCGAAAAATAGATTTTAGACATTTTTGGGTCATTATATTAACCTTATCATTTAGTTTTAACTCTTAGTTAATTAGATTGACATTTACCATGTCACTTTGTATTTTTATATTATATAGTTAATAATATACCATATACATCCAAGAGACCCCCAAGTGGTCCATTAATTATACACATATCATGATATAAGTATCTTGTCCGAACCTTAGATTTTTAGGAATATAATAACAATTAATAATATAATTTGTTTTTAAAAACTATTTTACGTTAATTTTGACACTATTTGGTAATTGATTTTTGTGAAAATCATAACATCATGATTAGTTAGAAAAATTTTAATTAAAACAATATTAAAATGTCATATTAACCTTGAAAATTAGTTTAAATCATAAAAAGTCTCAAATTACATTTATTTGTGTACTTATAACATCAATTATGTTAATATTTCATTAATAAGGTAATTACTACATCATCATTGTGTCATAAATAAATTATATCATTTAATGTCGAAGAATTATAAATAAAAAAACTTATGTATTAAATATTTTTATCTTTCTAATTAATATTTATAGTCGAATTTATCTTATGTATAACCCTATATTAAAAATTATTTAGTTATTAAACTTTCATTTTAACTATGTTAACCCTTCTTTAAATAAATTAATAATAAATGTAAATGGTCATATTTTATTCCTATGGTTGTTTTTGGTCGAATTACACTTATCCAATAGAATTAGGAAAGGTTTTTGGGTAATAATAATATCATTTTTACCCTTAATTACCATATTTACTTTTAACGGTGGTAAATAAAAGTAAAAAGTTATTATTCACCAAAAATTATTTTCATCTCATTGAACCACATTTTAGTCCTTGATATTAACCTTTTCTCTCGGATTTTCATAATTCCACTCACAGAAGCGGTAAAATTATTTTTTTTGTGAATTTCTAAATTCTCCTATGAGATGGGTAAAAGAAGGTGAAAAGTTCAATAAAATATTTATATATCTAAAATTATTATAAAATGACTCCAATGAATTACATTGAAATTATATAGGTATTATGTATCAATGTTGACATAAAATAAATTTAAATAAAATAAATAATTATTTAAATAAAAAGTCGGTTTTTAAATAGTAACCCAATGTTTTCACTATTCATAAAAAATTGAATGTTTTCAGAAAAATACCAAAAAATTCACCCTAAGATAATTTCGATATTCTGAATCCAAAAATGAATTCCATTTCCAAAGATAAAATTTATAAAAGTTCAAAAAGTGGGTATTACTATTCATAACGGCTAGTTTATATAACATATCGTTGTTTAGTGAAACTCGGTATTGAGTACCACACATGCTATCGTGGAAGGTCGCTATTGCATGTCATGCAAGCCAAGTTATGGATGCGTGTAGTGAAAGCTCCTTTTGGTGTAGCGTACAACACAAGACATCAATGAAATTAAATAAGAATATTTTTCATAAAATCTCGGCGTGTTACACCCAACAAGAAAAAACACTCTAATATTATTTTTCAATAATGAATTGGAGATATCAAACCTCTTTTTCATCACCTTCTCTTAATAGATACCCCTATGTTGATACATCATGCTATATGAGTCCATTTCCTCATGTTTCATCAAAATATCATTGGATATGGGTGATAGAATGAAGCATTGATTATTAAGGGAATCATTCAAATCTATTACATAGAGTGATAATTTATTATCACTTTCCTCATTAGTAGGAACATCATGAATATGTCCTTCAAACACATACAATTTCATATCATGGTGAAGGATAACATGTAATCACTTTTTCCACACCTAGAAATTTGTTCTAGTGAGAATTTTATTCCTCTTAATTGTGGATCACAATGATATGTCTGAATTCACTTTTAATTATGTTTCTAAAAAATCATATGATCTGAATTTCAGTAATTTATCTGAAAAAATTTAGAGAAATAAATAAATTAAATAATTATTACCCTCCGATTATTTTATTGAAACCCAATAGCCCTTGAAATTGGTTTTAAAATTTCCTGTTTCATAAGAATTCTAGGGGCAAGGATCCATATTCCCTTTCTCATTACCCCAACATTAGTTAGTCAAAAAATAGGAATGTTTTAAGGTTGGAATTACAAATTCCTACTACATTAACTAACATTTCCTTGATCAGTTGAGTGGACTCCCCAATCCTAAAATCATTCAATTTAATTTCATCAACCCTTTCCTGTCTGTTACCCATTTCCTTCTTTGGAATTCTTCCCTTTATGTGAAATAAGTTAATTTAAACAAAAATTTCAAGTTAGAATTTGTAACGCCTCGGCCCCAGTTTCCTAGAGTCGGTGCATTATTACGTAACATTGGCATGATCATAAAAGAACAAGTATTTAAATATAGATTAGTTTAGTAGCCTTGGAAACACTAGATACATTCATAAATGTTACATAACATAATAAAGTGAAAAACTACTATAACATAGTCTCCATAGTCCAAACTCATATCCCCTTCAGACTATCCCTAAAGGTCAGTCATAAAATATTTCTTCACATCCTGAGAAAAATAAAACATAGAAAGGGGTGAGCTCAGATGCTCAGTAAGGATAATAATATAGCAGAAACATTCATAAATAAACATAAACATTTAAGGCAATGTATAACTCAAACAAAAGCCTTTAAAACTTGAACATCAGAAAAATATGGAAAAAGTAAAATAAAATAATGCCATTTACTTACTCACATGGATATTCTACTGGTCGAATAATCACATGCAATATCAATAACCACTTTTATAATGATGGAATTCATAATTCTAGACTATCATAACCACGTAGCCAAGGCCTCGTGCCAAGACTACAAATAATATTTTGTCAAGGCCTCATGCCAAGACACTAGTTTGTCTCATGAGACCTACCATTGCATCAAGGAGCTATAGCGGTCTGCACCCATCAATTATTAAGTCCAATGCATTCCTCATATGAATAGGTTTAAACATATCATAAACCATAACATAATCGTATCACATAAAACATGCATAAAGGAAACATAACATTCCCACATTTCAATCACAAGATATCAATAAAACACATTGATATAATAAAAAAATTATCAAAACCATTTTCAATACCAAAATAAATGAAAATTAAAACTTGGTATTTATTTTTCATTTAAAAAAATTTATGTCTTGTAGGGGAATCCAAAACTCAAATAATGGCCACGGATGCGGAGAAGTCGTTGTCCTAGCATACGTACAAGAAAAAAAACATTCCCTTTTGTCATGTAGTAAAACCCTTCTTATAAAAATATTCCTTTAGAATAAATTTAAAAGCCAAAGGGGTTTATACACCATATAAAATAATGTTGTGTATAAAACAAAATATGCCTCAATGAAAGAAGATTGAGACGAAGTCCCTTACCTCATGTCCGACTTGACTCGATGGTTCTTTAACCTCCTAAATAACAAACTAGAGTTAATTTATACTTTCTTAAGAACCTTTTTCAAGTTCATTATTTCTTTTATATCACTTATTACCATGTTATGAAAATTATGTAGTCATTTAAGTTAATAATAGTCATTTTGTCGATCTTTGGTACTTGAGTCAATAATAAACTTGTTATAATTAAAATTTGTTTATGTGGTAGAATATCCATTATCTCCATAATTATATTAATGATGTAGATATCATATATATCATATATATCAAGTAGATACATGAATTTATAATATTAAATAACATTTAGAGGTAAGAAATGAAATGCACCGTTAATGGAGACGGTAAGCCGTACGTACGCATGAACGCTACTTTCATTGGAATTTCACATTTAATGGAATGAAGTCATAATGATATAAAGGTATATTATAATTCCAGTATAATATCATATATAATATTAGTTACTCCATCCATTATACATCCCACATATGGCATTAACGATTCAAATCACTTTGAGGGGGCGGTAGTCCGCACTTCCGAAAATGAAATTATCATGTTTACCCATAATGGAAACCATAAAGGTATACTATAAATGAAAACTATAGAAGCATAAGTAAAAAATAAACATAATATATATCATATATAAAAATAGTGACATCTTAATGGCCACCATGAGAGGTGTTAAAAGAATATTGAACAATCATCCTTTCAGGAGGCAGTAATTCGCCACCCACAGATACAGTATGTTCTTTAACCATTAGACAAAGGTGTGTGTAATTTTAAATAAAATCCTTCTCATAAAAACGTCCTATTATATTGAAGATACTGGGTTTGTTACAAAATAAAGGAATAAAAATAGTTTAAGGGGTTGGAGAAGCAAAATGAAACAAAAGAACATAAGGGGTGACATTACCTTAAAATTGGGTAACTGTTTTTGATTTGAGCCAAAGGCTTCCTTGGGAAGGCTTCTGCCCAAAGTGAGGCTTCTAGGAGTAATATAGGGAAGTTTAGAGAGTATTTGGGTGGAGGTTGGCTGAGAAAAATTGCTTTTAAGGTGTGAATAAGGTGGTAGATGTGGGGGCCTTTTATAAGAGTAGAGGGGGGCACTTTTGGAATGTTGTGAAATGTTACTTTATTATGAAATTATTTTAGAATTTTAAAGGTCCCACAATGATATATTTTGAGGATAAGATGATAAGGGTTCTCAATATACCCATCCAATAGGGTTTCTACAAGTGTATTCTTAGATTTTACCTTATCGTTTCATTTTATTTAAATTGTTCATTAATGAGGTAATCGCTACATCATCATGGTGTCATCAATACATTTATTTATTTAATGCCTAAAAATTATAAAAAAATTACCATGATTTAGGAAATCTTTTATCTTTCCAATGAATATTTATAGTCTAAATGGTAACTTGTATAACCCCATTTAATAATTGTTTTAGTAAAACAACACATGTTTGTGGCAATTTTATTTTTACTTTAAATAAAAGTTATTAATGTCATTTTCTTACCCAAGTGGCTCCATGGGGTCCCCAAGTTGACCAACGGATTTTCTGGGTTGGCGATGACTCATCCAATAATGTTAGGACAAGTTTAAAGGTAATTTCATGTTATTATAACATTATATTTACCTTAAAATACACTAATTACCTTTAATCACGATTAATTGAACTTAAAAGTTACTGTTTAGAAAAAATTATTTTAATCCCATTGAACCACATTTTACTACCTAATTACAATGATTAATTTCAGATTTTTTAAATTCAAATCATAGAGGTGGTAAAATTTCATTTAAATGAAAAATAATTTTTTTAACTACCACTTAGTGGTTTCACTATTCATCAATAATTGAAGTTTCTCAGAATAATACCAAAAATTCACCCTAAGATATAATTGATATTCCGAATTCAAAATTGATGTCTATTTTAAAAAATTACAAACATATAAGTTTCATTAATTAATTTTATAATTAATTTTCGTTGTGAAAACAAATAGCGTGTTTTTAAGAAGGAATGTCAATCAAAAGATTGACAATTGTTTATGTCCAATTTCAAAGTGAAATTAATTCTAATGACCAACATTGGATAAAATAGTAAAAATATATTATAATTATACTTTAAAACAGCTCAATAGTATAATTTATCACTATAAATTAATTTTATAAAAAAATTATTTTTAAGTATTTTTACTATTCATCAAAAATTTGAAGTTCTCAGAAAAATACCAAAAAATCAACATAGGCTAATTTCGATATTTTGAATCCAAAAATGACGTTCATAATGAAATATAAAGTTTATATAATTTCAAAAGGTGGATATTACGATTCATAATGGCTACTTTGATTGGTCGTGGTGTGTTAGAACTCGAGGTTGCATACAACACACGCTACTCTATTATTCAAAGAGAAGCGTAGCATGGAAGCTTGGGGTGTTACATTCTGCCATCCTTCAATAAATTGCATCCTCGCAATTTTAAATTGTTCTTTGAAAAAAAAGGTTTGATGTAGAAAATACCTTTGTGGAAGACCCACATCAGAAATAAGGTTAATAAAAATATAACTTTAAAAGAAAGAAAGAAAAATACAAAGGTCACCTGAGATAGCCCATACTAGGATTCTATGAAAACATGGATATGAAGGAGAAATAAACCATAAAGGTCTAATGGAGTGTTGTAGAAAATAGGATTAGATGAAAGTTAACTACAAGAAAATCAAAAACTTGTGATTGGTCAAACGGTCTTTCATTTCCCAGTAGGAAAAGTTAAACGACAGCGTTTTTTTATTTTAAGTTACCTTTCACAAAGTGGAGGAATTTATTTATGTTATTTACTAAGAACATAAGGAAATATACTTACTTGTCATGTATTCATTCATTCCTTACTAAATTTTTACCCCAAACCTATCTTTCACTCCAAAAGGTAATAGAACTCAAAAATATTCTTTTTATCCTAACCGTATAGGGTTCCAAATATTAACACATACAATGAAGAAAAATATTTTGTAATAACCAGGGACATCTTGTAGGCTAGTGGTAGGTAATAAAGTCATGTCACACTATGGTTATGGGTTTGATTCCTACAGCATTGTCTGACGCGATGGTTTATCGCCCGACATACAGGTTGTCCTTTTCCTAAAACTATAGTATTATAATATTCCAAAAATAATCTTTAGAAATGTTTTAACCTTAAACAATACTATCCAAAGTTCAAATTAATCCATTACAACCTTTATAGTTATCCAAAATACCTCTGTCCAGACATTCTCTAAAAGGTCTCTAATTTCCAAAATCAATTGTAACATTAGATTACCCAAATAAAGTAATGTTTCTCTTATTTTCACATAGTAAAAATATGATTAACATAATCATATTTAAACCTTAATGAAAATAACGAGTATTGTAGTACAATCCTTATATATATCACATTATTCTTATAACTATAATATTGTTTTTGAGTCCAAAAACACAAATACAATAATTCTTCCACATCAACTGTAGTAATAAGATTAGATTCTCCTTACTCCTTTGGACTTTTCTGATGTAGGTCTCCTTGGCGCTTAGGGCATTCATTTTCATAATACCCCATTTCTCTATAATTGTTGCATTCAACATTGATATCCTCTTTCTTTACTTTAAAATCACGAGCCTAGAGACCTTTTTCTCAACATTTATAACAAACTCCTATTCCTTTTAGGAAAGTACCGGGGTGATTCTTCCCACAATTATCACATAATGGAAAATCCTTCTTTCCCTTTTTCCCGTTATCTGTATCTTGTTCCACCGTTCTCTTCTTCTCTTTCTTTACTTTATTGTCATAATCTTTAAAGAATTCCTTTTCTGTCTTGATAGAACACAAGACAATATCTTCGTAAGTTGAGAAATATTGTGATACTAAAGCTTAGCAGAAAAATGGTTTTAACCCATCAAATAAATGATCAATATTACTTCTTGGGTTACGTATATAATCTGTAGCATACCTCACTAACCTTGTAAAGTTATCCTCATACTTTGTGACATTCTCATCCTCCTTTTGTCTCAAACTCAAAAATTGATTTTCCATATCTGATTGATGGTCACGAGGAAAGTATTTTTCTAAGAAAAGCTCTTTGAACTGATTCCATTATATATTTGATACCTCATCATCTTCCTTTTTGTTTTGAATCAATGTCCACCATTGATCAGCATCTCCAGTGAGGCGGTAAACTGCCATGATAACCTTTTCCCTTTCACTACTCCCCAAGGCATGGAGTATTTTCTCTAGGGAATTTATCCATTGCTCAGCTACTAAGGGATTTGTACTCCCATTGAATGTTGGTGGTTGTTGCCTCATGAAGTGGTCTAACATTGATCCTCCACGTTGCGGATCAAGGTGCTCCATACGAGTAAGGTTATGATTCATAACCTGAGTGAGTTATCCCAGTATGGTGATAAGTTGATCAGCACCAGTTGTATCACTAGCTCCACTATAATTATCTTGAGCAGGAGGGAAATCCCTACATAGAGTGCATGCATTGATACGGTTTCCATTCCTTCCACTAGTTTCCATTTCTAAACAATGTCATAAACTAGATTAGTTTATGAATCGAAATACATAATAACAAACTTGCAAAACACTTAACATAAATTGAACTATTTATGGATATAATCCATAATCATAAAAATGTTTTCTTTGAGGAAGTATATACTCATAAACCCTTCACAATGGTTTGTAATGAAAATGAGAATTATCCTAAGCATATCCCCCGGTAGTGTCGTAACCAAGAGTGCAACAAGGCCCGTTGTCGTGCACCAGTTCCTATTCGAGTCTAGCTCAAAGCGGTGTTTTTGGGTTTTACCCCTAGGTACATCTGTCCCAGAGCCGCCTCTACCTGCTCGTATCCATATAGGGATGTATTGCTCGGAAAACTCACAAAATCTCTATAATACCAAAATTCTAGGAAGTTTTTTCTATACTAATCCTCAAAGTCTATCTTTGGGCTAGGTGCTCTATTCAGGGTTTATCTAAATCTAGCTTCCAAGGTTAGTAATAAACTGCCTCTGATACCAACTATAACTCCCCAGCCCCATTTTCCCAAAGTTGGTGCATTATTACATAACATTGGCATGATCACAAAAGGTCGTGTCTCGAAAGGCCGATTAGTTTAGTAGCCTTGGAAACACTAGATACATTCATAAATGTTACATTACATCATAAAGTGAAAAAGAACAATAAAATAGTCTTCATAGTCCACACCCATATCCCCTTCAGACTATCCCTGCAGGTCAATCATAAAATATTTCTTCACATCCAGGGAAAAATAAAGAATAGAAATAGATGAGCTCAGATGATGAGTAAGGATAACAATATAGCGGAAACATTCATAAATAAACATAAACATTTAAGGCAATGTATAACTAAAACAAAAGCCTTTTAAACTTGAACTTCAGCATAATATGGAAAAATTAAAATAAAATAATGCCATTTACTTACTCACATGGATATTCTACTCGTTTAATAATCACATGCAATATCAATAACCACTTTCAAAATGATGGAATGCATAATTCCAGACTATCATAACCACATAGCCAAGGCCTCGTTCCAAGACTAAAAATAATATTTTGTCAAGGCCTCGTGCCAAGACACTAGTTTGTCTCATGAGACCTACTGATGCATCTAGGATCTATATCGGGCTCCACCCGTCACTTATTAAGTCCAATTCATTTCTCATATGAACAGGTTTAAACATATCATAAACCATAACATAATCGTATCACATAAAACATGCATAAAGGAAACATAAAATTCCCACATTTCAATCACAAGATATCAATAAAACACATTGATATAATAAAAACATTATCAAAACCATTTTCAATACCAAAATAAATAAAAATTAAAACTTGGTATTTATTTTTCATTTAAAAAAAATTATGGCTTGTAGGGGAAGCCAAAACTCAAATAATGGTCACAGCGGTGGAGAAGTCGTTGTCACCGCATACATGTGAAAAAAACACTACCTTTTGTCATTTAGAAAAATGATTCGTATAAAAAATATTCCTTTTGAAAAAACATAAAAGTCAAAGGGGTTTATACACCATATAAAATAGAGTTGTGTATAAAACAAAATATGCCTCAATGAAAGGAGATTGAGACAAAGTCCCTTACCTCGTGTCTGACTTGACTCTATCGTTCTTTAACATCCAAAATAATAAACTAGAGTTAATTTATACTTTATTAAGAACATTTTCATGTTCATTATTCCTTTAATATCACTTATTACCATGTTATGAAAATTATGTATTCATTTATCTTAATCACGGTCGTTTTGTCGATCTTTGGTACTTGAGTCAACAATAAACTTCTTATAATTACAAGTTGTTTATGTGGTAGAATATCGATTATCTCTAGAATTATATTCATGATATAGATATCATATATATCATATATATCCATTAGATACATGCATTTATAATATTACATTACATTTAGAGGTAAGAAATGAAATGCATCGTTCAAGGAGATGGTAAGCCGTACGTACGCATGAATGCTACTTTCATTTATATTTCGTTTTTAATGGAATGAAGTAATAATTGTATAAATTTATATTATAATTCCATTATAATATCATATATAATATCATTTACTCCATTCTTTATATGTCCCACATATGGCATTAACGATTCAAATCACATTGAGGGGGCGGTAGTCCGCACTTCCTAAAATGAAATTATCGTGTTTACCCATAATGGAAACCATAAAGGTACAAAATAAATGAAAAATACAGAATCATAAGGAAAAAATAAACATAATATATATCATATATAAATATAGTGACATCTTAATGGCCACAATTAGAGGTGTTAAAAGAAGATTGAACAATCATCGTTTTGTGAGGCAGTAATTCACCACCCACAATAACAGTATGTTCTTTAACCATTAAACGAAGGTGTGTGTAAGAGTAAATCAAATAATTCTCATAAAAACATCCTAGTATATTTACGATACTGGTTTTTTTACAAAAGAAAGTAATAAAAAGAGTTTAAGGGGTTGGAGAATCAAAATGAAAAAAAAGAACATAAGAGAAACCATTACCTTAAAATTGGGTAACTCTTTTTGATTTGAGCCAAAGGGTTCCTTGGGAAGACTTATTCCAAAAGTGAGGCTTCGAGGTGTAAGAGAGAGAAGTTTATAGAGTATTTGGGTAGATTTTGGATGAGCCAAATGGATTTGAAGGTGTGAATAAGGTGGTATAGGTGGGGGCCTTTTATAAGAGGAGAGGAGGGGCACTTTTGGAAAGTCATGAAATGTTACTTTATTATGAAATTATTTTCGGATTTTAAAGGTCCCACAATGATATATTTTGAGTATATGGTGATAGTGGTTCGCAATATACCCATCCAATAGGTTTTAGAAAAGTGTATGTCTTAGATTTTACCTTATCTTTTAATTTTATTTAAATTGTTCATTAATGAGGTAATTGCTACATCATCATGGTGTCATAAATAAATTTATTTATTTAATTCCTAAAATTTATAAAAAAATTACCATGATTTAGAAAATATTTTTAGATTTCCAATTAATATTTATAGTCTAAAAGTTAACTTATATAACCCCATGTAATAATTGTTTTAGTAAAACAACACATGTTTGTGACAATTTTATTTTTACTTTAAATAAAAGTTATCAATGTCATTTTCTTACCCAAGTGGCTCCATGGGGTCCCCAAGTTTACCCATGGATTCTCTTGGACGTCCATGACTCATCCAATAATTGTAGGACAAGTTTAAAGGTGATTTCATATTATTATAACATTATATTTACCTTAAATTACACTACTTACCTTTAATCGCGATTAATAGATCTTAAAAGTTACTATTCACCAAAAATTATTTTAATCCCATTGAACCACATTTTACTTCCGAATGAAAATGATATGTGTCGTATTTTTGAAATTCAAATCACATAGGTGGTAAAATTTCATTTAAATGAAAAAATAGTTTTTTAACTACTACTTAGTGGTTTCACTATTCATCAAAAATTGAAGTTTCTCAGAATAATACCAAAAATTCACCCTAAGCTATAATTGATATTCCAAATTCAAAAAAGATGTCTATTTTAGAAAATTCCTAACATATAAGTTTCATTAATTAATTTTATAATTAATTTCTGTTGTCAAAACAAATAGCGTGTTTTTAAGAAAGAAAATCAATTAAAAGATTGACAATTGTTTATGTCCAATTTCAAAGTGAAATGAATTCTAATAACCACCATTCGATAAAATGGTAAAAATATATTCTAATTATACTTTAAAACCACTAAATATTATAATTTATCACTATAAATTATTTTTATTTAAAAAGTTGTTTTTAATTATTTTTCACTATTCATCGAAAATTTGAAGTTCTCAGAAAAAGACCAAAAAATCAACAGAGGCTAATTTCGATACTCTGAATCCAATAATGAAGTCCATTATGAAATATATAATTTATATAATTTAAGAAAGTGGGTATTACTTTTCATAACCGCTACTTTGATTGGTCGCGGTGTGTTAGAACTCGAGGTTGCATACAACACATGCTACTCTATTATTCAAAGAGAAGTATAGCATGGAAGCTTGGGGTGTTACAAAATTCCCTAATAACTAAAAGCACCCCAACATCAGCTAGTCAAGATCTTAAAACTATGGTTCGATCTTAACTAATTTAGTGGAAGGATATACCAACTTAATATATATAATTGAGGGGTTTCAAAATTTTATGCATAAATAGAAAATTAGTATCTTTATTACATGTTTTATAAATTAAATTGGATTCACCTATGAGATTAACCATGTATCAGATAATATTCACAAATAAGACAATTTATTTTAGATCTATATTTTATGCATGTTAATTTTATTAATTTATGTGATCGTGAAAAAACATCTATAATTAAATAACCATGAAACTTGACCAAAATTAAAATAATAAATCGGTATGATCATGATATTTTATTAATGGTTTGTATATGTTTTACCTATTGGAAAAACACCTTAATCCTTTTAAGGTTAGTTTAACCACTTCCCACCTATACACTAATGTATCTCTCTTGCATTGGTATCACCTCATCTCCAATCATGAAATGTCTCCACTATATTGGGATATTTATCAATTACATATGATTTTACTCACACACAGGTTAGGGAAACAAGCTGTTTATATAAAAGAAATCGTTGGCACACAATCCCTTACACAATAAGTGGAGGTAAGGCAAGCATGAAAACAACTAAAATTAATAATAAATTAAATAAAACCAATCACATTCAATGTTATGGTCTATGCTCCTAATCATCCTTATTCATGTAATGAATTTTTCATTTAATTAAACTAGAATTCAATTATTATTCATTTTTTTTAATATAAATTTCACTCTAAAAAATAAATTGTATTCCTAAATTAATCAATTCTATTATCTTAATTCTCGTTATAATTTCCTCAATATTATCATCCATCATAATATAATATAAATTAAAAAACTTTATTTTAAAATTAAATGTGTACAGTAATGTACCTTGTAGGCAACGCCGTAAATACCTATCTGAATTGACCCATCATATATTATTATAGTATATATTTTACGCTTTTTACATATCAAATGCACAATTATCATGTACTTTCATGATGAGTACTATCAACATAATAATTACATGAATTACATGATTTTTCTATGACATGTTATCCTTCTATTCATGTATAGTAATATATATCATATGAATCATACCTGATATGAAGACAGGAGCATTACTTTGAAATAAATTAAACACACACACACATACTGAAATTTATATATATATATATATATATATATATTAAAACTATATAACATGGTGTTCCCTATTAACTCAATGACCACACGCATTCCCTTACTGATATGGTTTACATAGTATAATCAATTAATTTTAATTCTACATGAATTGGTATAAGTACATGGGGTGTACAAGTAAGTTTCATAGTGTGTACATATCTCTCACCATATATCTAAGAAACACACCTAGGGATACATCATGTATGTTGTGCGTTAGAAAAAATGGATTACAAGGGTGCACTAAGGGATATAAAGTTTGTGGTCACCAAATTACATGGTCACTGGTATGGTAGGCCATGTATGAAAATACACACCTGACTATGAATTAATGGGCTACATGCGGTGTCAGTGCGCTACATGTTGTGTACTCTAGATTACTATATACAAGGTTTATCTAATCAACATGCAGTATATAAAATTTAATGAACCACATGAAATCCATGTACATGGATAAAATTAATTCTAAATTAATTCCTAGTGAATTAAACATACAATGGGTAACTTTGGAAACATGGTGTGTACACAAAGGTTATCTGGCCAGAATCCTTGGCACTTAAACATTAGTTTTTCTATTTCAGTTTGTTTAAAAAAAATATTAGATTGAGGATAAATGAAGAAGGAATAATAAGATCTAATAATTTGGATTAATTGAATTATTAAAATTGAATTGAATACTAAATCACAAATTCGTAAATCAATCAACAATTTATAAATAATTTTTTGGACCCTCTTCTACCATTTTTAGGCTATGGAAATAGTATAAGCATGTTATGAGTCATTTATAACATTTATTTTTATCATGAGTGATGATCTATACTAGATTTACACAATGAAAAACAATGTGATCAATGTAATTTAATAAAAGAAAATATAAAACTGATCAAATGTCAAAACCCAAGAGAGGATAACCACATAGTTTTTGTAATTAATTTAATCAATTAAATAATTTTCTTTTGTAATTATTACCCCATTGATGATTTTAAAAATAGATATTTGTTTTATTATTGTCGCGTTGTAAGAATCAAGATTATATTTCTTGTAGAGTTGATCTACACATGTTCCACAAATCATTTAACTTTTCCATAGAAATCCCTGGGTACTAGCACAGAAGATCCTATCACTTGTGTCATTCACCTTTTATCTCTAAGAGAATTACTTCCAAATAATTCTAATTGATCTCTATTGACTAGAGGTCGAATGTTGGAGGAATACCTCTCTTTGTTCTTGTAAGAGTTTTTATATAAGGGAGCTCTTTAATTCTTGATAGGATTATCCAAAGTCATTTTATACAACCAAACGAATGAATTAGATCTATTAGAAAATAATGTAATTGGGTTTATATATCACTAGGGTTAGAAATAAATAAGTTCACAGGCGACCCTTATTATTTATTTAATCCCTTGAAAAACACCATGTCTATAATAATAATTTTATTACTACTCGGAATGTACTTATCTTATGAAATAAAATAAAATATTATTTATATAAATAATATTAAATATATATTATTTCACTTCAGACCATTAAACTCAGTATTTCATTCCACAACAATATTTCTCGATCATTGACAAATAAATATTTATTTATTAAATATTTATCACTAAATTATTCACCAATAAGTAAATAAATACTGTATTCACTAGATAGAAAATAAATATTTTATAAATATTATACTCACAATGTATTCGCTCAAATAACTGGTGATGGAATAAATGAAATCAAGAAAATATGATTAATATTTAAACCATGTGTGGATATAATATTTATTCAACTAGTTAAATAATAAATAATTATATTATTATTTAACGACGATTTTTGATACACTTAGTATATGGCCCTCTAGCCCCTTTCTTAGTGGCATTGGGTAAAGTGGCCTAATGTCTAGGGTTAGTATCTAGAAACATTCCAAGGGACCCATTGATAAATAATTAAATTTCACAACGAAATAATACTTCATAAAGATTATTATTCTATAATATAATATCTTTATCACAATATCCCAATCAATAATGTTTCTTGGTGGTTCCATCAACCTATGTGCTCGATGTCTCTTTATTTGACTTTCTGAAAATTAAAATTTCCTAAAGAACATGATTTCCTTGGTATTATTTTGGGTATATCATTTTGATCAAAGGGATTGAGATATCATCTTTTGTTAAATAAAATTAGGGAAAATCCTTTCTCAAATTATTTATTAATGCAATATTACTCATAATTCACCCAATGTATCCTACCTCACCGTGAACATATATCATCATGGTTTTAATCAATAAATAAATTTTAATGACTCATAATAATCATTATTATTAATAATAATGTTTATGGATCAATACACACATCCTTATTGAGAAACATCCAATGACACATATAAATGTAGATTCCCTACTAGAAGGTATCGTTCACACAATATCAGACACTGAATATTACTAAGAGTGTACACCATGAGAAGGTTCCTCAATGTCCAATGAGTCTCCACCCATGATATCCTATATCATATTTCCCACATATTATATCATCTATCTATAGAACTTATATTTAAGAATATTGTCATAACAAATTTGGGTTCTCATTATATTTTGGAACTTCTATAACTTTTAATTCGACAACAACTCTTCAGAAATTATCACATGTTATTTTACATAGAAGAACAATCATAATGTGATAATTAGTTCATTAATATTTAAAACTATTAATAAAAGATATCATAATGTTCCCATAAGTGGGTTCTAGGGCACTAACACCAACACAATATTGTTCAATTCTACTACTAGAATCTATTCTATGGATTCTAATAGGTATCATCACATTATCATTGTCACCTAAAGGATATTATTAGACATCCATGTATACATAAACATTCCATATGATATTGAGAGGTCATGGGGATAAAATAAAATGTCAAGAAAGAGATATATTGGCCACTATTTAAAAATTAAACCATGGTTCTGCCCGTCTTATCTTCAATCAAAAATTATTGATTCCATTATTAAATCATCATAGTAATAATTATATTTTTATTAATAAGAAAGGAAAATATCCAAAACAAGGACAAAAATCGGGACAAACAAAAGGGAAAAAATAAAAGGCCTAGGGGAGGCTAAAATAATACAGACCTAGTTCGTCCCCTCTGATTAGGTTAACCCCTCTGGTTTCCTGAAAATGATTCTAGGGAATCATGTGATGTTTGGGACATGGTGTTCTACTTCTAAAGAAGCAAGGTGGACCACCACCTTATTACTTTCACACCATGTATGCAACACATGAATGTTATTGCTAAAAATGGATTTTCATTTTCTAATGATGTAAATGATCGACCGGGGAATAGAAAATTTTACTTTCATTGAATCTTGGATAATCATACAATTATTTTCCACCTATAAAAGCATATTACTCTTCTAAGCATAGAGATTCAACATAGTGTGTAGTGATTTGGCATCTTCCAAGATACAGCTCTCATTCCCATAATATGTAGATAAGGCAAGCAGGACACTCCCCCTGTGGTATCGAACAACCCCTACTCCACACAAGATGTGTGGGATGCACGAACCATCAATATTAAAATTGAATCCATAATTTGGTAGTTTCCACCCCACTAAATTCCCCTTCTATCTAATAAAGAGTGGTTTCACTGAGTACGTACTCACTTGCAACATCCTTAGAGAGGGGGCATCATGCCAGTTGTTGCTACTGCTAACCAAATCGATGGGGAGTTGCCTTGTTCATGAGATAATTGATCTTTTTATGGATATAACACCCTCATACCCAGCCTTATTCTTAGACTTACAGATGAACAAGTAACCCACACTTATAATAATATACCTTTCTAATCATTCTAAGCCTGTATAAATCGAACCCTGAAACCATCTCTCCAAAAAAGTGGCACCTCAAAACTATTGGGAGATGTGGGTAATGAACTCGAAAAGAATTTACATGCAACCAGGGAACATTCTTCATCGAGTAAAATGTGATTCACATCATCCCCCTAAAGTTTATTTTAGTACAGGAATATGGATACTAGGTTGACACCCATCCTTTTAACATTATCGTCTGTGGGAACTGCATGGTTCCTTATCCCCCAAGTGAGAAAATTTAACTTTTTTGGAACTCTCTTACACCAAATCATGATGTTCCAGATATCCCACTACCCCTGACCCATTGATATCCTACAGAATTCCCAAGAGGTAATGGCTCCTAACTTGGACAGAGTAAACATGCATTTATCTAGTTCATAGTTGATAGTAATAGGATCCAACAAATCCTATTTCTATATTTCCATAATAGAAATGGTAAAACAACGATGTAAGATATCCCCTTTAAAGGATATCAAAGGAGAATGTCACCCGATAAAGCCAATCGTAGAACCCACCCGGTTGTGATGCCAGAAGAAGATGTCACCTTTCCCTAGAATCCATCAGTAATTGGTATGGAGGGTTAGAATAATAGGGTATATCATAGACTAGAAAGGAGATTCATGGGAATTGAAACTCTCCTCATCCCCTCCACTTTTATATGACATGGTTTCTCCATAGAGATTGTGCTCTTCCACTAACTCACAAGTGATATTGGCTTGCATAAGGAATGGAATCATAGAGTCTCCCCGTGTTGATCCCACTATAATGAATGGGCCTCACCATCCTACCCCAGGTGGTACCGTGAAATTTTCCTTTAGAAAGATCATCCCAAAAAAACTATCCAATATTTTATCATTAGTGTTAAGGACACACTATATCACAATCCTAGCTGCAAGGGCATGTGTTGAGATGGTCAAGAGTACCTCTTATGTAATATTAATATAAAGTCTAAAAATGGGTGAAGTCGTGTCCATGGTTCATCACCCATCATCAAAACACACTACCTCTTATATAATATTAATATAAATTTTTCAAAACAGTTTATGCCACAAACCCCAATAATATATAAGAAATGAAAAAATATTGATGAAATATAAGAACATCACCATAATGTGTCTCCTAAACAAAAAAATTTATATATTTTTCAGAGTAAAATTTTATTTCCTTATATTTTTCTCACCATAAATTATTTTCTTCGACAAATAACATATGATACTCAAAATTTTGAGTGCGATAACCATGTATCGTACTCATGTGTTCCCATGAGAACACCATTGGGTTTTCATGCTACCATAGCATATACACTAGTGATAACACCCAACATCAAAGGGTTCTCCATGTTGATACTCTATCTTCATCACGTAGGCATAAAATATAGCATCATACTCAATGTTCAACTTAACCAAGTAAATGGCGTGAGAGGGGTAATGTGTATATCACCTCACCTGGATATATAAAAAAAATTTAACCTGATCAAACTGTGTGGGTAACACCATATCATAATCACCACTCCGACCCTATATAGAATATATAATTGGATAATAATCCTAAAGGATAAAATACAACCCCAACAAAATAATTAAAAATTATATCAAAGTAAGATATTAAAGAAGACATAAACCCCCTCCTTGAACTATAACAACATCAATATTTAATTTGTATCAGAAAGATAGTGGCTCTGAGGTGAGTTCATCTTCTCTTGGATCTTCCACACCATTTAAATAATTATTCATGAAAACTCTTTCCCCCATAAAAATAACTCTGCCATGTTCATCCAACATAAGGGTGACCTACAGGGTATCTTCTACAAATCCGTTAAGGTGTTATTATAATAGAAGAGTGATTGATATTTTATATGTGAACTCCACATAGGGTTAGTAAATGTTCCCAACTAAAACCAATCTCTTGCACAGTATCCATCAACATATCATCATGAACCAAGATATTTATCTCTATTTGAACATTTTTCTAAGTATGGAACACTAAACTCATGGCTAAATCCAAAACACCAGATAAAATATCCACTATAAAAAAGAATAAAAATAGAATATCAATAAGAAACAATCAATAAGGGTACTACATGTTTCTATAGGATCTCATATATATACATGTATCTTAAGACTTCTATTGAACTATACTCTTAAATAGGAAGGAATCAGGATATCTTGGTTTTTCATTATAATGAACACCTAAATTTCATCATGACCTCTTTTTAAATATGGATGTTTTTCCTAAATTCCATATATATTTCATCCCAAACTTACTCTAAAACCTCTTGGGGTTGTTCTAACATTGAGGAAACAAAGAAATCAATTTTCACTTGATTATAGATGAGACATGGTGACATAAATAATTTTATTATTCATTCATGGGCAACCAAAACTTATTCATGCTGTAATAATACTTCTTCCTAAATCCAATATGTACTACCAATGGGAATGTACGGATCTCCCTTAGAAAATCCTCATAGGTTTCAACTGGAACTAAAATCCGTCCTAAAAATATGATATTATGGTCCCCACTATGGAAGAATAATTCTTGTGTATCACCTTAAAATATCCAGTGACATGGGACATCATAATAAATTTCTCATAACTTATCCACTATCTTGTATAGAAAAAAAGTGGGTCTACCACCATAATTCAGTAATTGGTTAGTGTTCCCTTATCCAAAAGGTAAAATTTCATCCATTTGAATTGATCAAACACCCCCTTCACTAATGATACTTAAAATTTCAAGATATGCTCATTAACAGCAATGTTTCAATCTCATAAATTATAGAGAATTTTAAATCCATATTCAAGTGGGATATCTATATATCTCCCTAATATCACATTAATATATCTCCATTTAAATATTTCCTTGAGGATCATATAGCCCACAAAGACCATGAACCACTCACTAAAATAGTAGTGTCTCAATGTATTCAAGAAAATATCTAAGACATTAAACTCCAAATAATGTTTCATGTACTTCTTCTATAAAGGTATCAATTATTTGGACCCATGTGTAATAACCTCTTTCCACTGCAATAGGAAAAAAAAATACCAACTCTAGAGGAATCAAAGAACAAAATATACTATACAACATTCTATAAAAATAACATAATAAAATTAAAATTCAACCAATTATTCATATCCATGAATTATTCCCCACATCATATTAATAAAATTACATGTTTCCCCATTCATGTAAGATAAATCATGGGAACATTATTCATGTATAAGTACAAAAAAATCTATGGTTTTAATCTATCAACATAAGGAAAATGTATATCTTAAAAAAATACATTTTTATCACATGGAAAAACTGATTTTAATATCTTAGATTCAATGTGTAACCCATGTTAATGCATTGCATCTAATCAGGACCTCTCGAATCCAAACTAGGCATTTTAAGAGCTTGTCATATAGTTTGTGCTCTCAAATAATGTCAGAGGAAATTTGAAGATTCTCTATATTCTTTTCCATTGGTAATAATAATTAAAATCATAACTGAATACCACTTCTAATTGTTCTATAAATGGATAGAAAATAATGTTTATAGGCCCCATAAATTAATTTGTGGAATTCAATACGCTAAAGGGGATCACTAAAAAATCGTAATGCCAATATTGGAATATTAAGGACATATTTGGGATATATCCCTCATAAAATAGAAATTAGGGATAAATTGATATATGATAGATTTTTAAGAACCAATTTACTAAATTAAAATGGTTTAAGTGGTCATCAATCATCATCCAATGTTATATTTTCTTAATTGTCACCCAATATAGTAGGAATTAATCAATATGAAGACTCAAAATGGAATCTCTTTTTTTGGGAAAAACACTAGAGCTGTAAAAAGGGACTCAGTAGGTCCAATGAAAATTATGTCAATAATTTACCCTAGAATAATTTTTAGATATATGAGTTATGTTAGGGTTATCAAATATACTATATAAGAAATTGTAGTTGTTCTTATTTAGAGATCAATAAAGTAGTTTACTTCTTAAAAAAGAGGTAATATAGGTATATAATATGAGAATATATGCATATAATCCTCCATGATATCAATTAGAACATATTTATAAGAATACACTATACATATATCCACACATTCTAACTGATGTGGGTTCATTTTGAAACTTTTGTGCATAGACTCTACTCTCTTAAACTGTAGGTCCCGATTACCCATAAAAAAATATCATTCATTTTTCTATTAGAAATAACATCACTCTATGATGGTATAATTATATCAAGGTAGGTATTGAGAATATAAGGTAAATTATAAATATGATATCAGGGGAATTTTTTAATTCCACAATGAAGTCCCAGTTGAACTGATCTCCACTATGATAAATATTACACTATCAATGGTTCTGGTTGAGTGTGGGATAACTTTTAGTAATCCTTCATAGCTGCATAAGTTCACCTAGTAGATCTATAAGTGCCTATAACTCTCTAAAAATAGATTTAGAAATAAATAATGGCTTATGTTTGTATCATTTAGAATGGTCTCAAATGTTCAAATGTCACAAATCATACATAGGATCACATCTGGTTGTACCTGGTCATAAACCTCTATTACATGAATCATGTTGTGTCCCTCACACATATCCAAATACCTATAGTAGATCGCCTAGTATAAATTGTGTTATAAGTGGATTATAATTGATTTCAGAACTATATCCACCTTTATGTGAACTTCTAGCACATGTATCATAGTTTTCTCCCTGAGGAACATTGTTTCCACCTTAGTGAGGTCCCTGATTGTGTCAATAATTATGAATAGGAGATAAATATACTTCTTTCCTACCCTCAAATTAATGTTGGTTTAATAATCCTCATCCCATGTGACTAGGGGGTCTATTTTAATAATAAATAATATCCCATGGCCCTCTAAAAATTCTCAAAAATAGTCGACCCACTGAACTGTGTGTCTTTCTTGATAATGAGCACATCTCTGATGAAGTTACATTTATTAATTTCAATAACTAGAAATAAGAGATGACTCTAACCATGGGTAACTTCTACTAGATTTATCTTTTCCATACCTCATCTAAAATTATCTTGATAACCAAGCCCCCCCCCCCCAGATCTGAGAAATAAGTAAGGATATATTGCGAAAAAACACTAAATTAAATCTCCTAGTGATGTTCAATCTCAAAAATAAAACATAGAGGAATATATCATGAATAATATCATGGAATTCCTTCATGAGGATATTGAACCTCATTGTGTACTCTGAAACCCACATGAAAACCTGTATTGATTGTAAAAAATTCTGAAAATGCATTGATGACAACATTAAAGGGAAGTTATCCTCCTGAAAGAGGTTCTAAAATTCCTCACATATGATAGTTTCTTCGATGTGGGTATGGATAATCAGTTTCCTCCATTGAATATCTATCCAGAGAGAAAGTTGGATTCTAGAACAACCATCTAATTATAGGGTTTCTAAACTAGGTCAAATACATGAATCACCACCTCAATCCAATCCAAAACAATAAGAGAGTCGTAGTCACCTCAAAACATGCTTCTTTACTATCACATGAAATCATGATGTATACTTATCCTATATTTATAATCATAAAATCTATATAAAATCATCTTCATCTTAATAAGTGTAGGAATTTATTCATAAGTTTTTAGTAAAGGGTCTTCCCTCTAAACTATGAGTGAAAGAACATATCTTCTCTCGCCTAGTGGGTAAATCTCATCATATGATATGTTGATAGAATAATTTTCATAGAGTGGTTAATTAAAAAGTTTTTTGATCACTAGAACAAGCATTTCAGGACCCTGCATTAAAATACTAGGTATCTTTTTCATTGATAAATCCAAAAATTTGACTAGATGAACCATGGTTATTAATGAATATACTGGGAGATCAGTAAAGAAGAAAATGTGAAAAAAAAGTAATCCATGTATGACATATTTGTCATTTAATACTTCCCCAAAATCAATCCCATAGTGATCTAAGTATACAAAGAGGTTATCACAATCCTAATGAATAGATACATCAACCACCACATAATCACTAGGTTTCATAACTATAAATTTGAACCGAAAAACACTAGATTCTATTTCTTTGTATTCCCAAAAAAAATATTCAATTACACCATTTTCTATAACTTATTCCTAATATAAACTCTCTTTGATACCACATTGACATATCCTAACTCTGTTGGATCCCTCCTTAGTTGTATGTAGCTGGAGCAAGGCACGTTATACCCATCAAAAATTTTCCAATGGTAGTTTACTATAACTGATTAATTATACCATATATGATGGCAGTCCTTAACCTAAGGTAAATGTATAAAAACACCCAAACACATATATATATATAGACAATAATATCCAACTATAATATGTAATGCATTGAATAAATTCCAAGGATCACAAGGAGTACAAGAATATTATATATATATATAATAAAAATGGAAATATGAAATCAAAAAAACCGAAAATAAAAATAAACCTAAATAAACAATGTGTAAGAGGTCACTAAAATAATCTAGTACCAAACATGAATTTTTTCTGTTAACATCGCATATGGGAACTACTAATCACTCACTCCATTTACCCCATATCCCACAAATTCTCCACCAAACTATTTTTCAATAGAAAACGATATGACATGTAATGGAGAAATCTCATTCATATGGTTATTGTATATATAACCTAAAGAATAACATCAAATACCAAATGGAGTAAATAAAATGATTTTTAGTCATATTATAACAGCAAATTAGAGGGATAAATCTGTAATAATAGAGAAAAATCGAGACTAAAAATGAACCTATATATGCTTCTAGATAGTGATCTTATAAAATCGAGTTATATTTTTAAACAAACCATCCCTATAATGATACATTTTTCACCCTGAAGAACCAAATAATATATGATACATATCTAAATTAACACATATAACCTCTATGAGTAAATGAAAAGGGACACATGCCTCTCTATGGTTACCATATCATACAAGTGAGATCCAAATTCTAATGGATTACATGTTCTTAATTTAGAGGTACATGTTAGAGAAGGTAGTACTATATTTGACATATAGATGACCCAATACTTGATTTTTAGTGAAGTGAAGAACACTATCAGTTATGTTTGGAGGACCCAGACCTCGTTTATGTAAATAGAATAAAAATCACATGCGAATCAGGAGAATCGACACCCAAAATAATTTGGTAGTGTTTAATTATAAGAAAAATAAAGGTTAAACATTCTAGGTTTCTCATGATACCAATGGATAACCAATACACATGTAAAAATCAATCATATCACCCAAACCCAGTCATCAGGTATAAAAAGATAAATAATAGACCTACCATAAATAAGATGTAAATGGTCTAATGTTGTCTAGGGGATATCAATAAATTTATCTCTGTAGTAAAAATATTTGGATATGCCTTATCCATTACCAAATATGGAATAAAAATTCATATATATATATATATATAAATATGGAAACAAACATGAATGAATAAATCCAAGTCATTCTCTATAAGGCGCAATACACTAAATAAATGATCTATATTATCAAAAAGAATTTCTACGTATGTTGGATGAACTCTACAATTGAATATCTATAAAACCCAACATGTGGATATTTTTATCCTCAAAAAACCACAAGTCCCATATTGATGCTACTTATTTATCATTACTGCCATGTTCTAGGCTTGTAGTTATCTTCACCAAGCCACAACTACTACTTTTATGTTGTAGTTATTCCCCCTAAGTCAGAGTCTAATTCCTCCCACCAAAAATCACCTCACATTGGATTAACTTAGTATATGTAGACTCTATGTAATATTAAATAGATATAACATTATGAAGAACTATGAATGGCTTGTTCATGGTTCAATATATAGTGTTATCATGTGATCCTTCTTATCTGGGATAGAGTAGTTACTCTAGGCCCATGCATCATGGCATTGAAAAAAAAGTTTCATGATGGAAAGATAACCCATAAAATAACGAGTTGATTATACCATAATTTTCCTCCTATAATAAAATATTTAAATAATTCCTCTACTACGAAACAACAACATGAAAACACATAATTTTATGGTCTAGTGGATTTATCCCAATGAAAAAAAGGAAGATGAATGGATTATAGAGAGATATTTAGCAATGTAATAAAAGATATGTGAAACTAAAGAGTATAGGTTCAATAAAAAAGGTGAATTTTCATACATATAAATATGTCATCAAATATGAATAATTATATGGATATCAACATTCACAGGAAGGTAGATTCAAAAAAAATCATGTAACAATGGTGTATGAGATGATCAAATATTACTAACAAAATAATTTTTTATCTCTCCTATATGAATACATTCATTGAGTGCATGAAGTTCACATAATTTTAATTAGTTAATGATTAATTCAGTAAATCTATGTATCTAGAAAAACGTTATTGAAATATTATTGGTTTTTTGGATAAAAGGAAAATTTGATCAAGGAGAGGGAGGGTTAAACCACTTTTTATAATGAAATATCAGATCATCCACTTCATGTTATGACACCCTGTTTTGTGATATAATTATTTAATGATATTAAAAATCACATTGTAATGGGTAAAATTATATTGTAAAGGTCATCAATAAATTATAGATCCAAAACTATTAGGAGTTCAGTTCCATTATAAACTCCTATTGAAAATAGGTCATCATTCGTAACACTATAAGGTTTGACCTGTTGTCTTAGATGTAGTAGCATTATGAGTGGGATGAACTAATGTTTAATGAGAACTTATTGTAATTTTTACTCAATAAAGTAAAATATCTTAAAGACATAAATTTCAAACATATTAAAGTAAAAAAATAATGAAAATGATTCTAATTATGGAATTTAAGACATTAGGAATTTACCAATATAATTAATCTAGGAAATACAATCATTATTAAGAAAAAATAAGTTAGAAATAATCTAATTTTCTAGATAATAATCAACAAAATTAATTAAAATATATTTTCAAATTATATTGCAAATAGTTCTATTTATATGAACTATTTATTTTTAATCTAGAGTGGTATGAGGATAAGTACCAAGAGTCATGGGATACAAATTATAAACCTGGAACTTCATTGATCAACCTGATTTGAAAATACATTTTTTCACTATAGAATAGCAATGTTAAAATTCCACCTATAGGTAACATTATCCTTATATTCATTTTGGATCATCCTAATTAGTAGAATGTTTTTGACTAAATGTCATCAAACTCAACATTTAGAAGAAACCATATTCTTGACCCCAAAAATCTAGGATTTGAAGTAATGTTTCAAAATAGAAAACATAGAAATTTTACAACATCCACCTCAAAAATAGAACCACGAAATACACAGTGAAATTTATTGAAACCGTAATTTATTAGGGACACTATGGTGTTGTATAGTTTATATTAAATCATATTTTTTTAATTTATGGATGACATTGTAAAAAAAACATCACTAAGATCTACAGTACTGTTCTAAAAAACATAGATGGGTACAATATCATCAATTTAATTTAGTTTGAGGAACATTCACAAATATTAAAAAGTTAGTGGTTTATAATTAGTTATAGGTATATGAGATATGAATTTTTTGTCTGTATAAGAAAAAAAAGAACTAGAAATGGCCATGGAACTTCTCCCACCATCATGGCGCAACACCTCCTTTGTATGATTAATCAAAATGTTCCAAAATTATCTCTTAAATTAGAAACAACACCATGATGCAATGTAAATAATAACAATGTAGAATAAAACCCATAATCCAAAGGTTCTCTTATACTAAAAAATATATAATGAGTATAAGAGAAACATTCAAAGAAAGGTTTGTTATACCAACAATTGTTTTTTTTATAATTATATAATATAAAAATATAAGTGTAAATATATGTATTTATAAAGGAAAATATTTATTAAATTATTTATTTTAGTAAATACAGAGTTATAATTTATATGTAAATTATAATTATAATTATAATTATATATATAATTTCAATATATACATATAAATATTTATATAAATAAATATAATAAAATATATACTTGGGTATATTGGATATCTAAATTATAATATATATATATATATAATATGAATGTATGTTTTTGTATATGTTTATGTCTACATGTATGCGGATATATATATATATATATATATTTTATATAATACATAAAGTTCCATATATATATATATATTAATAGATATAAATATTATTATATATCATATATTTTATTATAAAATAAATATTTACATTAATTATAACAAATATATATGTGAATTTAATAATTTATTTTTTTATAAATAATATAAATAGATAATGTAATATTGTATTATAAAATAATTAAATGGGATATGTTAATCTAAATTATATATTTTTTAATTGTTTTTGAAAATATATATATATATTTATACATTTATTTATTTATTTATATTCTATTAACATATTTTAAGTTAATTTTATTTTTTCTAATAATTCTTAGATAATGGAGTTATATTATGAATTCATTATTTTTTTTCAATATTTTGATGAAATAAAGTTACCACACCCATAATGTTGCTTTAAAAACAGGGAAGAGTATTTCAAAGTATTTAAAGTCCATAATTCTATAAATAAACCATAACATGGGGATACTATTATTTATTTTTGGTTAGATAAAATAATTTGAATTATTATGAAAAGAATTTTTCAAATAAAAAAAATACAATGTATGCATGAGATAAATAATATTTAATATGAAAAACATCGAAGGATAAGGGAAATATGAAATAAACACCACATGTTTTTTCCATTTTTATGTATTTTATACTGTAATATAATCCATTGATGTTAATTAAATAGTGGTGAATATTGAACATACATTCAAAAAGAAGATATTTAAAGATCCTTGATATATCCAATGAATTATGTTATTTGTGATGAATAGATAAATAAACATAATTTGTCCAAAAATTACCACCCATGTTCTATAAGGACAATTTTTTTTTATTTTACAACTAAATAAAGATTGTTTCACTTTTAAATTTCATGGGAGAGTTTTAGGGACTGAAATAACCTATTGGATTCTTTGGATTGCAGTTTTTATTCAGAATTTTTTTTCAAAATCCTTCCGTGACTCAATCTGTCATTAATTTTATTTATTTTAACTATTATTTTTAAAACTATTATCAAATATTTATCAATTTAATGTAAATTTTTAGCTTCAATAATTCATAAAGAATGGTAAATTTAAATTTATTTATGAGTACATAAATATATGAATAATTTTTCTTATAATTTTTTATTTTCATTACTCTCATGTTGAATTCAACATCATATTTCTATTTTAATGAATTTAATGTGAAAAAAACTAATAAATTATGAAACCCAGGATATTAATGGTTTATGTTTCTATGCTATTATTTTTTATTCTTATTTTTCATATGATATTAGTCAATTTTTCAACTTATTTACAATATCATTTTCTAATAATTTATTATTCAAATAATTATGGTAGTATTGTTAAATACTAATTTAAATGATATATATCACATTCATATTCTATCTACTAGCTGTATCATTCTAATTGATAATAAATCATTATGGTCAATCATAAGAAAATTTTCCTTTTGAAATCTATCCTTAATTATTATTTTCTCTGGAATTGTTTACATGTTTTAAATCCATTAATTTTAATTTTAATTTTCATAGTTAGTCATTTGATATGATTTTTTATATTGGAGGATATGGATACCTTAAGGGATCATCTTAAAACATAAAATCCATTTTGTAATTTTAATTTAATATTAGTATTGATAATAATGAATTCAGAAGGATTGTTTGTAATGTATAATAAATAATTACTTGTGAGAGTTCATAATTATGGTGTTATTTTTTATAACCTAATAAATACAAGTGTAAAATTTTAATTATTTATTAGAATAATTTTATTCTAAAATATAATTTCATTTCAATTTTTTAAATTTTTTTTTTTTTGTAATTTAATTTTTAGTTCAATTGTATATGATCGGTAGAACTTTCACAAAATCACTGTTTGTTAAAATAAATAAACTTATAGAGTAAATCCCTAAGGATAAGAGGTATCACATGTTTAAGTAGTGATAAATAATGGTACTATGAAATTAGACAAGAAAGATTCAAAATTTCATATATCAAGAAATTGAGAATGTTCCACAAGGTCGACACTAAAAAGGGGAAAACAACACTCATATTCAAGGACTATGGACTTATATCTATTGAAGGATATGTCCCATGTATAATGATATATATGAAAAATAAAAAACATTGGTCTAAACAAATTTATCTTCTAGATAATTAGGTATCCAAGATAGTTTGGATGTATGGTACATGATTTCATCATTATCATATTTGAAATATTATAGATATTTACCGAACCATCCAGAAAAATGGTATCCACAATTTTTGAGTAAGACTTAAAACATCTCCATTCCCACTTAAGGATCATGTTGATTATTATTGATGTGATTACAAACTATATTAATTATATAGGGGTATAATTATGAATAAAAGTTTCGTGCGATAAATATAGTTCACTTAAAAATAGTGAAACTCTAACATAATATGTAAAAGATTTCTTATTAAGCTAATACATAAAATATTGATATTTATGAATGATTTACTTAGATTCATTAAAAATACTCATATCATGTAGTAATCCATTTATTTAAATTTGAAATATTTTACTTTTATTTCTAAGAACATTTTAGGTATTTTATTTCAACAAAAATCAAAGGGGATTTAATGATAATTATATAAAGAATTTATTAGGATAAATTGAATAAACAATTATAAAATATTATTCAACTATATGGATTAAGTGTTATTTTTAGGATTGGTATTCAACACGTATGGTATAATAATAATATTATAAATATAGAGTAGTGTATGCTTAAATAATAATGTACTAACATCTATTTTTATTTCTATAGATCAACTGGAAATGAAACCCACATCATGTGAAATTTTCCAAGAAAATCAGCATTCATAAGAAATCCATTCTGGATTTGAGGATTACAAATCATGGAATCAAAATTACAATGAAAAACCGTGAACATAAAATTATTTTAAAAACTTATATTATCATTAATTAATATAAATAAATAAAAAATATATCTATATTAAATAAGGTGGCATAGATTGTTTTTGCATAGTCATAATCCATTGGTATTTCCTCAATCAAAACATATTACTAATTCATTCTGTAAACAATACCATTATGTGAATCCTCATATCAATCAAATTCAGCCTCAATTCAAATTGAACATTTAGGACAATAAACCAACATTAGAATAATTAGTCACAAAATACCTTAAACTAATGAAAAATAATACACATAAGAAAATATAATGATTAAAATTCATGAGACCATTAAGAATAACCGTATAGATTCACTTTGGAACATCAAACATCATATTTGATAATTTGATAAAAATGGTTCCATTATACCTCTAGGTAATCTAGTTGTAAAAACCAATATTAATGTTGAATAATACTAATAACTGGTGTTGAAAAGTTGAATAGATCATAGGAATGATTCACCGTAATTAAAAGTGAGTAATAATTTATATGATAATGTTATAAATAATTTAATTTCAAAACTACCAAATTTTTATTTTTAATTTTTACAAAAATACTCAATAAACGATTAAAAGGGATGAAACATAAATAAATATCTATTTTTTTATCCCAATTAACACCATGTGACATTATTCTAATGATTGTGATAGGTTTAAATTGAATAACATTACAAGAAAAAAATTGAAAATTTCAAAGTGTTATATATGAAAATTCATTTTTCTAATTTAATGGAAAATTTTGATATTATGTTAATTTTTACAATAATCTATATATTAACAAAAATAATACGGTGTATGTTGTGGTAACAAAACTCAAATATTATCACCTTGTATTTTTGAAATGAAATTTACCTCCTCACATATATGACCCATAAGCTATATTAATTCCACATGATTTACATCTTTTTATCCTTATGAATTCAGCCATTGATTTCACATATGGTAATAATTTTATTCCCTACAAAGTTATCATGAATTTGGGGTTATGAAATCTAATTTCCATCATATCCATTCTTTCATTGGTGGAATAATTTGTAGAGATCATGATTACAACTCTCAATAATGTCATCGTGAAGGCGATTGGATTAATTTAACATATTTAATTCCTCATTTTTAAAATTTAGAATGATGGTTAGAAAATGGTCATACTAGGAAGATCTCACTTTTCTATTTTAAACATCTGTATATGTATAAAAAATGTTAAATAATTATTATTAAAGTTTGGAAATTGTAATATTAGACATAATTGGGCTATGTAACGCAGTAAATAAAATTACGAATAACCTGATATCATTTATTCCATAGATAATAAAAAACTTGTGGATTTATTATGAGATAATGATTAAATATTTTGATTTTTTTTGATAATATGTTTTATGTTTAGGAAACATATAATGTCTTATATCGTCAAAAATAAACTAAAGATAATGTATAGGAATAATTATCCATTGATTTCATTTCATATATAAAAAGTTTATTTGTATGCTAAAAACATTGTTAATAATAAAACATTCATGATTGGTGACGTATTCATTAATGGAAGAAGAATAATTTATTCTCATCACAATTAGTATAGAATTGATATGAAATTAATATTTAATATTGGAAGGGATTAAAATTTAGAAGAAGGATTTTTTTGATGAAAAATGATATAAATACTGGCATACTATATCATTTCCATAATTTTTTCCTATACGATGAAGTGTGTGAATTTTGATTCAATAACCACAATTTAAATTCAATCTCTATCAAAGGCGGTTATTAAGAATGATTGTTATGATGAAGTGGGTGTCTGTATCTTCCAAATTATAATAGTTGAGACCATTTTATAATGTCCAATATAAGTAAAAGATGAAATTGATTAGATATAATGAGGAGGTATTTTCTTCTCCAACATTGACAATAAAAAGAGTTTCAATAGAATAAAGAAAATTGAAATAATCTATAGTGTAATTTAATTTCAGACTATTATTATTTTACATGATTTTAAAATTTTTATATAGAAAAATATTAGTACATCATAATTTAATACATCAAGTGAAACCAAATTCCATTAGTTTATAAATATAAAGTCAATATTACATTTTCTCTCCGACATTTAAACATCACATACTATATTATTTCATTTTTTATGTGTAATAAAACCTCTACTTCATAGAGGTATATGAAAAATTAATTCTTGTTTAAATAAAGATGTTTCAAGGGAATTATTTTCTTACTTTTTAGTATATTTTTAGTGAATATTTATGTTTATTTCAAATGAGGAAATATATTTAAACCAATTTAAAGATACATTTTGTATCTCATTTAGGGTAATTTTTATTTATACTAAAATAAATTCTCATTCCTTGAAAAAAATTATAATTAATGAATTATTGTAGTACCCTTAATTATCTTGTGGTTTTAAAACTACACATTGCGCCATCTATATGGGGTAGATCATGTTTTGTTGAAGATAAAAACTTAACAACATATTATCAGTGATTTTTAAAAGAAAATATCCCATACACCCTATTATTTGAAACAATGTTTAATAAATTTTTTTGATAACGATAATGATTCACTTAATATCTGAAAACATACTATTACAAATAGATATAACTGTCATATGCCTATAAAATATAGTATTTTTGTGATACTCAAAATGATACCTTCTGAAAAACTATGTTGTATATAAAGGAAGCTGGATGACACTCCCATATCTAATTGAAGCTAGTTTATTATAATTATTAGGTTTATAGTGAAAAGATTTGAGCAAGAAATATTAAACCGAAGAAAATTGAAAAAAATGTTATTATTAAATAAATAAAGGTATATATAAAAGTAAAATTGGTGAATATTTGAATATTTATATAACTACATTTTTATGATATATTTAATAAAAAACTCTTACTCATATTATAAATTAAGTATTTCATATATAATAACAAAATGTTCAAATTTTATTATGTCATAATTACTAAATTAATATGATATGATCCTTGATTGTAATGACCATCATTATTCTTAACATAATTTTTATCACACTAAACATTTTCTATCAAATAATACAATTCTATAGATCTAACTTTTGAACATAATTCAAAATCAAGATAAGTATCCTTCATGTAGTAAATAAATTAATTATCCCCATCCCACTTGATTGATATTTCATATAACTTACTCACAGGCTTACATTATTCCATCATATATCAATCATGTATGGAATTTTAAATTACATGAATCTCTATCAATATAATAATATATATAATGTAAATAAATATTAATAGAAAATTAATAATCCAAATTTATACATTAAAACCCCTGAAAAACAATTATGAATTGTAAAAATGGAATAGACATTAAAAAATAATATTGAAGAGTAAAAATGATCATATAACTTATAGTAAAAATAAAATGATATATATATTCTACAATGTTATTAAAAATACTAGTGAGATAACTAAATAAATATTGAAATTTAAAATTTCCCAAAAATCTAACCTATGATAAATTAGTTTGAAATTATATATTTATCCTTTTGTACCATCATTGTTGATCATTCTTTTTTTAATGTGATCAATAGAAATGGATTCCAATGAGCAATGATCTGTCATGTGACTAAGAAAAATATTTAGGACTTTATTATTCCATATAAACACCTATATTAGACAACATAAATTATTCATTCAATGCCACAATACCTCTCTCTGAATAAGAGACATCTACCCAAGGTGTAAGTTTATTATAAACTTTTGTTAAAAAATTCCATATTAAATAGTTTCATTATTTAATGTTACAGATATTTATTATTCTTCTAGTCAACAACATGAAATGATCATCCATTTAAATTTTATTATTATAGAATTATTTAATATCATTGGGTAATATATTTAAAAATTAATAATCATTAATATTGATTTTTTCATTATATATGATTATACAACGAGTTTTAGGCCTCATTTAGGGTATATCATATCATATTAAGATTATTACCTCCACCAAATAAATTTTTTTGTCATTTCTATTGATACTCGACTACCATAAATAGAAATATTCAATATTAACTTATCAAAATAAATTACAACTTTTTATTATAAAATGATGTTTTAATCCCTCTTTTCACAATATACAATATTAATTTTTCTTTATCTACAAATATTTTTGTATTATTGATTTTTTCTATAATAATTTACAATTCTCCATTTCCCATTAATTGATTCTCAAAAAACTATAGTGTTTCATAAATTATTTCACTTAATATTTCATTTATCTAATTAAATCAAGTTTAAACACTAGTAAATTATATAGATATATTTATTTTTCACATATAATTGTAATTTGGATACATTTTCATTTAATACTAATTTTAGTGTGTTATCCAAGATTAGTTATCGTAGGTATGAGCCAAAAAATACTATTATCTAATAAATTCCTCCCAATTTTTTTAATTATATAGATCATTGGATATTATATAATTGTTATAATGGGGATACTATACCCTCAAGTGAAAATATTTCTTAATTAATCAGTTATTTAACCACCATAAAAATATCTGTGTATAACAAGAAATTATAGTGGAAAAATAACTATAACAAAATCATATAACCTTATTATTATAAAATGATTCACTAATCATATCATATATATTTTGAATAAAAAAAGGATATACCAATGCTTTAATAATATATATTATTGAAGAAAAAAAGAACTAATTATTTATAGAAATTACACTGAAAAATATACCATTCCAAAACATTATACAATATATGCTCTTTTTAAGATATCACTAACATGGTATTTTTTTATAATAACCTTTCTCATTCATATATATACATTCATAATGTCAACTAATACACTGATTTTGACAACTATGGTTTGAATCAAATTAATAGAAGGAAATACCTAATAAGATTATATGACAATCCTTTATTTAAAATCCGAAATGTGAAATATGATATAAATAAATAATAACTAACATATATCTCCCTTCACTTATAATCATGTTCATACCAAATATCCTGGTAATTGACCAAACCAACATTGATAAATTTTTTGTGTGATGGGATATTCCATCCATAATATGTCTCAAATAGATCTTGATGTCCCTACATCTCAAATTGATAGATGAAAAAACCAAATACCACTCCACCAACTTCTTAGTGTGAATTGACATATCCAATAATTTGAAACCAATAATTTAATCAGGTCAATATATTTTGTTATTTGAATGGTGACATGGAATATATGTATCCAACTCTCTATATTTCTCATTAAATTATAATTAAGCATGTACATATCACACTATAAAAAATTCCTTCAAATAATTTGGAAATATGACTCATCTGACCCCTGTTAAAATACCCAAAATAATATTTCACATATACTCTTATATTTTCATCATGTATTTCTATTAACATTACAAACATTGTTATATATTCCTTGTCTCATTCCATATTTATTAATTACAAAAAAGTTTTTAATTGGTCATATTTATTTTTTGACTCTAATATAAACCCTCTCTGTTCCATTTCATATCTCTTACACTTAACATTTATTGCTCATATTTTCCATGTAATTTGAATCAAAATATAAAACAAGGTAAAATTATAAATAAAACCTATAATTATTAAATAATATTATACTCATAATTTATCATCGTCGTATTCTTACATAAATTTATTATATCATTAATCATATTAGAAGCACAAAAAATAGATTAAAGAACAATTTTTATCATATTCCAATGAAAAAGATTAGTTAGTTAGTTACCTTGTTATATGAGAGTAAAGTACCTAGAAAGTAATTTTATAATACATATCCAAATTATAGTTGTTTATCTCACAAAAAAATGAACTCACAAGTAGTGAGGATGAAATAAATTCAAGGTCTCCCCCAACCTTTCTAGCATGGAGAAGAATAAAATGATGCCAGATTTGAAATAATAGAATAAAATGTGAAAATAAAAATATCCCCATAAAAATGTTATGATGGATTATTCAACCAACCTCTTAGTTGACCACTATAATCAACTCTATGTATCACCATCGGGTTCTAAGTAGCCTACAACAGTGATTTATGTCATATATATTGTGGATATGTGCCAATTCTAGCCTACTTGACTTATAGTGGACTATGAGTATGATCTCATTGGTACTCTTATATCCCATAAATCTGACCTATTTTTTTAATTCCCGCAATATTTTCAATGTTCATATAGACTCATACTTTTATTTTAAAAAAATACTATTTATTCTCCCTAAAATTTATAAAACGTTTCCTTATCATTCAAAACCAAAAATATAAAATTATCCAAAATATCACACTATAAGAATATAAATTTTCCTACGGAAATTGATACCTGAAAATGTGGGGTATTACCAATAAAATTCTAGTTATATAGTATTTTATTATTTTCATTTCCATGTATTGTTGTAGAAACACTATAAACAGACACATCTAAATCCACCCTCTAATTCTAAGATCTTAACATGAGGATAATAAAATTCAGGATAACCGTACATGAGAAATTCTGTTTTATAAAGTTAATATATCATTAAGATCATTTTTACTCATTTTTTATTCCTCAATGATCACATCAAAAATTAAATTATAATTTTTTTTAACCAATCACATATTAATATATTTTTAATCAATAATCTACATCACTAAACATCTCTAGAAACCCTAACAAGAAAAAATACTATAACATCAACTATTTCAAAAAAATCAAATGGTAAATTTTCTATCATATATGACACTAGTATAAATACCATATTATTGATCCCAAACCTTAAGGTTTGGAATCACAATTCTACATAATACCACTACATGATGAAGGTTATTTGAAAACATTTTAAAACATTATCACCCCATTCATAGTCTCATATTTGACATATTTGTTACATAATAATACCTCAATTAATTAAATTTATATTTTTATATCCATATAATCTACATATATTTTTAAATATTGATTAAAACTAAAAAATTACATTAAATTATATTTGTGTAATTAGTGTATTTTTTTGGAATTTTGGTAATTTTTCACCTAAGTTCTAAAATATTAATCTAACTTGTTAAATGATGCACTAAAATATTTTTGATCAATTTATTGAATAACAATTAGAGTTTATATCCTTCGGTAAAATTTTATATTGAATATGAATAGGTTTAATTTATAGAGTAGTCGATAAATTAAGAAATAATTATTCAAATTACAATATGTGTTTTTTTAAACAAAAATGTTTGTTTCCAAGTTTCAAACTTATAAAAACTTCATAATGATTCCAAATATCCCATAATATAGTTTTTTCAAACTTCATTAATTTTAGTTGATTCCATGAACTTTAATATTTTTTTCATTTTTTGAATTACTTTATAAAATAAATAAATTTTTTAAATATAGTGAAATGGAATTATATTTTATCCAGTTAATCTACAACATAGAATTAAATTAAATCATTTTCATTAAATTCTAGATTTTTTGTTTCATTTTATGGTCATAATAGTAAACATTAGACTCTATGGCCATCTAAATGATTTTTCTCTGACAAGAGATAATTCCACCAAATTTTATTTTTCATTTTGCATGATCATTAATGAATGGTGATCTATATGAATTGAGAATTTTTTTTGTGATCCCTTACTTATACGATCATAAAATTTTAAAAAAAAATTATTTTAATTTAACATTAATATAATTTTATAAATAATTATTGATTAATTAAATTAAATAATATTCACAATTAGAATTTATTTTATTTCTAAACTTTAATGGGTTTTATTTTAAAAACTATTGTATACTATTAACCTTTATAGCTCATAGTTATAAAATATCAACCATTATAGATCATGGTGGAAATATGAATTGAAAACTATTTTTTTCTTCCTCCAGCAGTTGTGGGATAGAAAAAAAACAATATCAATTAAAAGTATCACTAACCTTCATATTGATTCATCATTGTAATCACATAGTTGTAGATAGAAAACAAAGGATTGTAAAAAAGAATGATCCATAGGGGATTTGTGGGGTTCATGAGGCTAAAAAAATGAATCCCCTATGATTGAACCTATTATAAGATTGGTAATCATATTATTAATGTTAATGATAAATTAAATAAGTTAAAGTGGTTCATATATACATTTTGATTAAAATAAGGTGAAAGTATGATGGTTCTCTAATATTATAGGCTGAATTTGTAGATTGATCTAGTTTCCATATTCTATGAATCTTATTGTAACATTATTTTTTATATGTTTAATATTTCAATCATATGTACCACACATTCCTATGTGATTTCAGAAGGAGAAATTATAAGGATCAAGTTGAAGGATCCACTAGTGAATATCAAGAAGGATAATTCATCATTCATCTCATTTTGTATATGAAATTGTATTTTTTTTAACATTAGTATAATACTTTTAGTTATTTTTTAATCTTTTAGTTTATGTAATAAAATACATCAAGTTAAATTTCAATAAAAATAAAAGAAAAAATATATTGAGAAGTTATTTAAAAAAAAGAAGATTAAATATTTTTAGGATTTTATTAAACTACCATATCTAAAAGTAATAACCTTATAATTAACCATTCTATCAATACCTTTGATTTTCATTCAATTGTATTTTTTATTAAATTATAATGATATTTATAAATTTCAAATTTTTATGGGATGGCCTAATGAGTATATGTATATATTCACTATTAAAATTATGTTATTTTTTATGGGATTTATTTGTTAGAATGTTGGGAAATAATATCATGATGATAGGGGATGATAATTTGATCTCATTTTATTCATGTTTATTTGTGTATCTCTAAGGTACATGAGTTGCATGTTTGGGTTATATTATTGTATTTTGGAAGTTATCTTCCAAAATTTTAACCATATTCTATTTTATTTCTAATTTATAAAATTCTTAAATTAAAATACATTATAGAATTAATGGATTTTTGTTTCCTTATTTTCATGTATAGGATGTCTTTATTTGATTAAATTTATTTTTTTCAATGGATAGTAATTCCTCAAATTTAGGGGATTTAAAACCTCAGGTTCAGGAACCAACATGTGGTCAATGTTTGTTGGCCTTCGTAGGTCACACATAGTTTAAAAAACCTTTTTAATGTAATTAGATCATCAATTTCATTAATTTTTATTATTTTTAAATTATATTTTATAGATTTATATTAATTATTATAATATTAATCAATTTTTCAATATAAAAGGAAATAGTATTATTTTTATGAAGATTTTTTACATATATTTTATTCTTTTATTTAATATTTTAATTTCAAAATTTTATAATTTCCATTTTAGAAAAGGATATTTTTTGTTATCAGAAAATGAATATTATCTCATTGTGAATTTCTGGTAATTTTCTGAAAATTTTATTTTTCGTTAAATATTAAAGGATAGCAAATTTTAAACAAGTGGACTTTTATTTCCAATATTTACAAAGTCACATTCTCTTTTGGGTATAAAATAAAATTAATTGAGTTCTATTGGATTAAATATAATCCAATAAATTTAATTTTAATCATCAATACACTTAATTTTTGTATAAAAACATTTTAATACATAAAAATCCATTTTTCTGGAAAAGTGTATTTCATTGTATTATACGAGCTTATTTTAGAATTAATTTTTGGAATTAAAATAAATTTAATTTGATAAAATATAATAAATATTATTAATATTCAAGTCAAAATTTATTATTTAGGTAAAATTTAATTTTTATCATTATGAATTTTAACTTTGTTAAAAAGGTTATTTAACACAGTAAAAGATAAAATGGGGTAAAAGGGTTAACACTAAAATGATATGAGTTAAAATGACCCAAGAACATATATAAATCCTTTTTTATAGTCATGTTTGTAACTAATATCATATTTTCTTCAAATATGATTCATTTTTGAACCATTTTCATTGGTGAAGACATTAACCTATTAAAATATTTTGAAAAATTTCAACTTCATGCTCCCCCTCGCTAATAAAAGGCCACCCCATACACTCTTTTATCAACAATTAAATAACCTATTATCATGGAAAATAGCTTCCAAATTATATTTCTAAAATCACTACCCATATCCTAGATGTACGTTTTTGTCACCATACCATCCTAATAATGTTTTAGATCTAACCCGAAGGTGGTTGTTTGAATAAGAGTTATGTTCCATGGCCAAGTGAATTCTTTTATTTTATTTTATTCATCATCAAAAATATCATGACCAATGAGATATAACCAAAGAAATATATACCATATAATTGATTATTATTAGGTTAATTTTATAACAATTTTTAATCTTTTTTTATGGAAATGGAAACATCCCTCATGAGTACATAAGGACTACCACCTCCATGAAGTGATGTGTTTCGATTTTTATCACTGGATCACATGGTGGTTTAAATTATTTAACAATGAATATATATGGTACTCATAAAATAATTATAATTATATAGATATATTATATCAAAATAATTATTACATTTATATCCATTGAAAAAGAAGGAAAATATCATTTGTGTGTGCGCAAGGAGTACCGCCTCCACGTTGCGATGTGATTTATTTTACATTTTCACATTATATTGTTTTTAAAAAGAATGGAACTAATGAATAAATTATACATGTATAAAATATTTGTTTTCAATTTAAAATATTCACTAGTTTATTTATTTAGCACTCTTCAAAAAAAATTAAAATATCATTCATTTGTATGTATGGACAATTAACTCCATGAAATGACAATTATAATTTTTCATGAACACCTTACATGTTTATTTTTAAAAATTTATATAATATAGAAATATGATAAATTTAAATTTTTATGATTATTTAGATATGTTAAACATAAACCCACTGAAAATGTTTAGTAGAAAGATGTAGTTTTATTTCTATATAATGAACAACCCCAAACTGTCCAATATGAACTTATCTATTTTTGAAACTCAATAAAACATAGTAATAAGTCCTGTAAAAAGGTATAATAATGAGATAAGTGTAAAAAATTATTATTTAAGTATAAAAAATATAATCTTATCATTCAAGAGTTAGGGTATATACTAATCTAGATGAGACATTAGGTAATGGAATTTATTATTTAAATTTTTTTTAAACTCTTTCTTCTTTATATCCATGTTCATTCAAATGTTTCAAGAATATTAATATTTATGATTCAACTATTATTGAAGGTAGTTTTTAACTATATTTAAATTTGTCTGTAATTTTTCAAAATGGAATCTTTTCCATGTTCTATATATGGATTAATTTTTATTTTTGCAAATTTAAAAAAGTTATTTTGTTTAATCTATACAGATTAAATGCCTTTTCCTAGTCTGATACCTATTATTATTTATCAAGATTCATTTACAAGGAAAAATTATCTTTTGAATAGTATATTTTTTCTAATCATCATGTAATTTTTCATTGATAAGATTTTTTTAAAAGTTTGATATATTTCTCCATATTTTAATTGAAAATGCAATGTTTATTTTTATGGGTTTAAATGAACTTTTCATGAGAAAAAATGAAAAGTGAATCATTTAATTTTTTTTGGGATTGATATGGAACTTGACACTTAAATATGATTATGTGTGACAATGATCAACTTAAAAGATCAGTGATACTGATATAACTTATATCTAATGTGAGCCTTACGTAGCTCTCCAATGAAGTGGGGGATGTTTCTTTTCATCAAATAAAGGAAGTATGGAGTTAACTAGAGTGGATTATCCTAAGTAACTAATCTGGACCCATTTATTTCCCACATAATGGAACATGGGTTATGATTATAATTCTCTAAAATATCTGAAAGGGTTTTTATTTGATTTTTATGGATTACTACATGTTTATTTGGTCAAAAATTGTTTTCCCCATAAGGATGTGGTTTATTTTATACACTCAAAAAATATATAAAAGGTAATAATTTTATGTGTTTTCATATTTTTTACTATTGTAATGGATATTTTTTTTATATCCCTTATTTAGTAATTTATTCTCATCCCACAGTTTTAAATGTTCTTATGTGTTTGTATGGATGAGAAGGAACTAATGAGTAGTCAATTTGAATGTTAGGATGATTTTTCCAAAAAATAAATAGTGTGTCATTGTAAAATATTTATATTTTAGATAATATAGATTCATAGTATAAATGTTCACTTTAAAATTTATTTTTTTTTTCTGCAACTTTTATGACCTAATTATATAAAATAAGAACAATAAAGTTTCATCCAGAATAAAATAAAGCCAATTATTTCCTAAAAAATCCTGATTATGAAATATTTTAAGGTTATTTCCTTATAGTTGGTATCAAAGATAATATAGTTATAACTTTATAGGTTAGCATAATGTTAATATAATTCCCTTGAAAGATCATAAGAACTGTTTATGTTATGGTGATATATAAGTTGAATATTACCATGTTTATTTATTAAATCTATAACTGTTCAGAATGGTTTTCCACGGAGAAAATAGAGAAGCTAATGTATGAATGTATCAAGGGGATAATATCCTTCCAAAAAAATATCCATGGATGTTTTGAATTTTAACTGAGTAGTTTTAGTAGTGATGGCTCTATTTATATAGTATATAAATGGTGATGGTATCCATGGAATGAGATATATTTAAGAATCTATTCTATGAGAAATATTTCCCTAAGTCTCATTAACTCATAATAGAAAAAAATCATGGAAATAAAAAAAATTGATCCAATAGATGTGTATGATGAAAATTTTACAAGATTGGATAGGTACATACAAAATTGCAATCATGACAATGATAGTAAAATTAATTTAATTTTCACATGATTAAAACAATTATTAAGAAGTGTTTTGGAATAATGAGAATCAGACCTTATGAGAAAGTGTTTCATTATACTGAGAAAGATGAGATGGATTTTGTAGACACTTATATTCCATGTGATGACAAGAATAAGAAGTGTTCAAGGTGTAATGATTTAGAGATTCAATCAACTAAAAATTATAGGTGTAATCCCCCGCAATGTTCCATGCATGGTGAAAGAAATTATAGGTAATATTTGACCGGATTTCGAATGTGTTACTGATGGGGTAATATTGGTCATATGGCTCATGACGGAAAAAGAAAAGAGTCCTGATCAATTCAATAATTGGGTAATAGATAGTCCGAAAATGGTGATATGTTTTATAGGAAATGAATTGGGTAATTATGATAACTAGTGCCTGGATTTAATTTCTCCTGGTAGAAATAATCAATATCAAATGAAAAAAATGTTAAAAAATCATTTGGAATTTCTACAGTTGATATTAGGTCATCTAATAAAGTGTTGATAAGTACCAAAGATATTTATTTTAATTATATCAAGTATTTTTTTATTATTTATATTTGGTTTTCTTTATATGTAATAAATATTCATGTAAAATGGGATAATCACATCATCTATATAATATTGAACTCTAGGTAAATAAATATTTCCAGAAATATTCAATCCAGTAATATTTACATGAATATTACTACTATTAACAGTGGGATAGTGTTTCCTATAAATCATGTTAATTTTCTCATAGTATAGTTTGATATTATTCTGGGTAGGTACTGGATTTTATTTTATAATTATAATATGGACTACAGATCAATAAAATTTACATTCAATGTTTTTTGTAAATTTATTGGCATACCAAGATGTCGATAAAATGATTTTATGCAGTAGTTAATGCTACCTACCTCATATTGTTGAAAAGAAATAAATATTTCAAATTATCATTGTGTAACATCCCAGGTAAATAAAGAATAAAGAATTTTCATATTAATTAATGTTTACGAATTAAATATTAATTTTAATTAAAAGGGGTTTCTACATTTGATAGCGTACTCGATACGCAACGATGAGTTTCTTTGAAAACTTACGTTGCACACTAGTAATAAAATAATATTATTTTTAAATGTTAGTTTACACGTAGCCGTTGTACTGGCGGGAATGGATAGAAATAACTAAAATATGATTATATGTTTTTAAATGTTTTTACATTTATCCAATAAAGGATAAAGGCTTAAAATACGAAAAGAATTCAATTTTAGGCATATATACTCTAATTTTCACTAAAGGTTCACTTATCACCTTTTGATGGCGAACCGTCATTAAATATAGTTTTGATCACTCTTATACATTATTTTGGACCAAATATAACTCTTCTTTAGAATTGGGACATCAAAATTTACTTTGTGTAAATTTTTGGTATCTTTCCGATAAAGTTCATTTTTTTAATGAATATTGTAAATGTTGTATTTTAATTCAAAACCTCTTTTTGATATAATTTATTTATATGATTAGATTATTATTTGAATTGGTTTTAAAGTGAAATTAGAAAATATTTTTACCATTAAATCCAATAGTGGTCGTTGGAATTAATTTCACTTTGAAATCAGACTTAAACTAGTGTCAATCTTTTGATACTTATTGTTTCACAAAAACACGCTATTTATCATGACAGCGGGAATTATTTATTAAATTAATTAATTTGACTTATATGTTTTGAATTTTTTAAATTGGACTTCATTTTTGAATTTGGAATATCAAATATATATTAGGGTGAATTTTTTTAATTTTTCTGAAAAACTTCAATTTTTTGATGAATAGTGAAATCACTAAGTGGTACTTATAAAAACTGATATTCCATTTAAATGAAATTTTGCCACCTTTGTGTATTGAATTTCAAAAATCCGACATACATGATTGTCACTAATAATTAAAATGGGGTTCAATGAGATTAAAATAATTATTTGGTGAATAGTAACTTATTAAGTTTTTAATCGCGATTAGTGGTAATTAGTGTAGTTTAAGGTAAAAATAATGTTTTAATAATATGATATGACCTAGAAACATGTCTTACCCTCATTGGATATGTCATGGCCGACCCAGACAAGCCATGGGTCAACTTGGGACCCCATGGAGCCACTTTGGTTGGAAAATGACATAAATACCTTTTATTTAATGTTAATGTAAAAAAAATGGCACAAACATGATATGTTTTACTAAAACAATTTTTAAATGGGGTTATACAAGTCATCTTTTTGATTATAAATAGTAATTGGAAAGATAAAATGATTTCCTACATCATAGTATTTTTCTTATAATTTTTAAACATTAAATAAATTAAATTATTTATGACATAATAATGATGCAGCGATGACATCATTATTTGAAGATTTAAATAAAATTGAAAGATAATGTAAAATATATGAGCTACACATGTCCAAAACTTATTGGATGGGTGGATTTAGAACCCTTATCACCTTACCCACAAATTATATCAATGTGGGACCTTTTAAAACCGAAACACATTTTCAAATAAAATAATAGTTTCATGGTTTCCAAAAGTGCCCCTCCTCTCCTCTTATAAAAGGCCCCCACCTCTACCTCATTTCACACACTCCTCAAGCCGTTGGCTCAGCCAAAACCTGCCCATTTACTCTCTCCACATCCCTCTCCTCATCCTAGAGGATTCCCTTTGGGCAGAATCCTTTCAAAGGAATCCTTTAGGCTCAAATCAAAAGGAGTTACACTTTTAATGGTAATTCATTCTCTCATGTTCATTTGTTTTATTTTGCTTCTCCAACCCCCTAAAATCTTTTTATTTACTTCTTTTGTAACAAAACCAGTATCTTCAATATACTAGGATGTTGTTATAAGATTTATTCGAGCGTCACTCTCACACAACTACATCAAATGGTTAAAGAACATACGGTTTCCGTGGATGGTGAAATTCTGCCTCCCGAAACGATGATTGTTCAATACTCATCTAAAACCTTCAAAGGTGGCCATTATGATGTCACTATTTTTATATATGATATATAATATGTTTATTATTTCCTTAAGATTCTGTATTTTTCATTTATGGTATACCATTATTGTTTCCATTATCGGTAAACACGATATCTTCATTTTAGGAAGTGCGGACTACTGCCCCCTGAAAGTGATTTGATTTGTTAATACCATATGTGGGACGTATAAAGGATGGAACTATGGTATTATATATGATATTATAATGGAATTATAATATACCTTTATATCATTATGATTCCATTCTATAAAATATGAAATAGAAATGAAAGTAGCGTTCATGCGTACGTACGGCTTACCGTCTCCATGAACGGTGCATTTCATTTCTTACCTCTAAATGATTACGTGATATTATAAATGCATGTATATAATGGATATATATGATATATACATCATTATTATAATTCTGTATATAATGGATACATGAACAACATGTAATTATAAAGGGTTTATTTTTTACTCAAGTCCCAATGATCGTTAAAACGACCGTTATTAACTTAAATAATTACATAGTGTTCATGACATGACAATAAGTGATATAAAAGGAATAATGAACTTGAAAAAGTTTCTTAAACAAGTAGAAATTGACTCAAGTTTATTATTCAGGACGTTAAAGAACGATCGAGTCAAGTCGGACCCAAGGTAAGGGACTTCGTCTCAATCTCCTTTCATTGAGGCATATTTTATTTTATACACAACTTTCTTTTATACGGTGTATAAAACCCTTTGACTTTTACTTTTATACAAAAGGAATCTTTTTCTACGAAGCGCTTTACTAAACGACAAAAAAGGAATGTTTTTTTAACGTACGCGGTGACAATGACATTTTCCACCGCCGCGAGTATTATTTGGTCTTTGGCTTCCTCAACAAGCCGTAATGTTTTTAAAATAAAATAAATACCATATACTCTTTTATGTATTTTGGTATTGAAAATGGTTTTGATAAAGTATTCTATTATGATATATTCTGATATGGAAATGTTATCATTCCTTTATATTGGTTTTATGTTTTATGATTTTATATTAGTACTTGGACATTTTAACGGGTGGTTACGTTATAAACCATATAACGGGTGGTGCCGTGAATACCAGGACGGGTGGTTACGTTATAACCTCCAATCCATTGGGTATGGAAGTTGGCCGTATGGCTATTCCATTAAGTATGTATAGAAATTGGTCAAATGGCTATTCCATTAAGTGATATGTGTGGAAGTCGACTGTATGGTTATTCCACTTAAGTATGTTTATGTCCCAAGTTACCTTTATATATGCTATGTGTCCTTTATATGGTTTTTATGGTAATCCTTTGGTTACAAAAAGGTAAGTAATGATACTTTATTCAGTGAAGAGTTTTTACTACTTCATGAAGGTGAAGGTATTACTTTGATAGAGTATACATGTTTTACTTGATATTTGAAAAAGTAACAGTTTTCATTCTTTGTGTATCCCTTACTGAGCTTTTTATGCTCACCCCAAGTTTTTTCGAAATGTTTTTCACAGGACATAAAGTGGAATAAGGTCAAGGATGGGATCAAGGGAATTCCATGCTATATAAAACATGGAACTAGATATGTTTCTTTTTAAGAGTTTTTTCTTGATTATGGAAACTTAGTAGAAGTGTCTACTTTGTAATCTTTTGAGATGTAATAGTTATGTCCTAATTCTCTAAAACTCTAAACCTGAAAATATCCTCACTGTGAATTATTCATTTAATTCAATATTAAGTAAGGTTTAAGGCTGGGGCCTTATAGTTGGTATCAGAGGTCGGTTTAGACAACTTTAGGAGTTAGAAAATTGTTAAATTATACGTTAATTTATGATATGATTGAAATGATATAGCATTTACAGATTACCATGTTGCTTCTCCTAAAATATTTCTGTGTTCAGAATGGTTTTCCGCAGAGGAAACAAAGCAGCTATATTGGGACGACATCAGGAGGAAGACAACCCTCCAAATCAGCAACCTGAGAAGGTCGGAATCAGAACTAAACAGTTTGTTGCAGTGATGGCACAGTTGACTCAGGCTATAAATGGTGGTGGTATCCATGCACGAGATCAGACAGATCAACCACAGAGGAACATGTCAGTGGTGGAACATTTCATGAGGCAACATCCCCCATCATTCAGAGGATCATCTGACCCTGTGCAAGCTGAAGGGTGGATTAAGGCACTGGAGAATATTTTTGATGTCATGGGGTGTTCAGAACATCAAAAGGTTAGTCTTTCTATTTACCATTTTGAAGGTGAAGCTGATCAGTGGTGGTCGATGGTAAAAAATATCAGGGATAGTGATGAGATTGAGGATCTTCACTGGAACGAATTCAAAGGTATGTTTCTTGAGAAATATTTTCCTAAGGTGGTTCGTCTTAGGAAGGAAAAACAGTTCCTCGAATTGAGGCAGGAGGATGATTCAGTGGCTTCTTATGAAGAAAAGTTCACTCGATTGGCAAGGTATGCTCCGAACTTCATATGAGATCTTGATAGTAAAACAAACCATTTTTACTCAGGGTTAAATCCAAAGTATCGAAGGGCTTTAGCTTCTCGTGAGTTCAAAAGTTATGAAAAACTTGTTCGATGTGCGGAGAAGGTGGAAATGGAGTTTGCCGATGAACAAGTGTTATATAACAGCTAACAGAAGAAGAGACTGAGGTGGCAGGAGAAAGGTAAGAATTCTTAAAAAAAGTCTGATGGTAAGAAAACTAAGTTTTCAGTTTGTGATAAATGTGGAAAAAGGCATGTTGGGGAATGTCTTCTGAATTCTGGAAAGTGCTACCGATGTTGTAAGATGGGACATAAGGCTCGTGATTGCACTAAAAAGGATCAAGGTGAAGGTAAGACCAAATTTGATTTACAGTTAGTGAAATGTTATAAGTGCAATGAGATGGGTCACTATGCAAACGAGTGTCCGACAAAGAGCTTGAGTGATGGAAAGCAGTTAGACTACAAGCAGAAAGGGGTGTTGAAATCCTTTGCAACTACTTCAGCAGATGTCGTTCCATCAAATAGAGATTCGTAGCTTCCTTGGTTTGGCAGGCTATTACCGAAGGTTTGTTAGAAATTTTTCACAATTATCTAGTCCAATGACTAAGCTAACTCGTAAGGGTGTTAAGTTCATCTGGACAAAAGAATGTGATGATTGTTTTCAGGAGTTGGAAAGAATATTGGTGAATTCTCCAGTTTTGGAACTTCCTTCTAGGAATGGTGAGTTTGTTATATACAGTGATGCTTCGTTGAAGGGACTTGGCTGTGTACTAATGCAGAATGATAAGGTAATTTCTTATGCTTCACGTCAGTTGAAAATTCATGAGGTAAATTACCCTACACATGATTTGGAATTAGCTGCTGTTGTCTTTGCTTTAAAATTTTGGAGGCATCATTTGTATGGAGTAAAGTGTGAAATATATACTGATCACAAGAGTTTAAAGTATATATTCACTCAAAAAGAGTTAAATATGAGATAGAGGAGATGGCTGGAATTAATCAATGATTATTATTGTACAATTCATTACCATCCGGGAAAAGCAAATAAAGTGGCTGATGCTTTGAGTCGAAAAAGTAATTCTTCATTTGTAATGTTGCGTTTGGAACGAGATCCTTTGGTTTTTGATTTGATGAACTTTGTCATAGAAGTTGTTGGTGCAGGAAGTCCTTCTGTTTTGTTTCAGGTATCAGTGAAATCTTCTCTATCAGACATAATCAAGCAAGCACAGAAGCAAGACAGTGAGTTGCAGAAAAAGGTAGAGCTGGTTCAGAAAGGTAAGTTGCCTGAATTCAACATTGATAATGATTGTGTTTTGAGGTTTGGGAAGAGATTATGTATGCCTTGTGATTCACAGTTGAAGAATGAGTTGTTATGTGAGGCTCATAGTTCTTTGTTTTCAGTTCATCCTGGCAGTACTAAGATGTACAGAGATCTGCGGGAGTATTACTGGTGAAATGGAATGAAAAGAGATATTGCTGATTTTACTGTGAACTGTTTGACTTGTCAGCAGGTTAAAACAGAGCGGCAGTTACCTAAAGGGATTCTTCATCCTTTACCAGTGCCAGAGTGGAAATGGGAAAACATATCCATGGACTTTGTTGTGGGATTACCAAGGACATCTTGAGGTAATAATGCAATCTGGGTTATTGTTGATCGCTTGACCAAATCTGCTCATTTCCTTGCTATATGAGATACTTTCTCTCTAGATCAACTTTCCCGTTTGTATCTTAAAGAGATATTCAGGTTACATGGAGTTCCTCTCTCCATTGTATCTGACTGTGATCTCAGGTTCACTTCTAACTTTTTAAAAGGCCTTTAGAAGTCATTGGGTACTGAATTAAATTTTAGTACAGCTTTTCATCCTCAATCAGATGGGCAGTCAGAACGAACAATTTAGACATTGGAGGATATGCTATGAGCTTGTTCGATGGATTATTAGGGAAGTTGGGACCAACATCTTTCATTGGTTGAATTTTCATATAATAACAGTTTTCATTCTAGTATACAGATGGCACCATTTCAGGCATTATATGGGAAGCGGTGTCGAACTCCAGATTTCTGGTATGAAGTGGGTGAAAGGAAGTTGATAGGACCAGAATTGGTAGAAGAGATGGCAGAAAAAGTTCAGCTGATACAGAAACACATGAGAACAGCTCAGAGCAGGCGGAAGAGTTATGCAGACAACAGGAGGAAGGATCTATCATTTGAGGTAGGTGATCATGTTTTTCTCATGGTTTCTCCATGGAAAAGTGTGATGAGATTTGGTAAGAAAGGAAAGTTGGGTCCAAGGGTCATTGGACCATATGAAATTATGGAGAGAGTTGGATCAGTTGCTTACCGAGTGGCTTTACCTCCGAGTTTATCTCAGGTACACAATGTTTTTCATGTTTCAATGTTGAGGAAGTATATGCCAGATCCATCTCATGTTTTGAGTCCAGAGGTAGTTCAGCTGGAAGAGAACCTATCTTATGAAGAACAACCAGTCCAGATTCTTGACCACAGGGAGCAGGTGTTACGGAATAAGGTGATTCATCAGGTAAAGGTTTTGTGGAAAGCCATGTGATTGAAGAGGAAACATGGGAATCTGAAAATGCTATGAGGGGTAAATACCCCACTTATTTTGATAAGTGAATAAAATTGCGAGGATGCAATTCCCAAAAGGGGGGAAGGATGTAACATCCCAGGTAAATAAAGAATTAATAATTTTCATATTAATTAATATTTACGAATTAAATATTAATTTTAATTAAAAGGGGTTTCTACATTCGATAGCGTACTCGATACGCAACGATGAGTTTCTTTGAAAACTTACGTTGCACACTAGTAATAAAATAATATTATTTTTAAATGTTAGTTTACACGTAGCCGTTGTACTGGCGGGAATGGATAGAAATAACTAAAATATGATTATATGTTTTTAAATGTTTTTACATTTATCCAATAATGGATAAAGGCTTAAAATATGAAAAGAATTCAATTTTAGGCATATATACTCTAATTTTCACTAAAGGTTCACTTATCACCTTTTGATGGAGAACCGTCATTAAATATAGTTTTGATCACTCTTATACATTATTTTGGATCAAATATTACTCTTCTTTAGAATCGGGACATCAAAATTTACTTTGTGTAAATTTTTGGTATCTTTCCGATAAAGTTCATTTTTTTTAATGAATATTGTAAATGTTGTATTTTAATTCAAAACCTCTTTTTGATCTAATTTATTTATACGATTAGATTATTATTTGAATTTGTTTTAAATTGAAATTATAAAATATTTTTACCATTAAATCCAATAGTGGTCGTTGGAATTAATTTCACTTTGAAATCAGACTTAAACTAGTGTCATTCTTTTGATACTTATTGTTTCACAAAAACACGCTCTTTGTCATGACAGCGGTAATTAATTATTAAATTAATTAATTTGACTTATATGTTTTGAATTTCCTAAAATGGACTTCATTTTTGAATTCAGAATATCAAATATAGCTTAGGGTGAATTTTTGGAATTTTTCTGAAAAACTTCAATTTTTGATGAATAGTGAAATCACTAAGTGGTACTTATAAAAACTGATTTTCCATTTAAATGAAATTTTTCCACCTTTGTGTATTGAATTTAAAAAATCTGACATACATGGTTGTCACAAAGAATTAAAATGTGGTTCAATGAGATTAAAATAATTTTTTGGTGAATGGTAACTTATTAAGTTTTTAATCGCGATTAGTGGTAATTAGTGTAGTTTAAGTTAAAAATAATGTTTTAATAATATGAGATGACCTAGACACATGTCCTACCCTCATTGGATATGACATGGAGGACCACTACAAGCCATGGGTCAACTTGGGGACCCCATGGAGCCACATTGGTTGGAAAATGACATAAATACCTTTTATTTAATGTTAATGTAAAAAAATGGCACAAACATGATATGTTTTACTAAAACAATTTTTAAATGGGGTCATACAAGTCATATTTTTTATTATAAATAGTAATTGGAAAGATAAAAAGATTTCCTACATCATAGTAGTTTTTTTATAATTTTTAGACATTAAATAAAGTAAATTATTTATGACATAATAATGATGCAGTGATGACATCATTATTTCAAGATTTAAATAAAATAGAAAGATAATGTAAACTATATGAACTACACATGTCCAAAACTTATTGGATGGGTGGATTTAGAACCCTTATCACCATACCCATGAATTATATCAATGTGGGACCTTTTAAAACCGAAACACATTTTCAAATAAAATAATAGTTTCATGGTTTCCAAAAGTGCCCCTCCTCTCCTCTTATAAAAGGCCCCCACCTCTACCTCATTTCACACACTCCTCGAGCCTTTGGCTCGGCAAAACCCTACCCATTTACTCTCTCCACATCCCTCTCCTCATCCTAGAGGATTCCCTTTAGGAAGAATACTTTCAAAGGAAGCCTTTAGGCTCAAATCAAAAGGAGTTACACTTTTAAAGGTAATTCATTCTCTCATGTTCATTTGTTTTATTTTGCTTCTCCAACCCCCTAAAATCTTTTTATTTACTTATTTTGTAACAACACCAGTATCTTAAATATACTAGGATGTTGTTATAAGATTTATCCGAGCTACACTCTCCCACAACTACATCAAATGGTTAATGAACATACGGTTTCCGTGGATGGCAAAATTCTGCCTCCCGAAACGATGATTGTTCAATACTCATCTAACACCTTCAAAGGTGGCCATTATGATGTCACTATTTTTATATATGATATATAATATGTTTATTATTTCCTTAAGCTTCTGTATTTTTCATTTATGGTATACCATTATTGTTTCCATTATGGGTAAACACGATATCTTCATTTTAGGAAGTACGGACTACCGCCCCCTGAAAGTGATTTGATTCGTTAATACCATATGTGGGATGTTGAGTCAATAAGGTTTTCCTTATGCCTTTTCCATTCCTTCTTGTTTTGAAAATCACAAACACCTTATCTTAAGGAAAGTTTCTTTTATAAGAAAAATTTCTTTCTTAAGGAAAATCGCTTTTATAAGGAAAATCGCTTTCTTAAAGAAAATTTCTTTCATAAGAAAAATGCTTTCTTAAGAAATTGCTTTTATAAGAAAAATTATCCTTATCTTATTTTCATCCATATTTTTATTAAGTATGAGATTCGTATTCATTTCTATTTTCTCGAAATCGTTGAAACTTTGATATAAAGCATTCTGTTTTAGGATTCGGATTCTGGATAAGAACTATAAGGAAGTTTCATTCCGAATTCCGGATATGAACTCTGACTAAGTTCTATTCCAGATTCAGGATATGAATTCTAAAGAATAATTCTCATTACGAATTCTAATGAAGAAATCTCATTCTGAATTCCCATTACGAATTCCAATGAAGAATTCTCATTACGATTTCTGATGACGAATTCTTATTCCGAATTCTCATTCTGAATTCACCTATTAAACAGAATTTGAGTATCTTTGTTTTATACACTCTGAATTAATTCAAACTCCAAAAAATATATTTGTTAGACTCCTAACTTTTATATTGCTTACACTTCTAAAATTTTTCTACTCTTATTATTTTCATTACACTCCGAACCTTTACTCCGAAGCGTTCATTCTGAACCTTTGAGTTAGAATTAAAACTATGATGTACTTTCTGTTACACTTGTTTTGTTATAAAACGATGTCATCTGTTTTGTTATAAACTAACCGTTGTCTAAGTGACACATGTACAGGTCCCTCCGATCATTAAGGAAAATATGACCATTGGAGAAGGAGCGGACCTTACCTATAAATAGGAGCTCATTTGAAAGAGCTCGGAGCTGATAGCTGTTGAAAGTGCTGAAAGGATGACTAATCTACTTGAAGTGATTTCTAGAGAGAGAGGCTCTTATTAACTCTCAAAGCTTCGTGCGACTCCGAATGTTGGTGATTACATTCGAGGGCTTCCGGGGATAGGAAGAAAGAGGTTTCGACTACCTTAAAGTTAGAGGGATTCCTTGCTGAGGAAGACAGAGGTTTCCAACTACCTTGAAGTTAAGGGCTTGTGGGGATAGCAAGACAGAGACTCCGATCTTCGTATCGAGGGCTTACCCTGGTGAGGGTAAGACAGACTTGCTGGAAATTATAAATCAAGGGACCATTATCCAAGGTTGTTGGATACCCTTCTCTTTGGGTTAAAAGACTTATATCTTGTTACTTGTAGTTTAACTACTTGTTTTATTTCTGCTGCATTTTGTATTATAAGGAAAGTATAACTTTCTTATACTTCCTTACTTGTACTCTGATTAATTTAGATTCTATACGCTTTAAGGTAGAATCTAACTTTGTAATCTTTCATTAAGTTTAAATTTCTGGAACCATACTTCTGGAACCTACTTTCGGAATCTCTTTCCAATTTTGCATTCAGTGTTAGAGGTGTTGTGAATTGTCTTAGTTTAACGTTGTTAAACTTAGCCCTTTCCTTCTCTTAAGGAAAACATAGTTATTATTAACTAACTTTAAAGGTTCCAAAGGAATTTTTAAGGTATACAATTCACCCCCCCCTCTTGTATATTGAGCATCTACATCATTATTTCGATCCTAAAATTGGTATCAGAGGTTGGAAACCTCTTACTCTATACCAATCTTACATTTGGTATCAGAGCAGGTCTCTGAAATACTTATACTCACGAATAAGTTTTTCTTTCTCACTTTATCTTTCTTAACTTTTCCATTCCGAATTTGTCCATTCCGGACATTCTCATTCCGAACAATGTTATTACGAATCTTTTATACTAACAAGTTTGTGTGCAAAGTTATATTAAGTATGGCAAGAATTAATGTTGGATCAATTGATAATCTGAATCCTACAAGACCACCAATATTTGATGGTAATGACTATGAATACTGGAGAGATTGTATGAAGACTTTTGTTATCAATACTAGAGTAGACAACTTTGTTATGCTTACTGGTGACTATAAAATTCCTGACAAGGAAGTTAGAACCTTTACTAACCAGGAAAAGCAAGAATATCAACTCAACTATAAGGTACGCAACACTTTACTATGTTCAATGACTAGAAATATATATAGCCAAATTAATTCTTGTGAAGCAGCTAACTGTATATGGAAGAAGTTAGAGGTTACACACTTTGGGACTTCTAAAGTGATTGAGACTAGAAGAGCTATGCTTAGAGCTGAATATCATGGCTTCAATTTTCCTTATGGAGAACCTATCTGTAAAGTTAAACAAAGATTTATGACTATTGTCAACAGTCTACAATCTATGGGAGAAAAAGGTTTAGATGATGAAGCTCTTGTGGATAAAATAATTGATATTATGCCCAATGAGTGGGAGTCCAAGAGAACAGCTATAGATGAGAACAGGAAGGTCACTCAAATTACTCTTGATGAATTATTTGGAACTCTTCTACAACATGAAACCAGAATGAAGAGAGATGCTGACAATATCAAGAAAAAGAATGGAAATGGTACTATTGCTTTTACAACAACTTCAAATCAGATGAAATCCATGACTCCTGAGAGAGTAACCAGATCCAAGTCTAAGAAAGTTATTTTCCAATCCGAATCTAGTGAGAGTGAAGTTTCAGAAAATGAATTAGCAAATCTTGCTCGAAGAATGAACAAGATAGATGGACAGAGAAATTTTCAATCTAAGTATAAGAAAAAGGAAAGGAAAGATAAGAAAGATGGAGAAGTTACTTGTTATGAATGCAAGAGAGCTGGACATATTAGACCAGATTGCCCTATGCTCAAAAAGAAAGAAAGGAAGGAAAGACATTCATAAAGGAATATAAAGAAGTATTATAAAGCTAAAGCTAAGAAAGTTCTGAAAGCTAATGACACCTGGAGTGCCAGTGGTGGTGACTCTTCAGATGAATCTTCTGATTATGAATCTTCAGGACAGAAGAATCTTGGTCTTATAGCCAGAATGCCTATTGATAATCATTGTTTTTTGGCAAAGGTATGAAATGCTGAATCTTTGACCAATGTTTCTTTAAACTCTAATGATAGTAAGTATTATAACTCTTCTGATGAAGAATCATCTTCTGATGAGGAAAATACTTTACCTACTTATGAAGAAGTCTCTAGGTTTGCTGAACTTCTTGAGATTGAGAATTCCAAACTCAATAAGAAACTTGATAAGGAAAACTCTAGGAATTCTATTCTTAAAAAAGATATATCAGATCTTTCTAAAGATCTTGATAAGAAAAATGTTGATTTTGAAAATATTTCAAAATATATTGAGGAAGTAAGTTCTGAGAAGAATAAAATTTCTAAAGAATTAGAAAAAGTAATTTCTAAGAAAAATGTTTTCGAGCCTAACTCTAGTTCTAAAACTAATGAATTCAAGGATAAAAACATGGTTGTAAAACTCAAGTCCGAAATTTTTTCCTTAAAGAAGTGTTTATCAAACTTTACCCATGGAAAGGAAAATTTTGATAAGATGTATTCCCAAATATGACCTTTAAGAAATAAATCCGTATTTGGTTATACCCATAAAAAACCTATTTTTAGTAACAATTATTTTGTTCCTCAAAGTGCCCCATTTTGTACCAAGTGTCAATATGGTGGTCACTGGGCAAATAATTGTTCCTCAAATAAAACCCAATCTATAGGATTTTACAAAGCCTACTTTTCTAAGAAGATGTGGGTACCAAAAATTTTATCATCTGGAAATCTCAGATCCAAACAAGTTTGGATTTCGAAATTCTAATTTTCTTCTTGATTTCAGGATAATAAAGAAAGTACCAGCAACAATACATGGTACATGGATAGTGGATGTTCCCGGCACATGACTGGTAACAAAATCTATTTTGAAAAGATTATCAAAATGAAAGGAGGAAAGGTAACTTTCAGAGACAATGCTAAGGGAGAGATTGTTGGTATTGGTAATATTGTTCTTTTAGGTAAAACCTTGATTTCAAATGTTATTTTTGTTAAAGGTCTTAAGCAAAACCTCATTAGCATAAGTCAATTATGTAATGAAGGTTACCTTGTGAATTTTAGGAATGATAAGTGTTTAGTACACAATTCCAAGGAAGAATTTATTCTCTCAGCCAATAGGCAAGAGAATGTCTACACTTTGAACCTAGAAGATCTTAGAAGCCAAGATTTACCTTGCCTAAGTGCAATAGAAGATCATTCCTGGTTATGGCATAGAAGACTAGGTCACTGTAATCTTAGAAACCTATGTAAACTCTCTAAGAATAAACTAGTTAATGATCTACCGGAGCTTCGATTTGATTCTTCTAAAGTTTGTGATCCTTGTCAATACGGAAAGCAACATAAATCTAGTTTTATGTCTATCGGTGAAGTCTCAACAACTGATGCATTACAGTTAGTTCACATGGATCTTTTTGGTCCAACACAAACTAGAAGTATTGGAGGAAAATACTATGTGTTTGTTCTAGTTGATGATTACACTAGATTTACTTGGGTCTATTTTCTAGCAAATAAATCTGAAGCTTTTTCTTATTTCAAAAGTTTTAGAGCTCAAGTTAAAAATGAGAAAAACCTTCCATTGAAAACTATTCATAGTGATCATGGAGGAGAATTTCAAAATTCTGATTTTGAAACTTTTTGTAGTAAGAAAGGTATTACTCACAATTTTTCAGCACCTAGAACTCCTCAACAGAATGGTGTAGTTGAAAGAAGAAATAGAATTCTTCAAGAGATAACTAGAACCATGTTGAGTGAATATTCTATTGTAAGACATTTCTGGGCTGAAGCTGTAAGTACTGCTTGTTATACTATAAATCGAGTTTTGATTAGACCTTTTCTTAATAAAACTCCTTATGAGTTATGGAATGGTAGAAAACCAAGACTTTCCTACTTCAAAGTTTTTGGTTGCAAAGTATTCATTTTTAATACTAAAGATAATTTACATAAATTCGCACCAAAATCAGATGAAGGGATTTTCTTAGGATATTCCACAACCTCTAAGGCTTATAGAGTTTTCAGTAAAAATACTTGTACTATTGAAGAAACAGTACATGTAAAATTTGATGAATCAGATCCTTTTGTTTTTAAACCATCTCAACTTACATCTTCGGATGTGTTTTCAAAAACTGATTATCAACCTTTGATAGAAGAACCTTCTGATAAGGAAATTGTTCAAGAAGATACTTCTGAAACATTTACCCCAGAAGATTTTCTACCCTATGTTGATGAACAGGTTTTACAAAACCCAAATCAGGTGTTTCTTAAGAATCATCCCAGTGATAGTATCATTGGTGATGTAAATCAACCTGTAAAGACTAGAAGTTCCCTAAGAAATGAAGTAGAACATCTAGCATTTCTTTCACAATTAGAACCTAAAAGAACTGATGAAGCATTAGGTGATGATGATTGGATCCAAGCAATGCAAGATGAACTAAATGAATTCAAAAGGAATAAAGTCTGGATCTTGGTTGAAAGACCAAAGGAAACTTCTGTTATTGGAGTAAAATGGGTTTTCAGAAATAAATGTGATGAAAATGGAGTCATATTAAGAAATAAAGCTAGACTTGTTGCTAACGACTATAATCAGATAGAAGGAATAGACTATGAAGAAACCTATGCTCCAGTAGCTAGACTTGAATCTATCCGTATTCTACTTGCCTTTGCAGCATTCTTTAATTTCAAACTTTTCCAGATGGATGTGAAATGTTCTTTTCTTAACAGTTATGTTCAAGAGGAAGTTTTTGTAGAACAACCTCCTGGCTTTGAAGATACAAAACATCCTGATCATGTTTTTAGACTTACCAAAGCTTTGTATGGCCTTAAACAAGCCCCACGAGCATGGTATAACAGACCCACCGGATTTTTTCTTCAAAATAACTATGTTAAGGGAAATGAAGATCCAACCCTTTTTATAAAGAAAGATAAGAAAAATGTTTTGATTGTTCAAATTTATGTTGATGACATTATATTTGGTTCAACTCATCAATCTTTGACTGACTCTTTTGCAAGTCTAATGAAATCTGAGTTTTCAATGAGTATGATGGGTGAGTTAACATTTTTCCTTGGTTTTCAAATTTCTCAAAAACCAGAAGGAACGTACATATCTCAACATAAGTATATTAATGATCTTATGAAAAAGTATGGTTATGACAACACTAAGAGTATAAGTACTCCCATTGGTACCTCAAACTCTTTAGATCTTGACGAAGCTGGGAAACCAGTAGATCAAATATCTTTTAGAGGTATGATAGGAAGTCTACTTTACTTAACAGCTGGTCGACCAGACTTAATGTTTTCAGTATGATTATGTGCAAGATATCAATCCAATCCTAAGGAATCTCACTTAAAGGCAGTAAAAAGAATTTTTCTCTACCTTAAGGGAACCTTAGATTTAGGATTATTTTATACTTCTGGAAATTATTTTGTTCTAAAAAGCTTTTCTGATGCTGACTTTGGTGGATGTAGAATGGATAGAAAAAGTACATCCGGAACTTTTCATTTCTTAGGAGATTCTTTAGTTTCTTGGTCCTGCAAGAAGCAACATTCTGTAGCACTTTCCACTGGTGAAGCTGAATATGTAGCAGTTGGAAATTGTTGTGCTAAGTGTTGTGGATACAACACACACTCACAGACTATGGCTTGAGTTTTACTAAAACTCAAATTTTGTGTGATAACACAAGTGCCATTGCCCTCAGTAAGAACCCTGCACATCACTCTCATTCAAAACACATAGATATTAGGTATCACTTTCTTAGGGATCACACACTTAAAAGAGATATTATTCTTCAGTTTATCGGAACACAAGAACAACTTGCTGATATTTTCACAAAATCTTTTCCTTCTGATAGATTTGAATATATTAAACAGAAGTTAGGAATGATAACCGTAAGGTAATCTTTCTTAATTAACCTTCTATTGAAAAACACTCCATATAGTAATAAACTCCTTTTCATAGGGGGAGTACATTTGATTGTTTGTTTAACAAAGTTTTTCAAAATTTGTTTTCAAACTTTTCGGAACGAATATTTCCGGAATGGGACTTCCGAAACTAAAATTTTCCAAAATGGACATTCTCGTACAGAATACTTCTGGAATGGAAGTGATCGTATTAAAAATTTCTGGAATGGAAAATTACGTACTGGCAGTTTCATAACCAGATTTTTTTTTACCATTTTTTTTCCATAATGTGTTTTTCGTATTGACTTTTTCATACTGAGATTTTTTTCCGTAGTAAATTTTTGGGAACTTTGTCTTTTCATAATAAAGTTTTTTTCCGTAATCATCTTTTTATTTTATCCATTACGAATAATCCTCCTCATCCAATCTGAAATGTATGATTTCCTTACTCATGTTTTCATAGTCATACTTTACTTGCTGGCATTTTCTTGTATTATGTTTTCAGATTATAGTTTTCTTAATTCTTTTCTTTAATAAAAAAATCAAACAGATCGGATTCAAGTTTTCAACTGTCAGATCTGATCCCATCTCATTCCAACCGTTAGATCAACCGAGGAAGTTGAACCGTCGTTTCATTTCCTATATAATGGGGACCCAAATACTCGTCCCACATCGGTTTCAAGCTCTCGCGTCCCGAAGCTCTGCCTCGCTATTTTAAGGTCGTTCCGAACTACAGTTGTCTCCGTTTCGAACTTCTCAGAGGATTACAGATCCGAATGTCTGCGGAGTTAGCGTCTCAAGAAATGTCATCCACTAAGCCTATTTCGCAATGGTTAGTTTACAGAGAAAGGTTAGTCCATCCGGATTTCTTCAACAACTATGATTCTCTTATTTCAAAGAAAATTAAGGTGAATGGCTGGGAAGATGTTGCTGTATCCAAACCGGGGACTCAAGATGATGTTTTTAAAGAGTTACTTGTTGAGTTCTATGAAACAGTTTCCTTCTTCCAGGAAGATAATAGGGAGAAGTTTTCTTTTAAGTCTTATGGAAAGACCTACAAACTTTCTTATACCAAGGCAGCAAGCTTGGTAGGGTTGTCATATGAAGGAGAAGCCGAATTTATTTCGCATGTGTTACCGGACTCTAATGGTAGCTTCGACAAGGAAAAATCCTTAGAAACTCTCGGACTGGATGATGACAAGGCTCCGAAAATTGCAATTCTATCCACAAATTTCCAGATTCTAGAGTTGTGGGTGCAAGGACTTATCGTACCGAGGAAAGGTGATAAAGACAGCTTGAAGAAGAGTGAGATCTATATCTTAGATTTTCTGATAAATCTAAGGAATTTTAACTTCATGAGGCACATTCTTATAACCATTGAGAATCTTAAGAAGGGAAATCTCAGAGCACAGATCGTAATGTACCCAGCAATATTATCAAAGTTGATAGTTCGTTTCCTTGAATCTTTCAAGGAAGATTTCAGATCTAAGCCAAGGGTTTGTAAAATTTTGTTGGTTAGTGATGACACCCTTAAGAGGATGGATGTGGCTTTCAAGAAGGAGATTGGTGAGTTCGTTGATTTGCCTAATCAAGAAGAAACGGGTCTGAAGGCTGCTGAACCAGAATCATCCAAACCAGTAAAGAAAAGAAATTTGAATGAAGTTGTAGATGAAGTCGAAGATCCTAAGTCTATGGAAGTTCAAACCGCACCTCCCAAACCAAAGAAGAAGAAGGCCTATCCGGATGAGGCTGTTGCGAAGAGGAGAGCAGATAAAGAGAGAAGGAAAGAAGGGGATCCGCAGTTCCGATTGGACAAGGCCCTGAAGGAGAAAACTGTTTATGAGCTTCAAAAACAAGTAAAGGAAAAGAATCTTAAGAAGAAGATGTCAGAAGCCGAGGTAGTCCAAGCTTTGTTGAAATTTAATGAGATAGTATCCGGAAGGATTCCAGTTTCGAGATCTTTCTCCTTGGAATCTCTACCTGAGACTCCAGGAAGAAACCTTGATTTTCCGGAAGAGACTACAGCTGAGCATGTTGAGAAAATCGAGCAGATTCAGCAAGTGGGTGAGGAAGAAGAAGTTGCTGAAGGAAGTGGTGAAACAGGAGATCTTTCGAAACAAGTGGATGATTATAAAGGATCACCTTCGGAACATCTATCACTCCGAACTTCAGAGGCTGAATACTCTAAGTTAGTAACTCCAGAGAAAGATAAGAATGAGGAAGATGTTGTTCAAAAAGTTGTTGATGAGATTGTTCAAGTTTCTACTGGTGAGCAGAAAACTCCTAATCAAGAATCGATTTCGAAAAAAGACAAGGGAAAGAAACTCCTTGTTGAAACTCCTAAATCAGTGGCTAGCAAGAAAAGAGAATTTGGTGATTCATCTAAAAGGAAATTGGAGCTTATTGAGGAAAAAAACTCTCCAACCAAGATTTCAGATTCAGAGTCATCCTCTTTGGGGCATGACTTTGTTGTTCAGTCCTTAATGAAGTTGGTGGGAACCATTCCGACCTTCTCAAGTATTGACTCAAGATGCCAGAAGCTCCAACATGCGTTGAATCAGAAAACTGACTCTGTATCTATGGTGATGGACAAGTGCGTTGAGATTGAGGCTCAGTTCAAAACGTTTTTTGTTGGTTACAAAGCTCATAGAAGATCTTGCAAGAGGATGACAAACTGGTCGAAGAAGACTGTTGAAGAGATGAGGTTGTTTGATGAGTTTCAAGACAATGTTAAAGATGCTTTTGAAACTGAGGACAAGAAGATAAATGAGTTAACTGCGTCCTTTGAAGAGAAGTTGATAGAAGAAAAGAACTTCTGGATTCAAGAAGTGAGAGATCTGAATGGGAAGCTGAATTCTGTTTCTCAGAACTGGAAATTTGAAATGGATCATCGGATCGATTTTGAAGAAAGGATGAAGGCTCAGGAAGAGAAGATAAAAGCTCAGGAAGAAACGCTGAAGGCCCAGGAAGAAAAAATTGAAGCTCAATCCACAAGAATAGTTGTCTTAGAGAAGCAAGATGAAGAAGATCATAAAGGCCTGAAGAGGATCAAGACTATTCTAAAGGGGCTCATGTCGAAGGAAAAATATCTGAAATAACCAAATCCGATCTTTTTGTTGTATTTTTTTTTGTTACTGAGATTTCAAATTTATTGAAAGTTGTGCTTGTCATTTCTATTGTTGTCATTACAAATTTTTCAGGTACTTTTCTATTTTTTTTCCATTCCCTCAAATTCTTTTTGAAAATCACAAAGGGGGAGAAGGAAAAGATCCTTAAGAAAAAGAAGAACTCTAATAAGAGTTTATCAAAGGGGGAGAAGAAAAAGATCCTTAAGAAAAAGAAGAACTCTAATAAGAGTTTGTTTAAGGGGGAGATTTTTCATTAAAGAAGACATTATTATTTATCACTCCGGAAATCTGAATACGATCCTTAGAGTTTCAAAGCCTAAGGGGGAGTTAGTCGTATTCATCAATATCCTTAAAAACAAAGGGAGATAAGCCTTAATGTTTTTCTTTCTTCTTAGAATTTCTTTTTTGTAAGGATGTTTGTGCTTTCCAAAAAGGGGGAGATTGTTGAGTCAATAAGGTTTTCCTTATGACTTTTCCATTCCTTCTTGTTTTGAAAATCACAAACACCTTATCTTAAGGAAAGTTGCTTTTATAAGAAAAATTTCTTTCTTAAGGAAAATCGCTTTTATAAGGAAAATCGCTTTCTTAAGGAAAATTGATTTCATAAGAAAAATGCTTTCTTAAGAAATTGCTTTTATAAGAAAAATATCTTTTATAAGAAAAATTATCCTTATCTTATTTTCATCCATATTTTTATTAAATATGAGATTCGGATTCATTTCTATTTTCTCAGAATCGTTGAAACTTTGATATAAATCATTCTGTTTTAGGATTCGGATTCTGGATAAGAACTATAAGGAAGTTTCATTCTGAATTCCGGATATGAACTCTGACTAAGTTCTATTCCAGATTCAGGATACGAATTCTGAAGAAGAATTCTCATTACGAATTCTAATGAAGAAATATCATTCCGAATTCCCATTAAGAATTCCAATGAAGAATTCTCATTACGATTTCTGATGATGAATTCCTATTCCGAATTCTCATTCCGAATTCACCTATTAAACAGAATTTGAGTATCTTTGTTTTATACACTCTGAATTAATTCAAACTCCAAAAAATATCTTTGTTAGACTCCGAACTTTTATATTGCTTTCACTTCAAAAATTTTTCTACTCTTATTATTTTCATTACACTCTGAACCTTTACTCTGAAGCGTTCATTCCGAACCTTTGAGTTAGAATTAAAACTATGATGTACTTTCTATTACACTTGTTTTGTTATAAAACGATGTCGTCTGTTTTGTTATAAACTAACCATTGTCTAAGTGACATGTGTACAGGTCCCTCCGATCTTTAAGGAAAATATGACCATTGGAGAAGGAGCCGACCTTACCTATAAATAGGAGCTCATTTGAAAGAGATCGGAGCTGATAGCTGTTGAAAGTGCTGAAAGGCTGACTAATCTACTTGAAGTTATTTCTAGAGAGAGAGGCTCTTATTAACTCTCAAATCTTCATGCGACTCCGAATGTTGGTGATTACATTAGAGGGCTTCCGGGGATAGGAAGACAGAGGTGCCGACTACCTTAAAGTTCGAGGGCTTCCTTGCTGAGGAAGACAGAGGTTTCCAACTACCTAGAAGTTGAGGGCTTGCGGGGATAGCAAGACAGAGACTCCGATCTTCGTATCGAGGGCTTACCCTGGGGAGGGTAAGACAGACTTGCTTGAAAGTATAAATCAAGGGACCTTTATCCAAGTTTTTTGGATACACTTCTCTTTGGGTTAAAAGACTTATATCTTGTTACTTGTAGTTTAACTACTTGTTTTATTTCCGCTGCATTTTGTATTATATGGAAAGTATAACTTTATTATACTTCCTTACTTGTACTCTGATTAATTTAGATTCTATACGCTTTAAGGTAGAATCTCACTTTGTAATCTTTCATTAAGTTTAAATTTCCAGAACCATATTTCCGGAACCTACTTTCGGAATATCTTTCCAAGATTGCATTCGGTGTTCGAGGTGTTGTGAATTTGCTTAGTTTAACTTTGTTAAACATAGCCCTTTTCTTCTCTTAAGGAAAACATAGTTATTCTTAACTAACTTTAAAGGTTCCAAAGGAATTTTTAAGGTATACAATTCACCCCCCCACCTATATATTGAGAATCTACATCATTATTTCGATCCTACATGGGACGTATAAAGGATGGAACTATGGTATTATATATGATATTATACTGGAATTATAATATACCTTTATATCATTATGATTCCATTCTATAAAATATGAAATAGAAATAAAAGTAGCGTTCATGCGTACGTACGGCTTACCGTCTCCATGAACGGAGCATTTCATTTCTTACCTCTAAATGATTACGTGATATTATAAATGCATGTATATAATGGATATATATGATATATACATCATGATTATAATTCGGAATATAATGGATACATGAACAACATGTAATTATAAAGGGTTTATTTTTGACTCAAGTACCAATGATTGTTAAAACAACCGTTATTAACTTAAATAATTACATAGTGTTCATGAAATGACAATAAGTGATATAAAAGGAATAATGAACTTGAAAAGGTTCTTAAACAACTAAAAATTGACTCAAGTTTATTATTCAGGATGTTAAAGAACAATCGAGTCAAGTCAGACCCAAGGTAAGGGACTTCGTCTCAATCTCCTTTCATTGAGGCATATTTTATTTTATACACAACTTTCTTTTATACGGTGTATAAAACCCTTTGACTTTTACTTTTATACAAAAGGAATCTTTTTCTACGAAGTGCTTTACTAAACGAATAAAAGGAATGTTTTTTTAACGTACGTGGTGACAACGACCTTTTCCTCCGCCGCGAGTATTATTTGGTCTTTGGCTTCCTCAACAAGCCGTAATGTTTTTAAAATAAAATAAATACCATATACTCTTTTATGTATTTTGGTATTGAAAATGGTTTTGATAAAAAATTATATTATGATATATTGTGATGTGGAAATTTTATCATTCCTTTATATTGGTTTTATGTTTTATGATTTTATATTGGTACTCGGACATTTTAACGGGTGGTTATGTTATAAACCATATGATTGGTGGTGCCGTGAATACCAGGACGGTTGGTTACGTTATAACCTCCAATGCATTGGGTATGGAATTCGGCCGTATGGCTATTCCATTATGTATGGAAATTGGTCCTATGGCTATTCCATTAAGTGATATGTGTGGAAGTCGACCGTATGGTTATTCCACTTAAGTATGTTTATGTCCCAAGTTACCTTTATATATGATATGTGTCCTTTATATGGGTTTCATGGTAATCCTTTGGTTACAAAAAGGTAAGTAATGATACTTTATTCCGTGAAGAGTTGTTACTACTTTATGAAGGTGAAGGTATTACTTTGATAGAGTATACATGTTTTACTTGATGTTTGAAAAAGTAACAGTTTTCATTCTTTGTGTATCCCTTACTGAGCTTTTTATGCTCACCCCAAGTTTTTTCGAAATGTTTTTCACAGGACTTAAAGTGGAATAATGTCAAGGATGGGATCAAGGGAATTCCACGCTATATAAAACATGGAACTAGACAAGTTTCTTTTTAAGAGTTTTTTTGTTTTGATTATGGAGACTTAGTAGAAGTGTCTACTTTGTAATCTTTTGAGATGTAATAGTTATTTCCTAATTATCTAAAACTCTAAACCTGAAAAGATCCTCAATGTGAATTATTCATTTAATTCAATATTAAGTAAGGTTTAAGGCTGGGGCCTTATACATGGTCCCAATAATGAATAAATATGTGGATATATTTTATGATTTTTTTTACTAATTTAATTACAAAGTGGAAGGTAGAGTTTATTATTGACTTGGGGCCTCATATTAAGATAATTTAGAATCCACTTATCAAATAGATTATATAGATCTTTTGGAATTGAAATATAAGTAACATGAGTTATTTCATAAAGTTTTCATTTATCCTATCACATCAACATAGGTTTTTACTATTTTATTGGAAAAAATATATGTGGTTAAATGAGTTATTTTATTGATTATAGATCATTGAATAAAATCATTGTTATGAGTAACTGTCCTTTTCCTTATAAAGATGATTTGTATGACTAGCTCTAGGGAGTGTATTTTTTTTATAAATGATATAAAATATTAATACCATAAATTAAATTTAAAGGAATAAGATATTATAAACCTATAGTTTTAAACTAGATATGGTATTTATGAGTTTTGGGTTATGCTATTTAGGTGGTCTAATACACCAGTTGTATTCATGGATTTGATGAATATCATTTTATATGACTATTTCGATAATTTTTTGATTTTATTTATTACTGATATTTCGGTATATTATAAAAGTAAATATTATCATGGAAGAAACCAAAATATTTTAATAATAACCATGAAAGAAAAACTATTATATGGAAAATTAAGTAAATATGAATTTTAGTTATAGAATATTTATTTTATTCTAAATATTTATTCTACGTATGTAATAACTATTAACCCTATGAAAACTATATTTTTTAAAGAATATAAAAGACCTAGACATATCAAATATATTTTTATTTTTCTTGTGTTATTGGGTTAATATTAATGGTTTTTTTAAATCATTAAAAGGTTTTCTTACCCACTAACTATGTGAACTTGAATATGAATTGAATTAATTTTGATAAAATAGTATGAGGAATGTTTCTAGAAAATGAAAGGCAGATTGGTGAATGCTCTAGTATTTTCCCTACACAATATAAATAGTGAAATTTCTATATACATCAATTATTATTTGAATGGAAATGTTTTTATTCTTATATATAATTATCAATTAATATCTTATTCATAACATCTATTGAATCATCATGAGATAAATTATCCTACTCGTGATTTGGGACTAGTTGTTGAGTTTTTTCTTTGAAAATTTTGATACATCATTAGTATTAATTAAAATTTGAAATACATACTGATCATAATGGTTTTAATTATATATTTAATCATAAATAGTTTTACATAATTTAAATAATATGAATTAAACTAAAAAGGATTATTATTTCACAATTAATTACCAACTAGAAATATAAAATAATGTTGATGATGATTTGAGTTAAAAAAAAATAAACTAACATTAAACAATATCTGTTTGGAAAATGGTCCCTTTGTAAATGATTTTATGAATGATGGAAAAGAAACTGGTCATGAACGAACATTCTCTGTTTTGTTTCAGGTGTTAGTGTTTTCAAAATTGTTTGATAAAATTAAGAAATATCATAAGGATTTCCTTGATTTTCAAAGAAAGGTGAAACTAGTAAATAAAGGTATGTTTCTTGAATATCCACGTTATAAAGGAGGGTATATTGATATTTGTAAAAAGGTTACGTGTTCCAGATATCTCCTACATGAAAAACAATTGATGTGAGAAACTTATAATTCTCTATTTTCTTTTCATCTCAGATGTACTAATATATAAAGATACCTTTATTATTATTATTATATTGATGGAATGTAGTAATATATTTTAGTGTTTCAAAGAAATTTATGATTTGTTAATTGGTTAAAGTCTAATGAAATTATTTTAATGTGATGATTTGGCCATTTTCAATGTTGGAATGGAAATGGGAAAATATATCTAATAATTTTATACTGGGATTCTTGAAGATATATTAAGGTAACAATGAAATTTAGGTTATTTTTTAATAATTGACTAAATTTTCACATTTATTTACTATTAAATATAATTTTACTTTGGTATATATTTGTTGAAAATAAAACAAGGATATATTATGTTTTCCTGGAGTTTCTATGAATATTTTATATGACCATGACCCCAGGTTTACTTCTTATTTCTGGATATTTCTATATAATTCATTGGGTATTGAATAAACTTTCATTATATACATTCATCCTCAATTATATAGATAGTAATATGAAAATATTCTAACACTGTATGACATTATTCAATATTTCTCTGTGAATTATCATATAATTTGGTATTAATATCATTAATTATTTTATTATTTTTAAAATAACAATTTTTTCCAGTATATAGATGGAACCATCGAATGATTTTATAGAAAGAGGTTTTAAACTTCTACTTATTAGAATAAAATAAATAAATGGATAAAATTAGGACCATAGTTGGTATAATACTTGAATTAAAGGGTAAGTATGATTCAACATCATATATAGGACATCATAAGAAGGTAAAACATATATACAGATAATTGGAATAAAGGTGGGCTATCTTGTTTTTCAAAAAGTGTCTCCGTGAAAATATTTTATGTATTTTGGTAAAAAGGAAAAGTTATGTATGTGGTTCATTATACCAAATGATATTTTAGAAAATTTTGGTTTGGTTGGTTATTGAGTGTAATTTCCTTTAAATTTATCTATGTTACATTATCTGTTTAAATTTTCATAATATATGAATTTTGTGTGGGATGTACCTCATATTCTAATCAAAAGAGTAGTATAGTTAAAATTAATTATTTTGTATAAGGAATTACAATTTCATATTATTTATCATAGAAAAAAATTGGAATGATGTGATTTAACAAATAATGTTTTAGTGTAAAATACCATATGGTTGACAAAGTAACATAGAATTTAGAAAATATTATGATGTAAAATTCACCTATTTTTTATGTAATGTATAAAATATATAGAAAATAATTTTTAAAATTAAGAGAATATAAAAACCCAGGAAATGTTAATAGAAATTAAAATTCATTACATAGTAATACTCATGAATTATATTTTAGATATCTATATTAATTATTAAAATATTATATATTATTTCAATTACAAATAAAATTGTTTTATTATTTTTAAATTTGAGAACATGTGTTATATAGTTTTACATAAAAGAATAATTTCAAAATTTTAGAATTATAATTTTATAAGAAGGATTTAACATCTTAAATAATCATGTTAAATGTATCTTTGAGTTCATTTTTTAGAATTCTCAAAAAATATTAATTTTTCGGAGAATATTTGAACATACCACTTTTAAAGAAAACTACCATCTCTTTAATTTGATTAAAAATCCATATTCAATTTTTTATTGATTTTAAAATTTAATTAGTAAATTTTTATTAATAAAAATAAATTAAATTTCTTGGTAATATTCATTTCACATTCTTATAGTATAAAATAATTTTAATAATTAAAAAAAATACTAGAAAATTGTTTTTCATCACGTTTTATGGGGTAAAATTAAATGTAATTTCTTACACTTCTAGAAATTTTATTTTATAAACTATAATAAAAAAATTTAATCATCATTTCTACATTTTTTAGTGCTGACACTATCATTTTTTCTTTATGAATAGTATATTTGATAAAAAATAAGTTACCATGAAAAAATTTAAAATGGGTTAAAAGAGTTAAATATTTCATTATAAGGCTTAAAACAAAAAAAAATACATTTATAACTATTATTTTTTTACTAATATTTATATTCTACCTCATTTTATATTTGAATATGACTTGCTTTTTATCTTTTTTTCTAAATTAAGTGACTAATATATTTTAATATTTTGAAAAAATAACTATGCATCATCTCCCTCACATATAAAAGGACACTCCCTCTCCTCACTTCTTCACACTTCAAGAGATGCTTAAATCAAACAATACATACCTATATCCCTTCATAATATCCAACCACATGTATTATAGGTTATATGTTGATTAAACTAAATTCTAATGGCTGCTTTAGTAATAAACCTAATGAGGTTTTACAAAGAAGAGTTATAGTTCTTAACCGAGTTTTTATCTATTTATTTCTTCTTTAAACTCCTCCAGAACCATCATAAAAATATGATATTTTAACATAATTATTTCATATATACTAGAATTTTTTTTTATCATATAAACTATTTTAATCACCTTTACAATATTTAGGAAAATTAAAATATGGCTTGTGCGCACGTGTGGACTACCACCTCAACTACAAAATTTGATTCATTTTTCATCACCGGGTCAAATATTGACATAAAATGATTGAAAAAGTGAATATATGTGATATTCATGAAATAATTACCATTATTGTAAGATAATATATCATCTTTGTTTTAAAAAAATTTCCATTGAATAATGAAAATGTCGTATTTTGGTACATTTGGTATACCACCTCAACAACCCATTGTGTTTCATTTTTAATTTTTATCACATAAGGATTTTGAAAATTATATAACTGATGAATAAAAATTACTGGTATAAAAAATTTGTGAATCAATAAAATTATAATACTATCAACATTATTTCTTTTCCAACAAATAGAAAACCAAAAATGTAATTCATGTGTACATATGGACAACTATCTCTATCAAATCGTGTGGTTCATTATTCATGACTTCCTTACCCGGTTGGTTATAAAAATATTTAAATTTTATTAACATTTTAAATATAACATTATAAATATTAAATATATAATACAAACATAACAACTATATTAACAAAAAGATACATGATAATAAATGAAAAAAAAGATTAATTATAATGAAATTAATAGAAAAATGGATTTTATGAAATTATAAAACTAATATAATTTTAATATTAAAGAGTTATACAACATATGATGTAAGACAGGGATTAGGGTATGGTATTTTCTTGTTTAAAATTTTATAATCACTTGCTCTTATATATATGTGATATTCTAAAGGTTTCTAGAATATTATAATTTATTTTCCAAATAATGTTCTTTTTTATATCATACTATTTTTTTATTTATTTTAAAAGGATTAAAAATGAATCATCTCATTGTTTTCATTTTTTTTACTAATAACTATTTATAAAATTGAAAAAATAATTTATTTTAGCATATGTGTATTGACCAACTTTTCTCTCCATTGTAGTCATTATTCATTATCAATATTCCTCTACAATTTAAAAGTATTTTTCAAATAATATATTATTCCCATGATTATATTATTTTTTTCTTATTAATATTTTATTTCAAGGAAGATATATCTTGCTAAATTTTTATGAAAAAATGAAAAGATATTTTCTTATTGGTAGAAGTAATTTTTTCAAGGGTTTAATAATGAAAAGTGAAATATTAATAAATTATGTTAAATAAATGGTACTTAGTAATTATAGATACTAATGGGTGAGTTAGATACATATTATATAATGTGTGAGTCTTATACTTCTTATATAATGGGTGTACTAGATATTGATTTCCAATTAACTATAAATTATCCTTGCCTTAAAATCAGGATTATCCTTTTGATTTTATAGGGATCCTGTTATTTGTTAAATGAGTTAACTTTAATTATGAATATAATTAATTAAAATTACAATGAGGTATTAAATTTTATTATTATGGGTTTTACAATTATTTATTTTTAGATAAAAGGTTTTTTCACAAGTGGATGCGATTTATTATATTGGATGAAAGAATAATTTGGAAACGATAGACATTATATGGGTTATCATGTTTTTAAATTGGCTAATAAATTTATTTCTTTTATATCCTTTACTAATATTTTTTTTATCATCCCACATTTTCAATTATTTTTTATATGGTTAAAGGATGAGTAAGAACAAAGAATAATCCAATATGAAATTCATGATGGATTTCCATGAAAATAAATTATTTTAAATTTTAAAATATTTATGTTGTGGTAAATGGAAACTAAGTGGAATGTATCCAATATTTAATGTATGGGTTTTTTAGGTAAAATTTATGACATAATTCTTTAAATTATAAACAAATAAAGGTCTTCGGGAAGGAAATAATGTGAATAATTTTCTAAAAACACAAGACAATGTAATTATTTATGGATTTTTACTTATAAAAGGTTTAGTCACCACATATGTGATGTTTTTATTTAATTGGTTAATGAGATATTGTTATCCAATCATTTAATTGTGATTTATAATGGTGTTTTATGTTAGAAAAATTTGAGTCTTTAATTAGTTTCAAGAAAATAGGATAAAGTATTTCAAGGAATTAGGGTTCTTTCGGACTGACCAAGTTATATTTCTAGGTTGTGGATGCTAAGAAATTACTATATCTAGAATCTGAATATTTTCTTACATAATTTATTACTTAAAAATTTTGTTTCATACTATATTTAATTTTCGTAATACATTATTCATAATTTATGAAAGGTCATGTGTTCCTACTATCTAGTGACAGGGGAACATTCCTATACTAGATAGAAAGAAAAATAAACAAAAATATTCTATATTTAATAAATAAATGAAAAATAAATATATTATAATTTTTTCTTTATGGTGTTATAATGTCGGGTGAGAACATATGTATATTTTTTGTGAAGAAATTAATCATTTATACAACAAATATTATACATAATATTTATTTGTGTTTAGTATATGTCAATTTGGGCTTGTGGGAGGTTCTGTGAAATGCTGTTGGATGATATAAGAGGTATATTTAATCTCATTTTATCTCCTATTATTTTTAATCCCTTGTTGAATTTCATTATTATTTTAATTATTTTTATAGGTGTTTTATTAATATATTTTATCTAGGTCCTCCTTAATGGCCCAATTTTATTACTTTATTATAGTGAATATCACATTAATATGTATGATATATAATTTATTTCTCAATTTAGAAATACAATTATTGATATGATTAGTAATGATATTTATTATGTGAATTTTCACGGGTAGTGGGATTTTCGATGGGACATATAATAATTTGATGAGTTATATTGGGTGCTTCTTTTTTATGTTGATATTGTTACATGGTTGGAAGTAATGTTATGTAAAAATATTATTTATACATAGGGTTGTGTGTTATATCTAATGTTCTTTTTTTAATGATACTATATTTTAACAAGGATCATTGTTTTAGAGGGAAAATCACTAGGATGTAGTTGTATATTTTCAAGGGTGATGTGTTGTAAGACTATAACCTAAAGTTATTACTCTTTGGGGTGGTAATATTTTAGGGATTGAATTTTTAAAGAAAATTAGTCATCATTTTAATTAAGTAATAATAATATATTATATTTAACGACTTCAGGTTCAAGTATATTGATGATGTTTTAAATATTATCTTTGTTAGTGGGATGGTTACTAACAATGTATGATTAATATTTTTTATGGTTATAATAATGATATATATTTCTAGAAATCTTTGTGGGTAAAAACATTCCCCAAGGGTTTTTTTTCTATAATTTTGAATTTATAAATGTTAAATGTAATTTTTTTTAGTTTAAAAAATATATGATCAATCACCATCAATATCATTATGATTAATTGAAATTTATTTAATTTTATAGATTATTTTCATAAATGTATGTTTATAGATATTCATTATTATTAAAACCATGATTTTTTCTATCATATGAAATAAAATGTTCTTGTAAGAAAATCACTTCATTAGGATCTCTAATTGTGTTAGGTGCATTCATGAGATCTTTTATAGACTAAATGAAGTCATTGGGGTTACCATGAAATTATTATCTATATGATATCAGTTCTTGATTCCTTAGGGTACTTTATGGTAAAATGTATTGTAAATAAGTGTTATATAAAATAAAAAATATATTTGTATCATTTTAAACGCATTCTTTATAGCCTCTCTCATTAGTAGAGTAGTAAAATGTAGACTATGATCCCTTGAGGATTCTAATATATAAGATGATAATGATACTTTTTAGTGAGATATTAAGAATACATCAAGATATTGGGGTATGACATGACTCGACTAATCCGGCCCTCTCTTCAGATGGTAGATAATTTAGTGTGATACCAAAAAAGCACATCCAATAGGCCAAGGTCTAATGAATATCACCAAGAAGGAATTAGAATCATTGATGGGAATATCCTATATCAAGATATAATGAAAATTAATATACAATGAATATTAATAAAGGGGAATTTTTTAAATATATATCATTAATCAAACTTTATGCAATGCATGCATGATACATAAAAATATAAGAGTAATTCCTTATGGGAAACTCCTTAAGAAACATAAAAATGTAGTATAGAAATAAATAACAATAACTAAATCTAAAAATTAGAAATCCCTCTTCAATATGAGGTCTCCAGGAATGAACACTATTAGATATCACACACTATCATATACCATAATACACTAATTTTTATGTATTATTCCAACACTGACAGCTCTATATCTTTTATTGACTTCAATAATCTATGGGATCAATACATAAACACAAAAAATTTTGGCTTGATACACATACAATGGTGTTCATAAATATAACCTATAAGAATACTTGAAAACTCAATGTAAATATACAATAATATGACATCTCAAATCCATGACTAAGATAAATAATGAATGGAATAATAAAGGAAACATATATCCTCTATGGTCCTGAAAAAAATGGGATTAAAGAATGTCATTATTCATAGTTATGATCCCTAAATGATTATATCTAAAAAGTAACCATATATTCTAGAAATCTCTCAAGACATTTAATAACTATATCACCCATTATTGCTTTAGGCTTGACATTGTAACCTCTAAAATCTATATATTGTTGTCATCTTTGGGGACCATGACTCACTAAGTAGTGCATGTCAGAAAATGGGGGTACTGAAACATATAGAGGACAAGGACCTCATCGTATGGTGCATGCATCGGTCAAGGGGTTTAGAAAACTATTTGTGGAATACCCTACACCCCATCAAAAATATAATAACCTAACCCACTATGTGGATAGTGTACACATGCCCATTGATTGATATTCCCCTAGGGGTTTAATGACTCTCTATATTCTCTAATAGTATCTCTCAATTTCCTATTATCATCTCTACAATATATTAAACACCAACTAATCAATTTACAAAAATACACCCATTATTATTGAGATATATACACCATAATTTTCAATGTGGAAAAAACACTAAATAGACTACTTAAATGTATGATGCTTACACTCTCGTTAGAGAATACTAAAACCACTTAGGGTTGTCTTATATATAGCATGTACTCTTTTGTACTAAATGTGTATAACTAGGGTGATAGTCAGGAAAGAACCACCCCAACCAAATTTATTTCGTGTCAACCTACATGAAATATCTCAGAAAGCTACATGATGTATGGGATCAGAATATAATTTTGCGATGTTATACTAGATACATGAAATCATTTCAACTTGATATAAATAGTGTGCTATACAATATTACATGACTTGTGTATTGCATTACAAGTAAATGTTAAAGTATTTTTTAAACCTCTAACACATCATTGAATTAAAAACATTCTGTAAAAATTTTATCTACATTATTTTATAGCATAATATATACTTCCTGATCATAACAACAAATGAAAATGTTATTATTGTCTGTAGAATACCAATATTTAATATAATAATATATTTAATAATAATGAAATGCTTCATTGTTACTTATTTCTAGTTAAATGGTGATAAATAAAAATAATTTCAAAATAATAATCCTCTATTGAAATAATAAAAAATTCAATGTGTTGACTTGTTATCACATTAAATATTATTTATTTTATCATCCTAAATTATTTCTATGCTCATAAAATATCTCTAACTCAATAAATATTAATTTATATATAACATTAATATTCTTATTATTATATTTTATATTTCTTAGAATATTTATATAGTTTATAATTTAAACACATTTTTTAATACTTTATAAATCTATAAATGTTTTAACTTTATTTTTTCATTAAAACTAGTTATTAGTCGTGTAATTGTTTCCTTGAAATCTCATAGTAGTTGAAACATTTCTAAGATAAAAAAATGAAGATATTTAAAAATAATATTTAATATTTTCTCCAATGAATATTTTAATGTGAATCATATAAAATTTATTCAATAAATAATAAATATATATTATGATTAAATTAAAATAAATATATGTTCATAGTTTTTCTTATCCCGAAGATTTCTATGTTATTTGTATTGATTTTCCTGGACCAGGCCCATAATATTCTCATCATTGATGAAATAAAAATCAAAACATAATTAAATGCTAATTTTTAAACAAAATAATATATCCATAATCATTAATCATATGATTATAGTTTGTTATCAGTAAGATAGACATAAAAAACATGTCATCAGATTATTCTAGTTCAGACAATCATTTTTTGATGTGTATATCATAGGAGAATCTTGATTGTAATAATAAATTATTTTAACCATGAATTAAATAATGATAAATACATATAAAAATATAGGTATTAATTATTTTATGGTCAAAAAAGTTGACACCACAAGTCAAAATGGTTTCCATAAATTTGAAAGGTCAGGAATTTGATAGGAATTGAACCTAAATCCTCATTTCATAATTAATAATATAATATAAAATTATTCGTTAATGTAAAAAATAAATAAACAACACAAAATTATTTAATATTTTCAATATTTTCAATACTTATAAGATTTTTTTGGGAATTTTAAATAAACATCATTTATTATTCCTTTCATCATGATAAAAAACCATGATTACATCCAAAGAAACTATTTAACAAATATTCAGTATATTAATATTCCATATTACTATGTCATTATCATTGTGAGTTTCATAATAATTTAATCATAGTTTAAGGAATATTATAATATAAATGAGTCCAAATGAATAATCATGAGTCTTAACTCATAACAAAAATTTCATTATTTTAATAATTCGATCATTGTCACTGTGAAATATGCTTATCGATGAAACTAAATCCAACATTACTATGTGATCCAATGAAAACTACATCACCAAAAATTCTCTGTATCTTTTTAGGATTTATCTTGATAGAATATATAATACTAAAAAAATTTATAAAAGATTTATCATAAATAAATATAATACAATTCGTTAAAAAATCCCATAAAAATCTATTTATGAATAAAATTAGTGATATAGATATTATATATTATAATTCCTTAAAAACAAATCAAATAGAATTTACCAAATTTCAAGATCAATAAAACTATTATAAAAACATTAAAATGTTAATCATAGGGGAAACATATAATTTTTTCCCTAAAAGGATCCAAAAATCAATCTCAAAAATGTTCTTATGTCTCCCTTCAAAAAAAATATCAATCGCAATATCCTACTGAATATTAAACCATTTCATCACCAAGAAATCTTCTCGAGCTAAAAAAAATGAAAACATATAGAAACATACCTTTTTGAAAATTTACCCATACACCCAATTAATAATACTCTATTGGTATAGGCTATATGAAACCCATGAACACTATCAGTCATGAAAAAAATCTATATTTATACCAAATTTATCCTAATTAATTTCCCTTGATTTAAACTCTTTCATAAGGTTTCCACGTTTCAAGACCATTTAGAAAAAGACACATCAAATTTAGAAAATCTTATTATGAAACTATTTCCATGACACAATATTAATGACCATTCAATCCTAAAAACCTTCAGTGAAAATCAAAAACCATTAACATATATATTAATAATATTATTTGTCAAAGGTAATACTTCTGATATAGTAAAACTCCCCACGTATATAGATAAACCTATAAGTTAATTCACAAAAAAAGGATATCCTACATTAAACCATATTATAGGGTTATTTAATAAATTATTTCACAAAAACCTTATAAACAATCTATGAGAGATACTTTTTTAGTTCTTGTTAAACTTTTAATCATCCCCAAAAAATCAATCCCAAAAACATTCCTAAGAATATATTTAGAATTCTTCTAGTCCCAAGATCAATCATTCACAAATTAATAGTTGAAACCATAGTGGCATACCTCTTAATTTGAATAGTATTTCATCCATTATCAATGATAACCATTATGGGTTGTGGTATCCATTTATGAAATTTATTGAGGAAATCATAAGGAAATGACCGAATCATTTCAAACTACTAGGAAAAAAAATAATGTGTTCATCGTTGTCCTATTATCCCATCTGAAGTCATAAAATCCTAACTTATTTAGAGAAAACTTTAATATGGACTTCAGAATGCATGATATATCAGAAAAAAACTAGAGATTCCAAAAAACTAAACTTGTAATTAAATAACCCAAAAAACGTATCAAGAACGACCATATGATGAAAAACAATGCCTGGGTAAATAGACACCATTATTGTCCCATACCCCGTTTATAGAACGTACTTTAAAATTTACCTGCACAAAAACTGAGATGGGTATTGTGGAGTCACCAAATTAAAACCTTATTGAATGATTATATATACTAGATCATTTTTATAATCCATTCAGAATAAAATAAATAAATACTAGATCATGAAATATCTAATAATTATTACTTCCATAGTGGCTCTCTATAAATTTTTTATATGTGAGGTCCATTACAATCGATGAGTACATTCTACACCAATATTTTCTATCAATATCAATTATATTAATGCTAGGTAAATAGACATATCCTCTAACTATTTTGCATATAATTATTATAAAGGTAATAAACAAGTATTGAACTACTATGCAACATTGATTTTGAGCCATCACATTCTCAAATTTCATAAAGGCCAACAGCTAGATCACTATAATAATATCATACTAACGTATATGGACCTCACTAATGATAGAATTTCACCTCCATAGTTCACCACATTGTTTTTTATCTTGAATCTAGGAGAAACCACAAAATTCCTATGATTCTCACCCTCCATTGTAGACAAAATTTGTGATATCCTAAGACTTTGAAAAGCACTTGGTTCATTAATGCATACAACACACAATATCAAGCTTAAAGTATCCATAAAATTTATTATTTAAATGATATTTCTATAAAATATTCATTAAATAAGTAATTATGAATAGTATTATGTTAATTATAAAATATATATAAATTTAATACTTAATACAAATGTATTGAATAAATCTTCGGAAGTAATATGTTGTTTTTTAATGAAATCATTTTATGCTTCTAAAATAAATTTTATTCAATAATTAGTTTCAAATATTTTTTTTGAGATAATAATATAATTAATTTTGAGAACTTTTAAAAATTAAATATAATTTTGGAAATCAACATACCCAAAATATCTTAGGGTGAAATTTTGGATTTTTCTGAAAAGTTTTATTTTTTAATGAATATTGAAAATGCTGATTTTTGTAAAACTATTATATATTTTCTATTAAATTTACCATTATGATTTGAATTTTATCTAAAATTAACATAATTATTATTTAATTACATATAATTTAATTAATTACGTATGAATCAGCACTATAATTGATTTTGGTATATGTTTGTTTTTTGTGTAAAAGACCCATTTTTATATAAAACAGTTTTTATTATGTTTCAAATATTTAAATTAAAATTGATTTCTTATACATCTATGAATTGAATCCTGTAAAATAGAGACCTTACATATAATTGTGAGGTAAATATTTATTAAATATTTCTATTTTTTATCACTGTAAATAGTAACCTTAGTAAATATTATCATCTCAGAATGAGATTTCATCTCAATTTCCCTTTATTAAGGAATTTTTTAATGTTATTCATATAATTAATTTTATATATTTTATCTAATTATCCATTAAAATTATATCCTTTATAATCCATTATATATTATGTAACAATTTAAATTAGCTCATTCGAAGGGATTTCACTCAAATGATAACAAGTATTATGGGGTTTCTTAACTCAGTTTACATTCATTAAGTTATAAGGCTTCTATATTGAATTTTTTCTTCCATTATTTTTTTGTCAATTAAATTATAAATTTCTTTTATATATTTAAACTTTTCTTATTTTTATTTACATATGTTTATATAATCACATAATGGATTAATTATCACATTAAAAGTTATGATCCTTCTAAGGTATTTCTTTGACTCAATATCATTTTCTTGAGACATATTCCATGTCGGGTACAATGATTTTCTGGTATTGTGAAGTTCCAACCTTATGAATGAGTTTTGATATATTATTAATTAAATTAATGGTATTTTCATATTTTTATGATACTTCTTATTTAAATTAATTATAATTCAATGTTAATAGATTGGTAAAAGATTCATGCTAGAATCTCTCTTCTTTTTGAGGTTGTTTATGTTCATGGTTCCTTTGGGGAAATATAATTAACTTATTTCTTTGAAAAAAATATATTTTCTTCTTTGATTTTTTCCAATGTGGTTTAAATTTTAAATTTTCATTTCCTATAATATTTATTTTATAGACATCGAAATAATTTATTAAGTGATATAGATCATGTATCTTCTTTTAAATATATGATATTTCTCTTCCATAACCACGTTTTATAAATTATTTTCCAGAATTTTATTTTTTTAAATTCAATGATTTATTATGTTCATTTTCAAGTATCTTTTACTTTATTTAAAAAAGTTTTAAAAATCAAAATTTCTTAAAAAATTCCAAACTTGTTATTTTTAACTTTTTATAGAAGTGGGAAAAGAATATTTTCTTTTAACATATATGGAATGAATGAATTAACTCTCCATATTATTGTAATTTTATTTGAGGTTTACAATATAATTTTCCATGGTTATTCTGTAATAAAATTATTTTATTAAAAAAAATATTTTTAATAGCAGCAAAAAATAAAATTTTCCTTAGATTTCATATAACCGTTTTAAATGGTTTTTTATGTTATTTTCATATATATAAACATATCTAATTATATTAATTATAAAATTAGGGTATAATATTATAATATCATTCATATATTTTCATTGAATAGTTTATAATGATTTTTTAAATAGGTTTTCAAGAATCCCATTTATTTATCAAAGATAAATCACATTATAAATAAATGGAAATGGTTGTTATAAGGTTGATAGTGAAATTGAATGATTGCATGGCTTGTATTCTTATATAATACTAAAACCATATTTATAATGATGGTTGGTCCCAATATAGATCATGAAGATTGGTAATCCCAATACAATTGTTTCTGACCCTTTCGATGGGGTGCACATCTGTCTGTTTCGGAGGACATGCTGCTTGTTTCCCCGCATTCCATCTTTCCATAGGTGGGTGGCATCCTTCGCTTATTCATGGATGGTTTATCCTTGATTTAAATTGGATGATGGGATTTTGGCTCCTCCTTTTGTGTATTCCTCCTCGAAACTTGTTACCTAGTTCGGGTCTCCCTCATAGAGTTAAGATGTTGTTCGTTAAACTATTCCATGTGACATGTCTTCATGAACTCTGATTAATTACACTTATTTTGTCAGGATATTCCAAGGGGTCTAGTCATGTAATAAATTTTTGATTAGAGGAGTATTCACGTTGGAAATCGCTGGTGTGTCTGGACACTGGAACACTGATGCATTTGGGTTTCTACCCCTTATGATAGGGCTTCTCAAGGGCATGGAATTCTGAGGAGTCCCACATTGAAGGAGGCAGAGTTTTTTTCCATAGGCATGTCTCTGAGTTTTCCCTCATCTTCAAATTTTTAACACAAGGTATGCCTCATGTTTAACATTATATGGAGATGGATCAGACTGATCATAACACTGACAAGAGTTGATCATATGGGTGCAACCCCTAGAGGGAACACTGATATTGGGGCTAACGTGTGGTTAGTATCCCAATTTCTACTAAGAGAAGTGAGAAAGTGGATGACATGATCTCACCAGGATGTGGCGGCCCAAGTAATAATTAGGATGGGTGTGGATAGTTGAGTGAAGTGATTGGAGAATGTGATGGGACCATTGTAAGAGTGATGGTGATGTTGGGATTGAGTCTCAAAGAGGCTTCCTACATTTTCATGTGGTAGGATATCAAAGTCAACATAGTTAGGTGAGGCGATAGGACACCTAAGGAGGTGACCTGTGATAATGGATGTGTGGATGGGACCCTGAGGAAATAGAACCTTCGGGTTGAGGCATGATCTTCTTGGCACACAAAGGATCGAGGGAAAGACCAGGATGAGACATGGGTGATGGTCTTGAACCTCAGGGAGGCTTCCTACATATCCCCAATGCAGGGAATCAATGTCCATGTAGTTTAGGATGGGGGTATATAATCCTGGTGTACACATAGAACAACAACCCCACGGTATATTGGGGCTTACACGTGGTTAGCATCCTGGGTTGGTCTAATTCTATGGGGTGTAACATAGATGTGGGTCCCAAAAAAGGGGACTACAATGGCTTACTGTCAATTGTGGACTACAACATCTTACTACTGGATGTGTTCAATGGCATACTGTTGAATGGGGTTCTATTAGCTTACCACTGGTTGGGGAACACAACGGCTTACAATTGTTCGGGGTTTAACCTCAGGGAGGCTTCCAATATACCATTTCTGGGAGACAAGGATCAAATCCCATGAAGTTCGAATGGGTATGTTTTAATGTCTTGGAGGAAAAAAAGGGGGAATAGATTTTAACATCATGTCGGATGAGGATGGACCGATGTGAACGGGTCAGGTCAAGTTTGTGTTGGGAATCAACCAATGGTAGGATTCCTACATACCTTGGCTTGGAAATGATCAAAATCCAAATTGTTCTAGATGTTTTGTGAATCGATGTGAATGGTTCGGGACCAGTAGGTTGTGGTCTTGAACAACAGGGCAGCTTCCTATGTACCTCGCCTTGGCAAGGATCAAAGTTCACATATTTTGGAACAGTGTATTGGTGAACCACTGTGATTGGGTTAGGACCAGTGGGTGTTGGGATTGAACATTAGGGAGGCTTCCTACATACCTTACCTTGGAAAGGATCAAAATCCACATTACTCTGAATGGTGTATTTTGGGTTATTCTCTAGGGTGGACCAAAGAGGATTTCATGGTTGATGCTTACTCTAAGCCCATGTGAGTCATGCTCAGTGTGAGAAATAGGAGAAAGAAAAGACCTGAAAATCACATTGTGAAAGGAGCATCTATGGGAAGTTGAGTGGGGATTACACGTGGTTAGAAACCCAAAGAGGAAATAGGGGATTACATGTGGTTAGCATCCCAGGAAGATAGAGATTGGGACTTACTCTAGGATGGAGGCTCGAAGGCAAAAACTCACATAGGGAGAGTTATAAGAAAACGAAGGTCCATGTGTCTATCTCTCCACTGGTCTTTTGGCAGGGAGGAAGAGAGGAGATGTAGGAATGCTGCCTACGACAAGAAAGGATAAGGTCTTACACCTAATGGTTTACCTTCCCTGCGGACATGCACCACTCTAGTAGAGAGGATTTCATTCCATGTAAGGAATATCTCTCTTTGGTGGAGACAAGCGGCTGTAGTGAATTTCTGAGATAGAGCACCCTGCATACGAGGTGGGTTCAATCAGTAGCTCGGATAAGGCAGGTTCACTCCACACCCCTAGGACTAACATAACTAATACCTTCATGCCCATTGGTAAGGGAAGGAATTATCAATGCTGTAGTGAGGGTGTGTTGGGGAGTGATCCACTGAGGGTCTCATGTTAGTGTGGCTATGTGAAAAATCAATAGTCGTTAGTGTGCCTATGCGAAGAATCATTAGTCTAAGAAACACAACATGAAACACCTACCAAGAGAACTTGAAATCACTTCGTACAAACCTGGAGGCTCGTAAGGGAAAGGTGATTGTAGAGAAAATGGGTTCATAGGAGGAGGCCTCAGGAATCTATGGTGCTCCATGTAGTATAGGGGCTTCGCGAATAAGTATTCTTCATAATGTGGGGTGTGCTAGCCTAGGCATATGGCATAGGTGCACATGTTGGGTGCTTCACAAAGAATAAAGGCTCTCGCAAAGTAGGTCTTCACGAATCAAGGTGCCTTGAAAAGCATTGCACTATGAAACAGTGTGCCTCGTAAAGCATAGTGACCTTGCCTTAGCATATGGTTCGCATGTGCATGGATAGTACTTCGATAATCCTAAGTTCTTTGCAGATACCCGAGTCCCCTTAAGGATATCCTTCCTTTGTGATGGCTCGTGGGCTCTACGAAGGGAATCTATTCTTGAAGATAGGTTATGTTTAAGATAATGGAAAGGCACTTCACAATGCTAAAGAACCACGAGGAGTTAATTTTTCATAGAGATGAAATTGATTTTAGATTTGAGAGATGAGGAGGTGAATGGTCAGAGTATCCTTCCTTTGGGCTCAGGGGAAGACTGGTATTTATTGTCAATAGGTGGTGCAAAACTGGGAGTGCATGACATGATGCCATGTGGCACATTGTCATAACTATGGAGCCTCCTTCCTCTTTGATCTATAGTGGCTTCACAAACATCTTTTAGATCATAGAGCCTCCCGCCTCTTTGCTCCAAGGTGGCTTTAAAAACATCCTTCGAATCACAGATCCTCTTGCCTCTTTGCTCTGTGGTAGCTTTGAAAAAGTCTTTCGGATCATGGAGCCTCCCACCTCTTTGCTATATGGAAGCTTCGTAAACATCATTCGTATCAAGGATCATCTCACCTCTCTGCTCCACAACAGCTGCAAAGGGGGGTGTATTCATACTAGTTACGGTGTTGCGGGGCTCTGTGAACAGGCTTCACGAGGTAGCCACAATGGATTTGGTGTCTTAATTGTGTTTTCTTTTCCACTTCACATGTTTTTGTGCCAACAAATTATCCCCCCCCCTCATACTTGGATCCAAGGAAGAAATGAGGATTTATGTCTGAGGGAAAATCGCCAAAATATTTATGCCAATCGCAAAGCCGACTCAAAAACAAGTTTTGTGATGCGGGGAAAGGACGTGCGGGTGGAGAGCGTTGTGAAGCTCGCTGTGGTCGGGCATGCAGTGAAGCAAAGGGGGGAATCGCCTATAGATAGGGGAGGTTGACAACTCTTTTGTAGTTTATCATCTTCACATTTTAGTGATTATTCTCTTGATTCATGAAGCTCTGCACTCTCTATAATTTCTCTTTGTTAATTAGGCCTCTCTGCTTCACAGCACACAGTGAGTCCTTCGACTCTGCAAGTGTACGCACTGCGGGTTATGCCTGTGAAGTCTGTAGAAGGGATCTGTGAATTGTATATGTGACTAATATTCATTATTTGGGCTTCGCAATCATGCACCACAATCCAAGAGAAAATTTTAAAAAAAAATAAAGACTGAATGGCTCATCAGGAAGCTTCCAGGGGGTCCGGGTAGATGATTCCCATAGAGAAGAAATGGAAAATAATTCGAGCATTGGACAACAAATAAAGATCCATTCAGACCATTAGTCACTAGTGGACCTACTGTCAGAGGGTCATGCGATCTACCCTCTATGAAAAAGGTTTCCATTGTATGGATTTGTCTTGAGGGATGACATTTTCATTCCTAAAGCTAGTAGGGATGAGCTGGCTTACAAGTTCAAGAGTATGTCATGCTAGTACCCGTGGTTCAGCGTTGCCTATGGCCATGCATTGGAGAATTTCACACCCATTGATGTTGATTTCTTGTACAAACATGTGAATAAAATTGACGGGAAGGTATTTTAGCCAGAGACATCCCCTCCACTATTCCACACCATCCTAAAGGTGGCCTTGGGGAACCCGGAGAAGGGGTGGACTGATTGGTGGGATTTGCGCCAAGGTGGAAAATTTACGGATGACTGGGTGTGGGCCTACTGGTAAGGCACCTCATGTGAGGAGTTCGGGGAGGATGTGGGTGAGTGGTCTAGTATGAGGCATCTTGGTCTTCCCAATTTCACATATTTCATCAAAAGCAGCTGATGCTAAATCTATTGTGCAGGTGGTCATCGAGGACCAATATCTTAAATATTCACCATGGCGAGGTTGGAATCAGCCTCTGGGATTTGTACCAGAACTTGGGGGTCCTGATATTGGGAGAAATGTACGATTAGTAACTCTCTGCAATGAAAACATGGGAATACCATGAGAAGATTTTGCCATTGTAAAAGGCAATGATGGACCTTGTTTTAGGGGCGGAAAAGTAGTCAATGAGGGACGTCCACATTAAACAATGGTTCTTGCAGTTCCTGCATTTCCCCAAAGATAGACAGTTTCCTGTGAGGCCTCGGACCTTCCCAAAGTGGGTTCAACGTGGCAAGGAGCATTCATATTGGAGACTCCTAGAGGAAATACAATGGAAGATATGTGGATTCAGTGTCACTAATAAGGAGCAATTGGTGGTTAGGTTGGCTGCATTCAACTCAGCGCTTATCTATGACTGGATCCTTCCATTGAGGGATACAAACATGGGAATGCGACTAAGGACATTTATCATGGAGTCCATGTTGGCAATAGGGGGACAGGTCAAACATGGGACCCCGATGCTCGCTAAGATGTATAAGGTGTTGTGGCACATCAGAAATGGGATGAAGCCATAGAGTAAATATGGGTCATTATATCTTCTGCATGAGTAGATAGCAGTGCATATTAGGGGAATATACTAATATCTAATCCCCATTTCCCCTATGGGGTCAGATTTCCACCCAGCAATTCTGACTATGGCGCGGATCTTTCCAAATAAGTTAACTATGTAGTGGGTGCTGAACCGAATCTGGAAGGCAGACGAGTTCAACTTCCACGTGTTCTCGTTGCAAATAGGTGTGTTCACTAATGATGGACAAGGAATAGAAGAACATCGGTCCTACTTCTTGGCATTTTGGGGTGGATACCTTGTGGCTCAGAAAGATCACAAGCCCCTCTATGATCTGTACACCTCGCACAGCTTTGTGAGGAAGTTTTGGTGTATGCAGTGGCTGACCTCGCGGGTCTACTTGGGGTTGCGCCATGAGGACCACCCATGTTTGATGATGTAGATGTGTCTGATGTTCACACTGTAGGATTGGAATATGCAGAATGAGCTACATACTACCACAATGGCGTATGGGTTTGTGAAGTAGTACGCCAAGATCTGGGTGGGGCCTACCTGGAGGAGATGCTAAAGTAACAAACTGTCTATTTTGATGACAGGGTTCCTCCCCTACCTCTTGGTCGAGGCCAGAAGGCAGCAAGGACATCTTGTCGGGTTGGGGTTGTAGTAATGGTAAGACCCACACCAGTCGAGAGGCAGGTGGTGGCAGTGGACCCGGTGGTCCGATAGGAGCAGAGTCGTCAAGAGTGGAGGCTGCCAAGGTGATTCTGTAAGATATCCAATCGAGCTACGGGGAAGCGGCTGGGCCACATAGATATTCCGGAAAATTTCGTTTTCTTGGAGGCTTGGGATATCTAGGACGTCAATAGAAAATTTTTCATCTTTTCTGAGATGTGGAAACATTTGAATCACCTTAGGATGGATTTTTTGAGGATTTCTCTTATTAGGGCCGACTTTTCTCTATCCTAGGCAGAGTGGAATCGGTGCCTTTATTAAATGGAGGACTTCATGCACTCCTAGGGTGTTCTATATCTAATGAAATACTGAGTAAAGGTGTTTCTAGATTCAATGAACCCTCCGCAATTGTCATCTTCTTAATTGAGAGAAATGTTTCCCTTACCGGAAGATTCATATGAGTCCACCTGGGAGAGGAGGCCGGTGGAGGGAGCCCTCTGGAGGAGGGTGAGGTTGGCGATTCAGACTCGGAGCTGGAAGAATTTTTGGAGGCCCTTCAAGTAAAATTCTAACCACCTCCACAGAGTCTACATCCATGTTATTTAGGAATTCTCTAATAAACATCTAAAATATTCAAGAGGTCCACTTATGTAAAACTTTCTCTTGTCCAATAGTAGATGTGGTTGTGGGGACTTCGGGATCTATGCTAGCGGTTATAGTGATTTGTGTGCATAGAAGGAAGGTGACACCTAGGGGGTTCTTACGGAGTTTTTTTTACTTCCCAATAATATACCGAGGTCTATGCCTCGGGGTTCTCATTGAAAAAACTCAAGCGTGATACTGTCTATTCGACCTCTATGTTTCACTTTTATGGAACTTTTATCTATCACCCATTGACCAGATCAACTGATGATCATTCACTCTTATATGCACAGTTCATCAAATGGAGTGGGCTTCCTTAGAGAGTTAGGTTGGAGATCCTGGTGGCCCCTTTCCTGGGGGAATGTTGATGGTCATGGAAGCAGACGTTCAGACTGACCAATATGCAACGCTTTTGATCACTGGTGGAACTGTCAGTAGGACAGAGCCTGAGATCATTGAGGTGGGATCCAACGACGAGGATCAATCGTACAACATGGGTCCTGATATGCCTTATCAGACATCCGATGTAGACCATGATGATGAGTTCTTGGAGGCATTCCCAACATACGAACCTGCCAAACCTAAAGACCGGGACGAAATGGAATCTGATGAAGATAATAGCAGTATCATCCATTGTCAATCATAGAAACTGATCAAGAACTTCATCTGGAAGACTCCTCAAATTTAAGGGATAGACCAGATGGGGAGACTTTCCTCCCGCCTATGCGATTTGTGCACTTGGGGAGTGGATGCCCAGTGTCCTCATATTCTCAATCGAGACCACATGGCGGAGAAGATTCAAGAGCATGATCTTAGCCTTGTTGTAGGCTGGAAATAGAAGAAATCAGTGAACATAGAGAGGCTCCAGGAGGCCGAAAGTGAGATTCAGTAGTTTCATGAATGAGCAAATGCGCATTCTACTTTCATCAATGCACAATCATAGCTTTTTTCACACCTAAAGGGACAGCTAGAAGAGGCTTAAGAATGGATGGAGCAACCCTCTTAGGATATGGATATCATCCAAACTGATGAGGAGTGGGTCCATATTGCGGCTGATGAATTACGCCCCATTATTGCTAAGGAGGAGTGGGAAGTAAACAAGTGATAGAAGATCATGAACTCCACAATCCGAAGAGTGTCATAACTAGAACTCTCTATTTAAGAGTTCAACCCATCCATGGGAGGGTTCAATCCTTGGGTTCTATAACACGCAAAAACTTTTTAACAAACGTTCATTCTTTGATTGTTTATTATTGATGAATTCATGGGTTTTGTTGTTTATTTTGGTCTACTGCAAATCTGTTACATTTGTGAAATATCCATCGATAAATACATAAGCTCACGTGGGTTGGGACTGATATGAGAAACAAGGGATGACCACCTCGTTATTCCATCCAAATATGATAGTGTCGACCATGATTAGGGTGTCCAGAGTTTGAACAACCATTCCGAATATCCAAGAATAAAGGGGGAGGCCAGACTAGAGGATTAAGTTCTCAGAACAGTGGAAATTCCATTTTCCCAACATTCTCTAGTGTATAAACAGGGTAATTCTAGAGGCATTAGAATCAACCCAAACAGATGGGACGTGGAAGGTGTGAATCACGATACCCATAAATTCATAACATTGTGGGGGTGGTGTGACAATGAAGGATAACTATTGACCATGTTCAAAGCACATTATCCAAATTTCATTAGCTTGAAATGGGGATAAAAATGAGGGTTGAGCAATGGCCATGTTATAAATATGGGTCCTGAATCAATAATGATATCCATTAATCTTGCAAAATGTTGGCCAAGGAAAGTAGGTGAACCATAGGGCGAGCATCTGTAATGCCAGGGGGTTCTTTTAGACATGAAATAGGACAAGGGTCCAAATAAAATACATGAAAATCATGGAGTGTGGAGTGATGGGTTGTTCGAATAGAGTCTAACAATTTGAAATTACGCCACTATGGTTGAAACACATTAGGTGGGTGCATCGGTCTAGTTAGGGATCATACCTTTCCTCTAAACAAGACCTCTCTATTGTGGACCATGAATGCCTTGTGGTTTTACGTCATACCAAAAATGATGATAAACATGTATTTTAATGTCGTACAATGTGGATGGTGAAAATAGTTTTCAGGTCATACCGCTTGGACCATGATCAGGGTCCAGGGGAAAGAAGGGTTAAATACTATGAGGTTGGGCCCAAGTTGAAATGTGTGGGCATCACTACGTATCTCATAAGTGTAAGAATCAAGCAAAATTTAGTTCTTAAACATGGTGTGGTCAGAGACCAATGGTGGTTGAAGAAACCCTCTCTCACGAGGAAAATGTAACATCCAATAGTCAATGTTGGGAATCCTGAACTAGTTTAGGGTAGAACCACAGTTTAGTGTCACACATTGAGGACACATGGACGCATGCATTTTAACATCATATGATAGGATGGGGAGTGAAATTGAATATCCTAGGAAGGGAGTACGTAATACGATAGCTATAAACTCTATGTGAATAAAGACATAAGGAGTCAAGAACAAACCAAGTATCCATGGAAGATGTTTTTAAGGTCATGGGACAAAAAGTAAAAGTTTAGATGGGAATGGGGAAAAGTTCCTGGAAAATCCTACGTACCGCATTTGGATGGGAATCAAAATACATGTAGTTCTAGAATCATAGTTTAAGTCCATGCAGGATGAAGGGCACGTGTGGCATAGCTGCACCTGTATACGCTCCACCAATACTACTAAGCCAACGTGAATCATGCTTGATGTGGGAAACAAGGAGTAGTGGTGAGATTTCATAATACCAGAAGGAACACATTAGGGGAAATGTAATTCTAGTTGAGTGACATCCCAAAATTATTGACCTACCTGGTTAATTCATATTGATGCATGGAAGTGTAAAATAGTGTGTTAGAATTACACATGAACATAAGGGGGTGTAAAGATGTGAATCGTGATGCTCATGATATGGATCTCAATGATAGTTGCATTATGATAGAGGATAACTACTGACCATGTTCAGAACATAGTATCTAATTCACGTTAACCGATAATGGAGACAAAAAAATGAGGGTTGGTCACTGACCATGTTCGAAACACGGGACCTATCTCAAATTTTGTCTGAGGTCTTCAGGGGCATTAGCCCAAGACAATAGGTGAGCCAATATAGCATGATACCAGGTCGTAAATGGGGTCCCTTCAGACATGGAAGAGAATGAGGATCCATGCAAAGGACTCAGGAAGCCAAGACATGAAACTAGGGAGGGTATATGTGAGAATTCCACACCTTGGTCTCTTTTTCACAATGCATCTGAGTATGACCATAAGACGTATCAGATAGGGGGATTCGAGTCCCTTCCCAATGACAAGGGTCCTAGTTTCACACGATCCTCACTTAAGGCCATAGGGTTGACCACTAATATGGGGCCTGATTTAATGAAGTGGTTTCAGGGTGGTTAAGTAGTCAAACCCGATGCGTAGATTCCATAAGGAGATCTTAGTTTAGGTTCTTAGAACTTGGAACTGGAAAAGAAGAAACATGGGAGGAACATGGTGCGGTTGTCAGAAAATCCCATGAAAATGAGAGCCTAATAGGTACACTCCACACCACATACTTCCAAAGCAATTTGGGACAAGGGGCTGAAAATGGGGTAGGATTTAAGATTCTTGGGTCTGGACCTGTAGACGGCATGTCGGGGAACTTCTATGTATCCCATAAGGATGGGAATCAATCCATACATAGTTCTGGATAGTTTCATGTAATTTGATTTCATGTGAAAAGGATGGATTGATCATAGTTTAAAGGTCTTAGAGCTCAGACCAGAGATATAGATGAGGGAGGGAAACACGTGGTGTGACATTGCAAAACCCGACATGGATGGAGACATAATCCCACATAACACCATGTGTTCCCTGAGGAGGTTTTAGGTCAACGGACTGAAAATGAAAGTTGGGATGGGCCCGAGGAGAATTTCTTGAGGATTATTACGTATCCCATGAGTATGGGAATCAATCCATATATACTTCTAGAATTGGCATGATAGGGTAACTATGCTAGGGACAATACTATCGTGTGGGTCTGGCCCACACACCCAAAGAAGTGGAATTTGATAGATCTTGTTTCTTCTTTAGGATGGATGTGTTTATTTGTGAAGCGATAAACCGAGGAAAGAGAATCTAGGTGTCTCAATAGGAATCAAGCCACATGTAGGCATTGAAAAATGGTATGGTCGATGACCAATACCCATCACAATGTCCCCTCGAGTGAGGAAATCACAATTTAGTTATATTTTTTGTTGTTCATCTATGACGATAATGTCATAGTTTAGGGTCACATGATAGAACTAACCATTTCATTTTGACTTTGTGAAAAAAATATGCAAACATTTTAAGTCTTGTGGGTTCAGCAAGCAATGTTTAAGGTCATATGGCTTTGACAAATATAGAAGATACAGGGTTTTAGGGGAAATTCACATGGTGTGATGAAGCATACCCGATCTGAATGAGGACGTGGTCCCACACCACACCATGTGGGATTCCAAGGAAACTACCTTGGGAAAAGGGGCCAAAATGGTCATGGAATATGGGGATGGGCTCGGACATGAAATGTCTCGGTGTTCCTATGTATCCCATAAGGATGGGAATCAAGACATACGTAGTTCTGAGAGGATGAGATAAATGAGATACTAGCTCTGAGAAAAGGATTATGTGGTGTGGCTATTGCAACCCCGGAATGAATGAGGACGTGTTCACACACCCCACCATGCAATCCTATGAAATTCAAGGCCAAAAGGCTGATCAGAAAAGTTAAATTGGGGGAACCTGAGATGGACCCATCGACAAGATTCCAGGGTATTCCTAAGTATCCCATGAGTATGGGAATGAAGCTGTACATAGTTCTAGGAATGACATAAAGTTTTACACCTTGTGGAAAGGATGTTGACATCTTCTTTTAAGGTCTTAGTGCTTGGACCATATATAATATAGAATCTTCCAAAAGGCACAAACATTGACCATATCCCCAAGCCCACATGATCTATGCTCTCTGTGGGAAACAAGGGCTGAGAAGGTCTTTGCAACACACGGAATAAAAACAATGAGGAAATAAGTGCGAAGTCTCGGATGACACCTCACCGTGACATTTCCCTTTCAACATGGCAATTTGCACTGAGGGACATTACCAATAGTGTAAAAATTACACTTGGACATGAGGGAGTGAAAAATTATGTGGATCATGCAACCAATATTTGAGGATTTATGGGGGTGATGATGGAGGATAACCTTTGACTATGTTTGAAACACAGCATCGACATCGTGTGACCTGAAATGGAAAAAAAATGAGTGTTGACACTGAAGACATTCACAACATAGGACTTGTATCAATTTTTCATTTGAGATCCTCTAGGACGTTGGCTCGAAATGATAGGAGGTCCCTCAGGCTATGTATCCATACCATTCGGGGGGCCCTTCTGGATGTCAAAGGTGATGAAAAGCCAAATAAAAGGAATCATGAAGCTTGAGGATGGGTGATAACATGTCCATGTAGGATTCAACACTCTAGGTGTTGTGTAAGAACTCAAACCTTCCTTTTCAGTATATTTTCATTTTCTAGTCGTCTTTGTGAAAAAGTGGTTTTTATGGAGGTTATGTAGGGGCGCACAGTTGTTGCATTTTCTGAGAAAACTGTGTGGCCAGCCTAGGAGACCGTGAACCCATAACAGTGGGTTCTACATAGGCTGCACATGGTTTGTCAAACCGTTCGAACAAGCCATGCGAAGTCCCTGGATGAGACATTGGGGGAATCATGTGTTGTTGAAACCATATCAATGAAAGTTGTCTAACTGATCCCATCAAGTCATTAACCTAAGGGGCCATGCTTGATGATATCAAAGAAATAGTTGTCCATCATATTGATCTGTTTTATCGCTACCCTGTGGAATAAGTAGGTATGGAGTACTTCAATTGCCATGGGGCGGACATCCTGATATCTTATGGGCGTAGGGGGCTATGGGATCACCTGATTTGGATTAGTGCAGTTACACGAAGTGATATTCCAATGTATCTTAGACTTGGGAATGTGCTCCCCCCTGGATCCAGAAAAAATGAAGCATTTTCCCATATATGGGTTTGTATCCTCCAATCGGTGGATTGGAAAGATATAGTCATCATCCATATCTATCTTCAGGTTGGTCATAGTTGTAGCATGTTCAACCTCATTAGCCTTAATCTGCTTGTCCTTTCTCTTGTAATATTTTGCATCATGATAGTAGTATTCATAATAGGAAAACAGAGACATTTCACCTTGGAGTATTCCCCCACGACCATTAAGGGAGTACTTAAGGTACTGGTGATAGGATGAAGGTACCACTGCATGTAGGTGGAGCAATGTCATGCCATTCATCACATTATAAGTGGTTTCCTATGACACAACCACAAACTCAGTTTTGGATACCAGACCACCAAACTAGGTCTTCAGGAGGATCTTTCCAACTGGCGTCTGTTCCTTCATACCCTTACCTTGGATTTTCAATTCCTAGGGACTCAGATTATCCTCGAATAGCCCCATTTTTTGAAGTTTACAAGTTTAGATTAGGTTGATCCTAGAGCCTATGTCGACAATATAGCAATGAACCATTATTCCATTGAAGTGTATGGTGTTGTACAATGGGAATATGTGCCCCTATGTGGTAGAGCCATCGTCTTCTCTTGAGAACGTGATAATGACCTAGAATTAAGTATGATCGACTGCCTCCGCATGGAAGGCTTCTGCAGCAACTACCTCCGTCTCAAACTAGAGGGGGATTCTTAAAGCCTCAGCAAGGGTTTCAAGCATATTGGCTGACAGGAGAAGATCCTCAAGGATAGATAGCCTTGAAAGAATGCTAGAAAGATTTTTGAGTACATCATACTTCTGTTCCAAGCATGAACTTCTGCTTATAGAAGTTTGTTCTACGGTAGGGGAAATGACTGGCCCTTACGACTGAACCGTCGGCTGACTGGTGCTAGGAATATCTTTCTTCTCACTAGTCGAAGCATATGGAGTGACTATAAGATGAGGGACGGATGACTAAGACCAGTTCCTAATAGAGCATGGATGATCACTATGTGGTCGGGGTGGCTTTGATTGATCAAGTAACACAAAAAGTGGTGAAGGCAGACCTGATGACACCTGATGAGAAGGTTGTGCATGCAAAGATCTACATTGGTATTGCTGTCTAGTTTCAGTGGCATGCACATCCTAGATGGAAGTACTGACCTAGGTTCTCTGATGAACCATATAGCCACAACTTCTTTGGTGTTGACGATGGTTGGGAACATTGGGAGGATCTTACTAGAGCTCCTCATCATCAGAAATCGTGTAGGGGTTTTCTATCTCTACGGTGTTAACCAAGGTGTAACATATATCGTCACTTGAAAAATCTTCCACTACTTGATGAATTCTAGGGGTAATATCTATCTTTTGGGGCATGATGTCGCTGAGAGTTTGGGATGAAGACAACGTTGGAAGGGGACTTTGTTTTCCCTTGCGTTGCTGATGCCTACTCTTCTGGGAAGAGGAAGGATAAGCAGTTGAAGCATAAGTAGTAGCTAAAGATGAAACTATGTCTTCTAAAGCCTCAAGTCAATTAAAACATGCATGGATAATACCATCGTCATGGGTGACTTCTTTAAGATCAATCCAGTCATCAAATTTATGGGACCCTCGGTTAGAAACCTGCTGTTACTCACCTTCGATGTCACTACTATTGTCTGGATTCACAAAGGCACATGCCACCTGTACTGGAGCTGGGCCTAACCTGACTATGTTGTTATCAAGCTAGCCTTGAATCCAATAATTAAACACATATCATGATTTGAGGGTGTGCCCCAGGATCTAGTGATAGGGGAAATAATTGGGGCGATCAGTGATATATGCCTATTCTGGTCTCCAACATTTGGGAAACCATACAATTTTCTACTCTAAAGAACATAAAAAATAACTGGGGACCTGAGCCTCATATAATGAGTAGTTATAGTTTCTATTTTCTGGGAAGGGGGGTTTGGGATCTTGGCCTTGATGAGGGGTTGGAGGAGCTTGTCGAGGTGGCGGGACCAGGTTATCTCACTTTGGTGGTGGCAGCGCATTACGTGGGGGTGCTTGCCAAATCTGAGGTGGGTGTTGCTGGGCCGGAGGTTGTGCCTGAGGTGGAGGGAATATGTGAGGTTGTAAAGGTGGCTCCACTATTAATAACTCCAGTTTCTTGGGGGCCTCTATTTGGCCACCACGATGGACTCCGCCTTAGCGTCTCTTTTTTAAAGAAAATTCAGGAGGAAACGGACGTGCCTTCTTGGCCTACTACAAAGTATTATATAATAGATGGGCCTTATCAGAGAATTATTTGAATCCCCTTGGGTAATTATAGGTAATGAGATATGGTGCCAGTTTGGTCTTGAAATTCTCAACACACATTTTCAGCATCTATTCTTAATTCAACGGCATATCAAAATAGTAGGTGATACCTTTCCACCGAGTGACAAAGTCTGTGACGCACTCGTCAAGCCTCTGATTACCCTTGAAGAGTTCTATAATACTCATCTTTTAGGTGGTAGAGATGAACTAGTAGAGAAGCTGCCTACAGATATCTTCCCAGCCGGCGACCGACCCGATGGGTAGCTGGTTGTACCAGACAAAAAGTAGTCCCTTCCAAAATCTATATGAAAAATCGTATTTTGGCAGCCTCTTGTTGTGTTGAATTTCCTAGCATGGGTCCGAACCTCGAGATGAATTGGGACAGATGCTATAGCAGATCGCACATCCTATTAAAAGGGGAGAAGGTGGGATGATTGAAACATGAAGGTACTCTCATATCGTCAACCAATGCCAGATATGCCTTTCCATCAGGCAGGATTTTCACCTTTTGAGTTTCCAACACCTTGAGGAGAGAAATGAGTGCCGCCATTGAATAATCTAAGAGGGGGTTACTATATTGAAGATGATATCTGAACACCAGTGTTTTGGAAGGTTCTTCAACATGATAATTAGGCCCAAGGGCTTATGGATGGACTGGTGGGATGACCTGCGGAGCTGTTGGGGGGACCTGAGCCGAGTCTTGGGGATTATCACACCGCATAGGTGGATTTTGTGACACATACCATGCCCACTTTCCATAAGTTTCGTCCTTTGTCCTGTCTGTGTGGGTAGGATGGTCAGGGTCACCTAAAATAAATTCTCTGGGGGGGAATTTGTGCAAGCCCCTAATGCCTCGGTAGAGGATCATCATATTCTAGTTATTTCTCCGTGGAATGCACATCATGGAATTCATCGACCATCTTCTTGTGTTCTGTAAGTTGTTGACGCAACGAATCTTTTTCAGGGTCATCCTCTGTCTTTTGCACTGAGCCAGATGGGTTAGAGGGTTTGATGGATTCATGGTGTTGTTTACCCTTATTTTGATTCTGGATGAGGACCAATGCCTTAGTGGGAATAGGAATACCCAATATATTTTTGTTCAATTAAGTATCCATTCCCATTGGGTCCAATAGATGTGAAACTCCCATAGGGGGTAAGTCCCCATCAAGGAGGGCCAGCTCGTTCTTCCCCTCTGAAAGATCATCCATGTCAGTCGTGACTCTACCTAGAGGCATATCCTCGATATCAGCTGGAATGTCGAGCTGATACTAAATTGAACTAAAATGGAGGACCACGTACTACCCCCAACCAAGGATATTCTTTTGGGGGGAATCCACCTTGTTAATCTTGTGGAGCACATTAAAGAATTGGACGCATCTTTGTTGGAGGGTCTGATGGCGGCCTGGTGACTCATGATGTTAGGCCGTGGGGAGTACATCCAAATCAACCAAACGGAATTTTTTACCAATGTCTTCGAAGTGTTCCTGACTATTTGGGTAATCCACTTGACAATGTTGAATAAAAAAGTTCATCACCCATAGGGTTTGGCGAAAGCATCCAACTTCCTCCTGGTTGAGTGATTCTAGTGTATTGAAATTCAGTGCTGCGACTGGCCATAACATCTTCAGGAAATGTTCTGCTACAAGAAAGTCCCACAAGATCCATGGCTCAGACTCAGGGTTATTCCCTAGGTTTCCACATATTTCAACTGGAGGTTTCTAGGGAACCAGTAGTGGTACTGAAGTAGACTGCTAAGAAAGTAGGCTGGTCGGTGGAGAATAAGGCGATCAGGCTGACAAGCTGTCACATTTCAGGATATCTTTCGAAGAGTGCAGTGAATTCGCCACTACATCACGATAAGATGGGATAGTGACCATATTTTTTGGAGAAGGGACTACGGCTTCTGGTGGTGAACCATGTGGTTTCGTGTCCGCTATCGGTCCCCTAAATAAGTCTTCATGATCTCTGGTTGAGGTAGAGAGTTTTCTTGGTAATGATGGTAGCGATTTTGTAGTCAAACCCTAGGGAAATTCCAAATATTAATCCTCTTGAATGCATCTTAAAAGAGATGTAGGGATATAGTGGACCTCACATTCTAGATGTATGAGACTGATACTCCTCATCCCCTCCCAATCCCCCGACAAAAGGACTAAGGTGAGGGTTCCATTACTAAATCATATTCCGCCTCAGAATCTAAGAAGCAAACAAGTTTAATCTCGGTCTGAATCTTACCTGAATTATTTCTATGGAGGTGGAAACCCACCCTCATGCTCTGGGATGGATCAGTAGGATTTGGTATATTTTTTTCTTTTGGAGGGACTTTGGTCGAACTAGTGATGGAGCGGAGTGGACTTCCTCCATGGTGAGCCAGGGTGCGAGGAGAACCTAGACTAATGTCAAAGGGAACACGGGGAGGACCTATATTTTAACTGGATAACACGCAGATGGAATCTTCACGGTATGTTTTGGAGCAGGTAAGACCTCTTCTAGAGCTGGTGGGATTATGGGTAGGTATTCCAGGCTTATTTCCTCTAGAAACGTCGGTGCAAGGAGGGTCCTCATACTGGTTGAGCAGAACATGGGTAGGACCTCTGTGTTGGGTGTTTATGAAGCGAGGAAAACCTTTGCTTCTCTAGTTACTAAGACAAGGAGGACCCTCGTCGCCTGGTGTAGGGACATGTGGAAGACCCCCATGCTAATAGTTGAATGTATATGTAGCATCTTCATATCAGCGACCTGAGACAAGAGGAACAAATCCATACCTAAGGTTGTAGGTGCAAGGGGGGATTCCATACTGAGCTTCACTATAGCAGGGAGAACCATCGTTCGGATTGAAGATGGCTTGGTGAAGACCTTCACACTGAGGTTGAAAGTAGGATGGACCTACATACTCATTCTTGATGGTATGGAGAGGACCTTTGTATTAGGTGTCATTACCACGGGATGGCCTGCGGCAGGTGCTATGTCCATTAGTGACCAGGAGAGTCGACCCAGCCTGCCCATGGGGTGGTTGGGGCCTTGATCCAGGTCATGCATATGAGTTCCCCTGCTCAGCATAAATAGAGGATTTTATGTTATACGTCAGTGGTGGAATGATCCATGGTGGTCGTTGTCGTTGATTCCCATTGGCGGGCATCCTTATAAACTGTTTCCCGACACTCGCGTCAGGTTAACCGGGCTGGGGACGGTGGTGCAGGTGCATAGCTTACCTACTCCTCACCTTGTGGGGATAGGTGGTGGTGTTGATGCGGCCTAGTGGGAGCCCTCCTTGGGAGACCCTGGAATGAGATTATAATCGAGATGATGTGGACATCTCTCTCCTCATTGGCGTAGGGGAGGGTGTCATCAAAGTATTCTAGGGAGAGGCTCCTGAAACAGTTATGCATCAGAGTGGGGAGTAGTGGATCCCTGTGCAGCCCTTGGGGGTAGCAGTTGCAATGATGTGAAAAATCTTCTAAGTCTTGTTGGGCCATATCATGGATTGGGATAATCTCCTCTTCCTAGTATCGTTTAAAGAGGTCATTTATCAACATTATCTAAATGGTTTTAGAAGGGGATATGGTGTGTGGGTGCCCAGTAACCATGGAAATGGAATCTATCATAGGAGGGATGAAGGCATTTAGGATTGCCTCATTAATGTTGACCCTACCCCTATGTCGATGGGTGGGTAGTGATATATCTCCTTTTACTATAGCTTGGGTCCAAAAAATAGGGATATTTAACCATTAATTTTGAAAGAAGGAAAGCAATTTGCAGTTCCCCAGTGCTATTTCATCTTTCATGGTTGGTAAGAAGGATCCACACTAACAATGTCACAAAATGAGATGTCCAGCATACAAAATCCACGATTTCTAGTGAGTTTCATGCCATTATCACTATTTTCTTGGAAAGACCTGGTTGTGAATTCATGGATCCAGTGACATGCTAATCCAAAGATTTCTCAATTGCAACTGATCTCCACATTGAGGAGAATAAATTCACTTTGAGTTCAACATTTCTGTTTCTGCCACTTTCATTGGGGCATGTATCTGTCTGTTTCGAAGTACGCATTACTTGTTTCCCTGCATTCCTGCTTTCCAAAGGCGAGCAGCATCCATCGCTTATTCAGGGACATTTTCTCTATGGTCAAAATAGGGTGATGGGATGTCAACTCCTCCTTCTGTGGATTCCTCCTCGGAACTCTTAACCTATTCTGGGTCTCCCTCATAGACTTAAGACGTTCTTCATGAAACTCTTCCCAATTTCATGTCTTCGGGGACTTAGGTTAATTATGTTGCTTTTTTTGGGACATTCTAAGAGGTTCATTCAGGGCATTAACTTGTGATCGGGGGAGTAGTCACGTTGGACATCGTTTTCTTGTCTGGATGTTCAACACTTATGTGTTTGGGTTTCATCCCCCTATGATAGGGATTATCGAGGTATCATAATCCCGATTCAACCAACATCAAATGCGGGGAATTTTATTCCATAGGAAAATATCTGTGGTTTTCCTTAAATTCCCATCTTTAACACAGGGTATGCTGCAAGTTTAAGTCCAGAAGATATGGATAGGACTGATTAGAACACTGATTGGGAGTGGATTAGATGGGTGCAACCCCTATAGGGAACACTGATATTTGGTCTAACGCATGGTTAGTAGCCTGATTGCTACTAATAATAGCGATAAAGTGGATAACATGATCTCACGGGAATGTGGCAGCTCGTGTAAAAATCAGGATGGGTTTGGATAGTTGATTGAAGTGAATGGAGAATGTGATGGGACAACCGTAAGAGTGACGGTGATATTGGTATTGAGTCTCGAAGAGACTTCCAACTTATCCATGTGGTATGGAATCAAAGTCTGTGTAGTTTAGTGAGTCGATGGGACACCTGAGGAGGCAGCCCTTTGAGAAAGGATGTGTGGATGGGACTCAGAGGATATAGAACATTCAGGTTGGGGCATGATATTTTTGAGACACATAGGCTTGAGGTATAGACCAGGATAAGACATGGGTGATGGGCTTAAACCTTAGGGAGGCTTCCTACATGTCTCCAAGGTAGGGAATCAAATTCCATGTAGTTTATAATGGGGTTATAGAATCAAGTTGTACACATAAGACAAAGAACCAATGGTATACTAGGGATTACGTTTGGTTAGCAGCTGGGGTTGGTCTAATTCCATGGAGGAAGGCTGGAGATTTGGGTCCCAACAAAGGAGACTACAATAGAATACCATCGATTTTGGACTACAAAGGTTTACCGCTAGTTGGGTGAAACCGCATACCACTGAATGGCGTTCCAACATCTTACTATTGGTTGAGGAACACAATGTCTTACCACTGGTCAGGGTTGGACCTCATCGAGGCTTCCTACGTACCGTGTATAAGAGATAAGAATCAAATCCCACATAGTTAGAATGGGGACAGTTTAATGTCTTGTGGGAAAAAAGTGGGCATATAGTTTAAAATCATTTCGGGTGAGGATGGATCAACGTGACTGGGTCAGGTCATGTATTTGTTGTGCTTGAACCTTAGGGAGGCTTTCTACATACCTTCCCCTGAAAAAGATAATAGTCCATGTAGTTTGGGATGTTTGGTGAACCGAAATGAATGGGTCGGGACCAGTAGGTGTTGGCATTGAACCTTACGGAGGCTTCTTACGTACCTTTCCTTGGAAAGGATCAATGTCCACATAGTTTGGAATGGTGAATTGGGGATTATTCTCTAGGGCGGCCCAAACAGGATTTCATGGTCGATGCTTACTCTAAGACCACATGAGTCATGCTCGGTGTGAGAAACAATTGGTAGAAAAGACCTAATGATTATGTCATAAAAGGTTCATTTCTAGGAAGTGAAGTGGGGATTACATGTGGTTAGTATCCCAAAGAGGAAACATGGGATAACACGTGGTTAGTGTCCTAGGAAGATGGATATTGGCACTTACTTCCTAAAGGAGGCCTGATGGAATAAAATCCCAATGGGAGAGGGATGGGAGAACGAATTTCCTTGTTCCCATATCTCCTCTAGCATTTGGCATGGAAGAAGATAGGAGGATCATGAATGTTTCCTCCTGTAAGAAAACATAGGGGCTTCACCAAGATGGTTTCCCTTCCCCGCAGACAGGCTCCACTTCAGTAGAGAGGATCTCATTCCATTTAAGAAAGATCTCACTCTCATGGAGATGAGCGGGCATAGAGAAGGTCTGGTAAGGGGCACCCTATGTATGATGCATGGGGTGAGGCCACATTTTAATTTCGTGTTCTAAGGATAATGGTTCTTGGTGGTTTAATGTCCTGCATCTTGGATGATACGGGTTCACTCCGCACCCCTTATACTAACATAACTGATACATGTATGCATTTGGGTAAGGAAAGTCATCAGCAATGTTTTAGTGAGGGGGTGTCGTGGAGTGATCTACTAAGGTTCCCATGTTATCATGTCTATATGAAAAATCAATAGTCATTATCATGCCTATGTGAAGAAGTACATGGCTAAGCAACGAAACGTGAACCCTACCCAGGGGACCTTAAAATCACTTCATACAAACTTGGAGGTTCATATGGGAAAAGGGGTTTTGGAGGAAAGGGATTCACAGGAGGAATCCTCATGAATCATTGTTTCTCTTTGTAGTGGAGGAGCTTTTCATAGGGGAATACTTCACAAAATTTAGTGGTCTAACCTAGGAATAATGCATTGGTGCACATAGAGGGTTCTTCACGAAGCAGAAAGGGCCTCACGGAGTAGGACTTCACAAAGAAAATGGTTCCTTGGAAATCATAGCATTGTAAATTAGTGTACCTCATGAAGCATAGTGACCTTACCTAGTATATGGTTAACATGTTCGATGAAGGTACTTCCCGAAGCATGAGTGATTTTTGAAGACTCGAGTCCCCTTAGGGATCTCCTTCCTTTGAGAAGGAATGTGGGCTCCCCAAAGGGCACCCCTGCTTGAAGAGGGGTTGTGTTTAAGCCAAAGGGAGGGAAATTCACGATGCTAAAGTACTTATAAGGTCTCATTTTTTCTAGAGAAGAAATTGATTATTTATTTAAGAGTTGCGTAGGCGAATGGTTGGAGTATCCATCATTTGGGCTTGGGGAAACCCATTATTTATAGGTAAGAGGTAGTGCGAAGAAGGGAGCGAGTGACCCGAATCCATGTGGTGCTTTGTTTTAACAACGGAGACTCATGAATCTTTTCTCCATTGTGGATTTTCAAATATCTTTTGGATTGAAAAGCCTCATGCCTCTTTTCTCCACAGTGGAATCACAAATGTCTTTTGAATCTCAGATCATCTCTGCACTTTGTTCTATGGCGGCTTTGAAAACGTATTTCGGATCACAGAGCCTACCACCTCTTTGTTCCACTGAGGCTTCACAAATTTCTTTCATATCGTGGAACCCCCCACCTCTTTTCTCCAAGGCAGTTGATGGGGGGTGGCCTTGTTCCAGCCGCGGTGCTACAGGGCTCCGCAAAAAATCTTTCCAGGATAACCTCAATGGATTTGGTTTCCTCTTTTCATTTTATTTTTTCTCTTCATGTATTTTAGTACCAACAAAAAAATATATAAAGGGTGATCCAATTATAGATTATAAAATTTTTAAACCTAATATATCTCTAAAATGTATTGGGTAATTTTCTTTGTATTCAAAGGAAATAAATAGGGATTTAACTTAGGTGGTTTCTTTAATGGATTTAACTAGAATTCGATTATTTTTTACATGGGTGAACATGGTTTAAGAATATAATTATTTATATCTCATAAAAAATATATATTTCCATGTTGTTTATTTTAATACTATTGTTTTATATAAAATAGTGTTCCTTTTATGAATATATAATTCATTTCATACCCTAAAATTATATTGTGATAATGGAAAAAATTATAGGTTTTGATGTTTGTTACTAAACTTGTGGATTTTAACTTCACATGTCTCTTACTGAGAATTTTATATTAATTCAACATTTTAAAATGTTTTTAATCAGGTTTAGTAATGGTTAAAAAATAAGACCTCTAGTTTAATTTCATGTATATTTTTCATAAAAAATAAAGTTTTTTCATTTTCGAAGTTTAATATTGTAATAAAAACGGATACTGAGTAAGAGTGTTTAAATTTTATGATATGGGTTTCTTTTGTGAGAGTTATGACCACATTAAATAAAACTATAAATATTAAAGATCCCATAAAGTAAATAAATTAAATTATTGACTATTAAATCAAAAATATGTAATGTTTTAAGATTGTATCCAGACAATATGAGGGTTTAATAAAGAAATATTACCGTAATTGATACATGTGTCAAATAAAAATATCATAGGAATTAATTTTTACTAAATATATCACAAGTATTTAAATATCTCCCATTAAATTCATGAACACTTCTATCTGAATATCCTCCTCAAAAAATATTTTATGATTCCAAATAGACCTTGGATTAACCTCCATAAACCATGTTAATCGTATCCATTGGTTGTATATTTCTCACTAAACCAAAAATAAATTTTTTATTATCAATAATCCCATACTTAGATCCACTCATCCTTAGAAAAAAAAAATTTGTGTGATTTTCATCACAGAGTGTCTGATTATGTTTTCATAGAGGCTATATTAGAGATTCTTTAAAATCTTGAACACATCTAGATTTTCAAAAAACAAAAACTCTACTACCAAAACCAGCTCTAGGAGGGCTACATATCCAATTATAAGAAACTTTTTCAACTCAATATTTTATTTATCATAATGATATATCCACACTACTAAATTGGATTGTTATATAGGAACACAAACCTATTTTAATCAAAGTTAGACATCCTATAGAATAAATTTTTTGAACCCCTATTTGTTTACAGTGGATTTGTAGGAAATACGTGGTATTGGTTTCATTGAAAGTATAAGTGGATCATAGACCAAGGTTGTTTGTTAAAAATACTTGATGTAGGTGGTTAAAGTTATTCTTAAAAGATTTTTATGGATTCATTAAGTCTATACTTATCTAAATAGAAGTCCATAATATTCTAGAGAGGTATTTTTATATAGGATAGAATCTAGGCTGTAGAACAATATGCTAGGCCATGGTATTTAATTGATTGAACTATCCATGACATAGTATCCAAAGTTTTACCCTAAGGGTTATTTAATAATCCACAAGTATGGGTAAATCCCAATAGAATTAAGGTATATAAGGATTGTACAAAAATTAAAAATTAAGAAGAAGTACTTGTTTAAGGTGGATTTTAGTTTCCTACATCACTGTGTAATAGGTATATGGAATAATGGTCTTTGCATAAAGATACATCCATCCTTATTTATGTTAAACCTTTGAAAATCCATCTTCAAGTAAAGGTAATGATGGATTTTGTTTATTGTATAGGAGTTGAAAATGACACATCAGTTGGAGTCATACCATAGAGGAGTAATGATTATATTGTGTTAGGTTCACCTCTCATTATGGGAATGCATGTAATGGTGAATAACCTAACCTATATAACTGAATACAATAAAAATTTTAAATGAGATTAGATTATGTCATACTATATTACATAGTGACATTTTTGGATATAGAGTTTTAAGGGTTCCTACACCATGGAGGAAAGGTTTCACCCCCATCATAATGAACAGAAATAGTCCAAACCTTATAAATATATTGTGACATATAAAAGTTGATTCGGGAATAGAAGATAAATTATATATCTCCAATCCAATAGTATATTATTTCACATACAAATGGGTTAATTTTTATCCAATTTTTTGAATCAAAAGAGTTTTATGGAATCATTTCATGATCAAAGTTTAGTAATAATAATGTTAAATGTGTGATGTTTATTGATATTGTTTATGAGAGTCAAATACAAAAGGAAAGGATTCCATGTCAAAATATTTCATTAATCTCTATTTCGTTGAATTATTTTAGCATTTTTTATTTTGGTGAAATCATGAGAGGATATGACTACATCATTGATGAACTAAATAGATAGGATATTAGATAGCGAAATTATAATCATGATTTTAAGGCCTTAGATTTAATTTAATGGCTCAAAATAGTCAAAATAAATGTTTATAACATATTTAGAAATATTAAATATATATAATGATGGAATATTAATATAATTTATTAGAAAATCATATATAATATTAAAAACTGATTGTGGTAATTTTTGAAATAGAATTTGAATAAAGTCAAAATTGTAAAATAAAAATTTCATAAGAGAGAAGAATAAAAGGAATTGTAGTTATGATGTAAAGATAATGGAAAATTGTATCCCATTAAAGATCATGAAAAATAATAATAATAAAATATTGTATTGTTGTGAAGAATAGGAATTTCATGATTATTCTGTAAAGTGAACACGTTGATTCAATTAAATCTTTTGGAATGTGGATGCATCCCATGACGAAGTTCATAGACTGAATATGAAGAGGAAAAAGGAGATAAAAGGAACAACATTCAAAATTTTAGGGAAACTAAAACAAATATGTTATATTTTTATTATAATTTGATACATCATTATTTTCCCTTTGAATTTGTGAGTAAAAGAGGGAACTGTTAGGGATGTGATCCTGTAGATATTTTCTATCTACCCTAAAAATTAAGGGGATTTACCCTATACTAGAGAGACCTAGATAAAACTTCCCAAGTAGTGAAATTTAGTAACCTATTCCATCAACACATTATCAAATTCATGTTTATTATATTGGCCTATATTGGTGAACCATGTAAAAATTTATTTTTCTCTTTATAATAGCTTATTTAGATTCTTCACATCATAAACTATTAAATTGGCCAAATGAATCATAAAAAATATTTTATAAATGGATGGTCATATTAAAAGGTATTCAAATTAATAAATAAAAAATATAAAAATATATGACCAGTATATATAATATTTCATGATCATTACGGAATTGAGAGATTAAAGGAAAAATCATTAATAGAAAAAATATTGCATAACCTAATTAACACCCCCCCCCTCCCCGAAAGGTATCTTTTATTTAAGAGCCTTAATGGACCAACAATTTGTATCAAATAATTGGTTTATTTTATATTGGATGTTTTCTTAAAATTATTTGATGTTTTTTAAATTAATTTAATATACATTGGGGATTCAACTATTTTATGGAAATAATTTGAATAGTTAGAAGAAGAAAAATTAATATGTTGAAGAACATGTTGGTATTCATTGTCAGGTTTTTCTGGATTGAATTGTTCTATTAAGATAGTACGAAATATTCATTGTGATAATTCAATGGAATTTATAAATATATTCATTGGAAAACATGAAATTAAATTATTCTATAATAGTTAATTTTTTCATGAATATTATTCACAAAATGTTTTCAATTGATTTTTTGATGATGTTTGAATATTTATTAAGAAAATAAATTATAATGAATAATTTCCATTAGTCTTGTTGTACGATGAAACCTCGTGAAAATAAAAATAAAAATTATCTTATGGGAAGAGGAAAAAATAATTATTGTAGGAAGAATCTTTCCTGAAGGATAGGAACTCCAACTAATTTATTAAATTGTGAATCTACTATAATATCTACCTCTAAACCTATTTTATAGATTATATGTTTTTCATAAATTTTATACTCTCTAAAAGAGATTAATATTTTTTGAGATTCTAGAAGTGAAAAGGAAAAATTATTTTTATAGAAAACATATTATTACATTATTTTTAGAAGAATTTACAATTAAATTACAATAAAAGGATCAGAACAACTTGTGTATTTGGAATATTAGGTACAAAATTTGAAAACATGAAAAAAACTAAAAACTTCTCTTATTTAATCTCCATATTAAGAACCTAATTTCAATTGTGCTCATAAAACTACATTTGATAACCTGGGTAATACATGAAAAAAAGGGATGAGCAAAAAAACCTAGAATGAAAATAGACATATGGATAAATAATAGAACATGGGTTAGAAATCATAGCATAACAACATTAAAAAGCGTGGAATGGGAATGATCATATGGAACCATAACATATAGATAATGGGATAATGTAATAATAGAATCATATAAATGTGGATGAAAAATAATACATTACTTATTCTAACCACCAAGACTATTGCACATGATGCATGATGCACGAGTTAAGGCAAACCACCATGAACGTTGAATATGACATCTCATGGGACTGAACATTACCCAATTCATTGGAGAAATATCTATGTGAAACCAAAATATCATGTTCATGAATATTTGAGCCACATGAATCATAATATATAAGGAATAAAACATAAACATAAGTGTTACCTATGGAATGAATTGGTTATCATAATCATTTCAAAAGGAATAACATAAGGCAATATCATAAAGGTGTCCATGAAAGAAAGGATTTAAATAATTAATGGAAACTCATAATAGAAAATATACAAAAATCATGATAATTTACGTCAAAATTAAGTTAATAGAAAAAAAATAGTGTTTAGGAAACTTTAGAAGTAAAATAATTCGTGTTGTTTAAAGAAAATATTAAAGATTCCTTTAAATGAAAATGCCATAATTGTTCATATAAAACTAGAAATGGACTAAGATATATTTTCTAGATAAAATTAGTGATTTAAAAAAAATAATGGTTTCTATAAATAGATTATGTAGTTAACTTGAAAATGGGTAGGAAATCGAGAAGTTCCCCAATTTTGGGTTTACTTATAAGGAATAATTGAGAAGGGAACCATTTTAAAACATGTATTTACCCATAAAATAAGGATGATATGATATGGATATATGATTTTGGATCATATAAACATAATTTATAAATATTAAATAAAAAGAAATAACAATTAAATTAGGTTAAATAGAGATGAAATAGTAACTCAAAGTAAAAAATGAAGGTTCGGAAAGGATCCCTAACGTTAAGTACGAAAGTGTTCTGCACGTGATTTTAAGGTCTACGATGATAAAATTAATTTCATTAATTTTAATATATATAACCGTTAAAAAATTAATTGGATTAATTATAGTTTTATTAATATAATTTATGGGATTTTTAATGAGTTGTAGAATTTAATTTCATCATTCGGAAGAGTTATTTTTCTTGGTTTTCATGATCGATTCACAAGTATATGAGAATAGAAATTCATGTAGAATGGGTATAATTATCCAGAATATAAATTATATATTATTAATGAAAATAAATAATCATAAATGATATTATATATTATTCTATTTTGATATATGATAATTAATCAATAGATAACAAGTTAATGATAATCATTTATATTAATTTTAGTTGATTTTCAATGAAAATGAACTTGATTTGTTTTATCATTTAGTATTATGTATATATGTAAGTTAAAAAACTAATAAAAAGTTATAATATTGATTTAAATTTATGTTTAAAACCATTATAATGGTTTTATTAACATCGTTGAAGGTGTTAATTGAAAATGTAAGTGCATCATCTACGATGTTGGTCAATTGACACATCACATGTGATGATTTCATTTTTAGAATAAAAGAGTGATAGATTGTTGTTTAATGATGAATATTCCATAAATATGATTTCATTATAGTATATTTAATTTAATTGAGTTATTATTCCATTAAATTGAGTGGAGGTGAGTAGATAATAAGAAAATAAAAGAACATAAAAAGAAATTAAAAGAAAAGATTGAGGATTTTACCTCTTGGATTTCTTCTCCTTGAGAACCTCTATAGAGAAAAAGTTTTTGGACTTTCTATGAGAACCAGAAACCCTAGATGTGGGTTAGGGGCTTAGGATGATATTTGAGTATAATTTGGACAAGTCTTAAATATTTAGAGGTGTGATGAGAAGACATTTTGAGGTATGGTATTTACCGTGAAGGAGATAAATGTTTTCTCCTTATTTAATTCATTATTTTATTATTTTTCTCAAGACAAGTAATATTGTTGATTATTGAGTCCAAATAGAGTAATTATATCACGTGAGATATAACATATTGTTCTTAAATCATCCATTCCTTGTAAAATAGTTTATTTAACTTGTAATGTATATATACTGTAAATTATTGTATTTTACTATTCTCCAAAAATTCAAGTATTCCAGCAAAATATCAAAAATTAACCCTAACCATTTTTCAAAGTATATAATTTAAAAATTAACACATTTTATGAAAATAATAAATATTATATGTTTAATTTTTAATTATAATCATTTAGTTTAAAAATAAATATTTTAAAATTATAACTGATTTTATAACACTTTGAAAAGGTAATTAAGGTCTAATAAAATTATAATAGAATAATAAGTCACAAAATATTAATATATGAGTAAATTTTTTGAATATAAATTTTCATTTAGATTATTAAATTATTCATTAATTTTTAAATAAATATTTATGACTTTCAAAAATAAAGACTTAATCAAAAAATATAAAACATTTATTTATATATATAATGATATAATTTTTTCATCAATTCATTTATAAAATTAATAAATTTTATTTATAATTTCATGGGTGATTATAATATTTGTTTGTCCGGTTTACTATTTATAAGGGTCATACTACTATTCCAAAAGTCAGGTTATTATTTCATCGGTATAGGTTCTTTATCTTTTTGAAATACCTCTTATTTCATTGATTCTTCATTTATTATGTTTGTACTTTTATTTTTTTATGAATATAATTTATGTCATGATTATAAAAAATGGATTTCCATGGATAATATTTGGGTTTTCACATTCATCACCCCTTATGATATTTTCCACTTGAAATTTCATTTTACATACTATGGGGAAAATATGTGAGGGTACTTCTCCTTTCTTTCTTCTTCTAGTTCCCATGTTGTGCCTTAATACTTTGGTTCCTCCATAATAAATTGACTATTTTAGTAGTCTTGTTATGTAGAACAGTATCTCTATGGTCTAAGATCTTCACCAATTGTTCCTTATTAGAGAAATCATTTTCTAATTCTACCACCTCTGAATTCAGTGCATGTGTGAGATATGGTGTGTATTTTCTCAAGAGGGATACATAGAATAAATTGTGGTCTTGAGACATGGTTGGTGTAAGTGCTAGTCGATATGCCACATAACCTTCATGATCAAGGATCTTGAAGTGGCTGATTTACCTAGGACTCATGCTTCCTTTCTTCTAAAATTTCATGATCTCCATAAATATATGTGGAGAATACCATGTCTCAAACCATACACTCAAGGTACATCCTACGATTGTATGCATAGCTATTATATCTCATTTTGGATACTTTTATGTGATTCTGAATGTTTTTCACCTTTTCCACCATTTCTTCGATCATTTTAGGTCCTAGAAACATATGTTCACCGACATAATCCCAGCATATCGGTGTTTTGCATCTTTTCCCATAAATAGATTCATATGGTTCCATTTGGATTCTTGAGAGAAAAAAATTATTGTAGGAGAATTTTTACATTGGTAGATGCTGGTCCTATAGTGACCCTCACTTGAAATACATAGGCATTAAATCAATTTTTCGGAATACATAAAATATTATAAAAATACACACCTGAATACCATAATAGTCTAGTGCCTTTGGAAACATGGAAACATAAACCCTGGTATATAAATGAGCTACATCATCTCCCACTATGTTCTTCTTGACTATCACCCTTATTAGACACATCAAACATAATACATATATTTATAATGTGAGGGAAGGAAACATAATAAGGGGTGATATCATATGCTCGGTAAGGGTAAATAAGGGAGATATATAAGCATAATCCTAATCCTAAGGGTATAAGAACAATATCATGTAAATAGAAGATCACACCTAGCATATCAATGATTATAAACCTGAATCATGACCTAAAGCATGGAATTTCATAAGAAATTAATCATAAGGAACTAGAGAAAATAATCTATAAAAGAGTATAATAGTAATTAAAAATGGAATTTTGGCTGACATATAATCATATATAATGATTTCTATAGTTGTTAATGCATTGGTGTCGAGATCATATTAGTGGAAAACTTTCCTTACTAAATTAGGTTCACACCACATTCCATCCTTGTATTATTGAATCTACTTCACTTCTCATTCTAGTCCTATAACACTAAACCAATTCCATTTCTAATTTCATCCATCTATATATCATGAGATATAAATATTCCCCCTATCCATTGGAGGGAGATATATTTCTCATCGATCTCACAATTAAAGCATACATACATGTGAACAAAAACATAAACAATAATATCATAATACACAAAATGAAATGGGTGTCATAAGAATGTAATCATATCTTAACAAGTGGAAAAATATTCAAGTTTTATAATCATTTCCTAAAAATCATAACCAATGAAAATAATTGGGATTCATGAACATATAACCAGTGAAAGAGAAAAGGATTTCATAAAAATCATTCCATAAAAGGTAAACCATTCAAAAAAAGAATATAAATGGAAACATTGTATCATTTCCCCATAAATTAATGATTAATACCAATATATGTTGTCTTATATGGGGAGTAATTTTGATAGATCTTTTAAAAGAAATTCTTGAGGAAAATATCCTTTCTTCTTTGAAAATTTATTTTTAAAAAATAAAACCTTTTAAAAAACAATTCATTGAAAATAGATTTTAAAATAAATTAAAGAAGATTTGAAAACAATAAAATATTTTAAAATATTTTTTCCTTGAAAATTTTCAACAAGGATCATTTGAAAACAATTTTCTAAAAACATGATTTTTGAAATAAAACAAATTTCCGACCAAAAAAAGAAATACGGTAAAATGTTATTAATTTTTTTTATTAATTATCTTAAGTACCAAAGAGTGAAAATGTTACCGATACATAAAAATATATATAATGAACATAGTATAAGTAAACTCATGAGTTTTCTTCATATATGTATCATATTATTTCATCAAAGGAGGCATAAACATAAACAATATCGAAAAGTAATGAGATTCTTTCATTAAACTCTTATAAATTAATAACATGGTATCGTACTCTCCATGTTAGAATAAGAAATTAAATTAATCATAAAAATTTATTGAATGAATTAAATTCATGATATTATAAGTAAAATGGAATTATATACACCTTGAAAAAAAATAGGTGTATAACAAAACTTGAGTCTCAAAGAAGGAAAATTAAGAAAAACTATTTTACTAATTTAGTAACTTTTGAAACTTAAACCCCATGCGTGTATAATTATAAAATGGATATTTAAATACCCATAAAATTAATTATAATAATAATTTAACACATCCATTTTAATCATACTCACTATAAATAAGTATTGGGTGGTGAATAAAGCATGTATCTTAGAAAAATAATATGTGAGATGGAATCCCCTTACCTTGTACATTGACTGTCATCGTAATCATTCAAACCTCATATATCCTAAATAAAACATTATTATACATCTATAATAGAACCATTTTATTATATCTAATACCTTATATGGTTTAATTATAACCTTATATCAACCTCCTGTTAACAATCCTATGTTAAGGATTCACTTCGGGTAATATTCGCTCGGCTCTTTTCTTATGTCTTAATTTGTTATATACTTGGTCCTTTTTATTATATCATGATTTATATAATTTAAATAATGATATAAATATCATGAATATTAATTATATGTTTGTTATAATAATCTATAAAATATATAAGTTTTAAATGTAATACACACATCATGGAGACGATAACCTATATGTACGCATGACCATTGTGTCTGTTTTTATTGTCGTATTGAAAGAAAGAAGGTAAACAGCTTATGTGTATATATATGTATATATATATATATCATTATTATATTAGAATTATTATATTATATATATCATATAATTTAACTAAATCTATTCTTAATACATTCCATGTAGCCTGTGAATGAATCACAACGCTTTGAGGGTTGAAAGTCCACACTTCCTCAAACGAAATTATCATATTTAAACTAAATGAAAAGGTATAAATATATGTTCTATAAAAGGATTATAAAAGAATAAATACAAATGAAAATATAATAAAAAACTTATATAAACATATTTTCCACCATAATTTCTACCATGAGAGGCAGTAAAAATGAACAATTATCGATTTGTGAGGCGGTAGTTCACCGTACACATAGACAATATGTTCATTACCCATTAGATGGATGTGTGTTTAAGTATAGATAAATACCATAGAATAAAAAAATACTAGTACATTAAACATACTTATATTTTTATACAATAATGGAATAAGGATATTGGTGGTGGTGGGGAATAAAAATAATATAATGGAGCTTGATAGAAGTTGTAACCTCTTGTATAGGTAACTCCTTTTGGTTTGTGAAAAAAGGATTCTTTGGATTATTCTATTTATAATTTGATGATTTTATGAATGAGGGAGGGATTCTAGGAATTTTATTGGGTAGTTATTGGTCTAAACTGAGTCATTTTAAAGCTTTGACGAAGTGAGAGGAGAGGAGGCCTTTTATAGTGGAGGAGGAGTGGCAGTCTTGTAAATATTTGAAGATAGAATTCCCCCCACGTTTTTCAGGTTACACGTGCATCCAATAATGATCCAAAGATGATAAATGGTAGTGTAGGGTCAAAATATGGCAACAAAATCTCTCGTGGAAAATTTTATAGGTCTTTTTAGGTGTTGATTTTAGGGTTTGGTCCTTAGTCAAGCTAAATTTTACCTTTATCAGTGTAATAAATTTTAATTAAATTCAATAATATGTTTTCTCAAAAATAAATTTGACCACATTATAAATTATCAATTATTATAATTTGAAATATATAGTCCATTTTTCAAATTACAATCATAGAATTGTCTGAAATTAATTTAAAATTAATCCAGCTGACAGGATAACCCTACAGGTTTTAAAGCAAACATAATCCAAATATTGATATGTTTTTATAACCAAATTGAAATTGAAATTATTTATAATGAAATAAATTGGATTAATTTATAAAAATATTAACTATATAAACTTTGAAAGTAATTTAAAATATAATTTAACCTTATGAATAAATTATAAGACAAAATAGGTTTGAAATAAAATTCAGTATTTTTTCACTATTCATCCAAAAAATGATGTTTCTCAAAAAAATCCCAAAAATTCACCCTAAGATAATTTTGACATTATAATTCAAAAAATGAAATTATTTTATCCAATTTTATTTCTAAATGTGTCTAATAATAATGTTATTATTTTTCACAGAAGGACATCAAAAGTAGTTAATTTCAGAAAATATTATTTTTAAACATATAAGGACTTTTCCAAAAATTATATCATTCATTATCGATCTATTTAATATATATAAAAAATTATAAAAAATATATTAATATTATTTATTAATATTCATATAACTATGTTTAATGACGGGTTTATATTTATTTTATTTAAATTACTATAACAATAAAATGATGTTTCGTAGAAACATCAGTGTTGCTTGTAACATATTCCAAGTCAGTGTTGAATGTAAATTACAGAAAGTTGGTTCTACTTTTAACATACATAGAGTATTTTTTGTTTTAATGGAATGTTTTAATTAGTTAATTGCAATACATGAATGGAAATTTAATTTATTTGTGAAAAGAAGTTCCACAAAAACTCAGGGTGTTACATTCTATGCCCCTTAAAATGAATTTTTTCATCAAAATTCATCATTTGGGTAAAAAAATGATGAAAATTATACTTCATAACATTCTGAATTTCCCATATAGCTTCTTTTAACAGGTGATTTCTCCACAGAACATTTACCAAGTGAGTGGGCTTGTTTAGTAAAACTTTCTTTAATCAGTCCAGAACATCAACAGGTTTTTCTTTGTAAGAAAAAACCTTCTCCATTGGTATAATCGCGGAGTTAAATACATGTAAAGGCTCAGGTATGTACATAAATAGGATAGATAAATGGAACACATCAGGTACTTAAGATATATTTGGAGGAAGTTCTAAGAGATAAGTTAGCAACCCAATATGATAAAGAATCTCAAGAGAACTGACATACCTAGGGATTCATTTCCCTTTATTTTTAAACCTCACAAATTTCTTCCCATATGAGATTCATAGAAACCCATTTTCACTAAATTTAAATTCTATATCACATCATCAGTGATCATCATATCTTTCCTACAGAGTTTAACCTTCCATGATATATTGGGGAATTATTCTAATCTATTTAATCATATCTTCAGTGATCTCATTTCCAAATAGAATTCTTTCTCCAACCACATACCAGCACGTTGGATCACTAAATTTATTCCCATAGAGGGATTCATAAGTTTCCATATGAATTCTTTATGGAAAGTAATTATTATAATAAAACTCATCTAGAGGAAGGTGTTGATCCCAAACACCGTTGAAGTATAGAGAAAAAGATCTCAACATATCCTCTAGGGTTTGAATTGTTCTTTTAAACTCACCATATGTATAAGGACAAAAAGAAGTTTGGAAACTCAATTCTATATCATGTTATTTCTTAAGACATAACCAGAACTTTATTTTTAACCTCATATACTGATCTCATATAGTGGAATGTGGTACTCCATGCAACCTTACCACTTCCTTAACGTATATCCTGTAAACCTGGTCCATAGAGAAGACATCTTGGATAGTGATTAAGTGTGTTAACATAGTATGGTGGTGGAAAAACACACATATATAATTAACTACCTTTGAGTTTGTGGGTATTCATATGAAAAAATATATAGTGATGTTCTACCATTCCTATTATGGATTGGGTAATGGATGCAACATCCCCATCAACTTTTGTCTTTCAGCATTAACTTATTGGAATACCAAGAAAAAAGATACAAAATCTACAATATCTCTCTACATTCCTGTAGAGACCCAATCTTGAAATACATGGAAATTACATTACTTTTGCAAAACACATAATACATAACAAAAAAAGACACTTAAGGACTGTAATAGTTTAGTGTCTTTGGAATCTTGGAACACAATCTTATAAGATCATCAACATCTCCCATAAAGATCTTTCCCTTTTTTACCTAAAACCTTTATTTTTATCCTGGGAAAAGAAATCATAAAAAGGGTGAGCTGAAATGCTCAGTAAGGGTGAGAATGTAGAAAATAAAACAATCAATATACATTTGAACTTAAAAACCCGAACATAATGTTTAAACATCAAAATCTTGAGTAGTGAAATAAATCTTGGTAGTACGTAAGACATAGATCATAAAGGAACATTAATCTTGATAAAATAACATGGGAATAAAACATGTAATTGTGGAAAACCATTAAGCACATGTTATGATTTCCATAGTAGACAAGGCATTGTTTCCAAGACCATCATAGTGGACAAAGTCCATTACTGAATAGGGTTTACTTGTCATTCCAGCCATGTATTACTGAACCATATTCACTTTTAGTTCCATCCATGTCAATCTAATGAAATATAAATCTTTACCCAATGTATTGGAGGGATATATAAGTCCCACCCATCTCATAATGAAATCATTCTTACGTGTGCCACAAAATAAACATAAATCATTCATCATAACCCAATAAATAAAATGGGTTTCATAAACATCATCCCATCATAACATAATCCATATAAAACAAATGGATATCATTTATTCATAAGAAAAGTAAAACCATGTAAATAATAGAGACATTATACTCAAAACATACAAAAATGAAATAATTTCATCTTAGATGGAAAATGGTATTGATAAAACACTTGAAATGAATTCTTGAGGAAAATATCCTTTCTTCTTCAAAATCATTTTCTTTTCACAAAATGCCATGGAATTTTAAAAGAAAAGGATTTTTTTGAAAATAGTCATGAAATATTTTAGATTAATCATCATGAAAGTAAGGAATTATGAAACCGTAAAAATTCGTTCATGCTGTATAAGTTAAAAAACATTCTCCTCATACTTTTAACGGAAATGGAAAAAAGTTCCATGTTTGGTAAACAAAAAAAAGATTCCATGCATAACACAAAGTAAAAGTAAAATAGGTGTAAACATGACTTTAAACATACATGGAAGAATATTAAACACTTTATGAAAACATTTTTATGGACATGGATGAAAAATATAACCCCATTAAATACTTACGTATTAGCAATCTCGTATAAAAATGAGATTGCAAAATTATCCCTTACCTTAGGTCCAATTTCTTCTATAAGTGTCTAAAACTCTTGTATAGTGGGTTTAAACATATTATTAACTTGAAACAGAACCATAATAATATTTATAAAATCATATATAATTCAACTATGACTTTATATTACCCGTTCTTTTGTCAATTCCATGTCAAAGCAGCGTTTTGGGTAAAATCGTTTCATTTATCGTAGGTGTTTGGACTTGTTGTTCTTGATATTATTACTCATATCTTGATTTACTTAATTACATAGTGTAAAAAATGATTTAAATATAATATATATTCATCATATAAATATATATGATATATTGATAAATGGAATGAAATACACATTTCATGGAGACGGTAGGTCGTACGTACGCAAGAACGATGTTTTCGTTTCCTTAATGAATTGAATGAAATTAAGTAACTGAAAAATATATGTACATAAATAAAGTGTCATTATTAAGTCATATCTTTCATGATAATTTATTATATATACTTTATAATCATTCTTGGATGGTTATCATGGAGAATGAATCTCATCACGTTGTGGAGACTGTAATCTGTACGTACGCATGAGTGATGATATCGTTCCCATAATTATTGAATGGAATTGGAGTGGATGATATAATATCTCAGAATCATTATGATGTTATAATAACCATATATAGTTATTCTTTACACCATTATACCTATCCATGTAAGGTGGTGGTGGAAAAACAGATTACACCACGGCGTGGAGATGGTATTCTGTACGTACGCACGCGCGGTGATTTCGTTTTCCGTAGGATGGATATAAAGTTAAATGGGGTTGTTTAATATTAATAATATCATATAAGTATATTTTTGATACCTATTGTATTAATTTATAATTAAACAACTAAAGAAGAAAAAGTTGAAGAAGAAAGAAACTTGAAAGAATCAGTAGAAGAGATTACCTCTTCTTCGACGCACCTCCTTTAAGCTTCCTCTTAAGGGATTAGAGTTGGTTTTTTGAGAAGACCAGAAGCACTAGAATGTGAATAGGGAAGTTGAGAAGAGTAATGGGCCCGTTTTGTTACTATCTTGATGGCTCAAATTTGTATTAAGAGGAGAGGAAATGGGTGCCCTTTTATGAGAGAGGAGAGGGGCACTTTTGGAAACTCCCAAAATATTAATATTTAATATACTCAATCCCCACATAAAAAAATCCAAAGTGACTGAAATTATGATATGAGGTACGATAGGTTTGTAATATCATCAACCAATCAAATTTATACATGTTTTTATTTTATTTTAAACCTTATCATTTTAATTTATCCTTATTTAATCTATTTAATTTTATTTGTGGTAATAATATTCAAATTTTTAAATTGTTATAAATACTTACTTATGTGTTGTGAATTTTCCATAATTAGATAAATTATTACAGTATAGACGAAATAATTTTTAATTTTTAATTTTTAAATATTTTTGTTATTTTTAAACAATTTAATAATGTGTAATTTTTCTAAAATATCAATAGTGTCAATTTTGACACTATTCAATTATTTGAATTTAAATAAAATCCACACAAAAGATATATTAAAAAAAAATATTTAATAGATTTTTAACAAGTCATATGCATCTAAAAAATTCATTTATCACATTAATTTGTTCATATAATATTTATTTTAATATTTTTAAAACCATTTATTTGGTATTTCTCTTAATAAAATAATTACTAGAACATTTCTGTATAATTATTTAATATACTCATTTGTTCCATAAAATTTAAAAACAAAATACTATGATGAAGATGAATCAAATATATTTTATTATAATACTTTTATTTCAATTTATCATCCTAAAATCACACCATTTAAATTGTTATATTTATTAAATTGTGAAGGTGAAAACTTTGACATCATTTAGATTAAAATATTATATATGTTATAATATGTCTTATAAGACTCCAAATGGTCCACAGGTTGACCCTTGGAAGGTTATTGTTTATATGTACACGACCAATAAGTTTTGGTTAGGTGTTTGGGAATTTTATGGGTATTATTAGGTTAATAAAAACTATATTATTGATTTTTCACAAAATAAATAATTTCTGCATCATTAATGTATAAGCTATTAAGGTAATTATTGCTTAAAAATTACAAATAAATTACCATGATAAAGAAAAACATCTTAGATTTCAAATGATTATTTATATCTGAATTTATATTCTGTACAACCTTATATTAAAAATAATTTAATTATTAAAGTTTGAATGAGACATATTTCACTTTCTTTTAAATAAAATAAATTAAAGATCTTAATCACATAAAAGTGGGTTCTAATAGATACCATTTAGACCCAAGTATATTTTAGGAAAAAATATAATCATCCAATTATATTAATACAAGTGTTAGGGTAATTTTATAATATTATTTTTACCATTAATTACCTAATTTACCTTTATTTGTGGTAAATAGGATTTACCGTAGTTACTATTCATAATGCACAAAAATAAAAAGTATCCTATTAACATAATTTGGACCTACTAATTCCAAATATGGAATCCATTTTTCCAAATTCCAAACACAGAAGTTTCAGTATTTAATTTAAAATTAATCCTACTATTAAGAACACAGTTTTTAAAAGTTAAAATGTTGCAAAAGATTGAAATGTTTTTACGTATGAATTCAGTGTAAAATTAATGATAATGACTTAAATTATATTAAATGGTAAAAATATATTCTATTTATAATATAAAACCATTAAATATTATAATTTAACCATATAAATTATCTCAATGAAAAATGTTTTTTTAATTAAAATTTAGCATATTTTTACTATTCATCAAAATAAGAAACTTATCAGAAAAATATAAAAAGTTTATCCAAAGTAAATTATTATATCATGATTCCAAATAAGAATTTTATTTTTTCAAATTGAACTTATAAACATGTCAAAATTAGATTTAAATTGGGTGCGCCGTCAAAAGGTGGCAAAACTGCATTTCTTGAAAAAAACATATTTTACCCAAAAAAATTATTTTGTTCTCATACCATGTTCAATAAAATGTGTAATATTAATAATAATTTCATAAAATTTAAAATTTAGTTACTACTATACATAACGGCTAGTTAGTAATAATATTATAACAATATATCGTTGTTTAGTGAAACTAAGTATTGCGTACAACACACGCTATTGAGGAAGGTTGCTCTTGCGTGCAACACAAGCCAAGAATAGTGTTTGCATATAATAAAAGATAATATGGTGTTGTGTATAGCACAAGATAATTTTGGTTTGGTATAAAACACAATACATCAATGAAATTAAAAGAATATTTTTCATAAAATCTCAGGGTGTTACATTCTACGCCCCTTAAAAGGAATTTCTCCCTCGAAATTCGTCGAGGTTATAAATGGTTTACTACATGAAATTTTATTTAATAGAATCCCACATCATAAAAAGGAATACAAAAACTTATTTTTAAAACTGAAGTATGAAATGTAGAGGTTACCCAAATTAACTCATCATTGGGTTTCCACATAGGAGAACATAGGTGAAAACATGGATATGGAAGAGAAATATAACCATCGAGTTTTGATGGAGAGTGGTAGAGAACATGTCTATGAAAAATAAAACAATCACAAATCCATAAGTTTTTGGTGATCAATGGTAACATCTGATTTATAAGATATGAAAGCACTAGGATAACATTTTTGGTTTTCAAGATCATTTCTCTAATGTTGAAGAATTTTTTAATTAAAAAAACACTGACATGATTTTGGTACAATATCACTGTTTTTCATGCCTTGAACAATTTCCATTTCATCTCTTAAATAAATTAGGTTGAAATTTTCATTCGTGAAGTGTTATAAGATCATGTGATAGAATGATGGGTCATTCCATCTATCTCAAACAAAAGGTTATCAAATGTTTTTTGAAATACATAAGTCCATATATTGTGATATAAATCATATTTGGTTCCAAAAATGGACTTATACATCATCTATACTACCACTTAATAAAATAAAACTAATTTCTACTATCCAGGGACTTCTTGTAAGCCAGTGGTAGGCGATAAAGGCATGTCGCACTTTGATTGTGGGTTCGATTCTCGCATTCCTGTTTGGCGTCACGGGTTGTCACCCATCCTGCAGGTTGTCCTTTTTCTAAAACTATATTATTATAACATTATAGAAAACTTTTTAGCCTTAAACAATACTATATAATGTCCAACATAATCCATTCTAACCTTTAGGCTTATCGAAAATACTTCTGTCCAATCTCATAATATAATCAAAACGATTACTAGAAATGTCATCCACCAAGAATGTGAATACCATCATTTATCATAAGATATATCTTGTTGGTCACATTCCAAACATGTGAATACCTTAATCATGTATTCTCTTGAAAAATGAATACCCATTGAACATTAGTGAAAACATGAATGCTGTCAAAAGTTACCTCTTTCCACATACCAAAATCCCAATATTTCTATATACTCAAAACATGATATAACTTTGTCCTTATATTAGTCATGAGCTCATTAATACTATCAAACATTTCATTTTCTCCTTATCCCTTCATTATGCGCATATCATCTGCTTTCCAAAAATATTTCAATCACTTTTCATGGTTAACGGTACCATACAATTATTGAAAACCAATACATAGATATTCCAAAATTCCATGATACTATAAATGAGATTCCATGATACTGTTTTTAAATCCCATTACATAAACACTTAATCATTCCACAACATCATTGTCATACTCAACATCACAAATAGTGATCGCATGTGACTTCCCTTTGTCCTCTTCCTTAAGAGGATTCTCATGTCGATCATCATTAACCCTTGGATTAGGGAATTGATTAGAATAATGCCCCATTTCCGTTCACATGAAGCATTGAAGTGTTGGTGGAGCGTTCTCCGTAGTATTTTCTCTATTCACGTCATTTGAAACCTTTTTCCCATTACTTCTGCACTCATCTACTCGATGACCTTCTTTTCCACACTTGAAACATTTTCTAGTACCTTTTAGACAATCTCCACCATGCTTCTTTACACACTTTGATCATAAAGATACATTCACCTTCTTTTCACCATTGTTCTGTGATTTTTCCTTGAACTCCATATTTCTTTTTCTGTCAAAACCATGAGATGGATATATAACACCAACTTTCGGTTCTAACTTGATAGAACAATTCACAATTTCATCATAGCTATGGAAGTATCTTATAGCTAATTCCCTTCTAAGACTTGGTTTTAAGCCACTGAAGAATCGATCAACATTACTCTCAGCTTGGATGATAATTCTAGATGCATACCTTGCAAGCCTTGTAAAATACACCTCATATATACCAAAAGGTTCATCTTCCTTTTACTTAATCTCAAGTAACTCCTATTCTATCTTTGTTCAAAGAATATTGGGGAAGTACTTATTGAAAAATAAATTATTGAACTCATCCCATTCCATGGGTTCAATTTCATCATGGGGCCTCGTATTCTTAATTAGAGTCCCCCACTGGTCTGTTTCACCTTCTTGTTGGAACCGGGCATGTAGCAAAAGCCTCAAACAGGTGGGTTTTTAAATGTTTCCCACCAACGTTCTACATAAACTTGTTGACATCGGAGAAGAGCAGCACTGCCTTAGCCTAGGACCACGCGTGGAGGATTTTAAGCACAAACAAAAACCGTAAAATACCTGGTTTAGATCTGAAGTTGTGCATGACGTCTGCTCATCGTTGGAAATCACTGCTTGAATAATTCGAAGCTTAATTCCTCTAGATCGTCCACATGTGCTTCAAATAATCCACGGGAGAATTGTTCGTCGTAATCCGGGTGCTAACGTGGATTTGCGATGATTCCTTCAATGCTCCAATGACCACCGCATCACATCGCTAGTGATGACTGAGAGAGAGAACTTCTTCCAAGCTACTTGGATCCAGATCATCTCTCTCTAGAATGTGGGAGAGAGGAGAGGAGAGATAAGCTCCATGGATAGTGTTTGGAAAATTCCCCTCCTCTTCTATTTATAGTTCTCAATTAAAATACCTGGTATCGCCTCGCCGGCCCTGAATACTTAACGCACTATTAATTACATTTTATGACTGCTAAACTGAGCCATAAATGTTATTTTCATTTAATTGTAATTTATTAAAATATATTACATGATAATAATTAAGTCATTAACATGACTCGTCGCTCCCATAAATATTAAATGAACCTTAAATAATTTAATATTTGTCAATTAATATTTTATCATGTATTTACTTAAAACTCATAAATACATTTAATAAATAAATTCAATACTCATTATTCTAAACTCGAATAATATAATTTTATTTATTTCATTGGTGATCATTTAACTTTGTAAAATTACCGGACCCTTGTGGCGGGGCCCACTATGTCTAATTCTCCTATTCAACTGAATAGGGCAGATTCTTGAATACGCTATTGTATGTGACACTCTAGGCCCTTATTTCGACGGTCGTGAATCGTATTCGCAGACCAAGAGCGGGATCTAACAACCCATCATGGCCCCTGAAGAAATAAGGATTGTCACAGTAGTGACAACCAACCTAAGAACACGCACTATGTAATATAATCTCTTTGTCTATAATATCTCATAAAGCAGGACGCACTCTCGTGTCATCGCCTTTTTCTTGGTTTATTGTTTGTTGATATAACTGGATGGATTTACCCTCGACTTCCATGGCCATGGTCTTATAAAGGTACTTCCATTCATATCAACATGGCCAGAGATATATTACTTCCATAATCTGGAAGCGAAAAATCCTTTCTTGACCATTCAACCAATGTCATACCACCAATGACACACCCGACACAAACTACATCGCCACAACTTCATTGCCATGGTTTTTGTCTTCCATCGAAGTACACAATCAAATGACATACATTGGTAATGATCTAAATTCAGGATACCATTACACATGATCATAGATAAGAATATCCAATGACACCCAAAACATGTGGAGTTCCTATTTACGCGTCAGTCCTCATGATCTCACTACTAGAGATCACCAAGTGTGAACTTCATGAGAAGAAGTCTCAATGCTTATGAGACCCCAGCACCTGATAGTCAAACATCTACTGTGTCCAATTAGTAAGATGTATCTAGACTATATAATATATATATTTAAGATTAATGTCATAGTATCTAGAGGTTCTCATTATATCCTGGGAACTGCTATAACCTTTCGATACAACAATTAATCTCTCGACATTACCATTCCAATAGTGGACGTAGAAAAGTCTAAACTATATAGATAAGATGACATCATGCATACCTTACTGTATACATGACATGGTAATCAAAAGCACATAATAGTTGGGTCTAGGGAACCCACTATTTCAACACTCCCACTTGCACTAGATCCAACTTACTAACCAAACTTGTTAGCTACTCACATGATAAGCATCATGTTTCTACTGAGTAAAGGCCTTAGATACTAGGTCTGCCACGGTTCCACTGCGTGGCTATTCTGTTATAGTGACCTTATCTCTTTGAGTAAAACTTCTCAAGAGATGGTATCCTGAGTATTTACCCTTTTGTCAACTGTCATAACTTGACATCTTGGCTAGTAAGAATATCATAATCTATATTATGATGATACTTTTCTTACCAGGTGTGATTCCCAGAACTGGAACAAATCATTGCATTTAACTACTTCTTAGATATCTTATAAGATGCAATGTACTCGGTCTTATAGATATGTCCACCACATGCTGATATGAGCTTGACTTGCTCATCGTCTTTAGCCTAACTACTATAATAGATCACATTTATCTATAGAAGACTAGTTTTTATCCCCGAAAACTAGTATCCTTTCTTCTCCACTTACCAGGTACAAATCTTTTGTACTTTCCAAAGTACAATTAGATTGTTCTGACTGTATCCCTTACAGTGCTCATGTATATAACTGATATTTTCCTATTGTAAAATATACCTTGGAAATATCGGTTCTTGTACATATCATGGAATACGTGATTGATCCATCGCTCCGACGTATGGATTTCAACTCACCGCATTTATCTCTTCCCATGTCGTGGACATGTCATCATGGAGAGATTATGCCCTGTGACATAGGCAAAAATTCATCTATTGAATTGTTCCAACATGAATTTTTCAATATAATGTCACTATATGTACAATTGAATAGGACCAAGCAACCTATAGATCTACCTTAGTATATCATGTTCCCTAGAACATAGGTTACTACTTTTAGTCAATCATTGTAGAGTAAATTTTTCATTTTGGTCTTAACTAACTGTCAGACCAATGTTTTTTTTCCATATGTTACCAAACATATTTCTTATTAGAAAACATTAGCGCTCCAACCGACCTCTGGTAGACACATGGAAAACATTTGTTTTAAATTTCTATATTATGATCATGTTTCTTACTTTAATCCTAAACCAGATTTCAGTAACTTGCAACCTTTATTTGCATTCTGTGATGTGACCACCCCTTTCTGGTTGCGTCGTATAGACACCATCCACAATTGGTGGTCATGACATCCAATGCTAAATAAATTGATCATAAATATTATCTATGATAAGTAAAATTCTAATGGATTTAGGCATAACAACTTGGTGAAACCAATCGAGCCTTATTGGTACGAAGCACGTACCATCCATGTATCAACTCACTTGAATACCCACCATAGTATTCAAAATAATATCCCCTTTTTACTTTGATACATGGAATCCATTAATTGAATTTTAGTTGTTCTTATCAATTTTAGCTAATTGCCATTCACTTCTTACTTGTAGGAAATTTTATTCACATTGGATAATAGATCACCGACCGCAGTGAATATAAAAACCATCACCATGGTTTTATCCTTCCTAGACAGTATGTGTCTCTAGAACATACTTTGTTCCACATGATCTTGTGGAACTAGTTCCTAATCCAACTACTTGTGCATTTTGAGCATTGACTAAACACAAGTCAATATAGCTCCCACTATCTCTAATAGAGATCTTCACCCTTATATAGAAGTGTATTCTATTGCTTGACTACCTACTCTTATATCTTAGGGATTTATGAAACATCCTAAACAACTGTTAGGATTATTACACTAAATAAACAATGTGTTTGTCTTGATGCTAGTTTGTTTATGTCCTAATAAACTCTTTGCATCTAAACACATGATCTTATTACAAAATGGGTTTACATCATACTATGACTTGTGTGATATCCATTTTTCATTATAGTTAGCATATGGTTTTGGGGTATCACTGTTATTTTTGATGAATTTCATGAAATATAGTGGAAGTTCTTTCTTGTTTCAACATTGATATTACTTACATCAATACTTTGATGTATAAAATGTGGGTTTAAGAATTACTCCACGCTAAATTTTTTTGATCAATGTTGATATGTAAGACTTCATAATCAATCCTCCCCATTAACATCAATGTCATGATGTGGATAAGGTAATGTGTATTTAGAAATTACTCCACACTACATTATCATGATTGATGAATTCTTGGTCGATATATTCTTCGGTATCCCAACCCGAAGCAACTCATATCTCCTGACCATGCAAATACTTCAATTTCGTATTCCTTAATTACTTAAAAGATTCTTATGAAGTATATATACCTCTAGCTTATACTTGGAAAATTTCACACTTTTGTGTCGAACTATTTCCAAAATCTTTGTGACTTACCTTTATTTCTAAAGGCTTCTTTGTCCAAACTAAAGACACTGATAATACCATAAGTATTTAGCTATGGTGAGCCTAAATAGAATACTTGGTATATTCATTATGTCCATTTTTAGTATTACTTGACAAAGAATTATCCTGTCACAAATAGGTATAAGTCTTACATTTATATTAATCACTAATGTTCTATGATTCATGTATCACTGAACTAGTGATTGAGTTTACTAAAAAGAAAATTCATTACAGGAACTGAAAGAATGTCTCCTTGCATCCAAGGACACATGAGATTAATGTTTGTGGTTATACTCAACAATAGTTCAAAACAAATCTTTCTCTTGGCAATTGAGAAGTCATGAACTCTTCACCACTGTCCTAGGTATCACCCTTTCACAGCATATTTGGAGAATACACCTGACTTCTAGTAAGGTTTTTATAATAACTTGTTTATCATATTAGAATACACATATGTTACTAACATATGGTATTTAATACCCAAGTAGAAAAAGGAAATATCACTTTGATGAATATACCTGATGTAGAAGCGAAAATGTACTTCATTAAATCAGTTTATTACTTCTAAACTTTCGTAGTATTGCAAATAACCTCTGTTAATACCTCATTAATTGAAGGATGTCGTGAATATGTCATTGGCTTTAAATGCATTTAACCTTTTCACATTTTCTTTCAATTTAACAGACAAAATAATTAAAGCTTAATTGTCTTTTATTCTTATTCACATGGCGAACCTTACCTAGATAGGTGATGAAGCATTTACTCAATACTTATTCGTTTTGTAACTTAAAATGAGACTTGAGTAATGTGGTGAAAATAATATTTAAAGATCATGATAAATCTTTAAATTTACACATGCCGGTGTAAACTTGGCCTATTTTCTTATATCATTGCTTCTCTTTCTCCTTGCAAACTTCTCAAAGATGAGACTTCATGTTATATCATCTATGTCCTAGTGTAGCGACCGCAACTAACATCAGACATTGATAAAAGCACAATGATATAACTATCATATGCTTTGTACATTAGTCTACTATAAGAAATGTTTACTCTCGCTTCATGAGGTCGTTTAATAGTGTTAGGGACACTGACACCTTGAGTTTCCTATATCAAAGTACTATACGCACGCACCTTTACTATTCATGGATACTCGTGTCACTGTGGACATTTACTTTGTCCATTATAATATTGCAGTTTTAATCTTGTGGTATAACTTTCCATTTTTTCTACCAAAAGAATTTTAGCAGATGAGTGCCTTTTATCAGGATTACTGGTTTAGACATTTTGATTAATTACTTAAATCATTTTATGTCTCCCACTATTTTATCGGATTCTATGAACCCTATGTGATAGAATCAGAATACTCTGTCGCTTGAGTATTATAGTGGAAATGATCTTGGAACCACCCCTTATAGTCTACAAGCTAAGGCTATGCCACTACATGGAGGGTTCTAGGTAGGATTTTGGCTGGCCGACCGCTTTAACTTGCGGTTCCTTAATCTGTTGAGTGAAGTCCCAGGTTCTTAAAATAAAAATTTGATTTACTCAACACTTGCCTCTAAAATGATAGCAAGTTAGATAGGGCTAATCCTTACTAGTACTTTAGTTAAGTCGACCCATCATTCTTATAAGGACTCCCCAGTAGTAAGAGGCGTCCTCAGCTAAGCCATGAATCGGCACCTCAAACAGCTGGTTTTGTCCAAATTTGAATGATGGAAGGCTGTTAAGACTTAATATATTTTTGAGGGTTTTATTATTTTTACTGTGACGAAATAAATCATTTTCTATTTTTATAAGCACGTACTATGTGATCACACTCACAACTAATCGTGCAAGAAAAAGAAATTTCATCGCGTCACATGCTCATTTTATCTTGCATGATTTTTTATTATTATACTATGTGATCGTGCAATAAATTACACATGAAAAAAATAATAACCCAAGTAGAAATAAAAAAACACCTGATCATGATCTGGTACTATTGGTTGATTCGTTTAGTGAATAACTAACCAACAGAAACCCTAGGGGTAAATACCTTTAGTCACATGGCTTGCAACTTGAATAGAAATGTCTGCTCAACAAATGCATCCAACTCATGTCCGGTGTGTCACCATCACTTGGAATGAAATGCATTATTGGCCGTCTCTTCATTATAAAATTTTACACGCACACAGGTGAGGGGGTCTCGGGGTATAAATATACAACTCTGAGAATGGGCGCGCAGACCCTTATACATATAACGCCTCTGAGATGACACGCAGATCACCTTTTTAATTTAAAATAATTATTACAAAACCACATGCTATAATTAAATAAATAATTAAATAAAGAAATAAACACCAGACATGCATTGGTAGGTCTTAGCTCATGATCAGTCATATACGCATTAAACTTGCGTATATTAAATAAGTGCAGAATAAAAATTAAACATGAATTAAAATTAAACTCAAGAGAATTTTATGGAATTAAAAATATCACCCTTGTTTTTAATTGAATTTAACATCGTTCGTTCCCAATTTATTAATTAATTTTAAAACTAAAATTAAATTAATTAATTATTAACTTAATCACCAAATTAAATTAATTATGTCGCTGGATTTTAATCGTTCGATGCATTGAGGCTCCACAGGAAGACCCGGGCGGGAGGCTAATCTAGTATGGAGGCCCGCTAGGAAGAGGGGATCTGGTGCGGTGCAACTGATGCGGGGAGGTCGGCCTCCAGGTTCTGTGCGGCTCTACGGGAGAGGTATGGCGGCGTGGCGCCGGGGTGCAGGACGGGCTTAACCGGTGGGATAAGGAGAGTCGTCCTTGGCTGGTCTGAATCGCAGCGGGTGCAGCGCCTGCTGCAGCGTGACCTGGTGTGAGGCTGGGGTGGGCTGTCACGGCCTGGGTGAGGTGCTTCAGTGCGCTACAGTGTGCCGGATAGGAGGTTCCAAAAAAAATCATGGCCTGCACATGGAGGTCTTCGCCAACCTTTTTTTTTACATAACCTAAAATAAGGTCTTCTTCCTTTTTTTTAACAAGACCCAAAATAAGGTCTTCTTCTTCCCCCTTTTTTTTTGATTTTCTTGACCTGCTTTGTAGGTCTTTCACCGAAAATATGTTTTATTATTTTCTTTCTTAATTCTATGTTTAGACTTATAAATAAAAAAAATTATAATAATAAATATTTTTATAATATATTTTTATAATAATAAAAATATTATTATAATTAAACTATTATTATTATAATTAAATTATTACAATAATAATCATTAAGGTTCACCGGAAATCACTATTATGGTAATTGGATGTTCACCTAGTTTACAAAAAAAACAACCGATTTAATTTCGATTTTAAACTTTGGATAACCGCAGATGGGTCATCCAATATCAGATTCAAACGCGGTCTGCGGCGTTGGGACCATAACGATGCCCTTCATTATATTATATAAAAATTTAATTTATTTGGATTAAGATCGACACACGCTTCCTCTGATACCACTTGTTCAAACATGGCGTGTAGTGGAAGCCCCAAACAGGTGGTTTTTTAAATTTTTTCCACCAACGGTAGACATAAACTTGTCGATGTCGTAGAAGAGCAGCCTGGTCTTAGCCGAGGACCACGTGTGGAGGATTTTAAGCACAAACATAAACCGTAAAATACCTAGTTTATATCTGAAGTCGTGCACGATGTCTGCTCGTCATTGGCGATCACTGCTCGAAGAATCTGAAGTTGAATTCCTCTAGATCGTCCATAAGCAATTCAAGGAATCCACAGGAGCATCGTTCATTGTAATCCAGGTGCTAACGCGGATTTGCGACGATGACTTCAATGCTCCAACAACCACCGCATCGCATCGCTAGAGATGCCCGAGAGAGAGAGCTTCATCATTGCTCCTTGGATCAAGAGAATCTCTCTCTAGAATGTGGTAGAGAGGAGAGGAGAGATAAGCTCCAAGAATAGTGTTTGGAAAATTTCCTTCCTCTTCTATTTATAGTGCTCAATTAAAATACCCGGTATCGCCTCGCCGACCCCGAATACTTAACTCACTATTAATGAAATTTTATTACTACTAAACAGAGCCATAAATATTATTATCATTTAACTGTAATATATTAAAATATATTACATGATAATAATTAAGTCATTAACCTGACTCATCGCTCCCAGAAATATTAATTGAACCTTTAATAATTTTATATTCGTCAATTAATATTTTTTCATGAATTTACTTAAAACTCGTAAATATATTTAATAAATAAATTCAATACTCATTATTCTAAACTCGAATAATATAAATTTATTTATTACATTGGTGATCGTTTAACTTTGGACAATTCCCAGACCCTTGTGGTGGGGCCCATTATGTCTAATTCTCCTATTCAACTGAATGGGGAAGATTCTTGAATACTCTATTTTGTGTGACCCTCTAAGCCCTAACTTTGACATCCATGAATAGTATTCACAGACCAAGAGAGGGAGCTAGAAACCCATCATGGCCCCTAAATAAATAAGGATTGTCACAGCGGCGACAACCAACCTACGAAATAGCACTGTGTAATATAATCTCTTTGTCTATAATATCTCATAAAGCAAGACGCACTCTCATGTTGTCGCCCTTTTCTTGATTTATTATTTGTTGATGTAACTGGATGGATTTTCCCTCGAATGCCATGTCCATGGTCTTATAAATGTACTGTCATCCATATCATCATGGCCAGAGATATATTACTTCCATAACCTAGTAGCAACAAATCCTTTCTTGACCATTCAACCAATGTCATGCCACCAATGACGCACCCAACACAAACTACCTCTCCACGAATTCATTGTCATGGTTTTAGTCTTACATCAATGTACACAATCAAATGACATGCATTGGTAATGATCTCAAGTTGGGAGACCATTACACATGATCGTAGATAGGAACATCAAATGACACCTGAAACATGTGGAGTTCCTTTTTGCGGGTCAGTCCCCATGATCTCACTACTTGAGATCACCACGTACAAACTTCATGAGAAGAAGTCTCAATGCTTATGATCCCCCAGCACCTGATAGTCAAACATATATTGTGTCCAATCAGTAAGATGTATCTAGAATATATAACATATATATTTAAGATTAATGTCATAGTATCTAGAGGTTCTCATTATAGAATGTGAACTTCTATAACCTTTCGATACAACAATAAATCTCTGGACATTACGATTTCAACAGTGGACGCATAAAATTCTACACTATAATGATAAGATACAATCATGCATACCTTACTATATACATGATATGGTAATCAAAAGCACATAATAGTTGGGTCTAGGTCACCAACTATTTAAACACTTCTAAATGGTAAATACGATATGGTAATCAAAAGCACGTAATAGTTGGGTTTAGGGCACCAACTATTTCAACACTTCTAAATGGTAAATAGCCAGAATAACGTTATCATGTTCTGAATAGAAAAGTATGGAAAATATCTTTTCAGTGGTACTGATCCATTGTTTAACAATTAGTGGATCATAATACCCATTGAAAGAAGGTGGGCATTGCCTCATGAAGGACTCAATAGAATATTGTTCCTTTATCTGCTCATTTGGATGTCCATAATGATTCATAGCTTGTGTAAGTATAGCAATAAGATTTTTCACTCTATCTCCCATAACATTGGTTTGTTCAGGAGGAAAATCATTGCATTGTCCATTACATTGATCAACATGGTTCCTTCGAGTTCCAGCCATCTGCTAAAACACAAAAATAATAGTGTGAGAGGCAAAAATCATGCTCGGAAAACAACATAATAAAGGTGGAGTACCTTCAATATAGAACATCTTAGGTCTAATTATAAGAACGTTACCTTTCTAGGACTATAACCTATACTTGTACTTAACCTTAGAGACATCCCTAGACATACATTAGAAATATCTCTAGGGATATCACTAATGTTTTTTCATCCTAGTTTCCAAAGGTCAACTAAACCTTTCCTCTGATACGAACTGTAGAGACCCAATCTTGACATACATGGAAATTACATATTTTGCGGAATACATAATACATAACAAAAATAGACACTCAAGGACTGTAATAGTTTAGTGTCTTTGGAATCTTGGAACACAATCTTCTATGATTATCAACATCTCCCATAAATATCTTTCCCTTTTTTTTCTTAACTAAAACCTTTACTTTTATTTTGGGAAAAGAAACATATAAAGGGTGAGCTCAAATTCTCCGTAAGGGTGATCATGGAGAAAATAAAACAAACCATATACATTTGAACTTAAAAACCTGAACATAATGTTTAAACATCAAAATCTTGAGTGGTGAAATAAATCTTGGTAGTACGTAAGACATAGATCATAAAGGAACATTAATCATGATAAAATAACATGGGAAAAAACAAGTAATTGTGGAAAACCATTAATCACATGTTATGATTTCCATAGTATCCAAGGCATTGTTTCCAAGACCATCATAGTGGACAAAGTCCATTACTGAATCGGGTTTATATGTCGTTCCAGCCCTGTATTACTAAACCGGATTCGCTTTCCTTTCCATCCATATCTATCTCATGAGATATAAATCTTTACCCAATGCATTGGAGGGAGATATAGGTCCCACCCATTTCATAATGAAATAATTCTTATGTGTTCCACAAAATAAACATAAATCATTTATCATAACCCAAAGAATAAAATGGGTTTCATAAACATCATCTGATCATAACATAATCCATATAAAACAAAGGGATATCATTTCATCATAAGAAAAGTGAAACCATGTAAATCATAGAGACATTATACTTGAAACATACACATATTAAATAATTTCATCTTAGATGGAAAATGGTTTTGATAAAACACTTGAAATAAATTCTTGAGGAAAATATCTTTTCTTCTTCAAAATCATTTTCTTTTCCCAAATTCCATGAAATTTTAAAAGAAAAGGATCTTGTTGAAAATATCCATGAAATCTTGTGTAATAATCTTCACAAAAATAAGGAATTATGAAACCATAAAAATATGTTCATGTAGTATAAGTTAAAAAAACATTCTCCTCATACTTTTAACGGAAACGTCAAAAGGTGCCACGTTTGGTAAACAAAAAAGAGATTCCTTCCATAACACAAAGTAAAAGTCAAATAAGGGTAAACATGACTCTAAACATACAAGTAAGAATATTAAACACTTTATGAAAAAAAATTATGGAGATGGATGGAAAATATAACCCCAGAAAATACTTACCTATAAGCAATCTCGGATAAAAATGAGATTGCAAAATTATCCCTTACCTTAGGTCCAATTTATTCTGTACATGTCTGGAACTCTTGTATAGTGGGTTTCAACCTATTATTAACTTTTAACAGAACCATAATAACATTTATGATATCATATATGATTCACTTATGACTTTATATTACCTGTTCTTTTGTCAATTCCATGTTAAAGTAGCGTTTTGGGTAAAATCATTTCATTTATCGTACGTGTTTGGACTTTTGGTTCTTAATATTATTACTTATATCCTGATTTAATTAATTCCAAAATTTAAAACATTATTTACATATAGTATATATTCATCATATAAATATATATAATAGATCGATAAATGGAATGAAATACACTGTTCATGGAGACGGTAGGTCATACGTACGCATGAACGCTGTATTCGATTCCTTATTGAATTGAATGGAATTTTGTAAATGAAACATATATGTACATAAATCCAGAATAATTATTATATAATATATTTCATGATTATTTATTATATATACTTTATAATCGTTCTTGAATGGTTATCATCGAGAATGAATCTCATCGCATTGTGGATACCGTAATTCGTACGTACGCACGAGCGATGATATCATTCCCATCATTATTGAATGAAATTGTAGTGGATGATATAATATCTCAGAATCCATATGATGTTATAACAACAATATATAGTTATTATTTACACCATTATACCCATCCAGGTAAGGTGGTGGTGGAAAAACAGATTACACCACGGAGTGGAGACGGTATTTCGTACGTACCCACGCTCGGTGATTTCGTTTTCCGTAGGATAGATAGAAGGTGAAATGGGGTTGTTTAATATTTATCATATCATATACGTATATTATTGATGCTGATTTTATTACTTTATAATGAAACAACTAAATAAGAGTAATTTGAAAAATAAAGAAACTTGAAAGAATCGGTAGAAGAGATTACCTCTTCTTCGACGCACCTCCTTTAAGCTTCCTCTTAAGGGACTAGATTTGGTCTTTTGAGAAGACCAGAACCTTTAAAATTTGACTAGGGAAGGTGAAAATAGTAATGGGTAGGGGTTGGAGGAGTTTTAAGGCTCAAAGTTTTGTGAAAATAATAGGGAATGGGTTCCCTTTTATTAGAGAGGAGAGGGGCACTTTTGGAAACCTCCAAAATATTAATTTATAATAAACTCAAACCCCACATAAAAACATCCAAAGTGACTCAAATTCGGATATGAGGTAATATAGGGTTGTAATCTCATCAAACAATCAAATCTAGACTTGTTTTGATTTTATTTCAAATCTTATCATTTTAATTTATCTTTATTTAATCTATTTTAATTTATTTGTGGTAATAATATTCTAATTTTTAAATTGAAATAAATACTTACTTATGTGTTTTGAATTTTCCATAATTATATAAATTATTAAATTTTAGACCATATAATTTTAAATTTGTAATTTTTAAATATATTTGTGATTTTTAAACAATTTAATAATATGTTATTTTTATAAAATATCAATAGTTTCAATTTTGACACTGTTCAATTATTTGAATTTAAATAAAATCCACACAGAAGATATATTAGAAGAAAATATATTTAATAGAATATTTTTCATAAAATCTTGGGGTGTTACAATGCCATCCCACAACAAGTAATATTTCATGTCCCAAAAGATCTTTTTAATTCCAAGATGAATATAGAATGAAGAACTATGAGATTAATCTAACATCTCCTTTTCTAAATATAGTATGTAAGGAACACATATATGGTTCATAGAGAATATCATTCCATCCTGATCATAGTTAAACATAGGAAAATTTCTAAATTTTGTTTACATCTCAACATTATAATGAACCAGGACTATCATAAATGGATATTGCATAATTTTAGATTAATATTAAATACATTTCAAAAATACATGCTCTAGGACCATAATAGTATAGTTCCATTGGAAACATGGAAAACAAAATCTTCTATACTGGTGAAAGATCTTCAACATATCCCATAAATATCTACACATTTAGTACTTCTACCTAAAACCTTTCTTCATAACCTGGGGAAATAAAACATTAATATGGGTGACCTCAGATTCTCAGTAAGGGTAAACACAAGATACATATAAGAATAAACATGAATGTAGGGGTATGACATTGTGATCATAATATTAAGAGATCATAACACGCATATCAAAGACCATAAACCTGATTTTTGGGATAAAGATTGGAATTTCATAAGGTATGAATAATATAAAAATAAACATCACGAATAATGATATCATAACTGAGGCATAAGTCATAGTATTTGTATCATACATATAAAAATAGAATATATTAGGACAAGGATGCCTACCAAGACCTTTATAACATTTTATGCATGGGCACGACCTATGTAATTACTTTAGGCTTGGGTTAACTACTTATTTACCCTCTTTCTTATAGTCTTGGGCTACAACCCATGTACATTCTTATTTTTTGAATTGGGATACAACTTGTGTACACTCTTTCTGTTAGTCTTGGGAAACAAAATTTTTTCCTTCTTATTTTCATCATTGGGATATAATCTTGGTATCCAATTTCTTTTAGGCATGGGCTAAAACCCATGTACCTTTTTATTATGGGGCTTAGGATATAACCCTTGACCACTATTTTTTAGGCTTGGTCTATAACCCATGTACCTTCTTATTTTTTGGCAAGGGCTATAACCCATGTACCCTCTTTCTTTTAGGGTTGGTCTGCAACCCATGTACCTTCTTGTTTTGGGGCTTCGGCTAGAACTCGTGTACCATTGTTATTTTATGATTGGCCTACAACCCATATAGCTTCTTGTTTTTGGGCTTGGACTAAAACTTGTCTACAAATTGATCTCATTTACAAATTATCATTACCCAACGCATTGGAGAGAGATATAGGTCACACCCATCTCAAAATAAAATCATTCATACATGTGCAACAAGATAATAAAACATTCATCATATCATGACCCATAAAAATATATAGGTTTTATAAATATTAAATCATAAGCCATGAAATGAAATGGTTATCTTTAAAATTCCATCATATCATACCCTATTAAAATAGATAGGTTTTATAATTACATCATAGAAGCATAACTCGTTAATAGAAGAGGGTTTGAGAAGCCTCAAAACCATGAAATTGAAATGGGTACCTTAAGAAAAATTCTATCAAAAAAACATTCAGGAAATAATATTATTGGTACCATTATATCATTTCCAATAAGGGAATGAGTAACATCAACAGATGCTATCGTAGATGGAAAATAACTTGGAAGGGTATTTTGAAAATATTTCTTTAGGTAAATAGCCTTTAATCATTGAAAAGGGTATATATAAAACATAAAACCTATTGAAAAACATTTTCCAAAAATATCTTTTAATAAAATTATTAAAAATTATCATTTTAAACACTAAAATAAATCTTCAAAAAATGGTGATGGTTAAATCCATACATGTCATACAAGGTAATAAGAACATTTTTTAAAGATAAAAATACTAGAAAATGCTTAATTCATAAGGCAATAAAAAGATTCCTTTTAAAAAATTGGTTGAATAAAAAATGGTAAAGATTTATTTTAATTATCATAGGTTATTATTATAATATTCTTGGAAACCCTTTTCAGAAAAAATTTTTTTGAATTAATACAGATTTATGACTGAAGAGAGTGTATAGTCAGTCTTTCTTAAAAACATATTATTAATTATCTTATGTAACAAATATTGGGAAAAATGGTTCCCATACATGAATATATAATGAATAAATATATAATAATAATTTTCATGAATTCTCTTGAGATATGGATCATAATATTTAATCAAATGATGCATAAATATAAACAATCTTGAAAAGTGAAGAGATTGTCTCAATACACTCTTATAACATGGTAGCTCGGGATCATACTATCCTTATAATAAAATTAAATTAAATGAATCTTAAATGTGATTAAAAGAATAAATTTCTTTATAAAACATTTAAAATAAAATTATATACACCTCAAAAAGGAATTTAGGTTCCTAACAAAACTTGAGTCTTAAGGAACGAAAATTGAGACACAACTATTTTACCGGTTTGGTAACTTTTAAAAATTAAAACTCATGAAAGAAGGAACATAAAATGGATGTATAAATTCCAATTTATTTAAATATAATATAAATAGAATAAAATCGTGGTCATTAAAAACACCACACAAAAGTAAAGAGTGGTTAACATAGCATGTATCTCATGGAAATTTTTAGTGAGATGAAATTCTCTTACCTTGTGTCGTGACTCTCATCATACTCATTCAAACCACCTACATAATTAATATTATTTTATTATATATAATTTACTGATCTATATTATTATATCTAATACCATATATAGTTTTATTATGACCTTATATTACCCCACTCGTTAACCATCCAATGTTAAGGTTTCACTTTGGATAATATTCTCTCTGTTCATCGCTTGTGTCTAAATTTGTTATTTCATTAGTCCTTGTACTTATATCATGATTCCAGAATATAAAACTTGACATAAATTTCATTTATATCCATTATATTTTTATTATAATAATCCATATAATATATATTTATGAAATGAAATACACCGTTCCTGGAGAGGGTAAGCCATACGTACGTATGAACGTTGTTTCCATTTTTATTATCGTGTTGAAAGAATGAAAGAAAATGACATATATATAAATATATGTATATAAAATCATTAAAGTTGATTTATAATGTAATATATACAATATAATGTAACTAAAATCATCCTTAATACGTTCCATTTATTGTGTGACCGAGTCACACCGCTTTGAGGGGCGGTAGTCCACACTTCCTCAAACGAAATTATCATTTTAACACAAAATGAAAAGAAAAATAATATATTTTGTAAAAGGTATATATAAGATTAAATAAATTATAAATATAATATATAATATATATAAATATAGTTTCCATCAAAATTTCTATTATATGAGGTGGTATGAAAAATTGAACAATCGTCTTTTTGTGAGGCGGATGTTTGCTAAACACATAAACAGAATATTCATTGCCCATTAGATGGAGGTGTATGTTAGTGTAGGTCACACCATTAGCATAAAAACATTATAATATATTTATAATAATTTTTTTATAAAATAATATAATAAAGAGATTGGATGGGTGGAGATGTAAAATAAAAGAAATGAGCCTGACAGAAGGTGTTACCTCTTAATCGAGTAACTCCTTTTTGTTTGTTCCAAAAGGCTTCCTTGGAAAACATTATGCCAAAATGGAGGATTAAAAGAAGAAGGTAGAAATTTTTTGAAGTTTATTGGGTAGATATTTTAGAAACCAAATCTGTTTTAGAGGTGTGATGAATAGGGAGAGTTGGTGGCCTTTTATTGGGAAAAAGGAGTGTCACTCTTGTAAATATTTGAAGAGAGACTTCCACCCACATTTTTCATTTTTCAAGTGGATCCAATAATGATACATAGTATATAAAAGGGATTATATGATCTAACTATTTCCATTTAATGGGTTTTTTACCATTTGAAATGTCATTTGAGCCCCTAATAATAATATTTAGTCCCTAATTAAACTTAATTTGACCACAATTATTGTGATTAAATTTAATTACTTTTCATAATATTTTTTGTCAATAAATATTTTGATCATATTATACTCTAAATATAATAATTATTAAAATGTTTTATGTTGGTTTTTGAAAATCAATTCACTGAATCCGAAAAATTAAGATTGATACTAATCCCGCAGTCAGGATGAAACTACTGGTTTTTAAAAGTAAAAATATGTTTAAAATTTTATTAAGTTTTTATATTAAATTTCATAGTGAAATTTATTATAATGACCTAATTTGTATTAATAGATATATAATTGATATAATTTTACCTTAAAACAAATATAAAACATATTTTAACAATAATAATTAATTAAATGAATAGGTTGATTTTTACTAAAGAGCAATATTTTCACAATTCATCAAAAATGATGTTTCTTAGAAAAATACAAAAACTTCACCATATCCTAATTTAGGTATTCTAAATTAAAAAATTAAGTTTATTTTATCATATTAAATTTCAATATGTTTCTAATATTAGTTTTTTTATTTTTCATTGAAGGACATTAAATGTAGTTTATTTGAGAAAATAGTATTTTTAAACATATAAGGTCTCTACCAAAACTTATATCTTTCATTATCAAAATGATTTATTTTTATAAAATAAGTATAAAAACTATTTTAAAAGTAATTATTACTATTAATATTACTATGTTTAATGGATATGTAGTAAATATCTCATTTTAATAATTAAAAAAAATGATGTTTCGTACAAACATCAGTGTTATATTTAAGTATGCCAAGTCATGGTTGCATTGAACATACATAGAGTTTTTGTTTCATGTATCATACACTGATTTGGTATTTTGTAACGTATTCCAAGTCCATTCCATGTGAAAGAATTTTTTACTTGGCGATTTAATAAATAAATAAATAAATAATATCAGAGTTACGTGAAATAAAAAATATCAAAATATTACATAAATTCAAAAACTAATAATTCAAAAAATCTTTAGAAGTTATATTCTACCCCCTTATAATGAATTTATCCCTCGAATTTTATCCTAGTTATCAAATTTTTAATACTTGAAAGTTTCATTCATAGAAAACCACATCATAAAAATGAATACGAAAAAATGCCTTAAAAGTGAAAGATAGGACCATAACAGTTACCCAAAGAAACATATAACTCGGTTTCCATATAGGATTACAAATGTTTGGAGTGAATATCAGACATGGAGGAAAAGAATAAATATTTATAGGGAGTGGTTGAGAACATCAATAATAAATAATTGATTAATCTAATAAAAGTTGAGGGCCTCAAAGTCCTAAATATATGATGATTTAAAAGGACACCAATTCAAAATAATTAAGGTATAAGGACCACACAATTTCTTTTTTCATTATCCTAACATTGAGTAATTCTTTTTTTGACCAAGATAATATGTAAATATAATTACTTGATATATTTCTATAAAGATAATTTCATTATTTAGTTGTTCTTTTAACTACTTCTAATTCATCCATTACTTTAAGAAACAGATGTCCAAAAATTAACTTTGATGCCCAAAAAACTAAAACACACTTTTAGCATAAATTAAGGTCCATAATGTCATGAAATGTATAACTATTTATCTATAAATATTCCTAAAAACAATATGGTCAATACAGTAATCTCTAAACATAAAAGTAACACTATTATTTCATCATAAATAGTTATTCATACAAAATAATTATACATTAATGAGGACATCACATAGGCCAGTCGTAGGCACGAAACCATTACCATCCTTCGATCATGGGTTCAAGAATCACGGACTTTCTAGACTTGATTGGTTTTCACCCTACATATATGATGTCCTTTTCTAAAACAACACTAATATAATTTCAAAAATATGATGTATATATTTTAAATATAGTTAATTACAAAATTTCCTTTTAACCATGGTTTCCAATATAAAATAAGTTTATAAATACATCCAAATAAGTTTAACATAAACTTTTCATGAATGTTTAACATTATATCCCTTATAAAATATGAAAATCCATAACATTAGAAATAGAGTCACAAAAACAGCTTAACATTAGTCCCCCATATATCAAAAATAACTCTTGGTTGTCACATTCCAAACATATTAACACCCTCATGGTAAATTATCCAAAAACATGGGAATAACCAAGATTGCTATAAATACTTCTAGAAAACATTCATGTTACCTTATTCAATAGATTACTGAATATATTCCATAAATCCATGAAGTTGTAAACTCCATCCATGACAGTATAAACTACATGTAAACAAGTCCTTAATTAGTTCCAACGTAATAAATATCATCCAATTTTCTTATTAATATCCCACATGTGTTTATAAAAAAAACATTATGATAATATATGAAACATATTAAGGGTTATATTTCCATTAATCATGTGTTTTCCATGGATATCACCTTTCCATTATATAACTTTTCTCTTCCATCAGAACCATTCAACATGTTCTTATAAATCTATAGAGAAAAACATAAACAAAACATTCCTTATATATTTCACATTTATATAACATAATTCATGAATCCTAAAACATAAAAGCTATTATTATTCCAATTAACCCTTATTCCAAAAAAAATTATACCTCATCCTATAACACAATAACTATTTCCTTTCACATTTCATTTGTATTATCTTCATCATTATAATTGTAACCATTACTCATACCACATTGTCGATCGTCTTCTAGATATTTCCTCTTAGTACACTGAGTTTCATAATTATATTTTATTCCACAATTAAAACACGTAACCTTCAATGATACATTAGGAAGGCCAATATTCTCATCCATTTTTTTAACTGAACTATTAATATTCCCATGTGGTCACTTGCTTTGTGGCCTACTTTACCACTATTGAAAACATATTATTGTTCCTATAAGACATTCAATTAGGTGATTATTTAATCATTATTGACATTAAGGAAACTGAATATTATTTCTTCCATGGTATTCATTACCTGAACTCTTAGAAAATTCCTACTTTCTATTCCTTGGTGAGTTTGAGAGTTTGTTAAGGTAAACATTGTTAATCATGTTCTGTGAAAACTGATTAGGCATGATCACAACATCTATCACTCCATTTATCAAGCCACTTCCCTTATTATAAAAAAAACATACATCACATCCAATGTTAATCCAGTTACTTCTAGTTCTCTCCATTGACTAAAACTTGAAGCATTGTGTGTGAATTACATATCACAGTAGAAAACCACATAATCATGAAAATAACTACTTAGAGGATACATAAATCATGAAACCTCCCTTAATATATGACACCCTAGGTTCATCCTATGTTTTTCATAGCCAACATATATTAAAATCCTTCATAATGGTTCATTAATATTTTGTGAATTCCCAACACATATCTCCCAATAGGGTCAAACTTAGTGTGAATTAATGCCCATTATCATGTACCGGATTACCCCAAGTCAAGGGGGGACATCTTCTTGGAGTTGATACCCTAGGTATATCTGTGCCAGATCCACATCTACTTGTATTATCTAGATAGTTATTTATTTCTAGGAAACCAATCACTCTATCCTTTACCAAAATTCCATGAAATTTTCATAAACGTTGACTCATACTTATATTTATCCTTGGATACATTCCTAGACATATACATAGAAATATACCTAAGGATATCACCATTTTTTATAATCCTAGTTTCGAAAGGTTAAATAAATCATTCCTCTAATACCAAATTCAATGACCCATCCATACCATATATTGATATTACATAATTTTAGATGAATATTAAATACATTATAAAAATACATGTCTGAGGACCATACTAGTTTAGTGTGTTTAGAAACATGGAAAAACAATTCTTCTATCCTGGTGAAATATCTTCAATATCTCCCATTATGATCTCTACTTTTAGTAATTCTACCTAAAACCGTTCTTCGTGAACTAGGTGAAGGAAATATAAAAATGGGTGAGCTCATATGCTCAGTAAAGGTAAAAAAAGGAGATATGTAACAATAAACCTGAACATATGGGTTTGAGAATGTGATTATTACATTAGGAGATCATAACCTACATATCAAAGATAATAAACATGAGTTAGGGGATAATGCTTGTAAGTTCATAAGACTTTAATCATAAATATATAAACATCTTGATCCATGAAATGGAAACAGTGGAATAAGACATAGGATTTGTAGCATACAAATAAGAATATAAAATATCATGTCATGGATACCTACCAAGACCTTTATTAAATATTAGGATTGGGATACGACCCATGTACCTGATTCAGGCTTTGGGTATAAACTCATGTTGCCTATTACTTTTAGGATTGGGCTACAACCCATGCACCTTCTTATTTTTGGGTTTGGGATACAACCCATGTACCCTCTGTATTTTATAATTGGGAGTTAACCTATGTACCTTCTTTTTTTGGTCTTGGGCTACAACACGTGTAACCTCTTTCTTTTAGGCATAGTCTAAAACCCATGTACCTTATTTTATTGGGACTTGGGATGCACCCCTTTTACCCAATTTCTTTTAGTATTTTTCTAAAACCCTTGTACCTTCTTGTTTTTGGGATTTACCTATAACCTGTATACCATCTTTCTTTTAGGATAGGGTTACAACCCATGTACCTTCTTGTTTTTGGGATTAAGCTATAACTCGTGTACCATTTTTCTTTTATTATTGGGCTAAAACCGATGTACCTTCTTGTTTTTGGGCTTGGAATACAACTACTGTAACCTTTGAGATTATATAAAACATATCTTTACCCAATGAATTCAAGGAAGATATTGTTCCTACCCATATAATTATAAAATCATTCATACATGTGCCAGGTGATAATAAAACTTTCATCATATCATGAACCATAAAAAGAAATGGGTTTTATACATATAAAATAATAACCCAATAAATTAAATGGTTATCATTAAAACTTCATCACATCATAACCAATTAAAAGATATAGTTTTCATAATCACTTCATAGAAGCATAACCCTTGAAAAGAAGCATCCTTCAGAAGCATAAAACCCATGGAAGTGAAAATAGTGTCCTAAGAATAATTCCATCAAAACAAAAACCACTCATGAAATAATATGAATTATACCTATGGATCATTTACTATAAGGTAATGAGTAACATCAACATATGTTATCATACATGGAAAATAACTTTGAAGGGTATTTTGAAAAAAAATACGAGGTAAATATCCTTTCTTATATGAAAAAGGATATTTAAAAAATAAAATGTTTGGAAACAATTTTCCTTAAAAATATATTTTAAAATATTTCTTAAAAATTAACTTTTTAAACATGAAAATAATTTTCCAAATAATAAAAAATGGGTAAATCTATACATTTCATAAGAGGTAAAATGAATATTCCTTTTACACGGTAAAAATGAAAGAAAAATGCCAAATTTAGATGGTTATAATAACATTCCTTTGAAACAATTTGTATGAGATAGAAAGGGTAAAATTTTATTTTAATTATCATAGGTGACTAGCAAAATATTCTAGTAAAAACCTTTTAGAAAACATAGTTTTCAAGGAACACATATTTACGATCTAGGAGAGGGTAATGTCGGGATTTCTTAAAAACAAATTATTAACTATATTATGAAACAAATATTGGAAAAATTGTACCAATACATGAACATATCATGAATAACCAGAGGAGAATAAATTTCATGAGTTTTATTGATATATGTATCATAATATGTCATTAAAGTAAGCATAAACATAAAAAATCTCAAAAAATGTTGTGATTGTCTCAATACACTCTTATAACCTGGTAACTTGAGATACTACTATCCATGTAAGAAAAAGAAATTAAAGGAAGATTAAAATATAATGAAAGGTATAAATTTCATGATAAAACATGTAAAATTGAAATATATAACCTCAAAAAAGAATTTATATGCATAACAAAATCCAAGTCTCAAAAAAAGAAAACTGAGACACAACAATTTTACAGATTTGGTAACTTTTGAAACGTAATCCCCATGAAAGAAAGATCATAAAATGTATATGTGAATACCCATTAATATAATTATAAGATACATACAATACAATAAAGGTTAGTACATACACTACACAAAATTAAATAGCGTCAAACATACCATGTATCTCATAGAAATAAAAAGTTGGATGAAATCCCCATATCATGTGTTTTGATTCTTATCATACTCTTTCAAAACACCTATATAATAAATATTAATTTCTTATAAATTTTTTACCTAACCATATTATTATATCTAATACCATATGTGGTTTTATTATGAACTTATATTAACCATTTTTATCCATCATATGTTAAGGTTTCATTATGGATAATATTCACTTTGTTCTTCACATATGTCTTAATTTGTTATATCTTTAGTCCTTATACTTTTATCATGATTACAAAATATATAACATGATATAAATATCATTTATTTAAATTATATTTTATTATAATAATATATTTTATATATAATTATGAAATGGAATACATCGTTGATGGAGATGGTAAGCCATACATATTCATGAACGTAGTTTCCTTTTTTATTATCCTATTGAAAGAAAGAAATAAAATAAAATATATTTATATATGTATAAAATATAATAAATTTAAAATTATAATGAGATATATACAATATAATTTCACTAAACCCATCCATAATAAATTTCATGTAGTGTGTGAGTGAATCACAACGTTTGAGGTTTGGTAATCCACACTTCCTCAAACAAAATTATCATTTTAAAAAAATTAAAAAAATATATATATGTATTATAAAAGTAAAAAATATTATAAAATAAATAATATATATATATAATATATAATATATATAAAAATAGATTCCTTCATAATTTACACCATGATAGGCGGTAAGAAAAATTGAAAAATAGTCATTTTATGAGGTGGAAGTTCGCAGTACACATAAAATATTTGTTTGTTACCCATTATATGGAGGTGTGTATAATTTTCAATTAGAAACATAGCATAAAAACATCCCAGGATATTGAGGGTACTGTTTTTTATACAATCATGTAATAAATATAGTATAGGTGTGAAGAAGGAAAATAAATAAAGGATCTTGAGAGAAGGCGTCACCTCTAAATATGGTGAATCCTTTTGGTTTGTGAAAAATGGATTCCTTGGAAGACTTTATACCCAAATGGAGGCTTATAGGAGGAAGTTAGGGATTTTTGGAAGTGTATTGAGAAGTTATTGTATGAAATTAAGTGGTTTGAGAGGTGTAAATAATAGAGATATTAGATGAAAGCAGGAGTGGAACTCTTGTAAATATTTGAAGAGAGAATTCCACCCATGTTTTTCATGTTTCACGTGGATCCAACAATGATAAAAAGTATATAAAATCGAGTATAGGTTCAATATATGGCCATAAATTGGTTTTTGAAAATTGGATATGCCATTCGGGCCCCTGAGATTAAGGTTTATACCCTAATTAATCATAATTTGACGTCGATCACTGTGATTAATTTTAATCACTTTTAATGATATTTTAGGTAGAAAGTTATGTTGTTATTATTAGAATATAAATATAATACTAATTATAATGGTTTATGTTTATTCTTTGAAATTCAATTCACAATATCAGAAAAAATAAGATTAATGTTAATCCTGCAGATGGAATGAAATTTACGGGGTTTTAAAGTAGAAATAAGTTCAATAGTTCATTGAGTTTTTATATCAAATTTCAAAGTGAAATTGATTATAATGAACTAAATTGTAATAATATATGTATAATTGATCAAATTTTACCTTAAAAAAATTAAAATATAATTTAACATCAACAAAAGTAGTATTTTTCATTGTCCATCAAAAATGAAGTTTCATAGAAAAATATCAAAAATTCACCTAAATCTGATTTTGTCATTATAAAATTAAAAAATGTTGTTCATTTTATCAAAATGAATTTCTATATGTGTCCAAATTTAATTTTATTATTTTTTATAGAAGGGTATGAAATTTTTTTTTTGAGAACATAGTATTTTTAAACAAATAAGATCTTTACTAAAAATATATATATCTTTCACTATCAATATGAATTATTTTTATAAAACCATTATAAATTTATTTTTGAAAAGTAGTTATTACTATTCATATTACTATTTCTAATGGCTAGGTGATAATTATAACATTTAAATAATTATAATTGTAAAATGATGTTTCGTAGAAACCTCAGTGTTGTGAATAACATATAATAAGTTGTGGTTGTGTGTCACGTGTGCAGAGTTGATGATACATGCATCATACACTAAGGTAGTGCCATGTAACACACACCAATTCAATGTCGTGTGAAAGGAATGTTTGAGTTAGTGATTTAATATATAAATAAATAAATATTTTCAAAGTTTCATGAAATGAAAAAAATGATAAGATTCAATTTATTTAAATAATAATAATTCAAAAAATATCATGATATTACATACATATTCTTTATGTGTCTCTTTAGTATTCACTTTGAAATAGGTTTTAAAAGTCATTTTCAAAAGATAATATTTTCCCCTTCCTTCAGGATTTCTAGATCCATCATTTTCAAATCTATAAATATTGGATCTCATATGATCCTTGTTATAAATAAGCTTCTATGATCCTTCGAACTAAATGCAATGGTCACCTTGGTCTCTTTCCCATGGTGTTACTGTATTGAAAATTCATAATCCTTTATCAACTCTAATCATCCTCTCCAGAACATGTTCAACTCCTTCTATGTGAATTTTATTTTATACTTTTATGATTGGTATATAAATCACACTTTTCTTCATACAGATAATACCTTCATTTTTTTAAGGAAGACATTACTCTTGCTAACTCCAAATCATGAGTTTGGAAATTCTAATCTTGAATCTTCAACAGTCGTGAGGTATAAGCAATAACCATGTTATTCTGCATAAGAACACATCCTAATCCCTTCATGTATACATCGTTATAGATTAAAATCCATTCTCCACTATAGGGTAATGTAACCAAAGTTTCACTGACTAACCTTCACATCAGTTCCTTGAAAAATTCCTCACATCCATCTATCCATAAGAACATGACACCCTTCCAAGTTAACCTGGTCAGAGGATTAGATAGTAGTGAAAAATTCTACACAACCCACTGATAATATCTTGTTAAACCAAGAAATCTATGAATCTCAATCACCATGTTTGGTCTAGGGAAACCTTCAACAGCATTATTCTCTGATGGATCTACAATTTTACCATCTCTTGATATTATGGTACCTAAAAATGAAATCTTTTTCATCCAAAATTCACACTTTGTAAATTTTTCAGATAGATTCACCTTTCTTAGTGTATTTTATAAAATAATCAAGTGATCTTCATGATCTTTCAAACTCTTTGAATACATAACAATATATATATATAAAAACTATGAAAATTTGATTAAGGTAATCTATAATGACTCTATTTATTAAATCCATGAAAATAACTATGGAATTATTAAGACCAAAAGGAATCACTATATTTTCATAATTTCCATACATTATATGTATTGTATTCTTGGACACATCCTCCTTATTGACTCTCAATTGATGATATCCAAAACAGAGGTCATTCTTTGAAAAGTTTTGAGCTCCGTGCAATTGACCAAACAAGTCATCAATATAGGTAAGTGGATACTTTTTCTTGATTTTGATCTTGTTCAACTCCTGATAATCAATGCAGAGTCGCATTGATCCACCTTTATATTACGCAAAAATAATCAGTTCACCCCAAGGTCGAATACTAGACCGAATGAATCTCTTGTCATGGTTTTCTTGGAGTTTATTTTTTAGTTCATTCAAATCAATTAGGTCTATAATATAAGGAGTCTTTGAAATTGGTGTGGAACCAGGTCTGAATTCTATTTAGGACTCAACATCATTTTTTGATGGAATATTAACACCCTTATAAAATTATTTAGATATGAAATAGTGGGTAGATACATAATCAAATATGACCTTATAATTTTTATATTAGATGGTAAGTGTACATTTCATCATGTCATTATCTTAAACCTTGGAAGAAATAGTTATTGAATAAGATTTCCCATTTTCCCTTATCTTAAGAGGTTTCTAACATTGATCATCACCACTATCCCTTGGGTTTAGGTAGTGGTTATCATAATTCCCATTCTTCGTACACTTATATCACTGAATCATGGTAGGTTAATTTGGTGTTGTTTTTATCCATTCACAAAATTTTCTATATTCTTCACATTACTACCACAATAAAATGCACAATGGCCTTCCCTTCCACACTTAAAACATTTAGTATACCCCTTATAGAAATTTCTTTCATTCTTCTTCCCATATGTAGATCATAATGGAAATCTCATCTTCTTTTCCTCATATTTTTTATATTTTACATTAAACTCCACATTTCTTTTCTTTTCAAATCCATGGTATTGATACGTGACTCCAACTTCTATTTAAAAATAGATTTCAAAACTCACAATTTCTTCATAGCTACTAATGTCTCTTTTGACCAATTCCCTTATTAGACTTGGTTTTAACCCGCTAAAGAACCAATCAAATTTACTTTTGGGTTTGATGATAATTCTTGAATTGTACCTTGTAAAGATTTTGAAATTAGTCATGTAGCTGCTAACAAAATCACCATCCCTTTACTTCAACATGAGAAACTCTTTCTCCATCATGGTACGAATAATCCTTGAAAAGTACTTACGAAAAAATAAGTTCTTGAACCCGTCCAAATCCATGGATTCAATATCATCTAGATTTCGTGTATTTTTTATTAGACTCCACCAATAGTCTACATCTCCTTATAACTAATAACCGTCTAGAATGAATTTTTCATGATCTAAAAATTGGAGATTGTATGATATCTTTTCAGTTGTACTAATACATTTTTCATCAATAAGTGTATCAGAAGACCCTCTAAAAGAAGGAAGAAATTTCCTCATGAAATACTCAACAAAATATTGGTCCCTACATTTTTCATTGAAAAGTACAATGTTATTAATATATTGAGAAATTTGTGTGAGAATAACAATGAGTTGTTTCATTCTGGCCACCATAGAATTCAATTTCTCTGGAGTAAAATCATTTCATTGTCCATTACAATCGCTATTAATATATTTCTTTAGGGTTCCATCTATTGACTAAAACCAAAATCATAGAGTAAGGAACAATTATCATATTGAGGGACCACATAATCAAGAAAAATCATGTATAGGATTTATAAATTACGAAAGCTTCCATAATCTATGAAATCCTGGGTTTATCATAGGTTATTCATACGAAATTTCTATTTAAATCATTCATGATGGTTCATGAAGAGTTTTTTAGTTTCTAATGAATATCCCCTGGGAGTGTCAAACTAGGTGTGAAACAGGGCCCACTTTCATGTACCAGATTAACCCATGTTAGGCCTGAAACATCTTTTTAGATTTGTTACTCCTAGGTACATCTGTTCCATAGCCATATCCAATTGTAGTATCCATATAGGGATGTATTTCTTGGAACCCACTGACTCAATATTTTTCCAAAATTCCATAGATTCTTCCAATACATTATGTTATAATTATAATTATCCACAGACATTTTCATAGGGTTGTCACTAATGTTTTATCATCCAATATTCAAAAGTTTCACTAAACCTTTTCTCCAATACTAACTATAGCAACCCTCACTTGAGACATTACATTAGTTTTTTGGAGTACTTAAAACATTATAAAAACAGATTACCAAAGACTATATTAGTATATTTCCTTTAGAAACATTGAAACATAAACAATAGTACAAAAAATGAGCTACATCATCTCCTGCTAGGTTCTTCCAGACTATCACTCTACTTAGACCCATCAACCATATTACATATCCTCATAAACTAGTGGAAGGAAACATAAAAAGTGGTTATATCAGATGCTCGTTAAGGATACAAAAGGGATATACATAAGTATAATCAAGAGCCTAAGGTTATGAGAACATGATCATGAAAATAGAACATCAGGCCCTTCATATCAAAGATCATAAACATGAATCATGGCATGAAGATTAGAAGTTCATAATACCTAAATCATAAGTAAATAAAAAAACATAATCCTTGAGAGAATAACATAGTAATAAAACAAGGTATTATGGTAGAAACATAGTGATATATAATTATTTCCATAGTAGTGAATGAATTTCTATCATTACCATATTAATGGAGAAATTCCATTACTAAATCGGGTTCTACCCCATTCAATCTCTATATTACTGAACTGAGTTCAATCCTCATTCCAGAACTATAATACTAAATCTATTTCATTTATTATTACATATATGTATATATCATGCGAGATAAATCATTATCCAATTTATTAGAGGGAGAAATAGGTCACACCCATCTTATAATGAAATCATATATACAAGTGCCACAAAATCCTAAATAATCCTATCATAACCCACAAATTGAAATGGGTGTAAGAAAATTTTAATCATATCACAACCTTTGAAAATTGATACATGTTTCATAATCATTTCATCATAATAATAATTGGTGAAAATAATTAGGTTTCATAAGTATATAACCCGTGAAAGAGAAATAAATTTCGTAAACATCATTCCAAAAAATCTAACCTATTTAGAGAAAGGATATCAATAGAAAAATTGAATCATTTCCCCATAAAGTCATGATTAACCCAAATTTATGTTATCACATAAGGGAAATAATTTCAAAATATCTTTTAAAAACAAATCTTGAGGAAAATAACTTTTATTATTTGAAAAAATGATTTTTAAAACATAAAACCCCTTGAAAAATGTTTTCTTTGAAAATATCTTTAAAACAAATAAATGAATCTATGAAAACTAAAAAACATTTTTGAAATAATTTTTACTTGAATGTGATCTTCAATGATCATTTGAAACCATTTTTCAAAACATTTTTTAACATGTTTATTGAAATAAAAAATATTTCCAACCGAAGAGAGAAATGCTGTCAAATTTTCTCAAAAAAATTATTAATTATATTAAGTATGAAAGAGTGAAAAAATAGAAGTAATACATGAATATATCTTGAATAAATAGAGGATAAGGAAACATCTTAGTTTTCTTGAGATATATAATTTAATAGTTCATAAAAGAAGCGTAAACATAAATAATCTTGGAAAGTAATGAGATTGTTTCAATAAACACTTAAAAGTTAGTAACTTTCGACAATACTCACCATGTAAGAAAAATAAATTACATGAAGATTAAAATATATTTAAAATGAAAAAATTAATTATATAAAATGTTAAATGGAGATATATACACCTTGAAAATTAATTTAGTTTCTAAAAAACATGAGTCTCAATAAAGGAAAATTGAAACAAAACAATTTTACTGATTTGGTAACTTTTGAAAATTAAACCAGATGACATAAATATCATAAAATTGACATCTAAATACCCATAAATTTAAATATTAGAATAATTTAATACATGCATGTGAAGTATACACACTTCACAAAAGGAATGAGTGGTCAATAAATCATGTATCTCAGGGAAATAAAAAAGTGAGATGAAATCCCCTAACCTTGTGTATTGACTCTTTGTGTACTCATTCAAACCTCCTATATAATAAATATAATTTTATTATAAATCTATAACATAACCATATTATTATATATAATAACTTATATTTTTTTATTTTTACCATATATTACCTGCTATTTGACAATCATATGTTAAGGTTTCACTTTGGATAATATTCTCTTTGTTCATTACAAGTGTGTTAATTTGTTATATATATGGTCCTTATACTTATATTTTGATTTCTATAATGTGAATAATGATATAAATATAATTTATATTCATTATATTTGTGTTATTATAATCTATATAATATAGAAGTATGAAATTGAAAACATCAATCATGGATATGGTAAGTCATACGTGCACATGAACATTATTTCTGTTTTTATTATCATATTGAAAGAAAGAATAAAAATGATATATGTGTATATTTATGTGTAGATATATAAAATTTTTCCATTACAATTATTATATCATATAATTGTACTAAACAGATCCTTAATACATTCCGTGTAGTGTGTGAACGAATCGTATTTCTTTGAGGAGGCGATAGTCCGCACTTCCTCAAACGAAACTAACATATTTACACTAACTGGAATGTATAAAGATATGTGTTTTAAAATTATTAAATAATATTAATTTGATAATAAATTTAATATGTAACATATATAAATAGATTTTTCATCATAATTTCCACCATGAGAGGTGGTAAAGAAAATTGAACAATCATCGTTTTGTGAGATGGTAGTTCAGCGTACACATAAACCATATGTTTGTTACTAATTAGATAGATCTATTTGTAAGTGTAGGAAAAAACCATAGTATAAAAATAGCATATTTTCTTTAATATAATAGTTTTTTTATAAAATCAGGGAATAAATATTGTAGAGTGGAAGGAGAAATAAAATAAATTAAAAGAGCTTGAGAGAAGTTGTTACCTCTCAATCAGGTAACTCCTTTTGGTTTGTGCCAAAAGGATTCTTTGGATTTCATTCTTCCTAGGTGGATGATTCTAAGAAAAAATTAAGTATTATGGGAATTTTATTTGTCAGACCATGGAATAATCTAATATTTTTTAAATGTGCGAGGAAGTAGGAAGAGAGGAGGCCTTTTTATTCTAGAGGAGGAGTATCACTCTTGTAAATATTTGATGATAGAATTACAGCAACATTTTTTATGTTGAAAGTGGAAAACAATAATGGTAAATATTATATAAAATTGGTTATAGTGTCGATATATGGCTACACAATGTCTCTTGGAAAATTTTATAGGTCTTTTTAGGTCTTAAATTTAATGTTTTGTCCTTCGTTAAGCTTAATTTTACCTTAATTGGTGTAATTAATTTTAATTAAATTCACTAATATTTTTGGTCAACAACTAAATTGGCCTTATTATAAATTATAAATTGTTATTATTATGAATATATATTCCATTTTTTAAAATTAAAATCACATAAGGGGCAAAAATTAATTTAAACATAATCCCACTAACAGGACGACCCTACGGGTTTTAAAGTAAATGTGATCAAAAGTTGGCTCAGTTTTTATATCCAATTTGAAATTTAAATTCATTATAATGACCTAAATTCAATTAATTGATAAAAATAATATCTAATTAAACTTTAAACTAATTTAAAATATAATTTATCCTTATGAATAAATTATATGACAAAATAGTTTTGAATTAAAATTCAGTATTTTTTAACTATTCAGCCAAAAAATAAAGTTTCTCAAAAAAATCCCAAAATTTTACCCTAAGATAATTTTGAAATTATAATTTCAAAAAATACATTATTATATAAAATTATATTTCTTAATTGTTCTAATAATAATATTACTGGTTTTTACAGAATGACACTAAAAGTAGTTTATTTGAAAAAATATTGTTTTCAAACATATAAGTATTGTACCAAAAATTATATCTTTTATAATCAATTTTTTTTATTTTAAAAAAAATTATAAAAAATATATGAAAAGTATATATTATTATTAATATTACTATGCTTACTGAATAGATTATAATTATGTTGTTATATAATTATTACAATAAAATGATGTCTCATTGAAACATCAGTGTTACGTGTAACGTAAGGAAAGTCGGTGTTATATGTAACATATTCCAAGTTGAGTTTTCATTTAATGTATATAGAGTGGGTGTTGGGTGAATGGAATATTTGAGAGTTCTTTGAAATACATAAATGAAAATTTAATTTATTTGAGAAAAAAAGATCCATAAAAACTCAGGGTGTTACAAGTCCCATCCTTCTTTCAAGTCCATAAAACATGCTATGAACATGTATTCTAGTTTATGAATGGTACAATTGGATTTTCCATCCATTTGAGGGTGATAAGTTGTGATGAAGTTATACTCAATGCTTATATATTGTTGAATATTTTTTCACATCATTGAATTGAATCTTGGATGTAAATTAGATACAATAAAAAGTGGTACTTTTTGTAGCCTTACCACTTCTTTGATGTATATCCATGTGAATCTATCCAATAATAAATCCTCTGAAATTGTGATAAAGTGAGATGTTTTTTTGATATGATCCACAATGACCCATATAGAATTGTTCCCTCTAGATATCTTTCCAAGTCTAGTGACAAAGTCCATGGTGATGTTTTCCCAGTTCCACATTGGTATGGGTAATGGTTGCATCATTTATTTTGAAATTTTTCTTTTATCACTCACCTGATGACACACTAGGAACTTTGATGTATATCTAGTAATCTCCTTTTTCATATTTTCCCACCAATAGTTATCTCAGTTATCTCGATACGTATTTTTTCTCCCTATGTGAATAGAAAATTTTGAGTTATGTGCATCATTCATAAGCTCCTTATTTATCTCTAGATTGGATGGTAGACAAATTTATGACCCAAATATTATAACTCCTTCCTATTAAATTTTAAACTCTAAGTATTTCCCCTTCCTCATAGTTTCCACCTTATTATATATTTCTACTTCATTCCTTATAGTTTCCTTTATTTTCTCCAGAAGGTATGTTTGGTAAATCAATTGAGAAAGGATTTATGATATTCCTTCCATAAATATTATATTTATATAATTTAAAAATCAAAGAATATTGGATCCTTCTCAATTCACAACATTTCTAAAGATGCTAGATCCTTTCTACTAAGATCATCAACAACTTTATTTACCTTTCCAAGATGGTAGTGGATTAAGAACTCATAATCCTTAATGATATCAAACCATATATTTTGGAACATATTAAGCTCCTTCTATGTGAATAATATTTTATACTCTTTTGATCATTATATATCTCACACTTCTCCTTATAAATATAATGTAACTCGGTTTTCAACAAAAATATCACAACTTCCAACTCTAGATCATGTGTGGTATAGTTTTTCTCATGCATTTTAAATTACGTTGAGGCATAGGCTATTAATTTATCATTTCTCATAAGTTAAAATTTAATCCCTTCTTTGAAGAAAAATTGTACACCATAAATATTTACCCTCATATTGGTTGTGTAAGAACTGGTGCAATGATAATACTTTTTTTAACTCTTTAAAGAAGTCTTCACATCCACTGGTCTAGACGAACTTCACTCATTTTCGAGGGAGCTTGGATAGTGAGATTTAAAATCATGAGAAGTTACTCTCAAATTTTTTGTATTACCCAGGTAGACTATGTAGACTATGGATCCATGTTGTAGATGTTGGTTGGGCCACTCTTCGATTGTCTTTTTCTTGGAAGGGTCCATAGATATTCCATTACTGGTTATAACATTCCCCAAAAATGATAGCTCCTCTATCCAGAAAAGACATTTACTATAATTTGAATATATTTTATCCCTTTTCAATGTTTTTAGAATTGTATTCAAATGCTCCTCATGTTCCTACTTCCTCTTGGATTATATCAGAATATCATTAATAAATACTACCACAAATTTTTCAAGGTGATCTTTAAAGACTCTAATCATTAAATCCGTTAAAATTACTAGATCATTATGAGTTAGAAGGGAATGAATATGAACTCATTCCAGTATATATAATTTAATATAGTTACCATACCATTTTTATGAGTATATTTGAGGAGATAATAAGAAAAGAAAATAACTTTAAAATAAATTAAAAGAAAAGAAAGAGGAATTTACCTCTTAAATTTCTCTTCCTTGATAACCTCCTTAGATCAAAGATTTTGGCCTTTGGATGAGACCATCGGATCTTGGATGTGGGGGAGGGACTTGGAATGATACTATAGTAGAATTTGAATAGGGATAAAAGCTTGAGATGATTGAGGATAAGAGGTTGGGAGGGAAGATATTTATAGTTTATGAGAGGGGTGTTTTCTCATTATTTCATTCATTAGTTTATTTATTTTCTTAAGACAAGAAATAGTGATGATTATTGAGACTAAATATATTAATTATATCATTTTAGTTTGAAACAATGGTTCTTACATCATCCAAGAATTAAGAAATAGTGTATTTAACTTATAATGTACATATACTATAAATTACCATATTTTACTATTAACCAAAAATTCAAGTATTTCAGAAAAATACCAAAAATTCACCCAAATGGTTTTTGATCTATAGAATTAAAAAGTAAAATCCATTTTATGAAAATAACTTTTTAAATTTGAGAAAATTATTTTTTAATTAAAATCATCTTTTACATTAAAATTATTGATTTTAAAATTATAATTGAATTTACAAACACATTGAAAAATTAATGACGTTCCCAAAAAATTATCTAAAAATCATACCACAAAAAAATATAAATTTATGAGTACATTTTATGTGACTAAAGTTTTTTTAAAATTATTATATTATTTATATTTTCGTAATTAAATATTTATGATTTACAAAAAATAAAAACACTTAATTAATAATATTTAAAACATTTATTTACTTATATTGTGATGTAGTTATATCATAAATTCATTTGTAAGATTCCTAAATTATATTTATAATTTCATGGGTGTGGTTACTATTCCTTTTTCTAGTTTACTATTCATAAGGGCCATGCTACTATTTCAAAAGGTCAAGTTACTATTTCATCGGTATAGGCCCCTTAACTTATAAAAATACAATGTGTCTCATTTATTATTAATTTATAATGTTTGTATTGTAATTTGTTTTATTATACTATCCAACATAATTATAAGAAAGCAATTTTCATTGATAAAATTTTGGGTTGTTACTAGGTTCCCAATTTAGGGAGTCCTCATTTAGCTACTAGTAGAGTTTGAATCCCTATACTTAGAGGTGGATAAATGTAGACTACTACATGAATATTATCTTACCTTTATAATGGATTTGGAATTTTCAAATAACGGGTTAATAAGGGAGGAAGTGTTCCTGAAGTTTGAAATGAATATGATTTAAGTAATAATGAAGGTGAAAATAAATTTCATGAAGAAATGTCCCATTAAATTAAAAAAAGGCCAATAAAAGTTAGTTGAAGGAAATAATTTCCACTCTCAAAACATAACTGGAATATAGAATATGGGTTGTTATGGAAGCTATATCAAAAATAAAAGAGTTGGATTTTGAGATTCCGAATAAGGCTGATAAAATCAGTGAATATAAAGAGAGGATGAAAACCTCTATTGAATGGAAGAACTTTCCCTATATGGTATCCCTACCATGTAAGGATTCGATAATTCCCTATCAAAATTATGAAAACAAATCTAGAATATTAAATAAGGATTCCAGATATAAGTTGTGGATAGAAATATAGAAATACTTACCAGGAAACTATAGGAAAAATAAGTTCTATGAAAAATATTAAAAACAAATATCCAAAAAATAATTTACCTCTAAATTTATAATTTTATAGAATACAGAGGAAAATTATGAGGTTGTGATTTGAATCTCAAAGGCCCAAATATGTAAGAGAACCTATTATTCCAACATCTCAATCAATAATAAAATACATGAGGTATGATTATAATGAAATATTTTTTATTTGATCTAACCTCAATCACATATCATGGAATTAAAATTTGAAGGATGCATGGAAGGAAAAATATTCCATAAAATGGTCTTCTCCTCATGTAACATACAAGGAAAGAGTATATCAATGAAAAATGCATGTCAAGAAATAAAATTTATTCAAATAAATAGAAGAAAAAGATATGTATTAATAAAGTGTGAACCAATCACCCAAAATAGGTAACTCACAATAGCCCTCTTGAAAAGAAATAAAAAGTCCTAAAATAAAAATGATTGGATGACCCTTTATTTAGAAAGAATAAGTATGGTAATCCACTGAGGATTGAGAGGGATGAAATGGATATCATGGACATAAAAGAGTATATGTGCATATATAGTCTCATTATCCACTTGAACAAATTAGATAATGGCCACTAGAAATTTACTCTAATGGATAAGGAATTTAAGAGAATTATTTAATAAATATAGAACACATGAAAAGACATGGACTAGTTCCATCTGTTGAAAAATTATTTAAAATCCCAATCCAAGTAATAACAAGGGTTTTATCATCAATGAAATGAGTGTCAGAGGATTCACCTAAATAATATCCATTGGAAATGGGTTAGAGAGGAAAATTATAAATATAATCAAGATTAATATGTAGGTGAATATGTTATATCATTAGTTTACCTAAATTTTAAATTGGATAAAGGAATGGTAGATGATGAAAGACTTGTCTAATTTGACAATCCCCATTCCTCTACTTGATTTTTTATAATGTAACCCTCTCCCCGTATTCTTTTTATGTTTCTAAATTGTTTGAAGTTTTGCTTTAAATTGGGGGAGACATAATGAAAGGGGTAATTTTTCTAGAAAATCACTTGCGTATGAGCTTAATCCACATATATTTTTAAGCTATTTTTTGCATGAATCAAGTAGTTTTTTGTGTATTTTAGGTAATGATTGGTATCAATACTGAAGGATCATGTTGTTGATAATTTTTAATGAAAAAATATATAGAAAATTTTGTAAATGATTATGAAAAGTTTAAAATCATATACAAAACAATTTTTGGTATTGTGATAATTTTAGTATATTATTATTGAAATCAAACTAAACCTTGTGTGTAACAAGTAATTTCTGGCCACAGATCTAATTGAATTTGACCACTAGAGAAAAAGATATATTTGGAGAAGTTACATGGATGAACATATTATCTATTAATTTATGTTTTCTAAAAATTGGTAATGTATTATTATGTTATATATGATACTTAATGTTTTTGTATATGAAATTAAATTCTCAACAATTAATTACTTAAAACTATAATGTATCTCAAATTTTGTATCATGATCTGATTCTATAACTTAAATGGAGTTTATTATTGGTTTTCAAAGGTTATTTAGCCTTATAATTGAAGAAATGTACCTTTAAGATTTTGGATTTCATGTAATCAAAGAGGAAATACAACTTTGGAATTTACATATGGTATTAATTGAGACATTAAATAGAATATATCTCACATAATGAGTAATATTGGTTATTTCCTAATGGTTTTTGTGAATATATTATTATATTTTAGTTTGTTTGAAATTTTAATGATCATGTAGAAATGGAATTATTTGTATCAATGTGTGACATGTATATATTTATAGATTTTATCATAAACTATTTCATCCAACACCAATCCATGTCCCATTTTTCCTAAAGGGATTCTGGATTCCCAAATTATAAGCAGAAAACTCACTCACTTGATGTATTTTGAGCTTATGTTTCACTGATGAATGCTTGATTGAAAAAAATTTAAGAATTTATAAATCCAATAGGAAAGTTTTACAATTATTGAAGAAAAGTGGAGCAAATAAACTACTGAAAATGGGGGAGTATTGAGAAGTTGTTTTCTATATCGTCAAATAGGTAATAGAATTCCATGAGTAAGACCTCTTATATAATAAATAGATTAGATAAATAATATCATTTCCAAAGGTGTAGAAAAAATTTATATAACATCCCGACCATCCTCATTAGCTTGAGAAGGTAGTGGAATATTACTTATCCTTAAGCAACATCCCCAAGAAGCCAGAGGCTATTTATAATTTCCAGAGGGATTTAATACATGTTGTGGAAAATTTTACATTTAAGAATAATACAACCAAACAAAGATCCATAACTAATCAAGACACTATATGATACATGATAACAATGAAAGAAAACCCATCATTTCATTTAACAAAATTAAACTAAAACCAAGTTCCACAGTAGATGACTATAATATCAATGTACACAATGGAAGAAAAAACTATCACAACACAATACGACCAAATAATATTCAAATATCTCAATGCTACATGATCCCACTCCACCAACATCCCATGTATCATGAAGTACTAGTAAAGATTTTTGATACTTTACCATTCCCATGTCTTGATAAATAACATATGTAAAAGAACCAAAGTTCCAAAGAAGGGGTGCGTAGTGAAACTCAATAGATTTTCCCCCAATGAATTCCCTACCCATTCCTCTAGGATAAAACATGTAAGAAACATTTAAACAAAAACAATTAATATAAAAAATTCTAAAAGTGATTATATCAATATAAAAAAAAGTTCTAATGACACTATTTTGTAAAAACAGCGAAAACTTTAAAAGAAATAAACCAAACCATGTTTTAAAATATTTTCATAAATTCTATTTTGTAATAACCATTTCACATCACTTATTCAAACATCCATCCATGTTGGAAAACCTAGACCTCCCTATACTCGTGAGTGGTGTGCCATCCTTTCATTAAGCCACCACTTAATGAACCATTTTGATTGGGGAGATCCCTGACCATTATCAATAACACTAATGATGGGTTAGACTCCATAACATTATCTATCCATAATTCACATGAACACGCATAACCATTATACAAAACTAATGTCAAAACAACCATTTTTTCATTTCAATAAGACCATTATTTTATTGAAAACCTTCCAATAACCCAATTCAAATCATCCATTCTTGTTCATTTCAATAAAATTATCCCTTTTATTCAATATGTTTTCATTAATCCAGTTACCATCATTAAAAAAATCCACAACTTAAAATCACATTTGGAAACCCATAACCAAAAAACTTTCTACAAAATCACATAATTCCCATGTTTCCAAAAACTATCACTCAAGAGGGTTTTCAACTATCATTACATAGAAAATTCATATTGAATTTCATAGAAAATAATAAATTTGAAATCAATCCTTCATATTATAAGTAGATAAGTTGAGAGTGAAGCCACCTACCTTGGGTTTTATGATGAAAATGAAGAACCAAACAAAAAACATCCATGAAACCATGTTAAATATCCACAAACCCACCATAGATCTCTTTCACTATCATTGCCAAGACAAAATTTCAACCTATTTGGCATCATATATCTTATATATAGCCACATAAAATGTATATCTAAGAAACTAAGAGCGATATTGAATATGATCTAAGAAAAAACATTAAGAATGACCAAGAATGATGACTTACTACCAGAATTAAGCTTCAATTCACCAAATAAAGGCGATGGATTACTTCCAATTCAACGGGGAGAGGTTCTCCAACCATTGAGATAGAAAAATACCCATATATGACCGTTTTTGTGTAAAAAATGTGGCATTAAAACATTAACACAACCTAGATCCACTTTCTTGAATCTAGTTTTTAAATCATGTATTATTAGTCGCACAGTTAAGAAACCCATACACTAATCATTAAAAAGATACTACCTCAAGGTTTCATCATCACACGGGTGGTTGTTACAGTTTCCAAACTATGTGCCAACCCTAAAAAATCACATTATATCAAGTATCATGATTTCTTCTAGGATGTCACATGGTTTGGATAAACTATGTGCAGCCCATACGACTTTCTGTTATCCCTTGTTTCTCTATTCATGGTTTCCTATAGTTGTATCATGGTTTACCCAAATCATACACCAACCACGATCCTATAGAAAATCCCCAAAAAAAATCCAGAAGATCCCTGAACTCTCTCAAACTTCACCCATATATTTTACATACATAAAAATCATAAACAAAGTGTTACTTAAAACGAAATCATTTATACTACATTCTACCCAACATTATTATTTCCAACCATGAAATGTAGAAAACCATCATTTTTGTGAAAGAGTTATAGACACATCTCTTTTATTTCTATCTCTCATTCCCATGTTTCTTTCCGAATCTAACTATGTTTTCAAAAAATCCACACTACTGAATGAAAATTAACTTTTTTTAATATCAAACCACTTTTGATGGTAAAGTGAGAAACCACACTATATAGCATTACAATAAAATAAAATCATAAGAATTCAAACCCAGATCAATACTATGGGATTTTTCCCTCCCTAGAAATTACACATTGGTGACAAGGCTCCATCACTACATGAATGCTCGGCTAGCTATCCCATACAGAGTTTCACAGGCCTGGTACTGATGGTAGATCTATAACCTCTCAAACAACCAAATCCAAATGGCAAGCGCAGGTGAAATCTTCTTTCTCTGAACCTCCTAGGGAGCAGAAACATGTATAATTCCTATGAAAACACATTAAAACATTACAAAAAAATAAAACAAAAACATCCACAAATAGAGTCTCCAAACCAACATTCAACCAACACAAAAAACCTCCCTGAGCTCTCAAATTTATCTAACACATAGCAGAAACTCAGTTGGAATGATTGGGCATCACACAGGCGATAAGATGATCACTTTTTGTGCACAGAAAACATAAATCAAATCATGTTCTACATGAAATCAATATGATCTACAGAGTGACTCTCACATCAACCAATCTTCATTGCTTTACCATCGCATTATCACTACAATTCTCACAGTTGAACACCATTCAAAAAAACCCAAAACCTAACATCAATCAGTTATAAGACGAACTAAATCTTTACCACTCAGAGCAAGAACGAACCCAGATCGAAGAATCGATCACCCGATCTAACCAAAAAACCATAGCCAGGACACGACCCTGCAAATCACGCCATCTCACAAACACAGATGTACCCCAATCGAAAATCAAAAAATAAAAAAGAAAAAAGAAATAAACATCACCTGTATGGTGAAGGATACCAGCTACAAGACAAATATCATCACCACTGTCCAGTTCGCATGAAAAGACCATGACGAACAACCAATCGCACATGTCGAAGTTGAGGTGGTTCCCTCATGTCACTGATGCTGGACACAGCCATAGGTCGGCACCACTCTTCATTGAGACCCTATCCCGCAATGAGTTCTGGATGAGGAAAGATAGTTGTAGTTCTCGAGGAGGTCAAGAGAAGTTGTCGACTCAACCACAATAGAGGATCCGCCACCACAAAATCTCCCAGCAATGATGATTATTTTTCAACATATATACATGAAACACATTATTCACCACACTCAATCGTTGTGGTAAAGCCATCTAATATTCCACCTCACCAACCCATTCTAGTATCTCAAATGGGTTGATGTATCCAGGAGATAACTTTTCCTACTTTCCAAAATGATGATTTCCAAGCCTTGGAGAGATCCTCAAGAACATGTTATCACTCACCAAGAATGATAATGTCCATAGAAAATGATCCACATTTTATTTCTGACAACAATAAGCCTTATCCATCTATTTCTTAACCAACTAAATAGTATCTATTGTTTCTTGGACAAGACTCGGCTGAACTAGCGAAGTATCACCTATTGCCACCCAAAAAAATAGAAAATGATAATGACACCCATACAAATCCTAAAAATGATTCATATTTATCCAATAACTATAACTATTGTTATATGATAACTTTACTAGTGGTATATGATCTTTCCATCAATATGTCTTCCAAATATAGTATCATCCTCTCAAATTTATCAACGGTCTATAGATGAAACATCATAATTATAGTAAACTGAGTCCCAGGAGATTATAATAATGATTCCTAGAAAAAAAATATGTAAACCTCATATCTCAATCTAACACTATAGAAACTGGTATTCCAAGTCTCTTTACCACTTCTCATTTGTATATTCTGGACAATTTCTCCACCGTATAAGTTTCGTGAATTGAAATTAAATGAGAAGACTTGGTAAGTCGATAAACTATCACCGATATGGAATCATATTTATGAACTATTATTGGGATAAATATTACAAAATCTAAAGATATATGCTCCCATTTCCATACTGGAATAGGTATATACAACAATATACCTACCAGTTTTGGATTCCCTTCCTTATCCTGCTGACAAGTTAAGCACCTTGAAAAAATCTCAATGTCATTATTTTTCATGTTGACCCTCCAAATCTATGATTTCAATTCCTTATAAATCTTTTGTATTTCTGGATGAACATTCTTGAATGAATGGTGGTAAGCATGAATAATTTTTTGCTAAAAAGCCATAGGTATGACCATCTGATTTTCAAACCACAACACTGAACTGTCATCTAGTTTCAATCCCTCTATGGTCTTCCAACCTTTGAGTTTGGACCTCATCGTAACACATTATGCATCTGATATATGTTCCTCATTTACCATCTTTTACAAATTCGGAACAACTAAAACTATAACGAAAACCACAACATCACCTTGGTCTTCATAATCTATATTCATGTTGGCTAGGACCGATATAAACTACCACTTATCTAAATCCATGTTTTTAAACTGATCATACGACTTCTTACTTAATACATCGGCCCCCGAATTGCCTTTACCCAATGTATACATCAAGTCAAAGTTGAACCATCTGACATACTCTGTCCATATTCTTTGTATCTAGATTTAATCCCATAGTGAGAAAATATATTCCATTCTCTTATGATTTGTAAACATAGTAAATTTATCACCAACGATATAATGATGACATATCATCAAAGCATGGACTACATCAACTAACTGCAAATCATGTGTTGGGTGGTACTTCTCGTGCACTTGTAACTTCCTTGATCCATATATTACCACCTAATCTCCCTATATAAGAACACACCCAAAACTGGATCCTAAAGAATCATAATACACCACATACCCTTGTCATGATTCTAGAAAAATCAAGATTGGTGTTGATGGTAGGTGAATTTTATGCTCTTGAAAAGACTTATGACATTCTTTATCCCATTAGAATGGAGAATTATTCTTTGTAAAAGTTTTCATAGTCTAGGATAGTATTTTAAAATAACAAATAATTTATCGGTAATAACTAGTTAGACAAAGGAAACTCAATATCTCAAACACATTCTTTGGTAGTGGCTAAGATATTGTGGCCTCTGTCTTCTACAAATCCACTGAAAGAATTCTTCCAGAAATTACAGGGAAAATAAATAGTACCTCTTGTATCCAAAAATTTAACTTTGATAATTTTTTATATAGTTTATGATCTCTCGAGATTCCCTACATTAATTCCATGTGTTTCTCATGCTCAAACCTTGTCCTTGAATACACCAATATGTCACCCACAAACACCACTAAACAATAATCTAGATATCTCTGAAATATATGATTCATCAATTCCAAAAATACTATTGGTGAATTCATAAGACTGAAAGGCATTACCACATATTCATAATGGTCATATTTGATTCTGAAAGGTGTCATTGGAATATCCTCATTCTTAACTCCGAACTAGTGATATACTGATCATAGGTCAACCTTGGAGAACCATTGATCTCCCCTCAATTGACCAAATATGTCATCAATGTTTGGTAGTGGATATATTTTATTTATCTTAACTTGGTTAAGATTATGATAACCGACAAAAAACTATAGAGCTCTATATTCCTTCTTAACGAACAAATTTGGTGCTTCCCACAGAGAAGTGCACAGCTGAATGAAACATTTACTTTCCATATATTACAAAAACAATTTCATCTACTCTAATTTTGTTGGTAAAATTCTATAATATGGAAAGAAAATATCAATGGACCACATTAGAAGATCAATCATAAACTCCACTACTCTCATCGGTGGAAACCAGAAGAAATTATTGTGAATCACATCTCTAAACTGATCCAATGCTATTGGAAAACTATTCTTATCTATATATTTTATTGATGAAAATGATAGTCCTTCTAGCTAGAATAATATCATTCCATCTATTGGTTCCAATAATCTCATTTCACCTACCTTTACACTCTGGGCTCTTTAAAAGAGATGCTCAACACCATCTTCAGTTGTGAATCAGACCCATCGGTATAATAGTTGATGTGAACATTTAATAATGTCAACCAATCCATAACTATGATTGTATAATGTACATCTATATCAAGCATAGATAAATCCCATTTAATATCATCTCCATAAACATTTATTGAACATTCTCTACACAGTAAGGGTCAAAAATCTATTTGACCAAGAGGAGTGTAATGTCATGGATCCAGGGGCCACTCAACGGGTTCCCTGAACCCGGTTTCTCACATGACCTCAAGAGCATTTCCCTAAACATTATAGGTTTTCGACTAGGAGTGAGGGCCTAGGTCTGATATTGGGGAAACTATTCCCTCATTTGTCAAAGTGTAGCACAGCGGAAATAGATATAATCATAAAAAATGCGAAAGTAGTAAACAATACCAATGATGAAATGGACACAGTACAAAAATAAAGAAAAGACCAACAGTCATATATAGTGATGAAATATGTCCCAAAGTCTAATAAAGCATCCAAAATATGATACACTACAATCTGAAACAATACAATACAAGGGACAAATACAGAAAAGAAAAATAAAGCAGCACAGCAGGAACTCAGCAGCATTGCAAGCCTAAGCTTAGTCTCGTGCTCTCCTACTCCTCTGCAACAATCAAGTACCAGTATAGGGACTCTTTCCCTTATCAACACCTACAGCAATGTAATCTATTTGGGCCGAATATATGACCCAAATAGGGTGTGAGAAATAAATCCCAGTAAGCAACCACCAAAGTCCCATTCCAAATTGTCAGTGTATAGTAATAAAATGCAGTAAATTTAAAAGTACTCAAAAGTAACTATCTCTACCAATTACATTTCAATTTTATTAATTGTTTATCAATACCAAGCTTGTGCTTTATCTTGGTAGGTAAAACATAATAAATCACCACATTGAATATACAATGTAATCATTTTCTGCAGACATGAAAATCCATACCCTTAGGTAAACAGAATTGAAACTCGCAGGTGACTGCCCATAGGCATAACGAATATTGCCCACAGGCGTATGAGGTGTCTCCCACAGGCACAGAATCTACTGCCCACAGGCATGAGAAAAGTTACTCGCAAACTAAACTAAACACTGCCCTCATGCTAAGCAAGTAACTGGGCCGATCCTAACACATAAGCAAGCAATTTATATATAATTCCTCTCAAGGCAATTAAAAACATGCTAGAAATCATGGTATGCCCATAGGTATCCTGGCCAAATGGATAAAGAAGGTAAACGCACCCACGGGGTGGCCCTGGATCAAAGAAATAATCCCAATAAATATTTTATATTTACCATTAGATAATCTTTGTAGTTCTAGATATCTAAATAGTCAAGGCCTTATCTATACGACACCCAAAACATGGGCGCGTAGCACAATGGTACACAAAAACACTCAACAGTTGAAATTAAACACCAGACCACCTTCCTCGATCTCTACTTATCAATATACGTGAATAGCGCCTCTCAAAATGCATGAAAATATCGTAGATCTAAGATAAGATATTTCCCGTTCAAACATAAATAACATCCCATAAAGGAAGAATTAGTAGGGAAGACTAACGAAGAGGGAATAACTCACCGACGCGGTTCCAATGTGATCGATGGAGGAAGAATCTGATTCCTTGTGTGCGGTCGGTATCTCTTCCTAGATACGGCCTCTCTCCCGAGCTCTGAACATCCATTTCTGCCTCCTCTGCCAAAAGAGGAGGCTACTTCCCTTTTTAAGAGAAAAAAAAACTACACGACGTGTACTCCAAATTACACAGCATGTACTTCTCATCATTTAACTGTTCCTCTAGTGGATACTTTTCACTGCCACACTATTCATATGACGACATGAGTACACAGCGTGTCTTTCTGAATACACGGTGTGTACTTTTGCTCAGATGGAGGCTACTCCCACCACCTTACTATTCACATACCGATAGATTACATGATGTAAAAATACCAAGTACATGGCGTGTAGTCAGTTTTTACACCCTTCATCACTGACAGGCCTACACACCCTGTGTACTCATCCCACACAGCCAAAGTACACGACGTGTGGAAAATTACACAGCATGTACCCACAAAATTTGGGATTTCCCCCATTTTCCTTAATTTCTCAAAAACACTTAAGGAAAGAGGAAAAGAAGAAACTCATACCATAAGAATTACAACCGGGTTCTTACAATCTTCCCCCCTTAAAGAAATTTGTCTCCGAATTTCCCTTCCAAGGGTGGTGAAGATAAATCTCAGAACAAATCTGGCCACTGAGCACGTACGTCGGTTGCCCACTCCCAGGTTTTGTCCTGCATTCGGCCATACTGCTATAGCACCCGTACGAGAAGAACTGTCCGGCCTTGGAGAACCTTCATGCTCCGATAAATAATACGAATCATATGCTCCTCAATGGACTCATCAGCCTGAAGCTCAACCTTCTCATGATAAAAGACGTGAGACGGGTCTAAGTGATAATGGTGCAGGTGAGATACATAGAAGACGTCGTGTGTGGCCTGGTACCTCTGTGGTAACTGCAACTGATAGGAAACCAGCCCAACTCTCTCCAGAATCCCAAACGGGCCCACATACCTCAGTGAAAGTTTACCCTATATTCAGATCCATCTGTGTCCCAACCTCGGTGAAACACGCAGGAAAACCTGATCCTCGATCAAGAACTCCAAGGGTCATCTATGGTGATCAGCATAAGATTTCTGAAGAGACTGTTTATTATCCATCCACTTCTGAATCAGCTGGACCTGCTCTGAAGTCTCATTCATGAGACATGGTCCGAGTAAAGCTGTCTTACATGCCTCCATCTAGCACAAAGGTGATCGGCATGTCCTACCATATAAATCCTCGTAAGGTGCCATCTCACCAGTTTCCTGAAAACTATTATTATAGGAAAAATATACCAGGGTTATGTGATTCCCCCAAGAGACCCCATAGTCTAGGACTCATGCATGTAGCATGTCCTCTAGCACCTATATCGTACGCTCTGATTGGCCATTGGTCTGAGGGTGGTAAGATATGCTCAGAAGCACATCTGTACCCTATTCCCTTTGAAAACTCTGCTAGAAATTAGAGGTAAAATGGGTGTACCTATCTGAAATGATAGAACGAGGGACCCCATGAAGGAATACTACCTCCCGGATATACAAATTTCTGAGCTCATCGACACTGAAGGTCTCCTTGATCGTCAAAAAGTGAGTTACCTTTGTATGTCTGTCCGCAACAACCCACACAGCATCACTAACTCGAGGTGACCTTAGCAACCCAGTCATGAAATCCATCTCAACATCATCCCATTTACACTCCAGAATGGGTAACTACTGTAACAGTACAACTGGCTTCTAATGCTCCACCTTCACCCACTGACAAGTGGAACATATCTCAAAAAAACAGTTACTTCCTGTTTCATACTCGACCACCAATACCGACGTCTCAAGTCACAGTACATCTTGGTAAATTCAGGATGCACTTCCCAAGCTGAAGCCTGAAACTCTTTCATCAGCTCCTCATGTATATCCCCTGGAACCCATACTCATCCATGGATACGCAGTACCTCATCATCGCACCTCGTCCAACCAAGAGGAGGGTCCTCACATGCCACTGACTCTCGTAGAAATAGGCATTCCGAATCTGATAACTGTCTCATCCTCACTCTATCCACAAGGGTAGAAGTTATAGATATGGAAGAAAGATAGGTGAGCCCCTGACTATTGTGCACCTCTAAATACATCTCAAAGAAAAAATCCATGAGCTGCCACTCACCATTGGCCTCCTGCACTGCATGTATCTGAGTCCTCCTAATCAGTACATTAGTAACTGTGTTACCCTTACCGGGTTTATAGGCAAGATCAAAGTCTAAGGACTGAAGGTATTCAACCCACATTCGTTGTGTCAAGTTCAATTCATGCTGGGTAAAGATATATTTGAGTCATTTTTGGTCCGTAAACACCCCAAAATGTTCTCCCAAGAGGTAATGTCTCCAACAGCGTAACGCATGAACAACTGCAACCAACTCGAGATCATGCGTTGGGTAATTCCTCTCATGAGGCCTCAACTTCCGAGACCCATACGCAACTACTCAGTCTCCCTGCATCAAAAATACTCAAAACCCAATACCCAATGCATCACAGTAAACTGTATAGATCTTTCCTTGTTCAGGAAGTATTAGGACTGGTGCTGATGTCAACCTTCCCTTCAGATCCTAAAAAGTTGTCTCGCATGCTTCTGACAAAATGAACATCACACCCTTCTTAGTCAAACCCATCAGCAGCGCTGCTAAGTGGGAGATCTCCTGTATAAACGTTCTATAGTAACCATCCAGCCCCAAGAAACTCTATATCTCAAACATGTTCTTAAGATGCTCCCAGAAAACTACTGCTCTCACTTTCTCTGGGTATACTACAACTCCTGCCTCTGATATAATATGGACCAGGAAGTGTATCTGGTCCATCCAAAAGTGGAACTTTGAGATCATAGAATATAGTTGATGCTCTCTCAGTGTACTCCAAATGATCTCAATATGGGTAGCATGGTCTTGTTGAGTGTGAGAGTACACCAAGATATCATCCACAAAGACTACCACAAAAGAATCCAGATAAGGGTGGAACACACGATTAATCAGATCCATGAAAACTTCTGGCGCCTTCGTGAGTCCAAACGGCATAACTAAGTACTCATATATGCCATATAGGCTCTGAAAAGCTGTAAGTGGTATGTCCGATGGTCTAACGCGTAACTGATTATATCCGGATCTCAATTCAATCTTCTATAACACTCATTCTCCTCGAATTTGATCAACAAGATCATCAATCCTCGATAAAGGATATCGGTTTTTGACCGTCAACTGGTTTAGCTTCCGATAATCCACACAAAGTCTAAGGGTACTATTCGCCTTCTTAGAAAAAATGACAGGAAAACACCAAGGAGAAGTACTAGATCAGATGAAACCCTTTTCCTACAACTCCTCCAACTGCCTCTTGAGCTCCTAAAACTCTGGTGCAGCCATACTATAAGGAGGAATGGACATTGGTGCTTCTCCTAGCACAAGGTCAATAAAGAAATCCACCTCCTTCTCTGGAGGAAGACCTAAAAAGTCATCCGGGAAGACAACCCTAAAAAAGATCAACTACTGTAGGGAAATCCTTCTAACATGTTCCCTGGTCATCCTGATATAAGCTCGCAATCTGGTCTATCACTCCACCACGCCCACGATGCTAGGGTCCAGCTCAGTTCTCCTGAACATCCCATTCACCCTTGTATAGAAACTCTCTGCCCTCTGGTGTCGTGAAACTCACCATGCAACGATTACAATCTACAAAGGCTCGAAAAGGTGTCAACCAGTACATTCATAGAATGATGTCATAGCCCATCATATCTAAGACATACATGTCCCAAGAAAGTGACACCCACCAACCTCTAGGAGGAACTCCCTGCACTGACGCACACTAATCATTCTAGTCCCCAATGGAGTATCTAGCGTCATAACATCAGAAGAAGAAGAAATGCATAACCCAAGGCTCTCCACAATGAGCATAGATATAAAGCTATGTGTAGCACCCATATCGAAAATTACAGAAGATAAAATAGAATATACTAGAACAGTACCTCTGCCAGTGGAGGGTCCAGAATCCTACTCATGATGGGTCTGCTGCACTGCATATTCCTATCCAGTGTCGTGGCCCTCAGACAAAGCCTGGAAACCTTGACCTAACATGCCCTGCTTTCTCTGAGATCCTGGTGTCTAGCTACCATGGCCAAGAACACCACCCTGGCCTAAACATCCTGACGTATCTCAATTCCCTGAATGGTAAGAAGTTGTAGGCCCTTCCCCCGCACACAGAGTCTTCACAGAACCCCTCTCACTAGCCACTGGTAGAAACGCCCAGCAAAAACGCTGCAGATTACCCATCCTGCCGCAATCTCGGCACTCCACTGGGCCATGTGGACAATGAGGTCTCTTATGCCCATCTCTACCACATTGGTAGCACCTCACCTAGCCACCTGAAGAATTATTCTAACTATTACTGCCACCATGAGAGAAATCCATCTACCTCTTCCTCTAACTGGTATAAATAGAACCAGAAACTGATGTCAAACCGCCCTGGCCTACACCACTAGCCTCCTGTAGGTTCCGCTCAGTTATCAGGGCATGTTTCGCAATAGCATTCACTATAAACAACCTAAAAATTTTCACCATTGCTCGGATGTCATATCGAAGACCATCCTTAAACCTTCGAGCCCACAACGTCTCATATCCCACCAGAACTGGTGAAAAACGTTGTAGCTCGGTGAAGCAGTCAGAATAATCCATCACTGACATGGAGCCCTATTGTAGATTCATGAACTCTCGAGCTCTATCTACCCTTAGTGTCTCTAAAAAGAAAAATTCATAGAAGACTTCCTAAAAACTTCCCATTCCATGTCTCGATGATGCTCGGTCTGAGTGGTAACATCCCACCATCTCTTGGCGGAATCACGCATCATTTATGTAGTGATCTTAACCCTTCACCAAGGAGGCATCTTCAGATGCTCGAAAATAGTCTTCATATAACCCAGCCAAGACTCTGCAGCCTATGGTCCACCATCCCCTAAAAACGTAGGTAGATGCTGCTATTGGAATATGCGTGTCAACTCTTCCATAGATGTGGCAGCCAGCGGTGCTCCATAGAAGGTCTGCATAAACTGCATGAATCCTTTACAGAACTGCGCATCAGTGCATGTGCTCGGTATAATGGTTGGCACCATATCTGGCTCTACCGTAGGATCCATCGGTAGCCCATGGCCAACCATCTCTGGAGTATACTCGTTACTGCTCTCCTGGAGAACAACTCATGGTCGTCTCAGCGACATGACTCTACAAGGTCACACACATGCCTTAGATTAAGAGTATCGAGGACTGAAAACAATGAATTTAATAAGGGAACAGGGAAAAGAAAACATTCAAGTTTTATAAAACAAGACTACATGGAATGTATACAAACTACACGGTGTGCTCCCATAAGTATTTCACATTGGCATGTACTTCTACCAAAACTGGTCATGTAACACCCCAAACACACAGCGTGTTGTCCACACACACGGTGTGTACTTTAATTCTCTTCCCATGCCGGAGTCCTTCTACACGGCTTATCCAAATGGATCTCCTTTGAACAAAACTACATGACGTGTATATGGTCTACACAGTGTGTACTAGGAAAGCTTCACCAACACATGTAGTCTATAACATGGCTGGGTACACAGCTCAAACTACATGGCATGTTCCAGATATACATGGTGTGTACTACTTAGATTACAACTACCCATGTTGTTAGTGACACGGTTGGCTACTCGGCAGACACAACATGGTGTGTTACACCCGAACACGATGTGTACACCACCCTATTTCCCCAGCCACATGACCAAGTCCACACGGTCTCTCACTGGTCAAGACTACATGGCCTGTCCCTCAGGTACATGGTGTGTTTTAAAAAGAGGTAACATCAACCCGTGTTTGTTAGTTACACGGTCGGATCCCCAGGTAAAACTACATGGCGTGTTCGTCATCAATAGGTCATTTATATGGTCTTATTTCTCCGCATGTGTTCATAGTTACACGACGGACACTGGTTCAACACAACACGGCGTGTATAATAACTAAACGGTGTGTTCTCTCTAAGTTTCACTATCCCATGTTTCTACCTACATGGCCTATGACACGGGTTGAAACTACATGGCGTGTACATACAGTACATGGCGTGTACTTAAAAATTTTCATTCTTCCCAAATAGAAGAGTAAACGGTATGTAATCATAATTACAAGGAATGTATTCTAGGTTTTTCTAGATATTATGCCTCATAAACTACTATGGAGCCCATAAAAACACAAAAACCAACACCAAAGTTCCAAATTATGATCCGTGAGGGCCCATACTCCCCGCGAATCAAGGCTTGGCATCTTATACATGTTATAACAAAGTAAATTGGTCAATGATCCACCAAATTCTGGTTAATGAGGGCCCATAATCCTCAATAACCAAAGTTTGGTGTTCAATCTAAAAAACCTTACATAACAATACCCTATCAAATATAAGGTATTTTATAAAGCCCTCTATCACAACAACATGAAATTTCTAATGCACCTATATGGCATGGAAACTATGCATGGCATGGGATACTAATATGTGCCTAAGTGATGCATGTGATGGCATACCATCATCTCATCGGGTTACAAAAAAATAGAACCCAAGTGTAAAAATATAATAGCACACCACAAGTGCTTCACCCAACGGTGAAAATCAAATCAACTGTAAAATTGAAAAATCAGAAAATTTGCAACATGAGGTAATTTGGATTTTCCCTATACACAAGTTATATACTCCCAGACACAGCTTATTACTGAGTACCTATTCCATCCTATCCCAGGATATAGGCACCAAACAGTAATTCAAGAGAAAAGAACACCTTTGATACAACTTTGTAACATCCCAGATCCGGGTGCCTCTCAACGGGTGCCTCGAACTCAGTTGGTCACATGACCTCAAGCGCATTTCCCAAAATGCCAGAGGCTGCCGACTAGCACTGAGGGCCTAGGTCTGATAGTGGGGAAACTATTACCTCATTTTTCAAAGTGTAGTGCAACGGAAATAGATATAAACATACAAAATGAAGAAGAAGTAAACAATAACAATGCTGAAATAGACAAAGTATGAAAATAAAGAAAAGACCAACAGTCATATACAGTGATAGAATATGTCCTTAAGTCTAAGAAAGTAGCCAAAATAGGATACACAGTAATCTGAAATAATATAATACTTGGGAAAAATACAGAAAATCAAAATAAAGAAGCGCTGCAGGAACTTAGTAGCATCGCAAGCCTAAGCTCGGTCATGTGCTCTCCTACACCTCTGCAACAATCAAGTACTGGTATAGGGACTCCTGCCCTTATCAAAACCAGTAGCAATGTAATCTGTTCGGGCTAAATACATGACCCAAATAGGGTGTGAGAAATAAATCCCAGTAGGTAACCACCAAAGGCTCGGTCCCAACAGACAGTATACAGTAATAAAATGCAGTAAACTAGGCAGTAATAAAAATTAACTATCTCTACCAATTACATTTCCATTTTATTAATTATTTATCAATCCCAAGCTTGTGCTTTAGTTTAGATGGTAAAACATAATAAATCACCACAGTGAAAATACAAAATAATCTTTGTCTGAAAAGATGAAAATCCTTACCATCAGGTAATCAGAATCGAAACCCGCAGGTGACTGCCCACAAGCATAATGAATATTGCTCGCATGCGTATGAGGTGTCACCCGCAGGCACAAAATATACTACCCACAGGCATGAGAAAAGTTGACCACATGCTAAAAGAAACATTGCCCCCATGATAAGAAAGTAATCGGGCCAATCCCAACACATAATCAAGAAATTTATATAAAATTCCTCTCAAGAAAATTCAAAACATGCTGAAAATCACTATATACCCATAGGTATCCTGGCCAAATGTCTAAACGTGGTAAACACACCCACAGGGTGGCCCTGGATCCATGAAATTATCCCAATCAGCATTTTATATTTATCATTAGATTATCTATGCAATTCAAGATATCTAAAGAGCCAAGGCCTCAGCGATACAACACCCCAAACATGGGTGCGTAGCACAACGGTATACAAAAATACTCAACAGTTGGAATTAAACACCAGACCACCTACATCGATCTCTACTGATCTATATACGCGAATGGAGCCTCTCGAAACGCCCGAGAACAGTGTATATCTGTGATAAGATATTTCACTTTCAAACGTAAATAACTTCCCTTTGAGGAATAATTGGTAGGAAGGACTCATAGAGAGGGAAGAACTCACCCGCGCGGTTCCAACGTGATCGATGGAGGAAGAATCTGATTCTCGATGTGTGGTCAGGAGCTCTTCCAAGATCCGGACTCTCTCCCGAGCTCCAAACTTCCATTTCTACCTCCTCTGCCAAAATAGGAGGCTACTTCCCTTTTTAAGAAAAAAAAACTACACGACGTGTACTCTCAAGTACAATGCATGTACTTCTCATCATTTAATTATTCCTCTGGAGGGTACTTTTCACCGCCACACTGTTCATCTGTCGACATGAGTATACGGTGTGTATTTTTGAATACACTACGTGTAATGTCGCTCAACTGTCGTATACTCCCACCTCCTTACTGTTCACCTTCCGACTGATTACATGACATATAAATACCAAGTACATGGCGTGTAGTCAGTTTTTACACCCTTCATCACCGATAGGCCTACACGCCCTGTGTACTCATCCCACACAGACAAAGTACATGGCGTTTGGAAAATTACACGGTGTGTACCCACAAAATTTGGTATTTTACCCCATTTTCCTTATTGTCTCAAAAAAACATAAGGAAAGAGGAAAAGAAGAAACTTGTACCTCAAGAATAAGAACTGGGTTCTTACAAGAATATTGAAGCATTATCATAGAATACATAATATCAACTTTTAAACTCAATAAATAAATGACATGATAATCAATAAAGAAATAGGATTTAACAATTTCAAAAAAAACATTCTTAGGTGAATAATTCAAAATAATTCCACCTCACACCGTATATGGTCCAGGATTTTTATCCAAAATAACTTGTTCATCTCCATACTATTGCTTCATCATTTCAATTTTCTCTTTGATTAAATGTTGAGATTTCACTACCGAAGGAGTCATGGTATTCTAATAACAAGCATGGATTGACCTATTCTATTGATGAGATTGATTCTACTACCCTCGCCAGGTCGAAGCATATAATGCATGCAAAAACCTATGAAGTGCCTCAAGAACCCGAGGTCACAGAACTAAGACAATAGTTATAAATATGTCCAATCTTATTACAATTATGCCCTGATCTTAGGGATGTCGTACACTGACCCTTCATGTGTTCAAAAAAACCACATTGAAGACATCGAGGATGGCTCTTTGGTTTTTAAGGAAGATTCACTTATCTAACTGTTTAATTATAATTCATGTTCCCACCTTGTAAATAGGTTTCCCTCTTCCTCTTCCCCTAGAATTAGAGTTCCCACAATTTTCTTTTGGGTATCAACATGCTTCCTCCTCCTATAGCTCTTGATATGTACCTTTCATCCACCATCACTCTATTGACCATATCTATATATTCTGTAATACAGAACACAAAAATATTCAATAAAATATCATGTCTCAACACCAATTCAAAGATTAATCCATTCATGGATGCACTACCAGTAAATTAAGGTGAAAAGTGAACTAAATTCAATAATTGTTTCACATACTCCATGATAGAAAAATTTCCCTGCATTAGGGTAAATAAATTCTTCATTCTTTGAATTCTAAACCTATGAGGATTGAATGGTCTATTGAAAATTTCCTCAAAATCCTCCAAAATGAGGACACAGTCCACTTTAGCCTACATAGATAGATCCCACCACTAGCTTTGAAGATCCTCCAGCACATATGTTGTCAGTTTGAATTCCAACTCTACTAGTGTTCCAATGAAATTGAAGGTATGATTCATTATGTTCAATCACACCTCTAGATTCTCTGGTTCATAATCATACCGAAAGATTGGTGTATTATTCTATTGAAATTTGATGAAATGATCCACATGCCTTGACTCATCCATCCTCTTTCCACTATCCATGTCTTTAAATACTTGGACTATACTCTGAACTAGTTGTTGTTTCACCTTTCTCTCAAGTGATACCATATTCTCTGTAGCTTCTTTTGGTTGTTTTCTGTGATTCCTATAGGGTACAATTTTCTATATACACAAAATAGCTTCATAAGTATCACTCCCTATGAACTTAAGTCTTGGAATTTCAAATTCTACCACATCATACTATCACAATACTTCTTTCCAAAATCATCATTTTACACATTCAATAATTTTTGAAAAATATCAACTTGATTTTTGAAAATAAAAGCATATTAAAAATACCAGCATCATGATCATTTTCAAAATCATTCATTTGAAAGAAATCTCAAAAAAAATCAAAAATCAATACATTGCACCAAATAAATCATTACTCAAAATTAAATATGAAATCCTAGTGGTAAGTCATTTCTCTAGTGTATGTCATGCACAACTCATTGGTTAAACTCGTGACAATGAGATTTCAATTCCTATAAGTGTCTCCAAAGCACTTATCAACCCAACTCCCTAGTAACTTAAATTTCATAATAAAATGGTTAGATATATATTTTTATTATCTTTATTTCATGTTTTAACAATTTTACTTCTTTCTATAATCCCAAATCAAAGAACATACTATAAAGAATTAAACTCCAAGTTTGAAAACCGAAACAATGTAAAATAAAAAAAGACATAGACCACTTATTCCACAAAAGAAAGACCATGATTATACCACTTTTAACATCCCACACCTCATAATTTACTGGAGAAGGTGTTGGATCATTACATGGACTTTAGAGACATCCCCAACACACCCAATGTCAGCAGTAAATTTATAAGGGCTTAAATACATGTGGGAGACGATTTTACCTTTACTAATAAAACCACTAACCAATGAGAAATAACCAAAAAACCACTATACATTGTATGATAACAAATAAAGGAAACTCGACATTTAATTTATCAAAACTAAAAAAAACTATGTACCGCAGTGGAAGAATACAATATCAAATTACAAAGTGGATGAAAAACTATCATAACACAAGAAAACCACATAATCTTCAAAGCTCCTCATGCCCCATGCTCCAACCCCACCAAAAACCCAAGTATCATTAATTACTACTAAATATGTGTGATACTTTACCTTTACCCATGTATCGATAAAAACATCTACAAAAGAACCAATGTGCCAAAGCATGGGTGAGTAATGAAACTCATTAGATTTTCCCCCAATGACTTCACAACCCATTACATTAAGATATGACATGTTAGATATATTTATATAAAAAACATTTTATATAAAACAATTTCTAAAATATTTTATATAAACATATAAACAAGATCCAATGAAACTATTTTCTGAAAACAATGTCAAGTTACAAAGAAAGAAACCAAAAAATGTTGTAAAATAATTCCACAAATTATATTTGGTATAACCATTTCACATCACTTATACCCACATCCATCCATTCATGAATACATGGACCTTACTATACTAGTGAGTGGTGAGTCATATATTCACTAATTCACCACTTAATGAACCATTTTGATGGGTGAGAGACCTAAACCTTATCCATCCCACTAATAATGGAGGATACTTCTTACCCTTATTTTTTCTAAATTCACGTGAACAAAAACTACCATTATTCAAAACCAAATATAAAACAACCATTTCATCAATTTCAAAAAAACCATTGTTTTATTCAAAACCTTCCAAAAAAACAATTCAAATAAACCATTCCCATTAATTTTAATAAAACAATCCATTTTATTAAAAAAATTATTATTAATCCATTAACCACCATTCTAGAAAATCCACATTTTAAAATCACATTTTAAAAACAAGAACCAAATCACATTCTACAAAATCACATAATTCTCATGTTTCCATAAACTGTCACTCAAGAGGTTTTTCAACATTAATTACACAAACAATTCACAAGAAAATTCACACAAAATAATAAATTTGGAATCATGACTTTGTATTTTAAATAAAGGATTAGAGAGTAAAGCCATTAACCACAAGTTTCATGATGAAAAAGAAGAACAACATGAAAAAACATCCATAAATACGAGTAAATATACTTGAACCTTCCATAGATCTATTCCCCTATCATTAAAAATACTAAATCTAAGTCTACTTTGCATCAACTATTTTAGATATAACCACATTGGATGTATATATAAGAAACTGAGATAGATATATAAGAGGATCTAAGAAAAACCCTCACGAAAGACCAATAATGATGACTTACCATGATAATAAAGCTTCAACACACCAAGTAATGACTCCAAATCCCTTCCAATTCGATATGGATAGGTTCTCTAACTTTTTATAGGGAAACATAATCTGTTAGGGCCATTTTGGGGGTAAATTAGGAATTAAAACATTAAACAAACCTAGATCCACTTTTTTAGATCTAGTTTTTAAATCATGCATGGTTAGTCACATGATTTTGAAAACCATGCACTAACCATGTGTAAGATACTACCTCAAGGGTTGAAGATCAAACGGTTGGATCACACGGTATCCAAAACATTCACTAGCCATTCGAAATCCCACTTTCTCAATAATCACATTTTCTTCTAGGCTATCACATGGTTTGGAAAAACCATGTGCAGCCCGTAACCCTTCCCTTTGTACCCTATTTCACCTTTCATGGTTTCTTATAGGTGTTTCATAATTTCCCCAAATCAGGAACCAATAATTAACCTATATAAAATCCCTAATACCATTTCAAATTTTCCCCAAACTCTACCAAATATTACCCAAATACTTTATATAATTAAAAATAATAATGAAAGTGTTACTCACATGAAACCAGGGGTATTACATGTTAAGTGTGCACCAAGAGTTCATTATACTTTCTTCCTAGGATACTCTCACATTGAGGGGAATAAAAGTGGATTTTGTTTTGGATGAAGTCTACATTATTGATTTAATTTAAAACATGATAGTAATAATATTCCATAAGATGTGGATATATTTTTAAACAAATACCATGGGTTTTATTGTTAAATCCATGAGGATTTGGATTTGATTTTTTTATATATGTTGTGGTGGTTTTATTGATATTACAAGTAAAATACCAATTAATGTTTACCATTTTTTGTTTTTTGAAAAAATATTAGAGATGGTTAAATAGATACTTGGGGGGATAATATTAGATTAATTATATCCTTGATGGTTTAAGTTGAGGGTAAAAAGGTACTTGAGATAATTTTATTTGTAGGAAGGAAACTAAGATTTAGAACTACATGATACATAATGGTCTTTGATTTATATAATGGATAACCCCATATTATACTAGGTTTCACTATAAGGGTCATGTGAGGGTATTCACGTAAGTGGAATTTCATCCTATGTAAGGGTACACATGAATTGTGTGTGAATAAAAACCCAATAAAAACACATGGAAAATTGTGATTTATGTTTCCTATAACATCATGAAATTTTTTTTACACTATAAGGTTTTTCATTAAGTTATATCCCCCTCAAGTAAGGATAACCTAGGAAAACCATTTTTCATGTAATGGTAATTATAATTTTTCATCAATATAAAGGATTAGACCATATCATATAAACTAGAGCAACATCATATAGGGGTAATGATTTATCAGGAAAAGGTTCTTACCTAAAAAAGGGAACCTATGAAAAGGGAAATGGAATGTGTTGTGTAATGGTATTTAGTCAAAATGGGAACCAATATGACACCATTTTCTAGTTCATATTTTACAAGAATTTTTAGATGTTAGCATTTCAAGGGTGCATATATCATAGATATATGGTTTTTCCAAAATCATACTGAATAGAACAATTTCATGCTGTAGAAGATACATGTAAGGTGAATGAGGTTATTCAAGAATACATGATGATTTCTGTTTCTCAAATTATATAAGAAAATATTCCACAAAAGAAAGTTATACACCATATCCAATTCGGTAAATTAATATTATTTTAGGAGATGATGTCATAATTATGGGGGTTTTGAGGAAGATAAATTCAAGAGATTTATGGATCTGTCCTACTTAATGCTACATCATAGGAGAATAGAACCATATCTCAATATTTAATTGAGCTCACTTAAAATGTCACAGTATAATGTGATTTTTTTTGGTACATGCATGAAATAATACGAATACACCATGGAAGTATTGGCCATGCCAAATCCATGAATTTTTATATAAAACCAATAAATTTGATAATGAGGCTATGATCTTGATTTTAGGGATGTAAATCATTTATATTGTCCCTAAATATTCACACTATATTTATGGAAAACCTATAAAAATAATAATAATTGATAAGGATTGAGGATTAATCTAAACCATTGGATTATGGGATTCATGTGTTTCAAATTATGTATACTATTCCTACAAAAGGAATATGAATGGATATAAACTTGAGAAATACAAATGCCAAAGGATATATCAAAATGGGAATTTATAATGTACATTAGGGAAGGAGAAATATTTTCAGTCTTTGAAGATACTGAAAAATAAGAAGATGGAATCATTATAGATCCTTAAATAATAGGAATTCTAGGATTATTCTTGAAGGTTATGAATGTTATTCAATGACCTTTCAGGAAAGAGAGATAATTCTCATGGTGAAGATTACATATGGCATATATATGAGAAATAAGAGATCAAAGGAATACATCTATACATTCTGGTTCATGGAAAAATAATAGGTGATCTTTTTATTAGCTCATGAGCAAACATTTCCTTCCCCATATAGAAATGACTAAAAGGTGGAATGGTGAGGGATGTCTTCCGAGGGGGATTTTGAATAAACCCTAATCTTTTAAAGGGGTTTACCCAAGGATTTAGTGACCTGAAAAAAACCCAAAAAATCAGGGAGTTTTATTGATTCAACTCATTAACATATTATTAATGGCATACTCCTTGGATTTTCCCATAGTGGTGATCCATGTAAAAATTATTTTTTTACTTATGTTAGTTTTTTTATATTATTCATAAAACAATATGATAAAGTATGATAATAAATCATAAATAATGTTCGGTAATGGTATATTAAAATGAAAAGGTAATCAAATCAATGAATAAATAAGAGATAATGAGGTTACCATTAGAGTTAAAATTTCAAGATCATTAATGTAGTGAGAGTTCAATAGAAATTTGGATAAATTGTGAATGAGTTCCCACCTTTATTATCTCATGATGGTTTCTCTAATCTATTCCACTTAAAGGATCTAAAAAATATCTAGCAAAATGATTACAAAATACATGTAATATTATATTAGAATAAATAAAGGAAATAATTTCAACTCGAATTATATATATGAAGACTCAATTAATCTCTAGAAAAAGAGGGTTTCCAAACTGGATCATGTTTTAGGTGTAAACCATTTATTTCATCAACATGTTCTTGGTCCTTACCATGTTACTATAAATATATCTTGCAACATATGGACTTTACCCATACTTAAATTAATTAGATAATTATTCTAATAGAAAAAAAGATTGAAATCCCACTATGGTATAGTAATTCCATTTTTATCCCATGTAATTTATAACCTTGATTCCAATATATTGTGAATGTAAATCCATTATAAGAAAACATTTCTGGTCAGTAGGTTTTTGAACTAAATGGAACCCATGAGTTTATGACCCCATCCAATCATCCAATTACTAATAAACATGATTTCCTTATGAGCCCAGGAGGAATCCATCAGAGGATCACATATAGAACATTTAGATTATGGTTACTAATTCCCTTCTAAAAAATAACTATGATCTACTATACAGAAAATATTAGATTACAAAAAAATGGTGGAGGGTCTAAAATATATTTTGGTGAAGGATACCTCATAATTAGTCAAAATTTTGATGCCTATTTGTATAAATAATTAATATTGAGTTTCTAGAACACTAGTATGTTCTCTCTATGTACTTGCATCTAAATATAATAAGGATTTTTTCATGTGACATCCAATATTGGATAAGAATACCGCACAATTACTAGAGCATATAAGCTGAAATAACTAAAGAATGTAATGGAAGATCATATCTGACCACTATAGCATGAACACACCAACTAAATAGTAACACAGAAATGATTTCATACAAATCTATATTGGATATATAGTAATTAGAGTCCTAAAAAAGTATACAATATACACCATACCTATGTAGGATTCCAAGTTCTAATAATTGATCTCATGGACCCCTTTAAATTGGTTAAATTATTTCTCAAACCAATCATCATGCAGAAAATAACTCTAATAGTTATCCCTATGACTCAAACTTATATGAATTATTCCCACAATATTAAACCCTCCTAGGAATTTACTAGTCCAGAAATTAGTCAAGAAATCTTCCCTAATCCCACTTTCAGTAGGCCAGGGGTTGTTCACAAACACAAAGAAGTCATGATACTAATGATAGGCCTTGGATATGCAATGAAAATGAATCTCCATTTCACACTAATAACAACTACAAAAGAAATATATATAATCAATTGAATATTATATAATTAATTGATTACAAATCATTATGTTTATATAAATTCAAGAAAGGGAAGATCCACCATCTCAATATAGTTTCCCAGAAAAACCTCTATTAGAAAACATCCCCCAACCTCAAACACCATTTTCCACTATACAAGAGATTTACCCACTCTTACAACCTTATATTATCCACTAAAAATAGTAATTGGGGAAAATTATACATATACATAACATTTATGGTAATGAATCCCATACATGGGTTATTGTAAGGAGACCCACTCTGATGCCTTGAAAGTTCAATGTAATGATAAAATAATGATAAGAACAAATCTAGTTCTTTGTGGAAGAATAAATAGTATCCTCAATGAAACAGATATGATCTATGCTAAGGAAAACCATGCGAAGGATGAATCCCATTATTTAAAATAAATCTATATGAAGGATCATATCTCAATAGAAATAAATTAAATATGTCATAATTGGAGACATGTAATATCTATATTATAGATGATCTCAATAATAATGAATTCATAACATAAAAATTACCTCTAAGTGATCATGTTGATGACTCTGACCACATAGAGTTTTGGATGTTTCTTGAGATGGTATTAACCCTAAGAGAGGAATCACCCCTAATCATGTGGTGTAAGAATTTGATAAGGTGGTCAAAAAATCCATTATTATAGGATCCATAAATCATCATGATGTGAGATATAGGTTTTGAAGGATCATAATATGATAACATAATGAGAACAAATGAATCTAAAAATGCATGATATATTATCATCAAACAACATGATGTGTGAAGATCATAAATAATAGATGTACCTTAAATAAAATAATCTCTATTAGTGTTTAACATGAAAGAGTTTTATTTATGATGATAACTGAGTAATTATTGTCAGACTATTTCCTCCAAAGGGATGATATCATCCATTAGGATCTTCATATTCTATGAGACAGCTCAAGAAAAACCAAAGGTATTATTAAAACATATCCATGAAGATGAATGGTGAATAGAGTGGATGATAGTTAATTTTTTATGGAACAAAAATATCATAAAATACCATAGTCCCACACATAACAACTAGGAGGACTATATCCCATTTATAGGATAGCTTCATTTAATTAATGGAGTTAATCATCATATTCAAATACATGAATACACACATCATGAAATATAATTAATACCTAAAAACCATGACTCCCATTAACTGGTCAAAAAATAATCCAATATAGTAACACAAATTGGAAACCCATACTTTGAATTAAACATATATTCTGATAACTTATTCTTGAGGGGGTGTCATAAGTTTTTAAAATTTTCAAAATCAAAAATATTTTATGTCAGTGTAGCCTTGAAGGAATAAGTGTATTAATTTATATCTGAAGGAAATCATGAGGATGATGTTGAAATAATTATGCACTTGATATCTTATATTTTTTTAAATAGTATAGTATAGTAGAAACCAATCATATGGCATGACAATGGAAATTTTATTTCATATCTCATAATATGAATAAGGTTATATAATACAATACAATATGCCCATTTAAGTTCATTTCAAACAATATTTTACTTGAACTAAAATCTAATAATGAATTTATGAAAAGTATAAAAAAATTTAATGAATCCATACAAACTCTTTTAGATAAATATTGTAAAAAATCCTATCATTTTTGAACTAACATATTGTCTGTGATTTTAATTTTAATCCACATACCTAATTATGTTACCCTATTCCCCATTATATAATTAAAAACAAACAAAAAATCCAAATTTCTTTGATATACACATATAGTGGCAGCTTGAAAAACATCAATTATATTCAAGCTACAAAGGTGTCTAGGGGATATCGATCAATCATACACATATTACCATATGAACCTATCCATCACAAGATGTTTCATAAACATTATATGAATAATTATATAATCCATCTTCACAAGAAATAGATTTACCACTACACATGGAATATATCAATATATTATAGGCTTACTCATCTATTCATGATTCTCAAAAATATAATTACTTTTATTAATGATTATATCAGATGTAATTCATCCATGTTGATGAGAAAAACCAATTTCACTTAATTAATCAAGGACATATATCTCTTTATGCTAATTTTTTCAATATTCTATATTTCTTTTCTCATTATATGAGTGGATAAATCTTATCTTGGTTGATCTATAACCAATGACATTATCATTATCATACCCAACCACAGCCTGATTAGATCCTCAAGGCTTGTATAAGAAATATATTAAAGTAGGAGTTTTCTAATACTATGTTTATTTCCTACTACAGTTAATGGGTATTCATAATAATTTTCACTCCTAATTTTATCAATGATCGTATGAAATTCCACAAGATATATGTTGGTGGGTTAATACATATAATAACTATCAACTTATTAAATCATTATCTTATTACTTATACATCATATATAACTATTTTAATTTATTAAAACATTATACTCCCATTAATCATAATATATCCTCAAAATCACCAATAATTTTGACAATAATATATTTAAGATAAAAAATCGCATGTTTAGGGTATAATTATCAATTCACATAATGAATAATATACATCCAATATTAGATAATGGTTAACTGGAGATTTCATTTTGTATATCATGATGATTTTTATATTAATAAAATAATTTTAAGAATTTGATAAAATATATAAAAACACCTATAAAACATATCATATATGATAGAATATAAAATAATCCTTATGTTAGAGGAAAATTGAGGGGTTTTTTAAATACATTATATCTCTATGTAATACCTTCCATTTCACTATATGAGAAAATTAAAAAATGATCATGTTAAACACTTTAATAAGTAACATTAATGAAGTAATATATTTTGAGTACTGGGGATATGTAGTAATCATATATATAATGTTTAACTCCTATAACATATTCATACTCCTTCACTTTGAAAAATAAAACGTAATGATACAAAATCAATTCCATACATTGAACCCTTTATATGATTATTATAATAATCCTTGGATCCCATTGCATAAAATAGTGTCCTTGAAACCATTTTTCACCAAATGTAACTATTTACGTTGTTAAATTTTCAACACATTATAATATCGTTTAGGATACCATGATATTCACTTTGTTTCTGTAACAAAATATAACATTTTATATTTCATATTACTGACATACCCTAAAATTTTTAGTTTATTATGTGAAATTCAATTTGTAGAAATATATAATATTTTTTTATTTTATCATTGAAGACCATAAATATCAAATATATTCCCACTATTCTCTCTAGAATTTCTTACTAAGACACAAATATATATGTTATGTTTATGATACAACCCTTATATAACTTTATTAGTAATATTAAACAAATAAATATTAATTTCACTTTATATATTTTATCCCATGATTTGGGAGACTTTTTTGGAAATGATTACTTCATTGTTTATATTATTCCTTTTATGGTTGTGGAATCTTTTTTCCTCAATATACCACCCATGTCAAGTGAGATCACTGGGAGGGGGAAGGATTGAATCACTGAACTACTTTTAATTTCCGGAATTTAAGTTTCACTTAAATCTCTATGGATTGTAAAACACTTGATCCACTATTCTCTCATCTTACTACCCCAACTAAAGTATGTATTAATTGAGAGACACACAATACAAGGATTTACAATGTATGGCCTTGAGTGCTTACTCAATTATAGGTTTTACTCATGTTCTTAGTCTTAGTGTCTATATTATGAGTTAATTTATTACAAATACATGTTATCTAAAAATAATAATTATAGTTAATCTCTAAAAATACATAGTAAAAAATCTCCCAAAATGTATGGTATTCATGTGAACACAACAACAACTTCTCAATATAATCTTTATACTTGAATCCTTCCAGTTGAAGCGAGATCCTAAAAATAATCTTTCTAACCCCCGATGGAGAATTTATACTTCCTCTTGATATTACTCTAAGTTTTTTCCCAAACTCTTGCTTGAAAATGTCATTTACTCTGACTATAAATTTATGCAGTATGCATGTTGGACTTTTTCTTTATCAAGACAACAAATATATCCTCATTCTTATAGATTGGATTGTATATGATTTCACACTCCAACACTATTAGTTAAGTTCTATTTATATCTTCGCCTCTTTTATTCTTTGATACACATGTTTACTCTTGGATACATTAACTCACCTTATTCTTTGTTTCCTAGTTAATTCATTAATACAATATTCTATTGTCCTTAAATAGTAGTAAATTTTCATTGAAAAACATTTTTAGTTATCTCTCATATTTTCAATCCTCAAAGGAACTTTACCTTATATAATTTATCTTTATATATTCACATAATTTATATGATGAATTTTTTCTAATAAAATTTTAGAAAATCATTGTCCCTATAATACTCTAGATCACTTGATCAAAGACACCATGAAACATAGTAGTAACAATCATAATGAATAATTTTTTATAACGTCTCGCGTTTTTCTGAATGGGATGTTTTATAGGTATATTTGATATTTTGAGTTTGGTTAGTTGGACATCATTTGTTTTTATATTCATAATTAGTTTGATAAACACAAGGCCTTTTTTATATTTTTTTAAGGAAAAACAAGTGCCTCGGGTATTTAGGTGAGTTCTAGGTGTAGTGTGGCCCAGAAACACCATTTTGTGAACACAATGATAGAGGCGTATGATTTGGGAAAACTGTATGTCCTCTCAAAAGAGACTATATGACCCTACAGTGGAACTAAACATGGTGTCTTAAATTTGGTAGTATGGGATGCTCGACCATGCAGCACCGTTGTAGTTTTTACTAAAGGGAATTTTCATATCCTGTATATGGTTTGGAAAACTATGTGTCTGACCATGAGAGGTGGGTGCCTAGGACATTTTCATTTTCATGGATGTTTCACGGTTTGGTAAACCATGTGCTTAGCCATGTGAGTGGTGATTCCTTTTAGGCAGTAAGTTCACATAATTGGTTCATGTTTATCCAAACCATGTGAGATAACTATGTGCCTATTTCTTTCTTTCTTATAACTTTGTATCCATTCTACGTGGAAATAGGAGGAACCCATTTCTTCCCTTCCACCAAGTATTTGATCCATCCTTGTTTTATAAACTCTAATTCAAGATATATTTGTCTCATTGGAACAACATTAGCAATCCATTCAATTTACTACCATATTTCTTTAGTTTATCTCACTATATGGAATAGTAAATCTGTTCGATCTCTTTTTCCTTATTTTTAGGGTGTCCATATAAAACACTGATTTCTTTTGATTTGTATTGATCTAGAGGCCGATATCATTTGAGAATGTCCCTACCAGTATGAGGTAGGTGGTTCCTCTCTTTCTCCATTATTTTTCAAGTGTTCTAGTGGTGTACTCGATAAGCCCCATGTGATCTGACATAGTGAGACCAAAATAAATTAACTAATAGTCATATTAAATTTTTAAATTGAAGATTTGATATTACTATGGGAATGATCTACATAAACTACACTTAGGAAATCTAGGTAAATGGTATGGACTATCTTGGATAGATTAGGATGGGAGTTTATTTTAAATTAAATGGAATAATTATATTGAATAAATGAGTTCCATGTGAACAAGACAGGCTTTGCCCAAGGATTGAGGTGATGTTAATCACCTGGATAGAGGCAGTGTATCTCAGTAGGTAGGGCATGGCCTGAGACCCATGAGTTTATTTGGATCACCATGTTGAGGTTACATGGTCATCGTATTGTGGAAGTATGTTCATCAGGTTGAGGAGTTGGATCTTAGTACTCGATATGGTGATGACCATCAGGTTTGAAAGACACTATCAAAGGGGTATGAGGTGATGAATTATGTTTATTTGGTTTCATGGTGATTTTAACTCACAATATATTATAAGATACACCATTTGATTCATGTTCACAAATATGGGGCTCGAATCGAGGTAGTGTTGAGAACTCATGTTGGTGGAGACCCTTTTTTACTATGTGTCTTAGGTGATGGTGTTGAACATCAGAAATGTTTTGGGGTTATCACCATATAAATTCACATGGTCAGTGATGGACAATAAGATGATGGTTTTGAGCCCATCAGTTGGCGACTAAGGCTCACTGGAACCCTTGGCACTATTGGGCCCTGATATTGAGGGAACAAATATCATTGTTCCTCATGAAATCAAATGTTGATCTAATGATGATTATTATTTAGAGTAAATACATCACTTTTCCTCAATATTTAAAGATTCGAGATGATGGGTATTTCTAAGATTAATCCTGAGGGACCAGGTACAGTTTTATTGGTTGTGTCATATGGATGCTAGATATTTAATAGTGGGAAAATGGTTCTGGGTGACATGATTTTAGTCAAACCCAAATTCCACTCAATAGTACTCTGATCCTAGTTATTCACACGGACACAAGTGCATCTCCCCAAACACAAGAGTCTGTCAACTAGCAGTGAGGGCCCAGGTTTTTCAGGGGGGGGTATTATGCCCTTATCACCAAAGTATACACAGCAGAATATAATATCAATAAGTAGTGGAAGTGGTGAAGATCATAGTTTCAACATAAGTAACACAAGAATATATAATAAAACAATAAGTTTCTACTATTTAATAATTATGGAGATAAATGTATCTAGAAAGTAGCTAAAATAGGTACATGTAAATACATAATAGTACAAGTATCCAAAATACCAAAGAGAATTGAAATTTATCCCAGTAGAATTGCATTCCTAGGATTATTCTTATACTCAAATGCTCCAAAGAATAAAATCAAAAACTTGTGTTAGAGAACATTCCCAATCAATACCTACAACCATATAATCTTTTAGGGTCCCTGAGGGGGACCAAACAGGCTGTGAGATAAACATCCCAGTAGAAAATCACCCATAGATATATATAGTTTTTAGCAGCACAATGCAGTATTATAAACCAGTGTAAGTAAGCAGTAATGTATGTGTGAGTTCCCAAGGCATATAACCACTGCAAACAAGTAATATCAAATATCCTCTCAAGGCTCCCTACAACTAGTGTAAGCTCCAAAAAAATTATTTATAAGAAATATAAACAAGAAACACAGCCTCGTCATACATATATCCATATCATGTCCACACGGCCTCACCGTATAATGAATCCAAAACAAATTCCCATGGCCTTACCTTAAAATTAAGTGTATCACATCTCCATGGACACACTATAATAACCAAAGTGTCATATATCTCATGGTCGTTTCATATAATGATGTTCAAACCACGAAGGGCCAGATCCAAGGTGTATAACACAAAAAAAATCCTCATCAAGTCCCAATATCATCTTGATGGAAACTCGGTATAGGAACTAGTTATATTCCCATGAGAATGTGTACCAACATGTCCTATGGAAGTCCAATCAAGTCATATCCAAGGGGTATAAAGGATCGAGGCATCCCAAAAAATCAAGACCCAAGAATCATCATTACTTAATGCATCCACTACTACATTCCAGATCCATGGATTTTCTTCCATGGAATCTATAATAACATTCATACATTTCATACCATTTATCTATTCAATTAAATATGATTCTACCCACTGAATTAATCAATTACATCTCATGAGTTTACTCTCTCATGTACTTTGTTCCCATTTAATCAAGTGGAAAGGGTATACTCACCCATTTATCACAATTTTCCATTAAACACATCACATGGTTATACCCATCCATTAATCACAATACACTATTAAACAAGAATAATGGGTATACCAACCCATTAACACAATTTCTAACAAATCCATTTAAGCAATTAAAAAATAACCAACAAGTATACCTAGTCGTTTAATCAATTCCATTTAAACCATTTAATAAACTTATCCATGACATATTATGACAACAAAAAGGAAGGAGGAAGAAAATATCCTATGTTATTCAATCCCATTTAATTTTAATTGATCTTCCTTAAACTAGAAAAACTCAAGAACACACCCATTGAATAGTTCATCAAAGGTTAGAACCAAAGCAACAGAACGGTCCACCCCATGGGTGGCCCTAGGTTGGAGAAACAACCACCAAAACTTATAGAGGAACCTATGGGCCTCCATAATAGGTATTATTTCATTTATTTTAATATAAAATTTCAATTTCAAGGCTGCACAGGAAATATCAGCAGGCGGTATAATGCCCGATAGCTCTATAAAACACCAAAATCCAAAAGAAAAGTATAGACAATCAACTTTATCATTGTAATGGATTGATCATCTAGTATCAAGTCTTGATTAGACTAAGTTTAGTAAAAATATGAAGAGTGAATGAAGAATAAGAAATTAAGGAATTTCAGCCTAAATAAAGAAAGAATATCTGATATCTAGAAAAACGAGGAACAACTAAAAAGGAAAAAAGATCATACCAGCATGGATCTAAGGAGGCTGAAAATGAAAGAAATTGATTTAGGATCTGAAACAATGTGAAAATCCTACCTTAGGCTCCTTGGGGGTACTCTTATGCATGAGAGGGGTGAGGTGAGGATTCTATCAAAAATTATAGGCCCCTTACTTTATTTTTAAAAACTAGACTGAATCATTTACATGACATGTAAATTCCATACATGTCATTTAAATCAGGGTTTCAATCCCTTACATAGTGTGAATGGCCCCAGCTAGACCACTACACGTCATGTAATTGGACTACAGCCAAAATAAATACCTTCATCCTCTTCTTTCTTAAGAACTACCCAACCATCCCATGACCCGGCTTAGGGTCTAAGCCAAAAAATAAGAGTTCAACCAAAAAAAAGGATTTATACCTCAAGAAAAATCCAAGATCTTACAATCCCCCACCCCCCTAAGGAAATTTTTCCCCAAATTTACCTCTCAAGGGTGTTCATGATTCTTCTAAGAATAACTCCAGCCACTAAGCACATATATTGGCCTCATTCTCCCTTGTATCATCTGGTAAATGATCGTTCTTCCATAGAACTCATACTAGAGTAAATGATTTCCCTCATAGAACCAATTTGATCCTTTCAAGGATACGAATCTGATGCTCCGCAAAGGGAACATCAACCAATTTCTCAACCTCCTCAGGATAAAAAGAATGAGATGGGTCTTTGTGATAGCATCACAACTAATATATGTGGAACTCATCATACATATCACAGTACTTCTGAGATAAATACAACTGATAGGATACCGACTTGACTCTCTCTGGAATCGTGAATGGCCCAACATATCAAAGTGAAAGAATACCCTGTATACTAATCTATCTATATCCCAACCTCAATAAAATACATAAAAAGACATGATCCTCAATCTCAAACATTGGAGGTCATATATGAAGATTGGCGTAAAATGTTTCTCAAGAATGCACAGTATCCATCCACTACTAAATCAACTAGACATGCTCAAGTATCTCTTGAATGATATAAAATCATAGTAAATATACTACACTAGCCTCTAGCCATCACAGGGGAAAATGATAGGTCTTAGTGTACAATTCCTCATAAGATTATATCTATATCATCGCCCGATAACTGTTATTGTAGGAAAACTGAACTAGGGGAATGTGTGTTTTATAAGAGCCCCCAAAATTCAATATGCTTTTACACTACATGTCCTCTAGAACCTGTATCATATAATCTTACTGAAAAGTAGTCTATGGATGGTATTTTGTGCTCAGAAGCACCAATGTACCCAACACCCTCTATAAACTCATCCAGAAATGAGGCATAAAATTGGAATCCCTATATGAAATGTAGTGCATGGTACCACCATAAAGTCATACTATCTCATAGATATACTACCTTCTAATCTCATCAACACTGAAGGTATCCTTAGTTAGAAAGAAATGAGAAACATTCATGAGCCTTTCCACAACAACCCACAAAGAATCATCACCTCAAGGCGACCTCTGTAAACTGGTCACAAAATCCATTATGGCATCATCCCATTTTAAATCCGGAATAGGTAACAACTATAGATGTTTGGTTGGTTGCTAATGTTCTATATTTGCTTTCTAATATGTGGAACACCTCATAACAAAACCAGCAACTTAATGCTTAATACCCGACCACTAGTAATGACGATGCAATTTATGATACATTTTGGTGACTTCGGGATGTACTTCCCAAGCTAAATCATGAAACTCATCCATCAACTCCACGTGTATTTGCACTAGAATCCAAAATCAATGATGGATATTCAGGGTCACATCCATGCTTTTTTCCAACCAAGAGGTGGTTTCTCACCTACCACACGCTCACATTGGACTAGGTCTTATGAATCTGATAGCTACCTCATATTTTTATCACACTGTTCAAATTTTTACATGATGTTTTTTTAGTGTGTGTACACCAAAAAATGATATCTCATTAAGTAATGTCTCCAACAGAACAATGCATGAACAACCATAGCTAAATAGAGATCATGCATTAGGTAGTTCCTCTCATGTGACATCAACTGCCAAGACCCATATTCCGGGACTTTATTCCACTTCATCAGCACTGTTCCCATCTATATACTTGATTGATCTTAATACACAGTGTAGCTCCTTCCCTACTCTGGTGGTATCAGGAATGATGCTGATTTCAACCTTCCATTCAGCAACTAAAAGGTTTTTTCACAAGAACATGACCATATAAACCTCATTCCCATCAATGTAAGGCCCTTCAATGGTGCTAATTAGAGTGAAAATTCATGTAGAGATAATTTTAGTAACCATCTATCCCCAAGAAACTCTATATTTCTAAAATTTTCCTAGGACATTCACTGGAAACTACACCTCTCATCTTCTCTAGGACCACTCATACTTTTGTCTCTAAGATTTTGTGTCCTATAAAGTGAATTGGATCCATCCATAAGTACAACTTTGTGAGAATATCTTGTCACTTGTAACACCCCAATATTCCATGGTATGCTTCTCTTTAAATAATACAATAGCGTGTGTTGTACGCAGCTTCAAGTTCTAACACACCGCAACCAATCAAATTAGCTGTTATGAATAGTAATACCCAATTTTGGGAATTTTATAAATTTTATCTTTCAAAATGGACTTCATTTTTGGAATCATAACATTGAAATTATCTTAGGTTCAATTTTTGATATTTTTCTGGAAACTTTCAATTTTTGATGAATAGTAAAAATACTAAATTCTAATTTAAAAAACTTTTTTAATCAAAAAAAATTGTAGTGTTAAATTATAAATTTGAATAGTTTTTAAGTACCATTAGATTATATTTTTATCATTTAATATAATTTAAGTCATTGGATATAATCTCATGATTAAACTGGACATAAACAAGTTTCAATCTTTTGATAGTTACTATTTCATTAACACACGCTTTTTGTTTTGACAATGGGAATTATTTTTAAATTAATTTATGACACTTATATGTTTTGAATTTGGAAAAAGTGATTCTATATTTTGAATTAGAAGGATCAAATTGTGTAAATATGTAACTTTTATTTTTATACATTAGGAATATTTACTTCTGTAAATATTTTATTTATCGTGGGTAAAGGGGTAAATCCAGTAAATAAGGTTAAAAAATAATATTATAATAAACATAAATTACCATAAAACATGTCCTAACCCTATTTTATTATACATGTCTGACCATGGGAATCCTTGGGTCTATTTTGGGGCCCCATGGATCCACTTGGTAGTGATAATGAGATTTTATATTAAACAATCTAAAGTAAAGACAAAAATAACAAAAGAAAATATCTTTTAATAAAACAATTTTTATATGATGCTATATAATTGATCTATTTCACTATAAATGTTAATTAGAAAGATAAAAAAATTTAATACCTCAGGATATTTTATTTATAATTTTTAGAAATAAAATAAATATATTTATATATGACACAATAATGATGCAGTATTTTACTTATTAATGAAACAATAAAATAAAGGATATTATAAATACTAAAATAAATATAATTTGATAGTTTTTATGCCATACAAGAATTTTATAATTTAATATGACATGTTATGGTTGATTAAATGTATTTATTTAGAAGTAATAATGTTTTTAGGACTTTAACAAAAATCAATTATTAAATAATGTAAAAATTGAAATAAATGAGTTTTTAAAAAAATACAATATTATTGGTTGATATAATAATCCTAAAAATCTAAGGATTGGAAAAAAGACTTATATAATTATATTTTTATCATTAATGAACAACTTTTTGTTCTCTTGGAAGTTTATAGTAAGTTTATTAACCATATAATATAAAAATAGAAAAAGACATGGTAAATGTCAAACTATTTAACTAAGAGTTAAATCTAAAAAATAAGGTTAATATAGTGACCCAAACCTGTCTAAATCATATTGGTTGAGTGTTTTTAGACCCATAACCACATTATCCTTTAAATAATTCATTATTTAGCCATTATAAACCGACCATAATTTTATTATAAAATAATATTTCAATCTTTTCTAAAGGTGCCCCTCACCCCTCTTATAAAAGGGAACTTCCCCTTATCTCAAAGTCACACCTTAAAAGAAATTTGGATCGGCCAAACACTACCAAAAAACCCTCTAAGATGTCCTAAATTCATCCTAGAGGTCTTTATTTAATCATAAATCCAACCTAAGGAGCCCTTTTGATCAAATCCAAAGGAAGAACCTGAAGAAGAGGTAAATATTTCATCACCTCTTTCAAGTTCCTTTCATCTTCCACTTCCCCTTTCTTTATTGTTTACATTATAAAATAATAACTCCATTATATTATATAAACTATTATTTTATTATAAAAATGGTACAACCATATTTATTATTTTATCCATCCTATGAATGATATGTCACCAAACGTGTGTATGTACGGCTTACCGTCTCCATGTCGTGGTGTAGTTGTTATTCAATACATTATTATTTGGATGGGTATAATAATGATGTATAATTGATTTAAATAATAGATATAACAAATTAATGATTCTGTATATATGATATAACATCAATTTTCTTATGATTTTAATTAGAAAAGATTGATATTGTCGCTCGTGCATATGTACGGATTACTGTCTCCACGAACACAATGATATTCATTCCCCATCATATCCATTAAAGACTAATTTTCATTAGATTATTAAAAATAATTTTTAAATAATTAATATAATTATGAATATGAATAAGATACATCTAATCCATAACAAATATAACTTATGTTACAAATCCTATAAAGAAAAATAAATCAGTTAACACCCAAAATGACGATAATACTAAAATATTATTAACAAAGCTACATTAAAAGATAATATATGATATCATATTAGTGTATATGATTCTTTTATAATTTAGTAACAATTATTTCACCATTATACGGGAGGTTAACCAACCCTCGACCAAGGAAAAGTACAAGTTAGGGGTTAATTCTACAACCTCTTTATTGTTGAAGGTTATTCATATGTAACTATCTACTGGGAACTCTTTATCATCCACATCCATGTTTTCCTAAAATTTTATTCCAAAAAAACATTAATACTTACTAGACTATGTATTAAAGTCATTTATACCCTTATTTTACCTTATATGTTTTGAAAGGAATCTTTATGTCTTTTCCAAACAAGTTACTTTATTGACCTTTTCGACAAAATTAAAGTAAGAATATTTTTTTTAACTTATACGACGGGTGAGGCTATATTCCGCCATTATAACATCATCGAAGCATCCCTTACATTATTATAAGAATATTTTCAAAATAAATGTTTTCTTTTATAATTGTGTAACTTTAAATGATTTCAAAAAAATAATGAGATATTTCCCTCAAACAGTTCTGATTTCATCAATGTCAACATCCTTTAATGAATTTTAATATTTCTTGAAGTTGATTTATTATGATACAAATCTTCAATTCTGTATTCAAGGTTTTGTGATATGTCTGAATATGGATGTGTTATTTTTCTACCATTCATGGTTTATGGATAAAGTATTAACATTTCATATGCTAGTTTTAATACGAATGTTTATGTTATGTTTAAAAAATTTCATATGAGGAATGCATTGGACTTAGTAATTGAAAAGTGGAGCCCGCTATAGCTCCTCGATGCATCGGTAGGTCTCATGAGACAAACTAGTGTCTTGGAACAAGACCTTGACAAAATATTATTTGTAGTCCTTCCACAAGGACTTTACTATGTGGTTATAAAGTCTGGCATTATGCATTCCATCATTTTGAAAGTGGCTATTGATATTTCATGTTATTATTCGACTAGTAAATATCCATGTGAGTAAGTAAATAGAATTATTTGATTTTATCTTTTCCATATTATGCTAAAGTTCAAGTTTAAAAGTCTTTTGTTTTAGTCTTATAAATTTCCTTAAATGTTTATGCTTATTTATGAAAGTCCCCGCTATATTGTTATCCTTACTGAGCATCTAATCTCACGTCTTTCTATGTTTTATTTTTTCCATGATGGAAAGAAGTATTTTATGACTTACCTACAAGGACAGTCTATGGGATCTCAATGTAGTCTATGGAAACAATGTTGTTTTATTTTTCCATTTTATGATGTTATGTAAACCTTATGACTTTATCTACTACTTCCAAGGATACTAAAGTAATCGGTCTTTTGAGACATGATCTTTTGTGATCATGCCAATGTTATGTAATAATGCACCAACTCTAGGCTTCTAGGGTTGGGGCGTTATAGTTGGTATCATAGGAAGTTTAGTAAAAACCTTGGAAACTATATTTAGAATAACTCTGATTAGAGCGCATTACTGTAAGATAGTCTTTGAGGATTAGTATAGAAGAACATCCTAGAATTTTGTTAATGTAGAGATTTTTTGTATTTTTTGAGCAATACATCCCTGTATTGAAATGAGTAGGTAGAGGTGTCTCTAGCATAGATTTACCTAGGGGTAAAACCTGAAAACACCACTTTGAGCAAGACTCGAATGGGAACTGGTGCACGACAACGTGCCTTGTTACACTTTTGGTTACGACACTCCCGGGGGATATGCTAGGATAATTCACATTTTCTTTACCAACCATTATGAAGTAATTTTGAGTATATACCTCATCAAAGAATAAATTTTTTATGATTATGGATTATATCCCAAAAATGTTCAATTTATGTTAAATATGTTATAAGTTTGTAATTATTTATTGTGATTTATAAACTAATCTAATGTATGCCATTGTTTATAAATAGAGCCCAGTGTAAGGAATGAAAACCATATCAATGCACGCACTCCATATAGGGATTTCCCTCCTGCTCGTGATAATTAAAATGGATCTGGTCATACAAATGGTGTTGATCATCTTACCACTATACTGGTACAACTCACTCATGTTATGAATAATAACCTTACCCGTATGGAGCACCTTGATCCATAGTGTGGAGGATCAATGTTAGATAGATTCATGAGGAAAAAACCACCAACATTCAATGGGTATACAAATCCATTGGTAACTGAACAATGGATAAATTTCTTAGATAAAATATTTCATTCTTTGGAGAGTAGAGAAAGGGAAAAAGTTGTCATGGCAGTTTACCGCCTCACTGGAGATGTTGATCAATGGGGGTCATTGATTAAAAACACAAAGGAAGATGATGAAGTATCAAATATGGAATGGAGGGAGTTTAAATAAATTTTCATAGAAAAATACTTTCCTCATGAACATCGAGCGGATATGGAAATACAATTTCTAAGTCTAAGTTAAAAGAAGGATGAGAATGTCACAAAGTATGAAGCTAACTTTAGAATATTAGCAAGGTATTCTACAGATTATAAATGTAACCCAAGAAGTATGATTTATCATTTCTTTTATGGGTTAAAACCGTTTCTCCATTGATTATTAGTCTCACAATAATTCTCGTCGTACGAAGATATTGTCTCATGTTCAATCAAGACAGAAAAGGAATTCTCTAAGTCTTAGGACTTTAAATCAAAGCAATAGAAGAAGAGATCTACTGAACACTCTGGAAATGGAAATGAGGGGAAGAAGGGAAAATTTAAATATCCATCATGCCGTAAATGTGGGAAGAAACACCCCGGTACTTTCTTGAAGTGAATGGGAGTCTGTTACAAGTGTGGTGAAAAGGGCCACCAAGCTCATGATTTCAAGGGGAAGAAAGAGGCCATCAATGTTGAATGATACAATTGTAGAGAAAGGGGGAATTATGAAAATGAATTTTCTAAGCACTAAGTAAACTTACCTCAGAAAAGGCCAAGGGATCAAGGCCAAGATTATTCTATCACTGCTGCTGAGGTTAAAGCTTCGAAATACATGGTGGCATGTAATTTAATCATTTCCTCAAGTTTAGGAAATACTTTATTTGATTCTGGATCATTTCATTGTTTTATATCTTCCTAGTTTTCTAAGAAAATTAGATATTTCCAATTTTATTTAACAAGGGAGTTATCAGTCAAAACTCCTAAGAAAAGTATCATTGGAACAAAGTTCTGTGAATCTTTTCCCATTAGGGAATATAAATATTCTTTATCTAATGATATCATCATCATACCCATGATTGAATTTGATATAATCCTTGGTATGGATTAGCTTTCAGACCATGATGCAAAAATTTATTGTAAGAAGAAGGAGGTTACAATTTATGATGATGATGATGATAAAGAACACCTTATCTTTAGAGAAGAAATGTCCCCACCTAATTCTTATCTAGATCCACCCCCATCAGCTCAACTAAATTCAATTATTGGGGAAAAATAGAATGAAATAACTGTGGGTGAGGAAAATAATGTTCAAATAGAAGATGTACCTGTTGTGCAAGAATATGTTGATTTGTTTCCAGAAGATTAACTTGGATATCCTCCAGAATGACAAATTGAGTGTTCCATTGATTTAATTCCTGGTTCAAGGTCCATATCGAATACCCCTTATTGAATGTCCACTATGGAATTATTGTAACTAAAGAAACAACTAGAGGAATTGAGTAATAAGGGATTTATTTTCCCTAGTGTTTCTCAATGGGGAGCGATGTTCTTTTTGTTATGAAGAAAGATGGGTCTATGAGGTTGTGCATTGACTAGAGGGATATCAATTCTATAACAATAAATAAAAAGAATCTCATACCTCGCATTGATGATATATTCGACCAACTTCATGGAGCTCAATACTTTTCAAAGATTGACCTTCGATCTGGATACCATCAGTTGTGCATGAAGATGGAAGACATTCTGAAGACGGCATTTCGAACTAGGTACGGTCATTACGAGTTTACAGTAATGCCTTTTGTATTGACTAATGTACCCTTTTTCTTCATGGATCTAATTAATAGAGTTTTCATGGAATATCTTGATGACATTATAGTGGTATTTATTAATGAAATCTTGGTATACTCCAAGAGCTACAAAGATCATGAAAATCACTTGCGCATTATCCTGAAGACTCTTAAAAGACAAGAATTATATGGAAAGTTTAGAAAATGTAAATTCTAGGTTCAGGAGATTTCTTTTCTTGGCCATATTGTCTTTAAGTATTGAATCTCTATTGATCCTTCTAAGACCAAGGCAATCCAAGAATGGCCAGCACCAACAGGTATAACTGAGGTACGCAGTTTTATTGGTTTAGTAGGTTATTGTCGGCATTTCTTCCAGAATTTTTCACGATTGGCTAACCCATTAACAAAGCTCACACATAAAGGGTTAAAAAAAAATTGGAAAAAATAGTGTGAAGAATTATTTGAATAATTGAAGAGAATATTATTCAATTCTCCTATCTTTACTCTACCATCGTGGAATGATGGTTTTGTTATTTATAGTGATTCATCAAAGAAAATACTTGGTTGTGTCCTTTTTCATAATGATAGGGTTATTTATTATGCATCAAGATAGCTAAAAAATCATGATCAAAACTATTTTGCTCATGATCTAAAGTTAGCAGCTGTAATCTTTGCTTTGAAGATATGGATACATTATCTCTATGGTGAAAATTTTGAGATATATACTGATCACTAGAGTTTGATGTATGTTTTATCACTGAAAGAACACAACATGAGGCAAAGGATATGGATTGAACTACTAAAGGATTATGATTTCACCATACACTACCACCCAGGGAAGGAAAATAAGGTGGTATATGCTTTGACCAGAAAGGATCATGGAGTTCTAAACAAGATGAGAGTTGAAAGGGATCCTATTTTCATGGATCTAGTAAAGATGGATATGGGAATAACCATGGAAGTTGAAACATCAATTCTTTTTCAAATGGTTTCCAAACTATATTTACTAGAAAGGATAAAAATATCCTAGGCCGATGATGAGGAATATCAAAAGAAGATTAATGTTGTGAATGATGGGAGATTGAGTGACTTTGTGTATGAAGATGGAATTTTGGAATTTGGGAAGAGAATTTGTGTTCCTGATATACCTGATCTAAAAAGGGAATTGTTGGATGATGCTCAAAGTTCCAATTTCTCTATACACCTTGGTAGAACTAAGCTGTATAGAGATTTGAAGGAACATTTTTGTTGGGACAACATGAAGAGGGAGATTGCTTATTTTGTGTCAAGATGTATGGTTTTTCAACAAGTGAAATCTAGAAGGATACAACCTGGAGGAGTCATGCAACCTCTTCCCATACCTAAGAAGAAGTGGGATAATATTATGATGGACTTTTTCATGTGACTACCAAACACTCCTAGAAATAATTATTCAATATGAGTCATGGTTGATCTTCTTACCAAGTCATCACATTATCTTGATATTAAAGAAGATTTACCACTTGAACAACTAGAAACACTATATATTAATGAAGTTGTGAGAATTCATAGAGTACCGCTATTGATTGTTTATGATAGTGATCTACATTTTAAATCATGATTCTAGAAAAGTCTTCATAAAGACCTGGATACTGAACTTTGTTTGAGCACTTCCTACCACCCTCAAACTGATGGAAAATCAAAATGGACTATTCAAACCCTAGAAGACATGTTGAGATCTTTCTCACCTTACTTTAAAGGTATGTGGGATCAATATTTACCTCTGGTATAATTTTCAAATAATAATAGCTTTCATTCAAGTTATCATATGGCATGGCACCATATGAAGCATTATACAGAAAGAGATTTCACACACCACCTTGTTGGGATGATGTTGGTGAAAGAAAACTCGTTGTCCCAGAACATGTGGAGGAAACGACAGAAAAGGTGAAGGTAATCCCAACCCACATCCAAGCGGCTCAAAGTAGGCATAAGAGCTATGCCGATAACTGAAGGAAGGATTTGGAACATCAGGTAGAAGATCATGTTTTCTTGAAGGTATATCCACAGAAGGGTGTTATACATTTCGGTAAGAATGGAAAATTAATTCCAAGGTACATTGTACCTTTAGAAATTCTAGAATGAATTGGGGTTGTAGCTTACCATTTGGAAATGTTTCCCAGTCTCTCCAAAGTTCATGATGTGTTCCACGTATCACTGTTGAGAAAATACATGCCTGACCTAACACATGTACTTACCTATGATGAATTATAACTGGAACCTGATCTGACTTATTGGGAAGAGCCTGTCAAAATTCTTGATACAAGAGAACAAGTGCTGAGAAACACTCGTCTGGTAAAATTTCTCTGGAGAAACCATAAGATGGAAGATGCAGTGTGGGAACCTGAGGAACTTATGATGAAGAACCACCCGAGTCTTTTTATGCAGTAATATTCTAGAAATTTTGAGGACAAAATTATTTGAAGGAGGGTAGAATGTAACACCCCAATCTTCCATGGTACGCTTCTCTTGGAATAATACAATAGTGTGTGTTGTACGCAACTTTGAGTTCTAACACACCGCGACCTATCAAACTAGTCGTTATGAATTGAAATACCAAATTTTTTTAATTTAATAAATTTTATCTTCCAAAATAGACTTCATCTTTCGATTCGGGATATCAAAATTATCTTAGGGTGAACTTTTGGTATTTTTCTGAAAACTTTCTATTTTTATTGAATAGTGAAAATAATAAATTTTAATTAAAAACAAATTTTTTAATCAAAATTATTTATAGTGTTAAATTATAAATTTGATTGGTTTTTAAGTATCATTAGATTTTATTTTTATCATTTAACATAATTTAAGTTATTGGGTGTAATCTCACGATTAAACTAGAAACAAACAAGTGTTAATCTTTTGTTAGTTATTATTTCATAAAAACACGCATTTTGTTTTGACAATGGGAATTAATTGTAAATTTATTTCATCCACTAATATATTTTGAATTTGGAAAAAATGATTCCATATTTAGAATTAGGAGTTCCAAGTTATATAAATAAGTCAATTTTATATTTAGACATTAGGAATATTTACTTCAATAAATATTTTATTTATCGTGGTTAAAGGGGTAAATCAAGTAAATAAGGTTAAAAATAATATTATAATAATACTAAATTACCCTAACACATGTTCTAAACCAACTGGTTGATATATTTCTGACCATGGACATCCTTGGGTGAATTTGGGGACCCCATGGAGCCACTTGGGAGAGATAATGACATTTAATATTAAATAATCTAAAGTAAAGACAAAAATAACAAAAGAAAATATCTTTTAATAAAAAAAATTATATGAGGTTATATAATTTATCTATTCAACTATAAATAGTCATTGGAAAGATAAAACGATTTCCTACCTCAAGATATTTTATTTATAATTTTTAGACATTAAATAAATATATTTATATATGACACAATAATGATGCAGTATTTTCCTAATTAATGAAACAATAAAATTAATGATATTATAAATACTAAAATAAAAATATTTTGAGATTTTTGATTCCATCCATGAATTTTATAGGTTAATAATACATTTTAGGGTTGATTAAATGTATTTAGTTAGAAGGAATAATGTTTTAGTACTTTAACAAAAATCAATTATTATATAATGTCAAAATTGACATAAATGAGTTTTTAAAACAAATACAATATTATTGTTTGATATAATAATCCAACAAATATATGGATCAGAAAAAAGACTTATATAATTATATATTTATCATTAATGAACCACTTGGGGTTCTATTGGAATTTTACAGTATGTTTATTAACCATATAATATAAAAATACAAAGAGACATGGTAAATGTCAAACTATTTAACTAAAAGTTAAATCTAAAAGATAAGGTTAATATAGTGACCCAAACCTGTCTAAAACCAATTGGTTGAGTGGTTTTTGACCCATCACTACCTTATCCTTTAAATAATTCATTTTTAGCCATTATAAACTGAACAGAATTTTATTATAAATAATATTTCAATCATATCCTAAGGTGCCCCTCACCCCTCATATAAAGGGGAACTTCCCCTTCTCTCAAATTAACACCTTCAAATCCATTTGTATCAGTAAGAACCTTCCCAAATACCCTCTCAATTTTTCTTCCTTCATCCTATATGCCTTCCTTTATTCATAAATCCGACCTAGGGGTCCCTTTGATCAAATCAAAAGGAAGAACTCAAAATGAGGAAAATATTTCATCACCTGTTTCAGGTTCCTTTCTTTTTCCGCTTCCTCTTTCTTTGTTGTTTCCATTATAAAATAATAACTCTAGTATATTCTATATATTTTGATGTTATTATAAAAAATTTATAACCATTTTCATTATTTTATCCATCCTATGAATGACATGTCACCATATGTGCATACGTACGGCTTATTGTCTCCACGTCGTGGTGTAATTGTTATTCAATACATTATTATTTGGATGGGTATAATAATGATGTATAATTGATGTAAATAATATATATATAATGTTTCTGATTCTATATATATGTTATACCATCCATTTACAAATGATTTTAATTATAAAAGAATGATATTGTCGCTCGTGCGTACGTACGGATTACTGTCTCCACGAACACGATGAGATTCATTCCCCATCATTTTTATTCAAGAATAATTTTCATTATATGATTTAAAATAATTTTTAAAGACTTAATATCATTCTGAATATGAATAATATACATCTTATCCATGAAAAACATTACTTACTTAACAAAGCATATGAAGGAAAACGAATCAGTTAACACCCGAAACGACGATAATACTAAAATATTATTAACAAAGCAACATTAAAAGATCATATATGATATCATATTAATGTATATGATTCTTGTAAAATTTAATAACAATTTTTTCATCATTATATAAGAGGTAAACCTACCCTCGACCAAGGAAAAGTTCAAGGTATGGGTTAATTCTACAACCTCTTCATTATTCAAGGTTGTTTATATGTAATTATCTACATGGACCTCTTTGTCATCCACATCCGTATTTTATAAAAATGTATTCCAAAACATTTTTACTACTTACTAGAATATGGATTAAAGTAATTTATACCCTAATTTGACCTTATACATTTTTAAAGTAATCATTCTGCCATTTCCAAACAAGTTACTTTATTGACCTTTTCGGCAAAATATAGGTAAGAATGTTTTTTTAACTTATATGGAAGGGGCGGATATATTCTTCCATTAAAAAATCATCTAAGATTCCCTTATAATCTTATAAGAATATTTTCAAAATAAATGTTTTCTTTTATATTTATGTAACATTTGATGATTTCAAAAAAAATAATGATATATTTCTCTCAAACAGTTTTTATTTCATCTATGTCAGCATCATTTAATGAATTTTAATCTTGTTTGAAGTTGATTTATTATGATAAAAATATTCCATTTGGTATTGAAGGTTTTGTGATATGTTTGACTGTGGATGTGTTATTTTTCTACCATTTACAGTTTTTGGAAAAAAGTATTGACAATTTTTATTCAAGTTTTAATACGAATGTCTATGTTATGTTTAAAACTTTTCATATAAGGAATGCATTGGGCTTAGTAAGTGATGGTTGGAGCCCGCTATATCTCCTCGATGCATTGGTAGGCCTCATGATACAAACTAGTGTCTTGGCACAAGGCCTTGACAAAATCTTATTTGTAGTCTTGGAACAAGACCTTGAATATGTCATTATGAAGTCTGGCATTATGTATTCCATCATTATAAAAGTGGATATTGATATTTAATGTGATTATTCAACTAGTAGAATATACATGTGAGTAAGTAAATGGTGTTATATGATTTTATCTTTCCATATTATGCTAATGTTCAAGTTTAAAAGGCTTTTGTTTTAGTCTTATACATTTCCTTAAATGTTTATGCTTATTTATGAATGTTTTGGATATATTTTTATCCTTACTGAGGATCTGAGCTCACTCCTTTCTATGTTTTATTTTTTGCAGGATGCGAATAATTATTTTATGAATGACCTATTGGGATAGTCTATGGGGTCTCAGTGTTGTCTATGGAAACAATGTTGTTATAGTTTTCCATTTTATGATGTAACGTAAACCTTATGATTGTATCTGGTACTTCCATGGCTACTAAACTAATCGGTCTTTTGAGACTTTATCTTTTGTGATCATGAAAATGTTATGTAATAATTCACCAAATATGGGCTTCTGGGGTCGGGGTGTTACATAACTGATACTCTCTTATTGTATTAAAAATTACCTCAAGATATTTTTCATGGTCGTTTTGATTGTGAGAATACACCAATATAACATACAAGAAAACCACCACAAAATATTCCCTGTATGGATTGAATACTCGGTTAATTAGTGTCATGAAAATTGATGGTGTTTTCATGAGACCAAATGATATAATAAGATACTCATATAGAATATTCCTACAAAGAAAAGTTATATGAGCTATGTCAGTAGGTCGAATTCTCACCTGGTGATTTATGGATCTCAAATAAATTTTTGAAAACACTTGAGATATTCTAAGATGATCAAACAGATTATATATTAGTGTCAAGGGATATCAGTTCTTGACCTACAGTTAGTTAAAAATCTGATAATCAACACACAGCATGTGGGTACCATCTACCATTTTTTCAAAAAGAACCAAATAAACCCATGGAGAAGTATTGGGATGAATAAAAACCTTCACCTCCAAATTCTCTAGCTTCGACTTGAGCTCCTACAACACCATTGTATCCATCCTATATGGAGAAATGGATACTGGTGCAACTACTTAAACTAGCTCTATGGAGAACTCCACCTCTCTCTGAGGAGGTAATCTAGAAAATTCAATTGGGAACACATCCTAAAGCGATCAATCATTAGAGGAATTTATTCTTGACTTACTCTTTGACCATCAAGATACAAACTAGAAATGCAAGATATTATCCCACCCATCCCATGATTCATTGGTCTATCTTGGATCACCTGGAAATACCATTCACCCTTTTGAGTATACATTACACACTACGGTGATGTGAAAGTCACTCTTAGGTGATAGAAGTCAACGTAATCTTGATAAGCTACTAGCCAATCCATCATGTGTGAGACTTCAAACCGTGTCATCTTGAGAATATAAAGATCTCGAATGAAGTGACACATACCAATCTCAAGGGGGAAATCCCTGCTCTAGCATACACCCTCTATTCTAATCCCCAAAGGAGTTTCTAGCATCATAAAAATCTCAGAACATAAAATAACGAGCCCAAGGATATTCACCATGGGTGAAGATATGAAATTGTGTGATGTAGCTATATCAAAAATAGATGATTCAATATTATAGGCTACTAATATCGTATATATCACTATAGATGGTCTGAAACCCCACTCCTCAAGGGTTGGCTATGCAGAATAGATTTGGCGTGTACCAAGGCCTTGTGACATAACCTCACTACCCAGAGTTGGTCCACTCTAATGTCTACGTGTAACTAGTTCTTGTCTACCCCTACGATGACCACCACTACCTTGGATTGATTTTTCAACACTACTCTATCTCCCTTTTGATGAGAAGTAGAGAAACTTTTTCCTTTACCTGGTGTCAGAACTGAACCACTAACACACTCACGTTGAGGGAAGGTCCTACAAAATCACCGCATGTTCCCCATCCTTCAATAAGCTCAGCACTCTAATGGGTTTTGGTCACACTAATTCCTTATGTGACCCATTTGCCACTCTGATGAAAAAACACTGAGCTAGTATTAATCACAGTGTGAATGGCACTCATATCAAAATAATCCTCCAAACAGAGATTCCTTCATGAAAATTTTAAAACATTACTTTGAGAGATAACACTTCCCAGCTCTATGCCCCCTTCTTCCCTTGATTTCCACTCTGTAATTTGCACCAGATTCACAATATCAATGATATAATTCAGTATAAACATATTGAGTAGAGATTTGATAGCATTTCTTAGACCTTCCTCAAATCATCTCACTCTCGGCATCTCATCAGCAAGGTACTCTAGTGTGAAACACTACATCTATGTAAATTATGTTGGATACTCCATAACTATCATAGAGACCTTCTCCAAACACATTAAATCATTATCCTTCTCTACACATAGAGTCTCAGGGTAAGAGAATTCAATGAAGCGGGTTTATAAATCAGTGAAACCCATATATCAAAGCATGTCAGTCTGGTTCAATACATACCAACAGCAATTTTCTACTCCATGAAATCTATATATCATGAGATTTACCCTCCTCTCTAGAGACATATCATGATTCTCAAATATTGAAAACACCATTTTTAAATACATCTCAGCAACCTGTGGACTACCATCCCCCAAAAACATGGGAGGATGTTGTTTTTGGACCACATGTGTCAACTCATCCATAGAAAAGGAGAGCTAAGGTTCTCCCTAATAACTCTACATAAATAGATATAAACACTTTCAGAACTATACCAAATTACCTATGTTTCTAAAAATAGCTGGTGCCATAGATGGAACTAAAGGAGGATCCACCGATTTCCCATGGCCCATCGCCTCTAGACCATGGTCGTTGCCACCCTCCTGGTGTACCACTGGTGGTCTCCATTATGGCATGTCTTTGTAACTACAAACACATTCCTCAAAAAATAATGATATCAAAGTCACAACTCAAAATCGTAAGACAGGTCAAAACCCTACTAAAACCCCGTCATAACTCATATCCAATTCCTAAAGCCATGACTATATAAAAATTTCCACCAAAAACCAAAAGAAACTCTACCTCTTTTTGACTCAAAAGTTGGGTCTATGTCATGTCTCTTTTTTCCATTCCATTTCATTTTCTTTTAACATTAATTTTTTTAAATTATTTAACTCATGGTTCACCATCTTTCGTTCCATGAGGGACTATGACACCTCATGAACTAAAATTTAATTCCCACGTAATTCATACCTTATCTCATTCGGTTAACATTAAATAAAAGAGTCAAAGGGTGCGTAATTTTCTATTCCATAAGGTCCCATACACCTTATGAGTTTAAATATGAAGTCACTTATCTATCCACTTCACTAATGTTATCATAATATCTAACACAACTATCACAACAACATGCATGAAGTACTAAATCCTAGATTGAATGGAATAATACATGGCATGTGATTTATAGAAATGTTCCTATATAATTATTTATTTAGAATACCCTCATCTCATCAGGTTACAAATAATTTAAAACCACAATCATATCAATAGTAACATCACAAAACTAGTGAATCACCCAATGGTGTGATCAAATCAATTATAATTGTAAAAATAAAAGTAAAAAAATCCATTTGATGCAGTTTAGATTTTCCATATACAAAAATTTTCTATACTCGAGTACAGATCATTAATAAACTCCATTTACTTATTATCACTATCTATTATCACCAGACAATAAGGAGAACTGGAAAAAAATCTTATAATACCACTTTGTAACTGCCTAGACCTAGATTCCACTAAATAGTTCCCTGAAATCGGTTAGTAACTTGGACTCAAGAACATCTCCCCAAACTATAGAGTCTTCCAACTAGATGTGAAACCCAATGTGCATTAGTGGGGAGACTGTTCCCTCTTCACCAGAGTATACACAGAGGAATATCAATATTAATAAGTAGAGGAAGTATTTAATGATCATAGTTGCAACACAAGAAATATAGAAATATATAATAAATCCATAATTGTCTAATATATAATAATTATTATGATAAATGTATCTAGACAGTGTCCAAAATTGGAATATGGAAATATAGGATAGAACAAGTATCCAAAAGACCAAAATGGTATCCGAGGAGCATCACAAGCCTGATTTGGTCCTATTCCCCAATGCTCCCCTAAAGCAAATCAACAAACTGTGTTAGGGAACTTTCCCTTATTAATACCCGTAACCATATAATCTATTTTGTTCCCTAAGTTGGGCCAAAAAGGGTTTGAGATTAACATCCTAGTAAGAAACCACCCATAGATCTATATAGTTTTAAGAAACATAATATAATATGCTAAAATTTTAATTAAGAAGTAATGTAAGTGTGAATTCCCAAGGCATATAACCACTAGAAACACTAAATACAAATAGACTCTTAAGGCTCCCTGTAACATGTTTCATCTCTTAAAAAGGTATCTACAAGAAATATAAATAAGAAACATGAACTCTTCGTACATCCATCTATATCCTATCAACATGGCCTCATCGTATAATGAAACCATAACAAAATCAAATGTCCTTATTGTAAAGTTAAGTGTATCATGTCTCCATGAACACTCCATAACAACCAAAGTGTCATATATAACATGATTGTGTTGTATAATGAAGGGAAGACCATGATGGTCTAGATCCAAGGTGTAGAATAATAATGTATCCTCATCAATTCCCAGGATCATATCGATGGAAACTCAGTATATGCACTAGTTGGAATCCTAGGAGCATGTGTTCCAACAATTCCTACATGAGTCCATGTAAGCTGGGTCTAAGGGGTTGTAAGGCCATAGGAATCCCATGCCATCAAGACCAAAAAATCATAACTACTCAAGGTGTTCACTATGGAATTTCAGATCTATGTAGATCCATCCATGGAATCTATACAAACATTCATCCATTTCATAACATTTAACAATTCAATTCTAAATGAGTCTACCAAATCCTATTATTAATTACAACTAATGAGTATACCAACTTGTATACTTCCTTCCCATTTAATGAAGTCACAAGGGTATACCCACCCATTTATCATAATTCTCAATGAAACACATAACATGGTTATTACCACCCATTAATCACAATGAACTATTGAAAACCCCATAGGGTATTCCAACAAATTCAACAAAATTGCTAAAAAATCCATTTAAGTAATTTAAAAACAGCCAATGAGTATACCAACTCATTTAAAAAATTCCATTTAATCCATTTAATATATTTTCCCACGGAATATTATGATAACATAAGGAAAGGAGTAAAAACATCTCCTAAGAATGTAATATAATCCCATTTAATTGTAATTGATATTCCTTAAACTATAAAACTCAAGAATATACCCCTTTGGTGGCTCATGAATGGTCAAAACCAAAGAAAAGGAATGGCACATCCCATGGGTGGCCTTGGGTTGGTGCCAAAACCACCAATGCTTCTTAATGAACCTACATAAAACCCTAATAGGTCTTATTTCATCTATTTCAATTTAACATTTCAATTTTGGTGTCATGCTGGAGTGTTTGGAAGGTGGCATAACATTCGATAGCTCTCTATAAAATTCTAAAGATGAAAGAAAAGTATATACCAACTAGCTTTGCTCGGTAGTGGAGTGTTTGTCCAGTGTAATGTCCTGATTCAACTCATTTTAGGAGAAATATGAAGAAATAATGAATAAAAAATAATTATTTCATATGATCCTAAATTCAAATAGAACCACTGATATCCAGAAGAGTGAGGAATGGAAAAAAAGAAAACAATATCTCACTATCACGGATCTAACAAGACTAGTGGTGAAAGAAATAGATTTCAGATCTGCAATCAAGAGAAAATATAGCCTTATACTTCATATTAGTGATCCTACGTGTAAGAGAGGGGTGAGGTGAGGGTTCTGTCAAAAATTAGAGTCCCCTACCTCTATTTTAAAAAACATGACTCAAGCATTTACATGTCGTGTAAATGCCTTACGAATCATGTAATGCATGGGTTCCCTCCCTGGGAAATACCTTTACATATCATGAAAGTCCCTGGATAGACCATTATATGTCGTGTAATTGGCATGTAGCCAAAATATAGACCTCTAGCATCTTTCATCCCACAAACTACCCAACTGGACCTTGGACTAGCTTAGGGTCTACGACAAAAAAATCAGAGTTCAACTGGACAAAAAGGATATGTGCCTCAATAAGAACTAAAGATCTAACACTGTTAATATTTTCTCTCATGCCCTATATGGGTCCCTTGGAACTCATGGAGAATTTATTTCTATGAAATCAGGTAATAGATAGAGATTAGGAGCATGAACTTAGTGATTGGGTAGTATTTTTTAGCATCGGATGGATGTCATATAGAATATGGTGGTAATACTTTTCATCAATTGGAGTTTCCTTTTTGAATTTTTACAATGATATATATATTTATGTACTAATAGTCATGCATGGGTGGAATTGTTTTTTTATTTCATTAAATTATATTCTATCCCATGTTTATATTTCTATAAATTTTATGCTTTGTATTATTCTGCTAATATTCAGTATAATTCCATTGTATTTTGTGTGTTTCATCCACTGAGTTTGTTGAGTTACGTCCACATTCATGTGTGTGTGTGTGTGTGTGTGTCATTATTAATATCACCACCATAGGGTATATTCTCCACACTATCACCTCTCAGACACTCGATACTATTGAAAAGACATTGTAATATGAGGAGAAACACCAAAGGCACAGTGGTACTTATTCCCAAACCATGGTTTTTAAGTGGATCTTTGGTTACGGTTCTACAAATGGTATGAGAGAAGGTTATTGTTAGTGTTTTTTTTGGAATCACCACAAGACATTATTGATAAATAGTAACAATGTTCAGATGGTAATAAGTGATATAAAATTTTTTACTTTCTATTGGTATAACTATTTGGGTTGTAGTATATTGGATATTAGGATATTTTTCCAATTGGGTATAGAGATCATGTTGGGGTACTTCCACCCCCATTCATGGGGGGCAGAGAAAATCCCAAGGGGTGTGAAATTTGATGTTCTACTTTTCACTTTTAAATATTGATCTATTTTCGACATTGGTTGGCACACTTTGGTGTGATTTTTATCTATTTTAAGGATTTTTAACCTTGGACTGGTATGGAAAGGTAGTTTTGATTATGAATCATGATAGGCACTTAGGTTCATTAGATGTTTCTTTCTAGAGATTGTCATTGGGAACCTGGATTGTGCTAAGTGGGGTTTGGATCATTATAGTTTCAACAAAAGAAGCTAAACAATGTTTACCTTTATAGATAATTTTGGTGTAATTATACTCAAAAAACCTAGGAATGTGTCACCAATGAGATCAATATGTTATGTGATATGCATGTGATATATTCTCTTGACCCTAATGTGGTCAATCAAGGATGGTGATTGCGGGTGAGTTGTTTAGAGTTATAAAAAAATAATCTAAACAATATTTTCATGCATATCCTCTTTGGTGGAATTCTACTCATCTACCATGGATGATATGTGATCCCAAACCCTGTTACGAAAAGGAAATGGTCAATAAGGCCGGATGATAATCGATACTTGACCCTAATATCGATGGGTATGTGTGCTTTAGGTCAGGTGTCTTATGATAGGGTGTAATAGGGGAGTGTGTGGGTGGTGGTATGTGTGTCCTATTATAGCTTTATATACATTCAAAAAATATATATACTATTATATATATTTGAAAATTGTATTGTTATTCATTTGGATGCCACTTATATGGGCTCTGGTGGAGTGTCAAGAGGGATGTGATTTAGTGCTGCATGAGTGAGCATGGGATGAGGCCCCTGAGGGTCAGTGTGTGACCCCTAAGGGTTGGGATGAAAATTACATGGAAGTAATTGCTAAGGTATAGGATCTATTATAGGAAGGACATACGCCAATGGAATATTTTGGGTTGCAGCTGAATTAGATGCTTAGGGAAAGCCCAGTTTAAGTTATATAGGAAATTTATAGGGGAGATTAGGGATATGATACATCTATTTCATACTTGACCCATGAGTTCTAGTCATGAAACCCACTACTATTTAATGGTGATGGTGGACCACAAGGAGTAGAGAATTGGATTGAGTCTGTCTAGAATATCTTCAACCATCTCGAGATAGCCCTAAAGAAGAGGGAGAAATTATCTACATAAATTATTATAGGACATACAAACCACTGGTTGGTGGTGGGGTGGTAAGGGCTTGGGGGTGAGGGGCAGGTCGTGGGGTCAAGTCCTCGGGCTTGCGATTTACATGTAATTTTCTTCCTTGTGTGTGTGCCGCTTTCGCGGTTGTACCCAATTTTTTATAGGAAGGTAGACACGAGGTACTATCCCGGAAGTAATTTGAGGTTAGGCTATTCGAGAACTTCATTTTAGAGACACTGAGGGTATACATGGACCATGTGTTGATGAATATATATTACGGTGGGTACATCAGACATTGACTATAAAACCAATTTCATAGAACAACCATGATTTTCACCTATTATGTTAGGTGAATACCTTTCTTAGATGAGGTGATTTGTTGATGGATTAATGAATGTCATCAAGGTGAAATTGAATATCTTCAGGTTGTCTTCCTTTTCAAAGGTAGTCAACTGATTTATGATAGATGAGGGGAATCTGATAGATCGTTCATACATGTGTTGGGTGACAGAGATTAATGATTTTAGTGATGATTCTTTAGGTAGCAAGAATTTGGGCTATGGGGAATCTAAGAAGGGAATTCAGGATAGATATTCTAGAAGACCATCACAGAGTCAGTTTTCAGGACTATGCTTCTAGTGTGTGTAGCATGGACCTGTTCAGACCCAGTGTGATCAGATTCTGATGGAGTGTTAGGTAGGCATCCAGATTGGCCATTTAGAAAAGTCCCACATGAAACATTTGTAGATAATTGGGATCCAGAGACTACGGAATAATCATTGATATGAATTCAGGTCGAGAGTGGTACCAGGATCTAGTAGCTAGGATTCAACTTCACACAGAGTTCATTGTAGAGATAGTAGGACCCATTAGTGTTGTTAGTGGCTGGTAGCTAGTGGATCTCTATAGGGAGGACAGGCCTTGAGATTCCAGGCTCTAGGTTAGGTACATTAAGTTGATCTTCCATGTGTAGAGCAGGCTTGGAATCTAACTATAGTTAGAGTTATTTCATGAGTATTGGAATGATTGTGATTTCCTTTTGTTTTTTCTTCAGTCAGTTTTGGTTCATTTGGTGAAAGGGTTTTCATATTGGACTAACCAAGAATTAATTAGTAGGTTGGAATCAGTTGTGATGCATTATATATATATATGAGTTTTGTTGGAAGCAAATCTTATGTTGGGTATCGATGCAATGTGGGTCCTATATGAGGTGCTTAAGAATATAGGCATTGATGTGATGTGGGTTATATATGTGGTGAGTCAGAATCTAGGCATCGATGTGATATGGGTTCTATATGAGGTGTGTAGGTATAGGGATATTTTTATAGGAATCCATATGTATATATTATGGAGGATTATTTTTAGCATCTGTTGATGTTAATGACTTGAGGTTATCAGATGAGATGTGGGACATGATTTTTGTCATATGTGACCTGGGAAGGCTTTAATCACCTAAAAAGGTACAAAAATGATGATGCATCTTTAGAGGTATTTTGAGTTCAGGTGGGGTTGGTCAAACGATAAGATGTTTATTATGGGTTAAGATGTGACAAGATAGTTAACTCCTAAGGTTTCGAGGGCCTTAAAGTAAGTTGACCTGTGACTTGATGAATAAGGTAGACGAGGTTGATTTTCATGAGATAGTTATGTTCAGTTCCATATCCATATAAGACTTGATAGCTCAGGGACTATCTATGTTATGGAGGGGAGATTTTAAAATCCTAGGTTTTTGGGACGGGTTCTTTTCTAGGTAATTTTGAACTTCTAAGTTTGGTGAGTGGGCCATATTTTCTTTTGACATTTTGAATATAATTTCAATAGTTTGACTAAACTAAGGTTGTTTTTTAGATTGTTTTTAAGGCCCAAAAAGTACCTCAGTGTTTTGAGTGATTTTTAGGTATGTTGGAGCTCAGAAACATATTTTTTGGGAATGTGCTAACAGAGCTTCATGGATTTTAAAAACCATTCATCCTCTGAGGAGAAATCAGGAATCCCTCTAGTGGAATTGGACATGGTTTGTTAAAATGTTCAAGTGAGGGTACATTGCTATGAATCACCTCTACATTTTTTTATTAGAGGTAATTTTCATGGTCTACACAAGGTTTGGTAAAGCATACTTCTGACCAAGTGAGGTGGGTTCCTTGGAGAGTGGAATCTGTTTGGGCAATAGATGGTTAGGTAATCCATACACCTAACTATGCAAGGAATAATTCCTTTTGGTTAGTGAGTGCGCATGGTTGGTGCATGGTTATCAAAAATGTGAAAGCTTACCTTAGGCCACTTTATAAGCTGGGAAATTACAATTTTACCCTATAACCCTATTTCTTTTCTTCCTCCTCATTTATTCCATATTCAATACAAAACATAGTAGGTTCCCATTTCTTCTCTTCTACCTAGGATTTGATCCATACTTATCGTCCAATCTCTAATATGATCATTGTTGGTCATGTTAGAACCACATAGCTAAGACCTTCAATCTTAGACCTTCAATATTTTGTTTATCTAGACATAAATATTGTTAAATCCATATAAACCATTTTTACCTATTTTTAGGCCGTTCATATAAAATGATGATTTCTTATGATTCAACTATAGTTAGATCCTGATTTTAGATGATTGAGAACCAACTAGTATGAGGTTGGTGGTTCTTATATTTACTGTTGATTTTTTGAGTTTTTCAGGGGTGTAGTCTTTATATGCTATATGGGATGACCAAGAAAGCCCCTAATAAATTAAATTCTAGTATTATTATATAGTTAAATTGATGGTGTGGGATGCATATGGGCATCCTCTATCTACACTAAATTTTGGAAAACTATGTAAGGGGCTTGGACAAGTATGAGAAGTTTATCTTGAGAGAATCTTTTCAATTAAATGGAATTGGTATATTGAATGCATGAGTTTCAGGGGAACAAAATGGGTTTGGCCAAATGATTGAGGTGATTTCGATCACCCAGAAAGAGGAGATGTATTTCATCATTTTTGAATTGTATCGAGATATAGGATGTGATGTTGATCCCTATATTGAGGAAACATGGTCATCAGATTTAGGCAATGTGACCATCAGGTTGAGTTCTTAGCTCTTGGTATTTTAGATAGTGATGACCATCAGTTTTGAGAGACATGGTTGTAGGGGAATGAGGATCCAAATAACGTGTATTAGCTTTTTTGGTGATTACCACCCACTTTTTGTTCACTGATGCACTATTGGAGTCATGTTCACATAGAAAGGACTCAGATCGAGGTAGTTCTGACCACTCGTATGGGTTGAGGACCTCATAGACTATGAATCTTAAGTGATGGTGTTGATTTTCATACATGTTTTTGGGTGTTCACTATTGAAATCCATTAGATGATTATAGACCATAGGTTGATGGTTTTTGGACCATCATTTGGGGGATGAGGCTAATCGAGTAACATGAGGCCATTTGGCTCAGATGTTAAGGGTACAGATATCATCATGCATCAAGACGATGGCCATTGAGCTGAGGGTTATTTTTATTTGGAGTACAAACAATGTTGTGCCTCGGGAATTCATGTTTCAAGCTAACTAAGACTTATGAGATGAGGTTTCAGGGACTAGTCACTAAATTTCTTGGTAATTAGGTATGTATTTTGAATACTTTGTAGAGGGAATGTGATGTCGGGTGACATGATTTTCAGTGGAACATGAGGGTTAGACTGGGTTGTTATTAATCAGGTGATTCCTTGGGATTTATGAAAAAGATCCTCACCACTATAGTTATATATATATATATATATATATCTCTCTCTCTCTTTGTGGGTGTGTGTGTGTTTTATGTAATATATTTAATTGGGGGAATGTATTCAGATATTACCAGTGATATAAGAAGTAGGTGATCACTTCCCTATATTTTTTTAGAACAAGGGAAGAAAGTTATCTTTTAAATGTGAATATATTGCATTTTTATTATTTTTAACATACACTTATATAATTTTGGGTGTCTGATTGTAACACATCGGTGGTGAACTATTGAGATTTATTATCACACCCTACATAGGACCCTTCGAATGGATGTAGACTTTATGTCTCTAAGATCGGGTGAGGGAAAGATCTTAGGAGATGGACCTTAGTTATTGGGTTGTGAATGTTAGCTTGTGATGAATGGTATATAGACCATGGTGGTTCAATTTCCTCAGCTGGAATTTCCTATTTGAGTTTTCAGCATGCTTTATATATGTATGTACTGATGATCGGCAATGGGAACCCTTGTTTTTCTATTACATTGAATGACCTTCTATCCCATGTTAATATATATACAGATGATATATTTTGTATTATTCCTCTATTATTCATTATGATTCCGCAATATTTCATGTGTTTCTTCGATTGATTTTTTTTATTTTCTTATACTATTATATATATATATATATCGACTATTATTAATCTCACCACAAGAGGGTAGAGTATCTCCGGTATAGCCTCTCATACTCCCATTGCTAGTTAGTAACCTTTGGAATATGGGGATATGTTCAAAAGGCACAGCGGTACTACATCCCAAACCATGGTTTTTAAGTGTCTCTCGGTTTGGGGCAATATACTGCATTAATCTTAGTCATTATCGATAATGTTTAATCTCCAATAAAATTTCATTAAATCTCATCATGAATATTTTACTTTCACTAAGCTCATGATATTTTAGAAATAATGATAAAAAATGTATAATTCTATAAAATAATCTAGTTTATTAATAATTACCAAGTATAATATCATATGAAGACAAATATTTTATGGTATTCTTTAATATCATTCATGTATCGCTGCATCATAGTCCACTAACAATGTCAAATCATGACTCATATAATTTCATGTGTACTGGGTAAAATATCAAATAAAAAAATATCTTATGATATTCTCTAATATCATGCACATATTAAAATTTAATTTTTTCCTCAGTATATAATCCATTTCATAAGACCACACATTTTTCAATTTCCATAAACCAAAGTCTTATGGGATCTATCCAATGTCTTATAAAATTGAATAAGTCTTATGACATTCATTGAAAGTACTATGTTTTTTCTAGAATTCAATTAATTGACCTCTGTACCTATACAAATAATTAGGGGACCTTCACAAAAACATAAAATCTATTATATACCTTATTAAAAGGGTTTTTATACTATAAAAAATAATATATATGTTCGTTACATTAAGTATACCACATATTCTTGTTAATTGGAATATTTATTTATAAACATAGTTCTTCAATATCCCCTTTTTCCTAAATACTTTAAAAATAAATAAAATGAAATAAAAAATACTCTCATAAATTGTATATGTCTTTAACACTAAGAAACATTACATCAATTATCCCAAATGGGGATGTTACTTGAATCTATCCTACCCTAATATTCAATTAGAAACAACTTATATACCCAATTTATTTTACAACAATATCATGTGTTATTAAGACTATTTCATGTAATCTATACACACATTTTTCTATTTACATATCATTTTTCAATGTAATAACCTCCAATTAAAATATATATTTCTCCAACACATATTGAATAACTCTTAGTAATCATTATATCCTTCTTTATTGAAAACAAATACAATCCATGCATGGGAATCTCAATCTCTACATTTGGAATTTTTTTCAATATACAATACTATTAATATATCAATATAAATGCTTATTTATTTACATAATAATTGAAAATAAATGAAAAGTAAGGTAATGGTGGATCTTCCTCATCACAATAAACTCCTTCTAAATCATTAGTTTATACCCAATTCACTTGTGATAGAAGGATGGACCCAAAGTGAACTTAGATTAAACATTTTAATTGATATAATATAATCCCATATAGAAAAAGTTATTATAGAAAAATAGCGATACTTCACCAACATAGTAAGTCTATCCATAAAGTTTTTCATCATGTCAATCCTTTTAAAAAATCGAAATTATTATGGTTGACTAAACATAATTATCAGGAAAAACCTTGTATCATAGACACATCTCAACAAACACATCAAATAACACATTACCTTTTTAAACATGATTTTTATAACAAAAAATCGTAGAAAGTGTGATTGGATTGCCTCAATATAATATTTTCTTTCATGTTGTCTAAAAATTATACATTAGTAGAATAAAATAGTTGGCAGTCATTTCTTTATACTATCTCCCCTTAAAGGAATGCACCACATAAAATCTTCACCATGATTGATGTTCTTTATCATGAAACTATAACATAAATATATATTACATATTGTAAAATAGTGATTACAGCACCCACCAGTACCACCGTTAGAATTCCTCAGTCAATTACTTTCTTATTATAAACAAAAATAAGATTAAATGAATAAAGAGGGGTCATATTTTCTATTTCATGATGAAATTATATTTTAGAGTTGTCTCGCAAGTAGTTTTTTCAGTTCTTCCAACACTGACTCTCAAATATTTCTTCATGTCTCCATTACTAAAAGTTTAGTCATTTTTATTCATAATAAAAATGGTTTCCTTCTTTCTATAAATTAAATAATTGCATTAGTAGTAATTATTTTTTCTGAAAAAACTATAAAATATTTTTATAACACACTCATCTTCTTTTTCTATACATTATCCCTAGATTACTACACTAATGATCAAATTAATAAATTTAATTATTCTTTCCCATTACTTGTATATAAGAATTTATTAGGATCAATAGTTTGTAGAGTATGTGTAAGAGTTGGTGTCCTAGAACCAACTAGTTGTAATATTATTACATTAATATTTAATAAATTTACATATTAAACGTATTATTACATATTGTTCATTTTTCTTCATTACTATAATGTTATAATTCCCTGGAGTATTTGTCGCTTTGAATAGAGAATAGAAGTTCCACACTATGATGAGAAACTTGAAGTGATTTGACAATATTCCTAAATATAGTTATGTGGTTGGATGACATGCTGTAATTGGACACAGAGTGTACAGACCATCAGGTGTGAGTACTCATAAGAAGATGAGTCTTCATCTCATAAAGTTCATACTTGGTAATCTCCAATATGGAAGATTATGAGAACAGACCCACTAGTAGGAATTCCACATGTTTGGGAGTCATTGGATATTCTTATCTGTGAGCATGTGTAATGATCCTTAGAATTTAATATTATCATTAATATGTTTCATGACTTGTGCACTTTAATTTACTAAAGAAAATCATCATGCAAACAGTTGGAAGGATGTTTGGTATGTTGAGTGTGTCATGAGTGGCATGTTATTAATGAACAATTCGAGGAAGGATTAATACCTTCCATTTATGGAAGTTAATATCTCTTCCCTTGGATTGAAATAGAACCGTCATGCAAAATTCCATGGTCATGGTGTAACGATGAGTTTATTTCAGGCATTCAAAGAATGACATATCAAGCATAAAGGTTGATGACACTATCATGAAACCATCTTGATGTAATATTGAGACAAAGGGATTATATTACACAGTGATTGTTTGTATGTGGATGTCATTGTTGTGACATTAAGTTATTTCTATGGGGTGACTTGACCCATTTCTAGATCATACTCTTGGACTTTAGTCAAGATCACCTAATTACAACAAGAAATAATCCTAGAAGATCACACAATAAGTGTTTTTTATGGTCCCTATTAAATTCTATTTGAATTTAATTAATAAATATTATTCTCAAGATAGTGGAATAATTTTATTCAAGTTAAAATGATTCCATAAATTAAATAATTATTTATTCAATGGATTTTGGGTAATTTATATTTATTTATTTTATTGAAAATTTAATAAATATTTATTTACTAGTTTGTAAATTAAATAATTATTTAAGAGAATAAATTATTTATTTATTCATTCAAGTGTTTAGTAAGTGGAAGTGGAGTTAGAGCAGACCAAGTCTGGTTTAGTAGTAAAATAATTATTTGAATGATGGTAAATAATTATTTAACTAGTTGGAACAAATTAAAATAATAATAAAGCTGATATTATTTTGTGACATGGAATTTTAGTTATAATTTTGTTTTTCACAAGTTGGCACACCATAAATAATGATGTGGTATTATTATTAAAAACATGGGTTTTCACTAAGGTTATGAATGTATTTAATTGTTGTAGTGCAATTAAATATTGTAACTAAATCCCCATGTCGATAAATAGACATGTATGTCTATTGTGCCATCTACCAAACGGAACGCCCATTGAATTGAGAATTAATGAGCTAAACAATTTATCCCTCGAATCCTCTTCCCATCCCTCTCAAGATCGGGAGATGTTCTTCAAGGATGAATAACTAGATATCAATAATGACTAACACAAGACACTCTCTTCACCACTCTAGCACATAGAGAATGAGTGGTGTTGATTGGAGGTCATTGGAGCTTGTGTGGATCAGCACTAGATAGATTCTAGTTTGGATCCACGCAATCACAATGAGATAATATAAAAGGGTCATTCCTGACAATCCACATCATCAATAAAGAAAATAATGAAGATCCAGGTATTCTATTCTTTAGGAAATTAATTAATTTAATTATACACATTATGTGTAAGATCTTCTCTAAAGGTTTCAATCCTCTTTCTTTTTTATCTAAATATTTGATTCTATTCCGTGTAGACTGGTGTTCATCGTTATATTAATCCTAGAATAATCATTTATCATGGTAAAAATTAAATTTGGGTATTGTCCCAACCACGCTTCCACTGTGCTCAGAACCTTCAAGTGGTGTCAGAGCGGTTATATCATATTTTATAATTATTTAAATAATTATTTTATGATTTACAGTTTAATAATTTATTATGTCAATTCAAGTTAATTGTTTTGAATATAAGAATCTCAAAATATGTTCCTCCTCTTTATTTTCTCATTAATCTTATAGAATTGATATTTTATATTAATATAGATTAAAATAAAATAGACACTCTCATTCATAAGTGTTAAAGGATTATGGCTATACAACACTAGAATACACAGTCTGTAGTTGGATTCACACGTCGTGTATCAAGGTTCAATTCAATGGGACTGGTCTGAAAAACCAAGTCGTGTCATTGGAGTTTTTCTAAATCTCAAAGACTCTGTGTTTTGACCAGGAACATGTGGTACATGGTTTCTAGATTACACGTTTTGTGGCCCAGTAGACTTGACGTGTAGTCCCTTCGGGATAGGGTTGTACCGTGTACCCCATACATAGCTTTCCTGGCTAGAGACCTTGTAACATGGATACTACATGGAGTGTGGCCCACTGGACATGCCGTTTACTCCAAGGATTTCCAATGTATATATACACACTATATCCTTAGGTTCATACTTCAGATGGATGATGAATGATAGTACATGCCATGTAGTAGGAACTACACGCCGTGTACTCATCAAAATTACACAGATTTATTAACATCTATTATTATATTATACAAATCCTTGAGATTTGTACCATGGTGCTGGCGTAAATATAGGGCACAACACATCATAGGTCTTTTATATATCTGTGTGTTTAATTTAACATCTGTGCAATGTTCATTCCTACTCATTGGGAAGTTATGAACAGGAATTCACTGGGTTGCCCCCAATGTACAAGTTCTGTACAAAGATAATTTTAAATGAATTTATTTGATTAAAATTATGATGGATGATAATCTTAAGGAAATTCAAAAAAAGGGTTTAAGATAAAAATATTGATTAATTAAATATGATAATTAATTGATTCGGGTATGATTTATCAGAAAAATGAACGATTAAATAATTGAATAGTGGTTTTATTAAATATATATCATGTTTCTTGTATGTGGGTGATCATGATCTAGACCAAGACCTTTGTATGTGATTGGTATCCTTTTAATTTATTTATTAAATTAATTTCTGGCCTGAAAGCTGTAAAGACCCGTAAAATTCAAGGGAAATTTTTTCTTAATTTTCTTTGAATTTTACAAGAGCGCGGTTTCTGACGGCACCTGATTCCGAGGCCCGGAGTGCCCGGAATTAAGTTCCAAAGTTTAGCTCGGGTACGTTCAGTGAACGAACGAGCGGGAATTTCTAACTTCTGATCCGGTGCTCGGAATTGAAATCTGAGGACACTGATGAACTCGCAGCACCGATATTCTCTTAAGAAGACCTTTTTCGAAGTTGTGTTTGCCTAGGAGGAGTTGTTTAATTTTTCTGGATGAAATGAAGAGTAAAATAAAATTGTGATACAATATTTATTTTATATCTTTAAAGTGGTTAAAATCTTTTGTTGGAAGTTGGGTGGTTTAACCACCTAAGAGAGGATTAAGGTGAGGAGGGGCCCACCCGAGCCCCACCTTTTCAAATTCCCTAACTCCCCTCTCTCCCTCTTTAAAGCTTGATAACTTAACACTTAATTAATTACACAACTCATGTATAATTAATTAAGTGTTTTATTTTTGAAATTTAAGTTTTTGAAAATCTTGTCTTACTAAATAAAATAAGGAGGGACCTTATTTTATTTGGATTGTTGGGTGAGGTGTGGAAGAGCTTTGGAGAGAAGCTGAAGAAATCCTCCACCATCTTCATCTCCTTCGTGGAAGAACGCGAAGAATGTCCGCCGCCCACGAAGAACACCGACGATGACATCTTGACTCGTCTTCTCCGATTGCTTCCTCCTCGACTTCTTCGTCTTCTAACCGACGTCAACAAAACGACGACCGCTTCCCACGACTACGTCAACGTACGACTATCGAGGTAGGGGTTTACTTCAATATGATTATCACTTTCCATGTTTTCCCCTTCTAAATCTATTGTGGGATTGGGAAAAATGTTTGATGAGGATTGTAGGGAATTTTATTTAATTTACGTGTGAATCGTTTGAAACAAGGTTCAATTTTTAATTAATTAAAAATTGTGCCATTTGGGTGTTGGTTATTCCCAATTGTTAGCATCTAATGCGGAGGGCGTGGGCCGAACAAACACGGTCCTACAACCCTCCGTAGTTTTGTTTTTGGTGCGTGGATTTGACAGTGATGAGGAATCGAATCCGAAATGGGAAAATGAGGTATCCGTTCCGAAGATCTCGATCCGAGAAAATCGCCGGCGAAGACCGCAAGAGGAACGGACCACCGGAGTGCGTCCAGTGGTCCGCGGAAGACGGCGGCCGCGCGCCGCTCCGGCGCAGCGGCGCCGGCGACCCGCGGCGGAGGCGCGCCGCCAGAGTAACCCACCGCAGCTAAGCCACGGTGGTCAACAGGCGGCCGGCAAAGCCGGCCACGACGGTCCAAGGGCGAGACCCTTTAGGGTCCCGCGTTTTGTTTTTCGGTCGGCCAAATGGCCGGCCGTTTCCTGGAATTCCGGGGGATTAAACCCCCGGATGAAAGCTGAGCGGGCCCCCCACGTGGGGGGGCATTGTTTTGCAAAGCACGGGGGGCTGCGCCCCCTCGTTTCCTCGACCAGCACTCGGCCAACCGGCCGAGCTGAGCGGCCGGGCCGCGCCGCCGGCCGGGCCGGGTCCAGCGGACCGGGTCGGATCCAGGTCGGGTCGACCCGTTTCGGGTCGACCAGGTTCGGGCCGACCCACAGGGGGGTCGGCCCGGGTCGGCCCGGACCCGGACCCCCGTTTTCGAGACAACTTTGGTCTTTTGACCATAACTTGAGCCACGGACCTCTGAATGACGAACCGTCTGCGGAAACGCGATCCTTGGATCGAGACGGTCGTTTCGGTATATTACACTCAGGGTTTCGGAATACTTTGAGTTCGGCCTGGTTGGTTCGTACACGAAACCAACCGGGCCTTCGGAGCGGAAACGCTCATATCTTGAGCTACGGACGTCCGATTGACGTGCCGTCAGCTTTGTTGTGTTCCTCTTAGTGAGACGGATCTTTTGGCATACTCCGCCCGAGGTTTGGACGTAGGTGGAGTACGGTCGGGTTGGTTTTTCCTTAAAAACCAACCGGGCCCCGGGGACGATAATGCCAATAACTCTCAGACCGGGCGTCCGATCGATGCGCCGTCTGTTGCGTTGAGTTCCTGTTGACGATGCGGAACTTTTGGATACATCAACTCTGGACTTTGTGACAGTTGATGTATCAGCCTCTCGGCTCGTGGAGCGGATCCTCCGAATGAGCTTGCTGTGTGCGGGAACCCTAGTGCTGGCTGCGACTGTGACTATTGCTACTGCTACTACTACTGTGACTGCGACGACAACAGTACAGAGATCATGTGTGGATTCGACGACGACGACTACATCACTCAGCGATCTTACGTGGATCAGTGCTACAGGTCATGTGTGGGCCCGATCCTGTGTGGGTCCGATCCTGTGTGGGTCTTTGCGCTCAGCGGTCCTGTGTGAACCAGCGCCTACAGATCCTGTGTGGGCCCGATCCTATGTGGGTCTTTTGCTGGGGTTAGTTACCTATCGATCCTTCGTGGGTCCGACGACTTAGATGGATCAGAGATCATCTTTATCGTCCTTTGAAGAAGTATACATGTGTGAGCTGAATCCAGTTGCTTTCCTGTGTGGACTGTGTTGTGTTATCCTGTGTGGATTACGTTTTGCTTTCCTGTGTGGAAAACGTTTACTTTCCTGTGTGGACTGAGTTGTACTTGGGCTCGGAGGTTGGAGCGTATTTGAAATTGATGGCTTAGGTATATGTATGGGCATATACCTAAGAAGTGTCAGTTGTTACTTCGTGATTGTACCTTTCTTTGTGGTTTATCCTTTGTGGATTTTGAGAGACCTTCAGGGGTCTCGGGGTCCCTACTGAGTATCTTATACTCACCCCTGCACGGGCTTTGCCCGCACTACGTTGTGTTGGTTGCAGACGACGGACAGCGTTGATCTTAGCTGAGGCTTGCAGAGCAGGACGGTACCTGGAGGTGGACCACTTGGTGGGACGTGTTCAGAGTGGACGACGGGACCCGTGGAGCAGTGGAGCTATCTGTACCCACCCTTCAGGTGGGATTTCCAGTGGACAGCTCGGTGTAGCGGCTTTTACTTTACAGTTGTTGTTTTCCCTTTCGAGTTGTACTTTACTTTCAGTTTGGGTTTTTATACTGGCCCATTTACTTTTCCGCGCTTCAGTTGTACTCTACTTTTTCTTAGTGTTTACTTTCCGCTTGCTTACTCTGTGGTGTTTTTTTACTTTACAAAGGCAATGCCTTCCCTTTTTACGGGGATTTACGCCTTGGTGCTAGTCGCCAGCCCCTGGACTGTGGAAGGCGGGCTTGGGGTAGTCACGGCACGGACCCCGAGGGCTGGTCGTGACAAATTGGTATCAGAGGATTTCGGTTCTACCGCGAACTCTGATCTTTTCTATGTGAAGCAATAATGTTTAGCGTATTGAGTGTGGTTATCAGTCCAGGGATTTCAGTGTTGGTGCGGCGGCCGACGTATCCGTACACCAGGACCTTGACTTCTGATTTCCGACTTAATGCATGAAAACATTGATTGCGTGTGTGTTTCAAAGTTTTCTTTGTGATTTCATTGTGTCAACTCACCAGGTATACTGTTTGACTGTGGCGCACCTGTTTCCTATTCAGGATGGCCCCACGATGGCAGCCAGCTGGGGTTCCGAGAGTCGAGTGTGACGACAGCCCACCGAGCGACGAGGCCTCAGTGCAGGGCCCTTTTTCAGCAGTGGCACCGACGGTAGCACTACCCGCCGAGCCCCCGATGCTTCCAGCACCAGCCGCTGACGATGCACGTCGCCTCAGCGCACTGCATGAGTTTCAGCGCCAGCGACCACCCAAGTTTCGCGGGGAGACGGATCCCCAGGCAGCCGAGGACTGGCTGGAGGCAGTGGTACGAGTGTTTAGGCTAGTGAGGACACCAGCAGACCTCATGGTGATCCTCGCTGCGAGTCTACTACACGCAGCAGTAGGACGATGGTGGAGCTTGATGCTCCAGGTGCACGATGAGGCATCTCTACTTTGGACGGACTTTGAGAGCCTCTTCCGCTCGGAGTTCGTCCCAGCCACCCTTCATGCGGTGCGTATCCAGGAGATTCTACAGCTACGGCAGGGCAGCATGACAGTTGCTCAGTACTCGGCGAAATTTACTGATCTCTCGTGCTACTCGACCGACATGGTACAGGACCCATTCTTCCGGGCCCGGACCTTCGAGCAGGGTTTGAGACACGAGATCAGGGCGTCGCTGATCTCCCTCAGCATACCGACTTAGAAAGGAGTACTGGAGAGGGCTCTTTTGATCGAGAGCTTCCTTGCTGAGTCTACACCAGCACAGCATCCCACCGCAGGGCGGCACATGGCAGAGTCATCTGCAGCAGGCAGTCAATGGATGACTCAGTGGACCAGACAGACCAGACCTTCAGGCAGACGACCTCAGGACACTAGCTCAGCAGAGTGGGGAACACAGCACGGAGCCAGTCTTTCGAGTGGAATACATTGCTATGCATGCGGCGGGCAAGGCCACATGGCTCGTGACTGCCCGACCCGCCATGCGGAGGAGCAGCAGACGGTTGAGGAACCACCTAGGCAGAGGCATAGGTTCGACCGTGGAGGTCCGCAGGGAGGAGGCGGATGAGGCAGAGGATCTGGCCGAGCAGCAGGTGGTGGGCGACGTTTTGAGGCTCTACCACCACCACCACTAGGAGGTCCACCCCGACCTCATGGGAGAGCACAGCTTCAGGCAGCTGAAGCTCACGTTCATGGAGCTCCGGAAGCAGGTGGACTAGTGCGGGACTAGCTCCAGGCATAGAGGCCTTTGCCCATAATGCCTCTAGCTTCGTAATTTGTGTTGCTTTGTGTCCTTGTACTTTAAGTTGAAGTAATAAAAGACACTTGCCTTGGTGACTTTTGTTTTCTTGTCTTTTGTTTGTTTTTACTAAGAGGTTCCGGTTAAAAACCTTTGACTTGACCCTCACTTGTGAGATTCATACTGGAGGAAACCCAGTGACCACACACTGATGCCGACAGTGTGACTCAACCCTTGGAGGCGAGAGTAACGGTTGGATCTCTTGGTAGCAGCGTCGAGGCCTTACGACGTCATCCATGCCATGAATTAACTAATCATGATGGGATTGACTGTTTTAGGCAAGGAACGTGGTTCATCCAGGGGATGAGACCGGATTTCACTTTTCGGCAAAGGAGAAATCTTTGCAACTAGCCTTTTTGCGGATATCCTTCGTGGGTAGTGATGGAGCAGCCTTCCTCCAGTCTCTCACAGTCACCCCTTCTCTACTACAGCAGGTCAGAGAGGCACAGCATGAGGACGTTGACTGTGAGACACGGTGTGCACAGATATCCTCGGGACAGGCACCTGATGGTTTCTCCCTTGGAGAAGAGCATGAACTCCTTTTCAGAGGACGTACCATGGTACCAGTCGCTTTGCGAGATGAGGTGCTGAGAGAGTTTCACACTTCTCCTTTGGCGGTACATCCTGGAGTGGAGAAGATGTACTAGGATCTCAGACGACAGCACTGGTGGCCGGGCATGAAGAAGGCTGTAGCAGAGTTCGTTTCTTGATGCCTCACCTGCCAGCAGGTGAAGGCAGAACATCAGGTACCAACAGGCTTGGTACAGCCCTTGGAGGTTCCGGAGTGGAAGTGGGACGACATATCTATGGACTTCGTGACTGGACTTCCACGCACTTCCAGAGGTCACGACTCCATCTGGGTGATTGTTGACCGACTCACCAAGTCGGCACACTTCTTACCCATTAGAGAGCAAGGCTCAGTGGAGAGCTTGGGACGTCTCTACGTTCAGGAGATTGTGCGGCTCCACGGTGTGCCATCATCTATCGTCTCTGATCGAGATGCTCGCTTTACTTCCCGGCTTTGGAAGGGGTTACAGGAGGCGTTTGGGATGCAGCTACGTCTGAGCACAGCCTTTCACCCTCAGACGGATGGTCAGACGGAGAGGACCATTCAGACACTCGAGGACATGCTCCGCGCATGTTTCCTCGACTTTGGTCGTAGCTGGGAGGACCACCTACCCTTGGTGGAGTTTGCGTACAACAACAGCTACCACTCCACCATCAGGATGGAACCTTATGAGGCATTGTACGGTCGGCCTTGTAGATCTCCTTTGTGCTGGACAGACCCTTGGGAGTCAGCACTTGTTGGATCGGAGATGGTCCAGGCCACGACAGAGAAGGTCCAGGTCATCCAGGAGCGGATGAGGACAGCACAGAGTCGGCAGAAGTCATACGCTGATAGGAGGCGGAGGCCACTAGAGTTCGAGGATGGCGACCACGTCTTCTTGCGGGTCTCACCTCGACATGGTATTCGGAGATTTGGCCGAGGCGGCAAGTTATCTCCGCGCTTCATCGGACCCTTCCAGGTCCTCAACATGGTTGGCGAGGTGGCTTATCGCCTAGCTCTACCACCTCAGTTGCACCGGGTGCACGACGTCTTCCACGTATCCCAGCTGAGGAGATACGTGCATGACCCGACACACATCATTGACCATGGGGATCTTGACGTTGATGATGGGGCGACTTTTACGGAGGTTCCGGTGGAGATAGAGGATCGACAGGAGCGGGTCCTGCATGGGCGATCGATTCCTCTTGTGCGCATCAGATGGTAGCACGGAAACCTCCAGGAGAGCACATGGGAGCGGGAGGCTCAGATGCGTGCTCAGTACCCTTATTTGTTTCCCTAGTTTTTTATGTATCTTTACGGGGACGTAAATCCCTGAGGTGTGAGTAATGTAAAGACCCGTAAAATTCAAGGGAATTTTTTTCTTAATTTTCTTTGGAATTTTACAAGAGCACGGTTTCTGACGGCACCTGATTCCGAGGCCCGGAGTGCCCAGAATTAAGTTCCAAAGTTTGGCTCGGGTACGTTCAGTGAACGAACGAGCGCGAATTCCTAACTTTTTATCCGGTGCTCGAAATTGAAATCTGAGGACACCGATGAACTCGCAGCACCGATATTCACTTAAGAAGACCTTTTCTGAAGTTTCGTTTTCCTAGGAGGAGTTGTTTAATTTTTATGGATGAAATGAATATTAAAATAAAATTGTGATACAATATTTATTTTATATCTTTAAAGTGGTTAAAATCTTTTGTTGGAAGTTGGGTGGTTTAACCACCTAAGAGAGGATTAAGGTGAGGAGGGGCCCACCCGAGCCCCACCTTTTCAAATTCCCTAACTCCCCTCTCTCCCTCTTTAGAGCTTGATAACTTAACACTTAATTAATTACACAACTCATGTATAATTAATTAAGTGTTTTATTTTTGAAATTTATGTTTTTGAAAAGCTTGTCTTAGTAAATAAAATAAGGAGGGACCTTATTTTATTTGGATTGTTGGGTGAGGTGTGGAAGAGCTTTGGAGAGAAGCTTAAGAAATCCTCCACCATCTTCATCTCCTTCGTGGAAGAACGTGAAGAACGTCCACCGCCCACGAAGAACACCGATGATGACATCTTGACTCGTCTTCTCCGATTTCTTCCTCCTTGACTTCTTCGTCTTCTAACCGACGTCAACAAAACGACGATCGATTCCCATGACTACGTCAACGTGCGACTATCGAGGTAGGGATTTACTTCAATATGATTATCACTTTCCATGTTTTCCCCTTCTAAATCTATTGTGGGATTGGGAAAAATGTTTGATGAGGATTGTAGGGAATTTTATTTAATTTACGTGTGAATCGTTTGAAACAAGGTTCAATTTTTAATTAATTAAAAATTGTGCCATTTGGGTGTTGGTTATTCCCGATTGTTAGCATCTAATGCGGAGGGCGCGATCCGAACAAACACGGCCTGACAACCCTCCGTAGTTTTGTTTTTGGTGCGTGGATTTGACAGTGATGAGGAATCGAATCCGAAATGGGAAAATGAGGTATCTGTTCCGAGGATCTCGATCCGAGAAAATCGCCGGCGAAGACCGCAAGAGGAATGGACCACCGGAGTGCGTCCGGTGGTCCGCAGAAGACAGCGGTCGCGCGCCGCTCCGGCGCGGCGGCGCTGGCGACCCGCGGCGGAGGCGCGCCGCCGGAGTAACCCACCGCGGCTAAGCCGCGGTGGGCAACAGGCGGCCGGCAAAGCCGGCCACGATGGTCCAAGGGCGGGACCCTTTAGGGTCCCGCGTTTTGTTTTTCGGCCGGCCAAACGGTCGGCCGTTTCCTGGAATTCCGGGGGATTAAACCCCCGGATGAAAGCTGAGCGGGCCCCCCACGTGGGGGGGGGGGGGGGGGGGGGCGTTGTTTTGCAAAGCACGGGGGGCTGCGCCCCCCCGTTTCCTCGACCAGCACTCGGCCAACCGGCCGAGCTGAGCGGTCGGGCCGCGCCGCCGGCCGGGCCGGGTCCAGTGGACCGGGTCGGACCGACCCGGTTCGACCCCGTTCGGGTCGGCCCGGACCCGGACCCCCCGTTTTCGAGACAACTTCGGTCTTTTGGCCATAACTTGAGCCACGGACCTCCGAATGACGAACCGTCTACGGTAACGCGATCCTTGGATCGAGGTGGTCGTTTCGTTATATTACACTCAGGGTTTCGGAATACTTTGAGTTCGGCCGGGTTGGTTCGTACACGAAACCAACCGGGCCTTCGGAGCGGAAACGCTCATATCTTGAGCTACGGACGTCCGATTGACGTGTCGTCAGCTTTGTTGTGTTCCTCTTAGTGAGACGAATCTTTTGGCATACTCCGCCCAAGGTTTGGACGCAGGTGGAGTACGGTCGGGTTGGTTTTGCCTTAAAAACCAACCGGGCCCCGGGGACGATAATGCCAATAACTCTCAGACCGGGCGTCCGATCGACGCGCCGTCTGTTGCGTTGAGTTCCTGTTGATGATACGGAACTTTTGGATACATCAACTCTGGACTTTGTGATAGTTGATGTATCAGCTTCTCGGCTCGTGGAGCGGATCCTCCGAATGAGCTTGCTGTGTGCGGGAACCCTAGTGCTGGCTGCGACTGTGACTACTGCTACTGCTACTGCTACTGTGACTGCGACGACAACAGTACAGAGATCCTATGTGGATTCGACGACGACGACTACAGCACTCAGCGATCCTACGTGGATCAGTGCTACAGGTCCTGTGTGGGCCCGATCATGTGTGGGTCCGATCCTGTGTGGGTCTTTGCGCTCAGCGGTCCTGTGTGAACCAGCGCCTACAGGTCCTGTGTGGGCCCGATCCTATGTGGGTCTTTTGCGGGGGTTAGTTACCTATCGATCCTTCGTGGGTCCGACGACTTAGATGGATCAGAGATCATCTTTATCGTCCTTTGAAGAAGTATACCTGTGTGAGCTGAATCCTGTTGCTTTCCTATGTGGATTGTGTTGTGCTATCCTGTGTGGATTACGTTTTGCTTTCCTGTGTGGAATACGTTTACTTTCCTGTGTGGACTGAGTTGTACTTGGGCTCGGAGGTTGGAGTGTATTTGAAATTGATGACTTAGGTATATGTATGGGCATATACCTAAGCAGTGTCAGTTGTTACTCCGTGATTGTACCTTTCTTTGTGGTTTATCCTTTGTGGATTTTGAGAGACCTTCAGGGGTCTCGGGGTCCCTACTGAGTATCTTATACTCACCCCTGCACGGGCTTTGCCCGCACTACGTTGTGTTGGTTGCAGACGACGGACAGCGTTGATCTTAGCTGAGGCTTGCAGAGCAGGACGGTACCTGGAGGTGGACCACTAGGCGGGACGTGTTCAGAGTGGACGACGGGACCCGTGGAGCAGTGGAGCTATCTGTACCCACCCTTTAGGTGGGATTTCCAGTGGACAGCTCGGTGTAGCGGCTATTACTTTACAGTTGTTGTTTTCCCTTTCGAGTTGTACTTTACTTTCAGTTTGGGTTTGTATACTGGCCCATTTACTTTTCCGCACTTCAGTTGTACTCTGCTTTTGCTTAGTGTTTACTTTCCGCTTGCTTACTCTGTGGTGTTTTTTTACTTTACAAAGGCAATGCCTTCCCTTTTTACCGGGATTTACGCCTTGGTGCTAGTCGCCATCCCCTGGCCTATGGAAGGCGAGCTTGGGGTAGTCACGGCACGGACCCCGAGGGCGGGTCGTGACAAAAGCCATCCCTCCTCATTAATATGTTGGGACCACATGCCCATGGTTTCTTTTATGTGAACATTCCTTTTTACCCTTCACCTGTATGTGATTTAAAAAAATTATAATGGATGGAACTCCCAAGCTAGAGGTTGTGGTTCAAGATGGAGCTGAGACAAAACCTATCCAAAGAGATACAAAGGTGGACAGGTGGAAAGCTTTAAACACGAACCCAAAAGGATCAAGGTGTTTCTCCCCTTGGTCAGGGTAAGTTTATAAACTTCTAAATAAACTAACCATTACAAAATATCATGATCATTCCCTTTTCTTTATTTTATTTCTATTAGTTTCATCTTTTATCATTATGGATGTGTTTTCATGATCACATAATTAAGGAATTAAACAAGCATGAAATATTGAACTAAAATAAACCAGGATTATGCGTAAATATTATCAAGACATGGTTAATCACTTAAGTAAGTTTCACTTAATATTAACAATCATGTGATAATGATAATAATTAATTCATACATAAGATATAAAAATGCCTAAATTAAAATATTAATTCAGGCCAAGCCTTTTGTTACTTGATTAATGGAAAAACTCAATAATACTATGTGTTTGGCCAACCCTTTTTTGGGACACTTACTTTTATATAGGAAGCCCTTATGAAAGGTTTTGGTTTGAGTTAACCATATTACATCAAGAGGAGTATCCCTTTATAGGCTTGATGGAATATTGGAGGCAAGAGTTAAGGAAATCTAAAGTCATAATTTCAGGATTAAGGAGTTCACTCAACAGATCAAGAAGCTGTAATCCCACAGTTGGAAAAGACATACCTACCTAAATACCTACAAATATCTTGACCAACCCATTTTAGGGTTATGAAAAGGGGAATATGGATCCTTTCTACTATAATTTCATGGAAACTGTACATTCCAAGTTTAATGGTGAGGGCCATTGAGACTTGATAAAATAGTGGGAGACTTAAAAAAAGGTTAATTTATTATTTCTCATAAAATTTAATCAAGAAATTACTAATGATCTTATCTTTTAATCATAAAATTAAATGACAAACTCTTCAATCACACTATCCCTGCAATCAATTATTTATAAAGAAAATATCCTCATGAGTAGTAACTTCTAATAATGGTTTTGATGCCTCCGGGTTATTCTACACTATTAACGGAAGTCTTATGTGATGGAGCCACCATTACCTTATCCACCTTCCCAAGAGGTGAGTGAAGAAGAGTTCTTTGTCTATGAGAAACATATGAATAATGTGGTAAAAGTTTAATGTTTGATGATATCATCAATGTCTAGTGAGCTCATGAGGTCTCATGAAAACTTGGATGCATATAGCATGCTCGAGAACCTCTGTGGACTTTACAAGAAGAGAGAAAGACAAAAATGGTTTTATATCTCCAAGGCACTCTTTTAGATTAATCTTGGAGAGGGTTCCCCAGCTAGGCCTCACATAGTCAAGTTCATTGGCTACATTGAGTGCTTAGAGGTTCTGGGGTTTAATCTCCCTAATGAACTGTGTACTGATTTCATTATTGCATCACTCCCTCATATCTTATCTATCTTTGTTGTTAATTTTGATATAAACAACATTGAGAAGTCACTATCTTATCTTCTTATCCACATTCTCCAAGTGGAAAAATATATGAAGTGTGAAAATAATTATGTCCTTAGGGTGAATAAGAGGAAAGGTAAGGCGAGGATCTTTTTGCCAAAAGCTTCTTCAAGGACTTACAAGCATAGGAAGATCAAAGGGGAGGCAAGGAAATATAAAGATATTTGCTTATCATGTGTCAAGAAGGGCCACTAGAAGAAGAGTTGCACCCAGCCTAAGAAGGAAGGGGAAGCTTCAAGGGAATTTTTTATCAAATGTAATCTATCAGTTTATAGAAGTTGGGTATTAGACATAGTTTTTGGTGCTCACATGTGTATCCAAATATAGGAACCAAGTAGATTTAGGATGATTGACTGAGGGGGTAGATCTACAAGCAGCCAATGGATCCAGACTCGTTGTTGTAGCTATCAGATACTACCACCTCACATTACCAACTATAATGATCTTGGTACTAAAGGGTTATTATTATGAGTTTTTTATTACTAAAAACATTATTTACGTATCCCTATTAGATAAAGATAGATTTTTTTTCAATTTTGAAAATTAATTTTTCATATTTTACAAATATAGAATTGGTTTTTTTAGGGAACATTTATACAATAGTATTTACGTTTTGGATTACACAGGCCAAGTTATGGAAATCAATTAAATATATACTTCACATGACTCATACCACACCTGACTTTGGCATCACCATCTAGGTCATGTAAATGAGAAATGCTTGACAATGTTTCATCAAGATGGATATTTATATTCTTTTGAACTAAAACCACTTGATGTATTTCATGCATGTTTACAAGGATAAATGACCAAAGCCCCATTTAGTTGGAAATGTGAAAGGGATAAATAGATTCTTGAATTTTTTCATACCGATGTGTGTGGAACATTCCCAGTTGATGTAAGAGGAGGGTACTCATACTTTATAACATTTACTAATGATTTTAGTAGATATGGATATATCTAATTAATGAGATATAACTCGGATTCTTTTGATAAGTTCAACAAATACAAGAATAAAGTTGAGAACCCACTTGGTAAAAAGATTAAGAATCTCTACTCAGACCAAGGTGTAGAATATCTTAATTAAGATTTCATTGATAATTTACAGGAGTTTGGGATCCTATCCCAACTCACACCTCCTTACATGCCCCAGTGGAATGGTGTGAGTGAAAAGAGGAACCGCACATTTTTTGACATGGTGATATCAATGATGAGTCATGCGAGTCTTACATTATCCTTTTAGGGATATGTGTTACAAACAGAAAAGCACATACTAAACCAAGTACGAACTAAATATTTAAATTTTATTACATACTATTTCTATAGTTGAAAGGAATCCATCTTATCAAATTTATATGTGTGAGTAAGTGATGTGTTTGTTAAGGCCTCTTCAGGTAACAAACTTGCACCCCGAGGCACAAAGTGTACCTTTATATGATACCCCAAGGAAACAAGATGATATTACCTATACAACCCCTCAGACAAAAAAGTTTATAGTGGTAAGACATTCCATATTCCATGATAGGGAGAAAATCTCCAAAATAGATAGTGGGAGTGATATTGGATTCAATGAAGTCGAGGCTCAATGTACACAAGAGTTGGTATATGATTAGATTTCACAGAACCCTATGGAATAAAGAATTGTTCTCAAGACACAAGAACTACATAAGTGTACAATATATGTTAGAGAACGAGAAGGGTGTGGTTTTCTGGTTACCAAGGATGGTGACTCATTATTAGTTGATGATAATGATCCTCTAACCTAAAAGGAATTAGTATGTATCATAGATATTTCCAAGTGGGAAGAGGCCATGAATTCTAAAATGGATTCCATGTACCAAAACCAAGTCCGGATTTTGGTAGATCTTTCAGTTGATGTAAGGCCTATTGGTTGAAAATGGGTATTCAAGAAGAAACTAGTCATGGAAGGAAATCGCAGTATCTATAAGGAATGACTAGTTGCAAAAGTGTTCAAGAAGTGTCAAGGCATTGGCTACGAATAAAACTTTTCACAAGTTTCAATGCTGAAATCCATTATTATTATATTGGACATTGCTGGTTACCATGACTTTGAGATTTGGAAAATGGATGTCAAAATAACCTTCCTTAATGGGAACCTTCAGGAAGATGTCTACATGATAAAACTTGAAGGTTTTATGACTCAAAATGATTCCAATAAGGTCTTCATGTTGTAGAAATACTTTTATAGATAAATGAAAGCATCTAGGTCATGAAATATTCATTTTGATGAAGCCATAACGAAATTTGGTTTTATAAATAATGAATGTGAGCCTTGTGTCTACAAACGGTTTAGTGGGAGTGTTGATGTTTTCCTAATAGTATATGTCAATGACATCTTACTTATTGGAAATAAGATACCAGTCTTACAGTCTGTTAAGGTGTGGTTGAATCAATGCTTCTCCATGAAGGAATTGGAAGAGACAGTATATATTCTTAGGATCAAGATCCATCGTGATAGACAAAAGAGATTTCTAGGCCAAAGTCAAAGTACAAACATTGATAAGATACTAAATAGATTAAGTATGGAACAATCCAAGAGGGGATTGTTTCTAGAATCACATTTCATTCATCATTCCAAGAAAATGTGTCCTCAGACCCATGATGAAAGAATGATAATGGAAAATACTCTATATGCATCAGCAATTGGGTCATTCGTGTATTCCATGCTATGTACTAGTTTCAATGTTGACTATTTATTGAGTTTGGTTGGTAGATATCAAGATAACCTAGGAGACCTCCATTGGATGGCATTCAAGACTATCCTAAATTTTTTGAGGCGTACTAAGGATATGTTCCTAGTTTATAGAGGAGATGAGGAACTAGTCATCAGAATATATGAAAATGATAGTTTCCAGACTGATCAAGATGTCATGAAGTCACAAACAGGATACATCTTCACTTTGAATGGAGGTGTAGTGTGTTGGAAGAGCTCAAAGAAGAGTTCATTCATATATTCTACAGTAGATTCCAAGTATATCATAGCTTCTAAGGCAGCTAAAGAATCTCTTTGGATGTGAAGCTTCATCTTGGAGCTGTATTTGATACCTAGAAGTAAAGATCCCATCACATTGTATTGTGATAATATTGCAGTGGTGCATCTCGCAAAAGAGTCAAGGTAAAATCAGCAGATGAATCAAATGGACCCCTTGACTATAGCATCGACTCAATAAAAACATGATCATCATGTGAGGTCTAGTGGACAGAAAGTCATTGGCAGTTAGCTGTAGTCCATGTCAGAGTTTTGTAAGAGTTGGTAACCTAGAACCAAATGGTTGTAATTTGATTACATGAATATTTAATATATTTAAATATTAAAAAGATTATTTCGTATTGTTCATTTTTCTTCAAGACTATAGTGTAATAATTTCCTGGCCTATTTTTCGCATTGACAAGGTCATATCAGTTCCCCGGTATGATGAGAACCTTGAAGTGATATGGCAATATTATTAAATATAGTTCTATGGCTGGATGACATATTATAATGGGAAACATGGTATACAGACTGTTAGGTGTGAGTACTCGTAATCCAATGAGACTTCCTCTCATGAAGTTCATACTTTGTAATCTCCATGATGGGAGATTATGAGAATAGACCCGCCAGTAAAAATCTGGCATGTTTTTGTGTCATCAGATATTCCAATCTGCGAGAATGTTTAATTATCCTTAGACTTTAAGATTATCATTAATACTTGTTATGACTCTCTCACATTGATTTACTGAAGAAAAATGTAATGCAGATAGTTGGCGGGAAGTAGGGAGTGTTGGGTGCATCATGAGTGGAATGTTATTAATGGATAAGTCAAGGAATTATTTTTTTTCCTTCTATTTATATAAGTTGATATCTCGTCCCTTTGATTGAAATATAACCATCACACGAAATTCCATGTCCATGGTGTAATGACAAGTTTATTTCAGGTTCTCAATGAATGATGTATCAAGTATAACGGTTGATGACACTATCATGAAACCATCTTGATTAGATATTGAGACAAAGGGACTATATTACACAGTGAGATTTCGTTTGTGGATGTCGTGTTTGGGAATTTACATTATTTATCTTTTGTGAATTGACCTGTTTCTAGACAATACTCTTGGACTTTAAGAAAGCCCACCTAATTCCAACAAGAAAGAATCCTAGAGGGCCACACACTAAGTGTTTTTAATGGCATTGGATAAATTCTATTTGAATTTAATTAATAAATATTATTCTCAATACAGTTAAATAATTCTATTCAAATCAAAATGAGTGCATAAATTAAATAAATATTTATTCACCATATTATGGGTAAAATATATATATTTATTTTATTGAACACTTAATAAATATTTATTTACTAGTTTTTAAATAAAATATATATTCAATAGAAAAAATTATTTATTTATTTATTCAGATGTTCAATAAATGGAAGTGTTGTTCGAGCAGACCAAGGTTGGTCCAGTAGTAAAATAATTATTTGAAAGATGATAAATAATTATTTAACTAGTTGTCACAAATTAAAATAATAATAATGCTGCTATTATTTTGTAATGTGGAATTTTATTTATAATTCCATTTTTCACAAGTTGGCGCACCATAAATAATGACACAGTATAATTATTAAAATCATTAGTTGTCTATGAGGTTATTAATGTATTTAATTATTGTTACACAATTAAATATTTCAACTCAATCCCCATGTAGATAAATTGACATGTACATCTATTGTTACAAGTGCCAAACTGCATGCCAGGTGACTTGAGAATCATTGAGCTAAAAAACTTCTCTCTAGAATCCTCTTCTCTCCCCTCTCAAGATTGAGAGACGTTCTTCAAGGCTGAAGAATAAGCGATCCAGAATGACTTACACAAGAAACTCCCTTCACCGCGCTAGCACCCAGAGAATAAGTGGTATCGATTTTAGTCCATCATAAAAAGTGTGGACCACCTCTAGAGTGATTATAATTTGGATCCTCATAATCATAATGAGATAATCTGGAAGGCTCATTCTAGAAAATCAACATCATCAATGAATAAAATATTGAATCTCCTGGTATTCTTTTCTTTATCAAATTAATTAAATTAATTAAAAACTTGATGTGAAAGATCCTCTCTAAAGGTTTTGATCCTCTTCCTTCTTTATCTAAATCTTTGATTCTATTATGTGGATACTATTGTTCATATTCATATTGATCCTAGAATAATCATTGATAATGGTAAAAATTAAAGTTGGGTATTGTCCCAACCACTCTTCTGTTGCACCCAGAACCTTCAGTATGTATATAAATAAATGACATTGACCATTTAACAGGATGAATTTTTTAAGAGTATATTCTATAGGAATCTTCCCAATTATTAATTTTGTTTCTGGATAAATAAACCTATTGACTTCTCAGAAATAATCTCTATATTCTTGAGAAAACATTAATTTTTAACATATTTTCTTCTCTAATTGTTTGGATATCTCCCCATAGATTTATGATGGTTTATTGAAAATGAAATGTTGTTCCACTAGTAAAATGTCTTTATTAAAAATCCTCTATATAAAAAGAATTATCCCTAGAATACAAATCTTATATATTTTGGATAACCTTCTATAAATATGTTCACCCTCTAGATAAGTAACAACCTTTTATTTGAAATATTTTTGGTGGTTTTCCCTTTCTTAACTCATCTTGACCTATCTTTATTATAGGATAACATTTTTTCATTTTTTTAATAGAAAAATATAAATTTTTTATTATAGTTTTGTAATAAATGGGTAAAATATATTCATTGATACTTGAAAAAATGGAACATGTATGTAAATATTTCATAGGGAAATTCGTCTTAGCTACATTGGAAGAATAATCTTGAATTTATATGACATTTTGTTAGTAATTTATCAAGTTACTTAATATTTTTTAATATTTAATACAACTATATTGTGTCTTAAGAATATAACCTTTCTTATAATACATTTTTACATTAAACACTTCTATGATCTTATTATTTTTTGAAATTTTTCCCTTCTGGTTTTTTATCTATTTGATGATGTCACTTCCATCCTAATAATCACTTATTTTTTCAAGTAGCTTAATTCCCTTATTGATATTTTAAAATTTACCATGGAAGGCCACCAATTGAGTTCTCATTATATACATAGTATGGCATCCTTATTCTTCACTATAACTATTTGATTAGTCATTATGAATTTTAACATGAGAAATATAGGATCAAAGATGTTGAGAGATTTTGTCATCATCTAAGTTACTCAAGTATGATGACTCCTCACATCCTTCTCTACATATCATGTCCCTCTTAAATTTCCATGAACACTTCTTCCGCATTCTAAAATGAATTTTTTGTATTTTTAAAATAAACCCTTAGAATAGTATTCTTTCCCATCATTGCTTTTAGATTCATAAAATTAATTCTTCAAGAAGTCAATTGGAAAATGTCAAATATCACCTCAGTTAATGAATTTGTGAGGTCATGTATTTTTTTATTTTCCTATTACACTTATTATGTCCTTGAAGATGAAAGACATGAATTAATTATAATCTTATCTTCATTCATTAATAATTTCAGAATCTATATTAGAACCTACATTTCATTCCTTGATCTTATTTTCTTTATTATATTATAATTCCATATCCACCTATGATTTATTTTTTAATAATAAAAATTCTTGATTTCGTAGATTAGGATGGTATTTTTAATCTCTTTAAGGGATAAGTCTCTAATCTCTTCTAGCGTTTAAATCATACAGTCAAATAAATATAGGAAATTCATTATGATCTTATTTATAATAGTTGAATCATCCATATTATATATAAATTTTATAATATGACTAATAGTCTCATTAACCTTTGATGTGTTGAAACCTTAATCATCACATTACCTTGAAAAATATTCACTTATTCCCCCAAATCTTCTTTGAATTTTAATGTACAATTATTTTTGTTTTTAAATTTTTTTATAGGTAAAAAGGGATTGAATTTCTAGTTTTCTTATATAAATTGGTCATTCATAATGGCTTGAAGGCCTTCATTTGTTTATTATTTTGATAATCCACCTTTCAAGGGGTGAGGTGGAACCCTTACAAGGCCCAAAGACTTAGAGACAATTCCATGACCTATAGGTCTTAGAGGGAATCACCAAGACAAGACAACTTGGAACTGCTCCTCCCCAGCATATGTCATGATATCAACACTCCACCATTGCAGGGTTGTTTGGCTATGCAAAGCTACACAGTCCTGGTACCGATGGAAAATTCATACCCTCTAATTCTTCCAAATCTGGTTAGCTCTACTCTAGTGGATGTGCCTGCCCTGAATCCTCATCTAAAGCCTTATTCCTTTTTGTCAAACTAGTACATTTGAAATCAAGTGGCCTGAAAGCCTTGGGGTGGCCCTAAAGACTAAATGTGGCCCAAAGGCCTTGGGAATCAACTATCCCAAAGGCCTAAGGTTACCCAAAATCCTTGCAGTACCCAAGGCCCAAACCGGTGGCCCAAAGTCCCAAATGGATGAATTGGGATTAATATTGAGATCCCATGTTCATTTTATGAATTCCCATTTTACCTTAAATTATGTGTCTAGTAAAATCCTTGATCCACCCTCCATGTGTCTCACTGCCTCTCCCAAAATATGTATTAAGGACACAAATGTTTACAAGGATATACATTTAAGGCCTACTCTTTGACATGTATAGGCCACGTATAGACACCTTTTTTCTCCACTATGAATCACTTTAGTAAAAATAAAAGTTATATCCAAAAAATCATGATAGATAATATAACAAAATACACAGCATAAAATATCTCCAAATGTATGGTATTTAAGTGAACATAGATAACACTTCATGAATTGTTTTTATATAGATATCCTTCCGGTTGAAGGTATCTCCTAAAAATATTATTTTTAAATACTAGTTGTATTTTTATATATCCTCCTAACTATTATTCATGGGGTCTCTAAATATTCTCCTAGAAAAAAAATTTAATAGTGCATGAATCCTGATACAATATATGTGTTGTCCTTGTTCTTATTGATAACCACATGTCCAACATTATTCTCATAGATCTAATCTATTTTAATATCTTAGTCCACTACTATAGTTGTAGTGGTGGTTATCTACTAACCCTTATTCATCTTCGACACACAAATGCACTTATGGATGTGTCAACTCTCCATTATCAATGCATAAGGTTTACCTGAATGAAATTGACTATTATAATTTTATACAAGAAAATATTTTTTATAAAAATAGACTTGGTTATCTCTAAGAGATAAAATTCTCAAAAAACCTTTACCTTCATCATTTTATCTTTTTATATCCATAGTCTAAATACAAATGATTTTGTGCACATAGATTTTTAAAATTTCATCTTTCTTAGCTATACTAAAGCTCCCGATAAAAGAGTCCCTAAATATAAAAATAATAATCAGGTGGATTAACATTGATTATTTGAATTTAAAATATCCATTAATAAAGATCATGACCTATAAAATTCAATCATTATCCAAAATTCCTTGAATCATGGTGGGAAAATGGCTTTGATTGAGATCATGATATTTTTGAAGTAAATATTGATAAAGAATATTCAGATAAAATATCCTAGTTTATAGATTTTTTAATGTATAATATAATATATATACAATTATTTTATGGGAATATAAAATATCTTACATTTCATAAAACATATAATGCCACTTCCATTTTCATACTTGGCTCAGATATAGTCTTACAAGGCATGTAAAATATCATACTATAACAAATATACTATGAGATTTTAAATATCATATGTACCTTAAAATTTCATAGGCACCTTAATATATAACCCATCTCATAATACTTCTCAAATTTTCAATTTCCAAAAATTGAAACATCCTGTGGAATCTATCCAATGTATTCTAAAATTGAAAAATTCTCATTAATTTAACTCTATATATTATGATTTTTCTATTCATCACTAAAATGACATATATCCCTCTTTAATCCTATATATAACCTTCTCAAGAACTTGGAAATATTTCTTAACCTCATCCAAAGGGTCACTATAAATAGTAAAATAGTGTAAACATTTAGTGTTTCATAGACAGATCTTCTTCACATAAGAAAGCAACTTCATTTATAAATTTAATTCATAAACATTTTGACCATTAAGATTTTTGAATAATATAAAATAAAAAGCACACATATAATTAATAATTGTATTTAACACTAATAAATATCTTATCAATCGTTATATATGGGGGTGATAATTAAATTAGTCCTTCCATTATATTTATGATGTTAAAACTTATCATCCATTATTATTTAAAAATAATACCATGTATTCTCAAGGTTGTTCCACGTAGCTACTCACACCTTCTTTTTAGTTTTCCATTGGAAATTGAATCAAATTAGCACCAACTAGATAGTTCTCCAACACATATTTAAATCCTATAAATTATCATGGAATCATTTCTTATTAACAACAAATACTTTCTATTCAAGTTAACTTCACTCATATTTTTATAAACAATGTTATAAAAAGTTTTTCCCTAGATAAAAAATTAGCCTTATAGTATTTTAAAAAATGTGATAGAATCTATTGAATCATAAACCATGTGTACTGAATCCATTAACTCAAATTGATTATACCAACACTTTTTTAACAAACAACATCTATTATCATATAAGAGAAATATGAGTGATATACACATCCTTAACTTAGTTCCATATATTCTTGGCACATTCCATTATATAGAAATATTTGACTTAAAAACTATTTTCTTCATTAAATAAACAAAAAATACAATATTTATCAACACATACCTTGATTTTAAACTCTTATATATTAACAGAGATTGAAATTATAAATTTTTTACCATGAACTATTCAAAATTAGAGAATTGAGTTTTATAACACTGATACCTAACATTGACATTACATATAGATAACAAAACCCCTTTAGTTATCAGGGCTTATCCCATAATATTACAGCATATCTCTTCCATCCAAATAAATCTAGGTTTCAATGAGATTGAATGAATACTTAAAAAATAATTATTGTACTCTCAAACTAAATTTTATTCTTTTTATACCTTCTACACACTTCTATAATCAACACAGCACTAGAAATGTGACATTATGTACCCTATAATATCTATTCTCAACAATTTGAGAAAAAGGATAAATATTTCTCAAACTCATTCACAATTTCATAACATTTTAAACTAAATGAATTCAATGAAAACAAGCCTTAAAGGATTCGTATTATCTCACAAAATCATTTAAGAGTCCTAGTCATGTTGATTATATTGGTGAAGACTAAAACCCCTTACTCCATATTGCATATAATTCCTTTAAAACCTTATTAATATTATTATATGATTATAATAATAATCTTAATCCACTAATTGAATGGTATCAATAATTTTTTACTTAGGATGGTTTTCTCTAACACATATAATTTATCTTACTTAATATCTTTTAGTAAGTTGATGTTCTAATGAGTTTCTTAAACTAAGCTTATAGTATTTAAGTGAACAATTTCAAAATCAATACTAATGATGATGATACTATTATATATAATAGAATATTTTATCAAATGGGTATCATATTTTACAAACATTTAATATGTATTATTATTAAACATAATCACACAAAAATAATGGCACCACTTGAACTCATCATGTCTATTAGTGGGACAGCATCTATATTTCACTAAGTAATGAATCATATGTCGTGTTCATATAAATTCTTAGTTATTTATTTTAAACATTATCCAAATTATATCATATATGATTCATGTACAGTTTAGAATACAACACATTCCCCAAATTCATCATATAGATAAATCCAATTCTATTTATTTGGAAATTTAAATTACTTGGGGTCTCCTAGAAAACTCTAACCTAATAAAAATTACCAGAAAAAGGATCATAATAGTTAGGTTCACCAAACTACTTGATTATCTTGACCAAGATAATCTAGGTAAATCTATTTGTGGCATAAAACTACTAAGTTAGATGATCGATGTTATGAAAAGAAGTTCTTTGGAAGGAATCGAGCACTTACTATTTTGAAGGTAATTTAATATATCATCATATTAACTCATTTTATTCCCTTTAAATTTATGAAATTTTCTAATTATTTAGTCCAGAAACATATTCCTTTCACCAAACTAGTATGTTACATCCATATTTATTTGTAATTATTTACACAACTACTTTTTTATATTACAAACCTAAATATAGAAGATGAACATATATAAACATATCCAAGTGTTTCTATAAATATGGTAAATAAAATTTTCATGTAAATGATAGAAAATATAAGAAATTATCATTCTCCACATGAGTAATAATAGAGCCACATATAGCTAAAACCCACCTCTCTAGAATAAGGAAAAAGCCCCCATGCTAATAGGAATTAAAAATCGAAGTTCATCAACCAAGGAATACAGTAATAAAATGATTTTCCATTTCATCCTAACATGAATAAATAATATGTAAAAAATATATTTAAAATCTAATTTCATTCTAATAAAATTAAATACAAATATATTTCAATGTACATGACATCAAAAATCATTATATTACCTAGATTACGACTACTAATACTACAAACCCCACCTATAAGAGTTCTGGAATTTATCAGCGCTCAAAAAAAACACTGATAAAGTTCATCTTTATTAGTGCTAAAAAAAGTGTTGATAAAATTAACCCTTTATTTGAACTTCATTTTTAGTGCTGATAAAATTTAACCTTTATTATCACTTTATTTTAGCACTGATAAAGGAAACCTGTATTAGTGCTTCATTTATAGCATAGATAAAATGGGTCCTTTATGAGCACGTTTTTAGTGCTGATAAAAGTTTCCCTTCATCAGCCCTTTTTTAGAACTGATAAATTTCCAAAATAAAATGAAATATTAAACAAATAAAAATAAAATGAGTAAATTATGAAAAATATCAAACATTTTATTCATTAAAAAATTATTGATAAAAATGGATAAATTTAATATAAATATATATATTATAAGTGTTAATAAATATTATATATTAAATATAGATATATAAAATGAATAAGTATAATATATTTAAAATGTTAATTAAAACATATTAATACCTTATACGTTTTTTAGTGTTGTTTTATTTTTAAATTTAACCTATATTAAACGTTGTGTATTGCATTTATTTCACGTATATATATATATGTGTGTGTGTGTGTGTGTGTGTGTGTTTTAATTAATTTGTATGCACAAACACACACACAAATATATCTACGCAATATATAGAAACACATACACCTAATAATTATGGTATTTATAAAAACTTTAGTATATTTTTGAATTTCATTATAATATGATACATTTAATATATATTATGTTTTTAATTGGACAATTTTATTTATTGGGGTTTAATACTACAAATAGGGTATTCATTTTAAATGTTTTTTAATTTTATTTTATTTTTGAATTTTATTATTTTTTATTATTTTTTTAATATATATTTATTTAATATGTTTTATTATTTTTAATATTTATTCAACCACTTATATATATATATCCATAGTTTTCTAATAACTCATATTTAAATAATAAAACTTATCCATTTTTTCCAAATTTTAAAAGTGTACTCTTCTTAAATTATCCAATTTCACTCATTTTTAAAATGCATGTATATAAGATTATATTTACATTAATAATGACAAAATTATATTTTTAAATAAATATTTATAAATAAATAATAAATGTATATTTACTAAATTAATAATTATTATAAGTAAATAATTATAATTTTTAAATATGTATTTATATAATTATAAATAATTAATTATATATATATATATAATTATAAAATTATAATAAAGTTATTTAAATAATTATAAATACAGAACTTTTAATAGTGCTTTCATAGTGCTGATAAAAATAAATCTTTATCATCGCTAATCATTGTAGTTAAAAGATATATTTATACATGATAAAACTTTAGTGCTAATAAAAGTCATATTTATTAGTGCTTATAAATTTAGCGATAATAAAGGGGATTTTCTTAGTTATTTTTTGAAAGAACTATTAAAAGTGTCCCCTATCTATTTAAAAAACCCATAACCACGACTCAGTCACTTGTAATTTTCAAGATCTCACGAAACTCCTTTTCTTCCGGCGTGACTCCTCTACATTCCCTCAGATTAATCAAGTCTACTGAAATACAATGAGTGTGGTTCTATTTCATCATTTTTTTATTTCATATGTATTTGACTGTCCAACCCATTTTTTCCTAGAGACACACATAGATTATTTACTCTCCTCTAAACATTAACAATGGTACCTCTCATCCCCCCTCAGTTTTATCTTCATTTGAATAATATACGGTTCAAAAATCTAAGTAATTTCTCAAATTTAATTCATATTATATTCTAGATTATAGATTATAAAGGATTAATTTTGAGGGTTTTTTAGGATTATGGGATACTAAGTTATGTCCCTCATTTATGTGTGATGAACATATAGGGACCAAGTTAAGTGTAAAAATCATTAAAACATGTTTTCTTAATTTTTGTTATTCATGTAAATTGTTAAACCATGAAATGGGTTATTTAGATTAATGATTTTGATGAATACTTTTCTGTTAAATTCAAAAAAAAATATTAAATTAATTAGTTACATTCTAATAATTATTTTAGTGATGCACATTGTGAGAGTTTTTTCAATTAATTCATGATTATTATTAAAATTTAACCATGGTTTACCAAGAGTTATGGGGAATTTATTTGATGAGAAAAGTATGATCCAATTTTTTAAAAAATTTCCTAGATTGGATAGAGTTGATAAATCATTGGGCAAATGGACATAGAAATAAACAATAATAGATAAAGGTTGTATTTCCCAAAATTAAGTGAGTTATCCGTGGTTGGATATATTATCAATAAAGCTATAAGATATGAATTTTTAGTAGATTTACTAATCAAAATAAAGAGATTATAAATTTATAAGACAAAAAAATAATCTGAAAAGCCATATAACATGGGAAAAAATCATAGAGAGAACAAAATTTGATTAAAATATACTTTTGATGATTTGGATCTTTATCTCCTATATTTCATGATAATTTTTTATCCATGTCCAGAACACACAAAATAGAGATACAATCCACCTATTGTAATTAACCGTTTTTTCATTCTATAGCCAAACCTCTCTTCTTCTTTGGTCACTATTTATGATTAGGTTAAGGAACTAGCTATCCTTCAGTGATAAAGGGTCCTCAAGAATATTTATGTGATATAAGGATAGTTTAATCTCCTCAAAGTCTAGAATACTATGTTTTCTAATTCAGTGTTATAAATAAAACATATTCCATTGAAGCTTAAAGATGGATTCCACTACTACTATATTAAAAGTATTCCATGGGTGTTTTTTTCTTTGTTTTAATTCATATTTATAATTGAGATTATTAGGCCCTTTTTATGTTTTTTATTCCTCTAATGATCAAATGATCATACCCTAATACTCATAAGGGGTATCAGAGACTTTTTCTTTAAAAAATGTATTAATATATTAGTTTTTCAAATAAATAAATGTCGTATTTTATTATGTCAACATAATATATTATGATATTAACTATTTCTTTGTTCATCCATATCATATGGATATTATATATCAATTGAGGAGAAATTTTGAGTGATTATATTAGTGTAGATTCTTAGGACATTTTAATCCTAAGACACTTGATTGTCTTCCATCTCTTGATGGTGGATTGGACTCCCTCTTTCAAACTACCTTCCTATCGTCATCAAGATATGGAAGGAAATCAAGTGTCTAATTGTGGATTAAATAAATTTAGTAAAGGTTATTTGTACTATAGTATTTAAGTTTTATATCTCTATTCAGGATTTAATGATAAGATGCATTCAATTTTTTAATTTTATGCATGGAGTGCATAACATTGTTTGTATTCATGATAAATTAAATGTTTGAATAATCATGTAGATAATGGATTCTAAACATGATGATGTTTCCAATCCTGAGAAATAATAGTCTATTGATGATAAAACTCTGGAATTATTAAGGGATCAACAATATGTTGATGAAAAAATGGAAAAACCACAACGACGCAGCATTACAGTTTTGAATGAAATTATCAAGGAAAGATGCAAGGCTATAAAATTTTATGATGGTTGGAATCAACATGGAAAAACTATGGACCCCAAAAAGTAAACATTCATTAGTTATCTTGGGTTCACTACGAGGATGAATGTTCTGATTGACATTGACTCATTGTAACACCTCAAGCTTCCACAGTACGCTTATCTTTGAATAATACAGTAGCGTGTGTTATACGCGACTTTGAGTTCTAACACAACACAACCAATCAAAATAGACGTTATGAATAGTAATACCCACTTTTTGAAATTTTATAAATTTTATATTTCAAAATGTATTTCATTTTTGGATTTGGAATATCGAAATTATCCAAGGGTGAATTTCTATTATTTTTCTGAAAACTTTCAATTTTTGATTAATAGTGAAAAACAATGAGTCATAGTTTAAACCCAGATTTTTATTTAAATAATTATTTATTTTTAGTAAATTTATTTTGGGTCAAAATAGATATATAATACCTATATAAGTTTATTTTAATTCATTGGAGTCAGTTTATAATAATTTTAGATATATAAAAATTTTCTTGAACTTTTCACCGTCTTTTACCCACCTCCAAGGAGAATATACAAATTCACATAAAACATAATTTTACCACTTCTGTGAGTGGAATTTCAAAACTAAAAGAGACATAGATGATATCAATAAGAAAAATTTGGTACAATAAGATGAAAATATTTTTTGTTGAATAGTAACTTATTACTTTTATTTACCATGGTTAAAAGTACATAGGGTATTTAAAGGTAAAAATGATATTATTATTACCCTAACACATGTACTAATTCTATTGGATAATTATAATTCAACCAAAAACAACCTTAGGAATAAAATATAAACCTCTTTGGTCCACTTGGATTAGATTAGGACAATTATTTTTATTTAATTCAAAGAAGAGTTAAAAGATTTAAAATCAAAGTTTAATAACTAAAAAAATTTTAATATAGGGTTATACATAAGATACATTCAATTATAAGTATTAATTATAAAGATAAAGATATTTCCTACATAATGGTATTTTATTTATAATTTTTAGACATTAAATAATTTAGTTTATTTATGACACAATAGTGATGCAGTAATTACCTAATTAATGAAATATTAAAATTATTGATATTATAAATATCCAAATAAATGTAATTTGATACTTTTAAAGAATTAAACTAATTTTCTAGGTTAATATGACATATTAGGGTTGTCTAGATAAATTTTTTTGAAGTAATAATTCTGTTATAAATTTAGAAAAAACAAAATACCAAATAGTGCCAAAATTGACCTAAAAGAGTTTTTCAAATAAATATTATATAATTAATTGATATTATATTCATAAAAATAAAACTTTCTTCCAAAGGACTTATATAATGATAGTTGTATCATTAATGAACCACTTGGGGTTCTCTTGTAAGTATATAGTAAATGTATTAACCATATAATATAAAAATACAAAGAGACATGGTAAATGTCAAACTATTTAACTAAGAGTAAAATCTAAAAGATAATGTTAATATAGTAACCCAAACTGGTCTAAAACCTATTGTTTGAGTGGTTTGCGACCCATACCCACCTTATCCTTTAAATAATCCATTCTTAAGCCATTATAAACCGAAAATTATTTTATTATAAAATAATATTTCTAGCTTTTCCTAAGGTACCCCTCACCCCTCTTATAAAAAGGGAACTCCCCCTTATCTCTAATTCACACTTTCAAAACCTTTTATATCGGCCCACCCCTGCCCAAATATCCTTTAAAGTTACCTCACTTCATCCTAGAGTACTTCCTTTAGTCAGAAAGCCAACTTAAGGATCCCTTTTGATCAAATCAAAAGGAAGAACCCGAAGAAGAGGTAATAATTTCACCACCCTCTTCCAAGTTCTTTTCTTCTTCCAATTCTTCTTTCATTTTTATTTCAATTATAAAATAATAAATCCAGTATCTTCTATATAATTTGATGTTATTATAAACATTTTACATCCATATTCATTATTCTATCCATCCTTTTACTGACATGTCACCATACATGCGTACATACGGCTTACCATCTCCACGTCGTTGTGTAATTGTTATTCAATACATTATTATTTTGATGGGTATAATAATGATGTGTAATTGATGTAAATAATGAATATAACATGATAATGATTCTTTATATATGATATAAGATTCAATTATATATTATTTTAATACAAAAAAAATGATAGTGTCGCTCGCGCGTACGTACGGATTACCGTCACCACGAACGCGATGAGATTCAATTCCCATCGTATCCATTCAAGAATAATTTTCATTTGATGATTAAAAATAATGTTTAAAGACTTGATATAATTCTATATATGAATAAGATACTTCCCATCAATAACAAATATGACTCACATAACAAATAATAAAAAGAAAAATGAATCCGTTAAATCCCGAAATGACAATAATACTAAGATATTATTAACAAAGCAATGTTACTGGATAATATATGATATAATATTAATGTATATGATTCTTTCATAATTTAATAAAAATTATTTCACTATTATACAGGAGGGTAACCTACCCTCAACCAAAGAAAAGTACAAGGTAAGGGTTAATTCTACAATCTCTTCATTATTCGAGGTTGTTTATACGTAATTATCTAATGGGACCTCTTTATCATCCACATCCATGTTTATTAGAAATGTATTTCAAAACATTTTTACTATTTAATAGGAAATGGTTTAATTTCATTTATACCCTTATGTGTTTTGAAAGGAATATTTCTGCAGTTTTCCAAACAAGGTACTTTTTGACCTTTTCGACAAATTTAAGGTAAGAATGTTTTTTTAAATTATACGGAGGGTTTGGCTATTTTCCGCCGTTATAACATCATCAAAGCTTCCATTAAAAGATTATAATAATATTTTCAAAATAAAGGTTTTCTTTATAATTTTTTGACTCTTAAATGATTTCAAAATAGAAAGAGATATTTCTCTAAAAAAGGTTTTGATTTCATCTATGTCAACATCCTTTGATAGATTTTAAATTTATTTGAAGTTGATTTATTATGATACAAAACTTCCATATTGTATTGAAGTTTTTGTGATATGTTTGACTGTGGATGTGCAATTTTTATAGAATTCATGGTTTATGGTTAAATTGTTGACATTTCTTATGCTTTTTTTAATATGAATGCTTATGATATGTTTAAACCTTTTCATATGATGAATGTATTGGACTTAGTAAGAAATGGGTGGAGCCAACTATAGCTCCTCGATGCATCGGTAGGTCTCATGAGACAACTAGACATGTAATTGGTTGAGGCCTTTCCCAATTTGATATATGGTTTTCGCCGACACCTTAATCATTTTTAGATGTCTTGGCTGAGGCCTTGAAAAATGTTTCAGAATGTCTGGAATTATACATTCCCTCATTATGAAAATAATATTGATAGTTCATGTGGTCATTCAAATAGTAGAATACCCATGATTATGTTTTATTATGGAATTATTTACTCAACTCATATTCTTGCCATAAAATTATTCATGTTTATTGTTGGTAAAGGCAGTTGGTTTCAATTATTAACCATGATTAATATTTATGTCTTTTTTCTTTGTATTTATTACCCTTACTAAGAATTTGTGCTCACCACTTTCTTATGTTTCATTTTCCCAGGATATAAAGATTTAGTTATGAGGGACTTGAAGGCAAAATCTTGGAGTCTTGGATGTTTCTAATGAAATATATTCGTGTGGTATTTCTCTTCAATCTGTAAAGTTGAACTTATGTATGAATCATGTTTCCAATAATACTAAACTGATCGGTCTTTCGAGACATGATTTCCTTGTGATCATGATAATTTTATGTAATAATGCACCAACTCTGGGTAACTAGGGTCAGGGTGTTACAGTTGGTATCAGAGGAAGGTTAATACAAACCTTGGAAACTAGATTTAGATAAACTCTTATTAGAGCACATAGCCCTAAGATAGACTTTGAGGATTAGTATAGAAGAACTTCCTAGAATTTTGGTATTGTTGAGATTTTATGAGTTTTCCAAGAATAAAATCCCTGTCTGGATACAAGAAGGTAGAGGCAGCTCTAGCACAGATGTACCTAGGGGTAAAACCCGAAAACACCGCTTTAAGCTAGACTCAAACGGGAACTAGTGCAAGACAACAGGTCTTGCTGCAATATTTGTTACGACACTCCATGGGGATATGCTTAGGATAATTATCATTTTTTTTACAAACCATTATGAAGGGTTTATGAGTATATACTTCCGTAATGAAAACATTTTTTATGATTATGGATTATATCCACAAACTGTTCAATTTATGTTAAGAGTTTTACAAGTTTGGATTTACGTATTGAGATTCATAAACTAATCTAGTGTATGCCATTGTTTAGAAATGGTGCCTAGTGGAAGGAATGAAAATCATATCAATTCACACACTCCATGTAGGGATTTAACTCTTGTTGAAGATAATTATAGTGGAGCTAGTGATACAACTGGTGCTGATCAGCTTATCACCATACTGGGACAACTCACTGGGGTTATAAATAATAACCTTACTCGTATGGAGCACCCTGATCCATAGCGTGGAGGATCAATGCTAGATTTCTTCATGAGGAAAAACACACTGATATTCAATGGGAGTAAAAATCCATTAGTGGCTGAGCAATGGATAAATTCTATAGAGAAAATATTCCACGCTTTGGGGAGTATAAAAAGGGAAAAAGTTGTCATGGCATTTTACCGCCTCACTAGAGATGCTAATCAATGGTGGAAATTTATTAAAAACAAAAATTATGACTAGGAAGTATCTAATAGAGAATGGAGAGAGTTTAAATAAATTTTCTTAGAAAAATACTTTCCTCATGACCATCGAGAAGATATAAAAAGACAATTTCTACGTTTGAGGAAAAAGGGAGATGAGAATGTTGCAAAGTATGAAGCTAACTTTACAAGGTTAGTGATGCATGAAATAGATTATATACATAACCTAAGAAGTAATATTGATCGTTTATTTTATGGGTTAAACCCATTTCTCCATCGAGCATTAGTATCACAATCCTTCTCATCATACGAAGATATTTCCTTGTGTGCTATCAAGAAAGGAAAGGAATTCTCAAAGTCTTAGGACTTTAAATCAAAGCAAGAGAATAAGAGATCTTCTGAACACTCTGGGAAAGGAAATAAGGAAACAGGGAAGAAGGGAAGAATTTAATTTCCACCCTGTGATAATTGTGGAAGGAAGCACTCTGGTGCTCGTCTGAAAATAAAAGGAGTATGCTACAAATGTGGATAAAAAGGCCATATTACTGGTGATTTTAAGGTAAATAAAGATGCTACCAATGTTCAATGCTATAATTGCAAGGATATGGGACATTATTAAAATGAATTTCCTAAGCATCAGGGAAACATACCTAAGAAAAGGACAAGGGATCAAGGCCAAGCTTATGTGATAACTACTGCTGAGGTTGAAGCTCCGAAAGACGTAGTGTTAGGTAATTTAATGGTTTCCTCAATTTTAGAAAATGCATTATTCAATTCCGGATCATCACATTGTTTCATATATTCCCTATTTTATTAGAAAATTAGATATTTCCAATTTGATTTAACAAGGGAGTTATCAGTCAAAACTCCTAAGGGAAGTATCATTGCAACAAATATTTGTGAATCGGTCCTCATTAGAGCACATAAATGTTCTTTATCTACCGATCCCATCGTCATACCCATGATTGAATTTGATATAATCCTCGGTATGGATTGGATTTCATACCATGATGCAAAAAATTATTGTAAGATGAAGTAGGTTAGGATTTTTTATGACGATGATAAAGAACACATTATCTTTAGAGAATAATCCCCACCACCTGATTCTTATCTAGATCCACCCCCAGTAGCTCAACTAAATTAAATTATTGGGGAGGAAGATAATGAAATAACTGTTGGTGAGGAAATGAATATTCAAAGAGAGTCTGACTGCCTCACCGTGATCGAAGCTATTAATCACAACGACGGCGTCCTCCAGTCTTTTGGATTCATCATTTAGAGAATTCTCTCGCTTTGCCAATGCTTCTCATGTTGTACCTTCTCCTTCACCAAAAGGGAAAGAAATAATGCGGCCCCTGAGCTTGTGGACTCAATCCCTTTCGACTATAACCAACTCTAGTTGGACAATTTCCCTTCATGGCTTAGCATTTGTACTTCGGCTGATCTTTGTCATTAATGTTACATGCCTCCTTCAAAAAAAATTATCCCATACCCCTCTTTGATGATTTGTTCGACCAACTTCATGGAGCTCAGTAATTTTCAAAGATTAACTTTTGATCTAGATATCATCATTTGTGTGTGAAGAAGGATGACATTCCGATGATAGCATTTAGAACTAGGTATGGAAAATATGAGTTTACAGTAATGCATTTTGGATTGACTAATGAACGCTCTGTATTCGTGGATCTAATTAATAGAGTTTTCAAGGAATATCTCAATGATTTTGTGGTGGTATTAATTGATGATATCTTGGCATACTCCAAAATCTATGAAGATCTTGAAAACCACCTACGCATTATCCTGAAGACTCTTAGAATACATGAATTATATGGGATGTTTAGCAACTGTGAATTCTAGCTTCAGGAGATTTCTTTTCTTGGCTATATTGTCTCCAAGTATGGAATCTCTGTCGATCCTTCTAAGACCAAGGCAATCCAAGAATGACCAAAACCGATGAGTATAACATAGGTATACAGTTTTATAGGTTTAGCAGGTTATTATTGGCATTTCGTCCAGAATTTTTCACGATTGGATAACCCACACATAAAGGGGTTTAATTTGTTTGGAAAAAGAGTGTGAAGCATGTTTTGAAGAACTGAAGAGAATATTAGTCAATGCTCATATTTTTACTCTACCATCGTGGAGTGATGGGTTTGTTATTTATAGTGATGCATCGAAGAAAGGACTTGGTTGTGTTCTTATGCAGAATGATACAGTTATTGTCTATGCATCACGACAGCTGAAAATTCATGAGAAAAAATATTCTACTCATGATCTTGAGTTACCAGCTGTAATATTTTCTTTGAATATTTGGAGACACTATCTCAATGGTGAAAAATGTGAGATATATACCAATCACTAGAGTTTGAAGTATATTTTCTCACAAAAAGAACTCAACATGTGGCAAAGGTGATGGCTTGAACTACTAAAGGATTATGATTGCACTATACACTACCACCTGGGGAAGGAAAATAAGGTGATAGATTCTTTGAGTAGAAAGGATCATGTATTTTTGAACAAGATTAGAGTTTTAAAGGATCCTATATATATAGATCTAGTAAAGATGGATATGGGAATCACCATGGAAGGTGAAACATTAATACTTTTTCAAATGGTTGACAAACCATCTTTACTAGAAAGTATAAAGAGTTCTCAGACCGATGATGAAGAGTTTCAAAAGAATATTAAAGATGTGAATGATGGGATATTGATTGACCTTGTGTATGAAGATGGAATTTTGAAATTTGGGAAGAGACTTTGTGTTCCCGATATACCTGATTTAAAAAGGTAATTGTTAGATGATTCTCATAGCTCCAATTTCTCTATACTCTCTGGGATCACCAAAATGTATAGAGATTTGAAGGAACATTTTTGGTGGGACAAAATGAACAGGGAAATTGATGATTATGTGTCAAGATGTAGGATTTTTCTACAAGTGAAAGCTAGAAGGCAACAGCCTAGAGGAGTCTTTCAACCTCTTCCCATACCTGAGTGGAAATTGGATAATATTACGATGGACTTTGTCATGGGACAACCAAATACTCTTAAAAGGAATGATGAAATATGGGTCATTGTTGATCATCTTACCAAGTCTGCATATTTTCTTGCTATAAGAGAAGATTTACCACCTAAACGATTAGAAAGACTATATATTAATGAAGTTATTAGACTTCATGGAGTACCACTATCGATTGTTTCTGATCGTGATCCATGTTTTACATCAAGATTCTAGAAAAGTCTTCAGAAATCCCTGGATACTAAACTTCGTTTGAGCACTACCTACCACCCCCAAATAGATAGACAATCAGAACAGACTATTCAAACCTTAAAAGACATGTTGAGATCTTGCTAACTTGACTTTCAAGGTATGTGGGATCAATATTTACATCTGTTATAATTTTCCTATAACAATAGCTTCCATTCAAGTATTCGTATGGCACCATATGAAGCGTTATATGAAAAGAGATGTCGCACAACAACCTATTGGGATGATTTTGGTGAAAGAAAACTCATAGGCCCAGAACTGTTGGAGGAAATGATGGAAAAGGTGAAGGCAATCCAAAACCAAATCAAATTATCTCAATGTAGGCAGAAGATCTATGCCGATAACCGAAGGAAGGATTTGGAATTTTAGGTAGGAGATCATGTTTTCTTGAAGGTATCTCCATGGAAGGGTGTTATAAGTTTCGGTAAAAAGGGTAAATCGAGTCCCAGGTACATCGGACCTTTCAAAATTCTAGAATGAATTGGGGTTATAGCTTACCATTTGGCAATGCCGCCATGTCTCTCCAAAGTTCACGATGTATTCCACGTATCACTGTTGAGAAAATACATGTATGACCCAACGCATGTACTTACCTATGAGGAATTTGAACTAGAACCTGATTTGTCTTATTGTGAAGAGATTGTCAAGGTTCTTGATACAAGATAACAAGTATTGAGAAACCGGACAACTTGTCTGGTAAAAGTTCTATGGATAATCCATAAAATGGAAGAGGCAACGTGGGAACCCGATGAACTTATGATGAAAAACCACATGAGTATTTTTATGTCGTAATATTCTAGAAATTTCAAGGAAGAAATTATTTGAAGTAGGGGGAATGTAACACCCCAAACTTCCATGGTACGCTTATCTTTGAATAATAAAGTAGCATGTGTTGTACGCAACTTCGAGTTCTAACACACTACAACCAATCAAACTAGCCATTATGAATAGTAATACCCACTTTTTGAAATTTTATAAATTTTATCTTTCAAAATGGGCTTCATTTTTGGATTCGGAATATCAAAATTAGTCAAGGGTGAATTTTGGTATTTTTCTGAAAACTTTCAATTTTTGATGAATAGTGAAAAACATTGAGTCATAGTTTAAACCTGAATTTTTAATTAAATAATTATTTATTTTATTTTATTTTATTTTGGGTAAAAATAGATATATAATACCTATATATGTTTAATTTTATTCATTGGATTCAGTTTATAATAATTTTAGACATATAAAAATTTTATTGAACTTTTCACCGTCTTTTACCTACCTACTAGGGGAATTTGTAAATTCACATAAAACTTAATTTTACCGCTTCTATGAGTAGAATTTCAAAAATCTGAGAGACATATTTGATATCAATAATAAAAATGTGGTTCAATAAGATGAAAATAATTTTTGATGAAAAGTAACTTTTTACTTTTATTTACCATGGTTAAAAGTACATGGGGTATTTAAGGGTAAAAATGATATTATTATTACCCTAACACATGTCCTAATTCTTTTGGATAAGTACAATTCGACCAAAAACAACCTTAGGAATAAAATATGAACCTATTTGGTCCACTTTTATTAGATTAGGACAATTATTTTTATTTAATTCAAAGAAGAGTTAAATGATTTAAAATCAATGTTTAATAACTAAAACATTTTTAATATAGGGTTATAGATAAGATAAATTCGATTATAAATATTCAATATAAAGATAAAGATATTTCCTAAATAATGGTATTTTATTTATAATTTTTAGACATTAAATAATTTACTTTATTTATGACACAATGGTGATGCAGTAATTACCTAATTAATGAAATATTAAAATAATTGATATTATAAATATCCAAATAAATGTAATTTGAGACTTTTTATGAATTAAACTAATTTTATAGGTTAATATGACATATTAGGGTTGGTTAGATGAATTTTTTTTAAGTAATAATTCTATTATAAATTTAGAAAAAACAAAATACCAAATAGTTTCAAAATTGACATAAAAAAGTTTTTAAAACACATATTATATTATTAATTGATATTCTATTCTTAAAAATCTAAAGTTCGGCCAAAATAATTACATAATGATAGGTGTATCAGTAATGAACCACTTGGGGTTCTCTTGTGCAAGAACCCAGATCTTCATTTTCAGGTATGTCTTTCTTTTTTCTGGAGTTTTTGAGAAAAGAGGAGTTTCTGGAAATTTTTGAAGTACACGCTGTGTACTTTATGAGTACACTCCGTGTACTCCCTTATCGCTCAAAGCCGTGTGATGGTCGTGTCCGTGCCATACACACGGTGTGTGGGGTGATGTGGAGGCCGCTTAAAGTAGAGTATGGAAAACCGAGTACACGCCGTGTACCCCAGAAGTACACTGCGTGTATTTTCTTTTTTTCATTAAACAGACTGGGGTCATGCCTAATTGCCAGAACGACCTTCTTCTAGGTCTCGTTCAGCCGATAGCTCTCGTACGGCCATGATTCTTCTCTAATCCCCTGAGCTTTCATCCAATCTCTGTTTCATCCGTCGTCGATTGTGTTAGAACCTCAACGATGAGTTATCCCTTCTCCTTGAGCCTTGTTTTCCAATTCCTCATATTCCTCAAGATATTGTGGGTTGAGTGTTTTGGAAGTTTTCTCAGATCTTCGACCTTCTAAGGAGAATCAATCATCGTGGTTCAAATATATAGATCTCCTAGCATTGAGGTAGGTGGTTTGTGCCTTTCTGTAGGAAGTCTTTGAATATTTTGTGCAATTCCACCAATTCCATTGAATGGGGTCTTGTGTGTGTTTCCTATTTCGACCAGTTTTTGCCTTCTTTTCTTAATTGTTTGAGTAGAGGTAAATCCTTATGAATGGGGTAATTTCTAATGTGCTCTGGATGTTTTTCCATGCATGTTTTTCTTGTCAGGCGTTTTGCCAGTTTCCATGCCTAGTTGTAGGATAGTGGAACTGTTGTACTGTTATGTTGATGTGCCTTATAATGTTATCCAAATAGTTCTTGAGGTTTACTAGGGGTGATACGTGTGCTTTTCACGTTTCTTTTACACAGGGCTGAGAGAACCTAGTGTACTGGACCATAGAGATAATGGACATAAGGCCTTCTCCTGGGTGTCTTTAATTTACGATGCGAGACTACAGGGGGAATTGATGTTGAGTGCTTCCTCAGAGAGTCTGTAGTTCCTCGACGCGGGCCACAGGGGGAATGAGACGTTGAGTGCTTCCCCAGAGAGCCTTTAGTATGATATGAGCCTATAGGGGGAATTAACGATGAGTGCTTCCTCAGAGAGTCTATTCTTTTGCTGAACCAAAGGGGTGAGACTGTGTGCGCTTCCCAGAGGGTTGCTAGTACTTGTAGGTTGAACCATAATGGTTAGGCTGTGAGAACTACCTAGTGGGTTACCTGTTGTTCTTCTTGTTGATTAGCTGTTACTTGTGTACTTTATATACTAGACTCTGCGGATTGTAGCTGATGTGAGTTTCTTATTTACTACTTCCTGTATTTTTTCTTCCATGTATTCACTGACTGTTAGGCATAGATCTTTGGGTGGTTGCCTACTGGTACCTTGTCTCGCACCCTGTCTAGGCCATGCTTTTGGGCCCAAACAGATTATATTGTTGCGGGTATAGATAAGGGAAACCACCCTTCAACTTCAGGTACTTGACTTGCTATGGAGCTGGAGATCATGGGACCAAGCTGTGGCTTTCGATGCTAAAGAGTATACCTATTTTTCTTTTTCACTTTGGTTTAGTATTGTATTTAACATTGTGACTTTTTTGGATGCTTTCCTAGACATATGTATCATGCATCATTTTATATACATGTGTGTGTGTTCCAGTTGTTTACTGTTAGTCTTCCGCTATTGATAATTTACTCTTGTATGGATGGTTATGGTTTCTATTGTTGTCTAAATGTTTTTCTTCCATTGTTTACTCTACCAATGAGGGCATATTTTCTCCACTATCACACCCAAGGCCCTCACTGCTTGTCGGTAGCCTCTAGCGTTTGGGGAAATTCACTTGAGTCCATGTGACCAACCGGGTACGGGGCACCTCTGGATGGCTTTCGGAACTGGTATGTTACATCTTGGAATTATATAGTAAGTTTATTAACCATATAATATAAAAATACAAAGAGACATGTTAAATTTCAAACTATTTAACTAAAAGTAAAATCTAAAAGATAATGTTAATATAGTGACCCAAACCTATATAAAACCAATTGGTTGAGTGGTTTTCGACCCATCCTCACCTTATCCTTTAAATAATCCATCTTGAAGCCATTATAAACCGAAAATGATTTTATTATAAAATAATATTTCTAGCTTTTCCTAAGGTTCCCCTCACCCCTCTTATAAAAGGGCACTCCCACTTGTCTCTAATTCACACTTTCAAAGCCTTTTGGCTCATCCCACCCTTGCCCAAATATCCTTTCAACTTCCCTTACTTAATCCTAGAGTCATTCCTTTAGTCAGAAATCCAACTTAAGGATCCCTTTTGATCAAATCAAAATGAAGAACCCAAAGAAGAGGTAATAATTTCACCACCCTCTTTCAAGTTATTTTCTTCTTCCACTTCTTCTTTCTTTGTTATTTCCATTCTAAAATAATAAATCTAGTATCTTTTATATACTGTGTTGTTATTATAAATATGGTACAACCATTTTCATTATTATATCCATCCTTTGAATGAAATTTCACCATACGTGCGTACGTACAGCTTACCATCTCCACGTCATGGTGTAATTGTTATTCAATACATTATTATTTAAATGGGTATAATAATGATGTTTAATTGATGTAAATAATGAATATAACATGATAATGATTCTATATATATGATATAATATCAAATTACATATTATTTTAATATCAAAATAATGATATTGTTGCTTTCGTCCCGATCCGGTATGAGTTTGTGTTTTTTCGGATGATCTGTGGTTCTGGAGTGTTGTTGATGAAGATCTCCCCATTGGACATCCTTCATCATGGATCTAGTGCGGATTGGTGTTTTTGTTGTTACTCTGGTTCTGTTTGTGCTTACTCAGGTTTTATTTCATCTCTGGTGGTCCTCCTCTGCTCTTATTGCCCTGTGCCCCCGTGCACGACCCCACTTTGGTCCGGTCCGAGGGTGTCTCGGGCAATTTGGGATGGTGCTGGTGGTCCCAGTGGTGGAGGTTCTCCCAGTGGTGTACTCTGACGATTCTGCCTTTCTCCTGGAAACAGTGGTTTGGGGATCACCTACGGCGTGGAATTGGTGGGATGATGACATTGTTGTCTGAGCGGTGATGGGAAGGGTGACGTGGATGCGTGCAGGGCAGCGATGAGATGGGTTCTCAAGATCCGATGTGATCCATTATTTTGGGTCGGGTCTTGCCTTGGGTTGGGGGCTCCTTAGCCAGCCTGCAGTTTTTCGAATGTTTGTTTGGTTCTCACTTATCCATAAAGTGATTTATTTAAAAATAAAAAAAAAATTGTTTTGCTGATTAACAAACCAATGTTAAAAGATCATATATGATATCATATTAATTTATATCATTCTTGTATAATTTAATAATTATTATTTCACCATTATACTGGAGGTTAACCTACCCTTGACCAAGAAAAATTACAAGGTAAGGGTTAGTTCTACAATCTCTTCATTATCCGAGGTTGTTTATACGTAATTATCAACTGGGACCTCTTTATCATCCACATCCATGTTTCTCATAAATGTATTTCAAAATATTTTTAAATTTTACTAGACAATGGGTTAAAGTCATTTATACCCTTATGTGTTTTGAAATGAATCTTTCTGTCATTTTCCAAACAAGGTACTTTTTGACCTTTTTGACAAATTTAAGGTAAGAATGTATTTTTAACTTATACGGTGGGTGTGGATATTTTCCTCCATTATAACATCATCAAATCTTCCCTTACAGTATTATAAGAATATTTTCAAAATAAATGTTTTCTTTATAATTATGTGACTTTTAAATGATTTCAATATAGAAATATATATTTATCTAAAAAGGGTTTTGATTTCATCTATTTCAACATCCTTTGATAGATTTTATGTTTATTTGAAGTTGATTTATTATGATACAAAACTTCCATATTATATTGAATGTTTTGTTATATGTTTAACTATGGATTTGCTATTTTTATACCATTCATGGTTTATGGTTAATGTGTTGACATTTCTTATGCTAGTTTTAATACGAATGTTTATTATATGTTTAAACCTTTTCATATGTGGAATGTATTAGACTTAGTAAGTTATAAGTGGAGCCCATTATAGCTCCTCGATGCATCAGTAGGTCTCATGAGACAACTAGACGTGGAATTGGCTGACGCCTTTCCCAATTTTATATATGGTTTTGGCTGACGCCTTAATAATTTTTAGACGTCTTGGCTGAGGATTTGACAAAATGTTTCAGAATTTCTGGCATTATACATTCCCTCATTACGAAAGTAATATTGATGGTTCATGTGGTCATTATACTAGTAGAATAAGCATGATTGTGTTTTATTATGGCATTATTTAATCATCTCATATTCCTTCCATAAAAGTATTCTTGTTTATTATTGGTAAAGGCATGTGGTTTCAATTATTCAATATGCTTAATATTTATGTCATTTTTTGTTGTATTGCTTACCCTTACTAAATGGTTGATCTCACCCCTTTCTTACGTTTCATTTTCCCAGGATATGAATAAGATAGTTATGAGTGACTTTCAGGCATAATCTAGGAGGCTTGGATGTTTCTAATGAAATATATTCCTGTTGTATTTCTCATCAAGCTGTAAAGTTGAACTTGTGTATTAATCTTGTTTCTAATAATAATAAACCGATCGGTCTTTTGAGACATGATTTCCTTGTGATCATGACAATGTTATGTAATAATTCACCAACTCTGGGTAACTTAGGTCGGGGTGTTACACTCATGGAATCATTTCCAAACTATAACGAATGAAATAATTTTGAAATATATAATGGAAATGGTACCATATACTTTCTCTATTTTACTAAAAAATTATATAATGAAATTTTTATTTATTTCTCATTATTCCTTTCAGACTCCATATATTTTAGAATATTACCGTAATAAATTTTACTTAATGGCCACTAGAAAATCCCATAGAGGATTTCAGACTATTCTAATGAAGTTACATATTAGATATATTGAGTGGAAATAAATCCCCACCCACCACTTTGTTATACAAACATTATAAACTAGGAAATATGTATTTCTATTATAAATCATCGCAATGAGAAATAATTCCAGGTGAATTTTGATCGATAATATATTATTTGACATTATTTATTCTATCCAACTTGATTCAAAATTATTAATTTATTAAATATTAAAATAGTTCTAAATATAAAAAATGTGCATCAAAACCAGTGTACCCCTATTGAAAAGGATGGGTATGCATAATTAGAGTAGAAATTGGTATGTATTTTAAATAAACAATATAATTTTAATTATTTTATTTGAAATAAAAAAATGTTCCTTTGTATGTATGGAGATTGATGGATCAAAATTTTAAGCCACATCCATGCCACATCATGTGCTATCGAAGGAGGCTTGTGTAAATAAATATGGTATATTAGTTAATGAAAACAAAAAATATGTATGGGAATCATGTGTAAGTATGACATAATTGTAATTCGTTATGATTTATAAATATATTACATCAAATAAATGTGTTTATATTTTTTATATATTTTAGACAGAAGAATCGGCAACGGTCATACCAGAAGAAAAGTGACTTTCAGTAGATTTGAAGCAGCCTGAACAATATGCTCACCTTAGAGAATTAGGTTTTAGATTCACTTCTTGAACATATTTTGAGAAGATAAAACCATGTGAAGATACATATAATATTATGAGATGAATGTAAACACAAATATATTCACTTCAAGATATTATTTTAGGGTCTGGTTTGGCAGACCAATGTATAAGAAAATATCAAAGAATATTGGGGGTGGAGAAAAGATCCACACATGATCAAAATGATCCTTCTAGATTTTGGACTAGTCATTCCCCCCAAACCATAATCAGGGTAATCAATTTTTTCATTACTCTTTCTACTAATCGGGGTAATCAATTCTTCATAGTTATTTTTTTCTGATAGTGACTTCTCTCTTCTAGTTCTAGAGAAACATTTATTAACATTTCAACTTGATGAAGAGACCACATTTAAAGATAAAGATATTTCTTACATTAACGATGAAGAAGAAATATTTGGATCTTCCATTACAGAGAGAATTGGTCTTGAGTCTCTAAATGTGATTCTCAAGCATGAATGGGTGGGTGTCTCAATTATAAATACATACATAAGGTATATTTTCATTATATTTTAATCCAAATAATTAGATAAATATGTTTACTGAAATTAATAACTATTTATATTTTGTATGGGAATTTGTATTACAACTATAAAAAGGGAAGATTTTGCAAAGCATGACATGAATTCACTAATCCCAATATCATTTCTATGATAGAAATTGATTTGGATAAAAAAATAAATAGATAATAAATAAGACAAGTTAGTCAAACAGTTTAATAAAAAAAGCATCAGATGACATACTCTTTTTTATTTCTAAAATTCAAGGGTAAAACTCTAGAATCTAATCACATAAAATTTATTTTTAATTTTTTTCTTTACTTAATTTCTTTTCTAGGAATCACTGGATGTTGATGGAAGTCAACATATACAACTAGAATATTTATTTTTTAGATTCAATGCATGGATTTCCAATCAACCGACCACACATGATGTGTATTGTGAATAAGTAATACACTATAATCACCATTTTATAGATAAACATCAAATTATATGTTTAGTCAGTGTTTTAATTACAACTTTGTTATGATAGGGAGGTGAATAAATACAGGATAAATTATTGAATGGGGTCAGTGTCTGACAAGATAAAGCCATTGTATTTCTACAAGTGTAACAAAATTAAGGTATATATAGAAAGATTTAAATATAAAAATATTTCAAAACATTTTACTTATTTTGGTCAATTTTTTTGTAGTGTTCGCAACAAGATAATTCAATCGATATGGGATATTATGTTGTAAAATTTATGATCTAAATCATACATAATGAAAAGACCAGTATCCCCCAATAGGTAATTTTTTATGTTAATTAAAATTTCATTAAATATATTTCATAATAATTTTTTTTTATATTTTTTCAGTACTATCATGATTTTCAAAAAAAGAGTTACTCATAAGATGAAATAAATATGTTGAGAGATGAGTGGGTAGTGTGCCTTCTATAAGAATGTATTCCGACAAAATTTTTAGGTGATTACATTCAATTCTTATAATCTAGTATGAGTTATGACCTTCGAAAGATATTTGGGTTGTAAAGCCTTAGTGTCGGAATACTTATATTTTTTTATCTCTTTCTCAAGGAGAAGATTAATGGAAAAAGTAAATTTACTTAGAAGAACTGACATGAAAAAAATAATTTTTTTTGGAAAAACAAAAAGGCGGGGGTAGAGACAGAGGCTAAGGTTGAGGCAGGGAAGGAGGTGAAGGAAAAGGCAGAGCCGGAGTCAAAGACCGACCTGCAGGAGGAGGTAGAATCGAAGACTAAGGTAGAGACTGAGGAAAAGGAGGATAAGAAATGATGAATTGAAAACAATAAAATTGTTTTTCACTGAATTAGAATAATGATAATACCATGATTGTGTTCGAGAACTATTGTTTAAAAGTGCACACCATACTTTTTACTTAATATAAGATCCATTGTACATCTATATAGTTTAAAAAAACATTTCAGTAAAAAACACATGAGGCATACTCAAAACTAAGAAAACATATTCATATTGGTTTGTTAATTTAGTACAATGATCTATACATCATTTTTTGATGTGTAGGGATCATCCACACCAAAATATTATGCACAATGTGACTTGTATGACTCAAAGTTCATCTTTTTATTTAAAAGTAACATTAATTTTAGTAAAAAAACAACTGACATAATCAAAACCATGAAAATGAATTTAGATTGTTTTTTTACTTAAGTAAAATGATATGTACGTTATTTTTGACATTTAGGGATCAGCTTCACCTAAATCCAATGCACGGTGTGACTTGTTTAACACAAATTGTGTCTTTTTATTTAAAAATGACATTATTTTTTATCAAAAAAACAACTAACTTACTAAAAACTAAGAAAACACATTCTGATTGTTTTGATAATTTAGTAAAATTATTCATGATTAATTTGGGACATCTAGAATTTAGTTGTGCCTAAACATGACACACATTTTGAATCCAAGTGTGTGTGTTTTATTCAAAGTTGATATTAATTTTAGTAAAAAACAGCTAACATACTCAAAACCAAGAAAATGCATTCAGATTGTTTTGTTAACTAAGTAAAATGATCCATACATCATTTCTGACCTGTAAGGATTAATCTCACCTCTATCCAACACATGGTGTGACTGTTATGACTCCAATTTCATCTTTTTATTCAAAAGTGTCATTAATTTTAATCAAAAAAACAACTGACATACTCAAAATAAAGAAAATGCATTCTAATTGTTTTGATACTTTAGGAAAAGTATCCATGAGTAATTTGGAACATTTATAATTTAATATAACTTCAAAACAATGTTTGGTGTGACTGGTATGACTCTAAGTGTGAATTTTTTGTTCAAAATTCACATTAATTTTCCTAAAAAACAATTGACATACTCAAAACATAGAAAATGCATTTAGATTGTTTTGGTAATTTAGAAAAATAATGTATTCATCATTTGTGACATGTATGGATCAACCTCACATCAATATGATGCACGGTGTGACCGGTATGACTCTAAGTTCTTCTTTTTATTGAAAACTGAAATTAATTTTAATCAAAAAACATCTAACATACTCAAAAATAAGAAAACTCATTTTGATTGTTTAGATAATTTAGGAAAATAACCCATGAATCATTTTGGACATATAGTATTTATTTTTTCCTTAATCCAATGTATAGTGTGACCGGTATGACTCTAAGTGCCTCTTTTTTATTCAAAACTAACATTAATTTTAATCAAAAAAACAAATAACATACACTATAATAGTGTTTTATTTTTTTATATTTGTGTTAGAAATTTTATTTCATTTAAATTCAGTATTTTCATCATATTATGGTAATTTTTTGTTGTTTATACTGATGTAGTGTGTTGTTATATCACATTGCACTTGTTTTTGGTGATACAGTGTGTTGTAGCATCACACTGTAGTTTTCACCATTATCAGTTCTACTAAATTCACTGATAAATCTTTCTTTTATCAGTGCTTTTGGAAGCACTGCTAAAGGAATCAGTTTTAGGTGCTTATACAGGCACTTATAAATTCTATCTATATCATAACAATAAAAAGTTCTTAGGTATCATACTTTTATCAGCATAAATAAAAATGCTAATAAATCATACTTTTATCAGTGCAAATAAAAACAATGATAAAAGATTTTATTTATCATTTCTTCTAAAAGCATTGATAAATGTATTATCTATCAAAACATAATAAACATGATGATAAATGGGGTATTTTATCAGTGTTCTTATTTTCACTAATAAATATTCCCTTTATCAGCGCTTTTTTAGCGTTGATAAAAGATATGTACTTTTAACTACGATAAGGTTATCAGCATTTTTCTAGAACTGATGAAGGCTGATTCTAGCATTGTTATAGCTAGGTTTTGTAGTACTGTACTTAGATTCATATATGATAACTTATAAGTTAAAACCATTTAAAAAAAGTCATAGATCACAATTCATAATATATCAATTATATCAACAAATAAAGGAATAAACTTTTATAAGTAAATTATTCTAAAATATATGCATGAGATAAACATTTACGATTAATTTATAAATAAATCTAAAAAATAACACTTCATAATTTTTTCCTTCATTTTAAAAATTCAATACTTTTAAATATAATTAATTTATATTCCTTTCCTAATATGAAATACTTCATATTATTACTTATAAGGAATTAATATTGAATATATTATTTTAATAAATTATATAGACTTTATAAACCATTTCCTATTGTCTCAACAATTTACATACGCAAAATGTCATATTTTTTAAAAATAAATTAATCCTTCAACAAATCAATCATAAAAACAAATATTTATTTGATTAAAATAATTTTATAAAATATGGACTTAATTTTATCAAAATAAATTATAATTATGAAAAAAATCATAATTATAAATAAAATCTCTTTTATATATGGAATTGTTTTTTAATCAATAAAAAAATGTTATAAATCATTCATATTATCTCAATATAAACATTTTAAATATTAATGAAAATTTAATCATATGAGTTTCACTAATATAATATAAATTATATCCATTATACATCAATATCTATTTCATCCAATTAAATCTTTATAGTCTCATGATTTATTCCAATTTTTATCCATAAAGATATATAATTATTAACTTGTTTATTAAGTGAAACATAATACTCAGTTTATATAAATAATTTGTATATATGAATATTTAAAATGAATAAAATAACCAATAAAAAATTTATTTACCTTCTAATGGTGAGATAAAACTGTAAAAGTTTCATATTTTATTTAGGCATGAAATTATCTTATTTATATTGCCTAGCACTTATCTTTTAATAACCATGTATAAACCATAATCATTTTATGACAATATGTTAAATTTATATATATTTGGCTTGAATCATATATTATGACAGATATAGGAATTATCATTCGTAATATATGATTAGATTAGTTGTGTACTCAAATTTTTAATTTCTATGAAAATAGTAAATTTATTATGCATGGGATAGTTATATATCAATTTTTTTGTCGAAAATTAAACAATATTTACACCTAATCGAGTAACCCTTATATATCAAATTACCCTTGCATAATAATTTCTATAATACAATGTAAATGACCATATTGGGTAACCCAAATTGAATAGTATAAAGTGCACAAATTAAAATCTCTTATGTATGGGTGACTAAAAATCAATGATCTCACGTGTATTATAATATGATTCAATTATCTACTTTAACACAACCTAGATTTCTATCGTACCTTATTATATCACCCATATTGTATATTATAGAATATGTAAAAATAATTTGTTTTTAACGAATATAACATTATGATACATATCACTCATACCCTACATTATAGAAAAAAATATACAATATCTAATAATGTATTGCTATGTAAAGAAATCTGATGATACGAGGGATTAAAATATTCTACGTCATATCATAATCTAGGATATATCATCAGGTAGATTATGATAATCATGATATTTATGCTATAAATAAAATAAAAAAAGTGATTCATTTATAAAGGTGGCTCTGATACCACTGATGGGTTTTATAGGATCATCTTATGATCATTACAGTTGAAGAAATACACACACACACACACACACACACACACACACACATATATATATATATTCATGATCTATAATCAAGAATAATAATTCCTAAAAATAACATAAAATTCATTCATAAAATGAAGAAATAGCCATAAATATCAAGAATGAATGAGTTATCTTGATGGTCATCATTAAGAAAAAATTACCCAACTCTTTCCTCTTTGGGATGAAACCATCACCCAGGACATATGTACGCAATGAGAGGGTCACCATTATAAAAAAACTCATATTTTCCAAAATTTTACACTCAATTAATCTTGAAACATACCCAATGTGCATTATGGATCTCTATTGGCTAGAAATGAGTGACACAGTCTTAGAATTTATCTATAGGGAATGATTTCTCCCTTGATATAACAAGAATAACTATAATAATTAGAATCTTATCAGGGATATTAGAAAAAATATAAAGGAGTATGCCTAAAAATAATGGAAAATAGAAACGATTTATCACATATACACATCTAAAATGAATAAATAAACAACTAGATAAGATTCGGGATAAGGGATGATACATATGGATCCCAACATGAATAGAAAAGAACCCGAACTAAAAACTACCTCCATAATCTATATGTGACCCTTTTTTCACTCACCATATACTCACCCAACAAATATGAGAATCCCAAATAACCAAAACATCCCAAAATAAAATACCAAATACAAAAAACTATAAATAATATCATAAGAGTGGAATACATAGAATGGTGAGTGTAAGGTGTGACTAAAACTGAGCTTAGTAGGTAAAAAACAGCCAGTTTGTAAAACTCTATATAAAATACATTTCATTTTATACTATTTTGAAATAAAAATATATAGATATCAATTTTTTTTTCATTTTCTAAAAATTCCATAAAAACATCTATCAATATTTACAAAAAAACATTTCTTTTTCCTGTAAAATGAAAATTATCACTAGAAATAAGTTTTTTAATCTTATCCCCTTTTAGAGAAAAAGGCCATCTCAAAAAAATTCAAAAGACACATTAAAAAATAAAATTTTATAATAGAAAACCATTTTAAATATACTTTTTAAATCACTTAATAATTATATTTTTCTAGAAATGGTTTAAAATAGTTAATAAAAATATATTATAAGATCTTACTCTAATAAATAAAACACTAATTAATTACATTAATAAATAATATAAATGAAGTAAAAAACCATAAGTTCCAAGAATTTAAGGGAACATAAATAAAATATAGTTTCATAATTAAGCATGTTAAATTCTTAAACATCACATGAAGTGACCATACACATTTTTTGGATGAACTATCAGTAGGGTAATTGATGTATCCCAATGTAAATAACTAGCCAACTTACCCTAAACTAACCTCACCAGTGACCCGTCCCCCATGGCCTCTGATATAATGGTGGAACTAATTCATATAATCATGATTAAAGAGAAACCATATCTCATCCCCCACTAAGATTTCTATGATTACCTTGTGTGTCAATTGATTGGACATGGTAAATAACAATCATCAATAAATCAAAATAGTAAATTACCAACTCACCTATTGGTCTATAATAAGAAAAACCTTTATCACATCAATAATACCATATATTAAGCATTACCCTTGGTCCAAATTAAATATCACAACAAAAAAATATATCCCACTTAGGGGGTCACACATCGACAAGGGGATCGTGAGGTTGACCCAAAACCAAACTCCATTTAGAATACTTTAAAGGTTCCAAATGTGCCATCATAAAATTAGACCTGATATTCCAAGTAGTTTCGATAATAGTATTCAATTTCACATAATACCATTTTGAAAAATCCATCATTAACAATTAAATTCTAAAATATTTACAAAATAATATCCCAACCCTATTTTAAAAAAATAAATTAATTTAACAGACAAAACATTTTCCATCAAAAATCCTTTTAAATTCTCAACACCACTTTTGAACCAGATCATGATCAAATCAAGGTAAAATAGCTTCTAAACATCACATTTAATTTAAAAAAAATCTTATATAATTATTTAATACTTATAATTTCAATTTACGCTTTAAATTCCATGTAAAACTCTTAGTTCATATTAAATCCACCTCGAAAATAGATTATTACTCCTCTAATTTATCACAAAAACAATTAAATTAGAAAATGAGACACTTGAATTAATAAAAAATGAAGTGAAATGACAATTTATAGAAACTAAAAATGAAATATACCCCTATTCAACAAAAATCATACTAGAAGTCATCACCTATGATGTGTAATTCTCCAACTAGACTCAAGTTTCCACAAGAGAGTGCTAAGAAATAAAAACACTAAGAATAAAACACCCTGATCCACTAAAATAATCACAGTATCCACCTAGGGTTTTCAGAAAAAGGATATATCGAGTTATATGGTTAAAAGTTAAAGGAAATGACGGAAATAAGAATATAGGATGGTATAAATTGTGTGTAACTTATAATAAAAGAGGTGTAAGAGGATTGGAATCACTAAAGGAATGAATAGAATCCTCCAAGGATGGATTCTAGGCTTGTTAAAATTAGTGGGAATGAAAAGAGAGTAATAAATGTTAATATTCAGCTAGGGGAAAATGGTAAACCACATCAATTATCTAATTAGGAACCTCACATGATTTGTCTAGATGGTTTGTTAAACCATCCACCAACCATGAGGGCCTAAAAATAATAAAAAATCACGCCTACATGGTTTGGCCAAATGGTTTACTAATCATTCTCTAAAATTACAGAATGGATCTGTCAAAATAAAAATCCATACCACAAACTTTTCACATGTTTCACTTAATTATGTACAAGAAAGTATTCAACAAACAGTCTAAAAATGTGTAACCCATATATATACTCCTATTATCCATCAAAATATTACACTAATTGTGCAAGTCAAACAATTCATGTTCAAAATGAATTAGAAAGAACTATACACTAGTGTCATTGCATGGTTTCTCCTAAACCATGTTGGGTAATTTTTACATAGAATTAAAAATTCCATAAAATTATAATTAATAATAAAACTGATAAGAATTTAATTTACCACAAAAAATATTTAAAATAATAAATATAAATGTTTATACGGTGACACATGGTGTTCCAATATCCTCATCAGGACACTTTTTTCTCCCAAAATGACTTTGTAAAAATTAAATTAAAATCAAACCACCACCACACCCTGTGGAATGAGGTGAGTTAGTATGTAAATAATAAAAAATAACCTAAGAAAAAAGACCCTCAAACACTAGAAACTTTTGTAAACTAGACGATAAAATCCTTAAACCCATGGAAAGTCTCCCTGTATAATTTTACATGATCATAAGAAATGGAATAGAAGCAAATGCGGATAACCACAGGTCTCCCATAAATTAATTTATTTATTAAATAATGTAATGATAATATAACACAACAAAAAACATGTATTCATAAATCATGTTAATGTTTCTCTAATAATTGCAATAGAATCACCTCAAAATCTATCAAACTCAAACAACCACTAAGGAATCTGACAAGACCTCAAAGGAGGATACAAACAATATAATAATTTCATTATTCATAAGAAAATTCCATAACCAAAAATAACTTCACATTTTTAAAAAACCCCCACACATAAAAACATACAAGAATTCCACAATAAGGAACAACATGGGATTTAGACATGGGTCACCATACTAAATGAGAAAACTAGGCCCATAATCTCATAACATCATCCCATGATGAATTCCACACACCTCGTACCATCATGTTCACATGTACCCAAAGGAAAACTCAATTCTAGTTACCCAGACACTAGCCCAAGTTCTAACATGTTCAACCCATCGATATAAAAACTATATTATGGTCATAACACAAGAAAATATTGGAATAAATAAGAGAAATAAACACAAATAAAAACACATTAACAAAACCTAAGAACATGATGCCATCCACAAAATCTAGAAGATTCACACACTAATATATAACATATAATATGATAATAAGAACCCACCAATAAATAATTTATAACCTTTTACAAAAGTAACCCCCAAATATCCTCTCTAATATATGAGGTTTTTAAGAGGGTCAAAATTCCCAATATTTTTGAGTTTTTTTCTTAAATTTGGTGGTCATACCAACTTAAATTCTTTGATTCAGATAATATTTCCAAGAGTTTTAATATTTCAAGGAATTTTTTGTAGATAGTTATTAAGTCTCAATGAGTGCCTCAATACATTCAATAGGTTTTTGAAAGTACAAGGATTTGAAATACTAGTTTTGGGAAAGAATGATAGAGGTTTATGGTTGGCCCATGATTTGTTTAACCATTTTCCTTAAACTGTGTAGTCTGTTTTCCAAAGGCATGTGTTTTGATTAACTGTACAGCCACTTCTAAGAAAGTGTGCACTATGTTGAATGTGTTCAGTGTCACTCACATGATTAGAATATGGTTTTTCAAACTATGCATACACACCATGTGAGGTATCATCCCTTTGGGAAATTGAGTACCGCACAATATGTGCGTAGTTATCCAAACCATGTGGTAACTGTGCAACTTTTTAAATAGGTAAAAATGATAATTTTACCTCTATTAATTTAAGAGGCCTTATCCTCCTTTACACTCCCATGAATGAATATCCTACATGGATCTCTCTACTTCCACTTTCTAGGATTTTTCCTTCCTTCATCATTTGAGATTTGATTCATGAACAATTTTAAGCTACGGATTTATATATGCAAGGCCTTCAGTAATCTTTCTTCTATTTATCATTTATCTATCCACAAATAATTCTAAATCGATATGAACTCTATTTCTCTATTTTTTGGTTGTTAGTTCAAGACACTATTTTCTTCTGATACATATCCAATTAAAGGTAGGTATTCAAGGACCATGCATAAATAAGTATAAGGTTGGTGGTTTCTTTCTTTTTTTCTTAATTTTATGTTTTTTATAGGGTGAGATATTAAATCTACATGTTGGATTATTTGGTGTAATCCCATAATTAAATAATTCTTGTCTTTAAGTTTATAAATAGTTTTTATGAGATGTTAAAGTGAATTATCTTGCATCTTTTATTATGCTAAGCATGGTATGGTACTTTTGACAAGTTGGGTATGTTGTGAAAGTTTATTTAATTTAATTAATTAAATTTTTATATGATTATATGAGTTCCTTAGGAACATGATAGTAATGGAACAAGATATATGGGGTGATATTGATCACTAGTTTAAGGGTACATGGTTCGTCATGATTGAGGCGACGAGGCCTTTAGGCTGAGGGATTAGCCCGTGAGACTTGAGATAGTGTTGACCATTAAAATTTTGGTGACTAGTTCACATGTGGAAATGGTGTTCCTAGTTTGTTTGGATTAAGAAATTCTGTTGATTTTATCTCACCTTTATTGAATGAAGTTTCCATTGGAGTCATGGTCACACTGATAGCACACAGTTGAGGTGGTGTTGACAACTCATTGTGGGTAGAGGCCTCTATAGATATTGTACCTTTGTTGATGTTATTTAACCTTAGTTATGGAGGAGGTGATAACCATAGAATGACATAGTTGATGGTGATGGAACATCAATTAATGGTGATTGAGATGATCAGTTTGTGGCTGAGGCTCTCTATTTATTCTTGAGGATGATGGATAGAGATTATTGGATGACATATAATGTCATGCCTCGGGAAATCAGTTTGTTAAGTCAAAAGTGATTTATTATCTATGGTAGGATGAATATAACCATACCTTAGGACATCTGGCTATTAATCCAACAATTTCTTTCAAAAAAAAGGTATTGAGACCGAGGACATATTGAAGGTAATTTCATTGGGATGTTGGTTACTTGATTGAGGGAACATGAGGTATCAGATGGCCTGAGGTTCCAATGATATATTTATAGGTGGATCCTGAGGGTTATCCATGATTAATATTCTTTAATGGATGCCTAGAAATTAAGGAATGGGTCATATCCAATTCTAATATATCTTTACAGAAATGTAATTTATGAAAATATATTTTTATTGGGAATGCAATCATATATATACTAGTGTTGTATGGAGTAGGTGAATTCTCATTTGTGGTTGTTGAGAACAAGTGGAAAGAGTTATTTATTTTTATGTGCGAATTGTAAGTATTTATTTATGTATTAATAGATAGTATAACTATGGATGTAATATAGAAACATATTGGTGGAAACCTACTGATTTCATAATCACACCATACACGGGCCCCTTGAGATGCATGTAGACTTTATGGATTTGAGATCAAGTAAGTGATCAGGCTTGGGAGATGGACCTTAGTGATCTGGGATGTGCTGATTTTTCTTGGGGTGGATGGAAGTGGACCAAGGGGTTTCTCTACATTGAGATAGACCTTATTTTCGGTTTTTATATATATGTAAAAATATTCTTGTCCATGGGTGACCTTTCTTATCTATTTTTTATCACCTTATTTGAAGTTTTTATTTATCTACATAGGGTATGATGCCTTTGGGATTATTTTCACTGCTTATTTTATATATTCTTCTACTGTGTTAAGTATCTTACTTCCATTTTTATATTCATTATTTTTTATCTCTATATGTCTATATGGTCTATTTTAGTTATCATACCAAGAGGTCATAGTCACTCAACTATCACCTAGTCAAACCCTCACTTATAGTCAATAGCCTTTGGCCTTTAAAGAGGTGCACCTAAGTCCAAATGTTCAACCATCCCGGAACATAGATAAATATGGGAATCATATCAAGGCACTATAAAAGGTATCAAATGAGTTTATTTTCTTCTTTAGTCTTCCTATTTGAGATATGGTAGACAAGATACTAGGATGTAGTCATAACTGGGTAAAAATATCACGTTTGGCTTCCTCCAGCCTCATGGATGGAGGGTTTATCAAGTTTTTAGGGGTGGTAAATTGATTTTATTCTTTATGATTTTATAGTTTATTTATTTCCACCTCGAGTAGATACCTTTGGTTTCATGTTATTGAATTAAATGGTTTTAATTTTTGGGCCACTATGGCATGGTATGATTACTTATACATCATTGAAGGCACATATGATGAGATGATATATGTATGTGACTATTAATAATTTTTTGGGAGCCTATATTTCACTAAGATGGATTGGGATATTTAAAGTGTAAACCAAAATCTAAATAGAGTTTTCTTTTACAACCTATTAGTGGAATTCTACTCATCTAGTCTTGGTATTTTCTACCTAGTGAGACTAATATCTGATTCTATGTGTATATGATATATGGTTCTAACTCTATTACGGGTGGTTATGAGTAATCAAATGGGGTGATCCATCTAAAATTTCAACAAAAAAACTAGAAACATTTTCCTTCATAGCCTTTTGGTGGAATTATACGCAACCACCCCAGATTGATGATATCCAATGCAGATGATATGTGATGCATGACTCTGATATGGTTAAGTAGGGGGCCGTTAGTCCAAATGATATGTGATACCTTAATATGATATGTGTAATTAGGGGACCATGATTCTGTATGATATATGATACCTAACTCTATTATGGGTTGGTTAGGAGACATTATACTGGATGTCATGTGATGCAGTTGTGGTGGGTGGGTGTATGGGTGGTGAGATGTGATTCATGTTATAGATTTCCCTATCTATGATATATATATATATATATATATTAATTTTCTGTTTTTATATCATGTTTTTTGTATTAAACATGATACCACCAAGATAGATTTTAGTGGAGCATAAGGAGTACAGAGATGTCGTGTTTCTTGAGTGTGCATAGTATAAGGCTTGTGAGGGTCTGGATAAGGCCTTTGAGGGTCTGCATGAGGTCCCTAAGAGCCAAGATGATCAGGATCCATAGGTATATGATTCAGTGTAGGTGGGGTAGTGGAAACAGATGGTAGATTTTGGGCCAATGTTAGATGATCGGCTCAATGAGAGATTGGTGTGATTCATACAAGGTATTGATGTAGAGACCCGAATCTTGACGTACATGGACATTACATTACATTTGCGGAATACTTAGTACATAACAAAAACACACACTAAAGGATCGTAATAGTTTAGTGTCTTTGGAAACTCGGAACGTAATCTTCTAATCGTGGTGAAAGTTCTTCAATATCTCCCATAGAGGTCATCCCCTTTTTTTCTACCTAAAACCTTTCTTTATATCCTGGGGAAAAGAAAACATAAAAGGGTGAGCTCAAATTCTCAGAAAGGGTAAACAAAATAAAAAAATCAATCACATCATATACATAGCTTTTGGAAATCTTAACCTGCAAAAGACCTCATAATATCATAACATGGAATATATCATAGAAGTGAAAATGAGATCCCCATAATCATAACATAAAACTTGAAACTTTGTGGCATGCACACATAATCATGGAAAATTATTTCTTGTTAGTCATGACTCATTGCCAAGACTATCTTAGTGGACAAAGTCCCTTTCTGAACCGAGTTCACTCCTCGTTTCAGTCCTGTATCACTAAACCGAATTAACCTTCCGTTCCAGCCATGTCTATCTCATGAGATATAAAATCATTACCCAATGCATTGGAGGGAGATATAGGTCCCACCCATCTTATAATGAATCCTTTCTTATGTGTGCCACATAATCATAAATCATACATCATCGTATAACACATGTAACAAAAATGGGATTCTTGAAACATCATGACATCATAAATCAATTCATATAAGATAAAGGAATTCATAAAAATAATTCCATCACAACATGATCAAATCAATTTAATAACAGGGATAAAACAGAACCCTTTATTATCTTAGATGGAAAATAATTTTGATAAAACACTTGAACTCCATTCTTGAGGAAAATATCCTTTCTTCTTCAAAAACATTTTTCCTTTCATAACATGTCATACAACTTTAAAATAAAAGAAGTTGATTAAAAATAAACTTGAAAACTTGTAAAGGAAGCTTCTTGGAAATAATGTTTTAAAAATCCATTCATGCCGTATAAGTTAAAAAAAACATTCTTCGTACTTTTGTCGGAAAAGTCAAAAAGTACCTCGTACGAAAAACGACAAAAGATTCCTTTCATACGTATTACTAAAAACTCACCGAAGGGTAAAAATGGATTTAAACAATTTTAGGTGGATGGAAATAATATTACATATTGAGTAAACATGGATGTGGATGATAAAATACACCCCAGTAAATACTTATGAATAAACAATCTCGGATAAAAATGAGATTGTGATATTTCCCTTACCTTATGTCCGACTTGCTTTGTAAGTGTCTGAACCTCCTGTATAATGATTTAAATCATGTTATTGACTTATTCCAGAATCATATTCATTGTTATGATATCATATATGGTTCACTTATGACATTATATTACCCGTTCTTTTGTAAATTCCATGTTAAAGAAGCGTTTTGGGTAAAATCGTTTCATTTATCGTAGGTGTTTTGACATGTTGTTCTTGACATCATTATCATGATCTACTTACTTCCAGAATATAAAATATGATTTATATATCATATATATTCAGTATATATATATATAATAGATAGATAAATAAAATGAAAAACACCGTTCATGGAGACGGTAGTCCGTACGTACGCATGAACGCTGTTTTACTTTCCTTATTGTCTTGAAATGGAAGTAAGTAGATGACATACATATGTATATATATACATAAATCCAGTAGCTTTATAATGTCATATATTTCATTATTATTTCTTATATATACATTATAATCATTCTTAAATGGTTAACATGGAGAATGAATCTCATCGCGTCTTGGAGACGGTATTCCGTACGTACGCACGAGCGATAATATCATTTCTATAAATATTGAATTGAATTGGAGTGTATTATACAATATATCAGAATCAATATGATTTTGTAATAACTATGTATAGTTATTCTTTACACCATTATACCCATCCATGTAAGGTGGTGGTGGAAAATAGATTACACCACGGCGTGGAGACGGTATTCCGTACGTACGCACGCGCGGTGATTTCTTTTTCCGTAGGATGGATAGATGGTGAAATAGGGTTGTTTCATACTTATAATAACATATCAGTATATGAGTGATACTGATGTTATTACTTCATAATGAAACAACCTAAGAAGAAGAAGTGGAAGAAGAAATAAAGATGAAAGAATTGGTAACGGTAATTACCTCTTCTTTGAAGTGCCTCTTTGAGACCTCCTCTTAGGGCACTAAAATTGGTCTTTGAGGAAGACCAGAACCTCTAGGATGTTGCTAGGGAAGTGGAGAGGATAAATTGGCAGGGGTTGGCCGAGCTTGAGTGCTCAAATTGGTGTGAGGAGGAGGGGGAGGAGGTGTCCTTTTATAGGGGAGGAGAGGGGCACCTTAGGAATATCTCAAAATATTATTTTATATTAAAGTCAAAATCGGTTTATAATGGTTCCAAAGGGTCTTATTTCGAAGATAAAGTGGTTATGGGTCGAAATCCTATCAACCAATAGGATTTAGACAAGTTTAGGGTATTATTTTAACCTTATCAATTAGATTTAACTCTAAGTTAAATAATTTAACTTTTACCGTGTCTTTTTGTTTTCTTTCACTATATGGCTAATAAACTTACTATAACATGACAAAAGAACCCCAAATTGTATATTATTAATACATATATCCTTATCTAAGTCATTTGGCCGAACCTTAGATTTTTAGGAATAAAATAACAATTAATAATATAATATTTGATTTAAAAACTATTTTGTGTCAATTTTGACACTATTTGATATATGATTTTTGTGAAAGTCATAACAGAATTATATGTTCGAACCAAGTTGATTAAATCAACACTAATATATCATAGTAACCTAGAAAATTAGTGGAATTCATAAAAAGTCTTAAATTACATTTATTTTGGTATTTATATTATCAATTATGTCAATATTTCATTAATAAGATAATTACTGCATCATTTTTGTGTCATAAATAAATTATATTATTTGATGTCTAAAAATTACAAATAAAATACCATCATGTAGGAAATCTTTTTAGCTTGCTAATGAATATTTATAGTCGAATTTATCTTATGTATAACCCCATATTAAAAATGATTTACTTATTAAACTTTGATTTTAACTATTTTAACCCTTCTTTAAATAAATTAATAATAAATGTCCTAATCTAATCCAAGTGGGCCTAAATGGTCATATTTTATTCCTAAGTTTGTTTTTGGTCGAATTACACTTGTACAATAGAATTAGGACATGTGTTAGGGTAATATTAATATCATATTTACCCTTAGTTACCTTATTTACTATTAACCGTGGTAAAAAAAGTAAAAAGTTACTATTCACCAAAAAAATATTTTCATCTCATTGAACCACATTTTAGTCCTTGATATTAACCGTGTCTCTCGTATTTTCGAAATTCCATTCACAGAAGCGGTAAAATTAAGTTTTATGCAAAATTCAGTTTTTAACCTACCACTTAGTAGTTTCACTATTCATCAAAAATTGATGTTTTTCAGAACAATGCCAAAATTTCATCCCAAGCTATATTTGATATTCCGAATTCAAAAATGAAGTCTATTTTACCAAATTCATTACATAAAAGTTGCATTAATTAATTTTATAATTAAATCCCGCTATTAAAACAAATAGCGTGTTTTTAAGAAACAATATCTATCAAAAGATTGACACTTGTTTATGTCTAGTTTAAATGTGAAACTACATCCAATGACCAACATTGTATTAAATTGTAAAAATATATTCTAAATATACTTTAAAACCACTCAAATTAATAATTTATCACTATTAATTATTTTGATTAAAAAAGTTGTTTTTAATTATAATTTAGTAATTTTTCACTATTCATCAGAATATGAAAGTTATCCGAAAAGTACCAAAATTTCACCTTAGGCTAAATTCGATACTCCGAATCCAAGAATGAAGTTCATTTTGAAAAATAAGATTTATAGAATTTTAAAAAGTGGTTATTACTATTCATAACGGCTAGTTTTAATAATATTTTAATAGCACATCGTTGTTTAGTGAAACTCGGTATTGCGTATTACACACGCTATCGAGGAAGGTCGCGATTGCGTGTAATGCAAGTCAAGTCAAGGATGTGTGTTGTGCAAGCTCCTTTTGGTGTAGCGTACAACACAAGACATTAATAAAATTAAAAAGAATATTTTTTTATAAAATCTTGGGCTGTTACATTCTACCCCCCTTAAAATGAATTTCGCCCTCGAAATTCGTCGGGGTTATAAATGGTTTACTATTTGAAAGTTTCTTTAATAGAAACCCACATCGTAAAAGGGAATACCAAAACTTGGCTTTAAAAACTAAAGTATAAAATGTAACGATTACCCAAATAAACTAATCACTGGGTTTCCACATAGGTGAAAATATGGATATGGAAGAGAAATCTAACCATCATGTTCTGATGGAGAGTGGTAGAGAACATGGCTATGGAAAATCCAGTAATCACAAATCCATAAATTTGTGACGATCTAAGGTACCATCTGATTCATCAGGTATAAGATCACTAGGACAACATTTTTGGTTTTCAAGATCATTTCCCTAAAGTTGAAAATTTGAATTAGAATAAATACTTACTTTATTTTGGTACAATCTCACTGTTGTTCGTGCTTTGAACAATTTCCACTTCATCTCTTAAATAAATGAAGTTGAATTTGTTATTCGTGAAGTGTTAGCAGATCATGTGATAGAATGACAGGTCATTCCATCTGTCTCAAACAAAAGGTTAGCAAAACTTATATACATAAGTCGATCTATAGTGAGATTAATCATATATGGTTCCTAAAATGGACTTATACTTCATATATCATACTGCTTAATATAATAAAACTAGTTTCTACTAAACAGGGACTTCCTGTAGGTCAGTGGTAGGCGATAAAGGCCAGTCGCACTTCGGTTGTGGGTTCGATTCCTACAGCCTTGTCCGAAGCGATGGGCTGTCGCCCGTCCTGCAGGTTGTCCTTTTTCTAAAACTACGTTACTATAACATCCCATCAACAATATCGAAAATCTTCTATCCTTAAACAATACTAACTTATGTCCAACATAATCCAGTCTAATCTTTAGGCTTATACATAATACTGCAGTCCACTCTCATAATATAGTAACAACGATTACCAGAGATTTAATACTGTCATTGATCCCCACATATCACAAGATATGTCTTGTTGGTCACATTCCAAACATTCAAAGTCCTTAATCGTGTATTCTCTTGAATACCTTAGTGAAAACATGAGTGCAGTTAAAAGTTAACACTTTCCACATACCAAAATCCTCAAAATTCTATATACTCAAACCATGATATCACTTAGTCCTTATATCAATCATGAGCTCATGAATACTATTAAACATTTCATTTTCTCGTCTTCATTATGCGCATATCATCTTATTTCCAAAAAATATCTCAATCACTTTGAATACCACATCAATAAATATTGCAATACTCAATGATACAACATTATTTTGGAATCCCATTACATAAACACTTAATCATTCCACCACATCGTTGTCATATTCAACATTTCCAATAGTGATCGCATGTGATTTCCCTTTGTCCTTTGCCTTCAGTGGTTGCTCATGTTGATCATCACTAACCCTTGGATTAGGGCAATTATTAGCATAATGCCCCATTTCCTTGCACTTGAAGCATTGAAGTGTTGGCGGTGTGTTCTCTGCAGTGTTTGCTTTATTCACATCATTATAAACCCTTTTTCCATTACTTCGACACTCAGCTGCTCGATGACCTTCTTTTCCACACTTAAAACATTTTCTAGTCCCTTTAAGACAATCTCCACCATGCTTCTTTCCACACTTTGTGCATAAGGAAACATTCATCTTCTTTTCACCATTATTCTGAGATTTCTCCTTGAACTCCATCTTTCGTTTCTTGTCAAAACCATGAGATGGATATGTAACACCAACTTCCATTTCTACCTTGATAGCACAACGCACAATTTCTTCATAGCTACTGAAGTCTCTTATAGCTAATGATCTTCGAAGACTTGGTTTTAAGCCACAGAAAAATTGATCAACTTTACTTTCAGGTTGGATGATAATTCCAGAAGCATACCTTGCAAGTCTTGTAAAATTTGCTTCATAGGTACCAACAGATTCATCGTCCCTTTGCTTCAGTTCAAGAAATTCTTTCTCCATCTTTATTCGAAGAATACGAGGGAAGTACTTACTGAAAAACAAGTTCTTGAACTCGTCCCATTCCATGGACTCAATTTCATCTCTTGGCCTCGTATTCTTGATAAGATTCCACCATTGATCAGCTTCACCTTCCAAACGATATAATGCTAAGATGACTTTATCATGTTAAGAACATTGAAGAACTGAAAATATCTTTTCAGTAGTACTGATCCATTGTTCAGCCACAAGTGGATCAGAAGACCCACTGAAAGAAGGTGGACGTTGCCTCATAAAGGACTCAATAGAATATTGTTCCCTTCTCTGCTCATTTGGAAGTCCAGAATGATTCATAGCTTGTGTAAGTATAGCAATAAGATTTTGCACTCCATCTCCCATAACATTTGTTTGTTCAGGAGGGAAATCATTGCATTGTCCATTGCATTGATCAACACGGTTCCTTCGGGTTCCAGCCATCGTCTAAAACCCAAAAAGAATAATGTGAGAGGCAAAAATCATGCTAGGGAAAACAACATAATAAAGGGGGAGTACCTTCAATATCCAACATCTTAGGTTTAATTCTATGATCGTTAGCATAATTCTATTACTATAACCTATACGTATACTTATCCCTAGGGACATCCCTAGACATACCTTAGAAATATCTCTAGGGATCTCACTAACGTTTTCGCATCCTATTTTCCAAAGGTTGACTAAACCTTTCCTCTGATACCAACTGTAACGGTCTGGAATTACTTCCAGTGGACTATAATTGATACCTATCAGGGCACTCCATGGGCGGCTACACCCCCTGGGCGGGACACACCACCATCCCCAGTGGCAGCCATTTCCTCATGAAGCCCTTGGGCGGAGAGCCATGCTTCGTCCAACGCTCACATGTGAGAGTTCCCAAGGATCGGATACATTCCTACCTCCTTTGCCTCTGATACCAACTGTAGAGACCCGAATCTTGACGTACATGGACATTACATTACATTTGCGGAATACTTAGTACATAACAAAAACACACACTAAAGGATCGTAATAGTTTAGTGTCTTTGGAAACTCGGAACGTAATCTTCTAATCGTGGTGAAAGTTCTTCAATATCTCCCATAGAGGTCATCACCTTTTTTTCTACCTAAAACCTTTCTTTATATCCTGGGGAAAAGAAAACATAAAAGGGTGAGCTCAAATTCTCAGTAAAGGTAAACAAAAGAAAAAAATCAATCACATCATATACATAGCTTTTGGAAATCTTAACCTGCAAAAGAGCTCATAATATCATAACATGGAATATATCATAGAAGTGAAAATGAGATCCCCATAATCATAACATAAAACTTGAAACTTTGTGGCATGCACACATAATCATGTAAAATCATTTCTTGTTAGTCATGACTCATTGCCAAGACTATCTTAGTGGACAAAGTCCCTTTCTGAACCGAGTTCACTCCTCGTTTCAGTCCTGTATCACTAAACCGAAATAACCTTCCGTTCCAGCCATGTCTATCTCATGAGATATAAAATCTTTACCCAATGCATTGGAGGGAGATATAGGTCCCACCCATCTTATAATGAATCCTTTCTTATGTGTGCCACATAATCATAAATCATACATCATCGTATAACACATGTAACAAAAATGGGATTCTTGAAACATCATGACATCATAAATCAATTCATATAAGATAAAGGAATTCATAAAAATAATTCCATCACAACATGATCAAATCAATTTAATAACAGGGATAAAACAGAACCCTTTATTATCTTAGATGGAAAATAATTTTGATAAAACACTTGAACTCCATTCTTGAGGAAAATATCCTTTCTTCTTAAAAAACATTTTTCCTTTCATAACATGTCATACAACATTAAAATAAAATAAGTTGATTAAAAATAAACTTGAAAACTTGTAAAGGAAGCTTCTTGGAAATAATGTTTTAAAAATCCATTCATGCCGTATAAGTTAAAAAAACATTCTTCGTACTTTTGTCGGAAAAGTCAAAAAGTACCTCGTACGAAAAACGATAAAAGATTCCTTTCATACGTATTAATAAAAACTCACCAAAGGGTAAAAATGTATTTAAACAATTTTAGGTGGATGGAAATAATATTACATATTGAGTAAACATGGATGTGGATGATAAAATACACCCCAGTAAATACTTACGAATAAACAATCTCGGATAAAAATGAGATTGTGATATTTCCCTTACCTTATGTCCGACTTGCTTTGTAAGTGTCCGAACCTCCTGTATAATGATTTAAATCATGTTATTGACTTATTCCAGAATCATATTCATTGTTATGATATCATATATGGTTCACTTATGACATTATATTACCCGTTCTTTTGTAAATTCCATGTTAAAGAAGCGTTTTGGGTAAAATCGTTTCATTTATCGTAGGTGTTTTGACATGTTGTTCTTGACATCATTATCATGATCTACTTACTTCCAGAATATAAAATATGATTTATATATCATATATATTCAGTATATATATATATATAATAGATAGATAAATAAAATGAAAAACACCGTTCATGGAGACGGTAGTCCGTACGTACGCATGAACGCTGTTTTACTTTCCTTATTGTCTTGAAATGGAAGTAAGTAGATGACATACATATGTATATATATACATAAATCCAGTAGCTTTATAATGTCATATATTTCATTATTATTTCTTATATATACATTATAATCATTCTTAAATGGTTAACATGGAGAATGAATCTCATCGCGTCGTGGAGACGGTATTCCGTACGTACGCACGAGCGATAATATCATTTCTATAAATATTGAATTGAATTGGAGTGTATTATACAATATATCAGAATCAATATGATGTTGTAATAACTATGTATAGTTATTCTTTACACCATTATACCCATCCATGTAAGGTGGTGGTGGAAAATAGATTACACCACGGCGTGGAGACGGTATTCTGTACGTACGCACGCGCGGTGATTTCTTTTTCCGTAGGATGGATAGATGGTGAAATACGGTTGTTTCATACTTATAATAACATATCAGTATATGAGTGATACTGATGTTATTACTTCATAATGAAACAACCTAAGAAGAAGAAGTGGAAGAAGAAATAAAGATGAAAGAATTGGTAACGGTAATTACCTCTTCTTTGAAGTGCCTCTTTGAGACCTCCTCTTAGGGCACTAAAATTGGTCTTTGAGGAAGACCAGAACCTCTAGGATGTTTCTAGGGAAGTGGAGAGGATAAATTGGCAGGGGTTGGCCGAGCTTGAGTGCTCAAATTGGTGTGAGGAGGAGGGGGAGGAGGTGTCCTTTTATAGGGGAGGAGAGGGGCACCTTAGGAATCTCTCAAAATATTATTTTATATTAAAGTCAAAATCGGTTTATAATGGTTCCAAAGGGTCTTATTTCGAAGATAAAGTGGGTATGGGTCGAAATCCTATCAACCAATAGGATTTAGACAAGTTTAGGGTATTATTTTAACCTTATCAATTAGATTTAACTCTAAGTTAAATAATTTAACTTTTACCGTGTCTTTTTGTTTTCTTTCACTATATGGCTAATAAACTTACTATAACATGCCAAAAGAACCCCAAATTGTATATTATTAATACATATATCCTTATCTAAGTCATTTGGCCGAACCTTAGATTTTTAGGAATAAAATAACAATTAATAATATAATATTTGATTTAAAAACTATTTTGTGTCAATTTTGACACTATTTGATATATGATTTTTGTGAAAGTCATAACAGAATTATATGTTCAAACCAAGTTGATTAAATCAACACTCATATATCATAGTAACCTAGAAAATTAGTGGAATTCATAAAAAGTCTTAAATTACATTTATTTTGGTATTTATATTATCAATTATGTCAATATTTCATTAATAAGATAATTACTGCATCATTTTTGTGTCATAAATAAATTATATTATTTGATGTCTAAAAATTACAAATAAAATACCATAATGTAGGAAATCTTTTTATCTTGCTAATGAATATTTATAGTCGAATTTATCTTATGTATAACCCCATATTAAAAATGATTTACTTATTAAACTTTGATTTTAACTATTTTAACCCTTCTTTAAATAAATTAATAATAAATGTCCTAATCTAATCCAAGTGGGCCTAAATGGTCATATTTTATTCCTAAGTTTGTTTTTGGTCGAATTACACTTGTACAATAGAATTAGGACATGTGTTAGGGTAATATTAATATCATATTTACCCTTAGTTACCTTATTTACTATTAACCGGGGTAAAAAAAGTAAAAAGTTACTATTCACCAAAAAATTATTTTCATCTCATTGAACCACATTTTAGTCCTTGATATTAACCGTGTCTCTCGGATTTTCGAAATTCCATTCACAGAAGCGGTAAAATTAAGTTTTATGCAAAATTCAGTTTTTAACCTACCACTTAGTAGTTTCACTATTCATCAAAAATTGATGTTTTTCAGAACAATGCCAAAATTTCATCCCAAGCTATATTTCATATTCCGAATTCAAAAATGAAGTCTATTTTACCAAATTCATAACATAAAAGTTGCATTAATTAATTTTATAATTAAATCCCGCTATTAAAACAAATAGCGTGTTTTTAAGAAACAATATCTATCAAAAGATTGACACTTGTTTATGTCTAGTTTAAATGTGAAACTACATCCAATGACCAACATTGTATTAAATTGTAAAAATATATTCTAAATATACTTTAAAACCACTCAAATTAATAATTTATCACTATTAATTATTTCGATTAAAAAAGTTGTTTTTAATTATAATTTAGTAATTTTTCACTATTCATGAGAATATGAAAGTTATCCGAAAAGTACCAAAATTTCACCTTAGGCTAAATTCGATACTCCGAATCCAAGAATGAAGTTCATTTTGAAAAATAAGATTTATAGAATTTTAAAAAGTGGTTATTACTATTCATAACGGCTAGTTTTAATAATATTTTAATAGCACATCGTTGTTTAGTGAAACTCGGTATTGCGTATTACACACGCTATCGAGGAAGGTCGCGATTGCGTGTAATGCAAGTCAAGTCAAGGATGTGTGTTGTGCAAGCTCCTTTTGGTGTAGCGTACAACACAAGACATTAATAAAATTAAAAAGAATATTTTTTTATAAAATCTTGGGCTGTTACAATTGATAGGGGGTATCAGGGAGTAATTCTATTCATGGAATATTTTACTCATGTGTTATTGTCTAATTACACACTATTATTTTAGGGGAAAGGTGGATCATAGGTAGTTGATAATTGGATAAAGACTGTGCAGATGATTTTAAATCTGCTCGAGACACCCCTAGGTTGGAGGGAGAAGCTGGATGATTACATGCTCAAAGGACCAGAAAAGAACAGGTGGGATGTATATGTGCAATATGGTAGACACGATGGACTAGAATAGAAGTATTTAAAGGAAAGTTTCTTGGATATATTTTTACCAAAACAATATAGGGGTGGATAGATCCCGTGAGTAAAAAAACTTATAGTAGGGAGATACATCCATTTTAGATTATGTGGAGAATTTCACAGACCAATCCTAATTTGTACCTTCTATGGTGTGTGATTAAATCAGTAGGGTGATGGGTTTTGAGTATGGATTATGGAATGACTTCATGTGAAAATATTGAGGCTAACCTTGTTCTCAAATGTGGTGAATAATATTCTAATATCCAAAGGAAACATGAAGGGTCGATATTATTTGAACTAGATGGTGGCATCAGGTGAGATTAGAGGTGATGATTTTGGAAGACATTAGATGTACTGTTATAAGTCACTTTAGGATAGTCGATCTAGAGACTCAGGTAGACCTCTGAGGAGTGGTTATTTGATGTTGTTCTTATAGCGTGGGGATACAAGGAATGTTTGAAATTAGAATAAATGGGATCCAGGGGATTTTTGGTCATGTGGTTATATGGGACATATGCAGAGTTTCTATAAGAAGCCTTCTCGGATAGATGGGAACCAGGGACTGGGTCAGCCTTGGGGATCTAAGGTAGGATTGGTAGTGGTACTGGGAGCTGGTATCTGGGATTCTATTTCATTTATAGGCCATGGCAGGGAGATAATGATCGAGCAGTGGGCTTAGCTGCCGATATCTGGTGAATCTCTATTGGGAGGTTAGAACACTGGTAGTCGAGCTTTAGGATATATGCATGATGTTGATTTAGAAGTTTCAGAGAAGGACGATGAGATTCAGCTTAGGAGATGGTGTTGACTATCATTTGTAGAGGATGTTTTCACTGTAGAATGCCATAGTTGATGGTGATAGACCATCAGTTGATTGTAATTGAGACCATCAGTTGGGGGATGATGTTCGCAATTTATACTTGGTAATAATGGTCTAAATTGTTGTGGGATGATGTCTCCATGTCTTGGGATGTTGGGATGTTGAGTCAGAAGTTATTTATTATATATGATAGGATGTATATCACGGTACCTTAGTATGTTGGGTTGTTATGCCTATGTTGAATTTCTGAATAGAGGTCTGAGGGAAGTGGGATATTTTGATGGGATTGTTGTTGGGATGTTGATTACTTGATTGGTATCATGTGAGGTTTCAAATGGAAGGAGATTCTTGTGATATACTTATGATAGGATTCTATGGGATCTATAAGTATTAAATTATTCAGAGGACTCTTGGGCACTGGCCCACAGGTCCTCGCCACTACAAATATATCATTCCAGATATATTATGTATGAAAATATATATTTGGTTGAATATATTTATAGATGTATTGATTTTGTATGAAGTATTTAAATGGTCACATGTGGTTTTTTATCGTAAGTTGAGTTTTTATTTATTTTTATGTGTGAGTTTCAACTATTTATTTATGTATTCATACACAATATAATTATCTCTCTAAGATGGGAACACATTGATGGTGTCCTACTGAGTTCATACTCACACCCAATAATTTATGTTTTTGAGATCAGGTAAGGGATGAGGCTTGGGAGAAGGACCTTGGTTAACAACATTGTGATTATTTTTATTATGATGGATAGAAGTGGACTAGGTTGTTTATATGCATCGAGCTAGACCTTATTTTGGGTTTTTATATATACGTACAAATATTTTCATCCACCAGTGACCTTTGTTATCTATATTTTATGACCTTCTATGACATGTTTATATATCTTCAAAGGGTATGGTTCATTTGGGATTTTTTTTACCATTACTATTATGTGTTCTTCTGATGTGTTTATTATATTTATTTTGTTATTATTATCCTTATGTTGGGTTATATATCTATATAGACTACTATAGTTATCATCACCAAAGGGTATATTCCCCCAAATATAACCTAATCATACCCTCACTTCTAGTCAGTAGAATTTGTCATATGGGGAGTCGTGCCTAAGTCCACTTGCCAACTGGTTTGGAGCACATATAAAGGGGCTCATCAGGTCAGGGTGATACATCATCAATACACACTAGGAAAGTGATCCCAAAACTAACAACCACCAAATTAAATTATACAATAACTTAATAAATAACCTACATGATATACCCAAGCACTAATCGAAACTATAGCCACAAAATGGAAACATGGAACTTCTTAAAAATTTCCCCATAAGGGAAATGCGGACACTATTCCAAAATGGTTTATGCATGAAAATGATTATTTTTCTACAACTCCATTCAGAGTCTCAGTGGAGCAGCTATTATTAGAACTAAACCTACAAAATAAGATAACATATAATATTCTAATAATATCTTTATTGTATTCATATTTCAATTAACCTAAAACATTTTCTAGCAGACCACGTTCCTCAAACAATTCAAGTAGTCCCACAACTGATGGGACAAATCAAAAAAACTCCATTCTTAAAAAAATATTCTTTTAAAAAATTTCTGAAATACCAAAACATGTGTTCCTTAAATAAATAACCCTTATATATACTAATTCCATTTTAAATTCCTTTGGGAATCCCATTTCAAAACTAAATAATACTATAATGTTTTATCAAAAAACAAAAACTTTTGTAATCAATAACTTAGGCTAAAACACTATTATAATTCATTTCAAAACAAAATACACCTTTTTATCCGAGATAAATATCTAACATCCATTTTTAAATCAATTTATTTAGAAAAAAAATAATCAAAAATTTAAAATCATCCCACTTTGATATTTAACATCTCACAAACTTCACTTTTAAAAATAAAAATATTTATAATTTATAATAAATCATTTAAAATAATTTTAAAAAAAATCAAATCAAATCAAAACGAACCATTTACAAAGAAATCCAGACATATTTTCAAAATAAATATTGAGTGAGTTTTGAAAATAAGACACCTTGTAAGTCATTTTTTCTATTCCAAAAACAATCTTCTAGAAATATAACACAATGTACCTTGGGAACAAAACCAATAATTTGAAGAAAAAAAATCTTAATTAAATTTTATCCAATCACACCAAAATCTCCCTTTATTAATATCACACTAATGGTCAACACCATTGAATGTAACATGGAATAAAATAGATAGAAAACAAAACTTTTGAAGAAGAAATATCATTGTACATATTATAGCCTTATAGGCTAGTAAACCATTGTCTATCTATGAAATAGGCTCTACTATTTTTTGAGAACCATCTGTATAGGCTCCACATGATTTAGAATATAATGGAATATAATTTTGTGAAAATAGTTTCTTCTCTACTTTTACCTATAAAAATGAATTATCCCCCCCCCCCCAATCACTAAATTACTCAATAAGGATCAAAGAATCATCACAACATACCAAAATCTATCAATAAAATCCAAATTCAAACACAAAATGATGAATTAATACAAAAACATTGATGGATACTCAAGGATTGTGATTGAAAAGAATATATGAAAACCTTCACCACACCTACCAATTGTGATCTGACAATGATCCTAGTCTCTAAAATACCCAAAAACACACCCATTGAAAAGAGGGAAGGCTATAATACTACTTTATAATGAACCAGCCTGAATCATCCAACCATCTGACAGATGATTCATCCTTGGTTATATTTGATGTGTGTTCCCAATTAACTAAGTATTGAAACTAGTACTAGGGTCTCAAAATATAACTTTTTGGAATTGTTTTACCCTAAAAATAACAATAATATAATAATAATGAATATAATGTGAGAGTTTTCAGAAAAAATTTAAAGTATACCAACCATAAATTGAATGGAAAATAAATAATTGAAAATGAATATATTCAATTAAAAAATTAATAAATAAATAATTGAATAAGATCCATGCCATAGGCTAAAACATATACAACCCAACATGGAAGGAAATCAACCAAAATCATGATCTTCCACTAAAATATCCATATGACCCTATGGTCACTCACCCCATCCCAAGACACCAGATAATATTAACACACATAAAAATCACTCCAAATGCCAAGTATAAATAAAATGTACCATAAATAGGTGAATAATATTTTTATACACCATATAGTGTATGTTTAGTTTATGTAAAACCAATATTAGTAGATAAAAACCACAAAGTTTTTTCAATTCCTTAAAAAATACATTTCAAATTACTCTAATTTGAAATATAACTATATAAATAATAATTTTGTTTCCATTTTATAAACAAACCTAGAACACATTTATAAAACATTTCAAAACTAAATTTTTTTTTATTCAATGAAAATAGTCCATAAAAATTTGTTTATCTGGTCTTAAAAACTTTTAAGAGGAAATAGGGACTTCTTAAATCCATTTTCAAAATCCACATTACAAATTCCCTTTTTAAAATAGAAACCCATTTCAAATATAATTTTAAAATCACCCAATATATATATTTTTTCCAAATAAATTTAAAAAAACTTACTAAAAGAGAAAATAATAAATAAACAAAAAAACTAGGGAATCACATGAATAAATAAGAATATTGAAATGTGATGCCATAAGTTCCAAGATTTTGATGGAAGAAAAATAAAAGGAATTTTCTTTTGATAAAGGTCAATTAATCTTGGTAAATTTGTAAAAAACTCATGAGGTGATCAAAGTCATACACAGGTGGAACCATCAACATGACTATCAGTGAATCACTATATTAATAACAAACAGACATACCCTAAAATATAATCACTAGTGGAACTACTCATGGTATATGATACCATGAAAAATATATTCTCCCTAAACAAGACTAAATAATAATTGTATATAATCCCTCACAATGAATCCGAGAATACCCATGTATGTTAATCAATAGGAGGTGAGAAATGATAAGAATCAATGAATTCACAATAATAAAATACAAAATCACCTCAAAGAACCTCCCAATAACATACCCGATAGTGACTGTTAGGACCAAGTTGATTAGGAAGAATATCTTTTTTATGTATAGTCTTTTGTTGTCAAGGAACTTTGAGAAGAAAGGAAATCACTTCACTTTGTATTAGTGGTTTATGGAAGATAGCGAAGTTACAATAATTCCCATGGTAACTGTGATGATTATTTGTTGATTTTTATTTCAAAAATATCATAAGTTTATAAAACTTGTGATGCAAGCCTTACAAAGGATAGGGGGAGTAAAGGAGTTTTTTTTTTGCCAAGGAAATAATGTGGTGCTCAAGTCAACGAGTGGCATGCAAGTGTGGAGAGTACGTATAAGTGGTGTTCTAGTGTATGTTTCATGGAAGTCATATTTCAAGATCATCACATCAAAATATGACGCAAGAAATAAAGTGGAATGTAAGTCAATAAGTGGTGTGCAAGTGTGTTGAGCAATTATAAGCAACGTGAAACTGTATGTTACATGCAATTCATATTTCAATATCAACACATCAAAATATGACAAAGGAAATAATGTGGTGCGCAAGTGATGGATCGATGCGCAAGTGATAGAGTGGCGTGAAAGTGATGGAACGGTGTGCAAGTAGTAAGGGTTCTCAAGCGCATGTGGCGTGCAAGTCACCAAAATTCCTATAAATAGATGACAAGCCTCCTCATTTTTCTATGCTCAACACTTAATATAAAATTTGAGCTATGATCGTGCAAGTGGTAGAAAGTGACACACAAGTTTAACTATCGCGAAAGTTTTTTATTATACACAAAAGCGACGAGTAAGTAGAAGTGGCATGCAAGTGATAAGTTGCACGCAAGTAGGGATTTGTGTGAAAGAAGTGTTTTTTTTATAAGCATGGATTTCTTCACACATTGTGATTAGTGCCCAATAGTGGCGCGCAAGTAGGAAGGTGAGAAAGCAGGGCAGCACACAAGCACTGAGGTGTCTAAGTAGAGTGGCGTCCAAGCAATGAGGCGCGCTATTAGTGTGGTGTTCAAGTAGTGAGGCGTGCAAGAAGAGTGGTGCGCATTCATAGAGGCACACAAGTAGAGTGGCAGGAAATCAGGGAGGCACGCAAGTACGGAGTGGCACACAAGTTGTTTCAACCAGGAGTTTCTTACAAGATTTTGGGTAGAAAATTGAAGATTTTATTTAAAAGATTTTATTTTTGAAAGTTCATTAAGAATCAAAGAAATATTACATTACCCTATTTGTTCTAAGAGGGATCACATTCACTATTAGATTGTTTTCAAAGTGATACATGATTTTAAGGTCATATCCTACTCATTGTATTATACATAAAATAATTGTTATATAGTGGATTTTGTGGAACTGGATTGTTTTTGTACCAAACCAAACAAGTTCCTACTCTTGTTGAGTAGTAATCCTTGTAAATCTTGTGTTCTTGTGTTTGTGTGAGTTCAATAAGGAAGAAACTCTTTAAAAAGAGGTGAATGTTGTTTCAAAAACAAGGAAACATAAAAAGAAAAAGGATATCACTGATTCACCCCCTCTCCCTCTCAATGATTCTAGGATCCTGATTGCGAACATCAATTGGTATCAGATGGAAGGTTCACTTCATTAGTTCTTTGTTGACGTTTTGAAGAGAAGTTGTGATAGAGAATCTAAATTGTGTGAATATTAATGAGATTATGATATTTGATGGATCGAATTACCATATCTAGAAAGATTAAATTATTCCTTATCTTATGTCACTGCGGTATGAACTTCTTGAAACTATAACTGATGGACTTCCTCCTATTGATGACAAGTTTCTTCTTACACATATTGATAAGAAGAATATTGAGAATGATGGAAGAGATAAAAATGCATTACACTCATCTCTTTCTAAGAGTGAGTTTTTAAGAGTGAAATGTGTCTCTATAGATAAAGGAATGTGGGATAAGTTCAAGAACATATATGAAGGAAATAAAAAATTGAAGAAGGAAAAACTACAAATCTGGAGCGTGAAGTATAAAGACTTGAAAATGGCAGAATCTGAATCTGTTGGGGACCTCTTTACCAGGGTATATGGCATTTTCAGTAAAATCATATTTTTGGTGAAAAGTTATAGGATTCTACATTTGTTGAAAGGATCTTGGGAATTATTCCCAAAAAGTTTGATGCTAAAGTGTCTTAATTTGAATACAGAGAGCCTGAAACATTATCTCTAGATTATTTTCATATCACTCTCATTACATATGAAATTAGAAGGGAGAAGACTATAAAGAGAAAAAAAACTGATAGAGAAATGTCATTTAATGCTGCAAAGAGAGAGAATTCAAAGAAGACTCTTATTGAAGATAATGTTGGTGAATCTGATTCTGAAGATGAGGTATGTAAAAACATTTGTTGAAGTTTTATCCTTGTTTTCTAAAAATGTGAAAGGAGGTGCAAGGAAATATAATGGGAAAAATTCCATGAAATGTTTTTATTGTGGAGAGGTTGGTCACTTTGAAGCTAACTATCCTTAAAAGAATAAAGAACAAGATAGTGATGATGATGACTGAAGGCCAAGAAGGTTGTAGAAGAAAAAAATTGAAAAAGATAAATATTTTTGAAAGGTGAGGGATAAAAAGTTCTTCAAATCAAAAAAGAAAAATCATTTTATCTAAAGATGAAGAAGAAGAAGATAGCGACGTTGAATCTGAGAAATCATTTTCTGAGAAATCTAGAGATAATGCCTTTATTGTAGTAGTGAATAGTGAATATTATGGAAGCAATATTTCTGAAGAAGAAGAAACTAAACTTGAATACTATTTGAAAGAAGAGTGGAAAGAATGTTTGAGGAATATCAGAAAAATTGAGAAGGAAAACAAGAATATGATTTAAAAAATACCACATTAAAAAATCAAGAAGGTTTTTCTGATGAGAAAATCAATATGTAAATGTAAATTGATCATCTAAAAAATTCTCTAGAGAATGCAATGAATCGTAATGAACATCTTGAAGTAAAGATGAAGGCAAAATAATAAGAGTTGGAACTTGTCCAATAGAAACTTTCTATAGATAAAGAAATGAATATTATTTTCAAAAAATCTATCTCAAAATTTAGTGAATCTTCTAGTAAGAATTAACCAAATAAGGATCCAAAAAAGTTACCATAAATGGTTAAGATGAAAGATGGAATCAGTTCTGATTAAAACAAAGATAGAAAGGTTGTGTAAGTATAAAATGTTATAAATGCTAAAAAATAAGAAGTACATAATAATCTGGAGTCAAGAAAGATTTCTAATACTTCTTCTACTGATAATTCTAAAATGAAATATGAGCTAAATAAGAAAGATATGATCAAAAACAGGAAGGTTGATGGTCAGCAGATTTCTATTAAGAAGGTTGTTGGAAATAATGTTTACAACTTTAGTCAATATAGAATTTTAAGAGAGAAATATTCATTCTATGGTTACTGCTAGTATTATGGTGGATTCATACACACTAAGAACATGTGTTGGTTCAATCAAAAAAATTACTACTATTCCACAAGTTATGGAAGACAAGGTTTGAGGGGGAGTAAATCCTCTCAAAAAGGGAAGTACGAGAAGGAAGTTCAGAAGAAATCTGAGAAGGCTAGTGTGAAAGTTAAAAATAGGTTCCAACCATTAGAAACTATTTTTATAAGAAGTGAATATCCAAAACATATTTCCAATTTATGTCTTTTTTAGTTTCCAGTACAACAAAAGGTTCTTAACAAATCTTAGAAGCTAGAGGTGAATAATGAAAAAGAAGAAAAAAATCTCTTGTTGTTGAAACCGCCTTTAAAGCTATAAAAGGATAATGTCCATTTATTCTTGATATTGGTTGTTCTTCTCATATGAAAGGAGACTTAAAGTTATTGAATAATGTGAAATACTTCAAATAATAAATAGTTACATTTGGAAATGATGAATCTCTGGGGATCAAAGGTGTTGGATCAGCCATCATCAGGAAAGAAAAAATGAAATCTAGGAAAAAATTATATGTTGATGGGTTGAAACAAAATCTATTGAGTGTTTCACAACTCTATGATGACGGAAATAGAGTTATCTTAATAAAATATGGGTATGTTGTGAAATGTGAAAATGATGGAAAGGTAGAAAAAAGAGGCCAACGTATAAAAGGGAACTTGTTCCATGTTGGTGAAGTAGAAAACTCTTGTTACATGGTTATGGTGGATGAAAATCAGTTATGGCATAAGAGACTGGGAAATATGTGTTAGAGGAACATGTGAAAGTTATCAAAATGAGATAGTGCCCATGATATGCATGATTTATAAAGAAGAAGAGATTGTTGTTGCACTATTTGTGAAAAATAGAAGATTACAAACTTTATCCATAATAGAGTTGACATTCATTCAAAACAACCCTTGGAACTTATACATTCTGGTATATGTAGACCAATGAGAAAGAAATAAAAAAATGGTGATAAGAACTTTACTAATTTTATTGATGAATTTACTCGTATTACTTGTGTTATATACATGATACATAAGTCAGATGCTCTGAAAATGTTTAAGACTTTCAGTAATAAAGTAGAGAAGAAATATGAGAATTCAGCGAATAAGTTGAGAACTGATAATGGTGGAGAGTATAAGAATGAATAGTTTCAAAGTTACCTTGATAATCATGGAATTTTTCATGAGTTTAGTTCACCATACACACCTCAACAAAATGGGGTTACTGAAAGGAAGAATAGAAGTTTGGTTGAAATAGGGAGAACTATGTTACTTGAACACGGACTCTCTCATTATTATTGGAGTCAATACATGAGTACTGCAGTGTATATTAAATATCGATTTTTCTATATGCTACATTCATAAATGACTCTATATGATATGTTTTATGAAAAAAAACAAGTTGAAATACTTAAGAATTTTTGGGAGTCCATGAATATTAAAGAAAAAGGGTTTAAAACTTGGAAAGTTTGAACAATGAGGAGATGATGGAATTTTTCTTGGCTATGCTCTAAAAGGAAGAGGATACAAATGTTTTAACAAAGAAACAGGAAGAATCATTGATTCTGTTGATGTGAAAGTTGTTGAAAATGTTAGGAAATAAAAGCATACTTTTTACAATATAGAAGTTGAGAAAGATAAGGAAAGTCTTATTAATTATTTTGATAATTATACCAATAGTGGTAATCATACTCAATAAGTAAAATCAGACTCATCAATTTCAAGTGATGAGGATGAAATTCGAACAACTTATCTGAGGATGAGGAAGAAATTAGAGGATCTGGACATTCTTGGTTAAAAACATCAAAGGGTTAAAAAAAAGAAGAATAACAAATGTTGTTACACATACTTATTTGTATTCAAAAGTGGAGCCAAATTATGTGAATAAATCTTTTGAGAATCAAGAATGGATTTAGGATATGAATTAAGAGCTTTATCTGATAGAAAAGAATGGTACTTGGGAACTCGTACCCAAGCCGAATTACAAGAATGTTTTTGGTACAAAATGGGTTTTCCATAATAAGATTAATGATGAAGGCGAAGTGATAAGGAACAAGTAATGATTAGTGTGAAAATGTTAATCACAAATTGAAGGTATTTATTTTTATGAGACTTTTTCTCTTGTGTCTTGATTGGAAAAAATCAAAATATTTTTATCTATTGATACAAAATGAGGTTACAAAATTTTTCAATTGGATGTGAAGACCACATTTCTTCATGGAAATATGGATGAAGAAGTTTATATTGAACAACCTTGTGGTTTTGTTATTGGGAAAGATGAATGTTATGTGTGTAAGTTGAAGAAAGCCTTGTGTGGGATTAAACAAGTTCCAAGGGTTTGGTATTCCAAATTGGATACTTGCTTAAGGAAGATGAGTTTCAAGAAAGAAAGAGTAGACAAAAATCTTAAATTCAAGGAATGTTAGGAGTCTTATCTCATTTTAATTGTTTATGTTGATGAAATTATCTTTGTTGTAAATGATGAAAGATCTTGTGCATGATTCACTGAAAATATTAAGAGGTTTTTTGATATGTCCATGCTAGGAGAAATGAAAAACATTCTTGGGTTACAAATCATACAGAAAAAGAACCACATTTTTGTTTCTTAAGAGAAGTATTCTAATGAACTTTTGAAGAAGTTTGGCATGGAAAATTTGAAACCAGGTTCCACACCAGTTAAAGTGGGAACTAAGTTTTCTAAAGATGGAGAAGGCTAGAAAGTTGATCAGAAAGAGTTTTGAAAGTTGATTGGAAGTTTATTATATTTGACTTCTTCAAGACCCGACATTATCTATGTTGTTACTTTATTTGAAAAGTTTTAGAGTACTTATAAAGAATCACATTTAATTTCTAGAAATAGGATTCTCAAATATATCAAATTCATAACATATTTTAGAATCTGGTATGATGGAACAGAAAATATTAATTTATTCGGGTATTCAGATGCTGATTGGGTAAAAAAAGTTGATGATTGAAGATCCACATATGGTGTAGTTTTCTTTATGAGAAAAAGTTATGTTATTTGGAATACAAAGAAACATAATTCAATAATTCTTAGCATGACTGATGTTGGGTATGTTGTTGGTACTCAAGTTGTTATCCAACTTATGTGGATGAAGACTTGGTTGGAAGATCTACTCGTTAAAGTGAAGCTGCCCTTACTCTTGGGATGTAATAATCAAAGTGAAATCAATCTCACAAGGAATTTTTTATAACATTATCATTCAAAGCACATTGACATAATGTACCACTTCATCAAAGAGTAGGTGGAGAAAAATGAATTGATGCTCGAGTACGTTCCTACAATGGAATAAGTTGTTGACATATTCACAAAAACTTTACCGAAGGAACCATTTTCCCAATTGAGGTTGAACATGGGTGTACAACCTCCTTCTCGTCAAGGTTTAGTTATGTGTGTATATACAATATCTTTTCTTAACTTTGGATAGTGTTTTTAAGGGGATACTTGTTTCATAAATCTATCCTTATAGTTTCATGCATAAAGGTGGAGTTATGGGTAAGATTTGAATTCAGCATTTAAGTGTGTGAACTATTCTAATGTTTTTTTGGAATGGTTGTAAGAAACAAAATGTATTTTTCTACTAGGAGTTGAAGTTGTGAAAGAAGGTTTAGAAGAAAAAGAAGATGAGTGTGTTTTGGAGAAGGGTGAAGAAGAATGTTGTAGATGATTCATAGTCACTAATTTCAGACATCATTGTTTTGCTGTCAAAAATTCTAGTTTCCTACAATGAGTTAGCTCACATAGGCTTAGAATTTTTGAGGAGTTATCCCTTTATTGAGATTAAAAAGTTCATTTATTTATGAATATTGGTTGACAACAAAATCCAAAGGGGAGATTTTTAGGACCAAGATGATTATGAAGAATATCCTTTTCAGGTATTGTATTTTGTTGTTAAGGAAGTTTGAGAAGAAATGAAATCACATCACTTTGTATAAGTGGTTGATGGAAGATAGAGAAGATACAATACTTCCCATGGTAACTATGATGATACTTTTCAGATTTGTATTTCAAAAATATCATAATTTTATAGAACTTGTGATACAATCCTTATAAAGGATAGGGGGAGTAAAGAAGTGTTTTGGTAAAGGAAATAAAGTGGCGCACATGTCAAACAGTGGGGCGCAAGTGTGGAGCACAACTGTATGTGGCATGCAACACATATTTCTAGATCATCACATCAAAATATGGAAAAGGAAAGAAAGTGGCGTGCAAGTCAAGAAGCGGCGCACAAGTGGGGAGCGCAAGAATAAGCGGTGCATAAGTTTATGTTGTATGAAAGTCATATTTCAACATAAACACATCAAAATATGACAAAGGAAAGAAAATGGCATGCAAGTAATGGAACTGTGCGCAATTGATGGAGCGACGGTCAAGTGATGGAGCGGTGTAAAAGTAGGAACGACGTGCAATTGTATGTGGCATGCAAGTCACCAAGATTCCTATAAATAGATGGAAATACTCTTCATTTTTGTATAGTCAACAATTAAGATAAAATTTTAGATTTGATCACACAAGTGGTAGAAAGTGGAGTACAAGTTGAAGTGTCGTGCAAGTTGTGTGTTTTTCACAAAAGTGGCGGGTAAGTAGAAGTCGCGCGCAAGTGATAAGTTGCACGCAAGTAGGGATTTGTGTGAAAGAAGTGTTTTGTGTATAATCCCAAAGTGGTTCAAAAGTTGTGATTAGTTCCCAAAATTGGCACGCAAGTAGAATTTTGTGAGCAAGTAGGAAGGTGAGAAAGCAGGGCAGCACGCAAGAACTGAGGTGCACAAGAAGAGTGGCGCACAAGCAGTGAGGTGTACAAGTAGAGTGCTGTGAAAGAAGTGAGGTGCACAAGCAAACTGGTGCACAAGAAGAGATTCATGAAAGTAGATTGGAACGCAAGTAGGGAGGTGCGCAAGCAGGGAGTGGCATGAAAGTTGTTTTCACCAGGAGGTTATTACCAGCTTCTGGGTAGAAAGGTGAAGAAATGTTTTGAAAGATTTGATTTGTGAAAGTTTCTTAAGAAGTACAGAAACATTATATTACCCTATCTGTGCTAAGATTAAGCACATGCACAATTGTATTGTTTTAAAAGTGCTACACAAGTGTAAGGGAATATCCTACTCGCTGTATTCCACATCAAAGGATAGTTTTCAAGTGGATTGTGTGGTACTGGATTGTTTCTGTACCATAATAAGGATGTTGGTACTCTTGTTGAGTAGTGAACCTTGTAAATCTTTTGTTCTCGTGGTTGTGTGTGTTCAGTAGGGAAAAACTCTTTAATAGGAGGTGAAGGTTGTTTCAAAAACAAGGAAACATAAAAAGAAAACGGATATCACTGAATCACCCCTCCCCCTCTTAGTGATACTTGGATCCTGACTAGGAACTTTAGTGACTCTTACTTTTTACACATATTATTCCATCGTTTTTAAGATAAATATCCATTAAACACAAAACAAGGATCGAAGGGCCTAGTGTAACACCCTGAAATTCTAAAAGAATAACTTTTATTTAATAGCATGTATGAAAAACAACAACTAGAATATAAGGGAATATAACATCCTAAGACCTTAAAATATGTTTAATATTTTAAATAAACTCAATATATGATATATATTTCAATGCACACAACACTTATTTATCTTTTGTTACACACAAAACCAAATTTATTTGATTTCTTATGTTACACGTAAGAACAAGTTTTACCAAATACTATTAAAATTATTATTTAAAATTGCAATTATGTCTTAAAAATTAAATTAGTGGTTATGAAGAAGATTAACTGAATAATTAAAATATATGTTTCAATTCATTGGTTACCAATTTTTTATAAGTGAATATAAAAACCAATTGAATATAAAGGAAATGTTTTTATAAAAACTACAATTATGTACCAAAAAAATATTATCTTAATATATTAAACTAATTAATATTAATGGATAAGATTAATGACGTTTATATATATATTATATATTAATTCATGTTTTTTACACTCATCCAACTGATTTTATACACATGAGATACGAAAAAAATCCAATTTTATGCATAAAAAAGATTTATTTTTCTAAAGGAAGTTTTTTCACCTTTTAATGGCCCACGTGTTTTAAAACTAAATTCTTAGAATTTTATAAATTTTATTTGAAAAAATAGAATTAATGTTTTAAATAATAATTTAAAAAGTTTCATTGGATAAATTTTTGGTATTTTTCAAAGAAGATTCATTTTTTAAAGAATATTGACAAATACTGAATTTAATTGAAAACTGACCTCTCATTAAATTAATTTATAATGTAAAATTATATTTCGAATAATTATTAAAGTTTAATTAGAAATATTTTAAGTATATTAATATAATTTAGTTTAATGGAATAATTTTTATATTGAATTTATATATAAAAACATAGTAAATATTTAAATATTTTCACTTTAAAAAACTTCTTTCTCGTTCTGTCTCTGGGATTAATTATAAATTAATTTAAACCACTTAGGTGATTTCAATTTTTAAAAATGAATTATATATTTTAAATTAGAATAATTTAAAACTTATTTTAAGTTCAATATAGTTTTTTATCATAAATATTAGTGAATATAATTAAAATTAATTAAAATGATTATGGTTAAAATAAGTTTACTTTGTGGTTAATCTTTAATCATAAGGGAAAAATAACCTAGACACTTATAAAAGACCCATCTTATGGATGTACTTCTAACATATCCCTTATTTTATAAAAAATGGTTCATTATTTTAGGCACATTATGTAAGGGATACTTCCCAATAGTGTTTATATTTTAGTATTTACAAGTATGTCACTCCTCCACCACTATAAAAGGGCACTCACTCCCCCCACTTCTTCACATCAATAAAACAATTTGTCTCAAAAAAATATGAAAAAAGAAACCAAAAAATTCCCTAACATGATCTTAGAATATTTTTTTCTGAATAGAAATCAATCCAAGGAAGGACTTTTTGATAAACCAAAAAGAGTTAACCGAAGAAGAGGTAATGTTATTCAATGAACACTTTTGTGTTATTTATTTCTCCACATATTAAATTCACATTATATATTGATTATATAATAACCCAAGTATATTAAATATGTAGATAGGATATTATTTACGTGTTACAACCTAACATTTCACACACTTCCATCAAATTGGATACTCAATCATGATTTGTGTGTATAGAGGACTACTGCCTTGCGAACCGATGTTGTTGTTCTTCCATTATCACAATTCAGTATTGGTAATAATGATATATTTATAGTTTATAAATGATATATATGATATTTAAAATTCTTTATATGTATTTAATTATTATATAACACATACCTTCATGATTTCCATTTTGTGGGAATATGATAACATCACTTGTGGACTTGTGGACTACTGCCTCCTCAAAGTGATATGATTCATTTATGATTTACATGGAATGTATTAAGGATGGTTTTAATAAAAATATGTGATATATGATATAAAAATGAGAATTTAATTATTATATAAATATATATCATTTACTTTTCTTTCATTTAATATGCAAAGAAAATAGAAGCATCGTTCATGTATACGTACCACCTACAATATCCATGGACGGTCCATTTCATATTATATCACTAAATATTATGGATTACTATAAATATATATATATACTAAAAATATATGATATTTAAATATTTCTTCTAAATTATATAGATGATTAAATCATGATCTACTTAAAAGGAACACAAAATAACAAGTCAAAACATACTCAAAAAACTAGGCAATTAACACCTAAAATAGTGAAAATAATGAAATATTATTAACAAATTGGATATAAAATATTATAAGAATATAATATATGATATTAAAAATATGATTAAGGTTATATTTTTTATTTTATAACATGCTTACAAAATTATATAGGGGGTTAAAGATCATTCAACCAAAAAGAAGTCAAAGGTAAGTAATTTCATCTCAATTTACATTCCAGTGTGACTTATTTTTTATTATACAGTAATTCACATTTATGTGGTGTATATAATATATTTTTGACTTATCATATCATTAAAAATTCATTAATCGTTGTCTTTGATGTTTCAATTTTAATTATTTTATCAAATGTGATTTTATTTGATAATTTTCAAGTTATAAAAGTTATTGTGAAATATTTTATGATTGTTAACATTATCTTGAAACAATCACTTTATTGTTATAAATTTTCATTATACATTAACTTTATCTTAAATATCCATAAACTTGTGTGATGGATATGATTATTTCCATAACCATATACCTTTTTTACATATATTTTTTATTTTGAATGTTATTTGATTGACTAGGGAAATATCTAAAAATTTGTATCCTTTACACAAGAAAAATATTTTATAAGGCAAAGTGTTCAAGAAATTAAATATATTTTAGATATATGAGGAATTATTTAGTAATTTAATAATGTGTTTTAGTTTCATTATATAAATTAGTTGGCTAAACCAGATGGGTTTTTACCCCGAATTTTTTAAATTATCTTGAGGATAAATCATAATGGTAAAGGTATCATGTGTATAGGAATCCTGGCATCTGATAAGTTAGAATATACTTTACTTAGTATTAGGGTATTATTATACAGAATATTTTCAATATGAAAAATATATATGGATGCATTTATTTCTCATTTTATTGATTAAAAGGAGGGTTTTTCAGTTATTTACCTTTCCATATTGATTATTTCTTATCCATTTATTTAAATGGAATGTGTGTTCAGCTATTTATCTTTAAATATTAATTATTATCTTTGATTTGTTACTTATTTCATTCTATTTAAACTTTTCTAGGAATTTGAGCTCACACTTTTTTTGTTTCCATTCCTCAGGATATTAAATTTAATTCATTGAATGATATTCAAGGATGTAGAGATTTTATGTTTTTTATTATTTATTTTCCCTCCCAAAGTAATATGGGTATCATATATGTAATATATATTTCAAAAAAAATACTATTCTAAATGATACTTTTGGATTTAATTCCATGTAATCATGTCAATTTAATAAAATAAAGGCACTGACATCGTGATTTTGGGGTCATGTCATTACACCTAGTTTCTTTTGAAAACTGGGTACATGAAACATCAATTTGAAAATAAAATGTATTGATTTTAAAATTTATAATGATCTCATAAACCCCAATGAGATACTAAAATTGCATAGGATAATGTGGGAAATACACAAACAAAATGGTTGATTTGAAATCCCAATAAGGGAATAAACCCAATATGGATTCATAATGTGTTAGTCAAAGGTATAACATAATATCATAAAATAGAGTTCTAATGAGTAGTCACATGGGTTCATAACATATGGAACATGATATAATAAGATCATGGAAATATAGGAAATGCACTAGAAACATAAACCATGAATAAGATTAAGTCAATGATAACTTCCAAGACAATATCACATGGTGTACACAGTCCCATATTAATTAGGTTTTCTCCCGAATCCCATATATAACATCTCATGAGACAAAAACATTAACGAATGCATTAGAGTGTTATCTGGGTGAACTCATTATAACATGTTCATTATTATGTGTGCTACAATATGAATTCAATAATAAGGATTAACAATAAGAGTGGCCTATTGAATAAAATGGGTTTCATAATCTCTCCTCATATCATGATCAATGGAAATTTCAAAAATATTAAAAAGAGAATAAGGAATTAAATATTATTGATGTTCATAACAGGTTATATAATCATAGGTCTCAAAATAAGGTGTTTATTTGGGATTAAAAACATTAAATTGACATTACATATACGAAACATGATCCTTTAACATTTCATCATGGCATAACGTGCGGAAAGAAATAGGTTCCATAAACATCTTTTCATCATAATAATAAACCATACTATGAAACAATAAGGATGGTATCGTTTAGTCAAATCATTAGTAAATCATATATATCTTAAAAGTATTTAATCATAGATTAAAATCCCCTTAAATTATCACTTGAAATGTTTCTTGAGAAAGATACCCTTTTAATTTCAAATCACTTACTTAATATTTATAGCTTTCCAAAAAAGTTAACTTAAAACATTTTCTTTTAAAAGAACTGTGGAGATTTTTAAAGGAAGATTAAATTAATTGAGTGGTTATGGTGGTGAAAATTTTCATTCATTCCATATAAGTTAAAAGAAAACATTCATTTTAAACCTTTTTAAAAAAAATAAAAAATTACCTCATTTGGAAAACAAAATATATATTTATTTTAAAACCATTTTTTTGAAATAAAATGTAAAACCCTAGGTGATTATAGAATTATTTTTTCATTTTGGAATTAAATTGATAAATTAATAATAAATTAATTTTAATATAAGTGGTATTTATAGATATTAAGAAATATATACTAATAGAATAGTAACCAGACTGTTGGAATAGTAATGTGACTATTAGAAATAGTAATATGGACAAAATAATTATAACCTCAACTATGAAAGTATAAATAAATTTTATTTATCTCATAAATGAAAATATAATATATTTATAACACATAATAAGTAAATAAATGTTTTAAAAATGATAAATTATGTTTCGGTGCTTTTTTGAAACATAAATATTTATTTACAATTTTATAATTAATATAATTATTTAAAAAAAATTAAAAAAATAGATTTACTAAATTTATTTTCTTTCTATTATAATTATAATATAATATCGTGAGACATTAATTAATTTTTCTAACAGTCATAAAATCAGTTATAATATTAAAATTGGTAATTTTTTAATAAATGATTAATTTAACTAAAATTTTTATTTCTCATATTTAGAAAATTGTTTTCAAAAAATGGATTCTATTTTTTAAATATTCACATCCAAAATTTATTAAGATTAATTTTTTTGGATTTTTCTAAAATAGTATAATTTTTGTGAATATTGAAATACGGTTATTTACGTTATTTAACATTATAAGATAAATACAAGAATTTTTCAGTTATTGATGATGTAATAAAACATTAATTTGAACTCACATACTCTAGTTACTATAATTTTTTATAATAATCAATAATATTGATATTCCTGATCCAAAATAACAAACAAATGAATAAAACAATCAGAAAACACCTCTCTCCACTCCCTATAAATACCACCCCTCACCACCTCTTCTCCTCACACCTTATAATCCTTGAATCTTGTCTAAATTATACCCAATACCCTTAAAAATAACTTTTCCCTACAGCTAATAACTACAAGTCTCCCGAAAATAAAAAAAACCAAGTTCTCTAAGAAGGTTCTAAAGGAGACAATATTAAATATGTAAAATCCTCATTCTTTCTATTTTAATTTATTTCATTAATTATTCATAAATTATCCTAACCTCTTCAATAAAAAATAGACTAATAACACAAGTATCATATATATACTATAATGTTATTTTTTAAATGGAATATCCCTCATCAAACCTCTTATCTTCTCCTCTTATTCTCAAAAATGAAAACATCATCTTTGACGTGTCTATTCAACACTTTCATGGAAGATGAGTTTTCGTTTTATATTACATCCTTCATGGTTGATCATAAAACTAATATTATAGTAAAACTGGATTTTAGTATTTATATTATAACTTTTTTAATGTTTTGTAACAAATTTATAGACATAATAATTCAATAAAATGAAACTATTTTCTGATGGTTGGGAAAGCCACCAAAAACAAACCAAACATTTTTCATTATTGTTATATATAATAAATCATCTTTATATAAAAAATGATATGAGGGAACATTTAAAATTATGGAAACATATTAATACAGTTTCTTTCAACTTATGTAGTTCTCCTTCAATTTGAAAATAACTCCCAAAATTATACTTAAGGGGGCCGACAATAAACCATGAAATAAGAACTCCTCGAATGATGATTCTGATATTTATAACTCAAGGAAATGGAAAAAAATTAACTTAATAAAATGGTAATAAATAATATATTTCTAAAAGGTTATAAGTTATGTAAATAATGAATTTAATTTTATTATATGGTATATTAAGTACAATTATAGAATTCTTTCAAACATTAGGTAAGGGAATTCTTATCCCAATTTACATTCCTTGGGTTAACCTTCAACTGAATTGATTTTATCATGCTAAGATTATTTGTGAAACTATTTTTTATTATATTATGTTGTATTATGTGTCTTTATAGTGTATATAGAAATTATATAAATTTTATTAAAACTCAATTCAATGATATAATATTTTTAAGGGTATTTTTAAATAAGTACTCTTTTAACATTACGAATCTTTTAATTAAAGAATTATTTTTATATATACAGCATAAGAAGATTTTATAGATTTAAAGACACCTTATTTATTTTTTATCATTACATGTTTAAAATTTAATTTCAAAACCAAATTTTTCTATTTATAAGAGTGATGATTCTTAAAAAATATAAGTGAATTCAAAATATAAAATTAATTTTCCATAAGAATGTTTTTTTATGAAATTTTTTTGTGTTATGATCATGTTATAGTTCTTAAGAATTGTTATCATTATGTTAGTTTCATGATAAAATGAGGTTGGGTGAGGTCGTTATAGCTCTCTAATGCATTCGATAAAAGGAATGAGCTGACCAATTAGGTTTTTCCTATGATATTTTTAGAATATATTGTGATGGTTATTCCAAGAGTAACTAGGATGTTTACTCCCTATGTAGTGAGTAGAGTGAAATTGTATGTAAGAGTGACAAGAAAATAATGCCACTAGTTACCTTTTATGATTTATTTTTTATTTATATAGTTTTATAGGAAATTTATTATTTAATAAGGTAAGATAAGGAGATTATGTTTGATGTACAAAACTTAAGACATTGTGAAAATGTTTTCATTCATGGACTAACAGTTTATATATTCATATTATGTCCCTTAATGGGATTTTTTTACTCATACCTAGTTAGAAAATGTTTTTCACATGTTTTTTGGATGGGTAAAGGATGATAATAATTCATGTTTAACATTATGATGTTTTATTATCTAATGAAATCATGTTCTTTTTTAAATGTTTCATATTGTGAAAAAATGGATTATGATTATAAGTGTCTAAATTGTAATATATGAGTTTCTATAAATGTGATTATAACATAATTATCTACAAATATAAACCTGAAAGATCTTTGTGAATTTATGACAGTGAGTTCTAGTTGGATTAACTCGAATATGTAATTTTTAAGGTTAGGTCCTTACATTTGGTATCATAGAACAGTTTAGATATTTTTTGGGGTTAGGATAATGAATACCATAAATGATTTTTAAATTATGGATAAGTTGAAATATTGTATCATTTTACTATTACCATATTTATTTATCTAATAATTGTCTATTCAATATGGTTTTCCACAGGATAAAAATGGAATATGGAGTAGGATAGGCAATGAGAGGATGATATACTTCCAAATATGCAACCTGGAGTGGTGGGAATTGGAACTGAGTAGTTTGTGACAGTAATGGATTAATTGACATAGGATACAAATGGTGGCAGTATCTATGTAAAAGATCATATATATCACCCTTATAGGAATATGTCAGTGGTGGAAATTTTAATGAGGAAACAGCCTCATATATTTAGTAGATCTTCTGACCAAGTGGTAGCTGGTGGATTGATTAAATCATAGGAAAATATTTTCGATGTCATGGGGTGTTCAGACCATCAAAGGGTTGTTGTTTCAACTTACTATTTTTATGGAAAAACCTACAAGTGGTGGTCAATGGTTAACAATATCATGGATATTGAGGAGATTTATTCTTTAGAATATGATAAATTTAAAAATAGTTTCCATGAGAAATATTTTCATAAGGATATTTGACTTACGATGGAAATAAATTCTTGGAATTTATATAAGAGTATAATTGAATGGTTAAAAAAAGAAAATTATAATTTATTGGTAAGGTATGCTCTAAATTCTACTCAGGATCTTGATATCCAAATATTTAATTTTTTGACTCCGGATTGAAGCCAAAATATCAAAGGGAAAAGTGTTCTTGTGAATTCAAAAAGTTATGAAGAACATGTTTTTTAAGGTTGTGGCCAAATCCTCATTTTATTATTAAAAAAAATCAAATAACTCTTTTGATTGGGAAAAGGGATCCCCATTATATACCCCGAAGTCCCAGGGGAATGGAAGCCCATTTTTTTGCTCAAATGGCCCTCTAATGAATAGTACTACTATAGTACCTGGGTTGTTATAGTACCGGTTACAATACTGCCACCGCTACACTTCCCACTACAGTACCTCCACTACTACAGTGTCATTTCCACCACAATTTCATCGATGCTATAGTACTTTTATAGTGACTTGAGAATTTATTCCCTACATAGAATTGATTATAAGTCTTTTAGATGATAATAATGAGCCTTTACGACATGGGTACAGGCTTGCGGGTGATGAAAATCATGTTGGATGTGCATAGAATGTGTAAATTTATTTTACCAAAGATCATGTGTTATTTGAAAACCAAAGGAAAAAAGAGGCCGATATGGAAGGGAAAAAGACAATAATGCATCAATGAGGATTTATGGTAAGAAAATTATGATTCTAGTTTTTTAGAATAGAGGTAAAAAACAATAGGGAATGCCTTTTGATGTCTGGTAAGTGCTTCTAATGTGGTATTTTAGGGTATATGTATTGTAATTGCAATGAAAAAGATCATAGTATTGGCAATAAAAATTCTGATATATAGAGAGTAAAATATTTCCAATTTAATGAGATGGGTCCTCACGAGTTTCCTAAGAGGAACCTGGGTGATGTGAAGAAACTATTCTATAAGTACAAAAGTGTGGTGAAATATTTTTCAACTACTTAAGTAGATGTTGGTCTATACAATGAAGTAATATCAGGAACTGAAAATAAGATTGGTGAATGCTCTAGTTGTGGAGATTTTATCTATAAATGGACATTTATTCATCTATAGTTATTCTTACTTAAAGAGATTTGGTTTTGTTATGATGAATAATACTCAGGTAATTTCTTATGCTTCACGATAACTGAAACCTCATGAGTTAAATTATCCAACATGTGATTTATAATTGCCAGCTATGATTTTCATTTTCAAAACATGGATACATCATCTATATGGAGAAAAGTGTGTAATATATACTAATCATAAATGGTTGAAGTTTATATTCACAAATAATTAATTTTAAATGAGGTTGAGAAAATTACTGAAACTGATGAAGAATTATGATTTCATGATCAATTACAATCCTAGAAAATAAAACAAAGTGGAGGATTCCTTGAGTCAAAAACATCATGCTACATTAACCATGTTATGTTTGTAAAATGACTGTATGGTTAATGATTTGATTAATTTTGGATTGCAAGTTCTTGATATAGGAAATTCCTCAGTTTTTTTCATGTGCCAATGCAATCCTCTCTATCAAATAGAATTATGAAATCTTGGATGGAAAACCTTGAGTTACATAAAAAGTTAGAATTGGTCAAAAATGTTAATTTTATAGAATTTTACATTAGTAAATATTAAGTTTTTATATTTGGGAAGATATTATTTTTTCCTTATGATTCAAAGTTGAAGAAAGATGTATTAAGTGAATCTCATAGTTCAATATTTTCAGTTAATCCTAGAAGCAATAAGATATTCAGAGACCTTAGAAAGTATTATCGATTGGATGGAATGAATAGAGATATTGATGAATTCACCATGATATATTTTACTCTTCAATAGGTATAAGTTGTATGATAGTTACCAAAAGGGATGCTTTAGCCTTTTCTAGTTCCATAGTGGAAATAGAAAAAAATATCTATGGATTTCATAGTGGGAGTATCAAAATCAACTCAAGGTAACAATGTGATTTGGGTTATTGTTGATCTACAGACTAAGTCTTCACATTTTATTCATATTTGAGATGTTGTTTCTTTAAATCAGCTTTATCAGCCATAACTCAAAGTGATAGTAAGTTTACGTGAAGTTCCTCTCTCCATTGTATTATATCATGATCCTAGGTTCACTTCTAAATTATGGAAATGTCTTCATAAGGCATTTATAACAAATTTAAATTTTAGAACTTCTTTTCATCCTCAATATAATGGATAGTTAGAGTAAACAATTTAGACCTTGTAGGATATTCTTTGAGCTTATTCAATGGAATACCATGGATTTTGAAATCATTATCTTTCATTGGTTAAGATTTATTACAAGAATAGTTTACATTCTAGTATAAAGATGGCACCTTTTGAGGAATTATATGGAATACGGTTTCTAACTCCATAATTTTGGGATCATGTAGGTGAAAGAAAGTTGATGGGATCAGAATTTGTAGAGTAAATGGTAGAGAAATTTTAGTTGATTCAGCAACACTTAATTTCATCTTAGAACCGGCATGAAATTTATACGGATAATCGAAGGAAGTATCTTTATTTCAAGTTATATTATTGGGTATTTCTCATATTTTCCACATGGTATATTATGATATCTTCTGGTTAGAAGGGTAAGATGAGTCCACAGTTCATTGGACCCTATGAAATCCTATATAAAGTTGGATCAGTTGCCTACTAAGTGGCTTTGCCTCTAAGTTTGTCTTCGGTGCATAATTCCTTTCATGTTTCAATGTTAAGAAATCATGTGCTATATTTAAATCATGTTCTGAGCCTTGATATTGTTCAATTATAATATAACCTTTCATATGAGTAAAATCATATTTAGAATCGGGATGATAGAGAACAACTATTGCAGAATAATGTAATTCACCAAGTAACAGTTTTGTCGAGAAAACACATGGTTGAAGAAGCAATATGAGAATCTCAAAATGTTATTTGGAAAAGGTATCCTCACTTTATTAAAAAATGAATAAATTTGTGAAGATGCAATTTTCCGAAGGGGGTGGGTGGTATAATGTTACAACCCATGTACTTATGGAATAATTTTTTCCCATTATATAATTAGATTGTTAAATTCATTATAAATTTATAATTAAATTAGTGGTAGTTATAGAAATTATGTAATCAAGATTAACGGGATAGTAACATAACCATTGCAATAGTAATCAAATTGTTGGGAATATTAATCTGAACACTAGAATAATAACATCACCTATGAAATTATAAATAAAATTTATGTATTCAATAAATTTAAATATGATATATTTATGTCAAAAAATATGTAAATAAATGTTTTATAAATGATAAATTAAGTGATGGTGTTTTTTTTAAACATAAATGTTTATTTAAAAAAATTTAATTAATATGATGATTTAAACAGAATAATTAATTTTCATAAATTAATATTTTTTTATTAAAATTATAACTTAATTTTTTGAGACCTTAATTAATTTTTCAAAGGGTAATAAAATCGGTTTTAATATTAAAATTTGTATTTTTTGAATAAATTATGATTTTAATTAGAAATTAAATTTATAATATTTAGAAAATTATTTTCAAAATATAGAGTTGATTTTATAAATCCTTATATTGAAAATGTTTAGGGATAATTTTTGGTATTTTTCTAAAATATTTGAATTTTATGTTAATTCTGAAATAGGGTAATTTATTGTATTTAACCTTATAAGTTAAATACATGAATTTTTGTAAAATTTATGATTTAATAACCCATTAGTTCAATCTAACATTATTTAATTTCTGAACATATTCACAATAATCAACATAATTAATAGTCTTGATCAAAAATAATAAACAAATGAATTAAATAATCAAAAACACTCATTTCCTCTCCCTATAAGTACCACCCCTTACCACCTCTTCTCCTAAAACAATATAAGACTTTAGTACTATCTAAATTATATCCAATCCCCTTACCAATCCTCTTACCCATTTCCAATACCTACAAGTCTCACCAAAATTATAAAACCAAGTTCCTTAAGAAGGATCTCAAGGATACGATATTCAAGAAGAAAAATCCTCCTTCTTTCTCTTTTAAATTATTTATTTCTTTCAATATATATATATATTATCCTCAAATCCCCTATCCAAAAATCATGATAAATAAATTATCATATATATAATTTTATTTTATTTTTTTGATGGAATATATATATCATCAAACCTCTTCTCTTCTCCACTTATCTAAAAAATGGAAACATTGTTCATGATGTGTCGATTCACCGCCTTCATGGATGGAGATTTTTTATTTTCTATTATTTCCTTCATGATTGGTAATAAAACCATTATTATTTTTTAAAAAAATAATATGTGCATTATAAAATTTTTTATGTTCTGGAACAAATTTATATACATTATAATTTAATAAAATGAAATTAGAATGTGATGGTCGGAAAAACTACCAAAAAAACCAGGCATTTATTATTAATGTTTTATCTAATGAACCATACTCATATTAAAAAAAGTAGATATAGGATTAATTAAAATTATGGGAAAATATTAATCCCATTTTTTCACATGTTTTTTTCTTCCTTTTAACAAGAACTCCCATAATAATACTCAAGGGATCCAACTATAAATCCATGAAACGAATTCTCCTAGAACAATGATTCTAAAATTTATAACTCATTTATATGGCCATAAATGAACTTAATAAAATGGTAAAATATAAAATGTATGTTTAAAGGGTTAGGAATTAAGAAATTAATTAATCTAATTTCATTATCTAGGACATTAAGTACACTTTCAGAATTCTTTCATTCATATGGTAAGGGAATTCCTAATCCAATTTCCATTCCTTAGGTTAACCTTAAACTCTATTAATTACTTATTGCTTTGATTATTTTTGAAATGAATTTTGATTATATTATTTTTTTATTACTTTTATTTATAGTGTATACAAAAAATCAATTCATTTGATTAATTCTCACTTAAAAATGTTTTTTATATATGACATAAGAATATTTTCTAGATTTAATGATGCCTTGTTGATTTTATGTCTCCTTTACATGTTTATAATTTTATTTTCAAATAAAAAAATATTTATACTTTTTTAAATTATTAAAAATAAAATTTTATTTCAAACTAGAAAATTAATTTTCTATAAAGAATGTTTCTTTTATGCAAGATTTGTGTGATATGATCATGTTATGGTTATTGAGAATTATTGTGATGGTTGGTGGTTCCATGATAAACTGAGGGTGTGTGATCCCATTATATTTATCTAATGAATTTGGTAAATTTATTGAGATAACCATCTTTTTTCTCCTAAGATATTTTAGGAATATATTGTGGTGGTTTTTTCAAGCATAACTAGAATAGTTACACCCTGTGTAGTCAGTAGAGATAATTTATATGTATGAGTGATATAAAATTTATGCCATAAGTTACCTTTTATTATTTATATATTCTTTATATAATTCAATAGGAAACTTGTGATTTCATAAGTTATAAAAAATATATTATTTCTTCTATGTAAAATTTATAAATTTTTTAAACTTTTTTCATTCATGGAATAACAGTTTATTTTTCCTTTTATGTACCTTACTGAGATTTTTGTGCTCATCCTACATTTTAGAATGTTGATATTGTGTATATATAGAAATTTAAATAAAAAGGAAAACTATATTTTCAATAAATAACTAGAGGAGAAAAAAATTCATTAATTTTTTAAATTTTAGATTATGAAATTTAGTCATTAAAAACTAATCATATATAATCTCGTCAAATAATGAAATTGTAAAAAAACCATTACCACTTTGGTAACTTTTTAATCATATTTCTCATGAAAGAAAGAAACCTATATGGATATGTAAATAATAATAATTTTTATTATAATGATCATAAAATCAATTCATGTGTATTATATACACCATATAAAATAAATAAGTAGTAAATATCTCATGTGTCACATAGAAATAAAAGTGAGATGAAAATATCTTACCTAGAATCTATTTAATTATGTATGTTATTTATATTTTGGATTAATAATCTTAATTTAATTATTAAAATGATTAATAAAATTTTTTAACTTTATTATTCCTTTAATTTTATCTATTTTCATATAATATTTAATTACTTAATCAGTTTAGTTCACATTGTCCATTTTGATGATATTTGGATTGTATTTCCAAAATGAATTTAGAAAGTCAACTATCATCAAAGTAGGCATTATTTCATCATTTATAGAATAATAATCATGAAATTATTATAATTTTTATATAGCAACTGTAATTTTAAAAATATTCATTAATTATGGTTATGAAAAATGAACTAAATTACAATCATAGAGAGGGTAGGTCGTACATTCGCATGAGTAACATTTCCATTTTTCAAAAATAATTATAGAAAGAAGAAAAGTATTAAATATATTTATAAAATTTTTATCATATCATAAATATAAAATTATTTCTTCAAATACACATACATATACCATACATGTGATGATATAATGAAAAACAAATCACATCGCTTCATGGAGGATATAATCCATAAGTATGCATGAATAGTGTTATAATTTTTCAATGAATGGATTGGTAAGAAAATATATGATATATTATGTTTAAAGAAAGATTAATATGTCATTAATATTTTTTATATATGTTAATTCCCTCGCTATAACCAATCGTGAGAGGCGATGATGGAAAACATATTACATCGGTTCAAAGCGTGGTAGTTCACCATACAAACGAACATTGGTTTGGTTTCCCATTTGATAGAAGAAAAGATAGATATAGGTTATAACATTAATTTAAAAAATTATCAATATTATTATGATATTATATTTATTATTTCAATATGTTTAAATAATATTTTAATGTTTTATAATAAGAAATAAAATAAAATTACTTGGTTAAGAACTAAACCTTTTTTGAACAACCTCTTAATGTTTACTCTGAAATGTTTCATTGTATGGTTTGATGATCAGACAAAGGCCTCTATGATGTGGGAATTGATTTTAGGAAGTAATTGTTTTATGTATTTTCTGATCCAAAAAATTTTTCAATTGTGATGAAAAGTGAAGAGGAGGTGCCATTTTTTAAGAGAGGGGAGGGGAACTTCTTGGAATGTCATATAGTATTAAATAAAAATAAATCCATTTTCATATTTCAATGGGTACAAATTGATATTATTCATTAAAAATGAAATGATGTGTTGAAATCCTCCCAACCAATTCATATACCTTAGTTGTGTCTAGATAAGTGTACAGTTAGGCCTTTGTATTGTGACCCCAATCAAGGTTGATTTAATACTAAACACACCCTCTTCAGGGTTATTACCCCGGGGTACAACTATGCCAGTGCCTACATCCACCTTCTATTATCTTGGATGAGGTATATTTTCTAGTGAAACCACCTACTCAAGACATTAAAAATATTTCGAGATATCATATTATACTTAGACTAAGATCAAGGGTATTCCACTGAGGTTCTATAACCTTAATTCTCAAAATAGCTTCTCCAATATCTAGAAACTACTATATCATTTCTCTAATACCTATATTTGTGAACAAAGATAAAAAATTATTCTATATCCTTTAAATTATTTTAATAAGTATATTTCATAAATAATAATATCCTAAAGGTTGGTAAGTTAAGTATCTTTGGATAATAGTTACGTAATAATTTAATTTTACCAAACTCAACGCCATTTCTCCTTCAAAAAATATACATGACCATATTCTTGAAATATAATTAGTTAAAGTCATACTCATAACCTTATGAATGTATAAATAAGAATTAGGTTAGCATAAATTTTTATTAAGGGGTGAATAAACATTTTATCATGGATGAGCTCATAATAATAGGTAAAAATAAGAGAATAATAAACATATATTACCATCATGAATTATTACCATAAAACATAATTTCGATTAAAAATAAATTTTATAAGAAAATAAATCCATAAAATATTGACATAGAATTATAATAGTTATAACATTCATTATAAGAGTTTAACATTAACCATGAATCATTAGAGTATAAGATCATAATGAATTACATCCTTTTACTATGCCACAAATATTCTCATAATCAAACATTAGTTTCATGAGTGACACCATTAGTAACCTTGATTGTGATCAACAAAAATATGATCAATAATACAAATAAAATGTGATATAAACTCTTAACCAATGTATTGGTGGATGATACAGCACCCCACCCATTATTCATCCATACATACATGTGTCACTTAAAAATCCTTCACTTTTCACATATTATAGAACCCGTGGAAATAAAATGGAATTCATAAATCAACTAAATAAAAATAATTTTATTTTTATAAATAACCAATGGAAATAAAATGGTTTTATTTAAACCTACAAATGGAATAAAATAACAATATAAATTAAATCATTTGATACTAAGAACTTAATCACCCTAAATAATCACATTATAAAAGAAAATATAGGGTGAGACATAACTCCATTTTATGTATATAATTTTGAAGATAGAGTGGAAAATAAAAACTAAATTATGAAAATTGATTTCCTAAAAACATTTTTTTCATTGATATAAAATAAATATTTATGAGTAACTTCTCAAAAAGTACCTCTTTTAAAAAAAATGTGAATAGAAAACATTTACAGGAGTGTATTTGGATCAAAAACTCATATTTACATGAACTAAATATATAAAATCATTAATATGGATAGTATTGGAAAACAATGTTCAATAAGAAATTGTATAACTTATATAAAATATTTTGAGTTACCAACTCTCTTACCATTACCCTTGATTTACACTGAAGTCATTTAACCTTCTTTATCATAAATATAAACATATTAATTACCTATTTTAGAAACTTATTATGATATATTTACATATATAATCTTCATTAAAAAATAATTCACTTTATCTATTATATTTTGGTAATGCTTGTTTTTCAACATCGAGTGTTAAAAATCATGAATGTTTTAAAATGGGTTCGTAAAAGTGATATTGATCTTCATTCTTCTCTCAAAGATAATAATTTATAAACCATTAATGGTATCATAATTTATTTTTCATAAATATATATAATTTTACAATTTATTCACGGGATATTTTTAATCATGTTTCATGAAGATGAAATTGGTATTAAAATATTTTCAAATTATTTACCAATATCGATGAATAACCTTATAACGATCATTAATTTTTATATTATACATAAATAGCCATTATCATGATATATATTACTTATATATATCATATATAATAATAAAATATAAACTAAAAGTATTCTGTAATTGTTTTAGTGAAAAAAGTAATGCATCATTCCATGGATGTAGTAGTCCACATGTATGCACAATTGATAATCACATTTCTCGATAAATATATGAAATGATAAAATGATATAAATTATCATTTAAGTGTTATAAATTTAAAATATAAAAATTATATATCATAAAATGAATTATTTTACTATCCATGTAAGGCGGTGATGAAAAATGAATAACATCACTTTATAGAGGCAGAAATCTATATGTATGTAGGATCAATGTTATTTTTTTCTTAATAGATAAAATAGATTGAATAATTATTTTCCAAATTATTGTAATTAAGTTTAAATATAATAATGATACTTATTTAATTATATTAATAAGTATATAGGTTAATTAGAAAGTATTAGATTAAAATAATAGTCTAGGATAAAGAAATACTTATGTTCGATGCTTCTGTTTTCTCTTTCAAAAATCCTTGGAAATGAAAGAATTAAGATTCCTAAAGGTGACCAAGAGATTATTAATGTTGGAGAGGGTATTAGGAGGGACTAAAAGGAATATTTTAAAAAATAAATTCAAAGGATATTATATTCTTGATGTGGTAGAAATTTTACCATTTGTAAGTGAAGAGAATGGTGGCTTTGGAAGTAACCATTAAATTTTTAATAATACAATGTTACTAATCAAAGGATAGTAGATCTAAAATGAAAAAAGGTAGAGGGGAATGTGATTTTTGGTGAAACTCACCTCAAACACTCTTTTTTTAGAAATCTATGAGTGTTTTAGGGGTTTTATTTTAACTATTTATCATTTAACCTAATTTACATTTATCTTGCTAATTAATATTTAATTGTAGTAATTATTTTTCATAAAAATATATTGACCCTTTTACCTAATTTGAACATTTTTATTTATAATTTTTAAATCATTTTATTAAATAAAATTTCTTTGGTTTGGAAAATTTATATTTCTAATTAGAGCATATACTGCATAAAAACCATTTTTATAAATAGTGTTTTGTTAAGATTAAAATTCTTTTGTAAGCCATAATTATTAAAATTATCAATTTAGATGAAATAAATTGTATTATTATAAAAAAATGAAAATTTTATTAGTATATAATGGAAATCTAATGTTGAATCTCACCTTGAAAATAATTGATTCAAACAAAAGGCTTTAAATAGTTCTTATTAAAATAAAATTATAATATATTTATAAAAATGTTGGAAATAGGGTTTATAATCTCAAAGAATATATTAAACTGCATAATTTTATTTCCTTACATATATCTAATATCACTTAAAAAGTATTTAAAACATATAGGATATTATAAAATAGAGATAACATCATAAAAAATAAAATTTTCTCAAAAATCATATTTTTTTACTAAAAATAACATCTTCATAAATATACTAAAAAATTCATTCTATATAAATTTTTATGTGAAAAATTACAAAATTAATTTTATTTTATTATAATTAAATATAGTTTTCAAAATAAAACTTAGTAAAATAAAATAAATTTTATTGTAAATAACCATTTTCAATATTAACTAATATTAATTATTTATCTTTCAAAAGTGAAAAAAAATAATGGCCTATCATCATAGTTTTTATTTTAGATTTATTGATAAAATTAATTAAATAGGTTTTATTTTTTGAAATTGGGTTTAGCATGTAATGTATGTTATCAAACATAACATCAATTTTACAAGGTATATAATTTTTTCTCATTAACTAATCCCTCTTAGAATGTTACATGGTTAAAAGGTGGGAACCAAAAAATTAAATTTCTATTAATATAACATTTTTTTGTCACATTGTTTAATGAACTATATTCCAACCATGAGATCCTCACTCAATAGACAAGACACACATGCACGGTTTGGACACATGGATAATTAACCATGCACCAACAATGTGGTACAACTCTTTCATAATATAAATTTATACGGCATGTTGATCGCATAGTTTACCTAACGATGCAAGGGCTTTGTGCTAGGAAATACTCTACAGAAGGGTAAGACACATGGTTACTCCTAGTATCTAGAAAAATTTTGTGCGAACTATATATATAAAATTGTTTATGGTCAAGATGAATTATAAATGACCCTACCAAATATCTATTAAAAATTTTCTACTAATATAAGTGGGGAAAACCATGAATAGAAGAAAAAATTCGAGAAATCTAAAATTGAATGAAAAGATTTTTTGAATTTAAATTAGTGATAAAATTATTAAAATAGTTATTATAAACAAATCTATAGTGACAGAAGGTGTTACAATCCCTGAAACCCAATGTTGTCCTAGAAACCTCTTTGTAAAGATGAATGGTGAATAGGTAAAACAACAGAGCTTCAATTAAATATAAATAATTTGATAATGTCACATAGTTTCAAGCATACCCAACTGGAGGATAATACTCTTTATATAGGCTCTGTAATTCAATATAATGAGTTAAACATTGTTATTCAATTCTTTTAAGTATACTTATACTACTATAACAAGTTCTTAATGTGGTTTCACAATCATTTGATTGTTTGAAAATATTATTATAAGTCTATGTAAAGATAAATGAATCAACTAATTGATTCATAACCAACAAACAATATAAGGGGGTTATGGAAATAGTTGTGCACTCAATATCCCATATAACTATCCTATTAAACACAATTATATACACTACTAATATGATATAATAAGGAATATCAATTCCATATCACATAATACAAATCTTTGTATATAGTATAATTTGTCAAAACTTTTGTGTGCATTTCTAACTGATGTTAGCTACTCGACTGAGTGTATGGATGACCCACACCCTAGGATTTATATTCTACATTGGTTTTATATACTATTTTTTTATTGAATTATATTTTACACTCACCTATTATCATTACTATGAGATACCTTTTTAAAGTTACTTAATATGACTTAGTAAAAATCCCAAGTATATGGTCAGATGTTATCCATCATCTCTTATATGAAACTATTCATAGAAAATACTACATAAATATCTGATTCATATAGTTGGGGTTAAGATATGAAAAATAGCATAGTTATTACTCATATAATATATACTCTTATGAGCATACTATGTAGACATCAAGTGATAGTTGAACATTTACCAACACAACACAGTTTGTGTGAAGTTATCCTCAACATCATGTCACAGAAGGTACATGATGTTTGGGACTAATATCATAGCTGGAAATGTATACCAGATGCATCAAATCATTTCATCATGTCATACACAACATGTTATCCAATATTTCAAAACGTGTGTTATGCTTCAGTGGTTTGTTGGCTTGTATTTCTGAAACCTCTAACACATCCTTGAAGTAATAATATTCCCATAAAATGTTTCAAAAATTATTTACTTATTGGGATAGTTTATAAAAAAAATACTAATTAAATAATGATATAATTTCTATAATATATGAATAAGTAATATCTTTATTAATTTAATAATAATTAGGTACATAATTAAATTATCACAATGAAAAAATATATTAATATAATTCATTATCATTTAAATATTCAACAACACAATTGGTTATTTAATTATTAATTTACTAATAATTTATTTTATTATCTATAATTAATATTTTCACAATTAAAACATTTTTTTCAAAGTAATTTTTTTATTTTCATTATATTTCTAATTTAAATTATTTTGATCCCCTCTTCCATTGTGATATCATTACAATTTAATCATTTATAATTTTAATTTTTTTTATGATATTGAATTTTTTTATTCCAAATGTACTTTATTGAAATTTTTAATTTGAATAATTTTTTATTAAGACATCTAATAATAAAAATAAGTAATATTATTATCATTATAGTTTAATAAATATATTATATTAATTTTACTTATATAGATAATTATTTTATTTTAGGAATCAATTCCACTAAAACTTGTCTAAAAATTTACTAAAAAAATCTCTAGAAATTTAATTATAATTTATTTTAAAACTAACATATTTTTGGAATTTAAATAGAAATTCAGGGTGTCTCATCAGTCTAATTGATGGAAATAACATTTCATTGGATTCATCATGTTGATAAGATAATTTTACGATGTATGTTTAACAATTAAATCATATATAATCAAATAATTGATTTATAACATGAATCACATAAAAAACAACACATATATTCAAATATGTATTAAGGTATTCATGATTTAAAAATTAGAGGACATGTGCATAAAATTTTGGGAATTGTACGTGTTAAAGATTTTATAGACATTAAACTCTAAACAAAATATCCTAGTTAGTTAAAAAACATAAAATGATAAAATAGTGTAAATTTCCAATGAAAACATTTTAATTATTATATATTTTAAATTATATCAATTTATAGAACATATGTTATTGAATTTTTGAATAATAAAATTTATATTTCCTTACATAAAAATAAATTACTCATGTTTAAATTATGAAATGGTTTTTATAAAATATTCATAACAGAATTATTATAAATCCTATAACATTATCAACATGAGATGATTGATAATTAAACCATTGGTTAGGAAATATTATATGATGAATTATTTGAAATGGATAATAAAGGGTCCAAGTTCATTATGTAAAAATCATTTGATCAATAATTTGATCATCATCACCATGAAATATTATTATCAATATAATAAAATACCAACATCACTCTATATTAAATTAATAACTCATTCTCTAATAATTTCCATATCATGTAATATTTCTTTCCAAAAGAATGAATATCCCTCACATAATTCTCATTATAACATATTTATTAACAAGTATAGATCAATTGGTTAAAATATAAAAATACCTAAGAAATATCAATCCAGGACTCAAAATCTAGACATAATTGTTATAGCTTTCCCAGGAAAAACACCCCTTTCTAGGAAAGATTGTATTGTCTGAATTTTAATTGGATATCCCCTTTTAATACCATTATTCAAACTTACAAGAAAATTATTCATTTTTTTATTAAATATTAAATATTCCTTAAATATCCAAATACCTTATAATTCCATTAAAAATAAGCCAATAGTAATTAATTCATTTTTTATCAACAAAACCATCAATAAAAATTTCATGGACAACTGTAATGGTAAATTTATTGGTTTTCCCACTTTATAATACTTAGTACATAGAAGTAAAAAAATTAGTTAGGTCTTATATGAGGAAAAATATATGTTTCATTAAGGAATCTCATGATTGAATGTATAATAATTTTAATGATAGAATCATGAGTATAGTTATCTAAATATTAGAAAATATTAATTAATGATTATATGTCTTGGTTTTATACTCATGAGTTTTTATTGTGTGTCTTAACATCTAGAGATTATTGTTTTATTTGGAAGAGGATAAACAGATGCTCAATATAGATAATACATAATATAATATTTCACTCTTCAAATATGATCTTTAAAATAACCATCATGAGAATAAAAGGTTTTGAGGTAGAGATGAAATAGTCAAAGTGAAAAATTTTGTTTGTGTTATAAACCATCATCATTTTAAATATTCATTTATTTCAACTATAACTTGTCAAAAATTTAGGAGGCCCAAAATCCATCTCTTATTTTATAATAAACTAATATTTATTAGCTTCATGATTGTGGTATTGGTTACCTTTATAAACTAATCATGAGGTGTTTATATTTTCCTATAATGATTATTGAATATGATACTCTCCAATAGTGGTGATTATATGGAATTTTATTTCTTGGATGATATATTCAAATAGAAGAATGATTTTTCTTCTATTTTTGTGTTATGGGAATCTTCTTCGTATATATTTTTAGGAACTGATAATGTTAAAATAAATAATCCAATTAGTTATCATGTTTAGTTCTAATGTTTTTTTACTCTTATGATTAGGTCAATGAATTAATTAAATAGTAATCTTGTTTGAATAGTACGCAAAAACCATGATAATAAGTCTTTCATTAATAAATAGATTAATGGATATGTATGGGTCTATAACCTCGATGTTATAAATATAACAATTTAGCTTCATTATTTTTCTATAATTGGGGAAATAAGAAGAAGAGTTGAAATTATAGGGGATAAAAAGTTCTATTATTTACATATCCTTCATTTTTAACATGATGAAATTCATCATTAAGGTGAAATTTGAAATCAAATTAAATTAATTTTAAATATGCATACATTTTATGTGTTTGGTTATCAACTAAATAAATTATAGAAACAAATTTTGAAGGTGTGTCTTTAATTTAAATTTTCAAAATGAAGTCTGGCTTCATAAATTTTTGAAAGTGTATCTTCGATAAAAGGTCTAGTGATGATGCTAATTAGAGTCCATGAATTAATTTTTTTAAGTTATAAGTATATAAGGGGATTTTGAGGATGAAAAAATTTAAATTTTCATCTATTATAAATTTTATTAAATTTTTTGTTATATGATTTATGGATTTTCAAAATTATTTTTAGAATTTTACTTATTAGTGTTAAAATGGTAATTTCACTTAGTAAACCATATTTGAAAAAATTATTGATTGTTACACCTATCCTTGGATGATGTTTTATTATGTTATTAATGTTTTTAGTGAATCATAAAAGTTATTGATCATTTCTAAATTGATAATTTAAATAATAATTTTTTTAAATGATTGGGTGTGTTTTTATTTTTTTGGAATAAAAACTATTTTAGTGGGGATGAAGAATATTTACCATGAGGAGACCAATGATCCATATATGTGGTTTTTTATCCATCTTGCGGATGTTTTTTTTTATTTTCATAAAAATTAAGTTTCACCCAATTATTAATGAATTAATTAATTAAATAATTAAATTAGATATTTAAGAAATTAATAAATATAATTAATTAACTATAGCGCGACATATATATATTTAATTATCTTCAACCATAAATCAAATTGAAAAATTTTATGTGTTTTGATACTTAGTTCATTAATTTCCATAGCTCTATCAGTTTTTGTTGGGATCCTAGAACAACCCAAGTCCAATTCACTATAAATAGATTATTTTCCTCAACTGATAGCTTATTTCACATATATTTTAAGATTGGTTAATCTGCATGAGTTTTGGAGTGGTTTTAGTCTCCTCCTCGGTGTATGTATTTCATCAAGATGGATATCCCTTCTACAAATAATTAATTATATGATTAAATTTTTGGATTAATTATATCCTATAGAATTACATATTATAGATATTTTTATTTTATTTGTAGTAATTTAATTCCTTTTTTAAAATGTATCCTGGCCCATTAATATTTTTTATTCATTATGGCCAGGTGAATTCTAAAAAGCATCATCTTCTTTATACCTCAATAATGTGAAGGAAAAAATAGACAATTTATTTCGATGGTTCACTATACGGAAGAAGAAACTGCCCCCATGGCATGTGGGAAATAGGGTGTGGACATAGGGTAATAGCTTGGATTAACTACCAGGAAAATAGAAAAATATGATAGAAAAATAAAGGAATAGTTTTTGGATATTTAAAATCATATAGGTTCTCTAAAAGAAAAATCATGTGAGTTATAGTGGTTTATATCCATAGGTAAATTCAAAGAGGGAGATGATAAGTAATTTCTAAAATGTTCAAGGTAAATATTGCACCTAGATTTTGTTCCTAGTGGGATATATTTTAATATTATTTTTTAAATTTAAATGGGTCTAAATTATTCTTATGGATAAATATTTTCTCAGTATAAATGAAGGTGGATGGTCGTATGTAGGACTGGCATGGGATGGCATGGGTGACAGTGGAAGGTTGGAAGATAAGTGCGGGAAAATAATAAGATTCTAAACCCAATAAGTAAATGTTTTGAAATTTTTTAATAAAACATATATATATTTATATATGGTATTATTTTGTAAATATACTAGAAATCAAGAAACTATGATTTTATTCCACTAAAAACATAAGGAAATTTTGTCTTTAGCCCTTTATTAAATATATTTATTCCTATGGTTGCATAGAATACTTCTATTTTTTATATCCTTTGTTTATTTTTTTTGTAAATGGTTTCACATGAGAGGTTGCTTATTTTTTTTCTCTAAGATTTTGTTTCATTATTATTTATTCTCCTATGAAAAGATACCTAATTGATCACTTGTAAAAATTCGCATCATTATATATGTGATGGTATAAATAAATGTTTATAATTACTATATGATCAAAAACCTATTTTTTTACTTTTTTTATATTTTATCCTTGTGGATAATTAATATTCTATTATTATTTTTAATGAAGAAATAAAATTTATTCTACAATACATCCAATTCTTTTATGCCAAAACTTTTATTAATTCTACTATTTCCTATGCTAAAAATTATAGAAATTATTCTAAAATTCAAGGTATTATTGTGGGAAGTTTTGTGATATTGGTTGATAACCTATAGTTTGTAGATACCCGAAGCTTGACTTACATGGACATTACATTACATTTTCGGAATACTTAGTACATAACAAAAACACACACTAAAGGATCGTAATAGTTTAGTGTCTTTGGAAACTCGGATTATAATCTTCTAATCGTGGTGAAAGATCTTCAACATCTCCCATAAAGATCCTCCTTTTTTTATACCTAAAACCTTTATTTATATCCTGGGGAAAAGAAAACATAAAAGGGTGAGCTGAAATTCTCAGTAAGGGTACACAAAATAAATATCAATCGCAACATATTCAAAAGAACATAACATTTTGGAAATCTTAACCTGCAAAAGAGAGCATAATTTCATGACATGGGATAAATCATAGAAGTGAAATGTAATCCCAATAATCATAACTTAAAACATGAAACTTTTTGGCATACACACATAATCATAGAGAATCATTTCTTGTTAGTCAAGACTAATTTCCAAGACTATCTTAGTGGACAAAGTCCCTTTCTGAATCGAGTAACCCTCGTTTCAGTCCTGTTTCACTGAACCGGTATAACCTACCATTCCAGCCATGTCTATCTCATGAGATATAAAATCTTTACCCAATGCATTGGAGGGAGATATAGGTCCCACCCATCTTATAATGAATCCTTTCTTATGTGTGCCACATAATCATAAACCATACATCATAGTGTAACCCATGTAATAAAAATGGGATTCTTAAACAACATGACATCATAAAACAATTCATATAAGATAAAGGAATTTATAAAAATGTTTCCATCACAACATAATCAAATCCATGTAATAATAGGGATAAAAACAGAACCCTTTTATTATCTTAGATGGAAAATAATTTTGATAAAATACTTGAACTCCATTCTTGAGGAAAATATCCTTTCTACTTCAAAAATACTTTTCCTTTCTTAACATGTCATACCATTTTAAACTAAAATAAGTTCAGGAAAAATAATCTTGAAAACTTGTAAATTAAGCTTCTTTGAAATAATGTTTTAAAAATCCATTCATGTCGTATAAGTTAAAAAAACATTCTTCGTACTTTTGTCGGAAAAGTCAAAAAGTACCTCGTACGAAAAACGACCAAAGATTCCTTTCATATCCTTTACAAAAAAAACATACCGAAGGGTAAAATTGGATATAAACTATTTTAGAAGGATGGAAATAATATTAAATATTGAGGGAACATGGATTTGGATGATAAAATACACCCCAATAAATACTTACGAATAAACAATCTCAGATAAAAATGAGATTGTGATATTTCCCTTACCTTAGGTCCGAATTGCTTTGTAAGTGTCCGAACATCCTGTATAATGATTTAAATCATGTTATTGACTTATTCCAGAATCATATTCATTGTTATTATATCATATATGGTCCACTTATGACTTTATATTACCCGTTCTTTTGTAAATTCATGTTAAAGTAGCGTTTTAGGTAAAATCGTCTCATTTGTCGTTCGTGTTTTTAACTTGTAATTATTCATATGATTACTTAGATCAGGATTACTTAATTCCAGAATATAAAACATGATTTATATATATATATATATATATTCAGAATATACATATATAATAAATCAGTAAATGGAAAGAAATACACCGTTCATGGAGACGGTAGTCCGTACGTACGCATGAACGCTGTTTTCGTTTCCTTATTGAATTGAATGGAATTAAGTAGATGTCATACATATAAATATAAATAATTCCAGTATCATTATTAGGTCATATATTTCATTAGTACTTATTATATATACTTTATAATCATTCATGAATGGCTAATCATTGAGAATGAATCTCATCGCGTCGTGGAGACGGTAGTCCGTACGTACGCACGAGCGATGATATCGTTCCCATGGTCGTGGAATTGTGTTGAAGTGTATGTATACTATTTAAGTATCAGTATCACTTTATAATAATCATATATAGTTACTCATTACACCTTTATACCCATCCTTGTAAGGTGATGGTGGCAAATAGATTACACCACGGCGTGGAGACGGTATTCCGTACGTACGCACGCGCGGTGATTTCCTTTTTCCGTAGGATGGATAGAAGGTTAATTAGAGTTGTTTCATATTTATAATAACATATCAGTATATAAGAAATACTGATGTTATTACTTTATCATGAAACAACTAAAGAAGAAGATGTTGAAGAAGAAAGAAATTGAAAAGATCGGTAATGGATATTACCTCTTCTTTGGAACGCTTCTTTGAATCCTCTACTTAGGGAACTAAGATTGGTCTTTGAAGAAGACCAGGACCTCTAGGATTATTCTAGGGAAGTGGAGAATGGATTTTGTCAGGGTTTTTACGAGCTTGAGTTCTCAAATTGGTGTGAGGAGGAGGGGGAGGAGGTGTCCTTTTATAAGGGAGGAGAGGGGCACCTTAGGAATATCTCAAAATATTATTTTATATTAAAGTCAAAATCGGTTTATAATAGTTCCAAAGGGACTTATTTCGAAGCTAAAGTGGGGATGGGTCGAAATCCTATCAATAAATAGGATTTAGACAAGTTTAGGGTATTATTTTAACCTTGTGAATTAGATTTAACTCTAAGTTAAATAATTTAACTTTTACCGTGTCTTTTTGTTTTCTTTCACTATATGGTTAATACACTTACTATAAAATGCCAAAAGAACCCCAAATTGTTTATTATTAATATATATCCTTATCTAAGTCATTTGGCCGAACCTTAGATTTTTAGGAATAAAATAAAAATTAATAATATAATATTTTCTTTAAAAACTATTTTGTGTCAATTTTGACACTATTTGATATATGATTTTTGTGGAAGTCATAACAGAATTATATGTTCGAACCAAGTTGATTAAATCAACACTAATATATCATAGTAACCTAGAAAATTAGTGTAATTCATAAAAAGTCTCAAATTTAATTTTATTTTGGTGTTTATAACATCAATTATGTCAATATTTCATTAATAAGATAATTACAGCATCATCTTTGTGTCATAAATAAATTAAATTAATTTATGTCTAAAAATTACAAATAAAATACAATTATGTAGGAAATCGTTTTATCTTTCTAATGAATATTTAAAATCGAATATATCTTATGTATAACTCTATATTAAAAATGTTTTAGTAAATAAACTTTGATTTTAACTCTTTTAACTCTTCTTTGAATTAAATAATAATAAATGTCCTAATCTATTCCAAGTGGGCCTAAATGATAATATTTTACACTTAAGGTTGTTTTTGGTCGAGATACACTTGTCCAATAGGATTAGGACATGTGTTAGGGTAATATTAATACCATTGTTACCCTTAATTACCCTATTTACTTTTAACCGTGGTAAATAAAAGTAAAAAGTTACTATTCACCAAAAATTATTTTCATCTCATTGAACCACATTTTACTTACTGACATCAACCGTGTCTCTCGGATTTTTGAAATTCCATTCACAGAAGCGGTAAAATTAAGATTTATGAAGAAATTAATTTTTTTAACTACCACTTAGTAGTTTCACTATACATCAAAAATTGATGTTTTTCAGAACAATGCCAAAATTTCATCCTAAGCTATATTTCATATTCCGAATTCAAAAATGAAGTCTATTTTACCAAATTCATATCATAGAAGTTTCATTAATTAATTTTATAATTGAATCCCACTGTTAAAACAAAGAGCGTGTTTTTAAGAAAAAATATCTATCAAAAGATTTACACTTTTTTATGTCTGGTTTAAATGTGAAATTACATCCAATGACCAACATTGTATTAAATTGTAAATATATTCTAAATATACTTTAAAACCACTCAAATTAATAATTTATCACTATTAATTATTTCGATTAATAAAGTTGTTTTTAATTATAATTTAGTAATTTTCACTATTCATCAGAATATGAAAGTTACCCGAAAAGTACCAAAATTTCACCTTAGGCTAAATTCGATACTCTGAATCCAAAAATGAAGTCCATTTTGAGAGCTAAAATTTATAAAATTAAAAAAGTGGTTATTACTATTCATAAAGGCTAGTTTTAATAATATTTTAATAGCATATCGTTGTTTCGTGAAACTCAATATTGCGTACTACACACGCTATCGAGGAAGGTTGCGATTGCGTGTAATGCAAGGCAAGTCAAAGATGTGTGTTTTGCAAGCTTCTTTTGGTGTAGCGTACAAAACAAGACATTAATAAAATTAAAAAGAATATTTTTCATAAAATCTCGGGCTGTTACATTCTACCCCCCTTAAAATGAATTTCGCCCTCGAAATTCGTCGGGGTTATAAATGGTTTACTATTCGAAAGTTTCATTAATAGAAACCCACATCGTAAAAAGGAATATCAAAACCAATCTTTAAAAACAAAAGTATGAAACTTAACGGTTACCCAAATAAACTAACCACTGGGTTTCCACATAGGTGAAAATATGGATATGGAAGAGAAATCTAACCATCACGTTCTGACGGAGAGTGGTAGAGAACATGGCTATGGAAAAACCAGCAATCACAAATCCATAAATTTGTGATGATCTAAGGTACCATCTGATTCATCAGATATAAGATCACTAGGACAACATTTTTGGTTTTCAAGATCGTTTCCCTAAAGTTAAAGAATTTGAATTAGAATAAATACTTACTTTATTTTGGTACAATCTCACTATTTTTCGTGCCTTTAACAATTTCCACTTCATCTCTTAAATAAATGAAGTTGAATTTGTTATTCGTGAAGTGTTAGCAGATCATGTGATAGAATGACAGGTCATTCCATCTGTCTCAAACAAAAGGTTAGCAAAATTATATACATAAGTCGATCTATAGTGAGATTAATCATATAAGGTTCCTAAAATGGACTTATAAATCATATATCATACTGCTTAATATAATAAAACTAGTTTCTACTAAACAGGGACTTCCTGTAGGCCAGTGGTAGGCGATAACGGCCAGTCGCACTTCGGTTGTGGGTTCGATTCCCACAGCCTTGTCCGAAGCGATGGGTTGTCGCCCGTCCTGCAGGTTGTCCTTTTTCTAAAACTATAATACTATAACATCCCATCAATAATATCGAAAAAAAACTTCTATCCTTAAACAATACTAACTTATGTCCAACATAATCCATTCCAATCTTTAGGCTTATCCATAATACTGCAGTCCACTCTCATAACATAGTGAAAACGATTACCAGAGATTTAACACCATCGTCGATCCCCATATATCATAAGATATGTTTTGTTGGTCACATTCCAAACATTCAAAGTCCTTAATAATGTATTCTCTTGAATACCCATTGAACCATAGTGAAAACTTGAATGTAGTTAAAAGTTAACACTTTTCACATACCAAAATCCTCAAAATTCTATATACTCAAACCATGATATCACTTAGTCCTTATATCAATCATGAGCTCATGAATACTATCAAACATTTAATTTTCTCCTTATCCCTTAATTATGCGCATATCATCTACATTCCAAAAATATCTGAATAACCTTTCATGGATACTGGTAACATTAATCATACACTTTCAAAACACAAGGAAAGACAACAGTGTAACAATCCATAGATGTCTCTTTATTCCATAGTAGCATGAGATTACTTATACAAAATTACACATGATAAACATGTAATCATTCCACTACATTCTTAAACCATTGACCGAGCTTCAAAAATTATTTCATCTCACATATCATTTGTAGTCTCTTCATCATCATCCACATAAATACTACCCATATGACCATACTGATTCTCTTCATGAGTCTTTCCCTTAGGGCATTTGTTTGCATAATGCCCATACATTCCACATTTAAAACACTTAACCATTTTTGATGTCGTAGCAATACCATTATCCTCATCCATGGTGTTAACTGAACTTTTTCCTTTGCACTTACTTGCTTTGTGTCCTTCTTTTCCATACCCAAAGCATCTTCCAGTTCCTTTGAAACATTCTCCTTGATGCCTCTTCCCACATGATTTGTATAGGGGAAATTGAACTTTCTTTCCTCTATGATCATCATGGAACTCCATCTTTCTCTTATTAGTCGAGTCAGGAAACTTACCAAATTTTACTTTATTGATCATATTATGAGATTGCTGATTCGGCATAATAATGATGTTTGGACATCCAAATCCCATTCAATTTGGTTTCTCATGAAGAATATCATTCCATTGTCCATCATATCCTCCATTATTGTGAATCATCTTGTTTCCAGCCATTTTCTAAAACCCAAACAGAATAGTGTGAGAGGCAAAATAATGCTAGGGAAAAAACATAGTAAAGGGGGAGTACCCTTAATATCTAACATCTTAGGTTAAATTATAATATCGTTATCGTAGTTCTAGGATTATATCCTATACGTATACTTATCCTTAGGGAAATCCCTATACATTCCTTAGAAATATCTCTAGGGATCTCACTAACGTTTTCGCATCCTAGTTTCCAAAGGTTGACTAAACCTTTCCTCTGATACAAACTGTAGAGACCCGAAGCTTGAATTACATGGACATTACATTACATTTGTGTAATACTTAGTATATAACAAAAACACACACTAAAGGATCGTAATAGTTTAGTGTCTTTGGAAACTCGGATTATAATCTTCTAATCGTGGTGAAAGATCTTCAACATATCCCATAAAGATCCTCCTTTTTTTTATACCTAAAACCTTTCTTTATATCCTGGGGAAAAGAAAACATAAAAGGGTGAGCTCAAATCCTCAGTAAGGGTAAACAAAATAAATATCAATCGCATCATATTCATAAGAACATAACATTTTGGAAATCTTAACCTGCAAAAGAGAGCATAATTTCATAACATGGGATAAATCATAGAAGTGAAATGTAATCCCAATAATCATAACTTAAAACATTAAACTTTTTGGAATACACACATAATCATAGAGAATCATTTCTTGTTAGTCAAGACTAATTTCCAAGACTATCTTAGTGGACAAAGTCCCTTTCTGAATCGAGTAACCCTCGTTTCAGTCCTGTTTCACTGAACCGGTATAACCTACCATTCCAGCCATGTCTATCTCATGAGATATAAAATCTTTACCCAATTCATTGGAGGGATATATAGGTCCCACCCATCTTATAATGAGTCCTTTCTTATGTGTGCCACATAATCATAAACCATACATCATAGTGTAACCCATGTAATAAAAATGGGATTCTTAAACAACATGACATCATAAAACAATTCATATAAGATAAAGGAATTCATAAAAATGTTTCCATCTCAACATAATCAAATCCATGTAATAATAGGGATAAAAACAGAACCCTTTTATTATCTTAGATGGAAAATAATTTTGATAAAATACTTGAACTCCATTCTTGAGGAAAATATCCTTTCTACTTCAAAAATACTTTTCCTTTCTTAACATGTCATACCATTTTAAACTAAAATAAGTTCATGAAAAATAATCTTGAAAACTTGTAAATTAAGCTTCTTTGAAATAATGTTTTAAAAATCTATTCATGCCGTATAAGTTAAAAAAAACATTCTTCGTACTTTTTTCAGAAAAGTCAAAAAGTACCTCGTACGAAAAACGACCAAAGATTCCTTTCATATCTTTTACAAAAAAAACTTACCGAAGGGTAAAATTGGATATAAACTATTTTATAAGGATGGAAATAATATTAAATATTGAGGGAACATGGATGTGGATGATAAAATACACCCCAATAAATACTTACGAATAAACAATCTCGGATAAAAATGAGATTGTGATATTTCCATTACCTTAGGTCTGACTTGCTTTGTAAGTGTCTGAACCTCCTGTATAATGATTTAAATAATGTTATTGACTTATTCCAGAATCATATTCATTGTTATTATATCATATATGGTCCACTTATGACTTTATATTACCCGTTCTTTTGTAAATTCATGTTAAAGTAGCGTTTTGGGTAAAATTGTCTCATTTGTCGTTCGTGTTTTTAACTTGTAATTATTCATATGATTACTTAGATCATGATTACTTAATTCCAGAATATAAAACATGATTTATATATATATATATATATATATATTCAGAATATACATATATAATAAATCAGTAAATGGAAAGAAATACACCGTTCATGGAGACGGTAGTCCGTACGTACGCATGAACGCTGTTTTCGTTTCCTTATTGAATTGAATGGAATTAAGTAGATGTCATACATATAAATATAAATAATTCCAGTATCATTATTAGGTCATATTTTTCATTATTACTTATTATATATACTTTATAATCATTCATGAATGGCTAATCATTGAGAATGAATCTCATCGCGTCGTGGAGACGGTAGTCCGTACGTACGCACGAGCGATGATATCATTCCCATGGTCGTGGAATTGTGTTGAAGTGTATGTATACTATTTAAGTATCAGTATCACTTTATAATAATCATATATAGTTACTCATTACACCTTTATACCCATCCTTTTAAGGTGATGGTGGAAAATAGATTACACCACGACGTGGAGACGGTATTCCGTACGTACGCACGCGCGGTGATTTCCTTTTTCCGTAGGATGGATAGAAGGTTAATTAGAGTTGTTTCATATTTATAATAACATATCAGTATATAATAAATACTTATGTTATTACTTTATCATGAAACAACTAAAGAAGAAGAAGTTGAAGAAGAAAGAAATTGAAAAGATCGGTAATGGATATTACCTCTTCTTTGGAACGCTTCTTTGAATCCTCTACTTAGGGAACTAAGATTGGTCTTTGAAGAAGACCAGGACCTCTAGGATTATTCTAGGGAAGTGGAGAATGGATTTTGGCAGGGTTTGGCCGATCTTGAGTGCTCAAATTGGTGTGAGGAGGAGGGGGAGGAGGTGTCCTTTTATAAGGGAGGAGAGGGGCACCTTAGGAATATCTCAAAATATTATTTTATATTAAAGTCAAAATCGGTTTATAATGGTTCCAAAGTGACTTATTTCGAAGCTAAAGTGGGGATGGGTCTAAATCCTATCAACCAATAGGATTTATACAAGTTTACGGTATTATTTTAACCTTATCAATTAGATTTAACTCTAAGTTAAATAATTTAACTTTTACCGTGTCTTTTTGTTTTCTTTCACTATATGGTTAATACACTTACTATAAAATGCCAAACGAACCCCAAATTGTTTATTATTAATATATATATCCTTATCTAAGTCATTTGGCCGAGCCTTAGATTTTTAGGATTAAAATAACAATGAATAATATAATAGTTTCTTTAAAAACAATTTTGTGTCAATTTTGACACTATTTGATATATGATTTTTGTGGAAGTCATAACAGAATTATATGTTCTAACCAAGTTTATTAAATCAACACTAATATATCATAGTAACCTATAAAATTAGTGGAATTCATAAAAAGTCTCAAATTAAATTTATTTTGGTGTTTATAACATCAATTATGTCAATATTTCATTAATAAGATAATTACTACATCATCTTTGTGTCATAAATAAATTAAATTATTCTATGTCTAAAAATTACAAATAAATTACCATTATGTAGGAAATTCTTTTAGCTTTCTAATGAATATTTAAAATCGAGTATATCGTATGTATAACTCTATATTAAAAATGTTTTAGTAAATAAACTTTGATTTTAACTCTTTTAACTCTTCTTTGAATTAAATAATAATAAATGTCCTAATCTATTCCAAGTGGGCCTAAATGATAATATTTTACACTTAAGGTTGTTTTTGGTCTAGATAAACTTGTCCAATAGGATTAGGACATGTGTTAGGGTAATATTAATATCATTGTTACCCTTAATTACCCTATTTACTTTTAACCGTGGTAAATAAAAGTAAAAAGTTACTATTCACCAAAAATTATTTTCATCTCATTGAACCACATTTTACTTACTGACATCAACCGTGTCTCTCATATTTTTGAAATTCCATTCACAGAAGTGGTAAAATTAAGATTTATGAAGAAATTAATTTTTTTAACTACCACTTAGTAGTTTCACTATTCATCAAAAATTGATGTTTTTCAGAACAATGCCAAAATTTCATCCTAAGCTATATTTCATATTCCGAATTCAAAAATGAAGTCTATTTTACCAAATTCATATCATAGAAGTTGGATTAATTAATTTTATAATTGAATCCCGCTGTTAAAACAAAGAGCGTGTTTTTAAGAAACAATATCTATCAAAAGATTTACACTTGTTTATGTCTGGTTTAAATGTGAAATTACATCCAATGCCCAACATTGTATTAAATTGTAAATATATTCTAAATATACTTTAAAACCACTCAAATTAATAATTTATCACTATTAATTATTTCGATTAATAAAGTTGTTTTTAATTATAATTTAGTAATTTTCACTATTCATCAGAATATGAAAGTTACCCGAAAAGTACCAAAATTTCACCTTAGGCTAAATTCGATACTCCGAATCCAAAAATGAAGTCCATTTTGAGAGATAAAATTTATAAAATTTAAAAAGTGTTTATTACTATTCATAACGGCTAGTTTTAATAATATTTTAACAGCATATCGTTGTTTCGTGAAACTCAGTATTGCGTACTACACACGCTATCGAGGAAGGTTGCGATTGCGTGTAATGCAAGGCAAGTCAAAGATGCGTGTTGTGCAAGCTCCTTTTGGTGTATCGTACAACACAAGACATTAATAAAATTAAAAAGAATATTTTTCCTAAAATCCCGGGCTGTTACATAGGAGGTTGTCTTGGAGCCTCTATCTAATGAATTTTTGTATGATTATTTATAGGTTAATGGTAAAGGTTTTGTTCCTAAGGTAGTTAATAGATATTCTATTATATTCCTAGTTCTTCAATTGTTAAAACCTTATCCTAACGAATATTTCAAACATGGTGGAGTATAAAGGTGTATTGAGGTGTTTGAATATGAAATTAAGGATTTATAGTATTTTATGAATGATTAAATTATATAAGGTATGGCTTCTAAATATTACCAACCTAGGTCATGGAGGAGAATGGTTCATAAATGGAAAGGGGGATCCAAATAAATGTTCTATATAGGGAAGAGGATACTATTTAATAATTTTTTTAGTTTTTTTAAATAAGAATATTATATAAAATACATTTTGTATATTAAACAAACAAATAAAAATATGGTGGAAAGTAGTGATAATTAACCATATCCATCGGGAGAAATGAAAACCTTCCACTATAAATTGTGAATAATTTTCAACCACTGAACATTTGGTTTTCTCCATATTTAGAGTATTAATATATTCCTTAGTATGGTTTCTATGTTATAAACCAAGTTAATAAATTAGGAAATTAACTTTGTGAATCTTCATTAGTGTTTCCAAAATGATTTTTTGGTTTCTGATGGGGTTGTCCATATGGGTGTTTATGAACTATTATCTACAAAAGATGATAATATTTCTATTTAGAAATAATTTGAAACCATATTAATGATTTTATTGGTGGAGTAATTATGTGTTTTTTACTTTTTTGGAATGTATGTATGGCCATATTTGGTATAAAAGTGTAAGCCACATCATCGAATAATAAATATTACATAGGGGTTTTCTATCCCCCTTCTGATTTAAGTAAATTTTATTGGGATTCATTTTGATAAAGAGAAATTTTGTGGATCTTGATGATGTGTTTAACTAATTTGTGTTTTCAAAAATTCATTAGATGAGTGTTCATTATCTGATTTGGGTTTTTAGGGTGATTTCATTATGTTGTTTAATGGGATGAAATCTATATTCACATATTTCAAAGAGGATAGATGTATTCTTTACATCTCCATATTTATATGAATAATTTACCTTTATTAAATATTGACATTTTTATTTTCTTTCATCATATCAAAAACAATTTTTTAAAAAAAATTAATGGTGTATATGTTTACCATATGTATGGGTGTTTAATGTTTGAGATTATGTGGCTAAAAGATAACAACTCTAAGGGTGTGGATATAGAAACATGATGTTTTATAGGGTATGAATGTAACTTATAATCTAAATGATTTTGGAGATAGAAACCACCATAAAATTTAAATGGGTATAGGAAAACATGATGGTGATATACATATGAACTATGGATGTTTTTGATCGATACTTTTTCAAATATTCTTCAACATATAGAGAAACATCTTGAAGATTCACTTTTGAGTAAATTAAAATTTTAGATGATTCAGTAGATAAGTTTTCAAGTGCAAGAAGGAGATAAAAATATATATTGTTTTATCCAGGTAGAATCATCAAGAATTAAAAAAACCATATTCATAAACACTTAGATTCATTAGGTTTTTTGTAGAGGAAATAAAAGATATTTTTTATTTTAATTTTTATAGTTCATTTTTCAATTGCGAACAATTTTTTATATAGATTTTAGTGGATGATTGTATTCATACATTAATCTATTCATAAATTAATTCCAGTTTAATTGTTTATTTTCATGGATTATAGGTAATTAAGGTCTTATATTGGGTCTGCCCATCAAATAACCCTAGATCTGATAGACTCCATGTAGTTTGTTATATGATGTTTTGTAATATTGATGGCATCTATGTTATTTGTTTTATGAATTACTTCTAGAGGGTATCATTAGATCTTGTCCCTTTCAGTTTAACTATTATTTAATTGGTCCCTAACATTTCTATCCCATGTTGGTTAATTGTGTTTTTTCTAAGTATCATGTTTAATGTGATTGATAAAAAAATTATGGTCCTTTCTAATAGACTTTACTAAATATTTTCATATATCATGTCCAAAGGTCAATGTTTATTTGTTACTTATCAACCAATTCTCTATAATTTCATGGTTTATCCTTAAAAGAATCATTCTATGAATGTGAAATATTTTTTAAGAAAAATTTTATGTTTTTAAAACATGATATTATAAAATCATATGATCCAGTTAAATGTGTTTTTCATGGTTTTTTCCTTATTAATTGTGGGTTTCTTATGTCATTGATTCATGATATAATGATATCTTTTTTGATTTTTTTCTATATGAACAAATATAATAGTGATCTCATAGATACTATTATTCCCTTAAGAGTTTTGAGGTAGGGAGACCCCACTACACCTTATCGTTTTACCATTATTGTAGATATGATTTTAAAATATTATCTATAAGGTAGTTTTTGAAGGAAATATACACAGAGTTAAGGATACTATAAATGGTTAGTATATTTTTAATCATTTCTTCATTGATGACTAGTTTTTATTATAAATGTATACTCATGAAAAATATATTCTATCTCTCAAATCAAAAATAGTTATTATAATGTGTCTCATCCGTATATTAACTTTTAAAAATCAAAGGATTTATTTAGGAAATTTAATTCATTAATAAAGTAGGGTTTCATTATGTTTTTTTCTTAATGTTTGGTAGTTTGAGAAAAATAATAAATATATTGGTCTACCTACCATCATTAAAAGATTACAAAGTGAAGTAATTTTATCCATTGTGGATAGGTATTGTGGAAAGATTAGTATATTTATGTGAAAAGATCTATCAAAGGTATGAAAAAAAATTATGATCAAGTTAGTGGTATAATCTATTCATTGGTATGTTATGTCCATTTTCAAATTTTGTGTCTCTCTCTTTAAAAAACATCATTCCATGTTTTCAAACTTTTTGTGGGGATCTATGAATAGGAGGAAGAATATGTATATAGTTTCATGGGATAGTCTATGTCTACTAGTGTAAACTAGAGGTTTATATTTTAGACACTTAGGTCATTTTAATACTTATATTTTAGATAAATATTACTAGAGGTTAATCTCTTACTATATTTCTCTTATTCCTTGACTGTTACATGAAATTTTTTTCCCTTGAACTAATTTATTCTTGGAACATCTTGACCCATGTTCGATTTTTCTTTGGAAAACATCTAGGGATCAATGGTGTTTTCTAGAAAATGTGTTTTCTAGTGAATTTATATTGGTTTTTATGTCAAAATCAGAAAGCACCACTGATTGTGGGTTGATTATGGTTTTTTTTCTACTTAATCACCCTTTATGGGTTGGATGATGTTGCGGTTCAATATATTATTGTATATGATTCATTATGATGGTGACTTGGTTATCATAATTTTTAATTTGATGAGAGTGAAAAAAGTTTTATCTCTAAGGTTTTTTTTAGTGGATAGTGGGTTATGGGATTTTCTAGACATTTACTTAGAATTTTTTATATTATATTATGTTTTTCTATTGTCTCTCTTTGAAGAGAGGGGAAACTGGTACAAAGATTATTTATAAAAATATTTGGTCAACTAATTTTTTTCCAAGGATATATGATTTTTAAAGATATTTGTGTATAATGCTCTTATGGGAGTTATAATGAAGTAATATTGGCACTAATGACTTTTCTCTACTATGTGTGGTTAATATACATAAAATAATGTGTGCCATATTTTTATCCCTTATGTAACACCTATTTGGAAAATATGGGGGGGTCATTTATTCTAGTGGTTAATTAGGAGCTTTATATAGTTGATGTTCTTACCCGGTATTTTAGTTATCTTGATTCCACTAGCATCCAAGTGTTCTGTTCAATTTCCTGGATCATTTGGATATAGAATAATGAGTGATTGTTTAATTATAATAGGTTCTTGAATGAATTTTTTCTTCAATGATATTCTAATGTGCATGATATATGGAATAGTTGTGGGAATTTGGGTGATTATCTTCCAGATCTGGTGCTTGATATTACATGTTCACTACTTCCAACTTATTCATACATGATCAATAAAGATGATTCAGGATTTTACCATTTTTTTTTGTGAGTGCTGGTATTGCAAGTCATGATTTATCTAGTTTTTTTAGCATCTTTGAATCATTCCTTTTATGTTGGGTGGTGACCACAGGTTGCTGAATTCATCACCCATTACATTGGTTTCTTCTTTATGATGTTCCAATTATGGTAAAATGTTATTTTGGAGTCTAATTACCAATGTTTGATTATTTTCGTTAATGTTCGGTATATGATCTCTACTTATTTGGGGATGATTTAAAATCAGAACCGATCTAATTATTATTATTTTGATCATTCAATTTTCACTTTTCATAAGAGGTGGAAACTTGGTGTCATATTACATTTCAATGTTTGTGTGCTCTTAGTATTTTTCGGTGTGGTTTGGGTGTGTGCCCCCAAATATTGAATCAGTTTTATTTAAATAATTGAAATTTCTAAAAATGATTTTATAATTAGTTTCAAAAAAAATAACAAAAATTTAAATAATAAATAAAATATTTTTCATTATTTGAAATTACTAAAAGAAAAGTAATCTCGTGATTTAACTAAAATCCCCAACCATGACTCCCTTTTATATGGGAGGAGACCCTGACCTCCAATTTTGATTTCCATGTGGGATTCAGTTTCACCATTATAATAATAATATATTAATAATATTAATACATATATAATAAAATAAAACTAAATATACAATTAATTAATATAAAATTTATTTTATATAAATAATGATTAATATTATAAATATTCAACACACACACATACACCCAAAAAATATAAAATGGGTTTATAGTTCAAAGAATTGGAGAAAATAAAATGCTACTAAGAGACATTTACACAAGTCAATAAATCATGGGGCCTTCCACCTCCTTGAGTTTTCCATCAACTGTGACAACATCAAAAAATATGTATTCTTACACATTATATGTGAATATGTGTTTCACTACATCAGGCATTTCACATGAGTTATCTATTTTATATCTATTTCTACTATTCTAGAAACTAAATAGACATATTGCCTGTCAACATACCCTCCATTTAATGGAAGGATTCTATGAGTAATTTTGAACCTCATCTAAGGAATATTCATTCAAATATATAAATTAAGTGTACTCAATTGATGGATATCCATACATTACATTCACATACTTCTCCTTGGGGAATGGAGTTTTAGAATGAATATTTAAATCTGAGTTCTCAATAATGGAAGCTTTATGATATAGGACTGAGGAATTCATAACAAACCTAGAATCCTTTCACAAAAATGTATTTTTGTCTATGATGAAGGCATCTCGGGAGCCTTATCTATGATCTTAAAAGAAAAAAACAAAATCATTAGTATTTATGGAGTCACAAATTATAAAGATTTTAGAAAAGGTAACTCTAATAATCGAAGTTGGAGAAAAATACCCACTACCACTAGGATCATGAAAACATTCTATAGTGTGAACATGAGCCTCTACCTACAGTGTTGTGAAAAAAAATCTGAAGCATCCTACTTTTCTTTTTTTATTTTCACATCCACAAAAGTTTTAAGGGAAACTAAAATATAAATACTTTTACAACATCAAAATCCTATGATCAATACCCCAAACTTGCCGAGGGCCTCAAAATAAGGCACCAGAACAAAACATACATATCATCTAAAATATGTGTGTTGATAATTGACTATAAGATTGCATTATCATAATCTTTGCCATGTTTATATTTAGTTTCATGATCAACTCTAAAATTTGAACCAAAATACAGAATATTCTAGTCCTACATTAATGTAGAGTCATCCTTGGATAGAGCTTCCTCTTTGGATAAATTATCCCTATTCTACTTCATAGTCTACACCATAAAAGATAGGTTTATTTTATCTATAATATCAACAAACATTACCTCCACTAGATTTGATATCATATCCCTATTACAATACTTTAGATCACTTGGATAGAGAGCAGGTGTTTTCCATCACCTGATATATGAGCCTTTTGTAAATTACAAATATTCTATTGCAAATTTTGAAATCAATTCATGGAATTATAATTATATGAATCATTATTTCCATGAGACTTTGTGGGATTTTTCTAAACTATGTATATCCCTAATATGAATTTATTTAAATTTATATCACCATAATTTAGAAATTTTTAATTATATAGATAATCCTAATGGATCACATAATCACTTCATGAGGATCCTTCCCCTTTTTGGATTCCATAATGTCATTGGTTTTACCCCAAAAACCCCATTTTTTTTATTTTATTAGTTTACCATAGTATTGATGGCATCGTATCAGTGACATATTTGTAAAATCATCGTCCCTATAGTGGTAGGGGTATTATAGCAGTTACTATATCAACTTTGGTTATTAAAGAATTACTCCCTAGAATGGCTTTTGGGTGATAAAAATGGGTTTCAAGCCATAGTTCCTTTATGGTATTGATTTGTAAGTTATACCAAACATAAATGATTCAAGGTCGTTGTGCCTCTAAGAATTTATCTCATAAATTTTCTGACCCTAAAACTCTTGTAAGGGTTCTATCTCAATCTATTGAAAAAAAGTATTTAAATCAATAGTAAAATCGGGGATGAAAAAAATAAATTTATATTTAATTATCTATTAATTATTTTTATTATTACATTATTATTGTAATGGTAGAAATTTCAAAACAAATATATCATTGAAAATATATAAGGTAAGTCAAATTTTATTCGCCAATAAAACAGATTCCTTGGTGGGGTTTCAATTATATTTTTGTATTATTTTAATACTTGTGATTTTGAATAAAAAATTGTATTTAAAAACTTACTAAAATCATGTTATACATAAATATATATATATATATATATAACTTTTTATGAAACATAATTTTAAGAAAGTATATTTTAAATGTTGTTTAAATTTAATATATATATATATAACAAAATAAAAATTAATTAAATTAAAAACAATGCTCAGGAGAATGAATTAAATTTGTTCTCTATGTTGGGATTTTTGAGTATCAGTACATTTGGTTCTCAACCAAACCATTTCCATAGAAAAACTATACCAATTAAATTAAAAATTTGATGTAAATACCCCACCCCTAGTATCCCAGAGTAAATGGTTACTTTATTATATTGGTATCAGATACATGACATCACATCCTAATGGACTTAATAGTTTACTAGACTTGTAAAACTAGATACATACTTAAATTTCACCTTAAATTTTAAAACATAATATAAACCATATTATTATATTAAAGAACACTACTATTACCTTTTTCATATACTAACATATTAATGAAAATACATTTCCTGGAATCCTAAAGAAAATAAACATAAGAAAGGGGTGATCACATAATATTAGTAAAGTTATGTGTATAGTGGAATCTATAATGAATAAATAAGGAATAATATATATAGAAATTCAAATATATTGAAACACATTACTTTTCATAAAAAATGGGAGAAAGAAGAGTAATATGGATGGAATAAATGATGATCAAATAACGCCTTATAAAAAATCACATGATCTTGAAACTTATCAATGGATATCATAACTAATCAAATAATTCCATGGAGAACAATAACTAATCTTATAATGATGGAATGCATAATGTAAGACAAAATTAACATACTATCAAGGCATCATTCTATGTCATCTTACTTAAATAGTTAAGGTCTTTTCCATATACCAAATCTAGTTTATCTCATTAAACCCACTGATGCATCGAGGTGATATAGAGGGCCCCAACCATAACTTACCAATTCCAATAAATTTCTCATATTAAGGGGGTGAAACATAATCCAAGTAAATAACCATATTGAAAAACTAGCATTTGAAATTTTAATACATTACCCAATAAGCAAACAAAATCATAAAACATACAAAGTAATATGAATAATGTTATCAAATTAGTACATCCCCAGTAATATGTAATATCCCTAGAATATTTTTGACATATATAAATAGAAATTAAAATGATCATAGGATTATTTCTAATGGAAATTACCCATTTCACATTGAAAAATTTTATGCAAAATATAATTATTTCCCAAATAATCAGGAAAAAAATTGCATTAGATGGAACCATTGAAAATTGTAAAGGAATATTTAAAGAAATGAGTGTCCATGATGGTTTAAAATTAGATTCATGCAATATAATTTAAAAATAATTCCTTTTACACTTTTGTAAAATGTTAAAAAGTACCTCATTGAGAAAATGAGAGGAAGATTAATTTTAACATATTATGTCAAACAAATGGTATAAATTTAGTTCATTAATCATTAGATAAAGGTGAAAATATATTCTTTAAAATATTTTAGGGAAATATAGATATTAAAGTAAAACATTCCTGACTGAGTATAAAAACAAAGTATATATTCATTAAAAGCATGGTTTTAGTATCTTGAGTAACTAAAGAGTGTTATATAAATGAAAACATTGAATTTCTATAAATTATCATAGGGGATAAAATAATGGGTCTGAGATATAATTACCTTATTGTTCTTCTAGAAGATATGTTAAAATGATAAATCCAGAATAATGATGAGATTGTGAAAGAAACACTTACCTTAGGTAAAAATTCATTAATATGAGTATGAACCTCATTTATAATAATTATATATTTATTATACATATATTATAAAAACAAAATAATATATTTCATACCCTATATGATTTAATTATATAATTTTATCACCCATTTATTATCAATTATCTGTTAAAATCATTATTCTGGTTTATAACTTCTTTTTTTATATTTGTTTTGGTTTGATAGTTTTAGTCCTTGCACTTTAATCATGGTTCCATCATATATATAATTTTAATCATTAGTTAAATATCTTTTGTTTTAATTATATACATATTTAGGTTTTACCGTAAAATTAGATATATAAAATGAATTACACTATTCATGGAGATGGTAGGTCATACGTATGCAAAAACGTTGTTTCTATTTTTTCGACTGATGGAAAAAAAAGGAATGTGAAATAATATTTAACATTTATAGAATCATTATTATATAATATATATCATATATATATATATTAAATATATCCTTATTATAATTAATTTCAAAATAAAATGAAAAATGTATCACATCACTTCATGGAGGTGGTAGCCCACACGTACTCATGAACAATCTTATAATTTTATAATGGATTGGAAGGAAAAAAGTTATTGTTGTACATCTCGAACCTCTCGTTGTTTGATTTTCATGATCACAATCACTTTCATTTTTATCTAACATTGTGTTTTAAGTGTTTGTGTTGATAGGCATTTGATTGCCAAGAAGTTGACCAAGGAAGAGGCAGAAATGGACTGAAATTCAGTCCACCGGCCGACCGGTGGCTTCACCACCGGCCAGCCGGTGGCACCCAGACTCAAGGGGTAGCTACTGCCTCCCCACCGGTCGACCGGTGGCTCTGCCACCGGTCGACCTGTGGCACCCAGCACAAATAGTGAGACCTACTGTCTTTCCACCGGCCAGCCGGTGGCTCCTCCACCGGTCGACCGGTGGGGCCTGGACCAACCTCCTTCTCAACATCCAAGGCATCGGCCAACCGGTGGCCCATCCACCGGTCAGCCGGTGGAGCCAAGTCTCGAAATCTCCCAATTTCCTCAAGCACCGGCCAGCCGGTGGGACTGTACCGGCCAGCCGGTGGAGCCAGTCAAACTAGCCGTTGGGCTGTTGACCAGCCTGCCCACTTGGCTCCCAACGGCTCTTTTAGCCTCTCCAACGGCTCCGAAGCCTCCCCAAGGGTTCCTAGCTTATAAATAAAGGCCAAGGAAGCCCCGGACATCACCCGGAACAATTGTGAAGCCACCGTACACATTTTCCATCTTTGGCGTACCTCCGGCGGACTTCCTCAAAAGGAACCCACCTTGCTCCAACAACTTCCACATTCAAGGAGCTCCACCTAAGAAGCTTGGAAGCGGCCTTCAACATCTCCAATCAATCAAAGGCGCCCAAGACTTCCTCAATTACGGTTTTTCTTTGTTTATTTTATTTTGAGCTTTAAATTTGGGTTTGTGCCTACAAACCCCAAACCTTTTCTCATCCCCCTTTCTTTGGGTTCTCACACCACCATTAAGGTGTGAAGAGGTTTTCTCAAGCTTTTCCTTTAAAAGGCTTGTGTTTCGGTGAGCTAGCCTTCACCCGTTAAAAAGGCTAGTGGGTTCTTACTTAACCATTAAAAGTAAGTGAGTTCTTGCTCAACCATAAAAAGCAAGCTGTAATAGGTCCTAGTGCTACCTCAAAGCCTAGTGGGTTTCTTGCTAAAACCATTGAAAAGCAAGCGGTAGGAATCTCTCAACGGTTGAGTTGGGAGCGGAGACGTAGGCCGGGTTTTGGCCGAACTCCGTTATCAATTTCTTGTGTCTTGCCTCTTTACTTTCCGCTGCATTTTTACTTTGATTTTTAATTTGTTAATCAATTTTTTAAAAGGCAATTCATTCCCTCCTTGGGGTGTTCTTCCGACCCAATATTTGGTATCAGAGGGCGTATTTGAATAATTCCCTAACCGGTTTCAAATTAAAGATCCTATTTTTTGATGGCTTCTACCGCTTCAACCTCTTTTTCCCCCGAAGGACATTCTTTGGATCGTGCTCCATTATTTGATGGAGCCGATTATACTTTTTGGAAAACCCGCATGTCAACATTTCTTAAAAGCATTGGCTATCCAATTTTTAAAATTGTTATGCATGGTTTTACCCTCACTTCTTTCGACGAATCTAAATGGACCCCCATAGACATTGCAAATTTTGAGCTTGATGGCAAAGCCATGAATGCTCTACATTGTGGGTTAGATCGTTATGTTTTTGATTGTATTTCTTCTTGCACATCTTCTCATGCTATTTGGAATCTTTTAGAACTAACCTATGAAGGTACTAGCGAAGCTCCAAAGCAAGAACCCGCTCAAAAGCAAGAACCCGCTCAAGAGCAAGAACCCGACGAAAAGATCAAGCTCGTTTGCCCACCTCACAAGAAAAGGGCCAAGAAGAAGAAGAAGAAGGCTTTTAAGAAAACTTGGAGTGATAGCTCCTCCTTCTCTTCTTTCTCCTCGAGCGACAATGGTAATAATTGCCTAATGGCAAAACATGAGGTATCTTCCTCCTCTTCATCCTCCTCCTCCTCTTGTTCTTCAAATTCCAATTCTTTGAATCATTTGTCTTATGAAGAACTCTCATATGCTAGAGACCAATTAGAAAATGGTTTTCATGAACTCTCTTCAAAATTTGTTGCTTTAAAAAAGTCTTTCAAAAAACTCTCCTCCGAAAAAGAACAACTTCTCAAAGAGAAGGAGGAGATGTCCCTCAAAATCCAAAATTTCCCAAATGTTGATTCCATGGAATCAACCATCAAAGACCTACGGGAGACCCTAGCCAAGTTCACCCAAGGTGAACAAAATTTGTCCAATCTCCTTGGTTCTCAACGTGTTTCTAGAACCACACATGGACTTGGCTACACCAACCGAGCCTCCTCCTCCCATGCTCCAACTGTTTTTGTAAGGGGGAGCTCCGCTTACAAATTTTGTAATTATTGCAAGAAAACCGGGCACCTCATTTATGAATGTAATTGTAAAAACGCCCGGTATGGTCAACCCAAAAGTATTTTCTATTCCGACGAATTCTATAGAAGAAGACCCGCCATGAGACAAGTTTGGATTGAAAAATCCCTTCTTGCGAGTCTCTCCGGGCCAAAATTTATTTCCTCTCCCCGGTGATTTAATTGTTTTTATTTAGGGGGAGTTAGGATCTTTAAGCATTTTTGTGTATTTAAAGTTTTCATTTCAAACTCAACACTTGGTTTCAAAACTCACAATTCAAAATTTTCTTTTAAATTTTTCATTTCTAAATTTCCAACAGTTGGTATCGAATTTTTGATTCAAAACTCTCAATTTCAAAAATTTCATTTGGTTTCAAATTTCAAATTTCAATTGATTTTTGATTCAAAACTTTCAATTCAAACTGTTATTCATTTTTTTTTTCAATTCAATTTTTTCATTTCAAATTTTTCAACAATTAGTATCTTTTTCAATTGTTTTAAAATCTCTAACTTCCCTCAATCAAGTTTTATGCCCCACTCTATTTTGATAATCACAAAGGGGGAGAATTTCCTGATTGATTGGGGGAGAAACTTTTTTGATCATGCTTTGCTTTACATTTCATTTTATTTAAGCATTCCTTTCAATTCATGTTTTTACTTTAATTGTTTAAGTGATTGTGATCATCAAAATAGGGGGAGATTGTTGTACATCTCGAACCTCTCGTTGTTTGATTTTCATGATCACAATCACTTTCATTTTTATCTAACATTGTGTTTTAAGTGTTTGTGTTGATAGGCATTTGATTGCCAAGAAGTTGACCAAGGAAGAGGCAGAAATGGACTGAAATTCAGTCCACCGGCCGACCGGTGGCTTCACCACCGGCCAGCCGGTGGCACCCAGACTCAAGGGGTAGCTACTGCCTCCCCACCGGTCGACCGGTGGCTCTGCCACCGGTCGACCTGTGGCACCCAGCACAAATAGTGAGACCTACTGTCTTTCCACCGGCCAGCCGGTGGCTCCTCCACCGGTCGACCGGTGGGGCCTGGACCAACCTCCTTCTCAACATCCAAGGCACCGGCCAACCGGTGGCCCATCCACCGGTCAGCCGGTGGAGCCAAGTCTCGAAATCTCCCAATTTCCTCAAGCACCGGCCAGCCGGTGGGACTGTACCGGCCAGCCGGTGGAGCCAGTCAAACTAGCCGTTGGGCTGTTGACCAGCCTGCCCACTTGGCTCCCAACGGCTCTTTTAGCCTCTCCAACGGCTCCGAAGCCTCCCCAAGGGTTCCTAGCTTATAAATAAAGGCCAAGGAAGCCCCGGACATCACCCGGAACAATTGTGAAGCCACCGTACACATTTTCCATCTTTGGCGTACCTCCGGCGGACTTCCTCAAAAGGAACCCACCTTGCTCCAACAACTTCCACATTCAAGGAGCTCCACCTAAGAAGCTTGGAAGCGGCCTTCAACATCTCCAATCAATCAAAGGCGCCCAAGACTTCCTCAATTACGGTTTTTCTTTGTTTATTTTATTTTGAGCTTTAAATTTGGGTTTGTGCCTACAAACCCCAAACCTTTTCTCATCCCCCTTTCTTTGGGTTCTCACACCACCATTAAGGTGTGAAGAGGTTTTCTCAAGCTTTTCCTTTAAAAGGCTTGTGTTTCGGTGAGCTAGCCTTCACCCGTTAAAAAGGCTTGTGGGTTCTTACTTAACCATTAAAAGTAAGTGGGTTCTTGCTCAACCATAAAAAGCAAGCTGTAATAGGTCCTAGTGCTACCTCAAAGCCTAGTGGGTTTCTTGCTAAAACCATTGAAAAGCAAGCGGTAGGAATCTCTCAACGGTTGAGTTGGGAGCGGAGACGTAGGCCGGGTTTTGGCCGAACTCCGTTATCAATTTCTTGTGTCTTGCCTCTTTACTTTCCGCTGCATTTTTACTTTGATTTTTAATTTGTTAATCAATTTTTTAAAAGGCAATTCATTCCCTCCTTGGGGTGTTCTTCCGAGGTGGCTTCACCACCGGCCAGCCGGTGGCACCCAGACTCAAGGGGTAGCTACTGCCTCCCCACCGGTCGACCGGTGGCTCTGCCACCGGTCGACCTGTGGCACCCAGCACAAATAGTGAGACCTACTGTCTTTCCACCGGCCAGCCGGTGGCTCCTCCACCGGTCGACCGGTGGGGCCTGGACCAACCTCCTTCTCAACATCCAAGGCACCGGCCAACCGGTGGCCCATCCACCGGCCAACCGGTGGCCCATCCACCGGTCAGCCGGTGGAGCCAAGTCTCGAAATCTCCCAATTTCCTCAAGCACCGGCCAGCCGGTGGGACTGTACCGGCCAGCCGGTGGAGCCAGTCAAACTAGCCGTTGGGCTGTTGACCAGCCTGCCCACTTGGCTCCCAACGGCTCTTTTAGCCTCTCCAACGGCTCCGAAGCCTCCCCAAGGGTTCCTAGCTTATAAATAAAGGCCAAGGAAGCCCCGGACATCACCCGGAACAATTGTGAAGCCACCGTACACATTTTCCATCTTTGGCGTACCTCCGGCGGACTTCCTCAAAAGGAACCCACCTTGCTCCAACAACTTCCACATTCAAGGAGCTCCACCTAAGAAGCTTGGAAGCGGCCTTCAACATCTCCAATCAATCAAAGGCGCCCAAGACTTCCTCAATTACGGTTTTTCTTTGTTTATTTTATTTTGAGCTTTAAATTTGGGTTTGTGCCTACAAACCCCAAACCTTTTCTCATCCCCCTTTCTTTGGGTTCTCACACCACCATTAAGGTGTGAAGAGGTTTTCTCAAGCTTTTCCTTTAAAAGGCTTGTGTTTCGGTGAGCTAGCCTTCACCCGTTAAAAAGGCTAGTGGGTTCTTACTTAACCATTAAAAGTAAGTGGGTTCTTGCTCAACCATAAAAAGCAAGCTGTAATAGGTCCTAGTGCTACCTCAAAGCCTAGTGGGTTTCTTGCTAAAACCATTGAAAAGCAAGCGGTAGGAATCTCTCAACGGTTGAGTTGGGAGCGGAGACGTAGGCCGGGTTTTGGCCGAACTCCGTTATCAATTTCTTGTGTCTTGCCTCTTTACTTTCCGCTGCATTTTTACTTTGATTTTTAATTTGTTAATCAATTTTTTAAAAGGCAATTCATTCCCTCCTTGGGGTGTTCTTCCGACCCAATAGTTATATGTGATGATATAATTATATAATTATAATTATGTCATAAATATAATATATATACACTAAATCCTCTATTATATCCATTCATTTGAGATGGTGATGGAAAATGAATTACATCAGTTGATGAGGTAGTAGTCTACCGTACACAAGCTAACATATTTGTTTTCATTTTTATGGTATAGGTGATGTAATTAGGTTATGTCATTAACATATTAACATATAAGTATATTTAATATACCAGTGTTATTGTTTCATTGCAATTTATGAATATTTAGAGTAGGTATAATAAGATATAAAATTAAAATGCATGGTTAAGAACTATACCTCTTCTTTGGAGAACCTCTTTAGGTTTAAACCTAAATTCTTCCTTGGATTGTATTATTTTTAAAAAAGAATCTTAGTTATTGGTATGGATGTAGGGAAGCTATTTTATAGGTTTTATATAAATAAAAGTGCCTTGGATGTGTCTATAATGATTGGAAAGATGGTTTCCTTTTATAAGTGGTGTAAGGGACCCCTTGTAAATTTACTAAAGAATACAAAATCATAAAGTCATTTATAAGATAAATGAATCAAAATGGGAATATATTATATATATAGATTTTATAAGGTCAAAATATGGCATTAAAATATAATCTAGAGAATTTTAATTATCAAACATAACCTTATCTTTTGGTTTACTCCCCAGTAAACCCGTTTTAACCTTAACCAGGGTATTTCTTTTTGACTATTTTATTATTATTAATTATGACCAAAAAATTAAGTTCAAATTATTAAATAATATTTATTATTATTATTCCAAATATAAAATCCATTTTTCCATATTCAAATCATATAATTGGAGGAATTTAATTTGAAATATAACATGTAATTGTGATGAAAATGTTATTTTCCAAAGAAAACATTTTGTTAAGTATAGAGTTTTTTATTTCAAAATTAAAAATAAAATAGATTCAAATAAACTATAATATATTAATAATAATATAATTGAACTAATTTTATGTTAATATTATTTTAAAAAATTAAATTCTTAAAATTATTTATATGAAATGACAATAAAAAATAAAATTCATTAATTTTCACTATTCATAGAAAAAATTAATCTTTTTAAAAATTTCCAAAAAAAACATTATAAGATAACTTTTACAAAATTATTTTAAGAATAAATATCAATTATAATATAAATTTTCTAAAATTATAAAAAAAAGTTTAAATAAGTGCTAAAAATTAGACCTACTTATTTTTTAGAAAAATATACATTTTTGCATAAAATGGATTTATTATTATATCCAGATTAAAAAATATTATATGAATGAAAAAAAACCATTGAATATAAAATATATTAATTTCATTAAAATCATTCCCTAATAGTTATTAATTTTATTTTTTAAGATAAAGCTACACTGCTCCCATAAAAATAGCTTTTCAAAAAAACATTTCATTTATTTCCAATGATTTTTATTTTTATTTATTATAAATTGATAACAAATGAATTTATTTTAAACAGGTGTGAACTATATACTTTTTATAATTTATTTATTTCCATTCATACCTTCCAATTTATCAACGATGTTATAATAGTCACTATTAAATATTTTAAAAGTATATTTTGGTTCATTTAAACTCTATGTTTCTTATAAACGAAGATATATATGAAGTAAAATTTATTTAATGAGAAATAAATTATAAAATATTAGGTTATTTCCTTATTCCCTCCTTCAAAAAAATTCATCCTCAAAAATTTCTATAATATCAACTTTGGGACAGATATGAGTATTCCTTCATTGTAATTTCTTTAGGTTCCTACATCACCTCTTCTATCTTTTGATTTCTCCAAATTTCCTTTACCTAATGAGTCATCCAATTTTGTCAACAATTATTTTCTATTTTCATAATATAGATAGTATCTTCCTAGTAATATAAAATAGTTTCCAATTCTATTTCTTTAAAAGGTGATCACGTGTAATGGGTCTAGAATGTACTTCTTTAACAATAACATATGGAACACATAGTGTAATTTAGAGAGGTTGGGTGTAATTACCAAAAATAAGCCACAATATTAATTATTTCTATGATTTCAAAATTTATGATATAATTGGGTCTCAATTTCCCATTCTTACAAAAACTAATAACACCCTTCCATTGAGACACTTTCAAGAAAACTTGATCTACCATATGAAATTCAAAATCTTTCCTCTAGTTATCAACTTATCTCTTTTTCCAACATTTTTCATCTTTGATAAGAGTTTGAATTGTATTTAACTTTATCATTGTTTCCTATACAGGTTTTGGGACTACAAGATTACATTCAAAAATATCATTCAATAAATTTGTACTATGACATATCTTCAAAAATAATGCTTCATAAGTCTACAACTAAATATATAAGACTCCTCGAAAATATGTCAAACCAAATTCAAAATCAAAAAAATATAAAATACTTTATCAAATAATTATCCCTAGACAATATAAAGTAGATCATAATTTTACATGCCAAATATGTGAATACCGTGATTATATATTATCTTAAAATAATAGAATAACATGAATTATCATAAATCCTTAATAACAACATAAATTATTACAAAAATTAACTCTCCCTTCATTCATTATCTAAAATAAAAAATTATTTAATATATTCTATAAATTTAAAAATGTTGTAAACTCCATCAAAGATAATATAAACCAATTTTCCATCGAAATACTAATTAGTTCCATCGTTATCAATATTATCCAATTTACTTAATAAATTTTAATATTCTATTATCCGAACTAAAAATAATTAACATGACATTTGGAACAAATTAAGGGTCATAATTCCCTTAATCATTTCTTCTGCAAAAATATCACAATGTCACTAAATCACTTTTCTTGGTTATCAGTACTGAAGATCCTAAATGAAAAAATTCAAAAAAAATAATCCTTATATGTTTCATAATTTTTATAACCAAAATATCATTAGTAAAACACTTTTACAACATAGTTATGGAATCCAAATACATAAAAAGTTCAATAATTAAAATATAATTATTTACATCACATAAAACCTTCCTTTTTCATGAAGTTAACCTATAGAATAGGGGATAGAATCAGAGTATTCTTAGGTTCCCCACATTTAAGACAATGGAGTATAAATGGATCCCTAATATGAAATTAATTTCCTTTCATTATAATATTTATTTTTCTTGGAAAATTCATTGTTTTATTCCATTATTTTCCACACAAAAACATTTTAGTACTCCATTAAGACATTATCCAAGGTTTCTCTTTCCACATTTCTCACATTAAGGAAATTGAACTTTCTTTCCTCCATGGTCCCCACCACCCAAGATCTCAATGATCTCTATTATTATATTCTTTAGTGAGTTTGATTATTAGTTAAGTTATAGATTTCTAATTATATATCATGTTAACTGATTATTCATAATCATGATTTGTTTCACTCCAATCGTCAACCAATTTGGTTTCTCGTAATCATCACATTTTCCATCACATTCAGAGTTAACATGATTCCTCCTAGTTTTGGATATTGAAAAAAACCAAAATCCATAGTATAAGAAGAAATTATCATGGTGGGAAACCACATAATAATTTATTGGATATATAAATCCTAAACATTCTTTTCAATATAAGAAACATTAGGTTTTACCTAGTTTATTCATTATCATCATTAATTAAAATATATTATAATATTTTATAATAAAAAGTTAAATTAACCTAATAATATCCAATAGGAGTGTCAAACCAGATGTTCAGTAATGACACACTCACTGTGAACCATAATTATTGATGATATATACTCAAACCACCTATTTGAAGGGTTATTACCCCTAGATTCATTAGTTCCAAAACCACATAAACTTGTAGTATAAATATAAGGATTTATTTCTAGGAAAAACACATAATCTCAACCTTACCAAAACATTATGATGTTATCATATACCTAGACTTATCCTGAAAGTCATTAATAGGGATATATTCCCAAATCTATGTTTTCTTATATCCATTTCCCAACGTTTCTAGTAAGATTTATATGATTCCAACTATAAAAACCCTAACTCTAATACATTAGAGTAAATGGTTTCTATATTACATTGGTACTAGTTACAATCGATCACATCACAATGGATATAATTTTTTAGTAGATTTGAAAATCTAGATACATATATGGACATTACATTCTATTTGAAAACATTAAATATAACATAGTATTTTATTCAATAAAACCACTATTCCATTTATAATATCCTTTAATAACAATAATAATATATTTTTTTCAATCATCGGAAAATGAAACATAAGAAATCGGTGAGATATGATAACTCAGTATGGGTATGTGCACATCAGAATCTATCATGAATAAATAAATCAAAATCAATATTCCAAGGTAAATATATAAAAACATATTCCATTTAATAAATAACCTGGTCATGAATAATAATATGGATGTAATAAATGATGATAAAATATTTCCATATAAATAATCACATGAGCTTAAAATTTATCCATGGATATCATAAATAATCAATAAAAACACTCGGAAATTAGTTGTATTTGGGGTTTGGCTTAGTGGTAAGCCCCCTGTAATCCTACATGAAAAATGAGGGTTGAAAACCCATTGGGCATAGGTATTATAGTAGTACTACAATAGTAGTGGCAATGTAGTGGTGGCAGGGTACTGTAGCAGTTGTGGGTACTGTAGCAGGCGGGTATTGTAATAGTATTATTCACAGAATGGGCCTTGCGCCAAAAATTTGGGCCTACAGTCCATGTAATGGGATAATTGCCACTAGGACTTTGGTATATGTAATGGGTCTCCGTCTACCTAGTAAATGTGGTCTTTGTTTTCTTTAATAATAAATGGGGCTTCAGTCCTAACCTTTAAAAAACATGTAAATTATTAAATATTCTCATAATAAGAGAATGTTTAATGTCGAACATCAATAAACATACAGTCAGGGCCTTGTGCCACGACATGTTACATTATTGGGTATAGCCTCTACCAAATACCCAAGATATGTTTTTGATGAATACGACCTATGAATAAGGGGCTATAATGGACCCATATCTCACTTACTAATTCAACCGCATTCCTCATATGAAAGGGGTAAAATATAATCAACATAAACATTCATATTTAGATAATAGAATATTAAATGTCAATATTTCCCTAATCAATAAACATAACCACAATCATTACAAAGTAAAATAGCAGTTTGTATCATAATATTACTTCCCTTATTAAGCAGAATATCCACCAAATAATACAAACATGGATGAATATACTATAAAAATATCCCTGGAAGATTTCTTGATGAAAATATCCTTTCTATTTAAAAAATGTATTCAAAATATAATAAATTATCAAATATTTTAGATAAAATTTTTATTTGGAATGAACCTTTCAAACTTTTAAATGATGGTTTAGTGAAATGAGGGTTTTTGATAGTGAAAAATTATGTTCATGTCGTATAAGTTAAAAACCATTCATTTCATACTTTTATAAAAAGAAAAAAAGTACCTCATACAAGAAATGATTGAAAGATTCATTTAAATTCATTTTTTTAAATAAATTATATAATTAAACTTATTAAATCATTTGAATAAGGTAAAAACATATTCTTGAAAACATTTTATGGAAAATATGGATATAGAAGTAAAATATTCCCAACTGAGAAGAAAATTCAAATTAGTTTCCCTTAAAAACATGGTTTTGGTATCTTGAGTACTTAATGAGTGGAAAATGAAGAAAAAATTGAAATTTAAATAAATAAATATTTTATAAAAAAATATTCTATTATTATTAAAAGATCAAATAATTTCCCCTATTGATACTTTAACATAAACAATCTTGAATAACTATGAGATTGTAAAATAAACTCTTACCACAGGTCTGACTTCCTTAGTATGTGTCTAAAACTCTTGTATAATAAATATGGATTATCATTAATATATTTTATAACCATAAACATATATTTTATACCTTATATGATTTAATTATAATCATTTATCACCCATTTATTAATAATTCTATGTTAAAATTAGTTTTTCGGGTAATGAGTGCATTATTTTTCATGTATGGTTGGGTTCGTTAGTTTCAGTACTTGTAATTTTATCACGGTCCCATCATATACAGAATGTTATTGATGATATAAATATCATATATATACATTATATACATATTTTTAGTCAACCATAAATGTTAGATATGGAAATATGAATTACACTATTCAGTGAGATTGTAGGTCGTACGAACACATGAATGTTGTTTCCATTTTTTCGATAGATAGAACAAAATAAATATAAATAATAATTCACCCTTAAAAATAATTACTATATCATATATATCATATATTTATTAAATTAATCATTTCTTATTATCATCCATGTTAAAATTAAATGAAAAACATTTAACATCGCTTTGTAGAGGCAGTAGTCCACACGTACGCACAAGTGACAATATCATTTTCCAGTGGATTGGAAGGTAAGATGGTATATATAATATTATAATTAAAAAATTATAAATATGAAATTAACATCATATATATATGTGTGTGTGTGTGTGTGTGTGTACTAAATCACTCATTATATCCATCTATGAGAGGTTTTGATGGAAAATAAATCACATCGGTTCGTAAGGTGGTAGTCCACCGCACACTCAATCGACAGTTTTGTTTCCCATTTGTTGTAAGAGGAGAGGGATTTATGTTATTCAATTAACATAATAACATCAATATATTTGTAATATATTGGTGTTATTATTTCATCATAATTTACATTGATTATTATGAGGTATTAGAAGAAATATAATGAAAGCACATGGTAAAGAACTATACCTCCTCTTTACAGACCCAATTTAGGTTTATACATAAATCTTTCCTATGATGGTATTATGATAATACCACACACTATTGTTCATGGGTCGGGATGTTGGGAAGGTATTTGGTCATGTATTTTCTAAACCAAAGATCCATTTAGGTTTTTAGTAAATAAGAGATAGGTTTTATTTTAGTACTAACACATGATTAATTTTAAAAACATACCCTTATAGTTTGGTTTACCCCCCCCCCCCCTGGAAAACATGTTAAAAACTTAACTAGATAATTGATTTTTACTTCAACTAATATTCATTATGACCAAAAAACTAAGTTAAAATTATTATCAAATATTAATTATTCTGATTAAAAATACTTAATCCATTTAAAAAAATTATATAAGTTTAAGAATTTAATTTAAAATAAAACATCTTAGCGTGATGAAGATTCGATTTTTCAAGGAAACATTTTTCTTAGGTATAAAAAGTTATTATAAAAACAATCATAATAAAATTTATTATAGTAATCTAAATTGTATTAATAATAATGATATAATTTAACATATTTTACATTAAAAACATAAAAAATGGGAATTTTTAAATTCTTTAAACAAAAAGGAAATTTTCAACAAGAGAATGTTTTTTCACTATTTGTCAAAAATAATTAAGATTTTTATAAAATTATAATAAATTAAAAGTAATATTTTTTGGAAATGTTGATTTTGAAAATTAAAAAAAATTCAAATATAATTTCTAAAATTGGGGAAAACTAATTTTAAAATAAGTGGGAAATACGCAAAGGAACCGATTTTTAGAAAAATATAGTTTTTATTCCTAAAACAAGATTTATTATCATCCAAAGAATAGAAAAAATATTAGATGAATGATAAAAAATTTATTTCATATATAATCTAAAAATTTTATTAAAATATTTCACCGATACTTATTAGTTTAATTCATTAATATAAAAACACATTACGTGCATAAAAAAATTTCCAAAATAGCTTTTCTTTTAATTCAGAAGGATTTTTTTATTCCTAATCAAATGATAACCAATGGATTTATTTTATACATGTATAAAAAATATAATATTCATAATTTAGTTAGTATTATTCATAATAATCAATTTAATGGCTATGATATAATGATCAATTTATAATATTTTAATAATATGTCACATTTAATTTAAATGTGGTGTTACATGTAACACATGTTATATAAGAAATAAAATTTATTTAAAGATAAATATATTCTGAAATATCTAGGTGTTACAAACCAATTTAAAATTTTTCCTTCCCTCGTGCTGTGACGAATGATAAATTAATTTACCTCTTACTATATTTTTAAAATTAGGTTTTATTAATTAAAAAGTCATGATTTTTTAATTGATTTGTTTTTTTAAGTACTAAATAAATTGATGTTCTCTGCTTTTTTACTTACAACATTTTTTATTTTATTATATATATATATATAACAAAATTTTAAACAATATTTAATATATTTTTGAATATATATATATATATATATATTAATTTTTTAATGTTATATATATATAGTTACAAATAGTATTTAAATTTATATTTTCTTATTTAGTATTACCAACATTAATATAATACCAAAATATAACTAAAAACCCCACCAATGACTCTTTTTTTAAGCGACAAGACATTAACCTCCCTTATGCATTTTCCATGTCGGATTTAGTTTCACATCAAATCTATTAAAATAATACATATTAACATTAATAATGTAAAAATAATAAAATGTATATAAATATATAACTAACTAAATTAAAATATAATTAATTTTAAAAAATTATTATAATAAATAATAAAAAGTAATAATTATTAATAAGAAATATGATAAATTATAATTAATCATATAATAAATAATTAATAATATAATTAATTATTAATAATAAATGTCAAAAAATTTAATAATAAATAATTAAAAATATTGTTTAATATATCAATATAAATAATATAAATAATATGATAAATAATAAGTATAAATTATTGATTTATAATATAAATAATAATAATTAATTATAAAATTAATAATTTATTTATTTATGATCTTAAATGTTACATGAAATGAAACAGTAGGCACCCCTGGCCTAGCAAAGATCAGACCTCTCCACCCCCCCCCCCCCCTCCCAAGGATAAGCACACAACCAAGCTAAACATTATAATTTAATAGCATGAATTTGTATGACTTAAAATCCATTACATGGACCAAAGTCCCTTTTTCTACCCTAAAGGCCCCCTATTTTACAATGTATCGCTTCTAGTATCAGTATAAACCTAGTTTTATTCCTCTACCTACATCACTATCTATGTCATCATCCATAAATGGTCCAAATAATCCTCCCAGATGGAGGATGATATGATTTAAACCCTAGTCATATAATGTATTATAGGATAAAATTACCAATCAGTAACGACCCCAACTACAATAATATAATTAATAATTTTTAATATTATCCGTTATATATAATTAATTACTATTAATTATTAAATATATAATTAATTTCTAATCATTATAAATAATATTATTAATAGTTGTGATTATAATTATTATTGTTATAGGAAGAAGGTTTTAAAAGAAACTATAAAAAACACACACCCGGGAACCCTGGTGGGTAAAGCCTCATCCCTCCCTATAAGGAATGGTGAGCACCCACTAAACGTATTTTATTATAATGCAAATTCTGAAGGCCTAGAGGCATAGAGGCCTTAGAACAAGGGTGTCCCAAAGGAATATTGACCCAATGTCTAAATACATGGTTTCCACTAAATGGTTTTCATGCTTTATGTGGTGTCACATGTCTTACACCTCATCACCCCCTATTAGTATTCATCACCCTATGTTAATAGTCTTAAAGTTTCATCGACCCCCAATTAATAGTTGAATCACAATGGACTTTGGTGAATAGTGGAAAGGTTCCCCTCTATCCAAGATCATATATATATGGGGAAATAGGGCCAGATTATAGGTGAAAATAACCGCATATATCATTCAAAATCAATTTACTAATTATGAATTTTTTATTTTATTTTTTTGAAAATATTGATGTATAATTGAAACAAATGGAATTTATGAAAACTATGATTTTTATTATTTTATCATTATGTAAGAAAATAAAATAATTTTATAAAACAATTTATGTTATAAATATGTATTAATGGAATATCATTATGAATTTTAATATATTCTTTGAGATTATAAATTCTATGTCCATCATTTTTAGAACTAAATTAAAATGTTAGATTAATAAAAAAATGTTTTTAGTGTTTCATTGAAACAATTATTTTGAAGATGATATTCAGTTTTTATTTCCATAAAATAATCATACATATTAATTTTTTTATAATAAAATATTTTATTTTATTAAAATTTAAAATTTAATAATTATTTCTTACACATAAATTTATGCTTAAAACACACTTTCTAAAAAAAATTAAATTTATATGCTTGATATAAATAAAATTAACCTTTCAAGACCAGAGAAAAATTATTTGATAAAATAGATTCAAAATTATAAATTATATGATTAAAATTACATAAATTTTTTAATATTATTTTTCATATTTAAAATAATTTATTATGGTTATAAAATAATTACCAAGTTAAAAGTAAATTAAGGTAAATTTTAAAAAGATAAAAAAAGGCCAGAAAACACTCAAGGTTTTCTAAAAAATTAGTGTTTTATGTAATTATAGACTCACACTTACTACTCCATATTTTTAAATTTTATTGTCGTTAACCTTGGATTAGTTATGTTACACTACTGAAAATTTAATGCTTACTTAAAAAACTAACCTTATCTTCACTTATAAAAAGGTAACACTTACACCCCTTCAAGACACACCATACCTTACAATTTCTACTTTAAAATCATAAAACTTTATCATATTATAACCATAGATAATGATAATTATTATATGGTAACTATTAGTTATCCCATGTCCTTCATTTTAAAGGATAATTACTAGCCAAATTTCAAGTCCACGATGTGAGTATCCACTTCTACTTAACATTTCATTCTCAATTTTTAATATACTAACCTTATATAAACTTATACATATAATGAAATAATTATAATAAGTACAATTAAATTTAATTATATTATTTTATAAAATTATTCACTCCCTTCCATCCACTAGGAAAAACCAAAACATCGATCATATGTATGTGCGCAATACCTTCTCCACAAAGCAATGTTGTTCATTTTTCATTACCTCCATATGATGATGATTATAATGATGATTATAATGATGATTTTAATGGTTTCATATTATAATTATGATATTAATAATGTTTTTTAAATAAAAATTTAATATTATATTAATAATATTAATGCTAAAAAATAATTATAAAAATGAACCATAAAAAATAAGTGAACAAAGAGGAAAATAATTTATTCATTGTGTGAAATTATTTTATACCCATAAATTCTTATCAAAAATATTAATAATTATTTTATATCAAAATAATAAATGATAAATAATATCATTACCTTAATTATATAAAAATATTGTAACTTAATCATCTCATAATCATCCATTAATCATGGTATGTTCATGTTTGTTTCAGTTTAACCACATATTCTAAAAATTATATGAAATTATATCATGGATGATTATAAATAATTAATTACAAGTATTATTTGATATAAATATTTAAATTATTGTTTTTTTAAAAGATATATAAATATTTAACTCATTAATTCAGAAAACACCACTCATTGGTTAAAAATCACTGAAAATGCTTGTTTTCAATTTCAACATCTAGGATAAAGACTAAAGTACACATTAAATTAAACTTGAAAATCATAAATTATTAAAAATAATCCCAAATATAAATTTTAATTATTTGGGAAATATTAGTTTTGTAATAAGAAAAAATACCAACACTGATTCTATAAAAAACGAGTATAAACCATTAATGTTTGAAACAAATATGGTGGGAAAATAGATAAAAACTATGTAATATATTAATGTGTGTGTTTGTGTGTGAAATGGTTATAAATGGTCATTATAAATGGTTATAGTTATAAATATGGTTCATGGGTATGTAATGAGTAAAATTATTTTAATTATTCATGACTTTGGGTGAAAGGGCATAATGAATCAAGTCAATGGTAAGGGTTTTTGTCTAAAATTCCATTCTTTGAGTCATGTTCTATATTATGAACCTAATTTATTTTTTATTGTGTATTTTATAACTAATTAGGTAATTTTATAATAAATCAAATTTTATTCATATTAATTATAGTTAAATTTAATTCCCTCTTTTTTAATAGGTTTTTATTTTAAATTCTCCTCAATTTTTAAAGGTTTTTTAAGCTCAATTCGTGTTTACTGAGTTACAGTTTTTCTTCATAAACATATTACATATAATAGGTTAAATTATTCCCTATGGGTTTTTTCTTTTATTTTCTCAAAAATTTTAGGGATTTAAATTTTTACAACATAAACCCTTTTTTTAAAATATTCTAACTTAATGAACTATGTTATCCTTAAAATACTTTGGTATACCATATCTCTTTATTTAGTTATATAATTATTTTATAACTTATACTTATATTATTCCGAGTATTGATTAATTTTATATTTTATATGTTTTTTTATTTTATATTTCTCTCGATAAAGCCTTTTTTGATTCAAATATTTCTAATACATTATTCTCTCACTTAAAACTATAACAATATCAAATGTAAAACTCAATATATAAAAAATAAAAAACTAATCGTCATTTAATGATGTGTTTTTTCAATAACTTTTTTTTAATTAATATTTTTAACACAAAATTTCTTTGATAATATGTATTATTTTTTATGGAATAATTTATTGATGTTTACTTATTAGTTATAAATTTTTTTAAAAAAATCATTTCACCTTTTTGACAAGAATTTTAAATGTTTCCAATAAATTTTCCATTTTACCAATTTGCTAAAAATAATATCTATTAATATTTTATATGGAAACGCATCATTCTACTACCTTTTTAATTTTATTAGAAACTTATTTTTAGAATTTTTTGGTTTATAGATTAAAAAATATTTCTCTTCATGTTTTACAAAATATATCTTATAAAAATTTTCAAACGATCATGAAAATTTATTATTCCAAAATGACTTGTACAAAACTCCTAAAAAAAAATTTCAATCCATGTCATTATCCCTTGGAAAATCATTTTCTTTATATAGGATTTTGTTCAAATGTAACCATCCTACTTATTCCTCTAAGTGTATTATGTAATTTCATTATCTTTTATAAAAATAACCCATAATTTCCTTTTTCTTTCCCAATAATTTTCAATGTATAACCATAATATTTTCTTAATTCCATTCTTATTAGAATACCATATTCTAGATTACATTCATTGGATGGTGTTTTCCAAGATTTCATATACTGATAGATTGGGGAAAATCATTTTTTTAAGTATATACCCTTTATCTATACAATGTAAATACAATATGATTTATTACCTCCATTGAATGGTATTTACCTAGAAAGTTACATGATGTCATTGGATACCAATTTATTTTCAATGGTTTTATCATGTTTTGATTAATGATAAAATTATGAATTATTTACTTATGTTTATCCACTTTAAATGAACGAAAAATCCATTTTCATTCCATGGGTTCATTATAATATATTAATTGAAACCCATCTTATTTCCATGGGTTCTTTATTATTTAAAGAATTATTGATTTTAAATTCAACACATTTGTATGGATGATGATGGGTGGGGTCTTATATCACCCTTTAATTTATTGTCTAAGAGTTTATATCTCATGATATAGTTATTTTTGTGTAATTTTTAGTTACTCGTAAGACTTGGAAAAGATGATGTGGCTCAAGAAGGGTGTGTTCCCTATACTAAGTTATGTGTTATATTTCAAAGATTTTACGAACTGATAATTATTCACATGAGTATATTATTATCTCATGGATCATGTTTACTGGATCACTAATTTAATTCATGTCATATTTTATGTCAATATTTATGCCATGATTAATTCCTAAAAAAACTATGATATGATTTTATTATGTATCTTTATTATACAGATATTATCAGTTTATGCTCATATATGGTCTTTGATTGTTATCTCTTACATGTACCTTTACCATTCATCTGATATCACCCTAATATTAGGCTTTTATTTCTCATGGTTTTGATGATATAAAAATTATAAAATTTCTAGAATAGTATCATCAGTAGAGAACTAGTGAGAGATATATAATATTTGTTATGGATTAAGTAGTTTCTTATACTGTAGGAAAAATGTTGATCTGTTGGAAAACAGATGAATTTTATTCGTTTATTTTTTTTATAATTCTCTTATACTCAAAACATAAAAGGTGTTGGGAATATATTGAAATAAAAAATTTCTTTATTTCATGTTATTCAAGGATCAAGTGAGTGTCCTTGTATAAGTAAGGAACAATTTTCCCACATTTAAGGGAGTGAATTTTTAGTGGTACTCTTGGATGAAATATTTTTCTTTTTCTATGTACACAGATCTCTTCACTTTTAAGTAGAAATTAGTTTCTATATGCTCTCATTTTCCATATATAAAACATCTCCTAATTACTTTATGACATTCCCATTATTGATTATTACCAAATTTTGAACATAAATCAAATTTAAAATTCTTTCCTTCATTATATTCATCAACTGATCATCCATGAGATTATATCTTTCTATTATTTTATGTGTTTAATAATTAAAATAAATTTATGTTTTTAGTCATAATTTTTTATATATTATTCAACAAAATCCCAAGGTTTAACATTTTATTTATGATCTCATTACATTTATCATTTGTAAAATCTTTACATTTTTTATGGAACCCATCATTAAATTATTTACCTGGAGCTTTAGACAATACTAAAACCAAAAGGAGTTAACTTCAGTGATGAATACCATAATTGAATTATTGTAAGATAATTACATGAAACTTAAACCATAAAATTTTTTACTTTTTAAAATTATTTCAATAGCTTTCAGATCGACCAAAATCATTTTCAGTTCAAGATATGTTTCTTTAGGTTGGGTTCTCTTATATTTCATAACCTAATTCCATAATATAATAAATACTTCATAATATATTGTAAGTATAATGTGATTAACCAATGCGTATCCCCCAGGAGTATCAAACCTGAAGTGTTGTTATTCTTTATTTGCATTTACCATGTGTTGACTAAATTAATACCTAACACACCTTTTTTAGGGAAAATACACTTATGTAAAATTTTGGAAAATTCTTCATCAACTTTTAGTATCTAGATAGGGATGTAATTTCTATGAAAACCATATAAAATATGCTTTACCAAAACTTTGAGATTTTATCATATACATACAATTATCCAATAGACTTATCCATAGGGTTTTCACTAATGTTCTTTAAAATAATCCCTAAAGTAACTAAACTAATCACTAAAAATAATTAAACACTCACTTGATAAACACTATATAAGGACCCAAACTTATATATTACAGGATCTTGAGTATAAAGTCAATAATTCATTCACTTATATTTATGGATTTTTGTGGTCTAGAGTTTTAGAAAATTAGGTCATAACTCTAACATAATAAACTCAAACAATACAATTTGGACACCTCCTCTTAGTAACCATTTTTCTAGTAATACAAAACACTTTAAAAGAAACATGTTTTCTTTTCATGGAAAATATTACAGTCTTCAAATTGACATTTTTTTGTTCCTTCTAATCCTTAAAACATATGAAAAACATTTAAAAACATGGGATTACCATAAAATCTCATTAAGATACATCAAAAAAAATAATGTAACCCATTAGTTAATTTTAAAACTATGAGATCATAAAGAGAGTTATCCCTTAACATAATAAAGGTTGATCTTAAAAAATAATTTACTCGATCATGAAATTAGATTTATTGCATAATGTTTTTTTCTAAAAACAATTTATAAGAAAACATAGTTGAAAAATCATAACCATGAGGGTTTCTTAGAAAACATTAAATCCCATTAAAAAAATTCTTAAAAAACATTTTTACACTAAATGGAAGAATTATTCCTTCAAAATAAAATATCAATAGCTTACCTTCCAAAATCATTCAATTTCCACGAAAAAAAATTTAAATCATAGAACGTTTTGGTAAGTACCTTTATACACTATATTTATAAAACCCTTAAAAGAAACAATATATTTGGAATAACCATTATGATCGGCTTCCAACAAAATTATTTGGATAATAGAGTATTTATATAATTAATTAGATAGTTATACCAATCTTACCTGCACATAAACTATGGAAAATAAAAATAACATGAATTAAACATATTAAAGCTTTCATTTACATTTTCAAACTCATAAAAATATCTTTTTCAACTCATAAGTAAAAAAAATCAAATATTGGTATATACATATTTTATAAAAAACCATTTTTTTAAAATTAAATACCCATAAAAGGGTCATAGGGTTTTTCTTTGAATAAAACATTAAATATTATTAATTAATCCTAACATCAAATAATTATTACATCGTAGGGAAAATTCATTGTCTCCATATATGTTAACATACAACATTAATTTTTTCTTTTTTATAGAATTTAAAAATGTTTTGCATAAAATACATAAATAAATTCTTTTTAAAAACCATTAAAATGAAGTCAAAAGAGATATAAAATGTTCTTTACAAATAATTTATGTCTGTATAAATGCATATAAAATGTATTTTTATAAATATTCACATGGATGAAAATATTTAGAAAATGTATCATTTAAACATTTTAAGGTTATGTGTCCCTTATATCAAGTCTAACTCATCACATATGTTCCTTATATTCTTGGATAATAAATATAGGTTAATGTTTTTTTTATAAGAACATTTTCAATTTTATTATTTTTCTTACCATGTTATAATCAATTAATTAATCAATTAAGTTCACATGAGTCTTTTTTTTATGATATTTGACTCATATGTCAAAAAATAATTCAGTATGATGACTAAGTTTAATGGGGTCATTAATACATCATAAAAAAATAATTATGAAATTATTATCATTTATTTTAATTAAATATACTTTTAAAACTTATCATGAAATATGTTCATGAAAATTGAACTATGTTACAATCATAGAGACGGTAGGTCATATGTGCACATGAGTAATGTTTCCATTTTTAAATGATAATTATGGAAATAATGTGTGTATTATTTTATCATTAAATCGTCATAATTATATCATATTCAAGGGCTCGGATCTACATGGATCGACCCTTTGCATGTTCCCTATGCTAGGGGAGCTTGGAGGAGGCTCGGAGGACATTTGGAGGAGTTTGACTATTGAGAGTTGGGAGCAAGAAAAGTTAATGATATGAATGTGGGTTTCATGCCATGTAAAACAATTACACTTCATGTAATAGGGTTTCACACCATGTAATATTTCTAGGTTTTAAAATTAAATAAAATTAAAAGGCGACAATTTTTTTGGTGGAAAACAACCACGATGCATTACACAATGTGAAAAGGGATTACATGTCAGGTAACCCCATACTACTGTAATGTTTTATGTATTTTCCATCCAATCAAGATTTTCAAACCCAATAGCTGGCCTAATCTTCTAGCACCCGGCATCCCTATCTTTTATCATTTTGGATTCCCTTCAACGGGGATCAGTAGTCAGGATTCTATCTTTTATATATGGTGATCCATGGAGATCCAAGGTGCATTCTTCCATCATTTTATATTGCTTTCTCCCAGTTTGATCTCTTTTTCCTCCCATTTTTCTCACTATACTATGGAGTTTTCTTACCCATGTTTCTATAATGGGTTTATCTTAGTTTTTATTGGATCGGTGGTGTCGTGGAGTCCTAGGATGGATTCATTTATTACAGGAGGAGTAATCATAGATCTGTTGTGTGTTCTGTTCTCATGCAAATAAAATCAATGAACTTTTTGAGGTAGGCGATTCATTACTTCTCTATTTATATACATGAAATCATAGAGTTTCCTTAATTTATCCCCTTGTATAATAATGAAATTTACCTAATAATTAATTGAATTGGATTATATAAATTGATATTGATCACAGAGTGTTGTTGCTGCTATGTACCATGATAATGGTTTTCCTCTTTATTTTATTGATATTGTGTTATATATTTTGTGCTTGTTTTTATTGTTTTATAATTTTATTCTTGATGGAATTTTGGTAAATAACATAAAGATATAATTATTTGATAATAAATTGGCTAAAGTAATTAAGGGGGAATGTCTAATGAATCTGGTTGTTGTTTTAATTAATTGATAATCAAATTGATAAAAGAATTCATGTTTAATTGAATTAGTTTATGAACCTTAATCATGTTAATGATTGCTGATAAAATAATCAAATTCATGTCAAATTAATTATTTAATTAATTTTTTATGTCTTATGATATCTTCTTTCTTATGTGACTCGTAGTTGGAACTTATGATAATGAATCGGTTAATTCAAGATTGAATAAGAACTAGTTATGTGATAAATGGTAATTTCTTTATAGGGTCTAAATTTTCTACTTTTTGGTAAATTCCAAGTCCCTTGAGTTTTGTATCTAGGAGTTCTCAATGTGTGTGAAGGATAAATTCCTTTATTTGGGGTAGAGAGCCCATTACTATGTTTGTTTCCTACTTCTTGTGATGTGGAGTGAGCTAGGGATGGCTGATCCTGGAGGTATTTTGTCGTATATGGGTAAGGGAGTCCTAGATGTGTTGTGGGCCTAGGAAGGCTAAGGCTGGAGGGATTTTGTTGTATGTGAGGTAGGGAGGACTAGTTTTTGTATATGCATCGGTATATGTAATTGGGTGTTAGGGAGGACATCGAAGATGATGGAATGGGTTGAAGATGGGCTTACCCATTGTCATGAAAGATGGATTCTTCTTTGAATCTGTTGTTTCTCTAGCATCCAGGTTGTTTTTTTATCTTCTTTCCTTTCCCCACTTCTTGAGGTATACATATGTGTTTGGTTACTCTTTTTCAATGGGAGGTAAAGATACACTAGGTATGCCATGTGCTTTCTGTGTTTAGCTTTTCATGGTTATACAAGTTTCCTATCATGATATAGGTGGTGAAGACTCAATGATTGGTTCATCTACTCACCATTTTAATCCACTTGTATTTTCATATATTATAATGTTTTCCCAAATTACATGGTGATATAGATAGTAATAATATTAATATGTGAATAAATGTTTTACCTATTGGGTTGAAGCTTACTGGGATACAATGATGAGGTTGTAAATTCTAAGAATTTATGGAATGTGTTTTCTTATGCTAGGAGGGCATGGATCATTGTTGATATGATAACGAAATGTAACATGGGAAATGTTAATGGTTAAATAATTAATTAAAGTAAATTGGAAATGATGAAAAATGAATAAATTATTTTAATGTATCTCTCTAAATGGTTTTGTTATTATAGGATATATGGTCTTAACAGGGGTAGTCGGGAGTTCGAGATACATTATTTGTAGTTGACTCTAAGACAAGGTTATTACTATAGTGTGGTTATGATCTATATTGTATCGTGTACATTTTTTGTTTATATGCGCTACTCCATCCTTTCGGTTAGGGAAAATGACACCCCGGATGGGGGTGTTTTCCCCAACATCTCTATGGGAGGATGGATGACTTACTACCCCCTTTGGCCCCACTCTCTTATATTGGTAGTTACTTATGCTAGTATGCATGATAGTTATTTTTTCCTATATATTTGTGTAGAGGGATATAATGGCTTATGTTTATTTCCCACACAAGTATTCTGGATATATTTTTCTATAGACTACAAAAGGTATAATGTGTATAGGATGTGATGGCTTGAGGTTCCTTACTCGATGTATGGGTTTTGATGGATTGAGGTATGACACCTGATGTATGATACATATTATAAAAGGTGTGGTGGATCCAATAAAATACCTGGTTAATTTTTTTTATATGGATGTGTTGGTGTATTGAATGAGGTACATGATGAGGTTCTTTGCCTAGGTGTTTGAGGGCTAGCCTTTTTTATAGAGAGATGTTCAGGACATGTGACATTGGGGTAGAGCAGAAAACTAATAGGGAAGAGATAATGGGGTACCCATGATATTATTCATTAAATTTACTTGTATGTAAGTCTTGGTGAGAGTATCCATGGTGAGGTTGGGAGATTAGTATACCAATTTAGGTGATGAGTTAGTTTCACTTTCTATTCAATATGATTTAGCATTCTTTCTTTACCTTTTTCCTGAGAGGCTCTGGGGGTGATCCTTCTGTGTAGGTAGTTATACTCACCCAACATATATATAAACTATTTTTCAGGTCATTTGGAGAAGCTTGATGATCATGATGGTTACTACTAGCTTGGGGGTTTTGCAGGAGTTGTTTGGGATTTGTAGTTGTTATCATCTTTACAATATTTTGGTACTTAAATTTTTCCATTTTGTGGTAGTAGTTCTTGCATGACATTACATTTTTGTACTTGGGTATCCTTTTATATTTTATTCTAAGAAGAATCTGGTTGGTTTATAACTTATCTATATCTTTTGAATTTGTTCTCTTAGAGGTTAATTCCTCCCATATGTATGTTTATTATACCCTCAGTTCTAGTCACCAACATGGGGCTTACGAGAGGTAGGACTCACGAGTCACTATCTCTCTTATCCCATTTCCAAACTAAGAGAGGTGCACTTTGTGGGGAAGGGGTCATGAAACCATGGTATCAAATGTATGGTTGAGGGATAGGATGAATTTTGAAGTTAGGCATAGGTGAGGTTACAAGGGATGGTGAGGAAATAGTGTTAGTTAAGTTTAGAAAGAACTATAAACAAGGGATACCATCTTAAAAACTGTTATTTAGGGGGGCCTATGATCTGATGCATAAAACATTAATCTTACATAATCTACTAAACAAAGTGATTCTGGTTATAGATTCAATACCTAGTAAAGGATCATGAATCATTGTTTTTTGTTCCTGAGTTTGAATGGGTATACTTGGGATAGGTTAAGTTAAAAAGAATAAAATAAAACAATTAATTAAAGTTAAATTATTCCATAATCTAGGTTTAATAGCTATAACAATTTATTATTTTGTAATAATGGTTCCAAGTCGACATCCTCTTCAGGTTCACATAGAATATGTTCATTAGGTTACGCCATCATATCGCCATATAGTAAAGGTTGACGATGAAGACATTTAGAGGAGGAAAATCTAATAGTTTTAGTGACAAATTTTGTAAAGGTTTGCATGATCCATTTTAGATGTTGTCATAGAATACTAGTTGGTGAAGTATGAGATATCCTTTAGTTCAATAAATCCTCGAAAGAAGCATGGGGTTTCATCATCTTTGATGATGATGTATGGAGTAGCAAGGAAGTGGTGGTTCTTGTTCCTCAGAGATCGCGAGGAGTTGGAAGTCCTGTTGGAGAAGTTATGAGACTAGTTCATATTCAAGATTATTTCATCAACCGTGAAGGAAGCCAGTCGCCAAGAGATGGTACCCTTCGGCAGGGGAACCTCAGTGTGATATATTTATGGATCCATTTTAGGAACCTTCTATGATATTCTTTGGACCTACTTCTAGATAAGGAGGCTTGGGAGAGGCAATATGAGGTGGCTTTGTATCCAGAGATCCACTTCCAGGTGACCGCATTTATACTGAAGATGTATCTTGATGTTTAGGAAAGATAAAAATTCATCGAGAAGATATTATCCAAAAATGTATCATCATGAGAGTGGAGACATCAGGATTCCTCATAAAGAAGAGGTGTGGTCTGGGGTTCCCATTTGTCCGGGAAAAAGATCTTACGATCAGACAGGGGTAGGTCCCATCCCTCAGTATGTCGTTTCTCAAGGGAGTGGAAGCTCTCATGATTATGAAAAGAGATCAAATTCATGTTTTTTCTTGTGGAGTTTGAAGTCATCAGCAATAAGAGCGGCCAGATATTTTTAGCATTCAGTATATGCCAATTGATCCGCTTCGAGTTCCATTGTTGTTGTAGTTCCAGCTGAGGCAGCAGCAATAGGTTTCTCTAGTTTGGGATTAGTAGAGAGTAGAAGGGGTTGGTATATGAGTTCATCGGGACTCTCCACATCCTCAAATACTAGAGTGTGTCCATATATTTGGTCATTGGTAGTGTTAGAGAGGTCATATAAAAGGTCATGGTTAGCTTCATGGATTAGCATTTCTAGTGCCAGGTGAGCCAGACAGTGTTTGAGGAACCCTTTTCTTGTTTTCTACTTGGGTGAATGACTTTTTTTATCTGAGGGTGATGACATTTTTATATCACACTCCCTTTTCCATGATTTGGTAATTGAGGTATAAATACTTCCAATTCCCTTGGTGTTTACTACACCAGTTGGAGGTCAATATTAAATATTTTAATTATGTAGAAATTGTGAGCTAGTACTGGGTAAGCACTGCTCTTGGAGAGATTTCCTATGTTTATAGATTCAACCTTATGACATCATACTTGTAATGGATTTTTTGTATTTGGTATAAGCCATCATGGAATGCTTCAAGAGGAAGGTTGTGTTCTTTGATGCTGATGGAGCGCCAGCAGTGTTTATTAGCGATCGAGAACCTCAAATGGGTCAGAGGCCTTTTTTTCCTTGGAATCCTTGATGGATGAGCTAATGTTGAGTTCATTGGAGGTTCAGTAGTCAATATTTCCTAGGGTCATAGAATATTACCCTGATGTATTTCCAGAGAATTTTATAGCATTTACACATCTATGAGAGATCATGTTTGAGATCAAACTACAACCAATCATGTCTCCTATCTTGATGTCTCCGTATAAAATGGAACCTTCTAAGTTATGATAACAACGTATATAGCTATATGGTCTGTTGTAGTGTAGTTTTGTTAGATAGGTGTTTCACCATGGGGTACACCATTTTTGTTCGTGAATAAGGCTGATGGAAGTTTGAGGTTGGGTATTGATTATTGTCTCTTGAATCAAGTGAAAGTTAATAACAATCATCTTCTTCCACGAATTTCTGATTTATTTGATCAACTAAAGGGTGAAAGTTGGTTATCAAAGATCAAATTGCTATCACGATATAATCATATGTGTCTAAAATATGTGGATATCTTGAAGACTTATTTATGTTATCATCATGGGAATTACGAGTATGTTGTGATGTCGTTTAGTGTGAGGAATGATTCAGTTGTGTTCATGGGTTTTATGAATGTCATATTTCATGAGTTCCGAGATAATTTCATTGTGGATTTCATTGATGGAATCCTTGCATACTCTGCATCCAAGGAGGATCCTGAAAAGTATTTGCATATTTTTTTGAGTTATTCATCAATATAAGTTGTTTGGTATGTTTTTAAAGTGTGAGTTTGGCACTCAAGTCCTTTTCTTGGGCCATGTTGTATCACAGTTGGGAGGATTTGGGGATCCATTGAAGGTAGAAGCAGTTGTGTCTTATGAATCCCCCAGGACAGTGGAAGAGGTGTGAAGTTTCCTTTGTATTTTAGGAAATTACAAGAGGTTTGAAAATGATTTCTCTCGATTTGTGACTCCTCTGGTAGTGTTGACTATAAAGGATCAGGTGTTCCTATGGACTGATTTGTATCATACAAATTATGAGTATCTGAAGGATAAGTTTGTCAATGATGAAATTATTTGTCTTTAAATAGAAGGAGTTTATTTTGATGTTTTTTTTATGCTACATGTCTTGGGTTGGGCTATGTTTTTATACATTAGAGATCAGTAGTTTCATATGTGTCGTGGTAGTTACATACCAATAAGTATAACTATTCCACCTATGATCCCATGTTGGATGTAGTGGTTTTTTTCCAGAATTTGTAGATACATTACCTCATAAGGGAATGTTGTGTGGTCTTAACCAGTCATTGCCTCTAGGAATTAGGTGATACCTAGAGAGTATGGAAGAACTTTTAGTATTTCACCTACATATGGGAGAAGTCTGGGTAGAGGGTGTCTTTTTCATATGATGGTTTAGTCATCTATGGTGTAGTAGGTAGAGGGATCCTAGTTGGGGGATCTTTATATAGATATCTAGAGAGACCAAGTTGTTTATGGCGAGGCCCCTGATGGTTGGTCTAAAGAAGAACGACACAGAGTGTTGTTTTATGGATGGATTTTTGTTCCTTTGTTGATGTGCAAGATAGTTCGTTGAGAGTTCCATAGCTCACTCTCAATAGTACATCCTAGTGTGACAAAGATATATCGAGCTTTGAGAGGTAATTTTTGGTGGATAGGGTTGAGGCATGTATTTTTATAGTTTGTGTCTCAGTTTTTGGTCATTAATAAGGTGAAGGTTGAGCACTATGTTGCCTACGGTCTACTCCTACCATTAGATGTTGCTCTATGGAAGTGGGATGAAATATAAATGGACTATGTTATCAGTTTACCTCAAGATCATGGAGTTTATGTTGGTATATGGTTGGTAGTGGATAATTTTATGAAATCATCCCAATTTATAGTGATCATGTAGCAGAGCTGAGTGGAGGTTTTGTTGAGGCAGTATCTAGAGGAGGTGGTGAGACTCCACAGAGTCCTGAGCACTATCATTTACTATCAAGATCCATTTTTTACCTATAAGGTGTGGAAAGGTCTCTATTATGTGTTTTGTTCTCAGGTATTCCTTAGCATTTCTTTTCATCTATAGACAGACAATCAGATAGAGTGGAAAATCTATACTCTTGAAGACAAGTTGTTCTCTTGTGTCCTATATTTAGGAGGTTCTTGGTTGAGGCACCAGCCCTTGGTAGAGTTTACTTACAACAATAGTTTTCACTCCACCATTGGTATGGTTTCGTTTGAATCCTTTAATGATACACCATTTCATTATCTTTCATTTTTTACTAGGGTTAGAGATTTATACATTCTCAAGTGGGAACTGGTATAGAATACGATAGATATGGTTCAGGTGATTCACAAGAGGATAAAGGAAGCACAGGATCGTCAAAAATACTATGTCAATCGTAGGAGGAGACCTCTAGAGTTCATATTTGGGGATCATGTGATTCTAAAGGTGGATCCCAATCATGGGTAGTGAAGGTTTTTTTTATGGGAGTAATCTTTCTACCCAGTTTGTTGGTCCTTCCAAGTTGTTGTCTCCTATTGGAGCCATGAAGTGTTGGATAGAAATTCCCCCCAAAGATGATCTATTAGAGTTTGTATCCTAGAACCAACTATTTGTACGTTGATTAAATGAATATTTAATGTATTTAAATATTGAATATCTTATTACATATTGTTCATTGTTCTTCATGATTATGATATAATAATGTCCTAGAGTATTTGTCGCATTGACAAGGTCATAGAAGCTCCCTGCTCTGATGATAACATTGAAGTGCTATGAAAATATTATTAAATATATTTATGTGGTTGGAAGACATACTATGAGGGGACATATAGTATACATACCATTATGTGTGAGTACTCATAAGCAGATAATACTTTTTCTCCTAAAGTTCACACTTTATAATCTCCAAGACGAGAGGTTATGAGAACAGACCCGCCTGTATGAATTCTGCATGTTTTGGTATTATCAGATATTCCCAACTATGAGCATGTGTAATTGTCCTTAGACATTAATATTATCATTAATGTGTTCCATGAATCATGCAGTTTGGTTTATAGACAAAAACTGTCACGTCATATATTGGAAGGAAGTAGGGTACGTTGGGTATGTCACGAGTGACATGTTATTAAAGGATAAGTCGATGAAGGATTTTTCCCTTCCATTTATGAAATTTGATACCTTGGTAGTTATATTTAAATAGAAACATCTCCCTAAATTCCATGTTCATGGTGTAATGGAGACTTTATTTCAGGTAGTCAAAGAAAGATGTATTAAGAAAACTGGTTGATGACACTATCATGAAACCTGATTGATGAGATATTGATACAAAGGGATTATATTACATAGTGATCGTTTATATGTGTATGTATTCATTGAAACTTTAAATTCTTTCTCTTTTGTGCCTTTAACCACTGCTAGATATTACTCTTGGACTTTAGGCAAGCCCGCCTAATGTCAATAAGAAAGAATCCTATAGGGTCACACACTAAGTTTTTCTTTTGGTATCGATTAAAATATATATGAATTAAATTAATGGAATAAATATTATTCTCAAGACCATGGAATAATATTATTCATGTTAATATAAATTCATAAATTAAATAAAAAATATTTATTTATTTTATTGAACATTTAACAAATATTTATCTAACAGATTGTAAATAAATATTTATTTAAAAGAATAAATTGTTTATTTATTTATTTGGGTGTTAAATAAATGGAAGTTGAGTTTGAGGGGACCAAGGTTGTTCCGATACTAAAATAATTATTTAAAAGATGTTAAATAATTATTTAACTAGTTGGTACAAGACAAATTAATAATAATGTTGTTATCATTATGTGTCATAGTATTTCATTTATGATTATGTTTTGTATAAGTTTTCACACCATGAATAATGGTGTTGTTATTATTATTACATATCATGGGTTTTCTCTAAGGTTATAAATGTATTTAATTGTTGTTACGCAATTAAATATTGTAACTGAAACCCCATGTCACTAAATAGATAGGTATGTCTATTCTACCATTACGTCTACTAAACCGAATTGTTGGTGGTGAGATAATTTTTGAGCCAAAAAAATTTCTCTCTTAAATCCTATCCTCTCCCCTCCCAACAAAGAGAGACATTCATCAAGATAAAAAAATAGGCAATCAATAATAACTGACCTAAGACACTCGCTTTGTCATGAAAGCACTCAGAAAAAGAGTGGTGTTGATCAGAGACCATTAGAACATGTATCAATCACCGCTAGAGGGATTCTGGTTTGGATCCTCAAAAGAACAATGAGACAACCCAGAAGGGTCATTTTGGATGATCAGTACCATCAATAAATAATGTACTAAAGATCTTGGTATTTAACTTCTACAGAAATTATTTAAATTAATTAGAAACATGATGCGCAATATCCCATCTCTATGATCGGTTTCCCTTTTATTCTTTTGTCTTGATCATTGATCTTAATCCATGGATACTAAAGTTTATCATCTTATTGATCCAAGATTTTTCATCGATTATGGAAAAGAAAATTTGGCCATCCCAACCGCCAAGCTTCCTCTGTTGTCCAGGTCCTTCAAGTGGTATCAGAGAAAGGTCATCATCATTTATAATTATTTAAATATTTTTTGATGATTTATGATTTAATAATTAAGTTTTTCAATTCAATTTGAATCATTCTTTTAATATATATTTTGATATACGTTCTTCCTCTTTAGTTTCTCAAAAATCTAACATAAATGAATAATTTTTTGATTGAAATTAAAGCAAGGAACTCATCAGGAGGAGATGAAGATTCTATATAGGTGACACAAAAGTACACTCCATTTGTTCAGACATGCATATTCATGTTATCTTCTATACACGCCATGTAACCCAAACTACAGGTCGTGTGGTCTTACTGAGCGCATATGGAATAATTAGACAATTACTCAATCCGTGTGAACTTATTACATAGGATGTAATTAATTTTACACCATGTGTTGACCAAGATAGATAGGAACATACTTACCGGATTACATTCCATGTGGACCAATGGACACAATGTATAGTCTCTTCAGGTCTGGGGCCAATCTGTGTATCCCATACATAGATTGAGCCGCAGAGACATCACGGTGTGTGGCCCACTAGACACACCATATACTATGAAATATCCTAATTAAACCCCACATGCTGAGTCCCTAGGTGTGTACTTTGGGAAAGACAGTGAAGGTAGTACACATCGTATAGTCAGAACAACACACCTTGTACTTTACCAAATTACAAAAAGTTATAACTTTAATTTTTATGAAATGTTCATAACTACTTATCATGTACAAATAGTACTATAGGATTTTACTCTATGCATTGAAGAATATTGTATGCCATATGTTAAAATATTAAAATAGTATATGAATATAATACATGTTGGGTAGATTTGAATAGGTATTCACCAAGTTACTTCTACAGTACATTTATGTACAAGGATGTGAATGTCAACGAAATTCAGAAAATTAATTATGATAGAAGGATTGATTAAATAAAGATAATAATTAATTGATTCGAGAATGATTTATCTTAATAATAATGAATAAATAATTGAATTCCAGTTTTATTAATTTCGTAACTCATTTCATGTATGTGGATGATCATGAGCTAGACTAGACCTTTGTATGTGATTGGTTTCCCTTTTGATTTATTTTTTAAATTAAAGTGTTGTCATTGAGCCATATCTCTTCATTAATATGTAGGGCATGTGTTTCTATGGTTTCTTATATGTAAACCCTCTTTTTAACCCTCACCTTAATGTGAGTTAAAAAATCATATGTAATAGATGGATCTCCCTAGATAGTGTATCCAATTCAAGCTATATCCAAAATGAAACCAATCCCAGAAGATGCAAAGGTGGACTGGTGGAAAGTTATATACACAAACCCAAATGGTTCAAGATGTTTTTCCCCTAGGTATGGGTTAGTTTATCAACTAATTGATAAAATAACAATTAGAAATGCTCATAATCATGACCTTTACTTTATTTTATTTCTATCAATTGCATGGTTTATCATTATGGATGGGTTGTCACGATCACATAATTAATGAATTAAACTGACATGCAAGGTGTAACTAAAATCAACCAGGCTTATGTGTAAATATTATCAAAGAATTTTTAATCACTTAATTAAGTTACAATTAATATTAACAATCTTTTGATAAATATAGTAAAAAAATTATGCATTAGAAATTAAAATCCCTCAAAAAAAATTAAATCAGACTAAGCCTTTCATTACTTGATTAATGGAAAGACACAATAAAACAATGTATTTGACTAACCCTTGTTGGGACACTTACTTTTATACCGGAATGAAATTTTTGGGTTGAATTAACCATATTACATCAAAGAGAGTATCCCTTTCTAGACTTTGTGTAATATTGGAGGCAAGTTTTGAGGAAATCCAAGTTAGGATTTTAGGATTGGGGAGTCTACTCAATAGATCAAGGAGATGAAATACCATAGTTAGAAAATAATTTCCTACCTAAATATCATCAAATAGCTTGGCCAAACCTTTTTTGGGTTATTTGAAGTGGAATATGGATCCTTTCCACTAGAATTTCCAAGAAACTAGACCTTCCGAGTTCAATGGTGAGGGACATTTGGACTTGATAAAATATTGAGAGACTTAATAAAATTAATTTACTATTTATCATAAAATTTAATCAAGAAATGAATAATAATATTCTCTTTTAATTATATTATAAAACTAAAAGACCAACAACACTATCCCTATAATCAATTTTTGAAAAGTACAATATCCTCATCGGCAGTAACTTCCAGGAATGGTTTAGATGCCTTCGGGTTGTTCTACGCCATGAACGGAGGTCTTACATGCTGGATTCATCATTACCGGATCCGTCTTCCAAAAGGAAAGTGATGAGGATTTCCTGGTCTATGAGAGACATATGAATGACGTTATCAACGTTCAATGTTTTATGCTTTCATCAATGTCTAGTGAACTCATGAATTCTCACAAAAACATGGATGTGTATAGCATGCTCAAGAACCTCTGTAGTCTTTACTAGGAGAGATCAAGACAAGAAAGGATTAAGATATTCAAGGAACTATTTTAGAGTAATCTTGGAGAGGGTGACTCATCTAGGTCTCATGTAGTCATGATCATAGGATACATTTATTTCCTGGAGTTTCTAGGGTTTAAACTCCCCAAATAACTGGATACTGATTGATCTTATTATGATTCACTATTTTATTTTCACCCTTAAACCATTGTGCTAAACTTGTTTTATATTGAAAATTATAAAAAAACTAACACATTTCATTCCGTGTTTGAATCATTTATTTTGTATTTATCACTATTAAAAAGGGAAATGTTACTTGTTTTGATGATTCCATTGCTCTAGGAGGTGATTTGGAGGGCCCATGATGAAGTCCAGGAAAAATGTGCCAAGCTGTGCATGATCCAAGCACACCATTTTACTAAACCGCCTACTTCTACTTAATCGTGAATCCAAATGAAATAAAATATTTTGTACTAGTCCAGACTTCATTGGGATACATTCCATATGAGGGAATCTTAGCCTCATCCGGCTATCTGGTGGCCCAATTGGCCTGATCTGTCCAGCACAATGAATCTATATGATATCAAAGGTTGTGTGTTGTGATCTGCCCATATATCGGTCTCTAATTGTCCAAATGGTCCCAAGATTTTGGTGGAGACATACAAGATGTGGTAAAACATGTTTCTATTTTTATCCAAAGAATTATTTGACTGTCAATTGGTCTAAAACCATGGGATGCATGGTTTTTCACAATCTGTGTTCCTAAAACCACCTTCCAATTTGCCTATAAAATGGAAGCCTGGGATCCTCATTTGAAAGTTCAACAAGGAATAAAATATCTAGTATTTTGGGGACCCAAAGGAGTCCTTTCCTCATCCAAGAAGTTTTAGAGGCCCCTATTTTCAAAATAGGATCAAGGATTATGGAGAAGTTCCACCCGATCCTTCTCCTTCTCTCAATGGCGAACTAAATGGTGGACAATCATTTTGAGGGAGCTACACATACTTGAAAGGGAGTTCTGGAACTTGATACTCTACTAGTTTTGTGTAATTTTTTGTGTATTATTTTACTTAATCTTTATCTAAACATGATTCTCCTCTGAATTCATTTCTTGGGTTTAATTAAGTGAACGTCTTTTCATTTCAACACTGATTGGGTTGAAATTTCAAGTGGAAAAATTGGGTTGTTCTAATTGGGAAACTCAAGGATCCTCATTCTATCACACATACAAAATATATTAGTATGATTTTGTATCCTTTAATCTGTTCTTGATTTCCAAACCATGACAACATGATTGTTGTGTCAAGGTTTGGTACTTTATGCAACATTTTAAGAGGCAAGAGGGGAATCAAGATCTTGACAACCCTCAACCAAATAATTGGACAAAACCATGTTAAATTTTCATAACAATGAACTACCCAAGATGTATAGTGAACTTGAATTGATCTCTTTATCTCATAATTCTTAAATTACCACCTTATTATATCAATTATTAAACTCTTTAAGTTAAGTTATTTTCTTAAAACTATTTTCAAAATCACCCCCCCCCCCTCCCCACACTTTTTTTGTAATCTTTATTAGAAAAACACACTATAAGCTACCAACACTCCTTGAGATATGACCTATTGTCTTCCATAGACTACAAAATATTCTTTAAATCACTATAAATTCGACATTTCATGACAGTGCGGTCAAATTTTGGCGTTGTTGCTGGGGAGCGCTTTTCTTTTTAGTGTGTGTTCTTAATAAGATATTTGTAAATTTTGTGAATATTTATTTACCTTTTCAATCTTCTTGTGTTATTATCTATTTATTTACCTTTTCAATCCTAGAGATTTACCTACTTTAGAACCCGAACTGGAGATGATATTACGTCAATGGAATCGAGACACAGAAGAGAACCCTTTAAAGGAGGACACAAATAACATCAACACTCCTCTTGATCCTTCTACTTCTTCTTATGGAACCGACATAAAAACTGAAATAAACTTGCATAATATGTCTGAAAACAACCAAACCTTAAAATAAATAACCTCACCTGATGTTGATATACAACCCACATGCATTAAATTACAAGGCGAGGTACCCAATTTTGAACTAAAATCTAGTTTAATTCATCTATTACCAAGATTTCATGGACTTCCTAGAGAGGATCCACACAAGAATATTAAATAATTTCATACTAATTTTTCTGCATTAAAACCTGTAAATTTTGATGAAGAACAATTAAATCTAAGGTCATTCCCTTTATCATTATAAGATACAATAAAATATTGGCTTTACTATGTTAATTCACCAATTAGAGGTTGGGTGGACATGAAACATCTTTTTCATGAAAAATATTTCATAGCCTCTCGAACTGCAACTATAAGGAAAGAAATATGTGGTATAAGGAAATAACAAGGGGAAACATTACATGAATATTGGTAATTCTTTAAAAGGTTATGTTTATGATTTCTACACCACCAAATAAGTGATCAACTTTTAATACAGTATTTTTATGAAGGTTTGATTCCAATTAATCATAACATGATTGAAGCTGTTATAGGTGGTCCACTAGTTGATAAAACCCCAATATCTACAAGGAACCTAATTGATAACATGTCACAGAACACTCAACAATTTGGCACAAGGTCCATTATACCCATTCGAGGTGTCCATGAGGTGAAAGGTACCAAATTAGAGAAGAAGGTGAACACAAAGTCTGAAGAGGTAAGTACCCTTCTTCAACAACTTTCTCCTTCCCAAGGTAAATCCCAATATCCTCCTCCCATCCATTATAGTATATGCTCTTATGATACCCACTACTCTGACCAATGTCCTCAATTAAGAGAAACTTCTGAGATTTGTGAGGAAATATTTCCAGGACATCCCTATAAATAACCTTTTAGGCAAGAACTTTACTATCCATACAACCCTGGGTGGAAAGAAAACCAATTATATAGGCAAGGGGGTATTCAAAACAACCTCAATAACAATGGAACTAACCAGGGTAGAGTAGTCATACACCACCACCTAGAAATCCTCAACCACAACAAAGTCCATTCAAACCACCCCCTATAAAACCCGATCCTAGCCTAGAAGATATGATGAAGCAAATGGCTGACAATAATCTCCAATTCCAACAATCCACTCAGGAATCCATACAAGACCTTGAACCCCAATTAGGACAACTGGCTAACTCAGTTGGTGAAATTCAAAGTCATGGGTCAAGTAAACTACCATCTCAACCATTATTCAACCCTATAGATAAAGGAAATGTTAGTCTCATCACCCTTAGGAGTGGAAAAAAACTATAAATTCAAATGAATCCTCCATTAGATTCATCCCCTCCTGAGTAAACCTCCATCCCAACCATTAAAAAATGTTCTAATAGTTGAAAAACCATGTCTTGAGAGAATACCTTCCAAAGGAAAGAGTGTGTATGTCTATGAGTCTTCTATCTAACCCATTCCTCTTCCATTTCCCCAAAGGGCCACCCAACCTAGAAAACAAAATGAAACTGAAATCAATAAGTAATTTTTGGAGACTTTCAAAAAAGTGGTGGTAAAGATCCCATTTATTGATGTTGTGAACAAAATTCCATGATAGGACAAGTTTCTAAAGTAGATGTGTACACACCGAAGGAGACTTTGTAGAAACTAAAAGGTGAGCCTGGGGAGGAACGTATCAGCATTGATAGAGCCATCACTTCCCACCAAGTGCAATGATCTTGGTACATTCTTGATTCCATGCACCATAGGGGGGTATTCTTTTTCCAATGTTTTTCTTGATTTTGGTGCCTCTATTAATGTGATGCCTCACTCCATTTACTCTTATTTGTATATATGTGAACAGAATCCCACTAGAATAGTTGTTCATCTAGAAAATCCGAGTACAGAACACCCTTCTTGTGTGTTAGAGTATGTTCTTATAATGGTTAAAATTTTAATTTTCCCTACTTATTATTATGTGCTTAAAATGGAAAATGATAGGATGAATGGGAATGACCCAATTATATTGGGGAGACCTTTCTTGAAAACCGCCAAACCATAATTAATGTCCACAATGGTACATTATCTATGGATTTTTGTGGTGACATTGTCCACTTAAACATCCTTGATTCCATAAATCACCCCTCAGAAGAACATTCCACTCTCTCTGTTAATTAAAATGATGTACTCCCTTCCCCTAAAAAACAAATTTTCTTTCCCCTGATCCCTTTTCTGAGTTTTCTTCATTGATATAAATTCTAATAAATGATTCATGCATTTATTGTTGTAGTGGACTAGAGAAATGTAATGCATGTTTGTTGATTGATGATTTCTAGAACACTGAGGATCCACCGACCATCGATGATACTACTAAGCATGTAAATTCACATTCCTCATCTAAGGATGATATCATTGAGCAGTTAGATGAGATTATTGACCTATCACTTTCACACACACTTCCATAAATCCAAAATCTACCTGAATTGGAACTGAAACAACTACCTCAGGATTTAAAATATTAATATCTTGATAATGGAAACAAGTTACCTGTCATCATTTCTAGTTAACTCCCTCTTGATCATGAATTGAGACTTCTTGAACTTTTGAGGGAATATAAACATGATTTTGTATGGAAACTTACTGACATTCATGGTAATCGACCATAAATTTCTACACATCATATATTGTTAAATGATGAGGCTAAACTAGTGAGGTAGGCACAACGATGACTAAACCCAAACCTCTTAGATGTATTAAAAAAAGGTAATAAAATTATTGGCTCTTGGAATCATTTACCCAATCTCTGATAACCAATAGGTTAGTCCCATTCAAATAGTTCCTAAAAAATTGTCTTACAGTAATCAAAAATGAAAATAATGAATTAGTTCCAAATCATGTGTAGAATATTAGACATGTCTGCATAGACTATCTCCAACTAAACTGACACACTAGGAAGGGCCATTTCCCTTTGCCATTCATTAACTAAATACTAGAGAGGATAGCAGGGAAGTACCATTACTATTTTCCTAATGGGTATTTTGGATACTTTCATATCCATATTTCCCCCAAGGATTAGGAAAAGACAACCTTCACTTTCCACTTTGGCACATTTGCATATAGGAGGATACCATTTGGTCTATGAAATGCCCCAGGTACTTTCTAGCTATGGATGGTTAGTATTTTTCGGATTACCAAGATAATTTTATGGAAGTTTTCATGGGTGATTTCACTATGTATGTCTTCTATTTTGATTAATGTTTGATTATTCTTGCTTCAGTTCTAAATCGATGTATTAAAAATAACCTCATATTAAATTATGATAAATTCCATTTCATGGTGCAATAAGTTATAGTTTTGGGACATGTAATTTCTAGGGATGGTATCCAAGTAGATAAATCAAAAGTAGATTTTATTTCTTCCCTACTATTCCCCAACAATGTTTGGGATGTGCGGTATTTCCTATGTCATTCTGGATTTTATTGTCATTTCATTCGTGACTTTAGTAAGATTTCACTCCCACTCCCCTTGTTACTCCATAAAAAAAAGAAATTTTTTTTGATAAATAATTTGAGAAAGATTTTAATATGTTAAAATGGAGTCTCATATTGCCCCCGGAAATCCAACCACCTCGGTGGAATTTACTATTTGAGATCATGTGTGATGCCTCTAACTATACAGATGGGACAGACTTATCATAAAGGGTCCAGAGAGCTCCACATTCCATTGCCTATGCCTCACATACTTTGGACCCTGACCAAGAAAAATACACCCCAACTAAAAAATAATTTCTTTCCAATGTTTTTTCCTTGGATAAATTCAGGTTGTATCTTTTAGGTTCCAAAGTCATTGTGTTCTTAGACCATGTAGCCCTCTGGTATCTCCTTAAGAAATCAGAATCCAAACCACATCTCATTCGTTTGATTCTCCTCCTTCTAGAGTTCAATTTATAAATTAGGGATAAAAAGGAGCATAGAATATTGTGGTTGACCATATCAGTAGGATTCACCCATAATTTTATATTAACTCCTCCCCCTGTATTCCCATAAATGACATGTTTCTTGATGAGAAACTGTACCGAGTGAAAGTTGTTATTTCTTGGTATGCTGAAATTGTAAATTATTTGATAGCATCATGCATTCCTACTGATTTTAGAAAAAACCAGGATGAACATCTAAAACATGAGTCCATTAGGTACATTTGGGATGACCCCTACATTTGGTGCACCTATAGTGATCAATTACTTCGGTGTTGTGTTCTTGATAGTGAGTTTCAGTCTATCCATAGGTTTTACCACACTCTTGCTTGTGTGGGCCACTTTGGTTCCCAACAGACGGCTCGCAAGGTCCTCGATTCTGGTCTCTTTTAGACCACATTATTTCAGGGTGCCCATGACTTCTGTAAATCTTATTCTCACTCTCAAATAATGAGGAATGTATCTAAAAGAAATTAGAATCCACAAAAACCCTTTCTCTTTCATGACATTTTCGATGTTTAGGGCATGGACTTTATGGGATCATTCCCCAATTCATTTGGTAACCTATACATTCTTTCGGAAGTGCATTATGTTTCAAAATGGGTAGAGAAAAGATCTACAAGGACTGATGATTCTAAGACGGATGTGGAATTTTTGAGAACCCAATTGTTTTGTAGGTTTGGCTCACCTATGTTCGTTATCAGTGACCAGGGTTCTCATTTCTACAACTGAACAATGAAATTTCTTTTATGTCAGTATGGGGTCAGGCATAGAGTGTCTATTACATATCACCCATAGACCAATGGTCAAGATGAGGTGTCAAATAAGGAGGTAAAATATATTCTTGAAAAAATGGTTCAATCTAATAGAAAATATTTGATTATTAGACTCAATCATTCCTTATGAGCTTATCGTATTGCTTTCAAAACACTCATTGGAATCTCACCATATCGGCTAGGGTTTGGAAAGATTTGTCACCTCCCTATTGATATTGAGCATCGGGACTATTGATCCATCAAAAAATGCAATTATAATCTTTCTAGTGTAGGTTCTCAAAGGAAGTTACAGATTCCGGAGATGGATGAAATGAGAATATGTTCATATGAGAACTCTTGGATTTATAAGGAGTGAACCAAGGCTTCCCACGACTATCTAATCCTTCATCGTCAGTTCCACATTGGGAAGAAGGTCCTCCTCTATAATTCAAGGATGAAGTTTCATCTAGGTAAGCTTCTTTCCCATTGGTTTGTACCATACACTATTACTAACATCTCTCTATTTGGTGTCGTCTAGGTTCAAAACGATGAAACCAAGAAAACCATCACTGTTAATGGGTAGTGGCTAAAGCACTTCCATGAATCCATTATGGATTTCCTGATGGAGTAACTTCATGTCCAAGAAGAAACATACCAATGACACCCATCGGGTTTTATCCTTCATTCCCATATTCTATTTTATTACAGTGAGGACATTGCACACTCTAGGTGTGGTGGGTGGGTATAGTTATGGGTTATTTAGGAATTTTCATCATCTTTCTTCCTTTTCTCTTTTTAGCATGATGAATTGTATTTTTACTTTCCCCCCTTTCCCCCTTATTCCCCCCCCCCCAATCACTTTTGTGCCAAAATGTTATTTTTTTTGTTATTCCCACTTTATCAATGAAAATTATGCCCGTTTAATCCTGGAAGTAATTGAAAATGCATGTGGAATTTTCATATTTCATGTTGTTTTAACTTTCAATGAAAAATCTGATGAAATGTGTATTTCTGAAAGAATTCAATATTGTGGTGTGACTTTCTTTTTAAATTTAGTTCTTTTTCGATGATATAAATGGTTGTATCATTTTCTAAATCTTTGAGAATAATGGTTCCCTTTTTGTGAATAGTTTAAGGGAAAATTGTTTCACTTAATTTCTCCACACAACTTTTCACCCAACCATGAAGTGTGAAAATTTATACTTAATAAAAGTTAAATATAAGTTAGGTTGATTTTTCTCTAATTTACCAAATCATTTTTCCATACATTTGTTCCTTATCCAATCTATTTCATTACTATACCAAATTGACCTATGCGTGTGTACCTGTTATCCAACTGTTGTACGACCTCAAATAAAATAAAAATAAAAAAAGTGTTGTATATTGGTAAGGTCAAAAACCACCTTTCCTTGATGTTTGATCTTGGTATAACTATTACAATTAGTGTCGTAAGGAGATCAAACATGGGTTGGGAGAAGAGTGTGATATTTGTTCGAAGTGAAACTTTTGAAAAAAATAAAAATTGAGGGGAGTGATTAAATGTGAAACATATGGGGATATCTAGGTTGGGATCTTATGGTTATACTTCTAGTAATTATTAAGTGATTGGGTCTTTTAATTTTATTGAAAATGATATAGAGCAAGTTCGGTGGAAAGGATCATATAAGTAGACAATTTTTAAAATAACTTATATTTACTTGATAGAAAGTGGAAAGAATAGAATGGAATGGTTTTCATAAACACATGTGGAGAATTAGTGAAATTTTTATATTTTGAACTATTTTCTCAAATTTTTATCATTCAACTCCTGGAATTTCATGTTAATACAATTTTTGAGACATATTTTTGTTTGATCACTAATAATAACTCATCGTTGTGATTTTTTCTTTGATCACATTTCTAATAGGAATTAAATTTTAAATTAATGTTAAATCTTTATTAAGTTTTAAATATCTACATGCATAATTTATGAAAATACGAATTTTCCCAGGATTGAAAATTTTTAGGTGTGGGGGTGTGATCGTACTGTGATTCCCTATTTCATTTTCACCCTAACACCATTGTGCTAAACCTATTTTATATTGAAAATTATAAAAAAAATCATTATATTTTTGAATCATTTATTCTGTGTTTATCACTGTTAAAAAGGAAAATTTTACTTGTTTTAATGATTCCATTGTAGGAGGAGGTGATTGGGATGGCCCATGATGAAGTCCAAGAAAAATGGGCCAAGCTGTGCATGATCCAAGCACACTAGTTTACTAAAATGCCTACATTCACTTAACCATGAATCCAAATGGACTGATATTTTTTGGAAAAGTCCAAAATTAATTGTGATATATTTCATATTAAGGAACCCATGCCTCATTCATCCATTTTTTAGCCCATCCAACCTGATCTGTCGAGCACACCAAATCGGCAGAAAATCAAAAGTGGTGTGATGTGATCTGTCCATATCTCCATCTTTAGTTGTCCAAATGGTTCCACATATTCAGTGGATAAATTAAATAGGTGTATAAACATGTTTCTAGGTTTTTAAAAATATAAATTATACAATCAAGAGGTCTAAAACCATGGTCCAAGTAGTTTTACACAATCAGTGTGCCCAAAACCACCATCCACTTTGCCTATAAAATAGAAGCTTGGGATCCTCATTTGCAAGTTCGACCAGGAGGAAAATCTCTGGTATTTTGGAGACCTAAATGAGTAATCTCCTCATACAAGAAGTTATAAATGACCCCTATCCTCATAGGGGGATCAATTATTAAGGTGAATTTCGACCTGAGGCTTCTCCTCCTCTCGATGGAGAGCTAAACAGTGGAAGATCATTTCGAGGGAGCTACAAATAATTTGGAGGGTGTTCTGGCACTTGATACTCTACTGGTTTTGTTTAATTTGAGTGTGTATTATTTCACTTATTCTTTATCTAAACATGTTTCACCTATGAATTGATTTCTTGGGTTTAATTAAGTGAAACTCTTTTTATTTCAACACCGATTGGGTTGAAATTTTAAGGTGGGAACATGGGTTGTTCCGATTAGGAAACTCAAGGATCCTCTTTCTCAAACGCATAAAAAATATATTAGTATGATTTGGTATCCTTTAATCTATTCTTTAAGTCCAAACCTTAACAACATGATTTTTGTGTCAAGGGTCGGTATATTGTCCAACGTTTTAAGAGGCAAGAGGGGAATCAATATCTTGAAAACCCTCAACCAAAAAATTAAACAAAACCATGTGAAATTTTGAGAACAATAAACTACCCAAGATGTCTAGTGAACTTGAAGTGATCTCTTTCTCTCATAATTATTAAACCACTACTTTATTCTATCAACTATAAAACTCTTTAAGTTAAGTTATTTTCTTAAAACTGTCTTTGAAATCACCCTACCTCTTTTAGTGATCTTTATTGGAAATACAAACTATAAGCTACCAATGCTCCTTGAGAGACAACCTAGGCTCTACCCTAGACTACAAATTCTTCTTTAAATCACAATCAATTTGACGTTTCATGACAGCTTGCTCACTAATCTCTTTCTCAAATCACTCCCCTAGAGATTCTCCATTTTTGTTGTTAATTTCAATATGAACAACATTGAGAAGTCTCTATCTGATATTCTTATCCCCATTCTCGAAGTGTACAAATATATGAACTGTAAAAATCCTTCTATCCTTATGGTGAATAAGACGAAAGGGAGGGAGAATAGATTTGATTCCAAAGCTTCTTCATGCCCCTCCATCAAATGGAATATCAAGGGGGAAAGGGAATATGAAGTTGTTTGTTTCGCATGTGGAAAGAAGGGTCACTGGAATAAAAACTATACCCATCCAAAGATGCAAGGGTAAGCTTTAAGTGCATTTGTTATCGAGTGAAATTTATCTATTTCATAAAATTGGGTATTGTATATAGATTGTGGTTCTCGCATATGTATTAACATAAAATAACCAAGTAGATTCATGAAAATTGACCTAGGGGAGGTAGATCTAATATAATCCAACGGAGATAGACTTATTGATGTAGCTATCAAGGACTACCACCTTTCATTGATGACAGCGATGATCTTGGTGTTCTTCCAATGGACAGAAGGCCTTAATTTTTTATTGATTTTGATAATAAACCTTTAAAGGGGTGAGGTGGAACCCTTATAAGGCTTGTAGGTGTAAGTGTTACATGGCCCGTAGGTCTTAGAGTAATTCATTACCCATAGGATTCAAACATTACATACAACCCAGACTAATGACTTGGAACTCCTCCCCTCCAGTATCTTCATCATGAAATCAGCTCTCCACCTTCACATGGGTGTTTGTCTAGGCTTTCCTGTGGATGCACAGGCATGTCCCCATGGAAGGTTCCACACCCTCTCATTATTTCAATACTTTTAGCTTCTTCTATGGTTAAATCTTCTTGCTAATCCTTCTTTTGGAGCTTGTTCCTTGTAGGTTGGCTGGTTTTCATCTACACTTAAGGTGGCCCAAAGGCCTTGAGGTGTCATGAAGGCCATACTAACTCGGATTCCTGGGTGACCCGAAGGCCTTAAAGGACTTGGGGACCAAATTGGACGCTTGAAGGCCCAAATGGGGGAATATTCCTCGCTGTTACAGTGCCAAACAGTATTGCTACAGTACCCACTACAGTACATGCTACAGTATCTAGAAATATGCCTACCCCTAGATTTGATCCCGAGTTGCCTAGATGCACTTAAGGAGTCCTCACCAACCGGGCTAAGGCTCATGTGCATCTTAGTTTTAAAGAGTTGTTATTTTTTTCCTTATGTGACCAAAATATTATTATTGTAACTAGACTATATATAGATGGATTTTTTTTCAAGTTTAGAAATTAATGTTTCTTCTTTTACAAATATAGAATTGTTTTTGTAGTTAACATTTATACAATGTTCTTTACATGTTGGATTACGCAATCCAAGTAATGGAAATCAATAACAAAGATACTTCACATGACTCATACCACACCCAACTCTGGAATCACTAGAAAAGTCATGTAAAAAATAAATAACTAAAAAGGTAAAGGGTCCAAAGAGATTCTTGAATTTTTTTCATACTAATGTGTGTGGACCACATCCAGTTGAAGCAATGGGTGGGTATAAATACTTCATAACTTCTACTGATGATTTTTGTAGATATGGATATATCTACTTCATGAGGTATAAGTAGGATTTTTTTGATGAGTTAAAGGAATATAATAATGAATTTGAGAACCATATTGGTAAGAAGATTAAGAAACTCCACCCGAACTGAGGTGGATAGTATCTTAATCAATACTTCATTGATTACTTACAGGAGTTTGGGATCCTATCCCAACTCACTCCTCATTACACACCTTAGTTGTATAGTGTAAGATAAAGAAGTAACCACACCTTATTAGGCATGGTGAGATCAATGATGAGTCATGCAATTCTTACACTATCCTTTTGGGGATATACGTTACAAACAGTGTCACACATACTGAAAAAAGTAACAACTAAATTGATAAATGGTATTTCATATGAGCTTTGGAGTGGATTAAAATCCATGTTATGTAATTTACATGTGTGGGGTAGAGAAGCGTTTGTTAAGGCCTATTCAGGTAACATACTTGTACCTTGAGGCACAAGGTGTACCATTATAGGATACCCCAATAAAATAAGGGGATATTACCTATATGGCCCCGTAGACAAAATAGTGATAGTGGAAAGACACTCCATATTCATTTAGAGGGATCACATATCCAAAAGAGATAGAGGTAGCGATATCGACTATGATTAAGTCGAGGATCAAGTCACATAAGAGTTGGTACAGGATCAGATTCCACAAAGCCTCATGGAAGAAAGATATGTTCTAGAGACACAAGTACTACATAGGATTACAAGAGAGGTTATAGAATTGGAACGGTATAGTTTTCTAGTTAATGAGGATGATGACTCATTATTAGTTGACAATAATGATCCTCTAACCTATAAGGAAGCATTAAGTGGCACAGATGTTACCAAGTTCTAAGAAGCCATGAATTTTGAAATGGATTCCATGTACTAAAACCAATTCTAGATTTTAGTAGATCCTCTATTTGACGTTAATACTGTTGGTTACAAATGGGTATTCAAGATGAAATTGGACATGGAAGGAAAATTTTGTACCTATAAGGAATGGATAATTTCAAAAGGGTTTAAACCACATCAACGTGTTGACTACGAAAAATCCTTTTCACTAGTTGCGATGATAAAATCCATCAGAATTCTATTGGCCATTACTTCTTACCATGACTATGAGATTTTTCAAGTGGATGTTAGAATATCCTTCATTATCAGGAACCTTTAGGAATATTTCTACACGACACAACCTAAAGGGTTTGTGACTCTAAAGGATTACAATAAGATATGAAAGTTGCAGAAATTCATTTATGGATTAAAGAAAGAATCTAGGTCATGGAACATTTATTTTGATGTAGCCATAATGGAATTTGGTTTTATAAAGAACAAATGTGAACCTTGTGCCTACAAATGTTTTATTGGGAGTGCGGTCACTTTCCTAATAGTATATGTTGATGACATATTACTTATTGAAAATGAGATACTATTCTTACAGTCTGTTAAGTCATGGGTAAATCAATACTTCTATATGAATGACTTTGGTGAGGAAGCATATATTCTTAGGATCAAGATCCATCATGATATATCTAAGAGATTATTGGGCCTAAGTCAAAGTATATACATTTACAAGATACGGAATGGATTTCTTATGGAACAATCCAAGAGGGGATTGTTGCCAGCATCACGTGGAATTAATTTTTCCAAGAAAATGTGTCCTCAGATGCATGAGGAAAGAGAGAGAATGGCAAGGACTATATACGCATCAGTAATTGGGGCAGTCATGTATTACATTCTATTTACTAGGATAGATGTATCCTATGTATTAAGTGTGGTAGGCAGATATCAATCTAACCCAGGTGACCACCATTGGATATAAATCAAGACTATCCTTAAGTATCTAAGGCATACTAAGGATATGTTCTAGGTTTATGAAGGATATGAGGACATAGTCATCATAGTATATAAATATTCTGGTTTCCAGACTAATCAAGATGGCATGAAGTCACATATGGGATACATCTTTACTTTGAATAGAGGTTCTTTGAGCTGGAAGAGCTCAAAGTAGAGTGTGTTTGTAGATTCTTCAACAAAGTCTGAGTATATCATAGCTTTTGAGGTAGCTAAAGAATCATCTTGGATATGAATCTTTATCTAAGAACTAGATGTGGAACCTATTAGTAAATATCTCATCACACTCTATTGTGATAATACTACAGCAGTGGCTCTTTCAAAATAGTTAAGGTCACATCAGCGAACAAATAAAATACTTTATAAGTATCATCTATTGATGGATTTTTCTCAGAGAGGTGATGTTGCAGTGAGAATAATTTTCACAGAAGACAACGTGGAGGAATCCTTGACTAAAGACTTAACTCAGTAGAAACATGATCATCATGTGAGTTCTAGAATATTGAAAGTCATAGCCAGTTGTCTCTAGTCCAAGTGGGAGTTTGTTATATTTGGTGTCCTAGAACCAATTGTTTTTACTTTGATTACATGTATATTTAATGTATTAAAATGTTAAACATATTATTACATATTTTTCATTGTTATCTATGACTATGATATAATAAGGTCCAAGAGTATTTGTCTCATTTGAAAGTTCATAGTAGTTCCCCACTATGATGAGAACCTTGAAGTGCTATGAAAATATTCTTAAATATAGTTCTGTGGTTGGATGACATACTATGATGGGACACATAGTATACAAACCATTTTGTGTGAGTACTCGTAAGTAGATGAGACTTCTTCTCATGAATTTTTCACTTGGTAATCTCCAATATGGGAGGTTATAAAAATAAACTCACCTATAGAAATTCTACATGTTTTGGTGTTATCAGATATTCCTATCTACGAGTGTGCGTAATGGTCCTTAAACTTTAATATTATCATTAATCTGTGTCATGACTCGCACACTTTGATTTACTAACAAAAAATGTCATGCCATGTGTTAGAAGAAAGTAGGGTATGTTCGGTTCTTCATGAGTGACATGTTATTAATGGAAAAGTCGAGGAAGGATTTGTCCCTTTAATTTATAGAAGTTTATATCTCATCCCTTTGATTGAAATATAATCGTCGCCCTAAATTACATATCCATGGTGTAACGACGAGTTTATTTTAAATAGTCAGAGAAATATGTATCAAGAAAATAGGATGATGACACTATCATGAAACCTTCTTGATGAGATATTGAGACAAAGGGATTATATTACACAGTGATCATTTGTTCATAGATGTAATTATTGTGACTTTAAGTTCTTTCTCTTGGGTTCCTTGACCCATTGCTAGAAAGTACTCTTGGAATTTAAGAAAGCCTACCAAATTCCAATGAGAAAGAATCCTAGAGACACCCTAAGTGTTTCTTGTGGTCTCGATTAAATTATTTATAAATTTAATTAACGGAATAAATATTATACGCAAGAGTATGGAATAATTTTATTCAAGTTAATATGATCACATAAAGTAAATAAAATATATTTATTTATTTTATTGAACATTTAACAAATATTTATTTACTATTTTGTAAATAAAATATTTATTTAAGAGAATAAATTATTTATTTATTTATTTTGGTGTTCAATAAATGGAAGTGGAGTTCGAGTGGACCAAGTCTAGTCTTGTATTAAAATAATTATTTGCAAGATGTTAAATAATTATTTCACTAGTTGGAACAAGATAAAATAATAATGATGATGTTATCATTATGTGGCACAAAATTTAATTTATGATTTCATTTTATGCAATTTGGCGCACCACGAATAATGGTGATATTATTGTTATTATGTAGCATGGGTTTTCTATAAGGTTATGAATGTATTTAATTATTTTTGAATAATTAAATATTGTAACTAAACCCCCCATGTTGTTAAATAGTTAGGTACGTCTATTGTGCCATTACACATGGTGAATCGAATTGTCGATGGTGAGAGAATTGTTGAGCCAAAACAATTTCAATCTCGAATCTTCTCCTCTCCCCTCTCAAGAACAAGAGACTTTCTTTAAGACTAAATAATAGGTGATCAAGAATGAATGACGCTAGACACTCACTTCCTCATGCTATCACCCAGAGAATTAGTGGTGTCAGTCGAAGTCTATTGAAACACATTTAGATCACCGCTAGAGGGATTTTGGATTGGATCTTTATAAGAATAATGAGACAATTTGGAAGGGTCATTCTGAATGATCAATATTATTAATGAAGAATGTACCAAAGATCCAGGTATTTAATTTCAATAGTAATTATTTAAATTAATAATAAGCATGATGTGTAAGATCCCCTATCTCAGATCTGAAACCCTTTTATTATTATGTCTATATCTTTTATGTTAATCCATGGATACTGGTTTTTATCGTCATATTGATACCAGATTAGTTATCGATTTCAGAAAAGGAAAAGTTGTCCCCTCCCAACCGTCATGCATCTGCTTCATCTGGATCCTCTATGATTCAAGTACATTATGTTTTTCACTTATTTCAGTTCTTTTTTTATCTTCATGAAGACACTCATGTCATTGATTGGGGTGATATTGATGTTGATGATGATATGACATTTGTGGACAGGCCTATAGATATCTATGACCGGTAGGAGAAGGTGTTGTGTGGGCATGTTATTCTCATGTTTCTTGTCTTGTGATGCTATAGTAGAATGGAGGGGAGTACCTAAGAACGTGAGTCGCAGATACACACTTAGTGCCCTAAGTTATTTTACGATTATCTATTCTCTTATAATGCTATTTGTTTATTGGTTGTAGACCTTTTCTGTTTATGAAATGGATTTATCTTGTCTCTTGTTGTGACTTTATCTTTTTTGAGAGGTATCTCCCCTAGGAGAGCCTTTTGGATCTATTTTTGGTTGTTTCATAGTTTTGTGTAGTTCCCCTAGAGATGTGGTTGAGCTCTTGTGGTGGCAAGAGCCTTGAGTGGTATCTCACAGGGTGGATATTTGTATTAACCCTTTATGTTTCATCTATGAATTGGTCATGAATTATCAGTGATGAGAATGTTTTCATAGGTATCTAATGTGAGGGACCGGATCAACATAGATTGACCCTTTGTGTGTTCTCAAGGATTGCAAAGCTTAGAGGAGTCTTGGAGGATGTTTGAAGTATTTTAGGTACTAAGATCTGGGAGCAGGGAACTTTCATGACATGAAATTCATTTTCACACTGTGTAAATCAATTAAACAAAGTGAAAGAGGTTTTCACACCCTGTAATATTTTGAGGTTTGAAAAATAAATAAAATCAAAAGGCAACTACTTTTTCAGTAGAAACCACCCTAGAGGCATTACAAGACGTGAAAGGGGATTACACATCATGTAATCCCCCACTACTGTAATATTTTAAGTGTTTTCCTCCTGTGTGTGATGTGTTGTAAGCCTGTGATGGCTGAACCTGGAGGGATTTTGTGGTATGTGGGGTGGGGAAGCCCAGTTTTTGTGGATTTAGTTTTTTTCTAGAGTACCGATTTGCATTTGTATATTCATGTGGGTGTCGAGGAGGACACTAGTGATGATGGAATAGGTTGAAGTTGGGATCTTCCATTATAATAAAAGCAAGATACTTTTTTGAATCTGTTGTTCGGATACCGGCCAGGTTGTTTTTTTATCTACTTTTATTTACCCATTGTTTATGGTAGACAGATGTGTTTGGTTACTCTCATTTCATGCAAGTTTTAGACATGTAGGGTATACCACATTTTTTCCGTGTTTATCTCCTTATGGTTGGATAAGTTTACTCTCCTATTATAGGTGGAGAAGAATTGATGGGTATTTCATCAACTCACCATGTTGAGCCCCCTTTGTTTGGGGGGAATTTAATTTTTTTCATATATTTCCTACTGATATGGAAATTAATAATGTTAATAAGTGAGTAAATGTTCAACCCATGGGGTTAGAGTCAGCTGGGATGCAATGCTGAGGTTGTAAATTCTGAGAATCCATGGAATGGGTTTCTTTATGCTTGGAGGGCATGGATCTTTAATAAGATGCTAATGTAACGTAACATGGTAAATGTTAATGCTTAATAAAGGGTTAAATAATTAATTAACATAAATTGGAACTGATAAAAAAGGGATAAATTAACTTAATTTAGATATTTAAATGGTTTTGTGTTTATAGGATATCAGGTCATAGTAGTGGAAGCTGATAGTCCGAGAGATGTTAGATGTAGTTGAGTCTAAGACTATGAAGTTAATATAGTGTAGTTGTGAGCAATATTATATCATGTAAAAATTTTTTTATATGCTAATTCAACCTAACGGTTAGGGAAACTAATATCTATGGGATTATGATCCCTAGGGGGTGTTTTTTCCAACATCCTGATGGGAGGATAGATGACTGACTACCCCCTTTGGCCTTGATCTCTTCTCTTGGTCGTTACTTGTGGCAGTATATAGGATGGTTATTTTTTCCCATATATGTGTATAGGGGGTTGTCATGGATTTTTATAATTTCAAACACATGAATTCTGTATATAGTTTCCTATAAACTACTATTGGTATAACATGTATAGGTTGTGATGGCTTGAGGATCCTTACTCGGTGTATGGGATGTGATGGCTTGAGGTATAATACCCGATGTATGATACAAATTATAAAGGATACGATGGATCCCAGAGACTACCTGGTTACTATTGGTTACATGGATGTAGTCGTATGTTACACAAGGTGAATGTTGTCGTGCTTCGCCTAGGTGTCTGTAGGCTAGACTTTTTTTGAAAGAGATGATATGGACGTGTGACATTGGTGTAAAGAGAAAAACCAATGGGAAAGAAATAGAGGGGTACCCTTGATATTATTTATTATATGTACATGCATGTGATACTTGGTGATATTTTACATGGTGAGTCTAGGAACTTAGTATACCTGTTTAGGGGATGAGTTTGTTTCACTTGTTTCTCATGGTGCTTTAGCATACCTTTTTCACGAGAGGCTCTGAGGAGGATCTTACTGAGTATACTGTTATACTCACCCTATGTATATATAAACTATTTTTAAGGTCATTTGGAGTAGGTTGTAGATTATACTAGTTGTTAATTTCTTGGTGGTTTTGCAGAAGTTGTTTGGGCATCATGGTCGGTCCATCTTTAGTTTCTTTTGGTACTTGCATTTTTCCTTTCAGTTTTATTAGTTCTTGCTTGGCGTTAAAATTTTGTACTTGGGTTTCCTTTTATATTGAATTATAATAAGGGGTTGGTTGGTGTCAATATTATCTCTCTATTCTGCATGTGTTTTCTTCGAGGTTAATGCCTCCCATCTGTGTATTTATTATGCCCTTGGTGCTAGTCACCAAACCGTGGCCAACTAGAAGTGGGACTTTGGGGGTTACTATCCCTCTTCTCCCATTACTGGCCTCAGAGGAGTACACTTTGTAAGTAGGGGGTATTGAAATTATAAATATCATATTATATATTTAAACAAATTTATATATATAATATATGTGAACGTGGTTATGAAAATAGAATCACATTGCTTCGTGTAGTTGGTAATCCACACGTACGCACAAATTGGGTTATCATTTTTAAATGAAATCAAATTTTAGAATCTGTATGATTAATATTATAAAATTAAAAATATGTTACAAATTTAATATATAAACATTAAATCCATCATAATAAATATTCATGAGATTCGGTGATGAAAAATGCATTGAATTGGCTCGTTTGGTTGTAGTCCGTTGTACACATGAATGATGGTTTCATTTCCCATTTTATGGAAGATGATATGGATATTGTATATTCCATTAATATAAAAACATCTAAGTATATTTAATTTTTTTCATCATGATTGAAGAAAATTTTCAATAGGTAAAAGAATAAATAAATGGAATGTTTGGTTAAGAATAATACCTCTTCCTTGGACAACCTCTTAATATTTACACCAAATGCTTTCCTATTATGGTTTTCAGATAAACAATGAATCTCATTTGTCGTAAGGGATGTAATTAAGATATTTTTTAAGATATTTTGAAAAACAATTGAGTTGTAAATAAAATATTATAGGAGGTTCCATTTTATAATAGATGGGTGGGGCACTCTAGGAATTTCAAAACGTATTAAATTAATATAAATTAATTTTCATGTTCAAATGGATAGAAATTAATATTATAAAAATATATGATTAGTATGATTTGAAATAATCTCATCTAATAAAATTTGGACAATTTTAGATTATTTTTTTATATTCATATTTTTTTATTATATGTTAAACCTTTTTTACCATTATAGTGATAATAAAAAATTTTACTCTTTAGGTGTCAAGATATTTACTATAAAAAGAAAATTTGTCTCATTAATGGACCATGGATTATATTTTAACCAATATCTAAAAAATTTTGTTGAATATAAATTTTTTAGGAATTTTAAATCATTGAATAAAACATTATTTATTAAAAATATCATTAAAGTAAATTTTGGAAATACAGGAATCATTTTAATATAATATGTGCATATCTCTTGTAAAATAGTTAAAAAATGATATGGATTTGAATATAATAAGTATATGGTCTTATTATAATACTATAATCATAATTATATAGGTTTGGATATCATTATAAACCTTATCATTTTGGTTTAACCCTTTAGTTAATCAATTTTAACCTTAACCGTGGTAATGAATTTTCAATATTATAAGGTAATAATTTTACTTATAAGATGGAAAGTATCCCCTAAATAGACATGCTATTAAACTTTACACCAAATATAATCATAATTTTCCACATTCATAATTTTATAGTTTTTAAATAATTTGATAAAATTTTATTTACCATAAAATATAATTAATGTCATTTTTATGCATTTCATTTAATTTGACTTTGAAAACAACGTGACAGAAAAATAATTTTAATATAATCCAAAAAAACATTCATAACATGTTATATTTATCTATAAAAGTTTTTATTCATGTAAACATACCCCAAAAATATTACTTTTAGAGTTTTTAAAACCATATACTTGATTTTTCTACTGCTTGTACAAGCATTGTCTCGACGAAGTGTCAGCCATTAGGGTAATTATTTCATCATAAAAATATTATAAATAAATTACCATGATAAAAAATATTTTATAATTCAAATAAATATCTTTAACCCAATAAATATTCTTATCCAAGTATGAAATTATTAAATAAATTAAAATAAATAAAGTTATATTTTTTTTCTTTATCTTTTCCATAAATTTTATAAAGGTGAAAATCAAATAAATAAGAAAAAATTGGTATATTTTTTAAAATTGTTTTGAAATTTCAAAACAAATCTAATCTAATAAGATAAATTAATGTGTTAGGGTCATTTTTTAGTCATTTTCGTCATATTGTTATCTTTACGTACCCAGTTTACTCTTACTACTGTGACAATTTTTTATTGTGGTTACTATCCATAAAAACTAATATTAAAAGTGATTATTTAAAAAAATTAGACCAATTGAATCAAAATATGGAATATGTTTTTCAATATTCAATTTATATAATTTTCATAAATTAATTTAAAAGTAAACCCGAAAAAAGAAACAAAACACATGCTTTTAAGAGAATGCTTTTTTTAAGTATAAAAATATTTGTACACCAGATTCAAGATTAAAAATAATTATCAAGACTATAATTATATTATATATATTCATAAATTACTAATAAATTTTTAAAAAAAAATCTGAAATATAATTTTACCTTGTATATACTTGAAAAGAATATACTGTTTTTAATAAAAACCCATATTTTTCACTATTCACTAGAAAATCAATCTTTTCGGAACAATCCCAAAATATAACTCTAATATAATTCTGACAAGATTTTTTAAAAATTTATGCAATTTTTATAAAATAAACTTTCAAATTTTTTCAAAAATAATCGTAATATTCCCTCAATAAAATAAATAAATACTATTTTTAAAGAAAATATATTTTTGAACAATAAAATGACTTTACTAACAATTGAGCAATTATATCCAAATCATTAATAAATTTATTTATTTATTAGGACCTTTATATATATTTAATAATGAGTTTAATTCAATTTATACCTTCAAATTCAATGATTAGGTTATATTGTTTATGTTTAAATAATAATATTTCATGGTTCATTTAAGATCACTGTTTCTTATGTTATATGATATCAAATGTAACCTTTATTTTAAAATATCAGGATATCAAATTCTCCCCATTTAATATAAAAAAATTACTTGGACTTGATGATTAGGATTTTGGCATTTTAAAATACCTTTTTGAAATACCATATCATCAAAAGGGTTAATAAAAATTCCCTTGGAAGAGAAAAAAATTTGAAGGTCATCTAGAATAACACATAAGTATGTTTATGAATATAAGAAAATTATAGGGATGTGTAAATATATACATTAAATAAAGTTATTTTGTAAATAATTTTGGATTTTGGTAGATATAATTGATCATAAAAAATTGAATAGTCATGAGAATTTCAATGACTATAAAACCCTAAACCAATGAGGTGTGAAAAAAATCAATTTATCTAAAATATGAGTAATAGGATAGCATTTTTGTTTCATAATACTTTTCAATTATTTGAGGAATTAATTTAACATGTACCCTATGATATTAATGAAATATACTTGGTTAAAAATTAAAATGTCATCCTTTAATCATTTCCACTATACTCTCATCTTTTTATCCAAATGATGAATTTTTAAGATGAATTTTTCATTTTTAAAACCCTAAAATAAACTTATAATAGATCACATAAGTCTAAAAAATGATAAACATATATTCCTTAAATCATTATACATTAACCAAAACTAAAAATTTTATAAATATGTGATATTATTTCCAAAATGAATAAATCTTCATATGGTGAAATACAACATTAATCTGAAAAGCCAAAAAAATAATTACCAATGGTAAACTTAAATAATTCAACAAATAAACATCTTTAAAATTCTTCCAAATATTCTTGACTAAAATTAAATCCCAACTAATTTTTCCACATATTATTCTAATATAATTTTAACATTTATCTCCAAATAACATAAATCACTCTTAAATTCTTGTAACAAATATATATTTTTTATAATTATAAAATCTTTATGATATGCTAATCATTTCCATAAATATAGGGAATCACCATAAATCCACATTAAATTTATATATGATTCCAAAATATATTTCAACAATTATTCCTCAAATAAAATCCCATAATATTTTAATTACTTTAATTATATAAGCTTCCCAAAATAGTGAACTTATTCTGAAATAAAATTAATCACAATATCACTTTTCAATCACATGATTAACTATATGATTAAACATAAATTCTAAAATTGTAATACATAATTATCCCAACATCAAAGATCATATAAACCCAAAATGTTATAAATGCCTCTAAACTTTTCTCTACATGAATTAAATTCATTTTTTCTCAAATAACTTTTTCAACGTTAAACATAAGGGTTACATATACGTCATATATAAAAACTAAATAAATTTCTACCCAAAACTATCACCATTTCACCACTTTTAAGAGGTATCAATTCCACATAACATTTGTTTCAATTTTTTTTAAAAATCTAATTATATAATAATTCTTGGGTGTTTCATTATTATCATAATATTTAGAATATATAATAATCTCAATGATAAAATATCACTACATCAGAATTATGAAAACTTGAAACATAAACCCATCACTCATTTAACTTAAATCTAAAACCTTTAACCAATCATCTTATTCATTAATAATTAATTCTAATAATAAAATATATGAATTACTTCATTTTTAGTCATCAATATCAACCTAATCTTGTTTTATATGTTAAAAATAAGCAAATAATTATTACCTTTAATCCAGATATTATGATTTCCTTCATATTACCTTTATCTTCCAGCATAATTTCCAACTTCCAAAAAATAAATGATCATGTACTTTGTGGTATTTCCCTTTTCAATATAGTTGAAATATTTTATATTTTGAAAAAAAAATGATTATATGAACCATAACTGTTTTTAGAGAAATGAAAAGGTGTTGGATAACTCAGATAATTTCTTACAATTGATTTGAACACTCAAGAAACAGTCAAATTCATTTGAATAATAATTTCCAATATTAGTGAAAACAATTTAATTATTTGGGATAAGAAGGTTTTGAAATATTGATTTCATTCCATCTTGATACATTATCCTTAATCTTTTCAGAAGAACATTATATAAACATGAAAATAATTATTAAAAGTAAAATAATCCATAATGTTAAAGACAATACCATAGAAATTTTATAATAAAAAATCCTTAAAATCCTTTATATATAATTTGATTTATGTATTATTAAATCCCTTGTAATAATTATTATAAATATTTTATTTTAAAAAATATCCTAAAATATAAACTTATCTAAACCTTTTATTTGATACCAATTATAAAGAGTTATCCTTAAACATTACATAATATTGAGTTTTAAGTCAAGAATTAATTCTCTTAAATTTTTTTATCTTTACCATTTAGGATTTTATAGAATTACTTCACCTCTATTAACTAAAAAATATATATAATATAATTTGTACCCTCACTCTTAGTATACAATTTTTTCACAATACAAAACCTTTAAAAAGAAACATGTTTTCTATTCCTAAAATATATTTTTGATGTTCAGATTTGTTTATTCACTGTTACTAATCATCCTTAAAATCTATGAAAATCATTTAAAAATATGGTATGAGAAAAACATCTTGGTAAGGTAAATTAAAAAAATCATTATTACTATTTAAAACTATTATAGAATAAAATGATTTTTCTCTTAACATAATAAATTTTAAACTTAAATAATATTTTACATGATCATGAAATCATCTTTACTATACAAAAATATTTTTAATGAAACACTCTATAATAAATCATAGAGGAAAAATCATAACCATGAGGGTTTTATAAAAAAAATTAATATCCATCACAAAAATATCCTTAATAACATTCCTTTTTACACTAAAAGATCATAATCTTTTATTTGAACCAAAAAAATCATTTTCTTAACTCTTGAAATTGAAAACTTTCCATGAAAAGTATTTTAACATAATAGAAAGATCATGTAGGTTCATTTATACATTATCTTCGTATAACCCTTATATAAACCCTTATAAGAACCCTCATAATTATAAAAACCATTACGTTTAACTACCAATATAATCTTTTAGATATCAAAATCATTAACCAATGTATGAGAGAGATATATATAGATCACCCAATAATAAATAATTTCCATGAAGTGTCACATTCATAAAATAAATGAAATATTTCATTTCCATCATCAAACTCATAGAAATATCCTTTTTAATTTATATATAAAAACTTTTCAGATATTGATATATAAATTATCAGTAAAAAACCATTTTCTAAAAAACAATACTTATAATAAAGGAAAATATGGTGTTTCATTGAATAAAACATGAAATGTTTTAAATGAATAAAAACCTAAAATAACATTTATAGACATTGGATAAATTATTTTTCATTGTATATATAAAAATAAAATATTGTTTTTGTCTTTTCTAAATAATGTTGAAATGTTACTTATAAAATATATACAATATTCCTTTTAAAAAACATTAAATGAAAGTATATATATATATATATATAATTTACTTTCTAATTAATATATTTTTATATAAATACATAAAATGTATTTTTAAGAATATGGGTATGGAAGAAAAGTATTTATAATATAAATCTTTCAAACATTTTAAACAAGGTGTTTAAAGTAATGTGTATCTTACATCGATTCAAACTCATCAAGTACATTTCGTATCTTCCTAAATAATATACATATGTTAATTGTTTTCATTTTTAGGAACCATTTTCGTGTTGATTATTCCGTTATCTATGTTATAATCAATTACTTACTCAATTAAGTTTACATAGGATGTTTTTAACGATATTCAGCACATATGACCAAAATTGCCTTGGTATTATGACTATATCTAATGGGTTCATTAATCATTATCTCTAGAATAATAATCAGGGAATAATAGTCAATTTTTGGAATAAATTATACTTTTAAAACCAACCATTAAATACGATTATGAGAAAGTAATTATGTTGCTATCATGGAAATAGTAGGTCATGCTTACGCACGAGTAATGTTTAAATTTTTTAAGGATAATTATGGAAAAAAGTTAAGAATTATTTAAACATTAAATAATTATTAATATATCATAAATATAATATATTTTTTAAATAAACTTACATATAGCATCAATTTCATGAGTTTATAAAAAATGAATCACATTGCTTCAAGGAGTTGGTAATCCACCCATACGCACGAAGGATGTTATCATTATTCAATGAGTATAAAGGTAAGAAAATATTTTATATATCAATTTTTCAAAATGATAAATATTTCATGAATATAATATATATACATTAAATATTTCATCATTATTATCTATGATAGGTGGTGATGGAAAATTAATTACATCAGTTTGGGAGGAGGTAGTCCTCGATACACATGAATGATAATATTTTTCCCATTCGATGGAATATGAGATAGATATATGTTATTACTTTAATATAAACCATCTTAGTATATGGTAGATAATTTTTTTATTATTTCGTCCTGTCTGAAAAATATTTAAATAAGGTATAACAAGTGCTAAAATTAAAACACCTGGTTAAAACCTATACCTATTATTTTGAAAACCTATTACTATTTACACAAAAAACATTACAAGGATGGTTTTCTGATCAAATAAATTCCTCTAGTACATGGGGATGGATTTAATTAATATATTAGGATAGTTATTTTAAGAAATAAAATATTTTTTATCTATGAGGAAAAGAGGAGAGGAGGTTCCCTTTTATAACATAGTGAAGGAGCACTCATGGAAGTTATTAAAGTATTAAATTAATACAAATTAATTTTGATGTTCAAATGATCCCAAATTTATATGATTATATGATAAGATGAGGACGTGATGAAATAATCTCATCCAATAAAATTTATAAAACTTATATTATGTATTTATACTTATCTGTTTGTTTTAACCCATGTCAACCCTTTTTATGATTATCATGATAATAATGTTTTTTACTCATAATGGGTCACGATAAACACAATAAATGAACAATTATACCATAAATGAAACTTTTTTACTATTTTAAACCATGTAAAGATTATTTAGGAAAATATATGCTTTTTTTAGGAATTTTAAATCATTTAATAAAATAGTATTAATTATAAAATGTCATTAATGTCAGCTTTAAAAATACATTAAATATTATAATATAATATTTATATAACTCATTTTAAATTATTAAAATATAAAATGGAATAAAACATAGGTAGTATATAGTCTTAATATAATGATCTAGTAAAATATATATAGGTTTATATGTCATTTTAAGCTTCATCATTTTGGTTTAACCCCTTGGTTAACAAATTTTAAACTTAAATGTGGTTATGAATTTTCAATATTAAAGGTTAATAATTTTACTTATAAGGTGATTATTTTTTCATAAATGGAAAGGGATTGAAATTTTAGACAATTTATAATCCTAATTTTCCTATTTCATTATTTTTATAAATTTTAAATAATTTAATAAAAAAAAACATAAAATATAATTATTTTCATTCTTGACACAATTCATTTAATTTGACTTTGAAAACAAAATGAAAATAATTTAATTAGAATATAAGACATTAAAACATTTGTAAAATTTTATATTTATATAAAAAAATTAGGGTAATTATTAATTTCCCAAAAAAACTACTAAAATAGTTCTTAAAATCATTTACTTTATTTTTCTACTGTTTGCACATGCATTCTGTCGGTATTGCATAAGAGTTTAGTGTATTTATTTCATCCTTAAAACTATAAATAACTTACCATGATAAAAATAATGTCTTTTTAAAATAAATATTTTTAATTGAACAAAAATAAAATTAAACCGTCTAACAAAATATTAAGGAAAATAAAAGAATAAAAATAACGTTTTTTGCAATATCATTTTCTTAAATATTATAAACATTAAAATCAAAGAAATATGGAACCAAGATACCATATAATTTAAATTTGGATAGTTATGGGAGAACTAAACTCATAAAATAGAATATATTCAAGTGTTACAGTCATTATTTAGTCCTTATCAAAATATTTCTAACTTTTGTTTTCTCATTTACCATTATCGAGCTAACAATTATTCATTATGGTTACTATTCAAAATGATAAAAAATATAATAGATATATTTACCAAATCTGGACCTCATTATTAAAAATATGAAATTTATTTTCATTATTCGATTTTTATATGAAATAAAAATTAATTTAAAATTACACTTACAAAACGTGATGAAAAACAGTTTTTAGAAAAATTATTCTTTAATTATAACCATATTTTTATACAAAATATAAGTACAAAATTCAATAAAAATACCATAATTGGATTATGTTTAGTCAAAATTGACTGATAAATTTTCAAAAATAATCCATCATATAATTTTCCTATTTAAAAAAAAGAAAATAAAATATAGATTTTAATAAAACTTAGTATTATTCACTATTCATATAAAAGTCAATCATTATAAAATTCCATAAAAAAGTTGGAATCATATAATTTTGACTGGTAATTTAAAAATTTATATTTTTTATCAAATAAAAGAGAAAATAACTTAAATAATGCAATAATTTGATGATTTAGATAATATATGTCATAAAAAGTCACACAACCAAATGACCAAAAGGTTTAGTGTCATGTAGATAAGATAAATAAAAATATAATTTTACAACACATTAATAAATTTAAAAAAAAATAAAATACTATAGGAACTATTTTGAATATAAAACATGACATAATGATCTTCATAGCCTAGGGAATATAAACATAAGAAAGGGGTGATCTCAAATGCTTATTAAGAGAAAAATATCATTATTTATCATATCATAAACATAAAATAGAACATGTCGGAAGGATAAATATATTATTAAAAGATTATATAACCATTTATGATAATAATAAAACATTTTATCAAAGCATAATATCATAAAAACATTGTTAAGGGAGTATAAGAGTGGTAAAAAGGCTCAAGATACATCTCATAAATCATAAAACATTGGAGCATGACATAATAGTGTAGAACATTCAAAAATATGGTTTATTAAGAAAACAGGGAATATCATGAAAATTAAACGAATCATGTAAATGTTAAATAACTTGATTAAAACAAATAAATGTTTCACGATAATAATCATATCAAAACCTATGTGAGAAAAATCAATATACACATGCTTATTTGAACAAAATTATTATTTACACACTTGAAAATGTCAGCAAAGTAATTATTTCCATGCATGTGTGAATAAACTCATTATCTCTATGCCTGACTATCTCTTGAGATATAAATATAAAGAAATTAATTATGGAAAAACTAAGGACCCTCTCATCATCATCGTTATATGTGGGTATAAATTAAAATAAATCATTATCATATCAAAAAAGTACCCTTAGAAAAAGAATGGGATTCGTAAAAATTTCAAAAACATCACAAAAAATAAATATAAGATATCATAGGAAAAAATATCATTTCAAAAAATTAATAATAGCATAATATCATATATATTGTGATAAAATAATCACTTCATGTGAGATAAACCTTAGATGAAAAATATAAGTGAAAATGAAAAAAGTGTTTACAAATTTTATTAAACATTGTTATAAAAGAGGTCGTGAAAAGCACACTCACAAACATTTTTCAGAAGTAAAACCAAACTTTTTTGAAATGATTATTAAAAAAATATAAAAATAATGTATCCTTTTATATAAATAAAAACCACGTCAATAATTATGTATTAGTAAATAATTAAAATAAATTCCTTTATTAATCTTTTTATTTTGTTTTAAATAAAAACCCACATTGAAGAAATGTTGAAATAATTTCATTTAAAAAAATAGGTAAAGGAAATATAATCAATATAAAAGGAAAATATAATTTTATTTAATTAAATTAAATGCTTTATATAGGAAAAACATGGACATGGAAGACAAGATTCATTTCTAAGATTTGGTATTTTTTTAGAAACATTTTACTTCTATTTGAGAAAGAATTTTATCAAAATGTGGTAAAAAATTATTTGAAGTAATTTAACATTTAATAAAAGGAAATAAAATATAAAATAGGTTAATTATAGGATTAAATAATTATTTAAAATTATATTCAATTGGTAAATACTATAACCCCACAAATCGGAAATTGAGTTGATGAAACCCTTACAATATTATTAATATAAGAATCAAAGGATCCAAAGAGTAAAAACATTAAATGGAAATTAAAATCTCATTAAATAGAATATATTTTCATATTTTAATGTAATCGTATAGTTAATACACAATATGAAATAAATTATTGTGTGCAATATAAATCACTTACCATGGAGTTTCAAATGATATAAATAAACCCTTACAGATTCTGTGATTTTTGAGTCAAAACCCTGTGAGATAATGAATTTTAATAGAGTTTTAAATATAATGAAATATAATATAATAATGATTAAAAATATTAATGGTTTATTATATACACAATTCCGAATAAGGAATTTTGTATAATAAGAAATATATATCAATGGGTAAAAAATTGAGCCAATAAACTATTTCCTTAAATTCATACTTAGTTTATCACCCTATAACCTACAGTGTCAAAAACAAAACCATATTAACAGAATATTTTATAACATTATTCATGTTTATAACCTTATATAATCATAATTTATAATAAAATATATATATATATACTAGTTATTTATTATCTATTTTCAATATCAAGTGTGAGTAATCTTGATCATTTTGAACTAGTTTTGTAATACCTGTGTTGTTTTTATAATTCTCCCAAGGATCGTCACTCCATTATAATTTAAGGTACATGAATATATAAATTAAAATTATTTATAATTCTATTGACTCATTCAATTGGTTTTTTAGATATGTTGCATGAAAATGGAATCAGTGTTGACTTATTTCAGTAATTTTACTAATCAAATATGATATTTTAAAACTAAGTTAAAACTATAATATAAATTTTCATAAACTATAAACCAATAAATATTATATTATTTAAATTTTATAATATTTTTATTTTAGTTCTTGTGGTAATTCATTGTAATGTTTTATAGCATTGTTAAAGTAGGTGGTTAAACTAACCCTAACATTAACATGCCATAATTAATGGATGATTATGGTAATATAATTTTTTTATTGAATAATATAATAATTATTGAATAAAAATTATATATTTTATATATTTTTGGGGTGTTAAATTAGATTTGAATATTTTTTAACAAATAGAATATAACATGATGAAAAATGAGACATGCTACTTCATGAAAGAGGTAGTCCGTACAATGCATGATTACCGTTTTCATTTCACAACTAATTAGAGGGAATGAAGGAAGATTATATTTTTACTATTAATAATCATAATTATATTATATATTCAAAATTTATTCATTAATTTCATCTTTATAACTAGTGATGAGAGGTGTTGGTCTCTTATTGATGGAGGTAGTCTACACAACTCCAAGATCAATGTTCCTTTATTTTTATAAGTGGATGGAAATGAATAAATAAGTGTTATTACATTGATATAATAAATAATAATAATGATAAAAAGGTTGTTATATTAGTATTTTTAGGGTATTTTTATAAGATAAAGGTTATGATAAAAAAGATAATGATTTAGAAATACTAATTTTGGGGCGTTTAACTTTCTATTAAATTTCACCTTATAAATAAAGGTCGTAGAATAACTAATTGAGGCCATAGGATTATGAAAATTGAATAGTATTATAGGAGGATAATAATAACAAATTTTACTAAAGAAATTCAATAAAATGGGTGTGGCATGAATCGGTGGAAGTGTCCCCCTTTATAAGTCAAGAAAAGAGAACTCTTGTGAACAGAAATTTTTATTCCATAATGGAATGACAATATTCATGGTTAAATGGTTTCAAAAGTGATAAATAATTTATTTTGGGGGGATATAAGGTTGATAAATCATTATCCATAAATTTTATCACATGTTTTAAACATGTTTCATGTCATTTACCATTAGGTTTTTACATTTTACCATTTTCATTTTCACCTTGATAACTAGTTTTAAAAAAAGTAATTAATAATTTATTAAAACTATAAGGTAAAACTTCTTACCAAAAGTGTTTTTGATGAAGTTAAATTCAGTATCCATTTAATACACTTCAATTTCTAAAAAACACAAAATTAGATTATAAATTTAAACAGTTTTTATATATATAATCTTTTTTTAATAGAGGTTTCAACCATTATGTATTTCAAATTTTATTTAGTATTATTTTAAATTTATATATTCATTAATATAATTATATATGTGATTAAAAAACATATTATAGTAATTATTGAGAATACGTGAATCAAATTTATTAGATTAAAATTACACAATATTTATAAAACAGTTTATTGAAAATAACATTTTTAGCATTCTCATGGTCGTTATCTTTAATATTAGTAGTCATAAATTTATGAACAATAATGAAATTGAACTTATTAAATAATATTAATTTCTCTTCAAATTCTTGAAATTAATTTTATTGAATAAAATTTCTATAGGTCAGAAGTGCTAATTTTTATATTAGAGTAAATAATGCATAAAATCATTTTTAGTAAAAGTGTGTTATTCAAATTAATATTATTTTATAGTATAAATTTTTAAATTTAATTTTATTTTATTATTAAAAAATATATTTTTATTCTAAAAAATCAAAAACTTAATATTACCATTAAAATTATTAATTTAAAGGAAAGACTTAAACCATTTTTAAATTAGATTGAAATGTTACTTATATTCTAAAATGTTCAATATAGGTTTTATAAGTTCAAAATGATATTTTAAAATACATTATTTTACTCATAAAATAAATCATTAAACAATTAAATGTTTTCATAAAATTCTTGGTCTTTATCATATACTGATAAATTCATAAATTTTGTAATTTTGGAAAAAACTTTATTTTTTACAATTCACTTCAAATCAATTATTTTATAAAAATACCAAAAATTTATCTTAGGATAATTTTTATATCATGAATTAAAAAACTAAATCCCATTTAAAAATTTGAAATTATAAAATTATAAAATTTATATTTTATATTAAAATACTATATATAATGACAAAATTAATTTATTAGTAAATACATATTTAAAAATTTAGGTGTTTCTAATCCATTTTTGTATGAAATTATAATTGATAATAATATTTTTATATACTAGAGTTTGTGTTATTCTTAAATTGTCTTAATAATATTAATCTAATACTAGATTGCTAGTTTTGGATCAATGTTGTGTGTAGTATAAGATATAAAACATGATATTAATTTAAGAAAATATATTTCTAAATCATAGAGTGGTATAAAAAATATGTCTGATAGAGGGAAAAACAGATGTGTAAAGATAACTACATTTACCTATATTGTTTAAATAAATAAACATAGACCTAAGGAAACTATTATTCGCATACTTATCAGAGTTAAGTCACCAAATAAATTAAGCTTAATTATTATTATTGAAAATATTTAAATTCTTAACTCCCATTCCCCATTCACTGGATGAAAATTACATTACATTATATATAATAGTTATGGAATTAACATATAAAATCTATCCACTCTAAGGGAATATTCTGATGCTTTAATTCAGGTTCTTTTAAAGGGAAATTTCCCACTAGTATTCCATGAAAGAATAGAAAATTTTAGATGATAGTACCTTTATCAAGGAAAAGTCTTCCAGAATGGTAAAATACTACTCTATCAAAGGATAGAGATTTTTTATGATTCTAAAAGAATCTCCCTGATGTATATATCTTTAGATTAAGCCTATAGTATAGGAATACCTAACTAGATGAATGTAAAATTTCATTATTTGATATTGATTTGCCTCTTCATGAGTATATTTTTTTTTGATAGTTTAAGTTCATACTATTGATAATTATGGTATTAACGTAGATAATAAATTGGTTATATTTTTAACCATAATTAAAAAGTGTTTACCTAATAGCCTTAGTGTTTGAAACGATTTATTGATAGGAAATAGTATGATCATCTTCATAGAAAATGTGTTATGGTTCTTCAAAACCCCTTCTAACATGTATCAATATAAGATTCCCATATTTATAAATCCATAGAATGGATCTACTCAGGTATTATTCAGCTATTCTAATGAGGATAATAGAAAGGGGATCCCCCAACCTGAAACCACATGGGAAACTAAAGAATCCCTAAGGTGTTCTATTGAAAAGAATAAAATGCCTCATGGTTTCAAAGAAAATATTAATATAGCCATTAAATGATTTATTAAAACCAAATATGTTTAAAATTTTAAAAATTAAATCCAAGTTGATTATGTAAAATTCTATTCTAATATCAATATTATGCAATGTTGTACCCTTTATCTAGTATTTACAAAAATATTATCACATTATGAGGTAGTGATCAAGAATAACAAAATATTCTCACCGTTGATGAACCCAAATTGATTTCTGGATAAGACCTTCTCATTTACCAAATATAATCTAGTGGTATGAATTTTGATCATAATTTTTTAAATTTTATTATCCCGAGAAACTTTTCTGAATTTAGGGAGTTATCCGAATCACAATAGGAAAAATAAAAAAGAATTTAGATTTCATGGACTTTGGATCAATTCCATTATTAATTAATATTAAGATAATTTTTAGTAGAAAATTATGGATAATATCCCAAAATTCATAGAAGAACTTATCTATGAAACAATCTATACCAGGATAAAAGGAGGGATTAAGAGAAAAAGTAGAATGCCTCACCTCCTCTAGAGAAGAAAACAGAGTGAGAAACCTTTTATCAATTTCTTCGATAAACTTATAAATCACATCTATGATGTCCCAATGTTTAAAAAAGAATTTTGATTGAAAAGGTCCTTATATTAACAAAAAAATTATCCTTTATTTTTGCATTCTTTGTTGCAATATCCTCCATATTTTCCAAAATCATAATAGGAATTCTAGCTTTACCATTAATTTTTAATTACTGTTAATCGAAACAAGTTAGGGTCATTATCTTTTAGTAAGGATAAAAGCCTCCTTTTAATTGGGTTAATAGAAACCCTTAATAATTATATTATTAATAATGAATAATAATTAATTATTTTATTAATTCATATTAATAATTAAGTAAATTATTAATTAATGATCATGTTATTAAAAATGAATAATTAAATGTTATTAATTATTAATTGCATTAATAATTACTGTTAAATTTTAATACTATTAACAATTAATAATTACTAATAATAAAACTAGTTATTAGTATTAATTAGTAATATATAATTTATAATAATATTAACTATTACTTATATTATTAATTTTTATTATTTATATTATTAAACAATATTTATAGTTATTATAGTAACGAGTTAGGGAAAATCCCCTTTATTAAGAAAGAAAAAAGAGAGAGAAAATTGATAGAAGAAGTTAGACATAACAATTCTATGCTCGTTATGAGAAAGAAGCACAAAAATAAAAATAATATTTAGAAAAAGAAACATCAAACACTATGCACTATTAGAACCGAGCTTAAGATTGAAAACTCATATTGTTTTGATCCATTTTAGAAACTAGTCTACAAGGATAACACTACCATCATCATTATTTTATTGGGACTCTTTCAGATTAGGTAATATCTATAATAATAAGGGATCCCACATACACATATTTTCCTACTTCAATCATATCCATGAATTATGATTGTGAAAACTCTTTATCATTTTATAAATATATATAAATTTTTTAACCTTACTTGGGCCAGTATTACCATTTATTTCATTACCTATAATAGTCCCATTGTTCCTATTTTCATATATATTATAAACATAATCAATCACTTTAATTCAATAAGTCAGGACACTCTTTGAAGATGCATCATTGTCATTGATATTTTCTCTTTACAGATATCTCTCATCTCCTACCGACTCTACACCTATAATAACATGTGCATGCCCCTGTGTTATAGATGTGTCAATTAGGGAAAATGAGTAAGATGTGGTAATCATATGTCCCATTATCTCTCCCTTGTTGTATATTTCATCATTACCATTTATAGAACCAGATACATAGTTATATTATTCATCCTTCAATTCAGTTTTCTTTAAGACATTATAGAATATCTTAGCTAAAATCCCCTTGCTAGCATCATTAATATTAACAGGATATGATTGTAGCAAAGATAGAGATCTAATTTCATTATCCTCCATTCCTTATTCCAACAATGGATTACTAGTTCCATCCTAATATAACCCAAGTAAGTGGGATGGGTATACATGAATATATCAACCATCATGTCATCCTCTTATATTTTTTATGGGGGGGATGTAACCCATTTCACATTACTATCAACATAGTTGGACAGAACTAATGAGGTATCATGAAAGGTAGTTGATATAGTGGGGTTCCACTTAGGAATCATTGGGTGGGAGTTTAGTGACCCATATTTTTCATACATAGATATTACATATTATTATATGAATATTCATTACATATGTAACACCCCAAGCTTCCACGGTATGTTTCCCTTTAAATAAGGCAGTAGCCTACATTGTACTCAACTTGGAGTTTTAACACACCATGACCAATCAAACTAACCATTATTAATATTAATACCCACTTTTTTAAATTTTATAAATTTTATTTTTCAAAATGGACTTCATTTTTGAATTAGGAATATCTAAATTAGCTTAGGGTGAATTTTTGGTATTTTTCTAAAAACATTCAATTTTTGATGAATAGAGAAAAGCACTGCGTTATTATTTAAAACCAACTTTTTATTTAAATAATTAGTTATACTATTTTAATTTATTTTTTTCAAAATAGATACATAATAACTATATATGTTCAATTTAAATCATTGGATTTATTTTATAATAAGTTTATATATATATAATTTTATTGAACTTTTTACCGTCTTTTACCCACCTTCTAGGAGCATTTACAAATTTGCATAAAACATAATTTTACCACTTCTATGGGTTGAATTTAAAAAATATTAGGGAAATGGTTGAAATCAGTAAGTAAAATTTGGTTCAATAAGATGAAAATAATATTTGGTGAATAGTAACTTTTGACTTTAGTTTACCACGGTTAAAAGTAAATAGGGAAATTAAGGGTAAAAATGATATTATAATACCCCTAAAATAGGTACTAATTCTATTGGATAAGTGTAATTAGACCAAAAACAACATTAGAAATAAAATATGATCCTCTTTGGTTCACTTGGATTAGATTAGGACATTTATTATTATTTTATTTAAAGAAGGGTTAAAAGAGTTAAATTCAAAGTTTAATAACTAAACCATTTTTAATATAGGGTTATACAAAATATAAATTATACTATAAATATTAATTATAAAGTTAAAAATATTTCCTACATAATGATATTTTATTTATAATTTTTATACATTAAATAATTTAATTTATTTATGACACAATGATGATGCATTAATTATCTTAGTAAAGAAATACTAAAATATTTGATATTATAAATATCCAAGTAAATAAAAATTGAGACTTATGATAAATTACACTAATTTTCTAGGTTAATATTACATGTTAGGGTTGATTAAATAAATGTTATTCTAATTGATAAAGTTTTTATTGCTTTCAAGAAATTCAAATACTAAATAGTGTCAAAATTGACATAATTGAGTTTTTAAAACAAATACTATATTATTAGTTGATATAATATTCCTAAAAATCTAAGGTTCGGCCAAAGGACTTAGATAAGGTAATATATATTAATAATTAACCACATGGGGTTTGTTTGGCTTGTTATAGTAAGTTTATTAACCATATAATATAAAAATACAAAGAGACATGGTAAATATCAAACTATTTAACTAAGAGTTAAATCTAAACGATAAGGTTAATATGGTGACCAAAACATGTCCAAAACCTATTGGTTGAGAGGTTTTAGACCCATCCCCACCTTATCCTCGAAATAAATATTTTTTGTGACATTGGAAATAGAAAATGATTTTATTATAAATAATATTTCAAGCTTTTCCTAAAATGACCCCCACCTCTCTTATAAAAGGGTACTTCCCCTTATCTTAATTTCACACCTCCAAAGCCATTTGGATCGGCCAAAAACTACCCAAATATCCTCCAAACTTTACTCAAATAATCCTAGAGGCCTTTATTTGGTCATAAATCCAACAGAAGGATCCCTTTTAATCAAATTAAAAGGAAGAACCTGAAGAAGAGGTAAATATTTCATCACCTCTTTCAAGTTCTTTTCTTCTTCCACTTCCTCTTTCTTTGTTGTTTACATTATAAAATAATAAATCCAGTAAATTCTATATACTGTGATGTTATTATAAAAATGGTACAACCATATTCATTATTCTATCCATCATATCAAAGACAAAGTCACCTTACATGCGTACGTACGGCTTACCGTCTCCACGTCGTGGTGTAGTTTGTTATTCAAACACTTCATCATTTGGATGGGTATAATAATGAATATAACTAATGTAAATAATAAATATAAAATTTTAATTATTATATATATATATGATATACCATCAAATTACATACGATTTCACCATAAATATAATGATATTGTCGCTCGTGCGTACGTATGGATTACCGTCTCCACGAACGTGATGAGATTCATTCCCCATCGTAATCATTCAAGAATAATTTTCATTTTTTGATTATAAATAATGTTTATGAACATAATATAATTCTATATATTAATCAAATACATCCTATCCATAACAAACATGACTTACGTAACCAATCATATAAAGGTAAATGAATCAGTTAACACCCAAAACGAAGATACTACTAAAATATTATTAACAAAGAAATATTATAAGATTATATATTATATCATATTTATATATATTATTATTTTATAATTTAATAAAAATGTTTTAACTATTATACAGGAGGTTAAAATACCATTGACTAAGTAAAACTACAATGCAAGGGTTAATTTCACAATCTATTTATTATCCGGGGTTGTTTTTACGTAAGTATCTACTGGGACATCTTTATCATCCACATCCATGTTTTCTTAAAAATTTATTTCAAAACATTTTTACTATTTACTAGAATATTGGTTAAGGTCATTTATACCCTTATTTTATCTTATATTTTTTGAAAGGAAACATTATTTCATTTTCCAAACAAGTTACTTTATAACCTTTTTGAAAAAATTAAGGTAAGAATGATTTTTTTAACTTATACAGCAGGTGCGGTTATTTTTTTTCGTTATAACATTGTTGAAGCATCCCTTAAAAGATTATTAGAATATTTTCAAAATAAATTTTTTCTTTTATAATTATGTGACTATTAAATGATTTCAAAATAGAAAGAGATATTTCTCTCAAAAAAATTTGATTTCATCTATGTCAACATCCTTTGATAAAATTTAAACTTGTTTGAAGTTCATTCATTATGATAAAAATATTCTATATTGTATTTATGGTTTTGTGATATGTTTGAATATGGATGTGTTATTTTTATACCATTCATGGTTTATGGTTAAAGTATTCACATTTCATATTCTAGTTTTAATACGAATATTTATGTTATGTTTCAACCTTTTCATATGAGGAATGTATTGGACTTAGTATGTGACTGGTGGAGCCCTCTATAGATCCTTAGTGCATCAGTAGGTCTCATGATACAATTAGATGTGTAATTGTCCAAGATCTTTCCCAATTTGATATATGGTTTTGGCCGAGGCCTAAATCATTTTTAGACGTCTTGGTCGAGGCCTTGACAACATGTTTCAAAAAATACGGCATTATACATTCCCTCATTATAAAAATAATAATGATGGTTCATGTCATTATTCTAATATTATAATAACCATGACTATGTTTTATTATGTAATTATTTACTCAGCTCAAATTCCAGAAATAAAGAGTTCAAGTTAATTATTTCTAAAGGCATGTGTTTTCAATTATTCAACATGCATAATGTTTATTTTATCTTCCTCTGTACTTATTACTCTTACTGAGCATTTGCGCTCACCCCTTCCCTATGTTTCATTTTCCTAGGATATGAAAAAGTTAGTTATGAGTGACTTGCAGGCATAATCTATGAGGCTTGGATGTTTCTAATGGAATAAATTAGTTTTGTATTTCTTCTCAAGTTGAAATGTTAAACTTATGTATGTATCTTGATTCCAATAATACTAAACTATTTGGTCTTTTAAGACATTATTCCTTGTATCATTCCAATTCCATGTAATAAAGAACTGACTATGGGTAACTAGGGTCGGGGCATTACAGTTGGTATCAGAGTAAGTTTAGTACAAACCTTGGAAACTAGATTTAGATAAACTCTAATTATAGCACATTACCCTAAGATAGACTTTGAGGATTGGTATAGAAAAAATTCCTAGAATTTTGGTAATGTAGAGATTTTGTGTATTTTCTAAGCAATACATCACTGTTTAGATACGAGAAGGTAAAGGAGGATCTGGAATAGATGTACCTAAGAGTGAAAACTTCAACAAGGAGTTTCGGGCTTGACCTGAGGTATCCTGGTACACGAAAATGGGCCTTGCTGCACTCTTGGTTACGACACTCCCAGGGGATATGCTTAGGATAATTCACATTTTATTTACAAACCATTATGAAGGATTTATGAGTATATACCTACTCAAAGGGAAAAAAATTGACTATGGATTATATCCATAAATTGTCCAATTTATTTTAATTATTTTAAAAGTTTGGAATTATGTATTGCGATTCATAAACTAATATCGTGTATTTCATTGTTTAGAAATTTCACCTAGTGGAAGGAATGGAAACTGTGTCATTGCACGTAATCAATATAGGGATTTCCCTCCTACTCAAGATAATTATAGTGGAGCTGGTGATGCAATTGGTGCTGATCAGCTTATCACCATACTGGGAAAACTCACTCAGGTTAGGAATAATAACCTTACTCATATGGAGTACCCTGATCCACAACATGGAGGATCAATGTTAGACCGATTCATGAGTAAACAACCACCAACATTCAATGGGGTTACAAATCCATTAGTATATGAGCAATGGATAAATTCCATAGAGAAAATATTTCATGCTTTGGGGAGTAGCAAAAGGTAAAAAGTGGTCATGGAAGTTTATCACCTCACGGGAGATTTAGATCAATAGTGGTCATTAATCCAAAACACTAAGGAAGATGAAGAAGTATTGAACATGGAATGGAGGGAGTTTAAAGATATTTTCTTAGAAAAATACTTTCCTCATGACCATCGAGAGGATATAGAAAGGAAATTTCTGAGTCTAAGACAAAAGGAGGATTATAATGTCTCAAAGTATGAAGCTAACTTTACAAGGTTATCAAGGCATGATATAGATTATATACATATACCAAGAAGTAATATTAATCATTTATTTTATGGTTTGAAACCATTTCTCTATCGAGTATTAGTCTCACAATCCTTCTTATCATATGAAGATATTGTCTCATGTGCTATCAAGATAGAAAATGAATTATCTAAGTCTTGCGACTTTAAAGAAAAGAAATAGAAGAAGAGATCTACTAAACACTCTGGGAATGGAAATAAGGAAACATGGAAGAAGGGAAGAGTTGAATTTCCACCCTGTGATAATTGTTGAAGGAAGCACCCCAATTCCTATCTAAAAGGAAAAGGAGTATTCTAAAAATGTGGAGAGAAAGGACATCTTGTTGGGGATTGTAAGGGGAAGAAATAAGCTACCCATGTTCAATGCTACAATTTAAGGGAGATGTGACATTATGCAAATGAATGTCCTAAGTATCAGGGAAAATTACCTTGGAAAAGACCAAGGGATCAAGGCCAAGCTTATACGATCACTACTACTGTGGTTGAAGCTCTAAAAGACATAGTGGCAGGTAATTTAATGGTTTCCTCAAGTTTTTCCAATTCTTTATTTGATTCTGGATCATCACATTATTTCATATCTTCCCAGTTTTCTAAGAAAATTAGATATTTTTAATTTGAATTAATAGGGGAGTATTTAGTCAAAACTCCTAAGGGAAGTATCATCGCAACTAAGTTTTTTAAATAAGTTCCCATTAGGGCATATAAATGTTCTTTATCTGCTGATCTCATCGCCATACCAATGATTGAATTTGATATAATCCCCAGAATGGATTGGATTTTGGACCATGATGAAAAAAATTATTTTTAGAATAAGGAGGTTATTATTTTCGATGATGATAAAGAGTACCTTACTGTTGGAATCACCTGTTTTGATAATCCCAAATCATGCTTAAACATTGATTATGATGTATTAAAACCTTTCATTAATCTTATTATTCTATGCTTAAACGTATTTTGTTCTAAACAGTTCATATTCTTACTCTCATAACTTTACTGTAACAGCTTACAGTAGTATTTACATAAGTTTAGTATTGTTAGCCAACAGTCAGAGTTTTCTTTTCAAAGTCACAGTTACAGCTAACTGTCACCTTAAGTTACTGTTGCAATAAGTTCACAGTTACAAGGTTACAGTCGAAGACTAATACAAGCTTACAGTCACGAGTCTACCACTATCTATTGTCAAAGCTCACAGACGAAGGTCACAGTTACAAGACTTCTGTTCAAAGTTTTCTCTGCTCAACTTCACAGTCGAACAAGCCTACAGTTGTAACAAGTTCACAGTCGAACAAGCCTACAGTCATAAGTCTACAGTCAAGGTTACAGTTAGACAGCTTCTGTCGACTAAGTCTACTGATGATCGAGGTCTACAGTTGACAAAGGTTACAGTTCTACAAATTTGATATTACAAGTCTACAGTTAGAGAGGCTACAGTTACATGGAGTAAAAGCTACCATTGCAAGCCTACAGACAGCAAGCCTTTTGTTGAAGTCAGCAGTCAGAAGGAAGTCCACAGTTGGAAGACCACAGTTGAAGTCCACAGTGACATACATTCTCGACCAGTCTATTATTATTATATTTCTACTTTTTTCTTTACCAATTTGATTAATACTAATCTAACGGTCATGTCTAGACAAATTAATACACCTAACATTATTTATTGATATTTGCAGACATATCAAGAAATAATACAATGTACGAGGAAGATTGCACGTGTAACTCAAGACTATTTATCTTGTCGGCCTCGGGTGAACAAAAAGGGCATATATGGAGGAGTATAAAAAGAAGAGGGAAGCATTCAAGAAAAAGAACGAATGGAACAAAAAGAACAGTGACATACAAGAAGACACACAGAGTCTAACATCTAGAAGAACTCTCGAGCATTCTTTCTGAAGAACAAAAGAGTCTCAAGTGAACCAACTGAAAGAACCGTCTCCTAAAAGCCATGCTGTGAAGCACTCAAACTCAAAGAAGCTGATCACTTGAACATCTGGAAGTCTGGAAATCACGACACTCTGTTTTAGTGTCAACTTACAGAAAAAGGACCAAAGCTTCAAGTCACTCATTCCTACGAGTCCAGAACTGATCTGCCAACACTATAGAGCACTCTAAACCTTCTTCTTTCTATCTCTTGCTCTACTGTGTTTAAGTGTTTTACATTTGTGAGCAGTGTGTTAGTATTACACACACTGTCTCCTGTGCTTAAACTGAGGGATACTGAAAATCCCTATCCCAAACCTTTTTACATTTGTTACCCACGTATAACTGTGGAAGAAGCCTGGTGTGGCTTGGTCATTTGTTTTCCCACGTATAACTGTGGCAGAGGTTGTCAAACCAGGACAGTTTGTGAAAACTATTATAAAGCCCGATACAGGCTGTGTATCAATCCTTTTTATAAAATTGCTTGGTGGCAGGTGATCACCAAGTGGAAGAGGACTAAGTCTTAGCTTAAGACTGAACCTCTTGTTTGAAATAGCTTGTTATTCTTTTCTTTAATTTGCATTCCCTTTTCTGCTGTGCTCTTTTTTTTGTAAACAATAAATCTGTTTTTGAAAATACTCTGATAGTCAATTTTGGTTAGTGTGTATAAGAGATTTGTTTAGTAAACTTGTTTCAAAAGTAAAGTTAGTCATCAAACTAACCTTACTGAGGATTAATCAACCTTAGAGAAACCTGTTGAACAATAAGTCACTTATATCTCTACTGCCTTAATTGACTGGGCTGTTTTTCAATTTGGGGGATTTAATCTTAATGTTTTTAACAGAAATTTTTAATTGGAACTCAATTCACCCCCCTCTTGAGTGTCCACTCCGACCAACATTTGGTATCAGAGGATGTGTTTATCTCTGTTATACTTGCTCAAAATTTTATTTTAACTCTCTGTTTTTAAACTGTGATTGTAGTTTTATCTAAAAGATCTTAAATTTCTGTTAGTTCTAAATTTTATCTCTTTAAAACATTTTCTAAAATTTCCTTATGGATAATAGACTAGAAGGTGCTGCTACTAATAGGCCACCCTTCTTTAATGGTGTGAATTATGCCCAATGGAAGCTCAAAATGAAAATTCATTTGGAAAGTATGGGTTTTGATATTTGGACTACTATAGAGTCTCAATACAAGATTCCAGAAACTGAAAGAATAACTTGGGATGAACCTACTAAGGTAGCTTACAATAATAATTATAAGGCTGTGAATGCTCTCTACTGTGCTCTAGGAGATGAGGAATTCAATAGAATTTCTGCATGTAAAACTGCTTTTGAAATCTGGGACACCTTAGCTGTTTCTCATGAAGGAACAACTAATGTCAAGGAAATGCGGTTAAATACTTATACTATCAAATATGATAACTTTAAGATGAAAGCTGATGAACCTATTTCTGATATGTATCTCAGGTTTAATGAGATAGTCAACACAATGAGCTCACTCGGAAAGATTGTTCTAGCAAAGGAGCAAATCATGAGATTATTGAGATGTCTGCCTGACAAATGGAGAGGCACATCCGTTTCAATTAGAGAATCCTGTGATATTGGAACTTTGCCTGTCAAGGAGTTAATTGGTAAGCTGATGATGTACGAAGAAGAGCTCAAGGTAAATAAAGAGGAAGATGAGGAACCAAAACGAAAATCTGTAGCTTTTAAGTCAACTGCATCAAAGAGCAAAGACAAGGAGAAAGTGCATATACCAACTGAAAGCTCATCTAGTGAAGACTTAGATTCTGACAGTGATGCCGAGATGGCACAAATAGCAAGGAGATTCAAGAAGTTCTATAGGAAGAATAATTTCTTCAGAAAACCAAACTACAAGGGTAAGTATGATAGACAAGGTAAGTGGAAGAAAGATTGGAAGAAAACTGATAAAGAAGAAGACATAGTTTGCTATGAATGTAAAAGGAAAGGACACATCAAAGCTGATTGTCCTAAGTTAAAATTCAAGAAGAAATATGAGTACAAGGACAAGAATTATAAGAAAGCTATGAAGGCCACCTGGAGTGCTTCAGAAGACAGCACAAGTGAATCAGAATCCAGTGATTCTGAAAGAAATCGTGCTAATATATGTTTCATGACAAACACATCTGAGGTAACCTTAGACACTCCCACTTTAAACTCTTATTATTCTGAAGGTGAAGCAGAATCTGGTTCTGATTCTGAAAATCTGTCTAAAGATGAATTGATTGAATACTGTAATATACTGGAAGAAACGTGTAATGAACTAAAGGATAAATATAAGTCTTTAAAGAAACAGCATTCTCTTACTGCAAGTGTCAAGTCTGCACTTGATGTAGAAAAAGAGAAAAATGTTCAATTATTAAAGGAGAATACAGAACTGAAACTATCTAATGAACAACTTAGAAAGGACTTAGAAACATTCACAAATGGAAAAGATACTCTAACCCAACTGCTAGGAAAGCAATTTGCACCTAAGTATGCTACTGGCTTGGGATACCAACCTGGACAAAGACAGTTTACTAAAACCCGATTTATTCCCAAGTCTGGAAAAAATCCTGCTAGTTCCAGTTTTGGAAATTCATATGCCTCAACTGGTTATTTAAATAGTTGTAGATCAAATAAAGTATATCTCTCTAAATCTGTTGCATCTATTAATTGTATGGGACCCATAAAACAAATCTGGGTACCTAAATCCTTGATTGCTAACATATCTGGACCCAAGAAAATCTGGGTACCAAAGTCATTTCCTGTCTAATCTGTTTTGTAGGAAATCTGTTTGAAAAGAAATTACAAGAAGGTATGGTACTTAGACAGTGGATGTTCAAGACACATGTCTGGGGACTATTCGTGCTTCAAAAGCTTAATAAAGGTTGATGGAGGATATGTCACTTTTGGTGATAACTCAAAAGGAAAAATCATCGGCTTAGGCAAGATTGGTAACACTGATTCAGTATTAATTTCCAAAGTTTTATTTGTTGATGGACTTAAGTACAACCTACTTAGCATTTCTCAATTGTGTGATGATGGTTTTAATGTCAAGTTTGAAAACAATTCTTGTGATGTTTATAATTCCAAAAATGCTTTAATATTTTCTACCTTAAGAAATGAAAATGTTTATGCTGTTGACTTAAAAACTTTAGCTAAACATAATGTTACTTGCTTAAATGCTTTTCATAAAGAGTCTTGGCTGTGGCATAGGAGATTAGGACACTGCAACATTCACTCACTTAGAAAACTCTCTAAGAAACACCTAGTTAGAGACCTACCTAAGCTTGAATTCCCAAATGACAAAGTGTGTAATCCCTGTCAAAAGGGAAAACAACACAAAGTTTCTTTTAAACCAAAGAAAGAAGTTTCAACTTCTCAACCACTTGAACTGGTTCACATGGATTTGTTTGGACCATCAAGAATTTCAAGTCTAAATGGGAAGCACTATGTTTATGTTCTTGTAGATGACTTTTCTAGATATACTTGGGTATACTTTCTAGCTCACAAAAGTGAATCCTGATCTTCCTTTGTTAAATACTCTAAGCCTATAGAAAATCTTAGTGGACTTAAGATTAAGACCTTGAGGAGTGATCATGGCCGTGAGTTTGAGAATCAAGAATTTGAATCTTACTGCTCACACAATGGCTATGCTCACAATTTTTCTGCTCCTAGGACACCTCAACAGAATGGTGTAGTGGAAAGAAGAAACCGAACCCTGCAAGAAATTGCAAGGACTATGCTTAATGAATATGACCTGCCTGTTTACTTTTGGGCTGAAGCTGTAAATACAGCCTGCTATGTTATTAATAGAGTCTTGATTAGACCGGTTCTTAAGAAAACCCCTTATGAGTTGTGGAATAATAGGAAGCCTAAGGTTAATTACTTTAGAGTTTTTGGTTGCAAAGTCTTTATTCTGAATACTAAAGATAATCTTGATAAATTTTCTCCAAAAAGTGATGAAGGAATTTTCCTGGGTTACTCTATGTCTAGTAAAGCCTATAGAGTGTTCAATAAGAAAACCAAATGTGTGGAAGAATCTGTTCACATCAAGTTTGATGAGACTGATCCACATGAGTCTAAAACTTCTCTTGAAGATGTTGAAGAAGACTTATCTGTTCTGGACCTAAATGACAAATCTAAAGAACCTGTAATAAAAACATCCAGTTCTGGACTTTTTCCAGAATCTTCCTCTGTGGAACCCGAACCTATAAATGAACCTGAAATCTCTAGTTCAACCTTTACCAAATCAACTAGGATTCTAAAGAATCATCCTTTAGATGCTGTTGTTGGTAATCTTGATAGAGGAACACAAACTAGAGCTTCTCTAAGAAATCAGGTTGAACATCAAGCTTTTCTTTCACAGCTTGAACCCAAAAATTTCAATGATGCTATCAATGATGAATTCTGGGTAATGGCTATGCAAGAAGAACTAAATCAGTTTGAAAGAAACAAAGTTTAGGAATTAGTGGAAAGACCTAAAGACATTCTTACCATAGGCACTAAATGGGTGTTTAGAAACAAAGTTGATGAGTTTGGTAATATAATCAAAAACAAAGCTAGGCTAGTTGCACAAGGGTATAGTCAGGAAGAAGGAATAGACTATGAGGAAACCTTTACACCCGTGGCTAGACTAGAGGCCATTAGGATATTACTTGCTTATGCTGCTCATCTGAATTTCAAACTATATCAAATGGATGTTAAAAGTTCTTTTCTAAATGGATATATAATTGAGGATGTATTTGTGGAACAACCTCCTGGTTTTACAAATCCCCATTTTTCTAATCATGTTTTTAAACTATCTAAAGATTTATATGGTTTAAAGCAAGCTCCAAGAGCTTGGTATGATAGTCTCAGCTCTTTTCTTATTTCGAAAGGATTTACTAAAGGGATAGCTGATCCTACTCTTTTTATTAAATGGATTTCTAAATATGTCTTAATAGTACAAATTTATGTGGATGATATTATTTTTGGATCTTCTAAAAATTCTTTATGTGTTGATTTTTCAAAAATAATGCAAAATGAGTTTGAAATGAGTTTAATGGGAGAACTCAAATTTTTCCTTGGATTTCAGATCTTTCAAAATAAAAATGGTATTATTTTGAACCAAAGTAAATATATTAAAGATCTTCTAAAACGTTTTTCTTTGGATGGCACCAAAGGCAGTGACACACCTATGAGCACCACTTGCCAGTTGGACAGTGATGAAACTGGTGAACCAGTGGATCAAACCAATTACAGAGGTATGATAGGTAGTCTACTGTACCTTACTGCCAGTAGACCTGACATCATGTTCAGTGTATGCATGTGTGCTCGGTTTCAAGCCAATCCAAAAGAGTCTCATTTGACTGCTGTTAAAAGGATTTTCAAATATCTAAAACATACTCCCAATTTGGGATTATTTTATCCAAAAGGACAATCATTTGATTTATTAAGTTATTCTGATGCTGATTTTGCTGGCTGTAAGTTAGATAGAAAGAGCACCTCTGGAACATGTCACATTTTAGGCAAGTCACTAGTATCTTGGTGTAGTAAGAAGCAGAATTCTGTTGCATTGTCTACTACCGAAGCTGAGTATATAGCTGCTGGTAGCTGTTGTGCACAAATCTTGTGGATGAAACACACTTTACTAGACTATGGATATCAATTCAAACATGTCTCTATAAGGTGTGACAATACAAGTGCTATTAACATTTCTAAAAATCCAGTATCTCATGCTAGGACAAAACATATTGATGTGAGACATCACTTTCTGAGGGATCATTATCAAAAAGGTGATATCACTCTTGAGTTCATTGGCACTGAACATCAGTTAGCTGATATTTTTACAAAGCCTTTGAATTCTGAGAGATTAAGTTACATCAAACATGAGTTAGGTATGATTAATTATAGCACAGTTGAAACCTCACAGTTGAAACCTCACAGTTGAAACCTCACAGTTGAAACCTCACAGTTGAAACCTCACAGTTGAAACCTCACAGTTGAAACCTCACAGTTGAAACCTCATAGTTGAAACCTCACAGTTGAAACCTCACAGTTGAAACCTCACAGTTGAAACCTCACAGTTGAAACCTCACAGTTGAAACCTCACAGTTAGACCTCACCGGTGTACCTCACTGATTACATCTCTCTGTAGGCTGTTTCGCTGTTTAACCTTATTTTATTTTTGCGGGAATTCAAACCGTTTCTTTTCTTTATACTTTTATCTCTAAATCCCTAAATGATAAAATCTAGAACATCGAACATATCTCAATCCACTCATCTCGACCCTTGCTCTCTCAAGTCCTAAACCCTAAACCTTAAACCGAACCTCGAAACCTCCTTCAGTTCCAATGGCCAAAACAAAGCGACCCCCGACTGTCAATGAAGATGCACCAATGCCGAAGAGGACTCGAGTCGAATCCAGTGGCACCGGGAACTCCTCGATAAGACCTGTTAATCCACATCTGACTAAGAGAGAAATAGTTGCTGAGAAGGAGCTAAGTGAAGAGTGGATTTTATCGAGCAGATCATTAGTACTGGCAGTGCTTAATGAGCAAGGATGGACCGAATGCTTCGCAAACAATAATGGACCGTACTACCCGAAGCTAGTGAAGGAATTCTATGAATATCTACAGTTCGAGGAAGAGGATGATCTGCATAGACTGGTATCCAGAGTAAACGGCAATGAAGTCAGTTTTTCATCCGTTGAATGGGCTGCATGTTTAAGAGTTCCTCATGAGGGTATTTACAACTACTATTCTGGAGCGGCTCCTCCAAATAGTGGAATCTTTGATCATGAGACGGCTCTGGAAGAACTGACAGGCAATGGCACAGTAAGAAAGATTATTGCTGCTGAAATGAGTGGAGAGGATAGGCTTCTGTTTAAGTTTATTCAGCATGTACTGAGTCCTAGAAGAGGAGATTTTGCAACTCTGAAGCACCAGGATATTTACTTGATGTACTTATTAAAACATGGAAGGAAGGTCAACCTTTGTAGGTTGCTGATGGCTCAGATGGAGGACATGATAAAGGAAAGCTCAAAATCAAGTGCCTTGTTTCATGCTAAACTCATTTCGGTAATGTTGAAAGTGAAAGGTGCAGCTGGAAGTCAGGAAGAGTTGATAGTGGAAAAGAACAGTGTATGTATCTCGAAAGTAATCTGCAAATTCATGAGGATCAGTTGGAATCCCTGGAATAAATTATGGGTGAATGATGAGGAGAGAATCTATGAGAAATTTAGCCCTTCTACTCATCCCTCTAGACCGAGAGATAGGAGAGATCCAGGCTTAAAGCCTGATGAGCCTGAACATGTATACTCAGATGATGAACAGACTGCAGTAGTTAGTGACTCTGCAAGAGAGAACACCCCAATTGATGAAGGAAGTGATCCTGAGACTACTCACAGTCCTGTCAGGACAGTGACGTTTGGAGCAGCAAGCCCTCTAAAAGAACTACCTAGTAGAGAACCTGTTCTAAGAGACAGTGAGACTGAGTCTACAGAAGAAGAAGAAGAAGAATCTCAATATTTTGTAAAGGACACCTCTGACGAGGATGATACAGTCGAAGCAGAAGAGGCTGGAGCTTCAAATGAAAATCAAGAAACTGTTGCAGAAGATGAAGAGGAGATCCGTGGTGAAGAAACAGAAGAACTTAGTATGAGCCCTCTGATAGGGTATACAGACAAGTCAGTGTCTGACCAGGAAGCAGGAGTGGTCTCTACTACTGTTGTCATGGAAGTGGTTGATGACTCAACAGAGAGGGAGGCTAACCTCACTGCTGAACCTACAGAGGAAGCAAGTATGGAACCTGCTAGAGCTACAGAAGAGAACTTAGAGTTACCCAGAGTCGAGCAGATAGTAGAAAATGTTCAGGAAGGAGCTCCAAGTGAGGGGGAGCGTTTTGGTTCAGTCTCTGTACTATATGATATAGAAGGATGGACCTCAGATCCAGGATACACGGTGTTAGGACTCAATTATGAGGATTCAGATGAGGAAAACCAACCACCAAGAAATCCAGTTATCCTAACTAACAGCTCTCCAGTGTTAGAAACTGAAAGATTGGCCACCAAGGAAGACCTTGAATCTTTAAAGAATGAAATGAAGGAGACCATCAGACAGTCTATTGCTGAATTGAAAACCAGTCTTTTTGATGAGCTGAAAAATGTAGAACAATCCTTAGAATTATCTCTAGGATGTGTTGTGGGAAGTCCAATCAAAGAAGTGATGGATGAAATGAAAGTGTGCCACACTCAAACTGAAAGCTGGACTGGAGCAGTAGTGGCCCTCAGACAATCAGTTGCTTCTTTAACTGCCCTGAGCAGTTCTCAGACACAAGTGGCCAATGAGATTCGATACATCAAAGAAGTGGTCAAGCAGTTTGTGGAAGTATTTGAGGCTTTCAAGAAATCAGTAAAAGAACACTTTAGCAATCAGGATGTTGTCATTCAGAAAGTGATTGGAAATCTGACTCAGTCTTTCAAGGAGACAGTGGCATTCTCAGTCAAGTCCCTTCCTTCATCTAGCTCTCCTGTAGACCTTGAGCAGTTTAGAAGCCTGCTCAGAGAAGAGCTTACTCAGGCCCGTGCAAATGACACATCATACCTACAGATCCTTGCTACTACAAGAGAAGTCAGTGGCTTTGTTCGTGAGCACCTGCAGGCTTCTACTGCTTCTCATGAGGCTATCAAAAGTAAAGTGGATCATTACTTTGATCGGATTTTCACCAAGCATCAGTTGAACCATCACTTCAAGCTCATGCTAGAAACTATGAAGCTGCCTCCTGTTACTCAAGCTTTCAAAGAACAAGTTAGCAAGCTACGAGAGTTGACCCCATCTTTGGATAAATTCTTGGAAAACAAAAATGACTTCTTATATGCCATGGACAGAGGAGGAAACATCATCATGGATTTCAGGAATCTGCTCCTACCTTTTCTTCATGTGGACTGCACACATGTTATAGTTTCTCCTGCCCTACCTGTCTCCAACCCTAGTGGTTCTTCAGTAATGTCTCCTGCTGATGCCCTCAGAAGCCTTAGACCACTGATACCTCGGCAAGCTACTCACTACAGACCTTCAGGAGCATCTGTTGCTGCCCCTCCAGACATTCCTGTTACAATTCCTAAGCCTGTTGATCTTTCACCTACTGCTCCATCTTCTTCCTCCAAAGGAAAAGATCCCTTACCTACAGATGAAGAGGATTGAGTCTGTTTATGTTGTTTTTTGATAGGGATCATGTATTCACGTTTTGGGTCATGTAATGTACTCATTATTAATACACTGTTTATTTTCTCTCTCTCTGTCTTTCTTTTTGTTAATCACAAAGGGGGAGAAATAGGGAGAAATAGGGAAAACTCGGGGGAGAAATGAACCTATACAAAGAGGGAGAAATCCTTGAGGATTATACCTAATTCTTGTGCTCATATTGCTAATACTGTGTTTTGCACACTTCTCTATGATACATCTATATTTCATTCCATACTGACATGATTTGTGATTATCAAAAAGGGGGAGATTGTTGGAATCACCTGTTTTGATAATCCCAAATCATGCTTAAACATTGATTATGATGTATTAAAACCTTGCATTAATCTTATTATTCTATGCTTAAACGTATTTTATTCTAAACAGTTCATATTCTTACTCTCATAACTTTACTGTAACAGCTTACAGTAGTATTTACATAAGTTTAGTATTGTTAGCCAACAGTCAGAGTTTTCTTTTCAAAGTCACAGTTACAGCTAACTGTCACCTTAAGTTACTGTTGCAATAAGTTCACAGTTACAAGGTTACAGTCGAAGACTAATACAAGCTTACAGTCACGAGTCTACCGCTATCTATTGTCAAAGCTCACAGACGAAGGTCACAGTTACAAGACTTCTGTTCAAAGTTTTCTCTGCTCAACTTCACAGTCGAACAAGCCTACAGTTGTAACAAGTTCACAGTCGAACAAGCCTACAGTCATAAGTCTACAGTCAAGGTTACAGTTAGACAGCTTCTGTCGACTAAGTCTACTGATGATCGAGGTCTACAGTTGACAAAGGTTACAGTTCTACAAATTTGATATTACAAGTCTACAGTTAGAGAGGCTACAGTTACATGGAGTAAAAGCTACCATTGCAAGCCTACAGACAGCAAGCCTTTTGTTGAAGTCAGCAGTCAGAAGGAAGTCCACAGTTGGAAGACCACAGTTGAAGTCCACAGTGACATACATTCTCGACCAGTCTATTATTATTATATTTCTACTTTTTTCTTTACCAATTTGATTAATACTAATCTAACGGTCATGTCTAGACAAATTAATACACCTAACATTATTTATTGATATTTGCAGACATATCAAGAAATAATACAATGTATGAGGAAGATTGCACGTGTAACTCAAGACTATTTATCTTGTCGGCCTCGGGTGAACAAAAAGGGCATATATGGAGGAGTATAAAAAGAAGAGGGAAGAATTCAAGAAAAAGAACGAATGGAACAAAAAGAACAGTGACATACACGAAGACACACAGAGTCTAACATCTAGAAGAACTCTCGAGCATTCTTTCTGAAGAACAAAAGAGTCTCAAGTGAACCAACTGAAAGAACCGTCTCCTAAAAGCCATGCTGTGAAGCACTCAAACTCAAAGAAGATGATCACTTGAACATCTGGAAGTCTGGAAATCACGACACTCTGTTTTAGTGTCAACTTACAGAAAAAGGACCAAAGCTTCAAGTCACTCATTCCTACGAGTCCAGAACTGATCTGCCAACACTATAGAGCACTCTAAACCTTCTTCTTTCTATCTCTTGCTCTACTGTGTTTAAGTGTTTTACATTTGTGAGCAGTGTGTTAGTATTACACACACTGTCTCCTGTGCTTAAACTGAGGGATACTGAAAATCCCTATCCCAAACCTTTTTACATTTGTTACCCACGTATAACTGTGGAAGAAGCCTGGTGTGGCTTGGTCATTTGTTTTCCCACGTATAACTGTGGCAGAGGTTTTCAAACCTGGATAGTTTGTGAAAACTGTTGTAAAGCCTGATACAGGCTGTGTATCAATCCTTTTTATAAAATTGCTTGGTGGCAGGTGATCACCAAGTGGAAGAGGACTAAGTCTTAGCTTAAGACTGAACCTCTTGTTTGAAATAGCTTGTTATTCTTTTCTTTACTTTGATTTCCCTTTTCCGCTGTGCTCTTTTTTTTGTAAACAATAAATCTGTTTTTTCAAATACTCTGATAGTCAATTTTGGTTAGTGTGTATAAGAGATTTGTTTAGTAAACTTGTTTCAAAAGTAAAGTTAGTCATCAAACTAACCTTACTGAGGATTAATCAACCTTAGAGAAACCTGTTGAACAATAAGTCACCTATATCTCTACTGCCTTAATTGACTGGGTTGTTTTTCAATTTGGGGGATTTAATCTTAAAGTTTTTAACAGAAATTTTTAATTGGAACTCAATTCACCCCCCTCTTGAGTGTCCACTCCGACCAATACTTACCTTTAGAGAAGAAACGTCACAACCTGATTCTTATCTAGATCCACCCCTATAATATCTAATAAATTCAATTATTATGGAGGAAGAGAATGAAATAATTATTGGTGATTAAAATAATGTTATAATATAGGACGTACCTATTGTATGAGAATATATTGATATGTTTCTAGAGGATTTACCTGGACATCCTTCTGAATGAGAAATTGAGTTTTCCATTGATTTAATTCCTGGTTCAAGGCCCATATCAAATACCCCTTATATAATGGCCACTGTGGAATTAGTGGAACTAAAGAAACAACTAGAGGAATTGATTAATAAGGGATTTATTTTCCTTAGTGTTTCTCTATGGGGAGCCCTTATCCTTTTTGTTGAGAAGAAAGATGGATCTATGAGGTTGTGCATTGACTACAGGGAGATCAATGCTATAAAAATAAAGAACAACTATCCCCTACCTCACATTGATGATTTATTCAACCAAATTCATGGAGCTCAATATTTTTCAATGATTGACCATCGATCTAGATATCATCAGTTGTGTGTGAAGAAGGAAGACATTCCGGAAACAACACTTCGAACCAGGTATGGGCATTACGAGTTTATAGTAATGCCTTTTGGATTGACAAATGCACCCTCTGTATTAATGGACTTAATGAATAGATTTTTCAAGGAATATCTTGATAAATTTGTAGTGGTATTTATTTTTAATATCTTGGTATACTCAAAAAGATACAAAGATCATGAAAATCACTTGAGCACTATTTTGAAAACCCATAAAAGAAATGAATTATATGGGAATTTTAGCAAGTGTGAATTCTGGATTTAAGAGATTTCTTTTCAGGGCCATATTTTCTCTAAGGATGGAATCTTTGTTGATCCTTCAAAGACCAAGGTAATCCAAGAATGGCCAGCACCGATGATTCTAACTGAGGTATGCAGTTTTTTTGGTTTAGCAAGTTATTATCAATGTTTCGTCAGAATTTTTTCCATTTGGATAACCCATTAACCAAGCTCACATGTAAAGGAGTTAAATTTGTTTGGACAAAGAGTGTGAAAAATGTTTCGAATAACTGAAGAGAAAATTAGTCAATGATCATATCTTGACTCTACCATCATGGAATGATGTGTTTGTTATTTATAGTGATGCTTCAAATAAAGGACTTGGTTATGTCCTTATATAGAATGATAGAGTTATTACATATGCATCACAACAGCCAAAACTTCCTTAGAAAAACTATCCCACTCATGATCTTGAGTTAGCAACTATAATCCTTTCTCTGAAGATATGGAGACACTATCTCTGTGGTGAAAATGTGAGATTTATACTGATCACAAGAGTTTGATGTATATTTTCTCACAGAAATGACTCAACATGAGGAAAAGGAGATGGCTTGAACTACTCAAGGACTATGATTTCACTATACACTACCACTCGGGGAAGGAAAATAAGGTGGTAGATTCTTTGTGTAGAAAGGATCGTGGATTTTTGAACAATATGAGAGTTGAAAGGGATTATATTTTCATGGATCTAGTAAATATGAATATGGGAATAACCATGGAAGGTGAAACATCAATACTTTTTCAAATGGTCACCAAACCATCCTTACTAGAAAGGATAAAGAGTTCTTATACTAGTGATGAGGAATATCAAAAGAAGATTATAACTGTGAATGATGGTAGATTGAGTGATTTCATATATGAAGATGGAATTTTGAAATTTGGGAAGATACTTTGTGTTCCTAACATATCTGATCTAAAAAGGGGATTTTTGGATGATTCTCATAACTCCAATTTCTCTGTACACCCTAGGAGCACCAAGAGGTATAGATATTTGAAGGAACATTTTTTGTGGGACAACATAAAGAGGGAGATTTCTGATTTTGTGTCAAGATGTCTAGTTTTTCAACAAGTGAAAGCTGTAAGGCAACAACCTGGAGGAGTCATGCAACATCTTCACATACCTCAGTAGAAATGGGAAAATATTATAATGGAATTTTTTATGGGGATACCAAAGACTCCTTGATGGAATGATGCAATATGGTTCATTGTTGATCGTCCTACCAAGTCATCGCATTTTCTTTCTATAAGAGAAGATTTACCACTTGAACGTCTAGAAAGACTGTATATTAATAAAGTTGTAAGACTCAATGGGGTACCCCTATCAATTGTTTCTGATCCTGATCCCCATTTTAAATCAAGATTTTGGAAAATTATTCATAAGTCCTTAGATATTGAACTTCATTTGAGCACAGCCTACCACCCTCAAACCAATAGACAATTGGAACGGACTATTAAAACCTTAGAATACATGTTGAGATCTTTCTCACTCAACTTTCAAGGTATGTGGGATCAATATTTAACTCTAGTAGAATTTTCCTATAACAATAGCTTCCATTCAAGTATTTAGATGGAACCATATAAAGCATTATATAGAAATAGATGTCTCACACCAAATTGTTGGGATGATGTTGGTGAAAGAAAACTCATAGGCCCAGAACTTGTTGAGTAAATAATGGAAAAGGTGATGGTTATCCAAACCCACATCAAAGCAGCTCAAAGTAGGAAAAAGAGATATGTCGATAATGGGAGAACAGATTTGAAATTTCAATTACGAGATCATGTTTTCTTGAAGGTATCTCCATGGAAGGGTGTTATCGGATTCACTAAAAAGGGTAAATTGATTCCCCGGTACATCGTACCTTTTGAAATTCTAGAACACATTGGGGCTGTAGCTTACCGTTTGGAAATGCCGCCAAGTCTCTCCAAAGTTCATGCTGTGTTCCATATATCACTGTTAAGAAAATACATGCCTGACCCAATGCATGTACTCACCTATGAAGAAATTGAACTGGAACCTGATCTTTCTTACTGTGAAGAGCTTGTCAAGATTCTTGATACAAGAGAACAAGTGCTGGGAACCCAGATGACTCATCTGGTAAAAGTTCAATGGAGAAAACATAAGATGGAAGAGGAAATGTGGGAACCCAAGGAACTTATGATGAAGAACAACCTAAATCTTTTTATGCAGTGATATTCTAGAAATTTCTAGGATGAAATTATTTTAAGGAGTGGAGAATGTAACACCCCAATCTTTCACGGTACATTTCCCTTTGAATAATGCAGTATCTTTCATTGTACGCAACTTGGAGTTTTAACACACCACGACCAATCAAACTAGTCGTTATGAATAGTAATACCCAATATTTGAAATTTGATAAATTTTATTTTTCAAAATGGACTTAATTTTTGAATTTGGAATATCAAAATTATCTTAGGGTGAATTTTTGGTATTTTTCTAAAAACTTTCAATTTTTGATGAATAGAAAAAAACATTGCATTATTATTTAAAACAGACTTTTTATTTAAATAATTAGTAATATTATTTTTATTTATTTTAGGTAAAAATTGATACATAATAACTATATATTTTCAATTTAATTCAATGGAGTCATTTTCTAAAAAGTTTAGATATATAAAATTTTATTGAACTTTTTACCACCTTTTACTCACCTTCTAGGAGCATTTACAAATTTGCACAAAACTTAATTTTACCACTTCTATGGGTGGAATTTAAAAAATATTAGGGACACTATTTACATCAGTAAGTAAAATTTGATTCAATAAGATGAAAATAATTTTTGGATAATAGTAACTTTTGACTTTAATTTACCACGGTTAAAAGTAAATAGGGTAATTAAGGATAAAATGATATTATAATTCCCCTAACACATGTCCTAATAATATTGGATAAGATTAATTCGGCCAAAAACAACCTTAGGAATAAAATATGATCCTTTTTTGTCCACTTTTATTAGATTAAGATGTTTATTATTATTTTATTTAAAGAAGAGTTAAAAGAGTTGAATTAAAATATTAATAACTAAACCATTTTTAATATAGGGTAACACGTAATATAAATTCGACTATAAATATTAATTATAAATATAAAAATATTTCCTACATAATTATATTTTATTTAAAAAATTTTGAAATTAAATAGTTTAATTTATTTATGACACAATGATGATACAATAATTACCTTAATAATAAAATTTTAAAATAATTGATATTATAAATATCCAAATAAATGTAAATTGAGACTTATGATAAATTAAACTAATTTTTTAGGTTAATATGACATGTTAGGGTTGATTAAATAAATTTTATTCGAAGTGATAAAGTTTTTATGGCTTTCAAAAAAATAAAATACTAAATAGTGTCAAAATTGACATAATTGATTTTTTAAAACAAATACAATATTATTAATTGATATAAGATTCATAAAAATCTAAGGATAGGAAAAAGGATTTAGATAAGGTTAAATATATTAATAATTAACCACATGGAGTTCTATTGTCTTCTTATAGTAATTTTATTAACCATAAAATATAAAAATACAAAGAGACATGGTAAATATCAAACTATTTAACTAAGAGTTAAATCTAAAATATAAGGTTAATATGGTGACCTAAACCTGTCCAAAACATATTTATTGAGATTTTTTCAACCCATACCCACCTTATCCTTGAAATAAATCATTTTTTTTCATTATAAACAGAAAATTATTTTATTATAAAATAATATATCAATGTTTTCCTAAAGTGACCCCCACCTCTCTTATAAAAGGGTACTTCACCTTCTCTTAATTTCACACCTCCAAAGCCATTTGGCTCATCCAAACCCTACCAAAATATCCTCCCAACTTTCCACACCTCATCCTAGAGGCCTTAATTTGGTCTGAAATCCAACCTAAGGATCCATTTTGATCAAATCAAAAGGAAGAACCTGAAGAAGAGGTAAATATTTCATCACCTTTTTCAAGTTCTTTTCTTCTTCCACTTCCTATTTCTTTGTTGTTTCCATTATAAAATAATAACTCCAATATCCTCTATATAATGTGATGTTATTATAAAAATTTTACAACCATATTCATTATTCTATCCATAATATGAATGAGAAAGTCACCATACATTTGTACATATAGCTAACCGTCTCCACATCATAGTATAGTTTGTTATTCAAACACTTCATTATTTTGATGGGTATAATAATGAGTATAAATAATGTAAATAATAAATATAAAATTTTAATTATTATTTATATATGATATACCATCCAATTAAATAAGATTTCACCATCAATATAATGATATTTTCACACGTGCATATGTACGGATTACCGTTTCCACGAATGCGATGAGATTCATTCCCCATCGTAATCATTCAAGAATAATTTTCATTTTATGATTAGAAATAATTTTTATGAACATAATATCATTATTTATATGAATAAAATACATCTTATCCAAAACAAACATGACTTATGTAACCAATCATATAAAGGAAAACGAATCAATTAACACCTGAAACGGTGATATTACTAAAATATTATTAACAAAGCAATATTATAAGATTATATATGATATAATATTTATGTATATGATTATTTTATAATTTAATAACAATTTTTTAACTATTATAAATGATTTTAACATACCATCGACTATGTAAAAGTTCAAGGTAAGGGTTAATTTCACAATCTCTTTATTATCTTTGGTTATTTTTACGTAAGTATCTACTAGGACCTCTTTATCATCCACATCTGTGATTTATTAAAAATGTATTTCAAAACATTTTTACTATTTACTAGATTTTGGGTTAAATTCATTTATACCCTTATTTGACCTTATATTTTTTGAAATTAATCTTTCTGTTGTTTTCCAAACAAGGTACTTTATGACCTTTTCGATAAAATTAAGGTAAGAATGGTTTTTTTAACTTATACGACGGGTGCGGCTATTTTCCGCCATTATAACATCGTCGAAGTTTCCCTTACAAGATTATTATAATATTTTCAAAATAAATGTTTTATTTTATAATTATGTGACTCTTAAATGATTTCAAAATAGAAAGAGATATTTCTCTCAAAAAATTTTGATTTCATTTATATCAGCATCCTTTGATAAAATTTACACTTGTTTGAAGTTGATTCATTATGATACAAATATTCCATATTTTATTTAATGTTTGGTGATATTTTCGACTGTGGATGTGTTATTTTTATACCATTCATGGTTTATGGTTAAAGTATTCACATTTTGTATTCTATTTTTAATATGAATGTTTATGTTATGTTTCAACATTTTCATATGAGGAATGTATTGAAATTAGTATTTTATGGGTAGAGCCCGCTATAGCTCCTTGGTGCATTGGTAGGTCTCATGAGACAATTAGATGTGGAATTTTCTAAGCTCATTCCCAATTTTATATATGGTTTTGGCCAAGGCCAAAATCATTTTTAGACGTCTTGGTCGAGGCCTTGACAAGATGTTTCAAAAAGTCTGGCATTATACATTCCCTCATTATGAAAATAATAATGAAGGTTCATGTGGTTATTCGACTAGTATAATACCCATGACTATGTTTTATTATGGAATTATTTACTTAACTCATATTCCATCCATAAAGATTTCATTTTTATTATTTATAAAGGCATGTGTTTTCAATTATTCAATATGCCTAATGTTTATGTTATCTTCCACTGTACTTCTTACTCTTACTGGGCATTTTATCTCACCCCTTAATTATGTTTCATTTTCCCAGAATATTAAAAAGTTAGTTATGAGTGACTTTCAGGCATAATTTAGGAGGCTTGGATGTTTCTAATGGAATAAATTAGTTTTTTATTTATTCTCAAGTTGTAATGTTAAACTTATGTATGTATCTTGTTTCTAATAATACTAAATTGCTCGATATTTTGGGACATTATTCCTTGTATCATGCCAATGCTTTATAATAAATCACTGACTCTGGGTAACAGGGTCAAGCCGTTACAACATAACACAGTGATCCATGCTATAATTGTATAGTTCTTTTACCTGTTGAAAAATAGATACATAAACAATTGGTTCATCAAAACTATCACCCTTTTTATAAATATTGAACATAATAGCTATATTAATGACCTAGGTAAAGTAAACATAAGAAAGTCTGAACTTAGATGCTCAGTAAGGGTAAAGAAGGAAGATATCAATGATCAATTAAACATAGAATGAGCATAAGTTTATGATCACATGGTCATAACATTTAAAAACCATATCCTGTATATTAAAAATCATAATCTTGATCCATGACATAAATCTTGGTAGCTCTTAAGACATGCATCATGAAGGAATGAAAGAACATATGGAATAGGGGCATAACATTGGCATAATAAATGGATTTGTGGAATATACATAATCATAGAAAATAATTTCTTTAGGAGTCAAGGATCATTTTCAAGACTATAATAATGGAATGGGGTCACTATCCAAATCATCATAGTAGTCAAGGTTCACTCCCAAGACTATCGTAGTGGACAGAGTCCCATACTAAGGTGGGTTCAGTCCCCTTTACAATCTTATTTATCTCATGAACCCAATGAATTATAGGGATATATAATTCCAAAACTAACTCTCATATAATGAATATCAAATTTATGTGGGATACAATATCATAAAAAATCACTATATCCTATCCCATGAAAAAAATATGGGTTTCCTCAACCTTTTATCCTGGAATAATCTGTGGGAAAGAATCAGGTTTTATAAGCATTTCATAAATTCATCATAGCATATACCATGGAAAGTAACATGTTTAATAAAAATATTATAACTATAATCATAATCCATCTAGAGAAATATAATATTTCTCCCCTTCCTTCAATATTTCATCATTCATCCTTTGGAAATCCATTAATATCGGATATGTTGTTATCATCATCATAGATAAACTTTCATCATTCTTTTGACTCAATGAATCAGCCACCATGTTCACTTTATAGTTAAGGTAATGTTATAACATATCTTATTTTTATGTTTATTATTTTGGGATATTATATGGATTTATTTCAAGACCAGGCATTGAGACAGCATCTGATTCTGAGGCCCTGTGTGCCCAGAATAAATATTTGAATAATATTAAAATATTTAACATATATCATGTGTGGTTTTCATGAAAAAGTGGAATGACACTTAAAATGTTTTCTGGATCATAAATCTAAGAAAACCATTGAGTTTATAATGGCATCTTTACCTTATGTGCGACCTGACTTTTATCGACGCAAATCATATGTAGAAGAAATCACCAAGTACATAACCGTAAATAAAATTATTAAATAAAATTATTTTATTTTTAAATAAAAATAACTCATGAATGTGGACTCATGTTGGAAATATGAGACCACCATTGAGTTCATAATGCAGTGTTTTCCCAAGGTGTGACCTAACATTGGTCGGTATGGGTCATTTTTGAAAAAGTTTCCAGGGCCATGAAAAATATAAAATAAATTAAAAGATAAAAATTATTTTATTTTTCTTTAGTGCAGTGAGCTATTTCATATATATTTTTACGGCTAAGGTGATTTTATTAGGACAGGATGCTAAACCCTGGAGACCTAGACGTTGTTGCGGGAGAAAGTTCTCGGTGGACAACAATAGATCAGGATTGGATCACGGATCGTCACACCAGTGAAGTTGGAGGAGTTCATCAACGATGACAACGCAATCATTCCTCATAAACGATTGATCTAAACTCTAGGTAGGGTATGTGTTTCAATTTTTTGATTCCCTATTCTTAATTTTTTCAACAATCAAAAGTCAATCGACAAATTGATTGGTTTGTCGATCGATTTCCTTATGAGATGGGTTTATTATGGGGTAAATTGGGAGAATTATTTATAAATTTATTCATTGAATTTATTATGGAAATGAATTGATATTGACATGAATATAAATCAAGGTTTGTTTCTCTCATTTTTTTATGTGTTTTTCTCCCTCGATTCATTGTTTGTTGTGGGCATTCTTCGTTTAGTCTATAATTAAACTATTCCTCATTAATCGATCGTTACACACCTATTTCTTGGTGTATCAATACAATATCCCAGATTTGGGATCAGCATGACATAATGGAAGTGAGATGATAGATATGTAGTGAATCAGATGATGGATGATTCCTGAATTCTCATTCTTCTATGTAAAATTGAGAATGGTGGTTTGATCTGATTCCCAAGTGGATTCAGAGACAAAATGCATTTTTTGGAGATAGAGAGGCATGGGTGACCTTATATCTTCAATTTCATGGAAAACGGATACCTATATGGAAGGAAGATCACTAGCCGGGACATGTGAAGGAATAATGGTGGTTCTGGAAAATCTCAAAGAACAGGGTGTGTAATATGATATTACACATTGTGTGGTGCCCCATGGCTGTGGTGATAGGGTTTGGTTGGAGTTAAGAACCACATGGTATGTGACCCCTATCACACGGTGTGTGACAATCCTCAGACGACTCGGCATGTACTTCGGAGAGTACACAGACACGGGTAATAGTACATGGCCAGATGGCATGCCGTTTACTTAGATACAGAAACAGCTTGGCATACACGGATTGGTACGTGGATATGTCTTTGGAATATGGACACATCTAGGTGAAATAGGTAGAGAAACATGTGTCTCTACATGTCGTGTACGCATCCTACACACCATGTATATGGAGACTACATGTCATGTGAGGTTCTTCCACATGGGAAAGACTTGGGATAGTATAACACATCGTGTACCCCCTGGGACACGCCATGTACTACCATCAAGAGTTTTTGCGGATATTTTTTCCCTGTTTTGGACTAGTATTAGTTAAGAGTATTCCCTTGGTCCTTTCCTAGAGGGTTCATCATGGAATTACATCCACATAATTGGATTTTAATCCACTCTAGATTATGAGTCTCAAATAGTGTATGGTATCCCTTCGAGAGACTAGAGTGTGATCCTCTATCACCCCTAGTGGAGTTTGTGGAATCGCATAACCCCCTTGAGTAGGATATTGATCCTCCATCTAGCGGGCCACATAAGTAGGATTTGTGGCATCCTCCAATGATTCTGGTCATGATCCCCTACATAGCGGGTTGATCCAGATTGAGTACGTGGTATCCTCCAGCGGTTCTAGGCACAATCTATGGTGTCCCATAATCAGTTATAGTCATGATACCCTCTCTTTGTATCATAGTATTCCTTGACCAATGCATTCTCTTTGGTTGGGGACCATATGAGCTAGACATCTTCATCGAGTGTAATTGATGATAACATGGCTTAAGGAGTAAGTTCTCCCAGTATGTGTGTGTTTTGAGAAAAATACTATGGATAGCAGTTGGTTGTGACCACCTAATGTCATGGTTCCTCTCTTGAGTAAATCTGGATATTCTTGTTATATGTGTTTTAGACATATACCTACGTATATCTGACTGTACTTTCCATTTTTATTGATTTTTGGTTTTTGGGTGTTCTACTGAGTATTATTATACTCAACTCTACATGATATTTGCCCACACATGTCTTGTCTTGTGTAGATTATCAACCTTTTGATGGAGCCCTAGGTGAACTAGGACTAGGTGGTACTTAGTAAGACTGGACAAACCAATGTGTGTTCCTGTAGCTTTCAAACAGCAGTCCCAATATATTTTTCTTTCAGTTTGGACATTTTTTACAAGACTCTTTGTGGTGGGATTATATTTAGACCTATTTAATTTCCAGTATTTTTATTGTCATACTCGGTTGTGATTTTGTAAATGTATGCATCAATTCTTTTATTTGTTTTACATTTCAGCATTTTGTCGCTTGAAGATGTGTTCTTGTGAACATGTACATTAGGATAATGCCTCCCATTTGTGGTATATTCCTACTCAGATCTATTCACCATCCCTTAACCTATTGGATGCGGGCTTTGGGTAGTCTTGGAATGGGACCCTCTGGAATGGGTTTTTATAGAGCGGTATTAGAGGGGGTCAGTTCTACTTTAGGATCAGAAGTCTATGAGATTAGTTTGGGGAAATAGTGTTAAGTGTTTCAAGTTTATCTTTCAGACCAGGGACTCCAGTGTTGGTGTGGTGGCTGATGTATCCATACACCAAGACTCTGATTTCCTACTTTTCAAATCAGTACATGAAAACACTGTTTTTAGAGAAAACAATGGTACATGAATCATATAGGAATGGTTGTGTTTTCCATGTACTTCTTGAGTCATCTCTCCAGATATACTTTATCGATCGTGGTATGACTTGTTTTATTTTAGGATACCTCCACATATACAACGGTCTAGGATTCCACTATGTGATCACAAAGATGATCCACCTTGTGATGAGGCATCAGTATAGGTGAATGTGCTGGATATAGTTCCTTAGATTAGTTTACCATTCATACCACCACCCATTGAGAAGCATCTACTACCAACATTTTATAATGAGGATGCACACAGGTTGAGTGTGTTGTACATGTTTTATAGGTAGAATCCTTCTTGGTTTTAGGGGTGATCCAGACCCTCAAATGACTGAGGATTGTCTAGAGGAATTCACCCATGTTTTCCGCCTTATGAGGATGCCTACCAATCAGAAGGCAGTCCTTGTCACGAGTCTTCTTCAGGGTTTTGTGGGGTGATGGTGGAGCTTGGTGACTCAGTCACATAATGAGACAACTCTATCCTAGAAAAACTTCAACAATATCTTCAGGGAGGAATTATATATGGAAAAGTTTCAATCAGTATGCAAATAGTAGATCCTATATTTATAGCAGGACAGTGTGACTGTGGAAGAGTATTCAGAAAAGTTTACAAATATTTATCACTACTCCTTGGACATGGTATGAGACTAGTTATTTAGGGCTCTGACCTTCGAGAAAGTATTATTCTAGTACATTAATTCATTATTGGTATCCCTTATCATTTCTATCTTTATAAGGGTACTTTAGTGGGACTTAATAGTGGAGAGTTTTCTAGAATTGTAGAAATTTGTAGTGGGAGATTACAGTTAGAACTAGGTAGATGAGACCTTGGCAGTAGGTATCCAATGGCATTCATAGGGATCCTAGTAGTTCAACCACTTCAAGGTCGATCCCAAGACTTAGGCTCTGTAGTTCAGGGCTCCCATGGAGGCATGAATCAGCCCAAGTACATACATCTTTACTCATGCGGTGGTCAAGGAAATCTGACATGAGATTTCTTAACTCATCATATAGTAGATTGGGAGATGGTTGAGGGACTGATGAGACATAGGCAGAGATAGGAGAAGTGTGTTATTCAGGGTGGTGGACATAGTAGAGGGGTAGGAAGGGTATCAGGAGGGGTTGGAGGTTCGACATATTACCACCACCACCCCTAGGTGGTCCAGACCAGGCTCAAGGAGCTGGTGGGAAGAGGTGTGGCCAACTTCAGGACATGGAGGCTTATGAAACTAAAACTCTAGGTATTGTATTAGGTATTATATATGTATTTTCCACCTTAGATCTATTTTTGATAGACATTTGTTCTAATCGTTCTTTTCTTTCCACAAACATTGTTTTGGACTTGGATATTCTGATTGAACTGTTGACTCTACCCTTATGCTTTTAGACTCCTACTGGAGGAGACTCAATAATCACACATTGGTTCTGATATTATGACTTGACTCTTGGGGGTAATATTTTTAGTTGGGATCTCTTTGTAGTGTCGTTGGGGCCTTATGATGTTATTATTTGAATGGACTAGTTATCCACAGTTCATGCTCAGATTGATAGTTTAAGGCAAAGAGTGTGGTGTGTCCACAATGATGGAATCGGGTTTTCCTTCATTGGTGAAAAGGAAACACAGGAAGCACAGGATGGACTCACACATTGAAGGGTGCAGCCAAATACTCATTGGTTGTCCAGCCTCACCCTTGGTGTTGTGGATGATATGAGTCCTCAGTTTCCTACAATGGTGGAAAAGTATGAGGATTCCTTTCCAAAAGATGTTCCAGGTTTTGCTCCCCATAAGGAGATGGACTTATGCATTGATCTACTCCCTAGAATGGAACTGATATCTACACCTACATATCAGATGTCTCCCACAGAGCTTTGTGATCTGAGGGTATAGTTGGAGGACTTATAGAGGAAGGGCTTAATGACACCTAATGTTTCACCCTGTGTAGACCTAGTGTTGTTTTTCAAGAAGGAATATGGGATCTTGAGGTTATGTGTGAATTTTTGGTGCTTAAGCCAGGTGAATGAAAAGAGCAAGTATCCACTGCTAAGGATTGATAGCCTCTTTGATCAGTTGAAAGGAGAATAGTGGTTCTCAAAGATTTACCTCAGATCAGGCTATCACCAACTATGATTACGGTATTAGGATATTCCAAATATGGCCTTCAGATGACATTACACTCACTATGAGTACATGGTAATTCTATTTTGTGTGAAGAATTCTCCAACAATGTTTATGGGACTCATGAACCAGATTGTTTATCCTTACTTAGATTGGTTCATGGTAGTCTTCATCGATGGCATCCTAGAGTACTCAGTATTCAGGGAGTAACACAAGAGAGACTTGAGGATGTTCCTGGAAAAACATCAAGAGAACCAACTTAATGGAAGCTCTCAAAGTTCCAACTTTGGATTCAAGATTTCCATTTTCTGAGACCTGTCATATCAGAGGTTGGAGGTCCAGTATATCTAATGAAGGTTGAGGTGGTTCTTTCTTGGGAGTCACCCAATAGAGTTATTGAGGTGCGGAGTTTCCTTGAACTAGCACGGTACTATCATAGTTTTGTACTGAAATTCTCTATAGTGGAAACACCCTTGACAACATTGACATGAAAGGGGAATCCTTTAAGGTGAAAAAAGTGTTAGCAGTGCTTTTAGGAGATGAGGAAGAGGTTGATGAGTGCTCCCATCCTAAAGTTACTGGAGGAAGTGATCGAGTACGTGCTATTCTGTGATGCATCAGAGACTAGTCTTGGTTGTGTCCTGATGTAGATTCAAGTAGTGATTTCCTATGGTTCATTCTAGTTTAGATCATATGAGCAAAAAAACGTGACCCATGATCTTTAGTTTTTAGAAGTAGTCTTCTCATTGAATATGTGGAGACACTACTAGATGGATGAGTAGTTTATCATCTACTCTGATCACAAGAGTCTCAATTATATCTTATCTCAAAAGAATATTATCTTTAGACAGAGGTGATGGCCAGAGTTCCTCTAGGACTATGAATATGATATTTTCTACACTACTGGGAAGGGGAACGTGGTGGCAGATTTTCTTAGTAAGAGATCCAGTTTGCAGTTGCTGAACAAGGCATCGAAGTATTTGGAATTTTTATAGATACCCTTTTCTGATGGAGATAGAGTAGCTTAACTCTAGTTGATGGTTATCACCCCACCACTTTTGTAGTGATTCAAGGAGGCATATCTTAGAGATACCAACTATGAGACCCTACATGCTTAGATATCCATAGAAAATGATCCTGATAGATATTCAAAAGGTTGGGAGCACATTTTTCTTTTTAAAGGGAACACAGTAGTACCAGTGTAATTGCAGGAGGGGGTTCTAAGGGAGTTCCACACATCCCCTTTGGAAGTATATCCAAGTGTGGTTAAGATGTACCATGACCTTAGATGCCTTTTTGGTGGCCAGGGATGAAGAAAGAAGTTGTAGAGTTTTTTTCTCGATGACTTACTTGTCAGTAAATAAATGTTGAGAACTAGGTTCCAGCAGGTTTAGCTCAACCCGTTGAGGTGCCAGAATGGAAGTGGAATGGGATATCAATATAATTCATGAAGGTTTTACCAAATACTTATTGGTTACATGATGTTATATAGGTGATCATTGACCATCTCACCAAGTTGGCCCACTTCCTAGATATTTGACAGAAAAGTTTTGTTGAGAGATTGGGACATCTCTACGTGAAGGAGATAGTTTTAATCCATGGATTTAAATTGATTATAGTTTCAGATTGTGATGATATCTTTACATACCAATTTTGGAAGGGATTATAGGAGTTTTTTGGGACCCAACAACACATGAGCAAAGTGTTTCACCCACTAACGGACATCCAGAATGAACGAACCATTCAGGTTCTGGAATACATGTTATGGGCTTTCATGTTAGACTTTTCTTATAGTTGTGAGGATCACCAACCACTGGTGGAGTTTGAGTACAACAACAGTTAAAATTCCACCATTGGTATGTCACCATTAGGGGCCTTGTATAGGTGACCCATTAGGTCGCCGCATTGCTGGACTGGCCCAGGAGTTTCATCACTCATGGGCCTAAAGTTTGTGAGAGCTACTATAGAGATGGTTCAAATCATCTAGGAGCAGATAAAGACTACACAGATCCATCAGAAGCCTTTTGATGATAGGTGATAGAGGCCTTTGGATTTTGAGGAAGGAGACCATGTGTTCCTTTAGGTTTCACATCAATGGGGATTACGGATATTTGGTTGGGGTGGAAAGTTATCTTTGAGGTTCATCTGCCTCTTAAAACTACTGCATAGAGTTGGAGAGGTTTCATACTGCTTGGCGCTACCAACACAGTTAGATCAGGTACATGATATCTTCTATGTTTCATAGTTGAGGAGGTACGTGCATGACCCATCGCATGTCATCGACTGGGGGGAGCTAGAAATTGATCATAGAGTAACCTTTTCTAATTACCCAATGGAGATCAAGGATCGTTAAGATAGGATCCTTCATGGGAGAGTGATTCCTTTATTCAATATTCAGTGTTATCACAGGAATCTTTAGGATAACACATGGGAGCAGGGGGCTCAGATTCATGCTCAGTACTCACATCTGTTTCAGTAGCCATTGTTTTGGATTCTCGAGGACATAAAACCCCAAAGTGGGGAAAATGTAACATTTTGGATTTTTCCATGTATTATTTTTGGAAATTATATGGATTCGTTTAGATACTAGGCACTAATACAGCATGTCATTTTGATGTCTGGTGTTCCCAGAATAAATGTTTGAAATATATTAAAATATTTAATAGCAAGTGCACACTTTTTTCTTGAAAAATTTTAATAAATCTTAAATGGTAGCTCATATTAGAAATATGAGGGCACCATTGAGTTTATAATGGCAGATTTACCCTAGGAGTGACCAAAACATTTTCAGTGCGGGTCATCTGTAGAAAAAAAGTCACCAAGGATGTAACTGTAAATAAAATTATTAAATAAAATCATTTTAATTTTAGATCCTAATAACTCATGAATGGGGGCTCAGATTGGAAATTTGATACCACCATGTATTTTTTTAATTTTTTTCCCTAGGCACGACCTAACATTGGTCTTCATGGGTCATTTTTGAAAAATTTTGTTGGGGCCACAAAATGGATAAAATAAATTAAAATAAAAAATATTTTTTTTCTTCAGTATAATGATATATTACCTCTATAAGTTTACATCTAAGTAAATTGTCTCAGGGTTGGCCACTAAACCCTTTAGACCTAGATTCCATTGTATGAGATCATTATTGGCAGATGATAAGGAATGATGATCGGATCATGGATCGTCGCGCTAGTAGAGTTGGAGGATCTTGCCAATGGAAGAAATACAACTGTTCCTCATCAATGATCAAACCAAACTCCAGTTAGGGCATGTGTTTCAATTGTTTTATTCCCCATTTTTAATTTTTGTGATGATCACAAATAAATTGACGAAGAGATTGGTTTACGGATCGATCGCCTTGTGAAATGTTTTTATTACGGGGTAAATTGGTAGATTTATATCTAAATTTATTTATTGACTTTATTTTGGAAATGAATCGATATTGATATGAAAAATGATTGAGTTTCATTCCTATCATTTATTTATGTGCTTTTCTCCCTCAATTCATCATTCTTCATGATAGTTATTCATTTGGCCCACGACTCACCTATTCTCGATCAATCAATTTTTGTGCAGCCATTTCTTGGCGCAACGATCCAATATCATAGATTTGGGATTGAAATGGAATGAAAAAAGTGAGATGACAAATATGAATTGAATCAGACGAATGATGATTCCCAATTTCACATTCTTCGGCGTTCTTCAGTCTGAAATAAAGAATGGAAGTTTGATCTGATTCCCAAGAAGATCCAGAGACGGAACGATTTGTTCAGTGATAGAGAGGTATGGGTGACCTTAGATCTCATATTTTGTGGTGAATTGATCACTAATCAAAGGAAAAGCACTAGCCAGAATGCACAAAAAAAAGAACTATGGTTCTGAAAAATCCTAAAGAATACGGCATGTAATCTGGGATTACACGGCATGTGGGGGTCCCTAGCTATGGAACTAGGGTTTGGAAAGAGTTAAGGACCACATGGAATGTGACCCCTATCACACAACATGTGATCCTATTCAAATGACTTGTCATGTACTCTAGAGATTACAGAGTCATGGGTAACTGTACACAGCTAGATGGCACGCAGTGTACATAGACACGGACACGACTTGGCATACATAGACCGATACATGAACATGGATTTGGTACAAGAACACGGAAAAGAGACACAAGAAAAGAATTGTGTGTCTCTGCAGACCATGTACACATCTTACACACCATGTATATGGAGAATATATGTCATGTGAGGTTCTTCCACATGGGAAATACTTGGGATAGTAGAACATGTCGTATACCCCCAAGGACACGCTGTGTACTCCCATTAAGAGTGCTTGAGGCTCTTTGTTTCCCCAGTTTGGACCATTATAGGTTAAGAGAGTTTACATGGTCCTTTCCTCAAGGGTTAAGTATGATATTACATCCACGTCACTGGATTATAATTCTCTATAGAGGTTGAGTCTTATATAGATTATGGTATCCCTCCATGAGACTAGAATGTGATCCTCTATCACCCCTATTGGAGTTTTTGAAATCATGTAACCCCCTTGATTAGGTCACTAATACTCCATCTAGCGGGCTGTATCGGTAGGGTCTTTGGAATCCCCTAGTGATTATGGGCATGATCCCCTACATAGAGGGTTGATCCATATTGGTTATGTGGTATACACTAGTGGTTCTGGGTGTGATATGTACCCCATTCAATTCTGGGTGTGACCCCCTCTCTGTATATCATAATATTCCTTGACCAATGTGTTCTCTTTGGGAAGGGACCAAATGAGATAAATATATTCATAGATTATATCTGATGATATCATGGCTCAAGGAGTAAGTTATCCCTATATGATCATGCTTCAAGTAGAATTTTGTGGATGACCGTTGGTCTTGACTACCTGATGGGGTGGTGTATATCTTAAGTATATATGGATATTCTTGTTATATTTGTTGTAGAAATATACCTATATAGATCTAAATATACTTTTTCTTGTTGTATTTATTTGTGGTTTCAGGGAGTCCTACTAAGTATTATTATACTCACCCCTACATGGGATTTTCCTGCATGTGTCGTTTCTTGCGCAGACGATCGACCTTTTGATAGAGTCCTAGGTGGACCAAGACTAGGCGGTGCTTAGTGAGACCAAACAGACTGAGGTATGTTCCTACTGTTTTTAGACAGAAGTCTCAGTACCTTTTTTTTAGGTTGGACTTTTGTTACAAGACTCGTTGTGGTGGGATTTTATTTGGCCCTATTTACTTTCTAGTACTGTTATTGTCACACTCTGTTGTGGGTCCTTAAATGTATGCATGATATCTTTTAGTTGTTTTACATTTCATAATTTTGTGGCTTTTATATGTGTGTAAGTGTATAGATACTTTAAGTTAATTCCTCCTATTTGTGGGATATACCTACTCGGTGGTAGTCACTAGCCCTTGTCCTATTGGAGGTGGACTTGGGGTAGTCATGGCATGGGCCCCTCTAGGACAGGTCATGACAAATGAATTAAGTTTTCATAATCTGTAATCATTTACAACCATATTATTTGGATAATATTCAAATCCTTCTATGTTAATATATAGTATATGATTTTATTATAAAAATATATATCACACCTCTCTCCATAAAGATAATGTATTCATATCATTAATGAAAAAATTACCATACCTATCTCCAAATAATGATTTGGGTAATTTTTATCATGAACCTTCAATTATAATGAGACATAAGTTATCACCATATCATTATGTATGAGAATTCATTCAAATCACATGTCTAATATACCACTATAGATTATAAACCCCACTCCATGGTAGGTTAATGTAAGCATAGGTGTTCTAACTAAACATCTATTTAGTTCCTTAAAATTTTCTTCACAGTAATTTTTCAAAAGGAACTTGGCTCCCTTCATAGATAACGTGGTGATTTCATTAGAATTTTATAAAAAATATTTTCAAAGAATCAATGACTAACTAAAAATTAACTTTTTTATTATATAAACACTTTTAAGGAAAAAATGAGAAACCAATGGAAGTTACACCCAAAAATCATCCTCATACATACCTTTGGAAACATACTGCTCCCTCTCAACGTTAAGATTTGAATCACCAAGTAAGAGACTAGATTGGTGGATAAAGGATTGATTGTTCATCAAAACCAACCTTCCTTCCACCTCCTACATATCATAGACCATCAAAGAAACACCTATGTAGGAAAACTCTCTTTCTTTTCCTCACATGTTTTGCTTTCATTATGGCTGATTGTCATCCCCAAGGATGTCAAGCTGATTATGGGTAACCACGGGTGCATCTGATTCAGCCTAAGCCCCCATGCCACTGGTCAACAATGTGGAGAGGGGAAATTTTTAATAACTTAGGCCATTGATGGGTCCACATATATATTTTCTCTTGAAATTATATAACCCAAAAATGAAACCTTTTGTATCCAAAGTTTACAATTGGTAAAGTTTCATTACAATTTCATCTTCCTCATGCTCTTCAACCCAGTTATCAAGTGATCTTAAAAATCATCATTTAAAATTAAATATATAATAATATCCTTTATATATACATCCAAAAACTGATCAAGGTAATCTCTAAAGAGTATAGTTATTTATTTCCCTGAATATTTCAGGGGAATTAGAAAGACCAAATGGAATATATATATATATATTAATATTTTCAATACCTTTTTAAGAATTTTACCTTAGGTATATCCTCCTTATTGAACCTTAATTGAGGATATCTACAATTAAGATAAATCATTGAAAATTATTGAGCTCCACATTTGTTCAAAAAATTCATCAATACTGTGTAGAGGATACTTATACTAGATTGTAATCTTGTTCAACTCCTAATAATCAATGTAGATATGCATTTATCCATCATTATTCTTAACAAAAATAACTAGTTCACCTTAAGCTGATGAACTTGGAAAAACAAATCCATTTTCAAGATTAATTTGGAGTTGTTTCTTCAATTCCCACAACTCCATCAGGTCCATTCTATATGGAATCTTTGAAATAGGTGTAAACCCAAGTTTGAGTTCTATTAAAAACTCAACTTCACAATTTGGTGTAATACTAGGAATATCTTCAATAAAAACATAAAAATATCATTCACAATAGCAATATATTTTATTTTGAGTTTCTCCCCAACCATATCGTATAAACTCCCCTTTTGAATATGATTCAATACCCATACGATGGATGGAATTTCCATTGGAATTTCATATTTATCATCACACTGATAGATGATCATAGATTGATTTGGAATATTGAACGTGACATACCTTCCTTGGAAATTAATTTCGACTTTATTTAGAGATATCTCATACATTCTTATAATAAAATCAAATTCACCCAAAGGGATAATATAAATATTAATAGGAATAACATTCCCATAGACATAAACCAAATAAGAGTCATAGACTTGAGATGTGATCATTGTAGCATTTAGGTTTTTTACTGCTAATTTAACATCTAATCATTGAGGATATGAATTAACATTCCTTGAAAATTTTACTGATATATCAAAATTCAAATAATGAAGCTAAAATATGTTACTCTAATATTTTATAATACCCATTACCACCTTAACTTCATCATTATATCCTCATTCCCATACTAAAACAAAAATGGTTTGTGCGATCATAAAATATTGTTAATCAAAGTGATCAATCATATAGTCGTGAAATGCCATGACACATTTTTCTCAATCTATGACACCATGTGTTTAAACTAGATTATTTTTTACCATTATTTGTTCAAATCATTCATAATGGTTTATAAATAAAATTTAAATTAACATAATCACATCCAATGAGAGTGTCACACCAATTGTGTAGCAATTCCTCTTTGTTGTTCACTAGGTAAGGATCAAGTCAATTCCCAACATTCCCTTTTTAGGGTTATTATACCTAGGTACAACTATTCTAGAGACACATCCAATAGTAGTATCTATATATGGATGTTTTTCTAGGAAAACCCACCATAACATAAGATGTTCTCCTATTTATAGGATTATTTTATGGGTTCTCACTAAAGTTTTATCATCCTTCTTTTTAATGAATAATTAATCCATACACCGATACCAACTATAGAAACCCATACTTTTCATACATATATATTACATATTATTATATTGAAATTCATTACATTACATAATAATACATGATAGAATCATTTATGTCTAGTGCCTTTAGAAAACTCATACATAAACAACTGGTTCGACATAACTAACTCCCTTTTTAGACATATCATACTTAATACCTTTATCCATAATTTGCAGAATTGAAACATTAGAAGGGTGATATCATATGCTTTGTATGGGTAAACAAGGGAGATATCAATGATCACTTAAACATAACATGAGAATAAGGATCTGAGAACATGGTCATAAAATTTATAAACCATTCCATGTATATTTTAGATCATAATCCTGAGTCATTGTGTAAATTATGAAATTTCATAAGTCATAAATCAATTAGAAGTCTAAAAAAAACATGATATATGAGATCATGAAATTGGCATAAGATATGGGTTTTTGGCATACACATAAGAATAGAAAATCATTTCATTTGTAGCTAAGGATCATTTTGAAGAATATCATAGTGGAATAGGTTCACACCAAAAACCATAATAGTAGTCAAGGTTCACTATCAAGACTATCATAGTGGACAGAGTCCCTTACTTAAGTGAGTTCGCTCACCATTCCAATCATTTTTATCTCATTAGATATTTATATTTAACCAATGCATTGGAGAGATATATAATTTTGGGACCACCCATCGCATAATGGAAATCATATAGATGTGTTCCACAAGATCATAAAACATTCATCATAATGTATCCAATGAAAAAAATGGGTTTCATAAACATTTCATCATGTAATAACTTGCGGTAAAGAAATGGGTTTTAGAAAAATATAATTCATCATAGAATAACCTTTAAAAGATAACAAGTTTCATAAAAATATTTTCATCATAATCACTAACCATCTAGAGAAATAATAAGTGTGGTATCATTGCATCATATCACCATTAACTATTAGGAATCATCAAATGGTGGAATCCTAGATGAAAAATGATTTTAACAATATCACTTAGAATATGTATTGAGGAAAATATCATTTTTTCTCTGAAATCACTAATTTAAAATTTAATAACTTATCAAATATTTAATAAAAAATTCTTTGAAAATAACCTAGTAAACATGTAAATAAATCCTCCTATTATTATGTGGTAACGATTGTCGAAAATTATATTCATGATTTTTAATTTAAAACAAATAATCTATTAACATTTTTCATTAAAATTCCAAAGTAAAATTACAGCAAGATTCCTTTTAAACAATTTTATAAAAACTAAAAAAGGGTAAAATTGAATTTAAAAAACATATAGGAATATTAAAAACATTATTGAAATAATTTTTAGAAAATATAGATATGAAATAAAAATTATTTTAAACTAGAGAGAGATAAATTTGGTTTTCCTTAAAATATTCTTTTGGACTCTTGATTACATAAAGAGATGAATATAAAAGAAAATAATATAATTTTGTAAATTAACAAGGGGATAATAAAATTAATTATATTCTTGATAGTTATATCAATAAATTACATCATCATGAGTATAATCATAGAAAATCCTGATAAACCATGAGATTGTATCATAAAACCCATACCGCTTGGGTAACTTTTGAATTAGAAGCCTTGTGAAAGAATAAATTTAAATAAAAGATTAAATATCCCGAAATTAAATGATTTCATGATATAAATTTTAAAATGGTAATTATATACAACATAAAGTAAAAATGTGTGTTGAATATGGAATGTGTCTCATAAAAGTAAAAGTGATATAAAAATCCTTAACCTCAAGTATCGACTATCTTCATCACATTAGAATATCTTGTATCATAAATATAAATTTATTATAAATTTATTCTAGAACCATATTCATATATATAATTCCATATACGATTTACCTATAATTTTTCAGCACCCATTTATTAACAAATAATTTTTTAAAACACTGTTTCGGGTGATAACTGGTTCTTTTTTCTTGTATGTTTTGGTTTGGTAGTTTTGGTCCTTATACTCTAATTATGGTTACATAATATCTATAATGTTATACATGATTTAAAAATAATATAAAGTAATTATATACATATTTATAGTCATATTTAATGTTAGATGTAAAAAATGAATTTCACTATTTCAGAAGACGGTAGGTTGTACATACACATAAATATTATTTCCATTTTATGATGGATGGAATGAAATAATGATAAAAAAATCACATTTATAGAATAATTTTAATATAATAGATATCAAACATATTCATTAATTATATCATTATTACTATCCATTTAATAATAAAATTAAGACCATATCACATCACTTCATATAGATAATAGTCCACATGTACACACAAGAGATGTTATCATTTTTCAATAGATTGGAAGGTAAGAAGTTAGATATAAATTTATAATTATAGAAGTATAATTATTTCATAAATATCATTTATATACTTAAAATATATAATTATATATATCCATTAGAATCAATGATTTAAAACAAATTACATCTATTCACAATGTGGTAGTATATCGTACACATGATCGACGGTTTCATTTCCCATTTGATAAAAGGGGATAAGGATGTGGGTTATTTCATTAAAATAATAACATATCACTATATGGGAGATAATTATTTTATTATATCATCATGGTAGAATTATATTTGAAGGATGTGGAAGTATAAATAAAATAAAAATGCTCGGTTAAGAATGATGTCTCTTCTTCCAACAACCTCATTAAGTTATCACTAAAAGCCTTCATAAGAGGGTTTTTATAAAAACAATGTTTCTAACACATGGGTAGGGAATTATGGAAGGATTTTGGTTAGGGAATGGATAAAACAAAATGATATTTAAGTGTGGGGAGGATAGGATAGGATATTTTCTTTTATATGTTAGGGAGGTAACCTACTTGTTAATTTCCTAAAAAATAGAAAATGAAAAATTCATTCCTAAACCAAATGATTACAAATTTTGATAGATTAAAATTTGTAACAAGATAAGGTCAAAATATTGAAATTACAATAGGATTTAATCATATTTAATTATCATATTTACCATTATATTTTGGTTTCACCCCTGGTGAAACCATTTTAATCTTAATCTTTGTAATTAATTTTTAAAGTTTTTAATTTTCATTATGACCAAAAAATAAGTTGAACTGATTATATAATATTAATTATTATAATTCCAAATGTGGAATCCATTTTTGTAACACCCTGGTATTTTTTGAAATATATTTTGTAAAACAAATTTATTCTTCTGGATATTTTTAGTTAGACACAACACTTAGTTTAGCATGAGTTACATGCAACACAGATTTTATCTTGTATTACAAGAAACACATAGTGTATCTTGTGTTACACACAACACCGAGTTTAAATGAAACGTCGCATACTATTTTAGTATTATTATTATTTAATATCATAGTTATCAAATAATTATTATAATGACTTATTTGAATAGGATTAACTAAATTGTGAAAATATATGGTTTACACATTTTATAAAATTAATTACTTGGTGAACAGTTAAATAGAAATGAAAATAAAAAGTATTTAGAATTCAAAGAAGTATTTATATAAATAAATATATTTATGAACACAAATTTTTTCTACCTAAATTAATTAAACAAATAACTTTTCATGAATGATTTTAATGAAATTTATAAATTATGTATTCAATCAAATGTCTAACAATCGTATTATGTTTTTGTTGTATTTTTATAAAAATTAGTTTGGCCACCATTTATGCACTCATTTTAAAATAAATTTTTCCCAATTTCATAAAATTTATTTAGAAAATCAAAATTCAATTTTGAAATCATAATGAAAAAATTCTTATAGGGTGAATTTTTTATAATTTTATGAGATGTTAAATTTTTCGATGAATAGTGAAAAATAATGGTTTTCATCAAGAATTTTCATTTCTTTAAAATCATTTAAAAAAATATAAAATTATTTAAAATTATTTTAAAGTATAAATTTGTTTAATTATATATATATATTAATGTAATTTATGTAATTTTATTTAATTTCATATTTAATTTTGATATAAAATGTTTTTGGCCTCTAAACATTTTCCCTTTGGAAAAATACTTTTGCGTCATAAGTACAGGATTAATTTTGATTTAAAATTTTCTAATTCTATGAATAGAGTTTAGAAAATGGATTCTATATTTGTAATAAGAATAATTTTTATTATATAATAAGTTCAAATTAATTATTTACAATATTTAATAGTAAAATAGTAAAATTTATTTATTGTGGTTACTGTAAAATGGGTTTACGAAGGATTAAACTAAAAAGAAAAGGGGTAATAATGATAAAAATTGGTAAAAACCACATTTCTATAAATAAATCGACCATATATATTATTTTATCTATAATGGTGCATTTATAATCCTTTTTTAATTTTAATAATATGGGTACACCTTTTTCTTTTCAAGCATTACAATTGTGCCACTAACCTCACTTATAAAAGGCAACTCATTATTCTATCTTCTTCACACATAAAAACCCAATTATTTTATAAAATAAGTACACATATCACTTAATTAATTCCCAAATATCATTCTATAATCCTTATTTTTTTAATAAATCCAAACTAAAAAACCATTTGGTGCAAATAAAAAGAAGTTGTTCGAAAAAGAGGTAACATCCCTAACCAAGTGTTTTATATTATTTCTTACTACAACTCCTTAAATTATTGTTAAACCATGATGATATAATAACCTAAATATATTCCATATAATTATATGATGTTAATTTAATTAAATAACATAAATCCATCTCTTATTCCATCAAAAGTGTTATGAAATCACCATTCGTGTGTACGGAGAACTGCCGCCTCACGAACCAATGTTATTTGTTTTCCATCACCACCACTCACTACTAGATATAATGATTTATTTAAGTTTAATATATGATATTTATGATATTATTATACCTATAAAAATATAATATTGCATCTACCTTCTAACCACCAAACCCATTGGGAAAACAATAACTTCGCTCGTGTTTATGGTGGACTACCGCCGCACGAACTGATGTTAAGTGCTTTTCATTTATGATTAAATTAGTTGGTAATAAGGATAGATTAAATGAATATATATGATATTTCTAACATATTTATACTTATTTAATTATTATATCACATATACCATCTTATTTTCCATTCCATAGGGGATACGATAACGTATTTCATGTGTACGGTGGACTACCACCACATAAAGCGATGTCATTTTTTCTTCTAGTGAGTTTTACATGGAAGGTAAAAAGGGTAGGTTTAAAAAAAATATATAATATATGTGGAATAAAAACTATTCTCTAATGGTAATATATAATTTAAATTTCTTTCTTTATTTCCATTTAGAAAAGGGAATTGACATTCATGTGTACGAGTGGCTTACCATTTCCCTGAAGGGGGTATTTCATTTTCTTTATCCAAAATTTAGTGATTGTGATAAATAAATATATACTGAATATATATTATATTTACATAATTTTTAAAATTATTAATATTATATAACCATTATCAATGTAAGAGTACCCAAAAAAATAACAAATCAAAACATACATGAAAAACAAAGCAGTTATTACCCGAAATGTAATTATAACATGTAAGTGTTGATAAATGGGTAATAAAAGGTCATAAGTAAATAATATATTGTATTATATATTTTATTTTAGTTCATTAATATATATATATTAAATTTTTATTTATTATATAGGATGTCTGAACAAGCACAAAGTAATTCAAGACATAAGGTATGAGACTTCTAGTCTCTATTTTATTTCTATGAGACATATGTTTATTCACCACTCATTTTTTTATATGGTCTATATACTTCCATTTTACATGTTATATAATTTATCTCATTATTTTAATTATATTTAAATTTTAATTATATGTTATTATTTATTAGGTATTACAATTCAAATGACTACTAAAGCGGTAATGGATTTTTGTGTCTCCCTTTTATATCTGTGAGATACATGTCATGTTCAGAACTTGTTTCTTATATGTGGTGTATATAGTTTACATGAATGTATTATATATTTATTATCATGAAAACTATGGGTATTTAACTGTCAATTTTATTATATATCTTTTTTGTGGTATATGGTTCAAAATATACCCAAGCTGTAATGAATTGTTTTTGTCTTTATTGAGAGATATGTCAAGTTATGCTCCCATATTATTTTATGAGGTGTATATACATCTCATTTTAAATTTAATATCATGAATTTATTTATTCTTATGGTATTATATGTTTATTTTATTATTATTCTTTCATGGGGCTTATGATTCAATGTTACCAAGTGCTAATAGTTTTCAGATAAAATCTCATTGTTTATTTGGATTTTTTATGAATATGTTTCTTCATGATAGATTCTTATAATCACTCTATAAATAAAATCATAAATTTTATTATCCTCTATTTATATCTTTATAATCCATTTTTTCTATTAATTTTCCTCTCTTTATGTACTCATATGATAAAAAAATATTTTTATGAAAAATCATTTTTTTCATTTATCTCTTCAGTCAAAAACCATTTTTCTTCCAAAACCATGACTTCTAAAAATGTTTTCATTTTTTTATATTCTTTAAATTATTTATTAAAGAAATTTTGAACCATTTTTTAGTTTTTAAAATATATTTTTAAAGTAATATTCTTTGTTTTTTCTAAATATTTCTTATTTTTATTTTATTAAAAATTTGAAAAGAATATTTATTTTAAAGTGTATGTCATGAATAGAATTTACCTTCATAATGACCATAATTTTCTTTTGATATTTATTTTTAATTTTTCAATATTATTTTAAAAGAAAATATTTTTTAAAATATTTTATTTTTTGAAAACATTTTTTTAAATTGAAAAGTTCATTTTACACAACAAATGTTTTAAATTATTATTAAATCTTACTTTATATGTTTTAAATTTTATTTTAAAATAAAAGGTTTTCAAAAATGTTTTATCAATTAGTAGTTTTAAAATTTTATTTTCAAAGAAAATTTATTTTCTTAAATAAATTTTTTAAATGATATTTCAAAATAATTTTCCATCTATGATGACATTAGTTGATGTTAGTTATGCCTTAATGGGGATGTGATCCAAGGATACCATTCTCATTATTTCTTTGAATGGTTTTTTGTTAAGATGAAATGCTCTTTATGAAACCCATTTCTCTTCCACATGTTATTCCATGAGGAAATTCATATGAAATAAAATTATTTTAATGGGTTATGCTATGATGAAATGATGAAATGATTATGAAACATGTAACTTTTCCATAGGTTATGATATGATGAAATATTTATGAAACCCATTTCATTTCATTGGTTAGGATATGTTGAATGTTTTATGATCTTGTGGAACACATATATATTATTTTAATTATTTTATGGGTGGGACCGATATCTACCTTCATTTAATTAGGTAAATATTTATATCTCATGATATAGACAGTACTGGAATGGGGAGTGAACCTGGTTCAACAGGGACTTTGTCTTCTATGATGGTCTTTGAATTAAACCATGACTAATTTGATGGTTTGTAGTGTAAACCAATTCCACTATGATATCCGTGGAAGTGATCCTTGGATACTATGGAAATTATTTTCTATGATTATGTGTATATAAAATATCTATATATTATTCCAATTTTATACTATCATGTCTATTATTCTTTGATTTCCTTATGATAAATGTCTTATAAGCTTCTAATATTTATGTCATAACTCATTATTTTGATATCTGGTTTACATGGTATGGTTTTAAAATGTTATTACTATTTTTTTATACCCTTATTCTCATGATAAGTTGATATATCTCTTTTTTACCCATACTAAGTATCTAAGATCACCCTTTCTTATGTTTCTTTTCCTCAGGTTATGATGAATGGTTTTTAGTAGGGTATGTCTCAAAAGAGTACTATGTGGAAATATATTTATGGGATATTTTGAAGATCTTTTAAGAAATAATAATATTTTGTGTCGATTATCCAAAGACACTCTACCTTTACAATCCTTGGGCTTGTGTCTTTGTAATGTAATTAATTTTTATCTAAAAAGATTTAATATCTATGTATGGGAAGCATGGGTAACTATAGTTGGTATCAGAGAAAAGGTTTAGTTAACCTTTAGAAACTAGGATGAGAAATATTTAGTGATAGCACTAAGTAAATGTCTAAGGATAATTCTATGGATGAGTCAAATTATAGGAAAATGTCATAGAATATTGGTAAAAGATATATTGAGTGGTTTAAAATCAATTACAACCCTATATAGATACTACAAGTGGATGTGGATCTTTAATAGAGGTACCAAGTGGTAAAAACTCTGAAAAGGGAACATTGAGTTAGACTCTATTGTGACCTAGTGCACAACAATGTACATTACTTCAGACCTGGTTTGACACTCCCATTAGTTATGATTTATAAATTTGAAAACTTTTTACATACCATCATGAAAGATTTAAATAGATTATGACTATGAATTACCTTGGATAAACCAAAGGTTTCATAGATTAAAAATAAGGTTTCAATATTTAGACATACTATAGGTGATTTTTCCTTATTATTTGTTTTCCCACTATGAATATTGTTACTATCACTATAAATTTTTGTTTTAAGTCAATGGTAGGAACCATAAGGAACTTGATTAATGTTGGATATGATAGATGATGTTTTTATAATAAACTGAATGGTAAAATGATTAGAGTGAAGGATATTATGATTTTTTTTAATTATTTACCACAATATATGATTAAAAACTTTCACCTTAACCAACTACCAGACTCACCAAATAAGATAAGTATAGAGTTTATTGATAGTTCAAGTGGCAGATACCATGCATGAAATTAGATTATATTTCCTAGAAGTTATAAATGTATGAATAACCACACATATTAATGTGTTATAGGAACAAGAAGATGCTTTCTGTGTGAAAAACAATGACACAAATAAAGTAATTGTAGATGAAAAATGAAATTTTTGTTTAATGAAATGAATGAGAATAATGGTCTTCATATGATATCATTGATAGTTTAATGTTTTAAATATGTAAAGTAAGATAATTATGAAAATTTATGTCCTGATTGAAAATATCATGAAGATAATTTGAAAGGTTATTTGAGTAATGGTTATATTATTGTGGATGAACAGATTACAAATGAAATATGAAAGTGAAGAAGTGTTAAATAATAATATTATAAATCTTGGTTAATGTTTTATGAAGAAATTGTAATTAATGATGTATTTATGTATTTGGATTCAAATAATTATATTTTTATCGGTGGTCTTTCTATTACTAGGGTCATGAAGCATCAATGGGTTCTTCTAAAGTAGTTTTTTATTAAGTGGTTAAAATAATATATTAAGTGGTACCAATGGCCTATACAATATATTTAATGGAAATAATTTATTTTTATTATGGGAAGGAAACATATAATATGTTCCTGATGTTGATAAAATGATGTTTAGTTTAGAAAAAGAGATTATTTATCTATATAAAGTAAATTAGATGGTATTGATGACCTCAGAACTGATAAATTATTTATTGAAAAAGTGGTTTATGTTGTCATTGATGGAGTATTCAAAATTATTGGTTATATGGAAGATATTAAATAATTTTTTGTATTATTAAATAAATTAGGAAGCATGCATGTTTTCATTGAGGTTTTATAGTAATTCTTGTCATTACCAATATTCATGGGAATAAGTGACCAAGGTATTCATACATTTTTCATGTGAGAATTTATAGATACTAAATTATACTTAAAGGATTAATTTTAATTTTATTTTGAGGAATTTAGTGCCCTTATTTTGAAATTTTAAATTTTTGAAGGGTTAAAAGGTTAACAATTTATGGAATGGATTAAGTGGAAATTTGGATTTTATTGGATAACCTATGCTAATAATTATATTTTTTTTATAATATATAGAGATATACGTAATTAATTATCATTATTTTATGGATATTTTTATCCATTAGTTCCTTATACATGAAAACTTAATCACTTAGAGTTAATATATTAAGTATAAATTCAAAAGGTAAAAACCAAGGGAGGTGATTTTTCATATGAAATGGAATGAAATAAGTACGCATACCTTCTAATGAAGACTCCCTAACTTTAAGAAAATTATCTTGAATTAAAATAAAATCCAATTATAATCACTTACAATGATATTAATGACTATTTTAAGACCTATTTAATTTATTTTTTTTTTTTCTCTATCAATCTTCTAATCATGTTCTCTATCACTCTCTATCAGTATTTATGTTTCAGTTTTCTCTTAAACATCCATGTTTTTACTTCTCGCCAATAATATCCTTCATGTAAACTAAGATATGAATTATTTTAGATTACCTTCATACATCCTCTTCCCAATTTTTAAGAATAAGTTTTATTAACCTTTTATTTTATTTGTGTTTCCCATAAAGGGATTTTCAAGTGATAAAACCTTGTTTACCAATTACAAGTTCAAATTGTGAGGATGCAATTTATTTAAGGAGGTATAATGTGACACCCCAATATTTTATGAAATATTTTTTTTAAATAAATATAATATTTATGTTGTTATCATTATATGAAACACTGATTTTAACATACTTTAAATTAAACACTAATTTTATCTTGAATTATATGAAACACTGGGTGTATCTTATATTACACACAACACCGACTTTAAAAAAAACATGATATGCTATTAAAATATTATTATTATTTAATATGATAGTTAAAACATAGCCATTATAATGATAGTTATTAATAGTATTAATTAAATTAGGAAAATATATGGTTTAAAAATGTATAAAAAATTAATTATTTTGTGACCAATTAATTATAAATGAAAATAAAAACTATCTAAAAATAAAGGAAATAATTTTCTAAAAAATAATTTTTATATTAAAAAACATGTTTTACATTAATAAATTAAACAAATATATTTTTTTGAATTATTTTAATAAATTTTATATATTATATAATCAACTAAATGTTTAATATTTATTATATGTGTTTTCCAAAAAAGATATAAGAATAAAACAAATTTATACTTAAAACTATATTTTTCTAAAAAGTAATTTTGTCACCTTTTTCACACTAACTTTAAAATTATTTATTTCCAATTTTAAAAAAAATAATTATTTAAAAAAATAATGCTAATTTCTTAAATAAACATTTCAAAATTAAATTATGGTAAATTTTTTATAATTTTATGAGAAGATAAATTTTTTAATGAATAGTAAAAAATACTAGTTTTTGTTAAGAATTATCATTTATTTTAAAGTGTTTAAAAACATAAAAAATGATTTAATATTGTTATAAAGGTAAAATTAGTTAAATTATATATCTATTAATACAATTTATTTCATTAAAATTAATTTCATGTTTAACTTTGATATGAAAATTTTTTAAACATTTAATCATTTTCTCTTTGGAAAACCACTTTCTCATCTCGACCATGGAATTACTTTTAACTTAAATTATGCCGCTAATGTGAATGGGGTTTGGAAAAATGGATTCCATATTTTGAATAAGAATAATTTATATTATCTAATAATTTCAACTTAATATTTTACCATAATGAATAGCAAAAATAGAAAAAATTATTTATCGTCATTAAGGTAAAATGGGTTAACAGTATGTTAAACTGAAATAATAATGGTTAAAGTTGACCCAAACCTTATAAAAAGAACATTTTATGGATATATTTATAACTTATATCTTCTAGGATATATAATGGTCCATTATGGAGTCTTTTTAAATGAGAAAAATGTGGTTACACCTTTTTATTTTCAAAAATTGCAAGTGTTATGTTCACCTTGCTTACAAAAGGCCACACCCTCTCCTCTACTCCTCACACTTAAAAAACCCATTGTTTAAAATAATAATTATTAAAATAAATTTCTTAGTTACTTAATCTATTCATATAAGTATTATTTTGTTTAGAAATTCAACCTAATAATCCATTTGTTGCAAACCAGAAGAAGTTACCTGAAGAAGAGGTAATGCCCCTAAAAGAGCATTTTATTTTATTTCTCTATCCAACTCCTTAAATTATTATAGAACCATGGTGATATAATAACATAATTGACTTAAATATATGTAGTTTTTTTATGTTATTTCCATGAACTATATCCATCCTTACTTCTATTAAATGGGATATGGAATCATTATTTGTGTGTACAACGGACTACCGCCTGATGAACTGATGTTATTCATTTTCCATAACCACCTCCAATGACTATATATAATGTTGGATTTAATATTTATATATTATATTTATAATATTATTATACCTATTTAATTATAATACCACATCCACATACATACCTCTAAGCCCATTGGGAAAGGAATCACCTAGCTCATGTGTACGATGGATTATCACCTCGCGAACGATGTGAAGTGTTTTTCAGTTACGATTTAATTAGATGGTAATAGGGATATATTAAATTATTATATATTATATTTTTAACAAAATTATACTTATATAATTATTATACCACCTATAAATTTTTACTTTACATTTCATGGTGGATACGATAACATCGTTCGTGTGTACGTTGGACTACTACCTTATGAAGTGATGTTATTAATTATTCATGTATGTTTTACATATAGGGTAATAAGGAATATCTTAAATAAAAATATGTGATATATATTACATAAAAATATTATTTAATGGTAATATATCATTTACCCATCATTATTTATTTCCATTAGTAAAATGGATATAGCATTTAAGCGTACATACGGCTTACCCTCTCCATGAATGGGGTATTTCATTTTCTATCTCTAAATTTTATGGATTATTATAAATAAATATATACATAATATATAATATATTTATATAATGTTTCACATTATTGATATTATTTAACCATCATCAAATTATGATGATTGGAAAAAAAATAACAAATCAAAACATACACGAAGAAAAAAAGCAATTATTACTCGAAACATGATTTTATCATGGAATTATTGATAAACAGGTAATAAAAGGTCATTATTATATCATATATGGTATTATAAATATTATTTTAGTCATTTTATATATTTTAATAAACTTATATTTATTATAAAAGAGTTTAAAATGTGTAATAAGAAATTCAATACTTAAGGTAAGGGATTTTTATCCTCTCTTTTATTTCTCAGAGACATATGAAAATTCACCACTCATTTCATTTGTGTGGTGTATATACATAATATTTACATGTTATATAATAAATATCATTATTTTAATGATATTTAATGTATAATTTTATGTTATTATTAATTTGGGATTATGATTCAAAATATTACTAAAGCAGAAAGGGATTTTTCTTCTCACTTTTATATCATTGAGATACATGCCATATTCACCACTTGTTTCTTAAATATGGTGTACGTAACTTCCATGAAAGTATTTTATATTTATTATCATGAAACTTATTGTAATTTAAATATCCATTTTAGGATCACTATTTCATGGGGTTTACGGTTCAAAAGATACTCAAGCGGTAAGGGATTTTTGTCACAAATTTCCTTCTCTGAGACATATATCATGTTATGTACCTATATTCTTTTATAGTATGTATATACCACCCATTTTACATGTAATGTAATTTATTTATTTATTCTCATGGTATTTTAAGTTTCATTTAATTTTTTTCTTTCATGGGGCTTATGATTCAATGTTACAAAATTGGTAATGGTTTTCTCATACAATTTCATTGTTTATCAGGATTAATTATGATTATGTTTTTTATGATAAACTATTATGATTCATATTTCATGAAACTCATGGATATTATTTGTAATGTCCCGGTTCCAGGTGCCGCCCAAAGGTGCCCTGTACCCAGTTGGTCACATATCCTAAAGTTCATTTCCCCAAACACCATAGGTTATCAACTAGCAACGAGGTCCTTGTGTGTGACAGTGGGGAAACTATTACCTCATTGGTAGAGTAACACAGCAGAAATAAATAGATAGTAGTATCAGAAGCATTAATAATAACATTCAATAGTAAACAGTGGAATACTGCAAGTATATAAACAACTAGAGAACATATATAAATGATGCATGTCACGTATGTCTAGGAAAGTATCCAAACAAGTCACAATGATAGAATACAGTAATATACCAAAGTACAAAGTAAAAAAAGTAAATAAATCTAGAATCATCTCAACCCTCATTTTGGTATCATTCCCTCCATCTCCACAAAAATCAAGTACCTGAAGTAGAAGGGTGCTTGCCCTTATCTATACCTGCAGTAATATAATCTGTTTGGACCCAAAAGCATAACCCATACAGGGTGTGAGACGAATCCCAGTAGAAAACCACCCAAAGATCTATGCCTAACTGTCAATGAATATATATAGAAGTAAATATAAAAAATGAAGTGATAAACAAGTAAGTACACAAAATTAAACAATCCTACAGTTCCAACTATATTCATTTACCTTTATTAAATAAACAAACAAACAATCTAGAGAAACCCTCTGGGAAGTTCTCACATTCTAACTAATTTGGTTCCACTTAACAAAGACTCTCTGAGGAAGCACTCACTATCAATTCCCCATGTGGTCTCGTAATGGTAAAGTATAGACACTCTCAGGAAGCACTTAACATCCAATTCCCCCTATGGTCTCCAAAAGTGGAACTACAGACACTCTGAGGGATCACTCACATCCATCCCCCCAATGGTCTCGCAGTGTGAAAAGTATAACAGACACTCTGGGGAAGCCCTCGGCATCAATTCCCTCTATGGTCTAACTACACCAGGTTCCCACGACCCTGTGTAAGTCAATCGTGCACAAACGATATCCAGCAGCCAAAGTAAATCACAATATACTAATTGGATAAACAGCTACAAATCATACCATAGTATATCAAATAATATCACTCCATCCTACAACACTAGGCATGGAAAACAAAGTATCCTAATAGGCAGTTCCTAACCCAATGACCGAAACAATTAAACATGGGAAAACACATCCATATCATGGAAAAAAACCCTATTCACAATCCAATATCCCAACTCAAGATAATAAAGCATATCATGCATTGATAGGGTGAAATTCCATAAACACATAATACACTGAATTAGGGTATTGGGAAATTTTTCATATACAATTCAAAGAAAAACTACATAAAAGAACAAACCCCCTAACTCGTTATTATATGATCGATATAGTTGAATCCCATCTATTAATTCGACCTTGAATGTCGTATATCTACAAAAATGTATAAAACTTTCAACCAAGAATATCTCACAAAAGAAGATAAATAAAGAGAATATGCTCTAGAAAAAGGAATAACTCACAGATATGGTCCCAACACAACCGACGAAGTTTGATTCATAGAACGGACAATAGGTTAGGGGATCGGAGAAGAAATGTCAGCTTCGGTCGCTCCTATATGAGACGAATCCAAAATAAGAGATTTATGTGAATGATACATGACCCCTGTCTAATTTAACAAATAAAAATAAAAATACACAGTGTGGTCTTTAAAAGTACACAGCATGTATATGACTTTACTGTACTGTGCTTTAGGCGATCTCTAGGTCACCCCACATGGCCTTGTACTCGGTCGTTACACGACTAGTACATGGATACCCACAGAAACCAGGTACACAATGTGTACTCCTAAGTACACGTGTACTCCTTAAATTTCCAAAAAAAAAGTCCTATTTTTTCTAAAAAACACCAGAAATCAAGATACATGTCTAAAAATAAGATCCGAGTTCTTATAAACTTCCCCTATTAAATAAATTCATCCCTGAATTTTCCTAAGAAGGTGGTGAAGAAGAATCCTTGAACAACTCTGGCCACTGTGATCTCACATCGGTCCCCCTCTCCCAAGTCTTTCCATGTACTCATCTGTGCTGCCATAGCACCCATATCAGAGGAACAGACTGACCACAGAGAACCTTCGCATTGTGATCAACGATCTTGAATAGGTTTCTATTCGTATGAGGCATCCACATCCAACTCAACCTCCTCAGGTTGAAAACATGAGATGGGTATAAGAAGTAACGTCATAGCTAAGAAATTTGGAAGACGTTGTGCATAGCCCGGTGCCTCTAAGGTTACTGCAACTGATAGGCAACTAGTCCAACTCTCTCCAAAACCTCAAATGGATTGATGTATCTCAGTGCAAGATTTACTATCTCTTAATCCGCCTGTGTCCCAACCTTGGTGTGACACGTAGAAAAACCTAATCTCTGACCTCGAACTCTAGAGGTCGTCTCCATCTATCATCATAAGACTTCTATCATGATTGTACAGTATCCATCCTCTTATGAATCAATTCCTCCTACTCCGTGGTATCCTAAACAAGATGAGGTCACAGCATAGCTTCCTCTCCTACCTCCAGCCAATATATGGGTGATCGGAATTGCCTACTATACAAAGCCTCCTAAGGGTCCATCTGAATAGTTTCTTGAAAACTATTATTGTAGGAAAAATCCACCGGGGGTATGTTCTTCTCCTAAGAACCTACAAAATCAAGGACGCATGCTCGAATCATGTCCTCTTGCACCAAAATCATACACTCAGACTGGCCATCTTTCTAGGGATTGTAAGTTGTACTCAGAAGTATCTATGTACCCAAAGCCCTATATAGTCCTTGCAAGACCTGGGAAGTAAAATGGGCATCCCTGTCTGAAATAATAGAGGGTGGAACCCCATGTAAACGTATAATCACCTGGATGTACAACCTTCCCAAATCATCAACACTTATGGTCTTCCTGATTGTAAGAAATGTGAAACCTTTGTGAGTCTGTCAATGAAAACCCAAAATGCATCATTCCCTCAAGGTGACCTAAGAAAACCTTTCACAAAATTCATCAAAACATCATTCCACTTCCACTCAGAAATGGGTAACTACTGAAAAAGCCTTGATGGTCACTGATGCTTCACCTTCACCTGCTGATAGGTGGAATACCTCATTACAAATCTGAAAAAATCCTTCTTCATACTTGGCCACCAATACTGACGGTGTAGATCTCGATACATATTGGTGACACTAGGATGAACTGCCTAAGCTGAAGAATGAAAATCCCACATCAGCTCCTCATGTATGTCTGCTAACACCCATACGCGTCCATGGAAGCACAATATTTCATCCTCTCTCATGGCCCATCCAGTAATAGGGTTCTCTCCTGACACACCCTACCATAGAACTAGTCCTTTTGAATATTATAGTTTCTTCATTCTCACTCAATCAAGTAGAGTAGAGGTAACAGCTACAGAAGAAAGAAACATATGCCCATGTCTGTTTTACACCTCCAAATACATCTCAGAGAATAGATCTATAAGCTTCCACTCACTACTGGCCTCCTGAAAAATATGTATCTAAGTCCTCTTGTTCAACGAATCAGACACTATGTTTCCCTTCCAAGGTGTGTAGGTAATATTAGAGTCAATGGACTAAAGGTACTCAACTCACCTTCACTGTCTCAAATTCAGATCGTGTTTTGTGAAGATGTACTTGAGACTTTTGAGGTCGATGAAAACTGCAAAATGCTCTCCCAACAAATAATGTATCCAATAGAATGAAGCATGAACAATTGTATCCAACTCAATATCGTGTGTCGGGTAATTCCTCTCATTTGTCCTCAACTTCTGAGACCCGTACGCAACAACTCCTTCCCCTTGCATAAGAACTACTCCCAGCCTGATACCGGATGCATCACAGAAAATAGTATATCTCTTTCCCATATCTAGAAAAACTAGTATTAGTGATGAATTCAATATCCCTTTCATCTCCTGAAAGGCTGAATCACAGGATTCTATCCATAGGTACTTCACACCCTTCTTATTCAGGCCCATTAGTGGTGCTGCTAAGCATGAAAAGTCTTTTATAAAACTTCTATAGTAAATAGAAAACCCAAGAAAACTCTGTACCTCAAATACATTATTTGGTTGCTCCAAGGAAACTATTTCTTTCACTTTATCTAGGTCTACTGATACTCTTTTCTCTAAGATAACATGGCCCAAGAATTGAATCTGATGCATCCAAAAGTGGCATTTTGAGCTCTTAGTATATAACGGATTCTATCTCAGTGTACTCAAAGTGATATCAAGATGGGTATCATGGTCGTTTCAAGTGTGAGAGTACACCAAGATATCATCCACAAAAACTACCACAAAGGAATCCAAATATGGATGGAACACTCGGTTCATCAGTTCCATAAAAACTTCAGGCATATTCGTGATACTGAATGGAATAACCACATACTCATATAGACCATACCTACTTCGAAAGGATTTAAGAGGTATATCTGATGGTCTAACACATGAATGATGATAACCGGACCTCAACTCAATATTCAAGAACACCCAGGCTCCTCAAAGCTGATCAAAGATATCATCAATATTCAATGAGGGATATCGGTTCTTAGCCGTCAACTGGTTCAGCTTTCGATAATCTACACAACGTCTGAGTGTATTTTCCACCTTCTTTTCAAACAGGATAGGCGAACCCTGAGGAGAAGTACTGGGTAAGATGAAACCCTTTTTTTTAACTCATCTAACTGCTTCTTGAGCTTCTGTAACTTTGGTGTATACATCCTATACAGAGCAATGGACACTAGTGCTACTCCTAACAAAAGTTCAATAGAAAATTATACCTATCACTTCAGAGGAAAACCTAAAGATTCCTCTAGAAAGACATCCCTGAAACGATCCACCACTGGTGGAAAGTCAATCTGTGAAGTTCCCTGTTCATCCAGTTACAAACTAGCAATCTGGATTATAACTCCTCCCAAACCATGATGCTCAGGTCCTTCTCTGCTTTCTTGGACATCCCATTCACCCTTATTAAGAAACAATATACCCTCTAGTGACGTAAAACTCACCCTATGGTGATATCAATCGACAAAATCCTGAAAGGAAACTAACCATTGCATTCCGAGAATGAATTTGTATCCCATCATCTCTAAGACATAAAGGTTCCATAAGAAGTGACACCCACCAGCCTCAATAGGGAACTCCTTGCACTGACGTACTCTAGTTGTTCTATTCCCCAATGTTGTTTCCAGCATCAAGATATCAAAAGAGGTAAAGATACAGATCCCAAGTCTCTCGACAACAGTGACAGATATGAAACTATGGGAAGCCCCTATATTGAAAAGTTCAGAAGATAAAACCGATTCAACTAGAATCGTACCTCTAAATTTAGAGGGTTTGGGATACTACTTCAACTAGATCTTCACTATCACAAAAGCTTGACCTGAACTGCGGCCCTGTGAAGATGACTAAGATAACTGTGCTGATCCACCCTATGGTTGTCAATAAACCTATGTCTGACCACTGTAGTCATGACCTCCACCTCATCCTGAGCAGCTAGAATAACTCTACCCCTTAGTCTGATGTGGGACTGGTGGTCCTACTCCGGTACGAGGAGTCGAAATAGAACCCCTATCACCAGCTGCTGGTGAGAAAATCTGATAGAAACGCTGAATATAACCCCTCTTACATCAATATAGGCAATCCACTAGGTCTCTCAGACAATGTGGTCTCATATGAATGCTCTTCCACACTGGTAGCATGCCACTTGGACACTAGAGGAAGTATTATTTCTACTTGGATCTCCACATGTAGACTCCCTGTGGTGATTACTACTATCAGTCAGAGGGGTACTAACTCCGGATGCCAAGCCACCCTGGATCACATCCCCAGAATCCCTCATATTACTCTATATGATTAGCGCCTGGTTGACTATAGAAGTTATGGAAGTCAACCTGAATATGTTCACCTGAGATTAGATTTCATGCCTAAGACCATCCTCAAACGTCCTCACCAGAAATAACTCATCACCCCTAATAATGGGTGTGAAGCTTTATAGATCTATAAAGAAAGAAGAATACATCATGACTGAGAGAGTACCCTGCTCCAAACTCATGAACTCTTGGTATTGATCATCCCTCAAAGTATCTGGGAAGAAGTAATCGTAGAAGGCACACTGGAACTCATCCCAAGACATAACCTATTGGCGTCCCACCTGTAAGATCACATCCCACCATATCTTGTAAGAATCCCAAAGCATATAAGTAGCGAGCTTCACCCTTATATTTGGAGGCATATCCAGATGCTCAAGGATCAACATCATGGATTCTAACCATGAATCTGCAACCTGAGGTCCTCCATCCCCTGAGAAAGTAGGAGGATGTTGCAGCTGAAATACCAGCGTCATTTCTTCCATAGACAGGGTAGGATGCGACGCTCCTTGTAAGGTCTCCATGAACCTCATGAAGCCTTCTCATAACTATTCATTGGCACCTGTATCTAGAATAACGGCTGGTGCAAAGAAAGGAACAAGAGGAGGATCTGCTGGTAGTCTTTGATCTACCATGTCCAGTGTCTATTTACTGCCCTATATCTGGCATAAAACTGGAGGACGTCAGGGTGGAATGACTCTGCAAGGTCAATCACACACCTTAGTTCAAGAATCTCAAGGAATAAAACTTATAATTGAAAGAAAGGATTAGAAGGAAGAAAACATTCAAGTTCTTCAAAACATGGATACAAGGAGTGTATAACCCCTACACGTCATGTTCACTTAATCCATTACATGGGCGTGTTCTCCTTCTAACATTGGTCATGTGACACCCTAAACACACGGCGTGTTCTCCTTGGACATGGTGTGTACTTGAATCATTTTCCCCTGCCCAAATTACCCTACACGACTAACCCACATGGTTCTCTAAGGAAAAGACTACACGGCTAGTTTGTGCCAGACACAGCGTGTAATAGAAGGAACCCACTGACCCGTGTTGTTAGTCACATGGCTGATTACACGGTCGACCCCACATGGCGTGTTCAAGATGGACACGGATTGTACTACCTGAGTTTCAACTTCCCATGTCATTAGCCACATGGTCAGAGACATGGTTGACTCTACATGGTGTGTACTAGCTAGTTTTCATCCTCCTGTGTAGTTAGTCACACGGCCAAACACATGGTCTCTACAATACAGTGTGTACTTCAGGCACATAGTGTATTCAACCAAAGGTTACCCAACTCTATGTTTCTACTCACACATCCAGTCACATGGTTAAAGACTACACGGCGTGTATATACAGTATACAGTGTGTACTTAAGAAAATTTGGTCCCTCCCAAACAGAAGGACACATAGCGTGTATTCATCATCACACGTCGTGTATTCTGGGTTCTTCAATACAGTAATCCACTGAAACTACTCCAAAACCCCAAAAAAACACGGAAACAAACATTAAAGTGCCAAATTCTTATTTGTGGGGGCCCATACTCCCCACGAATCAAACTTGGAATCATATCCATGTATATCATAGTATAACAGTTCAATCAATCACATGATCCACCAAATTCCAATCCATGAGGGCCCCTAACACCTCAGGGACCAAAGTTTGGAACTCATCCAAAAGAAACCTTACATATTACAAATACCTTATCAATATCAGGTATTATATCAAGGAATTTATCACAACATCATGCATATCTAGAACAATACCTATCAAAACAACATGCAATCAATAATGTAGCCTAAATGGTATGAAAGGAATGCATGACATGTGATCTCTAAAAATTTCTTATATGATGCAGGAGATGGCATACCCTCATCTCATTAGGTTGAAATAGAAATAGAACCTCAATAATATCAACAATAACATCAAAAAACATGTGAATCATCAAACGGTGAAATCAAATCAACTGTAACAATTGTAAAACTAGAAAAAATTCAATATTAGAGGCATATTATCTTTTCCCTATACATGAGTTAGCTACTCTCGGTCATAGATTATTACAAACTACGTATTCCTTCATATCCATGTCTATAGGCTCCAAATAGTAAGTCGGGAAGAAAATAATTCCTTTGATTCCATTTTGTAATGTCCTGGTTCCGGGTGCCACCCAGAGGTGCCTCGTACCCGGTTGGTCACATGGCCTCAGGTGCATTTCCCCGAACACCAGAGGCTGCTGACTAGTAGTGAGGGCCTTGGGTGTGATAGTGGGGAAATTATGCTATCATTGTCATAGTAACACATCGGAAATAAATAGATATAAGTAGAGAAAGTGGTAATAATAATAGGAAAGAGAAAACTGCGGAATAATACAAGTAGATAAACAATTGGAGCACATGTATAAATAATGCATGTCACCTATGTCTAGGAAAGTATCCAAACTAGTCACAATGCTGGAATACAGTACTAAACCAAAGTAAAAAAGGAAAAAAGTAAATAACTACAGCCACATCACAAACCTCAGCTTGGTCCCATGCCCTCCAGTGCCACAGCAATCAAGAACCTGAAGTAGAAGGGTGCTTGCCCTTATCTATACCTATAGAAATATAATCTTGTTGGGCCCAAAATCATTACCCAAATAGGTTGTGAGATGAATCCTAGTAGGAAACCACCCAAAGATTTGTGCCTGACTGTCAGTGAATATATATGGCAGTAAATATGAAAAATTAAGTAATAAATAAGGAAGTACTCAAAAATAAACAATCCTACAGTTCCAACTACATTCATTTACATTTATTAAATAAACAACCAAATAATCTCAAGCAACCCTTTGGGAAGTTCTCACAGTATAAACCCTATGATTTGGATTAACTAAGACTCTCTGAGGAAACAATCACCGTCAATTCCCTCTTTGGTCTCATAACGGTAAACTATAGACACTCTAGGGAAGCACTCAATGTCCAATTCCCCTTGTGGTATTGCAATGTGGAACTATAGACACTCTGAGGGAGAACTCACGTTCATCCCCCCTATGGTCTTGCAACGTGAAAAGTATAACATACACTCTAGGGAAGCCCTCAGCATCAATTCCCTATGGTCTAACTACACCAGATTCCCCCATCCATGTGTAAGTCAATCATGCACAAATGATATCTAGAATCCAAAGTAAATCACAATATACTACTTAGATAAATAGTTATAAATCATACCATAGTATATCAGATAATATCACTCCATCCTACAACACTAGGCATGGAAAACAAATCAGCCTAATAGGCAATTCCGGACCAAATGGCTGAAACAATCAAACATGGGAAAACACATCCATAGCATGGAAAACAAACCCTATTCACAATACAATATCCCTATCAAATCATATCATGCATTAACCTAAAAAAGTTACCTAAACACGCAATACCCCGAACTAGGGTATTGGTAAATTTTTCACATATAATTCAAAGACAAACTATAGAAAGGCACAAACTATCTACCTCGACATTTTACAATCAATATAGTTGAATCCCAACCTTTGATTCTACCTATAATTTTGTAGATCTACAAAAACTTCTAAAACATTCAACCAATAATATCTCATGAAAGAAGATAAATAAAGATAATAGGCTCTACAAGAAGGAAGAACACACTGATATAATTCCAATAAAACTAATGGAGTTTGATTCGGAGAACAGACGGCGGGTCAGGGGCTCAGGGAAGAAACATCATCTTCGGTCGCTCCTGGATGAGAAGAAGCCAAAAGAAGAGATTTATGTGAACGATACGCGACCTCGATCTGATTTATCAAATAAAAATAAAAATACTTGGTGTGCTATTTAAAAGTACATGGCATTTATATGCTTTTACGAGTCCCCACTTTAGGCGGTCTCTAGGTCACCCAACATGGCCATGGACTCAGCGGTTACACAGCCATTACATGGCTACCCATGGTAACCAGCTACACGGCATGTACTCCTAAGTACATGGCGTGTACTCTTTAAATTTCCAGAAACTCCTCTTTTTCTCAAAAATACTAGAAATCAAGATTCATACCTAAAAAAAGATCTATCTTCTTACAATATTCTCCTATGGCTATGTCATTATAATACATGTTTTCCATTAATTTTCTTCTCTTTATGTGCTCAGGATACTAAAATAATATTTTTTGAAAAAATCACATGTATTTCTCTCTTCGGTCGAAAATATTTTTTCTTCCAAAACTAAGTTTTATAAAAATGTTTTCAAAAATATTTATAAAATTTCTAAAAAATATTTTTTAAATAAAATTTTACCCATTTAGGAATTCTTACAAAATGTTTTAAAAAGAATGTTTAGATCATTTTCCAAAAAATGTCCATTTTTTACCAAAAATGTGAAATTTATCTTTGTTTTAATGTGTACAACATGAATAGAATATCCCATAATAATGAAAATTATTTAATTTTAAGTTTCCTTTATAATTTTACAAGTTTATTTTTAAATTAAGTTATTTTTTAAAAAATGTTTTAAAATGTTTTTTACATTACAGAAAGTATATTTTCCTCAAGAAATTTTTCAAATGATTTTAAAATCCTTCTTATTATGTTTTAATGTTTATTGTAAAGGAATAGTATTTCAAAAATGTTTTATGATTTTATAGTTTTACAAAAAAAATTAAAATAAAATTTATTTTTCTCAAAATAATATATGATCTTTTAAAATAATTTTTCATGCAAACTAAAATCTGTTGATATTATTTATTCCTTACTAGACATATGATCCTAGGATACCATTATCATTCTTTATCTAGATGTTTTTTGTTTCATATGGAATAATTTTAATGAAACTTATTTCTCTTACACATGTTACACCATGAGAAAATTATTATAAAACCTGATTCTTTTCATGGGTTATGTTATGATGAAATGATGAAATGATTATGAAACCTACATCTTTTCCAGAAGTTATGATATGATAAAATATTTATAAATCCAATTAATTTCATGGGTTGTGATATGGTGAATTTTTTGTTTATATCTCATGAGATAAAGAGGACTGGAATGGGGATTAAAACTGATTTAGTAAGGAAATTTGTCAACTATGATGGTCTGAGGATTGAAACTTGACTATTATGATGATTTGGGTAGTTAACCCATTCCACTATGATATCCTTTGTAGTGTTCCTTGACTACTATGGAAATTATTTTCTATGCTTATGTGAATGAAAAAATTCCATGTCTTATGATAATTATCTTCTCTCATAGCTCATCTTATTTGATTTTCTTGTGATCAATGTATTATGAAAAACCAATATTTATTCAATGACTCAATATTATGATATTTTATATATATGGTATGGTTTTAAAATGTTATTATCGTGTTTTCATACCCTTATGCTCATGATATATTGATATCTCACTTGTTTAACATTACTAAGAATTAAAGAACAACCTTTATTATAATTCCTTTACCTGGGTTATAAAGGACGTTTTTTGTGTAGGGTTTTTCTAAGAAGTGTACTATGTGGTGATATTTTTATTGGATATGTTTATAATCTAACAAGAAATAAGAACATTTTGTGTCTAGTCTATAAATGCACTATACCTTTATAATCCTCAGGAATTTGTGTATGTGATGTAATGAGTATTCATCTATAAATATGTAATATCCATGTAAGTTAGGATCAATAAAATTTTACCAAATTTAATTCATATATGTGGCACAATTTAATTTAAAATTAAATGCACAGTTGAAAGTAAAAAATGGTTTTCCAAAGAAAAGGTTTTTACAAGTATATAAAGGTTTTCATTTCAAAATTGAATATAAAATTGGTTCTAATGACCTAAATTAATAATATAATCAAACTAATTTAAATTTTAAAAATATTTTAAAATAAAATGGTACATTTTAAATTCTTTAAGATAAAATAAACATTTTAATAAAAATTAGTATTTGTTACTATACATCAAAAAATTAATCTTTTCTAAAAAATCTCAAAAAAATCACTCTAATTTATTTTTTTCAAGTTAATTTAAAAACTGAAGATCATTATGTCCAATAAATTTTAAAAAAGTGGAAAAATAATTTTAAAATATGTGTGCCTAATGTACTGAAACCACATTTTATAAAAAAAATACTATTTTATAAGCATACAACTAGATTTATTCTTAGCCCATGAATATAAAAAATATTTGATTAATGGTAACACATTTGATTGAATAAAATATTTAAATTTCATTAAAATAATTCCCCAAAAGTTATTAATGTAATTTATTATGATAATAAAATGAACCCATAAAAAATAATTTTTCAAAAAAATTATTTTATATTCAAGTTATCTAAATTTTCATTTTAAATCAATTGATAGCCAATGAATTTAGTTTATACATGTATAAATCATATAATTTTCACAACATAGTTAGTAATATTTAAACCCACCAATTTATCAGTTAGACCTTCCTTCTCGCCCTTCTCAAATCCCGATTTCCTACCCTCCTTCCTAGCCATCGACCTCATCCCTATAGTCCTGAATCTTCATGGTGGTTACCCTAACCTTTCATTATCTCCCTCAAAATTCAACGAAGCCTCGTCTCACTTAAATATGACCCTGTTGGCACGCTTCAGGAATCATCATCCTTCGGTTTATGATTTTGACAGATTTGTATTCGCTTCTTGGGGTTTGCAAGACAGTGCGGTTGTGGGCCTCCTTGACAAGCGGCACATGATGATTTGTTTCTCGTCGGAGGAGGACCTGATCCTGGCGTGGTCCAGAGATCCTCGCATATACAACAGATCGCACTTCTACCTTTCTCGTTGGTCTTATGATTTCTACATGAAATGTGACAATCCGTCTATAGCTTTGTGGGTTAGTCTTCTCGAACTCCCCCTCCCCTTCCAAAACCCTACTATAATCCGTATGTTTGGTAATATGATTGGCCGATTCCTATGTTCGGATAGTAGAACCGAGTCTGTGTGTCATCCCATTTCCCCACGCATTTGTGTTGAGGTGGATACTTCCAAACCTCCTGTCGACTATATATGGATCACCATCGGGGAGGAATTCCAGTGCAAACAACCGGTGGTTTTTGAATCTTGGACAGAATTCTGCTCTTTATGTCATCGCATGGGGAATTTATCCACTGCTTGTCGAAAGAGTCACTCGATACACCCTGGGGTGGTGAATGATGTTCAACAAAATGGGTTTGTTTCTCCTTCGGCTCTCTCGATCATCAATCAGGGGTCTAAGGAAGTAACAGGACCTGAAGAACCGAAGGTATCGGATATCTTTAATTCCTTGAAGCGTGATTTGGGTGACAACAATCAAGCTGGATTGGTTCTGGAAGCGGATCACCCATTTGTTCCTTTGGTTTCTCTTTCATTTTCTAATACCATGAATAATGGAGGCTTAGTTCCTCCACTTCCAAGTCCCCCATCTTGGGTTTCACCAAACAAGAATATTTCAGTCCCTTAGAAGAGAGGATCTTCAGGATAGAATGATGATTCTATTTTCTATGGTCATGCCCCTAATCATGTAAGTGTGGCTGATGCAGCAAGTAAGGGAGTGTCCAAACTGAAAATGATCAAGCAAACATCATTCTCATTAACCGTTTTGAAGTTTTGGTGAAGGAAGGTCCAATTGAGGACCAGGAAACAGACCGAATATTTAGTGGAGGTATGAAGGCCGACTTCCGAGTTCGGGCCCTGGGGACTTCTCCAGATGTGGGCGCACCTCTGGAAGTGGAATATCCCTCGGGTGTTCAGATTCTCTCTGAGGGGGAGAATTAAGCTTAGTTCTCTAGCCAATTTTCTATTAGCAGTGAGGAGGGAGCAAGAATTAGAAGTCTCCATAGCCCAAGGAAGAAGAAGGGTCGGAAGGGGCACCATGACGCGGGGAGCTACATTGTGTCTAAAGGGAAGGGATATAAAGGGATTAAGGACTACTCCCAGCTGCCTAAGCCAATGCAAACAAGATCTTCTAGTAAGGAAAAGGACAGTAAACCAAAACCTCAAAATCTGGAATGTTCTGGCCAAAGAAGTGGAAAGCTTAAAGCTAAGTGCAGAGATATCCACAATCAAGGGGAGGGTGTTGTGGCAGGAAAGAAGGAAGGAGAGCGGACTCAATATCTTGACTTAATTCTTGATTCTAATGGAGAAATTCATGAAAATGATATCAAACTTAATGTCTCAAGGGAGGATGTTTAAATAATTCTTGAAAGAGAGGTTAAAATGGATGTTATTAAGGAGAAAAGGGACTGGATCAACCACTAATATTTTATTTTCGCACGGGGTTTCAATGCAAGAAAGATCAATGGGGAGGAATATATTCAAACTTGGGACAAGCTTGCTACCCGCTTTGAAGACTTAATCCGGGATGACCCGAGCATGAAGGTTGAAGCACTTCAATGGGGATTATATCGGGTATGCAGATCCAACAATATTAGTCTTGTTTTCAACAACTTTGTGATATCCTTTTGTGTTGGTTGACCTTCAGATTTGTTTGTACTTGTGTGGTTTCGCACTTTTCCGCAAAAGTGTTTTAATAAAAAATTTAATTTTCAGTCGGTAAGCTATCGAAAAAATTAAATTTATTTGAAAAAAATATATTTCCTAAAATATCAGGGAGTTACATGGAGGATCAAAAGATAGATAGTTTTCCTAGAAGTAATCATTTTTTCCTATTCCCACATGGATATCCAATATCACTACAACAAAACCTCTCTTTAATAGCACATAAAATTGGTTTTATTAGCGCTAAAAATTCACTAATGTTGTAAGAGCCTTTAAAAGTCGATATCTTTTTTCAGTGCTACTTTTATTAGTTTTTTTACACTAATAAAACCATATTCATCAAAAATCATAAAATAAATGATTAAAGTAGGTATCATTAGCATTAATAAATTTTTTAGCCACTCATGACCCACCGCATCAAATTTGTCAGTTCTTACCATAACCCCTATATAATCACCCCTAACCTCTCATGCCTTTATTAGTTCTCACCCGACACCTATATCAGTGATAACCTATGAAACCACATAAATTTAATACAACTTATTGAATAATTTATTATATAAATATACATATAATACAATCCCAAAATATCATGGGGCCTAACATCATTATAAAATTAGATACATAGAACATTAACTTGAAATAGGGATACAATAACATTAATAAAACAACTAAACATGATCTTAAAACCCATTGATATTATATTGTGACATGGGATAACTTGGGGACATATATAATAAATGGTGGAGCTTTAAAACTCTTATATTTTAAAAGAACAATATGTTTCATCATGTATACAGCACGCAACACATAGGTTAAAAGAACAATGAAATATTATTATTTAAATATGAACATTATATCCTAGGTATTGAATTGGAGGGTATGAAAATATTCATAAAGTTTTTATATAAATTATTTATTAATAATAAATAAATATATAGTTTTTAGTGAAGTCATTTTATACTTCAAAAATACATTTTCTTCAAAAATATATTTTCTTAAAAAATGGTTTTATTTTTGCATTTTTTTTGTGGGAATTATAATTAATTTAGAAAAATATTAGAAAATATATTTTATAAAATAAAAATATTTTTTAAATTATTATATCAAAATTAAAATAGGGTTAAATTTTGGGATTTTTCTGAAAAGATTTATTTTCCAATGAATAATAAAAAATACTGATTTTCAATGAAAACTATATTTTTTATTCAAAAATTTAAAAAGTTAAATTTTATTATAAAATGGGATAAAAGTAAATTTAGTTATATTGGATTATTAATAATTCAATTAAGTTCATTTAAATAAATTCTATATTTTAATTTACTATAAAATCATTTTTTATACTTAAAAGGGCATTTTCTGAAAAAATATTTTTCATTTCATTTGTCTTGTTAATATTAAATTAATTTATGTCACTTATTGAAGTTAAATCTTGGAAAATATATTTTACATTTTCAATTAGGATTTATAAATTTGTTAAATATTTCCCATCTATTTTGTCATTATGAATAGTAACTATAGAAAATAATTATCACCATGGTAAGGGTAAATTGAATAATTAAGATTAAAAATAATGTGATAAGGCATTAAAAATCAACTCAATAATTAATTTCATTTCCTTTTATGAGTATATTTCATCAATAATAATATAAAAATTAAAAATATGACATTTTTTCTATTTGTATATAATTTTGACCTTTATAATATTTAAGTGATGGTTAAAGACAAAAATGTCAATTTTCGTCTTTTAATAACTATAATATTTTTTACAGGGATAAATAAAAATTATGTTATGTTATAAAAATATATATTAAATATGAATTAATTATATTTGTCATGAAAATTTATTTTAAATTTTTTATTAATTAAATAATATGCATAAATGCTTGCGCAACACCAACATAGTATTTATGCAATTAAGAGATAAATAAAATAAATTATTTTAAAAATATTAAATGTAAAATAAATTGTATGAATTATTATGTTAGAAGAATTTTATAGATACATATAACAATTTAAGTATGTTGAATTTATTATATTTTAATTTCATTGTTGTCTTGTTCTTTTCAAAGTCAAATTAAAAGAATGTTTCTTAAAATGATATTAATGATATTTTATAATAAATAATATTTTATTAAATTATTTAAAATTCCATACAATAATATTCTCATCCAAATTATTATAATATTGTTTTAAATTTAAATCATTTTCCATTTATTATCCAATTTTCCTTTTATGGTGACTATATTGACCCTTAAAGAGTAAAAATCATTGTTATCACGGTAATTATAAAAATGGGTTAACGCTAGTTAAAAAATTATAAGGTAAAAAACAAATATAAAATTGTCTAAATTTTATTTAAAGGTATTATTTAAACCCATAATTATATAATATTAAAATTATATTAGTTTCATCATTTTTTATTAAGATTAATGTATATTAATTTAATACTTTAAGTAATTCCAAGAGTACCCATCCTCCCTCTTATAAAAGGGAACCCCCTCTCCTCTTTTCTCCATGCTTAAAAAACCTTTTATTTCAGAAAATATATACCCAAATCCCTTAATTACATCCCTCCTCACATACTAGATTAATTTTTATTATCATAAATCTAACCTAAGAAGGATTTAGTTATAATCCTAAAGAGGTTGTCTAGAGAAGAGGTATAGATCTTAACTAAGAGATTTCATTTTATTTTTTCTTATAAAACTTAAAAATATTATTCAACCACGATGATATAATAACATTATTATATCCCATATAATGATATTTTATTATATTAATTTCATTACCTACATCCATATCCTCTTCAATAAAATGGGAAACAAATCCATCATTCGTGTGTACGACAAACTACCACCTCACGAACCGATGTAATTCATTTTCCATCACCTCCTCTCACGGATAGTCATAATTATGGATTTAATATATATATATATATATATCATGAAATATTTTTTAATTTTTAAAAATTAATATATCATATATTTTCTTACTTTTTGATTCATTGAAAAATGATAATGTCGCTTGTGCGTACGTGTGGATTACCACCACTACAAAGAATTGGGATTCATTTTTCATTAACACATCACATAGATGGTATATATAAGTGGATTTAAATTAATAATATAATATTTATGATATTATGATAATTATATAAATTTAAATTAACACTTACCTTTTTTTAGTGGTTATCAAAGAAAAATGGAAAAGTTACTCAAGCGTATAGACGGCCTACCATCTCCGTGATTGTAACACAATTCATTTTTCAAATCCATAATTCATGATTTGTTTAAAAATTATAATTGATGTATTAAATTAGTGATTATTTTATGATTATAATTTCTTAAATTATGGAATAATGGCTTCTTCTACTATAGTCAACTTAAAAAAGTCATTTTGGACATATAATCCAAATATCGTCACAATGTCTGACATGAACTTAGTTGATTAAGTAATTAAATATAATTCAATTCATTTGATAGCTTCTTTTTCACACAACACTGAGATGAAATGAACAGTAATATACTATTAAATAGTAACTTGACCGCTGTAATAATAATGTGACCATAAGGAATGGTAGTGTAACCATTATAATAGAAACCTCACATGTAAAAGTATAAATAAAATTTAGGAATCTTACAAATGGAAATATGATATAATTATAAAATAGGTTATGTAAATAAATTTTTTAAAAATGATAAATTAGTTATTGGTATTTTTATGAAAAATAAATGTTTATTTATAAATTTATAATTAATATAATGATTTAAAATAAAATTTATTATAATAAAATATATTCATAAATTAATATTTTGTTTTATGATTATAATATAATTTTATGATACCTTAATTAATTTTTCATTATGTCGCAATAACAGTTATAATCTTAAAATCATTACTTTTTGAATAAAGGATGATTTTAATTAAAAATTAAATTTCTCACATTTCAAAATTATTTTCAAAAAAACTGATTCCATTTTTTATTCTACATGATAAAAAATGGTTAGGTTTTAGTTTTTGTATTTTTCTAAAGTATTTTATTTTTTGTGATTAGTGAAATACATTAATTTAAGGTATAAGTAAATAAATGAATTACTAACTCATGAATAATATATGGATGAGTTAAGAACCCATTGGTTCAAACTCACATGAATTATTTACTATATTTAGTCATAATAATCATCACTATTGATAATCTTGAGCCAAAATAATGAATAAATTAATAAAATAATCAAAAAACACTCTTCTCCTCTACTATAAATACCTCCCTCGCCACCACTTCTCCTCACACCTTCCATACCTTGAATGATGTCCAATTTCAACCCAATAATATTACCAAGTCTCTCCCACATGTCTAAGAGAATTTTTCATCAACAAATGACCAAACCCAAGTCCCTTAAGGGGGTTCTCATGGTTAATAATTGAAGAGGTAAAACCCTTAATCATCCCCTTTCATTTTCATTTATTTTTTTTCTTTTATTATCCTTCCCTCACCTACTCTATCAAAAATGCATGATTACTCAAATATATTATATATACTTGAATTTTATTATTTTAATGTAAAATATATCATCCAAACCTTTATCCTCTACCATTTATTCTAAAAATGAAAATAACGTCTCTGATGTGTGGATTTACTACCATCGTGGATGATGTGTTTTAATTTTCCATTACCGACTTCATGTCTAGTCATATAACCATTCTAATGGTTAAAATAGATTTTAAAATTTATATTAAAACTTATTTAGTATTTTGGAACTAGTATATATACATAATATTAAATAATAAAACAAAAATACTCTGTGATAATCAAAAATTTACCAAAATAAACTACCATTCATCGTTAAAATTTTATCTAATGAATCATCCTAGGATCTAAAAAAATGACATATAAGACCATTTAATCTTATTTAAGTCCATTAATAAAATATAATTTTAATTATAGAGAATTATTTCTTATTTTACATGATATTCCATACATGTATAAAAATGAAGCAATCATGAAAACAAAGGAACCGAACACTCCCAAATGACAAAATTGAATTTTATAACCCATAGAAAACTCCATAAATGAATTTAGTAAAATTAAACTAAATAAAATAAATATTGAATATATTCTAAATTAAATTATAAATTAATCAAATTTTATTATCCATGACATTAAGTGAAAGTGAAAAACACTTTCAGACATAAGGTAAGGGATTCTCCCAAGACCTCCATTTTTCCTTCAAGTTACGCTTTCTCTCTATTTACAAAAATTTAATTATTAATTATTATTATATAATCTTCTTAAATTCTATTTTTATATACAAAATATATTTAACTAGATCAATTATTCTTTCTTTGATAATAAATACATTTTTTATAAGGACTCATTTTCAATTATTTCCGATAAGCAAGCCCGATTAAAGGGAACTTCCAAATTTCTTACCCTTTTTTATATAATATCCATTATCTATTTAAAGATGAAAATATTTTTATAAAATCAATCATTTTATAATGAAAAAATTTCTTTATTTATATTGGGTTTTATACAAAAAAAAATCATTTTTATATTTTACAGATTCTTTAATATTTTCCTTAAAATGCACTAAATAGACCCATTTATAAAGTTTATTAAACACTCATTTTACATGTTTTCACTTCATTTAGACATCATTTATCACAATCTGTGTCTATTTTCCATTATTAATTTACAAGTATGATTTAAATCCATTCTATCATGGGCTCCATTATGATATTCCCTTTCGTTATTCCTTATTCACCACTTATTCCTTGTGAGTGGTGTACATTTACTTCTCTTTAATTTTTCATCATCATTCATTGAATATTTCATTAAATATTCATATTTCTTATATGATGGATTTTATGATTTCCTTATTTGGGGACAATTTTTATAGATTGTTTTTTCTTTGAATATTGTTTTAATTTGGGAAATATTGATGAATCTATATCCTCTACTCAATATGGATATTTTGATAAGTCATATTATTCAGGAATTGAATATATGTATATAGAATGATTTGGACATGCAGTGAAGGGTGGTTCCCATTTATACATATCCCTAAAAGCATTTATAGGTCTCATGAGATAAAAAATGGCGACAAACACATTTTGTTTGTTTCCAAGAAGAATTAGATGGATTTTTACCCACATAATTAAACCCTATTGATGGTATACCGGTTCATGTTCTAGATACATGACTTCCAATGATTATATATTTTCTTCATTCATTATTCAGTTATTAATTTTCATGAGATTTTTGCTATGAAAAAATCTATGCATGCATTTACATTATTAGTTTATTTATGGAATGTTTTTTTCAATTATTTACCTTGTCATTATGATTATGACTTATTTACTTTTATTCACTTATTACTGATTCATGTAACCCTTAATGGTAATTTATCTCACCCCTTTCATTTTCTTTCTTTCATTGGGTTTTGAAGATGAAATCATTGAATAATTTTAATGGAAGTAGTTTTATTTTTCTTTTTTATGATTTATGTTTAATTACTAATGTAATAAGGGAACCATATATGTATATAGTTATTTAAGACTACTAAACGGATCTATACTTGGTGATATGATCTCTTTTATCTATGAAATTGTAATAAAATGACCACCTACTCTGGGCTACTAGGGTTTATGATGTTACAATTGGTATCATATAATATCTAGTAGAAACCAGGGGAGTGAGATATTAAGTAAACATGAGAATTATAATAATCCCTTATTGTGAATTTTTGGCACAATACTCAAAATGCTTGTGAGATAACTTATTGTGTGTAGTTATTTAGTGATGAAGCCTAATGGAAGGAATTAAATCAATACTTGTAGTCAATGTAGGGATTTCCCTACTGATAAATTCAAAAAAGTTAGTGTTGGAGTAGATCAGATCTGGACCATATTATAAAAACTTACTCAGTTTATGATGAATAACTATACTACACCTATGTTGGATCATTTAATGTTGCAAAATACCCCATTTTTTTGTGAGACTACTAATCCATCAATAGCTAAGAAATGGATAATGTCCCTTCAAAAGATATTTCCAACATTGGGTTGTAATTAAAGTGAAGAGGTCATACTGGCAGTATATTTTCTCAAGGTAGATGTTGATCAATGGTGGTAATTGATTCAAAAAACTAAGGTGGAATAAGAAATAGAATACATATAATGGAGAACTTTTAAAGTATCATTATTCAAAAAATATTTCACTTATGAACAATGAACTGAAATGAAGTGAAATTTTCATATCTTAAAGAAAAGGGAAGAATAGAGTGTTATAGAGTATGAGGCCACCTTCACATGACAAGACACATATGCTATAGATAACATACGTGAAACGTAAAACATTATTGATCATTTATTTGAAGTTATTAATCCAACTCTCTGAAGGTAAATGTATTCTCAAAATAATTCATCATATGATGAAATAGTATTATGTTATATAAAAATGGAAAAGGAATTTTATATATCCTATATGTTAAAGGGAAATCAAGAGAATAATAGGTCTTCTGATAACCATGGAAAAAGTGAAGCATGAAATAAGAAGAAAAGAATGATGCAGTTTCCATTATATGAGAACTGTGGAAACAATCATCTTGATAAATGCATGAAAGAAATGGTAGTTTTATTTTAGTGTATAGAATAGGTTTATCAAGCTAATGATTGTAAGGGTAATAGAAGAATAAATGATTTTAAATGATTCAATTGTAATGAAATGGGTAATTATTCAAATCAATGTCCCATGTGTCAGGGGAATCTTCCAAAAAAGAGGAAAAGGGTAGATATACTTGTTTATTTTATCATTACAGCTAAAGTAGAAGTAACTAATGATATGGTGGCAGGTGCATTAATTTGATATTAAAATCTATCCAATGATTTATTTTATTCCCGATCATCACACTCTTTTATATCTACCCATTCTTCCAATAAAATAAGACATTTCCCTTTTGATTTAACAAATAATTTATCATTAAAAATTATTAGGGGGTGTCTCATAGCATAAAAATAATTTTGTTCAATCCTTTTTATGACACAAAATGTGATTTAGTTGCTTACCTTATCATCATACCCATGGTTGACTTTGATATAATCCTTAGTATGGATTTTCTTAAAAAAATATGATGTGAAGATTTATGGCAAGAATAATGAAATTATGATCTCTAAGGAAGATGTATAATCCCTTATCATTAAAGGAAAAAACTTAATCATTTGATTCTTATTAAGATTCACCCCAAGAAACTCTAGTTAATGAAATTAATATAGAGGAAGATCAAACAATAATTAGGGATGAGGAAAGTAATCTTCGAATTGAGGATGTACCAATTATAAAGGAATACATTGATGTATTTCCTAAGTAATTATGTGTTCACCACCGAGAGTGTGAATTTGAATTTACCATTTATTTATTCTCTTATACAAGACCAATATCAAAGTCTCTTTATATAATCTAAAATGTAAAATTAGTGGAGTATAATAAAAGATTAATAAGGGATTTATTCACCCACAATTTTCTCCATGGGGATTCCCTATTCTCTTTGTAAAGAAGAAGGTTGGATCCTTAAGTAAGTACTTTTAATATTGATAAATCAATGAAATTGCAATAAATAAAAAGAACCATCTACCTCGTATTGATGATTTATTTAAACAACTCCATGGAGTTGAATATTTTTTAAATATTTAACTTCATTCTTGATATCATCAATTGTGTTTATAGAAGGAAGATATTCCAAAAATAGAATTTTGAACCAGGTATGATCATTATGAGTTTATAGTAATTCCATTTAGACTAACTAATATAACCTATGTTTTCATGGATCAAATGAATAGAGTATTAAAAGAATATATTGTTAATTTTTTGTGGTATTTATTGATCATATATTTTTGTACTCCAAAATCTATGAGGAACATGAGAACCAAAAGTGAATTATTCTAAAGACTCATAGAATAAAAGAGCTATACGGTGTTTTTAGAAACAATGAATTATAGATTTAAATAGTATCTTTCATTGGCCATGTAGTATCTAAGGATGGAAGTTCAGTTTATCCTTCTAAGATAAAGGCAATCCATAAATGGCCTACACCAACAAATATAACTAAGGTATTTAGTTTCATTGGTTTGGAAAGTTACTATCAATGTTTTTCTAGAATTTTCTCACTTGTCTAACTCGTTAACCAAGCTCACGTGCAAAGGGGTTAAGTTTGTATGGACAAAAGAATGTGTAGATTGTTTTTAATAATTAAAGAGAAGATTATTTGATGATCCAATTATTAATCTACCATCATGAAATGATGGGTTTGTGATATATAGTGATGCATTAAAGAATGTAATGGGTTGTTTCCTTAGAAAAAATGATAACGTTATTGCATATTCATCACAGAAGTTGGAGATACATGAAAAAAATTCTCCAACACAAGATATTGAGTTATCATCCTTAATATTTTCTATGAATATATAGAGATTCTATCTCTATAGTGAAATATATGAGATATATATAGATCCCAAGAGTTTGAAATGCATCTTTACAGAGAAATAAATTAATGTGGGCCAAAGGAAGTAGCTCAAATTTCTTAAAGAGTATGATTTCTAAACACACTAAAACCCAAGAAAAGTAAATAAGGTAGAGGATTTATTATGAAGGAAAGATCATGGACTTATAACCCAAATGTAGATTAATAAAGATCCTTTGTTAATAGATTTATTAAAGATGGATATGGGAATAGTTAAGAAAGAGAAAATGTCATTCCTTTCTCAAATGATTGTGAAACCATCTTTATTAGAGAAGATAAAAATCACTCAATCTGATTAGGAGAATTTTCAAAAGAAAATTAAAGCCATTAAGGATGTAATATTGGAATACTTTGTGTATGGGGATGGATTTATAAAATTTTGAAAGAGGTTTTGTTTTCCAACAATACCGGAGATAAAAAGGGAATTGTTAGATGATGCTCATAGCTCAAAATTATCTATACACCCTGTTAGTACCAAGATGTATTGCGATCTGAAGGATAATTTTTTGTGGGATAATATAAAGTGGAAAATTACTGACTAAGTGTCAACGTGTCTAGTTTTTCACTAAGTGAAGTCTGAGAGACAACATCCTAGAGGATTTATAAGAACTCTACTTATTACTATGTGGAATTGGGATGAAATTATGATTGACTTTGTTATAGAACTACCAAGGAAACCTAGAAGGAATGATGCAATATGGGTTATTGTTAGTCATATTATAAAATAGGAACATGCTATTTATATAAGATAAGAATATACTATTGGGAACCTAGAAACAATCTATATTAATTATTTTTTAAGACTTCATGGTTCACTTCTATCGATTGTTTCTGATCAAGATCACTGTTTTACATCAAAATTATGGAAGAGTCTTCAAAAGGCTCAAGATACTGAGTTTCATACTACTAATCACCCTCGGAATGATGGAAAGTCTAAAAGGACTATTAAAAAAATAGAAGTCATGTTGAGATCATTCTCACTTTACTTTCAAGATATGTGGGATCAGTATTTGACTTCATTAAAATTTTCCTACAATAATAGTTTCTATTCTTATATTTATATAGCGCCATATGATGCATTATATAGAAATAGATGTTTTAATCCTACTTGTTATGATGAAGTTTTTGTGAGGAAAGCTATAGTCCTAGAACTTATTGATGAAAAAAAAGTTAAAGACTATTCAGACTCATATCAAAGTGTCTCAAAGTAGATAAAAGAGGTATGCTAACAACTGGATAAAGGATATGAAATTTCAAGTGGGAAATCATGTATTTATAAAATTATCTCCATGTAAGTGTGTCATAAGGTTTGGTAAGAAAGGGAAACTAAGCCCCAAGTACATCAAACCATTTTAAATACTATAATGAATTGGAGCTATAGCATATCGATTATAAAAGCCACAAAGTATCTCAAAAGTTTATGATATGTTCCACATATCATTGTTAAATAAGTATATGCTAGACCCCACACATGTACTCACCTATGAAGAAATCTAAATAGAACCTTATTTTTTTTAATATGAAGAGCCTATAGTGATTCTTTATATAAGAGATCATGTATTGAGATACCATACAACATTAGTGGTAAAGGATTTATGGAGAAATAATAAAATGGATGAAAGGACATGGGAACCTGAGGATGTATTGAAGAACCACCCTCATCTATTTAGAAGGAAATATTCAAGAAAACATTCAAGTAAAAAATGTATGATGTAGAGACTAATATAACACCCCAGTTTTTTATGGTATATATAATCTTAAATAAATTCAATTAATTCAATAGCTTATGTGGCACACAACACACAGCTTAAATGAATAGTAATATGCTATTAAATTATAAATTGATTGTTGGAATATTAATTTAACCATTAGAAATAGTAATGTAACCATTTGAATAGTAACCTCACCTATGAAAGTATAAAAAAATTTAGGTATCTTATAAATGGAAATATGATATAATTATATCGTAGTTTATGTAAGTAAATGTTTTAACAGTGATAAATTAATTGTTGGTATTTTTGTTAAATGTAAATGTTTATTTATAAATTTATAATTAAAATAATGATTTAAAATAGATTTATTTTATTAAAATAAATTTCTAAAATAATATTTTGTTTTCTTATTATTATAAGATAATTTTATTAGACCTTAATTAATTTTTTGAAGTGTCACAAAATGAGTTATAATTTTAAAGTTGGTATATTTCGAATAAACGATGATTTTTATTAAAAATTAAATTTATCATATTTATAAAAATTATTTTCAAAAATTGTGTTATCTGTTTAATTATAAGTGTCAAAAAATGGTTAGGGTGTATTTTTTGGATTTTTCTAAAATAGTTTATTTTTTCTATAGTGAAATATGATAATTTGCGGTATAAGTAAATAAATGAACTATTGAGTCATAGATTATTTGTAGATGAGATAAGAATCCATTGGTTTGAACTAAAATGTATTTTATAGTACATTTATTCACAATAATCATCACTATTGATAGTCTTGGTCTACAATAATAAATAAATGAAAAAAATAATCAAAAAACACCCATATCCTCCATTATAAAAACCACCCCTTCCTCACACCTTGAAAGATTTAATGATTGTCCAATTTCAACCCAATAATCTTTACAAGTATTTACCCTACATATAGGATCATTTTTTTAATAAAATACCATTCTCAAATACCTTAATTATGTTCTTAAGGAAAATAATTCAATAGGTAAAACCCTTGATCATTCCCTTTCATTTTATTTTATTTTATTTTATTTTATTTTATTTTCTTATCCTTCCTCACATCCTTTATCCAAACATGAATGATAACTCCAATATATTATATATATTATAATTTAATTATTTTAATGAATAATCAATAATCAAACCCCTTCTCCTCTCCCTTTTATTCTAAAAATGAAAATATCATCTTTGATATTTCGATTCACCACCATCGTGGATGATGAATTTTCGTTACCCATTACCACCTTTATGGCTGGTCATATAACCATTATAATGGTTAAAAAATATTTTTAAAAGTATATTAAGACTTATCTAGTATTCCATAACCAGTATATATATATAATAATAAATAATAAAACAAAACTAGTTTGTGATAATTAAAAATTCACCAAAAAAATTAACATTGGTCATTAACATTTTATCTAATGAATCATCCTCATATCTTGAAAAAAAATGATATATAAGACCATTTTATCTTATTTAATTTCATTTATAACATATAATTTCAATTCTAGATAATTATTTTCCATTTTATATGATCTTACATACATGTATACAAGTAAACCAATCATGAAAACCAAGGAAATGAACAATACCGAACAACAAAATTGAATCCTATAACTCATCAAAAAGGATTTAAATGAAATTAATAAAATTATAAAAAATACTATATATTTTTAATAGGATATGGAATAAATTATTAATTAATATAATTTCATTATCCATTACATTAAGTGCAAGTTAATAACACTTTCAGACATAAGGTATGGAATTCTCCCTGAACCTCCATTTTCTTTTGGGTTACGCTTTCTCTCCATTTACCCCAATTTAATTATTAATTATTTTTATTTACTCTACCTACTTTATTTTTTTATGCTCCAAATATATTTACATAGTTCAATTCCTCTTTCTTTGATGGTAAATACATGTTTTATGAGGATTCCTCTTCAATTCATCCTGATAAGAATGCCCGATTAAAGGAAACTTCCCAATTTCTTACCCTTTTTCAAGTAACATCTATAATATATTTTAAGTTGACATTATGTTTATAAAATAACTCATTTTATCATGAAAAACTATATTTTTTAATGTTTTAGTTTTATATAAATAATTATTTCTTTTTTCATTTTAAAGACTCCTTAATATTTTCCTTAAACCGCATAAAAGTGGCTTATTTCTAAAGTTTCTTAAACCCCGCTTTTACATGTTTTTACTTTAGTTTAACATAATTTATCAAGATATATACTTAATTCCCATTATTAATGTCCAATTTTGATTTAAATCCATTATTTCATGGACTCCATTATGATATTCCCTTTGGTTATGCCTTATTCTCCACTTATTTCTTGTGAGTGGTTTAGGTATAATTCCCTTTCTTTTATAATCATCATTCATTGAATATTTCATTAAATATAAATATTATTTATATCATGGATATTATTACTTACTTTTCCATGTAATGTTTTTACATATGTTTTTTCTTTGAATTATGTTTTAATTGGTGAAATATTAATGAATCCATATCCTCTACTCAATAAGGATATTTTGATAAGTCATATTGTTCATGGGGTGAATCTACATATAAAGAATAATTTGGACTTACAGTGATGGGTGGGGCTTGGTAATAGATATCCCCTCGATTCATTTACAGGTATTGTGAGATAATATAGTTGTCAAAAAACCCTGTGTGTTTGTTTCTAAGAAGAATTAAATGGTTTTTTCCCACAGACATAAATCTTCTTGATGCTATAATGCTTCATGTTCTAGATACATGATGTCCAAAAATAGTATTTTATTTATTAAATATTTAGTTATTATTTTCCATGATATTTTCACAATGACATAATCTATGGATACATTTACATTTTCAATTTATTTATAGCACGTATTTTCAAGTTACTTACCTTTCCATTATAATTATGACTTATTGACTTTTCTTCACTTATTATTGATTCATGTAACCCTTAATAAGAATTTTTTCTCACCCCATTCATTTTATTTATATTCCCATGTTATTAAGATTAAATCTTTGAATAAGTTTCCTTGAAGAAGTTTTATTTTCCATTTTTATGTTCCATTTTTAATTTCTAATGTAATAAGGGAACCATGTGTGTATCTCATTCTTCAAGATAACTAAATCGATCAATCCTTGGTGATTTGATCTCTTGTATCTATTCCATTATAATAAAATAACCATTGAATCTAGGCTACAAGGGTCGAATTTGTTACATTATTCTATAATGAAATGTTTATGAACCCCATTTCTTTTATGTAACATCCATTTAAAGTTTTCATTACCAATTAAACACATTATTTTGAGAACTATGATTTTGTACTCTTATATGGACATATATGATATTTAATTACTTATTCTATTTGTAATATTTGTTAAATTTTCCTTTGATCATAATATGAGGAAATATTATGCAACAAATTTCTTTCCTTCGTAAATTCTTATAATTATTCCTTATGATTGATTTCCTTTTGTTTTACACATAATCATGAACATGTTATAATGTGTGAGACAAGATATTACTCCAATGCATTTGGAAAAGTTATTTTCTCATGATAAATTATATAGGGGATTAGGGAGTAAACATATTCCATTACAGGAATTTATACACCATGTGATGTTGTCTTAGAAGTTAGCCTTAACTTATTATTATATCATGTTTGGTGTTGTTTCTACATGTCTGAGGATTCTATGATCTTATGATAATATTATATTTAGGTTATGATCCCATTTTATTTCTCATAGGCCTTCTCTTTTATTATATTATGTTATATATTTTACTAACACATTATTCTTCTTTATCATGTTTATTCCCTTACTGGGATTTTTATCTCACCAAAGTTTGTATATGTATTACCCAAGTTTTCCCATGTAGTTTTAAGATATTAAAGGGATAAAGGAGTTCATTATGGAGTTTAAAATAAATACCTTATATTTTCATTTTAATATTTTATGTACCTTTTATTCCAAATACACTAGGCCCATCGATCCCTATTTTTTTAATGCATATTTATGGGAAAAACCATGTAATAATATGTGTTAAAAGGATTGGGTTACTATAGTTAGTATCTGAGAAAGTTCTTGTTATTTTTTGGATTGTGACTAGAATACCTTAGTAATAACCATAGGGATATGTCTAAGTATAAGACAATATTTAGTAAATTTCGGTGATGTATAGCGAGAGTAGTTTTCTTATAATTATACCAGTTTCTGGATACTATAGGTAAACTTTGTTTTAAAATAGATGCATATAGGGTTAATGACCCTGAAAATAGTTGGTTGAGTATATATTATCCATCATTTTGGTTCACGGTGAGTTTTCCCTTACTAGAACCTGGTTTGAAACTCTCAAGGGATATTATTGGATAACTCACATTTTTTATGAAACATTGTGAAGGATTTTAATAGATGATGACCATGAATAAACATGGTTAAATATAATATTTTATAGATTAAAAAGAGGGTGTCATTATTTAGAAATCCTATAAATGATTTTCCATGATTATGTGGTTTATCACTATGTATATTTTTTCTCGCTATATTCTTTTTGGTTTTAATCAATGGAAGGAACCAGGTGGAATTTTTCTAATAATGAATTTGAAGAATAATGGAATTATTGTCATCATGAGAAACCAAATAAAACAGGAGTTAAAAGGAAAATTTTTGTGATTATCCCTAATCATCTATCTCACTATATCATTAAAAAAATCAACTTGGGTAAAATTATAGACACACCTAGTAAAATAATAATAGAGTTTCATAAACTCCATTGAGGGAAGTAGTTTTAGTATTCTACATGAATATAATGAGTGATGAATCACATAGGGAAAAGTCTCGAAGGAATTAAAAGATGTTTTTTGTGAGGAAAATAAGGTCATAGAGCAAGTAATTTACCAGGAAAAATGAAGTGTTCAATAGAGGTATATGAATTTAATCATATGGTTTCATTTATAGTTCAATGTATTATATGTTAAGAACATGGTTATTATACAAGATAATTACCTAATCCAAGGGTTAACCCCAAGACCAAAGAAGAACCTATTATATGTCAATCATTGAAGTGTAAGGATTAAGGTTCTTTTGTATTGTGATAAAGGGATGATTGACATTGATGAATTAAATGGTACAGTATTGTTTACCTTTAAATTGGTTAGTTATTTAATGAAAAGGTGATTTAGGCCATCATTGATGATGTTTATTTGTTTTTTTGAATTATGGGAATAGTCTATGATTTAATTTTCGGATTAAGTATTGAGTTATTTTTTATAAGAATGTCTTTTTTCATGTGTGGTTAACTTAAGAGTTATGGATATCATCATGGGTTTATAATTTTAAGGTTTCCATAAATTCAAAGGAATAGATACCCAATTGGAGGTTTTAAGGGATGATATTTTGAGGTGATTAGGAACATTTACTAGTTTTTAGGAAGAATAATCTATTGTGGTTTAAATTACCCATTGGGTTAGTATATGAATTTTTATGGTCGATTTGATAGTGAGATATAGATAATCTATAGGATTAAAAAGTGGTTTATTGATAACGTGATGTCTTTAGAGATATTTTTGGTCATGCTGAGTATTACCTTTCAAGTTAGTATCTAAATTCTATTCATGATATTCTACAGAATTTCACAACATTATATAACTATATAGTGATTTATAATGATAATTAATGATATTTTTGGGATACTTCACTAGGTTTAATTATATGTAACCTTTAGGATTAGCATTTATTTTAAAATTAAATATTATTTTGGAAATATAAATGTTATGACCAAGCTGATAAAGATGATAATCGTATTTAGTTATTGTCTTTTGTTGTCAAGGAAATATTAAATAAGGGAAAATCACCTCACTTTATTTATGGTGAAAATCACAATGACTATTATATTCCAGAAATAGGACTCACATTGATTAAAAATATTCATCATATTGAGAATATGTTTTCTAGATGAGAAGTTTCATTGGAATCACCTTAGGTCCTAAATATAAGAGAATATTGTAATGAGGAGTTTCTTTGGAGTCTGCCTAATTTCGATTAAAATATAACGATGCTTTGTTGTTTTGTATTTCTCACAAATCATAAGTAAATTATAAAATTTTTTATGAAATATTGATAAAATAAAGGCGAGAAACGGTTCTTATAATCATATTCAGGACAATCATATTTAGTACAATCATCTTCACGCTGAGTAGGAAAGAAACATGTTTCTAGATGTATAGGAAGTTACAATACTTTCCATTGTAAATTAGATGATGAAAAAGTAGATAATCAATGTATTCAAAGTCATGAAGTAATTCATGGAACCTTATTAATATTTTAAGAAGAATAAAGTTTGTGAAGCTAAATATTTATAGTCTGAAAGATCATCGTAATGATTTTACCAGAGGAATATTTGTTAATAGTTGAGTAGGTTAATCATAACGAAGGTGATGGCTTTTATTCAGACTAAAATCCAAAAGATTTAAATCTTAATAGAAATAATTTGGTGAGTTTTGTAATTAGAAAATATAAATGAGTTAAGTACTGAAAGTTCATTAGTATTGTATTCAAAAAATAAATAAGTTATTGAAGTCAAAGCTCTTGATAGTGATTCATGAAATTTGATCGTAATCATCTGAGGCATAATTGTTTTCATCAGGAGATGTTAGGATTGATGATAAAAAAATAAGTTGAAATATTTAGAGCTGATTTAAAAACAAAAATCATATACTGGTAAACAATGTAGTCAATTATATTCTTCACCATGAAATGTACGTTATTTTCCGAGTGGGTCAGGAGAAAAGAAGAAGAAGAATATATTGTTTTAAATTTGTTCCCTTCATAATGAGAATATTGTGATGATAATAAAAATTTTAATCAGACTATACTTTTTTAAAGTTTTTTCAATATTTCTTAAAGAGTTTGAAGGAGATACCAAAGTGTTTAAAATGGGGAGATTGAATATTCAAGAATATGTTTGCTTTTATTTTCATCAATTGGTATGAAACATTGTAATGAAGAAATCATATTGGGAAATAATAATAGAGAACTAGAATCATACATATGTTTTTTAATAAAATTAGAAGTGATTTCAAGTTTTTAGAAGATTTTATAAGTTTTGAGAAGAGTTTAGAAGCATTGAAAATGTCAATATGCATTCGATATTCAAGAATATTTTATGATTCGAGAAAATTTGGTTGAGAAGGAAACTTTTTAAAAATCCTTCCCAAACCAATTTTGGGGTGACTATAAAAGTTAAAGTACTTTGTACTTTCACCTAAAATAAGTATTGTTCATGAAAGGATGATATAAAGTGGATAACTAAATATTTTTAGAGAGAAGAAGTTTCAATATTGAGTTGTCTTGAAACAGTTTTCCTAAAAGAAGAAAACAAAGGAGAAGAGACAAGATCATATTCAGTTGGTCCCCATATTGATCTAAATTAGCAATCTGGGAAAATTGTTTTGAGATTTTTGGAATGAAGAATAATCATTCCATAATTTTTCTAGCGGAATTATGGAAAAACTATATATTTTTCTTATCGAGAAGTCAGACTGGGAAAATCGAACTAGGAAAATCGGACTGGTAAATCAGATTGAGTTTTGTTACAAAGGCCAATAGAAGCTCTTACCATCTTTTAGGTATCAAAGTGAATAATTTTTTTGAATGATTACATTTGTTAAATTTGATCAAGAAGCACCGTAACATGTCTGTTGCAAAACCTTTCTTATATCATTTTGTTCTACTTTAATCACATCCATTTTCATACTAATCATAGTGTTATATGAGTTTAATGGTATATAATACTCACTTTATTTCACACAAAAGGATTTTTCTAGTGGATTATGTTCTATTGGAATATTTCCAAACCATAATAAAGATGTAATTACACTTGATCAGTTGTGAACCTTGTAAATTCTTGTGTTCTTATGGATGTGTGTTTGAATTGTTTTCAATATGGAAAGAAATATTTAATAGGAGGTGAATAATGTTTCATAATAAAGAAACATAAAATAAAAATATATCACTGATTCATACCTCCCCCTATTATTGATACAACTGTCTTGATTGGTCAATTATAATTAGTGTTAGAGATGAAGTTTCCCTTCATTTATTCTTTGTGGAAGTTTTGAAGAGAAGATGATGGAAAATTTGAATTATGTCAATAGTAAAGTTATTCTAGATTCTGATGGTAAGAACTATCATATCTATAAAGATTAAATGTTTCACTATCTTATTTATCTTGTATATGAAGTTCTTGAAGTAGAAACATATGAATTTCCTCCCATTGATGAAAATTATCCTCTTACATCCACTGATAAGTAGAATCTTGATAACGATGGAAGGGCCAAGAAGGAATTACTATCATTACTCTCTGAATTTTATTTCTTAATAGTGAAGTTTTTTTTCATAGACAAAGGTATATGTTACAAGTTTAAAAACATATATAAAGGAAATAAAAAAATTAATAAGGCAAAGTTATAAATGTAAAGACCCGACCCCAGTTGCCTGGAGACAGTGCCTTAATACATTACATTGGCATGATTACAGGAAAGTTATATCCTGAAGGAACAAATATTTTAGTATATTTGGAAACAAGATACATATATAAGTTCAACATTACATCATGAAATGAAATACAAGACTAATTTATTTCATTAGAAACATCCAATCCACCTAGATTATGCCTCCAATAAACTCATAATTTACTTCTTCATATCCTGGGAGAATGAAACTTAAGAAAGGGGTGAGCTCAAATGCTTAGTAATAGTAATAAATACAGTGAAATATTTCATAAACATAAACATTAGTCATGGTGAATTATTTAAATATATGCCTTTACAAATAATAAACTTGAACACATTATGGAAGGAATATAAGCTGCGTAAATAATGTCATAATAAAACAGAATCATGGTTATTTTTCTAGTTGAATAACCACATAAACATTCAATTACTAGCTTTATAATGAGGTAATTTTATATGTCAGACATTCTGAAACATACCATCAAGGCCTTGGCCAAGAAAACTAAATTGATTAAGGCCTCGGCCAAAACCATGTCTCAAAATGGGAAAGGCATTGGCCAAGTCATGTCTATTTGTCTCATGAGACCTACTGATGCATCAAGGGGATATAGTGGGCCCCACATATCACATAATAATTCCAATTAATTCCTTATATGAGTGGGAATAAACATAAACAACATATACATTCATATTGAAACTAACATATGAAATGAAAATAACTTTCCTCGAACATGAAGCTTAAACACTAACCATTCAGAGTAAATTGGTGAATGGTTTTAGGATAGCACATACAAAATAAAACTAATCATAAACCATCCAATTAAATATTTTATATGATATAAAAAAATAATAATCCCAATAATACATAAGAATCAACAAGACTATTGAAATAGATGAAAACACTCTTATAAAATCATTGAGTAATTCTTGAGATAAATGCTATTTTTTTAACAAGAAGGGTTCTTTTGGAAAATTATTTGTATAAATCCATAACTGAAGTAAGATATTATTTTCCTAATAAAATTATTTATTTTATAAATATAATGGTTTCTAAAAATATATTCTATTATTTTCTTGAAAATGGGTAGAAATTTGAGAAATTCTCTTGAATCGGGCTTGTATTTCAGAAATGATTTTGAAAGTTATTTTTAAAACATGTAATTCCCCATAAAATAAAGAATTATTATTGTTTTTAAACATATATAAAACACTCTCATATAATTTATGATGAGTACATAATAATACATAAGAATTTCATTTAGGTGATTAGACAATAAATGTAACCTGAATGAAAATGGAGGTTCGGCTGGAAAACCCTTACCTTAAGTCCGAATGTGTTCTGCTCTTGAACTTAAGGTCATGAAATATGAAATTAGACTTATTAATAACTTAATTCAGAACATATAATACATTTATTTATTTTATCATGATTTTGTTAAGTTTATTGTGTCCTTATTTATTAGTTATAAAATTTAATTCTGTCGTTCCACAGTGTTTGTTTTCTTGCTTTTCATAATCGGTTCACTTGTTTTTATGTAATGGAATTCATGTGGAATGGATGTAAATCACCAGAATTGAATATAAATATTATTTATGAACTTAATTAGGTTTTAATGGTCATTTATATCATTTTTTTACATGGAATTAGGATGAATCATTAGATGAAATATTAATGATAATCACTTAGATTATTTTAGCGTTATTTTATTACTAGGAACTACTCTGGTCATTTGATTTAATATTATGTACATATACTGGTTCATGAATATTAAATAGGTTATAATAAATATATTATATTCTGTTTCAACCATAAAAATGGTTTCATGACTAGTAATGAAATAGAAATTGAAGAACGAAACTTCGTCGTCCATGAAGGTTCTAAATTAGAACCTCACGGACGATGATTTCGTTTATAAAATAAATGAGAGAGATTAAGAATATTTATGATGCTTATACAATTCACATGATATAATTATAATATATATATATGATACTTTAGTAATCATGTTCATTTGGATAGAGGAGGTTGGGATAGAAAAAGAAAAGAAGATAAATTGAAATAAAACTAAATGAAAAAGAAATATGATCTACCTCTTGTAATAACCTCCTTGAGAACCTTTTTAAGGGAAGGGGTTTTGGTCTTTTGGAAATACCAATAGCTCCTTAACGTGGGGAGTGACTAAAGAAGGGTATTTGGCCATATTATATACAAGTCACAAGTCTTGAGAGGGGTGAAGAGAGGAGGAAGTGAGGGGGGTTATGGTGGAGGAGAGGAGTGAATTTTGAATATTTTATTCATTATTTTATTTATTCCTTCAAGACAACCAATAGTGTTGTTTTATGTGACCCATAATAGTAATACGTGCATGTGAATTCGAACATAGTGGGCTTAAATCATTTTTACATCACTTATGACCCAATAAATTTTTTATTTATCATTTATCGTAAATTATCATATTTTACTATTCACCCAAAATTCATGTATTTTAGAAAAATACCAAAACTTCACCCTAGACATTTTTTGACTTTTAGAATTCAAAATTGAACTCCATTTTTCAAAAATAATTTTCTAAATATTATTAAATTAATTTTTAAATAAAATCTTAGTTAATTTGAAAAATAGAAATTTTAAAGGTGTAATTAGTTTTATATCACATTGAAAAATTAATTAAGATATCATTATCTTATAACCTTAATAAAATAAAATAATATTATTATTTACTATTCATAAAGTTCATATTACTATTTATATTACTATTCATAATGGTATGTTACTATTTACCAAAAATCAAGTTGGTTCTATTAGACTCCAAATAACTTACTGATCACAACCCCAGATGACCGTTTTTCATAATTCAAAACATAGTAGAGGAAAATTTGTGTTTAATGGATAGATTATAAAATGTGTTGTTTTGTAGGGAATAAATTTTTCATGCATTCAATATTTATTTTCAAAACCTTGGGGTGTTACATTCTCTCCTCCTTACAAAAATTTCATCCTCGAAATTCACAGAACATTACCTCACAAAAAGATTTGGGTAGGTCTTCATCATAAGCTCGTTAGGTTCCCATGTTGCCTCTTATATTTTATGATTCCTCCAAAGTATCTTTAGCAAGAAAGTTTTATGATTCCTCAACACTTTCTCTTTAGTGTCCAGAATCCAAATAGGATCTTCACAGTAAGATAGGTCAGGTTCCAACTCTATACCTTCAGAAGTGAGGACATGTGTTGCCTCTGGAATGTACTTTCTTAGAAATGATATATAGAACACATTGTGTACTTTGGACAGGATATGTGGCATATCCAAATGATATACAATAGATCCAATTCTCTTCATAATTTCAAAAGGCTCAATGTACCTAAGGCTCAGTTTCCCTTTATTCCCAAATCTTATAACACCCTTCCATGGATATACTTTCAAGAAAACGTGATCACCCACTTGAAATTATAGATCCTTCCTTTGATTATCGGCATAACAAATTTTTCTTCTTTGAGATATTTTTATATGACCTTGAATAGTATTTACCTTCTCTGTTGTTTCTTCTACAAGCTCTGGTCCCACAAGCCTCCTTTCTCTAACTTCATCCCAACAAGTTGGTGTATGACATCTTTTTCCATACAATGCTTCATATAGTGTCATTTGAATACTTGAATAGAAACTATTATTGTAGGAAAACTCCACGAAAGGTAAATATTGATCTCACATACCTTCAAAGTCAAGTTAACATGATCTCAATATGTCCTCTAAGGTTTGGATCGTCCTCTTTGATTGCCCGTCAGTTTGTGGGTGGTAAGCAGTACTCAATCGAAGATCAGTATCCAAATATTTCTGAATAATTTTCTAGAATTTCGATGTAAGAATTTAGGTCAAGATCATACACAATTGTGATAGGTACTCCATGAAGTCTCACAACTTCATTGATATAGAGTCTTTCTAAGCGCTCCTATGGAAAATCCTCCCTTATAGAGAGGAAATGTGAAAATTTTGTAAGTCGATCCACAATTACCCATATCAAATCATTCTTCCTTGGATTTTTGGATAATACAGTGAAAAAATATATAGTGACGTCATCCTATTTCGATATCGGAATAGATAGAGGTTGTATGACTTTTTTTGGATGTTGTCTTTCAGCCTTCACTTGTTGACAGACCAAACAACTTGATACATAATACACAATTTCCCTCTTTATGTTATCCCATTAGAAATGTTCCTTGAAATCTCTATACATCTTAGTGCTACCCAGATGTATAGAGAAATTTGAACTATGGGCATAATCCAATAACTCCATTTTTCACTCGGGTATAGTTGGAACATAAAGCCCCTTCCCAAATTTCATAATTCCATCTTAATATATGAAGTCATCCAACTTCTCCTCTTTCACAACATTAATTTTCTTTTGTAGGTTCTCATCATCAGGCTAAGAACTTTTAATACTTTATAATAAATATGGTTGGGAAACCAAATGAAAAAGTAGTGATGTTTCACGTTCCTTGATAATTTCCATATCCATCCTCACTAGATCCATGTCAAAAGGATCCTTTTCAGTCCTCATTTTCTTAAGAACCCCATGATCCTTCTTTCTCAATGCACCAGCTACCTTGTTTGCCTTTCCAGGGTGGTAGTGTATAGTACAATCATAATCCTTGAGTATTTCAATCCATCACCATTGCCTCATGTTGTGTTATTTTTGTGAGAATATATACTTCAGACTCTTGTGATCTATATATATCTCACATTTATTGCCATAGAGATAATTTCTCCATATTTTTAGTGAAAAGATTACTAGTAGTAACAAAAGATCATTTGAGGGATAGTTTTTTTCATAAATTTGTAACTGCATTGATGAATAAAAAATAACTCTATCATTTTGGATAAGGACACAACTGTAAAGACCCATAAATTCCATGTAAATTTTTTTAATTATATGAGAATTTTACGAGTCCGAAAAAATTGACGGCGTGTGATTCCAAGGCCCGGTGTGCCCAAAAAGAATTTCTAAACATTTGTTGAGGTATTTTCAATAAACGTACGAGTGGGTTTTTATAACTTTTGAACCGCTACTCAGAATTAAAATCTGAGGGCACTGTTGAACTTGCAACATCGGTATTCGCTTAAGGAGGCATTCACCTCGACCATAGTAGGTCGAGGGTGAAAGTTAGTTTTTGTGATTTTTCATGGGAATAAAAAACATATTTAGGGTTCTTTGTATGTTCTTCATGATGGAGGAGGATGGTATCCAACACCGGTGGGGCTCGAGAATGGAGGTCGGAAAAATGGTCGGCTGCAAAGACGGCAGTGGCGCGAACGCGCCGCCAGAAAAGAGTCGTGGCCTTTCGGCCTTGGCGGTGGACAGAGGGCGGCTAGAATTCATCCGAATGTGGAGGGGCAGCACACGACATGTCTCCGTCAAAGAAAGGGGTCGTGGCCTACCTGGATGCGGTGGACGGCGGAGGCACAGCCAGCATTCGGCCTGCCACAAAACGGTGACGCACGAAGCACCGCTGGGAGGACCAAGGGTCAGCCGTTTCGATCAGCCGAACTAGACCGAGAAGGACCCGCGGCGGGTCCCATGTGCTTCCTGGAGACCAAATGGCATTGGCTGTTCAGTGAGTAGGAGCGGGGGGCACGCAACTCCTCCCCACACACGGCCAGGGTCGGCCATCGAGGCCGGGCCATCCAGGTCGGACCGCCCACCGCGGGCTGGGCCGCCCACCGCGGGTCGGGCTGCCCAGCGCGGTCCGGGCCGCTCAATGTAGGTTGTGCCACCCATCGTGGGTTGGGGCGGACCCAACGAGCTAGGTCGACCCGAACCGGGTCGAGTCGACCCCGTCCGGGTTGGGTCGGATCGGACCTAGACCAACTTCGACCAATAATCACTCTTTTGGCCATAACTTTGGCACCGAGCATCCGTTTGATGAACTGTCTATGGTGTCAAAAAGCTTGGAGTGAGATGGTAATTTTAGTATACCCCACTTGAGATTTGGATAAAGTTGGGGTATGGTCAGGTTGGATCGAGCACGAATCCAACTGGGCCCTCGGGACTAAAAGGCTAATAACTTACAGACCGGACGTCCGATTGACGCACCGTCTGTTGCATTGAGACCACTATTACGTGGTAGTCCTTTGGGATACTTCTTTGTGGGACTTCATGGAAGTTGGAGTATCGACTTGTGGCTTGTGGAGCATAAACTCCCGAAATCAAGCGAGCTTAGTACGGGAACCCAGTAGTTGGTTGTAACATGAGAAAGGGATCCTTCGTGGGTCTGTATTTTAGGATCCAACATATATCCACTCTAGGAATCCATGTGGGACTACTCTTGGATCTTGTGTGGGTCTGTTGTACTAGGATCATGTGTGGGTATAATGATGTAGTAGGATCCTGTGTGGGTCTACTATACTAGGATCATGTGTGGGTCTGATGATGTACTAGGATCCTACGTGGGTCTGCCTATTAACAGAGTAAGATGATTTAGTGGTGACATCTAATCATATATGATTATGTACATAAGTTATACCTTTTTTGAGCTGAGTCCTTACCTTTTTGGTATTCTTCTGTGTAGCGTACCTAAGTGGTACTTACCTTCGTGGAGTTACCTTTGTGGTATTCTTCAGTGTGGCATACATGTGTGGTACTTACCTTCGTGGTAATCTTTCCTAGGTGGAACAGTTGTACTTTGGATAAGGAGTCTGGCCTTGTGTTTCCTCATGTATGATATGGGTAATATTTGATAACTTAGGTATATGTATGGGAATATACCTAAGTAGGGTTGTTACTGGTTTACATGATTTGTGGTTTATCCTTTGTGGATTTTGTGAGGCCTTGAGGGTCTCGGGGTCTCTACTGAGTATCGTTATACTCACCCCTACACAGGCTTCGCCCACACCATGGATAATGCTGATCGAGTTTGAGGGTACTAGGACTGGACAGTGCCTAGAGGTAGACCATATGGCATGTCGGTACGCAAAGGAGATGGGAAGACGTGGAGTGCTGAGAAGACGATCTGTACCTACCCTTCAGGTAGGAACCTTAGAGTACGACCCAGTAGTTGTCTTTCTCTTTCTTCGATTGTATTTTATTTCCAGTTGTACTTGTACCTTTACTATTGGGCTTGTATTTGGACCCCTCTTACTTTCAGCACTCTTTTTTCTATAAAGTTTACTTGTGTTCATATCTTGTTGTGTGATTGGTTGCGTGTGTTTACAGGTAATAAAGGCAATGTCATCCCAGTTTTAGGGAATACACCTTTTGGTGATAGTTTCCAGCCCATGGCCTATGGAAGGCGGGCTTGGGGTTATCATGACATGGGCCCCGGGGGACAGGTTGTGACAACAACCAAGTCCTTTCTTTGATGCATCGATATAGATCAAAAACCCATCATTCCCCGATGGTAGGGTTAGGAATGAATAATTCACTAATATCCTCTTCAACTTTTCAAAACAGTCCTCACGTTCCTTTGTCTATATGAACTTAACCCCTTTACGTGTAATTTTGGTCATTGGGTTGGTTAAACAGGAAAAGTTCTAAATGAAACGCTGATAATAACCTACTAAACCAATAAAACTACATACCTCAGTCGTGTTCATTGGAGTAGGGAATTCTTGCACAGCCTTTTTCTTTGCAAGATCAACAGATATTCCATCTTTATAGACAATGTCTCCTAGAAAGAAACTGATTGATGCCAAAATTCGCACTTGCTAAAATTCCCGTATAATTCATTTCTTCTAAGAGTCTTCAGAATAGTGTACAAATGATTTTCATTATCTTCATAGATTTTTTATTATACTAAGATATCATCAATAAATACCACCATAAAGTCATAATGATATTACTTTAAAACTCTCATTAAATCTATGAAAACAGAGGGCAAATTAGTCAGTCCAAAAGGCATTACTGTAAACTCGTAATGCCCATACCTGGTTCAAAATGTTGTTTTTGGAATATCTTCCTTCCTCAAAATAAACTCATGATATCCATATCAAATATCAATCTTCAAAAAATATTGATCTCTATAAAGTTGATCAAATAAATCATCAATGTGAGGTAAGGGATACTTGTTCTTTATTGTTATAGAATTGATTTCTTTGAAGTCAATGCACAACCTCATAGATCCATCATTCTTCTTAATGAAAAGAATAGTGTCTCCCCATGGAGAAACAATAGGGAGAATAAATCCGTTATCACTCAATTCTTCTAGTTTTTTCTTCAGTTCCACTAATTCCATAGTGGCCATTCTAAAAGTATTCTTTGATATAGGACTTGAATAAGGAATTAAGTCAATGGAAAACTCAATTTCCAGCACTAGAGGATGTCCAGGTAAATCCTCTCAAAATACATCAAAATAATCTTCAATAATAGGTACATCCTCTATTTAAACACTATTTTCCTCACCCATAGTTATTGAATTCCCTTCCTCCCCAATAATTGACTTCAGCAGAGCTACTAGATATGAATCTAGATGGGAATTAGATGGTGATGTTTCTGTCCTAAAGATAAGATATTCCACATCATCCTCAAAATTTGTAACCTCTTTCCTCTTGAAATAAATTTTCACATAGTGGTTATAAATACAATCCATACCAAGGATTATATCAAAGTCAATAATGGATATGACAATAAAATCAGTAGATAAGGAACATCTATATTCTATAATGGGGACTTCTTGACACAACTTTGTTGCAATGATACTTCCCTTAAGAGTTTTGACCGACAACTCTCTTATGAAATCAAATTGGAAATATCTAATTTTCATGGAAAAATGTTAAGATATAAAAGAATTTGATGATCTATAATCAAATAAATCATTGGCTAAGATTGAAGAAACAATTAAAGTACCTACCACCACATCATTAGGAACTTCAATATCAGCGGTTGTGATCGCATAAGCTTGTCCCTGCTCCCTTGGAATTTTGTGGCATGTTTCCTTGACGCTTTGGACAATCATTATCATATTTCCCCATCTCCCAAAAATTATAGCATTGAACATTAATAGGTTCTTTCTTCCCCTTGTAATCACCAGAAAAATGGTCTTTTTGTCCACATTTATAGCATACTCTTTTCCTTTTATGTTGGAACCAAGGTGTTTCCTTCCATAATTATCACAAGGTGGAAATGCAAATCTTCCCTTCTTCCCCATTTCCTTACTTTATTTTCTAGAGTTTTCAGTAACCCTATTAATCTATTTATTTCTTTTAAAGACATAAGACTTATAGAATTCATTTTCTATCTTGATAACACATGAAACTATATACTCATATGAAGAAAATATTTGGGAGACCAGTGCTCGTTGGAGGAATGGATTTAGGCCATCAAAGAATTGATCAATTTTATCCTTGGATTTCATATGTAGTCCACAAAATTTCTTGCTAACCTTGTGAAGTTAGCTTCATACTTTGCAACATTCTCATATTCTTTTTTCCTCAAATTCAGAAACTTCCTTTCTATATTTCCTCATTGTTCATAAGGAAAGTATTTCTCTAAGAATATTTCCTTAAAGTCCCTCTATTCCATCTGTTCTATCTCTTCCTCCTCATTTGTGTTTTGTATTAATGACCACCATTGATCATCATTTCCTAATAGATGATAAACTTCCATGATGAACTTATCTCTTTCATTACATCCCAAAGTGATAAATATCTTCTCTAGGGAACTTATCCATTGTTCAGCTACAAATGGGTTCATAGTCTCATTAAATGATGGAGGTTGTTGTTATATAAAGTGATATAACAAAGATCCTCCACGTGGTGGATCCGGATGCTCTATACGGGTAAGGTTATTATTCATAACTTAATTCAGTTATCCCAGTATAGTTATAAGTTTCATAGCACTAGTCAAAGCACCAGATCCAACATCATTATCTTGCATCGGAGGGAAATCCCTACATGGGACACATGCATTCATGAGGTTTCCATTCCTTCCACTAGGTTCTATTTCTAAATAATGGCATACACTAGATTATTTTTTGAATAATAATGTATAATATCGGAATATAAAAATAATTAGAATAATTTAATATTCTATGCATGGAAAATCCCATAATCATAAACATGGTTTCTTTGGGGAAAAATTACATTTAAATCCTTCATAATAGCTTGTAAAGAAAATGTGAATTATCATAAGCATATCCACCACGAGTGTTAAACCAGGTGCGTAGTAAGGCCCAATTTCATGTACCAGGATACCCCAACTCAAGCCCAAAACTCCTTGTCATAGTTTTCACTCCTAGGTACATCTGTACAATAACCACGTCCACTTGTAGTATCCATACAGGGATGTATTTTCCAGAAATATCCATATAATCTATTCCTTACCAAAATACCAGGATGTTCTTATATGTTTATCCTCAAAAATTATCTTAGGGTATTATTCCCTAATCTATGTTTTATAAATCTAGTTTCCACATTTTATAATAAAATTCCTCTGATACCAATAGTAAAGACCCGACCCCAGTTTCCTAGAGTCGGTGCCTTAATACATTACATTGGAATGATGACAAGAAAGCTGTATCCTGAAGGAACGAATAGTTTAGTAGATTTTGAAACAAGATACATATATAAGTTCAACATTACATCATGAAAGTAAATAAAACACTAATTTATTCCATTAGAAACATCCAATCCTCCAAGATTATTCATGCAAGTCACTCATAACTTACTTCTTCATATCCTGGGAAAATGAAACATAAGAAAGGGGTGATCTCAAATACTCAATAAGAGTAAACAATACAGTGGAAGATATCATAAACATAAATATTATGCATGGTGAGTAATTGAAACACATTCCTTTATAAATAATAAAATTGAACACATTATGGTAGGAATATGAGCTACGTAAATAATGCAATAATAAAACATAATCAGTGGTATTCTACTAGCAGAAAAACCATATGAACTTTCAATTACTAGATTCATAAGAAGTTAAGTGCATATTTCAGACATTCTGAAACATATAGTCAAGTCCTCATCCAAGATGTCTAAAAATGATTAAGGCCTTATCCAAAACCATATCTCAAAATGGGCAAGGCCTCGGCCAAGTCCGCGTCTATTTGTCTCATGAGATCTACCAATGCATCGAGGGGATATGGTGGGACCCACCCATCGCATAATAAGTCCAATAAATTCCTCATATGAGAGGGGATAAATATAAACAACATATTCATTCATATTGAAACTAACATATGAAATGTAAATAACTTTCCCCGAACATTAAGCTTAAACACTAACCATTCAGAGTAAATTGGTCAATGATTTTAGGATAGCACATCCAAAATAAAACTGGTCATAAACCATAAAATTAAATATGGTAGATGATATCATAAAATAATAATCCAAATAATACATAATAATCAACAAGAGTACTGAAATAGACGAAAATACTCTTATAAAATCATTGAGTAATTCTTGAGATAAATGCTCTTTTATTTTGAAAATAAGAGTTCTTTTGGAAAAGACATTGTATAAAACCAAAACTCAAGTAAGATATTATTTTCATAATAAAATTAGTTATTTTATAAAGATTACAGTTTCAAAAAATAGGTTTTAGATTTTTCTTTAAAATATGTAGGAATTTGAGAAATTCCCTTGAATCGGGCTTGTATTTTAGAAATAATATTGAATGTTCCTTTTAAAAAGTGTAACTCCCCATAAAATAAGGAAGTATTATGGTTGGTAAACATATATACAAAACTCAAAAATAATTTATTAGGATTAAATAATAATACATAATAATTTTATTGAAGTAATTTGACAATAAAAGTAACCTGAATGAAAATGGAGGTTTGGGTGGAAAACCCTTACCTTAAGTCTGAATGTGTTCTGCTCTTGAACTTAATGTCTTGGAATGTGAAATTAGACTTATTAATAACTTAATAAATAAACTATTATACATGTATGTATTTTATCATTATTTTATTAAGTTTATTATTTCCTTATTTATTAGTTATAAGATTGAATTTCGTTGTTCTAGAGTGTTTGTTTTCTTGATTTTCATAATTGGTTCACTTGTTTTTATATAATGGAGTTCATGTGGAATCGATGTAAATCTCCATAATTGAATTTACATATTATTTATGAAATTAAATAGGTTTTAATGTTCATTTATATCATTTAGTTACATGGAATGATGATGAATCATTATATGAAATATTAATGATAATCACTTAGATTATTTTAGCAATATTTGATTATTATGAACTAGTTTGTTCATATGATTTAATATTATGTGCATATATTGGTTACTGAATATTAAATAGGCTATAATAAATATATTATATTCTGGTTAAACCATAAAAATGGTTTTATGAATAGTAATTAATGAGAAATTGAAGAATGAAACTTTGTCATCCACGAAAGTTGTAAATTGGAACCTCACGGATGATGATTTCTTTTATAAAATAAATGACAGAGAGAAAGAATATTGATGATGGTTCTTCCATTCACATGATATAATTCCAGTATATAGATTATACGGTATTAATCATGGCCATTTTGATATATTATTTTGGGATATAATAAGAAAAAAAAGATAAATTGAAATGAAACTAAATGAAAAAGAAAGATGATTTACCTCTTGTAATAACCTCCTTGAGAACCTCCTTAAGGGAATGGGTTTTGGTATTTTGGAAAGACTAAAATCTCTTGGATGTGGGGGGTGAATAATTTTATTTCAGTAGATCTTAGTCAAGTAACAAGGCTTGAGAGGAGTGAAGAGAAAAGGAAGTGAGGGGTGGTTTTATAGTGTAGGAGAGGAGTGAATTTTGAATATTTTATTCATTATTTTATTTATTCCTTCAAGACAACCAATAGTGTTGTTTCATGTGACCCATAATATTAATAAGCGCATGTGAGTTCAAAACTAGTGGGCTTAAATCATTATTACATCACTTGTGACCCAATAAATCATTTATTTAACATTTATCATAAATTATCATATTTTACTATTCACCCAAAATTCATGTATTTTAGAAAAAATCCCAAAAATTCACCTGAACCATTTTTCAAAATTTATAATTCAAAAATGAACTCCATTTTCCAAAAATAATTTTCTAAATAATATTAAATCAATTTTTAAATAAAATCATAATTAATTCGAAAAATAAAAAATTTTAAAAGTATGATTAGTTTTATATCACATCGAAAAAATAATTAAGATCTCATTATCTTGTAACCTTAGTAAAATAAAATAATATTATTATTTACTATTCATAAGTTTCATATTATTATTCATAAGGGTATGTTACTATTCATAAAAAATCAAGTTGGTTCTATCAGACTCCAAATGACTTACTGATCATAACTCTAGATTACTATTTTCCAAAATTCAAAACATAGTACAGGCAAAGTTGTGTTTAAAGGATAGATTATAAAATTTGTTTTTTTAGGGACTCAGTGTTTCATGAATTAAATATTTATTTTTAAAACCTTGGGGTGTTATAATAAATTTGGAGGTAGAAGTATCAAGATATCAACATGGGTGAATATGAATTAGTTGGATAATTCTTCACCAGAGTGAATGACATAATCAGTACTATCATATGTCTTGGGGAAAAGTTTAAATATTCTATAGTTGCTAAAAAGATCATGAGAATCCTTCCAGTCATTTTTTATGAAAAATTTTCTTCATTGGAAGATAGATATCCTTAAACATTATCTCTGGATTATTTTTATAGCACTCCCATCTCTTATGAAATGATAAGGGGTAAAGCTATGAAAATAAAAACAAAAGTTGATATAGAAATTTCTTTCAAGGTATCCAAGAAATATAATTCAAATAATATTCTTATTGTAGAAAAATCTGGTGATTCTAATTCTGAAAATTAGGTATGTAAAATTTTTGATAAATTTTTATCCTTGTTTTCTAAAAATGTGAGAAATGGTGTAGATAAATATAAAGGGAAAATTATCTTAAAATAGATTGAATATAGATTCGATGGGAAATTTTTTGGATAATTTTCATAAAATAAATAAATAATAGGATGATGAAGAAGATGATAGAAGGTAGATAATATTATGGAAGCAAAAGGGTGATAATTCCAAGTATTTTTCAAAAGGTAAAGATAAAAAGATCCTCAAATTCGAAAGAAGAAGTTTCATATCTAAAGATAATGGAGAATAAGATATTTAATCTGAATCCAAAACTTTTATTGAGAAGGTTGAGAATAATTTTATTTCAACATTGAATAATGATGAGTTTAGAAGTAGAAGTTTTGAATAAAAAGAAACTCGATTATAATATCATTTGGGAGAAGAATTTAAAGAATTTTTTAGAAATATTTAAAGTCAAGATAGAAAAATTAAGAATTTGAGAAATAAAATTTCTTCAACAAAAAATTAATAATTTTTTCATGATCAAAAATTAATCTAGATAAATAAATTTATGATTTGAAGAAATATATTTAGGTATAAAAGAATCGTAATGAACATCTAGAAGTAAATATGAAGGCGAAAGAAGAAGAACTCGAACATGTCCAACAAAAACATTCTAAACCTAGAAAGAGGAAAAAAAGTTTCAAAAACTCTATCTCAGAATTTAATGAATGTTCTGGTAAGGATGAACCTTCTAAGGATTAAAAAAGGTTACCTTCATAGGTTGAGAAGAAATATGGATATGTTTCTAAATAGAAGAAATTTTGGAAAGTTATATATGTGGCCAAGACCAACAATGTTGAGAAAGTAGAAGTTACTAAACATGTTGAGTCCAAAAAAGATTCTATTACTTCTAGTTCTAATAAGGATTAAAATAAAACTCAGCTAAAAAATAATATTCTGATTGATAAGATAAAATTTGTGGTCAACAGTGTTTAGATAATAAAAACAAGAATATTTCTGAGAAACTTGTTCACAACTCCAATTAGTACGGAATTTTTATAGGAAAATATTCTTTCTATGGATACTACTAGTATTGTGATGGATTTGGACATATGACAAACATGTTTTCACTTAACCAACAATATTATCACTATTTCACAAATTACATAAGGAAAAATTTGAGGGGGATTTAATCTTCTTAATGGAAGAATTCTAAGAAGGGTGTTCATAAGAAACCTAAGAAGCATGGTGTAAAAGTTTTAAATTGGTTCTAACCCCTGGAAAATATTTTTTAAAGGTGTGAACAACCTGTATATATTTTAGTGGATTGTATTTTTTTGTTTCTGGCAGAATAAATATTTTTGAGAAATTCTTAGAATCCATAAATGAATAAAGAAAAATCTCTTGTTGTAGAAACCTCCCTAAAATATGCAAAAGGAGAAAAAACTTGGATTCATAATAGTGTATGTTATTCTCATATGAAAGGAGATTTAAAGTTTTTTAATAATTTGAAATAATTTAAAGAAGTAATAGTGACATTTTTCAATAATGAATCCCTAAGAATCAAAGGTTTTGGATCAACCATCATTGAGAAAGACAAGTTGAAATCCAAAAAATAATTATTTGTTGATGTGATAAGATGGAACTCTCTATGTGTTTCACAACTGTGTGATGTAGGAAAAAATTTACTTTTAGGAAAGATTAATTTTTTTTAAAAAGTGATTAATATGGAAAGATTGTTATAACAGGCTAATGTACAAAAGTAAACTTATTTCAAGTTGGTGAAATACAAAACTCATGTTACTTAGGTACGGTGGAAGAAAATAAGTTATGGAATCAAAGGGTGGGACACATGTGTCAAATAAATATGATCATTCTATCAAATAGAGATAGTTTCCATGATATTCCTAGTATTTCAAGAAGAATATATTGGTGTTTACCAATTTTTTATAAAGGAAAAATTACTAATTTAGTGCATAATAAATTTTCGATTTGTTCAAAATTAACCATAGAGATTATTCATTATGATATCTATATTCCAATGAGAAACTAATAAACCAATGGATATAAGTACTACAATAATTTCATTGATGACATTTCCTTCATTACTTGTGTTATGTATATGAATCAAAATTCAGATGCTCTAAAATGTTTAAAAGTTTCAGGAGGAATTCAAAGAAGGGATGTGAGGATTTTGTAAAGAATTTAAGAACAGATAATGGTGATGATTATAAAAATGAAGAATTTGAAATTTATCTCTAGAATCATGGAATTCAACATGATATTAGTTCACCATATACTCTTCAAAAAATAGGGTTGTTGAAAGTAAGAATAGAAGTTTGGTGGAAATGGGAAGAACTGTGTTACTTGAACATTACCTTTCTCATTACTATTGGATAAAATACATGAGTATTTTTTTGTATATTAAAAACTTATTTTTTATAGGACATGTTCATATATGACTCCATATTAAATGTTTCATGAAAAAATCCATGTTTGAAAGACTTAAGATTTTTTTAGAGTCCATTCATTATAAATAAGAAAGGTAGAGACCTTGTAAAGTTAGATAATAGAGGTGAAGAAGGAATGTTTCTTTACTATGCTCTAGAAGTAAGAAGATAGAGATGTTTCAACAAAGAAATAGAAATAATCGTTGATTCTTTTTATGTAAAAGTTATTAAAAAAGATGAGGAAGTTAAAAACACTTGATCTAATAAGGATTTTGAGAAGGATAAGGAAAGTTTTTTTGAAATTTCTGATAAGGATGAAAATAATTATAATCTTACTCAGGAAGAATAATCAGACTCAGTTATTTCTAGTGATGAGGAATTTTCAAAAAAGACTCATCCCAGTATAACGTAACAAGTAGACTATTAGAATATTATTAGTGATAAACGTATTTTTATTTCTCAAGAAAATTATACTAAGGAACATCTTAATAATTTCATCATGGAAAATTAAAAAATAATTTTCCCTACTGATTTTAATGGGAAATAAGTTTTCTAAAGATGGATAAGGCAAGGAAGTTGATTATAAATAGTTTTGGCTGATTGAAAGCTTTTATATTTCACTACCTCAAAACCCAACTTTTTTTATGATGTCATATTATGTGTAATATTTCATATTTCTTCCAAATAATCACAGTTAATTTCTAGAAAAATAATTCTATGATATATAAAAGGAACAAAAAATTTAGAAATTAGGTATGATAAATTGGAAAGTATTGATTTTTTTGGGTATTCAGATGCTGATTGGGTAGAAAATGTAGACGATAGAAGATCCACATCTGGTGGAGTTTTATTTCTTAGGAAAATATGTGTTAGTTGGGAAACAAAGAAATATAATTTAGTAAATCTTAGTAAAGATAAATCTGAGTATATTTTTGCTACTCAAGTCATTACTAAATATATTACCCAACTTATGTGGATAAAGACTCAATTTGAATATTTACATATTGAAGTGAAGTTACCCTTCCTATTGGGTTTTGAAAATCAAATTGAAATCAACCTCACTAAAAATCTAGAAAAAAATTATCATTAAAAACATATTGATATCAAATATCATTTCAAATAATAGAACTTAGAGATTAGTGGATTTATAATGAAGTATTTTCCCACATCAAAACAATTTTCTGACATTTTCACTAATCATTTACTAAAGGAATATTTTTCAAAATTGAGGTTGAGCATGGGTGTATGACCTCTTTCTCATCAAGGTTGAGGTATGTATTTTTTCCCCTATCTCATCTTACCTTTTGATATTTTTTCTAAGGGGTATAATTTTTTCATAATTATATCCTTAAATAAATCATGTATAAAGGGGGAGTCATGGGTAAGCTGTGAGTTTAGAAATGTAAGTGTGTGAACTATTCTAACTATTTGTTGGAGTGGTTTCAGGAAAATAAAACTTTTGTTAAGTGGAATGTTTAAGTGGTGGAAAAGAAATTTTTTGTTTCAGAAAATAAATATGTAAAGAAATTTTGAAGTTTTTTTCATGATAACTACTTTGTAACATCACGACCTTACTATCAATAATTCTTTTTTCCTACAATGTGTTATCTTGCATGGGATTAGAATTGTTGATAAGTAATCCATTCCATGAGGTTAAAAAGTTAAATGATTTATGAATCATTGGTTGAAAAAAAAATCTAATGGAGGATATTGTTAGGAACAAGATCATAAGGATGATAATCATATTAAGGTATTGTCTCTTGTTGTCAATGAAATATCAAAGAAGGAAAAATCACCTCACTTTGTTTTTGGTGAAAATAAAACTGACCATCTTATTCAAGAAATTAGACTCACAGAGCTTAAGAAATTATATTGTGTTGAGAATATGTTTCCTATATGAATGGTTCATCAGACTCACCTCTGGTTTGGAATATAAGTAAAGATCTCAATGAGGAGCTTCTTCAGAGTCTTCTTGACTTCTATAAAAAAATGAAGATGCTTTATTTTTTTGTATTTATCACAAATAATAAGTAAATTGCAAAACTTTTTATGGAATATTGATTAAATAAAGTGGGAGAAAATTTTATGCCAATCATATTCAGGCTAATCATATTCATGACAATCGTATTCAGACAGAGTAGGAAAGAAATATATTACTGGAAGTATGGTAATTTACAATACATTTCATTGTAAGTTAGATTATGCTAAAGATGATATTAAATGTAATAAAAGTCATGAAGGAAGTCATGATACATTATGAATGATTAAAGAAGAATAAATTTGGTGAAGTTGAATATTTCTAGTCTTAAAGGTCATTATAACGACTTTACTGAAGGAATATTTTTTAAATGATGAGTAGGTTTATCATAATGAAGGTTCTTGTTTTTAGTAAAACTAAAACACAACAGATTTAAATCTTCTGAGAAAGAAGTTTATGAGTTTTTTAATTAGAAAAGAGAAACAATATAAGTATTAAAATTTCATTTGTGTCATATTCAGAAACTAAAGATGTTTCTTCAGTCAAATCTACTGATATTGATTCATCGGATTCAGCCATAATCATCAAAGGTTGTCCAAAGAAGAGGTCTAGTTCTTAACTAATCATTTTTTGTTTTATTTCTTCTTCTATATCCATAAGATATTACGTAATCATGATTTTATAATAACATAATTATATCTCATATACTTAGATATTACTATATTATTGGAATAACCTATATTCATCTCCGACCTATATCAAATGTGAAAGGAATCCATCGTTCGTGTGTACAGTAGACAACTGCCTTTCGGACTGATGTAAATCATTTTCCATCACCACCACTCACAAATGGTTATAATGATTGATTTAATATATATATATATGTGTGTGTGTGTGTGTGTGATATTAAGAAGATATTTATCATTATGAAAATATAATATATAATACACTTTACTATAATTCCATTCACTACAAAATTATAATGTTCTTTGTCAGTATGTTCGAACTACCACCTCCATAAAGAAATGTGATTTTTTTAATCACCACGTCATATGGATTATACATATATAAGTATATTTAAATATATAATATTTTATTTATGATATTATTATCATTTTGGGAATATAAAATAACACATAACTTCTTTTTATAATGATCATTAAAAAATAGAAACGTTGCTCATGTAAACGTAAGGCCTATCATCTCAATGATTATAACATAGTTCATTTTTCATAAAAGTCATTCATGATTGGTTTTAAATATATAATTGATATATAAAAATTATAATTATATCATTATTATTATTCTTTATAAAATGTAGTAATGAAATATTTGACCATAGTCAACCTACCAAAGTCATTTTCAACATATAATCTGAATACCGTCAAAACTTCCGACGTGAACTTAAATTATTATGTAATTGTATATAATATGGTAGTGATTGAAATTAGAGTAATAATAAAATTGATAAAATTTATCAATAAATTAAATAATTAATGTATGTTTATTATTCTTGAAGATAAGGAACGTACATGATGAGTCGCGCTCAAGGTAAGATACTTTGTTTTAAAAATCCACATTTAATGTTTCTCTTTCAAATATTTTTCTTCCATATTTCATAAAATTATTTAACAGATGTAATTATATGGAAATAAAAGAATTATAAATGAAATTTTATGTCTCATTTTACTTTCTCCCATTTATTTTCATAAGGAATTTTTTTATGTAATGTTTTGAATTTCTTTATAAAACACAAAAGAAATGTTCTATTTTAGCATATACAACATCAAAGTATTTTCCTACCATCATATTCATTATTTTAATTTTGGATTCCTTTACATGATTTTAGGTTTTATTCAATAAAAACCCATATTTCTCATTTTTCTATGTATTTTTATTTTGAAAAATGGGTTTTTAAGAGAAAGTATTTTTTTGATATCTGAAAGTGTTTTGCACACAAGTTTTAAAAACAATTTCAAGGGTTTTATTCATGATACGGTACTTTCACATTTTTTACCAAGGTTTTATCCCCATTATAGCTCATAGGTAAGACCTATGTAGCTTATATTAAGGTTTGAGCCCCATTTTAGCATAAGGGTAAGCCCAATATAGTTTATATTATGAGTGTGCACAGATATCACTCCAATTCATTAGGTAAGGATTATGTTCTCCAAATAAATATATTGAGTGTTGGACTTATGGTTTTTCCAATTTCAAAGGTTCTTGTAAGGGTTCTGTAAGGATTCTATAAATATGATGTCCTAAGGAACCTACATTATAATTCTATATTTTCTTATCAACTTTCATAGAAATAATTTATATTAAAAGTTAAGTTAAATATATTTTTAAATAAATAATTAAACCATTTTGGGTAAAAAGGTATTTTTTGAGAAAAAATCATGGGTTTTCATGTTTTTTAATTAACTTTTAGGTTTCATTATTTTATTCCTTTTATGTCCCTTAATGATATTTTGTTCTCATCCCACATTTTAAAATGTTTTTCATATGGTTTGATGATAGGGAAGGGTAAATAATAATTCCAGTTTAAATTCATGAATATTTCTCATGAAAAGAAATTATATTTTAATTTAAAAGTTTTATATTATTGTAAAATTGGATTCTGAGTAAAAGTGCATGTATTATAAAATATGCTAATTTTATGTAAGATTTATGACCTAATTATCTAAAAATATAAACCTAAAATATATTTGAAAATGTAAAAATGTGAATTATATTATAAAGTAACCAGAATTTTTATTTTTTAAGGCTGGGTATATATAGTTGGTATCATGAATAAGGTTTAGATAAATGTGGAGTTTATGATGATGTTAATAGAATATACTTGAAAGATTCTACCTTATAGTTATGTTTAAATGATATATCATTTGAAGATTAAAATGTTGCTTCATCTAATATATCGCTATTCAGAATGATTTTTCATAGAGGAAATCGAGAATCTTTAGTATAAAGGATCCAAGAGAAAAATATCCTTCCAAATCAGAATATCAGAATGGTTGGAATTAGAAGAAAGTAGTGTTTTGTTGTAATAGTTCAGTTGACACATGATATAAATGGTGGTGGAATCCATATAAGATAGAATCCATGTTCTCCGTAATGGAATATGTCTATATTTTATAATTGTACGAAACCTCACCCTCTAGGTTTTGGTGGAACTTCAAATCATGTGGTAACTAATGGATAGATAAATTACCTATAAAAGATATTTGAATTCATGGGGTGTTCGAAACATAAAAAGGTAACTCTTTTAATTTATCATTATGAAGGTGAAGTTAGTTTATAGTGGTGTTTAGTTAAGAATAATAAAGAGAGAGAGATGAGATTTATCCTTGTAGTGTGAAAAATTTAAGAAAATTTTTTGGAAAAAAATTTTCATAATATCGTTAAACACATAATAGAGAAAAAAATGGAATTGACTCAAAAAGATGAATATCCAGTAGCCGCATATGAATCCAAATTTAAAATATTGGACAGGTATGTAATAGATTTTATTCATACATTGATAGTAAAATTAATATATTTTACTTATGATTGAAACCATGATTATGAATAGATTTGGCCTCATGATAATTTTAATTCTATGAGAAATTTTTCTATTGTTCTAATAAATATGATATTTGGTTTTCTGACATTTATGTTCCTCGAGATGACAAGAGTAATAAAAGGTATGGATGTCAGGAAATGGAGCAGAATCTATAAAAAATTGTTGGTATGAAAATCAAGTTCCCATATTGTGATAATTGTGATAAAAATCATCTTAGATAATATCTTATAAAATATAGGAAGTGTTACCAATGTGGTAAATTAATTCATAAGGATCATGACTACAAGGAAAATAATCCTAAACAATCAAAGAATGGGGTAAAATATATCCATCCAGTGATGATACATTTTATTTTCAATGAGATGGGTCATTATACTAAAAATTTTCTGAAGTTAGTTACTTAGAATATAAATCATCTAGATCAAAAGAAGAAAGAAGTGGAAAAATATTTTTCTACTGCTATGATTGATGTTCGTGTAAGGACCCATGTTTTTATGGACTGTAGTTTGAGAAGAAATTTTAATTTTGGTAGTCATTTGTTTTTAAGGGGATAAAATGGTCTTTTTTCCCAGGTATATGATCTTGGATAATTTTTAGGACTACTCTGTTGGTCCCAAAATAGTGTGTTTACACTAGGATAGAAGTTTGTGGAAATTTGATTCATTCGAATTTTAGAGGAATAATTAATGTTGAAAATTTAATAAATTAAATATTAAATTGTTCAATTACATTTATTCGTCCATATATTTTAAAAGGAGCATTGTATTGAGATTTTGCCTCTTCTACCGAGTCTATAATGGGGAGTTCATCCTAGGCGATTCATAAACTCGAGTCAGGTGTCGAAGTCAGCCCGAGCCCCCTTTTTCTTTTTCTTTTTTTTTCTTTTTTTTCTTTGTTCTTTTGTTTCTTTATTCCTTAGGCTTATCATGTACTCCCATTCAATGGATCATGCATCATGAAACCAAGATAGGAGAGGTAGATAGAGAAATATAGGGAGAGTGGAATTAAGGGAGGTGTCATCGTGAATCCCTCGATGCACCGGTTTATCGCGTGGTAGCGGAGGACCGTGAAATTGGATGAAGCTTCAGTGTTTTTCACCCAAAGGTAGGACTATTTAATTTTTTATGAAAAACCCCTTTAAATTCATTGTTTCTTAAATCAAATCCCCTATTATGCTTTTATGTAGCCCCTAATGGCCCGATCTATTGATTTGGGGGGCTTAAACGGGGGTTTCGAGTGATCGAGAGGGTTTTCTGTTCAAGAAAACCCGATAACACAGCTTGTAGTCTAGGGTCACACACCATGTGTTCTTCCCATTCGGGGAAGATGAATTTTAAGGAGTACATGTTGTGTATGTGTTATACACACTATGTGTTGGTACTTGAACTTGTAGCCAAGTACCCTGTCATGGATACCCGTGTAGGGGTACATGGCCGTGTAGAGTACACGACTAGACCCCATGTGGGTATCATGCTGTGAAAAAAGTACATGACCATGACAAGTATAGGGCCAGGATGGTTGAGGGACATAGGCATGTATCCTGCGTTAGGTACACGTCGTCTACCCATTTCACATGTTGTGTACCCATTGATTTTACAGGCCCATGCTAGTGGGATTACACGCCCATATGGTGCGTTGGGAGTACATGTTGTGTACCTAGGGTGACATGTCATGTACTACCCTTTTTTAACCCTTTGAGTTTTTTCATATTTTATTTTCCCATAGTCATAATTGGGACTGAGAGTAGTCAATTATAAGTGTTTTTTCACATATATCATGACGGTAAAACTCATGGATCATTCTAAGGACTCCAAATGGGTGTTTTGGGGCTTTTATCTAAATATAGTGGTTCTTCCTCTAGTAATCAATTACAGTTTTCTCCTGAGAGAGAGACTTGGTGTGAATGATAGGTTGGGTATTCGGGCCAATCTAGTTTGAGACTTTGTTTTGGGATAAGCTGAGAGTTATCTCTTATGCCTGATGCCTTCGTGGTTTTCCTTTAAGGATGTCTCTCTTGTGAGATGTGTCCTTCTGGCCTAAGGTTGTGAGAACAGTTGTTATTGAGGATCCTATGTAGGATGCCTCTATCTTCTATCTGGTTACCAAGGATCCCCTGAGGGGTTCCTTTTCTTATGCTGATCTAGGGAGTCCCTTATAGGATTTCTTATATGTGTGTTGTATCAAGAATTCTTTGTGGGGATGCCTCTATTTTCTTTTCATTCGAGAATCCCATGTAGGATTTCCCCTTCATATTTTCAGCTAAGGATCTTTTGTAGGATTCCTTCACTCGTGTTTACCAAGAGGATCCTGGGTAGGATGTCTCTTCAGTTTTTGGCTTTAGGAGCCTAGTGGGTGCCTGGTGTTTGACCGACCCTGAGTTATACATCGGGTTTAGGTAGACATGGTGTTTGGGAATCACCTTAGAACTCGTGTCTCACTGGTAAGACCATGGGGATCTGGATGTAGTGTTGGGTTGGTCCTTTGAACCACCCTTACTCCCTTTTTATACTTCATATGTTTATTACTAATGAAGCAATGTTTACCTAAGGTGTTTTATGGTTGGTGGCTATTGAGCCTGGAATGAGGTGTCTTCCTTTCTTTTGGGATTCCCGAACATGATTCCTCGGATACGTATATGTATAATTCATGGATGGGAGTCATTCTTATGCCATGCTAGTTATACTACTATGGATGGAAGGCATTATTACCCAACTCCATTTATACTTACTATGGATGGGAGGAATTATTACCCCATGCTAGTTATACTACTATGGATGCGAGGAATTATTACCCTATACCAGTTATAATTACTATATATGGGAGGAATTACTACCCCTTTCTAGTTATAATTACTATTATTTGGATGCATTCTTACCCCACACCATTTATTTTTATGATATATAAATATTCTTATTGGTCAAGAGACAGTGAGGGATCTTGTACCTGGGTTAGGGGTTGACTGTGAGATCTCTCTTGGAATTTGGATGGCTTTGGTATGTCAAAATTCACCCCATAGATATTCATTCTTGTAGGTCAAGATATAGTGAATTCTCTTGGACCTGGGTTAGGGGCAGGCCATGAGAACCACCTAGAATTTGGATGGTGGTGGTATGTCCTGATCCACCCCAACTTATATCAAATTCAAGAATTCAAAGAGATAGTGAGGGCTCTTGGTATTGGGTTGGGGGTAAAACATGAGATCTCCCCTGGAATTGGATGGCGGTGGTACATCTCTATCCACACCAACAATTATTTTATACATGAAGGTCAAAAGAAATTAAGGGATCTTGGATCGGGGTTAGGTCTAGACTATGAGAGATCCCCTAGAATTAAATGGTGGTGGTACGTCCAGATCCACCCCAATAGATATCTATCTATATATATACATATATAGTTGACTTGAGTGGACATCTCAACCATGGGATGATGCAAATATATGTCGATTGGGATTACAGACCCAAGGATTGAGTACTATTGGTTTTTATGTTATTTTTTCACTTACACATGAATGTCATATCTATGCATGTATGTATATATATGGGAATATACATACATACACAGATAGATATGGACATCCATGGTGGAACTTTCCCATTTCACTAGGATTATGGACCTAAGGTTTGACTGTGGTCTCACATTTGAATTTTATTTTCTTTTTTAGTTGTGTCTCAGCGAGGTTGAGTAGTTTCTTTTGAATACACTTATAGTAGCACATTTATAGGTTGATTGTCAGGGTGTCCTACTGAGATTATTTATCATCCCTACACATGCACCTCAGTGTATGTGTATACCTTATTTTTTCTTTTCAGGTTGAGAACAAGATTCTTGGTGGATAGGGATGAGTCCCAAAGTTGCATGATCGAGCAGAGTTGCTCATGTGAGTTCTTCTGATTGGGATGTTGTAGTTCGACAGTGACTGGAGACCGGGTACGTGGTCTGGATTGAATTTAGTATTAGATAACTATACTTTTACTTTCAATTTCTTTTGTACTCATGTATCTATATGTTTAGCCTAGTGGGTTAACAGTGTTGCATTGCATGACATAGTTTTTTGGGATTTTACAGTATTTCATTTATTATTACAGTATGTTCTCTTTTAGTTTTTTACTATTTCCACACTCTATTTAATTTTCATTGTGTGTGATATTTAGCTATTTACATTTTTTTCTTACTCTGATATGAGGGAATAGTCTCCCCCACTATCACACCATAGTACCTCCTGTTGTACCTCTCGAACCCCTCAAGGTTTTATTTTCATGATCACAATCACCCTCATATTTATCTAATCCTCTTTCAAGTGTTTTTGGTTGATAGGAATCAAATCAGGTGGCCAAGGAATTGGGCCAAGAAAGAAAGAAGGCAAAGTGGACTGAAATTCAGTCCACCGGCCAACCGGTGGCTTCACCACCGGCCAGCCGGTGGCACACCAGCGGCCAGCCGATGGCACCTGCAATCAAGAGGGAGCCACTGCCTCCCCACCGGCCAGCCGGTGGCCTCAGCACCGGCCAGCCGGTGGCACCCTCTCCAAATAGTGTCAGCTACTGCCTCACCACCGGCCAGCCGGTGGCTCTGGCACCGGTCGACCGGTGTCCCCTGGACAGGAATCCAATGACTTTTTGCAAACACCGGCCAACCGGTGGCCCTGCACCGGCCAGCCGGTGGACACAGTCAAACTAGCCGTTGGGTTGTTGACCAGCTTGCCCACTTGGCTCCCAACGGCTCTTTTAGCCTCTCCAACGGCTCCGAAGCCTCCCCAAGGGTTCCATGCCTATAAATAAAGGCCAAGGAAGCCCCGGACACCTACCGGAACTATACGGAAGCCCACGGACATATTTTGCATCAATTGGCCAACCTCCGGCGACGTCCTCCAAGGGAACTCCAATAGCTCCAACAACTTCCACATCCAAGGAGCCCACTCAAGAAGCTTGGGAGAGCACGCTACGTCAACTCCATCATCCATTGGCACCCAAGTCTTCCCAATTACGGTTTTTATTGTTTATTCTTTTTGAGCTTTAAAATCGGGTTTGTGCCTACAAACCCCAAACCCTTTTCTCATCCCCCTTTCTTTTGGGTGTCACACCACCACTAAGGTGTGAAGAGGTTCACAAGCTTTTCCTTTAAAAAGCTTGAGAAAAAGGTGAGCTATCCTTCACCTGTAAGAAGGATAGTGGGTTCTTGCTAAACCATCAAAAGCAAGTGGGTTCTTGCTAAACCACAAAAGCAAGCTGTAATAGGTCCTAGTGCTACCTCAAAGCCTAGTGGGTTTCTTGCTAAAACCATTGAAAAGCAAGCGGTAGGAATCTCTCAACGGTTGAGTTGGGAGCGGAGACGTAGGCCGGGTTTTGGCCGAACTCCGTTATCAATTTTGTGTGTCTTGCCTCTTTACTTTCCGCTGCATTTTTAACTTTGATTTTAATTTGTTAATCAATTTTTTAAAAGGCAATTCACCCCCCCTCTTGCCATCTTCCTCGTTTCTTCCGCCCAACAATTGGTATCAGAGGGATAATTTGAGTAATACCTTAAAAGGTTTCAAATTCAAAGATCCATTGTGATGGCATCTACCTCTTTCGCCCCCGAGGGCCTCTCATTGGGTCGGGCTCCATTTTTTGATGGGACCGACTATAATTATTGGAAAACCCGCATGACTACCTTTCTTAGAAGCATAGGATATCCCATTTATAAAATTGTCATGCAAGGTTATACTTTGTCTACCCCCGACGAATCCAAATGGACCCCCGCCGATATTAGAAACTTTGAGCTTGATGGCAAAGCCATGAATGCTCTACATTGCGGCCTAGACCGAAATGAATTCAATCGAGTGTCTACTTGCACCTCCTCACATGAAATTTGGAAATTTTAGAAGTAACTCATGAGGGCACTAACAAAGTCAAAGACACCCGATTGGATATGTATAGGCAAGATTTTGAGTCATTTTCAATGCATCCAAATGAGTCTATTTCCGATATGTTTACTCGCTTTACTGACGTGTGCAATGGAAGGAAATCTCTTGGTGATGATGTTTCAGCCGAGACGATGGTCAAGAAGATCTTATGGGTCCTTCCGAGCTCATGGGCACCAAAGGTGACGGCGATCCAAGAAGCTAAGGACGTCAAAAATATGCTGGTAGAGGAGCTCATCAGATCTCTCATGACTTACGAGATCACGATGAGGAGGCAAGCTCAAAAGGAGGGCACACCAATCAAGACACCAAAGAACATCGCCCTCAAGGTACAAAAAGAAGTAAGCTCCTCCTCATCATCCTCTTCCTCCTCATCCTCTTCATCATCAAGCGGCGACTCGGAAATGGAGAATCTCGCCCGCCAAATGCACAAGTTCATGAAGAAGCACAAGAAGAAGAAGCAATCCCGCAAGCACCGAAAGCAAGAACCCACCGCAAAATCCGAGCCCAAGGTAAAATGCTACGGATGCGGCGAAAAGGGACATTACAAGCCCGATTGCCCACTCAACAAGAAACGGGCCACGCACAAGGAGAAAGGAAAGAAAAAGGTCCTCAAGGCCACATGGAGTGACTCCTCATCATCCTCCTCCTCCTCCTCGAGCGACAACGGTAACAAATGCCTAATGGCATTCCATGAGGTAACTTCTTCCGATTCCTCCTCCTCTTGTTCTTCAAATTCAAATTCTTTAAATCATTTATCTTATGAAGAACTCTCACACGCTAGAGACCAACTAGAAAAAGGTTTTCATGCTTTATCTTCAAAATTTTTTTCTTTGAAAAAGAATTTCAAAAAACTCTCTTCCGAAAAAGAACAACTTCTTAAAGAGAAGGAAGAGTTGACCCTTAAAATCCAAAATTTTCCAAATGTTGATTCTATGGAATCAACCATCAAAGACCTAAGGGAGACTCTTGCTAAGTTCACCCAAGGGGAACAAAATTTGAACAATATCCTAGGTTCCCAACGTATATCTAGAACCACCCAAGGGTTAGGATATACCAACCGAGCGTCCTCCTCCCATGCACCCACTATTTTTGTAAGGGGGAGCTCCGATTTTAAATTTTGTAATTATTGTAAAAAACCCGGGCACATGATATATGAATGCGATTGCAAAAACGCCCGGTATGGTCAACCCAAAAGTTTTTTCTTTTCGGACGAATTCTATAGAAGAAGACCCGCCATGAGACAAGTTTGGATTGAAAAATCCCTTCTTGCGAGTCTCTCCGGGCCAAAATTTATTTCCTCTCCCCGGTGAGTTATTGTTTTTATTTAGGGGGAGTTAGATTCTTTTAAGCCTTTTTGTGAATTAAAAATTTTCATTCAAAATTATCATTTTAAATTTTCAATTCAAAATTTTGGATTCAAACTTTCAATTTCAACTCTTGGTATCAAAATTTCCATTTCAAAATATTCAATTCGTTTTTTTTTTTCACTTCAAAAATTTCATTTGGTTTCAAATTTCAAATTTCAATTGGTTTTTGATTCAAAACTTTCAATTCAAAATTTTCATCTCAATTTTGATTCAAAACTTTCAATTCAAACTGTTATTCATTTTTCATTTCAAAATTTTCAACAATTGGTATTATTTTCAAATCTCAAATCTTGATTTTCAAATATATCCCTCAATCAAGTTTTATGCCCCGTTATTTTTTGATAATCACAAAGGGGGAGAAATTTCTTGATTGATTGGGGGAGAATCCTTTTTCATCATGCTTTGCATTGCCTTTAATCTCAGTATTTTACTTTGTTTGTTTTGGTGATTGTGATCATCAAAATAGGGGGAGATTGTTGTACCTCTCGAACCCCTCAAGGTTTTATTTTCATGATCACAATCACCCTCATATTTATCAAATCCTCTTTCAAGTGTTTTTGGTTGATAGGAATCAAATCAGGTGGCCAAGGAATTGGGCCAAGAAAGAAAGAAGGCAAAGTGGACTGAAATTCAGTCCACCGGCCAACCGGTGGCTTCACCACCGGTCAGCCGGTGGAGCCTGGACAGAAGGCATCCTTCTGTCCAGACCACCGGCCAGCCGGTGGCACACCAGCGGCCAGCCGGTGGCACCTGCAATCAAGAGGGAGCCACTGCCTCCCCACCGGCCAGCCGGTGGCCTCCCCACCGGCCAGCCGGTGGCCTCAGCACCGGCCAGCCGGTGGCACCCTCTCCAAATAGTGTCAGCTACTGCCTCACCACCGGCCAGCCGGTGGCTCTGGCACCGGTCGACCGGTGTCCCCTGGACAGGAATCCAATGACTTTTTGCAAACACCGGCCAACCGGTGGCCCTGCACCGGCCAGCCGGTGGACACAGTCAAACTAGCCGTTGGGCTGTTGACCAGCTTGCCCACTTGGCTCCCAACGGCTCTTTTAGCCTCTCCAACGGCTCCGAAGCCTCCCCAAGGGTTCCATGCCTATAAATAAAGGCCAAGGAAGCCCTGGACACCTACCGGAACTATACGGAAGCCCACGGACATATTTTGCATCAATTGGCCAACCTCCGGCGACGTCCTCCAAGGGAACTCCAATAGCTCCAACAACTTCCACATCCAAGGAGCCCACTCAAGAAGCTTGGGAGAGCACGCTACGTCAACTCCATCATCCATTGGCACCCAAGTCTTCCCAATTACGGTTTTTATTGTTTATTCTTTTTGAGCTTTAAAATCGGGTTTGTGCCTACAAACCCCAAACCCTTTTCTCATCCCCCTTTCTTTTGGGTGTCACACCACCACTAAGGTGTGAAGAGGTTCACAAGCTTTTCCTTTAAAAATCTTGAGAAAAAGGTGAGCTATCCTTCACCTGTAAGAAGGATAGTGGGTTCTTGCTAAACCATCAAAAGCAAGTGGGTTCTTGCTAAACCACAAAAGCAAGTTGTAATAGGTCCTAGTGCTACCTCAAAGCCTAGTGGGTTTCTTGCTAAAACCATTGAAAAGCAAGCGGTAGGAATCTCTCAACGGTTGAGTTGGGAGCGGAGACGTAGGCCGGGTTTTGGCCAAACTCCGTTATCAATTTTGTGTGTCTTGCCTCTTTACTTTCCGCTGCATTTTTAACTTTGATTTTAATTTGTTAATCAATTTTTTAAAAGGCAATTCACCCCCCCTCTTGCCATCTTCCTCGTTTCTTCCGCCCAACACCTCCCTGCTAGTTTGTAGCCTCTGGTATATGGGGAGGTGTTCTTGAGGCCTTGTAATCCATCAGCTCGGAGCACCGGTTTAGTGTCATCCAGGTCAAGACATTACAAATTGTTATTAGAGGAGTTTTCTTTTCTTGGTATTTACTATTTGGGATATGGTAGACATGATTATTAGGAATTTTTTGGAACTTTATATGGATATCATACTGGTGCATCAAGAATAATTGTTTCAGTAAGAAGTCGTGGTTTCCAGGAGTTGGGATTGTTGTTCTGATCTGTGATGTTATAGTTGTATATGATTTTCTCCATGAGCAATAAATATGTTGTGTAGATGTTATTATTTACTATAGATCTTAGGCTCTTGGACATTTTAAAAAGGCCATATATGGATTTTGACTCTTGGCAAGCAAAGTTAATATGCGTCTCATGGATCATATTTGGTACATAGGATTCACATCATATAGACCTTCTAGTGTGTGATTTTACTAACAATTTAGGCCTATTCATTTGGTAATTCTTATATATATATTTCATTATGATGGAAGGTTATGTGGATCTATATTGAGGAATTTTTCTTGTGATGAGGATGACTCATTCCTCATACATGGGAAGTGTAGTGACCTAGTAGGTCGATATGGCATGTGATACATTTCTATTATACCCCTTGTAGGGTGTTTTTTCTTAGGTATGTGGTTATCTATTCAAATCATTGAGTATTATGAGGATAGTTACCAATACTTTTCTATGAGTTGGACCTCCCTGGGATATTTTCATATATGGATGCCGATGAGTGTCAATTTAGTTTCTCTTCTATGTTGGTTTTGTGACCGCTAGGGAGCAGTTCCTTCTAAGGATGCTCAGTGAGGATCTGTCCCTTTTAGGACATGTTTTAAACTTTAACCCTCATATTTTTTTATGATCTTTACCTAATTTTGAGAGTTTTTCTCTATTGGGATAGGTGGTTAGACCTTGTGACCTAATTGTGAGGCTTGTTCCATAGGGCTCGGTGGGATGTCTAGAGGCCCTTGTTTTATACTCATACTTTTGTAGGTTGATGTCTGTTTTGTTCGAGGGAGACCTACGTGTGGTAGGTTGGACCCTATTTTTCCATATTCCTTCTTATGTAGTGATATTGGTTTCACATTTGTTTCAACTTTGAGTCATGATAGGTGCTCGAGTTTTAAATTATTCACATGTTTATTCCTTCATCTTTTGATAATCACATTGGGTGATTGTATTTTTGGTGACTGGATTTGATGTGATGCACTATTTGTTTTTTTTTCCTAGTCTACCAATGTTCCTCTATTGATAATGTAGTTATATCATGGGTATATTCTCATGGCTAGAATTATTTCTGGTAATGTTCAATCGTGGAATAAATTGTGGCACATGTGTGGTGCCTATTTTTAAAGAGGAGTTCCAAGGGAGCTTCTGGATTGTGAAACTGATGTGTCGTGTAGCACATTCATATTATCCTTATAATGGATGAATCGCTAGATTATGATTCAGGTGATAAATATAAAAGATGTTTCCATATGGTATCATTTGAATTCTAAATCGGTGGGTGGATGGGTGCGAGATGAGGACTGATGTTCCAAGGCTTTCCTTGGGTTTTGATCCTAGAATTTGTGTTAAAATGTCCCTTTGTGGTAGAGGTTAAATCATGAAATTATGGTTTACTGTGAGATGGTTGACCCATGGATGAATCCTGGTTAGGTTTTGATAGAATGTGATCTTGGATGTGAGGGATCTTTACACACCCTTAGTAGAATCTTAGTGTACTCCTGTTAGAGATTATAATGATCTATCTTGATTCATCTTGAGTATGTTGAGAGAGTTTTGGACATATGTTGAGCTCTTTTTTATTTCTAAATGTTCTTCCCTAGTTGAAGAAAGTTGTTGAGGTTCTACTCGAGGATCGGTGTAAGGTATGTCATGTGGTTGGGAGTATACCTTTGGCCATTTGAGGGTGGTGACCCTTTTTTTCAGTTGAACTTTGGTGTTTCTTGTGGGCCGTTAGGCTCAAAGGTTTCTTTTGAGACAATAATAAGGGTATTCTTATAGTGGGGAATACCATATCGTTCATAGTTAAATGCCTTCTATGTAGAAGGTAGTTGTTAATGCTATGAGGTTGGTCATTGGATAGTCTAGATAGCATGGTTGTGTAGATTATTAGGTTGAGAGCATGACTTCTGGTCCTTTCACCAGGCTTCTTGGGGACGAGAAGGTTTATGGTGGGAAGTTTGTAAGGACACGTGTTTTTCTGGACTGTAGTTTGAGAAAAAATTTGAATATTTACTATCAAATGTTTATAAGTGGGTAAAATGGTCTTTTCCTTCTAGAAGATGATCTCAGATAATTTTTCCAACCACTCTGTTGATCCTGAAATAGGGTTTTTAACATAGGACAGTAGTTTGGTTGAAATTAGAGCCATTTGAATTTTGGTGGAATAATTAATTTAGAATATTTAATAAATTAAATATTAAATTTTTTGTGAAAATTTGTCTGGAAATATCTTTTAAAAGGAGTTTTGTATTGAGATTATGTCTCTATTATTGATTCTAGAATGTGTAATTTATCCTAGCCAAGGCATAAACTCGATTTAGGCATTGCGGCCGGCCTAAGCCCTCTATTTCTTTTTCTTTTCTTTTTCTTTTCTTTTCTTTATTTTCTTTTTTCTTTTCTTTCTTTCTTCCTTTTTATTATCTAATATGCCTCTATGAGGGATCATCCACCACATGACTGAGAGAGGAGAGGGATATGGAGAAATATAGTGAGAGAGGAAGAGAGGGAGGTTCCACTATAAAGCCCTTGATGTTTTGGTTCATCATGTGGTAGCCAAGGACTACAAAATTGGATGAAGCTTCGGTAGTTTTCTCCCGAAGGTTGGCGTGTTTATGTTTTTACTAAAAAAATCCATTTAGATTCATTTTTTTCTAAATCTAATCCCCTATTATGTTTTTATGTGCACCCTAGCGGCCCGATCTATTGATTATGGGGTTCAAACGGGGATTTTAGGCAATACATAGGGTTTCCCATTCAGGGAAACCAAATAACATGGTGTGTAGTCTAGGGTGACATGTCATGTGATCTTCCCATTCAAGAAAGATTAAGTTTAAGTATCACACACCGTGTATGGGTTATACATGTCTTGTACTAGTACTTGGTCATGTAGCTGAGTACCCTGGCATGGATACCAATGTAGGGGTACATAGTCGTGTAGAATACATGGCCAGACCCTGTGTGGGAAACACAACATAAAAAAGTACATGGTTGGGGAAAGTATATGGCTAGGCTATTTGAGGGAAATAGGTATTTACCCCATGTCAATTATATTCCATGTACCTAGAGATTTTACACACCCAAGTCGATGGGAGTACATGCCCATGTGGTGCATTGGGAGTACACATCGTGTACCTAGGGTGAGATGTCATGTACTTCCCCTTTTCAACCCTTTGGGTTTTTTTTTGTTTTCTTGAATTAGAGTTAATTAGACCTAAGAGTATTCCATTTCGAGTGGTTTTCCATGTAGATCATGATGTTGAATCCTATGGAGAATTTTGAGTTCTTCTAAGGGGTGTTTTGTGATTTCTATCTAAATGGATAGGTTCTTCCTCTAGTAATCAATTTCATTTGTCTCTTGAGAGAGAGACTTGGTGTGAATGATAGGTTGGGTGTTCAAAATAAACTAGTTTGAGATTTTTTTTCTAAGATGAGATGAGAGATATCTCATGTGGTTGATGCCTTCATAGTTTTACATTGAGGATTTCTATCTTGTGAAATGTGCCCTTCTGGCCAGAGGCTGTGAGAACAGTTGTTATTGAGGATCCCATTTAGAATGCCTCTATATTCTATCTGGTTACCAAGGATCCCCTGAGGGATTCTTTTTCTTATGTTGATCTATATATTTTCTTATAGGATCCCTTACCTATCTGTCGTGTCGAGGATTCCTTGTGGGATGCCTCTATTTTCTTGTCATTCGAGGATCCGATGTAGTGTTCCTCCTTCACCATTTCATCTAAGGATCCCATGTAGGATGCCTTCACTCATGTTTACCCATTGGATCCTGATTATGATGCCTCTTCATTGTTTGTCTTGAGGGACCGAGTGGGTTCCTAGTGTTTGACCGACCCTGAGTTTTAGTCAAGTTTGGGTAGAGATGGTGTTTGAGTGTCACCTTTGAACCTATGCCACACTGGTAAGCCCATAGGGCTATGAATGTAGGGTTGGTTTGGGTGTTTGTACCACCCAATCTCTTTTGTTTATGATTCAGATGTTTATTGATAGTGCAATGATGTTTACCAGAGGTGTTTCCCAGTTGGTGGCTATTGAGCCTGGCGTGAGGCGTCTTCCTTTCTTTTGGGATGCCTGGACATGATTCTTGGGATCTGTATATGTATAGGTCATGGATGGGAGGAATTCTTACCCCATTTCAGTTATACTATTCTAGATGGGAGTCATTATTACCCCATGCTAGTTATACTTACTATGGATGGGAGTCATTTTTACCCCATGTCAGTTATACTACTATGGATGAGAGGAATTATTACCTCATTCAAGTTATACTTACTATTAATGGGAGGAATTCTTACCCCATTCCAGTTATACAAATATGGATGGGAGTCATTATTACCCCATGATTGTTATACAAACTATGGGTGGGATGAATTATTACCCCATTTCATTTATGTTCATGATCTATAAATATGCTTGTAGGTCAAGTGATAGTGAGGGCTCTTAGACCTAGGTTAGGGGTAGATAGTGAGAGATCCCCTGTAATTTGGATGGATGTGGTACATCTCAATACACCCTATAAACATTCATACTTTTAGGCCAATAGATAGTGAGTTCTCTTGGATATGGGTTAGGGGCAGGCCATGAGAGCCCCCCTAGAATTTATATGGCAGTGGTACGTCCCTATCCACCCCGTCTTATATCAGATGCAAGAATTCCAACAGACTATAATGGATCTTTGTCCTGGGTTAGGGGTAGACCATGAGATATCACCTAGAATATGATGCATTTGGTACGTCCTGATTCACCCCAATCGTTATTTTATACATGAAGGTCAAGAGATATTGAGGGCTCTTAGACCTGGGTTGGGGGTAGACTATGAGAGATCCCCTAGAATTGGATAGTGATGGTGTGTCTCAATCCACCATAATAGATATCTATATGTATTTATACATATATGGTTGACTTGAGTGGACATCTCAGTCATGGATTGATTTAGATATATATTGATTGGGATTACAGAACCAAGGATCGAAAACTATTGGTTTTTATGTTATTTGTTTCACTTAATCATGAATATCGTATCTGTGTATGTATGTATAGGTATGGGACTATACATACATACACCTATAAAAATGGATATCCATGGTGGAACTTTCCTTGTTAACCGAGATTATAGACTCGAGGTTCAACTATGATCTCATGTTTGACTTTAATTTTCTTTTTTAGTTGTGTCTCAGTGAGGCTAACCAATTACTTTTGCATACGCTTACAGCAGCACATTTATAGGTTTCTTATTAGGGTTTCCAACTAAGATTATTTCTCACCCCTGGACATGCACCTCAGTGAACGTGTAAACCTTATGTTAGATTTTCAGGTTGAGCATGAGTTGTATGGTGGATAGGGCTGAGTCCTAGAGTTTTTTGATCGAGTGGAGCTGCTCATGTGGGTTCTTCTGATTGGGCTGCTAAAATTCGATAGTGTCTCAAGACTGGGTACGTGGTCTAGCTAGGAGTTCATAGTAGAGCTCTATAATTTTACTTTCAATTTATTTTTTACTCCTATATTTGTATGGTCGGTCCAATGTGTGAAAAGTGTTGTATTATATGACATAGTTGTTCGGGATTTTACATCATCTCATTTATTATTACAGTATGTTCTATTTTAGTTGTTTACTACATCCGCACTCTGTTTAATTTCAGTTGTGTATGATATTTATCTATTTAAATTGTTTTCTTACTCTGGTATGAGGGAATAGTCTCCCCACAATCACACCCTAGGCCCTCACTACAATTCAGCAACCTCTGGCATATGGGGAGGCGTGATTGAGGCCTTGTAACCCACTGGCTCGGAGCACCGGTTTAGCGGTATCCAGGTCAAGACGTTATAGTTGGGTCATCCAATAATGTGGTAACAGGTATGTTACTTGTTTAATTGAATTATTCCAATAAACTTTTTGATGATAGATCTTCACATTATTCATTTTTGATAAATTTTCAAGTAAAATGGAAATATCACTTCATGAAAGTAAGAAAATACTTTTGGTGAAACCTTTGGGAGGAAATTTTAAAGAAACAAAGATTTATAGATGAATTCCTATTTTTATTAGTGGTATGGTCTTTCTTGTAAATCATTTTGAACTTCTGATGAGTGAGTTTTATATTATTTTGGGTATGGATTATATTTTAGTTTATCATGGTAAGATAGATTTCAAATCCAAGAAGTTTTTATTCAATGATTTTGTACCTTTGATAACCAATCAAGATATTGAGAAACTGACTAGAGGTAGAAGTGAATGTTATATACTCATGTTGTTGAAAATAAATAAATTATTTAGATAAGTGATGTTCTAGTATAAAAAGAAGAATTTTATGTTTTTTATGATGATTTTCCAATTGTTATTTCATATCGAGAGGTTGGGTTTACTATTGACTTAGTAACTGATGTGAATCCTATTTGAAACCACCTTATAATATGGATCAAGTATAAATTTTGTAATTGAAAATCCAATTATATAATTTGGTAGATAAATGTTTCATTCATCCAAGTACATCATCCTAGTTTGATACTATTTTATTTTTTAAAAATAAATATGGTTTAATGAGATTTTTCATTGATTATAGATGCTTGAATACAATAATTATTAATAACAAGTATTACTTTACTTATATAGATGTTTTTTTATCATCTCTATATAGATAAGTACTTTATGAAGATTGATCTTAGGTAGGGATTCCATTAGTTAAATGGGAAGAAGGAAGATATCTCGAAGGTTTCATTTTGGATGATATGTGGGCATTATGATTTTGTAATTATGCCCTTTGGTTTGTCTATTACTCCAAATTTATTTATGGATCTTATGAATATTGTCTTCCATGAATATTTAGAGAAATTTTTGGTTTTTTTATAGATGACATATTCATATATTCTAAAATTATTGAGGATCTTAAAATATAGATAAGGATTATTTTACAAACCTTAAAAGAAAATAAACTGTGTGGAAAATTTAGTAAGTGTGAATTTTGGTTGATAAAAATTTCTTTCCTTAGTCATATTATTTGTAAATATGGTATTATAGTTGACCCTACTAAAACTAATGTTATTGAAGAATTTAAAAGTCATAAAAATGTCATATAGGTTTCTAGTTTTCTGGGATTATTAGTTTACTGGTAGTGTTTTTTTGAAAACCTTTCTCAGTTTTCTATCCCATTGACTAAGTTAACTCAAAAGGGAGTTAAATTCCTCTGTAAAAAATAATGTGATGATTATTTTTAGGAACTAAAAAAGAATATTGGTGAATGTTGTAGTATTTTCCCTACCCTATATAATTAGTTAATTTATCATCTACATTGATTTTTATTGGATGGTACTTGGATGTGTACGGATGCCAAATGATTAGGTAATTTCTTATGATTTATTTCAACTAAAACCTTAAGAGTTAAATTATCTGGCACTTGATCTAGAATTAGTTTCTATTTTTTTCATTAAAAATATGGAGACATTATTTTTATGGAACCAAGTGTGAAGTATATATTGATCATAAACTTTTGAAGTATATATTCACTAATATTTATTTTAACATTAGATAGAAAATATGGTTGGAACTGATTAAGGATTATGAATTCATAATTCATTATCATCTTGAAATGGTAAAAAAAGTAGATGATGGTTTCAATAGTAAAGATAATGATGCATTAAATATGTTATGTTTCTAACAAGAACATTCGTTTAATGATTTGATTATTTTTACCTAGAAATTTTTCATGTAGAAATATAATCTATTTTTTACAAGATTCATTACCATCATCTCTATTAGAAATAATTAAGCAATATTAGAAGGAATATTTTTAGTTTTAGTGAATGTATAATTGGTTAATAAGGATAAGTTTCCTAAAATTGATCTAGAAAAAGTTTTTTTTAGATTTGTAAAAACAGTATGTCTGCCTTGTGATTCCTATTTTAATATAAAATTGTTGAGTGAAGCTCATAGTTTCCCATTTTCCATTCATCCTAGAAGAACTAAGATTTATAGAGACCTTCAAGATTAATATTGGATGGATGGAATGAAAAGAGATATTGTTGACTTTAACATGAAATATTTGACTTGTCATCATTTTAAAGATGAATAGAAATTTCTAAAATAGATTTTTTAACTTTTTATAGTGCTAGAGTGGAAATGGAAAAATATATCCATGGATATTATATTGGGATTAAAAAATAATTCTTGAGGTAAAAATTTGATCAGAGGTATTTTTGATTGATTAAATAAATCATTTAATTTCCTTCCTATTCAATATAATATTTATTTAGATCAATATTCTTTACTATATATCAAGGATATAGTCAAGTTATATGTAGTTCCCCTCTATATTGTATCTGACCGTGATCTTAGGTTCACTTAAAATTTTAGAAAGTACATTTCATATCTTTGTGTGCTAAATTAAATTTTACTAAATATTTTAATCCTCAATCTGATGGAAAATAATATTGAACAATTTAGACCATGTAAGAAATTCATCATTATTGTTAATTGGATTACTGAGGAAGTTAATATCATTTCCTTTATTTGGCTGATTTTTCTTATAATAATAGTTTTTATTCTATTATATAGATATTTTATTTTGAATATTTATATGGAAAGTGGTTTCGAACTAGAGTTTGTTGGGATCAAGTAGGATAAAGGAAGTTGATGGTAGCATAGTTGGTCAAATTATGGGTTGATATGGTCAAAATGATTTAGAGGTATATGAGGATGGCTCAATTTAAGAAGAAAATTTATATAGATAATCTGAGGAGAGATCATTCTTTTTAGGTAGGTGATCATGTTTTTCTTAAATTATATCTATAGAAAAATTTGAGGCATTTTTTAAAAAAGGTGAAGATAAGTTTGTGGTTCATTCGTTCATATGAAATCCTAAATAAGGTTGGATCAATTTCTTATTGAGGAGTCCCACCTTAGAATTTATCTTAGGTACATGTGTTTTTTTATGTTTCAATGTTATGAAAATATGGGATAGATATATCTCATTTTTTGAGCCCTAAGGTAGTTTAGTTGGAATAGAACTTTTCTTGTGAGGCCCTTGATGTTTGGGTCTCCATTTCCATCACCACTATTGAAAATTCCAATTCATATAACCACCATATTTTGATGAATCATATCACTAGATAGGTTAAATATCCATTTCCATTTATATCCATAAACTCTTGTACCTTGCATCTTAATTATAAAAAAAAATTCAAAACACCCAAAACTCTTTAAATTATAAGGATGATGTCTTGTATTTTGTTTTAAATCTTAAATTTCTTAATTGAAAGATTTAATTTTGGAGTTGAGAGTGCCTTAGTCACATTTATGAAAATATTTCTTATCTGGAATCATTATTTCAATTCATTCATAAGGATGACATTGGTGGTGACTTTTCTATAGGTATTGAGATGGAAAATGTGATCATTAATCATATCAATATCCTTATAAACCTCAAATAAGGTATGAAAATAGAGGATTTGAATTTTAAATTTCTTAATAAGTGTGACAGTAATACCAAATTTTTCAACTCTATTCAAAGATTCAAGAAAATTAACAAACTGTCAACTATTCTCTGAGATAGTGGATTTTTTTTTATAATATATAGGATTTGGATGCTCATGTTTTCTATTATTACAAGAACCTCTATGATGGTCCCAAAACTAGCACTGATCTAATAGAATATGTAATTACAAGTATTTTCAATCAGAAGGATAATTCAAATCTTACTGAAATTCCCCATGAATTTGAGATCAAAGAATCTATTTTTAGTCTAAACTTTGGTATCTCTCCTTACCAGATAGTTTGAATAACTATTTTTTTAAATACTTTTTTGACACTATTAATAATGATGTTTTTATACTTGTTAGTCATTTTTTAAAGTTTTTCAACTGACATAGGGCATCAATGATCAATTTCTTTACCTTATTTCTAAAGTGGATAATACAAATGAGATTCATATTTTAAGAAATTTTCATATTTTCAACACTATAAAAACTTATTGGAAAAAGTCTTGCTAATAGGCTTGAAAAAATTTTAAACATGATTATGTCCCCAAACCAGTTTAGATTCATTAAAGGAATAACTATTCAAGATTTCCTTATCACTTCTTATGAATGTGTTAACCTTTTTATGAAATATACTAGAGGAGGTAACACTACTCCCAATATTGATGTTAAAAATCCTTTAATACGTTAGATTGTAGATTAATTTTAAAGTTTTTAACTAGTTTTGGATTTGATGTAGTCTTTATTAAATGATTCAAAATTATTCTGAGATTATATAATATTTCATTACTTATCAATGGCTCCCATGAGGTAAACTTCACATTCTCTAAAGTTTTCAAACAAGGTAACCCTCTCTCATCCATTGTTTTCTCTATTCCTGAAGACTATTTAAGTATGATTCTCTTAAACATGGTTAATTTTAACAAAAATAAAATTCATCATATTTTAAACAGACCTTACTTCCCCCACTCATTTACTATAGTCTTATGGTATTATATTTTTCACTAAAGGTGATAAAAGAAACATTAAGAACATCAAGAACAATCTCCTATGATGTTAAAAAGTACCAGGGAAGGATATATGTTGGAAAAATTCATACTTATACTTTGGAAGAAATATTCCTACAGCTAGAAAAGTGGGAATCATCAATGAGTTGGGAATCAGATAAGGTGTGCTTTTGTTCACTTGTTTTAGTGTCCCAGTGTTTTGGGGAAAACCACACCTTGGGAATTTTTATCACATTGTGATCCATATTAAAAACTAGTTATCTTACAAGAAAAGAAATATGATCTTGATGGAAAGTATGGTTAGCCTTATGAAATATATTATTGTCTAAAAAATCATTTATGGTCTATAAATAGATGGTTTCCCTCATAAATAATACCATCACTTCTATCAAAAACATAGTCTAGAGTGGAAGAATCCTTCATAGAAGACTTGATATTATCCCACGGAAATAATGATGTAAAACTATATAATATAGAGGTATTATTATTAAAAATATATAAAAATTCAATTAATAATTACATGATAAATTCACATAGATTATTATAAATGAGATTTTAGAGGCACTTTCTTTTTTGATATCCATATTTTTAAGTAGGATCAAATATGGGAATCTAAAATATGTGGAATTTTTTATATCTCACAACCTCAATAACTATTTCCTCATCATTTCAGTGAATTATCACTAGTTAGAAAACATAAATTCTTCTCTTAAATTCTGGTCAAAAAACTGGATAGGTATGCCTCTTCTCGCCATTTTAAATTCTCCTGATACATAACTTGAAACAAATGATTCGATCAAGGAGAAAATATAGAATTACATTCGCATGCTTCCTACTAAAATCAAGGAAATTTTTTTTAATTATAACTTCATTAATATATGTGATATTTTATTTTGGGAACATACCCCCAATGATAGGCTCTCCATTGAATTAGTCTACCAAGATGTTATGTAGGGCCATATGAATAGCTACGCTAAGAGTTCAAGTAGAAATTGGATTCTCCCATCTAGATTTTCCATTTCATGGAGAGTGATGTATTTCAAGATTCTTGCTGACTATTTTCATTAGTTTTTTGTATCAATTTTTGATTGATATGTGTCGTATATAATCAATATAGGGTTTATATGAGTCCCATATTTCTAATCTACGTCACTACTGCTGAATTATGTACATTCATTGTTGATTTTTTAAAAGTGAATATTCCCTAGAGAGCTAGTATTAAAGATAACTTAAATGTATCAATTAATATTTCACTTTCCTAGAAACTAATTAATTTCTTCAATGTGTCCATATCTTATGTTATTCATGTGATATGGATCATCTGGAAGAAGTTGGTTCATGAAAATATTTCTTTCTGTTTATAGTCGACTCAGGATCGAGTTATTGTTTCTATGAAAAATGAGAATTCTCTTAAAAATGTTTATTTTGATAATTATATACATGATATTTATATTATTATTCTCTTTTGTATTATAGGTAATTGTCATGCTCCTTTTGGAACCATTTAATTCATGTGGATCCGTCCAATTTTGGGCTAGATGAAATGAAACACAGATGAAGCATCAAGAGGAAAACTAATTTCTTATGAATATGGTATGATTTTTAGTAATCATAACAAAAATTTAGTGGGATAACTCTATGGTCTAGGTGTAATCACTACATATTTCTATTTTTAAATTTTTTGTATAATCAATCCAGTCTAAATGGAAAATTAATGTGGTTGGTTCAATTTATGGCTTGAATTTGATTCCACCACTATTATGAAATCCATCAGAAGTGTAACTATTAATCTATCATGTAAAGTGGCTACTAGATGTATCAATTTACTGTACTATAAATTTTCCATTCATTATATCATCACACATGCATATCATGATGCAAACTATTTGGATGATGGGCTTACAAATAAAGGGGTAACTACTCCTCAATTGACTTGTATCAATGACAATACTAATGAAATTTTTTCTTTCATGGAAAGGAATTATTGTAAAAAAACATAAATCAAACATATTTAATTTTTATTTTATTCAATTAATGATTATTTTCCTTTTTGTAAAGTTCTATTTCTCTAAAAAATGATGATGTGGTAATTATTCCATTAAAAGAAAAATAAAATAAATAATTTTTAAAATGTTAAAAATAATATTATTTGAATGAATATTTCTATTACATAATCTTTTTAGATAAAAATTACATATTATGTAGTTTTTTATTTATTGTATTCTAGTTTCATTGTTTTATTTTATTTTTAAAAGTCAAAGTAAATTAATAGTTCCAAAATTGGCGTTAATGATATTTTTTAATCAAAAATATTTTATTAATAGTTTTAAAATTATTAAAAACCCTATATTTGGAAAAAAATTTGAGATAAGGTTTAAAATATAAAACATGGTCCATGTATGGGATTTTGATCCATATATAGTAACTATATTAACTCATTAAGAGTATAAAAACTTTGATATCACTACAATTGTCAAAAGGGTTAATAAAGGATTAAAACAAAAAGATTAGGGTAAAAATATGATCCAAACTTACCCAAATTTAATTAGATTAAATTATTTCAACTCAACATAATATTATAATTTAATTTTATAAATTTTTATTCATTTTAAATTCGATATTAATTTATATTAATTTTATATTTTAAGAAATTCCAAGAGTGCCCCTCCCCTTTCTTATAAAAGGGAACCACTTGTTCATATTTTTTCATGCATAAAAAGCCTTTTGGTTCAGATAATACATGAAAAAATACCTTCCTTAAATCTATATCCACTTCTTAGAGTCCTTTTATGGTATATTACCATCCTTATATATTTTTATGCGTAAAGAAATTGAGATTATCCGGAGAAGTGGTATAGTTCTTAACTGATCATTTTTATTTTATTTCTTCTACATCTCCTTCAAATATTTGTTTACCATGATTATAAAATATAATCAGTATATCCCATATTGTATGATTTTATTTTATTTATTTAGTATCATATATCTATCTTCAACATCCATCAATTGCGAAAGAAATCCATCATTTATGTGTATAGAGGACTGACGCCTCATGGACCGATGTAATTCGTTTTCCATAACCACCTATAATGAATATTTTTAATGATAGATTATATATATATATATATATATTAATTACATGTATCATTATTAAAAAAATACTATATCAGGCACATTCTAACCTTTCCATTTATGGGAAAATGATAACATTGTCCGTGCATATATTTGGACTACCACCTCCACAAAGTGATGTGATTAATTTTTCATCACCACATAAAATGGATTAAATATATATGTATATTTAAATAAATAATATGGTATTTATAATATTTTAATAAATCTAAAAGAATAAAATAACACATACCTTCTTTCCACAGTGATCATTGAAAAATGGAAACGTTACTCATGTGTACGTATGGCCTGTCATCTCCATGGTTGTAACGTAGTTCATTTTTCATAACTTTAGATCATGATTTGTTTTAAATGTATAATTTATGTATAAAAATAATAATTATGTCATGATTATTATTCTTTATATAATTTAATAATTACGTCATTGAACATAGTCAACATACCAAAGTCCTTTTGGATATAGGATCTGAATATCGTCAAAACATCTGATGTGAACATAAATGATCAAGTAATTATATATAACATGGTAATAAGTTAAATAAAATTAATAATAAACATTAAAATGGTTTTAAAGAAAGTAAATAACAAATTTAATTTTATTATTCTGTAATATAAGTTACACGCGTTATGAGTTGGGCTTGAGATAAGGGACTTTATTTTAAAAATATTATTTTAATGTTTCCCTTTCAACTATTTTTCTTCTGTAACCATATTTATTAAAATTATTTTAAGTCTGTATTTATATTTAAATAAAATAATTAAAATGTAAATTTTATCTCTCTTTTTAATTTATTTCAATGGTTTTCAAAAGGAATCTTTTTTCAGAATGTTTTGACTTTATAAAGGACAAAATGAATGTTCTATTTTAACATATATGGTGCCAACATATTTTCCCATAACTAAAACCATGATTTGAAGTTTGGATTCCATTTCCAGAATTCATTTTTTATTCAAAGATAAAATGTATTTCCCTTTTTCTATTTATTTTGTAATTGAAAATGGGTTTTTATGAGAAAATGGTACTTTGATACCAAAAAGTTTTTTCACATGAGTTTAAAAGAGTTTTTCAAGGGTTTTATTCATGATATGTTCCTTGAAAATTTTTTATGAAGTTTTGATCCCCATTATATTTCATGGTTGAGCTTGATACATCTTATATTAAGTGTTAATACCCATTATATCTTATTGGTGATACTAATATCACTTATATAATGGGTGGGACTAGATAATGCACCAATGAGCTAGGTAATGAGTATGTTCTCCAGATAATTATATTTGATTTTTTCTGTATTATTATTAAAATTATAAGGTTTATTATAAGGGTTTTGTAAGATTTTTATGAAGATGATCTCCTAAGGAACCTACATGACTTTTCTATGCATTCTTATTAGTTTTCATGGAAATCATTGATTTTAAAAGGTAAGTTAAATATCATTTGATTTAATTAAAACATTATGAACATTTTGGGTTAAAAGTAATATTTTTAGAAAACATTTATATTAATATTTTAACTTGGCTAATGGTTTTATTTCATTCATTATTTTTGCATACCTTACTAATATTTTATGATCATACCACTCTTTAAAATTGTTTTTGTATGGTTTAACAATGGGTAAGGGACAAGAAGAAGTCAAGTGGAAATTCATGAATATTTATCATGAAAAGAAAATATATTTTACTTTAAAAGACTAATATTATGGTAAAAATTTATACTGAGTAGTATTATCCACTTTGTAAAATATAGTATTATTGTGTAAGTGTTAGGAACTAATTCTCTAATACTCTAAACCTACAAGACTATTGAGAATGAAAAAAAAGTGAATTGTATTCTAAATTCACTATAATATGTAATGTTTAAGGTCAATTCATTATTGTAAAAATGAAAATAAAGTTTGGAAATATAAATCAAAAGGTAAGAAAAAACTATTGGGGGTAAAACATTCGTTGGTGTTGGGGTTGTTGAGGTAAACTATGATAAAGGGTTATTTATCTATGGAATAATCTATGTTGAACATTTGGTGTAATTATAGAAATTTTAATGTAAAATTTATTATTTCTTCATATGAAGGATTATAAATTTTGGATATTATATTACCTTTTGGTAACCATTTTAGTTTTGGTTAAAATATAAAGACATTAGGAATAGCTTGTTATCCATTTTTGGATTATGTAATCTATTATAAGTTAATTTTAGTTATTCGGGTATGAAAAATTCATGCAGATTATTCATCATTTGAAGAAAGGAAGTGATTGTGGTGGAAATTGATTGAAGTATGAAGTTATAATTTTCAATTAAATTTATTTCATTGTGTTCTTAATATATATGGTAGAGTAATTTTTTAACTATAGGAAAATGATAATGAAAAAAATATCCTATTACTATCATTTTCAATGAATTGATTATCTTCTCACCCATCACAAATTTATGGTTTTTTGGTCATTAACTTTATCCTAAACATTTTATCTATCAGTATATATTAGTAATTGGGTGTTATTTTTCTCATACATGTCCATATTTTCACCTCCCACTAATGTTCTCCTATTTGGATACCTAGTTATGTGTTATTCACAATGACTTGTGTATTTCTCTTACACTAATTTTAATAGGAATATTTATTAACCCATTCTATGATGTGGTTTTTTCAAATAAGAATTTTCAAATTTCAAACCATTGATTACTGAGAATATTATAAAATTATGAGGATGAAATTTGATGAAGGAAAGATAATGTAACACAGTTATTTTAAAAGAACACTATCTTCGGAAATTTATGAAATTTAATTTTTTTAAATTAACATTATTTTTTAAATTATTATATCAAAATTAACAAAGGGTGAAATGTTTTTAGTTTTTAGAAAATATTTATTTTCCAGTTAATATTGAAAAATATTGCTTTTCATTGAAAATAGTATTTTAATTTAATGCATTTATAGAGTTAAGTTTTTTTAAAAAAAATAAAATTAATTTCAGTTCTCTTATATTAGGAATAATCCAATTAATATAATTATAATCTATTTTATGGTTTTATTTAGTATAAAAACATTTTTTATACTTAAAATGCATTTTTTTGTATAAACTATTTTTTGATGCATTTTTTTAATCATGAATTAATTTCATTCGCTTATTAAAATTGAATAATAAAAAATAGATTCCATATTTTGGAATCATGAGGTTAAAAATTGTTAAATATAAACCAGTAATTTTTTCCATTAGGAATAGTAACCATAGTAAATAATTATCACCATAGTTATCGTATATCAAGAAATTAAGGTTAAAAATAAAGTGATTAGGTTTTAAAAATAAACCCATGACATGACTTAATTTTGTTAGATGATTCTAATTTTTCTATAATCATAAAAAAAATTACCTTTTTGTTACTGTAGGGATATGATTTTCACCTTTATAATATTTAAGTGAGAGATAAAGACAAAAATGTCACTTTTCTTCTTTTAATACATATAATATTTTATGATATAGATAAATAAAAGTTATTTTCATTTATAAAATTTTATTTTAAAAATTAATGAATTTTATTTATCATGGTAATTTAATTTAAATTTTTAATGATTTAATAATTAGATTAAATTTGTACGCAACACTGACACGGTATTTAGTCAATTAATAGAAAAATATTTAAAAGATATTAAAAGTAATAAAAATTGGATGAATTATTATTTTTCATGAAATTTATAGATATATATGACATGTTAGGGATTTATTAATATATTATATTTTAATTCCATTATTTTTGTATTGTTTTAAAAGTCATATTAAATGAATAGATCAAGAATTTACATTATGGATATTGTTTAATAAATAATATTATATTTAATGATCTAAAATTCCAAAAAATCATATATTCTGAAAATTTATTGGAATATAGTTTAAAATATTAACCATGATCCATTAATTTGCTAATTTTTATTTTATAGTAACTATATTGACCCCTAAAGTGTAATAGCTTCGTTATTACAATAATTATCAAAAAGGGTTAATGCGTGTTTAAACAAATTTATAAGGGTAAAAACCTAATAAAAACTATTTAAATTTTGATTTTATGATATCATTTAGACCAATAATCATATTATATTTTAATTATATCGGTTTATATCCTTTTTCTACAAAAATTAATTTATATTAATTTAATAATTTGTGTAATTCCAAGAGTGCCCCTCCTCTCTCTTATAAAATGGAAGCTCCTATCCTATTTTATTAACACTAAAAAAATTTAATTCATAAAAAACCTACCCAAATACCTTCCTTACATCCCTCCTCATATCCTAGAATCTTTTTTTAGATCAAAAATCTAACCAAGGACTGATTTAGGTATAATTTAAAATAGATTTCCTGAAGAAGAGGTATAGTTCTTAACCATGCAATTTCATTTTATTTCTTCTTATACCTCCTTAAAATATAATTAAAATATTATTATATAATAAAATCAGTATATAACATATACATAGAAGTTATTTTATTAATTTAATAACCATAATCCATCTTTGCTTCTATCAAATGGGAAATGAAACCATCTTTCATGTGTAAGGCAGACTACCGCCTCACGAACCGATGTAATTAGTTTTTCATCATCACCTCAAAGGGTAGGTAATATTATTTGATTTAATATATATATGTGATATTAATTATATATTTATCATTATATAAAGAAAATATATCATATATTTTTTTACCTTTCCATTCACTGAATAATGATAACGTCGTTTGTGTGCATGTGTGGATTACTGCCTCCATGAAGTGATGTGATTCATTTTTCATTACCCCATTACATGGATGGTATATATAAATTTATTTAAAGAAACAAAATTATTTTTATGATATAATTATAATTCTATAAATTTAAATTAATACTTACTTTCTTTCCATAATGATCATTGAAAAATGGAAATGTTACTCATGCGTACTTACGGCCTACCGTCTCCTTGATTTTAACGTAGTTCATTTTTCATATCCATCATTCATTATTAGTTTTAAAAATATAATTGATATATAAAAATGATAATTATTTCAATATTTTTATACATTATATGATGTAATAACGACCACTTTGACCATAGTCCACATAACGAAGTCATTTTGGACTTACAATCCAAATATCACAAAAATTTATGATGTGGACTTAATTAATTAATTAATTAATTATAAATTGGTAATAGATAAACTAAAATTAACAATAAAAATATAAAATGTTCTTAATAAATTAAATAATTAACATAATTTTATTATTTGAGATGATAAAGAACATATGTGACGAGTCGGTCTCAGGGAAACGGATTTTCGTTTCACTTTTATTTTTGTGAGACACATTCCCTATTCACAACTTGTTTATTTGATGTGGTGTATATACTTAAACTGAATTTGTTTTATGTTACTTCTCATGAAAATTATTTTAATTTATATATTCATCTATGGTTCTTTATTTCATGTGTCTTATGATTCAAAAATTACCAAAGTGGGGAGGGTTTTATGTTATAATCTCATTGTTAATCGGGATTGTTACTAATTAGTTTCAGATGATGAAATTTTATGATCTAAATCTCAAGAAACTCATTATGTTTCTTATCCTTTTCCTATTTATATATAATACAATCTTTCCTTTCATGTTCATATCTTTATTAACTCAAGAGAGTAAAATACTTTTTTAAGAAAAACTGTTTTATATCTCTCTTCATTTCAAAATCATTTATCTTCATGTTCATGTTTTCAAAAAAAAATCAAGAATTATTTTTACAATTATCATATGATAGTTTAAAATAATTTTTACCTAGGTTTAAATTTTAAAATAATGTTTTAAAATTATTCTTCTTTTCATTTTCCAAATGAGGTACTTTTTATATTTTTTACTAATACATGAAAGGAATGTTTTCTTTTAACTTATACAGCTTGAATGAAATTCCCCTCCACCATGAACACTAAACACTTTTAAGAATCCATTAAATTTTTCTAAAGTTCTTTTCAATTAAATTTTTTTCCATAAAATTTTTGGAAATTTCTATATTTCAATGAAGTGATTTTAAAGTATAAAAGGAATTTTCCTCATGAAATATTTCAAGTGACATTTTAAGGAAATTTTCATTAAATATTGCATCCTTCAATTTTAATTATGTTTTACTTAGGATATAACTCAATGATGAAAACATTATTATTTTCCTAGATGGTTTATGATTAATATTACAAGATTTTTATTAAACCCATTTATTTCCAAAGGTTATTCCATGATGAAATTTTTATGAAACTTATTTTCTTTATGTAACTCATATTTAAAGTTTTCATTCCCAAATGAACACCTTATTTTGAGACCTGTTATTATGTACTCAGATATGAAAAACTATAATATTTAATTCCTTCTTCTCTTGGTAATCTTTAGGAATTTAATTTGCTCATGATATGATGAAAGATTATAAAACCAATTTCTTTCCATGGGTAATTATTATGATTATTACTTATGATTTATTTCTTTTTTTTTTGGAACTTATAATCATAAAAATGTTATGATGGGTGCATCCATATATCACTCTAATGAATTGGGTAATGTCTTTATCTGATGAGACATTATGTATGTGATTAGGGATAAACCTAATCCATTATGGGACTCTTTCTTCCATGTGATGTTGTCTTGGAAGATAGCCTTGAATTATTCTTATGTCATTTTTTCTATTTCTAACACATTACATACATTTCCATGATCATATGATACCATTTTATTTATGTCATAATCCCATGTGATTACATAGTATCCTTCTCTTTTATGATAATATATTATATATTTGACCCACAATTTATTCTTAATTATAATTTTTATTATCTTGCTAGGATTTTTATATCACCCATTTTATCTATGTATTCCCTAGGTTATCCCATACAGTTTTAGGATATGAAAGGTATTTATGATCTCATTATAGAGATTAAAATAAATATGAATTAATTTCATGTTAATTTTTTATGCACCTAGTCTTCTAAAGACACTAGTAGCTTCGATCCATGTATTGTGTTAATAGATATTTATGTTAAAAATCATGTAATAATATGTTTAAAAGGGATGGGGTCTCTATATGATCAATAAATCCTAATAAAAAAATAATCAAAGTATAACATGATGAAAGTAATACATGTGTGTAAATAGGCATGTCAAGATGACATAAAGGGGGTGATAATCATAAACATGAACATAAAATAATGATATAATATGATAGCATTGAGACTATATTAGAATGTGGAAGCAATATAAACATGAAATCATAGAAATAAGTCAAGGATAACCACCAAAAAAACATAAAATAGTGTTCTTAGGATAACATCACAGGAACCATGAATGGTATCTCATGAGATAAAAACTTTAACCAATGTGTTATAAGGCTATATAATTTTAGGCTCACTTATCACATTTATATCATGTACATACATTTGTATTCCACCTATATCATACAATTTAAGAATTAATTTCATTAAATTTGATCCCATTATTATAGATTTTTGGTTAAATACATGTATGTCCCTAAATAGTGAATGACAGGTACATCTAGGTGAATACCTTTTAGTAGAAATGACTATGGGTATTCGCTCCACAAATTTTTGGTAAGAAAAATAATAGGATCATTTCAGATGCATAAAAAGTGAACATAAAGAATCGTGAAGGGGTTTAATGAGATTGAAATGGGGTATATAATTAATTTTAAATGATAATTATAGTAATATTGATGTTTATAAATATATTATAACATGAAAAATTGGAAATAAAAAGTCATAATACATAGAAAGTGCATGAATAAAACGGAATAGATGATCCCTTATATTAAGAGGGTGCTTTTAGTATCTTGGTAGGGGCTTCTTAATATTATAGGAATACCTTGGGAGGGATTTAGAGAGGTATAGGGAGATTAAAATCATGATTAAATATTTTCTAGTGAAGTTCAGTTAGAGGTTTGATGTATATTTATAGAAAAACATATGGGAATTCTTTATTAATTTTGAAACATAGGTTTTAGACTATGTATAATAAAATAATCAAAACCAAAAAAATTCCCATGGGTTCTACCCTTTGTTTCTACCAAATAGGATTGGTTTTGAATATTTTATAAGTCTAATTAAATATATATATTTTTCAAAAATATAATTTTTGTCACTTCGTATAATAATCTAATTATTATCAAACTCTTTATATGATCATTTATAAAGTAATCATAATTTTGAATATATATAATCATTATTTTATTTTCAAGAACATATAAAAATTCATAATGATTGGTTCTAGATATATAACTCCTCATTACACCTGTGTATTCCCTAAGTGTAAGGTATGTGATGGTGACACATTTTCAGGATGGTTCAGAAAACATGATTTGGGCCATGATCTTGATAAGATTAAACTTCTCTCATAAATGGTATAAATCATGTTTTAGTTATTGAATATCATATTGAAAATGTTCAAGTGGAAATCCCAATGATTCCATATCCCTTGGAAGCTTTGATAAATGGCTTTAAAAGGGTATAATTCTACTGGTCGAGCCCATAACTTCTTCTATCTGTGACAACTGAACTTTATTCTAACAATTAATATGTATTAATATTAATAGAAACTATAAAATGGTTTTATTATCAAAATTTATGATAATTAAAGGTCTTTTAAATATAATAGGCTATATCAGTCCAAAACCAATATAGTGCATGTGTTTTCAATATCTATATTACTTAAAAAGGAATTTATTCATTCAAAAGGAGATTTTCACTTTTATAATTTTGGGACATTATATTATTCCCCCTTTCAGAAGTTATATCCCTAAAAATTCATTTCATACACTGAAAGAAATTAGGATATTTATGTCTCATCTCCTCTTTTAGTTCCCAAGTTTCTTCCTCAAACTTGTGGTTCCACCACAACACTTGGACCAGGTGGCTTGTATTATTTCATAGATATTTTTCTTTATGATAAAATATATTCATTATCTTCTCCTCATGTAAAATATCATTCTCTAAGGGTATAACCTCTAGATTCAGTACATGTAAGTGGACTAGTATGTACTTCCTCAAGAGAGATACATAGAACGGGTCACATAATTGTGATATGTTAGGTGGGAGTGATAGTTGATAAGAAATAGATATAATGTGATGCATGATCTTTAATGAGTCAATGTATATTGAAATAATCTTTACCTTCTTCCCAAACTTCATTATTTTCTTCCATGGATATATATGAAGGAACGCTTTATCTTTGATCTCAAACTCTAGGTCATGTTTATGATTGTCTTCATAACTTTTCTACCAACATTGCAGATATTTCATATGATATTTAATGGTTTAATCCTTAACTATCATCTATTGTATAACATCAGACACCATCAAATTCCACTCTACAACTTAATATCATCATTTTCAGTTTCTTACACCACTTCCAATACAAGTCCTTATAAGGTTCTATTTGAATTCTAAAATATAAACTGTTGTAATATGAGAACTCCACTAGGGGAAGTTTTGACCCCAACATCATTGGAAATACATTGAAAATAATCTTAGTATATCCTCTAGAGTTTGAATTTTTTTCTCATACTGATCATCCATCTAAGGGAGATATAAAGTACTAAAAATTATCTCTATATCAAATTCTTGTAGAAAATTTCTATAAACCCTCATGGTAAACCTTAGATATTGATAAAGATACAATAGAGAGTGGAAGTACATGTAGTATTACCACTTCTCATATATATATTTTGTAACTTGGTTAAGAGAGTAATCATAATTGATAGTAATGAAATGTGCTGACTTTGTATGGTAATCGACTACCACGCAGATGGAGTGATTAACTTTAGATGTCCTGGGGGGTACTATGATGAAATCTATGGTTATGTTTTCTCATTTCCATATTGTTATAGGAAATGGTTTCATCATAACCTTATATTTTTTTATTCATCCTTGACTTATTTTTCAACTAAGAATCACGATAAAAATTCTATAATTCCCCTATTCATGTTATCCTAATTGAAGTATTTATGTTGATCTCTATACATCATAGTGCTTATTGGATGAATATAGATGGATGAGCTATATAAATCATCTAGAATATCCCTATTTAGTACTGGTTTTGATGGGACACATATCCAGTTTCTAAACCTGACACTTCAACTTTAGTAAAATAGAACTTTGTAGTATACGCAGCCATTTTCTGTAGCATGTCATTATCTTTTTTGGGAACCTTAATCCTCTCAAGAATGGATTCTTGAGAAGTTATTTGAGCAAGGTAGGATGAATTACCATTTATTATTCACATTTCTATACTTTTCATCTCAAATAAGATTATATCCCTTGCAATCCCCATCATGTATAGAGTTACATAATCCCTTTTGCTCAGAGTATCTACAATTTTATTCACCTTCCCATGATTGTAATAAATTGAAAAATGATATTCCTTGATAATTTCTAAAAAACTTATTTATAGAATATTTATTTCCTTTTATGTGAATATATACTTGAGGATTTATGTATCATATATATTTTACACTTCTCCTTGTAGAGATAATGTCGCAAAATCCTCATTGTGAAGATTACTATGACCATTTCTAAAAAATTAATTGGGAAGTTATACTCATAGATCTTTATTTAATAGGAGGAACAAGCTAATAATTTATCACCTTTCTTGAGTAAAAAACCCAATATATTTTTGGAAACATCATTGTAGATCAAAAATCCTTCCCTACTGGTGGGTAATGTGAGAACAGGTCCCATGATTAGCCTATTCTTTAACTCTTTAAAGATCTAGTCACATTCACCAGTCTAGAAAAAAATCACTCCATTTTGAGTTAAATTGGTTATTTAACTTGAAAATTCCGAGAATTTTCTCAAAAATCAATGACAATTCCCAGGTAATCAAAGGAATATATAGATTTCTATCACATATATTTTGTCCAGGGTAATCCTTCAATTTCCTCTATAATTTAAGGATCCATATATATCCTTTTTCTAGTGATATAATTCCCCATGAATGTTATTTTCTTCATCCAAAACTCTTATTTTCTATACTTTACATATAAATTTTCCTTATTCAAGGTCTTCTGTATAGAATTAAAATACCCATTATGTTTTTCCATGATTTTAGAGTAGACAACAATTTAATCTATAAAGACTACAACAAATTTTTTGTGGTAATCCTTAAATACTCTATTAAGTAATTTCATGAAAATAGTTGTAAAATTATTGAGTCCAAATGGAATCACTATGAACACATAGTTATCATACCTTGTAAAAAAATTAGTCTTGTGGATATCCTCATTCATTTCCTTTACTTGATAATATCTCTAATGAAGATCCACCTTGGAGAAGTACTGGTCTCCACATAGCTAATTTAATAATTCATCAATATATAGATGATGATACTTTTTATTTATCCTGATCTTGTTGAGATCATGATAATAAATGAGGAGACACATTGACCTATCATTCTTATTGATGAAAAGAATCATTTCACCCAATGATGAAGTACTTCGGTGTATAAATCCTTTATCCAGATTCTCATGCATTTTCTTATTTATATCTTCATGTTCAATAGTGTCCATTCTTTATGGAGTCTTGGATATTAGAAAAACATCAGGTATAAGTTAAATTGATAAATCAACCTCTTGGAAAAGAGGAAGACCGTGAAATTATTTGGCAAACACATCAGTGAAATACCTGATGATGGGTATGTCATCATGGATGATATTTTCCTTAGTGTCAATCATTTGAGCTAGATACGCTTTATTATAATGTAATAATATCTATTATTGAGATGATTATTCAAAAAAATATTCACCTCTACCTTGAACTTGTATAGAATTGGAGGTAAATTTGTGATATAGAGAATGATTTCCTTATTTTGGAAATTTGTGTTGGGTCTATAAAAGGAAAGACAATAAATAGCTAGAATGGTGTTGAATTATTCTAAAGGGGGTATCACAATTTTTGTTGGGAAATTCATCCCAAAAAATTTTAGAGGGGATGAGTTATATACTTAGGATAAAATAATTGACCAATTTTCCATCATCAGTGATAACTCAACTTCTATGTTTTGAGGTTGAGTTTGAATATTTATACTAAACATGCATGATATAAAATAATGAGTATAACCAGAATCAAATATTATTCTCACTATACTTAATGAATAACTAGTGTCCTTCTCACCAATTCATTATCAGGATCCACCTCTAAATTCGTGATGGAATAATCTTTCCCTTGGTCTCTAGGAATTGGAGGTTATGGTCCTTGATTATCATTAACAACCCTTAACATAGTGCATTGATTTACAAAGTGTCCATGTTCCTTATAGTTGAAACAATAGACAACAATATAATGGTTTATTGGTGAATTACTTTCTTATATCACATTAGTGGGTTTCTCCCATCTATATTCACTAGCTAGGTTCTCTTTATACCTGCACCTAAAGTATTTCCCTATCCCCTTCAAGAAATTTATAGGGTTCTTCCTCCAATAATTTTGATAAGTGGGAATTTATAAATTCTTTCCCCCGTAATATTTCTCCATCGCACCATCAATATCTATTTTTATTTTCAGGGAACAAAGGAAAATGTTCTCATAGTTTTAAATGTCTCAAATTGACAATTCTTCTCATAAACTCGACTTTATCTCATCAAAGAAGCTGTTAACATTACATTTGAGGTTAATGACAAATCCATATAAATATCATTCAAGTCTTGTAAAGTTTTACTCATATTCCCCTAATGGATTCTTCATCCATTTACTTGAGGATAAGTAAATCCCTCTCCATTTTAGGTCAGAGAGTGAAAGGAAAATATTTTTTGAAAAACATTTTCTAAAATTCATCCGACTCCATCACTTTGGTATCCTCCTCAGGCTTCATATTTTTTTATCAAAATCCACTATTGATCAGAATCCCTATCCATACAATAAAAAAATAATGGCCTTCTCTTTTTTAAATAATTTAAGGATGTAGAGTTGATCTATTTTTCTTTGTTTAAGGGATCAAATGATCCAGTGAAATTTGGAGGTCTTTTTAACATAAATGTCTCAATTGAAACTTTCTCTTTTTTAGGGGGTGGGGGTGTTCCTGATTCAAGTTTCTATTAAAAACTTGAGTTAATTGAGAAATTATAGTCATGAAGTTCTCGAATCCTACATTAATAAGTTTGGTAATTTCATTTGAGTAGTCATCTCATTTCCCCTCACATTGTTTGTTAACTTGGTTCCTCCTATTAATATTCATTAAATAAAATAAATATAAAATTGGGGAGAAAATGTTTTAACTATTAAACACATTAATGAGAAAGTATAAACATTGAAGAGATAACTCATATATGAAATATATTCCTTAACTTATGAATTCCTAGGTTTCAATATATGTTTTATATGATCTATTTCCTAACAAAAAATATTATGACCATTTTTTCATTTCATAATGGTTCATAAAGAGATTATTAATTTACTGAATCATATCCTCTGGGAGTGTCAAATAAGGGGTGAAGAAAGGCCTATTTTTCATGCACAATATGATTATTGATTCAATTCCCAATATACCATTTATATTTTTATTACACCTAGGTACAATTATGCCAGATCTATATCCACTTGTAGTATCCATACATGGATTTTGTTTCTTGGAAACCACATATTCTATACTCCACCAAAATGTTAGGTATATTTTCTTATATTTATTCTTAAAATTATGGATTTCACCAAGGTTATCTAATCATAATTCCCAAAAATGACTATTCATTCCTCTAATACCAACTTTTTCAAACATAATTTTAACACACATTAATTATTTATTTACTACATAACGATTCACATGATATAATTCCATCAGATCATAAGGTCTAGTGTATTTGGAAAACTAGATACATAGAACATTCACTTGAAATAGGTATACAAATTCATTAATAAAAACTCCTTAAGATTCCCTTAAAATATATTAATATTCTAATATTGTATGGGATAACCCGGTACATACATAAGTAAGGGGTGAACTATAAATCATGGTAAGGGAATAATCTAAGCATAACATTAAGAAAGTGATAAATATAATTAAAGGGGAATATCAAGGTTAAATAAAATGGTAAAGTACCATAGAGATGAACATAAAATCACAATATAAGATACTAATGTCAAGGAATCGTGGAAATGTAGAAACAATATAAAAAATGACATCATAAACATAATTCAAATCTAACCACCAAGACATCATAACATAGTGTTCTTAGGATAACCTCCCATGAACCATATAGGGTCTCTCATGAGTAAAAAATATTAAAAAAATAATTAAAGGGAAATATAATTTTGGCCCCAACTATCACATTCATATAATGTACAATAATTTGTGTACAACATAGATCATACACTGTAAGAAAACTGTAGCATCATGTGTTTTGGACTGGATGATATTTTCTGAAGGAACGTGAATTTTTAGTTTGGTGAATGGACCAAATTATAAAACATTATTTGGAGTAATATTATAGGATTTTTAACCCTTAAATGTTTTTTATAGACTTGGTAAAATTTATGAGAGTTGACTCATGTGTTCAATCAAGCCTCCAGAGCATCGGGCCCTGAAAACTCAATTTCGGGTGAAGCTAGAAGAGGTGCATGGCGAAAAATGTGCATCCCTTGAGGAGAAATTGTGTGGCATTTTAAGATAGGATGAGTGTATTATATGTTTTTTATAACCATGAACACCAGGCCACATGGTCATCCAGTTTTTTTAGGTTTCTTAATAGAGGATACATACACATAGTTTGTGTACCATTTCTTAAACTGTGCATATGAACTATGCGATCCCCCTTCTTTAGTAGTAAAGAATGCATGTTTGGTGCATAGTTTGTCCAAATGTGCAACCAAATAATCCACATCATTTAAAGGGGTAAATTTACCCTTTTCCTCTACCTTATTTTAGACTTCCTCCTAGATTTCTCCTCCTCTACATGCATAGTTCATTCCCTTCTCCCATTCATGTTCCTCATCTCTCCAAACTAGGAATAGTGGTATCTCCTTCATCTAAACATCGTTTTTAGTGTAGTAAATCATGTTATAAGTTTATCAGTGAGTATCCAACTTCAAATTCTTATTTTATCAGTTTATTTTTTCATATCCTATTCTATATTCATGTGTGATGATTCCCTATATTTTTTGGGAATTTTTATGTTTCTTCAGTTTCTCTTGAACCGAATAAAATCAAAGATAGATATTGGATGATTGAACCATACTAAGAATAAGGTAGGTGGTCTGTGGATTTTACCTTTATTTTTTTTATTTATAATTTATGTCATTGTGCCACGCACTAGTATTTCCATGTGATGCCTCAAAATGTGAAATTCATGACATAGACCTTAAAATCTTGAACTAAATAAATGTATCCATTAAATTTCATCATTGGAGGTTTTTTCCCTCATGGACCTCCCCCTTAGGGTTGTGTTCTCAAAATTCATTATTAATTAAGAAATTGTTTTCTAATAAAACCACTATCTGAGGTGCATTTTCTTATAAAATGATAATAGAGTAATTAAATACCATTCTTAATATATAAAGTGGATAGAATTATCTACCCTATTACTCACTTGTTCCCAAGCCACCTCTTAATAGATTTTGTATTGGGTTATGTTTAAAATATATAATTTCAAATAAATGTAATGTGATGGGTAAGACCTTATGACATGACCCTTTTTTCTAATTATGGATTAACCCTTGGGATAGTAAATGAATTTGAGAAGTTTTATATGATATTCCTAAGTAAATGGAATTTATTATCATTAATTGAACTATTATAGGGGTATGCCTCTCTTGAGTATATATTATAGGATTTATGGAATTTTTATAAACATTTCCTTTCTCATTATTTATATTTGATTTAATAAATAAATTATTAACACCGTGAGTGATTCTCAGGTTTCTCTTTATAGAACACCTTGGATAGACTCATAATCTAATGAGATTGCATCATGCCATGAGAAATACTTGGGTTTTCCTATTATGGAATTCCAAGTATGGGCTCATAGGTTAATTGATTTATATTGTGCTAGGATAAAAACTTAGATCCTTTATAGGGTTCCTTAGACAAGATCATCAAGAGAATATTTTACTTATCCACTAGTGATACTATATCCCTATGTGGTACACTAGATATGGGATAATAGGTTCATTATTTACACCAAACCAATAGTGATACTTAGGATGCCTTTATGGATCACCTTAGATAGACTCTTATGGTTTTGGGTACTTGTAGTGCTCCTTGTGTGATACTTAGGATCCTCTATACGGTTCAACTTGGATGGGACCAATATGATACTTATTTAAATAATATATATTAATTCTATATGATTCAATTAATTTTATTTTTGTAAACCCAAGGAAGTGTCCTCCAATCCAAATAACATGCTTGGGTTCGATATATATTTTACATTTTACTTTTATGAAGGCCTAGTTAGGATTTCATACATGTGTTCTTGGATAATATCAATATATATAATTATATATATACATGTTATATCTGAATAGTTTTATCGTGGTTGGAGGTATTCTGGCTTAGGTTAAAGCAGGTATGGTCGTATAGGTGTCCCTGAGGAACCAGAGCTGACTTTTTCACTTTTGTTTATTTACTACTTTACCTATCATATCTTCACACTACTGTATTTTATATTCATGGGCTGGTTAGCATTAGACGCTATTCTTAGTGGACTAATGAGCATATCTCACACCCTATTTGGGATTCCAATGTATTGGGGTACCTGAATATACCTCATGTTTTTAGGTTCAGGGTTTGGATTTATTTTGTGTTGTGACCTTTGTACATGGGAGCTTTAGAGCATAGGATTGAGTTGGAGCTCAGGATGCTCATAGAAATAGACCTTATGGATTTTTTATTTTATTACGTATTATTTATTTATCAAATTTTTTATGTCTTATTCTTTTATATTATAGTCACAAGGGCATGTAGTGTTGGGTATTTGGAATTTTCCAATTCATATTATTTTTCATTAGATATTATTATTCTTTCAATGCTATGTACTTTATTTATATTTTTTCATAACAGTTTTATTTTTATATTATCTATTATGCTACTATGATACTTTGGTCATGATGGTATAGTCTTCCCACCATACCATCATTAGACCATAACTACTATTTTGAAGCCAACGGCATACGGGGAGGTGCACTTGAGGCTATGTGATTGACTGGCTTAGAGCAGTTTCAGTGCCTCATAGGTTGGGAAGTTAAAAGGTGGTATCAAAGGTGTTTTATTTTCCTTTTTGTATTATTATTTGGTAATTGGTAAAAATCATACTAGTAATGTTTCGAATCTTGTTAAATACCTATTTCAGGGACTGATCAACCCACACACAGGGAGAAGTCCAAGTGGATAAAGATGGGACTATTGTTCATGTTGTTTATTGTTACAGTTGATTATTATTTATCATTGATTGATTAGTGTGGTTTTTTCTACTCATTGATATATGAGATTTATATTATTGACCCTTGGTCCAATATAGAAAGTAAGTAGCATTACATGCATCATTATAGGAAGATAGGGATTCACATTCCATGCATATTCCATGCCTTGTAGTTTCTTTGATATATGTTCCTTGTGTGATTATTTATAATTCTTGTTTTTATAACATAAATCATATATTATTAGCATGTTTTCTTGTACATCATGTTTCTATGATTATAGTGCTATGTTTATAATGTCTATTTGTGTACATTTATTGAGTATTATTCCATGTTATGTGATTTATCTAGAATTTTTTTCTATATATATTATTTCTATGAATATTGTGTAATGTTCCATGATTATTTAGTATGTTTATCTTCTTACCATGATTAGGAAATTATTTTTAATGTATTTTGGTATTTATTTTTATTTATGGTAATCTTTTCTATAATTTTAATACAAAATTGGTTATTAAAGTTCTAGCATCAACCAAAACAATGTTTCCTGCATAGATTGATTGCGACACCATAACTAACTAATCATGTTAAGTTTAATACATGAACCATTAGTTTAATGGGATTAAATATATTGGTTATGGATAAATGGGATCCAATTTTCAATCTATAAAGTGCATGGGTGCTTTATGAATTGAAAAATGGTAACCCTTATAATTGAACCATCATATATGAGCTTGATATGTTTTGAGACTATTGTATAAAAAAAATAGATTCTATTAAATATTGATTTTATTAAAAATGGTTTACTTTATAAAGTCTTATAATATAAAGACTTGGGAATGGCGACACATATGACCAAATTCCTTAATGCATAAATGGACCCATATAGGTCAGTTGGGCCATGTTTCTTATGAGATAACCACTAAGAGAATTTTAAACATTAATAATTAAATAAAATTATGCTTTTTATGGTCCCAAGTTGGATTTATGGGACCCTCATAGGTCTCCTTATATCTTATTCCATAGTGATTCACCGCATGGGAGTATGTTATGTTTTTATAAGTGTGAAAATTTTAGGTGTACGCAGCCACTTATATGGTATTACATATAAATATATAGTATAATGTTACTAAATTGAAAACCCTTAATAAATAGAAACTTGTAATCTTATTTTGAGTTTTACATATGATGAAGATTTAGTTAATTAAAATGAAAATTGAAACCTAAATGGTGTTTTCCTCTATAAATTGGAATTGACATTTTATTTAACTAATCTCAATTGTGAGAACTGTATGGATAAATAAAATGGATAAAAGAAATTTTACATGATAAATTACCTAAATATGATATAATTTTAGTTAAATATAAATGTTTAAAATGAATTGTAATAACTTTCCTATGATTCCTTGTGGAGTTAGTTAAATAAATTACCAAGAAATTTTACCTAATGACTGGTGATTTTAAGTCATTAAAAGATGATCCATGAAATGATTAAGAGATAAATGTGAAGTAATTTAATATCTTAAATGAAACCTTAAGTGTTTTTCTTAGTTTCAAACCTCATTTAAGGGGATTTTTAATGTTCTTTAAGGTTTCCTTAGAACAGGAATGTGAATATTTCCTATAGGATTTCTTTTAACCTAAGTGGTAGTAGGTAGAGCCTGGTAAATTTTTCATAATGGGATGGTTATAAGACTGAAAGTTATTATTTTTTGTAAGGGTATATCCTGATGTAGGTAGTGATCATATAACCATAAAACATGGTTAAATGCTTGTGTTCAGTTTTATATTAAAGGTGTCATCTGGGTTTCGTTGTCCCGTGTAGGACTCGTAGTTTCTAAAAAAAAATTCTTAATGGTTGGATATTTAATAATTTGACCCTTATTATAAGTGTGATAATTGTGTAATATTTGTTTTCAATGGGTTATACATTTCTAGGTAATGGTTACCGCTTAGTGGGTCATGTGACCCCACTTCTTCTTTTTCTTCTTCTTCAGTGGTGGAAAAATCGATAAGTCATCAACAGGGTTAATAATCATATGTGATGATCTGAATTTGAACTTAAATCACCAATATAGGCCACCAAATAATAAGATTCATATGTTTATAATCCTATTTATAGTATAAATAATGTTTCATAGTGCAAATGAAATATCTGGGTATTATGCTTCAATACATGCGGTACCCATAAAGTTAGTAAATTAGTATACTGAACCGTATTATTTTTTTGTTAATCATTTGAGACTGGATCTTATATGATGTGATATTTGGTCATATATGAGCTACAGTGACCTTATAGTTAAATGAAATATATCTCCTTATAATTATAGGGATGATTTTACAAAGTAGATTGGGTGTTGGGTACACTGGTCAGGTTGGATTGGATTTTATTCTTGATATTATTGCACGTTTAGATGTAACTCTTGAGGAGTGTCATGAATAATTATTGAGTAAATCTAGTCTAGTGAACTTGTGAGGTATATTCTATCTCTTATTTTGGATTAACACTTACCAAAAGCATGTCATCCATGTCTGGACCAGTGGTCAGTGGTTGATGGAGCATGTTTCATGGGATGAGTTCCCTTTTTAAATAAATTCAATAACTAAGACACTCCTAAGGTGGGGATCTTCATGTCAAGAAGGTTTAGTTAGTCCATCCAGGTATAGGTTTGTTTGAAAAAATTGGCATTTTCTTTTAAATTCTCATAGGGTTGGTAAGTTTTGCAATGTGTCGGTCCTTGCAAGGCTACATGATGATGATTTGGTTGGCTGAGTATGCAAACATTTAAAAACACTATTAGTCAAGATTGAACTTTTTGGATTATGCTTGAGTAATCAAGGAATTTCTTAGTAGTGAGGGAATTTCAGTCAGGTAGAAATGATGTGTCGGTAGATGAAACAAAGATTCTTCAAAGGAAGTTAACCATATGTGGTCCAAATATCTTTTCCTTTGCGTAGTTGGATATGGTTGGTTAGGAACCTTATCGAGCACTTCATATTAGATATAATGGGAGTGTATTAGGTATTCTAGTTAATTCATAATATCCTCTTAGTGTACTCTTTTCTTAGAGGTGATCATACCTCCATCTTGAAATCATTATGGGTACACTAAGGGAGCATCAGTTATACGTTGTACTAAATTTAAAAGTAATTGGACTTACTAAATAAACTCCATGGAAGTTATGACTCTGAAATCATGATAAGTTTAATAGGTTTGGTTTTCTTGTGTGATACTTGGGTTCCCAAATAGGAACACCCTGGATGGACTCACGAACACTGGTTTGTGTCTTGATTATTGTTAGTCTCATTCAGTGTTCTTAATACATGTATTTTTAGGATTTTTACCGACGTCTTACTTGTAAATTTTAGATTATGGAATACATAGGATGAGCTCCTTGGAGTACATTTGATGACCCTAAGGTTACCATGGAATTCATTCAGGCTTAGATGATATGTTTTAATGGTGTTGATCTAAGTGTGTCGGATCATGTTTCTATCTAAGTTTGAAATGGGGCGTGACAACATAAATAGGTGTTCCATCCAGGAGACATCACAAAAAAGTTAGGTATGGGCCTCAATTGACGTGTTCAAATAAAAAAAGAGGTTCCATAAAAAAAATGAATCATGTTTTAGGTTGAGTTGTGTCGATTTTCCAAGCTGATAATTTCTCAAAATAGTCAGTTGGAAGTGGTTTTAATTTTTTCCCTTTTGTTTCGATGGATACAGTTTGTGAGGGAACCATTTTAGACATGTCATCATACTAGGATGGGTGTAATGTGAATATCGACAGAGTATTTTTATGAAAATCTAGATCAACCAAGTTAAATGAGGTTAGTTGGGAATCGACCCTTCAATCTAATAGGGAACCACACTGAGAGTTCCATTAGAGTGATAAAAGAATTTTTAAATAGAAAATTCCAATAGTGGGGGTATCGTGACTCAGAATTGGCCTTTAAAATTATAGAACCTATATTCTGAAGTAACATAGGCTAGTTAAGGAAATATATAATGATGTGATCATTTCTCAAACTATACAATCTCAGGTAAGCACCATCTCAATGTGTTAGTTTTTGCGTACGAGATTTGGCTCAAATTTTAATGACTTATATACCATATGCATAAAGTGAAGCTTCGAGGTGCATTGGGATTTAGAAAATGAAATGAAACCATTTTTAACACAATTCACAGCCCAGTCAGGTCAGGTTGTGTGTTCATGGTTTCCCCAAGGCTTCTTGGGGATGAAAAATTGTAAGGTGGGGAGAGTGTAGAGTGCCTTGTTTTGGACTGTAAGAAATTCTCTGAAGGAACTTCAATTATTAGTTTGGTGGATTGACCAAATTTTAAAACAAGATTTAGAATGAATTCTTGGATATTGAAAACTTAAATGTGTTTTTTTAGACTTGGTTAAAGTATTGAGAGGTTCCATGTGTTTCTTAGATATTCAAGAATGTTAAGCCCCGAAAACTCAATTTTGGGAGAAGCTGGTAGAGGAGCATGATTTCCATGAAACCATGCGGCCATCTAGGAGAATTAGTGTGGAATGTTGAGAGAGGATAAGGGTGTGACACAGTTTGGTCTAACCATTCACACTAATGAACACAATCATGTAGTTTTTTAGGTTACTTAATAGAGGGTAAATTTATAGTTTGCACATGGTTTCTCATATTGTTGGCATGAACCTTTTGATCCCCCTTCTTTGGCAGTAGCCTATGCACGTTTGGTGCACAATTTTTCCAAATATGTGGCCAAACCATGAACCAAATTTAAAGTGGTATATTTACCCTTTTCCCCTGCCTTATTTTATACTTACTCCCTCATTTCTCCTCCACCACACACATAGTTCCTTCCCCTCTCCCGCTCAATCTCATCCTCCCTCTAATCTATGCATGGTAATATATCCTTTGTTTGAATTTTTTTTAGAGTGTAATTTGTCACATTAGAAGCATATTAGTGATTATTTAAATCCTAATGAATATTTTCTTAGTTTCTTTTTCCATCACCTACTTTTTATTCATGTGATCTCATTCACCATATTTTTAGGGTGTTTGTCTATTTCTTCGATTTCTCTCAAACTGTCTCAAATCAAAGCTCAATATTGGATGAGTAGACCATCATAAGCACAAGTTAAGAAATATATAGCTTTTCCATAAAGTTTAATTGATTTATAATTTGGTTTTTTGTGTCACAGGATGGTATTTTCATGTTATGCCTCTAAAAATGTGAAATTCATGATGTAAACCCTAAAACATTGAAATAAATTAATGTTTCCCTTAAATTACATCATTGGAGGTTGTTCTCCTAAATGTGGTCCATCCCCCATAGGGTGTGTTCTTAAAATTCCTTATTAATTAAACCATTCTTTTCTAATAAAACCACTGGTTGAGGAGTGTTGTCTTATAAAATTATAATGGATTAATTAAATTCATTTCATAAGATACAGAGCAGATAGACTACTCCACCCTATTAATCCTATATGTCCAAACCACATACTAAGGGGTTTTGGTTTGGGTTATGTTTAAAATTTATAATTTAAATTAAATGAAATGTGAAGGGTAATACCTTTTCATGTGACCCCTTTCTCTAATTATGGATTCATCCTTAGGCTAGTAAATGAATTTTATAATTTTTATATGACATGCTTAAGTACATGGACTTTATTATCTTTAATTGAACTGGTAGAGGTGTGTGGACCTATTTATTATACATGATAGAATATTTGTAATGTTTATTAACATTAAATTTATCATTTTTTATATTTTATTGAATAAATGAATTATGAACACCTTGAGTGATACTCATGTTTATCTTTATAGAACGTCCTAGAAGGGGTCCTTGGATAATGAGACTTCAGTAATCCTTGAGTGATACGTGGGTTTCCCTCATACATAATGAAAAGGATAGGCTCATTGGATAGATGATTTATATTATACCAGGATCAATACTCGAATCCTTTATTGGGTTCCTTGGACGGTCTCACATGGACAACGTTTTACTTTCCCATGGGCGATACTAGATCCCTACGGGAGTTACATTGGACAGGCTCGATGGGCATTATGGTTATGCTATGACATGATCGATACTTGGTACCCTATATGGTATACTTAGGACGGTCTCCTAGGTTCATACACTACACCATGTCAAGAGTGATACTTGGGATGACTTTATAGATCACCTTGGATGGACTCTTATGGGGTTGGGTACTTGTAATGCTACTAGTGTGATACTTGGGTTCCTCTATATGGTTCACCTTCGACATTCCTCAGATGACGATTATTTAAATTATAGATATTACTAATATATAATTACATGAATTCCAATTTATTAAAACAAATGATGCATCTTCCAAGGAAAATAACATGATTGGGTTGGGCCTATATTTTACAATTGACTTTTATGAAGGCCCGGTTAGGATTCATTTCATGTGTTCTATAATATATATATATATATATATATACTTATATATATATAAATTATATCTTCATAGGTTGGATGTGGCTAGAGATATTTCATCTTAGACTGAAGCAGGTAGGGTCTTCTAAGTGTCCCAAAGGAACCTGAGCTAACTTATTCACATTTATTTATTTGCTACTTTACCTGCCATACATGAAAACTGTTTTATTTTATATTCATGAATTTGATAGATTTAGAAACCTTTGGTGGTGACCTACCGAGTATATCAAACACCCTTTTCAGGCCGCCATTATAATGGGTAATTGAAATAGACATCATGTTTGCAGGTTCAGGATTTGGATTTCATTTGTGTTGTGACCTTTGTGCTAGGGAGCTTAGGAGAATCGGATAGAGAAGGAGATCATGATTCTCATGGGATGGCCCTTGGGAATTTATTTATTTTCTCACATATTTTTTATTTTCTCACATATTGTTTATTTAACAACTTTTCTATGAATTGTGCTTGTATATTTTAGTCTCATGGACAAGCATTGTTGTATATTTGGTGTTGGCCAATAAAAATTATTTTTCTTAAGTTATAATTATTCTTCCACTACTCTATCCTTTATTTATACTATTTCTACAGCTATATGATTTATTTATTGTCTCTTATACCATTGAGATACATTGATGATGAGGGTATAGTATCCCCACTTTTCCATAATTAGTCTGTCACTGCTAGTCAGTAGACCCTGGCATATGGGGAGGTGCTCTTGAGGCCATGTGACCGATCAGATTGGGGAACCATTTCTGTGGCTCCTAGGTCAAGATGTTACAAACACCATTCATCACTTTTGGTCCAATGATTATGGATTTGGGGTTACATACAATAATTCAAAAATAAATTAATAGTAGGTATATCTATATGAATACCATTGAGTGGAAATGGGGATGGATATTCACTACAAAAATATTTGGTATGGAAAATGTAGGATAATTTCAATAGCATAATGGGTTAAAATAATGATTTTTGGAAGGGTTTAATGAGAGTCAATGAGGGTCTCTAGTTACATGAAAATTATATGTAAAGTATGAGGGATATGTAAAAAAGTATTCTAACAAGAAGGTTCGAAACCAGGAAAAGGAATAATTCTCGGTTACTATAGTAGTACTGTAGCAGTACTATAGCAGGCACTGTAGCAGTACTATATGGGTATTGTAGCAGGTACTATTCAGTATTGTAATAGAATGAACTATTCACCTTAGGCCACTGGTTTGGGCTTGGAGTCCTTAAGGCATTCGGTCCACCCAGGCCTTTAGGTAAGTTAGGCTTGCAGGACACCATTAAGGCCTTCAAGACACCTCATAGCCTTTGGGCCACCTCAAGGCCTTCAGGGCCACCTAATATGCAGATGCCTAGGTAGATTCTACAAGGAACCAGCTCTTGAGGAGGATTCTATAGCAGGACGCATTCACCAGAGCAGGGTTGACGGATTTGGAAGAATGATAGGGTATGGAATTTACATTGGTACTATGAATGTGCATCTCTGCACTGAACAGCTAGCTGAACAACCATGAAAAGGTGGAGATCTAATCATGATATAGATGCTAGGGAGGGGAGGTTTAAGTAGTTATAGTTTATATGATTTCCTTAAGACCTACGAGTCTTGTAAAGTCTGTATGCCTATGGGAAATGTAATATATAAGACTATGGGACATGTAAGGGTTCCCCCTCATCCCTTTAAAGGGGGAAAATCAAAAATCAATAAAAAAAAATAAGTCCTTCAGGCCATTCAGGAAGGCAGGTGTGAATAAAGAGGAGGAGAGGATCTCTTACCTTGAAAGGGAACTTCTAAAATATTGTGAGGAGCTTATTAAGAGCTTGGTAACACCATGGGAAGATTTTAGAGAGGTATAGTGAGAGTGAATTTATGGTAAATGGGTTTCTATTGGAGATTAATTGGTGGATAGGTCAGTATTTATAGGAAAAAGTGGTTAATTATTTATTAATTTCTAAACATATATTTTGGACTCTATAATAAAATAACCAAAATACCAAACATATTCATGGTTTTTTTCCATAGTATTTTCCATAGAGGATTGGATTTAAATATTTTATAAGGATACAAACCAAATTCATTAAAATAATACCCTTTATGATGTGTAAATGATTCATGTTCATAAAGAATTGACTTTAAAAACTTAAAATATAATATAGGTCTTGCAGGATTCATTAAAGGATTGTAAAATTAATCAAATAACATAAAAAATGAAATATTTTAAATCCAAAACATTATTTTGTTCATTTATACTATTTATTGTATTTATTACATCACTTTTTGTATTTTATTATGTCATAATATATAATGTGTATTTATACCATATTTAAATTTTACCTAGAAATTCGACTTTCTCAGAAAATTATGAAAAAATCACCATTAGATAATTTCAATGTGATGATTTAAAAAATAATATTTATTTTATGAAAATAATTCTTTAAATATTTTAATTTAATATTTTAAATAAAAATCCTTTTTTATTGGAAAATATCAGGTTTTACGAAAATAACAATTTTTTGACCCTTATAAAGATGACATTGGACATCATTAAATTAAATTATAATTTAAATTTAAATAAATATTATTTTATATGGATGATTTATGAAAATATCATTTATTTAAAAATTATTTAATTTATAAAAAATATATTTTTAGTTAAAACCGTATATTTTCCAAAAATACAATTTTTTTTCTTCATATCAAAATCTAATTTTTATCAAAATAATTATATATTAATTTATAAATTAATAATAAATAAGAATAAATATAATCATTATTTAATTTAAAATAATATATAAAAATTCATACTATTAAGTCCAGATACATAACCCCTTATTACACTCGCCTATAGCCTAAGGGTAATGTGTGCGATGGTGACACTTTCTTGGGATAGTTCAATGAACATTGTTTGAGTATTGATCTCAATAAAATTGAACTTATCCCATAAATGGTGTTGATCATAATTTAGTTGTTAAATCTTGACTTTGGATTAGTCAAGGTAAAATCCTAATGGTTCCATATCCCTCAGAATCTTTGATAAATGGGCTTCATATAGTATGATCCTACTGGTTGTGGTAATCGCTTATTTCATCTATTTCAATTGGAATTTATCACAACCTTTAATATATACTAATTTTAACGGTCACTATAGAATAAATATATTATCAATAGTCAATATTCTTAATGGAATTTTAAATATAATAGGCTCCATCTGTCCAAAACCAAAGTAGTACATGTATTTCTTTAACTATATAAAATATTATGGCATTTATTCATTCAAATAGGAAATTTCATTTATAGAAGATGAGGTCGTTACATCACCCACTAGCCCACCCACCTATGCCTTTAACAATTATTATCATCCCTACCACCTGCACTGTAAGATCCCGTCTTTTTCTAGGTATGAATATTTTTAAATTTTTGGTCAAGATGGGTTGTTTGAATTTAATTCATGGATTAAATTAATTCACAACCTTGAAAATGTGAACCCCCTATAATTAGTTTTCACAACATGTCAACATGTTATGAAAGTAGATTACACCCCCTGTAACTGTCTTTCACCATGTGTCAACATGTCAAAAAATAATATTTCATAACATGTAATTATATTTCACCACATGTAATATTTCACTACGTGTAATTAGATTTCACTTTGTGTAATATTTGATTAATTTTTTCTAATGGTTTGATGTGATTTCCTTGGTAAAAAGGGAAAATCGGTGAAAAATCATTATAGGATGTGAAATAAAGATTCACATCATGTAATTATCATTCCCATATTTTTATAAACACATTTCCAATATCACTTAAACCCTATGCACCCACTTTTCTTTGCTTTAGATGCTCCGTGAACCACCATATTCTACCAAATACATCCCACGCACCTCTACCTTAGATTGAAACTCCCATGTGCACTGAAATCTTCATCCTAACACCCTCTACCCCCCCCCCCTCCTTGCTTTGGGTCTTTTATCATTGATTTTTGGGAGTCCTCTTCAATCCTAAAGGGATCTCACATCTGATCTTGGATATCCAGACATAGATTTTTAAGGTATGTCTTCCAGTTATTAATATATTTCTAGATCCATTGCTAACATATTATCTAGTACTTATTGAGAGGAATCCAATAGTCGATTGTTATCGTAGATGTATAGTTTTTGTCTCTACTTCCTCCACCTTCAAAGAATCGGATCTAAATCATGATCATCAACACATTATTGTTTAATTACAATAAATTTGGGGATATTCATTGGTGAGAATTCTTCATCACCGATCTTGAGGTGGGTGGTCTAAATTCTAATCCCATAGTCTTGATTACTATTATGTATATGTGATTATATAATTTCTATTATATGTTTATCAATTTCATTCTTGGTTAAATTAATTAATTTGTAGAATTAATTAATTAAAGCAAATGTGAAATTGGGAATAGAATTGGTCAGCTTAAATAATTAATTAATGAATTAATCATGAGGATTTTATGATGGTATATTTGGTTAATTAATTGTGGAATTAATTAGTGTATGTGATGTGATTAATTAATTTTTGAATTAATTTATTATCAAGTATTGAATTGGGAAATTTATTTGATTAATTAATCATTGGGTTAATTAATGGGAGTAAGTTATGATTAATTAATTTGTAAATTAATGAATGTAAATTAAGTTAATTAATTAATTGTTGAATTAATTTTTGAAGATGAAATGACTAATTAATTTTTGAATTAATTAAAGGGTTTTATATGATTAATTATGATTTAATTAATGGAATGATTGGTGAAAAGGGAATTAGATGTGATAATGTTGGAAAGGAGTAGAACATTGGATAAACGGGGTGTGATAATGAGATTAAAGGGAGAAGACTGATAGAGATTATAAAATTGTTTACTTAAGGATCATGTGAGACTTAAGGAAATAAGATTATGAGAGCTTATAATATTGTTTTTTGAAGTACCATGTGAGTCTTTAAGGGAAAAATATCGTGTGATCCTTTAAGGGAAAAGACTGTTAGATCTTTTCCATTTTTCCCAGGAAAATTTTATACTTGTTTCGTATTAATCCCTTTAGAGCATTGAGGTTAGATCACATAGTGCACATTACTCATGCCCAACTGATTTACAAGATTTATGTATTTTATAAATTACATATGAACTATGATAGTGAATGGTAACATTTGGGTATAGTTCAGACTCTTGTGCAGGACAAAGAAGGTATTGTGGTTCAGGTGTCCATGGGATCCCAAAAGAAAATGTGTTTAATAAAGAGTACCTGAATAAATGTAAACTATATAATTTATTTCTATATTTATTCTTTATACAACTGCATACACTATTTTTGACTGGATTGTTTTAGAAATCATTGGCGTTGGCCTACTGAGTTGTACTCACACCCTATCCAGGATACCTATTCGGTGCATAAATAATATTTATTGTTGTAGGAAACGTTAAGTGCAAGGGACCTGGATTAAATTGCTGATTTGGGATAGAGCTTGGATGAGGGAACTGGATGTGGTTCGGGACCTGCTTGGAAGTCATTATTGTCCTTACTTTCAGTTTCAGTTTAGACACTTTGACACTTACTTTGGCATGGCATGTTTCCCTTTCAGCTGAATATTGTATTTTCTACTTTGATTATATTTTGATATTGGTATTGTTTTTTATTATATATGCTTCTGATATTTCTTATTTACTTCCTCTTGTGTTTTACTCTGATAAAAGAGGGTATAGTCTCCCCATGACTGACTAACCAGACCCTCACTTCTAGTCATCAGCCTCTGGTATATGGGGAGGCATGCCTGAGGTCATGTGGTGGTCTAATTCGGGGCACTGGTGCATTCCACCCAGGTCAGGACATTACAAAGTGGTATCAAAGTTCCATTTTTCTTTCTTATTATTTTTTCTTACTATTTGGTAAAGTTAGATAGGTGACTAGGAAGATTCGGAGCTTTTTAATGAACTTTTGCATGGGATTTGAATACCCATGTATGGGGTAAAACCCAAGTACTCAAGGTGTGATTCTTGTTATTATTGTCTGCTGTTATAGTTGAATATTATTTCACCTTGGGTGATGCACTTTTTGTGTGATGTGATTATTGTTTTTGAGATTTTTTGAGATTGAATAGTGGACTAGAATAACATGATATTTTATTTTTCATGCATCATTCTAGGAACTTGTGATTATTTTATTACATGCATCATCTTAGGCACACATGAGAAAATGGGTTTTGGGTAAGTGGTTAAACTTAAACTGTTTTCCTGGATTATGAAATTGAATGGAAAAGGTTCCTAATATGAATTTATAAGTTGTAAAATGATGTAATAATGTGAATAAATGGGTGTATAAATGATAAACTTGAACAATTATATTGTGGTTACCCTTGTTAACCGGACCTAGGTGTATGGTGGTTAAGGGTAGTAATAGCACCTCAATTTTGAATGTGTGGAGAGGGTTTAGGGAAAAGACTTGTAGTGGCTTATTGTGGTTTTACTCTAATGTAAATGTGATAAATTTGTGTTATGATTCCAAAGATATGTGTTTGTAATTGTAGAGTTATGACTCTATGATGGCACTTTTTGAGAGGATGATTGGAGGACATGGTTGTGGATGATCCTCTAGTGGTGGATCTTGAGGAACCGATAGTGCCGAGGGAGGAAGAAGGAGAGAACTTCCAATAGAAATTCACTCGTTTCATGAAATTTATGGAAGTAAACCCAGGGAGGGTTATGAAAATCTTGTCTGATCTAGTGAGGGATTTTCATTTGTAGCACCCTCCAACTTTTACTAGAGAGGGTGGACCTGAGAGAGTTGAGTTTTGGATTGAATCTATATAGACTATACTTGACCATATAGAGAATCCTATTTAGAAGAGAGTTAAGATTGCAGTTTACATGTTGTGTGGTCAAGAGAAACATTGGTGGTACATCTAGACTTGGGATGGATAGTTGGAATCTATGGAATGTAAGGAATTTTAGGAAAATTTCTTCAAGAACTTTTACCTAGAGATGTTGAGGTAGGAGACAGAATCTGAGTTCATGTGGTTGACTCAGGGAAATATGTTTGTTATGGACTATTCTGGATGCTTTACAGATTTTCATCATTTTTATCTAGCATTGGTAGTAGATGATGATACTTAGGTAAAAGGATTTCAGGATGGACTTGACTGTGAAATTGAGTCCTAGTTGAATATATTCAGGATGAAGAATTTTATAGAAGTGGTAAATTTGGCTCTCATTTATAAGTGGAACCTAAGGGAGGCTTTTAGTGGTGGATAGGTGGTTTCTATTGGAGGGTCTAGAGGTATGTATTCTAAGAATAGGAAACATCATTACATAACTTTCTCCCATAATAGTGGAAGGAAGAGTATCCAGGGAGAAGTGTTTGTTACACAAGACCTTACCAAGGTGGTTTTCCACCATTGTGATAGGAAATTACATTTTCGGAAGCATTTCTCCCAACCACTAGTAGAGTGTCGAATCTACGGAAATATGGAACATCTATAGAGGTTTTGTAGGAACCAAGGGTATATAGTTAGTGATAGTATAGCTAGGTAGAACCATGGTTTAGGAAGGGGATCTTCCACAACATATCTTGCGGGCATCTAGAGTTCTACTAGAATAAGTGGTAGAGGTAGTAGATGTGGTACTTCTAAGAAAGAGTGCATGTATTAGTGGAGTGGTGTAGCTCAGGGTAGTCAGACTACATCATAGGGAAGTGGGGAAGGACATTTTAATGTGGTGAAATGTACAGTTATGGATAGTGAGACTCGACCATCTACAGTGAAATGTATTATTCTAGTAGCTTCTACTTTAGTTAGTGCCTTATTTGATACTGGTTCCTATCATTACTTTATATTTCCAAATCTTTTGAATAGTTTGAGCCTGAAAATGGAATCTTTGAGTGGGAAAATGAATATAGATATGTCTTTGGGAGTATGGTCTAGAGTCATCTTCTTGTGTAAAGGATGTTCTCTTCAGTTTGGGGAATATCTATTTTTATTGTATTTCTATATTCTCAATATGACAGGATTCGACCTAATTATAGGTATGGACAAGCTAGTCACATCCCGAGGCCACATAGATTGTTACCATAGGAGAGTTACTTTTGTGTCTCCTAAGGGTGACTAGTAAATTCATCATGGAGAGTGGGATATCCAATAAATCTGAGTAGTTCTAGTTACACAGTATCTAGGAGATCTCATAGCTCAGGTTTTTAGTTTAATGCTAGATGATGGAGGAGAAAATTATGAAATCCTTCCACCCATAGTGGAAAGGTTGTATGATGTATTTCCTAAAGACTTCTTGAGGTTTCCACTTGAGAGATATGTGGAATTTACCATTGATCTCATGTCGGGGGTTGATCTAGTATCTATTCCACCAAACATAATGGCACTGATAGAGCTTCAAGAACTCAAGACTCAACAGGAGGAATTTAAGGATAATAGATTTATTCATCCGAGTATGTCACCTTGGGGTTCGCTTGTATTTTTTGTAAATAAGGATGATGGTATCTTGCACATGTGTGAAGATTACTAGAAGTTAAACAATATGACTATGAAGAACTGGAATCCTCATATGTGTATCTATGATCTATTTAACCAGTTGAAGGGAACTTTTGTGTTCCCAAAGATCGACTTAAGCTCGGGGTATCATCAATTGAGAGTTTAGACATCTGATATACCAAGGACTACTTTCATAAGTAGGTATGTCCTATATGAGTTGGTCATAATGCCGTTTGGGTTAAAAAAACACACTAGTAGTGCTTATAGACTTGATGAACAAGATATTTCATTCATACATAGATCAGTTTTTAGTAGTGTTTTTGAACAACATCTTAGTGTAATCTAAGACTCATGACGATCATTCCCAACATCTTAACATCATCTTGAGTACTCTGAGACAGAATCAGTTATACACCAAGCTATCTAAGTGTCAGTTTTTTATTGACCAGGTACACTTCTTAGGACACATCATCTCAGAGTAAGGTGTGGCAGTGGACCTAGAGAAGGTTCAGGTAGTGGTTTATTGGGAATATACCAAGAATGTTTTTGATATCCGAATCTTTCTAGGATTGGATGGATATTATATAAGATTCATCCAATACTTTTCCCATTTGGTATTGTCACTTTAAAGATCGACCAAAAAGGGAGTAAAGTTTGAATGGTTAGAAGCATGTGATAAGGCCTTCCAATAGTTGAAGAAGAATTTGACATCGGCACCAATTTTGATCCTACCTGAGTTAGGTGAGAAGTACATGGTGTATTGTGACACTTCTATAATTGGACTTGGAGCTATGTTGATGTAAGGAGATCGAGTTGTGGCATATGGGTCTTGGCAGTTGATACCACATGAATAGAACTATCCTACACATGACCTCAAGCTAGTGGCAATGGTGTATGCTCTAAAGTGTTAGAGATACTATCTTTTGGTTGAAAAGTTTACATTTTATACTAACCATAAGATCTTGATGTATATATTTTACTAGAGAGATTTTAATATTTGACAGTATAGATGGGTTGAGTATATGAAGTCTTTTGATTTTGATCTGGTATATACACCTAGGAAAGGAAACAGTGCGGCTGATTATTTGATCAGTAAAACTCAGACTCATCTAGTTCTGGAGTCTAGTGAAGAGTGGAAGATGATGATGTTTCTATCTGAGATTCATGGTGTGGTTTAGGGGAGTCAATAGAAAATGACTCTTGTATTATTTTCAATGAATTATATACTTTTGAGATGGATTAGGGATAGAAAATATGAGTATTATAAGTTCTTATCCTTGAGGGAAATTTTTTAAGGTGGGGAGATACCTTCATACTGGTTTATAGATGAGTATGAGATCATCTACGTGAAGAATCAAGTTGTTGTGCCTACGATCATGTGAGAGGATCTCATATAGGAATTTCATTCCTTAAGGTGGGTATTTCATCCAGGTGTGACCAAAATGTACCATGACCTGGGACAAAAAATTTGGTAGAAATGAATGAGAAATGATATAGCAAGTTTTGTAACACGATGCTACACCTATCAGTAGGTGAAGGAAAAGAATCAACAACCTGGAGGTTTGCTATAGTTATTACCCATTTTAGAATGAAAGTGGGATGACATGATCCTGGAATTTCTGGTTGGTCTTCTGAACACCCTTAGGAAGAATGATGTTATCTGGGTTGTTGTGGATCAATTGACCAAAGTATCACATTTCCTGCCAATACAGGAAACCTTGAAAATAGAGTAGTTAGGAGACCTTTATAATCAAGATATTGTCTATCTACATGGGGTGCAATGAACTATGGTTTCACACTGTGATTCATGCTTTACGTCATGCTTCTATCAGGGCTTACAGAAGGTTCTTGGCACATAGGTATTATTGAGTATGTATTTCCACCCATAGACAGATGGGCATTCGGAGTGTACTATATAGGTTCTTGAGGATATATTGTGGTCATGTGTGATTGACTTTAGTGGTTCATGGGAGAAGCACCTATCTTTGGTGGAATTATCCTATAAAAATAGTTATTAGGTAACTATATAGATGGAACCATATGGGGCTCCTTGTGGTAGGACATATAGATCATTGCTATGCTGGATGGAGGCTGCTCGGTCATAGTTTTTGGGATAGATTCTCATGCAGGATACATCAGAGTAGGTTCAGTTGATTCAAAAACATATGTCTATAGCTCAGAGTAGGCATAAATCATATGCAGACAGATTAATAAGACCTATAGAGTTTACAAAGGGTGACTGTGTTTTCCTTCAGGTTTCTCCTTGGTTGGTTTACCGTAGTGTATGGAGACCAGAAAACTTAGCGCCTAGGTTTTTTGGACTGTTTGAGATTGTGGAGAGAATCGGCCCAGTGGCATACTGATTGTCTCTTCCAAAAAAATGTAGTGTTATACATGATGTTTTCCATAGATCATAGCTTCATAAGTATCACCCCGACCATTCTTATGTGATCAATGTGTATGATGTCGATATTGAGATAGATGTGTCCTTTAAGGAGCATCCAATACGTGTGTTGGATATCACTGACAAAGTGTTGATGCGTAAAATCATTTTGATAGTTCGCGTTTTGTAGTAACATGGAGGATTTCAAGAGGATAATTAGGAAACAGAAGCAAATATGCGGGCTTAGTGGCCCAATATTTTTTAATCAGAATATTAGAGAGGCTTGAGAGTACAGCTCGAGGACGAGCTATTATAAGGTGGGCAGATTGTAAGATCCTGTCTTTTTTCAGGTATGAATCCTTTAAAAAATTTGGTCGAGATGGGTTGTTTTGAATTTAATTCACAGCTTAAATTAATTCACAACCTTGAAAATTTAAACCCCCTATAAGTAGTTTTTACCACATGTCAACATGTCACGAAAGTAGATTACACCCCCTATAATTGTGTTTCAACATGTGTCGACATGTCATGAAATAATATTTCAACACATGTAATTAGATTTCACCACGTGTAATATTTCACCATGTGTAATTAGATTTCACCATGTGTAATCTTTGATTAATGTTTTTTTAAATGGTTTGAAAGGATTTCCTTAGGGAAAAGGAGAAATCAATTATAAATCATTACATGACATGAAATAAGGATTCATTTCATGTAATTGTCACACCTAAATTTTTAAAAACAAGTTTCTAACATTGCGTAAACCCTCTGAACCATATTTTATTTTCCACAGACACTTTGTGCACCACCATCTTCGGCCAAAAGCATCCCACACACATCTTCCTTGGATAGAAACTCCCACGTGCACTACAATATTTGACCAAAGACCCTCCACGCACCCTCTCCTTTCTTTAGGTCTTCTATCGTTGATTTTTGGGAGTGTGCTTCAATCCCAAAGTGATATTACATCGGATCTTGGATATCTGGACCAAGATTTTTAAGTTATTTCTTCTGATTATTAATCTGCTTCTAGATTTGTTGCCAAAGGATTCACTATTGGAAAAATGGATTATTGTGATGGGTCATTTGCGATGGGATCCCACCGCAAATAGTCTTTTGTAATAGGGTCCCATCGCAAATGATCCATTGCAGAAAACAGAATTGTAGATATTAGTTTTTGTGATAGACCGTCGAAAAAACTTATTATTTGTGACGGGTAGTAGACCTGTTGCAAAAAACATTCAGCGATATTTTTAGGAAACTATTTGTGATGGACCAGCCACCTATTGCAAATATTTTTCCAGTTTTTACTCTTTTACGACGGGCCATCACAATTAGTATTTGTGATGGATTTTCTCAATTACCACTCGAAATATAAAAAAATCATTTTTTGACGGACCATCGTAATTAGTATTTGGGATAGACCGTCACAAATAGTTAAAAACATTAAAAAATTAATTAAAAATAATATAATATTACTAATAATATAATATTAATATAAATAAAATCATAATATTAATATGAATAAAATAAAATTATTTATAAAATAATAAAAATAATATAATATTAATATTAATATTCATAAAATAAATTTAATTATAAAATAATTAATTAATATAATATGATTATTATTAATATTAATGAAATAATAATATTATTAATATAATAAAAACCTAAGTATTCATAAAAATATTAAAATATATTAGATATTAAAATAAAAAATATAATAAAAAATTAAATAAATAATAAAAAACTGTAATTTTCGAGACAATATAAAACACACACTATTTAAAACTTTAAATAGATAATATTACAAAAAAATACATTCAAATGTATTATCATAAAATAAAAATACATGAGTGATCAGGGGGAGGGTCTTCTAGAGGAGTTGGAGGAGATGGTGGAGGGAACTCCATCCCTAAACTGTGAGTCAGATGTCACATGTACTTCATCTCCTCCTTCTCTTGCTCCTACCGCCATCGATGTATCTCATCCTACATATGCTACTATTGCTACTACTATCATAGGTACTCTTTGTGTTGTTTCTTCTACCACCAATGCATCTCCTCCTTCTCCCTATGCATAATCTCTATAAACTCACTCTGATATCGCAGCTGCTCCTGATACTATGCATGAGATGATGATGACTCTCCGAGAGCTCCTCTAGAGCTATATTCCGACATCACAGAGGTGTCATAAAAACCCCAGGGGTTACTTGAGAGCCAATACCAACAACTCATCCTTTCTCGAATCCATACTGGGTCACTTGCATCCATGTTGCCTCATCAAATTGGGGGGCACTAGTCTGACCATTGGTCTCATCCTGACTCTCAACATCCGTCTGAGACATCACAGCCTCATATAACTCCTTAAATTTCAATTTAAAATTAAAATAGTTAAAATATTATTTTTAGTTAAATTTAGAACTCCAAAAAAACTTATACTCACCTAAATCTGACGCAGGTGAGCACCTCTAATCTTCTCAGTGGCTATATCACTGCACATCCTCCTATAAACATCGTACTTCGTAATATCAGGTTGTGTGACTACCTATATAAATATAAATTAAACTATTTAAATTTAAATTTATATACAATATTTAAAAAATTTACTTATTATATGCTCCATATGCGTACTGAATGTACGACTACCAGCTTGATGTGTCACCTCTTGCCTCCCCCGATTTTACCGACCAACTAATGTTCTACTCTGAAACCGCCTACTCAACCAGTGTGTACATAATTCATCCCCAACCTGTGATGAAATATAATCAGGTTAGTGGATTTGACATGTCTCATCAAACTCCTGCACTCCTGCTTTCTCCATTTCTTTCCTTTTCAAATTGTGAAAAAACTGAGTGCAACGCGGATGCATAGCTCCATGTCATTCCTTCCAAATATCCTCATGCATGCTCTCCTCAATGGGATACCATAAACCCAACAAATAATTTGTTATATCAAGTTATTAATTAAATTAAATTCAAAATAAATATTATTTATTTACGAATTATCCAATGCTTGAATATGCAATACTGAACATCAGTGGGAATCTGATCCCATGTCACCCATGCATCAGAAAAATAATTGCATAATATAGAACTCTTGTGTCCAACAGTTATATGCGTAAAGCTGTGAAAAAAAGAATAATTAATCAAACAATTATAATATAAATAAATTAATGAAAACTAACTAAAATTTATGGGTAAACATACCTCTACATTCATGGATAGAACCCAATATGTGGACATCTCTCCAGTATAGGTTCAGGAATCATCATTCGGGTAAGACCACACCCCCTCCGAGTGCCAGCTGAACTGCCAACAGTCTGAGGGTTGGTTAATCTAACCTCATGCTCGTCTAAAGGTAGATCAGCCTCCTGTAACATATGATATATATCATCATCTATCTGAAACATGAAATGATTGTTGTTAGTAAATAGTTGAAAACAAAGAGAATATCTGATCAAAACAACTATTTGACACTCCATTATTAGATTTAATATCCATAAATTTAGCAACTGCTTCACACTTTCTTATCTTGAAACCATGATATAAGGCATCCTTAGTCGACCTCAACAAATCATATAAATGAGATGGTTCCAACTCAGGAGTTAAATCAATATCATCCTAAGTTTCAGTTTGTTGAATAGATGGACCTTCCACATCATGTACTAAATTTTGAAACTGTGCTGGATCTAGAACCAAATTATTAATATCTTCTCTAGAACTGCATTCACCATGTTGATACTAAAAAACATAATTTTTTTGAAAACCATATCATAATAAATGACATACAACATTGTAAAATGTGTCATACATCCTTAGAGAACATTTTTTACAAGGACACTTAATTGTCCCTTCTAAAACAAATTTTGGTTTCAATTATGCAAATTATAAGAAATCTTGAACACCCTCAATATATATGGGATTTAAACTAGAACTATTTGGATTCCTACACTAAGTTATCCAAGCACTGTCATCTAATAATGATTGTTTTTTACTTCCTCATTCCATATTTTTCTAAAAAATATGAAATAATTAGTTATTTTGTATAATTAGATATAAGATAAACACTATCTAAAAAGAGAGAAGATAATTAAAATCTCTATTCTAGCAATTTATAATAATTTCTATTATTTTATAGTTATTTATACAATTTTTTAATCTTTTAGGCTAATCTATACTCATTTATAAAAAATTATACTAATTACCACTAATTATTATTAATTTCAGGTATTTTATACTAATTATTACTAATTATTCCTATTTATTTCTATTTATTGCTATTTATTTCTATCGATTTCTATTTATTGTTATTTATTACTATTTATTGCTATTTATTGCTATTTATTGTTATTTATTACTATTTATTATTATTTATTGCTATTTATTGCTATTTATTGCTATTTATTGCTATTTATTTCTATTTATTTCTATTTATTGCTATCTATTATTGTTATTTATTGATCTTATTTATTTTTATTTATTATTGCTATTTATTATTGCTATTTATTTTTATTTATTTTTATTTATTATTATTTATTGCTATTTATTTCTATTTATTGCTATTTATTTCTATTTATTGCTATTTATTTATATTTATTCATATTTATTGCTATTTGGTGATATTTATTGTTATTTATTTCTAATTATTACTAATTATTGGTAATTATTGGTAATTATTGTTATTTATTGCTATTTATTGTTAATTATTTCTATTTATTTCTATTCATTCCTATTTATTCCTATTTATTACTAATTATTACTAATTATTACTAATTATTACTAATTATTACTAATTATTTCTAATTATTACTAATTATTACTAATTATTCCTAATTATTATTAATTATTCCTAATTATTCCTATTTATTCCTATTTATTCCTATTTATTCCTATTTATTCCTATTTATTCCTATTTATTGCTAATTATTTCTATTTATTCCTATCTATTACTATTTATTACTATTTATTACTATTTATTACTATTTATTACTATTTATTACTATTTATTACTATTTATCACTATTTATTACTATTTATTCCTATTTATCCCTATTTATTCTTATTTATTCCTATTTATTCTTATTTATTCCAATTTATTTTTATTTATTCCTATTTATTCCTATTTATTCCTATTTATTCCTAATTATTCCTATTTATTCCTATTTATTCCTATTTATTCCTATTTATTCCTATTTATTTCTATTTATTCCTATTTATTCCTATTTATTCCTATTTATTCTTATTTATTCCTATTTATTCCTATTTTTTTATTTATTCCTAATTATTACTAATTATTACTAATTATTACTAATTATTCCTAATTATTCCTAATTACTCCTAATTATTACTAATTATTACTAATTATTCCTAATTATTCCTATTTATTTCTATTTATTCCTATTTATTCCTATTTATTCCTATTTATTCCTATTTATTCCTATTTATTCGTATTTATTCCTATTTATTCCTATTTATTATTATTTATTACTATTTATTACTATTTATTACTATTTGTTACTAATTATTACTAATTATTACTAATTATTACTAATTATTACTAATTATTACTAATTATTACTAATTATTACTAATCATTACTAATCATTACTAATCATTACTAATCATTACTAATTATTACTAATTATTCCTATTTATTCCTATTTATTCCTATTTATTCTTATTTATTACTATGTTTTACTATTTTTTACTATTTTTTACTATTTTTTACTATTATTCCTAATTATTCCTATTTATTCCTATTTATTCCTATTTATTCCTATTTTTTACTATTTTTTACTATTTTTTACTATTTTTAACTATTTTTTACTATTTTTTACTACTTATTCCTAATTATTCCTAATTATTCCTAATTATTCATAATTATTACTATTTATTACTATTTATTACTATTTATTACTATTTATTACTATTTATTACTATTTATTACTAGTTATTACGAATTATTACGAATTATTACGAATCATTACTATTTATTACTATTTATTACTATTTATTAAGATGAGGATAGAGCTCTCGTTTCCCCCTTGCGGACGGGTGATGCCTTAGTTTCGATGGCAGCCACGGCGGCCCCTCCTCCGGAGGAGGAGGGGCCTCAAGTTCTCAGCGATTGTCACCAGGGTCTCCGGTGTGGGGTTGGTGGTCTCCTACGATCTTCTCCAGACGTGCGACTCTAATTTTTCCCTAGCATCAACGTCTCTTCGAAGATACCTGGAATCTTCAATGGGCAACCAATGGTTCCGATCTCATCGCAGGAATTCTCTAAAGCTTCTTCGCTGCTTTCTACGGCTCATGTAGCGATGTTTGTTCGGCGCTGGCCTCCTGTGGAGATGTTTGACAAGTACGTGAATGAGGAATGGGGTTTATGTCAACGTGCGGTCGTTGGGCTCCTGGGGTCATGAAAAATCCTTATTTACTTTTCCGTTGAGGATGATATGGCGCAGGCCTGGTCCAGATCTAGTAGATCTGTTCATGGATTTCATTTCCACTTCCTTCGTTGGTCGTTTGATCTTTATATGAATTGTGACCCGTCTACTTCAGCAATTTTGCATCAGCTCCCTAGTCTACCGCTACCCTTCCAGAACTCAGTTTTTCTACAGTCAATTGGCAATTCCATCGGTCGCTTCCTTTGTGCAGATCGGCGGACCATTTCCCTAAAGCATCCGATCATGGCATGCATATGCATTGAGATGGAACTCTCTCGGCCCCCACCAAAGGTGGTGTGTCTTGTGATTGAAGGAGAATACAGTTACGTCCAACCTATTATATTTGAATCGTGGATGATGTTTTGTTCCTGTTGTTATAGGCAGGGCCACTGTCTTTCTAACTGTCCCAAAAGGGCATTGGATCCTTGTTTGGTTGATCCTCCTATGATGCCTGAAGAGCCTTCAGCACTGGTTGTGTTCGGTGAGCCATGCTCTGTCCATGCTACTGACCCAGGAGGGAACGAGCAGGGGTATAGGGAGGATGTGGCCATGTATTGTCGGGTGAGGAGCTGCATTAGCTTTCCCTTCCCCTGTAGAGGTCCCTCTTATTTTGGGGAGGGGGGACTATTCAGGCCCAGTGAAGAAGGATACCCCTAAGGAATTAGGGCCACGGGTTTCAGTGGTCTTTGACTGGCTGAGATAGGATTTAGGTATTAATCCATTTTCAAATAGATTAGGGATAACATTGCAGGTGTGCGAGGTTGGTTTTGAATAGCCTACGGTTTCAGAGGTTTCCGAGTAGGTTTTACAGTCCAATTCATCCTTTGATGATACGGTGAAGTCTGGTGGAATGGCCACCTTCTCTCTTAATTTATTTGCAATATTGGAAGGTGAAGAAAAATATGTGATTGAGGATTGGAATGAAGAGGAGGTTTTTCATGAAGAGGATATAGAGTATGTCTCAGATTCCCCTGTTGTGCCGAAGGTAGTGGAGATGGTCTTGGGTAGGAAGGAGTCTACGGGACCAAAGGAGTTGCAGCATAAGAAAAGAGGAATGTTGTAGGGCTGCATTGGTAAGTATTCAGGTGCTCTTAACGTCACCAAGAATAATGACAATGTAGAAGTAAGTTGTAAAGGTCAAGGTTATGGGGAGCATAATCAATTTTTGACACCTGTGGATGGGAATAAACAATCTTCTGTGGATGGGAATAGGCAATCTCCTTGGAAGGGAAATGGTTAGGTGCATGAAGGTCCTCAGAGGATGTATGAGTCATTGATTGTGTCAAGTAAGGGGGGATTCCTCTGATGATGATAAGGAGAATAACAGTTTCAGTCCACAACACCAGGTCAAAGTATCATACAGTGATATTCTCAGGAGCGGGGGGAAGAAAGAAAATGAAAGTGTGGGAGCATCCACTACTCCACCAAAGAGGAAGCCAAGGAAATATTACTCTTACCTGCCGAAGACTGTATCTACTAAGTCCTCTATCAGGGACTCTAAATGGACAGATATGAACCAAAAAATGGGTCAGGTCAACAAGCAGACATCATGTGAGCCTTTGACCTCAGGGAAGCTACATCTAAGGGATCAATACATCAAAATGTTCAATCAATGTGCTATATATTCTGAATGGGAGTCGGCTGATCCGGATGAGTTCTCAGATGGTGGTGTTGGTGAAGACTATGATCCTTTTTGATTTGCCTCTGTTGTCGAGTATGTTTATTTCATGTTTTAACCTTTTGTAATTTGCACTCTTTCTTCTTTAATAAATTTAAGGGACTGGGCAGTTTTTCCTAGGCCTAAGCTTTTCTGGTATTATTATTTATTACTATTTATTATTAATTGTTACTAATTATTACTAATTATTACTATTTATTACTATTTATTGTTATTTATTACTATTTATTACTATTTATTAGTATTTATTACTATTTATTACTATTTATTACTATTTATTACTATTTATTACTAATTGTTAGTATTTATTAGTATTTATTACTATTTATTGCTATTTATTACTATTTATTGCTAATTATTTCTAATTATTGCTAATTATAGTTATTTATTACTATTTATTACTATTTATTGCTATTTATTACTATTTATTATTATTTATTACTATTTATTACTATTTATTAATATTTATTAACAATTATTACTATTTATTACTATTTATTACTATTTATTACTATTTATTACTATTTATTACTATTTATTACTATTTATTACTATTTATTACTAATTATTACTAATTATTACTAATTATTACTAATTATTACAATTTTTTTCTAATTAACACTTAGATATAACTATTCAAAAAAATAAATACTGAAAAAAAAATATCTAATTCTAAATTAATTAATTTAGATCTAATTAACAAAAATTATAAATAATTTAAAAGAAAACAAATTTACTAAACAATAAAAAAAATAGAGAAATTCCTTGAAATTGAAGCTTTTGGAGTATTAAAGTCACAAATAAGGCTCTGATTTAAAATTTTAAACTATGAAAAAACTGAGAAGAAAATTTTTCAGTAGAGATAGAGAGAGAAGTTGAGTAAATAGTGAAATGAGAGGAAAAACGAATGGGGTATATATAGGTTAGAGTATTTGTGATAGAGGTATTTGCGATGAGTTACCTGTCGCAAAAGGTGGTATTTGCGACGGGCCCCGTCGTAAATGACTCTGCCCATATTAATTAAAGTTAGTCATTAAAAATTTATTTGCGATGAGCCCCATCGCAAATAGTACCTGCTGACAAAGTATTTGCGACGGGGCCAGTATCCCATCGCAAATACTAAAAACCAATGTCGGTTATTTGTGACAAGAATAGGAACCCGTCGTAAATACCCTTATCCGCGTTTTGACACGTATTTTGTGTCAAACCTTTTGTGACGGGCGGTAAGTTCCCTATCGCAAATAATCGTTATTTGTGACGGGGTAAAACGCTCGTCGCAAATAACCCCTTTTGACGGGTTATTTGCAAAGGACCCTTGACCCATTCCAAATAACCCGTCACAAATAGCCATTTTTTCCATAGTGATTATTCGGTTATTATTGAGAGGAATCTAGTAGCCAATTTCTATCGTAGATGTAGGGTTTTTTCACCTCTTCCTCTGCTTTCAAGGAATCAGATCTAAATCTTGTTCATCGATGCATTCTTGATTGATTGCACTCAATTTTGGGATATCATTGGCAAGCATTAGTCATCACTTATCTTGAGAAGGGTGGTCTAAATTCCAATCACATAGTTTTGATTACTATTATGTGTATGTAATTGTAGAATTTCTATTATATGTTTAGAAATTATGTTCTTAATTGAATTAATTAATTTGGTGAATTAATTAATTAAAGTAAATGTGAAATTGGGAATGGAATTGGTTAGCTTAAATAATTAATTGATGAATTAATCATGAGGATTTTGTGATAGTAGATTTGGTTAATTAATTGTGGAATTAACTAGTGGTTATGATATGATTAATTAATTTTTGAATTAATTGATTGTCAAGTATTGAATTGGGAAATTGATGTGATTAATTAATCATTGGGTTAATTAATGGGAGTAAGTTATGATTAATAGATTGGTGAATTAATTAATGGAAATTAAGGTGGTTAATTAATTATTGTATTAATTCACAGAGATGAAATGATCAATTAATTATTGAATTAATTAAAGGGTTTTATATGATTAATTTTGAATTAATTAATAGAATGATTGGAGAAATTGGAATTGGATGTGATAATGTTGGCATGGAGTAGCACATGGGTAACTGGGGTGTAAGAATTAGATGAAAGAGAGAAGACCGAGAGAGCTTATAATATTTTTTACTTAAGGATCATGTGAGCCTTAAAGGAAGAAGACTATGAGAGCTTCTAATATTGTTTGTTGAAGGACCATGTGATTCTTCAAGGGAAAAATATTGTGTGGTCCTTCAAGGTAAAACACTGTGAGAGCTTTTCCATTTTTCTAAGGAAACTTTTATGCTTATTTTGTATTACTCACTTTAGACCCTTGAGGTTAGAGCCTATAGTGCACATCACTCATGCCTAATTGATTTACAAGATTTATGTATTTGACAAATTCCATATGAACTAAAATAATGAATGGTAACGTGGACATTCATATTTGTGATATCTCTTGGGGATAGTTCATACTCCAGCACAGGCCAAAGAAAGTATTGTGGTTCGGGTTTCCACAGGATCCTAGAAGAAAATGTGTTTAATAAAGAGTAACTGAATAAATGTAAATTGTCTACTCTATTTCTATATTTATTATTTATGCAACTACATACACTGTTATTAACTTTATTATTTTAGACACCGTTGGTGGTGGCCTACTATTTTGTACTCACACCCTTTTCGGGATACATAATCGATACCCAAATAGACTTTATTATTGAAGGACGGGTTAAGGGAAAGGGCCCTATATTAGATTTTTGATTGAGGATGAAGCTTGGATGAGGGAACCGGACATGGTTCAGGACCCATTTGGGAGTTGTTAGTGTCCTTACTTTCAGTTCCATTTTAGAAACTTTGGAACTTACTTTGGCATGGCATGTTTCCCTTTCAATTGAATATTATATTTCCTTCTTTGATTATATTTAGATATTGGTATTGTTTTTTATTATATATGCTTCTGTTATTGCTTATTTACTTCCTATGGTGTTTTACTCTGATAAAAGAGGGTATAGCTTCCCCATGATTGACTTACTAGACCCTCATTGTTAGTTGTCCACCTCTGGCATATAGGGAAGCGTGCCTAAGGTTATGTGGTGGTCCGGCTCAGGGTATCGGTGCACGGCACCTGGGTTGGGACATTACACACCGTGTGTGGGATTGATATGAGGATGATTCTTATACATCAAAAATTACTTAAGGATCATTTTCTAAAAGTATCAAAACAATTTGAATGCATTTTCTCAGTTTTCAGTATGTCATTTGTGTTTTCTACTAAAATGTCATTTCGAACTGGAAACATGCACTTTGAGTCATACGTGTCACATCGTGTGTCAGTTTGATGTGATACTACTTCCTATATATCACAAATGAATTATGAATTTCTTTTATAAATCATAAATTTAATCAAAGTGCATTTTCTTGGTTTTCAGGGAGTGACACATGTTTTGAACTAAAATGTCAATTTTAAACTGATAACAAGAACTTTGAGTCATACCGGTCACATCGTGCGTCGGATTGAGGTTCGTGTGATTACTACATGTCACAAATGAATCATAGAATATTTCTCTAAATTATCAAAACAATATGAATGTGTTTTCTTGGTTTTCAGTATGTCACTTTTTCCTTTTGCTAAAATTAATGTCAATTTAAAATAAAAAGATGCACTTTCAGTCATACGATCACACCATGCATCGGATTGAGGTTTGGTTGATTCCTACACATCAAAAATGAATTATGGATCATTTTTATGAAGTACGAAAACAATTTGAATGCTATTTCTCAGTTTTGATTTGGTCTGTTTTCCTTTTTACTAAAATTGATGTCAATTTTAAATAAAAAGACGCCCTTTGAATCATACCGGTCACATCGTGCGTCGAATTGAGATGCGGCTAATTCCTACACATCTCAAATTACTGGTGAATTATTTTCCTAGAGTATAAAAATAATTCAAATTCATTTTCTTAGTTTTGAGTAGGGAAGTTTTCCTTTTTATTAAAATTGATGTCAATTTTAAATAAAAAGATGCACTTGGAGTCATATCAGTCACATAGTGTGTCGGATTGAGGTATGGTTGATTCATAAATGTCCCAAATTACTCATGGATCATTTTCCTAAAGTATAAAAATAATACTAATGCATTTTCTTAGTTTTCAATATGAAACTTGTTCCTTTTGGTAAAATTAATGTCAATTTTAAATAAAAAGACACACTTGGAATCATATTGGTCACACCATACATCATATTGAGGTGATGTTTATTCCTGAACATCAAAAATTACTTATGGATCACTTTAATAAAGTATCAAGACAATATGAATTCATTTTTCAATTTTTGAGTAGGTCAGTTGTACTTTTTACTAAAATTGATGTTAACTTCAAATAAAATAGACGCACTTTGTGTCATATTGGTCACCTTAAGCCTCGAATTGAGGTGCAACTAATTCCTACATGTCTCAAATGACTCATGGATCATTGAACTAAAGTATAAAGACAATCTGAATGTTTTTTCTTAGTTTTCAATAGTTCACTTATTCCTTTTTCTAAAATTAATGTTAATTTTAAATAAAAAGATTCACTTGGATTCATATCGGTCACACCATGTGTCATATTGAGGTTTGGTTGATTCCTACACATCTCAAATGACTCATGAATAATTTTGCTAAAGTTTAAAAACAATCTGAATGTATTTTCTCAGTTTTGAGTAGGTCGGTTTCCCTTTTTACTAAAATTGATGTAAATTTTAAATTAAAAGGCACACTTGGAGACATACCAGTCACACCATGCCTCGGATTGAGGTACGGCTGATTCCTACACATCTCAAATAACTTATTTATTTTTTCCCTAAAGTATGAAAATATATGAATGTGTTTTCTCATTTTTCATTATGTGACTTGTTTCTTTTTACTAAAATTGATTTCAATTTTAAATAAAAAGATTCACTTGCAGTCATACTGGTCACACTATGCATCAGATTAAGGTATGAATGATTCCTACAAATACCAAGCGACTCATGGATCATTTTTATAAAGTATAAAAACAATATAAATATGTTTTCTCAGTTTTTATTACATCACTTGTATTTTTTACTAAAATTTCATTTTAAACTAGAAGCACGCACATTGACTCATATAGATGACATCATATATTAGATTGACATGAGACCAATTCCTACACATCACAAATGATTTATGAATCGATTTTTTAAATTATCAAGACAATATGAGCATGTTTTCATGGTTTTTAGTGAGTGACACATTTTGAAGTAAAATGACAATTTTAAACTAATAACGGACACTTTGAGTTATACTAGTCACACTATGCACCAGATTGAGGTGTGGGTGATTTATACATGTCCTAAATTACTTTTGGATTGTTTTCCTTAAGTATAAAAATAATATTAATGTGTTTTTTTTGGTTTTGAGTATGTCAGTTGTCTATTTTACTAAAATTAATGTCAATTTTAAATTAAAATACATGCCTAGACTCATACCAGTCACACCGTGTGTCAGATTGAGGTGTCTATAATTAATACATGTCCCAAAGTATCAAAACAATTCTCACTACCAAAGTTACCACAATTACCAGTTTATTTATCTTTTTAACTTCCAACACTACAAATTGATTTGAGAAGGTTTTTTGGCTTAGAACACTGAATTAATCTGCAGTATTGGCAGTTTAAAAAGGAAAATAAATGGATATCATGGTAACATTGGAAGAAAATAACATGTTATCTCTTCAAAAAATATCTTTGAAAATAAATAAACAATTATTATATAAAAATGATAGGGAAAATAACTTACAAATATTAGATAAAATGATGAAAAAATTAATTAAAAAGTAGTATAAATTCTCCTTTTCATGATGGTTGTCTACATTCTTGACCCATAAATATGAAATAAGTACACCAATATAAGAAAAAAAGTATTATGTAAGTAATAATAAAAATAATTAAATTAAACATAAATATGAAACAATCTACTAATTCTATGTAAGTCACATATTCATGCTATTTGTGCGCATTATTCCATCAGGTGTGATGCCCATTCGTTTTTAAGAAAATATATATCATCTTGTGAATATGATTATTTTATATAGTCATAGTAGTACTAGAAAAAAAAATACACAAAGTATTAATAAATATTTTAAATTAAATGGTAATTAACTCCAGAAATACCTCTTCGAGGATGCTAGTTTGTTCAGAGAATATGATTTATCTCATAAATTTACAAACATAATAATCACAATATTTTCTATTTGTTTGTTTCAAACACTGAAAAAACATTGATGAGAATAAGTAATTTTTTCATATGTGTTTAGAAAGTGAAATATTATTATATATACCCTAATAATTGTTTGGTTCTAGAACTTTTCAGGGTCCTTGTGCTTAGCCCCTGGCCTCATTCCTTGTTTTTCACGATATTGATGCACCTCCCTATCATAATATAATACTCATTAAAAGATAATATAAATTATATAACTTGATGTTTAGTTATAATATGTTTAATGTAGTATATTACAAATTGAAAAACAACATCATGTGTGTTCAATTTTTCGGGTATCCATGCAGTGAATCCAAAAAATAAATCTTTGGAGTATCCAAATTGACCACAATGAGCATCTAATGTTTCCTAAAAACAAAAAAAATAATAATTAATGAAATAAATGAAAATATATTTGATATGACTAAATTTTAGAGTTTTACCCATGAAATTTTGGTATTAATAATATTCTTTCATCTAAAAGTTTGCTTTCAAAGGATTTTAATAGGCCTGAAACTATTTCATCCTTTTTTTTGGATTTTATTTTTATTTTTTCTGTAGAGGTGGTGTGAGGAATAATGTGTCTAAAAAATTCATGGGGAAATACCTTCAATTGTTTTTTATATATATTCTTTCCAAAAATATCAAATGTATTTTGTCATAATTAACATAGTATATCAACTTTTGTAAAATCAAATCATGAAAACATACCTCATGTATACATTTACAATTGAGGTGCCTAGCCAATAATAGTCAATGATTTCATTTACATTCTCAACACCAATGTAGTTTTTACATTTCTATTTTTACATATTTTCTTTAAAATCAATTATGTGACTGCTACCATTTTTTAACTTTTTATCCACATGAACCTTCAATGTTAGTAAATGAAGATATGGAATGGGTGGGGTAAAGGTGCTTTTAGAAGATCTTTTTGATTGGTTAGTTGATCTTTTAGACAGTTTTGAGTCAGTCCTTTATTTCAACACATTACCTTTATCTGTATATAACAACATTCATCGGTTTATAACTTTTTTCATTAATTATTGAAGTTTTACCATGAAAAATAAATTGGAAATTAATACCTCCTTGTTGAAATGTTTTTTTACTATATGTGATGTCCATGTGATGAATATTCCAACAGCTCATTCGACTGTACGAATATTTTCATCATCAAGTGGAATACGTAGCTTGGAACTCAGCTCAGGAGCTGTGTTAATTTCAACTCTCACGTGACCAGTTGGAAGTGGTCTGTTGTGTAGACTGTCGTATTAGATTTTTAACATTGTAGCCCTCGCTACAAGGTGATGGGTGGGTGTTGATGGATATAAATCACAGTCTTTTTTCCCTGTAGAATATCATTACAGGAAAGGTATCAGTGTCTATTTGATTCACATTTTATAAAAACAATTATTAGAATATTGAATATCATGACTAAGAAATCTCTTTGAGGGGAATGGCTTACCTCAAAGCTAGTAGGGGTGGGGCGTGATCTTCACATAATGGTTGTTTTTGAGTAGTTTCTTCTCTTTGCTTCCCCCCCAAAAAACTTTCTAGCAACTCTCTCTGCCATTGGAATTGTTCTTCAAGGGTAGCTAGTCTTTCTTTTATTTGTTTAATCTATTTATCTTTATCCTCCTCTTTTTTCTCAAAATATGTTTAGGGTGTCACCCCAAAACCTTCACCTATGAAACATCCATACTATTCTGTCCGCTTCAAGGCCACTGATAGTTAGTGTTCATCCAGTATAGGTGTTTCTAATTCCTATGACTATGTCGAATATAAAATATAATAAAATAAGTAATAATATTTATGTAATAGTAATTTAAATCAAAATAAATTTTTATTATGTCATACTTACACATGTTTCCCACACTTTTTGTGTGTTTTCATCTATTAGTATACCATCTTTATTTACACATACCTCCTTCCATAGTACATGGCGTGGGATGTAAGTGGATTTTTATTTGGATTCATCAATCTATATATAAATAGAGGAACATAATTATGTTTTTGTTTCATGTCACATAAAATTATTATGGTATATTGAAAATATGCTCCATTTTTTTCAAGTGAGGTGTACCCCATCCTTGCTTTAAGTAAGGGTATGTTGGTTTTTCTTCTCATCCCTTATTTTCAACACTCATTTTTTTCATAAATAAAAAAATTTCAATAAAATTGGTGAATATATGTATTTTCAAACAATGTATTACTAGACACAATGTTCCTGAAAAGACACATTTTCATGATGGTCAATAAACACATCCCATTCTTTTTGGGTTATTAGGTGTGCATAGATAAGCGGTGGGTGTGGGTTTATTTTCCTTTTATCATATTTAAGATGATATCATGTTAGAATTGTGTGAAATCATCTATGAATCCTTCCTGTGATCATTAATACATATTTCTTGTGGAATTCATCTACTATAAATTTACTCTACAAGGTATAGTGAAGTGTAAGTCAATGTATCATTATTTTATTTTTTTAGTAAAATAAAGAAATGATGTCATAATGTTACCATAATCTATTCCCACATCAACAAATCTAAATCAATCAGCACACATTTCCGAGTGATGATTCTAATATAACTATTAAACATGGCCTTGTTTGGGTTAACATGTTGGACATTCACATTCCATCTAACCTCATATTTTATGCCTTAGATTTTTTCCAAGATTTTTTTAACACCATTAAACTACGACGCAATTGTTTTTGTTTTTCATCATTGGTACTTAATCACCTACCATTTCCTTAGATTCAACATCATAAATATATTGTTCCTCTAGAGAAGTAGCATCAACAAGTGCAGATGGTCATTGTACCTCTGAACTGGGAGCAGCAAAAGGTTGAGAAGCTTATTGTTCCTCAGGATTAGGAGCACCAACACATGCAGAAGGTTGTTGTTCCTCTACACTACAAGCAGTAGCAAGTTGAGAGACCTATTGTTCCTCGGGATTTGAAGAACTAACACATGCATAAGTTGTTATCTGTATAAGTGTTTTAACATTTAATTTAGATTACATAAATGTAGCAGTGAATAGATAATAACATGAGGTAACACAATGTATATTACAAGAAAATATAACTTGATTATTGAACTCCCTTATTTAAAGGCTAATGGAATTTGACCCCTCTAAAAATTATCCAAATCTCTTTATTGTGGTATCATCTAACATACAAAATGTTTTATACATTGGTACCCCTACGAAATGATTATGATGTCCCAATAAAAGGTCCATCCTCAGTTGAATGTTCATCTGTCCCTTCAGTGTTTTTGGTCGATAAAAGAACAATTGAACACTTTCGATTTGTGGGATCTAGAATATAAAATACTTGTACTACCTATGATGTCATTATAAATGATTCATCTTTATACCCTTCCTAATTGAAATCAACTTTCATGAATACCAACTCATCTATTTTAACAGCACTCGTGTTATCAACCAACTTGCATTGAAAAATAAGCACTTAGAGTGTTGTATAATCCAACTCCAATATTTGTTTGATGATTTCAAATGATGAAATATTCCCATAAATTGGATTTATGTCCTTAGTACCAGAAACATGCATCACTTTAGTGACAAGTTGTAACAACTTCGATTTTATTGGTTTTATTTTTAGAAAATTTCTAGGAAAATTATGAGACCAGACGTTGAGACTGCGTGTGATTCCGAGGCCCGGTGTTCTCAGAATGGTTCAAAAAAAACGTTAAGTTTTTAAATAAAGTGTGTGAGCGGTTTTATTGAAAAACTGGAATAAATCTTAAACGGGTTCCCGGGTTAGAAATCTAAGGGCACTGTTGTATTTAGGGCAGTGGGTTTACCCTAGGCACGACTTATGTTTAGTCGGCGCGGGGCTACTGTGGAAAACCCGGAAAAGGATGTAACTGTAAATAAAGTAATTAAATAAAATAATTTTATTTTTCAAATCCTTATAACTCATGAATGGTAACTCATATTAAAAATCTAAGACCACTGTTGAGCTCATGAGGGTATGCTTTCCCTAGGAGGGGCCTAACCTTGACCAGCGTGGGTTGATGGTGAAAGTTAGTTTTTAGATGTGAATGTCATTAAAATATTTAATAAAAATATTTTAATTGACATAATTTGGTGATGCAGTAATGATATGATGTAGCGATAAAGCAGTTATTTCCTTTAATAAATGAAACAGCATGGTAACATTGTTTCAAAGTGAAATAGTAATGCTGAAACGCGTTAACGTGTTTCCTCCTTTAATCAGGGGTAGGGACTAGCATTAGAATTCATAACACTGGAGATTTTTCTCTGCAAATTGAGGAGCTCTCTCACCGGTGAAGATGAAAAACAAATGTTGATGAATGAAGGATCGAAGACGTTCATGGACGGATTACCATCAATGAAGAATCCTCTTCTTTGACTGATCCGAACTCCAGGTAGGGGTTTTATTTTTCTTCATGATTTCTTTCCCCATTCTTTTTCCAACAATGAATGCAGACCAACCCACGAATAGGTTTATTCGTGGTTCGATCGTGCATGCGAGATGGGTAATATTAACTACATGATTGAAGGGAGATTAATCTATGTGATTATTGTTTCTCTCTCTTTTTCTAATGGGAAAAATAAAGACCAAAACTAACAAGGCCAACGTTCATCCTTTGGGTGTTCTTTGTGATTCTCATGTCCCCATTCTTGACATTATTCACCAACAGACCCTCATGGTTAGAACGATTTTCTAGGAGGTTCCGAATGTGGTTGGACCCCTGGAGGGATGGTGAGAAGAAATGAATGATAAGGTATTGAAGAAAGTGATATTGGGGTCGAGTAAATGGACCTGTTTCAAAAAACGGAGCACTGGAGTGAGATCGGTGACCCACAGAAGGAGGACCACTAGCGGCGGCACGCAGAGGCACGGCTGCCTAAAAGCAGCAGCCGCCAGCTCGATGGCCAGTGGCGGAGATCCCCGCGGAAACCGCCACGGGGTGACGAACAGAGGCTGGCGGTGGGCCTCAGCAGACCCGATAGGGGGCCACGTCACATGGCCAAGGGGATGTGGTCCAACCGAACCATGGCGGTGGGACCCTATAGCAACTGTCATGTCAAATGTGGTGGCCACCCCACATTGACTGAACAGGGACGTGGAACCTGCCGCTTCCTGGTTGGAGCAAACCAGTCCGCTCTAGTGGGCTGGGCTAGGTGGGTGGGTCAGGCCCAGCTAGACCCAACGGGTCGGGTTGGGTTGGTCCAGGTGGTTCGGGCCGAACTCGGACCCCACCGGCCCCTTTTACTTAAAATTCCATAACTATCAAACTGTGTGTCTGTTTGATGAGTTTTTTTGTGGAATTGGGACACTTTCAATGAGGTGGTGCGTTTGAGATACTTTAAGTGAGTATCCATGGAAGTTGGCATACGGACTATTAGCTCAAGGAGGAGGTTCTCTCAGAACGAGCATGTTAATGATGGAATCCTATGGCTGGCTGCAACCTAGAAGCTATGTGATTACATAGATTGTGGGTCTTACCTATACTATGTGTCTTATCTAGGCATTGTATCTTAACAAGACTGATTCAGTACTCCCCTGTCCCACCAGGGTGTAGGTCCTCTATTTTTTGATGACACTCCATGTGTTACCTACACTCTGTGTGTTACCAACACATCGTGTGTTATCTACACTCTGTGTGTTACCAACACTTTGTGTGTTACCGACACTCTATGAGTTACCTACACTTTTTGTGTTACCAATGCTTTGTGTGTTACTACTTTAGGGTACTGTGGATTCTTACAAAAATCCTATTTATGTACCGTAGACCTATACTTGATGTGAGAAGACTCTAGTGACTCTCTTGAATTTACCTATCATAGGCTACACTTTGTGTGCCTATTTGGTAGTATACTTGGTGTATTTTCTTAGTTCTCTTACTTATGGTTTACTTTGTGTAATTACTTATGGTCCATTCACCGATGTCTCAAGGAACTTCATAACATATCGAGACTATATGTTCTCTCTGATACTTTTGGTAAACTTGTTCTGTGTGCTTACTATCAGATAGCTTGAGGAGTGAGATCTCTCGGAATCAAGTATGTTATGAGCAGAACCATATGTCTAATAGTGGATGAGACCTTGAGTCTTGGAATCCTTTATGAGTATACCTGATGTTCTTGTTATATGTGTTATTGACACATACCTGTGTTGAGATGAGTATATCTTCTTAGTGGTGTTTCCTTTGTGGTCTTTTACTTTTTTTTTCAGGGTGCCCTGCTAATTATTATTTTACTCACCACATCATAGGCTTTTCTCGCACATGTCGTTTCTTGTAAAGATAATTGACACTTTGACGGAGTCCTTGGTAGACCGGGGCCAGGTGGTTCTTAGAGTGACCCAACAGATGAGGTGTTCTTATATGGATTTAGAAATTTTTTTCTTTACCTACCCTTCAAGTATTATTTTCTATGGAGGAGTTCCGGAGACTTGTACTTTTACTTTTACTTTTTGTTGGGATTGTATTTTGGCCTCTTTTACCTTCAGTTTTATACTGTCATACCTTGTGTTTTTTTACTTAGTGTTTTTTCCTTCCATCATCTGTGGCTTGGATTTGTTTTTGTGTGGGTACTTAGGAAAATGCCTCCCATTTGTTTGGGATATGCCTACTCGGCAATAGTCACCAGCCCCTGGCCTGTAGGAGGCGGTCTTGGGGTAGTCACGGCATGGGACCCGGGGGATGGGTCGTGACAGAGTGGTATCAAAGGAGGTTGATTCTACCTTAAGAACCCAAATTCTATGAGTTTGGTTTAGAGAAATAGTGTTAAATGTTTGGAGTTTGGATTTTAGGCCAGGGAATCCAGTATTGGTGTGGTGACTGACGTATCCATACACCAAGACCCTAAAATTTTATTTTTAACTCAGTACATGAAAACAAAAGTTTCAAGGAAAAAAATAATGGTTCATGAATCATATAGGAATGTATTGTGTTTTCCATGTCCTTCTTGAGTCAGCTCACCAGGTATAATCTATTGATCGCGGTACATCTTGTCTTATTTCAGGATGCTTCCACGCAGATGGCCAGCCAAGATTCCACTGCATGATCATAAGGATGATACATGGGGTGATGATATATGGGTAAATATATTTGTACCAGAGAGAGCATCTCTGAGTGGTGTACAAGCTACACCACCACCTATATAGTAGCACATGGTACCTGTAGTACCAGCGGATGAGATACATAGGCTAAGCGCACTTCATGAGTTTCAGCGAAAAATACCCCTCAGGTTTTGAGGTGAGCCTGACTCCCAAGCGGTTGAGGACTGTCTTGAGGTGGTGACTGAGTTTTATGTCCAGTTAGGGAACTAGCAGATCAGATGGTGGTCTTGGCGAATAACCTTCTCTAATGACCCAAACCTTCATTAATGAAAATTTTTCTTGATCTAATTAAATGCCTTATTATGTAAAATGGTTATATAAAATATGCACTTATTTAGTTTTATGATTTTTCATTTCAAAATATTTTTAAGTATTTTTATCGTTGCTAATATGGAGTTTGAATAGTGATCACATTATTAGTATAAATATAGGGATTTAACAAATCCAATTTACTCATAAAAAGGAAGTGATGGCCTCATCCAGTAAAATTGCTCCATACGAAGCCCATTTTTTGGAGATTGGAAAGTAGGTGGAATCATTGTGCTTCACTCTTGAAAAATCCTAAGACAAGCTTCAAAATGTTAATCTCAAATGGAACCGCCTACGGGAGAAGTGGAAGTTAATAGAGATTACAACGCAAGCAATGTAATCCGAGCCACCCTAAGAGTTTGTCACCATTGCACACATTAACCTTCAGTCTTATGAGGGTTTTATAATGGGTTATGTAACAAGGCCTTAGCGTTATGATTATGTGAATTATTTTTGTATATAATAAAGAATATACATTCATTTTATTATTCTTACTTTTTAAACGGTTTTTAAAACACAAATAGTATTTTTAGTTAATATTCAATTAAGAAATCTATTTTGATGAATTAATGGATTTTTTAATTAAATATTATTTTAATAAAATATTATTACCAAATTAATTTTTATTAAATATAAATTATCGTATAATTTTTATGAATACAATTGTAATTTTTATTAAGGTTTGAAAACTATTTTTGTCAAACCCATGAATTTTTGATAAATGCTGATTTTTATTTTAAAAGTAAAAATTCACATGTTTATAAAATTATTTAGATAAAATGAATATTATTTTTGGAATCAGGACAACGAAATTATCCAATGGTGAATTTTTCATAATTTTCTGAGATAGTTGAATTTTTGGGTAAAATTTAAATATCATTTTAATATATAATGTGTTTTATGACATCATAATAACCCAATAGTGACGTAATAAAATAATATTAATGATATGTTAGGACAATATATGTTTTACCTTTAAAATAATATGATTTTAGATTTTCTTGGTTAATTTTATGGTGCCTTAGCAGACCTTCCAAGACTTATAAAACATTTTAACTTTTTAAATTGATTTCCTTGAGAGTATGACTCACCTCCCCAAAACCTAAATAATAAATAATTACCTCTCTTTTCCTATATAAACCCACCCAATCTCTCACTAACTCTTCACTCAAAACATTTGGAGATCAACCAACCTCTTCCCTCTTCTCTCTATAATCCTCCCAAGGCTCCCCAATCTCCCAATAATCCTCTCTCAAGCCTCTCCCAAGCCTTTGGGATCACAATTCCAAGTAAGGGATTTCTTCCTCTCTCATTTTTGTCCAAGTTTCTTTATGTTTATATACCCTTGTATTTTCAAATAAAAATGTTGGGGTATGATTTATCACCTCCCCCATTCTTCCATACTTATGTTTTAATGATTATATACCCCTTTATCTCTCATTAATGCCTCCCAAGTACACTTGTTACCATGTTGAAATTCTGTAAGGGATTTATCTCTCCTCATTTACATTCAAGAAATTATTTTGTATTATGAATTTAAATTCCATTAAATATGTTGAGACATGTATCTATATGAACCCATTACTATACATTTCATTTACATATTATTAGACACCCCTTTCTCTCTCATCAATCATTTTTATGAATTCTTATGTCATGCTGTTATGCTGCCAAAATTGCACCGTGATTTTCCAAGAAAAAGTCATTGTGTAGTGAATACCATGCTCATTTCTTTATCAAGGTTATTCACATTTATGCACATTTACTTATTTATTATAGAGTTTCATGTATGAATTCCACATTTCTTTACCATGTAATAAATTATTATGTTTAATGAATCTATGTTATATGATCCATGAGGCACGCTTATGCGTGGAATGAAATGATTAAGAAGGGTGCACCCTAATATCACTCCAATGCATTTGTTAAATATTAGTATCATGATACATCAAGTGTAATTAGGGTTTACTCATTTTAATTAAAATTAAATTAGGGTTTACTCATGCTACATGTTCAATGATCCTTGGCTCATGCTAATATCATGTTAAATGTTGTTTCCACATTCCCATGTTATGATAATCGGGCTATATCATGCCTTTAATTTTATGTTTATCTTGTTCTCCATTGATATACCTATTACCTAACATGTACTATATTATTCATGTTATTACTTTTTTAATCCCTTATAGGGATTTATATCTCACTATTTTCTTATGCATGTCCTCAGGTTATCCCATGAAATGCTAGGTACGAAGGAATGTTGTGGTCATGTAAAAGAAGTTTTCAATAAAGATGTTGTGTTTTATGTTCTAAGTTGTAATGTAATGTTCCTAATTTACCATGACACTAGACCTATCTATCCTCAGAGTTGTATTAAGTGAAAGTTTATGTAATAAATCATCTTTATGTGTATAATAAAGAGCAAGGTTGTTATAGTTGGTATCATAGGATAGGTTTAGTTTTTTGGGGGGGGATTGGAATTAGAAAACCCTAGTGAAAGCCTTAGGGATAAGACTAAGTATAATAAAAATTTCCCTAAATTTTGGTGAGTAATGATTAAGTGGTTTATCAAGAAAATAAATCCTTTTCTAGATATTAGTAGGTAGAGGCGGCTCTGGCACAGATGTATCTAGGGGTAAAACCCAAAAACACCATTTTGAACTAGACTTGAATGAGAACTGTTGCACAATAATGGGCTTTGCTGCACTCTTGGTTACAACACTTTTGATGGATATGATTTGGTAAATTCATAAGCTTAGTATGAACCATTATTAAGGGAATTAAAAAAATTCCCCTTAGAATATATGTTGGGAAGTAGATCATGGATAACATAGATTGAATCCTATAAATTCATAAGTTAATGAAATAAATGTAATATATAAGCTATCCCTTTTTATCATTGGATTCCCCATTTATGTGTTTAATAGTTTAAGAATACTCATCCCTAAGTCTATATTGGATAGAATAGAACCAGAATCAAAAAGTGAAAGGTAGGTATATTTTCCATAGTTCTATGCATTTTTTATATCCTGAAAGTTTAGTAGAACTATCCCAACACCAACAAAAATCATGGAAGTAGAGATGTCGGTGAAAACAGAATATGGGGAAATAATTTCATCCCATGAATATAACTCCTATCCTGTCATAATTTGTGGATTTAACTTCCTGGACAACCTCTTCATACTCCCTCTGCTAGAATTTGATGCAATTCTTGGCATGGATTGACTTTCCTTATATAGAGCCAACATAAATTTCCGTGAGAGGGAAATCACTCTCCATATGGTGAATCAACTCTTGATTCTATACAATTGAAAGGAGGATGATGAATCTTCTTTAGCACCATCATCTCAATAGTGGATATTACTGACCTACGAGAATGCGTATCTGGATCAGATGATTGAGTCTAAGGAAGCAACCATCCTTGAAGACATGCCTATTGTGAGGGAAGTTGCTGAAGTGTTTCCCAAGGAATTGTATGGTCTTCCTCCTAGAAGAGATGTTGAATTCTCAATTGATCTTATACCTGGGGAATTTCCAATATCCAATACTCCATATATAATGGTTTTTGTTGAGCTTGAAGAGCTGAAGAAACAATTATAGTAGAATCTGGATAAAGGGTTTATACACCCAAGTGCTTCACCATGGGGTGCACTAGTCCTCTTGATCAAGAATAAGGATGGGTCAATGCACCTTTGCATTGATTATTGTGAATTCAAAAAAATCATGATAAAGAAAAAGTATCCTCTACCCTGAATTGGTGACTTTTTCGATCATCTATGTACATCACAATACTTCTCCAAGGTGGATTTGTGGTCGGGATATTACCAAGTAAGGGTGAAGAAGGAGTATATCCCCAATACTGCTTTTCGTATAAGATATGGGCACTATGAATTCATAGTAATGCCTTTTGGACTCACAAATTATCCAATAATCTTCATGGACTTGATGAATAGAGTATTTAGATATTACCTCGACAAATTTTTGGTAGTATTTATAGATGATATTCTAATATAATCCAAAACCAAGGATAAGCATGATGAGTATCTAAGCATTGTACTAGAGACCTTGCAAAAGGATAAGCTCTATGAAAAGTACAGAAAGTGTGAGTTTTGGTTGAAGGATGTATCATTATTGGGTCATATCATCACAAGCAATGAGATATCTATGGATCCCTCCAAGATAGATGCAATTGAGGAATGGTCGAGGCCAACATCGGTAACGGATATTCATAGCTTCCTGGGGTTAGCTGGATATTATCTTCTATTTTTGAGAAATTTCTCACGATTGTCCAACCCTGTTACCAAGATAACTTGGAAGGGATTAAAGTTTTCTTGGAGTGATGAATGTGAAGAGAGCTTCAAGGAGTTGAAAAGAAGTCTTATCACTGTGCTCGTGCTCACACTACCCACAAGTGGAGAACTTTTTGTGGTATTTAGTGATGCTTTGAAAAAGGTTTTGCGTTGTGTGTTGATGAAAAATGAAAAACTCATTTACTATGATTCAAGGAAATTGAAAGTTCATGAGAAAAACTATCCCACACATGATCTGGATTTCGCTATAGTAATCTTCGCATTGAAAATTTGGCGGCATTACCTCTTTGGGGAGAAGTGTGAAATATATACAGATTACAAAAGCCTCAAGTATATATTCACACAGAAATAGTTTAATATGAACCAACAAAGATGGTTAGAGCTGATCAAAGACTATGACTGTTCAATCCATTAACACCCTGGGAAAGAAAACAAGGTTGCGGATGCTCTAAGTAGAAAGGACCCAGCGATTCTATCATTTATGAGAATTGAAAAGGATCCAATCTTTTTCAATTTGATGAATATGGACATGGTAATCATAAATAATGGAACATGATCAATCCTTTCACAAATTATTGCTCAACCGTATCTTTTGGAAAGGTTAAAGGATGCTAAAAAGGATGATGTGGGAATTCAGAAGAAAGTGGAAACTATTAGAAAAGGGAAATCCTCGGAGTTCAATGTTAATTAAGAAGGAATTGTGAGATTTGAAAAAATTCTATATGTTCCATCAATTCTAAAGTTAAAGAATGAAATTTTGGATGATGCACATAGTTCAAATTTCTCCATTCACCCAGGAAACACAAATATGTATCAAGATATCTGAGAGAAATATTGGTGGGATAAAATGAAGAAGGATATCGTTGAGTATACATCAAAGTGCCTGGTATGTCAGCAAGTGAAGGATGAGAGGAAGAAGTCTAAGCGGATAATGCAACCATTATGAATACCAGTATGGAAATGGGAGAACATCGCTATGGACTTTGTCACAGGACTTCTGAAGACATCTGAAGGAAACAATGCTATCTGGGTTGTTATGGATCATCTTACAAAGACTACACACTTCATTGAAATTCTATAGGATTTATCATTGGATCAACCGGCACAGATATATATCAGAGAAGTGGTAAGGCTTCATGGAGTACCACTATCTATTGTATCCGATCGAGATCCAAGATTCACCTATAATTTTTGGAAGAGTCTTCAACATCATCTGAATACTGAGTTGAACTTCAGAATGGATTATCATCCTTAAACTGATGTCCAATCTGAGTGGACTATCCAAACACTTGAGGACATGTTGAGAGAATTCTCAATAAACTTCAAAGGATGATGGGATCAACATCTTCCTATGTTTTAGTTCTCTTACAATAAAAATTTCCACTCAAGAATCCAAATGGAACCTTATGAATCAATTTATGGGAATAGGTGCAAAACAAAGGCATGTTGGGATGAAGTTGGGGAGTGAAAACTCTTAGGACCAAAAATGGTCGAAGAAATAGTGGAGAAGGTTAAGACCATCCAGCAGCACATTAAAGCTGCTCAGAGTCGACAAAAGAGATATGATGATAATTATTGATGAGACCTAGAGTTTGATGTTGGGGATATGGTATTCCTCCATATATCACCATGGAAGAGAGTTGTGAGATTTGGGAATAAGGGAAATATTAGTAAAAGGTACATTGTCCATTTTGAGATCCTTGATCGCATTGGAGCAGTGGACTATCGACTAACACTCCCAATGAACCTATATCAAATACATGATGTATTCCATGTATCACTCTTGAGGAAGTATATAACTGACCCATCACACATACTCAATCCAGAGGTGGTACCATTGTATAATGACCTCTCCTATGAAGAGAAGTTGGTGGAGATATTATATCATAAGGAAAATTTTCTAGGAAATAAGACAATGCCCCTTGTCAAGGTGTTGTGGAGAAACCACAAGTTTGAAGAAGTAACATGGGAATTAGAGGAAGTGATGAAGCAGAGTTACCTGCATCTGTTTTAGTGTGGGAAAAGGAAATTTCGAGGGAGAAATTTTTTAAGGGGGGAAGATTGTAATGACCCAAACCTTCATTAATGAAAATTCCTATTGATCTAATTAAATTACTTATTATATAAAATGGTTATATAAAATATGTACTTATTTGGTTTTATGATTTTGGATTTAAAAGTACTATTAATAATTTTTACCATTGATAATATAGTTGTTAAACAGTGATCATATGATTAGTATAAATATAGGGCTTTAACAAATCCAATTTACTCAGAAAAAGGAAGCGATGGACTCATCTAGTATAATTAATCCATACGAAGCCCATTTTTCAGAGCTCAGAAAAGAGGTGGTGTCATTGCAATTCTCTCTTAACCAAGCCCAAGCTGAGCTTCAACACGTTAATCTTGAACAGAACCACCTACGAGAGAAGTGGAAGTCGATAAAGATTAGCACCTGAGCGATGTTATCTAAGCCACCCCAAGAGTCTGTCTCCATCGCACACCTTACCCTTCAGTATTATGGGGGTTTTATAAGGGGTTATATAACAAGAACTTAGTGCTATGATTATGTGAATTATTTTTTTATATAATAAATAATATACATTCATTTTATTATTGTTACTTTGTAAATGGTTTTTAAATCACAAATAGTATTTTTAGTTAATATTCAATTAAGAAATCTATTTTTATAAATTATTGGATTTTTGAATTGAATAATATTTTAATAAAATATTATTAATAAATTAATTTTTATTAAATATAAATTATCTTATAATTTTTATTAATACAATTGTAATTATTATTAAGGTTTGAAAACTTTTTTTGTCAAAACCATGAATTTTCGATAAATGTTGGTTTTTATTTTAAAGGTAAAACTTCACATATTTAAAAAATTATTTAGATAAAATAATATTATTTTTGTAATCAGGACTTCAAAATTATCTAATGGTGAATTTTTCATAATTTTTTGAGATAGTTGAATTTTTGGGTAAAAATTAAATATCGTTTTAATATATAATGTGTTTTATGACATAATAATGACCCAATAGTGATGTAATAAAATACTATAAATGTGATTTTCGTCCAATATATGTTTTAACTTTAAAATAATGTGATTTTATATTTGTTTTTTAATTTTATGGTGCCTTAGTGGACACTCCAAGACTTATAAAACATTTTAACTTTTTAAATTGATTTCCTTGAGAGTATGACTCACCTCCACATAAGAAAGACTAATATTTTAATAAGTTCGTCCATTGAACTTGTAAAATAATGTTTTCCAATTCCCTTTTTCAAAAACCATGGTCAAAAACCATGGGATGGTTTGTGGTTTTGATTAGTTTAATGTGTGGTTCCAAAAACCTAAATAATAATGAATTTCCTCTCTTTTACTATATAAACCCACCCAAGCTCCCACTTAATCTTCACTCAAAGCCTTTGGAGATCGATCAAACTCTTCCCTAATCTCTCTATAATCCTCTCAAGGCACCCCAAGCTCCCAATAATCCTCTCTCAAGCCTCTCCCAAGCCTTTGGGATCACACTTCCAAGTAAGGGATTTCTTCCTCTCTCATTTTTGTCCAAGTTTCATTGTGTGTTTATACCCATGTATTTTTAATTAAAAATGTTTAGGTATTATTTATCACCTACCTCATACTTCCCTCATTATTTTTTAATGATTATAGACCCATTTACATCTCATTAATACCTCTCAAGTACACTCGTTACCTTGCCGAAATTTCGTAAGGGATTTCTCTCTCCTCATTTACATTCAAGTAATTATTTTGTATTATAAATATAAATTACATTAAATATGTTGGGACATGTATCTATATGACCCCCTTACTTTCCATTTCATGTAAATATGATGATACGCCCCTTTATCTCTCATCAATCATTTTTATGAATTCTTATGCCACGTCGTTATGCTGCCGAAATTGCACTGCGATTTCCCAAGCCAAATTCATTGTGTAGTGAATACCATGCCTATTTCTTTATCAAGGGTATTAACCTTTATGAACATTTACTTATTGATTATAGAGTTTCATGTATTAATTACACAATCATTCATCATATAATAAATGATTATTTTTAATGAATCCATGTTATATGATCCATGTGGCACACTTATGCATGAAATGAAATGATTAAGAAGGGTGTGCCCTGATAGCACTCCAATACATTGGGTAAAGATTAGTATCATGATACATCAAGTGAAATGAGGGTTTACTCAGGATAATTAAATTTCAATGATTTTTTACCTATGCTTCATGTGCAATGAGCCTTGGATCATGTTAATATCATGTTAAATGTTGTTTCCACATTCTCATGTTATGATAATTAGGTTATATCATGTCTTTATGTTTATGTTTCTCTTGTTCTCCATTGATATACCTATTTCCTAACATGTACTATATTCTTCATGGTATTCCTTGTTTACTACCTTACTAGAATTTATATCTCAACCTTTTCTTATACATGTCCTCAGGTTATCCCATGCAACGCTAGGTACGAAGGAATGTTGTGGTCATGTAAAAGAAGTTTTCAATAAAGATTTTTTGTTTTATATTCTAAGTTGTTATGTAATGTTTCTAATTTTACAATACACTATACCTCTATATCCTCAGAGTTGTCTTGATTTCAAGTTTATGTAATAAATCATATTTATGTGTGTAATAAAGATCAGGGTTTTTATACCTTCTACATGGCTCGATAGGGTGATGGTGGGGTTTAGATTACTTGATCTTATGATGAGGTGACTCTTCCATGGATAGAGTTTGAGAACCTTTCTCAAAGAAGGGGATATTTCTATAAAATCTAAGGTATATGCATGCCCAATAGATTCTATAGTTCTGGAAGGATGACATGTCATTATCTAAGTATTTATCGTGGCATACCAACCTTCCTAGGTAATCGATGGATATGATACACAACCAGTAATTCAGGGCTTGAACTATTGAGTAAGGTTTGATTAGGGACATCTAATCTAGCATTATTCCTGTGTCCATTCCTACTTATGTTGGGGTTCTAGAGATGACCTTTTTGGTTTAAAGTCACTTGGATGAGCGGATATAGCCAGTGGATGTCAGCAATGGGAAATCAGGGAAATGGTGGATGGGACACTGAGGCAAATATAGTGACAAGAATATATGGATATATATGGTGGAATAAGTGGAAAAGGTGTTGGGATAGAAGTAGAAGGTGGTGTATATTTCAACATGTTACCACCACCACCCCCAAGTAGTCCACACCAAGCTCAAGGAGCTAGAGGACAAGGAAGGGGACAGCTGCATGCTATTGAGGTGTATGACCCAAGGGCTCCAAGAATGATATAAGGTATGGTATGTGTCTACTCTTAGCTACCATATTGATAGAAAAAGGTTTTAATCATTCTTTTCTTATCACGAATATTGTTCGAGACCTAGAGTTTCTAGTTAAAATATTGACTTGACCCTTATATCTGGAGATACCTATAGGAGAAGACTTGATAATTCACACTAGCACTGACAATGTGAAATGACCCTTGAGGTGAGAGTTTCGGTTAGAACCTCTTGGTGGCAACGTTGAGGCATTACGATGTCATTCTTGGTATGGATTGGTTATCGAAATTCCATGCTCGAATTCACTATTTTAGGCAAAGGGTGTGGTATGTCCGCAGAGATGGAATGGGGTTTTCCTTGGTCAGTGAAAAAGGAAACCTAAGAAGAAAATGATAGACCCATACATAGGATGGTGTAGTCAATCACTCTTGAGTTGGAAAGCCTTACCCTTGGTCAGTAGATGTTATGAGTTTCCAGTTCCTAGTAGTAGTGGTAGAGTATGAGGAAATCTTTCTAGGAGATGTTTCTAGGTTTACCTCCCTGTATTGAGATAGGATTATCCATTGTTCTACACCCTGAGATGGCACAGATATCAGCATCAGCATGTCGGATGGATTTTGTAGAGCTTTGTGAGCTAAGGGTACAGGTGGAGGACTGGAAGAGCAAGGTCTTAGTAAGACCCAGTGTTCAAGGTTATGTGTGGATTACCAGAACTTTAACCAAGTGACCGTGGAGAACGAGTATCCACTACCTAAGGTTCAATGAACACTTTGATCAGTTGAAAGGGTTAGCCTTTCGCGTGGATAGAAAGGTGCATGCTGGCTTTTCAGAAGTTAATAAATAGTTTGATGAGCACCCTGATTTTGAGTTTTCCATAGGAGAGAGTCGAGTATGTAGTATTATGCGATGCATCAGGAACCAGACTTGGTTTTGTCCTGATTTATAGTAAAGTGGTGATTGCATATGGTTTGCGTCAGTTGAGACCACATGAGTAGAACTATGCAACCCACAATCTTGTGTTGGAAATGGTAGTCTTTTAATTGAAGATGTGGAGACACTACCTGATGGGAGGTTAGTTTATCATCTACTCAGACCACAAGAGTCTCAAGTATATCTTCTCTTAGAAGGTTTTTAACTTAAAATAGAGGTGTTGGCTAAAGTTCCTCCAGGACTATGACTTGGAGAGAGTCTATACTTCTAGTAAGGGAAACATGGTAGCAGATTCTCTTAGTAGAAGAACTAGTTCATAGTTTCTAAACGAGGTGATAGATCAGTTGGCCTCATTGCAGTTATCCTTTATGGATAGAGATGATGCAGCTTACCTCCTGTCGGTGGTTTCTATCCTCCACTCTTATAGTGATTCGGGGAGGCATAGCTCGGTGATACCAATGGTGAGACTTTACATGCTCAGTTGTCCACAAGGAATTCCCTGGATGGATATTCAGAAGGTGGGGAGCACGCCATTCCTTTCAGAGGATGCATAGTAGTAGAAATGGATGACTAGAGTGGCATGATGCATCAGGATACACATTTTGATGTTAATTTAGACACAAAGGATGAAAGAACAGGTTAAATATGGTCTTAACTATTGATATAAAATCTAAGCTCTTGTTTGAATCAGTTTCATGGTTTTTCAACTCACTGTGTCGAGACCCTTTTCTTGGAAGGGGTTACTCTTTTCTTCCTTGGGGTTCCATGAAGGGAGTGAGAAAGGGTATTGATGGACTTCATGGTGGGTTTACCATGTATGTTCAGGGGACACGGTACCATCTGGGTGATTGTTGACTGACTCACCAAGTTGGTCGCTTCTTAGTTTTTCAAGAGTAGAGTTCAGTAGAGAGCATGGGATGCCTCTACATGCAGGAGATGGCTTAACAACATGGAATCACATAGATGATAGTTTATGATTGGGATACTTGCTTTGCATATTGATTGTGGAGATCGAGGATCAGAAGAAGAGGACCCTTTGTGGTAAATAGATTCCTTTAGTGTGTGTCTGGTGGGAGCATGACAATATTTGGAAGAGTACATGGGAGTGGGGGGGATCAGGTTCGTGCTCGTACCCTCATCTATTTGGGTATCCCTTGGTTTTGATTTTGGGGATGTAAATCCTTAATGTGAGAAGAATGTAACAACTCTTATTTTCTCAGTTTCATTTTTAGAGAATTTTCGGGAAAATTATGAGACAATGCGCTAAGACGGTGTGCGATTCTGAGGCCTGGTATTCCCGGAATGGTTCGACAAAAAAATATTAAGTTTTTAAATATCTCGTGAGAGCGGTTTTTCATAAAAAATGGAATAATTATTAAATGGGTTTCCAGGTCAGAAATCTGAGAGAACCATTGCATTCAGGGTAGTGGGTTTACCCTAGGAACGACTTAAGTTTAGTCGGCGCTGGGATGTTGTGGAAAACCCCAAAAAGAACGTAATCATAAATAAAATTATTAAATAAAATTATTTTATTTTTTAAATCCTTATAACTCATGAACGGAACTCTGATTAAAAATCTGAGACTATTGTTGAGCTCATGAGGGTGTGATTTCCCTAGGCGGGGCCTAACCTAAACTGGTGTGGGTTGAGGGTGATAGTTATTTTTTGGAATGTCATTAAAATATTTAATAAAAATATTTTAATTGATGTAATGTGGAGGTGCATTAATACTACGACATGGTGAAAATTTATCTATTTCCTTTCATAAATAGAACAGTGTGGCAATACTATTTCAAATCAAAATAGTAACACTGAAATGAATTAACGTGTTTTCTCCTTTAATCAAGGGCATGGACTAGCATTAGAATTCATAACGCTAGAGATTTTTCTCTAGAACCTAAGGAAGCTCTCTCGTCGTCGACAATGAACAAAAAATTCCAACAAACAACAGATTGAGGACGTTTGTGGATAGATCACTATAAATGATAAATCCTCTTATTCTATTGGTCTAAACTCCAAGTTGGGGGGTTAGTTTTTCTTCTTGATTTCTTTCCAAATTATGTTTCTGACAATGAACTCAGACCAACCCATGAATAGGTTGATCTTTGGTTTGATCGTGCATGTGGGGTGGGTAATGTTTACTATGGGATTGAAGGGAGATTAATATGTGTGATTATTGTTTCTCTCTCTTTTTCTAATGAGATGAATTAAGTTTAAAACTAACAAGTTTGACGTTCATATTTTGGAAGTTCTTTGTGATTCTCTTATACCTGTTCTTGGAATTCTTCATTGATGGACCCTCCTGGTCACAGCATGATTTTCTGGGAGGTTCTGAATGCGATCGGACTCCTAGAGGGATGGTGAGAAGAAACAAATTCCAAGGTAGTGAAGAACGTGATCCGGGGATCATGTAGATGGCCTCGTTTTGAAAGATTGAGTACTGGGGTGAGACCGGTGACCCGTGGAAGGAGGGTCACCCGCTACGGAACATGGCGGCGCTGGAGGTGATGCGTGGCGGCACGGTCACTCAACAGTAGTGGTCATCGGCTCGACAGCCAGTGGTGGAGATCCCCACGGCAACCGTCGCGGGGTGGTAGAAAGGGGCCACTGGCAGGAGCCCGGTGGCGGGCCTCGACAGATGCGGCAAGGGGACATAGTCTAGCTGGACCATTGCAGGGTGGTCACTTGGCGGACTGCCGCATAAAATACAGTGGCCACAACGCGTTGACCGAACAGGGACACAGCGTCGGCCGCGTCCCGAGTGGAGAAAACCGGCCCGCTCCAGCGGTCTGGGCTGGGCAGGCGGGACCTGGGTCTGGTGGGGGCGTTCGGACCGGGTCGGACCAGAATCAGACCCCATCGTCCCCTTTTTACTAAAATCTCATATCTCTCAAATTGTGTGTCTATTTGATGAGTCTTTTATGGAATTGGGACCCTTGCGACAAGGCAGCCCTTTTGAGATACTCTTAAGTGAGTTTATGTGGAAATTGTTATATGGCCTATTGGCTCGAGGAGGAGGTGCTCCCATAATGAGCGTGCTAAGGATGGAATCCCATGGATTGTTATGACCTAAAAGCTATGTGACTACCTAGACTGTGTTTCTTACCTACACTAAGTGTCTTATCTAGACTTTGTGTCTTACCAAGACTGATTCGGTACTCCCCTATCCCACCAAGGTGCGGGTCCTCTAGTCTTTGACGATACTTTGTGTGTTACCTACACTCTGTGTGTTACCAAAACTCCATGTGTTATCTACACTTTGTGTGTTAACTAAAATCCATGTTTTACCGACACTCCATGTGTTACCTATACTCTGTGTGTTACCAATGCTCTGTGTGTTGCTACTTGAAGGTATTGTGGATTCTTATGAAAATATTTTTTATGTACTATAGACCTATACTAGGTGTGATCTGACTCTAGTGACTCTCTTGATTGTACCTATTAGATGATACACTTTGTGTGCCTCTTTGGTAGTTTACTTGGTGTATTTTCTTAGTTCTCTTCCTTATGGTTTACTTTGTGTAATTCCTTGTGGTCCCTCCACCAATGTCTCAAGGAACTTCATAGCGTATCAAGACCAGATGTTCTCTAGAATACTTTTGGCACACTTGTTCTACGTGCTTACTATCAAATAGATTAAGGAGTGAGATCTCCCATAATTGAGCATGCTATGAGAAGAACCATATAGCTAGAAGTAGATTAGACCTTTAGTCTTGGAATCCTTTATGAGTATACCTTATGTTCTTATTATATGTGTTTTTGAAACATATGTATGTTGAGATGATTGTATCTTCTTAGTGATGTTTCATTTGTGGTATTTTACTTTGGGTTTTGGGGTTCCCTACTAATTATTTTTTTACTCATCCCTATATGGTATTTTTTCACATGTGTCGTGTCTTGTGCAGACAATTGACACTTTGATGGAGTTCTTGTTGGACTGGGGCTAGATGGTTTTTAGAGTGACCCAATAGATGAGGTGTGCTTCTGCAGCTTTAGACAACTGTTTCTGTACCTACCCTTCATGTAGGGTTTTCTGTGGAGGATTTATAGAGACTTGTACTTTTACTTTTTGTTGGGATTATATTCTGGCCCCGTTTACTTTTAGTTTTTTACTGTTATACCTTTTTTTTACTTAGTGTTTTCACCTTTTAGTATATGTGGCTTGGAGTTGTGTGTGTGTACAGGTACGTAGGCAAATGTCTTCCATTTTTTGGGATATGCCTACTCAGCGCTAGTTTCCAGACCCTAGCCTATGGGAGGCGGGCTTTGGGTAGACACAGCATAGGCCCCGATGGACAGGTCGTGACACAAGTGTAACTCCACTATTTTTCATGGTACTGCCTTCATGGTGTTTATTTGTATAGAACATATAATCATTAATTACATAACCATTATAAGATAATACATACATACTTGGTCCTCCAGCTAGCCATCAAAGTCATTCTTAAATTGAATCTGGATTTTCATTTGACTCCTTAAAAATATAGTCTCAAAACCAACCTATAAACTATTGATTATGTGTATTTGATATCCATATTTCAGCCCTTGATGGATTCAAATGCATAATAATTTCTTTGTGGGTTTCAACATATGGGGTAACATCCAAACTATTATAAAAAATATAAAGGTGGGTCTACTCTTGATCTATAATATTGATTGTGACAATATCTCTTCTAGAAATCCCTTCACCCACAAGATTCCAAGTGTGATGAGATTTCGGTAGACCAATGCTTTCCACACCGAATAGGTATTTAGTACATAATTCAGCAGCTTCCTCAACAATATATCATTCTACAATACAACCCTCTAACCGACTTTGATTTTTGACATACCCTTTCAAAATCTTTAAATACCATTCAATGGGGTACATTCATCTATAGTGTACATGACAAAATATTTGAATCTCTCTCATCAATTAAACCACCAAATGAACCATTATATAAATAAATGGTAGAAGGAAGAACATTTCTAATTCACATAATATGATAGTAATTTCTCTTTTCATAGTTGGAAATTTCATTGAGTCTATAACTTTTCTGTATATAGATTTGAAGAATAAATATAGCTTGGTTAATGTATCATGGACTTTATTAGGAAAAATGAAATTTAAAACTATAAGAATTAGATCTTGTATCAAAACATGGCATTCATTTGATTTCAGACCCTTTAACTTTAAATTTCTCATTGATATGATATTATTGATATTCAATGAATACCCATTTGGAACCTTTACATCATTCAAGAAGTTTAAAAACTAATATCTCTCCTCTCTGGAAAGAGTGTAAGCAGTTGGAGGAATAAAAGTTCGTTTTTCACCCTTCATTGGCGCCAACTCTTCTCATATTCTCATGTCAACCATGTCTAACCTATCCTTAATTTTATCCTTTGTTTTTTAGAGTGAATTTATTAATATGTCGATGACACTATCACATATATTTTTTTCAACATGCATAACATCAAGAAAATGTATGATGTATAGAAAATTTTAGTATGGTAATTCAAAAGAAACTGATCTATTTTTTCAACTAGTTTTTGCATGGTTTTTTTAAAATGGTTTACCAAAAGTAGTGTACACATATTTTACTTTCTCAAACATTTGATCACCTATTAGTGGAGACAGTGTTGTACATTCTTCTGAACTTCCATTGAATGATTTCATCCAAGATTGTTACTTATACCATTAGGGTAGAAATCTATGATGTCCTAGAAACACAATTTTTTATGAATGTTTCATCCTAATTGACTGTGTACCTTGTTCACAAACGGGACACATTTGAGTTCCTTTAATGTTATATCCTAAAAAAAATTCCATAAACAGGAAAGTAATTTATCATCCCATACAACGTGGATCTCAACATGAAATCTTTATTTCTATAATAATTATACAACGTAACACCTAAATCCCATAATAATTTCAAATTCTGGATCAATGGATCCAAATAAACATCAATACCATTACCTGGTTTTTTCATGATATAAGCATAGATAACATGATGTATTTTCATTTCATTCATAACCACAGTGGAAAGTTATAATTTAATAACATAACCTACCATATATTGTGAGTGCTACTTTGAAAACAAAAAGGATTTACTCCATCTGTATATAATGTAAAATGAAGGTTTCCAATATCATTTTAAAATTTAGGATAATCATGATCAATTTTATTCCACTAAGGATAATTTCCCAAGTGACATAGTTTTCCATATTTATTTCTTGTATCTGCATTCCACGTCAATTTTCATACAGTATCCTCACTTCTATATAGGTTCTTAAACCTTGTAATAATTGAAAAGTACCATACAAATTTTTTAGGATCAGATTCATATTTCTTGTTCAAATAATCACCACACTTTGAGAATTTTGTAAGTGATTTGTGGTCCTTTCGAAATATTTTATAGTCATTCATGAAGGTGTGTATTCTTTCAAAGATCATACCCATTGAGTGTACCATTCATTTGGTGTCGTGTATTCGGCTTGGGAGTTTGTTATCTTCTGGGATCATTTCATTCAAGAGATAAATTAGTTTTGTAAAACTAGTGTCACTACACCTGTTTCCTACTTTCAAATTATACAACTTCAGTATGGCTGAAAATTATATATATTTAGTGAAACCAGCATACAATAGTGTATTTTCACAACTCTTTAAATTCTCAAAACAATTTTGGGAAATCATGAAGTTCATCTTCAATTATCCTTGTCATTTCCTCAATATTATCTTCATTATCATTCACATCTGTAATCACATCCTCGATACGTTCTTCTTTATTGCATAAAACATAATGTTATGCCATCCACTAGCTAAATTCACTTTTTCCCCATGTTTATTACAACTTTTATAACTTTGATCTATTCCATGATAGATAAAGTGTTCATCCAACTCCTCTGGACTAATTAGTCTTGAATAAAATTATTTTAAACATTGAAAATGATTTGAGAAGGGTCATATGCATGATCTTTTTCAAACTTGATGAACTATTTCGCTCCACATTCATACTCTTTTGTCATGTGATTGGCATTTACCCATTATTCATTCATGTCCATAGTATTTGATTCAGTAATATTAATATTTAACAAAATAAATACACAAAATATGTTTAACTAGGGTCACCATCCAACTATATATCCCTCTCATGAGATCTAAAGGAAGTGAAACATGCTAGAACAAACCTAAACCTATAAAATATAGGCATGATCTAAAAGTCCATTAATCCACCACAACCTGCCAAATCAAAGAGATCACTTTTTTATTATATCTTAAAAAATCTAGTTTGAAATACATTAGAAAAATAAACACTTTTTATAATGTTTTACCAAATGAGTATTAACACATAAAAGTGTGTTAAGAACCTTTTTCTAAGATTTTCATTAAATGAAAACAATCACTTGGAAAACATTTTTCCTCAGCCAATACCTCTTGGTCAAATCACCTTTTTAAAATCTGACTTTAAACTATTTTATAAACACCCATTTTTTAAATACATATTTCAAAAATCAAAAATGTTTCCAACTATCATAAAGTTTTTTAAAACATGTTTTAAAACCAACCATTTCTATAAAACTAGGCATGGTGTCCTAAAACCCCATTTTCAAAACTTACACATTATTGGAGTTTCAAATATAAAAACATTATAACTTTTCTCATTTAAGAACACTTTTCAAAATCAATATTAAAATAGTTTGAAAAACTTCAAAATCATGCTTTACTTTTTCCCTTCTTTAAAACCCTTTCATAGTCCCTTTTCAAAAAAATCTAAAAAGAAAACCATGCCAAGAAGGAAGAAAGCACACGATCAAGAACCATTATATCAGTTCACACAACATGGGAAAAATGACAAGAAAATATGTGCCAAATAATAATATAAATAGAATGGGATACAATAAAAGCAGAGAGATAAAACCCCTAAACGATCCTAAAAAAGGATTCTAGTTTTATGGATATCATCACTAGGATGTATTACTAAAAGGAATTGAACTGGAGATAAGGAAACTAGGTCATCACTATTAAACCTGTCCAAACCCCCAGAAGTCCCATCAAACTAGGTCATCGATAATAAACATCCACACATGGGATCAAAAGATACAATGGTAACAAAATAATCAAAGGGGATTAAGAGGGTATCAAACCTTTTATGAAAACCCATTTTGTATAAAATTTCAAATGGGACTTCTCATTTCAAAACATGCTTTGAATTCCAATCCATTTTATCATTTATAAAATCCATACCAATCTACTCTTTAGACCAATTTTATTCAAACACCTTTTAAACTCAAATGGGAATTTACATTACCCTTTAAATGACCATTTAAAATCATTCAAAGACATAATAAGTTTCAAAATCTAATCCACATGGGAAAACACATCCTTTTGAAATAATCCATCTCATTTGTAAATCTTAAAAGCTTTAAACACCCCAAAACATTGATATAAAAATTAACCAAGTCTAAAAAAAGTGGTTTAAAATATAGATAACAAGGGTTAACTCACCACTTTAAAAATAAAACAACATTTTATAACATTTTTAATACGTTCAAATCACCCAAAATCTTGGTTTGAAATCTAATTAACACAAGAATAATTTTTAAAATATCATGTCAATGATTACCACTGATTTTAAAACCAAAATCATTCTTTTAAAAAATCTATTTAGGAATTTTCCCAAACACTTGTCCTTGAATATCATTCCATAACAAGGGATAAAACCTCTTGTAAAACACCATTTATCCCTCACAGACACTCATATATGAATAAGTATAATAAGTAAACACTTTAAAAACAACAATCATTTAAAGATAAATAAAATATAAATGAGAAAGAAAAATAAAGGGAACATGGTATATAAGAAATCTAGTAAAAATAAGATGATGTAGCAAGGAATGATAAGGACACGTCAAATCTAACCAAATTATATCTATAAATGATACATAATTCGTTTATAAATAGGATTATCCATGGAATATATTAAGATTAATATGTAATGTTAATTGAATTATTCAAGCAACAGTACATCAACATCCCATTCGCCATTGAAATCTCATAAATTTCATCATGTTCCAAGTTCCTTAAGGAACTCATTTATAATAAAAATAAACTATAAGATATAGGAGTAATTTTTCTAAGAGATTATTTCTTAGCTATTGTTCAATGAAATATTATACTAAATCTTCAAGATCCATGTAGCTTTTCTATTCCCTACAATATCAGTGTTTGAACTTTCTATATTTCCCTTTTTGATTTATAGGGGATATATGGCCTATGACGCTAAATATTTTCAATAAACATAATCCAAATACAATAGATGTTATTCTTTAACTATAAGACTAGTCCATTGAGTAATTCATTGGAATTTAGGATGATGTATTGTTCTATGTAGGAAAATTAATCATTCCCTTTGATATTATCATTCTAAAAATTGTGGGAGAATGATAAGTACTAATAATCATTGGATGAGACTTCATATCCATGGAGAAGTTGTTCATTAATTTTAATCTAGGATAGTTGATTTTTTAAATTGTAGAGGAGAAAGTCCAATTTGTCTTGATGAAAGAGGTGAATCAAGTATATGAACAATAATATTTCCATATCTTCATCGCCACTAATGAATATTATAGAGAATTAAAAATAAAATTGGTTGAAGAAAAAGGTATGATGTACTTGATTAATGTAAAATCCAAAATTAATACTATAGAAACTCATGAGAATATAGAATAAGAAGAAATATTCACTACAACAGAACTACTTTCAAGGGAATCCTTTACTAAATTACTTCTCTAAATTTTGGTTCCACCCATGTTAAAGCTATGTAAATTCTTAAAAAACTTGAGGTAATCATTCTTAAGAATTGGAAAAAAGAGAATATAGATCTCTGAGTTGAATTTAGTTTCATTAGGGGAATAGTCAAGTGAGGGTATGACTCATGGGGAGTATAATTCATTATGATTATGAGTTTTTATATTGGGTTTGATAGGGGGTATGACCCAATGAAGATATGTGTAATGCCCTAACCCTAGTTACTCAGAGTCAGTGCATTATTTTAATACATTGGCATGATTATAAGGAATCAAGTCCAAAAAGACTAATCAGTTTAGCAGTCTTGGAAAATAGATTACATACATGAACTTTACATTACAATATCTAACATAAAACACAACATAAATAATCCTTTGAGAATTCCATTATTCCCTTGGCTTAAACTTGCAAATAAATCATAATATACTTCTTGGCATCCTGGGAAAATAAAACATAAGAAAGGGGTGAGCTCAGATTCTCAGTAAGGATAAAAAATATAGTGGAAGCTATCATAAATAATCATAATATTTTATGGAAAGGTATAAAATTAAAACACAATCCCTTTAAACATAGACTACAGCATAATATGGCAAATAAAAATCAAATAATTTCATTTACTTATTCACATGGATATTCTACTAGTCGAATAATCACATGTAATATCAATAGCTAATTTTATAATTATGGAATGCATAATGTTGGACATTATAACCACATAGTCAAGGCCTCATGCCAATAATACAAATAAAAATTTTGTCAGTGCCTTGTCTCAAGACACTAATTTGTCTCATGATACTTACCAATTCATCAAGGATCTATAGAGGGATCCAGCCATCACTTACTAAGTCTAATGCATTTCTCATATGAAAATGTTGAAACATAACATAAACATTCGTATTAAAACTAGCATACGAAATGTCAATACTTTAACCATGAATGGTATAAAAATAGAACATCTATAGTCAAAAATATCATAATTCATTAAATACAATATGGAAGATTGTATTATAATAAATCAACCTCAATAAATAACAATATCCAGTAAAGGATGTTGACATAGTTGAAAATGATTAGTAAAACTCTTTGAGAGAAATATACCTTTTTGTGAAATCATTTAAAAGTCGCACATTTTTAAAGGAAGTAATTTAAAAGATATTTTTTAATAAAAGTCTTACATACCTCTTTGAAACTTTTGAAAGGAATTAACATTTTAAAACAATTATGTTCATATAAATAAATCCTTAAAATCATTTTTAAAACATGGACATTAATTAAAAAGATTTAGAAAATTAAATCATTAAAAAATTTAAAATTCTGATCTTGATAAAGATTCCCTTCCAAAAAACTTTAAAATATTAATTTTGAGAACATTTTCATGAAACATGGACATGCATGATAAAAATGTCCCAGTAACTACTTACACATAAATAATCTCGGATAATAATGATATTGAGAAATTAACCCTTACCTTATACTTTCCTTTGGTCGAGGGTAAGTTTAACCTCCTGTATAAGGACCATAGTATGATATTAAATTATAACAGAACCAAATTCATATTTATGATATCATACTTGATTAATTTATGTATTTATACTACCCATTTTTATGCTAAACTAACATTTCGGGTAATAATCACTTTCTTTATTATATGTGTTTTAACTTGTTATTCTTGATCGTATAACTTATATCATGATTTAATTGATTCTAGAATATAAAAAATTATTTATGTATCATATATATTCATAATATAAGTATGTAAAATAGATAGATATATGAAATGGAAAACACCATTTATGGAGACGGTAGGTCGTACATACGCATAAACGTTGTTTCTGTTTTCATATCATACTGAACGGAAGTAAGTGAATGAGATATATGTAAATATATATATAGTATAATTATTATTTCCTATATTACATACTTATTAATAATATATATATTTATAATCATCATTGAATGGTGAACGTGGAAATGAATCTCATTGCGTCTTGGAGATGGTAAGTCGTACGTATGCACGAGCGATGATATCATTCTATTGATGGTGAAATCATATGTAATTGGATGGTATATTATATATAAATAATCATTAACATGTTATATGTATTATTTTCATCAATTATACTCATTATTATATACATCCAAATAATGAAGTGTGGAATAACAAACTACACCACGACGTGGAGATGGTAAGTCGTACGTACGCACGTATGGTGACATTGTCATTCATAGGATGGATAGAATAATTAATATGGTTTTACCATATTTATAATAATATCATAGTATGTAGAAGTTAATGGATTTATTATTTTTTTAAGTAAATGACAAAGAAAGAGGAAGTGGAAGAAGAAAATAATTTTGAAAGAGGTGATGAAATAATTACCTCTTCTTCGGGTTCTTCCTTTTGATTTGAACAAAAGGGATCCTTAGGCTGGATTTATGATCAAATTATGTCCTTTAGGATTAATTGAGGGTATTTGGGAGTAGATTTGATCAGGTTTTTTCTGATCCAAATGGATTTGGAGGTGTGAATTTAAGAGGAGGGGAAGTACCCTTTTATAAGAGAGGTGAGGGGTACTTTAGGAAAATCTTGAAATATTAATTTATTCTAAAATTATTTTTGGTTTATAATAGATCCAAATGGATTTATTTCTAGTCCAAGGTGGTTATGGGTCTAAAAGCTATCAACCAATAGTTTTTAGACAGTTTTAGGTCACCATATTAACCTTATCTTTTAGATTTAACTCTTAGTTAAATAGTTTAACTTTTACCATGTATTACTGTATTATTATAATAAATGGTTAATAAACTTACTATAAAAATTCAAGTAAACCCAAAGTGGTTCATTATTGACATATATAACCTTATCTAAGTCCTTTGGATGAACCTTATATTTTTAGTAATATTATATCAATTAATAATATAGTATTTGTTTTAAAAACTCATTTATGTCAATTTTGACACTATTTAGTATTTGGTTTTTGTGAAAGTCATTAAAACTTTATCACTTAGAAAAAAAAATATTTAATCAACCTTAACATGTCATATTAACCTATAAAATTTTTTTAATGCATTAAAAGCCTCAATTTTCAATTATTTTAATATTTATAATATCAATTATTTGAATCTTTCATTGATAAAATAATTATTGCATCATCATTGTGTCATAAATAAATTTTATTATTTAATCTCTAGAAATTATAAATAAAATACCATGATATAGGAAATATTTTTAGATTTTATAATTAATATTTATAGTCGAAATTATCTTATGTATAACCCTATATTAAAAATTTTTTAGTTATTAAAATTTGAATTTAACACTTTTAACTCTTCTTTAAATAAAATAATAATAAATACCCTAATCTAATCCAAGTGAAAAAAAAAAGGATAATATTTTATTCCTAAGGTTGATTTTGGTCTAAAAACACTTATCCAATAAAATTAGGACATGTTTTGGTGTAATTATAATATTATTTTTACCTTTAATTACCTTATTTACTTTTAACCGTGGTAAATAAAATTCAAAAGTTACTATTCACAAAAAAAAATATTTTCATCCTATTGAACCGCATTTTACTTACTGATGTCAACTGTGTCTCTCAGAGTTTTGAAATTCAATTCAGAGAAGCGGTAAAATTACTTTTTATGCAAATTTGAAAATGTGCCTGGAAGGTGGGTAAATGCGCCTAGGTGGGTAAAAAGACGTTAAAATGGTTCGATAAAATTTTATATATCTAATATTATTATAAAATGACTCCAATTTCTTACATTGGACTAATATAGGTATTATTTAAATATTTTGACTTAAAATAAATTTAAATAAAACAAATAATTCTTTAAATAAAAAAGTCAGTTTTAAACAAAAACGCAGTGTGTTTCACTATTCCTCAAAAATTGAAAGTTTTCATAAAAATACCAAAAATTCACCCTAAGATAATTTTGATATTTTGAATTAAAAAATGAATTCTATTTTACCAAATTCAAAATATAGAAGTTTGATTAATTAATTTAAAATTAATTCCCGTTGTCAAAACCAAAAGGCGGGTTTTTTAGAAGTAAAAACTACAAAAGATTGATATGTGTTTATATCCAATTTAAATGTAAAATTACTTACAATGACCAAAATTGGATTAAATGATAAAAATATAATGTAATTATACTTCAAAACCATTCAAATTCATAATTTAACACTATAAATTATTTTGATTGAAAAAGTTTTTTTTAATTAATATTTATTATTTTTTACTATTCATCAAAATATGAAAGTTACCAGAAAAGTACCAAAAATTTATCCAAACTAAATTTTTATGTCCCTCGCTTCTAAAGAATAAGTTTATTTTGTCAAATTTAATATATATAAGTGTCAAATATTGGATTTAAAAAGTGTTCTCCATTAATAGGCAGTAAAATTGCATTTTTTTTAAATACTTCATTTATCTAAAAAATGAATTTGTTCTTATATTATGTCTAAGAAACACATAATATGGATGTTAAAATTATATAGAGTATTCAAAAATGTATTTAATACTATTCATAACCACTTTTTTAACGACTAGTTTGGTAAGTTGTGGTGCGCTCGAACTCGGTGATGCATGTAGTGCAAGCTATTGAATTACTTTAAAGAGATAACGTACTATGAAATCTTGGGGTGTTACATTCTCCCCTCCTTCAATAAATTTCATCCTCGCAATTTGAAATTGTTCTTCAAAAATAAAAGGTTTAAAATATAAAATACCTTTGTGGAAAATTTACATCGGAAATAGGGTTAATAAAATTTAGTCTTAATAAGAGGGAAAGGGAAATGAAAAAGTCACCACCAAATTATGATCTTGATTAGAAGAACATTGGTGGAAATTAGAGACACATAATTAGAGGGAAAACGTAAATATTTATAGGGATTGATTGAGGTCATCAATCACAAACAAGTGTAAAATTTAGGGCCTCAAAGCCATCGATCTGTGATGATTTAAAATATCATCAATTCAACAAAACATAAGGTAGTAGGATAACACATTTTTGGTTTTAAGATCCCTTCCCTAAAGTTTAAGAATTAATTTATTTATAGAATAAGAGAAAAAAATACTTGACAAGTAGAGTTTCATCCTTCAACTAATTCCTACCACAAACTTGTCTTTCACTCCAAAAGATAATAGAATTCAAAAATATTCTATTTATCCTAATCGTATAGGGTTCCAAAGATAATGAATTTATAATTCATTTGTCAGACTATTTAAAAAAACTACATTATACAAACTAGGACATCACGTAGGCCAGTGGTAGGTGATGCATCCTTGTCGCCCTTCAGTTGCGGGTTCAAGTCTCGTGGCCTTTTTGAACGCGACGGGTTGTCGCCTGACCTTCGGGTTTTCCTTTTTATAAAGATCCAAAAATAATCTTAAGAAATGTTTTGACCTTAAACAATAGTATCTAATGTCCAACTTAATTCATTCTAACCATTAGACTTATCCAAAATACTTCTGTCTAAACTCACAGTCCAAAATTTATAAGGTAAATGTATTGAAGATCTCATTTTTCATGTAATAACATACGAATACCTTCATCATGTATTCTATTAAAATATGGTAACACCCTCAATTACCATAAAACCTTATTGATTACATTCATTCTCCCTTATTCCTTATAGAATACTAGATATACTCCTTATGTCCAAAAATGTTGCAAACTCCAACAATGATGGAATAAACAAACAATTAATTAGTTTCAAGGTAGTCAAGAATATCGAATATAATTTATCCAAATAAATCATATCTTATTCCAAATTAACTACCTCAGTATCAGAATCATATTAAGTTTTATCTTTCCTTCAACCATGTATTTTGCAAACAATTTAACTTGTTATTGAGTCGCTTTTCATAGAACCATATAATCTCAAATACTCAATGAAATAGTACCGCAGTATAATCCTTATTTATTTCCATAATTTATATAAGCAGTACATCATTGATACAACACTCAAATGGCATTATTCTTTAATAATATCATAAGAACACTAGTTATTGCTCTTCATCTGTGGTAGTATAATAACTTTATTATTATCCAATAGCATCATTTGGGGCATACTCTGATGATTTGTACATTGATTCGCGTAGTGTCTCAACTCCATTCAGATAAAGCATTGTACATTTGAAACCTTTTTCTTACCCTTGCAATCACGAACTTGTTTTCCTTTTTCTCCACACTTATAAAAAACTCTCATTCTTTTCAAGAACTTCCTAGGGTGATTCTTTCTATAGTTATCACATAAGGGAAAATCCTTCTTTCTCTTCTTCCCTTTATCCATCATTTTCTCTACCATCCTCTTCTTCTCTGGTTTCCCTTCAAAGTCATACAACTTAGAGAATTCTTTACTTATCTTATAAACATGTGATATTATTTCTTCATATGATGAGAATACATGGGAGACTATTTACCTTCTAAATGTTTTCTTAAGACCATGAGAGATATGATCCTTCTTACTATTTGGATAATGAGTATTTCTGGAGTTCTCATTCCTTCTACTGGGTTCCATTTCTAAATGATGAAATACACTGGGTTAGATCATATCATAATGTATAATCCAAAAACTAAAAAAATTCTCAACATTAATTGAATATTTTCACACATCTAGTCTCATTATCATAAAAATGGATTATTTGTTGACATATTTACTCATAAATCATTCATAATGGTTTGTAAAGAAAATGTGAATTATCCTAAGCATATCCCCTGGGAGTGTCGTAATCAAGAGTGCAGTAAGGCCCGTTGTTGTGTACCAGGATACCCCAGGTCAAGCCCAAAACTCCTTGTCGGAGTTTTCACTCCTAGGTACATCTGTGTCAGAACCGCCTCTACCTGCTTGTATCCAGATAGGGATGTATTTTCTTGGAAAACTCACAAAATCTCTACATTACCAAAATTCTAGGAAGTTATTATATACCAATCCTCAAATTCTATCTTAGGGTAATGTTCTATAATCAGAGTTTTTATAAATCTAGTTTCCAAGGTTTGTACTAAACTTCCTCTGATACCAACTATAATGCCCCGACCCCAGTTACCCAAATTTGGTGCATTATTTTAATACATTGGCATGATTATAAGGAATTAATTCCTAAAAGACTGCTCAATTTAAAAGTCTTGGAAAATAGATTACATACATGAACTTTACATTACAATTTATAATATAAAACACAGCAAAAATAATCCTTTGAGAATGTAATTATTCCCTTAGCTTAAACCTTCATATAAATCATAATATACTTCTTGGAATCCAGGTAAAATAAAACATAAGAAATGGGTGATCTCAGATGCTCAGTAAGGATAAACAATATAGCAGAAGCTATCATAAATAATCATAAACTTTTATGGAAAGGTATAAAATTAAAACACAAGCCCTTAAAACATAAAATAAATCATAATATGAAAAATAGAAATCAAATAATTCCATTTACTTATTCACATGGATATTCTACTAGTAGAATAATCACATGTAATATCAACAGCTAATTTCATAATGATGGAATTCATAATACCGGACATCATAACCACGTAGTCAAGGCCTCTTGTCAAGAATACAAATAAAAATTTTGTCAAGGACTTGTCTCAAGACACTAATTTGTCTCATGAGACCTATCGAGGCATCGAGGATCTATATCAGGCTCCACCCGTCACTTATTAATTCTAATTCATTCCTCATATGAAAATGTTAAAACATGACATAAACATTTGTATTAAAACTAGCATATGAAATGTCAATACTTTAACCATAAACCATGAATGGTATAAAAAATAGCACATCCACATTCAAACATATCATAACTCATTAAATACAATATGGAAGATATTATTATAATAAATAAACCTCAATCAAGAATAATATCCAGTAAATAATGTTGACATAGTTAAAAATGATCAGTAAAACTCTTTGAGAGAAATCTCCCTTTTTGTGAAATAATTTAAAAGTCATGCATTTTTAAAGGAAGTCGTTTAAAAGATATTTTTGAATCAAAGTTCCTCATACCACTTTGAAACTTTTGAAAGGAATTAATATTTTAAAAAAATTATGTCCATATAAATAAATCCTTAAAATTATTTTTAAAACATGGACATTAATTAAAAATATTTAGAAAATTAAATCATTAAAACATTTAAAATGATGATATTGGTAAATATCTCCTTCCACAAAACCATAAAATATTTATTTTGAAAAAAATTTCATGAAACATGGACATAGATGATAAAAATGTCTCAGTAAATACCTACACATAAACAATCTAGGATAATAATGAGATTGAGGAATTAACTCTTACCTTGTACTTTCCTTTGGTCGAGGGTAAGTTTAACCTCCTGTATAATGACCATAGTATGTTATTAAATTATAAAAGAACCAAATTCATATTTATTATATCATAATTGATTCATTTATGGCTTTATACTACCCATTTCTATGCTAAAATAACATTTCGGGTAATAATCGCTTTCTTTATTATACGTGTTTTAACTTGTTATTCTTGATCGTATAACTTATATAATGATTTAATTGATTCTAGAATATAAAAACATTATTTATGTATCATATATATTCAGAATATAATTATGTATAATATATAGATATAAGAAATGGAAACCGTTGTTTATGGAAATGGTAGGCCATACGTACGCATAAACGTTGTTTCCGTTTTCATATCATATTGAATGGAAGTAAGTGAATGAGATATATGTAAATAAATAAATACATACATACATATATATATATATATTTCCAGCAGCATTATTATGTCATATATTACATACTTATTAATAATATATATATTTATAATCATCATTGAATAGTGAACGTGGAAATGAATCTCATCGCATCGTGGAGATGGTAAGTTGTACGTACGCACAAGCAATGATATCATTCTATTGATGGTGAAATTGTATGTAATTGGATGTTATATTATATATACATAATCATTAAAATGTTATATTTATTATTTACATCAATTATACTCATTATTATACTCATCCAAATAATGAAGTGTTGAATAACAAACTACACCACGATGTGGAGACAGTAAGTCGTAATACGCACGTATGGTGACTTTTTCATTCATATGATGGATAAAATAATGAATATGGTTTTACCATATTTATAATAACATCACAGTATTTATAAGATACTAGATTTATTATTTTGGTATGGAAACGACAAAGAAATAGGAAGTGGAAGAAGAAAAGAACTTTGAAAGAGGTGATGAAATAATTAACTCTTCTTTGGGTTCTTCCTTTTGATTTGAACAAAGGTCTCCTTAGGATGGCTTTCTAATCAAATTAAGGCATTTAGTATTAAGTTAGGGTAGTTGGGAGGATAATTGAGCAGGTTTTGGATGAGACAAATGTCTTTGGAGGTGTGAATTTAAGAGGAGGGGAAGTACCCTTTTATAAGAGAGATGAGGGGTACTTTAGGAAAATCTTGAAATATTAATTTATTCTAAAATTATTTTCAGTTTCTAATAGCTCCAAATAGATTTATTTTGAGTATAAGGTGGTTATGGGTCAAAAACCTCTCAACCAATAGGTTTTATACATATTTAGGTCACCATATTACCCTTATCTTTTAGATTTAACTCTTAGTTAAATAGTTTAACTTTTACCATGTATTCTTGTATTACTATAATAAATGGTTAATAAACTTTCTATAAAAATCCAAGTGAACCCCAAGTTGTTAACTATTGACATATCTAACCTTATCTAAGTTCTTTGGCTAAACCTTATATTTTTAAGAATATTATATCAATTAATAATATAGTGTTTGTTTTAAAAACTCATTTATGTCAATTTTGACACTATTTGGTATTTGGTTTTTGTGAAAGTCATTACAACTTTATCACTTAGAAAAAAAATTATTTAATCAACCCTAACATGTCATATTAACCTATAAATTTTGTGGAATACATAAAAAGCCTCAAATTTCAATTATTTTAATATTTATAATATCAATTATTTCAATCTTTCATTGATAAAATAATTGTTGCATCATCATTGTGTCATAAATAAATTTTATTATTTAATCTCTAAAAATTATAAATAAAATACCATGATGTAGGAAATATTTTTAGATTTCTAAGGAATATTTATAGTTGAAATTATCTTATGAATAACCCTATATTAAAAATGTTTTAATTATTAAAATTTTAATTTAACACTTTCAACTCTTCTTTAAATAATATAATAATAAATGTCCAAAACTAATCCAAGTGGATCAAAAAGGGTCATATTTTATTTATAAGGTTGGTTTTGGTCTAAAAACACTAATCCAATAGAATTAGGACATGTGTTAGGGTAATTATAATATTATTTTTACCTCTAATTACCTTATCTACTTTTAACCATGGTAAATAAAATTCAAAAGTTACTATTCACCGAAAATTATTTTCATCCTATTGAACCACATTTTACCTACTGATGTCAATCGTGTCTCTCAGATTTTTTAAATTTAATTCACAGAAGCGGTAAAATTACATTTTATGCAAATTTGAAAATGTGCCTAGAAGGTGGGTAAATGTGCTTAGAAGGTGGGTGAAAAGGCATTAAAATTGTTCAATAAAATTTTATATATATAATATTATTATAAAATGAATCTGATGACTTAAATTGGACTAATATAGGTATTATGTATCTATTTTTACTTAAAATAAATTTAAATAAAATAAATAATTCTTTAAATAAAAAAGTCGGTTTTAAACAAAAACGCAGTGTTTTTCACTATTTATCAAAAATTGAAAGTTTTCAAAAAAAATACCAAAAAGTCACCATTAGATAATTTTGATATTCAGAATTCAAAAATGAAGTCTATTTTACCAAATTCAAAACATATAAGTTGCATTGATTAATTTAAAATTAATTCTCATTGTCAAAACCAAAAAGCGGGTTTTTGAGAAGTAAAAACTATCAAAAATTTGATATGTATTTATGTCCAATTTAAATGTAAAATTACTTCCAATGACCAACATTGGATTAAATGATAAAAATATAATCTAATTATACTTCAAAACCATTCAAATGCAAAATTTAACACTATAAATTATTTTGATTGGAAAAGTTATTTTCAATTAAAATTTAGTATTTTTCACTATTCATCAAAATATGAAAGTTATCAGAAAAGTAGAAATATTTAACCAAAAAAAAAATTTATGTCCCTTTCTTATAAATAAGAAGTTTAGTTTTTCAAATTTAATATATATAAGTGTCAAATATTGGATTTAAAAATGGTTCTCCATTGATAGGTGGTAAAATTGCATTTTTTTAAAATACTTCTTTTATCTGAAAATTGAATTTATTCTTATATTATGTCTAAGAAAAACATAATATAGATGTTAAAATTATATGGAGTATTCAAAATGTAGTTAATACTATTCATAACCATTTTTTTAATGGCTAGTTTGGTAAGTCATGGTGCACTCGAACTCGGTGTTGCGTGTAACACCCCAAGATTTCATAGTGTGTTATTTCTTCAAAATAATTCAATAACTTGAACTACACGCAACACTGAGTTCAATCTCACCATGACTTACCAAACAAGTCGTTCAAAAGAGGTTATGAATAGTATTAACTAAATTTTAAACTTTATATAATCCTTATAATTTTAGAGTCCATATTATGAGTTTCTTAGACATAATGTAAGAACAAATTCATTTTTAGTATTGCACTTTTATCAACTTTTAATAGTGAACCCTTTTTAAATACAATATTTTAAACTTTTTGACTAAATGGGGATGTCAAAAATTTAAAATAAAACATCTCAAGCTTCCATGGTATGCTTTCCTTTGAATAATACAGTAGCGTGTGTTGTACGCAACTTCGAGTTTTAACACACACCACAACCGATCAAACTAGTCGTTATGAATAGTAATACCTAATTTTTGAAATTATATATATTTTATATTTCAAAATGGACTTCATTTTGGGATTCGGAGTGTCTAATTTACCCTAAGGTGAAATTTTGGTACTTTTTGGATAACTTTAATATTTTGATGAATAGTGAAAATTACTAAATTTTGATTAAAAACAACTTTTTTAATCAAAATAATTAATAGTAATAAATTATGAATTTTAGTGGTTTTAAAGTATATTTATAATATATTTTTACCATTTAATATAATTTTGGTCATTGGACATAATTTTACAATTAAACTGGACATAAACAAGTGTCAATCTTTTGATAGTTATTATCTCTTAAAAACGCGTTTTTTGTTTTAACAACGGGAATTAATTTTAAATTAATTTCTGCCACTTCTTTTTTTGAATTTTGAAAAATGAATTTCATATTTGGAATCAGTATGTTTAAATTGTGTAAATAGGTAACTTTTATTTTTAAACATTTTGAATAATTACTGCGGTAAATATTTTATTTACCATGGTTAAGGGTAAATCCGGTAAATAAGGGTTAAAAAATAATATTATAATAATACTAAATTACCCTAAAACGTGTCCTAGCCTTATTGGTTAATACATGTTCGACCATAGGCATCTTTGGGTCTATTTTGGGACCCCATAGAGCCACTTGTAGGTGATAGGGACACTTTATTTTAATTGTGTTAAAATGAATACAAAAATGACACAAGCATATATCTTTTAGAAACACAATTTTTACATAGGGTTATATATGTTGTATTTTCGACTATAAATATTAATTAGAAATATAAAAAGATTTCCTACATAATTATATTTTATTTATAATTTTTAGACATTAAATAATTTAATTTATTTATGACACAATGATGATGCAGTAATTCCCATAATAGTGAAAATTTAAAATAATTGATATTATAAATACCCAAATAAATATAATTTGAGACTTTTTATGAATTAAAATAATTTCCTAAGTTAATATGACATGTTAGGATTTATGTAATTAAATTATTTCGAAGTAATCATTCTGTTATGAGTTTCACAAAAATAAACTATTGAATAGTGTCAAAATTGACATAAAAGAGTTTTTAAAACAAATATTATATTATTAATTGATATTAAATTCTTAAAAATATAATTTTCGTCCAAGAGACTTATATCATGATATTTTTATCATTAATGGACCACTTGGGGGTCTCTTGGATGTATATGGTAAGTTTATTAACCATATAATATAAAAATACAAAGAGACATTATAAAAGTGAAACTAATTAACTTAGAGTTAATACTTAAAGATAAGGTTAATATAAGTATCCAAACCTGTTTAAATTATATTGTTTGAGTTGTTTTCGACCCATCCCCACCTTAAACTTTGAATAATCAACTTTGGAGCCATTAGAAACCGAATATGAATTTATTATAAACTAATATTTCTAGCTTTTTTAAAGGTGCCCCTCACCCCTCTTATAAAAGGTCACTCTTCCTTCTCATTTATTCACACCTTCAAAGCCTTTTGGTTCGGCCAAACTCAGCCCAAATACTCTCCCAACTTCTCTAAATACAACCTAGAGGCCTTAGTTTGATCAGAAATCCAACCTAAGGAGCTCTTTTGATCAAATCAAAAGGAAGAACCCGAAGAAGAGGTAATGATTTCACCACCCTTTTTCAAGTTCCTTTCTTCTTCCACTTCTTCTTCCTTTGTTGTTACCATTCTAAAATAATAACTCAAGTATCTTATATATACTGTGATGTTATTATAAATATGTTAAAACCATATTCATTATTGTATCCACCCTTTGAATAACATGTCGCCATACGTGCGTACGTACGGCTTACCGTCTCCACGTCGTGGTGTAATTGTTATTCAATATATTATTATTTGGATGGGTATAATAATGATGTGTAACTCATGTAAATAATAAATATAACATGATAATTATTCTTTATATATTATATACTATCCAATTATATATTATTTTAATATCAAAAGAATGATATTTTTGCTCGTACATACGTACGGACTACCGTCTCCACGAATGCGATGAGATTCATTCTCTATCGTATCCATTCAAGTATAATTCTCATTTTATGATTAATAATAGTATCTAAGGACTTGATATCATTCTGGATATGATTAATATACAACCTATCCATTACAAACATGGCTTATTTAACAAAACATATAAAAGGAAACGAGTAAGTTAACACCCGAAACAACGATAATACTAAGATATTATTAACATATCAATGTTAAAAGATCATATATGATATCATATTAATGTATATGATTCTTGTATAATTTAATAACAATTATTTCACCATTATAAAGGAGTTTAACCTACCCCAACCAAGGAAAAGTACAAGGGTTTATTTCGTAATCTCTTCATTATCCGAGGTTGTTTATACGTAATAATCTACTGGGATCTCTTTATCATTCACATCCATGTTTCTTAAAAATGAATTTCAAAACATTTTTACTATTTACTAAGATATGGGTTAAAGTCATTTATACCCTTGTTTGACTTTTTATAAGAGGTTTATAAAGGAATATTTCCGTCATTTTCCAAACAAGGTGCTTTTTAACCATTTCGACAAAATTAAGGTAAGAATGGTTTTTTAACTTATACGGCGGGGGTGGCTATTTACCGCCGTTATAAAATTTTCAAAGCTTCCCTTACAATATTACAAGAATATTTTCAAAGTAAATGTTTTATTTTATAATTATGTGACTTTTAAATGATTTCAAAATGAATATTTTAAGAATTTCAGAAAGGTACTCTTTATCAAAATCAGAATTTTAAATGTTTTAAAGATTTATCTTTCTAAATATTTTTAATTAATGTTCATGTCTTCAAAATGGTTTTTAAAGATTTATTTATATGGACATGAATGTTTTTAAAATGTTAATTCCTTTCAAAAGGTTCAAAGTGGTATGGGACACTTTGATTCAAAAATCTCTTTTTAATTACTTCCTTTATAAATGTGTGACTTTTAAATGATTTCAAAAAAAGGAGATATTTCTCTCAAATAGTTTTGATTTCATCTATTTCAACATCCTTTGATGGATTTTATAATTATATGAAGTTGATTTATTATGATACAAAACTTCCATAATGTATTGAAGGTTTTGTGATATGTTTGACTGTGGATGTGTTATTTTTATACCACTCATGGTTTATGGAGAAAGTATTGACATTTCGTATGCTAGTTTTAATACGAATGTTTATGTTATGTTTAAACCTTTTCATATGGGAATGAATTGGACTTAGTAAGTGACGGGTGGAGCCTGTTATAGCTCCTCGATGCATCGGTAGGTCTCATGAGACAAACTAGTATCTTGGCACAAGGCCTTGACAAAATCTTATTTGTAGTCTTGGAACGAGGCCTTGTCTATGTGGTTATGATAGTTTGGCATTATGCATTCCATCATTATGAAAGTGGTTATTGATATTGCATGTGATTATTCGATTAGTAGAATATCCATGTGAATAAGTAAATGGCATTATTTCATTTTATTTTTGCCATACTATGTTGAAGTTCAAGTTTAAAAGGCTTTTGTTTTAGTTATACATTTCCTTAAATGTTTATTATTATTTATGAAAGTTTCTGCTATATTGTTATCCTTACTGGGAATTTGAGCTCATCCCTTTTTTATGTTTTATTTTTTCCAGGAATTGAAGAAGTAAATTATGAATGACCTATAGGGATATTATGAGGGGATAATAGTGTGGATTATGGAGTCAATATGTTGTTGTAGTAGTTTTTCACTTCATGGTGTAATGTAAAACATTATGAATATATCTAGTGCTTCCAAGGCTACTAAACCAATCGGTCTTTCAAGATTTGATCTTTATTTTGATCATGCCAATGTTATGTAATAATGTACCGAATCTGGGTAACTGGGGTCGGGGCGTTACAGTTGGTATCAGAGGAAGTTTAGTACAAACCTTGGAAGCTAGATTTAGATAAACTCTGATTAGATCACATAGATTTAAGATGAATTTTGAGGATTAGTATAGAAGAACTTCCTAGAATTTTGGTATTGTAGAGATTTTGTGAGTTTTCTGAGCAATACATCCCTGTCTGGATACGAGCAGGTAGAGGCGGCTCTGGCACAGATATACCTAGGGGTAAAACCCAAAAACACCGCTTTGAGCTAGACTCAAACGGGAACTGGTGCACGACAACGGGCCTTGCTGCACTCTTGGTTACAACACTCCCAGGGGATATGCTTAGGATAATTCTCATCTTCTTTACAAACCATTATGAAGGGTTTATGAGTATATACTTCCTCTAAGGAGACATTTTTATGATTATGGATTATATCCGTAAACTATTTAATTTATGTTATGTGTTTTAAAAGTTTGGGATTTGGTATTGTTATTCATAAACTAATCTAGTGTATGTCATTGTTTAGAAATGGTGCCCAGTAGAAGGAATGAGAACTCCAGCAATGCACATGATACAAATAGAAAGAAGGATCGTATATTTCATGGTCTTAAGCCAGAATTTATAAGAGAAATAGTCTCGCATTTATTATCATCATATGAAGAAATAATATCATGTGTTGATAAGATAAGTAAAGAGTTTACTGAGTCCTATGGCTTTGAAGAGAAGCAAGAGAAGAAAAGGATGGAAGAGAGAAAGATGGATAAAAGGAAGAGGGAAAAGAATAATTTTCCCATATGTGATAAATGTGGAAAGAAACACCCTGGAACTTGCCTGAAAGGAATGGGAGTTTGTTATAAGTGTGGAGGAAAAGGGCACAAAGTACATGACTGCAAGGGTAAGAAAATGGTTTCAAATGTACAATTCTTCATTTGCAAGGAGTTTGGACACTATGCGAGCCTATGTCTCAGTCATCAGACTACACCACAAATGATGTTATTGGATAATAATCAAGTTATGATGCTACCACAGATGAAGATAAATGATTAGAGTTCTTGTGTTGATTATGTCATTTGATTGTTGTATCAACAATGTACTTGTTATAATAATTATGTAGTATATAAGTATTGTACTGCAGTACTATTTCATTATGGACTTGAGATTGTGTGGAACAAAGAAAAGTGACTCAATAGCAGGTCAAATTTTTGGAAAATATATGGTTGAGAGAAAGATAAACCATAATATGGTTCTGATACAGAGGTAGTGATTTTAGAATAATACATGATTGTTTTGGATAAATTATATTGGATATTCTTGACTACCTTGAAAATGATTAATGATTTTTATATTCCATCATTGTTGGGGTTTACAACATTTTTGGATTGAAGGAGTATATCTATTATTCTATAAGGAATAAGGGATCATGAATGTAATCAATAAGGTTTTATGATAATTCAGGATGTTGCTGTGTTTTAAAAGAATACATGATGAAGGTAATCACATGTTATTACGCGGAAAAAAAAGGATCTTCATTGTGTTTACCTTCCTTATAAATTTTGGACTGAAGTATTTTGGATAGTTCTAGTTTGGATTATTTTGGATTGCCATAAAAGGACAACCCGGAGGTCGGGCGGCAACTCGTCGCGTCCGGCAAGGCCGCGAGACTTGAACCCACAACTGAAGGGCGACAAGGGTGTATCACCTACCACTGACCCACATGATGTACGGGATTAAATAATGTAGTTTTTTTTAAAGATCTGGTAGATGAATTATAAATTCGTTTTTTTTTACCCTATACGAATAGGATAAATAGAATATATTTTTTCGTTCTATTATCTTTTAGAGTGAAAGATGAGTTTATGGTAGAAATTAGTTAAAGGATGGAACTCTACTTGTCAAGAATATATTTTTCTACTTCTATTATTCTATGAAGAAATTAATTCTTATACTTTATTTAAGTAATCCTAAAACCAAAAATGTGTTATCCTAATACCCTATGTTTTGTTGAACCGATGGTATTTCAAATCATCATAGATTGATGAATTTAAGGACCTCAATTTTACACTTGTTTGTGATTGATGACCTCAATCACTACCTATAAATATTTACGTTTTTCCTCCAATTATATGTCTCTAATTGCCACCAATGTTCTCCTAATAGAGATAATAATTTGGTGGTGACCCTTTCATTTATCTTTTCCTCATATTACGACTAAATTTTAGTAACCTAATTTCCGATGTGGGTTTTCCCACAAAGATATTTTCTATTTTCAACCTTTTATTTTCGAAAAACAATTTCAAATTGCGAGGATGCAATTTATTGAAGGAGGGGAGAATGTAACACCCCAAGATTTCATAGTGTGTTATTTCTTCAAAATAATTCAATAACTTGCACTACACGCAACATCGAGTTCAATCTCACCATGACTTACCAAACAAGCCGTTCAAAAGAGGTTATGAATAGTATTAACTAAATGTTAAACTTTATATAATCCTTATAATTTTAGAATCCATATTATGAGTTTCTTAGACATAATGTAAGAACAAATTCATTTTCAGTATTGCACTTTTATCAACTTTTAATAGTGAACCCTTTTTAAATACAATATTTTAAACTTTTTGAATAAATGGGGACGTCAAAAATTTAAAATGAAATATCTCAAGCTTCCACGGTACGCTTTCCTTTGAATAATACAGTAGCGTGTGTTGTACGCAACTTCGAGTTTTAACACACCACAACCGATCAAACTAGCCGTTATGAATAGTAATACCTAATTTTTGAAATTATATATATTTTATATTTCAAAATGGACTTTATTTTTGGATTCGGGGTGTCGAATTTACCCTAAGGTGAAATTTTGGTACTTTTTGGATAACTTTAATATTTTGATGAATAGTGAAAATTACTAAATTTTGATTAAAAACAACTTTTTTAATCAAAAAAATTAATAGTGATAAATTATGAATTTGAGTGGTTTTAAAGTACATTTAGAATATATTTTTATCATTTAATATAATGTTAGTCATTGGACATAATTTTACAATTAAACTGGACATAAACAAGTGCCAATCTTTTGATAGTTATTATCTCTTAAAAACACGTTTTTTGTTTTAACAACGGGAATTAATTTTAAATTAATTTCTGCCACTTATGTGTTTTGAATTTTGAAAAATGGATTCCATATTTGTAATCATGATGTTCAAATTTTGTAAATAGGTAACTTTTATTTTTAGACATTTTGAATAATTACTACGATAAATATTTTATTTACCATGGTTAAGGGTAAATCCGGTAAATAAGGGTTAAAAAATAATATTATAATAATACTAAATTACCCTAAAACGTGTCCTAGACTTATTGGTTAATACATGTTCGACCATAGGAATCTTTGGGTCTATTTTGGGACCCCATGGAGCCACTTGTAGGTGATAGGGACACTTTATTTTAATTATGTTAAAATGAATACAAAAATGACACAAGCATATATCTTTTAGAAAAACAATTTTTACATAGGGTTATATTTGTTGTATTTTAGACTATAAATATTAATTATAAAGATAAAAATATTTTGTACATAATGATATTTTATTTATAATTTTTAGACATTAAATAATTTAATTTATTTATGACACAATGATGATGCAGTAATTCCCATAATAGTGAAAATTTAAAATAATTGATATTATAAATACCCAAATAAATATAATTTGAGACTTTTTATGAATTAAAATAATTTCCTAAGTTAATATGACATGTTAGGATTTATGTAATTAAATTCTTCCGAAGTAATCATTCTGTTATGAGTTTCACAAAAATCAACTATTGAATAGTGTCAAAATTGACATAAAAGAGTTTTTAAAACAAATATTATATTATTAATTGATATTAAATTCCTAAAAATCTAAGGTTCAGCCAAGAGACTTATATCATGATAGTTGTATCATTAATTGACCACTTGGGGGTCACTTGGATGTATATGGTAAGTTTATTAACCATATAATATAAAAATACAAAGAGACATTGTAAAAGTGAAACTAATTAACTTAGAGTTAATACTTAAAGATAAGGTTAATATAAGTACCCAAACCTGTCTAAATTCTATTGGTTGAGTTTTTTTCGACCCATCCCCACCTTAAACATTGAATAATCAACTTTGGAGCCATTAGAAACCGAATATGAATTTATTATAAACTAATATTTCTAGCTTTTCCAAAGGTGCCCCTCACCCCTCTTATAAAAGGGCACTCTTCCTTCTCATTTATTCACACCTTCAAAGCATTTTGGTTCGGCCAAACTCTGCCCAAATACTCTCACAACTTCCCTCAATACAACCTAGAGGCCTTAGTTTGATCAGAAATCCAACCTAAGGAGCTCTTTTGATCAAATCAAAAGGAAGAACCCGAAGAAGAGGTAATGATTTCACCACCCTTTTTCAAGTTCCTTTCTTCTTCCACTTCTTCTTCCTTTGTTGTTACCATTCTAAAATAATAACTCTAGTATCTTATATATACTGTGATGTTATTATAAATACGGTACAACCATATTCAGTATTCTATCCACCCTTTGAATAACATGTCACCATACGTGCGTACGTATGGCTTACCATCTCCATGTCGTGGTGTAATTGTTATTCAATATATTATTATTTGGATGGGTATAATAATGATCTGTAACTCATGTAAATAATAAATATAACATGATAATTATTCTGTATATATTATATACTATCCAATTATATATTATTTTAATATCAAAAGAATGATATTTTCGCTCATACGTACGTACGGACTACCGTCTCCACGAACGCGATGAGATTCATTCTCTATCGTATCCATTCAAGTATAATTCTCATTTTATGATTAATAATAGTATCTAAGGACTTGATATCATTCTGGATATGATTAAGATACAACCTATCCATTACAAACATGGCTTATGTAACAAAACATATAAAAGGAAAAGAGTAAGTTAACACCTGAAACAACGATAATACTAAGATATTATTAACAAATCAATGTTAAAAGATAATATATGATATCAAATTAATGTATATGATTCTTGTATAATTTAATAACAATTATTTCACCATTATACAGGAGGTTAACCTACCCCAACTAAGGAAAAGTACAAGGTAAGGGTTTATTTCGCAATCTCTTCATTATCCGAGGTTGTTTATACGTAATAATCTACTAGGATCTCTTTATCATCCACATCCATGTTTCTTAAAAATGAATTTCAAAACATTTTTACTATTTACTAAGATATGGGTTAAAGTCATTTATACCCTTGTTTGACTTTTTATAAGAGGTTTATAAAGGAATCTTTCCGTCGTTTTCCAAACAAGGTGCTTTTTAACCTTTTCGAAAAAATTAAGGTAAGAATGTTTTTTTTAACTTATACGGCGGGTGCGACTATTTACCGCCATTATAAAATTTTCAAAGATTCACTTACAAGATTACAAGGTTATTTTCAAAGTAAATGTTTTATTTTATAATTATGTGACTTTTAAATGATTTCAAAATGAATATTTTAATAATTTCAGAAAGGTACTCTTTATCAAAATCAGAATTTTAAATGTTTTAAAGATTTATCTTTCTAAATATTTTTAATTAATGTCCATGTCTTCAAAATGGTTTTTAAGGATTTATTTATATGGACATGAATGTTTTTAAAATTTTAATTCCTTTCAAAAGGTTCAAAGTGGTATGGGACACTTTGATTCAAAAATCTCTTTTTAATTACTTCCTTTATAAATGTGTGACTTTTAAATGATTTCAAAAAAAGGAGATATTTCTCTCAAATAGTTTTGATTTCATCTATGTCAACATCCTTTGATGAATTTTATGATTATATGAAGTTGATTTATTATGATACAAAACTTCCATAATGTATTGAAGGTTTTGTGATATGTTTGACTGTGGATGTGTTATTTTTATACCATTCATGGTTTATGGAGAAAGTATTGACATTTCGTATGCTAGTTTTAATACGAATGTTTATGTTATGTTTAAACCTTTTCATATGGGAATGCATTGGACTTAATAAGTGACGGGTGGAGCCCGCTATAGCTCATTGATGCATCGGTAGGTCTCATGAGACAAACTAGTGTCTTGGCACAAGGCCTTGACAAAATCTTATTTGTAGTCTTGGCACGAGGCCTTGGCTGTGTGGTTATGATAGTCTGGCATTATGCATTCCATCATTATGAAATTGGTTATTGATATTGCATGTGATTATTCGATTAGTAGAATATCCATGTGAATAAGTAAATGGCATTATTTCATTTTATTTTTTCCATACTATGTTGAAGTTCAAGTTTAAAAGGCTTTTGTTTTAGTTATACATTGCCTTAAATGTTTATTCTTATTTATGAAAGTTTCCGCTATATTGTTATCCTTACTAGGCATTTGAGCTCACCCCTTTTCTATGTTTTATTTTTCCCAGGAAGTGAAGAAGTAAATTATGAATGACCTGCAGGGATATTATGAGGGGATAATAGTGTGGATTATGGAGTCAATATGTTGTTGTAGTAGTTTTTCACTTCATGATGTAATGTAAAACATTATGAATATATCTAGTGCTTCCAAGGCTACTAAACCAATCGGTCTTTCGAGATTTGATCTTTCTTGTGATCATGCCAATGTTATGTAATAATGCACCGACTCTGGGTAACTGGGGTCAGGGCGTTACATTGCGTGTAGCACAATCTATTGAATTACTTTAAAGAGATAATGTACTATGAAATCTTGGGGTGTTACAATATGAGTTTGAGTTTCGGAGGGAATATATCTCAATGGGGGTGATATGGTTTTTATACTCAAAAGGAATATAACCCTCTCATTCTCCCTTGTTTTTATTTTAAGGTGTGTATGGGGTATTTATAGGAAACCTTAGATAACTGCTTCCCAAAATAGATGCCCGAATGGAAAAGAGGTGACCGTGTAGGACATGCATGATCATAAAGGAGTGTGACATCCACATTGGGATATTGCATATGCATAGGGTGTTAACGTTGGATACTCTTAGCACAAAAGTGTTATGAGGAGGGTTAAAACCTTTGATGATCGACCGCTTTAGGAATGGGGGTGTCGCTTCACAGACATAAACCATAACATCACCTCATTTTATAATTTCAAAATTAATTAATTTCATAATTAATCCAAACATTACTAATTCTGAAAACTCGCCGGGTGCTCCTAACACATCAGAACCACAACCAAACACCCATAGGAGGTCTAAGACACACTCCTGGCACCATTTTAGGAAGAAAACCTAACAACCAACAACAATTTGATCATAAATTTAATTTAATTTAATTTAGGATAAAAGAATTGAAAACAAAAAAACAATAACATAACTTCTTCGAAACAAAATGGAACAACATGCATACATCATCTCAGGTCCTCCTTTACACAAGCTGAGAAAAATCTCCATTGACTGGGATGATTTCCTCCATGATCAGTGGAAATCATCAAGAAAACCTAACCAAAATGGAACTGAAAGGAACATAAAATTAAGGTGATAGTGAGTGATGAGATCTCAAAGGGGCTCACCTTTTAAGGAGCGATAGCGACAGGGAGCGACGATGGTAGGGAGCGATGGCGGCAGGGAACGATGTTGGCAAGGAGCGATGCTAGAAGAAAGGGATGGCGGTAGTGCAGGGAGTGATAGTGGCAGGAGAGACGACGGCAACGCAGGGAGAAACAGTGATAACGAAGGAGAAGGAGAAGGCGGGGTAGGGAGAGAGGGCGGTGGGGTAGGGAGAGGCACTGGTTGGGCAGGGAGATAGTTTTGCGAAAGCTTTGAAGGCGTGATGGAAGGAGGCGATTAGGGTTATTTTTATAACATCGGGGGAAGACTTTTATCAGCGCTTTTAAAAAAGTGTTGATAGAGGTATGTTTTATCAGCACTAAAATAGAAAGCACTGATAAAACCTACCATTATCGGTGATTTTTAGCACTGATAAAGATATAATGTTACTAATTTATTTATATTATTATATATATTTATAAAATTATATATATAATAAATATATATATATATAACTATAAATAATTATTTATTTATTTATATTTATATATATATATTAAATATATTTATATAATTATATATATTTATAAAATTATAAATATTATAAATAAATGTTTATTTATTTATATTTATAAAATTATAATAAATATACTTATTATATTTATAATTTTATATAATAAATATATGTATTATAAGTAATTATAAATGTATATTTATTTATATTTATAATTATAAATATATATATATATATATATATAATTATAATTATAAAATTATAATGTCTTTATATCTTATATTTATAATTTTATAAATATATATAATTAATATATTAATTATATATATTTATAAGATTATAAATATAATAAATATATTTATTATAATTTTATAATTATTTAAATAAATATATCATTATTTATAATTATTACTATAAATAAATATGCATTTATTTATAATTTAAAAATTATAGTAAATATATATTTATTTGTTGTTATAATTATAAATACATATATATATATATATAATTATAAAATTATAATAACTGTATTTATTATAATTATAATTTTATAAATATATATATAATTAATGTATTTATTATAATTTTGTGATTATTTAAATATATCTATATTTATTTGCAATTATAATTATAAATATTTGTATTTATTTATATTTTTTTGTATATATTTATTTAATTATATGAATTTATAACATTATAAGCATGAAAAATATATTTATTATAATTTTATTATTTGAATATATATATATATATATATATATATATATATATATATTTATCCTAGCAATCGCGGCTCTGCGAGGATTTCAAACTTGAATGATTCTCCACTGATCTTGCAAGATGCTGGCGATTTGTGTCGACAAGATTGTCCTACTCAAGGTTCGAGTTCTAATTTTCCAATGCTTCGTCCATTGAAACCCCTGCACACCGATCGTCTTGGTGATCGTGGATCTTCAGATCTGAACGACACTTTTGCTCCTGACGATCGCGGAGTTGCAGATCTCACCTCTACTCCTGGAAATCACGGCGTTGCGAAGTCTATGTCGGCAAGGGAACATTCGTCTCAAGGTTCGGGTGGGTCCCATCCAAGACCCTCGCTTCGTCCGTCAAAGCCCTTGCGCACTGGTATTTATTTTGCTGATGTCCTTAATCACTTGAAACTTCAAACGGCTGCAGGTTCTCAAGTGGTTGATGATATCCCTCATGAGGTTTACAGATCTGGGAACGAGTCCTTCATAGTTGTTGCAAATCCTGAAGCTCTTAAGGAATGGTTAGATGCATCTAAGTTTTCTTTAATTGGGTGACTAATTCTTGTTAAGGGTGACAAACCAATGAACACTGAAGATGTTAAATTGAGGCTCTCCCAAATTTGAGGCATTCCCAATTAGCAAATTTTCTTCATTGGTAGAGGATATTTTCATTTATTTATTTTTTCTAATATGGATGATCGGGCTTGTGCTTGGAGTTCCAGTTTCTATGCGCTTAATCCATGGGGTTTTTGCATCTTTGCTTGGGATCTAAGTTTCAACCTGCATTCTCAAAAACATACAACTGCGCAAATCTGGACCAGAATTCATGGTCTGGGCTGGGTGTTTTGGCATCCTATAATTCTTAATGATCTTGTCTCCTGTATTGGTGCGCCCATTAAAATGGGTGAGAACACTGTTGAAGGGAAATTTGGATACTTTTCCAAAGTCCTTGTAGATGTTGACATGCTAAATCCTCTGCCTGATTATGCCACTCTAATAGAAAATGGTGATAAAATTGATGTTCATTTTGAGTATGAATTCATCCCATCCTTCTGTAAGTTCTGCAAGGTTGTAGGGCATGAAGTCTCCAACTGCAGGAATGTCCGAAAAATTCAAGTCAAACATGCGGGTACCTTGTAGCCTTCTAGTAAGAAATTTCTAAGGAAAGATGCTTCCAATGATCACACCGCTGCTGAGATTGGCCCCAGGGCAACAAATATGAATGTTGACTTGAAGGGGATTGGCACACCTGTGTTAGACCAAAATGATGAATTCCCTTCAGTTGATGAAGGATCTCCTTTGTTGATGCAAAAAGGGCTGAATGCAGTCAAGACATTGGAGGTGGCGATGTTTTTTTCAAAGATGTTCTTATTGGTTTCAAAGCAGGACCCAAGATAACTGTGGATGAGCCAATACCCGATATTGGTGACCTTGGTCAAACCGAATTTGTAAAGGATGTGAAGAAAAAAGTGGATGAGGAACTGGGGCAGGAGTGTTCTGTATCCAGCAAAGGAAAGAACGAGATGGAGATTGATGTCTCCTCAGTTATGAAGGATGTTTCACATAGGGAATCTCCTCACTTGACAAACTCTAAGGGGAAACATCTCATGGAGAATTTCCCTCATTCAGAGAGGGAAGAGCCGAAAGGGGCGTGGAAACGAACTAAGACATGGAAACGAGATCGTCATCCAAAAAATCGTGGTCGAGAACGTGCCAGAGATGATTGGGTTGTTGCACGTGGGTGTGGTCGGTCGTCTTCTTCCAAGGAGCTCACTCTGGAGCAAGTTAAAGTCAGAGAAAAGTATTATGTGCTTTTCAATAAGAAGAATTTGAAGTCAGAATGAAAATCACCTTATGACATCTCTAATGATTATGGAGCTGGTCCAGATTTTACTCATTTGTAGTTTTCTTTTTTGGATGAGGGTTTATCCTTTGTTTAACCCTGTCCTTTCTTTTTTTCATGTTCTTGTCTTTTATTTTTCAATAAATGTTGATAAGAGTAGGTTCGTCTGGCTCCTGAACCCTTTTGGTAAGTATAAATAAATATATATATTTTTATAGTTATAATTACAAATATAGCATAAAAGTTGGGGGCAAACCCCTTTATTAAAAAAGAAAAACCACACAAACCCCTTTTGTGGGAAAAGGAGGAACCCAACAGAAACCGAACATACAAGGCACAAAAGACTTAAAAAACAATGGCTTGAAGGCCTTCATGGCCCGAGAGCCCATGTGACAAATCCCATTATTACAAAACCAAACAAGCCCAATGACCCGGCCCGAAAATGCACAAGCCTTCCAGCATCCACCGGCGCCACCCCCGGTCGAACCGCCATCATCCAACAGGAGCCACCGCTGCAACTAGACGAGACCGCCGCCAGGCCAACAGAACATGCCTCCAACCAGATCATCAAACTCTGGGAAACGCCAAAGTGCCGCTGCACCATCAGAGCCACATCGCCCGTAGATGACCTCATCGGCACCCGCCACTGACCAGAACACGCCCCACACCGCCAATCCGACCATATCACGTTTCCGAGATCTAGAAGCCACCAGCCTGAAGCCCTTTAGATCCAGCGCCATGGAGACGCACCCCCGCATCAGAACCCCAGATCTGAGCAGATCGGATCTTGTGTCGTCGTCAACCCCGCTGCAGCCCGAAGCCCCGCCAACGATGACTGCAGCTCGTCGTGATGACCGCCACTCCCAAATTCCCATTCCCAGCCCTCGGCGCTATCCACAGCCATCGGCATATCCAAGAAGCGCCATAAGCGCAGGACGCCTCCGAAGACAAGGAGCAGGGACCCTAGGCCATGATATGATCAATCCGACCAAGCATGAACACCCGCCATCATCCTTCAACGCCGTGGAGACCAAATCTGCCGCTACAGACCACTGGAAACCCTAGCAGGGTGCTCTCGAGAGCAGAGCTCCCGAGAGCCATAATTACAAATATATATATATATATATATATATATATATATAATTATAAAATTATAAAAAAAATATATTTATTATAATTATAATTTTATTAATATATATAATGAATATATTTATTATAATTTTATAATTATTAAAATATATCTATATTTATTTATAATTATAATTAAAAATATGTGTATTTATTTATAAATAATTGCATATATTTATAAATATATTTACTTAATTATATATATTTATAAATATATTTATTTAATTATATACATTTATAACATTATAGGTATAATAAATATATTTTTTATAATTTTATAATTATTTAAATAAATATATATTTATTTAAATAATTATAAAATTAGAACAAATATATTTATTATAATTATAATTATAATTTTATAAATATATATAATTAATATATTTATTACAATTTTATAATTATTTAAATATATTTATATTTATTTAAAATTATAATTATAAATATTTGTATTTATTTATAAATATTTGTATATATTTATAAATATATTTATTTAATTATATATATATTTATAACTTTATAAGTATAATAAACATATTTATTAGAATTTTATAATTATTTACACACACACAGACACACATATATATATAATTATAAGTATAAATAAATATATTTATAAATATGTGTATATAATTATAATAGATGTATCTATTGTAATTTTATAATTATTTAAATATATATTTATAATAAATAAATATATTTAAAAAAGTATTTATATATAATTAAGCGGTTGGGGGCTTACCCGACTGGTAAAGGCTCTCTGTAATCATGCATCAGACATAGGTTCAAATCCAGGTGGAGCGAATTTCCGCAAGCAGGCGGTGACACAGGCATGACGCGGGCTCGGTGACGCAGGCAGTATGGTGCAAGCATGACGTTGCACTGGGCCCTTGGCCGAGTTAGTAGGCATTTGGGCTATGTAATGGGCTTCATGTCCATTGGGCCTTCAGTCCGTGTACTGAATAAATGAGGCTTGATGGGTGTAATATCCCTCGGACACTGTGCATATTATGAACAAGGCGATTTAAAGCCATTTGCCTAGTTGGGGAACGTGCGGCGCGCTCTGAGCCTGGTGGGGCCCCCGGTGGGGGGAGAACATTACCCTTACACACGTTTTGCCCCCAGGGCGCTGGTCGAGTGGTTCATCAGTTGGATCATCTCGCTGTCTGGGGGAACTCGCACAGGCTCGAGTCCCGTCAGACTCAGACACTATTCATATTATGAACATGGGCAATTCAATATCATTTGCTTAGCTGGAAAACGTGCGGCACACACTGGCTTGGCGGAGCCCCCAATGGGCCCAGGCGTGCGACTCATTCACACGTTTTGTAGTTGGGGTTTGACTTAGTGGTAAGCACCTCATAACACTACATCGAGGTTGGGGGTTCAAAACTCATTGTGCTCACGTACGGTAGCAGCACTGTAGCGGTATTGTAGCAGCAGCGGCTGTAGCATTGGTGACACTGTAGCGGTGATGAGCATTGTAGCGGGAACTACAGCGGCGGCGACACTGTAGTTAGTACTGTAGCAGCCCGATACTGTAGCAGTACTATTCACCAGTGGGCATTTGGGTCAAAATTATGGGCCTACGAGCATGTAATAGGCTTTCATGCTCACTGGGCCTGCGAGCCATGTAATGGGCTTCATGCTCACTGGACCTACGAGGCATGTATTGAATAAATAAGATTTGATGGGTGGACTATCCCTTTGGGAGGTTATGACTTGCATTTCCGACCTGTGTGTAAGATGTGTGTGTGTTTAATTGTAATTGTATCATCAAACACCTAATATATATATATATATATATATATATATATCATAAAAAACGAGTCATCACATATATGGATAACATGAATAATAATAAGGTTGTAATGTTTAAATGAACGTTCATAATGAATATATAACATATGCACATCAATTATACTCACGCATCAATATATTTATTGACGAAATTTATTGGAAACATATATTTATTTAATATATATATATATATATATATATATATATATATATATATATATATATGTATATATTAGGTGCTTGGGGTGCAATATATTTATAAATATATTTTTTTAAACATTATATATATATATATATATATATTTGAATTATTAAAAAAATATTAATTATAAACATGCGCTTTTTATTTAATGTATATAAATAAACATTATTTTTTAATATAATATAATAATTTTATATAAATTAATAATGTTTTTAATTAAAAACTTTTATCAGCGCTTTTAGCTAGTGCTGATAGATGCTCCCCTTTTATTAGCGCTTTTTTCTTAGTGTTAATAAAAGTCTGCGCTACCCTTGCGCCAATCTGTGGTAGTGGAATCAGCATCACCTCAATCTGACACATGGTGTGACTATTATAACTATAAATGTGTCCTTTAATTTAAAGTTGACATTTTATTAATGTATTTTTTTCATATTTATGTTTAATTTATTTCTTTATAGTATTACTAACATAAGATTTGTTTTCTTATATTGGTGAATTCTTTTGCTTGGTTTGGGGAGATTTGTTCGACAATTGATATCATGGTCAAATTTATTTTGATGGGGGGGTGACGGTGTGTCAAAGACGATCAAACATTAATGTTTTTAAATGCTTGTGAATAGTAATTGTAAATGTAATTATACAAAACATTGTTTGAAATGTATATAGTAATGTTTCTTTTTGTATTTATGATGTAAAATTTATTTCAATTATTTTTTTTATTTGCATGGGTGTATTTGCATACAGGTTAGAGGTTGTGGTAGTGTGGTGTTATTAAAACAGTACACTACACCAGGTGGGTCTTTATCAACGTTTTTAGTAGCACTGATAAAGGGAGTCTTTTATCAATGCTAATAAAAGTGTTGATAAGTGAGAGTTTTTAACAACTCTTTTTTTTAGCATTGATAAAGGCGCTCTACCATTAACAGAGCATAGAACTATAGTGTTTTTTAGTGATATTAAACCCCTTTTTCTGCGCTATTAAATGACTAATTTGTAGTAGTGTTTCTATATGTATGTATTTATAAATTATGAATAAATATATGTACACATATTTATGTATTTACATGTATTTATGTGTGTGTGTGTGTAAGTTTATTAAAGTTTATTTAGTCATCGCGTGAAGGGTTTGGTGGAGTGACAAAGGTTTTGCATAATAATCAAGAGGTAAATGGTTCAAATCTTACCTTCATAATAATAAATAAATAATAAATAATAAATAATAAATAATTATAATATATATATATATAATTGCCACTAAATATTTAGCGGTGGTTTAAACCATCGATACCTTTTTTCTTGTATTTTTTTTGTACTGAAACAACAACACCCCCATTACATGTCCTAAGCTTCTAATTGAGTAGCTCACCGCCCTTTTTTCTTGTATTGAAATGCTAAAAAAAGAAGACATCCCGACAAAAAAAACTCTATTTAAAGGCCTTTTGAGCCTTTTTGAGCTCGGAAAAGCACTGACAGAGCCCCCCCGAGTTACGATGTTCTAGATGTTTTCACAAACTTTGATCTAATATGTGATAAAGCTTAAATGGATACCCGAATCAAATGCTATGACTGTTTAAAGTTCAAATCATGTTTTCAACTTATCTTAAATCGTTTTATTAATTTATTGATTTTTTTATCATCTAATTGTTATTAAATAACTATTACCCAATAAGTATTAACAAAATATTAATTTTTAATTACTTTATGATCCATTCAATAAATATCTTATATACAAAGTGTAAACGCATATTTAGTCTTATATAATTTACATTTAATGCCTCTCGCACTCGGTTGGGGTGGCACGGGAGGAAGGGGTTGGGGGCGCTGGTCGCGGGGTCAAGTCCACGGGCCGTTTATTTCTGCGTTTATCTGTTGCGTCGCGTGCTGCCACAGGCAGTTGTAACCCACGTTTTTTAAATTACATTTAATAAAATATATTATATTTAAATATTAATATATGAGTTCTAATGATGTATAATATTTTTTATGAAATATACATTTTATCACCACTAAAATTAAACACTGACAAATGTAATCTTTGATAAATGATTTTAGTAACAACATTCATTCTATTTATCATCGTTTTTTTAGTGTTCATAAATTGTACCACTGAACATATATGGATCTATAGTATTAAAAAAATGATATGATTTTGTGATATGAACACAATCTGTCCATTCACAGTTAGTCAAACAACATATCTAATATATATATATATATATATATATATATATATATATATATATCTTTCTTCTTCATGTATTTAGGCACATGGGTAAGTCAAGCAATGCATGAGAATTCATATATAATGCGCAATCAGTCAACAGGTTTGATATGGGAAGATGGATGGGGATCCTCCCTGGGACTCCTGTCCCTAAAAGTTGCCCTAAATTATTATTATTATTACTTTGTTTGGGCGATGGGACCCCAAGCCGATAGGGTATAGACGAACCCCTCCATACCTTTTGACATTTAGCCCTCATTTTTGGCACCTCGCCAACTCACTGTTCCCCTTGTGACTACCATCAAATTATTATTATTTTTATTAAAAGAACATATATTAATGAAACCCACAAATGAGGAGATGGGGGTTGCATATAATTGAAATGATTAATGGAGTAATTAAATGGATGATGGGCCGTGGGGGCCTCTATTTCAAGTTATTGCCAAAATTATAATGCGCGTGGTGGGAATCAGAATCAGAGGCTCATCACGATTTGACCGATTGAGAATTAGAAATGTTCATGTACAGTAGGCTAAAAAAAAATTAATTTACTCCAAATAATTGGTTTATTTGTAATTATATATATATATTATTTGTTTTATACAGCTAGTCACAACTTTTTAAAGAACATTCCTCAACGACGAGAATAGTAGATATTTTTGTATCAAAACTGCACGAAAAATGGGTTATAGATTGAATTTCAATGTTTGATTTTTTAAGAGATTGATGGCCAGATTTTTGTTTTTTTAATCTTTTTAATATTTTTCTGGTTATATATATTTTTTATAAAAACAATTTATTTTTCAAATTCGTCCTCTGATAATGAGGGAAGAAATAGTTTTGGGTATTAATTATAACTGTCATAAGAATAGGTTTTTAGAATTAATTTTATAATTTTATACATATAGTGGAGGTGGGGTTGTTAAATTGATGCATTAATTGATAAAGGGAGAGATTTCGTGGCCGTATAACCTACGCACATTCCGTAAAAAGGCCCCATAATATTGTGATGTATGTATTGTCATCATCATGCTACATGCATATTATTAGAATGAAAAATAAAATACGAGATATCATAGAAAATTGAGTGGGGACAAATATTTAATAAATTTCTTGAAGATGGACCCTTGTGTTGGGGCGATGGATTGAGGAATCATGTAGATGGATTTGACTTGAATGCAACAAGTTGTGGTGTGGGTTCATGTTGCTCACCATTGCGTGGCACTGCCTACTACACCCAATATTATTGCCTTTTTTTTCCTTCAAAGAAAAAAAAAAAAAAACAAGAAGATGAAGAAGCTTCTCCACAAAAAAAAAAACAGCACTTCACAAATTCACATTCGTATTCTGGTATCAAACTCACCCCCAGGGTGCAGCTCATTTGGTTCCGGTCGTGCAATATCTTGACAAGGTCTCAGGTTCGAGTTTCATCGAGTTCTTCCTTATCAGTAGTGTATGGATTTTCTTGTATTTCTTCTCATTCCCTGACCGTTGTAATAATAATATTATCTTATAAAACTTTTATCAATTACATACTAAATCAATAATTATCTTTTTTTCCTTGATTTTATCAACCATCGAAGTCAGTCCGTCACTTTCTAGAGCAAAGTTTAAACTTCCACACCAATGAGAGTGACACTCGACTAATAGTGATCATGACCGGATTGATATTAAGGGTTCTATGTACACTAGTGACATCTTGATCGTCAAAATAGTAATGAAATAAAAAAAAATTTATGCGGTCCAAAATAAACAAAAGACGGGAGCATTCTTTCACGCTAAACATATCGAAAAATGTTTCTCCAATGAGCATGACGACGACGTCAGTGCAACAACATTGCGAAAACTCGAATTTGGCACTGGACTCATTGTTTGCTACATAATCTTTCTTGGTGCGAGAAAGGAAGGACACGTAAGCTGAATGTGGGTTTTTTTATGTAGTTTTAGTTCTCAAAGCCCGCATTAAACTATTTATAGTTTTGATTGAGAAATAACACATTGAATATTTGTAGTGGGCATTTGTGGTGGAAGTTTGCAACAATTGGTTCCTTTATAAGCAAGTTTATAATCTTAACCTAAATGACATTTTCACACTGAATTGTTATATTGCTGGTTTTTAGTTGAATTTCCATTGGGACTTTCAATTGTGAATTCTCAGTGTTAATTTCTACCGGTAAATTTCAATTGTTTCAAAGTGGGAATTTCTTAATGGAAAATTTCCCATTTGTTTTACAAGCAGGGAGTGGGAATATCAATTGGAAATTTCTAATGGGAATTTCCCCTATTAATCTGCCATTGATTCAGTCAAATTTCAGTTGGAATTTATAATTTATTCAAAGTCAAAATTTCCAATTGTTTTCTAGTGGGAAATTAAACTAGCAATTTCAAGTGGAAGATTCCATTGTTTTCCAATAATTACAAGTATGAAAGTTTTCACTCGTGATTTTAAGCTTGAATTTTCACAGGTAATTTCCATTTTGAAGTCACACTGAGAATTTCCAACTGATTTCCATTGTGAATTTCAACTAGCAATTTCTAGTAAGACCCAACCATTGGGATTTCCCTAAGCATTTCAAGTGGGAATTTCCACTGAGAATTTGCAATTGATTGGTAGTGTGAATTTCCACTAGCAATTGCCAGTGCCAATTTTCACTGGAAACGCCCAATGCGAATTTACAGTGGCAACTTCTAGTGTGAATTTCAACCGTTAAATTTCTAGAGGCAATTCGCGCTGAAAATTCACAGTGGGCATTGCCCGTGGAAATCAATATTGGGAATTTCCAAGAGATTTCCTAGGAATTTTGCAGTGTGATACAACCACTGGTAATTTCCATTGGCCCCATTTCCATTGAGAATTTCCAATTGATTTCCAATGTGTGTTAATTTCCAATATGAATTTTGACCGACAATTTCTAGTGTGAATTTCCATTGACAATTTCCAAGTGTGAAATTCAACTGGACATCCACACTAGGAATTTCCACTACGAATTCCCTGTGAGAATTTACATGCACTGCAAACTTTCAATCAATTCCAAGAGTTGGTATGTTCGAATTTCCAATTGAATTGTCACTGGGAATTTCCATAGGGAGTTGCCTGTTGGAATTTCCACTATGAATTATCAATTGATTCAAAAGTGCTATTTTTTAATCTCCAATTGATTCTAAGTGGAAATGTTATATGAGAATTTGTAGTTGAAATTTAAATATGAATCAAAGTAGAAAATTTCAGTGGGAGTTTCCACTAAGAGTTTCTTGTGGGGAATTTCCATTGAATATTTTCATTGGGAATTCCCAGTGGGAATTTCTATGAACTATAAATTTCTAATTGATATCAAGAATTGAACTTTTGGAATTTCTAATTGAATCTCCACTAGAAATTTCCACTGGGAGTTTCCAATGGGAATGACCACTGTAACTTTCCAATTGGAATTTCCCATGGGAATTCCTAGTGGGAATTTCCACTAGAACTTTGAATTGGATATTTCCAATGCACTTCATGTTGTGTACATTTTCAATACAGTTTCCAATGAAAATTCCCATTGTCATGTTGTAGTGGGTACTATCACAACATGTTTTCAATGCAACAGAATAGTCTCACCAATTTTATTTGTGGATAGGAATTTTATAAGTCATAATGGATGAGATCGAGTTAAATCAGCACAACATACAAAATTTAGAACACATAAATTTTGTGGATTTGAATACTGTGTGGTATTCATTTGGCTGTTACATGAGGGAAATTGGAAATGATGAAATTAAAAAATAAAATTGTAATGTTGAAATTTTAATCGATAGAGATGATGTTCCAGATTCACAGGAAAACACCCCATGCAATAGCATATAGAAAAATAACACTACAAGGAGACCAAACATTGAGGTGGTTTTTAAATTAGAGTTTGAAGCCTATCCATTTTGTTGGTCGGAGTGGATACTCAAGAGGGGGGGTGAATTGAGTTCCAATTAAAATTTGTGTTAAAATATTGTCTATTTAAAATCCCACAATTTATAAAACAAGTTAAACTGTAGTGAATTTATACAGATTATAAATGTTCACTTAGCTTCTCAAAGATTGATTAGGTCTCAGTTAATTTAACCACAAGATCAAACTAACTTTTGAAACTAACCTACTGATTTACAATAAGTGTAAACACTTGCTAATTTAACTATCAAAGTAGTTTTAAAATAGTTTTGTATTTCAAAGTAATAAACAGAGGAATATATATATATATATGTAATACTTATAGACTTAAAATAAAAGCACAACAAAGTTAACCAAGAGGTTCAGTGTCAAGCTGAGACTTAGTCCTCTCAAATTTATATAAATTTGATCCACACCCTGGATCGGGGTTAAAAACAGTTTACACAACTGTCCAGGTACAAAGACCTCTACCACAGTTCTTCGTGGGAAAAACAGACAACAACTCATAGGCTGTTCAGGTCTTACTCGACCTCTACCACAATTCACAGTGGGAAACAAAAGAGTTATGGAGTTTAAGTGAGGATTTAAGAATCCTCCAGTTTAGCACAGGAGACAGTGTGTGTGTAAAGTAAACAGGATACACACACTGCTCGAAGGTAAATAAACAAATCACTTAGAGAGAATAGATATGAGTTTAGAAAGCTCTAGTGATTAGCAATGCAGCTCTGGACTCGTTGGATTCAACAGAATTGCTTCTTAGTCCTCTGGTTTTTCTGTTGAAAAACAGATTGTCATAGTTCAGCTTGTGTTCTACAGGAGTGAAAATGATCTCTTTATTCGTCGTGTGTTCTTCAGTGATGTTGGATTGAATTAATGCGAGTTCTTTGAAAGTCTTGCAATCTCCTTCTTGATCAGGACAATGCTCTCGGGCGTAAGTAAGTTCTTTTTGTTGTATCGTCACACTTTTAGCGCTTCACTTCTTTCACGTGTAATGCATCTTAATCTTTCTTATATTCCTCAAGTTCTGGCAGTAGGAATGATTCCCTTTTCATAGGTATGAGATACGGTTTCCTGACATGCCAACAACTATCATTAAATAACATTAATTGCATTAAAAACATCAAATATGACCGTTAGCATTATTTAAATAATATTGATAAAAAGTTAAGAAATGGTGTCACAATGATTATGTAAACAGTTTCTTCTTCACGGTATATGGTTCACGGTATGAGCTTCACGGTATGAACTTCACGGTATGTCCATGTCACAGTGTCTAGCTCACAGTGTCGAGGTCACGGTTTGTCCTTCACGGTGTCTGGGTCACGGTGATTCCTTCACGGTGTCTGGGTCACGGTGAGTCCTTCACGGTGTTTGGGTCACGGTGAGTCCTTCACGGTGTCTGGGTTACGGTGAGTCCTTCACGGTGTCTGGGTCACGGTGAGTCCTTCACGGTGTTTGGGTCACGGTGTCTAGGTCACATTGAGTCCATACTTAGACAAATATCTATATTTGGACTTAGATAGTAATATACAGAATATGGATTAAGTTTAATCATTAGAGAGTAAGAGAACTTGAATCATAAATATAAAGGCGTGATAATATATGTGAGATTTATAATCATGCATAAGACTTGTAAATAATAAAGAGAGTAATTAACATCCATAAGATTTGTTATCATTAAAACATGATGTGTAGTTATTATTGAGATTGAAGAGCATTAGCAAGATGTGCAATGAAGATTGAGATTAATTAATAGTAATAGGATTTGTGATCATTAAAACATGATTAACACATGAGGAGTCCAACAATCACCCCCTTTTGATGATCACAAATCATGTATAGTCAAAATATAAATGAAATGCAATATTAAAGAAACTCAGCATATTAGAAAAGCATATCTCATTATAGTACTGACACTTGTAGTTTTTCTCCCTCTTTTATACTTGTAGTTTTTCTCCCCCTTTTGGGATTATCAAAAAGTAGAGAAAATGAAAAGAAACACGACATGTTTCATTAAACAAAGGGTTCAGAATATAATAAAAACATTAAATAGCAAATGACATCCCATCAAAAAGAAAACAGTCCTCAGACTCTTCAGGGATCCACCTTGTCTTTGACTTTATCAGCAGCAGGAGCTGGTGCCGATGTAGAAGAAGGCATAGATGTGGTAGACAAAGAGGGTAAGGGTAGACCTTCAAAAATAGATAGAGCCAAAGTAGGAGCAGTAGAAGATCTAGCTTGGGGTTGGTCAAGAATGACTGACCGGATCTGAGAAAGAGCTTGGCTGACTGACATGGCAGTGGAGGCTAAGGCAGGTAGACCAGGTCTAAGGGGTGCAGCAGCTGGAGAAACTATAGCATTACTCTGCACATGAAGGTATGGCTTCAAAAGATTTATGAAATCAGTAATGATTTCATCACCATATTGCATATCCTTTGCAAAATCGTCCTTATTCTCCATGAATTTGTCCAACAATCTGGTGAACTCTGTAAGTTTCTGAACTTGAGTTTTAAAAGCTTGAGTTACCAGAGGGATTCTCAAATTTTCCACAAGATATCTAAAGTGATCTGTTATATAACTTTTAGAGAAAATCCGGGAGAGATAAAAATCTATTTTCTTAGTGATCTCTTTTTGAGCATCATTGGCTATCTTAGAATGAATCCTAACCAAGTCCAATGCTCTATCACTGTTCTTAACCACTTCTGACAAAGAAGACAGATCCAAGCCACTGAAGGCATTCTGAAGTTCTTCCTTGATTATGGATCTCAGTAGAGAATCATCCAAAAGAGGAACAGAAGGTTGACCTGAAGTAGGAGAAGCTTTCACAGCTTCAGATAGAACTTTGAGCTGTTTGAGAACTTTTTGCAGGCATCCAATGTATTCATCTGTAAGCTTATTCAGATTTTCTACAAGCTCCCTCATGCGTTCTAGCATCTTGGTGTGTATTTTTACAATATTTTCATCAAAAGAAAGTAGATATGGATGAACTTGAGACACAATTTACCTACCAAGGAGGGAATCAAATATCTTAGGAGAAGTGGCAACTGGTGCAGGAGAAGAAACATGAGCAGACACTGATCTCAAAGAAAACTCATTCTGCAAATTTGCTACCATATTTTTCAGGTTTGCAACATCAGCACTCAGCAGCTTATTCTCAACTCTGACTTCTTGAATTTCTCGGATCATCCTTGGTTGAATATGCAAGATAATATTTTCCAAGAAAATTGATGCATCTTCTTGACTTAACTGAGTCACTCGACGAGGTTGAGTAGATAGGATCTTCTCAACTCCAGCTAAGAGAGTCTCTCCAAAAACTTTCAGATCATCTTTAGTCACAAAGGAGTGATGCCCGAGTAAGGGTGAAGGTAAAGGTAGTGGTTTAGATTCTGGTTGAGGTTCAAAGTCATATTCAGACTCAGATTCTAATTCAGATTGAGGATGGGGCTCTGGTTCTGGTTCTGGATGAGCTATAGACTTTAGTTGAAACAGAGAAGAAAGATCCATTCCAGTTGTAGTCACTTTCTATGACTCATTTACATCATAAAAGCTTGGGAATTCGTACCGAGTGTACACAGAGTATGAGACAGTAGGTTGAGAAGCTTCAGCAGATCCAGCTTCCATAATCTCAAGGTTTTGAGGTTCCTCTCCCTCAAACTGTGCTTCCCTTCCATATTCTTGAGGCTCAGGAACATGATCAAGATCCACAGGATCATCTCTAATTTCTTCAGCAAACTCTTGCCTTTCCAGCTGAAAGGCAATTTCCATCCTCTCTTCAGCAGAGGGAATATACTCAGGAACTGATTGTTCCACTGGTTGAGCTTCTAGACTTGTTTCTTTCTCAACAGGGAGATCCTCTTCAATAGGATCTATCTCTATGATTGCTTGCTGTTCTGAATTAGGAAAAACCAATTTTCTTGCAGCATTAGGATGAGTTTCTGGATTAACATCCTCACTAGAAGCAGGAGCTTCCTCTTCTCTTAAACCAACAACAACTTCATCTCCTTGAGGTATTTCAATAGGGATAACAGTAGGGACAACTATCCTTTCATTTTCAACAGGAGCTGTTTCCATTGGAGGTATTTCTATTTCTTCTCTAGGTGATACTTCAGCTGTTACTTCCTCTTTTTCTTCTTCTTATGAATACTCAGCCACTTTATCTGGTTCCAAACCAGGATCAGATAGATTCTTAGGTCCTCTTGGATAATCAACAGGATTAAACTTTTTATAGAGTTGATCATTATCCTCAACCCACTGCTTCTTCCGGGGGTTCCAGCTTATCTTCATCCTTCTGATGATAGGCATGGATAAGCAGAAATCAAAATCCTCTAACTTTTCTTCATTCGGTCCAACCATCCCTTTGGCAACTAACATGGATGAAATCATCCTTGAGTAAAACAAGGAGGTGTATTTGGAAGTGACTTTGATCAGCTCACAGATATGGTTAATAACATACTTGCATAGTTTGATCTTATGACCATTCTTCAACAGGTGAATCAGGAACACATCCTGATACTTCATTACAGCAAAATCTTCTTTTCTCAGACTAATCAAATTTTGAACAAACTTGAACAGAAGTCTTGTCTCCCCATCTAATTCAGTAGATATGGCCCTTCTCTTGGTTACATTTCCATTAAGGATTTCCAAAGCATTATCCAGGTCAAAGATGTCGGTTGTTAGAGGAGGGTCTCTCTGGTAATCCTCACAAACTTCTTCATGTGGAATCCCTAGGCATGCAGCCCACAACCTCGAAGAGAAAGAGCACTTTTGACCATCTATCCATCTTGTCACCATAAATCTTTCTCCAAACTCAAAAGAAAACTTCACATATTGGTAGAATTGAGATACCAATCTCGGGTAAATTGGTCTATTCTGTCCAGAGAACCATTCAAGCCATCCTTGTTCTCTTAAAACTTTCAAAACTAAAGATTTTCTAGACATCAACCATTCAGGGAAAACTTCTTTTTCAGGTACAATAGTACGACTTACCAGGTTTGGGTTTAGAGGTCCTTCGGGAGCTATCCTTGGTATCTTCTTCTGTTTCTTAGTGCGGCGCTTCTCAAACGAGGGTGAAGATGGATGATTCATCCTTGGCATTCACTGAAGGTTCGAGCGAGAGGGAAGAGAAGGTTCAGGAGAGAGTTCGGGTAAGGAATCGAATGAAACCCTTAAGTTTTATCATTTGGGAATGTCAAACGTCATAAAAACAAAAATGCGGGAAATCAAATAGCGGTGAAATAAAAATTACCGCGATACGGGTTAAAATAAGAATATAAATAAATCTTCACGATGAGACCGTGAGTAGGCATTATAGTGTGATGAAAAACAGTCATCACGGTGAGACAGTTGGTGGTCGTCACGGTGAGACAGTAAGCATTCTGTGTAGTCATGGTGAGATAGTGAGTAGACAGATTGTGAGCATGAAACAGTAACTGTAACACAGTGAGTATGAAACCGTAAAGTAAAATACAGTAAAGTATTGAGCATTAAGATCAATAAGATATCTATTTATGATTAATCATACCAAGATCATGTATGATGTAGTCTAATCTTTCAGAATTTAATGGTTTAGTGAATATATCAGCAAGTTGATATTCAGTACCAATGAATTCCAAAGTGATATCACCTTTCTGATAATGATCCCTCAAAAAGTGATGTCTTACATCAATATGTTTTGTCCTAGAATGAGAGACAAGATTCTTAGAAATATTAATAGCACTTGTGTTGTCACAATTTATTGGGACATGTCTAAATTGATATCCATAGTCTAGTAATGTGTGTTTCATCCACAAAATTTGTGCACAACAACTTCCAGCAGCTATGTAATCAGCTTCTGCAGTAGATAATGCAACAGAATTTTGTTTCTTACTACACCATGATACTAGTGACTTTCCTAAAAAGTGACATGTTCCAGAGGTGCTTTTTCTATCTAACTTACATCCAGAAAAATCAGCATCAAAATAAATAATTAATTCAAATGATTGTCCTTTGGGATAGAATAGTCCTAAATTGAGAGTATGCTTGAGGTATTTGAAAATTCTCTTTACATCATTTAAATGTGACTCTTTAGGGTTTTCTTGAAAACAAGCACACATACACACACATAATATCAGGATGACTAGCAGTCAGGTAGAGTAGACTTCCAATCATTCCTCTATAAGTGGTTTGATCAATAGATTTACTATCTTCATCAAGATCCAACTTACAGGTGGTACTCATGGGAGTGTCACTACTTTTTGTGCTATCTAATCCAAAAAGTTTTAAAAGATCTCTAGTATATTTACTTTGAGTTAAAATAATTCCATCATCATTTTGAAAGATTTGAAATCCAAGAAAGAATCTGAGTTCTCTCATTAAACTCATTTCAAATTCATTTTGCATCATTTTAGAAAAATCAGTACATAGGGAATTTCTTGAATATCCAAAAATAATATCATCTACATAAATTTGTACAACTAAAACATCTTTAGAAATTCATTTTATAAAAATAGTAGGGTTAGCTATACCTTTTGTAAAGCCTTTAGAGATTAGAAAAGTACTTAATCTATCATACCAAGCTCTTGGAGCTTACTTTAAACCATATAAAGCTTTTGATAATTTGAAAATATGATTTGGAAAATGAGGGTTTGAGAATCCAGGTGGTTGTTCAACAAAAACATCCTCAACAATATATCCATTTAAGAATGCACTCTTGACATCCATTTGATATAGTTTGAAATTTAGATGTGCAACATAAGTAAGTAAAATTCTAATAGCTTCTAATCTGGCTACAGGAGCAAAAGTCTCCTCATAGTCAATTCCTTCCTCTTGACTATAGACTTGTGCAACTAGCCTAGCTTTGTTTCTAACTATGTTTCCAGATTCATCTACTTTATTTCTAAACACCCATTTAGTGCTTATGGTGAAAGTGTCCTTAGGTCTTTCAACAAGATTCTACACTTTATTTATTTCAAACTGATTGAGTTCTTCTTGAATAGAAATTACCCAAAATTCATTATTAATAGAATCATCAATGTTTTTAGGTTCAGGCTGTGACAAGAAGGCTTGATGTTCAACCTGATTTCTAAGAGAAGCTCTAGTCTGTGTCCCTCTATCAAGATTTCTTACAACAACATCTAAAGGATGATTCTTTATAATTCTAGTTGATCTAGTAAAGGAAGGACTAGAAATTTCAGGTTCATCTATAGGTTCAGGTTCCATAGCAGCAGATTCTGGAATATGTCCAGAACTGGATGTTTTTATAGCAGGTTCTTTAGATTTGTCATTAAGGTCCAGAATACTCAAATCTTCCTCAAGATTTTCAAGTGAGGTTTTAGGCTCATGTGGATCAGTTTCATCAAACTTGATGTGAACAAATTATTCTACACATTTGGTTCTTTTATTAAAGACTCTATAGGCTTTTCTAGTTAAAGAATATCCTAAAAAGATTCCTTCATCACTCTTTGAAGCAAACTTATCAATATTATATTTTTTATTTAGAATAAAAACTTTGCAGCCAAAGACTCTAAAGTAATTGACTCTAGGTTTTCTATTATTCCACAACTCATATGGGGTCTTCTTAAGAACAGGTCTAATTAAGACTCTATTAATAATATAAAAAGCTGTATTCACAGCTTCAGCCCAAAAGTAAATAGGTAGGTTATATTCATTAAGCATAGTTCTAGCAATTTCTTAAAGGGTTCTATTTCTTCTTTCTACTACACCATTCTGCTGAGGTGTCCTAGGAGTATAAAAGTTATGACTATAGGCATTGTGTGAGCAATAGGATTCAAATTCATGATTTTCAAACTCATGGCCATGATCACTTCTTAGAGTTTTAATCTTAAGTCCACTAAGATTTTCTACAGACTTGGAGTATTTAACAAAGTAAGAACAAACTTCACTTTTGTGAGCTAAGAAGTATATCGAAGTATATCTAAAAAAGTCATCTACTAGGACATAGACATAGTGCTTCCCATTTAAGCTAGAAACTCTAGATGGTCCAAATAGATCCATGTGAACCAACTCGATAGGTTGAGAAGTTGGGACTTATTTCTTTGGTTTGAAAGATATTTTGTGTTGCTTTCCCTTTTGAAAGGGATTACACACTTTGTTATTTGGAAACTCAAGTTTGGGTAAGTCTCTAACTAAGTTCTTCCTAGTTAGTTTCCTAAGTGAGTGTATATTGCAGTGTCCTAATCTCTTATTCCACAACCATGACTCTTTATGAAAGGCATTTAAACAAGTAACATTTTTTTAGCTAAGGAATTTAAATCAACATCATAAACATTTTCATTTCTTAAAGCAGAAAAGACTAAAAATTTTTTAGAATTAAAAACATTACAGGAATCATTTTTAAATTTGACATTAAAACCATCATCACACAACTGAGAAATACTTAACAGATTATATTTTAGTCCATCAACAAATAAAACTTTAGAAATTAAAACTGAATTAGTGTTACCAATTTGTCCTAGGCCGATGATCTTTCCTTTAGAATTATCACCAAAGGTGACATAACATCCATCAAACTTTATTAAACTCTTGAAACATGAGTAATACCCAGACATGTGTCTTGAACATCCACTGTCCAAATACCATGTTTTCTTGTGGGAACTCTTCAAGAAGGTTTCCTACAAAACAGTTTTAGATAGAGTATGATTTTGGTACCCAGATCTTCTTGGGTCCAGACAAGTTAACAATCAATGATTTTGGTACCCAAATTTGTCTTATGGGTCTCATATAATTTACAGAATCAATAGATTTTGAAAGATAAACTCTATTTGATCTATAACTATGTGAATAACTAGTTGAAGCCTAGGGATTTCTAGAACTAGAACTAGAAGTATTCTGTCCAGATTTAGGAATAAAGCTATTCTTAGTAAACTGTCTCTATCCAGGTTTGTATCCTATTCCAGTAGTGTATTTTGGTGCCACTTTCTTTCCTAGCATTTGAGTTAGTGTATCCTTTCCATTTGTGAACTTCTCTAAGTCCTTTCTAAGTTGCTCATTTGACATTTTCAGTTCAGTGTTCTCCTTTAACAGTTGAGAATTTTTCTCTTTTTCAATAGTAAGTTCGGTTTTAACAGTAGTAGTGAGAGCATGCTGTTTCTTTAATTATTTGTATTTATCGTTAAGTTCATTGCATGTCTCTTCCAGCATATTACAATATTCAAATAATTCCTCACTATTCATGTTTTCAGAATCAAAATCAGATTCTGCATCATCTCCAGAATAATAAGAATTTAAAAGAGGAGTATCTAAGGTTACCTCAGATGTGTTTGTCATGAAACACATGTTGGCACAATTCTTTTCAGAATTAGACATTTCAGATTCACTTGTGCTGTCTTCAGAAGCACTCCAGGTAGCCTTCATAGCTTTCTTGTACTTACTGTCATTGTAATCATATTTCTTCTTGAATTTTAGCTTTGGGCAGTCTGCCTTACTGTGTCCTTTTCTTTTGCACTCATAGAAAACAACTTCATCACTTTTATCTGGCTTTTTCCAGTCCTTCTTCCAATGCCCCTTATTGTCATACTTTCCTTTGTAATTTGTTTTTTCTGAAAAATTTCTTCTTCCTATAAAATTTCTTAATCCTTCTGGCTATTTGAGCCATTTCAGCATCACTATCAGAGTCTGAGATTTCACTTGTTGAACTATCAGTTTGTATTTGAGCTTTTTCTTTGTCCTTGTTCTTTGAAGCAGTAGTCTTGAAAGCCACTGATTTCCTTTTTGGTTCATTCTCTTCCTCTTTATTCACCTTGATTTCTTCCTCATACATCATAATCCTACCAATGAGTTCTTTGACAGGTAGAGTAGCAATGTTACATGACTCTCTGATTGAAACAGATATGCCTCTCCATCGATCTGGTAAACATCTCAGTATCCTCATAATTTGTTCTTTTGCTGGAATAGCTTTAATGAGTGAATTCATTGTATTGACTATCTCATTAAACCTAATATACATACCAAAAATGGGTTCATCAGTCTTCATTTTAAAATTATCATATTTAATGGTATAAATATTTAATCTCATTTCTTTAACATTGGTTGTTCCTTCATGAGAAACACCTAAGGTATCCCAAATTTCAAAATCAGTTTTGCAAGCAGGAATTCTGTTAAACTCTTCATCTCCTAGAGCACAGTACAGGGCATTCATAGCTTTGCAATTATTATTGTAGGCAATCTTTGTAGGTTCATACCAAGTTGTTCTTTCAGTATTTAGAATTTTATATTGAGATTCTATAGCAGTCCAGATATCAAAACCCATGCTTTCTAAATGAATTTTCATCTTAAGCTTCCACTGAGCATAGTTTGTACCATTGAAGAAAGGTGGCCTATTAGTAGCAGCACCCTCTAGTCTATTATCCATAACTAGATTTTAGAAAATATAATTAAAGAGATAAAATTTAGAACTAATAGAAATTTAAGATCTTTAAAGATGCAACTAAAATCACATTTGAAAAACAGAGTATTTCAAAAATCCTTAAACAAAAACAACCTTTGATACCAAATGTTGGTCGGAGTGGATACTCAAGAGGGGGGAGTGAATTGAGTTCCAATTAAAATTTCTGTTAAAATATTGTCTATTTAAAATCCCCCAATTTATAAAACAAGTTAAAATGTAGTGAATTTATACAGATTGTAAATGTTCACTTAGCTTCTCAAAGACTGATTAGGTCTCAGTTAATTTAACCACAAGATCAAACTAACTTTTGAAACTAACCTACTAAATTACAATAAGTGTAAACACTTGCTAATTTAACTATCAAAGTAGCTTTAAAATAGTTTTGTATTTCAAATTAATAAGCAGTGGAATATATATATATGTAATACTTATAGACTTAAAATAAAATCACAACAAAGTTAACCAAGAGGTTCAGTCTCAAGCCGAGACTTAGTCCTCTCAAATTTATATAAATTTGATCCACACCCTGGATCGGGGTTAACAACAGTTTACACAGCTGTCTAGGTACAAAGAACTCTACCATAGTTCTTCGTGGGAAAAACAGACAACAGCTCATAGGCTGTTCAGGTCTTACTCTACCTCTACCACAATTCACAGTGGGAAACAAAAGAGTTATGGAGTTTAAGTGAGGATTTAAGAATCCTCCAGTTTAGCACAGGAGACAGTGTGTGTGTAAAGTAAACAGGATACACACACTGCTCGAAGGTAAATAAACAAATCACTTAGAGAGAATAGATATGAGTTTAGAAAGCTCTAGTGATTAGCAATGTAGCTTTGGACTCATTGGATTCAGCAGAATTGCTTCTTAGTCATTCTATGGTTTTTCTGTTGAAAAATAGAGTGTCGTAGTTCAGCTTGTATTCTAAAAGAGTGAAAATGATCTCTTGATTTGTCATGTGTTCTTCAGTGATGTTGGATTGCATTCATGCGAGTTCTTTGAAAGTATTGCAATCTTCTTCTTGATCAGGACAATGCTCTCTGGCGTATGTAAGTTCTTCTTGTTGTATCATCACACTTTTCTCACTTCACTTCTTTCACGTGTACTGTATCTTAATCTTTCTTATATTCCTCAAGTTCTGGCAGTAGGAATGATTCCCTTTTCATAAGTACGAGATATGGTGTCCTGACATGCCAACAACTATCATTAAATAACATTAATTGCATTAAAAACATCAAATATGACCATTATCATTATTTAAATAATATTGACAAAAAGTTAAGAAACAGTGTCACAATGATTATGTAAACGGTTTCTTCTTCATGGTATATGGTTCACGGTATGAGCTTCACGGCATGAACTTCACGGTATGTCCATGTCACGATGTCTAGCTCACGGTGTCGAGGTCACGGTTTGTCCTTCACGGTGTCTGGGTCACGGTGAGTCCTTCACGGTGTCTGGGTCACGGTGAGTCCTTCACGGTGTCTGGGTTACGGTGAGTCCTTCACGGTGTCTGGGTGACGGTGAGTCCTTCACGGTGTCTGGGTCACGGTGAGTCCTTCACGGTGTCTGGGTCACGGTGTCTGGGTCACGGTGTCTGGGTCACGGTGAGTCCATACTTAGAAAAATATTTGTATTTGGACTTAGACAGTAATATGCAGAATATGGATTAAGTTTAATCATTAGAGAGTAAGAGAACTTGAATCATAAATATAAAGGCGTGATAATATATGTGATATTTGTAATCATGCATAAGACTTGTAACTAATAAAGAGAGTAATTAACATCCATAATATTTGTTATCATTAAAACTTGATGTGTAGTTATTATTGAGATTGAAGAGCATTAGCAAGATGTGCAATGAAGATTGAGATTAATTAATAGTAATAGGATTTGTGATCATTAAAACATGATTAACACATGAGCAGTCCAACACATTTTGTGCTGTTTATAGAGACATTGTTGGTTTCAGTGTACAAGAGTAGTATATTAAAAAACATTAGAAGGATAAAAGCTAGTGACAACGACATTGTATATATGTAACAAAGAAGGATCACAAGATAATAAAAACGTGATATCAATGTCAAATATCCATGTGCTAAAATAAGGATAGATTGACTTGTATGAATGAAAATTGTTTACATATCCAATCAACAATATGAGTGTAGAAAATTTATTGAGAATCATAACCACTCATTACATTCTCTAGACACCTTGCTTTTGATGTGGTTATGATGACATATTAATGATGCACAAAGTGAAAAGTTTGATTTAAATGATAAAGATAGTTTAAATACCAATGATTCATTTTCACTTATAACAACCATTGCATGCGGTCTTGAGAGTGCTGGATATACACAATTGTACTAACAATTTTTTTTGTAGTCCAAAGGTAGAGGGAGTTTCTTCTAGATGATGTTGATGGTATGCTACAATACCTAGAGAAGCAATCAAGGGAGAAAACATCATTTTTATAGTCAGTGCAATTTGGCATGTGTTTTCAAATTTCTATTCTTTTTTGGATTGATCCCAAAATTAAAGTGGATTATTAAAATTTTAGAGATGTTGTGTTTGAAACTACTTTCAACACAAATAAGGAGTGTAGGCCTTTGACAATATTTTTTGGCATAAAAAATCATAAAAAGATTATAATTTTTGGTTCACCATTGTTATATGTCGAGACAATAAACTTATCTAGTTGGTTATTCAATAGATTTATTTATTTTCATAGTGGAAAGATTCCCAAGATGATTTTCACTAATCAAGATGCAACCATGTTTAAATCCAATGCTTTAACCTTACCTAAAACGTGAAACGACTTATGTACTTGGCACTTAATACAAAATGAAATTAAACACTTAGGTCCTATAATGAAATATGGGACAAAATTCTTGAAAAAATTCAAGAAGTGCATGTGTGGGGATGAGGATAGTTCAAAATATGAGGATTTATGGAAATAAATCCAAGAAGAATGTGGTAATAGAAATTATACATGGTTAGAAGGTGTGTATAAGTTAAGGTAAAAACAAGTTCATTTTTTTATGAAGTCTGCATTAACATTAGGCATTCAAATCACATAATTGACTGAGGGTTTCAATGGTGTATTAAAGGATTACTTGCATCACAAGCTTAGTGTCTTGGAATTCTTCATACAAATTGATTGTGTGTTGGAGAAGAATCAATATCGAGAAATGAAGGCTGCATTTGAGGGTAGGGAAAATCTCCCACACAATAAGTTTCTATATTATTCAATCATGGTTTAATAAATTCAATTTTACACTCAAAAAATATTCAATCATTTTCAGTATGAACACCAGCTCTATTGTGATTGTTGCCTTACGTCTTATAATGAAACTATTGTCCCAAAACATTTGTTTCCGGGATGAATGGTTCATCAAATGAATTTTTAGTTTTAGTATACCATGATTCACATGTCATATTAAGTTATAGTTGCATGGAATTTGATTTTTATGGGTATTTATGTTTCCATGCATTGAAAATATTAGAGTATCCAGATGTATAGTACTTTATGGAATTATATATCCGTAAGAGATGGATTAGAAATAAACGTGACATCTACATGAAAAAAATGATTGTTAATAATCTTGAAGAGGATATGGTACCAAGAAAAGAAAAATTTTACCAACCTTTTCCATGAATGGAAATAAAACTTGTGATGAAACCATGTGAGTTTGCCCAAGGATATATGATTGGGTTGTCAAATCTAAAAAATTATGCCCGAGAATTATGGGAAGATAGAAATAATTTACCCCTTGGACAATGAAAAAATACTAACATAGAATTTAGACAATAATATAAAAAAATATTCATGAAGAAAGATAAAAGGAAAGGCGGTTACAAGTTAAAAAGTTGTCTAAAGCAGAAAAAAAAACAAATCAAGAGTAGCCACAATATCAGAAAGTAATAGAACAAAAAAACTGTATGCAGATTTTATTTTATGATCTATGTTAATGAACAAATAATTTTTTTTGATGACATTCATACATAATGTCATCATGTTATAGAAGGGGAATTCTAAAGAACTATAGAATAGTGCCTTACTTGGTGATCCTATCATAGATCTAAATCTAAGTATATAATTGCTATAAAATTAATAAAAATCAGTTGACTGATATGTACTTAATGATACTATTTTGAGGAGACACCTCTAGTGTAATGTAATCACATAGTTATAGGCGAAATCCATTTTCAGTAAGTGATCAACATATAGACATCACAATGGTAAGTTAATTATAATTATGTAAGAAAATTACTATTTCAGTATTTAGTTTTTAATATATAATTTATACTACGATTAAGAACCAAAAGGGAAATTTTAATCCATTTAGAGTAGAAAATTTGACAACTAATTACTCCTTTCTTGGATTCACCAAACCTAAAAACCATTTTTTTCAAAATTAGTTTCTGTATTAAAAAAATCCATTTTCTCAAAGCAACAAAGACAATAGTTTATATCAAATCGGAGGGGCAATTGCTAGTACCATTTACTCTGAAAACCAGATTTTGAATGAATTCACCTCAAATCAAATTAAACGTAAAAGTCTAGGAATTGACATCTTGATGGAAACATTCCCAATTTTAGAGAATGAATTGCTTTCACTATGGATTTCATCACAATATCTAACTGTTTTGGAAAACCATTTTTTTTAAATTTTGATGTGGGAAAGGGATTACATGCTTTATCCACTCTATCTATTTAAGATATTTGGTTTTCACTGGTGTGATCATTATTATCACATATTACATTAATATCATATTCATCAATATGTTGATACTATTATCTGTGATCCATTTATCACCTAAGATGTTTGTTTTTCACTATTTTAGTGTTATTATGTAAATTCAATATCAGCACTTGCAATTCAATCGGTATATTTTCATTGTCTTTAATATATCATTATCAAGAGATTATTCTCATCACTTCCTCATCATTTAATCTTTAAAAAAACCACTACAAGGGGACCATTGATACTCTTAATGCATTTCGGACATATGAATGACCACAAATTATTTAACACCCATAGAAAGAAAATCATAACAATAAATAATGGCAGATATCACTATAAAAATTTAATCATGAGACAGAGTGTGATATAGAAATCATTATAAAAATTCCCTTTGATGGAAATAAAAAATTAACCATTTCCACTCCCAACTTGTTCACAACAAATCAAACCATTTGAGCCTATTAATAGATAACCAAATTTCATCTTTGATGAAGAAACAATTCAACTATTTCCATCACTTCTCATGAAAATCAAATATTTATTCCTCTTATAATCTATCTCTGATGTTTTCCTTCCAGGATCATTTAGAAAATAATGTACCATAGGCATCCATCAGTCATTAACATCCCCTTCACTTAATTTTTCTACCACTATAGCTCCTATTTCCTAACATTCCATTACATAACAAACAATGTCGCTACAATCCAAATTGGTGTCTCCCTATTGTGACATATTTTCAATCTTTAAATTCTATTTATGTTGGTTAACATATTTTAGGAATAACATGACCTAGTTTTCTAAATATGATTTCTATAAAAAATGATTGACAAGTCCATATTTAAATGAATTTAAAAAAGTTTTGAAGAATGAATATATTATTACTAAATTGACTTCTTCTTTGAGAAGGATCACAAGATCTTGCTCCTCAAATAAGTTTCATCGAGTTATAATATCTAAACATCATATTTTTCATATCCAAGACTAGAAAAGTTAGATGGATATTTTTAGGGTTTATCGGGTAGAATAAAAATGAATAGCTCCTCATACCATCAAATATTGATTCAATAGGCTTTCCTTAAATTTCTCATTTTTTGGATGCATAACTCCCTAAAAACTAAAATAAAATCAACTAAATTAATCTACTTATTGTTATAAAAGAACCTAGAATTCTCTAATATAAATTGGGGAATATATGGAAATTCATTAGGTCAAAAGTGAACTTTAATATTATACTGTAAATGTTTTTTAAAGGAATAACTTTCTATTTTTGTAATGACCACCATACTGTGTAGCTGACATCTCTATTCAATTATGACTATGTAAGAACCAATGACCTATTTCCAAAAACATAACTTATTAAATCATAAAAAATCAATACTGGATAAGTAAAATGATAATATAACATGCATCATATTAGATGTGTACATTTTATTTAATATATCAATATCATTCTTCGCATTGATTTGATATGATTTTTTAGTAGATTCCTAGACTATCATTCTATTTCCACAGATTTCATTTCTATTTTCTATATAGAGTAAAATATTTAAGAATAAATTATAACTATGTAAAGGGAGTAACATTACCTATCTCCATTAATATAAAACAGTACTTGAAGCAGCCTCATACCATTATTTATGACTATAGAACATTGGTTACCCACATTAGTAGTATATGGGACAATTTTTGGGGTAGTGTAAGTCTCTTCTTGGCATCCATGCACACACACACACAAATATATATATTCTTTGGCCTCCTTAACCTTCCCTTTACATCCCCAATTAGTGATGTTTATTTTTTAGAAGATGAAATGGTTGCACTGGCCTCCTCATGACCTTTTTATTCTTTTATACATACTTATTCTTCAACGATATCTTCCAAGACATCTTCATCTCCTTGTATTATCTCTTTACTACTTTATTCCCTTACAACTGTGTCCTCTCCATGAATTTCTTATGTGCTTCCCTCTATAGTAGATTTTGAAGTTTTATTTTTTTCTTTATCAAATTGGATAATTCCAACCACCTATTCATCAGTTTCTTTATCCTCCGTAGAAACTACCCTTATCTATTATTTATCCTTAAACTTCAATCTATGTCTCAACAACACAATTTTTTTATTCTTAAATTTTAATTAAGATTATATTCTATTCACCTTTTTTTAATTTTTTTACATTTTCTAAATAATATCTCACAATATCCTCATGTGTGACATCTTTCCCCTATACTTTGATAGAAAACAAAGGTTGTTTTTCAAGTGACAACTGACTGAACAACTTTTTTAACCTCAGAAGGACAAGATTGCAACATTTAGTTATGTAATTTCATGTTAAGAGTATACATTAATCCAAGCATGATTATGCACTTTAAAGAACCAATGATTATTTTGAAATTAAATTTCTATTCAGAAACCTATTCTAGTAATACTACCTTAGTTGTTTCTTGTAGAGTAGCATCAATATCTTATAGGTTCCACCTAAAAAATGATTGAGTGCCCTCTATTTTCACTGGAACATTACCTACATTTTCAACATACCGATATTATATTAGTGAATAGTGTTAGGAATAGTTCAACTCACTTCATAAAACAATAAAATTTAAATGAAGTTTCACAACTTATCAATAAACTGACAACAAACCTATAACATTAAATAGATTGTTGTAATTTTTTCACTGATCTAATCAGTGACACATGAATACCAATAGCCCAAAAAAATCTCTTTACTTTTAAAATGCATTCAAAAATATATTATAAAATTATAACCCACATAGGACTTGTATGTGGGGAAGATTAATGTGGAACATGAAAATAGGAAAAGAAAACATGTGAGTGATAGAAATATTACTCTTGACTACCTTCAACAGTTACAATAATTACTTTCCTTAACAATCCTTATGATAAAAGATGACTAGAATGTGCAAATGTCCTTCTCAATTGTGGTGAAATATTTTTCCTTAATGTATAAGCATCTAACAATGTTATATTACTATCCTTAATGCCTAATACCTGACATATGTCAGAGCTATTAAATTCAATATCCTTCCAGCTACATTATTATTTTTTAAATATATATCATACCTATAACTAACAATAAAAATGCCATCATTTTTTTACAATCATTGAAGGGAAATATATTATTAATAAACACTTTAAATAGGTTCCAAAATGGAATCATTTTAAGAAAAATGATGTTATGGTCACTAATCTTTAGACTAATATTATAAAATATTTTCCAAAAACCAGTCATCAAAGACCTATAATGGCTGGTAGATGATGTAGGTGATTATTTTTCATAAAAAATAGTATCTAATAAATTAAAATCTTTTTTTAAAATAAAACATAATATATAGATATTACCACTAGAAACTCATAGTGGAAATTCCCATAAAAAATTCTTAGTTTCAATTCAATTGGAAATTCCCACTGGAGATTCATAGATGATATTTCCAGTTTGAATAAATTAGAAACAAAAGTTTTTTTGGAATTAATTAGAAATTTCTAGTGCATATAAATTCCCATTGTAAATTTTTAGTGGATATTTCTGCTAGAAAAAAACCCAATGGAAATTTACACTTCAATTAAATTTTCAATTATAGGAGAAAATTTTCAGATGACATTTTCATTTGGAATTAATTGGAAATTACAAGAGAATTATTTAGAATCAATTAGTCCAAATTTATAGTGGAAATTACTACTAGGAATTCTTAGTGGAAACTTCTAATGGTTGGTAATTTCGAGTTGTATTCAATTCGAAATTCCAACTAGAAATTTACAGATGAAATTTCTACATGGAATCAATTTTATATTGAAAAAATGTCATTTGGAATCAATTTATATAAATTTCTGGTAGAAATTCCCACTAGGAATTCCCAATGGAATGTGCCATTGAAAGTTCCCAATGGAAATTCCTTGTGGAAATTTCTAGTGGAAACTCCCAATGTAATTTCCCAATAGAAATTTCCAATTGTATTAAATTTGAAATTCCTAATTGAAATTACCGATTGTATTCAATTTAAAATCCCAACTGGAAATTACAGATAAAATTTCCACTTTGAATCAATTAGAAATTACAAATCAGTTCCACTAAATCAATTGAATATTTCTAGTGATAATTAAAAATATAAAATCCCAATGAAAATTTCCTATAGAAATTCCCATAAAAAATTCCTAGTGGGAATTCCAAATAGAAATTCTTAGTGGAAATTCTAAGTTTAAATTCACATTAAAAATTTCCAATGGAAATTCCAAGTGTAAATTTCTAGTGGAAATTACTAGTGGAAATTCAATTAAAAAATCCAACATGTTAGTTATTGTAATAAATTGAAAATTTTAGTTTATAGAAATTACCACTATTAATTCCAAGTGGAAAATTCCAATAAAAAATTCCTTTGGAAATTCCCAGTGGAAATTCCCAGTTTAAATCACCAATTATATTGTTTTTGAAATTTGAACTGTAAATTTCCAAATGGAATTTTAATTTTGAATTAAGTGGAAATTAAAAATCAATTATTTGGATTCATTTGGATACTCTTAGTTGAAATTTCCCCTTTGATTTAATTTTAATTTCTAACAGGAAATTACTAAATGACATTTTTTCTTTGAATAAATTAGAAATCAAGAGTAAATCGAAAATTACTAGTGGGAATTTTTAGTGGAAATACCAACTGCAAATTTCCACTAGGAATTTCCATATTACCACTTTGAATAAATTTGAAATTTTTAGTGTATAAGAATTACCAATAGAAATTTTCAGTGGAAATTTGTAATAGAAATTCCCAGTAGAAAATCCCAATAGAAATTACTTGTTGTATTCAATTTAAAATTCCTACTGAAAATTACCAGATTTTTTTTTTACTTTAAATAAATTGGAAATTATAAATGAGTTCCTTTGAATCATTTGAAAATTCATAGTGGGAATTTACACATCTATTCAATTTTAAATTCGAGCTGAAAATTTATAAATTACATTTAAACTTTGAATCAATTGGAAATTAAGAATAAATTGAAAAATTTTAGTGGAAATTTTAACTGGAAATTCTCACCAGAAATTTCTATATGACCACTTTGAATCAATTGGAAATATTGAGTAAATAAAAATTCCCACTACTAATTCCCAATGGAAAGTACCCATTGAAATTATTTATAGGAATTACAAGTTGTATTCTATTTCAAATCCCAACTGGAAATTTCAGATTACATTTCCACTTTAAATTAATTGAAAATTTAAAATTAGTTCCTTTGAATCGATTGAAAATTTCTAGTGGGAATTGCAACTATAAAATCCAAGTAAAAATTTCTAGTGGGAATCCCCATTAGAAATACCTAGTGGAAATTTATATTTTGAATTTGTATAGAAAATTCACAGTGTAAATTCCAAGTGAAAATTTACAGTGGAAATTCCTAGTCAGAATTCAATTGAGAATTCCAGCTGGTTAGTTGTTGGAATCAATTGAAATTTCTAGTTTATAGAAATTTCCACCAAGAATTCAAAGTGGAAATTTTTATTGAAAATTCCTAGTGGAAACTCCCAGTGTAAATTTTTTATTGAAATTATCAGTTGTATTCAATTTGAAATTCCATTTAGAATTTTTTTGATAACATTTCCATTTTGAACTAATTAGAAATTTAAAATAAGTTATTTTAATCATTTGTAAACTCCCAAAGGAAATTTACACTTTGATTCAATTTTAAATTATAACTAAAAATTTCCAAATGAGATTTCCACTTTGAATAAATTAGAAATGAAAAAATTACTAGTGGAAATTTCTAGTGGAAATAGGAACTACAAATTGACATTAAAAATTTTCATATGACCACTTTGAATCAATTATAAATTTTAGTGTATAGAAATTTTCACTGGGAATTCCCAGTCAAAATAACCAGTTGCATTCAATTTGAAATCCCAACTAGAAATTTCTAGATGCATTTCCCCTTTGAATCAATTAGAAATTAAAAACCAGTTCTTTAGAATCATTTGGATACTCATAATGGAAATTTCCACTATTATTTAATTTAAATTCTAACTGAAAATTAAAAAGTGAAATTTTCACTTTGAATCAATTAAAAATATAAAATCAATTGAAAATTATTTAAGGGAATTTTAAGTAAAAATACCAACTGCAAATGGATACTAGAAATTTCCATATGATCAATTTGAATTAATTGGATATTTTGAGTGTATAGAAATTTCCATGAAGAATTCGTTGTGGAAATTTTGAGTGGTAATTTTCCGTGGAAACTCCTAGAAAAAAATCTTAGTGGAAATTACCAGTTTTATTCAATTTTAAATTCTAGTTATAATTTTCCTAATGATATTTCCACTTTGGATCAATTATAAATTAGAAATAAGTTCTTTGGAATAATTTGAAAATTTAAAATAGAAATTTATGGTTTATTAAATTTTAAATTCAACTATAAATTTCCAAATGAAATTTCCACTTTAAATCAATTAGAAATTAGTAATCAATTGAAAATTTATAATGAGAATTTCTAGTTGAAATTCATAGTGGAAATTATGACTTTAAATTCCCATAACAAATTTCTATATGAACACTTTGAATCAATTGGAAATATTGAGTGCATATAAATTACCACTGAGAATTACTAGTGGAAACATCCAGTGGAAATTCTCAGTGTGAATTTCTAGTTATATTCAATTTGAAATTCAAAATAGAAATTTACAGATGTCATTTTAACTTTGAATCCATCAAAAATTAAAAATAATCTCTTTGAAATCATTTGAAAATTCCCACTATAAATTTTCACTTAAATTCAATTTAATATTACAACTAAAAATTTCTAAATGATATTTACATTTTCAATCAATTAGAAATTATAAATCATTTTGTTGGAATTAATTCAAAATTTCATGTGGAAATTCCTAGTGGAAATTGCCACTGAAAATTGAGAGTGGAAATTGTAAGAAAAAATCACAATGGAAAATGCATATTGCCACTAGGAACGGAAATTTACACTGAAAATTTCTAGTTGAATACGCCACTTGAAAACAACCAATAGTAAGTTCATTGTGTCTAATTTTTCCTGAAAAAAATGAATAAAAACCTATGTTTTTCAAGTTTATTCATCATAACCAAGTACGACTCTAAGTTATAACTTCCAAAAATTTATAAAAAAACCAATGAACATAGAAATATAAATCACATAAACCTCCTATCATCTTTCATCACTTCCCATGGGAAACCTAGTCCGCATCACTATTAAAAAAAATGCTCTCCTTCAATTCGAGTGACAGTGGAGATAAAGCCATCGAGTCATCGATATTGCATGATTCAAGTGAGGGTTCATGATAAGAATAAAGGGTTCACTAGATCACTGATGATGTCATCCATAGAGTACTTTATTCTTCTGATCTCACTCATTCTACCCAGTGCGGTCCTCAAATCGTCATCCAAGTCATCACCAGAGGGTTTTTCGAAGGGTTAGAGAAAGGGTTTGCAGTCACCGAGGAGTTCGAGCACCATTTTTTTCGCCTCTCCAGACTAGGACCTATCAACCCATTTTGAATTTTAGGCCCAACGTCTCATTGAATAACCAAAAATAATGGTTGATGCATGGCCTCCATCCAATTGTCAACCTAAGAGTGAGGTTGAGAGGCAAACCTGAGACGATTTTTTCTCATGACCATTTATCTGAATATATATTAATAGTAATAAGTTATCAATTAATAAGTAATAATTATTAATTAAAATTTATTAGTTATTAATTATTAATTATTTTTTTCTAATTACTAATTGTTGATTATTAATTATCATTAATAATTAATAATTATAAAGTATTTATTTTTTTAAATAGAAAATATTGACTGTTAAATGTTAATTATTATTAAATTTTAAATTTTAATTATTAATCAATTATTAAATATTAAATATTATTAAAAATTAACTAGTAATTAGCCATAATTAATTAGTAAATAATAATAATTATATATTAATTAATTATCTATTAATAATTATTATGAAATCAAAGACCTCTTTTCAATCTGAGTAAAGGGAGACCCATTCTACAGCCCAAAGGCCCAAGGCCAAGTGGTCTAAGAACATAACCCAAAGGGCTTGTGCAGTATCATGCCTGCATCATCCTATCAGCATCACCAGGCATGTGTCATGCCTACATCATTGCCTACCTGCATCATGCCTACGTCACTGCCTGTGTCATAAATCCGCAAGAGACAATGTCACGATTTGAACCCTTGTCTTTTGGATACAGGATTATGAGGTTTACCACTCAGGCACCACTCCAACTGCAATTATTCATTAATAATTATAAGTTACTTATAATTAATAATTAATATTTTTTTACTAATTTTTAATTAAATATTAATTATTAATTATTGATTTTTAATTAAAAAATAAAAAATATTACTTCATAATTATTAATTATTTACTATATATAAAATATTAATGACATTTATTAATTATTATGCATTTATAACTTATTTATAAGTAAATATTAAATATAATATATTAAATATTATTCATTTTCTTGAAATATAATTTCCCAAGTGTGACCTTTTTGAACCCTCCACACCAGGAAACCCCCGTCCCCACGAAGTGATCACTCCAGAGAGAGCCCTAGCTGGGAAGGAGCCATTGCCAGCCGAGATGGTAGAGCGCCTCGGAGGGTGACGACCTGAGCGACGATGGTTCGACACAACAATCCATCAGCATAGGTGGGTCACACCTCCTTTTTCCCACCCAGTCAAGAACCAAGTGACCCGACAAGGCGAGTGGATCCCGAGGGAGAGGTTCACCCCAAAAGTGGACTTTAAGGATTCAAACCCTATACCACCTAAAGAACGACATGGTTATGCCCCTATCCTTCACCCCTACACTACCGCCGAAGCGACATAAATATTAAATATTAAATATTATTCATTATTCCTTATTTAATAAAAATAATTAGTCATTAATTATTAGATAAAGAATATTAATTATTAATGGTTAATTGTTTAGTATATATTATTAATTAGTATTTACAAGTTAATAATTAAATAACAAATAACAAATAATAATAATTAATTATTAATTTTTAATTAATAAATATTAATTATTAATTAATAATAATAATAATTAAGTACTAAGTATTTATTATTTAGTAATAAGTAATTATTAATTATTAATTTCTAATCATTCATTATAATTTAAAAATAATAATAAATCATCAATCATTATTTATTAATTATTATATATTCATTATTAATCGTTAAGTTTTAATTATTATTTAATAATTATATATTATTATTTATTAATTGATAAATATTAATCACGAATTATTAATTATTAATTATTACAAGTTATAAATTATTTTACCTTTTTATATTAATTATTAATTATTATAAATTATTATTTTTTTATTTTCATTTTTATTTTATTTTTTTCTCTTTTTTTCCTTCTAACGGCACCATACTTCATTATCCGCGCACTGCTAGGAGCGGGAAGTAACATTGCCCTGTCAAACTAGTCTCACGCGGTGCCTTTCACTTTAGAAACCACCCAACGCCAAACCTTGGAATGGGCCAAGAAGCTTTACTCCATCAACCAACCCCAAATTCCAACACCATAATGTCCTCAACTTGAGTGACAAACCCGCTAGAATGGGATAAACAATTATTATCAATTATTAGTTATTACATAATTATTAATAATAAATAATAAATAATAAATAATTTTTAACTTTTAATCATTATTTTATAATTATTCTAAATTATAAATTATTAAATAATTATCATTTATCAATTATTATCAAATAATAATTAATAATTAAAACTTATTATTAATTAATTTTTAAGAATCAGTAATTTAGAAATTATAATTATTAATTTTTAATTTGGAATTTATAGTTTCATTTATAAGTTATTCAAATAATGTTTTGTTAGGTTTCAAAGGATCTAATGACACTCATTAAATATAAAAGAAGCAATTTTGAAATCTAAATCCAAGATTGACCATGAAAGAAATTGAATCTTTTGTATTATAAAATGAAGTAATCATGTAACTTTCACCAAAGATGACCGCTACATCTATATTCATTCCATGTGGTTTATAAAGATCACAAAAGAGGTAGTAGAATGACATCCCTCCTTTGAAGGTATCCACTATAACAACCCAAAATCTTATATAATGAATTCTCCTTCTCATTAAACATGTGTCATATTTATTAATATAGTATAATCTAAAATACATACCCATGTAATAAAAACAAAAAAAACTTCACTATATTAATTTAAAATGTGAAATTTAAATCATAATAAAATTAAAAAAAGTGTTAAATATAATAAAATAAATTATTGTCATAAAGAAAGCATTCTCATATTTTTGGTAAAACATATATGTTTTATTTTCATTTAATATATTTTAGGGATAATCATAAAACTTTTAAATAAAGTTTATTTTTATAAAATTGTTTTATAAGAAACTAGTTATTTTTATATAATGATAATATAATTTTATTAAATTAATAGAAATTTTTTAAATGATCAGAAATTTGACCATGTAATAAAAAATGATATTTTCTTTCATTGAATAATGATTTAATTTAAAAATTAAGATTTAGAAATTTATTTTGATAAAATGAATGATATTTTTTGAATCAATATTTAAAAATTAGAGTAGGGTTATTTTTTGGGATTTTTCTAAAAAAATTGATCTTTTGTGAATAGTAAAAAATACAGTTTTTTAAAAAAACATACGTTTTATGACATAATAAAGAACCTCTGTGATATTTTTTAACAAAGTTTTGTATTTTTTTAAACTAGCCCTTTTTAAAAGAATATCTTTGTTCTTCAGGATCGTTCGCAGTCTATCAGATTGAGTTTTTGTAAGAAAACTAAAAGTTTCTGAATGTTAGAATCCAAAAACAAAGGGAGAGAAAAGTTTGTTCCTTTGAGAAAGTTTTCTTCCAGACATAGGTTTTCAGACTAAGATGTACTAGATGTAGAAGGTGTAAAGAAGATGGAATCTGGAAGTTCTGTAAATTTATTGATCTGACACACCATTGGACTCAGATCCATCAACAAGAAGTTCAAGATTCATCAAACTCGATGTTGGCTAAAAATTCAGATGATGGTTTGCTGGTTTGTAATTCTCAAATATTATAAGTTGTCTGTAGAACTTGTGATGCAAGAATTATGAATAAAAGGGGGAGAATCGGTGAAACCAATCATATTGAGTTTTGTGTTGAGTCAATAAGGTTTTCCTTATGACTTTTTCCATTCCTCATGTAAAGGGGAAGATTGTTATGTCATTAAGGTATCCTTATGACTTTACTATTTCTCTTGTTTTAAAAATCACACACCTTATTTCAAGGCAAAACTCATTTTACCCTTGTTTTACTTCTATAAGGAAAATTTCCTTCTCCAAGGAAATTTACCCTTGCCTTGATTTTATTATTCAATCAAAATTTTTCTAAGTATAAAATTCAGACTGTAATCTAAAACCTCAGAATCCTATAATTACTTAAGTATGATGAATTCTATTTTAGAATCTGAATTCTCAGAATTTTGGATACGAACTATCATGAAGTTCCACTCCAAATTCTGGATACGAACTCTCATGAATTTCTACTCCGAATTCTGGATACGAACTCTCACGAAGTTCCACTCTGAATTCTAGATACGAACTCTCATGAAGTTCCACTCTGAATACCAGATACGAACTCTTCTAAGTTATGACTCTGAATTCTGATTATGAATTCTGGTTACAAACTTCTCTAAGTTCTGACTCTGAGTTCTTTGAATTCATACTCCTAATTCTCATGAGTTCTTACACCGAATTCTCATGAACTCTGACTCCTAACTTTGTAAGTTCTAGTTTCGAATTATGGTGAAATCAGACTCTGAATTTCCTTGAAATTCAGACTTCGGATTTCTACAGAATTCAGGTTCCAAATTCCTATAAAACAAAATACGATTATTCTTAAGTTATAGACTCCGAATTCATTTTTTACCTACACTCCGAACTTTATCTTTCTCCATTCCGAACTTTCATTTTCTCCATTCCGAATATCAGTTTAGTTATACTTACACTTGTCCTATTAAAAAATGATGTCGTTCTTTCAGTTATTGACTAACCGTTATTTGAGTGACACGTGTACATGTCCCTCCAAAATTCATGGAATAATTCGACCATTGGAGGAGGGATCCGACCGTTGGAGCTGTGCCTATAAATAGGATTTCATTTAAACGTGCTCAGAACTTTTGGAATTTTGATGCTCAGAACCTCCTGAATTGATTTCTATAGAGAGAGACTCTTATAAACTCTCAAGCTTCGGGCAGAAAGTTTAAACAGATTGTTCAAACTTTTCCTTGTGCAGATTTGTTTCATGCGACTCCGATTGTTGCTGTGTACAACCGAAGGCTTCCAGGGATAGAAAGACAGAGGTTCCAACACCTTGAATTTGAGGGCTTCCTTTCTGAAGAAGACAGAGGTGCCGACTACCTGATAGTTGAGGGCTTGCAGGTATAACAATATAGACTCCAATCTTCATATCGAGGGCTTACCCTGGTGTGGGTAAGACAAAATTTCTTGAAAGTATAAATCAAGGGACCTTTATCCAAGGTTGTTTTATACCCTTCTATTTGGGTTAAAAGTCTTACTATTGTTACTTGTTTTTGTTACAAGTTTTTCCGCTGCATTTGTATTGTTGAGGAAAGTGTACTATCTTATACTTCCTCACTCTTGTACTCTGATTTAGTTAGATTCTATACGCTTTAAGGTAGAATCTTCATCTTTGTAAACTTTTATTAAGTTTCTATTTCGGAATCATTTTTCCGGAATTTAGCAAGTGATTAGAACTTAGAGGTCTTGTGAATTATCTTGTTTAACCTTGTTAAACATAAACATATTTAAAAGTTCCAAAGGAATTTTTTAAAAGACACAATTCACCCCCCTCTTGTATCTGAGAATCTCATTCTTATTTCGATCCTAAATTTGGTATTATAGAGTATATCATACTCAAACATACCATCTCAACACTTGGTATCAGAGGTTAGAAACCTCAAACCCTGTACCAATTCAATAATTGGTATCAGAGCTTTCGGTACAATCTAAATTAATATCATGATTAGTTTCAGAAGATATTCTTTGGAATAGGATTTTTTGGAATTGACATTTCCAGATTCATTTTTTCAGAATTTATTTTTCAGACTCATAGTTCTGATTCACTTTTTATTAAAAATACTCTTGCTCCATATTTTCTTGCTTAAGAATTTTTTCCTTGTTTACAAACTTTTTCTACTAATAATTTTTTGTGGAAAGACTTTTCTTAAAGATGGCAGGAATCAATGTTGGTTCCATAGATAATATCAATCCAACCAGACCACCTATCTTTGATGGTAATGATTATGAATATTGGAGAGATCACATGAAGACTTTCATTATCAACACTGGGGTTGAAAATTTCGTTATGCTTACTGGTGGATACAAAATTCCTGATAAAGAAGTTAGTTCTTTTAAAAATCAAGAAAATCATGATTATCAACTGAACTATATGGTACATAATACTTTACTTTGTTCAATGACTAGAAATATATATATCCAAATTTCATCTTGTGAAGCAGAAAATTCTATATGGAAGAAACTCGAAGTTACTCACTTTGGAACTTCCAAAGTAATTGAGACCATAAGCGCCATGCTTAGAGATGAATATCATGGTTTTAGTTTTCCTTATGGAAAACCCATATGCAAGGTGAAACAGAGATTCATGACTATTGTGAATAGTTTACAATCAATGAGTGAAAAAGGATTGGATGATGAAGCTCTTGTTGATAAGATAATCGATATCATGCCGAATGAGTAGGAATCTAAAAGGACTGCAATTGATGAGAATATAAAGGTTACTCAGATCACCCTTGATGAGCTATTTGGAACTCTTCTTCAGCATGATACTAGAATGAATAGAGATGCAAATATTGTGAAAAAGAAGAATGTAAATGGCAGTGTAGATTTTACTACTACTTCCAATCATATAAAAACAAAGACTCCTGAGAGAGTTACCAGATCTAAATCTAATAAAGTTGTTATCCATTCCGAATCCAGTGGAAGTGAATCCTCAAAAAATGAATTAGAAAATCTTGCTTGAAGGATGAACAATATAGCTAGACAGAGGAATTTTCAATCTAGATATAAGAAGAAGTAAAAGAAATACAAGAAAGATTCATAAGTTACATGCTATGAATGTAAGAGATCTAGACACATAAGACCTGATTTCCCTATGTTCAAGAGAAAAGAAATAAAGGAAAGGCATTCTGAGAAAAATAGAAAGAAGTATTACAAGTCTAAAGCTAAGAAAGTGTTGAAAGCTAATGAAACCCGGAGTGCCAGTGGTGGAGACTCTTCAGATGAATCTTCTTATTACAATTCTTATGGACAGAAGAATCTTGGTCTAATATCCAGACTACCTGTTGATAATCATTGCTTGATGGCTAAGGTACACAATACTGAATCAATGAACAATGTTTCTTTTAATTCTAATGATAGTAAATATTATAACTCTTTGGATGAAGAATCTTCTTCTGATGAATATAATACTTTAACTACCTATGAAGAAGTTTCTAGGTTTTCCAAACTCCTTGAGAATGAGAATTCAAAACTCATGAAAAAACTTGATAAGGAAAATTCTAGGAATATTATTCTTACTAAGGAAATATCAGATCTTTCTAAATATCTTTATAAGAGAAATGCTTATTTTTAAAGGATTTCAAAAAATCTTAAGTAAGTTCTGAGAAGAATAAACTTTCTAAAGATCTAGAAAACATAATTTCTAAGAAAAATGTTTTCAAGCCTAGCTCTAGTTCAAAATCACATGTTTTTGAAGATAAGAACTTAGTTATCAAACTCAAATCCGAAATATTTTCCTTAAGTAAGTGTTTGTCAAACTTTACCCTTGGTAAAGAAAATTTTGACAAAATGTATTCACAAATCCAACCTCGAAGAAATACTTATGGTTTTGGTTATACTAGTTCTAAACCGATTTTTAGTAACAACTACTTTGTTCCTGAAAGTTCCCTATTCTATACTAAATTTCAGTGTGGTGAACATTAGGCAAAGAATTGTTCTCTAAAAAAAACCCAATATTTAGGTTTCCATAAAGCTTATTTTTCTAAGAAGATGTGGGTTCCCAAAATTTTACTTTCTGAAATTTATGGATCCAAGCAAGTCTGGATTCTGAAAACATAAATTTTTCTTATTTTTAGGAAAATAGGGAAAGTACCAACAACAATACATGGTGCATAGATAGTGGATGTTCCCGACATATGACTAGTAACAAAGACTATTTTGAAAAAATTATCAAAATGAAAGTAGGACAAGTAACTTTTGGAGATATTGCTCAGGGATAAATTATTGGTATAGGTAACATTGTTATTCTTGGAAAAAACTTTGATTTCTAATGTTTTATTCATTAAGGGTTTTAAGCACAACCTCATCAGCATAAGTCAATTATGTGATGAAGTCTACCTTGTGAATTTTCGGAATGAAAAGTGCCTAGTACACAATTCCAAGGAAGAGTTTATTCTTTCTGCCTATAGGCAAGAGAATGTTTACACACTAAACTTAGAAGACCTTAGGAGCCAAGACTTACCTTGCCTTGGTGCAATAGAAGATCATTCTTGGTTATAGCATAGAAGGTTAGGACATTGTAACCTTAGGAACCTATGCAAAATTTCTAAGAAAAGACTAGTTAAGGATCTACCGGAGCTTAGATTTGATTCTTCAAAAGTCTGTGAACCTTGTCAATATGGAAAGCAACATAAATCAAGTTTTAAATCCATTGTTGAAGTCTCAACCACTGATGCATTACAACTAATGCATATGGATATTTTTGGTCATACACAAACTGGAAGCATTGGGGGAAAATATTATGTATTTATTTTGGTTGATGATTACACTAGATTTACATGGGTCTATTTTCTAGCAAAGAAGTCTAAAGCTTTTTCTTATTTCAAAAGTTTTAGATCCCAAGTCAAAAATGAGAAAAATATTCCATTGAAAACTATTCATAGTGATCATGGAGGAGAATTTCAAAATTCTAATTTTGAAACTTTTTGTAATATAAAAGGTATTACTCACAACTTCTCAGCACCCAGAACACCTCAACAAAATTGTGTTGTTGAAAGAAGAAATAGAATTCTTCAAGAGATAACTAGAACCATGACGAGTGAGTATTTTGTTGCCAAACATTTTTGGGATGAAACTGTAAGTACTTCTTGTTATACTATAAATCTAGTTTTGATTAGACCTTTTCTTAATAAAACTCCTTATGAGTTATGGAATGGTAGAAAACCTAGAATTTCCTACTTTATGGTTTTTGGATGCAAGGTATTCATTCTGAATACTAAAGATAACTTACAAAAATTTGCACCAAAATCAGATGAAGGAATTTTCCTAGGATAGTCCACAACTTCTAAGGCTTATAGAGTTTTTAACAAAAACACTTGTACTGCTAAAGATATAGTGCATGCCAAATTTGATGAAACCGATCCTTTTGTTTTTAAACAACCCCAACCTACAACTTTAGATGTGTTTTCAAAAACCTATTATCAACCTTTGATATAAATTCTTTCTAATAAGGAAAATGTTCAAGAAGATACTTCTCAAACATTTACCCCAGAAGATTTCCTACCCTATATTGATGAACAGGTTTTAAAAAACCCAAATCAGACGTTTCCTAAGAATCATCCCAGCGATAGTATCATTGGTGATGTAAATCCACCTGTAAGGACTAGAAGTTCCTTAAGAAATGAAGTAGAACATCTAGCATTCCTTTCCCAATTGGAACCAAAAAGCACTGATGAAGCTTTAGGTGATGATGATTGGATTAAATCCATGCAAGATGAACTAAATGAATTCGAAAGAAATAAAGTCTGGACCTTGGTTGAAAGACCTAAGGAAACTTCTGTAATTGGAGTAAAATGGGTCTTCAGAAATAAGTGTGATGAAAATAGAGTCATATTTAGGAATAAAGAAATATTGGTTACTAAAGGATATAATCAACATGAAGGAATAGAATATGAAGAAACCTATACTCCATTATCTAGACTTGAATCTATTCATATTTTACTTTCCTTTAAATCATTCTTCAATTTCAAGCTTTTTTAAATGGATGTGAAATGTTATTTCCTTAATGGTTATGTTCAAGAGGAAGTTTTTGTTGAACAACCTCCTAGATTTGAAGATACAAAACATCCTGATCATGTTTTTAGACTTACTAAAGCTTTGTATGGCCTTAAACAAGCCCCTAAATCTTGATATGATAGACTTATAGGATTTTTTCTTCAAAATAAATATGATAAGGGAAATGCAGACCCAACCCTTTTTATAAAGAAATATAAGAATTTTTTATTATTATTCAAATTTATGTTGATGATATTATATTTGGTTCAACTCAGCAATATTCAACTGATTCCTTTGCGGATCTAATGAAATATGAGTTTTAAATGAGTATGATGGGTGAGTTAACATTTTTCCTTGGATTTCAAATTTCTCAAAAACCAGAAGGAATCTACATATCCCAATATAATTATATTAAAGATATTCTTAAAAAGTATGGATATGACAACACTAAGAGTATAAGTACTCCTATTGGTACCTCAAACACACTTGATCTTGATGAAGCTGGGAAACCAGTAGATCAAACATCTTTTAGAGGTATGATAGGAAGTCTACTTTACTTGATAGCTAGTCGACTAGACTTAATGTTTTTAGTATAATTATATGCAAGAAATAAATCCAATCCTAAGGAATCTCATTTAAAGGCAGTGAAAAGATTTTTTCAATACTTAAAGGGAACCATGGATTTATGACTATTATATACTTATGGAAATAATTTTTTTTAAAGAGTTTTTCGGATGCTAACTTTGGTGGATGTAGAATGGATAGAAAGAGTACATCCAGAACTTGTCATTTCTTAGGAGATTCATTAGTTTCGTGGTCTTTCAAGAAGAAACACTTAGTATCACTCTCCACTGCTGAAGCTGAATATGTAGCAGCTGGAAGTTGTTGTGCTCAAGTGTTGTGGATGCAACACACACTCACAGACTATGGCTTGAGTTTTACTAAGACTCAAATTATGTGTGATAACACAAGTGCCATTTCCCTTAGTAAAAACCCTGTACATCACTCTCGTGCAAAGCACATAGATATTAGGCATAACTTTCTTAGGGATAACACACAAAAAGGAGATATCATTCTTCAATTTATTAGAACATAAGATCAACTTGCTGATATTTTCACAAAATCCTTACCCTCTGATAAATTTGAATACATTAAACAGAAGTTATGAATGATAACCGTAAGGTAATATTCCTTGATTAACTTCTTGTTGAACCATTCTCCTTATAGTAATAAACTCTTTTTCATAGGGGGAGTAAATCTGTTATTAATGTTTTTGAAAATTTTCGTAGTAAGTTTTTCAAAAGTTTCTGTAATAAAAATTTTCAGAACTGAAATTTTCGTAATGGAAATTTTCAGAACTAAAATTTTCTTATTGGAAATTTTTGGAACTGAAGTTTTCATAATGAAATTCTTAGAACCTTGAATTTTCATAATGAGAAATTTCAGAACTGAAATTTTTGTAATGAAAATTTTTCGTACTTGGAATTTTCGTAATGAAAATTTTCATACTCAAAATTTTCATAGTAGTTTTTTTTCGTAATGAGTTTTTTGTAGTCAAATTTGTTTGTTCAAGAAGAATATCACCTATTACGAATAAATTTCTTAGCAATCCGAAAGGTATGATTTCCTTCTTAAGTTTTTCATAGTCATTATTTCATTGCTGGTATTTTCGTTTGTGTTTTAAATCCTCGGATTCAAGTTTTCTCAAATCCATTTTTTTTCTAAAAACCTCAAAAGATCGAATTCACTCAAATTTTCCTTTTGGAAATTATATCAATCGTCAAATCAGATCAGATCATTTCTCAACTATTAGATTGGGTTTGGATGTAGAAAGGTCGCTTCAACACTTATATAAATGGGACCCCCGATGGTTGTCCCACATCAATTTTTCAAGCTTGAGCGTGCTGAATCTATGACCCTCTACATAAGCCCGTTCTGAATTCTTCAGAAAGAACTCCAGTCCAAATGTCTGCAGAAGTCCCTTCTCAAGAGATGTCGTCAGTTAAGCCGATTATAGAGTGGAAAATATATAGGGAGAGGTTGGTTCACCCAAAATTCTTCAACAAGTACGACTCAATCATTTCCATTAATATCAGACTCAACGGATGGGAGAGTGTAGCCATATCTAAGACTCAAGCTCAAGATGTAGTTTATCCGGATTTTCTCATAGAGTTTTATGAGTCAGTGTGTTTCTTCAAGGAAGATGGAAGGGAAAATTTCTCTTTCAAGAGCTATGGGAAGACGTATACTTTATCCTATACCAAGACGACTAGCTTGGTAGGCATACCTTACGAAGGAGAAGATGAGTTTTGTTCTCACAAGTTTCCTAAGGTTCAACGTAGTCTCATTAAGACAAAAGCTATGGAGTGTCCAGGTCTTTCTAATATTGACACTATAAAGAAGATTTCCCATCTTTCAACCAATAATCATATTCTACAGCTCTGGGTACAAGGATTCATTGTTCTAAGGAAGGGTGATAAGGGTGCCCTCAAGAAGAGTGACATGTATATTCTAGATTTCTTGGTAAATCTAAGGAAGGTGAATCTCATGAGACATATCCTCATCACTATAAAGAACATAAATAATGACAATCTTAGAGCTCAAATAATTATGTATCTGGAATTGCTTTCAAAGTTGATTGTTCGGTGTCTTGAGTCTTTCAAGATCCCATGTAGCTCCAAGCCGAGAAATTGTAAGGTAATTCTGATTAGTGATGACACTTTAAAGAGGATGAAAGTTGGTTTCTCCAAAGAGATAGGAGAATTTTTTGATCTGCCATAGGAGGAGGCAGAACCCATTCTAGAGAATGTTGATAAAGCTGAGCCATCGAATAAGGTTAGTAAGAAAACAAAGTTAAAGTAAGTGTAAGCTGAAGATAAAACCCCCAAATCTAAGTAAGTCCAATCCACAACTCCTAAACCAAATAAGGAAAAGGATTACCTAGATGAGGTGGTATCAAAGTGGAGAGAAGAAAAGAAGAATAGAAAAGTAGGGGAGCCACATTTCGGTTTGGTTCCTGCTGAGGCTAAGACCTTGAAAGAAAAAGCCACTGATGAGATAGAAAATTAGGCTAAAGAGAAGAATCTGAAGAAGAAAATGACAGAGGTTGAAATTTGTCAATCCCTTTTGAGGGATATTGAAATTTCTTCAGAGAATATTCCTGTTCCGAAATCTTTTCTGGTGGAACAATTGCATGAGACTCCACATAAGAAGACTCCAGAAAATCACAAAGAGATAGAAGTTGAGAAAGAAGTGATGGAGGAAGCTTAGGAAGCTGTGGAGGAAATTTAGCAAGATGAGATGAGTGGTGGATCTGATGATGTAATTAAGCAAGTTGAAGAATATCAAGATAAGGTAACCCCATATGAGAAATTGTCACTCCGGACTTCTCAAGACGGATCCTCAAAAATTGCTACTCTAGGAATTGATGAGAAAGAAGAAGAAGAAGAAGAAGTGAAAAAATTGTCAGAAGAGAGTCATAATCATGATTTCATTATTCCCAAGGACATTGAAGCTAGAGCTTAGAAAGAAAAACCTGGTGAAGATAAGATTGTACAGTTGTCCGATAGTGAGCATGAATCCCCTAATGAGGAAGCCATATTAAAAATTAGCAAGGTTAAGCAAGTGCTTATTGACACCCCAACAGAAGATATTATAAGGAAGAAGGAAGTTAGAGGTTCTTCTAAGAGGAATCTAGAGGAAATAGAAGAAGAACAATCTCCTAGAAAGTTGTCAGATTCAGATTCATCTGCATTGGGACATGATTTTGTGGTCCAGTCCCTGAAGAAGCTGGTGAACACCATTCCGATCTTTCCAACAATTGAGTCTAGATGCCAGATGCTTCAGTACCCCATGAATCAGAAATCAGAATCCATATCTATGGTGATGGACATATGTGTTAATATTGAGGCAAAATACAAAAATTTCCTTATCAATTATGAGGCTCACAGAAAATCCTGCAGAAAAATGAATCTTTGGTCGAAGAAAATCAATGAAGATTTGGGAGAGCTTGATCAGTTTCAATAGGATGTAAAGGAAGATTTTGACACCGAAGATACCAAAACAAGAATCTGAATAACAGTTTTCAGGAAAAGCTAAGTCTAGAACAAAGTTCTCGGATTCAGGATGTAAAATATCTAAATAGAAAGCTGAGACATATTGTTCAAAGCTTGAAAATAGAGAAGGATATCTAGAGCAATATGTAAGAAAATTTTTTAAGCAAGGCAAATTGCTAAAGGCTCAGGAAGAGGCCATTAAGGCTCAGGCAGAAGTCCTTAAGGCTCAGGAAGACAAGATCAAGGCATTAGAAAAGTAAGCTGAGGAAGATCACAAAGATTTGAAGAAGTTTAATACCATTGTCAAAATGATAATGCCCAAGGAAAAAGAAACAAAATAGACCACTCCGATCTTTTGTTGTATTGTTTTTTTCTTTGTACTAATACTTTCAATCTTAATGGAATTGTCGATGCTTGTTTTGTTTGTATATCTTTTCTAATGTTTCAGGTACTTTATTTCTTTTCCATTCCCTCAAAATCTTTTTGAAAATCACAAAGGGGGAGAAGGGAAAAAAAATTCTAAATGAGAGAAAAATACTTCTAAGTATAAGAAGATACATCCCTAAGTAAGGGGGAGTCTATCTAAGGAAGAGTGATCATTACGAATATTTCCTTAATCAAGAATAACGAAATGTCATATAAAAAATCTAGAATATGATCCTTAGAGTTTCAAAGCCTAATGGGGAGTTAGTCGTATTCACCATTTTCCATAAACAAAGGGAGATAAGCTTTAATTTCAAAGTCTAGAAATTTATTCTAAGTCCTTTTATTCTTTTTCGTAAGGATGTTTGTGATTTCCAAAAAGGGGGAGATTTTTGAGTCAATAAGGTTTTCCTTATGACTTTTCCATTCCTCATGTAAAGGGTAAGATTGTTAAGTCATTAAGCTATCCTTATGAATTTACTATTTCTCTTATTTTGAAAACCACAAACACCTTATTTAAAGTAAAAACTGATTTTACCCTTGTTTTACTTCTATAAGGAAAATTTCTTTCCCCAAGAAAATTTACCCTTGCCTTGCTTTTAATATTAAATCAAAATTTCTCTAAGTATAAAATTAGGATTGTAATCTAAAACCACAAAATCCTATAATTACTTAAGTATGATGCATTCTGTTTTAGAATCTGAATTCTCAGAATTCTGGATATGAACTCTCATGAAGTTCCACTCTGAATTCTGGATACGAACTCTCATGAATTTCCACTCCGAATTCTGGATATGAACTTTCATGAAGTTCCACTCCAAATTATGGATAAGAACTCTCATGAAGTTCCACTCCGAATACCAGATACAAACTCTTCTGAGTTCTAACTCCGAATTCTGGTTACGAACTTCTCTAAGTTCCAACTTTGAGTTCTCTAAATTTAAACTCCTAAATCTCATGAGTTCTAACACTGAATTCTCATGAACTCTGACTCCGAACTTTGTAAGTTCTAGTTCCAAATTATGGTGAAATCAGACTCTGAATTTCCTTAAAATTTAGACTCTATATTTCTACATAATTCAGGCTATAAATTCTTATAAAACAGAATATGAATATTCTTAAGTTATAGACTCTGAATTCATTTTTTACCTACACTCTAAAATTTAACTTTCTACATTCCAAACTTTCATTTTCTCCATTCCGAATATCAGTTTAGTTATACTTAAACTTGTTCTATTACAAAACGATGTCGTGATTTCAGTTATTGACTAACCGTTATTTGAGTGACATTTGTACACGTACCTCCAAAATTCAAGGAAGAATTTGACCATTAGAGGAGGGAGCCGACCGTTGGAGCTGTGCCTATAAATAAAATCTCATATGAATGTGCTCGGAACTTTTGGAATTTTGATGCTCAGAACTTCCTGAAGTGATTTCTAGAGAGAGAGGCTCTTATAAACTCTCAAGCATCATGTTGAAAGTTTGAACAGCTTGTTCAAACTTTACCTTGTGCATAATTTCTTCGTGCGACTCTGATTGTTGCTGTGTACAATAGAGGGCTTCTGAGGATAGGAAGATAGAGGTTCCAACACCTTGAAGTTGAGGGCTTCCTTGCTGAGGAAGACAGAGGTGCCGACTACCTGATAGTTGAGGGCTTGTGGGGATAGCAAGACAGACTCCGATATTCATATCGAGGGATTACTCTGGTGTGTGTAAGATAGAATTTATTAAAAGTATAAATCAATGGACCTTTATCCAATGTTGTTGGATACCCTTCTCTTTGGGTTAAAAGACTTACCATTGTTACCTGTTTTTGTTACAAGTTTTTCTGTTGCATTTGTATTGTGGAGGAAAGTGTACTATCTTATACTTACTCACTCTTGTACTTTAATTTAGTTAGATTCTATACGCTTTAAGGTAGAATCTTCATCTTTGTAAACTTTTTTTAAGTTTCTATTTCAGAATCATTTTTCTGGAATTTAGCAAGTGATTAGAACTTAGAGGTCTTGTGAATTATCTTGTTTAACCTTGTTAAACACAACCATCTTTAAAAGTTCCAAAGGATTTTTTTAAAAGGTACAATTAACCCCCCTCTTGTATATGAGAATCTCATTCTTATTTCGATCCTACATTTGGTATTATAGAGTATATCATACTCATACATACCATCACAAAACTTGGTATCAGAGGTTGGAAACCTCAAACCATGTGCCAATCCAACATTTTGGTTGGAAATAAATAAGGTGTTGAAAGTTAGCGAAGTCATAATACTTTTTTATGAAAGTCAGATGATTCTTTCTGAATCTTGAAGTTCTCATAAATCATGAAAACTCTCATGATAAAATATTTTGAAGAAATAGAGGAATCGTATAGATTCTATCAGTTCCAGAGATCAAGAAAAAGTTTGTATCATATCTAGAATTACTAGACATAGAATTTATAAGAAGTGTGAATGAGTTATAGATGATAAGGTTTGAAGAATTTTAAAGTTTCTAAGTGGATTCACTGATGAATACTTTCCATCGTAATTGGAAATTCTATTGTAATGAAGTTCCATCATATTGAGTTTGAGGAGGAAATTTAATAAAACTAACCATGGGGATGAAATTCAATTATACAGAGTCTGAGGATGAAATTCAATCAGACTGACTTTGAGGAGGAATGAAAATCAGACTGACTAAATGAATCTGAGGAGAAAAGTTAGATCATACTAAGTTTTAGTTATAAATTTAGATTGTAACGAGCATAGGTAGAAAGTCAGATCATAATGAGAAGAGGTGGAAAGGCATATCATAATGAGCAGAGGAAGAAAGTTAGATCATAATGAATAGAGGAAGAAATTCACATCATAATGAGATGAGGAAGTTACATCATACTAAATCAAAGTTAGAAATTTCAAGAAGGTTGATTACTAAGAAGACTCAAGATGATTCAAATATTGACAAGGTTTTATGTAGTCAAAGTTGAAGTTTAAATATGAGTGGTTTTTAGAGATTTGAAATTTGAGTAAGCGGGAAATGTTTTTCAGTTTCCCAACTTTTCTATTCTGAGTCACCTATAAATAGAAGCATAATACATTCTTACTTTGAAACTTTTTAACTAGATCAGAAAAGGCGGAGTGCTAAAGAATTCATGGAAAAGTTATTTTTCTGGACATATATCTCATTAGAGAATTAGAAAACTAAAAGTTTTCTTACCAGACTGAGGAATATTGGACTGAGGAAGATCATACTGAGTAGTTAAGAAGAGTTTGAGAAGTGTAGTTTGAGAAAAGGGTTCATTGTAATGAGTCCATCGTAATGAGACAATTGGACTAAGGAAATCTAACCTAGGGTCATCAGACTGAGGTTTCAAGTAGAGTTTTTTAGAGTAATTTTTTTTCAATATTTTCTTTTATGTCTCAAATTGTTTGTAAGAAAACTTTGTAAACTGATAGGAGTCATTATAATCACTCCTATCAGGTGATAGAATTTGTCTAATGGGAGTTGTCACAAGTTTTATTCACTTATTAATAATAGTGAATTTCCATAGACCCATGAGAGTGACTATGTCAAGGATGTTGGTTCTCACACTGAGGCCGAACCTTATAAATCCACTGTTCTTTACTTTACAAATTTTTCATGCATTAGTATTTACTAAAAGATGTTAAGGATATAAACTTTAATAGGTTTACAGGGTTAATTTTTTAAAATTATCAAAAATTATAAAAGTGAACAATTGATTCAACCCCCCTTCCCAATTTTTATTTGATCCTTTGTAACTTCAATTGGCATCAAATCCAAGTTTTCCTTGTTGAATCCTTATCATGGTTAATATCAATTGTGTTAATAGTAGAGTAATTCATACATTTGATGGAAAAAATTATTATGGATGAAAAAATAAGATGATTCTTTATCTTCTATCTCTTGTCCTAGAAGTTTTGATACTATTATAATTGATTTTCCACCTGTTGAGAAAGATTCTCCTATGATGTTTTTTGATAAGAGAAATATAGAAGTTGATGTAAAGGATATAAATTCTGTCCTTATATCCTTATCAAAAATGTATATATAAAGGTGATGGGTCTCAAAACTTTAAAGAGTATATGGGAAAAGCTAGAATGTATTTTCAAAGGGAATACTAAAGTGAAGGAAGAAAAGCTATAAATATGGCATAATAAGTTTGAAGACATGATAATGAGATATGAAGAAACTATAGATGAATACTTAACTTGGGGAAATGAACATTTTTGCAACATCAGTGGATTTGGAGAAGTTCTGGAAGATTATATAGTAGTGAAGAAACTTATGAGAACCTTTCGAAAGAGGTTTGACTATAAAATTTTCTTTTTAAAAGATAAGGATAATTTATCTCTCAATTAATTGTATAACTTTCTTATTGCTTATGAAATTAGGAAATCTCCAATGTTAAAAAATAAGATGAAAGTTCAAAAAAATTATGAACCTTTATTTCAAAAGTTGAGAAAACAAATTATTCCTCAGATAGTGAGGAAGGTGCTAAAAAATCATATGGAGGGTATAAAATCAGAACAGAACTTGTTGCATGTATTTAGAAAAATAGAATTCTCAAGAAAGAAATCAGAGTAATAAAGAATTATTGTGAATAAGTTGCCGAAGGAATAGAATATTTCATCAAGCAGGAGGAAGAATACATTCAATAGATCTTAAGTTACAAATTTATAATTACTGAAAAGGGAAAGGTGGTTGAAGATCTCAGTAAGAAGCTGAAATCTAAGAAAGAAGAAGTCAAAAAGTTTCAATCAAAACTTCTTGAGTCTGAAAGTACCACGAGGAATATGAATTAAAAATTCAACAAAGCTTTATAAGTAAAGCCTTAGAATTCTAAAGTTGCATAGAAATCTCCAATCAAGAATTAGGCAAATTCTTCACCCTCCATAAACAATGTTTCATATGATTTTTCTAACATTTCAGGTGATAATAAAAGTACTAGGAAAGTTTGGGTGGAGAAAGGATATGAGAAACCTATAAAATCTATAAAATTTGAAAACCCACTCAGAAGGAAAGATGGTTCATTCCCGTAGTATGTTAAAGCAGGAAGAAGTTATCAACCACATAAGAGTTTCTACAGATAAATATTGTACTTCAATAGAAAATCAAGATTTGATGGTTTCTATTGGTGCTGACGAATCTATGGGAATAGGGATTATAATTTTTGGCATTAATTATCACTTTCTAGAAGAAGTTTTAATAGAGCGGAAGAAATAGTGGAAGTAGAATGAATACATTTCTTAACACAGAGGAAGTTAGAAAAGAAAAATCTCAAGATGTTAGAAACTTTCCAATAAAAAATCAATTCGAATGTATGGAATAAGTTTGTAGAAGATGTGATCAGGTTGGTCATCATACTAAAATATGCATGATATTACTTCCAAAATTAGTTTCTCATGGGAGAAAAGAAAAGGAAGTAGGAAAGAAGAAGTTGAATAAAGATCATTTATTGTTGAGACTGCCTTGAAAGCAAGTAAAAAGAACAAAACATAGATACTTGAAAATGGTTGTTCTTCACACATTACTGGCAATCTAAAAATATTGAAACATATTGAAAATCATGATGGAGGTGATATTAACTTTGATAATAATAGTTCCTTAAAAATAAGAAAAATCATAACAATTGAGATAAAATCATAAAAGTTTAAATCTAAGGAATTTTTGTTTGTTGATGGGATAAAAAATTACTTACTTAGTATAAGTCAACTTTGTGATGATAGAAAATAAGTGATTTTTAGAAAATATTCATGTATTACCAAAAGTTTGAAATATGGAAAAGTTATCATAAAATGATAAAGAACTAGTGGAAATATTTTTCAAGTTGGTGAACTTAACAACTATTATTATCTAACTGCTAAAGATGAGAATAATATGTGGCACTGAAGACTTGGCCACCTTGAATAGAAAAACTTGAACAAAATTTCTAAATTTGATGCTGTAATTTTTTTTCCAGAATTTAAAAGAAGAGAGGAAGATCTTTGTGTTACTTTTTAGAAAGGGAATATGATTAATAAAAGTTATAAGAAATTTGATATTCAGTCTACCAGTCCTCTTGAACTTATTAATTCTGATTTATGTGGGATAATAAGACATCAATAAAAAAAATGAGATTTATACTTTATCACTTTTATTTATAATGACTCTCAAATTAAAAACATCATATTTATAAAACACAAGTTGGGGGCTATAGAAATGCTCAGGTTTTTCAGAAAAGAATTTGAGAAAGAAATGAGGGTTTATATAGAGAATTTGAGAACATATAATTCTACTTAATTCACAAGAAATACTTTTTAAACTTATCTAAGAAATAATAGTATCAAATATCAGTATAGTGATCCCTACACTCCACAAAAAAATAGATAAACAGAAAAAAAGAATATAAGTTTGGTGGAACACTACTGGAAAACCAACCTTTACCAACGGTTTGGAACCGTTGGTATAGGCCTCCAAACCGTTGGTATAGCCTATACCAACGGTTTGGAGAACCGTAGCCAAGTAAGCCGTTGGGATAGGTCTATACCAACGGTTCTCCGAAAACCGTTGGTATAGACCTATACCAACGGTTTTGGAAACCGTTGGTATAAGTAATATGAAATCTATACCAACGGTAATGGAACCGTTGGTATATAAATTCCAAAAATAAAATCACCGCTGGGATTTGATCCCAGGACCCCCTCGTTTATAATCGAACGACTTAACCACTAGGCTAACATCACTTTGTAAACATAATTTCATAAATATATATATGTATTATCATAATTATATAAATTTTTGATTTATATAATGTTCTCCGTTAGTAGATCTGGAAAAACAGCAATGAACCTATCCCAACGGTTCTGAAAACCGTTGGGATAGACCTATCCCAACGGTTTTGACAACCGTTGGGATAGGTTCTGGGTGGGTGTATTTTTATTAAGCTGTATGCTGGATTTTTTGCCACTTTTTCCCAACGGTTCTTGAGAACCGTTGGGAAAGAGTAACCTTTCCCAACGGTTCATCAAAACCGTTGGGAAAGGGCCTAAAAACACACCCTTTCCCAACGGTTTTGGTGAACCGTTGGGAAAGGGTACTCTTTCCCAACGGTTTTGATGAACCGTTGGGAAAAAGTGGGAAAAAATCCACCCCTTTCCCAACGGTTTTGGTGAACCGTTGGGAAAGGTCACTCTTTCCCAACGGTTCACCAAAACCGTTGGGAAAGGGTGTGTTTTTAGGCCCTTTCCCAACAGTTTTGATGAACCGTTGGGAAAGGTTAGCTATACCAACGGTTTTTACAAACCGTTGGTATAGAAGTGTTGGGAAAGATCATGTTTCCAGTAGTGGAAATGGGGTGAAGCATGTTAGCAGAATTCAAACTTTCAAAGTTATGCTAGAGAGAAGTTGTTAGTACTATTATAAATGTTCAGAATAGATTTTTGTTGAGACTGAAATCCAACATGACATCTTATGAAATTTGGTATAACAAAAAACCTTCATTGAAGTATTTCAATGTGTGATGACCCAACCCAATGAGGCTTGAGATGCAACTCCCCAAGCCCTCCTCCAATAGGCTAGGGGATAGTGACTAGCATCTAGTAGGCTATCACACACATAGGAGGCCTTAGCCTAAGGTACATGTATGCACACACCCACATATACCTCCATGAAACAGTATAGAGATATAGAGATAAACCGAAAAGAAATGCATACATACATCTATCCCAAACCAGAGTACAACAATAGTACAAAAGGGAAAATATAGGTCCCACCAAAATAACACTGCAAAAGCGTCCAACCTACTCATATGTAGGGGATCACTGTCAAAAGAACCACTAGAAAGCTCCTTGTCTAAGATCTGGTACACCTCAGTCAGTCTAGATCACTAAGCTCCACCTGCTCCGGGTCCTCCTGGGACTTCGTCGATAGGCCTGTGGTCTGCACAAGACACAAAACATGTGCAGCCAAAGCCCATGAAGGGGTAATTATAAAGGTACTCAGTATGAACCCCAAATACCCCAAAATAAAAGGAGCAACTAAAAGGCATCGGTCCACTCATCCTAGCCATAGGGAACCCAAATGAGAGAGAAACTCCATCTTGTGACCATTATCGACTAAACGTGACTAGTCAGCTCAAACCATCAGGTGTTTCAATGAATAAGTGACAACACCATAAGGGAAACCCAAAAAAAATGCTAGATATACTCATATCAGGAACCAAGCCTTAGGAGGTTCTGACCTCATTGCTAGCGACATATTATATTCAAGGCTCTATCGGTAACAACGCATTAAGCCCAACTCTAGCGCCCAACATGAGATATTCTATAAATGATGACTTGAACCCTACTCAAGGTTAAAAAAACTATAGAGAGTCCTGCACCTCACCAATGCTATGCATTTGAGGGAGTATTAGCTCCAAAAACAATCCATGAAACCTCTATCGCTCTTGTATAGAGGGGCCCACTCCTCAGTCCGTTGAGGGAGCACTAACTCCAAACCAGGAATCACACATAACAAGTAGAGAGGCTTGCTCCCCGTTTCTATTAGAAGATGGGGGAGCAATAATCTATATGCGTGGACCCATTCTCTAGTACGATAGGGGAGTATCACCTTGAGAAACATGATCTTTCCCCCTAAAACAGTAGGGGATCACCATTCCAAAAAACATTATCCCGCACCCATGGTAGAGGAGCACCACCACGAGAGACGTGGGCCCACACCCATGATAAGGGTGCACCACTCTAGGAAATTTGAGACCACACCCACGCTAGGGGTGAACCACTTTAAGGATGGAGGAACCACTACCTTTCACGACAAGGGAGTACTGACCCTACCTTCCAACGAGATTTGAGAGCCCGTGCCCTGACACGGCAGGGGTGCAGTCTAACTGCATGAACATTATAGAGAAACCCACACCCTAATCCATCAAGGGAGTAACAAACCTAGAAGAAACTACCCATAGGAAATAGTCCCAAGAACACAATTTGGGGAGTCTCAAAAGCCATAATGGAGGCCACCATCACGCTCTATGTAAAAAAACACTTAGGACATGCTATTTACTAGCTCAAAACAGACACCAGATGAAAAATTCATATATCACTACAAACGCCCAAATATAGCCTCATGGGACATGCACCTCATTTCTATTTTAAGTACCCAAAATAAATATTGAAATGTCCACACTAAATTCAGGGTTGCAATGCCACTAACGGCACTCTAGTCGGACATCAGATGTAAGAGATACGTCTGATACATGATTCGCCAAATAATAATAATTATATTATTATTATTAAAATTGGAAATCTTGTGTCACTGAGACTTTATGAAAAGAGATAAATTCCTGAAACTGGTATCAAAATATCCATCTCAATGATAGGAACATGTGGCCATAGACGACATGAAAATTGGACACCGAGTTTGAGAGATATGGGGGTTTAAACCACTCGACCCATTCTAGCTGGACTGGCTCACTCCGGTCGGTCCACCCCACATGGGCCAACCTGGTCTATCCCACTATCCCACGACTTATCCGCCATCCCGGACCACCCTACAGTGCTCTGTACTGCCACTGCCGCCATGTCCACCACCACCCTCCAATGGCTTGCCACATCCAACCACCCTCCACGGTCACTGTCGCCTCTCACGGTCGGACCGCCGCCATACCTTTTGCGGACCACCAGGATCACCCATGTGATCCAAAAATCAATACAAGAATTCATTCAAGAGTTATTCGATCTGAAGTCCAAAATAAATTAATTTAATTTATTTATGGAAACACGCCTGATAACTCTTTCCATAGAAGGTCTGTGCCTAGAAAACTTATACCCTAACTAGTGTAAACGACCCACTACAGACTCAACTATGGCCTCAGTTTTATGATTCAAGCTACCTTTTAAGAGATAACTCATTTCCACCATGTGAATAGTATAAAAATACTTAATATTATTATAAAATTAATTCTGGGCACACTGGGCTTTAAAATCACACGCTGCCTCAGTGTCTGGATCTAGAAATATTCTTAGGAATATTCTAAAGTCTTACAGGGAAAAACCTAAGTCACTACATCATCCCCACCTTAAGACTTTTCATCCCCAAAAATCCAAAGGCTAGGCATGAGGGAAAGAAATTGAAATCTCAACTCAATAACCCACGCTAGCGAGTTTAGCAAAAACCACAACAAAACCACCAAGGGTTCCCATGCTGCCAACAAGAACAAACTCTGGGGAACCCAAGGCCACACCCAAGCCCAAATCATCCCAGGTCGACATCATAAAACTAGGCACATGCCTCCTCAACTGCAACAGGTGGGAAAACACCAAGTGCATGGTATCCTACAATCATAGGGTCTAGCTATACACCACCTCAAAAACCTGATGTGGGGACTAACAAACCGAATCTGAATGAACAAGTCAAAGGAAATCATCCACTTTACCTCGATACTATCCACTTTGGGTGGCACTGACTCACCCACACGGTTTTGGATCGCGTCCCAAGAACACGTCTTAGTGGGGAAAACATCTATAAAAACCCAATATTTTATCAATGGAAATTTCATTCCTATAATTATGTCATATAATCACATGAAATTACAACATAATGAACTACTAAGTACTATGTGACCTTTAAACATAATATTGTCACTTCTGTCATTTAAATTTTGAAAATCTGACATACACAATTGCGATCAGTATGATATTTGGAGTCCGATAAGACAAACTTAATTTTTTTGGTGAATAGTAACCTACCCTTATAAATAGTAACCTACCCTTATGAATAGTAATACAACATTTATGAATAGTAAATCATCCAAAAGAATAGTAACTACACCCATGAATGTATAAATAAAATTTAGGTATCTTATAAGTGATAATATGACTATAGTAAAAGTATTGGTATTTTTGTAATTCATAAATAATTAATTATAATTAATTTTTTAATTTAAAAGAAAATGTATTTCCATAAAAGGTGTTCATAAATTAACAATTTTATGTCTTATGTTTTTAAGATAATTTTATAAGACCTTATGTAATTTTTGAAAGCAATATAAAATCAGTTATAGTTTTAAAATCTGTATTTTTCAAGTAAATTATAATTTTAAATAAAAAATTAAATTAATCATATTTATAAAATTATTTTTGAAAAATTGATCTCATTTTTAGATTCTACATATTGAAAAATTGTTAGGGTGATTTTTTGTTATTTTTCTGAAATACTTGAATTTTTGATGAATAATGAGATACAATAATTTACCATATATATACATCATAAGCTAAATTAACTATTCCTAGAATCATGGATGATGTAATCACCATTATTTTGAATTAACATGAACTTATTACTATTTTTGGTTATGTAATCAACACTATTTTTTATCTTATGGAAAAATAATAAACTAATGATTAAAATATTAAGAAAACTCTCATCCACTCCACTATAAAACCACCCACACTCCCCTGTTCTCTTCACTCCTATCAATCCTTGCAAATTCCCTAAATTCTACCTAAATCTATCTCTAAGTTCCTCCCCCACATCCAGAAGCCCTTTTTCTCCTCAAAAGACCAAATCCTCTCCCCTTAAGAGGCTCTCAAGAAAGATTAAATTAAGAGGTAAATTCCTCTTTTCTTTTCTTTCATTTTCTTTTCATGTTCCTTTGTTATCTTTTCTATACTAACCTATACTCATCCAAACGGTATAAAAATAAAGTACCATACATGTACTATAATTTTTTTATTCTAATGGAAAAATTCATTATCATATATATTTTCCCCTTCTTTTATATGAAAGAAACAAAAACACCATCTGAGATGTGTTAATTTATCACATTCAAGGATGACGGGTTATCAATTTCCATTAACATATTCAATTATGGATATGAAACCATTCTTATGGTTGAAACAGACTATAATATATGTATTATGTCTAATATATGGTTCTAGAATCTTTTTGTACACATGGTTTTGATTTATAAATCAAAATGTGTTTGTTGTGATAAAAAACCACCAATTAACCCAAAAGGTTATCACTAAAGTTTTATAAAATGATTCAACTTCACTCCAAGTAACCAAATTAAATTTACCAACATGTAACCTTATGGATGTTCAATAATAAAATATAACTCCAATTATGGACAACCATCCTCATTTTACATGATTATCCATTCATGTATATAAGTAAACCATACATGAAACAAATGGACCCGAACAGTGAAATTGAACCTCATAACCAATCAAAAAGGTTATGAATGAACTTAAAAAGGTTAGAATAGATCAATTACATGTAAAATCGGTTCTTTAATTATTAATTAATAAACCTAATTTGACTATTCAGGTCATTAAGATCAAGCAAAGAACACCATCAGACTTAAGTTAAGGGATCATTTCTTTCTCTCTTTTATTCAATAATCTCCTCTATGTTATGTCATTTTTTGTGTAGTTACTAATAATGGGGTATGATTTTTCACCTACCTAATAAATCCATAATGATTTATAAAATAATATAAACCTCTTTATCTCTCATTAATCCCTTCTAAGTACATCTGGTACCATGCCAATATTCTATAAGAGATTCTACCTGAACCTCCATTATTCCTTTAGGTTATTCTTACTCTCTTTTTACAAAAATGAAATATTATATTCTATTTATGTACATATTATAATGGATGTTTATATGTCCAAAATCATGTATCAATATCCATTATCCATTCTCTTTTGAGGATATACATGCTTTTAGGTGATTCCCTCCTCAATATTTATGACGACCCTACTCTTTATTACACACTTAAACACGATTTATTACATAAAATATTCACTTGATAAAACATATAATATTGAGAGTTATAGTTTATTTGGGGCTTAGGAACATTACACAAGGACTTAAAACATGAAACACAATATCTTTATTGAAAACTTCCTTTACACAACCACTATATTCCCCCGTACTTAGCACTGCATGGGATAACCTAAGGACATGAATAAGAAAAGGGTAAGCTATAAAGCCCAGTAAGGAATTAAACAAGGTATAAAATAAATAATACAATATATTTTAGGAAATAGGCATATCAATGGATCATAAAAGAAACATTACCATAAATTCATGATATAGAATGATTTTCATAACATGGAAATGTGGAAACAACACTTAACATGGTATTAGCATAAGACAAGTCTCATTGAACATGGAGCATGATTAAAACCTCATTTCACTTGAATTATAATGATTAAACCCTCAATTCACTTGAAGTATCATGATAATAATCTTTACCCAATGCATTGGAGCGCTATTAGGGAGCACCTTTCTCAATCATTTCATTTCATGCATAAGTGTGCCACATGGATCATATAACATGGATTCATTAAACATCGTCATTTATTCCATGAAATAGGAATGTGGAATTCATACATGAAACTATATAACCAATAAGTAAATGTGTATAAAGGTGAATACCCTTGATAGAGAAATGAGTATGGTATTCACTATACAATGACTTTGGATTGGAAAATCATGGTGCAATTTCAAAAACATAACTGTGTGACCTAAGAATTCATAAAAATAGTTGATGATAGAGAAAGGGGTGTCTCATAATATATAAATTAAATGGACCATAATGGGTTCATATAGATACATGTACCAAAATAAGTAATGGAGTTTTAGATTCATAATACAAAAAGAATTGCATGAATGTAAATGAGGAGAGAGAAGATCCTTACGGAATTTCCTCATTTTAACAGGTGTACATGGGAGGCATTAGTGAGAGATAAAGGAGTATCTCATTATTTAACCATAAATAGGGAAGTATGGTAAAGTTTAAAAATCATACCCCAAAATTTTTAATTAAAAATAAAAGGGCATAACAACTTAAAGAAAATTGGACAAAAATGAGAAAGGAAGAAATCCCATACTTAGAAGTGTGATCCCAAAGGCTTGGGAGGGGCTTGAGAGAGGCTTCTTGAGAGTTTGGGGAACCTTGGGAGGATTATAAATAGATGAGGGAAGAGGTTGGTAGAGCTCAAATTTATTTGAGTGAAGAGGAAGTGGGATCTTGGGTGGGTTTATATAGGAAAAGGGAAGGAATTCTTTATTATTTAGGTTTTAGACCCTACACATTAAACTAACCAAAAACACAAACCATACCATGGTTTTTGTCCATGGTTTTTTTCCAAATGTGAGTGGAAAAAAATATTTTATAAATCCAATTACTGAACTTCTTAAAATATTAGGCTTTCTTATGTGGATGTGAGTCACACTCTAAAGGAAATCATTTTTAAATGAAAAAATGTTTTATAAGTCTTGGAGGGTCTACTAAGGCTTTGTAAAATAAATCAAACAAAACTAAAATCACATTATTTTAATGGTAAAAGATACATTGGCCAAAAATTCCATTTATAGTATTTTATTACATCACAATTGGGTTATTATGATGTCATAAAACACATTATATAATTAAATGATATTTAATTTTTACCCAAAAATTCGACTATCTCAGAAAATTATGAAAAATTAACTATTGGGTAATTTTGACATCCTGATTACAAAAATAATATTCATTTTATCTTAACATTTTTCTAAATATGTGAATTTTTACTTTTAAAATAAAAACCAATATTTATAAAAAATTCATGGGTTTTGACAAAAACTGCCTTCAATCCTTAATAAAAAGTAAAATTGTATTCATAAAAAATATATGATCATTTATATTTAACAAAAATTAATTTAGTAATAATATTTTATTAAAATATTATTTAATTAAAAAATCCATTAATTCATCAAAATAAATTTCTTAATTCAATAATACTATTTGTGATTTAGAAACTATTTACAAAGTAACAATAATAAAATGAATGTATATTCTCTAATTCCCATGTTGCTTCTTCAAACTTGTAGTTTTTCCACAACACCTTCACGAGGGGAATTGTCTTATTTCGTAGAACGTTTTCCATATGATCTAAGATCTTCACCAGTTTCTCTTCATAGGAGGGGTCATTATCCAATAGTACAACCTCTGGATTGATTACATGTGATGGGTCGGGTATGTACTTCCTCAAGAGTGATACATGGAATACATCAATTACTTGAGATAGGTTTGGTGGGAGTGCTAGTCAATAGGCCACCGCTCCAATGAAATCAAGAATCTCAAAAGGGCCGATGTACCTTGGACTAAGATTTTTCCTTCTTCCCAAATCTCATAACTCCTCCACGGTGATATGTGAAGGAATACCATGTCTCTGACATCAAAATATAGATCTCATCGATGATTACCAATATAGCTCTTTTATCGACTCTGAGTGGCTTTAATGTGATATTGGATGGTCTTAACCTTCTCCACCATTTCTTAAACCATCTATGTACCTTGGATTTTTCACTCCCTAACTTCATCCCAACATCCCGGTGTTTTTCACCTCTTCCCATACATGGCTTCATAAGGATCCATTTAGATTCTTGAGTGGAAACTGTTGTTGTAAGATAAATCAACTAGAGGAAGATGCTGATCCCATCTACCTTTGAAGTCCATTTAGCATGATCTCAACATTTCCTCAAGTGTTTGGATAGTCTTCTCAGATTGACCATCAGTTAGAGGATGATAAGCTATACTAAAGTTTAACTCATTATTCAGAGCATGTTGGAGACTCTTCTAGAACTTAGAGGTGATTCTTGGATCTCGATCAGATACAATAGATAGTGGTACTCCATGCAGCCTTTCCACTTCTCTGATATATATCTGTGCCAGTTGATCCAATGAGAAATCCTCTTGAATTTCAATGAAGTGTTTAGTCTTTGTATGATTATCTACAACAACTCAGGATATCATTTTTTTCCTTTGGATGTCTCCAGAATTCCGGTAAAAAGTCCATGGTGATGTTCTCCTATTTCTATACTGGTATGGGAAATGGTTTCATCATCCTTTTAGACTTCTGTATCTAATCCTTCACTTGATGAAATACTAAGCACTTTGATATATACTAAGCGACATCCTTCTTCATGTTATCCCACCAATAATTCTCTCGGAGATCTCGATACATCTTTGTGTTTCCTAGGTGAATGGAGAAATTTGAACTATGTGCATCATCCAAAAGATCTTTCTTTAACTCCAAATTTGATGGAACACATAGTCTTGTCCCAAATCTCATAATTCCTTTTTCATTAACATTGAACTATGAGGATTTCCATTTTTTGATAGTTTCCACTTTCTTCTAAATTCCCACATTATCCTTTTAAGCATCCTTTAACCTTTTCAAAAGAGATGGTTGAGTAATAATTTGTGAAAGGATTGATGATGTTACCTTCTTTATGATTCCCATATCCATATTCATCAAATCTAAGAATATTGGATCATTTTAAATTCTCCTCAATGATAAAATTGTTGGGTCCTTTCTACTTAGAGCATCTGCTACATTTTTCTCTTTCTCAGGGTGGTAATGGATTGAGCAGTCATAGTCTTTAATCAGCTCTAACCATCTTCATTGGTGCATATTCAACTCTTTCTATGTGAATATATACTTGTGGCTTTTGTGGTCCGTATATATTTCACACTTCTCCCCAAAGAGGTAATGTCACCAAAATTTTAAAGTGAAGATCATCGCAGCTAACTCCAGATCATATGTTGGATAGTTTTTCTCATTAAATTTCAATTTCCTTGGAGCACAGGCAATGACTTCGTCATTTTTCATCAACACACAACCCATGAACTTCTTTAAAGCATCACTAAATACCACAAAAAGTTCTCCACTTTTGGGTATTGTGATCATAGGTGCAGTAATAAGCCTCCTTTTCATCTCCTTGAAGCTTTCTTCACATTCATTAATCCAAGAAAACATGAATCCCTTCTGAGTTAGCTTGGTAAGAGGGTTGGAAAATCATGAGAAATTTCTCACAAATCGATGATAATATCAAACTAACCCTAGGAAAATACGAATATCTGTTACCGATGTTGGCCTCAACCATCTCTCAATTGCAGCTATCTTGGAGGGATCCACAAATATCTTATTGCTTGTGATGATATGACCCAATAATGAGACCTCCTTCAACCAAAAATCACACATGATGTACTTTTCATAGAGCTTATCCTTTTGTAAGGTCTCGTACAATGCTTAGATGCTCCTCATGCTCCTCCTTGGTTTTGGAGTATATTAGAATATCATCTATAAAGACTACCATAAATTTGTCGAGGTAATCTCTAAAGACTCTATTCATTAAGTCCATAAAGATTGCTGGAGCATTAGTGAGTCCAAAAGGCATTACTATGAATTCATAGTGCCTGTACCTTGTATAAAAAGTAGTCTTGGGGATATCCTCCTTCTTCACCCTTACTTGGTAATATCCTGACCAAAAATCCACCTTGGAAAAGTATTGTTCTCCACATAGCTGATCAAACAAGTCATCAATTCGTGGTAGAGGATACTTGTTCTTTATTGTGATTTTTTGAGCTCACGATAATCAATGCAAACTCGCATTTACCCATTATTATTCTTGATAAAGAGGGCTAGTGCACCCCATGGTGAAGAACTTGGGCGTATAAACCCTTTATCCATATTCTTTTGTAGTTGTTTCTTCAACTCCTCAAGCTTCAAAATAGCCATTCTATACGGAGTCTTGGATATTGGAAACATGCTAGGTATAAGTTCAATTGAGAATTCAATATCTCTTATAGGAGTAAGACAATAAAATTTCTTAGGAAACACTTCAGCGAATTCCCTCACAATAGGCATGTATTTAAGGATAGTTGCTTCCTTAGACTCAATCATCTGAACTAGATACACATTCTCATAGGGAAGTAATATCCATGCTTGAGATGATGGTACTAAGGAATATTCATCCTCTTACTTGCGAATCGGGGGTTGATTCACCATATGAAGAGTGATTTCCCTCTCACAGAAATTTATGGTGGCTCTATATAAGGAAAGCCAATCCATGATGATAATTTCATCAAATTCCACTAGAGAGAGTATGAAGAGGTTCGTAGGGAATTTAAATCTACAAATTATGATAGTGGAGTAGTTATATTCATGAGATGAAATGATTTCCCCATTTTCCGTTCTCACCGGAATCTTTAGTTCCTTGATTTGTGGTGGTGTTGGGATTGTTCCACTAAAATTTAAGGATATAAAAAAATGGGTAGAAACAGAATCAAAAAGTAAGTTCTCTATTATTGAATGAATAATTAGAATATCTATCACCACTTCATTTTTGGGGTTCACTTTTACGGTAGTGATGACAAAATCTCGCCCTTTATGCCTTGGAGGTTGTTGGTTGCCTTTAAAAACCCTTGGATTAGGGCACTGGTTTGCAAAGTTCCATAGTTCATTGCAATTGAGGTAATGAAAAACATATTGAGGGTCAAACAGAGAGTTCCTCTCCTCTGTCATAGCCACAAGTTTCTCTTGTCGGAAGTTAATAGCTAGGTTCCCTTCTCTGCCACACCTAAAGCAGTTCCTATCCCCTTCAATCAATTTCTAGGCTACTTCTTTCTGCACCTTTGTTAAGTGGGGTGCTGGATTTTCTTATGACCATTTGATTTATCCATCGAACCACCAGAATTAAATTACACCTTACGATTCTTATCACCATGATACCCCTGAGATTCGCCAATATCCATTTCGACCTTGAGGGAACATCATACAATTTCCTCATAGATATCAAAGTCACATATTTCCAGGGCTTTCCATAGGCTATGTTTCATCCCACCAAAGAAGCATTCAACCTTGAATTATGGGTTAATGAAAAATATGGAGGTGTATTGTGAAAGCCTTATGAAGTTTTCCTCACACGCTCCGATGGATTCATTGTATTTTTTCTTGAGGGTAAGGAAGTACCTTTCCAGCTTAAGTCGGAGGAGGGTGCATGGAAAATATTAATCAAAAAAACATTTTCTGGAAATACTTCTATTCTAACAACTCGATATCTTCCTCAGGATTCATATTTTTGATCAATGTCCACTATTGAACAACTTCACCTTCCATATGATAACCATCCAGAATAACCTTCTCTTGTTCGGAACAATGAAGGATGGAGAAGATCCTTTCAATGGAGTTGATCCATTATTCGGCAATTGAGGGATCATATGATCCATTAAAGGTAGGAGACCTTTGTCTCATGAAGTTCTATATTGCAAAATTTTCTTTCTTGGGGGGGGGGGGGGGGTTGAATGTTCCTCTTAACCAACACTTATATTCAAAAATTGAGTTAACTGAGAGATCATTATGAAAAAGTTCTCGATTCCCACTCCCATCAGATTGGGCATCTCATTAGAACAATCATCACATTGATCTTTTAATCGGTTGTTAGCCCGAGTCCTCCTATTACCAGCCATTGGCTGAAATAAAAGGAAATTTAGGGTTAACACATAAAGGGGAATCCAAAGGCAAAAATGGATAACTTATAAATTAATTTTATTTCCTTAACTTATGAATTTATAGGCTTCATTCTATGTTATCCATGATCTACTTACCAACATATATTCTTAGGGGAATTTTTTTATTCCCCTAATAATGGTTTGTACTAATCTTATGAATTTAACAAAACATATCCCCTAGGAGTTTCATAACCAAGAGTGAATCAAGGCCCATTTTCATGCACCAGTTCCCGTTTGAGTCTAGCTCAAAGCGTTGTTTTCGGGTTTTACCCCTAGATACATCTGTGATAGAGCCACCTCTACCTGCTCCTATCTATAAAGGGATGTATTTACTTGATAAACCACTTAATAAATAATCACCAAAATTTAGGGATGTTTTTATTATACTTAGTCTTATCCTTAATAATTTCACTAGGGTTTTCTAATCATAACCCCAAAAATAACTAAACCTATCCTCTAATACTAACTATGATAACCCTTATCATTATTACACTCTTAACACAATTTATTACATAAAATATTCACTTGATACAACATATAATATCAATAGGTCTAGTGTATTTGGGGCTTAGGAACATTACATAATGACTTAAAACATGAAACACAACATCTTTATTGAAGACTTCCTTTAAATGACCACTACATTACCTCGTACCTGAGGAAATGCATAAGAAAAGGGTGATCTATAAATCTAGGTAAGGGAGTAAACAAGGCATAACATGAAGAATAAAATACATGTTAAGAAATAGGAATATCAATGGAGCATAAAATAAACATGAACATAAAGGCATGATATTACATGATTATCATAACATGGAAATGTGGCAACAACACTTAACATGGTATTAACATGATCCAAGGCTCATTTCACATGGAGAATGAGTAAAACCTCATTGAACTTGAATTATAATGAGTAAAACCTTATTTCACTTGATTTATCATGATACTAATCTTTAACCAATGCATTGGAGTGCTATTAGGGTGCACCCTTCTTAATTATTTCATGTCATGCATAAGTGTGCCACATGGATCATATAAATGGATTCGTTAAATATCATAATTTATTCCATGATAAAGGAATGTGGAATTAATACATGAAACTCTATAATAAATAATTAAATGTTCATAAAGGTGAATACCCTTGATAGAGAAATGGGCATGGTATTCACTACACAATGACTTTGTCTTGGAAAATCACGGTGCAATTTCGGCAGCATAACGACGCGACATAAGAATTCATAAAAATGGTTTATGAGATATAAATGGGTGTCTCATCATATTTAAATTAAATATACAGTAAGGGGGTCATACATATTCATTTCCCAACATAAGTAATGTAATTTTAGATTCACAATACAAAAAGAATTGCTTGAATGTAAATGAGGAGATAAAAATTCCTTACAGAATTTCGGTATGGTAACAAGTGTACATGGGAGAAATTAATGAGAGATAAAGGGGTATCTAATAATTAAAAAATAAATAGGGCAGTATGGGGGAGGTGAAAAATCATACCCAACATTTGTAATTGAAAATAAAAGGGCATAACAACTTAAAGAAAATTGGACAAAAATGAGAAATGAAGAAATCCCTTACTTGAAAGTGTGATCTGAAAGGCTTGGGAGGGGCTTTAGAGAGGCTTCTTGAGATCTTTGGGCACCTTGTGAGGATTATAGAGAGATGAGGGAAAATTATGGTCTAGATACAAAGTCTTTTAGTGAAGTGTAAGTGAGAGCTTGGGTGGGTTTATATAGGAAAAGGGATGGAATTCTTTATTATTTAGGTTTTGGACCCTACACATTAAACTAACCAAAACCACAAACTATACAATGTATTTTGGCCATGGTTTTTTACAAAGGGAAGTGGAAAAAAATACTTTATAAGGCCAATATCCTAAATTCTTAAAATATTAGGCTTTCTTTTGTGGAGGTGAGTCACACTGTCAAGGAAATCATTTTAAAATGACAAAGTGTTTTATAATTCTTGGAGGGTCCACTAAGGCTTTGTAAAATAAATAAAACAAACATAAAATCACATTATTTTAATGCTAAAACATAAATTTGACAAATATTCCATTTATAGTACTTTATTACATCACTATTGGGTTATTATGATGTCATAAAACATATTATATAATGAAACAATATTTATTTTTTTCCCAAAAATTTGACTGTCTTAGAAAATTATGAAAAATTAACTGTTAGATAATTTCGACATCATGATTACAAAAATAATATTCATTTTATCTAAATAATTTTCTAAATATTTTAATTTTTACTTTTAATATAAAAATTGATATTTATAGAAAATTCATGGGTTTTGACAAAAAAACTTTCAAGCCTTAATAAAGAGTGCAATTGTATTCATAAAAATTATACAATAATTTATATTTAATAAAAATTAATTTAGTAATAATATTTTATTAAAATATTATTTAATTAAAAAATTAATTAATTCATCAAAATATATTTCTTAATTCAATAATACTATTTATCCTTAAAAAACTATTTACAAAGTAACAATAATAAAAAAAATATATATTCTCTATAAAAAAATACACATAATTATAGTGCTAGGTTATTGTTAAATAAACCCTTATAACACCCTCATAAGACCGAAGGGCAAGGTTTGCAAAGGTGATAGACTCTTGGGGTGGCTTGGATAACATTGCTCGAGTGGTAATCTCTATTAACTTCCACTTCTCCCGTAGATGGTTCCGTTCGAGATTAACTTGTTGAAGCTCGGATTGGGATTGGTCAAGAGAAAATCCCAGTGATTCCACCTCCTTTTTGAGCTCAGACAAATGGAGTTCATACATATCAATTCTACTGGATGAGGCCATCACTTCCTTTGTCTTAGTAAATTGGATTTGTTAAAGACCTATATTTATACTAATCATGTGATCATTGTTCAATGACTATATTAGCAATGGTAACAATTTTTAACAGTATTTGGAAATCCAAAAACATAAGACCAAGGATTTTCATACATTTTATATGACGATTCTACATAATAATACATTTAATTTGATCAAGATGAATTTTCATTAACAAAAGTTTGGGTCGTTACAATACTTCCTGATAAGAAAACCCGTTTTAAGGGAACTTTATGAATCCGTACCCAATTTCAAGTGCAATCAACCATATGTTTTAAGCCAATTTTTTTTTATAAAACCATTTTTTTTATTTATGAAACCCTTCTTAGATTACTTCTGGTTTTATATAAAATATTATTTCCTTTTCTATTTTAAATGCTCGTTAGTATTTTCCTTAAAACCACACTAAAATGTTTTAATGCTAAAATATCTTAAATACTATTCTTATATGTTGTAAATTATGTTTAACATCAATTAACATGATATATTCTTATTTTACCTTATGAATGTCCATGTATGTTTTAATTCCTTTTTTTCATGTACACTTGTATGATGCACCCATTCATTATGCTTTATGACATGATTATGATACCCAATTCTTTCCATGGGTACCCTTATGTTTATGTATGATTGATTATGTATGATTCTTAATGTGGAAAACATATTCATGAACATGTTAAGATGGGTGAGTCTAGATAGTTCTCCAATGCATTGGGTAAAGTTGAGTTTCATGAAATGTTATATGCAACGGTCTTGGCGGTTAGCACTGACTTGTGCTACCATGTGCAACGGTCTTGGTGGTTAACCTTGGATCATGCTCCTCTATGTGAAATGAGCCTTGAATCATGCTAAATTCAGGTTTTATATTGCTGCCACATTCCTAGGATTCAAATTTTATATAATCCCATGATTATATGTTATGATTATATATTCCATTTTGTATCTTTATGTCCTGATATCTAACACATGTTATAAAGAATTATGCTTATATTTTTTCCATTACTGGACTTTTAGCTCATCCATTCATTCATGTGATCCCTAGGGTACCCTATGCAGATGTAAGGGCTCAAAGGAAGTTAGGATCTCTTTATGAAGATTAAATAAAGAAGTGTTTTTTATTCCCATGTTTTAAGTTTTATGTACCTAATTCTACAAGACACTAGACTTTACAATCCTTGGCTTGTAATATGATGTTATATTTTTCTTAAAATCTTGTAATGTTATGTGTAAAAGGATAGGGTTGCTATATAGTCCCTCATTATTGGGAGTTTGAAGCCATGTTAAACCGCACCATGACCTCCTCAAGTGACCCACATACCAAGATGACACTGAACATGTGAGGGTAAAAACCAAAAAAATAGGGCTTCCCAATGCACACTAGGTCTCACTGTCCCTCAGTGAAAACTCCAAAACACAACCCCACCCTGAACAAAGAAGTCATAGGTACTGATTCACCACACCTCAACACTGTCCTCTTTGGACAGAACTGACTCACCCACATGGTTTTGTTTACGTTACAAAAACGCATCTCAGTGGGGGAAGGATCCCTCTTCCCCATGAATTCAAAGTTACAACAAACAACACCAACACATGGTCTTACCGACGCCCTGAAAAAACCTCGAGAAAGAAATAGAAAGTAAAGAGTACTTCCTAACAGTGTCTATTAAAACTAATAGAAAAAGTAGAAAGGACACAAAGTGTACCTCTATCCATCCAAAGAGCCTTTGGGTCAACAGCCTCTACGGTCTGCAGTTGTCCCCACCCCCATCCTCCAACTCTCAGATCCTGGTGTGGACCACTTGAGGGTGGTGGGGGAAACTCGTACCATCTTCCACCTCCCACTGCTACACCCGCTCCTCCACCATGTCCACCACACAAACACTGGAGTCCCTGTACTAAAATCCAAAATCAAATCACTCAAACACTGTCGCTATGAAACCCAAACCAATATCATAGCTAGACCAACTACAATCTAGGGTCCTAAAGGTGGAACCTCCTCTCATACCACTTTGTGACGACCCGACCCAATGGGGCTTGAGCTACAACTCCCCAAGCCGACCTCCAATAGGCCAGGGGCTGGCCACAAGCACCGAGTAGGATATCACACACATGGGAGGCCCTTATCCTAATGTACCTATATGAACACACCCATATACACCTCCATGAAACAATGTAGAGATATATAGGTTAACTAAAAAGAAATGCTTGCATACATCTATCCCAAACTAGAGTACAGTAGTAGTACAATAGGGAAAATATAGGGCCCACCAAAATAACACTAAAAAAGCATCCAACCTACTCGGATGGAGGAGATAAATGGAAAAAGAACTATCGGAAAGATCCTCAACCAAGCTCCGGTACACCCCAATCAGTCTAGCTCACTAATCTCTACCTCCTCCAGGTCCTCCTAGGACTTCATCGATAGGCCCGTGGTTTGCACAAGACACAAAACATGTGTGAGAATATCCCATACATGGGTGAGTATAAAGATACTTAGTAGGCACCCCAAAACCCCCAAAATAAAAGGAGAGACTGAAGGCATCAGTCTGATCATCCCAACTAGAGGGAACCCAAATGAGAGATAAACTCCATCTTAAGACCATCCTCACCTAAAAAAACTAGTCATCTGAAACCATTGGGTGTGTCAATGATGAAGTGACAATACTCTAAGGGAAACCCAGAAAACACACCAAATATACTAATCTCAGGCCCCAAGCCTCAGGAGGTTCCAACCTCATTTCCAGTGAAATGTTCTATTCTAGGATCTATCAGTAACAACAAACTAAACCCAACTCTAGCGCCCAACATGAATGATTCCACCAACGATGACCTGCGCCCTGTACAAGGTCAAAAGAATTGTGGAGAGTCTCATACCTCGCCATTACCCCGCAGTCAAGGGATTACTAGATCCTAAACCAACCTGCGAAACATCCATCACACCTGTATAGAGGGTCCCATGCCTTATTCCATCGATGGAACACTAAATCCGAACCATGAATCATCTAAAAGAAGTTGAGGGTCCTGCTCCCAGCTCCTACTCAAAGATGGGGGATCACTACACCATAGGCATGGACTTGCGCCTTGGTAGAACAAGGGAGTACCACCCTGAGAAATGTGACCCTGCACCCTAACACGATAGGGGAGCACCATTTTAGAAAGTATGACCCACACCCACAATAGGGGAGCACCACCGTGAGAGATGTGGGATCGCACCCATGATAGGGGAGCACCACTCTGTGAAACGTGATCCCGCACCCACGGTAGAGGAGCACTACTACAAGGATGGAGTACCCTATCCTTGGCATGAAAGGGGATTAACAACCCTACCTTCCAATGATATTGGAGATCTTGTTCCTTGACACAATATAGAAGCAGTCTAACTGCATGAATCTCACTGGGCAACCCGCACCCTAATCCATCAGGGGAGTAACAACCTTGGAAGAAACCGCCCAATGGTAAATATCCTAAAATCATGAAATGAGGAGTATTGTAAGTTTTAATAGAGGACACCATCATGCTCTACATGAAAAAATACTTAGGATAGACTATTTACTTGCCTAAAACAGACACCCAGTGAAAAATACACATTTCACCGCAAACACCCAAACCAAGCCTCATGGGACCCAAACCTTGTTTTTGGTTTAAGAAAATAAATAAGTCTTGAAAATTATACACTAAATTCAGGGTCACAATGCTGCCGACGACATGCAAATTAGACATCAGACACATGAGATACGTCTAATACAAGATTTTCCAAATAATAATAATTATATTATTATTATAAAAATTAGATGTCTCATGTCACCGATCCTTGATCTTGAGACATAAATTCATCAAACTAGTCTCAAAATATCTGCCTCAATGATAGGAATGTGTGTCCACAGATGACATGAAAATAGGACACCCAGTTTGAGAGATACAGGGGTTTAAAGAACCCCCGGCCCGTTCGGGCTGGATCAGCCCGCTTTGGCCGGTCCGCCCTGCCTGGGCCATTCTTGTCTATCCCATTGGCCCATGGATCAATTGTTGGAATGGTCCTCCATCCAGAACTATATTCTACCACAACACAATGGACTCCTTCGCCGCCGTCCGAGTGCCGTCATACCTTCCGCGGACCATCGGGATCACCTTGGTGCTCCAAAAATCAATCTGAGACTACATTCAGGAGTTATTTGATTCAACATACAAAATAAATAAATTTAATTTATTTACGGAAATGTACTCACTATCTTTTTTCATAGAAGGTATGCACCCAAAAAAATTATACCCCACCTAGGGTAAACAGTTCACTCTTGAATAAACCATGACCTCAGTTTTCTGATCCGAGCTACCATTTAAGAGATAACTCATTTCCTCTATGTGCATAGTATAAAAATAATTTTTTATAAAATTAATTTCGAGCACATCAGGCCTCAGAATCACATGCTGTCTCTGCACCTAGCTCTAGAAATATTCTTAGAAATTTTCCAAAGTATGACAGGAAAAAAGTTAGTGGATTTATTTGATGTGAAAGTTATTGAGAATCCAAATTCTTTAACAAAAGTTACGGGGAATGTCAAGGAAGAAAAAAATGAAAGTTTCTAATGAAAATGAAAGTGATCAAAGTAATGTGTATGGAGATTTAGATGAATCATTTGATGAGAAAAGTGAAGAAGGAAGAGTAACTCTAAAATTTCCTAATATAATTTTTTTGAGACTGAAAATATTCTTGGGAATTAGAAGCCTCTAGTTCATAAGAGAAAAAAGCTGAGATTAGAAAATAAAACTTCACTCATCTCAAAAGTTGAACCAAAATAAGTTTTAGAATATATTAAACACAAAGAATGGTTGAATGATATGAATGAAGATTTGGATAAAATTGATAAAAATAAAACATGATAACTTCTTCCTTGCCTAAAAGGTAAAAATGTTATTGGAACAAAATGGGTTTATATATACAAGTTGAATGAGAATGGAGAATTTTTAAGAAACAAAGAAAATCTTATTTGTAAAGGCTATGCACAGGTGTAAGGAGTGGAATTTGATGAAATATTTGACCCCATTGTAAAGTTAGAAACTATTATAATGTTTCTAATAGTGGATTCTCACAAGAATTAAAAGTATATCAGATGGATGTTAATTTATCATTTCTAAATAGAGAAATTTAAGAAGAAGTTTACATTGAAAAACCTTTTGGGTTTCTACTTATTGAGGATGAAAACAAAGTTTTTAGATAGAGGAAATATTTGTATGGGATTAAATAGTCTCAATGTTCATGGTATTATAATCTTAACAATTGTTTGAGAATATTGAGTTTTTCTAAAGGAAAAGTTGATAGAAACTTATATATAAAATATGTTGACTTCAAAACTCTAATTATAATTATTTATGTGGATGATATAATTTTTTCTTTGGATAGAGAATATTTTTTTTAATTTTTTTTTTGATGAAATTAAAAGGAACTTTGAGATGTCAATTTTAGGATAATTAACATTTTTCTTTGGTTTACAAGTTCATCAAAATGAAAAATATGTTTTGTTATCTCAAAAAAAGTATGCCATAGAATTGTTACAAAATTTTGTCATGGAAGAATCTAAAGAAGTTTATAATTTTATCTCAGTGGGGATGAAGATAAGTAAATATGATTCTGGAAAAAAGTGTAAACCATAAAGACTTTTGGAAGATGATAGGAAGTCTACTTTACCTTATAGTCTCAAGACCTGCTATTGTTTATTCTGTGACTTTGTGTACTAGGTATCAAAGTAATCTGAAAGAAACACATATATCAGAAACAAAGATAATTTTGAGAAATTTCAAAGGAAAAACTTCACATGAATTGTTATATAAAAGAAACAATGTGATGAAGTTTCATGGTTATATTGATATTGATTGGGTTGGAGATTGTAATTATAAGAAATCAACCACAGGAGGAACATTTTTCTTGGGTGAATGTTGTGTAAGATGGCATAGTAATAAATAGGTTCAGTAACTTTGAGCATAGTGGAATCAGAATATGTTGTAGCTACTTAGGATTGTACTCAGATGTTGTGATTGAAATTTCAAAAAGAATATTTGAATGTAAAAATTTCTAAACCATTGAAGATACTTTGTGATAATTAGAGTGAAATTTATATTTCTAAAAATCCCGACCAACATTCAAGATCAAAACAATTTGATATAAAGTTTTAATTTATAAATGATAATGTTACTTCTGGAGATGTTAAGCTAAAATATGTATCAACAAAGTATCAAATTGCTGATATCTTCACAAAGGTAATGCCAAAAGAAGGGTTTGTTTATTTGAGGCTGCAAATTCATGTTCATCCTCCTCCAATGTATTCCTAAATTTCATAAGTATGTCCCCCACCTTGCTTTAGATTATATTGACAAAGGGGGAGAGAAAGTAACAACTTAAAAAGTTTTTAGTCATATTTATTTTATGAATCTAAAGCTATTATTATCAGATAATGGAGGATATAATAATAAAGGGGGATAGAAAAAAATAAACGAGAGAAGTGATAAAAGTTTGGGGGATTTTATCTTACATGGCTGCAAAACTTTCTTGTCACCGAGGGATGAAATTCCTTAAAAAAAATTACTTTATATAGTAGTGTGGTGTTAGGAAACTCTCTTTTGAGAAAGACGTTTTTTTGATAAAAGTTGAAAACTTTGAGTTGTTTACAAAAGTTGATTTGTGAAAAAATGCTGAGAGTTGAAAAATTTGTTAAGAAGTGTTGTCAACAGATCCAGAGGGGTATATTGAAAAACCTTTTTGATATTTTGTTTTAAAAAAGTTTTGTATTTGTTGAAAAATTATTAAACACTAAAATAGGCTAATATTAATTGTTAATATATATAATATTCATGTGAATCATTATTCATAAACACCATTTTTAGTGTATTTTACAAATTGATCATTAATTCATATTATGATTATAATTACATCTTAAAATGCACTATTGCATGGTACATTTTTGAATACCTCCTAAAATAAAAAATGGTATTGATTTTGTTTTAATATTTTATTTTAAGGACTCCAATGCTATAAGGAACAATTCATGCTTTTGGATCACTTGAATATTCACATTGGAAGACCATAAAAGTGGGCCTTGAACCAACAACATTCCGGGCAAAGTGAACTGGACAACAACCCAATAAAGAGACTGTAGAATCCAAGATCCAAGCCCAATTATTCTAAAACTTTAAATGAAGATATATAATATCATGGGGAATATTTAATTCTATAGTTACCAAAGCTAATTCAGAGTTTGAATGGAGTTACAGGCAGCCCAAGTTGAAGATGCAATTCTGGGCCAGATTCTATAGCCCTAAAAACAAGCCCACTATTTTAATCATATCTCACAAACCATAGAATATTTCAGACTAAAATGTTACAAGATATCATGGGACATAGTTATATTAATTTTTATCTTCTATGGACCACCAAAATTAGGCAATCTAGATTCCCATTTTAACACATTTGTTGAGTCATGTAAGTTGGATCAGATTATTTTTCAAGGGTGGAAAAATCAACTCTTCCTCAATTTTCCACCCACTTATGGATAACCAAAATTAATTAAGGAGACTTGGAATGTTGGGGGATCAACCCATTCCTCTTGAAATTCCTATTTAAGTTAGTGGTGGTGAAGGAGTTGATCATCTTTAGTGATTTGTTTAATTGTAATGTTATGCTACGATTTTGTTTCCTTGAGTTTGTCTTTCTCATGTAAGTTGTTTAATTAAGCTTAGTTTCTTAATAAAAGTTCTTCTTATCCTCTTATTTTGTTATTCTTAATATCATGTTAATACCATTGGATCAAGGTGTAAATTTATTCACACCAAACCTTGTGAAATTATCACACAACAGTGGAGTGATCGTTATTTCATTTTTTTACTTATTTAATTCCTCCCTCATGAGTCTACTTCCTACTTCCTTTGAAACCATAAAATCAATAGAGGTATAACCCACTTATGGGTAGATCTAAGGGATTAAAAATGGGATATATTGGATGTTATTTCTCACTCCTTTAATTTATAATCACTTCTTTTAATTGATAATTTTGTTTTTTGATCATTAAACTCCTTCATCCTTGTTGAATTTAAGGCCACACACTTCAAGTGCTAATACAAACATTTACCTTTGAGTGATCAAAACTATGATCCTACAAGTGTACAAGTGATTAGTATTAGGGTGTGTAGGTATTAAACTAGGAAGTGATGATGTTGTTTGATTTTATTAAATGAACCCATCTCAAATATAAGAAATTGAAATAGTAAAAAAAAGAATGCATCCAATCTACCCAAAGTGATAACCTAGGATCAACTCATTCTTTTAATTTGAATTCGCTTAAGTATCTTAGTGTTCACTTAAACCTATCTAAAATCAATTAAAATTGGTCACTACATAATTAAAAACCCATATATTTAGATTGTGTGTCTATAGGTTCTTCTTAGGTATCTGAGAATTCGAAAACCCAAGCTACACTGCAAGAAACAACTTAACCTTTAGAACTTGGGTAAATTTGGGTGAGACCAAATTTTGGCACCGTTTTTTAGACCAAGTAAGTTCCTTAGACCAAAAACCTTATTTCCTCACCCCCATTCTTTTATTCTCACACAAATTCTCTTATATTTTCCCTTTACTGTTTTTTTCTTTTGGAGAATTAATGTTATTAATATTTTCATGACTTATTATATACTCCCTTTACTGAATTTATATGAAATGTGCATAATTTGTGTGAAATATTAATGTTTTAATATTAAGTATAATTTTTGAGCATTTTTAGAAGTAGTCCAATTGATTCAGTTTACTGTTTTGATAATAACTATCACTATACTGATCCAAATTTTGTGGTTATTGTTTTTTAGGATTCTACTTTAAATATAAAACGTTTCATTAGAAGGTACCATGATCCAATTCTTCCATTTTAAGGGTCATATGGTCCTCACAAACAAGACTAACGAATCTGTGAAGAAACCGGACTATTCATGAAGATTTAATTGCTGGGCTCAATCAAGAATTCCAAATTCTTTTATTCTCCTTAAAAGTTCGGGGGATAATTAAAGGAGTACTAGATAAAAATTTCAAGTCCCAACTCTAAGAACAAGGGGCCAAAATGAAGCTTTGAAATCTAGCCCACCATTATGGAGGGAATTAAAATCAGTATAGTATTCATGACATATCTCATGATGTAAGCATCAAATCGAGATGAGATTTTGCAGTGTGAAAGAGTAGATATAGTCAGACTACTTTTTTGAAGAAATCATTCATCTTTGAAGGCATATTACTATTCAAAAACCCTTTCACATTTTGGATTTGAAAAAGACTGGATTGAAATGGATAGATTAAAATTGTTTAATAATCTAGCCATAACTTTGGCTACATAGTTCCAAATTCCTCCAAATTTTTATAGTAGTCGGAAAAATTTATTATCTAAAACTTTAAAGAAGGATATTTCTCAATATTAGGCTATCTGTATAGACAATGTGGTGATTCAAGTGGAGGGACAGATTGGGAATGCAAATAGTCCACTCCTTGGGCTATAAATACTCTCCCTTTCTCTTCTTGAGAGGGGTTGACATTTCAGAATATAGGAGGATCAATTGGCATGACCAAGGATCTGACAAAGGCCTAGGAGGAAATTCCAAACTCAAGTTTTCACTTGAGATACCCTTCCTCCTTTCATTTATTTCATTTACTTTTTTGTTCTTCTTCATTTGAAATCTTTTAAGTGTTTGTTTTGTAATTCTGTTTTAATGAATGTTTCTTCTTCAATATCTCTTAATCTCACCCAACTTATATAGTTTAATATTAATTTTCTTAAAATAGACTAAATCAAGTTAAAATCCATTCCCTTATTTAGCTTCCTCATTAAATCTAAATTCTATATTTAACAATTTCTTTATCGTTTGTGTGTGTGTTCGACGCACTACTCTTATCTTGTCCCTTTATTTTTATTCTCTTTATAATTCACCACCATAAACATATATTACCAGATTAATAACCATATTAATGGATGAGTAAATATATCATTTGGGGGAGTTATAATTTAGGTATTTTAAGCGATTGAGAGCTTTTGCTCGATGAGTATTCGTTGAATTAACATTGTGTATGTTGAACTTAACATGTCATGGATTAATGAATTGTTTTGTTTAATGTGTGGTTTCCATGGATTATTGAAACCATAAATAGACTACCATAAACAATATATGATCAATATTAGAACCCTAAGTTAAGTAAAGGCTTGGATTAAAGCCTTAACACTTGGGAATTCCAATCAACGTCAACTTGTGACATGGGTGTTAATTTAAATGCAATATAAAGCAAAGATCAAGGATATCACAAGATTAACTACCTAATGATGAACTCACCCCAATATTTATCAAATTGTTAAATCAATCTTAATCAATAAATAATTTCATTTAAGATCTGCAAACAAACCCCCCCAATCAAAATACAATCAACTAAGAACAAATGACTATTAAGAAGTATCATCGCTGAGGATTCAACCCGAGTACTGCTATACACATTAGCAGAGCACCAGAACCTTGACCGGTCGATAGGCGGAAATTGGCCATGCGTTTCAAATGGCACTGTTTCTGGGGATGGTGCTTTAATTATTCATTAGTTTCTGGTTATTGTAATAAAAAACCAAATAAAAAAAAACAAAATTTAAAAAAAATTGAAAAAAAAACACAAAGAAAAACCCATCTTCTCATAAAATTCATAAATGAAAAAAACAAAGATAAACCCATCTTCCTATTTCTTCCAAAATCTCTCTGAATTCATCGTAGTCTTCCAAACATTCTCTCAGATTTGTTTGACCCTGAAATTGAGTGAACACTTCCCTGACTTAGGAGGAACATAAGAGATAATCAAATAATTCAAGAACCAGTCCTTGTCCAACCAGTTGAATTAGAAATGGCCAATCCTAGGGAACAAACCCTTAAAGAACTTTCTACCCCTGATATGAATTAACAACATCTTGGTATTCAATATACAAACATAGAATCTGACTTCGAACTTAAATCGGGTTTTATTCATCTTCTCCATCATTTTCATGAGCTAGCCAGTGAGGATCCACATCTCCACCTTAAAGAGTTCCAAGTTGTGTGATCTACCATGAAGCCTCAAGGGATTTCTAAAGAACAAATCAAACTACGAGCATTCCCTTTATCCCTAGCTGACACTGCTAAGTCATGGATTTACTATCTACCTCCTAATTCCATAACCACATGGAATGACATGAAGCGACTCTTATTAGAGAAATTATTTCCTGCTTCTTGTACTGGTTCTATCCGAAAGGAAATAAGTGGTATACATCAATTCCCAAGTGAAGCACTCAATGAGTACTGGGAGAGGTTCAAAAAGCTTGTGGAAACCTATCCACACCATCAAATCCCTGACCAACTCTTGATCCAATACTTCTATGAGGGGTTATTGGCTATGGATGGAACTCTCATAGATGCTGCAAGTGGCGGTGCTCTTGTTGATAAAAATCCTGCATCAGTAAGAGATATCATAAGTAACATGGATGAAAACACACAAAAATTCCATACTCGAGCACATGATCAAGTCAAACAAGCCCAAGATAATCAATCAATTGAGCTGAACAAGATGACCGAGTGGATGAGTGAACTTACAGGTCATGTGCGACAACTAGCTGTGGCTACCAAATCCCCAACCTCATCTTCTCCACAATCAATATTTCCTAGACCATTCAAAAACTGTGGAATCTGCAACTCTCCATCTCATCCAATTGATACATGTCCACAAATTCAAGAGGATCAATCTGATTTATCCGGACCAATGGAGCTCAATGCAACATATGCTTAGTGGAACACCAATCCTAAACTATCACGTCAGTTTGTTAGAAACTTAAACCAACCTCACTCTGAGACCTTCTCTTCTTCCTATAACTAAGGCCATAGGTATGACAATCCCATATCTCATCTTCCTCAATTCCATCCTCAAAACCCAAACTAGTGTCAATATGGTCAAGGTGTTGGTAACTTACAACAACCTTATCCTTTTATTCCTCAACCTCAAAGGAACAATCCTCCTCCTGGATTCCATTATCCTAGTGAGCCTTCCCAATTCCAAAACCAATAAAATCACTTTCCCAAGAACCAAAATCAAGGTAATATCAATTAGGGACAAGCCTCTTCTTCCAAGAAACCATGGGAAAGTGCAGTAGAAGATCTTGCCTCCTTCACCCGTTCAAGCCTCAAGAACATTGAAACCCAAATTGGTCAACTAGCATCCCAACTTAGTCAGCAACAACCATCTAATTCTTCCCAAATTCAAGCTCAACCATTACCCAACACCAAGGGTAATGTAATTGCAATTGCACTTAGATCGGGAAAGAAAATTTCTATGACTCAAGATAAGCCTTCCAACCCTACTTTGAATTTTGACCTAGAAAATGAAAAGAAAAAGAAAATTGAAAAGGAATCTGAATCCATTCCATCACCTCCTTCCATTCCACTTAGGAATCCAATTCCTTTTCCACAAGCTGTTTCTGAGCCAAAGAAGTCCTTTGAACCTGATCCTGAAATGCTCGACATGTTTAGACGTGTTGAAGTCAACATTCCTCTCTTAGATGCCATCAAACAAATTACTAAGTATGCCATGTTTCTTAAGGAATTGTGCACCCACAAGAGGCAACTTAGGACCTTTGAAAATGTTTCCACCCAGCAGTCTATTCCTATAAAGTGCAAATATCCAGGGACCTTTATGGTTCCATGCCAAATTGGAAGTTCCAACTTTGATGATGCACTCATAGACCTAGGAGCCTCAATTAATGTCATGCCCAAATCTATATTCTCCAACCTTGGTCTAGGTCCCTTACATCCAACGAGTGTTGTTATTCAATTAGCCAATTGAAGCACAACCATTCCTGAGGGAATAATTGAGGATGTCCTTTTCTGAGTCAATGATCTTATCTTTCCTGCTAATCTCTATGTCCTTGACATGGAAGGTGAGACGAACTCTTCTTGATCTCCCCTAATTATAGGAAGACCATTACTAATGACTGCTAGAACCAAGATTGATGTCCATTCAGGAATCTTATCCATGGAATTCGGTGACCAACCGGTCAAGTTCAACATTTTCCAAGCCATGTGATACCCATCTGAGGATCACTCTGCATTCTCAATCCATGCTTCTGAGGACACTTGTAAGTGTCAATAAAACCCCAATCCACCATATTCTTCATGTTATAATGACAAAGTATCTTGTGAAATTTTCACCATGATTAACCAAGTCATAAATGGTGAAGTTGATGTGGACCTCTCATTCATAGACTCCATCAATCTAGAGGAACTTGAAAACTCTCTTGAATCCCACATCAACTCTAATCTCTACTGCTCCAACTTGGAAAGTATTAAGGATAATGAATTTGAAGCAACTGAATCCCTTCCTCCATTCTTGAGTTTTCTAACCCATAAATAAAAGATGATACTAATCTGAATCCTCTTCCTCAACACCTGAAATATGTATTCCTTTTCCATGATCACTCTTATCCTATCATTATCTCTTCTTCACTTACCGAAATTGAGGAGTCCAAACTTGTTCAAGTGTTAGAGAAAAACAAAAAGGCCTTAGGGTGGACCCTAGATGACATACCAAGAATCAACCCTTCCCTTTGCATGCATCACATCCATCTTGAGGAATCATCCAAACCAATTAGACAACCACAAAGAAGACTCAATCCACTCATACTTGAGGTAGTTAGGGAAGTGATCACCAAGCTTCTTCAAGTGGGTATTATCTACCCAATTTCTGATAGTGAATGGGTTAGTCCAATTCATGTTGTACCTAAGAAGGGTGGGATAATTTTTGTAACAAATGAACATGGAGAGGTAGTAACAACTTGAGTGAAAAAAAAAATGGCATGTGTGCATTGACTATAGGAAATTGAATGTTGAAACAAGAAAAGATCACTAACCTCTTCCATTCCTTGATCAAATGTTGGAACGATTAGCTGAAAAGTCACACTATTACTTTCTTGATGGATACACCGGCTACTTCAAAATCCCAATCGCACCTCTGGACCAAGAAAAGACTACTTTCACATGCCCCTTTGGAACATAAGCATATAGAAGAATTCCTTTTGAACTTTGCAATGCTCCTACAACATTCCAGAGGTGTATGATGAGTATTTTTTTCCAAATTCATTGGACACTATATGGATGTCTTCATGGATGACTTCACCATTTATGGTGAGTCATTTGAATATTGTTTGAGTTCACTCTCTCTAGTCCTCCAAAAGTGTGTCAAGTGTAACCTTGTGTTGAATTTTGAAAAATTTCACTTCATGGTTTAAAATGGGATTGTTCTAGGGCACATAGTTTCAAAAGATGGTATTGAAGTCGATCCTGCCAAAATTGAAGTGATCCAATCACTTTATGAACCCACTTCTGTTTGAGACATCCATTCATTTCTTAGTCATGCCGGTTTCTATCACCGATTCATCCATAACTTCAGTAAAATTTCCCTCCCACTCACTCAGTTGCTCCCAAATTACGTCCCTTTCCATTTCGATGAGGTTTTCAAGAGAGCCTTTGTTGAACTCAAAACTGCTCTAACATCCGGCCTAATAATCCAACCCTAAGATTGGTCCTTAACCTTTGAATTGATGTGTGATGCTTTTGATAGAGATATTGGGGATGTTCTTGGTCAAATAAGAGAAATAATTCCTCATGTAATCTATTATGACTCAAAAATATTGGATGAAACTCAATCTCACTACACTATCACTGAAAAAGAACTTTTAGCAGTTGTTTTTGCCTTCGATAAATTCCGGCCCTATCTATTAGGTGCCAAAATCACAATCTTCACAGATCATTATACTATAATGTTCTTACTCAAGAAAAGTTATTCAAAATAGAGGCTAATATGATGGATCCTAATGTTCTAAGAGTTTGACCTTGAAATAAAATATAGAATAGGAAAAGAAAACCCTGTGGCTGATCACTTGAGTATAATTTATAATTATTTTCATTCTGAAATCATCGATCCTGAATTCCCCACTGAGAACCTTTCATCTCTCACTCCAAAAATACCATGTTATTCCCCAATTGTAAATTACTTGGTTTCTGTTTTTTTTCCTTAATTTTTTTCAAAAGAATAGAAAATGAAGTTGAAAAGTTATTCAAAACACTATTTTTGAGAAGAAAATAAACTTTGGAAAACTAGGATAGACATGGTAATTAGGAGATGTTTTGATGAAGATGAACACTCCCCTATCTTAGAATTCTATCACTCAATGCCTGGTTGTGGCCACTTTGGACCACAAAAGACCTCCTGAAAGGTCCTAGACTCTGGATTCTTCTGGCCTTCACTCTTCAAGGACTCACATGAGTTCTGTCAATCATGTCCCACTTGCCAAAACTTTGGCACAATTTCAAAGAGAAATGAAATTCCCCAAAAGCCTTTAATTTTCTGTGAGATATTCAATGTTTGGGGTATCAATTTCATGGGACCATTTCACCCTTCCAATGAATTCTCATACATCCTTCTTGCAGTTGATTATGTTTCTAGGTGGGTCGAGGCTAAACCCACTAGAAAGGATGATTCACATACTGTTAGTGAGTTCCTAAAGACACACATCTTCCAAAGATTTGGCACGCCTCATGCCTTGATTAGTGACTTAGGAACCCATTTCTATAATAAGAACATATAATCTCTTTTGAAAAAGAATGGGGTTGTACATAAAACTTCAACTGAATTTCACCCCCAAACAAATGGCATGTTTGAAATTTCTAATAGAGAAGTGAAAATAGTGCTTGAGAGAATTGTAAAACCCACCAGAAAAGACTGGCCAGAAAGACTTTGTGAAGCACTTTGGGCTTATCGAACTTCCTATAAAACACCCATTGGGATGTATCATTTTAGGCTAGTTTTTGGTAAAGCATGTCATTTTCCAGTTGAAATCCAACATAAGTCATTTTGGGCAGTGAAAACTTGTAATTTTGATCTTGAAAAATCTGGTGAAGAAAGAATATTGCAATTGGCTGAACTGGAGGAGATTCAACTTGAATCCTATGAGAATTCCGCTCTATATAAAGAAAAGGCTAAGGTACTCCATGACAAACACATCCTAAGAAAGGTATTCCATGAAGGTGAAAAGGTATTTCTTTTCAACTCTCGATTTCGTCTTCACCCAGGTAAGCTTAATTCTCGTTGTGAAGGTCCTTTTGTTATTACTAATGTTTACCCATTTGGTGTAGTGCAAGTCCAAGACCACTCTTCCAAAAGGACATTCACAGTTAATGGACATCGTTTAAAGCATCACCATGAGAGGATGCACAATCTTGTATCAACATCGACTTCCACTGGATCACCAAATTCTCCAGTCGACCTACAACTAGATAGAGATGGCGACCCGCCAAATCCAAACCAGGGGGCACCTTTTTCCCTTTAACTCTCTCTCTCTATATCTTCATCTCTCTACCTATTTCTTCTTCTTCCTATGTCTTTCATTTTTTTACCACTTTCTTTTTCAAACCCTTTATTTTTATCTTTCTCTTTTGTGTGAGTGTATCTTTATTAAAAACTAAAAAAAACCAAAAAAAAAACAAAAAAAAAAACAAAAAAACAAAAAAACAATCATAACAAAAAAATGTATATAAAAAAAACAAAAGAGTCATACTTACTCACCTTCAATTTTCAAATTTTGTCCAACCATTTTGGAGAGTCAAAAGACATGGTTTCTTATCAAAACTTTTGTGTTTTCATCATGACTTTGGATAAAGAATTTTGTGTCAAAATTAACAAATTTTGAATGCTCAATTTTTGATTTGGAAAATGATTTTCCCGAACCATGAGGAACAACATTTGATTTCATACCAAGGGAACCTATAGACATATTTTCAAAATGTTTGTTTTAACCCCCATTTGTGAGTCTTGAGTTTGTGGACCTTCGAGCTGAATTTCCTACTTTAGTGTACATTAATATGATAGAGGCATTTTTTGAACCACATGAGAATCATAATAGCCTAATAGCCTCCCATTAACCATACATTAATCCTCCTTTTGAAAGCCCCTTAGAGCCTATAAAAACCTTCCTTGATATCCACATTACAAGAATAATAACTTTTCCCACCCAATATCAACATTGATTTTCATTGTATAATTTTTTGAAATTTAAGTGTGGGGGGAATGGATTTCATTGTTTGGGTACCCTATTATTGATTTTCAATGAGTTATCATCTGATTGAGGGAAAGAATCCATTTTAGTGTGGGGGATATGTTGTCATTCAATGTGTTTTGGGGAATGTAATTTACTTCCATTTATGTAATTTTGTAAATGTTATTGACAAGTGTTCAAAAAAAAATGATGAAAAAAATAAAAATAAAAATGAAAAAAATGGGTTGTGTCTTAGGTAGTTTAAAAACCACTCTTCCTCAACCTTTTATCTTATTATAAATATTACAATTAGTGTCGTGAGGAGATCAAACATGGGTTGGTATATGAGTGTGAGATCTATTTTAAGGTTAACTTTCGAAAAAAAAGAAAAAAAGGAAAAGATAAAAAAAGAACACTTGCATTATATTATTATTGGGATAAGTTTTGTGTTTTGTAAATATTAAATATTCTCATTACCTTCATATTTTCTTCCTCTATTGTGTCTTTCTTCACACAATCATTCCCTTGTAAATATGTGTTTTCATTTATTCCCTTGTAAATATGTGTTTTCATTTCCTTCCATGTTTTATTTCAAAAAAATGTGCACTGATTTTTCTATGTTGGCGTTTTAACCCTCTTATTCTCTCTCTTGGACATTATATTACTACCATCCCATAGACACATAAAACCCCCTTAAAAATACCTCTTGATTCTTGTGCACTTTGGATAGGTATTGGAACCTGAGATCTCTTTAAAACTCTAAGATTTTCACTTTTGGTTAGTGAAAGAGTGAACCTCCACAAATGAATTTTATCATCTTGAGAGGTGTGAGTTTTGAGTGTCCACATTTTCCATTTCTAAATTTGAGCATGAAAAAATGAATTAGTTTTGGAACATTTTTTATATAACAACTTGTGGTGGAATTCAAAATGGATAAGTGAAATAGTCTAAACCTCCCCTGATTGGAGATTTTTTTTAATATTTGTTGGTGAGTGAAAATGATTTTGTCATGTTTTTATATTTGTTGCACATGAGGACATGAACAAAACTAAGTGTGGGGGAGTTGATGTTATTAATATTTTCATGACTTATTATATACCCCATTTACTGAATTTATATTAAATGTGCATAATTTGTGTGAAATATTAATGTTTTAATATTAAGTATAATTTTTGATCATTTTTAGAAGTAGTCCAATTGAGTTAGTTTACTGTTTTAATAATAACTATCACTATACTGATCAAAATTGTGTGGTTATTATTTTTTAGGATTATAATTTAAATATAAAACATTTAATTAGAAGGTACCATGATCCAATTATTCTATTTGAAGGGCCATATGGTCCTCACAAACAAGACCAAAGAATCCGTGAAGAAACTGGACTATTCATGAAGATTTAATTTCTGGGCTCAATCAGGAAGTCCAAATTATTTTATTCTCCTCCAAAGTTTGGGGGACAATTAAAGGAGTACTGGATAAAAATTTCAAGGCCCAAATCTAAGAAAAAGGGGCCCAAATGAAGCTTTGAAATCTAGACCACCATTCTGGCCAAGAATTAAAATCAGTATAGTATTCATGACATATCTCATGATGTAAGTATTAAATCAAGATGAGATTTTGCAGTGTGAAAGAGGAGATATAGGAGGTCTACTTTTTTGAATAAATCATTCAGATTTGAAGTCATATTCCTATTAAAAAACCATTTCCCATTTTTGACTTCAAAAGGACTGAATTGAAATGGACAGATTAAAATTGTTTAATAAGATGGCCATAACTTTGGCTACCTATGTCCAAATTCCTCCAAATTTTGAGAGTAGTAGTAAAAATTTATTATATACAAATTTTAATAAGGAGACTTCTCAAGATTCAAATTTCTGAATAGCCAACTTGGCGATGCAATTGGAGGGACAAATTGGGAATGCAAACAGTCTGCTCCTTGGGCTATAAATACTCTCCCCTTCTCTCCTTGAGAGGAGTTGGCATTTAAGAATAGAGGAGGATCAATTGGCACGACCAAGGCTATTACAAAGGCCTGGGAGGAAATTAAAAACTCATGTTTTCACTTGATATACCCTTCCTTCTCTATTTCATTTCATTTACTTTTGTGTTCTTCTTCATTTGAAATCTTGTAAGTGTTTGTTTTGTAATTCTGTTTTAATGAATGTTTCTTCTTCAATATTTCTTACTCTCACACACCTCCTGTATTTTAGTATTAATGTTCTTAAAATAGCCTAAATCAATTTAAAATCCATTCTATTATTTGTATTCCTCATTAAATCTAAATTTTATATTTAACAATTTCTTCATCATTTGTGTGTGTGTTTGGCGCACTACTCTTATCCTGTCCCTTTCTTTTTCTTCTCTTTATAATTCATCACCATAAACATATATTACCATATTAATAACCATTTTAATGGCTGAGTAAATCTCTCATTGGGGGGAGTTATAATTTAGGTATGTTAAGCGATTGAGATCTTTTGCTCGATGAGTATTCGTTGAATTAACATTGTGTATGTTGGACTTAGCATGTCATGGATTAATGACTTGTTTTGTTTAAAGTGTGGTTTCCATGGATTAGTGGAACCATAAATATACTACCATAAACAATATATGATCAATATTAGAACCCTAAGTTAAGTTAAGGCTTGGATTAAATCCTTAACACTTGGGAATTCCAATCAACGTCAACTTGTGACATGTGTGTTAATTTAAATGCAATATAAGGAAAAGCTCAAGGATATCACAAGATTAGCTAACTAATGATGAACTCACCCCAATATTTTTCAAAATTTTAAATTAATATTAATCAATCAATCATTTCATGTAAGCTCTGAAAACAAACCCCCTAATCAAAATACAATCAACTAAGAACAAACGACTATTAAGAAGTGTCATCGCCGAGGATTCGAGCCGAGTGCTGCTATACACATTAGCAGAGCACTGGAACCTTGACCGGTCGATAGGTGAAAATCGGCTATGCGTTTCACGCATGTTCTCCTACAACCGCGATAAATCAAAAGGATTAGTTAGGGTGGAAAGTATTGGGATTGGGGAGTCAAGTACAATAAAATAAATATTTCCGTTAGATCATAATATCCCAAATACTATAGAGTAAAAAATTGATCCCATTTCACTAGAGGGTTTTTATAGAAACCAAATCATAAACCTGGGTGGGAACCAAAATAGAAATCCAAATGAGGAAGCCCCAAACTTGGGGAATGCAGGCGATAAAACCACAAATGACTACCTCACACTATCCTGGACCAATGCTCCCTCATGCATTAGACACAATTACCTAGGAGATTCCAACTACATATTTAATCCCCATGCCCTAGACCACCTCCCCACATTACATGGAATGGATTCCGATATTTCATACCTTCATGTTAAGGAGTTCAATGAAATTGAAGAAACCATGTGTCCCCCACATCAACTAGAATAAGATAAGATGAGGCTATTTCCTTTTTATTTAAAGGATCGAGTTAAAAATTGGATAAATTTTTTTATACCATCATCCATAAACTCTTGGGATTAATTAAAAAGAGAATTCTACAAAAAATAATTTCCAAACCACCAAAAAATTCCACTTAAAAAGAGAATCCAAATATTTTTTGAAAAAGAGGGAGAGTCATTCTATGAAACATGGGAGAGTTTAAAAGACACCCTAAACATGGTTCCACACCATGCATTTTATATTCCTGAAAAAGTGATAATTTTCTATAAATGGTTGGGATCAGGGAACAAACAATTCATTGACATGATGTGTAATGGGAAATTTAAAAACAAATCCCCAAATGATGCTTAAAAGTATCTAGAAAGCCTTGTTGAACAAAAAAACATGGGGAACATCACCTTATTCTGAAAATCCACAAACTAATAGAATGCATACACTTAGAGAAGAGTAAATCCCTAGGTATAAACTCGTAGCACTCACTAGGAATGTTGAAGAGATATACCTTAATAAAATTCATGAAATCCAAACTGTAGACCCTATTTGCACAATTTGTGACAAACGTGACCACAAAACAGAAAACTGCCCAACCATTCCATCCATAAAGGATGTTCTTCTAGGAGTAAAACCTACCGAATTCAATGCCTAAACTTCCAAAATACCCAATACCAAAACACATTCAACCCAAGTTATAATGACCACCTTGGATTTCTCTAGAAAGATAACCAACAACCTATCCAACCATAAGGACCAAATCCCTACCCTACACAAAATTTTCAAAACCATAACCAATTCTAACCAAAACTAGTCCAATACTAACATCCTCTTGTCCAATACCAAAAATCCATAAAAAAACCCATCCAACAACCAAAGTATCCTCCTAGGATAAACCCACCAACACAAGCCCACTCCCAATCTATCCCTATCCCAATCCCTGAACAGTTGTGTAAATAAATGGAGAAAATGAACTTAGAAGTATCTTCCCTTAAACATGAACTAAAAACCATCAAAACTAGAAAGGAACTCATGCCTACACAGTCCATTCCACAAAAAAATCAAGAGGATAGTCAAGTTTTACTCAAATGACTCATGAACAACTAAAGGTTGTGACCATTTTAAGAAGTGAGAAATCAATTGAGAAACCTAAACAAATAATTCAGAAACCAACTGAAGCTTCAAACTATAATGAAAATTCAAATGAACCACATGATCAAACTGAAAGAACTGATAACAATGTGAAAGAAACAACTCTTCAACAAAAAATCCCACAACCTGCACCATTTCCTCAACACATGAGGAGAAAATCAAGCCTGAATTAAGTGAAACATTTAGGGAATTATTATCACATTTCAAGTTGAACATTCCACTTCTAGATGATATTCAAACCATTACTTTGTTCTAAAAATACCTAAAGGACCTATACATATTTAAAAAGAAATTCTCACACAAGAACCAAGTCCTTCTGGCTACAATTGTTAGCACAACAATCCAAGGAACCCTTCCACCAATGATGAAAGACCCAAAATTCCCTTACATAAATGTTGAGCTAGGAGAGAATAAAATTTTAAAATCCTTGTGTGATATAGTTTCTAGTGTCAATCTCATTACCTATGCTGTGTACTGCCAGTTAGTCTTGGAAAAGCTCCAAACCACATATTTCACACTTTAAATTACTGATTGTAGCATTAGGATTCTAAAGGGGATTTTAAATAATATTCTAGTAAAAGTTGAAAACTTCATATACCCTGCTAACTTCATTGTCCATGACAACAATACAAACTTAGGAAATAAGTAAGAAACCCCAATCATCCTTGGCCATCCTTTCCTTACAACAATCAACTCTATTATCCAATTACTAAACGGGAACATGACCATCACCTTTTCAAACATGAGTCTAGACTTGAACATTTATAATGCAAGCTCACAAATAGGGGATGATGAGGATATTCATGAAGTAAACATAATAGGAAGCATTGATAATGATTCCATATAACATCAAGGAATATTTGAGGATTATTTAAGTTAGGACGAGATTAATTTCCTTTGTTAACATTAGGGAAGTTTATATCCTTGGATAGAATCACTTTTAGATTGCTCCTATGATGAAATCTTAAGACCAACAATCAGTGAAATCTTTCAGGAAACGACATTCATGGACACCACTCCAACTCCCTTCCCTAACACAAATTAAAACAATATAGTATCTAAAACTTCTACACACGGGGAATCAATCCTATCTAAAACTATAAAAAATAAATTGATCTTGATCCAATGTCCCAATATTCTACTTAAATTTTGAACCAACCAGATCTTGAATTTAAATAACTTCTTAATGTACTTAAGTATGCCTTACTAGGAGAAAATGGAACACATCCTATTTTCATTTATTCTTCTCTTCATGCCGATCATTATAGGATGCTTCTAGATGTCCTTAGAAGACACAAGAAAGCCATTGGATGGAACCTATCTAATATTCCTAGGATTTTACTACTTATCAGTACTCATAGGATTGTTCTAGAATCTAATTCAAAGCCATGTCATTAAACTCAGTGGTGAATCAATCCTAATATCATGGAAGTAGTGAGAAAAGAACTTCTCAAATAGTTAAAAGCTGGTATCATCTATCCCATAGCTGATAGTGAGTGGGTTATCCCAATCCATGTGGTTCTAAAGAAGGCTAGAATCATAGTGATAACCAATAAGGATGGAGATATTCTTCCAACTAGGGTGAGTAGTGGCCAGAGAGCCTGAATCGACTATAATAACCTCAACTCATTTACAAAGAAGGACCATTTCCCCTTACCATTCATTGACCAAGTCCTTGAGAGAGTGGAAGGTCATGCCTTCTACTGTTTATTAGATGGTTACTTGGGGTACAATCAGATTGAGGTCTCCTTAGAGGATCAAGGGAAGAATACACTCACCTATCTATTTGGTACCTTTTCCTTCAAACACATGCCCTTAGGGTTATGCAATGCCCCTGGAACCTTCCAGTGGTGTATGATGTGAATCTTCTCGGACATGGTAGGGGATTTTATAGAGGTCTTAATGGATGACTTATCTGTGTTTGGGGATACATTCAAGGGATGTATGAGGAATGTGGAGAGAGTTTTTTCAAGATTTGAAGAAAATAATCTGGTCCTAAACTGGGAAAAATTCCATTTCATGGTTAAATAGGGAATATTCCTTGGCCATATAGTATCAGGTAGGGGGATTGAAGTCGATAAATCCAAGGTTGGCATCATTTTTCACCTTCCATCACCCAAAACAGTTAAAGAAGTGAGGTATTTCTTAGGTCATTCTTGTTTTTATAGAAGATTCATTAGGAACTTTAGTTCAATCACCCACCCCCTTTGTGGTCTTCTAGTAAAGGATGATCTATTGTTTTGGACAGAAAGATGTGAGGGTTAATTCTAAACCCTAAAATCATCTTTTACCTCTCCTACCATCATGAAATCCCCAAATTGGAACTTTGCTTTCGAACTCTTGCGTGATTCCAGTTACTTTCCTATAGGATTTGTATTAGAATAATGTTGTGATAAAACTCCTTATGTAATTTATTATGAAAGAAAATACTTAAATGGTTCCCAAATCAAGTACACCAACACTAATAAGGAGTTAATTTCTATTGTGTTTTCCTTAGAAAATTTTAGGTCCTACCTCTTAGTATCCCCCATAACTGTGTTCACTGACCATTCTACACTGAAATACTTCTTCCAAAAACAAGATGTTAAGGCTAGATTGATTAGGCATGTCCTTATATTACAAAAATTTGACCTCATAATCAAGGAAAAAACAGTGTTGAAAATTTTGTATCTAATCATCTCTCTAGGATAGAATTTAATGAAAAATTATCTCACCTACATGTGTCTGATTCATTCCCTAATGAACACATATACTTTGTGAGTAACTACCCTTGGTATGCCGATATAGCCATCTTCTTAGTTATATAAGTCATTCCATAATTATTAGGGACTCAAGCTAGAAGGAAATTCCTTTTTGATGTCAGGAACTCTGTGTTTGATGATTCATACCTCTATAAGTTCTACCCTGACCAAGTCATTAGGAGGTGTGTCTCAGAATCTGAACATGAGTCCATCCTTAAATTCTGTCATAGTGAGGCTTATGGAGGTCAATTTTCCTCAAAGAAAACTTATGTTAAGGTTCTTCAGTGTGGTCACTTCTAGCCCATCCTCTCAAGGGACTCCTACACTTTTTTTCAAAGCTGTCCTAGGTTTCAACAAGTAGGTTACATTAAAAAAAGAATCAGATGCCACTCACTCCCATCTTAGTGATTGCAATCTTTGACTGTAGGGGAATAGATTTCATGAGTCCCTTCCTAAACACTAAGGGATATCTATGCATTATTTTAGATGTCAATTATGTCTCAAAATGGGTTGAGGCTATTCCTACAAAATCCAATGATCATCAAACTTTGATTTGATTTCTCTAGGTAAAAATCCTCTCTAGATTTGGAATTCCTAGGTCTATCATTAGTGATCATGGAACTCATTTGTGCAATAATATATTCTCAGAACTCATGGAAAAGTATGGAATTTATCACAAAGTTTCCAATGCATACCAACCATAGGAAAATGGTCAATATGAGTTATCGAATTCAGAAATCAAACAAATTAATGAGAAAAATGTTAATCTATATAGGAAAGATTGGTTGAGCAAACTCTTAGATGCTCTTTGGGCCTATTGAACTGCATTTAAAACCATTTTAAGAATGTCCCCATATAGGTTGGTTTATAGTAAAGCATTCCATTTTCCAGTGGAGATTGAACATAAGACTTTTTGGGAAATTATGAAAATGAATTATGACATATCATTGGGCTAAAGAAAATGGAAATTAGATCTCAATGAACTTGAGGAACTTAGGATGGAGGTTTATGAAAATTCAAGGATCAATAAAGATAAAGTACAAGCCTACAAATCTCTAAATATTAAAACCAAACACATTGTACAGGTTAAAACTATTATTTTTTATAGTTCTAAACTTAATTTACATCCAGGAAAGTTGAGGTCCAGATGTTCAGGTCCATACATAGTGCATAAGGTGTACCCCCTTAGGGCTATAGAAATTCAACATCCCACTAATGGTCAAACCTTTAAAGTTAATGGTCATAGAGTCAAACCATTCATTGAACTATTCCAAAAACATGAAGTTGATGAATACTTGTGTGAAACAACCTTATATGAAGAAATTAATTAATTAATTAAGGGTCTATGTTGAGATAGCGATGTTAAACAAAAGTGTTTCATGAGAGGCAACATGTGGTTTTCATGTTTCCAATCATTGTGAATCATATTTATTTTTAAAATAGGATTAATGAATCATTTTGATATTTTAAAAAAAAATTACTTAATTAATCAACTCTAAATATGATAATACCTTATACTATTGACCTATTCTTATATTATGAGTATGGATGGGTATAAAAGGGGAGCTCCGTATTCATCCGTGTCACGTGGTGTGATCCCTGAGTAATACCTTACCCAAAATTTAAAAAAAAAGACAATGTATTATTGGTTTATTTTATTTTATATGTGTTTTAAGATTAAAAGAAAAATACAAAATAATAATAATAATAAAAAAAGGACACATCATAGTTCATGGGCCAAACCCCATCATAACCGGTGAAGCCGCGGGGAATCGAACCTGGGACCAAAGGTAGATAGGGTAACGTGCTTTCCACTAAACTATGACTTATAGTGCTTCCTTATTATATAATTTTTGAATATATACTTATATATATATTTGTTTTGTTTGTTTTTCCTTTTTCTACCATGGAACTCTGCGAGTGACATGGATATCAAAGGATTAAATTGGATCATCATGAACATCAAATTCAACTAATTGGTGACTTTATTCCATGATTCTAATTTTCAATATCCTCTCTGAACTCCTCTCCTCTACCCCTTCTAAGTTTTATTTTATTTAAACATTGGGGAAAATGTTATTCTAAGTTGGGGGGGGGGTGAAAAGAAAGAAACAAAAATCTTTGTGAAATAAAAAATGTGCGTAAATGGAAGGAAATAATCCTTTAACATTGAACATGATAATACACATTGAAAAATTTGAAACTAAATATCAAATAATTTAGCATTCCTTGATTCTGATTTTAATCCATGTATAATTTCATGAGCATAGATTTTGAAAAATGTGGTTTTCTAATGTGATATTTCATCGTTTATATTTGTATCCAAATAAAAAAAATCACAATGCACGTCCTTTGGATAGTGGGGTATTAATTTGAGTTCATGGGGTCCCCCAAATAAATAGAATAGGTTTGATGATCATTTTAGTTTTAATATGAGTATTAAAAAAAACAAATAAAAAAATAATAAATTTGTACATAGAGAAATTAAATGACCTAATGCATGGCTTTTAGCACTTGGGGATCATGAATCCATAGTTTTCTAGCCCATAGTTAGTAATTTTATCTCTATTTGTGGTAATTTTACTTTGTTTTTGATTGATTTAAATCGATATGATACCCAAGTATATGGGCTTCACTTGGTTTCCTAAGGTCTTTGAGCATGAGATTCATCAGCAAGTCTCGCTAGATGGGTTGAATCTATTGAGTGCAATTTCAATTACCATGGAAAAATTGTAAAAAAAACAATATATATATATATATAAATATATATATATATATATATATATATATTGAGTACTCATATTAATATTGAAATATGATTCCACCTAGTGCTTTCATCATCCCCCCCTTAAATAAAGATGAAACCCCATATCTATTGTGATACAGAACACATCATTATGCTTAATTGATATTAGATGAAATATGGAGATACATTATAAAAAAGGAATGATATTGTTATTGAGATATGATTATGAAACTATATTGTATTAAAATATTTTTATGGGTTTCATAATTGTTTGGTATGAGGTCTTTGGGTGAGCAATGTGTATTAAAATGTTTTTGGAAAAGGGAATTCGAATTTCATATTGTTGAGATATATTTTGATTGGGACTAGAAAAAATCAAGTTGGGGGGGGGGGTGTGATTATCCACTAAAATAAGATAATATTCAATTTTAATATACATAATATTCACATTCTTCATTATTCATAAACACCATTTTTAGTGCATTTTAGAAATTAAACATTAATTCACATTATGATTGTAATTCCCTCTTAAAATAAACTATTTAATGGTACATTTTTGAACACCTCCTAAAATAAAAAATAGTATTGATTTTATTTTTAGGACTCCCATGCTATAAGGAACAATTCATGATTTTGGATCACTTGAAGATTCACATTGGAAGACCATCAAAGTGGGCCTTGAACCAACAACATTCTGGGCAAAGTGAACTAGATAACATCCTAATAAAGAGACTATAGTAGACAATATACATGCCCAATTATTCTAAAACTTTAACTTAAGATATATGAAATCATGGGGAACATTTCATTCAGCAGTTTCCAAAGCTAATTTAGATGTTTGAATGGAGTTACAGGGGTCCCAAGTTGAAGATGTAATTCTGGTCTAGATTCTACGGCCCAGAAAACCAGCCCACCATGTTAATCATATCTCAAAAAACCATAAAATATTTAGGACTTAAAATTTATAGGATATCAAGGTAAATCAGTATCTTAATTTTTTTTTACTATGGACTACTAAAATTCAGCCATCTAAATGCCCGTTTGAACACATCCGTTGAGTCATTTAAATTGGATCAGATTGTATTTCAAGGGTAGATAAATCAATTCTTCCTCATATTTCCACCCACTCATGGCCTACCAAAATTGATTGAGGCTACTTGTACTGTTGGGGGATCTACCCATACCTCTTTAAATTCCTATTTAAGGTAGTTTTGGTGAAGGAGTTGATCATATTTGGTGATTTGTTTAATTCTAATGTTATGCTATGATTTTGTTTCCTTGAGTTTGTCTTTCTCATGTAAGTTGTTCAATTCACCTTAGTTTCTTAATAAAAGTTCTTATTATCCTCTTATTCTATTCTTCTTCATATCACATTAATACCATTGGCTCAAGTTCTGAATTTATTCACACCAAACCTTGTGAAATTATCACACAACGGTGGAGTGTTTATTATTTCATTTTTTTACTTCTTCAATTCCACCCTCATGAGTCTACTTACCGCTTCTATTGAAACCATAACATCAATGGAGGGATAACCCACTTATGGGTTGATCCAAGGGAGTATAAGGGGCTGGATTGGATGCTATTTCTCACTCCATTAATGTCTAATTACTTCTTTTAATCGATTATTTTGTTTGATAATATTTAAACTCCTTTGTCTTTGTTGAATTTAAGGCCAACCACTTCAAGTGCTAATATGAACATTTAACTTAGAGTTCTCCAATATTTGATCCTCCAAGTGTATAGGTTATTATTATTAGGGTGTGTAGGTATTAAACCAGGAAGTGATGTTGTTTTTTGATTTTATTAAATGAACCCATATCAAATATAAGAAATTGAAATAGTTGAAAAAGGAATGCATCCAATCTACCCTAAGTGATAACCTAGGATCAACTCATTATTTTAATTTGAATTCACTTAAGTATCTTAGTGTTCACTTAAACCAATCTAAAATCAACCCAAGTTGGTCACTTCATAGCTAAAAACCCATCTATTTATATTGTGTGTCTATAGGTTCTTCTTAAGTCTTTGAGGATTCGACAATCCAAGCTAAACTACAAGAAACCACTTAACCCTTATAACTTGGGTAAATTTGGGCGAGACCAATAACTAACATTTTTGTAAAATAATGTTTTTGTTCTTCAGGAATAGACCCAATTTGCCAGAATGAGTTTTTTTAATAAAGATGTTACTAAATGTTTGAATCCAAACAAAAAGGGGGATATTTTTTTTGTCTTTTAGAAAGTTGTTTTCCATACACATATTTTAGGACTAAGATGTATTGTAAAAATATGGTTTAAGAAATATAGAATCTAGAATTTCAATAAAGTTATTGATCAAGCATGCCATCAGACTTAGATCCAACAACATGAACTTCAAGATTCATCAGACTTGGAGTTGTTTATAAATACAGATGAAAATTTTGTGGTTTGTAATGATCAAATATCATAAGTTGTCTATAAAACTTATGATGAAAGAATTATGAAGAAGAGGGAGTGAATAGGTGCATTCAATCGTATTGAGTTTTGGTTGGAAAGAAAGAAGGTGCTAAAAGTAAGGGAAGTTATAATAATTTCCTATGAAAGTTAGACGATTCTGTTACAATATTGAAGTTCTCAAAAATTATGAAAACTATCATGATAAAATATTTTGAATAAATAGAGGAATGTTATATATTTTATTAGTTCCAGATATCAAGACAAAGTTTACATCAGATCCAGAAGTACCAAACACTAAAGTCACCAGATGTATAAATGAGTTATAGATGATAAGGTTTTAATAATTTCAATGTTTCTAAGTGGATTCACCATTGAAAACTTTCCATTGTAATGGGAAATATATCTAAATGGGAAACTCAATCGTAATGAAGTTCCATAAAACTAAGTATGAGGAGGAAAGTCAATTGGACTAGTTATGGGGAGTAAAGTCAATTAGACCAAGTATGAGGAGGAAAGAAAATCAGAATGAATCTGATGAAGAAAGGAAATCAGAATAACTATAAGGAGGAAAGTAAAATAAAAATGAAATCCAGATCATAATGAGAAAATCTAGAAAGTCAGATTATAATGAGTAGAGGTAAAAAGTCAGATCATAAAGAGTAGATGAAGAAAGTCAGATCGTAATGAGAAGAGGAAGAAAGTCACCTCATAATGACATGAAGAAGTTCCATAATACTGATGAAAATATAGGAAGTTTGATAAGGCTTATTATTAATAAGGCCCAATGATTCAAATATTGATAAGGTTTGAGGGAGTCAAAATTGAAGTTTAAATGTGAGTGCTTTTCAAAGATTTGAAATTTGAGTAAGCGGGAAACATTTTTCAGTTTCCTGCCTTTTCTATTATGATTATCCTATAAATAGAAGCACATTACATTCATACTTTGAATTTTTTTCATCAGATAATAAAAGGAAGAGAACTATATAATTCATGTCAGCATTATCTTTCTGGACAAATATCTCATTAGAAGATCAGACAACTGAAAGTTTTCTTACCGGACCGAGGAAGATCAGACTGAGGAAGATCTGATAGAGCAGTTGAGTAGAGTTTGATAAGTATAGTTTGAGAAAAGGGTTCATCATAGTGAGTCCATCATAATGAGACAATAAAACTAAGGAAATCAGACCCAGGGTCATCAAACTAAGGTTCTAGGTAGAGTTTTGTGGAGCAAATGTTTTTTGATTTTTGATTTTATGGCTCAAATTGATTGTTAGAAAAAATTTAAACTAAAGGGAGTTAGTATAATCATTCCTACAGGGATATAAAAACTATCTAATGGGTGTTGGAATAAGTTTTATTTACTTATTCATAATAGTGAATTTCCATAGACCCACATGAGTAGATTTGGTAAGGATGTTGGTTCTCATTGTTAGGACCAAGATTATGAGGAAGGTATTTATTTTTAGGTGTTGTATTTTGTTGTTAAGGAATGTTTTTAAAGAAATAAAATCACCTCACTTTTTTTTTGGTAAAAATAATATTGATGGTTGTTTTCAAAATAATTGAACTCACCTTGGGTCCGGAATGGGAGTATATTGTAATGAAAAATTAATCAGATTCATGTGGAATATGGAATGAAAGGGTCGAATTGAGAATTAACATTTCTAGAAGTAAATGGTCATCATATTCACTATGAAGCCGGTATGAAAGAAGTGATTGTTTTGATGAATAATCAGAGTCTGCATGAATTTGATTAATAAAATTTGATGATTATTTTATGATTTTTAATTCTCATAAATCATATGTAAGTTGTGAAACTTATGATGAAAGCTTGATGAAATACAGGGAGAGTGAAAGAGATGTGGCCAATTGTTTTAAGATTGATCAAACCTGGAAATAAAGGAAAAGAGATGCTCTAAATCATACCCAAATTTATCGTATCTAGGTAGAAGAGAAGAAAGATATGCCTTTGATCGAAAAGAAATCGTACCCAGTATAATTGTATCTGGGAGGAAGAGAAGAAAAATGAAGCTGAGGATCATACTCATAATGATAGTACCCAGAATGATCATATCCAGGATGATTATTATTAAGATGATTGTATCCAGGACAATCATACCTATAATGATCATATCCAGGACAATCTCACTCAAAAATATCTTAATCTGGAAAATCATACCTAGGCTGAGTTGGAAAGAAAGCTGGTTGCTGAAGATAAAAGATATTGACACTGGTACATCATATTCAACATTTCATTGTACTTAGAAGAATGTTTTTCAATAGTGACTGATGGAAATGGAATTGAGTAGAAAATCATAATGACAAAGATTGATCAGCAATGTAGTCAACCATTTGAGATAGTTGAATGTTTTGCTAAAGTAAGAGATAGATGAACTCTGATTTGTTTCTAAATGTCTTCATTAAGTTGGTCAAGAGTTGAATTTCTTTTTTTTTCTTTTCAGGTGAATTTTTCAAGTGGGTCAAGAGAAGAAGAGAAGAAGTAAAACTGATTCAAGATCATAGATAAAGGAGTTTTCTGAATGTGATGTCAAGGGGGAGATTGACATTCAAAATAATGATAGAATTCAATTGATACATATAATCTTATTCAACATTCAGAATGGTATCCATTTATTCTTACATTTACATTCAATTGATACAGAGTTTTTTTTGAAGAAATAAGACTGATATAAAGAAGAGATGAAGTTTGATGAAGATTTTAGAAGAATATATAAGCTTCTAGAAGAGTAATCTAAGTCAAAATACACCTGATATTTTAAGGGAAATTGAGATTTGGGTGAATTTAAGAGAGTGGGAATGATTTTGGGATTCCCGCAAAAACCACTTATGGGTCACCTATAAGAGGTGAAAAGTATATCATACTTCTTTGATGAATGATGTACTGTTCATCAAAGAAGAGAGAGAAGCTCAAAAATTTGTTTTTAGAAAGAAGAAGAAGTTTCCATATTCACTTGTGTTGAAAAAGTTTTGATAGATTTAAGTGAAAGAGAATAAAAAAGGTCACAACATTGTATTCAGTTGATCATCGTATTAAGTGATTTTCATACTTATCTAATTAACTTATTCTTCTCTTCAATTGTATTCAGATGATCATTGTATCAGGATAGATTAATCGGATTTGGGATTTCTATATTGGGATTTCTAGACTGAGGAAAACTTTTTGAATTGTCTCAATCGTACTCAACTAGTGCTATATATTTTCGTATTGAGAAATCATACCAGGAAGAATCAGACTTGGAAGAATCAGGCTGAGAGAATCATACTGAGAATAATTGTATTAGGGATAATTAGACTCAGAGGAATCAGTCTGGAAAAAATAGACTCATAAAATCAAACCGAGTTTTCCTCAACAAAGTCTAAGAAGTTCTTACCATCTTTTGGGTAAGAAACTGAAGAAGTGTTTTCAATTAAATATATTTATTAAATTAAAAAGTAACACAAGTAACATGATTTGTTACACAATCTTTGTATTTTCCTATTTGTGATAAGAGGGTGCACACACACTATAACACCCCAAGATTTCATGGTATATTTTTTTTAAATAAATTCAATAGCTTGTGTTATACGCAACACTGAGTTCGAGCACACTATGATCTATCGAACTAGCTGTTTAAAAAAGAAGTTATGAATAGTATTAACCAAACTTTTAAATTTATAAATTTTATTTTTCAAAATAGACTTCATTTTTAAATTCGTAATATCAAAATTATCTCAGGGTGAATTTTTGGTATTTTTTTGAAAGTTTTCAATTTTTGATGAATAGTGAAAAATACTGCATTGTTGTTAAAAATGACTTTTTCATAATTATTTTACTTTAAATTGATTTTAAATTCACAATATATAGATAATAAATTTATGAATCCAATGTAGTTTGTTGGAATCAATTTTATAATATAGTTAGATATAAAAATTTTGAACGTCTCTTTTACCCGCCTTCTAGCCACATTTGTAGGATTAGCATTAAATGTAATTTTACAACTTCGGTGAATGAAATTTTGAAAAACAGACATACATGGTTGTAATTAGTATGAAGTTTTTGTTCTAATATGAATAAATTAATTTTTTTAGTGAATAGTAACTTTATTAAATTTTTATTTATTTTCCATGGTTAAGGGTAAATCGAGTAATTAAAGGTAAAAATAATATTATAATATTTAAAAATTACACTAACACTTATCTTAATTTCATTGGATAAGTGTTTTTTTCCAAAAATTATACTTGGGTCTATTTTGGAACCACTTGGAGCCACTTTGATGACTTTAATATATTTAAAGAAAAACCAATTTTGTTATACTTTTATTTTTAACAAGTAAAATATTTTTAATATGAGATTATATAAGTGATATGGTTACATATAAATAGTCATTAGAAAGATAAAATTTTTATCTATATTATGGTAATTTATTTATAATTTTAGAAAATAAATAATTAAATTAAATGGCTACACAATGATGATGGAGTGATTTATTTATTAAAGGATGAATCGAATAAAAGATATTAATAATATTAAACTAAATATAATTTGAAATATTTGATGCCATAAACGAATTTTTTGGAAGAAATTGACATTTTAGGTATGAGTTAATGTAGTTTTTTAGAAGGAATTAAGATTTTATAATTTTATAAAAAGTTAAATAATAAATAGTGTCAAAATTGACATAAATGTGATATTAAAATAAATAATATTTTATTAAATGATTTAAAATTGATAAAAATCTATATTTGGTCCAAATAAATAGTAAAATGTTAAATATATAATAAATGATCCAATTAGGGTTGTTTTGTCATTTTATATTAATTATATTGTCCTTATAGTGTAAAAAAGACAAGTTGACATGATAAGAGTTAAATTGTTTAAATAAGGGTTAAAACAAACAGACATGCATTAAAAAATGATACAAACTTGTCCAAAAAATTATTGGATTGATACGATTCGAACCTTATCAAATTATTATATATTTTGAATCATTTAATGGACACTTGTCCATGAAAATGACATAGATATTATAACATTCAAAGAATGTGAAAAAATGTCACACTCTCATTTCTTATAAGTATAATAATTTTAATATGGGGATAACCATAAGGTAACATTGATCATAAATAGTATTTGGAAATATAATATAATTTTATACATCATATGAATTTATTTATCATTTTTATAGATTAAATAATTACCATAAATAATGACACAATAGAGAAGAACTAATTATTTTATTAATAGAAATATCAAATAAATGATTTTAAAAATATTAAAAGAAATATAATTTAACTTAATTGAGGTTATAAAAGAATTTTATAGGTGATTGAAATGTTAGGAGTGTATTAAATGTTTTTATTTGAATTTATCTTTATGTTTAGATTTTATTTAAAGTCAATGTAATGAATAGTGACAAAAATGACACTATTGATATTTTATAAAAATAATAATTTATTAAATTATTCTAAAGTCATAAAAAATATATAAAAACTACAAAGTGATAAGTATAATGTTGAAAATTTCATAAAGTTTTCTTTTATGGACAATTGACACCATATACGTAAATATTTATAACCATTTAATATTTAGAATATTATTACCACGATTAAAATTAAATAGATTAATTAAGGATAAATTAAAATGATAAGGTTTAAAATAAAATAAAAACTTGTATAAATTTTATTGGTTGAGATAATTTTGAACCATCAACATATTATCCACAAAATAACTAACTTTGGAGCTATTTGAAATCAAAAATCAATTTATAATAAATTAATAGTTTTGGAGTTTCCAAAAGTGTACCTCCCCTATCTTATAAAAGGGAACCTCCCCTTATCTTTTATTCACATATCTAAAGCCCTTTAGCTCATAAAAACCATACTAATTTATCCTCTAAAATTCCCTCAATTCATCCTATAGGTCATACTTTGGTCAGAAAGCCAACCTAAGGAGTCCTTTTGTTCAAATCAAAAGGAGATACTCGAAGAAGAGGTAATTGTTTTACATATTCAAGTCAATTTCTTTTCTTCTTATACTTAATCATATAATATTGTTTCCATACTAAAGTAATAAATTCATCATATAATATATTCATAGATGTTGTTATGATTATGGGACAACCATATGGATCCTTTTACCATCCTATGAAAAGTAATATCACCACGTGTAAGAACTCAATTCTTTTTATGAGGTACTGTTTCTTTGTTTTCTTTCCTTTGAGTTGTTTTTAAGAAAATAAGGAAAAATGGAAAAAATGTTAAGTTTTAGTATAAAAAACCATTTACTCCTATTTACATGCCATGTAGTTTGGCTGTGTAGGATGGGGATACACGGTGTGTGCTTCTGTTGGTTAGGAAGAGAATAAAAGGCCACTACATGCCGTGTACTACCTAGTATATGCCATGTAGTCATTTTGGAAAGGTCGGTGCAGAACATCTATAGTAAGTCGGTGATTTGATGAATAGTAAAATGATATACACACCATTTATATGGATTTATATGTCGTGTACTACTAAAATTCAGCTTAAAATGGGAAGTAGCCTCATTTTATCTTCTTCTGGATAAAGGAGCCATCGAGTGAAGAAAAAGTGCTGTGAGGACATTTCCTTATCCCGTTTCTTCATTCAGAACCCGATTCAAGTGCCTTTGGTCTCGTTAGATTCCTCATAGTAATGTATTTCTTACCCTTGAGCCGTTATTGTTGATTTTTGTTCTTGAGAAAGTTATTCAAGGTTGAATGATTTACTTATTTTCTTAGATCTATGCCGTTCTAGGTCGATTCAAGGGCCGGTGTCGGTTTATATCGCTTGTGCGACATTGATTTAGGTGGTCTCATGCCTCTTGTTAATTTTTGAGGTGTTTATATGTTCCATTGTGCCGTATACCCATTTATATGTTGTTTCCTTGAAAGGAAATCTATCCTTCTTATTATTTAAATGTTGTTGTGATAATGAATTCAATGACTTGAATCATGTTTGGAATTTTTTATTGGTTAAGGGCCACTATGTGGGTTGCTTTCCCTTAGATAATTGGGTTGGCCATTTCTCCCAAGGATTTCAATGGGAATGCTTTCATTTTACCTTTTTGGGTTGTTTAAAATGAACTTGATTATATCTGAAATTCCAATTGTGTTATAATTGTGAGTATTTGATTATGGATTTGGGATTGTGGTTGCATCTTTTCCTTGTGGTGTTTTTTCTTATTAAGCAAGATGGAATGTTTTATTTAATTTTAAATGGATGAATGGTAAATATCATTGGGTGATACTTGGGTTTAGCTTAGAACTCCATGACTAGACTTGCATGACTATTATACCTTTCACCTTGGGTGATACATGGGTTCAGTTTAGAACGATATGGATGGACTCGAGAGGTTTTTGTTATTATGTCATTAGTGACACTTGGGATCCCTAGTAGGACCACCAAGGATGAAATAAATTGACATAAACGTATACATAGAGTGATACCTAGGGGCTCCCTAGTAGGACCACTGAGGATAGACTCACTTTAACTTATACCAACATTGAGAGTGATAATCAGGCTCCCTAGTGGGACTGCCGAGAATGGAATTGTAGGATGTCAGTAAAATTACACCTATAGTGATAATTTAATTACAACTTAGGAATCTCAAGAATGGACTTAGGTTATACTTAAATGATGAAATAGAAAGAATTGTGACACGTCTGCCAAGTCAAAGCACAAGATTGAGTTTATACTTTACTTACTTGTTAAGAGGTCTTCTGAGACTTATATTGTTCTTACTTTGCTACGAGGGATGTTAGGCTTAGGAAGGATTCTGAAGTCTAAATACTTCAAGTAAATAAATTACAAATAAATATAGTAAACTCTATAAATGAATACCAGTATTTGTAGGGTTGTTTAATTTTGATTGTATACTACTTTATGCATTTCTTTATTATATACAACTACTCCATATACTCATTGATAGATTAGCACTGACCTTTGGTGGTTGTGTACTGGGATTCATTTATCACACCCTGTTTGGGTCATGTTTTTGGGCCCAAACAGACTATATTGATGTAGATGTCGATAGGGGAAAGTCTTATTTTATAGGCAAATGACTATTTCTTTGGAGTAGAAGAGCATGGGACCAAGCCTTGTCTTGGGATGCTTCTGAGTTTCATTTTGTTTTTATTATATTTTGGTATTGTATTGTACTTGATTTTAGTGAATCCTATTTTGGCTTCTTTCTTAGAATATGTAACATGCTGCATTATCATTTGTATGATTGAGACTTGGATATTTATCTATCAGACTTCCGATGTTTTGTTTCAGTTGCATGTTGTTTACTGCTTCTGCTATTTGTTACTATTTATTCCGCTGTGTTACACTCTGCTAATGAGGGAATAGTTTCCCCAATATCACACCCTAGAACCTTTTTGCTAGTCGACAGACTCTGACATTTGAAGAAATGATCTTGAGGCCATGTGGCGAACCGGTGTGGCTTTCGGTTTAGTGGTAAGCCAGGTCAGGACGTTACAAAGTGGTATGAAAGGTTTCTTTCTTAATTGACTTACAATTTGGAGCCAATAGATTGGGTAGGAAGGAATGGGGATTTGGTAATTAGCTATGCTCGGGAGTAGCTACCCTGCGTATAGGGAAAATCAAAATTACCTAAAATTGACTTGATCTTTTTAGATTGTGATATATTACAGTTTATTCGATTTCACCGTTGGGTGAAACACTTGATTTATTCTATTTCTATTGATGAAATTGTGGGTTCTATTTTAGTTGCAACCTGATGAGATGAGGGTATTCCATCTCAAGCATCATGTAGGCACTTGTTTGATCAAATGCCTTAAATTATGCCATTCCATCTATAATTCATTAGTTATCACAAGATGTTGTGATAGACGATGTGATAGTTATGCCTACTGTTGTGATAGGTGTATTGGTACATGCTATGGTTTGGATTAAAAGGACACCAAAATTTGGTTCCAGTGGTGTATGGGCCCTCTTGGACTGAAATTTGGAAAATAATGATTTAGTTTTATCTATAAATGTATTACAATATGTTCTTCTTGAGTTCCAAACTTTGATATGTGGGGGGTATAGGACCTCCCAGATCGGAATTTGGCATCCCGCTGGTTGGTTTTCTACAGAACAAGGGTTTTCTGGGCAATCTGGAATTTATGTCCTAAAAAAACTAGTATACACGGTGTGTAGTCTAGACTAACACACTGTGTGTTCTTCCTATTCAGGGAAGAATGTGTTCCAAGTTTTTAGGATAACTCACAGTGTATCCTATGTACACACCATGTAACCCTTGACCGTGTAACCTGCCGTGTGAGTAGAAAACATGAGTAGTCGAGCTATGAGTAGGACACACTGTGTACTTTGAGTACACACCTTGTAGATGTAGACTACGTATCTGACCATGTGAATAATGACATGGGTGGATGAAAATTGTTATGTATACACCGTGTCTAGGGTGAACACACTGTGTAGTATTACCCTGACAAAACCATGTAGTTATGGCTGTGTAGAAGTACCTGGGAAGGGAGGAAAACTCAAGTACACACCATGTATCTTGGGGAACATGACGTGTACATGTAGTTTTACATGGCCATGTTGGGAAGAATTACACACCCATGTAAAGGCCTAGGAGGATACACCATGTGAGAGGACCTACACACCATATACTCCTATTTTGAAAATAACTTGAGATTTTTCTTAACTTGTTCCATTATTTTACTTATTAGAAACATATCATTTTTCTTTGAGTTAGTACTGAGGCATGTGTACTAGAATTTGTAGAGTGATTCTGTCATGATGAACACGAGCTTTACGCCATGAGAGCAGTGATGAGCATACTCTAGAAATAGTGGGCCATGGGTTACCGATGGATCCTCCAGTTGTGCCAACTACGACACCGACCTTTATACTAGAAGAGGGTGTAGAAGCATAGTTTCAAGAAGGTTTTGTGAGTTTCATGAAGTTCTTTTTGGGAGAACCGAAGGCTTTCACATCTATGGAAGAGTTGACGCATATATTCTAGCAGCAGCACCCACCTCCGTTTTCAGGGGATGGTGGACCACAGGCTGTAGAATCATGGCTGGAGTCAGCGATAACTATCTTTAAGCATCTAGAGATGCCTCTTGAGAGGAGGGTCAATCAAGTGACATATATGTTGTGTGATTCTTCCAAGAGATGGTGGGATGTTATCAATCAGGCAGGACGTCATTAGGATATGAAATGGGTAAACTTTTAGACAACCTTATATGATTATTATTTTCTTGAGACACTAAGAGATGATTGAGCCTGGGAGTTCATGCACCTGGAGCAGGGCTCATTTCTAGTTATGGATTATTCATCCCGATTTACAGAGCTTCAAATATTTGCACCTATTCTGATGGGTGATAACGTATTGAAAGATATATGGTTCAAAGATGGTCTCAGGTTTGACATCCAATCCTAGTTGAATGTATTCAGGTTACCTTCATTCTCTTCTATTGTAAATCAGGTGATGATTACTGAGTGCAACCTACAGAAATATGGAGGTGAAAGATAGGGTGGTTCAACACCAATATCAGGTACTATCTTGATAGGAAGTAAGAAGCGTCAGATGGAGTTTTCTCACAGGTATATGAGTAGACAGAACTTTTCTTCCGATATCTAGGTGAGGTGATACCAGTGTGGTAGTCCGGGACATATGAGGATCTACTGCCCAAAGGACCCAGTTGAGTGCCGAAAATACAAAAATATGGGCCAACTATAGTGCTTCTATAGGACGTTTCCACCAGTGTCTAGTGAGAGAGGTTCTGTATAGACTCCACTTATAGGAGTAGGGTCGGTAGATTCTCACCACTCTGGAAACTGGAATACATTGTGGCATGTGGGCCAAGGCGGTGGGCATTGCTGTGGTAGCTATACCCCTAGATCTCAGTGAAAATAGGGTGGGTCAGCTTAGGGTAGCTAGGTCGTGTCATAGGGCCTCGGTATAGGTCAAACATATGAAGTGCAATGGACCCAACAGGAGCAGGAACCCAGACCTTCTACTGTCAGAGGTACTATTCTAATTGCCTCTATTTTATCTTCTGGACTTTTTGATACTGGTACAACACATAGTTTTATATATGTGCCTATTGTGGTGATCCTTGGACTCTGTTTTTATACCTTTGAAAACGTTATGATTCTAGACACTTCGTTAGGGATTTGAATGGCAGGTGCACGTCTGTGCAAGGAGTGCCCCTTGAGATTGGTGGATGTCACTTCTTTTGGGATCTGTACATCTTAGGGATTATGGGGTTTTATGTCATCCTTGGAATAGATTGTATGGTATCCTATTAGGCCTTCTTTGAATGTTATAGCCACAGGGTGAGTTTTATATCACCAGAGTGAGGGTATTTTCTATACTAGGGTAAATGAGCTGTACAGGTGAGCCGAGCTGGACCCGAGCATCATGGGATGGGTGTAATGACAAACCAAATTGAAATTTTATATCTGGATGATGAAGGAATATGTTTTGTATATTTTACTTCAATGGTTGATCATTTTAGGGATGTTTTCCCAGAAGACTTCTCAGTATTACCTTCGGTTAGAGAGGCGGAGTTCACTATCGAGCTAGTGTAGGAGCTAAACCGATATCCATTCCTCCTTATAGGATGGCTACGATGGAGTTGAAATATCTCAAGAGGTATTTGGAATATTTGGAAGCTAAGGGTTTTATCCAACCCAGTACTTCACCTTGGGGTTTACCAGTACTTTTTGAAAAAAAAGGCAGACAATACCCTTAGGCTATGTGTGGAATATTAGAAACTGAACCAGTTGATGGTCAAGAACTGGTATCCCTTACCACAGATTGATGACTTTTTTTATCATCTTCAAGGAGCTTGAGTGTTCTCAAAGATTTAATTAAGGCCAAGATATCACCGGGTATGTATTTGACCTGCAGACATACCTCATACAACTTTTCATAGTAGGTGCGACCGCTATGAGTACTTGGTTATGCCTTTTTGTCTCACGAACACGCCAAAAGTTTTCATGGCACCGAGGAACTGAGTGTTCCATACTTACCTAGATTCCTTTGTGGTGGTCCTCATTGAAAATATCTTGGTGCATTCTCACAATTTACATGACCATGCCAAACACCTAGAGAGCATTTTGAATACACTGAGAGAGCATCGGTTATATGATAAGCTCATAGAATTACACTTATGTATGGATTAGATTCACTTCCTAGGTCACATCATCTCAGAGACTGGAGTATTAGTGGACCTAGAGAAGGTGAGAGTAGTAGTTACCCAGGAGAAGCCCAAGAATGTTTTTAAGGTACGAAGATTTTTTGGGATATCTAGTTACTATAGGATTTTTATACAGGACTTCTCACGCTTAGCAGTTCCAATGATGAGATTTACTAAGAAAGGTGCGAATTTTGAATGGTTAGATTCTTGTGACATATCCTTTAAAGAGTTTAAGGGGAGTTTGACTTCAGCACTGATACTAATATTTCCAGACCTGGGAAAGAGTTACACTGTGTACTGTGATACATTAGGTACTGGGATGGGAGCAGTGCTTATGCAGAGAGATCATGTAGTTGTGTATGAGTCTCAGCAGTTGAGGCCACATGAGAGAAATTACCCAACACATGATCTCGAGTTGGCAGTAGTTGTCCATGCTTTGTGATGTTGGAGATACTATTTATTATGAGAGAATTTTTTGGTGTACACAGACCACAAAATTCTCAAATACATCTTTACTCAGTGTGATTTAAATCCGAGACAGTGACAGTGGGTAGAATACATTCAATCGTTTGACTTTGATCTTGCCTATATGCATGGAAAAGGAAATGTAGTGGCTATTGCATTGAGTAGGAGGACTCAGATACAGGCAGTGCAGGAGGCCAGTGGTGAGTGGAAACTAATGGCTTTGTTCTATTAGATACATTTAGAGGTGCACAATAGTCAGGGACAAACTTATCTTTCATCTTTGGATGTTACCTCTACCCTATTGGACATAGTAAGGATGAGGTAGCTTGCCGATTATAAAGGCCTAGATCTACGGGAGAGTGTGGCATGCAAGGACCCTCCTCCTGGATGGATGATAGGCAAGGATGGAGTTTTTTATGTCCATGGATGTGTGTGGGTTCTAAGGGATATACACAAGGAGTTGATGCGGGGGGTTTCATGCTTCAGCTTGGGAAGTGAATCCCAGAGTCACCTAAATGTATCATGACTTGCGCCATCAGTACTGGTGGCCAGGAATGAAGCAAGAAGTTGCTGATTTTATTACAAGGTGTTCCACCTGCCAGCAGGTAAATGCGGAACATTAGTATCCAGATGGACTTTTACAACAACTATATATTCCTGAGTGGAAATGGGAGGATGTCATAATGGATTTCAATACAGGGTTACCAAGGTCTCCTAGAGGCAATGATGCTATGTGGGTTAGAGTGGAAAATCTTATGAAGGTCACTCAATTTTTTCCGATCTAGGAGATATTTGGTGTTGATAAGCTCAGGAAGCTATATATTTGAGAGGTGGTACAACTTCATAGGGTTCCTCATTCTATAATTTAAGATAGGGATGCCCACTTTACATCTATTTTCTGGAAGATTTTTCATATGGAGTTGGGTACATAGGTGCTTCTGAGAAAAACTTACCACCCTCAGACAGATGGCCAGTCAAAGCGCACAATTCATGTGCTGGAGGACATGTTGTGTGCATGCGTCCTATAATTTGGGGGATCTTGGGAGAAGAATATACCCTTGGTTGAGTTTTCCTATAATAATCTCTTCTAGGATATTATTTAGATGATGCCATATAAGGATTTGTACGGTAGTCCATGCCGATCAACCCTATGTTGGCTAGAGGTAGAAGAGGCAGTTGTGCTGGGACCTTATATTGTCTAGGAGACCACTGAGTAGGTACACTTGATTTAGAAGCGGATGGATAATGTGAAGTCTCATAAAAAATATTATGAAAATCACCATAGACAACCCTTAGAGTTTGAGTTTGGGGATCGAGTTTTCTTATGTGTCACATCGATATTGGGACACAATAGGATCAGGAGATAGGGAAAGATTTCACTGTGATATGTCAGACCATTTGAGATTCTAGAACTAGTCGGTTCGATTGCCTATCAGTTATAGTTGCCTTCGAGGTACCGAGCCATGCACGACATCTTACACATATATCAGCTGCACTTCTATCACTTAGATATGTCTCAGATTATTCAGCATGAGGAGGTTGGGCTTTAGGTTAATGCATCCTTTGAGGAGAATCTGATTTCTATAGTTGACAGGACCACAAAGGTTCTTTGATGCCAATCAGTTCCTCTCTTACGGGTGCTATGGAATCATGACCAAGTACATGATGAGACTTGAGAGAGGAAGGCCGACATACATACTCAGTGGTTGGAGATATTCTCAGAGATTTCTTCACCACCCTCGCAAGGGAAATTTTGGGATGAATTACTTTAGGGGGGGGGGAGTTTGTAAGAACCCGATTATTCTTATGAGGTGTTATTTATTCATTTTCTTTCCTTTGAGTTGTTTTTAAGAAAATAGGGAAAACTAGAAAAAATGTTATGTTTTAGTAGAACACGCCTTGTACTCCTATGTACATGTTGTATAGTTTGGACATGTAGGATGGGGATGCATGATGAGTGATTTTGTTGGCCAGGAAGAGAAAAAAAGTCCACTACATGCTGTGTACTCCCTATTACACACCGTGTAGTCATGTCGACAAGGTCGGTGCAGAACGTGTAAAGTAATTCGGTGATTTTATGAACTGTAAAATGATATACACATCGTGTATATGGATTTACACACCTTGTACTACTAAAATTTGGCTTAAAATGGGCAGTATCCTTATTTTCTCTTTTTCTGGATAGAGGGGCCACCGAGTAAAGAAGAAGGGGTCATGAGGACATTTCCTTCTCCCATTTCATCGTACGAAACCTGATTCAAGTTCCATCCATCTCGTTGGATTCCTCTTGGTAAGGTATTTCTTCTCCTTGATCTGTTCTTGTTGAATTTTTTCTTGAATAAGTTATTCAAGGTTAAATGATTTACTTATTTTCTTAGATCTATGCCATTTTAGGTCAATTAATGGGCCAATGTCAGTTTATATCTCTCGTGCGACATCGAGGTAGGTGGTCTCATGCCTCTTGTTAATTATTGAGGTGTTTATATGTTCTTTTGTTCCGCGTACCCATGTATAGGGTGTTTCCTTGAAAGGAAATCAATCCTTATTATTTACAGGTTTTTGTGATGATGAATTTAATGAATTGAATCATGTTTGGCATTGTTGATTGGTTAAGGGCCACCCTACAGGTGCATTTCCCTTAAATAATTGGTTGGATGTTTTCCCCAAGGATGTCGATGGTCATTCTTTCATTTTCCCTTTTTGGGTTTTTTAAAATGAACTTGATTATATCTGAAATTTCAATTTTGTTAGAATTGTGAGCATTTTATTATGGATTTGGGATTGTGGTTTCCTCTTTTCCATGTAGTTTTTTTGCTTGTTAAGTAGGTTGGAATGTTTTATTGAATTTTAAATGGATGAATGTTAAATATAATTTGGTGATACATGGGTTCAACTTAGAATTCCATGAACAAACTTTCATGAATATTGTACCTTGCACCTTGGGTGATACATGTGTTCTGTTTAGAACGCCATGGATGAACTTGAGAGGTTTTTTTATTATGTCATTAGTGACACTTGGATCCCTAGTAGGATATCCAGGGGTAGACTAAATTGACATAAATGTATACATAGAGTGATACCTAGGGGCTCTCTAGTAGGACCACTGAGGACGAACTCGCTTGAACTTATACCAACATCGAGAGTGATACTTGGGCTCCCTAGTGGGACCGCTAAGAACAGACTCATAGGATGTTGGTAGAATTACACCTGCAGTGATACTTGAATTATAACTTAGGAATCTCAATAACAGACTCAAGATATACTTAAATGATGAAATGGAAGGAATTGTGACATGTTTGCCAAGTCAAAGCACAAGCTTGTGTTCAGACTTTACTTACTTGTCAGAAGGTCTTCTGAAACTTATATTGTTCTTAATTTTCTATGGGGGGATGTTAGGCTTAGGCTGGATTCTGAAGTTTAAATACTTTAAGTAAATGAATTACTAATGAAAATAGTAAACTCTATAAATGAATACCAGTATTTGTAGGCTTTTTTACTTTTGAGTGCATACTACGTTTTTCATTTCTTTACTATAAACAAATACTACATATACTCACTGACATATAGTCACAGACCATTGGTGGTTTTTTACTAGGTTTCATTTGTCACACCATGTTTGGGTTATGTTTTTGGGCTCAAACAGACTATATTTCTACATGTGTCGATAGGGGAAAGGCTCCTTTTATAGGTACCTGATTGTTGCTTAGGAGCAGAAGATCATGGGGCCAAGCCTTGGCTTGCGATGCTGTTGAGTCTCATTTTGTTTTTATTGTACTTGGTATCAGTGAATCCTTTTTTGGCTGCTTTCTTATAACATGTAACATGATGAATTATCATTTGTATGGTTGAGACATGGATATTTATCTATCAGACTTCCACTGTTTTGTTTTAGTTGCATGTTTTTTACTACTTCATCTATTTTTTACTATTTATTTTGTTGTGTTACACTCTTCCAATGAGGGAATAGTTTCCCCACTATCACACCCTTATCCCTCACTAATAGTCGGAAGCCTATAGAATTTGGGGAAATGCACTTGAGGCCATGTGGTGAATCGATCCGACTATTGGTTTAGTGGTATGTTGGGTCGGGACGTTACATCATGTGTGTGTGCATACAACTTACTGTCTCCACGTTGTGGTGTAAAATGTTTTAGATATATACTTTATTTAGATGGGTATAAAGATGAATATATAGGTTTTAAATAGTAAATATGACATGATATTATTTCTTTATAGTTTTTATTCAATCCAATTTCATACCATTTAACCATTAAGGGAATGATATCATCTCTCGTGCGTATGTATGACTTACCATCTCCATGACACAATGAGATTCATCTTCCACGTTCTCCATTAAAGAATGATTGTAAAAATATATATAATTAATAATTATGAAATAAGTGACATAATAATTCTACTGGAATAATATATATATATATGTGTGTCATTTACTTTCTTCCATTCAATAGGATAAGAAAACGGAAACAACGTTCATGCGTACATATGACCAACCGTCTCCATGAATTGTGTATTCCATTCCATATATTTTATGTGTGTATATATTTATATACTGAATATATTTGGTATATAAATAATTTTTTACATTATGGAAATAATTAATTCATGATCTAAGTAATATGATCAAGGATAACAAGTCAAAACACGTGCGATAAACAAAGTGATTATTACCTAAAATGTTTCTTTAAATTGGAAATTATTAATAAAAGAGTAATATAAAATCATAAATGAATCATATATGACATCATAAATATTATTATTATTATTTTAGAAGTTAATAATATGTTTAAAACCATTATACATCAGTTTCATACATGTATAGAGAGTATCATACCTAAGGTAATGGAATTTCGTCTCACTTTTAATTTTCGAGAGATATAAGTCTTGTTCACCACCTATTTTTTGTGTGTAGTTTATGTAATTCCCCTATTATATTTGATATCATGAATAAATTTATCTGCATGGTATTTAAATATTCATTTGAAGATATTGGAATTTTTATTTAAATATTCAAAGTGGCATTGGGAGCTTTGAATGTTTGAAGAATTAATCCTTTCTCCATTTCAATATTATTGATATTATCATATATATTTATTTATATGTATAAAAAGGATTATACAGAAAATTTTATGTATATTTATAATTTCATTAAATTTTTTACAAAATGATTATTTTTAATGTTTTATGTAAGGGACTCTTTAACCAAAACATTTTTTTAAATATTTTAAATATTTATTCTTCTAAATCTTTCTCATTAACTTCTATTTTTTAAGAGGCCAAGGAAAAAAACCTTTTTATTAAAAAAAGAAAAGGAAAATAAATAAAGATATACGGGGTCATACAAGCAGTTATTCCCTCATGGAAAGACCAAAAAAAGATGCATCAAAAGTTATAATCAAACTGACATGAAGATTCATAACCGTCATACCATTTTGATTCAGAATCAACGAGTCCGTGAGACCTGGTAACCATGGTTAGCTTAAGATATGAATAGTCTTTGCTTCTTCTTGATTTCCACGGAGGGATGGGTTTAATTCCTTCATCATCCATAAGAAATTTTTTCCCTTTAGACAATGCCTGAATATAAGAATTTTTTTTTTGGGAATTATCTTCAATATCATCCCATTTTCCATGAATACCCTGTGTTTCTCTTAGTTTATTGATTTCCTCTTGGATATTTGAGAGATTTTCAGTATTACCTGGGTTGGGATTCTCCTCATTTGAAAGATTTATAATCGGCATGCAATGGACCATATCCTCACTAGGTTTAGAATTTCCCAACTCAGCATTATTCATCTCTTCTTTCTTTGGAATTAGGACCACAGTCATTCGTGTAGGACCAACATTAATATTCTCCTTGTTCCTATCAATTGAGGAGTTCTTTCCACCATTATTCTGTACTTGCTTCTCTCTCATTCCAACATTGACCTCAGAACCATGCCCTATTGTTGATTTATCACCACCATGCTCCACCTTAGGCTGCATTTTCAGTTTCCTCCTGCAAGATGCCTCATGATGCCCTTTTATAGAGCAAAAAGATCAAACCACATTTTTATGACATGTATCTTTGACATTCCCAATTGTTTGAAATTCCACAAAAAAATGAAGAATATTTTCATATTCAACCTTAAGAGGTATTTCATCATCCAACACCAACAGAACTATATGGTTAGTTAATCACATGATTAAATCAACCTCCACCAAAACCCTAGAAAAATGCCCGTACCTAGAAACCTCTGTGGCTTAATCCATTTTAATTTGAATATTGACAGTAGACACAATAACAAAAAGAATTTGGGGATGCCATAAAATCTAGTTAAGACCAATAATTTTAATCCAGACTTGAGCATGAGTATTTTTTTAAAGAAAATGGGTTAAACCGGAAATACCATTCTTGAAATCAGATCATACCTGGCTTTAAAGCAATTTTAACAATCCCCCAAGCTCTGTGCTTATATTCCTCCAATGGAAAAATAATGTGGAAGAAACCTCTACCCATGGGTATGCATTTACAATCTGATGAATTCCATACTGAGGTGAGTTTTTGAACAATGTCATCAACTTTCCAAAGTTTTTCACCAGTAGGGAGTATCATCTTAGCAATGATGGAGAACTTGCAAGTCCCGAATCTCTCAAAAATACCTTCTTTATTGGCAATAACACGAGCAGTATCACCCTTCTTCACAATTCGATCTGGGATAGCATGCTTAAAATTTGTGAATTGCCTTCTGTTACATGGACATGAATGTTTTAAAATGTTAATTACTTTCAAAAGATTCAAAGCGGTATGTGAAAATTTTATTCCAAAATCTCTATTTAAATTTCTTTTTTATAAGTGCGTGACTTTTGAATAAATGATTTAAAATAAAATGGTATTTATCTTAGGATATTTTTAATGATTTTGTTAGATTATTTTCATCTATGGAAACATCCATCATTACATCTTAATCTTAATTTAGGTTGATCATTTATTATATAATTTACCATATTTTATTGAATATTTTATCATCAGTTTGATTGTTGATGTGCTATTTATACACCATTATTATTTTATGTTTAAAGTATTCATATTTCATATACTGGTTTTTAATATTAATGGTTATGTTGTTTATGTTTCACCATTTTCATATGAGTAATGTATTAGACTTAGGAAGTGATAGGTGGGACCCTCTATAGCCCCTCGATGAATCGGTGGGTCTCATTAGATGAAATTAGTTTGTGAAAAAACCCTTCGGGTTTGTTTTCCAAGGAATTTTACATTGACAGAAGGATAGATCTTGATAGAAATCAGATGGGTTTCTACCAAAAAAATTAAAATGTCATGAGGATAGATCTTGATAGTAGCTATCTTGAGGATATATCTTGATAGTCTAGATGTCCGAAATTACACATTACCTCATTATGATATTAGTTATTGATATTCCGTGTGATTATTCGACTTGTAGAATATCCATGGTTATGATTATTTTTTATGGTATTGTTTATTATTATCATATTATGAACAAGATTTTTTAAAGGGATTGTGTTTCAGTTATGAATCTTGGATAAAGGATTATTATTATTTATTCATAATAGCTTCCACTGTACGATACCCTTACTGAGCATCTGAGATCACCCCTTTCTTATGTTTTATTTTCTCAGGATTCTAAGAAGTGTATTATGACTGATATACAAGGTTAAACTTCGAGAATAATGGCGCATATATATTGTATTTTATATTTTTGAATTGTAATTTAAGGATCTTGTATGTAATATATTTCACATGACTGCTAAAATGATCAGTCCTTCAAGATTTGATTCTTTGTAATCACGCCAATGTAATAAAATAATGCACCAGCTCCAGGAATCTGGGGTTGGGGTGTTATAGTTGGTATCATAAGAAGTTTAGAAAAACCCTTGGAAATTATATTTAGATAACATAGATTAGAAAACACAACCCTATGAATGAAATTGAGGATAAGTCTATGTATAATATATCATCCTTTATATTTGGTGTTGGTCGGAGTGGTTTACTCAAGAGGGGGGTGAATTGAGTACCAATTAAAATTTCTGTATTTAAAAAAACAGTGTCTTAAAGACCCCCAAATAAAATAATAAATTAAACTGTAGTGAATTTATATTAAAGTAGAGGTTCTGTCAGATTCTCAAGGGATTGATTAATTCCCAGTTAATCAACACAGGAGTGTGTGATTATCTTTTGAAACTAACTTACTAATCTACACTTAACATAAACACTTGCTAATTTAATTATCAAAGTAACTTTAAAAACAGTATTAGTTTTAAAGTGATTAGCAGCGGAATAAAACTTTGAAAGAGATGGCACAACAAATGTAACCAAGAGGTTCAGTCTCAAGCCGAGACTTAGTCCTCTCAAAAGTTTATATAAAAATGATCCACACCCTGGATCGGGGTTCAACAGTTTACAACTGTCCAGGTCCAAGACCTCTACCACTATTCTTCGTGGGAAACAGTACAACAGCAACCAGCTGTCCAAGTCACACACGACCTCTACCACTGTTATTCGTGGGAAAGAAAGAATGGAAGAGTTTGGTAAGGATTTACGAATCCTTCAGTTTGAGTACAGGAGACAGTGTATGTGTTGGATACAGCAGATAACACACACTGCTCGAAATGAATGATAATAAATCACAGAACAAGAGTTTTAGAGTTTAGAAGTGGTTCTGGTGATTGCAGTGTAGCTCTGGACTTCTTTGTATTCGATCAGAAGTGAGTTTGAGTCCTCTTCTCGTTTCTGTTTGAGAAACAGAGTGTCGTATGCTCCAGGTTCATAGGTAGTGATAATGTAGTCGATGAAGTTCTTCAGTGTTCTTCTTGTATGCACAGAACACTTCTCGAGTATGCTTGATTGTTTTTGAGCTTCTCTGTGTTCTTGATGGAACTCGTTTTTCTCTTCTTGTGTTTCTGGTATGTATCATCCACCACGCGCTTCTCTAGTTTTTCTTCTTGTATGCACAGAGCTTTTCTTGAGTATATCGTATGTCTTCCTTGTCTCTGTGTGTGTTGTCTCTCTTTACTCTTCAGCAGAGTCTTCTTGTATTTATGTCACGTGCAACAGGAGACAGAAAAGATTTCTTTTCAGCAGGTACGAGGTACGGGTTCCTGACATCCGACAACCTTTATTAATAATCTGACAGAGCATTAAAATATACCTAATATGACCGTTGGTTAGATTAAATAAAGATAAAGATAAAGAAATTCAAATAGTTGTTTATGACTGTTCAAGTGATCGGTAGGTCATCAGCATTAGAGTAATGATCGGTGACTCAGATAGATCAGCATCGGTCTGTCATCTGATCGGTGAGTCATTTGCATCGGTGAGACCTTGGATCGGTGACTGATGGATCGGTGCGTCTGATGGAGCGGTGAGTCTGATGGATCAGTGAGTCTGATGGATCGGTGAGTCTGATGGATCGGTGAGTCTGATGGATCGGTGTAACATCCCAAGTAAGTAATGAATAATAGATATTTTTATCTATGTCTATTAATGATTAAGATAGTGTTATAGAGGCTTAAAATGAAAATAAATACAATCTTATGCATGGAATACACTAATATTCTTAAAAGATTGTTTTACTGCCTTGTGATGGCAAACCATTTTTGAATCTATATTTTGACAATTTTATAAACTATGTTTGTCAAAATAAACTTATTCTTTATGATTGGGACATCAAAATTTACCTTGTGTGAAATTTTGGTATTTTTCCGACAATGTTCATTTTTAAATGAATAGTGAAAAATACTGCATTTTACATCAAAACTACTTTTTAATCTAATTTATTTATATGATTAGATTATGTTTTGAATTGGTTTTGAAGTGAAATTAGAATATATTTTTACCATTTTATCCAATGGTGGTCATTGGAATCAATTTCGATTTGAAATTAGACTTAAACTGGTGTCAATCTTTTGATACTTATTGTTTTGTAAAAACACGCTATTTGCTCTGGCAGCGGGAATTAATTATTAAATTAATTAATGTGACTTATATGATTTGAATTTTGTAAAATAGACTTCATTTTTGAATTCGTAATATCAAATATAGCTTAGAGTGAATTTTTGGTAATTTTCTGAAAAACTTCAATTTTGATGAATAGTGAAACCACTAAGTGGTAATCAAGCAAACTGTTTTTTTTCAGTTAAATTAAAGTTTACCACTAATGTGTATTGAATTTTGAAAATCCGACATACATGGTTGTCATTAAGAAGTAAAATGTGGTTCAATGAGATTAAAATAATTTTTTGGTGAATAGTAACTTATTAAGTTCTTAATCGCGATTAGTGGTAATTAGGGTAGTTTAATGTATAAATAATGCTTTAATAATATAAAATGACCTAGACACATGTCCCAACCTCATTGGTTGTGTCATGGCCGACCAAGACAAGTCATGGCCTAACTTGGGGACCCCATGTATCCACTTTTGTTGGGAAATAACATAAATTACTTTTTATTAAATGTTAAAGTGAAAATGACACAAACATAATATGTTTTGCGAAAACAATTTTTAAGTGGGGTTATACAAGTCCAAATTTTGATTATAAATATTCAATGGAAAGCTAAAAAGATTTCCTACATCATAGTAATTTGTTTATAATTTTTAGACATTAAATAAATTTAATTATTTATGACATAATAATGATGCAGCGATGACATCATTATTTGACGATTTAAATAAAATGGAAAGATAAAATAAAATCTATGAACTACACATGTCCAAAACCAATTGGATGAATGGATTTCGATGCCTTATCACCTTATCCACGAATTCCATCAATGTGGGACCTTTTAAAACCGAAACACATTTTCAAATAATGTAATGTTTCTTTACTTTCCAAAAGTGCCCCTCCTCTCCCCTTATAAAAGGCCCCCACCTCTACCTCATTTCACACACTCTTCAAGCCATTGGCTCGGCCAACCCCTGCCCATTTGCTCTCTCCACATCCCTCTCCTCATCCTAGAGGATTCCCTTTGGGCAGAATCCTTTCAAAGGAAGCCTTTAGGCTCAACTCAAAAGGAGTTACACTTTTTAAGGTAATTCATTCTCTCATGTTCATTTGTTTTATTTTTCTTCTCCAACCCCCTAAACTCTTTTTATTTACTTCTTTTGTAACAACACCAGTATCTTCAATATACTAGGATGTTGTTATAAGATTTATTTTATCTACACTCTCACACAACTACATCAAATGGTTAAAGAACATACGGTTTCCGTGGATGGCGAAATTCTGCCTCCCGAAACGATGATTGTTCAATACTCATTTAACACCTTCAAAGGTGGCCATTATGATGTCACTATTTTTATATATGATATGTAATATGTTTATGTTTTTCTTATGCTTCTGTATTTTTCATTTGTGTCTTACCTTTATGGCTTCCATTATGGGTATACGCGATATCTTCATTTAAGGAAGTGCGGACTACCGCCCCCTCAAAGTGATGTGATTCGTTAATGCCATATGTGGGACGTGTAAAGGATGGATTTAAAGTTATTATATATGATGTAATACTGGAATTATAATATACCTATATATATCATTATCATTTATTTCCATTAAAGTATGAGATAGAAATGAAAGTAGCGTTCATGCGTACGTACGGACTACCGTCTCCATGAACGGTGCATTTCATTTCTTATCCCCAAATGTAATGTACTATTAAAAGTACATGTATATAATGGATATATATAATTAATGATATATCTAAATGATGAATATAATTCTGTAATTAAAATATACATAAGTCTCATTTAGTTTTAATTCCATTAATATGACAAAGAAATGAAAGTAGCGTTCATGCGTACGTACGGCTTACCGTCTCCATGAACGGTGCATTTCATTTCTTACCTCTAAATGATTATGTAATATTTTAAATACATGTATGTACTGGGTATATATGACATATATGATATCTACATCATGAATACCATTATGGATATAATGAAACATTGACCAAATTAACAACATGTAAGTGTAAGAAGTCTATTTTTGACTTAAGAACCAAATACCGACAAAATGAACATTATTAACTTAAATGATTACATGATGTTCATAACATGGTATAAAAGGAATAATGAACTTGGAAAAGATTCATAATCAAGTAGAGATTAACTAAAGTTTATTATTCAGGAGTTTAAAGAACGGTCGGGTCAAGTCAGATACGAGGTATGGGAACTTCTTAACCCAATTTCCATTCTTTGGGTTAATCTCCCACTTTCAAATTATGTCATTATATTATTATGTCGTATCTTGTATTTGTACTTTATTTATGTGTACTTATAGTGAATACACATAATGTATCTATTTTATTTTAAAAATTATCTTTGTATGGGACTTCGTCTCAATCTCCTTTCATTGAGGCATATTTTATTTTATACACAACTTTCTTTTATACGGTGTATAAACCCCTTTGACTTTTACGTTTACTCAAAAGGAATCTTTTTTTATACGAAGCGTTTACTAAACGACAAAAGGGAATGTTTTTGTCGTACGTATGCGGCGACAACGACTTCTCCGCCGTCGTAACCGTTATTTGAGTTTTGGCTTCCTCTACAAGCCATACCTTCTTTTTAAAAGAAAAATAAATACCATGTTTTACTTTTCTTTTATTTTGGTATTGAAAATGGTTTTCATAATGTTTTTATTATATCAATGTGTTGTATTGATATCTCGTGATTGAAATGTGGAAATGTTATGTTTCCTTTATGCATGTTTTATGTGATATGATTATGTTATGGTTCTTGGGCATTATTATGAAGACGGGTGGTTCCGTGATAAACTAAGGGCGGGTGAGCCCGTTATAGCTCTCCAATGCATTGGGTAACGCGAAGGAGTGAAACGCTAAGGTTTCTCCGAAGAGATTTTAGGGAATATAATGTGATGGGTATTCCAAACGTAACCAAGAGGGTTACCCCCTACGTAAGAATGTTATGAATGCCTCAAGTTACCTTTACGTATTATGATTTATATGATTTATTCATGTTTTTATGAGGTATGTTAAAGTGCCTATGTTTTATGGGTAAAGTATGATTTCATTCTTATGTATATATGAACTCATGTTTCCTTTCCATGTTTTTATAACCCATACTGAGTTTTTACGCTCATCCCAAGTTTTTGAAATGTTTTTCACAGGTCAAGGGAAAGGTACATGATAAGATGATAGAGTCAAGGATGTGTCAAGAAATAATCCATGTTTTATTTTAAATGTGTTTCCATTGATGGGAATGAAGAATACTATCTTTATGTAACCACTTTGTTTATATGTGGAATGTAATGCAAGTTTTATGATCTAATTCTCTAAAACTCTAAACCCGAAAAGATCCTCAACGTGTAATCTTGTAATAACTCAAGATTAAGTAAGGTTTAAGGCTGGGGCCTTATAGTTGGTATCAAAGGTCGGTTTAGATAACTTTAGGAGTTAGAATTCTATTAAATGATTATCCAAAAATATTTTTTTTTTCTTTTTCGAAATGATATAGCATTTAAAGATTACCATGTTGCTTCATCTAAGACATGTTTGTTCAGAATGGTTTTCCGCAGAGGAAACAGGGAAGCAGTGCTAGGAAGGCATACAGAAGGAAATAACCTTCCGAATCAGCATCCAGAAATGGTCGGAATTGGAACTGAACAGTTTGTTGCAGTAATGGCGCAGTTGACTCAAGCGATAAATGGTGGAGGTATCCATGCACGAGATCAGCCAGACCAACCGCAGAGGAACATGTCAGTGGTGGAACATTTCATGAGGCAACATCCACCATCATTCAGAGGATCATCTGACCCTGTGCAAGCTGAAGGGTGGATTAAAGCACTGGAGAAGATTTTTGATGTCATGGGGTGTTCAGACAATCAAAAGGTTAGTCTTGCTATTTACCGTTTGGAGGGTGAAGCAGATCAGTGGTGGTCTATGGTTAAAAATATCAGGGATGCCGATGAGATTGATGCTCTTGACTGGGATGATTTCAAAGGTATGTTTCTTGAGAAGTATTTTCCTAAGGCTGTTCGACTTAGGATGGAAAAGCAATTCTTGGAATTGAGGCAAGAGGAAGACTCAGTGGCTGCCTATGAAGAAAGGTTCACTCGATTGGCAAGGTATGCTCCAAATTTTATCCGAGACCTTGATAGTAAAATCAATCGTTTTTACTCAGGATTAAAGCCAAAGTATCGAAGGGCATTAGCTTCTCGTGAGTTTAAAAGTTATGAAAAGCTTGTTCGATGTGCTAAGAAGGTGGAAATGGAGTTTTCCGATGACCAAGTTTTCTATAACAACCAGCAGAAGAAGAGACTGAGGTGGCAGGAGAAAGGTAAGAATTCTTCAAAAAAGTCTGATGGTAAGAAAACTAAGTTTCCAGTTTGTGATAAATGTGGCAAAAGGCATGCTGGGGAATGTCTTCTGAATTCTGGGAAGTGCTACCGATGTGGTAAGATGGGACATAAGGCTCGTGATTACACTGAAAAGGATCAAGGTGAAGGTAAGAACAAATTTGATTTACAGTTAGTGAAATGTTATAAGTGCAATGAGATGGGTCACTATGCAAACGAGTGTCCGACAAGGAGCTTGAGTGATGGGAAGCAGTTAGACTACAAGCAGAAAGGGGTGGTGAAATCCTTTGCAACAACTTCAGCAGATGTTGGGACATCGAATGAAGTGGTGTCAGCTCCAGGGAGCTCAGTATTTTTCGAAGATTGACTTGAGGTCGGGGTACCATCAGTTGAAAGTAAAAGAAGCAGATGTTCCGAAGATTGTGTTCCGTACTAGATATGTCCATTATGAATTTGTAGTTATGCCTTTGGGGTTAACCAATGCACCTGTTGTATTCATGGACCTTATGAATAAAATTTTCCATGAGTTCTTGGATAAGTTTGTGTTTGTGTTTTGAGGTTTGTGAAGAGGTTATGTGTGCCTTGTGATTCAGAGTTGAAGAGAGAGTTGTTATGTGAAGCTCATAGTTCTCCATTTTCAGTTCATCCAGGCAGTACTAAGATGTATAGAGATCTGCGGGAGTATTACTGGTGGGATGGAATAAAAAGAGATATTGCTGATTTTACTGTGAAGTGTTTGACTTGTCAGCAGGTTAAAGCTGAGCGGCAGTTACCGAAAGGGATGCTTCAGCCTTTACCAGTGCCAGAGTGGAAATGGGAGAATATATCCATGGACTTTGTTGTTGGATTACCGAAGACATCTCGAGGTAATAATGCAATCTGGGTTATTGTTGATCGCTTGACCAAATCTGCTCATTTCCTTGCTATACGAGATACTTTCTCTCTTGATCAACTTTCCCGTTTGTATCTTAAAGAGATAGTCAGGTTACATGGAGTTCCCCTCTCCATTGTATCAGATCGTGATCCCAGGTTTACCTCTAACTTTTGGAAAGGCCTTCAGAAGTCGTTGGGTACTGAATTAAATTTTAGTACAGCTTTTCATCCTCAATCAGATGGGCAGTCAGAACGAACAATTCAGACATTGGAGGATATGCTACGAGCTTGTTCTATGGATTATCAGGGAAGTTGGGACCAACATCTTTCTTTGGTTGAGTTTTCATATAATAACAGTTTTCATTCTAGTATACAGATGGCACCATTTCAGGCATTATATGGGAAGCGGTGTCGAACTCCAGCTTTCTGGGATGATGTGGGTGAAAGAAAGTTGATGGGACCAGAATTGGTAGAAGAAATGGCAGAAAAAGTTCAGCTGATTCAGAAACACATGAGAACAGCTCAGAGCAGGCAGAAGAGTTATGCGGATAACCGGAGGAAGGATCTATCTTTCGAGGTAGGTGATCATGTTTTTCTCAAGGTTTCTCCTTGGAAAAGTGTGATGAGATTTGGTAAGAAAGGAAAGTTGAGTCCAAGGTTTATTGGACCATACGAAATTCTGGAAAGAGTTGGATCAGTTGCATACCGAGTGGCTTTACCTCCGATTTTATCTCAGGTACACAATGTTTTTCACGTTTCGATGTTGAGAAAGTATATGCCAGATCCATCTCATGTTTTGAGCCCAGAGGTAGTTCAGCTGGAAGAGAACCTATCTTATGAGGAACAACCGGTCCAGATTCTTGACCACAGGGAGCAAGTGTTACGGAATAAGGTGATTAAGCAGGTAAAGGTTTTGTGGAAAAACCACATGATTGAAGAGGCAACATGGGAATCTGAAAATGCAATGAGGGATAAGTACCCCCATTTATTCGATAAGTAAATAAATTGCGGGGACGCAATTTTCTAAAGGGGGGAAGGATGTAACATCCCAAGTAAGTAATGAATAATAGATATTTTTATCTATGTCTATTAATGATTAAGATAGTGTTATAGAGGCTTAAAATGAAAATAAATACAATCTTATGCATGGAATACACTAATATTCTTAAAAGATTGTTTTACTGCCTTGTGATGGCAAACCATTTTTGAATCTATATTTTGACAATTTTATAAACTATGTTTGTCAAAATAAACTTATTCTTTATGATTGGGACATCAAAATTTACCTTGTGTGAAATTTTGGTATTTTTCCGACAATGTTCATTTTTAAATGAATAGTGAAAAATACTGCATTTTACATCAAAACTACTTTTTAATCTAATTTATTTATATGATTAGATTATGTTTTGAATTGGTTTTGAAGTGAAATTAGAATATATTTTTACCATTTTATCCAATGGTGGTCATTGGAATCAATTTCGATTTGAAATTAGACTTAAACTGGTGTCAATCTTTTGATACTTATTGTTTTGTAAAAACACGCTATTTGCTCTGGCAGCGGGAATTAATTATTAAATTAATTAATGTGACTTATATGATTTGAATTTTGTAAAATAGACTTCATTTTTGAATTCGTAATATCAAATATAGCTTAGAGTGAATTTTTGGTAATTTTCTGAAAACTTCAATTTTGATGAATAGTGAAACCACTAAGTGGTAATCAAGCAAACTGTTTTTTTTCAGTTAAATTAAAGTTTACCACTAATGTGTATTGAATTTTGAAAATCCGACATACATGGTTGTCATTAAGAAGTAAAATGTGGTTCAATGAGATTAAAATAATTTTTTGGTGAATAGTAACTTATTAAGTTCTTAATCGCGATTAGTGGTAATTAGGGTAGTTTAATGTATAAATAATGCTTTAATAATATAAAATGACCTAGACACATGTCCCAACCTCATTGGTTGTGTCATGGCCGACCAAGACAAGTCATGGCCTAACTTGGGGACCCCATGTATCCACTTTTGTTGGGAAATAACATAAATTACTTTTTATTAAATGTTAAAGTGAAAATGACACAAACATAATATGTTTTGCGAAAACAATTTTTAAGTGGGGTTATACAAGTCCAAATTTTGATTATAAATATTCAATGGAAAGCTAAAAAGATTTCCTACATCATAGTAATTTGTTTATAATTTTTAGACATTAAATAAATTTAATTATTTATGACATAATAATGATGCAGCGATGACATCATTATTTGACGATTTAAATAAAATGGAAAGATAAAATAAAATCTATGAACTACACATGTCCAAAACCAATTGGATGAATGGATTTCGATGCCTTATCACCTTATCCACGAATTCCATCAATGTGGGACCTTTTAAAACCGAAACACATTTTCAAATAATGTAATGTTTCTTTACTTTCCAAAAGTGCCCCTCCTCTCCCCTTATAAAAGGCCCCCACCTCTACCTCATTTCACACACTCTTCAAGCCATTGGCTCGGCCAACCCCTGCCCATTTGCTCTCTCCACATCCCTCTCCTCATCCTAGAGGATTCCCTTTGGGCAGAATCCTTTCAAAGGAAGCCTTTAGGCTCAACTCAAAAGGAGTTACACTTTTTAAGGTAATTCATTCTCTCATGTTCATTTGTTTTATTTTTCTTCTCCAACCCCCTAAACTCTTTTTATTTACTTCTTTTGTAACAACACCAGTATCTTCAATATACTAGGATGTTGTTATAAGATTTATTTTATCTACACTCTCACACAACTACATCAAATGGTTAAAGAACATACGGTTTCCGTGGATGGCGAAATTCTGCCTCCCGAAACGATGATTGTTCAATACTCATTTAACACCTTCAAAGGTGGCCATTATGATGTCACTATTTTTATATATGATATGTAATATGTTTATGTTTTTCTTATGCTTCTGTATTTTTCATTTGTGTCTTACCTTTATGGCTTCCATTATGGGTATACGCGATATCTTCATTTAAGGAAGTGCGGACTACCGCCCCCTCAAAGTGATGTGATTCGTTAATGCCATATGTGGGACGTGTAAAGGATGGATTTAAAGTTATTATATATGATGTAATACTGGAATTATAATATACCTATATATATCATTATCATTTATTTCCATTAAAGTATGAGATAGAAATGAAAGTAGCGTTCATGCGTACGTACGGACTACCGTCTCCATGAACGGTGCATTTCATTTCTTATCCCCAAATGTAATGTACTATTAAAAGTACATGTATATAATGGATATATATAATTAATGATATATCTAAATGATGAATATAATTCTGTAATTAAAATATACATAAGTCTCATTTAGTTTTAATTCCATTAATATGACAAAGAAATGAAAGTAGCGTTCATGCGTACGTACGGCTTACCGTCTCCATGAACGGTGCATTTCATTTCTTACCTCTAAATGATTATGTAATATTTTAAATACATGTATGTACTGGGTATATATGACATATATGATATCTACATCATGAATACCATTATGGATATAATGAAACATTGACCAAATTAACAACATGTAAGTGTAAGAAGTCTATTTTTGACTTAAGAACCAAATACCGACAAAATGAACATTATTAACTTAAATGATTACATGATGTTCATAACATGGTATAAAAGGAATAATGAACTTGGAAAAGATTCATAATCAAGTAGAGATTAACTAAAGTTTATTATTCAGGAGTTTAAAGAACGGTCGGGTCAAGTCAGATACGAGGTATGGGAACTTCTTAACCCAATTTCCATTCTTTGGGTTAATCTCCTACTTTCAAATTATGTCATTATATTATTATGTCGTATCTTGTATTTGTACTTTATTTATGTGTACTTATAGTGAATACACATAATGTATCTATTTTATTTTAAAAATTATCTTTGTATGGGACTTCGTCTCAATCTCCTTTCATTGAGGCATATTTTATTTTATACACAACTTTCTTTTATACAGTGTATAAACCCCTTTGACTTTTACGTTTACTCAAAAGGAATCTTTTTTTATACGAAGCGTTTACTAAACGACAAAAGGGAATGTTTTTGTCGTACGTATGCGGCGACAACGACTTCTCCGCCGTCGTAACCGTTATTTGAGTTTTGGCTTCCTCTACAAGCCATACCTTCTTTTTAAAAGAAAAATAAATACCATGTTTTACTTTTCTTTTATTTTGGTATTGAAAATGGTTTTCATAATGTTTTTATTATATCAATGTGTTGTATTGATATCTCGTGATTGAAATGTGGAAATGTTATGTTTCCTTTATGCATGTTTTATGTGATATGATTATGTTATGGTTCTTGGGCATTATTATGAAGACGGGTGGTTCCGTGATAAACTAAGGGCGGGTGAGCCCGTTATAGCTCTCCAATGCATTGGGTAACGCGAAGGAGTGAAACGCTAAGGTTTCTCCGAAGAGATTTTAGGGAATATACTGTGATGGGTATTCCAAACGTAACCAAGAGGGTTACCCCCTACGTAAGAATGTTATGAATGCCTCAAGTTACCTTTACGTATTATGATTTATATGATTTATTCATGTTTTTATGAGGTATGTTAAAGTGCCTATGTTTTATGGGTAAAGTATGATTTCATTCTTATGTATATATGAACTCATGTTTCCTTTCCATGTTTTTATAACCCATACTGAGTTTTTACGCTCATCCCAAGTTTTTGAAATGTTTTTCACAGGTCAAGGGAAAGGTACATGATAAGATGATAGAGTCAAGGATGTGTCAAGAAATAATCCATGTTTTATTTTAAATGTGTTTCCATTGATGGGAATGAAGAATACTATCTTTATGTAACCACTTTGTTTATATGTGGAATGTAATGCAAGTTTTATGATCTAATTCTCTAAAACTCTAAACCCGAAAAGATCCTCAACGTGTAATCTTGTAATAACTCAAGATTAAGTAAGGTTTAAGGCTGGGGCCTTATAATCGGTGAGTCTGATGGATCGGTAGGTAATCAGCATCGGTAGCTTGAACATCGGTAGCTCAATGTCATTAGTTTCTTTGACTCTATCGGTGGCTCTATGCGTCGGTTGGTACATGCTTGTATCGGTGACTCTGTTTATCGGTAGCTCCATGCGTCGGTAGCTCCATGCGTGTATCGGTAGCTCCATGCTTGTATCGGTAGCTCCATGATTGTATCGGTGGCTCCATGCTTGTATCGGTAGCTGTGAGTCTGTCAGTTGCTTCTTCCATCGGTGACTCGTATTCCATCGGTAGCTATTTATACTTACACCGGTAGCTCTATATTTGTATCGGTAGCTGTCTGTAAGTCAGTAGCTTATATTTATAAGCACATCGGTAGCTCTGTGTTAAGTCTATCGGTAGCTCTGTGTTAAGTCTATCGGTATCTGTTTGTCGGTAGACTAAGTCTATCGGTAGACTGGTTACCGGTAGCTCATTATCAGCAGCTATAGGCAGATTACTTATATGTTTTATGCAGAACACATCCGATTGTGTTAGAATCAATTTATAACTTTTATGAACATGAATAAATGAGGATTAACATATTTCAAAGACTATTTTAAAAATTATTATTGGTTTGATCATAGATATGAAAGAATTAAAGTATAGATCAATGATACTTAACAATATCATATAGAATGAAAACATAATTGGGATTTTCAACACATATGAATACATGATTGAGATTATCAAAACAGATGTGGTCAACAATCTCCCCCTTTTTGATAATCACAATTTATGATATGGACATTTAACATAGTGAAAATATAATAGTAAAGAGTATAATATTGAATTCAATTTTCTCAGAGAAAACAGCATCAGAGATAATAGAAATAGTAAGATATAGACATAAGTTATCAGAGGTAACAATCATAAGGTACTAAATAGACATAAGGTATCAGAGGGAAAAATGAAAAGAAGGGTAAAGTTTCTCCCCTTATTCCTTATTTTTCTCCATTGAAAATAGTTCTCATTCCCTCATTTTGTTCTCCCCCTTATGCTCTCATAAAAAGTTTCTCCCCCTTAGTTCTCCCCTTATTATTCTTCTTATTATTCTCCCCCTTTGTGATAATCAAAAAGTGGGAAAGCATATATATATATAGGAGACAAATAAAACATGAGAAGTAAAAGAAGTAAAAGGAATTCCTATCAAAAAATCCTAGCCACTGGATCATTCCACCTCTTCCACGTGAGATTTTCCTTTGGGATCAGAAGAAGGCTCGGGTGGTGAGGATTCAGGTGAAGGTTTTGGAATCCCAGAAAAGATCAAAGGAGGCTGAGCCACTGACACAGAGTCAGGCCTGTAGGTTGAAGATTTTTGGGTGATCATTGGTGTGAGGCTGCGAATAGCTTGAGCAGGAGTCAGCTGGACTGTGGAAGCAGCTGAGGCAGAAGCAGGCAAAGCAGGAGGGATGATGACTGGTCTGGCATCAACAAGCAAGAAGGGCAGCAGCATATTTCTAAAATCCATAATAATTCCTCCTCCTCTTTCCATAGCAGAGATGAAATCATCTTTGTTCTCCATGAATTTCTCTAAGGCAGGAGTCAGTTCTCTTAGCTTGCTCACTTGTTCTCTGAAAGCTTGAGTGATTGGTGGGAGCTTCATGTTTTCCAACATCAGCTTGAAGTGGTGTTCGAGTTGATGCTTGGTGAAAATTTTGGTGAAGTAGTGGTCCACTTTGCTCTTTATGGCTTCTTGAGAGGCAGAGGCTTCTCTCATATAATCTTGAACAATCTTCATTATTTCTCTAGCAGAATCTCTTGTAGAAAGCACCACTCGGCTCAACTCCGATGAGTCCACAGAACCACTGGTTGAAATAGAACCAATCTCCTCCTTCAACATTGCTCGAACTTGATTCAGGTCAACTGATAATTTGGATGTGAGAGGCCCAAGAGAGAAGGAAACAGTTTCTTTGAAACTCTTAGACAAACCACTGATTAGGCTTTGAACTTGAGAGTCTTGTAACTAAACATGATCCTTCACTGAGGTTTTGAAACTTTCAAACACCGAGAAAAACTGGCTTACTACACTCTTCACATAAGCTAGGTCCTTTTCAGCTTGAGACTTGGAGCTTATATAAGAATCCAAAGCAACAACTGATGTCTTGAGAGCTTCAAGATCTGCTTCGATTCTAGAAGACTGAGTCTGGCATTCTTTTACTTCTTCCACAAGCTCAGACACAAATGAAGATAAATTACAAGCCAGAGATAGCTCGAAGGATCTCTCTAACATTTTCATTTCTTCATAAAAGCTTTGCTTCATCTCAGCAACTGATACACTGAATGATTCTTTCAGCTCATTCTTCATGGATTCAAGATCTGATTTAGAGACAAAATCATTTGAGACAGCTGCAGCAGATCCTCTTGCTGAGGCCAAACTAACTACAAAATCAGTCATTACTGAATTAATTGAGGATGCAAGAGAGGTTTCCATTAACTTTACTTCTCCAATAAAACTGGATTTGAGGTCCTCTTTCAGATTATTCAGATCATGAAATCTGACCACATCATCTGGCAACAACTCAGAAGCAAGATCATAATTGGTCTTCGGTCTATTCTTAGACATCTCATTATCTGAATCCGGATAATCCAATCCACAGACTATAAACCCTGGGTATTCTACCCAGTCTCCAAGCTCAACAGCTACTGTAACATTTCCAAGCACAGACTGATGCTCCCCCTCAATGGGTGCATTCTCATGTATCACAACAGCATTTGGTGCTGGATTCTCTTCATTAGAATCTTCTACTACAAGTTCCATAGGTGCAGCATCTTGAATATTTTCTGATACAGGTACAGCTTCTTCTGTAACTCTTTCTACTTCATCAGCAGGCATAGCTGAGCTTCCAATCAAGGGACTCATACTTAAACTACCAGAAGCAGACAATTCAGATACATTTTCCTTTTCCTCTTCTTCTTGGTGAGGTACAGACTGGTCTTCCTCATGAGTAGACACAATTTCCTATACCTTTCCTTTCCTAGAATAAACCAATTCTGCAACAGGACTTGGGGGAAAGTCTGGATCTCCTCCAACATCCATAGGAGTTTCTTCTTCTTCTTCTTCTGTTTCTTCTTCTGTTTCACTACTATAAACAGGTTCCTCTTCATCAGGTCTCAGACTCGGATCTCTCATATCCTTTGGTCTTGAGGGATGATCCACAGGGTTAAACTTATCATAGATCTTCTGATCACCACTGACCCATTCTCCCTTCCATGGGTTCCAGTTAATTTTCATGTACTTGCAAACAGTCTAGGTGATGCAGAAATTGTTCTTGAGTACAACCGTCTCATCCTGAGACTCAGCTATTTCTTTCACTTTTATCATCACTGAAATCAGCTTGGCAAAGAATAAATCATTAGTCTTTGACTTTGGTCTAATCATGTCTTCCATTTGAAGCATCAACAATCTGCACAGATTGATTTTTACACCATGTCTTAGAAAATGAAGAAGATAGATATATTGATATCTCAGATTTGCAAAATCTCCTCTCCTAGGTATCAACACATGCTGAACAAACTTGAAGAGCAGTCGATTCTCTCCATCCATTTCAGCAGCAACCACTTGCCTTTGATTTCCATTACCAGTCAGCTCTTTTAAGGCAGTTTCATAATCAAAAATGTCACTGCTAGGTGGCATTTCTCTTGATACATACCCAGAAACACCTTCATGTGGTACTTTTAAATACTCAGCCCACTCTACTAAAGAAAAATACATCTCTTTTCCATTTACAAAAGAGCTTACCCGATTCTCATTTTCAGACTTCTCAAAGGTTACAAACTCATAGAACTGCTTTACCAACTTCAGGTAGTATGGGCCATTGTTATTCGAGAAACAATCCACCCATTTCTGGTCTTCCAAAATCTCGAGTACTAAGGATTTTCTAGGCAGTAGCCATTCCACGCACAGTTCCTTCTCGATTACTATGTCTCTATTCTGCAAGTGAGGATTCACTGGTCGCCTTCCCGATCTAGTTCTGAATTCACTAACACTGGCTTTATGCTGTGTCTTCTGATTCTTAGCGTTTGGTTCTACTCTTTCATCTCTGACGATAGGAAGCTTGGTTTTTTCCATCGCGGGTTTAGGGTTCTTGGCCGATTTGGGAGGTAAGGTTCGAAGGTGAGGGATTTTGAGCTCGGTGAGGTAATAAGTGGCTTAGACTGAGTTTTATCATTTAGGAATTCCAAATAAACAACTAAAATAGAGTAATAAAATAAAATAAAACGATTCGTATTCTTGGCGGCAGACAGAAGTTTTAAAAACCTTGCATCGGTGTGAGTTAATAATCGGTGAGAAAAACAAATCGGTGAGAATTTCACATCGGTGAGAATTTCACATCGGTGAGAATTTCACATCGGTGAGAATTTCACATCGGTGAGAATTTCACATCGGTGAGAATTTTCACATCGGTGAGAATTTCATATCGGTGAGAATTTCATATCAGTGAGGATTTTCACACCGGTTGTAATTAAACATTCCCAATTCGTGTCTTATGTAACTTAGCCTATCCGAACTTAGAGGTTTAGTGAAAATATCAGCCAATTGATGTTCAGTGCCAATAAATTCAAGAGAAATATCACCTTTTTGATAGTGATCTCTTAGAAAATGGTGTCTTACATCTATGTGTTTGGTTCTAGAATGAGATACAGGATTCTTAGAGATGTTTATTGCACTGGTGTTATCACAGTTGATTGAAACATGTTTAAAAACATATCCATAGTCCAAAAGAGTGTGTTTCATCCACAGAATTTGTGCACAGCAACTACCAGCAGCTATATATTCTGCTTCGGCAGTAGATAATGCAACTGAGTTCTGTTTCTTACTACACCAATAAACGAAGGATTTTCCAAGAAAATGACATGTTCCTGATGTGCTTTTTCTATCTAACTTACAACCAGCAAAGTCAGCATATGAATAACTCATTAACTCAAAGGATTGTCATTTTGGGTAAAACAAACCTAAGTTAACCGTGTGTTTGAGATATTTAAAAATTCTTTTAACAGCAAGCAAATGAGATTCTTTTGGATTAGCTTGAAATCTAGCACACATACACACACTAAACATAATATCAGGTCGACTAGCAGTAAGATAAAGTAAACTACCAATCATACCTCTGTAATTTGTTTGATCAACTGGTTTCCCAGTTTCATCTGCATCCAATTTACAGGTAGTACTCATAGGAGTTTCACTTTCCTTGATACTATCCAGACCAAAACGTTTTAAAAGATCCTTTTTATATTTACTTTGATTCAAAATAATACCATTTTCATTTTGAAATACTTGAAATCCAAGAAAGTACTTAAGCTCTCCCATTAAGCTCATTTCAAATTCATTTTGCATACTTTTTGAAAAATCAGTACATAAAGAGTGTTTAGAAGATCCAAAAATAATATCATCAACATATATTTGTACAACTAAAACATCTTTAGAAATTCTTTTAATGAAAAGAGTTGGATCAACAATCCCTTTAGTAAAACCTTTTGAAATAAGGAAATTGCTAAGTCTATCATACCAAGCTCTTGGAGCTTGTTTCAAACCATACAAAGCTTTAGAAAGTTTAAAAATTTGATTTGGAAAATGGGGGTTAGTAAATCCAGGTGGTTGTTCTACAAAAACATCTTCAATTATAAAACCATTTAGAAATGCACTTTTCACATCCATTTGATATAACTTGAAATCCAGATGTGCAGCATATGCAAGTAAGATCCTAATGGATTCTAGTCTAGCTACAGGTGCAAAAGTTTCCTCATAGTCTATACCTTCTTCTTGACTATATCCTTGTGCAACTAGTCTAGCTTTGTTTCTAACTATATTTCCAGATTCATCTACTTTATTTCTAAAAACCCATTTTGTGCCTATTGTCAAAGTGTCCTTAGGTCTGTCAACTAATTCCCAGACTTTGTTTCTTTCAAACTGATTTAATTCTTCCTTCATAGCTATTACCCATAATTCATCATTGATAGCATCATTGATATTTTTGGGTTCTAGCTGTGAAAGAAAAGCTTGATGTTCAACCTGGTTTCTTAGAGAAGCTCTAGTTTGTGTTCCTCTATCAAGATTACCAACAACAACTTCTAAAGGATGATTCTTTAGAATCCTTGTTGATCTGGTAAAGGTTGGACTAGAAATTTCAGGTTCATCTATAGGTTCGGGTTCAACAGAAGCAGATTCTGGAAAAATTCCAGAACTGGATGCTTTTATAACAGGTTCTTTAGATTTATCATTAAGGTCTAGAATAGACAAATCTTCTTCAAGATTCTCAAGAGAGGTTTTAGGCTCATGTGGATCAGTTTCATCAAACTTGATGTGAACAGATTCCTCCACACATTTGGTTTTCTTATTGAATACTCTATAGGCTTTACTTGAAATAGAGTAACCCAGAAAAATTCCTTCATCACTTTTGGAAGCAAACTTATCCAGATTATCTTTAGTATTCAGAATAAATACTTTGCAACCAAAAACTTTAAAGTAATTAACCTTAGGATTTCTATTGTTCCACAATTCATAAGGGGTTTTCTTAAGAACAGGTCTAATTAAGACTCTATTAATAACATAACAAGCTGTATTTACAGCTTCAGCCCAAAAATAAATAGGCAGGTCATATTCATTGAGCATGGTTCTAGCAATTTCTTGAAGGGTTCAGTTTCTTCTTTCTACTACACCATTCTGTTGGGGTGTCCTAGGGGCAGAAAAGTTATGAGTATAGCCATTGTGTGAGCAATAAGATTCAAAATCTTTATTTTCAAACTCACGACCATGATCACTTCTCAAAGTTTTAATCTTAAGTCCACTAAGGTTCTCTACAGATTTAGAGTATTTAACAAAAGAAGAACAAGCTTCACTTTTGTGAGCTAGAAAATATACCCAAGTATATCTAGAAAAATCATCTACAAGAACATAAACATAGTGCTTCCCATTTAAACTAGAAACTCTTGATGGTCCAAAAAAGTCCATGTGAACCAATTCAAGTGGTTGAGAAGTCGAAACTTCTTTCTTTGATTTAAAAGAAACTTTGTGTTGTTTTCCCTTTTGACAGGGGTTACACACTTTATCATTTGGGAATTCTAATTTAGGTAAGTCTCTAACTAGGTTCTTTCTAGAGAGTTTTCTAAGTGAGTGAATGTTGCAATGTCCCAATCTTCTGTGCCATAGCCAATATTCTTTATGAAAAGCATTTAAGCAAGGAATATTCTGTTTAGCTAAAGAATTCAGATTAACGGCATAAACATTCTCATTTCTTAAGGCAGAAAATACCAAAACATTCTTAGAATTAAAAACTTTGCAAGAATCATTTTCCAATTTAACATGAAAACCATCATCACATAACTGAGAAATACTTAATAAATTGTATTTAAGGCCATCAACAAATAAAACTTTAGAAATCAGGATTGAATCAGTGTTACCAATCTGGCCTAGGCCGATGATTTTTCCTTTAGAATTATCACCAAAGGTGACAAAGCCTCCATCAACTTTTATTAAACTCTTGAAACAAGAGAAGTCTCCTGACATATGTCTTGAACATCCACTGTCCAAATACCACGTCTCTTTACAGGAGCTCTTCAAGCAAGTTCCCTACAAAACAGATTTAGATGGGAGATGATTTTGGTACCCAGATTTTCTTGGGTCCAGACAGGTTAGCCAATAATACTTTAGGTACCCATATTTGTCTAATGGGTCTCATATAATTTGTAGAATTGACATGATTTGAAAGATAAACTTTATTAGATCCATAGCTATGTATATAACTGGTTGAAGCATATGAAGTTCCAGAATTACCTTCATTCTGTCCAGATTTAGAAATGAATCTAGTTTTGGCAATTTTCCTTTGTCCAGGTTGGTATCCTATACCAGTAGTATATTTTGGCGCTATTTTCTTTCCTAGCATCTGTGTTAGTGTATTTTTTCCATTGGTGAACTTCTCTAAGTCTTTCTTGAGTTGCTCATTAGATAGTTTCAGTTCAGTGTTTTCGTTTAACAGTTGAGAATTTTTCTCTTTTTCAATAGTGAGTTCGGTTTTAACTGTAGTGGTGAGAGCATGCTGTTTCTTTAATGACTTGTATTTATCCTTAAGTTCATTACATGTCTCTTCCAGCATATCACAGTACTCAAACAATTCATTTTTAGACATTGTTCCAGAATCAGAATCAGATTCTGCATTATCTCCAGAGTAATAATAATTTAAAGCAGGAGTTTCAGCAGTTACCTGAGAAGTGTTTTTCATAAAACACATGTTGGCTCGATTCCTTTCAGAGTCTGAAGATTCAGCTTCACTTGTGCTGTCTTCTGAAGCACTCCAAGTAGCCTTCATGGATTTCTTAAACTTATTGTCCTTATATTCATATTTCTTTTTATACTTTAGCTTTGGACAGTCGGCTTTAATGTGTCCTTTTCTCTTGCACTCATAGCAGACAACATCATATGATTTGTCATTCTTCTTCCAGTCCTTTTTCCATTTACCTTAGTGATCATACTTACCCTTATAGTTTGTTTTTCTGAAGAACTTCTTTTTCCTATAAAATTTATTAAATCTTCTAGCAATGTGACCCATCTCAGCATCACTGTCAGAATCACTTTCACTGTCTTCACAGCTTGAACTTTCAACTATAGCTTGAAGCTTTTCTTTGTCCTTATTCTTTGAAGTTGAGGATTTTAAAGCGACATACTTTCTTGGAGGTTCATTTTCTTCCTCTTTATTCACTTTGAGCTCTTCTTCATACATAATCAGCTTGCCAATTAATTCCTTGACAGGTAGAGCAGTAATGTCACATGATTCTCTGATTGAGACAGATGTGCCTCTCCATCTATCAGGTAGACATCTCAAAATTCTCATAATTTGTTCCTTCGATGAGACATCCTTTCCCAGTGAGATCATTTTATTGACAATTTCATTGAACCTGAGATACATGTCAGAAATGGGCTCGTCAGGCTTCATTTTAAAATTATCATACTTGATAGTATAGGTGTTTAATCTCATTTCTTTAACATTTGTTGTTCCTTCATGAGAAATAGCTAAGGTATCCCAAATTTCATATGCAGTTTTACATGCAGAAATTCTATTAAACTCTTCATCTCCTAGAGCACAGTACAAGGCATTCATGGCTTTACAGTTGTTATTGTAAGCAGTCTTTATAGGTTCATCCCAAGTAGATCTAGCAGTAGTAGGAATTTTGTATTCTGATTCAATAGCAGTCCAAATATCAAAACCTATGCTTTCTAGATGAATTTTCATTTTCAGTTTCCACTGAGCATAATTAGTTCCATTGAAGAAAGGTGGCCAGTTAGTAGCAGAACCCTCAAGTCTATTTTCCATGATGAGAAAATTTTAAAGAGATAAAAATTTAGATATAACAGAAATTTTAAGAACTTTAAAATACAACTAAAATCACAGTTCAAAAGCAGAGTACTTTTAGAAAGTATTTTCAACCTCTGATACCAAATGTTGGTCGGAGTGGTTTACTCAAGAGGGGGGTGAATTGAGTACCAATTAAAATTTCTGTATTTAAAAAAACAGTGTCTTAAAGACCCCCAAATAAAATAATAAATTAAACTGTAGTGAATTTATATTAAAGTAGAGGTTCTGTCAGATTCTCAAGGGATTGATTAATTCCTAGTTAATCAACACAGGAGTGTGTGATTATCTTTTGAAACTAACTTACTAATCTACACTTAACATAAACACTTGCTAATTTAATTATCAAAGTAACTTTAAAAACAATATTAGTTTTAAAGTGATTAGCAGAGGAATAAAACTTTGAAAGAGATGGAACAACAAATGTAACCAAGAGGTTCAGTCTCAAGCCGAGACTTAGTCCTCTCAAAAGTTTATATAAAAATGATCCACACCCTGGATCGGGGTTCAACAGTTTACAACTGTCCAGGTCCAAGACCTCTACCACTGTTCTTCTTGGGAAACAGTACAACAGCAACCAGCTGTCCAGGTCACACACGACCTCTACCACTGTTATTCGTGGGAAAGAAAGAATAGAAGAGTTTGGTAAGGATTTACGAATCCTTTAGTTTGATTACAGGAGACAATGTATGTGTTGGATACAGCAGATAACGCACACTTCTCGAAATGAATGATAATAAATCACAGAACAAGAGTTGTAGAGTTTAGAAGTGGTTCTGGTGATTGCAGTGTAGCTCTAGACTTCTTTGTATTCGATCAGAAGTGAGTTTGAGTCCTCTTCTCGTTTCTGTTTGAGAAACAGAGTGTCGTATGCTCCAGGTTCACAGGTAGTGAGAATGTAGTCGATGAAGTTCTTCAGTGTTCTTCTTGTATGCACAGAACACTTCTCGAGTATGCTTGATTGTTTTTGAGCTTCTCTATGTTCTTGATGGAACTCGTTTTTCTCTTCTTGTGTTTCTGGTATGTATCATCCACCATGCGCTTCTCTAGTTTTTCTTCTTGTATGCACAGAGCTTTTCTTGAGTATATCGTATGTCTTCCTTGTCTCTGTGTGTGTTGTCTCGCTTTACTCTTCAGCAGAGTCTTCTTTTATTTATGTCACGTGCAACAGGAGACAGAAAATATTTCTTTTCAGCAGGTACGAGGTACGGGTTCCTGACATCCGACAACCTTTATTAATAATCTGACAGAGCATTAAAATATACCTAATATGACCGTTGGTTAGATTAAATAAAGATAAAGATAAAGAAATTCAAACAGTTGTTTATGACTGTTCAAGTGATCGGTAGGTCATCAGCATTAGAGTAATGATCGGTGACTCAGATAGATCAGCATCGGTCTGTCATCTGATCGGTGAGTCATTTGCATCAGTGAGACCTTGGATCGGTGACTGATGGATCGGTGCGTCTGATAGATCGGTGAGTCTGATGGATCAGTGAGTCTGATGGATCGGTGAGTCTGATGGATCGGTGAGTCTGATGGATCGGTAGGTAATCAGCATCGGTAGCTTGAACATCGGTAGCTCAATGTCATTAGTTGCTTTGACTCTATCGGTGGCTCTATGCGTCGGTTGGTACATGCTTGTATCGGTGACTTTTTTTATCGGTAGCTCCATGCGTCGGTAGCTCCATGCGTGTATCAGTAGCTCCATGATTGTATCGGTAGCTCCATGCTTGTATCGGTGGCTCCATGCTTGTATCGGTAGCTGTGAGTCTGTCAGTTGCTTCGTCCATCGGTGACTCGTATTCCATCGGTAGCTATTTATACTTACACCGGTAGCTCTATATTTGTATCGGTAGCTATCTGTAAGTCAGTAGCTTACATTTATAAGCACATTAGTAGCTCTGTGTTAAGTCTATCGGTAGATCTGTATTAAGTCTATCGGTAGCTGTCTGTCGGTAGACTAAGTCTATCGGTAGACTGGTTACCGGTAGCTCATTATCAGTAGCTATAGGCAGATTACTTATCTGTTTTATGCAGAACACATCCGATTGTGTTAGAATCAATTTATAACTTGTATGAACATGAATAAATGAGGATTAACATATTTCAAAGACTATTTTAAAAATTATTATTGGTTTGATCATAGATTTGAAAGAATTAAAGTATAGATCAGTGATACTTAACAATATCATATAGAATGAAAACATAATTGGGATTTTCAACACATATGAATACATGATTGAGATTATCAAAACAGGTGAGGTCAACATTTGGTAATGTATAACGTAGGTTAATCCTATGGAAAAATGGGTTGAGAATAATATTACACCATTTAGAGATCTTATAAATGATTCTTTATGACCACATCACTATGATTAGTGTTTCTCACATTATTCTTTGAGTTTTGTTCAATGGTTAGAATTAAAAAGGTTATACATGCAATGGTTATACTACTGATAATGAGGAGGCTACAAAAGAAATTGAGATGAAGAAGGTATTAAGGAATAAGATGTTAAAGTGTAGTTAATGGTTTGAGAGTAAAGTGGAATGATTAAGGTTATTTTGTATTTGGATTAAAGAATTATTACATCAATGGTTCTGTAGTTATATGATCCATGAGATATATAAGGATTGTACTGTAGTACATCTTCATCAAGTATTTAGAAGCATGAATTACTTTATTATGGTTTTTGAGGTTATAAAGTTATTTGTCAAGAAGAGAAAAATTAATGTTTGAATGGAGTAATTTGAACATTGGATATTATTTTTTGAGGTTAAAGTATGATTTATTGGATACTTTGGGATAAAATTATTGGTTTCAGTAAACATTTAGAGGATGAAGGAAATACTTATGGGCCTCATGATTTATCAAAAGTGATTCATGCATGAAAAAATAATTTTTAACTTTCATTTCCAATAGTAAGGGATGAAGTGAAAATAAATTGAAGCACAACCAAAGGATGATATTATGCTCATGATAAGGAAAGAAATCAATTAAGTGATTATTTGACTAATAAAATAATTCTTCAAATCTATGGAATAGATATTGAAACCAAAAATGCTATTGATTTACCTGATTTGTGTATACATTTCCACATAATTTATTGAAAATAAGAACATGTTTTCAGTAAATACCTACTACTTAGCGGAAAAAACTTTGATTTTGGTGATCTGGTTCATTTTCAGGTGATTTCTATCCAAACACACAAACCGTGGGAAAAATAAGAAAAATCTCTAACTATATAGCGTGTACATATATACATGCCGTGTACATTTAGACTTAGACATGGTTTGGCTAAGATAATTACATGCCCAAGTTACCAGAAGAATGTAAATTCTGTGTATATAGGATTCATGCCGTGTATAATCTTCTAGAAGTGGTTGGTGGCTGAGAAGAAGTCTACACACCCATGTGACCGGCTGACATTACATGCTGTGTACATCATCTATACGCTATGTTGGCCCTTCTAGAAGTGGTTGGTAGTTGATAAAAGAGAGTAAAAACCATGTATGGCGGTGCTACACATCGTGTATCCCCACCTACCAGGCGACGCTGTGTTCTAAGTCGATGACGGCATGTTAGGCCACCCACTGGTGGAGAAAAAGATGAAAAAAGAGCATTGAAAGGACTATAAGGTGTGTACTTTTGTCCGCACACCATGTACTTTTATTTTCTATAAATAGAGGCTTTGACCTCCTGTTCAAGGGGGAGGAAAAAATATTCGAAGGAAAGAGGTTCTGCGGCCCTGTTGCCTTGCTGCTGTGCTACCGTCATTCCACTACTACGCCATTCCACCATTCTACCATAGAACTCATATCTCGTCGAGGTTTCTGTGATGACCAAATCAGGTATTGAGGCTCCTATTTTCATCTTTTCTAATATGTGTAACTAAACACCCAGTTTTTTGGGGTTGTGGGTGATGAAAGAGTTGTAAGTTGTACTAATTGTTATGATTGTGTTTATTCTGCTTAACTCTTCTTATTATTCTTTAATCACTTCATTTTATCACTATAAATTTTGATCCATACCAAGGGCAGGATTTTTAGGGACTCAAAAGAAGAATAAAGATAAATACTTTCATGATAATTGGAAGCATTCAATGACTCAAAAAATGGACTAATATAAATAAAGAACTATAAAACACTGACTATCGGATGAAGGAGTCAATTTCCTTAGCTCTAAACAAAAGTTTACCGAACCAAGGAAACCTTGTTACAATTGAAACCCAGAGTGTTGGGTTGTCATGAACAATACAACCTCATAAGCAATTTTATTTAATAAAAAACCTCTTAAAATATCCACATCCCTAACACATTCTGTCCATATTTGCATCAGAACCAAATTCCTGTGTTTTTCTTTATTCTTTAAGTAATTTTCTAAGAAATTAAAATCCAATCATCTTTTCATCAAAACCTTAAAAATCAACTCTAAATTCAATACACTTCACTAGATCAAGTATAAACTAGATAAGCAAGACATAAATAACTTCTTTTTCCTATGGATAGAACCCCTACTGGTACTATACTCATTAGGGAAAACCAATTTGGGACATTGATAACATACCTTCAGTGAAATAACCACCAAATTTTGGCGCCATTTCCAGGGAACAAAAAGTTAAAATTTTTATTGTTTTAATTAAGTTTTTATCAAATTTTAGTGGAAATAAAAATCATAAAATTCCCAAAAAATATATTTTCTAATCTCATTTCTATTTGTCTTTCTTCTTCCTCATTTACAGTTGGTGTGTTTAGTATTGTGCTGGTCCATAGGTGTATGAGCAGCTACCTCACTCATTCCAAGAATGCTGAGTCATCGGGGTTTCTCCCAATTGACCCAGAAATCAAACGAAAACTTTTGAGGCAACGATGAGAACTCATGTACAAGAACAACCAAAAATATCCCATGGCACAGAATGAAGAAGGAAATCCAACTGCTGTCCAAGTAGCTGGACAACCGTTTGGTCCAGATGACAACCGAAACTAGCAAAATCCACTTGCTCTAGGTTATGGACCGTAACAGCTACAACAGCTCCAACAGTTCCAACAGGAGCAGATTCCATTTTAAAGCCAGGTCAGAGACTGTACTTCTCCCCTCAGGAACAACAATACATGCCACCTCCACTCCCTTAAAAGCTACCTCCATTCCATACTCTCATGGAGTATGACCTTCCATCTGTTCACAGAGTTGAAATGGGCATCATCTATCCACCAGTGCAAGCCCAAAACTTTGAGATCAATCCTGCCATTATGCAGCTAATCCAAAACACCATTCAGTTCAGTGGACTTCCCAATGATGACCCCAATGCCCTTTTCTCCAATTTTATGGAGGTCTGTGACACGTTCCGCTACCACAGAGTGTCCATAGACACCATTTTTCTTAACCTTTTCCCCTTCTCTCTAAGGGATAAGGTGAAATTCTAGATTAAAGGTTTTCCATAGTGATCTATCCTCACCTGGGAGGAGCTAGGCCAGATGTTCTTGTCGAAATACTTCCCACCCTCAAAGATGGTGACTTTGCAGAATGAAATACAAAACTTCCTGTAGCATGACTCAAAGTCACTATACGAGTCATGGGAACGTTTGAAGGAGATTATATAAAAATGCCCACACCATGGACTCACACTTTGGATGTAGGTCCAGACCTTCTATGGAGGACTGACGATGAACACAAAGTCCGTGGTGGATGCTTCTGTTGGAGGTATAGTTATGAGGAAGTCCCCCAAAGATCTTTTTGAACTACTGTAAGACATTTCTTCCAATAGATTCTAGTGGAATTATGAGTGGGGCACACAAAAATGAGGTATTCACAATATTGATGCTACTACTGTGATTTCTACCTAGTTGGACGCTGTGTCCAAAAAGATTGATGCACTCAATCTGAAGGGCGTGTCCCAAGTTCATGCGGCGAACCATCCGACATGAAACGAATGTGGTGATAACCACATCATGGTAGAATTCCTGGGACCTATAGGCGGCCCTTCAATGAGAGAGGTGAGATATGTTGCTCAAAATTGAGGGTCAAACCAGTACCAGCAATACCAAAACCTGACATGGCATGATCAATAGAACACAGGCTAGGGCCAACAATAGCAGAATCCTCCGCCCCAACGACTACCCAACTACAGTCAGCCTCAGTATCAGAACTAGTACCTGAGATAGTAGTAGCCACAATAGGGATATTATCAGCAGAAAGGGTATAAAAACCCTCACCCATAGCCATGACAACCACCACCTCCACCATCTGCAAATCACCTCAGTAGAAGAACACCCTGAGGTTAGAGGATCTCATGAAAAAGTTTATATATACTTCTGAGACTAGATTTTAGAATTAGGAGGCTTCCATTAGAGGCTTAGAAAACCAAATTGGCTAGCTGGAAAACCAAATCTTAGGAAGGGAACCTGGTACACTACCAGGTAACACTGAGAAGAACCCGATGGAGGAGGCCCATGCTGTCACACTATGAAGTGGAAGGGAGCTACAACAGAAATAACCGACACATCCGAGTGCACCTACACCCCCTGATAATGAAAAAGGTACAGTTACAGACCCCTCATCATATAAGGGACCACTAAAAGAGGCTTCACAGAGTAAAGGGAAGGAGGTTATCAAACCCTTCGAGCTTGCCTTACCCTTCCTGGAAAGAATTAATTAGAGAAAGTTGGACCACTAGTTCAGAAAGTTTATGTAAGTAATCAGGAAGTTGCACATCAACATTCCTTTTGCAGTGGTACTAAAGAAAATGCCCATGTATGAGAAATTCATGAAGGAGATCCTCTCTAAAAAAAGAATGATAGAGGATCTGGGCACCATTTCCCTGACCAAGGAGTGTTCTGCAGTCGTACAACATTCGATTCCTCCAAAGCTCCAAGATCTAGATAGCTTCACTATCCCATGAACTATTGGACCATGTGAGTTTGGGAAGGCCCTCTGTGACTTAGAGTCCAATGTCAACCTCATGCCCCTTGGAGATTTTAAGAAGATAGAGCTTAAAGATCTAAAGCCTACCCAGGTATCCCTTCATCTTGCTAACCAATCCATCAAATATCCGAAGGGGATACTGGAGGACGTGCTGGTCAAGGTGGGTAGACTAATACTCCACACATATTTCATTATCCTCAACATAGAGGAAGAATAGGAGACACATCTCATTCTAGTAAGGCCTTTCCTAGACACTGGGAAGGTATTGATCGACGTACACCAGGGATAGATGATTTTCAGAGTAGGAGATGAAAGAGTATCCTACAATGTCCTCAAATATGTCAAGAAAGAATCATTGTCAGAGCATGAGGGTTGTTATGTAGTGACCACCGTGGATGATTACTTGAGCATAGGAGGGGATGATCTGATATGTTCTTTCACCTCAGATGACTTGGGTTTTCCATACATTCCAGTTGATGAAGCACTAGAGGACTTGAAATTCTTAGAAGGTCAGGGAAACCACTATTGGAAACGTGCTATTATTCCTAACATTCTGGAGCGGGAAGAGGTGAAACCACTTGTACCTTAGATTATAAAGGCGCTTGAACTAGAAATGAAGCCGCTTTCATCTTCCCTAAAGTATGGGTATTTGGGAAACCATCAAACATTGCCTGTCATACATTGTGAAGAACTGTCACAAGAGCAGCAGGATGCACTTATGCAGGTTTTGAAACAGCATAAACATGCTATTGGGTAGACAATTCCAGATTTTAAGGGAATCATCCCTACCACAAGGTGCTGCTCAAGGAAGGCGTGAAGTAATCTTGGCAACCATAGTGAATCCTAAACCCCCCATGAAGGAAGTTTTGAAGAAAGAGGTAATCAAGTTGCTGGATGCAGACATTATTTACACCATCTTAGATAGTCTGTGGGTGAGTCCCCTTCAAGTGGTACCCAAAAAGGGGGGTATCACTATGATTTAAAATGACAAGAATGAGCTCATCACCACACACACTGTCATGGGATGGAGAGTCTATGTGGACTGTAGGAAGCTGAATAATGCCATGAGGAAAGACCATTTCCCCTACCCTTCATGGATCAGATGCTAGAGAGACTAGAGGGGCACAACTTTTATTGCTTTTTTGAAGGCTATTCCTACTATAATCAGATTTCCATTACTCCAAAGGATCAAGAGAAGAGCACATTTACTTTCCCCTATGGTACGTTTTCTTACTGAAGGATTTCCTTTGGCACGTGTAATGCTCACACCACCTTCTAGTACTACATGCTAGATATCTTCCATGATATGGAAGAATAGATACTGGAGGTATTCATGGATGATTTTTCAATTTACAGGAAATTATTCACCACTTGCTTGTGGATCCTGGAGCTGGTTCTGGAAAGATGTAAGAACACTAACCTGGTTTTGAACTGGGAAAAGTGTCATTTCATGGTACAGAGTATCATTTTCCTTGGCTATAGAATCTCAGCAAAGGGGATAGAGGTGGACTCAACAAAGATAGAAGTCATTTCATGACTTTCTATTCAGACTTGTGCCAGAGAAATCCACATCTTCCTGGGGAATTCGGGTTTCTATAGGTAATTTGTACAAGAATTCTCGAATATAGCTCAACCCCTCACCAAACTTCTGACCAAGGATTCCATTTTTGAGTTCGATGAGCCATGAAACACAGATTTTGAGCACCTGAAGTAGCACCTGGTGGAATCTCCAGTGATGATTACTCCCAACTGGGAGGAACAATTTGATGTGATGTGCAATTCCAGTGACTATGTAGTTGGAGCAATCTTGGGCCAATGACTTGACTGATTTTTTCAACCCATCTATTATGCCAGCAGTACACTCAACGTGGAACAGATGAACTACACCACCACAAAAAAGAGATGTTGGCAGTAGTGTTCACGTTTGACAAGTTCCGTTCTTACTTAGTGATATCTAAAGTTATTGTTTATACTGAACATGTTGCACTAAAGTACCAGTTGAACAAGAAAGATGAAAATCCAAAACTGATCTGATGGGTACTCCTCCTATAAGAATTTGATTTAGAAATATGAGACAAGAAAGGGAGCAAGAACGTTGTTGCTGATCATATCTCCCTCATAGAGTTGCCTCATTTGGATAAGTAATAATATCAAGAGATTAGGGAGGATTTCTATGATGAGAACCTCTTTTCAGTCAAAGAAACACCTAGACCCTGGTATGTTGATATTGCTAATTTTTTGGTTACATGTGTCGTTCATCCGGACCTCCCCTTCCAGTAGAGGAAGTGGTTTATCTCTGATGTCAAGAGGTACTTCTAGGAAGATCCTCTTCTATTTCAATCCTGTGTAGATGGGGTGATCCACCATTGCATCCCAGAAACTGAAGTTCATGGAGTCCTGGAATTCTGTCACGTCTCGCCAGTTGGGGTCAATCAAGGGCTAGATTGTATTATTTTAAAGATCCTACAGTTTGGGTTTTTATGGCCCACCATGCATAGAGATGCCTGATCCTTTGTTTCCTTTTGCAATCGATTCCAAAGAATAGGTAATGTGGGATGTAGATATGAGTTTCTCCAACACCCCATCTTGGAGGTCGAGATATTCGATGTCTGGGGCATAGATTTCATGTGACCATTCTGTACATCTTTTGGGAACACTTACATCCTAGTCTAAGTTGACTACATCTCCAAATGGGTAGAAGCTGCTGCTACGAAACACGACACAGACAAGGTAGTCATGGTATTTTTAAAGAAACACATTTTTAGTAGGTTTGATGTTCCTCGTGTACTGATCAACGACAGAGGGACCCACTTTGAAAACACATTGATGAAAGGAGTACTATCAAAGTACAGAGTAAAGAATCATATGGGGATTCCATATCATCCCAATCTAGTGGACTAGTGGAGCTCTCTAACTGTGAGCTTAAGAAAATTCTGGAGAAAATAGTGAACACTTTGAGGAAAGACTAGTCCAAGAAGCTAGACGATGATTTGTGGGCATATCAAACCACTTTCAAAACACCACTAGGGATGTATCCATTCTACCTCATCTATGGAAATCCATTCCATCTACTCGTAGAGTCGGAGAAAAAATCTTAATGGGCCTTCAAGGCCCTGAATTTTAGTCTAAAGGAAACTGAAGAGAAGCGTAAGTTCCAACTATCAGAACTTAATGAAATCTGATTAGAGGTGTATGAGAATGCTAAACTGTATAAGGAGAAGATGAGAGCAATTCATGACCGGATGATTTCACAAAAATCATTCCAACCCAGTTATCAGGTACTCTTTTTTAACTCCCATCTTTGATTATTCACAGGGATGTTAAAGTCAATATGGTCGGGACCATTCCGAGTCATACATGTATTCCATCATGGAGCGGTGGAAATTTATGGAGATAATGTCCAACTGTTCAAAGTGAACAGGCAGTGGATGAAGACTTACCATCACATGGAAGACATGGTGGGAATGTTGTCCACCATACATCTCAGGTAAGTAGAGGTAAGCCGATCGAACCAACAACCTAAAACAAAGGCACTTCCTGGGAGGCAAACCAGCAGATACATGCCGTGTACCACCTATATACATGGTGTGTATGTATTTATTTTCATTTATATTCTAACTATTATAGATATATAGACTAACTAAGTAATAAAAAAGGATGATGCCAGTGCTGATGGTAAGGTCACTGGATTGTTTCTGAGCCATCACCGATTCGAATCCCTTCCAACCTACCTTCAGCATGGCATGCCTCCTTTTTATTATTGTGTTTTCCTAAACTGCGTGTGTGGTATTTTTCATATTATATATATATATATATATATTTTCTTATAATAAAATCCATGATGGGGATGGATTAGTTGGACGAGGTCGTAACCCGATTCCAAAAGACCAGATTTTGAATCCTAACAAACGTCCCATTTCCATTATTTTTCCTTTTAATAAAACCACATGGTGTATCTTTCGATATATGTTTTGTGAACCTTGTTTTTATTAATAAACTGAAAATATTTTCTAAATAAAGAAATAAATGCGGGTGAAGTTGGTAGATTGGAAGATTCGAGTACCTAGATCCAAAAGACCCGGGTTCGAACTCGGTTAATCTCCATGCTTCATCCCTTTTTGTATAATTAAAAATCACACGCCGTGCATTCCCTTCCTACCCTAATTCTTTTATAAATTTTCATGATTATTCACTTGATATTAAAAGAGGGAATTGGTAGTACATGACAAATTTTTGTGAAACATCATGAAATTAAGTGTGGGGGAGAGACTCTTGTTCATTTGGTGAAGAAAGGGTTCCAAACCTCTATTTATGGAATTTCTAAGTGGTCCCATTTATTAAAAAAAATGATACAGGCAAGGGGACCTTATACTGACTTGTTGGTTTCTGAACCCTACCTAAATAAGAGAGATGGTAGTGATGAGAGCATATGACAGAGCTTGTTGAATATTATTTTACATTGAGCTCTAATATTTGAATATTATGCATTGTTGTTTTAGAATTTAGCCTCTTTTTTCAAGCCTTTGATATTATTTTACACATTACTACCTACCAACCCTTAGCCTTAGAAAACTTTGAACCTTGATAAAATACCTCATGATTTTTGTGATTTAGAATTTCTAATTAGAGAATAAGAACACTTGAAAACCTATAGATAGAGTGAATATACATAAGATTGAGAAAAACTCTAATAAAATGATCATGAGTGATGAGAGTATTATTTTCTAGTGAGGTAAATCATCATCTGGCTTGTGTAATCATGAAATGTTGAACGATGTACATAAAATAGAATGGAAGTTTAATAATTAAACTATAAAGGAGTCTTTATTAGAATATTATTTAAAATTAAAATATGTTTTTGTGCCTTTATAAAATCCTTTTCTAAGCCTATAGTATTTATAAGTTTAATTTAAGTTGTGTGCTTCCCTTTTTTTGAATATGGATACTATTGATTTGATGTTGAGATTTTGCTTGAGGACAAGAAAATGAATAAGTGTGGGGGAGTTTGATATACCTGATTTGTGTATACATTTCCAAATACTTTATTGAAAACAAAAACATGTTTTTAGAAAATACCTACTACTTAGTGGAAAAAAACTTTGATTTTGGTGATCTTTTTAATTTTCAGGTGATTTCTAGCCAATCACACAAACTGGGGGAAAAATGAGAAAAATATCTAACTACATGGCATGTACATATATACACGCCATGTACATTCAAAATCAGACATGGTTTGGCTAGGACAAGTACATTCCCAAGTTACCAGAAGCATGTACACGCCATGTACATTCAAAATCAAACATGGTTTGGCTAGGAAAAGTACATTCCCAAGTTACCAGATGCATGTACACGCCGTGTACAGAGGATACACGTCATGTATAGTCTTCTAGAAGTGGTTGGTGGCTGAGAAGAAGTCTACATGACAATGAGACTAACTGATGATACACGCCATGTACATCATCTATACATCGTGTCTTCCCTTCTAAAAGTAGTTGGTGGCTGATAAAATAGAGTACATGTCTTGTATGGTGATTTTACACACCGTGTATCTCCACCTACCAGGTGGCGCCATGTTCCAAGTCAAAGACGACGTGTTAGGCCACCCATCGGTGGAGAAAAAGATGAAAAAATCTCATTGACAAGACTACATGGAGTGTACATTGGCCACACATCATGTAATTTTATTTTCTATAAATAGAGGCTTGGCCTCTGGTTCAAGGGGGGGGGGGGAAGATTCAAAAGAAAGAGGTTCCGCTGCCCTGCTGCCCTACTTCCGTGCTACCATCATTCCACTACTCCGCAATTCCACCATTCTACCACAGAACTCATCTCTCCTTAAAGTTTCTATGATTACCACATCAGGTATCGAGGGTCCTATTTTCATCTTTTTTACTATGTGTAACAAAACACCCAGTGTGTTGGGGTTGTGGGTGATGAAAGAGTTGTAATTTGGACTAGTTTTTATGATTATGTTTGTTCTGTTTAACTCTTCTTATTCTTCTTTAATCACTTCATTTTATCACTAAAAATTATAAGCTAGACCAAGGTTAGAATTTTCAGGGACTCAAAAGAAGAATAATGATGAATAATTTCATGATCATTGGAAGTATTCACCAATTCAAAATAGACTAATATAAATAAATAACTGTAAAAAACTAACTACCGGACCAAGGAGTCAGTTTCCACAGCTCTAAACATAAGTTTACAAGACCAAGAAAACCATGTTACAATTGTAACCTAGGGTGTTGGGTTATCATAAAAAACACAACCTCATAAGCAATTTGATTTAATAAAAAACCTCTTAAAAAATCCACAGCCCCATTACATTCCCTCCATATTTGCATCAAAACCAAATTTCTGTGTTTTTTATCCTTTATGTAATTTTTTAAGAAATTAAAATCCTATAATATTTTCATCAAAACCTTAAAAATCAACTCTAAATTTAGTACACTTTACTGGATTAAGTACAAACTAGATAAGCAAGACATAAATAACTTCTTTTCCCTATGGATCAACCCCTTACTCGTACTATCATCATTAGGGAAAAGCAATTTGGGACACCGATAACATACCTTTGGTGAAATGACTACCAGCTATCCTAGTACTTTTTCTGATGAATCAAATGGACCATTAGATCATCACATATTTAGAGCTTTGTGATTGTTAACTCTATCCTAATCATATTCTATATCATTTTCCATCAGAACATGATGGTTATAGTTTTCTTTTATGTCCATGTTTTCCTTCATGGAACCCTTATATGTGTTATCTCTAGTAACTTTCTTGCTTCCCTTTGTTTATTTTAAATTGGACCATTTATGGACTCTTGTTATGATGTGAGATTTCAATAAAGGAATTTTGAATAGTAAAAACCTATTTACTGAACCTAAATTCAAAAATTATGAGGACACAATTTATTAAAGGATGGGAGAATTTAACACCCAACGATATCATAATATGTTTATTTTTTAAATAAACTCAATAGCTATCATTGTACGCAACACTGAGTTCGAGCACACTATGATCTATCAAACTAGCCATTTAAAAAGAAGTTATGACTAATATTAACCTTATTATAAAATTTATAAAATTTATTTTTCAAAATAGAATTCATTTTTGAATTCTTAATATCAAAATTATCATTGGGTGAATTTTTGTTATTTTTGTAAAAGGTTTCAATTTTTGATGAATAGTGAAAAATATCACATTATTGTTAAAAACTAACTTTTTCATAATTATTTTACTTTAAATCGATTTTAAAGTCAAAATAGATATATAATAGATATATTAATCCAATTTAGGTCATTGGAATCATTCTTATAATAGAATTAGATTTAATAATTTTGAACGTCTCTTTTTACCCGCATTCTAACCATATTTGCGGGATGAGCATTAAACATAAGTTTACCACTTTTGTGAATAGAATTTTGAAAAATATACAGATATGGTTTTAATTAGTATTACATTTTTGGTCTAATAGGAACAATTTAATTTTAGTTAATATTAAATTTTGTAAATTTTTATTTATTTACCATAGTTAAGGGTAAATTGGGTAATTAAAGGTAAAAATAATATTATAATATTTAAAAATTATCCTAAAACTTTTTCTAATTTCATTGGATAAGTGTGATTCAACCAAAATCATCCTTTGGTAGATTTGGAGACCACTTGGAGCCACTTGGATGACTTAAATATATTTATAATATTATATTTAAAGATTTTTTTTGTTATACTTTTGTTTTTAACAAGTAAAATATTTTTAATATGAGATTATATAAGTGATATGGTGGACTATAAATAGTAATTAGAAATATAAAATGTTTATATGAATTATGGTAATTTATTTATAATTTTAGAAAATAAATAATTAAATTAAATGGTGACACAATAATTATGCAATAATTGATTTATTAAAGGATGAATCAAATGAATGATATTAATAATATTAAACTAAATATAATTTGAAATATTAGATTCCATAAAAAAAAATTTTAAATGAAATTGACATGTTATGGATTACTTAATGTCGTTTTTTAAGGAATCAAGTTGTTTTGATTCTATAAAAGTCAAATAATAAATAGTGTCAAAATTGATATAAATGAGATTTTAAAATAAATAATATTTTATTAAATGATATAAAATTTATAAAAATATATATTTCATCCAAATAACTAGTATAATGTTAAATATATCATAAATGATTCAATTGGGGTTCTTTTGGCATTTTATTGTAACTATATTAACCTTACAATGTAAAAAGACAAGTTATCACACTAAGAGTTAAATTGTTTGAATAAGGATTAAAACAAAAAGATAAGCATTAAAAAATAATAAAAAATAGTACAAAAAATTATTATATTTATAATATTCTACCATTATTACATTATTATCAATTTTGAATCATTTAATGGATAATTTTCCATGAAAATAACATAGATTGTATAACATTTAAAGAATGTGCCAAAATGCCACACACTCATTTCTTATAAGTATAATAATTTTAATATGGGGATAACTACGATATAACATCGATGATAAATATTATTTGGAAATATAATATAATTTTATACATAATAGGAATTCATGTATCATTTCTAGATATTAAATAATTACCATAAATATTGATAGAATAGTGAAGTAATTATTTTATTAATAGAAATATCAAATAAATGATTTTAAAAACATAAAAATAAATATAATTTGAATTAATTGAGGTGATCAACGAATTTTATAAGTGACTATGACATGTTATAAGTGTATTAAATGGTTTAGTTCAAATTTATCTTTCTTTTTGGATTTTATTTAAAGTTAATGTAATGAATAGTGTCCAAATTGACACTATTGATATTTTATTAAAATAATAGTTTATTAAAATTTTATAAAATCATAAAAACATATAAAAATTAAAAATTGATAATTATAAGGTCTAAAATGTCACAAATATTCCATTTATGGAAAATTGGAACAATATAAATAAATATTTTTAACTATTTAATATTTATAATATTATTACCATAATTAAAATCAAATAGATTAATTAAGGATAAATCAAAATTATAAGACTTAAAATAAAATAAAAACATGTATAAACTTTTTTGGTTGAGATTATTTTGAACCATCCTCATATTATCCTTTAAATAAATCAATTTTTAGATATTTGAAATCAAAAATTAATTTATAATAAATTAATAGTTTTGGAGTCTCCAAAAGTGCCCCTCCCATCTCTTCTAAAAGGGAACCTCCCTTTATCTTTTATTCACACCTCTAAATCCCCTTATCTCAGACAAACCCTGACCATTTATCCTCCCAACTTCACTCACTTCATCATAGAGGTAATATTTTGGGCATAAATCCAAAATAAAGAGTCTGTTTGTGCAAATCAAAAGGAGATACTTGAAGAAGAGGTAATTGGTTTATATATTCAATTCAATTTCTTTTCTTATTATACTTCTGTTGGACGGAGAAGAAAAGGAAGTGATGGAAAGAGGGGGGGTGAATTGCCTTTTAAAAATTAATTAACAATTTAAAATCAAAGTGAAAGTGCAGCGGAAATAAAAGCGGCAAAACACACAACTTGATAACGGAGTTCGGCTTAACCCAAAGCCTACGTCTCCTCTCCCAACTCAACCGTTGAGAGATTTACTACCACTTGCTTTTTAATGGTTTTAGAAAGAAACCCACTAGACTTTAAGGTTAGTCTAGAACCTATTACAGCTTGCTTTTAATGGTTATGCAAGAACCCACTAGCCTTCTTACAGGTGAAGGCTAACTCACCTATGTCTCAAAGGAAAGGCTTGACCAACCTCTTCACACCTTGAAGGTGGTGTGAGAACCCAAAAGAGAGGATGAGAGAAAGATATGGGGTTTGTAGTAACAAACCCAATTTGATGCTCAAAATAAATAAAGCAATAAAACCGTAATGGGAGAAGCCTTGGGCGCCAAAGGATTGATGGAGTTGATGAAGAGTGCTCCCAAGCTTCTTTGGTGGTGCTCCTTGGATGTGGAAGTGAGTTGGAGCAATTGGGGTTCCCTTGGAGGAATGCGCCGGAGGTTCGCCAAATGATCAAAATGTGTCCGTGGGCTTCCTTGGCTTGGTTATGGTTCCGGTATTGTTCCGGTGCTTCATAGTCCTTTATTTATAGAGGGGGAACCCTCATATGGCCTTTGTAGGTCTTCGGAGCCGTTGGAAAGGGCTTCGGAGCCGTTGGGAGGCAAGTGGACAAGTCTGGTCAAAGGCCCAATGGCTAGTTTGACTGGCTCTACCGGCTGACCGGTGCTAGGCCACCGGTTGGCCGGTGCTTGCAAAATGGAGAGGGCTCGGGCTCAGGCTCCACCGGCTGGCCGGTGATGAGGCCACCGGTTGGCCGGTGCTGAGGCAGTGGCTGACACTGTTCTGGCTGGGTGCCACCGGCTGGCCGGTGCTGAGGCCACCGGTTGGCCGGTGCTGAGGCAGTGGCTCAGCCTTCTGTCTGGGTGCCACCGGCTGGCCGCTGGTGATGCACCGTTTGGCCGGTGGTCTGGACAGAAAGATGCCTTCTGTCCAGGCCTCCATCGGCTGGCCGGTGGTCTTCCACCGGTTGGCCGGTGGACTGAATTTCAGTCCACTTTTGGCTTTTTTCCTTCTTGGCCTTCTTGGCCCAATTCCTTGGCAACCTGAAATTATGCCTATCATCCAAAAACACTTAAAACAAGATTAGATAAATAAGAGAGTGATTGTGATCATGAAAATTAAACCACGAGGGGTACGAGAGGTACAACAACTTCCTCATACAATGTTGTTTCCATATTAAAGTAATAAATTCAGAATATACTATATGCTAATTTTTTTAATTATTATGGGATATTAATATTTCTCCTTTTACCATCCTACGAAAACTAATATCACAATGCGTGAGTGCATATGGCTTACTATCTCCATGCCGCGGTATAAACTATTTGACGTCTATACTTTATTTAGATGGGTATAATGATGAATATAAAAGATTTAAATATTATATATGGCATGATATAATTTCTTTATAGTTCATTTTTAATCAAATTTCATACCATTTAACCATTAAGGGAGTGATATCATCACTTGTGCGTACGTACGACTTGTCGTATCCACGATGTGATGAGATCCATCTTCCACATTAGCCATTCAAGAATAATTGTAAAAATATATATAATTAATAAGTATGAAATATATGAAATAAAAATTATAATATAATAATATATATATACATATATGTTATTTACTTTCTTCCATTCAATAGGGTAAGAAAACTGAAACAATTTACATGCGTACGTATGACCTACCATCTCCATGAACAGTGTATTCCATTCCATATATTTTATGCATGTATATATTTATATACTGAATATATATGATATATAAATTAATTTTCACATTATTTAAATAATTAAATAATTATCTAAGTAATATGATCATGGATAACAATTCAAAACACGTACAATAAACCAAGCCATTATTACCTGAAATTTTGCTTTAATATGGAAATTATTAATAAAAGGGCAATATAAAGTCATAAATGAATCATATATGATATCATAAATATTATTATGATTTTGGTAGAAGTTAATAATATATTTAAAACTGTTATACATGAGTTTCAAACATGTACGAAGAGAATCATACCTAAGGTAAGGGAATTTCGTCTCACTTTTAATTTTCGTGAGATATAAGCCATGTTCACCAACTATTTCTTGTGTGTAGTGTATATAATACCCCTATTATATTTGATATCATGAATACATTTATCTTCATGTTATTTAAATATTCATTTGAAGATATTGGTCTTTTTATTTAAATATTCAAAGTGGCATGGGAGGAATTAAATGTTTGAAGAATTAGTCCTTTCTCCATTTCAATATTCTTGACATTTACATACATATTTATTTATTTGTATATAAATAATTATAAAGAAAATTTTCTTTATATTTATAATTTCATTCCAATTTTTTCAAAATAAATATTTTTAATGTTTTATGTAAGAGACTATTTAACTAAAACATCATTTTAAATGTTTTAAAGATTTATTCTTCTAAATATTTCTCATTAATGTCCATGTTTTCAAAATGGTTTTAAGGATATATTTATATGGACATGAATGTTTTAAAACATTAATTTATTTCAAAAGATTCAAATTGCTATGAGAAACTTTTATTCAAAAATCTATTTTTAAATTTCATCTTTTATAAGTGCATGACTTTTGAATAAATGATTTCAAAGAAAAGTGGTATTTGTCTTAGGATATTTTTAATGATTTTGTTAAAGTATTTTCATATATGACAACATCCTTTTGGATGTTATGATTAAATGAGGTTGATATTTTATGATATCATTTACCATATTTTATTTAATAGTTTATGATAAGTTTGATTATTGATGTGCTATTTAGATACCATTCTTGTTTTATGGTTAAAGTATTCATATTTCATATACTAGTTTTTAATATGAATGATTATGTTGTTTCTGTTTAACCATTTTCATATAACGAATGTATTGGACTTAGTAAGTGACAGGTGAGGCATGTTATATACCCTCGATGCTTCGTTAGATCTCATGAGATGAAATTAGTTGGCAACAAACCCTTAAAGTTTGTTTTCCAAGAAGTTTAACATTGTTAGGAGGATAGATCTTGAAATAAATCAGATGAGTTTCTACCCACAGACATAAATTGTCATGAGGATATATCTTGATAATATCTATCTTGAGGATATATCTTGATAGTGTAGATTTCTGGAATTATGAATTCCCTCATTATGATATTAGTTATTGGTATTCCATGTAATTATTTAACTAGTAGAATATGCATGGTTATGATTATTTTATATGGTATTATTTTTTATTTGCCATATTATGCACAAGATTTTTTTAATGGGATTTTGTTTCAATTATTCATCTTGTCTTAAGATTTATGATTATTTATTCATAATATCTTCCATTTTATGTTACACTTACTAAGCATATGAGCTCACCCATTTTCTTATATTTTATTTTCCCAGGATTCCAAGAACAGTATTATGATTGATATGCAAGGTTAATCTAGGAGAATAATAGAATTCTCAAAGCATTATCTATTTTGTGTTTTATGTTTTTGAATTGTAAAGTAAGGTTCATGTATGTAATCTATTTTCCAAGACTGATAAACTAATCAGTTCTTAGGGATTTGATTCTTTGTAATTATGCCAATGTAATAAAATAATGCACAGACTCTAGGGTTCTAGGATTGGGGCTTTACAGTTGGTATCAGATGAAGTTTTGAAAAAACCTTGGAAATTAGATTTAGAAAACATATATTAGAAAAACTAACCCCATGAATGAATTTTAGGATAAGTCTAGGTATATGATATTATCATTTAGATTTGGTAATGGATAATATATCTTAATCCTATGGAAAAATGGATTTATAAGAAGATTCCACCATTTAGAGATCATATAAATGATTCTTCATGACTACATCACTAAGATTAATGTTTCTCACATTATGATTTGAGTTTTGGTCAATGGTTAGAATCATAAAGGTTATACATGAAATGGTTATACTAATGTTAATGAGGAGGATACAAATGAAAAAAGAGATAAAGGAGGTATTAAGGAATAAAATGTTGAAGCTTAGTTAATGGTTTAAGAGTGAAGTGAAATGATTAATGTTATTTTGTATTTGGATTCAAGAATTATTAAATCAATGGTTTTGTAGTTATAAGATTCATGAGATATTTAAGGATTTTATTGTAGTACATATTCATCAAGTATTCAGAATCATGAATTATTTCATTAAGGTATTTGAGGTTATAAAGTTATTTGTCAAGAAGAGCTACATTAAGGTTGGAATAGAGTAAGTTGAACATTGGATATTATTATTTGAGGTTAAAGTATGATTTATTGGATACTTTGGGGAAAAATTATTCGTTTTAGTGAACATTTAGAGGATGAAGGAAATTATTGTAGGGATTATGACTTATTAACATTGCTTTAGGCATGAAAAATTCATTTTGAACTTTCATTTCCAGGAGTAAGGGTTGAAATGAAAATAGATCTAAGCACAACCAAAGGATGATATTATGCTTATGACATGGAAAGAAATCAATTAATTGAATATATGAATAATAAAATGATTCTTCAATTCTAGGTAAAGAATATTGAAACAAAAAATTCTATCCTAGTACTTTTTATGATGAATCAAATGGGCCCTTAGATCATTGCATATTTAGAGCTTTGTGATTGTTAACTTTCTCCTAATCATGTTCTCTATCATTATCCATCAGAACATGATGGTTATATTTTTCTTTAATTTCCATGTTTTCCTACATAGAACCCTTAAATATGTTATCTTTGGTAACTTTTTCACTTCCCTTTATTTATTTAAAATTAGACCTTTTATCAACCCTTGTTACGATATGGGATTTCAATAAAAGAATTTTGAATAGTTGAACCCCAGTTACCGAAATTGAATTAAAAAATGGCGAGGTCACAATTTATTGAAGTAGGGAAGAATATAAAACCCTAATATTTCATGGTACGTTTCGTTTTTAAACAATTTCAATAGCCTGTGTTGTACATAACACCGATTTTGAGCACACCATGATCTATCAAAATAGCCGTTTAAAGAAAGTTATGAATTGTATTAACCACATTATAAAATTTATAAATTTCATTTTTCAAAATAGACTTCATTTTTGAATTCATGATATAAAAATTAGCTTAGGGTGAATTTTTGGTATTTTTCTAAAAGGTTTCAATTTATGATGAATAGTGAAAAATACCGCGTTGTTGTTAAAAACTGAATTTTTCATAATTATTTTATTTTAAATTAATTTTAAATTCATAATATATAAATAATATATATATATTAACCCAATTCAGGTCATTGTAATTGTTTTTATAATTGAATTAGATTTAAAAATTTTGAACGTCTCTTTTACCTACCTTCTAGCCACATTTCCGAGATTTGGATTAAATGCAATTTTATCGCTTCTATGAATGGAATTTCAAGAAAAAGACATAAATAGTTGTAATTAGTATGAAATTTGTGGTTTAATAGGAATAATTTAATTTTTTAACAGTATATTTAATAAATTTTTATTTATTTACCATGGTTTGGGTAAATCGGGTAATTAAAGGTAAAAATAATATTATAATATTTAAAAATTCCCCTAACACATGTTCCAATTTCATTGGAAAAGTTTTTTTCTACCAAAGGAATCCTTGGGTATATTCTTAGGCCACTTGGAGCCACTTTAATGACTTTAATATATTTATAATATTATATTTAAAGAAAAACCATTTTTGTTATACTTTTGTTTTTAAAAAGTAAAATATTTTTAATATGACATTATATAAGTGATATGGTAGACTATAAAGAGTCATTAAAAAGATAAAATGTTTATATACATTATTTTAATTTATTTATAATTTTATAAAATAAATAATTAAATTAAATGATGACATAATGATGATGCAACAATTGATTTATTAAAGGATGAATCAAATAAATGATATTAATAATATTAAACTAAATATAATTTGAAATATTCGATTCCATTCACAATTTTTTTTGAATAAAATTTAAATGTTAGGTATGATTTAATTTAGTTTTTTATGGGATCAAATTTTTATGATTCTATAAAATGTCAACTTTTAAATACTGTCAAAATTGACATAAATGAGATTTTAAAATAAATAATATTTCATTAAATGATATAAAATTCATAAAAATCTATATTTCATCCAAATAACTAGTATAATGTGAAATATATAAAAAATGATCCAATTGGGGTTCTTTTGGCATTTTATAGTAACTATATTAACCTTATAGTGTAAAAAGACAAGTTTTCACGGTAAGAGTTAAATTGTTTAAATAAGGGTTATAGTAACTATTCATCCATTTGGGCATTTGGGCCACCGGTTTGGTCCTCGGGTCCTGTAAGGATTTCGTGCCATCCAAGGACTTCGGGCCAGTTGTCTCTTAAGGCCTTTGGGTATTGTAAGGGTTCCACCTCAACCCTTGAAAGGTGTATTATAAAAAATAATAAAAAATAAAGGCCTTCAGGCCATTCAGCCAATGGACACTTTTCTATGAAAATGACATAGATATTATAACATTCAAAGAATGTGACAAAATGCCACACTCTCATTTCTTTTAAGTATAATAATTTTAATATGGGGATAACTAGGATACAAAATTAACCATAAATTGTATTTATAAATATAATATAATTTTCTACATCATAAGAATTTATTTATCATTTTTAGAGATTAAATAATTACCATATATAATGACACAATAGTGAAGAAGTAATTATTTTAATAATATAAATTTTAAATAAATGATTTTATAAATATTAAAAGAAATATAATTTCAATTAATTGAGGATATATATAAATTTTATAGGTTACTATGATATTTTAAAAGTGTATTAAATGGTCTCATTTGAATTTATCTTTTTGTTTGAATTTTATTTAAAGTCAATGTAATGAAGAGTATCAAAATTGATACTATTGATATCTTATAAAAATAATAATTTATTAAATTATTCTCAAATCATAAAAATCTATAAAAGCTACAAAGTGATAATTATAAGGTCTAAAATGTCAAAAATTTTCTATTTTTGGACAATTGAAACCATATAATTAAATATTTATAACTGTTTAATATTTAGAATATTATTACCATAATTAAAAATAAATATATTAATTAAGGATAAATCAAAATTATAAGGTTTAAAATAAAATAAAAACATGTATAAATGTTATTGGATGAGAGTATTTTAACCCATCCTCATCTAATCATATAAATAAATCACTTTGTAGTTATTTGAAATCAAAAATCAATTTATAATAAATTAATAGTTTTGGTGTTCCAAAAGTGTCCCTCCCTCTCTTATAAAGGGGTACCTATCCTTATATTTTATTCACACCTCTAAAGACATTTCTATCAGCCAAAACCTACCCATTTATCATCCTAAATTCATTCACTTCATCCTATAGGTCATACTTTGGGTAGAAATACAACCTAATGAGTCCTTTTGTGAAAATCAAAAGGAGATACTCGAAGAAGAGATAATTGTTTTACATATTCAATTCACTTTATTTTCTTCTTCTACAACCTCATAAAATGTTTTTACATACTAAAGTAATAAATACATAATATAATATATTATGATATGTTTTTATGATTACAAGATAACCATATTCCTGCTTTTACCATCCTAAGAAAAGCAATATCACCATGTGTGCGTGTGTACAACTTACCATCTCCACACTGTGGTGCAAACTATTTTATGTCTATAATTTAGTTTGATCGGTATAAAGATGAATATAAAGTATTTAAATAGTATATATGACATGATATTGTTCCTGTTTAGTTTATATTCAATCCAATTCCATACAATTTAACTATTAAGGGATTGATATCACCGCTCATGCGTACGTATGACTTAGCATCACCACGACACGATGAAATTCATCTTCCACCTTAACCATTCAAGAATTATTGTAAAAATAAATATAATGAATAAATATGAAATATATGACATATTAATTCCACTGTAATAATATATATATATATACATATATTTCATTTACTTATTTCCATTCAATAGAATAAGAAAACAGAAACAATGCTCATGCGTACATACGACCTACCGTCTCCAAGACCAATGTATTCCATTCCATATTATATATATATATATATATATTTATATAATGAATATATATGATATATAAATCATGTTTTATATTATAAGGCCACAACCTTAAAGATTACATAATCTTGAGTTAATTCAAGAATTCACATTGAGTATATTTTCAAGTTTAGAGTTTTAGAGAATTAGGCCATAAATATTACATTACATCCCAATTTATTTTTAAAGTAGACACTTCTACTCTATCCATTTTTTCAGAATAATAAAACTCCTTAAATAAAACAAGAATTATTTTCTTGATAAAAATATTCTTGAATCCTTTATTTCTCATACCCTTCCCTATACGCTATGAAAAACATTTAAAAAACTTGGGATGAGCATAAAAATCCCAGTAAAGAATAAAAAATATGGAATAAAAAATTAGTCCATGAATATATACAAATAAAATAAATCATAATTTTCAATAATAAAACATAATATCTTTAACATAACCTCATTAAATCATAATATTCATGAATAACACATATAAATCATAAATCATAAAGGTAACTTGTAGCATCCATAATGTACTTACATTGTAGCTTTCACAGCTATATAGGGAGTTACACATAGAATACCCATCACAATATATTACCTATATATATTAAAAGAAACATTAAAATTTACCTCTGTCACATTAGCCAATGCATTGTAGAGCTATCTTAGGCTCACTTGCCATCAGTTTATCATGGAACAACCTGTATACGTAAACAATTCCCAAGAACCATACCATAATCATAACACAAAAAACAAGCATAAAGGAAATATAAAATTTCCACATTGCAATCACAATATATAATTTTAATATATTTACATAATAAATTCTTTCTCAAATCCATTTTCAATACAAAATACATAAAAATGGTATATGGTATTTATTTTCCATTTAAAAACATTACGTCTTGTTAAGGAATCCAAATATCAAATAATGCCCGTGTATGTTAAAAAGAAACATTCCATTTGTCATCTAGTAAAACGATTCATAGAAGAAGATTAATTTTTAAAACAATTTAATTAAATTATATTAAAAAGGGTGTAATTATACATTGTATAAAATAAGGTCTTGTATAAACCAAATCATGCCTCAACGAAAGGAGATTGAGACGAAGTCCCTTACCTTGAGTCCGACTTGTCTCGTTAGTTCTTTATATTCTTAAATAATAAAATTAACAAAAAATATACTTGATTCAGAACCTTTTTCAATTTTATTATTCATTTTATATTACTTATCATGATGTTATAAAAATTACATAATTATTTATGTTCATATCAGTTGTTTTGTCGATGTTCAGTACATGAGTTGAAAATGAACTTGTTTTGATGTAAATTTTCCATGTAGTCAAAATTACATCATCACCAAAATATTATTAATGATTTAAATATATTATATAATTAGTATATATATATATATTTATAATATTACTTAACATTTGGAGATGATAAATGAAATGCACAGTTCATGGAGACAGTAGACCATACGTATGAAGAAATGCTACTTTCATTTATTTTTCATGTTAAAGAAATGAAAAATAAATGATACATAGTTATATTTTAATTAAAGTATAATATAATATATTATAAATTTAACATAATTTCATTAAATCCATCCATTATACGTTCCATGTATGGCATTAATGAGTCATATCACTTTGAGGGGGCGGTAGTCTGCACTTCCTCAAATGAGATTATTGTATTTCCACTTTATAGAAACCATAAATGTATGTTGTAAACAAGAATTACTGAGGAATAGAGAAAATATAAATATAATATATATCATATATTAATACAATTCCATCATAATGGATACCATGAGAGGTGGTATGAAAAAATTGAACAATAATCATTTCGTGAGGCACTAGTTCACCGTCCACAGAAATAATATGTTCATATCAATTAGATGGAGGTGTGTATTAGAGTAGTTATAATAATTATCATAACAAAATCCTAGTATATTGAGAATACTGGTGTTGTTAGGTAATCAAATAATAAAAATAGAATAGACAGTGAAGAAGAAAAATAATGGAAAGGAACTTTAGAGAAGACACAACCTCTAAAACGTGTAAATCCTTTTGATTTGAGCCAAAGGATTTATTTAATTGACTTCTTCCAAAGGAAAGGATTATAGGAATAAGGTAGGGATTTTGGGATCTTATTTTGGTAGAATTTGGATGATCCAAGGGGCTTGAGATGTGTGAGTAAGTGGGTAGTGGTGGTGGATTTTTATAAGAGGGAGGGGGGGCACTTTAGGAAGGTATTGAAATGTTATTTTATTATAAAATGATTTTCAATTTCAAATGGTTCCAAACTAATTTATTTCAAATATAAGATGATTTTGGTCAAAACAATCTCAACCAATAGGTTTTAGACAAGTTTAGGTCACACAATTAACCTTATCTTTTAGCTTTAACCCTTAGTTAAAAACATTAACTCTAATCATGTCTTCTTGAATTTTCAAAATATATGGTAACTATATTTACTATAAAATTCCAAGAGAACCATAAGTGGATCATTAATTAATTTTTTAACATTATATAAGTCATTTTTACGAATATTATATTTTTAGGACTATTATATCATTTAATAAAATATTATTTTTTTTAAAAACTCATTTATATCAATTTTGACACTATAAAGTAATTGATTTTTGTTAAAGTCATAAAAACTTGATTCTTTCAAACCAAAGACATTAAATAAAAAATAAAAAGTCAATATAATCCATAAAATTCATTAATGGAATCAAAATAATAAAATTAAATTTATTTCAATATTTATAATATCATTTATTTGAATCATTCATTAGTAAAGCAATCATTGTATCATCACTGTGTCATAATTAAATTTATTTATTTAATGTCTAAAATTTATAAATAAAATTTCATGATGTAGGAAGTAATTTTTTAATTATAATTAATATTTATAGTTAATTTGATAACATATATAACCCCATATAATTTTTTTAGTAAAAGATATATGTTTATGTTATATTTTTCTTTACTTCAAATTAATTCTTATAAAATGTCATTTTCACACCCAAGTGGCTCCATGGGGTCTCACAATCGACCCAAGGATGAACATGGTCAGAAATATATAATAAAATAGCATTAGAAAATGTTTTAGGGTAGTTTTATATTATTAAAATTTTATTTTTTACCCTTATTTACCAGATTTACCCTTTAACCATGGGAAATAAAATAATTACTGGAGTTACTATTCATAATGTCAAAAAATAAAAGACACCTATTTAATAATTTGGATATTATGATTCCAAATATGGAATAAATTTTTTCAAATTCAAAAGAATGAAGTTTCAGTAATTAATTTAAAATTAATTCCAGTTTTTAAAACCAAAAAGTGGGTTTTTAAGAAGTAATAACTATCAAAAGATTACATGTGTTTATGTCCAATTTAAAAGTGAAATTACTTCCAATGAAAAAAATTGGATTAGATGATAAAAAAATAATCTAATTAAAATTTAAAACCAATTAAAATAACAATATAACTATATAAATAAATTTGATGAAAATGTTGTTTTGAATTAAAATGCAGTATTTTTCACCATTCATTAAAAAATGAATTTTATCAGAAAATTACAAAAAAATTATCTAAACTAAATTTTGATATCTTTATTCTATATAAGAATATTATTTTGTCAAATAGAATATATAAAGGTATAAAATACTAATTTTAAAAAGGGTTCTACATCAAAAGGTGATAAAACTGCATTTTTAGAAAAATAGTTCTTTAATATGAAAAATTGAATTTATTATTATATCATATCTAGAAAACATATATTATTAATTTAAAACATTTAATTGAATATATACCATATATTTTTCATTAAATAATAAATCCATAAAGAGTGATATGATTTTATAAACACAATTATTCTCTTTTAAATAGTTTTTCATAAAAACACATCCTTTATATTCCATTGGTTTTTATTTCAATTTCTAATAAATTTGGTAAAAAATGAATCATTATTTAAACATGTGTAAACCATATTTCAAAATTAATTTGACACTATTAATTCCCTCCATTACAACTACTTGGCGTTAATTACCATTTAAAATAATAATAATATTATTGTATCATATTTCGGTATAACTCAAACTTGTGTGCAACGTAAGATTTCAAAGAAACCTGTTCTTGTGTGTTTAGTAAGCTATGAGAAAAAGAATCCACTTGAACATAAAATTAACATCTTATTCATAAATATTAATATAAATGAAAAATTATTATTTTATAAATACCCGGGTCATTACATCCTTCCCCACTTTTTGAAAATTGCGTCCTCAAAATTTTAAAATTGGGCTTAGAAACTTCATTGAAAATCTAAAATCCAAAAAAAAGTCAAAAAAAAATATCGCTTTAAAAGAAATAAGGAGAAGTAAAATGGTCACACTAGATAAAAAATTCTAGTATTATATGTAGTAATATATGGATATGGAAGAGAAACTAACCATCAAGTTCTGATGGAGAGTGATAGAAAACATGATTAGGAGAAAATTATCAATCTGAAAACCATAAACTTGTGATGATTTAAACAATCATTGATTCCAAATTAGGAAAAGTAAACATACAAAGTTTTTTTTATAAGTTACTTTTCATAAAGTTGAGGAATTTATTTATGAGTTTGACTATGAACATAAGGAAATATACTTAATTTTCAAGTAGTGTTTCATCATTTAATAAATTTCTACCATAAACTCATCTTTTCTCCAAATAATGAGTATTAAAGATGACTTGGTCACATCTGAAGTGATAGAATCAACTTCAATAGAATCACATAATCTAAAAAATATGAACTATATATTTCCCCTATATTTAGATGTTATCCATAACCAAAATGGTTAGTACAAGTTTAGATAATATCCAAAAAGGATAATCCTTTATAAAAAGAAATACTACTCTTAATCTAAAAAATTAAAAAAACAATACCCAAAGTTAAAAAAAAACATTCCACAGACAAAAGTCCTTAAAATTATTCAAAATAATATAAACTAATATTGAAACCCAAAATTCATAAGAATTTGATCACATATTCTTCCTGGATAAATCTTAACATTTATCTCTAAATAACATCGACTAATCTTAAAGTCTCATATAGAAAAGTAATTAACGTAATCACATATTCTCAAAGATAGGTTAATCATTTCAATAAATAACCCAAATCTCTCTAAGTACTCAATAAAAACATAGATTCTTCCAAAAAAAAAATTCCACCATTACTCCTCAAATGAAATCCCACAGAATTATATTTTCCTTAGGCATATAGTATTCCCAAAAGAGCGAACGTCTTCTAAAATAACATTTATCCCTTAATAAAAAAATTATTTTATTGTACTAAGGATATCTATTTGATAAAACATAAGTTAAAAAATCAAATTATTCTTTATCAATGAATTCATTTAAAAAAATAACAAGTCTTACTAATGTGGGACTTCATGTAGGCCAGTGGTAGGAGATAAATCCCAGCCAGAATTTGGTTGTGGGTTCGATTCCCATGGCCTTAATGGACGTTAGGAGTTGTCACCCATCCTATAGGTTGTTATTTTTCTAAAACCATATCATTCTTATAACATTCTAAAAAATAAGATAATTTCCTAAAAAATAATCATAAACTGTTTTATCCTCAAAGTATATCTAAAACCATTCATTTTTCTTCCCAAAAAGTAATAACCAATAATTATCTTAAACAAAAAAGATCATATGAACCCTTAAGGTTATCCATTATGTCCACACAAGAAAAGATAATTCTTCCTTGAATAAAATTTTCACATAAAAAACTACAGGGTTACATATACAAGAAAAAGTCTTCCAAAGTAATCCCATCATCAAAATAACATTAATAATTTTAAACATTTCATCATCCAACAATCTACCATAACTCTTCAATAACTTATATATAGACTTTTTAATAATTCAACGTTCTTCCTGATACCTAAACCAATATTTTCCATATTATTCCTTTATACATATTTCCTATAAATAGAAAACATGAATCATATCCTAAGATTCAATAATTTCAAAAATATGAGATAATAAATAATCCATACCTTTCATAAGTTATTTTCAGTTTCCTCATCTTGAATTGGAATAGAATTAGGTATTGGTAAACATATATTTGTATAGTCCTAATGATCCCATTAATAATCCTTATTCATAGGACATCTATTTGTGCAATGACTATGCACACCACATTTAAAAAATTCAATTGATCCCTTAGAAATAACTTCTTTCCCTTTCCTGGTGTCAATTGAAAGCTTCCTTTTACCATGGTAGGTTATTACTTTATGACCTTCATTACCATATCTATAACATTTTCCCATCCCTTTCAAACATATTCCTAGGTGTTTCTTTCCACATCCTTAACACATAGGTTTTTGAATATACTTACCTTTATTATTATCACCTAAACTTCCATTGGGATTTATTTCTCGCATATATTATGACTTAGAAAAGTAACCAAGGTTCAAGTGGTCAATCATAACTCCAGATAGTCGGTTAATAATAACCACAAGAGTTATCATTGGAGCTCCTATTTAATTCGGTTTCTTATTCTAAAAACCACCACAGTTTTCTTCACACCCATTATTACTTTGGTTCCTTCTAGATATAGCCATTTACTAAAACCAAAAATGCTAGTGTGAGTATATTAGTAAAATCATCATATACTATCTTATGAGGAGGGTAAAAACTAAGATATACTTATTCATGTTATCTTAAACTTATTCAATTAATCTAAAATAACTAAGACACTTTATAATATGCTAACTGTTATGGTTATGTCACTTATGCTTAAATAAAACCACAACCTCTAAAGTTATCTAAACAGACCTATGACACCAGCTATAAGGCCTAGACTTAAACATTACATAATCTTGAATTAATTCCAGAATTCAAATTAAGGATCTTTTCAGGTTCAAATTTTAAGAGAATTAGGACATAACTATTACATTACATCCCAAAAAAATCACAAAGTAGACACTTATACTCTATATAATTTTTTCAAAATAATAAAACTCATTAAATAAAACTAGAATTATTTTCTTGATAAAATTTTTATTGAATTCTTCCTTTCTCATACCCTTCCCTATACCCTGTGAAAAACATTTAAAAAACTTGAGATGAGCATAAAAAGATCAGTAAAGAATATAAAATAATGAATAAAACATTAGTCAATGAAGAAATAAAAATCAAAGAAATCATACTTTTAAATCATAAAACAAATTAACTTTAACATACCTCATGTAATAATAAGATTTAGGAATAACACATAGAAATAATAAATCATAAAGGTAACTTGTGTCACCCATAATATACTTACATTGTATCTTTCACAGCTACATATGGAGTTACATTTGGAATACCCATAAAAATATATTCCCTAAATCTATTAGAAGAAACTTTAACATTTACCTCTATCACATTACCCAATGCATTAGAGAGATACCTCGGGCTCACCCTCCCTTGGTTTATCACAAAACAAACCATTTACATAAACAATTATCAAGAACCATAACATAATCATAACACATAAAACAAGAATAAAGGAAAGATAACATTTCCAAATTGCAATAACAATATATCATTTCAAGATATTGACATAATAAATAATTTCTCAAAACCATTTTCAATACCAAAATATGTAAAAAGAGTATATAGTATTTAATTTCCTTTTAGTTTTTTTTCATCTTGTTAAGGAAGCTAAATATCAAATAATGCCGACATACGTTAAAAAGAAACATTGCTTTTTTCATTAGTAAAATGATTTATAGAAAAAGATTCATTCTGAAAAAAAATTAAATTAAATTAAAATAAAAATGCTATAATTATACACCATTTTAAATATGGTCGTGCATAAACCAAAATATGCCTCAATGAAAGGAGATTGAGATGAATTCCCATACCTTGACTCTGACTTGTCTCGTTCATTATTTATATTCATGAATAATAAATTTAAGTTAATTTATACTTTCTTTATAAACTTTTTTAATTTTATTATTCATTTTATATTACTTATAATCATTTTATAAAAATTAAATAATTATTTAAGTTCATATCGATTGTTTTTTCAATGTTCGGTACATGAGTCAAAAATGAACTTTCTTTGACGTAAATTGTTTATATAGTCAAAATTCCATCATCACCAGAATATTATTAATGATTTAAATATAATATATATCTAGTATATATATATATATAATTCCATAAAATTTGGAGATAATAAATGAAATTCAACATTCATGGAGTCGGTAGGCCATATGTACGCATGAACACTACTTTCATTTATTTGTCATATTAAAGAAATGAAAAATAAATGATACATAGGTATATTTTAATTAAATTATAAAATCACATGTTTTATATGTTACATAATTTCATTAATTCCATTCATTATATGTTCAATGTATGGTATGAACGAGTCATATCACTTTGAGGGGTCAGTATTCTACTCTTCCTAAAATGAGATTATCATATTTACACTTTATAAAAAGTATAAAGGTATTTTTTAAATAAAAATTACAGAATAATAGAGACAATATAAACATAATATATATCATATATAAATATAGTTCCATTATAATGGCCACCATGTGAGGTGGTAGGATAAAATGGAACAATCCTTGTTTCGTGAGGTAGTAGTTCGCCGTCCACAGAAACAGTCTGTTCATATCCTTTAGATGAAGGTGTGTGTAAGTGTAGTTATAATAATTATAATTAAAAAAATCCTTTTATATTTAGTATACTTGTGTTGTTATGTAATCAAATAATAAAAATAGAATAGAGAGAGAAGAAGTAAAATAAAGGAAATGAACTTTTGAGAAGACACTACCTCTAAAACATCTAACGCCTTTTGATTTGATCCAAAAGGCTTTCCTGAATTGCCTTATAGCTAAGATACATCTTCTAGGAGGAAGGGAGTGATGTTGGGATCTTATTTGGGTATAAGTTTGATGAGAAAAAAGGCTTAAGATGTGTGAGTAAGTGGGTAGAAGTGGTGTCCTTTTATAAGAGGGAGGAGGGGCACTTTAGGATGGTATTGAAATATCATTTTATTATAAAATGATTTTCCTTTTTAAATGGTATAAAAATAATTTATTTCAAATATAATATTTTTTTGGGTCCCTAAAATCTCAACCAATAGGTTTTAGACAAGTTTAGGTTACAAAATTAACCTTATCTTTTAGCTTTAACCCTTAGTTAAAAACATCAACTCTTACCATGCCTTCTTACATTTTCACAATATATGGTAACAGTATTTACTATAAAATGACAAGAAAACCATAAGTGGATCATTAATGAAATTTTTAACATTATATAAGTAAGTTTTCCAAATATTTAATTTTTAGGACTATTATATCATTTAATGTAATAATATTTTTTTAAAAAAACTCATTTATATCAATTTTGACATTATAAAGTAATTGATTTTAGTTAAAGTTATAAAAAATTGATTCCTTAGAAAAAAAGACAATAATAAAATAAAATAAGTCAATATAATCCATGAAATTTTTTATGGCATCAAAACAATCAAATTACATTTATTTTAATATTTATAATATCATTTATTTGACTCTTTCATTAAAGAAGCAATCACTGTATCATCATTGTGTTATAATTAAATTTATTTATTTAATGTTTTAAAATTATAAATAAAATATCATGATGTAGGAAGTAATTTTATATTTCTAATGAATATTTATAGTTGAAGAGATAACTTATATAACCCCACATAAATATTATTTTATTAAAAGATACATGTTTTTGTTATATTTTTCTTTACTTTAAGTTAATTCTTATAAAATGTCATTTTCACACCCAAGTGGATCCATGGGGTCTCAAAAATAGACCCAAGTATTTCCATGTTCAAAAATATCTCATAAAATAGTATTATTTAATGTTTTAGGGTAGTTTAATACAATTATAAAATTATTTTTTACCCTTATTTACCAGATTTACCCTTTAACCATGAAAAATAGAATAATTACTGGAGTTACTATTCATAATGTCCAAAAATAAGAGGCACCAATTTAAACAATTTGGACCTTATAATTCTAAATATGGAATTCATTTTTTGAAATTCAAAACAAATAAGTTGCAGTAATTAATATAAAATTAATTCATGTTGTCAAAACGAAAAAGCAGGTTTTTAGAAAGTAATAACTATCAAACAATTGACATGTGTTTATGTAAAATTTAAAAGTAAAATTACTTATAATGACCAAAATTGGATTAAATGATAAAAAAATAATCCAATTAAACTTTTAAACCAATTAAATGGACAATCTAACTATATAAATAAATTCGATGAAAAGGTAGTTTTGAATTAAAATGCAGTATTTTTCAATATTTATTAAAAAATGAACTTTATCAGAATATTAACAAAAATTTATCTAAAATAAATTTTGATGTCCTGATTCTATAGAAGAATTTTATTTTGTAAAATTTAATATATAATGGTGTCAAATACTAATTTTAAAAAGGGTTCTCTATCAAAACGCGGTAAAACTGTATTTTTAGAAAAATACTTCTTCTATCTCAAAAATTGAATTTATTCTTATATCATATCTAGAAAACATATAATATTAAATTTAAACCACTACATTGAATATATATCATATATTTTTCATTAAATAATAATTACATAAAGAGTGATATGATTTTATAAATACAATTACTCTCTTTTAAATATGTTTTCATAAAAACACATCGTTTAAATTCCATGGTTTTAATTTCCATTTCTTATAAATTTGGTAAACAATGAATCATTATTTAAAAACATGTTAACCATATTTAAAAATTCATTTGATAATATTAATTCCTTCCATTCCAATAGCTAGGAATTAGCTACCATTTAAAATAATAATAATATTATTGAATTATATTTCAGTATAACTCAAAGTTGTGTGCAACATAAGATTTCAAAGAAACCCAGTGTTGCGTGTTGAGTACGCTATCAGAAAAAGAGTCCCCTTTAACATAAAATTAATATCTTATTAATAAATATTAATATAAATAAAAAATTATTATTCAATATATTCCCGAGTCATTACATCCTTCCCCGTTTTGAAAATTGTGTCCTCGCAATTTTAAAATTGGGTTTGGAAACTTCATTGAAAATCCCAAATAAGAAAAAAAGTTAATAGAACTATCACTTTAAAATAAATAAAGATTATTAAAATGGTCACCTGAGATAATACATTCTAGGATTCCATGTAGGAAAAAATGGATATGGAAGATAAACTAACCATCATGTTCTGATGGAGAGTGATAGAAAACAAGATCAATATAAAGTTAACAGTCTGAAAACCATAAAATTGTGATGGGTTTAACAGTATTTGATTCCTTAGTAGAAAAAGTAAACATAAAATGTTTTTGTTATAAGTTACTTTTCATAAAGTTAAGGAATTTATTTATGAGTTTGATTGTGAACATAAGGAAATATACACACTTTTCTAGTAGAGTTTCAATCTTTAATAAATTTCAACCATAAACTCATATTTTCTTCAAATGATGAGTATTCAAGATGACTTAGTCACATCTGAAGCACTAGAATCAACTTCATGAGAATCACATAATCCACAAAATATGAACTGTATATTTCCCCAATCTTTAGATATTATCCAAAACCAAAATAGTTAGTACAAGTTTAGATAATCCAGAAAAAGGACAATCCTTTATAAAAATAAATACTACTCTTAATATCTAAAATTCAACAAACAATACCCAAAGTTCAAAAAAGTCTATTCCACATATAAAAGTCCTTAAAATTCTTTAAAACAATCCAAACTAAGATTGAAACCCAAAATTCATAAGAATTTGACCACATATTCTTCCAGGATAAATCTTAACATTTATCTCCAAATAAAATTGACTACTCTTAAAGTCTCATATTGACAAGTAATTAACCTAATCACATATTCTCCAAGATAGGTTAATCATTTCAATTAATAACCCAAATCTCTATAATTCCTCAATAAAAACATAGATTCTTCCAAAAAATAATTCCACCATTACTCCTCAAATAAAATCCAATAGTATTATATTTTCCTTAGGCGAATAGTGTTCCCAAAAGAGACAACAACTTCCAAAATAACATTTATCATTTAAAAAAAAATCATTTTCCTATACTAATGATATTCATATGATAAAACAAAATTTATAAAATCAACTTATTCTTGATCTATAAAATCATTTAACCAAAAATAATAAGTCATACTAACTAGGGAATTCATATAGGCCACTGGTAGGTGGTAAATCCGAGTTGAACTTTGGTTGTGGGTTCGATTCCCATGGCCTTTCCAGACGCGACAAGTTGTCACCCATACCACGAGTTTCCATTTTTCTAAAATCATATCATTCTCATAAAATTCTTAAAAATAGGATAATTTCTTCAAAAATAACCAAAACCTTATTTATCCTCAAAGGTTTTATGATACCATTAATTTTTCATCCCCAAAAGCAATAACCATTAATAACCTCCAAATCAAAAGTTCATATAAACCCCTAAGGTTATCCATTATGTCCACACCCGAAAAGATAATTCTTCCTTGAATAAAATTTTCACATAACAAACTACAAGGTTACACATACAAGAAAATGTCTTCCAAAGTAACCCCATCATCAAAAGAACATTAATACTTTTAAATATTTAATTATCTAAAATTCTACCATAACTCTAGAATCCCTTATATGTAGAATTCTTAATAATTCATCGTTCTTCCTGATACCCTAACCAGGATTTTACATATTATTCCTTAATACTCATTTCTTAAAAATAGAAAACATGAATCATATCCTAAGATTCAATAATTTCAAAAATATGAGACAATAAATAATCCATACCTTTCATAGGTTATTTTTTGTTTCCTCTTCTTCAAATGGAATTGAATTAGGTATTGGTAAAAATATATTTTTATGGTTCTAATGATCCCATTCCTGAACCTTCTTCATAGGACATCTATTTTCATAACGACCACACACACCACATGTAAAACCTTCAATTAATCCCTCAAAAATAAATTATTTACCTTTCATGGTGTCAAATGAATGCTTCCTTTTTTCCATAACAGGTTATTACTTTATGACCTTCATTACCACATTTATAGAATCTTCCCGTCCCTTTGAAACATTTTCCTAGGTGTTTCTTTCCACATCCTTAACACATATAATTTTTAATATACTTACCTTTGTGGTTATTACCTGAACTAGGGATTCGTTTCTCTCATATATGATGCTTATAAAAATTACCAATGTTCAAGTGGTCAATAATGACTCTAGATAGTTGGTTTAGAATAACCACAAGAGTTCTCATTGCATCTCCCATTTCATTTGGGTGCTTATTCAGAAAACCAACATAGTTTCCTTCACATCCATTCTGACTTTGGTGCTTACTAGATATGAACATTTACTAAAACCAAAAAGGTTAGTGTGAGTATATCAGTAAAATAATCATATACTATCTTATGAGGAGGGTAAACACTAAGATATAATTTTTCATGTTATCTTAAACTTATTCAATTTATCTAAAATAACTACAACACTTTCTAATATGATAACAATTATGGTAATGTCACTTACACTTAAATAACACCCTAACCTTTAAAGTTATCTAAATAGACCTATGATACCAACTATAAGACCTAGACTTAAACATTACATACTCTTGAGTTAAGTAAAGAATTCACATTGATTATATTTTTAGGTTTAGAGTTTTAGAGAATTAGGCCATAACTATTGCATTACATCCCAAAAAATTACAAATTAGACACTTATACTCTATCCAATTTATTCCCAATAATAAAAATCCTTAAATAAAATAAGAATTATTTTCTTTATAAAAATATTCTTGAATTATTCATTTCTCATACACTTACCCATACCCTATTAAAATTATTTAAAAAACTTGGGATGAGTATAAAAAGCTCAGTAAAGAATATAAAATATGGAATAAAACATTAGTCCATGAAACATACAAATAAAAGAAATCATACTTTTCAATCATAAAACATAAAATCTTTAACATACCTCATGAAATCATAAGATTTATGAATAACACATAGAAATCATAAATCATAAAGGTAACTTGTGGAATCCTTAACATACTTACATTTTAGATTTCACAACTACATATGGAGTTAGGTTTGGAATACCTATCACAATATATTACCTAAATATCTTAGGATAAACTTTAACGTTTACCTCTGTCATGTTACCCAGTGAATTAGAGATCTATCTCAGGCTCACCCACCCTCGGTTTATCATGGAACAACCCATATATGTAAAAATTTCCCAAGAACCATAGCATAATCATAACACATAAAAATAGCATAAAGGAAAGATAAAATTTCCACATCACAATCACAATATATCATTTCAAGATATTGGCATAATCAATGATTTATCAAAACCATTTTCAATACCTAAATACATAAAAAGGGTATATGGTATTTTTTTTCCTTTTAAAAACATTAAGATTTTTTAAGGTAGCCAAATATCAAATAATTCCCACGTACGTTAAAAATAAACATCCCTTTTTTCATTTAATAAAACGATTTATAGAAAAAGATAAATTTTGAAAATAATTTAACTAAATTAAATAAAAAATGTTATAATTATATGTTGTATAAAATAGGGTCATGTATAAACCAAAACATGCCTCAATGAAAGGATATTGAGACGAAGTCCATTACCTTGAGTCCGACTTGTCTCCTTCGTTCTTTATATTCCTGAATAATAAAATTAAGTTAATTTATAATTAATTAAAAGCCTTTTTAAATTTTATTATTCATTTTATATTACTTATCATCATGTTATAAAAATTACAAAATTATTTTAGTTTATATCGATTGTTTTGTCGATGTTCAATACATGAGTTGAAAATGAACCTGTTTTGATGTAAATTGTCCATGTAGTCAAAAGTCCATAATCACCAAAATATTATTCATGATTTAAATATAAAATATATCTAGTATATATATATATATTTATAATATTCCATAAAATTTGGAGATGATAAATGAAATGCATCGTTCATGGATACGGTAGGCCGTACGTACGCATGAACACTACTTTCATTTATTTGTCATATTAAAGAAATGAAAAATAAAAGATACATAGGTATATTTTAAATACAGTATAATATAAAATGTTATATATTATTTATAAGTGAATTAACACCATCCATTATACATTCCATGTATGGCATGAATGAGTTAAATCACTTTGAGGGGCGGTAGTCTACACTTCCTCAATTAGATTATCATATTTACACTTTATAGAAAGAATAAAGGTATGTTTTAAATAAAAATTATAGAAGAATAGAGAAAATATAAATATAATAAATATAATAAATATAATATATAAATATAGTGCCTTCATAATGGCCACCATAAGAGGTGGTAGTAGATAATTGAACAATCATCATTTCGTGAGGCAGTAGTTTGTCGTCCACAGAAACAGTATGTTAATATCCCTTAGATGGAGGTGTGTGTAAGTGTAGTTATAATAATTATTATAAAAAAATCCTAGTATATTTTGGATACTGGTGTGGTTATGTAATAAAAGAATAAAAATATAATAGAGAGTGAAGAATTAAAATAAAGGAAATGAACTTTAGAGAAGACGCTACCTCTAAAACGTGTAACACCTTTTCATTTGAGCCAAAAGACTTTATTGAATTGAATTATACCCAAAGTAAGGATTCTTAGAGGATGAGAGGGATGTTGGGATCTTATTTGGGTAGAATTTTGATGATCCAAGAGGATTTAGAGGTGTGAGTAAGTGGCTAGAGGTGGTGTCCTTTTATAAGAGGGAGGAGGGGCACTTTAGGAAAGTATTGAAATATTATTTTATTATAAAATGATTTTCGCGTTCAAATGGTAAAAAACACGTTTATTTAACTTATATGATGATTTTGGGTAGAAAAACACTCAACTAATAGGTTTTAAACAAGTTTAGGTCACAAAATTAACATTATATTTTAGCTTTAATCGTTAGTTAAAAACATTAACTCTTACCACGTCTTCTTGAATTTTCACAATATATGGTAACTATATTTACTATAAAATTATAAGAGATACATAAGTGAATAATTAATGAAATTTTTAAAATTATATAAGTCACTTGTCCGAATATTATATTTTTAGGAAAATTATATCATTTAATAAAAAAGTATTTGTTTTAAAAACTCTTTTATATCAATTTTGACACTATTAAGTAATTGGTTTTTGCTAAAGTTAAAAAAAATTGATTCATTAGAACCAAATACATTAAATAAAATAAAATATGTAAATATCATCTATAAAAGTCATGTATGGAATAAAAATAATCAATTTTTTTAATAATTATAATATCATTTATTTGATTCTTTAATTAATGAAGAAATCACTGTATCATCATTGTGTCATAATTAAATTTATTTATTTAATGTCTAAAAATTATAAATAAAATATCATGATGTAGGAAGTAATTTTATATTTCTAATGAATATTTATAGTTTAATAGATAACTTATATAACCGTATATAAAAATTGTTTTATTAAAAGATATATGTTTATGTTATATTTTTATTTACTTTAAATTAATTCTTATAAAATGTCATTTTCACACCCAAGTGGCTCCATGGGGTCCCAAAACTAATCAAAGGATGAACATGGTTATAAATATCTCATAAAATAGGATTAGGATATGTCTTATGGTAGTTTAATAGTATTATAATATTATTTTTTACTTTTATTTACTAGATTTACCCTTTAACCTTGGTAAATAATATAATTACTGGAGTTACTATTCATAATGTCCAAAAAAGGAACCTATTTAAAAAATTTGGACCTTCTTATTCCAAATATAGAATCCATTTTTCCTAATTAAAAACAAATAAGTTACATTAATTAATTTAAAATTAATTTCTATTGTCAAAACCAAAAAGCAGGTTTTTAAGAAGTAATAACTATCAAAAGATTGACATGTGTTTAGGTCCAATTTAAAAGTGAAATTACTTAAAATGACCAAAATTGGATTAAATGATTAAAACATAATCCAATTAAACTTAAAACCAATTAAAAGTAAAATAAAAATATATAAATAAATTTTATTAAAAGGAAGTTTTGAATTAAAAAATATATTTTTTTTCAATTCATTAAAAAATGAACTTTATCAAAAAATTTCCAAAAATTTATCTAAAGTAAATTTTGATGTCCTACTTATATAGAAGAAATTTATTTTTCCAACTAGAATATATAAATGTGTCAAATACTAATTTTAAAAAGAGTTTCCATCAAAAGATGGTAAAATATCATTTTTGATTCAGGCAGGGTTGAGGAGGTGAGCGGGGCAGGTTCGTTGGAGCTGGGTCCTTCTGTGGAGGCTCCGTTGATTCTGGAGTTGTGGTTATCTTCAACCGCTAGGAAGGGTGCTATTACTAAGGTATCAGAGCTGAGGGTATCTGATGTCTTTTCCTATCTGAGGCATGATTTGGGTGTCAACCCTTTTCCAAGAAGATCAGAGGAGGTTGTGCTGGTCAGTGAGGTTCTCTTGGACTCTTCTTTAGCCAACCAGCTGGTCTCTTACTGTTCTGCCAATAATACTATTGCGTGTATTGATACTTTTAAGGCTTCAGGTATAGGCAGAAATTCTCAAATACCACTTTGGGAAGACACGAATAAACAACCCCAATTTATGGGGCGCGGTTTTGTACAAACCAGAGGCTCAGATCTGCCTGAGCAGAACTTGCCAGCTAAGACATCCTATGCTAATATGGTGAAATTTGGAGGAATGATTATCCAATCTTAGAATCGATTTGTAGTGTTGGGGAATGAAGAGTATCAAGCGAATGAGGAAGGGGATGAGATAGAGGCTTCTCAATAGGATAGGGATACTGATTCCGAATCCCTCATTGAGTCGAAAGAAGTGGACATTACAGATGAATATATAAGATCCTCTTCTAGGAAGGGGAAGAACACCCTCGTCGATGCAGAGGAGCTGATTCATCACTCTCAGAGTCCAAGAAAAAAAGACTATTATTTCTTGCCATGTCCTCCCGTTACCAGATCCTCAAGCAAAGTTAAGCTCCCTCAGAGGGTTCCCAAGAAGGTGGAGGAAAAATCTACTAAGGAACTAGACCCCCTGCAAGGGAATCGTCTGTAATCTATCTGACGAATGATGAGAAGGAACTTTCAGAATCTGGTATCCTTCAGAGTGGGAAGGAATTGCTGGAATGTTATGAGTGCGATGCCATTATTTATGGTAGCGAGGAATTCACGGACAAGGGTCTAGAAGTCATCACTACACAAGAGGAGTTTGACAGGCTGAATGGGTGGCGCATAAGGGAAAGTTTTCCAAGGAGCAGCATGACTGGACTCAAAAAAAACATGGAACACTAGCACTTAGTTTCAACAGGAAAAAGATCTATGTAGAAGAGCTCATCCAAACCTGGGACAAGATGGTCTATAATTTTGAAAACCTACTCAAAGAAGATCTAGATGAGCATGTTACCATCCTTCAATAGAGTCTCCTTAGAGGTAAGGTCTCTAAAAGGCTTAAACTGCAAATCATAGATTCAACTATGACATATTATGTTGCTTTACTGTCTTTGAATCTTGTCCGGTTTCCCACTTCTCCCTAAAAGTTTTATCTTAATAAAAACAAATATTTTGTGGTGGTGGTAAAATATCATTTTTATAAAGAAACTTCTTTTATCTGAAAAATTAAATTTGTTCTTATATCATATCTAGAAAATGTATAACATTAATTTAAAATATTTCATTGAATATATGACATATATTTTCATTAAATAATAAATCCATGAAGAGTGATAGGATTTTATAAACATAATTATTCTCTTTTAAATAGGTTTTCGTAAAAACATATCCTTTATATTCTATTGATTTTTATTTCCATTTCTATTAAATTTGGTAAAAAATGAATCATTATTTAAACATGTGTAAACCATATTTTAATATTTAGTTGATACTATTCATTCCCACCATTCTAAAATCTATAAATTAACTACCACTTAAAATAATAATAATATTATTGTATTATATTTTGGTATAACTCAAATTTGTGTGCAACGTGAGATTTCAAAGAAACCTATTATTGTGTGATGAGTATGCTATCAGAAAAACCATCCCCTTTAACATAAAACTAATATATTATTCATAAATATTAATATAAATGAAAAAGTATTATTCTATAAATACCTGGGTCATTATATCCTTCCCCCTTTTGAGAATTGTATCCTCACAATTTTAAAATTGGGCTCGGGAACTTCATTGAAAATCCGAAATCGGAAAAAAGTCAATATTTCTATCACTTTAAAAGAAATAGAGAGAAGTACAATGGTCACCTAAGATAACACATGCTAGGATTCCATGAAGGAAAACATGGATATAGAAGAGAAACTAACCATCAAGTTCTGATGGAGAGTGATAAAAAACATGATATGGAGAAAGTTAACAATATGAAAACCATAAAGTTGTGATGGGTTAAAAAGTCTTTGACTATGCAGTAGGAAAAATAAATGGAAATTTTTTTGTTATAAGGTACTTTTAATAAATTTGAGTAATTTATTAATGAGTTTTACAGCAAAAATAAGGAAATATACTTACTTTTCGTATAGAGTTTAATATAATAAGAAATTTCTACCAGAAACTCTTCTTTTCTCCAAACAATGAGTATTCAAGATGACTTGGTCACATATGATGTGATAGAATCAACTTCAATAGAATCACATAATCCAAAAAATATTAACTATATATTTACCCTATCTTTAAATATTATCCAAAACCAAAATTATTAGTACAAGATTAGATAATCCACAAAAATGATAATCCTTTATAAAAAGAAATACAACTCTTAATCTCCAAAATTCAACAGACAAAACCAAAAGTTCAAAAAAGAACATTCGACAAACAAAAGTACTTAAATTTTTTCAAAATAATCCAAACTAATATTGGAACAAAAAATTCATAAGAATTTGATCGCAAATTCTTCCATGATAAATCTTAACATTTATCTCCAAATGACAATGACTACTCATAAAATCTCATACTAATAAATAATTAACCTAATCACATATTCTCCAAGATAGGTTAATCATTTCCATAAATAACCCAAATCTCTATAATCCCTCAATAAAAACATTGATTCTTCCAAAACAAAATTACACCATTAATCTTAAAATAAAATCCCATAGTATTATATTTTCCTCAGGTATACAGTGTTCCCAAAGGAGTGAACATCTTCCAAAATAACATTTATCAATTAATCATAAAATCATTTTCCTATACTAATGATATCCATTTAATAAAATATAAGTTCCCAAATTAACTTATTCTTGATCCATAAAATCATTTAACTAAAAATAATAAGTCATAATAACCAGGGACTTCATGTAGGCTAGTGTTAGGCGATAAATCCCAGTCACACTTTGGTTGTGGGTTTGATTTGCAAGGCCTTTCCAGACGTGACAAGTTGTCACCCATCCTGCGGGTTGTCCTTTTTCTAAAACCATATCATTCTTATAACATTGTAAAAAATAATACAATTTTCTAAAAAATAACCATAACATACTTTATCCTCAAAGGTTATATAATACCATTAATTTTACATCCCAAAAATTAATAACCATTAATCACCTAAAAAAAGATCATATGAACCCCTAAGGTTATCCATTATGTCCACACAAGAAAATATAATTCTTCCTTGAACAATTTTTTTTCACATAAAAAACTATAGGGTTACATATACAAGAAAAAGTATTCCAAATTAATCCAATCATCAAAATAAAATTAATACTTTTAAACATTTAATCATCCAACAATATACCATAAATCTTGAATCCGTTATATGTAGATTTCTTAATCATTTAGCATTATTCCTAATACCCTAACCAGGATTTTCAATATTATTCATTAATAATTCTTTCCTATAAATAGAAATCATGAATCATATCTAAAGATTCAATAATTTAAAAAATATGAGACAATAAATAATACATACCTTTCATAAGTTATTTTCAGTTTCCTTATCTTCAATTAGAATGGAATTCGGTATTGGTAAACATATATTTGTACACTCCTAATGATCCCATTCCCAAACCTTCTTTGTAGGACATTTATTTGTCTAATGACCATGCACACCACATTTAGAACCTTTAATTGACTCATTAGAAAGAACTTCTTTCCCTTTCCTGGTGTCAACTGAATGCTTCCTTTTTCCATGGAAGGTTATTACATTATAACCTTTATTACCACATCTATAACATATTCTTTTCCCATTGAAACATTTTTCCTACGTGTTTCTTTCCACATCCTTGACACATAGGTTTTTTAATATACTTAACTTTATAATTATTACCTTAACTTTCATAGGGATTCGTTTCTTTCATATATGATGCCTTATAAATATCACCAAGGTTCAAGCAGTCAATCATGACTCTAGATAGTTTGTTAAGAATAATCAAAAGTGTTCACATTGCATCTCCCATTTCATTCGGTTGCTTATTCAGAAAACAACCACGTTTTCTTTATATCCATTGTTACTTTGGTGCCTGCTAGATCCGACCATTTACTATAAAAAAAGGTTAGTGTGAGTATATTAGTAAAATAATCATATACTATCTTATGAGTATGGTAAACACTAATATATACTCATTCATGTTAGCTTAAAATTATTCAATTTATCTAAAATAACGTCGAAAATTTCTAATATGCTTACCTTTATGGTTATGTCGCTTATTCTTAAATAACACCCTAACCTATAAAGTTATCTAAACCGACCTGTAATACCAACTATAAGGCCTAGACTTAAACATTAAATAATATTGAGTTATTTCAAGAATTTACATTGAGGATCTTTTCAGGTTTATATTTTTATAGAATTAGGCCATAACTATTACATTACATCCTAAAAAAATTACAAAGACGACACTTCTACTCTATCCAATTGTTTAAAAATAATAAAACTACTTAAATAAAACAAGAATTATTTTATTGATAAAAATCATGTTTAATTTTTCCTTTCTCATACCCTTCCCCATACCCCATGAAAAACATTTAAAAAACTTGGGTTGAGCATAAAAATCTCAGTAAAGAATATAAAATAAGGAATAAAACATTAGTCCATAAATTCATATAAATCAAAGAAATCATAATTTTCAATTATAAAACATAATATACTTAACATAACTCATAAAATCATAATATTTATGAATAAAACATAGAAATCATAAATTATAAAGGTAACTTGTGGCATCCATAACATACTTACATTGTAGCTTTCACAGCTACATAGGGAGTTATGTTTGGAATACCCATCACAATATATTCCATAAATCTTTTAGGAGAAACTTTAAAATTTACCACTATCACATTACCCAATGCATTGGAGAGATATCTTGGGATCACCCACCTTAATTTTATCATGGAACAGCCCGTATATGTAAAAAATTCCCAAGAACCATAACATAATCATAACACATAAAAAAAGTATAAAAGAAAGATAACATTTACACGTTGCAATCACAATATATCATTTCAAGAAATTGACATAATCAATGATTTTTCCAAATAATTTTAAATAAAAAAACACATAAAAAGGGTATATGATATTTATTTTCCTTTTAAAAACATTACATCTTGTTAAGGTAGCCAAATATAAAATAATGCCTGCGTACATTAAAAAGAAACATTCCCTTTGTCATTTAGTAAAATGATTCATAGAAAAAGATTTATTTTAAATATAATTGAATTAAATTAAATGAAAAAAGTAATAATTATACACCATATAAAATAAGTTCACGTATAAAACAAAATATTCCTCAATAAAAGGAGATTGAGAAGAATTCCCTTATCTTGAGTCCGACTTGTCTTGTTCATTATTTATATTACTGAATAATAAAATTAAGTTAATTTCTACTTGCTTCATAACCATTTTAAACTTTATTATTTATTTTGTATTACTTATCATCATGTTATAAAAATTACATAATTATTTAAGTTTATATCAGTTGTTTTGTCGATGTTCAGTACGTGAGTCGAAAATGAATTTGTTTTGATATAAATTGTCCATGTCGTCAAATGTCCATAATCCCCAGAATATTATTCATGATTTAAATATAATATATATATATATATATTTATTTATAATATTCCATAACATTTAGAGAAGATAAATGAAATTAACTTTTCATTCAGATGGTATACCGTACGTATGCATGAACTCTACTTTCATCTATTTGTAATATTAATGAAATGAAAAATAAATGATACATAGGTATATTTTAATTGAATTATAATATCATATGTTATATATGTTACATAAGTTCATTAACTCCATCCATTATACATTCCATGTATGGCATGAATGAGTCATATCACTTTGATGGGATGGTAGTCTTCACTTCCTCAAATGAGATTATTGTATTTACACTTTATGGAAAGCATAAAGCTATGTTGTAAATAAAAATTATAGAAGCATAAATAAATAAATAAATAAATATATATAATAGATTATATATATATATATAAATACAGTGCCATAATAATGGCCACCATGATATGTGTCAGGATAAAATTTAACAATCATCGTTTTGTGAGGCCGTAGTTCACCATCCACAGAAACAGTATGTTCATATCTATTAGATGAATGAGTGTGTAAGATTAATTCCAATACTTATCATAACAATATACTATTATATTTAGGATAATAGTGTTTTTATGCAATCAAAGGATAAAAATAGAATAGAGAGTGAAGAATTAAAATAAATTAAAGTGAAAATAAAGGAAAGGAAAAATAAACGAAAGGAACTTTAGAGAAGAGGCTACCTCTAACATATGTAACTCTTTTTGATTTGAGCCAAAATGCTTTCTTGAATTTCCTTCTTAACAAGGTAAGGATTATAGGAGTAAGCGAGGGATGTTGGGATATTATTGGGGTATAATTTGGATGATCCAAGGGGCTTTAGAGGTGTGAGTAAGTGGGTAGAGGTGGTGGCCTTTTATAAGTGGGAGGAGGGGCACTTTAGGAAGGTATTGAAATATCATTTTATTATAAAATTATTTTCGGTTTTAAATGGTACCAAACTTATTTATTTAAAATATAAGATTATGTTGGGTCTAAAAAATCTAAACCAATAGGTATTAGAAAAGTTTAGGTCATAAAATTAACCTTATCTTTTCACTTCAACCCTTAGTTAAAAACATTAACTCTTACCATGTCTTCTTGTATTTTCACAATATATTTTAACTATATTTAATATAAAATGCCAAGAGAACCATAAGTGTATCATTAATGAAATTTTTAACATTATATAATTCAGTTGTATGAATATTATATTTTTAGGACTATTATATCATTTAATAAAATAGTATTTTTTTTAAAAACTCATTTATATCAATTTTGACACTATAAATAAATTGACTTTTTTAAAGTCATAACAACTTGATTCCTTTGAAAAAAATACATTAAATACCATTTAATATGGAAATATCATCCATAAAATTATTTAATAAAATAAAAGTAATAAAATTAAATTTATTTTAACAATTATATTATCATTTATTTTAATCTTTCATTAATGAAGCATTCAATGTATCATCATTGTGTCAAAATTAAATTTATTTATTTAATGTATAAAAATTATAAATAAAATATCATTATTTAGGAAGTAGTTTTATATTTATAATTAATATTTATATCTCAATTGATAACTTATATAACTCCATATAATAATTGTTTTTTTTAAAAGATACATGTTTATGTTATATTTTTCTTTACTTTAAATTAATTCTTGTAAAATGTCATTTTTACTCCGAGTGGCTCCATGGGGTCCCAAAATCGACCCAAGGATGCCTATGGTCGTAAATATCTCATCTAATAGGATTAGGTCATGTGTTAGGGTAGTTTAATATTATTATAATATGATTTTCCCTTATTTACCAGATTTACCCTTTAACCATGGTAAATTAAATAATTACTGGAGTTACTATTCATAATGTCCAAAAATAAAAGGAAACTATTTAAACAATTTGGAACTTATGATTCAAAATATAAAATCCATTTTTAAAAATTCAAAAAAAATAAGTTTCAGTAATTTATTTAAAACTAATTCCTGTTGTTATAACCAAAAGCAGGTTTTTAAAAAGTAATAACTATCAAAAGATCGACATATGTTTATCTCAAATTTTAAAGTAAAATTACTTCCAATGACCAAAATTGGATGATATTATAAAAACATAATCTAATTAAATTTTAATACTAATTAAAAGGAAAATCTATCTATATAAATAAATTCTATGAAAACGTAGTTTTGAATTAAAATGCAATATTTTTCACTATTCATTAAAAATAAATTTTATCAGAAAATTATCACAATTTTATCTAAAGTAAATTTTGATATATATATTCTATATAAGAATTTTATTTTGTAAAATAGAATATATAAAGGTTCTAAATACTAATTTTTAATATGGTTCTCCATGAAAAGGCGGTAAAACTGCATTTTTAGAAAAATACTTCTTTTATCTGAAAAATTGAATTTGTTCTTATATGATATCTAGAAAACATATAATATTAATTTTAAATATTTAATTGAATATATAAAATATATTTTCATTAAATAATAAACCCATAAAGAGTAATATGATTTTATAAACACAATTATTATCTTTTAAATAGGTTTTCATAAAAACACATCCTTTATATTCCATTGGTTTTTATTTCCATTTCTAATAAATTTGGTAAACAATAAATCATTATTTAAGAATGTGTAAACCATATTTAAAAATTCATTTGATACTATTCATTCCGTCCATTAAAATGGCTAGGCATTAACTACCATTTAAAATAATAGTAATATTATTGTATTATATTTCTTTAGAAATCAAAGTTGTGTGCAACCTAAGATTTCAAAGAAACCTGTTGTTGCGTGTTGAGTACCCTATCAGAAAAAACATAACCATTAACATAAAATTATTATATTATTTATAAATATTAATATAAATGAAAAAATATTATTTATAAATAACTAGGTTATTACATCCTTCCCCCTTTTTGAAAATTGTGTCCTCGCAATTTTAAAATTGGGCTCAGAAACTTCATTGAAAATACAAAATCGAAAAAAAGTCAATAAAAATATAACTTTAAAAGAAAGAAAGAGAAGTAAAATGGTCACTCGAGGTAAAACATGCTAGAATTAAATGTAGGAAAACATGGATATAGAATAGAAACTAACCATCAAGTTCTGATGGAGTGTGATAAAAAACATGACCAGGAGAAAGTTAACAACCCAAAAACCATAAACATGGGATGGGTTAAATAGTCTTTGATTCCATAGTAGGAAAAGTAAACATACAATTTTTTTTTATAAGTTCCTTTTTATAAATTTGAGGAATTTATTTATGAATTTAGCTACAAACATAATGAAATATACTTACCTTTCAAGTAGAGTTTCATCCTTTACTAAATTTCTACTAAAAACTCTTCTTTTCTCAAAATGATGAGTATTCAAGATGACTTGGTCACATATGAAGCACTAGAATGAACTTAAAGGGAATCAAATAATCTATAAAATATGAAATATATATTTCCATTATCTTTAGATATTATCAAAAACCAAAATGGTTAGTACAAGTTCAGATAATCACCAAAAAAGACAATCCTTTATAAAAAGAAATACTACTCTTAATATCCAAAATTCAAAAAACACTTCTCAAAGTTTAAAAAATACTATTCCACAAAAAAATTCCTTAAAATTCATCAAAATAATCCAAACTATGATTACAACCCAAAATTCATAATAATTTGATCACATATTCTTTCAGGATAAATCTTAAAATTTATCTCCAAATTACATTGACTAATCTTAAAGTCTCATACTGAAAATTAATTAACCTAATCAAATATTATCCAAGATAGGTTAATAATTTCAATATATCTACCAAATATATATAATTCCTAAATAAAAAAATAGATTCTCCCAAAAAAATTCAACCATTACTCCTCAAATGAAATCCCATAATATTATATTTTCCTTAGGCGTATAGTGTTCCTAAAAGAGAGAACGTCTTCCAAAATAACATTTATCACTTAATCACAAAATAATTTTCCTATATTAATGATATACATTTGATAAAAATTAAGTTCAAAAATTAACTTATTCTTGATCTATAAAATCATTTAACTAAAAATAATAAGTCATACTTACGAGGGACTTCATGTAGGCAAGTGGTAGGTGACAAATCCCAGTCGCACTTTGGTTGTGGGTTCGATTCCCACGGCCTTTCCAGACATGACGAGTTGTCCCCCATCCCATGGGTCATACTTTTTTGAAAACTATATCATTCTTATAACATTCTCAAAAATAAGATAATTTCCTAAAAAATAACCATAACCATCTTTATACTCAATGGTTATCTAATACCATTCATTTTACAAACCAAAAAGTAATAACCATTAGTCACCTAAAAAAAAAAATCATATAAACCCCTAAGGTTATCCATTATGTCCACATATAAAAATATAATTATTCATTAAATAAAAATTTCACATAAAAATCTACAGGGTTACATATACAAGAAAAAGTCTTCCAAATTAACCCCATCATCAAAAGAACATTAATACTTTTAATAATTTCATCATCCAAAAATCTACCATAACTCTTGAATCCCTTATATATAGACTTATTAATAATTTAGAATTATTCCTGATACCCTAACTAGGATTTTCCATATTATTCCTTAATACTTGTTTCCTAGAAATATAAAACATGAATCATATCCTAAGATTCAATAATTTAAAAAATACGAGACAATAAATAATCCATACCTTTGATAGGTTATTTTCAGTTTCCTCATATTCATTTGGAATGGAATTTGGTATTAGTAAACATATATTTGTACAATCCTAATGATCCCATTCCCTAACCTTATTCGTAGGACATCAATTTATGTAATGACCATGCACACCACATTTAAAACATTCAATTGATCCCTCAGAAAGAACTTCTTTCCCTCTCCTAGTGTCAACTGAATAATTTCTTTTTATGTGGTAGGTTATTATTTTATAACCTTTATTACCACATCTATAACATTTTCCCATCCCTTTGAAACATTTTCATAGGTGTTTCTTTCCACATAATTGACACATAGATTTTTGAATATATTTACCTTTATGATTATTACCTAAACTTCCATAGGGTTTTGTTTCTTGCATATATGATGACTTAGAAAAATCACCAAGGTCCAAGTGGTCAATCATGACTCCAAATATTTGGTTAAGAATAACCATAAGAGTTTTCATTGAAACTCCCATTTAATTCAATTTCTTATTCAGAAAACTAGCACTGTTTGCTTCACATCCATTATTAATTTGGTGCCTACTAAATTCGGCCATTTACTAAAACAAAAAAGGTTAGTGTGAGTATATTAGTAAAATAATAATATACTATATTATGAGTAGTGTAAACACTAAGATGTACTTATTCATGTTATCTTAAACTTATTTAATTTATCTAAAATAACTATGGCACTTTATAATATGTAAACCATTATGGTTATGTAACTTATGCTTAAATAATAGCCTAACCTATATATTTATAAAAAAAAACCTATGATACCAACTATAAGGCCCAAACTTAAACATTAAATAATCTTGAGTTAAGTAAAGAATTAAAATTGATTATCTTTTGAGGTTTATAGTTTTAGATAATTAGGCCATAACTATTACCTTACATCCCAAAAAAATCAAAAATTTAACCCTTATACTCTATCCAATTTTTCACAATAATAAAACTCCTTAAATAAAACAAGAGTAAATTTATGGATAAAAATATTCTTGAATTATTCCTTTCTCATACCCTTCCATATACCATGTGGAAGACATTTAAAAAACTTGGGATGAGCATAAAAAGCTCAGTAAAGAATATAAAATAAGGAATAAAACATTAGTCCATGAATACATAAAAAATCAAATAAATCATACTTTTCAATCATAAAACATAATATCTTTAACATACCTCATGAAATCATAAGATTTATGAATAACACATAGAAATAATACATCATAAAGTTAACTTGTGGCATCCATAACATACTTACATTGTAGCTTTGATATCTACATAGGGAGTTGTGTTTGGAATACCCATCACATTATATTCCCTAAATACCTTAGGAGAAACATTAACGTGTACCTATGTCATGTTACCCAATGCATTGGAGAGATATCTTGGGCTCACATTCCTTCGGTTTATCACAGAACAACCCATATACGTAAACAGTGCGCAAGAACCATAACATAATCATAACATATAAAACCATCATAAAGGAAAGATAACATTTCCACCTTGCAATAACAATATATAACTTCAAGATATTTAAATAATAAATACTTTATATAAACCATTTTTAATAATTATATATATAAAAAGGGTATATGGTATTTATTTTCCTTTAAAAAACATTATGTTTTGTTAATGAATCCAAATATCAAATAATGCCCGCATACATTAAAAATAAACATTCATTTTTTTATTTAGTAAAAAGCTTCGTAGAAAAATATTCCCTTTGAAAAATATTTAATTAAATTAAATGAAAAATGGTATAATTATACACCATATAAAATAAGGTCATTTATAAACCAAAATATGCCTCAATGAAAGGAGATTGAGATGAAGTCCCTTACCTTGAGTCCAACTTGTCTCGTTCATTATTTATATTCCTGAGTAATAAAATTAAGTTAATTTATACTTTCTTAATAACACTATTCAAGTTTATTATTAATTTTATATTACTTATAATCATGTTATAAAAATTACATAATTATTTAAGTCCATATCAATTGTTTTTCGATATTCGGTACATGAGTAAAAAATGAACATGTTTTGATGTAAATTGTCCATGTAGTAAAAAGTCCATCATCACCAAAATATTATTCATGATTTAAATATAATATATATCCTATATATATATATATTTATAATATTCCATAACATTTGTAGATGATAAAAGAAATGCACCGTTCACGGAGACGGTAGGCCGTACGTATGCATGAACGCTAGTTTCATTTATTTGTCATATTAAAGAAATGAAAAATAAATGATACATAATAATATTTTAATTGAATTATAATATCTTATGTTATATATGTCACATAAGTTCATTAACTCCATCCATTATACATTCCATGTATGGAATGAACGAGTCATAACACTTTGAGGGGGGGGGGGTAGTCCGCACATTCTCAAATGAGACTATTGTATTTAAACTTTTTGGAAAGTATAAAGGTATGTACAGTTCCATCATAATGGCCACCATGAGAGGTGATAGGAGAAAATTGAACAATCATCGTTTTGTGAAGCAGTAGTTCACCATCCACAGAAATAGTATGTTCATATCCATTAGATATAGGTGTGTGCAAGTGCAGTTAAAATAAATTTCATAAAAATATCCTAGTATATTGAGGATACTGGTGCTGTTATGTAATCAAAGAATAAAAATATAATAGAGAGCGAAGAAGTAAAATAAAGGAAAGGAACTTTAGAGAAGACGCTACCCTTAAAACGTGTGACTCCTTATGATTTGAGCCAAAAAATAATTCTTGAATTTACTTCTTACCAAGGTAAGGATTATAGGAGTAAGGTACGGATGTTTGGATCTTATTTGGGTATAATTTGGATGATTTAATTGGCTTTAGAGGTGTGAGTAAGTGGGTAGAGGTGGTGACCTTTTATAAGAGGGAGGATGAGCACTTTAGGAAGGTAATGAAATATTATTTTATTATAAAATGATTTTCAGTTTGAAATGATTCCTAACTCATTTATTTAAATGATAATATGATTTTGGGTATAAAAAATCACAAACAGTAGGTTTTAAACAAGTTTTGGTCACAAAATTAACTTTATCATTTAGCTTTAAACCTTAATTAAAAACATCCACTCTTACCATGTCTTCTTGCATTTTCACAATATATGGTAATTATATTTACTATAAAATTCTAAGAGAACCATTAATGATAATTAATGAAATTTTTAAAATTATATATGTTAGTTGGTCGAATATTATATTTTTAGGACTATTATATCATTTAATAAAATACTATTTGTTTTAAAAACTCATTTATATCATTTTTTACACTATAAAGTAATTGATTTTTGTTAAAGTCATATAAAATTGATTACTTAGAAAAAAAGACATTAAATAAAATAAAATATATCAATATCATCCAAAAAATTCATGTATGTAATCAAAATAATTAAATTATTTTTTTAATATTTATATTATAATTTATCTGAATCTTTCATTAATGAAGCAATCACTATATCATCATTGTGTCATAATTAAATTTATTTATTTAATGTCTAAAAATTATAAATAAAATAACATGATTTAGGAAATATTTTTATATTTATAATGAATATTTATAGTTGAATATATAACTTATATAACCCCATAAAAAAGTTTTTTAGTAAAAGATACATGTTTATGTTTTATTTTTCTGTACTTTAAATTAATTCTTATAAAATGTCATTTTCAAACCCAAGTGGCTTCATGGGGTCCCAAAATCGATCCAAGGATACCAATGGTCAGAAATATCTAATCCAATAGGATTAGGACATGTGTTTGGCTTGTTTAATATTATTATAATATTATTTTTTACCCTGATTTACTAGATTTACCCTTTAACCATGGTAAATAAAACAATTACTGGTGTTACTATTCATAATGTTAAAAAATAAAAGGAACCTTTTTACAAAATTTGGAACTTTTGATTCCAAATATGGAATAAATTTTTCCAAATTAAAAATAAATAAGTTGAAGTAATTAAATTAAAATTAATTCCTATTGTCAAAACCAAAAAGTGGGGTTTTATGAAGTTATAACTATCAAAAGACTGACCTGTGTTTATTTCCAATTTAAAAGTTAAATTACTTAAAATGAAAAAAATTAAATTAATTAATAAAAACATAATACAATGAAACTTTAAAACCAATTAAAATGATAATCTAACTATATAAATAAATTCGATGAAAATGTAGTTTTGAATTAAAATGTAGTATTTTTCACTATTCATTAAAAAATTAACTTTATCAGAAAAGTACCAAAAATTTATCTAAAGTAAATTTTGATATCCCTATTATATAGAAAAAGTTTATTTCTGTAAAATAGAATATATAAAGGTGTAAAATACTAACTTTTAAAAGAGTTCCCCATTAAAAGGTGGTAAAACTGCATTTTTAGAAAAATACTTCTTTTATCTGAAAGATTGAATTTGTTCTTATATCATAAATATAAAACATATAATATTAATTTAAAACATTGAATTTAATATATAAAATATATTTTTCATTAAATAAAAAATACATAAAGTGTTATATTATTTTATAAACACAATTATTCTCTTTTAAATAGGTTTTCATAAAAACACATCCTTTATATTCCAATGGTTTTTATTTCCATTTCTAATGAATTTGGTAACCAATGAATCATTATTTAAACATGTTTAAACCATATTTCAAAATTCACTTGATAATATTCATTTTTGCTATTCCAATGGCTAGGATTTAAATTTATTTAAAATAATAATAATATTATTGTATTATATTTCAGTATAACTTAATGTTGTGTGTAACATAAGATTACAAAGAAAATCATTGTTGTGTGTTGAGTACACTATCAGAAAAAGCACCCCCATTAACATAAAATTAATATATTATTCATAAATATTAATAGAAATGGAAAAGTATTATTCTATAAATACCTTGGTTATTAAATCCTTCCCCCCATTTGAAAATTGTGTCCTAAAAATTTTAAAATCGGGCTCAGAAACTTCATTGAAAATCCCAAATCAGAAAAAAATCAATAAAACTATAACTTTAAAAGAAATAAAGAGAGGTTAAATGGTCACTTGAGATAACAAATTCTTGGAATCCTTTTAGAAAAACATGGATATGGAAGTGAAACTAACCATAAAATTTTGATGGAGAGTGATAGAAAACATGATCAGGAGAAAGTTAACAATCTGAAAACCATAAAATTGTGATGGGTTAAAAGTTATTTGATTCCCCAGTTGGAAAAGTGAATGAACATCATTTTTTATAAGTTGTTTTTTATGAATTTGAGGAAATTATTTATGAGTTTGAATATGAACATAAGTAAATATATTTACTTTCCAAGTAGAGTTGAATCCTTTAATAAATTTCTACGAGAAACTCATAATTTCTCCAAATGATGAGTATTAAAGTTGACTTGGTCACATCTGAAGCGCTAGAATCAACCTCAATATAATCACATAATCTTAAAAATATGAACTATATATTTCCCCTATCATTTGATATTATCCAAAACCAAAATGGTTAGTACCAGATAAGATAATCCCCAAAAATAATATTCATTTATAAAAAGAAATACTACTCCTAATCTCCAAAATTCAACAAAAACTAACCAAAGTTTAAAAAAGACAATTCTATAAACAAAAGTCTGTAAAATTATTAAAAATAATTCAGACTAAGATTGAAACAAAAAATTCATATTAATTTGATCACATATTCTTCCATGATTAATCGTAATATTTATCTCTAAATAACATCAACTACTCTTAAAGACTCATAATGAAAATTAATTAACCTAATCACATATTCTCCATGATTGGTTAATCATTTCCATAAATAACCCAAATCTCTATAAGTTCTCAATAAAAACATAGATTCTTCCAAAAAAAATTCCACCATTACTCCTCAAATGAAATCCCATAGTATTATATTTTCCTTAGGCATATAGTGTTCCCAAAACTACGAACGTCTTCCAAAATAACATTTATGAATTAATCAAAAAATAATTTTCCTATAATAATGATATCCATTTGATAAAAAATAAGTTATAAAATAATCTGATTCTTGATCTATAAAATAATTTAACTAAAAATAATGAGTCATACTAATGGGGGACTTCATATAGGCCAGTGGTAGGCAATAAATCCCAGTCGCACTTTAGTTGTGGGCTTGATTCCCATGGCCTTGCCAGACCTAATGAGTTGTCCCCCATTCTGTGGGTTGTCCTTTTTCTATAAACATATCATTCTTTTAAAATTCTAAAAAATAAGATAATTTCCTCAAAAATAACTATAAACTGATTTATCCCCAAAGGTTATTAATACCATTCATTTTTCATCCCAAAAAGTAATAACCATTAATCACCTCAAAAACAAAAGATCATATGAACACCTAAGGTTATCCATTATGTGCACACAAGAAAATATAATTCTTTCTTAAATAATATTTTCACATAATGAACTATAGGGTTACACATACAATAAAAAGTCTTCCAAATTAATCCCATCATCAAAAGAACATTAATACTTTTAAAAATTTCATCATCCAACAATATAACATAACTCTTGAATCCATTATATGTATACTTCTTAATCTTTCAACAATATTCATAATACCCTAACTAGGATTTTCCATATTATTCATTAATAATTCTTTCCAAAAAATATAAAACATGAATCATATCTTAAGATTCAATAATTTCAAAAATATGAGACAATAAATAATCCATACCTTTCATAGGCTATTTTGAGTTTCCTCATATTCAATTGGAATGAAATTTGGTATTGGTAAACATATATTTGTATGGTCCTAATGATCCCATTCCTCAACCTCTTTTTTAGGACATCTATTTGTGTAATGACTATGCACACCACATATAAAATATTCAATTGATCCCAAGGAAATAAATTATTTCCCTTTCCTGGTGTCCACTGAATGATTCCTTTTTCTATGGAAGGTTATTACTTTATGACCTTCATTACCACATCTATAACATCTTCCTATCCCTTTGAAACATTTTCCTAGGTGTTTCTTTCCACATCCTTGACACACAGGGTTTTGAATAAATTTACCTTTATGATTATTACTTGAACTTCCATAGTAATTCATTTCTCACATATATGATTACTTAGAAAAATCACCAAGGTTAAATTGGTCAATCATGACTCCATATAGTTGGTTAAGAATAAACACAAGAGTTATCATTGCAGCTCCCATTTAATTTGGTTGATTATTAAGAAAATCAACATAGTTTCCTTCACATCCATTGTTACTTTGGTGCCTTCTAGATCCAGCCATTTACTAAAACCAAAAAGGTTAGTGTGAGTATATCAGTAAAATAATCATATAATATATTATTATGAGGGTAAACACTAATATATACTTATTAATGTTATCTCAATCTTATTCAATTTATCTAAAATAACTACGACACTTTCTAATACACTAACCATTATGGTTATGTCACTTATGCTAAAATAACACCCTAACCTATAAAGTTATATAAACCAAACTATGATACCAACTATAAGGCCAAAAATTAAACATTACATAATCTTGATTTAAGTCAAGAATTCACATTGAAAATCTTTTTAGGTTTAGATTTTGAGAGAATTAGGCTATAACTGTTATATTACATCTCAAAAATTACAAAGTAGACCCTTCTACTCTATCCAATTTTTTCACAATAATAAAACTCCTTAAATAAAAAAAGAATTATTTTCTTTATAAAAATCTTATCAAATTATTCCTTCTCGTACCCTTACTTATACTCTGTGAAAAACATTTTGAAAACATGGGATGAGCATAAAAATCTCAGTAAGGAATATAAAATAAGGAATAAAACATTAGTCTATGAATATATACAAATCAAAGAAATCATAATTTTCAATCATACATCATAAGCTCTTTAACATACCTCATGAAATTATAAGATTGTATAAATAAAACATAGAAATAATAAATTATAAAGGTAACTTGGGTCATCCATAACATACTTACATTATAGCTTTCACAACTACATAGTGAGTTACACTTAGAATACCCATCATAGTATATTCCCTAAATCTCTTTGAAGAAACTTTAACATTTACCTCCATAACATTACCCAATGCATTGGAGAGCTATCTAAGGCTCACCTGACCTCATTTTATCATATAACCAACATTATACAGAAAAAATTCCCAAGAACTATATCATTATCATAACATATAAAACACTTATAAAAAAATATTACATTTCCACATTGCAATCACAATATATCATTTGAAAATATTGACATAATAACTGATTTCTAAAAACCATTTTTAATACTGAAATACTTAAAAATGTTATATGGTATTTACTTTCCTTTTAAAATCATTACATCTTATTAAGGAAGCTAAATATCAAATAATTCCCTTTTATGTTAAAAAGAAACAATCCTTTTGTCGTTTAGTAAAACGTTTCATAGAAAATGATTACTTTTGAAAAATATTTAATTAAATAAGATTAAAAAGGTTATAATTATACACCATATAAAATAAGGCCATGTATAAACCAAAATATTCCTGAATGAAAAGAGAATGAGACGAAGTCCCATAACTTGAGTCTGACTTGTCTCGTTTATTATTTATATTCTTGAATAATAAAATTAAGTTAATTTATACTTGCTTCAGAAACTTTTTTCATGTTTGTTATTCATTTTATATTACTTATCATCATGTTATAAAAATTACATAATTATTTAATTATATATCATTTGTTTTTTTTCTGTTCGGTACATTAGTTGAAAATGAACTCATTTTAATGTAAATTATCCATGTAGTCAAAAGTCTGTCTTCACCAGAATATTATTCATGATATATATATATATATATATATATATATATTATATGTATGTATTTATAATATTCCATAACATTTAGAGATGATAAATGAAATGCACCGTTCATGGATACGGTAGGCCGTACGCACGCATGAATACTATTTTCTTTCATTTTTCATATTAAATAAATGAAAACTTAATGATACATAGGTATATTTTAATTAAAATATTATATAAAATATTATATATGTTAAATAAATTCATTAACACTATCTATTATACGTTACACGTATGGCATGAACGAGTCATATCACTTTGAGGGGGCGATAGTCTGTATTTCCTCAAATGAGATTATCATATTTACACTTTATGGAAAGCATAAAGGTATGTTGTAAATAAAAATTACAAAATCATAGAGACAATATAATATTATATATATCATATATAAATATAGTTTCATCATAATTTCAACCATGAGAGGTGGTAGGAGAAAATTGAAGAATCATCATTTCGTGAGGCAGTAGTTCACTGTCCACAGAAACAATATATTCATATCCATTAAATGGAGGTGTGTGTAAGTGAAGTTCTAATAAATATCATAAAAAAAATACTATTATATTGAGGATACTAGTTCTATTATGTAATCAAATAACAAGAATAGAATAGAGAGTAAAGAAGTAAAATAAAGGAAAGGAACTTTAGAGAAGATGCTACCTCTAAAACGTGTAACTCATTTTGATTTGAGCCAAAAGGATTTATTGAATGGTATTATACACAAGGTAAGGATTATATAAGGAATGTAGGGATATTGGGATTTTATTTTGGTATAATTGGGACGATCCAAGGTTCATGAGAGGCGTGAGTAAGTGGGTAGAGGTGGTGGCCATTTATAAGAGGGAGGAGGGGCACTTTTGGAAGGCATTGAAATATAATTTTATTATAAAATGATTTTAGGTTTCAAATAGTACCAAACTAATTTATTTAAAATATAAGATTCTTTTGGGTAGAAAAACTATCAACCAATATGTTTTATATAAGTTTAGGATACAAAAGTAACCTTATCTTTTAGATTTAACCCTTAGTTAAAAACATCAACTCTTACTATGTCTTCTTGAAGTTTCACAATATATGGTAACTATATTTACTATAAAATGAAAAGAGAAACATAAGTAGATAATTAATGACATTTTTTAAATTATATAAGTCATTTGGAAGAATATTATATTTTTAGGACTATTATATCATTTAATAAAATAGTATCTGTTTTAAAAACTCATTTATGTCAATTTTGACACTATAAAGTAATTGATTTTTGTTAAAGTCATAAAAACTTGATTCCTTATAATAAAAGACATTAAATAAAATTTAATATTTTAATAACATTAATAAAATTATTTTATTGTGTCAAAATAATCAAATTAAATTTATTTTAAAATTTTTAATATCATTTATTTGAATATTTTATTAATGATGCAATTGATGCATCATCATTGTGTCACAATTAAATTTATTTATTCATTGTCTAAAAATTATAAAAAAAATATCATTATATTGGAAATATTTTTATCTTCACAATTACGTTTTTTGGTCTAATATATAACTTATATAATACCATATAAAAATTGTTTTAGTAAAAGATACATGTTTATGTTATATTTTTCTTTACTTTAAATTAATTCTTATAAAATGTCATTTTCACACCCAAGTGGCTCCATGTGGTCCCAAAATCAACCCAAGGATGCCTATGGTTGTAAAGATATCATCAAATAGGATTATTACATGTGTTATGGTAGTTTAAGTTTATTATAATATTAGTTTTACCCTTATTTACCAGATTTACCCTTTAACCATGATAAATAAACTAATTACTGAAGTTACTATTCATAATGTCCAAAAATAAAAGGTATCTATTTAAATTTTTTTACCTTATGATTCCTAATATGGAATCCATTTTTCCAAATTAAAAAAAAATAATTTAAAGTAATTAATTTAAAATTAATCCTGTTGTCAAAACCAAAAAGTGGATTCTTAAGAAGCAATAACTATCAAAAGATTGACATGTGTTTATATCTAATTTAAAAGTGAAAGTAATTAAAATGACCAAAATTGGATTAAATGATAAAAACATAGACCAATTAAACTTTAAAACCAATTAAAATTACAATATAACCATATAAATAAATTAGACGGAAAGTAATTTTGAATTATAATGCAATATTTTTCACTATTCATTAAAAATGAATTTTATCAAAACATTACCAAAACTTTATCCAAAGTAAATTTTGATGTTTTTATTATTTGGAAGAATTTTATTTTGTTAAATAAAATATATAAAGGTTTCAAATACTAATTTTAAGAAGGGTTATCCATTAATAGGTGGTAAAACTGTATTTTTAGAAAAATACTTCTTTTATCTGAAAAATTGAATTTGTTCTTATATCATATCTAGAAAAATTATAATATTAATTTAAAACATTGAATTCAATATATAACACATATTTTTTATTAAATAAGAAATCCATAAAGGGTGGTATGATTTTATAAACACAATTATTTTATTTTAAATAGGTTTCATAAAAACACATCCTTTATATTCTATTGGTTTTTATTTCAATTTCTAATAAATTTGGTAGCCAATGAATCCTTATTTAAACATGTGTAAACCATATTTCAAAATTTAGTTAATACTATTCATTCTCTCCATTCCAATGGTTATGTGTTAACTACCATTTAAAATAATAATAATATTATTGTATTATATTTTGGTATAACTCAAAGTTGTGTGCAACGTAAGATTCCAAAGAAACCTGTTGTTTCTTATTGAGTACACAATCAGAAAAAGCATCCCCTTTAACATAAAATTAATATATTTTTCATAAATATTAATATAAATTAAAAATTATTATTCTATAAATACATGGGTCATTACATATATTCTAGAATTAATTAAATAATTAAAAAGCAATTTGATCAAGGATAAAAAGTTTAAACACGTATGATAAACAAAGAAATTATTACCTAACATGTTGCATTAACTTGGAAATTATTAATAAATGGGTAATATAATGTCATAAATGGATCATAAATGATATCATAAATATTATTATGATTATGGTAGAAGTTAACAATATGTTTAAAACCATTATATATGAGTTTTAGAATGTGTGGAGAGTATCAAACCTAAGGTAAGGGAATTCCATCTCACTTTTAATTTTCGTGAGATATAAGCCATGTTCACCACCTATTTCTTGTTTGTAGTGTATGTAATACCCCTATTATATTTTATTTCATGAATACATTTATCTTAATTATATTTAAGTATTCATTTGAAGATATTTGGAATATGTTTTAAAAGTTAAAAGTAGCATGAGACACTTTGAATGTTTAAAGAATTAATCCTTTATCCATTTAAATATTATTGATATTATCATACATATTTATTTATATGTATATAAAGTATTATAAATAAAATTTTATGTATATTTTTAGTTTTATTCAAATTTTTTCAAAAAGAATATTACTACAATTTTATGTAAGGGACTCTTTAACTAAAACATCACTTTAAATATTTTAAAGATTTATTCTTATAAATATTTCTTATTAATGTCCATGTTTTCAAAATGGTTTTAATGATTTATATATATGGACATGAATGTTTTAAAATTTTAATTACTTTAAAAAGTTTCAAAGTGGTATGAGAAACTTTGATTCAAAAATATATTTTAAATGTCATATTTTATAAGTTCATGAATTCTGAATAAATGATTTCGAAGAAAAAAGTGTATTTTTATCAAGATATTTTAAATTATTTTATTATAGTATTTTCTTATATGATAACATCCTTTGTTGGATATTATGCTTAATTGAAGTTGATCTTTTATGATATAATTTACCATGTGTTTTTGAATGGTTTATGAGAAGTTTGATTGTTGATATGCTATTTAGATACCATTCATGGTTTATGATTAATGTATTTATATTTTATATACTAGTTTTTTATAAAAATGATTATATTGTTTATGTTTCAACATTTTCATATGAGGAATATATTGGACTTAGTAAGTGGTGGGTGGTGATCGCTATAACCACTCAATACATTAGTAGGTCTCATGAGATGAAATTAGTTGGCGATAAACCCTTTAGGTTTGTTTTCTTAGAAATTTAACATTATTCGGAGGGTAGATCTTGACATAAATCAGATGAGTTTCTACCCAAAAACATAAACTATCACGAGGATAGATCTTCTTAGTATTCATCTTAAGGATACTTCTTGATAGTGCAGTTGTATGACATTTTTCATTTCCTCATTATGATATTAATTATTGATATTTCATGTGATTGTTAGACTAGAAGAATATCCTTGGTTATTCTTATTTTATATGGTATTATTTATTATTTCTATATTATTCTCAAAATTTTGTTTAAATGAATTTTTTCAGTTATGCATCTAGTCTTAAGATTTATGATTATTTATTCATAATAGATTTGATTGTACATTACCATTACTGAGCATTTCATATCAACCCTTTCATATGTTTTATTTTCCCAAGATTCCAAGAAGTGTATTATGACTGATATAAAGGGTTAATATTGGAGAATAATGGAATTCTGAAAGGATTATCTATGTTTTATTTTATGTTTCTGAATTTCAATGTAAGGTTCATACATGTAATCTATTTTCCAAAATTTTAAACTGATCAGTCCTTCGAGATTTGATTCCTTATAATCATGAAAATGTATTAAAATAATGCATTGGCTCTAGGATTTTGAGGTCTAGAGTATTACATGCACTATTGGAATTTCATACATAGTGCTATATGAGTGAAAGGAAATATCCTACTCATTGAAATCCAAATATTTTTTTCTAGTGGATTTTGTGGTTTTTGATCATTTCCATACCATAAAAAGGAAATATATATTCTTTTTTAATAGTGATCCTTGTAAATACTTTTGTTCCTATGGATGTGTGTTTATTTTGTTTTTAGTAGGGAATTAAATATTTAATAGGAGGTGAAGGTTGTTTCAATTTCAAGGAAACATAAAAAAGTATCACTGATTCACCCCTCCCCCTCTCAATGATAAAATTTTCATGACTAGGAACTTTCAAGTGGTATTAGAGCATAGGTTCCCTTCACCTATTATTTTCTAATGGAGAATTTTAATCATGTGAAAAATAAAGGTATTATGGTTTTTGATTGAAAAGATTATCATACCAGGAAATATAAAATGTTTCCTTATCTCATGTCTATTGGATATAATTTTGTTTAAGGTATAAAAGATGGGTTTTCTCCTATTGATTTTAAATATCCTCTTAACTCTATTGATAAGAAGAATCTGGAGAATGATGGAAGGGCCAAAAATGAAATATTATCATCACTTTCCAAATGTAAAATCCTAAGGGTGAAGGAAGTTTTCATAACCAAAGTTATATGGGATAAATTTAAAAACATATACAAAGGAAGTACAAAATTGAATAAAGAAAAAATTTAAATCTGGATATTGAAGTATAAAGACTTGACGATGGGTTAGTACGAATCTGTTAGGGACTTCTTTACTAGGTTAAATAACATTGTTATTACTATCATATGTCTTAGTGAAAAGTTATATGATTCTATATTTGTTGAAAAGATATTGATAATCCTTCCCAATAATATTGATACAAAAGTTTCTGCGTTAGAAGGAATATATCCTAAAAGATAATCTCTTGATGATTTTCATAACACTCTCATCACTTATTAAATGATAAGAGATAAATATATAAAAAGAAAAAAATATGATAGAGAAATTTCTTTCAAGGATGATAAGAAAGAAAAGTAAAAGAATATTCTTATTAAAGATAAAGTTAGTAATTCTAACTTTGAAAATAAGGTATGTAAAAATCTTGATGATATTTTATCTTTTTTTATAAAAAAATTAAAATAGGTATAGGAAAATATAAAGGGAATCTTTCCTTTAAGTGTTTTGAATGTGGAGGCATTGATAACTTTGCGGATAATTGTCCTTGAATAATGAATAGAGAGGATAATGATGAAGAAGAAAGAAATCCAAGAAGATCATGGAAGAAATAGGGAGATAAATAAAAATTTAAATCCATAGGGAGAGAAAGAAAGTTTTTCAAATCCAAAAGAAGAAGTTTATTTTATAAATATAAAGAAGAAGAAGGCAGGGATTCTAAATCCAAACAATTAGTTGATTATGGTATTAAAAATAATTTTATTGCAACAGTAAATAATGAAGAATTTGAAAGTAGTAGTTCTGAAGAATAAGAAACACAACTTGAACATCATTTTAAAGAAGAGTTGAAAGAATGTATGAGAAAGATTATAAGGATTGAAAATAAAAACAAAAATTTTGAAGATGAATGTCCCTTAACAAGAAATCAATAATGTTGTTTTTATGAGAAATAAAATTTGATGAAAGATATTGATGATTTAAAGAAATATCTTAATGGAGAAAAGAATCATAATGATCATTTGAAGATGATTCTGAAAGAAAAAGAAGAAGAATAAGAACTTGTTCAAAAAAAACTTTCTAAATATGAAAATAAAGTACAAGTTTAAAAAACTCTATCAATGAAGTTAGTGAATGTTCTCAAAAGGATAAACATTATAATTATAAAAAAAAGACACCTATAAAGGTTTATAATAAATTTTATTTTTTTTGAAAAGAAGAAAGCTAGTAAAGTCATGTATGTGGAAAAAACCAACAAAGTTAGGAACTTATAAGTCTCAAGGAACTCTAAGTTCGAAAATGTTTTGAAACAATAAAAGTTTGGAAAAGGTTTAAACACTTTTGGTTATGATAAATCAGAAAATAAGAGGGAGAATATGATTGATAATAAAAAGGTTGGTGGCTTAGAAAAGGATGATAAGAAGGTGGTTGAGAAATGTATTCATAGTTCCAATCAATATGGAAGTTTCAAAGGAAAATACTATTTCTATGGATATTTATCAAATTATGGTGGATTCGTACATAAAAAATAAACGTGTTGGTTCAACCAATAAGATTACTATTATTCCATAGGTTTTGAAAGGTAGAGGTTGTGGGGTAGTTAATTCACTCAAAAGAAGAAACCCGAGAAAGGTAGAGTAATAATTGAAAATAGGTTCCAACCTTTGGAAACTATTTTTAAAAGATGTGAATAACCTTTATAACTTAGAAAAGGATGTATTGTTTTGTTACCGGCATAAAAAAATATTCTTAAAAATTCTTAAAATCTGAAGATGAAGAAATATAAGGAAGGAGAAAAGGCTATTGTTATTGAAACCTCTTTGAAAGCTACAAAAGGAGAATGAACTTGGATTCTTGATAGTGGGTTTTCTTCTCATATTATAGGAGATTTAAAATTTTAAATAATGTTAAAGACTTCAAATAGGGAATAGTGATATTTGGAAATAATGAATCTTTGAAAATAAAAGGTGTTGGTTTAGCTGCCATTGGGAATGAAAATGTGAAATCCATGAAAGCTTTGTATGTTGATGGGATGAAACACAATTTTCTAAGCGTTTCAAATTTTTTTCATTAGGGTAAAAAAGTTATCTTTATAAAAGATGAGTTTCTTGTGAATAATTTTGAAGATGGAAAGATTGTTACCAGAGGCCAACGTACAAAAGGACATTTGTTTTAGATTGGTGAAATACAAAATTGTTATTACACAAGTACTGTGGAAGAAAATAAATTATGGAATAAAAGTTTGGGATACATGTGCCAATTAAACATGAGCAATTTATCTAAAATAGATAGTGTTCGAGGCATGCTTTATTTTCTAAAAAGAAGAGATTGGTGTTGTACTATTTTTCAGAAAGGAAATATTACAAACTCAGTGCATAAGAAAGTTGAGATTTCTTCAAGACAAACCCCGGAGCAGATTCATTTTGATATACATGGGAAAATAATAAAACAATAAAAAATAGTGATAAATACTTTATTACTTTCATTGATAATTTTACTCACATTACTTCTGTTATGTATATGAAACTTAAATGAGATGCTTTGAAAATGTTTAAAAGCTTCAAAAGTAAAGAAGAAAAGTAATGTGAGTGTTTGGTAAAGATGAGATTTTCTTGAATCCTATGAGGAGTGTATATCTTTTCTCCTAATTGGCCTAGGGTTTCCTTCAGCGGTAGCATTTGGAAGGGGAAGTATTTTTTTATCTTGTTCCTCCATCTCCCCTACTTTCTCTCCCATCCCCAACCCTCCTTTCCCCCTTATCTCTCGACGCCTTCTTACCAGTGATTAGTTCTTTCACCTTTAATGATGTTATTTGTTGATGGACATGGGTGATCCTGACGAAGGGTGTGGTGTCTATTCCCTAGGATTTTCAAACCTCCCTCAATCCTATACATATATCTAGGTCGGATCTGGTGTGGAGGTTTCATGAGGGTTTTGGGTTTGGCTGTTCGGTGGTCGATGGTCCTGGTGTGGCCTGATTCGGCCTTCCCTTGTGTTGACAGACATTTATTTAAGGTTTTATTCCCCATAATTAGTGATTAAAGGTTTTTGGTTTGTTTTCTCTATGAATTATCAAGCTTTCTTTCTTGTTTGGATTTAGCTTGTGATTTTTTTATACTTGTTTGTTGATTTTATTGATGGTTCTTTGATCCTTCTTTCCTCTTTCTTTATTTGTGGACCAATGCTCTTAATCCTGTTATTGGTTATGAGGAAAGTGATCTATGGTTTTGTTGAAGAATGACTCTCCTTGTATTAGACTTCCCACTCTGAGATATGCTCTTGTCTCATATCCCTTCAAGACAAGCCAGGTCATCTAGGTGTGAGGGTTCCTGGTGAGGTTTTGGTATGGTGCTATTCGAGCTGCAGAGGGAATTTTATGAGGTTTTCTCTAATGATATATTGTTTGATTACATAAATGATGGAGGTTTTTTTGGAGTGTTTTCAATATGTTCATGGTTCAGTACAAATTTTCCTTCATGATTTTCTGATACTTTTCTGATATGGGGGTTAGGATGATGATGATGGTGACCGCTGTAGTGGGTACGCTGCTTGAGGTTGGATTGTAGGCCCTGATGTGATGATGTTTGTTTATTATTATTTTTTTAAATTTTATTGTGTCTTCAGGGTGCTGTGATACTTTCCAACTTTTGTTTTTGGTATGGTGACTATGTGTTTGGTATGATGTATGAATTTTTGGTCTGATGGATGTTGTGAGGTTCCCACTCACCCATAAAATTAGATTTTATCCAGAAAATGAAAAAAAGACATTTTATGGAGTATTCAACAAAGAAGTCAAGAAAAAAAATGATAGTGAATACAGATGAAAATAATTCTAAAGTTTTGAAGATAAGCATGGAATTATTCATGAGTTTAGTTCCCCATATACTCCTCAATAATATGGGTTTGTTGAAAGAAAGAATTTAATTCTGGTGGAAATGGGGAGAACCATGTTACTTGAACATGGCCTTTCTCATTACTTTTGGAGGAAAGCCATGAGTACTGCTATTTATTTACAGAACCCTTTTTTTCTATAGGCCTCAATCATATATTACTATATGTGAATTGTTTTATAGAAAAACTTCAAGTTTTAAACACTTAATAGTTTTTGAGAGTCCATGCATTATAAAGCATAATGTTGGAAACTATGGAAACTTTGAGAAGAAAGGTGAGGATGGAATATTTCTTATCTATGATCCAGAAGTAAGAGGATATAGATGTTTAAACAAAGAAAAAAAAATAATTTTTGATTAAATTGATGTGAAATTAATTGAAAAATTAAAGAAAGATAAACTTGTTTAGGCAGACAAATAAGTTGATAAAGTTGAAGAAACCAATTATGATATGGATATAGAAAATTGTATTCCTAATCAAGAAGAAGAAACCAACTCAACTATTTCAAGTGATGAGGAATATATTCAAAAATATCATCCAAGGATATAGAAGAAAGTGTAATATTAGAATATAATTGGCAATCAAAATTAGAAATTTTTAACAAGAAGAAAAACAAATGATATTATACATACTTATTTATATTAAAAAGTGGAGCTAAATGATATGAAAGAAGATTTTTGTGCATCCATAATGGGTTCAGGCCATGAATGTAGAGTTGGATAAAATTAAAAATAATTACACATGGAAACTTGTACCCAAGCTAGAAAACAAAAACATTAATGGTACAGAGTGGTTTTTCTGGAACAAGCTGAATGAAGAAGGTGAAGTTATAAGAAACAAAGAAAGATTGGTATGAAAAGGGTATTCACAAATTGAAAATATTGATTTTTATGAAACCTTTGCTTCAATGGAATGATTATAATCAATCAAAATTTTTCTTTCTATTTCTACAAAATGATTTTACAAGATCATTCAAATGGATATTAAATATGAATTCTTGAATGGTGATCTTGATGAAGAAGTTCACATTGAACAAACTTATTGGGAAAGATGAAAGTTATGTGTGTAGATTGAAAAAGGCTTTGTATGGGCCGAAACAAGCTCTGAGGGCATGGTATTCCAAATTGGATACATGATTAAGGAAGTTAAATTGCAAGAAAGGGTGGATAAAAATATCTACATTAGATAAAGTCATGATCATTCCCTCATTATTATTGTTTATATTGATGAAATTATCTTTATGGGGAATGGTGAAAGAAGTTGTGAAAGGTTTGATGATTAAATGAAAAACGTATTTAAAATATCTATGCTGGGGGAAATTAAATGTTTTCTTGGGTTACAAATACATTAAAGTAAGGAATACATTTTTCTTTATCAAGAAAAGTATTATAGGGAACCTCTTAAGAGGTTTGTCATGGAAAAATCAAAACCTATTTCCACACCAATATCAGTGTGAACAAAGTTTTCTAAAGATGGAGAAGGAAAATAAGTTTATCAAAAATAATTTGAAATGTTTATTAGAAATTTATTATATTTGACTGCCTTAAGAACTAACATTGTTTATATCATTACCTTATGTGAAAGATTTTAGAGTTCTCTAAAAGAATCACATTTACTTGTTGGAAGAAGAATTCTTAGATACATTAAAGGCATAATATAATTCCGAATCAGGTATGAAAGCTCAGATATTATTGAATTGTTTGGGTATTCAGATACTGATTGGGCAGGAAATGTTGATGATAGAAGATCCACATCTGGTGGAGTATTCTTTCAGGTAAAGAACTGTGTTTTTTGGAATTCAAAGAAATATAATTCATTAACTCTTAGTATGGATGAATATGAGTATGTTTTTACCACTCAAGTCACTACTCAACTTTTGTGGATGAAACTGAATTGGAAAATTTACTTTTTGAAGTGAAGTTACCCTTTCTCTTGGGCTGTGATAATCATAACACAATCAATCTCACCAAGAATCCTGTTCCAAATTCTCATTCAAAACATATTTATATCAAATATCATTTAAAAAATAGCATGTGGAGAAGAATCAATTGAATCTATAGTATGTTCCAACATCGGAACAAGTTGATGAAATTTTCACAAAACCATCACTGAAGGAATATTTTTCTAAATTGAGGTTGAACATGGGAGTCCAACCTCTTTCTCATCAAAGTTTAGGTATATGTTTTTGTACCTTATCTCATCTTAAATTTACATTGTATTTTCAAGCGGGAGAATTATTTCATAAATCAATTTATTTCATATAAATAGAGGGAGTTGTGGGTAAGTTATGAATTTAGCATTGTAAGTGTGTGAAATATTCTAAATATTTTTTGGAGTGGTTATAGGAAAGAAATTGTATTATTTTCTAGTAAAGGAGAAGAGATGAGAAAGAAAATATGAGGAAGATAAAGAAGGGTTTCATAATCACTACTCTCGGGAAACATGTTTTTGTTGTCAATGAATCCTATTTTCTACAATGATTTACCTCATGTAGGCGTAAAATTATTGATAAGTAATCCATTTTTTGAGGATACAAAGTTTAGTGATTTATGAAACTTGGTTGAAAAAAAAATCCAAAGGGGGTGATTGTTAGGACAAAGCTGATGAGAAAGTTATTTGTTTTTAAATTTTTTATTTTGTTGTTAAGGAAAGTTTTTGAAGAAAGAAAATCACATCCCTTTGTATTTAGTGAAAATCATATTGATTCTTGTTTTCAAAAGAATATAAATACCCTTGGGTTCAGAATGGGAGTAGATCATAATGAGGAATTGATTGGATTCATGATTAATCCAAAATGAAATGGTTGAATTGAGAATTAATCTTTCTAGAATTAAATGTCCATTAGATTCACTTTGAAGCCGGTATAAAAGAAGTGATTGTTTTGATGAAGAATCAGAGTCTGCATGACTATGATTAATTAAATGTGATTATGCTTTGCTAATATATAATTATCATAAATCATAAGTATGTTGTGAAACTTATGATGCAATCTTGATGATATAAAGGGGTTGTGAAAGAGATGTATTCAATTGTTTTAATATTGAACAGATTGAGAAATAAAGGAAAAAATGTGCTCAAAATTGTACCCAAATTTATCATATCCAGGTGGAAGATGTTGTGCATAGCCCGATACCTCTGAGGAAACTGAAACTGATAGGAAACCAGCCCGAATATCTACAAAATCTCAAAAGGCCCGATATATCTTGGTGAAAGTTTCCCCTGTCTCCTAATCCTCCTGTGTCCCAACCTCAAGGTGACATGTAAGAAAACTAATCTCTGACCTCGAACTCTAGAGGTTATCTCCATCGATCAATATAAGATTTATGACAAGACTGTACATTAACCATCCTATTCTGAATCGACTCCACCTGCTCAGTGGTCTCCTAGACAAGAAGAGGTCCCAACATAGTTACCTCAACTACCTCCATCCAATATAGTGATGATCAACATGACCTATTGTATAAGGCCTCATAAGGTGCCATCTGAATCATCACCTGAAAACTTTTATTGTAGGAAAACTCCACTAGGGGTATGTGTCTCCCCCACGAGCCCCCAAAATCCAAGACACTTTCTCAAAGATTGTCCTCCAAACCTGTATTGTGTGCTCGGACTAGACATATGTCTGGGGATGGTAAAATATACTCAGAAGTACCTGTATACCCAAATCCCTACATAGTCCCTTCCAGACATGAGAAGTAGAATGATCATCCCTCTCTGAAATGATAGAGTGCATAACACCATGAAAATATACAATATATCAGATTTACAACCTTCCAAGCTCATCAACACTATATTTTTCCTTGATCCCAAGAAATGTGTAACTTTCATGAGTCTATTGACAACAACCTAAACCGAATCAATCCCCTGGGTTGACCTCAGTAAACCTGTTTCAAAATCCATAGCGACATCATTCTAATTTCACTTGGGAATGATTATCTACTGTAGAGGTCCTACCGGTCGCTGATGATATGCCTTCACCTGCTTACAGGTGGAACATCTCATAACAAAACCAGCTACATCCCTCTTTATGCTCAACCACCAATATTGACAGTTTAGATCTCTATAAATCTTGGTGACACTAAGATGAACTACCCAAACTAAGGAATGAAAATCTTGCATCAACTCCTCACGTATGTCTATTATCACCGATACACACCCATGAAAATGAAATACCTCATCCTCACTTATGGTCCATCTAGGAGTAGGGTCCTCACCTACACACTCTCCCATAGGACTAGGAATTCAGAATCTGATAGATTCCTCATTAGCACTCGATCTAATATAGTAGAGGTAACAACTATAGAAGAAAGAAACATCTGTACATGTGTGTCATGAACCTTCAAATGAATCCCAAAGAATAGATCCATAAGCTCCCACTCACTACTGGACTCCTAAACTACCTGTATCTGAGTCCTCCTATTGCTCAACACATCATCCACTACGTTTCCTTTTCCAAGGAGTGTAGGAATCTCAATGTCAAATGAATGAAGGTACTCAACCCACCTTAACTGTCTCAAATTCAGATAATTCTTAGTAAAGATATACTTGATACTTTTTGTTCAGTGTATACCACTAAACTCTCTTCTAAAATATAATTTTTATAACAACTCAAAGCATTTACAACTATAAACAACTTGAGATCATGCATCAAGTAATTCTTCTCATGTGGCCTCAAATTCCAAGACCCATACACAACAACTCCTTCCCCCTATATAAGCACTACTCCCATTCCAATACCCGATGCATCATAGTAAATAGTGTAAATCTTTCTCTGCTTTGGGAAAATTAGTATTGGTGCCGAAGTCAGCCTCCCTTTCATCCCATGAAAGGATGAATTTTAAAAATCTATCCACAATTACTTTAATCCCTTCTTAGTTAGGCCCATCAGTGGTGCTGCTAAGTGTGAAAAGTACTATATAATGTTCCTGTAGTAAAGATACCACCCCAAAAAAATTTGTACCTCAAAGGTGTTCTTTAGATGCTCCCAAAAAAAATTTTCCCTCACTTTTTCTGGGTACTGATACTTCTATATCTAAGATAACATGACCTAAGAAGTGAATCTGGTCCATCTAGAAGTGGAATTTTGAGATATTAACATATAACTGATTCTATTTCAGTGTAATCAAAACTATATCAATATGGGTTGCATGGTTGTGTTGAGTGCGAGAGTACACCAAGATATCAACCATGAATACTACCACAAAAAAAACCAATTAAGGATGGAACACTTAGTTCGTCAGTGCCATAAAAACTATCGACATGTTCGTGAGACCGAACGACATTACCAAAAACTCATATATACCATACCTACTCTGAAAGGATATAAGAGAAATATATAATATTCTAACATGCAACTAATCATAACCAAGTCTCAAGTTAATCTTCAAGAACACCCAGATTCCTCGAAGCTGATCAAAGAGATCACCAATCCTCAACAAGGGATATCAGTTATTGACCGTCAACTGGTTCAACTTCTGATAATCCACACAAAGTCTAAGGGTACCAACCAAATTCTTCTCGAAAGGACTGAATGACCCAAAGGAGAAGTACTTTAAGATGAATCCCTTTTATTTCAATTCCTCTATATGATTCTTGAGCTCCTATAACTATGGTGTAGCCATCCTATAAGGAGTAATGGACACCAGTTCTTCCCCTGGAACAATCTCAATAGAGAAATCTACCTCATGATCAGGAGGTAAGCTTGAAAAGTTGTTGGGAAATACATCTCCAAAATGATACACCACTGGAGTAAATTCTATTTGTGAAGTTACCTAGTTATCTAGATATAAACTAGCAATATGGAATGCAATTCATCCCAACCTATGATGCTTGAGTCTAGTTTTACTCGCCAGAATATCCCATTCTCCCTTGTGTAGAAAAGAACCACCCTATGGTGATTTAAAACTGACCCTATAGAAATAGTAGTCAACAATGGCCTAAAATTAGACTAACCAGTCTATTCTGAGAATGAAATCAAATCCTGTCATCTCTAAAAAATAGAGGTCCTAGAAGAAGTGACACCGTCCAACCTCAATAGGGCCCTCCTTGCACTGATGCACACTAGCCTTCCTAATCCCTAATGGAGTGTCTAGAATCATTACATCATCATTAGTGACTATATAGATCCAAATAATCTCCACAACAACAATAGTTATGAAACTATGGGAAGTCCCGGTATCAAAAAGTGTAGAAGTTAAAATGGAGGCAACTTGAATTGTACCTCTAACCATAGAGGGTTTGGGATCCTACTCCTGTTGGGTCTGCTCCACTACAAAAGTATAAGATGTACCATAGCCCTACGACCCTACATTACTACCCAGAGTTGGTCCACCCTACTGTCGCTAAAATATCGTAGCCTTGCTACCATGGCTACGACCACCTTCTCATCCTGAACGACCTGATAAACTCCAGTTCCCTGACTGATAGGGAACCTATGGTCCTTCTTCTGAACATGGAGTCATAAAAATACTCCTATCACTTGTTTCTAGTTAGTAAATCCTACAAAAATTATGAAGATGACCCATCTTGCTGCAAGATAAACACTGGACTGGGTCCTTCAGGAAATGTGGTCTCATATTCCCACTCTTCCCGTACTGGTATCATAACACCTGGCTACCTGTAGAGACATCATGTGGAGGCTCCCTACGGAACTTCTTGTTATCTGTAGAAGGAGTACCAGCCCTAGATGATGAACCTCCCTAGCTCACAACTTTTAACTCCCTCATATTTCACTCGGTAATCAATGCTTGGTTCACTATAGCTATCACCGAATTCATCCTGAAAACATTCACCTACGATCATATGTCATACCTAAGACCATCCTCAAATCTCCTAGCCAAAGATAACTCATCACCTCCTAGAACAGGTGCGAAGCATTGAAGCTCTATGAAACTATATTAGTAATCTATCATCAAAAGAGAACCCTACTCCAAATGCATGAAATCTTAGGTTCAATCAGCCCTCAACATCTCAAGGTAGAAGTAATCATAGAAGGTCCTCTTAAACTCTTCCCAAGCCATATCCCGATGACATCCTTCCTGTGAGATAACATCCCACCATCTCTTGGAAGAATCACATAGAATGTACATAGAAAGATTCACCCTCCTCTCTAGAGGAATCTCCAGATGCTCAAAGATAGCGATAATGACCTCCAACCATGAATCTATATCCTGTGGTCCTCCATCCCCAAAAAAGTGGGAGGATGCTGCAGCTGGAACACCCGCTTAAACTCTTCCATAGATGGGGTTGGATGTGGTGCTCCCTAAGAAGTCTGTAACATCCTCAAAAAGCTTTCAAGAAACTGTGAATCAACACTTTTTTTTGGTATAACAACTACTTCCAAGATGAGCACGATGGGAGGATCTACTAGTAGTTCCTGATCTATCCTTTCTAGTGTCTGGTCATCACCTTTCACCTGAAATACAATTGGAGGACGTCTTGGTGGCATGAATCTGCAAGTTCAAGCACACAACTTGGTTTAATATTATCAAGGATTGAATATTAGAAGTGAATGAAAGGAATATGAGAATAAAGCATCAAAATTTTACAAAACAGGGTTACACGGTGTGTATAAACTCTACACAGTGTTTTCTCTTAATATTTTAACATGGTGTGTACCTCTTCCAATCCCGGTCTTGTAAAACCCCTTAAACATGACATGTTCCTCCTGAGACATGGTGTGTAATTGAATTTCCCCCTACCCAAGTACTTCTATATGGCTCAAGCCACACGGTTCTCTCCTGGGTAACACTACATGACATTTTCACTCGAGACACGACATATACTACTTAAGTTCCATCCTCCCATGTCATTGGTCACACAGTCAGATATATGGTCGACTCCACACAACATGCATAAATGTTTCACAACACATACCATATGAATTTCATCCACCCGTGTTGTTGCCACATGAATGGATACATGGTCTCTATAGCACGACATGTACGTCAAGTAAATGATGTGTTCTACAAAATGTTTATGAACCCAATGTCTCTTCTTACACACTCAGTCACATGGTCAAAGACTACACATCATGTATATACAGTACACAGTGTGTACTTAAGAAAAGTTGTTTCTTCCAGAAGAGAACACATGGCTTGTGTTCATAACATCACATGCCGTGTTGTTTGGGTTTCCAGACAGTAGTCTTATGAAACTTCTCCAAAACACTTAATAACTTAAAATTTCATCCAAGGCATGTCAAATTCCAACTTGTGAGAGCCCATACTTCCACAAATCAAAGTTTTTCATCCTTATTCATATCATGACAAGATAAAATTTAATTAAAGTTCAAACATGATCCACCAAATTCTGATCCAAGAGGGCCTATAACATCTCATGGACCAAATATTAGCGTCCATCCAAATGAAACTTTACAATTTCTAATACCCTATCAAATTAGATGGTATTCTATCATAGAATCTATCAAAACATCATGCATATCTAGAACAACATCTATCACAACAACATACAATTATTAATGCACCCTAAATGGAATGACAAGAATGCATGACATGTGATCACTATCAAGTTCCTATATAATGAATGAGATGAAATACCCTCATGTCATCGGGTTACAATATAGATAGAACCACAATGATATAAATTATAACAACACAAAAAAGTGCATCACCAAATAGTGAAATCAAATAAACTGTAACAATTTCAAAACCAGAAAAATTACAATATTCGTGGTAACTTGGATTTTCCCTGTACACGGGTTAGCTACTCCTAGGAACAACATATTACCAACTACCTATTCCTTCATATACATATCTATATGCTCCAAATATTAAGACAAAGCAGAAAAGAGACCCCTCTGATACCACTTTATAACATCCCAGTTCCGGGTGTTGCCCAAAGGTGCCCCGTACCCAGTTGGTCACATAGCCTTAAGCATATTTCCCTAAAGGCCAGAGTCTTCCAAATAGCAGTGAGGGCCTTGGGTGTGATAGTGGGAAAACTATGCCCTCATTGGTAGAGTAACACAGAAAAAACCATAGTAAACAGTAGTACCAGAATTAGTAATTCCATACAAAATAATTAAACAAAAGAAGTCTAATAATAATATAACAACTGGAGCATATATAAATGATGCATGTCATATGTATCTAGGAAAGAAACCAAACAAGTCACATTGCATGAAATACAATACTGAAACTAAACTACAGAAAAACCGTAAAATCCAACAGCATCGCAAGCCTTAGCTTGGTCCCATTCTCTCCAGCTCTAACAACAATCAAGTACCTGATGAAGAAGGGTGACTGCCCCTATCTATACCTACAACCATATAATCTATTTTGGTCCAAAAGCAAGACCCAAACCGAGGGTGAGATGAATTTCAATAGGCAATCACCAAAATATCTGTGCCAAACTTTCAGTGAACACACACACACACACAAACACACACATATATAGTAGGTAATATGAAGAAATGAAGTAATAAAGTAGGAATTATTCAAAAGTAAATAATTCTACATTTTTCAATTACATTCATTTACATTCGTTAATTATTCAAACCGTTGAATAATAAAATCCGGAAATCCTGAAATCTTGCCTAATCTCTATATCCCCTGTGTAATAACAAACATATGTCTCAAAAGACCATCTAAAAAATCTAGTAAGACCAAGTTCAAGCTTATTATTTGGATTGCCACACTCATCACGCTCATGCAATCAATAAAAAACAACCCTCTAGGAAAGATCTCATAGTCAAACCCCTATGGTTTAACATAGCATTAATCCTTAACAAATGACCACCTGGGCATATCTCACGTTCAATACCCTTGGGTCAACATGGAAACCATAAAAAATAATGACCACTTGGTATCTCTTACAATCAATTCCCTAGGGTCCAACATTCATTTAATAACTACCATCTAGGTAGCTCTCACGGTCTAACCCCTCTGGTCTATTACCACTCGAAATCTCTCACAATAAATACCTCAGGGTCAAACTAACAAAAATTCATACATAAATGACCCTACCATGGGAATATCTCACAGTCAATTCCCTTTGGTCAAACTTTCAAAATTTGAAACACATTTATCTCACAGAACCAATCAAACTCAATTCTAAACAATTCAAGGCATGAAAATAATGTATACCTTAAAGGCATCCTAGGACAAATGGCCATAAACAGTCAAACAAGGGAATACACCCATGGGGTGTTCCATAACAAGGTATTAAAACCTTATGGATATGAAATTCTCTATTCTCAAACAAAAAACTATTGAAGGTATTAAACAGGGTCAAATTCTAAATACACGATTCCTCAAACATGGGTATTCGTCACTTTAAGCATATATAATCCAAAGAAAATCGAAGAAAGGAACAAACCACCTACCTTGATGTTGTACGATCAACACTATTTAATTTCGATCCTTGAATTTTCCTAGAATGATGTAGATCTATAGAAACAGTAAAAATGATCAACCCTCAATAACTCACAAGAGATGAGGAATCAGGAAGAGAGGCTCTAAGGAAAGAGAGAACTCATCGGTGGGAATCCAACGCACCCGGTGGCATCTCAATCAAAGATCGGATGGAGGAATAGAAGGATCAAGAAGTTTCTCAGCTATTCGTTTCTCTCATGTATGAAACAAGGGGAGAATAATGGCGTTCTAGAGATGAGACGTGATCCCACTCCAACTCATCAATTAAATAGAAAAGTACATGGCGAGTTTATTTAATGTACACGATGTGTACTAGCCTCAACTAGCTCCTGCTTTAGGCAGTCTGCTAGGTCACCTACATGGCCATGTGCTCAGTCATTACATGGCTAGTATATAGATACACATGGAAACTGGGTATAGGATGTTTACTCAAAAGTACATGGAGTGTACTTAAGAAATTTCCCATTTCTTCATTTTTCCTCAAAACAACCTGAAATAAAGATCCATACCTAAAATGAAGATTCAATTTCTTACAACCTAGATCAACCACCAGATTGTGGGATATAGAAACTAAATCTAGATTATAGATGATAACCCCCCTTATGATTTTCCTTGTTCCTGTAATTTAAAATGCATTAACATCTTGCATCCAAAAAGTCCACCCTCACTTTCTATTCTTGTTTATTGCCTATAACTCCAAGAAACCAATTATAGAGAAAATCATCAATAGTGTAAATATTAAAAAATCTAAATAACTCTCCAATAAATCCCCAAATAGTATCTTCCCACTCACCTTGAAATAATTAATGATATGGTGATTTTTCTTTGGAGCTCCTAAAGCATGTACAATTAGAGTTGGGAGAGACACGTTTAGGTATAACCTCAATGTCAGTGGGGATTGTGTGAGATATGATGCACCAAATAAGAAGAAAATAATTTGTTGGGATATCATGATACTAGAAGAGACCCCCACTCATATCAAACAAGATTCTACTCCAACAGATAAACATAAGACTTGGATAAAAAGAAACCTAAAAGGGATCTCATAAAAACCAGTTTATCTTGTTATTCATTCAACCATATATTATAAAATATTTTAAATTGTTGTTGATCCAAAATAGATCTAATAAATTTTTAAAACAAGATATCCTAGTAAATAGAAATTCCTCAATTTGGGAACCCTGTAAATGCCACTAGAACTCCCACTTAGTTATAGGACCATAAGTTAATATCACCACATCCAATTATCCAGTGTGAGTGGAGGTGTATAGTGCGAAAATGCCCACTAATTATTTTCTATAGACTCATGGTTTTACCCTTTATTATATTTATATTTTATCCATACTTTCATTAAATAATCTTATCCCATAAAGAACAACCCTCCAAATAATCACAATCTAACTTCGCTTGCATGCAATGTATGAATTCTCTAATCCTCAAGTTAACACCACCTATTTATAGTGTCTTTTCTAGAATCTCCTACAAGGACCAATTAGAAAAACCATCATAATGTGTGTCCTATATGAATAAAAACATAAAATTTTCAATGTTTTTCAAAATATCCTTGGCCACCCCTAAAACAAAAAAAAATTGCATGAGAATGGATGAAAGCACATAGTTCACCAAGGTAATCCACCCCCAAAGGAAAGAAAGTGATTCTTCTAGTTTTTGTTGCAGTTATAAATTTTATAAAAAAACCCCTAAAAATTGTGGATACAAACTCTACTCGGGTATATCGAAGCACCCAAGTATTATATGGGAAAATATTTCCTATGAATTCCTAGAGTGATTTCAATTTTATTAGTCCTTATTTACAAACAATGGTTTGAAATAAAGAAAATTCTTTTCTCCTTATTCATAATCTTTACGATCCATATACTATACTCCTATAAATATGTATTAAGATTATATATAGACCTACTGTTCCCATAGAAAAATAGAAAAATAACATAAAAAAATAATATATTGGATACTATTAATATTAGTCTGAAATTGAAAATAATGGATGACAACATTATTGATGTCCCTAGAGAAAAATATACTGAATGTGTCTTCAACAAGAAAGAAATTACTAGGTGATAGTGGATCAACATGCCTTAGCCCTAGAATAGACCTGAAAAACCCATATTTCTTAACCCTCAAAGTAACTGATATACATGGATATATGAAGCACCATAAAAATAGATCCACCACTTAGGTAGAAAATCCCATAAAATTAAATAATATAACAATAAAAATCTACTCCATTTTATCATATGGTTTACCCATATTGAAATTGATTAACACATTGGACTTAGGGGTTTTAATGTTGATATCACCAATCATTTATTGATCTAAACTGATTGCAACTTGGGTGGATCTCCCTAGGATGAATCCATGTTTTTATTCCATTGCCCATTTATGCAGATAAATAGAAAGTCTTCTATTTATAATACTTTACAAGACCTTTTAGGGAAGATTTAACATACTTATGGGTTTAAAATGTTTAATAGAATAAGGGTATTTAACAATTGGAATGAGAACCAAATTTGTTTCAAATTCCACCCTAGGATTCTCACCACCCTGAAAAAATCATGAATGATATCCACTAGTTCCATATTAATGAGATCCCATGACGCCACAAAAAATGAGCATGGGAAACCATCTGGGTTGAGATAACATTCAGGGTTGATAGAATATAAAACCTTCCAAAACTCATCCTATCCTAGAATACTTCCCAAAGAATATTTGATAGAATTATAAAACACACTGTGAATTGAATAAAAAATATTTGAATGTCCCCTCAGGTACCCATTCTACATGGAAGGATTAACATTATCCATTATAGAGTTGAAATAGGTCTCAACCATACCTACCATAGTCTCCTGATCATTCATGAATATACCATCTTCCATGTGTATGTTGGGAATACATGAACAGTTCTTCCTCCTAATTCATGCATGAACAAAATTATGAGAATAAGTCCCTTTCCCTAATCCACCTATTCCTAGGCCGTTAACGAACAAGTCTTTCTTTTTGTAAGATAATATTTGAAAGCTGCTTTTTTTGGAGACAAATTAATTAAAAATATATCCTTAAAAATCATATTCAATGTTTTACTATGTTCTATCAATTTAATTTTTCATTTAATCCAGTTCCAAGAATTGTAAAGTATGATTTTAATTCTATAATTGATGGTCTGATTTTTACCTCCTAAGTTTATTGTGAAAACCAAACCAAGAGTGTCCCTTAATGGGATTGTTCCCACATGTACGTACCTCATTAAGGAATATTGGGTATGTAGACTATATAATAGAGAATAATATATGGATACCTAGAGATCTTATAGACTTAAGGAAGAAAATAAGTGGAGAGTGATCAGATAATGATATGACAAGGTGGAAAACGATATCATTGTGAAAAAATATAAGGCATGAATGATCTCACCTCAAGTGAATTTTTTTATATTAAATAATGGGTTGGAGTTATGATAAAATATAGACACACCTCCAACAAAAAATAAACATGTTTTAAATATTTTATTCCCTTATCTTATAAGTTTACTTACTTTTACCATTTTATTTTTCACCACAGTAATTAGTTTTTTAACATAGGAAAATTTTCTTTTAAGGATAAAATAAAATGATCCTTATTATATAATTTGGACCCACTTATTATAAATATGAAATAAAATTTATAAAATAAATGTCATATGTGTAGGGAAAATTTATTTTAACACAAGCACATATAACATGGAAAATCTTCGTTTTAACTGTAACCACGATAATAATGTTTTTACTCTTTAGGGGTCAATATTGTTACTATAAAAGAGAAATTGGTCCAAAAATCCACCATAGATGATATTTTTAAACATATAATAAAAAATATTTAGATTATATGTTTTTTTTATGAATTTTAAATTATTTAATAAAATTTTATTTATTACAAAATATCATTAATGTTAATTTTGGAATTATTCATTTAATTTGTATTTAAAAATAAAATGACTGTAAAATAATTAAATATAAATAATAAAAAATTCAATAAAAATATATTTTTATCTATAAAGTTATTGGGATACTAAAACTCATTCAAATTATGTTACTTTTAATAATGTTAAAATCATTTATTTAATTTTCCTTTTAATTAAATAATTGTTGTTTCGACATTACGTATGAATTTATGGTAATTATATAATCAATAAAAAACTATAAATAAATAATCATGATAAATATAAATTATTTACCCTTAAATTTGATATTTTTAACTGAACACACCTCCTTTTTATCCCCATGTGAACACAAAAGATGTTTTTAAAAGTAAGAGAATGACATTTTGTCCTTTTTTGACTTAGATTATTATAAGGATCATAATAATGGTCATATGAAGTAAAAATGAGTAATTTATAGATATTATATTATATAAGAACAAAATATTTCTATAAAATAGAAATTAGACTAGTTTTTGATCATTATAGCCCTTATCTCTTTTGTTTAACCCTTAGTAAATTAGTTTTACTATTAACTGTAATAATTGTTTTTACTGTTTTTACTATTAATTAGGACCAAAAATTAAGATGAAATTATTACCTAATAATAATTATGATGATTTAAAATATTCAATACATTTTAAAAAATTAAATTAATATAAGTAACATAATTTAATTTAAAATAAACCCTCAAATCATGTAGAAAAATGGGTTTTCAAGAAATGTGTTTTTCAAGCATAAGACGATCTTACATTAACCATATAACTAGTTATCATAATTATATGGATTTATATTAATATATTTTGATATATAATATTTAAATTTCATTTAAATATTTTCTTATTAGTGGTTATTTTAATTAATTAAAATGGAGGAACATTATGCATTTAAAAACAGTTTTTAGAAAAATTCATTTTAATCCTAAGAATAAAATTCTACCAAAATTGGGAATAAATATGATGAAGATTTAATTAATTATTTTAAATATAGATAAATAATATTTTTTTCTAATTTTATATTAAATTAAAATCTTAATGGAACTTTAAAATTAAATAATTTATTGAAAAGAAATAACAATTTTACAGAAAATAGTATTTTTCACTACTTCTTGAAAACCCACTATTTTTGGAAAAATACAAAAATCTCACCCTATTATAATTTTTATATTATGATTTAAAAAATTATATTTTTTTATTAAATAAAATTTCTATTTTTTTAAATTAATTATAATTATCAAACATAAAATGAAAAATAAAACCTTTTTTTTGAAGAAAATGTATTTTTAAGCATAAAATGAATTTATGAAACACTTGAGTGATTATTTACTATGAATTTATCAATAGTTTTTTATTTATTAGGTCCTATATATATATATATTTCATAATTTGGTTTTCCTATACATACCCTCCAATTTAATGGCTAGATTATATTGTTCATATTTAAAAAGTATATTTAATGGGTTGTTTAAGCTCGATGTTGCATGTCGTATACACTATCGAACATAATTTTATTATTTTAAAATATTAAAGTGTTACATTATCCCCAAATTCATTAAATTTCATCCTCAAAATTTTAAATTGTTCTTGAAAATCAATGGTTTGATATTTTAAAATTCCTTTGTGAAAAACTCAATCATAAAAAGGGTTATTAAAACATTCTCTTAAAAGAGGGAAAGGAAATAAGAAGGCAATATGAAATAACACCTAAATTGGTGAAAGTAAGATAAAATTTGGGAAGAGAAAATATATACATGGAATAAAATCATAAATAATTATTGAGAGTGATAGAGATCATTGGTCATAGTAAAACAAATGATCAAGAGTTAGTTAATGATCACAAACCATAAATATTTGATGATTTAAATGACTGTTGATTCATTGAATATAAAGGTAATAATTTTTTTTTATTTAAATATACTTTTTATAAATTTCAGGAATTATTTTACTATCTAAGAACATAAGGAAATATACTTACTTGATATGTTTCTATTCCATAAGAGCAATTTCATCCTTTGGTTTTGTAGATTCCGAGTGTAGTGGAAGCATGTGATGGGTCATGCCCAACATTGTTTTTTTATGATCTATTGTCAATTTAAGATTTACATGATGATAAAGGAAGTGATCAAAAGAATTAAATCAATTAATACATAAAATGGATAAAACATAAACACCAAAACGTAGTATCATCACATATTATTTATAAGAAATTTAAGAAAATAAAGAAATACCTTGTGAGAAATTATTTATTCATTGATGAATTTTAAAGAATATCTATATTGTACCATAATTTTTTTGTAGTAATCAAGGAAATATTCCCTCTAGAGGTGGTCCAAATGTGTTCCAAAAATATATGAACATCATGATAGGAATCTCTAGGTGCTAGAATGGAATATTATATCACTTGAGTCATTCATCTTTGGTCAACTTGATAATCACTTATAAAGGATTATATTTGATTTCTCTTGATTAGAGAGTGGAAGGAGGAGGAATATTTCTCTCTATTATTAGGATCATTCTTGGAGAAGGGAGATCTCAATGGATTCAAGAGGATTATTTGGATTTTGTTGTACACAATAAAAGAAATGAATTAGATCTCTTGAAAAATAATATAATTAGGTTTATATACTTCTAGGGTTAGAAATACACAATTAAAAAAGTTCTATTTATTATTTATTTAATCTCAATAAAACTCCATGTCTATAATAATAATAATAATAGTATTATTATTATTTATTGAAAGGAACTAAACTCATGAAAAAATTAAACATAATTTAATCAAACAATATTCAATATATATTATTTCTCATTGGACCATTAAACTCAGTCCACTATTCCTACATAATATTTATCAAGCCTTGAATAATTAATATTTATTTTATAAATAAATACACTACATTATTAATCAATAAATAAATAAATAATATATCCACTAGATAATAAATAAAAATTTATTAAATATTATACTCACATAATATTATGACGAATAACTGGTGACCAAATATATGCGATTAGACAAACAAGAATAATTATTAAACCACATATAGGAATAATATTTATTCAACTTGTTAAATAAGAAATAAATAATACATTATTTAAATGATATTCTGGATACACTTATTGTGTGACCCTCTAGGCCTCTTTCTTAGTGGAATAAGGTGAAGTAGGCTAAATTCCAAGGTTATTATCTAGAAACACGGCAAAGAACTCATAAAGAAAGAAGTTAACATTGTAATGAGATGATACCTCATACTGATGTTAATTGTGTAATATAACCACTTTATCATGATATCACCAATCTAGTAGGTTTCATACTGGTACCATCAACCTATTTTCTCAATGTATCTTTCTTTGAATTTATGAAAAACATACTTTCTTATAGAACAACACGGACATGGATTTATTTAGGATATATCATTTTCATAAAAGGTCTTAAGATATAAACTTCCATTAAAGAACATAAGGGAAAAAATCTTTCTTGCATTATTTATTAATGAAATATTACTTGCGACGCACCCAAAATATGCTACCTCACCATGAACATATGTCATCACAGTTTACATCAATACATCAGAATACATGACTTATAATACTCATTAGTAATAATATTAAAGTCCATGGATCAATAAAAACATCCATAGATATGAACATCCATTGACACATATAAATATAGATTTCCTACTAGAGGGTCTAATTATCACAATATCATACTATAGATATTACAAAGGGTGTACACCATGAGAAGTTTACTCAAATTACTATGAGTATACACCCCTGATAGCCTGAATAATTTTTTCCCAAAAAGGATTTCATCCAGCTATAGAACATATATTTAAGAATACTGCCATGGAACTTCTGGGTTATCATCATAGTGGGGAACTGCTATGACCTTTTATTGTGGCCACTACTCTTACGACATTATTATAAACTATGTTACAAATAATAGCAATCATGATGTGATAAAAAGATTATTAATATTCAAAAAAATTAATAGAGGTTATCATAAAGTATACATAATTTGGTTCAAGGGAAACAACTCCAACAGGTTATGCTTCAATCAATTTTCAATTCACCTATTAATATAAGAAATAAATATCCAGTATTGTTTTTAAGCTGGAAGCACTAAAATAATATTTTAATGGATCATAATATCCCCAAAATAATTACAATCTATTTCTACTATATTTGAATATTAACTGAAACTGAAAAGGTTACCATAAGTTAAGGTAATACAGAAAATGTATAAACCTTCATATGAAGAAATAATACATTTTTCTTTAATATTTTCACTAATGGTTCAACCAAGATCATTCCACAAATAAATAAACCTATATCCCAATTAACCTCAATATTATAAATATTAAATAAAATTTTCACCTCAAATTTGATCTCATACATTTTAACTTACATCTCATTTTTTTAATTTAATTCTTCCCAAAACAATATTTTATATTAAACTAATGGTTATATATACCTCTACCTAATAAAACATATCCTGAAACATCATTATTTAACTTAAAGTCATAAAAATACCAAAAATATCTGATCACATGATATGTTTCCAAATATTAAATTCATATTTATCCATCATATCATTTATGTAAATATAATTTCATACTAATTAGGAAATCATGTAGGCTAGTGGTAGGCACTAAACCCTTATCACCCTTCGGTTATGGGTTCAATCCTCCCAACCATGATAGATGCAATAGGTTATCACCTAAATGAGTTTTTCCTTTTTCAAAAACATTATTAATATAATTCTTATAGCATTAAATTTTTTTAATAACCCACAATTACCCCAACAAAAAATATATGAAAAAACTTAAAGGTTACCAATACACTTAAACTTATCTCAAAAAATATAAAGGCATTATTCCTTAAATACTTTTTCACTAAAACATATATAAAACCAATGGGTTATAATTCCATAATTGTTTCCCAAAATATCCTTAATCTTTATAAACACATATAAAATAAAACCTCTAAAGGGGTGTTTAAGTATTTGAACTTATGATCAACCTTAAAATCGAAAAACCATGATGGTATCCATAAATATTATGTTAATATTACATGAAGACACATAAAACTCCAAGATTAATATAATCCTTAGATGTTTCATTATTCTTATAACCAAAATACCATTGGTAAAAATACTTCTGAAATACAGTTCTTAAATCCCAATACATAAATACTTCAATGTCATGACCCGTCCCCTGGGGCCCATGTCGTCACATTTGGTATCAGAGGACGAATCCAGCCTTAAGTTCATAGTGCACTGCCTGGGTTGATATGTGGGGCCAACAACGAGGAAATTATTCTCTAAGGGGGGGGGGGGGGTGATTGTAACACCCCATAATGATAAAGGGTTAAATTACTAATGATATGACTCATGTCAACAAGGTGCACCTTCCTTTTCGGGAGCCTTTCTGATTAGAACTCCATAGTTAAGTGTGCTTGGTATGGAGTAGTAATCAGGATGGGTGACCATCTGGTATCAGAGGAGGAATACATCCTTAAGTGCGCAGTGCACTGACTGGGTTGATATGTGGGATCCACAATGAGGACGTTGTGCTCTAAAGGGGGGGGGGGGTGATTGTGACACCCCAGAATGATAAAGGGTCAAATTACTAAATGATATGACTCATGTCAACAAGGTGCACCTTCCTTTTCGGGATCCTGTCTGATTAGAACTCCACAGTTAGGCGTGCTTGGCATGGAGTTGTAATTAGGATGGGTGACCATCTGGGATGTTTTCCAGGGTGTCTATGAGTGAGGAAAAAACACACTGGAAAGGACATGTGTTGTCCTGTAGGGACTGTCATTAGTCAGATGACCCATTCAGGCACGTGGGTGGACCATAGGGTGGTCCCCACATGTCGACGAGGCAACTAGTGGTATCTAGTAGGCCAGAACCCGACAACCATGTTAAAGAGGGGTGTGTCTGTGCTGTCACCGGGGCCCAGTTGTCACATTTAAAAATAAATAATGAATTTGATGAGATTAATGTGACAACTGGGCCCCGATGACAGCACATACACCTTGCATTAACATGTCCATTGGGTCCCATCCTCCCAAGTACCACTAATTACCCCGAAGACATGTGGGCCCCACCCTAGGGCTCACCCACATGCTCAAATAGGTCATCTGACTAATAAAAATATCCACAGGCCAACACTTGTCCTATCTAGTGTGTTTTGTCCTCACTCACATACACCCTGGGAAACATCCCATATGGTCACCCATCCTGATTACTACTCCAGGTGAAGCACGCTTAACTGTGGAGTTCTAATCAGACAGGATCCTGAAAAGGAAGGTGCACCTTGTTGACATGAGTCATATCATTTAGTCATTTAACCCTTTATCATTCCGGGGTGTTACAATCACCCCCCCTTTAGAGCACGACGTCCTCATTGTGGGCCCCACATCTCAACCCAGGCAGTGCACCGCACTTAAGGTTGGGTACCACCTCTGATACCAAATGTGACAACTGGGCCCTGATGACAGCACAAACACCCCTCCTTAACATGGTCGTCGGGTTTTGGCCTACTAGATACCACCAGTTGCCCCACCAAAACGTGGAGCCCACCCTAGGGTCCACCCACGTGACCGAACGGGTCATCTGACTAATGACAGTCCCCACAGGCCAACACATGTCCTTTACAGTGTGTTTTGTCCTCACTCACAGACACCCTGGGAAACATCCCAGATGGTCACCCATCTTGATTACTACTCTAGGTCAAGCATGCTTAACCATATAGTTATAATCAGACAGACTCCCAAAAAGGAAGGTGCACCTTGTTGACTTGAGTCATATCATTTAGTCATTTAACCCTTTATCATTCTGGGGTGTTACAATAAAAATATCGGTTCTAAGGGATCGACAAGCTGAGATCATGAACACCCCAACGAGACCGGACATCGTAATCCGCACACTTCCAAGAGCGGTAAGTAACACTGATCTGTGAAACCAGTCTCACGCGGTTTCCTCCACTTTAGAAACATCCCCTACACCAATCATTCGCATGGGCCAAGAAGCTCTACTCGAAGCTTGCAACGGGTGAACAATAGACTGATAAAGGTTCATCACAGCAACCAACACTAATTTCCGACACCTTAATTCCCTCAACTCGAGTGTCGAGCCCAGTAGCACGGGATTGTCACTCGAGTAGAGGGAATTAAGGTTTCAAAAATTGGTGTTGGTTGCTATGATAAACCTTTATCAGTATACTATTCACCCGTTGCAAGCTCGGAGTAGAGATTCTTGGACCATGCGAATGCTTGGTGCATGGGATGTTTCTAAATTAGAGGGGACCGCGTGAGACTGGTTTCATAGAGCAGAGTTACTTCCCACTCCTGGAAGTATACAGATAATGATGTTTTGTCCCGTTGGGGTGTTCACGATCTCAGCTCGCCGATCCCTTAGAACCAGTATTTTTATTGTAACACCCCAAAATGATAAAGGGTTAAATGACTAAATGATATGACTCAAGTCAACAAGATGAACCTTCCTTTTTGGGAGCCTGTCTGATTAGAACTTCACAGTTAAGCATGCTTGTCCTGGAGTAGTAATCAGGATGGGTGACCATCTGGGATGTTTCCCAGGGTGTCTGTGAGTGAGGAAAAAAAACACTGGAAAGGACATGTGTTGGCCTGTGGGGACTGTCATTAGTCAAATGACTCGTTCAAGAACGTGGGTGGACCCTAGGGTGGGCCCCACATGTCGGTGGGGCAACTGGTGGTATCTGGTAGGCCAGAACCTGACGACCATGTTAAGGAGGGGTGTCTGTGATGTCACCGGGGCCCAGTTGTCCCATTTGGTATCAGAGGTGGTACCCAGCCTTAAGTGTGTTGCACTGTCTGGGTTGAGATGTGGGGCCCACAATGAGGAAGTTTTGCTCTAGGGGGGGGGGGGGTGATTGTAACACCCCAGAATGATAAAGGGTTAAATGATTAAATGATACGACTCATGTCAACAAGGTGCACCTTCCTTTTCAGGAGCCTATCTGATTAGAACTCTACAGTTAAGCAGGCTTGGCCTGGAGTAGTAATCAGGATGGGTGACCATCTGGGATGTTTTCCAGGGTGTTTGTGAGTGAGGAAAAAACACACTAAAAAGGACAAGTGTTGGCCTATGGGGATTGTCATTAGTCAGATGACCCGTTCAGGCATGTGTGTGAGCCCTAGGGTGGCCCCCACGTGTCTTCAGGGTAACTGGTGGAACTTGGGAGGCCGAGACCCAATGATCGTGTTAATGCGGGGTGTCCGTGCTATCACCGAGGCTCAGTTGCCACATTAATCTCATAAAACGCAATATTTCTTTTTAAATGTGACAGCTGGGCCCCGGTGATAGCACAAACTCCCCTCTTTAACATGGTCATCGGGTTCTGGCCTACCAGATACCACCAGTTGCCCCCCCGACACGTGGGGCCCACCCTAGGTTCCACCCACGTTCCTGAACGGGTCATCTGACTAATAAAAATCCTCACAGGCCAACACATGTCCTTTCTAATGTGTTTTTTCCTCACTCACAGACACCCTGGGAAACATCCCAGATGGTCAGCCATCCTGATTACTACTCCAGGCGAAGAACCATTAACTGTGGAGTTCTAATCAGACAGGCTCCCGAAAAGGAAGGTTCACCTTGTTGACATGAGTCATATCATTTATTCATTTAACCCTTTATCATTATGGAGTGTTACATTCAACCCCTTTTCTCCTTAATTATTGATATAACTATAGGTTATCCATGGTCATTATGTATTCAAATCCTTTATGATCATTCATAAATAAAATGTGAATTAAACATGGTATATCCCTAGGGAATTTCAAACTAGGTGTGTAGCAAGGATCATTATTGTGCACTAGGTGAAAATCAAGTAAAATCCAAATGCACTCTTTTTAGAGCCCCTAGGTACAACTATGTGAGAGCCACATCTACTTATAGTATCTAGATAGATATTTTTCTCTAAGAAAACCACATAATGTCAACCTTAACAAAACTTTAGGATGTTATCCTATACTTATAATTATCATAAAATTTATTTATAGGGTTGTGTTTCCTAATCTATGATTTTCTAAATCAAGTTACCAAGTTTTCTACTAAAATTTATCTAATTCCAACTATAAAGACCCCAACCCTAGTATCCCATAGCCGATGTCTACATTATTATATTGGTATAAGATACAATCAATCAAATCCCAAAGGACTAAATAGTTTAGTAGTCTTGGTAAACTAGAAACATGGTTGAATTTCACATTACATTTGAAAATATGAAATAAAACATAGTGAGAGTAAAAATTTTGCATCGTTGAACTCTTTAATTGATTTATTCTTCATAACCCGGGAAAGGGAAAAAAATAAGGGTGAGAAAAAATTCTCAATAAGGCCTATATAAAATGGAATCTATCATGAATAAATAATAAATAATAAATATGGTAAGGTAAATAACTATAAACACATTAAATTTAATTAACAACGTGACTATCATGATCATATGATGCATAATCAATACGAAAAGGTAAATAAATAAAAATACAATCCATTTAATTAATAACTGGAGAAAAAAATGCATCCATGGATAATATGAATGTAATAATATCATGGATAATAATGATTGAATTCTAAATGAATTAAATGATTAATATTTGATGTCATGATCTTAGAAATCATGATATCTACACCATCAATACCTTATTCGAAGATAGTTTAATCAATGGGTAGGTATACACAAAACCCATTTAAATAACACTATCCAACTAATTCGTCTTTTGAGACTACTAATGTATCTTGGGGATATATAATTTCAATCCCCACCCATAACCATATTTACAAATCATTCTTTATATATCTAATGATCAATTTAATCCATGAACAATATGACTTTTCAAAAAATATCTGTATTGAGTAAGGAATACACATTTATCAATATTTACCGTATAAATAAAATAAATTTAAAATTAAAACACCATATATAGAAATTATTTTTGGTTTAAGAAATAAGAATATCCATGATAAATAATATAGATATTTAAGGTAAATTTAATGTTCAATAATCATAAGAAAGTGAATGTTTCAAGAGAATCAAAATTAATCAGGAAATTGAATGTCAATACTTTATCTAGTCAAACTGATCATGAACCACCCATTTAAAGAATATAAATAATAACATTACAACATATACCTAATGAATTATATGTAAAATAAAGCTTTTTTGTCATTGATGAATATAAATACCATAAAAGACCTTTAAACTCATTATTAAGGAAAATATCCTTATAGCTTTGAAATTAAATTTTAAAAAACTAAACTTTTCAAAAATATTATGATTTTTTTTGTTTGAAGATAATCTTGTAAAATTTTAAAGGAAAATTCAAAAACAATGAGTAGTTATAATGGTGGAAATATTCCATCCATTTCGTGTATGTTAACACAAATATTCATTTCACATTTTTGGTAAAAATTAAAAAAATTAACTTGTTTGGGAACTGAAATAAGGATTCATTTTAAAATGATTTTTCAAAATAAATTAATTGTTAAAAATGAAATTAAATAACCATTAGATAATATTAAAATCATTCTTGAAAACATTTTTAGAAAATGTGGATTTAAAAGAAAAAGTATTTTCAACTGAAAAGAGAAATAAAGTCAAATTTTCTTGAAAAAATATTCTCAATCATTTCAAGTACCAAATATAAGATAATGTAACTATTAATTGAAAAATTAATGAAGATACATAGGTTAATAAAATGAAATTGTTTTTTTATAAAATTATAAAGCAATTAACTTCAAACAAAATTAAAGAATAAAAATCCCAATTAAAATGAAATTGAATTAAAAACCCTTAACAATTTATTAGTTTTTGATTCACAACCCCCATGAAATAAATAACTTCAAATAACACACTAAATATCATGAATATTTAGATATTAAATATATAACATTGTTTCTAATGGAATTCACACCTGTTAACTATTTTTTATTTCCAAATAGTTTTTAACTAGTTTATTCATGGAACCTAAAACACCTAATGGTTATATATCCAAAAGGACCTACATTCCAAAGGCAGATTCTCATTATTAATTTTGTCTAGAAGTGCATAAGAACTCACATTGGTCGAGAGGATGGGAGGTTGGGATCCTGAAACCTTTTTTTGGTGGAATTATTTCCTACTCTGAGTGTCTCTTATAGATGTAAGACATGTTCATGAATCCTTCATTAATTCCCAAGTATGATGTAGATCAACCTTGAATTAATGATTAATTTCCAGTATGTATGGAACTTAGAATCATCTGCATGTATCTTAGGTTCTTCATCAATGGAGATATCTGTATGAATATGAGGTTCTCCATCGATGGAATCCTTTTATGCACTACTTAGAGATTATTTGGTCGTTATTATGGGGATTCTAGTTTTCTAGAAACATAATGAGGCACTATATATTTTATTATCATCTAGGGAGACTGGAGATAATTTGGAGTTTATTGTAATCTAGCGAGACTGAGTTGTTTTGATATTGGTATAGGAAGCATGAATGGGTTTCCTATGCATCCTTTTGAAATGAATAATAACCCACTTATTTCGGTGCACTTAGTGGGGTTACATCATACATTTTAAGGTCATGTGATAAGGATCTAACCCTATAGTTTAGCATATTGTGGAAAGGAAGTTCAGGTGGAAGGTTCCTAGTCATAGTTTGGTGTGGAAATTATGCTGATGCAACCTAAAAAACATGAGAGAGATTTGGATTCTCAGGTTGAATTAAAACCTATTAGGAATGTGGTCCAAAGAGAATAGGGTAGATTTGGGGTGTTGGGTTTGGACCTCAAGGAGGATTTCTACATATCCCATTTGGAGGGGAATAAAAGCCCACATAGTTCAATGATAAGGACCTACACATATAGAGGACATTTAAGGTTTACAATATGGGGGAGTATGGACCTTTGAGATGGATAAGTTGGGGATTAATCCTAAAAATGATGACCTGAAAAGATAATATGAGAAATTTTTCAACTCATGGTGTTTTGGAGGCTTGTTTCAGGGATAAATCCTAAGGAGGATGCCTGGTGAGGGAATTATTATTGGGGATTACTTCTAAGAAGGATGACCAATGATCTTGGGCCTTAGGTGTATTTATTTTGTATCCTATTTATAACAGGAATTAGAGTTCTCATAGTTCAACTATGGCATAGGCCATGCATATTTCAAGATCATAATTGACCATTAATCCCACACGAGTCATGCTCGGTGTGATAAATAGGAAGAAACATAAGATCCAACAAACCACACACTTTTCATTATCTTCTGGTGGAAGATGAGGAGGAAGATGGTGAAAGAGGCTTGGGTTATAGCACTTTACTCTCTTCAATTTACCTCGAAGAGGGAATGTAGGTGAAGGATGCAGAGGTAGAGAGGAGTGAGACTTCAACCTCATACAAGTAAGGCTAGGGGATTAATACATGATAGATTCCCCAGAATTGGTTCTGTAGTGAGGAAGGAAGATGTCTTTCTATGATGAAATAAAACACAAGAATAATCCTATTCCTCCCTACTTGAAACTAGAGGCTCTAGGTATTAGAGATGATAAGGGAAGGACATGGTCTTAACACTTTTTTATAAGACCAAGAACTACCAGACACTATCCTTGGGGTAGGGTTCCTCATGATCAAGGGGATACATACTCACATGCACCCTGAGAACCCTGAGTGGAAACTAGATAGGTTCGGGAAACCTTTGACCATAGGAATACATACCCAATTAGAGGACACACTGGTGTGCCACTAGTCATTGTTTTGTAAGCCCAGAAGCATTGGTAGAGGTTTCAAACTGGTCCCTTTTGGAAAAAGGATCCATGGAAGAAGAGGACCTGCTATGGGTGGCTCAAAAAAGGGATTGAAGGGTGACTCACATAGGTCTTGGGAACATGTTCTCAGTGTAGGTATAATGCACAGGTGTGCCACACAGGGACTAGAATGAACTTAAATTACTTCACGTAGGGGGGGGGGAGGCTTGGACGAGCTATATATGCCTCAAAAATAGGCAAGTGGGGTAATAAAACACAGGTGGGGCTTTAGCCAAGGCACCCTACATCTCCTTATGTGTCCCTAAAAGGGTCTTGTGTAGGTCCCTAATGAGGGAATTCATGCAGGTGGTTTCTCATTAGGGGATAATGGTCCCTGTATAGGTGTCTTATGTATTTATACCCTGAAGAGACTCCAATATTACTTATCTCCTTTAATTTTCTATTCTATCATGTTTTGAAGAGTTTCCTGAGAAATTTCGTGGCACCTCGTGAAGGTGCTGTGCAATGAGAGCCCTGGGGGTTCTTCTGATTTTTCATGTTTTCAAATGTGCTTCCCAAGGGTCCTATTTATAGAAAATAGGGGACCCTGGTCAAATGATGTTGTCCACATAGGTCCAGGGAGCATGTTCCCAGCATAGTTTTCCCACATAGGGGGCATTTCACCCCTTGGGATACACATGTGGTGTGCGCAGGTGGCCGATATTGGTGTCCTATGCAAGGGGTGTGCGCAGGTGGCCGATATTGGTGTCCTATGCAAGGGGTGTGCACAGGTGGTGTGTGAAGGTCCCCTAGTTGAACCACTTAGGTGAACTTGCGTCTCCATACCATAGAGGATGTGCCCCCACACCCCTGATAGGTATCTGTGTTTGGCTATGGTCCCTTCCCACCATGCCAATCTCTTCACTTCTGTCACTAACCCACATAAAAAATAGAGAGTCACACCATGATTTTTTTGAGCCTGGTCGATGCCATCTTGGGTCACGAAACATGGAAATCCATTCTCCTCTTTATAACATAAATATTTATTTCTAATAAAACTAAACATTTTCTATCTAAGTGAGGTTAAAATATTTAATTCTACATAAAATTTCATGGAACACATTTTAAGGTGTCAACAAAATCCCCCCTTATAATTATATTTGATCAGAATGGAAAGAATCTAGTTTTAAGGTAATTTTAGGGCACTTTGATGCATTCCAACATCAATTTTGGGTTTTGAAGCTATGTTAAGTGTCGACAGATGCTCTAATTTTTTCATAATACATGGGGCAAGACAATTATAATTATACCGTTGCTATGGTTATATGAAAAGACCTACAAACGTTGTGTCTTTTTTGTCACCACCCTAATTTTTTTCCTATGATAAATGTAAAGAAGACTTAGTGGGTGAGATTTGGATTTTTCTTAGGCAACACTTTTTGAGTTTTCATCCTAATATGTTTTGTGCATTTTATCTTTTTATCACTTGATATTTCCTAAACTATATAGAGTACAGGTCTAGAGAGGTGAGACTCAACTTTTTTCTAGATTTCTCTTTACATATATTCATCCCAGTAAGTACGATGTCTCTTTTTATGGGTAGTTTACAATTGTGCAAGTCGAACAAATGAGGCTGGTGTATTAGGTCGAACAAATTTGGACATAAATTATTAAATTATAACACAAACAAAGATTGATGGCTGTGAATGTTCCAATATTCTTTAGATACTTCCAAGGGGAATCTTAAGCCATGATTTATGGTTTCTAAATCTAAAATGTGAAATATGGGAATAGATGCAGTCTCTCCAAAGGAAAAAATTACCTCTAGCTAACAAACCCCTTATGGGGGTTGTTTTATACAAGGCCAACTAGGGCACATACTACATAGTCAAGTAGTGGTATCCTTAGGATGACAGAACTGTTATGCGGGAAAATTATACAAGGACAACTAGGGAACATTCCACATAGTTAGGAAAAAGTGTTCTTAGGAATTATGACATTCTATTTCTAATGGATTAAGGGAGTTTATGAAGATTTAGATTTCTCAAGACCAAAAGGGGTGGTTTCTCCAAGTAAAGATGTATGAGAATAAATAAATCATATGTATTAGCACAAGACATGAATGGGAAACCACTTCTATACAAATTTGGTGTGTGAAGGAGGGTAAATTTTATTAGATAACCAATGTTAGGGGAGAGGCCCCTTTCTGAAAAAGGATAAAGGTATCCTATAGTTTAATGTCATGTGACATGTAGCTTAATATCTTATGGGGAGGTCATTATGCTATGCAGTTTAAATTCATGCGCCAAGGATATTATGGAGATTTAATTTAAAGGACTTTATCTTTGGATGAAAGGTTAATTATTATTTTATTCTTGGTAATTTGTTTGGAAATGTGATACTATATTCAAGTGTGATAAGAGGAAATTTTAAGCTATGATTTTGAAGTTCCTAGATCTGTGGATTGGTATGGGGAAAATAGATTATGTCTTTAGAGGAGGTCTCTCATGAAGATGAAGTTACCGCTGGTTGACAAACCCATTTGGGGGCAATTTTAAGTAAGGCTGGTCAGGGAACATATTTTATAGTCAATTGTGGCATCCTTTGGCTGACAGACCTATTATGGGGGAAACTTATACCAAACCAACTAGGGCATGTTGCAATATAGTCAGACAAAGAAGACCTCAAGAATTATGAAATTCTACTGCTAAAATCCATTGAAAGTTTTTAGAGATTCAGATCTCTGTAATAAAAAAGTTTGGTTTGTAGAGAAAAGTACCTGAATATGGAAGGGGTATTTCGAGCCATAATTTTACAAAGAAATGGTGAATTAGGTCTTCTACTTAGGCCTGACCCAAGCGTAAGAAGTATGGTGTTTGTAGTTTTTGGTCATACGACTAGGACCATAATATCATGGAAACAACATGGGTTATGAGGCCTTATCAGACCAAGGTCATTCCTGTATACTTTGAACACGAGGAAGAAAATTTTAAACCATGGTCCTAGAGACTTTCTGATCGGGATAAAGGAAATGGGAAAAAATGTGATGGATCACCATTGACTGAATTTAAATCACAGGTTCTAGCCTATTGTCATCAAATATTACAAGGAAAAAGTAGGTTTATCCCAAGGAAATAATTAAAACTGTTTGAAAAAAATATTCAAATAGTGTAATACTTTGGCTAAAGAACCCATTATGAGGGCTATTTGAGGAAAGGCCAATTAGAGTGCATACTGTATAGTCAGACAAAATATATCTCAAGTATCCAACATTCCACCACTAGAAGCTGAGGAAATATTATGAAGATCTTATAGTGTTCGAGATTAGCAGTATGACATGCAGAAGGAGTATGTATAAAAACAAAGGAAGTGTTTGGACTAATATTGGTAATGAGTTGGAATTTCCTTTCATAGATATAACTCATATATAGAAGGGGGGAATCCCTATTTCCTTGGTGGGTTTCTTAATGGGGGGACCCAAAATCAAAGATTCTTTATGGAACTTTTCTTATATACAGGTGGGAGAATTTTTATTTACCTTGGGGATAGGAGTAGGAAATGAGGACTAGATCTCACTATGTTTCTCATTGGAATAAGAATCTAGCCACACGTAGTTATTGAGGTACCATGTAGTTTAAAGTCATGAAATGATGATATTGGCCATGCAGTTTAACATTATACGGTAAGGATGAAGGTGAATCGACATGAGAAACAAAGGAATATTGGAGTTGGATTAGGGTGTAATACACAAGTGTTAATGTGTATCTTTTTAAAGAAATAATCAAGCCACACGTAGTTCTAAAAGTATTCCATGTACCGATTGAATTCACATGTGGACAAAATGGGGAATTTTTTTGAATATAGTTTCATGCATAGGGTGAGAACCCATATTGGATCCTCTCATGTAGATATGAATCATACTTATAAGAGTGGGGATAATTTACCATTTTGTGTTGTGGATGGGACTAAGATCAAATATTTGGAAGTCACTACATATCACATAGGGATGAGAATCAATCCATACAAAGTTCTTGAAGAACCATGTAGTTTATCATCATGTAGAACAAACATCTGGTGTGTCTTTTGGGGTCTTGTAGCTAGGAACAATGTATCCCCAATTGGAATTGATACACCTTATTTGTGTGGATAATTTATTTATCAAAATCCTAAGCTCACATGAGCTGTGATTTGTGTGAGGAACAAGGAGTGGTAAATATTTCTTCTACAACATAAGGGTAACACAAGTTAAGGATAGGGTAATTTTAATTAGGTAGTGGATGGTCTAGGAAATAGGATCTAGACATCATTATGAATCTCATTAGGACTATAATCACACCATACATAGTTCTTTAAATCCCATGCAGTTTAACATCATATAGTAAGAACAAATGAAATGACGTGAATGGATGAGAATGTTATGATTGGGGCCAAAGATAGAAATCTAGGTGTCACTACATATCCTACTGAAGAAAGAATCAAACCACACATAGTTCTTGAAAAGTTTCATTGTGATGGTATAATCTATATATTGGGAATGCTGGATTTTTCATTTCAACTAGACCTAAGATTGGAGATCTGGGTGTCACTACGTATCTCGCTAGAACAAGAATCAATCCACGCATAGTTCTTCAAAATGGTTCCCCCACACCAATAGGGTTTTGATGTGGGGAAATGAGATTTTTAATTTTATAGGATGAAGGTCCATTCCATAATACAAGGTTTAGGTGTCATTAATCATCCTATTATAATAGGGATCAAGCCACATGTCCTGTAAAGATTTCCTATGCAGATCTGATTCATGAACGAGGAATATGAAGGGGTTTTTTTTCTTTCCTCTATCGCAACTAGACCCATGATAGAAGATCTAATAATCATTATATATCTCTTCTTAATGATAATTAAGATACACGTAGCTCTATAAAATGTTCCCTATGTAGGACTGATCCGTACACACATGGAGTGAAGGAGTTTTTGATCACTTAAATGTAGATGGAACCAAGATTGGAGACATAAGTGTTACTACATATGTCAATAAAATGAGAATCAAGACATAAGTAATTCTTGAAGATCCATGTAGTTTAACATCATGCAAATGGGATTCAATAATTTTGGCAGTTTCACCTATAAAGGGTGCAATACTTGAGGAATCATAAGGTCAAGAACCTTGGGAACTTGGGGGTTTCTTAACGTCAAATGAGAGAGATTTTAACCATGTAGTTTAATGTCATGCAGTAAGGATGAATGATATATTGTAGTTTTGGGTCGTATCACTAGGACCTACTATGCAGTTTAATGTCTTTTAAGGGGAAATATATGGTTTTATATATTTTAATGCCCTAAAACAAGGACATATGATGGTACTATGTAGTTTAACATCATGCAGCTAGGAAATTCAGTCATGTGATTACATGAAATATATCTTTAGAGATCATGCATTGGTTAAAGTTTTGTTGAGCTCTCCATCTAGTTATATTAAAGAATATGATTCATTAGAGTGGACCTTGTCTATAGAGTAAGGTCCCTCCCATTTCGGCTCATGATTTGGAGACTTCTTTCCTGGTATCGTTAGAGTCTTAAGGACCGAAACCAAAACTACATGGAGAAATGAAAAGAGACAGAACTTATTGTTAAAGGATTATGCTATCTGATTCTGATATAATTCCAAATGATGTAAGGTATAGAATCTCCTCTCATATAGAAACTCTAATTCATCTTGTCATTTTTGGTATTTCTCATCCATAGATTACTTGTCACAGATGGAAGTACAGAGTGATAGAAATTGAACCTCAATGAGTAGGACTACTTTTGTTCCATACACCAATGAGTACGAGGTTTCCATTGTTTTAGTATAGGTTATAGTTTGATAGTCCCACAAGGAGTGAAATATATTGTTAGGTAACTAATTTTTATCTTTATACACCATCTTCTGGAGTATGTTCAACAAAGACTTTTTGAAAGCGTCTCTCTATCTGTAGGCTGCTGCATGATTGTGAGACGAATGGTTAGATTTGATATTGTACTCCCGATATAGATTTTACAATTCGGTGGTGAAACACACAACTGATTTTCTCCTATCGATCGGTCAAAGTTCTGATGCTCTGCTAATGTGTATAGCAGCACTCGGGTCGAATCCTCGATGATGATATTTTTTAATAGTCAATTGTTTTTAGTTAATTGTATTTTGATTGGGGGGGGGGGGTGTTTGCAGAGCATAAATGAAGTGATTAATTATTTGTGTTTGATTTAAAAAATTTATAAAGATTCTGGTGAGTTCATCATTAGGTAGTTAAGCTTGTGATATCCTTGAGCTTTGCTTTATATTGGATTAAATTAACACCCATGTGACAAGTTGACGTTGATTGGAATTACTAAGTGTTACAGCTTTAATCAAAGACTTAACTTAACTAGGATTCTAACCTCAATAAGTACTTGATTTTTTAGTGTATTTATGGTTCCAATATTCCATGGAATCCATATGTTAAAAAAACAATTCATTAATCCATGACATTCTAAGTTCAACATACAAAATCTTAATTTGAAGAATATTCATAGAGAAAAACCTCTCAATCACTTAACATACCAAAATTATAACTCACCCAAATGATAGATTTACTCAGCCATTGAAATGATTAGTAATCTGGTTATACTTATTATGATGATATATTAATAATATAAGAAAAATAAAGGGATAATAAAAGAGTTTTGCGTTGAACACACACACATGAACAATGATGAGAATTAAAAACGAACTTTAGATTGAATGAGAAAGAAAAATAAGGGAAGTGGATTAAACTGTATTTAAACTATTTTAAGAACATTAATATTAAAATACATAATTTTGATGATAATAAGAGATATTGAAGAAGAAGCTTGCATTAAAATCGAATTACAAAGAAAGTGACTTACAAGATTACAGAAATGAAGAACACAAAAGTAAATGAAAACAATGAGAGAAGGAAAGGTCTATCAAGTAAAAAATTGAGTATGGAAGGTCTTAGAATTTACTTGGAAAGGATTTGGTCATTCCAATATGTGATACTCTCTTCTTAAATGGAAACTCTTTTCAAGGAGAGGAGTGGGGTGTATTTATAGCACAATGTTTTGGGCTGTTTGCATTCCAAAACTGCCCCTCCACTTGCATCGCCAATTTGATAAATTAGACAGCTGAATATCAAGATATGATATTATTACAAGTTGTAGATACATATACCCTATGTCTAATCTGAACATTTTGTGGCCATTTTACTTAAGGAGCCAAAGTTATGTCCGTTTGATTAAACAAAGTTAATCTGTCCATTTTAATTCAAACCGTTTAAAGTCCAAAATGTGAATGGGTTTTTGAATAGGAAGATGCCTTCAAATCCAAATGATTTCTTCAAAAACGTTGACCGTCTATATCTCCTATTTCACAATGAAAACTTTTATCTTGATTTGATGATTACATCATGAGATTTGTATGAATAGTGTCTAGATTTTAATTCCCAGATAGAATGGCGGGATGGACTTAAAAGCATTAGCTGGGCCCCTTGTTCTTGGAGTTGGGCCCTATAATTTTTATATTTTACTCCTTGAATTTTTATCAAAATGTTTCAGGAGAATTAATGAATTTTCAATTCTGGATTGATCCCAGTAATTCAATCTTCATGGATGGTCCAGTTTCCTCACAGATTCTGTGGGCCTTCTTGTGTGGTCCATATGAGCCTTCAAATGGCAGAGTTGGCCCATGATCCCTTATAATGAAATGTTGGATATTGAATTAGGAATACTAAAAAACAATAACCACACAATTTGGGTAAGTAGGGTGATAGTTATAAATAAAATAGTAAACTGACTCAATTGGACTAATTCTAAAAATGCTCAAAAAGTATACTTAATATTTCACACAAATTATGCACATTTCAAATAAAATAAGTAAAGGGAGTATATAATAAGTTATGAAAATATTAATAACATCAACTCCCCAAAACTTAGTCTTGTGCATTTCCTCATGTTCAACAAATATAAAAAGATAAAAAAATTATTTTCACTCACCAAAAAATATTAAAATTTTGTTTTTGCCAATCTTGGGAGGTTTAGACTATTTCACTCATCGATATTGAATTACACATCAAATTTTTACAGAAACAATTTTACAAAAACAACTATTTTTTTTCATGCTCAAATTTAGAAATGGAAAATGTGGACACTCAAAACTCACACCTCTCAAGATGATAAAATTCATTTGTGGAGGTTCACTCTTTCACCAACCAAAAGTGAAAATATTAGAGTTTGAAAGAGATATCAGCTTTCAATCCCTATCCAAAGTGCACAAGAATCAAGAGGTATTTTGATGGGTTTTTTATGTAACTATGGGACTGTAGGAATATATTGTCCAAGAGAGAGAAGAAGAAGGGTAAAACACCAACATGGAAAAAGCAATGCACAATTTTTTTTGAAATGAGACATGAAAGGAAATGAAAACACATATTTATGTGGGAATGAAAATGTAAAATAAAACACAAAAGTGGAAGGAAATATAAAGGTAATGAGAAGATGTAATATTTACAAAACACAAAACTTCTCCCAATTACATAATAATATAATGCAAGTGTTCTTTTTTTTTTCTTTTTTTCTTTTTTTTTCAAAAGTTGAACTTGAAACAGATCTCACACTCATATCCCAACCCAAGATTGATCTCCTCATGACACTAATTGTAATAGTTATAATAAGATCAAAGGATGATAAATAGTGATTTTTGACCCACCTAAGACACAACCCCTTCTTATTTTCATTTTTTTTATTTTTTTGATTTTTTTGATTTTTTTTTGATTTTTTTGAACAATTTTCAATTATACAAGATAAAAATATTTACATTCCTAAACCCCAATGAAGGAAAAATTCTCCCCCACACTGAAATGGATGCTTTCCCTCAAGCATATGATAACAAGGTGAAATCAAAAAAGGGTACCCAAAATGAAATCCATTCCCCCCCACAATTAAATTTCAAAAAAATTATGCAATGAAAATAAATGTTGATATTGGGTGGGAAAAGATATTGGGATTGTAATGTGGATATCAAAGAAAAGGATTTCATAGGATCTAATGGGCTTCAAAAGGAGGATTAATGCAAGGGAAATGGAGGCTATTTGGCTATTGTGATTCTCATGTGGTTCAGAAAATTACTCTATCGTATTAATGCACACTAAATTAAGAAATTTAGCTTGAATTCCCACAAACTCAAGACTCACAAATGGGGGTAAAAAAACTCATTTTGTAAAGATGGCCATAGGTGGCCTTGGCGTGAAAGATAATTTTTTTCCTCATAGTTGGGGAAAATAAGTTTCTAAATCAAAATGTTAGCAATAAATATTTTTTGGTTTTGACACAATATTCTTTATCCAAAGTCATGATGAAAATGAAAATTTTTTGAGATGAAAACATGTCTTTTGACTCCCCAAAAAAGTAGGAAAAAGTTTCAAAACTCAATGGTGAGTAAGAATGACTCTTGATTTTTTTTTATTTTTTTTTGTTATGATGATTTTTTTGTTTTTTTTGTTTAGTTATTTTTATTTTTTAATAAAGAATCACCCACACAGAAGAGAAAGAGAAAAAGAAAGGGTTTGATAAAGAAAGTGGTAAAAAAATGAAATACATAGGAAGAAGAAGAAAGTGGTAGAGGGATAAAGAGAGATATAGAGAGTTAAAGGGAAATATGTGCCCCTGGTTTGGATTTGGTGGGTTTCCATCTCCATCTAGTGGTGGGTCGACTGTAGAAGTTGGGGATCTAGTGGAAGTCGATGTCGATCCAAGATTGTGCATCCTCTCATGGTGATGCTTTAACTGATGTCCATTGACCATGAATGTCCTTTTGGAAGAGGGGTCTTGGAATTGCACTGCACCAAATGGGTAAACATTAGTAATAACAAAAGAACCTTCCCAACAAGAATTAAGATTATGTTGGTGAATCCAAAATTGATAATTAAAGATCATTATATTCTCACCTTTATGTAATAACTTTCTTAGGATGTGTTTTTCATGGATTGCCTTGAATTTTTCTTTGTAGAGATTAGAAATCTCATAAGAATCAAGTCGAAGCTTCTCCAATTCAGCCAATTGTAACAATATTTATTCACCAGATTTTTCACAATCAAAATTACAGGTTTTCACAGCCCAAAAAGACTTATGCTGGATTTCAACTAGTAGATGACATGATTTACCAAAAACTATCCTAAAAGGAGACATCCCAGTGGGCGTTTTATAGGCAGTTTGATAAGCCCAAAGTGCTTCACCAAGTATTTCAGGTCATTCTTTTCTGGTGGGTTTTACAATTCTCTCAAGCACTATTTTCACTTATCTATTAGAAATTTCAGCCATGCCATTTTTTTGGGAGTGATATTAAGTTGAAGTTTTATGTACAACCCCATTCTTTTTCAAAAGAGATTCCATGGTTCTATTACAAAAAATGGGTTCCTAAGTCACTGATCAAGGAACATGGCATGCCAAATCTATGGAAGATGTGTGTCTTTAGGAACTCACTAACAGTATGTGAATCATCCTTTCTAGTGGGTTTGGCCTCAAACCAACTAGAAAAATAATAAACCATAATAATGATGTATGACAATCCATTGGAAGGGGGGAATGATCCCATGAAATTGATACCCCAAACATTGAAGATATCACAAAAAATTAAAGTCTTTTGGGGAATTTAATTTATATTTGAAATTGTACCAAACTTTTGGCAAGTGGGACATGATTTACAGAACTCATGTGAGTCATTGAAGAGTGAAGGATAGAAGAATCCAGAGTTTAGGATCTTTCGGGAGGTCCTTTGTGGTCCAAAGTGGCCACCACCAGGCATTGAGTGACAAAATTCTAAAATGGAAGAATACTCATTTTCATCGACACATCTCCTTATTACCATGTCATCCCCAGTTTTCCAAAGTTTATTTTCTTCCCAAAAATTGTATTTTGAATCACTTTTCAACTTTATTTTTTTTCTTTTAATTTTTTAGGAAAAAAATCAAAAACCAAGTAATTTTCAATTGGGGCATACCATGGTATTTTTGGAGTGAGAGATGAAAGGTGCTCAGTGGGGAATTCAGGATCGATGATTTCAGAATGAGAATAATTAGAAATTCTACTCAAGTGATCATCCAAAAGGTTTTCTTTTCCGGTTCTATCTTTGATTTCAAGGTCAAAATCTTGGAGAATCAGGATCCACCTTATTAGCCTTAGTTTGGAATCACTTTTCTTGAGTAAGAACTTTATAGTATAATGGTATGTGAAGATAATGATTTTGGAACCAAAGAGATAGGGCCAGAATTTATCTTAGGCAAAAACAACTACTAAAATTTCTTTTTTAGGGACATTGTAGTGAGATTTAGTTTCATCCAATGTTTTTGAGGCATAATAGATGACATGAGGAATTTTTTATCTTCTTTGACCAAGAACATCCCCAACGACTCTATCAGAAGCATCACACATCAACTCAAAGGATAAGGACCAATCTAGGGGTTGGATTATCGGGACAGATGTAAGAGAAGTTTTGAGTTCAACAAAGGCTCTCTTGAAAACCTCATCTAAATGGAAAATGACATCATTTTGGAGAAACTGAGTGAGTGGGAGGGAAATTCTACTAAAGTTATGGATGAATCACTGATAGAAACCAACATGAATAATTAATGAAGAGATGTCTCAAACAGATTTGGTTTCAGGAAGTGATTGGATCACTTCAATTTTGGAGGTTTTAACTTCAATACCCTATTTTGAATATACGTGTCGTAGAACAATCCCATTTTCAACCGTGAAGTTAATTTTTTCAAAATTTAACACAAGGTTACACTTAACACACTTTTGAAGGACTAGAGAGAGTGAATTAAAGAAAGATTCAAATGACTCACCATAAATGGTAAAGTCATCCATGTAGACTTCCATGCAGTGTTTAATAAATTTAGAAAAGATACTCATAATAAACCTCTAGAATATTGCAGGAGCATTGCAAAGGCCAAAAGGAATTCTCTTATATGCATATGTTCTAAAGTGGAAAGTGAAAGTGGTATTTTCATGGTCCTGATGTGTGATTGGGATTTGGAATTTGTCAGTGTATCCATCAAGAAAGCAACAGTGTGACTTTCCAGCTAATCGTTCTTGCATTTGATCAAGTAATGGAAGAGGGTAGTGATCTTTTCGTGTTTCAATATTCAATTTCCTATAGTCGATGTACACATGCCATTTGTTCTTCACTCGAGTTGTGACTACTTCTCTATGATCATTTGTGACAACAGTTATCCCACCCTTCTTAGGTACAACATGAATTGGAATAACCAATTCACTATTAGAAATTGGGTAGATAATACCATCTTAAAGAAGCTTAGTGTTCTCTTCTCTAACTACCTCAAGGATGAGTGGATTGGGTCTTCTTTGTGGTTGTCTAATTGGTTTGGATGATTCCTCAAGATGGATGTGATGCATGCAAAGGGCATGGTTGATTACTGGTATGTCATCTAGGGTCCAACCTAAGGCCTTTTTGTTTTCCTTTAACACTTGAACAATTTTATACTCCTCAGTTTTGGTAAGTGAAGAAGAGATAATAAAAGGATAAGAGTGATCATGGAAAAGGAATGCATATTTCAGGTGTTTAGGAAGAGGTTTCAGATCAGTATCATATTTCATTTGTGGGTTAGAAAACTTAGTAATGGAGGAAGGGACTTCAGTTGCTTCAGATTCATTCTCCTTAATACTGTCCAAGGTGGAGTAGTTGAGACCAGAGTGATGTGGAATGCAAGATACTTTTCAAGTTCCTCTAGATTGATGAAGTCTATGAATGAGAGGTCTATATCAACTTTACCATTTATAACTTGGTTAATCATGGTCCATATTTTACAAGATCCTTTCTCATTATAACATGATAAACATGATGGAATGAGGTTCAATTGACTCTTAGAAGTATCCTCAGAAGCATGGATTGAGAATGCAGAGTGATCCTCATATGGGTATCGAATGGCTTAGAAAATTTTGAACTTAACCAGTTGGTCCCCAAATTCCATGGATAAGATGTCTGAATGGACATCAATTTTGGTTCTAGGAGTCACGAGGAATGGTCTTCCTAGAATAAGGAGAGATCGAGAAGAGTTCGTCTCACCTTCCATGTCAAGGATATAGAAATCAGAAGGGAAGATAAGATCATCTACATGAACAAGGACATCATCGATTATACCCTTAGGAATAGCAGTGCTTCAATTAGCTAACTGAATGACAACACCCATTGGATGTAAGCGGCATAGACCAAGGATGTAGAAGATATATTTGGGCATGACATTAATTGAGTCTCCTAGGTCTATGAGTGCATCATCTAAGTTGGAACTTACAATTTTGCATGGAACCGTAGAGGTCGCTGGATCCTTTAAATTTATTGGAATAAACTGTTGGGTGGAAAAATTTTCAAAGGTCCCAAGTTTCCTTTTGTGGGTGAAAAATTACTTAAGAAACTTATCATACTTAGGTATTTGTTTTATGTAATCTAAAATGGGTATTTTAACTTCAACATGCCTAAACATGTCGTGTATTTCAAAATCGGGTTCAAATAACTTCTTTGGCGTAGAAAAAACTTGAGGAAAATAAATTGGATTCTTAAGTGGAATGGAAGGAGGTGAGGGAATGGATTCAGGTTCCTTTTCATATTTCTTTTTCTTTTCATTTTCTAGGTCAACATTTAAAGGGGTGTTGGAGGACTTATCTTAAGGCATAGAAATTTAATTTCCTGATCTAAGTGCAATTGCACTTATATTACCCTTGGGGTTGGGTAATGGTTGAGCTAGAAGTTGGGAATTATTGGATGGTTTCTACTGACTAAGGTAGGATACAAGTTGACCAATTTGGGTTTCAATGTTCTTGTGGCTGGAATGGGTGAAGGAGGCAAGATCTTCCACTACACTTTCCCATGTTTTCTTTCAAGAAGAGGCTTGTCTCGAATTGGGATTACCTAGATTTTGGTTCTTGGGAAAGCGATTGTATTGGTTTTGGAATTGGGAAGGCTCACTAGGATATTGGAATCCAGGAGGACGATTGTTCCTTTGAGGTTGAGGAATAAAATGATAAGGTTGTTAGAAGTTACCAACACCTTGACCATATTGGAACTGGTTTGGGTTTTGATGAGGGAATTGAGGGGTATGAGAGAAAGAATTACCATACCTTAGGCCTTGGTTATAGGAAGAAGATAAGGGCTCAGAGTGATGTTAGTTGAAGTTTCTAATAAACTGACCCAACTGTTAAGGGTTGGTGTTCCTCTGAGCATATGCTGCATTGAGCTCCATTGGTCCAGATGAATCGGATCGATCCTCTTGATGTTGTAGACATGTGTTAGTTGGATGAGATGGAGAGTTGTAGATTTCACAGTTTTTGACAGGTCCAAGAAACATTGATTGTGGAGAAGATGAAGTTGGGGATTTGGTAGCCACAACTAGTTGTCGCACAAGACCTGTAAGTTCACTCATCCACTCTGTCATCTTTTTCGGCTCTATCGATTGACTATCTTGGGCTTGTTTGACTTGAGAATGTGCTCAAGTATTGAATTGTTGTGTGTTCGCATCCATGTTGCTTATGAGATCTCTTACAGCTATTGGAGTTTTATCCACAAGAGCACTTCCACTTGCGGCATTAATGAGGGTTCTCTACATATATAGTAACCCCTCATAGAAGTATTGGATCAAGAGTTGGTCAGGGATTTTGTGGTGTGGGTAGGTTTCAATAAGCTTTTTGAACCTCTCCCAATACTCATGGACTGATTAATTTGTGAATTGACGAATACCACTTATTTCCTTTCAAATAGAAGCAGTATAAGAAGCAGGAAAGAATTTATCAACAAATAGTCACTTCATGTCATTCCTTGTGGTTATGGAACCAGGAGGGAGGTAGTAAAGCCATGACTTGGTAGTGTCATATAGGGAGAATGAGAATTATCGTAGTTTGATTTTTCCTCAGAAACCCCTTGAGGCTTCATGGTAGCACACACTACTTGGAAATCTTTAAGGTGGAGATGTGGATCCTCACCGGATAGCCTGTGGAAATGAGGAAGAAGATGAATCAAACTCGATTTGAGTTCAAATTCATCCTATATTTTTGGATATTGAATACCAAGAGGTTGGTAATTCATATCAGGGGCAACAAGTTATTTAAGTTTTTTCCCTAGGATTATCCATATCTAATTCAACTGGTTGGACAAGTATTGGTTCTTGAATGAGTTGATTATCTCTTAAGTTCCTCCTAAGTTGGAAAAAAGTTTGCTTAATTTTAGGGTCAAAAAAATCCGAGGGATTTTTTGGGAGGGTACGGGGTATTTTGAGAGATTTGGAAGAAAGATGAAGATAGTTTTTCTTTATATTTTTTTAGTTTATGATTTTTATGAGGAAGGTGGGTTTTTCTTTGTTTTTTTTTCATTTTTTTTTTCAATTTTGATTTTTTAAAATAACTAGAAACTAAAGAATAATTAATTACACCATCCCCGACAATGACACCATTTGAAACACATGACCGATTGTTTCCTATTGACCGATAAAAGTTCCGATGCTCTGCTAATGTGTATAGCAGCACTCGGGTCAAATCCTCAGCGATGATACTTTTTAATAATAGATTGTTTTTAGTTAATGGTATTTTGATTGGGGGGGGGGGGTTGTTTGAAGAGCTTAAATTAAGTGATTAATGATTGTTTTTTTATTTAAAAATTTGATAAATATTGGGGTGAGTTCTTTATTAGGTAGTTAATCTTGTGATATCTTTGAGATTTTCTATATATTGCATTAAATTAACACTTGTCACAAGTTGACGTTGATTGGAATTCCTAAGTGTTAAAGCTTTAATACAAGCCTTAACTTAACTAGGATTCTAAACTCAATCAGTACTTGATTTTTGTAGGTTATTTATGGTTCCAATAACCCATGGAATCCATATATTAAACAAAACAAGTCATTAATCCATGACATGCTAAGTTCAACATACACAATGTTAATTTGAAGAATATTCATCAAGAAAAATCTCTCAACCACTTAACATACCTAAATTATAACTCACCATAATGAGAGATTTAATTATCCATTGAAATGATTAGTAATCTGGTTATAATGATTAATATGATAAATTAAGAAGATAAGAAAAATAAAGGGATAAGAAAAGAGTTGTGCGTCGAACACACACACAAGAACGATGATGAGAATTAAAAACGAACTTTAGATTGAATGAGAAAGAAAAAGAAGGGAAGGGGATTAAACTGTATTTAAACTATTTTAAGAAAATTAATATGAAACAACAGAAGGTGGATGGTAATAAGAGATATTGAATAAGAAACTTTCATTAAAATAGAATTACAAAGAAAGTGAATTACAAGATTACAAAAATGAAGAACACAAAAGTAAATGAAAACAAAGAGAGGAGGAAAGGTCTCTCAAGTAAAAACTTGAGTATGGAAGGTCCTTCCAAGCCCTTATAAGGGATTTGGTCGTGCCAATATGTACTCCTCTCTTCTAAAATGAAAACTCTTTGCAAGGAGAAGAGGGGGATGTATTTATAGCCCAATGTTGTGGGATGTTTGCATTCCAAAACTACCCCTCCAATGGCATCACCAATTTGATAAATTAGATAGCTGAATCTATAGATATGATCTTCTTAAAATTTTTAGATAAATATCGCCTCTTTCTACTCTGAAAATTGTGCGGCCATTGGACTTAAGGAACCAATGTTATGGCTGGTTTATTAAACAAAGTTAATATTTCCATTTCAATCCAAACTTTTTGAAGTTCAAAATGGGAATGGGTTTTTGAATAGGAATATTCCTTCAAATCCAAATTATTTCTTCAAAAAAGTAGGAAAAATATATCTACACTTTAATACTGAAAAATATCAGCTTTATTTTATGATTACATCATGAGATATGTCATGAATAGTGTCTGGATTGTAATTCTCAGACAGAATGGTGGGCTGGACTTTAAAGAATTATTTGGGCCCCTTGTTCTTAGAGTTGGGACCTGAAATTATTATGTATTACTCATTGATTTTTTATAAAAATATTTTAGGATAATTAATGAACTTTAATTTCTAGATTGAGGCCAGTAATTCAATCTTCATGGATGGTCCAGTTTCATTACAGATTTTGTGGGCCTTATTGTGTGGTCCATATGAGCCTTCAAATCGTAGAGTTGACCCATGATCCCTTCTAATGAAATGTTGGATATTGAATTAGGAATCCTAAAAAACAATAATCACACAAGTTAGATCAGTAGGGTGATAGATATAAATAAAATAGTAACCTGACTCAATTGGGATACTTCTAAAAATGCTCAAAAATTATACTTAGAATTAAAACATTAATATTTCACACAAATTATGCACATTTCAAATAAAATAAGTAAAGGGAGTATATAATAAGTCATGAAAATATTAAAAACATTAGGTGGAGTATAAATTGGTGCCATTTTCTATCAATATTGTATAAGGGACATCAAATATAGTAATGATGTTGGCTTTGATGAGGCTAACAACTATTTTGGATCTTACGTCTTTGAGGGGTATTTCCTCAACCCATTTGGAGAAGAAGTCGGTATTGGTAAGGATGTACTTAAACTACTTGGTCATAGCTGGAGGATATGGTCCAACAACATCCATCCAACATATTTAAAATGGTTAGGAGTATTTGTCTTTATGTAGAAACTCTGGGGGTTGGTGTATGAAGTTGGCATGCACTTGGAAGGAATGAAATTTCTTGGTAAATTCTGTACAGTCCCATATCATTGAATCCCAGAAGTATCCAAGACTTTGGATTTGATTAGAAAGCATGTACCCTAATTAGTGGGCACCACATGCTCCTATATGTATGTCTTCTATAAAACCCATAGTATCTTCTCCATCGATTCATCTAAGAATGAATCCATAAAAGTCTTGTTTATAGACGACTTTATGGTGATTTGGTCCATCATAAAGATTGAAATTGGATACTCACTAATGGATCTTCTCACTTCCAGTTTTATCCAATGGGAGCACCCTATACTAAAGGTAGTCTATGATGGGTTTCATCCATCCTATGGTAGGACCATACAGCTTAGGTATGGGACTAATTTCATTGATATCTTCTAATTTGATCTAAACAAAAGGTGAAACTATTTGGTATTGGTAAATGCTAATGACTGTTTCATCCTGATTTGGGTCTTCCAAAGCTATAGCTACATTTGGAAACACATCTTCCATGGGAATTCTATGATCGTGGGATGTGATTAAATATTGGATTTGAGGGAAATTCTTCAATTAACCTTTGTAAATAGTCAAATAGGGGAATTATTTCCTTTTTTCTGATAGTATAACCCCCCTTGATCTGCTTGATTACCAAATCTGAGTCACCTTTCACCTCCTGGTGGTTCACCAATTTTTGAAGCACCAATTCCAGGCCTGCAATAAGATCCTGATACTCTTACTCATTATTGGTACAAACCATTGATAATATGAAGGAATATGGTAACACTACCTTCTCCATGAAGATGAACCCAATCCCAATCCCTATTTTATTAAGTATAGTGTCTTCCATTCTTCTTACTGTTGGGATTATGGAAGCACAATCAAAGTACATTTCCCACATTTGGGGTCCATCTTTAATAGAAAAGACATCTTCATCTAGAAAATCATCATTCAATGTCATCGCTTCCGTAGATGGGTGATCTACAAGGAAATATTCCAAATCCTGGACTTGCACTGATTTTTGAGACACAAACTATATATCAAACTACTATAGAATACCACCCACCATTCCAGACATCCTATCAACATAGGATTATTGAAGACGAATTTGAGTAGGTTATTATGAGATAACAATTGGATCTCATAGTGATTCAAGTAATGTATCAATTTTTGAATGGAAGAGATCAATTCTAGAAAACTCTTTTCAATATCTGAATAAAGAGTCTTAGCATCAAGCATGGTTCGAATGAGGTAATAAAGATAGTTTTTATTCTTACCATCATTATTTTGTGCAAGGATAGTTCCCAATGAGTTCTCTAAGGACTTAAAATATAGAATGAGTGGCTTTCCTTCAACATGTAAAATTAATACTGGTGGGATCAAGAGGTCTTTATTGAGGTTGTCAAGTTTTTCTTGTTAGTCACTATTCCACTGATATATGACCCCTTTATTTATCAATTTGGAGAAGGGTAAACACTTTCATGAAAGGTTAGCTATGAAACAATAGGTTCTGGCCAAGTTTCCTTGAATTCCTCTCAACTCATTCAAGTTTTTAGGAGGCAAAATGTTATGTATACCTTTAGTATTCTCCGGATCAACTTTGAAACTATTATTGTGTACAAATAAGTAGAGATATTTTCCTAAATTTCAAAGGGCTCATATTCAGGTTATACAGTCGAAGCTTGCTGAAGATGGTCTCTAGGTCATCCAAGCGGTCAGAACATTGTCAACACTTGACCAATATATCATTAACATATCATGCAAAAAACTTTACCAAGAAAGGTTTAAAGATGTGATGCATGGAATGTTGGTATGTGTAACTAGAATTATTTAAGACAAAGGGAATTACTCTATACCAGAATACTCCTTAATATGTTCTAAAAGATTTGGCCTTTTCATATTCTAGAACCATACTAATTTGGTTATACCCTAAATAGACATCCATGAAGGATTGGGCTTGATAAACTTTTGTTTCATCCATTAGGATTTCTATAATTGGAACTGGGAAATAACCTTTGGGAAAATGCCAATTTAGATATCTGAAATTGATGAAAAATATGATTTTACCGTTCTTCATCTTCATAGGGACCATGTTGGATAGACATTTTGGATATTGTACCTCTCATATAAAATCAGACTTGATGAGATTTTCCACTTTTGACTCAATTTTACTGGCATGAGTTGGGTGTGTCCTTCTGGTTTCTTGCTTGTATCCTCAATGATATTCTAGTAAAACCAACTAACCAGTGACCCCCTTAGGTTCAATGTCTCAAATCTCTATGTAATTATAGGCAAACTCATCCCGACGCTGCTTTAGGAAGGAGGTATATACTTCATTTTCTTCAAGATTAATGGACACACTAATCAAAATGGGGTTTGGATCTTCTTTTATACGTATATTTATCTCCCCAATTTTATCCACATTGGTAGAGACACCTTTCACAAATGATGGAGGTGAATCCCCAAGAGCTTTGTCTTATTCCTCTTTCTCATGCTTGAATTCTTTCACTTCTACCTGGGAGGTAGGTGATGAAGTAAAAATATTTGAGTTATGGGGGGAATCATTTTTTGACATCTAGAAGATGAAGAAATCATTCTTGGATCAATAAATATTGAATGGACTTTTTGGATATATGAAGGGAAAATATGGGATTGAGAATAAGATTCCATATCTTTTTATATTAGTGTGATAACCTCTTCCAGTCTAATTGATGGAGTTGGGTTTTTTTGAAGCTTAGGGCATGAAATGAAGACATTTCCATCCAAACTCTTATCACTATCTAGAGAGTTGGCAACTTACCATGCACTATTAGTTTCAGTTTACATAATAGACATAACCAAATTCCCCGAATGAGTGCTTGAATTTTGACTAAACACTTCACTTTGATTAACGGGAGGTACATAATCTTCATTAATCTTCTTGAAAAGGTTATTTGTAATACTTTAAAGACCATTTGGGGCATTGATTCGATTAACATCATACTCCATAGAATGTTTTACTCCTTTGTGGTAGAACCCTACGTCAATGTACTACAAATCACATGATTTGAATGGGGCCTTGTCACCATGAAGTGTCCCAATTTGAATATTTATACAATATTTGAGACACTGGTGGTATGAAAAAGGGGTGACTACATACTAAAGTTACTATGTACTTCCTAAAAGGACATTGAAGTATGTATATGATCAAATGAGCATGAATTATGATTCGGTCATGAGATCCCTAAATAGAGTTCTAAGTGTGATCTCACTAAGAGTTCCTTACTCATTCTTGTCATAACCCTATAATATAAAATTAGAGAGATATAAATGAGATTCATTGAGACCCAATTGAAAAAGTTTCTAGACTAGAATAAGGTTGACACCTGAGCCATTGTCGATAAAGGATCATTAGATATCAATGCCATTTATTCTTCTTGATATATAAAAGGGTCTGATGTTTCCTTTTATGAAAACAACCTCATCCTGATCTGTGAAAGTGATGAAAACATGGAATTCTGTAGGGTCATTCTTTGCATGATATACTTTATTAGTAGAAACCTCAACTTCAAACTCCAAAGGTCTTGATAAGGCCTCAATAAGTGGTTCCTTGAAGTTTTTTGATAAAATCAAAGCATACATGATTGATAATTTGTCCATAAATTGGTCAAATACTTCAAAAAATCATACTTATGATCTATAGGTATACGCATCCATTCACATGGATGATCTTTTTCAGATGATTTAGGAGCTGAAGGATTTGATGTGGAAGGACCGTTCTTTGGGGTAGGAGTTGGGAGTGATTCTAATATTGGAAGATCAGGCCAATTAGGTTTTCCAAATTACTGAGGAGGTGATGGGGTAATCTATATCTGATTCTCTAGGATTATCATGTTGAGGTAGACCTCATCATGTGTGGAGGAAGAACTCCCTTGTTCCAAATATTCTCTTTGGAGAGATTTAAAATTAGTTTTGGCCATGTAAATGGTTCGAGTAGGGGTTTTCCTGATGTAGTGACTCCTTGAAAGACCATGTATTCCCCCGTATCCTCAACCTTTATGAACTATTCCCTTAGTTATTTAATCAAGTATAGGTATATCAGGTTCATAATTATACTCATAATTTGAGAAGGGATCCTTTAGGTGAATGATGTTAACAGAACCTAAAATCAACACCTCTTCTGATGAATATTTAGTCTGACGGGTTGACTCTTGTTGTATCATTTGGCGGGGCGATACTCATGTCTTTAGGACTATAGAAATGAAGTCTTCTGAAGTTAAAGAAAAATTAAAATTCAGCATAGTCACATATTCCTGTGTTTTCTTATTTCCCTTCTAACTATGTTACTTTTTTGAGGATTTTTCCTCAAAGGACTGAGATATTGATGAATTTTGTTATACTCAGTGTGGGAAAGTAGTTGAGGGATTAAATAGCTATTTCAGCTATGGTCGGAGGATGAAATGAGTTCAGTTGATCGTTTTTTGACCATTCAGTCACCTAACTTCTATGTACTCTTTCTCTTAACCTCTTTCCATTTTCTTTTCTCCTCTGGATTAGTGGTAGAAACATACAACTCCTGAGTAAGAAAATTCTTTATATTTTTCTCCAGAGTCTACCATATTTTTCAAGAGGTATTTGAAGACAAAATAATCTTGGATGTGGTGACCCAACATCTTATGTAAAGTGAAATATTTTGGGTGATCTTCATCACGTTCTTTTCTAGGATTCTTGGGATTTATAAAAATGACTAAGTTGTTTTCCAATGCCGAGATGAAGTACTCAGGGAGTTGGTTGTTTCAAAAATAATATACATTGTTTTTCATTTCCTCAATCTATTTTATTCTCTTATTTCTTTGATCACCCTGGAAAGGTGGTCATTATTTTTGACCATTATGAGATTAGGTCATACGATATTTTGTATAATTTGAGGTGGGACAAGGTATAGGGGAATGCTTAATTGTAACTATATTGGCCTATGATTTTCCTGCCCCTTCCCTGATTTTATGGGATTACCCAAGATTTTTCCTTGGTTTATTCAATTGAATCCTCGAACTACTGATAAATTGTGGCAATATTGTAAAAACATCATATGTATTTCACAATGATTAGTGTTGTGTCCAAATAATAATGAAGATACACCAAAAAAATGGGAAAAAATTCTTCTTTAGGGAATGGTATGTTTAAGGAATATGTTAGTCTTGTCTACCAAGAAATGAAATGTTATACCCTCCCATTATCTCATTGTTTGCAATTTGTGAGGTAGAAGACTATTTTATTAAACAACATTGAGCTAAACTAGAAAATAAATTTCTAATGAAGATATTACCATCTAGTGATTGACCGAGACTACAAACATGTGTACCACACAAAGGCTATCCCTTTTAGGGATTTCACAAAACACTTGAGTTTCACCACCTCTTGATATTCAGGGGTACCCATCATGGGATCACGGTGATATATGAAGTGTGTCAAATGCATCTCTAGGTCTCCTGAGTCATTAAAGTTTAGAAATATAGGATTCCCAAAGTTTGGTGGGGGAGGGGAATGATCCACCCAATTAGGATAAGACTTATTTTGTAGAAGTATCAATACACATCATTCCTCTATGGATTACAATAGATCCTTTAGTGACTCAATGTTATTAGTAACCATTCAGGGAATGTTTGGATGAGTTGGGAACTTAGTAGGTATGATAGTTAGAGCCATAATAGGTACAAATATTGGAGTCTGTATAGGTGAAGTGGCATATAAGACCACTGGTGGCTGTGCTACTGGTATCTTCTATGGGTAACCAATAGGTGAAGGCCTATAAAGATGTTCCTGACCCTACTATGGTTATACAACCAATGTAGAAAATTCTCGATCTACTATTGTGGGATCCAAATATATTGATGGTTTATATCCCATGTTGTGTGGATGTTCCCCATCTGCTTTAATTGTTGCAGCAAACCCTCTTTATTGAAAAGCACCGACAGGAAGTGCAAGTTTAGGATCAGCTAACAGAGCATGTTTGGTAGGAATAAAACCTCAAAGTAAATCTTCATTGAGACTTCTCAATTATTTCATCTCCTCCTCTTGTTAAGAATATATTTCCTCTAGTAAAAGGGATTAACCCTCTTTGGGGGAAGGTGATACAGAGACTAACCCTTACCTTTTTCCCTATTTGGTGCCTTTCGAGGAGGTAGAGGTGGATTGTTTGGGGGAATTACTAGATTCCAGGAAAGCCTATGGTTCCAAGTATGTACACCTTATTCATTTTTTTTCAATGTGTACCACATTTTAAGCCAAAACATCCTCTTCTAATTCCTTTGAATTGGCCTCATGTTCTAGAGGGTCTTCAACAGAAGTGTTGATGAAGTTCACTGACGTGTAACATATTACAAGAATTATATCAGTATATTTGTGAGATATAATTCTTCTTAACCCTACACAAGATCTTTTCAACCTCTTTTTGGATTCCTTGGGAGTTTTTTGGTGGATAGTAACCTGAAGGGAATTGATCACACCACAATTCACTATTTCATTTTAACACTTACACCACTGTGATAAACTAGTTTTGTATTGAAAGTTATAAAAATAATAACAAATTTAACTTCATGTTTGATTAAATTATTTTGTTTTTATCACTATTAAAAAGTAAAATTTTACTTGTTTTTATAATTACATTATAGGTGAAGATGATTTGGAGGGCCCATGACGAAGTTCAAAAAAAATGGGCCAAACTGCGCAGGATCCAAGCACACCAGTGGAATCAACTGCACATTTATACTAAACTATGAATCCAAATGGGATGATATTTTATGGTTTGGTAAAAATTAAATGGGATACATTTAATATGAAGAAAAATAATCCTCATTCATTCATTTAGGGTCCCATCTAAACTGATCTGTCAAGGGTATCAAATCTTCTCAAAGTCAAAAAGTGGGTTCTGTATTTCATCCATATCTCTGGATGTGGTTGTCCAAACGATACCAAATTTTTAATGGAGATATTCAGGAGGCGGGGATACAAATTTTTAGTTTTTTTTAATGTGAGGTAAGATTTTATGTCCATAAAAAACCATGGGCCATGTGGTTTCTAAAACTCAGGGTTTCCAAAAACATCTTCCATATTTCCTATAAATTGGCTCCTTGGGCATCACATTTTCAAGTTCGAATCAAAAGAAAAGATCTGCCATTTTTGAGTCTCAAAAAATATTTATACTCATCCAATAAGTTCCATAATCCCCTATCCTCATAGGTGGATTAATTATTAAGATGAAATTCCACCTAAGTATTCTACTCCTCTCAATGGAGAGATAAATAGGGGACAATCATTTAGAGGGAGGTAAAAATAATTGGGAGGGGGTTTAGGTAAATAATACTGTAATGGTTTTTGTAATTTGTGTGTGAATTATTTCAATTCTGTTTTATCTTAGCATAATACGCCTCTAAATTCATTTCTTGGGTTTAATTAAGTGAAACACTTTTCATTTCAACGCTGATTTGGTTGAAATTTCAAGAGGGAATCTTGGGTTGTTCTAATTGGGAAACACAAGCATCCTGTTTCTCTCACACATACATAAGATATTAGTATGATTTGGAAAGATTCAATCTATTATTGAGGTCCAAACCTTGACAACAAGATTTTTGTGTCAAGGGTTGGTACTTTGTGCAATGTTTTAAGAGGCAGGAGGGGGATAGAGATCTTGACAACACAATACCGAAGAATTACATTAAACCATGTGGACATTTCAGAACAATGAACTATCCAAGATGTATATTGAACTTTCAATTTTCTACTTAACTTATAATTATAAAAAAATCACCTTTATTTATCAACTATTAAACTCTTTAGATTAAGTTATTTTCTTAAACCAGTCTTCTAAATCACCCCCATTTTTAGTACTTATTATTAAAAAAGAATACTCTAAACTTATTAATGCACCTTGAGATACTACCTAGTGTCTACCCTATACTATAAAATAATATTTAAATGATAATAAATTTGACTTTCCATGACAACCCGATCAAATTTTGGTGCAGTTACCGGGGAGTAATTTTATTTTTAGTGTGTGTTTTTTTATAAAAATGCTGTTAATTTTGTAACTATTTTTCTTCTTCTTTCCTTCCTTAATTTTTGGTTGATTTATAAAATATTCCTTTTGTGTAGGTTCTGTTCATGATGTGATTTACTCTGGTAGATTTATTGCCTTTTGAACCTGAACTGGAGAGGATACTACGTCAGTGGCACCGTGACACACAAGCCAACCCTTTGAAGAAGGACACATCACATATTGAAACTCTTCTTGATACTTCTTCTTCTTATATAACCAACATGAAAACTAAAATAAAATTTTATAACATGTCTAAAACTAATATGACACTAAAATAACTAACCACACTTGATGTTTATATCCATCCCACATATATTCAAATGCAAGGAAAGGCACACAATTTTTAACTTTTATCTGGTTTAATTCATTGATTACCAAGATTCCATGGACTCATTGGAGAAGACCCACATAAGCATTTAAAAATATTTCACATTGTGTGTTCAACCTTAAAACCTATTAATGTGGTTTAAGAACTAGTAAATATTAGGGAACTACCCTCTTCCTTATAAGATACTACAAAATATTGTCTATATTATGTTAATTTACTAATTAGATGTTGGTTGGACATGAAACACCTTTTTATTGAGAAATACTTCCCAACATCCAGAACTACAACAATAAGTAAAGAAATACGTGGAATAATAAAATATAAATGGGAAATGATTCATGAATATTGAAAAATATTTAAAAGGCCTTTTTTCAAGTTTCCCACACCACTAAATAAGAGATGACCTTTACTTCAATATTTTTATGAAGGTTAAATTCTTATTGATCTAAATATAATTGATGATACTATAGGTGGTGCAGTAGTTGATAAGACCCCAATTTCTACAAGAACCCTATTTGAGAACATAGTGCAGAACAATAAAAAATATAGTTTAAGGTTCAGTGTACCCATTCGAGGTGTTTATGAGGCGCAAAGTACTGAATTCGAGAAGAATGTGGACACGGATCTCATCACTTTCCCAAGGGAAATCCAAATATCATCCTCCCATCTACTTTGGAATATGTTCTTATGACATCCACTATTATGACCAATGCCTTCAACTGTGAGAAACATTCGAGAGTTGTGAAGAAATATTCCCAAGATGCCCCTTTAACAAACCCTTTAGGAAATAACATTACTATCCATCCAATATTGGGTGGAAATAAAACCAATCCTATAGGAAAGGGGGGTATTCAAACTAACCCCAACAACCATGGAACCAATAAGGACAAAGTAGTCATCCACCACAACCTAGAAATCCTCAACCACAACAAAGGCCTTTCCAACAACCCCTTCAAAATCCGAGCGTATCCTAGAATACATGATGAAACAAATGGGTGCCAACAATCTCAAATTTCAACAAACCACCCAATATTCCACCCAAGATCTAAAATCCAATTAGGCAAACTCGCCAACTCGGTAGAGGAAATCTAAATTCATGAGTTGGGCAAACTACCATCTGAACCATTATTCAATCTTAGAGATAAGTTAAATGTTATTTCCATAATCCTTAAGAGTGGAACACAACTTAAAATCTAAATCAATCATCCATTAGAGTCACCCCTCCTAAGGAAACCACTATCACAACCACTGTAAATGCTCTAAATGAGGTAAAACCTTGTCCTAAGAGAATACCTTCCAAAGGAAAGAGTGTGTATGTTGATGAGTCTCCTAACCTAATAATTCCTCTTCCATTTCCCCAAAGGTCCACCAAAAATTGGAAACAAAAGTGAACTAAACTTGATAGGGATTTTTTGAAAACTTTCAAAAAAGTACAGGTTAACATCCCATTGATTGATTCCCTGAAGAAAATTCCATGATACACCACGTTTTTAAAGGATATGTGTACACACCAAAGGAGAATTCTTGGAGATAAAAATGTGAGATTGGGGAGGAAAATATCATCATTTATTGATCCATATCCTCCCACAAAATTCAATGATCCTAGAACATTCTTGATTCCGTACACCATAGGGGATAATTACTTTTCCAATGCTACACATGATTTAAGTGATTCTATAAATTTGATGCCTTACTCCATTTACTCTTCATTAAAGGTTAGGGAAGTGAACCCCACATGATTTTTTGTTCAACTAACAAACATGAGTATAATATACCCCAGTTTTTTGTTAGAGGATGTTCTTGTGAGGGTGAATAATTTAAATTTTCCAATTGATTTTTATGTGCTAAAAATGGAAGATGAAATGATGAATGGACATGAAAAAATTATATTGGGTAGGACTTTCTTGAAAACATAAAAAACCATAATTAATGTATATAATTGTATATTATCTATATAGTTTGGTGGTGACATTTTCCACTTCAACATCCTTGATTCCATGAAGACCCCCTCAGAAGTATATTACTCTCTCTCTGTTAATTTAATTGATGTACTCCATTCCCCTGAAAAAACATCTTTGATTTCTCTCAATACCCTTTTTGAGTTTTCATCCTTGATTAAAATTATAGGAAATTAATCATTCATTGATTTTTATAGTGATGTAGAAAAATGTAATTCCTGTTTGTTAGTTAATGATTTTTTGAACACTGAGGATCACATGAACATCGATGATACTATGAATCTTGTAAAAGATCATTTCTTATCCATGGATGATACCATTGAAAAGTTAGATGAGATTAGTGACCTCTCACATTCACAATCACTCCCATCAATCCAAAATCCACCAAAATTGGAACTTAAAAAACTACCTCAAGATTTAAAATATTTCTATCTTGATAATAGAAACACTATATTTATCATCATTGCTAATTCAATACCTAATGAGCATGAATTAAAACTGCTTGATATTTTAAGGGAGTATAAACAAGATTTGGGATGGACACTTGCTAACATTCCCATAATTATCCCATTAATCTGTAAACATCATATAATGTTAAATGATTAGGCAAAACTTGTGAGGTAGGCACAATATCAACTGAACCAAAACCTCTTAGATTTTGTTAAAAAGAAGGTGACAAAGTTATTGGCTACTAGAATAATTAACCCCATCTGTGGTAGAAAATGGGTCAGTCTAGTCCAAGTAGTTCCTAGAAAAGCTAGTCATAGAGTAATTTAAAATGAAAAAAATGAATTGGTTCCAAATCATGTGCAGAATAGCTGGTGTGTCTGTATATAATATTGTCAACTAAACCTACACACTAAGAAATACCATTTCGAATTTCCATTCATTGACTAGATTCTAGAGAGGCTAGCAGGGAAGTACCACTACTATTTCCTTAATGGGTATTATGGATATTTTCAAATCTGTATTGCCCCCGAGTATCAAGATAATAAAAACTTCACTTTCCCCATTTGGAAAATTCTCTTATAGAAGAATTCCATTTGGTATGTGCAATGCTATAGGTACTTTCAAATGATGCATGGTTAGTATTTTTTTTCATATTTCATAGAGAATTTAATGGAAGTTTTCATGTATGATTTCATTGTTTATGGATCCTCTTTTTATGAATTCTTTAGAAGTGTTGGTTCAGTACTACATTGTTTTATTGGGAAGAATATCATATTAAATTTTGAGAAATTTCATTTCATAGTGAAATAAGGTATAGTATTGGGACATGTCATCTCTAGTGATGGTATCCAAGCAAATAAATCAAAAGTGGATGTCATTTCTTCCGTTACATTCCCCAAAAATGTGTGAGATATGCAGTCATTCCTAGGTCATGCTATATTTTACTATCGTTTCATTCAAGACTTTAGTAAGATCGCACTACCCCTCTACCAATTTCTCAAAAATAAAAAGAATTTGTTTTTGATAAAGAATGTAAGGATGATTTTAATAAATTTAAATGGATTCTCACATCGCCATTGGTAATCCAACCACCTTGGTGGGGTTTACCATTTGATATCATGTGTGATGCCTCTAACTATGTAGTTAGGAAAGTATTATGATAAAGGGTCGATCATGATCCACATGTCATAACCTCTGCCTCACATATTTTGGACCCTACCCAAGAAAACTGCACCACAACTGAAAATGAATTTTTTTCCATTATGTTTATCTTGGTAAAATTTAGTTCATTTTTTTGGGACCAAAGTCATTGTGATCTCAGACCATTAAGTCCTTTAGTATCTCCTTAAGAAACTGGAAGCCAAACCACATCTCATTTGCTGGATGATCCTCTTTCAATAATTCAATATAGAAATTAGAGATAAAAAAGGAGCATAGAATGTGGTGGCTGATCACATCAGTAGGATACTACCATCCTTAGACATTAACTCATCCACCTATATTCCCATAAATGACATGTTTCATTATGATAAATAATATCAAGTGCAAGATGATTTTCCTTAGTATGATGAAATTGTAAATTAGTTGCCAGCATCTTGAGTTATTACTAATTTCAACAAAAACTAGTATGACTGTCTAAAACATGAGTCCTATTGGTACATTTGGGATGACCCCTACCTTTGGCACACATGTAATGATCACGTACTCAGGCACTGTGTTCCTAATAATGATTTTCAGTTCATCCTTAGGTTCTGACACACTCTTTCTTATAGGGGCCACTTTGGTCCCCAACAGACTTCTTGTAAGGTCCTCGATTCTGGTCTATTTTGGCCAACATTATTTCGATATGGTCATGATTTCTTTAAATGTTTTCCTCATTTTCAAATAATTGGTAATGTATCTAAAATAAATAAAATTTCACAAAACCCTTGCTCTTCCATAAAATTTTCTATGTTTGGGGAATTCACTTTATGGGGCCATTTCCCAATTCCTATGGCAACATGTAAATTATTTTGGAAGATGATTATGTGTCAAAATGGGTAGATACATGAGCCATAATAAAATATTATTCCATGATAGTTGTGGAATTTTTGAGAACCATATTTTTTATAGGTTTGGATTACCTAGGTTCATCATTAGTGACCAGGGTTCTCATTTTTACAACCGAACAATGATATATATTTAGCATTGGTATGGGGTCGCACATCGAGTGTATACTTCATATCACCCATAGACCAATGGTCAAGAAGAGGCATCAAATAGAGAGGTAAAACAAATTTTTGTGAAAATAGTTCCAACCAAAATGAAAATATTAGATTCTTAGACTCAAGGATTCATTATGGGCCAACCATACTACTTTTAAAACTCCCATTGTAATTTCACCCTATCAGATTGTTTTTGGAAAGATTTGTCAGCTAACTTTTGAGATAAAGCACTAGGCCTTCTGGTCCATTAAAAAATTTAGTTCTAGTCTTTTCAGTGAAGGTTTTCAAAAGAAGTTACAAATTTAGGAGATGAAGGAAATGAGAAGATATTCATATGAGAAATCTTGGATTTATAAGGAGAGCACCAAGGCTGCCCACGACCGCCTCATCATTCATCATCAATTCCACATTGGGTAGAAGGTACTCATTTTCAATGAAAGGATAAAGTTGCTTCTTGGTAGGATTATTTCCTATTGGTTTGTCCCATACACTGTTACTAATTTTTGTCCATTTGGTGTCATTTATGTTCAAAATGAAGAAATGAAGAAAACATTTACTGTCATTGGACAGAAACTTAATCATTTTTATGATGCCCTTCTGGAGTCCCTGATGGAGGAAATCCATGTTCAAGAAGCAATCTATGAATGACAACAACCATGTTTTATCCTTACTTACCACATTCTCTTTTATCACAGTGAGGAAACTGCATACTCTAGCTTTGCGGGATTGGTACATTCCTGGGTTAGTTAAGGAAATTTTATCATCTTTGTTCTTTTTCTCTTTTTAGCTTGCTGAATAGTATTTTTACTTCCCCCATTTTCCCTCTTATATTTGTGCTGGAATGTTACATTTTGATTCCCACTTTATCATGGAAAATTATTCCCACTTAATCATGGAATTTACTTAAAATTAAAGAGGAATTTCCTTATTTAATGTGGTTTTAACATTAAAAAAATATGACGAAATGTGCATATTAAGAAGAATTAAATATAATGGTGTGACTTTATCTTGAAATTTGGTTTTTTTTGATGATATAAATGGTTGTTTCATTTTTAAACCTTTTATAAGAATGGTACCTTTGTGTGAGTAGTTTAAGAAAATATTGTGTCAATTAATTTCTCTATAAATATTTTCTAGGTCACCCAGTTCCTAACTGGGTAGAAAAAGTGAGGCATATACCACCTATTCTAACAGATTACTGAGTCGAACCATCACCACTTAAGTTATCACCATTCGGTATGCTCTTCCATCTGGTATGGAAACATCTCCTTCCTGAATGGGGCTCTTTCTGGAGTGATCCCTTCGTGGGGAGGGGGTTTCTTAGTGTGGAGGGTTCAAAAAGGTCACACCCAGAAAATTACCTTTTTTGAAAGGAGATAAGTTAGGTAAATTTTTCTATACCTTACAATTTTTTTTATATAAATTCATTCCTTATCTGATCTATTTCATTACTGTACTAGATTGACCTATGCGTGTGCACCTCCTATCTAACTATTATACGCCCTAAAAGAACAAAAAAAACATTGAGGGAAGTGATGAAATGTACAACATAAAGGGATATCTATGTTGGGATTTTATGGTTTTACTTATAATATTTCTTAAGTGAGTGGGTATTGAAATTTCATTTCAAAGGATGTAGGGATGGTTTAGTGGAAAGGATCACACAAACATAAATTTTTTAAAATAAATTATATTTACTTGATAGAAAGTGAAAAGAATATTATAAAATGGTTTTAACAAACACACATGGGGAATTAGTGAAATGATTAAATTTTGAATTATTTTATTCAATTGGTATCATGCATCTCTTGGAATTTCATTCTGATTCAATTTTGAGGGGTCTTTTTCCATGATCACTGAGAATAACTCCTCAATGTAATTTTTTCTTTGATAACATTTATATAAAGAATTAAATTTTCATTGAATGTTAAATATTTATGATGTTGGTAATATATACCTGCATAATGTTTTGAAATGTTACTTTTTCTAGGAGTACAAATGTTTAGGTGTGGGGGTGTGATCGTACCGTGATTCACTGTTTTATTTTCACCCATACATCACTATGCTAAACTAGTTTTGTATTAAAACTTATAAAAATAATAAAAAATTTCACATCTTGTTTAATTAAATTATTTTGTTTTTACCACTATTAAGAAGAGAAATGTTACATTTTTATAATTACATTGTATGTGGAGGTGATTTGGAGGGCCCATGATGAAGTTAAAGAAAAATGGGCTAAACTGAGTAGGATCCAAGCACACTAGTGGAATCAAATTCCCATTTCTACCAAACCATTAATCAAATTGTTCTAATAGTTTTTTGGGATAGTAAAAAATTCAATGCTATACATTTAAAATGCAGAAACCCAAGACTTATTCATCCATTAAGGGGCCCATCTAAACTGATCATTGTATCGAATATGCTTGACGTCAGAAAGTTGGTTTTGTATTTCATCCATACCTCCAGCTGTGATTGTCCAAATGGTTCCAATTTTTTTGTGGAGATATTCTGGATATGTGGATAAATTTTTAAGTTTTTTTAAAGTGATATAAGACTATATGGACATATAAAACCATGAGCCAAGTGGTTTATCAAAATTAGGTTTCCCAAAAACACCGTTCACATTTCCTATAAATTTGAACCTTAGGAACCCCATTTGAAAGTTTAAACCAGAAGAAATGAACTTCCATTCTGGAGTAATAAAGGATTCCTCTAATCATACATACAGTTATTGAGTCCCCTATCCTTATAGGGTGATCAAGTATGAAGGTGAAATTCCACCCGTGTCTTCTCTTCCTCTCAATGGAAAGCTAAACAGTGGACAATCATTTTGAGGTAGCTACAAATACTTAGGAGGGAGTTCCAACACTTTATACTCTATTGGTTTATGTTATTTGTGTTTGAATTATTTCACTTATGTTTTATCTTAAAATTATCCTCCTCTGAATTCACTGCTTGTGTTTAATAATGTGAAACACTTTTCATTTCAACACCGATAGGGTTGAAATTTCAAGTGGGAATATTGGGTGGTTCCAATTGGGAAAAAAATAAATCCTATTTCTCTCATACATATATAATATATTAGTATTCTTTAGTATCATTCACTCTATAATTATAGTCAAAACCATTACAACATGTTTTTTGTGTCAAGTTTTGGTGTGAAATGTTTTGAGTGACAAGAGGGGAATCGAGATCTTGACAACCCTCAACCAAATAATTCCATTAAACCATGTGAACATTTTAGAAAAATTAGCTATAAAAGATGTGCATTGAACTTTAAATTACCTCATTATATCATAATTATCAAAACACAACATTCATTTATCAAATATTAAACTCTAGAAATTAAGTTAGGTTCTTAAAACTGTTTTCTAAACCACCCCCTTTTTAGTACTTTTTATTAAAAACACATACTCTAAACCTATCAATGCTCATTGATAGATGAACTAGGGTATTCTATAGAATATTAAATAATATTTAAACCATAATCAATTTGAAATCTCATGATAATTTGATCATGAATCCCTAGAGATTCCAATCATGCGTGTTCCAAGTGAATGTACTAGATCACGGTACGAGACAAACTGGGAGGATTCATTCTTTGGAATCTTCCCTAATCAGGAGAAAAATGATTCTCATTGATGAGGAGATTGTTGAGGTGAAAAATATTCCAACCTTTAGGGCTAGGTCTATTCCTTTTCTAATTTCACAAGCCTTCTGGCCTAGTTGGATAATCCCAAGGGCTGTGTTAAAAAAGCCCCCCCAGCCCTGCGGGCTGGGGGTTGCTCCGGAACTATTGTGGTGGATATTATTATGGATTCTCTTATGATTTTATAAAGTTTTTTTTAAATTTGGGCTGGTTTTATCATTCATCACCCAATTTAATCTTTTATTTCAGAATCATATTTTGATATTTCTGACATTTGTGCTCTCTGACGACTAGCATCCTCTAAAAGGGAGGCTTTCTAAATATTATCAGATACTTAATGCAATATTCTTTCAATATCCTACTCTAATATATCCTGATGTCGATGAGATTCATACACGACCTATTTTTTTGAGCATAACTTTTTTCATGAACTAATTCTATTTGTTTAAGACGGTCTAAATCTATAACATTGCATGTCACAACTTTCAATAGATTTTGCTGGTTAAGAAGTGTAGTTAAATTAAATGCTCTATTTTCACCCCATCCTATGATATGAACACCCATTGGGGGTATTTGTGATCATCATTCACAACCTCATTAATACAAAAAGGCATGCATTTTGAAGGGTTCCTTGTTGTTTCTAAAACTTTGGGTGTCATGAAGCCAGGAGGGATTCCAATTCAATTTGGATTTTCAACCCTTCTATTACATTAATGTGATTTTGATATTATTCATATGGTAATATTTTTTATTTTAAGTGATGAATATTTATCCATATGTTGATATGTATTTAATGTACACACTCTTTCGAAAATGCCTCTGGGATGCTATTTTGAGGGGTGGGTAAAGACCAAAACATGACTGGTTTGTTATATTTATCCAGTTATTTCCTCATGTTTAGAATATCTTATTTTCCTTTCACCGGAGGTTCCTTTACCTGGTTTGAAAAAAGTGGAAAATTATTGATTTTTTACATTGACCAATGGGATTGGTTGGGATTTCCTCTACTATGTTGGAAGGCAAGTGACCCATGGGTGGTTCAAAGAATGACCATATTTTTGGGGTATCTTTTGGTTGAGAAAGTATTTCACCTTCCAATGATATGGTTTCAGACATGACAAACCTCATGTTTTCAAGTGTCTCATGATAATAGGGATTTTTATTTAGTATATCTCCAATTGGATAATTCTTTTAACCATATGAATCATTACTATAGAGAGAACTTTCATAGTAAACACTATCATGGGGAAGACCACCATAGTGGATTATAGAAAAGGGAATACCCTCTTGATCCTTATTCTTTTAGCCACATGGAGGGTTTATGTGGATCTCGTCAAGAGATAGGATCTTGAGATCAACCAAATTTTATACATGAAGCAAGACTTCATGGTGAAGTGTCTAATATGGACCTTGGTAATTACTACCACTGCTCCTGTAATTTGGTAATGGGAGGGTATGATCTTGAGTTATGAAATATAATCATTTGAGGGCTTTAGGAACTACAGCGTTAAGAGAATCCTGATTGTAGACCGAATCTTGATTTTCTATTCGTGTTTGATGAGGATTCTTCTTAGATTCAATTTTAGGATTTATTTGGGCCACTTTCACAGATAAGTGGTTTCCATGGGGTAGGTTTTTATTCCTATATTAGAGTGGCCATTTGAATAGGATGATTACCTCTGATTGGAGTGGGTGTATATTCCCAATCCATATGTCTATATTATATGGGGGGGTACCCTATAACCCTCCTAGATGAGAGTAGAGGTATGTGTCTACTCTAGGTTGTTATGATGACGATCCACCCCATTTTTGGTGATAGAGTTATGTTTACATCCCTTGGGAACTACTGTTGTTTCCATGATAATGTCTTGGAAGGTCTATAATATATGGGAAAGGATTTGAGCTTTCAATTTTACTATTTACAAGATATTATTGGTGACTTCAGTGATCGAAATGAGGTTATATACCCATTTTGTATCCAAATTAGGTGTATATGCTTGCTCTTGTTATTCATTTCCCATTAATGAGTACTGACAGTACTCATTTGTGGGGGTAGAGAGTTGAGTCTTCCCTTTTCTTTTTGTCAGTACTTTACAACTAAATTATATGGATGCTACCAAATGAGTCCGCTGATAGGATTGATGGGATCAAGTAGGTGTATGTTTATGTTCACAGTACTCTGCGAGATTTGAGTGTTGGATTTTCTTTGATGCCGTCTGGGGAGTCTACTAGCTGGCTGAATGAAGGTGAACTGGTGTATCTGCCCGCTCACTGTTTACCACCATAATGGGATGGTGGGATTATCCGGAGGGAGAAAAGGTGGAAACCTTCTCCATATTATTTGGTTTCATCCTCGGTGGGCCATCTTTTGTGCTCAAGTCTGCTGTACCTAGTCCAATAGGTTGAGGATAAAAACCTCATCATGTAAAGGGGTTACTACCATGGGGCGTTGGCAGTGGCGATTTTTGGAAGGAGCTCTTGGGAAGGACCCCTCTGTCTCTTAGATGAGGTTTTATGTGGAATCATGATCCACCTCTCTAATATAAAAGAGGGATTGGTTGTTTCATTCCATATAAAATCTCCCAAAAAATTTTAAGATGGTAGTCGACATTGTCTTATTTTGGACCATCATTCATCATTGACTAAATGATTGGTGGTGCTGGTTGAGCTAGAGGTCCTGTCAAGTGGCTTCCATGGCCAGGATCATACCATTTTAATGGTACTCTCAGACTTGTGATTTTGAGACTCAGCATTGAAGATACTGGGTTGGTGATTGATTCATCTGCGTGGATGAAGAATCAATACATGAAACATCCAAGGAGTTCATTGGAGAGAGCTTGAATGATGCAATTGGATTGAGGGTAGTTCTGAAAAGAAGTCCCTGTATATATGGAAGACACAAACAAGAAAATCCATGAGAGTATAATCTCAAAGAAATGCTTGATTAGTTATCTTTCTTGGACCTAATTCCCTTTGAGAGTGAGAGGGGCCTAAAAAATATGGGTCATAATCATCTTTTTTAAGGATTCATATTAGGTTTACCATTTTTTTATGCTACATGAAGATTTTCTATTCTTGAATGGTTTCCAATGGGTTTATTCATGGAACTAGAAACACCCAATGGTTCTATATCCAAAAGGACCTTATTTTAAAAGGCAATTGATCATTAGTAATTTTGGACAATGATTCTTAAGAACTCACATTGGTTGAGTGGATGGGAGGTCAAGCTTATCACACCCTTTTGGGGGGAATTATTGCCTACTCTGGGACTCTCTTATAGATTTAAGATATGTTCATGAATCCTTCATTAACTATAAAGTATTATGTGGAACAACATTGAATTAACAATCGATTATTAGTATGTATGGAACTTAAAATAATCTTCATGTATCCAAGGTTATTCATTAATGGGGATATCTATATGTATCTGAGGTTCCCCATCAATGGTATCTTCTTATGAACTAATTAGAGATTATTTGTTAATTATTATGATGATGCTGGTTTTTTTGCCACATAGTGAGGAACTCTAGAGTTTATTTTCATCCAGGGAGATTGAAGTTACTCTAGAGTTCATTGTTATATTTTGAGACTGAGTTGTTTTGATGTTGGTATTGGACCCATGAATGGGTTTCCTACATATCCCTGTGAAAGGAATCAGAACCTAGATAGTTCGATGCCACTTAGTGGGGCACATCATATATTTTAAGATCATGCGATGAGGACCCTACCATATAGTATAACATGATATTTTAAGGAAATCCATGTGGAAAATTCCTAGTAAAAGTTTTTCGTGAGACTTATGCCAAAGAATCCTAGAGAACCCAAAATATATTTGGATTATCTGGTTGAATTGAACCCTACAATAAATGTGTCCCAGAGGGAACGGGGTTGATTTGGGGTGTTGGGTTTGGACCTCATGGATTCTTCCTATATATCCCATTTGGAGGGGAATCAAACCCCCCTTATTTTAGTGATGATGACATACACCTATGGAGGACCTCGAAGGTTTATCACATGGGGGTGTATGGCCCATTGAGATGGATAAGTTTGGGATTAATCCTAAAAAGGATGCCTTGAAAAGAGACTATGAGATATGTTTCAACTCATAGTGCATTGAAGGTTTTTTTCATGGTTTAATCCTAAAAGGGTTGCCTAGTTAGGGAATTATTATTGGGGATTACTTCAAAGGAGGATGACCAATGATATTGGTCTTAGTTAGGATTCATACATATCATTTTTATAGAAAGAATGAAAATTCTCATAGTTTAATTGTGGCATGGGCCGTGTGGATGTCAAGATCACCATTAACCCCTAAGAAAGCATGAGTCATGCCCGGTGTGAGAAACATGAGGAAATGGAAGATCCAATAAACCAAACACTTTTCCTTCTCCACTGGTGGAAGAAGAGGAGGACAATGGTGGAAGAGGCTGGGGTTACGAAACTCCCCTCTTTTTTACTTTACCTCAAATAGGGAATAAAGGTGAAGGATATAGAGGTAGAGAGGAGTAAGATTGCAACATCCTACAAGAAATGCTTGGGGCTTACTCTAGGAGGGATGCCATAGAATAGGTTCCACAGTGAGGAAAGAGGCTTTCTTTCCATGTCCAATGGAAACAAAAATGTAATACTCATCCTCCATCCTTGAAACCAGAGGATCTGAGTCTCAAAGACGAGAAGGGAAGGACATGGTCCTAAACCTTGTTTATGAGACCAGGAACTCCTCGACACTATCCTTAGGGTAGGGGTCCTCATGACCCTGGGGAAGGATACTCACATGAACCCCGAGAACCCTAGCTGGATAATGTGAAAAGTGCAGGGATCCTCTGACCATAGGAATACATATCAAAATAGAGGACACACTGGTGTGACACTCATCATGGTTGTGTATGTTTGGAGGTGTTGGTGGAGGTTTAAACTTGGTACCTTTTGGAAAAAAGAGCCAAGGAAGAAGAGACCCTGCCATTGGTGGAATAAAAAGGCCTAAACGGTGAATCACACAGGTACTGGGTGTAGGTTATCTACATAGTATACCACAAAGGTGTGCTGCATAGGGCCTTATAGGAATTGAAAGTGATTCACATAGGGGAAAAAGGCATGTCCAATATGGATATGCCTCAGGAAATAGGCCACTAGGGAAACAACACATGGGTAGGGCTTTATCCAAGGCACACTAGGTATCCTTAGGTGTCTCTGAAAGGGTTTCATGTAGGTACCCAATGAGGAAGAGGGGCCTCACGCAGGTGATTTCTTATTAGGGGATAATGGTCCCCATACAGGTGTATTATGTCTTTAAACATTTAATGGACTATGATATTTCTTATCCTGTTTATTTTTTTTCTTTTGTATTATTTTGGAGAGCTAACTGAGAAATTTCAAGGGACATGGGTGAAGGTTCTATGCAATGAGAGCTTTGGGGGTTCTTCTTATTTTTCAATTCTTCAAATATGGAGCATAAGGATCCTATTTATAGGAAAATATGGGACCTAGTTTAAGGAGGTTTTTTGCGCAAGTCCAGGGCATAAGTGTCCCGTGTAGGGAGGATACACCTTATAGGATGCACAGTTGGTGTGTGCAGGTGCTCGATGTTAGTTTCCAACATAGGGGGTGTGTGAAGGTGGTGTGCAATGGTCCCCCGGGTCGAACCACCTGGTAAAACATGCTTTTCTATACCATAGGAGATACACCCTTGCACCCCTACACACCTTCTTGGGATTATTTTCAGGATACAGTCCCATCCTATCTGGACAGTCCCTTAACTTTTTTCACTTACCCCCATGAAAAATCGAGAGTTTCACTATGATACTTTCAAGATGTGTCACTATTTTTTTGTGTCACAACACATGGAAATCCATTCTCATCCTTCTTTCAGCATAAATACGTATTTCTAATCAAACTCAAAATTTTCTGTCTAAGTGAGGTTAAAATATTTAATTCTATAGAAAAGAGGATAGAACACATTTCAAGGTGTCAACAAATATATCAAAGGGGAAGTATATAAACTCATAAAAATAAATAGATTTATAATACCAAATATGTATCAAAGGAGTGGAAATTGATATGAAATAATGATCATCAATTGAAGTGAGTATTAATCAATGGATTGATTATATATATGAAATATAAATACACATAAAACATGTGGATATAAGACATAAAATAATAAAAAGTCATTACACACATAATCTTAGAATATAAAACACAATTTTGAAGTAATATAACCCAATGAAAAGAAATCGATTTATAAAATTACTTACCACTTGGTAACTTTTAATTAAAATCCCCTTGGATGAAATAATTAAAATTTAAACTTAAAGTACAATTAATTATGAAGTATTCATTATATTACATGTAAAGGGGGTAGTATATACACCATATAAAATAAATTAGGTGCACAACATAAAAATATCCCTCAATAAAAGGAAATTGAGACAAAATCCCTTACGTCACATTTCCCTTTAGTTGAACGTGATTTAACCTCATGTGTAATTGGTTTTACAAGTTATTAATTTATATATGAACTATATTCATATTTTTAATATCATATAAAATCTTCTTATTCTATTTTATTTCTGGTTCGTTAATAATATTTCATTATTACCATTGTTTCAGTTGTTAACTAATTTATTTTCTCATTCCTGATTAATCACAGAAGTTATGATTCTTGAAAATAGGATATAGATACACCATCACCATAATTATGTTAATTTTATAAATTTTACATTTATCTATTTTATAACTTTTTATAACCATTCTTGAAAACTTTCCCTTGGAAATTAATCGCACCGGTTCATGTAGATGGTAGGTTGTAAGTACGCACAAGCCATGATATCATTCCCTTAATGGGTGAAGGGGTAAGGAATTTGATGATATATTAATTTTAATAAATTAAGATAATGTTATATTTATTATATATATTTATTATTTCAATCTTTATAACACTCTATGTGAGTCAGTGATGGAAAAGAAATTACATTGGTTTGTGAGGTAGTAGTCTGTCGAACACAAGAGTGATGGATTTGTTTACCATTTGATTGAGAAGGATATGTATAAATATTATTACATAAACATAATAACATATAATTATATTAGATATATTCGTGTTATCATATTTAAATTTTAAATAAATAATTGAAAGTGGAAAAATAAGGGGAAAAAGTAACTTAGTGAAGATAATTACCTTCGTTTAGAAGAACCTACTTTGGATCACTTATTAAGGACCCCAAGGTTTGTCTTTTAGGAATAATAAAAGATCTAGATAATGGATAAAGATTTTGGGGAGAGATTTTTTAGGGTTTATTTTAGATAAATGGCTTGATTGGTATGAGTAAGTGAGGGGATGGGTCACCCTTTTATAATTGAGGAGTTTAATTTATGTAAATATTAAAAACTTTTCAATAACGAGAAGTAATTATCACCATAAGTGGCTCAAAAATTTAAAAATAGATGGGTGGAGGTATTATATGGATAATAAATTCCTCCACCAAAAAAATAAACATGTTTTAAATATGTTATTCTTTTATCCGTTAAGTTTACTTACTTGTGTCATATTATTTTTCAACTTGGTAATTAGTTTTTTAACCTAAGTAATTTATACATTAATGAAAAAATAAAATGATAATTATTTGACAATTTAGAATAAATTATTATAAATATGAAATAAAATATATCAAATAAAAATACCTTATTTTTAGGAAATTAATTTTAACACAAACACATGTAACGTACAGAATCCCTATTTTAAACATAACCACACTAATGAAGTTTTTACTCTTAAGGGGTCAATATTGTTACTATAAAAGGATAATTGGTTCCTATATAGACCATAGATGATATTTTTAAACAAATAATTATCACTTTATATAAGATAGGTATAATGGCTCTAATTTTTCATTGTAAGACTTCTAAATATATTAAGAAATATATTTGAAGATAGGCACTAAGAGAGAGAAATATTCCAAGGCCCGATGACCATATAAATGACATTATAAAAATATTAAACGTAATAATATCATGTAAATTAATTTGTTCATAAATAATGTGATATATCTTATGTAACACCCCGACCCCATAATCCCAGAGTCAGTGCATTATTATGTATCATTGGCATGATCACAAAAGATCAAGTCTCAAAAGACTGATTAGTTTAGTAGTGTTGGAAGTACTAGATACATTCATAAGGTTTACATTACATCATAAAATGAAAAAATAAAACAACATTGTTTCCTTAGAAAACATTGAGATCTCATAGAATATCCCTAAAGGTCAGTCATAATATACTTCTTTACATCCTGGGAAAAATAAAACATAGAAAGGGGTGAGATCAGATGCTCAGTAAGGATAACATTATAGTGGAAACTTTCATAAATAAGCATAAAAATTTAAGGAAATGTATAATACTAAAACAAAATTCTTTAAAACTTGAACTTCATCATAATATAAAAAAGATAAAATCAAATAATTCCATTTAATTATTCACATGGATATTCTACTAGTCAAATAATAACATGCAATATCAATAGCCACTTTCATAATGAAGGAATTCATAATTCTAGACTTCATAACCACATAGTCAAGGACCTGTGACAAGAATACAAATAATATTTTGTCAAGGCCTTGTTCTAAGACACTAGTTTGTATCATGTGATCTACCAATGCATCGAGGATCTATAGCAGGCTCCAACCGTCACTTACTATGTCCAATGCATTCCTCATATGAAAAGGATGAAACATAATATGAACATTCGTATTAAAACTATCATACGAAGTTTCAATATTTAAACCACAAACCATGAATGGTATAAAAATAGCACATACACAGTCAAACATAACTCATTAAATACAATATGGAAGATTTTATTATAATATATCAGCCTCAATAGAGAATAATTAATGATATTGATATAGATAAAAATAATCATCAAAACTATTTGAGAGAAATATCCCCATTTTTCTTTAAAACATTTAAAAGTTTCACTATTTATTAAGAAGCCATTTAAAATAGATTTTTAAATCAAAGTGTCCCATACCACTTTGAAACTTTTAAAAGGAATTTTAATTTTAAAACTTTAATGTGCATATAAATAAATCCTTTAAACCATTTTTAAAACATTGACATTAATGAGAAAGATTTAGAATAATAAATCTTTAAAACATTTTAAAATTATATTTTAGTTAGAGTTCCTAACCAAAAGAGAGACACTTGAATACAAATAATTGAGGTAATCAAAACTTTATAATATCATGGGAAAAAAGGTATTCATGATATACTATGTCAAAGTACATTATATACACTACATAAAAGGGAATTGGTGTATAACTACAAAGAAGTCTCAATGGAATGTAAATTGAGATGAAATCTCTTATAAAGACGATTTCCTTAGGTTAATGATAAATCAAAGACATAATTATGTGTGAAAAATATAAATACAATCAATATTATTGGATATTCAGTGTAAGTCAATCATAGTACATTCACATATATTCTTTTAAAAACAACACCAATGAATTGGATGTTTAACTCAATAAATGGAGATTGAGTTAAAATTACTCTTATCAAGTTCATATCGATGACTTGAGAATTTATCAATGGAGTGATTATGTGTATCAAAAGTACATACATAGAAATGGGAGTGGAAATTACTACACAAATAATAAACAGTGATTCCACACATAATCATGGAGTAAAATAATCAATGGAGTATGCATAATGCAGAATGAGTGGAAATTGAAATTTTAAATTCCCTTACCAATTTGGTAACTTATGAAACATACATCCCATCAAATATGGATCATAAAATGAAGATGTAATTACTCAAAAATTAAAGTATATTACCCAAATAATACAATCATTGGGCAGTACATACACCACACAAAAGGAAATAGTGGCATTATGGCATGAATCTCACGGAAATAGGAAGTGAGGTGAAAACCCTTACTCCGTTGTAATCAATTGAGTTGTATGGACAAAAGTTAATAACAACCAAACGAATCATAGAATACCATGAATATAAATAGAATAATGATAATATATATATATATATATATATAATTATAGTACACAATACACCACATTTAATAAATAAGTGGCGAACAATGGAAATCTCATGGAATTAAAAGTGAGATAAGAAACCCCTTACTTTCTACTTTTCCTTGGTTGAGGGTAGGTTAACATCCTGTATAATGGTGAAATAATTGTTATTGAATTATAAAAGAACCATATACATTAATATGATATCATATATGATCTTTTAATATTTCTTTGTTAATAATATTTTAGTATTACCGTCGTTTTAGGTGTTAACTGATTCATTTTCCTTTATATGATTTGTTTTGTAAGTAGTGTTTGTTATGAATAGGATGTATCTTGTTCATATTCAGTATTATATTAAGTATTTAAACATTATTTGTAGTCATCTAATGAAAATTAGTCTTCAATGGATTACGATGGGGAATGAATCTCATCACGTTCATGGAGACGGTAATCCGTACATACGCACGAGCGACAATATCATTATTTTGATATTAAAATATTGTAAAATTGGATGGTATATCATATATATAGAATAATTATCATGTTATATTTATTATTTACATCAATTAAACATCATTATTATAACCATCCAAATAATATTGTATTGAATAACAATTACAACACGACGTGGAGACGGTAAGCCGTACGTATGCACATATGGTGACATGTCAATCAAAGGATGGATAGAATAATGAATATGGTTGTACCATATTTATAATAACATAACTGTATATAGAATATATGAGAGTTATTATTTTTTAATGGAAAAAACAAAGAAAGTTTAACACCCCAAGCTTCCACGGTACGCTTCTCTTTGAATAATACAGTAACGTGTGTTGTACGCAACTTCGAGTTCTAACACACACCACAACCAATCAAACTAGCCGTTATGAATAGTAATAAACACTTTTTGAAATTTTATAAATTTTATCATTCAAAATGGACTTCATTTTTGGATTTGGAATATCGAAATTAGCTTAGGGTGAATTTTTGATATTTTTCTGAAAGCATTCAATTTCTGATGAATAGTGAAAAAAACACTGAGTTATAGTTTAAAACTGAATTTTTATTTAAATAATTATTTATTTTATTTAAATTTAATTATGGTCAAAATAGACACATAATACCTATATAATTTCAATTTAATTCATTGGAGTCAATTTTTAATAATTTTATATATATAAAAATTTCTTAGAACATTTCACCGTTTTTTACCCATATCCTAGGAGAATTTGCAAATTCACATAAAACTTAATTTTACCGCTTCTGTGAGTGGAATTTTAAAAATATGAGAGAAACGGTTGATATCAGTAAGTAAAATTTGGTCCAATGAGATGAAAATAATTTTTGGTGAATAGTAACTTTTTACTTTTATTTACCACGGTTAAAAGTAAATAGGGTAATTAATGGTAAAAATGATATTATTATTACCCTAAAACATGTCCTAATTCAATTGGAAAAGTGTAATTAGACCTAAAACAACCTTAGGAATAAAATATGATCCTTTAGGTCCACTTGGGTTAGATTAGGACATTTATTATTGTTTAATTCAATGAAGAGTTAAAAGTGTTAAATTCAAATCTTAATAACTAAACCATTTTTAATATGGTGTTATAAATAAGATAAATTAGATTATAAATATTAATTAGAAATACAAAAATATTTCCTAGATAATGGTTTTTTATTTATAATTTTTATACATTAAATAAGTTAATTTATTTATGACACAAAGTTGATGCAGTAATTACCTAATTAATGAAATATTAAAATATTTGATATTATAAATACCCAAATAAATGTAATTTGAGACTTTTCTAGAATTACACTAATTTTCTAGGTTAATATTACATATTATTAATGTTTATATGAATTTTTTTCTAAGTAATAATGCTGTTATGAATTTATCAAAAACAAAATACCCAATACTGTCAAAATTGACATAAAAGAGTTTTTAAAACAAATATTATATTATTAATTCATATTCTATTCATAAAAATCTAAGGTTCGACCAAAGTAATTTTATAATGACAGGTGTATCATTAATGGACCACTTGGGGGTCTCTTGAATGTATATAGTAAGTTTATTAACCATATAATATAACAATACAATGAGACACGGTAAATGTCAAACTATTTAACTAAGAGTTAAATATAAATGATAAGGTTAATATTGTGACTCAAACCTTGTCTAAAATCTATTGGTTGAAAGGATTTTAACCCATCATCACCTTAACCTATAAATAATATACTTTTGAGCCATTAGAATCCGAATATGGATTTATTATAAAATAATATTTCTAGATTTTCCAAAGGAGCCCCGCACCCCTCTTATAAAAGGGCACTCTCCCTTCTCACTAATTCACACATTCAAAGCCTTTTTGATCAGAAAAAACCTGCCCAAATATTCTCTCAACTTCTCTCACTTCAACCTAGATTCCTTAGTTTCATCATAAAGCCAACCTATGTAGCCCTTGTGATCAAATCAAAAGGAAGAACCCGAAGAAGAGGTAATGTTTTCACCACCCTCTTTCAAGTTAATTTCTTCTTCAACTTCTTCTTTATTTGTTATTTACATTCTAAAATAATAAATCCAATATCTTCTATATACTGTGATGTTATTATAAATATGGTACAACCATATTCAGTATTCTATCCATCCTTTGAATGACATGTCACCATATGTGTATACGTATGACTTACCATCTCCACATCGTGGTGTAATTACTATTCAAAACATTATTATTTATATGGGTATAATAATGATGTGTAATTCATGTAAATAATAAATATAACATGATAATAATTCTGTATATATGATATACCATCCAATTATATAATATTTTAATATCAAATGAATGATATTATCGCTCGTGCGTACGTACGGACTACCATCTCCACGAACGCGATGAGATTCATTTTCCATAATATCCATTAAAGTATTATTCTCATTTGATGATTAAAAATAGTGTTTAAGGACATTATATCATTCTGGATATGAATAATATACAACCGTTCCAAAACAAACATGGCTTATGTAACAAAACATATAAAAGAAAACGAGTAAGTTAACACCCGAAACGATGATAATACTAAGATATTATTAACAAAGCAATGTTAAAAGATCATATATGATATCATATTAATGTATATGATTCTTGTATAATTTAATAACAATCATTTCACCATTATATATTATTTTAACCAACCCTCAACCAAGGAAAAGCACAAGGTAAGGGTTAGTTTCACAATCTCTTTATTATCCGAGGTTGTCTTTACATAAGTATCTACTAGGACATCTTTATCATCCATATACATGTTTCTTAAAAATGTATTTCAAATCATTCTTACTATTTTATAGACTATGGGTTAAAGTCATTTATACCCTTGTTTGACTTTTTATAAGAAGTTTATAAAGGAATCCTTCCATTATTTTCCAAACAAGGTCCTTTTTAACCTTTTCGACAAAATTAAGGTATGAATGTATTTTTTTAACTTATACGGAGGGTGCGGCTATTTTACGCCATTATAAAATCATCAAATATTCCCTTATAATCTTATAAAAATATTTTCAAATTAAATCTTTTTTTATAATTATGTGTCTTTTAAATGAATTCAAAAAAAGAGATATTTCTCTCAAATTGTTTTGATTTCATCTATGTCAACATCCTTTGATGGATTTTAAGATTATTTGAAGTTGATTTATTATGATACAAAACTTCCATATTTTATTGAAGGTTTTGTGATATTCTTGAATATGGATGTGTTATTTTTATACCATTCATGGTTTATGGAGAAAGTATTGACATTTCGTATGCTAGTTTTAATATGAATGTTTATGTTATGTTTAAACCTGTTCATATGAGGAATGAATTGGACTTAATAAGTGACGGGTGGAGCTCGCTATAGCTCCTCGATGCATCAGTAGTTCTCATGAGACAAACTAGTGTCTTTCCACAAGGCCTTGACAGAATCTTATTTTTAGTCTTGGCATAAGGCCTTGACTATGTTGTTATGATAGTCTGGCATTATGAATTCCATCATTATGAAAGTGGTTATTTATATTTCTTGTGATTATTCAACTAGTAGAATATCCATGTCAATAAGTAAATGGAATTAATTCATTATATTTTTGCCATATTATGCTAGAGTTGAAGTTTAAAAGGATTTTGTTTTAGGTATACATTGCCTTAAATGTTTGTGCTTATTTATGAAAGTTTCCACTATATTGTTATCCTTACTGAGCATCTGAGCTCACCCATTTCAATGTTTTATTTTTCCTAGGATGTGAAGAAGTATTTTGTGAATTACCTTCAGGGATAGTATGAGGGGATATGAAGACAAGATGTTGTTGTGGTTTTCATTTTATGATTTAATTGTAAGACTTATAAATATATCTAGTGTTTCCAAGACTAATAAACTAATCGGTCCTTTGGGACATGATTCCTAGTAATCAAGCCAATGTTATGTAATAATGCACTGACTCTAGGTAACTGGGGTCGGGGCATTACAGTTGGTATCAGAGGAAGTTTATTACAAACCTTAGAAGTTAGATTTAGATAAACTCTAATTAGAGCACATAGACCTAAGATGGACCTTGAGGATTAGTATAGAAGAACTTCCTAAAATTTTCGTATCGTAGAGATTTTATGAGTTTTCCAAGCAATACATCGCTGTCTGGATAAAAGCAGGTTGAGGCAGCTCTGGCACATATGTACCTAGGGGTAAAATCCAAAAAAACCATTTTAAGCTAGACTCGAACGGGAACTAGTGCACGACAACGGGCCTTGCTGCACTCTTGGTTACGACACTCCCAGGGGATATGCTTAGGATAATTCTTATTTTTTGTACAAACCATTATGAAGGTTTTATGAGTATATACCTCCTAAAGAAAATCTTTTTATGATTATGGATTATATCCATAAACTGTTCAATTTACATGAGGTATTTTACAAGTTTGGAATTATGTATTTTGATTCATAAACTAATCTAGTTTATGCCATTATTTAAAAATGGAACATAGTGGAAGGAATGGAAATCATATCAATGCACGCACTCCATGTAGGGATTTCACTCCTACTCAATAAAATTATAACGGAGCTAGTGATATAACTGGTACTGATCAGCTTATCACCATACTAGGACAACTCACTCAGGTTATGAATAATAAACTTACCCATATAGAGCACCCAGATCCACAACATGGAGGATCAATGTTAGATCGATTCATGAGGAAACAACCACCAACATTCAATGGGAGTACAAATCCATTAGTAGCTGAGCAATGGATAAATTACCTAGAGAAAATATTCCATTCCTTGGGGAGTAGTGAAAGGAAAAAAGTTATCATGGCACTTTACCGCCTCACTGGAGATGCTGACCAATGGTGGTCATTGATTCAAAACACAAAGGAAGATGATGAAGTATCCAATATGGAATGGAGGAAGTTCAAAGATATTTTCTTAGAAAAATACTTTCCTTGTGACCATTGAGCAGATATAGAAAGGTATTTTCTGAGTCTAAGACAAAAGGAGGATGAAAATGTCGCAAAGTATGAGGCTAACTTTACAAGGTTAGCGAGGTATGCTGCGGATTATATACGTAACCCAAGAAGTAAAATTTATCATTTATTTTATGTGTTAAAATCATTTATACATTGAGAATTATTCTTACAAACCTTCTTATCATATGAAAATATTGTCCCGTGTTCTATCAAGATGGAAAAGGAATTCTCTAAGTATTAAGACTTTAAAGAAAATCAAGAGAAGAAGAGATCTACTGATCACTCTGGAAATGGAAATAAGGGGAAAAAGGGAAAATTTGAATATCCATCCTATAGTAAATGTGGGAAGAAACATCCCGGTACTTGCTTGAAGGGAATGGGAGTCTATTATAAGTGTCGTGAAAAGGGCCACCAAGCTCGTGATTGCAAGGGGAAGAAAGAAGCTACCAATGTTAAATGCTACAATTGCAAGGAGATGGGACATAATTAAAATAAATTTCCTATGCATCAGGGGAACTTACATCAAAAAAGGCCAAGGGAGCAAGGTCAAGCTTATGCTATCACTACTGCTAATGTAGAAGCTCCGAAAGACGTGGTGGCAGGTAATTTAATGGTTTCCTCAAGTTTAGAAAATGCATTATTTGATTCTATATCATCGCATTGTTTCATATCTTCCCAGTTTTCTAAGAAAATTAGATATTTCCAATTTCATTTAATAAGGAAGTTGTCAGTCAAAACTCCTAAGGGAAGTATCATTGCAACAAAGTTTTTTGAATCAGTTCCCATTAGAGCACATACATGTTCTTTATCTACTGATCTCATCATCATTCCCATGATTGAATTTGATATAATCCTCAGTATGGATTGGATTTTGGACCATGATGAGAAGATTTATTGTAATAAGAAGGAGGTTATGATTTTTGATGATGATGATAAAGAACACCAAATCTTTAGAGCAGAATCGTCACAACCTAATTCTTATCTGGATCCAACCCCTTATCGAAGACCCCTTATAGAATGGCCACTATGGAATTATTTGAACTAAAGAAACAACTATAGGAATTGAGTAATATGGGATTTATTCTCCCTAGTGTTTCTCCATGGGGAGCCCCTGTTCGTTTTGTTAAGAAGAAAGATAGATCTATGAGGTTGTGGATAGACTACAGGGAGATCAATACTATAACAATAAAGAACAAGTATCCCCTACCCCGAATTGATGATTTATTCGACCAAATTCAAGGATATCAATAGTTTTCAAAGATTGACCTTCGATCTGGATACCATCAGTTGTGTGTGAAGAAGGAAGACATTCTGAAGGCAACATTTCGAACCAGGTATGGGCATTACGAGTTTACAGTAATGCCTTTTGGATTGACTAATTCACCCTATGTATTCATGGATCTAATAAATAGAGTTTTCAAGGAATATCTCGATGATTTTGTAGTGTTATTTACTGATGATATCTTGGTATACTCTAAAATCTACAAAAACCATGAAAATCACTTGCGCATTATCCCGAAGACTCTTAGAAGACATGAATTATATGGGAAGTTTAGCAAGTGTGAATTCTGGATTCATGAGATTTATTTTCTTGGCCATATTGTCTCCAAATATGGAATCTCCATTGATCCTTCTAAGACAAGAGGAATCCATGAATGACCAGCACCTACGAGTATAATTAAGGTACACAATTTTATTGGTTTAGCAGGTTATTAGCGACGTTTTGTCTAGAATTTTTCCCGGTTGGCTATCCCATTAATAAAGCTCACACGTAAAGGGGTTAAATTTGTTTGGACAAAATAGTGTGAAGAATTTTTTGAAGAACTAAAGAGAAGATTAGTCAATGCTTTTATATTGACTCTACCATTGGGGAAGGACGAGTTTGTTATTTATAGTGATGCATTGAAGAAAGGACTTGGTTGTGTCCTTATTTAGAATGATAGGGTTATTTCCTATGCATCACGACAGCTGAAAATTCATGAGAAAAAATATCCTACAAATGATCTTGAGTTATCTGCTGTAATATTTGCTTTGAATATATGGATACATTATCTCTATGGTGAAAAAATGTAAGATATATACTGATCACAAGAGTTTGAAGTATATTTTCTCACAGAAAGGACTCAACATGAGGCAAATGTGATGGCTTGAACTACTCAAGAATTATGATTTCACAATACACTACCACCCAGGGAAGGAAATTAAGGTAGTAGATGCTTTGAGTAGAAAGGATCATGGAGTTTTGAAAAAGATGAGAGTTGAAAAGGATCCTATATACATGGATCTAGTAAAGATGGATATGGGTATCACCATGGAAGGTGAAACATAAATACTTTTTCAAATGGTTGCCAAACCATCTTTACTAGAAAGGATAAAAAGTTCTCAGACCGATGATGAAGAGTTTAAAAAGAATATTAAATATTTGAATGATGGGAGATTGAGTGACTTCGTATATGATGATAGAATTTTGAAATTTGGGGAGAGACTTTGTGTTCCTGATATACCTGATCTAAAAAGATAATTTTTGGATGATGATCATAGTTCCAATTTCTCTATACACCCTAGGAGCACCAAAATGTATAGAGGTTTGTAGGAACATTTTTAGTGGGACAACAAGAAGAGGGAGATTGCTGATTTTGTGTCCAGATGTATGGTTTTCCAACAAGTAAAATCTAGAAGGCAACAACCTGGAAGAGTCATGCAGCCTCTTCCCATACCAAAGTGGAAATGAGATAATATTATGATGGACTTTGTCATTGGACTACCAAATACTACTAGAAGGAATGATGCAATATGGGTCATTGTTCATTGTCTTACCAAGTCAGCACATTTTCTTGCTATAAGGGAGGATTTACCACTTGAACGTCTAGAAAGACTATATATTAATGAAGTTGTGAGACTTCATGGAGTACCCCCATCTATTATTTAAGATCATGATCCCCGTTTTACTTCAAGATTCTGGAAGAGTCTTTAGAAGGCCTTGGATACTGAACTTTGTTTGAGCACTGCCTACCACCCTAAAAAAGATGGACAATCAGAATGGACTATTCAAACCTTAGAAGACATGTTCAGATCTTTCTCACTTTAATTTTAGGGTATGTGGGATAAATATTTACCTCTGGTAGAATTTTACTATAACAATAGCTTCCATTAATGCATTCAGATGGCACCATATGAAGCATTATATGGAAACAGATGTTGCACACCAACCTGTTGGGATGACGTTGGTGAAAGAAAACTTGTATGCCCAGAACTGGTGGAGGAAACGATGGAAAAGGTGAAGGAAATCTAAAACCACATCAAAGCAGCTCAAAGTAGGCAGAAGATCTATGCCGATAACCGAAGGAAGGATTTGGAATTTCAGGTGGGAGATCAATTTTTCTTGAAGGTATCTCCATGGAAGAGAGTTATACATTTTGGTAAGAAAGGTAAATTGAGTCCCAAGTATATAGGACCTTTCAAAATTCTAGAATGAATTAGGGCAGTAGATTACTATTTGGAAATGCCTCCAAGTATCTCCAAAGTTCACAATGTGTTCCACATATCCCTATTGAGAAAATACATTCCCGAACCAATGCATGTAATCACTTATGAGGAATTAGAATTGGAACCCGATCTGTCTTATTGCGAAGAGCCCGTCAGAATTCTTGATACCAGAGAACAAGTGTTGAGAAACCGGATGAATCGTCTGGTAAAATTTCTATGGAGAAACCATAATAAGGAAGAGGTAATGTGGGAACCCAAGGAACTTATGATGAAGAATCACCCAAGTCTTTTCATGCGGTAGTATTCTATACATTTTGAGGAAGAAATTATTTGAAGGAGGGGAGAATGTAACACCCCAATCTTCCATGGTACGCTTCTCTTTGAATAATACAATAATGTGTGTTGTACACAACTTCTATTTCTAACAAAAACCACAACCAATCAAACTAGCCATTCTGAATAGTAATAACCACTGCTATGAATTTATCAAAAACAAAATACCCAATAGTGTCAAAATGGACATAAAAGAGTTTTTAAAACAAATATCATATTATTAATTCATATTATATTCCTAAAAAATCTAAGGTTCAGCCAAATGACGTTTATCATGATAGATTTATCATTAATGGACCACTTGGGGGTTTCTTGGATCTATATAGTAAGTTTATTAACCATATATTAAAAAAATACAACGAGACATGGTAAATATCATACTATTTAACTAATACTTAAATATAAATGATAAGGTGAATATTGTGACCCAAAAATGTCTAAAATGTATTGGTTTAATTTATTTAGACCCATCCTCACCTTAACCTTTAAATAATCTACTTTGGAGCCATTAGAAACCGAATATGGATTTATTATAAAATAATATTTCTTGATTTTCCAAAGGAGCACCTCAACCCTCTTATAAAAGGGCACCCCCCTTATCACTAATTAACACCTTCAAAGACATTTGGCTTAGCCAACCCCTGCCCAAATATTCTCTCAACTTCCCTAAATTCAACCTAGAAGACTTATTTCGATCAGAAATCCAACCTAAGGAGCCCTTTTGATCAAATCAAAAGGAAGAACCCAAAGAAGAGGTAATGTTTTCACCACCCTCTTTCATGTTTCTTTCTTCTTAAACTTCTTCTTTTTTTTATTTACATTCTAAAATAATAACTCTAGTATATTATATATACTTTGATCTTATTATAAATATGGTACAACTATATTCAGTATTTTATCCATCCTTTGAATGACATGTCGCTATACATGCGTACGTACGACTTACCGTCTCCACGTCATGGTGTAATTGTTATTCAAAACATTATTATTTAGATGGGTATAATAATGATGTTTAATTCATGTAAATAATAAATATAACATTATAATAATTATTTATATATGATATAACATCCAATTATATAATATTTTAATATCAAAATAATGATATTATCATTCGTGCGTACGTATGGACTACCGTCTCCACGAACGCGATGAGATTCATTCTCCATCATATCCATTCAAGTATAATTCTAATTTTATGATTAAAAATATTGTTTAAGGACATGACATCATTATGTATATGAATAATATACAACCCATACAAAACAAAAATGGATTATGTAACAAAACATATAAAAGAAAATGAGCAAGTTAACACCTGAAACGATGATAATACTAAGATATTATTAACAAAGAAATGTTAAAAGATCATATATGATATCATATTAATGTATATGATTCTTGTATAATTTAATAACAATTATTTCACCATTATATAGGAGGTTAACTAACCCTAAACCAAGGAAAAGTACAAGATAAAGGTTAATTTCACAATATCTTTATTATCCGAGGTTGTCTCTACGTAAGTATCTACTGGGACATCTTTATCATCCACATCCATGTTTCTTAAAAATGTATTTCAAATCATTCTTACTATTTTACAGACTATGGGTTAGAGTCATTTATACCCTTTTTTGACTTTTTATAAGAATTTTATAAAGGAATCTTTCCATTGTTTTCCAAACAAGGTCATTTTTAACGTTTTCGACAAAATTAAGGTAATAATGTCTTTTTTCAACTTATACGGCGGGTGCGGATATTTTATGCCATTATAAAATCATCGAAGCTTCCCTGAGAAGCTTATAAAAATATTTTCAAAGTAAATTTTTTATTTTATAATTATGTGTCTTTTAAATGACTTTAAAAAAAGAGATATTTCTCTCAAATAGTTTTGATTTCATCTATGTCAACATCCTTTGATGGATTTTAAGCTTATTTGAAGTTGATTTATTATGATACAAAACTTCCATATTTTATTGAAGGTTTTGTGATATGTTTGACTGTGGATCTGTTATTTTTATACCATTCATGGTTTATGAAGAATGTATTGACATTTCATATGCTAGTTTTAATACAAATGTTTATGTTATATTTAAACCTGTTCATATGAGGAATGCATTGGACTTAATAAGTGATGGGTGGAGCCCGCTATATCTCCTCGATGCATCTGTAGGTCTTATGAGACAAACTAGTGTTTTGGCACAAGGACTTGAAAAAATCATATTTTTATTATTGGCACAAGTCCTTGACTATGTGGTTATGGTAGTCTGGCATTATGCATTCCATCATTATGAAAGTGGTTATTTATATTGCATGTGATTATTCGACTAGTAGAATATCCATGTGAATAAGTAAATGGCATTACTTCATTATATTTTTTCCATATTATTTTGAAGTTCAAGTTTAAAAGGATTTTGTTTTAGCTATACATTGGCTTAAATTTTTATGCTTATTTATGAAAGTTTCCGCTATATTGTTATTCTTATTGAGCATATGATCTCACCCCTTTTAATGTTTTATTTTTCCCAGGATGTGAAGAAGTATTTTATGAATGACTTGCATGGATTGTATGAGGGGGTATGAAGACAAGATGTTGTTGTAGTTTTCATTTTATGATGTAATTGTAAGACTTATGAATATATCTAGTGTTTCCAAGAATACTAAACTAATATCTCCTTCAGGACATGATTCCTGGTAATTAAGCCAATGCTATGTAATAATGCATCGACTCTGGGTAACTGGGGTCGGGGAGTTACAGAAGGAGTAAGTGGAAGAATAAAGGAACTTGAAAGTGGTGATGAAATATATACCTCTTCTTCGGGTTCTTCCTTTTGATTTGATCAAGAGGGCTCCTTAGGTTGGCTTTCTGACTAAAGGAAACCCTCTATAATGAAGGGAGTACAGTTGAGAGGGTATTTGGGAAGATTTTGGCTGAGACAAAATGCTTTGAAGGTGTGAATTTGAGGGAAGGGGGAGTGCCCTTTTATAAGAGGGGAGAGGGGTACACTAGTATAAAAATGATTTTTAACATCGCCAGTTTGACATCGGTTTCTTATAAACCGATGTAAATAATTTTTGCCATAATTTTTTGGGGTCATTTTTTTTAAAAACCGATGCAAAAAACAGAAAAAAAAATATTTTGGTGTCGGGTTTTATGAAAATCGACGCCATAATATTTTTAAAAAAATTTAAATGTTTTAGATAATTCACTAATATTCGATTTGACTGGTTGTGGAGAAAAAACAGAGTTACAGATTAAAATTTTTGGATGTCGGAAGTTGATCGTCTCTAAGTGAAGTCTTAAAAAAGTTCAACTTTCAAAGGCCATAACTTTTAATCTGTAACTCCGTTTTAGCTCCACAACTAGTCAAATCAAAGATAAAGAAATTATCTAAAACATTGTAATTTTTTTAATTTTTTGGAGTCAGTTTTCATAAAAACCAACGCCAAAAATATTTTTTAGTTTTTTACTTCGGTTTTTTCTTAAAACGGATGCCAAAAAAAATATTTCCTGTTTTTGGCGTCGGTTTTAAAAAAAGCTGACGCAAAAAGTTTTTTTTTTCAAATTTTTCGCGTCGGTTTGTTAAAAAAACGACGCCAAAAGACCGATGTAGAAAAGGATATCGATTGGCATTTTTGGCATTGGTTTTCTAAAAAACTGATGCCAAAAGACCAATGTAAATCCTCTTTTACGTCGGTTTCAAACAAAACAGACGCCAAAGAGTAACGCATGATCAAAATTTCAATTTTTTTTTCACAATGCGCGTTTAACTTTTTGAAATCCCGCCTACATTTTCTTACAACGCAATTGAAAATATTTTTATTTACTATATATATATCCAGTTTCTCCTCCGTTCATCGTTTTCAACATCGTCGATTCAATCAAGTTTTCAATGCAACTTCAATCCTTAATTTGAACACGGTATGTATTCTATTCATTTATTTTGTTTATTATTATTATCCTTCATTTCTAAATAACTCAATTAGCTTTCTTATAATGATGATTAATTCTCATTTCTAAATATAAGTTATATGATGATAAATAACGTATCATTTCTATGGAATCCGATAAAACTATTGAAATATATTTGAAGTATTGTGCTTATTTTATTTCATTTGGTGTATATGATTTTAATTTATGTTTTTCATGTTTTCTTTGAAACTGGTTGTATCAATCGATACATTGATAGGTTCAACTTCTGACGGCAATAAATTTTGATCTGTAACTCCGTTTTAGGTCCACAACCAGTCAAATGAAAGCTTAGAAAATTATCTAAAACATACAAAAAAAGATTTACTTTTTGCCGTAAGTTTTTGTACAAACCGACGCCAAAAATCTTTTTTTTTTCATTTATGGCGTCAGTTTTTAAATAACCAACACCAAAACTATTTTTTTATTTATTTTTGGCATCAGTTTTTATGAAAACTGATGCCAAAAATGATACAAATTAGTTTTTTTGGCGTCATTTTTTTACAAAACCGATGCCAAAAAAAAAATTTTATTTATTTTTGGCGTCAGTTTACAAAAACCGACGTAAAAAGTCTTATTTTTTACATCGGACACTTCGACATCGGTTTAAAACTGACATCAAAAATAAAAAAACCAACATTAAAGACCATTTTTCTACTAGTGGTACCTTAAGAAAAGCTAGAAATATTATTTTATAATAAAATAATTTTCTGTTTCTAATGGCTTAAAAATGAATTATTTAAAGGATAATGTAGGTATGGGTCGAAAAACACTCAACCAATAGGTTTTAGACAGGTTTGGGTCACTATATTGACCTTATCTTTTAGAGTTAACTCTTAGTTAAATAGTTTGACATTAACCATGTCTCTTTGCATTTATATATTATATGGGTAATAAACTTAGTATATACTTCCAAGAAAACCCCAAGTTGTTCATTAATGATACACCTATCATTATATAAGTATTTTGGCCAAACCTTATATTTTTAGGAATAGAATATCAATTAATAATATAATATTTGTTTTAAAAACTCTTTTATGTCAATTTTGACACTATTTGGTATTTTGTTTTTTCTAAATTCATAACAACATTATTAATTCCAAAAAAAGTAATCTACCCCACCCTAACATGTAATATTAACCTAGAAAATTAGTGTAATTCATAAAAAGTTTCAAATTACATTTATTTGGATATTTATAATATCAAATATTCTAATATTTCATTAATTAGGTAATTAATGCATCATCATTGTGTCATAAATAAATTGAACAAAATAAAATACCATTTTGTTGAAAATATGTTTAGCTTTATAATTAATATTTATAATTGAATTTATCTTATGTATAACCCCATACTAAAAATGGCTTAGTTATTAAGCTTGGAATTTAACACTTTTAACTCTTCATTGAATTTAATAATAATAAATGTCCTAATCTAATCCAAGTGGACCTAAAGGATCATATTTTATTCCTAAGGTTGTTTTTGGTTGAATTACACTTATCCAATAGAATTAGGGCATGTGTTTGGTTAATAATAATATCATTTTTACCCTTAATTACCCTATTTACTTTTAACCGTGGTAAATAAAAGTCAAAAGTTACAATTCACCAAAAATTATTTTTATTTTATTGAACCAAATTTTACTTACTGATATCAACCGTGTCTTTAGGATTTTTGAAATTCAATTCACAAAAGTGGTAAAATTAAGTTTTATTCAAATTTTCATATACTCCTAAGAGGTGAGTAAAAGTCGGTTAAAAAGTTCAATAAAATTTTTATATATATAAAATTATTATAAACTAAATCCAATGAATTACATTGAACTTATATAGGTATTATGTATCTATTTTTACCTAAAAAAATTAAATAAAATAAATAATTATTTGAATAAAAATTCGGTTTTAAACTATAACTCAACATTTTTCACTATTCATCAAAAATTGAAAGTTTTCAGAAAAATACAAAAAATACCCCTAAGTTAATTTTGATATTCCAAATCCAAAAATGAAGTTCATTTTGAAAGATAAAATTTATAAAATTTCAAAAAGTGGGTATTACTATTCATAACGGAAAGTTTGATTGGCCGCGATGTGTTATAATCTCAAAGTTGCGTACAATGAAAGCTATTACATTATTCAAAGGGAAATGTACCATGGAAGCTTGGGGTGTTACATATTAAGGGAGACTTGGATCAGAAATTTGAGACCACAATTGACTTCAAAAGGCAGGGTTTTCCTTAAGTGTGACCTAAGGTTGGTTGACTCCAAATGTTTAGTTGAGGAAACTATTTGGGGCGTGTTAAGTGAATTAATTAATTAATTTTATAAACTTAACCTAAAAATCCATTTGTAAATACATCATTATGAATATTTTCTAGGGTTATCGGCTTAACCCTTTCAAGATAGAAGAGGAGGAGGAGAGTGTTCTTCATTTTTAGATCGACACCTGATGATGAATGACTATTATATCGAGGGGAATCCAGAGGAAGTGAGTGAATCAGGTATTCATCATCCTTGGTGAACATATTATTCACCCAAAATTTATCCATAATCAAGGTAGGGATTTCCAATTTAGGATTTATCCCTTTTGATTAAATTATGGAGCATGGATATTTTAATCTATTTTTGATCTATGTTTTATCTTGTCTTCTCATGAGACCAATTTTGATAAATTAAATCATTGATTTAATTTTATTAATCATGCCTTTTTTCACTCAATGATATCATGTTGTATTTTTTTCCGAGTACTTTTTCCCAATAGTGGAATTTATTTATTTCTTGTAAATTTCTCCACACCATTCTTCACGTTCGATGTTGTTGGCCAGCGGGGTCACAGTTCAACATTGCTGGTGAAGGTTCGATCAAGATCAAACCACTGTATTTGTGGTGTATTGGTGAATGAAATTTGATATGATAATTTTTTGATATATTTCGATAGGTTGTGGGATACTGGTGAAGCCTCCATAGAACCAGGATCTAGAGTAGTGATGGCAGGCGATGAGAGTCACATCGAGTGGTATTATAGGAATCATACATGCGAACAGATTCTGATTTATGAGTATTGGAGGCTGGTAAATCTATAGATTAAATTGTTACCTTTTATTTTAGTTTTTTATTGGTAAAAATAGAGAAATCATGATAGAGTGGCCATATCTAGAGAACCTCATGAAAGAAGTTAGTTTTCTATAGAAAACATGACTACATTGTGTCTAGTCTAGGAACACATGTCGTGTAGACCCCTTGACTATGGAACTAGGGTTTTAGGAAGGAAAAGGATCACACACCATATGGAAAGGCTCACATTCCATGTGACCCATTAAGAGTTTCTAAGTCGTGTTCTAGTTGTACAAGGCTAGGACCCCATGTAAGAGGAAACTTTGTGTACTCAGGGAGTACAAAGACATAAGAAAAATTACATGAGTAGAGTCAAGAGCACACATAAAAGTTCTGGGTTCCCAAGTCACACCATGTAGTACCATTGAACTATGTAAAATACTACAAGGCCAGTAAGTCATGTAATTTAGAGGAAATGGTTAGGATTCCCAATGAGGTCAGACATCGTGTGCTTTTCTCAAGATCTTCCACCTCTACTTCATTTGGACTCTGATTTTTATTCTGTGAGTATCCTATCATGATTATTTTTCTACATAAAACGTGATAGTAACCTTCATAGTGGATTTAAAATATGAAGGGGAATGTTCTGAGTGTGATGCTTTTTTAGTTGATTGTTGACGATGGCAGTGATTAGGAAGGATCATTAGTGAGAGAGGTTGGGGTTGTTAACCCCCTATTATACAAGGGTGTGGGTACCCTATACCCCTTATACTAATTTAGTGACCCCCCATGGTACCAGGGTGTGATTCCTCTACCCACTGAGTGGCACCCCCTGATGCACTAGGGTGTGAGTCCTCCATATTGTGAGTGGAACCCCCTAAGGCATTAGGGAATGGGTCCACTATCTAGATCAACCAAGTGGAACCACCTGATTTATTAGGGAAATATTTCTCCTTATTTTGAGTGTAATACCCTTGATGCACTAAGTTGTGGGTCCTCTATCTATCCAGTAAGTGACATTACCCTCACACACTTGGGAATGAGTCATCTAACTATCTACTGAGTGGAATAATCATGTCACATCAGGGTAAAAATACTCTACCTATATATTTAGTGGAACCCCCTATCATACTAGGGTGTGGTTCCTCTATTAGATATTGTCCCCCCTTGGGATGTGGAGCAGTGGTGAAGAGAGGGCCCTCCTTGAGACGTCTTCGGAGAGGCACATGAGATACTAGGCATCGATGATGGACCTTTGGAGCTGTAGGAAGACTCATCCTCCGTGGATAGGCTACGAGATAAAGTCACATTTCCTTCTCATGTGGGTTTCTTTATGAGTATACACACTTATATAGATTTAATTTATCTCTTTCTTTGGGTTGATCTATTTACTTTTATTTTAACTTATATTCCCCCTCTTCGGTTTTTGGGGTATCCTACCAAGTATGTATATACTAAACCCTACATGGAATTTTCCCACATGTGTTGTGTCTTATGTAGATGAAATATATTTTGGTGGTGACATTGGTGGAGTGTAGTGATACTCAAGTGTATAGAACACATATGGTGGTCGAGCTTAGAGATCAGGATATGGGATTTATCAACATTCATTTATTCTAGTTGTAGTAGGTTGGGACTTCATTTCTAGTTTGGAATTTATTTTAGCCTTCCCACTTTGGCTATATTATGTCATACTCAAATGTATTCTAGAGAGGTTATTTCATGCATGGATTACTCTAGATCTTACTATTTTATATTATCCTCTACATTGTTTCATGGAGATGGCTGGGTATGTACATACATGTAAATTAGGAAAAAGCCTCACATTTCATATTATTCCTTCTTGGAGCTTATCTATAACCCATGGCCTATTATAGGTAGTCATGGGATTGTGACAAATTATCCTTCCACTGGTCAATATGGCCCTGGGGGGTCATTTAATTATATAGTGGTATTAGAGTAGTTTATTCCTTGGGATGATTTTTAGAGTTTTCACCGTATGAGGCTTGTTATGGACTTAGGTAAATGGTGTTGAAGTGTCTTTCTTGCATATTTTAGGCCAGGGAACCCAATTTTAGTTCGAAGACCAACATATCTATACACTTGGACTCTGACTACCTTATTATTGACCCAGTATACTGATTCATTGTTTTAATGGATAACTAGTACACACATAATATAGTATTGAGTCCTTTGACTATCCTTCATGAGTAATCTCCATATATATATATATGATCATCTTAACATGGTATGTATTGATCACTTTTAGGATTCCTATGTGAAGAAAAATGACCAGGTTACCAATTCAGGATCCTAATGATGATCTAGTGGGAGATGAGGCCTCCTTTTAGGGGCTATCTCACGAGGATCTTCCTCTGTGTGGGAAGATAGAATCACCTCAGCTGTTGAGAAGTAGTTAGAACAATACGCGTAACAACCTGATATTTTATGAGAATTATATATTTTTTATGTAATATGTTATACGTAATGAAATATTCCACTACACACAACACTAGCTTGGCTTGCGTTACACGCAATCACGGCCTTCCTTGATAGCGTGTGTAGTACGCAATACTAACTTTCACTAAACAACAATATATTATAATATTATAAACTAGCAGTTATTAATAGTATTAACTGAATTTTTAATTTTATAACATTTTAATTCATCTTATACATTTTCTAGAATGAGGTATGAAAACAAAATCAGTTTTTTTGGATAAAAGAAGTATTTTTCAAAAAATGCAGTTTTACCGCCTTTTGATGGTGCACCCACATTAAATCTAGTTTTTGACAATTTTATAAGATCAATTTGACAAAATAAAATTCTTCTTTAGAATCAGGATATAAAAATTTACTTTGGATAAAATTTTCATATTATTCTTATAACTTTCATATTTTAATGAATAGTAAAAACACGCTATATTTTAATTAAAAAAAACTTTTTTCATCACAATACTTTATATGGCTAAATTATAACATTGAATGTTTTTAAAGTATAAATATAATATAATTTTACCATTTAATATAATTTATGTCATTAGCATTAATTTTACATTGAATTCATAGGTAAAAACATTTCAATCTTTAACAAATTTTTTAACTTTTAAAACTAGTTTACTTAACAACAAGATTAATTTTAAATTAATTAATGCAACTTCTGTTTTTTAAATTTTGAAAAATGGATTACATATTTGAAATCAGTGGGTCCAAATTATGTTAATAGGTTACTTTTTTTTTGATATTATGAATAGTAACTATGGTAATTTTTATTTACTACGGTTAAAGGTAAATTGGGTAAATCAAGGTTAAAAGAATATTATAATAATTCAAAATTACCTTGAAACTTGTACTAATCTTATTAGATGAGTATTTCCCATCCATGGTCATCCTTGGGTTGATTTTGTAACCCCATTGATCCACTTGGTAGTGACAATGACAATTTGGATTAATTAATTTAATGTAAAGACAAAATTGACATTAAAAACAATCTTATAGTAATTAATTTTTACAAGGGGTTATATAAATTATATTTTCGACTATAAATATTCATTGGAAATATCAAAATATTTCCTACATAATGATATTTTTTTATAATTTTTAGATACCAAATAAATTAAATTATTTATGACACAATAATGATGAAGTATTTACCTCATTGATAAATGATTTAAATAAATAAGATTGTAATGATTAAAATATTTTCCAAAACATGTCCAATTATGATTGGATGATTTTATTTCGACCATGAGTCATCTTATCTTAATCTTTAATGATTTTTAGACCTTTTTAAACATAAGACAAGTTTATAATAAAATAATATTTCTACACTTTCCAATGGTGCCCCTCTCCTCCCTTATAAACGGGAACCTCCTCCCGCTCTTCATCACACAAATTTGAGCCTTCAATCTCGGACAAACCCTACCCATTTCACTTCCCCACTTCCTTAGAAACCTACTAGAGGTACTGGTCTTCTCAAAAGACCAACTCTAGTGCCTTAAGAGAGAGTTTAAAGGAGGAACTTCGAGAAAGAGGTAATACCTTCTACCGTTTTCTTCATGTTCCATTCTTCTTCTACTACCTCTTATTTAGTTATTTCATTATGAGGTAATAACATCAGTATCCCTAATATACTGATATGTTATTATAAATATGAAACAACCCCATTTCACCTCTTATCCATCCTACGGAAAACGAAATCACCGCGCGTGCGTACATACGGAATACCGTCTCCACGCCGTGGTGTAATCTTTTTTCCACCACCACCTTATTTGGATGGTTATTATGGTGTAAAGAATAACTATACATGATTATTGTAAAGTGATATTTATTATAAAATAGTATACATACACTTTAATATAATTCCACAATCATGGGAATGATATCATCGCTTGTGCGTACGTACGGCCTACCATCTATACGATGTGATGCGACCCGTTCTATATGATCTTCATTGAATAATGATTATATAAATGAAATTAATGAATTAATATGATATATATTACCCTAATAACATTCTGTAAATGATGTATCTTTATCCTATAAAGATGAATAAGAGTTTATTTGACAAAACACGCATAAGAGCATAAAGCAATAAACACCCGAATAACAAGTAAAAATGAAATATTATTAATAAGAAGCTAATAATATGACCATATATGATATAATAAAAATAATTATGATTCTGGAATATGTCAATGAAATTATTTAAAATATTATACAGGAGGTTTGGACACTTACGAAGCAAATCAGACCTAAGGTAAGGGAAAATCTCACAATCTCATTTTTATCCAAGATTGTTTATACTTCAAAATTTACTGGGAAATATTTATCATCCACATACAAGTTTACTCAATATGTAATATTATTTCCATCCACCTACAGTTTTTTAAATCCAATTTTACCCTTCAGTGAGTTTTTAGTAAAAGATATGAAAGGAATCTTTTGTCGTTTTTCGTACGAGGTACTTTTTGACTTTTCCGGCCAAAGTACGAGAAGAATGTTTTTTAACTTATACGGAATGAATGGATTTTTAAAACATTATTTACAAGAATCTTCCTTTACATGTTTTCAAGTTTATTTTTAATCAACTTCTTTTAGTTTAAAATTGTATGACATGTTAAGAAAGGAAAAATGTTTTTAAAGTAGAAAGGATATTTTCTTCAAGAATGGAGTTCAAGTGTTTTATCAAAATTATTTTCCATATAAGATAATATAGGGTTATGTTTCTATCCCTATTATTACATTGATTTGATTATGTTGTGATGGAAATATTTTTATGAATTCCTTTATCTTATATGAATTGTTTTATGATGTCATGATGTTTAAGATTCCTATTTTTATTACATGGGTTATGCTATGATGTATGGTTTATGATTTTGTGGCACACATAAGAATGGTATCATTATGAGATGGGTGAGACCTATATATCCCTCCAATGCATTGGGTAAAGATTTTATATCTCATGAGATAGACAAGGCTGGAACGGCAGGTTAAACCGGTTCAGTGAAACAGGACTGAAACGAGGAGTGAACTCAGTTCAGAAATGGACTTTGTCCACTAAGATTGTCTTGGAAATGAGTCTTGACTAATAATAAACGATTCTCTATGATTATGTGTATATGACACAAAGTTTCATGTTTTATGTTATGAATATTGGGATTACATTTCACTACCATGATTTATCCCATGTTATGAAATTATGATCTCTTTTGCAGGGTAAGATTTCCAAAATGTTATGTTCTTATGAATTTGATGTTATTGATATTTCTTTTGTTTAACCTTACTATGAATTTGAGCTCACCCTTTTGTATGTTTTTTTCCCAAGGTCAAGAAGAAGGTTATTAAGTAAGATATTCCAAAAAGGGACTATAGATATGATAAAATAAATGGGAGACAGTGTAGATGCTTTATGAACCAGTTCTTTATGTTTCCAAGTTTCTAAAGACACTATACCTATATGGTACTTTCATAGATTTGTTATATTTTGTAATAAGTATGCTTTCATTTTGAATTATTAACTATTTATGTAAAGTATGGGTCATTATAGTTGGTAACAGTTGAAAGGTATAGTCAACCTTTGGAAACTAGGATGTGAAAGCCTTAGTAAAAACCCTAAGGATAAGTCTAAGCATAGAACACAATCTTATTGTTTTAGAAATGGCCATGAACAACCTATGATAAAACCTTAAGTGTGAAATTTTATTCTTGATTATGTGGTTTTCCTATTATAATTAGTGTTTCTCACAATATTCTTCTTGGTTTTAGTCAATGGATGGAACCCGAAGGAACCGTGTTAATGAGGAATGCGACGGGCAATGCAATGATTGTCCCCCTGAGCAACCAAATGTTATGGGAGCTGGAATGCAATATCTTATAGCCATGCTCACACAACTTTCTCAAGATATGAATCATGCAGGACTTCCAAATGAGCAAAGGAAGGAGCAAAATTCTGTTGAATCCTTCATGAGGCAGCGTCCGCCTTCATTCAGTGGGTCTTCTGATCCATTAGTGGCTGAAAAATGGATCAGTACCACTGAAAAGATATTTTCAGTTCATCTATGTTCTGAACATGATAAAGTCATCTTAGCAGTGTATCGTTTGGAATGTGATGCTGATCAATGGTGGAATTTTATTAAGAATACGAGGCAAAGGGATGAAATTGAGTCCATGGAATGAGACAAGTTCAAGAACTTGTTTTTCAATAAGTATTTCCCTCGTATCCTTCAAACAAAGATGGAGAAGGAGTTTCTTGAACTGAAGAAAAAGGATGATGAATCTGTTGGTACCTATGAAGCAAATTTTACAAGACTTGCAAGGTACGATTCTAGTATTATTATCCAACCTGAGAGTAAGATTGATCGATTCTTTAGTGGATTAAAACCAAGTCTTCTAAGGGCATTATCCATAAGGGACTTAAATAGCTACGAGTAAATTGTTTGATGTGCTCTCAAGGTTGATATGGAGATTGGTGTAACCCATCAGTCACATGGGTTTGATAAGAAGAGGAAAATGGAATTCAAAGGAAAATCTAAAGACCACACTGAAAAGAAGATGAGTTTTCCCTTATGCTCAATGTGTGGAATGAAACATGGAGGAAATTGTCTTAAGGGGACAAGAAAATGTTATAAGTGTGGAAAAGAAGGTCATCGGCCAATTGAATGTTGAAATAATGGGAAGAAGATGTCTAATGATGCAAATAAAGGAAGGGATACACAGAATGAACCTACTACACTTCAATTTTTCAAGTGCAAAAAGATGAGGCATTATGCCAATCAATGCCCAAATCCAAGGGTTGATGATAATGATCGACGTCAACAAACTCTTAAGGCCAAAGACAAAGGAAAGTCACATGCAATTACTATCGGTGATGTGGAGTACGACAACGAAGTGGTGAGAGGTACACTTACCATCCACTCTAAAGTAGAAAATGTTTTATTTGACTTTGGATCCACCCACTCTTTTATTTTGGAAAAATTTTCTAAGGGTATCACGGTATTACCTCAACAATTAGATGTTGAGTTGTCTGTGACAACTCCTAATGACACAACAGTCACATCAAAAGTTTACAATTCTTCTCCGATTGAAGTTTGTGGGAAAGTGCTTCCTACAAATCTTGTGATCCTTCATATATTGGAATTTGATGTGATTCATGGCATGGATTGGCTTTCTTTATATGGAGCTCATATCAATTTCCAAAGAAGGGAAGTCACATTACATATTCCAGATCAATCTATGATCGTCTATCGATGCAAGGATGAACATAACCTTCCAGTGGAAATTTCTTCCATCTTATGGGTCTTGATTCCACTAAATGAAGGTAATTTATCTCAAATGGTTGGAGAGAAACTCATGATTAATAATATTCCCATTGTACGGGAATTTGATGATGTCTTTTTGAAGGAATTTCCAGGTCTTCCACCAAATCGTGAAGTTGAGTTTTCAATAGAACTCATATCGGGTGCTTTGACTATTTAAAATACACCTTATAGAATGGCCCCAATTGAGTTACAGGAATTGAAGAAGCAACTCCAAGAGAATCTTGACAAAGGATTCATACTCCCTAGTGCATCACCTTGGGGAGCACCTGTTCTGTTTGTTAAGAAGAAAGATGGATCAATGAGAATCTTCATTGATTATCGAGAACTTAACAAGATCACTATCAAGAACAAATATCCTCTCCCACGCATTGATGACCAATTTGAATAACTACGCGGAGCTCAATACTTTTCCAAGATTGATCTTCATTCAGGGTGTCATCAATTATGGGTCAAAAGGAAGGATATACCAAAGAAGAATTTCCTTACAAGGTATGGACACTATGAATTTATAGTTATTCCATTTGGTCTTACTAATTCCCCTACTATCTTTATGGATCTGATGAATAGAGTCTTTAGAGACTATCTTGATCTGTTTGTGGTAGTCTTTATAGATGATATTATTATCTATTCAAAAATCAAGGAAGAACATTAAGATCACTTGATAATTGTATTAAAGACCCTAAGAAAGGATAAGATTTATGCCAAATTTTCCAAGTGTGAATTTTGGCTTAAAAAAGTTGCATTTTTGGGTCACATAATCTCAAAAGAGGGGATATCTGTGGATCCAACAAAAACAGAGGTTATTGAAAGATGGCCAAGACCAACAACAGTAACTGAGATTCGAATTTTTCATGGTTTGGCTGGATATTACTGACATTTTGTGAAAGATTTTTCAAGGTTATCTAACCCACTCACCAAGTTGACTCGAAAAGGAGTTAAGTTTGTTGGATGGAGGAATGTGAAGAGAATTTCAAAGAGCAAAAAAGAAGGTTAGCCAGTGCACCTGTGCTCACACTACCTTGTAGTGGAGAAAGGTTTGTGATCCTTAGTGATGCATCCAAGAAGGGACTGGGGTTTGTTCTCATGCAAAATGATATGGTGATAGCTTATGCCTCATGACAGTTGAAAATCCATGAGCAAAATTAACCAACTCATGATTTGGAGTTATCTGCGGTAATATTTGCATTAAAGATTTGGAGGCATTATCTTTATGGAGAAAAGTGTGACATTTATACTGATCATAAATGTTTAAAGCATATTTTCACACAAAAGGAGTTGAATATGCACCAAATAAGATGGTTGGAGCTGATTAAGGATTACGAATGCTCAATTCATTGCCACCCTAGGAAAGAAAACAGGGTGGCAGAAGCATTAAGTCGACAAGACCATGATAGCTTATCCATGATAAGGATCACAAAAGATCCAATATTTATGTATTTACAAAGGATGGATCTTGGAATTTTAATGGAAGGGGAGAAATCTTATCTTTCTCAAATGAATGTTCGACCATCTATACATGTGAAGATTAAAGAGGCACAGAAAGAAGATGTCGAGTTACAAAAGAAGGTGAGAAATGTTCCTGAATTCAACCATGATTGTGATGGGATAATAAAGTTCAGGAATCAGGTTTTTGATCCTCCCATCCTCGAATTAAAGAAGGAGCTGCTAGATGAGGCTCATAGTTCTTCATTCTCTATTCATCCTGGAAGCATGAAGATGTATAGGGACCTAAAAGAGTACTTCTAGTGGGATGGCATAAAAAGAGATGTTGCTGAATATGTCTCTCGATGCTTGGTTTGTCAGTAAGTTAAAGCTGAGAGATAGAAGTCTAAGGGGATGTTACAACCATTACCCATACCAGAATGGAAATGGGAAAACATCACTATGGACTTTGTCACTGGACTTCCCAAAACATCCAAAGGCAATAATGCTCTCTGGGTCATAGTTGATCGTCTTACAAAGTCTACACACTTCATTGCTATTAGAGAGGATTTATCTCTAGATCATCTTGCCATGATATATTTAAAGGAAGTGGTAAGATTGCATGGAGTACCACTTTCCATTATATCTGACCGGGATCCGAGGTTCACCTCGAAGTTTTGGCGAAGTCTTCAGCATACTCTAGATACAGAGTTGAGTTTCAGCACTGCTTATAATCCTCAGACAGACGGTCAGTCTGAGAGGAAAAATCAAACTCTTGAAGATATGTTGATAGATTTCTCTATATATTTCAAAGGTGGTTGGGATCAACACCTACCTTTGGTGTAATTTTCTTATAATAATATCTTTCACTCCAGTATTCAGATGGCTCCTTATGAAGCTCTCTATGGAAAGAAATGCAGGACTCCAACTTGCTGGGATGAAGTTTGGGAAAGAAAGCTATCAGGACCTGATCTTGTTGATGAAATGGTAGAAAAGGTCAGATTTATTCAACAACACATAAGAGCAGCTCAGAGTCGACAAAAAAGTTATGCCGAAAACCGAAGAAAAGAACTAGAGTTTGAAGTGGGTGATAAAGTGTTCTTACGAATATCTCCCTGGAAGAGGGTCATGAGATTTGGAAAGAAGGGAAAGTTGAGCCCTAGATATATCAGTCCTTTTGAAATTCTGGATCATGTTGGGAAGGTATCTTACCGATTGGCGCTTCCACCGAATCTCTCTCAAGTTCACGATGTGTTCCACGTATCTCTCATGAGAAAGTACATACCTGATCCTTCACATGTACTCAGCTCAGAAGTTGTACCGCTGGAGCAAGATCTTTCTTATGAAGAACAACCGATAGAGATTCTGGATCGTAGCAAAAAAATACTACGGAACAAGCCCACTCGCTTGGTGAAAGTTTTATGGAGGAACCACCAATTAGAAGAAGCTACATGGGAACTTGAGGATATGATGAGGGAGAGGTATCGTCATCTGTTTGTTACGAAGTGACGAATTTCGAGGGAGAAATTCATTTTAAGGGGGGTAGAATGTAACACCCTAATATTTTATGAGAAGTATATATTTTTTTTATGTAATATGTTATACGGAAAGGAATCTTCCACCACACACAACACTAGCTTGGCTTGCGTTACACGCAATCGCGACCTTTCTCGATAGCGTGTGTAGTACGCAATACAGAGTTTCATTAAACAACAATATATTATAATATTATAAACTATCCGTTATGAATAGTATTAACTGAATTTTGAATTTTATAACATTTTAATTCATCTTATACATTTTCTAGAATGAGGTATGAAAACAAAATCAGTTTTTTTGGATAAAAGAAGTATTTTTCAAAAAATGCAGTTTTACCGCCTTTTGATGGAACACCCACATTAAATCTAGTTTTTAACAAGTTTATAAGTTAAATTTGACAAAATAAAATTCTTCTTTAGAATCAGGATATAAAAATTTACTTTGGATAAAATTTTCATATTATTCTGATAACTTTCATATTTTAATGAATAGTAAAAACACGCTATATTTTAATTAAAAACAACTTTTTTCATCGCAATACTTTATATGGTTAAATTATAATATTGAATGTTTTTAAAGTAAAAATAGAATATATTTTTACCATTTAATATAATTTATGTCATTAGCATTAATTTTATATTGAATTCATAGGTAAAAACATTTCAATCTTTTGCAATGTTTTAACTTTTAAAACCCGTTTTCTTAATAACGGGATTAATTTTAAATTAATTACTGGAAATTATGTGTTTTGAATTTTAAAAAATGGATTCCATATTTGGAATCAGTGGGTCCAAATTATTTTAGTAGGTTACTTTTATTTTTTTGATTTTATGAATAGTAACTACGGTAATTTTTATTTACTACGGTTAAAGGTAAATAGGGTAATTCAAGGTTAAATGAATATTATAATAATTCAAAATTACCTTGAAACTTGTTTTAACCTTATTTGATGAGTAGTGTCTGACCATGGGCATCCTTGGGTCGATTTTGGGACCCTATTGATCCACTTTTTAGTGAGAATGACAATTTGGATTAATTAATTTAATGTAAAGACAAAATTGACATTAACAAAAATCTTTTAGTAATTAATTTTTATAAGGGGTTATATAAATTATATTTTCGACTATAAATATTCATTGTAAAGATAAAAATATTTCCTACATAATAATTTTTTTTATAATTTTTAGACACCAAATAAATAAATTATTTATGACACAATAATGATGAAGTTTTTACCTCATTAATAAATGATTTAAATAAATAAGATTATAATGATTAAAATATTTTCTAAAACATGTCAAATTCTAATTGGATGATTTTATTTCGGCCATGAGTCATGTTATCTTCATCTTTAATGATTTTTGACCTTTTGAAACTGAAGATAGGTTTATAATAAAATAATATTTCCACACTTTTGAATGGTGCCCCTCTCCTCCCATATAAAAGGGCACCTCCTCCCTCTCTTCCTCACACCAATTTGAGCCTTCAAGATCGGACAAACCCTTCCCATTTCACTTCCCCACTTCCTTATAAACCTAATAGAGGTACTGGTCTTCTCAAAAGACCAACTCTAGTGCCTTAAGAGAGAGTTTAAAGGAGGCACTTCGAGAAAGAGGTAATACCTTCTACCGTTTTCTTCAAGTTCCATTATTCTTCTACTCTCTCTTCTTTAGTTGTTTCATTATTAGGTATTGAAATAAGTATCCCTCATATACTTATATATTATTATAAATATGAAAAAACTCTATTTCACTTCTTATCCATCCTACAGAAAATGAAATCACCACGCGTGCGGACGTACGGAATACAGTCTCCACACCGTGGTGTATTCTGTTTTCCACCACCACCTTATTTGGATGGTTATTATGGTGTAAAGAATAACTATACATAATTATTGTAAAGTGATATTGATTCTGAAATAGTATACATACACTTCAATACAATTCCACAATCATGGGAACAATATCATTGCTCGTGCGTACGTACGACCTACCGTCTCCACGATGTGATGCGGCTCGTTCTATATGATCTTCATTGAATAATGATTATATAAATGAATTTAATGAATGAATATGATATATATTACACTAATAACATTCTTTAAATGATTTATCTATATCCTATAAATAGGAATAAGAGTTTATTCGACAAAACACACATAAGAACATAAAGCAATAAACACCCGAATAACAAGTAGCAATGAAATATTACTAATAAGAAGCTAAGAATATGACCATATATGATATCATAAAAATAATTATGATTCTGGAATAAGTCAATGACATTATTTAAATCATTATACAGGAGGTTCAGATACTTATGAAGCAAATCGGACCTAAGGTAAAGGAAAATCTCACAATCTCATTTTTATCCGACATTGTTTATACTTCAGAATTTACTGGGGAATATTTATCATCCACATCCATGTTTCCTAAATATTTAATATTATTTTCATCAACCTACATCTGTTTAAATCCAATTTTACCCTTTAGTGAGTTTTTAGAAAAAGATATGAAATGAATCTTTTGTCGTTTTTTGTACGAGGTACTTTTTGACTTTTCCGGCAAAAGTACAGGAAGAATGTTTTTTTAACTTATACGGCATGAATGGATTTTTAAAACTCTATTTCCAAGAATCTTCCTTTACAAGTTTTGAAGTTTATTTTTAATCATATTATTTTAGTTTAAAATTGAATGACATGTTAATAAAGGAAAAATGTTTTTGAAGTAGAAAAGATATTTTCCTCAAGAATGGAGTTCAAGTGTTTTATCAAAATTATTTTCCATCTAAGATAATATAGGGTTCTGTTTCTATACCTATTATTACATTGATTTGATTATGTTGTAATGGAAATATTTTTATGAATTCCTTTATCTTATATGAATTGTTTTATGATGTCATGATGTTTAAGATTCCCATTTTTATTACATGGGTTATGCTATGATGTATGGTTTATGATTTTGTAGCACACATAAGAATGGTATCATTATGAGATGGGTGGGACCTATATATCCCTCCAATGAATTGGGTAAAGATTTTATATCTCATGAGATAGACATGGCTAGAACGGTAGGTTAAACTGGTTCAGTGAAACAGGACTGTAACGAGGAGTGAACTCGGTTCAGAAATGAACTTTGTCTACTAAGATAGTCTTGGAAATTAGTCTTGATTAATAAGAAATAATTATCTATGATTATGTGTATATGACACAAAGTTTCATGATTTATGTTATGAATATTGGGATTACATTTCACTACCATGATTTATCCCATGTTATGAAATTATGATCTTTTTTGCAGGGTAAGATTTCCAAAATGTTATGTTCTTATGAATTTGATGTGATTGATATTTCTTTTGTTTACCCTTACTAAGCATTTGAGCTCACCCTTTTGTATGTTTTCTTTCCCCAGGTCAGGAAGAAGGTTATTAAGTAAGATATGCCGAAAAGGGACTATAGATATGATGAAATAAATGGGAGACAGTGTAGATGCTTTATGAATCGGTTGTTTATGTTTCCCAGTTTCTAAAGACACTATACCTATACAGTCCTTTCATGGTTTTGTTATATGTTTTAATAAGTATTCTTCAATTTTGAGGTATTAACCATGTATTTAAAGTATGGGTCGCTATAATACGGGTATGTTGAGGATGTGGATAAGCATAGCATGATCCATGTGTTTGAACACCAGAGGCCACTAAGGTTCCACGATGATCCAAATCCTGAGGTAGAAGAGGATTAACTTGAGTCAGTGATCTGAGTCTTTAGGCTCATGGAGACCCTGACTGATCATATGGTTTCATTGGAATCCAATATTTTCCATGAATTAGTTGGGCACTGGTGGAGTATAGTTATTTAGACTCATGATGAGATGATTATCTCATGGACTAACATCCATCAATTATTCTATGAGGAGTATTACCCCATGTGCTTGCACTAAGTTCAGATCCAAAATATTATAGAGATATAGTAGGGTAGTATGATATTTTTTAGTATACCATGAGGTTCAATAAACTTACATAATACTCCCTAAACATGGTTCAGGATGGTTACTTCCGGGACCAGAAGTCCAAGAAGGGTCTCTACAGTGACATCTATGTTAGTGTGGTTGCTCTGTGCATTCCCACAAATGTTGGAGTGGTAGATAGGGAACTGGTGTCAAAGAGATTCGTTTTAGATAGATTCTAGGTAGTTGGAGATGGTAGTGGGTGTCATGGGGATGATTCATCTATACTAGCTAGTAGACACCATTTGGTAGGATATTGGTGTATGATACCTCCCCATGGATGGTCTTAGTCATGTGGACATGAAATGCATAGTTTACAATGGGGAACATGTCATCCTGGAGAGGGGTGGTGTTATTACTATTATGATTAAGGTCACGTGGCATGTGATTTACCATATTGACATGCTGAGGAGGTAAGGACAGAAAAAGATAGACCTATATGATAGAGGAGTGAGTGGAGATCTAGGAGGATGATCCGTTGGTGGAGGGTAACATTATGAGATAATTACACCATCACCCCTAGGTGACCTACATCGGTCTTAGGGATCTTGTAGTCAGGGCCACATGCCATTGTAGGCCATAGAGTCTTATCACCCAGTAGATCATGAGATGATATGAGGTATCTTATATGTTTATTTTATACATTATCTAGTACTTATAGACATAGGTGAGAGTCATTCATTAATTTCCATATCCCTAGTACAATAAATATAGCTCATTATTGAGACCTTATCATAATATATTTTTCTAGAGGTTCTGAATGGTTCAATTATTCGATATCGCTTATATTTCGATAGTGAGAGACAAATATTTATGGAGAGAGTTTATCATGGGACTTCTTGGTCATCATAATGGAACCTTATGAATATATCTAGTGTATGGAATGGTTTTCAACGGTTCATGCCTAGATTGACTATAATTTCTGATGATTTTGGTTCCTTTAGATATATGAGACAAGATTATCATTTGTGTGAAAGAGAGATCTCATGGATAAGAGAGTGATCCTTGCATGTAGATGGTTTTAAACCACCACCCATTAGTTGTCAATTTCAACCCTTAGTGTAGCTGTCTCCTTAGGAATCTAGATTCCTTTGGTAGTGAAGGAATTTATGGATGTATTCCCTAAAGATGTTCTTACACTACCTCTGATGCAGGATATAGAATTCAACATTGAATTACACCCCTATAGCCATACTGATATCTTCTACGACATATCATATGGCCTCTACCGAGTTCTAAGAGATAAGGGTGCTATTAGAGGACCTTATAAAGAAGGGTTTTATCAGTCCTAGTTTATCCCTCGGGTTTCTCTAGTTTTATTTTTTTAAAAAGGTATAATAGATCTTATAGATTTGTGTTGATTATCATCACCTGAACCATGTAAGGATAAATAATAAGTACCCCTTACTAATTATTAATGACCACTTTGATCAGTTATGAGGCATGAGTTTGTTCTCAAAGATCAATCTCATGTTTTTCTACAATGAGTTGAGGGTTCATAGGGATGATATTCTGAATTTGGAATTATGATTCCACTGTAGTCATAATGAGTTTCTAGTGATTTCTTTTGGTTTGATGAATTCTCCGGAAAAGTTTATATATTTGATGAACTAGATATTCTAGCCTTACTTGGACCGATTTGTTTTTGTCTTCATTGATTTCATAATCATTTACTCTGTGACATAGGAGGAGCATGTAGAGCATCTAAGGATTTTCCTGAACATACTTTGGGATTAATATCTTTCTAGTAATATCTCAAAGTTCCAGTTTTGTATCCACAAAATTAAATTCCTAGGTAATTTCATTTATAATAATGGTTTATCCATGGAACCAGTGAAGACATATGCAGTTCATACTTGGAATCCTCCCAAGACCATGTTGTATTTACATAGTTTTCTTGTCTTGTAAGGAACTACAATAGTTTTTTGGAAAAATTCTCCAAGATTTCATCCCCTTTGACTTACCTAAAACAGAAAAGGAATACATTTGTATGGACCTATCGATGCTATAGATCCTTGGATGAGTTGAGGCTAGGGATAAAAAATGATCCTATGTTGAGACTACTGAAGGAGTGTGTGGAGTAGATAGTGTATTGAAATGCCACTCGAGCTGGGATTGGTTGCATGTTGATGTAGAGGTAGGCAGTGATCGCATATGGATCTTGTTAGTTAATACCCCATGAGACTAATTACATGAATCATGACCTGGATTTAGTAGTGGTAGTATTCTCTCGGAATATGTAGAGGCACTATCTTTTGGGATAGTACATTGTGGTTTAATCAGACCATTAGAGTCAAAGGTATATCATTATGAAGAGAGAAATGAACATGATACAGAGGTTATGGTTGGAGTTCCTATAGAAATATTATTTCAAGACAATATATACTCATATAAAGATAAACATGGTGGTAGATTCCCTTAACAGGAAGTCTCGTTCTTTTTTGGAAGAGGAGGTGTCTAAGTAGTTATCTTCTTTGTATATGACTCTAGTATAGGAGGGGTGCAACTTATCTTCAATTTACGGTATTGAATTCTTATCTTCTCTAGAACATGAGGGAGGCTCTTTTGGGATACATCAACTATGTGGTTATTTGTGACCATATATCTTTAGAGGTTACACCAGATCAATTTTCTATGGAAGGGGATTACATCATCCATTTCCAAGGATGGATGGTGGTTCTGTTCGTGATGCAAGATTAGCTGATGAGGAAGTTTCAAACAAAAATTTGGCTATAAATATTACAATGGTGAGGATTTATAAGGAAATTTAGTGGCGTTTTTAGTGGGATGTCATGAGGAAAAACATAGTTGAGATGATCTCTTGGTTTCTCACATGTTAGTAGGTGAAGGATGAGCACTAGGTTTCATTAGGTTTGACATATCCTCTTGAGACCCCAAAGTGGAAATGGGATATCATATCCATATACTTTCTGATAGGGATTCTACATATAATAAGAGGCCACAATGCTATCTGGGTTATTATTGAATGACTCATGAAGTTAGAACACTTCCTTACCATTAGGAAGAAGAGTTTGGTGTAGATTATATGATAGTTGTACATGCAAGATATTATATGGCTCCATGGAGTACCCTCAATTATTGTATCCATACATGATGCACGATTTATATCAAGATTTTGGGGAGGTATTCAAGAGGAATTTAGAACCCAGTTGTAGATGAGTATAGCATTCCAACCCCAGATGGATGGGAAAATAGACTAAATTATTTAAGTGTTAGAGGATATTATAAGTGATTGTGTTATGGATTTCATCCAGAGTAGAGAGGATCCATTTCCTTTGGTAGATTTTTCTAATTATAATATCTATCACTCTACTACTATCTTAGTTCAATTTGATACCTTGTATAGGAGACCCTATAGGTTACCCTTGTGTTGGACTGATATTGGAAAGACATCTCTTGCTAACACAAATATAGTACAAGTGACGACATAGAAAGTACAAGTGATTCATGGGAATATGTGGATAACCCATATTAGATAAAAATATTATGAAGATTGACATCATAGTCCCTTGGGGTTTGATAAGGTCGACCATGTTTTCTTTAGAGTCACCCCATGACGAGGATTGAAGAGGTTTGGTTGGGGAGGCAAGTTATACTTGCGGTTCATTAGACCATTCAAGATTCTTTGGAAGGTTGGTTAGGTTTCTTAATTCCTAGAAATAGCACCATAGTTGGATTAAGTGAACGAAATCTCCCATGTGTCATAGATGAGGAGATATGTGCATGATCATATGCATGTTATTAATTGTGGAGAGCTAGACACTGAGGATGGATCCACCGTAATGGAGTCCTCAGTGGTGACCAAGAATCGATAAGAGAGGATATTTCAAGGATGGACCATTACATTTGTTCATGTGCTGTGGAATTATGAGATAATGTAAGAGGAATCTTGGGAGAATGATATCTAGATTGAGGCTTAGTATCCACTCCATTTTTTTTCTTGTGTTTTTGGGGGAGAAATCCTTGGGGGGGGATAATTTAGTGACCATAATTTTTTCTTGTGAAACTATGAAATATATTAGGAAATTTTATTGGAGCCAGGTGCAGAGACGTAATGATATGTTGAGGATCAGTGACCATAAAAATTTTATTATAAAAATATTAAATATAATAGCATAAAAAATATACCGTTTTTTAGAAATAATGGAATATTTCTTGAGAGAAGTCTCAGATCAAAAATTTTAGACCCCGATTGATTCCGGAACACATTTTTTTCCCTATGAACAACCTAATGTTGTTTGGTGCTGGATGTTCAGTTGAGGAAGTCAATGGAAGGTGAATTAAGTGAATTAATTAATTAAATATAATCATTTATTTAATAAACATAAACTAACCCTGCCTCTATAAACACATCGTTATGATGATTTTATTGGGTTTCCTGTATAACCCTTTATATATCTGAGTGGAGGAAGGGAGATTTCTTCATTATTTGATCGACATCATACGGTGAATGGTGAGTAGATTGAGATGAATCGAGTGGTAGTAAATATAATGGGTCTTCTTCATTACTAGATAATGTATTCTTTACCAAAAATCAATCCATATTCATGGTAGGTCTCATAAATTTTTTATTTAGACCATTTGATTAAATGATTGAGCATGAATATTTTTATCTTCTTTTGATAATTGTTTTATCTTCCCTTCACATGAGACCAATTCTAATAAGTTAAATTTTTGATTTAATCTTATCTGTTATGCCTTTTTTAACCTTTGTATATCCCATTGAATAATTGTTGGCCAATAATTCTTGGAAAAAATGGAATTTATTTTGTTCTTATGAATTTATACCCACTATTCTTTGAGTTCTTCTCCGTTGGCCCATGGGGTTACAGTTGGACATTTACGGGGTCAGTGTGAGCATGATAAAATCCATAGATTCATGTTGGATTGGTGAATGATGAACAATATTATGAATTGAAAATGGATCGGTACATGTTCTTGGATGGGTGAAACCTCCATGGATTTGGGATCCAGGGTGGTAATGATAGGTGATGGGAGTCACATCAGGTGATGTTGTGGGAATCATGTGGGTGGCTGGATTATGATTTACAGCCACCAGAGGCTGGGATATCGATATTCTGAATCAATACCATCAATTGTGGTCGATTTTGGGTGGCTAATGGGTAGAAATCATGAGGGAGAAGTTGTAAATTACAACATGATAAGGAAAAAATAAATTACTTGAATTCATACATAATTTAAAAACTTAAAATGCTGTAATTCACTACTTCCTTATAGAAATATTTATTCTGAAATAATAAATATATATCACCCACCATAGTGAATATAAACCAAATATTTGGTTATAAATTCATATGCATTATTTTTCTCTGGAGCCACTCCTCCCACTATTCTTAGTGGATTCCAGAATTCATATTCCAACTCAAGTTCATCTAGAGCCCTAACCCACAGAACCTAAGTCTTCTCCCACTATCCTTAAAGTGAAATGGTTCATTTATGAAAAAATATTCCACCTTGAATATATTTTAATGTCCTTAGTGGATATAATATTATGAATTGAGATCCACTAAGTGTTTTGAGGTTCATTTATTACTAAAACTAGCCTTTAATTTTTTTTTTCAATAACCAATTGAGGTTATGACCTAATATATTCTTATCATATCACAATTGATATGATTTATATTTTTCAAAATAGTTGGCTTATGGTTAGATGTTTCACTACTTTTTGAAAAACATTTCTTGGAAGAAATCAATGAGTATTTTCAATATATAAATATATATATAAGACTCATCATTGATCTTCATTTTATTTATATCACTATATTGATGTATATAATGAAATTTTAGTTTGTGAATACCTTTACTACACATGTATGATCAATGATTAATTGAATAATATTTTTTTAAAAAAGCTATCTTGGAGGTTCCTTTATCTTTAACAAGTACACTCATTTAGTTCATCGAGCATTTTTAATTTTTTTTAAAATAATATCATAATGTATATTCATTTACCTTTAGTTTTAGAATATTTCATATGGAATTATTTATCTAACTCTAAAATATTATTAGAGTACCTTTTTTTCTAAAGGTTTCTTTATCTAAAAAATGATAAGTATTTTGTTAGTATATTTATTATCTTAGATCAATAATGACTAAATAATTTTTTTTGTGTATTAAAAAGTATAATACTTCTAGTTTTATTTGAATTTTAATTATCTTTCCTTGATTAGGTAAGATTATTATACTTTATATTCACTATTCATTGTAATGTTTATTAGTGATTCAGGGGTTACTGAACTATTTGTTTAGTATGAAGTACCATAAAAAAATTTATTCATAATTTGGAATAATTTATTATAGTTTATATATGTATACAAAGATAAATATTTTGGTAACACTCATTAAAATATCAAATCAATCCATTATTGGAATTAAAATTTTATCTTCTCACTACTAATATAGGAATCACTATGTCTCAGCTTTTGTGATAATTCAACATAATTTTTATAATATTTTTGAACATTATTATTCTTGAATGAGAATATATATAAAAAATATTTTATTATAATTCAAATAATTTCTAATAAAAATATTATATTCAATGATGATTTTTCTATAAGTTTATAACTAATTCTATATTAATTAATTGAAATTCCTCTAATAACTATTTTCTTCCACATGAGAAGTAAATAACATCCTATTCATTTCCATCCCTCTAAATTCTTTGTCTCTTTGAAATTCATTGTAAGGAAACCATTTTATTTAAATGTACATGGGATTTCAAACCTTTTATTTTATTTTTATCACCATAATGAGTGAGTAAATAAGTTTCCACTGAATCTTATTTATTTAGGTGAAGTATAGAAAAAAAGTATTATGAGTGATTTATCCAAAATAATGATATACTCTTAGATGAATAAGGAGATACTTGGGGGTAAGGATGATAAAATTAGATTAATAAAAAATATATTATCAAAATGGGAGCCTAACATAAAACAATATTTTTCAATTATTCAAGACATGATTACAAGCTAAGCACCACTTTCCAGTTTACAGAAAAATAGCATAGAGAGAATTCCATTTATCTTTAAGCCTCTCTTTCTTATTATTAAGAGATATATGATAAGATATCATAGAGTAAAAAACCTACATATATCTTATGATTAAATATTTTGACCTATTATTGGTGTAAATATGACAAGGTTTAGGGAATTCCAACACACAATAAAAATTCTCTTATAGTAAAGTAGTGTAAAACATCTATGTCACTCGGGGAAATATGATCCTATGATGATATAACGTAATTTAAGTAATGGTTATAGTTTTTAATGGTATTTATTTCCATTTTTTAATAATAATTTAAAAAATATTTTTACTTTACTTGATTATAAAAATAAGCGAGTTGAAATAAATTAATTATTTTACTAACTTTTCCACTATTTTATCAAGTCCTAGTGAACCTCACCATTGAATTTATAATTACCTATGAATTGAACATTATATAATAAATGATCCATATTTACCTCATTATGATCTATTCCATTTCCATTAAAACCATAATAATGTGTTTTGTAGGCGATGTTGCCATCTGTGGGCTTGTAGTTCCTTGTTCCGTTGAGTGGACTCCCCAATCCTGAAACACTGACTCTAATTTCCTCAACACTTGCCTCCAAATTTGTTTTTAATATACTATAAATATTAAATTCAATTGAATTTTAGGTAATTTGACCCAAAACCCTTATGATAAATTCTTGATAAAAGTAATTGTCCAGACTATAGCATTGTAAACACGCAGTTATATGGTTTCATTCTTCAACAAGTAATGGAAGGCATAATTTGACTTAATATATGATTTATATATTTTTTATGTTTTTTATATTATATTTTACATGTCCTTTTAATAATAATTATATTTTACTTATGTTATTAACTACAAACCAATAAAATATTTAAGAAAAATCCTTTTATTTTAATTCTATCATTACATATTAATCCATTTTTTATGTGATCACTGTCATGCATCCAGAAAATATATAATATATAAAAATAAAATAAATAAAACCTGGAATTATCATGATAATTAACTATTGGTTTTTTATTGATTGGATAATAAAAAAACTGTTAAAACTAGCAGAAAAAATCAATTAAGTTAGGTTGGGGTCAGTTCTGCAACATTGAACCTTTTTTTATATGTATCTCTTTGGTTTTGTTTTTCCTCGTACCTTCCTTGAACCAACAAAATCACGAGAGAGATACATCCTTAAAATTATTTTACTTAACTCAAAGGTGAAATCAACTAGAAATAGGATTACATAAAATAAACTGTGGGAATACATGCCCATGTATAATAAGGAGGGAGGGTATACTCAAACACCATTAATTTAATTGAATAAAAATAATTGAAAAAATTATTACATAATTAAATTAAAATAAAATTGACATATAAATAGGTCGGTCTAAGATCAGGATAATTCACTTTTTCAATGTGTATGCATTTAAAATAACTATCTTGTATTCATTTCAATTCATTCTTTTATTGAGAGAAAACACATGAAAATTATTCCCATTAATTATTTAATTAATCAATTACATCAATTTATCTTGATATATATCAAATTTGTCCTGAAGATACCCATACTCTATGATTTTAAATAAATTAAATAAATTAATTTTATTTAAAATATAATAAAACAAGTACTAAACTTATACTTGGAAGCAACCCGATGAGTATTTTTTTGAACTAGTCTGCATATATTGAGATTGTATACAATATACTCATGAAACATATAACATATGCATTTTTATCATGTAATTATATGGAATGTATGAGTCAATAAATAAAAAATGAAAGAAATTTTAATTAACATAGTGTGTAATGCTTTTTTTTCACAAAGAGAAGTCAATATATTACAATTATTCATGGTATAAAATTCATTTTTTTGAAAAAATTAATTAAACATTTTATATCATGTAAAAACAATATTATGGTATGTACAAGTCAATAAATTAAACACATGGAACATAGTGTTTAAGTTTATTGAGTAATAAATTAATTTTAATTTTCTGCATATATAGGTTGGGTACCTGGAGTATACATCCAGATACAATCCATTTATATCACTCATCGTATGTCTAAGATACATGTTTAGGTATTGGACGCGTATCTATACAAAAACATTTTTTTGGAACCTGATGTGTACATTTTGTACACACCATGTAACCTCATTGTTACATAGTTGATAGATCATATGTTTTGTAATTAATGTGATGGTTCTATCCGATGACACATAAACATGAAAAATTCCTATAAGAGGGTCTATTATAAAAATATCCCATCTTGGAGATTAATAACTGTGATAATCAAGATATAATGATTTATCACCATATGAGTACTCACTCTTGATAGTCAACATAATATGTATCCCATCATAGAATGTTATCCTATCATAGAAAAATATGCATGAATATCATCATGGAATTTCAAGGTTCTCATCATAGAGCGGAGATTCTATGACAATTTTAGTGTGAAATATATTCTAGGACATTATCACATTAATGTTACATAGAAGAACAATCAATATGTGATAATGTATTTATTTAAATCCATGATTATAAAGGAAATGTAAAGCATAAAGTAATTGGTCCTAAGGAAACAACTCTAATAGTTTCCTCTTCTCATCATGAACTATGATCATTTTATGCTAATACTTAATGTAAAAAAATATTTTTCTCATTATTCTTATGGGAACCTCCAAGGTTATTAATTGAAATATTCTTTATAACATCTTTATGAAATCTATTCTTCTTGTTAGGTTAATTTCATTACTATATGTTTCATATTTCATGTGTAATTCATGAGTATGATCATATTATGTTGTGATAGGTGAGCCTATAATTATATATCTCTCCAATTAATTAGGTAATGAGATATATCTCATGATATTTTAATCATTATGGATGGAAATGATGCTATATTTATTCACATTATTGAAATGATATTTTATACACATATTTTTTTGCATGAATATGATTTTATCTTTGTTTACAATTTATACATGGTCTTATACCACAATATTATGATATTTAATTGTTATTCATATTCTACATTCCATGCAATTTTAAAATAGATCCCTCATTATTTTGAGGGTGTTCATTTGCTTACCTTTTCTTATGATATGATGATGATGATTATACTCACCCATGTAATATATTGTTTCATGTTTCATGGTCTTTCAGTTTTATACCCACTTACGAAAAGATAGGACATTTTCATGGTTCTCATTAAGAATACTTTCTTATTAGAAATGTAGTGTAGCAGTACCCAAGGTTTTTCATGAGGATCTTGGAGTCTATGTTAAAAAAATGTAACTTTTTTATTCTATTTTTATAAATAAAAAAATAAAATAAAGTTAAACTAGAGATTTGATAGTTTGAAAAAATTTTAAACTTAAACTAAAATAAATAAATGAAATGAATTGAGAGATTTATTTATTTAAAAGAAAAGTTAAATTTGGATTGAAAAATAGTGTGAAACAATATATTAAAACATTAGTAGTGATAAAATATTGGCCTTTAGATATTACATTCATCATTTTCTATAATGATAATCCAATTATATTTTTCAATTGTCACCCAAAGACATATGGGAGAGAACAAAATTCTATTTTAACATCATACTAAGACCTCAGTAATATTATTGTACCTTTTATTTAAGTTATCAAATACGTAAAGCATTCTGAGTACTCGAGCCTTACTAAAATCACTATACTCAATATCAATACCTCAACTAAAAAATTTAAATAGTTAAATTAAATACTTTAAATCATATATTTGTAAACCCATTCAAAATAAAATATAATAAAGTGAATTCAAGAAATAAAATTACTACCTTAATTATGTAAATACATTTTCTAGAGAAATACAAAATAATGATACAATGAAATACAAAGAATTTTAAGGGAAGCATCCTTAGGTCTCCACTACCATATTCACTTAGTGATTTTATCCAAGAATAGATAAATCAACTCTCATTATCCTTTTTCTTGTCTCATCTATATCATATATGTGTAAAAATCCTCAATTTAGAATCATCTAACATGATCAACTAATCCAACCCAGCCCCCTCTCTCTTGATGCCTCTGCCTCCTTATATTACCATGATGGAGGGAAAATATTTTCTAAATTTTTGTAGCCTTTAATCACTCCTATCGGAACTTCCATGTGCATGCATCACTTTTCCACGATCATTCACCAGGTGGAAGTGACAACGTTTTGGTTTCCAAGTTAGGATATCATGAGATATTCACATGGGTTGTATATTTAATCCTCTTTAAATTATATCATGACCCACAACCTATTTATCTTTCACTCATCGAATCCATGTAGATGAGGTGTGGTTGTCCCAAATACTTATAACGTGACTTATATTCTACAAGGGTTCCTAAAATTCCACAAAGGAAAACATCATATGAGAATATCATAGTTTAGATTAATAAAATTTAGGGTAACCTTTAATGATTTCATCTTGAAATATTTTAAAATGTATTATAGGATCAAAAATATCTTACGAGACAGGGTAAAATATCTTATGAGGATCAAAAATTCATACAGATTAGGAAACATCTTATGAAATTTGAATTTTGGAAAAGGTAAACAGCATACGAGATTTGAAAATATACTATATAGATCAGAAATATCCCACGGTTAGAGAAACTTTCTTATGATACTCAAAGGAAAATTTAATAGGAGTGGAAAATTTATATGAGGGTTGATTTTTGGAAAAGGAAATCTTCACATGTGATGAAAATATTCTTACATGGCTCATAATTATTATACAAGATTCTAGTGAAAATGTCTTATGATATTTTTGAGTTGGACAAAATTTCCAAATTAAGTTAAAAATGAATTTTTTTCCCAAAAACTCAAATAAATCTTCTCTTATTCAATTATTTCCTAAAATTATTAAATACACTTAAAAATCATAAATAATTTCATTTTCACAAAAAATTTCTAAAAGACCGCAAAAAATAAAAGATTATGAAATACCTTTCAAAATATCAAAATGGTCCGGATTAATTATTCGAAACACACATGAAATGTAATGAAAATAAAAACTTTATCAATTATCTGACACTTAAGACTAGGACTCCTATGCAAGTATTCATAAAAAACAATACCACAAAAATTTCAAAACACGAGCCCATGGAATCTACTAATTTAACACCAACACACTCATAATTATCATGAATCATAAAAAAAATTTAATTCAAATTCTATATTATGTTAATTTAATATATCTACACTTCATTTATCTACCTATGCACACAAACACTTACCTCAATATAATTTCCCCCATCAAATATATTTAAATTTTATTTAGAAAAGTTTTTCTCATCCAAATCACATACAAGGGTCACCATAGGTATAATAAGTTCCGAAATATACTCTCAAATGGAATTTGGACTTGTGTTTATCATTGGAAAGTTTCAATTATATTTAGTTGATTAATTTTTTTAGGTTTAAAAAATAAAAAAGTTATAATTTAGAATAAGAAGTTTTGGCTCTTTTTGAAGAAAAAATTCACAATTCCAGCTTTTCACTCTAGACTAACCATCTCTTTACTCCCCTTAGCAATGATTCAACTGCAAAAATATTGAAAATTTTAAAAGGATATATTAAAACTTTATCAATTTAAAATAAACATTTAGTACAGTCATATACATTTAATAGAATTGAATTTCTTATTTTCATGTTTTAAAATTCTGTAAATATTTATTTTTGATGGTTGTGAGGAATTATTTGAATTTAAAATTGTGGTGTGAATTACAACTCCTTATTTTGAATGATAAAATTTATTTTTAGCTTATAATTTCCTCCCAATGTATCCCCAAATAATAAAGAAAACCAAAAGACAACAATCCCCCATACTTAAGTTCAACTAAATCATGGATTTTGCTTCATAGTGCCGGTAAGATAGGGAAACCTAGCTTGTAATGTTTCTTCCTAATAGGTTTTCCATGATTTTATAAGTTCTCACAATGAAAAAATATAAAGGGCAGGGTTAAATAAAAGGTTTCTCTTGAAAAGGGGGGATTTAAAGATGAAACAATTTCATCAATTATCTTAACAGAAAATGATTTAATCTCTCATGTTTTGATAAAATCATGGTAATTTCTAGTTATAATAGGAATTGTTTGGTTTAATCAAGAAATAATATTAAAGTGAATAATGTGTCAAACAATATAAGAAAAATTTTAGTTATAAACATTTATAAGTATGACTAATTCTTTTACCCATGTTTCATCAAAACATAGGGAAACCATGTGTCTCTAATTTGGCCACATTTATAAACTCGACTAAATTAGTCATTATGTACCCAAACACCCTTTAGCCAAATTTTACATAAATTTGGGTAAATGAGTCATAAATTTCCCACATTTTACATAAAAATGGGTAATTAATCTTTTTAATATTTAATATAATATTTTTTGTTCCGAATCGTAAATATAATTTTTAACCCATGTAAATCAAGTTGCCTTGTAGCCCACTCCCCCGTGGTCACCACTCCAAAGTCCTACACCTCATGCATGCCCTGCCCTAGATAATCCATGGCTTCATTGAAACACCATATTTCCAATCATGCACAAACAACCAAAGAGGAATGCCACTTGGTTCCCTCTCCATGCCATCACTGATGTCAAGAGCCCATTCCGCTTGTGCCTCCCCACTTGAATTAAACCTCACCATTCATGAGAATTAAACTCACATCTGACGAATTCCAAATAAAGGGACCAAACTAATCCTACAGAATGTTTATTTTGTTTATTTTATGTATTACACTATATTAATACATATATTAATATATTTTTATATAAATTAAAATGAATACATGTTTATATATAATAATAATTACACACACACACACATATATATATATTAATTAGTGTAACTATAATTATAAATCTATAAAACATGGGTAATTATAATTATAAATTTATAAATACACAGTTATATATATTATTATTATATATATATATTTATAACAATTAGAGTAATTATAATTATGAATATATATATATATATATATATATATATATATATTTTATATTTATATATGTGTTAATATATTTTAGTGTGTGTATACTTGTAAATTTATACACACACACACACAAAATTAACATATAGAACAATATATGTTATAAATTAATATATTTTTTTTTATAACTTAACATATATGTTATTATTTGTTACATATATTTTATATTAATATATGTTATTTTATATTTATATATAGATATATTAAGATATATGTTAATACATGTTATTATTTATATATGTTAGTATTAATTAATATATATTTAATTATATATTGATATATAAATTAATATATTTTTATTACATATATATATTATTATAAATAAATATTTGTTTACTTATATATATACTAAAAATAATTTATTAAATTGTTATTCATTTATTATAATTATGTTTTCATGTTTGTGTTCGTATGTTTATATGTATGTGTATATATATTTTATCTAAATAAAATTTAGTTTTATTACTATATAATACAATTTATATGTGCGTGTGTACACATGTAACGACCCGAATCCGGAGCCCCTCCATTGGTGCCCCGTACCCGGTTCGCTACATGACCTCAAGCACATTTCCCCGAATGCCAGAGGCTACTGACTAGAAGTGAGGGCCTTGGTGAGTCGGTGGGGGAAACTATGCCCTCATTTGGTAAGGTATATAGAGGAAAAAAAACAGTCAACAACAGAAGCAGTAACAACATGCATAACAACAGAAACCAAACAACGGAAGAAATGAATATATATAGCAATGATGACAAAGATGCAGCAGGTACCAATATCTATGGAAAGCAGCAAACACAACAACATGTTGGAATACAACCGAAAAAGTGAAAAGGAAAACAAAATAAACTCCTCAACATCGCGAGCCCTGACTCGGTCCCATGCTCTCCAGCTCCATCACAATCAAGAACCTGAAGTAGAAGGACACTTTCCCTTATCTATACCTACAATAACATTGTCTGCTTGGGCCCAAAAGCATGACCCGAATATGGTGTGAGATACAATCCCAGTAGGCAATCACCCAAATATCTGTGCCTAATAGTCAATGAATATATGGATGTAAATAAGACAAGAAGTAGTAAACAGGAAAATACAAGTAGCTAAAAACCAAAGTTCTAATAATAAAGTACACAAGTAAACAGTCAGCAATAAGAAGAAAACAGGTAACCCTCTAGGTAGCTCTCACAGCCTAACCCCTATAGTTCAACCTATAAGTACTAGCAACCCTCTAGGAGGCACACACAGTCTCACCCCTTTGGTTTAGCTATGAAAATTAATAGACTCTCTGTGGAAGCACTCACCGTCAATTCCCCCTATAGTCTTGTATCGTTCTAAAGGCTCTCTGGGGAATCACTCAACTTCTATTCCACCTGTGTCCTGTGTCGAGGAACTGCAGACTCTCTGAGGAAGCACTCAATGTCAATTACCCCTGTGGTCTCACATCATAATTAAAATACTCTCTGGAGAAGCCCTTCCATCAATTCTCCCTTTGGTCTACTACTCTAGGTTATCACAGTCCTGAGTGAAAGGTAAAACATGCTCAACACGCATGCATCGTCCAATTAAACCTCATGAACTACTTGGCTATCAACTAAGTATTAGCAGCAATACAAGGAAATAGTCCACAATCCTACAACTAAGCATGGCACTGGCGAAAGCCTAATAAGAAAAAAAATCATGGAAAAGAAACCTGAGCACAAAATAAATTACTGTACTCACAAGCATCAACCTCTACCAAAGCAATCAAGCAAAGAAAGAAACAAGCAGGGCAAAAACAGGAAACCCCCAATTCACCATTCAAAGGAATTGGTGGAATTTTCACAAAATATCCATCAACTCTCTAGAGAAAGGCACAAACCTCCTACCTCGATCCTAGAATTTTGATATACGCGAACGACGATGAAAGATTCCTCTTAGAATGACGTATATCTGAGAAAACGCAAAAACGATCAACCTACGATAACTTGAAAACCAGGAGAAAACAAGAGACAAGACTCAAGAAGAAGGGATAGCTCACCGCTGCGATTCCAACACAATCTACCGCACTCAAATCGAAGAACAAATGAAGAGGAGGGAGCTCGTCGAAGATACGGCTGTACGGTCGCTCTCGCGTGGACGAAATATGGAGAAGAAGATGAAATTAGGGGTTAGGCGCGACCCCGGTTTGTTTAGTGAAGAAAAAAGAAAATACGCGGCATATAATTCTTGAGTACATGGCGTGTACTTTAGTTTTCTGTACTCCGCTTTAACCAGCCTCCACCTCACCCTTACATACCGTGTGTGTGGCCGGACACGTCCAGCGCACGGCTTCGAGCCAGAGAAGAGTACACGGTGTGTACTCAGAAAGTACACGATGTGTACTTCAAAAATTTCCAGAAAGTTTATTTTTCTTAAAAACTACAAAAAAATGAAAAAAATACCTGAACGAAGATCCGGGTTCTTACAAACTTCCCCCCATAAAGAAATTCGTCCCCAAATTTTCCTAACGGGGCGTATAAGAGGAATCCCCGAACAGTTCCGGCCACTGCGATTGTACATCGGCCTCCCTCTCCCAGGGCTCGTCCTGTACTCACCCGTGCTGCCATAGCACTCGTAACAGAGGAGAAGACCGCCCATGGAGAACCTTCATACTGTGATAAAAAATATGGATAGGATTCTCCTCGAATAATGCATCTGATTCAAGTTCAACCTCCTCTGGTTGAAGGACATGAGACGGGTCTGAAAAGTAATGTCAGAGCTGAGAGATGTGGAAGACGTCGTGCATGTATTGGTACCTATGAGGTAGCTACAACTGATAGGTGACCGGCCCCACTCTCTCCAAGACCTCGAACATCCTGACGTACCGTGGTGAAATCTTTCCATGTCTCTGAATCCTCTTGTGTCCCAACCTCGGTTCAACACACACGAAAACCGGATTTTCGACCTCAATCCTCAGAGGTCATCTCCGCTGATCAACATAAGACTTCTGTCGAGATTGTGCTGTAGCCATCCGCTTCCTAATCAACTCTATCTACTCTGAGGTATCCTAAACAATACAAGGTCCCAGCAAAGCTGCCTCTCCTACCTCCAGCTAGCATAAGGGTGATTGGCATGGCCTACCATACAAGGCCTCATATGGCGCCATTTGAATGTTTTCCTGGAAACTGTTGTTGTAGGAAAACTCCACCAGAGGGATATTCTTCTCCCAAGAACCACCAAAGTCTAGGATTCAAGCTCAGAGCATATCCTCAAGAACCTGGATCGTGCGCTCGGACTGGCCATCAATCTGGGGATGGTATACTGTAATCAAAATTACCTGTGTACCCAAGGCCTTCTGAAGTCCCTGACAGAACCGAGAGGTAAAGTGCCTATCCCTATCTGAAACAATGGAGTGTGGAACTCCATGTAGAAGAACGATCTCTCAGATGTAAAGTCGTCCCAGATCATCTACACTGAAGGTATCCTTAATCGGCAAGAAGTGAACAACCTTCGTAAGCCTGTCGACGACAACCCAAACAACATTGTTCCCTTGAGGCGACCTCAACAACCCAGTCATGAAGTCCATCGCGACATCGTTACACTTCCACTTCGGAATGGGTAGCTGCTGTAAAAGGCCTACTGGTTGCTGATGCTCTGATTTCACCTGCTGACAGGTAGAACACATCATGACTAAACCAACAACATCCTTCTTCAAACCTGGACACCAGTACTGGTGATGAAGATCCCGATACATCTTGGTGACGCCATGGTGAACTGCCCAACAAAGGAATGAAAATCCCGCATCATATCGTCGCATATGTTTGCTGGCACCCATATGCATCCTTGGAAATGCAAGATCTCATCCTCACTCATAGTCCATCCAGGAAGAGGGTTCTCTCCTGATACACTCTCCCACAGGACTAAGCCTTCTAATTCCCATAGCTTCCTCATCCGTACCCGATCCAGAAGTGTAGAGGTAACAACTACAGAAGAAAGGTAAATCTATCCTTATCTATCATGCACCTCCAGATGCATCTCAGAGAACATAGCCATCAGCTACCATTCACTACTGGCCTCCTGAACTACCTGAATATGAGTTCTCCTGCTCAACCCATCAGCCACTACGTTACCCTTACCCAGTGTATAGGCGGGCTCGAAGTTAAAAGACTGTAGATACTCAACCCACCTGTGCTGCCTAAGATTTAGATCACACTGAGTGAAGATATACTTGAGACTCTTGTGGTTAATAAAGACCACAAAGTGCTCCCCCAGTAGATAGTGTCTCCAACAGCATGAGGCATGAACAACAATTGCCAACTCCAGATCGCGCGTCAGGTAGTTCCTCTCATGCGGCCTCAACTATCGAGACCAGTACGTAATGACTCCAGCCTCCTATATAAGCACAACTCCCATCTTGATACCTGAAGCATCACAGTAAACAGTGTAGTTCTTTCCTGGCTCTGGCAATGCTAGTATCAGTGCTGACGTCAACCTCCCTTTCAGCTCCTGAAAGGCTAACTCATAAGAATCTGACCATAAGAACTTCACCCCCTTCTTGGTCAGACCTATCAAAGGTACTGATAGACAAGAAAAGTCTTGAATGAAGCACCTGTAGTATCTATCCAGCCCTAGGAAGCTTCGTACCTCAAAGACATTCTTTGGATCCTCCCAAGAAACTATAGCTCTCACTTTCTTGGGGTCCAATGATACTTCTGCCTCTGAGATGACGTGACCCAAGAAGTGAATATGATCTATCCAGAAGTGGCACTTAGAGAGTTTAACATAAACCCAATTCTCTCTTAGTGTACTCAGAATGATCTCAGATGTGTGGAATGGTCATGTCGAGTGTGAGAGTACCCTAAGATATCGTCCACGAAGACCACGACAAAGGAGTCCAAGTAAGGATGGAACACTCGGTTCATTAGTGCCATGAAAACTGCAGGCACGTTCGTGAGCCCGAATGACATGACTGTATACTCATATAGACCATACCTGTTTTTGAAGGCGGTCAGAGGGATATCTGATGGTCTAATGTGCAATTGATGATAACCGGACCTCAAATCGATCTTTGAGAAAACCCGGGATCCTTGAAGCTGATCAAAGAGGTCATCAATCCTCAGTAAGGGATATCGGTTCTTGACCATCAACTGGTTTAGCTTCTGATAATCCACGCAAAGCCGAAGGGTACCGTCTGCCTTCTTCGCAAACAAGACAGGAAAACCCCATGGAGAACTTCTGGGTTGGATGAAACCCTTAGCCTATAGCTCCTCCAACTGCTTCTTGAGCTCCTGCAACTCAGGTGTATCCATCCTATAGGGAGGAATGGACACCGGTGCCGCTCCTGGAACGAGCTCAATAGATAATTCTACCTCACGCTCTAGAGGAAATCCTGAAAATTCCTCTGGAATGATGTCCCTGAAGTGATCCACCACTAGAGGAAAGTACGACTGTGGAGTCCCCTGATCATCTATATAAATACTAGCAATCTGGGCTATCACCCCTCCTAGCCCAAGATGCTCGAGTCCCACCCGACTCACCCGAACGTTCCATTCGCCTCTATGTAGAAAAGATTCACCCTTTGGTGAGACGAAACTCACTCTATGGTGATATAAGTTGACAACTTCTTGGAAGGGAATAAACCAGTCCATTCCAAGGATGACATCATAGCCTGTCATCTCTAGGACATAGAGATCCCATAAGAAGCAATACCCTGCAACCTCGAGAGGGCACTCCTTACACTGGCGTACACTAGATATCCTTATCCCCAAAGGTGTGTCTTGTGTCAACCATTCAGTAGAAGAAAAGATGTAGAGTCTGAGGCTCTCCACAATAGCAATAGAGATAAAGCTATGCATAGCACCAGTGTCGAAAAGAGATGAAGATAAAACTGAGGCTACTAAAATTGTACCTCGAACAGTAGAAGGCCCGGGATCCTGGTCATGATAAGTATGCTCCATGGAAAAAGACTGTCCTACACCATGGCCCTGCGCCCCTGGATGACCACTCTGAGTTGAAACTCCTTGCTAGTGCTGAGGAACTGGTGGCTGACCGCTACTGCCTCGACTTCCACCTCAGTCTGAACGGCTGGAAGAACTCCAGTTCCCCGACTGGTGAGAAACTGGCGGTGCTTCTCCTGAATGAGGAGTCATGGAAGAACCCCGGTCAGCAGATACTGGTGAGAAAACCTGACAGAAATGCTGAAGGTGACCCATCTTTCTGCACGATCGGCACTCCACGGGGTCACTCCAGAACTGCGGCCTCGTGTGCCCTGACCGGCAACACTGGTAGCATATCACCTGGCTACCTGACGATGCATCCCGCTTCCTTGGATCACTACGTGTAGGCTCTCTACGATTCTTCTTGATATCATCTGAAGGAAAACTAGCTTTGGAAGTAGAACCAATCTAGCTTGCAGCTCCAGAGTATCCCAGATTGCGCTCCGCAATCAGTACCTGGTTGATGATGAAAGTGAGGGAAGTCAGCTGGAAGATTTTCACCTATGAGCAGATCTCTCGCCTGAGACCATACTCAAAATTACTTTCTAAGAACACCCCAATCCCATCCAAGAGGGGTGTGAAGCACTGCAGCTCAGTGAAACAAGAAAAATACTCCATGAAAGAAAGAGTACCCTACTCTAAGCTCATGAACTCTCGGCCTCAGTCGGCCCTCAGGGTCTCCGGGTAGAAGTAGTCATCGAACACACACTGAAACTCCTCCCAAACCATATCCTTCTGCTGACCTGCATGTGAGATCACGTACCACCACCTATTGGCAGAGTCTTAGAGCATGTAGGTGAAGAGCCTGACCCGCCTCTCTAGAGGCGTCTCCAGATGTTCGAAGATAGTCAGCATGGATTCCAACCATGACTCTGCAGCCTGAGGTCCTCCTTCCCCTGAGAACGTGGGAGGATGCTGCTGCTGAAAAACTCACGTCAGGTCTGTCATAGTCGTGGAAGGAGGCAGATCTTCCTGGAAGGCCTGTATCATCGTCATGAAACCTTCCATGAACTGCACATCAGCACCTGCAACTGGTATAACAGCTAGTGCCAGGGCTGGCCCGACTGGAGGATCAGCAGGAAGTCCCTTATTAGCCCTATCTGGTGTCTGATTACTGCCTGACGACAGATGTATGACTGAAGGATGTCTCAGAGGCATAACTATGAAAGATAAAAAGTACACCTTAGATCAGGAAAACAAGGACATAGAACATAAGAGTACAAAACAGAAACATGGAAAAGAAAACACACAAGTTTACAAAACTTTACTACACGACGTGTATAAAAACTATACGGTGTGTCTTCTTAAACCACTGACATGGGCGTGTACTCTTGCCCTATAAGTCGTGTAAACCTCAAACTACATGGCGTGTTTCACCCACACACAACGTGTACTTGGAAACTGTTCCCCTACCCGAGTCTCTTTACATGGCTAACCTACATGGTTTTCTTAAACTGAGACTACACAGCGTTTTCCTGGCAGACACGACGTATAGTGGACAACGCCTCAGTGGCTTGTGTTATTAAGAACACGGCCGTCTACACGGCTGAACCTTACATGGCGTGTTCTAAACAAACATGTAGTTTATAGGCAAGGTGACACCGCCCCATGTTGTTCGTGACACAGCCGGGTACCTGGCAAGACTACACGGTGTGCTCCAAGAGAAACATGGTGTGTCTGAAATAAGGTCACACTGACCCGTGTTGTTCGTGACATGACCGGGTGCCTGGAGGGGACTACACGGCGTGTTTCGTTACAACACGGTGTGTGCTACTCGAGCTTCCCCGACCCGTGTTGTTAGTGACATGGCCGAGTACATGGATCATTACTACACGACGTGTACCTACAATACATGACATGTTTCGAAAGTTACTTCCACGGCATCGTGTTCTGCTCACATGGTCAGTGACACAGCCTGAAAACTACACAACGTGTATCCAAAAAGTACACGCCGTGTATTCTTGGTTTTTATGGAAAGTCGCTTAGAAACTACACAGAACCCCAGAAACACTAAAAACAAGGCAAAGGGGTGCCAAATTACGATCCGTGAGGTCCATACTTCCCACGAATCAAAGCCTGGAATCTCCCACAGTTATATACCAGAGAAACAGGATCATGATCCACCAAGTTTTGATTAATCTGGGGCCATAACACCTCAAGAACCAAAATTTGGAGTTCATTTTAAGCATGGAACAAAACAAATGGTTTTCTAACACGACAGTAGAGAATCTATCAAGAATCTATCACAACAGCATGCATAATATACATGAAGTCTATCACAACAGCATGAAATCGCTAATGCACCCTAGATGACATGGAAAGAATGCATGGCATGTGATTCTACAAGTGCCTACATGATGCATGAGATGACATACCCTCATCTCCTTGGGTTGCGACTGAAATAGAACTGAAATATCAAAATAATAATAGCACAAGTCATGTGAATCACTCTTGGTGAAATTAGATCAACCATAAAATCTCAAAATCAGTAAACTTAAATTAACGAGGTAGTATGGCTTTTCCCTATACACGAGTTAGCTACTCCCAAGCATAGATTAATACCAAGTATTGAATCCATCCTATTCCTAGCTAAAGTCTCCAAACAGTAAAGAAATAGAAAATAACTCCTCTGATACCACTTTGTAATTACTTGAATCTGGAGCCCCTCCACTGGTGACCCATACCCGGTTCGCCACATGACCTCAAGCGTGTTTCCCCGAATGCCAGAGGCTGCCGACTAGCAGCAAGGGCCTTAGTGAGTCGGTGGGGAATCTATGCCCTCATTTGGTAAGGTATACAGCAGAAAAACAACAGTCAATAGCGGAAGCAGTAACAACATGCCTAACAACAGAAACCAAACAGCGGAAGAAATGAATATATATAGCAATGATGACCAAGATGAAGTAGGTACCAGTATCTATGGAAAGTATAAAACACAAAAAAATGATGGAATACAACCGAGAACAAGTGCAAAGGAAAAAAAATAAACTCCTCAGCATTGCGAGCCCTGGCTCGGTCCCATGCTCTCCATCTCCAGCGCAATCAAGAACCTGAAGTAGAAGGGCGCTTTCCCTTATCTATAACTGTAACAACATAGTCTGCTTGGGCCCAAAAGCATGGCCCAAATAGGGTGTGAGATACAATCCTAGTATGAAATCACCCAAATATCTGTCCCTAATAGTCAATGAATATATGGCAGTAAATAAGACAAGAAGTAGTAAACAGGAAAACAAAAGCAGCTACAAACCACAGTTCTAACAATAAAGTACACAAGTAAACAACCAGTAACAAGAAGAAAACAGGTAACCCTCTGGGGAGCTCTCATAGCCTAACCCCTATGGTTCAACCTATAAGTACTAGCTACCCTCTAGGAGGCACACACAGTATCACCCCTCTGGTTCAGATAGGAAACCTAATAGACTCTCTGGGGAAGCACTCACTGTCAATTCCTCCGATAGTCTTGTATCGTGATAAATGCTCTATGGGGAAGCACTCAACGTCTATTCCACATGTGGCCCGTGTCAAGAAACTACAGACTCTTTGAGGAAGCACTCAACATAAATTACCCCTCTGGTCTCGTATCGTAATTAAAAGACACTCTAGAGAAGCCCTTCCGTCAATTCTCCCTTTGGTCTAATACTCTAGGTTCTCTCAGTCCTGAGTGAAAGGTAAAACATGCTCAGTGCACGTGCATCATCCAAGTAAACCTCAAGAACTACTTGGCTGTCAACTAAGGCTCAGCAGAAATACAAGGAAACAGTCCAAAATCCTATAACTAGGCATGGCACTGGCAAAACGCCTAATAATAAAAACAAGCATGGAAAAGCAACCTGAGCACAAAATAAATTACTCTACTCACAAGCATCAACCTCTACCAAAGAAATCAAGAAAAGAAGGTACAAAGCAGCGTAAAAATAGGAAACCCCCAATTCCCCGTTTAAAGGAATTGGTGGAATTTACACAAAATATCCATCAACTCTCTATAGAAAGGCACAAACCACCTACCTTGATCTTAGGAGATCGATATACGTGAAAAATGATGACAGATTCCTCTTAGAATGATGTAGATCTGAGAAAATTCACAAAATGATCAGCTAATGATAACTTGAAAACAAGGAGAAAACAAGAGACAAGACTCAAGCAGAAGGGAGATCTCACCACTATGATTCCAATGCAATCAAACGTGCTTGAATCAGAGAACGGACAAAGAGGCGGGAGCTCGTCGAAGATCCAGCCGTACGGTCGCTCTCGGGCAGACGAAATCTGGAGAAGAAGATGAAATCAGGGGTTAGGCGTGACCCCGGTCCATTTAGTGAAAAAAAGAAAATACACGGCGTGTACTTCTTGAGTACACGACGTGTACTTCAGTTTTCTGTACTCCGCTTTAACCAGCCTCCACCTCACCCTTACACACCCTGTGTGTAGCTCAAACACGGCCAACACACGGCTTTGAGCCGAAGAAGTGTACATGGCGTGTACTTCAAAAATTTCCAGAAAGTGTATTTTTATTAAAAACTCCATAAAAAGGAAAAACATACCTGAACGAAGATCTGGGTTCTTACAAAACACATGCATGCACACGATCGTGCACGAACGTGCTCATGCATGTTATAATAATGATAATTTCTTTACCTATTATTAATTATGTGACCAGTTTCATGACCATGTGGTACTCAGCCACTGATCTCCACATTCAAGAGGTTGTGGGTTCAATCCCTAATGGGTGTAGGTACAATTTTAGTACTTTGAAGTCTGTGACTTAAGCGGTGATGTAGACGATGAGGTAGGAAAGAAGTGAGTAGGTATGATGAAAGTCATAGGTCACCCGTGACACAGACATGATGCAGGTAGAATAATGTCGGCATGACAGTGCACCAGGCCTTTGGTCAAGAATTGGGCCTTTGGTCCATTTAGCGGATTTAATTCTCACTAGGCCTTTGAGGCATTTTGAAAAATTATAATGGATGAGCTTGGCTATGGGCCTATCCTTGCGGAAGGGATGAGGTCTGAGCATTTCTAGCCCATGTGTCTATGTTTCCTTTTCTTGTAACACTAAAGACCTTAAATAAATTATTTAGTTATAACTAGAGAGAGAGAGAGTGTGTGTGTTTTCATGTATGGGTGCGTATGTGCATGCACGCCTCAAAACTGATCCCCCATGTGCCATAAACCTATTTACTAATAAAATTCAATAGCTGTTGGAGTTCGAACCCAAAACCTATAGGTTAGAACTGAGTAACCACACCCCTTAGTTTGCATACAATTTAATTTAATAATAGTATTACTCTATATTTATATATATATGATAATATATCTATATATAAACAAAAAATCATATTTATATATATATTATAATATCATATATATATTACTATATTTATATATGAATAAATTAATTTATATATATATATATAAATTAGGTGTGTATATATATTATGTTAATATATATTTGTGCGTGTGCATGTGTGTGTGTATATTTATAAATTTATATATTAATTTATAATATATATATATATATAAATTAATACATTTATAAACATATAAGTTAATATATATATATATATTAATATATATTTGTAGACACACACACCCACACCCACACCCACACCCACCCACCCACCCACCCACACATACACACACAGTTTAGCTTCATTTTAAAATGTGGAAGAAAAACATGGCTAAATTAGCTATATTAAAATTTATTCAAGTTTTTAAAAAACCCGACTCATTAAAAATTTAGCCATGTTTTAAAAAAATATGTCTTAATGAATATATATTTTCTAGTGAAAACTGTTTAGTGTCTTTGCAGATAAGTGATTTTAGATGTTAGACAATGAAATATGGCATGAGATTCAAAATTTTAGAGGTTATTTCTTGATATTCACAAAACCATGAATCAAGAATATAGAGATTTTAACATTGATATAATTTTAGTTGCTTGGATCAAATCAGTTCATTAATTTTCATGCATTTGAAAAGTGACAATGGTTTTTATTTGAGACTATAGGTTTTCCTAAAATACACTAAAAAGTAAAATGAGACATAAAAAAATATGAAATAAAAATTACAAAGAAAAATGAGAAATAGAAAAATAAAAACAAATGAAAAATCCATAATTTTGTAAAGGATGTACCCCCACACTTATTTATTGAAATATCCTCTCTGGGAAATAGTTTATAAATAAATGAAAATAAAAAATCATGTAAAAAGAAAAAAGATAAGTAAAATGGAAGAACACAACCTGTTGTTCTGTTGTACACAACTTCTTGATGATTGGTCTCCTCCCCTAGAGTCTCTTGAAAATTTTCTCTAAAAATATTCAGTCTTTTCCAATTTACCATTTTTTTTGTTCAGGTAGGAATTCAATTGATTTTATATACCCATTGACTTTGAATGTCATTTCCATTTTTGCTTCTTTAATCCAAGAAACTCAAAAAAGGAAAAACATGACTAAGAAGAAAGGTTCTGACCATTTGGAAGGAAATTTACTAAGAAACAAATTCATCCTGGATTCAAACAGTAACACTTTATCTCCATGTTGTCATTTTTTATTAAATATTTTTCCATCATGTAAATCATTTTTTTCTCCCTATATAACATTGAGATTTTATATTCATTATTTAAGATTTAATTCAGCTTATGCAAGCATAATTTTCACTTTTTTCTTGTAGAAAAAATATTCATGTTACATGTTTTAACTGGATAAAAATATTTGTATTGTATCTTAATAGGTTGGTGAAAATATTTTATATACACAATAATAAAACGTTACATTCTAATTAGTGTTTTGAAAAATTCTTACAAGACCAAATTGCATCATCTAATCTCAAAATCCAATTTTTTCTATTCAGATGCCCAAATTTCTCCAAAATCACTTCGATTTATTAGTTTGATAATTCAAAAATTATATTATTTCAAGGATTAGAGAGTGAAGGTATCATTTTATTAACTCCATATTTCCTTAAAACAACTTTTAATGTTCAATAACAATAGTGTGTACATTGATCAATGATTAAAAATTTGGGGAAACCAAATCTGGAAAACAAATTTTCTTTAACAAATTTGATATCCAATTTTCCATCATTAACTGTAGTCAGAATAGATTTTACCAACATAGAAAAATTATCAATACTAATAAATATGTAAAGATATTCAAAATAGTTGGGAAAGGCTCCCATGAAATTCATACCCCTTACATCAAACACATCACAAAAACAAAATCGTTTTTTGAGCCATTTCAATTATATTGGAAATATTAATTTTTAATAGGTAGGATTTACTAGTTTTACAAAATTAAAAAGTATCTAAAAAAAGAGCGGGCTAATAAGGAATTTAATAAAGAACTGTTCTAGTATTTCTTTGATCAAATTCTACCTTCATATCTTAAATTATATAGAAAATTTAACACTTATTGGAATTAAGAATTTGGAATACACTTCATTATCATTTTCTCACTACCAATATTCCATAAGTAAGGTCCATCCCAAATATAATTCTTTGAATAACTCACAATATTTTCAATTATTTTCTTAAAAAACCAATGGGTAACTTCATTAGTATCCATAAAATTCCCAATATAAGTAAAATACAATCTTAAACTTCTTACAATATGTAATTCCTCATCATGAAATGATTCTTTAATAGATGAATAGATCTGAATTTTCTAATCTAAAGTAGTAGGTAATTGAATTACATAGTCAATAATAAGATTTTAAATTCCTTTATTATAATTGACTTCAACATAAAATTTTTAAAACAATAAGATATATCTAATGACCCTTGGTTATGCATGATGATTCTTTTTAAAAAATATAATTTTAGAATTTCTTATGAAAATAATCACTTTTGAGCATAATAAGTGACATATAAACTTAGCTAAATCAAATAAAATAACCAAAATCTCATTTAATATTTTTTGTATTTATAGTGTGATTGATCTATAGTCCTAGATGAATAATCTATCACATGTGATTTATTTTATATCTTTTGTTTCAAAATATCCCCAAGGGAAAATTGAGAAGCATTAGTCATTAATTCAAAGGGAAAGTCCTATTTTATAGGTTGAAAAATGGGCGAGGATATGAGCTTCTGTTTCAACTATTTAAAGGATCTTTAACAAATTTCATCAAAGACAAATTTCACTTCTTTATAAAGTATTCAGGAAAATGAAAAAGCTGTTTTACTAGTATTTTCTAAATCTCTTATAAAAACATTAACTTATAAGAAAAGATCTCACATCTCTCACTTTTTCTAGGTAGGATAATGAAGAGATTATCTAAAGTTGGATTTTTCAACTTGAATTCCTACTTTAGACAAAAAATTACCAAGCACAATTACTTTATATATCATGAAATTACATTTTAAAGATTTTATAATTTTTTTGTATTAATGTTTCAAGGAAAATAAACAAAATTTTCAAATATTTTTCAAAATATAATCCATAACAATAAAATTTATAAGTACCCAACAATAAAATATTACATATTATTTATTTTTATAAAAGAATTCACTTTCCTATATTCCAAAATACCTTTTATGTTTATACTTTTAGAGAGTTATATCATAAAAATTACATTACAAACCTACATATTACAAATTAGACACTTAATCTTTGTATATATTTTTCCCACAAAATAAAACTGTTAAAAAGAAACATGTTTTTCCATGTAAAATATTCACGACTTTCAACTTTATTTCATATTTGTTCCTACTCAACCTTAAACCATGTTAAAAAATTTTGAAAATTTGGGATGAGGAAAAAAAGTTCAGTAAGAGATATAGAAGAAATAAATCTATTGGTCCAGTGAAAAACATGAAAACTTATACAATATTTACCTTTTATACATTATTCTTTAAGTTTATAAAATAAATTACATCTACACAGTGAATTTTTGTTTCATAAATAAAACCTCTAAAACCCAGAGAAAGAAAATTGAAACACTTATAGGAATTTGATAACATTTTATTCAAAACCCATGTTCACTCATTCCATAAAAAAACTGTATCTTAGTTAATTTCATAGGAGAAACCTCCCCAATTAACTACCTCCTTCCTTCCTTTGAATATAATATCACTACTACAAATATGATCTTTATCAGCGCTAAAAATGGCCTTTATCAGTGCTAGAAAAAGTGCTGATAAAGCCGGCGAAGATAAAGGGGGGGTCCCCTTTATCAGTGTTCCGAAAAGCACTGATGAAGACCCCTTTTATCAGCGCTAAAAAAAGCGCTAATAAAAGGGGTCTTTTATCAGCACTAAAAAAAGCGCTGATAAAAGTACCCCTTTATCAGCGCTTTTTTAGCGCTGATAAAGGGGTCCTATATCAGCGCTTCCTTTATTAGCGCTTTTGTTTTAGCGCTGATAAAGGACCCTTTTATCAGTGATTTTAAAAAAGAGCTGATAAAAGTTAAAAAAATTAAAAAAAATTAAAAAAAAAATTAAAAAAAAAGTTTAAAAAAAAATTAAAAAATACTGCCAATCGGGGAGGATTTTATGGAGCTTGAGCCCCCCATTTTATAGCGCTTTTCTGCCCCTGTACAACACCCCACACACCCCACCCACCCCACACACCCCCTTTAACAGCGCTTGTTGCTATATTCCCCTATGCGCGCGTGCCCCTGCCTCCCCCAGGATTTGAACTCGAGACCTCCCGCTTGCGCGCCTAAGCCTTTACCACTACTCTATTTTGATTTGTCTTCTAGTTCATGATATATATATATAGTTATATTTATTCGTATAGTAATATATATTTATATTAATATATATATATAGTTATATTATAATATATATATAGTTATATTATAATATATATATAGTTATATTATAATATATATATAGTTATATTATAATATATATATATAGTTATATTAATATATATATAGTAATATTAATATATATAGTTATACTAATATATATATATATATATATATATATTTAGTTATATTTATTCATATAGTAATATATATTTATATTAATATATATAGATATATTAACATATATATAGTTATATTAACATATATATAGTTATAGGAATATATATATATAGTTATATTAATATATATAGTGATATTAATATATATATTTATAGTGATATTAATATATATATATATTTATAGTAATACACATATATATATATATGTAGTTATATTGATATATATATAGTTATTAGAAATATATATATATAGTTAGATTAATATATATAGTTAGATTAATATACATATATAGTTAGATTAATATATAGGTATATAAATATTCATATATTTTTATTTTAAATAAAATGGATGTTAGTTATTATTTAGATAAAGCTAATATATTTTATATGTAAATATTTTTTTATTATTTATATTTATAATTAAATTTTTAGGTGTGAATATATAAAAAATATGAATATATTGTTATATATTTGATTATAAATAGCAGCGCATTATAAAAAAGAATGAAATTTCAAAGACATAATATCAATATGAATTTAATACCTTAGAATAAATTCAGACCCCACCAAAAAAATCCAATAATACCCCCTTAAACGAGGCTGAAAATCCACAAAATGTTAAAAAATCGGGATACCCTGACTAAAAAATCAGTTTTGAAGGCCTTATGGGCCTATTTTTGATTCGAAAATCCCTATACCAAGGTCCCCCCAGGTCATAGCAACGTAGAGCTTGTCACAAGCTTCGATTTGATATATGATAGAGCTCAAACGGACACCTGGATCAAAAGTTATGACCGTTTGAAGTTTGAGTTGCATTTTCAACATATTTTGGGATGTTTTTTTAATTTTTTTTAATTTTTTAGTCTTCAAATTGTTATTAAATGACTATTACTCCATAATGATTAGAAAATTATTAATTAAAAATATTTTGTTTTAATTTTTTAAGAAGCCATTTTAACTAAATATCTTATATATTATGTATCACTACTGGAAATTAGATCTTTCCCAACACTTCTATACCAACGGTTTGCAAAAATCATTGGTATAGGTCCACTTTCCCAACGGTTTGGCCAAACCATTGGGAAAGGCCCCCAAATTGGACACTTTTCCCAATGGTTTGGCCAACCGTTGGGATAGGTCCCCAAATATACCACCTTTCCCAATGGTTTGGGCAAACCGTTGGGAAAGGTCCCCAAATATGCCACTTTTCCCAACGGTTTGGACAAACCGTTGGGATAGGTCTACCTTTCCCAATGGTTTGGCCAAACCGTTGGGAAAAGTAGGCCAAAATTCAACATCCTCCACAGAATAAAAATCCCAAGCAAAGACCTATACCAACCGTTGTTAAAACCGTTTGTATAGGTCTATACCAACGGTTTTAACAACCGTTGGTATAGGTACTTTCATTTTTTATCGGACCTTCATACCGAGAACATTATATAAATCAAAATTTAAAATATTTATGAGAATACATATATATATTTATGTAATTATGATCACAAAAGTCATGTTAGGTTAGTGGTTGAGTCGTTCAATGATAAACGAGGGGTCCTGTGATCAAATCCCAGTAGATGTTTTATTTTTGGAATTTATATACCAACAGTTCCATTACCATTGGTATAGATTTTCATATTACCTATACGAACAGTTTCCAAAACCGTTGGTATAGGTCTATAGCAACGGTTTTTGGAAAACCATTGGTATAGACCTATCCCAACGGCTTACTTGGCTAAGGTTCTCTAAACCATTGGTATAGTCTATACCAATGGTTTGGAGGCCTATACCAATGGTTCCAAACCATTGGTAAAGGTTAGTTATCCAGTAGTGTATAATAAGTGTAAATGTACATTTATACTTATCTAAAATATATTTAAAAATTATATATTATATTTATATATCAATATAACTATATTTATATATTAATATATTTTTAAATTTTTTTGAAGCTGACCCTTTATCATAGCTTTTAAAAAAAGCGCTGATAAAGGACCCCCTTTATCAACGCTACTAAACAAGCACTGATAAATGGGGTCCCTTTATCATTGCTAAAAAAGCGCTGATAATGGGGGGGTCCCTTTATCAGCATTTTTTTGAGCACTAATAAAGGCACCCCCTTTATCAGTGCTTTTTCGTTAGCGCTGATAAAGGGGGGGGGGGGTGCTGCGAAAAACTGTTTTTGTGGTTAATGAACACAACCCAATACATTAGAGATCTATATAATGATTACCTATCATATAAGCTATACGGAGCTCAAATGTTATCATCTATAATGATAAAGTACCACATCATGAATAATAAATTTTTAATCTTGTACTTTTCATCCTTAAACCCTTGAAATTTATACCCTGAATTTAAGAGATTTAATTTATCTCACAAAGATTAGATTTTTTTATTTCCTTATAAAAATATTTTAACATTATAAAATATAAAAATATTGAGAAGAAAATTTCATTTGAAAATAACCATGGAATTTTTTAGTGGAAATGATAACTAATAGTGACTATAGTGAATGGAAAAAATAGTCAAGCCATATATGTTAAAAAACATTCATTTTGAAATAAAAAAAAGGTAAAAAATAAAAACACATAAAACATTTAAAATATTCCTCTTTAAAACACAGTAAAAAAAGTCAAATATAGTAAAAAATGAACTTAAAAAACCTTTTAATCATAAATAGAAACATTCTTGAAATATTAAAATGAATATGTATATGGAGGAGCAAGACTTTAAAATATTTTAAAAATGTTTTAAAATAAAATCCATTACCTTATGTCCTGTCTAGCTTTGTATGGTATCTAGATCCTAAGTAATTAAATTATATTAGTTTTATAATTGATTAATAAAACTTTTTAGGATCATTTAATCATTATTATTCTTTTTATTTAATTTATTACAATTATTTATTTATTTATAAAAATGGCTAAGTTCACATTGGATGTTTTTAGGTCGTTCAGCTTAAAACATCAAAACCACATCAATTTATTGAACATGGACAAATAGGTTATGTTAATATTATATAAAGAAACTTAAAAATGTTATATTTATCACATTTATACATTATATACACTTTTAAAACCAACAATGTCAAGAATTCATGAAAAATGATCCATGTTGTTCCATAGTGATGATAGTCCATATGTACACATGAATGACATTTTAATTTTTCTAGTTACTTAAAAATAAATAAATTAGATAATATTTTACTTTTTTAGAATCATTAATATGTTATCAATGTCATAATTATTCATCATATCCATTCTTATGACAATCCTTATAAGGTGTAATTGAAAAATGAATCACATGACTTTGTGGAGGTGGTATTCCACACATACGCACAGACGACATTATCATTTTTTAATGTATGAAAAGGTAAGAAAATAAATGATATATTTTATTTAATTTTTTTAATTATTTCATTTATATAATTTATAATCATTTTACCATCATTTAAACCCCCCATATGATCTGCTAATGAATAAAGAACCACATCACTTTGTAGAGGTGGTAGTCCACACATACACACAAGCAATATTTTTATTTACCATAAGATGGAAAAAAGATGAAAAAAGATATAACATAAATACAATAAATTTTCAGTATATGTTAGATACTTATTTTATTATATCACTATTTCAAGGAGATGTTTGGATGAGTTAAAAGAACAAATAAAAATATAATACTCGGTTAAGAACTATACCACCACTTCAAAAAACCTCCTTAGATTTTATATTTAAAGACTTATTAGGATGGTATTATGATCAAACTAGTATATAAAGGATGTGTGGAGGGATTATAGGAAGGAATTTGGGCAGGTAATGGTGGAGGTAATAGGTTTTTAATTATAGAGAATACTGGATATGGGGTGTCCTTTTACAAGTGAGGGAGAGGACATACTTGGATTTGTTTTAAAAAGATTAAAATATATTAATTTCCCAATAAATAAAAATGGATCCAAAATGAATAAATTACAAATAAGGGACGATTAAAGGTCAAAATATGACCATAAAATAGAATTCTTTAAAAAAGTTCGTTTTAACCCTTATCATTTAAATTTTAACCATTTAAATATGATTTAACTCTTATAATGGCAATTAACATTTTTTTACCGAAGTTACTATTCATAATGAAAATATGAACATTTCTCATAAAAAATCAATAAATTATTATTCCAAATATAAATTACAGTTTACAAAATTCAATTTCTATAACTGATATAAATTAAATTTATAATAAACCCACAAAACTAGATGAAAAACAGTTTTCCACAAAAAATAAATTTTCAGTATAAAACTATTTTTATAGAAAAATCAAGTGTAATGTTGATTCCAATGAAATTAATTAGATTATTATTAATGAAAATTAACTAATTAAATTTTAAAATCAATCCAAATTAGATTTTTTCTTTACAAATACATGAAATAAAATATAATTTTCTTGAAAATCAGTATTTTCTATTATTAACCAAAAAATCAACTTTTTTAGAAAATTCCCCATAATTCACTCTCTGAAAATTTTTAGTTGATAATATAAAAATTTATATTATTTTTATAAAATTTAAATTCTAAAATGTATAAAATAATCTTTTAAATAATTCCCTTTAATACATGTAAAGGAATTTAGTAAGAATAAAACTATTTCATTTTTTATTAAAAAATTATTTAATATTCATATAATGAATATAAATCATAATATATAATTTATGAATATTAATAAGGAATTAAATTAATTTAATATTAACATTACCTAGGTTTTTACAATAATAATCCATATATATACTTACATAAAAATTTCTAAAAATTCTTCAAATATACTCACCATACAACCTTGAAAAGTTCCTGGGTCATTACATGAAAAAAGGCATTATTCTATAAGAAGAAGATTAAATGGGAATTTTGAGTCTTGTTTTAACTGTATTTTCATGTTCTATGTATATATAAAGTAACCATAAAATCTATCAAGAAAACATTAGTGGGTCTGTACAGCTAATTTCTCAAGCACTTTGTCAAAAAATGGAAGTGGAAAGTATTGCGACCAAGAAGTTTGGATACATTTTAAAAAGGAGCTAAAGGAATAAGATTTTCTCAAAGTGTTTTTATTTTTTGTGTAGAATAAATAACTTTACTTTGTTCACTACTATAGAATATACCATTAACAGTGCTATAATTGGCCTTTATCAGTACTAAAAAAGTGCTGATTATTGGAGCACAATTTAAAGTCCTAGGACTTTATCAATGCTATAAGAGTGTTGATAAAGGTGCCCTTTATCAGCACTAAAAAAATGACTAATAAAGGAAACTTTTATCAGTGATACTAAAAGAACTGATAAAGGTAGACATTATTAGCACTTCTAAAAGTGCTGACAAATGGGCCCTATAGAAACACTTCTAGAAGCAATGCTTTTAGTAGCGCTGATAAAGGCTGCCTTTATCAGTGCATTTAGTAACTCTAATAGTGGGTAATACTATATTGTGATAAAAAAACACTATAGAACTATAAATAGTACCATAAATAAGAAAAATCTAGAAAAAACATACAATTAAAAATAAATAAAATCTAGAGCACAAATAAAAGAAAAACACTATATTATAGGAAAAAAGAATAAACATGTATTAAAGAATAAACCACCCCCACTCGAGGAAAAGAAAACTCCTTTATAAGTAAATAATTTTCATTTTAGTAAGAATATAATGAAATAAATTCTACAGAAAGTTTTCTTTTTAAAATAAACATTGAGATATACTAGGAAAGTTGTCTATCAGATTGAGTTGGAGTTGATTCTTACATGTCACATCATTTCTTATTTATCTTCGAGAATTTCCTCTCTGAAAATTAAGTAAATAAGTAAAAATTATACATAAAGTAATTATGTAATAGTATATGTAATTCTTAGAAAAAAATCTTGGATAATTTTCTTTATTTTGGTGATGTGATGTGTGTTTTAAGCTAAAATGACACTTATGTATTGAAAAGATGTACTTGGAGTCATACTAGTCACACAGTGTGTTGGATTGAGTTGTAGCTACTTCACATATGTCCTAAATGAATTATGGATCATTTTTCTAAATTATAAAAAAAATAAAAATTCATTTTCTGAGTATTGAGTATGTCACTAGTGTTTTTTTACTAAAATTTCATTTTAAACTGGAAACACACACTTTGAGTCATATCAGTCACATCGTGTGTCAGTTTGGTGTGAGAATTATTCCTACACATCAAAAATGACTAATGAATCATTTTTTTTATTTATCAAGACAATATGAGTATCTATACTTAGTTTTAAGTGAGTGATACCTTTTAAACTAAAATGTCAATTTAAAACTGATAACAGAAACTTTGTGTCTTACCAGGTACATCGTTTATCAGAATGAGGTGAGGCTGATTCAAAGATATAAAAAATTACTCATGGATCATTTTAAAAATCTATCAAAAAAATATGAATGTTCTTTCTCAGTTTTGAGTATGTTAGTTGTCCTTTTAACAGAAATTAATGTCAATTTTATATAAAAATAATCACTTCGAGTCATATCGGTCACATTATGCATCAGATTGAGGTGAAGCTAATTAATACACATCTCAAATGACTTATGGATCATTTTAATAATGTATTAAAACAACCAGAATTTGTTTTCTTATTTTTGAGTTGGTTACTTGTGTTTTTTACTTAAATATCATTTTAAAATGGAAACACACACTTTGTGTCATACTGATCACATCATGTGTTAGTTTGATGTGATACCCAACCCTAAACATAAAAAATGACTTATGAATCATTTTCCAAAATTATCAAGACAACATGAGCATGTTTTCTTGGTTTTCAGTGAGTGACACTTTTTGAACTAAAATGTAAATTTTAAACAGATAATGAATAATTTGAGTCATACCGGACACATTTTGTATCATATTGTAGTGTGGATAATTGATACACATTAAAAATGGCTTATAGATATTTTTAATAAAGTATAAAAACAATATGATTGAATTTTCGTAGTTTTTGAGTATGTTAGTTGTCCTTTTACTAAAATTAATGTCAATTTTAAATAAAAAGACGCAATTTGATTCATACTGGTCACAATATGTATTTTATTGAGGTGAGATTGATTCCTACATATATAAAATGAAATATCAGTCATTTTCCTAAAGTAAAAAAATAATCCAAATGCATTTTCTTAGTTTTGAGTATGTTACTTGTTTTTTTACTAAAATTACATTTTAACCTTGAAACACGAATTTTGAGTCATACCAGTCACATCATGTGTTAGTTTGATGTGATACTGATTCCAATAATTAAAAAATGAATTATGAATAATTTTAATAAATTATAAATTATATTTTATCATATTTGCTCAGTTTTTAGTGAGTGTCATTTTTTGAACTAAAATGCCATTTTTAACAGATAATGAAGACTTTGAGTCAACAAGGCACATCGTGTATCAAATTGAGGTTTAAATAATTCATAATTTTCTAAAATGACTTATGGATCATTTTTATTAAGTATAAAAATAATAAAAATGCGTTTTATTCGTTTTAAGTATGTTAGTTGTTTGTTTACTAAAATTAATGCCAATTTTAAATAAAAAGACACACTTGGAGTCATACTAGTCACACAATGTGTTAGATTCATGTGAAACTAATTCGTACACATCATAAATTAAATTTTAATTTCTTTCATAAAGTATCATATAAATATGAATGAATTTTATTGTTTTTGATTTTGTCACTTTTTTTTTACTAAAATGTCATTTTAAAATGAAAACATACTCTGTAAGTCATACCGATCTCATTGTGTGTTACTTTGACATGAGAATGATTCCTAAAAATCAAAAATGAATTATTAACCATTTTAATAAATTATAATGAAAATCTGAGCATGTTTTGTTATTTTTCAATGAGTGAAACTTTTTGAATTAAAATGTCAATTTGGAACTCATAATTGAAACTTTGAGTCATACTGATCACATTATATATCAGATTGAGGTGGAGATGATTCCTATACATCAAGAATTACTTATGGATATTTTTTATAAATTATAAACATAAATAAAATGTGTTTTCTATGTTTTGAGTTTGTTAGTTGTCTTTTTTACTAAAACTAATTTCAATTTTAAATAAAAAGACACACTTGGAGTCATACCGGTCAAAATGTGTGTCATATTAAGGTGAGGCTGATTCCTACACATACTAAATGTCTTCTGGATAATTTTCCTAATGTATCAAAATAATCTTAATATTTTTTCTTGATTTTGAGTATGTCATTTTTATTTTTCTTAATAAAATGTCATTTTAAACAGGAAACAAGAACTTTGAGTCATACCAATCACATAATGTATCAGTTTGATGTGATAAATATTCCTACATGTCACAAATTACCAATGAATAATTTTATTAAATTATAAAGGCAACCCAAGCATGTTTTGTTGATTTTTAGTGAGTGATACTTTCTAAACTAAAATGTTAATTTTAAACTGATAATGGACACTTTGAGTCTTACAATGCACATCATGTATCAGATTTAGGTGAGGGTTATTAAAAAACATAACAAAAGACTTATGTATCATTTTAGAAAATTATAAATAAAAATATAAATGTGTTTTCTCAGTTTTGTGTATGTCAATTGTCTTTAAAAAAAATTAATTTCAATTTTAAATAAAAAGACGCAGTTGGAGTCATACCAATCTCACCAAGAATTATATTGAAGTGAAGATGATTAATAGACATCCAAAATAACTTATGGATCATTTTAATAAGGTATCAAAAAAATTGAAAGTGTATTCTTAGTTTTTCATAGGACACTTGGTTTTTTTTCTTCTAAAATATCATTTTAAATTGGAAACAAGCACTTTGAGTCATACCAATCACATCATGTGTCAGTTTGATGTTAGATTAATTTATACACATTAAAACAACTTATGAATCATTTTCATTAATTATTAAGACAATATGAGTTAATTTTCTTAGTTTTGAATGAGTGACACTTTTTGAATTAAAATAACAATTTTAAACTGATAACAAAAAATTTGAGTCATACTGGGGACATCATGTATAATATTAAGGCGAGGATGAATATTACATATTAAAAAACACTTATGATAGTTTTTATAAAGTATCAAGACAATTTGAATTGTTTTATTGATTTTTAGTACCTCAGTTGTCTCTTTAATAAAATTAATGTCAATTTTAAATAAAATTATGTACTTGGAGCTATACTGGTCACACCGTGCATCAGATTGAGGTGAGGTTTATTCTTACACATCAAAAAATACTTATGGATTGTTTTACTAAATTATTGAAATAATACTCTTGTAAAACCTTGAAATTTTTATGAAATATGTTTTTAAATAATATCATTTCTTTGATGTCTTACGTTATATGCAACACTAGATTAACTTGTGTTACACACAAAACTAAGTTTCTATGAAATATCATTTTATTATTATAATTATTTAAAAAATAAAATTATAACTTATTTTTTTATAATGGTGAGTATAAACAAGATTAAATTAATTATGATAGTATGATTTACACTTATAAAACCCTTTTAAAAAGAAAGGAAATATTTTTCTGAAAACCAATTTAAACGCGCACAAGTGTGTTTTATAACAACTAATAAACAAGTCACTCCTGTTGGATTATATTAATTATATATATATATATATATAATATCCAATCTAATTTTTAACATTAATCTTATGTGTTTTCTAGACATGATATACGAATAAATCAAATTTTCACATAAAAGAATTATTTTTCTAAAAAGAAAATTTTTCCACCTTTTGATGATGCATTTGATAAAAATATTGTTTTTGAAAATTTTATAAATTATATTTGAAAAAATAAACTTCTTATTTGAAATCAGAATATTTTTTTTTAAATTTTTGGTAATTTTCTCATAAGTTTCATATTTTGATGAATAATGAAACATACCGAATTTTAATAAAAAACAGCCTTCTCATAATTTTTTTTAGTATTAAATTATATTTTTGATAGGTTTTAACGTATAATTAGATAAATATTTTATCATTTAATAAAATTATGTTCATTTGAAAATTTTCCACTTTTAATTCAGATATAAAAACAATTCAATATTTTAAACGTTTTCACTGTATAAACCCATTTTTTCTTTCCCTCAACAATATTACTTTTATAAAATTATGTGTTTTTAATTTTTAAAAATGGGTTCCATATTTTTAATCATAAGTTCCAAATTTTGTAAATAGGTCCCTTTATTTTTGGGCAATATGAATAGTAAATTTAGTAATTTTTAATACCATAGTAAAGGATAAAATAGAGTAAGTTTGGATAAAAAAATTATAAATATCATAAAACTACCCTAAAACTTAACCAAATGTTATTGTATGAGGTTAATTATACCCATAATACATTATATTCTATATTTAATTATTTAATGGATACTTTTACATGAAAATGACTTAGATGTTATTAAAATCAAAGGGAGTGACAAAATGACACACTCTTACATTAAATAAGTATAATATTTTTAATATGGGGTTAAATAGAAGATATTCTCAACTATATATATAATTATGAAATATAAAAGGTTTATCTACATTATTTTATTTTATTTTTATATTTTAGTGAATAAATAATTTTCATAAATAATTATACAATGATGATAGAGTAATTATTAAATTAATGAAACAATAAATTAAATGATATTATAAATATTAAAATAAATATAATTTGAATTAATTAATGTGATCAATTTTTTTTAAGTTAATATGACATTTTATGGGTGTTCTTCTTAATTTCTTCCTTATCCAAATTAATTATTTCCATAGAAATGATACACGGATTAATGAATCTAAATTGTGCTTCACATATTTTTACCTTTATATAATAGTAATAAAATAACCTATATAAAATATGAATAATTATTAATTTTAATGAATATATTATCTCACTATTTGGATAGATATATTATGAAATTTTTCCTTATGTATGTATTCACAAATGAAGCTACCGGCCATTCTTTCTTGAGAATCTAATTTATAATATCAAGAATAACTATGTATGTCATGGAAATTTCATATATTTCTCTTTAATCTAGAATGTAAGAAATATTTTCATATTTAAATGTGGTATATGTATGAAGTTGTAAGGATAATAAATGTTTCTCTAGAACTGGTGGGGAGATGGTACTCGCGTAAATTCCTTTTGATTTCTTGGTCGATTGACTAGATTTTCTTGATCGGACCTCTTGTTTACCCATAACTTTATTCATATTTAAAATTAAAACTCACTTCAAAACGTTTTTCATCAACTGTTACAGGATTTTCCTTTAAAAAATTCGATAAATACATATCTGATGTATCTTTTTAAGATTAGACAACCATGATATGGATGTTCCAATAGCATCTTTGATCTTTGTAATATCTATATCATCAAGTGGAAGAAAAAACATAGTATTTGACTAATGAGCTACCTAAATCCCCACTCTCATGTGATATTTTTGGAGTTCTTTCTGGTGTAGATTGTCTCACAGAATATTATACACTATACCCATCACAAAAAGGTAGCGTTTGGGAGTTAATAGATAGATATCACATATAACTATACCATGTATAATTTTAGAAATATAAAGTTATTAGAAGTTGTTTGATTAACATTTAAGTGAAATTGTAATGAAAAAATTGATCACATTAGGTAAGGTACGTGCTTTAGGGTAATGACTAGCCTCAAAGATAGCGGGGTCATTTGGTTCTTCATGTGTAGATCATTGTTTCACCTCTAGTTCGTTTTGATCATTTCTCATACATTGGTATGAAAAACTAGACCAAAAAAATAATATCCTTCAAAATATTCATTTGAGTCTATAATAATTTCATCATATTATATGTATATTCATGTGTTATTATCTTCTAGAAATATAATCAAGAATTTACTCCAAAAACTTCTCCTATAACGTGACCATATTGTTCTGGCCTCATCAAAGCTACTGAAAGTAATTTTTCTTCTGGTACGGTTTCTACCAATTCTTGTGTCTAAACAATTTTAAAACATTTGAAAATAAATAGATATTTTTATGTAATAATTTTATAATTCATTACAAATTACTATTATGTCATACTTACACATGTTTCCCATACTAATTTTGTGTTTTAATCAACCAGTTTACCCTTCTTATTTATGTGATCTTATTTCTATAGCACATGACATGTGATGGAAGTGGATTCATATTTTGATTCATAAATATTCATATAAATAAAGGAACATATGTTGGTTCATCTCACATAACAATTTTATTGTTTATTTAAAATACATACCAATTTATTCTCTTGTGAAGCGTACCCCATCCTTGCTCTTTGATAGGGGTATATTGGTTTTGATGCACATTATTTTTTTTCATCGCACTTTTTTTTGTTTCATAAATTAAAATTTCTGAATAAAATTAGATAAAATATATAATTTTAAATAATATATTATCAACTACAATGCATCTAAAATGATTTATCATCATGAAAAATAATGACAGAATTCCATGTTTCCTACTTTATAATGTGTGAATAACTAATCGGTGGGTGGGGATTTAATTTCTCCTCCATATCCCTAATATTTAATTCTGTAAGAAGTGTACATAATCCTATATGGTCATTTACATTGGTCATTAAGAAAAATTTATTACAAAAATATTCTAAAATAAACAAACACTACATGTAATAATTAAAATTAAATTAACATTTCATTATATATTTTTTCAGTAATATAGAGAAATCACATCGTTTCATTACCTTTACATCTTCCCAAAGGGTATCCGTCATTACAAGATAGATTTTGAACAATGAATTGATATTAATTGACAAATTCATCCTTGTTGTGACCCCAATATAACTAATAAACATTGACTTGTTGGGATCAAGAGGTTGGCCACGTTCATTCCAACCAACCTAAAATTTTATACCCTTACCTCTTGGATTTTTAATTTTATTCAACACTGTGATTATACATTGTTATTATTTATTTTTATTAACATGATTTTTATCCACTAATAATTATACAGTTTCAACATCAGCAGTCTGTTCTTCCTCAAGATTCGTAACATCATCATGTGCAAAATACAATGTCTAGATCAATATTCCAACATTTAATTTGTATTTAATAACAACCACATAAACATCGACAAAGTATTTAAAAAGGTTAATATTCATGATCTATTGAAAACTTGATGAACTCTTTAACTCTATTGTCATACTCTTTTGTCAAATGATTAGCATGTATCTGTTTTTAAGGAAATGGGTAATTGAATTTAAGAAAATAGTTACTACTCTATTGTAGATGTTATATTTTTAATTCATCCAAAGGAGAAAGTTATAGAAAAATAGCATCCTCATAAACTTCATCTACTAAAAAATTATTTGTGCATTTTTTTCTTGAGACTCATCCTCCATCTTCTATGGAAATGCATATATATTTCATGAAATACTCTAAGCAGTATTCACCCTGCATCGAGTACCGGTGATCATTTTGGATGACTACTTCTTAGAGTAGTTCAATAAACATATAAGACATGGGAGATAATTATCAAGTAACAAAATTAAATGATAACTATTTGGGATATGAATCTGATAATGACGAAAATTTTCTTCTTAAAACTTTTTAAATTAAAACATTTTAATTTAAAATTTAAAATGTCATCTGAAAATTCTAGAATTTCCCTGACACTACCATAAGAACATCAACTCATCCCCACTGAGCTAAATTGAATATAATCTATATTACTAGTCATTTTCCCCACCTGTATCTGAAATATAAGATCACTATGTCCACTGGGGGTTATGTATAGGGTGTGAGTATAAAAATCGACAAGTAAATACAAAATTGGCCCCTCAAATATACAAAAATTCATATATTTGAGTATATGTTACAAGTAGTAACACTCAAAATACACATTCAGGTCAAGTTATTATATACTAATAAGGTCACCATGATAATAAAATGTACCTACTTCATTTCATACCTGTTAATTATACTAATCATACCATAACTTTAAACCATGGTTGTTACTTGACATTCAAATCATTTCTCTAATAAGAGGTTAACATTTGAATAATATAAGGAGTAAAAATTATTTATATTGCCTAGAAATAACCACATCACTGGTACCATGTGATTCAACCTCATACCCCATGAATCCAAGACTATCCCTAATGAATAACCATCACATGTACTTATTGCATCCAAATCATGAAATGGGTGTAACATAAATTTTTTTATTTGGATGAGTATTTGAAATATGGGGACGTCTTAACAAAATTGGTTCCCTTAGGAAGGAACCACACAATGGGTTCCATAATACATTAGGTAAACCTAAATTTTGAGAAACCATAAAGAAGAACAGACAATAACACAATTGTCACATCACAATCACTATAACCATCGATGAATCACTAACATGTCTATAGTAACTCGCATTATAACATACCATTCCTAGCACTAACATAATACCCAAAATATTATAATATACAATAATCAAAGATCAGATATCTTAGTTATTTTTTTCATTTCTCAATGATAACTTATTAAATAATCTCATAGTCTATATGCCATTATTCATCACTCACACACCTTAAATCTCAATACAAAGTAAGCTATTTGATCATCCAATCCATCATAACCTTTATAGCTTATCCCACAAGGATTCAAGGGAATATACTTAATTTTATACCACATATCTAATCACTAATAATGTGACCATATAATCCTTCTTATCACATCACTACCCTAATAAAATCATTCATAGTGAAATTCATACACTATTCTAACCTTACGGGAAACTTCCATTAGCCATGATTATCCTAACTAGGCCTCTCATAATCTAACCTATACACTACTAGACATTGACTTCCATAGTGATATCCTATTTCCTAAGTCCATGTCTCACCTTTTTCATGAACCATGGCCCATAAGGAAATCATTTATAGAAATCAGTCACACAATCGAATCTCAAAGGTCCCTCTCACACAATCATTCATAAATATCCTAATTTCACCCCCTTTATTTTATATTTTAATACCCCTTAGGAATTTTCCAAATAACCAACCTAATGATCATAAGGTGAAGAAACCAGCGAGTGAGACTATAATCATCCCACAAAGTATGGAATAACTATTTTATTCCAAATCATTATAACTTATTAGACATCATGATCATAAACCTATATCAAAACTTTCTATGGCCTCCTTTCCCCCAATTATCTATTCCTACATATCACACTTCACACTAAAACACATATGAAATATTTCTTCATAATTTTGGTACCACCCACCTCTTTTATGAAGTTTACCATATGGGAATCACTTTTCTCATTACCTGAAAGATTGATACATAGATCCTCAATCACATGAGCCTATATATCATTAATTTATTAGTAAAATATGTAATTATTAAATAATTATAATTAATTTTCATAATTAATTTACCTAGGAAAAACTTAATAAAACTCACCAGGGAGTCCCACAATGTTGGAACCACAACCAATATCATGGTATTGAACCAAGAGATGCTCTAAATAATATTATGAGAAACATTACCATCAATGACAACATAAATTATAGTCAATTTAAAGAAAAATGGAAAATATCCCAAGAAGAACTCACCATGACATCTACTAATCCCAGAAATGGAACAACTTAATTCATATAGAGATGCCTTCTTAGTATTATCTCTACTTTGAATAGTAGGTCTCTCACCAGGGGTAGGGATTTCCTAAATCTTCCTTATCAATGGATAAATAAATAATTCTAGTATACATCCTTCTAGTGATGGGAATTTCACCCAGTTTATAAATATCATTGGACCTGATTCCTAACACCCTATGTGCTAAAATGAATGTGTTTATGCCTAAACACAAACATCTAAACATATCTGTGACAATCTTAGATGGTCAGTAACTCACAGACTAAAAGATTCATACTTCCTCATAAAGGTAAAATACCCACATCCATTTAATGAAATTAATAATACATTGATGAACCAAAAATACCAGGCTCACTCATAAAAAAGACCACCACCTAATTCAAAATCACCTTATGAAGAACCCAAAAAGTAATCTATGAGTGAGGAGGAGGAGAAAATGAAATACCTTAGATTCAGGCTTTGATTCATTTGAGTGAAGGTAGAGATATAACATGTGAAAGCTTGGATTCATTCAAGACTTGCCTCTTTTCTAGACTTGATTCATTTAAGCCTTAGAATCTAGTCTTCGACTATTTAAGAATTGATTCGACCCTTGACTCGAGTCTGGATTCAAGGAGGGGGAGTGCCGACAATAGGTGGCTTATGTGGAAAGCTTTGGTTATCATAACTAAAATAGTCATGGTTAGGGTTATTTCAATGGATTAGGAGAATATTTTCAACACTTCTAAAAAATCATGAATAAAGATACCTTTTATTAGTGCTAAATTAAGGAACTTTGATAATATCTATCTTTATCAGCATTTTTAGCACTTATAAAAGCCATCTTTATCAATGTTAAAATTTTAGTGCTGATAAAGGATTTATAATTATAAATATAAAAAACTTTTTTAATAAATATATTTATTTATTACACTTTCATTATTAAATAAGTATATAATTATTTGTTTATAATTATATAATTACTTTTTTAAAAAAGATAATATTTTTATTTATAATTATAAATATACAATTTTATAAATATAGAAAATATACATTTATAAATATATCTGTAAATGTATTTATAATTATTTATTTATTATTATAAATATATTTATATCATTATATATATTTATATAATTATATATATAATAAATATATATGAATATAAATATAGTAAATATATTCATTATCTAAATATATATATACATATATTATAATTTCACAATTAAAAATATATTTATATAATTATATATATCTATATAATTATATATATATATAATATATATAAATATAAATTTAAATATAGTAAATATATTCATTATTTAAATATATTTATTATAATTTTATAATTATTTAAATATAGGATTATTTATTTATAACTATCTAAATACTTTTTTAAATAATATATATATATATATATAATTATAAATATAACTAAATAGAAATGGAAATATTAACATAAATATTAACATAAATATAAACATAAATGTAAATATTAATGTAAACATAAATGTAAAGATAAATATAAAGATAAAGATAAATATAAATAAAAATAAAAATAAAAATAAAAATAAAAATAAAAATAAAAATAAAAATAAAAATAAAAATAAAAATAAAAATAAAAATAAAAATAAAAATATAAATAAAAATAAAAATAAAAATATTAATATAAATATAAAAATAAATATAAAAATAAAAATAAAAATAAAAATAAAAATAAAAATAAAAATAAAAATAAAAATAAAAATAAAAAAACAAAAATAAAAAACAAAAAATAAAAATAAAAAAAAAATAAAAAAAATTAAAATTAAAATTAAAATAAATATTAATATAAAAATAAAAATAAAAATAAAAATAAAAATAAAAATAAATATAAACATAAATATAAATATATATATAAATATAAATATAAATATAAATATAAATATAAATATAAATATAAATATAAATATAAATATAAATATAAATATAAATATAAATATAAATATAAATATAAATATAAATATAAATATAAATATAAATATAAATATAAATACTAATATAAATATAAATATAAATATAAATATACATATAAATATAAATATAAATATAAATATAAATATAAATATAAATATAAATAGAAATACAAATATAAATATAAATATAAATATAAATATAAATATAAATATACATATAAATATAAATATAAATATAAATATAAATATAAATATAAATATAAATATAAATATAAATATAAATATAAATATAAATATAAATATAAATATAGTAAATATATTCATTATTCCAATAAATTTATTATAAATTTATATTTATTTATATATATATAAATAATTATTTATTTATAATTATATAAATACTTTTAAAAAATAATATTTATTTATTAATGATTATAAATATATAAATTTATAAATATAGTAAATATACATATATAAAAATATTTATATATAAATTTGTATTTATAAATATTTATTTACAAATATACTTTTAACATTATTAATGAATATATAATCTTAAATGCATGCATGTTAAAAATGAGGGAAATTAAAAAATAAATACGAGTACACTTTAAAAATATTAAAAAATGGACAAGTTGTTTTAATTAAATATAAATTATTAAAAAAATAAAGATATCTATTGAAATAAATGTGAATAGATATTGAAAATATTAAAACATATTAAATAAATAAATATAAATAAATAATAGAAAATTATTAAATTATCCATAAAATAATAAATAAAAAATAATAAATAAAAAAAGAAAAATAAAATATGAAAAATAAAAAATATTAAAAATGAATTAATACCAAACTATATAAATTTTGAATATAAATAAATAAAATTTATCGATTAAAAACATAACATATTAAAAGTATCATGTTATAATGAAATTCCAAAATTAGTAGCAAAATATGAATAAATGAAAAAAAATATTAGGTGTTTGTGTTTCTATATATATAAGATTTCACTAATTATGTAAATATTTGTGTCAGTACATTGTATATAAAAATGTATTAATTACTTATATGTATGTGAAATTAATGTAACACATGTTTGATATATGTTTAATTGAAATATCAAAAGATATTCAATTATGTCCATTACTCGATGCAATTAGTCCGTATTTCTAATCAATATTAATTTTTAATTATGAACCATTCTTCAATAAATATTTGACTTGTTTAATATGTTACCATAACTATTTTGTATCATATAAATCATATTTTAAGAAATATTATACATTTATATATATAGAAATATATATGAATATATTTCTATATTAAATATATGAATGAATAATTATGTATAAAAACCATTAAAAAATGAATAAAAAATTTATATATTTTTAAAAATTACATTTTATTCATTTTCTATAGTTATATTTAATATATATTTTTTATTACAATTTATAATTAATATATATATATATATATCAAACTTATTAATTTTTATTAGTAATTGTTTCATTAATATTTTTTTAATATTTTATGTAATTTATTCATTTTTAATTTTCTTATTTAATTATTAAAATTTATTTATTTTATTTAATTATTACAATTTATTAATTTTAGAAAGGTACATACTATTTATTAATATTTATAATATATATATGTATAATAATTTTATTTTTTTATCAATAATTTTTTAATTAATAAATTTTTTATTATTTTTCTAAATTTACTCATTTTTAATTTTTATATGTTTAATTATTTCATTTTATTCATTTTATATATCTATATATTTAATTTATACTATTTATTAATATTTATAACTTATAAATATGCATATTAAATTTATTCATTTTTATTAATAATTATTTAATGAATAAAAGTGTAATATATTTTTTTAATTTAATCATTTTAAATTTTTATTTGTTTAGATTTTTTATTTTATTCGAGACCTTTATCAGCATTAAAAAAGCACTAATAAACGGTACCCTTTATCAGTGCTAAAAATAAATCACTTTTAAAGGGTATCATTTATCAACACTTTAAAAAAAGAACTAATAAAGGGAAACCTTTATCTATGGTTTTTTTTAGCACTGATAAAGATGACCTTTATTAGTACTTTTTATGAGTGCTGATAGAGTCCAACAATGTTAAAGTCTTATTTTGTAGTAGTGGTTCTACTTTCTCTCATAGGTTATCATACTTAGTTTTTAGGATCGAGTGTATCAGGCAAAGTCCACCAGCTCGAGTTCATCAGATAGACACTTCTAGTCTGATGTGATTAGTCAAAGTTTGAGCATTGAATTCTTATCCAAATTCACTCTCAAGTGCATCAGACATAATTTTTTGTGATTTTAAATTCGTATGATGCTTTTCTATTCCTACTTTCTAAACATCATGACTACTAAAGGATCTCATTATTCAATATTGAGTCCAATGGGGGAGAATAACATTCATGTGTACAAATATGAAGCTATGAAGATATGAGTAGTTCATTAGACATATTTTCATCGAAAGGTGCCTCCATACAAATATTATTCTATGAATTTGTATGAATTATGATGGATTGAGTTTACTGATTTGATTCTTTCTTACAAAGTTCTATCAGATAGATGTTTATACTATCTATCGATCAGAGGAAGTTTGAAGAGGTGTGGAACAATCATCTCCATACAATTTCATCAAATAGATAACATCATATGGACTTTTATATAGTCACCCAACATTTTTCAGTAGTTTGACTTTGGTTGTAAGCTCTTTGGAAAGAAGGTTGTATGAAGGATCATCAGATGAGAAATCTCAATGTCATCTAATCAATTGAACCAGATAGAACCTTTGTAATGTAATTAGAAAAAATATTGTTTTTTTATGTTTGAATTCTATTGGATGGTCTAGAAAAATGTTAAATATATGAAAAGAAGAAGTCTCCGAGTCATCAGACAGAAGACTACATTTGATGTGATTGGATATAAGTAATCACATGAGGTTCATGGGTTAGAGGTTTCCATGAAAACGAAATGGTTGAAGGTTTCTAATGTAAAAAATTGGATGGATGATGTTCCTTAAAATATTCATTTGTGAGATTCCTACAATGTTCCATAGGAACACCAATCGTAGTTTCATTAGTTGGAAAAATTTTGTGGAGATATATCATATGGAAGGATCGAAAGGATTTTTGAAATCATAGTACTTATAAGAATATGATGATTTAATGATGATAATTCAAAATCCCAAATATCATGGAGAAATGATCTATGATTCTCATTGAGTTATAAGGACATTTGATGAAGAATATTGACAACATATCTTAAGGAAAGACCATACTTTTTTGGAGGTTTGAAAATGGTCAATGGAAGGAAGTTTCTAAGAAGGACACAAAATGTTTTTATTGGGATACTTGAATTTGATATCCATACCCCATCCTTAATTATCATAGGAACACTGCCTATATAAATGAGTGTTTCTACAATGAATTTGGGGATTGATTTTCATATAATTAGACAAAGTGCTGCCAAAGTGGGGAGTCAATTAAACTAACATATCGAAGTGGAATCAGTCTGATGAATTTAATATGAAGTACTAATCTAAGTTTATATACGATGGATAGTGTGTAGAATCTATCAAACAAACATGTTTAAGGGGTATTAGACAAATAATAGGAATAGGTAGTCGACCAAATAGAGGTGATATACCAATTAAGGTTGATTAGACAAATATGATACCTAACTGAGTCTCAATAGACCATGTATACCAAAAATAGATAATATTATATAGAAGGTTTCCTATATAATTCTAGGAAGAGTTTCTTTCTTGATTTTGTGCAAGAAAGTGAAGGAGAACATGCAAAAAGGGAACTTGTAGAGAAAGTACATGCACCACAGTGATAACATACCAAATCCTATTGGTGATGGTTCTAAAATTTGTTAGAAAAAATTGTTATATCAATTATTTGTATGAGTATCACATTCAATATCGATTAACTATAGTGATATAACTACACCAAATTTATTTTTTAGTGACATTTTAATAATCCGCCGCTAAAACAATTGAGAAATTTTGGTGGCGTTTTTAATAATCGACCACTAAATTTTATCCATTTTCTTAAAAAATATGCATTCTCCCCCGAGACCACCCAATTCACACCCAAGAAACCCCAATCTTTCTCAATTACCCATACCCTGATACCTCACCACCATAGTATTTCCCCACTCACGGGACAATTTTCTTGTTTCCCCCCCTCATAGGTGCTAGCCATCACTGGTGCTCTATTTCCCACCGATCCCTTGTGCCCAAGCCTTTGTGTGTAGTTCATTTTCCCTTGAGCTCAAACCCTTTCCCTCAAAAGTACTTCCATTTCTCCTAATCCCCATTGGCCCTCACCCTCTCCGGTTATATAGTTTCCCCACATCCTCTGTCACCATCGACCTTTCCCTCACTGTCTGTAGGTCTTCTCCCATGAGGTATATGGTAGAAATTTTAAGTTAGTTTTTCATAGTAGCTAGGGTATGATATAATTTAAGGGTTTTGTTTTTTATGGTGTGAATTATCCCTCTCCATCCACAAAATAATTTTATTTAAATTAATTTTACTATTTCTATTGGTCTAGGGTAGGAGATTCTATTCATTTATATTTTTTGACCTATCTATCAATGCATGAAAATTTTAAATTGACTACTCCTAGATATAAAACTTCTTTAAACTATATGTATTTATTGATATAAGAGTTTCATTTTTATATTTTAGAAATTAGTGTAATGTCATGAGGGTTTTCCATATATGATATGTATAATTTATTCATTAAAAAACATCATTATAATTTTAATGGATTCTATAAAAAACTAATAGATTTAATTATATAACAATTAGAATGATAATTGATTATAAAAATTATTATAGATTTTAAGACAATGATCTAATGGGTTTAAATTATATATTTTTATTTATCTGTGATTGGCTTGAAGTAATAGTGACATTTTTTGATTCCACCATTTATGTGTTTTGAATTTTTATCATATATATAATTTTGTAATCATATGAATTGAGATTGTGATATATTTATATAAAAACTTTTGTTTCTATACATAGATGTACATGTGTAACATGATAGTCTTATAAATATTTTGTTTTATATTTTGATGTTTGGAATTAGAAAAATTCATGGGAAGCCTTGGGTTTCTAAGTGGGAGTTTTAGGTACAAGTGTTATAATAGTTTGATTTCATTCTAATCATACCCATAGTTATGATTCCAATGTAGCTATCATAATTCACTCTCAATGAGGCTAAGGAAGTGTACATTTAGTTGTGCCAATAGGATGGCATCATAACCTAGCGAGATGATTATATGTGAGTAAAGTACAATATTGTCTCTTTAAGACCATGAGAGTTATCCAATGATGATTTATGGTTATTTTTTATTCTTTTATAGATTATATTCACCTGGTAAAAATTTTCTTTATTTTGAAAATTAATAGTAATTGGATTGTTTATTTTCTTTAATCTCACTTAAAAATATAAATGTATTTTAATATTTTTTTAAACTAGAAAATATGGTTTGTCATATCATTGAAAAATGGGTGGTTAACACTAGTTTAATTCTTTTTAAGTGGGATGTCTTTCCTTTAAAAGAAATATTATGGAAATAGCTAGATTTCTAAATTAGTTTACAATGTGCAGTTTGATAAATGATTTCAATAAAATTTTGAAAGGTATTTTTCTTAATGATTGTATGATTTTTCTATTTCTTATATTTTACATAATATAATCCAGGATTTATTTTCTTTTTTTACTTAGAATTTTTTATAGGGGAGAATGAAGCCTCTGAGCGGTGGGATCCCTTTTCCTCGACGTGCCTAGGGTTTCTTCATGGGTGTTCTCTCCCCCCTCCTCCAGTGTCCTCGACGGCTAGATGTTGGCCTCTTTGGATCTCGTCTTGGTGGTAGTGGGGCTCAGTGATGACTTCTTCAGGATATCATCTCATAGGTGGTGTTGATGTCAGCTTTTTCATGGTCCTGGTGCAGCTCGGGCTGGCTCTGGATCTCTTATCTTGGCAACTGTGAGACCTAGCGACAGCCTGATGGTCATTTCTTGGCTCATAAATGGAGTGTTTGGGAGGATTCGATGGTTATGGTCTCAGTGTCGGCTCCCAGTTTTGGATTGGGTATGTTGACGACATAATTATTTGGCTTTAAGTGGCTTGGATTCAGATCCGTTGTGGCTGGGTGTTGACTTCTAGAATTGAGTTCGGTTCTTGTTTGTCTACAGGATTTGGGCACGTTCTGGTAGAGCTTGACATCTGATCCGAAGAGGCTCAGAGAGGGGGAGGTTTGGTTTTGTTTTATTTTGTTTGAATTGTTTCTTAGCTGTGCTGTTGGTGTTTCTTTTGGTGGTGTTGTCATCAGAGGTGTCCCAGTTCTCCCTGCTGGTCCCTTATGCCTTCTGTGGTCTGATTTGGAATCCGATGTGGGTTCTTCTGCAACTTCAATCTGATCATCTCCAGCCCAGAGCAGCATTGTCAGCCCAGACCTTCTCGGTTTCCCGCATCGGCGATGATCTATCAATATGCTGTTGGATATTCCAGTCCTCAGTGACGAAGATTTGGATTCATCTCCTTGGGTTTTCCTCCATTTTGGGTCGATGCAGATGTTTTAGAAGGGTGACATAGGGTTGCGCCGAGGTTCTTCTGGTTTCGATCCCAATGTTATTCGCTAAAGGAGAGTTTGTCTTTGCTCTACCCCTTTGTTTTCTAACTCTGTAGTTGTTTGGATCTCTTACGAATTTGGATGGTTTCGTTGTAAGTTGTGTTTGATTGGTTCAATCCTAAGGTGGGGAGATGTGTAACTGGACTTGATCCTTGGAACAGTCTCAGAGGAGGATTCAGATTTGGTGGTCCAGCTTTACAGTGCTTTTCGGATTCAGTTGTTTGAGGGGGTATGGCGTCAGCTGTCAGATCAGGCCTGTGCTTTGACACATGACACTTGTTTGCCGATTAGTCTTTCATTTTTGGATTGCTTCATCTTGTTTTTATGCCGGGGAGGTGAAACTCTGGGTTTCAATCTAGTTGTATCTCTTTTTTTACTTCTGGTGTGATTGTCCTATGTCCATGAAGTCTTTGGGTTTCCTCCTTATTCCATTAAAATGAGGACTTATCAATAATAAAAAAAATTTGAAGGCCTTTGGGCCGTTGGATGGAATTTTTTAGTATCCATATGAATCTTCCTATAATTACTTGGGTTATTTTTTTTCACATCCATTTATCTCTTTTCCCATATAGTAATAAGTATGTGTTGTAATTTATTTTAATAAAGTATAGGCACATTGTGATTTATATGGATAAAAGATGAATCACATTACTAAGGAACAGACCTCAGTATGCTAAGGGTTTAGAAGAGTTTTTAGATTTTTAACTTACAATCGATCTATTTATTAGAAAATAATATGTATGTGTCCTAAATATAAATTTAAAATATGGTTGAAGATACATGAAGTTTATGAACACTTGATATTGATGCAATTCCTTGCTCAATGTTTGTGTTGGATTTAGCATATAGAATTGAATGTTACAGAAAGTTTGAGCATTGATGTCAATCAACAGAATGAGATTCCAACTTTTTCTACAATAGACAATGAAATGAAAAACCTTATAAATTATATTTTCAACATTATAAGACAACAACATAAACATAAAAACATATTAGAACAACCATTTGAGGGTTTTACAAATAGTAACTTGACAAGTGTTCATTTTGGGACTATAGGAAAACCAGATCTAGATTGAAACATATCATTGGATCCTCATCATGATTATATAGATACTAATGTAAGAGAGAACTTCACTTTTCAGATAAATGAATTTCATGATTTAATTGATGATGGAAATAAAGAGTTGTATGGTGGGTATTTGAAATATTCCAAAACTTTATTTTATACTGAAGTTGTATTATATCTAATGCCTACGTATAATTACAAATAATGTAATGTCTATGATATTGGACTTATTGCACGATTAATTTTTTGAATCTAAGATCCGTGAGTCTTTTATGATATGACTAAATTTGTTAAAAATATTGGTATGAATTATAACAAAATACATGATTGTCCCATGATTGTATGCTTTATTGGAGATAAGATTCAATGAGACAGGATTGAATAAAATGTCCTTATTCTAGATGGTATTCAATGGGTGATGTTGGAAATCTTATTGAACATACTACTATGAATAAAAAGAAAAATAACACACCTAAAAAGGTTATTTGTTACTTCTCATCGAAGCCTCAATTGCAAAGTTTATTAATGTCATCAAAAACCACTGAGCACAAGAAGTGGAGTTCTATAGATAAAAACAATGATGGGTTAATGTGACATCCAAGAGATTCAAAATCATGGAATACATTTTATTAATTACATCTATATTTCTCATATGATTCTAAGAACATGTGATTGGGATTGGCTACTGATGGATTCAATCCATTTTGGACTTTGAGTACCATTTATAGTATTTTTCCATTTGTTTTGATCCTTTATAATATACCACCATGAATGTGTACGCAACAAAATTATTTTATCATTTCAATGATTATTTCTAGAAAATAGACTTATGGAAATGATATTGATGTATACTTTTAAACTCAAATTGAATAATTATAGGAGTTATAGAGTAACAATGTTGAGACATATGATGCATGTTGTAGAATAATATTCAAAATTAACCCTTATCTAATGTAGACCATTAGTGACTTACCTGGACTTGAGAACTTATCTGGTTGGATCACTTACAAAGGTTGTCTTGTCATGTATGAAACATTGATTTTGAGCTTTAACGACTACCTTACAGTAAAAAAATGGTGCTTCTTGTGTCATGGAATGTTTCTTGATTCATCTCATATATTTTGGTTGAACATGTCAAAATTCAATGGTTCTATTGATCATAAACCATCTCCAAAGTTGTTGATAGGTTCTAAAATATTGGTATTCTAACAACCAAAGCTTGACATACATAGATATTACATATTTTTAGATGAATATTAATTATATTAAACAAATAAACACTCGAGGAACATAATAGTTTATTGACCTAGGAAAACTAGAAACATAAACAACTGGTTTAAAAAACATCTACATCATCTCCTATATTTTTCTTCATAACTAGAACCCCCTTTGACATATCTTAATTAATACCTGTGGAATGGAACCATAAGAAAGGGTGAAATTAAATTATCAGTAAGGGTAAACATGGAGAACATCAAACAAAACATAAAAAAATAATGCAAAAACATGAACATAAATTTTAAATATCAAAATCTTGAGTCATGAAATCAATCTTGGCAGTTTGTAAGGGATAAATCATAAAGGAACACAAACCATGATAAAATCTAATTGGAATACAATATTGAATTTTATAAAACCAATAAGCACATAATCTGATTTCCATAGTATCTAAGTCATTTCTACTAAGACCATCATAGAAGATAAAGTCAATCACTGAACTGGGTTTACTTTCATTTCTAGATTTGTATTACAGAAATGGGTTTACCTACCCTTCTCACCCTGTTTTAATGAACTGCGTTTACTTACTATTCCTTCCATATCTATTTTATGAGATATAAATATTTACCCAATTCATTGGAGGGATATAAAGGTCCCACACATCTCATAATGAAATCATTCTTATGTATGCCACAAAACAGAAATCATTCATCATAGCATAACCCAAAGAATAAAATGGGTTTCTTAAACATCATTCCATATGAATCCATATAAAACACAATTGATGTCATAAATATAATTTCCAAAAAAAAATCAAATCATAGAAATAGTATGGATATAAACATAACTCGATTTCGATAATGACATCTTAGATGGAAAATAACACATGAGATTAATTTTTGAGGAAAATATCCCTTCTTCTTCAAAAATGTTTTCTTTTCTCAAAATGCCATGCAATTTCAAAAGAAACAAATTTTATTTAAAATAAACTTGAAATATTTTAAAATAATCATCATGGAGGTATGTTTTATAAAATCATTAAAATCCCTTCATACTACATAAGTTTTAAAAAAACATTTTTCTCATATGTTTTTCAAAAAAGTCAAAAAAATACATCATATTGAAAACGAAAAAATATTCCTTTCATACCATTTAATAAAAATTCACCAATAGGTAAAATTTAATTTAAAAATTATATAAGTATATAAATTATATTTTTAAATACATATTTAGGAATCATGGATGTGGATAATAAACACACCCCAGTAAATACTTACGAATAAACAATCTCAGATAATTGGAATATTACTGTAACGACCCGAATTTTTTAAATAAATTTTGTTCCCTAATTTTATGTGTTATTGTTATACTCAAAAAAAATGTTTTATTTTATAAACATGATTATAATTAAAATGAGATCAGTGGGTTTTGACTATTATATAACCATCGGTCAACATGACCGCTGTGAACAAAATGTTTTGATTATTGTCTCTAAATATAAGTAATCTTGGTTAATTATTATAGAAAGAAGATTCGATGGCCTCACCTAGTAGTCTTGGACCGATCGAAGCCCATCTAACAGAGCTTGGGAAGGAGGTAGCACCACTGGGCTTTGCTCTGGATCAAATCCAAGCCGAACTTCATCATGTGAAGCTGGAACGGAATCGCCTTCGTGAGAAGTTCAAACTGATAGAAATTACTACTCGGGCAATGTTGACTGAGCCGCCCCAAGCTTCTATCACCCTAGCACACCTTACTCTTAGGTCCTATGCTGGTATTATAAGGGGTTATGTAACGAGACCGTAACTACCTTGTGTAATCCTTGTTTTAAATAAAAATTGGGATTTCTTCTTATGATGAAGTTTATGAATTTTGAAATGACCGGATAAATATAGTATGCATATTTTTGATGAATTTTAGAAAAAGGATATTTTAAATATGTTTATGTAAACCCTAAATAATTAAAAATGTGTAATGATTTTCAAAAAATGGTCTTCTGCAATTATGTTCAGTACTAAATTTAGAGTCTAATAAGATCAACTTGATTTTTGATGAATAGTAAATTATGAATAGTGATTTTATGATTAGGATTAGTAATATGACCAAATGGATTAGTAATCTCACTTAAAGAAAGTTTTAAAATAATCTAGGCACCTTGATTAAGTAATGTGATTCAATAAAATAGTTAAATAACGGTTTCATTAATTATTATTCAAGTATTAGTTTTTTCAGGTGAATAGTGTTTTTTAATTAAAAATTTAATTAAAAATAATTAGAAAATTATTTTTATAAAAATGACTTTATTTTTGAACTCAGAGCATCGATATTATGTTATAGTAATTTTTGGGGTTTTTTCTGAAAAAAATGAATTTTCGATGAATAGTGTTTTTATTTAAAAATTAAATTAAAAATATTTAGAAAATTAATTTTATAAAATGGATTTCATTTTTGAAATCAGAGCATTGATATTTGGTTAATGTGAAATTTTTGGATTTTTCTGAGAAAGTTGAATTTTTAGTGAATAGTAAAAATACAGTTTTAGGGTTTCGGTATGTTTAATGACATCATAACGGTGTCATGATGATGTCATGAGATCTTTTGAGGGTTGGCCGGCCAAGGGTGATGAATTATTGTTTTGGGGGCCCCATGTGGCCTAACTCCATGATAAATGACAAGGGAGAGCACATGGGTTTGAGAAAAGCACTTGTGAGGTGTCCCTTGGCCATTAATGCCATGTCCCCTCACTTTCCCTATAAATACCAAGCCCTCCTCTCATCCATTCGACTCCCCACTCATTCCCAACGAATTTCTGGTCTCATTACCTCCCAAGGAGTCCTCCCAAGGTGCCCCCAAGCCCTCGAGGTCCCAACCTTTGAAGTTTAAGAGTTACATTTTAAGGTAAGGGATCCGACCCCTCTCTTTCTTTTCAAGTAATCTCTTTTATGTCATTTCTTTTATACTCCATGTTCTTATGTTGGAGTATGTTCTTTGATATTCATACTACTGCCTATTTTATGTTCATATGATGAGATACCCCCCCTTGCTCTCATCAATTCGTTTTAAGAATGTTTAAGTGGCGCCGTTAGGCTGCCGAATTTTTAAGGGATTCTTTCACCTTCCTCGTTTTCAAGTTCTATTTTCATTCAAGTCTTTCATGTTACTTTTTATTATGTTGGTGTATGATCTCTAAATTATCATACTGATATTTTATGATCATATGATGAGAGAACCCATTTGATCGCTTCAATTCAGTATTTTGAAGTTTTAAGTGGCGCCGTTAGGCTGCCGAATTTTTAAGTGGTTCTTCACCTTTCTCGTTTTGAAGTTCTACTTTCATGTCAATTATTTCAAGTTCCTTTTTGTGATATTGGGGTATGATATCTATATATATCATACTGGACTCTTATTTTCATATGATGAGAGACCCCATTTGATCTCTTCAATTCAGTATTTTGATGTTTTAAGTGGCGCCGTTAGGCTGCCGAATTTTTAAGTGGTTCTTCACCCTTCTCGTTTTGAAGTTCTACTTTCATGTCAATTCTTTCAAGTTCATTTTTGTTATGTTGGGGAATTATCTCTATATCTATCATACTGATCTCTTATGATCATATGATGAGGGACCCTATTTGATCTTGTCAAATCATTTTCTTTTGAAGTTAAGTGACGCCGTAAGGCTGCCGAATTTTCATAAGAGAAATCTAATTTTTTTTTCCTTCCATGTTTTTCATTAAAAATGGTATGTCCCTAAAATTTCATTACCATGTCCATATTTCCTTCTTATTCTTTCACCCTACTGTTTTATGGATCATTTATGAGAGGGTGACCCATGTCCCCTCTCATTTCAATGTTTTCTAAAACCCCGAAACTTAGCCGTTATGCTGCAGAATTTTCCCCTCAAAATGCCTCTCTCTTTTCTCAAAAATTATTTTATGTTATAAAGTGAATACTCAAAGCTCTTATTTCTACAAGGGTATTCACATATATATCAAAATGTTCCATTTTAAATTCTGGGATTTACATACATGAGACCCGCTTTCCCTTTTCGTGGGTTTAAAGTGACGTAAAGATCGTGTCTTTAAAGCAGTTTTTAAAACGTTATGATTATGAAATGAAACCCATTTATTTTATGCTATGTGGGTTATTTATGAAATGTTTGATGATGATATATTTGGCTCACATGATAATAAAGGCAAATTTAAGGGTTCTCCCTGATAGCGCTCCAATGCATTGGGTAATGATGTAACCACTAGAGATTACAATTTTCACGATACCTTGGTGAATAACCTTGGTAATTTTAAAATGACACCTTGGGGATGGACCTTGGTAATATGTTCATGATTGTATATGTTAAATGATGTAGCCACATCTTCAAGTTATGAAAAAGTTTTGTTTTTATTATGATATGCCTCATGATTTCATTTTCATGCATTAAAGTTCTTTGCATGACTTTATTGATGTATCTCAAGTTCATATGTAAAATGTTTCACTTGTTTCCCTTACTGGGCCTTCTGCTCACCCTTCCTTTTGATGTATGTTCCCAGGTTATGAGATGCAGTAATGAGCCTAGGGTGAACATGAGGATAATCCTTTCAAGTGTTTAAGAAGAATCTTTTTTTTGTTTCATGTTTTATGTTCCTTGTTTCCAAGACACTAAACCTTAAAGATCCTCAGTTCCGGGTAATGGAATGAAAAGTTATGTTATAAAAAGACGGGATGCTATAATTATCCTTTACAAATTTATAATTAGTTGAATAGTATACCTCATAAAATAATGAAACTTATATTCATATTTAAATATAATAACCTTAATAATAAGAATAATAAAAAAATTCATGGGAAATATAAACACCACAAAAAAAGAATTAGATGGTGTATAAGGCATATGTCCCACATAAATAAAAGTGCGACAAAATAAGGCCTTACCTTAGGTCTGATATGCTTCGTATGTATTCGAAACTCCTGTATAATGATTTAAATAATGTAATTTACATATTAAATAATCACATTAATTTTTATTATATCATATATGATTATATTATCACTTTTTTCTAGTAATATTTCATTGTTACTCATTATTCGGGTATTAAATGCTTTATGTTCTTATGCAAGTTTTTTCGAATGAGTTCTTGTTCCTCTTTTTAGGTTATAGTTATATCATTTAAAAAATGATATTAGAATAATATATATAATATTTATTCATTAAATTTATTTATATAATCATTATTTTATTAAGATCATGTAGAACGAATCACATTGCATCATGGAGAGGGTAGGCCGTACGTACGCATGAGCGACAATATCATTCCCATAATTATTGACTGGCATTGACATGGATGATGTATAATATTTCAGAATCAATATCATTTTATAATAATAATTTATTTTTATTACATCCACCATTATACCCATCCAAGTGCGTTGGTGATGAAAAATATATTACACCACATCATGGAGATGGTAAAACGTATGTACACACACATTTTGATTTCATTTTTCATAATATGGATAGAATATTAAATATGGTTGTTTTATATTCATAATAACATATCATTATACAATTTATACTATATTTATTATGTAATAATGAAATAAATCATCAAGATAAAGTATAAGAAGAAAGATGTTTGATAGAATCGGTAGAGGAGATTACCTCTTCTTTGATGTTCTTCCTCTAAATCTCCCCTTAAATCACTAGAGTTGGTCTTTTAAGAATACCAAAACCTACATAATGTAACTATGGAAGTTTATAAAATAAATGTTCAGGGGATGTTTGAGATTTAGTACCACATCCTGACCCGTGTGTTTAATTTATTTAATTTAAATATTTTGTTCCTTAAATAATTTTTTCTCGGGTTCGGTTGAGTCCCAAACAAAATTTTTGAGCTTAGATTAAAAAGTGTTCTTTTTCTGCTGACGTCATTGGGTGCACGAGTGGAGTGCGTTTTGGAAATCCCACACAGCTCCAACATGGTAATTGCTCATCCTATTCGTCTTTAGAAAATTGAAATAAAAAGATTTTGTATTTAAAACGTGTATTATTTTGTGTGTTATTAAATTTTTTATTATTGTTAAAGATTTTATTATTATTAAAATGTAATAAATACTTATTTTTTAATTTTTTTATCAACAAGATTTTATTATTATTATTATTATTAAGTTAGTACAATTTTAATTGGTTTTTTCACAATGGTTTTACTTTTTTAGAGTGTCTAAAACCCTTTTCCTCCTTTTAGTGCAACCCCACCTATTTCTATGTGTGTATGCGGAGAGTCCCCTAATGTTAGCCTCCCTTACAGTGCGCCCCATCACCACCCTGACACCCTACCATTCCAACATCAAGCTCTCCCCACAACCTTCATTACCTTTCACTCTCGACCAACTTTTCCCTGCTCAGGAACCCATCCGGCAACACCCCATGGTCCCTTTATTGCCTGCGAGCAGGCCAGTGGACCTACTTTCCAGCATCGACCAACCCCCCTGCTATAGTGCTTTCTAGATGCTGTCAGCCTCCCTATTGCCCTCCCATTAAGGTAGCCAGTGCCAATTCCCCCATATTCTCTCCTACTCAGTGGAACAACCACCCTTCCCCTTACCAGTGACTGGTCTGACCAACTCACCTTCCCCGCCTACAATTTCCCTGACGAGCGTGCCTCTATTACTGATGAATCGTTTGGCCAGCGCACCTCCACCTCTTTTGGTGAGTCCAGCTGGTGTCACGACCTCCCCACTTTGTGCGTGCAACCCCTACGACCCTCCGCCGGTCTCCCCTGCTTTGTTTTGAATATTCTAATTGAGGATCTTATTGTGTTTTGAGTCAATAGTGTTTATTTTTATGGCGTTGGACCTTGCCACATGGTTTCAGACGCTTGTCATTCCATTTCATCTTAGTTATGAGGTTGGTTCCCATTGAACTGCCTTTTACAATTTAAGTTTCATCTATTTCCTGTTGTTCACACCTTATATATGTGTTAATTATTATTGTGAAACTTTTGGTTAAGTTATTTATTATTCTTATTGGTAGTTCCATTATTGTTTGAAATAAATGAGGTCATTTTATTATAATTTCGCATAATGTTTGTTTTATTAAATTTCTCCTTAGTTTTCACCTAGTTTGTGACTCTTAGAACCTGATTTAACAATTTAAATAAGTTTATGGGATGAATTTTTTTGGAACCTTGTTGAGTTTTAATTAGAAACTATTTTGATAAAAATTTCATGTATTGTTGATAAATGGCCCGATTGGAATTTTTTTTAAAGAATGTTTTGTTTCAAGGTGTTTTGTTGTGTTTACACCCTTTTATAAAAAGTTCATGTGTATGTTGATAAATGTTTTTTATATCATTTTAAATGGTTTCAAATTAAAAGGAAGAGTAATTGTGGCTTTAAACCGGATTGATGTGAAATGGTGATCTTGGGTTTCTTGAAAGTGTTCGAAGTAGTTTTATGTTTAAAAAAAGTGTGTATTTGTTTTTTAAAGTGGTTTGACAAGTGATGATAGATTGTTCCCGATTGGAATTTATATACTAAGTGTAATAGAAAATGTTTTTTTTGAATTTATAAAAGTATTGGCAGTTTTCAAAAATGATATTTTGATTGTCTGTTTTTTTTGGATTTTTAAAGTGGGTTTTGGTTTTATAAATAAATGGATGTTGAGTATAAGGGTTCTTTAGAATGCGTTGTCGATAAATGGACACTTGACACTTTTATAAAAATCTTTGTTCCCTGGGTAATGAAATATAAATATTTTGAGAGAATTTATCAATGTTTTGGTGCAGAGATTATGTGTTTTCCCTCTTTAGAAAATATTGATTTTTTTGTTAATGATAAATGTTGTTTTTTGAAAAAGAAATTGTTTAAGGCCCATTTTGAAACCTTGTGAAAATGGTGAAATTTTTTTATTATGAAAACCTCCTGTGGATATTTCTCAGGACATGGTCATATGTATATAATGGATGGGATATACTTGCTAAGGAATCCTTGTGATCCATTATAAGGGTGCCTTTGATTGGACTCTTTGTGTTCTTTTGATTAATGGAATGTGATCTGTCCTTGGAGTGAATCAGGGTGATGCTTATTCTGATTTGTTATTATATATACTGTGATTGGATGCTCGACTAACATCGGTCGGCCCACCACCTTTTTAAATACAAGAGTCATTTGAACCTTTCATATTAAGAGAATATTCTAAGAATGATTTTTGTACTTGTAGGTTGTGGTACTGACCAGTGGCCCATAGTAGGCGAATATTTTTGTGTTTATTGCTATGATATTTGACGTCGACCTACCTGAGAAATAATGACCGATTATTTTGATTATTTTTTCATCATGTGGGACATGTCAAAGAGGATGAGGTCTCATGTATTGGTTTATTCTAGATTATTCTTGATCTCTTGGGTTCACCTATGTCTACTCATTCTTAGTGCTTATAGTGTTGAATGCGTTACTTGTATTTTTATTTTCTATCTATTTCCCTTGTAGTGAAAATAATACAGTGCTTTTATGTGTCATGTTTTTATTGGAAAGTTATGTGTGGTTTTAATGTGTCTTAAAAAAACTATTTTCAAAGAAAAGGGTTTTGTTCTTTTTGTGAATATTGAAAATGTAAACATCACTTTCCCTTTGAAAATGATAATGTATCAATAAAGAAATGGCTTGGGTTTTTAATTAACAAATGAGGGCAATGAATCATACTTATTTTGAGTAACATGTAGGAAACATTACTTTTATAAAATGTAGTTCAAACTTGGAAATGAATGTTTCTTTTATTTTAAAGGAAGTTCATTGAGAATAGATATTAGGCTAGCCTACTGAGTTTTAATACTCATGCCTATAGTTCTTTTCTATTTTTAGTTTTTGTATAGGATTAACCTTGGGTGCGCTCTCCTTGGACAATGCTTTATCGTTGAGTTGGGTAGTGACCCATGGGGTCACATAGAGATAGTGTTTTCCCATTCGGTTAGATTTTTTTCATTAGTTCTTGTTTAGTGGTTTTATTTATCTTATTTATTCTATGTTTCTCTTTATTATTTCCTCTTATTTTATTTATTTTTATTGATAAAAATTGTTCCCATCATCTCTGTCGATTCCCTAGCACTTGTTGCCAGCCCAAGAGGATCGAGAACACCTCTCAGGCCTTGCTGCAGATCAGATCAGTTGTTCGGTTCAAGGTCAACCCATGTTGATTCATGAAAAAATGGTATCAAAGGGTAGGTTGGAACTTAGTGGACCTATCTTTTTATTGCACCCTTTGTTATTTAGGAATGTCAAGGTATAATGAGTAGGATTTTTAGTACTCGAGGGGTTGGTGCGGGAAGAGTGTCACAAACTGGTGCTCATTGTGATACTCGGGTTTCCATGGTAAGTCTAGTATAATTAGTTTCTTTTGGGTTTTATAGAATGTTTTGTGATTGGGATATGAAAATGGGTGTTGGGATAATAGTATTTGTGAGCTCGCATGGTCTGGCAGGCCATGTGGATCTAGAGGCATGCTCCTAAAAGGCTCTCCATGTTGGTGACGTGTTTGGAATATGTCTGCCAACCATATGGTTAAGTCACCCACTAACACTAGTTCCTTGTTTGTGTTTTTTTGAGTCTCCTATAACTTTTGAAAGTTTTTTGAATCAGAAAAATGCATCTTGAATTTTTTTGTTGGAAATGACATGTTTAATTTTTGGATTGTTTTAAAAGAAATGGAATGAATGATTTTTTTTGGAAAATGAAGTTGTTTTGTTATGGTCTTGGTGTTCCTATGGGTTCTCTCCTGCATCGTGGTATGTTAGAATATGAAAAGATGTCTGGTATGGTGGATGGATGGATGCCCAGGGTGGCACAGAAACATGCATGTGAGTGAGACTCTAAAGAATACCAATGTCGAGGGTTTAACCAACCATTATTGTTTTAAATTAAATATGTTTTCAAAAGGAATGTTTTGATGTTATGATATCTTGTTTTCTTGTGTTTAGAGCTTGCCACCTATGTGGTGTTTGATTTTGAGGATTTTATTTATTGATTCGGCCCTAATTGGGTTCTTGAATTTTCTTGTCCAGTTTTTGTTACCTTGTATCTTAGATGGGTGATCATAGTGCGGTTGATCAACCAAAGGATATTATGCTTGAGTTTTGGAAGCTAGATAAACATCTATTTTATGGTCATGTAGTCCCTTTTGTAGTAGAGGATTGGATGAGAATGTTCTAATGAAACTTTAACCTCATTGAGTTTTCCGATTTGTTGAAGGTCAAATTTTCAAGCATCATGATTGAATGTTTATCATGGATGTGGTGGAAGCCAATGTCTCAAAACAAGCCCCATCAAGAGCTTACTTGGGAGTTTTTCATGGATTTGTTCATTCGTCAATATTTCTATAAGAAGGAAATGGTGAGAAAGGGGATAGAGATGTGATGTCTGCAATAGGGTGATTGATTAGTGTTGGAGTATTTCCACTTCTTTGTAGAGATAGTAACTTATGATTCAGGGTATGCCACAGATGACTCCGTGAAGGATCAACAATTTGAGGTGGGTCTCCGCCCTGATCTACAGTCGAAGGTGTCAAAGTCTAACATAAATTCATTTGCTAATGTAGTGAGACAGTCATTTAATGTTGTATCTATGATTTCAAGAGAGCTCGATGCAGTCCTCCCTCCTTCAATTCCTAAGAGCGGTGGGGAGACTTCCAACAAGAAGATGAGTAAGCAATCAAAAGTCAATGGAGAAAGTCATAGAATCAAAAGGCCATAGAATTTTTCATCAACCTCTTCACTACAAGAGATCCTCATGTGTTATTAGTGTGGTAAGCTAGGTCACAAGAGGCCTTCATTCCCATGTACTCCTAATATCTATTATGCTTGTGGACGTTTGGGTCACTTACAATGATTCTGTCAAGGCATCGTGAGAAAGTATCGAAGAGGGAGTTCTCAGAAGTGATGTTATGTATGGTTTTTGTTTAAAGTTTCTTGGGAATGTCTCTTTATAGTGTAAGGGATATCTTATCATTTTAGTTGTTCTAATGTTGTTATGGGTTTTGAAAGATATAAAAATTTCATGGGTCTTTTGATGAACTCCAGTTTTCAATGCCAGTGTGGTTTTCATTTCATCATTCTGTCCTTTAATCTATCAAATCAAAAGATGTATGTTCCTTATTAAGATAATCAGAACCTGACAACGAGGTAGGAGATACTTCATCCATCAGAGATTTAGCCAAAAGGCATCTGAGTGAATCCGACGCGTAGTTAGAAACCCAGGTGGAATTTTTAAGAGATTGGTTAAGGTTGTGCCTTTATCTTATAGTGAAATAGTTTTAGTGTTTTTGTTGTGGTTTCTCTATCGTTGTGAAATTCCTATGGTCGCAAAGAGCACGATGGACCTATCCCTCATGCAATGTCAGTAATGGGGCCTTTTTGGATGCGAGTTGCCAATCAGTGGCCTTGTGTGGACCCCCCCCCATGTAAATCAATTACGGATTTTGTTTGTGTCCATCCCAAAGTGGTAAGTCGTGAGTAGGTATATTTTGTAGTAACATTAATCCTGATTTAATCATTGGGAACTCCCTCCCCTCCCATAGGGTGAGTGTTTTTGGTTCATGTAGAGTTTTTGGTTAATCTCTTATCCCTTTTGGATGGGAGTGAGTGGTATATATATTCTTAATGTATTCCTTTTAACAGGGGTAAGGCCCAGTTTGTATTCAAGTTGGATTTCTGTTTGGTCACTGGTAGTTTTGTTCTTTATGGTGGGGAGACCCACCATGGGTCTCTTTGAGTTTTATCTTAAAACATTACCATATGATAGTTGAATTCTTATGATGGGAAGTTCATTCAGGCCTTCCCTCGCCTAGTGGTATGTTTTGGGAAATGAGGCTGAGTCTCATTGGTGGTCGATGGAATTTCCTTGGGTTAAGAGGTTGGATCATATTTATGTGAAATCCTTAGATATTGATATATTGGCTTGATAGTGTTGTGGATTTCTATGGGCATAAAGAATTATGGTGGGGAGAATTTTCACACCCCAAACTGTGTGTTTAGTTTATTTAATTTAATTATTTTATGCATTAAATAATGTTTTCAAGGGATTGGGTTGTGTCCCAGATGAAATTTTTGAGCATAGGTTAAAAAGTGATCTTTTTGAGATGACCTTGTTGGGCGCACAAGTTGAACGCCTTTTGGAAACCCCGCGCAGCTCTACCCGGGTAACTACGCACCCCGTTCATCTTCAGAAAACTGAAATAAAAAGATTTAGTATTTAAAACGCGCATTATTTGTTGTGTTGTTAAAATTTTTATTATTTTTAATGATTTTATTATTATTAAAATAAAATAAATACTTTATTTTTTATTTTTTTATCATCGGGATTTTAATATTTTGTTATTATTTTTTTTTTAATATTATTAATTAGTTATTACAATTTTAATTGTTTTTTAGGATGGGTTTATTTTTTAGGGTGTCCAAAACCCTTTTCTTCATTTTAGCGCAACCCGCCCTCTTGCTATGTGTGTGTGCAGTGCAACCCCTACCCTCGTCCTCCCTTGCAGTGCACCCCAGCACCACCCCATCTCCCTAGCCTTCCCTACCTCCGACTCCAAGTTGGCTCTTCACTGCTCAGCCACCCATCCGGACACACACCCCGACTCCCTTTATTGCGCATGAGCAGGACAATAGCCCTGCTTTTCGGTGTCGACCCCCCTAATGTAGTGTTTTCTAGAGGCCACCGGCCTCCCTATCACCTTCCTATAGTAGAATCCAGTGCCACTTCCCTCGTCTTCCCTCCTGCTCAGTGGTGCAACTGTCCGTACCCTTGCCGGTTACCAGTCCGACTAGCTCACCTTGCCCGCCTTTGATTTTCCTATCTATCATGTCTCCTTTACTGATGAATTGTCTAGCCAACATGCCTCCCCCTCTTTGAGAGAGTCCAGTGGGTGCCGCGACATCCCCCCTCGGCATGCACAGCCCCTATAACCCACCGCTGGTGCATTATCTCCCCTCTAATTAGTTTTTCATATTCTAATTGAGGATCTTATTGTGTTTTGAGTCCATAGTTTTTAGTTTGTAGGGTGTTGGGCCTTTCCGTGTGGTTTCAGATGCACATCATTCCATTTCATCTTGGTTATGAGGTCAGTTCCCATTGCACTACCTTTTAGAATTTATGTTTTATCTATTTCCTACTGTTTTCACCCAATACATGTGTTAATTATTATTTTGCAACTTGTTGTTAATTTATTTATTATTCTAATTGGTAGTTAAATTCTGGTTTGTGAAAAATGAGGTCATTTTATTATAATTGTGCATACTGTTTATTTAATTAAATGTTTCATTAGTTTTGCACCTGGTTTGTGTCTCTCAGAACCTGATTTATCAAATTAAATAAGTTTGTGGGATGAAATTTATTTTTGGTAACTTATTGAGTGTTAATTAAAAACTATTTTGATAAACATTGCATGTTCCACTGATCAATGACCCGGTTGACATTTTTAGGGAATGTTTCATTTCAAGGTGTTTTGTTGTGTTTACACCCCTTTATACACAGTGTATATGTATATTGATAAATGTTTTTATAGTGTTTTAAATGGATTCAAATTAAAAGGAAGAGTAGTTGTGGATTTAAATTGTATTGATGTGAAATGGTGATCTTGGGTTTCTTGAAATTGTTCCAAGTAGTTTTATGTTTAAAAGAATTGTGTATTTGGATTTTAAAGTGGTTTGACATGTGATGATGAATTGTTATTGATTGGAATTTACATGCTAATTGTAACAAAAAAATTGTTGTTTGAATTTATCAAAGTATTATAAGTGTTTGAAATGATATTTCTGGGGTTATTTTTTTTTGGATTTTCAAATTGGGTCTTGGTTTTAAAAATAAATGGGTGCTCTGATTTAGGGTGTTTTAGAAAGTGTTGTCGACAAATGGCTATTTGAAACTTTTATAAAAATTTTTATTCCCTAGGAAATGAAATCTGAATATTTTGATATAATTTATCAATGTTTTGGTGTGAAGATGATGTGTTTTACCTCTTTAGAAAATGTGTATTTTATGTTAATGATTAATGTTAGTTTTTGAAAAAGAAATAGTTTAAGGCTTATTTGTAAACCTTGTGAAAAAAGGGGAAATTATTCATTATGAAAATACCATGTGAATGTTTCTCATTCCAAGGTCGTATGTATATAATGGATGGGATGTCCTTGCTAAGGAATCCTTGCGATCCATTATTAGGGTGACTTAGATTGGAATCTATGTTATTTTGATTAATGGAATGAGATCAGTCCATGTAGTGACTTGGGGTGATGCCTGTTGTGATTTATTATTATATATACTGTGATTGGATGCTCAGCTGGTATCAGTTGGCCCACCCCATTTTTAAATATATGATACATAGGAACCTAGAATATTTTGAGAATATTCTGAGAATTATTTCCACACTGGTAGGTTATGAAACTGACCAGTGGACCACAGTAGGTGGATATGTTTGGGTTTATTGCTATGTGATTTTCCCTCGGCCTGCCTAAGAAAGGATGGATAAGAATTTTGTGCATCTTGATTTTATCATGTGCGATAAGTCAATGAGGATGAGGTATCATGTATTGGTGTCTTCTAGATAATTCTTTATCTCTTGGGTTCATATATTTATACTCTTTCTTAGTGCTTGTAGTGTTGAATGTGTTACTTGTATGTATATTTTATATCCATTTACCTTTTAGTGAAACTACTGTAGCACTTTCTTGTGTGATGTTTTTACTGGAAAGTGATGTGTTCTTTCAATTTGGCTTATGAAAACTATTTTCAAAGAAAAGTGTTTTATTATTTTTGTGAAAATTCAAAATGTAAACATCACTTTCCCTTTAAAAATGCTATTATCTCAATAAAATAATGACTTCAGTTTTTGAGAAATGAATGAGATAAATGACTCGTACATTTTTTTGAGTAACATATAGAAAACCTTTATTTTATACATTTTAGTTAAACTAGAATGTTTATGTTTATTTTATTTTATAGTAAGTGCATTGAGAATGGATATTAAGCTAGACTACTGAGTTTTAAGACTCATTCCTATAGTTATTTTCTATTTTTAGTTTATGTATAGGCTCCACCTTGGGTGAGTTCTCCTTGGTAGATGCTTGATCATTGAGTTGGGGAGTGACCCGTGGGGTCACATAGAGATAGTGTTTTCCCGTTTGGTTAGTTTTTATTTTCCATAGTTCTTATTTTGTTTTTTTATTTGGATTATTTATTATGTGTTTCTCTTTATTATTTTGTCTGATTTTATTTATTTTTATTGGGAGAAATCGTTCCCATGGTCTCTATCAATTCCTTAGAACTTGTTTCTAGCCCTAGAGGATCTGGAACGCCTCACGGGCCTTTCTGTAGATCGGCTCAGGTGACCGGTTCATGGTCGAACCAGGTTAGTTCTATGGGAGTTAGTGGCCTAGAACCAACTACTTTGTAATTTATTCATTAATAAATACCTTATCACATCTTGATTTTTCTTCTATGTGATAATGCATGTGATAATGTCCTAAGGATAACTATTGCATTAAAGGGTCATAATGGATACCTACTATGATGAGAACCTAGAAGTTCCATAACACTATTCATGAATATATGTTCTATGGCCGGATGATGTTATTTGAGGGAAACAAATAATACAAGACATTAAGGTTGAGGACTCATAAAACTTTTATGCATCTTCTCATGGTGTACACCCTTGGTAATATCCAGGATTGTATTATGAGAACGAGACCCGCTAGCAGAAAATCCACATTTGAAAGTGTCATTGGATGTTCCTATCTGTGGATGTGTGTATTGGTCCTTAGACTTTAATATTATTATTAATGGGTATTAAAACTCTAGCACTTAGATGTATTGATAAAAAATGTGGTGACACAATGTTCTTAGTGATGTAGGATATGTTGGGTGCCTCACGAGTAATACTTCATTAATAGATAATGCGTGAAAAGATTTGTCCCTTTTATTCCACAATGAAAGTTATATCATAGACCATTTGATGAAATTGATATAGCTTAAATAAATCCATATCTATGGTATGGATTGGGTGAGTTCAATTTCATAAATTCAAAGAAAGAATAATTGAGCACATGGGTTAATTGAACTCGCATGAAACCCGCTTGATTTGAGATATCGATACAAAGGGATTACATTAAATGGTAAGCATTCATAGGAGGTGACACATCATTGCAGCATTAACTTCTTTCTCTATGGGTGCCTTGGTGTGTTTCTAGATGATAACCTTGGACTTTAGGCAGGCTACACCTAATGCCACTATGAAAGGGGTTTAAAGGTTGACAAACTAAGTGTGTCCAAGTATCTTAGTTATATATTAATTTAACAAGTTTAATAAAGATTATTCCTGATTGTGGTTTAATAATTATTCAAGGATGACAAATTTCATTTATTTCGACACTAGTTATTCGAGAGAATATATTGGGGGCATAATAATATATTTATTAGTGAGTAATGCAGTGATATTTATTTGAGAAATAAATATCTATCATTCAAGGTATAATAATTACGGTGTAGGAAATAAAGGAAATTGAAAACCAAAAGTACAGACCATGTATATTAATATACATGCCATCTAAGTTTTCTAGGGATTTGTGATAAATAATATTATTTATTTAATTAAATAATATTAGGTGTAATTCGCTGGGTGCATGTCAAGTAATAATAATAGTCAAATATTATTATTAGACATGGGGTCTTACTAAGAATTAAATGAAATAAATAAATGATTTCATGTAATTAATTTAATTTATTATTCTAAGTAATTAAAATCCTAATTATATAATCCTCATTATCTTATCCATTTTTGGAGGTTGTGCACAACAGATCTAGAGAAATATCATAGGCCAAGAGAGAATTATTTTCTTCCAAGAATTCTCTAAAGCTATGAGAGATATCCTCCTCCACCAGATCAAGGAGATCTCTTTGCAAGAGGCTCTAAATGAGATTGAAGGTGGACATCGCAAGCGAAGGCTCATTTGCACTAGCACCTGGATATCCATTCAGTGGCATCCTGAGATACGTGGAGCACGTGTGGATCACCGCTAGAGAAATATTACACTTAGATTCTATGACACAATGAACGATCACATCATAACATGATTGAAAACAGCAACAGAGAGAGGATTCCATCAAGGTAATTTTTTTATTTTAATTAAATTAATTATAACCCACATTTGATGATTCTCTCTATGGTTCCGGGACTCCCTTCACTTTCTTTCGTTCTTAGTTCTATTATGAAGATCCTGCGTTTTATTATCATGGAGGATATCAGATTGATCAATGTTAACAGAAAAATTAAAGTTGGGTACAACCTCCAAAGTGATTCCTTTACACCCAGAACCTACAAGTTTGTGACATTTAGGGCTCAAATGGATGTGAATAGGTTAGGGAGGAGGTACCCTTTTTTAATTGAGGTGAGGGGAACTTTTGGAAACCTCAAAAATATTAGTTTATAATAAAATTAAAACCCATTGAAAAACCTCCAAAATGTCCCAATTACAAATATGAGATTAAATATAGTTGTAATCTCATCAACCAATAATTTTTATACAAGTTTCTTTGTCCATTCGAACCTTATATTTTTAATTTAACACTTATTCTATTTCATTTTAACTAGGGTAAAAAATATCTCAATAATAAAATGGTAAAGTATTTACTTATTTGAAGTGAATTTGATCATAAATAAATAATTTTGAAACTTTTATACCATATAATAATTATTATATATTTTTTAAAATGTTTTATGATTTTTAAATAATTTAAAAAAACATTTTTTACAAAATTTCAATTGTGTCAATTTTGACACTATTCATTTAATGGTTTTTTAAAAATATCAAGATAAGCTGTTATCCTAGAAAAAAAATGTTATAGTATCACCAAGGGGTCAATGTCATCTATAAAATTCATTGGACAAACTAATTATCCCATATTATATTTTTTTTTCTAATAACAGTTATTTGATATTTCCTTTAATAAAATAATTACTACATAATTTTTTTTGTAATTATTTAATATACTTATTTGTTACATAAAAATTAATAATAAAATACTACGATGAATATAAATCTAATAAATTTCATAATAATAAATTTAGTCAAATTTAAATTTTAGGAAATATTGCATTAAAAATGATATATTTATTAGATTATGAATGTGACAACTTTAACACCACTTGAAATAAAATAATATAAGTGTTAAAATATATTATATAAGGCTCTAAATGGTCACTAACTTGACCCTTGGATTCTTGTGGTCGAGATATACTTGAAAAATAAAATTTGGTAAAGTTTTTGGATTTTTAATGGTTATTATAATTTTAATAAAAATTATTTTATTGATTTTTTATAAATTTTTTTTTGCATCATCCATATATAAAACATTAAGGTAATTAGTTCTTTCTTAAAAACTACAAATAAATTACCATGATAAATCTAAAAATTTTAGCTTTCAAATGAGTCTTTATGGTTGAATTTATCTTATGTATAACCTTATTTTAAAAATGATATATTTTTTAAAACATGAATGTGACATCTCTAAATTTTAATTAAATGAAATATTATATATACCATAATATCTTCGAATTTTCCTTAAAACGTCAAATGTAAATTTATATTAAAGAAATATGTTAATTAAGTTAAAATTTACTATTTATATTCATTTACACCACCCATTTGTTCATTTTTTGGATACATAATGGATATTAGAGACAAAGAAAATGACACTTTGTGTCTTTCTTTGATTTAAATATTATTTAAGTCACTTTCATGGAAAACTATACATTAAATGAAATAATTATGATCCTTAAGTGTAAATGGTCTAATTAAATTTATCAAATAAAAAATTTTCAATTGTTTTGGTCATTTTTTAGTAATTATAATTTTATTTTTAAACTATATTAACTAATGTACCCTTTACCGCAGTAATAAAATTTACCACAGTTAATATTCATATTAGAAGAAAATAAAATAGAATTACTTACCAAATTTGGACCTCCTAAATCCAAATTTTACATAAATTTTAGAAAATTAAATACATTGAAGTTTCAGAATTAAATTTAAAATAAAACTGGTAAAATTTCATAAAAAATAGTTTTTGAAAAAATTCCCCTTTTTAAATGGTTAATGTTTTTGTAATAAATTCATGTATAAAATAATTTTAAAAATCCATAATTGGATAAAAATAAAATTATTAAAATTTAAAACTAATCCAAAACATAATTTTACTATGTAATTACTTTAAATGAAAATACTGTTTTCAATAAAAATTTGTATCTTCTCTATTCATCTAAAAACTGAAACTTATTAGAAAAATACCAAAAACTCAACCAAAGTAAATTTTTATAATATTCATTAAAATATGAAGTTTATTTTTTCAAATTGAATATAAAAAAGAGTCAAAAACTTGATTTAAAATTTGTGCGCCATCAAAAGGTTGAGAAACATGATTTTTTTTAAAACAACACATCTTTTATTCGAAAAATTGAATTTGTTCTTATACCATGTCGAGAAAACATATATCATAAATTTTAATCATTTTATTGAATATATTAAATATATATAAAATTAATATAATCCATCATGAGTGATAATATTACTTTATAAACTCACTTAAATTTAGTCTTTCTTTAAATGAATTCTATCAAAAGAACATAAAATTGTGTGTAAAGCAAGCCAAGTATAGTGTCGTGTATACTATAAGATAAGATGGTGTTACATATAGCATAAGATAATCTTGGTGTAGCATAAAACAGAATACATAAAAAAAATTAGAAAGAACATATCTTATAAAATCTCAAGATGCTACATTATACCCCCCTTAAAATGAATTTCTGCCTCAAAATTCGCCAGGGTTATAAAAGGATTACTAGTTGAAAGTTTCTTTCATAGAAACCCACAAAGTAAAAAGGAATACTAAAAATTTATTTTAAAAGGAATGTTAGAAATATAAAGATTACCAAAAGTAAATTATCATTGGGTTTACACATAGGATAACATAGGTGGGAAGTGAAAACATGTATATGGAAGAAAAATATAACCATCACGTTCTGATGGATAGTGATAGAGAACAAGGTTTTGGGGAATGTTAACAATTAGAAATTCATAAATCTGCAATGATTTAAGGGACCATATGATTTTTCATATAATAAGGTTCTTAAGAAAACATTTTTGGTTTTAAATATCCTTTCCCTAAAGTTGAGTAACATGAGAAGAAATAATTACTTTATTTTAGTACAATCACACCATTGGTCATTCCTTTAAAATTTTCCACTTCATATCTATTTCAATGAAATGAAGTTGAATTTTTCATTCTTAAAGTGTTAGTAGAACATGAGATCCATAAATAGAATGATAGGTCACTCCATCTGTGTCAAAAAAAGGTTATAACATGTTATCAATGATGCATAAGTCCATATATGGTGACTTAATAATTTATTCTAACAAACTTCATCTGATGATTAACTTAAACTTTCAAAAAATTTGATAACCATACAATACTTCTGAACCATGAAAATAAAAAAATATAGAAAAAGGTTCACAAGATCATCTTAAAATTTATCCCCATATATCATAAGGTATATCTAGTTTTTCACATTCCAAAAATGTTAACACCTTCATCATGTATTCTCTTGAGTCACAATATCAAACTGAATTGTCAGATATCCTTATTGAAAACATGCTTGTTTCCTTGTTCCAAAACTTATTTAATATATTCCTTAAGTCCCAGAAAGTTTTATACTTCATCCATGATAGCATAACCCTCTATTAAACAACTCCATAATTAGTTCCCAAGAAACTAGCATTATCCAATTTACTTATTCAAATCCAACATATCCTTATCAAAACATCATTATCTTAACATTTGGGACATATTAAGGGTTATATTTCCCTTAATAATGTGATATCCAAGTTTATCACCTTACCCTTAAATCACTTTTTAGATCTTTAGAACAATTCAAAAAATCCATTCCAATCCTTAATGAAAAACTTATACTAAAAACACTTATATATTTCATGATTCATATAACATAATATTTGAAATCCAAAACATAAAACCTAAATCATCCAACTTTATTCTTAAACCATTACTCAAGATCCATCATCTTCATCTTTCCTAAAAAATGAATCACTTCGTAAGGTTTCTCAACATCAAGATTCTCAGGTTTAATGTAAAAAATGATGTAAGAACATCAGATACCTTTGACATGTCGTTTATAATCTCTTTATCCTCAACACAATGACCAATACTCTTACCATCGTCATGATTCTATTCATGATATTTCCACTTAGGAAATTGATCTTCATAATTCCCATAATTTCCAAACCTGAAACATTCAATAGTTAACCATGTTCTATGTAGTTCTAGCTACTAACTAAGACCAGAATGAAAAGTGTTAGAAATACATATCATATATTAGAAACATATAAATAAGGTAAATTAATTATATTATTTCAATATATGATATCTTCAATTTAACCCTTGGTTAGTCATGATTATCACAAAAAACATAGGATTGTAAACTATACCTGAGTTATCCTTAGTATATCCCTAGACATATCCTTATAAATATCTCTAGGGATATCACTAAAGTTTTCATATCCTCGTTTCCAATGGTTGACAAGACCTTTGCCTATGATACCAACTCTAATAGCCCAAGCTTAACGTACATGGATATTACTTATTTTTAGATGAATATTCATTACATTATAAAAATTCACATCTGAGAATTGTAATAGTTTAGTGCCCTTGGAAACCTTGAAACATAATCAACTGGTTCATAAAACATCTACATCATCTTCTATGTTTTCCTTCATAACTAGAACCCACTTTGACACATCTTACTTAATAACTACGGAATAGAAACATAATAAAGGGTGAAATAAAATGATCAATAAGGGTAAAAATGGAGAACCTAAAACATAACATAAACATAATAATGTAAAAATAAGAAAATAAATTTTGAATATGAAAATCTTGAGTCATGAAATAAATCTTGGTAGTTTGTAAGACACAAATAAAAGAGGAACACAAAACATGATAAAATAGCACTAACATAAAACCAGGAATTTTGGAAAACTAATAAGAACATAAGATCATTTACATAGTATCCAATGTATTTCTTCCAATACCATCAATAGGACAAAGACCATTACTGAACTAGGTTTACTTTCGGTTCAAGCCCTATATTACTGAACTAGGTTTACTTTCTGTTCCATCCCTGTATATCGGAACCAAGTTTACTTTCATTCCATCCATTTATATCTCATGAGATATAAATCTTTACCTAATGCATTTATATGAGATATAGGGCCCAACCATTTCATAATGAAATCATTATTACATGTGTCATAATACATAAATCATTCATCATAGCATAACCTAAAGAATAAAATGGGTTTCTTAAACATCATTCCATCATAATCTATATAAAATAATGGATTTAATAAATAACATTTCCATCATAAAAATAAACAAATAATAGTAATATCAGGGATATAAAAAGAACCCTATTTATATAGTTTCATCTTAAATGGAAAATAACACATGAGAATAATTCTTGGGGAAAATATTCTTTTTCTTCAAAAACATTATTCTTTTCTCAAAATGATCTGCAATTTAAAAAGAAGAGAATTTAATTAAAAATCAACTTGAAATATTATAAAGGAATCTTCATGGAATTAAGGTGTTATAAAAGTGTAAAAATCCATTTATGCTATATATGATTAAATAAAACATTCCCCTCTTATGCTTTCGAGAAAAGTCAAAAAAATTCCTCATACCGAAAATGATAAAATATTCCTTTCATATTATTTAATAAAAATTAACCAATGGGTAAAATTTACTTTAAAAATTATATAAGGATGGAAATAATATTTTAAAATACATATTCAGAAAACATGTACATGGATGATAAACTTACCCCTGTAAATACTTATAAATAAACAATCTTAGATAATTGCAAAATTATCCCTTACCAATTTATAATTAGTCGAATCATATTACTCAAAAAATAGTACAAATTATATTAATATTTAAATATCATGAAATTAATAATAATAATAATAAAATCATTAATTGGAAACATAAACACCAAAAAAAATAATTAGATGGTGTATAAGGCATATGTCCTGTAGAAATTAAAGTGAGATAAAATAAACCCTTACCTTAGGTATGATATGCTTTATATGTATCCGAAAATTCTATATAATGATTTAAATAATGTTATTCATTTATTATAGAATAAAATTCATTTTTATTATAACATATATGATTATATTCTCATCCGTTTTCTAGTAACATTTCCTTGTAACTTCTTATTTGGGTGTTAACTGCCTTTTGCTCTTATGCATGTTTTATCGAATAAGTTATTGTTTATATTATTAGGTTATAGTTATATCATTTAAATAATGATATTTGAATAATATATATCATATTTATTCATTATATTTATTTATATAATCATTATTTAATGAGGATCATGTAGAACAAATCACATTTCATCATGGAGACGGTAGGCTCTATGTACGCACGAGCGAAGATATCGTTCCCATACTTGTTGAAAAGTTTTGACATGGATGATGTATAATATTTTAGAATATATATAATTTTATAATAATAATATATATTTATTACTTTTATCATTATACCCATCTAGTTATGTTGGTGATGAAAAACATATTACGCAACAACGTAGAGACGGTATGCCATACGTATGCACACGTGGTGATTTAATTTTTCATAGGCTGAATAGAAGTTGAAATATAGTTTTTTAACATTAATAATAAAATATCATTATAAAATTGATTATAGAGTTATTATGTAATAATTAAACAAAACATGAATAGTAAGTATAAGATGAAAGAAGTTTGATAGAATCTGTAGAGGAGATTACCTCTTCTTCGAAGTTCTTCGTCTAAATATCTTCTTAGAGCACTAGATATGGGATTTGAAGAAGAACATAACCTCTAGAATGTAACTAGAGAATTATATAAGGAAACTAGTCAGGCTATGACCAATATTAAGGGCTAAAATGGTTGTAAATAGGTGATGGAGGAGGTTCCCTTTTATAATTGAGACGAGTGACACTTTTTAAAACATAAAAAATATTAAATTATAATAAAATGAAAACCCACTCAAAAACATTAAAAATGTCCCAATTTTGAATATGAGAAGATATAGGGTTGTAATATCATAATCTAATAAATTTTAGACAAGAGTATTTGTCCATTGAAACCTTATTTGTTCAATTTAACACTTAGTTATTTTATTTCATTTTAACTAGAGTAACAAATATTTCAATATTAATAGGGTAAAATATTTAATTATTTGATGTCAATTTGATCATAAATAAATAATTTAGAAAATTTAGACCATATAATAATTATTATATATATTTTTAAAATTATTTTAAAAATTTTAAATAATTTAATAAAACATTATTTTTTCAAAATATCAACTGTGTCAATTTTGACACTATTCATTTCACGGATTTTAAAAAATATCAAGATGAGCTTTTATCCAAAAAAATATATTTTATCATATCCTTAAGGTTAAATTTAATATATAAAAATCATTGGAAAAATTAATTATCCCAAATAATATTTATTTTATTATTTTTAATAATGATTATTTAATATTTCCCTTAATAAAATAATTACTACATCAATTTTGTGTAATTATTTAATATACCTATTTATTGCATAAAAATTAAAAATAATATAATATAATAGGTATAAATATAATATATTTGATAAGAATAATTTTAGTTGAATTTATATTTCAGAAAATCTTCCACTGAAAATGTTATATTTATTAGATTATGAATGTGAAAACATTAACACCTCTTGAAATAAAATAATACAAGTGTCACAAAATCTTATATAAGGCTCAAATGGTCACTAACGCGACCATTGGATGATTTTGGTGGAGATATACTTGACCAATAAAATTTTGTAAAGTGTTGTGGTCTTTTAATTGTTCTTATGATTTCAATAAAAATTAGTTTATTGATTTTTATCAATTAAATAACTTTGCATCATCCATATATAAAACATTAAGGTAATTATTTATTTCCTAAAAAACTAAAAATAAATTACCATGACAAAGTTAAATTTTTTAGTTTTTAAATGATTATTTATGGAAGAATTTATCTTCTATTTATCCTTATTTTAAAAATGATAAATTATTTAAAACTTGAATGTGGGATCTATTTAATTCTCGTTAAATAAAATATTATAAATTCAATAATATCTCCCAAATGGCCTAAAAATGTCAAAATTAAAATTAAATTAGGGAAATATATTTATTAAGTTAAAAATTACCATTAATATTCTTTGATACCACCCATTTGTCCATATGTGAATACATAATAGATATTAAAGACAAAGAAAATGATACTTTATGTATTTATTTGATTTAAATATAATTTAAGTCGTTTTCATGGACAAGTGTCTCTTAAATGGAATAAGATAGATCCCTATGTTTTAATAGTTGAATTAAATTAATCAAATAAATTTTTTTTCATCTGTTTCTATCATTTTATAGTTATTATAAATTTTTAACCTAAATTACATAATTTACCTACTACCGTGGCAATAAAATGTACCATGGTTACTATTCATATTGGTAAAAACAAAAAGGTAACTACTTACCAAGTTTGGACCTAATAAATCCAAATTTAAAATAAATTTTTCAAAATTCAACACACAAAAGTTTCAGAATTAAATTTAAAATAAAAATGATAAAATATCATGAAAAATAGTTTTTGAAAAAATGCCCACTTTTGAATGGAAAATGTTTTTGTAATAAATTCATGTATAAAATCTTTTTAAAAAACCATAATTGGATGAAAATGGAATATTTAAAATTTAAAATAAATCAAAAACACAATTTTACTATGTAATGAATTTAAATGGAAATAAACTTTTCAATAAAATCTGTATTTTCACTATTCATCAAAAAATGAAACTTATCAGAAAAATATCACAAGTTCAACAAAAGTAAATTGTTATAATATTTATTAAAATAAGAAGTTTATTTTGTCAAATTTAATATAAAAAGTGTAAAAACTATTTTTAAAATGTCTACACCCTCAAAAGGCGGCAAAACTGCATTTTTTAAAACAATACATCTTTTATCTGAAAAATTGAATTTGTTCTTATATCATGTTTAGAAAACATATAACATAAATTATAAAAATTATATTGAATATATTAAATGTATATTATATTAATAAAATATATTATGAGTGATATTTTTATTTTATAAACTCACTTAAATTTAGTCTCGCATGAAATGAATTCTATGAGAAGAACTTGAAATTGTGTATAATGGAAGCCAAACATAGTATTTCGTATACCGCAAGGTAAGTAGGGGTTGCATATAGAACATGATAATATTGGTATAGAATACAACAAAATACATAAAAAAGGATCTATCTAATAAAATCTTAGGGTGTTACAGGCACAACATGGAAATGTTAAAATAGATTTTGAGAAGGTGCATCATTTTAATGATAACGAGAAATGAGTTCGATTTGAATTTTCAAGTGAATTTAGAATGAAACAATAGAAGAAACAATTATATTATTAAAACTTCCAAATTAAGAATTTAATTTATTGTGGAATAATATTGATGTTAAGAATATAGATAAGATTGTTTTTGACAATTTGATCTTCACATGTTCAATGAGAATGGAAAATTCAAGGACTATCTCAATGCTTAGAAGGAATTTAAAACTATGAAAATAAAGTGTGATATCTAGAAAAATGAGAATTTAAATTATTATCTAGAAATATTTTAAATTAAAAATAGAGATAAAGATACATTCCTTAAAAATTTAAAACATATAAAGGTATCTGATAGGTAGTCAAGAAAACTTTCAAGGTGTGTCGACTTAAATCATCATCGGTTGAATGGATCAAAAAGTCATGATTAACATATTTTTGTTACAATAGTTACTACCATTCGAATTGCATACATTATTACCTAAAAAGGTTACTATAGTTGTACTCCAATTTTTCACATTATTTAGACAACTATGTGATAAAACTCTACAACCAAATGAGTTTGAAACCCTTCATGATATGTTTGTATCATCACTCTTTGAATTGTAGATGATCTGTCCTCTGTCGTTTTTTACTATCATGATGCATTTAGCTATTAAATTAGTATAGGAATATAAATTATAAGAACCCATTCATTATCGATGGGTGTATCCAATTAATAGGTATTTTATTTATATTTTTTTCACCATAAGTAAAAAATTCTTGGCAATTCATTAAATATATAAATATATTTTATTTATTTTCTTTCACAGTTATCTTGGCCATTTGAAATCATACATGAAACAAATCTCAACACGAAGGCCTTATTTTTGAAGGATATTTTGTATAGGAGTGTATTACCTTTTGTTCTAGGTACTTGGATGATATTGAGACAACATTCAGTCGAGTTGAAAGTGTTGATGACACATCACCTCTATCTCAACTATATGAGAAATAAAAAATATTTCCTACTACATTACGATTAGTTGGGAGGATCTCAAATGTTATACTGATAGAAATAAAATTATTACAAGAACATAGATATTTTATACTGAATATTGAAATTTTAGATCCATTTATTGAATATACTAGGATATAAACAAAGAGACATATGAGTGGCCGAACACGAAATGAGAAAGATATAACAAAACCTATCAAATAAAGAGCTTGTATAATTGTTAACACATCATGTAAGTTAATAAATATTTCAACCAATTTAGATATTAGGATGACACATATTTTTTAAATATAATAATGTATTTCACTTTTTCTATATCATGAAAACTGATACTCAGTATGATTTGTCAGAATATTTGAAGTTTCTAGCTCAAGGTCCTCTAAAAAATTATAGAAAATTTGATGCTTACAGTTTTAATGGATTTAAATTTCATATATTCAATTTGGAATATTGTTTGAAAATAAATCATATTGGTTTATTTACAATTTATAAATTGGGATATTAAGGAAAATTGAATGATATCATCGAATTAACCTAGCATGAGCATCTTTTAGTAAATTTATTCAAATGAAAGTGGTTCGATATTACCAGGGGTATTAAAATAGATTCATTAAAATTTACTTATGTTTAATTCTATCACTTGATGGATTTCAGTGACCATGAATTACATTATCTAGATATCTTCTCATCGCAAGAGAAAATGGTATATTATATGAAAGATGTCATCGATGAAGGGTGTAGGGTAGTTTCTCACATAAAAATAGATAATTGTATGATATGGGTAATAATTATAGTTAAAAAGTTTAATGTGACTAATGTTATTGAAGTTTTTTTATACTACTAACTATTTTTCATAAAAGATGAAAATGATGTTACGATAAAGATAAATATGAACAGTTAATATGTCTGGAATTTAAATGGAATTAAGATATGTAACGCCCCGACCCCTGCTACCCAGAGTTGGTGCATTACTTCGTAACATTGGAATGATCACAAAGGATCAAGTCTCGAAAGACCGATTAGTTTAGTAGCCTTGGAAACACTAGATACATTCATAAATGTTACATTACATCATAAGGTGAAAAACTATAATAACAAAGTCTCCATAGTCCACACTCATATCCTCTTCTGACTATCCCTGCAGGTCATTCATAAAATACTTCTTCACATCCTGGAAAATATTAAAACATTAAAAGGGGTGAGCTCAGATGCTCAGTAAGGATAACAATATACCGGAAACTTTCATCATTAAACATAAACATTTAAGGCAATGTATAACTAAAACAGAAGCCTTTTAAACTTTAACTTCAACATAATATGGAAAAAGTAAAATGAGATAATGCCATTCAATTCTTCACATGGATATTCTACTGGTCGAATAATCACATGCAATATCAATAACCACTTTCATAATGATGGAATGCATAATGCCAGACATTCTGAAACATTTTGTCAAGGCCTCGGCCAAGACGTCTAAAATTATTAAGGCCTCGGCCAAAACCATAAATCAAATTGGGAAAGGGCCTCGTCCAATTCCACGTCTAGTTGTCTCATGAGACCTACCGATGCATCGAGGAGCTATAGCGGGCTCCACCCGTCACTTATTAAGTCCAATGAATTCCTCATATGAATAGGTTTAAACATTTCATAAACCATAACATAATCATATCACATAAAACATGCATAAAGGAAACATAAAATTTCAACATTTCAATCACAAGATATCAATAAAACACATTGATATAATAAAAACGCTTTCAAAACCATTTTCAATACCAAAATAAAAGAAAGATAAAACTTTGTATTTATTTTTCATTAAAAAAAAGTGATGGCTTGTAGAGGAAGCCGAAACTCAAATAATGGTCACGGCGGCGGAGAAGTCGTTTTCGCTGCATATGTACGGAAAGAAAAACATTCCCTTTTTGTCGTTTAGTAAAACGCTTCGTATAAAAATATTACTTTTGAATAAACGTAAAAGTAAAAGGGGTTTATACACCGTATAAAAGAAAGTTGTGTATAAAACCAAATATACCTCAATGAAAGGAGATTGAGATGAAGTCCTTAAAAAGATTATTTTTAAAATAAAATAGATCTATTATGTGTATTCACTATAGGTACACATAAATAATACAAAATAAGAAATAATAATATCATGACATAATTTGAAAGTAGGAGATTAACCCAAAGAATGGAAGTTGGGTTAAGAAATTCCCTTACCTTGCATCCTGTCCTGACTCGAACGTTCTTTAACCTTCTGAATAATAAACTAGAGTTAATTCCTATTTACTTAAGAACCTTTTTCATGTTCATTATACCTTTTATATCCCTTATTACCATGTTATGAACATTATGTAATTATTTAAGTTAATAACGGTCGTTTTGTAGATCTTTGGTACTTGAGTCAACAATAAACTTCTTATAATTACAAGTTGCTCATGTGGTGAAATATCCATTAATACCAGAATTATATTCATTATGTAGATATCATATATATCATATATATCCAGTATATACATTCATTCATAATATTACGTAACATTTAGAGGTAAGAAATGAAATGCACCGTTCATGGAGACGGTAAGCCGTACGTACGCATGAACGCTACTTTCATTTCTATTTCATATTTAATGGAATGAAATCATAATGATATAAATGTATAATATAATTCCAGTATAATATAGAATATAATACCATTTAATCCATCCTTTATACATCCGACATGTGGTATTAACGATTCAAATCACTTTGAGGGGGCGGTAGTCCGCACTTCCTAAAATGAAATTATCGCGTTTACCAATAATGGAAATCATAAAGTATGCCATAAATGAGAAATACAGAAGCATAAGTAAAACATAAACATATTATATATCTTATATAAATATAGTTACATCTTAATGGCCACCTTTGAAGGTGTTATATGAGTGTTGAACAATCATCGTTTCGTGAGGCAGAAATTCGCCATCCACAGAAACCGTATGTTCTTTAACCATTAGATGTAGGTGTGTGTAAGTGTAGGTCGAATACTTATTATAACAATATCCTAGTATATTGAGGATACTGGTGTTGTTACAAAAGAAATGAATAAAAAGAGTTTAGGGGGTTGTAGAAGAAAAATAAAACAAAACAACATTAGAGAAGACATTACCTCAAAATCGGGTAACTCTTTTTGATTTGAGCCAAAGGCTTCCTTGGGAAGAGTTCTGCCCAAAGTGAGGCTTCTAGGAGTAATATGGGGAAGTTGGGAGAGTATTTGGGCCGAGTTTGGCCGAGCCAAATGGCTTGAAAGTGTGAATGAGGTGGTAGAGGTGGGGGCCACTTATAAGTGGAGAGGAGGGGCACTCTTGGAAAGTAAAGAAGAGTCACTTTATTATAAAATGAGTTTCAGATTTTAGAGGTCCCACACTTATATAATTCGAGGATAAGGTGATAAGGGTTCGAAATATACTCATACAATAGGATTTTGACAAGTGTAATCCTTGGATTTTACATTATCTCTTTATTTTATTTAAATCGTTAAATAATGAGGTCATCGCTGCATCATCATGATGTCATAAATAATTTAATTTATTTAATGTCTAAAAATTATAAAAAAATACTATGATGTAGGAAATATTTTTAGATTTACAATGATTATTTATAGTCAAAAATATGACTTGTATAACCCCATGTAAAAATTGTTTTATTAAAACATTTCATGTTTGTGTCATTTTTTACTTTAACATTAAATAAAAGGTATTTAAGTCATTTTCCTACTAAAGTGGCTCCATGGGGTCCCCAGGTTGACCCATGGATTGTTTTGGTCGTCCATGGCACATCAAATGAGGGTAGGACATGTTTCAAGCTCATCTCATATTATTAAAACATTATTTTTACCTTAAACTACACTAATTACCTCTAATCGTGATTAAGAACTTAAAAGTTACTATTCACAAAAAATTATTTTAATCTCATTGAACCACATTTTACTTCTTAATTACAACCATGTATGTCGGATTTTTGAAAATCAAATCACAGAAGTGGTAATATTTCATTTAAACGAAAAATCAGTTATTTAACTACCACTTAGTGGTTTCACTATTCATCAAAAAATTGAAGTTTTTCAGAACAATGCCAAAATTTCACCCTAAGCTATAATTGATATTCCGAATTCAAAAATGATGTCTATTTTACAAAATTCCAAACATATAAGTTTCATTAATTAATTTTATAATTAATTCCCGCTGTCACAACAAATAGCCTGTATTTAAGAAACAATTTATATCAAAAGATTGACAATTGTTTATGCCCAATTTCAATGTTAAATTAATTCTAATGACCACCATTGGATAAAATGGTAAAAATATATTCTAATTATACTTTAAAACCACTAAATAGGATAATTTATCACAATAAATTATTTTTATTAAAAAAGTTGCTTTTAAGAATTTTTCACTATTCATAAAAAAATGGAAGTTCTCAGAAAATTACAAAAAATTTAACTTAGGATAATTTCGATATTACGAATACAAAAATGAATTCCATTTTGAAATATAACATTTCTATAATTTTAAAAAGTGGGTATTACTATTCATAACGGCTACTTTGATTAGTTGTGGTGTGTTAGAACTCGAAGTTGCGTACAATGCAAGTTATTGCATTATTGAATGAGAAGCGTATCATAGAAGCTCGGGGTGTTACAAGATAGTTGTCCCATTTTACTGTTATGTTATCCTCATAGATTATGCTACATGATTATTTCTCTAGATTATTGTCCAGCAGGTGGTAGAGATTGTTACCCTTCCCATTACCTATACTGATTGGAGGCATGTGCCAAAATATTTAAAAAATGACATCTTTGATTCCTAGATAATGTAAATTTTAATAAATTATGGATTAATTGAATGTAATTATGTTATTAAATTATTGTATTTTAAAAATGGATCTCTTTGTACATATGTTATTCCACTTTACCGGTGCAAATCTTATCACCTGAAAGTGGACATTGAAAAATTTGGGTAATAAATAGAAGTATTTTAAATAGACATTATTGAATAAATTCAATGATTCTTTGTTAAACACTCATGAGCTGTATGATAAGTAACCCAAAGGGGTACCTAGAGATAATTGAAATATTTTCATTAATATTCATCATCATGGGAAGCATGTGGTTTTGAATTATATATTATTATATTATTATAATTTTACATATATAAATGCATATGAAAACTATATGACATTGAATACATTACTATTAAATTACTTGTTGTTTATTTCAGGATGTTTCAAGAAAAAATGTATCATGTCATGCCAAAAAAATTACCCCCACACCGCTGGGTCAAATATTTTTTTCCCAAAAATAGAAAGACTATGATAATGTTTTCATTAGTTTAAGTATTTATAAGATATTATAATACGTTTCATATATTAAATTATTAATTTATCTTTTTTTAATCTAGTCATTGAATTTGGGGTTCCATGTCTCATGAATAGAAGTTTTTTTGGATGTTCATACAAAATATTACGGGAGTTATGTTAATGAGACCACTAAAGAAGTTGGGGGTATGAATTCCTTTTTCATTGTAATAAATTATTGTTAGTTAACACTATGTTAATATTTATTGATTAAAATATGATTGGTATTCTATTTATAGTTAAAAATAAAAGAACTATGGTATGCTAATCCTATGTAGTCATTATCAGTCTCCTAGGATGACCTCGTTGGTCAATTCCTTGGGAAAGAGCATCTTGGTTGCATGCACGAGATGATTTTGGGACCATTACCATCAGAGGTATTTGGTGGACCACTATATATTATAGCAGCACAAACCCCTGGTTGTATTTACTCCCTACCTCAATATTCTTAGAGGGATTTTGTTGAAATACAAAGAAAAATTCAAGAATAGGGAACACATACAAAGATGCAATATGAAAAGTTTGTTTCTCTATAGAAAGTGTTGATTTAATTATATTAGAATACAATTGGATCTATATGTGATGATATTTCCTCAATGGATGGTAGTAAGAGGGTAAATCACACAACATAAAAATCATTTAGTACACAAATTTTTATTGTTTTTAAGTTTAAATTTAAATATGAAATACTGCTTAATTTTCAATATAATTGTCATGTAGGTACTGGTATCAGGAAGTAGAGATAGAGATAGAGAGGCTGTCGATCAAAGTTCATAGTGTAGTGATTATTTTTTACTTTGGTTTTGGAGACGAAATGTAACTAAAATTATGATAGGCTAACAGTAATATGGTGATTTTGAAACCATTTTATGGTTTTTGGTAGATATATATATATTTCCCTTATATTTCATGAAAATATATATTCTTGGTTCATTTACTATGTTATATTATGAAGTTTACCCTATGATTTTCTTTCCTTGAATATTTTATTGATGACGAACTATGATACCCACATGGGTTGTGTCCATGTAGATTATTTATGGTTTGGAGGTGAAATTTATGGGAGGTTGATCCTAGAATTCTTATAGTGTGGATGTATCTTCCTTTTTCAAGAGTATGTTTTACCCCGTTATGTTGTGTTATGTATATGTATACTCCCTTTGTGGTTTCTTATATGGTGTTGTATTTATTGTATGATGTATCATGCATATGTTATATATTTAATAGTTTTTTATAAATATATATTACTAATTTTTCTAGTTATCATAGTTTATTAGATATAAATCCCTACTATAGTTTTCTAGAAGATAAAGCCTCCCATAAATGTTATGCGATATTGGTGATAGTCACCAACCCCTAACTTATTATAGGCTATATTGGTGTGGAACACTTTTCTTTGTATTAGTCTATATGTGGCCACTATGGGTTGATAACATCAAAGTGGTATCATAGTGGTTGAGTCTTAGGGAATATTTTTGTAGTTAATAGTCTTCTAAGGATCAATTTAGAAACTTAAAGATATAATTTTAAGGTGTTTTTAGTTTGGTTGTAAGATCATGGAACTCAATGATGGTGTGATGATTGGATTATGAATTTACTAGGGTTATTTTAATCTATTGATCAACTAAAAACACCATGTATCTACTAGTTATATGGTAAAATCATGATGATATATACATTATACAATGGTTAGTTGTGATATTTGATATCCTACATGTGTCATATCATCTAAGTATACTCTAATTAGTGTGGGTCCATACTTATCATTTACTTTCTTCCTCATTTAATGAATTTAAATATAATATTATATTGAGTAATCTATTCTTATGTTTATGAAGTAATATAATATTACATTTCACAGGGTCACTGATGATTTTACCTTAATAGGAGGCTATCTTATATATCAACATGGATTCTAAAGAAGAAGTTTAGATGTTTCTATGCATGTTGATAGATTCTATTAATGTGTTCTTGAGACAAGTGCATTGAACATGTTTCTTATATCAATAGTGGTGGGCAATTTTTTTCATGATTTGTGGATTCTTTCCACAATGGTATGCTAAAATAAGGCATGGAATGGTGGATAATTTTTTTAGTGTTTTTGGATATTTCAATTCATGATATTAGATTTATATTGAAGTGGTGTGGTGGATGATACCTTTTAAAGTGAATTTTTTCCCTATTGATAGAGGGGAATCCCTAATATCCAGCCTCAATCCATTTTAATTCCTAATAAGAGAGGGAGATGTTACTCAAATTTGATCAATATATAGTGGCCCAACTCTCTTTCTTTTCATGAGATAAACCTTAAGTGGTGATGTTCATTGAATCTTATTATAAAAATAGTTATTATTATGATGATATGCATGGTGGTATTTCCCTATGTTTTGGAACATGACCTTCATTTCCCTAGGATAATTGTGGTCCTCCTATTTGATGTTAACTTTCTAATATTTCTATGAATGTTTAGAGAAAAAATATCTACAATAGTATATAGTCCTCAGTGAGAAACATCTAGTAGATATTTTAAATTTTCATCATTATGGAGAAAGTCTAGCTCTTTGGTGGATGAAATTTCATTATAGGTTGTGGTTTTGTTCATTATGACCATGAAAGAATAATCATAAGGTACTGAGCAGAAATATTAGGTTCATCTAAACTATCTGAACATCCTACTTCTGATTGTGGAATATTTGGTCACTAATGAGTAGAAGTATTATTTTTTTTAGTATGGGTAATATGGTGACAATTATTTATGTACTCATTATAATCTTCTATGAAGGTGCAATAATGACCCAATTGAGTTCTTTATTCAGTGATATGATCTTATTTTGTGCCCTTTTAGAAATTTTCTTATTATGTTATTATTAGCTTTTAAATTATTTTGTTTTTTATATTTTCATATCTATGCTTTTTGTTTGGATATTCTAGGGATGTATATTTTTAGCTATATTTTTATGAAAAACAATATATCACTTCAGTTTAAACCGCCACTAAAACAAAAAAATGCAATGATAAAATAATTTTTTTTGTGGCGGTTCCTAGAAACTGTTTCTAGATCGATGGAACTGACATGAGTTGGATACCGATGAAAAATATAGTGGTGGTTTCTGGAAACTGTTATAGAACCATATGATAGTAGTTTAAACCACCTACAAAACCGAAAAAACTGCCACTCTAAGTCGATTTCATTGTAGTGTATGAAAGCAAAATAATATTCTTATCTTTTTATAACTACCCAAAGTATTATTGTCTAGTGGTTTATATTGATATTGTGTTACTTCAATACCGTCCCACATAGACCATTTAAATCCTTTTTATTTTAATATTTTCTTGTCTTTGAATACTTTTTTTGAGGTTTGGGTTGAGTCTCGGTTTTAATTTTTTAGTTTCTGTTTAAAAATGGAAGTTTTTGGCTTAGTGGTAAGGGGTGCATGATTAACCCATAGTAAGGGGAAATTGTGTGGCTTCTCCTAGGTAATCATATAGAATGTTTTGGGTTATAGGGGTAAGGTACATGAGTTTTTCATGGTTTAGGAAATCGTGCGGGAACTATGCATAAGGTTTTATCCATTTGGATAGTGGTGGCCACAGAGGTGGCCTAGAGCTTGAAAAATCAGGCGGCCAAACCGTGCGAGCATCGTAGGTCATTAAAAATGTGAAATTAATCTCTTTTTTGTAACAGCCCGAGATTTTATGAAAAATATTCTTTCTTATTTTACTAATGTCTTGTGTTATACGCTACACCAAAAGGAGCTTGCACAACATGCATCCTTGACTTGCCTTGCATTACACGCAATCGCAACCTTCCTCGATAGCGTGTGTGGTACGTAATCCTGAGTTTCACGAAACAATGATATGCTATTAAAATATTATTAAAACTAGCCGTTATGAATAGTAATAACCACTTTTTAAATTTTAGAAATTTTAACTCTCAAAATGGACTTCATTTTTGGATTCGGAGTATCGAATTTAGCCTAAGGTGAAATTTTGGTACTTTTCGGATAACTTTCATATTCCGATGAATAGTGAAAATTACTAAATTATAATCAAAAACAACTTTTTTAATCGAAATAATTAATAGTGATAAATCATTAATTTGAGTGGTTTTAAAGTATATTTAGAATATATTTTTACAATTTAATACAATGTTGGTCATTGGATGTAATTTCACATTTAAACTAGACATAAACAAGTGTCAATCTTTTGATAGATATTGTTTCTTAAAAACACGCTATTTGTTTTAACAGCGGGATTTAATTATAAAATTAATTAATGCAACTTTTATGTTATGAATTTGGTAAAATAGACTTCATTTTTGAATTCGGAATATGAAATATAGCTTGGGATGAAATTTTGGCATTGTTCTGAAAAACATCAATTTTTGATGAAAAGTGAAACTACTAAGTGGTAGGTTAAAAACTGAATTTTGCATAAAACTTAATTTTACCGCTTCTGTGAATGGAATTTCGAAAATCCGAGAGACACGGTTAATATCAAGGACTAAAATGTGGTTCAATGAGATGAAAATAATTTTTTTGGTGAATAGTAACTTTTTACTTTTTTTACCACGGTTAATAGTAAATAGGGTAACTAAGGGTAAATATGATATTAATATTACCCTAACACATGTCCTAATTCTATTGGACAAGTGTAATTCGACCAAAAACAAACTTAGGAATAAAATATGACCATTTAGGCCCACTTGGATTAGATTTGGACATTTATTATTAATTTATTTAAAGAAGGGTTAAAATAGTTAAAATCAAAGTTTAATAAGTAAATCATTTTTAAAATGGGGTTATACATAAGATAAATTCAACTATAAATATTCATTAGAAAGATAAAACGATTTCCTACATAATGATATTTTATTTATAATTTTTAGACTTTAAATAAATTAATTTATTTATGACACAACGATGATGCAGTAATTACCCTTTTAAGGAAATATTAACATAATTGATGTTATAAATGCTCAAATGAATGTAATTTGAGACTTTTTATGACTTAAACTAATTTTATAGGTTACTATGATATATTAGTGTTGATCTACTCAACTTGGTTCGAACATATAATTCTGTTATGACTTTCACAAAAATCATATATCAAATAGTGTCAAAATTGACACAAAATAGTTTTTAAATCAAATATTATATTATTAATTGTTATTTTATTCCTAAAAATCTCAGGTTCGGCCAAATGACTTAGATAAGGATATATTTATTAATAATATACAATTTGGGGTTCGTTTGTCATGTTATAGTAAGTGTATTAACCATATAGTGAAAGAAAACAAAAAGACACGGTAAAAGTTAAATTATTTAACTTAGAGTTAAATCTAATTGATAAGGTTAAAATAATACCCTAAACTTGTCTAAATCCTATTGGTTGATAGGAGTTCGACCCATCCCCACTTTAGCTTCGAAATAAGACCCTTTGGAACCATTATAAACCGATTTTAACTTTAATATAAAATAATATTTTGAGGTATTCCTAAGGTGCCCCTCTCCTCCCTTATAAAAGGACACCTCCTCCCCTTCCTCCTCACACCAATTTGAGCACTCAAGCTCGGCCAACCCCTGCCAATTTCTCCTCTCCACTTCCCTAGCAACATCCTAGAGGTTCTGGTCTTCCTCAAAGACCAATTTTAGTGCCCTAAGAGGAGGTCTCAAAGAGGCACTTCAAAGAAGAGGTAATTACCGTTACCAATTCTTTCATCTTTATTTCTTCTTCCACTTCTTCTTCTTAGGTTGTTTCATTATGAAGTAATAACATCAGTATCACTCATATACTTATATGTTATTATAAGTATGAAACAACCCTATTTCACCATCTATCCATCCTACGGAAAAAGAAATCACCGCGCGTGCGTACGTACGGAATACCGACTCCACGCCGTGGTGTAATCTATTTTCCACCACCACCTTACATGGATGGGTATAATGGTTTAAAGAATAACTATACATAGTTATTACAACATCATATTGATTCTGATATATTGTATAATCCACTCCACTCCAATTCAATATTTATAGAAATGATATCGTCGCTCGTGCGTACGTATGGAATACCGTCTCCACGACGCGATGAGATTCATTCTCCATGTTAACCATTTAAGAATGATTATAATGTATATATAAGAAATAATAATGAAATATATGAAATTATAAAACTACTGGATTTATGTATATATATACATATGTATGTAATCTACTTACTTCCATTTCAAGACAATAAGGAAAGGAAAACAGCGTTCATGCGTACGTACGGACTACCGTCTCCATGAACGGTGTTTTTCATTTTATTTATCTACCTATTATATATATATATATATACTGAATATATATGATATATAAATCATATTTTATATTCTGGAAGTAAGTAAATCATGATATAAGTAATAATGATGTCAAGAACAACAAGTCAAAACACCTACGATAAATGAAACGATTTTACCCAAAACGCTTCTTTAACATGGAATTTACAAAAGAACGGGTAATATAATGTCATAAGTGAACCATATATGATATCATAACAATGAATATGATTCTGTAATAAGTCAATAACATGATTTAAATCATTATACAGGAGGTTCGGACACTTACAAAGCAAGTCGGACCTAAGGTAAGGGAAATATCACAATCTCATTTTTATCCGAGATTGTTTATTCGTAAGTATTTACTGGGGTGTATTTTATCATCCACATCCATATTCCCTAAATATGTAATATTTTTTCCATCCACTTGAAATAGTTAAAATCCAATTTTACCCTTAGGTGAATTTTTAGTAAAGAATATGAAAGGAATCTTTTGTCGTTTTTCCGTACGAGGTACTTTTTGAGTTTTCCGACAAAAGTACGAAGAATGTTTTTTTAACTTATATGGCATGAATGGATTTTTAAAACATTGTTTCCAAGAAGCTTCCTTTACAAGTTTTCAAGTTTATTTTTAATCAACTTCTTTTATTTTAAAGTTGTATGACATATTATGAAAGGAAAAATATTTTTGAAGAAGAAAGGATATTTTCCTCAAGAATGGAGTTCAAGTGTTTTATCAAAATTATTTTCCATCTAAGATAATAAAGGGTTCTGTTTTTATCCCTATTATTAAATTGATTTGTTCATGTTGTGATGAAATTATTTTTATGAATTCCTTTATCTTATATGAATTGATTTATGATGTCATGATGTTTCAAGAATCCCATTTTTGTTACATGTGTTATGAGATGATGTATGTTTTATGATTATGTGGCACACATAAGAAAGGATTCATTATAAGATGGGTGGGACCTATATCTCCCTCCAATGCATTGGGTAAAGATTTTATATCTCATGAGATAGACATGGCTGGAACAGAAGGTTATTTCGGTCCAGTGAAACAGGACTGAAACGAGGAGTGAACTCGGTTCAGAAAGGGACTTTGTCCACTAAGATAGTCTTGGAAATGAGTCATGACTAACAAGAAATGATTTTCCATGATTATGTGTGCATGCCACAAGTTTCAAGTTTTATGTTATGATTATGGGGATCTCATTTTCACTTCTATGATTTATCCCATGTTATGATATTATGAGCTCTTTTGCAGGTTAAGATTTCCAAAAGCTATGTTCTTATGTATATGATGTGATTGATATTTCTTTTGTTTACCCTTACTGAGCATTTGAGCTCACCCTTTTATGTTTTCTTTTCCCTAGGATATAAAGAAAGGTTTTAGGTAAAAAAAAAGGAAGATCTTTATGGGAGATGTTGAAGATCTTTCCCCACGATTAGAAGATTTTATTCCGAGTTTCCAAAGACACTAAACTATTACGATCCTTGTGTGTGTGTTTTTGTTATGTACTATGTATTCCGCAAAAGTAATGTAACGTCCATGTACGATAAGATTCGGGTCTCTACAGTTGGTATCAGAGGAAAGGTTTAGTCAACCATTGGAAACTAGGATGCGAGAACTTTAGTGAGATCCCTAGAGATATTTCTAAGGTATGTCTAGGGATGTCCCTAGGGATAAGTATACGTATAGGTTATAGTAATAGATTTACGCTAACGATCATAGAATTAAACCTAAGATGTTGGATATTGAAGGTACTCCCCCTTTATTATGTTGTTTTCCCTAGCATGATTTTTGCCTCTCACACTATTCTTTTTGGGTTTTAGACGATGGCTGGAACCCGAAGGAACCGTGTTGATCAATGCAATGGACAATGCAATGATTGCCCTCCTGAACAAACAAATGTTATGGGAGATGGAGTGCAAAATCTTATTGCTATACTTACACAAGCTATGAATCATTCTGGACTTCCAAATGAGCAGAGAAGGGAACAATATTCTATTGAGTCCTTCATGAGGCAACGTCCACCTTCTTTCAGTGGGTCTACTGATCCATTAGTTGCTGAACAATGGATTAGTACTACTGAAAAGATATTTTCAGTTCTTCAATGATCTGAACATGATAAAGTCATCTTAGCAGTATATCGTTTGGAAGGTGAAGCTGATCAATGGTGGAATCTTATCAAGAATACGAGGCCAAGAGATGAAATTGAGTCCATGGAATGGGACGAGTTCAAGAACTTGTTTTTCAGTAAGTACTTCCCTCGTATTCTTCGAACAAAGATGGAGAAAGAGTTTCTTGAACTGAAGCAAAGGGACGATGAATCTGTTGGTACCTATGAAGCAAATTTTACAAGACTTGCAAGGTATGCTTCTGGAATTATCCAACCTGAAAGTAAAGTTGATCGATTTTTCAGTGGCTTAAAACCAAGTCTTCGAAGGGCATTAGCTAGAAGAGACTTCAGTAGCTATGAAGAAATTGTGCGTTGTGCTATCAAGGTAGAAATGGAAGTTGGTGTTACATATCCATCTCATGGTTTTGACAAGAAACGAAAGATGGAGTTCAAGGAGAAATCTCAGAATAATGATGAAAAGAAGATGAATGTTTCCTTATGCACAAAGTGTGGGAAGAAGCATGGTGGAGATTGTCTTAAAGGGACTAGAAAATGTTTTAAGTGTGGAAAAGAAGGTCATCGAGCAGCTGAGTGTCGAAGTAATGGAAAAAGGGTTTCTAATGATGTGAATAAAGCAAACACTGCAGAGAACGCACCGCCAACACTTCAATGCTTCAAGTGCAAGGAAATGGGGAATTATGCTAATAATTGCCCTAATCCAAGGGTTAGTGATGATCAACATGAGCAACCACTGAAGGCAAAGGACAAAGGGAAATCACATGCGATCACTATTGGCAATGTTGAATATGACAACGATGTGGTGGAATGATTAAGTGTTTATGTAATGGGATTCCAAAATAATGTTGTATCATTGAGTATTGCAATATTTATTGATGTGGTATTCAAAGTGATTGAGATATTTTTTTTGGAAATAAGATGATATGCGCATAATGAAGACGAGAAAATGAAATGTTTAATAGTATTCATGAGCTCATGATTGATATAAGGACTAAGTGATATCATGGTTTGAGTATATAGAATTTTGAGGATTTTGGTATGTGGAAAGTGTTAACTTTTAACTGCACTCATGTCTTCACTAAGTTATTCAAGAGAATACACGATTAAGGACTTTGAATGTTTGGAATGTGACCAACAAGACATATCTTATGATATGTGGGGTTCAACGACAGTATTAAATCTCTGGTAATCGTTTCCACTATGTTATGAGAATGGACTGCAGTATTATGGATAAGCCTAAAGATTGGAATGGATTATGTTGGACATAAGTTAGTATTGTTTAAGGATGGAAGTTTTTTAGATATTATTGATGGGATGTTATAGTAATATAGTTTTATAAAAAGGACAACCTGCAGGACGGGCGACATCCCATCGCTTCGGACAAGGCTGTAGGAATCGAACCCACAACCGAAGTGCGACTGGCCTTTATCACCTACCACTGACCTACATGAAGTCCCTGTTTAGTAGAAACTAGTTTTATTATATTAAGCAGTATGATATATGAAGTATAAGTCCATTTTAGGAACTATATATATGATTAATCTCACTATAGAATGACTTATATATATTTAATAACTTTTGCTTACCTTTTGTTTGAGACAGATGGAATGACCCGTCATTCTATCACATGATCTGCTAACACTTCACGAATAACAAATTCAACTTCATTTATTTAAGAGATGAAGTAGAAATTGTTCAAGGCACGAACAAAAGTGAGATTGTACCAAAATAAAGTAAGTATTTATTCTAAGCAAATTTTCAACTTTAGGGAAATGATCTTGAAAACCAAAAATGTTGTCATAGTGATCTTATACCTGATGAATCAGATGGTACCTTATATCATCACAAATCTATGGATTTGTGATTACTGGGTTTTCCATAGCCATGTTCTCTACCACTCTCCATCAGAACATGATGGTTAGATTTCTCTTCCATATCCATATTTTCACCTATGTGGAAACCCAGTGATTAGTTTATTTGGGTAATCGTTACATTTCATACTTTAGTTTTTAAAGCCAAGTTTTGGTATTCCCTTTTACGATGTGGGTTTCTATTAAAGAAACTTTCGAATAGTAAACCATTTATAACCCCGACGAATTTCGAGGGCGAAATTCATTTTAAGGGGGGTAGAATGTAACAGCCCGAGATTTTATGAAAAATATTCTTTCTTATTTTACTAATGTCTTGTGTTATACGCTACACCAAAAGGAGCTTGCACAACACGCATCCTTGACTTGCCTTGCATTACACGCAATCGCAACCTTCCTCGATAGCGTGTGTGGTACGTAATCCTGAGTTTCACGAAACAATGATATGCTATTAAAATATTATTAAAACTAGCCGTTATGAATAGTAATAACCACTTTTTAAATTTTAGAAATTTTAACTCTCAAAATGGACTTCATTTTTGGATTCGGAGTATCGAATTTAGCCTAAGGTGAAATTTTGGTACTTTTCGGATAACTTTCATATTCCGATGAATAGTGAAAATTACTAAATTATAATTAAAAACAACTTTTTTAATCGAAATAATTAATAGTGATAAATCATTAATTTGAGTGGTTTTAAAGTATATTTAGAATATATTTTTACAATTTAATACAATGTTGGTCATTGGATGTAATTTCACATTTAAACTAGACATAAAAAGTGTCAATCTTTTGATAGATATTGTTTCTTAAAAACACGCTATTTGTTTTAACAGCGGGATTTAATTATAAAATTAATTAATGCAACTTTTATGTTATGAATTTGGTAAAATATACTTCATTTTTGAATTCGGAATATGAAATATAGCTTGGGATGAAATTTTGGCATTGTTCTGAAAAACATCAATTTTTGATGAATAGTGAAACTACTAAGTGGTAGGTTAAAAACTGATTTTTGCATAAAACTTAATTTTACCGCTTCTGTGAATGGAATTTCGAAAATCCGAGAGACACGGTTAATATCAAGGACTAAAATGTGGTTCAATGAGATGAAAATAATTTTTTGGTGAATAGTAACTTTTTACTTTTTTTACCACGGTTAATAGTAAATAGGGTAACTAAGGGTAAATATGATATTAATATTACCCTAACACATGTCCTAATTCTATTGGACAAGTGTAATTCGACCAAAAACAAACTTAGGAATAAAATATGACCATTTAGGCCCACTTGGATTAGATTTGGACATTTATTATTAATTTATTTAAAGAAGGGTTAAAATAGTTAAAATCAAAGTTTAGTAAGTAAATTATTTTTAATATGGGGTTATACATAAGATAAATTCGACTATAAATATTCATTAGAAAGCTAAAACGATTTCCTACATAATTATATTTTATTTATAATTTTTAGACTTTAAATAAATTAATTTATTTATGACACAACGATGATGCAGTAATTACCCTTTTAAGGAAATATTAACATAATTGATGTTATAAATGCTCAAATGAATGTAATTTGAGACTTTTTATGACTTAAACTAATTTTCTAGGTTACTATGATATATTAGTGTTGATCTAATAAACTTGGTTCGAACATATAATTCTGTTATGACTTTCACAAAAATCATATATCAAATAGTGTCAAAATTGACACAAAATAGTTTTTAAATCAAATATTATATTATTAATTGTTATTTTATTCCTAAAAATCTACGGTTCGGCCAAATGACTTAGATAAGGATATATTTATTAATAATATACAATTTGGGGTTCGATTGTCATGTTATAGTAAGTGTATTAACCATATAGTGAAAGAAAACAAAAAGACACGGTAAAAGTTAAATTATTTAACTTAGAGTTAAATCTAATTGATAAGGTTAAAATAATACCCTAAACTTGTCTAAATCCTATTGGTTGATAGGATTTCGACCCATCCCCACTTTAGCTTCGAAATAAGACCCTTTTGAACCATTATAAACCGATTTTATCTTTAATATAAAATAATATGTTGAGGTATTCCTAAGGTGCCCCTCTCCTCCCTTATAAAAGGACACCTCCTCCCCTTCCTCCTCACACCAATTTGAGCACTCAAGCTCGGCCAACCCCTGCCAATTTCTCCTCTCCACTTCCCTAGAAACATCCTAGAGGTTCTGTTCTTCCTCAAAGACCAATTTTAGTGCCCTAAGAGGAGGTCTCAAAGAGGCACTTCAAAGAAGAGGTAATTACCGTTACCAATTCTTTCATCTTTATTTCTTCTTCCACTTATTCTTCTTAGGTTGTTTCATTATAAAGTAATAACATCAGTATCACTCATATACTGATATGTTATTATAAGTATGAAACAACCCTATTTCACCATCTATCCATCCTACGGAAAAAGAAATCACCGCGCGTGCGTACGTACGGAATACCGTCTCCACGCCGTGGTGTAATCTATTTTCCACCACCACCTTACATGGATGGGTATAATGGTTTAAAGAATAACTATACATAGTTATTACAACATCATATTGATTCTGATATATTGTATAATCCACTCCAATTCAATTCAATATTTATAGAAATGATATCATCGCTCGTGCGTACGTACGGAATACCGTCTCCACGACGCGATGAGATTCATTCTCCATGTTAACCATTTAAGAATGATTATAATGTATATATAAGAAATAATAATGAAATATATGACATTATAAAACTACTGGATTTATGTATATATATACATATGTATGTCATCTACTTACTTCCATTTCAAGACAATAAGGAAAGGAAAACAGCGTTCATGCGTACGTACGGACTACCGTCTCCATGAACGGTGTTTTTCATTTTATTTATCTACCTATTATATATATATATATATACTGAATATATATGATATATAAATCATATTTTATATTCTGGAAGTATGTAAATCATGATATAAGTAATAATTATGTCAAGAACAACAAGTCAAAACACCTACGATAAATGAAACGATTTTACCCAAAACGCTTCTTTAACATGGAATTTACAAAAGAACGGGTAATATAATGTCATAAGTGAACCATATATGATATCATAACAATGAATATGATTCTGTAATAAGTCAATAACATGATTTAAATCATTATACAGGAGGTTCGGACACTTACAAAGCAAGTCGGACCTAAGGTAAGGGAAATATCACAATCTCATTTTTATCCGAGATTGTTTATTCGTAAGTATTTACTGGGGTGTATTTTATCATCCACATCCATGTTCCCTAAATATGTAATATTGTTTCCATCCACTTGCAATAGTTAAAATCCAATTTTACCCTTAGGTGAATTTTTAGTAAAGAATATGAAAGGAATCTTTTGTCGTTTTTCCGTACGAGGTACTTTTTGACTTTTCCGACAAAAGTACGAAGAATGTTTTTTTTAACTTATACGGCATGAATGGATTTTTAAAACATTGTTTCCAAGAAGCTTCCTTTACAAGTTTTCAAGTTTATTTTTAATCAACTTCTTTTATTTTAAAGTTGTATGACATATTATGAAAGGAAAAATATTTTTGAAGAAGAAAGGATATTTTCCTCAAGAATGGAGTTCAAGTGTTTTATCAAAATTATTTTCCATCTAAGATAATAAAGGGTTCTGTTTTTATCCCTATTATTAAATTGATTTGTTCATGTTGTGATGGAATTATTTTTATTAATTCCTTTATCTTATATGAATTGATTTATGATGTCATGATGTTTCAAGAATCCCATTTTTGTTACATGTGTTATGCGATGATGTATGTTTTATGATTATGTGGCACACATAAGAAAGGATTCATTATAAGATGGGTGGGACCTATATCTCCCTCCAATGCATTGGGTAAAGATTTTATATCTCATGAGATAGACATGGCTGGAACAGAAGGTTATATCGGTCCAGTGAAACAGGACTGAAACGAGGAGTGAACTCGGTTCAGAAAGGGACTTTGTCCACTAAGATAGTCTTGGCAATGAGTCATGACTAACAAGAAATGATTTTCCATGATTATGTGTGCATGCCACAAGTTTCAAGTTTTATGTTATGATTATGGGGATCTCATTTTTACTTCTATGATTTATCCCATGTTATGATATTATGAGCTCTTTTGCAGGTTAAGATTTCCAAAAGCTATGTTCTTATGTATATGATGTGATTGATATTTCTTTTGTTTACCCTTACTGAGCATTTGAGCTCACCCTTTTATGTTTTCTTTTCCCCAGGATATAAAGAAAGGTTTTAGGTAAAAAAAAGGAAGATCTTTATGGGAGATGTTGAAGATCTTTCCCCACGATTAGAAGATTTTATTCCGAGTTTCCAAAGACACTAAACTATTACGATCCTTGTGTGTGTGTTTTTGTTATGTACTAAGTATTCCGCAAAAGTAATGTAACGTCCATGTACGATAAGCTTCGGGTCTCTACATTTTTACTATAGTGTTTTATCCCCATTTCATGATTTTACTCATTTTTAACCTAAATTCACCAGGGTGTCCTCAAAGATCCCTCTCCTTTTCCTCCTTCCATTTTAAAGATCCTTGAATGTTCCAAGGTATGCGTCATTAGATTTTGGGTTGATTTCCTCTTATAATTTTCCTTCTCTCTCAAGTTATTGGTTGTTCTTGTTGGGGTTTATCTTTTGGGCAAACCCTAGAATATAAGGATGCTGTGTTGTTTGATTTTTTTGGTTTTAGGGTTTGCAGATTGTTCCTTTGGATGTGTTCTCCCTTCTTAGAGAGTTTTGTCCCATCTGCACTCCATTGAGGTAGGTTTTTAAATCCATTTCCCTTTTAGAACATTTTATTTATGCATGATATATAATTTTATGATTTTAAAATATTATAATCAAGATTTTGATGTGATAGTATGATGTGATTTGGTGACTATATGGTGGGAAATGTGTACAAAATGGTTTTCCAAAGGGTTTCCTTAATTGTGTCTTTGATTAAATGCACTCAATATGTTCGATAAAATGCATTTTGTTTTATAAAATTTAATTTGAGAACTTATGGTGATCTTTTTACTTGTTTACATTTTATATCATGATATTAATTAATATTTGGGTATGTTGTGTCGTTTGGAATCCTTATTATGGATTGAGAAATTGTGGTAAAATGTTTTGGAAAGGTTTTTCTAATTTCAAAATGCATATTGATGATTCTAACATTTTGTGACTTGTTGTGTTGGATTAATGTAAAATTACATTTTTAAAAATATCTTTTAAATGGATTCATTGACACTTGGAGTGTGCCATTGGATGTTGGAAAATCCATGGGCGCAAAGGGAGCACACATGGATGATCTTTCAAATGATGATGGCATTTAAAGATGATATTTTCTTTGATCCTCAGTTTTTCAAATGGTTTCCCATTTATAATCTCTTATCCTTTTCCTAAAATGGTTCCTTGATTTCTAAATGGTGAAGTGTTTCTTCAAGTGACTTAAAAATGCGTTCTTCAAAGCTTGGTCTATTTGGATTTTGAGACATGTTTTGGTGGGAGATTGCCATAAAGGCCCGTTTGGAACCTTCAGATACACTTGGTAACTAAGTAGAATAAAAGGATCATTTGAAACTTCTCATATTGTTGCATGATTCATTTTATCTTGTAAATGGTTTTGTAAATGTATTGGATTGGAAATGTTAAAGGCCCTATTGGTATTTTATAATGTTTGGGAAAGTGTTTTAAAACTCAAATTATGTGAAGACCTAGTTGGCACTTGTTAGTGGATTTTGGTTACATGGGAACTTATATGTAGGATTCCCCAAAGTGAGGGGTATCACATATGTGGTGTAAATGTTTGGGGTAGACACGTATAGTGGCGGTAGTTCAGGTGAGACACATGTATAAGGGCCTCCTACTACACAGTATACTACTATCATGGGATTCCTGGGTCTCTTTTAGATTGTCGAGTGATGGATTCTTATCAAACCTGATTAGATGGGTTGGTACCCTTTGGATTTGTAAATTCCCAATGGTATAATTCCATTATATTGGTAGTAGAATGTCCAGTTGGTTATTGTCTATGGAGCTACACCATATGTCGGTAGGTGAGTCCGAACCGAGTACATATAGGGATGCCTCTTTGGATGTTCATGAAATTCTCCTGAATCACTATATAAATATGTTCTCTTTATTTATATTTCATGTTAGATATTGTATTTATAGTTTATATCAGATTGTTAGTTTAAACCTGATTTCTCTATTTATTTAGTTTCATTTTATTTTGATCTTTTATTTTGAACTAGGTTGTGGAAAGTAATTTTTTTTGAAAAGGAAAAGTAGCGTGAGTTGTCTTAAAATGGGAAGTTCCAGAAATTTTTGTTTGGTTGCTTAAAATAATTGAAAACAAATTTTATAAATTTATTTTCAAACTAGTGTTTGTGCATTGTTTTAGGAAAGGAAATTCCCAGACTCTATGGTGATTACCTACTAATATGTGAAGCTCACACCTTACATGTGCCACTCGAAATCGGTTGACCTAAACTATTTTGATGGTTTAGGTTTTTGATTCAAGTTTTCCATTGGTGTGGGTTGGTATTGTGGGAAATGGTGACCAAGAGGTTACATGAATATCAGGTTAGTATGGCCAAATTTTTGTTTTTTACTCAGTTGTTTTGATAAGCCATTATTGTATTTGTATTGGCTTTTTACTTATTTACTGCCAGTTATTATTGGTTTCTACATGTTCATTTTGTTTAGTTTATCCTTCTTTATTTGGGAAAAAATCATTCACATAGTGTTTAATTTGATTCCTGACATTAGTTTCCATCCCATGGGGATTAGGAACACCCTTCAGGACATGTCTCAGATTGGGTCAGATGTTGAGTTGGATGGAATCCCAACCTAGTTCATGAAAAAATGGTATCCGAGCATTCCCCTATTATTTAGGGTGTTAGGTAGTTGGAGATTGGGACTATTGGAAATTCAGAGGTAGGTATGAGAAGGATGTCCTGAACCCTTTCTCATTCTAATCCTTGAGTTGTTGGGGGTTGTTCAGGATTTGAGTCTTTTGTTTTTTTTATTTTGGATTGTGGAATAAAAATAGAAGTGAGTTGGTGTCATGTTGTTATCTAACATGGATTAATGACCCAGGCAGATTACATATACATTGTTCAAGGTCCTATTAGTGGTTTGTTATTATGTGGATCATGGCCCAAAAAATATGTTTCTAAGTTATGTGTGACAACTAGTTTCTCATTATGGTAGTTTAGTGTGAGTTGTGATTCATTTTAGTTTCATTTTGGTTGAAAGGCATTTTGAAGTAAAAATGATTTTCTTAAAAGTAAAATTATTATTGGCCATGATTTCTGTTGTAAAATTTTAATTGGATGTTTTTTTGTTTCTGAAAATGGGTTTAAAAGGATAATGTTATTTGAATTAAGAATTTGGTAAATTTTTAAGTTTGATGGTGGGATTTAACGTGTTACCTTTGGTAATTCTTGTGAACATTCACATATGTGCTGATATATATGGAAAGTTAATGATAGAACCTATGAATGGATGATGAAAGAAGAAGTTTACGAACACATATGTGATGGTTCATAGGATTACATGGGTGAGTTTTTGAAATCAATGTTTGTTTTGGATTTTCCAAAATGGGTTTGATTGGAAAATTATTTCATAAATTGGTTTCATTTTAAAAATTAGATTTTGTTTGGGAAAGGTGGATTTTGGTATTGGAAAGTATCCTTGGAAGAAGGTGTTTTTGAAATTGAAATGATATGGTTGTTTTTGGAAAATAATATATTTTGTTGTGCTTTTAATTTTTGGATTATTAGCATTTTTTATAGAGATGTTCTCTTAGATTGTATTTCATATTGATGTTGATTTTTGTTTTGTGTTCCATGTGTTGATTAGAATATTCCACCTTGAAATATTCAAAAATTTATAGTGTTTCTTGCCAATTTGATGGATATTCTTGGTTGTTTTCCATATTTCACAGAGATTGAGGTCTGTTAGAGGATGTGTAATGGCTTGAGGAAGTTTAGAGTGTCTTCAGATCATTGGGAACTCCCAAATCTATGAGCATGCATAATGTTATAAGTTTTTTGTGGGTCTAGATCCCGACTAATGGAAGATTTTTTGTCCATAATTGATGCAAGTGGGGATGGCATTGGAAGTGTTTAATTCCATTTTTGTTTAGTTTTTCATACCTAAGGAGATGAAGACGAATAAAGTTGTAGAGATCATGAGTATTCTGTAAGGACAGTTGGTAGTGAAGGCCTATATTAACCACTTTAAGGAGACAATTTCATTCTCTATGAAGATAGAATCACATGATCTATTAAATGATTCTATTTTCATCATGGTCCTTTATCTAGATATCAATGAGAGAGATCTCTCCTCCAAGGATCATTATTTCGCGAATTTGGTGTATAAAGCGTTATTAGTTGTGTTGGTTTCCAGAGTGAAAGTTGGAAATATTGTGTCCATTATTGCTCATGGAGGTTTCCCATTTGGTAAGAAGTGAATGCTGGGGGATCCTATCTTTTATGATTCTCCTTTGTTGGATCTGGACTCTCATTCATCAAACCACTCACTTGTATTCTTTAAGTGTGGATGGTTTGGGAATTGGAAGCCATCTTGTCACAATCCTCCATGGGTGTGCCATATTTGTGGCCATTTGGAACATCTGTAGAAGTTTTATAGGAATAATTAACCAAGGAATAAGTATTTATTAGAGTTTGTTAGAGCCTAACTACGAGGTAGTGTATACTTTATTCATCAGGGATCCAACCACATGTGTCGGAGTGAAGCTCATGGACAACCAAATATTGCTAGGGATGTGGGTAACCTTGGAACAACTTTGTCTATGGCACAGAGTAGAGATTTTTTCAGTTCATTTTTGTTTTTTACATGTTAATGTTAGTTTATTAGTGTTGTAAGAAACTTAGTGGTTTCATTCTTTTGTAATTTGAATAGTTGTTCCTTCTATATGTGGGTCTTATGTTGGTTGTTTCCTCTTGGTGTGCTTAAACTTTATGTGGGATAGTTTTTATTTTAATTTTTACCCTTTTATAAATTTTGATTCCTTAAGAGTTGTTAGATTGTGGTTTTGGTTAGCTATTCAGTTTGAATGTATTCTATCAGTTTCCCCTTGTATTGGGTGTTTTGGGTCTAGATTGGGATTTTCCATTTTTCCTTGTGGTGGATTTCCCATATTGGGGCTGTCACATTGGGGGTTTGGTTTGAATGAAAGGTTTCTGTTCCTTAAAAGATTTACCTCGTATCCTGCATTGGTCACCCTAAGGTGGTGTTATTTGGGGGTTTCAATGTTGGTGGTGGTAGTTAGGTTCTTATGGTGGGAAGAAACCTCTCATTTTCTCCTAGCGTTTATCAAGTTATGGTTTAATCTAGAGATGGTTGGGTGTGACTTGTGAAGTGGAAGGTCACCCTGAGGTTCAAGGTCTTGTTCTACTATTTCCAAAATTTGGACCAAGTTTTTTTACCTTTCAGTTGTGTTACTTTCTGGGTGAATAAAGTGTTTGTGTTGGGGAGAATTATAGCACCCCAAACTTGGATATAATTTTTATTTGATTCTTATCTTGGGTTTGATTCCTTTTTTTGAGGTTCGTGTTGAGTCCTTGTTTGATTTTTTTTTTGTGTTTTTTTGAAAAATGGATGTTTTTGGATTAACAGCAATGGGAGAATGGTCATAGGAAATTGTGCGTCTTTTCCTTGGTAATCATGTAGATTGTTTTGGGGTCTAGGGTTAAGTTTCATGATTTGAATAGATTTTAGGAAACCTTGTGGAAACCATGTGTGAGGTTTTTTCCATTTAGACAGTGGTGACCGTATAGTTTGTGCACAGTTTGGAAAATCTTGCGGCCAAACCGTTTGAGGTGGCCATATCAATAAAATTGTGAAATGAATCTCTTTACCCTCTAATGTTGTAACCTAATTCCATGATTTTCCACCCTTCTTTGAACTAGTCACACCAAGGGACACTCCAATCTCCCTCTCCTTTCCCCCCATACATTTTTGAATCTCCTTTATGGTTCTAAGGTAAGTTTCTTTGGATTTTTGGTATATTTTCTCCTCTCCTATACCTTATCTCTCAATTTCTTGGTTATGCTTGGTGGGTTTTATCTTTTGGACAAACCCTAGAGTATTGGGATGATGTGTCATTTTATTTAATTGGTTTTAGGGTGTTTTTATTATTCCTTGGGGTGTGTTCTCCCTTCTATAATACATTTTTTTCGTATCTACACTTCATTGAGGTAGGAATTTCCATCCATTTATATTATGTCACATTCAATTGATGTTTTATATTTCCTTTTAATGCTTTCCAAATATTATAATGACTCTTTTGATGTAATAATATGATATTCTTTGGTGACTTTATTATGGAAAATGGGTGAGAAATGGGTTTCTAATGGGTTTCCATAATTGTGCCTTTATTTAAATTCATGTAAGGTGTTCAATAAATGCATTTTGTTTTCTAAAAGTTAATTTGATAAATTGTGGTGATTTTTATCCTTGGGTAAATTTTATATCATGATATTAATTAATATTTGGGTATGTTGTGTGGTTTGGAGGCCTCTTTATGGCTTGAGAAATTGTGGAAAATATTTTGGAAATGTTCTTCTAGTCCTTAAATGCTTATTAACAATTCTAACATTGCGAGACATGTTGTATTGGTTTAATGGAAAGTGAAATTCTTAAAAATGGGTTTTAAATGTTTTCATGGACACTTGGAGTGTTCCACTAGATGTTGTCACATCCATGGGTGCAGAGGGTGCACTCATGGATGGGCTTTGAAATGATGAAGGAATTTAAAAATGATATCTTCCTTGAGCCTCAATTTTCAAAAGGATTCTCATTTTTTATCTCTACCATTTTTCCTAAAATGGTTCCTTGATTTCCAACTGGTGAGTTGTTACTTCAAGTGGCTTAAAAATTTGTTCTTCAAATCTGGACTCGTTTTTCTTTTGAGATATATTTTGGTGGGAGATTTACATAATGGCCCATTTGGAACCCTAAGATACACTTGGTAACTAAGTGGCATAATAATCCTATTTGTAACTTATAATACTACTTAATATTTAAATATATCTTGGAAATGGTTTTTTAAATATAGTGGATTGGAAATGTTAAAGTCCTGTTTGGTATTTTATAATGTTTGGGAAAGTGTTTTGAAACTCAAATGATATGAAGGTCCAGTTGAAACTTGAGAATGGATTATGGTGAGATGGGAACCACTATGGAGGATTACCCAAAATGATGGGTATCACATAGGTGGTGTCAGTATTTGGGGTAGGAAAGTACAGTGGCAGAAGGTCAGGTGAATGACACGTGCAAAGGACTCCTATTTACACAATATAATATTATCATGGTATTATTTGGAATATTTTAGAGGGTTGAGTGACATTTTCTTATTGATCTTGATTAGATGGGTTGATACCCCTTGTATTTCTAGAGGCTAGGTGGGATCATTCCATTCAATTGGCAGTTTGAAAGGCCAGTTGGTTATTGAATATGGAGCTTCACAATATGCTATTAGGTGAGTGAAAATTGAGTACATCTAGGGATTCCTCTATGGATGTTTAAGAAATAATCGTGAATTAATATATAAGCATTTTATGTTTATTTTTGTTTCATGTTGGATACTGGATTTCTAGTTTATACCTTCATGTTCTGTTTCTTTACTTTCTACACAAACCCATTTTATTATCAATCTTGATTTTATATTTGATCTTTTCTTTTGAACAGGGTTGTGGAAACTAAAATTTATTTTTGAAAAGGAAAAGTAGCGTGGGGTTTTGTAAAATGTGAACTTCCATAAATCTATGTTTGGTTGATTAAAATGTTTGTAAAATTACTTTCTAAATGTATTTTCAAACTAGTGTTTGTGGACTGTTTCAAGAAAGGAAATGCATGGAATATTTGGTGATTACCTACAGAGCTGTGAAGCTCACACTCTACTTATGCCACTGAATGTTGTTAGAATCAATATGTTTTTTTAGATTCATGTTTCCGGTTCAAGTATTCATTTTGAGCGAGTTGGTCTTGTGGTTAGTGGTGACCAAAAGGTTATGTGGAGATCATGATAGTGTGGTCCAATTTTAGTTTTGTACTCATATTTTGTTATGATGACCCATTATTGTATTTGGATCATTTTTAAATTTTATTGACTCTCAGTTATTATTGGAATTTATGTGTTTAGTTTTTTATTTGATCTAGTTTTATTTGTGAAAAATCATTCTTATAGTGTTTACTTTGATGCCCAACACTAGTTTCTAGCTCACGGGTATCGAGAATGTTTTTCGGACCATGTCTCAGATTTTTTCAGATGTCAGGTTGGATGGAATCTCAGTCAGGTTCATGAAAAATACTATTTCATGGACTTGATACTCTTATTGATCAATCAACCTTGTAAATACCTATGTTACTATATTTTTTTATTTTCTTATTTTCGATAATAGTTTTATTTCTCTAACAGGTGTTGAATGTTTTTTCTTTTGTAAGAAAAAATAAAAAGAGAATATCATTAATTCACCCCTCCTCCTTTAAGTGATAAAAAAGATCCTGATTGTTACTTTCTAGTGGTATCAGAGGGAATGTTTATTTTATTGAATTTTTACTGAATTAGGAGGAAATGAAAGGTTGACATGGATATTCAAAACTCAACTAACAATAAGGGGATTCTTAATTTTTTTGAAAAAATAATTAAATATATAAAGGCAAAATGTTACCTTATCTTATGTATATTGGTTATAAAGTTCTTGAGGATTCTATATATGGTTCCCCTCCTTATGTTGACGATGTTTCTCTAATAGCTACTAATAAGAATAATTTTGATAATGATAGGTGAGACATAAATGGAAAAGTTCCTCTCTCTCTGAAAGTGAGTTTCATAGAGTTAATGTAATTAGAATGAATGAAGGCATCTAGTACAATTTGAATAACATCTATGATGAAAATATAAAATTAATGAAATCAATGTTACATATCTGGATATTTTTTTATGAAGATCTTAAAATAGGTGAAGATAAATAAATTTGTCACTTTTTTACAAGGGTTAATGACATTGTAAGAACCCTAATATTTTTCAACGAGAAGTGGGAATATTTTTCTATTTTTTAAAAAATTATTAAAATTATTCTAGATAAATTTGATGTCAAGATATCATCATTGGAAGATAGATACCATAAAACAATATCTTTGGATGATGTGTATAGAATTGTCATAACTTATTAAATGATAAGTGAAAAGACAATAAAAAAGAAAGAGAAAGATTATTTTCAAATCTATTTCAAGTCTACCAAGAAAAAAATATAAGAAGTTACACATTAGGATGAAGCCAATGAATCTAATACAAAAGACATGGTTAGTAAATAAATAGATAAATTTATGACTTTGTTTTCCAAAAAGGTGAAATGAGGCATAAGAAAATAAAAAGGGATGTTTACTCTGATGATATTTGGCTCTAGAGGTATTTTAAATTTTGTTATTAATTTTCGAAGACTTAAATAAGATAAAGATAGTGAAAAAGAGTATATAATTTTGAAAATATATCTAAAAAAGGTAGTAAAATCTAATTCCCAAAAAAGGAAAAATGATAAGAATTTTACTAGACCCAAAAAAGATAAACTTTTTTTATATGTATGGAGAAGATGTTGATAGAAAAGAAGAATCTAAAAAATCTAGAGATGATGCTGCTAAAAACATTATCAGTGTAAAAGTTAATGATGAAATATTCACCACTGATGAAATAAGATGTTATAAAGAATAAAAATAAGAGACTTAGTTAGAGTTTATTCTTAAGAGTTGAAAATGAGAATAAGAAGTTGAAGAAAGAAAATATTTCAAAAAAATCTTGATTATTTTATTGAAGAAAAATAAAAGGTCTAAAATAGATTTATGATCTATAGAAGTTACTTGATGAAGTGAAGAGAATCACTGTTAATAATGAAGGGAAGATAATGTTGAAGGAGAGATAACGTGATATTTTTCAATAAAAACATGTTGAAGCTGATAGAGGAACAAAAAAAATCCAAAACATTATTTAAATATTTGGTGAAAGTTCTAATAAGATTAAAACTTATAAGGATAAATAAAAAAAATCCCCAAAGTTAACAACAAGGTTAGAGATGGTCAGAAGAAAAAATAAGTCAAGTAGATTATGTGTTTGGCCAAAATAAGTGGAGTTAAAAATCATGAAATTACTATGGTTCATATGTCTGAACCAAATACTAATGGAGATTTTGATAAGTATCAGAAGAAGTATAAGTAGAATAATATGATGTTAATAAGTTATTAAAACATTGGCACACAATAAAGATTCATGTTTTATAGGAATAAACTTTATGGAAAATGGGTATATAATTTTGGAAAAAATGTGAGGTACATTGGAAAATATGATTTATATAGATATTACTAGTATTTTAGTGTCTTTGTGAATATTAAATAGATGTGTTGGTTCAATCATCAATACTACAATGAATCTATGAAAAATTGGTGGTAGAGTTTGATGGTGAGTTAACCCACTCAAAGAAGAGAACCTAAGAGAGTCTGTATGAATATTTAAAATAGATTCCAACACTTTGAAAATATTTTGGAATGATTTGATCATCCTAAAAATATTGAAAATGGAAGTATTCTCATGTGACTGGCATAAACATTTTAATATAAAAAATCTAAAAAATCCTTTTGAGAAGGAATAAAAAGGAAAGAAAAAATACTTAATTGTTGAAACTATTTTCAAAGCTACAAAATGAGAATGACCTTGGATATTGTATATTGGGTGTTCATCACACATGAATGAATATTTAAAGTTGTTTAATAATGTGAAATATTATAAGTAAAGGATCGTGAATTTTTGAAATGATGACTCCCCCAAAATCAAAAGCACTGGATCCACTACCACTGAGGAAGAAAATTAGAATCCCAACAGATCCTTATTTGTTGATGGGTTAAAACACAATTTTTAGAGTGTTTCAAAAATATGTGATGATGTAAATGATTTTTTTTAGAATATATGGTTTTATTATCAAATGAATTAAAGCTGGAAAAGTTATTATAAGAGGGAAATAAACCATGGTAAAATTGTTTCATGTTGGTGATGTGAAGAGTTCACGCTATCAGCTCATGCTCGAAGTAAATCATCTATGAATTAAAAATTTATTTTATATTGGTATGAGAAATATGAGAAATATAATTAATAGATAATTTATTCATGATATTATTGATATAGAAATAATAATATATTGGTGTTGTTTTATATTCAAAAAAGAGAAGATTGGAAACTTAGTATATAAGAAGGATAAAATTCAATCAAGTCATCCCTTAGATCTGATACAATTTAACATATGTAGGATAATGATAAATAATTCAATGAATATAGAGAACTAATTTATTTTTTTATTTATGATTTTACTTATGTTACATATATTTTATTTTCAAAACATAAGTTAAAGGCTCTCAAAAAGTTTAAGAGTTTCACTAGAAGTGATGAAAAATAATATAGATATTATGTAAAGAAAATTCGAATAGATTATTGTATTTAATAAATAAATAAATTTTTTGAGATTATATTTAAAAGCATGGAATCCATCATGAATTTAATACACTTAACACATAAAACCATAATAGTGTTTCTAAAAGGATAAATAAAATTTTAGTTGAGATGACATGAGCTTTATTTATTGAACATGACACTTATTTATATTTTTGGTTGAAATATATTAGATAAATCATTAATATTAAGAATTTATGTTTTGATAGTGGAAAATATGATATGAATCTTTATGAGATGTATTAAAAAAACCCATGTTTTAAATACCTGAGGCTATTTGGTATCCCTTGCATTATCAAGTATAAAGGTGATAATATTATGAAGTTTGATCAGAGAGGTGTTGATGGAATCTTTCTTCGATACCATTCTAATAGTTGAGGTTATAAATTTTATAATAATGAAATATGGAATATTTCTAAATCTTCATATTTGATAATTCATGAACATCTAATAAGGAATATTTATAGTTAATTTCAGATATGAGAGGAAGTGAAGATGAAAGGGTTGCAATTAAACAACATGAAAAAGTTATTAATGATAGTAATAATGTTGAAGTTGTGTGAGATGAATATTCTGGTTCATCTGCATCAAGTGATAAGGAATAATTACATTCCCTTCATCCTTGACTATGGGAAAAATTTGAGGTCCAAAACATCATTGGTGATCAAGGGAAACATTTTAAAAGAAGAATAATGTTGAGTCTTGTTTTAAATACTTCTATATATTAACAGGTTTAACTAAAAGATGTTGAAGAATATTTGAGTAATCAAGAGTGTCTTAATTCTATGAAATAATAGTTATATTTGATTTAGTATAATTTTCAATGATAAATTTTATTGACAGAAAATAAAATAATGTTATTGGTGCATAGTGGGTGTTCAAAAACAAGTTGAACGAAAAAGGTTAAGTGATAAGAAATAAGACATGTCTGGTTTGTAAATTTTATCTAAAAATTGAAGGAATTACTTTTATGAGACCTTTACCTTAATAAAAATTCTTGAAACTATCAAGATATTTCTTTTTTGATTTCTATACAATGAAAATATAAGATATTTTAGATGGATGTCAAGTCAAATTTTCTTAACAGAGATATTTATGAATAAGTTTATATTAAACAACCATGTGTATTCATTAATATAAAATATAAAAACTATTTGTGAAATATGAATATGGTTTTTTAGGGGTTAAATCAAGAACCAAAAGATTGGTATTTTAAGTTAGATACTTTATTAAAGTAACTGAACTTCAAAAAAGTAAGAGTTGATAGTAGCCAATACATAAAATAAAATCAAGAGGTTCCTCTCATCATGATTTTTTATTTTGAAAATATCATATTTATAAGGAATGATGAAGAAACAAGTGAGATGTTTTCTCTGGTGATGAATAAGTTATTTGAAATGTATATTATACGAGAAATGAAATAATTTCTTAGATTAAAAATATATCAAGAGAAGAAATTCATTTTTATATTTGAAGATAATTATTATAAGGAAATTCTAAAGAAGTTTATAATGTAGTATTCAATACTAGTTTCTACACAAATTTTAGTGGGAAATAAATTATAAAAATTTAGACAAGGTAAGGATGTTGATCCTAGTATGTTTGGAAATTTCGTTAGAATCTTATTATATTTAATTGATTAAATACCAAATATAATGTTTTCTTTTACATTGTATCATGGTTATCAAAGTTCTAAAAAATAATATCATCTTATTGTTGGAAAAATAATTCTCAGATATATCAAATACATAATTTATTTCAAAATAAAATATGATGGTTTCAACCCCTATAGCCACTAATTCCCAATTTCAAGTTTCCTCCTCTTACCTGCTTCAGCCGCAAGATGTACCCCTCCTTCGGTGATCAGTTTCCCTTATCCTAATGTCTCACTCAAAGGCATTCTTCCTTGGCCCACACCCCAGGCCTTGACTCCCCACATGCTTTCCCTACTATTCCCTTAGAGCTGTCTAGCATGTCGATGGTGGAGGGTTTTCATTCTAGGGCCTTTAATTCTAAAGTTTTAAGGAAGCTTTAACCTGAATTCCATGGAACTTGATTAAAATATTCAGTCTCAAAGGGCCTCCTTTTTCGGTGTTTCAGGCATTGGTGGATTCTTGGGGTCTAGCCTCCTATGTGAGGGTATCCATACTCAATAGTAAGGCATTTTGCGTGGTTCTTTCATCTCAAGAAGATTTTTAAAGGTCTAGTCTTGTAGATCTTGGTTCTATAGGAAGTGTAATCTTAATCTATTTAGGTTCTCTATGGTAGTTCAATATGTATGTGATTCACCTACCACATTGGTTTGGATTTCCCTTCTAGGTTTACTATTACTATTTCACAATGTATCTTTTCTATAGGATATCAGTGACTCTTTATGTACTTTATTATGTGTGAATGATCAGACTCTTGGCATACTAGATTCCATATAGAACCATATTTTCTTGGGGTTGGATCTCTCCCAAACATTTTCAGAGTGTATTATTCTTAAGTCATGTGAGGTTTTTTCATGGTGGAAAATTATTTTTTTACTCTTCCCGATATAATTTTTGTTCTGTATGTCTTATATAAGCGAAATATTCTTCAGATTTCAGAAATCATTGTGTAGGTTTGGTATTTTTTTAGGTTCCCTTGTCTCAGTCACATAAGGATCATATTATAACTACTTATCCTCCTTAGGTTGCTAGCTTTTTTCTCCAGTTTTGTGGCTACATTCAAGTAGGATTTTTTTCTCGGATGATCCTTCTTTTTCTCTAAAGACTCATACATTTAGTTTTCTGGACCAATAACTATAGTTTTTAGTAGATTTCAACACTTCTCCAATGGACCTGTCTCCCCCTCATGGTTTAGAGGATTCCATTTCAAGTGCAGATCCCTCTCCATCCCTTTAAACTTTCTTCCTCTACCCTTAAAACCTCCCAATCTTCCTCCTCTTCCTTACTTGGCATTGGTTGTTTATAACTAATTAAAAATTCCAAGACCTCCAAAGATGATCAAATTTGTTTTTCCCTCTGGTATGAAGGTGATTACGTACCCTCCTTCACCATATATTACCTATTCATTCCACCCCCAGGTGACATCCCTTTGGATCTATCTAATAGCTATGAGGCTCTCTTAGAGGGTCCTTTAAGCCCAATGGTTTCCAAGGATCTGAGCCATCTTATCATCTCTTATAGATCTAGAGAAAACCATCGGATGTCTTCCCCTCATCTATCAGGCATGAAAACCAAATAAAAATATAATATAAATAAATCTCACTAGCCTATCCCTTCCAAATAGTCTATGACTCTAGGATCAAAATTTAGGCATCTCCCTCACCTATATTAACCTTCCTTATTTGGAATAGTCTTAGTTCTAGTGCTTGAGTAAATATGGATTTCATCGCCAATGAGATCCAAAAAAGAATATTATCTGTGATATCCATTTTATAACCCAACAAGAAGGTTCCAAAAATTTCTTCTTTTCTCATATATAGAAGATGAGTTATTTCTTGCATGGCCATCCTAACAACTATAAAATTTGGTTATTCTTGAATTCATCCATTTTTTTGGACAAATTTGATATATATAAATAGTTCATTACTACCAAAGTACTAACGAAGAACCAAAATTATTTCATTTTCTTTTTTCTATATGAAGTTTGATTTATATGGTTGTGTTCCTCCCTGGGAAGTCCTCAGTTATTTCACCTCTGGAAATTAGGCATTGCTTGTTGGGGGTGATTTTAATGCCATTATCAAGCCCTTAGAGAAGAATGGTAGAGGAAAATTCCATAAGAAATCCATCCAATACATTTATTTCTTTTCTTATGAACCAGGATTGATGGACATGGGTTTATGGGATAGAAATATACTTTGTGAAAAAACCAAAAAATGCCACATTCGCACCTAGTGTCTCCTCGACTGGTATTTTTCCAACCCCATACTATCTCTTCTTTATAAAATATTCCGGTCACACACCTAGTTTTATATCCTTAAAATCATTCCCTTATTCTAGTGGATATAAAAAAAACAATGAAGGAAATATCCACTTATTCTTATCAAACAGTTGGACCTCTGATCCTAGTTTCAATAAAGAGGTGATCTCATCCTGGTCCAAACCAATGTACGAAAGATATTGTGTCAGAATTCATAATAAACCAAGATGAGAAATGTAAGATCTGTAAATATGGATCTAAAAGAAAATTTATAAGTGCAAATTAATGAACAATACATCAAAGGAGATTGAGTAGTTGGAGTATTTTCTAAAATAAGGATGGGATGATGAAATCTACAGTTCGCTTTCAGTCGAAATGATTTGGATGGAGGAGACGATCCTAGATTAGGAAAGATCAGTATGTGAGAAGTACAAAGTTCTTTGGTTAAGAGAAGGATACAAAAAATGAGGTTAATTTCATGCATTCCTTAAAGATAGAAAGAAGATTTGTAAACCCAATATTATTATGGAAGATGGTTCCTACTTAAATTATATATATGTGGCTGGAGGAATGGATGAAAACTTCTTTAAATATTTTCTCATAGGTCCTGACCCTTCTATACAGGATGGGTTCCCTCAAGGTAATGCTAATGTTTTTTAATCCATTCAAAACATTGTTTCAAAGACCGATAATTATTTCTTAGTTACTATTCTATATGAGAAGGAAATAAGGAAGGATTTCAATTCTATTAACATATAGAGCTTCCCTAGAACATATTTCATACCAAGTTCTTTTTATGTAGAATACTGAAGAAATTATACTGGTAGTTAATGAATAATTTTATGATGAACATATCTTTAGTGTGGTAGGTTCTTCTATCCTAGTCCCCATCCCAAAGGTTAAGGACTCTTCATCACTCAAACAATTTTGGCCTATTAGTATGTGAAAAGTTTATTACGAGGTTCTAGATGGTGTGATTAACAAAAGACTTTCAAGGAACCCACCTCTCTAGATATCTGAGGAGAAACATGGATTTATAAGAGGTAGGTTTATTTAGGGAGCTATTGGGACATCTCAAGAGATGATTGAAGATATAAAAAAACCAAGGTTTGAGCGTGGTCCTTAAATTTGACATGGATGAAGCTTACGACAAGCATGAATGTGGATTTGTTCTAAGTGTTATCAGGTGTTTGGCTTTCTCACCACTTGCCTCAGATCTCTTATTTAGATTTCTCAGTTATCCCTAGTTCTCTATTTGCTTCATGGGAAATAATTGTGGGTTATTTAAATCTGTCTGGGGTCTAAGACAAGGGTAAATTATTTCCCCAAGCCTTTTTATCTTGACATAGAATTCCTTGAGCAGATCAATCAAAATTAGCATGAAATTAGGGACCATCTGGATCTTCATGTGTGGTCCTTAGGTTCAAAGTGTGTCTCACTTAATGTTCACAGATGACCTGGTTATTTTTCTCAATAGAATCTCAAATTCTATTAATGTTCTCAATAGAGTCCTTGATGAATACAACAAGTGGATTAGTAAATTCATCAATCATAATAATTATAGTCTCTATTTACCAAGATATTACATTGAGAGACATTCTCAAAGTATTAAAGTGAGAATAAGGATTTCCAAAATTAGTTTCCCAATCGATTTCTAAGGTTTCCGCATATCATATGGGATTCTCTATATTCTCCATTTCTACAAGGTGGTTAACAAGATCTCTTCTCAGAAAAACAATTAGAAAAACATGTTCCTTTCTTTTGGAGGTAGAATTAAGCTTGTTAATTATGTACTCACCACCATTCCCATGCATACCTTTTCAATTTTAAAGGTTTATAATACTATCATTAGTAACATTAAAATATAGATGAATTTTTTTATATGGGACTCCCATGCAGGGGGAATATACCACTAGAATTCATGGGTGAGGTTGGCGTGCTCTATAGAAGAGTATGCTATTTGTTTATAGAGAATATCTGAGATGATAGACTGCCTTCATGCATGATTGGTGTGGGAGGAAATCTAAGGGAATATGTTGTGGGAAAAGTTTACGGTTTTTAATTATGGGGATAACTTGGGTATATGGAATGGGAACTATTCTTATCTCTGGATAATGCTAAAAAACTATACCCCTACCTTTAGAGCCATGGAAAATAGATAATAGATCATGGTAGTATCAGTTTTTGGCACAAAAATTGGCCTGGTATCATTCCTAGCTTCCCAAATTGTCTAGCACTAAACCTAACATTAAAGGAATCTTGGGATTATCCTTCTTTTATGCAGGAAGTCTTAAAAAAGGATCATAATGACATTTTTAATCTCATCAAGCTATCTGATGAGGAAGACACGTAGGTCTTTGTAGAATTCTCCTCTAGATCATTATAGGTAAAGGGGTAAAGATATATCATCATTTGACTATTTTGATCGTGACACACAGTGATGATATATTTAGTGCAAGGAGATATATTTGAAGTTTTATTTTCTCTTTTGGAGTATTCAGAATCCGGAAGTTTCCTGTAATGAATAAGTGAAGTTCACGAAGATTTACATGGTTTCCAAATCATTTTGTTTCCATTATCCAAAGGAGTAGTCAATATTCAATTTATTTTTTGAGGGTGATATGGACTCCATAGTTTGGAGCTTAATCGACGATTTCATAGGTGTGTCATACCCATGTTTTCAGATTGACAACTTCCTTCATCTTTGGGTTCCAAGGGATATGCTTCAATAAGATCAAGAAGAAATAAAGTGCCATAATCTTGGTTACATGTTTCCATTGCCTCTAGGAGGCAAGGAACAAAATGTGGCTGGAGAGTCAGGATTGAAAAAATTTGGCTCTAATTTCCAGGAAAAGGTGGCCAGTTGAAGATCTGGGTGATCTTTTGAAAAATTGGAAGGAGGATCAATCTATGAGACACATACTAAAAGTCAAGTAAAATATTTATAGTGTTCAACGGGTGATATATAATGGCCAATGGATTTTATGGGATCTACCAAAACATGGTTTGAAGTTTAATACATATGGGTACTATCTTAGGAGTTCTATGAGGGGGTAGAATTATTTGGGAATTAAGTGGCTTCATAGTTGTTTCTTTTTCTTCCAACTTTGGTCAAAGGGACTCTCTTGAAGTAGAGCAATGGTCCTTGCTCAAAGGTCTTCAATTATGATTGGTGAAAAAAATTGATCTAACAGAGGTATAAACTAATTATATAATTGTTTTCATTGCCTTGAAAGACATTTCCACCAGCCCATGTTTTATAAAATATCGTATCAGGAAATGAAGGTTTCTCTGCAACAACCACATCAGACTGCTTCACTTAGGGTGAGAGGGTATCAAGGTGGTTAATTTTATGGAAATGAGGTCCTCTATTGATTCTCATTTTATTTCTTACTCAAACTTGGGATCACTTCCTCCAAAATGTGCGAGTATCATCAATAGTGATTTTATCATCCTTCATTATTTATAAACCCCCAAAGTTTTCTTTCATGCTATGGTTCCTGGTCACTTTCCTTGAATTATGTATTTTTTATTTCCTATTAATAATAAAAATAAACTTTAATCAAACGAATCAGGAGGAAAGCCTAATTTTAGAATAATTTATTAATAAAAGAGTAAAGTCATCAAAATAGGAGAAAATGGGGTCAATAATGACGTGTGTACTCATCAACATGCGCATCAACATCAAACAAACCACAACATAAGGATGGTGTAATGAAGGACCATAAAGAGAAAAAATCCTCAATCGCATGCTTGGACAGAGCATCAGTAACCTGATTTGCCTCTCTATAGACACGAGTGATAACCAAACAAATCTGTTCGAAAAGCTTGAGACAATCATCCCAGGAAGAAAGCATCCTCCAGGGGACATTTCTTGAACACTTTCTAAGGATATCAACCGCCAAAGTTGAGTAAGACTCCATCCATATGGTCATCCAACCATAAAAAGAATCATACCGAACAAACTTGATCATAGTATATAATTACACATTAATTTCCAAGCCATTTCCTAAAAATTGATAAAAATAGCCTTTAACAAAACCCCTATAAGTGTGAAAAACGCCACCACATCATGAAGGCCTTGGTGCACCTGAAGCCACTCCATCCACCTTAACTTTTAGACACCAAGAGATCTGGGGAATCCAACAGATATGTTTCATCAAAATTAGCTTATTACATCTGCCAGAAACAACCAAAGTTTGCAATATAACCTGATCTGAAATATCATTTCGTATGACTCTATTTTGAGCCCATGTAGAAACAGGAACACAAATATGAAGCTCCCAAATACCAACAGAAATGTGTATAATTATGATGTCAAAGACAAGAGAATTTTGAGCTCTCCAATTTAAATAAACAACCACTGAGACAACAGAAAGGAGCAGTAGTTTCTCCTGAGAGCTACAATTACCTCGGTATATGGAATCCATAAGCTATCTAAAATTCTCCAAGTTCAGATGGAATCCAAAAACACCTTGCAAATAATCCCATAAACTAGATGAATGAAAATAAAATTGAGTATAATAAATATTAATAATAATCCTATAATCATTATCATTCTAAGAACATTGATTTCAAATATCATGTTAGGAAATATAATGTGGAGAGGAATTAGGTAAAGATGGAGTTATTTCTAACAATGGAGAAATTTGCTAATATCTTCACTAAACCATTATTGAAGGGAAAATTTTATAATATGAGATCGATACTAGGTGTTCAACGCCCCACTCTTCAAGGATAAATTATGTGATACCCATAATCTATCTTATCTTATCTTTGGATAGTGTTGTTAAAGGGGGAGATAATTTGTATTATAAATATGTCCAATGGTATGTACTTAACCCTTTAAGAAAGGGTATATTTTTAGGGGGAGTATTTTTTAAAGGGGATAGGTATGATTTTAGAATGTGTAAAGTATTTTAACAAGTTTTTTGAAGTGTATACATGAAAAGTTTTTCTTGAAGTTCTAGAGTTGTTTTTATGATAAATGTTGAAAGTGAATGGAAAAGTTCAATATTTTTCCAATAAAATTATCATATGTTGTGTAAGAAAAGTTTCTTTAAGTCACTTCTTATAGAAAAAATGGTATTTTTATTCAATGATTATTGTTCCCTAAACTGATTCCACTCACATTGGAATAGAATTATTATATAAGTAATCCATTGATTGATTTTTGTAGTTTAAATTATTTATGTTCCTTGGTTGATAATAAAATACAAATGAGGTGATTGTTGGGACAAAGAAATTTAGTGACATTTTTATAAGAAGCTAAAAAAAGAAGGGTTTCTTAATGTGTTTTATTTTATTATATAACTTAAATAACCTTAATTTTTTGAACATTCCCTTAGTGTTGGAAAGGTGAAGTTTATTTAATCAAGTGTATCAGAATAAGTCCACCAAATTGAGTTCATCGGATGGACTCTACTATTATGAAGTGATTGAACATAGTTTTATAATTACATATTTATCAAAGTTTTCTCCTAAGTTTATATGATAATATGTTCATTAAAGTTATACATAGATGATTCTTTTCTATTTCTATGTTTCAAATATCATGAGTAACAAAGGATATCACGATTCAAGATTAGTTTTAAAGAGGTAGAATAATTTTATTTGCTACCAAGATAATGATTTAATATTTTTTGGAGTTCACTAGATAGTTTTTTCATCAATAGGTGTGGTTGTAAAATGATTCCAGTATGAATTTTTATGAAGTATGCTGGACTAAGTTTACTAACTTGATACTTTGTTACAAAGTGCTATCATTCAGATTTTTATAATTTTTTTCAGTCTAAAGAAGTTTTAAGAAGTATGTAATAGTGGTCTATTTATAATGTAATTATACAGAGAAAATTAGATGTAATTTTACACAACTATCATATATTGTTCACCAATTTGACTTCAATTGTAATATTTTTGGAAAGATGGGTTTTGGAAGGATTAATGGACAAGAAAACACAACATTGTTAGATTATGTGAACAAGAAATACCTTTTATAATTTAATCAGGAAATATATTTTTTGATTATGTGTGAATTAAATTGGATATTTTTCAATAGTGTTTAATTTTGGAAAATAAGAAGTATTTGATTCACCAGAAAGAAGACTACATTTTATGTAACTAGATAGAAGTAACCATATGAGGTTCTTCAGTAAATGGTTTCCATGGGAAGGGAATTATTGAAGGTTTCTAACACAAGTTATTTGATATATTAAGTGTTTAAAAAATTCTACCTATATATTACTATGATTTTTTATAGGAGAACTAGGTGGAATTTCATTATTTATAAGAATAACCAAACAGAATGATCAAAGGGATATATGATTTTTTGTAAATATTTAAATATGATGATGAAAATTTGATCATTAAAAATACAAAATATCATTTTGCAAATATCCATGATTCTCACAGTGTAATAAGGACATTTGGTGATGAATATTTATGATGGGTCTTAAAAAAATGTCATACATTTTGGAGGTTTGAATGTGGTCAATAGAATGAAGTCTTTGAGTGGGGAACACAGTATTTGGAGTAAGATAATTGAATTAGATATCTTCCCCTCATCATTAGTTTTTAGAGGAACAAAAAATATATAAAGGAGTGGAGTTTTGTTAAATTTGGGTTTTGATTGTTATATAGTTGGGTGAAGTGATCCCAAAGTGGATAGTTGATCATAATAATAGATTGAAGTGGAATTAATCTCATGAATATCAAATGCAGTCTTTCCATCAGTTGGTATTATATAAATGGTTTGTAGAAGTAATCAATCGAACATGTTTAAAGGGAATAAGATGAATATTCATAAGTGTATTTTGTCGAAATATAGGTGATCGACCAAAAAAATTTGATTAGAAAAATATGGTACAAAAATGAGTCTAATACGAATGAAAATAGATAATATCAAACAAATGATTTCATATAGAATTATAGGAAGAGGTTTGTCCTTACTAATTTATAAGAAAGTGAATATGAACATGTAAGAAGGGAAAGTGAGGATAAAGTACAAGTATCACAATGAAAACATAATGAATCCTGCAACACCCCAAGATTGCATAGAACATTGTTTCTTCAATGTAATTCAATAACTTGCCCTACACACAACACTAAGTTCAAGCACACCATAACTTACCAAACTAGCCATTCAAAAGCGGTTATGAATAGTATTAACTGAATTTTAAACTATATATATATAATCCTTATAATTTTAGAATCCATATTATGAGTTTCTTATATATAATGTAAGAACTAATTAATTTTTTTCAGATAAAAGAATTATTTTTTGAAAAATGCACTTTTAACAACTTTTAATGGTGAACCCTTTTTAAATCCAATATTTGAATCTTTTATATATTCAATTTGACAAAATAAACTTTTTTTTAGAATTGAGACATAATAATTTAGTTTTAATAATTTTGTGGTGTTTTTTTAATAACTTTCATATTTTGAAGAATAGTGAAAATTACTAAATTTTAATTAAAAAAAACTTATTTAATCGAAATAATTAATAGTCATAAATTATGAATTTTAGTGGTTTTAAAGTATATTTAGAATATATTTTTACCATTCAATACAATTTTGGTTATTGGACGTAATTTCACATTTAAACTGAACATAAACAAGTGTCAATATTTTGATAGTTATTATTTCTTAAAAATACGCCTTTTGGTTTTAAAAATGGGAATTAATTTTAAAATAATAAATGAAACTTCTATGTTTTTAATTTCGTAAAATAGACATCATTTTTGGATTCGGAACATCAAAATTATCCTAGGGTTAATTTTTTGTATTTTTCTTAAAATATTCAATTTTTGATGAATAGTGAAAACACTGAGTTATTATCTTAAACCGGATTTTTATTTAAATAGTTATTTATTTTATTTAAATTTATTTTAGGTCAAAATAGATACATAATACCTATATAGATTCAATGTTATTCATTTGATTCAGTATATAATAAATTTAGATATATAAAAATTTATATCGAACTTTTTATCATCTTTTACCCACCTCCTAGGAGCTTTTGTAAATTCACATAAAACATAATTTTACCGCTTCTGTGAGCTGAATTTAAAAAATCCTAGAGACGTAATTAATTTCAAGGAGTAAAATGTGGTTCAATGAGATGAAAATAATTTTTGGTGAATAGTAACTTTTTACTTTTATTTACCACAGATGAAAGTAAATAGGGTAATTAAGGGTAAAAATGATATTAATATTAGCCTCACACATGTCCTAATTGTATTTTACAAGTTTAACTCGACTAAAAACAACCTTAGGAATAAAATATTATCATTTAGGTCCACTTGGATCAGATTAGGACATTTATTATTATTTAATTCAAAGAAGAGTTAAAAGAGTTAAAATCAAAGTTTAGTAACTAAAATATTTTTAATATAGGGTTTTACATAAGATAAATTCGATTATAAATATTCAATAGAAATATAAAAATCCTTACTACATCATGGTATTTTATTTATAATTTTTAGACATTATATAAATAAATTTATTTATGACACAATGATGATGTAGTAATTACCATATTCATGAAGGAATCAAATAAATGGTATTATAAATATTAAAATAAATATAATTTCAACGATTTTATGAAATAAATTTTTTTTTACGTGAATACGACATGTTATTATTGATTAAATGTATTTATTTTGAATTAATAATGTTGTTATTATTTTATCAAAAAACGAATACCAAATAGTGTCAAAATTGACATAAAATAGTTTTTAAACCAAATATTATATTATTAATTGATATAATGATCTTAAAATCCTAAGGTTCATCCTAAAGACTAATATAATAATATATATGACATTAATTAACCAATTGGGGATCGATTGGCAGTATATAGTATGTTTATTAACCATATAGTGTAAGAATACAAGAAGACACGGTAAAAGTAAAATTGTTTAACTTAGAGTTAAATCTAAATGATAAGGTTAAAATAGTAAGATAAACTTGTCTAAAAACTATTGGTTGAGTTTTTTTCAACCTATCCCAACCACATACTTTAAATAATTAATTTTTGAGCCCTTATAAACTGAATATGAATTTATTATAAAATAATATTTTATGTTTTTCCTAAGGTGCCCCTCTCCCCTCTTATAAAAGGGCACTCCCCATTCTCTATAATTCACACCTTCTAAGCCATTTTAATCGGCCAAACCCTGACCAAATACCCTATCAACTGTCCTCCAAGAAACCTAGAGACATTATTTTGATCATAAAGCCAACATATGGAGCCATTTTGATCAAATCAAAGGGAAGAACCCGAAGACGAGGTAATGACTTCACCACCCTCTTTCAAGTAACTTTCTTCTTCCACTTCCTTTTTCTTTTTTGTTTCTATTATAAATTAATAAATCTAGTATGTTATATATACTGTGATGTTATTATAATTTTGGTACAACCAAATTCATTATTCTACACACCCTTTTAATGACTTTTCACCATACGTGCGTACGTACGGCTTACCGTCTCCACATCGTGGTGTAATTGTTATTCAATACATTATTATTTGGATGTGTATAATAATGATGTTTATTTGATGTAAATAATAAATATATCATGATAAGGATTATTTATATATGATATAACAACCAATTATATATTATTTTAATATTAAAAGAATGATATTTTCGCTCGTGCGTACGTACGGATTACCGTCTCCATGACGCGATGAGATTCATTTCCAAGCTCACCATTCATCGATGATTATAAAAATACATATTACTAATAAGTATGTAATATATGACATAATAATGCTACTGGAGATATATATATTTATACATATAAGTATTTATGTGATTACATATATCTTATTCACATACTTCCGTTCAATACTATATGAAAACGACAACAATGTTTTTGCGTAAGTACGGACTACCGTCTCCATAAATGGTGTTTTCCATTTCATATATATGTCTATTAAAAATATTTATATTTTAAATATATATGATATATAAATCATGTTTTATATTATGGAAGTATTTAAATCATGATCTAAGTGATACAATCAAGAGTCACAAGTTAAAACACGTATGATAAAGAAAGTGATTATTACCCGAAATATTAATATAACATGGAAATTATTATTAAATGGGTAGTATAAAGTCATAAATGAATAATGTATGATATCATAAATATTAATATGGTTTTGGTATAATTTAATAACATACTATAGTCTTCATACAGGAGGTTAAACGTACCATCGACTAAAGGAAAGTGCAAGGCAAGGGGTTTTCATCTCACTCCTTATTCCCGTGAGATTCGTGCCATATTGCCACTATTACCTTTTTTGTGGTGTATGTACTGCCAATAATTGTATTATTTGTGTAATACACTTTAATTTATGTTTATTTACATATTAATTGTATGATAACTCTTTCATTGGGTGTATGTTTCATAAGTTACCAAATTGGTAAGGGTTATTTTCTTAATCTCATTATTATCCGAGATTGTTCATGTGTAAGTATTTTCTGGGACATACTTATCATAGATACCTATATTTCATAAAAATGTTTTCAAAAGGAATATTTTAAGGTTTTATGGGAGGTACTATTTAACTAGATCATCATTTTAAATATTTTAAAGATTTATCTATCTAAACCCTTTTAATTAATGTCCATATTTTCAAAATGATTTTAAGGATTTATTTATATGGACATGAATGTTTTGAAATGATAATTATTTTCAAAAGTTTCAAAGTGGTATGAGACACTTTGATTCAAAAACGCCTTTAAATGTCTTACTTTATAAATTGTGTGACTTTTAAATGTTTTCACTAAAATGGATATTTCTCTCAAAGAGTTTTACAAATCATTTTCATCTATGTCAACATCATTTGATGGATTTTTATCTTGTTTGAAGTTGATTTATTATGATAAAAATATTCCATATTGTATTGAAGGTTTTGTGATTTTTTTTGACTGTGGATGTGTTATTTTTAAACCATACATCGTTTATGGTTAAAGTATTGAAATTTTGTATCCTGGTTATTATACGAATGTTTATGTTATGTTTCAACCTTTTCGTATGAGGAAAGTATTAGACATAGTAAGTGACAGGTGGAGCCTGCTATATCTCCTTGATGCATCAGTAGGTCTCATGAGACAACTAGAGATGGAATTGGATGAGGCCCTTTCCCAATTTGATATATGGTTTTGGCCAAGGCCTTAATCATTTTAGAAATCTTGGCCAAGGCCTTGAAAAATTGTTTCAGATTGTCCGGAATTATACATTCCCTCATTATGGAAATAATATTGATGGTTCATGTGGTCATTCGACTAGTAGAATACCCATGATTATGTTTTATTATGGCATTATTTACTCAGGAACATATTGTTTCCATACATGTATTCATGTTTATTATTGGTAAAGGCATGTAGTTTCAATTATTCACCATGCTTAATATTTATGTCATTTTCCACTGTATTACTTACCCTTACTAAGCGTTTGAGCTCACCCCTTTCTTATGTTTCATTTTCCCAGGATTCCAAGAAGTGTATTATGATTGATATGTAGGGTTAAGCTAAAGGGATTAATGGAGTTCTCAAAGAACTATTTACACTGTAGATACCCAAATCTTGATGTACATGGAAATTAAATTACTTTTTCGGAATACTTAGTCCATAACAAAAATAGACACACAAGGACCGTAATAGTTTAGTGTCTTTGGAAACTCGGAATATAATATTCTAATCGTGGTGAAAGATCTTCAACATCTCCCATAAAAATCTTCCCCCATTTTTTTCTTAACCAAAACCTTTCTTTATATCCTAGGGAAAAGAAAACATAAAAGGGGTGAGCTCAAATGCCCAGTAAGGGTAAACATAGAGAACATAAAACAATCCATAAACATTTGAATGCAAAAACTTGAACATAAAATCTAAACATCAAAATTTTGAGCAAATACATGAATCTTGGAAGTACGTATGGAATATATCATAAGGGAACATCAATCATGATAAAATAACATGGGAATAAATCATGTAATTGTGGAAACTATTAAGCACATGTTATGATTTCCATAGTAGCCAAGGCATTGCTGCCATGACCATCTTAGTAGACAAAGTCCCTTTCTGAATCGAGTTAACTCCTCATTTAAGTCCTGTAACACTGAACCAGATTAACTTACCATTCCAGCCACATGTATCTCATGAGATATAAATGTTTACCAAATTCATTGGAGGGAGATACAGGTCCCACCCATCTCAAATGAAATCATTCTTACTTGTGCCATAAAATAAACATACATCATTCATAATAATCCAATGAATAAAATGGGTTACATAAACATCATCCAATCATCACATAATCCATATCAAATAAATGGATATCATTTCATAATAATAAAATTAAATCCATGTAAATCATAGAGATTTTATAACTGAAACATACACATATGAAATAATGTAATCTTAGATGGAAAATGGTTTTAATAAAACACTTGAAATGAATTCTTGAGGAAAATATCCTTTCTTCTTCAAAATCAATTTCTTTTCACAAAACATCATGCAATTTTAAAAGAAAAATATTTTTTTGAAAATAGTTATGAAATATTTTGGAGGAAGCTTCAGGAAAATAAGGCTTTATAAAATCGTAAAAATCCGTTCGTGCCGTATAAGTTAAAAAAACATGCTTCTCGTACTTTTGCCGGAAAAGTAAAAAAAGTACCTCATAACGTAAACAAAAGAAATATTCCTTACATACCATGTAGTAAAAGTCAAAAATGGGTAAAAATGACTTTAAACATAAATGAAAAATATTTTATAAAACATGGACATGGATGATAGAAATAACCCCAGTAAATACCTACGAATAAGCAATCTCGAATAAAAATGAGATTTGCAAAATTATCCCATACCTTAGGTCCGATATGCTTTGTATGGATCCGAACCTCATGTATAATGATTTAAATAATGTCATTGACTTATTAAATAAACATATTCATTGTTATGATATCATATATGTTTCACTTATGACTTTATATTACCCATTTTTTGTAAATTCATTGTTAAAGTAGCGTTTTGGGTAAAATCATTTCATTTATCGTATGTGTTTCGACTTGTAGTTCATGATATTATTACTTATATCCTGATTTACATAATTACAGAATGTAAAACATGATTTATATATAATATATATATTTCAGTATATACATATATATATGATAGATCGATTAAATGAAATGAAATACACCGTTCATGGAGACGGTAGGCCGTACGTACGCATGAACGCTGTTTTGGTTTCCTTATTTAATTGAATGAAATTAAGTAGATGACATACATATATATACACATAAATCCAATATCATTATTATGTAATATATTTCATGATTACTTTATATATATACTTTATAATCATTCATGAATGGTTAACATGGAGAATGAATCTCATCGCGTCATGGAGACGGTAGTCCGTACGTACGCACGAGCGAGGATATCATTCCCATGATCGTGGAATTGAATTGATGTGTTTGTATAATATTTAAGAATAAATATCACTTTGCAATAATAATATATAGTTATTTATTTACACAATTATACCCATCCAAGTATGGTAGTGGTCGAAAACAGATTACACCACGGCATGGAGACGGTATTCCGTACGTACGCACGCGCGATGATTTCATTTTCCGTAGGTTGGATAAATGGTGAAATAAGGTTGTTTCATAAATATAATAAAATATCAGTATATGAGTGATACTGATGTTATTACTTCATAATACAACAACTAAAGAAGAAGAATAAGTAGAAGAAGAAATAAAGTTGAAAGAATCGGTAACAGACATTACCTCATCTTTGAAGAGACTCTCTCAGATATACTCTTAGGGCACTAAAATTGGTCTTCAACAAAAACCAAGACCTCTAGGATGTTTCTAGAGAAGTGTAGAAGATAATTTGGCAGGTTTTGGACAAGATTGAAGGCTCAAAGTGGTGTGAGGAAGAGAGGGATGAGGTGCCCTTTTATAAGGGAGGAGAGTGGCACCTTCGGAATAACTAAAAATATTATTTTATTATAAAGTCATATTCGGTTTTTAATAGCTCAAAATTGACTTATTTTTAAGATAAGGTGGGTATGGGTCGAAATCCTTTCATCCAATAGAATTTAGACAAGTTTAGGTTTCAATTTTAACCTTATCATTTAGATTTAACTTTAAGTTAAATAATTTTTCTTTTATCGCGTCCTCTTGTTTTCTTACACTATAATGTTAATAAACTTACTATAACAAGCCAAACAAACCCCAAGTTGTTTATTATTAATATATATAACCTTATCTTAGTCATTTTGCCGAACCTTAGATTTTTATAAATAAAATAACAATTAATAATATAATATTTTTTTAAAAACTATTTTATGTCAATTTTGACATTATTTGGTAATTGATTTTTGTGAAAATCATAACAGAATGATTAGTTTTAAAACAGTTAATTAAATCAATAATAACATGTCATATTAACCTAGGAAATTATTGGAATTCATAAAAATTCTCAAATTAAATTTATTTGGGTATTTATAACATCAATTATGTCAATATTTCATTAAAAATATAATTACTGCATCACCATTGTGTCATAAATAAATTAAATTATTTAATGTCTAAAAATAAAAAATAAAATAACATTATGTAGGAAATATTTTTAGCTTTTAATTAATATTTATAGTCAAATTTATCTTATGTATAAACCTATATTAAAAATGATATACTTATTAAACTTTGATTTTAACTATTTTAACCCTTCTTTAAATAAATTAATATTAAATGTCCTAATCTAATCCAAGTAGGCCTAAATGGTAATATTTTATTCCTAAGTTTGTTTTTGGTCGAATTATACTTATCCAATAGAATTAGGACATGTGTTAGGGTAATAATAATATCAATTTTACCATTAATTAAGCTATTTACTTTTAACCGTGGTAAATAAAAGTAAAAAGGTACTATTCACAAAAAATTATTTTCATCTCATTGAACCACATTTTACTTACTGACATCAACCGTGTCTCTCGGATTTTTGAAATTCCATTCAAAAAAGCGGTAAAATTAGGTTTTATGTAAATTTGCAAATTATCCTAGTAGGTGGGTAAAAGACGGTGAAAAGTTCAATAAAAATTTTATACATCTAAAATTATTGTAAAATGACTCCAATGAATTACATTGAACTTATATAGGTATTATGTATAAATTTTAATCTAAAATAAATTTAAATAAAATAAATAATTATTTAAATAAAATGTCGGTTTTTAAATAGTAACCCAGTGTTTTCACTATTCATAAAAAATTGAATGTTTTCAGAAAAATACCAAAATTTCACCCTAGGCTAATTTCGATATTCCGAATCCAAAAATGAAGTCCATTTTGAAAAATAAAATTTTCAAATTTCAAAAATTGGGTATTACATTTCATAACGGTTAGTTTATATAACATATCGTTGTTTAGCGAAACTCGGTATTGCGTACAACACATGCTATCATGGAAGGTCGCAATTGCGTGTAATTCAAGCCAAGTTAGGGATGTGTGTTGTGAAAGATCCTTTTTGTGTAGCGTACAACACAAGACATTAATAAAATTAAAAAGAATATTTTTCATAAAATCTCGGGGTGTTACATTCTACCCCCCTTAAAATGAATTTTGCTCTCAAAATTCATTAGGGTTATAAATGGTTTACTACTTGAAAGTTTCTTTAATAGAAACCCACATCGTAAAAAGGAATACCAAAATTTGGATTTAAAAACTAAAGTATGAAACGTAACGGTTACCCAAATTAACTAATCACTGGGTTTCCACATAGGAGAACATAGGTGAAAATATAGATATGGAAGAGAAATCTAAATGTCATGTTCTGATGGAGAGTGGTAGAGAACATGTCTATGAGAAGCCAACAATACAAAGCCATAAATTTGTGATAATCTAGGGTACCATCTGATTCATCGGATATAAGGGTACTAGGACAACATTTTTGGTTTTCAAGATCATTTCCCTAAAGTTGAATAATTTGAATTAGAATAAATACTTACTTTATTTTGGTACAGTCCCACTTTTGGTCATACTTTGAACAATTTCCACTTCATCTCTTAAAGAAATGAATTTGAATTTGTTATTCGTGAAGTGTTAACAGATCGTGTGATAGAATGATGTGTCATTCCATCTGTTTCAAACAAAAGGTTAGCAAAAGTTATCAAATATACACAAGTCAATCTATGGTGAGGTTAATCGTATATGATTCCAAAAATGATCTTATACTTCATATATAATACCGCTTAATAAAATAAAACTAGTTTCTACTAACCAGGGACTTCCTATAGGCCAGTGGTATGTGATAAAGGCCAGTCTCACTTCGGTTGTGGGTTCGATTCCCACAGCCTTGTCCGACGCGATGGGCTGTCGCCCATCCTGCAGGTTGTTATTTTTCTAAAACTACATTACTATAACATCCAATCAATAATATCAAAAAAAACTTCTATCCTTAGACAATACTAACTTATGTCTAACATAATCCATTCCAATATTTAGGCTTATCTATAATACTACAGTCCACTCTCCAAATATAGTGAAAACGATTACGAGAGATTTCATATAACAAGCATGTTAATACAATCGTTGATCCCCATATATCATAAGATATGTCTTGTTGGTCACATTCCAAACATTCCAAGAGCTTAATCATTTATTTTCTTAAAAAATGAATACCCATTTAATCTTAGTGAAAACATGAGTGCTATCAAAAGTTAACTCTTTCCATATACCAAAACCCCAAAATTCTATATACTCAAACCATGATATAACTATTTCCTTATATCAGTCATGTGCTCATGAATAATGTCAAACATTTCATTTTCTCCTTATCCCTTCATTATGCACATATCATCTTCTTTCCAAAAATATCTCAATCACATTCCATGGTTATCGGTACCATAAAATTATTGAAAACCACAATAGACCAATACATAAATATTTCAATATTCCACGATACTATATACAACATTATTTTAGAGTCCCATTACATAAACACTTAATCATTCCACCACATATTTGTCATATTCAACATCGCCAATAGTGATCGCATGTGACTTCCCTATGTCCTTTTCCTTAAGTGGTTGCTCATGTCGATCATCATTAACCCTTGGATTGGGGCATTGATTACTATAATGCCCCATTTCATTGCACTTGAAGCATTGAAGTGTTGGTGGTGCATTCTCTGTAGTCTTTTCTTTATTCACACCATTAGCAACCCTTTTTCCATTACTTTGACACTCAGCTGCTCGATGACCTTCTTTTCCACACTTAAAACATTTTGTAGTCCCTTTAAGACAATCTCCAGCATGCTTCTTTCCACACTTTGATCATAAGGAAACATTCATCTTATTTTCACCATTATTTTGAGATTTTCCTTGAACTCCATCTTTCGTTTCTTGTCCAAACCATGAGATGGATATGTAACACCAAATTCTATTTATACCTTAATAGCACAACTCACAATTTCTTCATAGCTACTGAAGTATCTTATAGCTAATTCCCTTTGAAGATTTGGTTTTAAGCCACTGAAGAATTGATCAACTTTACTTTTAGGTTGGATGATAAAGTCAGATACATACCTTGCAAGCCTTGTAAAATTTGCTCGTATATACCAACAGATTCATCAACCTTTTGCTTTAGTTCAAGAAACTCGTTCTCCATATTTGTTTGAAGAATTCGTGGGAAGTACTTATTAAAAAATAAGTTCTTGAACTTGTCCCATTCCATGGACTCAATTTCATCTCTTGGCCTCGTATTCTTGATAAGATTCCACCATTGATCAGATTCACCTTCCAAATGATATACTGCTAAGATGACTTTATCATGTTCAGAACATTGAAGAACTGAAAATATCTTTTCAGTGGTACTGATCCATTGTTCAGCAACAAGTGGATCAGAAGACCCACTGAAAGAAGATGGACATTTCCTCATGAAGGACTCAATAGAATATTGTTCCCTTCTCTGCTCATTTGGAAGTCCATAATGATTCATAGATTGTGCAAGTATAGCAATAAGATTTTTCCCTCCATCTCTAATAACATTTGTTTGTTCAGGAGGATAATCATTGCATTATCCATTACATTGATCAACACGGTTCCTTCGGGTTCCAGCCATCATCTAAAACCCAAAAAGAATAGTGTGAGAGGCAAAAATCATGCTAGGGAAAATAACATAATAAAGGGGGAGTACCTTTAATATCTAACATCTTAGGTTACCGTAATTCTAGTACTATAACCTATACATATACTTAACCTTAGGGACATCCCTAGACATACCTTAGAAATATCTCTAGGGATCTCACTAAAGTTCTCGCATGCTAGTTCCAAAAGGTTGACTAAACCTTTCCTCTGATACCAACTGTAGAGACCCAAAGATTGATGTACATGGACATTACATTACTTTTGAGGAATACTTAGTACATAACAAAAATAGACACACAAGGACCTTAATAGTTTAGTGTCTTTGGAAACTCAGAATATAATCTTCTAATCGTGGTGAAAGATCTTAAACTTCTCCCATAAAGATCTTCCCCCTTTTTTTTCTTACCTAAATCCTTTCTTTATATCCTGTGGAAAAGAAAACATAAAAGGGGTGAGGTCAAATTCCAAGAAAGGGTAAACATAGAGAACATAAAACAATCCATAAAAATTTTAATGCAAAAACTTGAACATAAAATCTAAACATCAAAATCTTGAGCAAAGACATGAATCTTGGAAGTAAGTAAGGAATATATCATAAGGGAACATCAATCATGACAAAATAGCATGGGAATAAAGCATGTAATTGTGTAAACTATTATGCACATGTTATGATTTCCATAGTAGCCAAGGCATTGCTTCCAAGACCATCTTAGTGGAAAAAGTCCCTTTTTGAATCGAGTTCACTCCTCGTTTCATTCCTATAACACTGAACCGGATTAACATACCATTCCAACCATATCTATCTCATGAGATATAAATATTTAACCAATTAATTGTAGGGATATATAGGTCCCACCCATCTCATAATGAAATCATTTTTACTTGTGCCACAAATTAAACAAACATCATTCATAATAACCCAACGAATAAAATGGGTTTCATAAACATCATCCCATCATCACATAATCCATATAAAATAAATGGATATCATTTCATAATAAGAAAAGTGAATCCATGTAAATCATAGAGACTTTATACTTGAAACATATACATATGAAATAATGTCATCTTAGATGGAAAATGGTTTTGATAAAACACTTGAAATGAATTCTTGAGGAAAATATACTTTCTTCTTCAAAATCAATTTCTTTTCACAAAACATCATGCAATTTTAATAGAAAAATATTTTTTTGAGAATAGTTATGAAATCTTTTGGAGTAAGTTTCATGAAAATAAGGCTTTATAAAACCGTAAAAATCCATTCGTTCCGTATGAGTTAAAGAAAAACATTCTTCTCGTACTTTTGCCGGAAAAGTAAAAAAAAGTACCTCGTAACGTAAACAAAAGAAAGATTCCTTACATAACATGTAGTAAAAGTCAAAAATGGGTAAAAATGACTTTAAAAATACATGAAAAAACATTTATAAAACATGGACATGGATGATATAAATAACCCCAGTAAATACTTACGAATAAGCAATCTCGGATAAAAATTAGATTTGCAAAATTATCCCTTACCTTAGGTCCGGTATTCTTCGTATCAATCCGAAACTCCTGTATAATGATTTAAATAATGTAATTGACTTATTAAATAATCATATTCATTGTTATGATATCATATATGTTTCACTTATGACTTTATATTACCCATTTTGTTTGTAAATTCTAAGTTAAAGTAGCATTTTGGGTAAAATCATTTCATTTATCGTAAGTGTTTCGACTTGTCATTCTTGATATTATTACTTATATCCTGATTTACATAATTCTAGAATGTAAAACATGATTTATATATAATATATATATATTTCAGTATATACATATATATATATCATAGATCGATTAAATCAAATGAAATACACCGTTCTTGGAGACAGTAGGCCGTACGTACGCATGAATGCTGTTTTCGTTTCCTTATTGAATTGAATGAAATTACGTAAATAATATACATATATATATACACATAAATATAGTATCATTATTTTGTCATATATTTCATTATTACTTGTTATATATACTTTATAATCATTCATGAATGGTTAACATGGGGAATGAATCTCATCGCGTCGTGGAGACGGTAGTCCGTACGTACGCACGAGCGATGATATCATTCCCATGATCGTGGAATTACATTTAAGAGTATGTATAATTTTTCAGAATCAATATCACTTTGAAATAATCATATATATTTATTTATTTACACCATTATACCAATCCATGTAAGGTGGTGGTCGAAAACAGATTACACCATGGGGTGGAGACAGTATTCTGTATGTACGCACGCGCGGTGATTTCATTTTCTGTAGGATGGATAGATGGTGAAATAGGGTTGTTTCATAATTATAATAACATATCAGTATATGAGTGATACTGATGTTATTACTTCATAATGAAACAACTAAATAAGAAGAAGTAGAAGAAGAAATAAAGTTGAAAGAATCGGTAATAGACATTACCTTTTCTTTGAAGCACCTCTTTGAGATCTCCTCTTAGAGAACTAAAATTGGTCTTTGAAGATTACCAAAACCTTTAGGATGTTTCTAGGGGAGTGGAGAAGAGAATTTGGCAGGTGTTGTCCGAGCTTTAAGGCTCAAAGTGGTGTGAGGAAGAGATTGAGGATGTGCCCTTTTATAAGGGAGGATAGGGGCACCTTTGGAATAACAAAAAATGTTATTTTATTATAAAGTCATATTCGGTTTTTAAAATATCCAAATTGACTTATTTCTAAGATAAAGTGGGGATGGGTCGAATATTCTCATCCAATAGAATTTAGACAAGTTTAGGTTTCTATTTTAACCTTATCATTTAGATTTAACTTTAAGTTAAATAATATTTCTTTTACTCTGTCGTCTTGTTTTCTTACACTATAATGTTAATAAACTTACTATAACAAGCCAAAAGAACCCCAAGTTGTTTATTATTAATATATATAACCTTATCTAAGTCATTTGGATGATATTTATATTTTTATAAAAAAAATAACAATTAATAATATAATATTTGTTCTAAAAACTATTTTATGTCAATTTTGACACTATTTTGTAATTGATTTTTGTGAAAATCATAATAGAATGATTAGTTCTAAAAAAGTTACTTAAATCAATACTAATATGTCATATTAACCTATAAAAGTATTTTAATTTATAAAAAGTCTCAAATTAGTTTTATTTGGGTATTTATAACATCAATTATGTCTATATTTCATTAATAATATAATTACCGCATCATCATTGTATCATAAATAAATTAAATTATTTAAAGTCTAAAAATTAAAAATAAAATAAAATTATGTGGGAAATATTTTTATCTTCCTAATTAATATTTATAGTCGAATTTATATTATGTATAAACCTATATAAAAAATGATATACTTATTAAACTTTGATTTCAACTATTTTAACCCTTCTTTAAATAAATTAATATTAAATTTTCTAATCTAATCCAAGCGGGCCTAAATGATCATATTTTATTCCTAAGGTTGTTTTTGGTCTAATTATACTTATCCAATAGAATTAGGACATGTGTTAGGGTAATAATAATATCATGTTTACCCTTAATTACCCGATTTACTTTTAACCGTGGTAAATAAAAGTAAAAAGTTACTATTCACCAAAATTATTTTCATCTCATTGAACCACATTCTACTTACTGAAATCAAAAGTGTATCTCGGATTTTTGAAATTCCATTCACAAAATTGGTAAAATTATGTTTTATGTAAATTTGCAAATTATCCCAGGAGGTGGGTAAAAGACGGTAAAAAGTTCAATAAAATTTTTATGTATCTAAAATTATTATAAAATGACTCCAATGAATTACATTGAACTTATATAGGTATTATGTATCAATTTTTACTGAAAATAAATTTAAATAAAATAAATAATTATATAAAATAAAATGTCGGTTTTTAAATAGTAACCCAGTGTTTTCACAATTCATCAAAAAATGAAAGTTTTTAGAAAAATACCAAAATTTTCCCTAGGCTAATTTTGATATTCCGAATCCAAAAATGAAGTCCATTTCAAAAATAAAATTTAAAAAATTTCAAAAATTGGGTATTACTCTTCATAACGGCTAGTTTATATAACATATCGTTGTTTAGCGAAACTCATTATTACGTACAACACACGCTATCAGGGAAGGTCACGATTGCGTGTAATCCAAGCCAAGTCAGGGATGCGTATTGTGAAAGATCCTTTTGGTGTAGCATATAACACAAGACATTAATGAAATTAAAAAGAATATTTTTCATAAAATCTCGGGGTTTTACATACATTGTGTTTTATGTTTGAAATTTTAATGTAATGTTAATGAATTTAATCTATTTTCCAAGACTGCTAAACCGATCGGTCCTTCGGGGCAAATGTATTAAAATAATGCACCGACTTTGGGTAATTGGGGTCGGGGCATTACAAATACTATTTATCTTCCAGTAGTTTTTTGGGATTTGGATTACTTCCATTCCATTCCAAGGACTTGGAACTCTTATTGAATATCAAACCTTGTAAATATTTGTGTTCATGTGGTTGCAATTTTTTTCCTATTTTCTAGAAAGTCACATCTCTAGGTGGTTCATATTTTTTCTTAATTAATAAAATATAAAAATAAAATATCATTGATTCCACCACAACCCCTCTTAGTCACCACACATATCCTTATTGGTCCTTTTAGAAAATGGTCTTTCCTAGTAACTAGATTGAGTTTTCTAAAATCAATAGATATCCCCCATTTATTTGGATTCTTAATAGGAAAAATATCACCCAATTTATTCTTTGATATTTTAAAACCAATATTTTTTTGGAGAAACTTGGATGAGACTCACCCATATGTATTTTAGAGATATGAAAAATAATTCCGGAAACCAAAAAAGTAGTGAATTCGTTTTTGAAAACCTATATAAGTGTTGGGTTTAATACTCATTTAAATTTCCATACATTTTTAGAATTTTTTTATAATAAAATTCTATATATACAAAGGAAATGACTAATTCGTATTTAATATGCTAAATTCTATCCTAAAGAACTATTCTATATTTTAAAGACTCCTAAAATTTAGTTATCTAAATAGTTTAACAATCCTTGAAAAATGATAATATGGAATTTATTATCCTCACCTAATAATTCATACTAGAGGTGTTTAGAAAGTGGTTTAAACTCTAACTCAAGGGAAAATTTATGTTTGTCAAAGATGGTTTATATGACTATACAATATAAATTTCAACTCTTATTTCATTCCATATACTATTAAAATTATTATTAATGTTTGAAAAACTATGTGGCTTTCGAGTCGATTTATAGGTGTGATTTCATATAAAAGTTCCAAATTTGAAAGAACATGTAATATCTGAATTTTGAGTAGAATATTTATAAATTTTAAATCACTCAAAAACTATTTCACATGAAAAATCTGATTTTTCTATTTATAAAATAAGAGGGATCATCGGGTTTTAAGGTTTCAGATGTTTTATTAAAAGTGAAATTAATATTTTTATAAAAAATTGGTTTACCAACCGTAGTATTAATGGGTTCAACACACTCAATGTTGATTTAATATCCAAAAATTTGAATTTATTTAAAACAGAAAATAGTTTTCTCATTTTTCAGATTTAAAATACTTTCATTTAAAATAGACTTGACATTTTCAAATCTAGAGGGATTGAAATAAGAGGTTCCAACATTCAAACACATTTGATATACATCATTTCAAATGACATTTGATTCAATTTCAACAACAATACAAGATTCATTTTCAAAAAATCATTTCGATTCATTACATGTGAAATCTGGAAGAAAATCACTAGAAAACAATCTATCATGTTAAGTTGAGAAGATGAATGACTCTATATTATATTTTTCATAGAATAAAAAATATTAAAGTGAACTACTTATCTTCAAAAATATAATGACATGGTTCCTTTGTGAACATTAATTATGTCCTTAATAGTTTTTTGTAAAGTATACTCAAGAATGAGTGGTGGATGTGTACTTTATCTATCATCTTCTATATCTAAAATATAAAAATTGATATAAAAAATAATGTCTCTTTTCTGAACTAAAATATCCTCTATTACTCAATTAGGTGTGCTTTCACTTTAATTGGAATGCTGAAAGAAAATTGTAGTAGTTTTTAGCTATCTAAACTATAAATATGAATAAATAAATATGGTAACAACATTTGTATAAGTTCCTAATTCTAGAATATAATCATTGAGTTTATATAAACATATGCTGCAAGGAATGGTAAACTTCCATGGGGCTTTATATCTAATAGAAAAATCATTTTGAATCATAGAGTAAAAAGCTACTCTAAGTTCACTTTCTCTATTCCCTTGAATTTCTATTGTACCTCAGGACACCGGGGGGGGGGGGTGAATTATTGTGTATCTTAAATTAAATTTTTTATTTTTATTATTTGATTATATTTAAAGATCTTGTTACCATATTAATAGGTATAGTGTTTAACCCGTATTACTTGTTAGCATAATCATGGATATGAAAAATGTAAAGTAGACACATAACACATAGATTTTACTTGGTTCGCATCAAAGGGTTTCGCCTAAGGAGAACACACTAATAACGTGTCAAGGTGATAGAATCCAATAATATCCACTCATTCTATAGATTAAAATGGTTAAGACGTGGTCACTCAATGACATGAACACCAAATTTTAATGATTTCGGGTTTGGTTACTCCTCACCCAAAGGGACCTCCCTCTTATTCACTTTCATGCACTGGTTCGATAAAGGATGATGTTATTTTATAGGCTTATGGGTATCTTTACTCTCATAATGTTATAAATGAACTAGTTTCATATCTAAATCTTGATAAATTCAATATGATCTCCAAATCTCCCACTCTACTTCCTTCTTTAATCCAGATAAGGCAATCTTCATTATGTTTGAGTTGGATCTTTAGCATCCACAATACAACCAGAACAACAATAAATCCAATATTTGAATTATCATGTCAACCTCATGTTATTCTGTCTCCTCCCATGGAAGTGATGAGCTTCCTCCTTACTATCTTAAAACACTAGTTATAATAATATAATTCCTTCTCTTTGTTATCTTTTATATTCACTACACTAGATTTAGATTCAGTCACTAGAATTCCTTCTACTACTTAGAGCCACTAATTCATACTATATGTATGATTGGAATTCACTTTCTAATTCTTCATGTAACAAGAACATTCACTTCAAACCTTGTTTTAATTTATGTATGATAAGAACATTTCAGGGACATTGTTCTTTTTGATCCTCATAAACTACTTCAAGGTTCTCAATATCCTCTGCACATAATATCACCTTCACTATTTCACTATATTCTATTTCAACAAATATCTTCCTCTTTCACGTATCAATTCTTACAAAATTTTCTCTAATTATTCTTATAATTTAACAGACATATCACATATATTGCATGGAAGTCTCAGGTAAAACGTTCAATTTCTTCATGAAACAATACTTATATAATATAAATTCATTTATAATTCATATTACTATCTCAACATATACTATATTAATGGAATTATCTTCCTTATGATACTCTTTACACGTGGTATCACTATGTCTTCAAATAAAGAAACCACCACATACACACATTATGCCACAATATATAATATTTCTTTTTATTTTTTGAACACTTTCTTTTCCTTAAAATTACTTATATAGTCATGAAAATTTATCCCTTCTTCTTGTAAGGTATTATATATGGAATGAGCCTTCAATAAGATAAATTTATATTCATGTATATTCTTCTTCACATACACTAAAGTATGAAATTATAATTATAATTCTTTAAAAAGATACTCATTTCTTCTTTGCACAATCAATCTAGGAACATAAATCTTCTAACTTAATCTTGAAATTATTAGGTACATAACCATCCTTTATACAGATCACATGGAATACTCACTGGAAAATAGAGCCTCCACCGCTCTCGATCTCTATTTTTTAGGGTCACTCTTTCTCTCTCTCTATTTTGATTCCCTATGAAATTGAGGATTCCAAGGGATATTTATAGAATATTAATGTTGACTTAATCCTATGAAATATGTGGTCATCAACCCATTCCTTTTCTATTGTTTAGTTTTTTTCACCACCTTACTTTGGCTAGCATAGATATTCAAATCACCTGATACCTATGCTTTTTGATGACTAGCTTATATTCTCCATCACCATTCACAAATGTATACTGATTCACATATCATTCATCTACTCCATGTATATATTACAAAACTAGTAATGAGATCAAAAGAATCTCATCCACAAGATCCCAGTATGAAATATGATATATCCAATGGTATGGAGATTCTAGCATGAAGAACCCAATTCTACCAATTAGAAGATGAAGAAAACTGATCTAATTAAATATGTTTATGATATCCAATGGATCATGAAGTATATATTATAGGAATAACTTTTTAATCGGATAAACAATTTTTTAATACCAAGAGTCCCACATATACTATTCCTTCAATATCATGGTTTTTAATAAGCCTGTGTGCTCCATTAGCCTCTCAGGCAACCACAACTTTGGGGATAGGATTATAACATCCCGGTTCCAGAAGCCACCCAGAGGCGCCCCGTACCCGGTTGGTCACATGGACTCAAGCGCATTTACCCGAACACCAGAGGCTGCTGACTAGTAGTGAGGGCCTTGGGTGTTATAGTGGAGAAACTATGCCCTCATTGGCAGAGTACACAACAGATTTAAATAACACATTCAATAGCAGAAGTAGAAAATATCTAACCATAGTAAACAATGGAAGACAAAACAGTAAGCAATTGGAGTACACACACACACACATATATATGAAATGATGAATGATATGTATATGTCTAGAAAAGCATCCAAACAAGTCACAATGCTGAATATAGTACTAAACCAAAGTAAAAAAGAAAAGTAAATAGATAACTCCTCAGCATCACAAGCCATAGCTTGGTCCCTTGCTCTCCAGCTCCATAGCAAGTCAAGTACCAGAAGTAGAAGGGCACTTTCCCTTATCTATACCTACAACAACATAATCTGTTTGTGTCCAAAAGCATGACCCAAATAGGGTGTGAGAAAAAAATTCTAGTAGGTAACCACCAGAAGATCTGTGCCTAACAGTCAGTGAATACATGGCAGGTAAAAGTACAAAAAACAGTAAACAATGAATAGGAAAGTACCCAACAGCAAAAATCCATAGTCTCTAAAATATAATGTACAAACAAGAAAGCAGCCACACAATAAAGTAGAACAAACAGGTAACCCTCTGGGTAGTTCTCACAGCCTAACCCTTATGGTTCAACCTATAGGTACTAGCAACCCTCTAAGAGGCAAACACAGTCTCACCCCTCTAGTTCAACTAAAGAATATATAATATCTGAGGAAGCACTCAATGTCAATCCCCCCTATAGTCTCATATCGAACTAAATGCACTCTTGGGAAGCACTCAACGTATCATTCCCCCTGTGGCCTACTTCAAGGAACTACAGACACTCTGTAGAACTCAACATCAATTCCCCCTGTGGTATCACATCGGATTATAAAGACACTTTGGAGAAGACCTTACATCCATTATCCCTATGGTCTACTACACTTGGTTCTCACATCCCTATGTAAAGTCATCAAGTATCTCATCATGTAACGACCAAATTGAACCTCAAGAACTACTTGGATAGTAGTCTACAACATCTTAGTATAGAATAACAACAATCACACCATCCTACAACTAGGCATGGAACTGAAAAAAGCCTAACAAGAAATACAAAACCAAATGGTCCTAAACCAGAAAAACATGCATGGGAAAAACATCCAAAGCATAATAAATTACCCTATTCACAAACAATATCCTCCAATAAGGCATATAATAAAAGAATGAAAATAATAAGGGAAAAACATGAAACACACAATACCCTGTTCAATGGTATTGGTGGAATTTGCACAAAATACTCAAAGAATTTCTACAGAAAGGCACAAAACACATAACTCGATGTTAGGAGATTGATATAAATGAGCCATGAGGCTTGAATCTCCTTAGAATGTCATATATCTATGAAAATTCATAAGAAGTTCAACCCACGATAACTTGAGAAAGAGGAGGAATTGGAAAACAAAGCTCTAGGAGAAGGAAGAGATTACCGATGCAGTTCCAACACAATCGACAACAGTCAGTTCAGAGAATGGATGGAGGATCTAGGGCTCATAGTAGATCCTCTACTGTATGACATTCTCTCGGTCGATGAAGTTGAAGAAGAAGATGGTTCTGGGGTCAAGATGGGACCCCAGTGCCTTTAATAAATAAAGAAAGTAAAAAACATGTACTTTTGGAGTACACGGAGTGTACTGGGATTTTATGTACTCCTCTTTAGGATACCTCTAGATCACCCCAACATGGCCATGTGTGTGGCCAGGACACCGCTAGCACACGACCTTGAGTGGAAACAGAGTACACAGCATTTACTCATAAAGTACATGGTGTGTACTTTAAAAATTTCAAGAAACTTTTCTTTTCTCAAAAACCCAAAAAAAAGAAAAGAAAAACGTACCATAAAAGAATTTCTGGGTTCTTACAAACTTCCCCCTTTTAAAGAAATTCGTCCCTGCATTTTCATTAGTGCGGCATAGAAGAAGAAATCCTAAACAACTCCAGCCAATGCGATCGTACATCGGCCTCCCTCTCCCAAGTCTCGCCCTGTACTTTCCCATGATGCCATAACACCCGTACCAGAGGAACATAACAACTAGAGAGAACCTTTTTACTATGATCAAAAATCCAGAAACGATGCTCTTCAAACAATTCATCCTCTTTGAGCACAACCTTCTCAGGTTGAAAGACATGAGACAGGTCTGAAAAGTAACATCGGAGCTGAGAAACGTGGAAGAAGTCGTGCATAGCCCGGTACCCCTGAGGTAACTGCAACCGATAGGAAACCGTCCTAACTCTCTCCAACACCTCAAACGGTCTGACGTACCTTGATGAAAGCTTACCCTGTCTCCAAATCCTCTTGTGTCCCAACCTCGGTGCGACACGTAGGAAAACCTGATCCTCGACCTCAAACTCTAGAGGTCGTCTCCGCTGATCACCGTAAGACTTCTGTAGAGACTGTGCCGTAGAAATCACCTTCTGAATCATCTCTATCTGCTCTGAGGTTTCCTGAACAAGACGAGGTCCCAGTAAAGCTGCCAATCCTACCTCCAGCCAACATAAGGGTGATCGGAATGGCCTACCGTACAAAGCCTCATAAGGTTCCATCTGAATAGTTTCTTGAAAACTATTATTTTAGGAAAACTCCACAAGAGGTATATGCTTCTCCCAAGAACCTCCAAAGTTCATAATGTAAGCTCGGAGCATATCCTCAAGCACCTGAATTGAACGCTCTTACTGGCCATCTATTTGGGGATGGTATGCTGTACTCAAAAGTACCTGTGTACCCAAATCCTTCTGAATCCCCTTCCAGAACCGAGAAGTAAAGCGCACATCTCTATCTAAAAGAATGTAGTGTGGAACTCCATGTAGACGTACAATCTTTCAGATGTACAACCGTCCAAGATCATCAAAAATGAAGGTCTACTTGATCAGAAAGAAGTGGACAACCTTCACGTGTCTGTCAATGACAACCAATACCACATCATTCCCTTGTGGGGACCTCAGCAACCCGGTCACAAAGCCCATCGTAACATCGTTCCACTTCCACTCGGGAATGGGTAACTGCTGTAAAAGCCCTACTGGTCACTGATGCCCCACCTTCACCTGATGACAAGTGGACCATCTCATGATGAAAAAAACAACGTCCCTCTTCATACCTGTCCACCAATACTGAAGATATAGGTCACAATACATCTTAGTGATGCCAAGATGAACTGCCCAAACCAATGAATTAAAGTCCCGCATCACCTCCTCGCATATGTCTGCTGGCACCCATACGCATCCCTGGTAACAAAAAATATTATCCTCACCTACTGTCCAAATAGGAATAGGGTCCTCTCATGACACAATTTCCCATAGGACTAGGTCTTCAGAATATGATAGCTGCCTCATTCGTACCCAATCAAGAAGGGTAGAGGTAATAACTACAGAAGATAGGAAAGTTTTCCCCTGTCTGTCACGCACCTACAAATGCATCTCTAAGAACAGAGCCATAAGTTGCTACTCACTGCTGGCCTCCTGAACAGCCTGTATCTGAGTCCTCCCGCTTAGTGCATCAACCACTGCATTTCCTTTCCTAGGTGTATAGGCAAGCTCAATGTCAGAGGATTGAAGATACTCTACCCACCTACACCATCTCAGATTCAAATCACGCTGAGTGAAGATGTACTTGAGACTCTTGTGGTCAGTAAACACCACAAAGTGCTCTAACAGAAGATAATGTTTCCAAAAAACGTAAGGCCTAAACTACAGATACCAACTCTAGATTGTGCGTCAGGTAATTCCTCTCTTGTGGCCTCAACTGCTGAGATCCGTACACAACGTCTCCATCTCCCTGCATAAGCACAACTCCCAGCCAGATATCTGAAGCATCATAGTAAACAGTATAGATCTTTCCCAGCTATGTAAAGACTAGTATCGGTGCTGAAGTCAACATCCCCTTAATCTCCTGAAAGGATGACTCACAAGAATCCGCCCATAAGAATTTCTCACCCTTCTTAGTCAGACCCATCAGTAGTGCTGCTAAGAGTGAAAAGTCTTGTATGAGGCGCCTATAGTATCCAGCCAACCCTAGAAAACTCCACACCTCAAAGATGTTCTTTTGATGATCACAGGAAACTACTTCTCTCACTTTCTCTGGGTTTACTGATACTCCTGTTTCTGAGATAACATGGCCCAAAAAGTAAATATGATCCATCCAAAATTGGCATTTCGAGAGCTTAGCATATAACTGATGCTCCCTCAGTGTTCTCAAAATGATCTCAAGATGGGTAGCATGGTCGTGTCGAGTGTGAGAGTACACCAAGATATCTTCCACGAAGACCACCATGAAAGAGTATATGTATGGATGAAACACTCAGTTCATCAGTTCCATGAAAACTGCAGGTGTGTTCGTGAGACCGAACGGCATAACCATATACTTTTATAGACTATACCTACTCTGGAAAGCTGTAAGAGTAATATCAAATGTTCTAACGCGCAACCGATGATAAATTCATCTCAAATCAAACTTCAAGAACACCTGGTCTCCTTTAAGATGATCAAAGAGATCATCGATCCTTGACAAGGGATATCAGTTCTTGACCATCAACTGGTTCAACTTCTGATAGTCCACACAAAGCATGAGGGTACCATCTTCCTTCTTCGCAAACAGAATAGGAGAACCCCAAGGAGAAGTACTGGGTCAGATGAAACCCTTCGACTACAACTCCTCTAACTGCTTCTTGAGATTCTACAACTCAGGTATAGCCATCCTATAAGGAGGAATGGACACCGGTGCCACTCCTGGCAAGAGTTCAATATAAAAGTCTACCCCATGCTCTGGATGAAAACCTGAAATTTCCTCTAGAAAGGAATCCTTGAAATGATCCACCACTGGAGGAATGTCTAATTGTGAAGTACCCTGGTCATCCTGATAAAGAATTGCAATCTGGGCTATAACTGCTTCTAACCCATGATGCTCTGGATCCGCTCTGCTCGCCCAGACATCCCACTCGCCCTTATGAAGAAAGGATCCACCCTCTGGTGATACGAAACTCACTCTGTGGTGATAAAAGTCGAAAAATGTTAGGAAGAGAACTAGACAGTCCATTCTGAGAATGACATCATAGCTTGTCATCTCTAGGACATTGAGGTCCCATAAGAAGTGATACCAAACCACCTCTAGAAGAGACTCCTTGCACTACTGTACACTAACCATCGTAGGCCCAACAGTGTATCTAGATTCCAGTTATCAGTAGAGGAAAAGATACAGATCCCAAGGATCTCCACAACAGAAATATAGATAAAGCTATGGGAAGCCCCTGTATCAAAAATAGAAGAAGATAAAACTAAGGCTACTAAGATCGTACCTCAAACTATAGAGGGTTCAGGATCCTGCTCCTACTGGGTCTATTCCATTGCAAAAGCCTGACCTATACCATGACCCTATTACCCTACCAGACCACTCTGAGCTAATCCACCTTGCTGTCAATAGAAGACTGGTGACTAGCCACTCTAGACTCGACCTCCACCTCACCCCGAATGGCTGAAAGAACTCTAATTCCCAGACTGGTGAGAAACTGGTGGCACTGCTTCTGAATGAGGAGTCATCGAAGAACTCCTGTCACCAGCTGCTAGTGAGAAAAACTGACAGAAATTCTAGAGGTGACCCATCTTTCTGCAATATCAGCACTCCACTGGGTCTCTCTGGCACTGCGGCCTCGTATGCGCAACCCTTCCACACTAGTAGCATACCACCTAGCTACCTGAAGATGTTTCTCACCGCCTCGGATCACCACGCGTAGACTCCCTCTGACGCTTCCTGCTGTCGGTTTGTAAAGCACTAACTCTAGAAGTAGAACTGCCTTGGATCTTAGTTACGGAATCTCTCAGATCACGCTCTACAATTTGTGCCAGGTTGACGATGGAAGCGATGGAAGTCAGCTTGAAGATATTCACCTGTGAGAAGATCTCCCGTCTGAGACCATCCTCAAACTTCCTTTCCAAGAACAACCCATATCCTCATTGGAGGGGTGTAAAACGCTGAATATCGGTGAAATGAGAGGAATAATCCATGAATGGAAGAGTACCCTGCTCTAGGCTCATGAACTTCGAGGCTCGGTCGGCCCTCAGGGTCTCTAGATAGAAGTAGTCATGAAAGACGTGCTGAAACTCCTCCCAAACCATAACCTGCTGATGGCTCACCTATGAGATCACATCCCACCACTACTTGGTGGAGTCCCATAGCATGTAGATAGCGATCTTGACCCACCTTTCTGGAGGCATCTTGAGATGCTCTAAGATAGTCATCATTGGTTCTAGCCAGGAATCTGTAGCCTGAGGTCCTCCTTCCCTAGGGAAGGTAGAAGGATGCTGCTGCTAGAAAACCTGTATCAATTCAGCCATAGTAGAGGTAGGAGGCAGTGCTCCCAGGAAGGTATACATCTTCCTCAGAAATCCTTCCCTAAAATACGCATCGACGCCAATAAATGGTATCACTACTGGTTCCAAGGCTGGCACAACAGGAGGATCTGCGGGAAGCCCCTGATCCGCCATACCTGGCATCTGATAATTTCCCTACAACTGGCGGACAACCGGAGGACATCTCGGTGCCATGACACTGCATGGTCAAACACACACTTTAGATCAAATGATTAGGGACTGAAACTAGAAACGTAATAAGGGAATAAGGAAAGGAAAGCATTCAAATTTTTTAAAACATGACTACACGACGTTTATAAAAACAACACAACGTGTTCTTTTAAGTCATTATCATGGGCATGTACTTCTTCAAAAACTAGTCGTGTAACATCCAACCCACATGGTGTGTTGTCCCGACACACAGTGTGTACATGAACTCTATTACCCTACCTGAGTCTCCATACATGGCTAACCAACATGGTCCTCTTAATCCTAGAATACATGGCGTGTTCACTAAGGACACAACGTGTAATAGATAAGGTTTCAACGACCCATGTTGTTAGTTACACGACCGGATTCATATCTTACACTACAAGGAATGCTCCATGGGAACACGACATGTACATAAAGTGTTTCCCTGGCCCGTGTTGCTCGTGACATGGACGGGTACTTAGGATACAAGGCACGACATGTGAAAATAGGACACGACATGTGAAGTCAAGGTTTATCCAATCGTGTTGTTAGTCACACGGGTAGACACATGGCCACTACAACATGACGCGTAAAAACCATACACGGTGTGTTCCTGAAGATTTTTTCCACAACCACGTGTTTATTCCCACACCATCAGTAACGTGGTTTAAAACTACATGACATGTATTCCTAAAGTACACGCCGTGTATTCTGGGTTTTTCTGGGCTGTAGGTCAAAACTGCTCCGAAGCCCAGAAACACAGAAAACAAGCATGAAGGTGCCAAATTCCAATCTGTGAGGGCCCATAATCCTCATGAATCAAAGCTTGATATCTCCTACATATCATATAAAAGGAAAAAAAGTCAATGATCCACCAAATTCTGATTCATGAGGGCCCCTAAAACCTCAAGAATCAAAAGTTGGCATTCATTCTAGTAAATCTCTACACAAACCATTTCCTATCAAGCAAAAGGTATTTATATCAAGGAAACTAACACAACAAAATGTATATTTTACACATCATCTATCACAACAACATGAAATCACTAATGCATCCTAGATGGCATGGAAAAAATGCATGACATGTGATTTCTAGCAAGTGCCTATATGATTCATGAGATGGCATACCCTCATCTCATCGGGTTGCAAAAAAATAGAACCTCAATAATATCAACAGTAACATCACACATCATGTGGGTCATTCAAGGTGAAATCAAATCAACTGTCAAAATTGAAAAACCAAAAGAAATTGAAGTAAACGAGGTAGATTGGATTTTCCCTGTACACAGGTTAGCTACTCCTGGGCACAACTTATTACCAAGTACCGATTACATCCTATCCCTGGGTATAGGCTCCAAAGAGTAAGTCCAGAGAAAAGAACTCCTCTGATACCACTTTGTAGTATCCCGGTTCTGGAAGCCACCCAGAGGTGCTCCGTACCCAGTTGGTCACATTGCCTCAAGCGCATTTCTCCGAACACTAGAGGCTGCTGACTAGAAGCGAGAGCCTTGGGTGTGATAGTGGGGAAACTATGCCCTCATTGGAAGAGTACACAGTGGATGTAAATAACACATGCAATAGCAGAAGTAGAAAATATCAAACAACAGTAAACAACAGAAGAATAAATAGTAAGCAAGTGGATCACACATACACACACACCCACATATATATATATATATATATGAAATGATGCATGATATGTATATGTCTAGGAAGAATCCAAAAAATTCACAATACTGAATACAGTACTAAAAAAAAGTTCAAAATAAAATTAAACATATAACTCTTCAGCAACGCAAGCCATAGCCTGTTCCCTTTCTCTACAGCTCCACAACGAGTCATGTACAAGATGTAGAAGGGCACTTTCCCTTATCTATAACTGCAACAATATAATATGTTTGGGCCCAAAAGCATGAACCAAATAGGGTGTGAGATAAAAATCACAGTAGGCAACAACCTGAGATCTATGCCTAACAGTCAGTGAATATATGGTAGGTAAAAGTACAGAAAACAATAAACAGTAAACAGGAAAGTACACAGCAGCAACAATCCACAGTCTCTAGAATATAATGTATAAACAAGAAAGCATCCACACAAGAAAGTAGAACAAACAGGTAACCCTCTGGGTAGTTCTCACAGCCTAACCCTTATGGTTCAACCGACAAGTACTAGCTACCCTATAGCAGGCACACATAGTCTCACCCCTCTGGTTCAGCTAAAGAATATAGACTCTCTAGGGAAGCACTCACCGTCAATTCCCCCTATAGTCTCGTATTGAAATAAAGGCGCTCTGGGGAAGAACTCAACATCTCATTCCCCCTATGGCCTGTGTCGAGGAACTACAAACACTCTGAGGAAGCACTCAACGTCAATTCCCCTGATAGTCTCACATTGTATTATAAATACACTATGGGGAAGCCCTTACGTACATTCTCCCTATGGTCTACTACACTAGGTTCTCATAGCCCTATGTAAAGTCAGCGAGTATCTCATCACATAACGACCAAAGTGAACCTCAAGAACTAATTGGCTAGCATTCTACAACATTTTAGCATGAAAGAACAATAGTCACAGCATCCTACAACTATGCATAGAACTAGCAAAATCCTAACAGGAAAAACTAAACCAAACGGTCCTAAAGAGGCAAAACATGCATGGGAAAAACATCCAAATCATAGTAAATTACCCTATTCACAAAAAATATCCTCTACTAAGGAATATAAGCAAAGTAAGCAACTAATAAGGGAAAAACAGGAAACACACAATACCCCATTCAAGGGTATTGGTGGAATTTGCACAAAATACTCAACGACTTTCTACAGAAAGGCACAAAACACCTACCTCGACGTTAGGAGATCGATATAATTGAGCCACAGGGCTTGAATGTCCTTAGAATGTTATAGATATACAAAAAAATATAATACATTTAACCCACGATAAATTCAGAAATTAGAGGAATTGGAAAACAGAGCTCTAGGAGAAGGAATAGCTTACCGTTGCGGTTCCAACGCAATAGACGACAGGTGATTCGGAGAACGGACGAAGGATCAGGGGCTCGGAGGAGATCCACGGCCGTACGGAACACTCTCGGTCGAAGAAGATGGATAAGAAGATGGTTCTAGGGTTAAGATGTTACCTCGGTGCATTTAATGAAAAAAAGAAAGTACATGGCGTGTACTTATGGAGTACATGGCGTGTAACATGCTTTTCAATACTCTGCTTTATGCAGCCTCCACATCACCCCTACATGGACGTGTATGTGGCCATGGAATGGACGACACACGACCTTGAGCAGAAATGAAGTACACGGCGTGTACTCATAAATTACACGGCGTGTACTTCAAAAATTTCCAGAAACTCCTCTTTTCTCAAAAACTCAAAAAAAAAAGAAAAACGTACCTGAAAAGAAGTTCTGGGTTCTTACAAGGATCCCAGGTACACAACACAACACAACACACACACACACACCCAATTCATGCTACCAAATCTCCCACTTTAATAGTGGCTTTACCACAACTAGTTTTACTATGAACCCACTATTCATACACTAACCCACTTAGAGTGTTCTTCAGTTGAGGTACTCCTATGGTTTCCTTCACAAGGTGGATATAGTTTAGTACTTCACTTAGCTATCCTTGAGTTTGAACTATTTTTTTAAATCCCACATATTCATTAGTGTAACATATTTACACAAAATTCCTTATCCACAAAATCTATAAAAGGATTCTTCTAAATCCATGAAATCATGACGATCAAGTTATTCAATTATATGAATTTAAAATATAACAATACTGTAATCATCACTTCATTATACTTATTTATCATAGATCCATATAAATACTCTAATAATCACCTGACCAAGTCACCTATGTCTTTTATATATTCTCAATGAATCCAATATTAACCAATTGTAAAAATATTACCCTTTATATTTTGTTGACAATATGGATTTTATGACTTCTTTTTTATCCCAATTTTTTAATAAATTCAAATGGTTAGTGTGTAGGGAAGAAGTTATTTTTTTACAATTGAATTATTCATATTTTATACAATATTATACCTTTTCCTATATTCTATTTTCTTCATGAAAGATACCACTTGAGAATACCAATTTTTCAAATCTCATCCATTTAAGTAATGATTTATACACTAATTAACTTGAAGACTATATGTGATAATATAATGTAGAGAAAACAATGTCTAATGAAAATATATGAACTTTATATAAACTATTTATAACATGAGACCAACCCCCTTTCCTATTAGTGAATGAATTGAAGTATTCAGGATGATAACTTGTATCAATCTAAATAAACAGATTAAAAATGTTCACAAAAAAAATCATGTTACCTTTATTTTAAAATTAATTTTATTTTTATCATCAATTAATTAGTCTCTCCCAATTTTTTAGGATTTTATTTATAACATAGGGATACTAGAATATATTCAACATACCACATGGTTTTCTTTTCATACCTCTACCAATAACTTCATCAAGTGTTTCTCTTGAATAACATTTTTTATATGAAATAATAAATTTTTTAAAGATTTTTTGTCTTCTAACGTCCCCCTCAATGTATGATATTAAATAATAATCATCACGGTTTAACCGTTTTTTATAATAATATCATAATATTTATGGCACCAATTTTGTCTTAGATACCAAATGTGATAATAATGGGTTTTACAGAGATAATAGATAAATTTATTCATGATGGTTGAATTTATTTATATTATAAAGAATTATTTTCTTAGGACCCCATGAATTATGTATCACCTTCAATTACCTAAATAGAAGAAAAACAAATATATTGAAGGGAATAAGTTGGATTGTCCCTTACCTCTTTAATTAGATAACTAAGGTTAAGATTTATTACTCATCCCATAAACATCTTTAGACATCATTATGATTTTCCATTGATTTTTCCATACAATAATATCTATAGGAAGTATTAATTTCTTGATCACATAATCTTTCATTTTATATAGAATATGATTCCTCACAAAAACAATAAAATAAAATTCATTCTTCTGTGATTTTTTATATTCCTTTCCATTTCCAACTGATCTTCCATTTGTTTAATCATTCTTTAGCTACACACACCATATTTTTTTATGTAAAGAATTATTTTTCTATATATATTTTTTATCATAATGAGTCATTGTTGTTTTACCTTGATATTAAATAATTCCTATTTTCTATGTAAAAAGTTATAATCATGTTATATTTATATCAATATTTTTTTACACTTTTAATTTGTACCTTAAATGATATTATGGTTATCACTTTCCGAAAAACTATCTTGAATTTTGAGTGTTTATTTAGGGAATTATTCTACTAAAAAAACCTACCATTCATCTCATGGATTTGTTCCATAATTTTATTCCAAAATATCCATTTTAAATATATGTACATGGACAATTTACAATGTTCTATGGTGTGAAATTTCACTCCATAATCGAAGAATCCTTTTCTAAGTTGATGTGACATCCTTAAAAATTTTATTCATTTATATAATTTGACCAATATTTTTATTTTGATTATTCACCAAGGTTGTATTACATTCAATTATTGTTTTATTTCTCCATTTTTGTGGTATTTTCTCCCAATTAGAATTTTAGTTTTACTTGAATAGTACATACCGGTGTTCCTTATAACTATGATCACTATTGTTTCAGAGTCACATATTCTCTCGATGAATTAACACATATTAAAGATTGATATATTAATTATTTTATATGAGTTTTATTTTAGTTTAAATGGATTTATATTTTATTTATATCTACTCTACCAGAATATAAGTTTTCTATAAATTTTATAGATTGACATTTTATTCCAACATTATGTGGTCATGTGTTTGAACTTCCAGTAGTACCAATAGTAGCCAAAAAATCAGATATTTTTCTTGTAGATACAATCTAGTTGGATTTTCTTTCTTTCTTTTATTGAAAATAATTTTACTTATTTTGAACAAAATTGTTTTTATTTTCAATAACGTCATCATCAAGAGACTCAATTATGTAGGTTTTATTTTTCAGTTGAATCGTTTAAAATATTAATAAAGTTTTCATACTATTCAATTTTATGTTTGATATCAATTGTTTCTTTTTATTTCACCTAACATTCTGATTGATATATGAACTCTTTATCAAGTTAGAAGATATCTTCTTCTAGATTATCTATATATTCTAAATATTCATTCAATAGAACACTAATTTTTTATTTTTCAATCTTTCAATATGTAATTATTAAATATAATGATAAATTTCTACCCAAAGGTCAATTTCACCATCTTGTTCATTCTTTTATAGAACATATAACATTTTTTCTCTTAAAATTTCATTTCTTTCTTCTCTATAACATTCGTATTTTCTTTTCAAGATGACTGGACCATAGTAACTGATAATAATTCTTCAATTTTTGAAAAAGTATATTTACCTCTAATTCATAACATATGCACACTAATACCACTTTTATACTTCTGGACACCTTGAGGGGGTGGGGGTGAATCAGGGTGTATCCCAAATTAATATTTTCACTTGTTTGTTATGTTTTAGGACTTTGTTCCTATGTTTGTAGGAATAGTGATCTTCCAGTATTACTTGTCAGCTTAATCACTAAAAGAATAATAGATATGTAGGAATGTGAAGCAAACAAATAAATCACATATTTTACGTTTTTTACCAAAAAATTATTTATCTGAGGATCACACACCAAAATTGTACTAATGTTTCAAAATAGACTAAGATTCACTAGTTATGTGGATTTTATGGTTTGGAAATTATTAATCCAGGGTATACTCACATAATTTACTAGATTTAGGGTTCGATCACTCCTCAGACAAGGGGAAATAAATATTCTTCACCTTCTTAAACTTCTTCGATGAAGGATGGAATTAGTTTACTTATTTAAGGAACTCTTTAATATCATAATGATAAGAATAAACTAATTACATCTCTAATTTCGGTTAGATTATATATGATCTATAAATATTATACTCTGTTTAATTATTCAATAAATATGACACTAACTCTACTATGTGTGATTTGAGTCTTTAGCTTCCATAATATAACCAGAAAAAAAATTACATGGAGAAAACAATTATAGTATTATCCTTTTCTTATCATGTCTCATGATATGAAAGTAATGATATTCCTTTTTATTTTCATTAAAAATTAGTTATTACTATATAATTCCTTCCATTTCTTCTCTTTTATATTCAATACATTGTATTTGTATTCAATCACTTGAATTCCTTGTAATCGAAAGATCCACTTCTTTGTACTTCACTTATGTTTGAAACTCACTATCTACTTCTTCAAGTAAAGATGTACATGAACTTTAAATCTCATTTAATGTCATGAAAGATAAGAACATTCCACAGAAACTATTCATTTAGAACTCTCATAAACTACCTTGAGGGTCTCACCCTCTTATACACATAAAATCACCTTCACTATTTCACCACATTATTCTTTAAGAAATATATTCCACTTTTACATATTAATTCTCACACTATGTTCAGAATATTGTCTTCTTCCTTAAAAAATATCTAAAATATATTATGTGGATGTTTCATATCCACTATTTAATTTTTTCATGGAACAATACTAAAATATTTTTATTGTTGTCGTACTACACATTAGTGTCTCAATATATACTACACTGATGTCATTATATTTTTACAAAACACTTCGCACATGGTATCACTACTCATTTGCACAATGAAATCAACACATTCATATATATAGAAACATCTTGGAGTATTATTATTTTTCATTGAACACTTTATTCTATTTCTTACTTATTATATATTTGTGAAAATTTCTTTATTCTTGTTTTCATAATGTAGTATATGTAGAAATAGCCTTCAAGAAGTCATAATTCCATTCATGGATCTAATTTTTCACATACACTCAAGTATGCAGTGTTGTTTATACTTCCTTTTATGAAATATACATAATTATTTATGAAGTAAAACTTGGGAAAAAACTCTTATTACATGATAATACATGTATTATGCATATAACCGACCTTCATTCATATCACATTTAACACTCATGTGAAAACAGAGCCTCTGCATCTCCCTATCTCTGTTTTTAGTGTCAGTCAATCTCTCTATCAATATTTTAATGATCCATAAAAATGAGCATGTCAAATGGTATTTATATAATATTTACACTGACTAACTCATCTAAAATAGGTGGCCTTCCACCCATTCTACTACCACAATTTTGTCTCATGAATTTCTATACTTTATCAAGATCATAAATACACACCGTGTGGTGCCTTTTTTTATGGTAAATGAAAATTCATCATCAACATTTAGAAACATACCATAATCCTTGTATCCTTCACGTTATATATGTATATATTCAAAAACTAGTTTTGAGATCAAAAGAAACTCTGCCGAAAGATCGTGATATGAAAAACAAAATGTACAATGTTTTAAAGATTCTGAAATGCAAAACCACACACTAGATAAGGGAATACAATGACTACTGATCCAAAAAATTAAATTCAAAAAATCTAGTGGATTGGGTAGCATATGTTTTATGGACAAATTTTTCATTGGATGAACATTTTAGTACACCTAAGATTCATATATCAACTATTTCTTCAACCTCATGGTGCTTAATAATCCCACGTGCTCCCTTATCCTCTAATACAACCACGTCTTCAGGTATTGATTCCTCGCTAAACCACATACACTGGATTTAAAATGCTGTGAAACTCCCTTACATAGTGGATCTTCCACACATGTGTGTGTTAGGTATCAACTATTCACACACTATCCTTCTCAGTTTTGATATATTGAGGTACTCTTATGGTTTCCTTCATAATGTGGATTTATTTGAGTATTACCATTAAATTTCCATGATTTGGATCTAATTTTTTTTGTTGAACACCCAAATATTCATTAATGAAATATATGTACACAAAATTCCATAGCCTAAATATCAAGATAAGAGTTTTCTACATCCATAAAAATCATTATGATCAACTTATTAAATTATTTTCACTCAAAATCTAATAATAAAATAATCATTAATTTATAATACATATTTATCATTAATTCATTACAATCCTCAAATCATCACTACTTAACCATGTAATGAATGCCTTATGTATATTTTCAACCAATCCAATATTAACCTCATGCTTAAAACAATTTTATTTTATGAGATCAAATTCATTTGAAACTTTATACATTTGAATCCATTTCACAACCTCAAGAAAGGGGATATTGACATTAACATTCCTAAAAGTCTCTAAAACTTCCTTATGGAATTAATTTTTACCAATTGTATTCAATAGAGGGTTACTACTAGGATCTGGTAGTGGTTGTTTATACTCTTCTTGACTTTTGAGAAATATTTTTAGAAACATAAGGTCCATTCTCCCCTTTCCAATCTTTCTTGGTTCTTTACAGTAAAGATTGTTTATGTGACATTTATTTTTCTTTGAAAATATATTATAATGTTTAATTAGGTACAAAAAAATTTATATAGTCTTTATTAGGATATAAAATATGTGTAAAGGGTTTTAAATTATATTATATAGGTTTGTGTTCAAAATCCGGTTTGAAATTTTCATTTTTATGGTTTTGAATCTTATATCCATTGTAAAACCCCTACCATAATTAACTAGTCTAACTCATGGTGCCACTTGACCTCATGAATCCCTCCCCCTATGTAGAAGGATGAAAACTAGTGATGATGGACTAAAAAATATAGGGGGATACCATTCTCCCAGTATCAGATATATGTAAAAGTAGCACATAAATTAGAAATCATAAATTATGTAGCATAAAAAATAAATATAAGAAGAATTATAAATAAAATGGAAGAAATAATACCATTTTGTCATGCTATTACACAATAGAATACAATATACAAGTCACACCAGGTAGAAAAATGGATCCCCACATGTGGATAATCAATGTACAAAAGGAAATAAAAGAAAAAAAATAATCAAAGTAGCATCGATGAAAATGATCCATGATTATTTCCCAATATCTCCTATATACATTTAAATATAGTTTCTCAGAAACAGGATGATGTTTCATTTCAATTTACTATATTTCTAATCATAATGTTTTCTTTCACATCGAGATTCTCTTGATGTGTGTGATAATATACATAGAAAGACACCACCAAAATTACCTTAGCTTAAAAACAACAAGTGTAGAAAGTTGTATGCATTGATAAAAAATAATACATAATGAAACACACAACTTCTAAGTCATCATGTGATAAGTATGATAACAAAAAACTCAGTTTATCATCTTTATCCTCATGCTAAAGGAATTTCTATCATGTCCTAAGCAAAAAACTATAACCCTGACCTACACCTATGATTGGTTATAGCCTCATCATGCACCCTGACCCATCCTTTATCACACATAGAGGTCATCTAATACAAACTAACTCAACCGAAGGGTTCTTGGTTGTTTATTTCATATAGGCCAACCCATCCCATGGTTTTATTGTAGGTATAAACATACATGATGAGCCATCTGAGGGGTAATTGGGAGGCCAAATCAAGTAGCAGGAAATATCCAATAAAATTAATCAATGAAAGACATCACAAGAAAGGGGAACCACCTCCTTATCCCATACGTCATCTATCATGGGTAAACTATCACCAACCAAGCCTAAACAGATCCCCAAGGACATATTTTTTAGGAATAGAACCCCCATGGATCCCATAAAATGAAGATGAAATCCCACTTAAAACAAGTGTAAATTGATTTATATGCATATAATGGGTATTCCATATCTATCTAAACCTACCCATTCACTTAAACACTAATGGTAGAAGTATCACAGTTCTAAGAATGCACCATCATGAAAATTGAGCCATAAAAACTTATTCAAATGTCTTAAAATGTTAAGGGAATTTTACCATAGGCATGATGAATATAAACCACCATGAATCATAATCTTCAAAAATTCCAAAAAAATCATTATAACCAATCCGAAGTAGGGAATTAGTGTTCTTATTAAAGTGAAAAAAATATGAAACCAAGAAAAATGGGTATTAAAGTCTAGAACAACATTGGTTTTATCCAAAGAAGGAAATCAAAACTAGTGGTGCATGAAATGGTGAAGAGATGAGTTATTGGAAGTCAAAACCTTACAAAAAAAGATCCATATATCCAATATGTAATAATGGGTCAAGGGAGGAAAGTGTGAAAGTCGAGTAGGGGTTCCAGGTGAAATTATGGGCCAACCCCTTAAGAAAACATCATAAGAGACCACCTCTTATCTACTGAACCATAATGGCTAGTCAGTGGCTCATTAGTTGGCCTATAATGGTTTACCAGCTGGATGGTGGTCCTAAATATCACCTTGGGATTCTAGATTTTCCACTTTCTATATTGTGTGGACTTTTAAACTAGCCAATGGACCTTCTGGAAACATTTCAGCTACTAGATCGACCCCCTTCCTCATGATCCCACTCCCGATCCAACTTTATCCCTCTAACAACCAATAACATATAAAAGTACACATTTTAGGCTAAATTTAAATAATTTCATACCTGAAATTCAAGGTTTGTTACATCTACTACTTTGTTCCATAACAATAAATTTTTTTTATAACTTTTTAATTAGCATTCACTTGAAGTTGGGAAGTTAAACATTCCTTGATTTGATTCCTTATTTTACCAACATTAATAGATAATAGTTCCATTTGAGTAATGAAAGTATTCATCATGTTTTTTCTTGTATTATAGTTTATTTAATATTATTTTTAGGCTTAAATAGGTTTTTCATGATGTAAATTTCTTCCAAAATGGTAATTTAATTTATCATTGATGTATTTTGATTGAGAATCAATTCAATTAGCTTTAAAAAATCATTTTAGTGGTTCAGGATGTCTAAATTTGTTCAGCGATTGAATATTCCATCCTGGATTGAAATTTTTGTTGAGTTTAAAAGATATTTACTGGTTTGATTGAAAGGCTATTCTTGGAATTACAACATAATGTTTTCCAAAAGGCATTTTTATTTTTGAACATTGAAAATTAATATTTCTATTGGTTATAAACATTCCACAGTGAAATTGAAATTTACTTTTTTCTTTTATGTTTGGGTTGGGGTCATAGAGTGTTATAAAATATCATTGGCCTAACTGTAGTGGTAATATCCCTAAGTTTATTCAAAATCATAATATATTCTAAAGTTTAAGTGGTAAGTTATTAACCATATTTGACATGAATAATGCCTCTTATTCCAAATTATTGATCATTTTGGGCCATGCTTATAAATAAATTTCTAGAACTAGTAGGATTTTTATCAACTAAATCCACACTTAGAGCAACATCAATCTTAATATTATCAGTAATTCAATGACTTCAATAGAAATATCAAATCAATTTTTTTTAAATAATTTAATGGTAAGGGAAACTAAAAAATAGTTTTTTGATTATTTCTTATTTCCATGTAATGTTTCACCTTAAGTTTTTTATAATCCCAATTATTTTTATAAAGGAACGAGTCCTAGAAGAAGGAAATCATTTTTCAAGAAAAATAATCTTTAATTCATTCCAATTTCTAATTATTGTTAATTATGAATTGAAAAACCATTCTGCAGAAACTTCTTATAAAAAAATGAAAATATCTATGCCTAATTTTATATCCATATATTCCTCATAGTTTCATGTTAACACAATGGTTACTAAATTCTTAAAGGTTATTTTATAGATCCTCACCTAATATTATATTGAATTTTGGAAGTGGGTGAAGAAATCATATTTTATTTCAAATACAATAGGTTAATCTAGTTATTTTATAATATTGTTTTCATTATATTTAAAAAATGAATCTAATTAATTATGTTTTCTATTATCATAATTGATTATTTTATTTTTAGCAGGGTTTCTTCATGGTATTATATTTTATAATTAACAACTAAAAATAGTAAATTTTCTAATTTATTTATATTAAGAGTGAAAATTTGGTCAATTTTTGGATCTAAAGGTAAGAAATTGAGGTTTTAATTTTTTAACATAAAAAAATTGAATGATTTAACTAAGAAAACCTCCCAAAAATGATACTAGTTAAAGTGGAAGATTTTTTTAGGGTTCCCCTTTCAAAAATAACCCCCCCTAAAAATATAGTATAGTGTTACCTAGGTTTGTATCATGAGGTAGTCATAGACTAGGTTAACTAACTATCACTTTTCACCTGTTTTTAAAAATAATAAAATAAATTAAAATTGGGTATTTTATGGATTGAATAAAATATAAACCTAAACTAAAATAACTAAATTAAAAGAAATTATAGATTGAATATTTTGAAAGATAAGGTAAATTTGGATTGAATAGGACAGTGATTTTTTAAAATAATATCATTAAACAAGTTTTGATCTTTAGATACTCTATTCTAAATTTTCTATAATTATAATCCAATCGTATTTCTCAATTCTCAACTAAATAACTACTAGTGATAACTTAATTCTTTTTGAACATTACACTAAGACCTTATTATGATTACTACTGCCCCTATTGTAGTGATATACTATCAAAAGAACCCAATGTATCTGAAACTAAATCAAATCACTATACTTAAGAAAAGGCCCCACCAAAAAAATCCGAATATTGAAATCAATTACTATACTTCATAAATTTGGATAACCATTCAAAAAAATAATAATAATAATCATTTAAGAAAGAAGAAAAATCCCTTTACTAAAAAAATATATCTTCCAGAGAAATGAAACAAGAGGATATATTTACATAAAAATACGCATAATAGAATAATCCTTAGGTCTCTAATACCACACCAGATCAAGTATTTTATCGAGGAACGGATAAATCAACTCATATTTCCCATTTTTTAGTTAAAACATATCAATGAAAAAAACCTCCATCCAACAGTATCCAACACAATTCACCAATCCAGCGCAACCTTCTATATTTCTTGACCACTTTTCCTATTTATAATCCCACAATATATGGGATATATTTTGAAAATATTTATTGCCATCAATCACTCCTTGAGAAGCTGAACGCACATAAAAAACTTTTACAAGATCATTAACTATTTATAAGTATTATTATTTTAATTTACAGTTAAGATTCTATGATATATTAATTTGTTTTGTGTCTTAAATCCACGTTAAATTCTCCCATGATCCATAACATCACCATATTACATTCACTAAATCCACATTCGAGAGGTTTGGTCATCTTAAATACATATAACATGACTTCTTTTCTTTATGAGTTCCAGAAATTTCACAAAGAAAAACATCGTAATGGAATATCAGAGTCCAACCATAAGAAATTTGAGGGTACCCTGTAATAATTTCATCTCACAATAAATTTAAAAGTTTTATGTGATGAAAAATATCTTAAAAAAAGGGGAAAATATTTTTCATGACAGAAAAAGTCATATAAAAATGGAAATATCATATGAAATATATTTTATTAAAAAGGAAGACATTATTTGAGATTTAAAAATATCATATTTTGATCATAAAGTAATACAAGAAGAGAAACTTTATTAGGAGACTCATGGGAAAATGTTATATGAGGGGAAAATTTAATCAAGAGTAAATTTTTGGAAAATGAAATCATCATACAAGATGAAAAATGCCTTACATGGCTCAAAATTATCATACAATATTCCTATGAAAATGTATTATGATATTAAAAACATTAATAAAATTTGCAATTTCAATTTCAAAATGATTTTTTACAAAAACTAAAATAAAATAAATGATTTTTTAATTATTTTCGAAAATTATTTAAAACACATAAAAATCATAAATAAATCTGTTTTAAATTTTTTTAAAATTTCCCTAAAGAATGATGATATAACATTGAAAATATTAAAATGGTGGGGATATATTCTTTAAAAAAGGCATGAAAATTAATAAAATTAAAAAATCTATCACTTACTATTATTTCATCTCACCCATTCTTTGATGTGTATCCTCAAGTCATTATATGTATTAAGGATAATATACAAATTATAAAAGAACCACATGGAATGAATTGAATAAATTTTAATTTTTTATGCATTATTATGTCATAAGAATCTAATTTTACATAGATAATAAACATTTTTATTTAATATTGTTATTATTATGAGACTTTTTATCTTAAAAATGATCTAATAATCATGTTTTGATGATGTGATATGTTATAATTGGTATCATAATAAGGTTTAGGTTATTTTGGGAATTATTTTAGTAAAATAAAACATAGTAAAACATATAAATCTCATAGGTGAAGAATTTAGAAACTATTTAAACATTTTAATAAATTATTTATTTGTTTTATATTGACTTATGTCTAATTCTAACCTTTTCAATTTTAAAAAATGGTTGTAACTAAGAGAAAATTGACCAATAATCCATGTGATGGAAAATGAAAGGATTATCTAAATAAACTTCCAAATGAAATGAGAGGTCAATTTCAAAACCTCATAGTGGCACTTAACCATTTTTACCAGGCTATAAATAATAAACTTCCCCATATAAAATGTCATGTTTTACCCAAAAAGGAGAAATTCGTCATCTAGTTGTTTATACTCAAATGAACACTGATATTTAGTTGAATTTCTGATCAATATTTTGTGGAAAAATGATTTAACACTGTAGAAAATATTTTTTATATGTATTATTGGTTTGAGAAAGAAAAATTTAATCAGTCTATCTATCATTTAGAATGAGAATATGATCAATGGTACCAATTGATTAAGAATATGAATTTGAAAGATGAATTAGAATAAACTAAGTTTGAATAATTTAAGCACATATTTATTAAAATGTATTTCCCTATAACTCTTCACCAAAAGGTAGATATCTAATTTATATATATTATGAAAAAGGAGTGTGAATCTATTGCAGCTTATATGGTGAATTTCACAAGGCATTCAAGGTATACCTTAGTTTTTTATCAATCATGATTTTTAAAAAATATATTCTTTGGTAGTTTAAAACTACATCCCAAAACATCTATAGCTATCTCAGACATTGGGAGTTATAAATAAGTGTTTTTGTGTGATCTCAAAGTAGAGATACAATTTTTAGAATTGTTTCATGGACATAGAGATAGGAAATTTATGATTGAGTTTCAAGTTATAGGATTAAATGATAAAGGAGGTAAGAATATACAACCACCCAAATATAGAATATATAGTAATAATGACCATTGGAATTGGCTCAAGGGAATGAGTAAATGATTCAAGTGTGGTAAATAAGGAAATCAATCCCATGAATATTTAAAATACATAAAGAAATCGATCAATATGATGAATGGGAGGAATACATAAACCATGTTATAATTATTTAATTATATGGACTAGGGGAACTATACAGGCTAGTGAACCAATCCATGGGCCTTTAAGGGGAATCAATTTAAAAAAACACCTAAATCAAGTTAAAATTGAAAATATTACACCAAGACCACCACCGTTGAGGTGGATAATGAAAACGAAATAGTGTAATGTACCCTTACTATTCACTCATGAATGGTGAAATTTTTATTTTACTCAAGTTCAGTGCATTCCATTAAATACTAAAAGTATGTTATAAATATTTAATCACCTCTCTGACACCTTAAAGTAGAGATATATGTGAAAACACCTAGTGGTGATATCATTGAAACCTAAGTGTTGGAATCTTCCCTAGAGTGTTTGTGGGAATATTCTTTAATAAAATATCATAATCCTTACTTTGGTAGAATTTGATATTATACAAGGAAAATATTGAATCAAATTATATAGATCTCACATATAATTTTGAAAAACTTGAAATATCATTCTATATTCAAGATCATCATATGAATGTAAATATGATTATAAACCTGCATTATAAAACTCCTCAATGGTGTAGGTGTTGATACCCAATAAACAATTATATCTTACTCAAGTGGTTGAGTCAAAAGAAAAAATCAACCTTGAGGATATTCCCATTCGGAGAGAGTATATTGTTGTATTTCCAAAATATTTTCCCTTCCTTCCCCTAAATGGTGAGGTAGAGTTTTTAATAGAACCTATACTCGAAGCTACACCTATATCCAATATCCCTTATAGGATAAACCTAATAGAATAGGATGATTCAAATAAGAAACTACAAGGGAATTTGGAAAAGGATTTATATGACCTTGTCAATCACTATAGGGTACCCCAGTTATTTTTATCAAGAAAAATGTTAAATCAATGTGGTTGTTTATTGATCACCATGAGCCAAAGGATATTACTATAAAGAACAAATACCCACTACCAAGGATTGATGAAATCTTTAATCAAGTTCAAGGAGATCAATACCTCTCAAAGTAAGATATTCATTATAGATATAATAAACTGAAGTCTAATGGGGAATATATCCAAAAAATTATTCCGTACATGATATGTATATGTTGTGTTCATAGCGATGCCATTCAGACTAACAAATGTCCCTAAAATCTTCATTGACGAAATGAATAGTTTATTTACATACCAACTTGATAATTTTTTGGTAGTCATTATAGATGATATTATAATATAATTAATAAGTTAATAAGAACATGAGGTTAATTTATAGATTATGTTGGAAACAATAAGGAATGATAAGTTATATTATATGTTGATCAAATGTTACTTTTGGATTCATCTAGTCACTTTTATGGGGAATGATATTACAAGAAAGGGGATATCTGTGGATCGAATTGTAAAGACCCGTAAAATTCAAGGAAATTTTTTTCTTAATTTCTTTGGAATTTTACAAGAACGCAGTTTCTGACGGAACCTGATTCCGAGGCCCAGTGTGCCCGGAATCATTTGTCGAAGTTTGGCTCGGGTACGTTTAGTGAACGGACGAGCGAGTTTTTATAACTTTTGAACCGGTGCTCGGAATCAAATTCAGATGGCACCGATAGAATCGCAGCGCCGGCATTTGCTTAGAAATTCCTCTTCCGGAGTTGCGTTTGCTCGGGTGTGGTTTTTAATTTTTGGGCTTTAAGTTAAGAAGTAAAAGAAAGTGGTGCTACAACTTTATTTTTATTTTACTTCAAGCCACTTAAAAGACACTTTAAGACAATTTAGCTGAGTTGAAGCGGATAGGGTGCAATTCAAATATTCTACCCTCTTGGTAGGATATTTGTGAGGTGGGGCCTGCATGAGCCCCACCGTTTCTTCCCCGCTAAGTAATGCACCCGCGAAAACCCATCATTATGGATGTCAACTGACGCGTTTTTCTTAAATTCTTAACGCACCATTTAATTGGGAGGTTAACTTTTTTAAATAAATTCTATAAATTAATTTAATCGTTTCTTAAACTGTTTATAAACCATATGTGTAATAATAAAATAAGACCAACACATGGCTTGTTGAGATTGTTCGTTGAGAGGATTTGACAGAATTCTTTGCCTTCTTTTCCCTCCACGAAGAACGCGAAGAACGCGAAGAACGCCGACACCCTCGGAGATTGACGACGCTTCTTCCGACACATTCTTCCCTGCAACAAATCTCCGATCATCAACTGCTTGAGTTCGTCGACGCGACGCCGAGTACCGCGACGAAGCGACGCCCTTCCGCGACGTGACGACCCTCTCTTTCCGCGACGATCAATTCTGCGAAGAACGCACGTGCGACAACTTGACGAGGTAGGGGTTGTTTTGAAATGTTATTACTCCATGTTGTTTTCCTCTAAGGAATGAACGCGGACCAACAAAATTAACAAGTTGGTCCGCGGATTATTTTTTGCGGTTCAGGGTTTATCAATTGCTGGAAATTATGGTTTTGTTTCAAACCGCTAACGCGGTGGGTGCGGACCAACGAACAAGTCCGAACCCACCGCCCCTTTCATTCTTGGTGTGCGAAATGGAGAACGTCGACCAAGCAAGACTGCGCGGGAATTTGGAAAATCGCGGCGAAGGAGCGCGGCCCCGTTGCGCCGCACCGGAAAAACCACAAAGACGGCTCATCCATTTTTGACGTGCGGATTGACGGGCAACGACAAACGGGGCTGAAAGGGCGATATGAGGGTCTTGCAGTGAAGGTCGAGACTCGGGATGAACCTCGGCGCAGACGGAAATGAAAACGGACCATTGGAGCAACTACGGTGGCCCGCAGAAGCTTCCACCGGCGCGCCACGGAGGCACGGCGGTGCCGGAGGCGGCGGCGCCCAGCGCGCCGCCGGGAAAACCCCTCCGGGGCTGAAGCCACGGCGGAGAAGAGGTTCTGCGGCTGCCCGGAACCGCGGATCAGGGAAGCGGAGGCCAGGCCGCGTCCGGGTGACTCGGGGCGGCCCCACGCGGGGCGCGGTTCACATCTGCGGGGGCAGCGCGCCCCCCGCCCTCGGCTCGACCTTAGCTGCTGAGCCGACCCGCCGGTTCGGCCGGGCCGCGCCCTGATCGGGCCGGACTGGGTCCAGCCGGGTCGGACCCGGGTTGGGTCAACTCAGTTCGGGTCGACCCGATTCGGGCCGACCCGGGGGGGGGGGGGGGGGTGGGGGAGGGGTCGGGCCGGGTCGGTCCGGGCCCAGACCCCCCGTTTCCGGACCCTTTTTGGTATTTTGCCCATATCTTGAGGTACAGACCTCCGATCGACGTGCCGTCAGTGGAAACACGATCCTTGGATTGAGGCGGTCGTTTCGATATATTTCACTCAAGGTTTCGGAATACTTTGGGTTCAGCCGGGTTGGTTCGTACACGAAACCAACCGGGCCCTCGGAGCGGAAACACTCATATCTTGAGCTTCGGACGTTCGATTGACGTGCCGTAGACTTTGATGAATTTCTCTAAGTGAGATAGATGTTTTAGCTTACTCTGCCCGAGGTTTGGACGCAGGTGGAGTACGGTCGGGTTGGTTCGCTCACAAAACCAACCGGGCCCCCGGAACGAAAAAGCCAATAACTCACAGACCGGGCGTCCGATTGACGCGCAGTCTATCTCGTTGATTACCTTTTGATGAGACGGAACTTTTGGCATACCTTAATTGAGTTTTGGATGCAGTTGGATAGTGGTCGGGTTGGATTACACCCAAAATCCAACCGGGCTCCTGGAACAGAAAAGCTGATATCTTTCAGACATGACATCCGTTTGACGAACCGTCAGCGACGTTGATGATCACGTTGAGAAATGGTCCCTATGAGTATAACCTATGGGAGTTCGGGGTACATTGGAGATTTGGCCATGTTGGTTCGCACACGGAACCAACCGGGCCTCTGGGACGAAAAGGCTAATAACTCACAGGCTGGGCGTCGGATTGGCGTGCCGTCTGTTGTGTTGAGACCCCTATTACGAGGCGGGCCTTTGGGATAATTCTTCGTGGGACTTTGAGATACTTGGAGTATCGACCAGTAGCTCGTGAAGTGGACCCTCCCAAAGACGAGCGTACGGAGTACAGAGACCGTGTAGCTGGCTGAGACCTAACGACTGCTTGACCGATCGACTCAGTGTGTTTCAAATATCCCAATGGGGAGCACTTGGTTGTAGCGGCAGACCCCCGACGGAGGAGCGCTTGGTTGTAGCGGTAGACCCGCAATACTCAATAGAAGGAGTACCTATGGAGGCTATGATGGGGAGCGCTTGGTTGTAGAAGTAGACCCATGGTGGGAAGCGCTTTGTTGTAGCAGCAGGCCCACAGTACTCAACAGAGGGAGTACCTCTGGAGGCTATGAGGGGGAGCGCTTGGTTGTAGTAGCAGACCCATGCTGGGAAGCGCTTGGTTATAGTAGCAGGCCCACAGTACTCAACAGAAGGAGTATCTCTGGAGGCTATGAGGGGGATCGCTTGGTTGTAGCAGCAAACCCATGGTGGGAAGCGCTTGGTTGTAGCAGTAGGCCCACAGTACTAAACAGAAGGAGTACCTCTGGAGGCTATGAGGGGGAGCGCTTGGTTGTACAAGTAGACCCATTGTGTGAAGCGCTTGGTTGTAGTAGCAGGCCCACAGTACTCAACAGAAGGAGTACCTCTGGAGGCTATGAGGGGGAGCGCTTGGTTGTAGCAGCAGACCCATGGTGGGAAGCGCTTGGTTGTAGCAGCAGACCCACAGTACTCGACAGGAGGAGTACCTCAGCAGTCTTAGGTTTGTTAGAAGTACCTCGGAGTCGTGACAGGATCACTGTACACTCCAGAGACGGAGCTCTTCAGCTGTTACGGTTTTGATAATGAAAATCCTGGTTTGAGCTGAATTTTTGATCTTTGTGTTTACCTCATGAATGAGATGGGTCACTTGATAACTTAGTTATATGTATGGGCATATACCTGGGTAGTTGTTATCCGTTGATTTCATAATCTTTGTGTTTCCTCATGATTGAGATGGGTTGCTGGATAACTTAGGTATATGTATGGGAATATACCTAAGTAGAGGTTTTCTATTGAGATATTCTTTGTTGTTATCCTTGTTGGATTCAGTGAGACCTTGAGGTATCGGGGTCCCTACTGAGTATTGTTATACTCACCCCTGCACGGGCTATGCCCGCACCTCGTTGTGTTGGTTGCAGACGACAAGCAGTGCTGACGGAGGCCGAGTGTTCAAGGACCGGACGGTACCCGGAGGTGGACTACACGACGAGTCAGTACCCGGAGGTGGACTACACGACGAGTCAGTATCTGGAGGTGGAATTCACGGTGAGACGACACTCGAATGAGGTTGACGGGCGAGAGCATTGTGGAGGCTGTCTGTACCTACCCATCAGGTAGGATCCGTGGTGGACGATCCAGGAGCTGCACCATCTATACCTATCCTTCAGATAGGATCTGAGGAGGATGACCCATGAGCCGCTTCCGTTCTTCCAGCTGTTGACTTTTCCTATTGTACTTTGTTCAGTTGTAGTTGTACTTTCTTTTGGGTTTGTATTCTGGCCCATTTACTTTTCAGCACTTCTCTTAGTACTTAGTTTTTTACTTCCTCTTGTACTCTGTGGTGTTTTGTTTATTTTTATAAAGGCAATGCCTTCCTCGGTATCAGGATTTACGCCTTTGGTGCTAGTCGCCAGCCCCTGGCCTTTGGAAGGCGGGCTTGGGGTAGTCACGGCATGGGCCCCGAGGACGGGTCGTGACAAATTGGTATCAGAGGAGTTCGGTTCTACCACAGACTCTGATCTTTCTTCTATGTGAAGCAATAGTGTTAAGCGTATTGGGTGTGGTTATCAGTCGAGGGAGCCCAGTGTTGGTGCGGCGGACGACGTAACCATACACAAGGACCCTGACTTCTGATTTCCGACTTAATGCACGAAAACATTGATTGCATGTGTGTTTCCAGAAGTTTTAAAATGTCAGCTCAAACCAGGTCAGCTCACCAGGTATAATCGTTTGACCGTGTCACGTTGTTTCTTTCAGGATGCCTTTTCTCAGACGACTAGCTAGAGCCCAGAGGGATGTGCGTACTGACAGCCTGTCGAGCGACAAGGCTTCAGTACATGGCCCTCTTGCAGTTCAGGCATCGACGGTACTACCATACGTTGGGCCACCGATGCCACCAGCCCCAACAGTAGGTGATGCACGATACTTGAGTGTGCTGCACGAGTTCCAGCGCTAGAGGCCACACAGGATCCGGGGAGAGACTGACCCGAAAGTGGCTGAGGATTGACTGGAGGCTTTGGTGAGAGTCTTCAGGCTAGTGGGGATGCCTGCATACTTCATAGTGATCTTTACTGTCAGCCTTCTTCAGGAAGCAGCAGGTAGGTGGTGGAGCCACTTGTTCCAGTTTTGCGATGGGATGGCCTTCACGTGGGAAGAATTCGAGACCTTCGTCAGGGTGGAGTTTGTGCCAGTATCTCTACACCCCGAGCATCTACAGGAGCTTCTGCCTATGCTGCAGGGTTTTCGATCAGTTTATGAGTCATCTGTGGGAAATAGACAGATGATGCAGAGGTCCAAGAGGACCAGAGCCAGCTGTACGAGGAGCAGGAAGTGTTATAAATGCGGCAGGAAGGGTCACCTGGCACGTGACTTTCTGAATCCTCGCACAGCCGATCCGCAGGCGTTGGAGGGGCCACCGAGGCAGAAGCAGCGATGAGTGCTTGAGCAACAGTCGAGCAGTGGACAAGGTAGTAGAGCTTCGGGAGCAGGTGAACAGGAGCAGAACTAGTGGATACGTCTTTTTTTACTTCTAGTTCCTTGTTGCTATTGTGTAGTGTCTTTATATTATGACCTGCAATAATAAAAGACCCAAACCTTTGTGATGTTTTTATTCCTATCCTCCTTTGTGTTGTTACTAAGAGGTTCCAGTTTAGACTGTTGAATTGACCCTCACTTGTGAGACATCTACTAGAGGAGACCCATTTACCACACACTGATGCCGATAGTGTGACTCAACCCTTGAGGTGAGAGTAACGGTTGGATCTCTGGGTAGTAGCATCAAGGGCTTACGATATCATCCTTGGTATGGATTAGTACCATCCATGTCGGGATTGACTATATTAGGCAAATGAAGTGGTTCATCCAGGGGATGAGACCAGATTTCTCTTATCGGAAAAGAAGAAATCTTAGCAGCTCTTGTGGGACCGGAGATGGTCCAGGCCACGAAAGAGAAGGTCCAGGTCATCTAGGAGCAGACGAGGACAACTCATAGCCGACATAAGTCTTTTACTGACAGGAGGCAGAGGCCACTTGAGTTTGAGGATGGCGACCACGTCTTCATGCGGGTCTCACCTCGACGTGGATTACAGAGATTTGGCCGAAGCGGCGAGTTGTCTCCACGCTTCATTGGACCCTTACAGGTCCTCAGCAGGATTGGAAATGTGGCTTATCACCTGGATCAACCACCACAGTTGCACCGGGTGCACGATGACTTCCACATATCTCAGCAGAGGAGATACGTGAATGACCCGACGCAAATCTTTGACCATGGGGAGCAGGTCTTTGATGATGGGGCGACTTTTGCGGAGGTCCCAGTGGAGATCGAGGATCGACAGGAGCGGGTCCTATGTGGATGATTGATTCCTCTAGTGCACTTCAGATGGTAGCTTGGGAACCTCCAGGAGAGCACTTGGGAGTGGGAGGCTCAGATGCGTGCTCAGTACCGCCTTTGTATCCCTAAGTTTGTGGTGAAGCTTTACGGGGACGTAAATCCCTGTGGTGGGAGTAATGTAAAGACCCATAAAATTCAAGGGAATTTTTTTCTTAATTTTCTTTGGAATTTTACAAGAACACAGTTTCTGACGGCACATGATTCCGAGGCCCGGTGTGCCTGGAATCATTTGCCGAAGTTTGGCTGGGGTACGTTCAGTGAACGGACGAGCGGGTTTTTCTAACTTTTGAATCGTTGCTCGGAATCAAATTTCAGGGGCACCGATGGAATCACAACGCCGGTATTTGCTTAGAAACTCCTCTTCCGGAGTTGTATTTGCTCGGGTGTGGTTTTTCATTTTTGGGCTTTAAGTTAAGAAATAAATTAAAGTGGTGCTACAACTTTATTTTTATTTCACTTAAAGCCACTTAAAAGCCACTTTAAGCTGCTTTATCTGAGTTGAAGCGGATAGGGTGAAATTCAAATATCCTACCCTCTTGGTAGGATATTTGTGAGGTGGGGCCTGCACGAGCCCCACCGTTTCTTTTTCACTAAGTAACGCATCTGCGAAAACCCGTTATTATGGATGTCAGCTGACGCGTTTTTCTTAAATTCTTAATGCACCATTTAATTGGGCGGTTAACTTCGTTAAATAAATTCTATGAATTAATTTAATCGTTTCTTAACCTGTTTACAAACCGTTGGTGTAATAGTAAAATAAGACCAACACATGGCTTGTTGAGATTGTTCGTTGAGAGGATTTGACAGAATTCTGTGCCTTCTTTTCCCTCCACGAAGAACGCAAAGAACGCAAAGAACGCGAAGAACGCCGACACCCTCGGAGATTGATGACGCTTCTTCCGAGATGTTCTTTCCCGCAACAAATCTCTTATCATCAACTGCTTGAGTTCATTGACGCGACGCCCAGTACCGTGACGACGCGATGCCCTTCCGCGACGTGACGACCCTCTCTTTCCGCGACGATCAATTCCGCGAAGAACGCGCATGCGACAACTTGACGAGGTAGGGGTTGTTTTGAAATGTTATTACTCTATGTTGTTTTCCTCCAAGGCATGAACGCGGACCAAAAAAATTAACAAGTTGGTCCACGGATTATTTTTTGCGGGTTAGGGTTTATCAATTGCTGGAAATTATGGTTTTGTTCCAAACCGCTAACGCGGTGGGTGCAGACCAACGAACAAGTCCGAACCCACCGCCCCTTTCGTTCTTGGTGTGCGAAACGGCGGACGTCGACCAAGCAAGACCGCGTGGGAATTTGGAAAATTGCGGCGAAGGAGCGCGGGGCCGTCACGCCGTGCCGAAAAAACCACAAATGCGGCATGTTTGTTTTTGACGTGCGGATTGACGGGCGCGTCGATCGGAGGTCAGTAGCTCAAGATATGGTCAAAAGATCGAAAAGGGTCCGGAAACAGGGGGTCTGGTGGGAAGCACTTGGTTGTAGCAGTAGGCCCACAGTACTCAACAGAAGGAGTACCTCTGGTGGCTATGAGGGGGAGCGCTTGGTTGTAGCAGTAGACCCATGGTGTGATGCGTTTGGTTGTAGCAGCAGGCCCACAGTACTCAACCGAAGGAGTACCTCTGGAGGCTATGAGGGGGAGCTCTTGATTGTAGCAGCAGATCCATGGTGGGAAGTTCTTGGTTGTAGCCGAAGACCCACAATACACGACAGGAGGAGTACCTCAGTAGTCTTAGGTTAGTGATCAGTACCTCGGAGTCGTGACATGATCACTGTACACTTCAGAGACGGTTCTCTTCAGCAGTTACGGTTTCGATAACGAAAATCCTGGTTTGAGCTAAATCTTTGATCTTTGTGTTTACCTCATGAATGAGATGGGTCACTTGATAACTTATGTATATGTATGGGATTATACCTGGGTAGTGGTTATCCGTTGATTTCATAATCTTTGTGTTTCCTCATGATTGAGATGGGTCACTGGATAACTTAGGTATATGTGTGGGAATATACCTAAGTAGAGTATATTTGTTGAGATATTCTTTGTGGTTATCCTTGTTGGATTTAGTGAGACCTTGAGGTCTCAGTGTCCCTTCTGAGTATTGTTATACTCACCCTTGCACGGGCTATGCCCGCACCTCGTTGTGTTGGTTGCAGACGACAGACAGTGCTGATGGAGGCCGAGTGTTCGAGGACTGGACGGTACCCGGAGGTGGAATACATGACGAGTCAGTACCTGGAGGTGGACTACACGACGAGTTAGTATCTGTAGGTGGACTTCACAGTGAGACGACACTCGGAGGAGGTTGACGGGCGATTGCGTTATGGAGGCTATCTGTACCTACCCTTCGGGTAGGATCCATGGTGGACAATCCAGGAGCTGCACCATCTGTACCTACCCTTCAGGTAGGATCCGAGGAGGACGACCCAGGATCCGCTTCCGTTCTTCCAGCTGTTGACTTTTCCTGTTGTACTTTGTTCAGTTGTAGTTGTACTTTTTTTTGGGTTTGTATTCTGGCCCATTTAATTTTCAGCACTTCTCTTTGTACTTAGTTTTTTTACTTCCGCTTGTACTATGTGGTGTTTTGTTTATTTTTATAAAGGCAATGCCTTCCCAGGTATCGGGATTTACACCTTTGGTGCTAGTCGCCAGCCCCTGGCCTATGGAAGATGGGCTTGGGGTAGTCACGGCACGGGCCCCGAAGACTGGTTGTGACACGCAGAGAGTCAAAAGTTATTAAAGAATATAATATACCCATAAGTATTATGAATATTACATTTTTCTTGGATCACATGTGTACTAATAATGCTTTGTGTAAAACTTCTTATGATTTGATAGCCCACTAACTAGGTTAACATGGAAGGAGGTAAAGTTTTTACGGAATATTGAATTTGAAGTGAGATTAAAAATGTTAAATAAGAGGCTTATTAGTGTGATTATACCCACACTAAGATAAATTGGAGAAGTTTTTGTGTTATATAATGATTCTTATAATAATTTATTGGGTTGTGTACTCATGAAAAATAATAATGTGATTGACTATTCCTCAAAAAAATTCAAGATTAATGAGTAGAAGTGTCTAAATCATGATTTTAAGATAACATCTATGATGCTTAAATTGATTATTTTATGTTTCGCATTTATAATGATAATTGTGAAATATTCACTAATAATAATAGTTTAAAGTATACAATCAAATAAAAGGAGTTGAATATACACTAATAATGATGGTTGGAGTTAATAAAGGACTAAAGTTATTTAATTCACTTCCATCCTAGAAAGAAGAATAAAATTTCATATGATCTTGTCAAAAGTATTACACAACCATTTCCATGATAAGAATTTTAAAGGATCCAATCTTATTAAACATGCAATGGATGGATATGGGAATCATAAAATAAGGAACATCATTATACCTTTATCAAGTGATTCCTCAATTATGGACTATGGAGAGGATATAGAAAACTCAAATGGGGGATATAGAGGTAAAAAAGAAGTTATATTCCCTAAAAAGGTGAATTTATAATAGTTCAACATTTATGAAATTTTCGTGATATTTGGGACATAACTATACATAGTAGTCAAACATAAGATAAATAAGAACATATTGAATGATTCTTATATCCCAAAATTATATATCCAACCATTGAGGAAAAATGTGTATAGATATATATGAGAGAATAACTTCTATAACTATATGAATAATGTGATTTCTAAATATATATCAAATTACTTCATATGTCAATAAGTGAAGGTACAAAAACAAGTCCTAGGGGGTGATGCAACTATCACAAATATATATATGGAAATGGGAAAACATCACCTTTAATTTTTTCCACTAGTATTCTAAATACATACAAAATAAATAATGACATATGGATTGTAATATATCTAATTACAAATAACAATCACTTCATATCCATTTCAAAGCACTCATCACTTGGCAAACTTTTAAAGACACACATTAGAGAAGTGGAGAGGTTATATGAAACACCACTATAAATACAATATGATAAAGATATAAGGTTCACCTCAATGTTTTGAAAAACCCTTTAACATGACTTGAACCAAGAGTTAAACTTTAGTATAGCCTATCACCCTAAGACTGACGGATAATCTAAAAGGACTATCCAAAAACCCAAGGATATACTAAATACCTACTCTATAGACTTCAACGGTGGTTGGGATTAAATATTCCTTTGATAGAGTTATTATAAAGTAATAGATTTAAATGAGAAATTCATATGAAACATTATAAATCCATATATGGAAAGAATTTTATCACTCCAACATGCCATGATAAAGTTAGAGGGCATAATCTATTAGGACCTGAACTGGTCAAAGAAATGATTGAGAAGGATAGATAAATTAAATAATATATTAGGGTAACATAGAGTTTCAAAAATTTCTATGTTGACAAATTTTTATGAGACATTACGTTTAAATTTTTGGATAATGTGTTCCTTTATATATCCACATAGAAGAGAATAATAAGGTTTGAGAAAATGGGAAAGCTAATACCATGATACATTGGCCCCTTTGATATCCTTGATCACACCAGATCTAGTACCTATTAAAAAACACTCCCACTAAACCTATCTGAAGTGAATGACATGTTTGATGTATCTATCCTAAGTAAGTACATACCATATCCATCACATGTACTAAAAACATAGGTAGGTATTGTTTTAGAATGATATATCATACAAGGAGAATCTAATAGAGATATTGGACAATAGAGACAAATTTCTACTCCAAAAGACAAATCCACTTGTCAATGTACATTAGTGGAGCCATTTGTATGAAGAAGAAACATGGGAACCTGAGGATACAATGAAAAAAAGTACCATCATCTATTCTCAACCAAAGAAATCAGTTAAAATTTTTTGGATGAAATTTCTAAAAGGTAAAAAATGAAACGACCCATACATTAATATAAGGAATTATGATTTTGATTAAACATGTTTCATATTTAGTAATATAGTATAATATAAAAAAATTTACCATATAATAAAAAAAATTAATGTTTAGAAATTTAGTCGTTCTATAAAAATTGATAATTTATTTCAGTAAATATGTATTTTATTTTAAAATTAAATTTAAAGTATTTAGAAAATTATTTTGTTTAAATGAATGTTCATCATCGAAGTTACTTTTTACTGAGAAAATAACACAGTCCAGAAAAAAAAATAGAAAAAACAAAAACAAACAACATACAGGGGTCTGAAATAGTGCAAACCGAGGGCATCCCCTATAATCAAATTGACCCCTTCGAGATTCAAAGTGAAAAAATCATGCAGCGAGACTATGTCAGGACCCAGAACATCCATAGAAGCAAGGTGATCCACCACTTGGTTACCCTCACCCCACAAATGACTGATTCTCATACCATTAGAAATCATTCCTTTGAACTTGTTGATAATATAGAAGATGGACCATGGAGGAGGGAAAATATCATTGAGGGCATCATGAAGAATTTTCGAATCACTTTTAACCTCAACTACATCAATATCCTTCTGGTGGAAAAGGGTAATACCTGTAAACATAGCCTTGGCTTCCGCCTGGAGGGAGGATCCATACCCTAACTGAGAGGAAAATGCCATAAAGGCTGAACCCCATTAGTCCCACACCACACCGCCTCCACACAGGGCACCCGATAAACAGGACCCGCCAGTATTGGGTTTGAGACCTCCTGAGGGAAGAGACCACTGGACCCAAGATCCTATACCAATAGACAACTGAGTTCCATGGGAGTGCGATCCCATCCAGCTGAAAGATGGATTATAGTGCCAGGAGGTGAAGAGGCAAACTAGATATGAAAGAATGCAAATGAAATTAATTTTATGATTTCATCTGGAAATTATAAGGACATAAACATTTATAAATAATTTTTCTCAACAAAAAATATTTACTTAAGGATTAAAATAATGAATTTAAAAATAATATTTATAATTTATAATCTTATGTTTAATGTTCTGGAAACTAATTTATATTTTTTTCGATATGTTTTTTGATTCATTACCTTTAAATAACTGTTTCCACGATTACATTTGGGGTTATATTGGTTTTAAAGACAAATAACTCCATTTTTAATTAAAAATAATTTTTTATGAATTGAAACTCTTCATAATTAATTTTTTTAAATGGTAAAATAATCAATATTTTCACCCAAAAATACCTCTCTCTTGAAGTATAAATACCCCCATCACTTCCCTGGGAAAATTATTTCCCATACACTTCTCAAATCTAATGATTTACCCATATCTACTATCCTAAGCCTCATAGTACCCTTAATAACATCCTATTGTTACTGAACCCTAATCCATAAAGGCTTTAACAAAGGTGTAGATATTCAATGAAGAGGAAAACTTGATTCTATTTCATTGTTTTTTCTCTATTCTCCCTTATACTCTCCCAATAAATATCCCCTTTTATACCTTTCTAAAATATTTCATATATAAGGATATAAAATTTTAATTTTATTATGACACTAAAACACATATTTTAATCAATTTATCATATATACAATCTCTATATCTCTTTTAATATGTCTTGTTAATTATTATTTCCATATCATTATCAGGATTTTGTCAATAATTTACTTATCACCATATACATGGATGATTAGTGAAGGTTATATAATATAAATTAATTTTAATTAATTTTAATATTATATAAATAATTTCACAAGATGATAAATTATAAAAAATAAAAATACTTAAATCAAAACAAAATAGGAAAATTTAAAAGAAAACATGATTTCAAGCCATTATCTATTCAAATGAAATTATAATAAATAAATACTAACAATTTTAAATTATAAAAAATGAAATTAATGAATTTAATTCACTTCTATAAGCATGTTTTAATAAAAATATGTTTATGCATATTATGTATAAAAATATTGCAATCGTTGTTCAAATTTTATGAAATAATGATTTGTATACAAATATTATGTATTATCATAATTCTAGCTTTGCTCACAACTTAGGAGTGGGATTTTACCAAAATGTTAAAGTGTTTCATTATTATGAAATTTTCACAATCAATGCCATTTTTAAATTATTCCATCATGAATTTAATTATGATTATTTTCTTATGATATGATAAAAGTGATTATGCTTACCCATGTATAATATTGTTTTATTTATCATGTTTTTTTCCTTTATTCCTTCACCTAGTAGGCTTTTATATTTCCCCTTATTTTTTATACATTTTAGGTGACTATATTTACTAAGGTGAATATAAAATATCATCAGAGGACCATGCTGAAAGAATTAAAAAAATTTCAATGTATTATGCATGATTATGTTGTATAAACCTAATTTTACCATGGTCCTGAATGTTATAATTATATATTATTTTTATTATATTTTTTATCTTAAAACATATATTATAATAATGTAAAAAAGATATGGGACATTATATCCATGGACAATGTTGAATCTCTCATTACATGAGATTGATTATTCCACCATCCAAGACATGCTAGTGCCTCAGGGTATAAAGGAGCTAGGAGAAGAGATCTATAGATGGAGTGGTTAAACTAAGTATTAAACATGCTTGAATAATCACTATCACAAGGGAATAGTCTATTTAAATATCATCTTAGAAAATAACTAATGATTTTTTGCATTCACTCATACATTATAAAATGCATAGGTGAATGCGGATATCGATTAAAATAATTGTAACCCTAGTCCATGGAGACACCCATTCATTTCATCTTACGAATCATCTCTATTTAATGGTATCCAAAAATGGAAGGAACTGAAATTAAAAATATTATAACCTATACTCGAAGATCATATTATGTTTTTGTATATCATACTATATGATTATGTATATAATACTCCATAAGATATCATCCAATCATAAAATACAATTGGATGAGGAAGTGACATGAAATCTCTATTTTATGCCATATGATACACCCGATCATCCCCTATGATATAGTAATCATATATCACATGTATATGGTATTTAGGGAACATCCCCTTTAATCGTACACTTTCATTAAATCCTCATAGAATTTTTGTCATTTCATCTTATACTATATCATATAAAATAACTTTTGAAACCATATACAAAAGCTTTTTTGGATATTTTCTGAAACCCTTTTGAAAAGATATCATTAACATAACCTTGTATTATAAAAAATTTAATACCTTTTGAGTAACCATCTAAAAATTGTTTGGATACAGTACATTTTAGAGTAACTCTTTGATTTAAACCAAATCCCAATTTAGTCAACTATAAAGTGTGAGCCCATGGGTGTTCGTAGAGTTGATAAAAAAATATGAATCACTACATCCCTAAATTCTTGAAAAGAGTGACCTAAATAAAATCATCAATGTCAATCAATCTATAAATGCATTTTTAATTATCTCCAATATAAAAATTTATCTCCATACCTTTTTACACCAACTGCATTATATGTAAGAGCACATTCTCACAAACTCCCTTTTTCTTTGACATCAAGTGACCATGGAACAAAATGTATGTCCATACTATATATACTAATCAAATTTTATTGAATCTCTAAGTGTAGATTGACTAGGTCAATGAATACATCCTTTTTTATTTACCTTTATGAATGAACACATCACATATCTCTCAACCAAATAAATTAGCACATCTTACATACTATCTAGGTGAAACCACCCCTGAATGGCTAATAATAAATTATTTACTGAGTTGGGCATAAAATTAGGATGGTTCTCAGTCTATTTTTCTCACCAACCTTAGGTATTGGGGCTCTAAATATGATATATGCAACCATAGTATACAATATACATAGTTTATGGCCCTTAATAAGGTATAATTTGCGGGTGTTCAAGCTTAAAAAACTCGTTTTGTGACTCATGAGAATATACAATATACTAATAAAGGATTATTGCTCATTCCAACCTTAAAATTTACTCATAACCTGTAATACTCCATTATTAGAGTAGGTTACCCAGAACAAACTTCTTTTGTACTTTATATTACTTTTATATACACTGACATGAATATTAATAAATTTATTATCTTATATTGATTATTATTATAAGTGAATATAATTTGATAAAGCACTAGAGTTTCTATTACACTATTAATATCACAACAGTTATCCACTATGTTGAGAACCTTGATTTGTTATGATGATATTATTTTGATTTGTCCTATGGTTGTACAAATACATTTGATGGGACACAGAAGATGAATACTATGGGGTGTGATTACTCATAGGTATATGACACTTGATCTCATAATGTTCACACCTGGTAATATCAAAGACCATATATTATGTAGATGGAAACACCAGTAAGAATCCTAGATGTTTATTGTCATTGGATATTCTTCTCCATGCGTGTGTATAATGATAATGATAATTTATTTTTACTATTAATATATATCATGACTCACAAAAATATATGTATTTCTATAAATGGTGACGAACTATGTTCAATATGAAGTTGGGAGTGTTGGGTGAATCACAAATGACATGTTATTACTCGATACACCAATAAATGATTTATCACTTCCATCATTACGGAAGTTGATATCTCAGCACTTGGATTGGAATGAAACTATTTAGATAAATTCCACGGCTCTGGTGTAATATCACGTTTATTTATAATAGTCAATTAAAGACATAAAATCATATAGGATGATGAAACAAGTGTGAAAACAATTGATGGGATAACATGGAAAATGGATTATATTAAACAATGAAAATATATATGTGATTGTCAATTTTGTAATATTAGTTTTTTCTTATTGTGAAATTTTATATATTTTCTGAAAATGATATTGTAATTTAGGTGAAATCACCTAATTATACTAAGGAATAACCATAGAGGTCCACACACTTTGTGTTTCTATTGATCCCAATTAAATTATATTTGATTTTAATTAATTTAATAAATATTATTCTCTAGACTGATGAATAATATTTTATTCTAGGTTTATAGATAAAAAATATTAAAATAACTATTTATTTATAAGACCATGAATATTATAAATTAATATTTAAATATTTATTGGGTAATATTGATTTAAAATACTTATTCACGAATTCAATAAATTTTGACGAGGATGAGAAAACCGAGTTTGGAGTATAGGGATAATGATTTATTTACTAGAATATAAAATAATATTTATCATGGTGTGAGTTAACACACATCATATGATAAAATAATATTAATAATAATTACATTGAATGGGGTACATTATGGGAATAATATATGATTCTATACCTTTATGAAATTTATTCATATTAAACCCTAGAATTGGTATTATATATACCATTTAATGTAATTTGTTAGAGTATTGGATTTTATATATAGAATACCTCTTCTTTGATCCATATAGTTTTTCCTTACATTAAGAACATAACTAGGGGTTCTCCAAAGAATTATTTAAGTTACATTCTTCTTTATTCCTCTCACATCAGAGCGAACATGATACGATCCTTCCCAACTAAATTGATCGTTGTAGCGATCAAAGGGAGTGATTCAAGTTGATATATAATATATTTATATGCATCTATTTATATATCATACATTTACATGGAAATACATATATATATGTGTGTATATAATATATTTATATGTATATATTTTAATTATAAATATGTGAGTTCATACAAGTCCATGTATATATATATATATATATCTGTTTGTGTGTATGTAGACACACACACACACACACACACACCCACACATATTTCTAAAAATACATGTTTATGTAAATATATATTTATATATATATATATGTGTGTGTGTGTGTTTTTATATCTATATATGTGTGTTTGTTAAGTTATATATATATATGTATACAAATTTCTTCATATATGTACATACAAACACACAAAGAAACAAACAAATAAATAAATTAGAACTACAAAGGAACAAACATACAAACATCTACATAAAAATTCTAAATATCATATGTATGTTTGTTTCATTTATAATAAATATAACCACACACACACACAAATACACACACACATATATAAATGTTGCTATATATTGAATCAATATGGGGTCAAGCCCATTTTTAAGAAAAAGAGAAACCTATTTTTAATATGGTTGAGAGGGAACCCTTAAATGATGAAAAGTCCCCATGCGTTACATGGTTCAAAGGAACAAATAATGATAGATCAAAATACCAAATGAATATGGATTAAAGTCTTCAAGGGAATATCTGTACGGGTTAACTAAGAATAATTCATCATTACATAACCACAAAATTTATTTTTCACAACTCCCTTGTCATGTTGTGCCACTGACAAACATGTCACAATATACCACACTATCTTCATCGCACCTATGAAAATAAACTAGGATTCCAGCCTCCGTAAAACTGTGTCACTCATTTCAGAGCATTATAGGGAATCCCTATATCCCAAAATGGAAAACCATGTTCATGGAGGGACAGAACATAGATTCCAAAACACCCATCACTCATCAGAGTTGTCTCTTACCCATATGTTCCTATTTTTCACCACACGATGCCATACCTATTGCATCGAAAGGACCTGCTGAGTCACAATTTTACACATACCACCTAATTTATCCTTTGATAACCATCCATCCATATATTATGACTTATATTCCACAACGTTTTTTTAATTATTCTAGTGAGAGGTTTTTGATTAGTGCCCCAATAATAGTTCCCAAAAACACACATGATCACCAATCCACTCTTATTAGATGAGCCTCATTCAACCCCCCCATCATCAAGTAGGGAACCTCATGCCAGTAGTCAATACATACCATAATGTGGGATTCCACAATTCCCAAGTTAGATTATCACTTAATAAGAGTGAAACAACAATGATCAAGAAAATAAACTAATCCCCAAACCTCCAATAGATGAATCCAAATAGATATTGAAACAAAAGATCAAAAATTAGTCAAATAAAATAGTTAAAGAAAATTTAATTAAAAAATAATACCATACCTCCCCAGATCCATAGAAATTTTAAACCTAAAACAATTGAAACCACTTTAGACACTTTTATACACCTTTCCACAAAAAATAATTTTTTTCATCGAACCCAACATGTATCCATAATAAGATCCTCTAAAAATACTGAAAATAGTCTTACCACAATTAAATATAGCAGTATACATATTAACATCTATTGGAATCACCTGTTTTGATAATACCAAATCATGTTTCATTTATGTGATAATCGTGTTTTTATTATTGGATAATCATGTGTCATTAATACTGTTTAATCTATCAAGTGATAACTATGTATATTTAATATCACTACTCTCTTGTTTAAGCTTACAGTGAAAAATTTATCTAAGTAAAAAGGTCACCGATGAAAGGTCACTGATGAAAAGTCACCGATGAAATGTTATAGATGAATGGAAACCGATGAAAGGTCACCGATGAAAGGCCACTGATGATAGGTCACCGATGAAAGTCACTGATGAATGTTACTGATGATAGGTCACCAATGAAAGGTCACCGATGAAAGGTCACTAATGAAAGGTCACTGATGAAAGGCCAGGGATAGAAGTTTACAGCTAAAGGCTACCATTGAGATGGTTACCGCTGAAGTATACCATCGTGAAGGTTACTGATGAAGGCTACCGTTTAGAAGGCTACCTCTAAACGCTATTGTTAGCAGCCTACAAATGCTCACTCTTCTACTCCATACTTTGTAAATTTTTTAAGATTATTATAATGGTCATATTTGGTAAATTTAATGCTTCTGAAATTAATTAATGCTTATTGTAGACATATCAAGAGACCGTATCTTGGGAGAGTACGAGGTATGAGGAAGATTGCACATGGTTTACTTATTTATATTGTCAGACCTCAATAATAAAAGAGAAGACGAAGGAAGAAAAGAGAAGTGTGTGAGAAGTGTGAAAAGATTGAGGAATGCATGAGAAAGAGCATACTCGCTAGATAAAATAAGAACCATCCAAAAATTACATTGTAAACCCAAGATAATCAGAAATATAATTTGGGACAATATCACGTGTACCTTATGAGATTCATCAACTCCCTGTCAACACAAGAAGCAAAACAATCAATTACTGAAAGCTAGAACCTGGAGTTGTGACACTCTGTTTTGAGGAAAACTTCTTGAGAAAGACTCAAATTGAAAATTATTTACTCCAAGGAGTCAAGAGATGAACTGTATACACATAGATCTTTCTAAACTATATCTTATAATATTAGCTCAAATGCGTTCTTTTATTTTATATTTTTGAGAAGTGTGTGTTTTTCTTTTATACACACTATCTCCTATGCTTGAACTAGAGGATACTGAAAACCCTTACACTAATCATTCTTTATTCCTTTATTCCCCATGAAGAACTGAAGAAGATTCTGTGAGTGGCTTGGTTGTGCGTTTATCCCACCTAGAACTATGGTAGAGGGTGTGAGCCCTCAGTAGTTTGTGAAAATTTTTGTAAATCCTGATACAAGCAATGCATCAAGTTTATTATTTATATAAACTTCTAGGTGGCAGGTGATCCCCAAGTGGAGAGGATTAAGTCTCGGATTGAGACTAAACCTCTTGTTTAACTCTACTGTGTACTATATTTAATAATACTCTATTTTGTATATTTTCTACTGCTTATAATTTCAAAAATATAAATCTATTTTACATTGAATCTGATAGTTAGTTCTTGTTAGTGTGTGTATGTGTTTAATTCAATAAACATATTTGAAATGTTAAATAAGTGTTTTACACTGACTCAATAGGGGACTAATCACCCTTTGAGAAACCTATTGACTAGAAAAACATTTATATCTCTACATCCTTAATGAATTGGGATATTTTAAAATTGGGATATCTTTATCATAATGTTTTTAATAGAAATTTTAAGTAGGAACTCAATTAACCCCTTCTTTAGATTTCCCACAACCAATATTTGTTATCAATGGTGTTTTTATTACCACCATTTGAACTGTTGTGAATGTTTTTGAATCCTTTTCAACTGTGATTTTAGTTGTATCTTAAAGATCTTAAAATTTCTGTCATATCTAAATTTTTAGTAATTTAAAAATTTTAATTAATAATTGTTAATAGAGTTGAGGGTGATGCTTCAAATAGGCCACCTTTCTTTAATGGTAATAAATATGCTCATAGGAAATTAAAAATTAAAATGTATTTAGAGAGAATGGGTCCTGAAATCTGGGACACAATTGAAGTACAACATGCATTGCCTATTAAAACTAGGTGCACATGGTCTCAGTTTAATAAAGCTACATATAACAATGACTATAAATAAATGATTGAATTGCGCTTTTCTATAGGCGATGAGGAATTCAATAGAATATCTTCCTCTAAAATAGCTTATGAAATTTGGGATACTTTGGCTATTTCCCATGAGGGATCCAAAAATGTTAAAGAAATGAGATTAATAATTATACGATTAATTATGATAATTTTAAAATGAATCATGATGAACTTATATCTGAAATGTATCTCAGGTTCAATGAAATATTAAATACCATGAGTTTACGTGGGAAACCATTAGACATAAAGGATTATATTATAAGGTTTCTTTGATGCCTACTAGGTAAATGGAGTGGATCTTCTGTTTCTATCCGAGAGTCTTATGACATAGGCAAGCTACCAGTGAAGGAACTAATTGGAAAACATATGATGTAAAAATAAGAGCTTAAAGTAAATCTAGAAGTAGATTAATAACCAAGAAAGAAATCTGTAACATTCAAGACTATTACTTCAAAGAGAAAAGATAAAGAAAAAGGTCAAGTTCCTATAGACCCTTCCACTATTGAAGACTCAACTTATGAAAGTGATGATGAGATGGATCATTTTTCTAAGAGATTCAAGAAGTTATACCAAAATAAGAAGTTATTTATAAATTCAAAATAAAATGGAAGGTATGACAATAAAGGAAAGTGAAAAAATGACAGAAAATGGAATGATAACACAAATGGGATAGTCAGCTATGAGTGTAAACAAAAAGGCCATGTGAAGGCTAATTTCCCCAAGATGAATTTTGAGAAAACATATGAATACTACGGTAAGGGATATAAAAAGGCTATGAATGCCACTTGGAGTGATTCAGAAGACAGATCCAGTGGATATGACACTTCTGATATTGAAAAGAACAAACATGCAAACCTGTGTATCATGACATAAACATATGAGGTAATACTCAATTATCATATACATAATACTTACTATTATTGGAATTAAAGTGAATAAAATATTTATGAAAATTTCACTAAGGATGAACTATTTGAATATAGTGGAATGCTTGAGGATACATTTAATATACTCAAGGATAAATATTAATTATTAAAAAGGAAAAATGTTTTAAATGCAAAACATAAGTCTGATATGGATATCGATAAAAACAACGTGGTAAGCTATTAAAAGAAAATACTGAACTTAAATTATCAAATGAGAAATTAAAAAGGGATCTTGAGAAGTTTACCACAGGTAGAGATAGCTTGACTCAGTTTCTAGTGAACCAAAATACTCAACAATACACAACTGGTCTAGGATATCAAACAGGATAGAGAAGGATTATTAAAAATAGATTTGTTCCAGAATCTAGACAGTTCAATTATAGTTCATGTTCTAGATCATCTTTTGAAAAACATTTTTATAAAGGACCTAACAATGAGTTCATGTCTCAAAACATATCTGTTGATTATAGGATATCTGTGAGAAGTGTATGGGTTTCCAAATCTTTGCATGATAACCTCTCCAGACCCAAGATAATCTGGGTACCAAAGTTACACTACAATTAATCAATTTTTTAGGAAAATTATTTTAAGAACTCCTGTAAAAATATATAGTACTTGGACAGTGGATGTCCAAGACATATGACATGAGACTATTCATGCTTCTAGAGCCAAATTAATGTTGGTGGTGGAAATGTATCATTTGGTGACAATTAAAAATGGAATATCATTGGATTAGTCCAAATTAGTATCCCTAATACTATATTAATTTCAAAATTACTTTTTGTTGATGGGTTAAAATACAATTTACTTAGTATCTATCAGTTGTGTGATGACGGTATCAATGATAAATTTGAAAATTATGAATTCAATGTTTTTAATTTTGAAAATGATTTAATATTCACTACTCTTAGAAATGGAAATGTATATGCAGTTGATTTAAACTCTTTATCTAAGAAAAATGTTTCTTGATTAAATTATTTTCATAAGGAATCCTATTTGTGGCACAAAGTATTAGGACATTGGAATGTGCACTCACATAGGAAACTAACTAGTGAAGGTTTAGTTAAAGACTTACCAAAACTGGAATCCCCACATTACAAAGTTTATAATCCATATAAAAAATTAAAACAATATAAAGTTTCTTTAAAACCAAATAAATAAGTTTCTACTTCTCAACCGCTTGTGTTAGTTCACATGGATTAGTTTGGACCATCTAGAGTTTCATGTTTTAATGGGAAGCACTTTATTTATGTTCTTGTCGATAATTTTTCTAGATATAGTTGGGTATTCTTTCTAGATCACAAAAGTGAAGAATGTTCTTACTTCATTAAATATTCAAAGTCTATAGAAAATCTTAGTGGACTTATAATTAAGACCTTGAGAAGTGATCATGGTCGTGAGTTTGAAAATTAAGAGTTTGAATCTTTTTGCACAAAAAATGTATATAATCACAATTTACCTACTCCTAGAACACCACAACAAAATCGAGTTATAGAAAGAAGAAATAGGGCACTTTAAGAGATTTACCAAACTATGCTAAATGAGTATAATCTACCTATCTATTTTGGGGATGAAGCTATTAATACATCTTTTTACACCATCAATAGCATCTTAATTATATATGTTCTTAAGAAAACCACTTATGAGCTCTAGAATAATAGTAATCCTAAGGTTAATTACTTCAGAGTTTTTGGTTGAAAAGGATTTATTCATAACACTATGGATAATATTGACAAGTTTCATTATAAGAGTGATGAAGGAATTTTCCTTGGTTACTCAATATCTAGTAAAGCTTATAGAGTATTCAATAATAGAACCAAATGTGTTGAAGGATAAGTTCATTTAAAATTTAATGAGATTGATCCATCTAAACCTAAAACCTATGTTTAAAATTTTGAGGAAGATATTTTAATTCCAGACTTTAATGATAAAGACACTTAGTAAAAACAACTAGTTCTAGAAATTTTCCAGAATCTGTGCATGGTGAATCTAAATCTATAGAAAACCATGAAGTGTCTAATTCAACTCTTTGTAGTGGTATTATAACCCTCAAGAATAATCCTTTAGATGCTGTAGTAGGTGATCTAAATAGAGGAAAAAAACTAGATCTTCTCTGAGAAACCAGGTTTAACATCAAGCCTTTATTTCATAGGTTGAACCCAAAAGTATTAATTATGCAATAAATGATGATTTTTGGGTGATAGATATGAAAGAAAAATTAAATTAGTTTGAAAGAAAAAGGTTTTAGAATTGGTTAAAAGACCTAAAAACACATTGACCATAGACAATAAATGGGTGTTTAGAAAAAAAGTTGATGAATCTGGTAACATAGTTAGAAACAAGGATATACTAGTTGCATAAGGATATAGTCAAGAAGAAGGAATAGACTATGAGGAAACCTTTGCACGTGCAGCTAGACTAGAATCCATTAGGATACTACTTTCTTATACAGCTCATCTGAATTTTAAACATTATCAAATGGATGTCAAAAGTGAATTTCTAAATGGATACATATTTTAGGATGTATTTGTGGAACAAACCCCTGGTTTTACAAATTCCCAATTTTCAAATCACATCATTATAATTTCTAAAGCTCTATATGGTCTAAAACAAGCTCCAATAGCTTAGTATGATAGACTTAGTTATTTTATTATTTTAGAAGGTTTTACTAAAGGAATAGATTATCTTACTCTTTTTATTAAAAGGATTTCCAAATATGTTTTAATAATACAAATTTATGTATATGACATTATTTTTGGATCCTCTAAAAACTCTTTATGTACTGATTTCTCAAAAATGATGCAAGATGAATTTGAAATGAGTTTAATGTGGAAACATAATTTTTTTCCTTGGATTTCAAAATTTTCAAAATAAAAATGGTATTTTTTTAAATCAAAGTAAATATACTAAGGATCTTTTGAAACATTTTGTTTTGGATAGTAATAAAGGAAATGATACACCTATGAGTACGACCTGTAATTTAGATACTGATGAAACTAGTAAATCAGTGGATCAATCTAATTATAGAGGTATGATTGGTAGTCTTCTCTACATTACTACTAACAAACATGATATTACGTTCAGTGTATGCATGTGTGATCCTTATCAAGACAATCACAAAGAATAACATTTAACTGCTTTTAAATGGTTTCTAAATATCTCAAGTATAATACAAACTTAGTAATATTTTATCCAAGAGGACAATCATTTGATTTAATAAGTTATTCAAATGATGAATTTTGTCAAGAACCAGGTCGGGTTGCCATCCGACCCAGCGCCCGACCCGGCCCGTAGCAATGTCCGAAGGGCATTCCAGATCCCCACGGGCTGGCACAAGTGCCCGGGTATCGTAAGTAACAAGTGGGAATGATTTTACCCGAAAGAAAAGACAGAAAAACAACTAGCCAGGTAAATAAAATGAAACTGGAAAAAGACAACCAAACATGTCTTTAAATTATGAACATTTTTTTAAAGTCTACAAATTAAACCAAGAACGAAAAAGAAAATACGACAATGGAAACTAAAACACATACTCAAACCTCCCGGAAAAATAGAGGCCACATCAGCACCACTCTACATGAAAAGACCAACTACAACCTGACCCACCATTGCTGAGCATGAAGTCACAACCTAGAATGTAGAAGTAACAGAATCTACATACACCCAAGGGTGTATATAGGGTGTAAGCTGAAATCCCAGTAGGATGTCACCGAGAAAAGGTTCCATCCATAATTTTTAAAAGACAAATATATTTGCGATTTAACAGAATAAAAATAAATAAGTGCTTAAAGAATTTTAATGAAAATGGTTTTTAAGGGGAAACTTCTCTAAAAGGAAAACAACTTAAATTAACTTACACGCACGCACGCACGCACACCCACACACGCACACACACACATAGACACACGCACACTCACAGACACACAGACACACACACACACACTTTTCTTGGTAACCCCAATGTCACACCGTGTGCCGACGGTGAGAGGAAAGCAAAGGAAGAGCAGAATACATAGGAGAGACCCGAAAGATACTAGCAAGAAGTGGTACCCTAGAACCTCACGTCTTAGTGAACCATATCATACATTCCTATGAACGAGCCACTGGTAGGTAAAACCTCCCACCATAGTGGTCTCCAGTAATCATCCAATATTTAGTTAGTGTTGTAAGTGTCAATACCACTAAGTGAAACTGGGCCGAGGCCACTCCCGCATCACTAGCACGCTAGTCTAGTCTGCCCACCTAGTACCCAGGCTTCCCATTTGTGCTCAAGTAACTCAAAGTTCATTCCACATGTCATAATCATACACTTAAACCCAATAAGATACTACACATTCCAAGACAACCATTTGCACACACAAAAACCATTTGAAATAATACACTCGCTAAAAAAGTTTTCAAAACATAGTTCAAACTAATGACATAACTTAATAAACCATTTAAAATGTTTATGAAACAATAGAAAAAGAGTGTCACATGATTTTACACACACAGAAGTAACTATTTATAAATCCAAAACACACTCCAACATTTCACACACTCAAATACAAGATAAAGCGTGACCTGCACCACCCAAACAATTTGATGGAATACCTTACACCACATGTAAAACACTTTTACACAAACTACAGAACCGAATAATCCAAAAACAAAATCTCATGATACAATTTTAAAGAAGAAATCTGGCATCCCTCATTAACCCCCACAAAACCTTCTTTTATGATAAGATGCACACGACACTATATCAAGAATATAGTTCACACTAATTGTACAACATAATAAGATAATTGAAGAATTTAAAATCACTAACAACTCGATATGAGTTTTCAGCAGAAAACAAAAACATAAAATATAAAAATGCTATGAAATAATTAAAATGAAATAAAACCTCAAAGAAGAACAATTTCACAAAATGAAAATTAATTAAATAACATACTAAATAAATTAAACTTGAAAATTAATTTAATAAGATAATAATTAAGAGTGGAACCACCTACCTCGACGTCGAACCAATGTTTTTTTTGTGAAATCCTCTAATTTTAGTGTGAAACATCAATCGAACACCGTTTTCACCTCAAGAAACCTTAAAATAACTCAAACTCCTGAATCGAACCAATAACATAAAAATGAAAACACAAACAACATGGAATCCCATCCCCAAAATTGAAGAAACAACTAGACAATGGCGTACCCACCATTTTTGAGGCAGGGGGAGGCTGGATGGGTCTTAAAAGAGGCCACCAGAGGTGTGCTGTGATAGAAAACCATCCAGAAGGTGGTGCGCCAATCGTGATAAGACATAATTAATGTAACCCCCTATTACTGCTTCGTGGGCTCGCAACAAGAACTAATACATCAAGAACAGAAAACAAAGGTTGAATTTAAATGGATCTTATCATGCCAAAGATATTGTATACTGCATTATAATAGAAAGTCGAGGGCCTCCAACACTTGAAGCGAAGAATTGATTACCAATTCTCTCAAGAAAACCCCAGCAGAGGAGGCACATAGAACATAGTTTGCACTAAGGAAGAAGAGGGACATCGGTGTGGCGGTCGTCGGACGGAACATGAGGACGGTGGTTGGGTCGGGGTTTGTCGAGGTGCAGGGGTGAGGCTGGTCCAGCGAGAAGGTGCGCAGAGAAGGGGGGGTAAGAATGGTGGAGTCAGGAGGCAGTCACTAGATGAAGTAGGAGGGCAGCGGGGCGACATTGTCGGATAGAGCAGGGAGGCGCTGGGGTTCGCCGGACCAAGCAAGGGGGGGTCGGCTGCTAGGGTTCACTGGACAAGGAAAAGGGGGCGGCTGAGATGGGGTGTGGCAGACCGAAGAGGAGAAGGGGGAGTTGGGTGTGACGACAGACCGAAGAGGAGAATGGGGTGAAAAAAGGGTGAAAGGGAGAGGGGTGTGGCGATGGGCCGAGGGTAGGAGGGGTTCAAAAACCCTAATACACAAAGAAAAAAATCTGTAAAAAAAACTACAAATAAAGCTATAAATAAAACAAAAAAAATAAAACAAAAAAATATACATATTAATTATAATAATAACAATAATAATAATAAACCAAAACTAACAATAAAAATAATAGTAATAAAATAAATGTTGTAGCAATTATAACCATAGTGATAAAAATAATTATAACAATTACCTCCTCAAATAATATTATTATTATGATCATTAAAATAATTTATTAAAAATTTTATCATATTTAATTTAATTTATTTATCATTAAGTCATTTTATTTAATTTATTAGACCCTAGAAGGTCACCCGGTGGACCAGGCGAGGCAGCGCGGTTTCAAAAACATCCCTCGCCCAAGTCGTGCCTCGCCCAAGTCCATGCGGTATCAATATTTATTGTCTTATTGTTTTATTATTCGTCATGTATATTTTTCATATCCCTTAAACATAGGGAAGGTCGTGAGGTAAGCTGGGTGAGGTCACGCGGTGTCCCAAGCGAGGTCGTGCGGCTTTGACACCAGCGCACTTAACACCGAAAAGGCCAAAAAGTGCGTTTCAAAATAAAACTCAGAAAATTTAAGTTCGGCCTTGACCCAAACTATTTGATCCCCAACAGAAATAATAAAATAAATAATATAAAAAAAGACGGGTGTGAAAATTCTCCCCACTATAAAGCTTTCTGTCCCCAGAAAGCCACAACTAGAACCAAACCCCAAAGAAGAAAACTACACTCCCTTAAGGTTCAAAGGGGATCCCCACAAACATCAAGAAAAGTGAGGGAAAAAAACATCATGCTCAGAGAAAGTGACTCAAAGGAAACTTCAAGAAACTCATTTAAAGACTTCCTGATATGTGTTGCCCGCCCCAAAGAGCTAAAACGACTCCAGTTGACTGATCTAGGAAAGTGACTCTCGCACTCGCGGAAACCAACATCACAAGACAAAACACCTCTAGGTCGATAGAATGAAAACCACAACATTTGGTTAGAATGAACAAAAAAGGTCAAACCACTTTCAAGGAACAATCTTATCACTTATAACCAAGCCATATTTTAAAAATAGAATAAAAAGATCAACATGGGTTGGCCTGAGGGCTCCCCACAATTAAGGAAAGGCCAACACTGATATATTCGAATGAACTTTGTGCGAGACCCATCATGGGTCTCACCGCCATTAGAGCGAACAGAGGATACAAAACTTTGAAAAAAAATTCTCAATGGTGACCAAACACCCCCCACAAGGAGCGGGGAGGGAGGGGCCCAACTACCGGGGCGTCAAAAGAATGACCCAAGACAAACCAACATCTTCACATCCCTAAACAAGTATCATTCCAACTTAAGACCAACCTACCCAACATATCCCATAAGTACTACAAAAGAAGATTAACTTTGGTGGGACGCAATGCTCAAGACTTTAAGATAATGAGACGACCACGCCTCCGTATAGCACATGAAGCCTCACACACCCAATCAGGTCGTTCAGAATGGAACAACCACATAAAACCATTTAAGCTGCTTTCACTTTCAACACCGATGACAGAATTAAAGTCGGGGTCCCCTACACTCCCAGGGTTCTTAACCACGCGCCAGCTTCACTCCGAGGCCTACGGCTGGAGATCTGATGTTTGAAGCATCTTCTGCCTCACAGTCAGGCATGAGAGACTCCCAACTGGAGCTTCTCCCTTTTAGAGTCACACACAACTGCATTACAACCAAGGAAACACCAGAAAACACAACACATTACAACATCCTACAAATCATACACGAAACATTCAAACGACCATAGCTGCCTCATATGATTGGGTCTGCAAAACTAGTAGCCTAACACGGACCTTTTCTTAAATGAAACAAACCAAAGGCCGGAGGTCATTTAGAACAATAGACCACACCAACAACTTAGGGTTGCTTCCACCTTTTCCCCAATGGAGTCTCTTTTACAGCTTCCAAATGTTCGTTGACTATCAAAGGGACCTCACGCTGTGAGACGTCACCAAACATGACCCTTACAACAAATGTAAATACTAAAAATCCCTTTAATAAACTGGTCAACACTGAAAATTCTAAACCGCCTTCACCCTTACCCGCTGGAATTTCTTTCGCCATTTTCAGGGGGAACCTTCAAACACGACAGTGTCAAACTTCATACCCGATGATTCAAGACACTCAAAAGACCAAAACTCTCTTCAACTCCCATCACATCTGTTATCCCACTGTGAGAGGATCCTCTTAGTTTAAAAAAGGGGGACTAGTTTCAATTCTGGAATTCAAGAAGAGATTCCTCTATTCAACTGGAGGGTCGGCCAACGGCGAATTACCCGTAGCTGCACTTCAATCACATGTCAATGCTTTATGGGGGGGGGGGGGCATACACTAGTCAAGAAAGGAAACCATGGACCCAACCAAACTGGTCCAACGGTCAAGGAATACCACAAACAAACACCAAACGTACAGGGGAACCACTGCAAGGGCTCCCCGATGTACTTTTCAAAAGAATTAACTAGCTACACGCTTGCGTACCAACTTACAAACAAGAATTTAAACTCAATACACAAATTAGTCAAAAGGATTCTCGGCTCGAAACACCTCATGTCCAACCTTCCAAAAATACAAGTACACACCATGCCATCGCCAATTATTTAAAAACACAAAATTTTTCCTTTAACAAAACATTTTGAAAACAAGCAATTCTAGTGGGTTGCACAAACACCAATGGTGTCCCATGGGCCTCACACATGCATGCTCTCGTTCTGTATCGACACCCACCTCGTATCCATCTAGGTACTCATTCGCTCATGCCATTAACCCTTTCTCTTTCCATATACACTCATGCATGTGGTTGCCCATGAGAACACCAAGGATCAAAACTAGACCTTTCCATTTTTCAAAACCAAAACATCCAACCCACAATTTTCAAACCTCACACGTCATTTCATTTTATTAAAGCACTTCATTCGAAAAACTTGTCCAAGACCAAAATATTTTTACTTAAAAACCAAATTTCCATGAAGGCAAAACAAAGAGACGAGAAACAATGTAGGAGGAAACTAGTGTCACCAAGTGATTGGAGCATATGGTTGGAAGCCATACGCCAATCACGCCATTGGCCACGGAAAGTATTTTAGGATAGTGTCCCCAGCTCCACAAGGCTTTCCATACCCGGCGAGCTCACTGGAACCACTGACCATACTTCCTTTTCATTTCCCTTAGACACAATTAACTGCGAGGACCAAAAACTCATACAAACCCCAACATACTTTGGTAACTTGAGTACCGCCATGAGGTGTGCTGGCCAGGCACCTTACTCGTAGCCAGGACGTCGAGTCCTGACAACTTTAACTCAAGTCTACCATGACTCTATCCCAAAAGAAAATGAACCAAGAGAGAAAACCTCGCTCTGATACCATTTTTTCATGAACCAGGTCGGGTCGCCATCTAACCTGGCGCCCGACCCGGCCCGCAAAAAGGCCCGAAGGGCGTTCCCGATCCCTATGGGCTGGCACAAGTGCCCGGGTATCATAAGTAACAAGTGGGAAAGATTTTACCTGAAATAAAAGACAAGAAAATAAACTAGCCATGTAAATAAAATGAAACTGAAAAAAGACAACCAAAAATGTCTTTAAACTATGGACATTTTTTTAATGTCTAAAACTCAAACCAAGAACTAAAAAGAAAAGAAGACAGCGGAAACTATACCTCATACTCAAACCCCCCGACAAAAGAGAGGCCACATCAGCACCACTCTGCATGAAAATACCAACTGCAACCTGAACCACCATCACTGAGCACGAAGTCACAACCTGGAATGCAGAAGAAACATAATCTATATACACCCAAGGGTGTATGTAAGGTGTGAGATGAAACCCAGTAGGATGTCACCGAGAAAAGTTTCCATGCATAATTATTAAAAGACAAATAGATTTTCAATTTAACAGAATAAAAATAAATAATTTCTTAAAGAATTTTAATGAAAACAGTTTTTAAGGGGAAACTTATCTAAAAGTAAAACAACTTAAATTAACTTATACGCATGCATGCACACCCACACACGCACGCACACACACAGAAGCACGCACACACACGTACACACACACACACACACACACACACTTTTCATGGAAACCCCAAGGTCACACTGTGTGCCGACGGTGAGCGAAAAGCAAAGGAAGAGAACAATACATGGGAGAGACCCTAAAGATACAAGTGAGAAGTGGGACCTTAGAACCTCACGTCATGGTGAACCATATCATACATTCTCGTACATGAGCCACTGGTAGGAAAACACCTCCTTCCATAGTGGTCTCCAGTCATCATCCAATATTTAGTTAGTATTTTAAGCGTCAATCCCTCTAAGTGAAACTGGGCCGAGGATACTCCCGTATCACTAGCACGCTAGTCTAGTCAACCCACCTAGTACCCAGGATTCCCGTTTGTCCTCAAGTAACTCAAAGTTCATGCCACATGTCATAATCATACACTTAAACCCAATAAGATACTACACATGACAAGACAACCACTTAGACACACAAGAACCATTTGAAATAGAACACTCGCTAAAAATGTTTTCAGAACACACTTCACAATGTTAAAATAACTTAATAAACCATTTAAAGAGTTTATAAAACAATAGAAAAAGAGTGTCACATGATTTTACACACACAGAAGTAACTATTTATAAATCCAAAACACACTCCAACATTTCACACACTCAAATACAAGATAAAGCATGACCTGCACCACCCAAAAAATTTGATGGAAAACCATACACCACATGAAAGAAACTTTTACACAAACTACAGAACCTAATAAGCCAAAAAAAGCTCATGATATAATTTTAAAAAAGAAATCTGGCATCGCTCATTAACCCCCACAAAACCTTCTTTTATGATAAGATGCACACAACACTATGTCAAGAATATAGTTCACACTAATTGCACAACATAATAAGCTAATTGAATAATTTAAAATCACTAATAACTCGATAAGAGTTTACAGTAGAAAACACAAACATAAAATATAAAAATGCTACCAAATAATTAAGATGAAATCAAACATCAAAGAAGAAAAATTTCGCAAAATTAAAATTAATTAAATAACATACTAAATTAAATAAACATTAAAATTAATTTAATCAGATAATAAGAAAGAGTGGATCCACCGACCTCGACGTCAAACCGGAAAAATTGATTGTGAAATCCTCAAATTTTAGCGTGGAACATCAATCGCGCTCCGTTTTCACCGCAAGAAACCTAGAACAAACTCAAACTTCTGAATCAAACCAATAACATAAAAATGGATACTCAAACAACATGTAATCCCACCCCCAAAATTGAAGAAACAACTAGACAAGGGCGTATGCACCATTTTTGAGGCAGCGGGAGGTTGGTCGGGTCTTAAAAGAGGCCACCAAAGGTGTGCCGTGATAGAAAACCGGCCGGAAGGGGGTGCGCCAGCCGTGATAAGACAAAATTAAAGTAACCCCCTATTACTGCTTCATGGGCTTGCAACAAGAACAAATACATCAAGAACATCAAACAATGGTTGAATTTCTATGAATCTTATCATGCCAAAGATATTTTATACTGCATTCTAATAGAAAGTCATGGGCCTCCAACACTTGAAGTGAAGAATTGATTACCAATTGTCTCATGAAAAACCTAGCAGAGGAGGTGCATGGAACACAGTTTGCACTAGGGAAGCAGAGGGACAACGGGGTGGTGGTCGTCGGATGGAACAGGAGGACGATGGTTGGGTAGGGTTTGGCCGAGGAGCAGGGGTGAGGCTGGTCCAGCGAGCAGGTGCGCGACGAAGGGGGGGAGAATGGTGGAGTCGGGTAGCGGTCACTGGATGGAGCAGGAGGGCAGTGGGGAGGCATTGTCGGACGGAGCAAGGGAGGTGCTGGGGTTCTCCAGACTAGGAAAGGGGGGGTCGGTGGCTAGGGTTCACCGGACAAGGAAAAGGGGGCAGTTAAGATGGGGTGTGGCGGACCGAAGAGGAGAAGGGGGAGCTGGGCAGGATGGAAAACCGAAGAGGAGAAGTGGGAGCTGGTCACGACGGCGGACTGAAGAGGAGAAGGGGGTGAAAACAGGGTGCGAGGGAGAGGGGTGGGGTGACGAGCCTAGGGTAGGAGGGGTTCGAAAACCCTAATACACAAAGAAAAAAAACTGTAAAGAAAAAAACTACAAATTGAGCTATAAATAAAACAATAAAAATAAAATTAAAAAAATATATATATTAATTATAATAATAAAAATAATAATAATAACCCAAAAATAACAATAAAAATAATAGTAATAAAATAAACGTTGTAGCAATTTTAACCATAGTGATAAAAATTATTATAACAATTACCTCCTCAAATAATATTATTATTATGATCATTAAAATAATTTATTAAAACTTTTACGACTTTTAATTTTATTTATTTATCATTAAGTCATGTTATTTAATTAATTAGACACTAGCAGGTCACCCAATGGACCAGGCGAGGCTGCACGGTTTCAAAAACATGCCTCACCCCAGTCGTGCCTCGCCCAAGTCCACGCGGTCTCAATTTTATTATGTTCTCATTTTATTATTCATCGCATATATTTTTCATCTCCTTTAAACATAGGGAAGGTCGTGCAGTAAGCAGGGCGAGGTCACGCGGCGACCCAAGCGATGTCGTGCGGCTTTGACAACGGCGCGCTTAACGCCAAAAAAGCCAAAAAGTGCATTTCAAAATAAAAATCAGAAAATTTAAGTTCGACCTTGACCCAAACTATCTGATTCCCAACAGAAATAATAAAATAAATAATATAGAAAAAGAGGGGTGTGAAAACTTTTTTGGTTGCAACTTTGATAGAAAGAGAACCTATAGAACATGCCACATTTTGGGCAAGTCACTAGTATTATGGTGTAGTAAGAAATAAAATTCTGTTGCATTATCTACCACCAATGCTGAATATATATCTACTAGTAGTTGTTGTGCTCAAATTGTGTTTATGAAACACACTTTACTAGAATATGGATATCAATTCAAACAAGTCTCTATAAACTGTGAAAATACAAGTGCTATTAAAATCTCTAAAAATATAGTATCTCATGCAAGGAAAAATCACATTGATGTGAGACATCACTTCTGGAGAGATAATTATCAAATAGGTGATATCAATCTTGAATTCATTGGCAATGAACACCAATTGGATGATATATCTACAAAGCCTTTGAGTTCCGAGTGGTTAAATTACATAAAACAGGTGTTACGTATGATAAATTGTCAAGTATAGACCTCACCATTGGGACCTCACCAACAGATATCACCATTGGGACCTCACCATTGGACCTCACCGTTGGAACTCACCATTAAGACCTCACCATTGGACCTCACTATTAAGAACTTACCATTAGGTCTCACCATTGAGATCTCACCATTGGACCTAACCATTAAGACCTCACCTTTGGACCCCACCATTAGACCTCAAGGTTTGGACCTCACAGTTGGACCTCACGATTGGACCTCACAGTTGAATCTCCCCATTAGGACCTCACTGTTGACACCGTACCGATATTTGATCATTCCAAGACTTAGCGTTTTTCTGCCAGAATTTGAAACGTTTTTAGTATTACTTATTTCTTTTATTGATTTTTTTCGATTCCTAAATGATAAAATTATATTAAAAACCACATTTCAATCCACTTTAAACCTCTCTCAAACCTATTTCTACCTAACCTTGGAACCTAACCTTCTGCTGAAACCCTCAAACCGCTTCAGATCGCATGGAAAGATTGAAGAGACTGAAGGTCAGTGATGAAGGAGATGCACTGAACCGTAAGAGACCTCGAGCTGGGTCTAGTAGTGGAAGCCATGCAGTGTCAAAGTTTCTCAATCAATATTTTCAAAGATGGAAATCATGGTTAAGAAGGAATTATGCTAGGAATGTCGACTATCAAAAAAGTCCTTGGTGATGAAGTCACTTGAAGATCTGGGTCGGGTAGAATGCATTGCATATAACAATGGACCTTATTACCTGATGGTAGTGAAGTAATTTTATGATTCATTGAAATTTGAGGAGTCTGAGAATGAGAACCAAATGCCTTAAAAGGTAAATGATGTAAGTGTAATATCATCCTCTATTTAATGGGTTGAATGTTTAAGAGCTCCACATGAAGATATTTTTTATTAATAATCTGGAGTGGTGCCTCCCACTAGCGATTTGTTCTCTAATGAATAAATGTTGTCTGAACTAACTAGGAATAGATTCCCTAGGAGAGTGATTGGTGATTGAATGGAAGGGGAAAACAAGTTTCTATTTAAATTTTTTCAACATGTTTTGAGTCCCAGGAGATGGGACTTTTCTACCTCGAAGTATCAGGACATATTTCTTTTTTATCTGCTAAAGCATGGACAAAAGATAATTCTATGTAGGTTGCTGATGATTATATTAGAGGATATGAAAAATACTAGTTCCAAGTCCGATGCATTGTTTGTTGATAAATTGATATTCTTAATGTTGAAAGTGAAAGGAGTTTCTAGAAATAAAGAGGAAAAATTTGTTGTAAGGGACAACTTCTGCATTACCAAGATGATTTTCATGTTTATGAAGATAAGATAGAACCCTTGGAAAAGAAAATGGGTGAATGATGAGGTTATGATGTATGAGGAATTCAACCCTGTTACTCATCCTTCTAAGACTATGAATAAGATAGAACCGGGTCTAAAGCCTAATAAAGTGGAGCCTGTATACTCATATGGAGAAGAAGAGGTTTCTATTGTGCAAGAAAGAGAGTATTCTCCTATAGATTACTGGAGATATCCCGACCTTCCCTCAAGTACTCATGACAACATTGTATCCTTTAGTGAGCCTATCCCCCCCAAAGAGATTTCCTAGAAGAGAGACTATCCTAATATACAATGATGATGAGGAAAATAGTGAATAATAAGTGGAATAAAATGTCTTACGAGACATTAGAGAGACCTCAGAGGAATAAGATGAAACTGAATCTAGTCATTATTATTTGGGGACAAAATCTGATGAAAGTGAAGAGGAATGTATAAGTCTTAGTCCTCTAATAGGATATATAGAAATGGTAGAAAGTGTAGATGAAGAGGTTGCTGAATCGGTTGGAGTTGGAATTGTAATGGAAGTAGTTGATGATTCTATAGAAGAAGTGATAGTGGACTCTCCTGTTGATGCATTATATTAAAGAGGTATAGAAGAGATGGATGTAATTGATCAGGAGAATGCTCCATGTGAGGGGGAGGAACCTATTTCCACTGGTTCAGTTATTATTTCTCCTGGAATAGAAGATTGGTTAGAAGACCTTGGATTCATGGTCTTGGGCTTAGACAATGGAGGTTCTGATGATGACAAGACTAACAGAATCCCTCAAATTTATTATGTTTCACAGACTACTATTGTATAGACAGTAATTATTTTACCTCTAGACTATGTAAATAAGGATGATTTGGAATCATTAAAATCAGATTTGAAGAGACACTTTGATGAGAGATCTGTTGGGGTAGAAATATCAGTAGCTCACAATCAAGAACTTATGAAATCTTCTTTGGAAAGAGTAATTTCTACCTCTCACTAAAATTTTCTACATGAAGTAATGGAATATTTGAATCAGGTCAAAACCTTAGAAGAGTCTATGGAATCTGTGAAACAGTAAATTGACAGTGTAAACTCCTATATGGCTTCAAGGATTCAAGTGGAAAAGACCTTATGTATGTTAAAAGTGTTGTTCATCAGATGGTCACTTTGTTGGAGGTCTTTAAGAAGTCTACAGAGGCACATGTGAGTGGATAGAATGATAATGTGAAGAGGTTGATCAGTGGTCTGACCAAGTATTTTAATGAGACAATTAATTTTATTATGGCACCACTATTTGCGTCTCCTTCCTCTTCAACCACTCATACTATTGATGTAGAAGCATTCATATTGGTTGTTAGAGAAGAAGTGGAGAAGTTCTCTGGTTCAAGTACCTCAGACCCTCAGTCTATGACTCAGGTAATTTACACTACCATAGAAACTCATAAACTTATAGGATATTATCTAAGGGATGTTTCCAAGATCAGAAGGTCATCAACGAGAAAGTTGATTTCTACTACAAAAGGGTGTGCACAAAGCATCATATGGATGGTTAATTCAAGTTGCTTTTGGAAAACTTGAAGATTCCAACTTTCACTTAGGTATTTAAGATCAAGTTAGAAGGATTATAGATTTTAATCCCACCTTTGAGAAATTTATGGAGAATAAGGATGATTTTATATCAGTTATGGAAAGAAGATGAAGTATTATTATAGATTTCAGAAATATTATTTTACCCTTCCTCCATGTGGACTGCACTCCTATTATTGTTCCTCTAGTATTACCTTCCTCCTCACGTGCCTCAAGATTTACCAGTTCTACCCCATTGATGACTCTTGTACATGCCATTAGAAGCTTGACCCCTATGATTCCTCATAGATCTTCTCACTATCAGGCTACTAATGCTTCTGTTCCAGCTCCTCCTACCTGCTCATTACCATAACTTGGCTTATTCCTCCATCTTCAAAACGCACCTCCTCATCTTCCAAAGACAAAGCTCCCTTTGAAATATCTGATGCGGATTTAATATAGGATATCATATTTGATAAAGATCTTTATAAACTTTTTGTATCATGTATTCTTACTTAATTAATAATAAACTCCTCTTTTGTCTCTTTTTGGCTTCCATTCTTTTTGTTAATCACAAAGTGGGAGAAGTTTAAGTTGATTAGAGTCTTTTCATATATACACTATGTATATTTTCCATAATAAACATGGTTCAATTTTACTTATACACACCTATAGAGATTTTAGAAAATGTACCTTACCCTGATTCAACAATACTTAAATCTATATTTTCACTGACATAATTTGTGATTATCAAAAATGGGGAGATTGTTGGACTCAACTATTTTGATAATCCCAAATCATGTTTTATTTATGTGATAAACATGTTTTTATTATAGGATAACCCGTCTGGTTAATATTATTTGTTTTTATCATGTTATAACTATGTATCTTTAATCTCACTACTCTCTTGTTTAAGTTAACAGCGAAAAATTTATCTATGTAAAAAGGTCACCGATGAAAGGACACCAATGAAAGGTCACCGATGAAAGGTCGGTGATGAAAGGTGACCGATTAAAGGTCACCGATGAAAGGCCACCGATGAAAGTCACCAATGAAGGATACCGATGAAAGGTCACTAATGAAAGGTCACCGATGAAAGGTCACCGATGAAAGGTTACCGCTGAAGGCTACCACTGAGAAGGTTACCACTGAAGGCTACCGTTGAGAAGGTTACTGCAGAAGGCTATCACCGAGAAGGATACCACTAAAGGATAACATTAACTACCTACCAATGCTCACTCTTCTACTACATACTTTTTCAAATTCATAAGATTATTATAACAGTCATATTTGGTAAATTTATTGCTTATGAAATTAATTAATACTGATTTTAGACATATCAAGAGGCCGTATCTAGGGACAATATGAGGTACAAAGAAGACCGCACGTGGTTCAATTATTACTATTGTTAGCCCTAAAATATAAAATATAAGACAGAGGAAGAAAAGAGTAGTGTGTGAGCAGTGTGAAAAGATAGAGGAATGCATGAGAAGGATCTTACTCACTAGATAAAAGAAGAACCATCCAACACTTACATTGTGAACCCAAGAGCATCGGGAAAATCATTTTAGACAAAATCACTTCTACCTTATGTGCTTCATCAACTCTCTCTCAACACAAGAAGTTGAACACTCAGTTCCTGAAAGCTAGAACCTGGATTTGCGACACTCTGTTTTGAGGACAACTTCCAAAGAAAGACTCGAACCCCAAATTCTTCACTCCAAGGAGTCAAGAGATGAACTGCATACACATAGATCTTTCTAAACTCAATATTATAATATTATCTATATTGTGTTATTTTATTTTATATTTCTGAGAAGTGTGTGTTTTTCTATTCTACACACTATCTCTTGTGCTTAAACTGGAGGATACTGAAAATCCTCACACCAATAATCCTTTATTATTTTGTTCCCCAAGAAGAACTATATAAGAGGCTATGTGTGGCCTAGTTGTGTGTTTATCCCATATATAACGGTGTGATCCCTGGATAGTTTGTGAAAACTATTGTAAATCCCGATACATGCTATATATCAAGTTTATTATTTATATAAACTGCTTGGTGGTAGGTGATCACCAAGTGGATAGGATTTAGTCTCCTCTTGAGACTGAACCTCTTGTTTAAATCTAATGTGTACTATAGTTAGTAATACTCTATTTTTTTCTATTTTCTATAGCTTATAATTTCAAAAATATAAATATGTTTTACATTGACTCTGATAGTTGGTTTTGGTTAGTGTCTGTATGTGTTTAATTCAGTAAACCTATTTCAAATGTTAAAGTAGTGTTTTGCACAGATTTAAATGAGGACCAATCCCCCTTTGGGAAACCTATTAAACAACTAAACATTTATATCTCTACTGCCTTAATTAGTTGGGATGTTTCAAAATTTGGGGATCTTTATCATAATTTTTTGAACATAAATTTTAATTAGGAACTCAATTAACCCCCTCTTGAGATTCCACTCCGACCAACAACATTAACTAAAATCAAAGGTAGAAGACTCCATCACTTTAAATGAAACCCAAGTTTCATGGAAACATTTTCATCTCATAGGTTATTCTATAAACTAATAAAATAAATAATATATTATAGAAAAAAATATTTAGGAAGAACCTTCTTATTAAAATTAAAATCATTGTGATTTATCGTTTAGAACCATGAAAAAGTGAAACATTATTGAAAACTCTCAAAAACCGAATAATAGAACCTACAAATAATACCTTCAATAATTTAAGATGCTTCATTTTGATTAAGTACTAAATTACTCCCCTAGTTCTCAAATACCATTTTAATGAAAGTGTATTTAAATAATTCAGGCATTATTTCGTCAACATAGCCTTTACAAATTGGGCACCACTCATTAACAGAAATATGGTTTCTTTGTAAGAATCTTAAAACTGGAATAATTTATTCCCTAAACATGTTATACACACAAATATTTTATTCAAATATTAACATTATATATATGTATATTTTATTCATATAAAGGCATACACACATATATTTTTTCATTAATTATGTATCTATTATATGTATACCAATATTGATGGGAAGTGTTATAGTATTTAGATATTTAGATATGGGTTTGGCTAGATTAATGATTTGATCATGTAAAAATTCAATTTTTTGACTTTTATTTAGGATTTAACTTGTAATTATATTTTATTCATATAAAAATAATAACATCCATACCATAATTAAAGGAATATTTTTTTTGGTATTTTCATTATATATGGTATTAGAGTGGGTTTCTTAACCCTAGAGAGAACCATAAGTGATCCTCCCATAAGTGGGGATACAATGACCTAACCAAAGAAAATTATACAGGCCATCCACCCATGTTATCATCAACCTCCTACTACACTTGATTCATCCTTCACCAATTAAGAAACATGACCATTGTTGGTGCACCATCATCTCTCTAATAAAGAAACTAATCTACTATGCCACCCCTCTACTACCGAGCATGTATGCATGCATATAATATGTTGAAATACATTTCTTATATATCAAAAATCTAATCAATTAAACTTATCTCCCATTTTCTATATCAGCACTGGGAATCCTTATACAACCACCATTGATAATAAAAAACAATGATCAACTTTTCCTGAATTACCTTCGAGCTACCTAGATCATCATCATAATTATTTATAATTTCTGAGATAACCATCGAGCTACCTGAATCATCATTGGTCTTATTTATAATTACTCAGATCAAATTTGGTCTTCCCAAATCACATGGTCATTTTTAGTATATAATATAGATGATGTAACATATAAAATTTTTGGGTATGAAAGATGAGTTCAGTTCACCCAAAGTTTTGGGTTTGAAACTCAGGTTCTTTTTCATATGGCTGTTTAGCTCTGAAAGTTGGGAACCATTTCACTAATACTTCTCGATCTCTAATTTAGGCAATATTTCACCCGGTCTTTAGGTTTTTCACATTTGAAACCATTTTTTCTTGAAAGCTTGAGGCCAATAATTAGTCATTATTTCATATAATATATTCATGCAATATATTTCATCAGTATGGGGGTGAAATATATTATTAAGTAGTAATAAGTTTCTCACATCATCACTTATATTTTTATCATGAAGGAGAGTGGTCCTAGAGGAGGATGAAATCCATTTTTTTCTATTTTTAAATCTAATCATGTTGGGTATGTCCATCTTGATGGGGATTATTGAGGGTTTTTTAATTGATTATAAATCCAATATATATAAACATAGATTTTGGGGGATCATTGTAGAATTTAAAATATTTAGATATTTATACATGGGTATGATTAGATTAATGATTTAACTGAGTTAGTGGTTTTGATAAAACATATCTTTAATACACCTTATTTCATGATTTATTACATAATGGTACACATGAAATAATAAAAAAATAACATGAATCCTAGTGTCTTTGGGAGATTAGGTGAATAGAATATCAACTTGATACATGGATGTTACAATATTATTGAAAACATCTTTGACATGATCTAAAATTCCATTTATCTTTTAAAACTGTATGTTATAACTTGAGGTCATATATATGAAATATAAGGCCCCAGACTTAAATGTTATATAATCTCAAGTTATGTCAAGAATACACATAGAGTATCTTTTTAGGTTTTATAGTTTTAGAGAATTTTTCCATAACTACTACATCACAACTCAAATATCACAATGTTGACACTTCTACTCATTGCCCATTTTTTTCACAAAATAACACTTTTTAAAATAAAACATGATTTCTTTTTCTTGATAAAAATATTCACAAAATTTTATCTTTATTTATTACTTCCTCTTACCAAACCTTATACCCTATGGAAAAAATTTCAAAAACATGGGATCAAAACAAAAATATAAGTAAGGGATATAAAATAAGTATTGAAACAGTTGGTCCATGAATAATTTTAACTCATGAAAACTTTTCCACAGAATCATACTTTTCACAAATAAAACATATTCTCTTTAACATACTTCATGAAATCATAAAATTCTTAAAAAACGTATTATTAATTATAAATCATAAAGGTAACTTGTGGAATCCATATCATACAAATATTTTGGTTTTCATAGCTACATATGGAGTAACCTTCATGGTTACAATTGGAATACCCATCGTTGTATATTCCCTAAATCACTTAGGAGAAATCCTACCATCTAATTCAATCTCATTAGCCAATGCATTGGAGAAAAATTACAGGCACAACCAAACTTGTTTTATCATCAAACCACTCTTATACATAAAAAATTCCCAATAACCATAAAAAATCATAACACATGCAATAAGCATAAAGGAAAAATTATATTTCTGCTTTGAAATCACGTTTCATCTTTATGTGCCACATACTCATAAATTAAAATAGATTAATTAAAAATAAAATGTTAAAATTTTAAATCAAAAATTAATACATGATACCTAAATGAATTTGATAAATCACATTCATGGAATATATGTTAAAAACATTCCAAGTTTTTGAAATAATCAATCCATTTAAAAAAATACATTTAAAACATTTAAAATGCAGATTTTTTGAATCAAAGTGTCCCATACCACTTTGAATCTTTTGAAAGGAATTAATATTTTAAATAATTCATCTACATATAAATAAATTCTTAAATCCAATTTAAAAACATGAAAGTTAATGAGAAAGATCTATAAGAATAGATCATTAGAACATTTAAAATGATGTTATAGTTAAAGAGTACTTTACCACTTGAGAAACACTTTTATAAAAATAATTAAAGAATAATATTAAAAAACACTAAATATCATGATAATATGTTAATTAATGATATAACATGTGAAAAGGGTTTTATATACACCTTATAGGATAATAAAGGTTCATAACATCAAGATATGCCTCAATCAAAGGAGATTGAGATGAAGTCCGTTACCTTGAGTCCGACTTGTTTCGTACATTATTTATATTCCGGAATTATAAACATAGGTTAACTTATAATTTTTTGATAAATTTTATAAATATTATTCTCCTATTTAAATTAATTATTTATAAGGTTATAATAATTACTTAATTATTTAAGTTTACATCATACATTTTGTCAATATTCGGTTCTTGAGTCCAAGATGACTTTGGTATGATGTTAATAGTGCATGTGTTCATAAGTACATCATCACCAGAATAATATTAATTAAATAATAATAGAATATATATATATCAATTATACATTTAAATATATTCATTAAATATGAAAAAGAAAAATTGAACAACGTTACAATCGGGAATATTGTAAGCCATACATACGCATGAGTAACATTTACCATTTTTCTTTGATCATTATGGAAAAGGTAAGTCTTATTTTATATTTAAAGAAGTATAATAAAATCATCAACATCATATTAATTATTTAAATATACAAACATATATATATATATGTATCATGAAAGTGAATTAATGAATAAAAAAGAGTCACATCGCTTCGTGGAGGTGATAGTTCACACGTACGCATGAATGACATTATAATTTTTATGCACACAATAATTAAGAACATAATTGATATATTATTGTATTATAATGAATAATATCTATTTAATATAATAGATGAACTTTAATTCCATTATTATAACTATTCATGAGAGACAGTTATGGAAAACAAATTATATCGACACGTGGAGGTGATAGTTCACACGTACACATAAATGATTAATTGATTTCCTATTTAATGTAATTAGAGATGGATTTAGGTTATTATATTAACATAATAAAATATAATTATATTTTGTAAATTGAAGATATAATTTCATCATGGATGAATATGATTACAAGGATGTGGAAGAAGGGATAAAAAATATATAATTAAATAAAAACATTACCTTTACTGCAGATGATCACATTTTTATAACAACTTAACACCACTAAGGATGGTGTTCTAACAAAAATAAGGCTTCAAGAATGTGGATATGGGAATATATGAAGGGGTTTTGTTTAATACATAAAAAATGTTTTTGAAGTGTAAGGAATAGAGAATAATATTCATTTTTATAGGAGAGAGGTGGGATACTCTTGGAATTATCAAAAGTATTAAATTAATATAAATTATTATTTTTGAATCCAAATGGTCCCAATACTATTTGTTTAGAATATAAGATTACATTGGGTATAATTAAATTCATCCATTTAAAATTAGACAAGTTTTTAATATTTTTTAATCCTTATCTGTTTGTTTTAACACCTTTTAACTTTTACCATTTTATCAAGTAAGTTTCCCTTTATAGGTTAAAATAATTACCATAACACTACAAAAGACCAATTAATAAGTCATTATAGACTTTTTTAGTCTTATAAAAACTATTTTGAAAAATCTTGGATTTTAATAAATTTTATAACTTTTTTAAAAAATATTTTATATTTTAAAATTTGAATTTTTTCAATTTTGACACTATTCGCTACATGACTTTAAAAAAAATAATAACAACTTGATTTATTCAAAATAACTACCTTAAATCATATATAAAATGTAAAATTCATCTATAAAATTTGTGTATATCATAAAATATTTCAAATTATATTTATTTTAATACTATTAATATCATTTATTAGATTCTTCCTTTAATAAATCTATTACTACATCATCATTATTTCATAATTAAATTTGATTATTTATTTTCTAAAAAATTATAATTAATTTTCCTTGATGTAGGTAATATTTTTAGATTTATATGGATTATTTATTGTCAAATATATCACTTATATAACCCCATATTATTTTTTAGTAATAAGAGACTTGTTTATGACATCTTTGTTTTTACATTAAATAAAATGTTATTAATGTCATAATCACACCCAAGTGGATTCCAAAGGCCACAATTTTGGCCTAAGTAATATCTTAGTTGACAAAAAATATTACAAAAATATCAAGACAAGGGTTATTTTAGTTTTATATTATTATTATATATTTTTACCTTTAATTACCCTATTTATCCTTAACTGTGGTAAATAAAATACATAAGATAATATTCAACAAAAATTATTTTGATCATATCAAACCACATTTTTCATAATAATTAAAACCATGTATTTATATTTTTGAAAATTTAATTCAAAGAAGTTGTTAAATTAGGTGTAACACTAATTCTGTTGACGGAATGAGAAAATGGGTTTTTGAAGTAAAACATTCAAAAGTTCACAAAGTTTTTATATTCAATTTCAATGAGAAATGGACTCCAATGAACTAAATTAGATTGATTGATAAAAAAATTATTTAGTTTTTCTTTAAAAATAATTAAAATTAAAATTTATCTATATAAATAAATTAGATGAAAAAGAATTTCTGAATTAAAATGAAGTATTTTTCATTATTCATTTAAAAATGAATCATATCAGAAAAATACAAAAAAAATCAACCATAGTAAATTTTGATGTCATCATTCCAAATATGGAGTTTATATTTTCATATAGAACTTATAAAAGTGAAAACATAGATTTAAAATGGGTTCTCCATCAAAAGGTGGTAAGAATACCTTTTTTGAAAAATACTCGTTTTATATATAAAATTTAATTTATTATCATATAATGTAAATAAATTATATAATATGAATTTTAAACATAATATTGAAATTATATTTCATTAATATAATCCAATAATATTGATTTATTATTTTACAAACAAAATTACTCCTCTTTGAAAAGTTTTTCATAAAAACACATCCTTTATATTAAATTAGTTTTTATTTTCATATCTAATTAATTTTATAACCATTGAATCATTATATAAACATGTGTAAAAACTATTTTCATATTTTAGTTAATATCATTCATTCCTGAAATTCTAACAACTAGGTTAAAATTTCAACATTTAAATTAAAATTTTTTAGTTTTTCATTTTATGCTCAATATGGATTATCATGTACGCTATCAAACACAATGTTTATTTATTAAAATTAAGGATGTTACATTATCTCACCATTTTGGAAATTTTGTCCTCACAATTTTAATTTTGGTTTAGTAAATAAGTTATGAATTTTCAAAATACCATTATTATATTCCCACATTAGAAAAAGGATTAATAAAACTACAAATTTGAAAGAAAGAAAGGATAGTATGAAGGTCACCTCAGATAACACATTCTATGATTCATATTAGGAAAATATGGATGTGGAAGAAAAACTAACCATTGTGTTCTGATGGAGAGTGATAAAAAACTTGATCAGGAGAAAGTTAACAATCACAAAACCATAAGTTTATGATTGGTTAAAAGGTCATTGATTCATTAGTATGAAAAGTAAGTGGATATTTTTTTTTATTTTAAGATAATTTTTATCTGGTTTTGAATTTCTATTATATCATTGACCTTGAAAATAAATAAACATACTTACTTGAGAATTAGAGTTTCATTCTTTAGTCAATTTCCTCCGTAAAATCAACTTTTTTACCAAACAATGAGTTTTTGAGATGATTTTTTCATACCTGAATTAACTTCTAGGGAATCATATAGTCCATATAATATTAATCATATATTTATCCTATCTATAGACATTAAACAAAACAAACAATTTTTAGTACAATATAAAATGATTTTTCAAAAGGAAAAAAACTATATGAAAGACAACTTCAATATCCAAAATTCAATATTAGTACCCAAAGTTCAACATAGACCATTCATCAAATAATTGTTCTTAAAATTACTCAAAATAATTCCAACTAATATTGAAACCAAAATTCATAAGTATTTGATCCCAAATTCTTCCAGGATAAATTTTAACATTTATATTAAAATGAATTCAATTACTCATGATGTCTCTCACAAAAAAGTAATTTTCCTAATAATATTAAATACATACTAACAATTTCCATAATAAAATCAAATAACTATAAGTTCATCATTGATTCTTCCAAAAATATAATTTAACCTTTATACCACAATTAAAATCCCATATTATTATATTTACCTTAATTATAAAAAGTTCCCAAACTAGGGAACATCTTCCAAAATAACATTTATCAGTTACTCCCCAAATCATCTTCTAATTCCAACGATATATATTTTATTAAACATAAGTTTCTGAAATCAATTTATTATTATTCAATAAAATATTTTAACTAAAAATAAAGGGTTGTACTAACTAGGGACTTCACATAATGTAGTGGTTGGTGATAAATCCTTGTCTCCCTTCGGTTGTGGGTTCAATTCCGATAAGCTTGTCTATCATGATGAGTTGTCACCCTTCCTACGAGTTGAAATTTTTCTAAAACTATATAAATCTTATAACAATGAAAAAATGATATAAAATCCTCAAAAATACAAATAACATATATCAACCTCAAATTTTATCTCACACCTTCGATTTTGCATCCCAAAATGTAATATCCTATAATTAGTTCAAATTCAATGAACATATAAACATTAAGGTTATTCATACCTTTATAATTATTTCCACAAAATAAAATATAATTCTTTCTCAAATAATATTATCACATAACAAACTGTAGGGTTTCACATACTTGAAAAAAGTATTCCAATGTAATCCCATCATAAAAAATAGTATTAACAATTTTAAACATTTCAACATCTTATAATCTACCATAACTCTTGAATCCCTTATATGTAGACTTCGTAATCATTCAAAATTATTCATGATCATTTAACCATTCATTTATATATTATTCTTTAATACTTATTTCCTTAAAACAAAAATATGAATCATGTTTTACGATTCAATATTTTCAAAACCTGAAACAAGAAATAATCCATACCTTTCATTGGTCATTTGAAATTTTTTCATGTTCAATTGGAATGGAATTAGGTATTGATAAACATATTTTTATAATATCCTTCTAATCCCATTCATGAACCTTATTTTTAGGACATCTATTTCTATAATGCCCATACTTACCATATCTAAAACATTCAATTAATAAATTAGAACGAATTTCTTTCCCTTTCCTCGAGTCAACTAAACACCATTTTCCTTAGTAGGTTATTACTTTATGACCATCATTATAACATATATAACATTTTACCATCCTTTTAGAAAATATTCATAGGTGTTTATTTCTACATCCTTGACATATTTGTCTTGGAATATACACACCTTTATTATCAATTTTACCTGAAATTCTACAAAGATTTATTTCTCTCATATATGATGCATTAGAAAACTCACTAAGGTTCAATTGGTCAATCATGACTCCTGATATTTGGTTTAGAATAACTATGAGATTTCTCAGTGCATCTCATATTTCATTCGTTTTCTTATTTATAGAACTTACAAATTTTCCATTACATATATTGTTACATTTATTTCTGTTGGATCCAACCTTTTACTAAAACCAAAACGGTTAGTGTGACCATATCAATAAAATCATCATATACTATCTTATGATGAAGATAAACACTAAGATATAATTATTCATGTTATCGTAAACTCATTAAATTTATCTAATACAACTATGAATCTATCAAATATTCTAACCATTTTGGTTATATACCACTTGTCATTTATTCTGAAACAATAACCTAACCTCTAAAGTTATCTAAACCAACCTCTATTACCAACTATAAGGCCCCAACATTAAACATCACATAATCTTGAGTTAAGTCAAAAAGTTACTTAGAGGATATTTTCAGGTTTATTTTTTTAGATTATTATGACATAACTGTTACATCACAACTAAAAAATTACAAAGTTGATACTTTTACTCACTATCCATTTATTTTCATAAAATAAAAATTTTTCAAAAAAAAAGAATTCTTTTTCATGATAAAAATCTTTATAACATTTTTATTGATTTATTCCTTCTTATTACCTATCATTACACCCTGTGGAAAAAATTTACAAAACTTGTGATGAGCACAAAAATATTATTAAAGGATATATACTATGTACTAAAACCAGTAGTCCTTGAATAATTTGAACTCATGTAAACATTTAAACAAAACCATACTTTTTACCCATAAAACACAAGATCTTTAACATACTTCAGGAAATCATAATATTCCTAAAAAAATCATACCAATCATAAATAATAAAGGTAACTTATGGTATCTATATCATACTTATATTGTATCTTTAATAACTACATAGTGAGGAACCTTTATGGTTACATTTGGAATACCCATCACAGTATATTCCCTAAATCTATTAGGAGAAACCATATTGTTTAACTCCTCATTAACCAATGCACTGGAGAGATATTATGGGCACAACCACCCTTGGTTTATCATGGAACCACTCATATACATAAATAATTCCCTATAAACATAACACAATCACAACACATAAAATATGTATAAAGGAAAAATGACATTTCCACTTTGAAATCCTTTTTCATCTTTACAAGCCATGAACTGATAAATGATAACATATTATTTTAAAATAAAATGGTAAACATGTGAAGTAAACATAAATACTTGATAAAAATATGAAATATATAAATTCCATTTATTTATTATATATAAAAAACATTCCAATTTTTTGAAAGAATCAATCCATTTAAAAAGACAAAATTAAAACATTTAAAAAGAATATTTTTGAATTAAAGTTTCACATACCACTTTGAAACTTTTGAAAGGAATTAATATTTTAAAACATTCATGTCTATATAAATAAATAGTTAATAACTTTTTTAACAGATGGAAATTAATGAGAAATATTTATATAAACATATAATTAAAACATTTAAAATGATGTTTTAGTTAAATAGTTCATTACCACTTGAGAAACACATGAATAAAAATCATTGAAGAATATAATTAAACAAAACATTGAATATCTTGAGAATACATGTCAGAAGGGTTTTATATACACCTTATAGGATAATAAAGGCGCATAACATCAAGATATGTCTTAATGAAAGGATATTGAGACAAAGTCCCTTACCTTGACTCCAAATCTTCTCTTATGTTCTTTATATTCCTGAATAATGAGCTTAATTATTTAAGTTCATGTCAGATGTTTTGTGAATATTTGGTTCTTGAGTTCAAGATGACATTGGTATGATGTCAATAGTCCATGTGGCCATAAGTCCATCATATAAAAATTATATTAATGAAAGAAGGTAAGTCATATTTTACCTTTCTATAATGATCATAAAATCATTAATATCATATTAATTATTTAAATATAATTATATATATATAATTAAAGTGACATAATGAATAAAAATGAGTCACATTGCATTGTGAAGGTGATCGTTAACACGTACACACAAACAACATTATAATTTTTATAAACATGAAAAGTAAGAATGTAATTGATATATTTTTAGCCTATTATGATTAATATGTCATGAATATAAAATATTAATTTCAATTCCATTATTATAACCAGTCATTAGAGGATGTTATGGAAAATGAATTAGATCAGTTCATGGATGTGATAGTTCACACATACACACAAATGATTAATTACTTTCCCATTTAATAGAAGTGGAGTTGGTTTTAGCTGATGATATTAACATACTAACATATCATTACATTGAGTATACTGTATATATTATTTTATCATGGATGTAGAATATTTTAAAGAAGTCTAAGAAGATATTAAATTGGAACAATTAAATAAAAACATTACATTTCCATCGAATGATCACATTTTTTAACACCTTAAAACCACTAATGAAGATGTTTTACATAAAATAAGGGATTAAGAATGTGTCAAGGGAATATATGTAGGGTTTTTGGTATATATTGTTAGAACTAAATGGTTTTTTGAAGTGTAAGGAATAATGAAGAATAATGTCATTTTATATGAGAGGGGAGGGGTACTCTTGAAATTATTAAATGTATTAAATTAATATAAACTATGTATGAAATAAAAAAGGTCCAAATATAATTTATCTACAAGATAATATGATATTGAGTCAAATTTGTTTCATCCAATTAAATATAGTCAAGTTTTGAATACTTTTAAATACTTATCCTTTTGTTTTAACTGCTTTTAACTCTTACCATTTTATCAAGTAAGTTAAAGTTTCAAGGTTAAAATAATTACCATACCATTCCAAAAGAACAATTAATATGTAATTAGTGAAATTTTTAGACTTATATTACCCTTTAGACCTAATCTTGGATTTTTATAAATTTTATAACATTTAATAAAATATTTTTTATTTTAAAATATTAATTGTTTCAATTTTGACACTATTTATTACATGACCTTTTATAAAAAAATCATAACAATTTGAGTCCTTACAAATGACTAATTTAATTCATATATAACATGTAAAATTCATCCAAAAAATTTGTATATGAAAACAAGTATTTCAAATTATATTATTTTAAGATTGTTAATATCATTTATTCGATTTTCCTTTAATAAAACTATTATCGCATCATTATCGTGTCACAAATAAATTTAAGTATTTATTTTCTAAAAGTTATAAATAAATTTCCATGATGTAGGTAATATTTTTATACTTATAAGGAATTTTTATAGTCTAATATATCCTTTAAATAATCCAATATTAAAATAGTTTTAGTAATAAGAGATATGTTTTTGACATCTCTGTTTTTACATTAAATAAAATGTTATTAATGTCAAAATCACACTAAAAAGGATTAAAAATGGAAAAAATTTATGACAAAGTGTTTTATTGGTGGAAATTAACTCATCCAATAATATTATGATAATTTTTTGGACAGTTTTATGTTGTTAGGATTAATTAACCTATTTATCTTTAACCATGGTAAATAAAATACTAAAGTTACTATTCATCAGTAATTATTTTGATCCTACTTAATGAAATTTTTAGTACCTATTACAACCATTTATTTCAATTTTTGAAACTTCAATACACATAAGTGGTTAAATTAGGTTTAACACCAATCCTGTTGACAGATCGAGAAAATGAGTTTTTGAAGTAAAACGTTCAAAAAATCACAATGTTTTTATATCCGATTTCAATGTGAAACTGACTCCAATGACCTAAATTGGATTGAATGATAGAAAAATTATTTAATTATACTTTATAACTAATTAAAATTACAATATAACTATATAAATATATTAGTTGAAAAAGTGTTTTTGAATTTAAATGCATTATTTTCACTATTCATTAAAAAATGAATCTTACCAGAAAAATACTACTAATGTAACCAAAGTAAATTTTTATGTCACTCATAAAACATAGATGATTAATTTTTAAAATAAATCTTATAAAAGTGAAAAAAACTATATTTAAAATATGCTATCCTTCAAAAGGTGATAAAAACAACTTTTTGCAAAAATGCTAATTTTATGCATAATATTAAATTTCCCCTTATATAATGTCTAGAAAACATATAAGATGAACTTTAAACAAAAAATTGAATTTAAATTTCATTAATATAATCCAAAAATAGTTATTTTATTATTTTATGATCATAATTATTTTCACTACAATAGTTTTTCATAAAAACATGTCCTTTATATTCAATTGGTTTTTCTTTTCAATTATAATTATTTTTCTAACCAATGAATCAATATATAAACATGTGTAAAACCTATTTTCATGATTTATTTATTATCATTCATTCCCTTCATTCTAATATCAAGGTTAAAACGGTAACATTTAAATAAAATTATTTAGTTGTTCATTTTAAGCTCGATGTGGCATATCATGTATGCTATCGAACGTAATGTTTATTTCTTAAAACTCAGGATGGTACAAGAAAATGGTGAGATATAAATCCCAGTAAGGAAGTAAACTATGTATAAAATGAATAATGTATTAAATTTTAGTAAATATAAATTTCAATGGGATACAAAATGGGTGAGAATCATAAAAATTAACATTACAGTATGATATATTTTGATAACATAAAGGAAATATGGGAATGTTGAAATAATTTAAAACATGGAATCATAAAAACATGTCAAGGATAACCAATAAGAAAAAATAACATAATATGCTTAATATAAACTCCCATGAACTATAAATTACATATAGTGAGACTAAAACATTGTACAATGCATTGGAGGATTATATAATTATGGGCCCGCCAGTCACTTTCATACCATGTACATGCATAAGTGTGCAACATAGATCATACCACATAAAGAAATAGTTCAACAAGTTTAACCCCATGATTAATTATTAACGGTTAAATGCATATAAATACCCAATAACTTAAGTATAAGTATAACAAGTTGAATACCCTTGAGTGGAAATGAATATGGGTATTCACAATAGAAATATCTGGCATAAAAAATCAAAGGATAATTTTGGAAGCGTAATGTGTGTAAATAATGCTTTATTTAAGGGGTTATTGAGAGATAATTTGGAATCTCATTACTTGGGAATAATAAGGAAATTAATAGGGATGTATAGGAAAATATCCTACTATGAGCAAGTGGTAAATAAAAGTTATATTATAAAGGAGGTGCTTGGAAAGAGGGAAATGAGGGGATCTGTTACCATGAGAGGGTGTTTCCAAAAGATTGGGAGGATTTTCTTGAGTGTTTGGGGAACATCGGGAGGGATATAGAGAGTTATTTTAAGATAATCATCTTAATGCATGTTTTTATTGAAGATAAATGGGATATTGGGTGGCTTTATATAGAAAAATAGAGAGGAGTTTTTTATTAATTTCAAATATTAGGTTTTCGACTCTATGTAATACAGTATTCAAAAACAAAAAAAAATTCCATGGGTTTTCCCATGACTTCTAAAAAAGTTAAGTGATTTTAATTATTGTAAAATTTTAAGAAACTAAATCATTAAAATATTACACTTGGTGATGTGGAAGTGATTTATGTTCATAAATAATTGTTTTTTAAAACTTAATATATAATTTAGGTATTAAAGGATTCATAAGAGGTTTATAAAATTAATAAAATAACATATAAAAACATTATTTTAAAGGGTAAATACATATTTGGTCGTGTATATTCTTTATGGAAAATGTTATATCACTATTGGGTCTTTATGAGGTCATAATAAAAACTATATACTAATAATGTATTTAATTGTTACACAAACAATCAACTGTATCTGAAAATTATTAAAAAAATAAACATTGGATAATTACAATGTGATTATTTCAAAAATTATATTTATTTTATCCATCAAGATATCTAGCAAATAGAATTTATTATTTTAAATCAAAATCCACATTTGTTGAAAAATACTGATTTTTAAACAATAAAAGTTTTCTAACCTTTAGACAAATTATTTTTTGAATTTTTAAAATTATATTATCATTTAGATTTAATAAAATTTATTTAACGATTTATTAAAATATAATTTATGTCATTTTTTTAAATTAATCAAAAATTGCCTCTTGATTGAAACAATTTATTTCCCAAAAATACAATTTGTGTTTGACCATATGGAAATATAATTTTATCAAACTCTTTTTTTAATCATTATAAAAAGAAATATTAAAAAGGGATTAATATTATCAATATTTCATTAAATGAAAAAAATATACAAATTCATACTATTTGGGTCTAGATACATAGACCTTTATTACACTAGTGAACACCCTAATGGGAAGGTGCACGATCATGAGATTTTCATGAGGAGGTTTAATGAACATGGGTTGGGTTGTGATATTACGGAGCTTGAAATACTCACAGAAATGGTTTAAATGGTGCTTTATTTTTTAAATCTCATTTTTTTCTTGACCAAGGGAAAACTCCAGTGATGCCATCACCCTTGGAAGCCTCAATAAATGGGATTCATTGGGTATAATCCTACTGGTTTGGGCCATCAATTATTTCTTCTGTATCAATTAGATTTTAGCAAATCCTAATATATGTAAAAATCATACAATCACTTTTTAGTGGCTATATTATCAATGGTCATGTTTCTTAGTGGTATTTTTAATATAAGAGGATGTAATGTTCCAAAACAACCAAGGAAGTGCATGTGTTTTCTATAACTATATTACATAAGAGTACATAGATTAATTTACAAAGGGAATTTAATTTATTAAAGTTTAGGTCATTTCAATGGAAAATGGTTTAACTTTTATTTATGATCGAGTTTATAATTTTTTTATTCATTATTAAATAAAAATTATACATCACTCAAATTAATGAATGTCTGATATTTTAATTATATATGTATATGTGTGTGTGTTATATACATACATATATGTGTTTTATAAATAGTTGAATAAAATATAATGAATATGATTCAAAAATATATAGATTCTAATTTTATGACTAAAGAGAATAAGGATGATGTCAAAGATTTCATCAAATTTTCAACAAACCATGAGATATGAATTTTTGAATTACACATTTGGGTTTACATTATTTTTACTCAAAGAGAATTGGTTTATGAGAATTGGATGACCAGTTGATCTATTATGAAATTGATCAAAATTATTAATATTGGATGAAATGTAGATAAAAAGTAAATTTATTTTGTGAGTGGAATAACAACACATTTTACAGGTCATCTGATATTGGTTCAAATGTATATAATGAAATAGATCATATTGAGAAAATAAAAACCATGGGAGAATATAAAATTTGTGATTGTCTGAAAATGTTTAAGAGATTGAATAAATGTGGAGAACTTCCTTCGTATGGAGGTCATATGAAATATATAAAATCATTTTTAGTATTAAAACTATATAACCTAAAAGAATACATGAAATATAGTAACAAAATTTTAATATAACTATATTATTTGTGGAAGGATATGATTCTTAATAACAACAATATTAATTATTTAACATATAATGTAAAACAAATTTTATATTCCATGTGTGTTAACTATAAAACAATACATGCATTCCCTAATGAATTCATATTATTACAACCAAAATTGTTTCCTTTTTTCAATAAAAAATATATAATTCTTAACATAAAAATGAAATTATAAGTCACAACTCACGAAATATGCAATTAAGATCATAGGTTACTATAAATTATGTAAAAGTAAACTTAATTTTTATTATTATTATTGATAAAGAAGATTTACCATAATCAATAGATTTTTATTGTAGATTCCCATAATTTATTTGCACGACATGATGATGTAAACACTATTTTCTTTAATTATTATCTAAATTTTCACATATCAGTTTCATATTATAAGGCTGTCAAAATTATTGTGAGAAATGATAAGTGTAATTAGCTATAACCAATATTCTATAAAAAAAATTCAATTGTAAATATTAAATAGTTCGTATTGATTGTATTTAAGACAATTACCCTTGATTTCTATTATTTTAAAAATAATAATAATTAAAAATTATTGATTGTAATTAATGATATAATAACGACCACCATTGGTTGTCACTAAATAATATTCAAAAACACTAATAATTTCTTAAATAGTAAAAAATAATTGGTGGGGACCATTATTGGAAACTTAACCCAGTATTTGTTTAGTTCATATAAATGTTTGAATGATTACATATTACATCATTAATTATCATTTTTTCAACTTAAATCAACCATAAAAGTTAGTTTATCACGAGGTTGACTTTTCGCAAGCTAAGTCCAATCATTAATACCCAACAAAAGAGAGAGGTACATAATAGTGGTAGTGAACTTTTTTTAAATACATAATAATAATAAATAAAAATTAGTTGAAAAATAATAAATAATAATGACTAATTGTATATTGTTAATTATAAATCATTAGTTAATAATTAATGATTACAAGTAATGAGGACTAATTAGAAATTAGTAATTATAAATTATTAGTTAATAATTAACGATTACCAATTATTTAATCTTTTCACATTAGGAAACATTAATAAATAATAATAATAATTTATTATTATTAATAATTAATTAATTATAGTTAATATTTAAAATTAGAAAATATTAAATACTATTTATTAATTATTTTTAATTTTTAATTTTTCATTAATTATCAATTTTTAAATATTTAATATTTTTAATAATTAACAAATAACTATTCATAATTAATAATTATATATTAATTAAATATTTCTTAATAATTTTTAGTTAATTATCATTAAGAATTAATAATTAAGCATTAAGAATTAAGAATTTATTATTAATTAAATAATTGATAATGATTATTGATTATTGATTAATTAAAAAAAATGATTACTTCATTATTAGTAATTAATAATTCTTAATTATTTTTTCATGATTTTTATTAATTACTATGTATTTATTCTTTATTAATCAATAAATATTAATAACTCATTATTAAAAAATATTTATTATTGAATAAAATAATTAATAATTAATAATTAACTTTTATTTATTATAAAATGAATATTAAATATTAAGAATTAATTATTAAATACTGATAATTATTTATTATTTATTTTTTAATTTTTAAAAGCTACAAATCTTTAGGAATTAATCATTATATATTAATTACTAATTATTAATTATTATGTTCTAATTATTATTAGTAATTATATTTTATATAATATTAATTTATAAATATTATTATTTAATTATTTAGTTATTAATTAATAATTTTTATTTTTAATAATTTTTTTCGTATAATAATTAAAAATTAACAATAATAATATTAGTTACTATATAATAATAAATAATATTTAAATAGTAATGATCAATTATTAGTTAAATAAAATTTATAAGACTTTAGTTTTAATGAACTGTTGTTAGGGCTTTTAGTAAGAGTATATATAGTTAAGCATATTTGAGTGGGAGCAGTGTAAGGATGAGTGAGCTCCTAAGAATTTATTTTATTGTGCACTAAAAAGGTGATAATACATTTTATATAAACAAAAATACATTTTTAATGATTTTTCATGTCCCGCTCCCACTAGTACCCTTATTGGGCCAACTAGTAAGGAAAGGGTGACCCTCAATGCCTACCTCCAATAAGCCATGAGTTAGAGACTAACACCAAGGCTATAAGAAATCACAAATGAGAGGCACTACGCTCCTAAATCCTAGTAATAGAAAGGAGAACCACTAATCAACTCCATATAATATAAAACCAAAAAAAAATTCCAGTAATGCATATAATTATATACTGTAAATAGACTCCAAAAATTATGAAAGAAAATCCTACGAAAGTAATCCATGAACTCCAGCCCCAAACATTATTCAGTAGTAATGTCCAACCTAATCACCATCTCCCACCTGTAAATCTAAAAATCGATATATATATATATATATATATGAAAGGGAGAGAATACACTTATACTATGTAGAATAATCCAAAAAATAAGTTGTATAAATATGAATGAAGCATACTAAGTACTTAGTAAATAAACAAACGAACCAACTCATCACGTATACTAGGTTTATTGGTTCCGGGCATAGAAGAAATGTGCATTGGGGGGTGATATATTAAAATTTCATTTATTAATCATTTCCTAAAACCAAGAGCAAGGATCTTGCATATCAAATTTATACTTAATTTATTTAATATTTGAAGAAAGAAATATTCGGGCTTTTGAAATTTCTTTATTGATGATTGATGATCGTCTAAAACAGCCCTTCCAAATTATCTTCTTTATGCCTATGAGGATCCAGGGGTTGAATTCCTCTAGACGTTATCCAAAAATACTTCAATAGTATTCGACCAATGCCACTCATTCTCTGGGTGCTATCTCAGTGAATCGAATATCTTGTGTTGTTCATTCTTGATCACTCATTCTTCAGTCTTGCATAAATTCTCTCTTGGGTTTCTTATTCTCAAGAGGGAGAGAGGAGGATGATTCGAGAGGGAATTCATTGTGTGCAATAATTATCTATTCCAAAACTTGGAATTTTTTTTAAATAATTTACACTATAGACATAACCGTCTACATATTGAGCAGATATTTTGGTTTTAAAATTTAATTGAATAACAACATTTAAATATAATTATAACCATTAATGAAATCCCATTCCATATAATAATAATAATAGTATTATTATTTTATGGTGTTCCAACTTACTTAAAATGGATAAATAATTTTTACTGGATTGTAAATAATTATTTATCACAAGATATTGTCTTGGTCCGTTCAAACTCCTCATATATTTAATGAACACCAAAATAAATATTTTATTCTATTAAATAAATATTTTATTCCCAAACTAGTAAATACATATTTATTAAATATTAATTAATATAAATTAATATATTTTATCAACAATCTAGTGAATAAATATTTATTTAATTTATGTGATCAATATAACTTAAATAAAATTATTCCTCCATCTTGAGAATAATATTTATTCCATTAATTAAATTCAAATGAAATTTAATCGAGACCACTAGAAAAAATTAGTGTGTGAGCCTCTTGGATTATTTCTCATTGGCATTAGGCGAACATGCTTAAAGTCCAAGATCAATGTCTAGAAACTGTTCAAGGAACCCAGGAGAATGAACTTAAAGTTGTAACGATGAAAACCACATATCGATGCTCAATATGTAATATAATCTGTTTATCACATAATCTAGTTAAGATGGTAGCATGACGATGTCATCAACTTATATCATTGATTCATCACTCTTTGACTATCTGAAATACACTCATCATTACTCCATGTCCATAGAATTTAAGGAAACAGTTCTATTTTAATCAAAGGGCCAATATGCCAACTTCCATAAATATGGAAGGGAATTTTTTTTATTGACCTATCCATTAAGAACATGTTATTTGGGATGCACCCAACATAGCATGCTTCCCTACAACACATGACATGATGATTATAATTAGAAAATCTAAGTGAACTAGTACTGAAATGCATTACTAATAATCTCAAAGTGTATGGATCATGACACACACTCACATATAGGAATATCTGATGACACCAAAACATGATTAATTCTAATGGAAGGTCTGTCCTCATAATATCCCATATTAGAGATTACCAAGTGTGAAATTCATGAGAATAAGTCTCATATGCTTATGAGTACTCACGGCTGACGATCTGTATACTGTTTTTCCCATCATAATATATTATCCATCCCTATAACTATATTAAGAATATTGTCATAGCACTTCAAGGATCTCATAATAGCAGTGAAATACTATGACCATATCAATGTGAAAATAATCTAGGATATTACTACATTATGGTCATGTAGAACCATGAAAAAATAAATAAAAATATTTTTAATTTAATATTTAATACATCAAATATTTATGTAATCAATGTACAAACAGTTGGTTCTAGTACACCAACTCTAAAAAACTCCCACTTGGACTATAGAAAACTACCTAGGACTATCAGTATACTCTAAAAAACTCCTATTTTGGATGCTCAATTTCATCCATGAGCCTCATTGGATCTTTACTGCTAGGTACCACATGAGGCTCATGGATGAAATTGAGCAACCAAAATGCTTCTTTAGCTAACTTAGAGGATGAAATATACTCAGAATCCACTATAGAATCTATGAACACAACCTACTTTGAGCTCTTCCAGTTCACGTCACCTATATTCGATGTGAAGATGTATCTTATTTTTGACTTCATGTCATATTGATCAGTTTGGAAACTAGCATTTGAAAATCCTCTGATGACTAGTTGCTCATCTCCTCCAAAAACCAATAACATATCCTTATTACACCTTAGATACATACGGATAGTTTTTATTTCCATCTAATGGTGGTTACCTGTACTAGTTTGATATCATCTTACCACACTTAATGTATAGTCAATATCTAGCCTAGTACATAGGATAACATACATGACTAAACCAATCACTGATGCATATGTAATCCTTGACTTTCTATTTCTTTCTTCATGGGTTTGGCGACACATTTTATTGGAAAGATGAATGCCATGTGACACTGGAAACAATCCCCTCTTAGAGTGTTCCATACTGAATCTCATAAGTATCATGTCAATGTAAGTAATTTGACTTAGTCTGAGCAACCTGTTGGATCTATCATGATGGATCTTGATCATATGCTTCCTTTCCCAAGTCTTTCGTGGAGGAAACATTTATTCAACCTCTTTATAAAAGAATATAAGAATGGTATTTTATTTCCAATACATAATATGTCATCAATATATACTATTAAAAAAAAATTCACTCCCACTAAACCGTTTGTAGACATGAGGACCACATTCTTTCATTATAAACCCAAATTACATTATGGATTCATCAAAATTAATATTCAATGCCATGGATGCTTTCTTTAACATTTAAATGGATTTTTGAAACTTTTATATCTTATTGGTATCCATGGAGTCACAAAACATTCAGGTTATTTCATGTTGACATCTTTAGAAAGGTTCCCATTAAGGAAGGTAGTTTTAAAATCCATTTTACAAATCTCATAGTCATGGTAAGCTGTAATGGATAGTAGAATAATGATCGATTTCAACATTGAAACCAGTGAAAAGGTTTCATCGTAGTCAATACCTTGATGCTGTTTAAACCCTTTTGCAACCAATCATTCCTTATAGGTTCTAACTATTGAGTCAATAAGGTTTTCCTTATGACTTTTCCATTCCTTCATGTAAAGGGGGAGATTGTTGAGTCATTAAGGTATCCTTATGACTTTCCCATTTCTTCTTGTTTTGAAAATCACAAAACACCTTATAACAAGGAAAAACACATTTTAACCCTGTTTTACTTCTATAAGGAAAGTATCCTTCCCCAAGGAAAATTTCCCTTACCAATATTTCATTATTCAATCTGATTTTTCTTAAGTATAAAATTCGGATTGTAACCAAAACCTCAGAATCTTATAATTATATAGAATATGAAGTATTCTGTTTTTAGGATATGAATTATATAGATTCTGGTTGCGAACTCTTCTGAGTTCTGACTCCGAATTCTGAATCAGAATTCTGGTTATGAACTCTTCTAAGTTCTGACTCAGAATTCTGAATCAGAATTCTAGTTATGAACTCTTCTGAGTTCTGTCTCTGAATTCTGAATACAAATTCTGAATACAAACCGTTTAGAGTTATGAATTAGAATTATGAATCATAATTTTGGTTACAAACTCTTCTGAGTTCTAACTCCGAATTCTGAATATGAATTCTGAATACGAACTCCTCAGAGTTCTGACTCCGAATTCTGAATCATAATTATGGTTACTAACTCTTCTGAGTTCTGACATTGAATTCGGAGTCAAAATTTTGGTTACGAACTCTTCTGAGTTCTAACTCCAAATTCTGAATCAGAATTCTGATTACGAACTCTTTTGAGTTCTGAATCTGAGTTTTGAATATGAATTCTGGATACCAACTTCACTAAGTTCTGAATCCAAGTTCTCTAAATTCAAACTATAAACTCCTATGAGTTTTGATTCTGAATTCTCATGAACTCCGACTCCGAACATTGTATGTTCAGGTTCCAATTTCTTGTGAATATAGATTTTGAATTTCCTTGATATTTAGACTGTAGAATTATATATAATTCATGTTCTGAATTCCCACAAAACAGAATATGAATATCCATATATTATAGACTCTGAATTCATATTTGGTTAGACTTAGAACTTTCATTTGCTTACATTCCGAATATCAGATTTTGGTTATGCTTACACTTGTTTAGTGATAAAATGATGTCTTGATTTCAGTTATCAACTAATCATTTTATGAGCAACATGTGTATAGGTCCCTCTAGAATTACAGGAAAAATATGACCATTGAGGAGGGAGTCGACCGTTGAATCATTTCTTATAAATAGGAGCTCATTTGAACGTGCTCAGAACATTTGGAATTTTTGATGCTCAGAACTTTTAGAAGTGATTTCTAGAGAGAGAGGCTCCTATAAACCTTTATAATTAGTGATTACTGAACTCCTAGTTCATATTTTCTTTGTGCGACTCCGATTATTGCTATGTACAATCGAGGGATTCTAGTGATAGGAAGACAGAGTTATCAACTACCTTGAAGTTGAGGGCTTTCGGGGATAGGAAGACAGAGGTACCGAATACCTGAAAGTTGAGGGCTTGCAGGGATAGTAAGACATACTCCAATCTTTTTATCGAGGGTTTACCCTGGTGTGGGTAAGATAGAATTTTTGAAAGTATAACTCAAGGGACCTTTATCCAAGGTTGTTGGATACCCTTCTCTTTGGGTTAAAAGATTTACTCTTGATACTTGTTTTGTTACAAGTTTTCCGCTGCATTCATATTGTTGAGGAAAGTATTTCTATCTTAAACTTCCTTATAATTGTACTCTGATCTAGGTAGATTCTACACGCTTTAAGGTAGAATTTTCATCTTTGTAAACTTTCAATAAGTTTCATTCTCAGAATCACTTTTCTAGAATTGATTTCTCAGAATCATATTTCCTGAATCAAGAAAGTGTTTAGAACTAAGAGGTTTTTTGAATTATCTTATTTAACTTTGTTAATACTTAATCATCTTTAAAAGTTCCTAAAGAATTGTTTAAAGTGTAAAATTCACCCCCTATTGTATTTGAGAATCTCATTACATATTTGATCCATCATTTGGTATTATAGAGTATATCATACTCACATACCATCTAATAATTTGTATCAGAGAATGGAAACCTCAAACCCTGTACAAATTCATCAATTGGTATCAAAGTTGGTTAACTCTGAATTAATCCCATGATTAAGTTTAGAAGAGAATTTTCGGAATTGAATTTTTCGGACTCATAAATGTTTGTATTCATTTTACTTAGAGATACTCTTGTTCTATATTTTCTTTGCTTTGGAATATATTCTCTGTTTGAAAACTTATTCTATTAAAAAGTTTTTGTGGAAAGAATTTTATTAAAGACGACAAGAATCAATGATGGTTCCATAGACAATCTCAGTCCAAATGGACCACCTATCTTTGATGGATATGATTATGGATATTTGAGAGATCGCTTGAAGACTTTCATTATCAATACTGGAGTTGAAAATTTTCTTATACTTAATAGAGGATACAAAATCCCTGGTAAAGAAGTTAGTGCCTTTACAAATCAAGAAAAGCTTGAATATCAACTAAATTATAAGGTACGAAATACTTTGATTTTCTCCATTACTAGAAATATATATAGCAAAATTTTATGTTGTGAAGCAGAAAATTCTATATGGAAGAAACTTGAAGTTACTCACTTTGGAACTTCCAAGGTAATTGAAACAAGAAGATCCATGATTAGAGCTGAATATCATGGTTTCTACTTTCCTTATAGAGTGTCCATATGTAAGGTGAAACAAGGATTCTTGACTATTGTGAATAGATTACAGTCCATGGGTGAGAAAGGATTAGATGATGAAGCTCTTGTTGATAAGATCATAGACTTAATGCCCAATGAGTGGGAATCCAAGAGGACTGCTATTGATGAAAACAAAAAGGTTACTCAGATTAACCTTGATGTACTCTTCAAAACTCTTCTTCAACATGAAACTAGAATGAAGAGAGATGCTGAAAAGGTAATGAAGAAGAATGGAAATGGAATTGTTGATTTTACTGCAACTTCTAATCATATGAAAGCCAAGACTCCTGAGAGATTGACCATATCTAAATCTAAGAATGTTGTTATCCAAGATGAATCTAGTGGAAGTGAATCCTCAGAAATTGAATTAGTAATTCTTGCTCGGAGGATGAACAAGATAACTGGACAGAGGAACTTAAAATCTATATATAATAAGAAGGAAAAGAAAGATAAGAAAGATTATGAAGTTACCTGTTATGAATGCAAGAGAGCTGGACACATAAGTCCTGATTTCACTATGCTCATGAGAAATGAAAGAAATTAAAGGCATTCTGAGAAAAATAGAAAGAAATATTAGAAGCCTAATGCTAAGAAAGTATTTTAATCTAATGACACATGGAGTTCAAGTGGTGGTGACTCTTCAGATGAATCTTTAGATTATGAATCTTTTGGATAGAAGAATCTTGGTCTAATATCCAGGCTACATATTGATAATCATTTCTTAATGGATAAGGTACAAAATGCAGAATCTATGACAAATATATCTTTGAATTCTAATGATAGTAAATATTATAACTCTTCCGATGAAGAATATTATTATGATGTAGATAGTACTTTACCTACCTATGAAAAATTTTCTAGTTTTTCCAAACTTGTTGAGATTGAAAATTCAAAACTCATGAAAAAACTTGAAAAGGTAAATTCTAGGAATACTATGCTTACTAAGGAAATATCATATCTTTCTAGAGATATTGATAAAAAATGCTGATTTTGAAAGTAGATCAAAAAATCTTGAGGAAGTAAATTCTGAGAAGAATAGAATTTTTAAAGATCTAGAAAATGTAATTTCTAAGAAAAATATTTTTGAGCCTAGCCCTAGTTCAAAACCAAATGTTTTTTAAGACAAGAACTTAGTTATCAAACTCAAATCTGAAATATTTTTCTTTTAAGAAGTGTTTGTCAAACTTTACCCTTGGTAAATAAAATTTTTATAAAATGTATTCACAATTCCAACCTCTATGGAATAGTTATGGTTTTGGAAATAATAGTTCTAAACCCATTTTACGTAACAATTATTTTTTTTCCAAAAAGTGATCCTTTCGGCATAGAGTGTCAGTGTGGTGGACATTGGGAAAATAATTGTTCCTTAAACAAAATATAATATTTAGGATTTCATAAAGCCTATTTCTCTAAAAAGATGTGGGTACCTAAAAGTTTGATTTCTGAAATTTTCGGATCCAATCATGTCTGGATTCCGAAAACCTAACTTTTTCTTTCTTTCAGGAAAATAGAGAAAGTACCAAGAGTAATACTTGGTACATGGATAGTGGATGTTCCCAACATATGACTGGTAACAAAAACTATTTTGAAAATATTATCAAGACAAAAGGAAGGAAAGTATCTTTCAAAGATAATTCTCAGGGAGAAATTATTGGTATAGGTAACATCATTATTCTTAAAAAAACTTTGATTTACAATGTTTTATTTGTTAAGGGTATTAAGAAAAACCTCATTAGCATAAGCCAATTATGTGCTGAAGTCTACCTTTTGAATTTTAGTAATGACAAGTGCTTAGTAAACAATTCCAAGGAAGAGTTTATTCTTTCTTCCCATAGGCAAGAGAATGCATACACACTAAAAATAGAAGACCTTAAGAGCCAAGAATTACCTTGTATTAGTGAAATGTAAGATCATTCTTGGTTATGACATAGAAGGCCAGGACACTGTAACCTTAGGAACTTATGCAAAATTTCTATGGAAAGATTAGTTAAGGATCTACCGAAGCTTAGATTGGATTCTTTAAAAGTCTGTGAACCTTGTCAGTATGTAAATCAACATAAACCAAGTTTTAAATCAGTCAGTGAAGTCTCAACTACTGATACATTACAACTAGTGCATATGGATCTTTTTGGTCCAACACAAACTAGAAGCATTGGAGGCAAATATTATGTATTTTTCTTGGTTGATGATTACACTAGATTTATGTGGGTCTATTTTCTAGAAAAGAAATATGAATCTTTTTCTTATTTCAAAAGTTTTAGATCCCAAGTTAAGAATGATAAAAACCTTCCGTTGAAAACTATTCATAATGATCATGGTGGAGAATTTCAAAATTCTGATTTTGAAACTTTTTGTAGTAGAAAAGGTATTACTCAAAACTTCTAAGCACCTAGAACACCTTAGAAGAATGGTGTGGTTGAAAGATCAAATATAATTATTCAAGAGATAACTAGAACCATGTTGAGTGAGTATTCTATAGCCAAGCATTTTTGGGATGAAGCTATAAGTACTTCTTGATATCCTCTAAATCGAGTTTTGATTAGACCGTTTCTTAATAAAAATTCTTATGAGTTATGGAATGGTAGAAAACCTATATTTTCATACTTCATGGTTATTTGTTGAAAGGTATTAATTCTGAATACTAAAGATAATCTATATAAATTCGCCCCACAATCTGATGAAGGAATTTTCTTAGGCTACTCCACAACTTCTAAGGCTTATAGAGTCTTTAATAAAAACACTTGTACTATTGAAGAGACAGTACATGTCAAATTTGATGCAACCAATACTTTTGTCTTTAAACAACCCTAACCTACATATTCATATGTGTTTTAAAAAACTGATTATCAACCTTTAATAGAAAATCCTTCTGATAAGGAAAATGTTCAAGAAGTTACTTTTGAAACATTTACCCCATAATATTTCCTACCCTATATAGATGAACAAGTTTTACAAAACCCAAATCATTTATTTCTTAAGAATCATCCTAGTGATAGAATCATTGTTGATGTAAATCAACCTGTAAGGACTTGAATTTCCTTAATAAATGAAGTATAACATCTAGCATTCCTTTCCCAATTGGAACCAAAAAGCATTGATGAAGCTTTTGGTGATGATGATTGGATTAAATCCATGCAAGATGAACTAAATGAATTCGAAAGGAATAAAGTCTTGACCTTGGTTGAAAGACATAAGAAAACTTCTATTATTAGAGTAAAATGTGTCTTCAGAAATAAGTGTGATGAAAATGGAATCATCGTTAGAAATAAAGATAGATTAGTTGTTAAAGGATATAATCAATAAGAAGGAATAGAGTATAAAGAAACCTATGCTCCAGTAGCTGGACTTGAATCTATTTGAATTTTACTTGCCTTTGCAGCATTCTTCAAATTTAAGATTTTTTCAAATGGATGTAAAATGTGATTTACTTAATGGTTAAGTACAATAAGAAGTTTTTGTTGAACAAACTCTTGATTTTGAAGACAAAAAACATCCTGAATATGTTTATAAACTTACCAAAGCCTTGTATGGACTTAAACAAGCCCCATGAGCATGGTATGATAAGCTTACATGATTTTTTATTTAAAATAATTATGTTAAGGGAAATGTAGATCCAAACCTTTTTATAAATAATGATAATAAAAATGTTTTGATTGTTAAAATTTATGTTGATGACATTATATTTTGTTCAACTCCACAATCTTTAACCGATTCCTTTTTTGATCTAATTAAATCTTAGTTTGAAATGAGTATGACGGGTGAGTTAACATTTTTCCTTGGTTTTCAAATTTCTCAAAAACCAGAAGGAATCTACATATCCCAACAGAATTATATTAAATATTTTCTTAAAAAGTATGGATATGACAACACTAAAAGTATAAGTACTCCCATTGGTACCTCAAACTCACTTGATATTGATGAATCTGGGAAACCAGTAGATCAAAAATCATTTAGACGTATGACAGGAAGTCTACTATACTTGACAACTAGTCATACAGACTTAATGTTTTCAGTATTCTTATGTGAAAGATATCAATCCAATTATAAGTAATCTCATTTAAAGGCAGTGAAAAGAATTTTTCGCTAGCTAAAGGGCACTATAGATTTAGGACTTTTCTATACTTCTGGAAAAGATTTATTCTAAAAAGTTTTTCAGATGATGACTTTGGTGGATGTAGAATGGATAGAAAGGGTACATCCGAAACTTGTAATTTTTTTGGAGATTCATTAGTTTCTTCATTTTGCAAGAACCAACACTCAATAGCACTTTCCACTGCTTAAGCTGAATATGTAGTAGTTGAAAGTTGTTGTGATCAAGTATTGTGGATGAAACACACACTCACAGACTATGGAATGAGTTTTACTAAGACTCATATTATGTGTGATACCACAAGTGCCATATCCCTTAGCAAAAACCCTCTACATCACTCTCGTTCAAAACACATAAATATTAGGCATCAATTTCTTAGAGATCACACACAAAAAGGAGATATCATTCTTCAATTTATCATAATGTATGATCAACTTGCTAATTTTTTCATAAAATCTTTACCCTCGATATATTTGAATACATCAAACAGAAGTTAGTAATGATAACCATAAGGTAATCCTCCTTGATTAAGTTTCTGTTAAACCAATATTCTTACAGTAATAAATTCCTTTTCATAGGGGGAGTACATCTGTTATTAATGTTTTTCAAAATTGTTCGTAATGAAAATTTTTATTTTTGGTTTTTCAAAATTTTCGTAATAAAAATATTCAGAACTGAAATTTTCATAATGAAAATATTCGGTACCAAAATTATTGTAATGAAAATCTTTGGAACTGAAATTTTCATAATGAAAATATTCAAAAAATAAATTTTCATAATGAAATTCTTCAGACCTGAAGTGTTCTTAATTAAATTCTTCACACCTAAAATTTCCATAATGGAATTATCAGATTTGAAGTTCTTGTAGTGATGTTTTGTTTTCATATTCAATTTTTTTGGAATCCAAAGTTCTCCAATAAAAATATTCCTCAATAAAAATAATATTACTAAGCAATCCGTAAGTTATGATTCTTTATTGAGTTTTTCATAAATACCTCTTACTTGTTGTTAGTTTCTTTTTTAAAACTTCTCAGATTCTAGATTCCTTAAATCTGAAATTTTTTCATTTAAAACCTCAAAAGATCGGATTCAACAAAATTTTTCCTTATGGCAATCATTTCAACCATCAGATCAAATCTGAAGAATTCTCAACCATTGGATTCAAATGGGAAGTTCAACAGTCGCCTCAACACCTATATAATGGAGACCCCCCATGGTTGTCCCACTTCGGTTATCAAGCTTGTGCGTGTTGAAGCTCTTCCTCTCTACAAAATCCCATTTCTAATTCTTTAGAAGTGATCCATTCCGAATGTAGGCAGAAGTCCCTTCTCAAGATATGTCTACAGTCAAGACGATTCCAGAGTGGAAAATTTAAAGGGAGAGGTTAGATCATCCAATCTACTTCAATAAGTATGACTCCATTATTTCAATAAACATCAAGCTCAATAGATGGGAAAGTGTAGCTATTTCTAATACAAGAGCTTAGGATGCTGTCTATCCAGATCTTCTCATCGAATTTTATGAATCAGTTTGCTTCTTTAAGGAATAAGGTAGAGAAAAATTCTCCTTCAAGAGTTATGTCAATACATATAAACTCTCTTACACGAAGGCAACAAGATTTGGTGGGGCTCTCATATAAAGGAGAAGCCGAGTTTTTCTCTCACAAGTTTCCAGAGGTTCAAGGGAGCTTCGTTAAGGTGAAGGATTTGGAATGACTTGGACTTAATGATGTAAAAATAGCAAAGATTTCCCATCTATCAACCAACAATCAGATTCTATAGTTATGATTTCAAGGTCTCATTGTATCGAGGAAGGGTGATAAGAAAACCCTTATGAAAATTGACATGTACATCTTGGATTTCTTGGTAAACCTTAGGAAAGTGAACTCATGAAGCATATTCTCATTACGATTAAGAACATCAAGAATGGGAATCTGAGAGCTTATATTATTATGCATCCTCCCTTTCTTTCCAAGCTAATAGTTCGTTGTCTTGAATCATTCAAAATCCCTTGAACTTCCATACCGAGGAATTGCAAAGTAATGCTGATCAGTGATGACACCCTCATGAGAATGAAGGTTGGCTTCTCTACGGAAACAAGAGAATTTTATTATCTGCCTGAGGATGAGGCAGAAGGCATTTTGAAGAATATAGAAGAAGCTGAACCTTCAAAGAAGGCTGGGAAGAAAGAAAGTTGAAGGAAGTAGTAGTTGAATCTAGAACCCCTAAGACCGAATAAGTTCAATACGCACCTCCTAAACCAAAGATAAAAAAAGCCAACCCAGATGAAGTCATAGAAAAATGGAGGGAGGATAAGTATAATAGAAAAGTAGGGGAGCCACAGTTCAGTTTGGACCCTGATGAGGCAAAGACATTAAAAGAATCAGTTGCTGAAGAGCTTGAGAGGCAAGCAAAGGAGAAAAAGAAAAGGAAAAATATGTTAGAGGCTGAAATTTGTAAATCCCTTATGAGGGATACTGAAATTTATTTTGAGAATATACCTATTCTGAAGTCTTTCCTGGTGGAACCATTACTTGAGACTACAGGTAAGAGGTTTATAAGTCCGGAAAAACCAAAAGAGCATATTATGTAAGAGAAGAAAGCTGCAGAAGAAGTACAACAAGCTGAGACTACTGGTGACTATGATGATGTGATCAAGAAAGATGAATATTATCATGAAAAGGAATGTGTTTCAGAAAACTTTTCACTCAGGACTTCTCAAGTCGGATCTTTAAAACATGCTACACCTAGAGATGATGAGAAGGATGAAGAGGAAGTAAAAAAAAATCTGAGGAAGAGAGTCACAATCATCACTTCATACATCCAAAAGACATTAAGTTCAGAGCTGAGAAAGAAAAAGTTTATGAAGATAAAATTTTACAGTTATCTAAAAGTGAGCATGAATCTCTAGATTAAGAGTCTAATCCGAAAATCAAAAAAGGGAAAAAAGTGGTTGTTGAAACCCCAACCAAAGATATTTTGAGGAAGAAAGAAGATGTAGGTACTTCTAAGAGGAAGTTTATAGAGTTTGAAGAAGAACCATCTCTTAGTAAAATGTCAGATTCAGAGTCGTCAGCCTTAAGACATGATTTTGTTGTTCAGTCCCTGAAGAAACCGGTGGACACTATTTCGATCTTTATAGAAATTGATTCTAGATTCCAGATGCTTCAGCACCCCATGAATCAGAAATCAGACTTGATATCCAAGGTCATGGATAAATGTGTGAATATTAAGGTAGAAGACAGGATTTTCCTTATTAATTAGGAAGCCCACAAAAAATATTTCAATAAAATGACTAGATGGTCTAAGAAAATCATTGAAGATTTGGGTGAGCTTGATCAGTTTCAAGAAGATTTCAAAGAAGATTTTGATACTAAAGATGTAAAAATCAAGTACCTTACAAACAACTTTAAGGAAAAGCTAAATCTTGAACAAAATTCTCAGATCCAGGAAGTAAAATATCTTAACAGGAAGCTGAGTTATTTTGTCCAATGTTTGAAAACAGATAGGGATCATCAGACCAAGATGGAAGAAAATCTTCTGAAGAAAGAGGACTTGTTGAAGGCTAAAGCATAGGCCTTGAAGGCTCAAGACGATAGAATCACAGCCTTAGAGAAGCAAGTAGAGGAGGACCACAAAGAGCTGAAAAAGATGAAGACAATTGTCAAGAAGATGATGACCAAAGGAAAAAAAGAAAAATACACTCAAATCCGATCTTTTGTTGTATTTGTTTTTCCTTGTACTAATACATTCAATGGTAATGGAATTGTGGTTGGTCATTTTGTTTGGTTGTTTATACTAATATTTCATGTACCATATTTTTTTCCATTCCCTCAAACTCTTTTCGAAAAACACAAAGGGGGAGAAAGAAAAATAATTCTAAAGGGAAGAAGGAAAAAGATTTATAAGTATAGAAGACATATCCCAATGTAAGGGGGAGCTTATCTAAGGGAGTGTGCTCATTATGAAGATTTACATACCGTAGATAATAAAAATCCTATTCTAAAAATATAGAATACGATCCCTAGTGTTCCAAATCCTAAGGGGGAGTTAGTCGTATTTATCTTTGTGAATGTGAAAAGGGAGGTAAGTTTTATTTTCTAAGTCAAGAAAAGTTTTACTAAGTCCTTATATTATTTTTCATAAGGATGTTTGCACTTTCAAAAAAGGGGGAGATTGTTGATTCAATAAGGTTTTCCTTTATGAATTTTCTATTACTTCATATAAAGGGGGATATTGTTGAGTCATTAAGGTATACTTATGACTTTACCATTTATTCTAGTTTTGAAAATCACAAAACACATTATTTCATGGAAAAACGCATTTTAACCCTGTTTTACTTCAATAAGGAAAATATCCATCCCCAAGGAAATTTACCCTAACCTAGATTTCATTATTCAATCTGATTTTTCTTAAGTGTAAAATTCGGATGGTAACAAAAACCTTGGAATCTTATAATTACCTAAAATATAAAGCATTCTATTTTTAGGATCCAAATTATCAAACTTCTGGTTTCTAAATCTTTTGAGTTATGACTTCGAATTCTGAAATAGAATTCTGGTTATGAACTCTTATGAGTTCTGACTCCAAATTCTGAATACGAATTCTAAAAACAAACTCCTCAATGTTATGACTCTAAATTCTGAATCAGAATTCTGGTTACGATTTTTTCTGAGCTCTGACTCTGAATTCTGAATATGAATTCTGAATACGAACTCCTTAGTGTTCTGACTCTGAATTCTGAATCAGAATTCTGATTACAAACTCTTCTAAGTTCTGACTCTAAATTCTAAATCATAATTTTGGTTACGAACTCTTCTGAGTTCTGACTCCAAATTCTGAATCTGAATTGGGATTACGAATTCTTCTGGGTTCTGACTCTGAATTCTGAATACAAATTCTGGATACGAAATTCTCTATGTTCTGACTCAGAGTTCACTGAATTCATACTCCAAACTCCGATGAGTTCTGATTCCAAATTCTGGTAAACTCCAACTCTAAACTTTGTATGTTTGGGTTCTGAATTCTTGCGAATTCAAATTATAAATTTCCTTGAAAACTAGTCTCTATAATTCTATACAATTCAGGTTTTTAATTCCTAAAAAACACAATCCGAATATCCATATATTATAGACTCTGAATTATTTTTTGGTTAGACTCCGAACTTTCATTTTCTTATATTCCAAATATTAGATTTTTGTTTTTCTTACACTTTAGTCATAAAATGATGTCGTGCATTTAGTTATCAACTAACCATTGTTTGAGTGACACGTGTATAGGTCCTTCTGACATTCAAGGAAAAATATGACCGTTGGAGGGGGGAGCCCACCATTGAAGCCTTGCTTATAAATAAGATCTCATTTGAATGTGCTTGGAACTTTAGTTATTTTTTATGCTTATAACTTTCAGAAGTAATTTCTAGAGAGAGAGCTCTTATAAAATATCATGCTCAGTGCATACTGAACTCCTGGTCCAGATTTTCTTCGTGCGACGTCGATTTCTACTGTGTACAATCGAGGGCTTCCAGGGATAGGAAGACAGAGGTGCTGACCACCTTGAAGTTGAGGGATTCCAGGGATATGAAGACAGAGGTGCTGACTACCTGATATTTGGGGACTTGCGAGGATAGAAAGATATACTCTGATCTTCATATCGAGGGCTTACCCTAGTGTGGTCAAGAAAAACTTTCTTGAAAGTATAAATCAAGGGACCTTTATCCAAGGATATTGGATACCCTTCTCTTTGGGTTAAAAGATTTAATCTTGTTACTTGTTTTGTTAAAAGTTTTCCACTGCATTCGTATTGTTGAGGAAAGTATAGATATCTTATAATTCCTTATACTTGTACTCTGATTTAGGTAGATTCTATACGCTTTAAGGTAGAATATTTATTTTTGTAAACTTTCATTAAGTTTCATTTCTGGAATCACTTTTCCAGAATTGATTTCTCGGAATCACATTTCCTGAATCAAGAAAGTGTTTAGAACTTAGAGGTTTTGTGAATTATCTTGCTTAACCTTGTTAAACATAATCATCTTTAAATGTTACTAAATAATTTTTAATGGCTACAATTCACCCCCTCTTGTATTTGAGAATCTCATTACATATTAGATCCTACATTTGGTATTATAGAGTATATCATACTCACATACAATCTAACACTAACTTGTTATTCCATACCCAATTTATTCTTGAATAACCATTTAAAACCAACATGATTTATACACACTGGATGATATTCCAAAATCTAGAATTGATTTGGGTACATTGAATCCGTTTTAAAAATCATGTCTTCTTACCACATAACAATATATGTTCCAATTTATACTTCCTTGTAGGTTAAAGGATCATTATTATCAAATAACAACGAGTCACCATCCTCAGTTACTAAAAATCCACAACATTCTAGTTTACTCCTACGTTGTTCTTATGTCTCCAGTACTATTTCTTCTTCCACAAGTATTTGTGAAGTTTGATCTTATACCAACTCTGATGTTTCTTGAGTCATGAATTTGTCGACATTTACCCCACTCCCATTATCCATTTTGGGGATGTGTTCCCCCTCAAATAATATGGAATGTCTTAACATTATAACCATTTTTCTAAGGGGTTGTATAGGTAATATCCCCTTGTTTACTTAGGGTATCCAATAAAGGTACACTTTGTTCCTTGGGGTGAAGTTTTGTTACCTGGCGAGGCCTTAACAAACACTTCGCTTCCCCAAACATGTAAATTTGATGACATGGTTTTTCTTCCACTCCAAAATTCATATGGGATATCATTTATCAATTTGGTTGGTACATGGGTTAGTATGTGTTCCACTTTTTGTAATGCATATCCATAGAATTATAATGAAAGAATTTCATGACTCATCATTTATCTCACCATGTCGAACAAGGCATGGTTCCTCCTTTCACTAACACCATTCCACTGAGTTGTTTAAGGGGGAGTGGGTTGGTATTGGATCCCGAAATTACATAAGTAATAAATGAAGCCTTGATTAAGATGTTCTCTACCTTGTTCTAAGTGAAGTTTCTTAATCTTACTATCAAGATTCTTCTCAACTTCATTCTTGTATTCCTTGAATTGATCAAATGAAGGCAACTTATACCACATTAAGTAAATATATCCATATCTACAAAAATCATTAGTAAAAGTTATGAATTATGAGTTCCCACCCCTTTCTTCAATAGTAAATCAGCCACATACATCGATATGAACTAATTGAAGAAGCTCTTTATCCCTTTAATATTTCCCACATAATGGGTGCATTAGTCATTTTTCCTTGTAAACATGCATGACATACACTAAGTGGTTTTAGTTTGGAAGAATTTGAACATACATTTTGATGGAATTTTGTCAATCATTTTTCATTTACATGGCCTATCCAGTGATTCCAAATTTGGGTGTGATATAAGTCATGTGAAGTAACTTTGTTATCAATTTCCATTACTTGGTTCATGTAATCTAACTCCTAAAGTCCATTATGAATATGTGCATTTCCATAAAAATGATATTTTTATAAAAAGAAGAAACATTTATTTATATATTTTAAAAATATTCCATCTATATTTAGTATGAATATAGAAATAATATTTTTTGTAATGGAAGTCACATAATAACAACACTTTAAAACCAAGATCATTTTTATTGGCAATGTGAGGTGGTTGTCTTCGATAGCTACAACAACAATTTTATATTTGTTTGATGCTCATAGATCTACCACCCTCAGTCAATTTATTTTTAATATACTTGGTTTCTATATTTGAATACATATGGGAGAAGAAAAAAATAAATATAATACCCAATTTGTAGAAATAGAAAAATTTCACTCAATAAAAAATGCACATTAAGCTTCCCCTTCCTTCATTATTCAGGTGCAATTTTTGTTCGAGTGGCCCTTTTTAACACATGAGAAACATACAATATCTTATTACATTTATTCCATTTTGATCTTCTTATTATTTTAATGGATTAAAGAAGCCTTGGGCTTAAATATATTTGTTTTCCATTTCTATTTGTTAACTATAAGGACAAAAGGATTTAGACACTTTATATATTTATCTACTTGGTGAAGGTTGATAACGAGATCTGGCAATGTCTTCTCAATGTTTTCTATATTAAAATTAACAAAAAACTAAAGAATCTCTAAGGGAATTGTTCCAAAACTAGATCAGTGCCCAGTTCTTTGTGGAGTTTAAACCCTAGAACCTCTAGAAGTTCTATGAATCCATTTAACATGACTATGTGAGGCCATTTTGGGGAACCCTCTTCAAGATTAGTCTAAAATAGCACCTTGGAAATATAAAACCATTTTTATATAGCGCTTTTATGGCAGACCATGGAGATACTCAAGCATTCTATACACATCCATATTTTTGTGAGACATCATGAGTTCACTAAAAATTGATGAAACATCAAATATTGACTATTGACGACATTCTTCATTTGTTATTCATAGACTAGGAACTCTTCATCACTCACCTCTTCTGTTGGCAGATCATGAATTGTGGATTCTAGCACATAAGATTTCTTTTCAATGTGTAGAATATCACAATGAAATCCCAACCACTCCTGGAGCTTAGTGCTAGTAAGGATATTGTCATTATCTAATATTGACTATAGGAATAGTGAGATTTTAATTTTATACTAAAATTAGAATAGCATATTATTAGTACTTTTATTGATTGCATATTTTTTAAGAAATAATTAATTTATTTTATCAAATCTCTCACTATTTTATCAAGTCCAAATATCCTTTACTATTGAACATGGAATGTATAGTTTCCAGGATATTATAATGTTAAGGATCCATATTCCCATTCGCATAATACCAACAAGGGTTGGTTAAGCTATTTTGAAGGTATTTAGGTAGGCAATTATTTTCCAACTATGTGCTTGAAACTCCTTGATCCATTGAGTGGACTCCAAAATCTAGAAATCCTAACTTGGATTCTATCAACATTTGCCTACAAATTACACCAGGTCTATGAAAGGATAATACTATTGATGTAAAATGGTTAAGTCAACCTAAAACATTCATAATAACTCACTTTATAAAAGTAATTGTTGAAATAAGGATAGGTCAAACACATAGTTCTATTACGTTTTGTTCCTAATCAAGTAACAGAATGCTTAGTCTGACTTAATCTTAGATTGAGGTATTTTTTTATTATGCATTAATTTTTCTCTTGTTTAATATTTTACATGTCTTATTTATATTTAACTATATTTTTACTTAATTAATTAACCATGTTTGGATAAAACATTTATAAATAATCAAATTTATTTAAATTATGTGCTTTCATATTAATTCATTCATCTATGTGATTGAGGTCTTGCATCAATAAATATAATTGTAATGAATTATACCGAAAATAAATAAATAATTAAATTACTTGATCATAATCTTATCTAATGGTTGATTTAATGAGATAACATTTAATCGACCTATAAACCAGGGGAAATAACTCCTTATAGTGGACATGACATGAGAAAAAACATTCCACATAACCACCTATGTATCACTGAGTTGTACTCATTTTGGTTCTATGTTGAACCATTCCCACACACCTTGGGATGCTCCCTTAATTTAAAATATTTATTGCACACTCGCAGGTGAGGGGAACCAAATGATTGGTTTATGTGAATTACTTAAATATTCTTGGACGTGCAGGTCCTTTATAACAATGGAGGGGGGATGACTTTCATGCTATATACTAATTTAATATTAAATAATTGCAAAACCATGAAATAAATTTAATTAAATAAATTCCAACACGTACATAGGTCTTGGTCATGCTTCTGAATGGTCACACAAGAAACAAATATGAAAAATTAAACAATTAGAATTCAGTTATTTATTCTTTTTTATTCAAAATAAATTTTTTTAAATTAATTAATTAATTAATTGATAAATTAGTTCCCATTAATCATAATGATAATACTATATTATTTGGAGATACCCATTATTAATGGAATTTATGAAAAATAAAGAGAAAATCAGTAATGACATATTAAATACAATAAATTAATTGATAATTTTAAAAATATTTAAAACCATTACTAAATTGTCAGACACACAATGGTGTGAAAATCAATAAAGTAAGGTTTTAATGATGCAATTAAAAATTTAATTTAATTTTAATTTTTTTCATTAATGGGAAACTATGTGTCATGTACATGAAACTACATGTCACATACATCAGTTTCTATATATCCCAGACACACGCTTGGGGATTCAGTGTGTGGACTCAACCAAACTCTATGGTGTGTTCATGCCAATTAAATACCTTGTATCTGATTTCCATGTTCCAAGTTATCCCTTTCAACATGAAGCGTGCAATAAAATCATCTTGTGTAATTAATTACTTAGTTCTTCTAGATATATTCCACCTGGGTAGACAACGTGTGCTCTAGCCACACTCCATGTAACCCTGTTTTATCAGCCTATGATTTGGTAGTTCCCACTGGAATCTCCGATCATTCTTCATTTATTCTTAAACTATTATGAATACAAAACACTGAACACAGATGCTTAATATATCGATAACATGGAAGTACAAATCAGAATAAATAATGAATAAAAAGAAATAAAAACTAACCATAATTTCGTATAGATCAACAATCAAATAAAAAATTATAAATTTAAAGATGATCCCAATGAAACCACTTGTTAGTTTCAGGAGTAACAGAAGCATGTGTTGGTGGGTGATATATTAAAATTTATTTTAATAATCATTTTTAAAAACCAAGAGTGAGGATCTTTCACATCAAATTTATAATCTATTTATTTAATATCTGAAGAAATAAACACATCGGCTTAGGAAATTTCATCATTGATGATTGTTGATCATCTAAAATGGCCCTTATGGATTGCCTTCTTTTCACTTGTGAGGATCCATGGGTTGAATCCATCTAGTGTTGATCCAAAAATGATTTAATGGTCTCCAAGCAATGCCACTCATTCTTTGGGTTCTATCTCGATGAATCAAATATCATTCATTGTTCGTTCTTGCTCAATCATTTGTTTGTTTTAAAGAAATTCTATTTTGGGTTTCTCTTTCTTCATTGAGAGAGAAGAGAAATAGTCTAGGGAGATTTTTTTTTCATGAAAAAATTCTCTATTCCCATACTTGGAATTGATTTCGAATAATTTACACAGTAGATGTAGCTATCTAATTATAGGGATAAAATTTTACTTACAAAATTTAATTTCTTAAAAACCATTAAATATAATTATGACCATTAATGAAATCCCATGTCACATAAAATTAATAATAGTATTATTTTTTTGTGGTGCGCCAACTTTCACAAAATGGATAAATAATGTTTTCCAACTTATAAATAATTATTTGATCACCTCACATTGCATTGGTCCATTTAAACTCATATTTTATTTATTGAACACCTAAATAAATATTTTATTCTCTTAAACAAATATTTTATTCCCAAACTAGTTAATAAATATTTTTTAAATATTCAATAAAATATCTAAATATATTTTATTTCAAATTCAGTGAATAAATAAATATTTATTTAATTAAATCAATATAACTTAAATAAAATTATTCCTCAGTCTTTAGAATAATGTTTATTCAATTTATTAATTTCAAATAGACTTTAATTGTGACCACTGAAAAAAATTAGTGTGTGACCCTCTAGGATACTTTATCATTGGCATTAGGTGGGCATGACTAAAGTCTAATATTACTATCTAGGAATGGTTCAATGAACCCAAGAGAAAGAACTTAAAGTTGCAATGATGACAACCACATACAAATGCTCACTGTTTAATACAATACTTTTTTCACATAATCTCAATAAGAAGGTTTCATGATGGTGTCGTCAACCTATCTACTTGATACATCATCCTATGACTACTTGAAATAAACTCATGATTAAACAATGGACATGGAATTTAGGGTGATAGTTCTATTTCAATCAAAAGAATGAGATATTAACTTCCATAAATATTGAAGGGATAAATAATTTCTTGACTGATCCATTAATAACATGTCTTTCATGACATACCCAACATACCCTACTTCTTTCCAATATATGGCGCAATAGTTTTCATTAGAAAATCTAAGTGCATGAGTCGTTACATGCATTAATGATAATATTAAAGTCTAAGGAGCATTAAACACACTCATAGATAGGAATATTCGATGACACCAAAACATGCAAAATTCCTATTGGAAGGTCTGTTCTAATAATCACCCATCTTGGAGATTACCAATTGTGAATTTCACAAGAAGAAGTCTCATATTCTTATTAGTACACACACCATATGGTCTATATACAATGTATCCCATCATAGTATGTTTACCAACAACATAACTATATTAAGAATATCATCAAATCACTTAAAGGTTCTCATCATACTAGGGAAATAATATGACCTTATCAATGTGAAAAATACTCTAGGACATTATTACATAATGGTCATCCAGAGCAATGAACACTATTTTAAAATATGTATAATTTAATATTTAATAAATAAAATATTCAGGCAATCAATGTACAAACTATTGGTTTAAGGACACAAATTTTGACAAGGTTAACTACCGCTTATCCTTACCATGGATCACTCACCCAATAATTCATCCAAGTATAGTAACATAATATTATATGGATGTATTTAGAAGGTACCCTATAACCATATCCCGACAGATCTAGATTGTATCAAATGCTAAGGGAATATGTCATGAGATTCGATCCCTTCCGTACCCTTATATCCACATAACCACATACCACATCACAACCATAACAACGTAAACACCACATGTCATATCACAACTACACATCACATTTGCATCAATGTGAATATAAAGGACATCAACTATGATCCCTCCTCCTATCACACATATCAGACAATATATACAGACTATAATATTAATCCATTACCACACACACACACACACAAATATATATGTATACATACCTAAGTACTCACGCCATCACACCCCATACTATATTTTAAGGGAGATTTGGGAAGGTGGAGCAGTTAGCCAATCGTTCCCACTAAAACCTCGATATTGCAGAAGGCACCCTAAATCCATGTTCTCAAAATGGGATTCAATAATGTTAGTCAACGAGGGAGGTGGTAAAAATGAAATAATTAAAGACAAAAGTGATATAATAAGCCACAAAATCCGATCCTAAGTGTCAAATGAAAATCCAAAACACCCTAAATCCCTACGAATTGGAAATTTCACTTCATCCTAGCCATCAAACATCAACAACCATAGACACAAAATTGAACTACTAAACCCAATCACACAACATATATAAAATGTTATACTTAATCACATAATTTTTTAATTCCATATTTTCCATTTTACCAACCCAAGTACATTCCTTTAGCCACATTTAAGGTTAAATCATTCATTAACCATTATCTATATTTACCCCATCATTCAACTACATCATTTTAATATCCCAATTAAAAAATATTATTTAACCATTTTATAAATTAATATTTATAACACCACATTAGCCCATAAAACCATTAAAGTTTTACTTAGTTACTCATTCATTCATTAATTTCAAATCAAAATATGTTACCAAGAAACTACAATTAAATCCAACCTAACCACTCATATAACTACATCATCCATTACATTGACACCATCATAAAACCACCCAAACTATTCCCTTTCTGCATCAACCACCACAACACCACCATAACAACAACCACACATCATCAACATAACCTGTACCACTACAACCATAACATTTTATCACCCTAATACCAACCACCAAAATCCAAAACCAAACCTCAATAACATAAGAAAAAAATAAAACAACAAAAAAACCTAAAAAACCAAACACAATAGTGAACTAAACTAAATAACCCCAAATTAATCATATATCCATGTTAAATAAAATTTTCACGTATAAGAATCAATATCATGATTCTAGAATTATATGATACCATTTCATTATCATATTTAAATGGTAATGATTTTATATAAAGAGCTCATATAGTTCAATCCACATAAAACAAGGTTTATCCTAATAATAAGTTTCAGAAAAGAAACAGAAATATATAGTCAATAACATGGAATCATCTAAAACACATGAAAATCAAACTTATACCTTTAATTTCAGTCATCTAATTCATTATCCTATTTGATTAATTAAACAATCCCCTCAATGAAATAAAAATCATAATCATTCATCATTACTATATTATTATATAAGGAGAATTATCTAATACACAACCTTAATTAAATCTTTGAAGTATAAAACTACAATGTGAGTGAACTAACAAAAAAATGACCTCAAAATCAAAGGGATCCACTATATGGCCTAATCAAAAATATTTTTTTTTATCAAAACCATGAACACAATTCGTCCAAATCAAATCCAACCTAGTGCTATGGATTTTTTGGAGTGATGAAAAAAGAAGAAAGAAATAGTAAAGGAAGAGAAAGACACCACACATCACAAAGAGATCAATTCCACTATAAAAAATGTTCAAATCCACAATGATATGATTAAATGACACAATAAAAATTCATGAGACTAGTGATATTTTTTTTGTATATGGTGGTGGTTTAAACTACCAAAATATTGTTTTATGAAAATATTCATAAATCATTCCTAAATTTGGCATTGAGAATCATCTCACATCATTTTCCCATTTAGGGTTGGTTTCTGAAATCTGTAATGAAACCATGTTTTAGTGGGGGTTATTAAATTTTTTAGTAGTGGTGTTTGGAGGGTAAATATTTTGAAAATTTATCAGCGATTTAAACCATCATTTTAATAAATAATATATAGGTGTGATTTAAACCTACCTTATAATTAATAATATATGGATGCAATTTCAGGTAATTCTATTTATATTGTACCATATAGCAACAGTTTGAACAACCGAAACATATATTTTAGTATATATAGTAGTGGTTAAAACCACTGATATATATATATATATATATGTAAAAAAAACATAGAAAATTTTGTCAAAAAGAAAAATAAAACATAGAGAGAAATATAAATATAAATAGAAAAAAATGATACAGAAAATGATAAACATATAAATATTGAAACAATAAACATTTTAAGTAGAAAACATATATACCTAATTATATATATTATGTTACAGATAATGTGTTTAGTTATTCAACATCACCCCTAAATCCAATGTCAAGCCCCATTACTACCCAAAAACTAAGATAATTTTTGTAACCATCTATATCTTTATCTCTAATTCCTTCTCCTAAAACCCATATAAAATTTTTATTAAAAATTTAATATTGATTTATTTTTAATTTTCAACTTAAAAACAATAAATGTTTGTGTAATAAATGATTATGAATTTGTATGACTTATCTGCTGACTTGAACCATCCATGGATGAAATGTCATTGAGGACACATACAATCATCATATGATATAGTTCTACTAATACTTTCCTCATAGAAATTAAATTCACATACTTTAGCTATATATGAGTCCCCTATTGGTGTATTATGTTACCCTATTGTTGATTTGTGTTTTTCATCCCAAGAAACTACATCGAAGCATATAAAGGTTGATAATAATTACAACCATGATTATATTATACTATAATAACTAATTTCATTCCAAATACATCAGATGGTAATGGTCCAACACCCATCCCACAAAAGTGACCTAGATGCTTCTTCCTAGGGACATGACCAGCTAGATCATCCATAGTCAACTAAGAAGGATTGCATGAGATTTTCATCCCATAGATTATTTATTTTTTACTAATAAATCATATATCTATTAAATTTAATCTAATATGTATTAAAAAAGTGACCACTAAAAATAGAGTGTGAGCTTAAGATAAAAGGAATATATTACCAACAACACTAGTTACAAAATTTTTTACAGCGATAATTGATATTTAAATTATTAAAAATTGATGTTTTTATAATACATAAAATATATTTTTTCTAAACTAAAATTTGATCATTGTAAATGAAATGTTTCATTGTTATCATTGGTTTCATAAGTTATTATAGTATTGAAGATGATTGTGTAAATTATTACTATTAAAAAGAAGTTTATAGCCCCAATATATTTGGCATGATTATTCCTATAAATCCCATTGGATTTCATAAGGACATCTAACCAAAATTGTATTCAAGAGACTTGGAAACCTAAGTTTTTTTTCTACATTAAACATAGATAAATAAATATTTTAATATAAGAAACATAGAATAATATCATATAAATATTTAAAATGATGAAAATATTACCATAGTGGATATGTTTCTAGAAAATCTATTCAAATTGAAAGTGTGGGAGATGATTTATTTTTCTTAGATTAATACATTTTATCATGAAAACTTCTGAAATAAATAACAAGTAATTTAATAGTAATATATGTAATTTCATATCCTTGTAATATGAATGAATATATATATATATAATGATATTAATATAATAATAATTTCTTCAATATCATGTTCTTATCATGGGAATGGATATTAATAAAAAATTTACACTGTTCTCGATATAACCGTCTAGGTATGCTATCATACATCTTCTAAGTCGTTAGTAATGTATCATTGGATTGATTCCACAATCTCCATTTAAAATCACTATATTTCATACCCAAAATTTTTAAAACCCACTTCCGCATGTTAAGATCAAAGGCAGTAAAGTGGAAGAAAATTTCTACAATGATATTCAATTTTAAAATATTAGAATTTAATGAAATATTGATATTTAATTGAGGTATAATGTATTTAAATTACCTTTATCCATGAATAAATGACTGAATTTTTATAAGATTGAGAATATTCCTCTAATAAAAATATGTAATCAGAAGATTCACCAGCTTATATTCTAACTAGAATAGAATCTAGAAAAATATTCCCAGAAAAATATCTATGGGGACCCCATAGTAATCAAAGGGGATAACTAACATTAATTCATTCATATTATACACATTTGAACTATCAATATTTTTTCTTAGAATCATTATTGCTTCAATGTTATAGATAAATATTAGTTATGATTATAAATGAGTGAAATAATATTATTCATAGTAAAATTTATACATTTAACCATGAACCTCATATACCCTTGTGAATAAATTAGAGTGATAAAGTGTTCCCTCACTATAAAGCTATAACATGATGAACCTACTGAATGAGAAGGTAGTGTGATAGATAATAATGTGATGGAGAAAAAGGTAGTGGAAGAAACTGGTGGGATAGAGACAAAGTGAATCCTTGATGTTATATGTTGGGAGCCCAATGGTTCATGGAGAAATACTAATAGTGTCTATATGGTCCGGGGAATGTCAACTGCAGTAGACTACAATCAGTGAATCACATATTAATTGGAATTATTTTAATTTAAACATGTAAAAACAACATTAGAAAAAATATTTCAAATGATTCATGAGGAAAAATAAATTTAAAAGTGTTAAAAATTCACATTACTACAAAACATAATATACATTGGTTTGTTAATGAACGACTGCACATATAAATAAATTTAACATTTAATTTTTCAAAATTAAAAAAAATCATGCATAAAAAGAAACTTAAATATAATAAATGATCCACATTACTAAAAATTAAAAAAAATAACATATTTAGATGATAAGTTAATGGTTGGATGCATGATCAATCATTTCTTCCTTTAATAATTTCTCTATAATGATCCATCATTACATCTTCAACTTCAGGAACTATCAAAAAACAAATCTTTTCAATACCATGATAGATATATAAATAAATGTATTTTATTGATGGAATTCAATGTTATATGTAAAATATTACACTTTATCACCCATATCAAACATGTATCTTTGTTTTATGTGAATAACTACACTCCACCCTTTATCCCTAACATTTTCACCATATTATACCATTTTATCGTGTGATGTAAAGATATACAAATCATGTACTTTATGGTCACTGACATACATCATGTGAGATAAGTTCCTAGAAGCATATTTCAAGGAATATCTTTTAATACCCTTAATAATATTAACCCCCTTTCATTTGAATAAAACAACTAAAAAATGACCATGGTCTTCTAATTTGAAAATATCATTCAACTTTCCATAGTACCTCAATTTATCAACAGTATATATAAAAATATTTTTGTGATTTTGAACCATTTTCCCAATAAAATTTATAAAATTTCAATCCATTCACATTGTAATTATCGAATTTTCTAGCCTTTTATAAATGAACTCGAACCAGAAACGTAAAATCTTATAAAATATCATCCCATGTGTTGGTATTAATGATCTATAAAAATTAATTTACATTATTATATTTAAAATATATATTTATTAACCCAATACCCATGTTTATTGTAGAATTTTTGAACTTACATAACATGAAAACCATTTTACAAGCTCTTAATTGAATTTTTTTGTTAAATATTTATCACATGTTTGACTTCTCTTGAATTTTGTTTTTTTGTATATCGATCTCTAAAATATATGAATATAAAATTTCAGCATTTAGTAAAACATATCTTTGTGATTGCCATAATTCCATTTCTACCAGTTTAATATTTGAGATCCTCCCAATTGGTCAGCCAATATTAATATTGTTTTTTGATTTCCAATATAGTTGAGAATGAGTTGATATGTCATAAATACATCCAAATAGATTGAATCTTGTATCAATATCATCTATGTATTTAGAATAAACGGTAAAATAACCCTTTACTAAGTAACCTTTAGAATAAAGACTTGAAGATGAACATTCATTTTCATATATGTTTTTAAAAAACCATGTTATCTATAAAATAAAGTAAATAAAAAATAAATTCATATTTAATGAAGTGTTATGAATAGTTTACATAAGACGAAAAACATATAAATAAATACCTATACATTCATAGATAATGAATGATACCTTTTAATTTTGTTTCCTTGACCAAATGAACAGTAAAATGCATCAAGATAGAAAACAATTATGGATCAAAGATCATCAATTTTAAAAAACATTTCAATATTTATTTATCATAAATCTCTTCAAGCTCGTATGTTTGTAGATTGTTCTCACATAATTATCTAAATAATATACAAAATTGGAGCACAACTACATTAACATTTTTAGCTAATAATGTAAAAAATTACAATAGTAGTAATTTCTATAATAAAATATGTGAATCATAAATTTTCAATCCACAATGATTTAAGTTGACACACCATGAGATGTTACTTTAATACCCATCTGATACTTTTACATGTTTTAAAATTTTAAGGAATATATATTTATCCCTAATATCCATAGAAAAAATTTCAATAGAATAATTTCCATTCTAACATGGCTATAAATCTCAATTTATATTCATATTTTTCAAGTCTTTCCATGAATTTAGATGGACCTTCAATTTTCCATGCACATTAAGTAATGTTAAGATAGTATTTCCACAAAAATTCTTCTAAATATACATAACATAAATATTATGATGCCAAAAATTAAATTCCTAATATTGAATAAAAAATAATATATATATTTTCTTCTATTTATTTTTATAATTTCAACTAACGATGCACTTAAAACTCAGTTCCCACTATCTTTCAAATGAAACACCTTCCCATGATCTCCTTCAAAATTTTAAAATTCTACTAATATTTTATAACATATCAATAACTGTTGTTGTTTTCTATGATGAATCGACCCATTAAATGTTTTACTTGTTCAACAAAAATCTACAAGATGCCTCGATAAATTTGAGATGACACAAGAAGAACCATTTTTTTACTATATGGTAGTAATTCAGGCTCAGAATAAAATTTTAAAACAGGATAAGACAAACCCGTATATGTTTTCCAACTAGATAAGTTCCCAAGTCCATGAAAGTCATTAATGCTCAACATTAGATCTGTTTAAAATTTAAACATTATTCTAGAGTTTGTATCATACATCTCAACCATATTTCTCCATAACACAAATAATTCATTGATTTTGTAATAACCCATCATAATTATTATCTATAGCATTCCACTTAATGTTCTCAAAAGTTTTCAAGGACATGAATAATCTTTTCAATGAAATGTTTAAAGGTTTGTAATGAAAAACCTTTACAGGTGTGTTCATTTTATACTTCTTTATAGTAGTATATTTATTAGACTTCCAAAATTACCCATTTAATTCCCTAATGAAGACAGCTATTTTTCACTCTTATTTACTTGAATCCTATCCCGAATAATAAAAATAATAATTGTTAAAATAATGTAATTTTAAATAATTCAAAAAATTCTATTTAAAATAATTTTTTTCATACCATAAGAAGACTTTTGGATCATAGATTTACAAAATGCATCTCACAAAAATTACCATGTCATGGAAATAATCTTATTTATAATTCCACATAGGAATTTTATGTTGTATATATTAATTAGAAAATAAATTTTTTAATATGTTAAAAATTTTCTATATATCTCTTGAGTTCCATCATAAACTAAATCATGAAATGCATTTTTATGCATAGTAATGTTCTCTATTACATTAGTCTCTACAACATCATGATGAGGATCCAATGACACGTTAAAATATTGATTTGGTTATACTTTAGTCAAAAAATATCATTTTAAAGTTAATATTTATATATATAACACTATGATATTTTTAGAATTATATTTTTTGAATCATTTTTGTTGATATTTTACATTTCACATGACATAGAATATAAATTTGTTTATATGAAAGAACTAATTTTTTTATGAATTATATGCATCAACAAGTTATTCTTGCATTACATGAAACACTTAGATTAACTTTTAGTACATGAAACAATATATTTGGCTTGTGTTAATCATAATTCCTAGTTCCTTCGATAGCTTGACTAACATGTAAGGATGAGTTTTACCATACTATAATATACAATTAATAATAATATTAAAATATTATTATAGATACCACCTAGCCATTGGAATGGAGGTTACAAATAAGATTACATAAATTTTAAAAGTATGATTTAAAAATGTTTATAAAATGAATTCTTTTGTTATCTATTAGTATAAGTGAATGAAATAACTATTTGAAAATAAATAAATTACTTTTCTAAGAAAACTATTTTTATTTGTACAGACATTATTTTATCAAAATAAATTAAACAAAAGACTTTTATTAATGTTTTAACTAAAAATTATATATTATGTATCAAATAATTTTTTAAGTCATCTGATTGATTTGATAGGAATAAGATAATAATAAATATAATTTTATGAATAAAAAGATGTATTTCTCTAAAAGGTAATTTTACCGCCTTTTAACGGAGAACCCATTTTAATCTATATTTTGAAAATTTTATATTTTATATTTTTCAAATAAAAATAATTTTTAAAATTATAAAATAAAAAGTTAATTTGGGTAAACTTTTTTTATATTTCAGAGAAGTTTCATGTTTTTATGAATAGTTAAAAAACACTAAATTTTAATTCAAACATGATTTTTCATCCAAATAATTTATGGGGTTAAATTATATTATTTATTTGTTTTAATGTTAAATAATATAATTTTTAAATCCATTAATCCAATTTAGGTAATTTTAATCATTTCCACATTTAAATTGGATATAAAAACATTCAAAACATTTGAACATTCTTACTTTAAAAACCAATGTTTTCGTCCTGTATGGGGGACTAAATTTAAATTATTATTCGGAAAAATATGTGATTATAATGTTTAAAAATTGATTAGATATTTTTAATAAGAATAATTTAAAATTTTTAATAATTTAAAATTAGTGTTTTACCAAAAATATAAGAGAAATTGATTAAAATTATGTATAGTGATTAAGAGAAAAATTAGCTTAAGAAGGACTAATCCTTAAAATTATAGACCAAAATAACCTATAAAATTGTCCAAAATCCATTGGATGTTCCTATTTATGCCTATTACTACCAGGTATTGTAATTTTACCAATATTGGGGCCACTATACATGGGATAAACGTGGTTGGTATTCCACATTAAAAAATTTACTAGAATGCCACTCCATCGCTATAAAGAGGCACTCACCCCACTCACTTATTCACACCTATAAAGATATTTTATTAGACAAAATATACTAAAATATACTAAAATAATTACTAAATTTATAAAATAATCCTTTATTTGCATATACATCCATCCAATAAATCCATTTGCTGAAAACCAAATGGATTTACCGAAAGAAGAGGTAACATCCTTCCTAAGGCTCTTTTGTTTTATTTTAATTATCAATGCCCTAAAATATTTTTATTCCGTTATTATATAATAACAATATTATAATAAATATACTAATATTTTTTATATGGTTTCTACCTACACTTATAAACACTTCCTTTTAAGGGGTAACAAACTTACCATTCTTGTGTACAATGAACTGACCCCTCACGAAACATTGTTGTTTTCTTCCTTTACCTCCTCTGATGGTTTAGAATTATGATTTAAACTATATTTTTGTTATATATATATATGATTTTTATTATTTATTTATGCTTATTAAAATATTATATAACACATAATTTCATTCTTTACATTATTGTAAATATGATAATTTCATTTGTGGATGTATGGACTACCACCTCCTCAAAGTAATGGGATTTGTTCGCAAATTACAAGAAATTTTTTAAGGATGGTTTTAGTAAAATTATATCATATATATGAAATAAAAATTATAATGGAATGATATAAATATACACATATATTTCATTTACTTTTCTTTGAATGGGACAAGAAAATGGAAACAACGTTCATGCGTACACATACCTACCGTCTCCAGGAATGGTGTATTCTATTCAACATATCTATTTTTTATAAAATATTATAAATATTTATATAATGAATATATATGATATATAAAACATGTTTTAAATTCTTGAAATAATTAAATCATTATTTAAGTAAGAGTAACAAGAATAACAAGTCAAAACACGTATGATAAACAAAGCGGTTATTACCCAAAATGTTGCTTTAACATGGAATTATTTGTAAAAAAGTAATATAAAATCATAAGTGAATCATATATTGTATGAAATATGTATATATTGTTCATTTTTAGATTTATAATAAACTTATATTTATTATTCAACAGTTTTGAACATGTATAAAGAAAGTAAAGACTTACACTAAGGGTTTTTTCATCCCACTTTTTATATCCATCTGGTACATGTCTTTTTCACCGTTGATTTATTTTGTGTGGAGTATATACTACCCATGAATGTATTATATGATGATTATTATTATATTTATTGGTATTTAAATATCCATATGATGATATTTCTTTCATCAAGTTTATGGTTCAAAAGTTACCAAATCAGTAAAGTATTTTTTATCTCAAGTTGCCTTCTTTGAGATACATGCCATTTTATGAACCTATATTTTTCTATGGGGTTTATATACAGAGATTTTATAGATTATATCATAAATAAAATTATATAATTACATTTTAATCTTCCTTTAATGTTGTTCTCTCATGTATAGTATGAGTCAATATTACCAAAGTGGTAATGTTTTGCTGCTACAATCTCATCATTTATCAGGATTGATTAAGATTATGCTTCCACTGATGACATCTTATTATCCATATCACAAGAAAATTATTTAATTTTATTATCATCTTTTTATTAATTATATATTCATGTATTGGTATCAATTTTTTAAATTTTGGTACTTAAGATAATTAAAAAAGAATATTTAAGAAAATCTCAGACTATCTATGTCTTCAATCAGAAATTTGTCTTCTTTAAAAATATTTTTTTAAAAAAAAGGATTTAAAAACGTTTTCTAAAATTATAAAGAGCATTTTGTTTTTTTTAAGTAATTTTTTTTCAAATTTTATTCAATATTTCTTTATATGTTTTAAAAAAATTCAATGTAAAATGAATTCTAAATGTTTTCAAGCCTCCTTTGTATTTTTTCAATGATATTTTCAAATAAAAAGTTTTTAAAAAAGATTTATGTTTAAAAGAGAGTTTTTAAATGTGGATAATATATTTTCCTCAAGATTTTTTAAATTATTTTAAATCTTATTTTTTATCATTTTAAATTGGGTTTTTATTAAAAAGATTTTCAACATGTTCGATGTTTTAGAAAGTGAATTTCAAATAAATGTTGTTTTACTTAAGGAAGGATCCCTGTGATATTTCAAAATCCTTGACCATATAATATGGACTCCTTTGATATAGGTAAAACTTTATAGGGGACATGATCTAAGAATACTATTCATATTATTTATTTAATGGTTTATGTTTGGATGGAATATATTTTATGACACCAATTTCTCTTCAACCTGTTATATACTTTTGGAACCATATTCTACTCAAGGATTATGATTTAATAAAATTAGTAGAAAACAAATCTATTTCTATAGTTTATGATGTGATGAAATGTTAATAATAACCATTTAATTTCATGGGTTATTATATTATGTTTTTGAAAACCATGTCTTTTTATGGGTCATGTTATGATGAATGTTTTATTATCTTATAGAGGATTCATGTATGAGTTCATTATGTGACGTGTGGGATATATCTCTCTCTCCAATGCATTAGGTAACAATAAATGTTTTATAAGCTCAAATGGTATACAATAGGGAACCACAATCCCAAAATAAGAGGGTAGACATGTGGGCATCCTAAGCCTAAAATAAGAGGGTACATGGGAGGGAATCACAAGACCGAAATAAGAATGTACATATAAAAGAATACCAAGCCCAAAATGAGGGATAAACCTAATAACAAAATAAGAGGGTACATATGAGTGAACATCATGCTCAAAATAAGAGGGTAAATGGGAGGGAATCCTAAACCAGAAATAATAGGGCATCCTAATCCTAAAACAAGTGGGTATATGGGAGGGAATACCATGACCTAAACAAGAGGGTACATGTGAGGGAATCCCTTACTCAAAGTAGGTACACAGGTTGTTATCCACAACCTAATATGTTAGGAAGATCTTGGTAGGTATACTTGAAATAGTATTTTCTATGCTTATGTGTATGCTATAAATTCCATTTCTTATTCCCATGTTATAATTTCATGTGTTATTATTCTTATTCCTTGATGATTCATGTCTTATGGACTTCTTATTTTTTTCCAGGATTTATGTTTATGATATTTGATATTTAGGGAATGATCCTATAATGTTATGATCTCATTCTAATACCCTTATGCTCTTATTTATCTCTATTGTTTACCATTACTGATCATATGATATAACTACTTTATTATGTTTAAATTTCCTAACTTATAAGGAATGGTTTTAAGTAGAAGTACTCAAGGGTATGATCATTGTGGTAAAAATTGAAGATCTTTCCCCAAGTTAGAATATTTTTTACATGATTCAGAAAACACTAAAATATTTCAGTCTCTAAGCCTATACTTTTATAATGTGCTGCATATTCATCTAAAATGAAGTAAAATCCATATATGTTAAGACCTGGTCACTATAGTTAGTATTAAAGGAAATTTTTAGTCACCCTTTTGAAACTAGGATGATAAAAATTTAGTGAGATATTTATGTATATTTCTATGAATATATCTAGGGATGTCTCTAAGGACAAGTATAAGTATATATTAATATTTTGGATGTTGTTTTGGAATTTTGGTAAAGGACAGAGTGATTGTTTTCCTATTAATACATCCCTATATGGATATTACAAGTGGATGCGCCAATAACATATATGTACATATGAGAAACCTAAAAACACCATATTGAGGAAGACTCGACCGATAACTAGTGAATGATAAGGGGCCTTTCTACACAACAAGTTTGACACTCCCATGGGATATGCTTTGTAAAGTCAAAAACTATTTATGAACCATCATGGAGGTTTTAAATAGAATAAAACTATGAAAAACCTATGATAAACCTAAGGTTTCATTGATTAAAACTAGGTTTCATGATTTTGGCATATATATGTAATTTTTCATGATTATATTGTTTTATTATATAATAAGTGTTGTTTAACCTATTATTTATGGTTTTAAATAATGTCTATAACCCAAAGAAACCATGTTAATGAGGATTCCAATAAACAACGTAATGGTTTCCTCCAGAAAAACTGAATGTTATTAGAGATGGAATGAAAAATCTCATTGCTATTATCAAAAACATTTATAAAGATATAAAGCTTGGTGAACATTAAAATGAGAAAAAGAGGGAATAATTATCATTTGATTCCACAATATGGAAATGCATACCTTCGTTCAGTGGTTCCAATGACCCATTAGTTATTAGGAAATGGATTAATACTACCAAAAAAATATTTTCCATTCTCCAATGTTGAGAGAATTCAAAATTCACAATATCAATCTACCATATTGATTGTGATGCTGATCAATGGTGAAATATTTTTAATAATAAAAGGAGAAAAGATGAAATTGACTCAATATATTGGGAAAGGTTCAAGAACTTATTTTTTACTAAGTACAATATTTATATTCATCATATAAATATGGGAAAGAAATTCATAGATATTAAGTAGAAGGACGATGAATCAGTTGGTGCCTATAAAGAAAATTTTACAAGCCTTATGAGGTACTCTTTGAGTATTATCATCCAACTTGAAAGAAAAATTGATTGATTCTTTTGTGGCTTGAAAAGTAGTATTTGAAAGGACTTGGATATAAGATAAATTAGAATCTCTGAAGAAATTATTAGATGTTTTAAAAAGGTAGAAATGGAGGTAGGAATTAAATATGAATCTTATTATTTTTAAAAGAAAAGGAATATGGTGTTAAAAGTAAAAGTTAATAACTATGGAGAAAAGAAACTGAACCTTCAATCATGCACAAATAGTGTGAAGAAAAATGGAGGTAATTGTCTTTAGGGGGTTACTAAATTTTTTAAGTACGGAAGAGATAATCATCAAGTGGTTGGATGTCCATGTAATGGGATAAAGTTAGCTAGTGATGTAAATAAAGTAAAATCCCCACAAAATGAACCTCAAACACTTCATTTCTTCTGTTGGATGGAGTTTGGACACTATTCAAACAAGTTATCCAATCCAAGGACTAATGTTGATGATAATCTGCAACAAATTCCAAGGAAAAATGAAAAAGGGAAAGATTATGCAACACAATGGATAAAGTGGATCATGATAATTAGGGAAAAACTATCCCCAACTATATAGTTTTTAATTTCATGTTTTATTTTATAGGATTAATCCCTATTAAAATATTATTGTTCATTCTTTAGTAAAGTTTCATGTAATTATCTATCTCCACATGGATTTTGGAATAATAAAATAACTTTTTTTATTCTATAGATACAAGGATAAACCCATGTTTCCAATGAAAATTCTTTGGTATTAGGTAAGATCTTTTTTAATGAATAAAGGGTGAATCATATTTTTGAAGGGTTACAAGACTAACTATTTATAGAATTATTTATGATAAAATTCAAGTAAGGAATTAGAGATTAAAGTATTATATGAACATATAAGGATTTATGCATACTAGATAATTTATGCTTACCATTCTTCCATGTTTATAACTAAAGACAGATAGAATAAACAATAATTATATTTATGGATCTTATAATCTATTACTGCTTCCAGCATAACAAATTCACCTTCATTTTTTGAAATAAGAGATGAAGTGGAAATTGATCATGAAATAAAAATGGGTGACATTGTATGCAATAAAGTAATTATATATTCTCATGAAAATTATTAAACTCTAGGAAAATGGTCTTGAAATAAAATGTGATCCCTTTATTATCATATTGATGATATCAATGACATTTTTCAAGCCTTTTTGAGTCATGGATTTGTGATTGTTAAATTTATCTAAATCATGTTCTCTATCACAATTCATCGAAACATGATAGTTTTATTAATATTAAATGTACATGATTTCACATGAAACCTATGTTCTACTATGATGAAACCTAGTTATAAATTACTTTTGGTAATAATTTTGGTTCCTACATAAACATTTTTAAGGAACTTTTAGTATTCAGTTTTTTGATGTGTGTTTTTATGAAGTGACATTTCAAGTATTTAGCCTTTGATGATACAAAAACATTTTGAGGGGAAAATTAATTTTAAGGGGGGGGGGGTAAAATGTAAAACCTTAATATTTTTTGAATTATTATTTTCTAATTAATTTAATCTTTTTGATATTTTTCAATTCACACAACACTGAATATAGCTTTTTTTTGTGAAATTATTATGCTTGGATTCATTAAAGGAAACACCAAGTTATTATTTCAATACAAGAAACACATAGATTAACTGGTGGTACATATAATGCTATTTTTGTCTTGTGTTACACATAATGTTGACGTCCATTGATAGTTTGTGCAAGATTTATGGCCTAGTCTTACCAAATCACAATATACTATTTATATTATTATTAAAATATTATTATAGCTACCTCTTAACAGTTGGAAGGGAAGTTATGAATAAGATGAACTAAATTTTGAAAATTTGATTTTCATATGTATATAATATGAAAACTGTGGTTATCAATTAGAAGAATTAAATGAATTAACTATTTGAAAATAAATAAATAAAGTTTATAAGAAAACTATTTTTCTTATGTAAGAAATAATTTTTTCTGAATAAATTAAAAAAACCAATTTTTATTAATTTTAATAATAAAATTTATACATTATCTGTTCAATAAATTATTTTGATACTCATATAATATATTTTATTGATATAATATAAGAATATATCCAATTTTATTAATGGAAAGATGTATTTTTCTAAAAGTTAAGTTCACCGCCTTTTAATAGAGATCCCATTTTAAATAAAAAATTTGACACTTTTATAATTTTTATTTTTATAAAATAAACTTAATTTTAAAAATAGTAATATCAAAATTTATTTTGGGGAAATATTTTATATTTTTTAGAGAAGTTTCATATTTAGATTATTATTCAAGAAATAATGAATTTTAATTCAAAACTGTTTTTTCATCTAAATAATTTATGAGGTTAAATTATATTTTGAGTTTTTTAAAGTTAAATTTGATAAATTTCACATCAAATAATCCAATTTAGTTCATTGGAATAATTTAAAAATTCAAATTACATATAAAAACATTTCAAACATTTGAACATTTTTTCTTTAAAAACCTGCTTTGTCATCCCGTATACGGAATTAAATTTAAATTAATTTTTAAAAATTATTTTATTCCAATCTGAAAAACTGGATTAAATATTTGGAATAATAATAATTAATGGTGTATAATATTTTCAAAATATATTTTTACTAAAAATATTAGTGAATGTGATTAAAATTAATTTGGGCAATTAAGAGAAAAAATAGCTTAACAAAGGACAAATCTTTAAAAATAAGGCCCAAAATGACCTAGAACCTTCTCCAAAAGAAATTGGATGTTCATATTTATATATTATAATCTATTTAACAGATTTGTAACATTATTTTAGCCACTTTAAATTGGAAAAATGTGTGTATAATTCCCTTTTAAAATTTTACAAAAATGAAACTTCTCCACTATAAAATAGTATTCACCCCTCCACCTTTTTAACACATATCTAGACCTTTTTCAAAGCCCAAATTTTACCAAAATCTAAAAAAATATCTAAATTAGTCATATAATCTTCCCTTTGATAATAAATCCATACAAGGAATCTATTTTGTTTAAACCAAAAGGAGTTACCCAAAGAAGAGATAACATCCTTGGTTAAGTTCTTTTGTTTAATTTTAATTGTCCACCCCTAAAAAATTATTATTAAATTATTACATAATAACTTAAGTATAATTAATATACTTATATATTTTTATTTTATGTTTTTTACCTAAAACTGTATAAACTTACATCTAATGGGAAACAAACTTTTCGTTCTTGTGTATGACTAACTACCACCTCAGGAAATGATGTAGTTTGTTTTTCCTTTACCACCTACGATGGTTGGATATTATGATGAAAACTATGTTTTTATTATATATATATAGATGATATTTATGATTTATTTATTCTTCTTTAATTATTATATAACACATTATTTCATGCTTTAAATTTTATGTAAATAAGATATCTTCATTTGTGGGTGTGTGGACTAAAACCTCCCTAAAGCAAAGTGATTCGTTCAAAATTTACATGGATTGTGTTAAGGTTGAATTTTTTGAAATTAAATGATATATATTACATAATAATTATAATATAATTATAATATATATATATATATTTCATTTAATTTTCTTTCAATATGATAAGAAAATGGAAATAGCATTTATGTGTATGTACGACCCACCAACTCTATGAACCCTTTATTCCATTTCATATATATGTATATTTTATATATTATTATATATATTTATATAAAGAATATATATGATATATAAATAATTTTTAACATTATTTAAATAAATCAATCATGATATAAGTAATATGATCAAGAATTACAAGTCAAAACACATACGATTAACAAATTGTTTATTACCCAAAATGTTTCTTTAACATGGAGCTATTAATAAATGAGTAATATAAATTAATAAGTTAATCATATATGATTTTATATATAAAAATATGGTTCTTTGGTAGATGTATAATAAACTTATATTTAATATACATGAGTGTTTAATATGTATAAATAATTTCAATACTTAAGGTAAGGGTTTTCTCATCTCACTTTTTATATCTGTGAGATACATGCCTTATTCACCACTCATTTATTTTGTGTGATATATATACTTACCATGAATATATTATATGATTATTATAAATAAATTTATTTTAATTTACATCTCAATTTTATAATTTTTTTTTCAAGGGTTTTATGGTTCAAAAGTTACGAAATCAGTAAATTAATGTTTTTCTCAAAATTACTTCTTTGAGATACATGTCACGTTATAGACCTATATTTGTATATGGGGTGTATATACTAACCTTTGACTTGTTATATAATTAATATAATTATTTCATGATATTTTAAGCTTCTTTTAATGTTATTTTCTCATATATATTATGAGTAAAAGTTACCAAATTGGTAACAGTTTATTGCTATAATCTTATCGTTTATCGGGACTTTTTACGATTATGATTCAATTGATGAAACATTGCTATCCATATCTATAGAAAACACTAGGATTTTAATATCCTATGGTTATTCATGATATATTATTTTATTAGTAATATTTGAAAACTATTTTATAATTAATATTATTAATTATGTGTTTTTAGGAAAATCTGATTTTATCTCTCTCATTGGTCAAAAATATGTGTTATTTCAAAACCATGTTTTCTAAAAATTATTCAGAAACTGTTTTCTATTTATAAAGTGTTTTAAATTATTTAAAGATCATTTTATATGTTTTTATGGAAAAATCTTTTTAAATTAATATTAGTCTTTATTTATCAGTATTCAATTTATTTTTAAAGTAAAAGGAATTCTAAATGTTTTCAAGGTTCCTTTATATCTTTTAAAATTTATTTTTGAAGAAAAAGGTTTTTAATTTTCTTTTTGTTTTAAAGAGAGTTCTTTTAAATTGGAAAATATGTTTTCCTCAATATTTTTTTTAAATAATTTTAAATAATACTTTATATGTTCTCAAAGTGTTATTTAAGAAAATTATTTTGAATATGTTCTATGTTTTAAAAAGAGAATATCAATGAAAGGTTATTTTCCTTAAGAAATCATCCAATTGATCATTAAAAATACTTCTCCATATATGATATAATCCTTTGATATAGTTTAATATTTATTGGTGAAATTATCTAAGAATATCATTCATATTCTTTCTTGAATGGTTTATGTTTCGATGAAATGTTGTTTATGACACCCATTTCGCTTCCACTAGTTATATTTTTTTGGAACCATCTTATTTTCATGGGTTATGATTTAATGAAATGATTAGGGAACAATTTCTAATGATTTCACTGGGGTGTGCATCCATATGGCGAGGATTTTCTATTTGTTGCCCTGAATTCCCTCTTTCAAAAGGTGGGTGAAATCTGTCGCTTATTCAGGGATGTTTTCTCCTTGATCGAAACAAGATGATGGGATTTGGATTCCCCCTTTCATGGATTCCTCCTCAGAAGTCATCACCTATTTTGGGTCTCCCTTAAAGACTTAAGATGTTGTTCGTGAAACTCTTACCAATACCATGTCCTCATGGATGTTGGTTAATTACCCTCCTTCTGTTAGGACATTCCAAGGGGTCCATCTAGGGAATAAAACTTCATTTGGGGGAGTATTCATGTTGGACATCATAGGTTTGTTTGGACGCTGGAACATTGGTGCATCTGGGTTTCTTCCCCTTATGATAGGGCTTCTCGAGGTCATAGAATCCCAAGGCATCCCACATCACATGCAAATAATTATATGCCATGGGCATGTATATGAGGTTTTGCTCAGATTCCCATGTTTAACATAGGGAATGCATCAAGTTTAACATCTAGTGGATATAGATAACACTGATCATAAAACTGATAAGATTGGATCTGATGGGTGCAACCTCAAGAGGGAACACTGATACTAGAGTTGACTAGTGGTTAGTTACCCGATTGCTACTAAGAGTAGTGAGGAAATGAGATGGAATGATCCCATAAGGATGTGGTGGCCTGAGTAAGGATCATAATGGATATGGATTTTTGATAGTGGATGGAGAGTGAAATGGAACCATGGTGAAGGTGATGGTGATCTTGGGCTTGATCCTCGAAGAGACCTCCTATGTATCCCCATGGTAGGAAATCAACGTCCATGTATTTCAGTGAGGTGATGGGTACCTCAAGAGGGGGCTCGTGAGAATGGACACCTAGATGGTACCTAGAAGAAGAAGAACTTCTAGGTTGGTATGTGACATTACCAAAGCACAAGGGGCTCAAGGGAGAGACCAAGATGGGACATGGGTGATGGGATTGAACCTCAAGGGGGCTTCCTACGTATCCCCATGACAGGGAATCAAAGTTTTGCATAGTTTACGGGGATGATTGGGGTATAGGACTAGGGTGTGTATAGAGAAATATGACCCAATGGCATAATGGGGCTTACGTATGATTAGCAGCCCGGGTTGTTCAGACACCTGAGGGGAGGAATTGAGATGTGGGTCCCAACAGGGGGACACCAAAGTTTACCAGTGTTTGGGTTTGAACCTCAGGGAGGCTTCTTACATACCTAGTCTAGGAGACATGAATCAAACCTATGTAATTCATATGACAAATGCTTACCATCGATTGGTGAATTCAACAGCTTGCCATCGAATGGGGGCACACCATCTTACTGCTAGATGGGATCATAATGGATTTCCACTGGATGGGTTGAACCACATTGAGGATTCCTACGTACCTGTTCTAGGAGATAGGAATAAAACATATGCAGTTCGAATGGGTACAATTTAATGTTGTGCAGGAAAAAAAGGGGAATTACAGATTAACATCATGTAGGACGAAGGTGAACCGACATGAAAGGGGTCCTAACCAATAGAGGTGTTGGGATTGAACCTTTGGGGGGGGGAATCCTACATACCTTTCCTTAGAAAGGATCAATGTCTATATAGTTAAAAATGGTTTGGTGTACCAACATGAAGTGGTCAGAACCACTGGTTGTTAGGCTTGAACCTCTGTGAGACATCCTACATACCTTGCCTTGGTAAGGACCAAAGTTCACGTAGTTTGGAAATGGCGTTGGTGAACTGACATGAAGGGGTCAGGACCAATGGTTGTTAGGCTTAAACCTCTGGGGGGATTCCTATGTACCTTGCCATAGAATAGATCAAAGTCCATGTAGTGCTTAACGGTTTGGTGTACCGATGTGAAGTGGTTGGGACTGATGTTTTTTGGGCTTGAACCTCTGAGAGGCATCCTACGTACCTTTCCTTGGAAAGTATCAATGTCCAAAAATTTTGGAAATGGTGTTGGTGAACTAACACGAAGGGGTAGGGACCAATGGTTGTTTGGCTTGAACCTTAGGGAGGATTCCTTCATACCATGCCTTTGTTAGGATCAAAGTCCTCATAGTTTGTAATGGTTTGGGGATTACATGCTAAGGTGAACCAGGTAGGATTTCATGGTCGATACTTACTCTAAGATAACATTAGTCATGCTCAGTGTGAGAAACAAGAGGCAGCAAAGAACTGATGTTAACGTCTTGAAAGGTGCGTCTGGGGGAGGTGTAGTGGGGATTACACATGGTTATAGGATTAGGGAGATGGAGATTTTGACTTACTATAGGATTGAGGCATGGGTAGTGAAAAATCCTAATGGGAGAGGGATTTGGCATGGAAGAGAGGAGGGTTTCTGGGCCCATCCCCCCTCTGGTCTTTGGCAAAGAATAAGATAAGAGGAGAAGGGGTGATGCCTCAATCAAGAAAGGCTAGGGGATTACACCAAGATGGTTTCCCTTGACCTATAAGTAGAAGCTTCTCTAGGAAAGAGGATGTCATTCCATTTGAGGAAAATATAACCCCAATGGAGACTAGCGGATGTGAAGAATGTCTGAGGTGGGGAACCCTGCGTGCGATGCACGAGGAGAGACTACAGTTTAACATCATGTGATGGGGACGAGGGTTTTTGGCAGTTTAATGTCTTGCATCTCGGATGAGGTGAGTTCACTCAGCACCCCCTAGAACATAAATAAATGATACCCACCCACCTTTGAAGAAGGTAAGGCATCAACAATGCTGTGGAGATAGGGTGTCCTAGAGTGATCCATTGAGGGGCCCATGTTAGTGTGGCTATGTGAAGAAGAAATAACCATTAGCATGCCTATGAATAGAAGCATGAGGATAAGAAATGATACATAAAGAACCAACCAAGGTACTTTTAAGTCACTTCATACGAACCTAGAGGGTTATATGCCGGAAAGGTGTGTGTGACAGTTGTGTTGTGCATAAGAGGGACTCAGAAATGGTTTCTTGGGTAAAGACAGAACATGGAGTGTAGAAGGTGGGTTGCACGCAAGATGAGGGGGTGCATTCCAGATGGAATGGTTGCGTTCAAACCATAAGGATGTGAGAAAGACATGGAAGTTGCACATAAGACATGGACATTGTGCACAAAACTGCTCCTGGGAAGAAGAATCTTGCATGCATGATGGATAGTTTATGGGAAAATACCTTGGGGTTAAAAGGAAACTGGTGAGGATCAAATGGAAGTAGGCCCACATGAAGGAGGACCCCTAGGAGGCTTGTCATACAAGATCCTATGACATGAATCAATGGTGTTTTTTACATTGTTGTACAAGAGGTATCTTTCGCATATCAGATCAGAGTTTTGTCTTCTGTAATCATCCCGAAGGGTCAGGAGTTCATTTTAATTTATAGCCAAAACACCCAGAGATTTCACACAAGAGGATCTGCGTGTACGGGGGGGGGGGGGGGGGGTTGTCGTTGTGTTGGTTATGGAAGAGTTTACACACCGCTGGGTCCCTTGAACACATGTTGTCCGTGCATGCTCTGGCATTAACTGATTTTTCGAGCACACCACCTCGAAAGGGGACCTTTGATGTCACATTGGGCGCACAAGATTTTGTGTGCTGGAAGACATGATGGACGCAACCCACGGCGCTTGCATGCCATCGACTTTGGTGGTTTTTGGTGTGTCTCTGTGGAACCCTAACTTTGACATCACATTGGGCACACAAGATTTTGGGTGATGGAGGGACTCTTGTGAACATCCCCTAAATATTGAATGCACCTGCCTCTCGTGTCGCAGAATATTATCCTTCTACTCCAAATAAATTTTTTGTTCTTTATCATCCCAATCCCAGTCTATTCTGAAATTCGACAATAACAAATTCCCCCCACAAAATCAAAGGTGAAGGGAGACCTGAAGGTCAGATTCTGAGGGTCATGCTGCAAAGTATTGAAGCGCCTTCATGGTGCGTGCAAAAACAGTGTTTGGGAACACAAACCTCTTTTGTGTGAATGGAAGAGATGGTCCGTGCAAAAAAATATTATGAGCCCCACTAGGTCCTTACTTTGGATTTTTTCTACACGATAGATTCTTTTCTCTCATGCGCAAAAATGGTCCCGAACTGTGCACAAGTTTCTGCGAACGACTCAAGAATTTTGCATGCTGCCCAAACATTTTCACGTAGATCAACACTTTTTGTGCCGCCATATATTTTTCACCCTGGATACCCATTCTTTCACACACACCCCTTGAGATTTCCAAAATGGCTACCCAATATACTGATGACAAGAGGGAGACCACCACGGCTGTAGGGAGGAATCAGATGATCACGAACCCCCAAATTCTTTATACGAGGAGGGTTGTCTCTAATAATCATATTCTATTTGGAATGATTATTCAAGATAAAAAATATTATGTCATGGGTGATAGTCTGCTGTTATGTAACATCGTCCTTAGGAGGAGGTTTTGATTGCTGACTTCGAGACGGATACACTACTGTCATGGGTGACCCGGGAGGATAGTATCCTGCAGTTCCATATCAAAAAAAAACATCCATCCCTCTAGGGAAACACAAAACACAGCCATATATATCCTAAATCTGATGACCTAGACTGTTGTAGGGAGTGACCTAGTCCCCAAGGAATCTCCCTCTATTTGTGTAAGTACATTCAGAAGTAGTATTACTGACGAGATGAAATGATGGCATAAATGGGATTTTAGATCTAGAGGAAACTTCACTAGTGAATGGGAATGGGTGTATTGGGTATGCCAGACATGCAAGGAGTTCGGGGCAGAGCTACGATCTATCAGGCTTTTCAAAGGTGTTTGGACATCCTAATTTCACTTCTATCAGCAGGAGGTCCTGGTACCGGAATTTTTCAATCATTGGTCTCCTGTAACCAACACCTTCCACCTTCACTATGGGGAGGTGGGCATCAGTTTGTGGGATTTACACTGCATTGGGGGAATCCCCTTTGAGGTGTACAAGTACGACAAGTTCCTCTCGATAGGGAATGTCTGTGGGGATAAGACACATACCCCCATCCTGTCATGAAACCTACTGGTGCTGGATAAAGAGGATTTGAAAATAAAATATATTCTGAAGGACACATATTATTCAAGATGGTTTAGTCTTTTACTGATGTAGGACATGGATGGGAAGATTCTCGGATGAGGGAATCAATGCCCGAACACATCTCAGAGGGGAAAAGTAGGATTATATAGGAGGGTCCTAGAGGTAGTAGAGTAATGATCATGGGGGATTGGCATAAATGAAAGTCGAGACCCAAATATAAGATATGAAGGGTTTCTTTCTGCATTTTTTAGTGGGTGGATGTTTACAGTGAGGTATAGAAGGGTGGGGGACCACCTAGGGATGCTAGTGTTGGCCGAGATTATAGTGGTGAAGAATAAGGTTGACCTGGGGGTGTCGATGTTGGCAAGGTTGTACTATATCCTGGGGCATATCTTGAGGGTAAGTATGCCAAGGATGATATTCAAACCATTCTAGATTTTTCATGGCTTGGTCACAACCCACTGTGTTGGGTATGAATTTTAGAATGTCATTCACACCTTGGTAACTGTATGTAGCCATCCATCTTGAACATTGCCTGAATCCACCCACTGATGCTCATAGAAGAAGGGATCAAGCTCAAGATCGGAAGCCATACCCATTTCGACGTCCACCCATTCCGAACCATAGTTGGTCAAATTGGAGATGATAGGAGGGGCCCATTGGAGCTAAGGGAGTACCTTAAAATCATCCAGGGTGGTGTACTAGTAGCCCAGATTGATGGTAAAATCTTTTTTGAACCGTATGTGTTGACCAGGTTTGCCAGGTAGTTTAGGTGCATGCAAAATATGCCAAAGAAAGTATATACAAAGGTTTGGGAAGAGTGGAATCCTTGTATTCTCCTCAAAATTTGGCTTATGTTTATGATGGAAGGATTGGGAAAATTTATCAATCTTCCCCCTACCTACATTAGTGAAGTCATGTCAACAGAGTATGCCGAACACTGGACAAAAATGAATCCTAAGGTGATTTTTTGGAAATGCATCTGGAAAATAAAGGTAGCTAGTGTAGAGCCCAAAGAGCAGGGAGGCAGATAAAGTACCATGGGATTGATGAGACAAATATGGTGATGGGTGGATAGCATTGCATAGGCTAGCACTTCATCAGCAGGAGAATCACATGCCAAGAATGTGCCTCCACATTCCGCGGAGGGGTGGTCCCACGTGCGACCTCATGGGCTAGCTAGGGAACTTATGGAAAAGAAACTCAAACACCTCTTAAATCCAACTAATGATGTTATCTTCCCCAATCTATGGTCTGATTGAAGGAAGATATGACATGCTATGTCCACCGAAGAGTTGTGGTGGAGGTTAGTAAACACCAGGCTCAATCTGTCAGATATAGGGTGCATCCAAATGATATATAGGGTGAACTTTCATCACCGACTTGCATTCCTAATAGATATGGATATATATGCATGCCCATGGGGGTGATATGAAGAACCACATCTCCTGGTGAAAGTGAAGATTGTCCTTGAACATTACCCAGAGAAGCTACCATCCAAGGATGAAAGTATATGGGAGGAAGAAGAAGAAGCGCAAGGAGACGAAGAAGAGGAAGAAGGTAGAGATGAAGAGGAATAAGAGGAGGACCAAGTTTATGGTCTTGGTGGAGAGGGATCCTTAGAGTCTCCTTCTCACCACTGAGGCTCTCGGGAGAGTGGAAAAATTGAAGGCACTAACATAGAATTGACCAAGCATCTTAAGATAATCTTAACTCTAATCTACAATGGCCTTTACCTTATCACAATCCCAATCTGTCAACCGAAATCTATTCCATTTAGGAACACATGGGGGAGGGTTCCCATGAAGCCTTCCCTACAGGGGATGAAGATACACCTGTGGACATAAGGGATCATTCTCAAGAACCTATCCTCAGAACTGAACAAGTTGGGGAACTTACTATGGATATAACAGGCAGTGAAGAGCCTAAAGGAAGAGAAGAAATGGAAACATACAAGCCTCATATTTTTCCTAAAATCCGGGAGGAGTCAGTGCCTGTGATCAATTTAACAAGAGCCGAAACATCTCTTATGGTGGAAACTCCCACTATGACATAAGTGATGTATGCTTCTATAACGCCCCAACCCCAGTTACCCAGAGTCGGTGCATTATTACATAACATTTGCATGATCACAAGAAAGATCAAGTCTAGAAATACCGATTCGTTTAGTAGCCTTGGTAACACTAGATATATTAATAAAATTTACATTACATCATATAATGAAAACTACAACAATATAGTATCCATATTCCATACTCTTATCCCCTCATATTATCCCTATAGGTCATTCATAAATTACTTCTTCACATCCTGGGAAAAACAAAACATAGAAAAGGGGTGAGCTCAAATTTCCAGTAAGGATAACAATATAGAAGAAACATTCATAAATAAGAATAAACATTTAAGGTAATGTATAACTAAAACAAAAGACTTTTAAACTTGAACTTCAACATAGTATGGAAAAAATAAAATGAAATAATTCCATTTACTTATTCACATGAATATTATACTAATTGAATAATCACATGAAATATCAATAACCAGTTTCATAATGATGGAATGCATAATTCTAGACTATCATAACCACATAGCCAAGGCCTCATGCCAAGACTACAAATAAGATTTTGTCAAGGACTTCTTCCAAGACACTAGTTTGTCTCATGAGACCTACCGATGAATTGAGAAGCTATAGCGGGCTCCACCCGTCACTTACTAAGTCCAATGCATTCCTCATATGAATAGGTTTAAACATAACATAAACATTCGTATTAAAACTACCATATGAAATTTTAATACTTTCTCCATAAACCATGAATGGTATAAAAATATCACATCCAAAGTCAATCATATCACAAAACCTTCAATGGAAGTTTTGTATAATAAATCAACTTCAAATGTTCTTAAAATCCATCAAAGGATGTTGACATAGATGAAAATGATGAGTAAATTTTTTTGAGAGAAATATCCTTTTTCTAAAATCATTTAAAAGTCACACATTTATAAAGTAAGTAATTTTAACAGCAATTTTTGAATCAAAGTTTCCCATAACACTTTGAAACTTTTGAGAAGAATTATCATTTCAAAACATTCATGTCCATATAAATAAATCCTTAAAATCATTTTGAAAATATGGACATTAATTAAAAAGATTTAGAAAGTTAAATCTTTAAAACATTTGAAATTTTGATCTTGATAAAGAGTACCTTCCAAATCCTTAAAATCTTCATTTTGAAATCATTTTTATGAAAAATGGGCATGGAGGATAAAAATGTCCCAGTAAATACTTACACATAAACAATCTCAGATAATGATGAGATTGAGGAATTAACCCTTACCAATTTGGTAACTTACGAAACATACAACCCATGAAAGTGGTATCATACAATGAATATGTAAATACACATAAATTAAAGTGTATGACACAAATAATACAATTATGGGAAGTACATACACCACACAAAAGGTAATAGTGGCAATATGGTATGAATCTCATGGGAATAAGGAGTGAGATAAAAACCCCTTACCTTGCACTTTCCTTTAGTCGAGGGTAAGTTTAACCACTCTTATGAAGATTGTAGTATGTTATTAAATTATAAAAGAACCATATTAATATTTATAATATCATACATTATTTATTTATGACTTTATACTACCCATTTAATAATAATTTCAATTTTAAATTAACATTTTGAGTAATAATCATTTTCTTTATTGTACGTGTTTTAACTTGTTACTCTTGATTGTATCACTTAGATCATGATTTAAATAATTCAATAATATAATACATGATAAATGTATCATATATATTTAGAATATAAACATTTATAATAGATACATATATGAAATGTAAAACACCGTTTATGGAGACGATTGTCCGTACGTACACATAAATGATGTTTCTGTTTTCATATAGTTCTGGACGGAAGTAAGTGAATAAGATATATGTAAGTAAATAAATACTTATATATATACATATATATATATCTCCAGTAGAATTATTATGTAATATATTACATACTATATATTTTTATAATCGTCGATGAATGGTGAACTTGCAAATGAATCTCATCGCATCGTGGAGACGGTAATCCGTACATACGCACGAGCGAAAATATCATTCTTTTGATATTAAAATAATATATAATTGGATGATATATCATATATACAGAATCATTATCATGTTATATTTATTATTTTCATGAATTATACATCATTATTATAACCATCTAAATAATAATATATTGAATAACAATTACACCATGACGTTGATACGGTAAGCCGTACGTACGCACGTATGGTGACATGTTATTCAAAGGATGGATAGAATAATGAATATGGTTGTACCATATTTATAATAACATCACAGTATATATAAGATAATAGAGTTATTATTTTATAATGGTAATAATAAATAAAGAAGAAGTGGAATAAGAAAGGAACATGAAAGAGGGTGGTGAAATCATTACCTCTTCTTCGGGTTATTCCTTTTGATTTGATCAAAAGGGATCCTTAGGTTGGATTTATGACAAAAAATAAGGCCTCTAGGATGAAGTGAGGGAATTTGAGAGAGTATTTTGGAAGGGTTTGGTCGAACCAAAAGGCTTTGAGGGTGTGAATTAATGATAAGGGGGAGTGCCCTTTTATAAGAGGGGTGAGGGGCATCTTTGGAAAAGCTAAAAATATTATTTTATAATAAATTCATATTCGGTTTCTAATGGCTGTAAAGTGGATTATTTAATGTTTATGGTGGGATAGGTTGAAAACCACTAAACCAATAGGATTTAGACAGGTTTGGGTTACTATATTAACCTTATCTTTAAGTATTAACTCTTAGTTAATTAGTTTCACTTTTACAATGTCTCTTTGTATTTTTATATTATATGGTTAATAAACTTACTATATACATAAAAGAGACCCCAAAAATGGTCCATTAATGATACAAATATAGTGATATAAGTCTTTTGGCCAAACCATAGATTTTTAGAAATTTAATATCAGTTAATAAAATAATATTTCTTTTAAAAACTATTTTATGTCAATTTCGACACTATTCGATAATTTATTTTTGAAAAAATCATAAGAGAATGATTACTTTGAAAAAAGTTAATTAAATAAATAATAACATGTCATATTATCCTTGAAAATTATTGGTATTTATAAAAAGTCTCAAAGTACATTTATTTGGGTATTTATAATATCAATTATTCTAATTATTCATTAATTAGGTAATTATTTCATCACCATTGTGTCATAAATAAATTAAACTATATAGTGTCTAAAAATTATAAAAAAATATCATTATGTAGGTAATATTTTTATCTTTATAATGAATATTTACAATCTAATTTATCTTATGTATAATCTTATAGTAAAAATGTTTCAGTAAATAAACATTGATTTTAAATATTTTAACTCTTCTTTGAATTAAATAATAACAAATGTCCTAGTCTAATCCAAGTGGACCTAAATGATAATATTTTACTCCGAAGGTTGTTTTTGATCGATATACACTTGTCCAATAGAATTAGGACTTGTTTTAGGGTAATATTAATATCATTTTTACCCTTCATTACCCTATTTACTTTTAACCCTACTAAATAAAAGTAAAAAGTTACTATTCACCAAAAATTATTTTTATCTCATTGAACCACATTTTACTCCTTGATATTAACCGCATCTCTCGGATTTTCAAAATTACACTCACCGAAGCGGTAAAATTAAGCTTTATGAAAAATTCAGTTTTTTTAACTACTACTTAAAGGTTTCACTATTCATCTAAAAAATGAAAGTTTCTAGAAAAATACCAAAAATTAGGCCTAAGCTATATTTTATATTATGAATTAAAAAATGATGTTTATTTTACCAAATTCAAAACATATCAGTTTCATTAATTAATTTAAAAATTAATTCCCGTCGTTAAAACAAATAGCATGTTTTTAAGAGATAATAACTATCAAAAGATTGACACTTGTTTATGTATGGTTTAAATGTGAAATTACATTCAATGAACAACGTTGAATTAAATGGTAAAAATATATTCTAAATATAATTTAAAACCATTCAAATTAATAATTTATCACTATTAATTATTTCGATTAAAAAATCTGTTTTTAATTAAAATTTAGTAATTTTCACTATTCATCAAAATATGAAAGTTATCCGAAAAGTACCAAAATTTCACCCTAGGCTAAATTCAATATTCTTAATCCAAAAATGAAGTCCATTTTGAGAGGTAAAATTTATAAAATTTCATAAAGTAGGTATTACTATTCACGATGGCTTGTTTGATTGGTTGTGGTGTGTTAGAATCTCGAAGTTGCGTACAATGCACGCCATTGCATTATTCAAAGGGAAATGTACCGTGGAAGCTTAGGGTGTTTAAAATATTGGATTAAAAAAAGGGTTTCACTATTAAAAGTTGGTAAAAGTGCATTTTTTGAAAAAGACTTCTTTTATCTAAAAAAATAAATTTGTTCTTACATTATGTCAAATAAACTCATAATATTGATTGAAAAATTATAAGGATTATATAAAGTTCAAAATGTAGTTAATACTATTCATAAACTCTTTTGAAAGGCTAGTTTGGTAAGTCATGGTGCGCTTGAACTCGGGGTTGTGTGTAGTGAAAGTTATTGAATTATTTTGAATAAATAACACAATATGAAATCTTGGGTTGTTAAATTCTCCCCTCCTTCAATAAATTGCGTCCTCAAAAATTTGAAATTGATCTTCGAAAAATAAATGTTGAAAATAGAAAATATTTTTGTGGGAAAACCCACACTGGAAATTGGGTTAATAAAATTCAGTCTTAATAAGAGTAAAAGAAAAATGAAAGGGTCACCACCAAATTATGATCTCTATTAAGAGAACATTAGTGGAAATTAGAGACATATAATTGGTGGAAAAACTTAAATATTTATAGGTAGTGATTGAGGCCAAAAATCACAAACAAGTGTAAAATTGAGGTCCTTAAATTCATCAATCTATGATGATTTGAAATACCATCGGTTAAACAAAACATAGGGTATTAGGATAACACATTTTTGGTTTTAGGAACCCTTAAATAAAGTATTAGAATTAATTTCTACATATAATAAGAGAAGAAGAAAAATATATTCTTGACATGTAGAGTTCCATCCTTTAACTAATTTCTACCACAAACTCATCTTTCACTCTAAAATATAATAGAACGTAAAAAAATATTCTATTTATCCTATTTGTATAGGGTTACAAAAATAAAAATTTATAATTCATCTACCAGATCTGTAAAAAACTAAATTATTTAATCTAGGACATCACATGGGCTAGTGGTAGGTGATACACCCTTGTCGCCCTTCAGTTGTGGGTTCAAGTCTCGGGGCCTTGACGGACGTGACAGTTTGCTGCCCAACCTCCGGGTTATACTTTTATGGAAATCCAAAAATAATCCAAACTTGTACTATCCAAAATACTTCAGTCCATAATTTATAAGGTAAACACAATGAAGATCCTTTTTACCCCGTAATAGCATGTGAATACCTTCATCATGTATTCCTTTAAAACACTGAAACATCCTGAATTACCATAAAACCTTATTGATTAAATTCATGCTCCCTTATTCCTTATAGAATACTGGATTTACTTCATCCATCCAAAACAATGTTGTAAACTCCATCAATGATTGAATATAAAAATCTTTAATCAGTTTTAAGGCAGTAAAGAATATCCAATATAATTTACCCAAATCAACCATATCTTATTCCAAAATCAGTACCTCAATGTTAGGACCATATTAAGGTTTATCTTTCTTTCAGCCATGTAATTTCTAAAAAGTTTAACTCGTTGTAGAGTCACTTTTCATAGGACTATAAAATCTCAAATCCTCAATGAAATAGTACTGCAATAAAATCCTTTTTTATTTCTAGTACATCATTGATACAACAATTAAATGAAATAATTCCAAAATAACAACATAAGAACACTAGTCATTACTCTTTATCTATGGTAGTATTGTAACTTGACTATTATCCAATAGCATCATTTGTGGCATAGTCTGATAACTCGGACATTGGTTCGCGTAGTGTCCAAACTCCTTGCAGATGAATCATTGTACACTTGAAACCTTTTTCTTACCCTTGTAGTCACGTACTTGGTGTCCTTTTTCTCCACACTTATAACAAACCCCCATTCCCTTGAGGAAAGTTCTAGGGTGTTTCTTCCCACAGTTATCACATATGAGAAAACTCTTTTTTCCCTCTTCCCTTTATCCATCTCTCTCTCTTCAATCCTTTTCTTCTCTCTCTTCCCTTCAAATCCATAGGACTCAGAGAACTCTTTACATATCTTATCAACACATGATACTATTTCTTCATATGATGATAATAAGTGGGGGACTATTTCCCTTATAAATAATGGCTTAATACCATGAAAGATATGATGCTTCTTATTCTTTGGATCATACGTATTAATGGAGTTCAAATTCCTTCTACTGGGCGCCATTTCTATAAAATAGTATAAAATAGGTTAGTTTATGAATTGTAATGAATAATTCCAAACTTGTAAAATGCCTAATGCAAATTGAACAGTTTATGGATATAATCCATAATCATAAAAATTTCTTCTATGAGGAATAATATACCCATAAACCCTTCATAATGGTTTAAAAAGAAAATGAGAATTATCCTAAGAATATCCCCAGGGAGTGTTGTAACCAAGAGTGCAGCAAGGCCCGTTGTCGTGCACCGGTTCCCGTTCGAGTCTAGCTCAAAGAGCTGTTTTCGGGTTTTACCCCTAGGTACATCTGTGCCAGAGCCGCCTCTATCTGCCCGTATCGAGACAGGGATGTATTGCTTGAAAAACTCTCAAAATCTCTACAATACCAAAATTTTAGGAAGTTCTTCTATACCTACAAATCATTTTTTTTGATTTTCTAATGGCCGGTTTTAGGGTAGCTGGTTCCCCGGAAACCTGTTTAGGGGTTGCCGGTACCCAAAACACCTCAAATCCACATGACCACAGCAGGGAATTGAAAATACAAACGAAACACTTCAAAAATTTTAAAAACACCACCTTCAACGCCTCGAGTCACGCACCACCTTGGGCTTTGTCAAATCACTTACTTACCTCGGTCCGCACACCTCAAGAAGCATGGAAACCTGCGGTGTGAAACCGTCGTTGGAGGTGCTCTGTGCCATAGACAGACTCCAGTGAGTCCATTCACCGGCAACCACCGCCTCCATCCCTTCACCAGCGCACCAACACCCCTTCACAGAATTCAACGAGGTAGAAACCCTCGTCACCAATTCCAATAAGGCAGAAACCCTCGTCGCATCACAAAGAACATCACCGGATTTCAATGAAAATCCTGTGAAAGAAACCACTAACTCACATATTACATCCCAAAAATCCACCAACAACAACCAAACATCTAAACCATCAATGATGAACAGAAAAACATCCATGGATCTAAAAATCCCGCCGCCACCAAACAGACCAACTGCAACAGAGACAAAAAAAACCCCATAGAACTCACCTGAGAGGGGATAGAGCTCAAACTGCGGACGCAAGAGCGCGACCCTCGAACGCGAGTAAAAACAGCACCGGTCACCAGAAAACTGCCGAGATTTGATCCAGGAGCGCTCTGTAGAGTGTGCCGTCGACAAGACCGGTCTTACACCCGCAGACCAGAGCCAGCAACCACCGAAGCCCGAGAGAATCTCCATCGCCGGAGAGGAAACCACGCAGTGCCACGCAGTGGAGGTCCACCACCAACCCACCGAGTGTGAGAAGGATTCGTCGCGCCTTCCGCAGTGGAGGAGCTGGCCGTGGCGAGATGGAGGAAACCCTAGGTCGAGAGCCCCTTACGGGCTCATCCCTAGGAAGTTCTTCTATACTAATCCTCAAATTTCATCTTAAATCTATGTGCTCTAATCAGAGTTTTTCTAAATCTATATTCCAAGGTTATTGCTAAACCTTCCTCTGATACCAACTGTAATGCCCCGACCCCAGTTACCCAGAGTTGGTGCATTATTACATAACATTGTCATGATCACAATAATGATCAAATCTCAAAAGAAAGATTCGTTTAGTAGCCTTAGTAACACTATATATATTAATAAATTTTATATTACATTATAAAATGAAAACTACAACAATATAGACTCCATATTCCACACTATTATACCCTCATATTATCCCTCCATGTCATTCATAAATTACTTCTTCACATCCTGGGAAAAATAAAACATAGAAAAGGGGTGAGCTCAAATGCCCAGTAAGGATAAAAATATAGCAGAAACTTTCATAAATAAGAATAAGCATTTTAGGCAATGTATAACTAAAACAAAATTCTTTTAAACTTGAACTTAAACATAGTATGGAAAAACTAAAATAAAATAATGCCATTTACTTATTCACATGGATATTCTTCTAATAAAATAATCACATTCAATATCAATAACTACTTTCATAATGATGGAATGCATAATGCCAGACTATTATAACCACATAGCCAAGGTCTCGTGCCAAGTATACAAATAATATTTTTTCAAGGTCTTGTTCAAAGACACTAGTTTCTCTCATGATACCTACCGATGCATCGAGGAGCTATAGCGGGCTCCACCCATCACTTACTAAGTCCAATGCATTCCTCATATGAATAGGTTTAAACATAACATAAACATTCGTATTAAAACTAGCATACGAAATGTCAATAATTTCTCCATACACCATGAATGGTATAAAAATAACACATCCACAGTCAAACATATCAAAAAACCTTAAATGGAGGTTTTGTATAATAAATCAACTTCAAATGAGCTTAAAATCCATCAAAAGATGTTGACATAGATGAAAATTATGAGTAAAACTTTTTGAGAGAAATATCCTTTTTGTAAAATCATTTATAAGTCACAAATTAATAAAGGAAGTAATTTTAAAATTTATTTTTGAATTAATGTTTCCCATACCACTTTGAAACTTTTTAAAAGAATTATCTTTTCAAAACATTCATGTCCATATAAATAAATCCTTAAAATCATTTTGAAAATATGGACATTAATTAAAAAGATTTAGAAAGATAAATCATTAAAACATTTGAAATTCTGATCTTGATAAAGTGTACCATTAAAAATCCTTAAAATCTTCATTCTTAAATCATTTTTATGAAAAATGGACATGGATGATAAAAATTTCCCAGTAAATACTTACACATAAAGAATCTCGGATAATGATGAGATTGAGGAATTAACCCTTACCAATTTTGTAACTTACGAATCATACAACCCATGAAAGAGTTATCATACAATGAATATGTAAATACACATAAATTAAAGTTTATTACACAAAGAATACAATTATGGTTAGTACATACACCACACAAAAGGTAATAGTGGCAATATGGCATGAATCTCACGAGAATAAGGAGTGAGATAAAAACCCCTTACCTTACACTTTCCTTTAGTCAAGGGTACGTTTAACCTCCTGTACGAAGATCGTAGTCTGTTATTAAATTATAATAGAACCATATTAATATTTATTATATCATACTTTATTTATTTATGACTTTATACTACCCATTTAATAATAATTTCCAAGCTAAATAAACATTTCAGGTAATAATTGTTTTCTTTATCGTACATGTTTTAATTATTACTCTTGATTGTATCACTTAGATCATGATTTAAATACTTAAATAATATAAAACATGATAAATATATCATATATATTTAGAATATAAATATTCATAATAGATATATATATATATGAAATGGAAAACACCATTTATGGAGACGGTAGTCCGTACGTACGCATAAACACTATTTTTGTTTTCATATAGTTTTGGATTGAAGTAAGTGAATAAGATATATGTAAGTAAATAAATACTTATATATATACATATATATATATCTCCAGTATAATTATTATGTCATATATTACAAACTATATTTTTTTATAATCGTCGATGAATGGTGAACTTGGAAATGAATCTCATCGCATTGTGGAGACGGTAATCCGCACGTACGCACGAGTGAAAATATCATTCTTTTGATATTAAAATAATATATAATTGGATGGTATATCATATATACAGAATAATTATCATGTAATATTTATTATTTACAGGAATTATATATCATTTTTATAACCATCTAAATAATAATATATTGAATAACCATTACACCACGACGTGGAGACGATAAGCCGTACGTACGCACGTATGGTGACATGTTATTCAAAGGATGGATAAAATACTGAATATGGTTGTACCATATTTATAATAACATAACAGTATATATAAGATACCGGAGCTATTATTTTATAATGGTAATAACAAAGAAAGAAGAAGTGGAAGAAGAAAGGAACTTGAATGAGGGTGGTGAAATCATTACCTCTTCTTCGGGTTCATCCTTTTGATTTGATCAAAAGGGCTCCTTATGTTGACTTTATGACTAAAGGAAGGCCTCTAGGATGAAGTGAGGGAATTTGAGAGAGTATTTTGGCAGGTATTGGGCGAACCAAAAGGATTTGAGGGTGTGAATTAATGACAAGGGGGAGTGCCCTTTTATAAGAGGGGTTAGGGGCACCTTTGAAAAAGCTAGAAATATTATTTTATAATAAATTCATATTCGGTTTCCAATGGCACAAAAGTGGATTATGTAAAGTTTAAGGTAGGGATAGGTCGAAACCCACTCAAAAAATAAGATTTAGATAGGTTTGGGTTACTATATTGACCTTATCTTTATGTATTAACTATTAGTTAATTAGTTTCACTTTTACAATGTGTCTTTGTATTTTTATATTATATGGTTAATAAACTTAAAATATAATTCCAAGAGACCCAAAAATGGCCCATTAATGATACACCTATCATTATATAAGTCTCTTGGCCGATCTATAGATTTTTAGGAATTTAAGATCAATTAATAATATAATTTTTTTTAAAAACTATTTTATGTCAATTTTGAGACTATTGAATAATTGATTTTTGTAAAAATCATAACAGAATTATTACTTTGAACAAAGTTAATTAAATAAATCCTAAAATTTCATATTATCCTAGAAAATTATTGGTATTTATAAAAGTGTCAAATTAAATTTATTTTGGTATTTATAATATCAATTATTCTAATTTTTCATTAATTAGGTAATTACTGCATCACCACTGTGTCATAAATAAATTAAATTATATAATGCCTAAAAATTATAAATAGAATATAATTATGTAGAAAATCAGTTTATATTTCTAATTAATATTAACAATCGAATTTATCTTATTTATAACCCTATATTAAAAATGTTTTAGTAAATAAACTTTGATTTTAACTCTTTTAACTCTTCTTTGAATTAAATAATAATAAATGCCCTAATCTAATCCAATTGGACATAAATGATAATATTTTAATCTTAAGGTTGTTTTTGGTCAAGATAAACTTTTCCAATAGAATTAGGAAATGTGTTATGGTAATATTAATATCATTTTTATCCTTAATTACCCTATTTACTTTTAACCGTGGTAAATAAAAGTAAAAAGTTACTATTCACCAAAAATTATTTTCATCTCATTGAACCACATTTTATTCCTTTATATTAACCGCATCTCTCAGATTTTTGAAATTCCACTCACAGAAGCGGTAAAATTATGTTTTATGAAAAATTCATTTTTTTAACAACCACTTAGTGGTTTCACTATTCATCAAAAAAATGAAAGTTTCTAGAAAAATACCAAAAATTAGGACTAAGAAATCTTTGATATTATGAAATCAAAAATGATGTTTATTTTATCAAATTCAAAATATATCAGTTGCATTAATTAATTTAAAAATTAATTCCTGTCATCAAAACAAATAGCATGTTTTTAAGAGATAATAACTATCAAAAGATTGACACTTGTTTATGTCTAGTTTAAATGTGAAATTACATTCAATGACCATCATTGAATTAAATGGTAAAAATTTATTCTTAATATACAATAAAACCACTCAAATTAATAGTTTACCACTATTAATTATTTCGATTAAAAAAGTTATTTTTAATTAAAATTTAGTAATTTTCACTATTCATCAAAATATGAGAGTTATCTGAAAAGTTCCAAAATTTCACCCTAGGTTAAATTCGATCTTCTAAATCCAAAAATTAAGTCCATTTTGAGAGGTAAAATTTATAAAATTTCAAAAATTAGGTATTACTATTCATAACAGAAAGTTTGATTGGTTGTGGTGTGTCAGAATCTCGAAGTTGCGTACAATGCACGCCATTGAATTATTCAAAGGGAAACGTACCATAGAAGCTTGAGGTGTTTAATTGTAAATTTTTGATGTCCCCATTCTATAGAATAAACTTATTTAGTCAAATTTAATATATAAAATTTTAAAATATTGGATTAAAAAAAGGGTTTCACTATTAAACGTTGGTAAAAGTGCATTTTTTGAAAAATACATATTTTATCTAAAAAAATGAATTTGTTCTTACATTATGACTAATAAAATCATAATATGGATTCTAAAATTATAAGTATTATATAAAGTTCAAAATTTAGTTAATACTATTTATAACCTCTTTTGAACGACTAGTTTGTTAAGTCATGGTGCGCTTGAACTCGGTGTTGCGTATAGTGAAAGTTATTGAATTATTTTGAAGAAATAAAACACTATGAAATCTTGGGGTGTTACAGCTTCTGCGCTTAGCTCCCATAAGCCTTTATATTTTCTGGATCTATTATTTTCAGAGAAATTTAGTTAACCAATACATTGATCCCTAATGCAGTGATTTCAAAGTTACAGGCTCGACAGAATATCGGGTCTGGATCATACGCAAGAGCCCTTCAGGTGACTATAGAAACTCTTGAATATGCAACTATTCTAGTAGGGCCACCCCTGTACTTGTGGAGCCGGTGGTTGTGATAATGGGAGAAAATGCTTCTGGGGTGGAGCTCTATCCTAACGAGGGTGAATTCACTAAAGAAGAAGAAATTATAGAAGAGGACCCTACCACTTAACTCCTGACTGCCTTCACCGAGTAGAAGCCTTCAGACCCTAAGGAGATAGAAGATTACAACTCGGATGCTATTGAGGATAGACAAATGAGATGATGCAAGGTGTGGAAGTGGACCAATAAATTTCTCAACCAGCCACATGTAGAATGGATAAGCCAGATGAGGTCGGTCTGCACCTGGCTACGGTTTCTCCACGCCAGAGGGGTAAATGCTCACCATATCCATGTAATGATATGTCATTACATGGTGGTGATGTTACAAGAGAATAGCCAATGTTCTGACATTACCTAGTGCCAGAAAGTGTCAGAGAATACTTAGGCATTCTTGAAGGTGGAGCAGGAGGTCCATCGCCTAGAAGAGAAAGAAAAATAAAGGGAGGCATTCATTGAAAACCACTCTGAGCTCACCGAAAAATTGAGGGCCCAACTTATGGATGCTTAGAAGAAGATGGTGCAGGAAATTCCCCAAATGATGGAGCTTCAAACCGAACAATCATAGGCACAAGCTAGGGATAATGATTTATGCACAGTAGATATTGATGACGAGATGGATCTTAGGGGGAAAGAAATAATGTAGGAGACCACAAGTTAGAAGGAGGAAACACCGGATAAATCCACCCAAAAGATCAATCCTTAAGGGCCCTGTTTTGGCCGAACTCGGGGTTTTTCTGCTGCATATTCTGAACTGCATGCATGAATAGATTATTCACTTATTTTTACAGTTTAATTCATTCTAAACACAATCGTTAAATAATTAAATATCCACCCCTAAGATCACATGGGTCGTGACCAATGTGATTAACAAGGGATGATCACTCCATCAATTCATTTGATTTCGGGAATGCCAACCAAATTCTAGGCATCCGGGGTATAAACGACCCATCTAGGCTTCCAAGAAGAAAGGGGAAGGCCTGACTAGAGAATGATGCTCTCAAACAGTTGAATTATCACTTTTCCAATGTACTCTTGTGAACAAATGGGGTAATGCCATGGGTGTTAGAATCAATCCAAACATAGGGGTGGAATGTATGAATAACAATACCCCTGGTTTGGAAGACTGTGAAGGTGGTGTGACAATGAAGGATAACTATTGACCATGTTCAAAATACAACTTCCCTATTACGTTATCCTAGAATGGGGATAACCAATCAGGGATGGCCGCAAACCATGTACGAAACACGAGGTCCGACTCAAAATGTTATCCATAAGCCTTTCAGAACGTTAGAACAGGAAAGTTGGCAAGCTATGGGCCGAGCACCCATAATGTTAGGGGGTTCCTTTAGACGTGAAAGAGGAAGAGTGTCCAAATAGAGGGAACACAAAGTGTGGAGGGTGGTGTGATGGGTTGTTCAAATGGAATCCAACACTTGAAATTACTCCATCGTGGCGGAAACACATTAGGTGGGTACATTAGTCTGATTAGAGATCAAAATTTCATCCCAACATGACCTATCTAATGAGGACCTAGAATTCCTCCTAGATGATAGACATGTAGTTTAATATCATATAGTATAGAAGGTGCACATTATTTTAAGGTCATAGTTCCTGGACCATAATTGGGGCCAAGGGGCCAGAAGAGTTAATGACCATGTGGCTGGGCCCCATGTAAGATGTTTGGGAATCACTATGTATGTCATACATATGAGAATCAAGCCACACATAGTTCTGGGAGTGGTGTTTTTATGCCTTGTAAAAATGACATAGAGAGATCTTAGTTCAAGGTTTTAGAGTTGGGACCAAAGATCTTAGATTAAGGTCTTAAATCTCAGACCAGAGATGGTATGGAATGAGGGAGATACATGGTTAGGTAATTAAAAAACCCAATGTGGATGATGACCTGGGGTCCATATCACCATGGGTTTTTTGATAGGTCTTAGGTCTAGGGATCAAAAATGAAAGTTAGGGTGGGCCTTAGGAAAAGTGCATGGGCTTTCCTACGCACCCCATGAAAATAGGAATCAATCCATAAATAGTTCTAGAATGTGACTGGACCAACCAGTGCATTTTAACATAATTCAATAATGACACAATAGTTTAAAGTCATCTGAGACCATTGGGGGAATGCTCATGACGTGATAAAGTATACCTGATGTGAATGAGGATGAGGTCCACATCACACCACGTACAATTCTTAGGAAGAAACCTCGGGCCTAGGGGCCAAAAAAGGTCAGAAAATATGAGGCTGAATGTACGGAAGAAACTTCCAGCTGTTCTTATGAATTCCATGAGAATGGGAATCAATCCATACGAAGTTCTTAGGTTTACAGTTCTTACATCTTACAGAGAGGACGTAGAAGGAGATCTTATTTCCAGGTCTTAGAGCTTGGACCATGGAGAAGAAAAACTCTTCCAAGCAAGCACATACCTCAATTCGATCCCAAAGACCATGTGACCTAAAAATGGCGTGGGAAACAAGGGAAGAATATGTATTTTCAATACATATAATACACATAAAAAGGAAATCAGTGCGGAGCTCCTAATGACCCCTTACCGCTGCTTTTTCCTCCTAACGTGCAAATGCACACTAAGGGATAACACCAAGAGTGTCGAAATTCCACCTGGGCCTAATGGAGTGCAAAGAGATTTGAATCATGAAACCAACATTTAGGGATTTATGGGGTTGGGGTGATGATGGAGGTTAACTTTGGACTGTGTTTGAAAGACAACATCCATATCGTGTGACCTGAAATTGGAACAACAAATGAGTGTTGACCGATGAACGTATTCGCAATGCAGGACTTGTATTAATTTTACATTTGAGATCCAAATGGATATTGTTCTAAAATGGTAGTGGAGACCTTAGTCTGAGCATCCATGCCATTTGGGGGTCCTTTTGGATGTGAAATATGGTGAAATCCCAAATAAAGGGGAACATGAAGCCTAAAAAATGGGCGAGAGCATGTCTAGGTAGAGTCTGAAACTCTATGCTCAAAATTGAAGTGCTTCTGAGAAAATTGGTGAATTGAAAAAGAGGGTTGAGTGTCCCAAGTTAAGAGCAACTGACTTGAAAATATGAATGTATAATAGAGATATGGAAGATCCCTCAGAAGAAAGAGGTACATGGAGTGGTTGTTAAAAACTTGACATGAATGAAGACATAAGGCCATAACACACCGTATTCCCCTTTTTGGGAAGAACTCAGGATATGGGGATAGAAATATGAAGAGTTTTCTAAAGAACATGTCTAGGCCCAAAGGCTAGATGTTCAGGCGATCCTACGTATCCTATGGGAATGGGAGTCAAGCCACACGTAGTTCTAAATGTGCAATTTAACGTCTTCCATGACGAAAATAGAAGGAATGTGTGTGGCATGGAGAGTAACCTGATGTGAATGAGGATGTAAGCCCACATATACCATTCCATTCATAATTCTCAGAGAGAATTTGTACTAGGTGGCTGAGAGAACGTAGAGATAAGCCTAGGCTGGACCCGAAGACATAGTGCCTGGGTTTTCTTATGTTTACAATAAGGATGGGAATCAAGAAGGACATAGTTTTAGAGATACCACATTGTTTAACACCATGCAGAGAGGATGATCTGATGAAGATGAGATTCATCAAGGGGGTACGTACAGTGTAACAAAAATAGCTCAACATGAATGAGGACATGGAGTCCATACTTCACTGCACAAACCTAAATGAGAACACATGCTTAAGGGCCGGAAAGGTCGAGGGACTTGTAAAGAGAAGTACTATCCAACTATAGGCACATGACCCTTTATGTAGGTACTACCTTATCAAAGAGACTATGCCCACAAGATCAATGCTCAGTGTCGGAAATAAGGAATAAGTTCACGATCTCCCCAACACATAAGAGTATTTAAATGAGGGAACAAGATCAGGCATGGTCTATCCTGACTATATCAACATTCCTGCATGAGATGGGAAGATGTTTGAAGAGGTGGTAGGAAATAATGAATCAATGCACCCAAAATCTAGGACTTAGAGGGGTGGTGACAATGATGTAGGATGGCTATTGAACATGTTTTAAACAGAACATCAATATCGTGTGGATGGATGGGAATGAAAAATGAGCATTGAATTCTAACCATATTTGCAATGCGAGACTTGTATCAATTTTTTCTTTGATATCCTCAAGTATATTGGCCTGAAATGGCAGGAGATCCCTTAGGCTGCGCATCCATTCCATTCATATGTCCATTAAAATGTGAAGGTGAACGATAAAAAAATGGAGGGAAACATGAGAAAAACATGAATTTTCCTATGTAGCTTAATGTCATACATGAAAAAGAAAGAGGAATGGATCTCTAAGAAGGGTAATACAAAGTGAGACTATGATGAACCCAATGGGAATAAAGGCAAAGGTCTTCCCCACAATAGGAGATTTGAATCAAGGAGAGGGTTAGGAGCATGGGGCTGGGCCAAATGAAAAAATGTCTGAGCATTCCTACGTATCCCATGAGGATGGGAATCAAGCCATATGTATTTTTGAAAGGGCCACACATTTTAACATCATGCTGTGAGTACATGAGAGAATAGAAGAATGAGGAGTGGGGCACATCATGCAGTCATCATAATCCTGACATGAGTGGGTCCAAGGAAGCCTACATGACACCATGTAGGACCCCCTAAGAGAACTATACCTAGGGGGGATTCAATGAGAAGAGTTTGGGGCTGGTCTCTAAGAAAAGTCGTCTGAGCCTTCCTAGGTATCCCATAAGGATGGGAATCAAGATGTATGTAGTTCTTGAGGTGTAGTTTAATGTGTGGCTGGACGAGACAATTTAATGTCATGTTGGACATGACAATTGAAGGTCATGTATGTTCCTCTACAGTTTATAGTCTTGTAGGGCCACATTCACTCCGGAAAAGTACTTCTCGTGGAACATGGAATCGGTGGAAGGAGTTATACACTCACCATCCATGGTAACTAGGGAGAATGCGACCATAGGTTAAATATTCTGAATTATCTCAGGTCCTTCCCGTTTGGGCTCTAATTTTGGTGTCTTTTTTCTAGGTATCATTGATGTCTTTAAGGCCAACACCATGTCACTATGCAAGAGAGAGTGGAGGAAAACTTTCTTGTTGAATTCTCTAGCTATCTTGTTCTGATGCCTTTCCAAATTGTGTAGGGAATAAAACATTTTCTCGTTGAGGGATTCCAATTCATCCAGATATACTTCATCTAATTTATTTGTCGCTTTCTGATCATAGACTGTTGTGCATAATGAATAAAACTGAATCTCAATGGGTAGGACGTCCTCTGTTCTATACACTAAAACTTATGGGGTCTCTTGTGTGGAATTACATGTTGTCATCCGATAATCCTAGAGAGCATTGGGGAGCTTGTATGACCAACTCTTCTTGTTTTTACCAACCATTTTCTGTAGAATGTAATATAGGGTTTTATTGAACGCCTTAATCTTCTCATTCTCTTGTGCGTGATAAGGGGAGGTATGGTTATAATGGATATTGTACTTGGTGTAAAATTTCTTCAGCTCTGCTTCTCTCCAGTTCATGCCATTATCATTGAGGACGGTGTGAGGGACTCTAAACCAGTAGATGATATTAGAGATCACAAAGTCATTAATAGAATGGGACTTGACCTCCTTGAGTGAGACTACCTATTCCTATTTAGAAAATAAAATCTATAGTGGTTATAATGAACTTGAATTGGCAAGATGTCACCGGTGCATATGGTCCCACGACATTGAGTCCCTAGACCACAAATGGAAAAGAGTACGTGGTAGTGTGGATAGGCTATGGCAGCTGATGCATAATGTTGGCATGAATTTGATATGCCGTGCACCTTTTGGCATACTCGATGTTGTCGTAGATCATGGAGTGCCAAAAATACCCTAGTCTCCAGATCAGGTGAGATAGTTTTGGCCTGGTATGATGATCCCCACAAGAACTGGCATGAACCTCATGCATGACATGAGAAATCTCAGCTCCTTGAATGCAATAGAGGAGAACCCCATCAAACCCACACTTATAGAGGATCTGATGAAGACTAGGACCACTTTAAAGGGTAAAATGCAATGCGCAACATCGAATTTGATCATGCTCAGTACGATCTTCTAAGAGATTACCGTTTTGGAGGTACTCGACAAAAATAGTTCTATAGTCGAGAGTCACCTCAGTCACTATGTTATGGGGACCTTGTGGTCTGTATGCAGAGGTGCTGGAGATAAGGTGGATTGCCTGTGGGATGTCATTGCCATCAAGAGTGATGAGAGTGATGACCATTTGGTGTTCCATGTGGATAACCAAATCATATATTTTAGGTTGTGCAAGTGATGCAGCTAGGCTAGCCAAGGCGTCAGCTCGACCTTTCTGGGAACGAGGGACATGAGTAACTTCTGGATGAGATGGGAACTGGTCCGTCAACTGGAGGGTGTGTTCCAAAAGTGGTAAAATCTCTATATTTCTGATGACATAGTCACCATTGATATGCTTGATGACTAGTTCAGAGTCCCCTTCCACATGTAAGTGGGGTAGTTCAATCTTGAGGGCCAGCTCGAGGCCAGTAATGAGGGCCTGATTCTCTGCCTCATTGTTGGTACTACCCTATGATAGAAGGAATGAATATGGTAGAATGTCTTGTTCTGGGGTAATTATGATGATACCTATACCTACTCTATTGAGTCTAAGGTCATCAAGACTTTTTCTGGTAGGGCTCCGGGAAGTGACGTCAAAGTGAATTTGGCAGCACAAGATGGCTTGGTCCACCGAGAGGATTGCCTCATTAGGAAAATCAAGGTCCGGAGACTGGTCCACGGGAGCTGGATGGGCAGTGAGAAAATCTACCAATACATTCCCCTTAATATCCTTATGTGAGGAAAAACCTAATGTAGAACTACTGGAGGATCACTGCCCATTGAGCTAGATGGCATGTCAACATTGGGTGGTTCATGATGTACTTCTACAGATCCACTCAAGACACCAACTTTACCTTATGGTGCTGCAAGTAATGTCTCAATTTCTAGACTGTAAATACCAACACAAGGTAGATCTTCTCGATAGGGGAGTATATGGTCTTTGTATCAAGGATCATGTGACTGAGATTGTAGACCCTATTCTCGGTTCCCTCATTTTTCTTCTGGGTGAGAAGGGTTCCAATAGATCCATCTAGGGTGGTCACATAAAGGACCAACGACTTTCCAGAGACAGGTGGCATTAAAACCTATGGCTGGAGAAGATACTGTTTTATTTCCACTAAAGTAGTCTGACATTCTTAATCCCACTGATAGACAATGCTTTCTTCATAAGCCAAGAAAAGAGATTACACTTTCCTTCCAAATTCACAATCAATCGACATATGTAAGCCAAGTGGCCTTTGAAACCTCGAAGCTTCTTGAATTTTATCAAGGGAGACATCTGGATAATGGACTTGATCTTATTTGAGTCGATCTCAAAGCCTCTGTATCTGACAACGAAACTGAGGAACTTTCCAGAGGTGACCCCGAAGGCACACTTCAATGGGTTCATCTTTAGGTGGTGAGAACGGAAGATTCTGAAAAATTTATCTAGGTCTTTGAGATGGTCCGGGCACTGGAAATATTTGAATACTAGATCTTCTACGTAGAATTCCACCAATGTCTTGAGGATCAACTTAGATATGCGATGCTTGGAATGCTGATTGGTGGATCCTGCAGTTTTTAAACCGAAGGGCATGACTTGCTAAGAGAAAGTACCTTGTGGTGCCCTGAAGGCCATGGACTCCTCATCCAAAGGAGACATTCAAATTTGGTTATACCCGAAATAAGAATCCATGAAGGATAGGTCTTGGAAATCAGCTATAGCTTCGATCAATAGTTCCTTCACAGGAAGGGGAAAAGAATCCTTCAGACATTGATGATTGAGATCTTAGAAGTCCATGTAGACTCTAATCTATATGTTATTCTTCCTGACTAGAACAATGTTGGCCAACTAGTTGGGGTATTAGAATTTTTTAACAAAATTGGCTCTGATGAGATTATAAACTTTATCCTCGATTATGGAATAATGGGAAGGGTGCCTCTTTATGGGAGGCTGCTTGAACACGTGATAATTTGCTAGGAGATCGAGGTGGTGGACGAATAACTGAAGATATAATCCCGAAATCTCATAGTAATTCCAGGTGAATACATCATGATGCTATTTAAGGAAGTCCATGTACTATTTTTTTCTCCTCTAGGGACATAGAGTCACTAATCAATGTGGGTTTTGGGTCATCCTCGCTACCTAGGTTCACCTATACCAATTTATCGACTGGGGTGGAGATGCTCTCTTCAAAGGCGGAAGGAGCATCCTATTCATCACTTATGGAGGAGGGATCTTTTGTAAGAGGAGTTTCTCATGAGTCAACAGATCCTGATGGGAGACTGGTACAAACCAAAGTGATGGTGGACACTATATCAAGGGAATCCTGTGTTGCCGAAACCATGGCAATGAAAGCTGTTGATCCAATCCCATCTAGTCTTCAGCCTAAGGGGCCACGCTTGATGATATCAAAGTAATAGCAGAATTTTGGCATGAACTAGTTTATCCAAGACTGGCAGAATAAGAATGTATGATGTATTATTGTCACCATGGAGCAGACATCCTGATACCTTATGGGGGTAGGGAGCTCTAGGATCCCCTTAGCCTAATTCATGTAGGAGTATGAGGTGGTATTCAAGAATCTCTTAGACTTGGGAATGTTCTCCCCCCTATTTTAGAAACAACGAAGCATTGTACGATGTCCAAGTTAGTAGCCTCCAATTGGTGGATTGGAAAGATGTTGGAATCATCTAGATCTATCTACTAGTCAGTCGTAGCCATAGCATGCTCAACCTCATTAGCCTGAATCTACTCGTCCTTGCTATTGTAATAGTCAGTAACCAGGTAGCGGGCTTCAAAAGTGGACAATGGAGTAACTTCACATTGGAGTACACCCAATCTACCCTTAATGGGGTAATTAAGGCACTAATGATATGAAGAAGGAAACACCACATGCAGGTGGATCCATGGCCTTCCCATCAACGCATTGTAGGAGGTGTTTTGGGAGACAACTATGAACTCGGTGCTGGCTAACAGACAACCAAACTGGGTCTTTAGGTGAATCTTTCAAACCAGTTTCTATTATATCATGTCATAACCATGGATTTATAGGTTAGAGGGACTATGATCATCCTCAAACAACCCCATTTTTTGCAGGGTTTGAGTCCGGATTAGGATGATCCCAAAGCCTGTGTCGAAAAGACCGCGATGAACCTCCATGTCATTAAAATGACTGATGATGTAGAATGGGAGGATTTTAAACTGTATGGGAGAGCCTTAATCTTATCTAGAGAATGAGATGATGGCCTTTCATTCATCATGCTCGACTACCTCATCAAGGACGTCTTCTACAGCTGTTACCTCCGTCTCGAACTGGAGGGGGCTTCTTGAATCCTCGACAAGGTCTTCACACATATCCGATGATAGGAGAAGGGGATAATGGATGGATAGCCATGATGTAATTCTGGAAAGATTCTTTAGGACATCATACTTCCATGCTAGGTGTGATCCCCTTCTTACAGGAGGTCACTCTGTGATAGGAGGTATGGTGGGCCCTTCCAGCTGGACCGATTACATATTGGTGTTGGGAATATCCCACTGCTCACTAGAAGAAGTATATGGATTTACTACCAGATGAGGACCTAACGACTAATCATGGCACGGTTGGAATAGCTCTACCTAATCCAGTAACAAAAAAATGGTGAAGGCGGACCTGATGACACCAAATGAGAAGGCTACGCGTGCTGAGCTCTGCGATGGGTTTGCCACATAGATTTGGGGGCATGAACAACCTGAATAGAAGTATTGACCGATGCATGTCGATGACCCATATAGACCTGAACTTGTCGATGACGGTGATGATTGGGGATGTTGGAAGGGTCCTCCTAGCACTCCTCATCACAAGGAATCATGTAGGGGTTTTATAGCTCTATAGTATTAACTGAGGCATACCATTGACTATCACTTGGAGAATCCATCACTACTAGATAGATTCTGGGGGGAATCGCCATCTCTGAGGGTAGGATGTCTCCAAGAGTTCTGGATGAATATGGCCTTGGTGGGGGACTTTTTTCCCTTGTGCCACAAATGGTTGCTATTTTGGGAAGAGGATGCCTGAGATGGTAATATAGAAGTAGTGATTGCGGATGAAAAAATGGATTCTGAAGGCTCAGGTCGATTCATGCATACACAGATAATACCATGGGAATGGGTGGCTACCTTACGAGCTATCTAGTCATTATACCTCTAGGAACCATGGTTAGAAACCTCATGCCACTTTCTCTTACTGTCATTGATGATGTCCGATGCCACGAGGACACATGACACCAATGTCATAGATGGGTCTAACTGGACTTTTTTGTAATCCACCTAGTCTTGAAGTGAGTCATTAATTACATAGCACTGTTTTAGGATGTGCCCCAGGATTTGGTGATATGGGATGTAATTTGGTTGATCAGTGTGGTTCGCCTCTTATGGCCTCCGGAATTTAAGAAAACTTACAATCCCCTGTTCCAAGGAACTTTGGAAATAACCAGGGAATTTATCCTCATATAATGAGTAGATCCAGTTTATCATATCCGAGAAGGGGCATTTGGGAGCCTTTACCTAATGAGAGGCTGGAGGATCCTGTGATTAAGGTTGGACATGGTTATCTCTCCTGGGTGGAAACGACGTGTTTTGTGGGGGTGTCTGCCGATTCTGAGGTGGGCGCTGTTGGGCCGGAGGCTGCGCCTGCAGTGGTGGGACTATGCGAGGCAGTAGGGGTGACTCCACTGGTAATAATTCTAGTTCTCTGGGGGCCTTTATTTGGGATACTTTAGTAGTCTCATCCCTGACATCCCTTCTCATTGGGATTGAAGGAGGCAACAGACATGCCTGGCTGGCCTGTTGCAAGGCTTCTTCTAGGTGTTGGGATTTATTCGAAAAGTCTCTGAATCCCTTTGGGTAATTATGGGTGATCAGAGGGTGGAACAGTTATATTTTGATATTTCCTACACACATCATCATCAGTTCCTCCTGAGTCAGTGTCATGTCAAGGGAGTATGTGGGCCCTTTCCACAGGGAAAAAGGTCCACGATGCGCTCATTCGACCTCTGATTTCACTTCATGAGGTCTGCAATACTAATCTTTTGAGTGGTGGAACTAAAATGGTACATAAATTTCCTATGAAGATCCTTTCTGCTAGCAACTGATCTAATGGGTAGCTGGATATACCAGACAAACTCAGGCCCTTCCAACGTCTGCACAACAAATCTGTGTTTGGCGGCGTCTTGCTGCACTGGTGTTCCCAACTCCGGCCCACACATTAAAATTAAGTGGGCCAAATGTTTTAGTGGATCACCCGTCCCATTTAAGAGTAAAAATGTGGGATTTCCAAAACCCAGGGGTTCTGGCATATCATCCACCGACAATGGATATGGCATTCCATCAGGCGAGATTTCAACCTGTTGAGTTTCTAATTACTCAAGGTGAGAAATGAGTGCCATCAACGGGACATCTGGGTGGGGGTTTATATCTGGATGGGGATCCTTGACCACCAGTGGGTTGGCAGGTTCTTGAAAATGATAAGCAGGCCTGACAGATCATAGAGTGACTGGTGGGACAAACTATGGAGAAGCTGAGAGAAACCTGACATGGGTCCCTAGTATTATTACATCTCTTAGGTGGATTTGGAAACACATACCTTTCCCTCTTTCCATACGTTCTGGCCTCTAAACTGTATACTTGGGGAAGATGGTTAGGGTTAACCAGAGCCAACTCCAGGGGGGAGTTGTCCCAGCCCTTGTTTTTCTTGTCACAGATCACTGTAATCTAGTCGCTGCTCCACAACGCATTCATCTAGGAGGTCATCGACCATATTATTGTGTTCTGCAAGTTTCTAATGCAACGTGAAATTTTTGGGATATTACTCTACCTTCTAAACTAATCCAGACATGTCAGAGGATTTGAAGGCTCCAGTTTTCTCTTTTCCTTTATTGAGATTCTAGATGAGGACTAGTTCCTTGGTGAGAATGAGAAGACCCATTAGATTTCTCTACTGGAGAGTGACCCTTCCCAACAGATCCAATAGCTGTGGAACTCCCCCAGGGTGTAAGTCCCCATCAATGAGCTCAAGTTCATTCTATCCTACTAATAGGTAAACCATGTTAACCACAACTCTACTAGGGGGCATGCCCTCGATGTCTCCTAGCAAGTCGAACTGGAGCTGTGTAGAACTGAAATGGAGGGCCGCGTAATACCCCTAACCATGGATTTTTACATGGGGAGAAGCCTCCTTGATTATCCTAAAAAGCACTTTAATTCTATGGACACATCGTTGTGGGATGGACCTATGTTGTCCTGGTGACTCTGGGCACTCGACCACGGAGACTACAACGAAATCAACCAAATCTCATTGTTGAACAATGTCTTCAAAGTGTGCCTGGATCTTCGGGTAGGAAACCCATCAATGAAGGAGAAGAAAGTGAGTCACCTAGAGGGTCTGGCAAAATCAACCAACCTCGTCTTCGGTGATTGATTTTGGCACACTAAAATTTTGTACGACAACTGGCCAAAAAATCTCCAGGAAATTGTCCACCATAAGAATGTCCCACAAGATCCTCAGTCTAGACTTGGGGTCGAGACCTTTATTTCCCAACTCATCAACTGGAGGTGGATAAGGAACCGGTAGTGGTATTGAGGAAAACCACTGAGACGGTAGGTTGGCCAGTGGAGAATATGGAAAGCGAGCTGACAAGACGCCGCATCTCGGGCTATAATCTTAAGAGTGAGATGACATGGCCACCACATCATGATAATATGGGCATGCGACCATGATTTTTGGAATAAGAACCATGACGGGTGGTGGTGGACCATGTTGTTTCTCATCTGTTATTGGTCCCCAAAACAATTCTATGTGACCTATGATTGAGTTAGAGAGTGATTCTGGTGATGATGGTGGTGAATGCATGACCGAACTCTGGGGAGACCCCAAATATTCATCCTCCTGGATGTATCAGTAGAGGGACTCCAGGATCCAGTGGACCTCATATTTCATAAGTATGAGGCAGATGAACCTCGTTCCTTCCCTATCCCTTGACACAGAGGATAGAGGCGAGGGTTCCATCATCAAGTCATATTCCACCTCAGAATTTGAGAAGCAGACTGGTTTAATCTTGGTATAAATCTTCCTGGAATTCTTTTTATGGAGGTGGTGACCCACCCACCTGCCCTGGTATGGCTCTTCAGGACATGTTAGATTTCTGGTGCAAGGGGGATCATCAGCTGAACTGGTGCTGGGATGAAGAGGGCTACCACCTGAGTGAGCTGGGGTGTGAGGATCACCTGGATAGATGTCGAAGTGAACATAGGGAGGACCTCTATATCTATTGGTTGAGACATAGATAGCCTCTCTGTGGGATGTTCCGGAGTGGGTAGGAACTCCACCGGAGTAGGTAGGAGCATGTATAGGTCCTCCATGCTTATTTCCTTTGGCAGGGTCGTGCGAGGATGGTCCTTATACTGGTCAATCCAAACACGGGTAGAAGCTCCATGCTGGGTGTTGATGAGGCGAAGCTAACCTTCACTCCTATGACTTATGATGCAAGGAGGACCTTCACTTGCTAATATAAGGACATTGGGAAGTCCCTCACACTGGATATTGACTGGATGTGTAAAATCACTACACCAACGATTTGTGGCCGGAGGAATGAATCCATCCCCAATGTCATGAGTGTTGAAGAGGCCTTCATATTGAGTATCACTGCCATTGGAAGGACCCTCATTTGGATTGAAGGTGGCATGGGTCAGGCCTCCGTGTAGAGATTGGGAATGGGGAGGAATCGCGTTTTCAATGGTGGTGGTATGGGGAGGACCTCTGTACTGGGTGTCGTTGCCATGGGTCGGCCCACGGTGGGAACTACCTACACCGACAGCCAGGAGCGTCGACCCAGCCTACCTATGGGGCAGTTGGGGCCTCAATCTGGGATGGGTGAATGAGTACTCCGGCTTGGCCTGAGTAGTGGACTAATGGTATACATCAGCGATGGCACTGACCATGGTAATCATTGATGCTGACACCCCTCGGTAAGCATCCTCCTCGGCCTGTGCACGATGCTAGCGTCGGGGTAGACAAACCGTGGCTGGCGGTGCAGGCACATAGCATACCTTCTCCTCTACTCGTGGGGTTGAGTGGTAGCACTAGCGCAACCTAATTGGGGTCCTCCTTAGGAGCCCTTGGAACATGATTTTGGCTGGGCCGGCCCAGACATCCCCCACCTCATCGGCGCATTGGAGGGAGTCATCGAAGCATTCCAGGGAGAGGCTACCAAAACTGTTGCGTGTCGGTGTGGGGAGTAGTGGATCCCTGAGTGGCCCTTGGGGGTAGTAGTGGCGATAAGGAAAAAATGCCTCTAGGTCCTGGTGGGCCATATCTTGAGTTAGGATAATCCATTCCTCCTTGTATCACCTAACATGGTGATTTATCACCCTTCTTTGAAAGATATCATAAGGGGAGTTGGGGCGTGGGTGCCCAGTAACTATGGGTGTGAAATCTATCTCTAAAGTGGTGAAGCCACGTGGAATTTCCACGTTGGTGCTACCCCTACCCCTACGTTAGTGGGTGGGTGGAGATCAATTTCTTGTTACGACTGCTTGGGTCCTAGAAGGCAGGGAGATTAAACCAATATTGATGAAATAAGGAAATCGACATCCTGTTCCCCAATGCCATTATATCATCCATGGATGGTAAGAAGGATCCACACTGACAACATCACAGTTAGGGATGTCCAAAGTTCAACTACCCCAACTTCTTGTGAGTTTCTCACCGGACCCACTATTTTCATGGAAGGACCAGGCACTGGATAACTGGATTTGGTGACTTGCTAGTCCACTGATCTCTCAAACACTACTAATCTCCACATTACAGAGAATAAATTCACATTGGATTCACCATTTCTGTTTATGATGCTTTCGCTAGGGTGCACATCTATATATTGAGGACACGCTATTTGTTACCCCGCATTCCCACTTTCAAAAGGCAGGAGGCGCCCAACATTTATTTAGGGACGTTTTATCTTTAATTGAAATGGGATGACGAGATTTTAGTTCCTCCTTCCATGGATTCCTCCTAGAAACTCGCCACCTATTCAAGGTCTCCCTTATAGACTTAACACATTGTTCATGAAACTATTCCCAATGCCATGTCTTCATGGATGTCCGCTAATTACACTACTTCTGTTAGGACATTCCAAGGGGTTCGGCCAGGGAAAAAACCATAGGTCGGGGGTGTAGTCACGTTGAAAATCACTAGCATGTCTGGACTCTAGAACACTAGTGCATCTGGGTTTATTCCACTTTTGGTAGGGCTTCTCAAGGGCATGGAAACCTAAGGAATCCCACGTCGAATGTGGGCAATGATATTCCATATGCATGTCATTGAGGTTTTCCTTAGCTTCCCATGTTTAACATTGGGTATGCCGTGAGTTTGATATCTAGAATAGGCAAATCTAACTTATCAGAACATAGATAAGAGTGAAGCAGATGGGTGAAACCTCAAGATAGAGCACTAATAATAGGGATAACACGTGGTTAGTTACACAATTGCTGGTAAGAGTAGTGAGGAAAGGAGATGGCGTGATCCCACCAGGATGTGGAAACCCAGTTAAGGATCAGGATGGATGTAGATTGTTGAGAGTGGATTGATATTGAGATGGGACCTTCGTGAAGGTGACTGTGATATTGGGATTGATCCTTGAAGAGACCTCCTACGTATCCCCATGGTAGGAAATCAAAATCCACATAGATCAGCGAGGCAATGGGAAACCTGATGTGGGGGACCATGAGAATGGACACATATATGGGACCCATAAGAAGTAGAACTTCTAGGTTGGTACATGAAATTACCAAAGAATAGGGGTCTCATGGGAGAGACCCAGATGAGACATGGATGATGGGAATTAACCTCAGGGAGGCTTCCTACATATCCCTTTGGTAGGGAAACAAATTCCACATAGTTCATGGGGAGATGGAGGAATAGGATTGGAGTGTATGTATAGGAAAATGACCAAATTACATTATGGGGATTATGCATGATTAGAAGCCCGAGTTGGTATGACAGTCAAGGGGTGGTCAAGATATGTGGGTCCCAATAGGGGGGACACCAACTTTTACCAGTGTTTGGGGTCAAACCTCATGGAGGCTTCCTATGTACCTGGTCGAGGAGATAGGAATCAAACCTATGTTGTTCATACAATGAAGGCTTACCATCGATTGAGGACTTCAACACCATACCATCGAATGGGGGCACACTGGATTACCACTGGATGGGATCACAATGGATTACTACTGGATGGGGTTGAACCTCATTGAGGATTTATACATACCTGGTCTAGGAAATAGGAATCAAGACTATGTAGTTTGAATGGGTACAGTTTATCGTCATGTGGGATGAAAAGGGGACCTGCAGTTTAACGTCATGCAGGGAAAAGATGAACATCCATGAAAGGGGTTGGAACCAATGGAGGTGTTGGGAATGAACATCAGAGAGGCATCCTACTTACCTCTCCTTTGCAAGGATCAAAGTCCACATAGTTTAGAATGGTTTGGTGTTCCGATGTGAAGTGGTCGGGACCGTTGGTTGTTGGGATTGAACCTCTGGGAGGAATCCTACATACCTTCCTTTGGCAAGGATCAAAGTCCACATAGTTCGGAAATGGTGTTGGTGAACCGACCTGAAGGGGTAGGAACCAATGGTTATTGGGATTGAACCTCAGGGATGCTTCCTATATACCTTGCCTTGGAAAAAATAAAAGTCCACATAGTTTGGAACAGTTTGGTATACCAACATGAAGTGGTCTGGACCCCTAGTTGTTGTGATTGATCCTCTAGGAGGCGCCCTACATACCTTTCCTTGGCAAGGATCAAAGTCCACGTAGTTCAGAAATGGCCTTGGTGAACAGAAATGAAGGGGTCTAGACCAATGGTTGTTGGTATTGAACCTCCGAGAAGCTCCCTATGCACCTTGCCTTGGTAAGGATCAAAATCCATCTATTTTGGAATGGTTTGGGGATTAAACACTAAGGAAGCCCAGAAAGGATGTCCTCATCGATATTAACTCTTAGCCCATGTGAGTCATGATCAGTTTGAGAAATTAGTGGCAACAAAGTCCTGATGATCATGTTGCGAAAGGTGAGTTTGTGGGAAGTGGAGTGGGGATTACACATGGTTAGTGGCGCAGGAATATAGGGATTGGGACTTACTCCAGGATGGAGGCCCGAGTGGTGACAAAGCCCCACGAGAGAGGGATTTGGCATCAAAGAGAGGAGGGTTCTGGTTCCTATCCCCCCTCTGGCCTATGGAAAGGCTGACGAGAAAAGGATCATGGGTGCTGCCTCCAGTAAGAAAGGCCAGGGGCTTACACCAAGATGGTTTCCCTTCCCCCACAGACAGATGTCACTCCAGCAAATAAGATATCATTTTTTGAGGAAGATCTCACCCCAGTGGAGACTAGTGGAAGGGGAGAAAGTCTGAGGTGGGGCACCCCACATGAGATGCATGGGGAAAGAACACAGTTTAACATCATGTGTTGGGGAGATGGTGCTTGGAAATTTAAGGTCCTGTAGCTCGGATGAGGAAAGTTCACTCGGAACCCCCTAGGACTTACATAACTATTACCTGCCCTCCCCTGAGGGAGGGAAGGAATCAATAATTCCACGGTGATGTGGTTTCATAGAGTGATCCATTTAGGGGCCCACCTTAGCATGGCTATTTAAAGAAGCAATATTTGTTAGTGTGCCTCTGCGAAGAAGCACGAGGCTAAGAAATGCTACGTAAAGCACCACCCACGGGACTTTGAAGTCACTTCATATGAACTTGGAGGGTTGTATATGGGAAAGGTTTGCAATAATGGTGTGTTGCACATAAGAGGGTCTTGAACATAGTGCCTTAGGGTAAGGACGTCACCAAGATCATAGAAGGAGAGATGCATGCATGATGAGGGGGGTGCGCACAAGATGCAATGTTTGCACACAAACCGGAAGGATGTGCGCAAGATGGGGAAGTTGTGTGTAAGAAGGGGATGTTACATGAAAAAATGCTCCTAGGAAGAAGAATCATGCATGCAAGATGGATAATTTCATGAAAATTCCTTAGGGTTAAAATGAAACCATCAATGATCAAACCTAAGTAGGCCCACCCGAAGGAGGACCCCTTTGAGGCCTGTTGCACAAGATCCTATAACTTGAAGCCATGGTGTTTTTCATGTGGTCATGGAAGATGTATATTTCAAGCATCGGAGTGGAATTCTGTCTTCTGTAACATCCTGAAGGGTTAGGGGTTCATTTCAAATTATAGTCGAAACCCTCGGAGGTTGCGTGCAAGAGGAGCAGCACGCAGGGGGGTTGACGTCGCACTGGGCACATAAGAGTTTACGCACCACTGGGTCCCTTGCATGCATGCTGTCCCTGCACGCTCAGTACTTAACTAAATTTTTTAGCACGCCACCATGAAAGGGTACCTTTGATATCTCATTAGCTGCATGAGATTTTGGGCACTCGAAGGCGTGTTGCACGCATCCCATTTCACTTGCACGCCAGCGCCTTTGGCGGTTTTTGGTTGGTTTCCGTGGAACCCTGACTTTAACGTTGTATTAGGCATGCATGATTTTGCATGTTGGAGGGACTCTTGCATGCATACCATAAATCTTGCATGCTCCTGACTCTCGGGTTGCAGAATATTCTTCTTCCCCACCAGATTCCTTTGTTGTTCTTTATCATCCCAATCCTGGTCCTATCCAAAATTCAGCATCAATAAAATCCCATATATTTTGAATAGGTATGATTTGTTGGATTTTTAATGATACCCATTTAATTTCATGATTTATGATATGCTATTTAGGAAACCCATCTTTTTTTATGGGTTATGAAATACTGAATTTTTTTATCTTGTGGAGAATGCATGTATGATTTCATTATGTGATGGGTGGGACCAATATTTACCTATAATGAATTGGGTAATGATAACTTTTTATGAGATTAGCGGGTATATGGGAGGGAATCCAAATCTCGAAACAATGGTGTACACAGGATGACATTCGAATCCAAAAACAAGAGCGCATCCTAAGACAAAAAAATAGGGTATAGAGGAGGGCATCCCAAGCCAAAAACAAGAGGGTACATGGGAGGGAATCCAAAGCCCGAAACTAGAGGGTACATGGCAGGGAATCCAAATATCAAAACAAGAGGGTAATCTAATACCCAAACGAGAGGGTATGTGGGAGGAAATCCCATGCATTAAATAAGAGGGTACATGAGAGGGAATGGAAAGACCGAAATAATAGTGTATCCTAAGACCAAAACAAGAGTGAACACATGAGGGCATCCCAAGACCAAAACCAGAGGGTACGCGAAAGGACATCTCCTTACCAAAGTAGGTATATTTCTAAATCCTAATATGTTATCATGGTCTTGGTAGGTATCCCTAATATTAGATTTTATAGGATCATGTTTATTCCCCAAATTCCATTTATTATTCTTATGTTATGATTTCATGGCTTATGCTTCTAATTCCTTTATTATTCACATCTTACGAATTAATAATATTTATTCCATGATTTATGTTTATGGTCTTTAATATGTAGGGTATGATATTATAATGTTATTATCACATTATTATACCCTTATGTTCTTTTTTATCTTCCTTGTTTTCCCTTACTTAGCATATGAGTTCACCCCTTTATTATGTTTCATTTCTCAAGGTTATAAAGAATGGTTTTGAGTAGATGTACTAAATGGGAAGATATTTTTGTAAAAAATTGAAGATCCTTCACCAAGTTAGATGATTTCCCCCCCACACTCCAATGACAATAAACTATTATGGTAATTAGGCATGTAATTTTGTAATTTGATGAATATTCATCTAAAATGATGCAATATCCATGTATGATATGCCTAAGTCATAGTAGTATCTCCATGAACTAATTGTACTGATATGATTTTATGCTAATTATGTTTTCATACAATGTTAAAAGGATCATTTATAAGAATCTAAATTTTATTTTCCATATTCGATGAAGTTGGGAGGTCATTTTTTTAAATGACACAAGTGATGAAACTTTAAATAACATTTGATTCCTCAAACCAAATATAGAACTCATAGTAATCCGGTAATTGCTTTATTATCAAGTGTTGATAAACTTCACATCTCATCAGTAATATTATAAATTTATATTTAGGTAATGAACATATTATTATCCCATAAACAGATCAACTGACAATTGAAATATATAAGAACTCCACCAAAGCCTTAGAATTATGAGGTGAGTTTCTTGGTATCATGATCCAAATTTTATTAGTATATCACAATGTAAGAACAATTCATTAAATAAAATTAAAACACAAAAGAAATATTATGTCATTTTATTAATGATTAATAATTTATTCAATATCAACAATAATAATTTTTTTTGTTTAGTGTTGAATATTAAAATAAATTTTGATGTATATTACTTATGTACCTTATTCAATGGCATAAACAAGAAGTTATTTTTTTAAAAAAAACTACATAAATATATGAGAGAAATATAAATAGGTAAAAAATTATATGGGTGGATCATTTGAAGAGAACCATCAATAATTTTTTTATCACAACCCCAATTTCTATTTAACAATGACGTATATTTTTATCTTACCTATATCATCTGAAATAAGATCATCATAATCAATAATTTTATTCATTTGTTTGATTCTGTGATAAACTTTTGTATATACTCATGGGATATATATATTTTAATAGATATGGAATAATGAATCCACATTTTTCTAATATTTTATCACACATATATATTTATATTTAATTTTTCTAAATTTAAGGAATTTTAAATGTGTTTGGTTTTATTTTGATATGAGTCTCATCAATAATCCGTGTTCATAAAATTTCTATCTAATATTTATATCATTTCTATAGAACATGGAGCATTGGATTCTCTTACTATATGAGATTCAAAATTATTTTTTTCATCCAAATAATAAATGACCATAAAGCCCATGGGTCTCTTATAACAACCTAAAAATTGAAATAATTCTATTCATTACGTAACTATTACTATTATATGACTCTTCATACAATATATTTTTAGTGGGAAATGAATGTTTATGGGCACATTTTCTTTATCTTATAATTCCAGAATGAAGAAAAATATATTGAATGTTTCATATAACATGTTATCTAAATTAATATTTTCTAAAAAATAAATTATCCCTCTTTACCAATCAATAACATTCCATTCCATCACACTTTTTTAATATCAATTTCATCTCATATTATGATTTTTTTAAAAATTAATGAAAATACCTATATTGAAAAATATGGTACATTTTTCTTGGTTTTTTTTGAAAAATAAATTAATATAAAATCAATTTAGAACTATCATATTTTTATATTAATATATAACAAAAGACCAATTTTTCAATCGAGTTAATAAATGTATATTTGTGTAAACATAACAGTAAAACACTATTTGATAACTGATTATAACACTTATCATATGTGATGACTTAATTATATCTGTTTTCAAAACATTAATCAATCTAAAAAAAGAAATTAGTGATGTTTCTATTTGTATAAAATATTATGATAGATTTTAATTATGTTAATAAGTAATTCTTAGAGTAAACATTACACTAACACTAACTACAAAATACTAATAACACTTATTATTTATGATGAATTAATTGACTATATTTAAATAACCCACCTTAAAATACCAAAGAAATTATTCCAGATGCTTTGTTAATAAAAAAATAATATAAATAATTTTCATTGATATGAGACTTCAAATTAGAAAGACAATCACCTCATAACGAAGATTGTGTGGGATTAACAATGAAAATAGGGGGAAATGAGGGAGATGGATAAGTTCAATGGTATGGGATGAGGGAACATTAGTTAGAAAATGTGGTGATTGGTTGAATAACATGGGAAATAGAGGTAACCAATGTGAAGAAAGAGGGAAAGGGGGTTGATAGAGTCTTATAATGGTAGTGGGTGAGGGTTGCGGTAGGGGAAATGAGAGTGAGGGTAGCTGCAAGGTTTAGGGTAAGGGAGAAGGGAAAAAAATAAGGATCATAATACATGACTAATAGGATGTAACACCCTAATTTTTTTTATAAAATATTTATTTTTAAATAATTTTATTTTTTATATTTCTTACATTACAAGCATTAGAATGTTTATATGAACCTCGTAACATTATTAAAATATTATGTATCCATTATATATGATATGTTGGGTTGGTGGATATGCATAGTAATTAATAAATTATAGAAGATATATGGTCAAAAAAATTACAAAATGAATTCATTAGTAATCATATAATTAGAATTAAAAGAAAACTTATTTTTAAATAAAAGTGATTTTTTATTGAAAAATTATTTTTATGTGTGTAATTTATTAAATATAAATAAATTAAACTAATCACTATTGGTGAATCAATTAAAAAAAACTAATATATTATAATTTTATTTAAATATTCAAAAAATATTATTATAGGCATAGGATATGAATAAATCTATTTTAATGCTAAAATGTATTTTTTTTAAAAATAGTGTTTTTCACATTTTTAATTCATCATTTAATTTTTTTATTCCATTTATAGGCTTTGAATTAGAAAATATTAATTAAATGTTTATAATCACGAGGTTTAAATTTTATTAATAGGTCCCTTTAATTTTTGGTCAATATGAATAGTAACTATGGTAAAATTTATCACCTTGGTAATGTGTAAATTGAGTAAATATTGATTTAAAAAAGGGTTAAGATGATAATTTTTCATCCTAATCATTATATTTTGAAGGAAATTACACCCTTAACTACTCAGGTTCCAAATTTATTGGATTAATTGACAGATATCCCGGTAAAATGACTTATATATTATTTAAATCAAAGAATGTTACAAAATGTCACTCTCATAGTTTAAAATATAATTTATGCGTCAACATAGGGGAAAAAATTGTTATGGATGAATATTAATTTTAATTTTATTCCTAACAAAAATATTTTCATGATTATATTTTTTTTATAATCTTTAGGTATTATATAATTATTTAAAATTCTTACAAAAATAAAAATTTATTCAATAAATGGAAACATAAAATATTTTTTTTTGAAAATATGAAATGTGATATAATTTGAGAATGTTTTAGTGTTCCATGAATTTATTAGGTGGATATAAAATTTTATTATTTGGTTAAAAGATGATATTTTAATTCAAACTTTTCCTTTATGTCTTGTATGTCAAATGAATTGAATATTGTCAAAAACGGCTATAACAATATTTTATCAACTTTTTATATAATTAAATTATTTAAAAGTCATAAAAAATATTTAAATAAGAAAATTTTGTTATTATATGTTCTAAAATATCATATAGTTGACATTTTATGTCCAATTTTTAGCATATAAGTTAAAATTACAACCTTTAATATTAAAAAGATTGTTAGAATTAAAATCGGTTCACTAAGGGTTAATCAAATGATAATTTTTAAAATGAAACCAAAACATGTATGAATTTTATTTGTTTATGGGATTAAAACCATATAATACCATATTTCTTAATAACTTATCATTTATAAGATTTTCTATTGATAATACATGTATTATAATTTAAACTTTTTTGAAATTACAAAAGTGACCCTCACCTCAATTATAACATCACACCTCATTCGTGACTTCTTTACACCGTATTGATAATTTAATATTGAAAAAATATTACCAAATTATCTTATTAACTTCTCTACCCACATTCAAGAGGTTATGATCTTCCCAAAATAAAAATCTTATCCCATTTTAGAGGAGATCAAAAGGAATCATTTTAAAGAAGAGGTAAACACCTTAACAGATCACTTTGTTTTCTACTAATATTTACCTCAAATAAATCTATGGTATTTATGAAAAAATAATAAATATTTTATTATTAATGTTATAAAAATGTATTACAATTATTAAATCACCATTATACACCCTCTTTATAGTCAAACTAGAAGTGAAGGTATCACTCATTTGTATACATGACTTACCATCTAGACATAATTATACAATTAATTTATCGTCACCTAACTTTATTGATGGTATTATAATGTTTTCAATGTTTATATATGATATTTATAACATAATTATACTAATATTATTATAATACATGATCTACCTTCTTATCATGAACTCCTTCGGGAAATAATAACGTCGTTCGTGCGTACGTGTGGACTACCACCCCCACAAAGTGATGTAATTTTTATTTAATTTATATTTTAATTGGATGGAAATAAGGAAGGATGTTTTGAATATATATGATATATAAGATATAATAATGATCCTATAAATGTGATTTAATATTTACATTTCTTTTTTTCTTCCATTGAAAAATAAAAACATCGTTCAGGTGTACGTACGATCTACCGTCTCCATGAATTATGTTATTCATTTTTCTATATATAACATTTATATAAGAATATAAATATGTATATAATGAAAATATACTAAATTTATATAAATTTTAAATTTTTCATGGTGATGGAACCAAGATAAATGTAAAAGGACTAGAACTACCGAATTAAAATACTTAAGAAAATGAAACAGTTAACACCCATAAATAATGAATTTATAAGGAATTATTGATAAACCTAGGGTCTTAAAATGATATAAATGGGTCTTATATGATATTAAAAGTATTAAAATTACTCTATTATATAATTATATAATTTTATTTTATTATAGAGGATTATAGGGTGATTTCTAAGTAAGGGGAATTCGAGGTCATGGTTTTATGTCAAAATATTATTGTTTATCGGGATTGTTTATGATTAAAATTAAAATAATGAAATTTTATGATCTATCACAAAAGAAACTCATAATTGTTTCCTACTATAGTTATTTCTTCAAAATACATGTTTTCATTTCCTTTCCCTCACCTTATGTACTCAATAGAATGAAAATACTCTTTTAATGAAATCTAAATAATTTATATCTTCGGTTGAAAAACCATTTTTTCCATATCCATGTTTTCTAAATATGTTTTAATGAATGAATTTTCTATTATAAAATTATTTTTTAAATTCATTTTTACAAATTTTTTACTTCTTACAAAATGGTTTTAACGGAATCTTCTTGTAATTTTTTTAAAAGAGGCACTTTGTGACTTTTTTGAAAAAATGGATGGAATATTTTTTAACTTATATGACATGAAATTTTTTTCCCACCATCAAGAATATTTTTTATTTTTAATTTTAATTTACAAGTTTATATTGTTCTATTTAGAGAAAATATTTTCCATTATATTTGTGCAATATTCTAAATAAATGATCTCATAATGGAAAAGTAATTTTCCTCAAGAACGTTTTTACGATATTTGAATATTATTACTATTAATCAAAGAAAAAACAAATCCATTTAACTTATTATTTATGTGGTATATAATCAATGTGTAACATCCTTATTAATTCTATTGATGGTTTATGAATATGATGAAACCATGTTTTTGAAACCCATTTCCTTTATATGGGGTTTTTTGTTAATAAATGTTTACGAAACCCATTTATTTTAACAGGTTCTGATATGATGAATTCTTCATGATATTGTGTAAAACATATGAAATATTTTAATTATGATATTTGTGGGACCTATATCTCCCTGCAATTCATTTTGTAACATTGTATATCTCATGAGATAAATAGTGCTGGAATGTGGAATGAACCTAATTTAGTAAGGGAATTTGTACAATATGATGGTCTTAGGAATAAAACTTGACTATAAATATGGATTGGGGAGTGAACCCATTTTACTATTATATCACTAAAAATGATTGTTGAATATTAAAGAAATTATTTTCTATGCTTATGTATATTCCAAAAATGATTTTATTATGTCAATGTTAAGCTTTTATGGTTCATGTTCTATGATTCGCATATGATTCATGTCATATTAATTTGAAAATATTTATTCCATGACATAAGATTATGATCTTTTTTTTTCAAGGGTATAGTTTTCAAATGTTAAGATCATGTTCATATAAACTCATTTTCATTTTATGCATATATGACTGTTGATATTTCCATTTTTTACCCTTAATGAGAATCTAAGCTCACCCTTTTCTTATATTTATTTTCCATATGTTATTAGGAATGAAATTGGAAATTATATGCCTATGATGGGTACTAGTTATAAATAAATAAGTGGGTGATGATTTAGATATTTTTTGAACTAGTTTTTTATCTTTAGAAATTTCCAAAGATACGATACCTAAAAAATTATTCCATGGATAAAAATTAAATGTAATTAGTATTCATCCATTAAGATGTTATATATATGTATGAAAAGATAAGGTAGGTATAGTTTGTATCAGAGAAATTTTAATTAAACATTGAAAACTAGAATGGGAAAAAATAATTAATAACCCCAAGTATAAGTCTATGTACAAGATAAAATCATAATTCTTTGGTAATGACCATGAATGTCCTAGGTTAAAACTATTTTTTCATAGAATTAGGTGTCATGATTTATAAAACCTATAAATGATTTTTTATGATTATGTTGTTTCACACTATGATTATTGATTATCACACTATTAATTTTGGTTTTAGTTAATGGATAGAACTTGAAGGAATCATGTTAATGATGAATGTGACAGATAATGCAATGATTTTATAAACTGAATGTTATAGGAGATAGAATGAAAAATATTATTAATATTCTCAAAAAACCTTCTCAAGATATGAATCACACTGATCATTCAAATGAGAAATGGATGGAAATTTTTTTTGTTAAGTCTTTCATGTGGTAATGTAAAACATATTTAAGTGGGTCTACAAATACACTAGTTATTTAGAAATGGATTAGTACCCTTGAAGAAACAATTTTCATTCTTTACTATTTAGAGCATAAGAAAATTATTCTATCTATTTATCATTTAGATGTAAAAGTATATTACTGGTGAACTCATATCAAGAACACATCAGAACTTGAATGAAATTTAATCTATCAATTGGGAAAAATTTAAAATATTATTTTTCAAGAAGTATTTTCCTCGTATTATTCATAGGAAAATAGTGACAGAATTTATTGATTTGGAATAGAGGGAAGATAGATTCATTGGTACCTATGTTGATAATTATACCATACTTTTAAGGCATGCTTCTCAAATTATCATTCATCCTAAAAGTATGTTTGAATGATTATTTAGTGTCTTAAAACCAAGTATTTGAAGGGAATTACCCATAAAGGACTTTAATAGCTATGAATAAATCATTGAATGTGATATCAAGGTGGAGACAGAGATTGGAATTACCCATAAATATCATGGTTTTTTATAAGAAAATAAAAATGGAATTAATATTGAATTTTAATAAACATGGAGAGAAGAATATGGGTATTCTTTTAAACTTGACCTCTAAGAGAAAACAAGGGGGAAATTTTCTTTAGGTAATTGGAAAATGATTAAAATATGGAAAATAAGGTCATCAGAAAATAAAATACCATAGTGATGAAGTGAATTTAGCTAATTATGTGAATAGGTAAAAGTATCCACATAATGAACCACCCACAATCTATTGTTTAAATTAAATGATTATGTTCATTATTCCAAGAATCTCCCAAATCCAAGGGTAAATGAAGATGATCAATTCCAATAACCTGTTATGCATATAGAAGAAGTGAAATCTTATTCTATCGTAATATATGATGAGGGGTACAAAAAAAATTTGGTGATAGGTATACTTACCATCCAATATAGAGATGATAATGTCTTATTTGATTATATATGAACCCGATCCTTTATATCTATATTCATTTATATGGTTATCATAGTACCAAATTAAAAATTAGATGTTGAGTTAGCAGTGAAATCCCTTTAATAGTTGGATGGTCACATCCCATGTATATGATTCTTCTCTGGTTGATGTTTTTGGGAATGTGTTTCTTTATAATACATTCCCTATTCCTTTAGTTAAATTCGATGTAATTTTGTAAATGGATTGAATTTATTTATACAAATCGCAGATCAATTTTCGAGAAAGAGAAGTTATGTTTGATATTCCAAACCAACAACTAATCACCTATCAATATAACAAAAAAATGAACTTCTAATGAATATTACATGCATCTTATGGGTTGTGATTCCTATTCAAAGTGGAATGTTTCTTAGATGGTTTTGGAGAAACTCAATATTGAATATTTTTATATTTTATTAGAGTTTATTAATGTCTTTTCATAAGTGTTTCCTAGTCTTCCATCAAATCTTATATTCGATTTTCAGTCGAACTCATACATGGAGATACACCTATTTCCAAGATGCTATATAGAATCAACTCAATTAATTTTTTAATAATTAATGAAAAAACACCAAGAGAATCTTTAAAGAGGATTCATTTTTCTATGTTCATCACCTTGGGGTGTATCTATTCCATTTAATAAGAATAAAATGGGATCAATGTGGATCTACATCGATTATCAAGAACATATCAATATCACTATCAATAAAAAGTATCCCTTACCTTGCAATGATGAATTGTTTGATCAACTACATGGATATAAATAATTTTCCATGATAAATCATCATTCTAGATATCATCAATTGTGGGTCAATATGGAATATATACCCAATAAAACATTATGTACATGGTATGCACACTATGAATATATATTGATTCCATTTTGTCTTATTAATTCCCCGACTATCTTCATGAATATAATTAATAGAGTCTTTAGATGTTACCATGACTAGTTTGCAGTAGTCTTTATTTATGATATTATTATATATTCAAATATAAAATTAGAGTATGAAGATTTTTGGATAATTGTTTTGAAGACCCTAAAGAAAGAGAAATTTTATAAAAAATTTACCAAGTGCGAATTTTGGCTTCGAAATGATTCACTATTGGGTACTATACTCTCAAGTGAGGGTATATCAGTAGACCCTTGAAAGATATAAGTTATTCAACATTGGACTAGACCAACTACTATGATTGAGATCTGTAGTTTTCTTTGTTTGGTTGGATACTATCGACACTTTGTGGAGAATGTTTCACAACTATCAAATACACTCACCATGTTAAATTAGAAGGGAAATAAGTTCCTTTGTATAGATGAGTGGTAGGAATGTTATAAGGTAGTAAAGAGAAGGATGTTAAGCACCCCTATGAATACACACTCTTGTATGGAGAAGGGTTTTTAATATATATTGTTGAAACAAATTAGGGATAGGGATGCATCCTCATGCATAATAAGTTGGTTTTAACTTATTATTTATGATAAATGATGGTCCATGGGTAAAATCAGCCAACTAATTATTTGGAGTTAGCTGTTGTAATTTTTTCGTTAAAGATATTGTGTTATTATCCATATGATAAAAGGTGTGACATATGTACTAATTAAAAAAGTTTGAAGTATATTTTCAATGAAAATGGGATGAAAATTTTCTAAAGAAGGCTGTTTTAGCTGATTAAATATTATAACCAATTAATACATCTTCACCATGGGAAAGTGAATAAGATGTTAAGTTCTGTGATTAGAAAGATAATTCTAGATTATTTGTGATGAGGATAAAAAAAGAACCAAAATTTTATGACTTGTAAAGGATGAATCTTGAAATCTCAAAGGAAGGGGAAAATTTTATCTTTATCAATTCAGTGTTCAAACCAGGGATTGTTCACCTCAGAGAATGGGATACAAAATTCAATCCATTTGATGTTGGTAACACCACCACAAAAATTTGGGCAAGAGTGTATAGGTTGAATTGGATTATTTGGAACCCCAAAATTTTGTATGATATTTCTTTGTCAATTAGGATTCCTATCAAAATTGACAAGGAAACAGAAGTGGCTTGATTTGGTCACTATGCCCGGTTCTTAGTTGAGGATGAATTGGGATCAACTCTGTTTGATAGGGTTATTCTTGTAACTGATGATGAAATTATTGAATTGAAGATCATTTATTAAAAAATTCCAACGTTCTTAAAATATTGTAGCATTATAGGTCCTGACTCATCTACCTATAGGTTTTCAGCTGTTTGTAGCTATTGTGCTTCACATGGACATGAAATGGGAAATTTCCCTAAAAAGACTAAAAGTAAACATGTACAGAAGCTTGATTGTAAGTGTGGTGATGGAAATTCCATTCCTGTGTATAAGAAAAAAGTGAAAGGAGTTTTTCTTGAGGATGTTGTCCATCCTCTAGTTTATGAGAAATGTCACATCTATACCTCTACTTCTTAGAACAAGTCAAAATCTTGGGCTGTCATCTTTTTGGAAGAGGAGAATTTGAAAATTTCAACACTCAATATCAAGGAAAATGTGATAATTTGTAGAAAAATTAAATTTATTAACCTCCCCTATTGGAAGAACATGTTGATAACTCCAAATATAGAAAAAAGACTAAAGATTTCACTCAAAAAGATGTTCACCATCCACCTTCATCAAATGTATTGGCTATAGGTACCCCTTCCATTGGTCAACATATTGATTATGACTCTAAGATGAATGATAAAGCTCAAGGCTCTATTGATGAGACTCAGGTGACCCTCGTCTAGACTACATCAGTTGAGGGGGTTGCTTCTCTTGGAAAACACAGAGAGCATGAAGACAACTCTGATTCTGAAAGAACTGATGTTGTGTCACTTTTAGAAAGGATACAAGAACTTATTTCTAGTAGAGGAAGATCAATAGGTTGGGGTCAGGGTTCTGGAAGGGAAGAATGCCATGCAATTCAAGAAGAAGAGAGAAAGATAACTGCCATATTAATGAAAAAGATAGGTAGATAATGTTTTTCCTTGGGGTTTTCTGTAACAGCCCAAGATTTTATAAAAAAATATTCTTTTTAATTTTATTAAAGTCTTGTGTTGTACGCTACACCAAAAGGAGCTTGCACAACACGCATCCTTGACTTGCCTTGCATTACACGCAATCACGACCTTCCTCGATAGCGTGTGTAATACGCAATACCGAGTTTCACTAAACAACGATATGCTATTAAAATATTATTAAAACTAGCCGTTATGAATAGTAATAACCACTTTTTAAAACTCTGTTAAACTTATTTTTCAAAATGAACTTCATATTTGGATTCGGAGTATCGAATTTAGCCTAAGGTGAAATTTTGGTACATTTCGGATAACTTTCATATTCTGATGAATAGTGAAAATTACTAAATTTTAATTAAAAACAACTTTTTTAATCGAAATAAATAATAGTGATAAATTATTAATTTAAGTGGTTTTAAATTATATTTAGAATATATTTTTACAATTTAATACAATGTTGGTCATTGGATGTAATTTCACATTTAAACCAGACATAATCAAGTGTCAATCTTTTGATAGATATTGTTTCTTAAAAACACGCTATTTGTTTTAACAGCAGGATTTAATTATAAAATTAATTAATGCAACTTTTATGTAATTAATTTGGTAAAATAGACATCATTTTTGAATTCGGAATATGAAATATAGCTTGGGATGAAATTTTGGCACTGTTCTGAAAAACATCAATTTTTGATGAATAGTGAAACTACTAAGTGGTAGATAAAAACTGAATTTTTCATAAAATTTAATTTTACCGCTTATGTGAATGGAATTTTAAAAATCCGAGAGACACGGTTGATGTCAGTAAGTAAAATGTGGTTCAATGAGATGAAAATAATTTTTGGTGAATAGTAACTTTTTACTTTTTTTTACCGCGGTTAATAGTAAATAGGGTAACTAATGGTAAATATGATATTAATATTACCCTAACACATGTCCTAATTCTATTGGACAAGTGTAATTCGACCAAAAACAAACTTAGGAATAAAATATGACCATTTAGGCCCACTTGGATTAGATTAGGACATTTATTATTAATTTATTTAAAGAAGGGTTAAAATAGTTAAAATCAAAGTTTAATAAGTAAATCATTTTTAATATGGGGTTATACATAAGATAAATTCGATTATAAATATTCATTAGAAAGCTAAAACGATTTACTACATGATGGTATTTTATTTGTAATTTTTAGACATCAAATAATTTAATTTATTTATGACACAATGATGATGCAGTAATTATCTTATTAATGAAATATTGACATAAGTGATGTTATAAACACCAAAATAAATATAATTTGAGACTTTTTATGAATTCCACTAATTTTCTAGGTTACTATGATATATTAGTGTTGATTTAAACAACTTTGTTCGAACATATAATTCTGTTATGACTTTCACAAAAATCATATATCAAATAGTGTCAAAATTGACACAAAATAGTTTGTAAATCAAATATTATATTATTAATTGATATTTTATTCCTAAAAATCTAAGGTTCGGCCAAATGACTTAGATAAGGATATATATTTTAATAATAAACAATTTGGGGTTATTTTGGCATGTTATAGTAAGTGTATTAACCATATAGTGAAAGAAAACAAAAAGACACGGTAAAAGTTAAATTATTTAACTTAGAGTTAAATCTAATTGATAAGGTTAAAATAATAACCTAAACTTGTCTAAATCCTATTGGTTGATAGGATTTCGACCCATCCCCACTTTATCTTCGAAATAAGACCCTTTGGAACCATTATAAACCGATTTTGACTTTAAAATAAAATAATATTTTGAGGTATTCCTAAGGTGCCCCTCTCCTCCCTTATAAAAGGACACCTCCTCCCCCTCCTCCTCACACCAATTTGAGCACTCAAGCTCGGCCAACCCCTGCCAAAATCTCTTCTCCACTTCCCTATCAACATCCTAGAGGTTCTGGTCTTCCTCAAAGACCAATGTTAGTGCCCTAAGAGGAGGTCTCAAAGAGGCACTTCAAAGAAGAGGTAATTACCGTTACCAATTCTTTCATCTTTATTTCTTCTTCCACTTCTTCTTCTTAGGTTGTTTCATTATGAAGTAATAACATCAGTATCACTAATATACTGATATGTTATTATAAGTATTAAACAACCCTATTTCACCTTCTATCCATCCTACGGAAAAAGAAATCACCGCGCGTGCGTACGTACGGAATACCGTCTCCACGCCGTGGTGTAATCTATTTTCCACCACCACCTTACATGGATGGGTATAATGGTGTAAAGAATAACTATACATAGTTATTACAACATCATATTGATTCTGATATATTGTATAATCCACTCCAATTCAATTCAATATTTATGGAAATGATATCATCGCTCGTGCGTACGTACGGACTACCGTCTCCACGACGCGATGAGATTCATTCTCCATGTTAACCATTTAAGAATGATTATAATGTATATATAAGAAATAATAATGAAATATATGACATTATAAAGCTACTGGATTTATATATATATATACATATGTATGTCATCTACTTACATCCATTTCAAGACAATAAGGAAAGGAAAACAGCGTTCATGCGTACGTACGGACTACCGTCTCCATGAACGGTGTTTTTCATTTTATTTATCTACCTATTATATATATATATATACTGAATATATATGATATATAAATCATATTTTATATTCTGGAAGTGAGTAAATCATGATATAAGTAATAATGATGTCAAGAACAACAAGTCAAAACACCTACGATAAATGAAACGATTTTACCCAAAACGCTTCTTTAACATGGAATTTACAAAAGAACGGGTAATATAATGTCATAAGTGAACCATATATGATATCATAACAATGAATATGATTCTGTAATAATTCAATAACATGATTTAAATCATTATACAGGAGGTTCGGACACTTACAAAGCATGTCGGACCTAAGGTAAGGGAAATATCACAATCTCATTTTTATCCGAGATTGTTTATTCGTAAGTATTTACTGGGGTGTATTTTATCATCCACATCGATGTTTCATCAATATGTAATATTATTTCCATCCAACTACAATTGTTTAAATCCATTTTTACCCTTCGGTGAGTTTTTAGTAATATCTATGAAAGGAATCTTTTGTCGTACGAGGTACTTTTTGACTTTTCCGACAAAAGTACGAAGAATGTTTTTTTTAACTTATACGGCACGAACGGATTTCTACTGTTTTATAAAGCCTTATTTTCATGAAGCTTCCTCTAAAAGATTTCATGACTATTTTCAATAAAATCTCTTTCTTTTAAAATTGCATGATGTTTTGTGAAAAGAAATTGATTTTGAAGAAGAAAGGATATTTTCCTCAAGAATTCAATTCAAGTGTTTTATCAAAATTATTTTCCATCTAAGATAATAAAGGGTTCTGTTTCTATCCATTTTTTTACATTGATTTGACTATGTTGTGATGGAATTATGTTTATGAATTCCTTTATCTTATATGAATTGATTTATGATGTCATGATGTTTCAAGAATCCCATTTTTGTTACATGTGTTATGCGATGATGTATGTTTTATGGTTATGTGGAACACATAAGAAAGGATTCATTATAAGATGGGTGTGACCTATATCTCCCTCCAATGCATTGGGTAATGATTTTATATCTCATGAGATAGACATGGCTGGAACGGTAGGTTATACCGGTTCAGTGAAACAGGACTGAAACGAGGGTTACTCGATTCAGAAAGGGACTTTGTCCACTAAGATAGTCTTGGCAATGAGTCTTGACTAACAAGAAATGATTTTATATTATTATGTGTGAATTCCACAAAGTTTCATGTTTTATGTTATGATTATTGTGATTACATTTCACTGCCATGATTTACCCCATGTTAAGAAATTATGATCTCTTTTGCAGGTTAAGATTTCCAAAAGTTATGTGCTTATGTATATGATGTGATTGATATTTCTTTTGTTTACCCTTACTGAGCATTTGAGCTCACCCTTTTATGTTTTCTTTTCCCCAGGATATAAAGAAAGGTTTTAGGTATAAAAAAAAGGAAGATCTTTATGGGAGATTTTGAAGATCTTTCACCACGATTAGAAGATTATATTCCGAGTTTCCAAAGACACTAAACTATTACGATCCTTGTGTGTGTGTTTTTTTTGTTATGTACTAAGTATTCCGCAAAAGTAATGTAATGTCCATGTACGTCAAGCTTCGGGTCTCTACAGTTGGTATCAGAGGAAAGGTTTAGTCAACCTTTGGAAACTAGGATGCGAAAATGTTAGTGAGATCCTTAGAGATATTTCTAAGGTATGTCTAGGGATGCCCCTAAGGATAAGTATACGTATAGGATATAGTCCTAGAACCATGGTAACGATATTAGATTAAACCAAAGATGTTAGATATTTAAGTTACCTCCCGTTTATTATGATTTTTTCCTCTCACACTATTCTTTTTGGGTTTTAGAAAATGGCTGGAAACAAGGTGATTCACGATAATGGAGGATATGATGGACAATGGAATGATATTCTTCATAAGCAACCAAATGAAATGGGAATTGGAAGTCCAAACATCATTATTATGCCGAATCAGCAATCTCATAATATGATCAATAAAGTAAAATTTGGTAAGTTTCCTGACTCGGCTAATAAGAGAAAGATGGAGTTTCATGATGATCATAGAGGAAAGAAAGTTCAATTTCCCCTATGTAAATCATGTGGGAAGAGGCATCAAGGAGAATGTTTCAAAGGAACTGGAAGATGCTTTGGGTGTGGAAAAGAAGGACACAAAGCCAGTAAGTGCAAAGGAAAAGGTTCAGTTAATACCAGGGATGAGGATAATGGTATTGCTATGACATCAACAATGGTTAAATGCTTTAAATGTGGAATGTACGGGCATTATGCAAACCAATGCCCTAAGGGAAAGTCTCATGAAGAGAATCAGTATGGTCGTATGGGAAGTATTTATGTTGATGATGATGATGAGACTACAAATGATATGTGAGATGAAAGAATTGTTGAAGATTGGTCAATGGTTTAAGAATGTAGTGGAATGATTACATGTTTATCCAGTGTAATATTGTATAAGTAATCTCATGGTACTATGGGATAAAGAGACATCTAAGGATTGTTACATTTTTGTCTTTCCTTAAGTTTTGAAAGTATGTGATGAATGGTTCTGGTATTTTTGGAAAGTAGATGATATGCGCATAATGAAGGGATAAGATGATAATGAGATGTTTGATTGTATGCATGAGCTCATGATTGATATAAGGACTAAGTGATATCATGGTTTGAGTATAAATAATTTTGAGGATTTTGGTATGTGTAAAGTGTTAACTTTTAACTGCATTCAAGTTTTCACTAAGGTTCAATGGGTATTCAAGAGTATACATGATTAAGGACTTTGAATGTTTGGAATGTGACCAACAAAACATATCTTATGATATATGGGGTTCAACGATGGTATTAAATCTCTGGTAATCGTTTTCACTATGTTATGAGAGTGGACTGCAGTATTATGGATAAGCCTAAAGATTGAAATGGATTATGTTGGACATAAGTGAGTATTGTTTAAGGATATAAGTTTTTTTTCGATATTATTGATGGTATGTTATAGTAATGTAGTTTTAGAAAAAGGACAACCTGGAGGACGGGCAACAGCCCATCGCTTCGGACAAGGCTGTGGGAATCGAACCCACAACCGAAGTGCGACCGGCCTTTATCGCCTACCACTGGCCTACAGGAAGTCCCTGTTTAGTAGAAACTAGTTTTATTATATTAAGCAGTATGATATATGAAGTATAAGTCCATTTTAGGAACCATATGTGATTAATCTCACTATAGATCGACTTATGTATATAATTTTTGCTATCCTTTTGTTTAAGACATATGGAATGACCTCTTATACTAACACTTCACGAATAACAAATTCAACTTCATTTATTTAAGAGATGAAGTGGAAATTGTTCAAGGCATGAACAACAGTGAGATTGTACCAAAATAAAGAAAGTATTTATTCTGATTCAAATTTTCAACTTTAGGGAAATGATCTTGAAAACCAAAAATGTTGTCCTAGTGATCTTATACCTGATGAATCAGATGGTACCTTAGATCATCACAAATTTATGGATTTGTGATCACTGGATTTTCCATAGCCATGTTCTCTACTACTCTCCATCAGAACATGATGGTTAGATTTCTCTTCCATATCCATATTTTCACCTATGTGGAAACCCAGTGATTAGTTTATTTGGGTAATCGTTACATTTCATACTCTAGTTTTTAAATCCAAGTTTTGGTATTCCTTTTTACGATGTGGGTTTCTATTAAAGAAACGTTCGAATAGTAAACCATTTATAACCCCGACGAATTTCGAGGGCGAAATTCATTTTAAGGGGGGTAGAATGTAACAGCCCATGATTTGATAAAAAAATATTCTTTTTAATTTTATTAAAGTCTTGTGTTGTACGCTACACCAAAAGGAGCTTGCACAACACGCATCCTTGACTTGCCTTGCATTACACGCAATCACGACCTTCCTCGATAGCGTGTGTAATACGCAATACCGAGTTTCACTAAACAACGATATGCTATTAAAATATTATTAAAACTAGCCGTTATGAATAGTAATAACCACTTTTTAAAACTCTGTAAAACTTATTTTTCAAAATGAACTTCATTTTTGGATTCGGAGTATCGAATTTAGCCTAAGGTGAAATTTTGGTACATTTCGGATAACTTTCATATTCTGATGAATAGTGAAAATTACTAAATTTTAATTAAAAACAAATTTTTTAATCGAAATAAATAATAGTGATAAATTATTTATTTAAGTGGTTTTAAATTATATTTAGAATATATTTTTACAATTTAATACAATGTTGGTCATTGGATGTAATTTCACATTTAAACCAGACATAATCAAGTGTCAATCTTTTGATAGATATTGTTTCTTAAAAACACGCTATTTGTTTTAACAGCGGGATTTAATTATAAAATTAATTAATGAAACTTTTATGTAATGAATTTTGTAAAATAGACTTCATTTTTTAATTCGGAATATGAAATATAGCTTGGGATGAAATTTTGGCACTGTTCTGAAAAACATCAATTTTTGATGAATAGTGAAACTACTAAGTGGTAGTTAAAAACTGAATTTTTCATAAAACTTAATTTTACCGCTTCTGTGAATGGAATTTCAAAAATCCGAGAGACACGGTTGATGTCAGTAAGTAAAATGTGGTTCAATGAGATGAAAATAATTTTTGGTGAATAGTAACTCTTTACTTTTTTTTACCGCGGTAAATAGTAAATAGGGCAACTAAGGGTAAATATGATATTAATATTACCCTAACACATGTCCTAATTCTATTGGACAAGTGTAATTCGACCAAAAACAAACTTAGGAATAAAATATGACCATTTAGGCCCACTTGGATTAGATTAGGACATTTATTATTAATTTATTTAAAGAAGGGTTAAAATAGTTAAAATCAAAGTTTAATAAGTAAATCATTTTTAATATGGGGTTATACATAAGATAAATTCGAATATAAATATTAATTAGAAATCTAAAAAGATTTACTACATGATGGTATTTTATTTGTAATTTTTAGACATCATATAATTATTTTATTTATGACACAATGATGATGCAGTAATTATCTTATTAATGAAATATTTACATAATTGATGTTATAAACACCAAAATAAATATACTTTGAGACTTTTTATGAATTCCACTAATTTTCTAGGTTACTATGATATATTATTGTTGATTTAATCAACTTTGTTCGAACATATAATTCTGTTATGACTTTCACAAAAATAATATATCAAAGAGTGTCAAAATTGACACAAAATAGTTTTTAAATCAAATATTATATTATTAATTGTTATTTTATTCCTAAAAATCTAAGGTTCGGCCAAATGACTTAGATAAAGATATATATTTTAATAATAAACAATTTGGGGTTCGTTTGGCATGTTATAGTAAGAGTATTAACCATATAGTGAAAGAAAACAAAAAGACATGGTAAAAGTTAAATTATTTAACTTAGAGTTAAATCTAATTGATAAGGTTAAAATAATAACCTAAACTTGTCTAAATCCTATTGGTTGATAGGATTTCGACCCATCCCCACTTTATCTTCGAAATAAGACCCTTTGGAACCATTATAAACCGATTTTGACTTTAAAATAAAATAATATTTTGAGGTATTCCTAAGGTGCCCCTCTCCTCCCTTATAAAAGGACACCTCCTCCCCCTCCTCCTCACACCAATTTGAGCACTCAAGCTCGGCCAACCCCTGCCAAAATCTCTTCTCCACTTCCCTAGCAACATCCTAGAGGTTCTGGTCTTCCTCAAAGACCAATGTTAGTGCCCTAAGAGGAGGTCTCAAAGAGGCGCTTCAAAGAAGAGGTAATTACCATTACCAATTCTTTCATCTTTATTTCTTCTTCCACTTCTTCTTCTTAGGTTGTTTCATTATGAAGTAATAACATCAGTATCACTCATATACTGATATGTTATTATAAGTATGAAACAACCCTATTTCACTATCTATCCATCCTACGGAAAAAGAAATCACCGCACGTGCGTACGTACGGAATACCGTCTCCACGCCGTGGTGTAATCTATTTTCCACCACCACCTTACATGGATGGGTATAATGGTGTAAAGAATAACTATACATAGTTATTAAAACATCATATTGATTCTGATATATTGTATAATCCACTCCACTCCAATTCAATATTTATGGAAATGATATCATCGCTCGTGCGTACGTACGGACTACCGTCTCCACGACGCGATGAGATTCATTCTCCATGTTAACCATTTAAGAATGATTATAATGTATATATAAGAAATAATAATGAAATATATGACATTATAAGGCTACTGGATATATATATATATATACATATGTATGTCATCTACTTACATCCATTTCAAGACAATAAGGAAAGGAAAACAGCGTTCATGCGTACGTACGAACTACCGTCTCCATGAACGGTGTTTTTCATTTTATTTATCTACCTATTATATATATATATATACTGAATATATATGATATATAAATCATATTTTATATTCTGGAAGTGAGTAAATCATGATATAAGTAATAATGATGTCAAGAACAACAAGTCAAAACACCTACGATAAATGAAACGATTTTACCCAAAACGCTTCTTTAACATGGAATTTACAAAGAACGGGTAATATAATGTCATAAGTGAACCATATATGATATCATAACAATGAATATGATTCTGTAATAAGTCAATAACATGATTTAAATCATTATACAGGAGGTTCGGACACTTACAAAGCAAGTCGGACCTAAGGTAAGGGAAATATCACAATCTCATTTTTATCCGAGATTGTTTATTCGTAAGTATTTACTGGGGTGTATTTTATCATCCACATCCATGTTTCATCAATATGTAATATTATTTCCATCCACCTACAATTGTTTAAATCCATTTTTACCCTTCGGTGAGTTTTTAGTAATATCTATGAAAGGAATCTTTTGTCGTACGAGGTACTTTTTGACTTTTCCGACAAAAGTACGAAGAATGTTTTTTTAACTTATACGGCACGAACGGATTTCTACTGTTTTATAAAGCCTTATTTTCATGAAGCTTCCTCTAAAAGATTTCATGACTATTTTCAATAAAATCTCTTTCTTTTAAAATTGCATGATGTTTTGTGAAAAGAAATTGATTTTGAAGAAGAAAGGATATTTTCCTCAAGAATTCAATTCAAGTGTTTTATCAAAATTATTTTCCATCTAAGATAATAAAGGGTTCTATTTCTATCCATTTTTTTACATTGATTTGACTATGTTGTGATGGAATTATGTTTATGAATTCCTTTATCTTATATGAATTGATTTATGATGTCATGATGTTTCAAGAATCCCATTTTTGTTACATGTGTTATGCGATGATGTATGTTTTATGATTATGTGGCACACATAAGAAAGGATTCATTATAAGATGGGTGGGACCTATATCTCCCTCCAATGCATTGGGTAATGATTTTATATCTCATGAGATAGACAGGGCTGGAACGGTAGGTTATACCGGTTCAGTGAAACAGGACTGAAACGAGGGTTACTCGATTCAGAAAGGGACTTTGTCCACTAAGATAGTCTTGGAAATGAGTCTTGACTAACAAGAAATGATTCTCTATGATTATGTGTGAATGCCACATAGTTTCATGTTTTAAGTTATGATTATTGTGATTACATTTCACTGCCATGATTTACCCCATGTTAAGAAATTATGATCTCTTTTGCAGGTTAAGATTTCCAAAAGTTATGTGCTTATGTATATGATGTGATTGATATTTCTTTTGTTTACCCTTACTGAGCATTTGAGATCACCCTTTTATGTTTTCTTTTCCCCAGGATATAAAGAAAGGTTTTAGGTATAAAAAAAAGGAAGATCTTTATGGGAGATTTTGAAGATCTTTCACCACGATTAGAAGATTATATTCCGAGTTTCCAAAGACACTAAACTATTACGATCCTTGTGTGTGTGTTTTTTTTGTTATGTACTAAGTATTCCGCAAAAGTAATGTAATGTCCATGTACGTCAAGCTTCGGGTCTCTATATTTTCCATGTTTCCTGTTATCTTTTTTGATACTCTCATTTGGTTTCTTTTTAATTTTAGAGGCACTGACTCCACCTTTAAAAAAAGAACATAAAGAAGATTTAGATCTGAAAAATAATCTGAGAAATGTTTCTAAGTTTAACCTTGATTATAGTGGAATAATAAGGTCCATGAAGTGTGCATGCATCCCTTAGGTTCCATATTTGAAAAAAGAGTTAATCGGAAAGCTAATGATTTTTTCATTCTCTATTCATCATAGATTTATGAAGATGTATAGAGATTCAAAAGAGTATTTCTGGTGGGATAGAATGAAGAGATATATTATAAACTGTATTACTTAGTACATGGTATGATAGTTAGTTAAGGCTAATAGATAAAAGTTTAAGGGGATTTTATAACTATTACCCATGAAATAATGGAAATGGGAAAATATCACCATGATTTTTTTCATTGTACTCTCCAAAAAATCTAAAGGGAATAATGATATTTGGGTTGTAGTCAATCACCATTAATTGTTAGAAAGGTTTATTTCCATTAGAGAAGATTCATCTCTTCTTCAATGGTTCAATCATCAATAAATTGATTCCAAAGTTTAAAAATTTATAATTCATATTTACTATTGTATAGTGGTATGTAGGGTTAATCCCATAGACAAGGTAGAGTGGCCAATTTATCAAAATAATACCATATTTAAAAATAGCGGGTTGTGTATTTTTTTAAATTTTTTTATTTTCATGAAAAATGATTAATTAGTGAATATGCTTATAAAACTAGAGAAGGTGACATGCTGAATAGATGGAAAAAATTTCAAGGTTGAACATGAAACAAGAAAAGGGAATGATAAAGTACAAAAATATAGATTCCCTGGGAAAATATAATACTACCAGGTTGTTTAGTATATCTACTTCACGTAAATATTATTAAAAACATATCCTTGAAGATGGTTTGGATCACTCTCCCTCTTTAGAAGAGTAATCATGTAGAATAATGATCTTGGAGTTTTCCACTCCAAGAAGCATATAGTGGAATTGGATTTGGTGAAAACTAACCAAAAAATATCTCTAATTATTTGTAATGTTTTTGAAATTAAATTAATAGGTAAAATATATAGAATCAATCTCACTAATCATTTCCAAAGTTATTAATTTGATACAAAAAGGTGTGAAAATAATTTAAATGATTTCAGAATTTATCTTGCCGATCAAATTCTAAAATTTTAAAAAGAATAATGCAAAGTATTAAAAAGAAAAAACTTAGTAGATTACAAATCCCAGGAACAATAAAAATACCCTAAAATCATGGTTAAGGAAATAATTAAAATTTCAATTATAATCGGTAGAAAGAAATAAAATAGTGGAAATAAATCTTCCCAGAAAAATGGAGAAGTGATGTTTCTTCCTACCATTTTGTCTCTAACTCTAGATCTCCAAAAAGTTGGTAACTCTCCTGATCGTTCCTGATATTCCGGATGAGAAAGAAATTAATTGAATGAATTACCCTGTAACACCCCAAGCTTCCACGGTACACTTCTATTTGAATAATACAACATTGTGTGTTATACGCAACTTCGAGTTATAACACACCACAACCAATAGAACTAGCCATTATGAATAGTAATACACAATTTTTAAAATATTATAAATTTTGTCTTTTAAAATGTAGATCATTTTTGAATTCGGAGTATAAAAATTAACTTAGGTTGACTTTTTGGTATTTTTCTGAAAACATTCAATTTTTGATGAATAGTGAAAAACACTAAGTTATATTTTAAAACATAATTTTTATTTAAATAATAATTTATTTTATTTAAATTTATATTAGGTAAAAATAGATACATAATACCAATATAATTTCAATATAATTCATTGACGCCAGTTTATAACAATTTTAGATATATAAAAATTTTATTGAACTTTTTACTATCTTTTACCCACCTCCAAAGAGCATTTGAAAATTTACAGAAAACATTTTTTACCACTTTTGTTAGTTGAATTTCAAAAATCTGAGAGAAACAATTGATATAAGTGAGAAAAATGTGGTTCAATAAGATGGAAATAATTTATTGTGAATAGTAACTTTTTAATTTTATTTACCACGGTTAAAAGTAAATAGGGTATTTAAGGGTAAAAATGATATTATTATTACCCTAACACATGTCCCAATTCTATTTGATAAGTTTAATTAGACCAAAAACAACCTTAGGAATAAAATATGATCCTTTAGGTCCACTTGGATTAGATTATGACATTTATTAATATTTACTTCAATGAAGAGTTAAAAGTGTTAAATTAAAAGTTTTATAACTAAACCATTTTTAATATAGGGTTCCACATAAGATAAATTCAACTATAAATATTAATTAGATAGATAAAAATATTTCCTACTTAATGGTATTTTATTTATATTTTTCAGATGTTAAACAATTAAATTTATTAATGACACAATGATGGGGCAATAACTACCGTATTAATGAAAGATTAAAAGAAATTGATATTATAAATATCTAAATAAATGTAATTCAAGATTGTTTTTGAATTAAACTAATTTTATAGGTTAATATGACATGTTAGGGTTGTTTAGATGAATTTTTTTCAAAGTAATAATGCTGTTATGAATTTAGAAAAAATAGAATACCAAATAGGGTCAAAATTGACATTAAAGAGTTTTTTAAACAAATATTATATTATTAATTGATATTCTATTCATAAAAATATAAGGTTCGGCCAAAGGTCTTAAATAATATAATATATGATATTAATGAACCAATTGAGGTTTTCTTGGAATTTTATAGTAAGTTTATTACCCATATAATATAAAAATACAAAGAGACATGGTAAATGTCAAACTATTTAATTAATAGTTAAATCTAAAACATCAGGTTAATATAGTGACCCAAACCAGTATAAAACCTATTGGTTGAGTGGTTTTCGACCCATCCCGACATTAGCCTTTAAATTTTTCATTTTTGGGCCATTATAAACCGAAAAAGATTTTATTATAAAATAATATTTATAGCTTTTCCTAAGGTGCCCCTCACCCCTCTTATAAAAGGGCACTCCCCCTTCTCTCTAATTCATACTTTAAAATCCATTTGGATCGAACAAAGCCTAAAAAAATACCCTATAAACTATCCTAAATTCATATTAGAGGCCTAAAGTTTGTCAAAAATCCAGCCTATGGAGCTTTTTTGAATAAATCAATATAAAGAACCCGAAGAAGTGGTAAATATTTCATCAACTCTTTCAAGTATCTTTCTTCTTCCACTTCCTATTTCTTTTTTGTTTCCATTATAAAATAATAACTCAATTATATTATATATAATATGATGTTATTATAAATATGGTACAACCATATTCATTATTTTATCCATCCTTTGAATGACATGTCACCATATGTGAGTACATACGACTTACCGTCTCCACGTCATGGTGTAATTGTTAATCAATACATTATAATTTTGATGGGTATAATAATGCTGTATAATTGATGTAAATAATAAATATTTCATGATAATGATTTTTTATATATGGCATAACATCCAATTATCTATTATTATAATATCAAAAGAATGATATTGTCAATTATACGAACGTACGGATTACCGTCTCCACGAACGCGATGAGATTCATTCCCCATCGTATCCATACAAGACTAATTTTCATTAGAAGAATAAAATTAATTTTTAAAGAATTAATATAATTATGAATAATAATAAGATACATCCTATCCATAACAAACATTACTTAAGTAACAAAGCATATAAAGTAAAATGAATCAGTTAACACCCGAAACGACGATAATACTAAAATATTATTAACAAAGGAATATTAAAAGATCATATATGATATCATATTAATGTATATGATTCTTGAATAATTTAATAAAACTTATTTATCCATTATACACAAGGGTAACGTACCCTTGACCAAGCAAAAGTACAAGGTAAGAGTTAATTTCACAATCTCTTCATTATCTAATGCTATTTATATGTAATTATCTACTGTGACCTATTTATCATCCACATCCATGCTTCTTAAAAATGTATTTCAAAACATTTTTAATATTTAAAATACAATGGGTTAAGGTCATTTATACTCTTATTTTACCTTATATGTTTTAAAGGAAACTTTCCGTCATTTTCCAAACAAGGTACTTTTTGAACGTTTTGAAAAATTTAGGGTAAGAATTTTTTTTAACTAATAAGACAGTTGTGACTATTTTATGCCATTATAACATCGTAGAAGATTACATTACAAGATTATAAGAATATTTTCAAAATAAATATTTTCTTAAATGATTTCAAATGAGAAAGATATATTTGTCTAAAAAAGGTATTGATTTCATCTATGTCAACATCCTTTGATGGATTTTAAGCTTATTTGATGTTGATTTATTATGATACAAAACTTCCATATTTCATTGAAGGTTTTGTTATATGTTTGAATGTGGATGTGTTATTTTTACACCATTCATGGTTTATGGATAAGGTATTGGCATTTTGTATTCTAGTTTTAAAATGAATTTTTATTGGAATAAGGCCTTGACAAAATAGTATTTTAAGTCTTGGAAAAAGGCCATGACTCCATGGTTATGAATGTATGGAATTATGTATTCCATCATTATGAAAGTGGCTATTGATATTGTATGTGATTATTTGACTAGTAGAATATATATTTGAGTAAATAAATGACATTATTTTGATTTATATTTTCCATATTATGATGATGTTTATGTTGAAAAGGATTTTGATTTAGTTTTATACATTGCGTTAAATGTTTATGCTTATTTATGATAGTTTCCGCTATATTGATATCCTTACCAAGCATTTGAGCTCACGCCTTTCTATGTTTTATTTTTCCCAGGATGTAAAGAAGTATATTATGACTTTCCTTCAGGGATAGTCTACGGGATCTCAGTGTTGTCCCTGAAAGCAATTTTTTTTGTAGTTTTCCATTTTGTGATGTAATGTAATCCTTATGAATGTATCTAGTACTTCCAAGGCTGCTAATCTAACAGTTCTTTCAAGACTTGATATTTTGTGATCCTGACAATGATACATAATAATGCACTGACTTTGGGTAACTAGGGTCGGGGTGTTACAGACCCTCTCTTACTGTGTTTTTCTTTTAACTTTTAAACCTACATTGAGTTCTGTTGGTTACCTATGCCTTCCACCAACTTTAGTTGGTCTTCTCTCTATTCATCGAACATGTTTGTTTTTCTTCAGCACTACTCATGAATTTAGCTTATCCCTTGTAACAAACTCAAAAAACGCACCATAGTTCTATTGAGTTGAACCTAAATATAATACTAAATGGGTTCAACACTTCAAAAACAAATAGAAATTAAGTTATTTAATTAATTAATTTTAATTATAAATGTTTATCTTTTAAAAATATTTATTAATCAATTTATTTAATTATTTATTATTAAATTATAAACTACAAATTTATTTGTTGATATAATTTTACTAATTATTATTTTAATTGACTAATATTAATTTTAGTATTCTATTTAATAATTTATTTAATTATTATTATTAATTAAATTATTTATTACAGTTAATATTTTTATAACTTCATAAAAGAATATTATTTTTATAATTATATAAATTTTATTAAGATAATTTATTTATGATTATTTGTTTTTCTTCAATATTCCTTGAGTATAGGTGAGAGGTTCAACAACATCTCTTTGGATGGCGGTTAGGCCTTCGGCTCTTCCTCAAACAACAATGCATCACGATAGTGTAAAGGGTTCTTGGTTCAGCTTGTGTCAATGAATCAACTTTTCATGATCCTCCATGAACTCCAATAGTAGTGGCGACACCTTACTCTTTTCATCCTCATGGAAAATGGCTCGATGGTGGCTCAGTTTTTCATATCAATGCAAATGGGTTCTTGAAATCAATTAAAAATTTTAATTGATATTTAAAGTCATATTATAATTAGAATAGAAAATTAAAATATTGAAAGTTAAGTTAATTAAATGAAAATAAATTTAATAATTGTTTAATCATTAAAATCATTCATGATATAAAATTAAAATAACATGTAGATTTAATATTTTAAAAAATAATTAAGGAATTAATACACATAAAATTATGTAATACAAAATTAATAATTTTAAAGGTTAAAAATAATATATTATTTATAAATATTAATTAATAGATACATTAATCTCTAAAATTATTAAAGTGTAATTACTTAACAAAAATACCAAAAATAATTAATTAAATGATTAAAAAATAAATAAAATATGTGGAAAATCATGTGATTTTATGGCTGAATCATTCAACTTACTAATTTATACATGAAGTATGTGGTAAGATTATATGGTGTACCCCTATAAATTGTTTCTGATCAGGATCTGAAGTTTACCTTGTTGTTTTGAATAATTATTTAGCAGGATCTCGATAAATAGTAATTTTTCAGCACTACTTACCTTATTTGGATAGATGGTTAGTCTGAGAAGACCATTAAAACTCTAGAAAATATTTTGATAGATTTCTATATGTACTTAAAAGTTTTTTGGGTCAAAACCGTCCTTTGGTTGAATTTTCATACAAAATAGATTTCACTGCATTTATATGGCTCTTTATGAAGCCCTCTATGGTTGTAAATGCAGAACTAAAACATGCTAAAATGGATTTATAAAAGGAAATCTATTGTGACCCGATCAAGATGAGAAAATGGTAGATAATTTTTGAGAAATTGATTAGCACATAAGAGTTACTTAGTGTCAAAAAGCAAGTCATGCTAACTATCATAAGAAATATCTAGAGTTTGAAGTTAGTGGTATGCTTTTCCTATGAATAGATCCATGGAACATGGTGTTGAGTTTTAGAAATAAGGGAAACCTAAGACCTATGTATATTGATCCTTTTGAAATTATTGATCTTATCGGGATGGAAGCTTATCGATTTTTTCTTCCACTAAATCTCTCTCATGTTTATAACGTGTTCTATGTATCTCTCCTAAGGAAGTACATACCTGATCATTCACATGTAACGAGATGAGAGGTTATACTATAGGGAAACTATCTTTATTATAAATAAAAATCTACCAAGATTCAAGATCATAGAGAGAATAAAAAACGTAACAATATCACTGACATGGTAAATGTTTTGTGGTGAAATCGCCAATTTGAGGATACTATGTGGGAAATTGAGGATGTGATGCAGCATAAGAATCCTTATCAATTTATATTTGAGAATAGAATTTATAGGGAGAATTATACATTAATGGGTTTTATAATGGAATAATCTTAGATTTTTCTTGAAATATTTCTTCTTAAATAATTTTATTTATTTGATCGCCTGCAATACACAAAAGAACGAGTTTAAATGAACCACATAACATTAGAAAAATATTTTATATTTATTACTTTTAGAAATTTGATTAAAAATTAATAATAGTAATCACTAAAATATAAAAAATATATAATATACAAATGTATAAAATAAATGAATTAGTTATCATATTATTATAATTAAAAATAATCATTATTTTACTATTAAAGTGAAGTTTTCTTTGAAAAAATATTTTTATGTTGGAAATGTATTTTATATCAATAAATTTAATTAATCCCTTTTGGTGAATGATTTTAATAAGTTTTATTTATTTTGAATTTTTTTAAAATTTTAACAAACATTTTTCTTGGCATAGGATAATATAAATCCAGTTTTATGCATAATAGTATATATTTTTTCCTTCTCAAAAATAGTTGTTGTCATATTTTTCTCACTTTAATAATAATTTCATAATTTTGTAAGTATTGATTTAGATAAAATTAATTATATATTTAGATATAGCTGGTCCAAATTTTCTATATATTCCCCATTTATTTTTGGCTAATAAGAATAATAATCATAGTAAAATTTATCACCTCAGTAACGGGTAAATCAAGTTTATATAGATTAAATATAAGTGATAAAGATATACCTTTTCATCCTAATTATTGTTATATAAATGAAATTACACCCTTAACAAATTATGATGTAAATTTAGTTTTTGAATGGTTAATTTTCCATGAAAGGGACTTATATATTATTTAAATCAAATAAAGTTACAAAAATGTCACTCTCTTAGTTTTAAATATCCTTTATGTGTTCTAATAGATAAAAAATTGTTTTAAATGAATATTAATAGTAATTTTGTGTATAATGAGATTATATTAATGATGTAAATTGATTTATAATTTTTATATATTTTATAATTACATTAAATTCTTAAACAATGTAAAAAAATATTTATTCAATTAATGGAAAAATAAAATAAATTAACTTGAAAATATTAAAAGATATATATTTTTAGTAATTTATAGTGTTATAAAAGTTTTATAGGAGTTTATTAAATATTAATGTGGTTTTCAAAGATTATATTATAACATAGACTTTTTATTTTTATATTTTATGTCAAATTAAATAAATAGTGTCAAAATTGAAAATAATAATATTTTATCAAAATAATATTTTATTAAATTACATAAAAAACATAAAAATATTGAAATAATGAATAGTGGTTATTATATGGAATATAAGTTCATAAAGTGGGCATTTTTTTTTCTAATTTTCACTTTATAAATTAAAATTACAACCTTTAATATCGAAAAAGTTGTTACCATAGTTAAAATTAAAATTGGTTAACTAAAAGTTAATCAAAACAATATGGTCTAACAGGACACCAAAAGTTTTATAGGGGATACGAAATATTAGTGTGGTTTTAAAAGATTATATTATAACATAGACATTGTATTTATATATTTTGAATCAAATTAAATGAATAGTGTCAAAATTAAAAATAATAATATTTTATCAAAATAATACTTTATTAAATTACAAAAATAAAATAAAATATTGAAATAGTGAATGGTGGTGTTTAAATGGAATAAAATTTCATTAATTGGCAATTTTGTATCCATTTTTCACCTTAAAATTTAAAATTACAACCTTTAATATTGAAAATGTTGTTACCATAGTTAAAATTAAAATGTGTTAACTAAGATTTAATAAAAATAATAATGTATAACATGACACCAAAAATTATATAAATAATATTTTTTAATGGTATTAAAACCCTATATTACTTTATATTCAAATAACTAAAAATTTAAAGGCATTATTTTTGAGAATAAATTTATTATGATTTAAGATTTTGTAAAAATCTAAAACTACCCCTCACCTAAATTATAAAAGGGAACCTCCCTATCACATCTTTACACAACTTTGATCTTTCTAGATATAACAAAATCTAAAAATATATCTTATTAACATTGATATACTCATTATATAAGTTATTGTCTTCCTAAAAGACCAACCCTAGATCCCTTTATAAGAGATCTAATGGAATCATTTCAAAAAAGTGGTATCCACCTTAACAAATCAGTTTCCTTAATACCCTTCTTTTCCTTCTATAAATCTATTCTATTTACTATAAATTATAAAATTCTGTATAAAATATATTTTGAAATTTTATTATGATTATGAAAATACCATTATACTCTCTATTTCCAATCAAACTAGAAGTGAGAGTATCACTCGGGATTATGTATGGCTTACTGTCTCCACACAGTGATACAATTTCTTTTTCATAACCATATTTTAAAGAATTGGTTTAATATTTATATATGATATTTATGACATAATTTTACTTTTTAAATTATAATACTATATCTACCTACATAACATCCAATCCTTTAGGAAATTATAACACTGTTCATGCGTACGTTTGGACTACCACCTCTACGAAGTGATGTAATTCATTTTACAATTATACTTTAATTTCCAGGTAATGAGAAATAATTTGATAAGTATATATGATAAAATAATGATCCTAGAAAAGTGAATTAATATTTAAATTTATTTTTTCTATCTACATAAAAATGTAAGACAACGTTCATGCAAACGTACGACCAACCATCTCCATGAACAGTGAAATTCATTTTTTATCGCTAAATTTTATGGGTAAATATAAATATTTATATAATGAAAATATTTGATATTTATATCATGATTAATGTTTTTTGGTGATGTAACCAAGGTAAATTTTTAAGGACCAAAACTTCTAAATTTAAATACACATGATAAACGAAACAACTAACAGTAAAAAATGATGATTTTAATAAGAAATTATTAATAAAAGAGGGCATTAAAATGTTATAATTGGACCATATATGTTATTATAACTATGAAAATGATGATTTTATCTAATTAAAATAAATTCAAATTTATTATAAATGAGGTTAGAGTGATTTGAAATAAGTCAAAATAGAGGTAAGGGTTTTATGTTACAATCTTATTCTTTATTGGGTTTTTTTATTATTATGTTTTAAATGATTAAATATTATAATTTTTTTGTGAAATTCATCATTTTATTATACTATATTAATTTTTAAGAAATATGTTTTTTTCCTTTCATTTCCCTCACCTTAAGAACTCACGATACCAAAAATATGATTTTAAGAACAATCAACTTCATTTCTATTTTCAGTTAGAAAAAAAATTCCTTCTATATATTGATTTTATAAAAATGATATAATGAAGGTTTTAATTATCATAATATTATTTTTTAAATAAAATTTTATCCATGTTTGAATTTTTACAAAATGGTCTGAAAAGAATATTCTTGTCATCTTCTAAATAATGTACTTTTTGACTTTTATGATAAAATTATGGAAGGAATGTTTTTGAACTCATACGACATGCATGAATTTTCCCTCCATCATGAATATTTTTTTTGTTGAAGATTACTTTACAAGTTTACAAGATTATTTTTAAATAAAATTTTTTCCTTTATATTTTCACAGTTTTTTAAATAAATGATTTCAAAGTGGAAATTCTATTTTCTGCAAAAATATTTTAATTATATTTTAATCGTATTAATATTCATAAAAGAAAACAACCCTTTATTTTAATTTTGATTTACTTATAATATGATCCAAGTATACTGTAATCGTTATTTCATTGGATGGTTTATGAATATGATGGAATAATTTTTATTATACCAATTTCTTTTCCATGGGTTATGTAGGGACCCCGAACCCTACAGCCCAGAGTCAGTGAATAAGATTAAATTAGTATAAGATATATAGAAATTATATCCCAAAGAACTGAATTGAATAGTAGTCTTTATAAAATAGAGACATATATGAGTATTTTTTTACAACTCAATACACAAATGACAACATGTTTTTTTTTAGAATAAATTTATTTCATCAAAAATATTTCTATATATGAGTCCTAGTAATATTCATATAATCATGGAGATATGGAAAAAATAAATTTAAGATTAACTACTTAGTAATGGTTATGTATAGTGGAAGAAATATTGAATTAATGCAAATAATAAATATAGAATGGTAAGTAACTAAGAACACATTCCTTGTAATCAATAAACATCGAATTTTGTGCATAAATAATATTTAAAGGTAAATAAATTAACACACATGAAATGTAATGAATAATTTAAGAAGGAAGTGCATAAGTAATATAGAAAGTTATATAAGTGAACACAGATGCCATGTTATTAATAATCTGATAAGGAAGTGCGTTAATAATTTTGAAAGGTAAATAACTAAAAACAAATTCTATTTAAATAAATTCACTATCATGATAAGATATGTTATAGCCAATATGGAGAGTTAAATAACTCCAACCACATGTTATTTAATCAATAATCTAAGAATGAAATGAATACATAGATATTTTCATAGTTAAAACCTCATGGATAATAATAACTGAAATACTGAATGAAGGTAATGCTTAATTTTCAAATTTCATGTTTCCTAGATACATGAAACCATTACTCTCAAGACCTTTCATAAGATGGTTTAAAACATACTATTGTCAATACCTTTAAAAAATGTTTAAACTTCTCGGTTATAAACATGAATGGGTTGTTTCCAACTGATTTCATCTGACAGGACTACTAATATGTTGAGGGTCTTACATTAAATTTTCCCCAACCCATGGAATACATGTCAAAAAAATCCTCCATATATTGAATAATTTAATTAATTTATAAATAATATTCCTCACAAAATATATCATTATAATTGATTAAATAGCCTATGTAACAATATTCTTTATATGCATTCCCCTTATTGAGTAAAGGATAAAACTTTATCAGTATTTCCACATATAATCAAATAAATATCAAAGTAAACACCCTATGTAAAAATGATATACCTTTTATGAAATAATAATATTCATGATAAATAATATGGAAATTCAGCAGAAATTTAATTACCAAAGATCATACGAAAGTGAATAATTCAAAGGGTTGTTAATGAATACAAGAATGAACTGAGGAGGTGAATTACAACACTTTCCTTACTAAAAATAATTGTAAACCATCCATAGGTAGATTAAAGATGGTATAAAAAAATATATATAGACATTAGAGTAATAATAATTATTTTTTTATTGATGAATATAAATACCATAAAAAGATATTTAAAAACATTTATATGGAAAATAAAAACAATATTTTTAAAAACATTTTTAAAATCCATTTTTATTGAATATCAATTTTAAAAACACTAACTTTAAAAATAAACTATTAAAATTCCATAGGAAGCTTCACAGAATTTTTGGTGTGCAATTCTATACATGAGATAAAGAACATTACTTTTACTTGGTAGAATATTTATAAAAGTGCCTTGTTTGGAGTGAGACATGAAGATTCAGTTGAATTTATTTTATTAAAATGAAAAAATGAGTAAAAATTGGTTATAATATATCATTTTGAAATTTTCAAATATTTTTTTTGAAAAAAATTAATGATAACATGGTTTTATAAGAAAATGGATTTTCGACAAAATAAATAATTAAACTGTATTTTATTAAAATAATTTTTCAATAAATTTATGTAAAAAAGAGTGAAAAAATGGAACTATCAATTGAAAAATATCATGATTGAGTATAGGATAATAAAATAAAAGGTTTAATTAAAAAATTATTATATAATTTATATTAATAGAACTTCATGTATGAATACTCTAGATTAGTATAAGATTATGAAATAAACCCTAAAATAATCATAAAGTTGAAGTGAGAGTTAATCAATAAAACAATTACATAGTTCAAGGAATAATGAAGCTTTGGTGGTGTATCCATCGTACGATCAGTCTTCTTTATTGTGATTTGAGTTAAGAGAATCTTCTTGGATATCCTACACATTGTCAGGAAGGGGTATTAATAGAATCTTCCTTGGGTCTCGAAGTAACAAATCCATTTTTTATAATTATACTTCAAGGAGTGGTGGGCTTGTGGATATAGAATAGAACCCTTGAATCTTTTAAGAACTAATTGAATCCTAAAAACATTCAATTATTTCCTGATCGAGATAAAAAATGACCAATTCTTGGAGGATTTATGATTCAAGGACACACCTTATATTGATTCGGGGATTTATTGAATGGCATATCATGTCGATCGGTATGAATTTTTTATCATATCACATTTCATTATAATGAAATGAAATTGAAGGCATAGAGTTAAAAATTTAACAATATCAAGCCTTAGATTATGAGGTTTTAGAACTAGGATCACTGGTTCAACCATTTGCTGACCAAGAATACAATTGCACAGTCTTGGATCAGTGTCAAAGGCTTGAATTGGGTATCTTGGCACCAAAAAATATTTTGGGATGCTTCTTTTCCCATTGATACCCCAATTAAAATAGATAATGATATTGGGAAGGTTAGGTATGGAAATTTTTATCACATTTTAGTTGAGTTTGTTATTTCTTGACCTCTTATTGAGTGTGTTTACTTGATTGCGAGTGATTTTAAATTTGAACATGATATTAAATTTAAGCATGTACCTAAATTCTGCCTTAACTTTTCAAATATTGGACATGTTAAGTTAAATCATTATAGAAGAATTAAGCATTCTAATATCAATATGGATGGATATCTTGTGTAAAACAGTAAATTCAAAATCTCATATGATGTAGATTAAGCCACTTTGAAGCCTGTGTTTGGATAGAAGGATCTCCCTAATTGTGTGAAGGAAGATGATTCACCTTCAACACCCTATGGGGATAATAATTTATAATATTTCTCAGGAGTTAGTGAATAGTGGTCCATCTTTTCTTACTAATTGTCAAGTTGATAGTAAAGTTTTTATTAATGGAAGTGAGGTTTTCCTACCCTTAGTGGAATACCAAAATCTTTCTATTCTCCCATGGGGACAAATAATCTAAATGGGTAGATTTAAATATTTATGATAGTTATGTTTTGATTGATCTTGGGATTTTATTAGAGTAATTATTCATATCTGAAGGTAAATTGGCTTCTGGATCAAGACAAGATACTTATTTTTCTATTAGAAAAAAATATACAAATTAGTGAAAATTTGATCCCAAATATCACTTTGGGTGAAACTGATGTCTCCCAGTAGGATGTGTAGGATTATTTGGAAGTTGTTTCTAATTTTGATTATATGGGAACAATGTAGGCTATTGTGTAGGGAATCACCTCGCAGTTGTTTCATATCTATGTTTTTGAACCCACTATACCCGTTGAGGATTACTTTGATGATGATACATATATAAATGGTATTGTTCTAGATACTTTATCAGCTTCTATTTCTTCTAAATATATGGTGACAATTTAGATTACCTCTGGCGTTTTTTATAGGGTAAGAAAGTGTTGGCAGTATAGGTTTCGGGTTCTGATTTCACAACAGCCTATACGCCCCAAAATGGTACTACGAAGCACAATTTTTTCACCGTGATGGAGTCAATTAATTCTACAGAGTTTGATGATTATTATAGGGAGATATAAGAGAGAAAGGGTACCCATGTTACTAATGTATCTCCTTTTATGATCAACATGATTGTATAAATGAGTTGCAAATATGGTAGTCTTCAAATGATGACTTGTTGGATGATCACGATGATAAGGGTGATATATAGGTTTATGGTGATAAAATAATTTATGTGGTGGATGAACCATTGTAAACTGTTAATCAAGGTGGTTTTTCCTATAATTTTAAATATTAGAGGAGTGTAAGATACTTGAGTGGCTGTGGGGGATATCATGGATGGGGTGGTGGGAATAAAAGATGAATAATGTTCACCTGTATTTTGTTTTGGTATCCTCTCTTTAACATTTAACCTACACTATCTTTATTTCCTTGTTACACTTTTTTTTTATAATAAATTTATAGTTCCAGGCTGTTACTCTATGTTCTGCACTAATCTAGTAATATAACCCGATGAAAAGAAATTGAGTTATAAATTTTTTCACCACTTGGTAATTTTTTACTAAAATACCCACAAATGAAATAAATGATATTGAAATGTAAAATATAATGAATAATGAATTATTCCTAATATTAAATTTAAAATGAAAGTATATACACAATATAAATGTTATTAGGTTCATAACATTACAATATGCCTCAACAAAATCAAATTGAGATGAAAATCCCTTTCCTCTTGCATTCTTTTGGGTCTTAATTGCTACAATATCCTATATAGTGGTTTTAGAAAATTTATCAACTTATAACCTAATATTATTAATATGTATGATATCATATATTATTTTTTTATAACGTATTATTTCAATTTTGTTAATAATATTTCATTTTTTCGGGTGTTAATTTCCTTGTTTTTCTAGTAGGTTTTGAATTCATATTTTTGGTTCCTATTACTTCAATAATTTTATAATAATATAAAAAATATAAAAAATGATTTAAATATTATATTTATTATATATATTTATTTAAATTAATCCATTAAATTTGGTGATAATAAATGAAACACACTGTTCATGGAGACGACATGTCGTACATACACATGAATGTTGTTTCCATTTTCTTGACATATTGAAAGAAATAAAATTAAATGATAAAATTAAATACATATTATAATTATAGTGTCATTTAAATTTCATATATATCACATATTTTTATTAAACCTATACTTAATACATTCCATGTAAATCACAAATGAATCACATTATTTAGAGAGGCGGTAGTTCTCCATACACCCAAACGATGTTACCATATTCCAAAAAAAAGTTAAAGGGATGTGTTATATAATAATTACATAAGAATAAAAAAATCATAATTATAATAAATATCATATATAACCAAAATTTACATCATTATTCAAACCTTGATATTTGGTAATGGAAAAATGAACGACATCGTTTCGCGTGGCGGTAGCCCGCTGTACACACGAATGATTGTTTCACAATCCATTTAATAGAGGTGTGTGACCTTGTAGGTATTAACCTTAAAATAATTTTTTTAGTAAATTTAGGATACATAGTTTATTTTATAATAATTATATAAAAATAATTTAACAATGTGGATAGGGAGTTAAAATAAATATTCACATAGAAAAACATTACAACTTTTTCAGGTATCTTCTTTTGGTTTGCAAAAATGGATTAATAAGTTAGATTTATACCCAATATGAGGACTATATGACGATTCTAGGGAATATTAGATGTTATTTGGGGAGTTTTTATCCAAAAAATTCTTTTTAATGTGTGAATAGAGGGGGAGAGTGGATCCTTTTTTTAAGTGCGGTTTGTGACAAGCTTTTATTATTTTGAAAGAGTGAATTACACATATGTTTCTCCATGTAAATTTGATAACATAATACAAAAAATAGTTACTATAAGGTATTAGGTCAATATATTTCCAGAAATATTTTGTTGGAAAAGTTTCTTGGTCATATGGCCCTTTAAGGTTAGTATTTAGTGGCTTGGTAAATTCGTCCTTCTCTTAATCACTATCATTAATTTGAAATATATTTACTAATCATTTTGGTGAAAAATTATGTTTGAATTATAAGTCATTATAAATTACTTTTATTCCAAATATAGATTCAATTTTTCAAAATTCAATCCACATAAGTGATAAAAATTAATTTAAAATTATTTCCATAAACAGGATGACAATGCAGGATTTTAAAATGAAAATTATCAAAGGTTTCCAAAGTTTTTATATCTAAGTTAAAAATTAAAATGATTAAAATGTAGAAATTTGTATTAATAGATTTATAATTTAACAATTTTTTACTTTTAAACAAATTTACAATATAATTTAACATTATAAAATATTTATATTAAAATTCATTTTTCTATTAAAATTTAGTATTTTCCTCTATTTATGAAAAAAAACTTCTTAGAGAAGTACCAAATATTCACCCAAATCTTATTTTTTATATCAGGATTTAAGAAATGAATTTTATATTTTCAAATAAAATTTGTAAGAGTGTCAAAATTTATTTTTAAAGTAAGTTCTTTATTAAAAGGTTGAAAAACTAACTTGGGAAAAATACATCTTTTTTGTGTAAAATTTGATCTTTTCTTTTCTCCTAACTATAAAATATATTAAAAAAACATAAGAACATTTCATTGAATATATAATATACAAATTTCACTAAGATCATCCTCTAATAGTAATTAATTTAATTTCTTAAGATAAAATTTCTTTGGCGTATAATAATAGTATTATTTATAAAAAAATTTCCTTAATATTACATTGATTTTTAATTTCATTTATAATAAATTGGTACCAAATTAATTCATCCACATATTTTTATAAGATATTTAATAATATTCATAAATTATAATATAACACTTAAGATATATGTAGAGACCCGAAGCCTGATGTACATTGACATTACATTACATTTGCGGAATACTTAGTTCATAACAAAAACACACACACAAGGATCGTAATAGTTTAGTGTCTTTGGAAACTCAGAATATAATCTTCTAATACTGGTGAAAGATCTTCAACATGTCCCATAAAGAGATTAATTTTTTTATACCTAAAACCTTTCTTTATATCCCGGGGAAAATAAAACATAAAAGGGTGAGCTCAAATGCTCATCAAGGGCAAATAAACGAAATAAAAATCATATCATATCTTTTTGAAAATCATAACCGGCAAAAGAGATCATAATATCTTAACATGGAATAAATCATAGAAGTGAAAATGAGATCCCCATAATCATAACATAAAACTTGAAACTTTTTGTCATGCACACATAATCATAGAGAATCATTTCTTATTAGTCAAGACTCATTGTCAAGACTATCTTAGTGGACAAAGTCCATTTCTGAACCGAGTTACCCTCGTTTCAGTCCTGCTTCACTGAACCGGTATAACCTACCATTCCAGCCATGTCTATCTCATGAGATATAAAATCTTTACCCAATGCATTGGAGGGAGATATAGGTCCCACCCATATCATAATGATACCATTCTTATGTGTGCCACAAAATCTTAAATCATACATCATTTCATAACCCATGTAATAAAAATGGGAATCTTAAACACCGTGACATCAAAAAACATTTCATATAAGATAAAGGAATTCCTAAAAATATAATTCCATCACATAATAATCAAATCAATGTAATAATATGGATAGAAACAGAACCATTTATTATCTTAGATGGAAAAATAATTTTGATAAAACACTTGAACTCCATTCTTGAGGAAAATATCCTTTCTTCTTCAAAAACACTTTTCCTTTATTAAAATGTCGTACAATTTTAAACTAAAATAAGTTGATTAAAAATAAACTTGAAAACTTGTAAAGTAATCTTCTTCAAAATAATGTTTTAAAAATCCATTCGTGCCGTATAAGTTAAAAAAAAAATTCTTCGTACTTTTGTCAGAAAAGTCAAAAAGTACTTCGTACGAAAAACGACAAAATATTACTTTCATATCCTTTACTAAAAACTCCCCGAAGGGTAAAATTGGATTTAAACAATTTTAGGTGGATGGAAATAATATTACATATTGAGGAAACATGGATGTGGATGATAAAATACACCCCAGTAAATGCCAAAGTATAAACAATCTCGGATAAAAATGAGATTGTAATATTTCCCTTACCTTAGGTCCGATTTGCTTTGTACGTGTCCGAAGCTCCTGTATAATGGTTTAAATAATGTTATTGAATTATTCCAGAATCATACATATTGATATGATATCATATATGGTCATATTATTAGCTTCTTATTAGTAATATTTCATTATTACTTGTTACTCGGGTCTTTATTGCCTTTTGTTCTTATACGTGTTTTTCCAAATAAATTCTTATTCTTCATTTAAGGTTATAGATACCTTATATCCAGAATGGTATTAGTGTAACATATATCATATTTATTCATTCAATTCATTTATATAATTACTATGTATTGATGATCATGTAGAACGAGTCGCATCACATCGTGGAGACAGTATTCCGTACGTACGCACGAGCGATGATATTGTTCCCATGATCGTGGAATTGAATTCAAGTGTATTTATAATAGTTCAGTATCAATATCACTTTATAATAATCATATATAGTTACTCATTACACCATTATACCCATCCTTGTAAGGTGATGGTGGAAAATAGATTACACCACGGCGTGGAGACAGTATTCCGTACGTACGCACGCGCGATGATTTCATTTTTCCGTAGGATGGATAGAAGGTGAATTAGGGTTGTTTCATATTTATAATAACATATCAGTATGTAAGTAATACTTATGTTATTACTTTATCATGAAACAACTAAAGAAGAAGAAGTTGAAGAAGAAAGAAATTGAAAAGATCGGTAATGGATATTACCTCTTCTTTGAAACGCCTCTTTGAATCCTCCACTTAGGGAACTAAGATTGGTCTTTGAAGAAGACCAGGACATCTAGGATTATTCTAGGGAAGTTGAGAAGGGATTTTGGCAGGGGTTGGCCGAGCTTGAGTGCTCAAATTGGTGTGAGGAGGACGGGGAGGAGGTGCCCTTTTATAAGGGAGGAGAGGGGCACCTTAGGAATATCTCAAAATATTATTTTATATTAAAGTCAAAATCGGTTTATAATGGTTCCAAAAGGTATTATTACTAAGGTAAAGTGGGGATGGGTCGAAATAATACCAACCAATAGGATTTAGACAAGTTTATGTTATTATTTTAACCTTATCAATTAGATTTAACTCTAAGTTAAATAATTTAACTTTTACCGTGTCTTTTTGTTTTCTTACACTATATGGTTAATACACTTACTATAACATACCAAACGAACCCCAAGTTGTTTATTATTAATATATATATACTTATCTAAGTCATTTGGCCGATCCTTAGATTTTTAGGAATAAAATAACAATTAATAATATAATATTTGATTTAAAAACTATTTTGTGTCAATTTCGTCACTATTTGATATATGATTTTTGTGAAAGTCATAAAAGAATTATATGTACGAACCAAGTTGATTAAATAAACACTAATATATCATAGTAACCTATAAAATTATTGGAATTCATAAAAAGTCTCAAATTAAATTTATTTGGGAATTTATAACATCAATTATGTTAACATTTCCTTAAAAGGGTAATTACTGCATCATCGTTGTGTCATAAATAAATTAATTTATTTAAAGTCTAAAAATTATAAATAAAATATCATTATGTAGGAAATATTTTTATCTTTATAATTAATATTTATAATTTAATTTATCTTATGTATAAACCCATATTAAAAATGTTTTAGTTATTAAACTTTGATTTTAACTATTTTAACTATTCATTAAATAAAATAATATTAAATGTCATAATCTAATCCAAGTGGACCTAAATGGTCATATTATATTAATAAGATTGTTTTTGGTCGAATTACACTTATCCAATAGAATTAGGACATGTTTTAGGGTAATAGTAATATCATATTTTCCCTTAGTTACCCTATTTACTATTAACCGCGGTAAAAAAAGTAAAAAGTTACTATTCACCAAAAAATTATTTTTATCTCATTGAACCACATTTTACTTACTGATATCAACCGTGTTTGTCGGATTTTTGAAATTTCATCCACAGAAGCGGTAAAATTAAGTTTTATGCAAAATTCAGTTTTTAACCTACCACTTAGTGGTTTCATTATTCATCAAAAATTGAAAGTTTTCAGAAAAATACCAAATATTAGGCCTAAGCTATATTTGATATTATGAACTCAAAAATGATTTCTATTTTACCAAATTCAAAACATATCAGTTGCATTAATTAATTTAAAAATTAATTTCCGTCGTCAAAACAAATAGCGTGTTCTTAAAAGATAATAACTATCAAAAGATTGACACTTGTTTATGTCTGGTTTAAATGTGAAATTACATCCAATGACCAAAATTGTATTAAATTGTCAAAATATATTCTAAATATACTTTCAAACCACTCAAACTAGTAATTTATCACTATTAATTATTTCGATTGAAAAAGTTGTTTTTAATTAAAATTTAGTACTTTTCACTATTCATCAAAATATGAAAGTTATCCGAAAATCACCAAAATTTCACCCTAAGCTAATTTCGATATTAATAATCCAAAAATGAATTCCATTTTGAAAAACAAAATTTAAAAAATTTCAAAAAGTGGTTATTACTATTCATAACGGCTAGTTTTAATAATATTTTAATAGCATATTGTTGTTTAGTGAAACTCGTTATTGCGTACTACACACGCTATCGAGGAAGGTCGCGATTGCGTGTAATGCAAGGCAAGTCAAGGATGCGTGTTGTGCAAGCTCCTTTTGGTGTAGCGTACAACACAAGAAATTATTGAAATTAAAAAGAATATTTTTCATAAAATCTTGGGCTATTACATTCTACCCCCCTTAAAATGAATTTCGCCCTCGAAATTCGTCGGGGTTATAAATGGTTTACTATTCAAAAGTTTCTTTAATAGAAACCCACATCGTAAAATGGAATACCAAAACCAATCTTTAAAAACTAAAGTATGAAACGTAACGGTTACCCAAATAAACTAATCACTGGGTTTCCACATAGGTGAAAATATGGATATGGAAGAAAAATCTAACCATCATGTTCTGATGGAGAGTGGTAGAGAACATGGATATGGAAAAGCCAACAATCACAAATCCATAAACTTGTGACGATCTAAGGTACCATCTGATTAATCAGATATAAGAGCACTAGGACAACATTTTTGGTTTTCAAGATCGTTTCCCTAAAGTTGAAGAATTTGAATTAGAATAAATACTTACTTTATTTTGGTACAATCTCACTATTGTTAGTGCCTTGAACAATTTCCACTTCATCTCTTAAATATATGAAGTTGAATTTGTTATTCGTGAAGTGTTAGCAGATCATGTGATAAAATGACGGGTCATTCCATCTGTCTCAAACAAAAGGTTTAAAAAAGTTATTAAATATACATAAGTCATTCTATAGTGAGATTAATCATATATGGTTCCTAAAATGGACTTATACTTCATATATAATACTTCTTAATATAATAAAACTAGCTTCTACTAAATAGGGACTTCTTGTAGGCCAGTTGTAGGCGATAAAAGCCAGTCGCACTTCGGTTGTGGGTTCGATTCCACAGCCTTGTCCGACGCGATGGGCTGTCACCCGTCCTGCAGGTTGTCCTTTTTCTAAAACTACATTACTATAACATCACATAAATAATATCAAAAAAAAGTTTTATCATTAAACAATACTAACTTATGGTTAACATAATCCATTCCAATATTTAGGCTTATCCAAAATACTTCGGTCCTAGCTCATAGTATAAAGAAAATGATTACTTGAAATGTCACAGAACAATCACGTGAATGACATCATTTATCCCCCATATATCCTAAGATATATCTTGTTGGTAAAATTACAAACATGTGAATACCTTAATCATGTATTCTCTTGAAGAATGAATACCCATTGAACCTTAGTGAAAACATGAATGCAGTTAAAAGTTAACACTTTCCACATACCAAAATCCTCAAAATTCTATATACTCAAATCATGATATCACTTAGTCCTTATATCAACCATGAGCTCATGAATACTGTTAAACATTTCATTTTCTCGTTTTCCCTTCATTATGCGCATATCATCTTATTTCCAAAAATATCTCAATCACTTTGAATACCACATTAGACCAATACATAAATATTCCAATACTCCACAATACTATATACAACATAATTTTGGAATCCCATTACATAAACACTTAATCATTCCACCACATCGTTGTCATATTCAACATTGCCAATAGTGATCGCATGTGACTTCCCTTTGTCCTTTTCCTTAAGTGGTTGCTCATGTCGATCATCAAAAACCCTTGGATTAGGACATTTATTAGCATAATGCCCCATTTCCTTGCACTTGAAGCATTGAAGTGTTGGTGGTGCGTTCTCTGCAGTGTTTGCTTTATTCACATAATTAGAAACCCTTTTTCCATTACCTCAACACTCAGCTGCTCGATGACCTTCTTTTCCACACTTAAAACATTTTCTAGTCCCTTTAAGAAAATATCCACTATGTCCTTTTCCACAGTTTGAGCATAAGGAAACATTCATCTTCTTTTCACCATTATTCTGAGATTTCTCCTTGAACTCCATCTTTTGTTTCTTGTCAACACCATGAGATGGATATGTAACACCAAATTCAATTTCTACCTTGATAGCACAACGCACAATTTCTTCATAGCTACTGAAGTCTCTTATAGCTAATGCCCTTCGAAGACTTGGTTTTAAGCCACTGAAAAATCGATCAACTTTACTTTCAGGTTGGATGATAATGCCAGATGAATACCTTGCAAGTCTTGTAAAATTCGCTTCGTATATACCAACAGATTCATCATCCTTTTTCTTTAGTTCAAGAAACTCCTTCTCCATCTTTGTTTGAAGAATACAAGGGAAGTACTTATTGAAAAATAAGTTCTTGAACTCGTCCCATTCCATGGACTCAATTTCATCTCTTGGACTCGTATTCTTAATAAGATTCCACCATTGATCAGCTTCACCTTCCAAACGATATACTACTAAGATGACTTTATCATGTTCAGAACATTGAAGAACTGAAAATATCTTTTCAGTGGTACTGATCCATTGTTCCGCAACAAGTGGATCAGAAGGCCCACTGAAAGAAGGTGGACGTTGCCTCATGAAGGACTCAATAGAATATTGTTCCCTTCTCTGCTCATTTGGAAGTCCAGAATGATTCATAGCTTGTGTAAGTATAGCAATAAGATTTTTCACTCCATCTCCCATAACATTTTTTTGTTCAGGAGGACAATCATTGAATTGTCCATTGCATTGATCAACATGGTTCCTTCGGGTTCCAGCCATCGTCTAAAACCGAAAAAGAATAGTGTGAGAGTCAAAAATCATGCTAGGGAAAACAACATAATAAAGGGGGAGTACCTTCAATATCTAACATCTTAGGTTTAATTCTATGATCGTTAGCGTAATTCTAGTACTATAACCTATATGTATACTTAACTTTAGGGACATCCCTAGACATACCTTAGAAATATCTCTACGGATCTCACTAACGTTTTCGCATCCTAGTTTCCAAAGGTTGACTAAACCTATCCTCTGATACCAACTGTAGAGACCTGAAGCCTGACGTACATTGACATTACATTACATTTGCGGAATACTTAGTTCATAACAAAAACACACACACAAGGATCGTAATAGTTTAGTGTCTTTGGAAACTCGGAATATAATCTTCTAATCCTGGTAAAAGATCTTCAACATATCCCATAAAGATCTTCCTTTTTTTTATACCTAAAACCATTCTTTATATCCTGGGGAAAAGAAAACATAAAAGGGTGAGCTCAAATGCTCAGCAAGGGAAAATAAAGGAAATAAAAATCATATCATATCTTTTTGAAAATCATAACCTGCAAAAGAGATCATAATATCTTAACATGGAATAAATCATAGAAGTGAAAATGAGATCCCCATAATCATAACATAAAACTTGAAACTTTGTGGCATGCACACATAATCATAGAGAATCATTTCTTATTAGTCAAGACTCATTGTCAAGACTATCTTAGTGGACAAAGTCCATTTCTGAACCGAGTTACCCTCATTTCAGTCCTGCTTCACTGAACCGGTATAACCTACCGTTCCATCCATGTCTATCTCATGAGATATAAAATCTTTACCAAATGCATTGGAGGGAGATATAGGTCCCACCCATCTCATAATGATACCATTCTTATATGTGCCACAAAATCTTAAATCATACATCATTTCATAACCCATGTAATAAAAATGGGAATCTTAAACACCGTGACATCATAAAACATTTCATATAAGATAAAGGAATTCATAAAAATATAATTCCATCACAGCATAATCAAATCAATGTAATAATATGGATAGAAAAAGAACCCTTTATTATCTTAGATGGAAAAATAATTTTGATAAAACACTTGAACTCCATTCTTGAGGAAAATATCCTTTCTGATTCAAAAACACTTTTCCTTTCTTAAAATGTCATACAATTCTAAACTAAAAGAAGTTGATTAAAAATAAACTTGAAAACTTGTAAAGTATTCTTCTTGGAAATAATGTTTTAAAAATCCATTCATGCCGTATAAGTTAAAAAAAACATTCTTCGTACTTTTGTTGAAAAAGTCAAAAAGTACTTCGTACGAAAAACGACAAAAGATTACTTTCATATCCTTTACTAAAAACTCACCGAAGGGTAAAATTGGATTTAAAAAATTTTAGGTGGATGGAAATAATATTACATATTGAGGAAACATGGATGTGGATGATAAAATACACCCCAGTAAATTCCAAAGTATAAACAATCTCGGATAAAAATGAGATTGTGATATTTCCCTTACGTTAGGTCTAATTTGCTTTGTACGTGTCCGAAGCTCCTATATAATGGTTTAAATAATGTTATTGACTTATTCCAGAATCATACATATTGATATGATATCATATATGGTCATATTCTTAGCTTCTTATTATTAATATTTCATTGTTACTTGTTACTCGGGTCTTTATTGCCTTTTGTTCTTATATGTGTTTTGCCGAATAAATTCTTATTCTTCTTTTAATGTTATAGATACCTTATATCCATAATGGTATTAGTGTAAAATATATCATATTTATTCATTCAATTCATTTATATAATTACTATGTAATGATGATCATGTAGAACGAGTCGCATCACATCGTGGAGACGGTATTCCGTACGTACGCACGAGCGATGATATTATTCACATGATCGTGGAATTGTATTCAAGTGTATTTATACTATTTCAGTATCAATATCACTTTATAATAATCATATATAATTACTCATTACACCATTATACCCATCCTTGTAAGGTGATGGTGGAAAAAGATTACACCACAGCGTGGAGACGGTATTCCGTACGTACGCACGCGCGGTGATTTCATTTTTCCGTACGATGGATAGTTGGTTAATTAGGGTTGTTTCATATTTATAATAACATATCAGTATGTAAGTAATACTGATGTTATTACTTTATAATGAAACAACTAAAGAAGAAGAAGTTGAAGAAGAAAGAAATTGAAAAGATCGGTAATGGATATTACCTCTTCTTTGAAACGCCTCTTTGAATCCTCCACTTAGGGAACTAAGATTAGTCTTTGAAGAAGACCAGGACATCTAGGATTATTCTAGGGAAGTGGAGAAGGGATTTTGGCAGGGTTTGGCCGAGCTTGAGTGCTAAAATTTGTGTGAGGAGGAGGGGGGGGGGGGGAGGTGCCCTTTTATAAGGGAGGAGAGGGGCACCTTAGGAATATCTCAAAATATTATTTTATATTAAAGTCAAAATCGGTTTATAATGGTTCCAAAGGGTATTCATTCGAAGTTAAAGTGGGTATGGGTCGAAATACTATCAACCAATAGGATTTAGACAAGTTTAGGTTATTATTTTAACCTTATCAATTAGATTTAAATCTAAGTTAAATAATTTAACTTTTACCGTGTCTTTTTGTTTTCTTACACTATATGGTTAATACACTTATTATAACATGCCAAACGAACCCCAAGTTGTTTATCATTAATATATATATCCTTATCTAAGTCATTTGGCAGAACCTTAGATTTTTAGGAATAAAATAACAATTAATAATATAATATTTGATTTAAAAACTATTTTGTGTCAATTTTGTCACTATTTGATATATGATTTTTGTGAAAATCATAACAGAATTATATGTTCGAACCAAGTTGATTAAATCAACAATAATATATCATAGTAACCTAGAAAATTATTGGAATTCATAAAAAGTCTCAAATTAAATTTATTTGGGCATTTATAACATCAATTATGTTAACATTTCCTTAAAAGGGTAATTACTGCATCATCGTTGTTTCATAAATAAATTAATTTATTTAAAGTCTAAAAATTATAAATAAAATATCATTATGTAGGAAAGCTTTTCAAATTTCTAATAAATATTTATAATCGAATTTATCTTATGTATAAACCCATATTAAAAATGTTTTAGTTATTAAACTTTGATTTTAACTATTTTAACTATTCATTAAATAAAATAATATTAAATGTTATAATCTAATCCAAGTGGAACTAAATGGTCATATTATATTCATAAGGTTGTTTTTGGTAGAATTACACTTATCCAATAGAATTAGGACATGTGTTAGGGTAATAGTAATAACATATTTTCTCTTAGTTACCCTATTTACTATTAACTGCGGTAAAAAAAGTAAAAAGTTACTATTCACCAAAAAATTATTTTTATCTCATTGAACCACATTTTACTTACTGATATCAACCTTGTCTTTCGGATTTTTGCAATTCCATTCACAGAAGCAGTAAAATTAAGTTTTATGCAAAATTCAATTTTTAACCTACCACTTAGTGGTTTCACTATTAATCAAAAATTGAAAGTTTTCAGAAAAATACCAAAAATTAGGCCTAAGATATATTTGATTTTATGAACTCAAAAATGATTTCTATTTTACCAAATTCAAAACATATCAGTTGCATTAATTAATTTAAAAATTAATTCCCGTCGTCAAAACAAATAGCGTGTTCTTAAGAGATAATAACTATCAAAAGATTGACACTTGTTTATGTCTGGTTTAAATGTGAAATTACATCCAATGAACAACATTGTATTAAATTGTAAAAATATATTCTAAATATACTTTCAAACCACTCAAACTAATAATTCATCACTATTAATTATTTCGATTGAAAAAGTTGTTTTTAATTAAAATTTAGTACTTTTCACTATTCATCAAAATATGAAAGTTATCGAAAAATCACCAAAATTTCACCCTAAGCTAATTTCGATATTACGAATCCAAAAATGAATTCCATTTTGAAAAATAAAATTTAAAAAATTTCAAAAAGTGGTTATTACTATTCATAAAGGCTAGTTTTAATAATATTTTAATAGCATATTGTTGTTTAGTGAAACTTGTTATTGCGTACTTCACATGCTATCGAGGAAGGTCGCGATTGCGTGTAATGCAAGGAAAGTCAAGGATGTGTGTTGTGCAAGCTCCTTTTGGTGTAGCGTACAACACAAGACATTAGTGAAATTAAAAAGAATATTTTTCATAAAATCTTGGGCTGTTACAATATAATAATAATATTAATAGTATTCGGTAAAACTCAGTCTTGCATGTAACGCAAGCCACTGAAGAAAGATACTATTGCATGTAATGCAATCTAAACTCAGTGCATGGTGCATTACAAGCTATAGTATTTATTTAATTTACATAAAATAGTAAATATTTTGTAAAATATTAGGTTGTTATAATGATTTATATACTAGTTTTTACGTGTCATACAAACTATTGACTATGATTTTAATATTTTAAAATTTCGGGGTTTTACATTTACCCCACCTTAAAGAAATTGCGTCCTCCCAATTTAAACGTGATATAGGTAATTAATGGTTGTAAATTTTAAAATACCACTGTTAAAAAACCAAGATCATAAAATTGTTAATAAAATATCTTCTTAATAAGAGAGATAGTGGAGTACTAAGGTCATCTTGAATAACAAATTACTAGGATTCTATATTGGAGAACATCGATCACATGTGAACATATAGACATGGATAAAAATCATAAATATTTATAGAGAGTGATTGATGTCAATGATCAAAAAAATGTGAATGATTATTTGAAATTTTAGGGTTTCAAATACATTAATCTTTTTTGTGTGAAATAGTCAGTGATATCATTAGAAATGATGGTAATAAGATAGAATCTTATTCGAAGATTGTTTTTCATAAAGTTGAAATTTTTTACTCTCTTTTTGTACATGAAAATACACTTACTTTAAATGTTTCTATTTCAAAAAAAAAAAACAGTCCCACCTTTTGGTTATTCTTATGTAAATTTTCAATTCATTTCTTACTCTAAGAAATGAATATCAAATAATGATTTATTTCTTTTTAATTCCCTAATCAATAAAATTATATTTTAGTAGATCACAAGATCCATAAAAGGGTGAGAAATAGTTTTGTCTACCTCTTATTATTTTTCATAACCAATATGGTAAAATAATAAATATATAAACCTCAAATATACTATTACTTTTTCATCCTTCAATTTTATTCATCAAAATTTTCAACTAAAAACATTGACATATTCACCTGGACATCATGTAGGTCAGTGTTAGGTGTGAAGCCCTTATTATCCTTCAGTCTTGGATTCAAGCCCCACTACCTTTCTATATGCAATGGGATGTCACCCTGCATCCAGTGATACCCTCATTTTTCTTTCTCAATATGGTTTATGTTTTTAATGGGATGATTTTTATGAAACCAGTTCATCTTTATTTGGATACACCATGATAATGTTTATGAAACATGTTTCTCTTTCATGGGTTATACCATGACAAAATATTTATTAAAGCTATTTATCTACCATGGGTTATACCATGATAAAATTATTATGAAACCCTCTTTTTTTTCATGGGTTATGCTATGAGAATATAATGGAACGATTATGAAACCTATTTATTTTCCATAGGTTATTCTATTATAATTTTTTTTGAAAATAATTTATTTGAATCAGTTTTGATATGATGAAAGTTTTATGATTTTTTGGTACACATTAGTATAATTATCGTTATATTATAGGTGGGACCTATATCACCACCCAATTCAGTGTTGTATAATTAATGATATATGATATATACAAGAGGTTATCTTAATCCTAAAAGTTGGTACACATGAGGTTTTCCTAAGCCTAAAAGAGGGTAAATGGGAGGTTATCGTAATCCCCAATGAGCGTACACAATAGGTTATCCCAAGCCCGAATTAGCTATGTGGTTGGTTATCCCAAGCCTAACATGTTATGAATGTATTCATTGGAATACATTTCATAATATTTTATATGCTTATGTATTTTCCCCAAATTAATGTCTTATGCCAATTTTATGCTCTAATGACTCATGTTATTTAATTCCATTATGATTCATGTCTTATGAACTAACCAGATTTATTCCATGACTCATGTCTATGATTTATGATATGTTGGTTATAGTTTTCATATGTTATTATCATGTTATCATGATCATTTTCTCATTTTATATTGATATATACCTTTTTAACCCATACTAAGAATCTGAGCACACACTTTATTATGTCTCCTTTCCCCATGGTATATAGAATGGTATTATCAATGTCACTCCCTCACTCCAGACTGCCATGAATCCAGGGTGGGTTTTCATTAAACATGTTGTGTATTTGTTTAAAAAGGAAAGCAGAAATCACAAAAGCAAGTTCCCCTTGAGAGGACCTTTTTGGTTTTGGTCCTCGAGAATCAGATACAATTAAAACATTTCTTTCAAAACTGGAAAAGCAAGAAACTCCACAAAGCTTCCACTGAACAAAGTAACTAAAATCAGCTACACCTGTAAAATTTAAGTTAAAACATAGGGTGATCATACAAATTTCTAGTAAGAGGTTTTAAAATAACATAATATACCAATTAATACCTTTTGAAAACACTCCATTAAAACATTCCTCAAAATATTTTCTTAAGGAATGTTGTAACACATGTATCATAACATAACATTTAGTCTAAGAATTATAAGAGAACATTTAATATAATACTAACAGAGTTATATGGAAACATGTTCCATATATAAGCATGCTCATTAAAAATAATACGTAAGAGAAATTCAATATTTAATAGGTATGACACGTGAATATTCAAGTACAAAATTTATAACTAAGAGTAATACATGTTTAGAGTTGCACATAGAATAATAACTTTAATTTAATCCTTTAATATTGTGAAAGATACATTGGCTGCTAAATCTCTGAGTGAAAAAATAATTAATAATCCACAAGCTTATACTTCTTCTGATTCTCATAAACATAAGTTCATTAACCAAGAATATTCGAATAGTGAAATATTTATTTGGATAATTAAATTATATATTCACAATGAAGAAAGTGAAAATGCGGGATTGTGTTAAGGCCTCAGCCCAGTCATCTAAAATGATTAAGGCCTCGACCAAAATCCATAAATCATAATCAGGAATGGCCTTAGCAAATTCCACGTCTAGTTGTCTCCTGAGACCTACCAATGCATTAAGGGGCTATATTGGGTCCCACCCAATAGTACATAAGTCCAATGCATTCCCCATTTCTATAAATCAAAGTGCTCATACCACTTAGACTTACTAAAGTACTTATCACTTATCATTCCAAGTGTCACATATACCTTGGATTCTTAATTCATGTTATTCAATGTGTCCCATACCACTTTGAATAATTTAATTTTTTTATTCCTTAAAAGTCCATTTGAGTTTTATTACCTTATTTAGCATTTACGTATACAAGGTAATTAATGATTATAAGTGTTAATAATAATAAAATCAATGACTGACAATGAATGACAAGTACGGTAGGTAACACATTTGTCAATGACTAAAGAACATTAAATACAATTTTATCACATAAAATGACAATCCCTAAAATTCTTATTAGGTATGTAAACATTTTCTATTTTAGAATGAACAATTCAAAAATTAGGATAATTTTCATTCATATTTAAAACACATGCTAATAAATGGGCATATTTAACAAAACATAACTTAATGATTGAAAAACGTTTATTGTAGCAGATTTAAGTGATTATATTATTTCATTCTTCTAAAAATTTTATGAGGGAATACACTAGGGTGACTATTGTTATTGTTTAAATATATGTTAAAATTATATGTACTATAACCCTTGGTTTAATAAATCATTGAACATCTCACAAAATATTTGAATTAACAAAACCTTTTTTTATAAAAACTAAATCAATTTAGCATTAAAACCTAAAGGTATATATATAAATATATCACCAAATATACAAAATATATAATTTGTGGTTGCACAAGGAAGAAAAATTTTATTAAACCGTTATATGTTTTGAGTTTATGAGGAACATTAGTTAGATAGGGGTTCATTAACTTCAAAATGCGCCATTTGATATAAAAGGATTCAGTTATGAAACATATACATATATAATTTATTTATATAACCAAATATACAATATATATATAAGGGTCTTAGACCAATATTAAATGACACCTATATGTTTTTAAATATATTAGGGGAATTAGTTGAAACAAGAGTTCATTATTTTAATTTGTTCCATATTATATAAAAAGGGTTCAGTTATGAAACACATACATATTTTCTTATATACATATACATTGACAAACACACACACATATATATTTATCAAACATATAAGAACTCAAACCCTTGCTCGACAGAGGGTTATGAATACATTTATGATTAAGAATCAACCAACTTAATAGGGGATAGTTGGTCATATTTGTAACCATATATATACATGTATATATATACACCCAAACTAAAATGTGGAAATAAAATAGTGACCCTTACCTGATTTGAATAAGGAGGATAGGCTTGAGGAAGCTCGCTGGAAGCTTGAGAGAAGGAAGAACCGAGAGGATGGGGTTCCAACAGGTTATATGTAAATAATATTATATAAATTATCTATATTGCCACATGTTGGAAAACTGAGACCTACTTGAGTTATAATATGACGCAGGGTGCTTGTCTTGTAGAAGAAGAGAGCACAAAGGGACACTTGTGTCACGGGTGGAGAAAAACAAACAGAGAAAGTAGGAAAAGGAAACTGGTGCAGTGCATGCAGAGGAAGAAGAAGATGGCGACGGGGGAGAAAACTAAAAAAATAAAAAAATGGATGGGATCTAACTATGAGAAGATCCCCCAGATGAGAAGAATCCATGGATACTAAAAGGAATGAATGTTTGTGATCAGGTCGCAACTCGATCAGAAGACTATGAGTGATGCAGAGATTTTAAAAATAGAAGAACGGTCTAGATTAGATTGTATTAGATCAGATAGATCATAGCGATGTGGTAATTGTAAAAGTATCGGAAGACAGAGATTAGATCACGATGGATCAAGTGATGCACAGAAATGTGGCAGATATACCATGACTGGTAAGGATCGAGGACCAAACTAAATTAGATAGCCCAGAATGCTTGCGGCATGATCTGATAGCCCAGATCTGATCCCAGCTGATTTTCACTATCCCACATCAAAACATGGAGGCTTCCACAACTTATTTATAAGCCGGGAGCTCTGAGCCAATGCTCAGATTACTCCTTCCCCCTCCTGATACCGCCCCGTACCAGGTTCTTCTTCAGGCGCGCTCTGCACCCACCCCTACTGTTGTGCCGCCCCGCATGGTGGCATGCTCGGTTCCTTGCACATGTACCCTTGTGCTCCCAAAGGGGTATCTATTATCCCTTTGCATGCAAGACCTAGCACGCATAATACAGTCACACCTCCCCTGGGCTATTTCTTGGGGTTTGTGGGTGAGATGCCTACCAAGTCCTTGAGGGCTGCCTAAGAGGTGGCCCTCATCTAGGTGGGGTACTCAACTAACTTTAACAAAGCCAATATTTATTATTGTTTTTTTGTTAAATATAAAAATAGGTTTTCATATACATATATAGGTTCAAATAAATATGAATCCTCTACTATAAATAATTATTTTCCTTAGTTTAAAAAAAATATTACAAATCATGGTATAGTACATCATATTGAAAACCTTATACTAGTTTTACAAAAATCAAAAGTAAATTTTTATTTAAGACCTTGGTTTATACATCAAGAATTAAGATATTTATAAAATATTTCAAAAACACATTTGAAATATTTTAAAAGTATTGAAATCCATTCCTTATTTTGAAATCACACTAAGTGTAGCTAAAATATTAAATCATTATGTTTTTTAAAGTATATAAAAAGAGTTTATATATTTAAATTTATAATTTCAATAAAAAACATAATTATTTTGGAAAAATAATTATACATAGATATTATAAATTGATCCACAAGAATGACCAACGCCTATAATTATAGCCATTATAAACTCAACGATCTCATAAGGGAAATGGTCGAATTGAGGCCCCTATAAATACATGTTTAGGGTCAATTCACTTGTAGATGAACTGGTGAAAATGGTTCTTGTCATACCACTGATGTTCAGTGCAGTTGCAGTAGCTCTAGACATAGAAATTTTTATTTTTACGGGTCTGAAACATCCTTACTATATGCTAGGGTTATTTATTATATTAGGTGGTCTCCCTATAATTTTAATAGGCCTTTTAGTTGGTATTTTTTGGTAGTATGGTTTTACTTTCATCTTGTTGTAATGTAAACACTTCAGTGTTTTATTAAATAAAATGCCTTGTGTTTAGTTTGTGAGTTTTATTCAGATAACAAGAAAATTTAACAGAATAAAACCATAATATTATTATTACATGAGAAATAAGTTTTGGGCATCAAATTATCTCCCCTTCAATTAATTTCATCCTCACAATTCCAAAATACTCGTACACAACCCACTAGAAAAACCAGACTCACATCACCTCCCAAGTCCCCTCACAATGTCGGCCAAAGAGTCCAATCTTATGAATACTGTCAAGTGGATCAATAGATTAGTTTCTAGTCACTCGACTTCTTGGAACCAAATACTCTGAGAGCACTAAGATAATCTAGGATCACCTCTATATATAAAGCATTCAGGTTTCTAGAGGAAGGATTTTAATTTATAAATATTAGTGATGTGAGAGTGGACTAGATCTCTATAAATCTCTAGAAATATGTTGTGCTTGAAAACTTCAAATTTGTAGAGAACTCCATACATAGTAAAACTTAGAACTTGAAAAATATATACCGCTCGAAGACCACCCTCCAAATAATCTTCCTAAAACATTCCCATAGCTTGATAGTGTTCTAACAAGATGAAACAAAGGAAAATAACTTCGTGGTACTTCCCATTTTTCTTATACTTTGAAAATTGGGCCTATGAAATACAATGGAAAATGTAGACTCTCCATCATAGGTAAAAAGGATATTTGAGCTAGGGGACACTTTATAAAATCATTTTCATGTCATACGTAAGTTTAAAAAAAATTCCTAGAATTATGAGCAAGCCTTGATGATTATAGACTCTAGATGTTCAGTAGAGACTGATAAGAGGTTCATTGTTGAACTCATGCCTTTTATCTGAAAATTTATGGAGATATGTTTTATCTATAAAGACACAAAAATATTAAAATAAATAATTTAATTGAAATAGAATTTTAAAGCATCAAAACATATATCATTATTCAGTTATACATAGTTCATAATCCCAAGGTGTTACATAAATACACGATCACTTTCAATACACTAGAATGGATTCCCTGACATCCCCCAAGATGACACTTCACTGGATTCACCGATGTTGGGGATTCCCCCAGTTCCCAGTCAAACCGATTCCCAATGCAGTTCCAAACTCCTCAATATCCTAGGTTCATATGGAGCATTGGTTTTCCGGATTAATCATATGTGGGAATATATGGTTCCAAGAAAGGAAATCATGAAGGGTGTGGAGTTGGGAGACATCTTCTTGAACTTTGTGTCTATAATTCATATAGGTAGGTTCACTCTCGAGAATTTTGAAGTCCATAACCTGACCTTGAAGACCATAGGTTACGATTTAACAGAGGTATGCTACCGGGAAATCACCCTTTTGTGTAGCTTCCTAGATATTCATTAATGAAAAAAAGTTTTCAGCCAATGTGATGTATCAAAATAGACCTTCGTGATACCTACCCTTACATACATAAAAGGAAAGATGGGCATGCATCATTAGAAAGTAATCAAAGCAACATCCTTGTTGTATTTGGAGTATGTGAGGAAAATTATATACATGATAGAGGTGTTGACAAGATAAACAAATGTTTTAAAAAGTTTCTTATCTTTCTAAACATGCCTTGGCCACTTTAGTTTCTAATATTTCTGTTGTAAGGGATATAAGGCTCGATTCATCTACTATCTGAAAATTTTAAGAAAACTTCTAATTAGTAAAATATAATCAAGTTTTTAATATTGTTCTAATTTTCCATGGTTTTCTAAACGAATCCTCTGATACCAACTGTCAAGTCCCGGCTCCAGACTACCCCAAAGCTAGGGCAATTTTTCAAAAAACATGGTGTGAAATTTTTTTGTAAAGAGGAAAGATGAAATCACACAAACATGTTCCGCTAGAGTGGATATTTTTTGTTTAGGTCATGGAGAATGAGATACATTTGTTACATTTATTTAAAAACTAGAAAAGGATGAAACTCCACAAAGCTACCACCGAATGAAGTAAATAAAATCTACTACACCTGTAAAATTTAACATAAAACATAGGGTGAGCATAAAAATTCCTAGTAATGGGTTTTAAAATAACATAATATAACAATTAAAACATTTTGAAAATATTCATTTAATATTTTCCATAAAACATTTTCTTAATGGTTGTTGAAACACATGTATCATAACATAGAATTTAGTCTAAGAATTATAAGAGCACATTTCATGGAATACTAAAAAAGTTATAAGGAAACATGTTTCATGTATAAGAATGCTCATTAAGAATAATAAGTAAGAGAAATTAAAATTTTAATAGGTATGACATGTGAATATGTAAGTACGAAATTTTTAACTAAGATTAATACATGTTCAGAGTTGCGCATAGAATAATAACATCATTTTCATCCTTTACTAATGTGAAACATACATAGGATGATAAATCTCTATGTACTGAAATAATTAATAATCCATATGATTTGACATCTTCTGATTGTCATAAACATAAGCTATTTAACCAAGAATATTCTACTCGTCGAATATTCATTTGTTTAATTAAATTATATTGTCACAATGAGGAAAGTGCATATGCAGGACTATGTCAAGGCCTTAGCCCAGACATCTATAAGGATTAAGGCCTCAACCCAAATCCATAAATCATAATCCAAAAAGGCCTCATCCAATCCCATGTCTAGTTATCTCATGAGACCTACCGATTAATCAAGGGAATATAGCGGGCCCCAAACTATAGTACATAAGACCAATGAATTCCTCATTTATATAAATCAAAGTTCTCACAAAACTTCAATTTATTAAAATTATTTACCACTTATCATTCCAAGTGTCACATATCACTTGGTTTCTTATTTCATATTATTCAAAGTGTCACATACCACTTTGAAAAATTTAATTTCTTTATTCTATAAAAGGCTAGTTGAGTTTTATTACTTTCTTAAGCATTTACATATACAAGTTAATTCATGATTATAAGTGTTAATAACAATACTATCAATGCATGACAATGAATGACAAGTATGGTAGGAAACACTTGTGTCTACAACTAAAGCACATTAAATACAAGTTTATCATATAAAATGACAATCCCTAAAATCATTATTATGAATGTAAACATTTTATATTTCAGAATAAAAAATTCTAAAATTTGGATAATTGTCATTCATATTTAAAACACATGTGGATAAATGGGCATATTTAACAAAACATAACTTAATGATGGAAAAAAATTTATTATGGAAGATTCAAGTTCTTAGATTATTTCAGTATTCTAAAAATATTAGGAGGGTATACACTAGGGTGAATATTGTACTTGTTTAAATGTAGGTTAAAAATTATATGTACTATATCCCATGGTTTAATAAATCATTGGATATCTCACAAAAAATATTTGAATCAACAAAAATAGTTTTTATAAAAACTAAATCAGTTTAAGATTTAAACCTAAAGGTATATCTGTATATAAATAACAAAATATAAAATTATATAACTTGGTTTTTCACAAGGAAGGGAAATTTTATTAAACCCTTACATGTTTTCATTTTATGAGGAACATTAGTTAGATAGGGGTTCATTAACTTCAAAATTATCCATTTTATATAGAAAGGGTTTGGTTATGAAACATATACATATATAATTTATATATATAACCGAATAATATATATATATTTATAATGGTATTACCCCATAATTAAATGACAACTACATGTTTTTAGATATATTAGGGGAATTTGTTAAAATAAGAGTTCATTAATTTGATTTGATCTATATGATATAAAAAGGGTTCAGTTATTAAACATATACATATATACTTTTATACATATATATATATATATCAAACACATATGTACTCAAACCCTTTTTCAAAAGAGGGTTATGAATAAATTTAGGATTAAGAATCCACCAGATTAAGAGGGGATAATTGGTCATATTATTAACTGTATATATATACTTTTATATACTTTTATTTGCATGTATGTATATATGTACCCAAACCAAAACATGGAAAGACAATATAAGACCCTTAACTAATTTGAACGAGGAAAAGAGGCTCAGGGAAGCTCGCTGGTGGCTTGAGAGAAGGAATAACTGAGATGATGGGGGTTCAATGAGTTGTATATAAACTATATTATATAAATTATCGTTATATCCACTTACTAGAAACCTGGGACCTAATCGGTTTTTAATATGACCGAGGGTGCTGGTCTTGTCGAAGATGAGAGCAAGGAGGGACCACCGGTGTCACAGGTGGAGATTTTTTTTGAGAAAGTGGAAAAAGGAAACTGGGGTTGTGCATGCAGAGGCAGAAGAAGGGGGCAACCTGGGAGAAATCCTAAAGAATAACAGAAAACTCAGATATAACAGTGAGAAGATCCTGCAGATGTGGAGAATCCATGTATGTTAAAAGGACTGAATGGTTGTGATTAGGTCATGACTCAATCGGATGACCACAAGTGATGTAGAGATATAAAAATGGATGAATAATCCAGATTAGGTCGTATTAGATCGTATGGCATAGAGAGACGCATTGGTTTTAAAAGACTCGGATGAAAAAGATTAGATTGTGATGGATCAGTTGACACACAAAAAATGTAGGGGATATACCACGAATGATGAGGATCAAGGACCAAATCGAATCGAACTGCCCAAATCACACACGACGAGATCTGACGGCCCAAATCCAATCGCAGCTATTTTTCTCCATCCAAAATAAAAATGGGGAGGCTTTTGTGGCTCCTTTATAAGTCGGGAGATCTGATACAATGCTCAATTACTCCTTTCCCCCTCTTGGTACCACCCCATACTAGGTTCTTCTATGGGAGTGCTCTACGCCCACCCCTCCCGCCCTGCTCCACACATGGTGGCACACTCCTTTCCTTTCAGACATACCCATGTGCGCCCTAAGGGGTAACTATGACCCTTGTGTGTGCTAGACCTAGCACGCACCATGCGTGCAAACTGCCCCAAGGCCATTTCTAGTGGTTTTTGGGTGAGATGCCTACCAAGTCTTTGAGGGATGCCTTAGAGGTATCCGCCAGCTAGGTAGGGTACTCACTTAACTTTTAACAAATTAAATATTTATTATTATTTTTTGTTAAATATAAAAATAGGTTTTCATATACTTACATATGTTTTAAAAAATATGAATCCTCTATTATAACTACTTATTTTCCATATTTTTAAAAAACACAAAGTTATAAATCATGGTTTAGTACATCATAAAGAAAAACTTATACTAGTTTTACAATAATCAAAAGCATATTTTCAGTTTATACCTGGGTTAAAACATTAATAATGAAGATATTTATAAAAGATTTTCAAAAAATTTGAAATATTTGAAAAGTATTTTAAATCCATTCCTTATTTTGAAACCATACTACATGTAGCTAAAATATTAAATCACTATCTTTTTTAAAGTTTATAAAAAGAGTTTATATATTTAAAGTTATAATTTCAATACATACCATAATTATTTTGGGAAACTAATTATACCAAGATATTTTAAATTGATCCACCAGAATGGAAAATTAAAATAAGTATAGCTCTTAGTAACTCAACGGTCTCCTAAGGGAAACAATCGAATTGAGTCACTTACAAATACATTTTTAGGGTCAATCCACTACTCGATGACCGTATGAAAATGGTTCTCATCATACCTATGATTCTCAGTGTGGTTGCAGTGGTTCTGCCCATATTGATGATTATTGTGACAGATCCAAAATATCCTTACTATATTCTTGGGTTCATTGTTTTATTGGGTGGTCTACCTCTAATTTTAATAGATCTTTTAATAGGTATTTTTTTGTAGTATGTTTTTCCTTCAATCATGTTGTAATGTAAAAATTTCAGTGTTTAATTAAATAAAATTCCTTGTGTTTAGTTTGCGTGTTTTGTTCGGATGACATAAAAATTAAATAGAATAAAACCATAATATTATTATAACATGAGAAATAAGTTTTGTGGAATCACTATATATGATATTTCTAAAAGGTTTATATTTATTAAGAACTTACTGGGAGATTACATTGCTCACTTATGGAATATTGGTTTTGTGTCCAATTTTATAAACTGTCTATACTTAAATGATTTCGGAAATGATCATTATATTATATAAATAATATTTATTTACTAAGAAATAATATCACTTTATAGGAGACTTGGGGTCTTTACAGTGGGTATCCATTTATGTTTTACATAAAATATTGAAACATGGATTAGAAAAAATTAGTGAGAGACCTGTGGATATTCCTAAGGATATGTCTTAGGATATGTCTAATGATAATTCTAAGGATGATTCATGGTTTAGGAAAACATGTTGTAAATTTTGGTAAAGGATAGAGTGAGTGGTTTACAAGAAATTAAGTCATTTTCTGGAAACAAAAAAGTAGATATGGTTTTGGCACAAAGGTAACTAGTGGTAATAATTCCAAAAAGGGTGAATTCAGTTGAACTCAATTATCACTTGGTGTATGAAAATATTTTTTTAGACCTAGTTTGACACTCCTATGGGTTATGTTTTGGAAATTCAAATAATACTTATGAACCATCATGATGGATTTGAATAATGACCACGAATGACCTAGGTTAAGCCTAAGGTATCATATATTTAATAAATGGTGTTTTGATTTAGACATCCTACAAATTATTTTTCATGATTATGAAGTTTTACACTGATATTAGTGATTAACACTATATTATTTCTAGTTTTATTTAATGGATTGAACCTAAAGGAACCATTTAAATACAACATAGAAAATAATATGAAATGATTTTTCTTTTCATAAAACAAATTTTTATGATAGTTAGAATGAAAAACCCTTTTTCTATTCTCACACAACCATACCATGTTATGAATCATGATGAACATAAAATAATAAAAATACCAAATAATGTTTTTTAGTCCTTAATAAGGCTACATCCACCAAGTTTTAGTGGGTCTACTAATCCACTAGTCACTGAGAAATGGACCAGAATAGTAAAAGAGATATTTTTCATTCTCTATTGTTTGGAGAATTAAAAAGTTAATTCATCAATCTATAATTTATAAGGTGAAGAAAATAAATGGTGGGAACTTATTGAAAATATTATTCAAGAGTAAGTAATTTAATCCATGTAATATGATGAGTTTTAGAGGATAATATTTGATAAGTAATTACCTTTTATTCTATGCACAAGGATGGAGAAGGATATTTTTGAGATCAAATATAAGGATGATGAATCTTTTTTTCCCTAAAAAGATAATTTAACAAGCCTTTAATGGTACACTTCTGGTTTAATAACCAGTCTTGAAAAATTATTGATCAATAATTTTTTGTATTACTATGAATTGTTTGAAAGTAGGTATCTCTAAGAGACCTTATAAGCTAATAAGAACTCATTCAATGTGTAGAAATGGAAGAAGTGTAAATTAGGTATTCTAACCATTTCTATGGTTATGATAAGAATAGAATACCCTAGTCTCATGTGAACTCATATAAACCAAATAGTGGATTGAAAATTTAGTAACCTGCATGCCAGAAAGGTGAGAAAAATCACTTGGGCGCATTTATGAAAGGAATAAGATGGTTTTATAGGTATAGGAAAAATATCCATCGATAAAAATAATTTAGAAGTGTTATGAAGAGGCCATTTATTGTAATTTAAGAAGTTATATATGAATATAAAATACCCCACACACTCTAATGTTTCAAGTGTATAGTTTATGTAAATTTTGTGAATGAATTCTCCAATCCATGGGATAATGTGGATGATAATCCATAACAACCTTTAATGATAAAGGACAATGGGAAAGCTTATGAAATAACAATTGATGAATTGAATCATGATATCTAGGAAACACTTATCCTCCCCTCCTAAGTTGGAAATTAATTATTTTTATTTATATGAATGAGCACTATGAAAATCTTATTATTCATTCTTTATTTAAATTTCATGTTATTATCTCCCTCTACATGGAGTGTAGAATGATGAAATCACAGCTAATATTCTATTTGTATAAGGATGATCCCAAGTTTCCAATGATTTTTTTTTGTAAATGATAATAAATTATATAATTAATAATATATAAATTATCATTTCATGTGTATATGTATCCATGTAATATTTACTTATGAGTTATGGATAACATCATGGGTTAATGAGTTTAAGGTTGATCAAATGTTTGAAGTCATTGAAACACATTTTGAGGTTTTATGTGACCTGAGTTTATTAAGATTAAATATATTTTGAGATACATTTATATAAATATAACCCTTTGGGTTTTTTTATTATTTTGTGGAAAATTTATCTGAGGAGGAATTCCTTTTCACCTTGGAGAAATATGATTAAAGGTAATGATACCCTTTAGGGTTTATCTTATCTTTTATGTTGAGGTAATTATGCGTTGTATTCGACAATATTTCAAAGTCTTCATAATTTTTTAATACTAGATATTATTTATCTCTAGATTTTCTTTCAATAATATAAATTAAGAAACTTTTAAGGTTCCATGGATTACCAAATTCAATTGATTATGATTGAGATAAAAAATTTATCTTGATGTTTTAGAAATGACTTTAGTAAATACATGATATAAAGTTGATTTTCAACACCATGCATCATCCTCAGATAGAAATTTAGTTTGAGTGAAAAAATATAACCCAAAAATATATTCAAAGATATTATTATATACAATTTGTAGGTGTTTAGAATCAACAACATTATATTTAAGAGTTTCTAAACAATAGGAGCTTCCATTCGAGCATTCAGATAGCTCTGTTTGAAGGCCTTTATGGAAATAAGTGCATAACTACAACATATTGGAATGACGTTACATAAATAAATAAATTTGATTTAGTTAATGAACTAGTATAGAATGTTACATCCATTCTGAAACATAATAGGGAATCATAAAATTTTATAAAGATATTATAACTATAATTGTTGACATGATCTTGATTTTGAATATGCTGAGAAGGTATTTCAATAAATTTATCTATGGAAGAAAAAAGGGAAAACTAAAACCTAGGTATATTAGTAACATTGAAATTCTAGATTGTATAATGGTAATATCATATCATTTAGAACTTTCACCAATACTATCTCAAGTTCAAAATGTGTAACATAAATCTCTCTTGTGGAAGTACATATATGATGTATCACATCTACAAATCTTAGTGGTCATACCATAGGAGAAAGATCCTTCATATTAGAAATACTGGGGTAGAATCTGGATCCACAAGATAACGATCTATAAAACAAGACCACTCACCTTGTTGATTTTTTTGAAACAACTACCATCTTGTGGAAGCTATATAAGAACCAAAGGATGTAATGCTATAGAAGTATCATTATTTTTTGGTACCAAAGTGATGAATGTTGATGGAGAAATTAATTTTATTGGGGATATAATATAACACCCTGAAATATGGTGTTATATAGATATATATTTCAAATAAATTTAATATTTTTTTATATTTTTCATTTCATGAAACAATGATTTTATCATGAATTACATACAATAGTCAGTTTTTCTTATATTATATGCAGCACTAAATTTTTAATGGGTTACATGAAACACTAAGTGTTAATGAACCATGAATTAATATTAAAATATTGTTATTTAATATTATATTTATGAGTAGGATTGAAAAAATTTTTAAAATATAATTTTACAAATGAATCAATTGATGACCAATTTGTTAGAAATAAGAATAAAAACCAATTGAAAATATAGGAAATATTTTTATGAAAACTATTTTTTATTCTCACAAATGTTTTTTACCCCAACAAATAAAAAAATTGGTGAATTATTTTTTATAAATGAATTTATTATACATTCAATTAAAATTTTAACATTTATATTATGTATTTATAGATAATAGATAATAATAAATCCAATTTTATGCTTAAAATGGAAAATATAAAAATAGCAGTTTCGATGTCTTTTTTGAACTTATTTAAAAATTAATTTTCCCAATTTTAGAAAATTTATCCTCAAAAAATTAATTTTATTTTATAAATCATCATGAAAAAATTATCTTCGAGTGAATTTTGGAGATTTTTTTGAAAATATAAATTTATCTGTGAATAATGTAAAATACCATTTTTATTATGAACTATCATTTCTTTTATAGAATTTCAAAATAAATTTTTTAAGATTAGTTTAAAAGTAAAATTAGTGATGTTATATATATATATATATATATATATCCAATTTAGTTATTTGAAATCAATTTAATATTTAATTTATATATAACTAATTTTTAAAATTTTATGACTTTTCTCTTTGGAAAACAGATATTTCATAGAGTTTGTAGTATTAATTTTAAATTAAAATTTTCCAATAATATTAATTGAATTTGGGAAAAAGGATTACTTATTTGGATTAAGAATAACTCAAATAACCGAATAATTTCAAATTAATTTTGGATCATAATGAATAGTAAAAATATTTAAAATTAATTATCACATTTATGGTTAAAAGATGTTTACTAGGGGTTAAAATGAAAATATTATGGATAAAATGACCTCTAAACTAGTCAGAAATCCATTTTATAACCCTATTTTGACTTTATAACCTCTAAGTTTCACTAATGGCCCATTTTGGAGGCTTTTGGCATGTTAGAAACATGGGTACACATTTTTCCATACAAAAATTACAAGTGCGCCACTCACCTCACTTATAAATGGCCACCCTTATCCTCCCCTCTTAACACTTCCAAAAACCCCTGGTTAGGACAATAATATACATATTAATCCATCATTTACATCATCTCATCAAATAATCCTTATTTTTTTTCATAAATACAACCTAATAATCCTTTTGGTGAAAACCAAAAGAAGGTGTCCGAAAAGGATGTAACGACCCTAACAGTGCATTTTATTTTATTTCTTCATTAACATAATTTAATTTTTTAACCCATGATGATATAATTACATATGTTTCCTTCATAAAATAGGATGCTATTATGTTAATTTCAAATTCTGAATCATTGTTCTATTCCATGAAATGGTTGGTGATATCGCCATTCGTGTTGATAATGAACTATCATCTCGCGAACTGATATTATTCGTTTACAATAACCAACTCTAACAGGTGGATAAAATGATATATATAATATTTATATACAAATTTTATGTTATTTTTATACCACTATAATTATAATTCAACGCCATACTTCTTACCACTATCCCTTTCAAAAAAATAATGTCACATGTGTGTGTAGATGACAACCGCCACATGGACCGTTGTGAGGTGTTATTAATTTATGATTTATTTTTATGGTAATAATTATTTATTAAATTAATAGATATTATAATTTTAAAATATTTATTCTTTTTGAATAATTTTATCACATATAACTTCTTACCTTCCATTCATTGGGGGATATGATAACATCTTTCGTGTTTATAGTGGACTACCACCTCACAAAGAGTTGATATTCATTAATGGTATAAATCAAAGGCAATAAGGTTGGGTTTAATAAAAGTTAGTGATATATATAAAATAAAAATTTTTATTTTATTTTAATATATTAATTACTTTTCTTTCTCTCATTATGTTGAAAAAAATAAAATCAACGTACATGTGTACATGCAACCTACTATTTCCATGAACTCTGTATTTCATTTTCAATTTCTGAATTTTATGAATAACTATAAAAATATATATAATGAATATATATTATATTTATATAATAATTATCATTTTATATATCAATTAACCATGGTCAAAGTAAGTGTACCGAGAATAACAAAACAAAACATACATGAAAAAGAAAACCGTTATTACCCGACACATGATTTTAACATGGAATTATTAATAAATGGGTAATAAATGATCATATGTAAATTACATATGGTATTATATATATAAATATGGTTATATAATATATTTATAATAAATATATAATTATTATATATGAGGTTAAAATTTTTCTAAAGGAAGTCCAAACTTATGGTAAGGGATTTATGTGCAAGTTTTATTTTCTATGAGACACATTTCATATTCACCACATGTTACTTTTATGTGGTGTATATACATAACATTAATGTATTTTATGATGATTTTACTAGACATTATAGAAATTTACACATCTACATTAGCATACCTCTTTCACTAGATTTACAATTAAAAAGACTACTATAATGGTAAATGATTTTTAAATTAATTTTCCTTCTTTGAGACATATGTTATGTTATGCACCCATATTTCTTTTTGAAGGTTATACAATGAACCTTTGAAAATTTATATCACAAAACTCCCTCTATTAATAATATTTAATTTTTAATTTGGAATTATTGTTTAATGGGTCTTACAATTAAATGACACAAAAGTGGAAAGGGTTTTGTGTTACAAATTCATCATTTACTGGGATTATTTATGCTTATGTTTTTGATGATAAAATATTATGATCCATTTATCTAGAAACTCATTAATTTTATTCTCCTATGGTTATGTGATTAGAATATATATTTTTAATTTTTTTACTATCTTTATGTATTCACGATCTCAAAGGAATGTTTTTAAGAATAATCATATTTTTTCTCCCTTATATTGAAAACATATTTTTATTCCAACCCATGTTTTATAAATTTTTTTTTTAACATTATCCAAATTATTTATTAATGATATTTTTACCCCTGTTTAATTTCTAACAATTTTTTTAAATGAATATTTTTTTTGAAAACAAGGACCATTTATCTTTTACTAAAAATGTGAAATGAATCTTTGTTTTAACAAGTAAGTCTTGTAAAAAATTTATCACCATCTTTACCAAAAAATATTTTAAATCTTCGTTTATTTATATTAATGTATATTTTTAAAATAAATGATTTTGAAGAGGTTTTGTGTTTTAAAAATTATTTTTCAAATCAGAATGAATATTTCTCTTAAGAAATATTTTAAATTATTTTTAAATCTACAATTATATGTTTCCAATGTTTTTTCAAAGAAAAGTATTTTGAGAATGTTTTATGTTAAAAAAACTGATTTCTAAAGTGGAAAATCATTACCCCATGACATGTTCCATGTATTCATTTAAAATGATTTTCTATCCAAGTTGAAATCATATTATGTTACTTAATATTTATTGTGGATATAATCCAAAGAAAAAATATTTATTATTTATTAGGATGGTTTTTTTTATGATGACCATATATTTATGAAACCCTTTTTTCTTACACGGATTATAAGATGATATAAGTTTTATGAAACCTATTTATCTTCAATGGGTTTAATCATGTTAATTTTTTTAAAAACTATATCTTCTATGGATTATATCATGTTATAATTCTTATTAAACCCACTACTTTATCTAAGGGTTGTTATATGAGGATATGTTTATGAGACCCATTTCTTTTCATGGGTTTTTATATGATTATTTTTTATGATATTATGCTACATGTATTTATTATTTTCATTATGTTTTGGGTGGGAATTATATCTACTTCCCAAGAATTGGTTAATGATTAATGTTATATAATCTCAAAGGGTACAATGGAGGTTATCCCAAGCCTTAAATAGGGTATATGTGATGTTATCCAAAGTTAAAAAGAGGGTACATGGGAGGTTATCGTAATCCCAAAATAGGGTACACAAGAGGTTATCTTGAGACCCAAATAGGTTCATGGGTGGTTAGCATGAGACCAACATGTTATAAATTTCTTGGCGGGTGTCCATCAAATGATATTGTATATAATTATTTATATGTCATAAATCTATGTCTAATACGAATGTTATGATCTCATGGATCATATTTTTTGATTTCCTTATAATCTAATGCCAATTTTCAATAAGGACACATAGTGATCCTCTAAGACCATGCCATAGAGACTAAATAGTGCTATCAAATTTAGAATAGAGTATTTGAGACTACCATATTTATCTTGGATGTACCATGAATAATGAGAGTGACCCACATGTGCTTCATATGCATGATTTTCCTACATGTATTACATGCAATTAGAAATACATTTTCTATTGACTCTTTCTTCCTCAATGGGCATGGAAAGTTTTGGAATTATAATATTGTGGATTTTTTTCTTGTTGGTGTGAGTCTAATAAAAACATATTAACCACACATTTCAAAATTTTGATGAGATATTTAGGACCCCATAAAATATATAATAAATATATAATAATGGAAGAAAATACATGATTTTTCATTATACCGCTCTTGATACCCTAAAAATAATATAATTACAATATTAATTCACTAAAAAACCAAGGATTATAAATTTTACAAATGATGTAACCCATATTCAATATGAATTTATAAAATTAATTCCATATTTAATAGAATTTATATAAAAAAAGACCAAATTAACATATTTGTTGACCTTAAAAGCCTTATTGTCCATTGTAGTTTGTTATAGTTATAGATGATTCAATAAGTAATGTATTGTTTTACCTCCTAAAGAAATAATATAAGGTGTTCAAGGTGTTTATTTGATGGAGGGACATTGTTGAAGAAAACCAAAAAGTAATCTCACATTCACAATGTTAGATAACAGTTGAGAATTTAACAGTAGGGATTTTGTAATGTATTACTGGAGAGAGGAAATAAGGTTTGTGAAAACATCCCCTTGAATGATTGAATAAAATGTATAAGTATTGTAGTTTAATTAAAATTTATTGAGTAGGATATGAGTATGAGTCCACATTCAATAATTTCAAAAGAAATGTGAATTAAAGAATTCAATTGTGTAGAAAATATCTTGAATAGATTTTATTTTCTCCGTTGAACATGATATTCCAAAATTGATGTTGTGTAAAAATACAGTGGATATTAATTATCTGAATGTTATTATAAAACTCACTCCAAATGTAACACCCCGAGCTTCCACGATACGCTTGTCATTCAATAATGCAATATCTTGCATTGTACACAACATCGAGTTCTAACACAACGCAACCAATCAAAGTAGACTTTATGAATAGTAATACCCACCTTTTGAAATTATATAAATTTTATATTTAAAAATGGACTTCATTTTTGTATTTGGAATATCAATATTATCCTAGGTTAAATTTTTTGTAATTTTCTGAGAACTTCCATTTTTTATGAATAGTGAAAAATACTTAAAAACAAATTTTTTAATCAAAATAATTTATAGTGATAAATTATAATATTGAGTGGTTTTAGAGTATAATTAGAATATATTTTTACCATTTTATCCAATGGTTTTCATTAGAATTAATTTCACTTTGAAATAGGACATAAACAATTGTCAATCTTTTGATATATATTGTTTCTTAAAAACATGCTATTTGTTGTGACAGCATGAATTAATTATACAATTAATTAATGAAACTTATATGTCTGGAATTTCCTAAAATAGAAATAATTTTTGAATTCAGAATATCAATTATATCTTAGGGTGAAATTTTGGCATTGTTCTGAAAAACATCAATTTTTGATGAATAGTGAAACCACTAAGTGGTAGTTAAAAAACTGATTTTTCTTTTAAATGAAACATTACCACTTCTGTGATTTGATTTTCAAAAATCCGACATACAAGGTTGTCATTAGGAAGTAAAATGTTGTTCAATGGTATTAAAATAATTTTTTGGTGAATAGTAACTTTTAAGTTTAATTAATCGTGATTAATGGTAATTAGTGAAATTTAAGGTAAAAATGGTATTATAAAAATATGAAAATACCTTTACACTTGTCCTACCCCTATTGGATGAGTCATGGCCAACCATGAAAATACATGGGTCAACTTGGGGACCCCATGGATCCACTCTGATAGGAAAATGACAATAAAAACTTTTTATTTAATGTTAAAATTAGAATGTCGCAAACATTAGTTTTTTTACTAAAACAATTTTTAAGTGGGGTTATAAAAGTCATATTTTTGACTATAAATATTCATTAGAAATATAAAAATACTTCCTACATCATAATATTTGTTTTATAATTTTTAGACATTAAATAAATTAAATTATTTATGACACCATGATGATGCATCGATTACCTCATTAATTAACGATTTAAATAAAATGAAACGATAATGTAAAATCTAAGGTTTAAACATGTCAAAAACCTATTGTTTGAGTATATTTAAAACCCTTATCACCTTATACTGGAAATATAACATTTTAGGACCTTTATAATCCGAAAATAATTTCATAATAATGTAACATTTCAATCCTTCCAAGAGTGCCCCTCCTCTCCTCTTATAAAGGCCCCCACCTCTACCACCTTATTCACACCATCAAACCATTTGTCTCGGCCAAACTCTGACCAAATACTCTCTCAAATTCCCTCTATTACTCCTAGAAGACTCACTTTGGTCAGAAGTCTTACCAAGGAAGCCTTTGGCTCAAATCAAAAAGAGTTACCCGATTTTAAGGTAATGTCTTCACTTATGTTATTTTGTTTTATTTTGCTTCTCCAAACCCTTAAACTCTTTTTATTAATATCTTTTGTAACAAAAAAAGTATCCTCAATATACTAGGATTTTGTTATAATAATTATTCGAGCTACACTTACACACACCTACATCTAATGGTTAAAGAACACACTGTTTCTCTGGATGGTGAATTTCTGCCTCACGAAACGATGATTGTTCAACACTCATATAACACCTTCAAAAGTGGCCATTAATATATCACTATATTTATATATGATATATAATATGTTTATGTTTTACTTATGCTTCTGTATTTTTCATTTATGGCATGCCTTTTTGGTTTCCATTATTGGTAAACACGATATTTTCATTTTAGGAAGTGCGGACTACCGCCCCCTCAAAGTGATTTGAATCGTTAATGCCATATGTGGGATGTATAAAGGATGGAGTAAATGGTATTATACATTATATTAAAATTTAATTATATTATACCTTTATATTATTATAACTTCATTCCATTGAATATGAAATAGAAATGAAAGTAGCGTTCATGCGTAGGTACGACTTACCGTCTCCATGAAAGGTGCTTTTAATTTCTTACCTCTAAATGTTATATAATATTATAAATGAATGTATATACTGGATATATATTATGTGTATGATATCTACATCATGAATATAATTATGGATATAATGGATATTTTACCACATGAACAACTTGTAATTATAAGAAGTTTATTTTTGACCCATGTACCAAAGATCGACAAAACGTCCGTTATTAACTTAAATGACTACCTAATTTTCGTAACATTGTAATAAGTGAAATAAAAGGGGATAATGAAATTGAGAAATGTTCTTAAGCATGTATATATTAACTCTAGTTTATTATTCAGGAGGTTAAAGAATGGTCGAGTGAAGTCGGAAACGAGGTAAGGGAACTTCTTAACCCAATTTCCGTTCTTTGGGTTAATCTCCTACATTCAAATTATGTCATGATATTACTATGTCCTATCTTGTATTTGTACATTATTTATGTGTAATTATATTGAATACACATAATAGATCTATTTTATTTAAAAAAATGATCTTGGTAAGGACTTCGTCTCAATCTCTTTTCATTGAGGCATATTTTGTTTTATACACAACTTTCTTTTATACGGTGTATAAACCCCTTTGACATTTATGTTTATTCAAAAGGAATTCTTTTTATACGAAGAGTTTTAATAAATGACAAAAAGGAATGTTTCTCTTTCCATACATATGCGGTGACAAGGACTTCTCTGTTGCCATGACCATTAGTTGAGTTTCAGCTTCCTCTACAAGCCATAACTTTTTTTAAATGAAAAATAAATACAAAGTTTTAATTTTCTTTTATTTTGGTATTGAAAATGGTTTTGAAAGTGCTTTTATTATATAAATGTGTTGTATTGATATATTGTGATTTAAATGTGGACATTTTATGTTTCATTTATGCATGTTTTATGTGATACGATTATGTTATAATTTATGATATGTTTAAACCTGTTCATATGAGGAATGCATTGGACTTAATAAGTGACGGGTGGAGCCCGCTATAGCTCATCGATGCATCAGAAGGTCTCATGAGACAAACTAGTGTATTTTCATGAGGCCTTGACAAAATCATATTTGTGGTCTTGGCACGAGGCATTGGCTACATGGTTATGATAGTCTGGCATTATGCATTCCATCATTTTGAAAGTGGTTATTGATATTGCATGTGATTATTGACTAGTAGAATATCCATGTGAGTAAGTAAATCACATTATTTAATTTTATTTTTACCATATTATAATGATGTTCAAGTTAAAAAAGGGTTTTTTAGTTATTCATTGTCTTAAATGTTAATTTTTATTTATGAAAGCTTCTGCAATATTGTTATCCTTACTGAGCATCTGAGCTCACCCCTTTCAATGTATTAATATTTTCTAGGATGTGAAGAAGTATTTTATGAATGACCTGCTGGGATAGTCAAAAGAGGATATGAGTGTGGACTATGAAGACTTTGTTATTGTAGGTTTTCACTTTATGACGTAATGTAACATTTATGAATGTATCTAGTGTTTCCAAGGCTACTAAACTAATCAGTCTTTCGAGACTTGATCTTTTGTGATCATGCCAATGTTACGAAGTAAGGCACTGATTCTGGGTAGCTGGGGTCGGGGCATTACAGTTGATATCAGAGGCAGTTTAGTACTAACCTTGGAAGCTAGATTTTGATAAACTCTGATTATAGAAAAAATCCCAAAAATAGACTTTGAGGATTAGTATAGAAGAACTTCCTATAATTTTGGTATTATAGAGATTTTGTGAGTTTTATGATCAATACATCTCTGTCTAGATACGAGCAGGTAGAGGTGGCTCTGGCACAAATGTACCTAGGGGTGAAACCCGAAAACACCACCTTGAGCTAGACTCGAACAGGAACTGGTGCACGACAACGAGCCTTGCTGCACTATTGGTTACGACACTCCCAGGAGATATGACTAGGATAATTCTCATTTTCATTACAAACCACTATGAAGGGTTATGAGTATATACTTCCTCAAAGAAAACATTTTTATGATTATGGATTATATCCATAAATATTTCAATTTATGTTAAGTATTTTAAAAGTGTGGAATTATGTATTTTGATTCATAAACTAATCTAGTTTATGCCATTGTTCAGAAATGGCGCCTAGTGGAAGGAATGGAAACCGTATCAACGAAAAAACTCCATGTAGGGATTTCCCTCCTGCTCAAGATAATTATTGTGGAGCTGGAGATAGGACTGGTTCTGATCAACTTATTACCATACTGGGACAACTCACTCAGGTTATGAATAATAACCTTACTCATATAGAGCACCCTGATCCGCAATGTGGAGGATTAATGTTATACCGCTTCATGAGGAAACAACCACCATCATTTAATGGGGGTACAAATCCATTAGTAGTTGAGAAATGGTTAAATTTTTAGAGAAAATATTCCACGGCTTGGGGAGTAGCGAAAGGGAGAAGGTTGTATTTGCAGTCTACCACCTCACTGGAGATGCCAATCAATGGTGGTCGCTGATTCAAAACACAAAGGAAGATGAAGAAGTATCAAGTATGGAATGGAGGGAGTTTAAAGACATTTTATTAGAAAAATAATCTCCACATGACCATCGAGTAGATATGGAAAGGCAATTTCTGAGTCTGAGGCAGAAGGAGGATGAGAATGCCACAAAGTATGAGGCTAACATTACAAGGTTTGCGAGGCATGCTGTAGATTATATACGTAACCCAAGAAGTAATATTGATCATTTCTTTGATGGGTTAAAACCGTTTCTACGTTGAAAATTAGTATCACAATCTTTCTCAACATGCGAAGATACAGTCGCGTGTTCTATCAAGACATAAAAGGAATTCTCTAAATGTTATGACAATAAAGCAAGATAAGAAGAGAATTGTGGAATAAGAGACAGATAAAGGGAAAAAGGGAAATAAGGATTTTACATTATGCAATAATTTTGGGAAGAATCACCACGATACCTGCCTAAAAAGAATGGAAGTTTGTTATAAATGTGGAGAAAAAGGTCACCAGGCTCGTGATTGCAAGGGAAAGAAAGAGGCTATCAATGTTGAATGCTACAATTGTAGGGAAATGGGGCATTATGCAAATGAATGTCCTAAGCATTAGGGAAACATACCTCAGAAAAGGCCAAGGGATCTAGGCCAATATTATGCTATTACTACAGTTGATGTGGAATAATTGAAGTATTGGTGCTTTTGGACTCAAGGATTATATTCTTTTTATAAGAATAATGATATATATATATATAAGGATTATACTGCAATACTTTTTATTTCATTAATGTTTTAATATGATGAATGTAATCATATTTTTAGTATGTGAAAAAAGAGAAACTTTAATTTGTTTGGGGAATCTGATGTTACAATTGATTTTAGAATTTAGAGACCTTTTAGAGAAAGTCTGGACAGAGGTATTGTGGATAACTATAAAGGTTGGAATGTATTAAGTTGATATTTGGATATTATAGTTTAAGGTTAAAACATTTCTAAAGATTATTTTTTGGAATATTATAATACTATAGTTTTAGGAAAAGGACATCCTACAGGGTGGGGAAAAAACCGTTGCGTCGGACAAAGCTGTAGGAATCGAACCCACAACCATAGTGCGACATGCCTTTATTACCTACCACTAGCCTAAAGGAAGTCCCTGGTTATTACAAAATAGTTTTCCTAATCTAAATGGTATGTGGTAATATTTAGAACCTTATATAATAAGGGTAAATAGAATATTTTTGAGTTCTGTTACCATTTGGAGTGAAAGATGGGTTTGTGGTAAAATTTTATTAATGAAAGTCTACACGACAAGTAAGTATATTTCCTTACATTCTTAGTAAATCTCTTAAATAAATTCCTCAACTTTATGAAAGGTAACTTAAAACAAAAACGTTACCGGTTAACTTTTCTAACTTGGGATTCAATGATCGTTTAACCAATCAAAAGTTTGCGATTTTCTTATTGTTAACTTTCTCCTAATCCTTTTTTCTACAACTCTCCATCAGACCTTGCTAGTTTGTTTTTCTTCCATATAAATATTTTCATAGAATCCTAGTATGGGCTATCCCCGGGTGACCTTTGTACTTCTCTTTCTTTCTTTTAATGTTATATTTTTATTAACCTTATTTTCAATGTGGGTTTTCCACACAGGTATTTTCTATTTTCAACCTTTTTTTTTCAAAGAATAATTTCAAATTGCGAGGATGTAATTTATTGAAGGAGGGGAGAATGTAACACCCCAAGCTTCCACGATACGCTTCTTATTCAATAATGTAATAGCTTGCATTGTACGCAACTTCGAGTTCTAACACACCGAAACCAATCAAAGTATCCATTATGAATAGTAATACCCAAATTTTGAAATTATATAAATTTTATATTTCAAAATGGACTTCATTTTTGTATTTGTAATATCAAAATTATCCTATGTTAATTTTTTTTAATTTTCTGAGAACTTCCATTTTTTATGAATAATGAAAAATAATTAAAAACAACTTTTTTAATAAAATTAATTTATAGTGATAAATTATACTATTGAGTGGTTTTAGAGTATAATTAGAATATATTTTTACCATTTCGTCCAGTGGTGTTCATTATAAATAATTTCACTTTGAAATTGGACATAAACAATTGTCAATCTTTGGATATATATATTGTTTCTTAAAAACATGCTATTTGTTGTGACAACGGGAATTAATTATAAAATTAATTAATGAAAATTATATGTTTGGAATTTCATAAAATAGACATAATTTTTGAATTCGGAATATCAATTATAACTTAGGGTGAAATTTTGGCATTATTCTGAAAAACATCAATTTTTGATAAATAGTGAAACCACTAAGTGGTAGTTAAAAAACTAATTTTTATTTTAAATGAAACATTACCACTTCTGTGATATGATTTTAAAAAATCCGACATACATGGTTGTCATTAGGAAGTAAAATGTAGTTATATGGGATTAAAATACTGTTTTTGGTGAATAGTAACTTTTAAGTTTAATTAATTGTGATTAAAGGTAATTAGTGAAATTTAAGTTAAAATGGTATTATAAAAATATGAAATACCTTGAAACTTGTCCTACCCCTATTTTATGAGTCATGGAAGACCAATACAATCCATGGGTCAACTTGGGGACCCCATGGAGCCACTTTGGTAGGAAAATGACATTAAAATCTTTTTATTTAATGTTAAAATAAGAATGTCACAAACATGAGTTGTTTTACTAAAACAATTTTTAAGTGGGGTTATAAATGTCATATTTTTGACTATAAATATTCATTATAAATATAAAAATATTTCCCACATCATGATATTTTTTTATAATTTTTAGACATTAAATGAATTAAATTATTTATGAAACCATGATGATGCAGCGATTACCTGATTAATTAATGATTTAAATAAAATGAAAAGATAATGTAAAATATAAGGCGTAAACTTGTCAAAAGCCTATTGCATGAGTATATTTAGAACCCTTATCACCATAGCCTAGAAATATAACATTGTAGGACCTTTAAAATCCGAAAATCATTTTATAATAATGTAACATTTCAATCTTTCCAAGAGTGCCGCTCCTCTCCTCTTATAAAAGGCCCCCACCTCTACCACCTTATTCACACCTTAAAACCATTTGGATCGGCCAACCTCTTCCCTAATACTCTCTAACATTCTCTCTATTACTAATAGAAGCCTCAATTTGGGCATAATTCTTCCCAAGGAAGCCTTTGGCTCAAATCAAAAAGAGTTACCCGATTTTAAGGTAATGTCTTCACTTATGTTATTTTGTTTTATTTTGCTTCTCCAAACCCCTAAAATCTTTTTATTCATATCTTTTGTAACAAAAATAGTATCATAAATATTCTAGGATGTTTTTATAAGAATTATTCGAGCTACACTTACACACACCTACATCTAATGGTTAAAGAACATACTGTTTCTGTGGATGGTGAATTTCTGCCTCACGAAACGATGATTGTTCAACACTCATATAACACCTTCAAAGGTGTCCATTAAGATATCAATATATTTATATATGATATATAATATGATTATGTTTTACTTAAGATTCTGTATTTTTCATTAATGGCATACCTTTTTGGTTTCCATTATGGGTAAACACGATATTTTCATTTTAGGAACTGCGGACTACCGCCCCCTCAAAGTGATTTGAATCGTTAATGCCATATGTGAGATGTATTAAGGATGGAGTAAATGATATTATACATTATATTATACTGGAATTATATTATAACTTTATATAATTATAACTTCATTCCATTAAATATGAAATATAAATAAAAGTAGCGTTCATGCGTACGTACGACTTACTATCTCCATGAACAGTGCATTTCACTTCTTATCTCTAAATGTTATGTAACATTATAAATGAATGTATATAATGGATATATATTATTTATATGATATCTATATCATGAATATAATTATGGATATAATATATATTTTACCACATGAACAACTTGTAATTACAAGATGTTTATTTTTGACCCAAGTACCAAAGATTGACAAAACGACCATTATTAACTTAAATGACTACATAATTTTCGTAACATTGTAATAATTGATATAAAAGGGGATAATGAAATTGGGAAATTTTCTTAAGAAAGTAGAGATTAAATCTAGTTTATTATTCAGGAGGTTAAAGAACGGTCGAGTGAAGTCGGACACGAGGTAAGGGAACTTTTTAACCCAATTTCCATTCTTTAGGTTAATCTGCTACATTCAAATTATGTCATGATATTACTATGTCATATCTTGTATTTGTACATTATTTATGTTTACTTATATTGAATACACATAATATATCTATTTAATTTAAAAAAAATTATCTTGGTAAGGACTTCGTCTCAATATCCTTTCATTGAGGCATATTTTGTTTTATACACAACTTTCTTTTATACGGTGTATAAAACCCTTTGACTTTTACATTTATTCAAAAGGAATTATTTTTATATGAAGTGTTTTACTAAATGAAAAAAAGTAATGTTTTTCTTGGCATACATATGAGGCAACAATGACTTCTCTGCTGCCGTAACCATTATTTGAGTTTCAGCTTCCTCTACAAGGCATGACTTTTTTTTAAATGAAAAATAAATTCAAAGTTTTAATTATATTTTATTTTGGTATTGAAAATGGTTTTGAAAGTGTTTTTATTATATCAATGTGTTTTATTGATATCTTGTTATTGAAATGTGGACATTTTAGGTTTCCTTTATGCATGTTTTATGTGATACGATTATGTTATAGTTTATGATATGTTTAAACCTGTTCGTATGAGGAATGAATTGGACTTAATAAGTGACCGGTGGAGCCCGATCTAGCTCCTCGATGCATCGGCAGGTCTCATGAGACAAACTAGTGTCTTGGCATGAGGCCTTGACAAAATATTATTTGTGGTCTTGGCACGAGGCCTTGGCTATGTGGTTATGATAGTCTGTCATTATAAATTCCATCATTATGAAAGTGGTTATTGATATTGCATGTGATTATTCGACTAGTAGAATATCAATGTGAGTACGTAAATGGAATTATTTAATTTTATTTTTGACATATTATGCTGAAGTTCAAGTTTAAAAAGGTTTTTGTTTTATTTATACATTTCCTTAAATGTTAATGTTTATTTATGAAAGCTTCCACAATATTGTTATCCTTACTGAGCATCTGAGCTCAACCCTTTTAATGTTTTAATATTTTCTAGGATGTGAGAAAGTATTTTATGAATGAACTGCAGGGATAATCAGAAGAGGATATGAGTGTGGACTATGGAGACTTTGTTATTGTAGTTTTTCACTTTATGATGTAATGTAACATTTATTAATGTATCTAGTGTTTCCAAGGCTACTAAACTAATCGGCCTTTAGAGACTTGATCTTTTGTGATCATGCCAATGTTACGAAGTAATGCACTGACTCTGGGTATATGGGGTCAGGACGTTACACCAAACTATGCAGATTCCTCAGATTAGGAAAAACTTGAATAAAAAGTCTAAATAATGTTTCTTTTTTATGTATAAAAATGAAAAATATGGTTTCCAAATTTTGAATAATTATTCTCTTAAATTATAAGAAGCTCATAAGTTTTCTCCAATGAGTTGGTCTCATAGAAAGACCAAAAGTTTGTAGAGAATAGTTTTTAGAATAAAGAATAAAAATACTATATCCAAGTCGATATGAATGGAATCTCTAAAATCACATTGGTTTTAGAAATATTAGTAAATAAAAGATATAACATAGAGGATAAAAACTATGGATTCTTAAAACACTCATATTTCATGCATGTTTTCAAAAATGATTAAAGGATTTTAAACTATTTGAAAGAAAATGTCCATCTAATACAGTAATATATTAAAAAGGTAGAGTTTTTAATTAAAGGAATGCAAAGATCTAAAGATGAATTAAATTTTTTTCTTTTAATGAGTAATTTTTGGTATGAAATTTTTTCATTAATGCTTTCTATAATTTTTTAATAATTTTTAGATAAAACTATTTCCATGCTAGTAAATACCTAAAACATTTTCCATCTATCCATTTATCTAGACTACAAGAGTCTAGATGGGATAACCAACCATAGCGAGATCCATTACAAAGATTAAAGAGGAGAGAAGGCCCATAGTGATTACTATATACATAGTTTGGGCCTAAGAATTCATGAGAGAAGTGATGAGGTTAGACCATAGTTTGTGTGTGCATGTGAATCTTGGAGTCCACCTTAGTGTAGGATTCTAAGCCATGAACCACATGATATTTATTATAAATTCTCACCATGACCAGGTGTGAATCCAATGCGATAAATATTATCTTATTTACTATTCATAATTAATGAACTGACACCACTATACTTCAGTCACAAGACCCCATGCACCTAAACACAATAAAACACCGCTCTAAACCATTTTTGCCACATATCATCATTGGAAAAAACAATTACTTCCCACCAGAGAGCTCCAACCATGATTTGTTTGCTAATTCTAAGGTTGAGTATCACCATGGATACCCTCAGAGGCATTTTTGGAGAACTATGAAGACATTTTGGAAAGGGATAATTCCATACATAATAAATATACACCACTACGACCATTGTGCTGGCTAAAGGTATCGAGTAAGATAAAAACAACATTTATATTTAAATATATCCATTTCATCACTTCCACATCACCTATCTGAGTCATGTATGCATCCCATGAATGAACTAATCCATAGACCTACATGACATTGTCCACTATAAAATAGAAAACCTGATAAAGTAGGTGTTTTAAATTTTACACCTCACAACTCAGTGTATTGTTTACAAAAAAAAAGATATCTTAAATATCCTATAGAGGACTTCAAACACATCCTTGAATATGGAAGGATGAAGGGAATTCCCACTCAATAAATAGAGGGGGTTTTCTGCCGCGAAAATGAGTTGAATGGCTATAGTAGGAGATCTCAGTTAATGATTTTGGTTTTCTATTTTTATTTTATTTTATTTTGATTATTTTATTTTAAACATTTTTTAAAAGAATTATTTTTTCCAATAAATTTATGGAAATAGTTTTGAGAAAAAAGTCATCAATCCATCCATTTAATTATTCTACTTCTTATCATCTTATTCTTCTATTTTATTTTATTCTTCTTCTTCTTCATCTTCTTTTTTTATATTTTTATATCTTATACCCACAGTTCAATCTGTTTTATTTTATTGTTCTTATTATCCACATATCTATCTTTTATTCTTTTTTATTTTTATTCTAGTACTGTATTTATTTCTTCGTCTATTTAAATGTTATTTTTTCATCCATACCTCTCTCTAATTCCTTTTATATTACTTTATTCTCTTATTCTCTTCATTATTTCTATTAGGAAATCTTATCCTTGATAATATAGGTCTTAATCAAGGATTTTACTAGGGGAGTTTGGTGGTGGTTCATTAACTATTCTCTTAAATTTTAATGTTTTATTTATTTATTGGTCTGAAAGGGTGAAGTGAATAGCTGTGGTGATTTTCCACCACTACGCTAAACTGAAACTTATTTATATGCTTTTATTTTAATATTTCCCCTCACATATACTTGTCTTAATCTCTTCATACAATGGAGTTGAGCCATTTAGTGGATGAAACAAAATACGATGGATCTAGGCCCTTGGAGGCTTCCCACTTGTGATTAATGTGTCTCATTAAATTTGATTAAAGGTGGTGGTGGGATTTAGTTTTATTTAATCATTCAAAATTCAAAAAAAAAGAATAGTAATTCATGTATGTGATTTTAAAATTGTACTATCAATCTAAATTTAAACTACTAATGATAATAATGGTGAAACCCATAAACCAGACCATAAATGACAATTTTTTTTATTGCTAACTATATTATGTCATTCCATGTCAATTTAATTTAAAAATACTTTCTTTCATTTAAATTTTATTATTTTGAGAAAATAATAAAAATAGTAAAAAGAAATATTTTTTAGTTTTATTATAATCAATAAGTATTAAAACATGAAGCTCATCAAGTGTGATGAGCCTAGTCAACAACCATTGCACACTAGGAAAAATTTACCATGAAGTGGTCAGATCACAAGTAGAGCCTTCCCTAGATGCTCCCAAAATTTATTAAGAATGTAAAGACATGGATTTTTGGTGGATTTTTTTTAAAATACATGGGAATTTTACAAGTCTGCAGTTTTTGACGAAGCTTGATTCCAAGGCCTGGTGTGCGTTGAATCAATTTCTGAAGTTTTGCTGGGTATGTTCAGAAAACGTGTGAGCAGGATTTTTTAACTTTTGAACCAGTGCTCGGAATTGAAATCTGAGGGCACCGTTGAACTCACAATGTCGGTGATTTCTTAGTAAGACCTTCACCGCAGTTGCGTTTTAACATTATTGGGAGATAGATTTGGGGGTTCATTATTTAAGTTAAATAAAAATAAGGTGATAGCTTATTTTTATTTCGTGGTGGTTATAATCTCCAAGGGGAGGTTGGAGGTGGGGACAACCACACCATAACTGCCCATGAGAGGTTATGGTGGTGGGTCACACCTGCACATAACCTCTTTTGAGAGGATATTTATTAGTGGGGACCACCTGGTCTTTAAACCCATTGGAACCCCCAATTAAGTGGTAAAAATCTCCACCTTCCACCATCAATTAATTGTGCCAACCCATGTATTTAATTAATTAAACACTCTCTCCTTTATTTATTTAGAACCTTTTGAAATATTTTGAATTTTTCCAACTCCCCAATTAATATGCCAACGCTCGTGTCTTAAATTTGGTGGAGTCGGGTTATTAAATTAATCTAATTCAAATTTTGTGCCAACAAAATTAATAGGATTCTAACTCTATTACTTTGTTTGAAAAACCTTTTGTTGGAGCATTGGAGAACCCATAGATAATTCTCTCTCAACTATGAACACCCCATTCTAACGAAGACAAACGAACACCTTTCATCGTTCTTTGACCAACCTAAATAGAAGGAGACGACCACGAAGAATTCCAACTGTCACAAACCAGGCCGGATCGTCATCTGACTCGGCACCCGAACCGATGTGCAACATGGCCCGAAGGGCGTTCCTGATCCCCACAGGCTGGAAACTAGTGCTGGGCATCAAAACAAACCAGTTGGGAATGGTTTGGCCCATGAAAATGTTAAATAAACATAAACTGAAAAAGAAGATAAATAAAGGAAAATAAATTGAACAACGTGGAAGTGGAGAATGGAATAAACAAAGAAACGTGACATACCTTAGGTGACCATGTGGGTCACCACGGTACGACAACCACACTCACTCCCAAGAGGGATCCATGACTGAAACCTTCAATTGAAAAGTAAAGTAGGCGTGAGCACCTAGATACTCAGTAGGAAAGCCAAAATATAACAACGTCCTATGCCTCCACCTTTATTAATAAATCCATCTATGCCAGTTTGAAAATAAGATATAATAAAATAATGTTTTCCCTTCTTTTCAAATTCATGTAATGAGTTTTCATTTTCAAATAAAGCATTTCACTCTTACTACATTTTCAAAATAGGTTCCAAGCGTGCATTAACATTTCAGAATGAAAAGAAACCAGTTTGGAAAAAATGTGATTTTTTACAAATAAGACATTAGGTATGAAACAACTGAAAAGGAAGTTACATCACAAGCATCATGTTACAAATGAGCACTATGGGTAATCCCAATAGGTAGATAGAACAAGTAGGAACCTGGAGACCTCATACCTCGGTGAAACGTGGCTTAGAAGACCATGACCCTTAGAAAACGTGGCTTAGAAGGCCACGACCCTCGGAAAACGTGGCTTAGAAGGCCACAACCATTAGAAATTCATATGTTTAGTTAGTGTTGTTGCGTGAATCCTGCTAGACAAATCGGGATGAACCCTTGCCGTGTCATCTAGCATACTATTCTTGGTCACCCACCTAGATTCCCAGGTTTCCCATGGTGATCTATTTCAAGTGGTGGCAAGTTTTCTTTATCAAGCAAACATACAAGTACATTGCACATTCTTTATCTAAAACCCATTCAAACACTCATCACTACTCTCCCTACTTAAGTGCATTCCCCCTCTTTACATCACACAATCACGCACAAGCCTTTTCACTATGCACATATCACAAACCACTGATTAACACTTGCATCACATTTTATTTTCAAATTAAGGGGAATGACTCAAAAGGGGTTTTCTATTTTCGCAAACCAAATCTTAAAGTGCCAAACATGCCTCAATATAGGTTTTTCTATTTCATAAAACATTCTTAAGATGCCAAACATGCTTAATTACAAAAATGGAACACTTTTTTCAATCAACCATCCAATAGGCCAAACACCTTTGGAAATACCTCTTACCAATTCAAAACCACTTAAGAAATAAATTTCTCAATAAAAGTCACTTAAGACCAACGACTTTGAAATATATTTCAATTTTCCAATACAAGGCATAATAGTTTCTAGCAACCGAAATCAGGTTCCATAGCATGTGTATATAGAATGGTGTAAAACATGTTTTTAATACAATCAAGAAATTATGAATTTCAAATTAAACGCTTAGTTATAGGGGACCAACCACAAACTTGTCGCTATTCTCCGATGGCCACTCGAACCGACACTAGGCACATACACACACATGCATTTATACATATAGATATACGCACCCCTAGCTGCATTTCACATATTCCCCATGCCATGAGGGAATATGTACAAAGGGGGCACATATATATATATATATGTCTTACCCTATGCATGTACATGTAGGATGTCTCGACATGCACGACCAAAACCAACGAAGCAAGGCGCAACACACAACACATATAATTTAATAAAACCATTAAACACTTAAAAAATCCATAAAGTGTTTCAAATTAACACATCAAGGTTTTGCACCAATGACGCGCCACTTACATAACTCATAAAACTCATTGAAAATATTAAAAGAAAAGCACAAAACAATTTTACCATTTCCAAAGGCCATTTCAAATCGTCAGATAAACCAGATCCAATTCCAAAACATGCATTACATTGTTTAAACCATTTCCAAAACAAGTTTTTCACCATCCAAACAATTAAAATAAATCATTATGAAATTTATAAAACAACCCAAGGAAACACCTCACTAACTCACACAGAGAAAATACCCGAAATTCCCTCTTTAGAAACAAACGCACACTAAAAACCTTTACACAATTTATTTAAAACAATTTCGCGTCCTTAAAAATTATTTAAGGTATCATTATAAATTTTCATAATCCAATTTTTTAAAGAGTATAACACAGCTTTGAACACAAAACCAACTTCAACCTTCTTTCATTACCACATGCACAGAACTCCACATTAAGAACACAATATTTACCATTTATACAAAATAATAAACTAACTACACAAATTAAAAAACACTATCAATTGACCAAATACAAAGTTCTCAATAGAAACACACTCATACCATAATAACACATAGCCAAACAAAACAAACTCAAACTAAATTATTTTAAAAACTAGTTTCACACCAAACAAAAATTATTAAGGAACATGAAAAATTAATTAAACATGGAAACTAATTCATCAATAAACACAATTTTCACTAAATAAAAATTAATTAAAGAAAATCCTAAATTAATTAAACAGGCAAATTAATTGATCAAACAAAATTTATATGCGGAGACACTTACCATCAATGTAGAAACATCGAATTCCGTTGAAAAACATTGATCACGCGCCAAATGCATCACAAGAAACCATAATTTGACCCTAATTCAAGCATAAGAACCAAAATCAACAAAATCAAACCAAGAATAGAGAGCTTAAAAATAGAAAACCCTAATATGCAACTCTACTACAGGAAGAAGACAACCCGTGCTGGGGGTCGTGCACACAAGGGGAGTCCGGCAGGAGGTGTTGCGTGCCGATGGGAGTCGCTCGAGGGGGAGGGTGTCTTGTGAGTAGGAGGGGGAGGTCGTCAGTCACGGGGTGTGCCGGTGTGGCTCACCCAAGGCAGGCCGTGAGAGGGAGGAGGCCCGGCTGCGCAAGAAGGGAGCCGTCGCTGGAGGGAGGGAGGCGCGTCGGCGACTTCAGTTGGAGGGGGGAGAAGAGGAGCGGGAGGAGGGTGGGGGTAGCGCGAGCGGTGTGATGCAGGGATAGGGGGATGAAAACACGAAGCAGCGAGGGGGAGGAAGAGAGAATAGGGAGAAAGGAGAGAAAAAAAGGAGAGAAGAGGGGGAAAAAGAGAAGAAAAGAAAAATAAATAAATAAATAAATAAAAATATATTAAAATAAAGAAATAATAAAACAAATGAAACAAATAATATTAATATTAATACTCGTAATAACTTAATAAAAAATATAATAAACATAATAATAATATTACCATTAACCATAATAATAAAATTATTAATAGAAAAAAAAATCCATTTATTTTATTTGACATAATTTTGATTTTAATTTAATAAATTTTTAAACTTTAAGAAACCAAAAGACAAATAATAATAATAATAATAATAATAATAATAATAATGATAATGTTAACAATTTTATAAACATGTCAATAATTTAATATTCTAAGCCTAATTAAAATATTAACTAAAATAATAATAATAAAATTATTAACTTAGATAGGACATCGCGCACAATATCATGTGCGGGGTCGCGCGCATGGTTGCGTGTCTCAAAAACAACACATTCGATAACAAACAATCCCTTAGCAAAAATTAGGAACTGTGCAGGGCATGCATACGCTCACACGTTCGTATAAAAATGAGATTTTCTTTTAATTTAAAACCAGTTCAAAATGTAGTTCAAAAAAGAGACCCAAAATAATTAAAATAAAATAAAGCATTGGGTCGGGGTGTGACAATTCTTCCCACCATAAAAACTTTCTGCCCCCAGAAAGTCACCCAGCCAAACAAGGAATCAAACTCGAGTTTGAAATTGAACGAGGCCAACAAAATCAGGAACATGGTATGACTTTTCACTCCATCAGTCACACCCGACAAACTCTGAGGGAAACTGAGAAGAGAAGAACCATCAGGAAAAGAGGAGGGTTCTCCCCACCATAAGAACCCGACTAGCACAACTGACATTGAGACTCTTAGCATGAACTAACTCTGGAACTGCTAACTTGATCCAAGAGGGAACCGCTACACAAACCAAACCTCAAAAAAGGCACGACAAGATTCATGGTGAGTCTCCCCACCATTTAGGAACCGACTAGCTTAAACCAACCAGTCTAAACCGACATGAGAACTTCCAACCCAATCTAGAAACCACTGTGACATGAGAAAACCCACAGAAGAATTCTATCAAATAACGAACTTAACCACGACTCATCATTTCCAAAATAGATGTGCATCTCCGAAACGAGCATGTACTAAAACAAAACGGGTCAAATTTGAGGAGGCACAACTACTGGAATTACAAGAAAAAAAGATCACCATGCCTTTTTATAACCACAGTGTGGTATTCAAAGAACAAAGACCACAACGAGAAAAAGAGACCTTTGCGCCTCTTACAGAAAAACAGAACCTTCAAAGACGAGGAATCTTGGACTGAGAAATTTAGACTGTCACTATTTTAGCACTAGAGGAAAAAGTTAAACCAATGTGACCCACACCCAATGATTCCTGACTGTGTGAAAGGCTTCACTCCAAGACCTGTGGCTAGAGCTCTGATGTCTTGAAGCATCTACTGCCCCATAGTCAGGAGCTAACATCTGTCAGTCGAGACTCTTTCTGATGTTATCGCTAGCAGAACCTCTCTAAGTTCCCCAAATAGCCACACTGACAGGAAGTCTTCAATGGATGACGATGAGGCGACTTAAAGTACCCAAACCGGCCACACAAGAAGCAAACAAGAGAGTGGCCCGACTTATAGAATATGGATTTGAAAATAAAACTTGTCTGAGATGGGTTCCTCCGGATCACTCTCATAGAATGGGGAACCATCCCAAACACCAAAGGGAATCGATCCTTTAATAATAGACGAATACCCCACACAAGAGAAACTTTGACTGATTCTGTGACATTATCTTTGGAGAAAAGGGAACCAACTTCTTGAGATGCCCAACGTAGGCCTTCACTATTCGTTGGAATTGATGGACACTCACGAGCCTTGTCGCTTCCATCACCTTCGCTTCCACAAATATAAACCATCAAATGAGAGTGGTCATAAACACCTTCCAAGACATACCATCATGCAACGATGCTGGGATTATCTCCTCCACCAATCCCAAGTTGCACCTTCAAACGGACCTGAACCAACACAGGCTCTCTTAGCTTTATGAGTTCCCAATAACCTGAAAACACCAACGACTTCATCAATCTAGATCTCTACATTCAATAGATCATGATCGCCATGGAAGCTAGACAACGACTAAAAATAATTCAATTCCACCGCCCCGCTAAGGGTCTAGGTAGAACCAATAACTAGAAGAGGCTCACTAGAAACTTCTGGGACTTTTCTGGGTAGCATACTCAAAAACACGAAGCAAAAATTCGAATCAAAACTCATCATAAATCAAAATTCCACACCTCAATCACGAACAAAATCTCAAATTCAAATCACTATTCTAACCACAATTCAATATGTGAAAACCAAGAACCCACAAAAAAAAGAATACCCAACACGAAAAAAAGAACGCTAAACAATTTCTCACTCACTTTTCTAAACATTTGAAAAACCCTTATTGAAAACCATTTTTTCCAGCAAAAAGAACAACTTAAATACCCACCATTGGCATTCCACGAAGTCTCACACATACGTATCCTTGTGCTAGCTCAAGCACCCATCCACTCACAACACCAATTTCCCCACTTTCCACATGTGCACCTCAATGTGTGATCACTCATAGGAATACAAAGGGTCGATTAAGGACACTTCTCATTTCCATAACATACCATTAAGCACACAACACAAATTCCCAACCAATTTGAGAAAGTGACTTATCGTTAAAGAAATACATTTCCAATTTCCCAAGCATTTTCCAATTGACATTCCAAAAAGTGTTACGGAGACTCCAAAACAACTTCCAAAACACCTCCCATTTTCCCTTTTGAAACCACACATTCGTTAAAGGAAAAAAATGTCCATTTCAAAACCACTTTTCCACATTAACACCACATTCCCATTTTAAACCACCTTCACAAAATTCCATTTTCATTTTTGATATGTACTCACACCAACCAAAATGAAGGTTAAACATAACTCACATTAAAATATCCAAAAATAAGGGACTAATGGTTACACCAACCCGATAACATGGCTTAACAGGCCATGCTCCAAGCGAGCATCAACCATAGGAAGCATCTTGAACCGTGCAATCGTGCCTTACAAGGGTCTCTACTCCATGTAGGCTCGTCGCGTAACATCATATCACTTCCCTTGTCATCCCTCATCCACACATTCCAATCCAAAGAAGAAAATTGAAATCCCGAAATACCCCTGGAAACTTGAGTCTCGGGACGGTCAAGGGTTCATGACGTCCTTCCCACACCTACCTCTCGAGTCCCAACACACCTAATCACCAAGCTACTTGACAGCCCAAATATCAAGGGCAGCTCTGATACCATTTTTTCATGAACCAGGCTGGATCATCATCCAACTCGGCACCCGACCCGATCCGTGACATGGCCCGAAGGGAGTTCCCGATCCCCACGAGCTGGAAACTAGTGTCGGGCATCAAAACAAACCAGTTGGGAATGGTTTGGCCCATAATAAAGATAAATAAACATAAACTGAACAAGTAGATAAATAAAGGAAAATAAACTGAACAACATGGCAGTAGAGAAAGGAATAAACAAATAAACGTGACATACCTTAGGTGACCCTGTGGGTCACCATGGTACGACAACCACACTCTCTCCCAAGAGGGATCCAAGACTGAAACCTGCAACTAAAAATTAAAGTAGGCGTGAGCACCTATATGCTTTGTAGGAAAGCCAAAATATAACCATGTCCTATGCCTCCTCCTTTATTAAGAAATCCAACTATGCTAGTTTGAAAATAAGATATAATAAAATAATGTTTTTCCTTATTTTTAAATTCAAGTATTGAGTTTTCATTTTCAAATAAATCATTTCACTCTTACTACATTTTCAAAATAGGTTCCATGCGTGGATTAAAATTTCAGAATGAAATGAAACCAGTTTGGAAAAAAATGTGATTTTTACAAACAAGACATCAGGTATGGAACAATTGAAAAGGAAGTTACATCACAAGCAGCATGTTACAAATGAGAACTATGGGTAATCCCTATAGGTAGATAGAAAAAGTGGGAACCTAGAGACCTCGTACCTCGGTGGAACGTGGATTAGAAGACCACGACCCTCAGAAAACTTGGCTTAGAAGGCCACGATCCTCAGAAAACGTGTCTTAGAAGGCCACGACCCTCAGAAATTCATATGTTTAGTTAGTGTTGTTGCGTGAATCCTACTAGACAAACCGGGACGAACCCCTGCCGTGTCATCTAGCATAATAGTCCTGGTCACCCACCTAGATACTAGGGTTTCCCATGGTGCTCTATTTCAAGTGGTGGCAAGTTTTCTTTATCAAGAAAACATACAAGTACATTACATTTTCTTTATCTAAAACTCATTCAACCTCTCATTACTGCTCTACCTACTTAAGTGCATTAACTCTCTTTACGTCACAAAATCACGCACAAGCCTTTACACTAAGCACATATCACAAACCACTCATTAACACTTGCATCACATTTTATTTTTAAAATAAGGGGAATGACTCAAAAGGGGTTTTCTATTTTCGCAAATGAAATTTTAAAGTGCCAAATGGGACTCAATAGAGGTTTTTCTATTTCATAAAACATTCTTAAGATGCCAAACAGGCTTAATTAATAAAGGGAACACTTTTTACAATCAACCGGCCAAAAGGAAAAACACCTTTGGAAATACCTCTCACCAATTCAAAACTACTTAAGAAATCAATTTCTCAAGTAAAGTCACTTAAGAACAACGACTTTGAAATATATTTCAATTTTCCAATATAAGGCATAAAAGTTTCTAGAAACCGAAATCACGTTCCATAGCATGTGTATACAACATAGTGTAAAACATGTTTTTAAAACAATCAAGCAATTATAAATTTCAAATTAAAAGCTTAGGCATAGGGGACCTACCTCAAACTTGTCGCTATTTGCCGTTGGCCACTCTAACCGACACTAGGCACATACAAACACATGAATTTATACAAATATATATACGCACCCCTAGCTGCATTGCAAAAATTCCCCGTGCCATGAGGGAATATGTTCAAAGAGGGCACATATATATATGTGTCTTACCCTGTGCATGTACATGTAGGATGTCTCGACATGCACGGCCCAAAACCAATGAAGAAAGGAGAAACGCACTACACATATAATTTAATAAAACCATTAACCACTTAAACAATCCATAAAGTGTTTCAAATTAACACATTAAGGGTTTTCACTAACGACACGCCACTTACATAACTCAAAAAACTCATTGAAAATATTAAACGAAAAGCACAAAACAATTTAACCATTTCCAAAGGACATTTCAAATCATCACATAAACCAGATCCAATTCCAAAACATGAATTCCATTGTTTAAACCATTTACAAAACAAGTTTTTCACCATCCAAACAATTTAAATAAACCATTATTCAATTTATAAATCAACCCATGGAAACACCTCAGTACCTCACACCGAGAAAATAACCAAAATCCCCTCCTTAGAAACAAATGCACACTAAAAACCTTTACACGATTTATTTAAAACAATTTCGCATCCTTAATAATTATTTAAGGTATCGTTCTAAATTTTCATAAACAAATTTTTTTAAATAGTATAACACATCTTTTCACACAAAACCAACTTCAACCTTCTTTAATTACCACATGGACACAACGCCACATTAAGAACACAATATTTTCCATTTATACAAAATAATAAACTAACTACACAAATTACAAAACACTATCAATTGATTAGATACAAAGTTCTAAACAGAAACACAGTCATACCAAAATAACACACAACCAAACAAAACAAACACAATCTAAATTATTTAAAAAACTAGTTTCGCACCAAACAAAATTATTAAAGAACATGAAAAATTAATTAAAAATGGAAACTAATTCATCAATAAAAACAATACGAACTAATAAAAAATTAATTAAAGAACATCCTAAATTAATTAAACATGAAAATTAATTGATCAAACAAAATTCATATGCGGAGACACTTACCATCGGTGTCGAAACATCGAATTTCAAAGAAAAACATTTATCGTGCGCCAAATGCATCACAAGCAACCACAATTTGACCCTAATTCAAGTATTTGAACCAAAATCAACAAAATAAAACCAAAAATAGAGAGCTTAAAAATAGAAAACCCTAATATGCAACTCTACTACAGGAAGAAGACAACCCGTGCTAGGGGTCACACATGCAAGGGGAGTCCGACTGGAGATGTTGTGTGACGATGGGAGTCGCGCGAGGGGGAGGGTGTCTTGTGAGTAGGAGGGGGAGGTCATCGGTCACGGGGTGTGCCGGTGGTGGCTCGCCAAAGGTAGGCCGCGAGAGAGAGGAGGCCCGACCGCGCACGAAGGTAGCCGTCGCTGGAGGGAGGGAGGCGCGCCGGCAGCTTTGGCTGGAGGGGGGAGAAGAGGAGCGGGAGGAGGGTGGGGGGTAGCGTGAGCGGCACGATGTAGGGAGAGGGGGATGAAAAAACGAAGCAGCGAGGGGGTGGAAGAGAGAATAGGGAGAAAGGAGAGAAAAAAAGGAGAGAAGAGGAGGAAAAAGAAAAGAAAAATAAATAAATAAATAAATAAATAAATAAATAAAAATAAAATAAAATAAAGAAACAATAAAATAAATAAAACAAATAATATTAATATTAATACTCATAATAACATAATAAAAATTATAATAAACTTAATAATAATATTATCATTAACCATAATAATAAAATTATTAATAGTAAAAAAAATCCATTTATTTTATTTTACATCATTTTGATTTTAATTTAATAAAATTTTAAACATTAAGAAACCAAAATAAAAATAATAAAAATAATAATAATAATAAGGTTAAAAATTTTATAAATATGTCAATTATTTAATATTCTAAGCATAATTAAAATATTAACTAAAATAATACTAATAAAATTATTAACTGAGAGCGGACACCGCGCACGATCTCATGTGCGGGGTCGCGCGCATGGTTGTGTGTCTCAAAAACAACACATTTGATAACAGAAAATCCCTTAACAAAAATTAGGAACTATTGACGGTGCGCATATGCTCGCATGTTCGTATAAAAATGAGATTTTCTTTTAATTTAAAACCTGTTCAAAACGCAGTTCAAAAACGAGACCCTAAATAATTAAAATAAAATAAATCATCGGGTCGGGGTGTGACACCAACGATGCATCTTCCTCAATCTCCTACCCAGACGCCTCCAAACATCAATGAATAAACACCGCCTTTCCCTCGACATCGTATACGAACGACAAAAGAGTTAGGGGGATTTGTGTTGGTTTTCTTCGCATTCTCTGACGTTCTATTTATTTTGTAAGTTATGACATTTGATATCAACTTAACGTGGAGGGGGGGGGGGGGGTCGGACCTCACGAACATGGCCGACCATTCCCCATTGTTGTTATCGATTGATGATTATGGCATGGAAAAGAGGTGACGACGAACAAAGGCCGAGCTACACGCGGCCTTCGTGAACTACAACGTTGGCCAAGAGGCACCCGAACCGCGCCCCACACACTGCTCCACGGCCCGCCGCACCTCGTCGGCGCACTGCCCGTGCCCCACCGGTGCGTTACCCATGCTGCCCTATGCTGCCGTCGTCCTGCCCGCCCACCGCAGCACCCTACCACCCTGCCCGGCGCCCTGCGGCACCCCGCTGCGCTGCCCGACATACCCCGTGGCGCCCTGCCGCCCTGCCTGGTACCCCCCAGTGCCATACCGCGCTACCTGGCGCATTCCGCGGCACCCTGCCGCCCTGCCCGGCGCCCATCGGCACCCTGCCACACTACCCGGTGTGCCCCCACGTGCTGTCGGATGCCCTGACCTACACCCCCCGTGCTGCCTAGTGCCCCTGCGCGCTGTACGGCGCCCCAACATCCTACTCGGCACCCCAGCAGCCTACGTCACTACCAGCCGCACCCTGCCCGGTGCACCCGTGGCCTGTGAGGTGTCCAACCAGTCTGCCCGCACCCCGTGTGGCATGCCCGCTTGGCACCCGGCCACGGGCATCCTGAGCCGACCCATGGAGTCCTCTACGATGTCGCTGGACGAACAAGACCAGTCTTCAAGGCCGAGTCACCGAGCCACCTATATGGGGAATACCAGGCCGATACGCCCTTGCGGTCCGCTGGGCCTGGCCCAGTGGACCGGGTTAAAACCTAACGGGCTGTCCCGCCCATTGGGCTGGGTCCGACCCAGCGATTCTGACCGGGTCAACCGAGACCAGGTTGGCTCAGTTTGGGTTGGTCTGAGTCGGTCTGACCAGGTCAGATCGGACCTGGGCCCATTATTGACCCTTTGCATGATTTAACCATATCTTTAGAACCAAACGTCCGTTTGAAGAATCATCAGTGGTTCCAGTATTCTTGGAATGAATCAGTCCCTTTGAGAATACCCCAAGAGAGTTCGGGGTATAGTTGAGATACGGTCAGGTTGGTTCGTACACGAAACCAACCGGGCCCCTGGGACTAAAAGACTAATAAATCAAATACCGGGCGTCTGATTGACACAGCGTCAATTGCATAGAGAACCCTTTGACGTAGCAGACCTTTGAGATACTTCCACATGAGACTTCGTGATACTTGGAGTATCGACTAGTATCTTGTGGAGTGGATCCTCATAGAGACGAGCGTACAGAGTGCATAGACCTAGTAGCTGGTAGACCTGATGACTGGTTGACCGATTCGACTCATAGTGATTTGACTAGCCTAGTGGGGAGTTCCCGGTATTTGGCGGCAGACCCATGGTGGACTGATTTCTTGGTAGTTGGTAGTAGATATGTGGTACTCGATAAGAGGAGTACCTCTATAGGCTATTAGTGGGAGCACCTGGAATTTGGCGGCAGACCCATAGCGGATGGAGCACCCAGTATTTGGCAGCAGACCCGCAATACTCGACAGGAGGAGTAACTCAACAGTCCATGGTTAGTGAGAAACACCTCTGTGATATGACAAGCCCACTGTACTCAACAGAGGAGGAGTTCTCCAGTAGCTATGGTTTTGATATTGAAAATCTTGGTTTGAGATGACTCAATGACCTTTGTGTTTTCCTCATGATTGAGATGGGTTACTAGATAAATTTGGTATATGTATGGGCATATACCTAAGTAATGGTTATACATTGAAATCTTACTTTGTGGTTTATCCTTATTGGATTTTGTGAGACCTTGAGGGTGTCATGGTCCTTATTGAGTATGGTTATACTCACTCCTGCACGGGATATGCCCACACCACGTTGTGTTGGATGTAGATGACAGACAACGCTGATGGAGGCTGAGAGCGCCCGGACTGGACGATACCCGAAGGAGGACCTTACGATGTATGAGTACGCGGTGGAGTCTGATGGAAGTGGAGTGCTGTGGAGGCCATCTCTACCTACCCTTCAGGTAGGAACCCCGGAGGATGATCTTGGAGCTGCTAAACACCTTGAAACTATTTTTCTTTTTAGTTATACTTGTTTGTCCTTTCATTGTACTATACTATTGGGCTTGTATTTCCGTCCCCTTTACTTTCAGTACACTTCTTATACAACTTTTACTTAGTGTTTGCTTCCATTTGTACTCTGGTTTAGAGTGTTTACATTTTATAAAGGCAATGCCTTCCCAGTTTTAGAGAATTACACCTTTGGTGCTAGTCTCCAACCCCTGAACTATGGAAGGTGAGCTTGGGGTAGTCACGATAGGGGCCTCAGGGGATGAGTAATGAAAAATTGTTATCATAGGAGCCAGTTCTACCACAGAACTTAGGACTCTGATATTTCTTTTTGTGAATCAATATTGTTAATCTTACTGAGTGTGGTTTTCAATTCAGGGGGTCCAGTGTTGGTGGGGCGGCCGACTTATCCATACACCAGGACCATGTCTACTGATTTCCGACCCAGTGTACGAAAACACTGATTGCGTGTGTGTTTTCGAAAGCTTTCTTTAAGTTATCCCAAACCAGGTCAGGTCACCAGGTATAGTATTTTAACCGTGTCACATCTTTTTCTTTCAGAATGTCTCCTCACGGATGACCAGCAAGAGCCCCAAGAGTTGTACGTACTGACTGCCCACCAAGCGACGAGGCTTCAGTGCAGGGACCATTTCGAATTGAGGCACCAGTAGAGGGACCAACGGTACCACCACCCATTGGGCCAACGATGACACCAGCCCCAGCTGCAGAAAATGCACACAGCTTGAGCGTGTTGCATGAGTTCCAGTGCCAGAGGCCACCCAGGTTCCGAAGAGAGATGGACCCACAGGTGGCTAAGGATTGGCTGGAGGCTGTGGCAAGAGTCTTCAGGCTAGTAGGGATACAAGAAGACTTCATAGTGATCCTTGTTACCAGCCTCCTTCAGGCAGCAGCAGGCAGATGGTGGAGCATGATTCTCTAGGTCCAGGATGAGGCGACACTTCTATGGGAAGACTTTGAGAGCCTGTTTCGGCTGAAGTTTGTTCCAACCACCCTTCGAGCGGTGATGATACAGGAGCTACATCATCTGCAGCAGGGAAGCATGAGTGTAGCTCAGTACTCAGTGAGGTTCACCGAACTCTTTCTCTACTCCACTGATATAGTACGAGACCCATTCTTCAGGGCCTGAACTTTTGAGCAGGGACTCAGGAGAGAGTTCAGATCTTCAGTTATCTCCCACAGCATCCTGACGTAGATGGGAGTGTTGGAGTGAGCCCTCCTAGTGGAGAGTTTTCTTACTGAGCAGTCTCCAGCAGTGAGACTCACCACTAGTCAACTTGTAGCGGAGTCTTCTGCAACTGGCAATAGACAGATGACATAGAGGTCCAAGAGGACCAGACCCACAGGTGGTCGACCGCATGACTCAGGATCAGTTGTGCAGGGCACCCAGAGTGGAGACAAAGCTAGTCATTCCAAGATTAGACAATGTTACTCCTACGGTGGGCTTGGTAACATTGATCGTGAATGCCTGACCAGCCATACTAATGATCATTAGACAGTTTAAGGACATCCCAGGCAGAGGTAGAGGTTCGATCGAGGTGGTCCGCAGGGTGTAGCCAGACATGGCAAGGGAGCTGGTCGAGTAGGTGGCGGTGGACGACGATACGAGGTGCTACCGCCACCACCACTAGGATTTCCACCCCGACCGCCGGGAGAGGGTGGATAGGGGATATATCAGCTTCAGGCAGCTAAGGCCTACAACCATGGTGCTCTGGAGATGATACGAGGTATGATCTGTGTCTACTGTACCATAACTGCAGTTCATATAGACACAGGTGCCGATCACTGTTTCATTACCACTACCCTCATTGGGAGCTCAATGATTCTGACGGAGCCGTTAGCTCGATATTTATGGCTAGAGACTCCTATAAGAGAAAACTCAATGATTACAAACTAATTCCGACAGTGTGAGGTTAATCTAGGAGGTGAGATCTTCGGCTGGTATCTCTTTGTAGCGGTGTTTAGGCCTTGCAATGTCATCTTGCGTATGGAATGGTTATCTATAGTCCATGATCAGATTGAGTGTATTAGGTGAAAAGTGCAGTGTGTTCACACGGATGGGACCAGTTTCACCTTCACCAGTGAGAAGGGAACCTTTGTAGTGCAGGACAGACTTACTCGGAGGAGGGTGCAGCCGATCACTCACTAGTTGGCTTGCCTCACCCTTGAAGCAGTTGATGTGGAGAGTCCGACTTATCCTGTAGTGGTGGACCAGTACGCAGATGTTTTCCATGACGATGTTCTAGGACTACCTCCACATAAAGTGGTGGACTTCTAAATTGACCTGTACCCTAGGATGACACCGATATCTACACCATATATCAGATGGCTCCTACTGAGCTTTGTGAGATGTGGGTACAGCTGGTGGACTTACAGGGGAAGAGATTCATCCGACCCAGTGTTTCTTCCTAGGTATCCCTGATTCTATTCGCCCAGAAGGTAGATGGGGGATTGAGATCTGTGTCGTCTACCATCACATGAACTAGCTAACCTTAAATAACATGTACCCACTCTAGAGTATTGACGACCTCTTTGACCAGCTCAGGGGAGCACGATGGTTCTCGAAGATAGATCTCATATCAGGCTATCACCAGCTTAGAGTTTGAGATGATGATGTAAAAAACACGACCACAAGGTGTCGTTACGACCACTAAGAGTTCTTGGTTATGACCTTTAGTGTAACCAACATTCCAATAGTGTTCATGATTTTCATGAACATGATCTTCCAGCCTTTCCTAGATTGATTTTTCATGGTCTTCATCAACAACATTTTAATCTATGTGACTACTGAGGAGGAGAATGCCTACTATTTGTAAGTAGTACTGGAAACACTCTGAGGCACCAGCTTTATGGTAATCTCTTGAAGTGACAGTTCTGGATTCTAGAGTTTCACTTCTTGGGACATGTCATCTTAGAGGCTAGAGTTGTAGTGGATCCAGCGAAGATCGAAGCGGTAATTTCTTGGGAGCCACCCAAGAGTCTGGCGAAGGTTTGGAGTTTCCTGGGCTTGGATGCATACTATCAGAGATTCATTCCAGACTTCTCCAGAGTTGAAACACCACTATCAGCCTTGAATAATATGGGAAAACCCTTCGTGTGGTCAGAGATATGTCAGGAGAGCTTTCAAGAGCTGAGGTAGAGGCTGACTAGTGCCCCCATTTTAAGGCTTCCAGAGGAAGGCATAGGGTACGTAGTCTACTGCGACGCATCAGGGACCATACACAGGTGTGTCTGAATTCAAGAGTGAGAAGTGATCACATAAGGTTCTTGGTATCTAAGGAAAAACGAGCATAACTATGCTACCCATGACCTGGAGTTTGCAGCAGTGGTTTTCGCCTTGAAGTCGTGGCACCACTAGCTGATGAGTGAATGCTTTACCGTGTACTCTGATCACAAGAGTCTCAGGTATATATTCTCTCAGAAGGACCTAAACCTGAGATAATGACATTGGCATGACTTCCTCTAGGTCTATGACTTCGAGATATTCTATACTCCTGGGAAAGGGATTGTTGTGGTGGATGATCTCAGCAGGACATCAGGCATTCAACTGCTAGGAGAGGCGACAGAGCAGCTAGCGGCCTTGTAGATATCCTTTGTGGATAGAGATGGAGAAGCCTATCTTCAGTCTCTTATAGTCACTCCCCCACTTCTTCAGCGGGTTAGGGAGGCGCATCATGGGGATTCTGACTGCGAGATACAACGTTCTCAGATATCCATAGGGCAAGCACCTGATGGATTTTATAAAGGTGGATAGCACATCATCCTCTTCATAGGGCGTACCATGGTACCATTTTCACATCAGGAGGAAGTGTTGAGGGAGTTCCACACTTACCCTCTAGCAGTATATCTAGGATTGGTGAAGATGTTCCAGGACCACCAACAACAGCACTGCTGGCTAGTTAAGAAGAAGGAGGTAAGAAAGTTTGTCTCATGATACCTCACTTGTCAGCAAGTGAAGGAGGAGAACCATGTACTAGAAGACTTGGTACAGCCTTTATACGGTCCATAGTGGATGTGGTATGGGATATCAATGGACTTCATGACGGGTCTTCCACTTATATATAGGATTCACGACTCGATATGGGTGATCATTGAATGACTCACCAAGTCGCCCCACTTTCTTCTGATCAGAGAGCAGGGTTCAGTAGAGAGCTTGAGATGCCTCTACATGCAAGATATTGTGCATTTTCATGGATTAACTACTTCTATTGTCTCCGACTGTGACGTACGATTTACTTCGCGACTATGAAAGGGGTGGCAGAAAGCTTTCGGGACACAACTTCACTTAAGAACCGAATTTCATCCTTAGACGGATGGTCAGACTGAGAGGACCATACAGACCTTCTAGGACATGCTACGTGCATGAGTCCTCATCTTTGGTCACAGTTGGGAGGATCACTTTCCTTTGGTGGAGTTTTCCTACATCAATAGCTATCACTCCACCATCAGTATGGCACCTTTCGAGGCGTTGTACGAACGACCTTGCATATCACCACAGTGCTGGACAGACCCAGGAGAGTCAGCACTAATGGAACCAGAGATGGTATGGGCTACCATAGAGAAGGTGCAGATCATCCAGGAGTAGATGAAGACTGAACATAGTAGGAATAAGTCTTATTCTAGCAGGAGACGGAGACCTCTGGAGTTTGAGGATGGTGACCACATTTTCCTACAGGTCTCAACTCAATGAGATCTACAGAGATTTGGCTGAGGTAGCTAGTTATCTCAGTGGTTCATTGGACCATTCCAGGTACTCAGCAGAGTAGGCGAGGTGGCTTATCGCTTGGCTCTTCCACCTTAGTTACACTAGGTGCATGACGTCTTCCATGTATCTCAGCTGAGGAGATACGTGCACAACCCATCCCACAGCATAGACCACAGGGATCTGGACATCGATGATATGGTGAATTTCATGGAGGCTCTAGTGGAGGTTAAGAATCTATAGGATAGGGTCCAACATGGACGGTCGATACCTCTGGTTCGCATTCGCTGGAAGCACGAGAACCTCCAGGAGAGAACATAGGAGTGGGTGGCTCAGATGCGTGCTCAGTACCCCCATTTTTTTCCCTTAGTTCGAGTTATAGCTTACAAGGATGTAAATCACTGATGTGGGGAGAATTTAAAGCCTATAATTTCCCAAGGATTTTTTTAAAAAAATACATGGGTATTTTATGAGTCCATAGTTTCTGATGACGCTTGATACCAAGGCGCAGTGTGCATGGAATCTATTTCTGACGTTTTACTTGGGTACGTTCAGTAAATGTGCGAGCGGGATTTTATAACTTTTGAACCGGTTCCCAAAATTGAATTCCGAGGTCACTTTTGAACTCGCATCATTAGTGACTTCTTATTAATACCTTCTCCACAGTTTCATTTTATCATGACTGGAAGATAGATTTTTGGGTTCATTAATTAAGTTAAATAAAAATAAGGTGATAGCATAGTTTTATTTCGTGGTGGTTAAAATCTCTAAGGGGTGGTTTGAGGTGAGGACCACCACACCATGACCTACCATGAGAGGTTATGGTGGTGGGGCCCACCCACACATAACCTATTTTGATAGGATATTTATTGGTGGGGACCACCTGAGCTGTAAACCCCTTGGAACCCCCAATTATGTAGGGAAACTATCCACCTTCCCCATCAATTAATTTTGCCAACCCATGCATTTAATTAATTGAACTCTCTCTTCATTTATTTATTTGGCACCTTTTGAAATATTTTTAATTTTTCCAACTCCCCAATTAATATGCCAATTCCCGTGAATTAAATTTAGTGGAGCCATGTTATTAAATTAATCCAATTCAAATTCTATGCCCAAAAAATTAATAGGATTCTCACTGTATTATTTTGTTGGCATAACCTTTTGTTGGAGCTTTGGGTAGAGCTTTGATGAAACCTTAGAGAATTCTCCCTCAACAAAGAACACCCCCCTTCCAAGGAAGAACGATGAGCACCTTTCTTCGATCTTCGACCAAGACTAAAGAGAAGGAGCCAACCGCGAAGAACGCCAACGACACATCTTCCTCGGTCTCCTACCCCGGACGGCTCCCGACGTTAACGAATCGACACCGCCTTTTTCCGGCGACTTCGTCTACGAACGAAAAATGAGCTAGGAAGATTTGTTTTGGTTTTATTATCATTCTATGACATTCTATTCATGGAGTATGTTATGCCATTTCATATGAACATAACGTGGGGGGGGGGGGGGGTTCGGACTGCACGAACACAGCTGAACCATCCCTTTTGTTGTTCTCGATTGATGGTGATGACATGTCAAAGAGGCGATAATGAATAAAGGCTGCACTACCCCGCGACCTTCATAAACCGCCCCACCGGCCAAGCGTCACCCGACCCGTGCCCCAAGCGCTACTCTTCAGCCCAACGCATCGCCGGCGAGCTGCCTGCGCCCCGCTGACGTGCTTTCTGCACTCTCGGCGCACTGCCTGGACATTCCGGTGGCCTACCCGCACCCCGCAACACCCTGCCACCCTGCCCACCGACCTCCGTCACCCTATCGCGCTGCCCGACGCACCTCGTGGCACCCTACCGCCCTGCCTGGTGCCCCCCAGTGCCCTAACGTGCAACATGGCGCACCCCGCGGTGCCCTGGCGCCCTGCCTGGTGCCCCAGGCACCCTTCTGTGCTAACCTACGCGCCCCTGCGCGCTGTTCGGCACCCCCCATATTTCCTAGAACCCCTACGCACAGCTCGATGCCCCGACATCCAGCCCAGAACCCCCGCAGCCTGCCCGGTGCTCCCACGGCCTGCCCATTGTCTAGCCAGCTTGCCCGTGCCCTGCATGGCATGCCCGCTGGCCTCCCAGCCAATGGCCTCCTGAACCAACCTGCGGAAACCCTCGCAGTGTCGTTGGCCGAACTGACCCGGTCTTCCGGGCTGAGTCACTGAGACTCCTATGTGGTGACTACCGGGTCGAACCGCCCTTGCGGTCTGCTGGGCCAGGCCCATTGGACCAGGTTAAAACATAGTAGGCTGACATGCACATTGGGCTGGGTCATACCCAACGAGTCTGACCGGTTCGAACATGACCGGGTCAGCCTAGTCATGGTTGGGCCGAGTCGGTCTGACCGGACCCAGACCCATTACAGACCCTTTGCTTACTTTGGCCATATCATAACCACCGGACGTCCGTTTGACAAACCGTCAGTGGCGTCAATATTCTCGGAACGAAGCTGCCCTTTGAGAATACCCGAATGGAGTTTGGGGTATAGTTGAGATACGGTCAGATTGGTTCGTACACGAAACCAACAGGGACCTTGGGACTATAATGCTAATAAGTCACAGACTGGGCGCCCAGCTGATGCAACGTCAGTTGCGTTGAGTGCCCTATGACTTGGTTGACCATTGATATACATCCACGTGAGACTTCATGACACTTGGATTATCGACCAGTAGCTCGTGTAGTGGATCCTCACAGAGACGAGAATACAGAGTTTGGAGACCTAGTAGCTGGTAGACCTAACGACTGTTTGAATGATTTGACTCGGAGTGATTCAACTAGCCTAGTGGGGACTGCCCGGTATTTGGAGGTAGACCCATGGCAGACGAAGATCCTGGTAGTTGGAAGTAGAACCATGTTACTAGATAGGAGGAGTACCTCTGTAGGATATTAGGGGACTCTCCCGATATTTGGAAGCAGTCCCACAACAGAGGGAGCGACCGATATTTGGAAGCAGACCTGTGGTACTCGATAGGAGTAGTACCTCAGCAGTTTAAGGTTAGTGAGAAGCGAATCGGTGTCGTGACAGGCCCACTATACTTAATAGAGGAGTTCTCCAGCAGCCATAGTTTCGATATTGAAAATCCTTGTTTGAGCTGAGTCAATGACCGTTTTTTCCTCATGATTGAGATGGGTTACTAGATAACTTAGGTATATATATGGGAATATGTTTAAGTAATGGGTTTCCATTGAAATATTACTTTTTGTTTTATCATTGTTTGATTTTGTGAGACCTTGAGGGTCTCGAGGTCCCTACTATGTATCCTTATACTCACCCCTACATAGGCTATGCCCACACCTCATTGTGTGGGATGAAAATGATGGACATCGCTGATGGAGGCCGAGAGCAGCAGGACTGGACGGTCCGAGAGGAAGACCTTACGGCATATCAGTACGCGGTGAAGTATGACAGATGTAGAGTGATGTGGAGGCCATATATACATACCCTTCAGGTAGGAACCCCGGAGGATGATCCAGGGGCTTCTAGACACCTTCCAGCTTTTTATCTTTTTAGTTGTACCTCTTTGTCCTTTCCTTGTACTTTACTATTGGGCTTGTATTTACAGCCCCTTAACATTTATTACACTTTTTATAGAGCTTTTACTTAGTGTTTTCTTCCATTTGTTCTCTGGTTGTGTGTGTTTACATTTTATAAAGGTAATTCCTTCCCAGTTTTAGGGAATTACGCCTTTGGTGCTAGTTGCCAGCCCCTAGGCTATAGAAGTCGGGGTTTTGGTTGTCACGATACGGGCCCTGGGGGACGGGTCGTGAAAAATGCATTGTAACACCACAAAATGATAAAGGGTTAAATAACTAAATGATATGACTTATGTCAACAGTTAAGTATGCTTGGAATGGCATAGTAACCACGATGGGTGACCTGCTAGGAAGTTTCCCAGGGTGGGTGAGTGGGGACAAAAGTCACTGAAAGAACATGTGTTGGCCTATGGGGACAATCATTTGTCTGATAAGCGAACCACATGAGTAATATCCTATGATGTGCTTGGAAGGAAAACAAGGTATTATAGGAGACCAATGGGGTCAGATGACAAGGTTCATGGCCCGAGGAGGCGGGTCGTGACAAATGTTATCAGAGCACAAAACCCAGCCTTAAGGGTGGTGCACTAACTGGGTTGAGATGTAGGGCCCACAACGAGGACGTTGTGCTTTAAAGGGGGATGGGGGGGGGGGTGATTGTAACACTGCAGAATGATAAAGGGTGAAATGACTAAATGATATGACTCATGTCAACAAGGTACAAATTTCTTTTTGGGAGACTACCTGATTAGATTTCCACAGTTAAGAATGCTTGGCCTGGAGTAGTAATCAAGATGAGTGACCTTCTGGGATGTTTCCTAGGGTGGGTGTGAGTGTGGACAAAACACAATGGAATTAAATGTGTTGGCCTGTGGGGATAGTCATTAGTTTGACAAGAAACCCTAGTGAGTAATAGCCTATGGTGTTCTGGGAAGGCAACCAAGGTATTATAAGAGACCCATGGGGTGATATGACAAGGTTCATTGCCCGGGGAGGTGGGTCTTGACAAAGAACCCCCACATGATAAATATTAGAAACATGTTTCTGAAAATAGTGGTTATGTGATTGAGATCAATGAAATCATAGAACAACTTGTGGTAAAAATTTAAAAGATAACTTCATATGTCCATGAACCCAAAGATTAACCTATACCTGAACTAGAGGAAGAAGCCTTAATTTTCCCCAATTCAATTGAATTAATTCAAGAAGTTGAGGCCAAACATGGGGAATATCAATTCTCATACCATTTAAATAACCATATCCAAGATGACCATGGTGAAATATAGTGGATTCAAAATATGGAATACTTTCATACTGAGCTATGTGTGGAAGATCAACAAGATTTGAAAAAATTATAGAATTAGTATGTTGTACAACATAATATTAACATTCCTTATAATGTATAGGAGATAACACCATTAAATATATTTATATCCATGGAATAATATAAAACCACCCATGTTGTGTAATTTTATGAACATATAGAGGATCTTGACTATCTACCCCTATCTAGTGCGATCCAAATTAAAGAGATACTTACAACTATAAATGAGATTAAATCTTATCCAAAAATGGGATTTGATATTTTTTAAAATATAATTAATTTGATATTATTCAATATGAATTGAGTATTAAGATTCAATATTTTTTATTTTAAGATTTGGAAAATAAATTTTTTCCCATAGATAAAGATGAATAAACAACACACGAACCAACTCGGAAACACATGGAGATACTTGATTTTGATAAAAATGTATTTTAAGAAAACCATGAAGATGTCCAAGTAGCTGAGACTAAGAAAATAAATGTAAAGTCAACTCATTATTAAAGGGATTATATTTCTTATTATACAAGTTTAAATTTTGTTCATGTAAAATTACTCTATACATTTCCCTTTAAATATTCAATCCATGCAGCTTAATTTGAGAAAACACTAAAAAAGGAAGGGAAGGTTTTACAAGTAGCAACCAAGGAGGATAATGATCTATACTTCATCCAACCGACTCTATGAAAGACATACTCAGTTGTGAAGTGGATAGATTTGGTGTACTGTATTAATGACTTATTATTGAAAAAATAATTGGAAACTTTGTATTTCTACATGTGGTGGTTGAAACCAAATAAGCCAAACCCACCAACTAATTATGGATAACTTTTGGCAATACCCTTTAGGGTGATTTAAAAATACAAAAACCACTTGGGGGATTAAACCAAGAATTATATTTCTATTTTCATTCTTTTGAATTCAGTTTGAATATCATTTTTAGAATTGTTTTATATGAATCCCACTCCCTATATTATTTTTTGAGCTGAAAAGGAATGATTAATGTGATTAATCTATTAATTTACCTTAATTAGACAATAATAGAATATGGAAACCCCTAAATAGAGAATAAGGAGAACTAAAAATAAATGAAAAAATGGAGTTCACTTTTAATATTTATTTTTTAACTCCCAAATGTTTTTTCCAAAAACATGTTTTGATCTTGAAACTAAAAAGTACTTTCCCTTGCCTGAATTATTTATTTACAAGACTTATATAGGATATTTTAGATTCTTATAAATCCTAGGATGAAATGTTTTAGAATTTAGGGACAGTGAAATTTAGTTAGTAATAAGGAAAATTGAATGTTTTGATTGAAGCATGGATATTGAAATAATTGATAATAATTTGAGGGAATTGGCTGATTCATGTAAATATATTTTCACTCTCACTTTTCATTTATTGAATTTTTGAAATATATGTGAATTTATATTTTATTATTAGTCATAATATGAGTAATTTTTCTAAATAAAATTTCTTATTCACAATAGGATTTCTAGATCAAATATTTTCTATTTTATATTGGTCATATTTCTTGAGTGATGTTGGGATATCCCCCCCACCTGAACATTCATTAAAACATATCAAAGATAATGATTTCAAAAAAATATTTAAAATTATAAATTAATTTTTTTATATTTACTTATCCTTGATACCACCTTATACATTAATCCTTGTTTAACCATTTGATATAATGAATTACTTTTTTAGGAAGAAGTATTATTTCAAGCTATTTTTATCAATTTCTACCCTCATTTTAGTAATTTTTTGAATATTTTGATTTTTATGTGTGGTGGTGAGGGATGTCATCATGGATGGGGGTAAATAAATTACAAAGAAAAAGAATGTGGGTAATGATTTTTTGTATTGATAAAGGTCTTTTATTTATTAATTGTACTTATATTATTTATTTTCTTGAAAAAAATTAAAAAATAAGAATGGTTTGGGACTTGGAAGAATAAAATATTACCATTACTAGCTCAATGAATTTTATCATTTTTTGTTATGTGGTGTATACGAGGTTTATTACAAGTAGGATTGTTGAAAATAAAAATTCTAAAAATTGTTATTTGAAAAAAATATAAAAGTAGAGAAAACATAAATAAGGAGAAACTAATTCATTAATATTCTATTGATCATGACCTTACATAGAGTTTGAAATGTATGAGTTGTTATTTTCAAGTGTAGAATTTTATTGATATTTGAATTTTGATATCAAGAATTTTATATTAGAGAGAAACCGCTTCTTTAATCCTGATTGTTAAATAAAAATTATTACCATCCTTAAGCCTCTAAATCATTAGAACCATTGTTAAAAGTCTTCATGATTTCACGTTACTTTTTTATTTATAATGTGGAGAAAGTATTTCTATTAAAAGCATATCAATAAGGGGCATGTTCTCACAATATGATGATAACTCTACTTGAAATTTTATCATGATTGAAGAGAGAAAAGACTAAAAATTGAGGTAAAACATGATTTGACATGCTTAATAATAATAAATTTAGGAACATAAATTAATGAAAGGATAGGATCAATAAACATTCAATGGGAAATTTAAAATAATTAAATTTATTTATTTGAAAAGTGATAAATGGAATTTATATTTTATATTGAATTTGGAAATTTGGTATACGATTGATAATTGTACAATTTTATTTATTTAATTTTAAATAATGGTAACATTAGTTACCTTTAAAATTCAATGTTGAGAGTTAATTATATAGAACAAGAATAGTTTAATTTTGGGTGTAGTTGACACAATCATATTTTATTCATGTTTTTAGACATCAATTAGGGTTTTTGAAGGTTTTTAATGAATATTTATACATAATACAATGATTTATTTTTATTTTTTAATTTTTAAATAAAAGAATAAAAATGGATAAAAATGTTTTAAATTGAGTTCTTATAATGATTAATTTTATTTATTAATATTTGGTTGTATTTTTTCTAAGTATTTTTAATAATTTACATGAAAAAAAATATTTTGGATTGGAAAGACCTCAACCAGTAGATAGAAATACAATTAGAAAGGAAAAAGTGGTTATCCTCTTAAACATCCCTAGTGAGTGACCCCAAAAAACCATCAGAGGAGATAAGGCTCATAGGGGATAAATTTTTCATAATATGGACCTAAGCCCGTGTGGGACAATCTGTGCAATTTAACCCATAGAAAATGTGTGAATGTTCATTTGGGACCCCACCCCCATGAAAGATTCCAATATGTTCAAAAAACAAAATTTTTTCATATACACTCTCCATGAATAGTTTTCACTCTAATTTGATCAAAATTATATTGGTTAGAGTTTATAATTAAATAAATGAAACCACTTCACTTGAATTGTGTGACTCATCATGCTCATACCCAAGAAAACTCTTCTCGAATTTATCATTGCCTGTTATTATTGGAAAACCCCATTTCCACTGGAGAACTTGAAGCTTGAGCCATTGTTTACCAACATGGCTGAGTGCCACCAAGGATTCCCTCAGAGTACTCTTCTGACCCACAATGAATCCCTTTTGAAGGGGACGATTACATTCTAAATAAATTGAGCTCCACCAAACCACTATGAAATCTAGAGATCTTCAGTAATATACAATCACTACTTCCATTTTAGGATTTCTTCTACCTCTCTACCATATCGCCCATGTGTGCCTTGAAATCACAAAATGAACAAAATGCCCCACTTCCCACTATACTTGGTCCACTATAAAATAGAAAACCTCATACCTCACGTGTTTTAAAAATACACACCCAAAATGTTGGGGTTATTTCAATGAAAAAAAAGAAAGGTACCCCTATAACTATATAAAGGATTTTAAACACATCCTTGAACATGGAAGGAGAATGGGAGTTACCCTCTATTAATACAAGGGGATTGTGTATAGAAAAGGATTTTACTGACAAGAGGTGTCGAGCTCTGCTACAGTTAATTTTTTTTCATATTTTTTTATTGTGTATCTTTTTATTTAGTCTTAATTTTGTTTAAAAAATTACAAGTTGTAGTTAATTCATTCTTATTTTTTTGAGAAAATTTGTTAGATCCACCCATAAATTTTTTTCCTTTTCTTCTTCTCCTCCTCATCCTCTGTTTATATCGTTTTTTCTTCTTATTCAAATATTATCTCTTCTTACCACTATTATCACTTTTTTGTTTTATTTTTCTTATTCTCAACATCTCAGTATATTATTATTTTCTCTTTTTAATATAGTTTAATAGGTCTAACTTCATCCATTTTAATTTTCTTATTTTATCTCTATCACTTTATTATTATTTTTTAATTTTTTTCCCTTATTATATTCATTATATCCACCATGACAACTTATCCTTGATAATAAGGGGCTTACATAATGCTTGGAATGGGGAAGTTATGTGGTGTTTCATGACGTTGAGTTAAAATTTTAATGTTTTATTTCTATTTTTAGTTATAAAGGGTGAAGTGAATGAGTGTGGTGATTTTCCTATATGAAACTAAAACTTAAAATCATTTAAATGATTTTATTTCAACATTTTACCCCTTTATACTCGACACAAGATCATCACATTATAGAGGTGATCTGTTTATTAGATGATATGACATAATATAGAGATATGTCCTAGAATCCATGACACTATCAATTTAGGTGTTCCATCAAATAGGAGGTTTAATTTAATGTTCTCAAAGAATTAAAAATTCCACACCTAATAAATAAAATAATAGTAATTTATTCATGATATTTTATAATTATATTATCAAATTAATTTTAAACAACTAATAAGAATAATGAGAGAAGCCAAAGAACAAAAAATAAAGTCTAAGTTCTTATTTTAGCTAACCTCGTTGTGTCATTTCAAGTTATTTTAATTCTGAATTTTTTTATTTCATTTAAATTTCATTATTTTAAGAAAATAAAAAAACTAAAAAAGATGTGGTTTTTATGAGAATTAGTATTAGTAATTGACAACTAGGAAGCTCCTCATGTAAGAAAACCCTGATCCTCCACTGTTCTACACTAGAAAAACATTTAGTAATTTTATTTTTCCATACCCTATTAATGGTGTTCATCAATTGAAAGAAAATATATCTAAAACATGACAGTTTAGATGTAGTAAATCAAAAATAGATGAATGATAGGTTTAAATGGGGATGTTTACTATAATCATATGAGTATTTTATTGGTTTATAATTAGTTTTCACTACTTACATTATACATACGGATGAGAGAATGAGAGCCTAAAAATTGCATCTAGTATCAGAAATTCTACATTATGAGAGTTTTCCATCAAATACAAAACAATACTATAATAAAAAAACTAGACCATAGAGATTATAGAATTATCATTGGGAAATAAAGAACTATAGAACAAATGGGTCTTATAGTTAAAATAATTAAAAGTTTCTATATTGAGAAACATGACTAGGCTAGTTGTGAATGGGTTTTAATTAAAGTAATGAGTGGATTTATACAAAATATTATCACTTTTTGTGAAACATAAAACCATCCAGATTGTGTTAATTTTTATAAATTAAAAATCCTACATATGAAACATATGGATGTGATGGTAAAATTTCTTCATGGTTATTTGGAGGATGAAATTAAAGTGAAGAAAAAAACTATTTTATTAAAAAAAGGAATAAGGTGTGTTTTTTAATCAGAAAATAAGTATTTATTGCTTGAATTAAGAATCTAGGTAATGCAAACAAAGGTTTTATGTATTTATAGATAATAATGGGATCATCTAGAGTAAACTGTATAATTATTTATAATATAATATTTTCTAGTGTTATATTTTTATCATACCTTTTTTTGGTTTATGGGTGACATGGTCTTTGGAGGTCTCATAATTAAATAGATTCAGGAGGTTGGAAATGTGTTTTTGGGAAGGTTTGATTTGAAATATCTTGGTAATGAATTTTTTTTATGATGGGGATTTATAGAGACAAAAATATTTTATTTTTGGTTTAATTTTAATTGGAGTGCATCTATAAGGGTTTTGAGAGATTTAATATTATTTGATGAAAACCATTGTTTTCCCCTTTGGCTAGACACATAAAATTATCCAATGAGAAAGCACTAAAACGAGTTGATGATATTGATATATGGTGAAGATTATCATTGAATTACTTTTTAGTTTCTTTATGTATACCATAGGTTTTTTGGATATAAATTTTACATTCTGGGGATTTTCTAAGTCTATTTTTGAATAATATGGTAATGTAACACTTGGAAGATGTGAATTTTATTCTTCCATATCTCCATGGATAAGAAGAAATATATGTTGTTTTTATTATATATTTTATGTTGTAGTGTTATGTGGATGAATATTTTTAGGATATATAGATGTATTGATGAAAATAAAATTATTTTTATTTTACTTTCTATAGTCAATAATATGTTGGATTTCAAGTCTGTAACAAATTTTATACTATCCATAATGGAATTAGAGAATATGACATCCCAATATATAGTATTCATTGATATAAATTATGTGGTTATTAGAGGATATATTAAGGTGTCATAGAAAAATATCTATCATCTATGATATCAATATTTCATTTCAATTGTATAATTGTCTAGTTCTTAATTCTAGGAAGAGACATTGAGTTGGAATATTATTTAATTTAAATCATGTCAGAATATGTGATATTACAACTGTAGAAGATTAGGAATAGTTAGATGACGACTAAAATACATACTAATGTTTTATTTAATGAAATTATGAGGGATTTTTTTTTATTAAGGGAAAAAGGGTGATAAGTAGGTGGATGGAGATACTAAATTTATTCCATGAAATTTGAAATAATTTATTTTTTTCCTAAGTGTTGGTGGGTGACTTGTTTTATTAAATTCAGTGTTCATCTAGTAAGATTTTAGGAAATGTGGATACCATATCATGTTTATCATTCTTAGTGTCTGGAAGGAGAAACTATATAACATAGGTTATTGAACATGTTAAAGTTATTTGGTAGTGGTAATATAGTGAAGGATGTGGTCCATATGTAGTGTTTTGGAACTAGGTGAATGAGTGCTCATGTTTTAGATGATGAAAGGGTAGAGATGAAAATGACTTTATTAAAGGAAATTTCAATATATACATATGGGTTTATTAAGGATAGAATGTATTAAATATGTTTTCATTAAATATTGAATGTAAGGGTTAAATCTTATAAATTTTGGATCCTTTCAAAATTCACTGTATGTTGATAGTTATAGAGGAGGAACTAATGAGAAATCATAAGATGCTATGACCAATGGTGGGTCTTTGGAAGATTTTTTAAGGTAGTGGAGCTAATTGATAGAATTATACCTACTATTAAGATGTTATGGTTCCACTTTTACATATTTGTTTTATTAATGTATAGAAGTTATGATACTTACAATAATTCTATCGTCTATTGAAATAAATGTAGTAGTGTTGTCCTGTGGATGTATGAATTAATGTCAGAACCCCATAACATTTTATTGATGTTTATTTATTTAAATTCGATTTGGATATTTTTTCTGACTATTTATATTTGATTTAGTGTACATGATGGTATTGTTCTGTTGTAGTCATTTAGGTTGGGACTAAGACTCTAAAGTTCTAGCACATCAGTGTATGGACTCACTTATGATGAAGTAAGTTTGGGATCATTGTTCCACGATTAAATCTTATTGTCTTTTTTGTTATTGTGAATAGTTTTTCTAGATACAAAAAAATCTCAAAAAATCACTATTGATTCACATCATAGAAATTTATCATGAATGTTAGTATATTGAAAAAAAAATGTGTATTACAAAGCATTTCATATCACTAAAATCCAAAACAATATCCTCTGTTTTTCCTCTAATACTACATGAGAATACATCATGAATCTATGATAATGAAAATATTATTGGAGGAAGTTAAAATTTTTAATTTAAACTAAAAATCGAAATGATAACCATATCCAAAAGTAAGGAAAAATTTCCCACATAACTGTGTAATTAGAATAATGATATTTTCTACAGGAAGACAAAAACCCAAATAGAATATAAAATCTTTAAGAAAATACATTAACATACAAATTTTTATTGTGGTAAATAGATCATATTTATCTCTCACTAATGACCTTAAAACAAACCATTCACACAATCTAACATTTTAAAGAAAATAAAAATAAATACCAGGGAGAAAACATGAGTGTACTAAGTAGGTTCCCCCTCCATCCTCACCATTATGAGATTAGAAATGAATAATATGGCCTCAAAAAATTACATTTTGTTTCTATTTTAGACTAAAAATCAAGATATAATAACTTAAAATGACTCCATTACTTGTAATTAAAAGGCTCATATTCAACATGTCAACCACAAGAACAACCAATTAATAAAATCTACACCTTTAACGATAGTTGCATTAGAAAACAATACCAACCTACCACTGTAATGAGAACTATACACGTACAAATGAAATAATAAAAACAATTATATAAGAACATATATACATCAAATCCCCCCAAACATATGATAAAAAAAAAATCCCCAACATCATTTTAAATATCATAGAATACCACATCCCTCTATGAAACCACATCACGAAACTTCCATAGAAGATAAACATAATTTTATATGAAATAAACCAGTATGATTTTATTTTAGGTATTTGTGGGGTTCGATAAAATGAAACTTCCACACCCACAATTGATTCACATCTAGAAATAGACCATGCGTGAAATTATATTGAAAATACTAAGTTTTTTAGTACAATAACTTTTATAACTTTGACATTACAAACCCTCTTGTAAATTTCTATTCCAATAAGACATGAGGTTACTTGATGACATTTTATACACAAAAAACATATTATTGTAGGAATTTCTATGTTTTAATTTAATAAAAAAATATAAATGAAAACCATATCCAAAAGAAGGGAAAAATCCTCAACATAACATTATAAAAAAATTAATGATTATTTCCACAAGAAAACCAAAAACTGAATAGAATTTATCAACCATAAGAAAAAGACACAAACATGAATGTTTTCATAGTATTACCTAGATTATCTTGGTATCTCACTAATGACCTTGAAAATGCCCTACAATTCCCTACAAATAGTCTTCTAGATGGAAAATCAATTTTTTTAGAAAATACATGTATAATTAATAGGTTCCTTAGTCATCATCACCGATATGACATTAGAAAGGAATAACATATTCTCAACAAATAACATATTATTATTTTATTTTTATTCCAAATATCATGAGAGAGTAACAAAATATGAATCCACTACATTTAATTCAACTTCTCATATTCAATATTCTAACCAAAAGACCAACCAATTCAGACTATTGACACCTCCAGAAATAGTAACATTAGAAATATTTAAAATCTAACACTATAATGAGGATAAAACAAGTAAAAAAATCAACAATTAAAAAATTATATAAAGATATTTATACATTAAAAACCATAAAATCTATGATACGAAAACAAAATCCCCCACATAACCTTAATCATAATGGATGACCACATCCCTATAAGAATCCACATTATGAACCATACTTGAATGATTATTAGAATTATATAAAAAACATTTATATAAAAGATGATGTCTATATTATGTCAAAATGTTAAAATAAATATATATCTTTAATTTGAAGCATAATATTAATCATAACACAATAGAAACATTGCACATATAGTGCTATATTTTAAACGAACAACTACATGACCTCATGTTGAACATAACTCCATCAAAGTGTCATGACCTAACATCCCTATAATATGAAAATGGTAATGTGACCATATGAGTCCTCCTTTAATAACTCAGTTTGAATCCCATCACAAGAAAATCAATTACACACTGGGGTTACTCATCACAATAATGAATTTCCCCATAGGCCAACACATGCTACTTCATTGTTCTTTGTATTAACTCACACACACTATAGGAAACTACCCAGGTGGTCACCCATATAGAAACAATCCTATTATAAGCATGTTCAACTTTGTATTTTTAATCTGGTAAGCTCCAAAAATGAAAATTTCACCTTGTTAACATGAATAGTAACACTTCAACTTTTAGGAATCAATTTTCCAGTGGAGTTACACTCTCACCAATTAAATATCAACACCCTCATTGTGTTCCCTGAAATACAATCATTAATAATTTAAATACACTTCTGTCAAGGTATTAACATTGATACCATTTTTCACAACCAAATATCCCTAGGATATACACCTTGTTATTTAAACATATTTGTCTTTTATAATACCTTGGTTAATTTCCCATTAAAGAAAATTATATTACCCACCAGGGTTACCTATCAGACTACTAAATTTCCCCAATATTTAAACAAATATTCTTTATGTGTAATTTTTTCTTCCCTCACACACACCTTGGGAAATATCAGAGGAGTTCACCCATCCTGGACCTATAACTGGAGGGGCACACTTAACTGTGGAGTTATAATTAGGTAGTATACTAGAAATAAAGGTGTACTTTGTTCACATTGATTATAACATTTAGTATTTTACATCTCACTTTTACTAGGCTATTATCTAAATCTCATAATCAATATAGTTTACCATTAAATAATATAAACATTATTCCTATGAATCCTATAATTATATAATTTTTTTCAATCACTCTAAAGGGTTTATATAAAAAAATAAATACTAGGATTCAGATTCCCCAAACCCTCATCAAATTGAATTATAAAAAGAATAAATTTCATTAATTACTCTATTATATCTTTACTAATTTTACATTCATCATATATATCATTTATTCAATCCAACTTTCCAAATCCAATTACTTTAATTTTCAGCATTTAATTAATTCATTATGTGACATAAAATTAATTTACACCCACACATATATTTAATTTGGGTTTTATCAAACATATTTATTTTTATAAATTTGAATTTTCTATCAAAATATCAATTAAATTATATAAATTCATTTACATAAGAAAATAATGTTTACAACATCCTACCTCATTTAGATACATAAAAATCCTTGTAAAAAAATAATTATAATGAGAAAATATTTTAATTTCAACAAGGATACTATAATGAATATATTTAACACTATAATCACATATTTATTATAGTATAATTCTATAGTAACCACTATCCATGTGACCTTTTAAAGGATTAAAAGAAATAAGGAAGAAATCATTTATGGGAAGATTATTTTAGGCCATGCATATTTAATATCATGAAATCATAAGATAATAGATCTACAAAATAAACACATGAAAAAAGAATCAAGTGATATTTATTATTTAGACTTCTATGGGAAAATATAGTACTAAATAAGATAAAATTAATAAAATCTAATTTTTATTAAATATTTAGTTCAAAAACCATGAAGTTGTTCCTTAAAAAATAATATTGTTTTTGTTATTCATAGATGATTATATATATTAAAAAGCATAATTTTTTTACTAAGGATAATTTTCTAGTCATTTACATCTATTTCCATGTATTTGAATAAACTATGAAATGGACTAAAAAACATTTCATTTTACCAACTTCCTTTTAAACCATTATACGATACATTAAGATTCTTTTATCTAAACTAGATCATTTATAAATCCTTAACGATGCACCAAAATAAATTTTCTTCCATTTTTAGGTGTTGATATAAAAATATAAATCTATACAATGTAAAAAAATGAAATATTTTTTTATTAGAACCATGTGGAGGTCGATAAAACTATAATATTATTTGATCCTTATAGCAAGAAATATATTTACTAGTTATTGTACCAAAACCATAAAATCCAAAAAGTTATATGGACTAAAAATATGACAATGTCATGGAATCCATGAAATGTTGAGTATTAAATTGTCTAATTATTTATTTTAGAACTTAAAATTTTATGATCAGTATAATAAATTCACAACACAACTCAGATATAATCTCTATAATAGATTAAAACCCATAAGGTAGAAAAACATTAACTTTTATGCCTATATAAAAAATAAATATCAAGTGATTATAATCCTTTATTTTCAAAATAAAAACAAGAAGAGATAAAAAACTAATATTTATCTACCTAAATTGATACTTATTAAACTAAAATATGTTGAAAAATTTACTTGATAAAAAATTTCACTGTAAAGGGAAAACTCCTTTGATTCAATGTAAAATCATTTTCCAACATCATGACATGGATAAAGTTAAAAAAACTAGTTAATGGACCAACATATGTGAATCCCTATCCCACATTTATTCCAATTAAAAATAATATCATAATATTAAATAATTAATGAGAATAACACATACTTATAACACAATTTTATGTTGATCAAGAATCTACACACATCATTATATAAATATCACATCCAATTAATTATTCAAACAACCAAATTGTTAAAATTAGTGACAATATAAATGTTTTTATAAATTTGATATATATAGAAAACAATGTATACATGATCCATTATCATTGGGAGATCCAACTAGTATGACACCTCTTATCTACTCCACATATTTTTATCTTTCAACATCCCTTGAATCCCCCATAGTTTATCTTACCTTATGGAAAATATTTCCCAATTATCACTAAATCTCAAACCATAGTATAGATATAACACACCAAGATTCTAAAATAAAAAATTATGTATCTAAAATATATATAACATGTCACATCAAGCTTATAAGATAATGTAACACCTAAATAAATTATTATATATATATATATATTTATTTAAATTCGATCTCTTTGATAGTTTTCGAAACACACAACCTTGAGTTTAAATGAACCATAATATCCTATTCTTATAACTTAGTAGTTATGTAAGGGGAATGAATAATACTAAATAAATTCTGAACATTATATGGTTTATGAAAATATAAAAAAATTGATTGGTTATGTTACACCCCAAGCTTCCATGGTACGTTTCCCTTTGAATAATGTAATAGCTTGTATTATATGCAACATCGAGATTCTAACACACCGTGACCAATCAAACTAGCCATTATGAATAGTAATACAAATGTTTTGAAATTTTATAAATTGTATCTTTAAAAATTTACTTCATTTTTTGATTTGGAATATCAAAATTAGCTTAGGGTGAATTTTTGGTATTTTTTTTGAAAACATTCAATTTTTGATGAATAGTGGAAAATACTAAATTTTAATTTAAAACAATTTTTTTAATCAAAATAATTTATATAGATAAAGTATACTATTGAGTGGTTTTAAAGTATAAATAGATTATATTTTTACCATTTAATCCAATGTTGGTCATTGGATGTAATTTCACATTTAAATTCGACATAAACAAGTGTCAATCTTTTGATAGTTATTATTTCATAAAAACACGCTTTTTTGTTTTGACAATGGGAATTAAATTTAAATTAATTTCTGCCACTTCTAAGTTCTGAATTTATAAAAAATGGTTTCAATATTTAGAATCATGAGTTCCAAATTGTGAAAATAGAAAACTTTTATTTTTATACATTTTGAAAAATTACATCGGTAAATATTTTATTTACCATGGTTAAATGGTAAATCCAGTAAATAAGTGTTAAAAAACATTACTATAATAATATTAAATTACACTAACATAGGTCCTAACCCTATTTAATGATAAATATCCGACCATAGTCATCTTTTGGTCTATTTTGGGTTCCCATGGAGCCACTTGTAAGTTATAATGACACTTTATATTTATTAAGTTAAAGAAATAATAAAATTACATAAGCACATATCTTTTAGTAAAAAAATTTTCAAATTGGGTTATATATGTTATCTCTTAGACTATAAATATTAATTAGAAATCTAAAATGATTTCATACATAATGTTATTTAATTTATAATTTTTAGACATTGAATAATTAAATTTATTTATGACACAATGAAGATGCATTATTTTCCTTATTAATGAAAGAATCAAATAAATGGTATTATAAATGTTAAAATTAATATATTTTGAATGTTTTGATGACATAACAGAATTTTATAGTTTAATATGAAATTTTTGGATTGATTAAACGAATTTATATCGAATTAATAAAGTTTTTAGGACTTTAAAAAAATCAATTGTTAAGTAGTCTCAAAATTGACATAAAATTGTTTTTAAAACAAATATTATATTATTAATTGACATTCTATTCTTAAAAATCAAAGGATAAGCTAAAGGTCTTATATAATGATAGGTGTATCATTAATTAACCACTTGGGATTCTTTTGGAAGTATATAGTATGTTTATTAACCATATAATATAAAAATAAAAAGTGACATGGTAAATGTCAAACTATATAACTAAGAGTTAAATCTAAGAGATAATGATAATATAGTGTCCAAAACCTGTCCAAAACCTATTGGTTGTGTGATTTTAGACCTATCCCCACCTTACCATTTAAATATTCCATTTTGAGCCATTATATACTGAAAATTATTTTATTATAAAATAATATTTCTATCATTTCCTAAGTTGCCCATCACCCCTCTTATAAAAAGACACTCCACCTTATCTCTAATTCACACCTTCAAAGCCATTTGGTTCGTCCAATCTCTTCTCAAATTCCCTCTAAACTATCTTAAATTCATCCTAGATGCCCTAATTTAGTCAGTAAGCTATCCTAAGAATCCCTTTTGATCAAATCAAAAGGAAGAACCCGAAGAAGAGGTAAATATTCCATCACCTCTTTCAAGTTCCATTCTTATTCCACTTCTTTTTTATTTGTTGTTTCCATTCTAAAATAATAAATCCAGTATCTTATATATACTGTGATTTCATTATAAATATGGTACAACAAAATTCATTATTCTATCCATCTTTTTAATGACATGTCACTATATGTGCGTATGTATGTCTTACCGTCTCCACGTCGTGGTGTAATTGTTATTCAATACATTATTATTTGGATGGGTATAATAATGCTATGTAATTGGTTTAAATAATAAATATAACATGATATTGGTTCTGTATATATGATATACCATCCAAATATATAATATATTAATATCAAAAGAATGATATTGTCGCTCGTGTGTACGTACAGATTACTGTCTCCACGAACGCGATGAGATTTATTCCTCAGCATATCCATTCAAAACAAATTTCTATTATACGATTAAAAATAATGCTTAAATACATGATATCATTAAATATATGAATAAGATACATCCCATCCATAACAAATATGACCCACTTAATAATGAATATAAAGAATAATGAATCCGTTAACACCAGTAATGGTGATAATACTAAGATATTATTAACAAAAAAATATTAAAAGATCATATATGATATCATATTAATGTATATGATTATTTTATAATTTGATATCAATTATTTCACCATTATAAAATAGGTTAACCTACCCTCAACCAAGTAAAATTAAAAATAAAGGGGTTTCTTATCTCACTTTTAATTCCGTGAGTTTCCTTTGTTCACCACTTATTTATTGCATGTGGTGTGTGTACTGCCCATGATTGTATTAATTGTGTAACATAAATTAATTTATAGATTTTTCATCATCATTTTATGATCCTTATTTCATGGGTGTATGTTTAAAAACTTACCAAATTGATAAGGGAATTTTAAATTTCAATTTCCACTCGTTTGGCTTTACACATACTTCATTGATTATTTTACTCCATGATTATGTGTGGAATCAATAATTATTTTCTTATGTCATAATTTATACTCCCATTTATGTGGATATACTTTTTATACACATAATCACTCCATTGATAAATCATCCAGTCAACGATATGAACTTGATAAGAGTAATTTTAACTCAATCTCCATTTGTTGAGTTAAATATCCAATTTATTGGTGTTGTTTTTACAAGAATATGCGTGAATGTACTATGATTAATTTAAACTGAATATCCAATAATATTTAGTGTATTAATATCTTTCAAACATAATTATGTATTTGATTTATCCTTAACCTATGTATACATTCTTTATAAAAGATTTCACCTCAATTTACATTCCATTGAGACTTCTTTGATGTTAGACACAAAATCACTTTTATATGGTGTATATAATGCACTTTGACATAGTATATCATGAATCCCTTTATTCTCATGATATTAAAACGTTTTGATTACATCAGTTATTTTTATTCAAGTGTCTCTATTTTGGTTAGGAACTCTAAATAAAATATCATTTTAAAATGTTTTCAAGATTTATTATTCTAAATATTTCCCATTAATGTCCATGTTTTAAAAATGGTTTTATTGATTTATTTATATGGACATTAATGTTTTCAAATTAAAATTACTTTTAAAAATTTCAAAGTGGTACGAGACACTTTGATTCAAAAATTTATTTTAAACGGCTCTTGATAAATTGTGAGACTTTTAAATGTTTTCAATAAAAAGGGGGATATTTCTCCCAAATAGTTCTGATGATTATTTTCATCTATGTAAATATCATTCATTATTCTCTATTTAGGTTGATCTATTATAATAAAATATTTCACATTGTATTGAATGAGTTATGTTTGACTGTTGATGTGCTATTTTTATACCATTCATGGTTTGTGGTTAAAATATTGACATTTCGTATGCTAGTTTTAATATGAATGTTCAGATTATGTTTAAACCTGTTCATATGAGGAATGAATTGGACTTAGTAAGTGACGGTTGGAGCCCTCTATAGCTCTTTGATGCATCAGTAGGTCTCATGAGACAAACTAGTGTCTTGGAACAACACCTTGAAATAATCTTATTTGTAGTCTTGGCACAAGGCCTTGACTATGTGGTTATGATAATCTGGAATTATGTATTCTATCATTATGAAAGTGGCTATTGATATTGTATGTGATTATTAGACTAATAGAATATCCATGTGAATAGGTAAATGGAATTATTTCATTTTATTTTTTCCATATTATACTGAATTTCAAGTTTAAAAGGATTTTGTTTTAGTTATACATTGCCTTAAATGTTTATGCATACTTGTGAAAGTTTCTGATATTTTGTTATCCTTACTGGGAATCTGAGCTCACCCCTTTCTATGTTTTATTTTTCACAGGTTGTGAATAAGTATTTTATGATTGTCCAACAGGGATAGTATGCGGGGATATGAGTGTGGACTATAGAGACTATGTTGTTGTAGTTTTTCACTTTATCATGTAATGTAAGACTTATGAATGTATCTAGTATTTTCAAGACTACTAAACTAATCATCCTTTCGAGACATGATATTTTGTGATCATGACAATGTCATGTAATAATGAACGAACTCTTGGTAACTGGGGTCAGGGTGTTATAGTTGATATCAGAGGAAGTTTAGTACAAACCTTAGAAACTTGATTTAGAGAAACTCTGATTAGAGCACATAGCCCTAAGATAGAATTTGAGGATTCATATATAAGAACTTCCTAAAATTTTGGCATTGCAGGGATTTTTGTGAGTTTTCCAAGCAATACATACCTTTCTGGATATGAGTATGTAGAGGTGGCTCTGGAATAGATGTACGTAGTGTTAAAACCAGAAAACACCGCTTTGATCTTGACTCGAACGGGAACTACTGCATGAAAATGGCCCTTACTGCAGTCTTGGTTATGAAACTCTTGGGGGATATGATTAGGATAATTTCGATTTTATTTAAAAACCGATTTGATGTATTTTAATATAAAAAAAGAATAAATAACCTTAGTTAATTCTAAGCTATTTCAAATTGAAAATATGGTGTCATCATATTCTCTAAATGGTTTTATGACTACTATTAATCTCACAATGATTTTTGATTTTAGTCTATGGATGGATTCCAAGGAAGTCATAGTAACATTGAGAATTATTTACAAGGTGGGAATGGTGGTGGAAATGAGAAAAAAATGGATTTCTTGTAGGAATAAAATATATAGTGTTCATTCCAAATCATTTTTCCAAAAATATGATCAACAACATATATATTAACCAACTCTCACAATCAAAAAAGAAGAGAATGGTGATGAATGATAAGAGCTCCAGCAGTGGAGACCATGGAGAAAAGAATCCTTAATTTCCATCATGTAGGAAATATGAATTGAGACACCCAGGAAATTTTATCAATGGAACGAAGAAATGCTTTACTTGTGGTAAAGAACAATATAGAGTGAAGAATTACTGAGGAAAAATGAAGAGTACTATGGAAGAAAATAAATATGATTCAAAGAATCTATTTACGGTAATTTTCCTTAAATGTAGGGGACCTAGCCATTACCCAAGCGAGTGCCCTATTCTATAGGATATTTTCTTGGTCAAAGAAGAAGCTATGTGGAAATAAATGGGTGGAGAAATGTTTAAATGTATTAGTGCTCCTTGTTGATGGGATTGCTTTGGAATAATTTTCTTTTGTATTTATAACCCTGCAGTTTATCATGTGAAAATGATATTTGAGGAAGAATTATCTTTTCTCTGGTGAATATAGTTACAAAATAACCATTTGGTTTTATATAATCATTGGGTTTGAGGCAATTACAAGTTATTATATTTCAGGATGAAAATGAATGGTATGAGGTAAAATTTGTGGTTAAATTATGTTATGGTTATTTTGAGTAATTTATCTCATTTTAGTAATGTTATAAAATATTGTTTTTGAAAAAGGACAACACACAGACCATGTGACGACCCGTTGCGTCAGACAAAGCTATGAGAATCAAACCCACAAGCAGAGTGCGATTGAGACTTATCACCAACCACAGGACTACGTGAAGTCCCTGGTTAGTGTGACTAATTATTTTTAGTTAAATTATTTTATTTATAAAAAATATGTTGATTTGGGATCTTATGTCTTATAAAATGAATACCCTTAGTATATAAAAATAGTTTGGTGATTAAGTGATAAATGTTATTTTGGAAGACGTTCACTATGTTGGGAACACAATATAGCTAAGGAAAATTGAATACTATGAGATTTTATTTGAGGAGTAATGGTTGATTTTTATATATGTTTTTATTGTGGATTTATAGTGATTTGGGTTATTTATGGAAAAGATTAAACTATAATAGTGAATATGTGATTAGGATAATTACTTTTAATTATGTGACTTTAAGAGTAGTCTATGTCATTTAGAGATACAATTTAACGTGGAAGACTACATAACCAAATTCTTATATGTTTTGGGATTTAATATTAGTTTAGATTATTTTGAAGGATTTTAAGGACAATTGTTTATTGAATGGTATTTATTTAACATTGGGGTATTGTTGGTTTAATTTTAGAAATTAAATTTAGTGTTTCTTTTTCTAAATGAATATTCTTTTGGGGGATCATCTGATCTTGTACTAACCATTTTGGTTTAGATTAATCTCTAAATACAAGGAAAATATATAGTTTATCCTTTGTGAATCATGTGATTCTCTAGAAGATGATTCTAGATCTTCAAGTATGACCAAGTCATCTTTAATACTCATCGTTTAAAAAAATGATTTAGTAGTAGAAATTTATTAAATAATGAAACTCTACTTAAAAATTAAGTATATCTCTTTATGTTCTTGGTTAATCTCATAAATAAATTCCCAATATTTATGAAATGTAACTTAAAAAAAACATTGTCCGTTTACTTTTCCTATTGGGAAACTAATGACTGTTTGTCCCATCACAAGTTTGTGGTTTTCCCATTGTTAAATATCTCCTAATACTTTTTTTACCCATCTCCATTAGAATATGACACTTAGTTTATCGTTCATATCCATGTTTTTATACATGTATTCCTAGTATATGTTATCTGGGGTGACCTTTGTACTTCTCTTTCTTTTCTTTTAAAGTGATAGTTTTATTGACTCTTTTTCCGATGTTGGACATTCAATTATGTTCCCAAGTCCAATTTTAAATATTACAAGGATGCAATTTTCAAAAGGGATGAAGAATGAAACACCCCATGCTTCCACAATACATTTCCCTTTGAATAATTTAATAGCTTGCATTATACGCAACATTGAGATTCTAACACACCGTGACCAATCAAACTAGCCGTTATGAATAGTAATACTCAATTTTTGAAATTTTATACATTTTATCTTTCAAAATGGAATTCATTTTTGTATTAGTAATATCAAAATTAGCTTATGGTTAATTTTTGATATTTTTTTTGAAAACTTTCAATTTTTGAGGAATAATGAAAAATACTAAATTTTAATTAAAAACAACTTTTTAATCAAAATAATTTATAGTGATAAATTATACTATTTAGAAGTTTTAAAGTATAATTGGATTATATTTTTACCATTTAATCCAATGTTGGTCATTGGATATAATTTCACATTTAAACTGGTCATAAGCATGTGTTAATCTTTTGATAGTTATTATTTTTCAAAAAAAAAACGTATTTTGTTTTGACAATGAGAATTAATTTTAAATTAATTTCTACCACTTTTGAGTTTTGAATATATAATTATGGATTAAATATTTAGAATCCTGAGGTCCAAATTGTGTAAATAGGTAACTTTTATTTTTATACATTTTGAATAATTACCTCGGTAAATATTTTATTTACCATGGTTAAAGGGTAAATCCGGCAAACAAGGGAAAGAAATATAATATTATAATAATATTAAATTACCCTAACATGTGTCCTAACCCAATTGGATGACACATTTCCAACCATTGGAATCTTTGGCTCGATTTTGGGACCCCATAGAGCCACTTGTAAGTGATAATTACACTTTATATTAATTAAGTCAAAGTAAATAAAAAATGACATAAGCATATATCTTTTAGTAAAACAATTTTTACATAGGGTTATACATGTTATAACATAGAATATAAATATTTATTAAAAATAGAAAAGGATTTCCTACATAATGGTATTTTATTTATAATTTTTAGACATTGAATAATTAAATTTATTTTTGACACAATGATGATGCAATATTTCATTATTAATGAAAAAAATCAAATAAATGGTATTATAAATGTTAAAATAAATATAATTTGATTTTTCTGATGACATCCACTAATTATATAGGTTACTATGACATGTAAGGATTGATTAAATGAATTTTTTTGGAATTAATAATGTTTTTAGGACTTTAACAAAAATCAATTTTCAAATAGTGTCAAAGTTCACATAAAAGAGTTTAAAACAAATATTATATTATTAATTGATATTCTATTCATAAAATTCTATGGTTTGGAAAAAGGACTTATATAATGACATTTTTATTACTAATGAACCACTTGGGGTTCTCTTGGAAGTATATAGTATGTTTATTAACTATATAATATAAAAATATAAAGAGACATGGTAAATGTTAAACTATTTAACTAAGAGTTAAATCTAAAAGATAAAGTTAATACAGTGTCCCAAACCTGTCCAAAACCTATTGGTTGTGTTATTTTTGACCTATCCCCACCTTATAATTTAAATAATAAATTTTGGAGCCATTAGAAATCTAAAATTATTTTATTATAAAAAATATTTCTATTTTCTCTTAAGGTGACCCTCACCCCTCTTATAAAAGGGAACTCACCTTCTCTCTAATTCACACCTTAAAAGCCATTTGGGTTGGCCAACCTCTGCTCAAATACCCTCTAAAATGAAATAACTTCAACTTAGAGCCCTAATTTAGTCAGAAAGCCAACCTAAGGAGCCCTTTTGATCAAATCAAAATTCAGAACTCGAAGAAGAGGTAAATATTCCATCACCTCTTTCAAGTTCCATTCTTCTTCCAATTCCTTTTTATTTGTTGTTTCCATTAAAAAATAGTAAATCCCTTATATTAAATATATTATGCTGATATTATTAATATGTTACAACCAATTTCATTATTATATCCATCATTTGAATTACATGTCACCATACGTGCGTATGTACGGCTTACCGTCTCCACATCGTGTTGTAACTGTTATTAAATACATTATTATTTGTATGGGTATAATAATGATGTGTAATTGATTTAAATAATATATATAACATGATAATGTTTCTGTATATATGATATACCATACAATTATATATTATTTTAATATCAAATTAATGATATTTTCGCTCGTGCATATGTACGGATTGCCGTCTCCATGAACACAATGAGATTCATTCCCCATCGTATCCATTCAAAACGAATTTCCATTATATTATTAAAAATAATATTTAAATACTTGATATAATTCTGGATGTGAATATGATACATCTCATCCATAACAAATATGACTCACATAATAAAGAATATAAAGGAAAATGAATCTGTTAACACCCAGAACGATGATAATACTAAGATATTATTAACAAAGAAATGTTAAAAGATCATATACGATATCATATTAATGTATATGATTATTTTATAATTTAATAAAAATTATTTAACCATTATACAAGAGGTTAACCTACCCTTAATCAAGGAAAGGTACGAAGTAAGGGGTTTCTTATCTCACTTTTAATTACATGAGATTTCCATTGTTCACCACTTATTTATTGAATGTGGTCTTTGTACTACCCATGATTGTATTAATTGTATAATATAAATTAATTTATTTATATTTAAATCATCATTGTATGATCATTATTTCATGGGTGTATGTTTCGTATGACACCAAATCGATAAGGGAATTTGAAATTTCAATTTCCACTCATTCGTCTTTACGCATACTTCATTGATTTTTTTACTCCAAGATTATCTATGGAATCACTATTCATTTTCTTATCTCATAATTTCCAATCCCTATTATATGGATATGATTTTTATACACATAATTAATCCATTGATAAATTCTCATGTCGTAGATATGAACTTGATACGAGTAATTTTAACTCAATCTCTTTTTGTTGAGTTAAATATCCAATTCATTGGTGTTGTTTTTGCAAGAATATGTGTGAATATCCTCTGATTGATTTACACTGAATATACAATAATATTGAGTGTATTTATAATTGTCACACATAATTATGTCGTTGATTTATCCAATAATGTTGAGTGTATTTATAATTGTCACCAAATCACTTTTATAAAAGTTTCTTCTATTTTGTTATCCTTACTGAGCATCTGAGCTCACCCCTTTCTATGTTTAATTTTTCCCAGGATGTGAAGAATTATTTTATCACTGACCTATTAGGTTAGTCTGAGGGGATATGAGTGTGGACTATGGAGACTATGTTGTTGTATTTTTTCACTTTATCAAGTAATATAAGACTTATAAATGTATATAGTGTTTCCAAGGAAACTAAATTAATCGGTCTTTTGAGATTTGATATTTTGTGATCATTACAATGTTATGTAATAATGCACTAACTTTGGGTAACATGGGTCATAGAATTACATGTTATATATTGATTATAAATAAAACAAGAATAATTTGAAAGAAGAATAAATGTTTCATGAAAAACTGTATTTTATAAAAGGTGGTTTCATCATGTTTTGTGAAAATATTTTAAAATTAAATTTTACCAATTATATAAAATTTTTATTAAAAAAGTAATTTCATATTCTAAATATTCATTTAAAATTTAACTTTGGTTGAATGTTTTCTATTTTTTTCTGAAAATATTATTTTTTATGAATAACGAAAAACATTGCTTTTAATTGAGAATTCCCTATTTATTTAAATAATTTATGAGGATAAAATATTTTTTAAATTATTATTAAATGTAATATTAGTTCAATCATATTAAAATTTATCAAATTTATTTAATTTTAATTCATTTCATATTTCATTTTTATTAAAACATTATATACTGATGATACATTTTTCTTTGGGAACACACCTTTTCATTGCGTTAATAAGTGTAATTTTTATTTGTATTCCCCCACATCAATGAATTTAATTTGAAATAACAGATTAAATATTTTTGATAACAATAATTTATATAATATTATAAGTTTAACTTAATTTTTTCCATTATAACTAGTCAAACCTAAAAAAATTAACTACAATTGTTAACGTAAAAACTGGTTTTCTTGGGGATAAATTCAGAATATAATGATTAAAAATTTCCCAAAAATTCTAAAAAATAAATTTTATGGAAATATTTCATCATTTTAACATTTATGTTTCAATAATTACTCATTTTGGATCATTTTGGCATGTGAAAAATGTCAGTACACATTATTTTATAAGATAATTCCATGTGTGTCCTCTCCCCCACTAATAAAAGGCCACCCTATCCCTTTACTTATTCAAACATATAATGAATTTATGATGGACCAAAAAATAAAAAAAATACCATAAACCCGTTATCAAAATTATATATCTTATATTATTCCAAAAATACCATAACTAGGGTCCTCAAGAGGAGACCCAAAGAGGTTTCTTAAAGAGATGATACTTGTGTGAAGGAATCTCTTTCATTTTCATTGTCCATTACCCACCTTAAATTATGTATTAAAAATTATAATTTAATAAACCCAGTATATCCCATATATTTTTATATAATTTTTTATTTAATAATATTTATATATCTCCTCATCCATCAAATTGGAAACTATATAATTGATTTTGTCTACGATGGACTACCTCCACGAGAACCAATTGTACTTATTTTCCATAAACATATATCAGGATTTTATATAACGATGGATTTAGTGTATTTATAATATTTATAATAATATTATAATTATTATAATTATAATATCACGTATACCTTCTTACTTTCCGTGTTGTTTAAAAATATGACAACGTCGCTCGTGTGTTCGGCGTACTACAACCTCGTGAAGAGGTGTAATTCATTTTTCACTTAAAATTTACAAGGAATGTGATGAAGATTAATTTAATAAATTATAATATATATATATATAAATATATGAAATTATATTTATTATCTAAAATTAACATACTATCCAATTTCTCACCCTTTAACTCCTTAAGGGAATGACATCATTCAAGAATTAATATAAAAATTTATATAATGAGTAAAATTATTATTCATAAATTTTTTATGATTATATATATGATGGATTTATATAATATTGGAAATAAAATAATCTTTCATGTTAAAACACACATGAGAAAATTGAAATTAACACATAAAAAATGAATATAATAAAATATTATTAACAAATAGGTGGTAAGATGTATAAGAGTATAATATATGATATTATAAGTATGAATATGATTCTATTATTAACTAATAACATTATTAAAACCATTATACATTAGATTAAAGTACATTCAACCAAAAGGAAGCGTGAGCTTGGGGACTTCGTCTCAATTTCCCTTCATTGAGGCATAATGTAATGTTATGCTATTAATTTATTTTCTATATTGTATATAATAAAAATTTTATTATAATGTTATGCATAATTCATATATAATGGTATTTTATCATTTAATATGACTTATTTCATCTAGAAGTATTTCACATGGAAATTACCATGTGGTAAAAAATGCTATAGCTCAATTTCCTTCCATTGGGTTGTATTGCTTTTTCATTGTCTTTAACATTCAATGATTATGTGTGTAAATATATTTTAATATCTTATTTTTTATTTACATTTTTTATTTGGATTTACTTTTCTAACACATAATTTATTAATTTATTAATTCTTAATTCAAAGTTTTGTTCTTTATAAGGGTTTATTTCGCAATATCATTTTAATCAGGATTGTTTATGCATGAATTTGAATTGAAGGGTATTATTTTATAATTAACTAATAAAACCATTTAATTTTATTATCAATACGCTGTTCATGAAATTTCCATATAACAGTACAATTTTACACTATTTAAAAATTAATATTATTGATAAAATTATTTTAAAAAAATTTGACATTATTTCAATATTCAGTTGAAAATACTATAAAAATTAAACACATATTTTATAAAAATGATTTTGAAAATATTTTTAACACTATAAAAATTATTTATGAATGAAAATTTTAAACTTATTTTAAATTATAATAACATTTTTGAAAGGAATATTCATGGAATTTTCCTAAAAAGGACCATTTGGATTTTATCAAGAAGTGAAAAGAATATTTATTTTAAAATTTAAGTCATGAGAAAAATTTACACCCCTCATGAAAACTCATTGTATTAAATATTTAAATATATTTTTTAAAGGTTTTATAAAAATAAATTCATATTCAAGTATTTTGTGAACTTTTAGTTTTCAAAATATTTTATAAGTGAAAAGGTTATTTTTATCAAGAATGTTTTTAATTCCATTTTAATGTATTTTTAAAAATAAATGACATAAAAAATTGTGTTTTTTTATTATCATATTAGGATTTTTTATTAATACCATCATTATTATTTCTTTGTATTGTTTTCAATCAGTTTATATAGGAAAAATATATAAAATATATTTCTTGATTAATTTTTGTAATCATTAAATTTAACTTGATATATTCACTTTCTTGTTATCATTGGATGTTAAATTTTCTATAAATATACATATTATTTATCATTGATATACTTATTACATAAACCATATATAATTTCTCTATATGGAATTTTACTTTTAAAATTAAGGATTTATTAGGGAAATTATTGTCAAATCATGTTCCTGACTCGATATGAAAATTTTTAATAAGAAATATTGTTTGTGAATTAAATTGATCATTCGATATATTAGTAATGAATTGGAAATTAAGATATGTGTGGGGATGGGTTATAGATAGCCCCTCAATGCATCGATATTCTCATGATAAAAATTAGTGGGACAAACATAGTTAAATGTTTTTCTAGGTTATAACTATCCACCAGTTTTTAACTGTCTTGTGAATGGTCTTGACAGTAGAGCTATAATGTTGCTTGATATTATAACATTCAATAATTAAGCATTTCCTTCATTAATAAATCAATTATTATTATCCAAGATATTTTCACAATGATATTATCTCTGGATGAATTTTATTATTATTTTATTGATTAAATGGAATGTATGTTTAGGTATTTACCTTTCTATATTGATTATACCTTATATAATTATTATAGATATGTTATTGATTAAAATGGAATATGTTTTATGATATTAACCTTTCCATAATAATATTTCATATATAATATATATAGTTATCTTATTTTTTAAATGGAATATGAGTTCACATATTCAACATGCTATATTGGTTATTCCTACTCTAATATTATAATAAAAATTATGTAAATGGGATTTTTGTAAAAATATTCGACTTTCCATGTTTATTATTATTATTGATACATGATAGCTTCTGATTTAGGTAACTATTACTAATAATTTGAGCTTACCCTTATTTGTTTCTTTTACCAGGAGTCCAGGAAATGATCTATGATTGATATGTAAAGATATTCTAGGTGGAATAATAACATTATGGAAAAAATAATGTTTTAATTTGTGTCTTAGAATAAAATCCAAGATCCAATTATGTATCTAGTATACAATGACTGATAAACTATTTAGTCCTTTGGGATACGATCACTTATATCTTATGAAAAATTTGTAAATTGGATACCAACTCCGGGTTGCTGTGGTTAGGGTATTTATAGTTGGTATTAAAGGATATTTATGATAAATCTTGGGAAATATATTTAGAAAAAAATAGATTAGTGAAGATAAATATATTATAAAATTTTAGGATAAGTATATAAAAATATCATAATGTTTTTATAGAGTATATATTATGTTGTTTTTACTAGAAATATATCCCTGTCTGGATATTACAAATAAAAGTGGATCTAGAATAGATGTACCTGTAGATAATAAATCTAAAAATATATGTTAGTCTTGACTCAAGGGTCACCTGGTACACTAGAATGGGATGTACAATACACTTGGTTAGACACTCTTAGGGGATATAATTTGGATAATTCATATTTTATTGACAAACCATTATGAAGTATTTGAATTGATGATGATACTAAATTAACAATTATAAACATAATGTGTCTTAGATTAAAAATAATTTGTATTGATTTAGACATCCTATAAATGATTATATAGTTTTCCCACGATGATTTTTTTACTTACACTATGCTATTTGGTTTTATTTAATAGATGGAACATGAAGGAATCATGTTATCATTGTACATAATTTTTTTGGGACTATGATAAACCCAATGGGATGATGATAAGAGTAAATTATATCATTATTTTTCATATTTATTTATCCCAAAATATGATCAAGAAACTATAACTTAACCAAATCCTAGTTCATCAGAAAAGATAAGGATGATGTTCCCTAGGAGACCGTGTGGTAGAGAGGATGGAAGAAAGAGTTCACAATTTTCATCATGTCAGAAATGTTCGAAGAGACTCCCAGTAATATCCCTAAAAATAATGTGAAAATATTTTATATGTCTAAAATAAGGTAACAAAGTAATGAATTTAAGAGACGAAATGTAGGGTATAGTAGAAGGAAATAAATTTCATTCTAGGGATACATATATAGTTCTTTGTATTAGATGTGGGGAACTTAGGAATTAACAAAGTTAGAGTTATCTTCTAAATTTTAATCCCTATATCAAGAAATGAACTATTCTGAAATAAGATAAATTAAGTATTTATGTATTGAGATTTGGGAATTAAATTTTAGAACTATTTTTTACTAATGGTGTATTGGTTATAATAATCATGAAACATCAAAGGATTGTGTAACATTTTAGATGAATTTAAATCTTAATTTACTTAAGAGTTATTGATACTGTCCTGGGTATATGAGTTAGAGGATAATCATAAAATCAATTTATTAAATGTACCTTTTGAATTTTTTTTACAAAGTATATTTTTGGAAAATATTTACTGGGATACAACCTATTGTTTTAGAATATCCAAAAGTTATTTGAGTAAGAATTACGTTACATTTTTGGACATAAGATTAAAGGTATTGGTAACCTTTAAGGTTTATATAATATTTGATGTTTTTGTAATTATGCGTCAAAACAATCTGGGAACAGTATTGTAATTATATAAAATTTTTTATAAAAAGGACAACCCACATACCCAGTGACAACCCATAACATTTGGTAAAGCTATGGGAATGGAATCTATAGTTTAAGGATGATAAGTGTGCTACACCTACCACTGGTCGATGTGATGTTTTGTAAAATATTTTATTGTTTTATTTTATAGATAATTATTAATGTTTGGCCAGTGGTGTTACTATTTAGGTTTATAAATTAAGGTATTATATTAGGTAACTTAGGATAACCATTTTGGTTTTAGTGAACATAGGCAGAATTAATACTCATTCTTTTAGGGGTTTATTGATCAGTAAAGAGTTATTTTTAGTTTTTTATGAAAAAAGATTCATTTTTTATATTCATTTCTAGGAGTAAGAGTTGAAGAGAAAATTATCAAATAAGAATCAATGGATGAAATTATTCATAAGGAATAGAAACATATTTATCAAGTATATTTCCTTATGTTCATAATAAATATGGTAAAGGAATTACTAATTTTTATGAAAAAAGATATTGGAAAGTAATTATCTTATTAACTTAATATATGTTGAATAAAATTATCTTTTAAATTATCATATATTTATTTTTATTATATCCTTAATTTATAATTCACATTCTTATCATCAATAATCCTTATTACTGTCTATAATTATTTATTTTTTTCTTCCATGTCTATATCATCACTTGGCACCAATGTTTCCAAATTGAAAAACTGGTATTCATTATTATAGATGAAATTTTTTACATTATTTTATCTCTTATAAAGATTATGTTTTATTAACCTTTTTTTATGGGTTCAAAATTGTAAGAACCCAGTTCTTATTTCTGAGGTATGGGTTTCTTCTTTTAGTTTTTCCTTAAGTGATTTTGAGAAAATAAGGAAAATGGGGAAAAATCCCTAATTTTGGAAAGTACATGCTGTGTACTTTTCCACACGCCATGTAATTTTGGCCGTGTGGGATGAGTATACGGGGCGTGTGACCTTGTCAGTGATGAAGGGTTCAAAAACCAACTACACACTGTGTAGGGGTCCTTTGCACACTATGTAGTCAGTATATAGGAAAACAACAATGAAGTGGCTAGTTGTGTGACATAACACGTTGTGTACACAAGGAGACACAACGTGTAGTCATGTCGACAAATGAACAGTGCCATGCTAGTGGGAAACTACCATATGAATAGTTAAATAAAGGAATTACACGCCATATACTCAGATGTACATGCCGTGTACTATGTTTTTTTTTGCTTAAAATTGGTAGTAGCCTCCCCTGTTCACAGGTAAGGCTTATAATGGGAAGGAGGAGCAGAAGAGGGTGGCCGGAGTTTGGAGATCCGCTAGGCACACGTCGGGAATCTGTTTTCTGCACCGTCGATCTCCTAGGAACCGCACGGGTGAGTTCTCCCATCTCCTAGAGTAGTTATTACCAATTCTTTATCGTAGATAAGTTATTTAAGTTTGAACAAGGTTTTCTTTCACCTATGATCTACATTGTACTTTGAAAAATCGAAGATCGTCGTTCGCATATATCATTTGTGGGTGTTAAAGGTAGGTGTCTTTGTGTTTAATTTTTACAACTATTGTGCGTTTGTGTGAATTATTATTCCACGAACCCATGTTGGGGTGTCGTTTGGCAGAGGTCGTAGCTGTTTAAATACCTAGAATTTTATAGGTAATTAACTGTGATATTAAAATGTTTTTTGGTATCACGTCTTGGATCCACGACCACCCGAGGGGTGCGTTCCTCTGTTTAGCCGTTTGGCTAGGATACCTAAGGGTATTCCATGTTTAATTATGCATTACTTTTTCCTTGAGAGAAATTGTATTTAAATTGTATGTTTATATGTTGGGAATTACCCAGTTACTTATGGATGAGGGCGGTATTTACTATAGCCTGAGGGTGTGACTGTATTAGCTTGAGGGAAAGGTTACTATTCCACCTGAGGGTAAGGCCTGAGGGAAAGATTCTGATCACCTGAGGGTTTCATTTTATTTTGACCTAAGGGAAAGATTCTATATAACCTGAGGGAAAGCCTGAGGGACTGGTTTTACTATATTAGCCTGAGGGAAAGATTCTGGTTCGCCTGAGGGCTTGGTTCTGTTGAGCACAAAATGTTACTAAATTAAATGATGAAAATGAATAATAAAATGGAAATATAACTGGTAATTTGGTTACTTATGAGTACTACTTTGTTTATTTCATTTACTACTGCACACTGTTGCATGTCTACACACGTTTGGGCACGGGCCTTTGGTGGGTGCCTACTGGGATTTATTTCTTACACCCTATTTGGGTTATGCTTTTTAGCCCAAACAAATTATATTATTGTAGGTGTGGATAGGGGAAAGAGTCCCTATGTAGGTACTTGATTGTTGTTGAGGAGTAGGAGGGCATGGGACCAAGACTAGGCTCGTGATCCCACTGGATGTTCTATTTTGCTTTTCTATACTTTTACTTCAGTTGTAATATATTGTATTGCACTGTAACATGTTCTGGCTATTTTGTAGAATATTGACATGCTGCATCTTCACTTATATATGACTGTTGGTTGTTTTTACTGCAGTTGTTTATCTTAAAAGTGTATGTTTATTTCTTTCGCTGTTGTTGTATGTTTTATCTTGTATTCCACTACTCTACACATTGACAAATGAGGGCATAATTTCCCCACTATCCGACCTAGGCCCCGGCTTCTTGTTGGCAGCCTCTGGCATTTTGGAAAATGTGATTGAGGTCAGGTGGCAAACTGGGTACATGGCACCCATGGAGTGGTACCTAGATCCGAGACGTTACAAAGTGGTATCAAAGAAAGTTCTTTTCTTTGACTTAATATTTGGAGCTTTAGTCAGGGATAGGATGAGAATGGTAGTTGGTAATAAGTTGTGACTGGGAGTAGCTAACCCATGTATAGGGAAAATCCAATTTACCTCATATTGCAATTTTTCTGATTTTTCACCTTACAGTTGATATGATTTTCACCATTGGGTGGCACACTTGTGGTGTGCTGTTATATTTTATTCATGGGTTCTATTTAGTTACAACCCAATGAGATGAGGGTATGCCATCTCATGCATCATTTATGAAAATGCTCGAAATCACATTCCATGTAGGTGCATTAAAAATTGTGTGTTGTTGTGACAGTTATTTTGTTAGTAAAGCATGCTGTTGTGATAACTGCTTGATAAATACCTGTTATGTGATAGGTTATTTTTTTGGATGAGCCTGTTTATAGAATGGACGTCAAACTTTGGTTTTTGGTGAGTATGGGCCCTCATTGACCGGAATTTGGTGGATCATTGGGTGTTTACCATATTTCATAACACAGATATGATTCCAAAATTTGATTCGTGGGGAGTATGGGCCCTCATGGATCGGAATTTGGCACTTAGGTGTTGTTTCTCAGTGTTTTCTGGGTTACAGGGATGTTTCTGAGGCATAATGTCTGGAAAAACCACTATACACCCCGTGTAGTACTTTAGACACGCCGTGTTTTTTCTTCTGTTTGGGAAGAAAATAAAACTTTTTGAGTATATGTTTTGTACCCTAAGTACACAGCGTGTAATCTCTTCTCATGTCAGAAACCGTGTGGGTGGAGACACAAGGTAGGGAATGGCTGGGGAAAACACGCCATGTAGCTTTTATACATTCCGTGTAGTGTTGACCAGAGACCCGACCTTGTAACTAACAAACACGGGCCAGTGTAGTCGTTTCTTGAACACACTGTGTTAATGTAGAAAACGCCGTGTAGTGTGACTTGGGGACCTGTCCGTGTAACTAAAAACACATGTAGGGGAAATACTTTCGTGTACACGCCGTGTGTATATAAAACCCGCCATGTAGGTTGAGCCGTGTATCCAGCCGTGTAACTAACAACATGGGTCAGCGGAGCTCGTCTGGTACACGCCGTGTACCGGTGGGACACACCATGTAGTCTTGCCTGAGGACAGACCATGTGGAGTAAGCCATGTGGCTGAAAAAACGGGGTAGTGTACATGCCGTGTTCGGGTGTCACACATCATGTAGTGTCAAGATGAGTAGTCGGCTGTGTCACAAACGACACGGGTAGATGGAAAATTACACTAAACAGGCCGGGTAGATGAAATACACGCCGTGTATTTTTGTTCAAACAGGAGATGTGTAGCTTAGCCATGTAGAAGGACCCGGGTTGGGAAAAAGAAATCAAGTACACACCGTGTAGTTAGTATACACGACATGTAGTATTGTTTTTCAAATTTTAAATACCTTCTTCCTCATATTACTTTTTGGGTTTCTTCGTTTTAGGACATTGTTGATCGTGTTCTAAGGTGTCCATTTGACCATGTAGAGTCATGCCACTGAGGCGACCACGCGTTGTTTACCAGGAGAGCGAAAATGAGTATACTCCAGAGATGGTGGGCCAAGGTCTACCAGTTGATCCTCCAATAGAGATAGATGCGGCGCCAGCTATTATACTGGACAGAGGCACGAAGGCGCAGTTCTGTGAAGGCTTTATGCAGTTTATGCAGACCATTCATGGAGCACCGCCAGCTGCCACATCTATGGCTGAGCTTACTCGTATCTTTCAGCAGCAGCATCCACCTATGTTTTTTGGGGTGGGGGGACCACAGGCTACAGAGTCTTGGCTGGGGTCGATACAGAATATTTTTGAGCATCTTGAGACGCCTCCATGGTGGAGGGTCAAGCTCGCGACATACATGCTGCATGAGTCTGTCAAGAGGTGGTGGGATGTTACAACCCGGTCAGAGAATCACAGAGACATGGAATAGGAATACTTCCAGGTAGTCTTATATGACTTCTTCTTTCCAGAGATGCTATGAGAAGATAGATCTCTATAGTTCATGAATCTGCAGTAGGGAGCTATGTTGGTGACGGACTATTCTGCTCGCTTTACCGAGCTTCAGCGTTTTGTGCTCGTTCTGGTGGGTGATGAGACGTTGAGGGCTAGATGCATTGAGGATGTTCTCCGATATGAAATCCGAGCATTGGTGAATGCTTTCAGGTTGACTTTAGTACAAGATATTTTGATTCAGGCACTAATTATAGAGATAAACCTGCGGGAAGCTAGTGGTGTGGGCTAGGGCGGTTCAACACCATTTTCTAGTACTATTTCTACTAGAAGAGGAAACAATAGATGGACTTCTCTCAAGGTGTCAGTACTAGCCAGGAAGTTTCTTCAAGTGGCCCGATTAAGTGCTACTAGTGTGGTAAGGAGGGGTACAAGAGACCGCAGTGTCCATGGGATCCATTGGAGTGCCGAGCTTGCAGAAAGATGGGTCATCTGTAACACATTTGCATGGTGTTTCTACTAGTGGCTAGTGAGAGGGGTTCTGTGTAGACTCCACGTGCGGGAGCAGGACCAGTGGATTCTTACCAGTCAGGGAATTGGAATACGTCAGGGCGTGCAGGAAGAGATGGTGGTCGTAGCCATGGTAGCCAGACACTAAAATCTCAGATGCAACAGGGCGGGACAACATAGGGTAGCCAGGCTATGTCACAGGGCCGTGGCACTGTGTAGGAATATGCAGTGCAACAGACCCTACATGAGCAGGATCCCGGGCCTTCTATAGTCAGAGGTACTATTCTAGTAGCTTCTATCTTATATCCAGTAATTTTTCATACGGGTTCTACGCATTGTTTTATATCTTTGCCAGTTTTGGAGAGCCTTGAGCTCTATGTTTCTACTTCTTATAATATCATGATGCTAGACACTCCATTGGGGACTAGGACGGCTGCTGTGCGTCAGTGCAAGGAGTTCCCCCTTGAGGTTGGTGGGTGTCACTTCCTTTGGGACCTCTATGTCTTAGAGATGACAGCTTATGACGTCATTCTCGGGATGGACTGGTTTGTTCCCTTTCGAGCCTTTGTAAACTTCTATCATCGTAGGGTGAGTTTCAGGTCACTAGAGGGTGGAGAGTTTCCATACAAGGGTGAATGGGATGTTCAGGTGAGTCGAGCTGGACCAAAGCATCAATGGCGAGATGGAGTCACATCCTAGATTGTGAGTTTATATCTGGACGACCAAGGGACTTGTCAGAAGTATTTCCCTCTAGTGGTTGATTGTTTCAGGGATGTCTTCCCAGACGACTTTTCAGGTCTACCACTGGAGCGTGAGGTGGATTTCTCTATTGAGGTTGTGCCAAGAGCCGCCCCAGTGTCCATTCCTCCTTATAGGATGGCCACTCCTGAGTTGCAGGAGCTTAAGAGGATGTTTGAGGAGTTACAATCAAAGGGATTTATCGAACCCAGTACTTCTCCTTGGGATTCTATTGTCCTTTTTGCAAAGAAGGTGGATGATACTCTATGAATTTGTGTGGATTATCGGAAATTGAACCAGTTGACGGTTAAGAACCGATATCCTTTTCCTAGGATTTATGACCTTTTCGATAAACTTCATGTGGAACGAGTGTTATTGAAGATTGACCTGAGATCAGGATATCATCATCTGTGTGTGAGAGAATCAGATATACTGCTTACGATTTTAAAAATCAGGTATGGTCTAAATGAGTATACGCTTATGCTGCTAGGACTCACGAACGCGCCGGCAGTTTTCATGGATCTGATGAATCATGTGTTCCATCCCTATCTAGATTATTTTGTGGTACTATTCGTGGGCGATATCTGGGTGTACTCTCACACTCGACACGACCATGCCACCCATCATTAGATAGTATTGATTACACTGAGAGATCATCGACTATATGCTACGCTTTCAAAGTGCCATTTTTGGATGGACCAGATTCACTTCTGGGGTTATATGATCTTAGAGGCAGGAGTTTTAGTAAACCCAGAGAAGGTGATAGCAGTAGTTTCCTGGGAGCAGCCTAAGAACGTGTTCAAGATACAAAGTTTCTTAGGGATGGATGGTTACTATAGACACTTCATCCAGGACTTCTCCCACTTTGTAGTGTCATTGACAAGTTTGACTAAGATGGGTGTGATGTTCGTTTGGTCAGAAGCTTGTGAGACAGCCTTTTAGGACCTGAAAGGAAGGTTGACATCAGCAAAAGTCTTTATACTTCTAGACCAAGGGAAGAGGTATACAATTTACTATGACACATCAGGTATTTGGCTAGGAGCTGTGATGATATAGGGCGATCGAATGGTTCCGTACGGTTCTCGGTAGTTGAGACCACATGAGTGGAATTACCTGACGCATGATCTCATGTTGGATACAGTTGTGCATGAATTGCGCTATTGGATACATTATCTATTGGGAGAACTTTTTGTGGTTTTCACCGACCACAAAAGTCTCAAGTATATCTCTACTCAGCGTGACTTGAATCTGAGGCAGTGAAGGTGGGTCGAATACCTTCAGTACTTTGATTTTAAGCTTGCCTATACACCTGGTAAAGGTAATGCAGTAGCTGATGCACTGAGCAGGAAAACTCAATTACAGGCTGTGCAGGAGGCCAGTGATGAGTGGAAGCTCATGGATTTGTTCTCTGAGATGCATTTGGAGGTGCACAATAGTCAGGGGCAGACTTATATTTCCTCTTTAGCTATGAATTCTACCCTCCTGGATAGAGTGAGGATGAGAAATCTATCTGATTCAGAAGGCCAAGTTCTACGGGAGTCAGTGGAATGTGAGGGACCTCCTCCTGGTTGGAGGATAGGAGATGATGAAATTATGAGCTTCCATGGATGAGTGTGGGTTCCAAGGGATATATATGAGGAGCTGATGCGGGAGTTTCATGATTCAGCTTGGGCAGTTCATCCCGAGGTTACAAATATGTACCTGGCCTTGAGACATCAGTTCTAGTGGTCGGGTATGAAGAGAGATGTAGATGGTTTCTTTATGAGGTGTTCCACCTGTTAGTAGGTAAAGGTAGAGCATCAGAGGCCAGCTGGACTATTACAACAGTTACCCATTAAAAAGTGGAAATGGGATAATTTCTCAATGGATTTCGAGACTGGTTTACCGAGGTCACCTTGAGGCAATGATTTCGTGTGGGTTTTTGTGGATAGACTCACGAAGGTAGCTCACTTCTTTCCAATCAAGGAGACCATCGGTGTTGACGAGCTCGGGAAGTTGTACATCTGATAGGTCGTACGTCTTTAGGGAGTTAATCGTTCTATTTTTTCATATAGGGATGCTCGTGTTACATCTCGTTTCTGGAAGAGTCTTTAGAGGGCACTGGGTACACATGTTCTTCTGAGCACAACTTACCACCCTCAGCCCAATGGCCAGTCAGAGCGTACGATACAAGCACTTGAGGACATGCTCTGTGCATGCATCCTAGACTTTGGGGTCTCTTGGGAGAAGAATATACCCCTTGTATAGTTTGACTATAATAATAGTTTTCAGGAAACTATTAGGATGGAACCATACAAGGTTTTATATGGTAGGACAAGCTGATTAGCTTTGTGCTGGTCAGAGGCAGGTGAGGCAGATTTACTGGGACTATGTCTCATGCAGGAGACTTCTGAGCAGGTCCAGTTGATATAAAAGCAGATGGCTACACACAGTCTCGTCATAAATCTTATGTTGATCGCTATAGATGACATTTGGAGTTCATGGTCGAGGATCATGTTTTCTTGCATGTTTCACCAAGGTTGGGACACAGGTGGATCAGGAGATAGGGTAAACATTCACCGAGGTATGTGGTCCCATTTGAGATTCTGGAAAGAGTCAGGCCGGTTTCCTATCATTTGTAGTTACCACCGAGGTACCGAGCCATGCATGATGTCTTCCATGTATCTCAGATGCGCAACTATCATTCTGACCCATCTCACATCTTTCAGCCAAAGGATGTTGATCTTTAGGTAGATGCGTCCTTTGAGGAGCATCCGATTTGTATCCTGGATTAATGCATGAAGGTTCTCCGAGGCCGGTCAGTTCCTCTCATACAGGTGCTATGGCAGCATGGATGAGTGCAAGACGAAACCTGGGAGCAGGATACTGAAGTATGTGCTCAGTGGCCAGAGTTTTTCCCAACTTTATCATCACCTCCCTTAGAAGGGCAATTTGGGGTTGAATTTATTTAAGGGGGGAAGTTTGTAAGAACCCGATTCTTATTTCTGAGGTACATGTTTCTTCTTTTCGTTTTTACTTAAGTGATTTTGAGAAAATAAAGAAAATGGGGAAAATCCCAAATTTTGGAATGTACATGCCATTTTCTTTTCCACATGCTCTGTACTTTTGGCCGTGTGGGATGAGTACATGGGGTGCGTGACCATATCAGTGATGAAGGGTGTAAAAACGGACGAAACGACGTGTAGGGGTCCTTTACACACCGTGTAGTGTGTCGGTAGGAAAACAGTAAGGTGGTGGCCAGCTGTATGACAGAAAACACTATGTATTGAAGGAGACATGTCGTGTAGTCATGTCAGCAGATAAAGATTGCCATACTGGCAAGATCAAGTTTAAATTTGTGAGGATGAAATTTCTAGAATATGGGTAGAATATAACACCATATAATTTAGAAATAAGAAAGTAGGGTCTAATACCATAAATGAAACACAATACTAATATTATATTATAATTTAACACCCCAAGGAATTATGATATATTTATTTTTAAATAAATTCGATCACATTGATAGCTTGTAGAACATGGAACCCTAAGTATAAATGAACTATAATATAGTATACCATTATAACCTAGGAGTTAATTTGAGGATAATTATTAGTAATAAAAAAATTATAAAAATTATATGGTTTAGAATTGTATAAAAAGAATCAGAATTTATCTATTTATTTGAAATAAAATAAAAATCATTTTAAAGAAAAGGAAATGTTTTCCAAAAAATAGTTTTATTTTAAAGGCGGGTTCATCACACTTTTAACACATATTTTAGAATTATTTTCTTACCAATTTAAAAAATTTATTTGATAAATGAAACATTGTTTTTGAAATATATATGTCAAAATTATATTTGTGTTAATGTTTTTATATTTTTCTAAAAAGATTATTTTTGATGAATATTGAAATGTAATGTTATGAATGAAAAATCCCTTTTCAATTAATTAATTTATATGATTAAATTATATTTTAAATTTGTTTTAATTTAACATTAAATAAATTAAATTAAAATTTTAATAATTTATTTCATTGGAACCAATTTCACATTGAATTTTTATATTAAAACATCTATACTTATGAAAAGATTCTCCTTAAAAACCTACTTTTTTGCCATGTCTACCGATATAAATTTAAATTTGATTATGAAAATTATATGAATTGAACTCAAAAAAATGGATTATATATTTGGAAATAGAATGAATTATATAATTTAATATGGTAAATTTAATATATTACCATTATTATTAGTAAAATAAGTAAAAATTAATTAAAACTAATAAGGTAAAAACAAGTTTAATGGGGATTAAAATAAATAGATAAGGGATAAAAATGATCTATCATTTTTTCAAAACCAATTTAATAGAACTATTTTGACTATAATATCTATAATTTCATATAATGGGTATTTATGATCCTCTTTAATTGTGAAAAAAATTGGTACACTTTATTCAAAAAAAAAATTCTATATGTGTCTTCTCAAAAACTTATAAATGAGGACTCCCTCCCTTAAGCTCTTCACAACTTTTAATACATTTTTATCAATAATAACCCAAAAAATATATCACAAAAATACATATACACATTATATATATTACCATCTTAAAAAAAGACTATCCCTAGGGTCCTTTAGAGGAGATCAAAATTAGTTTTCTTTAAGAGAAAGAAATTGTTGTAGTGAAGAACTTTCATTTTATTTATTAATTTACACCATTAATTATGTCTTAACACTTAAAATATATTAAAACAATATATAAAATATACATATATTTTATTATGTTTATGAATTAATATTTATCCATCTCCTCATCTATCAAATGGGAAATGAAATGATCGATCGTGTGTAAGGCAGACTACCGCCTCACGAACCGATGTAACTTATTTCCCATAAACACATATAATAATTTTATATAATTGTAGATTTAATATATTTATAAATTTTTTATGATATTATTATACTTTTGGAATTATAATATCTTATATACCTTCTTTCCTTCAATACTGTTTCAAAATATGGAAACATGTTTTGTGAGTATGGTGAAATACAGCCTTGCGAAGCACTATGATTCATTTTTCACGAAATCTATACGTAGAAGGTAACAAGAATAGTTACTATAAAATATATGATATATATATAATTATATTTATTATTTAAAATTAAGATAGCATCAAATTCCTTACCCTTTCACTAGTTAAGAGAATGACATAATCGTTCGTGCGTTCGTATAACCTACCATCTCCACAAAGAGATGTGATTTATTTTACGCGTCCAAACATCCATAATGACTATAGAATATATCTAATTATTAAATTTTATATTCATAAGATTTATATAATTCAGTATATGGTGTATCAATATCCTATTAACAATAATCATAAATTTCATGAAAAAAACAAATGAGAATAAAATGAAATTGACATTTGAAGCCATGAATATAATGAAATATTTTTAACAAACAAGAAGAAAAAAAGTTATAATAAGATCATATATGATATTATAAAAATGTATATGGTTCTATTACAATTTTATCATACATTAAGATCATTATAATTTATGTTAAATAATGTTCAACTAAAAAGAATTGTTAGGTAAATAACTTCATGGAAATTTTCGTCCATTCAGATATATTGTAATGTTATGCAGCTAATTTAATTTACATGTCATATATACTTCCACATTTACATATAATTTCATGAGTAATTTATAATAAATGTTATTTTATGTTTTCATTTGAATTATATAATTTAAGGTTTCTAACTAGATAACTATGAACTGGTAATGAATCTCATAACTCAATTTCATTTTATTTGGATATATTACTTCTTCATTGACAATGAAATTATAATATAATGTGCATGAAGAGTTTTGAAAAATAATATTCTATATATCAATTTATTTTATATGTATTATATTTAATAAATAAAATCAGTTCATTGATTAATTCCCAATTTAAGTTTGTGATATTTATAAGGGTTTATTTGACAATATCGTTTAAATTGGGGTTGTTTAAGGATAGTTTTCAATTGACGGATATTATTTTATTATTTTCTAAGAAAACCATTTAATTTAAATAATTTCAGTTTATTCATGAAATTTACAATTAATAGTACAATTTACCACTCTTTGGAATTCAAAATTATTGATTAATTTTTGTAGGAAAGCTTACATTATTTATCTCTTCAGTCAAAAAACATTTTTCATATGAATAATTGGTTTATAAAAATATCTAAAAAATGTATTTAAAATTATCAAAATGATTTTTTAAAGGATGTTATACCCATGTTTAAATTTTTTAAAAACATTTTTAAATGATTCTTTATGTCTTTTTCCCAATAATTCCCTTTTGTCTTTTTTCTAAAAGGAATATTTGTTTTAATGTGCTTGACATGAATGAAATTTCAATCCATCAAGAAAAATAAATATTTTAAAGCTTACATTATTAATTTTAATGGTTTTTTTAAGAAATTTAATTTCAAAATATTTTTTGATTTTTTTTTTAAAAATATTTTCAATGTGGAACGGTTATTTTCATAAAATTTTTTCTGAATACCATTTTTGTAGTATTTATATTCATCAATGAAATAAACATTTTATTTTACATATGATAAATAAAAAACAGATTATACTTATATCATCGATTTTATTTCTATAGATAGTTTTCAATTATTTTCACTAGGTAATGTTTTGATATTCTCTTTCTTAATTAATTTTGATAAACATTAATATTCCCTTGAAATATTCACTTTTTTATTATCAATATAAAGTTAATTTTCCCTAAAATAAATATTATTTATCATGGATATTCTTATTATTTAAATTATATATTATATATATATATATATTATTTTACATTGAAGATAATATTATTGATTGTAGAAATTATTTTTAATCAATATTCCTTACTCGATATAGATTTTTATTGATAAGACATATTATTAATGAATTAAATCGATCATTTAATATATAAGGAATTCATTGGACATGAAGATACTATTAGAGAGTGGTTGTTGATAGTCACATGATTCATTAGTAGTCTCATGAGATGAATTATTTGGCTAGCCTTACATAAATGGGTTTCTAGTGTATACTTAACCATTAGTTTTAATCTTTATTAAGAAAGGAATTGAAAGTAGAGGTATCCTAATTCATGATATCATGATGTATAGTAATTAAATATTTCCCTTATTAAGATTTAATTTATTTATATCCATGATATATTCATTATGATATAATCTCTAGATGAATTTCATTATTAGTTTATTGAATAAATGAATTTTTTTTTTCAAATATATACCTATCCATATTGATTATTACATATCTAATCATGCTATAAATGTTCTTTATTAAATAGAACGTGTGTTGATATTTTTACCTTTTAATATTGATTATGTATTATCTAATCATGATAGTTTATTTATTTATTAAATGGAATATGGGTTCAGTTAGTTACCCTTCCATATTGATTATTCATTATCTAGTCATGATAGTAAAATTATTTAAATTGACTGTGTTTTTGATTGTTTACCTTTTAATGACTATTATTATTATTTATTCATAATATATTTTTCTATAAAAAACTCTAAATGAGAAAATGAAATCACCGTTATTAATTTTCATTCTATAAGGATCTAGAAAGTGTAGTGTGAATGATAATCAAGGATATTCTACTGGGAATAACGATACTCTCAAAAAAAAATTATGTTGTAATTTGTGTTTTAATGCTTAATTCAAGACTCTACTATTTAGCTAGTTTATGAAGACTATAAAACTATTGAGTATTTTTGGATGACATCACCTGTATATTATGCCAAATTAGTAAAGTGGGCACCAAAATAGAGTTATTGGGTTTTGGGTCTTTAGACTAGAATAATTTGAATCTACAAACCCCCAATAAAATCTGTTGAAAGATTTCATTCTAATTAATGAATTGTAAATCATATTATCAAAAAACATAAACATATATAGATGATTCATCCATGTTCTTCTAAAATGATGTAAAATATACTCAATATTCCCTTTATTATCTATACAATCAACTTTTTATTCTTATCTAATTAATGTTTTAAATTTATACTAAGTATCTATTATGACCTGTAATACCTTTATAATGCATTCTAGAAAAAGGAAGTATTGGGAGTATTTCAATGAGGGGAAAACATTGATTATGATTAAAATTTATATATTTTGTTTTGTAATTCACTATACATATAGACATTAGTTCTATAATATTTTGGAATTTATTATATTTCCAATTATATGAATAATTTTTGGTTTAGTATGAATTTGTTTTTAAATGCTAATTTTGATAATTAATGGGATATTTTGTAATTAATTTCAATTAAAACACATTAAATTAATATATTTTAATTATTATTAAGGGGAATATAATTTATTAAGTCAAATAAAAAATTTAAAATAGATATACCACTGAAGGAATACTAACATCAACAAAATAATGATCCAGGAATTGGATCATGGGAATGCATCAAATCACCAATTTTGTGTCATGAGAATACCCTAGGTTACATTACAACTCAATTTGTTTTGGTGTAACCTTACCTTTTTTCAATACACTAACACCATCCCATGATATATCATTATGAGGCATTAAAAATAACTAATGGTGTGTCACCATACTAGGAAAATGTTACAGTTCAACAAATATAAAGTATCTAAAATGAAATTTTTTAAATCTATAATAGATTTTCAATATTCAACATCCATAACATCATAAAACAAATATATAATCAAGGGATAATATAAATTACAAACCCCAAATAATTTAATCAGCTTTACAATTATATGTTCTTGTAAATTCAAACTTGTACTCAAATGTAATAAATGAACTTTTTCTAATGGATTCTAAGGAAAAAAACTAAAGAGTCAACACACGAACATAGTTTGAGAATGAAATTAACCATCTTTCAACTATAAAATGTTATCTATGGGCCCAATATATACAGTATTATCATCTTAATATATCCTCATGATGGAAATGAAAAATTCATTATAAGTCTAATGCAACCACTATAGATTTTCTTCCATAATCTTATATCCTACTTTCAAAAAATAGATAAATATTTAACCTACAATATTTATTGATAAATATTTGGGAGCCTCATTATACAGATGTATAAAAAGGGACCATTTGGTATTATCATTAAATTATGTAACAAAATAAGTTAAAAGTGAATCAATATATCTATATGGATCTCGATCTAGAAGAGAAATTGAAGGTGGATTGTGGCCTCATGAACTTACAATTTCAAATACTTAGTGGTGTAGTGATCCATATTTAATAAATTCTCCTACCTAGTGAAAAAGATGTTGGTTATAAAGGGAAGTGATCCATGATGGAGTTAATATGAAAATATTTCGGAAATTCTAGTTCATTAGAAATTTATATTTATTTACTTTGATGTAGATACATTTTTTATATATGAGTGGTTCCTCAACAACTTGTCTTACGCAATAATGGCGGGGAAATTTCCTTGGTATTGATCCAAGTGTGATTAAACTATTTAATTATATTTATGATTTAAATATCTATTTCTCACCATGATTCTATTTTCATTAGTTATAGTAATGCTTGGTAAAATTATTTTGATGTAGTGATGGTCCTCCTTCCCCACTACTTAATTTTTCTAGAATGTAGTGTTCTTTCATGGATTCTTATAATTAGTATAGCATTATCATGATATATTTTGAAAGTATAGTGGGAATTAGTTCCACATTAATAAGACATATGTGGTTGATCTATGTCCTTAGTCAGGATTAATATATGGGAGGCATTGTGCCATGATACTCTAAATTGAAGAATATTGTAAAACACTATACTTAAAAATAAAAAAAACCCCATATTTAAGATATATTTTCTATATTGATAAAAAATGAGAAAAAATGGAGTTTAATGATGATATACACAGATTCATAAAAATAAAAAATAATTTTATTTTGTGTATACATTTCAGTAAAACTATGAAATGAAATTTCTTCTCCACTGTAAGGGTTAAATACCATCATTATTCACATTTAATTGCATTTAAAATTTAATTTCACCAGGACCACCCTTACATTTTTACATTCTATTAATTACTTTATGTAATTAATAAAAACATAAATCAAATAAATATGTATATCATTTACTTTATTATAATGTTTATTTAGGGATGACCCTGGTTAGCCACAAGTCAATATTCAAATTTTAAAAATTTCTATCAATTAGACAATATAATATTTTTGCAATAACATTTGGATTTTTTAGGGAAAAAATTTTAATAACAATTTATAGTGTTTCCCATTAATTATTTTCATTCTTTTACTTTTATATTGATTGATTGAATAAATATTTCAAAAATGTATTCAAAATTTAATTACAAATATGCTTGAAATAACTACTCATATGTGAATGATGATGTTTATGATACAAGGAAAATAAACTAAAATAACCTAAATATCAATATTAAAATATAATTATGAAAAATCACACTATTTTAAAAACCTAATCAGCATGAAACCAAATTTATCTTATAGAATTATATTAGGAATCACTAACCACTATTGATAGGGAAATAGATGATGAAGTTACCCCTCTCATCATTTCTATAGATATAATGGTGGTGGAAATAAAATATTTATTAGAGGAGGATGAATAATTTATTCCAACCTAAGTAACTCAATATCATGAGGAGGGACATTAAGAAGTGTTATGGGAGACCTTGAAAAATGTGAAAAAACATCAAGGTATAATAAATTAATCTAATTGATTTTTTCATAAATAATTTATTTTTAATTATATATGACCACAAATAAAAATAGAATTCTCTTGAACTGTAATTCTAGATATTGTATATTTATTTCATGCCCTGAAAGAAGTTCTAATAACCATATATTAAGAGTCAAATTTAAAATTAAGAATAATGTATCCCATATTGTTGTCTTTTGAGATTAGAGAGAGAAATTTTATAAAGACACAACTCTATAGTGAAATTCGTTCTCACTATAATAAAGAGATTCCACTCTACATAATTGATACAGACCAATCACTATACACCATCGCTCCTCAAGAAGAGAAAATGAGCATCTTAATTCCTCCTACCACCATAATTTAAGCCATACCTCCTTGAAAAGGGGGAGTGAAAATAAAAATTGAACAAGGGTGTAATGACCAATGTTTTTATCCAATGGAATTGGAAATTTTTGTGTTTCGTGGATGGGATATAGTTTGAACCATGATTCAGAATAAAATTTAAAGAGTTTGAAATGTAAAAAGTGTTGTTTTTGGACTTGGTTAAAGGCCTTCCAGGTTCATCGACTATTCCATTAAGTTCAGAAAGCATCAGAGCCCGAAAGCACCAAAATGGGAGAAGCTAATAGAGTCACATGGTTTTTCTAAAACCGTTCTTCTCTGTAGGAGAAACCATGTGAGGAACTTTGGGTGAAATTGGAGACCCCATGGGTTGGATACAATTGTGTAGGTTAGGGCACATGAACATGCTAGGTTTTTGTAGTTTTTGGTAGAGGGTGAAAAGGGGTTACACATAGTTTTCTTAAACCATGATACTGTCCCACATGCTTAGTTCCACCTAGGTAGTGGGTGTGTATTGTTTAGCACATGGTTGGTCAGACCATGTGGGAAAACCATTCAGAGTATGGTTCCTATGAAGTAGGAGGCACTTGATTTGATTTCAGTTTGACTACACCATTCCACCAAACTATGAGACCAAGGTTTTGAGGGTGAAATGTCACTTTTCCCTTAATAAGGTTATATCCTCTTTTTATTATTTCTTTATTATTATCCTTCAGTTTCAGGATCCTATTATCTCTTACAGAGATATAAATATCCTACATATATGTTTTATTATTTCACATACATGTATACTCTGATTCGAATGTCATTAGTCATGTTGAATCTACATTAGTCAGCTCTGGAATACTCTTTCTTTCTTTCTATGTTTCTATTCACATTGGTTACACTATTTTGGCATGAGATCGTTCTTCCTATTTTCAAATAGGATGTCCATTTATTTGATTTCTTCCAAACTATATTAGATCAAACCTCAATATTGGATAAGTAGAGTATCCTAAGAATGAGGTAGGTGGTTGTAAAAATTTCCCCTCGTTTCCATGGAATTTTTGATGTCACCATTGTGCCATGTATCACCCTAAATTTTTTTTCATAAATATAAGTTGTTATACACTCCTTGTTATACAATGCTTGATTATAGTTATGTTCATAACAGATACTGACCTCAAACATGGACACCCCTAAGGTGTGGAATATTGAATTTACTCTTTTAAATTAATTTGTTAAATGTCTGTAATGAATTCTAAGTATTCATCCAGACTTATGATTGGAATTGTCCATTTTAGGAAATTTTATTATTAATAATAGCTCCTCTTGAGTAATATGTTGACCCTTTAAATTATTTTTCCATGTATGGTGGCTTCCTAAAATTATTTTTCTAGTGAATTGAGTTATTACACTTGAATTTTATTCTTGGATATGTTAAATGATTTTTGATGATTAATGTTATGTTTTACAATAAAACATCTCGGATGAGGTGCACTGGCTTCTAAATTACAATGTGGTGGTCAATGTGTTAAATCATGACTAGAGATATAGAGTGGGTGATATCCTCTAACTTTTAATATTATTATATATATGGAATGGTTAGGATATGTCCTCTATTTATATTATTAAATATATTTTCCCTCCTAATATATAATTGTTTATTGAACCGAAGATGCCTCCTAAGTTCTTATACCAACTTATAAAATCAATTGCTATGTTTTTTAGATTAAATGGATTGTATTACATGAAATGTTTGTTTAATGATGGATTTCCTTACTTGAATGAACTGAATTGTTTAAATGAAATTAATTAAAAAGGGTAGTTGGACCCCACCGATCATTGTGAGCTCTAGTAAATGATTTAAATTGAATTGATAAGCCCGTGGTTATATTTGTGATTAAGGAATATAAATCATGAAATGTAATTACTTAGGGTTAATATTATAAATATTATTATACCTTTGATATAATATGTGACATGTGGGAAAGGGTTTTGTTGGTCATGACAATTCACACTCCCTTACATCAGGTGTTGAGTATGCCATCTCAAACCATTGACATTATTTGGATTGTTGGTATGACACACCACATCCCCTGTTTTGATTGTTGGCATGATGTCACACTCACTATATAGAGTGGTCATCATGAAATCTTCCACTCATTATGAGTTTTAGGGAATGCACCATTTTTCCTTGATATTATATGCTTATTTAGATTGGTTATGGTTGATTGTGTTTACCCTGGTCCAACAAGCACATATTATTCCAAGTATATGGATACTTATGTTTGGATGTACTTTGTCCATATAGGTGGATGTAATATTGGACAATACTATATATATTATTACTCTATACATATGGTTACTAAGAGGATAATCATTACATCTATGTGCCAAAGCAGGTAGGTCAGCCAGATGTCCTATTGGAACCTAAGATAACCGATATTTATTTATATAGCACTGATTATTATTCTATTCACCTATTCACTACTATACTGTATATTTCACAGGCTAGATTTATCTATATACACTGTTGGCGGTGGACTAGTAGGATTTATATCACACCCTATTTAGGCTTCCATTTCAATAGGGGTACCCAAGAATATCTCATGTTTCATGGACCATGGATTATTGATTGTTCTATTATGCATGTTACTGGGAGTTAGAAGTAAGGGACTAAGAAAATGCTCAGAATACTCATGAAGTTTTGACCTAGGGCTCTTATTTATTTTATTTATTCATGTATTGAACTGTATAGCATTTCTTTCTATATGTATACTATGTTTTTTTATGTATCACCATCTGTAAATGCATACATTATTGTATATTGGCATTTAATATTTTTATTTAGTTGATATTATTACTCTGTTGTTATATCTTTAATTTATTTCAACTTCTTCTAGTCTCTATTATTTATTTTTTGATATACCATTGTGGTACTCTCATCATGATGATATAGCTTTCCCACTATAACCACTTTAGACCCTCGATGCTAGTCAATAACCTTTGGCATATGGGTAGGTTCCCTTGAGTCCATGTGGCGACCGGTCCAGCTACCAGTTTAAATGGCATGTCATGTTGGGACGTCAAAAATGGGGCATTAATCTATATTTCTCAAGGATGGACATTATAAGGAGTGGATGCAGTTTTTTCATATCAAACAAACAATATCATATATCATATAGAGGTTATTAAATAGTAATTCTTAGTGAGACATAGTACAAAAATCAACCCAATTATTTATGGATAAAAAAATATTGTATCAAGGTCCCTTAAAAAGTAAATTTATTTTATTAAAACTACTTGTGTTTGATTTTTTATAAGTTTGTAGAATAAAATCTATATAATCATAAAACATTTTACAAATTTACAATGACTTTGTTTTGCCTATAATTATCAATAGATTTATATACCCAGCTCATTTAATTTTGTATGAAATAAAATGAATAATAGTAAATCACAATAATGGAAAAAAAGAACCAAAAAATTGTAGGACGTGACTGTCTATTTTTTAATTTTTAGTTTGATTTCAGTTCCACAGTAAATTAATATAGTATCTTTATAATAATTTAATCACGTTATAGATCCTATCAAAACTAATTAAATTAAATTTAATAACTAAAGAAATGATATTTCATTGAAATTTTTTTGGTGGATTATATTATGATAATGTTTAGAAAAATATTGTGCTTTTACTTGGGTCAATAATTCACCAAAAATAAATAACACATTAATGATAAAATTGATAATATTATAACATTTATTGAATGGAATGAAATGAAAATTTTATATCCAAATGGAAATTTTCAATAAATAATTAAAATAGTTTTCCTATGTATAAAAATATATATAAATAATTGTTAAAGAGAAATCAGAGAGTCAACCTCCATATTCTTATATAATAATTTATTAGTTCAATTAACATTTTGGGATCTCTATTCTAAGTGACAGATAATTATGGTTTAAATATTATTGTGGAATATGTTTTGGAACACACACATTATGGGGGAAATACAATAATTTACTTCATTTCTAGGGAAAATACCATTATAGTTTATAATGAAAAAGATGAAAAAGGTGAAAATAATGTATCATATTGTTTTATAAGTCATACAAAGAATATGCGAAACAAAATAGTGGGTGAGGAATGAATGGAAATTAATTTATGATGGCTTTTCATATTACAAGATTTATTAAAATAATATATATTCATTTAAAATTAAATCATATGGGGATTCGATTTTATTAAGTGAAATATTTTTGGGACATTAGCTTTGATATGATTTTCTCTATAATTTATTTTTGTAATTGTAAAATTTTATTAATGGGGTACCTATTGAACTAATAATTTCTAAATTTTTCTTCTTAAATTATTTATTTATCTCAACATTTATTCTAAAATATTTTGGAAATTAATGAACTTTTGATTTATATGAAAAAATTATGGTTAAATATTGAATTATACTTAAATAATGATTTTAATTATCTATGCGATTATCTATTATTGGAAAAAATTAAATATTGTTTTTATGTTTATACAAGTGAAGAAACATAAAAAATCCAAGCGATCAAAATTGAATCAGAACATAATTTAAAAATACATTTTGAATTTTTTTGAAAATTTACTTTAAAAATTAAATTTCATTTTTTATGTCATTATGTAAAAATTTTCATAGTGTAAAGTTTAGACAATTTTCGGAAAATATTTATTTTTTCGATGAATGATGAATAATACTAAATTTTAATTGAAAACAACCTTCTCATTTAAATTATTTATAAAGTCAAACTATATTTTAAATTTTTTTAAATTAAAATTAGGTAAATTATATATATTATTATATGTATGTTTATTTGAATCATTTTAATTTTAAGTTTTAATATAAAAACCTTTAAATGTTTTGAACATTTTCCATTGGCAAAACCACTCTCTTATTCAGTTTATGAAATGTATTTTAATTTAAAATTTTCCATATATGATATTGGAATTTGGAAAAATGGATTCCATATTTTGAATAAATATAATTAATATTATCTAATACGTTAAATTTACATTTTTCTATAATTAATAGTAAAAATTATAAAATTTATTTACCATGGTTTAGGTTAAAACGAGGCTATCAGGGTCTTAAAATAATATGATAATAGATAAAATGATAAAAAACATATCTAAAATATATTTTCTACAAATATTTGTATTATATCATGTCTAAGGCTTGATAATACTCAATTTTTTTATACCATTTTGGAATGTAAAAACTATTCGTACACTTTTTTATTTTTAAAAATTACAAGTTTTCCACTCACCTCCCTTATAAAAGTCCACCCCAGATCTATTATTACAACCATAAAACAATTTTAGTTCATCCAATACCTTACCAAATTACAACCCAAATTTCTTCCTTCGATCCTATAATCCTTATTTTTGGCAGAAAGGTAACCATGAAATGCTTTTGGAGCAAACCTAAAGAGGTCACCCGAAGAAGAGGCATCATTCTTCAATGAGTGTTTTTTATTTCTTCTTCTATATCTATAAATTATTATGAAAACAATACTATATAGTATCCTCACTATTAAAAATATAATTATATGTTGTTATGTTAATGTATTTACCTAAAACCAAATCTAATTTCATCAAATGGGTTACGAAATCCTCATTCGTGTGAGTTATATATCTACTACAATAATTGATATTTAGTTAAGTATTTTTGGTCTTAATGAAATATCCCAAAGGGGCCATCATCCATAACATAGTACATAACTACTTTCTAAAGACATTAATTCAATTGGAGTTTCAGAACCAATGGCTCTTAGGAACTCACACCAGATGAGATGAATGGATTTCAGGCTCACCACACCCTTTGGGGGGAATTGTTTCCTACTCTAGGACTCTATTATAGATTAAAGATATGTTCTTGAGTATCTTCCTAATATCAATACTATAATGGTTACCCTAATGAATTTATCAAGTGTTGAATTCTTCCAATTGGAAAGAGGGGCCTATTTATGATTCCATCTATATTTGTCTGAGTTTATTCATCCACTAATGAAAATGAAAGGTATACCAACGGTTGAAAACCATTGGTATAGGGTGGGGAACTATTGGTATAAATTATACCAATGGTTTTCGAAACTATAGCCATGTAATCCATGACAATAGACATATAATAACGGTTTGAGATAAACTGTTGGCATATGTGAAGAAATCTACTCTATACCAATGGTTCTATGTAAACTATTGGTATAGAGTTCTTATGCAAAAAATATACCACGGTTTCAAAACGGTTGGCATATCTTTTTTAGATTCTATTAAATCATATACCAACGGTTTATACTATTTGTAATTGTTTTTTACCAATAGTTCTGAACCATTGGTTAAAAAATAAATACAGAGCCTAACCAATGGTTTAAAACCATTGGTATAGGCTTTACTGTACAATTCACACAGTGGCCTGCTCTGTGTGCTGCTGTGTGAATTGTACAACAATAAATACAGAATACAATACAATACATAATAAGGACACATAATTAAAAATTGATTATTAGAAGGATACATAATTTAATAATCAATTATGCATACAATACATTAAAAACTAAATACATAATTATATGTGATATAGAATTAAGAATACATACAAAATTTCATTTTTTATAACACATACATGATTGAATTCTGAAATTAGAAGATAATAACCCAAAATAAAGAATTGAATTAATCAATTCAACCAAACACAAATATAATCTCATGGGTTGGGGTAGGTGTATTTGAACTTAGTGATGGTGATAGTGGGTGTGTATTAATGAGCGTGTGTGACTTAGGGAACATAGTTGTCATTGGTGTATTAAATGTCTTGTGTTTGAGAATAGGGGTATGATTTATTCACATGTGAAGTGGATTGTGTGAGGCTAGACCATGGATTGTTTTTCTAAAGTATCAACACAATCTGAATACGTTTGGTCAATTTTTCGTATTCCAGTTGTTCTTACTTAAAATGATGTTCATTTTAAACAAAAGAGAGGCATTCAGAGTGACACTGGCCACACCATGCCTCAGATTGAGGCGGGGTTGACTTATACATGTCACATATGACCTATGGATCATTTTCCTAAAGTATCAATACAATCTGAATGTGTTTTGTTGGTTTTACATATGCCGGTTATTGTTTTCACTTAAAATGTTGTCCATTTCAAATAAAAGTGAGACACTTTGAGTGGTACCATCCACACTGGGCATCAGATTGAGGATCTTTTGACTCGTACACATCATAAATGACCCATTGATTATTTTGGTAATGTATCAACACAATATGAATATGTTTGGTTGGTTTTCCGTTTTTCAGTTGTTTTTACTAAAAAATGTGTCCATTTTAAACAAAATAGAGACACTTAGAGTGCTACTAGACACACCCTACCTTGGATTGAGGCGAGGTTGACTCTCACACATAAAAAATGACCAATGGATAGTTTCATAAATGTATCAACACAATAAAAATGTGTTGGGTCAGTTTTCTGTATGCCAGTTGTTGTTTTCATTTAAAATGTTGATCATTTCAAATAAAGGTGAGAAACATTGAGAGGTACTAGCCACACGACGCCTCAGATTGAGATAGGGTTGACTCGTACACATCATAAATGAATCATAGATCATTTTCCTAAAGTATCAATATAATCATAATATGTTTGGTCCATTTTCCATATGCCAGTTGTTGTTTTCACTTTAAATGATGTCCATTTTAAACAAAAGAGAGACATTTAGAGTGGTGTTGGCCACATAGTGCCTCAGATTGATGCGGGGATGAATCTTAAATGTCACAAATGTCCCATGGATCATTTTACTAATGTATCAACACAATCCGAATGCATTTGGTTGGTTTTTAGAATTCTAGTTGTTGTTTTCATTTAAAATGTTGTCCATTTCAAATTAAAGTGAGACAATTTGAGTGGTACCAGCCACACTGCGGCTCAGACTGATGCGGGGTTGCATCGTACATGTCAAATATGACTAAAGGATCATTTTACTAAAGTATTAATGCAATTATAATACATTTTGTTTCCATATTCCAGTTGTTTTTACATAAAACAGTGTCCATTTTAAACAAAAGAGAGACACATTGAGTGATACCGACCACACCATGCCTCAAATTGAAGTTGGGTTGATTCATACATGTCTCATATGACTAATGGATCATTTTAATAATGCATCAATAGAATCTGAATGCGTTTGGTCAGTTATCAGTCTGCCAGTTGTCGTTTTCACTTAAAATGATGTCTAGTATAAACAACAGATAGACATTTAATGTGGTACCAACCACACCTTGCCTCAGATTAATGTGAGGTTGACTCTCACATGTCTCAAATGTCCCATGTATCATTTTACTAATGTATCAACACAATAAGAATGTGTTTGGTTTGTTTTTCGTATGGAAGTTGTTTTTTTCACTTAAAATGATGTCCATTTTAAACAAATAGAGAAACATTTAGAGTGGTACCAGACACACCGCATCTCGGATTGATGCAGGGTTGAAGCCTACATGTCAAAAATGTCCCATGGATTGTTGTCCTAAAGTATCAACAGAGTCTGAATATGTTTTTTCGGTTTTATATATGATAGTTGTTTTTACATAAAACATTGTCCATTTTGAACAAAAGAGAGACACTTAGAGTGGTATCGTCCACAAAATGCCTCATATTGATGCGGGGTTGACTCATACATGTGAAAAATGTCCCATTGATAATTTTCCTAAAGTATCAACAAAATCTGAATGCGTTTGGTTGGTTTTCCATATGCCAGTTGTTGTTTTCAATTAAAATGTTGATCATTTCAAATAATGGTAAGACACTTTGAGTGGTACCAGCCACACCAAGACTTTTATTGATGCGGGGTTGACTCCTACACGTCACAAATGTCCCATGGATCATTTTTCTAAAGTATTAATAAAATATGAATACATTTGGTCTGTTTTCTATATGTCAGTTGTTGTTTTCACTTAAAATGTTATCCATATAAAAAAAAGTAAGAAACATTGAGTAGAACCGGCCACACTGTGCCCCAGATTGAGGCAGGGTTGAGTCTTACATGTCACATATTACCCATGGATATTTTCCCTAAAGTATCAATACAATCCAAATATGTTTGGGTAGTTTTCTATATGCTAGTTGTTTTTACATAAAAAGGTGTCCATTTTAAACAAAAGAGAGACATTTTGAGTGATACCGGCCACACCGTGCCTCAGATTGAGGTGGGGTTGACTCGTACACATCAAATATGACTCATGGATCATTTTAATAAAGCATAAACACAATCCGAATGCGTTTGGATGGTTTTCCGTATGCCAGTTATGCAAATCGTGCAACAATAGTGGTAATATATTATATTAAAACTATTGAAATTGTGTATGATGTGCATCCCCTAGTGCATGGTTAGGTAAAACCATGCACATTACTTCTAATATATAGCCCTATATGGTTGGTAGATACCTTATGGGATGGACTTAACTTTTTACTAACTGTGAGGCATAGTGTTTTTCTACGCTGACCAGTGATGCGAGCTCCGAAGAAGCCCCATAAACCATTATAAAATCATTTGTCTTCCATATTTGGTAAAAAAATAAAGGGTTATATAGAATTAAAAAATATCCATACCATAGAGAAAAACTAGGTCCTTATAGTCTTCCCATTTAAAGGGACTCATCCCGAAGTTCACCTTCAATGGGTGGTAAAAATATATTTGAGAACAATTCTGTCCGGGGGGTTTTCCAGGGTCTAGGAGGTTATGGGGGGGGGGGGGGCTATTCAGGGGGCCGTTCGGGGTCCAAGGAGGAGGGTTGGGGGGGGGGGGGGGGGTGTTTGGGGGGCTGTCTGAGGTCCCGGGAGGAGGGTGGGGGGCTGTCTGGGGTCCAGGGCGGAGGGTGGGGGGTGGCTGTCTAGGGGGTTGTCAGGGGGGTTGTCCAGGGGCTTCAGGGGGGTTGTCCGGGGTCTAGGGTAGAGGGTGGGGGTGCTATCTGGGGTGCCCTCCGGGGGGCTGTCCGAGGGGTTGTTTGGGGGGCTGTTCGGGGTATAGGGAGGAGGGTGGGGGGGGGGGGGTGATTGATGTATGCAAGGTGTGCTAGGATTTGAAGTATAACGACACATCCATATTAAATCAAAAATCAAATGTCATAAATACCAGTCATAAATGTAATAGATCAATATGCCCCTGATCACCATCACCATCACCACTATCATCATCAGCCTCATCCTTGCTGACATCTCTGTCCTCATCATCGTCCTCATCATCATCCCCATGCTCATCCTCGGCCCCATACTCGACCTCATCCTCATCCTTATCCTCGCCCTTACCCTCACCTTCATCCTTTCCCTCGATCTTGGTATCATCATCATCCCCAAAATCATCTTCTTTAGCATCCTCATCATCACCATGAACATCACCATCTCGACCACCACAAGAATTGCCACCTGGTGCATTGGATAATGCAACCATTGATGACATATATGTCTGAAAAGCCACGCTGTCCTCTGGTGGAAGTGATGAAGATAAATCTTTGATTAGATTTATAAATTCTTTCTCCCTCATTTGAACATATTCTTTGAACTCTATGAACCTTTTATCAGATTGTGTTGCATGCTCGTTGACCTATTTGAACTCAGTGGTACTAGAATGGATACATGGAGAGAACCAATACCATTTCGGGACTATATTCTTACTAAGTTGGCAGCGTACATGACCAGAGTACTCATCTCCCAAAACCTGATATAAATGATCATGTGGCAAAAAATTTTGAGGCTCCTGGGCATCAAGGGACTCTAAAGCAGCCTATTAAAAATATTAATAGATTATTAAATTTCAAAATAGATATTAAACATTTAAATAAACTAATTATATCTTATAATCTTTTCTTGTGTCGGTTCATTATCTGCAGTTCCATCTTTTTTTCCTTCTACTAGCGCAAAACAATTTCGGTCGAGGGAGATGTCCTTCAATATTAAATTTTTTCTCCAATAATGACATTGAAACAATATAAATTTAAAGTATAATCATATATTCAATATTCAATAAATCACATAATTTAAGTAGGAAACAATTAAAAGGGAATGTCCTAAAGAAAGATAATAAACAACTATATCATACCAGCTACCTCTCATGATCTGACATAGTAGTTCTCCCCAAAGGGTGGAGGTATTTATTTGAGTCATTTTTTTTAGAATATTCCAAAATAATGTTTAATAATAAATAGGACAATATTAATGCAAAATATGAAAACTGTCATTTAAATACCTCAAATGGGATTAATACCTTAAATTTGGCAGTCGCCCAATGGGTAATCATTTGGAGAAATTTTTCTATCAAGAAGTCATCATTGATAGGTACTATCTCCACCTCCGTGCCCACTCTATCACACCAGCCAAATACAACTCATGCTAATAAGATCTTCAAATCTCTCCAAGATCCTTTAAACGTGTTGGTCGTGAACCTTCGCCATCAGGGTAGTTAAATCGAAGCTGACACCCAATAGATTAATTCATTTAAATAAAAATATACTACATTAAATCCAATATATTTTTTATCCATATTTGTGACCATGAATTATCCTTGGCTTTGTGCAGCATATGTCTCCATGAGAGAGGGATGACCGGAATGATGTCAGAGTATTTGTATTACGTCGCCAAAAAACCCAGACATTGCTGCCCAGGATTATCAATCATCTATCCATCATCATTGTATTCATCCTTCAACTGTGTCTGGAATTTCCATACTGCAAGAAAGCGAGTACACCCCTCCCCCACCTCTTATCAGTATATGAATCTGTTATTAAAGAAAAACAATATCAGTACAAGTTATAATAAAAATAAATTTTTGAATAAAAATTTGTTAGAGTTATATAAATATACCTACGGTAGTCAGATCAATGGGTGTTACTGGATGTGAATAAGATGTAGGAATATCCTATACAGGTGGAGTGTCCCTCAGTGTACACTCCTCATCCACATACTATGTCAGAGTAGGAGTCAAAGAAGGTGGAATATAATAGCTCGAAGATAATGAACCAGAAGCAAAAGATGATGGCATAGACGTCTGGCCAACTGGTAGTGTAAAAATCCGAGGCCTAAATATCCCATGTGTCCCAATAGTCACACCGGGATCAAAATGAGGCATAGAAGATACTTCTGTGGTAGGGGAATAGTCCAGTTGGGTTCAACCAGTGGATCATTAAACTCTCTCACCACAAGCCCTCGTAGCACCGAATTCAGTACCAGGACCACTAGATGATCATCTAACTCTAACACCACCCCCCTCCTACCACCAACCTCTGTACTTGGAGAAATATTAGGTTCCTCATCAAAAATATCTCATCTAGGGGGTGGATATTGAAAAAAGAATAACACAAAAGTAAAAAAATTATATTATAAGTTATTGGAATATTTATATTAGAAATAAAACACTCACAACAGGGATGAGTGGAGGAACTCCCATCCATGTCATGCGATAATTATTTTCTGTCATCTTTTTCTTCTTCATCTCTTCAAAGGGTGTCATTTCCTGCAATGAAAAGAAATATAGAAGTAATTAGAAATAGTTAACTAATGTGTAACCCAGAAAAAATATTGAAAACCCATTTTAATAAAAAAAACATAATGAAACAGAATATTTATGGTGGTTTGAAGGTAAGTACTAGGATAGACACTCTGAATGATGTAGGTGAAACATGTAGATGAGAACACAACTGTATGATTCTATATATTTCCCACCACAACTTCAGGTTCACAATCAACTCTGTCAATTGAGCTATTGGAGTAATCATAAGTATTTAACAGATTGCATCCACTTGTAGTAGGGATAGTGTCAACTTCCTCATCACCAAAATCAAAAACATGTTTGGGATTTACTTCAATAATTAAACCAAATTTAGTATGATGATTATCTTTGACATAAAAAACATGTTTCACCATTTATTCCAATACATATAGTTCATTGGTGGAAAGAGTGCGAGTCATGTCAATAACTCAAAGTCCACAACCATAAATAAAGGTGCTATTCCTCATCATTGAATCAAACAATTAACATTTCATCATCGTTACTCGACCACGTGAGTAATAATCCAAAATTATTATTTTCTTCATGACTCCATAATAAGATACATTTTCAAAATGAGGTCTATAATCCGATGAACTGGCATAACAGTCTATTGTGGCAGTTAGCATAACACCCTCATGTTGTGTTCTCATGTTCCTTGCTCATTCAGTGATAATAAATTTGTATCCATTGATCAAAATTAATTTACTTTAACAAACCATTGTATTAGAACCAAAATCCAAAGCTCTTATTTCCATAGAAATAGATTTTTTAGGAAAAACTCGATTCTAGAAATATAAAAAAAGTAAAATTAATTAAATATTATTTTTATTTTGTTATTACATAAATATTTTTACATACAATTTGAACCAAGAAGAAAACCCATTTCCATGAAAAGTATCTTTCCTTCTCAAAGATAAAAAATGATGCTTTCTATATATCAATTATTTATGTTCTTTGTATATAAAAATAATAATAGTTTAACAAATATTTAAAATTACAAGAGATAAGATAAGAGATACATGTAAAGTTTACTTACTTGATATACTCATCGAACAAATCACAATTGAACAACACTGTGTGATGTGCAATATCTCACTCTTCAAGGACTAATGTCATCAATGTATATGATCCTAGAATCCCTCCAGTCTGAGGAAGTGATGGAAAACTGGGTTCAATTTTACCATGATGTTCTTCTTCATTTCTCATTTGTATGTCTATTCTTGTTGTAATATCAAACAAATACATTAATAAGAAATACATACATTCTTGAGCCAAGTAACTGTTTACAATAGAACCTTCAGGATAATTCCTATTCTGAACATATTATTTCAATGTGTACATGTTTCTTTCAGTTGGTTACATCCAACAAAAAGAAATGGGTCCTCCAAGAATTATTTAGGTCGAAATATGGATAGTCAGATGCAACATGTATGTAAAAATGATGGAGGGAATATTTTATTTAACTCACAAAAAATTAATGGTGTCTCTACCAGCAGTTTTTGAAAGAAGGATTTGGAAATTCATAGCACAAATATATCTAAAAAAACCGCACAACTGAATAATTGAGACTCTTACATTCTTGGACGAGAGATGAAGGATTTCTATAGGAATCAACTCATGCATAAGGATGTGATAATCATGAGTCTTGAAATATTTCAGCTTCAACTATTTTTTGTTGACCGATTTTGATATATTTCTTGAATAGCCATCAGGAACATTAATAGTCTCTAGCACTTCTAGATTTTTTTTTTCAGGAGGTGTCAGCACATAAGAAGCACATGGAACTTACCATTTATTTTCACTGATACAAAGAGGATGCAATTCTAGTCTGATCCCCAAATCTACCAAGTCATGCCGAGATCGTAAATCATTTTTGTCTTCCCATTGACATTTAGAAGATTTGAAAGCAACATTTCACATATATTCATTTCAATGTGCATTATGTCTTAGAAATGATGTAAAAATTTGGATGACCAATACAAAATCTCAATGAATATACTCTTCTTCCTCCAACTGAAACAGGTATCATTGGAAACATTTTCCCTCTATCTAGATTTCATTACTCCCTTACCAAATTAATAATTTAAATCTTTCAATTCATTAAGCACCACAGTTCTAGACATACACTGAGGTGGATCATCAGTCTCCATTGTATTGTCAAATCTTCGATGATTGTTTCTATATGGATGGTTCATTAGAAAGAATTGTCGATGTCCCATAAATCTAAAACTATGAGGATATTTCAGTCTTCTTGATTGAGTATTCTTCATACAAAGTGGACATGGAAATTTTCCTTTGGTGCTCCATCCAGACATAATTACATAAACAGGAAAATCATTGATCATCCTCATAAGCACAACACGCATCTAAAATATGTCTTTTGAACATGCATCGTATGTGGGCACACCCAAATCCCAAAGAAGTTTCAACTCTTTTTTTAAAGGTTTCTTATATACATCTGTATCATTGTTGGGATCAGAAGGGGTAGATATCAGTATACTCAAGATAGAGTAAGGCTTTTTTATACACAACCATGCGGGATGGTTATAAATGTGTATGATAACCGGCCATGGGTTGTGCGAAGTAAGAATATACCCAAATGAATTAAAACCATTACATGAAAGACCCAGTCCCGTATTACGCATGTCAGCTACAAATTCAGGATATCGAGCATCAAATCTCTGCCATGAAAATCCATCTATAGGGTGAACCAACTCTTCATTATTCTTTTCTCTCTCAGTATCATGCATTCACATTTTTAATGGTATTTCATCAGACATGAAAAGGATTTGTAATCTGGGGATCAATGGAAAGTGCCACATTACTTTTCAAGGCTCATGAGATGGTGTTATATCATCTTTTGGCTTGCATCGGGTGGTTCCACATTTGATACAATCATTTCTTTCAGTAGTTTACTCCCAAAATAAGCTACAATCATTCAGGAAAGCAAGATTTTTTTTGATAATCCATGTTCGTCAACTAACTTCCATGCCATATAATGGTTTGAGGGCATATCTATATCATCTAAAAGTAATTCCTTCAAGAAGGTAAGAATGTAATCAATTGCAGTATTTCATATCTCATACATAGTGTTCCCATGAAACAATCAGATTAAAAATTCCAACTTTAACACATTTCCGATATACTGGAGTCGTCCCATCATCATTCAATTTTTTCACTTTATCAACATCATCATTTTCATTGGATGCATCATGTGTTCTTATATAAAAATATTTTTGGCAGGAAATCCTTTCCTTCTCATGAGGGTGAATAAATGGAAACCAATCATATATCAAACTCTCCAATTTAGTCCTATCATTTGGATCATAAACATTTTGAGATTCCATTTTCTCTCCATTGTCATAACACACATAATAGTTTGTTTGGAAACCAAATTTTGTTATATTATAGATAACTACTTCACGACTAAACCAATATCTTCCAACACAATTAGAACATGGGCAGTGTATGCGACCACTATTTAAAGGCTTGTCAAATACAATATCTAAAAAAAGTTTCAAAATTTTTTGAAAATAGGTTGAAATACGATCAGTTTTGTACATCTGACTTTGATCCATTTTGTAAAAAAAATTCAATAAGTAATTTCAAAGAAATTCAATAATATTGAAGTTCAATCAAAAAAACATTTAGTTAAATTACAATTTTTTACTTTATATAAAAGCATAACAGACACATTATTCTATATTAGAATCATACTAAGAAACACAAAAAAATACAACGTATATAATAAAATATGATACAGAATTTCAAATGCCTATATTCAAGGATTTCCTAGTAAGATATTGGAAGTGGATCAAGAAATACATAATCCTTAAGGGTCTTGTTGGGAGTACATGAGTTTTATACTTTAACTTCTTCAGGGAGATCATGATGAGGATTAGGATGAGGATCACATCAAAAGTAGTTATGGCCTCATCAAGTTTCACCTTAACCATGGATTAAAGGATCCCAGGTTTGGGGACATAGATAAGAGGTTGGTAGGGTGTATTCATTGAATCATGTCCCAACTGATTTTAGGGAGGGACATTCAATAGTTATAGGTATGGATTTGATTAGAAACACCCATAAAAATGATATCCATGAATTGTGACTTCCTAGACCAAGATTCCACTAATTAGTGACCCGAAACTAGATGGACACATGGCCTCAAGAACATCTACTAAAATTCTAAATTTTATTAACTAATAATGAGAGCCTTTGGTGTGTCTGGGGGAGACTATTTCCCCATTACCTAAGTCGCACAATTTTAATATTATTAGTTAAAAAGTAGAAGAAAGAGACCAATGAGAAAATACTGGAAATGGATGAAAATAACCAAATTAGTAATAGCAACTAAAAAAATAATCATAAACCGAATGATAGTAATGTATTTCATGTACTAAGAATAAAAACATTGTTACAACTAGTAGGATGTAGTACTGTACCAGAGGCTCAATAAATTCTAAAATTAGACCTAGCTTTTGGAGATACAACACAATCATTTACTACATGCTCCAGCCTATGTCATGTGAGTTGTCATGCATCTGTAAAATAGTGATTCCCCTTATCTAAACATATAATCATATAGTTTATTTGGGTACCCAATGGAATCTCGAACAATGTGTGGGATTCAATTCATGTAGGTGACCATCGAGAGGTCTATAATTATCTAGTCTATTTATATAACATTTCAATATATTTATATGATAAATTCAAGTGAAAAAAACCTAAAATAGTTTTCTATGGTTCTGGAGAAAAATATAAAAGGGTTTTCTAGGTTAAATAAAAATAGAAATAAATAGATACACATCAAAATAAAAACAGAAAAATAATATATTAGATAGATGACAATAAAAACAATGCACCACTTAAGAAAATATATAATTTGGGGTGGTTCAGATGAATATACAGCATCTTGGATGTGGGAATCCGAGATTCCAACCATTCGGATGGAGGAACCAAGATGAACCTGAGAGAGGTGCTATCTGAATGGGGGAGATGTGCTCTGATCATGGGGGCTGCTGTCAAATTAGGGTTCTGTCTGAATGGGGGAGAGTAGAAGGGATAGACGATATTATTAGGGAAAACCATTACCAATTATTTTCAATAACCGTTGGTAAAGGGGGGAAAATTTAGACCCCTTTAGCAATGGTTTACTTGAACCATTGGAAAAAGGTGTCCTACATCCGTTTTTACAAATGGTTTAAGAAAACCGTTGGTAAAACTTTTTTTAACAATGGTTTAAGAAAATTGTTGGTATATAAGTGTTGGGAAAAACACCTATTCCAGTAGTGATCAATTTACCAATATTTCTTAGCAATAGGTACCTACTTATATTTTGTAGGCCTGCAACTAGGAACCCTAGAGTTTACTACCATATAGAGGGGTGATTATAATATTTAGGATGGGATTGATAATTTATGAGGTGTCATGCTTGTCCTGTTTATGAGAGGAATAAAAACCTGAGAAGGTCATTTAAACCATTCAGTTTAACATCATGTGGAAATAACATATATGGATGGGAACTTAGGCACTGAGTATTAAGATCAAGCCTCAGAGAGTTGTCATATATACCCTTTTTATGACAGGAATCTTAATCATCAGAGTTTGATCACATCCTTAACATTTACACTAATATGGATTCCCTTTTATGAGGATAGACATATGATTTCATGGAATTAGGCTTATACATTGAGGTTTACTAGGATGAGAGAGATTCATGATGCCAATTACATTATCATTGAACCTTCCTTAGCCCATATGATCCCTGATCAGTGTGACAAGAAAGTGATAGTAAGTAACCGACCTCATTGAATATGGATGTTGGACTTACACATGAAAGTGACCATAATGGGGTGTTTAATATAGAGATGACGACTTAGGAAGATGTCCTATGTATTCTAATTGTTAATGTAATCATAGTCATCATAGTTTAGTTTTCTTCTCAACCTGCTGATCGATGTGGAATGATGATACATTAGTAGGAGTGTTCGGGTCCTATTATTTTAATGTCAGAGATATAGAGGGGATTAAAAATAAGTGGATGTCCATTTGAGATTAGGAAAATGGAAGACAACATATTTATCCATTATATAATCATATTAATCATAGTTCAATTACATTTCAATCTGATGATGCATAAGAAAAATGGTGTACCCATAGGACTGTTTCTATCCCATGGGTTAAAATGTCAGGGACATATAAGGGATTATACCGAAGTGATTTCCCATTTGATATTGAGACTTATAATGAGTTCTACATAACATGGTTATAGTAGGAATCTAATTCATTGTGTTCTAATTGGGGGTATTCACATAAACATCCACTAGACACAGTTTTCATAGCCCATGATGTCTTTCTGACATTTTCTGATTCCATGATTGAGATATCATGATTATTTCCCTGAAATAGCTAGCATGGATGTATTACATATTTAAGGATGTTTCAAAATTTGTTGGTTTCTCTGATTACATGTTTAAAGACAAAAACATGATTTAATTAAATTGTTTAAAGGACATCACATGATTTGATTGATATGTATTGAGGATATCACATGATCAAGGAAGACCTGGTTGGAGGGTTTCAAAAGACCAGGATGACAAGTCTAAAAGACATCAAATTATCTAGTTAAATTTTTTGGACGATGTCACATGACTAAGATGACATGTATGGATGACATCACATGATCTTGATGACTTTTAAAGAGGTTGTCACATGACCTGGATGATATGTTTCTAGGGTCACACATGATAATGGGAATCATTTCTAGATGAATTTAAATGATCTGGATAACCATTCTCACAGATATCAATAGACATTGATAAATTGTCTAGAGGATATTGCAAGCCCTATGTGGCATGTCCTAATTATTCCACATGAGTTTGAAAGAATGCATTGAGGATGGAAAAATATTTTTCTAGAAAACTAGGTGGACTTCTGAAGACTTGGGTGTCATGTCCAGAGTACATTAATTTTTTTTTAAATTTACTAGGGACATCACATGATCCAAATGGAATATCAAGGGAGTGTATCATGACATGGGTGACATGTCCTAGTGTTGTCACGTGATCTGTGTAGGTCATTTTTAGAACATTAATATTATAACACCTATCTAGGAATAATCCTTCAATATTTTTTATCCTTTTTGTTGTATTTATTTCATATGTACCTCATGTTTTCTCTAGTATTAGCTAATTTTAGGTTTCACATGATCTAGTTGACATGCAAGACATCCTTCACATAAACTAGCAGACAAAACATAATTCCTTCACATGGTCTATAATGCGATCATGTAGAGAAAATATACATGATGCATGATCCATTAAATTATACCCAATATTTCAACTAATAGAAGGCCATTACGATCGCACGACTTTTTTCTCTAAGAAGTATTCTCTTATGATATCATGTAGAAATAAACCATTCTTTGTGTTGTTTTGTGTGGAGGTGGATATATTGTTTGGCCTCACCACCTCATTTTTATTCCACCTTTCATGGAAATATCCCAAAAATAATATATGGAGTTAGTAGATGTATTTGGGTATCATATGCTTCACATGTTCCTGTCGTGGGTCATCCATGGCATCGTATGATGATAAGAACTAGGAGATTATCCCATAATAATTATTTTTATTAGAACTTATATGATCAAATGTTTATCACATAATAGTGTTGATATGTCAAATATATTTCATCATGTCATAATGACATGTCATGTTTCCTCAACGATATGAGGAAACCCTTGGAATGGCTTTCCATGATCGAAGATGATTTTTGGGGGTTATTCATGGGACTAAGGTGTATTATCAAGGGTGAATTTTTGGGATTAGGATGATATGTCCAAGTGACCAAATGAAATCATTTTGTCTTTTAGAGGTGGATTCACAAGACCATGAATAATCTTTTTAGGTGTATAAACCCTTTCACATTAAGATCAACATATTTTCACCTTGCAAGAAGATTCCACCATTTCTTTTTTCTTTATTTATTCCACAAGGATAAAAGATCTAAAAATGTTGTTTGAGGATTTTTGAGTACAATCATTCTCCCATTTTTGATGCATCACATGATCAACGATGGATCTCATGGTAATACGTGAGCATTTCCATGGAAAACCTCATTTAACTACAAATGGCGTTGAAGGAGAATCACATGAATGAATAGACATGTATAGTTCCTTCATGAAATATAGGTGATAAATGAACAAACTCTTGAATGTAATGGGTGATATTCTTCTAAGGGATCTATAGGGTCTTTCTAATCATATTAGTAAACAAAATTATTATCAATGTAACTCTCCATCACACGCAGCTTCAGAATTTCACTGTCTATATTTTATTTTTTAATGGGTTCTAAATGTTATTATAGAATACATAAGTTTACAAGTAACATTATTTTAGAAATATTTATTGTAGATTTTGAATAATCATCAACGCTTGTCCAGACTCGTATTCAAAGAAGGAGTTCTTGTGAAATGGGATTTTTGTAACTATAAGAATATCATGCGCTATGTATGATTTGTTCACATGACCTTCCTAATTTCATGCGATGATGTTCCCTTTTAAAGGTTATGTTCTCTACATAACATGTATATATTCCATTCCCTTTTAGAGGAAAAAACACTCACAATTTGGGTATTTCTACTATTTTATTTTTACAAATACTCATTTGTTGGGAATAAAAAAATTCCTTATATCAGGAGAGACATACATAGGTAAAATGAATTGATTTTGAGGAAATTAAATTCCCACCTAAGTCCCTCGTATTTCCTCCCATTAGTTTATTGGTTGATGTTTGGTCTCTTGGTTGTCCTTTGGTATTCTAAGGACTACCCTATAAAGAAAAAGGAAATATGCATATAATTTCCCTAGAAACTCCACATTTCTAGAGATCTTGTGATTTCTTCTATCATGATATCCCTTAAAAAGACCTAATCACAGGATCTTGGTCCCAATAATTTTATGTGAGAACCAATCACAATATCTGTTTGAAATAAATGACGTTAAGATTTTTTTGCATGATCTGATCATGTTTTTGAGCCATGGGACTACTCTACCTAGGAATTTATTTGAATGAATCAATAATAAATATTTATTAATAGATTGATACTTGACCTAGATCATTGATTGAATGACCACCACATCATATTAACATGTTTTTTTGTCTTGTTCGTGTGATAATTCTACCATTATGCAATTCATGTGACCATCTAAGGATCACATGATTTTGAGTTTCATAAGAGACCAAGAGAATATAATATACTCCATTAGTTAGGCGATTTATGGATTCTATATGGGTCATGTGCTTTGAAAGACCTGTATTACGTCATATAATTGTGAATAGATTCATGATTCATGGAATTTCAATGATGTAGTTGGATTCATGAACCTCTTTAATAAGGATGATTCACTCATGGGACATCTATTACTTTGTTTTTATATATGGTTTCTAGGTCTTATACATCTTTTAGTGTGGCTAGCTAATGGTCCAAGATTTCTAGGAATCATCACACTCACCAATGATATCTTGTCTACTCTAACATTGAGGCTCTAAATACGCTTCTCCTTTATAAAATTACAAGATTGACCTTGTTATACTGGATTTCTTTATATTAATTTGGACAACTAAATGATGTTATCATTCTCTCAACCAACTACAACCTTCTGTCCTGATGGTTTTCATCCTAACTATTTTATATCCATGATATGATTTTAAAGGAGGTCAATTGGATATGTTATATTCATAGTGGTCATTTTATATGTTTGTGAACTCCCATAAGGGTCTGTATGGTTGTGATTTTCCATCCATCCCATTTCTAAATGTTATTCGAGAATATTTATTTCGTTTAAGGATAATATAATAGGTTAATCAAGCTTAAAAGTGGGACTTCAACCCACTTAAAATTTTTATGAAGAATTGGAATGTCCATTCTTTCTTAGAAATAGATTCTCAAATTTTTTTTATCAACTACACTTTATTAACTATTATTAGGCCATATGTAATTCTTAGTTCATCATCTACCATAAATTAGATCATCATAAATTATTTTCTAGTTATTTATCCCATGGAACTAAATATTTTTATTTATCCCATGGGGAAGTTGTAATTAGATTTTTTTATAACTATTGATGGTGAGGTGTATACCCCCTTGAGAGATTTATGATGAGTTTCATCCCCCTTTAGATGTCTGGAATGACCCCACAAAAACTCTAGTGTTGGAAAGGGACATGTTCAGAATTTTGAAAGGGAAATTTAGTAAGGATAAAAACATTTGACCACTTATCTCCTTTAAGGACTTGACTAACATCTTTTTTTGATTTGTAAAAGATCAACTATACACTATATATCATCATCTATTACCTTCTTGATAGGTTTTTGACAGCACTGGCTCATGTTTGGAGATCCTTGAAGCCAAAGAATATTCCACATGGGGTGATTAGGTGACACAAGTTCTATACCCAAGCCTTTGGATGGTGATTTTCTTATACATGTTTCTTAAAGGTAATCTTTTCCTAGATTGTGATGATATCCTGAGAGTTTAAGTGAGAACGATGGTGTTTTATGTTTTAATTTTAGAGGTAATACCCACTAATTTATAAGTAATGAAACTTATTTACCTCTACCAACTCTTGGGACACATTCTACGAGGCAACATTATTTAGAATATCAGAGGAAATTTAAAAAATTTATTTAGATGTATAGGGGGTCATTTCTTTTTCTAAAAATACCATAACAAAACTAATATCCATGGTGAAACATTCTCACCCATGTTTTTTAATATATTTTGGTTTCGAGGTGATGTATCTAGGACTTGATGTGGTCAATGGAATGTGGAGTCTGTCAGATCATCTCATCTTTGTGCGTTATCTCACATCAGCCAAGATAATTGTTGATAATGGTCATGGTTCTATTGATGGAATTTCATAAAAAATACCTATTTGGGATGGGGTTATTAGAGACCATGTGGATGGTCTATTTTTTTACAATCCATATACCCCATACCAATTCGATCTCCAAACCAGATTCATCCAAAGGGTTTTCCCTCCCCCTTTTTCATTCTTGTGGGTAGAATGGCATTTATGGATTTACAGGAAATGATGGATTATACAGGCTCACGAGGTAACAAACATTGAGATTATCCTTATACATGTTGGTTACCCTATCTTATTGTCTTAATATTATTCATAGGTTTGGGTGGAAGCCTACCAGACTGGTTTACTAAACATATTTTTATGTTAGGTGAAAAAACCTTGTACTTCAATGACCACTTATTTTTACCAACAATGGATTTAATTCAAGATTCGAGTGATCCTTAGAGGAACATTCACTATCCTGTAAGTGACCTTCCCATTAATGGGCCAGAGTTTTTTGAGGATGTTGGTCCTTCAATATGTTTGATAGGTGATGCATATTTTAAGAGAAGGTCACATCTTAATTCCTTTCCTTTTTCACCACCAGCTCAACCAGTCATTCCCCCTTTTAAAGTAACTACCATAATATTTATAGATGACAAAATAGAACAAAAGATAAACTAGACGTAGATTCATTCAATGTTCACTAATACTACATTAGAAATGACTCATTAATAATAATAATTCTTTCTCTGTAGCTTTTCTCATTTGGAGGTGGGCATCTTTGACTTCCAACCATTATAAGAGATCATGAATTTTTTTTTCTAACTAGAATTTTTTTTATATTAGAGATAATAAATTATGCAATTTATATGATGGGAATCCCCTGAAAAAAATAAGGGAAGGTTCATTGTTGTTGGAGAAGATTCATTATATTATCTTCAGAATCTGCCTAACTTGGTAAATTAAGCTAATAAAATCTAACTATAGTATGATCACTGATTTTTCTACATTTATGGAATCCTTAATGAGGCTCCAAAATATGGAAATTCATCATCTATATACACCTTTTCAATGAATGAATTTTATTCAACATTACCTATCATTGTACAAATTTCATTCATTCATGATGTGAATGAAATTTTGTTGACCCAATGTCATATAGATCAACAATGATACCCATCCTTTGTAAAATATCAAGAAATGAAAAATTCCTAGATTTTAATGCTTGATTCACAACATATTTTTCTTTATAAATTCTCTTGAATTCCCACTAAAATGATATTCCACTTTAAAATATCTACTCAATTTGTATTGAGATTTCACAATTAAAAAGGATAATTGGGGTAAAATATATTTCTTTGTGTGAGAATTCTCTACCATTTTCGGATATTAGTGTAATTAATGAGAATAGATTTTTTTTTCTATAAAAAATGGTGATCCTGATAATATTTACATAGTTTTTATTTTATACTGCCCTAATTTTTCCTAAGCAATATATAAGGGATGGAATAATGGTAATAGACTCAAATTTTACTCAGGTATCCCACTTTTGGTTTTTTTTTTCATGATACGTTGTGCAAATATTTGATTTTATGAGTGTTCAATATTGTCTGGAACACACAAAGTACTTGTCTACTGAGAAGATATTTGGATTTTTCCTCAGATTCCATTATCGGGTTTTCAACCTAGGGTTCATTATGTCTATTCAATTGGTTTTTATGGTATTTCAAACTATAACATTATTTATTCTATATTTTATGGTATTCTATCTTAGACATTATCTGGATGTATTTTAGGTTCTTCTAGATCGGACCATCTAGTGCTGGTATTTTAGAGTCTTCTAGGTCGGTCATTGTATTTTTGTAGTTTATGGTGTTTTAGTGGAGACCATCTATTAATATAATTTAGGGTCATTTAGTTGAGACCATATATTGACATAGTTTTCTATATTTTAGACTAGATCTTCTATTTTTGTAGTTTAGGTTATTTTGGATCAGACCTTCTATTGTTGTAGTTTTGGTTCTTTTGAATCAAACCTTCTATTGTAGTGGAGGATGGGTATTCATAAAGGATTAAGGAGACCTGCATCCTTAATGAGATTATAAATAATGAGTGGAAATAAAGGGTTATGATTCCTTACATTATTAATTGATATTCTTGAGAAATATTTTTTATGAAGGGTTCTGGACCCTTGTGTTCTTGTAGAAATTAAAAGGAATGAGTATTCATGATGGGTCATGATACCTTACATCCTGATTGAGATTTGGTTTGATGTACAACGAAATACCATGAATTCCAGGTGTACTTTGATAGTTTGAATTTGGATTGTGAAAATCACATGCCTAAGAGCTTGAATTGGTGAACATGGAATGGGGATGATGTATTAGGGATTACCAAAAACACCCTAAGGTGTTGATTTATGAAACAATATCTCTAAGGATCATAATTATTAGAGTTATTTACTTACTAGGATGAAATGAATTTAGTTTTTAATTCAGAGTCACCTGTGCATGAGCCCATAGGAAATACACGTTTGGTCTTGTAAAGGGTATCCCCACTCTTTTCCAAGTTCCATGGAGGATTTTTGAAAACTCCAACATCTTGACTATAATGTAGGGAATAAAAGAAATGAGTATCAAGTAAGTTTTTAGAAACCTAGGGATGTTTATATTTTTGGTTGGGAGGATTAGGAAAAACACATTTTATTTTCGAGTCTCATGGTTTAGGCTATAAAAATATTTAGGATTTCAAGGTCACATTCCTTATATGAGAAGGGATAAAATACACAGTGAAATTATGTAGAGGATATAAAATCCTCTTCAATAGTCTTGATATTGGTATTTTAAATCTCGACCTTGGAATATCTAGGTTAAATAGAGGTGAGAACTGGTGGGTTTAGGTCCACCATCAAGGACATTTGGAGCCTATAATGTTTTATATAGTTAGGAAAATGACTATTGGGTTTAAGGGGGTCCTTCCCAGGATTGAAGTGTTCATTCAGAGGATCTTGTTACTATTACCAGTCTGCTATGAGGAAAAGGAAAGTGAAAAGAAGCTCAATGTCCATGGGTTTCCAAGATAAGGATATTAACTCAAAGAAATAGTTGTTTTAACTCCGAATTTATAGTCATGAAGATGGTTTATCGAAACTATAACTGTAAAAAAGGGTTCCTGAACCCTGAATGTTATGTTTCTACACAATGAACATGTTATAATGTTGAGGAGATGTTACAAATCATTACTCTAAATTGTTCCTAGACTAGGGGATCCAGTGATCATGGATTGGATTTTACTAGGGCCACAAACTAGGCCCTATAAACTTTAAGACTTATTAATTTAACCTTTTACTCTTGTGAAAACTCTATATAATGAGTGTTTAGTGAGAATAGAAATGAGATTTTTTAGGCACACCATTTTACTTTTTCAACCTGAAAATTTGTATGGATATTTTAATATAAGTTTTAGAGCCTTTCGATTTGGTCAATGAAAGGATAATTTTTATGGTCAAACAACTTTGAACAAAGTGCACATAGTTAAAGTTCATGACCCACAAGGACATGGTATAAAGGGAATGTTTAATATTAGGCTAATTAGGACCACTAGGGTGAAGAGTAATCCAAAATATTTTTGAATGAGAGATGAATATGTTTTAAATAATTTTTTAAGGTTTTATGTTCATTAGTATAGATATGAAATAATCATGCCACATATTTCTCAAAACACCCTTAGGTGATGAGTTCCACCATAGTGAAGTCAGGATCATAAGTATTAGAAATACCTTCTTTCATATCCATTATATTTTTGTTTGGTAGGTATAATCTCCTATGCATCACTATAAAGATCAATTCAAATGATATTTTTTCCTTTCAAATTTACATTAATGGTTTATGGTAACCAGAGTTTCTTAAGACATCTAGTGTGATATATAGATTGATGTGATTAAATGGTGATTGATGCACTCTTTACTTTTGTTGACCTAAGTAAATCTGTTGTGGTCCTTTGATAAGTTGGGATGATGAGTGATGGCCTATACATTTTAATATCATGTAGTGGAGAAGTATCTGCTGTGGAGTTCAGTGTCACGCCACAAGGACATTTTTGTTTCCTTTTATATCAATTTCATGTGGTAATGATCTTCCATTCATTTTATTTCAACAACATTTGGTATGGATGTAAATAAGATATGACATTTAAAGCCACAATGATAGTATATGTTCCCAGATATTGGATATTTATCTGTCACATCAGCCAAGATGATGTTCTAGGTACCATAAAATAACATGATCTAAGCTCGACAAGAAATAATGGACAATAAGGCTTTCAAATGAGCCATGAAATTATGGGTTTTAAAAATATTGATGAATAATTCTAGCTCAAATGCTTATATTAATACATTTTTATCATTTTATATGTTGTATTTTAACCCAATAATTAATATATTTGTATCACTATGTATCCTGTAACAGAAATAATCAAGACACACATAGTTCTTACATGAATGTTCCAATTGTAGGACTTACATGAAAGTTAGAAGGGGGAGTTCTAATGTTTGATTACTATGGGTGGAGCCAAGATTTTGGATCTAGGGTTCACAAAATATCATTTGATAATAGAAATCAATCCACACATCACTCTTAAATGGGAATATCACTATATATGTCTAACCCATATGTAGTGATGTGGCATTATTCCCATTAATTATTTCAGCTAGACATGGGAATGGGGATCGGACATCACTCTGTATCCCATGATAACAAGAATCAATCCAAATGTAGTTCTTTAGATGCTATACAGATTAATATCATGCAATAAGGACGTATATTCCCTAACATGATAATGAAATATTTTAGATGGTCCCAAGGCATGCAATAATGGTTTCACAATGTATCTTTCATTGGTAGGAATCGAGCCACAAAATTTATTGAATAGGAAAATATGTACACAATTCTTCCCTATACACAGAGGGGGAATTTTTGCTATTTATTGTTGAATCTGGATCAATGATTTATTATCTATTCATCACTATGTATAATATGATTACATGAATCAATATACATGTCATTCTTGAATGGTTGTGTGGATAAGGACTAACACCAAGGATATTGGTCCTCTAAAGTGTGGTCCGTATAAATGTATAGTTTTTTTTATGTAAGAGACATCAATCATGATGTTTAATTTCACGAGGTAAGGACATATGGTGTACCTTTTAAGGCATTTCAACCATAACTATTATAACCCTACCATTAATTAACATGTCTCAATCACGTGAGGAATAATTTTCTAGAGTTTCTAATCCCACATGATAATTTATTGGTTTGAGAAATAAGGAATGGAAAAGGATTGCGTATAGGGGATTAAAGGAAAGAAATGGGAATTGAGTATCATGTGGTGGTGGGTCCAAGATATAGGAGCCCGGAACCCCTATATATGTCACTGGAGTGAGAATTGAGTCATACATAGTTATAGAAAACATTACAATATAGTGTCATGTAGAGAGAACACTATCTATGCAGTTTAACGTCATATGATAAGGATAAAGGTGAATCAATGTGAAGAAATATCACAACCTAACTCAACAATAGAGATTTTAGAATCACTATGTATCCTTTAATGTAAGGAATCAAGATGCACATAGTTCTTAACAAAAAAGTAGTTTAACATCATGTGGTATTGATGTCAGACGTGTAGTTTAGCGTAATTCTTTAAAGATTATGGATACCCAATGTGAAAAAAAGGACTGAACATTGTTGCATAACCTGATGAATAATGACCAAGAAGGATATATTAGGGATGTAACTAGGATTTGGGTTTTATGAATCACTAATTATGTTGTGATGGTAGGAATCAAGCTATTCTTAGTTCTTAGATTTAGAGATTATTTATATAGATCTAACTCTCACACAGGTATGTGGGCACTTTATTTCTCTTTCTCATAGATCTAGATCTTGTGAAGTTAATTTTCAATGAGATGATTCTTACTATGGTTTTTAAATTTATATAATGAGGGTATATTTTTTTACAATTTATCATCATGTTGAAAAGAATTATTTAATATAGTTTAACATCATGCGTCCTTGACATCATTGTGCATTTTAATGTCATGTGACTAATATGAGAGATATTGGTCAGTTTAATGTATTTCTATATGGAATTCCTTCATATTGTTTAATGTCATATGGTTAAGACATCATCCATACAATTAAAAGTCACATGGTCTAGAAGTATTCCATATAGTTTAATTTCATGTGTTCAGGAAATCTTTGGTAAACTTTAAAATTATTTGGTCTGAAGGTATTTGTGTAGTTGATCATCTTGAAACTAGGATGAGAGGCATAAAGTTGTTTAAAGTATTATTGCATGAATTATTCAATACTTCTTGACATCTTTTGTTTAAAAAGTATTACATATAGTTTATCAACAGGTTTCCATCATATCTTCCACATAGTTTAACATCATGTGTTTTGAAGTTGGGAGGCTTTGACAATAGCTCTTTAAATAATTTCTTATGAATCATCACGTTAGTGGGGGATGTGACACGTAACCCATAAAGTTTGGACAATGAGTAAGCCCTACTATGATAAAACATATGTTTGATATAAGTACCTTCCCATTTGAGTTCTATATTTGGAGGTTTCTCGCCAAGTACCATTGGGGTTCTGAGAGCCAATATGAGTTGTAATAGAAGGAATGATCATATTAGAACATTTTTATTTAAGGATTTGGTTATCCAATTTTGCTGGAATTCATGGTTGTCGAGTGAATGAATCCTTTTCTAATCCTGACTCTCTAATTCATCCAATCTATTTTGTGACTTCTCATCATCTGATTTTTTCCACATATATATATATATTCAAAGAGAGTGTATATGGAAATATATTGGCAACACTTATATGATTCCATACATAAATAAATATAAAGTTTATTTCATATTAGTACACACGTTGGTACGGTATTCCCATAAATAATAGAAGTGATTATTCAACAAGGACATCTTATCCCTATTTACCACCTTCTATAGTATATTTTATAGAGACTTATTAAATCCCACTAATTTTACATTTGTTTCTACATTGTAGTAGGATTAACATTTTGAATCAATGTTGTACACATGGTACAATTTATTAAACTTAGTAGAATAGAACATGGTTCTATTTTCCACCAATAGAATGTGAGGTAATTTGAATCTATTGATGATATTAGACATCATGATGACGTTGATAATCTTTATCGTGACTTATTTTAGGGGTATTGGATCAACCCATTTTCAAAAGATGTTGGCAGTAGTAAAGATGTCCTTAAAATGCTTAGCTGTTGATGTAGTATATAAATCCACAACCTCAATTACCCATAAAACAAATTGAAAGGGATATTTATCTATATGTTGAAATTTTTGGGACAAATGGATGTGTTTTTCATGAATTTATCATTAACCACATTTCTTGGTGAACTCCATAGATTCCTATATAAATAATTTTTAGTGGTAACAATGCCTCCTAATTTGGTCGGAGACCCTAGCAATAAACTAATGAGTGCTACACAATCCTTCTAGTTAATCTTCCATTATGGTGGGAATATATCTTTCTTCTAGGAATCTAAGGAGGATTCCATCAAATCCTCACTTATATCATGTTTTATGCTCATTTATACCATTATGAAGGGTAAATTCCCTAATAGGCATGAATCTATTCCCTTTCAGCTCAATATGTCAAGAGAGTCCCATTTTAGAGATATTCAATTATTAGCCCCATCAATCATATGGTGGATATTATTTAATCACTCTATAAGGTGGGTTTGATCTGATTTATTTCATCCATGTCATAGATGAGGCCCGAGAAGTCTATCCTTTTGTGCATGATATGAAAGATCCCCTCATCCTAATTTGGTTCATTTAGAACTGTTGCTATAATAGATAATTAATTTTCACAATCATTCTGTAACCTTGGTACATGATGAAATTTGGGATTAAAATGAAAATTTGACATCAATCTTCTAAAATAGCTGGGAGGAGGGGAAAATTATTTCCTTTTGATGTAATATTCTAAATTGATCTTCTCTTTCAGTAACTTCCTATCCCATTTGATGATTATGTAGGATATTGATAGCTGTAGGTATATATCCAATATAGAGATGAGGGCTTGATATTCTACCTCATTATTAGTGAAGCCATCAGATAATGATAATGAGTAGGGAAAATTTTCTTTGTTTGGTGAAACAATTACAATCCTTAAACCTACCTGATTGAGTTTCATGTTTTCCAGTCTCCTACAAATAATAATTCATGAGGGGACATCAATATAAATATACCATGTACAAGGAGTGTCATGGGAATATAAAACCTCATCATCTGGTAGTTTGGAATCCATTGGTGTACTTTCTTATGGTGGTATGTTCTGCAAGGAAATATTCCATGGTTTTACCTTTCTTATAATATTTAATAAGGACCACCCATTAGGCTTGACACCATGTCAGTATATGATGGATAGGTATGTTCTTGAGAAGATAAATACGAGAGAATAATTGGAATTTTTTGAGCTGTAAGTAATGACTCATCTTTTTCATTACAAATATTAGTGTGAGGTAATTATTCATGACATCATAATATTAGGTCTTCATTCTTAATACTGTATAACTGAGGTCATAGAAACTATTTTATTACCCTCATCTGTTTTCTATGTGAGTAGAGGAGCATGTGATTGTTCCATAGAGTCCATATATAATATTAGTGTATTTCCTCCAACCAGAGGCATCAGGATAGGTGGGTGCAATAGGTATTAATTAAGACTCTCAAATACTTCTTGGATATTACCATCCTATTAATAGGTGACTCTCTTTGTCATTATCTTGGTGATGGGTATAAATTATCTGAACTGGTTAACTATGAAACACTAAATATATGTATAGTTCCCTTGTAGTCCCCAAAATTCTTTGATATTCCTAGTGGGTTAAATTACTGTTATTAAATAATTATTTTTGGGTTTTTCCTCAATACAAGATTGGCATACCACTAATATAAAGAATTTATTGGATTTCCCCACAAATGGGTACTTTAGTGGATTAATATTCAGACAATATTAACACAAATTGTCAATGATTATTTGAAGATCCATCGGGTGTTGAATTCGCTATTGAAATTTTACCAAGAGGTTTTAAAAATAACATTATTATATCCATTGTATAAAGGTCTTAATAATGTGATTAAGGGAATTTGGATACATAGAACTAGTGTTATTTAATCCTATGGTCAATACCATTTAGAAAAAGATCCCATAAGGTGATCTGAAGGAGGTGGATTCCTCATCTATTGATTCCATTTTTATCTAATTGTACCTTGAATTACCATCCATGAAGGAAATTTATTGAAAGACAGGAGTTTCCTTGATGAAGACTTCTTTGATTGGAAATGGGATATCGTCTTTTGGGTAGTTTCGACTAAGGAATCTAAAATCTATGTAGTCCATAATATTCCCATTATTTTTCTTAACATGGACAATGTTGGAAATCTATTATGGGTATTACATTTATTTGAAAAAAATTTCTTTGATAATTTTTAAACTTCCTACTCTACATTAGTAACATGAGAGGGGTGCATCCTCTTGGTTTATTTCCTAGATACTATAAGGTCATCATGGAAGCTAGGATGGTGAGTAGTCACATTGGGATTTTGTCTAAGAATTTATGTTTAATTCTAATGAAATGAATATCAGTGTTTTTTTAGAACTAAAATATAAATATCTTTCTCCTTAATTGATATAGAGGTGCTAATCAATATAGTGTCATATTCAATTATCATATTTACCTACCTGAGCTCATCAATAGTGGTTGATATTCCCTCCACAAGGGCTGGAGGGGTGTTTATGAGGTTATTCACATATTCTTCCACCTCTAATTCTTTGGAGGCATTTTTCGGTGATGTAGGAAATCTGAGTGCATCTTTAAAATTATCAAGATAAAAGAGTGCATTTGAAAATACATTGTCATCCAAAACAACCATATTTATTTAAGATAGATTCTATAGATGATTTTAATTTCACTATCATTGGTTATAAAAAGAAATTTTACATCAATGATTAAGTCAAACATCTCAATTAGATTTATGGGAAACACATAATCACATTTGAGAAAACTATAGGGATTTGAAGAAGTAGTCCCCAAGTCACTCAAATATGAAACTTAAATATTTTCATCCAAAATTTGTTTTCTACCTCACCTTTTTTAGAAACCTACAACAATATATGTGGATTCACAAGAATCAATGGTTTTACTATCACCATATAGTATGCTACCCTTTCCATCGATGGGGTATTTCCGACATTGTTTATTTGTTGAAGGTAAGGTGACATGGCTAGGAATCCAAGGACAATTGGGTTAGAAATGATATGTTATGTATTTCTGAGTAACTATGAACTCAACATTAGACATGAGATCCCCAAATTAAGTTTTGTTATAGATCTTCTAGAGAGTTAGTGCTCAATCTTATCATACCCTTTAGTTGTTACCTTTATGGGAGATAAAACCCATTTACTATATCATAAAAATTAGAGCGTTTTAATTACGATGTGGTTGATCCTGGAACCATTTTAAACTAAATCCCTGGATATGTTGATACTGTCGACTATACTTGAAACATATAGGAGACTAATTTTTTCCTATATGAAGTCTTCTTGATCCTTATCTATGAAGAAGATGTCAATATGTAATTCATATGGAATAATATCCACTTGATAAAACATGGATTAATTTACTTTTTTATTGAACTTTTTTAGGCTCAAGAGGGATTTTATTAGTGCCTATATGAGTTATTTTGAAAGATGTATCAAATCTAGGATTGAGAGATTGGTTGGGACAACCACCAACTATTTTAGAATTTCACAATTTTGTGCCGAAGGTCTGTACTTTCTAATGTCAGGATACTTCTTTTTCTGTTTCTTAGGAAAAGAAGTGTTGGATTTGTATGGGTTTATTAATTGTGTAGAGGCTGAGGGAAGTCTATTAGTAGTGGTGTAGGATTCTCCAGCTATCCCATTTTACGGGGCTGATCTGATAATCACACCCATGCAAGTCAATAATGTTAGATGACTATGATTGGATGAATAATAGGGATATCTGAGACACCTCTTTATTTCTGTTGGTATCGATAGAGTAATTTCCTATGCGTATATGCTGTATATTCATCATCTATGGGGATGTGGTCGTGAAAATGGGTTCGACCATGTTTGTGTTGTCCCCTGTATCATCGGATCATTCATCCATGGCCTCTTTCTTCTAGGTCAGGCATGGGGAGGGAATAAGGAGAGGAATATTTATCATAAAACAGGGTTTTCATGAACTGCATTACATGAACAAAACCAAATATTAACTATTCAACAGATGTAGGTTCAATTTTGTGGAGTTTTTCCCATGATTTGGTTATTTTAGGAAATAATTCTGCTAGATCCAGAACATGCATAAGAGATGAATATTAATCTTCCTCTCATATCTCTTCTTATATTAGATAGTTATGTCAACCTCTAGTATGCATATTCTATTCCACTTGCTTGGGTGATAGAACTAATATGGGTTTTCAAAGCTATGATCTTACGGTGTCATGATCTTGACTAACTTTATTTTGAGTTATCAATTTGTCAAACTTGTTCATATTCATAGACATAACATTTTTCTAATCAACCTATTCTGAATGGGTGATGGTTTCACAAGTCACCGACAATAAAGAGCTGTCCAAAATCACGAATCCATAATTTACCATGATTTCGAGGACCAATTTAAAGATAAATCAATCCTAGATGGTATGACATAGCCTTTTATGGAAAGGGAGATAGTCAGGACAACCATTGAGGTTGACCTAATTGGGTTTCCTAGGATGAAATTTTTTGAGTATGTTATTTTCAATGTCTAAAAGGAAATAATTAGGTAGTTACTCATTTCCAAATGGGTATTATTCATTCATAAAATCTTCAAATTCTTGGTGAACCTGATCTTAATCATTCTGGATACTTCCTCGAGAATAAAGGTGTCAGAAGCTCATCTAAATGATTTTTAGTACATATTTCAAGTAATTGCTTAGGTTATTGAGGGATACTAAGTGAATAGGTTAAACCTTTCCATCCCACTATAATGTTATCGACAGTATCATTTTCACATTGCTTTTAGTTTTTTAGGTCAATATTTGTCATGTTCCTTAGAATAGAGTTGAACTCGTAAAGGAATTAATGAATATGGTCATCCCATCTTGAAACAGATCTTACTAGAAGGTTATTATACCGGAAATATACATCCTTATTAGATTACGTATAAAAACATCATCCTGGATGCCTCTGACTAATCTAGTTGGATAATCATTGGACAATATCGGGCTATGAAGTGCAGGAGATTCTACTATGGATTTCCTACATGGTCCAAGGTTGAGAAATTAGGATTTCCGAAATTGGGTGGGGGTAATGTGTCATCCACATATTCAGGATATTGATTCTTCTTAGGTTGTACATGTGCATATCACCCATGAATGAATTCCATTAGATCATCCATGGACTAAATTATATTGAGTAGTTTTTAAAGTACTATTGTTTATTCCACCTACCATCTACAGGGGATGGGTGGAACATGATGTTTTGGACCTGTTTTCTTATCCCTCCAATTATCCATATGTTTAGATACTAAATGATTACCCTTGAGGGGAGAGTCTGTCACTATAATTGATGGAATACATGATCATATTTCACTTCCTCATTTATGAATACCTTCTACATAGATCTTGAGTAAGCCTGATACTCATATGAAACTCTTTTAGGTGGATCATATATTTCATAATATATGGGATGAGGGGTATTGGTCTTAGTATGATGATGATATCAAATTATATTTTCCCCAGAGTATCTCCTCATTTAGTTGTATGATATTTTGTATGTCATTCTCATATTGTGACAATTTTTCCTCCATAGAATAAATTTCAACACTAATGGGTGATGAGGGGGATTTGACTACATACTTCCCTTAATCCTTGGAAGTGTTCCAACATAGTGGCGGTGAATGACAATATAAAGGTTCTAGGTTAGTTGTTCTCCATTGGTTCTTTACATGTGAAGCTATAGTCAGTACTTCCAAACCACCGTCCTCTTTGGGTTTTCAATATTGTGTCCCTCTACATTTTCTTATCAATCAAAATAATCAGTTTCATCCCTTTGAATTTTTTTCTTATGATGCCTACATGGTTTTATTTACATCACTATATGTTCCTTCCATATTTTCCCTAAATTAGGAACCTTATGGGAGGTTAGAGTCATTATTTCTAAATTGAACTTTAATATAAATGGTTCATCTTGACTTGGGAGGAATGAATGGGAGGAATACTGTTGATATTTACCTTTTAACCTGGAGAAGACCGATTCCCTCTTTGGTGGTGGTAAAGATTAAAATTCACCTAGACATATGAGTTGGGGACTATTTGGTGTTACCATGAGAATTTTTTAATCCTTCAGTTGAGGATTTGATGACTTCAGTTGAAGATTTGATGAATCCTCTAACGATAATTATGATATAAATACCCCCACCACAATGGGATGGGGTTTATTTTGAACCACTAATTATTTCTCTAGGAATTTATTTGGGTGTCATGCACTTGGGGATATTTATTGAGATTGAAATTCCCCCAACACTATGATCCAATGTTTATTTCCAGTAGTAACTGATATTTCCTCAATTCTCATAGGGATTGATTATCCAAGGGGTGGAGGTGGAGGTAAATATTCTCCCATCATAGTGGGTTGGGTTCACTCCTAGATGAATCTTATAGTAGCTTCTTTTAAATCATGTTTGATTTGGTGAAATAGTGCTTATGTGTGAGCTTGGTTAAACATAAGTCCATCAAGGGATTCATTTTCTATGGGATGTTATTGTGTTGACTAGAAATTTGTCTTTTGTGTTTGAAATGAATCACTATTGTTTTGAGGGGCCCAGTTTAATGGTCTGTTTGTGGACCTGTCCGTGCCTTCTCAATTTCATTGCATCGTTAAAGAGGGGGAATAATATTGTAGTGACCAACTTGCTCATGCCTTACTATATTACCTAATCTTGTTAGTGAATATGAAATTCTAGGATTCCCCTTTTAGGGAGATATTATTCTACAGGGGTGCAGTGAAGTGAAAGACTCTATACATTCAAAATCCTCAGATACAGATGCAGGAATAGGCATTGAAACACTATTTTCAAAGTGTTGAGATGAAATTATTGAAAGAAGGTTGTATATTTGAATTGTAATTATCTAGGTTTGAATGCCAATCCCTCGAGATAGCAACCAACTCTAGTTGAAAATAGAGTATATTGATGGTCTAAACATGAACCTCATATCCTAGATAAGGGAGGTGTCTAGACGTTGAATACAAATGAGTGTCCCATATATTTTGGCATAAATATGAAATGAAATCCCCCTATAGCTAATATTATATCTCATAAGTAGAAGTGGTGAGGGTCCAAAACATGCTTGGGAGTTTGTTTCATTCTAATTCTCTCAATATATCGATGTTAGATTCTTGTTTATAATACATACATGCCTCCACCAAGTAAGACCACATTGGTAACTTCATTTTGTCACATGATGAATATGTTTAAGTGTTTATAGTAATTGATTGGGAAATATATAAAGTTGACCTTGAAGATTTTAGAACCCATATACATGAAGGTGTCTATGTTTTGTGAACCTCTCTATACTAAGGTTTCTGATCATGGGGAGGATTTACTTTTTTAAGGGAGATATCACCTTGAGAAGCTTGAACCCGAGAGATATTAGTAGTAGATTCCCTATAATACATCTCCACACTAACATGAGGTTGAATATTTCAGAAATGATCACTATATTATTTGGATTAATAGTGGATGAACCCTTGAGGTGTTGTAGATATGTGTTGAAAATCCTCAAGGACAATGACATTGAGTAGGTCGGGGATATGAGGCTCATTCTCTGTCATGTTCCAAATATATTGACATGCCATTTGTGTTTGTGTATGGATATAAGCCTGATATATAATGGATTCTAGGGTATGTTGATAACCATCTACTGAAGAAAAAATATGAGCACACTTATGATACATTTTTGGATTATTTTGGTGAGCTTTTGTATTGTCTGTAGGAATATATGCCTTCGTGTGAGTGGTTTCCAGAATATGCCTGCCAACCTTGGATGAAGTAGGGATATTATCCCAGTTCATATATGAATTCACCATTACTATATGATGACATACCTATAATAATGGGTTAATGTATATGATCCTCCTCCTGTATAGATTCTGAAGAATGATGGTGGAGTCATTCATCAGAAGGATTTGGGATAAGATCCTGGATTGTACGAGCTACTAGAATATGCCATGTAGTATCATTGATTACAATATGATCTTGTCCCAAGATGTGTTCTACTCTCATCTAGTAGGCCTTAGTTGAAAAATAGACATGAATATAATCCAATGCATATGGAATATTCCACTAATTGTTTCTGATATGTATATGAGACTATCTCGAGGAATGTTCCACTCTCACATGGTGACCCCCAGATAGAACATGAATTTGAGCCTAGTATACTACCTTTAGAGTTTTTTAACAATATGTTTCTTTAGTAATTTGTACCTATCCTAAGGCATGTGTCACTCCCACATGGTGATCTATGATTGGAATGGGATGAGCCCATTATGGTGCCTTGTACTTTAATGGAATATGCAGATAATCTTCCTGGATTAGAGTTGAAAAGTGAAACTACTCCAGAGTAGCCAATTTTTTCATATTGACCAGTTTTTTTGATTCCCTGGATAACAGGATAAGAATATGTGCATCTGATTTTATATTTTCTTATGAAAAAAATTCTGGTGAATTTCTTTAGTTATTGTTAGAATGTCGTTAAATTTTAACAATGTGTGAGTTGGAAAGTAGGAATTATCATTTATATCTCTAATATATAATAGATGATATATTTGATTGAAGTTGGGATATAATCCCACTATAGTCCTCCTTGTTTGATTAGAATATTCTGATGGGATTCATGTGTTGGGGTTGGGATATGGGCCTTCCCCATTATTGCTATATGAATGTGCCAAAATTTTATCTAAATGAATTGGGATATGGCTATACTCACTAGATACCACCAGAATATTACAATGGGATTTGTTAATTTAGGTAGGGATATGAAACATCTTACAATTATCTAAATCTTTACACACCTAATATGTCCTTGGTGCTCATGCATGATCATCAAAGATGGAGAATGACTAATGGAAAAAGATTTTATACCTTGGAGTTTCTCAAAACTGTGGGTACAACGATATGTCTGAACCTATAAACATGGTTATTTGGAAGCTGTGGGTATATGGGTGTGTTATGAAACTATTCCCATGGTTTTGGTAAAACCATGTGTATAGGTTTCAGTTAAATACCACTACAGATGGCTCTTTATGATAATTATTGGTATAGGTTTACCGTGGAAACAGGAGAAAACAAATTTGGGAAAGAAAACACTATACTAAAGTTTGTACCTGCTATAATAATGGTATGGATTAATACCTTAATGTTTATAGAGGTTTAAATTAAAAACATTTCAGTAGTTTGGTTGGTTAGGTGACACTTTCTTTCCACAGTGGTTGGGGTTTTGAATCTCAGGGGTTGTTTTTTTAATACCGATGATTTAAATTAATACATATAATTAAATATAGATATATAATACAGTTAGTTCAATATATGTGTTGGTGAAGTGATGTATAATTAAAGTGTAGGTCCTGTGATGGAAACCCACTAACTTTTATTATAATACGAACAATAATATTAATATAATTAGCTGAATATAGATAGAGGTAAACATAACTGACGTAGCTCGAGTGGTGGAGCGCCTTGATTTAAAATTGATAGTTGAGGGTTTTAATCCCACCAATTTTTTAATATAATAAAAATATTCATACTAATATAATTAAATTAATATATATATATATATAATCAAAAGCGATGCATCTTAAGTGGTGGACCTCACCGAGTAAGAGTTATTGGTCAGGTGTTTAAGACATACCATCGACTTTTTTACAAATATTTATACCCAAGGTTTTAAAAATTTATTTATAAGCCTATTATAGGGTGGAATGTTTGTATATATCTATTAAACGGTGGGAATAAGCTACACTCAGGGTCTAGAAGAATCATTGGTATAGGATTTGGTGTTATACTAACACCTCGGCTGCCCACGATTCCAAAAACTGTTGGTATAGACTATACCCACGGTTTTGGGGGCTATACCCATGGTTTTGGTGGCTATACCCACTATTTTTAACTACGGGTAGAAGCCATTTTCCTAGTAGTGATGTGTCGAGTGTTTCCCTCAATAGGCGACTAAGGGCAAAAGTTAAATTATTTTGGTGATAGAGGATGGTTGGATCCATCCACAGTGCCTCTTGAACGAAAAGGGATTTGTTGTCGAATCTTTGATCCACCTTCACTAAATACTATATATGGTTATTTTCACCCTCTAGGGATAAGCTTCTGATGTGATATATGATGGCAATGAGTGTCGTTGGTTTCAATGCAACATTTGATGGATGATGCGAGCTAGTCAATTTCAACATATATATACCCTTGCATGAAGCTTCAAGGGTTGGGATTATACCAAGCCAATGTTATTCCCAAACCATTTCATTTTTACTATACATTGATGGTTTTTTCAAGGTGAGGTAATTTTGTGACTCAAATGGGTTGCAACCATATATGATTTTCCCAAAAAGTCACTTGGGGAAGACATAATCTTTTGTTATGGTGTTTTTTGTGAGAGTTGTATCTGTAGTCACAAATACAATGAGGAATAAGGTCAATGATCATTGCATCATTTCATGCATGATACATGACCAATTCAAAATGTACAGGTAACTCAATTTCAATTATTATTCGTTGTTTTCCCATTTTTCATGATTGAAATGTTCATTACAAGAATTTTTTATTTTATAAGAACCCAAAATTAATATTATTTCACATTGGTAATGAAATTTTTGTCTCTTTAGGAGGTGGAAAATTGAATGGACCAATGCACGGTTGATAAAACACGTATATTATTTGAGATATTTATATCAGGTTCAATATTTTTTTTCTAATGGTAAGATACAACATGTGGTATCACTATAAGGCTGAATATTGGGGGTTTTATGACTTGCACTATAATAGATTTTGGGTTCACCATTTTAGTTCTTAAAATAAAATAACAATGATTCTCACATCCATAATTGAGTACAGACCATGTTTCTATAGTCATGAATTCAATTGGGGTTTTAGACCCATTGAAGCTTAGGAACCCACATGGGTCAAGATGATGAGAGTTAAAGGTAATTGAACCCTTCGGGGGGGGGGGGGGGGGAATTGTCACATACACTGGGACTCTATTATATGTTTAGTATATGTTTATAAATTTCTTCTCAATCCATATATGAGTCCAATTACCCAAAAAATGATCCATTATTGAATCCATCCATGTAAAAAGAGACATTTATTAATGATTCAATCTGTATATATCTACGATTGTTCATCAATTTCATATCAATTCTCATAAATGGGTAACTAATTATTTTTTGAATCCTTGGGACTAGGAACCCTAGAACTTACTTCCATCTACAAAGGTAATTAATATCTCAATGATGGGATTGAAAATTTATGAGGTATCCAACGTATCATATTTACAAGAAGAACAAAAACCATCACAGTTCATTGAAACTATAAAGTTTAACATCATGGAAAAGGATATATATGTTTGGTCACTTAGGCATTGAAAATTATTCTCCATCCTTAGGTATGAGTCCTACATACTATATTTATGATATGAATTAGAGTAATTATTGTTTGATCATGTCCTCAGAAAATTCCCAAAGCAAGACAAATGTATATTGAGATAACCATAACATTCCATTGAATGACGCCAAAAAATTGAGGTTTCCATGGCTAAGAGAGGTTTATGATTCCAATGATAAGATCATTGAAAGTCTCTAATTCCATGTGAGATGTGATCGGTGTGAAAATCAATGTATAGAAAGTGATAGGTCTCATTACATATGGATGTGGGACTTATGAACCAGGTAGGATCTCATGGGGTTATTGATATAGAGCTCATACCATGGGGATTCGTCCTATGTATTATGATTATGGTTGGAATCATAGTCATTAGAGATCATTTGGAATCTCAATATACTATTTTCTGGAAAAAATGGTGTACCCAAAGGAGAGTTTGGGTGCAATAGGTTGGAATTTTAGAGACATAGATGGGCTTAAATAGTAGTGGAGTCCTATTTGAACTTAGGTATAAGGATTGAGTCATACATATCCTAGCTATAATAGGAATCTAAGTAATTATAGTTCAATTGAATTATTAATCTAATGATGGAGGATGATAAATTTTGTACCCATAAGAGAGTTTGTGTCCCATGCGATAGAATGTCATGGACATGGATGAGATTGTAACGAAGTGCATTCCCCTTCAATATCAAGCATTAGGAAGGCATCCTACATATCATATTTGTAGTAGGAATCCTAGTAATTGTAGTAAAATTAGGGGTATGCCCACAAATCTCTACTAGAAAAGGTTATCAAGTCCTGAGATATCTGTCAGACTTGTCTTGATTTCCTACTTGACATATCCTGACTGTCTTCCTGATATGCCAATGATGCCTGTATGAAATGTCTTAGGATTCCTGGATATGTCCTAGTTTCCTAAAGTAAATTTCTCAAAAGATCCATATGTTTTTTGAGTTCTCTGAAGGACATCACATGATCTTAATGTCTTGTCTATAAGATAGAGTGTGTTCAAGGATGAAATGTTTTAAGGGCTTCTCATGACCTCTATGACAAGTTTGGAGGCCATACCATGATCCGAATGACTTGTCTGGAGGGTGTCACATGATCGGTCCAACATGTCCATAGGACATCACATGACATTGCTAACTTATGTTAGGGAAATCATGAGACCTAAATGACATGATTGGAAGACATAATAATGATTTAGTGACATCACTAAATTCAACCACATGACTTGGGAAGCAAGTCTTGAGGATGTCACTAGACTTATATGTAAAGCGTGGAGGAAATCAAAATACAATGGTGGAATACTGGTGGGATTCACACAATGTTCTTTACATTCCCATGGGAGATCACATGATCACAATGGAATATTGAGAGAGTGCCACATGAATTTGGAGTCATTCCCTTATACTATAACATTACTTAAGTAGGTCATGTGAAGCGATTGCGAATTAGAGAATCTATTTTTAAATAATTATTTTATCTTATTTAGTATTTTATGGTCTTTATTTCATATGTGCCTCAATTTGTTTCTGGGATCATCTTATTTTAGGATTTTTATGACCTATTCGACATGAGAGACCTCCTTTACAAAATTTGGATGACACATCATAATTCCTTCATGGGATCTTCAAAGTGATCATGGAAATCACATATCCATGCCGCATGATTCCTTAGGTCATTACATACATTTTACATGGGGATAACCTCTTCAATCACATGAATTTTTACTCTTATAAGTCATATATGGTAGTCATGTGGATCATTATACAATTCATAATGTTTATGTGTTGGGTGGGGGGGTGGATTTTTAGGCATTACTACCCAGGTTATATTCACCTTTCATGGAATGTATCATGAAAATATGATATGGAGTCGATGAAAGTATTTTTTTTATCATGCACTTTGCATGATCCCTTTATGTGTCATCCATGACTCCACATGATTACAATGTCCATGAGATTATTCATCCATCACCAAATTTTTTGGTCCCCATTTGATCAAAGATATTTCTCCTAACTCAGTTGTTATGTCAAGAAGATTTCATAAGGTTACCGTGACATGTCTAAGAGTCTTCGTGAGATTAAAATTGACATTTAAAGGATTTCAGATGATCAAAGAATAATTTTATAGGTTTATTTTCAAAACAAAAGTGTATTTTTAAGTAATACTTCATGGAATTAGGGTGAAATGTCTAAGTCCTATCGTGAGATCTTGCTTCCTTGACTAGGGGGCTTCGTGGGATCAACGGTGGTGGCCTGAGTCATATAACACATTTCTTTTGAATATCATAATAAATTCCTCTTACTATAATCTTACTCTTTTTCCAGTATTTATTTATTTATTCTAAAAGGACAATATATCTATGGAAGTCATTCTATAATTATCATAGAGAATCATTATCCTGGTCTGTGATGCGTCTTGTGATCAATTATTGATCTAGTAGTGATGTGTGATCATTTCAATAGACAAAACCTTTCAAATTAACATTTAACCAAACGATAAGCACATGATTTAATGGACATGTTTAGGTCCTTCATGCGATGATGGTAACACCGTAATATTCTCTTACACAGAAATATTGATATGCCATAAGGGGATTCACGTGGTCTTGAAAAATCGTATGAGTACATCACATGATTTCTAATGTAACTCTCCATCACTTGAGTCTTAATACATTATACTCATTTATATTATTTTATAAAGGTGTTTGGGATTATTGGGAGGTGTCCATCGATTGATAGGTCACATGTTTGGAGGAAATTTCCTAAAAGCCTCTGCATGATGATCAACCCTTGTTAGGACACCTTTCAGAAAATAAATGGGCTTGTCAAAGGGGCTTCACTTGATCATAAGAAAATAATGTAATGTGGATGACATTTTCACATGAAAATATTATTTTTATGAGATTTATTTAACTTATTATAGTTATTTATTCTTGGAAATTTGGTTTCCTTACCATTATTTCTATCATCTAGAAAATAATACCCACATTTTAGGTATTTCTCTCATTCTTGATTTGTTGATTCTCATTTAGTGGGAACCCATAATGATAATGGAAACAAAGTATTTATATTATATTTTTAAAATAATTATACCTATAGATTAATAATATCATATATTCCTTTTTTTACTTTCTATTCCTTTGGGGATAAGATAACATCATTCGTGTGTACATTAGACTAGACCTCTTTAAGTGAATCGATTCATTTTCACTAACCATTTACCTAGATGAAAAGAAGGATAAAATTAATGAATATATGTTACAAAATTGAAATAAATATGATATTATTAATATAATTATAATTATAAAAAATAATATATCATTTTATTTATTTCATTTTAACTTACTCAAATACAAAAATGTCATTCATGTTCGCAAGGACTACTGCCTTCACAGAGTGAAGTGACTCTCCCTCTTCATCACCACACAACATTGAAGACATATATAAGTATATTTAATAAAATAAATATTTTATATATGATGTTATTACCATTATTTAAAAATAATAACATTATGTACAATCTTTCTATAATGGTATTTGAGAAATGAAAACGTTACGCATGCTCACATACAAACTACCGTCTCTATGATCGTGACAAACCTCATTTATAAAAAAAATCATACATTATTAGTTACAAAAGTAGATATGATGTATAAACATGATAATTAAGTCATTATTATTGTTATATACACTATTAATTGTAATCAAAGTAATAGGACCAAAAATAACATATCAAAAAACAAAGTGGTTATTAACCGAAGCATGATTTTATATGAAATTTTTAATAAAAGGGTAAAAAATAGTTATTAGTATACAAAAATGGTATTATATAGATAATTATGGTTCAAAAGATTTATAATAAAATTATAATTATTAAACAAGAGGTTCAAATGTGTGTTATGGATGTTAAGACATAAGGTAAGGGGTTTATATTCTTTCTTTTATTTCTGGGAAATATATGAAAATTCTCAACATGTTTCTTTAGTGTGCTATATATACTACATTTTTTTGCATTTTATATAATTAATCTATTAATTTTAATGAGATTAACATTTTGATTTGATTTTATTCTTTATTAAGTCTTATGATTCAATATATTACTAAAGTAGTAAGTTATTTCTATATCACTTTTTACTTATCTGAGTCACAAGACATATTCACCTCCAATTTATTTTATGTGGTATATATAATAAACATGAATATTTTTTATGAATATTTTACTAAAAATTATATGTATTTAATGATATATTTTATTAAATATCTTTCATTGGGTTTACAGTTAAAATATTAACAATGTGGTAATGAAGTTTTGTCTCAAATTACTTTATTTGAGACATATGTTATCCTATGCATAATTTTTATTTTATGACATATATCTCTAAAAAATATGAAATGTAAGAAAATGATTTTATTTATCCTCATGATAATATATATTTCATTTAATTTTATTCTTTCTTGAGGCCTATGATTCAAATTAAACCACATGGTAAGGGTTTTATGTTGCAATATCATCGTTTATTAGGATTGATCTTAATTATTCTTCAAATAATAAAATATTTTGAAATACATATAAAGAAACTAATTTATTTATTATTACTTTGTTTATTTTAGGATCAGAAATGTTTTCCCATTACTTTACTCACCTAATATACTCACGAGTTCAAAATAATATTTTATGAAAAGGAATATTTATTTCTCTCTTCATTTAAAAGAACTTTTTATTCCAAGAGCGAGTTTTACAAAAAAATATTAAAAGATAATTTTAATGTTATTAAAATTTATTATTTAAGTAATTTTTACCCATGTTTTAATTTTTAAAATTTTCTTTTCAAGGAATCATCATAAATATTTCTGAAAAAATGTTTTTTTGTCTTTTATTGAAAATATTAAAGTTATCTCCATTTTTACATGTATAACATGATTTTATTTTTCTACTATCATTGCTATTATATAAATTTAATATTCCTTTTTCAGTATTCAAGTATATTTTTAATGAAAATTAATTTCATAATTTTTTATGTTTAATCTTTTTTTCAAAGGTTATTGGATATTTTAATCAATATATTTTTTAAATGATTTTTAAATCATCCATTTTTATTTTTCATGTTTATTGTCAAAGAAAAGGATTTACCAAATACCGTATAATGTATTATTTAAAAAATTTTTTTTAGGGAAAAGTAATTTTCTTCAAGAAACATTCCCATAAATTTTTTTTTTAAAATCATTATTTATCTAAGATGACACCCTTTGAAGTTAATTATCCCTTACTGGGGATATGATCTATGTATACCATTCTTATTATTTATCTAAATGGTTTATATTTTGGATGAAATGATTTTAATGAAACCAATTTCTCTTCCATGAAATATTACATGATTTAATTCATATGAAAATATATTATTTTCGTGGATTATTCTATGATTAAATGGTGAGATGATTAAGAAACATGCCTCTTTTCTATAGGTTATGACATTTTACAATTTTTATAGAACCCATTTTACATCATGAATTATGATATGATAACTATTAAGTAATATAGTGGGACACATAAATAGGATTTTAATAAGGTGATGGATGGGACCTATATCTCCCTCTAATGCATTGGGTAATGATTTATATCTCACGAGACAAATAGCCCTAGATTGGGGAGTGAACCTAGTTCAGCATGGGACGTTTTCTTCAGTGATGGTGTTAAGAGGAAACATTGGATACTTTGATGGCTTAGAGAGTGAACACATTCCACTATGAAATACTTAGAAGTAGTGCTTGAGTACTATGGAAATTATTTTCTATGATTATTTGTATTCCAAAATTCTATGTCGCATGCCAAAGTTATTCTCTCATGGATCATATTCCCCGAATTCCTTTATTAGTCATTTTTAGGAGCTACAATGATTTATTCCATATCTCGATTTTATGATATTTAAGGTAAAGGTTAATAATTTAAAACATTATTCTCACTTTCTCATAACATTATGCTCATTTCATTATTATGTTATCTTTTATATGTCACTTTACTACACTTACTAATCATTACTGCTCAGCCTTTGTTATTTCTCCTTTCCAAAAGCTATGGTGAAAGGTTTTTAGGATGGTATATTTATGATGATTACTAAATGGGAATACCTTTATGGGATATATTTAAGATCATTCAAAAAATTATTAAACAACATTAAAAGTCTACAAAGACAATATAATATAATAGTCCTCATGCCTATGTTTAGCTAAATTATATAATATTCATCAAAAAATATATAATATCTATATATGAGACAGTTGTTTTAATATAGGTGATATTAGAAGAATGGTTTAGTTAAACTTTATAATATAGGTAGAGAAATATTTATTAATACCCTTATGGATATTTTTATAGATTTTTCTAGGGATATCTCTAATGATAAGTATATATATTAGTCAAAGTATAAGAAAATATCATAGAATTTTGGTAATGGATAGAGAATGTAGTTTCCAAGAAATTATATCCATATCTGGATACTACATGTGGATCTAGCTATTCCACATAGTAACCTAGGGGAAATAAATTCGAAAAGGGTTAATTAATATGGAGTCTACCATATATTATTTTATGAAAATGATCTTTGATGCACACAAAAATTGAAACTCTGAGTGGATATTCTTTGGAAATTCACAAATCATTATAAACCATCATGAACGATGTAAATAGATGATTACTATGGATGACATTGGTTAAGCGTAACATTCCATATTTTTAAAATAACATTTAATGGTTTAGATATAAAATTTGTTATTTTTCATGATCATGTGGTTCCCCACTAAGATTATTTATTTTCACACAATAAATTTTGGTTTTATTCTATGATATGAACCAGAAGGTTATGGGTTAAAATTGAATATGATGGAAAATTATTTGATGAGTAGAAAAATTGGGATGATGATTGGAGAGAAGTATATTATGATTATTCTTAATAATTCATCACAAGAAAATGATTAATAACACGAACCTTAACCAAATATTAGGCTTAAAAAATAAGATAAGGATAATGTTCTCTTAGAGTTCCAGTAGTGGAGACCATATAGGAAATAAATTTAGTTTCTCATATGTTGAGAATTTAGGAAGAAGCACTCAAGGGAATGTCTCACAAGGATGAGAAGATGTTTTGGGTTTGAAAAATATGGAGAAAATAAAGTATTTGAAATTGAAAATTTCAATTAATGGAATGGATGAGAATAATGTGATACCATGGGTATCATATTTTGATGAATGTTTTAAATGTAGAGTGTGTTGGGATTATGAAAATAAATGTCCTAAGAAAAAATACTATAAATGGAATCATTATTATTTCACAAGTAATGTTTTTTATTTTGATAGTTAAGAGAAAATGAATGAAATATAAAAGGAATGGGGTTTTAAGGAATAAGATTATTAATCACAGTTATTGCCTTAAGGATAAAGTGTAATGATTGATGTATATTATTATTATAATTCCATAATTATGTTATGTGGATCATAATATATATAAGGATTATTTTTAGATGTTTTTATTTATTTTTTAAATTGTATTTTGAATGGTACTAATGTACAGGAAACATGATTCGATGACAATGTGATACTTTGTAAGAAATTCATGATTAAGGAAATACAACCATAAATATGTTCTTAATGTTGAAAACATAGTGCTTAGAATTTATTTAGAGATTATTGATATGGATAAAGTTAATTGGATAGTATAGATTACCTTAGTACTGATTAATGAATTTTTGACAAATTAGTTAATACTATTATTGATGGAGTTTAGTTCATTTTTGCTTTTAAGAAATATATCCAAAAATCTATGATTTATGTTAATAATGAGGAAACATGTATTCTTTAAATAATGATTTAGTGTATTCAGTTTATTAACATGTTTCAATAGAAAACATGATGAAGGTATTCACAAGTTTGGTTAGTGATAATCCAGAAACACTTTATGATATATGAATGATTAATGTTATGTTAATTTTGATAAGTTTAACAACCTTATTAATAAATATGGAATTTTGGATGGGTTATAAGGGTAACCATTTATGGAATTGTTTTCTTTCTACTCTAGATGATGTTGTAGAGAAAAATCAATAATTTCATTATATAATGATTTAAATTTAATGGATAATTATTACTAATAAGTTTTCAAGTGAAGATAACTAGAGATAAAAAAATGACTAAACATAATTTTATTGATATTATGATGAACTAGTTATTTTTGATTTAAAAAGAAATATTCATTTCATAGAGTAAGAGATGAAGTTTAAATTTATTGATGTTCAACCAATGGATGAAATTTTTCCTAGGAAGTAAAAATATATCATGTTATTACATTTTTATATCTTCTCAGTCTAGACAGAAAAGGAATTTCGAAAATTGAGGAAAAGGATATAAAAATACAATTTTTTTCATTTATCATTATTTTTGATGATATCAATTTCAACTTTCACACCTTTTTGGTTATGAATTTGTGGTCGTTAACTTTCTCCTCACCATGTTCTCTATCTTTCTCTATCTGTATTTGGGTGTCCGATTTCTCTTCAATGCCCACGTTTTCACCTAATAACGTGGTTAAAATATTTAGAAACCTATTATGTGTTATTACAGATGAATATGACACATCCCTTTCCCTTTTTCATGAGGATGTTTTATTGACCCTTTTTATGATATGGGTTTCTCTGAAGGAATTTTCAAATTTTAATCCTTTGATATTGAGACAAATTTTGAGGGAGAAATACATTTTAAGGGGTGTAGAATGTAAAAAACAAATATTATGTGCAATATATATTTTTCCAAATGAATTTAATCAATTTGATATTTTTCATTACATGAAACATTTTTTTTAGTTTGTGTTATATATAACACTGTGTTTAAATGAAACATGACATATTATCAAAATATTTTTATATTATAGTTATTTATAAGTCATTATGATTGTGGGTATAAATAAGATTAACAAAATTATGAAAGTGTATTGTTTTAAAAATTTTATATAATTATTTTTTATTAATTAATTATTATTGATAATAAAAACTATTTGATAATAAAGGAAATATTGTTCTAGAACACTATTTGATTGTAAAAAATATATTTCCATTAATAAATTAAATAAAAAAATTTGGGTGAATGATTTTACTGAAATTTATTTATATCATATATTCAATTAAATGTATAATATTAATCATAACTATTATCAAAGAATGAGGGAAAAGGAAATCCAATTTTACCCTTAAAACTGATTTTTTTAAAAAATTCAATAATTTCGCCTTTTTGTACACTAAATTTATAAATTATTATTTTTTAAATTTTTGAAAATATATTTTACAGAATAATTTTAATTTCTTAAGTCATCATCTCAAAGGTATGTGAGAGTGAAATTTTTATTATTTTATTAATATATTATTTTATTTTTGAATAAAGAAAAATACTGAAATTTTATTGAAAATTTGAATTACATTTAAACAATTTATAAAGTGAAATTATATTTTAATTTAGTTATAAAAATATTTGTTTAGTTATTTATTTATTAATTAAAATTACTTATTTGTAATTACTTTCAAATTTAATTTATAAATAATAACCTGGTAAACTTTTGAATATTTTCTCTTTGATAATATGGTTTATTGTGACTTCTATGGGATTAATTTTATATTATTGTATTCTAGATCATTGAATGAAATTTTATAAAATGGATTCCAGATTTGGAATCAGAATAATATATATTTTTGAATATTTTAATCATAAATTATTACCATAATTAATATTAAAAACTATAAAAACTATTTTCCTCGGTTTAGGTAAAAATTGGTTTACCGTGGGGTTAAACTAAAAATAAAACGGATAATATTGCATAGACACTAACTTAAAAGATAATATATTGATGTATTTAGTCTCAAAAGATTTTAATTTTTAAAAATAATAAATTTTTAACCTTTTGGAGTTTTAGAAACATGGGAACACCTTTTTCTTTTTATAAATGACAAGTGTTCCACTCACTCACTTTTAAAAAGCCACAACATTCATCACTTATTCACATAATAAAACCCATATGGTTTGAATAGAAACCACCCAAATAACTTATAAAATTTCTAAAAATTAAACTATAAGCCTTATTTTTTTATAAAGATTAAAATGGAATGATTTTGTTGAAGCATAAAGAGGTTAACCGAAGATTAATTAAAGATCTTCAACAAGTATTTTTGTTTCCTTTATTCAACGACATCATATAAATATTATTAAAAGACAATGATAAAATTAAATAAGTATATAAAAAATTCTAGGATATTTTTATTTTATGGGAATGACCTATAAATATCACAAATTTCATCAAATGTGTAACAAAAACATCAATCCTATGTACCACGAACTACTGACTCGTGAACCAATGTCATTTGTTTTTCTATTATAACCTATCACTTATCTCTATGATGATGGATATAACTTATATAAGTTATATTTATAACATATTTATATCTACGTAGTCATTATATCAAATATAAATATTTTCATGTACATTTTTTAGAGGATATGATAAGGTCATTCCTATATACAATGGACTGCCACCTCGCGAAATGATGCGATTCATCTTCCCTAGCACTTTAAATGGAAGATAATTTCAATAAAATTAAATAATATAAGTGATATAGATAAAATAATTATGATATTAATGAAATATTTTTCATTCTAAATAGATAATATATCAATTTAGTTCTAAAGAAAAATTTAACAGAAAGAGGATAATGTCACTCATGAACATATAGACTACCACCTTCCCGAAGCGATACGACTCGCTATTTTTATCACCAAACAATATTTATGATATGAGTAAGTATATGTAAAATAATTAATATCTTATTTATTATTTAATTAACATTATTTAATGATAAAATATTACTTTCTTTCTTCCAAAAATGATTGTTGAAAAAATGGAAACATTACTCATGCGTACATACCACATACCATCTCCATGACCATAACATAATTAATTTCTCAAGAACATCTTTAATTAGTGATATTAAAAGTATAATTGATTTATAAATATTATAAATATTTATTTTTTATTTTTATGGATATTATCGTACCATAATCAATATAGCTAAACTGTAAATAAAAAATCGAAACCTATATGTAAAACAAAGCGGTTACTACATAAAAAGTGATTTTAATATTGAATTGTTAATAAAAGGGTAATAAATAGTAATAATTAAATAATATATGTTTGTATATATATATTTATAGTTATATAATTGATTTATAATAAAATTATATTTATTCTAATTGATATTTGAATGTGTACAGAGGATTTCAAGACTTAGGAAATGGGATTTGTAGTTTCTCATTTAATTTGAGGAGGTATATGAAAATTAAACAGTTTTTTATTTAGGGTGGATTATGTAATAATAATTTAGATATTTTATATCATGAATATACTCCTTTCAAGATATTAATTTTTTATTGATTTTTTCTTTTATTGGGGATTATGATTCAAGATATAAAAATTTTTGTAAGGGATTTTCATCTCAAATTTTACTTCCTGGAGACACATTCTATATTCAAAACCTATTTATTTTTTGTGGTGTATATAATTCCCATTAATTTATTTTTAAAAGATTTTATTGACTTTTTGAATTACATATCCATTTTAGGATCTATTAACTGGGGTTTATAATTCAAATGTTACTAAATCACTAAAAGAATTTTGAGTCATATTTATTTCTTTAAGACCTATGTTGTGTTATATACTCATATTATTTTATGAGGTGTATATAAAACCATTTTGAAAATTAATATCATGAATTGATTTAATTTCATTGTAATATATGCTTAATTTAATTTCAACCTCAGTCTTATGATTCAAAGTTACCAAAGTAGTAGGGGTTTTATGTCACAATCTTTACATTTATTGGGATTATTCATTTTTCTTCTTCTATTGATGGAATATTATTATATATATCTCAATTAAATCATGTATTTTATTATCCTATTATTATATCATTAAAATACATGTTTTACCAACATTTAACTCTATTTATGAAATAAATTATTAAAAATAGTTTTTTTATAAAAAATGTTTTTATTTCATTCTTTGATCGAAAAACCTTTTCCTTCCAAAATAATGTTTCCAAAAAATTCTTTCAAAAAAGTTTTGAACCCAATTGAATTTTTTTAAAGATATTTTTATGAATTTTTTAGTTTTAAAATATTTCGGAATGGAAAATTCATGTCATTTTTCAAATAATGGACGTTTGGGATTTACTAAAAACTTGAAAGGAATATTTGTTTTAACATATACGATATTAATATAGTTTCTCACTTTTGTATAAATAATTTCCTTTGAAGATTAATTTATATGTTTTCATGTTTACTATCAATGTAAATTCTTTTCAAAATAATAATTTTTTTAATTTTATTTTCATTGAGGAATGTATATTTTCATGAAGAAAAGATTTAAATGGTTTTTAAAGATGCATTTATTAGTTTGAATTTTTTTAAAGAAAATTATATAGAATTTCTTATCTAATTTATAAATTAAAAATAAATTTTAAATAAATGGTTTTTACTCAAGTAACATTACAAATTATTTTTATTTCAAAACCATTCTCCATCTAAGATGACATTATTTGAGGTTATGTATACTTAAATAGGGAATGATCCATGGATACTATTGTCATAATTTCCATGAATGGTTGTTGTTTATTATAACATGGTTCTCATTAAATCAGTTTTAATTCCATGGGATACACCATGCTTGAAATAATTTTAAACCCGCATCTTTTTAGGGGTTATTCTATGATGAAATGATGAAATTATTTTAAAACCTATCTCTTTTCCAAAGGTTATGATGTGATGAAATATTTATAAAACCCATTACCTTTCAAGGCATCTGATTTGATGAATTATTTATAATACAGTGTCATAAATACATATTATTTTCACTATGTGATTAGTGGGATGAATATCTTTGTCCAATAAATTGGGAAATGATTTATATCACACGCAATATACATGAATGGGAAAAGGAGTAGAACCGGTTTTGGAAGGGAGTTATTCTACTATGACGGTGTTGTGAGTGAACCTTGACAACTATTATGGTTTGGGGTGTGAAACTATTATACTATGAAATAATTGGTAGTGAGTCTTTAATAATATCTAAATGATCTTATATACTTCTGTATATGCTGTAATTAAATGTCTTAGTCCATGGTTATACATTTATGGATCATGTTCTTTGATTTTATTAATGTTTCATTTCTTTAGAACTACCAAGATTTGTGTCATGTCTCAATACTATGATCTTTGTTATAAAAGTCACGGGTTCCAAATGTTATTATAATATTCTCATAAACTTATTCTTAAATCAGTGTTATCTTATTTTTCATATTTCACTTTCGTACCCTTACTGATCACTGTAGATCACCCTTTTATCTGTTTCTTTTCTATAGGTTATGTTGAATAATTTTATGTATAGTATATTTGTGAAGATTACTAAAAGGGAATATATTAAGGTGAAGTGTTTAAGATCCTTTACCAAATTAGAATATTATATACACAGTATTAAAATACACTAAACTATTTTTGTTATCTCGATTTTTTGTCTGTGTTTTATTGAATAATTATCTTAAAATATGAAATATGTATGTATAAATATTCTGTACCGCTACAATAATACTCTCATGGATCATGTTCGTTGATTAATTTATGAATAAAATCTTATGAATGTTCATGATATATGAAATGAATCATGTTTATAATATATGAAATATAGGGCATGGTTTTCAAATTTTAATCTCATGTTGTTATACAAGTATTCTCATGTTTTGTTTAAACATCTACCTTATTTACCCTTATAGAGCATTAACACCACACATTATTATTTGTCCTTTCCCAAGGTTATGGAGAATGTTTTTTTGAATTCCAAGTCTAAGGAGGGTGATAGTTATTGAAAAAATTCAAGAATATGATTTAGTTAACATATGAACCAACTACTTATGTATCCATGTTTCCAATGATACTAGACTTATACGATTATAGCATCAATTTTAATGTTATGAAATGAATATTCATATAATTTGATTTAATATATATGTATGAAAAGAGAAGGTATCTATAATAATGGAATTTTTGGTTAGGTAAGGTTGATAAAACCTCAAAGGGAAATTTTCACACTTGTTTTATACTTGTTTCATGCAATTTCACACAAGGTTTTTATATTTTACAATTTTTTGTTTTTTCCTTGGTAAATATATTATATCTAATTAATCAATAATTTATTAAACATAAAATTGAAAAAATAATACCAAATTTTCATGTGATGAAGCTAAATTAAAAATCCATCAAATCAAATTAAACTTATAATTAAAATGAAATTAACTTGTTAAAAATAAATAAATATATATATAAAAACTATTGTTTATGAAAAAATGATATTTTAACCCATATGTGTTGTTTATATTATGTAGAATAGATTTCGAATTAAATATATTTTTAAATAATTATATTTTTTAAACATCATATGGAAGTTATTATTTAAAATTTATTAATTTAGTTGACTTGATTAAAAATACACAACTTATATAAAATTATTCTTTGAAAATAACAATAACATTATCATGAACACTAACATTAATCTTTGTAATAAAACTTTTATGTAAAAAAAATGAAATTATAAATATTAAAAAATAAAAATATTTTGATGAAAATATGAAAATAATTTTTTCCAATAAAATTTCTGAGGGTTATAAAATTTAGTTTTAATATTCATGAAAATAACACATAAAAACCATTCATAGAAAAATTGTGTATCAATGCTTAAAATTTAAATGAAGTATAAATCTATTAATGCCATTAAAATTAATGACACAAATTGGGTTATTATGAAAAATTATTTATATAAATTTAAAACCAATCCTCAATAGAATATCACCATTAATGTTTTTATTTTTGAAGGAAAAATATTATTTATAAATTAGAATAAAATTTTAAATATGGTCTAAAATGATTAAAATATATTTTTATGATCCAAATGATATTTAAATATATATATATATATATATATTTATACCCTAAATTTATATTTATTCAATTAAACGGTGTTATATAATTTTTGGTCTTGATCAAATATTTATAATGGTACCAAATTTACAATTGTGTTAAAAATTGGGTTTTTACTATTCAATTAAAATTAAATTTTTTAAAACATATACAAAATTTACATTTTGAGTATGATAAAGTTATTATTTAACAATCTATATCATAGATTTATAGGAGGTATAGGTGAGTATAAAAAGAGAGTAACTGGTGAGAGCGATTACCTCTTCTTTGAAACGACTCCTATTGATATCCTCTAAAGGACTTAAGAATTTGTAATTTGGGAAGAATGAAACATTTATAATGCATATAAAAAATTTGAAAAGATAATTTTTTTTGAGTTTGGTCGACCTATATTGCCCAATGTGGTCAAATTAGATAAGGGAAGATGTTTCCTTTTAAAATGAAGGTGAGCGGCGCTCTTGGAAATTTTCAAATGATTAAATTATAATTAATTAAATATCAATCCAAATACATGAAAATGGATATTTATTCAAAGACAATTTGGGATATATTTTTAATCCAATGAATAAATATATTTTACAAATGGTTTGGGGAAATTTTTAACCATTTCATTTTGATTAACCGTTAGTTAACATATTTTAAATTAAATTATGAAAACAAAGTTTTCTATATTAAAAGATAGATATTTTTACCTATAATAAGTTATTTGGACAAAAAATGGTCAATTTATGATAGTTTAAACCATAATTTATCACTTTTGTGTTTATTTAATATTTTTATTACTTTTATCTAATTTAAGAAAACATTATTTTTATAAAATATCATTAGTGTGAATTTTGATACTATTCATTACATTGAATTTGATATAGTCAATACAGAAATATAACCTCAAAACAATTACTAAATAATACCCAAACATTTAATATTCACCATTAAAAATCTTTTATAAATTTTCAAATTATATTTTTTATGATATTTGTAATATAACTTAATTGAGACTTTCATTAATTGAATAATTATTGAATCATCATTTTTTAATTATTTATGATAATTATTTATCCACAATAGAATTAAAAATAAAATAAAATGATTTATATAAGCCTTTTTTATTTCTTTAAAATATTTATTGTCTATTTTATATACGATTTATCTCCATATAATAATATTATACTTCTTAAAAGAAAGATAGTGAGACTTTTTCATTCAATTCAATTTTAATAATATCTAGGTCATTTTAATGGAAAAGTGTCCATTAAATAATTGAATTTCCAAAAATAGGTTCAAAGGTAATAATAAAAATTATAAAATAAAATTCAGGTAGGTGTTAGTTTTGGATCAGGTTATACCAAATATGTACAAGAGGGGGTGAATTGTGTATTCTGAAAATTCTTCATGAATTGTGAAGATGGACAAGTATATCCTTTTATCTTTATCAGGTTGTTTATGAAACTGAAAAGAAATAGTTAAAGGAAGAAAGAATGTATAGTGGTTCGGGTAACAGAAGGCCCCTAGTCCACTCCACCAACACTCTACTACATGAGCTTGGGGATTTTCACTAACTGGTCCTCTTATCAAAAGACTGTCAACAACTAAGTGTAGGCAGTTGGCACCATTAAACGTGAAGTCTTAAAACAAAGCCTTCTGGTTCTTACATATAATCAAATACACAACTTAGTACATGAATTTTGTTACTCAAACTACAAAGAGTATTTTTTGAAAATACTTTCCAGATGTACGTCACAGTTGCATCAGCACACAACTAGCAGTCGATGGATCACCATCTACAGAAAGAATAATATTCAGGTAGATACATTTTGAACTGATCTTGTTGCAATAGATCATGATATGAATTTATAAAATTCTCCAAAATTATATTCAGAATAGATAATTACTATAGAATTGATGAATATTAAACTTGTTTCTTCTTCTTCTTCTTCATTAGAAAACAGAATTTGATATGTCTTGGTAGCAGTAGATCTGTGTGACTCGTATATCTCTACAAACTATAATAGTGAAAAATTCGAGATATTGTTATCCTGATCTTCTTTTATATGATTAGACTCTCTCCATGTAATAAAAAATATCGAAAATATATAGAAGAGAAAATAACGTTTTTCTTTTCAAATTCAGATCCACAAATATAACCTTTAGAATCGGGATATTAAAATGTTTGAATAAAAGTGTAGTCATAACTACCCTTAATATTTATCATGAAAAGCTCCTCTTAAATCCATACTTTGATTAAAAAATAAATGTTTTGGAATCAACCAAGGGAGTTCTTTAAAATTAGGCTATTAATCTGGCTTGAAATCAGCCTGATAATCTGTATAAAGAACGTTACTCGATAAATTCATATTTGAATATTCGATGCCAAATGTAGGGTTGAACTACATAGTATACATTCTCTGAATGTAAGGTTGACAATGAAAGGCTGATCATCTATTCACCAAAAGTAAGGTTGATCATCCATACTTTCCTTTTTAGAAAAACCTATGATACATGATCAGAAAGGTTCATTATAAAAGTAAGATTGATGATCCATCATTTTATCAGCTTCTAAACATAAGGTACTTGATCCAAATATTTTGATAAAATATAAGGTTGATTTTAAATGTAAATATAATGAACCATACATTTGAGAAAAAAACATAATATTCCACACTTACGTATGGTTCATCTTCCATACTTTTCTGATATCCCGAACGTGAGGTTCCTTCCAAACATTGGCTTTTTCTTCCATAATTTTGCTAATAACATATGGATTCTTGACCATAGTTTCTTGATATGCCATAAAGTAAACGATAGATTGCATTCCTACACTACGCCCATCAACACATTTTATGAACAGTGTTTCCATAACACGTGAAAGTGATTTCCAAAAAATGTAGAGAATAAACAGCGTTTCTAGAACACGCTAATATGATAAAATAATTTCTGAACACATTTTAAAATATTCCACGCAGATTAGGCTTTTTAAAATTATTCCAAAATAGAGAAATAAAGAATTTTAATTTCCTGAAATATACTCAAAGTAAAATCATTTGAATAACAAAATAAGGGTATTTTTGAAAAAAAAATCATCATAAAGAGATACAGTACTGTTCTCAACAATCTCCCCTTAATAAAATAGAGTGTGGTTGAAAAAAAAAACATTCTCAACAATATCCTCTTTTTTGATGATCACAAAACCCATGAAATAACTAATGAAATTATCTTACAAAATTAATTACATATAGTATCTAATTTTGAAAAGATAAAAAAATATTTTATTTTAACAAAAATATTTCTTAGTTTTAACATTTATACCCCTTTGTAAAGTAAAATAATATCTACTACTTTATAAATAATGAAAATAATATTTTGTGTTTATCCAAAAAAATTCTCCTAAAAAAACATTCAGAAATTTCTCAACATAAAATGAAAAGTTTTCTTTTCTACCTCTGTGTAAAAGATTTATATGATTTTTTTTCTGTTTATCCATATTTCTCCCCCTTTTTGTGATATTAATAATAATGATTGAATAATAAATATAACCCATTTTAATGTAGCCTTTGAACTTAAGTAAATTCTATGATAAACTATTTATCAAAATTTGAAACTGGATTACTGGAATTCTAGCATAGTCAATACTATAAAATAAATCAAAACTTATGAAAATGAGATGAACATATATTTTAATGAAAATATAATTACAAATATAGTAATTAGAATGAGAATCAAGGTAGGGATAAAATGGTTTTGGAAACACATTTCAACACCTCTGAATGAATTCTTTGAGCTCTGACATCTGCAGTTGAAAACTTTTTATTAGTCCATCGCCTAACTAGACTATGAGATCTCTTCCTTCCAGAGTCAGATGAATGTATACAATCAAATTGACTCTAAAAAACTCATTTAACCTCTCTTCCTTTTCTATAAACTGATTTAGCTTCTCTTTGAATTTTTTCAACAAAACACTGACCCCAGGTTCATCTGATGTAAGCTGGTCAAGAAGATTCTTTTGATTATCCAACAGAACAGATCATGGAGCACTGTTACACTGTAATTCCTGAAATATGTCATTCATATTTCTCATTATTGAAGTAATGTCCTAAAATATCCTTATTATATCAGTCAATGTACCTGAGGTACCTTCATGACTATCCCCGGATAGTGGAAAACTATTTCTCTATAAAAATGATGAATTCTAGAAAATCTGATTTCAGTACAATTTCATATTTCAGTTTTCCAACATCAACTAACATTTCATTCTTAAAATCCTCCATTTCCATTTTTTGAAACTGAACTATCTTTCATGTTCTGAAACATATGTCTCTCCTTTTCTAATGATCTTATCATTGAGTCATTTTCATCTTGAACATTATTAAATTTTAAGATTAAACCCTCCACATGATCATTCGTAGAATTAGAGGAACCCTATTCATGATTCTCAACTTGATTTAGTAAAATTAAAGGAAATTATTGATAATCAGATCTCTGATCTGTAGCCTTCTATACAGCTTTCTCAAATATATTTTCCCTAAAGTCATGAACTGACTCGTCCACAAATAAAGTTTCATTAAGAACTTATGTATGAATATTAAAAGGAATATCTTCTAAATTCACATCAGTTTGATGTTGTTCCTCCTAAGAATCTTCTTCATTGAGTTACTACAAGACTAGATCCACTAATACATATTCCTCTAGAGCTAATTCCTGCGGAATAATCTCAATAGGCTATATAGTTTGAGCAGATTCAGGTCTAACCACTTCAACTTCTCTACGCTTTTGAATAGTTTGAGGCACAATTTCTTTTCCAAATTGAGGAGTCACTATTATTTGAGAAACTATTGGTTGTTCAATTAAATGTACTAAAACTTCTCTAATAAATCGGTATCTCAGAAGATGTTCTATTGAATCAACATTTTCTTGAACAGTCTCATCCCTAGATTGAGCCACTCGATGACTTTCCCTATGAAGTCCATCTTGAATTCCCTCATCAGCTGGAGGATCAACTGATTAAAATCTTAGTCTTCTTGATTTTTATAATTCTTCAATTACTCTTGATTCATCCATGCCTTCCTTAGATTGAGTATATTTCTCCCCCTAAGCAGAGTCTGGGACTTCATCAGCTCCAACAAGCATAATCATGCCTTTTACAGCACTCCATAAGATGCCAATCTTCCTTAGGGTTCCAGTATTTAAAATATTTATGTTATAGAATCTTTCTTTGGCATCTATTAATCTCACCATATCATAATTAAATATTAATTTTGAAATGAACCTATCATAGGAATATAATATTATTATAGACTCTGGTTGACAATAGTAGTTGAGATATCTTACCATATATCTTGGAAAATTCAACTTGATTTCCCCCATATGAAAAAAACATTATGTACATGTAAGGAAAAAAAATCTTCTCCATCTCAAACATCCTAGGTGGAATTTCTGTTTACATAAACATAACAAGAATCTTGTGATCTGGTGCTAGATCCATCATATTTTTTTTATACTTGTAGAACAAAATAAAAATTGACATAATGTCCTATGACTTATGTTCATCATCTCCAATATTTTTTATGTTGATATGATAAACTCCCTCATGAGGATAGTTTATGATTCTAGCTATTTCCATAGAAGAAATTAAAAAATCACGATCACAAATATTGGAAAATATAGTGTCCTTTGCATCTCAAAGACTGAACTTAATGAATTTGAAAAAGTGACAAAGCTCTACCCAATATAGAAACTTATATTCTTCCACTGAAAGTTTCCTTTAGATTCTGAAAATCTAGGGCTTTTTGCAGCATGATATCTATTTGATAGAACCATTTTAGGTCAATTACTTTTCCATGTAGAATCTTTGTTCATATCGTGCACTGACATTCGACATTACTAGCTTCTCCTTAATCGATTATTTGTGCCTAGGCCATTTCTGTTTCAATGTTATAAAGGCTTGAAGGTTTATGTTTTTGAAGGTTTATTTAAAGGTAGAGGAAGGCAGTAAGGATTTTTGGTGATTCGAATGGTTTTGAGAAAATGAGCAGGTTTGGAATTTGAAACAGTTTCTGAAACCCTTGATTCCTGTTTCATTTACTTACATAATAATCATTAAATTATTTAAATAAAATAAAATTTATATGGAAAAAATAATACAAATGAAATTTCAAATTATTCTAAAAATATTAATTAAATTATTTAAAACAGTGAAGATAAAAAAATAAACCCGTAAAAATTAAAATTAAAATTTCATTTAAAATTTAATAAACCTAGACCCCCTTAATAAAATCAAATCTTGTAATTCCAAGTGTTTCTGTAATAATATAAGATAATTGAATTTTAGTACCTAGAAGTTCTAAGAATATATCCTTTTTAAGAACATTATATCTTACAAAATGATGTCTAATATCAATATTCTTAGTTCTAAAATGATTAATAGTGTTTTTTGAAATATTTTTATCACTTTTATTATCATATAAAATAGGTGTGTTATTTATATTTATTCCAATGTCCATAAGAGTGTATTTTATGCAAAGAAATCGGCAAAATATGCCTACATATATATATTATGCCTCGGCTGTTGACATGGAAACTGAGAGTTGTTTCATACTAGACCATGACAGTAAATATTTTCCTAAAAAGTGTGAAGTCCCTATGGTTCTTTTACTATCTAATATACATCTTCCAAAGTCATCATTTGAATATGAAATTAAATTAAAATCAGATGTTTTTAGATATAGAAGAGATTGAAATACAATTTCTTTTAGATATCTAAAAATTCATTCAGATTAGATTGAAATCTAACACAAAGACATACTAAATATATTATATATATCCTGCTATCAGTAAGATATAATAAACTACCAATTGAACCTCTATGTAACTTGTTGTCAACTGATTTTATAGTTTCATTCAAATCATGTTTTATATTATTACACATAGAATTTGAATATGTCTTTCTAATTTCATACCCAAATTTCTTTAGTAAATCAGTAATGTATTATCATTGATTTAAAACATTTCGAAAATCTTTTTTATAATTTTGATCTCCTAAAAAGAAATTTAATTCTCCCATCATTATCATTTCAAATTCTTTATGCATTAAATTTTAAAACTCAAGACAATGTTTTTGTTTGTTGAAGAAACAATTACATCATCTAAAAAAATTTTAACAAATAAAATATTAGAATTAACAGTTTTTTTAAACAACGTTAGAGCTTCCATCCAAAAAAAAATAATTTTTCAAAATAAAAGAACGTAATATTTTATATGAATCTCTAGATGATTGTTTAAGGACATAGAGTTCTTTAGTATTTTTAAAAACAGAATATTTGTTTTTAATTTTCAAAACAAAGAGGTTTCTAAACATATAAATCCTCCAATAAATAACCATTTAAAAGTCAGAATTAACATCTATATGTAATAATTTAAAGTTCATTTGAAGTGCATAGGATAAACGGATCTTAAGGATTCTAATCTAGATATAGGTGAAAAGGTCTCATCATAATCCATACCTTCTTCCTAATTATATTCTTTAGCTACAAGATATAATTTATTTATAGTTATTATTCATTGATAATCTTTTTTATTTCTAAAGAAAAATTTAGTTCCTATTACTGGAATGTTCTGGGGTCTTTCAACCAAATTCCGAACTTCATTTCTCTTTAACTAGTTTTGTTCTTCTTACATTTCTATCATCCAACATTCATCAACTAAGGCTACTTCTAATGTCTTAGGTTCTAATTGGGATAGAAAGGAATAGAATTCAACAAGATTTCCAACATTTCTACTAGTTTTTATTCCAGTGTCTAGGTATCCTATAATAGTTTCTAAAGGGTGATTCTTTAGGGTTCTAGACTCTCTCGGTAGTACACTATTAGGTTCTCCAATGTCACATTCTTCATAACTGTACTGAATTTCCTTAAAATCTTTCTCAAAGTCATCTTTTATGTTCTCTAGTCTTGTGTTATCATTAGAGTCAGATTCATCAATTTGGTCTTTCCTTTTCTCAATGAGATCAGATTCCTAAAAATTCACATGAAATGATTCTTCAACAATCCATTAATTTTGATTAAAAAATATATAAGCTTTGGAAGTAGCAGAAGACCATAAGAAAATGCCTTCATTAGAATTTGGATCAAACATACCAAGACTTTCCTTGGTGTTTATGGATTAAACCTTGAATCAAAAAACATTAAATTAATTTACTTTAGTTTTTTGGTTATTCTAGAGTTCATAGGGTGTCTTTTTAAAAATGGGCATGATTAAAACACTATTCCTTATATAGAAGGCTATACTTACCGCTTGTACCTTAAAATAGGTAGTAAGACTTTATTCATTTAGCATAGTCTTAGCCATTTCGTTAATAGTCATATTTCATCTTTCAAAATTACATTTTGTTGAGGTGTTCTTGTTGTAGAGAAGGTGTATTTAATACCCATATTTGTTAAAAAGGAAATAAATTCAATATTATCAAATTGTTCACCATGATAACATCTTAATGAAATTATTTTAAAACATTTTTCATTTTGGATAGCTTTGAAAAAACATTCAAATATAGTAAAAGATTCATTTTTATATTTTAGAAATTAAATCCATTTAAATCAAGAATAGTCATCAACTAAAACATATACATAAAATTTATCATCCAAGATTGATATTATTGAAGGTCAAAAAAAATCCATATGGATAAGTTTTAGAAGTTTAGACGTAGCAATATTGTTAATAGATTTGAAGGATGATTTGTGCTTCTTGCCAAAATTACATGCACCACAGAACCTACCACTTTAAAATTTGAGCCTAGGTAAATAAAAAACAAATTGTTTCTTAGATAAATTTTTAAAACCATATATATTGAAATGTCCATGTATTTTATGCCAGATACGAGATTCATTAATCTTAGTAGTTATGATATTTACTTTTTTTACACAAGGAATTTAAGTTCAGGGTATAAACATAACCAGTTCTAGGTGCTCTAAATTTAAGAAATATATCTTTAAAAATAGATTAACATTTATTAGAAAAATCGACAAAATAACCATCATCATAGACTTGAGAGATACTTATTAGGTTGTGTTTCAATCATTGTACATAGATTACTATATCAATTGAGAAAACTTTTGGGTCTCCATTAATTCCAATGCCAAAAATTTTACCTTTGGTATTGGCACCAAATGTGACTAGACCACCATCATTTTGAGTTAGTGTCCTGAAATTTGATGAGTTTTCACTCATATTCTTGGAGTATGCACTGTATATATACCATACATCTTTTTCTTCTATACCCTGCTTTATGTAAAGGCATTTATACAATGGTTTGTTCTGGCACCCATATTATTTTGAGTCTAATAGTGTTAGCCAGCAAAGACCAGGGAATCTAAACATGATTTGTTTTTCTATAATCAATAAAACAATATAATCTTATTTCAACAAAGGATTTATTAATACCACTTATTTGTATTTACCTTAAATAATAGTTTTTAGATATGGGACCTTTTGTTCCACAATATTTTCAAATTTTAACTTTTGTACTTGGAATAAAATAGTTCTTGTATATTTTGTTTTTCTAACCTTTACTAACTTTTCCATATCTTTTTCTTTTAAGAAAATTCTTAAAAATAATTATATTTTGCGTATTTTTTCCTTTTGTAAAAACAAGATTTGAACTTTTTTATATTTCAATTTTGTTTTTCAGTGTTTTTATTTTAGTTTCATTATCTATAAAGTTTGTGTATGATGAGTTATATTTTTCAATTAACTCTTGATGTTGTTTTAGAAAAGTTTCTCATTCTCCTAAACCAGTAGTGTGAATATTTTTCTGTGATTTATATTTTTTAAATAAAGAATCATATTTTTTATAGAATATTGCAGTAGGTTATAAGTTTATTATTTGATCAAATAGAACTAGAATATGAAATTAGATGAGTAATAGGATTGTACCTCATTAGATTCCACCATAAAGTACTTGTTTTCTTTAAAATATGATTTTTCTTTTTCTGTGTCGGACATTGATGAGCTGCTAGAGTATTAAAAAACACTCCAAGTAGACTTCATTACTCTTTTATCTTTCTGCTCATAATCATTGTTTTTGAGAAATTTAATTTTTTATTCTTTTAATTGAGGACAGTCAGGTATAATGTGAACCATTTTTTTATATATAGCATCTGACTTCCCTTGATTCTTTTTCATCATTTTTGAAGGATTTTCAAAATCACTTCTTCTTTCCGTAGAATTTACTAAACTTTCTGGCCAGGTAACTCTATTCCACATCTAAATTAGATGAATCTGAATTCTTTGATTTCAATTTGATATTATTTTTCCTCTTTATTCTCTTCTATTGGGATGTTACTTTCAAAGTAGTATTTTCTATAATGATTAAAACTTAATGATCATTTTCTTGATCTTCTATATCATATTCATACATCATAAGGGTTACAATTAACTCTCCTGATCCCGAATGGCCCGAAGGCCTTTGTTTTTATTTATTTTGATAACTCCCTTTCACGGGATGGGGGGGAACCATTAAAAGGCCCATAGGCTTAGAGATTACAAGGCACGTAGGCTTATGAGATTACACAACCCGAATGTCTTAGGGAATTGAACTAGACTATCTACAAGGAACTGCCCCTCCCTAGCATCTGCGTCATGATAGTCCCTCTCCACCTTTGCATGGCCATTTGGCTAGCCTTCTCGTGCAAGCACAGGCTGGTACCGATGGAATAGCCATACCCTCTCACTCTAACAATCCATTTGGTTCTTCTCTGGTGAGTGCACCTACTTTAAATCCTCATCTGGGGATGCTCCATTTTTTAATGTGTTTAGGGAAACTGCATGTGACCCGAAGGCCTTGAGGTGGCCCGAGGGCCTTAAAGGTGGCCTGAAATCCCTACTGACTCGAAGTCCTAGGTGGATCGAATGCCTTAAGGACTACAAGCTCAAACCGGTGGCCTAAGGTGAATAGTTCTAGATGCTACAATACTGAACAGTACATGCAATAGTAACTACTACAATGCCTGCTATAGTACCCGTACAATGTACATTTCTACTACAGTACCTGTACAGTGTACAGTTCTGCTACAGTACACATAGTGTACAGTACTGTTACAGTGCAGCTACAATGCCTACTACAGTACTACTACAGTGCTCGAAAATATGCCTCTACCTGATCCAATTAACTCTCTCATTGTATGAACTTTGACTAGTGAGGATATCCTAATAGTAGCTGAATTTCCATTCCACTTTGGTGGTAATACTCTTAGAACATTCAGTGCCTGATCTTCTTATTTGATAGACTCACCCAAGGTAGTGATATTATTAACACTTTTTTTAAGCCTTCCATTCATTTGGGTGATGCTTTTTCCATCAAAATTTCTGAATGTGTCGAAGTTAATTTTAGAATTTTCATACCTCATCTGTCTGACATTGTCAATTCCATCATAGGAAACTGTAATAGTATTCCACATTTCATAAGCCATTGGACACTAATATAATCTATTGAATTCATCTGGTCAAAGACCTCAGATGACTGTATTCATAGCGTTCAATTTTATGTCATTATCTACTTTTGTATCAGCACTCCTTATAAAAGGTTTCTTTGGAATCACATACGTGGTTAGAATTTTCATGTAGACTTTATATACAAGGTTCTTTAAATAAATGATCATCCTTGATTTCCATCATCCATAATTTTCACCATTGAAGTAGGGAGCTCGAACCATTGACATACCCTCTCATGTATCTTCCATTGTACTATGTTTTATACAAAAACAATAATCTTATTATAGATTTGACAAAAGCTTCTACTCTGATACCAATTTTTGGATCAGGCTATACCAAATATGCACAAGAGGGGGTTGAATTGTGTCTAAAAAATTCTTCACGAATCATGAAGATGGCCGAGTCAGTCTTTTTTTCTTTATCAAGTTGTTTATATAGCATAAAATAAAAATTTAAAGGAAGAAATGATGTATTGTGGTTTGGGAAAATGAAGGCCCCTAGTCCAATCCACCGATGCTCTACACCAACAGCTTGGTTATTTTCACTATCTGATCCTCTTATCAATAGACCATCCATAATTGAGCGCAAACAGTTGGCACCTTTGCAAGTTAAGGCTTAAAACAAAGCCTTCTAGTTCATACATAAAACTTAATACACATCTTTGAAGGAGAATCTAGATACTCAAAATAAGAAGATTATTTGTTTAAAAATACTTTCCAGTTGTTATTCTCAATTTCAGAAACACACAACTGACAGTCAATGGATTTTCATCTTTAGAATGAATAATCTTCAGGTAGAAGTATTTATGAGCCGATGTGGTTGCAGAAGTTCTTGAAATGAATTTATAAACTTCAACAACAGTCGATTAACAATAGATAATCGATTTATAATTAATGAATCTTCAACGTGTTTCTTCTTCTACAGAAAAATAGAGTTTTATAGATCCTGGTAGAAGAAAATCTATATGACTTGTATATCTCTGTAAACTGTAGTAATGAAAAACTCGAGAGCTTATTATCTTGATATACTTTTCTATGATAAGCCTCTCTTCATGTAATACAAAATATCATAGATATATAGAATAGAAATGAATGTTCTCCTTTAAAATTTAGATCCGCAAATATCACCTTTAGAGTAATGATATTCAAATGTTTGGATAATAGAGTAGTAATAACTCCACATAATATATGGCATGAAAAGATCATCTTAAATTGATCCTTTGAATCACAAATAAATAGTTTTGAATCTTTCAAAGAATTGCATTAAAATAAGTCTTTTAATCTGGCTTGAAATCAGCCTGATAATCCGTATAAAGAATGTTACTCGATAAAGTCATATTTCAATCTCTGATGTCAAACATAGGATTGAACTGCATAGCATACATTCTCTGATCGTATGGTTGACAACGTAAGGTTGATCATTCATTCATCCAAAGTAAGTTTGATAATGAAAACATTGATTTTTAGAAAAACATAAGATACATGATCGATAAGGTTAATTATAAAAGTAAGGTTGATGATCCATACTTTTATCAGCTTCTAAATGTAAGGTACACGATCCATAATTTTTGATAAAATGTAAGGTTGTTTTTAAAAGTACGGTTGATGAACCACACTTTTGAGAAACAAACATAACGTTTTATACTAACATAGGGTTATTCTTCCATAATTTTCTGATATCCCAAACGTAAGGTTCCTTTCAAACCCAGGGTTCTTCTTCTATAATTTTGTTGATAACATATGGTTTCCTAACCATACATTTCTGATATTCAATAAAGTAAATGATGGATTCCATCCTTATACTATGCTCCTCAATGTAGGATATGATCAGTGTTTCTAGAACATGTAGAAGTGACTTCCGAACACGTAGAGCATGAACAGTGTTACCAGAACACACCAATATGCTAAACTGATTTCTAAAAAATTTGTAAAATATTCCACTCTAATGAAATGATTTAATATTATACAAAAATAGTTTATTGAAGAATATTAATTTCCTGAAATACACTCAAAGTAAAATAATTAGAAAAAAATAAGGATATTTGTGAACTTAAAAATCATCATAAAGAGATATCGTATTGTTCTCAACAATCACCCTTTAATAAAATAGAGTGTTGTTTAAAACCACTCTTTCTCAACTATTAGGGTTATTTTATATTACTTATCACATTATTTTTGACCAATATTACCAAATTTACCATTTAATATGGTATCAAATATTACGAATGATTCTTTTTATATAAATCTAAAATAAAATGGAACCTTGTACTAAATTTGGATATTATAATTCATAATATGGAATCTATTTTTCAAAATTCAAAATAAAATAATTTGGTAAATTTAATATAAAAATAATCTCGTAGATTGGGTGAGAATACATGTTTTTAAATTGAAAACATTCAAAATATTGAAATGTTTTTATATCAGAATTCAATGTGAAATTGATCCCAATAAACTAAATTGTTTTAAATGATATAAAATGAATCTATTTATACATTAAAAATATGAAAATATAATTTAAAACTATAAATTACTTACATGAAAAAAGCTATTTTCAACTAAAATGTATTATTTTCCCCTATTCATTAAAACAAGAAACTTATGAAAAAAATATAAAAAATTAAACCAAAGTAAATTTTGATAATAATATTAAAAATAATATTTTTATAATTTCAAATATAATTTAAAAAATTTTCAAAAACAATATTTAAAATATGTGCGACATCAAAAGGAGACAAAATTGTATTTTTAGAAAATACATATTTTATGAAAAAATAAGAATTATTATTATATAATGTATAGAAAACATATAATATGAATATTAAATAGTATATTGAATATATATTTCATCAAAATATACCAACATGATTGGTTTTTTATTTATAGGTATAAAACAAACTTGCAAACATTTAAATAGATTTTTTTTTTCAGAAAAGCATTACCTTTTATTTTAAAAAGGGTTTTATAAATTGTTCACCAAAGAATTTATTATATATTAAAGTATAAAATATTTTCATAGTTTAGTTGCTCATATTCATACCCACCATTATAAATTCGAGGTTATAATTTTATTTTTTAAATTATCACAATAATAAAATGATGTTACACATAATGGATGTTATACTGTTCGATATGGATTTATCTTGAGTTTTCTCATTGTAATGAAATGTGTGGTGGAATAATTATTTTGATAGATTTGAGATTTCAAGTATTGATGGTATTATATTGGGGGTCTGAAAAAGGTATTCTTTTGAGAGAATTTATACAATCTCATGAATTCAACGAAGATACATAATGATAAGGAACTGTAAGAGTTAAGGTAAATTGTGTAAGATGTGAATGAAAGATCATGTTTTTCTGAGTTAATGTAGTGAATTTATGTCCAAAAATATCTCATTAATTAAATACTAGATGATGAGAAGTTTGATAAATCACATTGATCTAAATTAATGTTCATAGATGAGGAGTCTTGTGAAGAAATGTAGGCTACAAATTAAATATCACATATGTGTAAGAATATAAGTATTTTCATGAGAAGCGATGGAGATCTTGTGTCTTGTGAAAATATTCATATAATGTGAAGATGTTTTTGATACTTTATAAATGTTTATGGTTTATGAACATAGAGATTCATTCCTGGATTTACACTACCATATAACCTAGAGATATTTACTAACTAGAGTTTATATATGCAGATATTTGAATCGGGTGAAAAGTGATCATGTATGTTATAATTGGATACATAATTCATGAACAAAAGTCACCTTTTAATGTTATTTTCATCTCTTGGACGATAATGGTGCACAAATATACAATACTTTATGCATGAACCAACTCATAGAAAATCTTCATAATACTGTCCTAGAGAAGAAATGCATCAACATTAGTATATAGGTTAAAATGTTCTTTTAAATAGTGATTTTTTGTAAAATAGGAGGGATATGAGTTCTATCGAAACATTGTATCATCAGTGCATGATATTAGACTTTTTACACTGATAAATTTAAATTGGATTATCCTTGGAAGACTCTTTGTGATGGTAATCTAAATTAAATTTCTATTCCCAATGAATAATTTAGTTTTTACTTTTTCTTTTGTACTTGAAGGGTACAAAAGAGAGTTTTTTTTAAAATGAAACAGGATAAAAAAATTGGTTGTTGTTTTAATATCTCAAACCTTGATTCACCACTCCTCTTAGGGTATTTAACATGACTAGGTAACAAATTGGTATTAGTGGAAATTGTTAAAGTAATTGTTTCACTCTTAGTTGATGAGATGGATGTTATTAATAACAATATGATTATAATAATTTATGGGAATAATTTTCAACTATATATGAATTTTATAGAAAAATATATTATATCCCAAGGAATGGATGTTTATATAGTATAAGTGTATCATATTTAGACTAGTATGGATAATGGAGCTCTATAAAAAGTAGATTAAAGAGAATCAGATGTTGACATCATAGGAATTAATTCCTTATAGAGAGCCTTATATAACACATTCTATAACAATTATATATCAAGTATGACATCGCGGGACTTGTGGGAAATGCATATAAATATTTATGATGTTTATTCAGAAGTTCTAGTAGCCCAATTAAAGGTTCAATGGAAAAAGTACGAGGACCCAAGGATGAACACTGAAAATTATTTTGGTGAATTATTTGATCATATTATTGTTGTTGTAGAGGACATGCGAGGTGTATTGGATATACATGATAATGTAAAGATTATTATATATATATTAAGAATATTTCTACCCCAGTTCAATCTATATGTCTCTTTAGTTTATTATAAGGATGACAAGGAGCTTATGTTGGATAATTTTCATAGTACCCGAGTCATATAGGAAATGAAATATTTCAATAATGAGTATTTAGGAAAAGGGATGTCTAAGGATTTAAAAGTAATTGCCATGAATAATTTCACAATATAAGATATCTATGATAAATAAGAGGAGGATTAAACCATGATATTACTCTATGAAAATATTCAAATGGGAGGGGAATCTTTAAAGAAAAACTTGTACATACTTGATGTTTATTTTGGGAGGTTGGTAATGTTATATAATAGTTTCCTATGTATTTTCAAGATGGTGATGATCTTGATGACAAAATTCCACTTATAAATTCTTCATCTAATTATAAAAGTATGGAAATCACCAATACAAATTTATTTTAAAAGTATAATACACCGTCCTAAGAAAATAATAGTTCTAAAGAAACCTCGGTAGAAGAAATGAAAGACTATAATGATCCCAACGAAAAAGTTATAGTTTAAATTATAAGAAATTTTTAAACAAGGGATGATATCTAAAATAAATGAGTATAAGTGAAATGAAGTTTTTATCTTTAGTTTAAATTAGTATTTTATATTATGGAGAGATATGTATGGAGAAAAATATATAAAAGAACCATGGTAGTGGTTCATGATGAAAACATTATCTATAGAAATAAGAATAAGGAAAGTACAAGATAAACACATAAATTAGAATGATAAAATATAAAATCCAAAAAAATGAAAAGGGTGTTGAGTATAAGATCAACATTGTAAAATAGTGATGATTTATCAATGGTTTTATTAATATAATAAAATATCAAGACAAATATATCGATGAACAGTAAGAGGAATTTTTTATCCAATGATAAAAAATAGAAATAAGAAAAATTACAATTTATGATACAACATCCTGAATGAATGTCACGTAGTACATAAGAAAATATAAAAATATTATTGATGTCTTGGAAAATAGTCAAAGTATTGGTTAGAGATTAAAATTGCACATAATAATGAAACAAATTTCATGGGGATTGATTTAAAATTGAAACGAGTGTTGGTTGATTCCAAACCCCATGAAATATATCATATTTTAAATATTTATTTGGATAAGAATAAAAATTATAAAATATATATAACCCATGTTACAACTAGTGGTACAAGAAATGGCATATTGAAATACACCCCATATCAAGTGTTATTGTTGTGGATAGATAGGGAATTTCTATAATGATTGTTCTATAAAAATAAGGTACTAAAGAGAAAAATATAAAAAATGAATTGAAATAGAGATCAATATTCTAGATATACTTTTGATGGTTATAATTTTTGGTGTGGAAGATTTGGAAACATGGACAACTATGCCTTATTGATAATGTAGAGGAATGTATCGATGTAGACCCAAAGTGATTTTACACCATATATGAAATAAAATATATATTCATCTTGGTAGTAATAATGGATCCCATGTTGGAGGATTGAAATATTTAATTATTTTCATGAATAATTTTAGTTCTTTTTTTTCTTTCAAGAAGGTTCCCCTAATCAAAACATATTGCTATTTGAGAATCCCAGTATAATAGTGGGATTTGAGTCAGATTAATATCAATTTATTATGATAAAAATCATCACGAGAGGGCACTCCATGCATTTTAATGTTTTTTAGCTATGTGTGAAGCTCATGAAAGAGGGTCCCTCTAGGATGACTTCGGTTTCTTTTACCTAGGTGAGTTTCCTTAGTTTTTGTGTCTGTGTGGGGGTGATTTCAACATTTTCATGGATGAAACATAGAATAAGGTACATATTTCTCTCTTGTTGAAAACAATTCAAGAATACATGGACTATAATGGTCTCTCGGACCTCAGATACTCAAGCGATCACTTCAAATTATTTAATATCCATATGGGTAATACTCAAACATGGCTTCATGTGGTTATCTGTTTGGATAAAGTGATTGAAATATAATAATTCCCATATGTTAAGGCCTCTAACCCTATTAGAGTTAGCTTTAATCATTCTTCTATTTTTGTGTCCCTATTAACCAAAAAAATTAGTGGAGGTTGTTTTCTTTTATCCTTCATATCGATATCCAATCTTGTGTATCATCAAGTGGTGGTTAATTATCAAACAAACTAGTGATTGTATGTAAGTTTACTCACCTACATAAGTAGCTATGATAGAGAAAGGAATACATACAATACTGGGATGCTAACATGAACCAATGTTTTCACCTCTTGTAGTGATTAAAGATAATATCGAGCATGTGGAGATCAATTTACAAAATATTGGGGATGTGTAAATCTTCAACGATATTTCTCTAAATAGGAACACCATGAAAGTTATTATTTGGGAATAGAAGTGATTGAAGCATGAAAAGCTTGGATTAAATGGTTAAAAAAAGGAGATAATAACACATCATGGATTCATTATTGTGTGAAAGAAAGGAAAAGGTTTTAAGGCCTTATATTATTCTAGATTAATAAACCTTCTAAGATGGCTGTGATGTGGTGGGAGGTATGACTAGCCTTCACATACATTATTTTCTTGTGGGTATGAACCTTTTCATGAAAAGTGGCTATCTAAGTGGTATTAGGAAAAATCTCAATATCATCCCTTACATGATTTATATACACTTGAATATGTCCCATGAATCAATGATGGTGGAGTAGGAGATCTTTGAGGCGATGTTTATCCATAACCCATAGAGTTTGTTTAGGCCTGATATATTCCCAGGTTTATTATATGTGGACTCTTGGAACCCTATTAGATGTTACTTTATTGATATAGTGAATGATTTCATTTGGTGTGGCTATCACTCTCACATGGCTACTAATATGACCATGGTATTAATTTCAAAGGTTAAGGATCCTTCATTTCTCCATTAGTACCATCCTATAATTTTATGAATATTTTCCATAAAAGAACATCAACACCGTTATCAATAGAATATTATCAATGTTTATACCTTCTATGGTCTTGGATGAGCAACAAGGATTCTTTAGCAGTAGATCTATACATAGTGCTATAAGTTTGGTACATGAAATGATAAAAGATATCAATTTAAAGGCAATTGGATCCAATGTGGTTATTAATATGGATGTGGACAATGTGTACAATGGACTTGAACATGGTTTTATTTTAAAGGTCCCACAATAAATGGGGTTTTCCCCTTGGTCCTATGACCTTCTGTAAATGTGGTTTAAGTTTACCTATCTTGCTATATCATTCATAGGGAAACATGTGGGTTATTCAATCCAGTTCTTCTAATGGAGGGATAATTCCTTAGAAATCCAAATGAGTATTTTTAGAGTTAATTTCATGATATATTAACAAGGTACACCAATATCTCCAAGATGGAATCATATTCGGCACCTAAACAAGATGGAGGGCAGGAAAAGATATTTTATCTGCAACTAGAAAAAGTTGTTCTTATCTTTCAGTGGTCAAATAATAGTGTTTAATAATGTACTTACTAAGATACCCATGCGTAGTTTATCCATTCCCAAGGTTCCGAAGGAAATCATATGTAGAATTGAAAATGTCCTTTCAACCCTTGTTTGGCATGTGAACAGGGATAGAAATCATCTTTGGAAGTCATGGTCTCAGATGGTGAGGTCCATATAGGAGGGTGTCATCAATGTAAGGATTGTTTCAGGTGAGATGCATGCTTTAAAGGAAAATATGGTGTGGGAGGTGATGGAAAGATGAATGTTATGTGGTAGGATTATTGTTAAAAAATATGAGTATGCATTAGATCCTTCATGAAGAAACTCATCCCTCCTTTGGCTATCGATTCAAGACACATACTAGCTCTTCATCTTCACTCCCGATAAATCGTTAGTAGGGGCCAATTTCAACTTTGGGAACCAAAATTGGGAAGATTCATTTCTAGTTTTTTTGGGGTTCCCTCTTCTAGATCAATATTTTTCATAAGTTAAAGGATTCCATGGATTCATGGATAAATATTTGGACAAGGATCAAGACAATATCATTGAATAAAATGATATTTCTATCAACCCCGATATTTCGTGTTTTTATAGGTTCGTCATCGAGATTTTTTTCCAGGAAGCATTATCAATAGTTTTTTTTCTCTTTATGATCTAGATATATGGGGAAGAGTTATTTGGAATAAATATATCTTCATTAAAATTAACATCTTAGTTTCACATTTCTATAACTATGATTTTGTTGAACCCTCTGGGAATCTAGTTGCTTTATTATATTTTGATAATCCCAATTATGATTATTTGTATTTTGATAATCCCTATTTGATCAATGGTTAAAAACTTATTTGGGAATCTAGTTTCTTTAAGTATTGTTCTATTATTTTATGTTTAAATATTAGTCTTTCGGTTAATGGATGTTTGTACACTCTAACTTAACCTATTCTACCAATAGAATGGTTAAACAGAACAAGCTACCGTTACAACATAGAGTTACCGATACAGAGCTACCGCTACCAATACAAGACAGAGCTACTGCTACTGTTACACATCAAGTCTACTGTTATCAAAGGAAGTCTACCGATACAAGTTAGAGCTACCACTACCGATACAGGACAAGATTACAGCTACCATTACATCAATGTCTACCGATACATCAATATCTACCGATACATCAAGGAAAGTACCGATAGGAACTTACCGCTACTGATACAAGAAAGAATACCGCTACCGATACAATCAAGTCTACAAACAGAAAGTCTACAGTTAGAAATGAAGTATACCAATAGAAGGTTTACCGATGGAAAAGATACCGTTACACAAAGGGCTACAGTTACACAAGAATCTACTGATACTCAGACCTATCGATACACAAGGCTACCGATATCCAAGGCTAACAGAACCCGATGCTGCTTTAATTTCTTTATCTTTATTTAATGTAACCAATGGTCATATTAGGTATATTTTAATTCATTGATATTTATTTAATGTGTGTTGTTGGATGTCAGGGAACCGTAACTCATACCTGAATAAAGAAATCATTTCCTTTGCCGGAGCTCATTCTATAAATACAAGAAGTCCCTGTTGCTGCTAGAGACACATAAAAATAGAGGAATACACGTGGAATACAAAAGCAAGCAACATACACAAGAAGAGCTCAAAATTATATACATGCACAATCAATAAGACACCGAAAGCTCATATACACTCACGATTACTCAAGAAGATCTATGTACATTCATGAAGATTTTGAATAACTTCATTGACTAAATTTCATTGGCTCTAAACCTGGATGTCAAGCAGACAACACACTGTTTTCCAGACAAAAACCATAGGAGGACTCAGAATCAATTCTGATCAATCCAAAGGAGTCTAGAGCTGCATTGCGATCACTAGAGAAATTCTAAACTCTATATCTTTCCCTCTGTGATTTATTATTTACATTTTGAGCAGCGTGTGTCATCTGCTGTATTTTACACACACACTGTCTCCTGTACTTTAACTAGAGGACCTGTAAATCCTCACTCAAACGCTTACATCTTTTATTTCCCACTGGGCTAGTGGTATAGGTCGTGTGTGACTTTAATAGATGGTTTTCTGTTGTGTTTGTTTCCCACAAATAACAGTGGTAGAGGTCTTGGAACCAGATAGTTGTATACTGTTGTAATCCCCGATCCAGGGTGTGGATCACTTTTATGTAATGTTTTGAGAAGGTTAAGTCTCATCTTGAGACTGAAACTCTTGGTTAAATCTGCTGTGCTTATTTATTTTCAAAGTTATTTTATTCCGCTGCAAACTAATTTAAAACCAAAACTATTTTAAAGTCACATTGATAATTGAATTAGCAAGTGTCGACATTAGTTGTAAATCATTAGGTTTGTTTCAAAATCTGATCTGATCTTCTGAGTAGATCAACTGGGAATTAATCAATCCCTTGAGAACCTAACTAAATGTTTTCGTTAATTCAAATTCTCTACAATTCAATTTGTATTTTAAATTGGGGGATCTTAGTCAAATATTTTAAAACAGAAATTTTAATTGGAAGTCAATTCAACCCCCTCTTGATTATCCTCTTTGACCATCATATTTATCCACTAAGAAACACATTAAAGGATAAAATATTCATCTGGTGTAAAGGTGAAATTGACGTGGTAATTATAGAGAGAATTCATCGACTAAATTTTCATTCATAAGTGACTGGGAACACAATATATTTAGTATGTTTGGATAATTAACGGGTCTTCTTTCCCAAGAAACCACATGTGATCTATTTTTTGACTTATGGTTTTATGGTGCAGAGAGAAACATTATTGAACATTAGGTGAGATCAATCATTTTTTCAAGGGGTGATAGAGTATCTAAATGGATAATAATAATGAAAATTTGAAGGGGTATCTTGTTCGATGATAGATCCTTTCATTAAGATTAGAATCTAGTTGATCAACAAGTATTAGTTTTTAAGAAATTGAATGGATACCCCTTCTCTAATGTTCCTCTCGTTCTCTATCACCACCCCCTTCTTTTACTGGTAGTCTTCTAGGGAATTGGGATCGTTGGTATCCTCAATGGATTGATAAAAATATAAATATGAATGTTTCTTATAGTTGGGGAATTATGCATGGTGGGGTATTTTTTGGGATCCCATAGTTTCTATTTTTTTAGAGTTCACTCCCTTATTTGGATCTGGTGACTCCCTCTAGGTGGATGTAAAGGCATTACTCATAGATTTTGTACTTTTTAATCAAAAAAATATCATCTTGGATGTGGTTGAAACAGACTATAAAATTATTTATAACTCTTATATTTTCCTATGAGTTACCCCATGGATGATCTTGTACTATATTCATAAGTGAAGAGGACTTATTAAAAACAACATGGATGTCCTTAATACTTGGACCGAGGATAATAAAGTTGCATATTTTTTAGATTCCATGGCCTCTAAAGGTAAATCATTTATTTTTTCACCAGTGTAGGTTATTTTCCACCTAATGGTGTTGGATTTGTTAAAGGTGAAGATTTTTGGATTCATTACTTTTGTCCCTCATAGTTTTTATTTATTTTCTTATGTACTTCAACCTTTTCCTATGTTTTCTCTCTTAAAATATTGTGATGATGACAAAATATCATGGTTTTTTATGTCTTTCGATGATGCATTAAAATACATATTTTTATTCTAATTAGTTTAACTAATGTTTTTCAATTTATACTTTAATTAAATGAATTTAACTTACGATGACTCTAAGAGTTTATCTTAAATGATCTAAAATTTTCAATCTGAAGAAAAGTATATTATCTTATGAGAATCAAGAATTTATTCAGACTAATTAGAATAAAAAACTCAATGTTGGTTGTTTATCTTATATGTAAGATAATATCTTACATAGATAATGGACTAGCTACCACATTATTCAATGTTTTCCATTTCAGTTAGAGTTCAGTTACAAGAAGTTGTTATGTTATAAAAAGGTTACTCATAAAATATTATCTCATGAGAATTAGAATATGTTTTGAAATTAATGTATCACACATTGGTAACATATTTATCTTACACTGAAGAATTATCCTATATAATGTGGAATTCAATTTTTCTTACACATAAAATAATTCAAATATATTTTTAATCATACAAAGTCCTTTAAAACATTAGATCCTAATAAAATTATTATAAATTAGATATATTACATATATATGAATGTAATGTAGAATTATATGATTCCATTAAAAATATCTCGATAAGTTATTTTATTTTTTTAGAATATTTTAGAGAAGGGATTGTCTATGTATGGAAGGGTTATTTTTTTATAAAATTTCATCTTCAATGAATAGAAAGATCCGAAAAAAGATAAGGTATTTGAAATGGATACTAAATAAGTATTTTGTATATTCGGATTGAATGAATTAATGTAATTATTTCCCTATATTTTCAACATATTATCAATTTGATCACAAATATTATCTCATATCGTTATGTTAAAAATCAAAGAGGTCATATAAAAGGAATAGATAGCTGATACATAAGAATAGAGAACACTGAAGAGATTAAAAATGAAATAGATATCCAGAGTAATGAAAAAAACATACAAAAACTCTTATAACAGTTCTAAAGAACACATGTATATTGAAATGATTAAATAAAAATTATTGCATTCTATACTTAGAGTTTTATTAGTTACACTGAAGATCATCCAAATTTGTAACTTGAATACAATAATATTCTTTATTTTTATCATTTACTACATTTAATTGATTCTTTAAATTATGTGAAAAAATAGTTCTCTAAAGTTTATTATTATTTTTTACACTTGCAAGAGTGTTTTATGGACATGGGAAGATATTATAAGTTGATATCCTAGATGAAAGCCCTGGAAACATTTTAATGAGTAACGACTGCTTGTAATCAACTGGAATGGATTGTAAAATGGGATTTCATAGTAAAAATAACCAAAATCATGGAGTAGAGTGTTGGTGGAGTGTATTCGGGGATTTATGTTTCCTGAACAACAATAAATATATTTTTTTCAATCTCATTCCATTAAATTTTTTCATTTCCTCTAACTATATTCATTATGGAAATGATTTTAACACACATAAATTAAATAGTTAGGTTCAAAACAAATAAAATTCTTAGAACTCAATTATACCCTCTAGAGATTTTTTATACCCATTCACTATGAAAATAATTTGTATCAAGATCATAAATATTGAGCTCACTACTGTTAATGTTTGAATTCAAATGAAAAATTGTCAAATGGATGCATTGGTTGATAATTAAGAAGGTATATCCACAGTTAAATATCCGCTAATTATGGTGAAAATATGGTTACTAGAAGGCTTACATGACCATCTATTAAATAATACTAGCTTAAAAGTATACTTTGATGTATTAAATCCCAATGTAATACCAAATAAGGAACCTATAATGGGGGATGATACAATAAAAGTAGACTATAATCTAAATTCTAAATCTATGAATGTAATAATATTTGGGTTAGTACTAGATGAGTTCAATCGTGTATCTAAATTTCTAATGAATCAAGACATGTGGAATATTATAACTACTCGATATGGATGTACATAAAATGTAAAGGTTCTTAGAAATGATACTTCCAAACACAAGTTTGACACATTGAAAATTGTTGAAGGAGAAATTATTAAATAATTAAATGGATTTCTCATAGATATTGTGATTAATGTCACTTCTCTAGGAATACCAATGAATGATATTAAGAAAGAATTAAAAGTTCTATAATTATTACCACCCAGGTGGAGTGGAATCACAAATGACATCAGATAATCAACAGAGGTAATTCATTTGAAAATAAAATGTCTCATTAGAACTCTTAGGATGCAAGAAGCTAAAATGAATTCTGAATCTAGATAATAAAAATTATAAAGGAAAGAAAATATTTCATTGATCGTTTCATGTTACATCCCATTACATGTTTTTATGTTTTTCCCAATTTATTTGATTATCAATGATTAAATATAATCAAGGGTTGTTTATTGTGATTTTATGATTTTTTTGTAGATTTATTAACCTAATCACGGTACACACATGGTTTTATCATGGTTTGACAAACCATAAACCCTAGAAAATAGGGTGTCAATTAGTTTATCCATGATTGAACTAACCATGTTTCCAAACGATGAAGCTCTTCCCATGGCTTCATTTGGGGCCCAAGGTTAGGTTCATGGTTAATACTAATCATGTGACCTCACTTAGGAAACCATGAATGTTGTATTTAATGATTAAAAAATTGTAATTAAAATCTTAAACCCAGTAAATTAACCCTAAACTCATCCCACTCAGACCTAAATCTATCATTTTTATTTAAATATACCAAAATTACATTTTGTCTATCCAAAAATCATATCTTTGTTAATCTAAGTGACAAAAAAAATTGGTCTTATCTTAGGGGGAGTTCGTTTCTTCTTGATCGTGGATCTCCCATACTCACTTGATTCATTCATCCAAGTGGTTATAATGGACATGCATTTAATTGTAATATGGATTATTGATGAGGAATTATAGATCAAGGATATCTTTTCTCTTATTTTGAGATCTACCATAGTTGATCTAGTGATCTCCATCAGAGGACAAATATCTCAGATAAGTTGTAGTTGGATTCCAAATATTCTAAGTTAGTGTTTATATTTTTTTTATTGTAGTTGATTATTGATTAATAATTCATAGATACACGTTTCTTAAATCTTAATTCTTGTTTTATTTTTTTGAAATCCTATTTTGTTGATTCTTTGACATCAATATATTTGAATTAAAAATGGTATTATTTAAATGGATACGATCGTGATCTCTTATAATATTTTATGAATTTTTTAAATTCCATGTCTGTTTGGATTTATTTTAAAAAAAATTAATTGATTTTTTGGTGAAATTGAGAGCTTTGGCATATGTTTTTTTTTTCTAAAGTGAAATTACTTAATTTGATTGAAACTATTTGAACCATTTGATGTTTTCTAAAAAATTGAAAATGAATATATTTTTTAAATAACAAAAAAGAATCTGTGATTGATTTGTACCCTGTTATGAAATGGGTGTTCTTCAGTGTTTTGAAATAAGTATTTTTTTCACATGGTAAGAGGGTTTAAATCCACATTTTGAGATGTTATTGAAACTTATAAAAGTATAATAATTCATTTGAATTAATTAGGGATTCATTGAAATGACTTTTTAGTTTAAATTCATGATTATAATTATAATTATTATTTTTAAAATTAAGTGGGTATGATTACACTTTTTAGATATCGAATTGTTTAAAAGGAATTTAATTGGATTGATGATTTTTGATAACATAGAAAAAACTTTATAATGATACTGTCTTATATTAATCCATTATTATAACTTGTCCGATTCGTATACTTCCAATTTCTTGATGTTGATAACGGTATTATTTATATTATGGGAAATTGGGGATGATGGTGAGAGTTGACAAAATGGTATGAAACAATGATTGATATTGACACAGATCCTCATGCGATCATCATAAGTTTAATATATCACTCACCAATTTTGAATATTCATGGGAACCTATATAGTTAGATGGGATGACCTAGATTTATGCTTAATTAGTAGAATCACACCCTGTATGGTGGATCCATGGAGAAAATTAATGGTTTATGATATAGACATGGGGCTAGGAAAGAAGGTGTGTGGGGAACTAGTTTTCTTGAGATTCATGTGGCTAGATGTATGCCCAAAAATTAGTAATATTGTAATTGGATAATATATTCTCATGTAGACTCACAATTAAACATAGATTGTACCCATGACATTTATATAATTGATACTCAACACAAGACATCAACTTTTGTGACAATTGGGACCCATATTTGCCTTTATTGATTGATATATTTACTGTTATTGTTCACCTTGACTCTATTTTTTTGGATCATGCTCTATTTTTGATATCTACTGTATATTTTTATCTTTTCTTGATTAGCTAACTCTATATTATGAAATAATTTTCAAATAATTTCAATAAAACATTTAGTTTTTTAATTTTAAAATAGAATGTTTTATAGGTTTGTTTTGGTAAATTATTTTTAAATTATTAATACTATATTCGTAAATTAATACATAGACTCACTTTATCATATTCCTATTTTATCATGACTGATATACTATATGATTTAACTGTATACAATATTTGGTGAAATTTTACTAGGATCATTATCACAAAAACTTATTGTACCATTTTGTATTTAAAACCTTTATGATATTATATCTGTAATTAGTCCTCTCACATTCCTTTGTGGGTTCCAGTTAGGTTGAACTAGGGTGGATGACTTGGTACATGGTGGGTGGTCATGGACCACTAGGATACATGTGTTTTGGAATCTTTTTTTGTCCATTTTTGTATCATCTACTTGAACATGTTATGAATATATTAATGTATGTATCTGATGATGTTTCCATTGTTTTCTTTGTTATATTAATATTTATGATTGAAAAATCATTTCTAGTGAGTATTTATTGATTCCTAGTTTATTTTCACTCTTATTTTGTGATTGGGAATGAAATTCAGGTTATTGTAAATAGGATCAGATATCCGTTTAGATCGTATAATGTGTTGGTTCATGAAAAATGATATCATGGGATGTGTTTACAGGAAATGGATAACTTCTCCTTGAATTATCTTATGTAATTTGGGATGATTCATCGTAAAAAGTAGATTAAGAATGTATTGGGACTCAAGAGGTAGCTCATGAGAAAGTGAATGATCACCACCTTTTTTAATAATACTTGATTTACTAGGGATTTTGGGTGTTGAGACATTATTTTGTGTTTTTATCTTCTTAAAGAGAAATGATATTTAGATTCTAAATGAGAATATTTTTGATTTTTGGAATCTCTTTTTATGTTTTGGATCAAGAATGGAAGGATGACCATAGTCACATTATGTTTTCACAATATCATAAATTGTGTGGATTCTATGTGAATTATTTGGATATCCGTCCATGAAAAAAATGTGATATTGGTGTGTGCTTTACTATCCCATATAACCAAGTCATTGATATTTATATCCTTAATTAAAAAATTATGTCCGATCTAATTTTTACAATTGACTTAACTTGTTTGAGTATGGGTCTGTAGGTTATGGTTGTGGGTTGTTTCATAATCTTGTTTAGTTGTTTCATCTTTAATCTCTTGTTGATTATTTTAAATCATTTGTGAAAACCAAATTTGTGTCTTAAAACAATTTCTGATTGAGTTATTTAATAAAATATTTCAATTATCAAAAATCAATTTTTATGAAATTCTTGTGTTGGAAAACTAGTTTTCAAAGACTCTTGTGTGATATAATAAAGAATGATTTTAGATGAAATTTTGGTTTGTGATGTATTTAAAATGACAATGGTTTTGATAATTGGGTAATGCGATTATTGTTTTTAAAACCATATAATGATTTCCATGAAATTTTAATGAATATATGAAAACTATGATGGATTTATAATAATATTTATCATTTTTAAAGGAATGAGACATGATTTATAAATGGTGAAATACTTTGTGTTTGAAAATCAATGGCGCTTGGATAAATGTGGGTTGTGACTTTTTTTTAAAATATCTTGTGCCTTTTGAGTGTTTACTGATGAATGAATTGATATTATTGTGTTTTATGTTAACCAGGAATGTACCCCATGATGTTTTCCATGAACTATAGAATGCCAAATCATCAGTCTAGTTTTTGGAGTGATCCTTTTCATTTTCCAAAAGTGATATCTCTTGTCCAAAAATCTACCTAGAATCAATATCGAGTGGTCATTATGAAGATCTTACTTCCTTTTAGTCCCATCCTTGTCATTTTATATTGTCATACACCTTCTTATAAAATATTAGGAGGTTCTATATGCTTTGAAAGGAGAATTCCCCTGTGTGGCCTTTTCGAACCCTCCACACAAGGGAACCCCCCTCCCCAAGAAAGGGTCAGTATGGAGAGAGCCCTAGTGGGGAAAGAGCCGTTGCCAGCTGAGATGGAAGAGTGTCTCAGAGGGTGATGGCCCAGCAGTGATGGTCCGTCAAGCGATCCATTAGGTATTGGGTCGCACCTAATTTTTCCCGCCTAGATGTGCCCGGGCGACCCGACAAGGTGGGTGTATCCCGGGGTAGAGGCTCGCCCTGGAAGCGGACTACCAGGATTCGAACCCTGAACTTCCCAAAGAACAGCGTGGATGTGCCACTCACCTTCACCACCACACCACCACCTAAATGGAAATTAAGAGATTCTTTATAGGGAATAATGTTTCATGAATAAGTTGATGGGTTCTTTGATTCTTGTAACTCCCCTGATTCACTAATGGTCAGGTATATTAATTCCTTATTTTTGGGACCTAGACAGGGGTTGTGGGGAATTATGATTCTTTTTTATGCATGAAATAAATTCTTTGGAATTTATAATGTGGGTATTAATTTATTAGAATTATCCTTAGGAGGTAAATAATGAGATCATTTTAGATTTCTTGTGTTTTGGTCAAGATTAGATATTAGTTGTAGAGTATGAAAAGAAATTATTACATTTGGTATAATTCATATCAGGTATTTTTTGTAATAAATTAAGTAAGGATATCTATTTTATAAAAGGTATTCACCCATACCTTTTAACCACCATTCCTATAGCCGAGTTGTTTTCTTATCAAGATTTTCTTGGTATGGATTTTTATGCTGAAGCATACCTAGTGAAATGACATGAAAGGAAGAATTAGTCATTTATGTTTGATAAAGGAATTTCATCTCATGGAAATTTTATGCATTTGGTTAAATTGGGGTTGATAACTTGGTCTTTCTAAGGGTTGTATTTGAAATCATTACGAGTTTGTAAATGGTGTGGCTGTTTTGATTACCTTATGAGGTTCTGTAAGTTGGGAGATGAGAAATGGATATTTTTTCTGAGAACCCTTGATCCTAACAATGGGGTATATTACAATTAATTTTAATAGGGATCCATATATAGGATTTAAAAATTTGTTTTTCTTGAATTGGATGATTTATTGGTTGCTAGTTGTTTGTTTCCAGTTGTGAATGATTTTGATCTAGCTAGTTATTTAGGATGTTGTAGTGGAAAATGTAATGTCTCAAATTTTTCCATGAACTTTTTTAATTATATGGAAATAATACGAGTCTCCAAAAATTGACGGCATGCGATTCCATGTCCTGGAGTGCCCGAAAGGAATTTCTGAACATTCTTTTTGGTACGTTCATTTACCGTGAAAGAGAGAATTTTTATCTTTTGAACCGATTCTAGGAATTGAAATCCGAGGACACCGTTGAACTCACAGTGCCGATATTTTCATAAAGAAGTCTTCCCCTTGACCGTAGTAGGTTGAGGGTGGAATTTTAATTCTCAAATTTTCATGGGAGAATAGGGAGAAAATAAAATAAACACGTTTTATTTTATTTTTGAAATCTTACTTCCTTTTTGATTTTGATGGTGGGGACCACCCGATTTTTAATCACCTCATTTAATAAGGTGTATCCCTTGAAAACTCTCCCCAATTAATGACATCAATTAATGATGTCATTAAGGGGGTTCGTCTCCTCACCATATCTTTATTTGATTAGATGGTTTGACAAGATGACTCTTGCTGGAGAACTTATGGTGGAGAGAAGAAAATGGTGGCATAACCTCCTCCAATGAAGAACATCTCCAACGATGAATGAATCGATGTTTAAGGAAAGGTCGACATCACCATATTCATATCCAACCTCACGACACCTCCAAAAAATTTCAAGGTAGGGGTTTTTAATTTGGTTGTTCTTGTTTGTTCATCTATATTCCACATAGCAATTCAATCATCATAAGACACCTGTTAACGATCTAACGTAGAGGGTGTGGGCCAAGCTAACACGGCCAGATCCATCTGCTACATCTTTGAATGAAGTGATCTTCAGGGGAAAGAAAAAAAGTGGAACAGAATTGTATCCCCTTTGTATTGGATTGACGACAATGTCTCGAGACCCGTGATGGTTCTTTCGGTTTGAAGAAGGAGCCACCGAAGCTATCCTGGTGACCAGAGGAAATTCACCGGCGACCGCTGCTAGTAGGGAAAAAGTGGCGGCCAGAATGCAAGTTGGTCGCAAGGAGGGAGGTGGTGAGTCCACACCACTGAAAGAGTAGGCAACGAACCAACATCCTTGGCAGAGAATAGTGGCAGCTGACACGTCAGCTGGCTGCATGGCGAAGCGGCGGAGCGCATCCGCACTGCCGGAGCTGGAGTCTGTGACCGCTTGGCCCCAGTAGAGATCAGAGGGTAGCCTATACTCAGCCGACTATGGTGGATGAGTGGCCTGTGTACACCCCACTGGAAGGAGGGACGACCATTCCGACCTTCCATGTGGCACCGAGGGGGACCCCTCTGGCGGGTCCCGCATGCCATCCGGTGGGGCCTGGTGGCAAGGCGTGGTTGGCCAAAACCCGACTGGCCTATGGGATATTCGTGTGACCTGAGGGGGAACCTCCCCTTCTGAGAGGTGGCAAGAGTAGACTGCACAACAAGGGGCCACCCCAGCCATGGGCCTGACAGGGTCGGTCTGACAGGGTGAGACCGGACCCGGGCCCAACAGGACCCAGATACGCCTTTGTGGCCATATCTTGAGAACTGGGTGTCTATTTGAGGAACTGCCTACAACACAAAAATCTAGGGATTGAAAAGAACATTTTGGTATAATACAATTGAGTTTTGGATAAAGATAGAGTATGGCCGGGTTGGATCGAACTCAAATCTAATTGGGACCTCGGAACAGAAACACTAATAATGTACTGACTCGGCGTCTGATTGATGAGCCGTATATTGCAATGGGTCCCTTTTGACATGATGGGAATTTGGGATACATCTTTGTGGGACTAAGTTGCAGTTGAAGTATCGAATTATGGACTGAGTTGAAGAACCTCCTGGAATCAAGCACACTTATTGTGGGAACCCTGTGGATGGCTTTACTTGAGGAGACTTCGGATCTTGTGTGGGTCATCATTGGATCATATGTGGGTCAGCATCTTCAGATCCTATGTGGGTAATCTTCTGATCCTATGTGGGTCATCTCCAGATCCGGTGTGGGTCATCTTAAGATCCTTTAAGGGTCATATTCGATCCTATGTGGGTCAACAACAGAGCTTCTCAATGAATTAAGATGATCTAGAAATACAGCTAATCATATATACTTCCATATTTAAGATATACCTTGTGTGACCTAATACTTTACCATTTTGTTACACTTTTATGTTTTGATACATTTTTGGTTATCTTCTATGTGTCATTACCTTTGTGGTAATTACCTTTTTCGTGATACCTGTGTAGTATTTTTTTCTGTGGTGTTACCTTTGTGGAACATACCATTGCTTTTTTACGTTCGTGGTTTTCATTCTTTCATGGAACAACTGTGATTTTGGATAAAGAATCGGTCCTTGTTTTCCTCATGAACATGATGGGTATACTCGATAACTTAGGTATATGTAAGGGCATATTCCTAAGTAGGGTTGACTATTGTTTTCGTGATTTTTGGTTTATCCTTAGTGGATTATGAGAGACCTTAGGGGGTATCAGGGTCCCTACTGAGTATAGTCATACTCAACCCTACACGGGCTTCACCTGCACTTTTTTGTGTCCTGTGTAGATGATCAATATCACTAATCGTGGTCAACGGTACCAGGACTCATGGTTTCACCTAGGTGGACCTTAGACGAGGTGTACCGCAGAGACGACTGTTTGAGAGCAGTACCTATCCTTATGGTAGGATACCCGTCAGGTGTTCATTGGAGTTGTTTTCAATTTTACTTGTACTTTCTTGTTGGGCTTGCATTCTAGCCCTTTACATACTATACACACCCTGTTTACAATATAGTTTACTTTGTACTTCTATCTTGCTGTGTAATTGGTTTGTGTGAGTTTTCCAATTTAAAGGCAATTCCCTCCCAATTATAGGGATGTGCCTTTCTAGTTATAGTCACCTGTCCCTGGCCTATGGAAGGTGGACTTGGAGTAGTCATGTCACAGGCCCCAGGGGATGGGTCATGAAAAATTTGTATTAGAGTAGTTGGTTCAACCCAAGAGCTAGGACTCTGATCATTTCTGTGTAGCAATAATTTTAAGTATGATGAGTGTGGTTTTTAGTTTGGGGAATCTGGTTTTTGTGTGGAAACCAACATATCCATACACTAGGACCTTGACTTCTGATTTCCAACCCAGTACACAAAAACTCTGATTGTGTGTGTGTTTTTGAAATGTTTTCTTTGTGGTTTCTTTGAGCCAGCTCACCAGATATAACTTTTGACTGTGGAACACCTATTTCTTTTTAAGATTCCTCCACATAGTCATCCAGCTAGTTTTCTTGGTAGAGTACACGATGACTGCCCACCGAGCGATGAGGCTTTGGTGTAGGGCCCCCATAAGGCAGTTGTACCACCGGGTGTTGTACCAGCAGTACCATTACCCAATGGAAAACCAATTCAACCAGCCACAATAGTAGATGGTGCACACTGCATGAACACATTACATGAGTTTCAGCACTAGAGGCCATCAAGGTTACATGGAGAGACCTATCCTTAGGTAGTTTAGGACTCACTGGAGTCCGTGGTTAGAGTTTTTTGACTGGTTGGGACACCAACTGATCTCATGGTGATCCTTCATTCCAATCATCATTAGGCACCAGTGATCTTGATTCTCCAAGTTCATGACAAGGTGAATCTCATATAGGTGGACTTCAAGAGCCATTTCAGGGAAGAGTTCATCCCAGTGAATTTACACTCTGTGCATATACATGATATTATCCAATTGTAGAAAGGAAGCATAATCATGTCTTACTATTCAGCAAGGTTCACCAACGTCTCACGCTACTCCACTGACATGGTGCGAGATGCTTTCTTTAGGGCCTGGACCTTCGAGAAGTGGATTAGAAGAGAAATTATAGGCTCGATGGTTTCTCTTAGAAACCCAATGCAGGCGCAGGGTTAGAGGGAGCACTCTTAGTCGAGATCATCCCTGATGAGCAAGTCACTAGCAACGAGACCCACCACCGGGTGACATGTAGCAGAGTCATCAGCAGATGACAACAGAAAGTTGACACAAAGGTTCAAGTGGACAAGACCTATGGGTGGAAAACTATAGCATAAATGGTCGGTTATGCGTGGCTATCAAGACAGAGTACTACAGTTGAAGAGCATGCAGTGTTACTCATGTAGCGGGCAGGGTCACATGGCTCCCGTGTGCTTGACCCAACATACAGATGACTAGCAGATGGTTGAAGGACCACCTGTGTAAAGGCAAATATTTTATTTATGAGGTATTCAAGTGACAATAGGACGTGGCAGATGAGCAGGTCGTGCATCAGGCGGTGGGTGGCGATTCGAGGTTCTACCACCACCACCACTAGGTAGTCCACCCCGACCATAGGGAGCAGGTGGATAGAGGTGAGATCTGCTCTGAGAAGATGATTCTTATGACCATGGTTCTTTGGATATGATATGTTGTATGATATGTGTCTACTCTACCCTAGAAGCGGTACTTATAGACACAGGTTCTAGTCACTCATTCATTACTACATCCCTCGTTCGGAGATCAGAGATTCCAGTGGAGGTGTTGGCTCAATCCTTACGGCTATAGACTCCTATAGGAGTTGATTCAACGATTACACCCTGGTACTGGCAGTGTGAGATTACTCTAAGAGGAGAGAGCATCAACTGGGATATTCCAGTAGCAGAGTCAAGGCCTTACGATGTCATCTTGGGTATGGAATGGTTATCCACAGTCCATGAATAGATCAAATATATTAGGTACAAAGTGTTGTGTGTCCGCATGAATGAGAAAATGTTTCCCTTCACTGGAGAGAAGGGAACCTTTGTAGTGCTGGATGGACTTACCGAGAGGAGGGTGCAGCCGATCACACATCAGTTGGGTAGCCTTTCTCTTGGAACATTTGATGTTGAGAGTATGATCTATCCTATAATGGTGGACCAGTACATTGATGTTTACCATGACGATGTTCCAGTTCTACCTCCTCACAGAGAGGTGGACTCTTATATTGACTTTTACCCTTTGACAACATTGATATCTACACCAGCATATCAGATGGACTGGGTAGAGCTTCAAGAGCTATGAGTACTGCTGGAGGACTTGTAGAGAAAGGGGTTCATTAGAACTAGTGTTTCTCCTTGGTAATCCTTGATTTTTTTCACCAAGAATATGGATTGGAGTTTGAGACTCTGGGTGGACTATCAGCAGCTGAACCCAGCGACCATCAAGAACAACTTCCCACTAACGAGGATTGAAAATATCTTTGATCAGATAAAGGGAGAACAATGGTTTTTGAAGATATACATTTGATTAGGCTTTCACCAGCTCTGGGTATGAGATGAGGATGTGCAGAGGACGACCTTTAGATGTCGGTATAGCCATTATTAGTTATTGGTTATACAATTTGGCATGACCAACACCCTATCTTTGTTCATGGGACTCTTGAAAATGATCCATCCATCCATACCTCGATTGCTTTGTGGCATTCATCATTGATGTCATTCTGATATACTCAGCTATAGAGTAGGAGCACACCTATCTCTGTAGATAGTTCTGGACACCCACCGAGAGCAATAAATTTATGGTAAACTCTCGAAGTCCCAGTACTAGATATGAGAGGTCCACTTTATGAGACCTGTTATCTTAGAGGTTGGATTTGTGGTGGATCCAGTGAAAAGTGAGGCTGTGCTTTCATGGGAGCCATCCAAGAGTGTGATAGAAGTGTGAAGTTTCTTGGATTTTTCCGATTACTACTGGAGGGTTCCACCTAATATTTAAAGAGTTCTAACCCCATTATCAGTGTTGACAAAGAAGGGGAATCACACAGTGTGGTAGGAGAGATGATAGCGATGTTTCTAGGAGATGAGGCAGATACTGACATGTGACCCCATCTTGAGGCTACCAAAGGTGGGTGTTGGGTACATAGTCTACTATAAAAAATCAGCGATCGGTGTAGGATGTGTCCTGATATAGGAGAAAGCATTAATCATGTATGGTTCTCGACATCTGAGAAAACATGAGCAGAACTATGCTACCCATGACCAGAAGTTGGTAGTAGTGATCTTCTCCTTGAATATGTGAAGACATTACTTGATGGGTGAACATTTTATAGTCTACTCCGATCACAAGAGTCTCAGGTATATCTTCACTTAGTAGGACCTGAACCAGAGATAGTGACATTGGCTTGAGTTCCTCTTGGACTATGACATCGAGATAGTCTATACTCTTGGGAAGGGGAACATAGTATAGAATGCACTCTGTAGGAGATCTGGTATACAATAGTTGGGTGAGGCAATAGAGTAGCTAGCCACTTTGTAGATATCCTACATGGATCGAGATGGAGTAGCTCATCTTCATTCTCTGACATTAACTCCCCCAATCTTTTAGTTATTCGAGGAGGCATAACACGGGGACACTGACTGCGAGGCTCGATGTGGTCAAATATCTATAGGATAGGAACCTAATTGATTTTTTGAAGGTGGGGAGTACGTCATCCTCTTGAAAGGATGTACTATGGTAGCAGTGGTTCTACAGGAGGAAGTGTTGAGGGAGTTTCATACATCCACTCTAGCTGTACATCTAGAAGTGGAGAAGATGTTCAAGGACCTCTGGTGTCAGCACTGGAGGCCAGGAATGAAGATAGTAGTGGCAGAGTTTGTCTCATGGTGCATCACTTGTCAGCAAGATAAGGCAGTTTACCAGGTTCTTGCAGGATTAGTTAGCCACTAGAGGTGCCAAAGTTGAAGTGTGATGAAATTTATATGGACTTCGTGAAAGGGCTTCCATGCACGAACATGTGTCATGATTCCATCTAGGTGATCCTTGTCCGACTCACCATGTCAGCCCTCTTTCTACCTATCAGAGAGAATAGAACAATTGAGATCATGGGGTGCCTCTACGTATAGGATATTGTATAGATTCATGGAGTTCCATCTATGATCATCTCCAATAGTGATGCATTCATAACATCCCAGCTATGGATGGGGATGTAGGAGGCATTAGAGACATAAAATCAGTTGATAACTATCTTCCATCCTCAGACAGATGGTTTGATAGAGTGGACCATTCAAACACTTGAGGACATACTATGTACTTGTGTCCTTAATTTCTACCATAGATGGGAGGATCACTTTCCCTTGGTGGAGTTAATGTACAACAAATATTATCACTCCACTATCAGTACGACACTATTCGAGGCATTGTACGATCGAACCTGTAGATCACATCTGTGCTAGATAGACCCAGGGGAGTTAGTACTCGTGGGACTAGAGATGGTACCGACTACCACAGATAAGGGGAAGATCATCCAGGAGAGGATGAAGAGTACACATAACATGCTGGAATCTTATGCAAACAAAATATAGAGACATCTGGAGTTTGAGGACGGTGTCCTTGTCTTTCTACGGGTCTCACCTCGACAGTGTTTGAAGAAATTTCTCTGGGGTGGCGAGTTATCTCTGATGATCATCGGACCCTTTCAAGTCCTCAGAAGAGTTGGCGAGGTGGAATACCACTTATCTCATCCCCCTCAGTTGCACTGGGTGCACAAAATTTTCAATGTATCCTAGATAAGGAGATACATACATGATCCTTCATACATCATTGGATGGGTCGAGCAGAACATCGACGATGGGAAACATTTTTGGAGGTTCCAGTAGAGATTTAGAATCTACCGGAGAGAGTCATTAATGGGTGATCGATACCTCTAGTGCACGTAAAATGGTTTCAAAGAAACCTCCAAGAGAGCACATGGGAGTTGGTGGCTCGGATTTGTGCTCTGTACGCCCACTTGTTTCCCTAGTTTGTGTTGTGGCATTCAGGGATGCAAAACCTTGAGGTGGGGAGAATTTAATGACTCGTATTTTCCATGTAATTTTTTTATTATATGGAAGTATTAGGAGTCTCCAAAAATTGACAGAACATGATTTTGAAGCCTGATGTTACCTGAATTAATTTCCGAACATTCATTAAGGTAAGTTCAGTTAATGTGTGAGTGGGAGCTTGTATCTTTTGAATCAGTGCTTGGAATTTAAATCCAAGGACACCGTTGAACTCAGAGCGCCGATATTTACTTGAGTAAGTCTTCACCTCGACCACATTAGGACGAGGGTGGATGTTGAATTCTCAATTTTTTATTGTAGAATAGGGAGAAAATAAAATAAACATGTTTTATTTTATTTTTGAAATCTCTCCTGCTTTTTTAATTTGATGGTCAGGAAAAATTTATTTTGAAACACCTCATTTAATAAGGTGTAACCCTTGAAAACCCCCTACAATTAATGACTTCAATTAATGAAGAAATTAAGTGTGGTTGTCTCCTCACCTTATTCTTGTTTGATTTGAATGGTTTTAAATCTCTCTGGGAAGAGGACTCTTGCTGGAGATCATTTGGTGGAGAGGAGAACTTATTGGAAGAATCTTATCCAATGAAGAACATCTCCAAGGATGAAAAAATTGACGTTCAAGGAAACTTTGACATCACCATCTTCAACTCCGTCCCCACGACACCTCCAACGAATGCCTAGGTAGTTTTTTTGAATTGGGTTGTTCTTGTTTGTTCATCATCATTCCACATTGTGATTCATTTTTCATAAGCTTCCTGTTACTGATCTAACATAGAGGGTTGTGGCCAAGTTAACATGGCATGATCCCTCTTTTAATTCGTCAAATGACGTGATCTTTACGGGTGAGAGATCATGTTAAGAGAAATTCAACCCATTTATCATGGAATGATGGCAACGTCCGGAGGACCGAAATGGTTCTTTTGGTTTGAAGAACAAGACACTGGAGCTCTCCCGATGACCCGAGGATGTTTTCCGGCGACCGGTACTGGTAGGGAACAGGTGGTGGCTCGCACATCGGTAGGATGCGAGGAGGTCGGTGGTGTGTCCATGGATTTGGAAGTGTAGGTCATGGCCCATCGGCTGTGGCAGAGCGGAGGGGCAGCCGACATGCCAGTCGACTGTGTGGCAAAGCGGGGGCGCATGTCTGTGTCACCAGAGCTAGAAACTGCAGCCGCTTGGCCGCGGTGGAGATCAGAGGGTGGGCATCACTTGACCAGCTATGATGGAGGAGCGAAACATGTCCGTGAATTTGGAAGGAGGGTCAGCATTCCCGCTGTCTGTGTTGCACCGAGCAGGACCACACTGGCGGCGCCATGGGGCACTACCTAGTTGGCAAACAAGCGAATGGCCTACGACCGTTCGAGTGACCTGGCGGCACCTCCCCTCCCAGGTGGTGGATACAGAGGACCCCTCCATAAGGGGAGACCCTGACCGCGGCTACCTCGGGGGCCGCCTAGTGGGCCGGGCCTACCGTGGCCCAGCCGGTCCAGGTCCGGTCTGCCAGAACTAGGTCGGGCGGCCTGAACATGGCCAGGTCAGCCAGAACATGGTCAGGTTAGCCCAGGCCCGGTTGGGCCGGGTCGGAATGACCATGTCGGACTGGACCTGGGCCCAACTGGTCCCTGATACACCTTTTTGGCCATATCATGAGAACCAGGGTCTATTTGAAGAACATTCTGCAGCACCGAAATCCTTGGATCGAGACAGACCTTTTGGTATACTGCACATGAGTTTTGGATAATGCTGGAGTACGTTTGGGTTAGATGCATCCCAAATCTAACAAGGATCTCAGAACGGAAATGCTAATAACTTACAGAATGGGCATCTGATTGACATGTCATCTATCTCTTTGGGCCCCTAACGACATGAAGGACCATTGGGATACTTCTTTGTGGGACTACATAGAAGTTGAAGTATCGATCAATGGTTTGAGGAGAAGAACATCCCTAAATCAAGTGCGCTTAGTGAAGGAACCCTATTCTTAGCTGTACTTGAGGAGACTTCTGATTCTATGTGGGTCATCTTCGGATCCTGTGTGGGTCAGCATCTTGAGATCCTGTGTGGGTCTTCTTTTGATCCTGTGTGTGTCATCTCCAGATCCTGGGTGGGTCATCTTTAGATCATGTGCGGGTCATCTTTTAACCTATGTGGGTCAATAACAGAGCTTCTAGATGATGTAAGATGATCTAGAAATACATCTAATCATCTATACTTCTGTACTTAAGATATACCAAGTATGAGATGAGTCTTTACCACTAGGGTACATTTCTAAGTGGTGATACCTTTGTGGGAATCTACTGTGTGGCATTACCATTGTGGTACATAGCTTTATGGAAATACCTGTGTGGTATTATTGTTTTTGGTTTTCCCTTTGTGATACTTACCTTTGTGGTATTACCTTCGTGGTATTCATTATATCATGGAATAGATGTGATTTTGGGTAAAGAGTTGTGACTTTTTTTCCTCATGAATATAATGTGTATACTTGATAACATAGGTATATGTATCAGCATATACCTACGTAGGATTGACTGTTGTTTTCTGGCTTTTTGGTTTATTCTTTTTGGATTTGGAGAGACCTTAGGGGGTCTCGGTGTCCCTACTGGGTATTGTTATAATCACCCCTGCACGGGCTTCGCCCGAACCTTGATTAGTCTTGTGCAGACGACAGACAACGATGATTAAGGTCGAGGTAACTAGGACTAGAAGTTTCATGGAGGTGGACTTTAGTCAAGGCATACTGTAGATACGAGAATTCAAGATCCATACCTACCCTTCAGGAAGGATCTTTGGAGGGTGTTCATTAGAGTTGTTTTTAGTTTTACTTGTACTTTCTAGTTTGGCTTGTATTCTGGCCTCTTTACTTACCGTAAAGACCTAGTTTACTATATAGTTTAATTTTTTTACTTGTTTCTTTCCGTGTGCTTGGTTTGTGTGAGTTTACAGGTTTAAAAGCGACGCCTTTCTAGTTTTAGGAATGTTCCTTTCCGGTGCAAGTCACCAACCCCAGGCCTATGGAAGGTGGGCTTGGGATAGTCACGACATGGGACCTAGGGGATGATTCGTGACCAAAAATTATTGAGTTTTTCATTCTTGTATATTATCTATTTCTAGAGATTTTTTGGGATCTTTGTGATGAGATCTTGTGGAAAATGGTTTGGGACATTTGTGAAATTTTATTGTCAGAATTGTTTCCTTTCTTTATTATCTTGGTGGTTATTCTTTGTTGATGTGCACAGTTGAATTCTTCGCCTTTCAATTTAAAATGAATTCAATTCCTTGATGTTTGTTTTGATATTGATGATAGATTTTAATCTTATGATAATAAACCTTAAGTTGTTTGGAATTATTATTGTTCCATAGTTTACTCTTGTTTTTTACATGGTGGTTAGAGATTAATTTTTATGTGAAGGATGATATACCTTGTTAGAGTTTTGTATATTATTGTGCACTTACTTGGATGTATGATCTCTTTCTAGTAAGACTTGGATAGATAATGGTAATATAACAAGGTAATTAAAATGATCTGTATTTTTTGTCGACCATACTCTCAAATGTTCTTGCATCTGATTTGATGAGATCATAAAGGGATGAGGCCTAGTTTTGGAAATCTTATATTACTATAGTGTACTTAGACATGGTGTAAAACATTTTTAGTTATTTTAATTTCTTGGGGAAGTTTAATCTTAGATGTTTCTATGTGGTGAGTGGTTGAGGTATCATATTTTGGTTGAAGATAAGTTCTTTTATTATTATAGAAATTTGTTGAATCTTTAAATGGAAGGGTGTCCTATTATAGGTCTTGAGTATTTTTATAGTTTTATGACGTGTGATGATCATGGTGTATTGATCATGGAGTTTTGTGTGTGTTATTATCCTTTTGATGAGACTATCTTCTGGACCACAATCCTTTGAATTCAAAACATTAGTGAGGGAGTTCTTCTTCTATCTTCATGTTTTATCATTCATACTAGAAGCTATTTGGGGATAGAAAATCCAATTATTGTGAGTTTGAAATATCTAGTTACATGTTTCTATGTATATCAACTCATTGATTATGTATCCAATGATGGTATATATTAATTGGTTTTTTCTTATGTTCATAGTAATTTTTATTACGGTTCATGAGCTTCTGTAGTGTTTGAGCATGGTTAAACTAACAATGTAGCAAAACCGTGCCACTCTTAAAGGAGATCTATTTGGGGAAGAAGGTTAGAAGCAAAATTAGTTCTTACCATGCAACTAGACCCAATAAATGAATATAATATAAATTAAAGCTCTAAAAATTATAATTAAATTCATGAATCCCCATAATTACGCCTAAAATCCTCCCATACAAACAAAAATTGATCCTTTAGTTTTTAGGAGCCCTCTAGAGCCATTTTGGATTTCAAAACCTCATCACATGATGTATATAAGTTTATATCAAAGTGGGGATCTTCTCATCTAGTTAGTGATTTTATTCTTGATCATGGATCACACATATTCTCTTGATTATTTATTTCTATATTTTATTATGGCCTTGCGTTTTGTTGTTCCATGGATGATTGATTGAGAATCGTTAATCTAGGATCTCTTCTTTCTTCTTTTGGGATCTATCATCCAAGGTAAAATTATCTCTATCATAGTTGACACATCTCAATTTAGTTGTGGTTGGATTATAAATATTCCAATTAGGAATTTCTATAACATTACTTAGTATTTTAATTCATTTTCTTACATTAAAATTCATAGATACATGTTTCATATCTTTTAATAATTTTCTATGAAAATTGTTCCTGAAATTACTCAGGAAATATCCTTTGACCCTAATCTCGATGAATTGAACATGATGTCACTGAAATGGATATGATCTTAATCCCACACAACTGGTTTCGAATTTTTTAAATTCCTTGTTTATTTATTTATATTCAAATAACATTTAAAATATATTTTTCTAAAATTGATGGATTTAGCCCTAGTTTTGATTTCTAAAGATAAATTATTTGATTTGAATGAAATGAGTTGAATTATTTGATTATTTATAAATGATTTAGTTTCTTTAATTTTTCAAATTAATAAAAAATATATTTGATTGAGTTGGTCACTATTTTAAATGTGTGTTCTTGGGTTATTTTAAATAAATGATTTATTCACATGGTATGTAGATGTAAAACCTTGTTTGGAAACATTATCAATCCTATTGATGTTATAAAACAAAATTTGAATGAATTGGGGTTTAATTTAAATAAAATATTGTTTTAAAGGCCTATTTGGAATTATAATAATGATTTCAGAATGGAAGAGGGTATGATTACCCTTTTTGGATGCTGGATATTTTAAAGGGATATGAATTTAATGGATGATTCGTGATGAACTGATTGTTACTTTATGATGATACTATATTGTAATAATCCCTTATTTTAACTTGTTTTATTCTTATACGTCCCATTTTTGTGTTTTTAAAAATAGATTATTTACTTTGAGGGATATTGGGGGTGAGAGTGAGATTTGATTTGGGGGAATGAGCCCCTGATTAATATTGATTAGGATACCCATGTGATCCTCATAACATGATTATATCACTCAAATCCTCTAACTAGTAATGTGATCTTGAATAATTATATTGGATATAATAGATATATTATTTATTAGTTGACTCACAATCCTTAATGTTGATCTATAGATAACATGAAAGGATTATGATATGGACATGTGAAATGGAAAGAAGGTGTCCATGGAACTAGTTTTCTTTAAACTGTGAGATATATGTAAACCTAATAATTAGTCATGTTTTAATTTTATTAGCTACTATATGGTGGGCTCACTAGTGTACCTAGACATTGTTTTGTATATTAATGTCATGCAACCAATATGAGAGCCATTGGGATGTTTAAAGCAATTCTATATGGACTTGTTCTATACAGTTTAACATCTTGTGGTCAAAACATCTAGCTTAAAATTTAATGTCATGTGGTCCAAAAATCTTCTATATAGTTTAATTTCATGTGTTCAGGACACCTTTTGTAAAATTTAACAGGATTTGGTTTGGAGGCATTTGTGTTGTTTATCATGATGAAACTAAGATGAGTGAAATCTGGTAGTTTAAAGTCTTGTTTCATGAATTATTCTATACAATTTGATTTTTTGGTTAGGAAGTCTTCCATATATTTTATGAACATGTGGCCATGAAATATTCAATACAATTTAACATCATGTGTTTGTGAAGTGGGATGCTACGATAGTGGTTCTTCAAATTATTTCATATAAAAAATCACATTAGTGTAGGATGTATTGTGTTACCCATCCATTGTGGAAAGTGAGTAAGCCCCATTATGAAAACACTTATGTGTGATATAAGTCCCTTACCATTTGATTTCTACATTTGGAGGTTTCTCTACTAATATCATTGGGGTTCTGAGAGCCTATTCCAGTTGTACTAAAAGGAACAAACCTAAGGAAACATTTTTGTTTAAGGATTTGGTGATCCAGTTTTGATGGAATTCAAGGTTGTGGAGTGAATGAAACCATTTCTAACAAATCATCTCCAATTCAACCAATTTCTTTTGTGACTTCTCATCATTTGAGTGTTTTCCACATATATAAATTCAAAGAGAGTGTATAATGAAATATATTAGAAACAAATCCATGATTCTATAAATAAATAAATACAATGTTTCTTGCATATCAGTACACATGGTGGTACAATATGATCATAAAAATAGAAGTGATTATCCAGTTAGGACTTCTTATCCCCATTTACCATCGTCTAGAGAATATTTTATAATGAATTATTTAAGGCCTCTATTCTTCCAGTTGTTTCTACATGGTAGGAAGATTAATGGTTGGACTCAATGTTGAACTCATGGTATAACTTCTTAAGATCAATAGAATAGAACTTGGTGCTATTTTCCATCAATATCGAGTGAGGTAATTTGAATCAATTGATGATATTAGACATCATGAATTTCATGATTATCTTAATCCTGTATTCTTTGATGGGTATTGGATCAACAAATTTTCAAAAGTAGTTGGTAGTAATAATGATATCCTTAAACCGCTTAATTGTGGATGGGGGATATTGATCCACAACCTCAATTACCCTTACATGAAATTTAGTGGGATATTTATATATATGATTAAATTCCAAGGGCAACTGGATGAATTTTATATGAATTTATCATTTATCACATTTTATGGGGAACTCCATAGATTTCTATATTATCATTTTCTAGTAGTAACCAACCCTTATAATTTAGAGGGAAGTCCCAGACCAAGACTAATGATTTCTTCACAAGCCTTTATGATCATCATCTATTATGGTGCGAATAAATCTTTTTCCTAGAAATATAAGAAGGGTTACATCAAATTATTTCTTGTAGCAAGTTTTATGCTCATTTGGACCATCATGATAGGTAAAGTTCACTCATAGGTGCTGAATCTATTCCCTTTCAACTCAGTATGTTATAAGAGTCCCATTTTAGAGATATTCAATTATGGGCCCCATAAATCATGGGGCGGATAACATTTAATCACTCTCTAGGGTGGTTTTCATCGGATTGATTTCATCCATGTCATAGATGTGGCCTGACATGACCATCCTTTGGTACATGATATTGAAGACCACCTCATCTTAATTAGGATCTTCCAGAACTGTAGCTGGAATAGAAAAGAAATTTTCACAAGCATTCTGTAACCTAGGGACAAGATAGAATTTTGGATTAAATGGAAAATTTGACATCAATCCTCTGAAATAACAAGTATTAGGGGAAAATTATTTCCTTTTGATGGAATATTTTCCATTTATCTTCTTTATCAGTAACTTCAAATCCCATTTTATGATTAGGAAGGATATCTATAGCTGTAGGGACAGTTCCAAGATAGATATGAGGGCTTAGTATTCTACCAAAGTATTATAGAAGCCTTCAAATAATGAGAATGAGTTGAGAAAATTTACATAGTTTGGTGAAACAAATACAATCGCTAAACCATCCTAACTAATTTTCATGTTTTTCCCGTATCATAATGATAATAATTCACGAGGGGACATAAAAATAAATCAACCATCCAAGGAGTGTCATGGGAATATAAAACCTCCTCATCTTGTAGTTTGTTGTCCATTAGTGTACTTTATCTTATGGTATGTGCCTCAATGAAATTGTTTAGGATTTTAGCTTTCACTCCCTTCCCTGATACAAAATATATGCTATACTATTTCATAAGAACCAAACATGAGGAAAAATACCTAGTTTATATATGATGGATAGGGATGTGATTAATAATATCAATAATGGAGATCAATTGGAATTTTTTGTTATGTAAATAATGCATCATCTTTTTCATTACAAATATGAGTGTATGCATGTTATTCTAGACATCAGAATATCATGTCTTAGTTTATAATATTGTATAACATAGGTTATAGAAACTATTTCATTACCCTCATTAGTTTTTAATGTGTGTAGAGGACCATATAATTATTCCATATAGGTCATATATAATATTATTGTATTTACTTCAAACAGAGGCAACCATACTCGTGGGTGTAATAGGTATTGATTTAGACTCTCAAAGACTTCTTGGTAGTCATCATCCCATTAGTAGGCAAATGCCTTCATCATTATCATGGTGATGTGTATAAATTATCTAAACTGGTTAACTATGAAGCACCAAATATATGTATAGTTCCCTTGTAGTCCACTAAATTCTATGATATTCCTAGTGGGTTTCAATCCCATTATTGAAAAAGTATTTTATGGGTTTACCTCAGTACAAAAGTGGCATACCAGAAATATAAGGAATTTTATAGATATCCCTACATATGGGTACATCATCAAATTTATCTTTCGACAATGCTTCCACAACTGGTCGATGATTATATTAAGATCCAAGGGGTGTTGACTTCGCTATTGTGATTTGAAGAAGATGTAATCAAAATATCATTAAGATATCTATCTAAAGAAAGTATTAAAAATGTGATTCATGGAATTTTGATAAGTAAAAGTTATGTTATTTAATCCAAAGGACATTACCTCTTAAAAAAAAGATCTCCTGAGGTGATCTGAAGGTGGTGGATTCCTCATCTTCTAAGGCCATTTTTTTCTAGTTATTATTTGAATAACTATTCAGAAAGAAAAATTATTGAAAGATAATATTTCCCTTGAAGAAGAGTTTTTTGATTAGAAATGGGAAGTCATCCTTTCGGAAGTGTCAAATAAGGACTCTAAAGTTGATGAAGACCATAATCTTCCCATTATTTTTTGTGACATGGACGATGTTGGAAATCCATCATGGGTATTTCACTTCTCAGGAAAAATTTTCTCTTTCCATTTTTCAACTCCCTACTCTACATAAGTAGAATGAGAGGGGTGCATCCTTTTTTATTTTTCATGGATACTCAATGGTAATCATGGAAGCTAATATGGTGAGGAGCCAAATCAGGATTTTTTCTGAGAATTTATGTTTAATTCCAAGGAAACAAATATCAATATTTATTTAGAACTAAAATATAAATTTCTTTCCACTTAATAAGAATAGAGGTTCTAATACATATAGAGTATCAAACTATTAACATATTTACCTACTTGATCTCATAAATTCTGGTGGATATTTCATCCTCAAGGGGAAGATGAGTGTTCCTGAGGTTATCCACATCTTCATCCAACTCTAATTCATTGAAGTCATTTTCAGATGAGGTAGGAAATCTGAGTGCATATCTATAATTATCACGATAAAAGAGTCCATGTGAAGATACATTGTCATCCCATACTACCATATTTAGTGAATAAAGATTCTATATATGAATTTATTTTAACTATCATTGGGTATAGAAGGAACTTGGACATCAAAGGTCAAGTCTACAAGCTCAATCAGATTTATGGGTACCACATAATCGCGTTTGAGAAAACTAGAGGGATTTCTAGGAGTAATAACAAATCTATTCGAGTCTAAAACCTATATATTTCCATACACCATTTGTTTTCTACCTTCCATTTTTTAGAAACATACATAAATATATGTGGCTTCACAATAATAAGGGGTTTCATTGTCACAATGTAGTATGATGACTTTTCCATCAATGATGTATTTCAAGAATTATTAAATTGTTGAAGGTACCATGACATGGCCAGTAATCCAAGGACTCATGGGTTTCAAATTATATGTGAGGTCTTGATGGATAACTATGAACTCAGTATTAGATATGAGATCCCCAAATTGAGTTTTGTGATTGATCTTCTAGAGAGTTATTGCTCAGTATTATCATACCCTTTAGTGGTTATCATTATTAGAAATAAAATCCATTTTCTATATCCTAAAAATTAGAGGGTATAAATTAGGATGTGGTTGATCCTATAACCATTTTCGACCAGATACCTTGATATGTTTAGACTATCAAGTCTTCTTGAAAAATATAGGGGCCTAATTTTCCCTAGATGTTGTCTTCCTGATCCTACTCTATGAAAAAAATGTCAACATGGAATTCATATGGAATAATATCCATATGATAAAACATGGTATAATTGAATTTATATTGAAATTTTTTGGGATCAAGAGTGGTTTTATAGGTGCCTCTATGAGTTCGTTTGAAAGATGGAGCACATCTAGGAATGAGAGATTGGTTGGGTCAACTGCCAATGATTTTAGAATGTCTTAATTTTTCCCTAAGGTATGAACTTATTAATGTAGGGATACTTTTTATTGTGTGTCTTAGGATATGAGGTGTTGTATGTGTATGGGTTTATTAACTATGTAGAGGTTGAGGGACCATCTATTGTTAGTGGGTTAAGTTTCTGGAACTATCCCATTTTTTAGGGATGATCAGAGAATCACACCCATGCTTGTCAATCAGGTAATATGACTATGATTGGATGACTACTAGAGGGATCTGATACACCTATTTATTTCTATTGGTATTTCTTGAGTCATTTCCTATGTGTATCAACTACATATTCATCATCTTTGGGGATGTTATCGTGTCATTGTTTTTGACCATGGTCATGTTGTCCTCAATATCATTGGATCGTTCGTCTATGGAATTTGGATTCTAGGTCAGGCATGGGGAAGGAATAATTAAAGGCATATTTTTTATCAAATAATGGGTATATGAACTATATTACATTAACAAAACCAAATATTTACTATTCTAGAAATGAGGGTTCCATTTTGTGGAGTTTTTCCCATGATTTGGTTACTATAGGAAAAACATCTGTAAGAGTCAGAGCATGCATAAAAGATGAATATTACTCTTCATCTTATATCTCTTTCCATGTTAGATTTTAATTTCAACCTCTAGTATTTATATTTTATTTCGTATCCTTGGGTGAAAAAACTTTTGTGGGATTTAGAAGCAATGATCTTAATGTGTGAGGAGCTCGACTAACCTTATTTTAAGTCATCATGTTGTCAATATTATTCCTATTTCTAGAGAAATTGTTTCTCTAATCACCCTCTTCTGAATAGGTGATGTTTTCACAAGATAGCAATGATGGACAGTTGTCCAAAATCACCCATCTATAATTTTCCATTATTTAGACGATCAATTTGAAGGTAAATCAATCTCTGATGGTATGATACAGCCTTTTATGTAAAGGGAGATAGTGCGGACAGTCATTGAGGTTTACCTCATTAGGTTTCCTAGGATGAAAAATCTTGAGTATGTTATTTTCCTTGTCTAAAAGTAAATAATTCAGTAGTTACTCATTTATAAAGGAGTATTATTCATTCATCCATTCATAAAAATTATGGTGACCTTGATCTCTATTTTTTTATGGCCAAGAGTGATTTTGTGGGTTCTACTTCTCAATAGGAGGCACTAGGTGATTTGGAACCTACATAGGTGCCTAAATTGAAAATGATACTAGTCTGAGGGTAATAAAAAAAATATCTATATTAAAAATAATTTAAACCTATGTAGAGGGTATGATATGATATTTGTGTCAGGATCATTGAATTGTATCTTCTAGGTACTGTTCCATTTTATAAAATTTACTAAATCCTCCTGGATATTTCTTTAGGAAGAGAGGCATCAGTATCTCATCTTGATGATTTTTAGCACATTTTTTGAGTAATTTCTTATATTAGAGATGGATAATGAGGGAATAAGTTAATCCTTTCCATCCCACTATAATGTTTGACACAATATTATTTTCACATTACTTTCTGTTTTTTAGGTCAATAGTTATCGTGTTCCATAGTATAGAGCTGAACTGGTAAAGGAATTAATGACTATGTTCATCCCATATTGAAACAGATCCTAATAGAAGGGTATTATACCAAAAATTTCTCTACTTATTAGATTATGTATAAAAAAGATCAACATGGTTTCCTCTCACTAATCTAGAGGGCCTATCGTTGGGATACATCAAGCTATGAAGTGTGAGAGATGGTATTTTAGATTTACTACATGGTAAATAGTTTAGATGTTAGGATTTTCAAAATTGGGTGGTGGAAATGCATCATCAACATATTCAGGATATGGATTATTCTCATGTTGTACATGTTCACATCACACTTGAATTAATTTCACTATATCATCTATGTACTAAATGACATTGAGTAGTTATGAAGTTATTGTTGTCTAGGATATCTCCTACTAACAAGGAGTGGGTGGGAGTTGATGTTTTGGCCCTATTTTCTTCTCCCTCCAATTCTACATATGTTCATAGAATTAATGAATACCCTAGATGGGGAGAGTCATTCACCATAATAGATGGAATACATGATCATATTCGACATCCTCAATTATGTAGACCTATTACCTAGATCATGAGTAAGCCTGATACACATATTCCACTCTTATAGGTGGATCATATATTTTACAATATATGGGATTAGAGATATTGGTATTAGACTAATGATGATACCCAATGGGATTTTTCCCTAAGTAGCTCCTCATTTAGTTGTCTGATATTATGTATCTCATTCTCATATTATGCCAATTTGTCCTATGTGGAGGAAATTTCAACTCTAATGTGTGATGAGTGGGATTTGACTAATTCCGTCCCTTTAACCATAGAAGTGTTCCAACATAGTGGTGGTGACTCGGAATTTGGAGGTTCTAGGTTTTGAGCCTTCCATTGGTTCTGTATATGTGAGTCTTTAGTCAGCTCATCCAAATCTCCCACCTATTGGGGTATATTTTCAATACTGTTTCCCTCTATATTTTCATATTGATCAAAATTATTTTTTTCATCCCTATGAATTTTTGTCTTATAAATCCTACAGGGTTTTATTTACTTCACCATATAGCTCTCGCATGTTTTCCCCAAATTTGGTACATTATGGGAGGTTGGAGTCATTGGTTATAAATGATCCATGAAGAGAAAAGGATCATCTTTCCTTGGGAGGAATGAATGGGATGGAACCAACTGATATTTAACTCTCAACCTGGAGAAGACTAATTTCCTCTTTGGTGGTGTTAATTATTAAAATTCACATAGCCATTTGAGTTGGGGACAATTTGGGGCTACCTTGGGAATTTTTTAATCTAGTAGTTGAGGATTTGATTATTTCAGTTGAGGATTTTTTTGAATCCTCTAACAATAATTACGATATAAATTCCCCATCCATATAGGATGGGATTGATTTGGATCTACTATTTTTTTTCTAGGAATTTATCATGGTGAGATGAACATGGGGATAGTGATTTAGATTAAATTTCCCCCAACACTATGAGCCAATGTTTATTTGTCGTAGTAACTATGATTTCCTCAATTCTCATAGGGATTGTTGATCTGAGGGGTGGATGTGGTGGTTAATATTCACCCATAACGAGGGTTTGGGTTCACTCTTAGATGACTATCATGGAAGCTATATGTGTTATCCAAGTTCAATGGAATCCCATGAAGGGATTCATTTTTTATGAGAGGTTATTAGGTTGACCAGAAATCTATCTTCTGTGTTTGAAATGAATCCCTATTGTTTTGAGGGGACTAGTTCAAAGGTATATTTGTGGACATATCCTATCTTTTTTGATGTCATTTCATTGTTAAAGACGGGGAATTCCATTATACTGAACAACTTTCTCATGAATTACCTCGTTCCCTGATGTCGTTAGTTGATATGACATTTTAGGATTCCCCTTTTGGGGATATCTTATTCTCTAGGGGTATAGTTAAGGGAAACACTCTATACAATCACCATCCCTGGATATAGATGAATGAATAGGCTTTGACAACTAGTTTTCAAAGAGTTGTATTGAAATGGAGGATATCGTGTTGTAGATTTCCATTGAACTTTTTTTGGGTTAGAATCCCGATCCCGATAGAAAACAGTTAGGTTTAGTTGAAAATAGAGCATATTGATGGTATTAAGGTGAACCCAGTATCCATGATAAGGGAGGTTTCATGACATTATCTTTGGATGAGTTTCCCACATATTTTCGTGTTGATAAAACATCCACTCCCTCTCTATCTAATCTGATATCTCATAAGTAGAAGGGGTGAGGGTGCAGAACCTGGTTTGGAGTTTGTTTCCTTCTAATTATCTCTATATATCATTGTCAGATTCCTCTTTATAATACATACATGCATCCACCTGGTAGGACCACATATGTCACTTCACTAGGTACCATGATGACTATGGTGAAGAGTTTATAGTAATTGATTGGGAAGTATATACAGTTGTCCTTGGGAATTTGAGAACCTATCTACATGAATGTTTCTATGTTTTTGGAACCTCTCTATATGAAGGTGTCTGATCAAGGGTTGGATTTACTTTTTAGGGTAGATATCACCTTGAGGAGGTTGACCATGAGAGATTTCAGTAGTAGAGTCCCTAGGATACAACTCCACACTACCCTGAGGATTACTATCTTAGTAATGATCACCATATTATTTGGTTCAAGAGTAGTTGAGCCCCTGATGTGTTGTATATATGTGCCAAAAACCACAAGGATAATGGAATTGAGTAGGTTGGAGATATGAACCTCATTCTGTGTCATGGTTCAAATATGTCGACATGGATTTTGTGGTTGTTTAGGGATATAAGCCTGATATATGATGGATTCCAAGGTATGTTTATAACCATATAGTGAAGAAAAAATATGATCCCACTTATGAGAAGTTGTTGGATTATTTTTGTGAGCTTCTATATTGTCTGTAAGAATATGAGCCTTCCTATGAGTGGTATCTAGAATATGCTTGTCAACCCTTGAAAATGTAATGATATGATCCCATTTCATAAATGAACTCAATATTAGTTTGTGATGACATTCCTCTATAATGGGATTATTTATATGAGCCGCCTCTTGTATAGAATCTGAAGGTTGCTGGTAGAGTCATTCATCAGAAGAAGTTGGGATTAGATCCTAGATTTTATGTGCTAATAGAATATTCCAAGTATTCTCATTGATTATTACATGAGCATGTCCCAATATGTGTTCCACTCTCACCTAGTGGTCCCTAGTTAAAATAAATGACATGAATATAATCCAATGCATATAGAATATACCACATGTATTTTTTTGATATGGATACGAGTCTATCTCGAGGAATGTTCCACTCCCACATGGTGATCCCCATAATGAACATGAATTTGAGCATAGTCTAGTTCCTCTAAAGATTGCTACCAGTATTTTTATTTAGCAATGTGTACCTCTTGGAGGAATCTGTGACTCTCACATGGTGATCATTGATTGGAATGGGAATATGAGCCCAGTATAGTGCCGTGTACATTTATGGAATATACAAATAATTTTCAAGGATGAGAGTAAGAATGTGGACCTACTCCAAAGTAGCCAGTTCTTTCATACTTACTATTGTGTTATGATTCTCTGGCTATCAAGATAAGAAAAAGGGACTTTACTCATAAATTTTCTAGTGAAAAAATATTCTGGTGAAGTTCTTTAGTCGTTGTTAGAATTTAGTAAAATTTTAACAATGTGTGAGTTGGAAAGTAGGAATGCAAATTTCTATCTCTAATATATACTGAATGATATATTTGATTGAAGTGGGGATATCACCTGACTATAGTCCTCGCTGTTACATTAGAATATTTTAATGGGATTCAAGAATGGGGGTAGGGATATGTTCCTTCACCATGATTGATATAAGAATGTGCCAAAAACTTTACTCCGAGTAAGTAGGGATATGGATCTACTCACAAGATAGCACCAGAATATTCCATTAGGATTTGTTAATATAGGTAGCGATATGAACCGACTCCCACATATATAAATATTTACACTCCTAGTATGTCATTAGTGCTCATGCATGAGCATCAAAGGTAGATAATCACTACTGGAAATATCCTTTATACTTACGGGTTTCTCAAAAACATTGGTACAAAGGTTTGTCCAAACCTATATGCATGGTTCTTTGGAAAATATGGTTATAGGGGTGTGTTCTGATCCTATACCCATTGTTTTGGTAAAACTGTGGTTATAAGTTTCAATTTAAGACATATACAGATGGTTCTTTATTAGAAATGTGGTTATAGGTTTACCGTGAAAAAGTGGAAGAACATATGGGCAACAAAATACTATAATAACGGTCAAACACCTATAATTATGGATTTTATTAAAATATTAAAATTTAGACAGGTTTAAATTAAATAAATTTTGGTAGTTTGGTTGGTTAGTTACCTATTTATTCCCTCTGAGGTTGGGGTTCTGAATCGTGGTGCCTATTTTCTTTAATATCAACAATTTAAATTAAGACATATAAATAAATGTATATATATATATATATATTACAGTAAGTTATATTGATGTATTGGTGAAGTGATGGTCATTTGAAGCAAAGGCCCCATGATAGAAAATCATTTCTCTTTTTATTATAATATGAACGGTAATATCAATATAATCAGTTGATTACAGATGTATTTATACTTAACTGATAAAGCTGACGTGGTGGAGGGTCTCGATTTAAAAGGGAAGGTAGGGGGTTTGAATCCCAACCAAATTTTTATTCTAATACAAATAGTCATACTAATATAAATAAATTAATATAGATATATATAATCAAAAGAGCTATATCTTATGTGGTGGACCTCACTGAGTTAGAGATGCAGGTCACGTGTTCAAGACCTACCATCTATTTTTACTAATATATATATACATTTAATTTTAAAACAATGGGTATAAGGCTATTATAGCATGTTAGGTTCATATAAATCTAATACCCAGTGGAAAATATCTATACACACGGTCTAGAAGAATTGTGGGTATAGGTTGTGGAGATATACATATGCCTAAGTTACCCACATTTCCCAAAACTATGGGTATAGCCTATACCAATGGTTTTGGGGGCTATACCCATAGTTTTGAAGGCTATACCCACACTTTTTAACTATGGGTATAAGTCATTTTTCTAGTAGTGATGTGTTGGGTGGTTCCCTCAATAGGTGAATTAGTGGATCAGTTGAATTATTTTAGTGATAGAGGGTGTTATGATCCAATCACATTGCATCCTGAACCAAACAAGATTTGTAGTTGACTCCTTGATCCACCATCACCAAATACTAAAGATGGTGATTTTCACTCTCTAGGGATAAGATTATGAAGTGATTGGTGATGGCAATGAGTGTCACTGGTTTCAATGCAAAATTTTTTGGATGACAAAAAACGTAAATTTCAATATATAGAGACCCTTTCATGCATCTCCAAGGTTTGGGATCATACCTTTCCAATGTTATTCCCAAAAAAATTAATTTTCGACCAGAAATTGATGGTTTTGGGAAGGTGAGGTAATTTTTCAACTAACATGACTTGCGGCCATATATTATTTTCCCAAAAAGTCACTAGATGAAGAAATAATCTTGTGTCTTGGTGTTGTTTGTGAGAGTTGTATATAATTTCATAAATACAATAAGGAATAAGGTCAACGATCAGTGCATCATTTCATGCATGATACATGATCAATTCAATATATACATGTAACTCAATTTTCCATTATTATTTTTGGTTTAACCATTTTTCTCGAATGGAATGTTCATTAAAAGAATTTGGTATTTTTTAGGAACCCAAAATTTAGATTATTTCATATTGGGAATGAAATTTTTATCTGTTTAGGAGGTGAAAAATTGAATGTATCAATGCATGGTTGATAAAATATTTTTATTATTTGAGTAATTCATATCTGGTTCTCTATTTTATTCCAATTGAAAGGTACTACATACATGATCACTAGATTCTTGAATATTAAGGGTTATATGACTTTTACAATAATTGATGTTGGGTTCACCATTTTAGTTCTTAATAGAAAATCCGAATGACTCTCACACACATAACTAAGTCCACACCTTGTTTCCATAGTCATGTAGTCAATTGGGGTTTCAGACACAATAAATCTTAGGAAGTCACCGAGGTCAAGAAGATGGGAGGTCTGGATAATTTTACCCTTGGTGGGGGGATTGTCACATACTATGGGAATCTCATATATATTTAAGATATGTTTATAAAATTATTATTAATCCGGATACGAGACTAGTTACCCTAAACAAATGATCAATTACTGAATCTATCCTTGTGAAAAGAGAGGTTTATTAATGATTCCATATGTATATATCTAAGGTTGTTCATCAATTTATTATCATTTCAAAGAAATGTGTAACAAATTATTTTCTGGAGCCATGTGACTTTGAAAACTAGAACGTACTTCCATCTATGAGGGTAATTAATATCTCAAAGATGCGGTTGGACATTAATGATGTGTCCTACATATCCTATTTATAACATGAATTAAAAACAACATAGTTCATTAAAACTATGGAGTTTAACATCATTGAAAAAGCATATATATATGTGTGGTCACTTTGGAATTGAAAATTTATCTTTAAACTCCGGTAGGCATCCTAACCACAATATTTATGATATGAATTAGTGTCCTCATAGTTTGATCATGCCCTCAGAACATTCCCCAAGGTGACCTACCCTATATTGGGATAACTATATCATTCCTTTGAATGATGCCAACACATTGATGTTTCCATGCCTGAGAGAGATTAAATATTCCAATGATATGATCATTTAATGTCTCTAATTCCTTGTAAGATGTTATCAATAAGAAAAACATGGGATAGAAACTGATCAGTCTCATTACATATGGATGTGGAACTTATGAGACCAGGTAGGCTCTCATGGTGTTTTTGATATGGAGCTCATACCTTGGGAATTCATCCTATGTATTCTGATTATGGTATGAATCATTGTCATCAATGTTCAGTTTACATCTCAATCTACTATTGGATGAGAAAAATGGTGTACCCAAAGGAGAGTTTGGGTCCCATAGTTTTGAATGTTGTATATATGGAGGGGATTACACAGTAGTGGAATACCATTTGAACTTATGTATAAAGAAGAAATCCGATATATCCTGGTTATAATAGTAATCTAAGTCATTATAGTTCAATTAATGTCTTAATCTGACGATGGAGGAGGAAGAAATGTGTACCCATAAGGAATTTTGGGTCATATGGGTCAGAATGTCATGGACATGGATGGGATTATAACGAAGTGGATTCCCATTCAATATAAAGCATTTGGAAGGAATCCTACATATCATAGTTATAATAGGAATCCGAGTCATTGTAGTACAATTAAGGGTTTTCCCAAACATCTCCATTGGAAAAGGTTATCAAGTCCCCAGTTGACTTCTTGACAAATCCTGATTTCCTGATTGACGTAGCCTGACTATCTACCCGATATTCCATGGGTACCTTTATAAAATGCATGAGGATTCCTGGACATGTCTTAGTTTCCTAGAGGAAACTCTTAAAAAGAAACGTATGTTTTTTTGACCTCTCTGAAGGAAATCACATGATCTTAATGTCATGTCTAGATGATATAGTATGTTCAAGGATGAATGTTTAAAGGGTTTATCATGACCTAAATAACCTGTTTAGAGGACATACCATGATCCGGATGATTTGTCTGGAGGGTTTCACATGACCTGGATGACATTGTTGAAGGACATCGCATGATCTAGATGAATTTTTTGGATGTTATCGCATGAACTGAATGACATGTCTGGAGGGTGTCACATAATCTGGCGAACATGTCCCGAGGACATCGCATGATATTTCTAAATTCCATTAGAGACATCATGATACCTATATGAATTTCCTAGAAGACATCATAAGTCTTTAGTGAGATAACCTAATCCAACCACATGACATGGGGAGCATGTATTGAGGATGTCACTAGACCTATATGCAAATCATAGAGGACATCAAAATACACATGTGGAATTCATGTGGGCGTAAAACAATTTTCAATAAATTTGCAAGGGATATCACATTATCATAATGGAATATTGATAGAGTGCCACATGATTTGGGAGACATTCCCTTTGACTTTCACATTACCTGAGTAGGTCATGTGAAGCACTTGAGAATTAGAGAAGCAGTCTTTAAATAATCATTCTATCTTGTTTAGTATTTTTATAGACTTTATTGCATTGATTCCCCAATATTTTTATATTATTATCTTATTTTAGGTATTTCATGACCCAATCGACATGAGATATCTCCTTCACAAAAATTAGATGACACAACATAATTCCTTCATGTGATCATTAACGTGATCATTCAAATCACATATCCATGCTGCATGATACCTTAGGTCATTCTATATATTTTATATAGCAGATGACCACTTAAATCACATGAAGGGGGTGGGGTTATTTTTAGGCCTTTCTCCCAAATTTATATTCCCCCTTTCATGGCATGTATCGTGAAAATATGAGATGAAGTAGATGAAGCGAATTTTTTATCATGAACTTTTCATGATACCATTATGTGTCATCCATACCTATATATAATGATAATTTCCATGAGATTATTTCTCCATCACCATGTTTATTGGGCCCCAGTTGATCAATGATATTTATCCTAACACAGTTGATATGTCAAGAGGATTTCATAATGTTAACATGACACGTCTAGGGGCCTTCGTGAGATCAGAATACCTATGGAAAATATTTCAGATGATTAAAGATGAATTTTATGGGGTACATTGCAATAATAAGGCAGCATTTCAGGTGATATTACATGGAATTATTCTGAAATGTCTAAGTCCTATAATGAGATCATGATGTCCTGTCTAGGGGGATTTGTGGGATCAATAGTGATTGCCCGAGTTATATAACAGATTTCTTTTGAGGATCACCATATCATCATCTCACTATAATATTACTCTATTTTGAATATTTATTTATTTATATTTATATTCCACTAGGAGAAGATATCTCATGAAGTCATTTTATAATTATTGAGGATAATCATTTTACCAGTCTATGATGCGTCGTGTGGTCAATTATTGATCTATAAGTGATGCATGATCATTTAAATAGACAACACATTTTATCATTCCATGTAACCAAATGAGAATCACATGATGGGATGGAAATGTTGAGGTCCTTCACTCAATTAAAGTAACACACAAATATTCTATTACACAGAAATTTTGATATGCCATGAGGGGATTCATGTGGCCTTGACGAATTGTATGAGTACATCACATGATTACCAATGTTACTCTCTATAACATGAGTCTTAATAAATTCTCCTCATTTCATTTTTTATAAAGGTTTTTGGGATGATTTGGAGGTCTCTGTCAATTTATAGTCCACATGTTCAGAGGTACATTCCTAGAAGCATCTTTATGATGATCAACACTTTTCAGAACACCTTTGAAAAAACAGAAGGGCTTGCCAAAGGGGATTCACATGATCATATGTAGACAATGAAATGTGGATGGGTTTTTCACTTGAAAGTATTGTTTTTATGATATTTTTTATACCTATTATTGTTATTTTATCATAGGAATTTTCATTCCTTACCTTCAATTCAATCATGGGGAAAATAATACCCACATTTCAGGTGTTTCTCTTATTCTTCATTTGACGATTCTCATTTAGTGGGCATCAAGAATGATGATGGAAATAAATTATTTATTTTATATTTATAAAATAATTTTACCTATATAGTAATTATGTTATATATACATTTTTTACATTCCATTCCTTTTTGGATATGATAACATTGTTCGTGTTTATGGTGGACTACCCCCTCATTATGTGAAGTGATTCATTTTCACATACCCTTTACAATGAAGACAATAAGGATAAAAATGATGAATGAATGTCATAAAAATGAAATAAATTTTATATTAATGATATATATATCATTATAAAATAGTAATATATCATTTTATTTATTTTATTTTTACTCACTCAAATATGAAAATGTCATTCATGTACGTGTGGACTACCGCCTTCACAAAGTGAAGTGAATCTATATCTTCATCACCACAGAACATGGAAGATATATATAAGTATATTTATTATAAGAAATATTTTATATATGATATTAATATCATTATATAATAATAAAAAATTCCCTAACATCTTCCATAATGATATTTGAAAATTGGTAATGTTACCCATGCCTACATACGAACTACCATCACTATGATCGTAAAAAACTTCATTTATCAAAACCATCATACATGATTGATTTTAAAAGTATAATTTTTATATAAATATAATAATTATGTCATGATTATTTTTATATTTATTATGGAATTTGGATCGAAGTAATAGGAGTAAAAATAACAAATCAAAAAAGAAATTGGTTAGTAATGAAAACATGATTTTTCTAAGAAATTTTTAATAAAATGGTAAAAAGGTGTCATTAGTAAATAAATATGGTATGACATACATAATTATGGTTCAATAAATGATTTATAATAAACTTATAATTATTACACAAGAGGATAAAACATGTATTGTGGAAGATAAGACTTAAGGTAAGGGGATTCTATTCTTTTTTTTATTTCTTTGAGAGTAATGAAAATTCACCAACTATTTCTTTTTTGTGCTGTATATACTACACAATTTTACATGTTATATCATGGATATAATAATTTTAAAGATATTAATTTTTATTTGATTTTATTCTTTATTAAGTCTTATGATTCAATAGATTACTACGGTAGTAAGATATTTTTGTATCACTTTTTTACTTCTATAATACACAAGACATATTCACCTTATATTTGTTTGATGTGGTGTATATAGTTAAGTGAATATATTTTAAGATAATTTTCCTAAAAATTATTTTTATTTAAAAATATATTTTAGCATATCTCATTCCTTGGGTTTATAATTCAAATATTATCAATTTGGTAATGATGTTTTGTCTCAAATTCCATTTTTTGAGACATATTTTATGTTATGAGTATATATTATTTTATTAAATGTATCTATAGAAAATTTGAATTTTAATATCATGATATTATTTACTCTCATGATAGTATATTTTTAATTTAATTTAATTTTTTCACGTGGCCTATGACTCAAATTTACCCACATAGTAAGGGTTTTATGTTACAATATTATCGTTTATCAGGATTGATCTTGATCATTCTTCAAACAATAAAATATTTTGATCTACCTATCAGGAAACAAATTTATTTCACCTTACTTTGGTTATTTCCAGTTAATAAAAGTTTCCCATAATTTTACTCTCTTAGTATACTCAAGAGTTCAAAATAATGTTTTAAGGAAAGGATTATTTATTTATCTCTTTGTTCAAAAACATATTTTCTTAAAAAACCATTTTTTCTAAATATGTTTAAAAAATGATTTTAAAAATATTCAAATTAATTATTAAAGGCATTTTTACCCATGTTTTAATTTTTAAAAATTTGTTTTAAAGGAATCATCTTGATGATTTCCAAAAAATGTCCATTCGTCTTTTACTATAAATGATAAATGTATCTCAATTTTTACAAGTATTATACAATTTTATTTTTCCACTATCATCACCATTGTTTTATTTTAATAATAATTTATCAGTTTTCATGAAATTTTTTAATCAAAATTACTTTCATAAATTTTTATGATTAATTTTTTTCCTAGGTGAATTTATATTTTAATCAATATTGTTTTAAATGATTTTTAAAGCATCCTATATTATTTTTCAAGATTATTGTCAAATAAAAGTATTTAACAAATATTTAATAATGTTTTGTTTTTAAATTTCTTTTTAATGAAAAATTATTTTATTCAAGAAACATTCCATGTCATTTTTTATTTCAAAATATTTCTTTATCTATGATGACCCCATTTGAGGTTACATATTATTTAAAAGGGATATGATCTAAGGATACCATTCCTATTGTTTCTCTAAATGTTTTATATCTATTATAGAATGATTTTTATGAAACCCATTTCTCTTCTATGAGATATTACATGATTTAATTCATATAAAAATATTTTCTTTGCATGGATTACGTAATGATTAAATTATGAAATGATTATGAAACCTGTCTCTTTTCTATTGGTTATGACGTGATAAAAATTTTATAAAACCCATTTCACTTAATGGATTATGATATGATGAATATTTTGTGATGTAGTGGGACACATAAATGAAATTTTAATAAGGTGATTAATGGGACATATATCTCCCTATAATATATTGCGTAAATATTTATATCTCATGAGACTGATATGTCTTGAATGGAGAGGTAACCCAGTTCAGTAGGGAGCTTGGTCTTCTATGATAGTCTTGCGAGAAAACATTGGGTACTATGATATTTTGGGGAGTGCACCCTTTCAACTATGAAATACATTGAAGTAATCCTTGAGTACTATGTAAATTATGTTATATGATTTTTTTATTCCACAATTCTATGTCGTATATCAAAGTTATTCATTCACAGGTCATGTTCCTTGATTTCCTTTATTATTCGTTACTTATGAGATTTTAATCTTTATTCTATGTATCAATTTTATGATATTTAACGTACAATGTATTTCTTTCAAACATTATTCTAATTTTATCATAAAATTTTGAACATTTTATACTTATGTTATATTTTATATGTCACTTTCCTGCCCTTTCTGAGCATTAGTACTCACCATTTGTTATTTTTTGTTTTCCAAAAGTTATGATGAAAGGTGTTTAGTAGGGTTTGTTTGTGATGATTACTAAAGGGGAATATGTTTATGTGATATGTTTAAGACCTTTCAAATAATTATAAGACTACCTGCGTAGTCTATAAAGAAACTATAATATAATAGTCCTCAGGCCTATGTTTGTCTAAATTGTTCAATATTCATCTAAAAATATTTAACATCTATATATGAAAAGGTTGGTGTAATATAGTTGATATTAGAGGAATGGTTTAATTAACATTTAATATCCATGTAGAGAAATGTTTTGTAAGATTCCTATGGATATTTCAATAGATATTTCTAGGGATATCTCTAAGGATAATTCTATAACGATTCAAAGTATAAAAAAATATCATAAAATTTTGGTAAAGGATTGAGAAAGTTGTTTAAAAGAAATTATATCTATATCTAGATTCTACATGTGGATATAGATATTCCAAATAGGATATTAGGGGTAAAAATCAGAAACTGGTGCATTAATATGGATTCAACCCACTGAATCTCCGAGGGGATATACTGTGGAAATTCATAAACTCATTATAAACCATCATGAAATATTTAAATAGATGATTACCATGGATGACCAAGGTTATACATAATGTTCCATAGATTTAAAATATAGTTCCATGATTGAGATATAATATGTTTTATTTTTCATGATCATGTAGTTCCCCCATAGGATTATTTCTTTTCACACTATAAATTTTGGTTTTACTCAATGATGGGAACTAGAAGGGTATGGGTTAAAATTGAATACCATGGACATTATTCTGATGAGTAGAAAAAATGGTATGATGATTGGAGTGAAGTATATTCTGATTATTCTTAATAATTCATCACATGTAAATGATTAACAACCTTAACCTTAACCAACTCCCAGACTCACTATATAAGATAAGGTTAATGTTCTCATAGAGTTCTGGTAGAGTATACCATGTGAGAAATAAATTTAGTTTCTTATATTTTTAGAATGTGGGAAGAATCACTCAATGGAATTTATCATAGGGATGAGAAGATGTTTTGGGTGTGGAAATTACGGGAAAAATAAAGTTGCTATAAGTAAGAAATTCAATTAATGGAATGGATGTGAATAATGGGATACCTTCTGTATCATATTTCATTGAATTTTTTAAATGTGAAATGTGTGGGAATTATGAAAATCAATGTCTAAAGCAGAAACATCATGAAGTGTATCATGATTGTTTCACAAGTAACGAGTTTCATTTTTATTGTTTATAGATAATGAATGTAATATAAAAGGAATGAGGTTTTAATGAATAAGATTATGAATACTAGTTATTGTGTTAAGGGTAATGAGGAATTCTTGATGTATATAAGTATTATAATACAATAATTATGGTTTATGAATCATAATATATATAAGTATTATTTTTAGATGTTTTTCATTATTTATTTTAGATTATATTTTGAGTGGTAAAAATATACAAGAAACACGATTTAGCATCATTATGATACTGTATGAGAAATGCATGATAAAGGAAAGATAACCATAAATATGTTCTTGATGTTAAAAACATAATATTTAGTTTTTATTAAGAGATGACTAACATGGATAAATTAAATTTGATAGTACTAATTACCTTAGAACTAATTAATGGTTTTCTGAAATATTAGTTTATGCCATCATTGATGGAGTTTAGATCATTTTTGGTTTTAAGGTATATATCCAATTATCTATGTTTTATATTATAAATGGGGAAACATGTATTATTTAAATAAGGATTTAGTGTATTCATGTTATTACCATGTTTCTATTGAATACATGATGAAGGTATTCACATGTTTGGTTTGTGACAATCCAGACCCACTTTATGACACGTGACAGATTAATGTTATGTTAATTTTGATAAATTTATTGAACTTATTAATTAATATTGAAATTTTGTAGGTTTATAAGGGTAACAATTAATGTAATGGTTTAATATGAAACCTAGATGAGGTTGTAAAGACAAATAAATAATTTCATTATTTAATGATTTAAAAGTAATGTATAATTCTTACTAATAATTTTTGAAATGATGATAACTAGAGATAAAAGGAATTAATTATTATTCTTTTATGGATATTATGATCTACTACTTATTCATGATTTGTGAAATATATTCATTTCATAGAGTAAGAGATGATGTTAAAATTAATCAAGGTTTAACCAAAGCAATAAATTGTGCCTAGTAAATAAAAATATATCAAGTTAGCACATTTTTATTTGTTCATAGCCTATACCGAAGAGAAATTATGAAAAATTAAGAAATGTATATTTAAATAAAGTTTTTTCCTTGTGTTATCATTTTGGATGATATCAATTTTCTTTTCCAAACGTTTTTGTTTTAGGAATTTCTGGTAGTTAACGTTATTCCCACCATATTCTCTATGATTCTCAATCAGTATTTGGGTGTTCGATTTCACTTCAATGTTGTTGTTTACACCTAATAACATTATTTTCATTTTTATAAACCTTTTATTTTTTTATTATAGATGAATATCACACATCCATTTCACTTTTTCAAGGGGATTTCTTATAAATCTTTTTTACAATGTGGGTTTCTTTGAAGGAATTTTCAAATGCTAAAACTTTTATGACTGAGATAAATTTTGAGGGAGAAATCCATTTTAAGGGGTGTAGAATGTAACAGACTGATATTTTGTGAAATATATATTTATCCAAATGAATTTAATCATTTTTATATTTTTCACAACATGAAACATTGTCTTACTTTGCGTTATATGTAACATAATATTTAAACAAAACATGTCATATTATTAAAATATTTTTACATGATAGTTATTTTCAAACCATCGGAATAGTGGGTATGGATAATATTAATTATATTATGAAACTATATTGTTTATATTTTTTGATAAATTTTTTTTAAGAAACTAATTTTAATTGATAATAAAAATAGAATGAAAATAAAGGAAATCTTTTTCTGGAAAACAATTTTATGCAAAAAATAAATGTACGTTAATAAATTAAATCAATAAATTTTGGAGAATTATTGAAATGAAATTTATATATCATATATTCAATTATTATTTTAATATTAATTTTATATATTTTCTTTAAAAAATGTAATAAAAAATCTAATTTTATGCTCAAAAACTGATTTTTGTTAAAAATTCAAAATTTTTACCTTTTTGCACACTTAATTGATAAATGATTTTTAAAATCTAGAAAGTTTATTTTAATATTCTTTTTATTTTTTAAATCACCTTTTAAAAGGTATATGACGGTAAATTTTCGATAATTTTATGAAATGATTATTTTATTGTTGAATAAAAAAAAATAATTCAATTTTATTGAAAATTTGATTTACATTTAAATTATTTATAAAGTAAAATTATACATTAAATTTGTTATAAATAAAAATTAGTTAAATTATTTATTTATTAATATAATTTTGTTAATTTTAATTATTTTCATATTTATTTTTATATAAAAACATTGTAAACTTTTGAATATCTTCTCTTTGATAAATGTCTTTATCATCACATCAATGAGATTAATTTCAAATTACATTATTCTAGTTCACTGTGTGAAATTTTAGAATATTGATTTCATATTTTGAATAGGAATAATTTATATTATCAAATATGATAAACATAAATTATTACCATAATTATTAATAAAAACTATAAAAAGTATTTTCCTCAGTTTGGGTAAAAATGAGGTTACCATGGGGTTAAACTATTATGAAAAATGATGAAATGTCATAGAAACATGTTTAAAAGATAATTTATTAAAAATTTGAAAGGAATATTTTTTTTAATATATAGGACATTATTGGAATTTACCACTATCATGTAAATTATTTCCATTGAATATTAATTTATATGTTTTCAAGTTTACTATTAAAGAAAATTATTTTTTTAATTATATTTTTTTTATATTTTTCATTGGGAATGTATATTTTCCTAAAGAAAATATTTCAATGTTTTTTTAAGATAAATTTATTTTTTTGAATGATATTTTAAATAAAATTATTTCAAATAAATTATGTATAGTTTAATTTAAACAATCAATTTTCAATTAACAGTTTTTTACTCAAAAAAAAAATACCAGTTATTTTTCTTTTAAAATCATCCTCCATCTAATATGACATTCTACAAGGTCAGATATGATTAACTATGGTATGATTCAAGGATACAATTGATATTATTCATATTAATTGTTTCTATTTATGATGACAATATTCTTGTTAATTAATTTTTTCTTTCATGGGTTACAACATGATAGAAATCAATTTAATCCCATATCTTTTCAGGGGTTATTCTATGAGAAAATGATTAAATGATTATGAAACCTGACTCTTTTCCAAAGGTTATGATATGATGAAATATTTAGGAATCCCATTCCCTTTCAAGGATTATTATTTGATGAATTATTTATAATACATTGGCCTAAAAAAATTATTTTCATTATGTCATTGGTGGGATGAATATCAATGTTTGATAAATTGGGTAATGATTTGTATCTCATGTAACGACATGAATGGGAAATGAAGTAAACCTAGTTTTTAGGGGACTATTTTTACAATGATGGTGTTGTGAGTGAACCTAGACAAATATGATGGTTTGAGTTTTGAACCCATTCTATAATGATATAATTGGTAGTACATATTTAATAATATCTAAATGATGATATATATTTATGTTTATAGTATAATTAAATGTCATAGTCCAATGTTATACTCTCATGGACCATGTTAATTGATTTTATTTTTGTTTCATGTCTTCCAAAATGCCAAGATTTGTGCAATTTATAAATACTACGATATCTGATATAAAATTTATGGATTCCGTATGTTATATAATATTATCAGACACTTATTATCATGTTACGATTATCTTATTTTTGATATTTCACTTTATTACACTTACTGAGCATCGTAGATCACCCTTTTTATGTTTCCTATCCATAGGTTATGAAGAAAGATTTTATGTGTGGTATGTTTGTGAATATTACTAAATGGGGATATCTTTATTGGAGGTGTTGAAGATACTTCACCAAATTTGAATATTATATTCCCAATCTTATATACACTACAATATTTTGGTTATCTAGAATTTTGTGTGTGTGTTGTATTGAATAATTATCTAAAACCACATAATATGTATGGATGAAAATCGTGGATGGCTATAGTAATACCCTCATGGATCATATTATTTGATTACCTTATGATTCATCTCTTATCAAAGTCCATGATTTATGAAATAAATCATGTCTATAATCTATGAAATATAGGAAATGGTTTTAAAATTTTAATCCCATGTTATACTAGTATTCTCATGTTTTTTGGTCATCTCCCTTATTTACCCTTATAGAGCATCAACACCACACTTTATTATGTATCCATTCCCAAGGATATGAAGAGAGGTTTTATGTATGCTTTGTGAAAATAGGGTTATAGTTTTGGAGAAAATACTGGGAGATGATTTAGTTAACTTATGAACTGACTATTTATGTATCAATGTTTCCAAATATACTAGAACTATTTTATTATATCATGAATTATAATTTTATAAAATGAATATTCATAAAATATGGTATAATATATATGTATGAAAAGATAAGGTCTCTATAATATAAGAATTTTGGATGAGGAAAAGTTGATAAAACCTCAAAGATAAATTTTGAGACATGTTTTAAATTTTTTCATGTAATTTAACATAAGGCTTTTATATTTCAATACATTCTGTTTTTTTCACTAGTAAATTGATTTTATCCAATTAATTTATAATTTATTAAAAGTAAAAGAAAAAGATCATACCAATTTTTCTTGTGATGAAGCTAAATTTAAAATCCATTACATTAATATCAACATATAAATATAAGGAAATTAACTCTTAAAATAGAGAAACTAGATATATAGAAAAACTATTTTTATGAAAAAATGTTATTTTAACACCTATGTGTTTTTAATATTATATATCATAAACTTAAAAATAAATTTATATTTAAATAATTATATTTTTTAAAAATTATATTGATGTTATTATTTAAAATTTATTAATTTAATTGAATAGACAAAAAATAGAGGACATATATAAAATTATTCTTTGAAAATAACATTACCATTATCATGAACATTAACGTTACGCTTTGTAATAAATATTTTATTTCAAAAAAATGAATTTCCAATTATTCAAAAATATAAGTATTTTAGTGAAAATATAATAAATATATTATCAAATAAAATTTCTAAGGTTTATAAAATTTAATTTTAATAATTATGCAAAAAACAATTAAAACCCATTCTCGGAAAAATGTGTTTCAATGCTTAAAATTTAAATGAATTATAAAATTTTCAATGTCATTAAAATTAATGACCTAAATTTGTTTATTAACAAAATATTTATATAGATTCCAAATTAATCCTATATAGAATATCACCATTAATGTTTTTAATTAAAAACAATGAGTATGTTTTTTAATTATAATAAAATGTTACTTGTGATCTAAAATGATGAAAATAGGTTTTATATCTTCAAAATGATATTTGAAAATATATATATTTACAAATTTAATTTACCTTTTGTAAATTAAATGGTGTTATAGACTTTTACATCTTGATCATATATTTATAAAGCTGACAAATTTAGAATTGTTTTAAAAAGTGTGTTTTCGCTATTCAATTAAAAATCAATTTCTTTAAAAATATACCAAATATACATTTTAGGATAGTTTTTATATGTTTAATTAAAATATTAAATTCATTTTAACAATTTGATATTTTGATATTATAAAATTTATCATTGAAAGGAAAAAATATATATAAATAATAGCTTATTTTACTATAAAAAATTATTTCAAATCATTAGGTGTTGGTAATACTATTTTGTAGGTTTTTATAATTGATTAATATATTTTTATACACTTTTGGTTTTGTTATTTTTAATACTTACTTATATTATTTATCTAATATATCACAACTTCTTTTAGTCTGGTGTTTAATATAGGGAAATCATTCTATCATATTATTAATGTAGAAAAATATATTAAAAATACAAGGTGTTTATATTCATTCTCCATAAAATAAATAACATCCACATAATTATAATTATCACATAACAGTGTAAATAAATAATATAAAATTTAAATATGGTATAATTTATATATTTATAACAATATTATAAACTTTAAAATATATATTTCACCTTGAACATGCCTAACCCAAATATTTAGTTGTTCTCCATCCAATTGAGCCAAGAGTATATAATTCATCAGTATCAAGTTCCAAATTAAATAATTTTTTCTAAGGGGTGCTCTTTATCATTATTGCATTGATAGACTTTCATAATTGTTTTTTTGAAATGTTATATTATTATTCCAAATAATTTTCCTCTCTATGTAGATAAATAATACACAAAATTTATCTACTGTATGTAAAATATTATTTTTACAACTGACATTTCTATAATCATTATTTTGGGATAATATAGTCACACTTCTATAAGTTTTTATTAATAATATCAGCATATAGTCATTGATGTGCCGATTTTATTTTGTTATGAAATATTATAGGTACAGAAGAGTGGGATCTATAATGATAAAATACACCACTCATATTTCATGAGTGGATGATTGGTGTTCTTTACTCATCATCATTTTTATAAACCACTCGAATAGTTTTTGTTGTAGAGTCATTACCCTAAATTAGTTTTTACTTGTTTCAATCATCATTGTTATCTATTAAATTAGAGAATTTAATAATTTAAGGCCCATGGTCCACACATTTAAGACAGTGACTTATCGTTTGTAAATTTTGGATAAACTCTATTTTCTTTCCTCATGTCAATCACGATTTTCACATTTTTGTAGAAACATGTTTTTTATTCATTCCATTTTTAAAAATAAAAAATATCTATGTTAAATTAATACATATCTTGTAGTTCTTATTATCATATGTTTTTAATTAAAAAAAATCAATCACTCATTCTATCACCATATTTATCTCATAAACGTCCATAAGAATCTATTATTCTATTCTTTGGTATTTATAGGAACACAACTAAGTTCATGTTGTGAATCAAAATTCATGATACCTAATTTTAAATATTTAGAATGTTTCTTAATTTAGTTATTTTCTTTTTTGGATGCTTGTTGGGATAATATATGCATTTTACCTGAAACCAATAGTTTACATTGTCTCTACAGTCTTCAGAATTTTCTAAAAACCATAAGGAGTTAAATTTTTGTTAAAAACTATAAGATAATTTTTGTAAGATTATAACATAAAAAAATTTAACATTAATAATTATAATAATTAAATTTAAATATTACTACATTATATTTTTGCCCAACCTATATCACCCGTAGTTCGATATCGGTTTCCCTAGGCTGTGATATCTTATTTTCATTAACTGAGTTACTTATCATTATAAATCCTTTTTAATTTCCTAAAAATATAATATGATTAACTTAAGAATATCAACTAAGAGTGTAAAAATAGGTGTATTTTTTGACCACTTTCTCATGTACCAGATAATGATTGATTTATTACCTAACTCACGCTTTGATACATATTACCCCAAGATACATCAATGCTATAGAATGTATCCAATTTTAATGTCTAGATAGAGAGGTTATTTCAAGAAAAAAAACAAAACCTATAGTGTTTTTTGAAACATCATGATATTATCATATACTTAGAATTATCTATTAGACTTAAACATAGGGATTTCACTGAAGTTTTCTAAATCAATCCCCAAAATAACATAGTAATGTCAAAATTATTAAAACCTCCCCTGATTCCAATTGAAGTGACCCATATTAAATATAAAATAAATAATAAATTAGTTTCATTATTTAGATAATATATCTCTCAAACTATTGAATAACCCATGTACAAAAAGTTTTATTATCTTAAATATTTGATAAATGAACAACTTATTTTACAACACGTTAAAACTTTTCCTTATTATCAAGATAATATGAACCATTTTATAAACATCTATCATGATATACTCATCTTTATAACTTAGAGAAAAGAAGCATATGAAAGGGGTGAGCTTAGACTATTATTATGAGAAAACATATTATAATTTATAAAATCATAAATATAATGGTGAACATGAAGAGGGGATAAACATCTTATTAAAATATTTTAATGCCATCAATGATAATAATAATACATGGTTTAGAAAATTAATTATAAAAATATTATTAAGGAATCATAAATGTAACATCATAAATAAATATAGATATAAATAATCATAAATTTCATGATCAAGACATAAGAGTGAATAACATTCAAAAATAAGGTACAGCCTGAGAAAATTAATTATTATGAAAATTAAAATCAACTTTTTTTGTTGAATGAGGACATTCAATAAAGTAAAAACCTCTTTTAATGAATAAAATAAAAATTAAAAAAGTCTAATTTTTCTTCAATATTCCATTTCCTAATAAGAGACAAGATCAACAAGTAATTCATTAAGCTAGATCAACTAATGAGAAGTCACCCATTTATTTTCAGGACAATATATAGAAAAAATCATACTATTTATACCATAAAATGTAATCAAATTCAGTATTCCCAAAAAATGTGAAAAAATTCATTATGTTTGATGGAAAAAATCACTCTTGATGGTGTTTTTGGGTTTTTGTGTTTACAGAAAATGTTTAACGTTTCTAATAAAAGACATTGAAAAAGTATGTTCAATATTGTTCAGATTTTCAAGGAGAAATTACTCATAGGGATGGTTGGAAAATAAGTTCTAATGGAAAACATGATCACATAATGTAAAGAAGATCATGTGATCACATGAAGAAAATTATATTACATGACCACATAATATAATGGTGATCACATGTATAATGCCCCATTCTTTTCAAACATTAATATTACATATTTTTAGATGTATATTCATTATATTACACAATAATATTATAAAGGGCCATAGCATTTTTGTGCCTTTGGAAACATGTAAATCATCCCTCTAATTATGTTAAAGATATGAAACATCTCCCATAAATATATTCCCATTTTTTACTCATACATATAACCATTCATTATAACCATGGTAATAGAAACATAGTAAAGAGGGAGATCAGATGCACAATAATCGTAATCATGTAAGATATACATAAATGATATTCTGTAAGGATAAGATAATGATATGGGTATCTAAACATTATAATAACTTAAAAATTTCTTACCCAACCATTCATGTGAAAAAAAACATGAGTCATGGATTTAAACATTTACATTTCAAATGACATGAATCATTATAATGAAAATTAATCCTAACTCTATCATGAAACATAAGTTCATATCATAAATTCTTACTGAATAATAATAAGTATAGAAAACCAGTTCATATTTCAATGTTAACTAACAAGACACTTGGATCAAGAAAATTGACTTTTATCCCATTAGGGATTAAGAACATCATCTTGTTTACCCTAATAGATCAAGCACATCATCTTGTTTCCCCTAACAGATCAAGAACCTCAAATTTTTCCCCTTACTATCTGATGAGATATATTTCATTACCCAATTAATTATATGGAGATATTTTTACCACCCATTACTTAATTAAAACTACAAATATGCGTTCAATAGGACTGTAATTCATTAACCATATAGGAACCAATGTAAATAAATTAGTTTCATAAAAACATCATCATAACATAACTCATGCAAAATAAATCAGTTTCATAAGTTTCATTCCATCATTAAAATAAACCATTAAACGAAAAAAATATAATTATATACTCAGTTCATTTACCCATTTACAAATAAGTAAGAAAACATAATTTCAACTTAGACATAAAATTATTTTTTGAAAGATCACTTAGAATAATTCTTGTAGAAAATATCATTTCCTTAATGAAATCATTTTTTAAAGAGATACACAATTATAAAAAAAATATTCTCTTTTAATATAAAAGTGTTATATTTTAAAGGAATAATTAAGGAATTAAGGTTTAATGATGGTTGAAAATTTCATTCATGCCAAATAAGCTAAAAACATTCCTTCTATATATTTTTGTCTGAAAAGTCACAAAGAGACCTGTTAAAAAACACCAAACAATTTCATTTCTAATATTTTCAAAAAATTTAAAACATTCTGAAAAATAATTTTAAATATAATTAAGATAAGAATAAATATATTTTTTTAATTTTTTTAGAAAACATGGATGTTTTATATAAGCATACCCCAAATAGATATTTAAAACCAAACAATCCAGAATATTGATGGGATTGTTAAATAATCCATCACCATAATATAATCAGTAAATTAGTTTCTCACAAGAACTAAATAATATTATATGGATATAAAAAACCATAATCTGTAGTTTAAAACTAATAAAATACATTCATTGATAGTATATACACTGCAAAAAAGAAACAAGTAGTGTATATAGTAGGAGTCCCACAGGAAAAAACGAGAGAAAAATCCTTTACATAATGTCTCACATTTTCTAGTTATCTATAACACCTATTGTAATAAATATGGTCTTATAATTCATTGATTACATAACCATATTTCAATAATACCTTTTATGATTTGTTTATAACATCTTATCACCTGTTTATTAATAATTAATACCACTATTCTAGGTGATATCTCATTCATTTTCCATTAACGTTTCGGTTTGGAAGTCCTGGTACTTATACTTTGATAATGGTATCATCATTTAAAGAATACTTATTATGTTATATATATAATATATATTAATAAAATTAATCATTATCTCCACCAATGTGAAATATAGATGAAAAAAACACATCGCATCATGGAGATGGAAAGCGAAATGTACGCACGAGCAACATTATGATTTACCAAAATATTTGGTAGTAAAAAGATAGATATGATATTATATTTAATAAATTATATTTAATTAGTAAATATCATATTTAAACATTAAAACCATCATAACATCCACATATAAAATATAGTGATGGAAAATGAATTGTATCACTTTGTGGAAATGATAAATAGTATATACACAAGAGCAATGCTTTTACTTCCTGTTCGAAGTTAAAGGGGGTGTATAATGGTGTGTTCATAATAATAATAAAATTTTATAAGAATTGGGATTCATAATTTATTATTTTATGATATACATCATATATTTAGATGTGGTATATTAGATTAGAAGAAGAGATTGATCAGTTAGCGCCATATCCTCTTCTTCGAAACAATTCATTTAGATCTCCTCTATAAGATTCTAGAATTGGTCTTTTGGGTTGAAATGAAACTCTATAATGTGAATAAAGAAGTTTAGAATACATCTATAAGACATTTTGTTTGATATATAGGTCTCAATGTGGTGAAATGAGATGAGGGAGGATGTTTTTTTATATAATGAATGTGAGGGGGACTTTTGGAATTTCCCAAAATATTAAATTATATTAAATTAAATATCTATCCAACTACCTAAAAATGACATTTTATTTAAAGATAACGTGGTATGGGGTTTACATACCATATTAAAATAAATTTTAGACAATTTTTCATGTAATTTTAGACCATATCATTTCAACTAACCCTTTGTTACCATAATTTAATTCTAATTATAGTGGAAATTGTTTAGTATTAAAAGATAGTGATTATTACTTATAAGTTATCAATTAAACAAAAAAAATGTAAATTTATGATATTTTATCCCATAATTTATACCATTTGTCCTTATTTTTTATTTTTATTATTTTTAAATCTTTTCATAAACTATTAATTTAAAAAAATATCATTAGTGTAAATTTTTTAATAATTCGTCACATTGCCTTTGATAAAATCAATACAGAAAGATAAAATGAAAAACATTAATTCAATACTCCCCTAATATGTCATATTCACCTTTAAATTTCATGTATCACATTATTTAATTAAAAATATATATTACTTAATAATTTTAATATTACTTAATTATGTTTTTAATTAATTTAATATTTACTGCACCATCACTATATAATTATTTATGATAACTATCTCTTCACCAAAAAAATAAAATAAAACAAATTTTTGTATATAGAAATATTATATTTAAAAAAATATTTATTGTATATTTTATCTAATATTTAACACCTTAATAATAATATTATACTTATTAAAATTAAGAATATGTCATCTTGTCACTCATTTTGACTTAAATAATATCAATGTCATTTTCATGGAAAAGTATCCATTAAATAATTAAATTTCAAAATTTTGTTTTTATGGTATAATAAATGTAATAAAATAAAATTTTGTAATGTTTTAGAATAATATTACACTCCTTATCATTTTTAAACCAAAATTTCCTAGTTTAGCATTTATCATGGAACCAAAAATTACCAATGTTACAATTTATGCCGGTGAAAAATAAAAGAGATAAATTTAAAAAATTAAAACCATTTGATACAAAATATTTACTCCATTTTTAAAAATTCCATACATATATGTGGATAAAATTAACTTAAAATTAATCCCATAGACAGCGTGGGAAAACTTGTTTTTAAAATGAAATCGTTCAATAGATTGAAATATATTTATATCCAGATTCAATGAGAAATTGATTACGATGAACTAAATTGGATTAAATGATATGAAATTTATATAAATATACATTAAAAACAATAAAATATATATTTTACATTACAAATTATTCAGATGAAAATGTTGTTTTCTATTAATATTCAGTATTTATCACTATTCATTAAAACATGGAACTTATCATAAAAATACAAAAAAATAAACAAAATAAAATTTTTATATTATGATTTTATAAAATAGGTTTTATATTTTTAATATAATTTATAAAATTTTCAAAAATAGATTTAAAATAACTTCACCATCAAAAGGCGACAAAACTCTCGTTTTTAAAAAATACATGTTTTATGAATAAAATTGGATATGTTCTTATATCATGTATAGAAAACAAAAAGGATGAATGTTAATAATTATATTTAAAATATATTTTATTAATATATTCAAATAATAGTTTTTTGTTTATTTATTGGAATAAAACAAAGATGTGCCCATATAAATAGTTTTTTTTTCAGAAAAGAATTGCATTTTATTTTAAAAAGGGTTTTATTAATTGTTTACCAAAGAATTTATTATATTTATCTACATTTATAAAAAATAATTTCATAATTTAGTTAATCATATTCATTAACCCCATTCAATTTACTAGGTTATAATTTTTTTGTTTAAATAATTAAAATAATAATATAATATTTCATAGAATCTTAGTGTTTTATTTAATATAAGTCATCGATAAAATAAAAATAATTTTCATTTAAATACTAGTGGTGTTACATTATAACCCCTTAAAATGGATTTAATCCTAGAAATTTGCATCTTTTATCAATAGTTTAATACATTAAGTTTCCTTTCATAGAAACCCACATCGTAAAATTGAATACTAAAACATCATTCAAAAAAGGAATGTTTGCAACATAAAAATTACCCAAAGGAACACATAATAAGGTTTACACAACGGAGAACAAATGATGCAAGTAAAAACATTGACCTGGAAGAGAAATATAACAATCATGTTCTAATTAATATTGATTGATAACATATTTAATATAAATTTAATGATCACAATTTCATAATCTATAGATTCTTGAATAAAGGTCATTGATATCATAAGAAATGTTGGAAAAGGGAAAATTTATTTATGGAACCTTTTTTCTAATGTTTAATAATATTCATTAAAGAAATACCTACATGATTTCAAAATAGCCTCACCCTTTATTATTTCTTGATCAATTTCCACTTCATCTCTTGTTCCCAGAAATGATGGTGAAATTTTCTTTCTTGAAGTGTTAATAGATCATGATAACCTTAAAGAGAATGATTGGTTGTTCTTTCTATCTTTATCACAACACAAAATTTTGAAGAAGTTATGTAATATGTATAAATAATCATATAGATTTACGATTATTTAATCTTTAAAACCCCATAAAAAGATCAACATAAACTGTTCCATAAATAGTTAACCTTATATTCCCACTGAATGATTAAAGTAAAAAAACATTCAAAATAAGTTCACTAAATTAATAAAAAACAACATAGTATTGATCGTCTATATATCATAATGTAGCTTCTATTTTTCACATACCAAATATGTGAATAAATTTATAATTAATTCTCTTGAGACAAGTAATTACCATAAACCCTTATTGGAAACTTGAATTATTTCTCATTGCTAAGATTATTGGATATATTTATTAAGTCCAAAACATTTATAATTACCATTTCTAATAGAATAAACTACTTTAAAAAGAAATATTTACCATTTCTAGGGTAATTAGTAGCATCAAATTTACTTATTCAAATACAACATATCTTTATCTCATTATCCTAACATCACTCGTATATTAAGGGTTTTACTTCCCTTAATAATGTGTTCCCAAAAAATATCTTCTTACCACCTCAATCACTTTTTATAGTTACCGATAACATATACATACTCAAATCCTTCAGTAAAACCAACAATGGTCCAATATTTAGATGTTTTATTATTCTATAATAACATAAATTTAATTCTATAACATTATTATTAAATTCCATTACATAAACACTAAATAATTCCACCACTTTTCATACTCCACATTGCCAATAGTGTTCACATGAAGCTTCCATTTTTCTTGGGATTTAAGAGTTGGTTGATGTCGACAAGCATTATTATGCCTCCGATTTTATCATTTGTAAACTTAATTCGCAAATTATTTAAACTTGAAGATCAAAAGTATGGGCAGTTCATTATTTGGAATCCTATTTTTCTCCATTGAAATAACATACCTAATCAATGTCTTTAAACATTCATGATATTTATATCCTTACTATACACATTTAATACAACTCATAGTTCTATTCAAATAATTTCCCTGATTCTCCTTCCCATATTTATATTAATTTTATAGATGGGTTTTCATACCATTATTTGATTTTTTTGAGTTTTCCCGACACACAATATTTCTTTTTATTTCCATAAACATTAAAATGAATAGAATATCCAATTTTCATTTATACTTTGAGTTCCCATAGAACAATTTTATCATAGATACCGAAGTCTATTATGGATAACTCCATTTATAGAATTTGATTTCTACCACTAAATAATTGGACAACCATAATTTCGGTTGGATGTTAATAATAGAATCAGACATTGAATATCTTGAAAACTTTTCTTTGTAAGTAAGATAATTCTCTTCATCTTTTTTATTTAGCTCAACAAAATATTCTACCATTTTTACTAAGAATATAGGGAAATACTTACCAAAAAATATGTTCTTGAACTTTTCCCATTATATAGAGTTAATTCTATGTTGTTGCCTCAAAATATTTGATAAGATTCCATCATTGACCAGTTTGAACATCCAAATGGTAGATAGCCAAAATTATTTTATCTTGTCATGAATATTGGGGAATAAAAAATTTCTTTTTTGTGGTATTGATCCAAAAATCAAACACTATTAGTTGAAAGGACCCACTAAAATAATATGGATTCTACCTCATGAAATACTCAATAGAATATTGTTCCCCCATCTTCTCATTTGGAAGTCCAAGATGATTCATAGTTTGAGAATGTTATGTGATCATATGAGTACAATTTTTTTCATTCAAACTCCCAAATCATTCAGCAGGTCAAGGGGAAAATCATTGAATTTTTATTCACACTAATTATTAATTCTATTCATTTGACATTCATATATTGACTAATATAAGAAATTATATACTATAAAACACTAATCATAGTGGTATGATCACATAATCAAAGGACAACGCTTATAAAAAATCAATATATGAAACCTTAGGTTCAATCGGAGGTTATTAATGAACATTATCGGAACTATAGTATTAGAAAATATAAATAGACTTATTTTTATTGATATTACTATGATTTTGAAATACATGTTTCTAAAGGATGACTAAAAATTTTATCTGAAACTAGCTACAATGACCCAGGACATTGAAACATTGGTACTACATATTTTCTGATTAATATTAGTTATGTTACACAAAAATATTCTAGTGTACCATAACAGTATAGTGACTTTATAATCATGGAAAAAAATTTATAATTTGGTGAAATATCATCAATATATCCCATAATGACTTTCACCTTTAGTACTAATACTTAAAACATTTCTTTATAACCAAGGGAATGAAACCTTATTAAATAGTGATATTTTATGCCCAATAAGGGTAAATATGGAAGATGTATATTTATAGAACACTTTATGCATAATAATAATATATGTGTATGTAAACAAGAGAATAACTTACAAATTTCATACCCATATTTAATGGGACATAAACATGTCTCATGGAATAAAAAATTAACATTTCAAAATACATGGATCATAAGAATGAAAAATTCATAATAAATAAATAATGAAATGAAAGTTCATATAATATATGTGAGTGAAATACTAATAAGTATACAAAGCCATTTAATATTTTATTTTTAACTACCAAGACTATTAGAATAAGTACATTGACTTGTCTCTTATAATAGATGTATCACATCGACTTGTAAACCCAAACAAATCAAGAACATCGACTTATTTTCCCTATCAATCCCACGAAATATAATTCAATACCTAGTTAATTATATAGGGATACAGGTACCACCCATCACTTAGTGAAAAATATATATATGTGTTCCACAAGATGGAAAATCATTCAACATATCTGAACCCATGTAATAAAATGAGTTTCATAAAAACTTCAATATAAAATAACAACTAGAAAATAAATAGGTTTCATAAAAACAAAACATTAATAGAATTAATAAAAATGGTATCCATAGATCATGTCACCAATAAATTATATTTAATAGAAAAATAATTTCATTGTAGATAGAATTTTTTTTGACATATCACATGAAATAACTATTGAGTAAAATAACATTCCTTTATGGATTTTTTTTTTCAAATAAGACCACAATTATAAAGAAAAATAATTTCATTGAAAATAAAATTATAATTTTGTAAAGTATGTTTCAAGGAATCATATGTCTGGAAGGTAGAAAATTATTTTCCTTTTGTATAAGTTAAAAAAACAATTTTCCCAATATTTTTGTCAGTACATTCACAAATAACATTTTTTAGAAAATGATAAAAAATATTCATTTCAAAACAACTCCTAAAAGGTAAAAATAGATAAATATAACTTTAAATATTCATTAAATAATATTAAATTTTTTATTTTTTAGAAAAAATTTATGTGGAATATAAATAACCCCCAATATATATTTAAAGTGAAATAACCCCGAATAATGACGAAATTTTGTATTAAACCATTACATCATTGTAATCAATTGAGTCTTATTACCCATGAAATAAAGAAAATTATATTGATATAACAATACCATAATATTTTTTTATTAAACTCATAAAATACATTCACATGCAGTATATGCACTACATGAAAGAAACATGTAGTGTATAAGGCTTGCGTCCCATAAAAAAATTGAGAACAAAACCCAATACCCTAAGTATCACCCTTAATTCTTCTCATTAAAACCTCATATATTGTAAATTTTGATTTATTAATAATTAATTACATAACCATATATCATTCCTACCTTTTACTATTTTTTTTATAAAATCTTATCACTTATTTATTAATAATTAAAATCATTGTTCTAGGTGATATCTACTTCATTTTCCAGGCATGTTTTGGTTTAGATGTCTTGATCCTTATACAATGATCATGGTATCATCATTTCAAGAATAATTATTATGTTATATATATCAAATATATTCATAAAATTTATAATTATTACCACCAAAGTTAAATATATATTAAAAACAAATCACAACACATCATGGAGATGGTAAGCCATAGGAACGCACGAGCAAAGTTATAATTTCCAAAAAGATCAAGTGGTAAAAATGTAAATATTATATTATAATTCCCAAAGTATAATTATTATATATATATTATATATATACATTAAATCCATCATAATTACCACTCATAATATATGGTGACAGAAAACAAATTGTCTCACCATGTGGAGATGGTAAACCGTACGTACGCATGGGCGATACTTTCACTTCAAGTTCAACATGAAAGGGGAAGTTTTATGTTGTGTAAATAATTATAATAAAATTAAATAATTTTGAGTATGATGAAGTTATTATATAATAATCTATATCATAGGTTTAGATTATTTATAGATGAGTAGAAAAAGTGAGTAACCAGTTAGAGCAATTACCACTTCTTTGGAACGAGTCATTCTGATATCATTTAAAGGACTCAAGAATTGTTAATTTGGGAAGAATGAAGCCTCTATAATGTGTATAGATAATTTGAAAAGATAAGTTTTTAGAGTTCAGTTGACCTATATGGATCAATGTGGTGAAATTAGATGGGGGAAGAGGCATCCTTTTAAATAGAAGGTGAAGGGAAGTCATGAAAATTTTCAAAATATTAAATTTTAATAAACTAAATATCAATCCAAATACCAAAATATGGAAATTTATTCAATGATAATTTGAGATATATATTTAATCCAATATAAAAATACATTTTATAAGAGTTTTGGGGAAATTTTAAACACTCTCATTTTTATTAACACTTTGTTAACATATTTTAATTTAAACTATCAAAACAAAATTTTATATATTAAAAGAAAGATATGTTTACATATAATGTGTCAGTTGAACCAAAAAATTGTCCATTTATGATATTTTAGACAATAATTTATCAATTTTTTATTAATTTTTGTTTATTACTATTTTTAAGTAATTTAATGAAATATTATTTTCATAAAATATCATTTGTGTCAATTTTTATACCATTCAATATATTGAATTTAATAAAATCAATACAGATATATTACCTCAATAAAAGTCACTATATAATGACCAAAAATTAAATATTCACCTTGAAAATATTTTTTAACGTTAGGTAATTCAAATTATATTTCATTTAATATTTTTAATATCTTTTAATTGAGTTTTTTATTAATTTAATAATTATTGAATCATAATTGTGTAATAAGTTTTTATAATTATTTATCCACAGAAATTAAAAATAATTAAAATCATTTATATAATTTTATTTTTATTTAATTTAAATATTTATAGTATATTTTATATACTATTTAACTCTATAGTAATAATATTATACTTCTTCAAGGAAAGAGAGTGACATTTTGTCATTCCATATAATTTTAATAATACCTTGGTTATTTTCATGGATACATGTCCATTAAATAATTAAATTTCCAAAAATAGGTTATAAGGTAAGAATAGAAATCATACAATAAAATTTGGGTAGGTGTTGGGGTCATTTTATATTCCTTATCTCTTTATTTGTAACCTATATTACCCAATTTACCATTTACCATGGTAGCAAAAATTTCCAATGTTACTCTTCATATTAATCTAAAATAAAATGGAACAATTTACTAAATTTGGAAAGTATAATTCAAAAAATGAAATCCAATTTTCAAAATAAAAAATAATAATTAGGTAAATTTAATATAAAATTAATTCCTTAAACAGGGTGATAAAACATGTTTTTAAACTGAAAAATTCAAAAAGATTAAAAACTTTTAAATCCAAATTCAATGTTAAATTTATACCAATAAACTAAATTGGATAAAATGATATAAAATGGATTTATTTATACATTAAAAAATTGAAAATATAATTTATCACTATGAATTACATACATGAAAAATATTTTATCAACTAAAATTCTTTGTTTTTCACTATTCTTCAAAATAAGAAACTTATCAAAAAAATATAAAAAAATAAACTAAAGTAAATATTGATATAAATATTTAACATAATATTTTTATTATTTCAAATAAAATTTATAATATTATTAAAAACCATATTGAAATTATGAATGACAACAAAAGGAGAAAAAACTCTCTTTTAAGAAAAATACATATTTTATGCAAAATACTGGATTTGTTATTATATCTGGTATATAAAAATTATAATATAAATTTTAAATATTATATTGAATATATAATTTATTAATATATACCAACATGATTCGTTTTATTATTTATTGGTACAAAACACACTTTTGATAATTTTCATAGTTTTGTTTTCAGAATAACATTTTCTTTTATTTTAAAAAGGGTTTTATAAATTGGTCACCAAAAAATTTGTTATATATAAATTTATAAAATATTTTCATAGTTTAGTTTCCAATATTCATACCCTCCATTATAAATTCTAGGTTTTAAATTACTTTTTTAAATAATTACATTAATTAAATGATGTCTCATAGAAACTTCATGTTGCATGCACACAAGACATCAATGAAATCCAATTCTATTTCCTTAAAATATTAGGGTGTTGAAAAATGATTGAGTATGACTAATTTATTGTTATAATAGTCTCAATATGAAGTTAAGAGGACAGGTAGTCACTCAGAATTTAGAAATTAGTAGATTTTCTATGCTATGGATAAGAAAAAGCAGATCTTTTGACAGCATAAGGGAATCACATGATGGATGTTATGTGATTGAGGAGGGATGTTTCTTTAGTTTTATCAATTTCATGAAAAGAGTGGTGGTATCATTATTTTGGTAGGTGTGAGAGTTTAGGTAATGATGGTATTTTATAGGGGGTATGAAAAATGTGGTCTTTGATGGAATTCATACAAACTTATGAAGGAAATGAAAATACATGATGATAAGAAGTTGTAAGAGTTAAGGTAAAATGTATAAGATGTGGATGAAATATCATGTTTTTTGAGTCAATTTAGTTAATTTATAACCATAAATAGTCAATTAATTCATTACTATAAATATTTACTAATTATAGTTTATTTCATCAGAGATTTGAATCGGGATACAAGTGATCATGTAAGTTATAAAGGGTTATACAATTCATGAAAAAAGTAACCAATTGATGTTATTTTTAGCTCTTTTATGATAATGGCACAAAAAATATACACCACTTTAAGCATGAACCAACTCATATAAAATCATCATAATATTGTACTAGAGGCGAAATGCATCAACTTGAGTAGAGAGGGAACAATGTTCTTTTAAACTGTGATTATTTGCCTACTAGGTGGGATAGTGAGTTCTATCCAAACATTGTATCATAAGTGTACTATAATTGACTTTTTACATTGAGAAATTACAATAGAATTATCATTGGATGATTATTAGGGAAGGAAATAAAATTTAAATTTATATTCCTAATGCATATTTTAGTTTTTATGTGTTCTTTTGTACTGGAAAGGTAAAAAAGAAAGTTATTTTACAAGGAAAGAAATCCATAATGTGGTTTCTATTTTAATATTTGAAAACATGATTCACCACACCTCTCAGGGTAATTAAATTGATAAGGTGAAGAATTGGTAATAGTGGAAAATTTTTATGTTATAGTTTCACTCTTAGTTGTTGGGATGGGTGTTATTAATAATAATGGGATTATAATATTTTATGGAAATAATTTTCAATTGTGGTTGAATTAGATAAAAAATATATTATATCTATAGGAATTAATGTTTTTATAGTATATTTTTTCATATTTAGAGAAGTATGGATAATGGAGCTCTCTAAAAAGTAGATTGGAGAGAATTGGATGTTGACACTAGAGGAATCAATTACTTATTGGGATCCTTATATAACAGAATCTATACAAAATTTATATCACGTAATCCATCATATTCCATGTGTGAAATGTATATAAATATCTACATTATTGATTCAAAAGTTATATAAACCCTATTAATGCTTCTATGGAACAAGTATGAGGACCCAATGATGAACCCTAAAAATTATATTGGTGAATTATTTGATCATCTAAATGTTGTTCTGGAGGACATGCATGGTATCCTGGATATACTTGATGATTTATGTATTATTAGGTGCATATTGATAATATTTCCACACCAATTCAATCCATAAGCCAGTCTAGTTCATGATAAGGATGCGAAATAGGTTATGTTGAACAATTTTCACAGGACCCTAATCATATATGAAATGAGAAATGATAATAACTAGTATTTAGAAAAAGGGAAGTCTAAGGAGGTCAAATTATAGGCCATGAAGAAGTTCATAAAAGAGGATGACTAGGAAAAACAAGAGGAAGATGAAGTTAGGATATTCCTTTCCTAAAATATTTGATGTGGAAAATAATTTTTAATGAAAAATTTATACAAACATGATTTTTAATTTGGAAGGTTGGTAATGTTATAGAATATTTTCATATGGATTTTCAATATAATGATTAGCATTATGATAAAAATCCTTTTATAAATTCTTCATATAATGATAAAAGTAGGTAAATAACTAATATAAATTTATTTAAAAAGAATAATACAACATCTTAAGAAAGTGAATGTTGAAAAGAAACCCAGGTAGAAGAAATTGAAGACTGTAATGATCCCGAAGAAAATGTTATAGTTTAAATTATAAGCAATTCCTAGATAATGGACCTTATATAAAAGGATGATTTTATCTTTAGGTTGAGTCATTAGTTTCTACAGAGGAAGGAGATTTTTGGAGAAAAAAATTTAAAAAACTGAAGGGAGTGGTTCAAGATGAAAATAAATCTCTATTGAAATAATAAGAATAAAAGTAAAAGGTAAACTAATAACATAATATTATAAAATCTAAACAACCAAAAAACATTTAGAAGGTTGTTGAGTACTAGATCAACATTTTCAAATAGTGAAGGGTTATCAGTGGTTTGACTAATATAATGAAATATCAAGTCAAATGTATCGATGAACATTATGAGAATTTTTTTTATCCAATGATGAAAAATATAATAACCAGAAAAAATTACAAATAATGATACAAAACCTGAAATAATGTAACATAGTAGATATAAAAATGTAAAATATAGTATTGATGTCATTTAAAATAATCAAAGGATTGGTAGGAGAAGAATATTCCACCGAAGAATGAAACAATTTTTATGAGGATAGATTGAAAATAGAAATGAGTGTTGGTTATTTACAAACCACATAAAATATATCAAATGTAGAACATTTATTTGGATAAGAATCAAAATTATATGATATAGACAACCCAAGTTACAAATAGTTGTATAAGAAATGGCACATTTAAATGCACAAAATATCATGTGTTATTTTTGTGGATAGATAGGGAATTTCTAGAATGTATTTCTTATAAAAAATATGCACTAAAGATAAAATGATAAAAAAAATGAATTTAAATTGAGCACAATATTCCAGGAATACATTTTATTGTCACTATTTTTGGTTCATAATATTTGGAAACATGGAAAAATATTTATTATAGTTAATGCAGCAGAATGAATCGAGGGAGACCCAAAGTGATTCTACATCATATATCAAGGAATTATCGAATGAACAAGAATTTAAAAATATATTTACAAACTTTTGAGATATATATGGTCCATTAAATTTTATAGAAGATCAATAATTCTAGTAAAAATCATGTACTAGTCAAAAACATCGATCAAAAAGGAAAGAGCTAATAAGATAGTTGCTGTAGATAGTTCATTAATAGATTTAGATCATGTTGGTGTATAAATCCATGATAATGGTTTCATGTTACAAATAACATGAAGTAAATTTTGTTATTACAGGAATTAGGTTTGATAAATAAGGTGTCATCAAATTTTGGAATAATGAAGGCCTTAAGATAATTGGCATAAAAATCAATGTCTTGGGGAAAAGATATGAGATTTTCATTTTTCATGGTTACAGAAGGTCTAAATCACCACTTGATCAGTTTAAATAATCTATGTGACTTGGTTAATTACTTAATAATTACCAAAAATGTTTGTATCTTCAAGGGAAAATAAATTATAATTTTGATGCAAGGGACACACATGAAGGGAAATCTGTCCCTGGTGAGAGGAGAAGATGGTATATGATTTTTTATCTATGGAAGATTAGAATAAATTATGTCAAAACATTATTGGTCATTTGATACAACATTCCTTGTTTTATATGGTTTAATGTAATAGTGATCATGATCTCCTTAATCAACCCATGATTTGACACATATATGTAATTATTTCTAATAAGATATGATTATTCACAATACATATAAGGATGTGAAATGGAAATTGAGAAGAGGGTATGAGTTGTTTAATATTGATGTCTATATAACTACCTCACCATGATAAATTAATGTGAAGAGATACTATCTTTTATTCATTCAGGATTACAATTAAATAAATTTAATATTCATCTATGGTAGTAATCATTGATCCCAAGAATAAGGAGTGAAATATCTCAATATTTTCATGATGAATTTTTTTTCATTCTTTCATTCATTCAAGTTCCATTAATAAATTTTGTTTTTCAATATTATAATCCCAACATCATAGTGGACATGGAATTGGCTACATATCAATTTATCCTAAAAAAACATCACGATAGTGCACACCATGTATTTTACTTTTGATAATTCTATGTTTTAATTTTGGGATAGAGAGTCCATGTATAATGACTTTGGGGTTTTTGACCAAACTGAGATTCTTTATTTTGTGGGGGGGATTTCAACATTAACATGGATGGAATAGCTAAGAAGGGACACAGTTATCTCTTGTGGAATGAAATTCTGGAATCCATTTCTTTCATGTACTATAATGGTCTCTTGGACCTAAGATAATAAGGTGATCACTTCAACTTGTTTAATATCCATGTGAGGAATAACCAAGCAGTGTGTCGCATAGTTCCTTTTTTGGAAAATCTGAATGAAATTTCCGTATTCCCATCTGTTTAGGTCTTTAACCTTGTTTGAGGTATCTTTAATCATTCCCCTATTGTTTTGTCCCAATTTATCAGATGATATAGTATAGTATGATTTCTTTTAACCTTTATATTTATATAAAATCTTGTGTATCATCAGGTGGTGGTACATTATGGAAAAAACCAGTGCTATGATGTTAGTTAACTTTCCTACATATGTAGATCTAATGGATCAAGGAACACCTACAATCTTCAGATGGAAACATGAACCCGTGATTTCACCTCTTAGAAATGATTAAAGATAATATTGAGTATTTAGAGATCATGTTTGATAACTTCTAGGATGTGTAAATCTTCAACGATATCTCTTTAAATAAGAACACCATGGAAGATATTATTTTGGAATAGAAGGAATTGAATCATGAAAATCTAGGATTAAATGTTTAATTAATGGATTTAAGAACACATAATTTTTTAATTTTTTTGTGAAGGAAAGGTATTCGTTTAAAGGCATAACATTTTCATAGATGAAGAAATCTTACTGGATAACTGTGTTGTGGTTAGAGGTGTGGCTATTCTCCTCTTACAATATCTTTCTTGTAGTTTTCAACCTTTGCAAGAAAAGACGCTATCTAAGGGGTAATACAAATATTATTTATATCATCCCTTTAAGGATTTATATACAAATGAATATGTCCCTTGAATATATGATGGTGGAGTAAGGGATTTTTGAGTTGATGTTTAGCCTCAACCCATAATGTTTGGTCAGACCTGATATCTTCCCAGGTTTATTATATCTGAACTAATGGAACTTGGTTATTAGTAACCTTGTCGATACAAAAAAATATTTCATTTAGGAATTCTATCACTCTCAGATGTCTATATAAATGACCCTGGTTTTAATTTCAAAGGTTAAGGGTCCTTCTTCTCTCTATTCTTACTATCCTATAATTATGTGAAATTTTCCCAAAAATATCATACACACTATTATAAATAAAATATTTTCAATGAATCTACATTTTCTAGACATTGGTTATCAACATGGATTCTTTATTGGTAGATATATAAATAAATATATCAGTTTGGAACAATAAATGATAAGAGATATAAATTTAAAGGCTATTAGATTGAATTTCGTTTTTAATATGGGCATAGAAAATGCTTAAAATGGACTAGAACATGGTTTTATTTTAAATGTACTACAATGGATAGGATTTTTCCCTTGGTCATACGGCCTTCTGTACATGTGGGTTATGTCTACCTATCTTTCTATATCATTCATGAAAAATAACAGAGGGTTATTCAAACTGGTTCTTGTAAAGGAGGGCTAGTTCCTCAGAAATATAACTGGGTATTTTTAGAGTTATTTTTCAGATATACTAACTATGTACACATATATATCAAATATGGATTCATATTCAGCACCCAAAAAAGATGGATGAAAAGATTACATGTTGTATCTGCAACTATAAAAGGGATTCTTATCTTTTAGTGGTCGAATAATAGTGGTTAATAGTGTATTTACTGTGATACCCCTGTGTATTTTATCCATTTTCAAGGTTTCTAAGGCTGTCATATGTAGAATTGAAAATATACATTCTAAATTTATTTGGTATGGGAACACGGGTGTAAAGAATTATTAGAAATCATGGTCTCAGATGGTGAGGCCAATATAGGAGGGTGTCATCAATGTAAGGATTGTTTTCGGTGTGATGCATGCCTCAAATGTAATGATGGTGTAGGAGGTGATTGAAATAAGAATGTTTTGTGGTAGGATTGTGGATGAAAATATGAGTATGTATTACAGAATCTATGAAGAAACTCATCCCTCCATTGCTTGTTGGTTCATCTACACATACTAGCTCTCCATCTTCACTCCTGATGGATCGTTAGTAGGGGTCAATATCCACTTTTGGAAACAAAATTAGGAAAATTACTTTATAGTGGAATAGGTTTCCCTATTCCAGATTTATATTTTTTAGAAGTGAAAGCATTCCATGGATTCTTTCATAAAATTTTGGATAAGGATCAAGAAAATCTCATTGAACACATTGATATTTCTATCAACATTGATATTTGTGTTTTCATAGGTTACTGATCGAGTGGTTTTTATAGGAAGCATTATAGATAGTGGTTATTTAAACTTTATAATGTAGATAAATGGGGAAGAGTTATTTGGAATAAATATACCTCGGTTAAAATCCACTTCATAGTTAAAGATATCCATAACAAAGCATTATCAACTGAGTAAAACATAAAGGGATTAGATATGAGTCTTTTGTAAAAGTGAAATTGTTGTGGTAATCCTAACGAGGAGTCCTCGACTCAATTTTTCTTCAAAGGTAATTGGTAACACATGATATATAGTATGTTGGGAGAGTTTACTCGTCTTCTTTTCCCAGAAACATTGGGTGCTCTATTTTTTGACATATGGTTTCATGGTGAAGAGAGAAATATTACTAAATATTAGGTGAGATAAATCATTTTTTCCGGGGGTGATAGAGTATTTAGAAGGACCAGAATAAAGAAAAAATCGAGGGTTTCTCTAGGATCACATGGTAGTTGATCAACATGTCTTAGTTTTTATGAAAATGGATGGATACCCGTTCCCTAAGGATCCTCTTCAGCTCCATCACCACACCTCCATTTCCTAATGGTCTTTAGGGGAATTGGGATTGTTGGTATTATCACTAGAGTGGAAAAAAATTAAATATGAATAATTCTTATAGATTGGGAATGATTCATGGTGGAGGTACTTTTTGGGTTTCCAAACGTTCTTTTTTCTTTAATGTTAACTGCCTTATTTCGTAGAGGAATCTTCCATCTGGTGTACATAAATCCAATACTCATTGATTTAGAACTTTTTAGTCAGAAAAATATCATTTTGGGTGTGGTTGAAACTGACTCTAAAATTATTTATAACTCCTATATTTTTCAATGAGTTACCCCATGGGTGATCTCCAACTATATTCATAAGCGAATATGACAAATTAAAAACTACATGGAATTCCTTCATACATGGAGTGAGGGTAATAATGTTGCATAGTTTTTGGCTTCCAAGGCCTTCAATGGCACATCGTTTATTTTTTTCTCCAGTTTTTCTTTCTTTTCCACCTAATGGTGTTGAATTTTTCTAAGGTGATGCTTTTTGGATCCATTACTTCCCCCCTATAGTTTTTTTATATTCCCTTTTACTTCAAACTTTTTCTATGTTTTCTCTCTTTATAAATTGTGATGATACCGACATATCATGTTTTTGTGTGTGTTGATAACGCATAAAAATAAATATTTTTATTCTAATATATTTAACTTAAGTGTTTCAATTTATAATTTAATCAAAGGGATTTAACTTAAGATCACTCTTTGAGTTTATCTTACACGATTTAAAATATTAAATCTATAGAAAAGAATTTTATTTTATGAGAATCGAAAAATATATTCAGCCGACACAGAATAAAAAAAATCCATGTTGGCTATTTATCTAATATGATAGAAAATATCTGGAGATGTTAATATACTAGCTACCACATTATTCAAAATTTTACATTTCAGTTAGAGTTCAGTTACAAGAAGTTGTTATCTTATAGATAGGTTTCTCATAAAATATTATATCATGATAATTAGAAGATGTTTTGAAATTAAAGTATCACACATCAATAACATATTTTACACACACAGAAGAATTATTCTATACAGTGTTGAATTCATTTTATCTTATGCATAATATAATTCAATCATATGATTTATCTAACAATTTCCTTCAAAACATTATCTCATGATAAAATTACTATAAATTAGATATCTTATGTAGATATAATTGTTATGTATAATTATACGATTCCTTTCAGAATATCAAGACATGTCATATCATTTTTTTAGTATGTTTTAGAGAAGGTAGTATCCATGTATGGAGTGATCATTTTTTATAAAATGAAAATTTAAATGAATATAAAGATCCGAAGAATGAGAAGTTATTTGACATAGATAATACAAATGTATTTTGTATATTTGGAATTAATGAATGCATTTCATTAATAGCCTTTATTATCAATAGATTATCAATTTTATCATTGTTATTATCTTATATCCTTATGTTAAAAATCAATCAGGTCATATAAAAGGAATAGTTAGCTTCTGAATTAGAATAGAAAATAGTAAAGAGAGTAGAAATGAAATAGATATCAATAGTAATGAAAACAAACATAAAAATACTCAGATAATAATTCCAAAAAAACATCTACATAGAAATGATCAAATACAAATGATTTCATGCTATAGTTATTGTTTTATTAGTTACCCCAAAGATCATCTAGATTTATATCATGAAGACACTAATCTTCTTAGGTTGTATTATTGACTACCTTCAATTAATTCTTTCTATTTGGTGCACCAATAGTTCTATAAAAGATTATTATTATAATATTTTACACTTGTAAGAGTGAATTTTAAGTAAATGGGAAGATATTATAAGGGGATATCCCAAATGAATGATCTTGAACATTTTTAATAAGTAATGACTACTTGTAATCGGATTGGAGCCATCATAAAATGGGTAGTCATAGTAAAACTCACGAAAATCAGGGAGTAGTGTTTTGGTGGAGTGGATTGGTGGACTTATGTTTCACAAACAACTATAAATATATTTTGGTCAATCTATTTCCATTAAAATTTTAATATTTCTCTTACTCTTTTCATTATGTAAATGATTTTAACAAATATAAAATGAAGAGGTTGGTTTACAACAAAGAAAATTCTAGGAACTCGATTCACCCCCTAAAGAATTTTCAGATACCCATTCTCTAAGAAAATAATTGGTATCAAGATCATTAATATTGAGCTCTCTACTGTTAATGTTTGAATTCAAACGAACAATTTTTAAATGGATTCATTGGCTGATAATTAGGATGGTATTCCCACGGTTATATCTCATTACATTAATGGTGAAATTAGGGTTGCTGGAAGGCTTAAGTGACAATTTATTAGAAGAATACTAGTTTAATAGATTATATTAAAGTATTAAATCACTATGTAATACCAAGGATAGAAACTAAAACGAGGGTTGCTACAATAAAAGTAGACTATGATCTAATTTATAAAACTATTAATGCAATAATATGTGGGTTAGTAATGAATGAGTTCAACTAAGTACCACAATTTCCAAAAAAAACAAGACATGTGGAATATTATAGTTGTACCTTATGAAGATACATAAAATGGGAAGGTTCTTAGATATGATACTTCTAAACTCTAGTTCCACACATTAATAATGGTTGAAGGAGAAAGTATTACACAATTAAATTGAATTCCCACTAATATTGTGATTAATGTCACTAATCATGGAATACCAATCAATGATCTTGAGAAAGAATTAAATGTTCTATAATTATTACCACCCAGGTGGAGTAGAATCACAACTACCATCAGATAATCAATAGAGGTCATGAATTGGAAAATAAAAATCTCATTAGAACTCTTAGGATGTACAAAACTAAAATGAATGCTTAATCTATATAATATAAATTGGTAAAGAAAGAAAATATTTCCTTGATCATTTAATGTTACATCCCATTACATTTTTAAGTGTTTTCCCATTTATTTTAGTATCCAATGATTGGATATTTTCAAGGGTTATTTATGGTGATTTTATAAATTTTTTTGAAGGTTGATAGGTCTAATAATGGTCTACACATGGTTTAATCATGGTTTGACAAACCATAAACCCTAGAAAGTTGGGGGTTAAACAATCTATGCAAGATTGAACTAACCTTTCTTCCAAACCATGGAACTCTTCCTGGGGCCTCATTTGGTGATTATGGTGTGGTTCGTGGTTTTTACTAACCCTGTGACCTGATCAACGAAAACCATGTGAGTAGTAATTAATGATTCAAAAATTGTAATTGAATTCTTAAAACACCCCGAATTAACCCTAAACTCTTCCCACTCGAACCTAAATCTATCATTCGTCTTTAATGTTCCCCAAGTGGCATTTTGTCTCTCCAAACATCATATCATTATGAATCAAAGCATCAATAAAAATAAGGGTCTTCTCTTATGTTGAGTTCTTTTCTTCTTGATCATAGATTTCCCATATTCTCTTGATTCATTCTTTAAAGTAGTTATAATTGCATATAATTTCATTGTTATATGGATTATTGATGTAGAATTACAGATCTAGGATCTCTTATCTCTTCTTTTGAGATTTATCATGATATGGCGATCTTCATCATAGGATACAGATCTTAGACTAGTTTTTTTAGGATTCCAAATATTCTATGTAAGTGTTTAGATTATTTTATTTCATATTGTAATTGATTATTTCTTAATAATTCGTATATAAATGTTTCTTAAATCATAATTCTTGTTCTATTATTTTTGTAAAATTACTTATAGATGATTATTTGACCCAAATCTATTTGAATTGAACATGTTATGACTTAAATTTTTATTATCATGATCCATTACCAAATGTTATGAATTTTTTAAATTCTTTGTTTGTTTCAATTTATTTCAAAAAACATTTAAAGGCTATTTTGGTAAAATCGAGGGCCTTGACCCATATTAATATTTCTAAATTGAAATTCCATATTATGAATGATATTATTTGAGCTATTTGATGTTTTATAAATATTTTCAAATGATTAAATTTTTTAAATGACTAAAAAACCTCTTTTAATGATTGAACCTTGTTTTGAAATTGGAATTCTTCATTTTTTGAAATAAATGATTTAATCACATGGTAAGAGGGTGTAAATGCATGTTTGAGATGTTATATAACCTTATAAAAGTATAATAATTTTTTTAATGCATTAGGGCTTCATTGAAATAAATATTTCGTTTAAAGTCAAGATTGGAAATATAATTCTGACTTTTAAAATAATGTGGGTATGATTACCCTTTTTGGATGTTTAATTGTTTAAAAGGAATTGATTGGAATTTATGATTCTTGATGAACCAGTAGGAACATTATGATGATAATATATTATATTTCTAAATTACTATAACTTGTCTGATTCTTATATGTCACATTTCTTAATGTTGATAACAGTGTTATTTACATCATGGGAGATTGGGGATGAGTATTAGATGTGATAAAAGGCTATGAAACCATGATTGATATTGACAGGGATCCTCATGTGATCATCATAAGTTTATAAAATCACCCACTTATTTTGAATAGTCATGGGAATTTGGATAGTTATATTTGATCACCTAGATATATTATTCATTCGTAAATAAACATCATGTATAGTGGATCCATAGACAAAATTAAAGGTTTAGGTTATAGAAATGTCGATAGGAAAGAAGGGGTTTGTGGAACCGGTTTTCTTGAGACACATGTGGTTAGATGTAAGCCCCAAAATAAATAATGTATCAATTGGAAAAACTATTCTATGGTAGACTCACTATCATACATAGATTGTACCCATGACATCTAAATACTTCATACTTGACACAAGACATAATTTTTTGGGACAACTTGGATGAAAAGTTTCCTTTATTGATTTTTATATTTACAATTTTTAGGCACCTTTACTCTATTGTTTTGGATCTTGTATTACATTTGATATCCAGTGAATATTCTTAACTATTCATGATTATCTGACTCTAGATTGTGAAGTGGTTTTCAACTAAATTCAATAAAATATTTAGTTTCTAATTTGTAAAATAGAATGTTTTAGAGGTTTTTTTGGATATATGATTTTTTAAAGTTTAAGTATATATTAGTAAACAAATTTTAGACTCAGTTTATTGTACTCCACTTTAATCATGTGTGGCTTACCATGATGTAACTGTATATATATTTTTTTGGAATCTTACTAGGTACATTATCTCTCACCCTTACTGTACAAATTGGTATTTATATCCATTAGGATCTTATATCTGATGTTTGTTCTTTCACATTCATTTTTGGGTTCGATATAGGTTGATAAGGGTGGATGACTTGTTAAATGGTGGGAGGTCATGGAAAACCTGGACTCATGTGTTTTGGAAGCTTTTTATGTCCATTTTGAATCATCAACTTGTACATGTTATGATTATACTGATGTATGAATCTAATGGTGTTTCTATAGTGTCATTTTACTATGTTAATATTTTTGATTAAAAAATCATTTCCAATGAGTATTTATTGATGCCTAAGTTGATGTCTCTAGCCTCTAGAGAATGGGAATTCTATTTAGGTTAGTGTTGAATCATCTCAGATATTAGTTTATATGGTATTCTATGTTGGTTCATGTGAAATGGTATCATATGATGTGTTGATAGGAAAAATAGAAATTATCCTTGAATTATCTTTTTTTATTTGGGTTGATTCGTGGGGGAAGGTAGATTAAAAATATTTTAGGACTTAGGAGGCAGTTTATGAGAATGTGAATGATCACCACCACCTCCTAACGAGACATGGGTTACTATGATTTTTTTGAGTGGAGACTATATTTGGAGTTATTATTTTCCTAATGAAAAAAATGATCTAGATTCTAAATCAGATTATATTTGATTCGGGGAATCATATTTATGTTTTTGAACAAGTGTGGAAGGATGACCAGAGTCACCCCATGTTTTCACAACCATGTTAATTGTTTAGATTCTATGTGACTTATCTCGAAATCCATCCAGGAAAAATTGTGAGATTGGTGTATGGTTTACTATCCCATATGACCAAGTATTTCTTAGTTCTAGCTTTATTTGAAACATTAATCCTTATCTATTTTATTACAAGTTATTTCACTGGTTTGAGTATGATTATATAGGTTATGTATGTGGATTTTGTCATACTCTTGTTTATTTGCTTCATATTTAATCCCTTATTGATGATTTTAAATCATTTTTGGAAACAAAATTTTTATATAAAAACAATTTTTTTTGAGTTATTTGAGAAAACATTTCAATTACCAAAATGTGATTTTTATGGAATTCTGGGGGTGGAAAACTAGTTTTTAAATACTGTTGTGTGATATGGTAATTAATAGTTTGAGATGAAATTTTGATTTTCAATGTATTTAAAATGATATTGGTTTTGATAATTGGAAAATGTGATTAATGTTTTTGAAACCATAGAATAATTTTCATGAACATGTAATGTATTTATGAAAACTATGATGGATTTATAATAATCATTATCATTTTTAAAGGAACGAGTAATGATTTACAAATAGTAAAATCTTATGTTTTTAAAAATCCATGGTTTTTCTGATAAAAGTGGGATGCAACTTTTTTTAAAGTATGTTGTAGTCTTTTTTCTAGTTCACTGAAGGATGAAATGATAGGATTGTGTTTTATGTTAACTAGGAATGTACCCTAATATGTTTTCTATGAACTATATAATGTCCAATCATCAGTCCAATTTTTAGGGTGGTCCTTTTCATTTTCCAAAAGTGACATATCTTGTCCAAAAATCTACCTAAAACCCTTATCGAGTATGTCTCTTGAGACCTTACATCCTCTGAATCATATCCTTGACACCTTGTATTTTCATACACCTTATTATAAAGTAGTAGGAGGTTCTCTAGAGGCAATAATGTGTCTTCGATACGTTTATGGGTCATTTGATTCTTGCATGACCCCTAATGCACTAAAGGTCAAGTATATTAATTCCTTATTTAAGGGACCTAGCCAGGAGTGGTAGGGAGTTATGATTCTCTCTTGTATGTACTAAATAATTTCTTTGAAATTCATAATGTGAGTATTAATTTAGTGGAATTATTCTTAAGAAGTGAATTAGGAGATCATTTTAGAGTTCTTGTGTTTTGATCCAGATGAGATATCAGTTGTAGAGTATGCAAAGAAAATCTAACATTTGGTATGATTCATATAAGGGATTGTTAGTGATGAATTCCGTAAGAATATCTATTTCATAGAAGGTATTCACCCATCCATGTTAACTACCATTCCTATATCCCAATTGATTTCTTATCAGGATATACTCTGTATGGTTTTTTTAGATGAAGCTAAGATAGTAAAACGACGTTAAGTGAAGAATACCACATTTATGATTGAAAAAGGACTATCATCTCATATAAAGTGTATGCAATTTGGTTAAACCAATTTGGAGAACCTAGTAATTCTAAAGGGCTGTATTTGAAATCTTTATGAGTTTATAAATAGTGTGGCTGTCTTGGTCACCTAATGAGGTTCTGTAAGCTGGGATATGAGAATAAGATATTTTTTTGAGAGCATCATATCTTAAATATGGGTAATGTTATGCATAATTATTATAGGGATCCAAAAAAGGTTTTAAATTGATGTTGTTCATGAAGTGGAGCATTTATCGTTTTTTAGTTTTTTGTTTCCTGTTGTGGGTGATTTTGATCCTGCTTTTTGTTTCCAATATTGGTGTGGAAAATTATTGAGTTTTTATTTTTTTAGATTATATACTGTTGGAATTTTTTTGGGATCTTTGTGATGAGATATTTTTGATAATCGTTTAGGGAAATTTGTTGATTTTGGATGTAAAAATGGATTACTTTTCTTGATATCTCGGTGGTTGTACCTTGTTGATGTGCAAAGTTGAGTGGTTATCCTTTCATTTTGAAATGACTTCATTTCCTTGATGTTCGTTTTGATATTAAGGATAGTGTTTAATCTTGTGATAATAAACCTTAAGATGTTTGGAATTATTATTGTTCTTTAGTGTACTCTTTTTTTACTAGGTGCTTAGAGATTAATTCTTATGTGATGGATGATATCCTTTGTTAGAGTGTTGTGCCTTTTTGTGCATTGACTTGAATGGTTGATCTCTTCCTAGTCAGACTTGGATTGAAATTGGGAATATACCATGGTAATCATAATTATTTGGATTTTTGGTCAACCATACACTCAGAGGTGTTGGCATTGGATTTGATGAGATCATCAAGGGATGATGCTTGTTTTAGAAAATCATATTTTACTATATAGTACATAGATAGGGTATAAATCCTTCTTAGTTATTTTCCTTTCTTGAGGAAGTTTAGTCTTATTTTTTTCTATGTGATGAGTGTTTAATGTATCCTTATTTGGTTTAAGAGAGGTTCTTTTATTATTAATGTAATTTATTTAATCATTAAATGGCAGGGTGTCCGATCCTAGGCATCGATACATTCTACAATTTGAAGACATGTGATGATTGTGGTGTGTTGATATTTGAGTTTTGTGTGTATTATTATCCTTTGTATGAGTCCATATTTTAGACCATAGTCAATTTATTTCAAAAGATTATTTATATAATTCTTCTTGTGTCTTCGTGTTCTATCCTTTTGTCTGGAATCATTTTGGGGACATGAAATCCAATGATTGTGAGGTATTAACATACAATTTCCTGTATTTATATATATTGACCCGCTGACTGTGTATCCAATGATGGGATATCATATTGGGTTGTTTCTTGTGTTCTTCCAAAAAAATTTAATGTTAATGGGTTTGTGTAGTGTTTGAGCATGGTTATACTAATAATACAACGAAACTGTGCAACTCTTATTGGGGATCTATTTGGGGCACAATGTTAAGAGAAAAATTAGTACAAACCAAGTGACTTGACCCAGGAAATGAAGATAATAGTAACTAAAGAACTGAAATTATAAGTATGATCATGAATCCCCATAATTAACCAAAAAATCCTGCCACTCGAACTAAAATAAATCCTCTGGATTTTCGGAGCCCTCGGGAGCCATTTTGAATCTCCAAACCTCATCTCATGATGGATAGAAGTGCCTATAAAAGATATGATCTTCTCTTTTAGTTAGTGATTTTATTCTTCATATTGGATCACCCATATTCTATTGATTATTTCATTCATTAATTTATTATATCATTGGGTTTCATTGTTCCATGGATGATTGATTAGGAATTGTTAATCTAGGATCTATTCTCTCTTCTTTTGAGATTTATCTTCCAAGATATAGTTATCACTGTCTCTCATGAACCATCCTGAGTCGTCCCTGAGCTGGTCACTCGATCCGGTCTACAACATGACCAGAAGGGTGTTCCCGATCCCCATGGGCTGGAAACCAGTGCCGGGCATCAAAATAAAACAATAGGGAAAGATTTATACGAATAATAATAGGATCAAAATATACAAAATTGAAAACACAGCAGAGCTAACCACAATAGTATCTCAATAAAAGTAAAATCCAGTCTAATACAAATACAACTAAATAAAACTAACACTGAAATAACAAGAAGCTACAACAAAATAAAAAAACTAGCTATTAGCACGATCTCCAAGTGTCCTCTTGGTCACATCCAACCATAAGACCACCCTACTCCAAGAGATACTCAAACCAGAAAAAACTGAACAAAATATGAACCTGCAAAACATTTCGGGTCTATTGACACTGAATGGTACAAGTAGGGTGTGAGCTAGATAGATTAGTAGGCAATCACCAAAGAGTCTATGTGTTTCCTTTCCCAATACAATCTATTAACACTAGTTTGAAAATAATTCTATAAAAATAGGTTTATTTCTTTTTTTAAATAATCAAATTTCATTCCCTTCTTCCAAACTAGGCACACCATGTTTCCACATCCAGAATAGACTTTTAATTTTATATAAAAAAACAAATCAACAATACCAAGGCTATGCTAAAAATGAATAAACTAAATAAACAAACATTCATTGTAGTAGAAAGTAAACAAGAAATATAGATAATAAGCATGGGTGATCCCAAACATCCCTAGAAGACCCTGGGACGTACTAGGTTTCAGAACCTCCTGCCGGCATATGGTGAAGCTCCTATGTCAATAAACAACTGGCTGCCCTAACTGACCAATCCAGTGGCAAAGACAACCTATCCTAAAAAAATCAAGGGGGTACCAACCCATCTAATCGGGGTTGATCAGCAACCATCACTCAATCATCTAAAAGATGACTAGGAACCCATGGATGTGATAATAATACTGTGTAAGTAGGAAGGCCCTCGCACGCATGATTCATCTCACCACACTTACCTACCACAAACATGGACGCTTCCTATATGTTCAACCATTAAGGGTTACCCTAGATCAGAGCAACCGAAAAATATACATTTGATCATTTCATATCAACAAAGTCCCAACTGGGCCACCATACCTTTTAACATTCAAACCTTTTCATAAAATGTGCAATGTTGCCCACCGGGAATTCACATTTTCTAAATCACATTCCTTTATAGAATCAACACAAAGCATCACATTTAAAATTACAATTCCAAATGGGCCTTCATTATTACACACCCAAATACATTTACCAATTCAGTTACAAATCATTTTTAAAACCATTTCCATGTATACAAAGACAAACAGTCCATTAAACCATTTGAAACCAACTGCTCCCAAAATGCCCCACGGTTCATATTTATAAGAAAAAAAATCAATATAATCCCACATTAAATACCAGTACACATTTTAGGAACGAAGAACCATTTTAGAAGGATGATAATGGGAGAGAGAAGAGATAAAATTTGATAAATCAAGGTTCATGTGTAACATCATTTTTATGTTTCATTTTCACTTGAATGCCTCCCATTTGCGCCCCAAGTACACCCATGGATTCATGAACATCAAATTAAACCCTTTGAAGATCTATATGAATACCCAAAAACATTTTTTTACAGAAATATGACTTTCCTTAAAACCATCACAATTGCAACATCTCTCCTAAACATTTGAAAAACCCGAAGTACTTTTCCAATAACATTTATCCATAAACAATGAATCCATAAATATGCTCAAAAATCACGTTTAATGCTCCAATTCATGTTTCAACCAATAAAATATATAAAACATAGTTCAAAAGATATAACGAGGGCACACATTTTTTTTACAAAACAAAATTCATTTTATCAAACACTTCCAAGGGACCAAGACATAGACATTATCAAGGAATCCATTTAAATGCCATTTTTAACAATTGTAACCAACATAAAACAATACAAAAAGATAACTATAATACTTATAAAGGTCAGAATTATGTTTAACAATTAATCCAAAGTGTTCAAGAATCAATTGTTTTCAATGGAAAGGAAAATCATTGAAACTACTACCTCAATAGTGTGTGAATGCGATGAAACTTCATGTGAAGAGATATCTAGGCACCATGGACTGTCCTCACACCCTAGACACATGAAAAACATACCACATGAGACATCCCTAACCCTAAGATTCAACCTAGGGTAGAAACCCCAATGAAAAGCAAAGAAACCATGATTGGTAGATAAGGAGAGGAGATTCAATGAAGGAAACATAAAGAATCACCAACCATTCTTGATAAATATACCCCACATCGACCCAAATCGATGCAGAAAGGAGAGGGAGGCTTATTTGGTCGATAGACAACATGTAGGGATTCATTTTAGAGGTGTAATCAACCAAAATAGTGCTCCAGGTAAAATGTTATAAAGCCCGCAAGCAGTTTCACGGTTTTTCTGTACAGTTTGTCAAATCGTGCACAAACCGTGCGGGGGATACTAGAAAACTCCTACAACTTCGCACGGTTTTGTTGCACGGTTTGGGCAAGCAATGCTCAAACTGCTCAAAACAAAACATTGTCTAGAAACCTTCCAAATTACCCCCCAACCAAAAGGGAAGTCCAGCCAAAGATCCTTCAATGTTTTGAACAAAATATAGAGACACCGAGGGCATAACAAAATCTCCAACATGCCACTTTTCACCCTACAACATTCACAATAATCTTGAATAGGTCTAGAATAAAACTAATACAACCAAAAAAAGTACTTTTGTTGGATACAGAACTCGAATCTCAACCAAAAGATCCAACATCAAGAATAAAAAAAATAAAATGATGGAGTATCTGAGGTCAGGGAGTGACAATTATCCCCACCACCGACACTTTCTGCCCCCAAAAAGTAACCCAGCCGACAGTCAACAAAAGCTCAAGTCCCTTCCCAACAAAAACCAAGGGGGATCCATGAACCCCGAGATGACTATTCACACCACAAATCTAATTGGACAGACCAAGAAGAAACAACAACGCATAAATTAGGATTAGGGGAGAACACGAGAGGGTTCTCCCCACCACAAGAACTCAAATAATGCAAACAACATTTAAACCCAAAACAATACCAACACTTCAATAAAGAACAAGGGATTTAAACATTTTAAATTTCAAGGTAGAACACATGGTTTGGCCCCATGTTTTACCAAGATGTGTGCCAACCGTGCACGAACTACTGAAAGGAATGGGCACCCCGCACAGCTTCGCTGTAGTGGTTCAAAACAATGTGCCAACCGTGACTACTCCTCTTCCCAAAAATGACACTAATCCACACAGTTATGAGACCTACCACATGATTGTGTTCTTTATGTGTAGTTTTTTCTATCTGCATAGCTATGGTGGCACGGTTTTGACTAACTATGTAGTAACCGTGTGGTAACTGCTCTTCACTTGGAAAGATCACTTGAAAACTCCAAAAACCAAAAATTTTGACTGGATCACACCCAAACTTCCTTGTAAAATATTGAAACTACCTCCACTGAATCATGGAACCTCCCACATGAACCGAACCTACAATACATCCATTCTAAAAAGAATTATCATTTCTAAATGATCAATGTATAAAGTTAAAATTGAGACCATCTAACAAAAAGGCAAGACACACTCAAAGGAGAATGAAAATTTTTCAAATGACACATTCAGATAGAATAAACTATTTGGGTTACAAGAGATATAGTTAAAAAAATCATTACTAGAAATGGTATTCTTACAAAATAAAGTTAGTAAGAACACATATATGTCAAAAGTTTCCATCCCAAAACAGAAAAAAATTAGGTTGGGATTCACACCCCCTCCCTGTCACTTTTGACTTTGTGCGAGCTTCACCCCGAGACCTGTGGTTGGGGCTCTAATGGCTAAACAATCTACTGCCTCACAGTTATGCAACATATCCTCTGACTAAGACTTCCCTTTTAGACAACACAACCTTTATAACTTCTTCAAATGACCCTAATGGCTTTTGCGACAACAGGTCATCGGAGGAATATGACAAGACGACTTTGAGTGACCAAACCGGTCATAGTGGAAATATACAATCAAATGGACAGATGAACTGGAAGGAAAAACTGATAATGGAAATTTTCTAGAAATAGGTTCTTCCGAAATACCCCAATCACCAGATAAGAAATCTTAATGAGAACCCACTAACATCAGTTGTGCCCTGAAAACCAATTCAAACATGAATTCCTCATCCAATAACTTCTCAAAATTGGTTTTTTTGGATGAGAGAATTTTTCACATCAATTTCAGGCAGAAGACCCCAGACAAAGATAAGGGCCTTCATATGATCCTCCAACGCAACTTCCAAAGAGTATGGGACCAGCAGTCTAAAATGGTTAACATAAGACTTTATGGATTACTAGCCCTACTAAAAATCCAGTAGCTCTGCCACCTTCCTCTACTTTACCTCCTCTGGTATGAACCATTAGATGAAAGTGGCATTAAAATCCTCTTATGAAATCTCACCTTTCGTCTATATTGGGGAAACCATCCCCCTTTACTACAATATTGGTCCCTCAAACAACCCTTGAACTGCACAGACACTACCAGCATAAGGAGTTCCCAATGACATAAAAACATGCTCAAATTATTTAACCCACTACACAGCCTCAAATGAATCTCGATAACCACGGAAAACATGAAAAACAAGTGAAGGAAAAGGAATTATGCATGACTCATTAGGAACATTGGGGACCTTTCTGGGTTTCACTTTCTGAACAACATGAAAATTACATACCAAATCTAACATCAATTTGAGGAAACAATAAAGAGAAACACCTCAAACCCAAACCAATGGGCTCATAATCCATGTAAAAACAAACAAAAATCGAATATTCTTTTTAAAAAATCATCATTTTCCTTTTAAAACTCATAACTATCTTCTTCCATGGCTAATTACCAAATACCAAAACCCAATTTAAAAAAAAACAAATTTCCAAAATCATTTAACCATTCAAATGCTCTTTTGGAAAACAATACAAAACATTTTACTCGAAAACCCAACCCATGGTATCTTATGAACCATTACATGTCTATAACTCCATCTCCAATGCCATGTGAAAATTCTCACTTCCCACACATACCCAAAAACATGTCAACGACGATATGAAATACCAAGGGCCACATTCCATTAACACTCTCAATGCCAAAACACCTTTAATGTTAGAAAAATCACTTTACCAATTTAAAACCATATCATCGAAAATAGTTATGTTTTAAAATCCATTTTCATTTCAATGTCTACATTAATTTTTAATATATAGTTACACCGACTAAAACCATAATAAAACACAACCAACAATGGACCACTGAAATGAGTGACTAGTTCTTATGCCTAACATGACAACATGGTTGTGGCCCATGCCCCAATTAAGGCACAATACTAAGAGGACCATAAACCGGGCACTAGGACTCCACATGGGCCACCACCCCATGTGAGGCCGCAAAGTGACATGATTCGCCTCCATTGTCATCCCATAATCCAAAACAACCAAAGAAAAGAGACTCAAATCCAAAACAAACCTTGGTAACTCAGGTCTCATCACGAGCAGTGGTGATCAGGAACTGACCCGTAACCTAACTCCTGAGCCCCAAAAGTTTTAATATTATTCTATTAGACACCCCAAATAACAAGGGCCTGTTCTAATACCATTTTTTCATGAACCAAACTGGGTCAACCCTGAGCTGGTCACCTGAGCTGGTCCACAACATGACCCGAAGGGTGTTCTTGATCCCCATGGGCTAGAAAATAGTATTGCGAATCAAAATAAAATAAGAGGGAACGATTAAGGCCAATAATAATAAGATCTAAATATATAAAATTGAAAATGAAGTAGATATAATCACAATTTTATCTAAATAAAATAACAATCAAGTCTAATATGAATAAAAATAAATAAAAATAACACTAAAAGAACCAGAATCTACAACAGAATAAAAAACTAGCTATTAGCATGATCTCCATGTGACCTCTTAGTTATCTCCAACCATAAGACCACCCTGCTCCAGGAGATACTCGAACACGAAAAACATGAATAAAATAATGACCTTTAAAACAGTTCGGGTCTACCAACACCGAATGGTACAATTAGGGTGTGGGCTAGATAGCTCAGTATGCAAGCACCAAAGAGTCCATGTGCTTCCTTTCCCAAGACAATCCATTAACACTAGTTTGAAAATGATTATATAAAAATTGGTTTTATTTCTTCTTTTTAAATAAACAAATTTCATTCCAATATTCCAAACTAAGCACACCATGTTTCCACATTCAAAATAGTGTTTTAATTTTATATAAAAAACAAATCAACAACACCAAGTCTATAATAAAAACAAATAAACTAAACAAATGAACATTCAATGTAGTAGAATGTAAACAAGAAATATAGATAGTAACCAAGGGTGATCCTAAAAATCCCTAGAAAACCCCTGGACGTACTCGATTTCAGAACCACCTACCAACGTATGGTGAATCTATTAAGTCTATAATCAACTGGATGCCCTTACTGACCAATCTAGTGGAAAAGCCCACCTAGACTAACTAAATATAGGGGGTACCAACCCTTATAATCAGGGTTGATCAGTAACCATCACATGATCATCTAAAAGGTGCCCATGAACCCATGGCAGTGATAATAATATTGTGTATTTAGTAAGGCCCTCGCACGCATGACTCATCTCACCACACTTTCCTACCCCAAACACGGACTCTAGCTATACGTTCACCCCTGATGGGTTACTGTAACACCACGAGATTTTTTGAAAAATAATATTTTAATTTCATTGATGTCTTATATTATACAGCACACTAAGTATAGCTTGTACTATACGCAACACCGTATTAGTTTACAGTATATGCAACGCTATTCTTGGCTCGTGTTACACACAATTTCATTCTACGCTAAATTGAGTGAGTATATATATATATATATATATATTCAATTGATAAATGAAATATGGTTGGATTCTATTATACGAATCAACGAAGGATTCTTGTACAACACGCAACCCTGAATTGGCTTGCATTACACGCAATCGTGACCTTCCTTGATAGCGTGTGTTGTACGCAATACCGGTTTTTACTAAACAACGATATATTATTATAATATTATTATAAAATAGACGTTATGAATAGTATTAACTAAAATTTGAATTTTATAACATTATCATTCATCTTATACATTTTCTAGAACGTGTTAAGAGAACAAAATAAATATTTCGGGTAAAATAAATTTAAAAAAAATGAAGTTTTGCTGCCTTTTGATGGCGCACCCACTTTAAATATAGTTTTTGACAAGTTTATACGACCAATTTAAAAAATATAATTCTTCTTTTGAATCAGGATATAAAAATTTACATTGGATAATGTTTTGATATTTTTACGATAACTCTCATATTTTAATGAATAGTAAAAACACGCTATATTTAAATTAAAAACAACTTTTTTCATCATAATAATTTATTTGGTTAAATTATAATATTGAATGGTTTTAAAGTATAAATATAATATATTTTTATCATTTAATATAATGTATGTCACTAGCATTGATTTTACCTTGAATTCGTAGGTTAAATCAATTCAATCTTATGCAATGTTTTAAACAAAAACCCATTTTCTTTCGACAACAAGATTAATTTTAATTTAATTTCTACAACTTTTGTGTTTTAAATTTGGAAAAATGGATTCCATATTTGGAATCACTAGGTCCAAATTATGTTAATAAGCTAATTTTTATTTTGGGCCTTTATGAATAGTAACTACGGTAATTTTTATATACTACGGTTAAAGGTAAATATGGTAATTCAAGGGTAAAAGAATATTATAATAATTAAAAATTACCTTGAAACATTTCCTAACCTTATTGGATGAGTAGTGAAAGAACATGGGCATCCTTGGGTCGATTTTTTGACCCCATGGAGACACTAATGAAAGACAATGACACATTAGATTAATTAATTTAATGTAAAGACAAAATTATAATTAACAAAATTTGTTAAGTAAATAATTTTTATAAGGAGATATATAAATTATATTTTAGACAATAAATATTCATTGGAAAGATAAAACGATTTCCTAAATTTTGGTATTTTTTTTATAATTTTTACACATCAAATAAATTAAATTATTTATGACACAATAATGATGCAGTATTTACCTCATTAATAAATGATTTAAATAAATAAGATTAAAATGATTAAAATATCATTAAAAACATATCCAATTACTATTGGATGATTTTACTTCGAATATGAGTCATCTTATCTTCGAAATTAATGTATTTTTGACCCCTTTATACCGAAGATAAGTTTATAATAAAATAAAGTTTTCACACTTTTCTAAAGAGCCCCTCCACTCCCTTATAAAAAGAGACCACTTCTATGCAAATCCTCACACCTATCAAGCCTTTTGGCTCGACCAAACTCTTCTAAACTAAGCTCCATATATTTCTCTCTTTCCCCCTGATGCCTTACATTAGGCAGAAGACTCTCCAAGAAGTCCTTTTGGTTCAAAGCAAAGGAAGTTACCCAAATAAAGGTAATAGTTTCTCATAAGTTGTTTTCATTTATTCTACTTCTCCAACCCCTAAAATATTTTTAATACTTTTTTTGTGACAACACCAGTATCCTAAAAATAAAATGATGTTTTTATTAGAAGGATTAGAACTACACATACACACACCTCTATCTAATGGATGAGGACCATAATGTTTCTCTGATGGGAAACTAACACCTCACGAAACGATGATTGTACGATTTTCTCCAACCCCCTCTCATTGTGGCCATTATGATGGAACTGTATTTATATATAATATATATTGTGTTTATTATTTCCTTATTCTTCTTTAATTAAAAATTATATTAAGCCTTTACGGTTTCCATAGTCGGTAAATACGATAATCTCATTTGAGGAAGTGCAGACTACTTCCCCCTCAAAGTGATGTGATTTGTTAATATGTTATGTGGGATGTATAAAGGATGTGGTTAATGATATTATAAATGATATAATACTGGAATTATAATATACCCATGTATCATTATGTTTTAATTCCATTAAAATAAGAAATAGAAATGAAAGTAGCGTTCATGCGTATGTACGGCTTACCGTCTCCATGAACGATGCGTTTCATTTCTTTCCTCCATATGTTATGTACTATTATAAATGCTTGTATATTATGGATATATAATGAATGTATATGATATATAAATCATGATTTAAATTTTGGAGATAAGTAAATCATTATATAAGTAAAAATAACATCAACAATAACAATTCCAAACACGTACGATAAATAAGATGATTTTACCCAAAACGCTACTTTAACATTAATTTACATTTGAATGGGTAATATAAAGTCATACGTGAACCATATATGATATCATACCAATGAATATGATTCTGTAATAAGTCAATGACATTATTTAAATCATTATATAGGAGGTTCGGACACTTACGATGCAAATTGGACCTAAGGTAAGGGAAAATATCACAATCTCATTTTTTATCCGAGATTGTCTATACTTTGGTATTTACTGGGGTGTATTTTATCATCCACATAAATGTTTACTCAGTATGTAATATTATTTCCATCCACCTACAATTTTTTTAATCCAATTTTACCCTTCGGTGAGTTTTTAGTAAAAGATAGGAAAGGAATATCTTGTCATTTTTTGTACAAGGTACTTTTTGACTTTTTCGACAAAAGTACGAGAAGAATGTTTTTTTAACTTATACGGCATAAATGGATTTTTAAAACATTATTTCCAAGAATATTCCTTTACAAGTTGTCATGTTTATTTTTAATGAACTTTTTTTAGTTTAAAATTTTATGACATGTTAAGAAAGGAAAAATGTTTTTGAATTAGAAATGATAATTTCCTCAAGAATGGAGATCAAGTGTTTTATCAAAATTATTTTCCATCTAAGAGAATATATAGTTCTGTTTATATCTCTATTATTACATTGATTTGATTATGTTGTGATGGAAATATTTTTATGAATTTTTTTATGATGTCTTGATGTTTATGAAACCCATTTTATTTATTGTGTTATTATGAATGATGTATGTTTATTTTGTGGCACAAGAAAAAATGATTTCATTATGAGATGGTGGGACCTATATCTCAATATAATGCATTGGGTAAAGATTTATATCTCATAATATAGACATGGGTAGAATGGCAAGTTAAACCGGTTCAGTAATACCGGACTGGAACGAGGAGTGAAATCGATTCAGAAAGGGACTTTGTCCACTAAGATGGTCTTGGTAGAAATTCCTTGGCTACTATATAAATCATATCATGTGCTTAATGGTTTCCACAATTACATGTTTTATTCACATGATATTTCATCAAGATTGTTGTTCCCTTATGATATATGTCTTACATACTTCCAAGATTCATGTCTTTGCTAAAGATTTTGATGTTTAGATTTTATGTTAAAGTTTTTGCATTCAAATTTTAATCGATTGTTTTATGTTCCCTATGTTTACCCTTACGGGGCATTTGAGCTCATCCCTTATGTGTTTTCATTTCCCCAGCATATAAAGAAATGTTTTAGGTAAGAAAAAAAGGGAATATCTTTATTGGGAAATGTTGAAGATCTTTCACCATGATTAGAAGATTACGTTCCAAGTTTCCAATGACACTAAACTATTATGATCCTTGGGTGTCTGTTTTTTGTTATGTACTAAGTATTCCGAAAAAGTAATGTATTGTTCATGTACATCAAGATTCGGGTCTCTACAGTTAGTATTAGAGGAATGGTTTACTCAACCTTTGGAAACTAGTATGAAAAAATGGTAGTGAGATCCCTAGAGATATTTCTAAGGTATCTCTAGGGATGTCCATAAGGATAAGTATACATATATGATAGAGTCCTAGAAATACTGTAATGATATTAGAATTTATCCTAAGATGATAGATATTGAGGGTACTCCCCAATTAATATGTTGTTTTCTCTAGCATGATTTTTTCCTCTCACAAAATTCTTTTTGTGTTTCAGTCAATGGAGGGAACCAGGAGAAATTTGGTTAACATTGAATCCAATGGACAAATTGGTGACTATGAGCAATAGAATTGTGTAATGCCTAAAGAGAAAGATATTGTGATTATGCCGAATCAGTCATCGCGATATATGATTAACAAGGTGAAATTTAGTGGTATGCATAATTCATCAAATAAGAGGAAGATAGAATTTTATGCATGCTCGCATGTTGAGGAGCATAAATAAAGGATGATTGAGATTTCTAAAGAAGGGAAGAAGATCCTTGATGAATACCTAAAATGGATAGACATATGTTTTCTTGTGTGGAGAAAATGGTCATAGAGTGATAGAATGTTATGTAGTTCAATGTCATATTTGTGGAGAACATGGGAATTACCCAGCTCAATGCTCTAACCTAAAAAGTTACTTCTAAATAAAAGAACGATTTATTCCAGGACAATCATTGAATAGGATGGATTAAAGTGTTTAAGTATTGGTATTCAAGAATAATGTTGTTGAGGTACTTTTATGGTGTATTGGAATATTTATGTTTTGGTCTATTGTGGTTTTCAATAATTTTATGTTACCGGTAACCATGGAAAGTGATTGGGATATTTTTGGTAAGCAGACGGTATGCGCATAATGAAGGTATAAGAAGATAATGAGATGTTTGATTGTATTCATGAGATCATGACTGATATAAGGACAAAGTGATATCATGGTTTGAGTATATATAAATTTTGGGATTTTGGAATGTGGAAAGAGTTAACTTTTGAAAGCATTCATGTTTTCACTAAGGTTAAACGAGTATTCATTTTTCAAGAGAATACAAGATTAAGGTATTAACATGTTTCTAATTTGACCAACAAGATATATCTTATGATATATGGGGGATAAATGATGGAATTCATGTGATTGTTATGTGACATTTCAAGTAATAAGTTTCTTTATACTATGAGATTGGACCAAAGTATTTTAGATAAGCCTAATGATTGGAATGGATTATGTTGGACATAAGTTATTATTATTTAAGGATAGAACATTTTCGATATTATTGATGGGATGTTATAGTAATGTAGTTTTAGAAAAAGGACAACCTACAGGACGGGCGAAAACCCATCGCGTTGGACAAGGCTGTGGGAATCGAAACCACAACCGAAGTGCGACTGGCCTTTATCACCTACCACTATCCTATAGGAAGTCCCTGGTTAGTAGAAACTGGTTTTATTTTATTAAGCGGTATGATATATGAAGTATAATATCATTTTTGAAATCATATATGATTAACCTCAACATAGATGGACTTGTGTATATTTGATAACATTTGCTAACCTTTTTTTGAAACAGATGGAATGACACATCATTCTATCACCTGATCTATTAACACTTCACGAATAACAAATTCAACTTTATTTTATTAAGAGATGAAGTGGAAATTGTCCAAAGAACGACCAAAAGTGAGATTGTACCAAAATCAAGCAAGTATTTCTTCTAATTCAAAATTTTCAACTTTAGGGAAATGATCTTGAAAACAAAAAATGTTGTCCTAGTGCTCTTATATCTGATTAATTAGATGGTACCCTAGATCATCACAAATTTACGGCTTTGTGATTGTTGGCTTTTTCATAGCCATGTCCTCTACCACTCTCCATTAGAACTTGATGGTTAGATTTTTCTTCCATATCCATATTTTCACCTATGTTCTCATATATGGAAACCCAATTAGGAGTTACTTTGGGTAATCATTGAATTTCATAGATTAGTTTTTAAAATTAAGTTTTTGTATTCCTTTTTACGATGTGGGTTTCTATGAATAGTATACGATTTGTAACCCCGACGAATTTCGAGGGCGGAATTAATTTGAAGGGGTGTAGAATGTAACACCCCGAGATTTTATGAAAAATATTCTTTTAATTTCATTGATGTCTTCTATTATACAACACACCAAGTTTATCGTGTACTATATGCAACACCGTATTAGCTTGCAGTATACGCAACACTATTCTTGGATCGTGTTACACACAATTTCATTCTACGCAACATTGTGTGTGTATATATATATATATATATATATTCAATTTATAAATGAAATATGGTTGGAATATGTTTTACGAAACAATGAAGGATTCTTGCACAACATGCAACCCTGACTTGGCTTGCATTACACACAACCGCGACCTTCCTCGATAGCGTGTGTTGTACGCAATATCGGGTTGTAATAAACAATGATATATTATTATAATATTATTATTAACTAGCCGTTATGAATATTATTAACTAAAATTTGAATTTTATAACATTATTATTCATCTTATATATTTTCTAGAACGTGTTAAGAGAACAAAATAAATTTTTCAGGTAAAATAAATATTTTTTAAAAAAATGCAGTTTTTCCACCTTTTGATGGTGCACCCACTTTAAATATAGTTTTTGACATGTTTATAAGTTAAATTATATAAAATTAAATTCTTCTGTTGAAGCAGGATATAAAAATTTATATTGGATAAAGTTTTGATATTTTTTTGATAACTTTCATATTGTAATGAATAATAAAAACAAGCTATATTTTAATTAAAAAGAAATTTTTTCATCGTAATAATTTATATGGTTAAATTATAATATTGAATGGTTTTAAAGTATAAATAAAATAAATTTTTACCATTTCATATAATGTATGTCATTAGCATTGATTTTACCTTGAATTCGTAGGTTAAATCAATTCAATATTTTGCAATGTTTTAAACAAAAACCCGTTTTCTTTCGACAATGGAATTAATTTTAATTTAATTTCTGTAACATTTGTGTATTGGATTTGGAAAAATGGATTCCATATTCGGAATCAGTGGTTCCAAATTATTTTAATAATCTATTTTTTATTTTTGGCCTTTATGAATAGTAACTACGGTAATTTTTATTTACTACGGTTAAAGGTAAATAAGGTAATTTAAGGTTAAAAGAATATTATAATAATTCCAAATTACCTTGAAACTTGTACTAACCTTATTGGATGAGTAGTGGCCGAAGAGGGGAATCCTTGGGTCGATTTTTGGACCCCATGTAGCCACTTATGAATGACAATGACACATTAGATTAATTAATTTAATGTAAAGACCAAATTGGAATTAACAAAAATCGTTTAGTAATTAATGTTTATAAGGGGATATATAAATTATATTTTGGACTATAAATCATCATTGGAAATCTAAAAGTATTTCCTACATTTTGGTATTTGTTTTATAATTTTTAGACATCAAATAAATTAAATTATTTATGACACAATAATGATGCAGTATTTACCACATTAATAAATGTTTTAAATAAATATGATTAAAATGATTAAAATATCATCCAAAACCTATCCAATTCCAATTAGATGATTTTATTTCTAATATGAGTCATCGTATCTTAGACATTAATCTGTTTTGGACCCCTTGATACTGAAGATAAGTTTATAATAAAATAATGTTTTCACACTTTCTTAAAGAGCCCCTCCACTCCATTATAAAAGAAGACCACTTCTATGCAATTCCTCACACCACTCAAGCCTTTTGGATCGTCCAAAATCTGCCCAACTAATCTCCCTAAATCCCTATACTCCCCCTTGAAGCCTTAAATTAGGCAGAAGACTCTCCAAGATGTTCTTTTGGTTCAAACCAAAGGAAGATACCCAAATTAAAGTTAATAGTTTCTCTTAAGTTGTTTTCTTTTATTCTGCTTCTCCAACCCCTAAAATCTTAATAATACATTATTTTGTGACAACACCAGTATCCTAAAAATAATATAATGTTGTTATGAGAAGGATTATAACTACACTTACACACACCTCCATCTAATGGATGAAAAACATAATGTTTCTGTGATGGCAAACTAACGCCACATGAAACGATGATTGTTCGATTTTCTCCTACCGACTCTCATGGTGGCCATTATGATGGAACAATATTTATATATAATATATATTATGTTTATTATTTGCTTATTCTTCTTTAATTACCAATTATATTAATCCTTTATGGTTTCCATAGTTGGTAAATACGATAATCTCATTTGAGGAAGTGCGGACAACCGCCCCCTCAAAGTGATGTGATTCGTTAATAGCTTATGTGGGATGTATAAAGGATGTGGCTAATGATATTATATATTATATCATACTATAATTATAATATACCTATGTATCATTATGTTTTAATTCCATTAAAATAAGAAATAGAAATGAAAGTATCATTCTTGCGTACGTACGACTTACCCTCTCCATGAACGGTGTGTTTCATTTCTTACCTCCATATGTTATGTACTATTATAAATGATTTTATATTCTGGATATATAATGAATTTATATAATATATAAATCATGAATTACATTTTTTAGGTAATTAAATCATGATATAAGTAATAATAACATCAACAACAACAAGTCCAAACACGTACGATAAATAAGATGATTTTACCCAAAACGCTACTTTAACATTAATTTACATAAGAATGGGTAATATAAAGTCATAAGTGAACCATATATGATATCATAACAATGAATATGATTCTGTAATAAGTCAATGACATTATTTAAATCATTATACAAGAATTTTAGACACTTACGAAGCAAATTGGACCTAAGGTAAGGGAAAATATCACAATCTCATTTTTTATCCGAGATTGTTTATACTTTGGTATTTACTATGAGGTATTTTATCATCCACATCCATGTTTTCACAATATGTAATATTTTTTCCATACACTTACAATTTTTTAAATCCAATTTTACCCTTCAATGAGTTTTTAGTAATATATATGAAAGGAATCTTTTGTCATTTTTCATACGAGGTACTTTTTAACTTTTTCAACAAAAGTACGAGAAGAGTGTTTTTTAACTTATACAGAATGAATGGATTTTTAAAAAATTATTTACAAGAATATTCCTTTACAAGTTTTAATTTTTATTTTTAATCAGCTTCTTTGAATTTAAAATTGTATGACATGTTAAGAAAGGAAAAAAAAATTTTGAAGTAGAAAGGATATTTTACTCAAGAATGGAGTTAAAGTGTTTTATCAAAATTATTTACCATCTAAGAGAATATAGGGTTCTGTTTCTATCCCTATTATTACATTGACTTGATTATGTTGTGATGAAAATATTTTTATGAATTGTTTTATGATGACTTGATGTTTATGAAACCCATTTTATTTATTGGTTTATTATGAATGATGTTTGTTTATTTTATGGCACAAGTAAGAATGATTTCATTATGAGATGGTGGGACCTATATATCCCTCCAATTCATTGGTTAAAGATTTATATCTCATGAGATAGACATGGCTGGAATGGAAAGTTAAACCAGTTCAGTAATACAGGACTGCAACGAGGAGTGAACTCGATTCAGAAAGGGACATTGTCCACTAAGATGGTCTTGACAGCAATACCTTGGCTACTATAGAAATCATATCATGTGATTAATGGTTTCCATAGTTACATGTTTTATTCCCATGCTATTTTAACATGTTTGATGTTCCCTTATGATATATTCCTTACGTACTTCCAAGATTCATGTCTTTCCCCAAGATTTTGATGTTTAGATTTTATGTTCAAGTTTTTGAATTCAAATGTTCATTGATTGTTTTATGTTCTCTATGTTTACCCTTACTGGGCATTTGAGCTCAGCCCTTTTATGATTTCTTTTCCTCAGGATATAATGAATTTTTTTAGGTAAGAAAAAAAGGGAAGATCTTTATTGGGAGATGTTGAAGATCTTTCACCATGATTAGAAGATTACGTTCCAAGATTCCAAAGACACTAAACTATTACGATCCTTGTGTGTCTGTTTTTGTTATGTACTAAGTATTCTGCAAAAGTAATGTAATGTTCATGTACGTCAAGATTTGGGTCTCTATAGTTGGTATCAGAGGAATGGTTTAGTGAACCTTTGGAAACAAGGATGCAAAAACGTTAGTGATATCCTTATAGATATTTCTAAGGTATGTCTAGGGATGTCCCTAAGGATAAGTATACATATAGGATATAGTCCTAGAACTACGGTGAAAATCTTAGAATTTAACCTATGATGTTAGATATTGAGGGTACTCCCCCTTTAACATGCTGTTTTCTGTAGAATGATTTTTACCTCTCACAGAATTCTCTTTGTGTTTTAGTCAATGGAGGGATCCAGAAGGAATTCGTTTAACATTGAATCCAATGGACAAATTGGTGACTATGAGCAACAGAATTGTGTAATGCCTAGAGATAATGATATTGTGATTATGCCAAATCAGTCATCACAATATATGATTAACAAAGTGAAATTTAGTTGTATGCCTAATTCATCAAATAAGAGGAAGATAGACTTTTATGCATGTTCGCATGTTGAGGAGCATAATGAAAGGAAGATTGATATTTCTAAAGAAGGGATGAAGAACCTTGAGGAATACCTCAAATAGAGGGGTAGATGTTATCTATGTGTAGAAAAGGGTCATAGAGTGACAGACTGTTATGGTGTTCAATGACTTATTTGTGGAGAACATGGGCATTACCCAACTCAATGCCCTGACCTAAAAAGTTACTTCTAAATAAAAGAAGGACTTATTCCAGGATAATCATTGAAGAGGATGGATTAAAGTGTTTATGTATTGGTATTCACAAAAAATGTTTTTGAGGTTCTTTTATAGTGTATTGGAATATTTATGTATCGGTCTATTGTGGTTTTCAATAATTTTATGGTACCAGTAACCATGGAATGTAATTGAGATATTTTTGGTAAGCAGATGGTATGCACATAATGAAGGGATAAAAAGATAATGAGATGTTTGATTGTATTCATGAGATCATGACTAATATAAGGACAAAGTGATATCATGGTTTGAGTATATATAAATTTTTGGATTTTGGTTTGTGGAAAGAGTAACTTTTGACAACATTCATGTATTCAATAATGTTAAATGTGTATTCAATTTTCAAGAGAATACATGATTAAGGAATTCAAATGTTTGTAATTTGACCAACAAGATATATCTTATGATATATGGGGGATAAATGATGGCATTAACGTGATTGTTATGTGACATTTCAAGTAATAATTTTATTTATACTATGAGATTGGACCAACATATTTTAGATAAGCCTAATGATTGGAATGGATTATGTTTGACATAAGTTAGTATTATTTAAGGATAGAACTTTTTCGATATTATTGATTGGATGTTTTAGTAATGTAGTTTTAAAATAAGGAAAACATGTAGGATGGGCGACAACCAATCGCGTTAGAAAAGGCTGTTGGAATCGAAACCACAACTGAAGTGCGACTGGCCTTTATCACCTACCACTAGCCTACAGGAAGTCCCTGATTAATAGAAACTAGTTTTATTTTATTAAGCGGTATGATATATGAGGTATAAGATCATTTTTGGAATCATATATGATTAACCTCAACATAGATGGACTTATGTATATTTGATAACATTTTCTAACCTTTTGTTTCAAATAGATGGAATGTCACATCATTCTATCTCATGATCAGTTAACACTTCACGAATAAAAATTTCAACTTCATTTCTTTAAGAGATGAAGTGGAAATTGTCCAGAGAACGACCAACAGTGAGATTGTACCAAAATCAAGCAAGTATTTCTTCTAATTCAAAATTTTGATATTTAGGGAAATGATCTTGAAAACAAAATGTTGTCCTTGTGCTCTTATATCCGATGAATCATATGGTACCCTAGATCATCACAAATTTACGGCTTTGTGATTGTTGGCTTTTTCATAGCCATGCCCTCTACCACTTTCCATCAGAACTTGATGGTTAGATTTTTCTTCCAAATCTATATTCTCACCTATTTTCTCATATATGGAAACCCAATTATGAGTTACTTTGGGTAATCATTGCATTTCATACATTAGTTTTTAAAATTAAGTTTTCATATTCCTTTTTATTATGTGGGTTTCTATAAATAGTAAATGATTTGTATCCCCGATGAATGTCGAGGGAGAAATTAATTTTAAGGGGGGTAGAATGTAACACCCTGAGATTTTATGAAAAAATTCATTTTAATTTAATTGATGTCTTCTATTATACAGCACACCAAGTTTAGCTTGTACTATAGGCAACACTGTATTAGCTTGCAGTATACGCAACACTATTATTGGCTCGTGTTACATAAAATTTCATTCTACGCAACAGTGAGTGTGTATATATATATATATTCAATTTATAAATGAAATATGGTTGGATTCTGTTATACGAAACAACAAAGGATTCTTTCACAATATGCAACCCTTACTTGGCTTGCATTACACGCAATCGCGACCTTACTCGATAGCGTGTGTTGTATGCAATACCGAGTTTTACTAAACAACGATATATTTTTATAATATTATTATGAACTAGACGTTATGTATAGTATTTACTAAATTTTGAATTTTATAACATTATTATTCATCTTATACATTTTCTAGAATGTGTTATGAGAACAAAATAAAATTTTCGGGTAAAATAATTTTTTTTTTAAAAATGCAGATTTGCTGCCTTTTGATGGCGCACCCACTTTAAATATAGTTTTTCCATGTTTATAAGTTCAATTTTACAAAATTAAATTCTTCTTTTGAATGATGATATAAAAATTTACATTGGATAAAGTTTTGATATTTTTCTGATAACTTAAATATTTTAATGAATAGTAAAAACACACTATATTTTAATTAAAATCAAATTTTTTCATCGTAATAATTTATATGGTTAAATTTTAATATTTTATGGTTTTAAAGTATAAATATAATATATTTTTACCATTTAATATAATTTATGTCATTAGCATTGATTTTACCTTGAATTCGTAGGTTAAATCAATTCAATCTTTTGCAATGTTTTTAACAAAAACCAGTTTTCTTTCGACAATGGGATTAATTTTAATTTAATTTATGCAACTTTTTTGTATTGAATTTGGAAAAATGGATTCCATATTTCGAATCATTGGGTCCAAATTATGTTAATAAGCTAATTTTGATTTTTGGCCTTTATGAATAGTAACTACGGTAATTTTTATTTACTATGGTTAAAGGTAAATATGGAAATTCAAGGTTAAAAGAATATTATAATAATTACAAATTACCTTGAAACTTGTCCTAAACATATTTGATGAGTATTGACCGACCATGGGCATCCTTGGGTCGATTTTGGGAAACCATGGAGCCACTTATGAAAGAGAATGACACATTAGATTAATTAATTTAATGTAAAGACAAAATTGGAATTAACAAAAATATTTTAGTAATTAATTTTTAAAAAGGGATATATAAATTATATTTTGGACTATAAATAAAAATTGAAAATATAAAAAGATTTCCTACAAGTTTGTTATTTTATTATAATTTTTAGACATCAAATAAATTAAATTATTCATGACACAATAATGATGCATTATTTACCTCATTAATAAATGATTTAAATAAATAAGATTAAAATGATTAAAATATCATCCAAAACCTGTCCAATTCCTATTTGAGGATTTTATTTAGAATATTAGTCATCTTAGAATTGACATTAATATGTTTTGGACCCCTTGAAACTGAAGATAAGTTTATAATAAAATAATGTTTTCACACTTTCCTAAAGATCCACTCCACTCCCTTATAAAAGGAGACCACTTCTATGCAATTCCTCACACCTCTCAAGCCTCTTAGATCGTCCAAAATCTACCAGAATAATCTCCCTACATACCTATACTCCCCCTTGAAGCCTTACATTAGTCATAAGACTCTCCAAGAAGTCCTTTTGGTTCAAACCAAAGGAAGTTACCCAAATTAAAGGTAATAGTTTCTCTTAAGTTGTTTTCTTTTATTCTACTTCTCCAACCCCTAAAATGTTTTTAATACATTATTTTGTGACAACACCAGTATCCTAAAAATACTAGGATGTTGTTATGATATGGATTAGAACTAAAATTACACACACCTTCTTCTAATGGATGAATAACATAATGTTTCTGGGATGACAAACTAACGCCTCACGAAATGATTATTGTTTGATTTTCTCTTACCGCCTCTCATGATGGCCATTATGATGGAAATGTATTTATATATAATATATATTATGTTTATTATTTACTTATGCTTCTTTACTTCCCAATTATATTAAGCCTTTACGGTTTCCATAGTCGGTAAATACGCTAATCTTATTTGAGGATGTGCGGACTACCGCCCCCTCAAAGTGATGTGATTCGTTAATACCTTATGTGGGATGTATAAAGGATGTGGTTAATGATATTATATATGATATAATACTGGAATTATAATATACCTATGTATACTTTTTTTTAATTCCATTAAATAAATAAATAGAAATGAAAGTAGCGTTCATGCGTACGTACGGCTTACCGTCTCCATGAACGGTGCGTTTCATTTCTTACCCCCATAGTTATGTACTATTTTAAATGCTTGTATATGATGGATATATAATAAATTTATATGATATATAAATCATGATTTAAATTTTGGAGGTATGTAAATCATGATATAAGTAATAATAACATCAACAACAACAAGTCCAAACATGTACGATAAATAAGATGATTTCACCCAAAACGCTACTTTAACATTAATTTACATAAGAATGGGTAATATAAATTCAAAAGTGAACCATATATGATATCATAACAATGAATATGATTCTTTTATAAGTCAATGACATTATTTAAATAATTATACATGAGTTTCGGACACTTACGAAGCAAATTGGACCTAAGGTAGGGGAAAATATCACAATCTCATTTTTTGTCTAAGATTGTTTATACTTTGTTATTTAATGGGGTGTATTTTATCATCCATATCTATGTTTTCTCAATATGTAATATTATTTCCATCCACCTACAATTTTTTAAATCCAATTTTACCTTTTGGTGAGTTTTTAGTAAAAGATATGAAAGGAATCTTTTGTCATTTTTCGTACGTGGTATTTTTTGAATTTTCTAGAAAAAGTACGAGAATAATATTTTTTTAAACTTATACGTAATGAAGGGATTTTTAATACATAATTTCCAAGAAGCTACCATTATAAGTTTTCAAGTTTATTTTTAATCAAATTCTTTTAGTTTAAAATTGTATGAACATGTTATGAAAGGAAAAAAAATTTGATGTAGAAAGGATATTTTCCTCAAGAATGGAGTTAAAGTGTTTTATCCAAATTATTTTCCATCTAAAAGAATATAGGGTTCTGTTTCTATCCCTATTATTAAATTGATTTGATTATGTTGTTATGGAAATATTTTTATGAATTATTTTATGATGTCTTTATGTTTATGAAACCCATTTAATTTTTGGGTTAATATGAATGATGTATGTTTATTTTGTGGCACAAGTAAGAATGATTTAATTATGAGATGATGGGACATATATCTCCCTCCAATTCATTGGGTAAAGATTTATATCTCATGAGATAGACATGGATGGAACGACAAGTTAAACCGGTTCAGTAATACTGGACTGGAATGAGGAGTGAACTCGATTCAGAAAGGGACTTTGTCCACTAAGAAGATCTTGGCAGCATTGCCTTGGCTACTATGGAAATCATACCATGTTCTTAATGGTTGACACAATTACATGTTTTATTCCCATTCTATTTTATCATGATTGATGTTCCCTTATGATATATGCCTTACATACTTCCAAGATTCATGTCTTTGTTCAAGATTTTGATGTTTAGATATTATGTTCAAGTTTTTGCATTCAAATGTTAATCGATTGTTTTATTTTCTCTATGTTTACCCTTACTGGGAATTTGAGTTCATCCCTTTTATGTTTTCTTTTCCCCATGATTTAATGAATGGTTTTAGGTAAGAAAAGAAGGGAAGATCTTTATTGGGAGATGTTGAAGATCTTTCACCATGATTAGAAGATTACGTTCCAAGTTTCCAAAGACACTAAACTATTACGATCCTTGTGTGTCTGTTTTTGTTATGTACTAAGTATTCTGAAAATGTAATGTTATGTTCATGTACGTCAAGCTTCGGGTCTCTACAGTTACCCTAGATAGAAGCACCCCATAAATACTCATTTGATCATTTCATATAAATAAAGTTCCAACTGGGCGGTCAAACAATTTAACATTCAATGAATTTCATCAAATTTTCAATGTTTCCCACCAAACATTCAAGTTTTATGAATCACATTCTTTTCTAGAATCAGCACAAAACATCAAATATAAAATTACATTTCCAAATGGGACTTCAATATTATGCACCCAAATACATTTACCAAAGCAGTTCCAAATCATTTATAAAACCATTTCCATGCATTCAAAGGAAAACTTTCCATTAAACAATTTGAAACCATTTGTTCCTAAAATACCTCGTGGTTCATAATTATAAGAAAAAAAATAAATATAAATCCCCATTAAATACCAGTAAACATTTTAGAAAACAAGAACCATTTTATAAGGATGGTAAAGGGAGAGAGAAGAGACAAAATTTGATAAATCAATGTTCATGTGTATCATCCTTTTTAGGTGTCATTTTCACTTGAATTCCAACCAATTTGTGCCCCTAGTTAACCCATGGATGTGCGAACATCATATAAATCCCTTTTTATGATATATAATAATACCAAAAAACATTTATCTAGGAATAATACTTCCCTTAAAACCAACACAATTGCTACATCTCTCCTAAACATTTCAAAAACCCAAAGGACTTTTCAAAAACATTTCACCATGAATAATCTAGCCATAAATATTCTCACAAGCCACATTAAATGCTATAATTCATGTTTCAACCAATAAAATATATAGAACTAAGTTCAAGAAATATAACAAGGGATCGAATTTATTTTTGTAAAACAAAAGAAATTTTATCAAACACTTCAAAGGCACCAACACATAGACATAATCAAGGAATCCATTTAAATGCAATTTTTAACAATATTAACCCGAATAAAAACAACAAAATATGTTAACTATAATTCTTATGAAGGTTCAAATCATGTTTAAAAATTAATCCCAAGTGCTCAAGCATCAATGGTTTGCAATGGAAAGGAAAATCATGGAAACACCTACCTCAACGGTGTGTGAATTCACTGAAACATCAAGGGAAGAGATATCTAATCCTGAAAGACCATCCACACACCCTAGAAACAAGAAAATCTTACAAAAAATTCCAAAACTAACCCCAGGTTTTGGCCAAGGGAAGAAACCCCAATGAAAATTGAAGAAACAAAGAGGGGAAGGGAAGGAGATTAGTTTCAGAGAAGGAATCCAGAAGAATGACAAACTATTATTGAGAAATATCCTCAAAATCACCCCAAATCCAAGAAGGAAGGAGGGGGAGGCTTCTATGGTCGATGAACAACACATGGGGATTCATTTGAGAGGTTGAATCACCCAAAACAGATATCCAAGTAAAAATTTATTAAGCATGAAAGTGGCTTCATAGTTTTGCTCCACCGTTTGTCAAACCGTGCAAAAAACTGTTTGAGGGATACTAGATAACTCATGCAGCTTTGCATGGTTTGGGCATGCCATGTTCAAATCGTACGACCCCAAAATTGTTACAAAAACCCTCATATTACAGCCCAAACACTAGTGATGTCCACCCAAAGATCCTTCAATTTTTAAACACAATATAGAGACACTAAGGGCATCACAAAATGTCCAATATGCCACTTTTCATCCTACAACATTCACAATAACCATGAATAGATCTAGAATAAAACTAATATAACCAAAACACAAGGACATTTTTTGGACACCCAACAATAACCTAAACCAAATTATCCAACATCGTGTATAAAAAATAAAGGGGTATCCAAGGTCAGGGTGTGACACTGTCAGAGATGACAGCTCATTCATTAGTTTTTTTTGGATTATAAATATTTTGATTATGAATTTCAATTATTTTCCTTAGTATTTTAATTAATTTTTTCTTTAAAATTATAAGATACTTGTTTTATAGCTTTTAAGAATTTTCTATAAAAATTCTTCGTGAAAATCCTTATGAAAGATCCTTTAACACTATGCTCTTTGAATTGATCATGGTGTGATTCAAATTGATAGGATATTTACATCTAATAATAAGTTTCTAATTTTTTAAATTCCTTGTTTTTTGTTCAATGAAAATTTAAAATATATTTCGATAAAATTTAGAGTTTTGGCCTTAGTTTTAGTTTCTAAAGTGAAAATACTTGATTTAAATAAAATTGTCTGAATTATTTGATGCTATATAAATTATTTTATCTTATTTATTTTTTCAAATTAACAAGCAAAATAATTTATTGAATCAATTACTATTTTGAAATGTGTGTTCCTAGATTATTTTAAATTAATGATTTATTCACATGGTATGTGGATATAAACCCATGTTTTGAAACATTATTCATCATTTTGAAATTATAATACAAAATTTGAATTAATTAGGGTTTATTTGAAATAAATTATTGTTTTAAAGGCCCATTTTGAAGTATAATAATGAATTTATAAATGAATAGGGTACGATTAACCTTTTTGATATTGAATTTTTTAAAGGGAATTGAATTTATGGTTCTTGATTGACCGTTTGGAAATTTATGATGATACTCTATTTTAATAATCCATTTTTTAACTTGTTTTATTATTATACATATTATTTTTGGGGTTTTAGAAATTAATTATTTACATTGGGGGCGTGGAGGGGGGGGAATGGTGGTGAGAGTGAGATTTTATTTGAGGGAATGATCACATGATTAATATTGACAAGGATCCCTATTTGATCCTCATAACTTGATTATCTCACTAAACTCATTTAACTAGTCACGGGAACCTAGATAATTAGATGATATGAAATAAATATATACTTCATTAGTTGAATCGACCCCCTTTAAATTGATCTATAGAGAACATGAAAGGATTATGATATAGACATGTGACAAGGAAAGTAGGTGTCCATGGAGCTGGTTTTCTTTAAGCCATGAGACTAGATTTACGCTAGATAATGAGTCATGTTTTAATTTATTAGCTATTTTATGGTGGTCTCACAATTATACCCAGGTTTTACAAATGAAATCCATATATATGACATTAGATATATGATGGTTTTAATTGTTATAACATATCACCAGAGTTACCTTACATTATTGATCTATTTACTATTATTATGCACCGTGACTCCATTGTATTAGAGCTTGTATGAATTTTGATTTTAGGTGCATATTCATATCTTTTCTTGATTATATGAATCTAGCTTGTTAAATGGATTTCAATGATCATCAATAAATTTTTTGGTTTCATAGAATCCTCAGTGGAATCATATTATCGTATTTAGCCAATATCCTTCTTTTACAATTTTTTGTTTTAAACCATTATCATCATATAGAAGGTTTTTGTGCTCTCACATTGTTTTTTGGTTTAGATTATGAGTGACCAAAGGAAAGTGATTTGGAACATGGTGGGAGGTATTGGTAAACCTAGAGACTTGCGTTTTATATGATTTTTATACTTATTTTTTTATATCATCTCCTTGCAGATTTTATGATTATATTAATATATTCATCTAATTATGTTTCCTAAATGTACTTTGAATATTGTAATCTTTTGAGGGAGAAATTTTTGAATCGTCATTTATTTTTTCCCAATTGCTAATCACATACCCATGGAGATCGGAAATTCTATCCAGGTTAGTGGAGAATTGGATTAGACATTAGTTTAAATGGTATTCCTTGTTGGTACATCACATTTCTACTTCTATGCATGAAAATAAAGACCATGGAATATAATTATCTTAATGATATAAAGAAGTGTATTCCTATATATACTCTAAATCGAATGATGATCTTAGATAATATTATTGAATGGCCAAAACATTTTATAATTAGGGAATAGGTTTCAGAAGTCCGCAAAGTAAGTATAATATTCATGGTGACAACTCTAAATAAGTAAGATCTTACGATTTCAAGAATATAGGACACATAAAGCATCATTTTCTATAGATTAAAAATGATTAAAATCAGATAGTTAATACTTAGTTTTTTTGTAATAATGTGAAATATAGAAAATATATGAAGGCCACATGAAGTGCTTATAAAAATTATAGTGAATTCACATCTTTGAATCAAACGTTGTAGATCCTAGTGAAAAACAAAAAATATGATTTAGGACACATTCAGAATAGGTATATTATCTCTAATTCTCTAATTATAAGCATGAATCAGAAAATTAAAATTGCTCACATGAATAATTATATGGATACTATAATCTGATAGAAAATAAGTATGAAAGCATATAAAATAAAATCAAATCTCTCATGAACTCTTGTAATAAATGTTTTAATGAAAAGGTGGATCTAAATAAAATAAATTTTGATCTAAAAATGAATTGTATTTGTATACTTCTTTATATACTTAAAAGTGAAGATAATAGAGAACCTCTATAAAAAGGTACAAAAAAATAAATATTCCACAAGTGTTTCCACTAAATAGGGATCATTATTTAAGAAGAAAATTATTGGTCAAAACCAAATTAAAGTAGAAATGTTTGTAGTCATAATTATTTGTGGAAGGGCCAAAATTTAAAAGTCATATTTGTATCCTAGTTATAAAAATAAACATGACTCCAAAGTTAAATTTTTTCATTGTATAAAAATAGAACATTATGCCAAAAGTTTTAACATTAAAATTTCTCATTTTATTCCATTAAAAATTATTTATTTTAAATACCTTCTCATAATTTACTAATATTTTTTCTATAAAACATATCCATATTTTTATCCCTAATTCTCCTATAGTAAACATTTATAGAACAAAAATAGTTTGGGTACTAAATAATTATACAGTTTGATCAATAATTGTATATATCTTTCCATATAAAAAACAATGAAAATAGTTTACGGGAAGTGTATATTCAAGGAACATGAGTTGAGATTTATATAACTTCCACTCATTAACCAAGATAGGTGGAGGTTATATAAGATTTGGTTAAAATGAAAAAGGAAAAATTATTGTCACCAGATCAGTTGGAAATCCATAACTAGTTCTTATCAACAGTTTTATTTATGTTTAGGGATTGAATCCCAACATAATAAGTATTTTTCATCTTTGTGATGATGGTTATTAAATTGATTTTTTTATCATTGTATGATTAGTTTTCAAAGATAAGTTACAAATGTTTAATTCACCTATAATAAATAATGTGTATACCATAGATTGTAATTAATTGTTTTAGAAAAATTGTAAATTGTTTGAATTATTTCATTCTTAGATATCATGTTTTTAAATATATTTTTTATTTAAAATTAATGTTTTTATGAATATGTTTTTGAAATTATTCTTCAATATTTTTAGAATCTATTTTATATTCTTGCCTTATAATTTTATTATTCTTTTTTATTACAAATTATATTGAATGATTTTATCTAGTTTTTTAATGGTTTTCAAATTTTATTACATTCTAACTCTTCAATAAATAAAAAATCATTCCAAAGTCTATTCAATTTTGTAAGTATTCAAAATTTAAACATGTTTATGTGAAATATTAAATGTATTAATTTTCATTATCCTAATTAATTTTGATATAAAAAATGGTGAAAATAATAATGGTACTAAATATTCTTCTGAAGAATAAAAAGGAGAATAAAAATTGTAAAAATTTATTTTGGGTGAAGAAAAAAGAGATAAAAAACTTTAATGGTTTATTTTAGAGGGATAAAAAAACAATTTAATGTTTATTTCACACTTTTTTACTATTCGAGGAGTTTTGTAATAATCAAAAAGGGTGAGATCATTGTATAAAATTATATTGTTCTAACATATCTCAATTTTTATGTGTTTTAATGATTCAAAACACTATTTAGATTCTAATGAGTTTTTCTTAAGTGTTTCATAAAATACATTCATCAATTGAATTTATCTAATGAAGACTCTATGATTTTATCTTATACTATATTAAATAGTCAATCTATGAAAAATTATTTTATCTTATGATAATTGAAGAATATATTCCACACACATAGAATAAGAAAAATTCATATTTGAAGCTTATCATGCTACATAAGATAATATCTTATGAATAGATTTTATTACCAACCATAATATTCAATTTCAGATTATTTTCTATAATTTAGTTATAAAAATTCATTTCCTTTGAAAAAGTTATTCATAAATGATTTTATTATGAATATTTTTAGATGTATTGAATGTTATGTATCATAATTCAGAAACATATTTATCTTATGATAAATAATTATCCTATATAGTGATGAATTCAGTTTATCTTACACATAATATAATTCAAATATATGTTTTACCTTATGAAGTACATATCAAATTTATCTTCATATAACACTACAATCAAATGGATATCTTATGTTTATCTAGCTATTATAAAAAATGATATGATGACTTTCATAATCGATTGACAAGTTATTTAATGATTTTAGAACATGTTAGAGAAGAGATTGTATATGTAAGGAATATTTGATTTGAATAAATAATTATTTTTCCATGAATAGAAATATATGAAATGAAGAATATTTTTGATAGGGATGATGTACATGCATTTTCTATATTTGGAATGAATGGATGCATAAGATTAATATCCCTTATTATTACTGAATTATCTCTCTATGTATTTTGATTATCACATTTGATTGTATTCAAAATCAAATAAGAGATATAAATGGAAGAATTATCCTTTGTTTTAAAATATTGAACACAAAAGAGAGTAGTGAAAATACTGAGATCCATAATGATAAACACAAACATAATAATACTCTGATAATAGTAAAAATGTACTATTTTACAAATACAAGATGAAAAAATGTCATGAACACGTTGCATAAAATATTATCAGTTTTAATTAAGTTTATCACGATTTGTATGTTGAATTCTATCATCATCTTAGGATTTATATTTAACTACTATAAGTTTCTTTATAGAAATGTGTACTACAATAGTTCATAAAATGTTTATTAATATTATTTTTTACACTAATTTCATGAAATTTTGTTAAGGTCAGGGTTAACTCTTATAAATGGATATCCTGTTTAAAATCACTCGTAGAATTATAATAAGAAACAACTTCTTGTACATAGTAGAGAGAACCCAAAAAATGGCCCGACATAGTGAAAATATCTAAAATCAGGGAGTGGAACATTGGTTGAGTGGACAAGGGGATTTTTATTCCCCCAAACACTATAACTATCATGTATTAAATCTATTTCCTTTATATTTTTATATTTCTTTTTCCTATTTTTAGTATGAAAATTAGTTGAAATCATGTGCCTTGATTATGGAGGATTAAATCAAAGAAAAGTTTAAAAACTAAATTACCCCCTCTTTAGTTTTTAGTTAGCCATTCTATGGGACAACAACCAAAATTTATGTACATTAATGTGTTCATAAGTAAGTGTTTCATTTTTAATAAAGGGAGACACATGATTTTTAATACCACAGAGATCATGATATATCTCATTTTTACTCAAGAAAAATAAAATCAAATAATGATTCATTATGAATATGGGAAATGTCATCAAGAGAAATGAAATTTTTATTGTGAAAAATGATCATAACAATTAGTAAATTCATGAAGAGTATCAAGAGGATAAAATTTAAGAGATAAGTAACTAAGAGGGAGTACACATACCAAAATCTAATTCAAAAAAAATATATAAATGATGAGTAAGATTAATTTAAACCTATATATTCACAGCAGCTAAAAACCCGAAATGAGATTCAACAAAAGAGCCTAATTAATGATCTTGTTAATCTTGTGATGAAATGGGAAATTAAGACCCTAAAGAAAGAATATTTCCTATAATTGGTAGAGACACAATGTTTTTGAATAAGCTTCAAGAGATGAGTATGGGTTCCGTAGATGAATGAAGAGCTACACCAAATTAAAAAGAACCCGACCGATGATAATTGTTTGAGGAATATAGAAAAGAATTTTATAAAAAATAAATAGATCACTTATAATATTATGAATTATGATGTCATGATTAATCGAAAAAAATAATGAATCATACCTAATGGATATTTAAAAATAGAGGGTATTTATTTTGATGTAACATTTTCACCTGTTGCGTGAGGAGAGACAATAAGATTATTCATGGCTATAATAGTGAAAACAAAATTCATATTTTTCTAAATGGAAATAAGTTCATAAGTTTTTAGTTGTGTTTTGGAAGAATTTATATATATGTATAAAGTAGATGGTTATATCATTCAGGAAGATGAGAATAATATTTTCAGTTTAAATAGGAATTGTATTGATTGAACAATACACTAAGAGCATAGAATTCATTATAAGATTAGTACTTGAAAAGACCAGTTTACAACATAGTAGATTTCATTATAGTCTTTATTTCATGAGTAGTAGTTTTAAAGGATGATTATTCTCATGTATATAAATGAACAAATCATTAGTGGATCAACTAATTCACAGTGAAATTTTATTCAGAATTCAGGAAATTAGAATTCCAAATGTAAATGTTTTTTGAGATAATGTTATTCCTTGGTTTATAGGTGACATAAGGATAAAATTACACATTTATAAATGAATAAAAATATTCCATAGAGGTTTTGAGAAGATTTTTAATATACAATTACATGGATATGAAAACTTTTATTTCAAAATAGATAAAATTTTCAACAACATAAGAAGGAAACATGGTTATTATCATAAAATACTAGAAGATCATTGTAATATTATGGTACCTAATAGAGACATTATCAAAATTACCATTCTACATTCTAGGTGATAGGGTATCAAATTAATTCCAAATAATGATACTTAATTATATTGAATATAATAATTCTATATAACAAAGGATTGATAGTTTTCTATTTTTTGTATAATTAAAAATATAAACAAGAATTTTTGGGTGATAAAAATATAGATATTGATGGTTTAGTAGATGATAAAATTTCAGCATTGTGTAGTGAATTATATATTGTTGGAGAATTTATTTTTTTTCTAAGAAGAAACTGTGGATTTAAATTTTTTTATAGATTGAAGAAGATGAATATATTACAATAATTTGTCACTGAAAAATGTTATTATAGATGAAATAATCAGCTTATGGATATAAGAGTTGAAGTGAGGTCCTTGACTTTAATCCATTTTGATAATTCTAGTTCTTAAAATATAAAATGATATCCTATCCATCACTAAAAACAAATGAAAATGAAAATCAAGAATTAAATGATAAATTATGGTGTGTAACATGATCTTATGGAGTTATTGTATGTTCTAATAAAACTATAAGTTACAGATATCTAGACAAAGGCCTCAAACAAATAATTTTTTTAATGACATCAAAAAACTCATGGAGTTTAGTTGAATCTACACACTTGAATATTGTTGATTCTAAACCCCCTCTTCCCAATTAATTATGAGTTTTACACTATGTATTGATATATGATATTTAGAATGCTGTAAAATGTACATGAGAAAAATTTGGGTTTATTTAAAAATATGGAGATATTTTTATCTAGAAAAGGGGATAATCGAATAATTAGAGAAAATAAATATAAAGAGCTCCTAAAATTATGAATGTTGTAGATATTTATTTATTGAAAAATTATCACAAAATCATGTACGTTGGATTTATGATTTTGGTGGTAGACATGTGTGGTTGGAGAATTTATTTTATGGGAAATGATTATTTTTTCATTTTGTATCAAGATGTATTCGTACAATAAATTTAGAATAAATTGAGTCATTAATGAAAATTTCAAGTAAAACTTGTTTTTCATGTTGGGAATGACTCTGGTGGGCTTAGGGTATGTATTAAAGAATTGTTTGATTAGTATCTATGGCTAAAGAAGGAAAACCTATTTCATTGAGTGCGATTTTTTTAAAAACATGGGTTTTTTTTCAGGTTTTGATGTGTTGTCAACCAGACCAAAGAGTGATATTATTTAAAAATTCCATATTGATGATTTATTTGGGGTTTTTATTTATTGAAAATATTATTAGATGTTTATATTTTTTATTGGAAATGATTGTGATTTTTTTGAGTTTTGTAGATAAATCAGGTTAGGTGTAGGATTTTCACATAATAAATGAATGATATAAAATATCATGAAATAAATACGACCAAGAAATCACATGTAGATTAATATATTACATGAATGAATAAGCCAAAAGAGATCACGCGATCAAGTAAGAAATGTTTCATGATTAAAGATACTCAATATGAGACAATGTGGTCATGTGGTCACCCAGAATCAAGCGAAGGGATAAAATTTTTCAATGTGTAAAAGATAAAGGAGGTTTTATGTCCGTATATGTGAGTCTCATTATATAAGTTGTGATATCTAAGATAGATTTTTTTATGGTAACTTGATTTAATAAAATGTGTATAGGTCTCACGATCATAAAACCTGGGAGAGTTCATGTGAGGAAGTTAACACGATGGTAGTCTTGTGAAGTTAGTGTTATGAGTGAATTTAAATGATATAATTAAGGTAATAAATGTATGAAATCCTATGGAATTATGAGAGATAATGAAAATTTTAGGATATAAATAAAGAAAAATATGTTAAAGGGACGTGAATTAGTGTATTAATGCCTATAAATAACCCATAAATTATTTATAAAAGAAATTATATATTTATTAATTATCTTGATCTAAAGGATGATTCTAAGAAGGGTACACTCATGAAGAAAAGAATGTTATGAATTTGAAGTCATGTAAGGGGAAATATATAAGTATTTTCATGGGAAGAGAAGAAGATCATACTACCCCTGAAGAGATTATCTAAACAAGAATGAGTTTTCACAATCACTTATATGTGAATGGATTTTCGAATACAAGAATCATTCTTGGAGTCACATAACCATTTAGTCTAGAAATAATTAAGCACAAGACGGTATATGATCAATTATTTACATTTCGAGACACATTATTGTTTAATCTAGAAAGGGTTACATTCTCCAAGAACCATGTTACACAAGAAGGTTATTTTTATCTATTTATTTAGAAAGTACTATAGAAACGTACTCATTTAAATGTGAATTAACTCATAAGATATATTTAATAGATTAAACTAGAGAAGTTGTGTGTTAACTCAACGAGATAAAGAGAGAAGTGTTCATTCAAATAATTAATGGTAATATAATGAAAGGGACAATGAGTCTTCTCTAAACATTGTAACATCAATGCACTATATCTTATTTGGTATATCAATAATTTTTTTAATGTTATTTAGATAAATTCCAATATGTATTATCTAGGAAATTTTCCTATGAATTTTCAATTTCTTTTCATTCATTACTATGTGATGGAGATAGAAGAGTGTTTTATATAACAGTGAAATAATATCCACAAATGGGATGATACATCAATTTATCAAACCCTAATTTACCCCTATTATGTTACATGAAATGTTCTTGTGATTTAAACATTTTCCACTATTGGTGGATTCCATTGATCACCTCATCTTTGGTTCATAGGGTTTACAAGAGTAAGTGGCAGTAGATCTCCTTTACTTCTATCACATTATTATAAGTTATGATTCAAGGGATGATTTGATACTATCTTAGTTGTATGCAACTCATACCTATAAAGGATATCATTTTCTCTCTCTTCAAATGGAAATATGAATTTCATATTATATTTTTTTCAACAACAATAGAAATATGGGTAATAATTCCTAAAATTCCCATTCCTTTTTAGAATCTTCCAATCATTAGTATGTAGGGAATCTTGTGGCTCACTACATTTGTTCAGATAATAGGACCAATGTGTTTTTTCCATCTGATATCACCTAGATTTTTTGTGAAGTAGATGTATCGAATCCACCTATTGTGTTTTTCTATGATGCTATTGGTGAAGAGTTTCACCATTGGAAATATATTATATTTGAATTATTGGGTTATTTCTATCCTTTGTGTATGAAAATAGGGCACAGATAGGAGGTATGAAGATATGGGAAACTAATTTAGAAAGAGTTTGGATTGATTGAAAATTATATGAATCTAGTCCTAGGTGATGTGTCTGTCATTCGAGATATCTCCTTGGATGAGGATTACAATGGATAAATTGGGGTTCATGAGTTGGTTGAGGCTTATTGACTTATAATCATGATTTTGGTACTGAAATTTTGTGTGATGTATTCAATGAGGTTTCAAAATAATAAAAGGATCTGTTTCTTGATGCAAAATTCACTACCATCTATGATTGGTTGAAATGCGATATGAATGTTGGGAATTCTCTAGGTGATGTGGTGATTAATGGTGCTTTTGATGCTTTGGGTGGAAGTATTGAAGTATTTTTTTATCCAAACACAATAGTAGTGAATTCTACCTACAATAAGGCATCATGAGATTACTTTGACCATGGAATGAACATGAGGGTTTCTTGGACGGATTGTATCCGAATTGGATAGGAGGAGACATATTTGGATTCTAATATGGACATGAAACTAGGATCATTTTTTAAATCTAATAAAACTAAGATGAATGTGGAAGCTCTTATAGATCAAAATTCCTTCCAAGACTCCCAATTTTTATTTTTGGAGGACACTAACCCATAGCCTCAGTTTATGGTGTCTGGTTTCATAAAATCGAGGGACTTTGATATGTAAATACAGGATCCAAAGTATGGTGACTTTGGATCCTGTGAAAAAAAATAAACTTTAAGAGTTGATCAAGAAATTGTACACCACCTCAACAATATTAAATAAGTTGGAAAATTTCTTCGGTGATGAAAGGAAGATGGATAGAGTACCACTTATGTGTATGGGCAGTATTAAAGACTCATTTAAGGATATGGTTACACATAGAAAGAAGAGGACGATTGACATTGATTATAACGCCCCACCCTTAAACATTACTTAATATTTAGTTATTTCAAGAATACACATTGAGGATCTTTTCAGGTTTAGAGTTTTAGAGAATTAGATCACAAATCATGCATTACATTTCACATTTCAACAAGGTGGTTACATAAAAAAACAGTATTCAATTTTCCCATCAAAGATACATATTTAAAATAAAACATGGATTCTTTCTTGACCCTTCCTCGACACTGTAATCACATCATGTACTTTTCCCTTGACCTGTGAAAAACATTTCCAAAACTTGGGATGAGCATAAAAAGCTCAGCAAGGGATATAAAAGTAAGGAATGAAAATAATAGTCCATGTATTCATTCGAATCAATGAAATCATAATTTACTCATAAAACATAAGAACTTTATCATACCTCATGAAATCACAAGATTTATGAATAACTCATAGATATTATAAGACATAATGGAAACATGAGGAATTCATAACATTATTATGTAGGGAGTAACCCTCATGGTTACATTTGGAATACCCATCACAGTATATTCCCTAAATATCTTCGAAGAAAACATAGAGCTTAACTCCTTCGCATTACCCAATGCATTGGAGAGCTATCATGGGCTCACCCACCCTTAGTTTATCACGGAACCATCCATCTTTATATACAATGCCTAAGAACCATAACATAATCGTATCACATAAAACATGCATAAAGGAAATATAACATTTCCACATTTCAATCACAAGATATCAAAAAAAAACATTAATATAATAAAAAAATTATCAAAAAAAAATTAAATACCCAAATAAAAGAAAATTAAAACATTTTATTTACTTTTCATTAAAAACATTTATGGCTTGTAGAGGATGCTGAAACTCAAATAATGGTCAAGGCGGCGAAGAAGTCGTTGTCGCTGCATATGTAAGACAAAAACATTCCTTTTTGTAGATTAGTAAAATACTTCATATAAAAAGATTCCTTTTGAATAAAATTAAAATTAAAAGGGGTTTATTAACCCTATAAAATAAAGTTGTGTACAAAACAAATATGCCTCAATGAAAGGAGATTTAGACAAAGTTCCTTACCTCTTGTCCGACATGACTCGATCGTTCTTTAATATCCTGAATAATAAACAAGAGTTAATTTCTACTTGATTAAGATCCTTTTCATGTTCATTATTCATTTTATATCACTTATTACCATGTTATGAACATTATGTAATTATTAAAGTTAATAACAGTCGTTTTTTCGATCTTTGGGACTTGAGTCGGGAATACCCTTGCACATAATTACAACTCAGGATGATCGATGGCTTTCTTCGGAGATGAGGGAACCCTAGAATGCTTGATGTCGGCTTTCCCCCCCTTCCCGGAGGTGGGAGGGGGGGAGAAGAGGGGGACTTGGTTCGGCCTCCATCGAGATCTTGGAAACCGTTCACCCCCTTTTCATACCATAATTTTCTCCCAGATTTCCCGATGATTTCTCTAAGTCCAATGGTTCTGGAGTCCTATCTTGGTGGTCCGTAGTTGCCGATTTCAATGGCAGAGTTCTTGGAAGCTTCAAGTCATCTAGACCTTATGTTGGTTGCGCATTTCAATCTTCGAAGACCCTCAGTGGATGACTTTGATCGTTTCATATTCAGTAAATGGGATTTGCAAGAACGGACAGTTGTTGGTATGATAGATAGAAGTCAATTTATGGTTTGATTTCCCTCAGAATCCGATCTGATTCGAGCCTGGTCTAGTGACCCTCAACGATGTAACAATTTCATGTTTTCCCTCATAAGATGGTCGTTCGTACTTTGTATGAATCGAGATCCAAGCTCTAGCATGATTTGCGCAAGCCTTCCTAATATCCCTCTACCATTTCAGAATCCTTAAATTCTTCATATGAGTGGAAACATGGTGGGCCGCTATCTTTGTTCGGATGTTCGAACTTCCTCTGTATGTCACCCGATTAAGCCTAGAATTTTTGTTGAGGTTGATGTGTCAAAACCATTGGTGGAGTGGTTCTTGATTGCAGTGGGTTCAGAGTTTTGATGGAAACAAGAAGTGGTGTTTGAATTGTGGGACAACTACTTTTCGAGCTACTACCATTTGGGGTATTTGGATTCTGAATGTCATGAGGTTGGTTTCAAGGAGAGAATGTTTGCTCCAAGGAGGAGACCAGAGGAAGATCAAAAGAGTAGGACCGATGAAGGACAGAGGAAACAATGTTGAACTAATCCTGGAAAGGATTCTGACCTGGTGAGTAGGGAAGCACCGACAGTGGGAAAGGGAGATAAGGCCTCCTTTAATCCACTGGTTTCTAATATTTTTAGGCGGTTGAGGAGTGATCTTCAGGTGGGGGATGAAGGAATTAAAGTTGAGGATAAGTTTGGCTCTTGTGCTGGAGGTGTGTAGGTTTTTAACAGCAGGGCAGAAGGAGTGCAATGCGAGGCAGCAGATATACCAGGGCCTGCAGTGTATGATGGTCCTACTATGGAGAAGTTAGAAGGTAATCAGAATGTGAAATCTGGTCAGAAGAATGCTGTTGGGGGGATAATAATTATAGTTCCAACAAGAAACTGTTTCCAGGGCCTGGAACAAGAGGATGTGTAGGTGATTAATTCAGTTATTATTGATGCTGATGCAGAGAATTGTTCTAAGGAGGATCCTGCTGGAAATGAAGAAAGGCGTATAGTGATATATGAAGAGCATGATATGATTGAGGAGCGTCGATGCCTTGCTTTAGTTGATACTAATGTTCCGTTTCAACACAACCGGTCAGCAACCTATACAAAGGAGATTTTTTATAGAAAGGGGGGATCCCTGAAAGCGGCAAAGAAAACAGTGGTGGATTGACAAGGCCCTCGTATAGAAACATTTTACAGGGCAGGGAAGGTCTAAGTATGGGTATGAAATATCCTAATGTGTGTGCCATCAGTGATTTAGTCCAAGGTGGGGTTAGAAGCAGGACTGAGGATGGTGGAGTGGCTTCTGCTACTCCATAAAGAAGAGGCAAGAAAGATTTTTCTTATTTCCCTCGTCCATTGTGCACTAGATCCTCTTTTAGGCACGATCATGGGGTGACGCTGGCATTCAAAAAAGGCAGCCTAACCAAGAAATATGTACTTGGGGGAATTACTTTTGATGATGTGAGGCGGGACTTTAATGATGATTTCATGAGGCGTTTCAACCCGGCTTCTGAATGGGGAACATCCACCGCAGAGGACTCCTCTGTTGGTTGTGATGACGGGTATGGAGATTTTGGTTTTTAGTTTTTTGGTTGATATGGGTGTTTGGTTTTTTGGTCTGCTTTGGATGTGTTTTGCGGGCTTGTTTGTGTCCAGGGGTTTCTCACTTTTCCTAAAAGTGTTTGGAAAATAATAATAAAAGTATTTCAGGCCTTCAGGCCTTAGTACTTGAGTCAAAAATAAAATTCTTATAATTACAAGATGTTCATGTGGTAAAATATCCATTATATCTAGAATTTTATTCATGATATATATATCAATTATATCATATATATATATATATATATACTCTATACATGCATTTATAATATTACATAACATTTAGAGGTAAGAAATGAAATGCTCCATTCATGGAGACGGTAAGCCGTACATACGCATGAACGCTAATTTCATTTCTATTTTATATTTAATGGAGTGAAATAATAAAGATATAAAGGTATATTATAATTCCAGTATAATATAATATATAATATCATTATCTCCATCCTTTATACATCCCACATATGTCATTAACAAATCAAATCACTTTGAGGGGGCGGTAGTCCGCACTTCCTAAAATGAAGATATCACGTTTACCCATAATTGAAACCATAAAGGTATGCCATAAATGAAAAATAAATAATCATAAGGAAAATATAAACATAATATATATCATATATAAATAGAGTGATATCTTAATGGACACCAAGAAAGGTGTTAAAAAAGGTTGAACAATAATCGTTTCGTGAGGAAAAAATTCACCAACCACAGAAACAGTGTGTTATTTAACCATTATATGGAGGTGTGTGTAAGTGTAAATAAAATAATTCTCATAAAAACATCCTAAATACACTGGAGACACTGGTGTTGTTACAAAATAAAGGAATAAAAATATTTTAGGGGGTTGGAGAAGAAAAATAAAACAAAAGAACACAAGTGAAGACATTACCTTTAAATTGGGTAACTCCCCTTGGTTTGAACCAAAATGGTTTCTTGAAGAGCGTTATGCCTAAGTTAATGCTTCTAGGATGAAGAGAGGGATGTGGAGAGATAAAATAAGTAGATATTGTCCGATCCAATGGATTCAGAGGTATGAGTAATGTGGTAGAGGTGGGGGCCTTTTTATAAGAGGGATGAGGGGCACTCTTGGAAATTCAAGAAATGTTACTTTATTATATAATGAGTTTCGGATTTTAATGGTCCGAAAATTATATATTTCGAGGATAAGGTGATACGAGTTATAAATACACCAATATAATAGGTTTTTGATCAGTTTATGTCTTAGATTTTACATTATCATTTCATTTTATTTAAATCATTAATTAATGAGGTAATCGCTGCATCATCATGATGTCATAAATAAATTAATTTATTTAATGTCTAAAAATTATTGAAAAAATAATATGATGTAGGAAGTATTTTTGGTGTTCCAATGAATATTTATTTCCTAAGAGATAATTTATGTATACAAAATTAAAATTGTTTTACTTAGGTGTCACATACTTTGTTATAATTAACTTTCTTTATAAATAAAAAGATAAAAAGTTATTATCACACAAAAGTGATTCAATGGGGCCCCAAAGTTTGGAATAAGCCATACCATGGTTGGAAATGACACAACCAGTATAATTAAGACACATGTTGAGGTCATTTTTTATTATTATGTTATTATTTTATTACCCTTAACAATCTGATTACTAATTAATCATGATAATTAAAGATAATTACCGTCGTTACAATTCATATTGTCCAAAAACAAAAGTGTCTTAATTACATAATTTTGAAGTTATAATTTCAAATATGGAATCTATTTTACCAAATTCAAAACACAAAAATTTCAATATTTAATTTAAAAATAATTCCCATTGTCAAAACAAATAGTGGGTTTTTTAGAAAGAATATCTATCAAATGATTGACAAGTGTTTATGTCAAATTTCAAAGTAATATTAATCACAATGACCAACCATTGATTAATTGGTAAAAATTTATTATAATTAAACTTTAAAAACAATTAAAAAGATAATCTAACCATATTATTAAATTAGATGAAAAAGCAGTTTTGAAGTAAATGCAGTATTTTCACTATTCATTAAAAAAATGAACATTGTCAGAAAAATAAAAATATTTTATCCAAAGTAAATTTAAATTTCCCAATCCTAAAGAATAAGTTTATTTATATAAATAATGCTTATAAAAATGTCAAAAGATATATTTAAAAATGGTTTTCCATCAAAAGGTGGAAAACAATCTTTTAAAAATATTAGAGAATTCTATGCATATGATTGGATTTATTCTCAGTTTAAGCCTCTAAAATACTATCTAATTCATAAATTGACATAGATATGAAAATAAATTATTCACTACTTACATGGGATGTTACATCCTTCCCCCCTTTAGAAAAGTTTTTCCCTGCAATTCATTTACTTATCGAACAAGTGGGGGTATTTATCCCTCATTACATTTTCAGATTCCCATATTGCCACTTCAATCATGTGGTTTTTCCACAAAATATTTACATGATGAATCAACTTATTCCACAATTCATGCTCCCTATGGTCATGAATCTAGACTGGTTGATCCTCAGAAGATAGGTTCCCTTATAGCTGAACTACCTCTAGACTCAAAAAATGAGTTGGATTTGGCATGTACTTCCTTAAAATTGAAACATGAATAACATTGTGTACCTGATATAAACTCGGAGGTAAATACACTTGGTATGCAACTGATCCAACTCTCTCTAGAATTTCATATGGTCCAATGAACCTTGGACTCATCTTTCCTTTCTTATCAAATCACATCACACTTTTCGATGGTGAAACTTTTAGGAAGACATGATCATCTACCTCAAAAGAGAGATCCTTCCTCCTATTGTCTACATAACTTTTTTGCCTTCTCTGAGTTGTTCTCATGTGTTTCTATATCAGATGAACTTTTTCTACAAACTCTTCTACCAATTCTGGTCCCATCAACTTCCTTTCACCCACATCATCCTGAAAAGCTGGACTTCGACATCGCTTCCCATATAATACCTCAAATGGTGCCATCTGTATTTTGGAATGAAAACTGTTATTATAAGAAAACTAAGCCAAGGAAAGCTGTTGGTCTCATCTTCCCTGATAATCCATCAAACAAGCATGTAGAATATCCTCCAATGTCTGAATTGTTCATTCTAACTCCCCATCTGATTGAGGATGAAAATATTTAGTAAAATTTAATTCAGTACTCAACAACTTCTAAAGGCCTTTCCAAAAGTTAGAAGTAAACCTGGGATCATGATCAGATAAAATGAAGAGGGAAACTCCATGTAACCTGACTATACCTTTAAGATAAAAACAAGAAAGTTGATCTAGAGATAAATTATCTCGTGTAGAAAGGAAATGAGTGGATTTAGTCAAGCGATCAATAACAACCCAGATCTCATTATTATCTCGAGGTGTCTTCGGCAACCCAACAAAGAAGTCCATGGATATATTCTCTCATTTCCACTTTGGCACTGGTAAAGGCTGAAGCTTCCCTTTCAGTAACTGCCACTCTGCCATAACCTTTTGACAAATCAAACACTTCACAGTAAAATCAGCAATATCTCTTTTCATTCCATCCCACCAGTAATACTCCTGAAGATCTCTATATATCTTAGTAATTCCTGGATGAACTAAAAATAGAGAACTATGATCTTCACATAATAACTCTCTCTTAAACTATGAATCCCAAGGAACACACAATCCATTCCCAAATCTCAAAACACAATCATTATCAATGTTGAATTCAGTCAACTTACCCTTCTGAACCAGCTCTACCTTTTTCTACAACTCACATTCTTGGTTTTGAGCTTGTTTAATTCTGTCTGATAGAGAATATTTCACTGATACCTGAAACAAACAGGAAGAACATCCTACACCAACAACTTCTATTCCGATTTTCATCAATTCCTTAACCAAAGGATCATGTTCCAAATGTAACATGGTGAATAAATAATTACATTTTTGACTCAAAGCATCTACCACAATATTTGATTTTCCCAGATGGTAATGAATTGTAAAATCATAATCCTTGATTAATTCTACCCATCTCCTCGGTCTCATGTTAAATATTTTCTGGTTGAATATATACATTAAATTTTTTTGATCAGTATATATTTAACACTTTACACCGTACAAATGATACCTCTAAATTTTTAAAGTGAAAACAACATCAACTAATTCTAAATCATGTCTGGGGTAATTTACCTCATGATTTTTCAACTGTCGTAAAGCATATGCAATTACCCAATCATTCTACATTAAGACGCAACTATGTACTTTCAATGAAGCATCACTATAGATAACAAACTCACCATTACTGGGAGGTAGTGAAAAAACTAGAGCATTCACCAATATTATTTTCTACTCCTGAAAACAATCATCACATTCTTTTGTCCTGATAAACTTACCACCCTTCCGAGTTAGCTTAGTCATTTGACCAGATAACCATGATATTTTTTAACAACTCTTAGGTAAAAGCCTGCCAAACTAAGAAAACTATGAATCTCAGTTATATTTGCGGGTCTTGGACATTCTTCAACAACCCTTGTTTTTGCAGGATCAACAATTATTCCATCTTTAGAAACAATGTGACAAAGGAATGAAATTTTTTGTAACCAAAACTCACACTTTCTAAATTTCCCATACACTCTGTTTTCTTTGAAGGTTTTCAAAATAACCCTTAATGACTTTAATGATCCTATTTACTTTTAGAAAACACCAAAATATCATCAATGAAAACAACGAAAAACATAACCATGAACTCATGGAAAAATCTATTCATAAGGTCCATGAATATAGCAGGTGCATTAGTCAACCCAAAAGGAAATACTAACACATAATAATGGCTATATCTTGTATGAAACACAGTCTTTGGAACATCTGATTCCTTTACCTTCAACTGATGGTACCCTGATCTCAGGTCAATCATTTGAAAATACTGAGCTCCCTGGAGCTGATCAAACAAATCTTCGATATGATTCAAAGGATATTTTTTCTTAACAGTGATGTTATTCTAGGAACTATAATCAATGAAAAGTCTCATTGAACCATATTTAATTTTAACAAATAAGACAAGGGCACCCCATGGTGATGTGCTTAGTTGAATGAAACCTTTTTCTAATAAATATTTCAATTGTTCCTTCAACTATAAAAGTTCAATGTGAGTCATTTGATAAGGGGTTTTTGAAATTGGATTAGCATCAGGAACTAAGTCAACAGTAAATTCAACTTCTCGATCTGGTATTATTCCAAAAAACTTATCAGGAAAGACATCAGGATACTCATTTACCACTAGCACATCATTAATCTGAACGATTCCATTGTTTTCAACAATATGTGCAAGGTATCATTAATTTCCATCTTTTACATGTTTATCAGCCTCTTGATATGTTATCATCCGTAACAGTTCATTATAGTACACATACTAAAAGTCTTTCTGAAAAGAAACTTCTTTAGCTCTACAATCAATCTTAGCATAGTAAAAAAAGATCCAATCCATACCCAAGATAATATCAAACTCTACTAGAGGTAAAACAATAAGGTTTCCAAGTAGGTTCTTTCCACGGATAAGGATATGAAGATTCTTATAAATTCCTTTTTCCTTATAGTTTTCCCCAGGTGTTTTTACCACAAGTTCAAGAGTATTTTCTTGAGATGGAACTCCCAATTTACTAGAAAATTTTTTAGATATGAAATAATGTATAGACCCCGAATCAAACAACACATTGGCATAATCCGAGAAAATAATTAAAGTACCTGATACCACTTCATTTGATGGCCAAAAATCTACTGATGTAGATACAAATGATTTCACCACAGCTTTATTCTTGTATTCTGACTACTTCCCATCATTTGAGCTCTTTTTCAAACTCTAATTTTCATAATGACCCATCTCATTGCACTTGAAATGTTTCACAAATGGTAAATCATATTTGGTCTTAAAATCACCCTGATCATTTTCAGTGAAATCACGAGCCTTATGTCCCATATTACCACATCATTAGCCGTTTCCATAATTCAGATGACATTCCACAGCATGCATTTTAACACATTTATCACAAACGGAAAACCTAGTTTTCTTACCATTATACTTCTTTGAAGGATTCTTCCCTTTCTCCTATCACCCCGGTCTCTTCTTCTGTTGGTTGTTATAGAACACTTGATCATCAGAAAACTCTATTTCCACCTTCTCAGCACATCGAACAAGCTTTTCATAACTTTTTAATTGACGAGATTCTAAAGTCCTTAGATATTTTGGAGCATACCTTTCCAATCGAGTGAATCATTCTTCATAAGCTGCCACCGAGTTGTCCTCTTACCTCAATTCCAAGAATTGTTTTTCCTTCCTAAGTCAAACATCATTAGAAAAATATTTATGAAGAAATATACATTTTAATTCATCCTAGTCAAGAGAATCAATCTCATAAGCATATATAAAATTTTTAACCATCGACGACCACTGATCTACTTCACCCTCCAAACTGTAAATAGAAAGACTAACCTTTTGATTGTATGAACACCCCGTGGCATAGAAAATATTCTCCAATGCTATAATCCACCCTTCAGCTAGCACAGGGTCATATGATCCTCTGAATGATGGGGGATGTTTCGTCATGAAATTTTCCACCACTTACATGTTCCTCTGCAGTTGACATGGCTGATCTCATGCATAGATACCACCACCATTTATTGCTTGAGTCAATTGCGCCATTACTACAACAAACTGTTAAGTTCTAATTCCTACCATCTCAGGATGCTGATTCAGAAGGTCATTTCCTTATACATGTCTTCCTAGCACTGCTTCCCTATTTCCTCTACGGAAACCCATTCAGAACAAACAAGTCTTAGATGAAGAAACATGGTAATCTTCAAATGCTATATAATTTCAATTTGACCATAAAAAAATATTTTCAGATAATGATTTAATAGAATTCTAACTCCTAATGTTATCTAAACAGACCTCTGATACCAACTATATGGCCCCAGACTTAGTCATTACTTAATCTTGAGTTATTTCAAGAAGACACATTGGGGATCATTTCAGGTTTAGTGTTTTAGATAATTAGATCATAAATCATAAATTACATTTTACATTTCAACAAGGTGGTTACATAAAAAACAGTATTCATTTTTCCCATAAAAGGAGACATATTTAAAATAAAACATGGATTCTTTCTGGAGACTTCCTCGACACTATCATCACATCATGTACTTTTCCCTTGACATATGAAAAACATTTCACAAACATGGGATGAGCATAAAAAGCACAGTAAGTGATATAAAAGTACGTAATGAAAAAAATAATCCATGTATTCATTTGAATCAATGAAATCATAATTTAAACATAAAACATAAGCACTTTATCATACCTCATGAAATCATAAGATTTATGAATAACTCATAGAAATCACAAGACATAAAGTTAACAATAGGAATTGATAACATTCTTACATAGGGAGTAACCCTCGTGGTTATGTTTGGAATACCCATCACAGTATATTCCATAAATATCTTCAGAGAACCCTTAGAGCTTAACTCCACCTCGTTACCCAATTCATTGGAGAGCTATCATGGGCTCACCCGCCCTTAGATTATCACAGAACCACCTATCTTCATAAATATTTCCCGAGAACCATAACATAATCGTATCACATAAAACATGCATAAAGGAAACCTAACATTTCCACATTTCAATCATAAGATATAAAAAACACATTGATATAATCAAAAAATTATAAAGAACATTTCCAATACCATAATAAAATAAAATTAAAACTTGGTATTTACTTTTAATTAATAAAATTTATGGCTTGTAGAGGAAGTTGAAACTCAAATAATGGTCACGATGGCTAAGAAGTTGTTATCGTCGCATACGTAAGAAAAAATAATTCCCTTTTGTAGTTTAGTAAAATGATTCGTATAAAATGATTCCTTTTGAATAAATGTAAAAGTAAAAGGGGTTTATACACCGTATAACAGGAATTTGTGTACAAAACAAAATATGCCTAAATGAAAAGAGATTGAGACAAAGTTCCTTACCTCGTGTCCGACCTGACTCGATTGTTCATTAATCTCCTAAATAATAAATTCGAGTTAATTTCTACTTTCTTAAGAACATTTTTTAAGTTCATTATTCCTTTTATATCACTTATTACCATGTTATGAACATTATGTAATTATTTAAGTTAATAACGATCGTTTTGTCGATCTTTGGTACTTGAGTCAAAAATAAACTTCTTATAATTACAATTTGTTCATGTGGTAAAATATTCCTTATATCCAGAATTATATTCATGATTTATATATCATATATATTATATATATACACTATATACATGCATTTATAATTTTACATAACATTTAGAGGCAAGAAATGAAATGCACTGTTCGTGGAGACGGTAAGTCGTACGTACGCATGAACGCTACTTTCATTTATATTTCGTATTTAATGGGGTGAAATCATAAACATATAAAGGTATATTATAATTCCAGTATAATATCATATATAATACCAATAAATCCATTCTTTATACATCCCACATATGGTATTAACGAATCAAATCACTTTGAGGGGGCGGTAGTCCGCACTTCCTAAAATGAAGACATAGCGTTTACCCATAATGGAAACCATAAAGGTATGCCATAAATGAAAAATAAAGAATCATAAGGAAAACATAAAAATAATATATATCATATATATATAGAGTTACATCTTAATGGCCACCAAGAGAGGTGTTAAAAGAAGATTGAACAATCATCATTTTGTGAGGTAGAAATTCACCAACCACAGAAACAGTATGTTCATTAACAATTAGAAGAAGGTGTGTGTAAGTGTAAATCAAATAATTCTCATAAAAACATCCTAGAATATTGGAGATACTGGTTTTGTTACAAAATAAATTAATAAAAAGAGTCTAAGGAGTTGGAGAATCAAAATAAAACAAAAGAACATAAGTGAAGACATTACCTTTAAATCTGGTAACTCCCCTTGGTTTGATCCAAAAAGGTTTCTTAAAGAGATTTATACCTAAGGTAAGGATTATAGGATGAATAGAGGGATGTTTAGAGACAAAAGGATCAGATTTTAGTAGAGCCAATGGCTTGAGAGGTGTGGTTAAGGTGGTAGAGGTGTGGGCCTTTTTATAAGAGGGAGGAGGGGAACTCTTGGAAATTAAAGAAATGTTACTTTATTATATAATGAGTTTTGGATTATAAAGGTTCCAAAATTATATATTTAGAGTATAAGGTGATAAGGTTTATAATTCCACCCATCCAATAGGTTTTTGAAAAGTTTATGTCTTATATTTTAAATTATCTTTTAATTTTTTTAAATCGTTAATTAATGAGGTAATCGCATCATCATCATGGTGTCATAAATAAAGTAATTGATTTAATGTCAAAAAATTTGAAAAAATACTATGATGATGGAAATATTTTTATCTTTCCAATTACTATTTATAGACTAATAAATAATTTATTTTGTTAAAATTAAATTTTTTTTTTACTTAGGTGTCACATACTTTGTTATAAATAACTTTTTTAAAAATAAAAAGATAAAAAGTCACTATCACACAAAAGTTATTCCATGGAGTCCTAAAGTATGGAACAATCCATCCCATGGTCATACATGATACAACCAATAGAATTTGGACACATGTTTGGGTCATTTTATATTATTAGGTTATTATTTTATTACCCTTAAGTACCCAATTACTAACTAATCACTATAATTAATGATAATTACCGTCGTTACTATTCATAATGTACAAAAAAAAGATTCTTAATTACATAATTTGGACCTTATAATTCCAAATACAGAATCAATTTTACCAAATTACAAACACATAAATTCAAATAAATAATTTAAAAATAATTCTCGTTGTTAAAACAAATAGCGGGTTTTTTAGAAATAATATCTATCAAATGTTTGACAATTGTTTATGTCTAATTTGATAGTGAAATTAATCAAAATTACCATACATGGATTAAATGGTAAAATTATATTCTAATTACAGTTTAAAACCAATTAAAAATATATTCAAGCTATATAATTAAATTTTATGTAAAAGCAGTTTTGATGTAAAATGTAGTATTTTTCACTATTCATTAAAAAAATGAACATTGTCAGAAAAATACCAACAATTTATCCAAATTACATTTCAATGTCCCAATCCTAAATAATAAGAATATTTTTACCAATATAGCTTATAAAATTTTCAAAAGATAGATTTAAAAATGGTTCACCATCGAAAGGCGGTAAAACAATCTATTAAAAATATTAGAGAATTCTATGTTAAGATTGGATTTATTCTTAGTTTAATCCTCTAAAATATAATATAATTTATAAACCGACATAGATTTGAAAATACATTATTCATCACTTATATGGGATTTTACAATGATGGTTTCATCTCTACCCCCGAAGAGAAATACAAGGAAGTTCTATTCCAATACACAAAAGACTGTGACTACCACATCTTCCTCTAATGTGTCTATAAGTTCCATTGTTGATATCATAAAGATCTTTAGGAAAGGTAATTCACAATCTGAATGGGGAAATGCTGATGATTATTTTTAGGGGAATGAGATTTCATATTATGATATTTAATATTGGTTATGCTATTTATGTTAAATTGTTGACTACCATGTGTTATCTCCTTATTGATTGAGGTACTATTTTTATAAATATTCATAATCCTTTCATCAGACTGGATTTTCTAGGTAAATTCAATTATTACTCTTTTATGTTCATTTAAAAAAACATCACAATAATATTTAAATAATATTATTTCAAAAAAAAGGTAATGCAAAATATGTGGACCAAAAAAGAAAAAATATATTTGTATTTCATTAAAGAAAACTCTTTTGATAGAAAAAACATCTAATTAGAAGAAAATATTTATTGGTAATAATGAGATTTAATATTAGATACCTTATAATTTTGTTTATGATTTTAAAAAAAAACTAGTTGTGGATAATGATGAGAACATATTTCCCTGAAGAATAATAGAACATATGAAACAAAATATTTGAATTAAATGAATAAATAAATTATGGAAATTATATTCAATAAATAAAGACTATGACATAATGAATTATAAATTTAGTTGATTAAACCCATAAAATAGTGGTCACGGAAGAATCAATGTATCTTGAGAGAAATATCATTAAATGTAAATTCAAATTTCCAAAAATGGATAATTTTTTTCATGTGTTAAATAAAAGGGATAATGAATACATTATATAAATTAAATGATGGTTCATAATATCTTATAGGCCTTTTGGTGTTTAAAATGAGACAAAAAAACATAATATCATCTCTAAATTTATAGATAAAACCCCAAGAGAAAAATAACATGTAATCATATATTGAATATCACTGCATATAAGATAATTTTGATGAAAAAGCTAAGGTGAACTATATACACCACACTAAGGAAAAAATGGTGTATAATAAGAAATATGTCACAAGGGATGAATATATAGGATATGAAACCATTAACATGAATTCCCACTTAGTTATTCAGAATCTAACTTCCAATACAAGAACAATAACCTTCATAATCACATATTTAATAACCTTATACGTGTGTATAAAATTTTATAACTTTAATTTAAAATTATTCTCTATATAAATATTTTTTAAATATTAAATATTTTCAATGTCTGGTGTGAGTAATTTGGATCATTTAAAACTACTTTCATAATAGAAGTGATATTATTTATTCTTCTAAAATGGTTTATAAATTATAGAAAATTTGAGGCACTATAATACATATAGTATATAGATTTATAAATATGACTACTATTTCTAATAGTGTTTTTTATGTTTTTGGAAAAAGGAATCTGTGTCGCCTTATTTTAGTATTTTTAGATATCATTGATTATATTTTAATAAAAAAAATAATACATTTAAAAAATAATGATTTTATTTAAAATTTTAATAATATTAGTATAGAAGTTCCCATAGTCTTCCATAATAGACTTTTATTTCATTGTCCATGTTTGTGGTTTGACCAACATAAACATGAAAAGGCCTTTGTTAATGGATTATTATTGTAATAAAAGTGGTTAATTATGGAATTATATCAATATTAGACAAGAAAACTAATATTTGTTATATATTTTACCACGTTCAATCAGAATTTAATTTTTTTAACAGTTAATAAATAAAATAGAAGATAAATTAGAGGCATTAATTTGTGGAGGTGGTTGGATGAACAATGCACAATTAATGTTTTCATTTCCCAAATAATGAGTTGGAATAAAAGTGGATTATATTTTACCTCTTAGTAATCATAAGTTTATTATATATTTCAAATTTATTCTTCAATTTTATCATTTTTAAAAGTGAGTTGTGCTCATAGACATTTTTTGTCACATGTTGATCCAATAATTTCATTTACATCTTATTGATTTTGAGGCTCATGAACACCCAAATATCTATTACTAATGAAGTTTATTTAATTTTTTTTTCATAAACTCATCCAATGGGGCCCGTGTCACAACTCTCCAATGTCACATCCAATATGATAGGGGATGGGAACTAGTTCTGAGTAGGAATGTCACACATATGTGTGGACTTTTTCTGAATTACCTATATCCACACTCCCACAATCACATCAATGAAAAAATATAGTGAAATAAAATTATAAAAACAAAAATTCATGCATACTTATATCACAAAATAGAGTAAAACTAATGTAATGGAAGCATAAGAAGTGAAACACAATTTCGCAACAAAAAATTTAAAACGCCTTTTCTTCCCAAAAGGAGGGGATCACAATGAAATATAAACTGTTGGAATTCGTGATGGTCCAGCTATAGTAAGAATGTCAGTTAGTCAGTATTTCTTAGCTCAACCTTCCTCGAGTCATCTAGGGACTCCATCGAAAGTCTTTTGGTATTCATATTACACAACATGTTTTGAAAATGCCTCTGAAAGGGTAAATATAAAAATACATTGTAGGAACCCCAAAAAACTAAAATGAAATGGTAGAAACCAAATGTAAAATTGTCCACTAGATATATCCATTGGGAACACAATAGAGAGAGAAACTCCACCTCAAACCACCCTTAGGTATACATGACTAGTTTTATAAATGTAGAAGGGTTGTCAAACTAGACACGTGAAGACACCACAAGGACTCCTAGAATCACCCAGATATACTCATCTCAGACTCCAACTCTCATGATGTTCTGGCCTCATTAACAAAAATTGAATTCTACTTGAGTCTCTAATGGAAACACACAACCTGGAGAACACACTCTATGAGGTCATCCATCCCAGATAGAATATATCTAAGAGAAACACTCCAACATGTGCATATCTACCATCCATTATCAAATGTATGAGGAAACATTCTCCATAATGAACAACGCATTAGGTGAAAATCTACTTCCTAACCCCAGTGGTCCTGCAATTGTTAACCAATCTGATGTGTATGGAATTGAAAACCTAAGTGAAGAGGCATGACCATCACAACAACACATAGTTGAGGGACCAATGCTCTAGATTATACACTATGTGCATCCTCTTTAATGAAAGATAATGGAGGGACCCACACCTCACCATTTCTCGGTATTCTAGAGAGTTGTATCTGATAACCATATTTTAAAACTTATGTTTCCCTTGAACAGAGTGTCCCACATTAAAATTCATTGAGGGAGAACTATCTCCTAACCAGGTACCACATGTAAATATCTTGAGGGTCTTGATCATCATAACTATATTCAATATTCAAGAGAACATTAATTCCAATGGAGGACATTATCCCCCCCACTACTGGACGTTATGGGAGTAACACTCTATCGATGAGGACACATACCCTTGTACGATAGGGGAAACCACTTAATGCATAGAGGAACCATACCCTAATACGAAATTGGAGTCCCAATATACCATTATGATCACTATTGTGGAACCAAACCCTAACATGAAAGTGGTGTACCTACCCCAGGATAGAGGACTCTCTCCTTGTTATGTTAGGGTAGTACCAACTCTGCCAGAATAATACATAAAGAGGAACCATTCCCTAGAACGACAAGGGAGTCCGGAATACAAGGATTGAGAACCTATGACCTGACATGTCAAGGAAGTACCCACTCCATCTAATGTCTTATATGGAGGAAATACACCAGAAATTACATAGGAATACAGACTCCACGAATAGAGGTCACACACCTTGGTCCAATAGGGGAGTACCTACTCTATCTGTCTAACGAGTTTAGAGGGACTGCACCATGCCATAGAATGGGAGTGTTTCCTCCAACTACACAAATGATACAGGGAACTGACACCCAGGTCTAACAGGAGAGTACCACCGAAATTATAAGTACCACATGGATAGAGAACTCATACCCTTGATGTGGGGAGTCCCATCTCTACCAGAGAAGGGAGGTAAAGAAAACCCACTCTCTAATTCAACTGGGATGTATTTTTCCCGGTGTCTCTCATTAAGAACCAAACCAATCTAGAACATCATTAATGATCTACGGATAGGAGTTCCACACTTATCAAACCACACATTGTAGCACTGCAATGTGTATGGGACCCACACCCAGTTACAACAGGGGAGAATCACTCTACTATTCTAAAAAGTCTGGGGGATCCATATTATAAAGTGATAAGGAAGGGTACCGACATTGAAGTTATCCTAGTGATCTACCCTAACCCCTGCACTGTGTTAGGAACCATTACTAAACATCATTCTATAACTAAAAAACATCATAACATGTTGGACACTATGAAGACCAATATAGCATTCTACAAAGAAATATTTTCATGATAGGATGATCAAAACCTATAATATGTGTCCTAGATAAGGAGAAACATAAGATATAAGATCGCAATAATATCTCCAGAAAGTACACAGTTTAATGTATGGATGACATAGCATGTGAACCTTCCCATTAACCTTGCAGTTTCCTCTATTTTCATTTCATGGTTGGACATGTATGAATATATAGTATGAATGGCCCGTACACGGTGAGTCCTAGCTCACCCGACCCCTGGGCCTTGTTATTTATCCAAATGAATCAACCATCCACGTATTTTACATGACATGTACCACTGGGTGAATAGAGTTTCTAGGTGAAATAAGCAGTTGGTTTTTACATTTTCTTGTGCCCATGTTTGGAAGATTATTTCCAATTACTTTGGTTGTGTACTTATTCATGACAATGTATTGTCACATGAATTCCCTGGCCATGGCCTCTAGACACACGACATGGGATTACTACATGGAGTGTAACCCCGATACATGATGTTTAGTCACCAGAAGTCATCCTACTCAAATTGGAATAACACATGGAATGTACTATTTAATTCCATGTTGTGTAGATGAAAATTCATAACTGAATTTTCCTACGAGTCACTTGATTCACCACAGTTCCCACTGAAATTTGTAGTTTAATCTAGAAGGGATCTCTATAAATCTTAACATGGCTCCAAAACAAAAAAAAAACAAAAAAATGGGATTCAGAAAAAAATATTCCTACCTATTGAAGAAACTCCAAGTCTTGAGGTCTAAAAAGATTCCTAGAATGAGATTTAACTTGATTTGATGGTGATCAGTGCTAAGAACAGTGATAAGAATAATTGCATCACTTCAATTCAGCCATAGTTATCCTATCTTGTTTATGAGTACCAAAGGGATTTTCACACCCTCTATTTCAAAATTTATTTATTTTATAAAAATTTCTTTGTGTTGGGTAGTTCGGGTGAAACCCAACTTAATATTTTCAGTTCTTTGTGTTTTGGTCTTGATTGCAACCGGCGCAACACGGTCAAAGGTGCGCGGCCTTTCCTGGGTCGCCGTGTAACCCCACCCAGTTCACCTCACGCCTTTCCGATGTTTAATTAATGAAATTATTATTATTTTTATTATATTGGATGATATTTTAATAGAGTGTATTATTTTTATTATTTTCATTTTATTAAATTTATTATTGTAAATTTTATTATTTAATTCATTATGTTTTTTAATTACCGTATTATTATTATTATTTCCATTTTGTAACATATTATTATAATTTTCCATTTACTATTATTATTATTATTATCATTAGTCTTATTTTTTTAGTTTAACTCATATTTTAATATTTTATTATCATTATTTTTTTCCCATTTTGGTTAGGGTTTGGACCCCACTTCATCACGGCACACCCCCTTCCACGCTGCAATCCCATCGCGCAGCTCACCCCCCTCCTGCCTGTTACGCCTCGTCGTCGGCTTCCCCTCCTACGCGCTACGCCTCGCTGCCGGCTTCCCCAGCTCATGCTTTTGCACCACCACCCCGAAGACCTGGTCCGCCGCACCCTGTCTCTTCTGCTCAGGCTGCCCTGCCATCCGCTGCGCACCCCGCCTTCTTTAAAAAATCCTCCGACCTTCCCATTCCGGTTCGGTTCTACGACCCGCCATCCCTCCTCCGGTTTCTCCTTCGGAAAACCCTTGGCTGAACCCCTACCTTAGTCTTCATTGTGTCGCGCCCGTGGGTTTTGCACCATAGCTGGTCACGAAACCCTCCTTTACCCCATTTTCCATTGCACTGATGCCCATCCTTCCCCACTAGAGCCCTCCCTCCCTGGCTTCCCCTTCCCATCGCACGAATTTCCCCCACCTTGATTTCCCCCATTTTCCCCTCGGCCTGCCCCCATACCCAGCTCGCCGGTCCTCCTGGCACAACCCTTTTTGGCTGTGGTTTTTTCAGTTTTCCCCCTACCGGTCGACACCCTCCTTTCTCCCTCCGACCACAGTGACCAGTTACCTCATAGATGCATCAGAATTATACTTGCATCAAGCCTGACTTTTTCTGCTACCTCGCACCACCCGAAATCACACCACTTTTCCTTTCCAACCTATTTTCCAGCACGATGCACTACTGGTGGCCTCCTTTATGATCTGATTAGCCTTTCGTATCTCTGTCCCAGGTGTGTCCTATTAAAATTAGTTGGACTTCCTTTTTGGTAAAGTTGCGTGTATGGATTTCATGTTGTTTGGGGTCCGAATTGTGATGATTTTGGTTAAATTTTAATGATTTTCCCAATATATTGTTTTGTTAAAGTTCTTTATGAAATTTTTATGGTGTGTTTGATGAGAAACTGACATTTCTCACCGATCATTGGAGTCTTCGATGCCTCAGGTAGGTGGTTCCACTCATAATAATTGTCTGATGAATTTATTTTCATGTTTACTTAATTCATCATATTATTTAGTTAGTTTGCAGGGTGCGAAGTGTTCTTATTTTATTCTCTTGATGTCTCGTATGCATTGATTTGTTATTAATGTGTTTTTGTGATATTAGTGTGATTTTCTAGAAACCCATCTCAAGCTGGTTTAGTGTTTGATAAATTGTTAAATTTTTAATTAAATGACATTTACGGTGAAAATAATGTTTCAATAATATTATGCCGTGTGTTTGGTTTTAAAGTGACATTTTAAATAAAACCAAATTTATCATTAGTGAAAACATTATTGCATCATTTTTTTAGAACTTGTGTTAAACTACTCAAATAGTTTCTTTTTAATTGGTGTATGTGGTGTGGATTGAACTCTTGATGTGGTGTTGTGTGTGTTTGGTAACGAAAGAAGGTTTGTTTGTTTTTGTGTCTAAATTCATGCTTTGGTCTTCAAAATTTGTTTATTAAAAATCTTAAATGTTTTATTAAATTTTTATTAAGTATGCAAGTTGTTTAAATTGGTTGTGTAAGAAATGAAGATTGAGTTTTGGAAGATTTTAGTGTGCATATTATTTCAAATGGCTTCTATGTGTGCGAATGGTGGTTTTTGGTGTGCGTAATGTCTTGCTTGGTTTGAGTGTATAATTATGAAATGTGGCATGAAATTTGAATTACTTTAGCACAAACGGGAAGCCTGGGTACTAGGTGGGCGGACTAGACTAGCGCGCTAGTGGTACAGGAGTGGCCTCGGCCCAGTTTCACTAAGTGGGATTGACGCTTACAACACTAACTAAACATTGGATGATGACTAGAGACCACTATGGTAGGAGGTGTTTTCCTACTAGTGGCTCGTGCACAGGAATGAATGATATAGTTCACTGAGACGTGGGGTTCTAGGGTCCCAATTCTCGTTAGTATCTTTAGGGGCTCTCCCATGTATTATGCTCTCCCATTGCTTTCTGCTCACCGTTGGAAAATGCTCTGAGATTGGGGTTACCAAGAAAAGTGTGTGTGCATGTGTACGTGTGTGCATGCGTCTATGTGTGTGCGTGTGTGTGTGGGTGTGCGTGCCTGTGTGTAAGTTTATTTATGTTTTTTTTTCATTTTAGAGAAGTTTCCTCTTAAAAACTGTTTTCATTAAAATTATTTAAGCACTTATTTATTTATATTCCGTTAAATTGAAAATTTATTTGTCTTTTAATAATTATGCGTGGAACCTTTTCTCGGTGGCATCCTACTGGGCATTTATCTCACACCCTACATACACCCTTGGGTGTATGTGGATTCTGTTTCTTCTACATTCCAGGTTGTGACTTCGTGCTCAGTGATGGTGGTTCAGATTGAAGTTTGTCCTTTCATGAAAAGTGGTGCCGATGTGACCTCTCTTTTTCCAGGAGGTTTGAGTATGAGTTTTAGTTTCCATTGTCATCATATATTTTTAGTTATTGGTTCGAATTGTAGACTTTAAACCTGTTTATAGTTTAAAGTCACGTTTTGTTGTCAATTTCTAGTTTCAGTTTATTCATCTAGTTAGTTGTTTTTCTGTCAAATATTTCGGGTAAATCGTTCCTATGTAATGTTTGATACTCGGGCACTTGTGCTAGCCCATGGGGATCGAGAAATCCATTCGAACCATGTCACGGACCGGGTCGGCCGTTGGTTCAGATGGCGACTCATCCTGGTTCGTGACAAAATGGTATCAGAGGGAAATGTTTTCTCTCTTGGGTCGTTTTCTTTTGAGATAGAGTTAGAGTAGACAAAAATTAAGGTTTTCAGAACTCGACGTTCTAGCTACAAGCAATGTGCCAGGCCAGCACACCACATTGCAAGAATCGAGTTACCAGCGTATGTTGAGGTTTTTATGAGTCCTTGATTCATGCGGTTAATCTTGTCTTGTGGAAATGAAATGGGAGTAGGGTCGGTGGTCCTATTGAGCTCACAGGGTCAGACAAGCCATGTGGAGCCAGGGACACTGTCCTAGAATACCCTCCATAGCAGTGGCGTGATTGGCGTATGGCCGATAACCATATGTTCCAGTCACCCACTAACACTAGATTTCTCTTGCACCGTTCCTCGTTTTTTTATTTTGGAATTGTGGACTTTTGGTTTTGCAGTAAAAATTATTTGGTCTTGGAAAATGTTTTGTAAAATGTTTTAAAATAATGAACTTTAAAAAAAAATTATGTATGAGGTTTGAAAAGTATGGGTTGGATGTTTTGGTTTTGAAAAATGGAATGGTTCGGTTTTGATCCTTGGTGTTCTCATGTCCAACCACATGCATGAATATATATGGGGAGAAAAAGGGTTAATGGCACGAGCGGATGAGTGCCTGGATGATATGAGGTGGGTGCTGGTGTGGCATGGGAACTTACATGTGCAAGGCCCATGGGACACCATTGGTGTTTGGGCAACCCACATGTTTTTCTTATTTTCAAGATGTTTTGTTAAATAAAAATTTGGTGTTTTGGTAAATGGTGTTTGTGTAGTGTGTCCGTGTGGTTTGGAAATGTCGGATGTGAGGTATTTCGAGCCGAGAATTCTTTTTGACTGATTTGTGTCATGATATTGAATTTTTTTTTGTAATTTGGTATGCAAGCGTGTAGCTAGTTATTTATTTTGAAAGGTATATCGTGGAGCCCTTGCAGTGGTTCCCCCTGCACGTTTGGTGTTCTCTTGTGGAATGTCTTGACCGTTGGTCCAGTTTGGTTGGGTCCATGGTATTTATTCTTGACTAGTGTATGCCCCCCCTTAAATCGTCGACATGTGATTGAAGTACGACTACGGGTAATTCGCTATTGGCTGGCACTCCAGTTGATCGAAGGTCTTTCTTTTTGAATTCTAGAACTGAACCCACCTCACCTTTTTACAACTAAGTGGATCCTCTTGCAACGGGATGACAAATGCAAGGGGAGTTGAACAAAGTTTTGGTTTCTTTGAGTTGTATGAGTCGTCGGGTATGAAATTTGACGTTGTTCCATTTGATGTTTTCCCCTGGAAACTGCGAAAGGAGACTCCAGTGGGGAAAAGGTAGAAGAAACCCTAATTTGTTGGTGTGGTCTATTGTTCTAAATGACCCCTGGTCTTTGGTTAATTTTTTTTAAGAAAAGATTCGTGCTAGGCTACTGGTTTGGTAGACCTAGTCATATAAGGATGCTACGGTCAATTGCATTAATCAAGTGTTGTTCAAGATGCAGTTTAAAGTCTTTCTCAGCGTAATATTTCTCTCAACAACAATGGTCATATTTAGGTTATGATTAGTGGTATCGTGTTCTCATTAGGTGTGACAAAGGGTAATGCACATGCACCATTTTAGGTCTTGTGTTGGTGAATGTTCCATGTATGATCAGTAGAATGCCGTAATGTGTTGTGTTTTCTAGTGTTGCCTCAGTTGTAGTGTGGTTGCGTGTTACACCAAAAGGAGAAGATACATTGAAGAGTATTCGATACCTCACTGCGAGGTAGAAGATGATTCAAACATTAGGGCTCCATCTATAGGCCTCAGAGTGAAGCTAGTGCGTGGTCAGGAACCCCGGGAGTGTATGGGACCCCAACTTTATTTCTGTCATCAGTGCTAAATGTAAGAGACAGTTTAAATTATTTCTATGGTTGTTCCACTCCGAATGAGTTGTCTGTTTGTATATGGTTTTCATGACCAGGTAGAGGCGTGTTCGTCTCGTTGCCTTAAAGTCTTGGGGGATGCGTCCCACTGGATGTAATCACTTTTAGTGGTCCTTGAGAGTCTGTTGGGGAAATCAGTCCCAAAATTGTAAAATGTTCATCCTGGGATGTGGATGTGTTGGTTGGGTGTTAGGTCGTAGTTTTTACGTCTGGGTGGTTGGTCCCCTCCCTCCCCGCCCATTGTGGTGGTGTGTTTGGTCACCATCGAGAAATTTTTCAATGTTCTATATTCTCTGTTAGTTCTGATGGTGTCGGGACCCATGATGGGTCTCGGACAAAGGTCTCTGGAATAAATCGGTGTTGGCCTTTCTATATTACTGGGGAGTCTAGCCAGACCTCCCCATGTTGGTTTTCTAGTCTCGTCTTGGGAGTTAGTAGGTTTTTTATGGTGGGGAGACCCACATTGGGTCTCGCACGAATGTCTCTAGAATAAAACAGTGCTGGACTTTTCTTTAATGGCGGGGAGTCCGCTCGAACCTCCCCGTGTCGGTTTCCCAGTCTCGTCTCAAACGTCAGTGAGTTCCTAATGGTGGGGAGCCCCTCAGGCTTCCCCATGATGACCTTTTGGTTCTGTTTCTAAAGATGAGTTGGCGATAGGTGATAAGGGTGATTCTTGGTCATGGTTGATCTTGTTGTTCGCTCCAGATAAACGACGTGGTTGAACCTTGGTTGTTCATTCTAACCAAATGGTGTGGTTTCAGTTTAATAGTGCTTGATGTGTTTCAGCTTGTGATGTTGGTTTCTGTGGGTGTGGGAGTTCCCTTCCTTGATCAGTTAACTGAAGGCGTTCTAGCTCTTCGGGGTGGGCGACACATATCAGAAAGTCTCTTTTACGCATTTTTTGATGTTGTCTTTGAGTCACTTTCTCTAAGCACGATGACTTTGCCTCTTTTCTCTTATTGATTGTCGAGATCCTCTTTAAACCATAGTGGGGTATCTGTAACACCCGAGACTTTTATGTGAAATATTTTGTTTTTATGTTATATAAATAATCAAATGAATCTTTCAATACACACAACACTATCTTGGCTTGCTTTACACGCAACCGCAACCTTCCTCGATAGCTTGCGTCGTACGCAATACTGACTTTCACTAAACAATGATAGGCTATTAAAATATTATTAAAACTCGCCGTTATGAATAGTAATAACTAATTTTTGAAATTTTATAAATTTTATTTTTCAAAATGGACTTCATTTTTGAACTCGGAAAATCGAAATTAGCCTAGGGTGAAATTTTGGTATTTTTCTGAAAACTTTAAATTTTTGATGAATAGTGAAACTACTAAGTGGCTGTTAAAAAACTAAATTTTTCATAAAACATAATTTTACCGCTTCTGTGAGTGGAATTTCAAAAATCCGAGAGACACGGTTGATCTCAGTAAGTAAAATGTGGTTCAATGAGATGAATTTTTTTTGGTGAATAGTAACTTTTTACTTTTTTTATCACGGTTAAAAGTAAATAGGGAAATTAAGGGTAAAAATGATATTATTATTACCATAACACATTTCCTAATTCTATTGGAAAAGCATAATTCGACCAAAAACAAAGGTAGGAATAAAATATGACCATTTAGGCCCACTTGGATTAGATTAGGACATTTATTATTAATTTATTTAAAGAAGGGTTAAAGTAGTTAACATCAATGTTTAATAACTAAATAATTTTTAATATTGGGATATACATAAGATAAATTAGACGATAAATATTAATTAGAAATCTAAAAAGATTTCGTACAAAATGGTATTTTATTCTTAATTTTTAGACATTACATAATTTAATTTTTTTATGACACAACGATGATGCAATAATTATCTTATTAATACAATATTGACATAATTGATGTGATAAATAACCAAATAAATATAATTTGAGCCTTTTTATGAATTAAACTAATTTTCTAGGTTAATATGACATGTTAGTATTGATTTAATTAACTTTGTTCGAACTTATAATTCTTTTATAATTTTCACGAAAATCAATTACTAAATAGTGTCAAAATTGACATAAAATAGTTTTTAAAACAAATATTATATTATTAATTGTTATTTTATTCCTAAAAATATAACATTCGGACAATGGACTTAGATAAGGTTATATATATTAATACTAAACAACTTGGGGTTTGTTTGGATTGATATAGTTAGTTTATTAAACTTATAGTATAAGAACATAAGAAGACATGGTAAAAGTAAAATTATTTAAATTAATGTTAAATCTAAATGATAAGTTTCAAATAGGAACCTAAACTTGTATAAATTCTATTGGATGAAAGGATTTCGACACATCCCCACCTTAGCCTCGAAATAAATCAATTTGTAGCTATTTAAAACCGAACTTGACTTTATAATAAAATAATATTTTTAGTTATTCCAAAGGTGCCCCTCTCCTCCCTTATAAAAGGGAACCTCCTCCCTCTCTTCCTCACACCACTTTGAGCCTTCATGCTCGGCCAACCCCTGCCATTTTATCCTCTACACTTCCCTAGAGACATCCTAGAGGTCCTGGTCTTCTTCAAAGACCAATTTTATTTCCCTAAAAGGAGGTCTCAAAGGAGCACTTCAAAGAAGAGGTAATATCCATTACCGATCGTTTCCAATTTCTTTCTTCTTCAACTTCTTCTTATTTAGTTGTTCCATTATGAAGTAATAACATCAGTATCAATAATATTCTGATATATTATTATAAGGATGAAACAACCCTATTTAACCATCTATAAATCTTACGAAAAATGAAATCATCGCGCGTGCGTACGTACGGAATACCGTCTCCACGTTGTGGTGTAATCTATTTTCCACCACCACCTTACTTGGATGGGTATAATGGTGTAAATAATGACTATATATGACTATTATAAAGTGATATTGATTCTGAAATAGTATACATACACTCCAATACAATTCCACGATCATAGGAATGATATCATCACTCATGCGTACGTACGGAATACCGTCTCCACGATGTGATGCGACTCTTTCTAATGATCTTCATTTAGTAATGATTATATAAATTAATTGAATGAATTAATATGATATATATTACAAAACTAACATTCTGGAAATGAGTTATCTATAACCTAAATAGAAGAATAAGAATTTATTCGACAAAACACGCATAAGAACAAAAAGTTATAACCACCCGAATAACAAGTAGCAATGAAATATTACTACTAAGAAGCAAATAATATGACCATATATGATATCATAAAAATAGTTATAATTATGGAATAAGTCAATAACATTATTTAAATCATTATACAGGAGGTTCAGACACTTACAAAGCAAGTCGTACCTAAGGGAAGGGAAAATATAACAATCTCATTTTTATCCGAGATTGTTTATACTTTGGAATTTACTAGGGTGTATTTTATCATCCACATCCATGTTTCCTCAATATGTAATATTTATATCCTTATACAATAGTTTATATCCAATTTTATCCTTCGGTGAGTTTTTAGTAAAAGATATGAAAGGAATCTTTTGACGTTTTTCGTACGATGTACTTTTTGAATTTTCCGAAAAAAGTACGAAGAATGTTTTTTTAACTTATACGGCATGAATGGATTTTTTAAAAACTATTTCCAAGAAGCTTCCTTAACAAGTTTTCAAGTTTATTTTTAATCAACTTATTTTAGTTATAATTTTATGACATGTTAAGAAATGAAAAGTGTTTTTGAAGTAGAAAGGATATTTTCCTCAAGAATGGAGTTGATGTGTTTTATCAAAATTATTTTCCATCTAAGATAATACTGGGTTCTGTTTCTATCCATATTATTACATGGATTTGATTATTTTGTGATGGAAGTATTTTTATGAATTCCTTTATCTTATATGAATTTTATTATGATGTCATGTTGTTTATGAATCCCATTTTTATTACATGGGTTATGCTATGATGTATGGTTTATGATTTTGTGGCACACATAAGAATGGTATCATTATGAGATGGGTGGGACCTATATCTTCCTCCAATGCATTGGGTAAAGATTTTATATCTCATGAGATAGACATGGCTGTAACAGTAGGTTATACCGGTTCAGTGAAACAGGACTGAAACGAGGAGTGAACTCGGTTCAGAAATGGAATTTGTCCACTAAGATAGTCTTGGAAATGATTATTGACTAATAAGAAATGATTTTCTATGATTATGTGTGTATGCCACATATTTTTAGGTTTTATGTTATGATAATTGGGATTACATTTCACTTCTATGATTTATCCCATGTTATGATATTATGATCACTTTTGCAGGATAGGATTTCCAAAAGGTATGTTCTTATGTATATGATGTGATTGATATTTCTTTTGTTTACCCTTACTGATCATTTGAGCTCACCCTTTTGTATGTTTTACTTCCCCAGGTCAGGAAGAAGGTTATTAAGTAGAATATGCCAAAAAGGTACTCTAGATATGATGAAATAAATGGGAGGCAAAGTAGATGCTTTATGAACCAGTTGTTTATGTTTCCCAGTTTCTAAAGACACTATACCTATACGGTCCTTTCTTGGTTTTGTTATATGTTGTAATAAGTGTGCTTCAATTCTGAAGTAATAACAATGTATGTAAAGTATGGGTCGTTATGTTTGGTATCAAAGGAAAGGTATAATCAACCTTTGGAAACTAGGATGTAAAAGCCTTAGTAAGAACCCTAAGTATAAGTCTAATCATAGAACACAATCTTAGTGTTTTAGAAATGGCCATGAATAACCTAGGACAAGACCTTAGGTGTGAAATTTTATTCATGATTATGTGGTTTTACTATTATAATTAGTGTTTCTCACACTATTATTCTTGGTTTTAGTCAATGGCTGGAACCCAAAGAAACCGTGTTAGTGCGGAATGCGACGGGCAATGCAATGATTATCCCCATGAGAAACCAAATGTTATGGGAGCTGAAATGAAAAATCTTGTAGCCATGATCACACAACTTTCTCAAGCTATGAATCATGCAGGACTTCCAAATGAGCAAAAGAAGGTGCAACATTCTGTTGAATCCTTCATGAGACATCGTCCACCTTCATTCAGCGGGTCTACATATCCATTAGTTGCTGAACAATGGATTAGTACTACTGAAAATATATTTTCAGTTCTTCAATGTTCTGAGCATGATAAAGTCATCCTAACAATGTATCGTTTGGAGGGTGATGTTGATCAATGGTGGAATCTAATTAAGAATACGAGGCAAAGGGATGAAATTGAGTCCATGGAATGGGACGAGTTCAAGAACTTATTTTTCAATAAGTACTTCCCTCGTATTCTCTGATCAAATATGGAGAAAGAGTTTCTTGAACTAAAGAAAAAGGATGATGAATCTGTTGGTACCTATGAAGCAAATTTTACAAGACTTTCAAGGTACGCTTCTGGTATTATTATCCAACCTGAGAGTAAGATCGATCGATTCTTTAGTGGATTAAAACCAAGTCTTCGAAGGGCCTTATCCATAAGGGACTTCAATAACTACGAGGAAATCATTCGATGTGCTCTCAAAGTTGAGATGGAGATTGGAGTAACCCATCAGTCATATGGGTTTGATAAGAAGAGGAAAATTGAATTCAAAGGAAAATCTAAAGAGCACACTGAAAAGAAGATGAGCTTTCCCTTATGAACAATGTGTGGAAAGAAACATGGAGGGAGTTGTCTTAATGGGACAAGTAAATGTTTCAAATGTGGAAAGGAAGGTCATCGGTAATTTGAATGTCGCGATGATGGGAAGAATATGTCTAATGATGAAAACAAAGGAAGGGATACACATAATGAACCTACTACACTTCAATGTTTCAAGTGCAAGGAGATGGGGCATTATTCCAATCAATGCCCAAATCCAATGGTTGATGATGATGGTCGACGTCAACAAACTCTTAAGGCTAAAGAAAAAGGAATGTCACATGCAATTTCTATCAACGATGTGGAGTACGATAATGATGTGGTGAAAGGTACACTTACCATCCACTCTAAAGTAGAAAATGTTTTATTTGATTCTGGATCCACCCACTCCTTTATTTCTGATGAATTTTCTAAGGATATCACCTTATTACCTCAACAGTTAGATGTTTAGTTAGCTATGAAAACCCCTAATGGCACAACAGTCACATCAGAAGTTTATAATTCTTCTCCGATTGAAGTTTGTGGGAAAGTGCTTCCTGCAAATCTTGTGATCCTTCCTATAGTGGAATTTGATGTGATTCTTGGCATGGATTGGATTTCTCTACATGGAGCTCATATCAATTTCCAAAGAAGGGTAGTCACATTTTATATTCCAGATCAATCTATGATCGTCTATCGATGCAAGGATGAACATAACCTTCCAGTGGAAATTTCTTCCATTTTATGGGTAATGATTGCACTAAATAAAGGTTATTTATCAAAAATGGTTGGCCAGAAACTCAGGATTAAGAATATGCCCATTGTACGAGAGTTTGCTGACGTCTTTACGGAGGAATTACCAGGTCTTCCACCGAATCGTGAAGTTGAGTTTTCAATAGAACTCGTACCGGGTGCTTTGCCTATTTCAAAGAAACCTTATAGAATGGCCCCAATTGAGTTGCAGGAATTGAATAAGCAACTCCAAGAGAATCCTGATAAGGGGTTCATACGCCCAAGTGCATCACCTTGGGGAGCACCTGTTCTGTTTGTTAAGAAGAAAGATGGATCAATGAGACTCTGCATTGATTATCGAGAACTTAAAAAGATCACTATCAAGAACAAATATCCTATCCCGCGTATTGATGACCTATTTGACCAACTTCGTGGAGCTCATTACTTTTCCAAGATTGATCTTCGTTCAGGGTATCATCAATTAAGGGTCAAAAGGGAGGATATACCAAAGACGACTTTCCGTACAAGGTATGGACACTATGAATTTATAGTGATGCCATTTGGTCATACTAATGCCCCTGCTATCTTCATGGATTTGATGAATAGAGTCTTTAGAGACTATCTTGATTAGTTTGTGGTAGTCTTTATAGACGATATTCTTGTATATTTGAAGAGCAATGAAGAACTTGAAGATCACTTGAGAATTATATTGAAGACCCTGAGAAAAGAGAATCATTATTCCAAATTTACGAAGTGTGAATTTTGGCTTCAAAAATTTTCATTTTTGGGTCACATAATCTCAAAAGAGGGAATATCTGTGGATCCAGCAAAAACAGAGGTTATCGAAAGATGGTCGAGACCAACAACAGTGACTGAGATCCGAAGTTTTCTTGGTTTGGCTGGATATTATCGATGTTTTGGGAAAGATTTTTCATGATTATCTAATCCACTCACCAAGTTGACTCAGAAAGGAGTAAAATTTTTTTAGACGGAGGAATGTGAAGAGAATTTCCAGGAGTTGAAAAGAAGGTTATCCAGTGCACCTGTGCTCACACTTCCTTGTAGTGGAGAAAGGTTTGTGATCTACAGTGATGCATCCTAGAAGGGATTGGGGTGTATTCTTATGTGAAATGATACGGTGATAGCTTATGCCTCACGATAGTTGAAAATACATGATCAAAATTACCCAACTCATGATTTGGAGTTAGCTGCGGTAATCTTTGCATTAACGATTTGGAGGCATTACCTTTATGGTGAAAGGTGTGATATTTATACTGATCATAAAAGTTTAAAGTATATTTTGACACAAAAGGAGCTGAATATGAACCAAAGAAGATGGTTGGAGCTGATTAAGGATTATGACTGCTCAATCCAGTACCACCCTGGGAAAGAAAACAAGGTGGCAGATGCATTAAGTCGACAAGACCATGCCAGTTTATCCATGATGAGGATCACAAAATATCCAATATTTATGGATTTACAAAGGATGGATCTTGGAATTATAATGGAAGCGGAAAATTATTATCTTTCTCAAATGAGTGTTCAACCATCTATACATGTGAAGATTAAAGAGTAACAGAAAGAAGATGTCGAGTTACAAAAGAAGGTGAGAAATGTTCCTGAATTCAACCCTGATTGTGATGGGATAATAATGTTCAGGAATCAGGTTTGGGTTCCTCCCATCCCCGAATTAAAGGAGCTGTTTGATGAGGCTCATAGTACTTAATTCTCTATTCATCATGGAAGCAAGAAGATGTATAGGGACCTGAAAGAGTACTTCTGGTGGGATGGCATGAAAAGAGATGTTGCTGAATATGTCTCTCGATGCTTGGTTTGTCATCAAGTTAAAGCTGGGAGACATAAGTCTAAGGGGATGTTACAACCATTACCCATACCCGAATGGAAATGGGAAAACATCACTATGGACTTTGTCACAGGACTTCCTTAAACATCTAAAGGCAATAATGCTATCTGGGTCATAGTTGATCGTCTTAAAAAGTCTGTACACTTCATTGCTATTAGAGAGGATTTATCTCTGGATCAGCTTGCTAGGATATATGTAAAGGAAGTGGTAAGATTGCATGGAGTACCACTTTCTATTATATCTGATCAGTATCCGAGATTTACCTCAAAGTTCTGGCGAAGTCTTCAGCATACTCTGGATACAGAGTTGAGTTTCAGCACTGCTTATCATCCTCAGACAGACGGTCAGTCTGAGAGAACAATTCAAACTCTAGAAGATATGTTTAGAGCTTTCTCTATGGATTTCCAAGGTGGTTGGGATCAACACCTACCTTTGGTGGAATTTTCTTATAATAATATCTTTCACTCCAGTATTCAGATGGCTCCTTATGAATCTCTCTATGGAAAGAAATTCAGGACTCCAACTTGCTGGGATGAAGTTGGGGAAAGAAATCTATTAGGACCTGATGTCGTTGATGAAATGGCAGAAAAGGTCAGATCTATTCAACAACACATTAGAGAAGCTCAGAGTCGCCAGAAAAGTTTTGCCGACAGCCGAAGAAAATTCCTAGAGTTTTAAGTGGGCGATAAAGTGTTCTTACAGATATCTCCCTGGAAGAGAGTCATGAGATTTGGAAAGAAGGGGAAGTTGAGTCCTAGATATATTGGTCCTTTCGAAATACTGGATCGTGTTGGGATGGTAGCTTACCGATTGGAGCTTCCACCAAATCTCTCTCATGTTCACGATGTGTTCCATGTATCTCTCCTGAGAAAGTACATTCCTGATCCTTCACATGTACTTAGCTCAGAAGTTGTACCGCTGGAGCAAGATCTTTCTTATGAAGAACAACCGATAATGATTCTGGATTGTAGCGAAAAATTCCTACGAAACAAGACCACTTGATTGGTGAAATTTTTATGGAGGAACCACCAATTAGAAGAAGCTACATGGGATCTTGAGGATATGATGAGGGAGAGGTGTCCTCATCTGTTTGTTACAAAGTGATGAATTTCGAGGGCGGAATTCATTTTAAGGGGGGTAGAATGTAACACCCGAGACTTTTATGTGAAATATTTTGTTTTTATATTATATAAATCATCAAAGGAATCTTTCACTACACACAACATCTAGCTTGGCTTGCTTTACACACAACGGCGGCCTTCCTCGATAGCTTGCGTCGTACGCAATACCGAGTTTCACTAAATAATGATATGTTATTAAAATATTATTAAAAATATCCTTTATGAATAGTAATAACCAATTTTTCAAATTTTATAAATTTTATTTTTCACAATGGAATTCATTTTTGAACTCGGAATATCGAAATTAGCCTAGGGTGAAATTTTGGTATTTTTCTGAAAACTTTCAATTTTTGATGAATAGTGAAACTACTAAGTGGCTGTTAAAAAAAACTGAATTTTTCATAAAACTTAATTTTACCGCTTCTGTGAGTGGAATTTAAAAAATACGAGAGACACGGTTGATGTCAGTAAGTAAAATGTGGTTCAATGAGATGAAAATAATTTTGTGGTGAATAGTAACTTTTTACTTTTTTTTACCACGGTTAAAAGTAAATAGGGTAATTAAGGGTAAAAATGATATTATTATTACCCTAAAAAATGTCCTAATTCTATTGGACAAGTGTAATTCGACCAAAAACAAACTTAGGAATAAAATATGACCATTTAGGCCCACATGGATTAGATTAGGACATTTATTATTAATTTATTTAAAGAAGGGTTAAAATAGTTAAAATCAAAGTTTAATAACTAAATTATTTTTAATATGGGGTTATACCTAAGATAAATTCGACTAAAAATATTCATTAGAAATCTAAAAATATTTCCTAGATAATTCTATTTTATTTGTAAATATTAGAAATTAAATAATTTAATTTATTTATGACACAACGATGATGCAGTAATTATCTTATTAATGAAATATTGACACAATTGATGTTATAAATACCCAAATAAATATAATTTGAGACTTTTTATGAATTCCACTAATTTTCTAGGTTAATATGACATGTTAGTATTGAACTAATTAACATTTTTTGAACTTATCATTCTGTTATGATATTCACAAAAATCAATTACTAAATAGTGTCAAAATTGACATAAAATAGTTTTTTAAAAAATATTACATTATTAATTGAAATTTTATTCCTTAAAATCTATGGTTCGGCCAAATGACTTAGATAAGGTTATATATATTAATAATAAACAACTTGGGGTTCGTTTGTCTTGATATAGTATGTTTATTAACCTTATAGTATAAGAACACAAGAAAACACGATAAAAGTAAAATTATTTAAATTAATGTTAAATCTAAATGATAAGGTTAAAATAGGAACATAAACTTGTATAAATTCTATTGGATGAGAAGCTTTTGACCCATACCCACCTTATCCTAGAAATAAATCAATTTGGAGCTATTTAAAACCGAACTTGACTTTATAATAAAATAATATTTTTTGTTATTCCAATGGTGCCCCTCTCCTCCCTTATAAAAGGGCACCTCCTCCCTCTCTTCCTCACACCACTTTGAGGCTTCATGCTTGGAAAACCCCTGCCATTTTATCCTCTCCACTTCCCTAGAGACATCTTAGAGGTCCTGGTCTTCTTCAAAGACCAATGTTAGTGCCCTAAAAGGAGGTCTCAAAGAAGCACTTCAAAGAAGAGGTAATATCTATTACCGATCCTTTCCAATTTGTTTCTTCTTCAACTTCTTCTACTTTAGTTTTTTCATTATGAAGTAATAACATCAGTATCAATCATATACTGATATGTTATTATAAGTATGAAACAATCCTATTTAACCATCTATCCATCCTACAGAAAATGAAATCACCGCGCGTGCGTACGTACAGAATACCATCTCCATGCCGTGGTGTAATCTATTTCCCACCACCACCTTACTTCGATGGGTATAATGGTTTAAATAATGACTATATATGACCATTATAAAGTTATATTTATTCTTAAATAGTATAGATACACTCCAATAAAATTCCACGATCATAGGAACGATATCATCACTCGTGCGTACGTACGGAATACCATCTCCATGATGTGATGCGACTCGTTCTACATGATCTTCATTTCATAATGATTATATAAATGAATTGAATGAATGAATATGATATATATTACACTAATACCATTCTGGAAATGAGGTATCTATAAACTAAAGAGAAGAATATGAATTTGTTCGACAAAACATGCATAAGAACAAAAAGTTATAAACACCCGAATAACAAGTAGCAATGAAATATTACTACTAAGAAGCTAAGAATATGACCATATATGATATCATAAAAATACGTATGATTCTGGAATAATTCAATAACATTATTTTAATCATTATACAGGACGTTCAGACACTTACAAAGCAATTCGGACCTAAGGTAAGGTAAAATATAACAATCTCATTTTTATCCGAGATTGTTTATACTTTGGTATTTACTATGGTGTATTTTATCATCCACATCCATGTTTCCTCAATATGTAATATTTATATCCATATAAAATAGTTTACATCCAATTTTACCCTTCGGTGAGTTTTTAGTAAAAGATATGAAAGGAATCTTCTGTCATTTTTCGTACGAGGTACTTTTTGACTTTTCTGACAAAAGTACAAAGAATGTTTTGTTTAACTTATATGGCATGAATGGATTTTTAAAACATTATTTACAAGAAGCTTCCATTACAAGTTTTCAAGTTTATTTTTAATCAACTTATTTTAGTTATAATTTTATGACATGTTAAGAAATGAAAAGTGTTTTTGAAGTAGAAATGATATTTTCCTCAAGAATGGAGTTCAAGTGTTTTATCAAAATTATTTTCCATCTAAGATAATATTGGGTTCTGTTTCTATCCCTATTATTACATGGATTTGATTATGTTGTGATGGAAATATTTTTATGAATTCCTTTATCTTATATGAATTGTTTTATGATGTCATGTTGTTTAAGAATCCCATTTTTATTACATGGGTTATGCTATGATGTATAGTTTATGATTTTGTGGCACACATAAGAATGTTATCATTATGAGATGGCTGGGACCTATATCTCCCTCAAATGCATTGGGTATAGATTTTACATCTCATTAGATAGACATGGCTGTAATGGTAGGTTATACCGGTTCAGTGAAACAGGACTGAAACGAGGAGTGAACTCGGTTCAGAAATGGACTTTGTCCACTATGATAGTCTTGGCAATGAGTCTTGACTAATAAGAAATGATTCTCTATGATTATATGTGTATTCCACAAAGTTTCAGGTTTTATGTTATGATTATTTGGATCACATTTCACTTTTATGATTTATCCCATGTTATGATATTATGATCTCTTTTGCAGGATAAGAATTCCAAAAGTTATGTTCTTATGTATATGATATGATTGATATTTCTTTTGTTTACCCTTACTGAGCATTTGAGCTCACCCTTTTGTATGTTTTATTTCCCCAGGTCAGGAAGAATCTTATTAAGTAGAATATGCCAAAAATGGACTCTTGATATGATGAAATAAATGGGAGGAAAAGTAGATGCTTTATGAACCAGTTATTTATGTTTCCCAGTTTCTAAAGACACTATACCTATATGATACTTTCTTGGTTTTGGTATATGTTGTAATAAGTGTGCTTAAATTCTGAAGTAATAACAATGTATGTAAAGTATGGGTCATTATAGTATCAGTTTCTTCTTTGGGGTTTAGCCTTATTTGTGGCTTTCCAGGGGCGGAAAGCTTTATAGTGGGAAGAATTATCACACCTGCTATTTCAAAATTTATTTTTTTTATTAATTTTCGTTGCGTTGGGTAGTTCGGGTTGAAACCTGACTTATGATTTCATGTTCTTTGTGTTTTGGTCTTTATTGCATCTGGCGCAACGTGGTTAATGATGTGCGGCCTCGCCTGGGTCGCCATGCGACCCCACCCGGTTCACCGCCCGCCGTATCGATGTTTAATTAATGAAATTATTAATAATATTATTATCTTGGATGAAAATTTAATATGGAGTATTATTTATGTTATTTTCATTTTCTTACATTTATTATTTTAAAGTTTATTATTTAATTCATTAAGTTTTTTTATTACCTTATTATTATTATTATTTCCATTGTTGTAACTTGTTATTATTACTTTCCATTTACATTTATTATTATTATCATTAGTCATATTTTATTTTTAGTTTTACTTTTATTTTATTATTTTATTATCATTATTTTTTTCCCATTTTGGGTAGGGTTTGGACCCCCCCCCCTTCATCGTGGCACACCCCCTTCCCCGCTACAATCCCGTCGTGCAGCTCACCCCCTCCTGTGCGCTAAGCCTCACCATCGGCTTCCCCTCCTGTGCGTTGCACCCCACCACCGGATTCCCCAGCACAAGCTGCTGCACCACCACCCCCAAAGTCCTGGTCCGCCAAACCCAGCCTCTTCCGCTCGGGCCGACCTTCCTCCCACCGTGCACCTCACCTTCCCTAAAAATCCTCTGGCCATCCCATTCTGGTATGGTGTTGTGACCCACCGCCCCTCCTCCGGTTTCTCCTCCAGAAAATCCTTGGCCGAACCCCCCTTTCCTTGGACTTCTTTGTGCCGTGCCTATGGGTTTTTCACCGTAGCTGGTTGCGGGACCCTCCTTTCCCTCATTTTCTATCACGCCGATGCCCAACCTTCCCCACCAGAGCCCTCCCTCGCTGGCTTCCCATTCCCATTGCTTGAATTTCCCCCACCTCAATTTCCTCCATTTTCCCCTCAGCCAGCTCTCATGCCCAGCTCACTGTTCCTCTTGGCACAACTCTTTTTGGCTGCGGTTTGTCCGGCTTTCCCCCTCCCGGTTGACGCCCTCCATTCTCCCTCCCGCTGCAGTTACCAGCTTCCCCATAGATGCATCAACATCCTACTTGCATCGAGTCAGACTTGTCCTGCTACCTCACACCACTCGAACCTGCACCACTTTTCCTTTCCAACCAATTTTCTAGCACGACGCATTGGAAACAGCCTCCATTATGATCCAATTAGCCTTTCATGTCTCTGTCTTAGGTGTGTCCTATTTAAATTTGTTGGTCTTCCTTTTTGGTAAAGTTGAGCGTAAGGATTTCACGTTTTTTAGGGTTTGAATTGTGATGATTTTGGTTCAATTTTAAGGCTTTTACAAATATATTGTTTTTAAGGTTCTTTTTGAAATGGTTATGGTGAATTTGAAGAGAAATTGAAGTTTCTCACTGAGTATTGGAGTCTTCGACGCCTCAGGTAGGTGGTTCCGCTCATAATTATTGTCTGATGAATTTATTTGCATGTTTATTTAATTAATCATATTATTTAGCTAGTTTGTAGGGTGTAAAGTGGTCTTATTTTATTCTGTTGAGATCTCATATGCATTGATTTATTATTAATGTGTTTTTGTGATATTAGTGTGATTTTATGGAAACCCATGTCAATCTGGTTTAGTGTTTGATAAATATTTAAAATTTTAATTAAATGATATTTGTGGTGAAAATCATGTTTCGATAATATTACATCTCGTGTTAAACTACTCAAACAATTTCTCTGTCTTAGGTGTTATCACTTGTGTTAAACTACTCAAACAATTTCTTTTTAATTGGTGTAAGTGGTGTGGATTAAACTCATGGTGTGGCATTGTGTGTGTTTGTTTACGAAAGAAGGTTTGGTTGGTTTTGTGTTTAAATTAATGCTCTGCTCTTAAATTTTTGTTTATTAAAAAAATTAAATGTTTTATTAAATAGTTATTATGGATGAAAATTGTTTTAATTGGTCGTGTATGAAATGTAGATTGAGTTTTGTAACAATTTAGTGTGCATATTATTTAAAATGACTTATGTGTGTGCGAATGGTGGTTTTTGGTGGGTGTGATGTCTTTCTTGGTTTGAGTGTATGATTATGACATTAATCATGAACTTTGAATTTCTTGAGCACAAATAGGAAGCCTAGGTACTAGGTGGGAAGACTAGACTAGCATGCTAGTAATATGGGAGTGGCCTCGGCCCAGTTTCACTTAGCAGGATTGATGCTTACAACACTAACTAAACATTGGATGATGACTGGAGACCACTATGGTTGGAGGTGTTTCCCTACCAATTTCTCATGCATAGGAATGTATGATATGGCTCACCGAGACGAGAGGTTCTTGGGTCCCACTTCTCACTAGTATTTTTAAGGTCTCTCCCATGTATTGTGCTCTTCCATTTCTTTCTGCTCACCGTCGGAAAACGGTTTGACATTGGGGTTATCAAGAAAAGTGTGAGTGTGTGTGTAAGTTAATTTAAGTTTTTATTCCTTTTAGATATGTTTCCCCTTAAAAAACGTTTTCATTAAAATTCTTTAAGCACTTATTTATTTCTATTCTATTTAATTGCAAATGTATTTGTCTTTTAATAATTATGCATGAATGATTTTCTCGGTGGAATCCTACTTAGATTATAGCTCACACCCTACATACACCCTTGGGTGTATGTAGATTCTATTTCTTCTACATTCCAGGTTGTGACATCGTGCTCAGTGATGGTGTTTCAGATTACAGTTGGTATTTTCATGCAGAGTGGTGCCGATGTGACCTCTCTTTTTCCGAGAGGTTTTAGTATGAGTTTTAGTTTCCGCTGTCGTTTTACTTTTTAGTTATTGGTTTGAATTGTAGACTTTAAACCTATTCATAGTTTAAAGGCACATTTAGTTTCCTATTTCTATTTTCAATTTATTCATCTGTTTAGTTGTTTTTCTTTCTTCTATTTTGGGTAAATTGTTCTCATGTAATGTTTGATACCCAGAAACTTGTGCCAGCCCGTGGGGATCAAGAACGCCCTTCGGGCCATGTCGTGGACCGGGTCAGGCGTTGGGTCGGATGGCGACCTAGACTGGTTCATGATAGGGATGCTGGAGGTGTTTATTTTTCACTATTAAATAAATCTTATTTATTTAATATTCTCACCACTCAACTCCCCAGCAACTCATATCTGACCAAACTCCACAATCTGAAAAATATTATATTGTGACTAGGGTAAACAAGATGCTCAAAACTCAACTACCATCATAGAATTAGCATCTGAGACTCCTTCAGAATTATTCCATGTTTTATGAGAAAATGTTTTCATGTGACATAATATATTTAATATATTTAATATCATTGGACTGAGGCTCTCCATGACTTGAAATACATCACTGAATCAGTTCCTGACATCTAAAATATCATTATAAATATTCTTAAGTCTTGCAGATCAAAACCCAATTCATTACATTCTCCCCACCTTTAGTATTTTCATCTATGATAATTGAAAACCTATGAACAAGGTAAATAAATGGAGATATCCACTGGAACTACCATTCCAGTGAGCTGACCATGGGTTCTCATACTTCTTTGAAGCACACACTCTAGGGATCCACCAAGTCCAAAAGACACACATTTACAACTCCAACAAGGTTTAAATCATTAAAAAAGTGGTTCGTGTCTCCTCATCTATGATTGGTGGAAGAAACCAGGCAACATGGTTCATATACACTCATAGGGTCCAGCTATACGCAACCTCCCGAAATGGATGTATATACAAAAATAATACCAAAGTTCACATCCCAGCCTAGATAAACTGCACCATGACCTCATCAGGAGTCTCGAGTTTAAGGTTGAAACTAAGAACATGTGGTCACTGAAAATAATAGGGCTCCACATGTGTAAACCCTAGGTCTTATCGAGAAATATTTCTCTAAACCTTTTACTGTAAGATATCTTTACAAACCAAAAACATGAAACAACCCACTGATGGAATCCCAGCTGATTATGGATGGTAGGAAACCAATCCACACAACCGAAACATTATTGGTTCTAACTATTACACAATGTAATCATTCTATAGATGTCTCTCCCTCCATCAAGAATTCTAATTAGAAAGGTGAGGTATAAAAGCCCCTGGAAATGCCAGGACCTGCTCTGATAGTCTATCACGCAGCCTTTCTTTGAAAAAATTTCTATGGAACTCATCCAACACAACAAGACACAATCCACCTTGTGTGTAACTAATTCAACTTAAATATTCTGATAGAATTATAAGAACATAAATCGATGGGGAAACATAATTATTTATTTTGAGTCCAAATATATGTTAAAAACCCACATTGTTTTCTATAGATAAAACATGTCACCCTAGTTAATCCTTAAGGAAAATGGGGAATGAAAAGAGTACCTAAAAAACAGTGAGTAAAAATTACTACTATTGAATGTAGAAAGGATAGAGAGAACACCTCTATTCATCATCAGATCCCATGGGTCAAAGGCTTATAAGACCTGCAACTATCCTTACCCCCATCCTCAAGCTCCCTAATCCCATCATGGACCATATCGGGGTGGTGGGAAGACCTAAACCTGCCAATCATCTCTTGCTGCACTCCCATTATCTCTTCGATGTTCTCTATCATGTGGAAAACTCTACTCTAAATTATACATCTTCCAAAGAATCCCATCAATTGTCTCCAATTAACCATCACGATACGTTATAAAATCCCTAATCGAAGTCTATGGAAATTAAAAGAATAAAAACATCACTCTAGCTGCTGATCTGAATCTAGGTGTGGTCCTACACTACAGTCCCATGTTCCTCTGATTGTGCATGGGTATGCCACCTGCACCATGTTCGTGTCATTTTCTATAAACAAACTATTATAGACACATCAGACTCATAATGAACATTGTAAAGAAAATTCAACCATCCCTATGACATAAATATATCTCGACTAGAAATGATTAATCATATACCACCACATAAGTGGGATTTCACAAGGGGAGCATATAGACATAGAGGTATCTGATGTGGCCTTGATAAAATGTTGAATATCTGATGAAAAATTCTCTAAAAATGTATAAGGAGTATAAAAATTTTTATTAATCTCATAGAGTACACTAACATGGTCATGCTACCCTTCCAAAGATGCATAAGCTCCTAGATATGCACTGAACTCATCATGCCTCGGTAACTATTCCAAGAGGAGTCACTCAAACTCCACCCTAGTGAGCATCACCTCATTGTGGGACTTCATAACTAGACTCCACCATCTCCCAACTAACTACACAAGGATTTATATTAGGACCAACATCTTATCCGGAGGTGTCCTCAAAATGTGAAAAAAATGTGTGATAGCCTCAAGGTAGTCATTAGCTGCCTAGGGGTATGTAACACCATGATACCTCACAGGTCACTAACTTGATAACTAATGTAGAAAGATTATCATGTGCACATCAATAGACAGAACTACTTGCACACCCAACTTGTCAACGGGTGGTGGCTCAACTAGTGGACCACCCAGAGGTACCACCTTAGAAATAATTCCCTATATAGAAGCCTTGTCATGGGGTAGAACTTCCTCACAATCCAACCATGGAACACTGTACGAATGTCATTTTGGATGCATCCTAAAATATAATCATGATGTAAAACCTTGAATGAGTATATCAAGGGAGAAAAATATTGGACTACAATCCGAAAATCTAGTCCTAAGTGTTTCATGAACAATTATTTCCCTATAACCAGTGTCCTAATGTACTAAGTAAAAAATAAGGCTATCAGTGTTCTAGTGTATGGTTACATCAGCCACCAAAAAAACACCAGAACCACTATCTTGAGAGCCAAACTAATAACATCCCAACACTATCTCTATGCAACCCCAACCAAGATCATGACAAGGTGTCCCCAATGTGGAACCCTCTTTAATACTATTTTGTCATGACCTGGCTGCATAAGGACCGAACTACAACTCCATAAGCCTTCCACCAATATGCAAGGGGCTGGTTAGTATCTCAGAGTAGGTATATCAAGAAGATGGGAGGAACATTACTAAAGTAAATATATGCATGATCCAAAATACTTCCATGGATTTATCCATATACTAAAAAAGTTGAAAAATAAAATTCATGCATACAGTTGTAGAATACCAATGTACAATAAAAGAAATAAAGTGTAAAGAGGTCAAAAAACACATCCACAAAATACTGTTAATGCATCCAAACTACTCCTAAGGGGGTGTCCTCTATCAAATGTGAATACCAAAATGGTACTCGGACCAGCTCTGGTAAACACTTTGGTCAGTCTTTCTTTCTAAGCTATAACTTCCACTCGTCTTATTATAACTCCATCAAATGGTATAGGGTCTATACAAGGCATACCATGTGAATGAAAATCCCAATAAGGTGTGAGTATAATTATACTCATTACATTCCCCAAAAAACCAAAATAAAAATGAGTAATTGAAAGGAAACAATCTACTCGACCATCCAAGAGGAAAATCAATTGGGAGAGAAATATCATCTTGAACCACACATAGGTATACAGGACTAGTCAACTCATTACATAAGGGTTTTCAACCCAACCACATGAAAGAACCACATGAAACCCCAAAATCACCCAAATATAATCATCTCAATCTCTACATCTCAAGAGGTTCTGACCTCATTTGAAGCTATAGGATTCTACTCAAGGCTCAAATGGAAACACATGACTTGGAGAACACACTCCATGAGCTCAATCATCCCATATAAAAAAATTCCATGAGATAAAATTGATTTGAAACATCTCTACGATCATTTATGACACATTAAAGAGAACACACTCCATAGAGAACAACTCATTAGGTCAAAATATTGTCCCCAATACTAGAGTTTCGTCTATTTTTATCTTAAACCATGAACCAGGGCATAAGAAACTTTATCGAGAGGCCCTCCCCACACCACTGAACACATTTGAGGGGGCACTACTCTATAACCTGCACTGTGTGAATCATTTTTAATGAGATAGAACTGATGGACCCATACCTCACAACTGCCTTGATGTTGAGGGAGTACTATCTATTAACCATCTCATGAAGCCTCTATTTCTCTTGAATAGATTTTCCCTTGATTGAATCCAATGAATGATCACTAAATACAAACCTTTTAATGCCCATAACTAGTGTTGTGGACTGTCCCTTGTAACATTAGTCAATATCTGAGGGAGAAAAACACAATTTAAGGACCCCCTCCCCACCACTTCCTGATGTCTATGGAGTACTACCCTATAGACAAAGACCCACACCCTAGTGTGACATGAAACTACCATTCAATGGGTAGAGGAACTACACCTTGATATGACAAGGGACTACCACTATACCTAATCGATCACTATGGGGACCATCCCCTAACAAAAAAGGGGAGTACTAACCCCATCTTTGGGGACTCTCTCCACTGTAAGACTGGTTAATACCAACCCCAATAGAAAAAATCCTATGGATGACAGACAACCAGGTGTGATATCTGAGTTCCGACTCTATGGATTGAGGAACTGAACCCTGAGATGGAATGATATTACCCCTCTATCTAATGTCACATACAGAGGACCCACACCCTAAAAAATTAGGAGAGTAAATAATCCATGGATTGAGGACCCCAAATTAGGCCCAATAGGGTTTTACATAGTCTATCTAGATAAAAGGGTAGAGGGCCCAAACCTAAGAATAATAGGTGATCATTGTCTCCATCTACATGATTTATATGAGGAACCCACACCCCAGTTTGATAGGGGAGTACCATCCCCAAGTGAACTACCACATGTTAGAGAACCCACACCCAAAATGTGGGGAACAACTTTCCTATGAATGAATAGAGTTAATGGAAACCCATTCTTTGATGCCCCTTTGGGAGTACCAATACCATATTCACTCTCTAAGAACCACACCGATCTACATCATCAGTCAAAAATTACTGAAAGGAGTAGAAAAATTGTAATACCTCACATCAACAAAATTATATGGTTTAGGGAACCATTCTATTTTACAACATGGGAGCATCAATCTACTGGCATAAAGTTTCTAGGGGACCCACATCATATTGTGATAGGGAAGGGTACCGACTCCGACGTTCACCCAATGATCCACCATGATCATTTCCAAAGGTTAAGAAATGACACTAAAATGTCATTATCTATCCTTGCAACATCATATTTTATTGGCCACTATAAAGGACACCATCATGTTATACATAGAAAATTGACCAGGATGGGTTACTCAAAATCCCAAATTAGAGCCCTAGATAAATATATACATAAGATGGATGTTCTGGAGAAAATATCAAGAATGTACATGATATTTGAACTTTCACATGCCCCTGGATGTGTCATTTTTTCACATCTTTTCTGGAAATGTAGGTATACAAGCCACACATAGACCATACACGACATGTACTAGCTCAACCAACTCTTAAGTCATGTTATTTATCAATATGACTCAACCAACCATGAATATCACAAGAAATGTAGCTCAAGGTACATGATATGTCCATGGATAATAGCCTCATAAATGTTTCATTTTATCATTCCCATTTCAAGCACCTTATTCCAGTTTATACTAGCTATGTAATTCTACATGACAATATTCTACCAGAAGACTACCACTAACATGTCCTCTAGCCATAGGACATGGGGTTACCACCTGGAGTGTATCCTAGATATATGGCATATAGTTCCCAAAATTCTTCTTCCAAACATGATGATATCACATAGTGTTATGTACTAGTTTACATGTTTTTTAGATGGGAATTCCAAATAAAAATTCCCTATGAGTTACTTGATTCACCCAATTTCCCCCAAAACCTGCATTTTGACCAAGAAAGAATGTCTAAAAAACATAACTGAGATATACAACCTTAAAACAAAACCTAATAATTTGGATCAAGACTAAAACACAAATCCACATAGAATTTGGGAAAACAGCAATGCTTCCAGTCCAACAGGACATCTGGATCGTGCTTCTTATCAACATGACAATGATCAATACAAAAGATAAAGAATAGAAGCACCATGTTTCTTTCATTTGGATTTGGGTTTCCATAATTTGAAGTGGGATATAAGGTTGTAAATATCACCTCTATATCATGTATACCAAATTGGTGGGGTATTTTTTTATGTTAAATTATTAATTAAATTTATTTTAATTAACAATGTCACTGCTTAACGAACCTCGAAATCATCCCAGACCGAACTCTTGATGCTAATAAATTTAATATAACACCATGGGAAATAAAATTTCTAAAATGAAATGTGGTTTCAAAATAAAGATATGAGACAATTATTTGGAGTTATTATATATTTAAAAATAAACAACGAACACCTGGAAAATGATATTTAAAATTTTTAACCTCACCTTTTCGAGGATCTCTGGCCCCTAAAATCCAATGCCAACTCAGCACCTGGCATAGAAAATGTTATTATCAATATTAAAAAGTCTTATAGGTATATACACAAATCATTATAGAATTTCAAGATTATATTATGTTTGTTATAATATGGATGAACTTTTGTTTGTAAATTTTTCTTGACATTTTGATGATGGTAGGATTCAATATTAAGATCCCATTATTTTCTAAATAGTATGATCAAAAACCCATATTTTGGAATGAAACATTAAATTGGGGAACCTCATGTTTTGCCTAATGTTAGGTTTGGGAATATAAATATTTTTAAATAGAACACTGTTTTGATGGTTAAATTTTTTTTTGAACCCAATGTTTGGATTCTATTTCAGGTTTTATACCATACATAGTGCCACCCATCATTTGACTAAATTTTCAACAAGATATTAAATTATTGTTTATTTATATTATTTCTATAATGATTTCATCAGTTTATATTTCCCTTGAATATTTGTTCAATCACCAATTCAAATAACCTTATTCAACTGATTAAATTGTTCCAAATTTTAAGGGATGTTTCTATTTTTGTGGATTATTAACATAAAATTTCACGCACACTCTCTATTTTGAATGATCTTGTTTTATTATGCTAATATAATAGATCTATTTGAACTTTATTAAATAATATTTTATGTTAAATAATATGTGTAGATCATCTAAAAAATTATAATGTATATATTTCTATGATGTGATATAAATTATAGACAAATATGTTTTAACCCATTTCTTTTTTCATCATCTTACTTCTATTATATCCATTTCAATTCTTTTTTCTACATTTTATTGATGTTATTTCGATATTCACACTTTTTATAAATACATGTTTTCTATTTTATGAGTATTCCCATTATAATTATTAATTTTTTTTTTACTTTTCAGTGTATTTTATGAATATTTTATCAAAAAAGAGGATCACAGTTTCCTCTAAAGAAAAGTGTAATGATTTTATAATATTTTCCTCCAAAAAACACATTATTTTTTAGTTTATATTTCAACTATATACAGAGGATATTTCATTAAATTATCATCTAATATCCTTTTCTTGTAGTCTTAATAAATTGTACTCATTTGTGGTGGAGTTTCATCATCTTGTAATAATATATGGTTGTAAAGGTTTATTGTAAAAATCCTTACTATTTTTAATATATCAAATACCTACACTCATTTATTGAGTCACTAAGATAAGAGAACCTATTTAGTGATATCATCATATTCGATGAGATAGTGTTGGTAGAGAGGAATAATAAATAATTTTCCTATAAGTCACTATAATTTTTTTTAGTTCTCTACTTTATATTTCCCTAGCAAAGTCTCTTTAATGAATTGTTTGATGGACTATATTAAAAAGTAGAATGAGTGACTATGTTTAATTTTTTATAGTATTTATAATGGAAAAAATTCAACCCCATCTAGGGTATTTATATTTTTATAACATAAAAATTGTTATCAAATGGGTTCTCGTTTAATTGTTCTATTAATCCCTTGTATGCTTGAGTTAATGCTCTACATGAAGAAAGTAATCTATTTCTAAACTCAATGAGTGCATTTAAATAATATAAGAACAAATTTTCAATGGAAAAAATTATGCATTTTGGAATGAAATAATGATTATATTTTTTTATTATCATGGATTTTATAATTTATATGAATATTTTCCAAACTTATGACACTACTACAGAACCAGATAAGTGAGATGCTACAAAAGAAGATGAATATGACGGGAACTCAAAATCTAGGAATTCTATAATTTCTAGGCTTGTTGAGATTAATTTAATAGAGTCTCTTAGTGTTTTTATATATTTGAAATGTGTAAGATAATTTATTTTTCATAAAAAGGAACTAATAATTTAAAAATGTTTTCATATAATATATCCGAGTTAAAATTTTACACCATCAAGTTGTATGATGGTGAAATAATCACTCAAATGAATAGATGATTCACTGAAATTATTAATTTTGTTTAATACATGGGAGATCAAACCACAAAAAAACGTGTTAAAAATTCATAGAGTTTTCCCAAAAAATAGAATGGAATATCAACTATAATAGGAAAATCCAAAATCTAAAATATCATTCATTAGAGGAATTTTTTGGTAAAATAATTGGGTATGAAACTAAAATTAAAACCAATAAAATAGATAATAGAATGATTAAAATGCTGAATAATTCTATAAAATATTACGTATGAAAAAAATTAATATAAATATAATTAAGATACTATCAATTGAAATGTTTTAAAATATATATATTCTATAATAAAACTAGGTCACCTAGGCATTAAATTCAAAAAGTTTCATAGAAGAATAAAGGATTCAATATTTCCATCAATGATGTTAATAAAAATATTTATGGACTCAATAAAGTTAGATATATTAAATTTATAAAAACTATACACATCAAATCTCATTTCCCACCACAAAAAGATGAAAAAATAATAATAAGAACAATAGAAATTACCAAATGAAATTTTATTAGAAAAATAAGTGAAATAATGTTATGAAATCAAGAAAGTTTGTTTCTATAGTATATAATAGCTGTTCTAGATCTGATTCAGATAATTATTAATCATATTTGAAAGAAGTCATGTGATGTATAGGTTTTGAAGAAGAGGAATACCCTTTATAAAAATATTATTTAGATTTTAAAAGATTCTAAAATTCTAATGTAGAAGAATATTGTTCAACACCTAATATGAAATATGATTCCTTAATAAATAAGTTTAAACCAAAATTGTTAATAATTCTATTTTAATTGAAAAAATTATATGTGGAGAAAACACATAGAATTTGTTTTCAAAATTATACTTCAACAATCACTATGAATGAAAATAAAATTAATGAGTTGCGAGATCATAGCGTCCTTTAAATGAGTTTAAAGTACACTTAATAAGGGATTTGTATCATTAAGTCAGATTGTATACATTGTTTATTGATAATTAAAATATGATATTGAATGAAGTGATGAAAATCTAAAATTCAAAAAAAAAATATTTCATTTCAAGTTCTATGAAATATAGCATGTCTAGAATTATTTTTTTTCTAAATTAGAGGCCTTAATACTAAAAATTATTATTGAAAAAATAATCATATTAGATATATAAATAAATTATTTATTTTTAAAAATATTTATAATTTTTGGTATATCAATTTTGGTAAAATTAAGAATATATTTTTACACATATCATTGATCACTGACATAGTTTGACCCAAGATCATATGAGTACCAAAAAAATCCATGAATTTTTTTCTGGTTAAAGTCCATATGGAAAAATATAAAATATAGTATATGGATAGTGGATTCCATGGGAATAAGAATTGATATTTTTAATATTCCATTCATGTTTAATATTTTATTGATTATTTGATACCATTAGTGATAATGCTGAAGGAAAAATCATTAGAGTTTGATCTGTTAGAGATCCAAAATTGCTCCAAGTAAAATGTGTTCTATACTTTTATTGGATAATGATTATCCTGGTAAGTATTTCTCCACTCCTTAATGATTTTTTTAATATTTTTTTGTATCAATGTTTTTTTCTATTTATATAGGTAAATTGCTTAATTATAAGGCATATAGAATTGAAAATGTTTATAAATTGGAGTTTAATTTTTTTTTCTAAACATGAAGTGAAATGTTTATGTGCCAAAATAAAAAATTGTAGATTTGTTATAAGTGATTTGGACATTGTAATATATTTTCCTAATATATATTATCTATGAAATATTTAGTTTTTGATTTTCCCAGTATAGAATTTGATGAGAAAGGACTATGTGATACATGCCAAATAGGCAAGATACATAATTCATATATTATATATTTATAGGGTTTCTATTTATATAAAATTATAAATTATTTATATTTATTTTTTTGATCATTAAGAGTATAAATATTGGGTGATAGATCTTATAGATTTTATTATATAATGATTTTTCAATATTTACATTGGTTATTTTTATTAACTCAAAGGTGAATCCATTCATTTTTTGAATATTTTTTTGAAGATATTCAAAATTAAATTGATTTAAAAATTAATTTAATTGAGAATTAATGAAGATTAATGTTTTAGAATTAAAAATTCAATTATTTTTTCCAATCATGGATATTAAAAATACATTCTACACTCCAAGAGAAGTTTAGTAAAATTAAATTATTAAAAAAGAAATACTACTCTTCAAGAAATGGGATGAAATAAATTAAATGAATACCTTATTCCTTGATATTTTATTTATAAAATCTGTCTATAGAAATTTCAATACCACTTAAAGAGTTTTAATATTTCCTTTTAATAAAAAGAAACCCTGCGAGTCATAGAATAGAAAAATAAAATCTATAGTCATTGATGTTTTTGGATTCATGTTTTATATCTAGAAATATAAACACTATTTAGTAAAATTTGATCCACATGATGATGAAGGATTATATTAATGATATTATGCAACTTATAATTATTTTAGAGTGTATATTATAATTTCATGGATAATTTAAGACTAATTTCATGTGATTTTTGATAAAATATTTACTTTTCTACACTATAAAAAAATATGAAGTTAATAATACTGGGAATAAATTGAAACTTGAATCATAAAATTATGTTTTGAATATAAATTAGAAGAATTATAAAATCAGTCAATTCCATATAACATGTGACATATGAAACTTAATGGTTCTTACATAGATATTCTATAACATTAATGGAACATCCATTGAAGATTGATATATAAAACATAAAATAAGTAATTATGATTATTAAGAATTTAGAAAACCAAGATAAATTATTTCATTTCCTTGGATAGTTTTCACCTAAATCTATAGAAAAATCATTAAATGGAATGGGTTATATTGTATCCGTAATGGATGAACATAATATTTCTGAATGAAATAAATTTTGGGAATTTTTTTAGGCTCTAAAACCATACCATAATAAGAACCAAATAATTCATTATAAATAAACATATTGAAAATGGAATAATTACTTGAAATAATTACAGAACATTTGTTAATGGATACAACCAGGAGAAAGGAATAAAGTTTGAAGAATCCTTTTATCATGTTTCTATACTATAAGCTATTATAATAATTTTATCTTATGATTCATATATTAATTTTAAATTATATTGGTTGGATGTAAAATCATCATTTATTATCGTTATTTAGTGAATGAAGTCTATGTTGAGAAATATATATTGTTTTTGAAGGTCCACATCCTAAAAAATTAATTTTTATGCTTTCTAGATATATTTATGGCCTTACACATGTACCAAAAGTGTGATATGAAATATTAAGTTATTTTATTTTGAATATTATTTTGTAGTTGGATTTTAATATCCAATAATTTTGTAGAGAAATTCATGTTCTGATATTTCATTACAAAACAATTATGTAGATGCTATATTTTTTAAAATAAATACTTTAAAATTATTTTTTAAATTTTATGAAAATGTAATTTGAAGTGGCACGATAGAACAATTAACAATATTTATTGGTTTTCAAATTTATAATAAATATTTTTTTAATTATTAGAATCAATGTTAGTATATTATAGTTTAATGTAAATGATTTTGCTTCAAAATAATAATATTTATGTGACATCCTTATATAAAAATATAAAAACATTATTTGGATTATGCTATAAAAAGAGTTAAAATTATTTTATGTCGTGGTATGATTGGAATTTTGATAAACTATTATTCTAGTAGACTACACATTAGGATTTATGTTTGTCTTTGTCAGGATTTAAATCAAACACAAATTTTCTCATCGAAATACTTGTAAAATAATTTTTAGATATTTAAAATCAACTATTTTTCCATATTTCATTTCTAAAAAAAGATCGGATTTTAATATTTCTAATATTCAGAAGATGATTTTTGATGATGTATAGTGGATTAAAAGCCCCCTATAACTTATCAAATTTTAGTAAAATCTTATGTTTATGGTCATGTAAAAATAAATATCCAGTTGCATTTTCAAAAGGTGAATCAAAGTATACATCTATTGTTGGAAGTTGTGCATAATTTTTGTGGATAAAAAACTATTTTTGTACATGGAATTAAAATTTAATCCTATTCATATTTTATGTGGAAATACCAGTGAAAATAATTTTTTTAGGAAATCCTGTATGTTTCTCAAGGACTAAATATATTGATAAAAGTCACCATTTTCTATGAGGTCATGTTCAAAAGGGGATACATGTTTTGAATTTATTAATAATGAATATCAACTTGTATTTTTTTTAATCCTAAACCACTTCCTCCTTCTATTTAATATTTTATTAAATGGATTTAATTTTACTTAATTTTAAATAATTTTTTTAATTATTCTCATATTGTTTTAATCTATCTTGGATAATTAATTTGATTTAATTTACATACATTTTAATTATCATCATCTATCTGGTTTATTATTTAGAATATTAATAATGAAAATTTATATGTCATATTTATATTTTTCAATTTCTTTTAAAAAATTACAACACTCTGTTTTCTGATCAATAACCTGAATCATCCCACAAAAAACCATTATAAATAATACTTCAATATCATACATTAAATAATACAACCTTTAATATTCTTAGTATCTCGATCCCTCTTATAATCATAATCTTAAAGCCTCAAACCTTTTGAATCTCTATTTTCTAAAATACCAAAATATTTGATGAAGCATGACCAAGTAGATCAATGAATCCATGAATATATGGTTTTGATATAAATATTTTTAGGGAAATTTCATCCACATTGTATGGGTATTTTAGAAAAATAGAATGTTGAATAATGATTTTGGTTTTCAAGGTATGATATTAATTTTTAATTAGGAACACCTTGAATATATTTTTGATATCTAAGTAATAAATGTTTTCAAGGATTAAAAGTTCAATTTTGGGGAAACGTGTGATGTTGTTTCCTCGAATGTAAATGACTAGGAATTTTCAATTGAAAAGTCAAAACTACCCATATTTTTATTTTTCATGTGAAATAGTTTATCACTTTAGTCTAAAATAAATAAGGGATGAAATTTATATGTATTAATATGTAATTTTTTTTTTGAAATTCCTATGTTAAAATGATGTTGGTGAAGGATCGTTATTTTGACCTGATGGTATGAGTCATGTTTTTTATGACTGTATTGGTTCCAAAGATAGAAGAACCAGAAGAATAATTTTTTAAGATATGCATCTCGAATTTTTTAAGACTAGAGAAATATAGATAAACATCTGTAGATATATGATGAGATATACGAGTCAATACTTCTATAATATTACTAGGATATAAATCTATCAATCTAGTAGGATTACTTCACTATTTTTAATAAGAAAAATATGACATCTTACTTCAAAACTAGTAACAAATTTCACCATAGAAACATTTTTCTATATAAAATTATATGGGATATTTTTTTTATGTGGCACTAAAAATTGAAGGACAATTATCATGGATGATGAAGATGAATTGGAATATGGTTGTCACTCTAAGGGGGAGCATAGAGGCCAAAAATCTACTAGTTCTTTCGGGTTTTATTCCAAATTTGTTTGATAATCAAGATTAGATGGAGTTGTATGAGTAGTTAAATATTGTTATGGTTTTCCATTTTCTATTACCATAAATTTAAGGAGATTCTTGAGAGTGTATTTGAGTATCCCGTCAACTATATGGTAGAGTTTCTCATTTCCAAAGGTCATTTGAATAACTCTCTAATGTGTAGAATTGTACGAGACTTATTATCATGCCAAGAATAAGAGAATTGCCCATTGAACAATTTTTTTCCTATAATTAATGAATTTGATCAACTAGTTCCAATTGTAAAATAAAGTGTTATAGGACCTAGAGTGAAGGATGAATCTTCTAAACAATGAGAAGTAATCAATTTTTTTGAAGAAAGAGTTGAGAAAGTAAAAGTTTTTTCTAGTGTTGATCAATGAATTGAAGTAGCTCGTGTTCAAGACTATATTGAATGAATATATGATATTTACGATGAGAAGGATGATCAAATATAGTAGCATGTTGTTCATGTAGAAGAGGAGATGTCTACTGAAGAAGAGAAGTTTTTTAAGAAAGATCACGGGGATAAGCTTGTTCACACAAATTTTGACGAGTCAACTAACCTAATTCAAGAAAAAATGGTTTCTTTTTTTGAACGTTCCATTGAATGGAATACCAAAGAGTTTGGTGAAAAGAGTGAAGTACTCAATGATTTTTTATTTGTATCCATTTAAATAATGGAAGTAAAATCTATTCCCTTAGATGAAGTAGGTGAACCCTTAAGGAAACCAGAAATGGAATCCTCTAATTCCTTTGACACTCACCTTGAAGAAATGGTTTATAAATTATTGTTTGATTAGGGAAGGTAATGTTCCATTTCATGAAGATACACAATGATCTAGAATATATATTTAATATTTTTTGAGCTCATATATTCCAAGAACAGAGTTAGAATCACTACAGTAACTACTAGAAAGTGAGAAATAAACCACAATATAGAAAAGTGATTTTAATTCTTCTAAAAAGAATATGGTTGATAATATTTGAAAGATTAGAGATTAATTATATTCTATATATTATTTTAATGATATGAAGAAATTTGTGGGAAGTCAGTTTGAGTATATCAAGTCTAGTACAAGATATGTGATCACTTATAATTCCATTCAAATAACTTCTATATATTTTATAAGTATAGTTTAATCTCTTACCATATTATCTATCAGGTGTGATAGGATTCAAAGATTGTGGTGTTATATAATTCCACTACATACTTAATTGGAAAATCAGAATGAGGTTGTTTCAAGGTTGACATCATCAGAGTTTGGTGTTAGATATTTAGTTAGTCAAATTGGTTGAATGATGGGAAAGTATATCTGGTTAGCTGAATTCGTTCATGAATTTATAAAAGTAAACATTGTAGAAGGCATGGAGATGAGTATAGATTCTTAGATATTGGTGAAGTAGTGGGTAGTGTCATTGAATCAAAAGTTTTAGTTGTTGTTGTATGAAATTAAGGATGGTCATTTTAGTATCTATAATTCTCTAATGTCAAAATCTTCTTAAGAAAATATTGAACCCGACCCTCCTAATCCTTAACTATATCCTATTTCAAACCCCAAAGTCAGAAAAATAAATTAACATGGGTTTATTATTAATGAAATTATATTGTTTAAATTGTTTTAATTATGTACTATAGTTTTATGCTTAATTCAATTAAATTTAAATTATGTTCTTACCTTTGGATAAATATAAAAATTCACTAACTATTTATTTCTATAATTAATGTGTATTAATATATATATTTCAATTATTTTTTATAACACAAAAGGGATATAACATTAGGTTATAGATCATTAATTTTCTATTAGTTTCTATTTTATATTGGTTTAAAATAATTAATTTAAAACAATTTTCAATATTAGAGGAGAAATAGGAAATTTGGGTAAAAAATATTTTTTAAAATCCGTTTTATATAAGAAATATTGATTGATACAATCTCTAATTTTTTTAATATATTTTTATTTGATTTGTAATTAAATTTGATTTGTGTTTGTTTATAGATATTTTTATTTATTTTGAGATCATAAAAATTGGTGATATGTTTGGCCATGAGTTGATCCAAAAAATAAATTATTTAATCATTCATTTTTATAAAAAAACAACAACATTTGTGTTACTAATGATATTTATTTAATTATATTTCATTTATAATTTACATTAGTTTTAATACTACAGCACACCATGATTTTAATAGTGAAACATCTTATTAGATTGCATTTATGATAAGAAAAAATGATCTTAGGTAATAATGTAACACCCAAAGACTTAATAAAATATTTTTTTAAATGAATAAAATCTCAAAAATATCTTCCAATGCACATAATATCTGATTTGAAATAAAACCTCATATTATTTTAATATATTTTTATTTTAACATTACAATTAAAACATAGCCATTAGGATTGAGGGTATGAATAGTAATCAATAAATTATTATGATTACATGGTTTAAAAATGTTTTAATTAAATTAAATGGTTATCTATTAATTTTAAATATATTAAGAATCACTTAAAAGTAAAATAATTGTTTTCTGAACAAATATATTTTTCTAAAAGCTGGTTAATTAAAATTATGCACATCTATTTTAATTTTTTTTACCTCTGTTTTAAAATTTATTTCAAGAATAAGTACATTTTTTAGATATTCTTGTGAATATTTTATTTGGGAGATGTTTCTAGAAATTTATGAAATGATTCATTTTTTGAGGAATAATAGTTAATAATAAATTTTAATGAGGACTGCATTATAATTTGAATTATTATAAATGTTTAATTATATTGTAAAATTGTTTAATGGAAATTTAATTAAAATATATTACAATTTAATAATTTTAATTAATTAAATTCAATTTTTTTTTAATTTTTTTAAACATTCTATTCTTATGATAATTTTATCTTCATAAAACCACTATTTTATTGCATATTTGGCTTAATTTTATATTGAACACTTCCACTTATGTAACTTGAATTTGTAAAAAATGGATTTCATATTTTGAATAAGAATAATTAATATTTTCTAATACGGTCCACATTATTTTTTACCATAATGAATAGTGAAAAAAATTAATTATAGCGGTTATGCTAAAATGTGTTTATTGAGTGACAAACAATAATATTAAGGGATAAATGTCCTAAAAACCAGTCAAACAACCCTTTTATAACCATATATAGATACTATAATATATAATGTTCGATAATGATCCATTTTGAAGGATTTTTTAGGACAAAAACAAGATTATGATTTTAACTTTTCCAATATTCCCTGTGTTTCCAATCACCCACTTATAAAAGGCCACCCGATATTGACCCTTATCAACATAATAAAAACCATTTTTACTCTTACATGACCTACCCAAACACCTTCCTCACTTCTCTACCCACATCCTAGGGGCCATATTTTGATTAGAGAGGACACCTAAAAAGCATTTTGGTATAAATATAATGAGTCTCTCTAAAGAAGAGTTAAAATTCTAAAACATGCATGTTTATTTTATTATTTTATTCCACCTCATTTAATCTTTATTAAACTGTGATAATATAATATGAAGAGTGTATAATACATAATTATGTATTATTATGTTAATTTAATGCCCCACATCCATCTCCACTTGCATAAAATTGGATGAAAAATTATCAATCATATGTAAGACACACAACTGCCTTATGTATGATTGCAATTCGGTCTCTATAAACACATGTAAAATATGGATATAATGATGGGTTTAAAATATTTATTTCATATTTATGAAATTATTATGAATCTTTAATTATAATTTCAAATAATACGTATTAATTTCAATTCTTTTACGGATTTTATAGTGTCACTTGTTTTTAATATAGACTACCACCCTGTGAAGTGGTGTGATTTGTTTTTCTCTAACACATTACATGGAAGGTATTTAAATTTAAAATAATAAATATAAATTATATATAAGACCTAAAAATATTCTTATAAATCAAATACCACATATAAATTACTTACAATTAAATATGTTGGGGAACAATAATGTCTTTTATTTATATATGTAAACTACCTCCTCTACATAGCGATGTTAAATGTTTTTAATTTTTTACATGGATGGAAATAATGTTGTATCTTATTAACCTAAATTGTATAAATTAATAATAATTATTATATAATTATTAACAAATTTTTATTTTCTATTCATTCCATCCATCTATAAAAATGGAAACAATGTTCTTATGTATGTACGACCTACCATCTACATTAATGGTGTAGTGAATTTTCTATCTCTAAAATAAATAAAATAAAATATATATATTGAATATATAAAATATTAATTTCATATTTTGGGTATGATTTACCATGAATGAATTAAAAGGTACAAGATTATTTATCTAAAACATTCATGAAAAAAGAATCAATTATCACAAAAAATAGAGATTTTAAAAAATAACGATTAATAAATAATTGATAAAATTATATAAGTAAATAATCTATGTTATTTTTATAGACCTTATCCCAGAAATCCCAGACCTTGTGTCAGTCTATCATTACATTAATATTCGATAAATGTAAAATATTTCCTAAATGACCGAATTATTTAGTATCCTTGGTAAACCAGATAGATACATGTGTCTTAAAAATGAATACACTGAATATAACATAATTTTCATCCTTTAATGGATAATAAATTCTCTATTCTATCTTTTGTATCATTTCATATATTTCATAGTACACTTATTTGATTCTTGGGGAATGAAAACACAATAACGGTGAGAAAAAATGCTCAGTATGGGTTAATTATAGAAGAAACAATAACGGATCAATGAGAATAATAATTATGAAATGGTAGATAACTAAATAGACATACCATGTAATAATAAAACAATGAAGGAAGTGCATAATCAATATGGAAAGGTAATAAAAAGAAACCCATTCCATTTGAATAATTAGATAAGGAAAAGTCAATATGGGCAAGTAAGAATCTATGAAAATTCCATTTAATAAATAAACTATGAATGATATTCTTCCATAGATGTTATGATATGAAAAACTAATAGAATATAAAAATGATAACTAAAATATATATAAATACAATTACAAATTATTGGTGGTCATGTCTAAGCCACATTAAAACCTATATTTTTATGATACAACCTCATGATAATTTATGTCTATGGTTAGAATCCCATCTCTTCTACATGGAAAAAAATTCAAAGGGATTGTAAGAAAATATTTTTTCTCATAAGACTTCTGATAAATTGAGGTGATTTCATTAAATAGTACCCAACCTGATGGGATTACCTTAAAATGTCCCTAACCCGTGTCTTTATTATCCCAAGAATTCTTCACATAGAATGGACAATATACCTTATCAAATATCAATATTGAAAAATCGATATATATTAATGAATATTTCAAAAAATAATCAGAAATCATTAAATGTAAACGGTGTATGAAAAATGCTATACGGTTTAAGAAATAATTATATCCATGAAAAAATGTATATTTAGAGGAAATTGAATGTCAAATGATCATAAGAAATTAATTATTTCAAGGGGACTAAGCGGAATGAAGGATTTGAAAATGAATACAATGCTTTTGAAATAAATCATAAACCACCCATAAGAAGATTAAGGATGGTGTTAATAAAACATATCCCAAGTGGAGTAAAATAAAGGGTTGCTGTCATTTATATATTAAAATATTATAAAAAGATATTTTAAATACATTCATAAAGAAATATTCTTATGTTTTGTAGAAATGTATCTTTGATAATTTCATTTGAAAATATTTTCATTAAAAAGTATCCTTTTAAACATGTAATGAATGTTTCAAAGAAATGAATGTTGGTAAACATCATTATGTCCAATGAGGTAAAAACATATTTGTTTTCCATTGTCAAAAGTATAGAATAATTCATTATTTAAATAGATACAAAAAAATTACTATTAAAAAATTATTAAAATACAAGATGGTATAAATTTCCTTAATAAATAATTTTGGAAACATTTTTCAAAAACATGGTTTGTCAAAAACTACATTATCCAACTAAAGAGTTAATTTTGGTGTTCTTAATAGCATTCACTAATACATTGTTAGTATTAAATAATGAAAAAATTCTACCAATGCATGAAAAAATATCATAAATAACAATAGGAGAGATAAATAAAGTGTTTTATTCAAAAATGGTGAAATAATTTCTTCAAATGTAAATGAAATACCCTTAAAATTATTCTTGAGGAAAATAATCTTAAAAAATTCCAAAGTGTCCTACACCACTTTGAAATATTTTAAATTGTATGCCTCATGAAGGTATAACATTAACTGAATGATTTAAATACCCTGAATATAAATTTATTAAGTATTTAATATATCTAAAGGGTTTTTAGTTACACCCCACAAAGAAAGTAAGTTGTGAATATTACATTTTTCTGACATATATAAAATGTGTGATGAAAATTCCATAACTTGTGTTTCCTTTAAGGAGAACATCCATTAACTTCTTAGATAATGTTTTTAATAATGAAAATAACTTATACCATAACCAAAATAATATTTATAATATCATATATTATCTTCATATAATATCTAATTAAGTTTTTGTCCGTAAATTTCATTATTTTCACTATTTCTGATGTTTATTGGCTTGTTTCATGAGTATGTTTTGACATGTTATTTTTTTCGTACTAATTAGATCATGGTTTTATCATATCCAGAAGGAAAAACATGATTTATCTATCATATAAATCCATTATATATGTATATATAATAATTAAAAATATTTGGATATATGTATTGAAATGCACCGTTCTTGGAGATGGTAGGTCGTACGTACACATGAATGCCACATCCATTTCGTTGTTGTATTAAATAAATGAAAATTAAATGATAAATATGTATATCATAATTCAAATTTAAATTTAATTTCATATATGTAACATATTTTTATTAAAACCATTTTATATATAATCCATATATAGTGTGAATGAGTCACATCTCTTTGAGTGGGTGATAATCCAGTCATCCACAAATGACATTATCATATTTAATAAAATAGAAATCATAAAATTATGTTTTATAGAATAATTTAAAAAGAATAAATAAATTATAAATAATATATATATAATATAAACAAAGAGTACATCATAATTCCGAACAATGAGAGGCGGTAAAGGAAAAATGAAAAACTTCATTTCGTGAGGTGATATTTCACCATACAAAAAATTGAAAGTTTATTACACATTAGACTAAAGTTTGTGTATGTGAACATAGAAAAATTTACATAATAAATCCTATTACATTTATTATACTTTTTTCTATAAAATCAGTTAATAATAAGAGTTTATGTGGTGGATAATGGAAATAAAACTGAAGATCTTGTGGAAAGATATGACCACTTAATTAGGTAACTCAATTTTCTTTTCACCAAAGGGATTCTCTGAATTGATTTATTAAAATGGATAGGGTTTTACATTTAGGGAATGTATTTTTATTAGAAATTTTATTAGTTATTGGTCAATAAAAATAGGATTTAAATTTTTTAGGATGAGAGATGCATGAGTTCATTTTTATTGTGGAGGAGGAGTGACACTCTTTTAAATTTTTGAAAAGGGAATTAAATTTTTTTTCACTTTCATATGGATCCAATAATGGTAAAAAGTAGTTGAAAGGGAGTATATGTCCTAAATATGTCCATACAAAGGATTTTATACTAGTTAGTAGGTCATTTTTTCCATTAGGATTAATGATTACACCATTGTTATGCTAATTTGTATTTTTATTATTGTAATTAATTTTAATAACATTCACTAATATTTTTTTGTCAGAAAATATTTTACATTATTTAAAATTATAAATTATTATGATTCCAAATACGGATTTTTTTTCCAAATGTCATTTAAATAATTTGTGGAAAATAATTTAAAAATATTCCTACAGATGGGACGACAATGCATGTTTTTAAACTAAATCAATCCAAATGTCTTCTATGTTTTAATAAAATTTCATTGTAAAATTGTATAAAATGAACTAAATTGGACTAAATGATAAAAAAAATCTTTTTAAAACATAAAAACAATTTAATTTTTTTTATTCTTAATAATAAATTATTTATAAAATCAAATTTGAATTTAAATTATGTATTTTTCACTAATAAATTATTTATAAAATCATTTGATTGAGTATATAACATAAATAATATATAAAAATAATACACCAATAGTAAATAATTTAATTTATTAGGCTAAATAATATTTGTGAGATTAAAATTAGTTTTCTATAAAAACATTTCCTTTATATTCAATTCGTTCATATACTCATTTCTAATTAATTAAACCAATGAATTAATTTCATATTTTTTTAAACCAAATATTTTCATAATTCACTTAATCCAATACATGACCACTAATTTAATGGTTATGTTGTATATTATTATATTACATTGTTTAATAACATATTATTGTTCGATAAAACTCAGTCTTATGTGTAACGCAAGCCATTGAAAAAACTCATTGTGGTGTACGATGTTTGAAAACTAAATGATACATGAATTGAAAAATATAAAATATATTGAATGTATTTAAAACATTAAATATATTAAATATTATTGGGATATTATGTTCCCTTACATATTTAGTGTTACATGTCATACACTCCATCAAATACAATGTTCTTTTTTTTCGAATTTTGGAGAATTATATTCTCCCAACCTTAATTAAATATCATCCTCATAATTTTATATCTATCTTGGTGATTGATTTATTGATATTTAATATGTTTCAAACCCCTTATCATGGGAAGGGTAATTAAAGAAGCTTTTAGAAAAGAGAGAATGGTAAGTACAAAGGTCACATGGAATACCATATAACAAGGTCTCTATGTTGGAGATTATTAGTGGAACGTAGAGATGTGTATGTGGAGGGAAATTTTAATCATTTATAGGTAGTGACAGAGTTCATCAGTCATAAAAAATATAATGTTCAATGGAATGTTGATGGCCCCAATTCCATAAATCCATGATGATTTAAAAGGCTACGATTTTAACAAAATTTACGGCATTTGGAAAACATTTTTTGATCATTTTCATAAATTTGAGTAACTAAATTACTGCCTAAGGATATAAAGAATTATAGTTATTTAATATATTTATATAAACATAATTTCAATCTTTTTTTGGGCATCAATCAATTCCCAATTTATCTATTGGTTCATGAAATGAGGATCAAAAAATTGACATTGATTCCTGAAGTAGTACAATACACTTTTAATGGATTTTAAGGACCAAAAAATGGAAATAAGTCTATACATTTGTCATTAACAATGATCCAAATACAATATAGTTAATATAATACAATCTTAATCCCATAAGTAACACTACTTGTTCATTATTAATTTTTATTGATCAAATTGTTTTACTAAAAACAATGAAAATTGAACCAAGATATCACATAGGTCAGTTGTTTGTGTGAAACCCTTATCATCATTTGGTCATGGGTCCAAGTGCTGCAGCCTTTCCGAACAATATGTGCTCTCACTAGATATATAGGTTGTCTTATTCTAAATCCATATTATAAAAATTTCAAAAATAAATATGATAGAAATCCTTGAATTATAATCATTAAATTTCATATAGTTTTCAATAAAACCTTATTAAATAAATTCTTCATCCATTTTATTTCACCATAGGTTCATCCTTGCTATAGAGTTTAAACTAGTTCGTTTATTATCTTTATCTATTAAAATATTTCATAATGGTTTGAAAACAAACTGGGAATTATTCTAATCATGTCTAAAATAGTGTCAAACCGGGTGTGTAGTAAGACTTGTTGCTGTGTACTTGGTTACACCATGTTAAGAACGAACACCATGTCAATTTCATTACTTTTAGGAACATATTTTCAAGAACTTTGTCCAATTTTAGTATCTATAGAGGTGTTTCATTCAAGGAAAAACATATAATCTCTATATAAGAAAAACATTTGGATGTAATTCTATTGTTACCCTTAAATTATACCTTATGTCAATGTTGTATAATTTATGTTTTCCTAAACCAATTTACCATGGTTGATATTAAACATTATTTGATACCAACATTAGGGACTCGACTACAACAAGACCAGATCTGATGTTGTGCTACCATTACATTGTCAATAAATACCAGTAAATCACATCCTAAATGGACCAACAATTTTGTAGTCTTGGTAAATTAGATATGTACATGAGTCTTCTTTTTCAAATGAATACGATAATTAAAACACAATTGTTTTTATTTCTTGGATAACAACTTATTTATTCCATCTATCATATCCTTGAATATATTTCTTAGTACACTTCATGGACTTAAGGTGAAAGGAAACAAAATAAGGGTGAGATAAAATTCTCAGTAAGGTAAAAGTATATTGTAATAATTAATCATTCTCTGAGAATAATAATTATGGAATATTAAATATATTAAAAAAACATATAATTATTAAACTGAAATTTAATAAAATAAAAAATATGGTATATTAATATCTAGAAACACATAACATTAAAATAATATATAAGGTAAAATCAATATGGAATGTTAAGAAACTGAAAGTACATTTCATTTAATCCCTAAACTAAGAATGAAATTCATCCATATATTTTATCAAATGAAACCCTAGTAGAAAATTACAATGATAACTAAAATACATTTTAATGAAATTATTAAGTAATGGACATCATTTCTAAGGCACGGGAAAACCTATACTATCAAGATCCATCTTGAAGACATTTTATGTCATTGGGTAAAAACCCACCTGTTATTCTTCGAAAAAACTATATGGGTTTTTCAATAAGTAATTTCATCACATGAGACTTATGATTCATTTAGGGGATTTCATTAAAAAGTCCCCAAACAGTAGGTATTACAGTAAATGGTCTCCATCCCATGTATTTCATGTCCTAAGAATTACTTATATCAATTTAAAAATACAGCTCGTCAAATTTAAATAATGAATATAGGATAAAAATTTATCAATATTTCCATAAATAATAAAATAAAAATATAAGTAAACATGGTATGAATAATGTTATATAGTTCAACAAATAATAATATCTATGAAAATTGATATATATAATTTGGGGAAAATTAATGTCAAATGATCAGAGGAAATTAAAAATTTCCAAGGGACTTAAAGGAATCAGGGAATTGAATGTGAATACAATCCTAGGTCAAATCAATCATAAACCTTCAAAAGGAATATAAACAATGGTATCAATATGACATATACCATGTGGAGTAAATAAAGGGTTTTTGTCATTTATGAACAAAAATATTTTAAAAACATCTTTTAAAGACAATCTTGAAGAAAATATCCTTTAATGAAAACGTTTTGAAAAAAATTTCTTTTAAAATATCTTTTGAAAAATTATTCATTAAAATTATGCTTTTAAGAATGAAAAGGAATCTTCAATTAAATTATTGAAGTTAAATCTATACATGTTATACTATGTTATGAAGACATTGTTTCGCATGAATAAAATGTTAGTGAAATTAATTTTTTTGGAATGCCAAAATAACAATTATTTGAAAAAATTGGTTAAAGGAAAAGAAGTACAAAAATGTATTAAATAAATCATTTTGGAAATGTTAAAAACATGTTTTTTTTTAGAAAACATGGTTTTAAAATAAAATAGGTTCTCCCAAAAAAGAGATAAGGCTAGAGTTTTTTAAAAACATTTTCTAAAACATTTTGAGTGAAAAATAGTGAAAAAATGGTACTGATGGATAAATTTTTTAAAAAATGACAATTGGAGATGAAAAAGGAATTTTTTTATTGAAAAATGTTCATATAATTTCCTTTAATGGAAATTTAAGGTCATTAAATTATTCTTGAGGAAAATAATTATTAAACATTCCAAAGTTTTCCCATACTACATTGAAACATTTGAAATCATAAGACTCATGAAGGAATATCATTAAATTAATGTTTTAAATACCCTAAATATAAAATTATTAATGATATAATATATCAAATTATGTAGTATATACACAAAACAATATAAATAAGTTGTTAATATGAAATAATTCTCACAGATGTAAAATGCGGGTTGAAAATCCCAGAACTTTTATTTTTTTTCTTTTAACATCCATTAACATCATTTATAATGGTTTTAATCAGGTGAATAACTAATAGTAGAACTATTATAATTTTTATGATATCATATATTATAATACCCCACACATTTTTTTGTGTGTTTCTCTTAAATATGTTATATTCATTAGATAGCCTATGTTTCACAAAGAACTTGGTTTATTTGTAACAACACTTTATTATTTACAAGATATTCATAAAATATCCCTTAAACATAAATTTTCCACTGTTTTGTTTTAAATTTCAAAAAATGGACATACACGGTTGTGATTAGGGTGATATTTGGAGTCAGATAGAATCAAATTAATTTTTCGTTAATAGTATCCTACCCTTATAAATAGAAACATACCCATATTAATATTAACTTACCCTTATTAATAGTAATATAAATCTTATGAATGATAACCATACCCATGAATGTGAAAATAAAATTGGGTCACCCCTAAAACGAAGATGAATATTTTAAGAATTTGTGTTTTTGAGTAATTAATTATTTTAATTAAAAATTATATTTATTATATTGATAAAATTCTTTTTAAAAATTGGAGTTCAGTTTCGGATTCTACACATTGAAAATGGTTTGGGTGTTTTTTTTGGATTTTTATGAAATTCTTGAATTTTTGCAGATTAGTAAAATACATTAATTTAACGTATAAATACATTATAATTTAAATTAACTTTTACAAGCATCATGAGTGATGTAGGAACCCAAATATTGAAATCATATCCACTTATTACTATTCTATTTCATAGAATACTCACTATTTCTTTCCTTGTGAGGAAATAATATGTTAATGATTATAATATTATGAAAATCCTCACCCCTCCACTATATAAACCACCCCTCACCCCTTATTCCTCCAACACTACTCAAGCTTTAAACCTTGACAAAATTCTACTAAAATATACCAATATGCTCCTCACCCACGTCCTAGACCTTATGGTCTCATCAAAGGGCCAAAAAAGGTCCTGATGAAATTATCATGGAGGAGTACTCAAGTGGTGAACCTCCCTCCCATTTTTATTGAAATTATTTTAAAAGTTCCATTATTTTGATTCTCTATCCTCACCTCCCCACATCCAAATTCTATGATAATTATCGTATTGAAAATTGACTGAAATTTTATTATTCTAATGGAATATTTCATCATCATGTCTATTTTCCCACACCTCTTACACCAAAAATGAAAATACCATCTAATATGTGTTAATTTATCACATCCAAGGATGACATATTTCCAAATTCTATTACTATCACTGGGACTAGTCCAAAAAACATTTTAATTTTTTTAATGAATCCATAATATATTAATTTTTTGTATTCATTGTTCTATAATCCTTAAATACTCGTAATATAAAATAGTAATACAAAAAAAGTTCATTATGCACAAAACCTCCATGTTATACCAAGCGTTTGTAATTAACTTTTAACTAGTGAATAATCCACATAGAATATAACCAAAAATCTGAATAATATAATTTATATCCTTTTAATGTATCTTATAAAATATATCATAAATTATGGTTGTTTTAATACATTTCAAATGGACACCCGTTCATGAATATTATTAAACAAATCATGAAAACCAATGAAGAAAATGCCTCCAAACAAATAAAATTGAATAAATTAAACCAATAAAAAAAGAAAATGGATGAAACTAATAAGGTTATAATAAATAAATTAAATTTATACGGGGTTGTGAAATTATTTATTAATGAAGCTAAAATTTTTAATTATGGTCATTAATATAAATCTATAATGTAACACCACAAGATTCTACAGTATGCTCTTCTTTGAATAATGTGATTGTGTGTGTTGTACGCAACTTCGAGATTCTAACACAGCACAACCAATCAAACTAGCCGTTATGAACAGTAATACCCACTTTTTTAAATTTTATAAATTCTATCTCTCAAAATTGACTTCATTTTTGGATTCGGAATATCGAAATTAGCCTAGGGTGATATTTTGGAACTTTTCAGATAACATTTATATTTTGATGAATAGTGAAAATTACTAAATTTTAATTAAAAACAACTTTTTTAATCAAAATAATTAATATTGAAAAATAATTAATTAGAGTGGTTTTAAAGTATATTTAGAATATATTATTACCATTTAATTCAATGTTAGTCATTGGACATAATTTCACAATTAAACCAGACATAAACAAGTGTCAATCTTTTGATAGTTATTATCTCTTAAAAACACGCTTTTTGTTTTAACAACGCGAATTAATTTTAAAATTAATTTCTGCCACTTCTGTGTTTTGAATTTGGAAAAATGGATTCCATATTTGGAATCAGGATGTTCAAATTGTGTAAATAGGTAACTTTTATTTTTAGACATTTTGAATAATTACTTTGGTAAATATTTTATTTACCATGGTCAAAGGGAAAATCTGGTATATAAGGGTTAAAGTAATAATAATATAATAATAAAAAATTACCTTAAAACGTGTCCTAACATTATTGGTTGATACATAGCCGACCATGGGCATATTTGGGTCTATTTTGGGACCCCATGGAGCCACATGTAGGTGATAGGGATACTTTATTTTAATTAAGTTAAAATGAATAAAAAAATGACACAAGCATATATATTTTAGCAAAACAATTTTTTTACATAGGGTTATATATGTTGGATTTTCGACTATAAATATTCATTTGAAAGATAAAACGATTTACTGCATAATGATATTTTATTAATAATTTTTTGAGATTAAATAATGTAATTTATTTATGACACAATGATGATGCAGTAATTACCATAATAGTGAAACATTAAAATAATTGATAATATAAATAGCCAAATAAATATAATTTGAGACTTTTAATGCATTACAATAACTTTATAGGATAATATGACATATTAGGATTTATTTAATTGACATATTTAGAAGTAATCATTCTGTTATGAGTTTCACAAAAATCAACTATTGAATTGTGTCAAAATTGACATAAAAGAGTTTATAAAACAAATATTATATTATTAATTGATATTAAATTCTTAAAAGTCTAAGGTTAGGACGGAATAATTATATCATGATTTTTATATAATTAATGGACCACTTGGGGGTCGCTTGGATGTATATAGTAAGTTTATTAACCATATAATATAATAATACAAAGAGACATTGTAAAAGTGAAACTAATTAACTTAGAGTTAATACATAAAGATAAGGATAATATAGTAACCCAAACCTGTCTAAATTCTATTGGTTGAGTGGATTTCAACCCTTCCCCACCTTAACCTTTAAATAATCAACTTTATAACCATTATAAATAGAATATGAATTTATTATAAACTAATATTTCTAGCTTTTCCAATGGTTCCCCTCACCCCTCTTATAAAAGGGCACTCCTCCTTCTCATTAATTCACACCTTAAAAGCCTTTTGGGTCGGCCAAAATGTGCCCAAATAATCTATGAAAATCATTCAATACAACCTAGCAGCCTTTGTTTGATCATAAAGCCAACCTATGGAGCCCTTTTGATCAAATCAAGAGGAAGAACACGAAGAAGAGGTAATGTTTTCACCATCGCTTTTCAAGTTCCTTTCTTCTCCCACTTCTTCTTTCTTTGTTATTACCATTCTATAATAATAAATATAGTATTTTATATACACTGTTATGTTTTATGGTACAACCATATTCAGTATTCTATCCACCCTTTGAATAACATGTCACCATACGTGCGTACGTACGGCTTACCGTCTCCACGTCATGGTGTAATTGTTATTCAATATATTTTTATTTGGATAGGTACAATAATGATGTATAATTCATGTAAATAATAAATAGAACATGATAAATATTCTGTATATATAATATACCATCCAATTATATATTATTTTAATATCAAAAGAATGATATTGTCACTCGTGCGTACGTACGAACTACCTTCTCCACGAACGTGAAGAGATTCATTCTCCATCGTATCCATTCAAGTATAGTTATCATTTGATGATTTAAAAATAATGTTTAAGGACTTGATATCATTCTGGATATGAATAAGATACAACCTATCCCTGACAAACATGGCTTACGTAACAAAACATATAAAAGAAAACAAGTAAGTTAACACCCGAAACGATGATAATTCTAAGATATTATTAACAAAGCAATATTAGAAGATCATATATGATTTCATACGAATGTATATGATTCTTGTATAATTTAATAAAAATTATTTCACTATTATACAGTAGGTTAACCTACCCTCAACCAAGGAAAATTACAAGGTAATGGTTATTTAACAATCTCTTCCTTATCCAAGGTTGTTTATACGTAATTATCTACTGGGATCTCTTAATCATCCACATCCATGTTTCTTAAAAATGTATTTAAAAACATTTTTACTATTTACTAGAATATGTGTTAAAGTCATTTATACCCATGTTGAATTTTATAAGTGGTTTATAAAGTAATATTTCCGTCATTTTTGAAACAAGTTCCTTTTTAACCTTTTTGACAGAATTAAGGTAAGACTGTTTTTTAACTTATACGGCGGGTACGACTATTTTCTGCCATTATAAAATCATCAAATCTTCCCTTAAAATATTATAATAATATTTTCAATGAAAATGTTTTATTTTATATGGATCTTAAATGATTTCAAAATAAAAAGATATATTTCTCTAAAAAGAGTTTTGATTTCATCTATGTCAACATCCTTTGTTGGATTTTACGCTTATGTGAAGTTGATTTATTATGATACAAAACTTCTATTTTGTATTGAAGGTTTTGTGGTATTTTTGACTGTTGATGTTCTATTTATTTACCATTCATGGTTTATGGTGAAAGTACTGAAATTTCGTATGCTAGTTTTAATACGAATGTTAATGTTATGTTTAAACCATTTCATATGGGAATTCATTTGACTTAATATGTGACGGGTGGAGCCCCCTATAGCTCCTCGATGCATCAGTAGGTATCATGAGACAAACTAGTGTCTTGGCACAAGGCCTTGACAAAATCTTATTTTTAGTCTTGGCACGAGGCCTTGGCTATGTGGTTATGATAGTCTGGCATTATGCATTCCATCATTATGAAAGTTGTTGTTGATATTGCATGTGATTATTCGATTAGTAGAATATCAATGTAAATAAGTAAATGGCATTATTTTATTTTATTTTTTCCATACTATGTTAATGTTCATGTTTAAAAGGCTTTTGTTTTAGTTATACATTTCCTTAAATGATTATTCTTATTTTTGAAATTTTCTTCTATATTGTTATCCTTACTGGGAATTTGAGCTCACCCCTTTTCGATGTTTTATTTTTCCCAGGATATGAAGAAGTAAAATTATGAATGACCTACAGGGATAGTATAAGGGGATAAGAGTGTGGTCTATGGAAACTATGTTGTTGTAGTTTTAATTTTTATGATGTAAAACTTTATGAATATATCTAGTGTTTCCAAGGCTACTAAACTAATCGGTCTTTTGAGATTTGATCTTTCTTGTGATCATGCCAATGTTATGTAATAATGCACCGACTCTAGGTAACTGAGGTCGGGGCATTACAAATAACACCTTTAGGCATAAGGTATTAGGTGTCTTTTATCACATGTAATTCTGTTAGATTTCCACTGTTCATCACTTATTTTATTCCTGTATTGTATTAGTTACTAATATTTGATATATATGATCATTATTCTATTTATATTCATGTTATTATGTGATTCATTTGGTGGTTATTAATTTTAGGTAATACGACTCAATTGATTACAATGTGGTAAGGGTCTTTATCTCAATTTCTATTTCATTGATACTTACTTAGTATTGGTCACATAATAATTATTATGTGTTGTATCCACTACCAATTTTAGATAATTTTTTATTTAGAATTGTAAATATATTATATACCCATATTCTGGTTTCATGGATATGATTATTTCTTAAAGCCATATGCCCATTTACATACTATGCCACTTTGGAATGTGGTTTTGATTATATAAATATCGATGAATCTGTTTCCACTACTCTATATGGATATTGAGAAGAAATATTTTAATTATATTAAATCTATTTATATATTAGTAATTTTACTTTCAGATATGGAAGGGGCCCGCTATAGCCCCTCCCTACATTTAGAGGTCTAATGAGACAATTCAATTAGCGGCAAACCCTTTGAGTTTGTTTCTAAAAAATATGCTGGGTTTCTACTGACAGACCTAATCCATTATGACAGTATAGTGGTATTATGTGCCAAATACAGGAAATCCGATAAATTATAATTATCTTTATTCTTTTTCAATTATTATAATCAATGATGTTTTCACTAGGACAAAATCTATGGATGTAGTTTGATTTTCAATTTACTAATGAAATGTGTTTTTCATTTATTCACCATGACACTTTGACTATGAATATTTGAATATGATTCAATAATTTATGATTTAATCTTTTTCTATTTGTAATCCTTAGGAGAATTAGAACTCACCACTTTCAGTTTTTTACCTTTAAAAGGTTATTAAGAGGAGACCATTTTTTGAGTTCTCATGGATGTAGTTTGTCTGTTTTTATTATGTATTGTATTTTTTTATCTTTCCCAATGTAATTTGAGATACATGTATGTATCTAGTTTCTTCCATAATAATAAACTGATCATTTCTTTTTTAATTTCATTCATTGTAATCATGCTAATGTAATAAGTAATTCACCAGCTCCAAGCTTCTTGGGTCGGGGAGCTACAGTTGGTATCAAAGGAAGTTTAATTGAAAATTGGAAACTATATTATAAAATTTAGATTAAGGAAAAATAATTAAGGTATTATTTGAAGAGAAACATGCAAGAACATCCTGTAATTTTGGTAAAGAATAGATTATGCGAATCTCACTATCAAATACATCCCTATATGGATACAATAAAGTAGACATGGCTCTGACACATATATACCGAGGAGTGAAATATCCAACAAGGAGTTTTGAGATTGACCCAGGGTATCTAGATTCATAATAATTTTCCTTACTGCACCCTTTGTTTGATACTCATGGGGGATATTCTTAGGATAATTCACAATTTCTTTAAAATCCATTTTGAAGGATTTGAATCTAATTTTTCCCTCAGAGAGACCATGTTAATGAGATTAGCTATGAATAGAATTTAAATTTATGCTAAGTATTTTCATAGTGGATATTATAAATTATGATTGATAACCTAATCTACTGTACACTCCTATTTAGAAATGTCACCTAATGGAAGTAGGGGAATCAATACATGTGGACAATTTTTGAATTTTCCCACTAAAGAATTAAACATATTCAATGTTGAAGAAGATCAGATCAGGACAATATTGGGAGAACCTACTAAGGTTGTGATGAATAACCATGATACATATGTGTTGGATCGTTTCATGTGGTAGATGCCCCCATATTTTTGTGGGACATCTAATCTAGTAGTAGCTGAGAAGTGGATCAATTCCCTTGAAACGATATTCCTGACATTAAGATGAAATGAAAATGAAAAGGTAGATATAGATGTATATTGTCTCAAGGATGATTCTGATCAATGGTGGTCCCTGATCCAAAATACCACATATTAAGAAGAAATAGAAGATATGGAATGTATGAATTTTAGGGAAATATTCTTCATCAAATATATTTCTCACGAGCAATGCACCGAAATGAACAAGAAATTCTTAAGCTTAATGAAAAGGGAATAAGGCATTTTTGCAGAGTATGAATCTACCTTCTCAATACATGCCAGGTCTTCCATAGATTATGTATGTATCTCAGAAGACAACATTAATCATTTCTTTGAAGTTCTAATTCAAAGTATTCTAAGGGAACTAGTTTTGCAATCATTTTCATCATATGATGAAAATGTATTAATGCCATCAATTCATAGTAAGAATTTTCAAGATCAAAATTATTCAAGGGAAACAAGATAATAAGTGGTACTCTGGTAACCATGGAAAAGGCGAATCAACAAATAAGAACAAGGGAATGAAGCAATTCTCATTTTGTGATAATTGTGGAACGAATCATCATGGGAAATTATTGAATGATATATGAGTCTAATATAACTGTGGAGAAAAGGGTCATCAATCTAATAAATGGATGGGGAAGAAACAAGTCAATGATGTTCAATGATTTTTTTTAAAGATATGGGAAACTGTTAAAATGAGTATCCTAACATCCAAACAAACTTTGTTCAAAAAAAGGAAATAAGATAAAGGGAAAGCCTATGCGATTTCAACCAGACAGGTGGAAGTTTCTAATGATGTGGTTTTAGGTACATTAATTGTTTCATCAAAATTTATCCAATGTATTATTTGATTCAGTATCATCTAATTCATTTTTATCTTCCAAGTTTTCAATGAATATAAGGCATGCCCAATTTGATTTATTAAAGGAGTTGTTAGTGAAAACTCATATGGTATGTTTCATTGAAACATAGATGTGTCAATCAGTCCCCCTCATTGCATAGAAACATTCTTTAGTTGCTAACCTTATCAACATACCAATGATTGACTTTGATGTAATTATCAGTTGTAATTAGAAGTCAAATTATGATGTGAAGAACTATTGTAAGAAAAAAAGAAGTTACCATTATTGAGAATGGTGTAAAATCCCTTATCATTAGGGAAGAAACCTAACCATAAAATTATCATCTCGATCCGCCTGTAATAGTTCAGATGAATGATATTATTAGAGAGGAAGAGAACATAATTTCATTGGGTGAGGAAATAAATTATCATATTGAAGATGTACATATTATGCAAGAATACATTGCCGTATTTCCAGAGTGTTTACCTGGACATCCTCCAGAGCGAAAAGTTGAGTTCTTTATTGATTTAATTCATGAAGGAAGACCTATATCAAAGAATTCCTATAGAAAGACCACTATAGAATTAGTGGACCTCAAGAAACAAATAGATAAACTGAGTCATTGGGGATTTATTTGACCTAGTGTTTCTCCATGGGTAGCCCTATCATATTTGTCAACATGAAAGATGGATCCATGTGTCTATGTATTGATTATAAGGAAATCAATTATATTAAAATAAATAACAAATATCCTTTTCCTCAAAATGATGATTTATTTGATCAAATTCATGGAGACCTATATTTTTTAAAGATTTTCTTCTGAACTTGATATCATCAGCTACATGTGAGGAAGGAAGATATTCCAATGATAGCATTTTGAACCAAGTATTGGTATTTTTAGTTTACAATAATGCCTTTTGGACTGACTATTACACCATATATTTTCCTAGATATAATGTATATAGTTTTTATGGAATATCTTGAAGAATTTTTTGTGTTATTTATCTATAATATCCAAGTATACTCTAAAATATATGAAGGCCATGAGAATCCCTTGTGGATTGTAATGAAAACTATAAGAAGAAATGAATTATATGGGATCTATAGAAAGTGTGAATTCTGGATCTAATAAGTTTCATTTATTTGACATATTTTCTACATGGATGGAATATTATTTGTTCTTATGATGAAAAAGGCAATGCAATAATGGCCCATACCAATGAACATAATCGAGGTACATAGATATATTGGCTTTTCAGGTTACTATTAGCATTTCATTCAGAATTTTTCTTGACTGGCTAACCTACTAACCAAGCTCACACATAAAGGTGTTAGTTTTGTATTGAAGAAAAAATGTATAGAATGTTTAGATGAATTGAAAAGAAGATTGGTCAATCCTCCAGTTTTGACTCTTCCATCTAGAAATGATGGATTTCCGATATACAGTGATGCATCAAAGAATGTACTGGGTTGATTCCTTATGAAAAATGATAATGTTATTTCTTATGAATCAATGATCTTGATGATTCATGATAAAAATTACCCCAATGATGATCTTAGTTAGAATCCATAATATTCTCTCTGAAAATATGGAGAAATTATCTCTACCGTGAAAGATGTGAGATATATATGGATCAAAAGAGTTTGAAATAACTTTTTAAAGAGAATGAATGCACCATGATATAGAGGAGAATTCTTGAGTTACTAAGTGAATATAATTATTCCATTCACTATCACCCAATAAAGGAAAATAAGGTACTAGATGTATTAAGCCGGAAAGATGATGGACATCTAACCAAAATGAGGATTGAGAGCGATCCTATATTCATGAATCTACTAAAGATGGATATAAGAATTATTAATGATGGGGAAACATATTTCCTCTTTCAAATTATTTCATAACCATTTCACTAGAGAGGATAAAAGGACATCAATGTAATAATGATAACTATATAAGAAAATTAATGCTGGCAAGGTTGGGAGATTAGCAGACCTTGTGTGTGAGGATGGAGTTCTGAAATTTGGGAAGAGGTTATGTGTTCCATCAGTAATTAAGATAAAAAGAGAACTATTAGATGATTGTAAAGGATCAAAATGTTCTATAAACACTGATATCACTAATATGTATAGAGAAATGTAGGAATATTTTTGGTGGGATAACATGAAGGGAGATATTTCTGACCGTGCGTCAAGGTGTCATGTTTTTCAATAGGTGAAGGAAGAGAGACAACATACAAGGGGGATATAACCTCATTCTATTATTATGAAGAAGTGGGATGAAATTATGATGCATGTTTTTACATGACTGCCATGGAAACCTATATGGAGTGATGAAATATGTATAATTGTTGATTATCTCACAAAATAAGACGATTTACTTTCTATAAGAGTGGATTCACAACTTGAGCACCTGTAACGACTTTATATTAATGAAGTTTTAAAACATCATGGAGAACATCTAAAAATTATGTCTGATCGAGATCCCTGATATATATAAAAATTCCAGAGAAGTCTTTGGAAGGCTCTGTATACTGAGCTTAATATGAGTACTACTTATCACACACAAATCGACGTACTGTCTAAAAGGACTATTCAAACACTAGAAGACATGTTGAGATCATGATCTCATAACATTAAAGGTATGTGGGTGTAACATCCCATGTAACCAATGAATAATGGATTTTCATATCTACGTGTTTTTATAAATTTGATAGTGTTTTAGAGGCGTAAAATGAGAATAAATCCAATCTTAAGCATTGAATTCTCTAATATTTTTAAAAGATTGTTTTACTACCTTTTGATTATGAACCATTTTTAAATCTATATTTTGACAATATATAAGCTCTATTAGTCAACATAAACTGATTCTTTAGAATTGGGACTTTAAAATTCAATTGGATTAATTTTTGGTATTTTTCTAACAATGTTCATTTTTTAATGAATAGTGAAAAGTTCTTCATTTTACTTCAAAACTGCTTTTTCATATAATTTAATTATATGGTTAGATTATATTTTTAATTATTTTTAATGTTTAATTAGAATATATTTTTACCATTTAATCCAATGGTGATCATTTTAATTAATTACACTTTGAAATTGGACATAAAAAATTGTCAAACATTTGATAGATATTGTTTCAGAAAAACCCAATATTTGTTCTGAAAACAAGAATTATTTTTAAGATAATTATTGCAATTTATATGTTTGTAATTTGGTAAAATGGATTCCATATTTGGAATCATAAGTTCTAAATTATGTAATTATGACTATTTTGTTTTTGGACATTATGAATAGTAACGACGGTAATTATCTTTAATTATCGTGATTAATTAGTAATCGGGTAGTTAAGGGTAATAAAATAATATCATAATAATAATAAATTACCCCAAAATGTGCTCTAATGATACTTGATGTGTCATGGCCGACCATGGGATGCCTTGTGCCAAACGTTGGGACCCCATGGAATCACTTTTGGGTGATAGTGATATTTTATTATATTATTTTTTAAAGGGAAAGTATAACAAAGTATGTAACACCAAAGTAAAACAAATTTAATTTTTTCTACATAAATGATCTCTTAGACTATAAATAGTCATTGGAAAGATAAAAATATTTCCCACATCATATTATTTTTTTATTATTTTTCACCATTAAATAAAGTAAAACTTTTATGACACCATGATGATGCAGCGATTTCCACATTAATGAATTATTTAAATAAAATCAAAAGGAAATGTAAAATATAAGACATACACTTGTAAAAAACATATTGGACGGGTGTATTTCGAACCCTTATCACCTTATCCTCGAAATATGTAATTGTGGGACCTTTAAAATCTGAAACACATTATATAATAATGTAACATTTCTTGACTTTCCTTGAGTGCCCTTCCTCCCTCTTATAAATGGCCCCCACCTCTACCCCCTTAACCACACCTCTCAAGCCATTTTCTCAGCCAATATATACTCATTTTATCTCTACAAATCTCTCTATTCATCCTAGAATCCATACATTAGGCAGAAATCTCTTCATGAAACCCTTTTGGTTCAAACCAAAGGGAGTTACGCGATTTAAAGGTAATGTCTTCTCTTATGTTCTTTTGTTTTATTTTTCTTCTCTAACCCCATAAACTATTTTTATTCCTATCATTTGTAACAAAAATAGTGTATTTAAAATAATATGATGTTTTTATGATAAGGATTTGAATTACACTTACACACACCTTTGTAAAATGGTTAAAGAACATACTGTTTCTATGCTTGGCGAATTTCTACCTCACGAAATGATGATTGTTCAATCTACTCTTAACAAATTTCATGGTGACCATTAAGATGTCACTATATTTATATATGATATATATTATCTTTATTTTTTCCTTATGAATCTTTATTTTTCATTTATGGCATACCTTTATGGTTTCCATTATGGGTAAACGTGATATCTTCATTTTAGGAAGTGCGGACTACGGCCCCCTCAAAGTGATTTGATTCATTAATACCACATGTGGGATGTATGAAGGATGAATTTAATGATTTTATATACGATATTATACTAGAATTATAATATACCTTTATATCATTATGATTTATCTCCATTAAACACGAAATAGAAATAAACGTAGCATTCATGTGTACGTACCGCTTCCCGTCTCCATGAATGGTGCATTTCATTTCTTTCATGTAAATGTTATGTAATATAATAAATGCATGTATATACTGAATATATATGATATATATTATATCTACATCATAAAAATAATTCAGGATATAATGGATATTTTACCACATGAAGAACTTGTAATTATAAGAAGTTTATTTTTAACTCAAGTACCAAAGATTGAAAAAACGACCGTTGTTAACTTAAATAATTACATAATGTTCATAACATGGTAATATGTGATATAAAAGGAATTATGAACTTTAAAAATGTTCTTAACCAGGCATAAATTAAATCTAGTTTATTATTTAGGAGATTAAAGAACAATCGAGCCAAGTCGGACACGAGGTATGGGACTTTGTCTCAATCTCCTTTCATTGAGGCATATGTTGTTTTATACACAAATTTATTTTCTATGGTGTACAAACCCCTTTGACATAAAATTTTATTCCAGAGGAATATTTTTTATATGAAGCGTTTTACTAAATGTCAAAATGGAATGTTTTTGTCGTACGTATGCGACGACAATGATTTCTCCGCCATTGTGACCATTATTTGAGTATCGGCTTCCTCTAAAAGCCATAACCTTTTTTAAAATAAAAAATAAATACCAAGTTTTCATTTTCATTTATTTATTTTTATTGAAAATAGTTTTGATTATGTTTTTATTATATCAATGTTTTGTATTGATATCTTGTGATTGAAATGTGGAAATGTTATGTTTCCTTTATGCATGTTTTACGTGATACGATTATGGTATGGTTCTTGGGAATTTTTTATGAACATAGGTTGTTCCATGATAAATTAAGGGTGGGTGATATCGTGATAGCTCTCCAATGCATTGAGTAACGCGAAGGAGTTAAACGCTAAGGTTTCTCCAAAGAGATTTAGGGAATATACTATGATGGGTATTCCAAACGTACCCATGAGGGTTACTCCCTTCGTAATAATATTATGAATGCCTCAAGGTATCTTTATGTCTTATGATTTCTATGATTTATTCATAAATCGTATGATTTCATGAGGTATGATAAATTGATTTTGTTTTATGAGTAAAGTATGATTTCATTAATTCTTATGTATACATGGACTAATGTTTTCATTCTGTACATTTATATCCCTTACTGAGCTTTTTATGCTCATCCCATGTTTTTGAAATGTTATTCACAGGTCAAGGGAAATGTAAATGATGCGATGATAGTGTTAAGGAAGTGTCGAGAATGAATCCATGTTTTGTTAAATATGTATCCTTTGATGGGAAAAAAGAATACTGTCTTTTATGTTACTACATTGTTTAAAAGTGGAATGTAATCCATGATTTATGATCTAATTATCTAAAACATAAAACCTGAAAATATCCTCAATTTGTATTCTTTAAATAACTCAAGATTAAGTAATGTTTATGGTTGGGGCCTTATAGTTGGTATCAAAGGATAGTTTACATTACATTAGGTGTTATAATTCTATTAAATGATTATCAAAAAATATTTTTTTTATGGTCAAATTGAAATAATATAGCATTTTTAAGATTACCATGTTGCTTTATCTAAAAGATGTTTGTTCAGAATGGTTTTCCACAAAGGAAATAGGGAAGTAGTGCTAGGAAGTCATACCGAAGGAAATGACCTTCCGAATCAGCATCCTATGATGGTCAGAATAGGAACTAAACAGTTTTTTGTAGTAATGGTGTAGTTGACTCAAGCGATAAATGGTGGTGGTATCCATGCATGAGATCGTTCAGATCAACCGTAGAAAAACATGTTAGTGGTGGAACATTTCATGAGGCAACATCCCCCATAATTCAGAGGATCATCTTACCCCATGCTTGCTAAAGGTTGGATTCAATCACTGCAGAAGATTTTCAATGTCATTGGGTGTTCAGAAAATCAAAATGTTAGTCTTGCTATTTTCTGTTTGGAGGGTGAAGCAGATCATTGGTGGTCGATGGTTAAAAATATCAGGGACGCTGCTGAGATTGATGCTCTTAACTAGGATCAATTCAAAGGTATGTTTCTTCCTAAGGTTGTTCGACATAGGATGGAAAAAAAATTCTTCGAATAGAGGCAAGATGATGACTCTGTGGCTTCTCATGAAGAAAGGTTCACTCGATTGGCAAGGTATGCTCCAAATTTTATCCGAGACCTTGATAGTAAGATCAATAATTTTTACATAGGATTAAAGCCAAAATATCGAAGGTCTTTAGCTTCTTGTGAGTTGAAAAGTTATGAAAAGCTTTTTCAATGTGCTGAAAAGGTGGAAATGGATTTTTCCGATGATCAAGTGTTCTATAACAACCAACAGAAGAAGAGACTGAGGTGGCAAGAGAAAGGGAAGAATCCTTCAAAGATGTTTGATGGTAAGAAAACTAAGTTTTTAGTTTTTGATAAATGTGGTAAAAGGAATGATGGGGAATGTCTTTTGAATTTTGGGATGTGCTACCGATGTGGGAAGATGGGACATAATGCTCATGATTGCACTGAAATATATTAGGGTGATGGTAAGACCCAATATGATTTACAGTTAATGAAATGTTTCAAGTGCAATGAGATGGGTCAATATGAAAACGAGTGTTCAAAAAAGAGCTCAAATGATGGGAAGCAGTCAGACTACAAGCAGAAAGGTGTGTTGAAACCTTTTCAAATACTTCAGCAGATGTTGGGCCATCAAATGAAGTGGTATCAGGTACTATGTTAGTTTTCACAGATTATACCAATGTGTTGTTTGATTTGGGGTCTACACATTCTGTCATCTCTGAAAAATTTTCTAGTAAATTGGGAATTCCATCTCAAGAAATGACTCCTTAACTTGTGGTAAAAACACCCAGGGGAAAAGTTGAGGAAATAAGAATTTATAAGAATCTTCCTATCCTTATCTTTGGAAAGAACCTACCTGCAAACCTTATTGTTTTACCTCTAGTAGAGTATGATGTTATCCTAGGTATGGATTGGCTCTCTGTTTCCCATGCTAAGATTTATTATAGAGCTAAAGAAGTTTCTTTTCAGAAAGACATTCAGTTTTTGTACAAGAATGAACCCTTACTGTCGATAACATATCAAGAGACTGAGAAAATTATAAAATATGGAAATGAATGTTACCATGCACATATTGTTGAAAATAACGGAACCGTTCAGATTAATGATGTGCCAGTGGTAAATGAGTATTCTGATGTTTTTCCTGATGATTTTCCTAGAATAATATAGATAGGGAAGTTGAATTTACTATTGACTTAGTTCTTGATGCTAATCCAATTTCAAAACCCCCTTATCAAATGGCTCAAATTGAACATTAAGAGTAGAAGGAGAAATTGCAAGATTTATTAGAGAAAGGTTTCATTTGACCTAGCACATCACCATGGGGTGTTCCTATCTTATTAGTTAAAAAAATATGGTTCAATGAGACTTTACATTGATTATAGAGCCTTGAATAACATCACTTTTAAGAACAAATATCATTTCCCTCATTTCGATGATTTTTTTGATCAGCTCCAAGTAGCTCAGTATATTTCAATGATTGACCTGAGATCAGGGTGCCATCAGTTTAATGTAAAGGAAGAAGATACTCCAATGACTGTGTTTTTTACAATATAGGTCCATTATTAATTTGTAGTAATTCCTTTTAATTTATCCAATGCACCTACTGTATTCATGGACCTTATGAATAAAAGTTTCCATGAGTTCTTGGATAAGTTTGTGGTTGTTCTCATTGATGATATTTTGGTGTTTTCTAAAAGTAAAGAGGAGCATAAAATTCACTTAAGGTTTATTTTTAAAACCTTAAAAGAAATGATATTGTATGGAAAATTCATCAAGTGTGAGTTTTGGTTGCAAAAAATTTGTTTCCTTGGTCACATTTGTTCTAAGGATGGAATAACTGTTGATCCTGCAAAAACAAAGGTTGTTGAAGAATTGCCAAGATCCACAAATGTAATCAATATTCGTAGTTTTCTTGGATTAGAAGGCTATTGACGAAGGTTTGTTAAAAAAAATTCTTTGTTATCTAGTCTAATGTCTAAGATAACTCGAAAGGGTGTTATGTTTATCTGGAAAAAATGAATCGGATGATTTTTTTAGGAGTTGAAAAACGATTAGTGAATAATCCAGTTTTGGAACTACCTTCCAGGAATCTTGAGTTTGTTATCTACAGAGATGCTTAATTGAAAGGACTTGGTTGCATCCTTATGAAGAATGATCAGGTAATTTCTTAGGATTCACATCAGTTGAAAACTCATGATGTAAATTACCCTACACAAGATTTAGAATTAGCTGCTGTTGAATTCACATTAAAAATTTGGAGGCATCATTTCTATGGTGTAAAGTGTAAAATATATACTGATAACAAAATTTAAAAGTATATATTCACTAAGAAATAATTGAACATGAGACAGAGGATATGGATATAATTAATCAAGGAATATAATTGTACAATTCATTACCATATAGGAAAAGAAAATAAAGTGGCTAATGCTTTGAGTCGAAAAAGTAATGCTTTATTAACCATGTTACATTTGAAACGTGATCCTTTAGTTAAGTGTTTGATGAACCTTAGTATAGAAGTTGTTGGTGCATGAATTTCATCTATTTTGTTTTACGTATTAGTGAAATCTTCTCTATCAGACAGAATTAAGCAACCACAGAATCAAGACAGTGAGTTGCTGAAAAAGGTTGATCTAGTTAAGAATGGTAAGTTGCCTAAATTCAACATTGATAATGATTGTGTTTTGAGATTTGTGAAGAGGTTTTATGTTCCTTGTGTTTCACAGTTGAAGAGAGAGTTGTTATGTGAAGCTCATAGTTATCTGTTTTCAGTTCATCCAAGCAGTACTAAGATGTATAGAGATATTCGGGAGTATTAATGGTGGGATGGAACAAAAAGAGAAATTGTTGATTTCAGTGTGAAGTGTTTGAATTGTAAATAGGTTGAAGTAGAGCGGCAGGTACCAAAAGGGAAACTTCATCATTTACCAGTGCCAGAGTGGAAATGGGAGAATATACACATGGGCTTTGTTGTGAGGTTTCCGAAGACACCTCGAGGTAATAATGCAATCTGGGTTATTGTTGATCACTTGACTATATCTTCTCATTTCGTTTCTATCACAAGATATTTTATTTCTAGATCAACTTTCTCATTTATATCTTATGGAGATAGTCAGGTTACACAGAGTTCTTCTCACCCCTGTATCTGATTGTGATCCCAGGTTTACTTCTAACATTCGGAAAGGCCTTCAGAAGTCGTTGGGTACTGAATTAAATTTTAGTACATCTTTTCATCTTAAATCATATGGGAAGTCAGAACGAACAATTAAGACTTTGGAAGATATGCTAAGTGCATGTTTGATTGATTATCAGCGAAATTGGGACCAACATCTTTCTTTGGTTGAGTTTTCTTATAATAACAGTTTTAATTCCAGTATACAGATGGCACCATTTGAGGCGTTATATGGGAAGCAGTGTCTAACTCCAGCTTTTTGGGATGAAGTTGTTGAAAGGATGTTTATGGGACTAGAATTGGTATAGGAGTAGGTAGAAAAAGTTTAGATGATACAGAAATGCATGATAATATCTCAGAGTAGGCATAAAATTTATGCAGATAATAGGAGGAATGATCTCTCTTTTGAGGTAGGTGATCATGTCTTACTCAAAGTTTCACCATGGAAAAGTGTGATGTGATTTGGTAAGAAAGGAAAGATGAGTCCAAGGTTCATTGGACCATAAGAAATTTTGGAGAGAGTTGGATCATTTTCATACCAAGTGGCTTTACCTCAATGTTTATCTCAAGTACACAATGTTTTTCATGTTTCAATGTTTAGGAAGCACATGCCAGATCCATCTCATGTTTTGAGTCTAGAGGTAGTTCAGCTGAAAGAGTATCTATCTTATGAGGAACAACCGGTCTATATTCTTGACCACATGGAGCAGGTATTGTGAAATAAGGTGATTCATCAGGTAAAGGTTTTATGGAAAAACCACATGATTGATGAGGCAACATGGGAATCTGAAAATTCAATGAGGGATAAATACCCTCACTTATTCGATAAGTAAATAAATTGCCGGGAAAAAAATTTTAAATGAGGGAAGGATATATCATTAGAAGTAAGTAATGAATATTTTATTTTCATATCAATGTTCATTTATAAATTATATAGTGTTTTAGATTCATAAAATTAGAATAAATCAAATCTTAAGCATTAAATTCTCTAATATTTTTAAAAGATTGTTTTACCACCTTTTGATGGAGAACCATTTTAAAATCTATCTTTTGAAAATTTTATATGCTCTATTTATCAAAATAAAATTATTATTTAGAATTGGGAAATTAAAATTTACATTGGATAATGTTTTGGAATTTTTCTGATAATGTTCATTTTTTAATGAATAGTGAAAAATATTGCATTTTACTTCAAAACTCCTTTTTCATCTAATTTAATTGTATGGTTAAATTATAATTATAATTTGTTTTAAAGTGTAATTAGAAGATATTTTTACCATTTAATACAATGGTGGTTAGTGGAATTAATTACACTTTGAAATTGGACATAAACAATTGTCAAACTTTTGATAGATATTTTTTCAAAAAAACCCGCTATTTGTATTGTCAACGAGAATTATTTTTAAATTAATTATTGAAATTTCTTTGTTTGTAATTTGTTAAAATGGAATTAATATTTGGAATTAGAGGGTCCAAATTATGCAATTAAGACTCTTTTCTTTTTGGAGATTATGAATAGTAAAGATGATATTTATCTTTAATTATCGTGATTAATTAGTAATCAGGTAGTTAAGGGTAATATAATAATTTCATAATAATACAAAATGACTCCAAAATGTGTTCTAATTCTACTATATGTATAATTTCTGACCATGGGATGCTTTTTACTAAACATTGGGACCCCATGGAATCACTTTTGGGTGATAGTGACATTTTATTATATGATTTTTTAAAGGGAACGTATAACAAAGTATGTAACACCCAAGTAAAAAAAATTAATTTTGTCTACATAAAGGACCTCTTAGACTATAAATATTAATTGGAAATATAAATGGATTTCCTACATCATAATATTTTTTTATAATATTTATACATTAAATATATTATATTTTTTATGACACCATTATGATGGAGAGATTACCTCATTAAAAAACGATATAAATAAAAATAAAAGATAATATAAAATATATGACTTACACTTGTCAAAAACCTATTGGATGGGTGGATTTAGAGCCCTTAACACCTTATACTATAAATATATAATTGTGGGACCTTTAAAATTTGAAACCCATTATATAATAAAGTAACATTTCTTGACATTCCTATAGTGCCCCTCCTCCCTCTTATAAAAGGACCCCACGTCTACCCCCTTACCCGCACATTTAATTCCATTTTCTTAGACAACATCTTCTCATTTTATCTCTACACATCCCTATATTCATCCTAGAAGCATTACATTAGGATGAATGTTCTTTGAGAAACCCTTTTTGTTCAAACCAAAGGGAGTTACCCGATTTAAAGGTAATGTCTTCTCTTATATTTTTTTGATTTATTTTTCTTATCCAACCCACTAAACTCTTTTTATTTCTTTATTTTGTATAAAAAAAGTTTCATAAATATACTAGGTTGTTTTTATGTGAATTATTTGATTTAAACTTACACACACCTCTGTCTAATGGTTAAAGAACATACTGATTCTGCGGTTGGTAAATTTCTGCCTCATGAAACGATGATTGTTCAGTCTTCTTTTAACACCTTTCTTGGTGGGCATTAAGATATAACTATATTTATATATGATATATATTATGTTTATGTTTTCCTTATGATTCTTTATTTTTCATTTATGGAAACCCATTATGGTTTCCATTATGGGTAAACACGATATCTTCATTTTAGGAAGTGCAGACTACCACCCCTTCAAAGTTATTTGATTCATTAATGCCATATGTGGGATTTATAAAGGATTCAGTTAATGATATTATATATTATATTATAATTTAATTATAATATAACTTTATATCATTATAATTTCACTATATTAAACACGAGATAGAAATGAAAGAGCGTTCATGCATACATACGGCTTACCGTCTCCATGAACGGTGCATTTCATTTCTTACCTCTAAATAATACGTAATATTATAAATGATTGTATATACTGGATATATATAATATATAAGATATCTACATAATGAATATAATTATCTGTATAATGGATATTTTACCACATGATCAACTTGTAATTATAGGATGTTTATTTTTGACTCATGTACCAAAGATTGACAAAACGACCGTTATTAACTTAAATAATTACATAATGTTCATAACATGGTAATAAGTGATATGAATGCAATAATGAACATGAAAAAGGTTCTTAAGAATTTATAAATTAACTCTAGTATATTATTCATGAGATTAAAGAATTATCGAGTCAAGTCAGACACGAGGTATGGGACTTCGTCTCAATCTCTTTTCATTGAGGCATATTTTTTAATACGCAATATTATTTTATTCGGTGAATAAAACCCTTTGAATTTTAATTTTATTCAATGGGAATCATTTTCATATGAAGTTTTTTACTAAATGAAAAAAGGAAATGTTTTTGTCGTATGTATGCAGTGACAATGACTTCTCTACTGCCGTGACCATTATTTGAGTTTCGGCTTCCTCTACAAGACATAACCTTTTTTTAAATGAAAAACAAATACCATGTTTTAATTGTATATTATTTTGGTATTGAAAATGGTTTTGATTATTTTTATATTATATCAATGTATTTTATTGATATCTTTTGATTGAAATATGGAATTGTTATATTTCCTTTATGCATGTTTTTCGTGATACGAATAGGTTATGGTTATTGGGATTTTTTTATGAAGAAGGGTGGTTTCGTGATAAACTAAGGGCATGTGAGCCCATGATATCTCTTTAATGAATTGGGTAACATGAAGGTGTTAAATTCTAAGGTTTCTATGAATATATTGGGGGAATATACTACGATGGGTATTCCAAATGTAACTATGAGGGTTACTCCCTACGTAAGAATGTTATGAATGACTCATGTTACCATTATGTCTTATGATTTCTATGATTTATTCATAAATCTTAGGATTTAATTAGGTATGATAAAGTTATTATTTTTTATTAGTGAAGTATGATTTCATTAATTATTATGTATAACTGGACTAACATTTTCATTCCGTACTTTTATATCCCTTACTGAGCATTTTATGCTCATCCCAAGTTTTTGAAATGTTTTTCACTGGTCAAGGGAAAAGTACATGATGCGATGATAGTGTCGAGGAAGTGTCAAGAAAGAATACATGTTTTATTTTAAATATGTATACATAGATGGGAAAAGGAAAACTATCTTTTATATAACCAAATTGTTTAAATGTTGAATGTAACGCATGATTTACGATCTAATTCTCAAAAAATCTAAACCTGAAAAGATCCACAATGTGTATTCTTGAAATAACTCAATATTAAGTAATGTTTAAGGTTGTGGCCTTATAGTGGGATAAATACATTCCTTTGGTAGAATTTAACTAAAATAATAGTTTCCATTCTCACATTTAAATGGCACCATATAAAGCATCATATGGAAAGAGGATTCGAACTCCAACTTGTTGGTATGATGTTGGCCAGAGAAAACTTATAGGTGTAGAACTTATGGAAGAGATAACATCAAAGGTAATGAAAATTCAGGCCCATATCAATGAATACAAAAGTATTGAAAAGAATTATGCTGACAATCAGAGTAATAATTTAGAATTTCAATTAGGAGATCATGACTTTATAAAAGTATCTTTGTGGATGGGTGTCTTATTATTTGGTAAGAAAGGGAAACTGATCCCCATGTACATCGTACCATTGGAAATTCAGGAATAGATTAGAGTTTTAGCTTACCATTTAGAAATTCCACTAAGTTTACCCAATGTTAATATTGTGTTCCACCTTTCATTGTTAAATAAATACATGTCAAACCCAACACATGTACTCACCTATGATGAAATAGATCTGGAACCTGAATTGTCAAACTGTGAAGATCTTATTGAGATTTTTGACACAAGAGAGGAGGTGTTGAGAAATCAGACAATTGTTCTAGTAATGTTTTTTTAGAAAAAAAAACGAGTAATAAACATGGGAACCATAGGATGTTTTAAAGAATAACCCTGCATATCTTTTTGGAGTGATTTATACATGAAAAATATTTACGGGAAATTTCTAAAGTTGGGAATAATATAAAAACCCAAATATTTGATGCTATGATTCTCTTAAATATGTTCTTTTAATTTGATAGTATATATTTCATAAATCATTGAGTTTATTTGATACAATAACTTTTTATTTAGGTGATAATCATAACCCTGCCATTAAACTTAAAATTTTCACTTTTGTGTTTTCTATTTCAAAAAATAGAAAAAAACTCTTGTGATATGGGTGATATTTGGTGGCTGATAGAATCAACATAATTTTAGGTGAATAATAACACACCCATATAAAGTGTAACATACCCTTATGAGTAGTCACATACCCATATTAATAGTAATATGACTCTTATGAATGGTATAAATACCCATGAATGTGTAAATAAAATTTATGCACTTAAAAAAATGTAGATGAATAATTTAATTGTTTTTGTTTGTAGATTAAATAATATTTTTAAATAAAAATAAAAATTATCATATTTAAAAAATTATTTTTGAAAAATGGAGTTAATTTTTGAATTCTAAATGTCTAAAAATGGTTACAGTGAATTTTTGGTATTTTTCTGAAATACATGGTTTTTTCGTGAATAATAAATTACATTAATTTATCATGTAAATACATTATAATTTAAACTAAATATTCCTAGCCTCATGAGTGATGTAATCACCCCATTATCAAACTCACATGAACTTATTACAATTAAAGGTTATGAGTACATAATATTTCTTGTATTGTGAAAAAATAATAAATTAATGATTACAATATTTAAAAAATCCTCCTCTCCTCCACTATATAACCAACCCTCACCCCCTCTTCTTCCCACACCACTCAAGCATCATGACTTGCCTAAATTATACTAAAATATTTCCCTAATATCACCCCCATGTCCAATAACTACTTTTCTCCCCAAATATCTTACAAAAAAGGCCTTAAGGAGATTATCACAGTGGAGTACTCAAGAGGTGAACTGCCCTTCAATTTTAATTCATATTCTTTTATAAGTTTTATTCTTTTTTGGCTCTCTCCTCACCTTTGAACATCCAAATGATATGATAATTAAAGTAACTTATAGGAACTATAATTTTATTTTTAAATAAAATAATTAATCCGCATCTCTTTTTTCGACCACCTATTACACCAAAAATGAAAATACAGTCCGAGATGTGTTAATTTGTCAAATTCAGGGACGATGAGTTTTAAATTTATATTACCATTTTAAAGTATAGTCATAAAACCTTTTGAATGGATGAACCAGGTCATAATATATGTATTTTACTTTATTCAATGCTTATAATCCTTAAAAAATAATAATGAAAAATAATAATACAAAAAAAGTTCATTATGCACAAAACTACCAAGTTAATCTAAACATTTTTAATTAACTATTAACTCATGAATCATCCTCATAGTATATAAAAAAATCATTATAAGATCATTTATATATATTTAATTTCACTAATAATTTATATTAACAAATCTAGATGTTTTTAACAAATTTGAAATGAACTTTCATCTAGGAATACAAGTAAACCGATCATGAAAATCAAGGAAGAAAATGCTTCCAAAACAATTAAATTGAACTACTTAAACCCATAAAAAATGAAATGAATAAACAGAATAAAGTTCTAAAAAATAAAAAAAATGTATATTAGGATCTCTAATTAATAATTAATGATTCTAAATTTGATTATTCAGGTCATTAAGATCAATCGAGAACACTCTTCGGCATAAGGAATGTGGTTACTGATCTCACTTTTCATTCTAGGATATTTTCATTTTTCTCCACTTATTTCGTGAATGTGGTGTATTTTTTATGGCCATTTATTATATATTATAATGATTATATTTAAATTCATGGTATTATATGATTCATTTGGGGTCCATTATTTTTTTGTCTACGACTCCACTGATTACAATGTTGTAATGGAATTTGTCTCAATTTCCATTTCATTGAGACATGGTATTGTGCACCTAATCATTATTATGTGGTGCAACCAATGCCCATTTGAGATAATTTTTTTTTAAATTTTAAATATGATATATATTAATATAATGTTTTTATGGATATGATTATTATCTTAAGACATATACTCTTTTACATACGGTGTTTATTTGGAATGTGGTTTTAACTGTAGAAATAATGATGAATCCAAGTACACTACTCTATCTGGATATTTTGACGACATATTTTACTTGTAATAAATATATTTATAAAAAATAATTCGGTATTTAAGCGATGGGAGAGGCCCACTATCAACCCTCGATGCATCGATAGGTCTAATGAGACTAATTAGTTGGCAGAAAATGATTCACGTTTGTTTCCAAAAAATCATACCAGTTTCTAGCAATAGACATAAATTGTAATGATGTCATAGTGGAGTCATGATCCAGATACATTATTTACAATTAATAATCATTAGTTTTTTTTCATTTTCAGTTATTACAATCCATGAGGTTTTCATTGTGACTAAATCTATGGATATAGTTTTATTTTATGTTTATTAATGGCGTGAGTTTTATTGTTTCACCATTTCATATTGAATACGCCAATTTTATTATGATTCAATTATTTTTGATTCATGATTTCTCTATTTTTAACCCTTACTGTGAATTTGAGATAACATTTTCATTTGTTTACCTTAAATAGGTTATGAAGAAGAGACTATTTTTTAGTTCTCATAGATACAGTTTGATAGTTTTTGTTATGTGTTGTATTTTTTCTTCTGTCGTAATGTAATTTGAGTTACATATTTGTGTCTAGTTTCTCCCAGACTATTAATCTGATCATTACCTCATGATTTCATTACCTTTAATCATTACAATTTAATATTTAATGCATTGGATATATGATTCTATGGTTTAGGGGTTACATATATGATCTTATTATAATATCATATTACACATTTGTTATTAAAGATCATTATTTTCAGTATTTCTTATGTTAATTTCTTAGTTCATCAAGGATAGATTGACTTGCTATTTGTTATACCTATTAATTAGATCATGGTTTATTAATCTCAAAAATTAAAACCATGATATTAATTTCATATATATCCAGTATATATGTATTTATGTTAGTCCATAATATTTGGAGAAAAGAAATGAAATGCACCATTCATGGAGATGGAAGTCCACACCTATGCCTGAATTCTACTTCAATTTTTATCAAAGTAAAACAATTTAATGTAAATGATAAATATGTATATTATAATTCCATTATAATATTAAGGACATATATTTGAAATATTTTTATTAAAACCATATTTTATATACTCCATGTATTGTGGGAATGTGTCACATCACTTTGAGGGAATGATAGTCCACAATTCCCCAAATGATTTTATCATCACAAAATAAATAGAATAAATGTTTTTTCTAAATGAATTAAAAAATCATAAATATATAATAAATATTATATATATAATATAAAAATAGTGTTTCTATCAATATTCCCAAGCAAGATAGGTGGTATAGAAAAAATGAACAACATCATTTGGTGAGGCGGTAGTTCGCTGTACACATATATGGTACATTCGTTAACGAATAGAAAGAGGTGAGTGTATTATTAGGAAGAATAAATAATATAAAAAAATCATATTATATTCAGTATTTTTGTGTTGAAATATAAGTATGGAATATAAATATTTTTGAATGTGAAAATTGGATATAAAACTACAGAGCTTAAGGAATGATTTTACTTCTAACACGAGTAATTCCTTTTGGTTTAAATCAAAGGGATTCTATGGAAGGAATTACGGCCAAGGTGAAACATCAAGGATATGGGGAGGTATTTTTAGGATTATCTTGGTAAGATATTGTATAATATAAAATGTCCTGGTAGTTGTTAGGAAGTGGGAGGCATGGCAACCTTTTTATAGTGGAGGAGGGGTGGCACCCTTATAAATTTTGGAAAATAGAATTCCACAAATGTTTTTCTAATTCAAATTGGATCCAATAATGGTCACATGTATATGCAAGTAATTATATGGTCTATATATAGCCATTAAATGGATTTTGAACAAGTTTTAAGTTCATTTGGACTTTAAGATTAATGTTTAGTCCCTTGTTATACTAATTTTTCTCTTAATAATTGTAATTAATTTTAATCACTTTAACTAATATTTTTTGTCTAAAATTAAGTTGAAGTTTTTAAAAAATATAAATTAGGATAATTCCAAATATGCAATCCATTTTTCCAAATTAATATCAAATAATGGTATAAATTAAAATAAAATTATTCCCATAGATGGAATTAATTTTCGAGTTTTTAATGTAAAAATGTAAAATGATTCCTAAGCTTTTATATACAATTTCACTGTGAAATTGATTCCAATGAACTACTTTGGATTATATAATAAAAAAATTTTCTTATAAAACCCAATATTTTAATTATTATCCATTATTTATATGTTGTACTTATATCATCCAAATTCATTATTTGGATGGTTTATAATCATTTTGGCAAAGAATGTATAATTTTATTACCATTCACTATATTATTTTGGATGGTTTACGATTAAGTATATTTGATTATGGTACCTATTTATATTATATATGTTATTTATTCATTACAAATTATTTTGTTTATTATTTTCACCCATTTCAAATGAAAAATACATTAGAAATAGTACATTATGTGTGGTACTAAATTTTAGATTGCCCCTCGATGAATCAATCTGTTTTAGAAGACAAATAAATTGGACAAGTCAGATGGATTTCATATAAAATACTTTTAATTTCCTATGAATTTTTAAGAACATATATTTTTGAGATCAATATTTATGATTTCCCTCATTGTTTGATCTGTTTATTGATGTCGATGTGATTATTAGACTAGTTAAAATATCAATAGATGAGTTTCAAACTCATTGGATTATTTATAAAGATTTAGTTTAACATAATTTATTTCATTCATATTATTCTTAATCTTTTTATTATATTGAACTAGTTTTAGTTATTTACATTTTTATATTGATTATTCATAAATATTCATGATTGGATCTGCTATATGCTTACCCATATTGAGAATATGAATTCACTCCTCTTCATGGTTAATTTTCTCAATAATACCACGATGTGTTTTTTGATTGATATGTAGAAATTCACTCTGAGGAATAATGATTTTGTGAAATAAAAAACATTTTAATTTTAATATTTCTATTATAATGTAAATTTAATATATGTTTCTAGTTTACCCAAACAAGTATACTATTGTTTCATTTGTGATAAAATTTATTATAACTTATGATAATGTAATTAAGTAACCAAAAATAGTAGGATTCTAGGGCTTAGGTCTTTAAAAATATGGATGAAATTTTGTTCATAATGTTATCTTAAAATTTTTATGAAGTTTGGATAAGTATTTGTAACCCATATTTTATTGAAAAGTAGGTTTAGGATCATAAATTTTGGAATGAAACATTAAATATTTGAACCATGAGTTTTGTGTAATGTTAGGTTTGGGAACCCATTACAATTTGAGTTTTTGGTTTGGGAAAAAATAATAAGTGTCAAATGTATGTTTTATAATAGATGTAGTGCAACAAAAAGTTTGACCCAATTGTGATAGATATTTAAAATTATGCATTATTTCCCTTATTTATACAATGGTTTCATTATAGTAAATATCACCATAAAATATACTGAAATAATGATTCAAATGACCTTATTCAAATAAACTAAATCATTCGTATTTCTAATGGATGTTATGATTTTAGTGGGTTATAAAATTAAAATTTTCAACTTGCTATGAGCTTTTAATGATCAGATTTTATCAAGTGGGTTCTTCAGATAAGTTTAATATAATGTAAATTAAGATTCGTATTAAATACATTAGGTTGGATATTATAGAAAATGATGATTTATCTATTTATCATAAATGAAAAACATTAATGACAAATATTTTTTGATCTATCACTATTTTATTTCCTTCCTCCTGAGATATCCCTTTCCAATATTTTTTATATAGTTCTTTGAAGTAATTTCTAGAGGTACTCTATGGAGACATAAATATTTTTTATTCTCAGAGTGTTCACAATATTTATATTAAAATGATGTTCATACTCATCTTATGAATTTTTAAAATATTTTATCAACATGAAATAGCATATTTTATTTAGAAGGAATTATTAATTATGATATCATGTTTACCTCAGATGAAGTCTTAATTTTTTAGTTTCTTCAACAACTCTGATCTAATGTTTAGAAAAATTCATCTTCTTTTCTATTTTTTCTAAAGCGTTGGGTACTTATACTCATTCATTGTGGAGTACTCGAATGACATTCTAATATTTAGCTATTGAGGTTTCCTCTAAAAGAACATGACTATTTGAAATGTGTCAAACACTTGTACTCATAGGATGTGGTATCTATATCAGAGGAAGTATTTAGTGAAACAAATAAGATCTTTGAGAGAGTGTTGGTGGAGAGTACTAGGGGAAATTTTTTTTCAAATCAACTATAAAAAATTGATGATTTCTCTTCTGTATCAATCTAATGAATTGTTATATTAAAGAGATGAACATGACACTAAATTAAAAAGGGATTATGTTTTTTTATAGTTTATAAAAAGTTCATAATTCACCCTTATTGTGACTTTATATTATTTTAAAGATAAAAATCACTTTGTAGAGGCTATAGTATGAACATACACACAATTGACATTCTTTTTTTCTTGGTTGATAGAAAGTAATATATAATGGTATTTCTATTATCATAATAAAAACATAGTATACTAAAGATAATAATATTATTTTATAACTATGTATAAGGTATTTTTGAAGATAAATATTAATATTAAATGGATAATTATTGAGAAATAATCACAATAGGACCTTAAACATTTAGTAGAAATTCACCTAGGAAATGAACTGACTACGATAAATAATTCAGTCCATAGAGCTATTTACTAAAGAGAGATTTATATGGGGAAAAAATTTAGGTTTCAAGGATTAAATATATAAGAATGGATGTGGATTTAAGTGGATGAATTGTCTCCTTTTATAATTGATGAAAAGGTAACTCTTGTGAACACCGATTGCTTTTCAATAATCGAATGACACAAGTCAAGGGTTTATGGTTAAAAAAGAGATAAATAATTCTTTTTTCCAAATATGGTCTATAAATTCAAAACCAAAAACTAAAACAAATTTTTTAAACATGTTTCAATTCATTTAAACATAGAATTTTATATTTTATCTTTCTATTTTTTACCTTGGTACCTAGTATTTAACCTAGTAATTTTTATTTTATTAAAAATATAAGGTAAGCCATATTGGAAAATTATGGTTTTCTGAATATATATTTAATATCTATTTAACTTGTTTCAATTTAAAAGTAATATAAAATTAAATTTTAAATTATTAATTTTTTATATAGAAAATCTGTTTTGGGGTGAGAAATCATGTCTTAACCATTATGTGTTCTATTTCACATTTGGAAAAAATTTCATGTCTGTTAATATAATTTTATATGTGTTGAAATATCTTACCATATTCATTATCTAAAATACATTAATTTAATTGGTCAAATGAAAATTATAGATGAATAATAATAAAATTATTGGAAAATAATTGTTTTAAAATTATCATTTCAGTTCAATTTAATATTATTAATCATAAATTTATGAAAAAATTAAAATTAAATTTTATTCATAATATAAAAATTTTGATATAAAATATGAAATTATTTTTCTTAAATAATTATTTTAAATGTTATAAAATTTATTTTTTATATTATCACACATAACATATAAAGACTGTTTATTGAAAAAGTGTATTTTTAATATTAAAAATATGGTGTTGTATAAATTTATCAGTATCATTAATTTTAATGATAGAAATTATTTCAATATAAAAATATAATATTTATATGTATTAAACATAAATATAATACAAAATACTACAATCAAAATTTTTAATTAATATGAAGGATTGAAAACTATTTTCATATTAGAATATAATATTAATTATGTTCTCAAATGCTGAACCAAGGTATTTTAATTCCAAAATTATTTTTCAAAACACATAGTTCTTATTATTAAATAAATATTTAAACAATTAAAGGGTTTTAATAAATTATAGGTCATTCAAAATTATCAAAAATTTCATAAAATTTATAATTTTGTTACAAAATATATTTTTCACTATCCACTAAAAATAAGTTGTTTTATAAATATCATAAAAATTAATGATAGGATAATTTTGATATGATAAATTCAAAAGTAAAATTAATTTTACAAATTTAAAATTCTAATATTTATAAATTTACCTTTTTGATGAAAATATAATAAATAAAGAAAAGATAATTTTATTGAGAAATACCCTTTTAAAACCTTAGGTGATATTATTCCAATTTTATATAGATTTATAATTGATTATAATTTATTAACTTATTAGAGGTTTTATATAAGGCCCCAGCCTTAAACCTTACGCAATCTTGAGTTATTACAAGATTACACATTGAGGATCTTTTCAGGTTTAGAGTTTTAGAGAATTAGATCATGAAAATTGCATTTCATTCCACATTTAAACAAAGTGGTTACATAAAAGAAAATATTCATTCTTCCCATCAACGAAAACATATTGAATATAAAACATGGATTCTTTCTTGAGACATCCTTGACACTATCACCACATCATGTACCTTTCCCTTGACCTGTGAAAAACATTTCAAAAACTTGGGATGAGCATAAAAAGCTCAGTAAGGGTTATAAAAATATGGAAAGGAAACATGAGTTCATATATACATAAGAATGAAATCATACTTTACCCATAAAACATAGGCATATCAAATCATGAATAAATCATAGAAAAAATAAGACATAAAGGTAACTTGAGGCATTCATAACATTCTTACGTAGGTAGTAACCCTCTTGGTTACGTTTGGAATATCCATTACAGTATATTCCCTAAATCTCTTCGGAGAAACCTTAACGTTTCACTCCTTCGCGTTACCCAATGCATTGGAGAGCTATATCGGGCTCACCCGCCCTTAGTTTATCACGGAACCACCCGTTCTTCATAACAATGCCCATGAACCATAACATAATCGTATCACATAAACATGAATAAAGGAAACATAACATTTCCACATTTCAATCACAATATAACATTTTAGGATATTGAAATAATGAATCCATTCAAAAAGAAACCATTTCCAAAACCATTTAAAACATTTAATAAAGATATTTTTGAATCAAAGTGTCTCATACCACCTTGAAGCTTTTAACATTATAAACCATTAATATCCATATAAACAAGTCCTTAAAAACCATTTTGAAAACATGGATATTAATAAGAACAAATAATTAAAACATTTAAAACCATATTTTGGTTAAAGGGGTTTTACCAAAATTAGAGACACTTGAATACAATAATCGAGGAATAATATTTAGTCAGAACTTTATAATATCATGAGAATAAAAGGATTCATGATATAATACTCCAAAGGACAGTATATACACCATATAAGAGTGAATTGGTGCATAACAACATTGAACCCTCAATAGAAATGTCAAATGTGATTAAATCCCTTATAAAGAAGGTATCCTTAAATTAAGGACAAATCAATCTCAAAAATATGTGTGACAAATATAAATAAACCCAATATAAGTGGATATTAAGTGTAAAACAATAAAAGGTCATTCACACATATTCAATGGATGATATATTCAATTACTACATGTTGAACCCAAAGAAATCGAAATTGGGTTAAAAAGTTCCCTTGACAGCCTAACAGCATCACATCAAAATGAGTTGATGAGAGATAAAAAGAGTATCTCATCACATGGACATAAAATTTACATATCCCAACATAACAATATGTAAATTAAAAGACCCAACAAAAGAAGTCTTTTAAAAAAGAGGAGGGTGAAAGGTTCCCTTACCGACTTGGGTATCTTTCAAAACATACACCCCATGAAAGAAGGACAATAGATCATTGATGTAAATACTCATAAATGAAATTATATTACACAAAGAGTATAATAATGGGCAGTACATACACCACTCAATGGAATTTTTGGCAAATGTAGCATAAATCTCACGGGAATAAAAGTGAGATGAAAAATCCCTTACAAAAACTCGGCAGCCTAACGGCGCCACATAAAACTTCCGAATATGGATTGATGAGATCAAATAGGGTATCTCATCACATTAAAATAAAATGTACAGAAAGAGGAATATAAAATAACATCCCCCAAAATTACAAATTGTTGCTTAAAAGAAGTGACATAAAGGAGAGTACTTAAAAAGAAAGAGAGAGGTTAGATCTCTTACGAAAGTTCGGCAGCCTAACGGCGCCACTCAAAACTTCCAAAATGGATTGATGGGAGAGAATAGGGTCTCTCATCACATGAACATAAAAATTACAGTAGTAGTAATATAAAATATCATCCCAATAACAAGAAATATGAGCATTAAAAGGAATGACATAAAAGAGTGTACTTAAAAAGAAAGAGAGGTGTAGGATCCCTTAGCTCGGGTCCGACTTGACTTGATCGTTCTTTAATCTCCTTAATAATAAACTTGAGTTAATTTCTAATTCCTTAAGAACCTTTTTCAAGTTCATTATTACTTTTATACGACTTATTACCATGTCATAAACATTATGTAATTATTTATGTTAATAATATTTGTTTGCCGATATTTGGTTCTTAAGTCGATAGTGGACTTCTTACAATTACATGTTGTTCATGTGGCCAAATTTTTATTATATACAGAATTGTATTCATTATTTATATATCATATATGTCATATATATCCAGTACATGCATGCATTTATAATATTACATAATCATTTAGAGGTAATAAATGAAATGCACCGTTCATGGAGACGGTAAGCCGTACGTACGCATGAACACTACCTTCATTTCTATTTCGTATTTTGTAGAATGGAATAATAATGATATAAAGGTATATTATAATTCCAGTATAATATCATATATAATATCATATTTCCATCCTTTATACATCCCACATATGGTATTTAACGAATCAAATCACTTGAGGGGGCGGTAGTCCGCACTTCCTTAAATGAAGATATCGCGTATACCCATAATGGAAGCCATAAAGGTAAGACAAAAATGAAAAATACAGAAGCATAAATAAAACATAAACATATTATATATCATATATAAAAATAGTGACATCATAATGGCCACCTTTGAAGGTGTTAATTGAGTATTGAACAATCATCGTTTCAGGAGGCAGAATTTCACCATCCACGGAAACCGTATGTTCTTTAACCATTTGATGTAGTTGTGTGAGAGTGTAGCTCGAATAAATCTTATAACAACATCCTAGTATATTGAAGATAATTGTGTTGTTACAAAAGAAGTAAATAAAAAGAGTTTAGGGGTTTGGAGAAGCAAAATAAAACAAATGAACATGAGAGAATGAATTACCTTTAAAAGTGTAACTCCTTTTGATTTGAGCCTAAAGGCTTCCTTTGAAAGGATTATGCCCAAAGGGAATCCTCTAGGATGAGGAGAGGGATGTGGAGAGAGTAAATGGGCAGGGGTTGGCCGAGACAAAGGCTTGAGGAGTATGTTAAATGAGGTAGAGGTGGGGGCCTTTTATAAGAGGAGAGGAGGGGTACTTTTGAAAAGTAAAGAAATATTACTTTATTTGAAAATCTGTTTCGGTTTCAAAAGGTCCCACATTGATATAATTCGTGGATAAGGTGATAAGGCTTCTAAATCCACTCATCCAATAAGTTTTGGACATGTGTAGTTCATATAGTTTACATTATCTTTCCATTTTATTTAAATCGTCAAATAATGATGTCATCGCTGCATCATTATTATGTCATAAATAATTTAATTTATTTAATCTCTAAAAATTATAAAAAAAATACTATGATGTAGGAAATATTTTTATCTTTCCAATTAATATTTATAATCAAAAATATGACTTGTATAACCCAACATAAAATTTTTTTTAGTAAAACATATCATGTTTGTGTCAATTTTACTTTTACATTAAATAAAAATATATTATTGTCATTTTCCAACTAAAGTGGCTCCATGGGGTCCCCAAGTTGGAACATGGCTTGTCATGGTCGTCAATGACTCACCCAATAGGTGTAGGACAATTGTCATGGTGTTTTCACATTCTTATAATATCATTTTTACCTTAAACTACACTAATTACCACTAATCACGATTAAAAACTTAATAAGTTACTATTCACCAAAAAATTATTTTTATCCCATTGAACCACATTTTACTTCTTAATGACAACCATGTATGTCGGATTTTTGAAATTCAAAACACAATGATGGAAAAATTTCATTTAAACGGAAAATCAGCTTTTATAAGTACCACTTAGTGGTTTCACTATTCATCAAAAATTGAAGTTTTTCAGAAAAATCCCAAAAATTCACCCTGAGATATATTTGATATTCCGAATTAAAAAATGAAGTCCGTTTTATAAAATTCAAAACACATTAGTAACATTAATTAATTTAATAATTAATTCCCGCTGTCAGAGCAAATAGCGTGTTTTTATCAAACAATAAGTATCAAAAGATTGACACTAGTTTAAGTCTGATTTCAAAGTGAAATTAATTCCAACGAACACTATTGGATTTAATGGTAAAAATATTTTCTAATTTCTCTTTAAAACTAATTCAAAATATAATCTAATCATATAAATAAATTAGATTAAAAAGAGGGTTTGAATTAAAATACAACATTTACACTATTCATTAAAAAATGAACTTTATCGGAAAAATACCAAACAATTACACAAAGTAAAATTTGATGTCCCGATTCTTAATAAGAGTTTTATTTGGTCCAAAATAATGTTTAAGAGTGAAAAAAACTATATTTAATGACATTTCTCTATTAAAAGGCGATAAGTGAACCTTTAGTGAAAACTAAGGCATATACGCCTAAAATTGAATTCTTTCCGTATTTTAAGCCTTTAGCTTTTATTGGATAAATGTAAAAATATTTAAGAACATATATAATCATATATTAGGTATTTCTATCAATTCCCGCCATTACAATAGCTACATGTTAACTACCGTTTAAAATAATATTATTTTATTATTAGAGTGCAATGTAAGATTCTCAAGAAACTCGTTGTTGCGTATTGGGTACACCATCGAGCATAGCATCCCCTTTAAAGTCATATTAATATTTTATTCACAAATATGGATAAATATGAAAATTTCATATTCCTTATTTACCTGGGGTGTTACATCCTTCCCCCCTTTTGGGAATTGCGTCCTCGCAATTTTAAAATTGCGCTTGGAAACATCCTTGAACGTCCCACATCGGAACAAGAGTCGGTAAAACAATCTCTTTAAAAGAAAGAAAGATAAGCACAGAGGTCACCCGAGTTAACCCATACTAGGATTCCAAGTATGAAAATATGGACATGGAGGAAAAAAAGGGTAATGTTCTGATGGAGAGTGATAGAAAACATGTTTAGGATAAAGTTAATCACAAGAAAATCACATACATGTGATGGGTTAAACGGTATTCGATTCCCTAGTAGGAAAAGTTAATAGACAACATTTTTGTTTTAAGTTACTTTTTATTGAGGAATTTATTCATAACAAAACATAATCACTTATCATTTTGACTTTCAACTTTTACTAGATTCCTTAATCAAACCCATATTTTTTCCAAAAGACGAGTATTTAGGGAGACTTGTTCGCATTAAGAGTACTATAATCAACTTCTAGAAAATCACCTAATCCCCAAAAGAGAACTATTTACATCTCATGTCTTTAGACTTTAACCAAAACCAAACAGGCTAGTACAAGATCAGATAATCCAAAAAAGGATAACCCTTTATAAAAAGAAAATCTATTCTTAATCTCCAAAATTTGTCAAACAAAACCCAAAGTTCAACAAGGATCATCCGATAAACAATTTATCCATAAAATTATTCAAAGTAAACCAATATAATATTGAATCCCAAATATTTTAAGGATTTATTCACATAGTCTTCCATGTTAAATCGTAACATTTATCTCCAAACAACATCAGTTGATCCTAAAGTCTCGTATTGAAAAGTAATTAACCTAATCACATATCCTCTATGATAGGTTAATAATTTTCATAAATAACCCAAAATCAACTTACTCTTAATTCATAAAATCATATAACTAAAAAGAATCAGTCAAACTAACCAGGGACTTCACGTAGTCCAGTGGTAGGCGATAAATACCAGTCACACTTTGGTTGTGGGTTCGATTCCCGCAGCTTTGTCTGACGCGACGGGTTGTCACACGGTCTGCGTGTTGTCCTTTTTCCAAAACTATATAATTCATAAAACATTCCCCAAAATGAGATAAAATCTTCAAGAATAATCATAACATATTTTAACCTCAAGTTTATCTCATGCCCTTCATTTTCCATCATATCCTAGAGTAACCCCTAATTACCTAAAAAGTAAGGATCATATAAACCCTAATGGTTACCTTAATAATTATTACCTGAATTTCCACATCGAGTTGGCCATCTCGTACATGATGCATTAGAGAACTCACCAAGGTTGAAGTGGTTGATCATGACTCCTTGATAGTTGGTTTAGAACAACCATGAGATTCCTCATTGAATCCCCCATCTCATCGAGTCTCTTAATCAGAGAACCACCACAGTTTCCTTCAAACCCATTGTCACCTTGGTGCCTGAAAGATCCAGCCATTTACTAAAACCAAAAAGGTCAGTGTGAGTATATCAACATAACCATCATGTACTAATGAGGAAGATAAACACTAAGATATACTTACTCATTCACTTTATCTAAAACTAGGACTCTTTCTGAAATCCTAACCATTATGGTAATGTCACTTATGCTTAGAGAATACCCTAACCTCTAAAGTTATCTAAACAGACCTTTGATACCAACTATAAGGCCCCAGCCTTAAACCTTACTTAATCTTGAGTTATTACAAGATTACACATTGAGGATCTTTTCAGGTTTAGAGTTTTAGAGAATTAGATCATGAAACATGCATTTCATTCCACATTTAAACAAAGTGGTTACATAAAATAAAATATTCATTCTTCCCATCAACGGAAACATATTGAAAATAAAACATGGATTCTTTCTTGACACATCCTTGACACTATCACCACATCATGTACCTTTCCCTTGACCTGTGAAAAACATTTCAAAAACTTGGGATGAGCATAAAAAGCTCAGTAAGGGTTATAAAAATATGGAAAGGAAACATGAGTTCATATATACATAAGAATGAAATCATACTTTACCCATAAAACATAGGCATATCAAATCATGAATAAATAATAGAAAAAATAAGACATAAAGGTAACTTGAGGCATTCATAACATTCTTACGTAGGGAGTAACCCTCTTGGTTACGTTTGGAATACCCATTATAGTATATTCCCTAAATCTCTTCGGAGAAACCTTAACGTTTCACTCCTTCGCGTTACCCAATGCATTGGAGAGCTATATCGGGCTCACCTGCCCTTAGTTTATCACGGAACCACCCGTTCTTCATAACAATGCCCAAGAACCATAACATAATCATATCACATAAACATGAATAAAGGAAACATAACATTTCCACATTTCTATCACAATATAACCTTTTAGGATATTGAAATAATGAATCCATTCAAAAAGAAACCATTTCCAAAACCATTTAAAACATTTAATAAAGAGATTTTTGAATCAAAGTGTCCCATACCACCTTGAAGCTTTTAACATTTTAATCCATTAATATCCATATAAATAAATCCTTAAAAACCATTTTGAAAACATGGATATTAATAAGAACAAATAATTAAAACATTTAAAACCATATTTTGGTTAAAGGGATTTTACCAAAATTAGAGCCACTTGAATACAATAATCGAGGAATAATATTTAGTCAGAACTTTATAATATCATGAGAATAAAAGGATTCAAGATATAATACTCCAAAGGATAGTATATACACCATATAAGAGTGAATTGGTTCATAACAACAATGAACCCTCAATAGAAATGTCAAATGTGATGAAATCCCTTATAAAGAAGGTATCCTTAAATTAAGGACAAATCAATCTCAAAAATATGTGTGACAAATATAAATACACCCAATATAATTGGATATTAAGTGTAAAACAATAAAAGTTCATTCACACATATTCAATGGATGATATATTCAATGACTACATGTTGAACCCAAAGAAATCGAAATTGGGTTAAAAAGTTCCCTTGACAGCCTAACGGCATCACATCAAAATGAGTTGATGAGAGATAAAAAGAGTATCTCATCACTTGGACATAAAATTTACATATCCCAACATAACAATATGTAAATTAAAAGACCCAACAAAAGAAGTCTTTTAAAAAAGAGGAGGGTGAAAGGTTCCCTTACCGACTTGGGTATCTTTCAAAACATACACCCCATGAAAGAAGGACAATAGATCATTGATGTAAATACTCATGAATGAAAGTATATTACACAAAGAGTAGAATAATGGGAAGTACATAAACCACTCAATGGAATTTGTGGCAAATGTAGCATAAATCTCACGGGAATAAAAGTGAGATGAAAAATCCCTTACAAAAACTCGGCAGCCTAACGGCGCCACATAAAACATCCGAATATGGATTGATGAGATAAAATAGGGTATCTCATCACATTACAATAAAATGTACAGAAATAGTAATATAAAAGAACATCCCCCAACATTACAAAGTGGAGCTTAAAATAAGTGACATAAAGGAGAGTACTTAAAAAGAAAGAGAGAGGTTAGATCTCTTACGAAAGTTCGGCAGCCTAACGGCGCCACTCAAAACTTCCAAAATGGATTGATGGGAGAGAATAGGGTCTCTCATCACATGAACATAAAAATTACAGTAGGAGTAATATAAAATATCATCCCAATAACAAGAAATATGAGCTTTAAAAGGAATGACATAAAAGAGTGTACTTAAAAAGAAAGAGAGGTGTAGGATCCCTTACCTCGGGTCCGACTTGACTCGATCGTTCTTTAATCTCCTGAATAATAAACATGAGTTAATTTATAATTCCCTAAGAACCTTTTTCAAGTTCATTATTACTTTTATACCACTTATTACCATGTCATAAACATTATGTAATTATTTATGTTAATAATATTTGTTTTGCCGATATTTGGTTCTTAAGTCGAAAGTGGACTTCTTACAATTACATGTTGTTCATGTGGCCAAATTTTTATTATATACAGAATTTTATTCATTATTTAGATATCATATATTTCATATATATCCAGTACATGCATGCATTTATAACATTATATAATCATTTAGAGGTAAGAAATGAAATGCACCGTTCATGGAGACGGTAAGCCGTACGTACGCATGAACGCTACTTTCATTTCTATTTCGTATTTTGTAGAATGGAATAATAATGATATAAAGGTATATTATAATTCCTGTATAATATCATATATAATATCATATTTCCATCCTTTATACATCCCACATATGGTATTTAACGAATCAAATCACTTGAGGGGGCGGTAGTCCGCACTTCCTTAAATGAAGATATCGCGTATACCCATAATGGAAGCCATAAAGGTAAGACAAAAATGAAAAATACAGAAGCATAAATAAAACATAAAAATATTATATATCATATATAAAAATAGTGACATCATAATGGCCACCTTTGAAGGTGTTAAATGAGTATTGAACAATCATCGTTTCGGGAGGCAGAATTTCACCATCCACGGAAACCGTATGTTCTTTAACCATTTGATGTAGTTGTGTGAGAGTGTAGCTCGAATAAATCTTATAACAACATCCTAGTATATTGAAGATACTGGTGTTGTTACAAAATAAGTAAATAAAAAGAGTTTAGGGGGTTGGAGAAGCAAAATAAAACAAATGAACATGAGAGAATGAATTACCTTTAAAAGTGTAACTCCTTTTGATTTGAGCCTAAAGGATTCCTTTGAAAGGATTCTGCCCAAAGGGAATCCTCTAGGATGAGGAGAGGGATGTGGAGAGAGTAAATGGTCAGGGTTTGGCCGAGCCAAAGGATTGAGGAGTGTGTTAAATGAGGTAGAGGTGGGGGCCTTTTATAAGAGGAGAGGAGGGGTACTTTTGAAAAGTAAAGAAATATTACTTTATTTGAAAATGTTTTTCGGTTTCAAAAGGTACCACATTGATATAATTCGTGGATAAGGTGATAAGGCTTCGAAATCCACTCATCCAATAAGTTTTGGACATGTGTAGTTCATAGATTTTACATTATCTTTCCATTTTATTTAAATCGTCAAATAATGATGTCATCACTCCATCATTATTATGTCACAAATAATTTAATTTATTTAATGTCTAAAAATTATAAAAAAAATACTATGATGTAGGAAATCTTTTTATATTTCCAATGAATATTTATAATCAAAAATATGAATTGTATAACCCAACTTAAAAATTGTTTTAGTAAAACATATCATGTTTGTGTCAATTTTACTTTTACATTAAATAAAAATATATTATTGTCATTTTCCAACTAAAGTGGCTCCATGGGGTCCCCAAGTTGGAACATGGCTTGTCTTGGTCGGCCATGACTCACCCAATAGGTGTAGGACAAATGTCATGGTGTTTTCACATTCTTATAATATCATTTTTACCTTAAACTACACTAATTACCACTAATCACGATTAAAAACATAATAAGTTACTATTCACCAAAAAATTATTCTTGTCCCATTGAACCACATTTTACTTCTCAATGACAACCATGTATGTCGGATTTTTGAAATTCAAAACACAATGATGGAAAATTTCATTTAAATGGAAAATCAGCTTTTATAAGTACCACTTAGTGGTTTCACTATTCATCAAAAATTGAAGTTTTTCAGAAAAATCCCAAAAATTCACCCTGAGCTATATTTGATATTCGGATTTCAAAAATAAAGTCCGTTTTACAAAATTCAAAACATATTAGTCACATTAATTAATTTAATAATTAATTCCCGCTGTCAGAGCAAATAGCGTGTTTTTATAAAACAATAAGTATCAAAAGATTGACACTCGTTTAAGTCTGATTTCAAAGTGAAATTAATTCCAACGAACACTATTGGATTTAATGGTAAAAATATTTTCTAATTTCACTTTAAAACTAATTCAAAATATAATCTAATCATATAAATCAATTAGATTAAAAAGAGGGTTTGAATTAAAATACAACATTTTACACTATTCATTAAGAAATGAACTTTATCGGAAAAATACCAAAAAATTACACAAAGTAAAATTTGATGTCCCGATTCTTAATAAGAGTTTTATTTGGTCCAAAATAATTTTTAAGAGTGAAAAAAACTATATTTAATGACAGTTCTCCATTAAAAGGCGATAAGTGAACCTTTAGTGAAAACTAAGGCATATACGCCTAAAATTGAATTCTTTCTGTATTTTAAGCCTTTAGCTTTTATTGGATAAATGTAAAAATATTTAAGAACATATATAATCATATTTTAGTTATTTCTATCCATTCCCGCCATTACAAAGGCTACATGTTAACTACCATTTAAAATAATATTATTTTATTATTAGAGTGCAACGTAAGATTCCCAAGAAACTCGTTGTTGCGTGTTGGGTACACCATCGAGCATAGCGTCCCCTTTAAAGTCATATTAATATTTTATTCACAAATATCGATAAATATAAAAATTTCAAATTCCTTATTTACCTGGGGTGTTACATTTTATTTTTAGTAAATATATATTAATAATATTGATATTAAATGTTGTGAATTTTTTATTTTGGTGTTGTATGAGAAAAAAAATGAAACATAGTAATAATTTTGAAAAATATATTCCAAAATATGTAGATGTTAGGGGATAAACTATTCACAAAAAGCTAATATACCTACTAATATCAGTCACAAGTAATGAGATAGAGATTACTCATGACTAACTATCATGAGAACAAATGGTTTGCTGAAATAATTCATCCTGAAATTTATGTTTCTCCCAACTATATGATTCAACTCCTTAGGTTGATGACATGAAAGTATTCCCCCCACCAAAAGACTAATCTTCTGAAATGTAACTCCATTGGTCCATCAATCAACCTGATTTTGTTTCAATCTCACTACATCTAACAATAATCAAAATACCCAATTCTTCCTCCATTTGATAAACTCCAAAAAAAATATCATTTACATATACTGATAGAAAATATCATTTTTTGACCATGATACCTAAATCCTCAAATGAATATTAACAATGACTATGCACACCCAACAAACCCCAAAACTTATAATAAGTGTAATTAATCTTATGGATCATCAACCAAAAAAAATGAACCATCATTATTGTAATTTGAGTGCCAATGATTATCCAATATCAATCACATTTAGATCACATTAAATATCCTCATTATCCTAATGCAGACACAAAAAATCAACCTAATAAAATATTCGAAATAGAATTCTGGTGTCTACTTGGGAACCTAGTCATATCAGATTGTTCCCAAACATCAACACTTCAATTCCTTCTCAAACATAAAATGACTTTTTATATCAAAACCATGACCATACCTACCCAATAGATTTACCTCTACAACCCATTTTTCCCCTTACTATATGTAATGATATGAAACACCCATCACATTAATACCCATGCAATTATAAATAACATCAATAATAACCCATTCCCATCATTTCAATAAATTATTCCTATCCATATTCCAAATTTTGATCTATACATAGGTTCACACCCTCTAATGTCCAAGGGTGTACTCCCTAATATATAGATTCCCTTATACCACTCCTTAAGGGTAAACTCTGTAGGTTCCATTGTATAACTTGTGTCACTCCTCCAGATCCATTATCCCCCAACCAATAAACACCTGACACCATCCATATTGAAATTAAATATAAATTACTATTGTAATACCTCTAATTCACATCCAAATACTCAGTATAAAATTTTCAATAGAATATCATCAAATCAACTAGTCCTCAGTTTATACATGACCACTCATCTATATATATATACTATTGGAACTGAACATAAACAAATATAAACTACCTCAACCTCATTAAAAATAAATGTGTATATTATTTTATTTCATTAATTATACCAATCTAACTAACAATCACATGAGTCCTAAATCACTATACCTAGGATCATGTTTCTAAACCACTAAAAATTCTTCTGTCTTTTTAATCACGTCACAAAAAAATTATCCCAATTATTTCACTACAATCCAATGAAATATATTGGATACCAATTCCTTCCACATAATCCCCCACAACACCAGAATTATTCCAAACTTCAATTCATTTACCCATCTTATACCCATCATAAATATAACCATCTGTACCATGATCCACCGTGTCAATAGAAATAACTCCAGAAGTCACATGTTTGAGGAATCCAACTGATCCGGCCATCTGAAACCAACCACAGATACTCAATAATCTCATGTTCTTTACATCGAGAGATCTCAAAGAATCTTTATTCTTATATCATATATCTTATAAAATATCTCATGAATAACTATCAACTTAATGCATCTAACCATTCTTCCCATATCAATGGTAACTTATAGCTATGTTCTAACCCCTCATTCGAGTTAACCTAAAAAATCCCTAAAATAACAACAGAAGTATGGAAATTCACTACCAATAAATCATAGAAAATAAATCATCAATATCTAAAGCTCATATCAAATGAAACAATATATCCCAACTAGATGATAAATTTTATATATCATTGTTCATAACTTCAGGGGAAATATCCCTACTACTTTTTCAAATATTATATGGAAACTCAAATACCAATAAACCCACTCTATGTTCATCCTAGATCTATATATAAAAATCATGCCTCATAGGCGACAACATTATCCTACTATAGGGCTCTAATCATCCATATAATTTTCTGTATTACAATAACTCCATGAGTATTGAGATCTCATACATATAAAAATATCATCATATGTTGATTTTTATTTAGTAAGACAAAAGTCATTTGTTTTGGTGAATTTGAAATCCATCATAAATATATATGTGATGTAACACCCCAAGCTTCCACGGTAAGCTTCTCTTTGAATAATACAGTAGCGTGTGTTGTATGCAACTTTGAGTTCTAACACACACCACAACCAATCATACTAGCCGTTATGAATAGTAATACCCACTTTTTGAAATTTTAATCATTATATCTCTCAAAATGAATTTCATTTTTGGATTCATAATATTGAAATTATCTTAGGGTGAATTTTTGATACTTTTCTGATAACTTTCATATTTTGATTAATAGTGAATATTACTAAATTTTAATTAAAAACAAATTTTTTAATTGAAATAATTAATAGCGATAAACTATGAATTTGAGTGATTTTAAAGTATAATTATATAATATTTTTTCCATTTAATCCAATGTTTGTCATTGGACATAATTTCACATTTAAACTGGACATAAGAAAGTGAAAATCTGTTGATTGTTCTTATTTCTTAAAAACACTCTTTTTGTTTTGACAAAGAGAAATAATTTTTAATTAATTTCTTCCACTTCTGTGTTTTGAATTTATAAAAATGTATTGAGTATTTAGAATCAGGAGTTCCAAATTTTGTATTTAGGTACCTTATATTTTTATACATTTTGAATAATTACTTCGATAAATATTTTATTTACCATGGTTAAAGGGTGAATTTGGTAAATAAGGGTAAAAAAATATTATAATATTATTTATTTACCCTAAAACATGTCCTAACCCTATATTTTGATACATTTATGACAATGGGAAATTTTGGGTCGATTTTGGGACCCGATAGAGCCACTTGTAAGTGATAAGGACACTTTATATTAATTAAAGTAAATACAAAAATGACATAAGCATATATCTTTTAGAAAAACAATTTTTACATATAGTTATACATTTTATCTCTTAAACTATAAATATTAATTAGAAAAATAAAACTATTTCCTACATAATGGTATTTTATTTATTATTTTTAGATAGAATAATTAAATTTATTTATGAAAAAATGATGACGCATTTTTTCTTTATTAATGAAATAATCAAATAATTTGTATTATAAATGTTAAAATATATATAATTTGAATGTTTTGATGACATCCAAGAATTTTGTTGGCTAATATGACATAATAGGATTGCTTTTTTAAATTAAGTTAAAATTAATAATGTTTTTATTACATTAACAAAAATTATTTATTAAATAGTGTCAAAATTGACATAAAAAAGTTTTTAAAATAAATATTATATTATGATTTCATATTCTATTCCTAAAAAGCTATAGTTCGTCCCAATGACTTATATAATGATATATGTATCATTAATGGACCAATTCGAGGTCTCTTGGATGTATATTGTAAGTTTATTAACCATATAATATAAAAATACAAAGAGACATTGTAAATGTCTAACGATTTAATTATGAGTTAAATATAAAAGATAAGGTTAATATATTGACCCAAACCTGTCTAAAATCTATTGGATGAAAGGATTTCTACACATAACTACATTAAAATTTAAATAATCCAAGTTTGAGCCATTAAAACCCGAATATAAATTTATTATAAAATTATATTTCTAGCTTTTCCAAAGGTTCCCTCACCCCTCATATAAAAGGGAACCCGCCCTTCTCACTAATTAAAAACATCAAAGCCTTTTTTTGACCAAACACATCCCAAATATCCTCCCAAATTCCCTAACTTTATCCTATAGGCCTTAGTTTGATCATAAATACAACATAAGAAGCCCTTTTGATAAAAGGAAAAGGAAGAACCCGAAGAAGAGGTGATGTTTTCACCACCCTCTTTCAAGTTCCATTCTTTTTAAACTTCTTATTTCATTGATATTTCCATTATAAGATAATAAATCCAATATATACTATATACTATGATGTTATTATAAATATGGTACAACCATATTCAGTATTCTGTCCATCCTTTGAATGACATTTCACTATGCGTGCGTACATACGGCTTACCGTCTCCACGTCTTGGTGTAATTGATATTCAATACATTATTACTTGGATGGGTATGATAATGATATCTAATTGATGTAAATAATAAATATAACATGATAATTATTCTGTATATATGATATACAATTCCATAATATATTATTTTAATATCAAAAGAATGATATTGTCACTCGTGCGTACGTATGAACTACAGTCTCCATGAATGTGATGAGATTCATTCCCCATCGTATCCATTAAATAATATTTCTAATTTGATGATTAAAAATAATTTTTAAGGACTTGATATCAGTATGAATATGAATAAGATACAAACTATCCATAAAAAACATGGCTTATGTAACAAAACATACAAAAGAAAACGAGTAAGTTAACACATAAAACGACAAAAATACTACAATATTATTAACAAAGCAATGTTAAAAGATCTTATATGATATCATATTAATGTATATGATTCATTTATAATTTAATGACAATTATTTCTCCATTATACTGGAGGTTAACCTACCATCGAACAAGGAAATGTACAAGGTAGGGGTCTATTTCACAATCTCATCATTATCTGAGGTTGTTTACACGTAATTATATACTGGGGCCTCTTTATCATCCACATCCATGTATTGTAAAAATTTATTTCAAATCATTTTTACTAATTAATAGATAATGGGTTATAGTAATTTATAAAAATATGTTTTTTTAAAGTAATCATTCGGCCATTTTCCAAACAAGGTATTATTGACCTTTTCGACAAATTTATGGTAAGAATGTTTTTTTAACTTATTCGGCGGGTGAGGAAATTTTCCACCGTTATAAAATTATCAAAGATTTAATTACAAGCTTATAAAAATATTTCAAAAATAAATGTATTCATTATTATTACGTGACTCTTAAATTATTTCAAAATAGAAAGATATATTTCTCTAAAAGGGTTTTGATTTCATCTATGTCAACATCCTTTGATGGATTTTAAGTTTTTTTGAAGTTGATTTATTATGATTCAAAACTTCCATATTTTATAGAAGGTTTTGTGATATGTTTGACTGTGGATGTGATATTTTTATACCATATATGGTGTATGGTTAAATTATTGACATTTCGTATATTAGTTTTAATATGAATGTTTATGATATGTTTAAACCTTTTCATATGAGGAATGTATTCGACTTAGTAAGTGACGGGTGGAACCCACTATAGCTCTTCGATGCATTGGTTGGTCTCAGGAGACAATTAAATGTGGAATTGGCTGAGGCCCTTTCCAAATTTTATTTATTTTTTTGGCCGAGGCCATAATCATTTTTAGAAGTCTTGGATGAGGCCTTGACAAAATGTTTTAGAATGTCCAACATTATACATTCCCTCGTTATAGAAATAATATTGATGGTTCATGTGGTCATTCGACTAGTAGAATACCCATGATTATGTTTTATTATGGAATTATTTACTCAGCACATATTCATTCCAAAAAAGTATTCATGTATGTTATTGGTAAAGGGATGTTGTTTCAATTATTCACCATGCTTAATATATGTCATTTTCCACAGTATTAAATACCCTTACTGGCTGTCTGAGCTCACTCCTTCTATATGTTTCATTTTCCCAGGATATAAAGAAGTTAGTTATGAGTGACCTGTAGGTCTAATATTGGAGGCTTGGATGTTTCTAATGAAACATATTTGTGTTTTATTTCTTTTCAATCTGTAAAGTTAAAAATATGTATGAATCTTATTTCCAAAAATACTAAACTGACCGGTCTTTTGAGACATGATTTGCTTGTGATAATGCCAATGTTATGAAATAATTCACTGACTCTGGGTATCTATGGTCGGGGCGTTACATGACAATCCACTATATAAGTTTAATAATGACACATTATGTAACATAACATCATTTTATATATGAAACTAGTATTATAATCTCCTTAAATGGTTTAATCATCATGGAATCCAATTTCCTTACCAACCCACATGGGGTCATTATACATCCCACAAATAGATGGACTATATTTTCCATATTAAGAAACGTCCCTTTATAAGAAATCATGAATTGTTATTAGAAAAATATAAAAAGGTTAAGAGGATTATAATTCGACCAAATATTTATATGGAAATACTATGTAGATTTTTTCAATAGTTTAAATATCTCAACCCTCATTATTTAAAGATATATATCCTACAAAATCAAAATGATGTATTAATAGTCTTTTTTACAAAAAATGATCCATGTATATATGAATATTTCCAATAAACCATGGTTAGAAACCAAAAATAAAAATATCAATTTTAATTATCATACTTGATTAAATATATCAAAATTCGTAGTGAAAACTAGAAACACAATCCCATATCTATAGTAGCTCAGATATCAAATCAAAATGGTGTTAGAGACAAAAACAACTTGACAATGTGAAATATATTTTTATCTGATTTAATATTGAGTTCAATAAATCGATTCACATAAAACAATGAAATAATATGTTCTATGACATATTGGATGAATATTACAAAAAAATGTAAGAATAATATAACCCATAGTAAAATAATATTATAATCAATATGAATTTTATTCAAAATATGATAGTGAACCCATATAATTTTAAAAATCATTTATCAATTAAATTAGTTATTCATTACAAGCTAAATTTTCTTTTAAATGAATATTTTATTAATTTTATAATTTTTATATAAACAAATTAGATTAATTTTTGAATGAAAAATATAAGAACAAGCCAATTGTTAGTTTTTAAATACTTCTAACCAAAATAATTTTTATGTGAAGAGTAAAACAATATAGATGATGATAATTACATCAATTTTAAGTAATTATTATAAAAAAATAATCGATTCATAAATTTATAAACAATTATTATTTAAAAAAAAGATTTTTATATATTAAAATTAATCATTTATAAATAATATGTTGAATTTATTAAATCCATGTATAACATTTTTGAAAGATATGTAATATCTTTCTATGAAACCTATTTTTTCAGTTGTATTAAAATGTGGTCTCCATCACTTGTGGAAATTAAATCTATTAAAATGTTTTTAATAATATATATCAACATGATTATATTATGTAACAAGTTAGATATCATTTTTCATTAAAAATTTTGATTTTTGATATTAAAATTATTGACATAAACATTTTAAAAATGTTATTTTTGAAGAATTGTATTACAAATGTTATATATTTTTTACCGAATAAAATTATATAATATCTTATATAAATGAATTTAAAATATTTTTTAAACATATATAAAAATATATTATCACTCATTAAATTGGTCATCAATACTATATAAAATTAAAAACATATAATGATAAAAATAGCATTTTCAACAAAATAATATATATAGATATAAATATAAATATATATATATATATATATTTACAAATTTATTTTTATTGACAATTTTATCTTATTTAGAAATAGAATTTGATTTAATAGAGAAATAATTTTTCTTCAAAACATTAAAATTTGGTATTAGGGGTTATTTTATATTTCAAGTAATATATATATTACTTATTTACAAGTAATTTCTAATGTAAGAACCAAAATGGTAAAATGAAAAAACTAATGTAGTAAAAGGGTTGATATATGTTGAAAAGAAGTTTTAAAATTCGTTTTTTAGGGTTTTATTTGAACTTATGACACCTAAAAATCCATTATTCCTCACTTTTGGAACCTTCTACCCTATAATACTATCATTCCATTATTGAAATATTATGAGTTTTCAAAAAAAAATTATTCTTTTAATTATATAAAAGGACCTTTAAAACTCATCATGGAAGAACAATTATTTAAAATTTATTTAAAAAACAATTCATATTTCTTCCCCTTATAATACCATATCAATTTAATAATCACTAGGTATAATTTATTTATTATAATACCATCATATCTAAGAATAAATTCAAGAGTAAGAGGTTTCAATGTGAGAATTATTTAACCGTCACCCTTTTCTCACTATTCATTCTATTCAAAACAAACCAAATACATAGAAATATAAGAAGATAAAAACAATTATTATATTTATTTTCTATAAAATTAATTGAACATACAATATCTCTTACTTCTAATTATATTAGAAAAACAAGAGAACATTAATCATGCGTATAATGGACCAACACTGCCACAAAATGATGTCTTAGGGTTTTCATCACAAGTTTTCATGGTTGGTAATTAAAATAGATTGGATGAAAGAGTATTATTATTATATCCCACTAGTATGTATGAAGAAATAATATATATTTTAAATGTAATCAACCACATTTATTGAGAAATGGATTCTTTAATCTTGCATTTAGTTGACTACCATCTCCATGGATGATGACTTTATTTTTTAATCACCACCCTTTATGGATGGTTATAAGAATTAATTTAATTACTCTACATTATCATTATAATATTTTTTACATTTTTATAAAAGTATTATTAAAATTATATAAAAATATATATTTAGGCATAAAATCATTAGAACACACTCTCATTTGGGCCGGTTCTACAACATAAGTGAATGATACTATGGTGTTTATACCATAAATTATTAATAAAAGTTGTATAATGATAATATAATAAAATAATAATGTATTTAAAATTTTATAATGGAAAATCAAATTTTTTTAGTAGTTAATATATTTATTAATATATCAACTTTTGATTGTTAAAAACACATGAACTAGTTTACTACTACAATAAGTTTTCACGAATCAAATCCAGTAATTTCACTTAATGAAATGGAAAATTATAATTCATTAAAAAATAATTATTATTATATCTTCAATAATCATGTAACATTTATCTCTAGGATAATAATGAAGGATATGACCACTATTATGAAACTAGTTCAATCTAATCATTCCCTTTCACAATTGATATAAAAAATTGAAAAAAATAACTAATATATATGTACTGAAAAAATGAAAATGAAATTCATACATGGTTTTATACATGGGAAATGTTATAAAATATTTAATTATGATAGTTATGTATGTTATATAGGGGTTAGACCACATTTGAGTAGGAAATAATACAGGGTAAGTGATTTTTGTATCATTTTCAAATCCATAAAAAGATTTTGGAATGATGAAACACGATTTATTTTATAAGTAGTGATTACTTCCTAATAAAAATACTTTTACATATTCATGAAATATATATGTTTTCATTATTTGTATGATGAAATTTTTTAAATTGTCATTTAATTCAATATATTCCATGTTTTCTTAGTGTTGTCGTTAAATCCACTATATTAATTGATTTATTATTTGTATTCTTGAATTTATATCATTATTAATTGGTTTCTTAAACCATAATATTTTATTTCAATAAACCATATATTCAAATATACAGATAATGACATTTAATTTAATTATTTTACATTGATTAGTTTCTTTACACAAAATCAGAACATTTTTTAGAATAATTTATAGAAACTTTAATGATTCTTTCCCACCCTTGTCCATATTTTTTACCCTCACAAATGTTATTTTTTTATGTTGGAAACATAATTATGTGTAATCTCTTATAACAATAAAATTTCAATTTTTCTCCTTTTAAAATAAATTTTTACTATATCTTTTTTACTATGTGTCCTTTCAACATAAGTATTTCAAAATATTAAATCAGTTCTCTATCCCTTCAAAATAAAATGATGTATCATATAATATAAATTTTATTAAAAAAATTGTTGTATTTTTTTATGGATCCTCTATTTTATGTTTAGTTAAAAATAAAATATTTTTTAAAAGTTTTCAATTCATATTTTAAAACTTTATTATTATGCGGTTGTAACATATTTTTGATGATAAATGTTACAATGTTTTCTAAACAAATATTGCATTATTTCACAAATATATTATTTATTTTCGAAAAATCCTATATTTTCTTACAATTGTTTTTCCATAAATGAACCAATAAATGTTTTTATAAAATAAAATTTTTGGTTATTTAATTTTGGGTCTCAAGAACTCACTTCCCTGAGGTCAATGTTTTTGTAAATATATAGAGATGTTACAGAACACATTTTTCATTCCATGGGTTTTTAATGATGTGAAAAATTAGTGTTTTGTAGTGGAACACATATTCCTTGATGAATAACACATGGGGTTTATTACACCATTTAATACATTGATAAATATTATATCTCATGAGTTAAAAGTAGAACATAATATACATTATCCCAAGCCAAATTATAGAGACCCTTGCTTCTAATACATTAATATTACATTTTTTTGATGAATATTATTTATATTACACAAAAAAATTCTTGAGGACCATTATAGTTTATGAATTTGAAAATACGGAACACAATATTATAATATGGTGAATTATCTGCAATATTTCCCAAAATGGTTTTCCAATATTACTACTCATCTTAGACATACCCTAGAAGAATCATTTCTTCTGAACTTTTGAAAAATAAAAATAAGAATGGGTGATATTATATGCTTAGTAATGTAAAACTAAGAGGTATCATTATATTATAATATAAAATAATTAAATATAAATTATGTTACGTGATATTGAACATAACATATGAAGTTAACACCAAACCTATAAGAGGTCTTAAGGAAAATCACTGAATAAATATTTGTAATTTATAATACATGAATCCTAATAGAATCAAAGAACATGATCCATGATTGAATAAAATTGAAATAATATATATATTTGTGGAATAAACACAATCAAATAATATATTTTCTCAAGTCTACCTACCAAGTAATTTATACCATTTTAGGCTTGGGATAACCATTTGTGTACCTTCTTTGGGATTATGTACCCTCATTTTTTGTGGTTACACTCTCTAGTATAAATGAAAATAAATCCCTAATGGAATAACTTTCCTCATAGTGTAATGTTTTCACTTCCCAAAACATTATTTTAATCATTGTTTACTCATAAGACTATTATTGTAGAAAAAGTACCTTAATGAACTGATTTCACTCCCCATTCCATTCTATTCTATATCATGGGATATAAATATTAATAAAATTCATAGGATGGATATATTGTCCCCACCAATATTTGTTTATATAATAACCTTCATACTTGGTTATAACATTACAACCATCCTTGGTTATATCGTAACCACCCTAACGTAATGAAAATCATATATATATATATATATATATGTGTGTGTCACAAGATCATATAACAATATTAATTTTTGAACTTATGTAATGAATTGGGTATCATAAAAAGTTCATCATTATATAATTTTTAGAAATAAATAATATTCATGAATATTTGATCATCTCATCCAATCATAAATAATGTAAAAATAATTTGGTTTCATAAGAATTTGTAAATCGTATAACAGAAGAATGTGAAATGGGTTTCAAAAACACTATTCTAGCAAAACATATACCATTTAATGAATTAATATGAATGGTATCCTTTCACAATTTCCTTAGTAGGTAATAAGTAACATCAATGGAAGAAATATTAGTTGGAAAACAATTTTTAACCAAAATTTAAAACATTTTATAAGAGAAAATTATTTCAACTTCGAAAAAAACATTTTTAAAAAACATAAAACATTGTCAAAATCTTTTCATTTTTAATTATTATTTAAAATATAAAAATATACTAACTATTAAGAAATATATTTTAATATAAAACAACTTGAACATTATTTAATGTAATAAAAAAATCATTGAAGGATTATGATATTGTGATATACCGTGAATTTTGTGTATATTAAAAACAATTATTCTTTTCACATTTTTAGTAAAATAGAAAGATGTATTGTATGAAAAATGTCACTAAGAATACATTAAATTTTTTTTAATAAAAATCAAAAATTGGTTGAAATTTATTTTATAAATGGTATGTTCATAATAATATATAATTTTTAAAATATATAGAGTAAACTTTTTTCTAATGAAAACATATTTCTGACCAAGAATAGAAATAAAGACAGGTTATATTAAAAGAAAATTCTTTCTTATTTTAAAGAAATATGTTTGAAAAAAAGGATCGATTACTTTAATATATCATTTATAACCATATTAAAAGAAAATTCAAGAAAATTATTAAGAGGAATATCAAAATATTTCCGCATTGGAGAGTTAATCATGAACATTCTTGATAAATGATGAGATTGTAATATAAAATCATTACCACATTGGTAACATTTATTATTAATACCCATGAAGTAATAAAAAAAATATAACATAAAATAACATTAATAATAACAAATTATGATATTAATTCTAAAAGTGGATGCCTATAAATGTATAATCCAAACATTTTTTATAGATGAATCAGGATTGATTTTAAGTATTGTTTTTTAATTTTAGAGAATTATTTGGTTGGGTTTTACCATGGGGTGTGTACAGCTCAATGTTGAGAAATATTTAATGATGTAGGGAAGTCCACAGGTTGTGCACAGTTTTCTCTAATGGTGGGGTGACTATTGAGGGATGGATGCTTGATGGTGGTTTAGTTTTTTGTTTCATAGATCGAATGGTTGTACATATGGTTTGTTAGGAACAAATCCTTCATACATACCACAATTCATGATGGGATGTACATCCAGGTACACTGAAGACATATAAGGTGTTCAAGGTGAATTTTTGGTGGTGCAACATGAAAATAAAGGTGGTTGAGTTTGTCTCGCAGTGCTTAACTTGTTAGTAGGTTAATGAAGAGCATCAGAGACTAGCTGTTATATTACAATATTTATCCCTCCCAGTGTGGAAATGGGATCAAATAACAATGGATTTTGTTAATGGTATTTCGAGAATGGTTTGGAAACACGATTCCATTTGGGTGATAGTGGATCGTCTAACCAAGTCATCCCATTTTATCCATTTTCATGAATCACATATGGTGGAAGATCTTTCAAAAATTTATATCCAAGAATTGGTAATGTGGCATGGTGTACTAGTGTCTATTGTCTCATATAGAGATCCGCAGTTCAAATCTCATTTCTAGAAATCATTACAACAAGCCCTTGGAGCTTTGTTGACTATGTGCACGGCGTATCATCATCAGATGGATGGGAAATCTGAGTGGGCGATAAAAAAATTGAAGACATGTTGTGGGCTTGTGTAATGGATTTTGGTGGCTCATAGGGGGTGCATACACCCTTAGAGGAGTTCTGATACAACAACAACTATCAAGCCTCAATACGGATGGCTCCGTTTGAGCATTGTCTGGGTGTCCTTTTTGTTCTCCACTATGCTAGGAGGAAATGGGTGAAACTTCAATAGACGAGCCATGACTTGTCCAAGAAATAACATAGAAGTTCCATTTGAATAGAAAAAGTCTGGAGAAAGCTCAGAGTCATCAGCAATCTTATGCAGGTCACCATCGAAGACCGTTGTCATTCGTTGTGGGTGAGCATGTCTTCTTGAGGATCTCTAAAAGGTTTGGAAATCATCGTTTCAAGAAGCAAGGAAAGTTATATTCTAGATAAATTATACATTTTTAGATACTATAATGGGTTCAAGAGGTGGTATATCAGTTGGTATTACCACCATAGTTCAGTTTTTTGCATAATGTGCACCATGTATCTATGTTGAAAAGGTAGCAGCTTGATCCTGACCATGTGATCAGATAGGATCACGTTGACGTAGAGCCGGATGCTTCAGTGTAACATAACCTGGTACAGATTATGGATAGGCAAGAGAATGTATTGCATGGAAAAATCATTGGCCTAGTGCGGGTTTTATTGCAGCATGGTCAGATTCAGAAAGATACGTGGTAACATAGTAAGGAAATGAAAGAGTAGTGGCTAGAACTCTTTCAATTGGGTGAGGGTCTTCTACATTTCGGGAATGTAAAGACCAATGTTGGAGAGAATATAGTACCCTTAGTTTCTAGTATGTCACCTTTACTTGATGATTTTAATTTTTTATAGTTAAAGGTAATGAATGGGAGAGTTAGAAGAACTTTGAATAAAGTTTTTAGGCAAAGGTGAAGTCGAACGGATGGTGCTTGGTTTTTCAAAACCATTCGACAAAATGGTGCATAGTTGGTCTTGGAGGCAGTAGCTTCCTCACAGGTGGCACACAGTTTCTCTAGCCGTGTCTCCAAACTGTGCGTGGAGGGTCTTCTGAGGTAGTGGCTAATGCACGTTTAGCACACAGTTTGTATAACAGTGCGAACAAACCATGCGACCAGTTAGATGAGATCCTTAAAAAGTGGATCTCACTCATTTTTCCTATAAGTGACTTATTTAAGATTCTAAGCATCCATAAATCGGGATTACTCTCCCCTAATGGTTGGAAAACATCTCCCAAGAATTTTGGAGGTGTTTTGAAGTCTTCTCTTAGAGAATTGAAGATGGATTCTTGAGGTATGTGATCGTTAATCTTCATTCTTGATCGATTTCACAGATATACATAGATTTACTTATCCTCTTCTCTCATTTTCATTGACTTATGCCCATTATGGGTATATATAAGTGTGTGGATTCCAAATATGATGATATTTAGTCATGATCTTGCTAGGAGAAGAGATCTAAGGTGGGTTCTTGAAGAAGTAACACTGTTTTCTTGTGTGTTCTTTGTTCATCGTGGTTTTCATTAAAACCCTACTGGTAGGAGGCTTCACTCTCAACTTCTCTTGTTATAATGGATTCGATTATTTTCATATTGGGTTATTTGAATGGAACTGGTTGTGAAAATCATAAAATAAATCTTCTTTAGTGATGATTTAGGGTTTTAGTGAAATTGTGAAATCTGTTTGAATTTTTGTACATGTGATATGGATTCTTGAATTTAAAATTTTGATTTAAAATTATGGATTTTCTAAAATTTTAAATGGTTTGATGAAAAATGGGTTTTCAATAAAAAATGGAGTTTTATTGAAATGGTTTGGAATTGAAATAATATGGTGTTGAAATGATTCTGAGGGAATTGGTTTTCAATAAAAAGGGAGTTTTTTTGAAATGGTTTGCAATTGAAATGGTTTGGGATTGAAATGGTTTTGTTGGAAAAGGTTTTCAATAAATAGGTTTTTTTATTGAAAGGGTTTCTTGGAATGATTTATGGGAATATGTGATGTGTGTTCATGTTTCATGTGTGAGGCTTGGTTGAAATATGACCTTATTCTCAATGCCAAAGGTGTAATGGCATGTAGTAACTATATGTACAAGGATTGGTTGAAATATGACCTTGTACTCGGTGCCAAATGTTTAATGGGACATGTAAATTATATGTATGAGGCATGGTTGAAATATGTCCTTGTGCTCGGTGCCAAAGGTGCAATGGCACATGGGAAATACTTACCTTGTGATGACTTGGTTGATCGGTAAGAAACCACTCATGAGTATGGAACTGTCATAACGAAGCATGCATTGTTGGTTGCATGGGTTGGGAAATGATTGGGTATGCCAAAAAATGATGTTTGAAAAAATGGTTATAATTCTTCTTTAGTTATTTTTATGAAAAAATTACTCACTAGAAAATCAGTTTCTTTTGCATTTGAATTCTTTTTATTATAAGTGGTTTTGGGAAACTTCTATATATTTAGTTATAAATTTCTCTTCAGAAAATGTTTTATATAAACTACTTTTATATAAATGTTTCTAACCATTCTATCCTAGTGGTGCGAGTAGGGAAGTCTTTGGGGAAACCTAATAAGTTTTATACTCCCCGCTAATTTGGCACTTTAGGGATTTTGTAGATTCTATTTTCCAGGACTGTGGAAAAGGTAATGCTTCCAATTTTTTTAGTACTACCTCATGATGATTGGGGCTTTTCAGTGATTGTGGAGCTTGGGGCTTGTGGAGCATGGTGTTTTGGTGTCTTATGAGAGTCTTGAGTTAATTATCCACTTTGTAAATTGATTTTTGGTTTGTTCATCCGATGTTGTGTACATGATGTGGGTTGACATAAATGAATTTGTTTAGTTGTCATTCATTGGATCATGCATCTTAGTGAATGTTGGTTGGTTGGTTTATTGGTTTATTTCATAATGGGTATATCGTCCACCACTCATATTTGAAACCATTTAGCATTTTTTGCTAGCCTTTGGCATATAGGGGATGTCACTTAAGGCCTAGTAATGACATGATGTACTCTCAAGCCAATGAGAATTTACAGGTCATTACAGAAAATCTTGCACCCCTACCCAACAAACCCGTCAAAAAAAATTATTTAACCCAAAAATTATATTTTTAATCACTCAAACCCCTATATTATCTCATATATGGCCCCCCATTTAACCGTAGGATTTTTTTTTTCAATTTTGGAGAATCATTGATGGATTCCAAGCCTTACCAATATCTATTATTCACAATTCAAATCCTGTATCGATGATATAAAACTCTCCTGACAAGTGAATCATATCCCACTTGGTTTATTATTCCTCTTACATTCTTCTTCCATTCATGAAAGGGTTGTTCTTCATATTTTGATTAGACGAAGTTGTGGTTTTTTTAATATAGATCCATGATTGTGGATCTAGATCAATATTTTAGTGATCATGATTTGTTCAATGTTGATTTAGGTTTTTTAGATTAGGTTATTGTTCAATTTCATTGTACAACTAATATTTTGGGGATTTCTGTTGGGCAATAATTGGTCAATGAAGTGAGTAGGTGGTATATATTTCAAATCCCAATGTCATGATTGTAATCATATGTAAGTAATTGTAAATTTATTCCTAGTTTTTCTAAAAATAGAATATTTTATTGAATTAAATAATTTTGTGAATTAATTTATTAAGGAAAATGTAAAATTGGGGATATTTGAATTGTAGATTATGAAAATTATATTGTTGAAATAATGGGTAGGTAATTGAGTTTGTGGAAATGAATAATTTTTTATTGAATTAATTAAAGGAAGATAACATTTATTAATTAAATTATTGATTGATGAATAAATTATGGATTATTAAGATTTAGTTGATTAATTATATGTTGAGTTAATTATTTTGATTGACCAGATTAATTAATTGATAAGTTAATTAATGGGATTTATATAATTAATAAATTGTTAATTTGGATTAATAGGATTTCTATAATTATTTAATTATTGAATTAATTAATAGGATTGAGGCTATTAATAATTTATTGAGTTAATAAATATGATTGAAATAATTAATTAATAGTTGAGTTAATTAATTGGATTTTGATGATTAATTAGCTCTTTATTTATTTAATTTAATTGAAAAAATTTAAAAAATTTGAATTAATTAATATAATACTGAGTGATAAAAATGTAATTCATAAAATAATTGATCTCTACAATGGTAATATTGGAATTCCAAGATATGACATGAGAGATAAAATGGTAACAATTTCATTCTAATTTTGAATGAACATGAGGATAGTATAGACCTAGGAACAATATGAAGCATGTATTGTGGTTCGCGAGTGCTCAAGAAGAAGGGGTGTTTATGAGGTTAAATAAAGAAGAAATTGATAATGTGATAACTATTTATTTATGAATAGAAAATCATTATTTATACAACTGTATATACATGTTACTGAATAAATATTGTTTTAGACCCCTGGGTGTTGGCCTACTAATTTGTACCCACACGCCACTCGGTCTTCCAGATTTGTACCAAAATATAATTCATATTTTCAAGACATGATAAGGTAAAATTCCTTGTTTTATATGGATAAGTTGGGTTGGGGTGTGGTTGAGCGACCAATCTGTTTTTGGGACCTGCTTGAGAAATTTTAATTTCCTTACTTTTGGGTTTTCATTTTTACTCTTCAAACATACATTAGAATGAAATATTTTTTATTCAATCTAACATTGTATTTGTAGTTTATCTCATCATGTGATATTAGAATATTTTTCGGTTTTGGTTATATATTTGGTTATTTTTTTATTTATTTTCCTCTAATGTTTTACTCTAAAAAAGAAGGTATAGTCTCCTGGTTAATAATATTAAACCCACTCTACAAGTTGGTAGCTTCTAGCATATGGGGAGGCAGTCCTGAGTTCATGTGGTGTACCATCTTGAGGTACACGGGTCAGGGTGTTGCAAAGTGGTATCAGAGATTTTTATTTTTTTATTTTTTCATGATATGTAGAAAATTTATACAGGAGATTAGAATTATTTAGGCCTTGGTAATGAGCCCAAGTATGGGAGTTAGAAACCCATGTAAAAGGGGAAAACCCATATACCTATGGTGGGATTATTATTATTCCTATTTGTTGTTATAATTGAATATTAATTCATCTTCAGACACACAATTCTTGTGTGTTGTGATTATTTATTCAGATATTTTTAGAGATTTGAATAATGGCATGTTAAGGAATGTGAGTTGAGTATGTATGATTCATTTTAGTAACTCACGATGATTTTTTCACTTGCATTAATTTACATATGAACAGAAATATGTTCTGGGTTAAGATGTTGAAAATGAATTATTTTTCCTTGCTTGTAAAATTATAAATTGGAATTGGTTCTTAAAAAAACTTAAATGTGCTAAATTGATGAAAGATGAGAATAATTTGGTTTATAAATTAGAATAAAAAAATTGGGAATGATTTATCGTCGGTAATACTTGACCTAGATGTCAGATGGTTAAGGGAAGTGATAGTGCCTTGGTTTAGACGCATGGTGAGTTTTGTGGAATTAATTTTCATGATTATTTTGTGTTTCCAATAAAATTTTTAATGGTGATAGAAATTTCTTATAGTTTTTTATTGGAATTATAGAGTTATTCATCCATGATAAAAGATATGAAGAGGAAGATGTGAGTATATGTAAAGAGATGATCCTCTCATGGTAAAACCAAAGGAATCGATAGTTCCATGTTAGTATATTTGTGATATGTTCCATAATAGCTTTTTTCATTTCAAGAAATTAATTTTGGGAGACAGAAGGTATGATATACATATATTTTCATAACCTTTGATAGATTGGGTGGAACTGAGGGAGATTAGTTTTATATTAACTCTATCTATACTACACAAGTCCACTTGGAGACACCTACAGAAATGAGGGTCTAGATGGCTGCATATATGCTCTAAATATCAGTGAAGTAATAGTGAGATGTTTAGGATATGACTAGGAATGTTGATGGTATTTTTTATAAGGGAGTTTTGGAGAAGTTGTTAGTGAAATTTGATCTATATATGTTGATATAGGAGAGAATAATTGAGTTCCTGAGATTGACTAATGGGAGTATGTTCCTGAGAGATTATGTTGGATGCTTTAAAATTTACAGTTCTTTCCCCCAACATTGTAAATGGATGATGCCACATCATCAGAATGATATTTGGAAGGAATTAAGTGTGAGAACATGTTCCCAGTGAATATCTTCAGGCTGAAGATGTTTTCATAAGTAGTGAATCTGGATATCATAGTTTAGGGGAACTTGAATAATGATTATTTTTCAGGATGGTTGTTTTCTATTGGATGGTCAGGTGATAGATACTCTAGAAGAAGGAAGCGTTTTTTTTGAGGAACCTAACTAGAATAGTAGAATACATAGTGTCTATGGGGAATGGTCAATTATAAAGGAGCCTTCTCTAGTGATTTTCCACCAGTGTTGTATGTCATGCCACCATCATAGACATTGTCCCCGACCACTAATGGAGTGTCTATCTAGTGAAAATATGGGACATATATAGAAGTATTAGAGGAATGTGCACGTTATGGGTAATGATGAAGTAGCTAGATAGAATTAGATTGTAGTAATGGGATCTTTTATGCCTTATCGAGATGGTATTTGGTGTTCTACATGCTGTGGAGGTTTATGAAGTGTACATGGTAATTCAAGGAATGAATGTCTGTATCTATAGAGTTTTACTACTTAGGGGACTTAGATTACATCCCAAGGAAGTTTCAAAAGAATGTTTCATGTAGTGAAGACTACGTTTGTGGATATATAGGTAGGGCCATCAATGGTTAGATATACTATTATTATAGCCTCTTTACTAGCTAGTTCCTTATTTGTTACAAGTGACTCTCTTTCAATTATTTCTAAAAAACATGTGAATGGTTTGATTTTGAAGTGGGGTTAATTAGTGGGGTGTTATTGATATATGAAAAATTAGGAGTTTCATTTATAGATATATTCTCAAGCATGTAATGTTATACCAAATATGATGAGTATCATTTTCTATGGAACCTCTGCATAAAAGACATGTCTGGCTTCAATCTAATTTTTGGAATGGTCCAGTTAGTAACATATCAATCCCATATTGACTGTTACCATAGGAGAGAGACATTTATATCTTCAAAGTATGATAACTTAATTCATTGAGGAGAGTGGGTTATATAGGTAGGCCGCGTGGGGCCAATTACTCTCCAATTAGGAGATCTCAGAACCCAGGTTTGTAGTTTATTATTTGATGATGGAATTATAAAGTATGACACACTTCCAAATGTAGTGGATTGGTTTCTGGATGTTTTTCATAATGATTTTTTAGGACAACATCCTGAGATAGATATGGAATTTAATATTAAGCTCATGGAAGGAGCTGAAGCAGTTACTAATCCACCATATAGAATGGCTTCGAAAGAGCTTCAATAGATCAAGAATCAACAACAAGAGTTGATGGATAAGGGGTTTATTCATCTGAGTACATCACCTTAGGGACCACATGTATTGTTTGAATAAGGAACACAAGAGTTTTTAGGATAATATTATTGGATGTTGAAAAAATTGATAGTGAAGATCCTATATACTCTAAAATTAATAGATTATCATTTGGACTTGTTTAGAGGAGCTCATGTATTTTCCAAAATTAAATTGAGATCTTGGTATGACCAGTTGGGAGTTCAAATTTTTAAAATACCGAGGTCTGATTTTTGAAAAAGGTATGGCCTATACGAGTTTTCATAATGCGTTTTTGGTAAACAGACATGCCAAAAGTGATTATATCCTTTATAAATATAATATTCTATCATCATCCAGAGTAGTTTTTTAATGATTTTTGTGGATGAAATCATTGTGTATTCCATGAATCATGAAAATCATTCCCAACAATGTGAAATTATCTTGGGTACATAGAGAGATATTCAGCAATACTACATGAATTTTTGGCTTCAGTTTTTGGATTGATCAGATACACTTCATGGATAACATCATCTCATAGGAAGGTGTGTCAGTGGATCCATATAAGGTTTGGGTAGTGGTTTTTTCAGAGTTTCCCAAGAATTTGTTTGATATATGTTTATTTCTAAGGTTTTCTATATATTATCTATTATACATATTGAAATTTTTACATTTTGTAACACTTCTTTTGGGATTAACTAAAAATGGGTTTATTTAAGTTTTTTCAGAAACATGTGAGAATGCTTTCCAGGAGTTGAAGAAGCACTTGTAATCCACACCAATCTAGATCCTACATAAGCCAGGTGAAGAGTATATGTTGTATTTTAAGGAATCTATGATAGGTCATGGTGGTGGATTGATTCATGGGGATTGAGTTGTGGAATATGGGTCTCGGTAGTTGGAGAAAATTTATGGAACTACCCAAAACACCACATCAAATTAGCTATAGAGGTTGTTTCATTGATGCAATGGTAGAATTATCGGTTGGGTGAGAAGAAGAAATGTTTTACTTATCACAAGAGATTAAGTTATACTATCTCATAGATATATTTTAATCATTGGTGGTAGATATGGGACTATTATATAAAATATTTTGATTTTGATCTTCAATAAATTAAAAAAATGGGACCAATGTTGGAGATGCTTTAACCCAAAAAACTAAGGCTCATGCTATTTGGGAGTCTAGTGTTGAGCACAGGATAATGACTCTACTAGTGGAGATTCATGTGAGATGACATGGAATAGGACTTTCTGGTGTGTCTCTTGAATACACCATATAAGATTGATGTTATTTTATTATTTGTGGATATATTGAAAAAGGAAGTTCATTTAATTCTTATACTATATAATTTTTCAGCGGAACAACTATTATAATTGTATGTTCGAGAGATATTCCCTCTTCATTGGGTTCTGTGTACTATTTTTTTAGACCATGAATCACATTCTAATTCACACTTCTGGTAGTTCTTACAGATTTCACTTGGTACACTTGTTTTATTGTCTATTACCTTCCACCCATAGAAAAAATGGAAATCAAAATGTATTATATATGTGCTTGAGGATATACATTGGTCTTATGTCATATACTTTGATGGATGTTGGGAGAATAATTAATCTTTGTTGGAGTTTACATATAATAATAGTTATCATCCTTCTTTACAATTTTCATGATATGAGGCTCTTTATGGTAGTCCATGAAGATCACCTCTATGCTAGATGGAGGTCGATGAGTCCGAGTTATTGGGACTGAGTCTCATGTATGATACGTTGGGGCAGTTTCAGTTGATTTAAAAACTTATAAATATGATTCATAGTAGAATTAAAATTTATTCTAATAGAATTAGATGAACCCTAGATTTAACAGAGGATTATTTTGTATTACTTTCTCTATTTTCTATATCGGTTCACTATGGGATATGGATAAACTATAAGTTGTTGTCTGAGTTTGTTGGACCATTTTAGGCTGTATTGTGAATCAGGACAGTGGCATACCGATTGTCCTTTTCCATAGAAATATAGTGTTATAAATGATGCCTTGATGTTTCCAAACTGTTATGGTATCCCCCTGACTGTTCTCATGTCATCTATGTGGATGATGTTGAGCTTGAGGTTGATGCATCATTTGAGGGTCATCTAATACTTGTGTTGGATCATAGTGGTAAAGTGTTTTGTGGGTATACCATGATGATAGTGTGCATATTTGGAAAATAAGGTAGTTTGTAGGAGGAAACATGGGAGAGATAAATATATATGGGGGCTTAGTGGCCTGATCATTTTAGCCAGAATCATCAAAATGTTTAAATTTATAGCTCAAGGATGAGTTGTTATAAGTTTGGGATACTATTAAATCTCGACCTTTTCTAGAGATGTCCCTTGATAATATTCATGTATTCACTTTTTCTTTGTTTGGAATAATTTGGTTGGATATTATATTTGGGGTGTGTATTGGTGAAATTTGAAGAAAATTGAATAGAGGAGGGTAATGCACAAGTGCTACATGATTTTCCATAACCATGTGACATTTCCCTGCAAACTGAACAACATTGGACCAAGGGTGATTTTATTGTAGGGGCATAGTTTGCCAATCCAAGAACCCTATTAAGAATATCTATGAACCCCTATAAAATAGGAACATGATTTAGGCTCATAAATAGGTAAATATGTGTTCCTCTTCCCTTAAAATCATGCACAACTTTTTAATTCACAAAAAAATATATTTTTAATTGCCCAAACACCTTAATAACTAATATTTGACCCCCATTCTACTATAGAATGTTTCTATCATGATATTTGATCCTCTTGGATAGATTCAAGCCCTTCCAACCTCCATTATTTATAATAAATGCCCATATTAAAAATCCACACCACTCCTCATAAGTGAATCCAAACCTGGATGGTTTCAAATTTCCCTTCCAGTATCCTTCCATTAAATAAAGGTGTATTCATCCAATTTACATGAGAAAGAAATCTTTGTTTTGGTTCCTGATCCAGGATTTTGTATCTATCTCTAGATTTGAAGGATCTTTATATTTTCTATCTTGATTTAGTGTTTTAGATTTGGGTATCGTTCAAGATCATTGTGCAGCTCAAATTTTAGAGATTTCTGTTGGGCTATCATTAGCTAAATAATTTGAGGCACATGGTATATAATTCAAAACCCAAAGACATAATTTTAATTATGTGTTTGTAATTTTTTAATTTCTATTAGATGATTATCAATTGAATATTTTATTCAATTAATTAATTTTTTGAACTAATAAATTGATAAATAAAAGTGAAATTGGGTATTTTAGAATTATATATTATGAATATTTAATTGGTGAATTATCAATGAGGAAATTAGGGTCATTGAAATGAATAATAAATATTTGAATTAAATATATGATAACAATATTGTTGAATTAAACGATTGATTAATGAATAAATTATGAATTAAAAGGACAAAGATGATTATTAATTATTCATTTAATTAATGGGATTGATTAGATTTATTAATTTTTTATGTTAGTTAATTGGATTTAGATAATTAATTAAATGTATAGTGAATTTATAAGATTGTGATAGTTAATTAATAATCGAGTTAATTGATAAGATTAAGATGATTAATTAATTATTAAGTTAATTAATATGGTTAATATGATTAATTAATTATTGAAATAATTATTAGTATCAATATAATTACTTAATTTTGGAGTTAAATAATGGGATTACATCAATTAATTTTTTATTGAGGTAATTACTATGATTTAGATAACTATTTAATTTTTTGAATTAATTAATTAAATGATCAATGTTAATAATGGAATTAAAATGAGAATTGATATCTAGAATTGTAATAATGGAAATATGAGATATGAGAGAAGATATAGAATGATAATAATGGAATTATATGGTATGATATCCCTTTCGGATAGTTTAGACTCTGATGTGGGTTGAATTAGGTATTGTGGTTCAGGTGTCCTTGAGAACCTAGGGGGTTAATGTTGATAAATAAAGAATAATTTGATAAGGTGATAAATATTTATTTATGAATTTTACTTATTCAATTATACAATTATATACATTTATTATTGACTTGGTATAATTTTAAGAACTACTGATGGTTTCCTACTGAGTTGTACTCAGACCCTACCGGGGCTGTCTGATAACTACCCAAATAGATTTCATTGTCGTGGGGCATGATAAGGAAAAAGGTTGTACAATAGACAACTGAGTTGGTTTGAATCATGGATGAGGGAGTCAGATGCGGTTTGGGACTCACCTGGGAATAATTAATGTCATTAATTTTGGGTTTTCATTTTTACACATGGCACGTATAATTGCATGAAATATTTATCATTTAGTTTGATATTGTTTATCAAATTTTTTTCATCATGTGTTATTGGAATTTTTATGGTTATGTTTATATATTTTTAACATTTATTTACTTTGAACTTGTGTTTTACTCCTAAAAATATGGTATTGTCTCCCCATGACTGAAATTAGACCATCACTACTAGTACTTAGCCTCCAGATTATGGGCAGGAAAAGATGAGGTCATATGGAAGATCGGCTCAGGGCACTGATGTGTGGAACCCATGACACGATGTTACAATACACCTCCTGAGAGAATATAGTTGCATAATACGATGTACGTCTCTATGAAGTCAAATTGAGAAAACACCCCTTATCACTTTGGTATGTATATAAACCACATAAAGTAAATAAGTGGTGAATATTGCAAGTATCTCATAGAATTGAAAAGTGATATGGAAATACATCACCTTTATTCGGGACTTTCTTTGTACATGATAAAACATCCTTCATAATAAATACGTGTTTTAATACATATATTATTGAAATATATATATAAATATATATATTTATATGTATATATATTTCATACCATATGGTATATGATTATGATAATTTATTAATTGTTTATTAACAATTTAATGTTAATGTTGCGTTAAATATAATAACCACTTTGTATTTTGTATATCACTGGATTTGAAATAATTTTGGTTATCATAAGTTGAGAAGGGTTAAATAATATCCATAATATATAAAAATATAAAAATATAATATATATTCCTTATTTACGTATTTACAGTAATCCATAAGATTTAGTGATATGAAATGAAAATTCACGTTCATGGAGATGATATTCCTTAAGTACACATGAAAAATGTATCAATTCTGTTATTGGATTGAATAAAAGAATATTGAAAAATATATTAAAATTCTAGAATGATTTTTATTTTTTTAAATATAACTTGTTTTATTAAAATAAATCATTAATACATTCCATGTAATGTGTAAACAGAACACATTTTTGCATGAGGCGGTACTCCACTATACACACCAAACACATAATCATATTCCCAAAAATGGTGTGGATGATTGAATGTGTGATATAATAATAATATAATAGTATTAATATAATATATATCATATATATCAAATATTAACTAAAAATACATCATTATGTTCAACTGTTATAGGTCTTAATGGAAAAAAGGAATGGCATTGGTTCATGAGGCAGTAGTCTTCCATACACCCGAATAATGATTTCATAACCCATTTAATGTAATTAGAGGATATTTTATTTAGTTACCTTAAAATAAAAACTTATAAGCATATTTAAGATACAAATATTATTATATAATCATTGTATATGATGAATTAAATGGGTTGTAGGAAGAAGAAGAAAAATGCTTGTTGATGAATGTTACGTCTTCTTCAGGTATCCTCCTTAGGATTGCACTAAATGACATTATAGGATATAATTATACAATAATAAATCCTTCTAGTATGAGTGTAGGATATTTTAGAAATTATTTTGGCTGGTCGTGGCCCAATGAGAGAGGGTTTACTGTGTGGAGAATGGAGGATGAGGGATGACTTTTTATATTTTGGGGATATGACACACTTGATATATTTGAAATGGATCGGTTGATCCCATATATATTCAAATGTAGACGGGTTATAAAATAGACTATTATATAACCATAATAGATTAATGGACTAAATATCGACATCTCATTTTTATACATGTTAATTTGGAATTTTACCATTATTTTTTTTATTTTAACCCTCGATAAACAGTTTTTTTACTATAATTGTATTAATTAATATTTTACTCTGTCCACCTTTAATTTTAGTAAAAAATGATGTTGAAATAATAAAAAATTATAAATTATTCCGATTAAAATTATGGAATTAATTTGTCCAAATTCTATTAAAATTAGTGTAGAAATTTAATTTATAATTAATCCCCCAAACACATTGACAAAGTAGGCTTCTAAAGAGAAAATGTTCAAATGTATGAAATATTTTTATATCAGAATATAATATAAAACACATTTATCTAAGATAATTGGACTAATTCTAATTTAATTTAACTAATGTTACTTAAAAAAATTTAATGTAGAATTTCAAATTATTGATGACTTAAATTAACTGACATTTTTCGATTAAATTTAAGTATTTTTCACTATCCATAAAAAATTACTCTGTTCAAATATCTCAAAATTCCACTATAAGATAATTTTTTCATTATGATTTATTAGTTTATTTTCATTTTTTTAGATTAATTTTTTAAAAGTGTCAAAAATTAATTTAAATATAAGTGCGAAAAAAGGTTACCAAACTACTTTTTAGAAAAATAAATTTATAAAAAAAACTAGATTTATTATTATTTTTTATCTAGAAAACATATAATATGACTGTGAAATTTTTTATTGAATATATAATAAACAGATTTCATTAAAATCATTACTAATATTGATTTTCTTTAATTTATTGATATAAAATGCATTTGTGTGCATAAAAATAGTGTTTCAAAGAAAAAATGCATTTTTTTCCAAAGGGTTTTATATTTATTTCTAGTTAATTGGTCAATTGAGAATTAATTTTATATACATAAGTAAAAAATATTTTCATAATTTATTTAATATTATTCACAACCATCTATCCATAATCTAGTAGAAAACTATCCTATTAATTAATAATGTTTTAATAAATTGTCACATTTTCTTTAAACTCAGTGTTGCATAAAATTAAAGATAAGATGAGTGTGGCATGTATGGTAAGACAAAATCAATGTTTCATGTAACAGAAAAAAAATATAGTTTAATGTGGATATAAAAATATAAATGAAATATTTCCAAAAATATTATGGTGTTATATTCTGCCCCTCTTAAAATTAATTTGTCACTCAAAATTTATCTCAGTCGTCCAAGATTTAACATTTGAAAATTCAATCATAGAAACCCTCATTGTACAAATGAATAATAATAATTACCTTAAAAAGTGAATGTTTGAATCATATAGGTTATGTAAATTAACTCAAAACAATGTTTCAACATCAGATATCATAGTTGGTATGAAAATATTTGGACTTACAAGAAAATTGTAAATAATTACAGGGAGTCATAAAGATCAATGATCTTATGTAATTGGGTGATCCATAGAAAGATAATGAATATAAAACCATAGACCAAAGAGGTATGAAAAGGTCATTGATGTGTAGAGAAATGGTGATAATTGGATAGCATTTCATTTCAAGATCCTTTTCCAAGTGATTATGTAATTTCCCAAGAGATACACTTACTCGATCATTCTATTTCATTAGCATTATCTCACCCTTTGGTTTTTACATTATCAATTTCCATGTAATAACATAATATATGAAATTAATGAGAAATTTTTATGCCTGAAAAGCTAACAGATCATAATATCTATAGATATAATGATATGTCATTCCATTTATTATTTAGTTATGAACACATAAAAATGGTTTGATAGGGTTATTCAATATGCATAAATCACCATATGGTGAAATAATACATGAATCTATAATACCGCATTCAAAATTCAACATAGAAATTTTCAAAAAATGTTATCCTTATGACCCTTATAAAATATTATAATACAAAACAATAGTAAGAGGGTTAAAAAATTTACAAAATTAAATTATCCTCAATCCCCAAAATAACATGAAATATCACCTAATTATCACTTACCAAAAATCTGAATACATTAATATTTTTACTGGAAACAAAATTATAATAATTTTTGTTAAATAAACATATTCTTCCTAATTCCTCATATAAAACAAAAAATTATTGAATAAATTCCAAAAATAAAAAATTGGTGTAATATCCATAAATGATTGTATCTTTAAATATGAATAAAATAATTAATCAGTTCCAATTTAACACAAATATATTTTTATGTAATTTTATTTAATATATGTCTACCATTACAGAAAACACCATCTTAGCCTCCCTTATACACAACACTGAGTTTTTATGAATCCTCATTTCAATATTATAATTATTTAAAAATGAAAATTATAACCATGTTGATTGAATGGTAGGTAGAAAAATGATTATGTGAATAATAATATAATGATTTATACAAACTTCTTTGACCATTTATTTATAAATGAGTGTATTTTATTTTAAATTAAACAAAAATATTGTTCTAAAAATTTATTTAAATGTGAAGAAGTATATTTTTTATGAATTATTATAATAAATCTTGTTGAATGATATTAATTATATATATAATATTTAATTAAAATTTTAAATTTAATCTTATTTTATTTGCAGACATTATATAATATCAAATCCAATTTAACACATAAAAGAAGTCTTTTTCTATAACGGAATTATTGCAGTCTTTTATGGAAACCCCTTATTAAATATATTTATTTGACACTTTCAAAAAAAATTATGACCAAATAAGATAATTATTTTAAATATGTATACACAAATTTACTTTGGGGGAGTTTTTGGTATTATTCTGATTAGTTTCATGTTTTTATTTATTGTAAAATAGTACGAATTTTTAATTGAAACTAGCATTGACATCAAAATAATTTATTGTTTTTAATTAAACTTTTAATTAATTTTAATGTACAATTTTATAAATGTTTTATATTTTATTACAATTAATTCGTTGTAGTCAATTTCATATTTAATTTGAATATAAAACATGTAAATATTTTTGATGTTTTCACTTTAAAAACATGTTTTTTATTCTATTAATGAGATTATATTTAAACTAATTTTAGAAAATTACATGTTTTTAATAATGAAAAATTGATTTAATATTTTTTATTAAAATAAACAAATTAATTAAATAGGTCAACATTATTTTTTTCTAATACGAATAGTAACATTGGTAATTTTTATTAAAATAGTAAATGGTAAATTTGGTAATTTAAGTTAAAAAAATGTGACAAGGTCTATTAAATTAACATAAAACATACAAAAAAATTATTGAATTATGATAATTTGATCCATAAAATAGATGAATCAAAATTTAATAATTTAATAGACACATTTCGTAGAAAATTAGATAAATATTATTAAATACAAAGAGAGGGAAAAAAATTCACACTCCTAACTTTAATATGTACAATATATTAATATGGAGTTAAAAATATTATATTATTTACTATATATATTATTATGAAAGAGAAATTTTATTATCTACATAAAATAATATTAATTTTAATTTATAGTGATGAAATTATAATCTTAAATAATTAAAAAATAATTATCTAATAATTTTTCAATTAAATTATAAATCAATTAAAGGATAATATAAATTTCAAAAGAAATATAGTTTGATTTTATTATAGTGATACATGAATTTAAATGGTGAATTTATGAACCCATAACTTCTTTTCAAGAATGTTTTTCCTCTCTGGTCGTTTTTAAGAAAAAGGAGAAGAATCTAGAATTTTTCAAAATACACGTCGTGTACTTTTTGAGTACACATCGTGTACATTGATGTTGCTCGAGGCGGTGTGCTGGCCATGTCATGGCCATACACATGTCCATGTAGGGGTGATGTGGAGATCACATAATGCGGAGTAAAGAAAATCTCAGTACACGCCGTGTACTCCAAAAGTACACGCCTTATACTTTATTTTCTTTGTTAAATGGACCGGGTTCGCGTCTAAACCCCCGAAATACCTTTTTCTCCATCTTATTCAACTGAGAGCATGGGTACGACCACATATCATCTTTGACCCATCGATATGTCACCGGTTATCCGAATCAAACACCATCAGTTGCAATAGAATCACAGCGGTGAGTTCTTGGTTCTTCTTTGGCCACATTTCCTGATTCTTTCTATTATGAGTGTTATTTGAGGTTAAATGTTTTAGAAATTTTGCTGATCTACTAAATTCTAGGTCGATTCACAGATTGAGGTTCTAGTATATCGATCTCCTAGGATTGAGGTAGTAGTTTTGGCCCTATATTGAACGTCTTTGAGTTTTTGCGCAAAAGTGTCGGATTCCCATGTTTTGGGTATCTTGAGGTAGAGTTTTGATCCTTTTTATTATCTTCCATAGATTTATTGTGTACTAGAGGCTGTTATATGAATAAATATTTCTTGGTAGAATGCTGAGGATTATCCCATGGGTGTTCTTCCTTGTTTTGGTTGTTTATCACCTTTTGACTTAGGTTGCCTATGAGTCAGACCTTGTTGCATTGACTGCCTGCCTTGATATAATAGATTGCATGTTTTTCTTGCTGTTTATATGATTTTTTTCATTGTAGATTTTATCCAAGTAGTTGTTGAACTTATTTAGGGATGATGATAGTCGATTACGCACGACTAGACTGCTTAGGGCTGTGTGAACCTGGTGTGGTAGACTAGAGAGGGAATTGACGGTTAATGGATTCCCTGGAGATTCTTTTATAAAATAGTATCATTCACAGAACCGATGGGAATTGGACATTGTGCTTCATCAGAGTTTCCTGAGTTACGTATCGAGACTACATGGGGAATTAGATGTAAGTGCTTCCGCAGAGTCTATAGCTATCGTTACCAGACCACAAGGTAATTGATGGTGAGTTCTTCCCATTGTGACTTTTCCTTGTATGATTAATTGACTTGAGGGGTCTGACAGTATGGGCCACCCATAGAGTCAGTGTGAATTTTGGTTGGTTGGTTGTGATGGGTCCACCAAGCCGAAGAACAAGCTTGGGTTTGTACTGCTTGTTGTTTAGGTAGTCTGTTGAGATACCTGTTGTGATACTTCCTATTACTTGGGAATATTGAGTAGTTTTCTAGATTCCTTGGATGATAATTAAATTATTTAATTAAAATAATTGTTAAATAAATGTTAATGGAGATTTGTAGGACTGTTCACTTTAGTATATTACTTTTTCTCTACTGCATTTATTTCAATAAATTTTTCTATATTGCTCACTGACAGTAGGACACAAATCATGTGGTGGTTGCCTACTGGGGTTAGTCTCACACCCTGTTTGGGTCTTTTTTTCCGCACAAATAGGTTATAAGGTTGCAGTTGTGGATAGGGTTTTTGGCCCTTCTACTTCAAGTACATGATTGCTGGTTGAAGTTGGAGAGCATATGACCAAGCATAGGCATGCAATGCTACATGAGTTACTATTTATATTTAGTAATTTGTTCCCTGTTGTATTTCAGCACGATGTTGTGTTTGCTTATTTCCTTAGATACTTGTACATGTTGATTCATTATCATAATTATTATAAGTTAATTTATTCCACTGTTTACTTTTGTTAATGTATGATGTTTACTATTTCTGCTACTGACTGTTATTTACTTTCCTTGTATACTTACTAAATGAGGTCAGAGTTTCCCTAATGACTCACCTAGGCCGTCACTGCTAGTGTGCAGCCTCTGGAGTTTGGGGAAATGTGCTCGAGGTCATCTTGTGAACCGGTTACGGGGCACCAGTTGTGTGACTATGGATTCGGGTCATTACAAAGTGGTATCAAAGGAGGTTCTTTTCTTTATTTTCCATTGACATACTATTTAGCGACGTTTGACAGGGATAGGACAGAATAGGTAAATGGTAAATAACTTTGCCCGAGATTTCTAGAACCCGTGTACAGGAAAAAATCCAGGTTACCTCAAATATTGAAATTTTTATGTTTTGAAAATGTTATAGTTTTCATGATTTCACCTATGGGTGGTGCACTTGTTTTGTGTTGTTACTATTTATTTGATTGTGGTTACATTTTTTAAAACGATATGAGATGAGGTTATGCCATCTCATTCATCATATAGGCACGTGTTAGGAAAACCCCATTTCATGTATTCGCCAGGCCATCTAGATTGCATTAGAAATTGCATGTTGTTGTGATAGAATTTGTGATAGACTATGCATGATGTTCTGATATCTTCTATGATAAAATACATACTATGTTTATAGGGTATTGTTTGTTTAGAGATTCTTTATCATGGATGCCAAACTTTGGTCTTAGAGGAGTTATGGACCCTCGAGGATCGTAATTTGGTGTCTTGTGAGTTTGTTATACTGTTTACTTGTTATATACATTTTTATGATTCCAAGATTTGATTCGTCGAGAGTATGGGCCCCCACGGTTTGGAATTTGGCACCTTAACGCTTGTTTTTCTGTGTTTTCTGGGCTCCGGTGTAGTTCTGAGTCTTCTAACTGGAAAAACCCAGAATACTTGGCATGTAATTTATGTATACACATTGTTTAGTTTTAAACCGTGTCATTGGTTGTGTAAGCTGAAACATGGGGTTCTGAAAAATCTTGTGGAACACGTCGTGTACTAGTTTAGCGCACCGTTTAGTTTGATCTAGGTACCCAGTTGTGTCACAAACAGCACGAGCCAGAGTTTTCCTTCATGTGCATTCCGTGGCCCTCTTGAACACACCGTGTGTAGTTAACCATAGATCCAACCATGTAGTGAACAAAACGGGCCGGTGTTACCTTTCTCATACATACTGTGTCCTTCTAGAAGACGCCGTGTCATGTCGGCCAAGTGTCAGGCCGTGTCGCTGACAACATGGGCCAGGTAAGGCATGTCTAGTACATGGTGTGTCTCCTTTGAACACGTCGTGTAGTTTCCTGCTGGGATAGTCCGTGTTCGTAGCCGTTTAAGAGTATCCAGGAAGGGAGAAAAGGGTTAGTTCATGTTGTGTTGTTTGAGAAAATGTTGTGTTGCCGGGTGGTTTACCCAGCCATGTATGGCCAATGTACATGCCCAAGGTTAACTTTTAGGAGACACGATGTGTAGTTGTAATACATGCCGTGTAGTAGTATTTTTTTCCTAATTGTAATGTTTTTCCTCCTATTCCAGTTTAATCTCTTAAGTTGCAACTGTTTTCGTATTTAATGAAGGTTCACTTTTGACCTTTTATAGCTAAGGCACCAAGACACCCTCTCGTTGCACGTCTGGAACCAGGCAGTGACCGTACGCCTGATATGGTAGATTAGGGACTACCAGTAGGTCCGCCTATCATTTCAGACATGGAACCTACACTGATTCCAGACACTGGTGCCAACGCTCAGTTTAGATTGGGTTTCATGAGATTCATGCAGACCTTCCAGGGAACTCAGCATCCTGCCCCGTCTATGGCTGAGCTGATGAGGATTTTTCAGCAGCATAATAGTCCCATGTTTATAGGGGATGGAGGACCACATGCTGCAAAGTCATGGCTAGAGGCCATTCTATCTATCGTTGAGCACCTAGAGATTCCTACAGATAGTAGAGTGATTCTCACAACTTATATGGTATGATATTCTTCCAAGTGATGGGGGGGGCTGTGGTTTCATAGATAGGGTGCCAACAGGCTATTTCTTGGGACGAGTTTCAGCGTACGTTCTACGACTACATCTACCCAGTGACGTTGTGGGATGACAGAGCCAAAGCGTTCATGAACCTATAGCAAGGTACTCTCATAGTTATTAAGTATTCCTATAACTTAATATAGTTATGGAGTTTCACTCCCATTATTGGGAATGACGAGTTGTTTTTAGCGAGGAAGTTTGAGGAAGGACTCAGACCAGAAATCAGATCACAAGTGAACGTCTTTCAGTTGACTTATATTACTCTGATAGTCATCTAAGTTCTTATCATAGAGATAAATATGAGGGACACTAAAGATGTGGACCAGGGCGGTTCAGCATCCTGAGCAGGTTCATTTCAGATAGATATCAGGACGCGCCACCGAGAGTCTACACAAGGTGACCCGAGGAAGTGAGGTATTCCTTCTAGTAGAAGAGATCTTTCCGCTGGAAACCAAGTGGTGTGAAATCAGTGTGGAAGAGATAGGAAAAATAATCCTCAGTGCCTGAGAGCCCTAGTAGAGTGCCGATCTATCGGGAAGATGGGTCACCTATAGTATTTCTACAAGGTTCTCCTTCGAGCAGCTAGTGAAGGAGGATCAGTTTTGAATATGCGTACATGAGAAGGATTAGCAATGCCGTTGCATACTAGGAGCTGGAGTTCTTTAGGTCATTCAGGCCCGGGTAGATGCAGCAAACGTAGTGGCCGGGCTCAGAGAGGGTCAGCGCTGGGATCTCAGGCCGCTACACAGGGCCGCAGAGCAGGCCAGTCTTTTATGGTAGAGTAGATTCAGCAAGAGCTGGATCTTGGATCTTCTACTATTTGAGGAATTATTTTAGTAGCATCTGTTTTATCCTCTGCACTTTTATATATAGGTGCTTCTCATAGCATTAATTTTGTGCATACTGTGTAAAGCCTTAAACTTACTGTTTATACTTTTGAGGATATTATGACGCTAGACACTCTCTTGGGAATAAGAATTGCTAGCATGCGTCAGTTCATAGACTACCACCTTGAGGTTGGTGGGTGTCATTTTTCATGGAGCCTATATGTTTTAGACATGACAGGCTATGATGTCATTCTCGGGATGGACTGGTTAATTCCCTTCCAGGAATTTGTTGATTGATATCACCGTAGGGTGAGTTTCACATCACCAGATGGCAGATTTTTCTTCCCAATGGTGAATGGAATGTCCAGGAAAGTAGAGCTGGACCTGAGCATCATGGGTTGGGCAGTGTTACGACCTATATTTCTAGCCTATATCTGGATGACCAGGGGACTTCTTAGTTAAATTGTCCCCCAGTGGTTTATCACTATCTAGATGTATTTCCAAAAGACTTTTCAGGTTTTCCCCTAGAGTGATAGGAAGACTTCTCTATCGAGATTTTTCCAGAAGTTGGTTCAGTATCCATTCCTCCTTATAAGATGGATACAGCGGAGTTGTAGGAGACCAAGAAATATTTGGACGAGCTTCATGAAAAGTTTTTTATACGACCCAATACTTCTCTGTGGGGTTATCCTTTCTTATTTTCGAAGAAGGAAGATGACATCCTTAGGCTTTGTGTGGATTATCATAAGCTAAAACAGTTGACGGTCTAAAACTAATATCCATTTCCATGGATAGATGATCTCTTTGATTAGATTTGAGGATCCAGAGTGTTCTCAAAGATTGACATGAGATAAGGATATCATCAGTTGTGTGTCAGGCTATTTGATATACCTCTTACATCCATCCAGAGTAGGTATGGTCTTTATGTGTATTTGTTCATGCCATTCAGTCTCACGAACATGCCATCAGTTTTTATGGCACTGATGAACAAAGTTTTCCATCAATACATGGACTCGTTCATGGTGGTTTTCATGGATGATATCTTGGAATACTCTCATAATCGACATAACCATGCTACCCTTCTTGAGATCGTTTTTAGTAAACTGAGGGATCATCAGTTGTAAGATATGACTTCAAAATTCCACTTTTGGATGGAAGAGATTCACTTCCTGTGACATTTCATATTAGAGACAAGAGTATTAGTAGACCCAGAGAAGGTGAGAGAAGTAGTCACTTGGGAGCAGCCGAGGAATGACTTTGAGGTGAGATGTTTCTTGAGACTGGCTGGTTATTACAAGCAGTTTATATAGGACATATCACACTTAGCAGCGCCCTCTACATGCTTGAATAAGAAGTGGGTGAAGTATGTTTGGTCAGAAGCCTGCGATTCAGCCTCTGAAGAGGTGAATGGGAAACTGACTTCAGCACAAATTTTAGTTTTTTCGGAGCTGGTCAAGAGTTATACAGTTTTATATGATGCATCTCGCATCGGGCTTGAAGTAGTGCTTATGCAAGAGGATCTTATTCTTGCATATGGATCTCATAAGTTAAGGCCACATGAGAGGAACTATCCTACGCATGACATGGAGTTGGATATAGTTGTCCATATTTTGCATTGTTAAAGAAATTATCTTTTAGGAGATAATTTTGTGGTATATACTAACCACAAGAGCCTAAAGTATATCTTCGCGCAGCATGACTTGAATCTGAGACAGCGGAGGTGGGTTGAGTACCAACATTCATTCAATTGTTAGCTTTCTTATATAGATGGGAAAGGCAATGCTTCGGCAGATGCAATGAGCAGGAGGACTCAGATACAAGTAGTTCAGGAGGCGAGCAGCGAGTAGAAGCTTATGGATATGTTCTCTGAAATGCATTTAGAGGTGCAGAATAGGAAGGTTCGGTCATTTTATTCTTCTGTAGCTTTTACCTCTACCCATATTGACCGAGTTCTATTGAGATAGATATCATATTATGAAGGCCAATTTCTATGGGAAAGCGTGTTAGGAGAGGACCCTCTTCTCAGATGGACCGTATTTGATGGTGAGATCTTGAGTTTTGAGGGACACATATGGGTGCCAACAGATATAGATGAGGAGCTGATGCGAGACTTTCATTCCTCAGTTTGGGAAGTTCATCCTGGCGTCACCAAGATGTATCATGACCTACACCGCTAGTATTGGTGGCCTGGTATGAAGAGTGATGTTGCTGGTTTTGTCATGAGGTGTTATAGCTTTCAGAAGGTGAAGGCGGAGCACCAGTGACCAAAATGACTATTACAGAAGCTACCCATTCCCAAGTGGAAGTGGAATGATGTCACGATGGATTTTGTAATAGGGTTACCGGGCTCACCTCGAGGGAATGATGCGGTATGGTTTGTCATTAACAGGCTCACTAAGGATTCTCACTTCTTTCCACTTAAGGATACCTTTGGTGTTGATGATCTTGGACGGTTGTACATCCGTGAGATTGTATGCTTGCATGGGGTTCCGAGTACTATATTTCAGATAGGGATTCACTCTTCACATCACATTTTTGGGAAGGGCTACAGAGGGCATTGGGAACACATGTACTTCTGAGTATGACTTACTATCCCCAGATAGTAGGCCAGTCAGAGCACACGATTCATGTGCTTTAGGACATTATACGAGCATGAAACCTTGATTTTGGAGGTTCTTGGGAGAGACATATACCTCTAGTGGTTTATTCATAAAATAATAGTTTTCAAGAAACTATTCCGATGGTTCCTTATGAGGCTTTGTACGATAGACTATACCGATCACCCTTGTGTTGGCTGGAGGCGGTAGAGGTAGCTATGCTGGGACAATGTCTTGTTCAGGAGACCACATAGCAGGTGGAGTTGATTTGGAAGAGGATGGCTACTGCAAAATCTCGGCAAAAAGCTTATGCAGATTAGCAGAGAAGACCTTTGGAGTTCATGGTCGGAGATGAGCTTTTCCAACATGTTAACCTGAGGATGGGACACAAGAGGATCAGGAGATAGGGAAAGCTTTCACCGAGATACGTTGGTCCATTTGAGGTTATGGAGAGATTTGGTATGGTTGCTTATAGGTTGCAGTTACATCAGAAGTACCAGGCTATGCATGACGTCTTCTATGTTTCTCATCTTTGTTGCTACTTCTCAGACCCGTCTCATGTTTTTCAAACTGAGGAGTTTGAGCTGGAGAAGGTTGTATTGTTGGGGGAGAATCCTATCAGGATTTTTGATCATATTACAAAGGTACTAAGTGGCAGGTCTGTTCCTCTAGTACATGTGCTATGGAAGCATGACCGTTTACAGGATGAGACTTGGGAGAGGGATGCTGATATGTGATCACAGTGGCTAGAGGTGTTTGGGGTTTCTTCTTCTGCACAGCGCTAGGGAAATTCAGGGAAGAATTTCATTAAGGGGGGAAGTTTGTAAGAACCCATACCGTCTTTTCTGGCACGTTTTCCCTTTCTAATCATTTTTGGGAAAAAGGATAAGAATCTGGAAATTTTCAAAATACACACCGTGTACTTTATGAGTACATGCCATGTACATTGATACCACTCAAGGCCATGTACTAGCCATGTCATGGAAATACACATGACTATGTAGGGGTGATATGGATAACACTTAATGTGGAGTACGGAAACGAATAGTGCACACTGTGTACTCTAAAAGTCTGCGTTGTGAACTTTCTTTTTTTTTCGTTAAACGGACCAGGGTCGCATCTTAACCACCAAAACACCTTCTTCTCCAAATTCTTCGACCAAGAGTGGGGGTACAGTCGTAGATCTTCTCCAATCCACCGATCTGTCACTAGTTATCCAAATCGTGCACCGTTAGTTTCAATAGAATCATAGTGGGGAGTTCTTGGTTCTTCCATGTCCACGTTTCCTGATTCTTTCTCTTATGAGAGTTATATGAGGTTGAACATTTTAGGTGTTTTTTAGATCTCCTCTATTTTAGACCGATTCACAGAACTAGGTTCAATTATATCGATCTCCTAGGATTGAGGTAGGTATTTTGCGGCCCTACATTGAACGTCTTTGAGTTTTTGCACAAAAGTGTCATATTCCCATGTTTTAGGTATCTCGGGTTAGAATTTTGATCCTGTTTTATTATCTACCATAGATTTCATGTGTGCTAGAGGCTATTAGATAAATAAATATTTCATGATATTAGGTTGAGGATCATCTCATGGGTGTTCTTCCTTGTTTTTGTTGTTTATCACCTTTTGGATTAGGTTGCCTGTGAGGCAGACCTTGTTGCATTGACTGTCTGCCTTAATATAATTGATTGCATGTTTTTCCTGTTGTTTATATGATTTTTTTGCAATGTATCTATTATCCAAGTAGTTTTTGGACATATTTCGGGCTGATTATAGTTGATTATGCATGACTAGACTGCTCAGGGATGTGTGATCTCGGTGTGGTAGAGTAGAGAGGGAATTGAAAGTTAAGGGCTTCCCTAGAGTTTCTGTTATAAATTAATATCATCCGGAGGACCTATGGGAATTGGACTTTGTTCTTCCTCAATGTGTCCTTAGTAACATATTGGGACTACAAGGGGAATTAGATGTAAGTGCTTCTTCAGAGAGTCTATAACTATCGTTACTAAACCGCAGGGGAATTTACAGTGCGTGGTTCCCAGAGTGTCTGTACCTTGTATGATTACTTGACTAGAGGGGTCTGCCAATATGAGCTGCCCAAAGTGTCAGTGTGAATAATTTTTCATTGGTTGTGATGAGTCCACCAAGCCTAGGAACAATCTTGGGTTTGAACTGCTTGTTGTTTAGGTAGTCCGCTGAGACACCAGTTGTGATACTTTCTATGCCTTGGGAATATAGATCTGTTTACAAGATTCCTTGGTTGATAAATAAAAGATTTAATTAAACTAATTGTTAAATAAATTTGAATGGATATTTGTAGGATTCATTACTATAGTATATTATTTTTTAACTGCTGCATTTATTTCCATTACTTTTTCTATATTTCTCACTGACAGTAGGGCACAGATATTATGGTGGTTGCCTACTGGACTAAGCTTACGCTTGCGATGCTGCTAGAGTTGGTGTTTACTTTTAATTCTTTTTTCTCAGTTGTATTTCAACACGTTTTTTCTGCTTTCCTTAGATACTTGTTCCAACTGAATCATTATAATCATTTTTATATGTTCATTTCTTCCAATTTTTTACCTCTGTTATTGTATGTTTTTTATTATTTCCGCTATTTATTGTTATTTCCTTTCCTTTTATACATAAAAAATGAGGGCATAATTTCCCCAATGTCTTACCAAGTCCCTCACTGCTAGTTAGCAGACTCTGGCATTTGGAGAAATGCACTTAAGGGCATGTGGCGAACCACGTACGGGGCACCAGTTGTGTGACATCAGATTCAGGTCATTACAGTGGATATGTCATGTTAGGTGTTTATCATGTTAATTGGTTATAAGTATGATTTATGAATTTATTTTGTTAATTTCAATGTAATGATTATTGTAAAAATAGACACTTAAGATATTTTTAAATAATAATATTTTATTGAATTATGTGAAAATCATAAAAATATTAAATAAGTAAAAAAGTGATGATATATGGTCTCAAATATCATAAATTTTCCATTTATGGTTCAATTGGAAGTTTATAAGAAAAAATTAAATCCTCTTAGTATCGAAGAATTGTTACCATAGTAAAAATTAAAATGTGTTAATTAAGGAAACATAAAATTATAAGGATTAAATTGAGTTCAAAATTTTTCTAACATATATTTAATAATTAAATAACAACCATAAATCATATTCTAATTACATAAATGGTATTTTTTAGGTATTTTGATTGAGAATTAATTTATTTTAAATTAACCTTATGAGAAATTCTAAAAGTGCCTTTCACCTCTCTTATAAAATAGAACCCATTACTCTGTATTATTCACTAAAAAAACCTATTAGGATCAGCTAATATCTAAATATATATCCTCAAATATTCCCACAATTAAACCTAGAATCCTTGTATTAGTCATAAATGAAACCAAATAAGTACTTTTGTGAAAATCCAAATGAGATACCCAAAGAATGGGTAGCATTCATCAATGAATGTTTTAATTTTATATAATCCATAAAACCCTTAAATTAATTATATTTTATGTTTATATAACAACATATGTTCCATATATATACTAATATTCAGTTAAATTAAGGGTTTGAATGACACACACAAACTTCTATCAAATGGGTAACGAGCTTAACGTTCTTGTGTGCAACGAACAACTACCTCATGAAACAATGTTGTTTAATTTTTGTTTACCACATCCAATCGTTTTGAATTAAGATGGAATATATGTTTTTATAAGATATATATGGTGTTTTTATGTCATTATTATTAAATAAGTATTATATAAAACATACCTTCATACTTTCCATTTTGTGTAAATATGAAAAATTCCTTTGTGGACATACGTACTACTGCCTCCTCAATACAATGTAATTTTTTTAAAAATTACATAAAATGTATTAAATATGGGTTCAGTTAAAATATATTATATATATTTAATAATAAATCTATTTTAATTATATTATATATATATATATTTATGTTTCCTCCATTATTTCAATATGACAAGAAAATGGAATCACGTTAATGGGTACGTACAACCTATCATCTCCATGAAGAATGTATTTCATTTTATATTTATTTATTTTATAGAATTTTACAAATAAATATATAATTAATATATATTATACATATTTAATTTTTATCATTTCATAAAATATGAAATCATAATATAATTATAAGGACAAAAAATACATAAAATTAAAACACATGAAAAAACAAAGGGGTTATTACCCGAAACATAACATAAATATACAGTTGTTGTTAAATCGGTAATATAAGACAATAATTCAATATTTTATTGTAAGATATATCTTTATATTTTTATTTAATATATTTATAATAAATTTATATGTACTATACCAGATGAGTTCTTGATTACGACTAGATTTACCAGATAATGTGAAGGATTTTTATCTCACATTAATTTTGTGGGAAACATGCCTAATTAAAAACTCATTTCTTTTGTGTGGTGTATATAATTTCCATGAATTTATATTACTATTATTGTCACAAATTTGTTTTATCTATTTACATATCAATTTTATTAACATTTTTTCTAGGGTTTATAGTTCAAGAGTTACCCAATCAATAGAGGATTTTTTTTTTCAATTTTACTTTTTGAGACACAAGTTATGTTATAGATTTATATTAGATTGGAATGTGTATATAATTCCCCTTAAAATAATTTATATTCAACCTAAATATTTTGATTATATTTCAATATTCTTTTATTGATATTATCTATTCCTTTCTAAATCTATGTTCCTTCAAAATAATGTTTTCTAAAAATATTGTATAAGTGTTTTAAATGATATTTTAGACATTTCCACGAAAATAATTTATTATATTTTTAAAATGATTTTGAAGATTATTTAATATTTTTTAATGGTTATTTTCAATAAAACGTTTTGATAAATGTTCTATTATTTAAATAAATCAAAGAGGAAAGGATATTTTTATCACGAAATGAAAAAAAAGATCTTTCAACATTATTTTCCCCCTAATATGAATAAATTTTTCATTATTTATTCTTTACTAGTGATATGTTACAAAAATACCATTAATATTATTTTATAAATGGTTTATTTTTAAAATTTATTGATATTTATTAAACAAATTGTTTTCCATGGTTTTTGTTGATGAAACTCATTTGATTCGCTGGATTCTAATATATTGAATGATTTATGTTATTAGGGCCCAAATATGAATGGTTTTCATTTTTTGAGATGTGGGAAATATATCTCCATCAAATAAATTAGTTCAATATTTATATCTCACATAAATGAAATGGTAGGAATGGGGAGTGAACTCAGTTTTGTAAAGGCCGTTATCCACTAAGATTATGTTAGGAGCAATCCTTGACTTCTAAGATTGTTACGGGAGTAAACAATGACTAACTTGAATATGTTCATTAAATATTATTGAACTTATATAATTTATTCAATGGAATTATATCTGCATCATTGATATCAAAGTTATGATTTAGAAAAATTTTCTTTTTGAAAGATTTAATTTTTATTATGCTAATATTGATCTCTCCCTTTTTTACACTAAATGAGAATCTTAACCCACCCTTTATTATGTTTCTTTTTTCTCAAGATATAAAGAAAGGTATTTTGTTTGATATGTAAAAAAGGGTCCTAGTTATAATGAAATAGTGTTTATAAGAAGTATATTTTTCATGAATAAATTTTTAATATTATCATGTTTCCAATGGAGCGAATCTAATATGATCCTTGGGCGTGTGTTTTTTGTAATGTACCGATTGTTCCATAAAAAAGATACAATGTAAAATTATGTTAATATTAGGTCATTAGAGTTGGTATCAGAGAAAAGGTTTAGTCACTACCATGTGTATCTATGATTGGAAAACATTATCCAGCTCCCTAGAGATATTTATAAGGATATATCATTGGATTTTTCTAAGGATATTTCTTATTGTATGATATAATCCAAGTTTTTTTAAACGATTAAAAACCATGGAATCAACCTAATATGTCATATATTGAATGCAAATTCAATTGATTATTCCATTTTCCCACTTTTAATAGTGTTACAACCATTATAATATTGTTTTAGTCAATGAATGGAACACAAAGGAATAATGTTAATGATGAATTCAATGGGAATGAAACAATTATCCTCCCAATCAACAAAATGTTATTAGAGTTGGAATAAAAACTATTATCACTATATTAACAAAATATATGAATCAATATGGAATTGAAAATGAGCAGTGAAGTTAACAACTTTCTATTGAGTCAATTATGAGGAAACACACAACTTATTTTATAGGGTCCATTGATACACTATTTTCTGAACAATATATTAGTACAACTAAAAAGATATTTTCAATTATTTATTTTTTAAAACATTAAAATGACTTTTTAGTTTTTAATTATTTAGTAGGATAAGTGGACCAATGGTGGACTATAAGAAATAATATTATATAGAAATTTTGAAATTGAATCTATGGATTGGGATAATTTCAATAGCATATTCTTCAATAAGTACTTTCCTCATGCTATTCGTAGGAAGAAGAAAAAAGAGTTCTTTATGTTAATTGAAAGGGATGAGGAGTATATTGGTTCCTACGAGGGTAATATTAAAATAATTATATGTTACCGTTTAGGTATTATCATCCAACCTAAATTTAATGTTGATAGTTTCTTCAATGGATTAAAACCAAGTCATAATTGTGAGTTAGCCATAATAGACATTAGTAGCTATAAATAGATCGTGCAGTGTGATATAAAGGTCGAAGTGGATATTGGTGTTACATATCAGTCTCATAGTTTGGACAAGAAATTAATGGTGGAGATAAAATAAAAATCTAAAAACAATGATAAAAATAAGATGAGCCTCACCTTATGCCAAAAGTGTGGAAAGAAACATATAGAAAATATTCTTAATGGGACTAGTAAATGTTTTAAGTGTTGGAAATAATGAAATCAGAAATTCGATTTCCAATGTTATAGGAAAACCTTATATAATGAGGCAAATACAATGAAGTCTAAATAGAAGGAATACCCACCCTTTAATGCTTCATGTTTAAAGAACATGTAAGTTATGCTAATCAGTTCACAAATCTAAGTGTTAATGATGATGATGGAGATCAGAAAATTTTCAAAGCTGAAGATAATGGGAAATATAATATGATTTATTTTGGTGATGTGGATTACGAAGATGATAAGGTTGAATGATTGAATTATTATGTATTTTAAATAAAGAATAAGTTTGTGGAAATACTTTAACAGAATTATTAAATAATGATATATCTAAGGATTGGTCCACTGTATATTTTATGCTTAAGAATTTTAATGAATATTTTGAATGTTATTATTAACCATGAAAATAGATTGAGGTGGTTAGGTGATATGTTTTTTAATACATGATAAAGGGAAGGATGAAACTAACTTTTAGAATGAAATTTGAACAATGGTAGGATAAAAATATGTTTTATTGTGTGATAAGACAAAAGGGATAGTATTGATGACCAAAAATTTGTTTAGTAATATGATGACAAGGTGGTTTGAGGATAAATTTGTTAGATTTATGGTAATATGAAAGTTTTAATTTATTTAAATCATGCATGTTTTTATTATGGTTTTACATAAATTAAGAATAATACCATGATTCAATAGAATATATGATTGAGGTATTCACTTGATTGGTATATGAAAAACTGTAGATATGTTTTGATATATGGGGGATAAATGTTATTTGTTTTGAGAAATTTATTAGCCCTATTTCTTAAGTGTTGTACTAACATCTTTAAAATGGGTTATAAGGTTAACCATTTATAGAACGATTTATGATAAAATTTGGTTGAGGTATTAGAGATTAATGTAATATCTCACTATATAAGGATTTATGCATTTTGGACAACATGATATAACCATTTTATATGGTAAATATATATTTAATGGTCTATCATTCTATTTATGGATCTACTTATCTTCTAACTCTCCATGAATTAAAACTTTATCCTTATTTCTTCTAATAAGAGGTGAAGTTGAATTTGGACACCACACAACACAGAGTGAGGTTGTCCTCCAATCATATAAGTATATATTTATATACAGATTCATAAACTCAAGTGGAAGGATCATAAATCAATTTTTTTTTCATAATACCTTATTTTCTGATGAATCAAATGGATCCTTAGATAATCACAGATCTAAAGACTAGTTATTTGTAAAATTCACCAGACCATGTTTTCAATCACTCTCTAATATAACTTGATAGGCAGATTTCTCTTATATCTCTACGTTTTAACATTCAACCAATGCTCCCCTATATGGAAACCCACTTATGTGTTACTTTGGGTAACCATTAACTTTCCAACTTTAACTATTTAAAATAACGTTTTAGTATTCGTTGTAAATATGTTGGTTTTTATGAAATAAACATTTATACATTTAACCATTGAATACCTTGATTAATTTTGAGTGAGAAAATAATTTTAATGTGGTTGAATATAACACGATGATAATTTTATGAGATATATATTTTTAAATAATTTTATTTCTTTAATCATGATTTACACACAAAAATGGATAATCATTCATTATATGCAACACCGAGTTACAAAAAAATCATTTTATTATTATAATTATTTAAAATAAAAAATTAAAACTGAGATGTTATAATTGAATGTATAAAAAAATTAAATGAGTTATTAAATTACGGTATTCATATAATTATTTAGAAAAGTAATTATAAATGATTGTAAATTTTTTAAAAAAATTAAAGGAAATATTTTTCTGAAAATTATTTAAATCTCAACAATAATTTTTTATACTAAAAAATAAAAAACCAATATTTTAGAAATATATCAATGATATATATAATATTAAATTTAATTTTTAAAATTCATGTAATTTTCTTTATAGACATGATAAATGAACAAATACAATTTTATGCATAAAAGAAGTCTTTTCCAAAAAGTGGGTTTTACATCCTATTATTGGAGACCACCTTTTAAATCTAATAATTTCAATATATATTTTTTATATGAAAAATAATATTTTTCATTGAAATTTTGAATTTAATTTTAATTTTTTTGAATTTTTTGAATTTTTTTTCAAAAGTTTCATGTTTTGATAAATAATAAACAAATACTAAATTTTAATTGAAATCTTCATTTTCATCAAATTAATTTATAGCTGTTAATTTTTATTTGGATTTTATTAAATTATAATTAGATTAAATTTTTATAATTTAATCCAATTTTTATCATTGAAATTTCTTTTATCATTACTTTGGATATAAAAACATATCAATATTTTGGACATTCTCACTAAAAAACATGTTTGTTCATTCCTTCAACATGATTTATTTTAACTTAATTTTAGAAAATTATTTATTTTTAATTATGTTTTTTAATATTTGGAATTAATATGTTCAAGATTAGTAAATAGTTCCCTTTTATTTTAATGTTATATGAATAGTAAATTCGGTAATTTTGATTACAACGGTAAAGGGAAAATTTTGAAATTTAAGTTAAAAATAGAGATACGTAGACTTTAAAGTGACCCTAGCACTTTCTCAAACATTATTGGATAGATATAATTTTAAACTTGATAGATATGTATAAAAATGAATAATTTAATTGACACGATTCAATGAAAATGACTTATATATTATTAAAATAAAATAGAGTGATAAAATATCAGACTCATATTTTATTAAATATATTATATTAATATGTGGTTAAATAAAAGCTATTATCAACTTTATATATATTATTATGAATTATACAATGTTTTTTACATCAATGAAATTCATTTTAATTTTTTTGAATAAATAATTATCATAAAAAAATCACAAAATGATGATGTAGTATTTATTCCCATGATGAAGAAATAAATTTAATGATATTAGAAATATCAAAAGAAATTTAATTTGAATTATTTAAGGTGATCCAAAATTTTTTTTATGTGAATATGTAATTTTCAGGGTTTATTATGTGAATTAGTTCGATATTATCTTTTAATGTTGAGTTTTTATAGTCAGAGTAATGAATATCATCAAAAATGAAACTTATGATATTTTATGCAAATAATATTTTATTAAATTATTTAGAAAACATAAAAGTATTAAATAAGGATAAACTGTATGAGATGTGGTCTAAAATATAATTAGTTGGTAATTTATTAATTAATTGAAACATTAATGGTAAAAAAACATCCTATTAGTATAGAAGGATTTTTTACCATTATTAAAATTAAAATGGGTAAATTAATGTTTAATAAAAATTACTACGAGAAAATTAATATCAAACCATTTTTAAATTTATTGCTTGATATAGATACAAAATTATCATTAATAATATTTGAATAAATTTTGTTTTTATGTATTTATATTGAGATTTAATTTATTATAAATTAATATTTTGAGAAATTCCAAAAGAGACCCTCATATATTATAAAAATGGGATTTTATATACATATAATATATGATTATGTTAATATTTATGTCTACATTCTATAGCCTTGTTGAGCATCTTGTCCCACCAATTATTATTTTTCTATTCCCTATGATAAAAACAATGGTATTAAGTATGGTATGTAAAAAATGTGTTCTAGTTATGATGAAATAGGTAGGAGAATAAATATATTTATTATAAACAAGTTATTTGTATTTCCAAGTATAATACACCAGTAAACTAATATAGTATTTGAACATGTATTTATGTAATGTATAATATTTTATGAAACAATAAAACAATTTAAATGTGTGTTAATATTATTTCATTGTATCCAATGTATTTATAACTTTCTAAATTAGATATTTATATTTAGAATCTCCTTATGCTTACATCATTATCTTAATATCTCAATCATATTAAGAGGTACATTCACATAACCAAAATATTACCTTTTTATTGAATCAATCTTCCTTTCCATCAACATCATTCAATATATTATTTTAAATCCTTAATGAAAATACCGATAATAACTATGAATATATATTTCATGATTCATATAACATAACAGTTTAATTCTAATAAATAAATACACCATTAATACCACTAATTTCTCAAACCATTTTCTATGATTCATCAAGTTTTTCCTCATTAGCCCTTTCCTTTAACATATAATATTTAGTCTTTTCATCATCAAAAATATAAATATTACTCAGAACACCTTGCGGATTTTATTTATTTTATTTCCCCTCAAGACATCATTTTTCACAATGGCTATAAATTCCCAATTTAAAACAATCAACAGTTGATGATGTCTTAGAGAAGCCGATATTCCAATCCATTATGTTAACTGATGTTTTTATTTTTCCAAATGTAGTTAATTGGGGTTTTTCCTAATTTTACATTGTGAAAACATCTTATCGTTTCTCTGATAAAATCTCATGGGTGTCTCATTCCACATTATTACTATAATAGAAGCTGAATCTTCTTTCCTCTTTGCCTATCATCACCCTAACTCTCTACAAACATTTTCTTACAATTTGTGGTGAATATGAGCGTGGATTAATGTATATATTGTTTACCTAGTTCTGTGAAAACTAATTAGGAATAATCAAGTTATCATTTACTCCAATCATAATACCATTTTCTTGATCATCTGTAAATCATGTATCACATTAAATGTTAGTTGAATTCTTTCTGGTTCACACCATTCACATAGACCCAAAATCATATTGTGAGATACGTTAATCATAATGGAAAATTATAGATTGAAAAATAATTTATGAGGTATAATAAATGAAAAAACTATTAACCTATTACACCCCAAGTTTATCCTAGGCCATTCAAAGTCACCATCTATCTAAGTAACTCCTTATAGTTGATATTGAGTTTCTGGATTTACAATTAATATCCACTGGGAGAGTCAAACTTGCTGTTCAGTATGGACCATTTTCATGTATGAGTTCCAGGTAGAGTTTAGATCAATACAGTGTTTTCATGGTTGTTAAGCCATGGTACATCTATTTTAATGCCACATCCACTTGTAGTATCTGGACTGGTAGGTAATTTCTTTGAAAGAACTCGCTTTTTTTCCTTTACCATAATTCTATGGATTTTTTGAGTACATTTATTCATCCTTAGACTTATCTATTGATTCATACCTAGGCATATCCTTCGAAATATTCACATGGATCTCACTAAAGTTTTATCATCCTAGTTTTGCAATGTTTACTAAAAAATACACTGATACCATCTATAAAAACTAATTCATATCAAACATATATTAAACATATTTATAAATTATTATTTATTATATTACCAAAAACAATGATAGGGACCATAATTATTATGTTCCTTTGAAAACATGGAACGCAATATTCATATCTTGTGAGGGATCTTAAGTGTTTACTACAATGATTTTAAAATTTATTACACTTCATAGAAATATCCTCAATAACACCTATCTATAAAACCCAGGGAAAGGAAAAAAAAGAGAGGGTGTGATCCAATAATCATTAACTGAAAACAATAGAGATATCAATATATTGTCATATGAAATCATAAGATGCGAATAGGAGAATGGGAGAATGAACATATAATGTTATATTTATATGAAACCTTTCATAGACCATAAAAATGAATCACTGGATAAATATTGGTTGTTCACAAGACATGAATCATAATGTAATCAAATCACACGAGCCACAATAACATAATATTCACATAAGACATATATTTTTGTCATATACATAAGAATAAAATATCTTATGTCAAGGCTACCCACCATGAAATTCATAAAATTTTATGATTGCTCTAACAGTCCATGTACAATCCTATTATGGTGGCTACACCTTATTATTGTGGCACACTATAGCATCATGAAATTATAATGTAAGAATATTGTTTTCGATTGTGTGTTTGACACACAAAAAGAAGAATTGAAAGGAATAAATCATCACAAAACATTACAACATATTTACTACTATAGATAAATTAAATATATTCTAAAGCGTTAAATGAGAAAAATACTGATTTAGCTTGGAATTAGATTTAATAAATACTTTCTTCGATAGCTATCGTTACATGTAAGACAAAGTTTTTCCAAATAAATTTAATTTTATGATTTCAAAATGAAAATTACCTATTTGGTGTTAAATTAGAGTTTATTAATAGGATCATCTATCTAAAAAAATTTGGTTTTAATATTTTTTAAAATAAATTTTTTATACCAATTAATTAAAAGTTAATTAACAAACCAATTTAATATAGATGAAATATTTTTATAAAAAACTATTTTTTTGCTCATAATGGAGTTCTATCGTAATATATTTAATTAATTAATATTTGTTAATTATATAAATTAAATTTATATATTATATATTCATAAAAATAATTTTTACATTCATAAAATATATTTTATTGGTATTAGATAAGAACGAATCCAAATTTAGACATAAATATATGTATTTTTCTAATGCATGTTTTTTCTATCCTTTAATGGTGCACTTGTTTTAAAACAAAATTTTTGTAAATTTTTTAATATTATTTTAAAAAAAATATTTTATATAGGGATATCAATATTATCTTATGATTTTGTTTTAGTTATTTTTATGATAAGTTTAATGTTTCGATAAATAATGAAAAATGCTAAAATTTAATTGACAACTGAAATTTAATTGAAATACTTTATATGGTTAAATAAAATTTCTATTTTATTTTATTGTCAAAAAAGTTATATTACACATATTTTAAATCACTTTATTTCATTTAGTTATTTTTATATTGAAATTAAATAAAATCATTATAAACTATTGAACATTTTTTTAAAGCAAGTTTTTTCATTTCGTCTATTGGATTAATTTTAAATTTATTTCTACCAAATATGTTATTATAATTTGATAAAAATAGGATCTATTTTTTTAATTGAAATAATTTATACTTTATAATATGTTCACCTTATTTTATTACATAAAATATTAGTGAATGGAAAAAAAATTAATTACAATGATTAAGGTAAAAATGAGTATAATTATTCGTAAATATTTATTCTATGGGGACAAATGAGCTATAAAATTGTCCCAAATCTATTTTATGGTAATTTTAAGACCAAATCCCATCTTTTATATTTTTTTTGTTCATTATGGGAGGATCATGATGTATTTGATACCTCCCAATAGTGTATACAATGTTGTATTTACAAGAATGCCACTCCTCCACTATAAATTGGCACTCACCCATTAAATTATCACACCTCTCAATACATTTGGTTCGTATAAATAATACACAATTAAACTCCCAAAAATACTCCCCTTTTCCTAGAATGAAAAATTAGGGAATAAAAAACCATGTATATTTTATGGTTCAAACATTAACGAGAAAGTTAAAGAAGTGGAAACATTTTTCAACAAACGGTTTTATTTTATTTCATTCTACACCCAAAAAAACATTCTTATATAATGAAAATATAATATCCAAAATATCTCAACTATATTGATATACTATTATGTTATGGAAACGAAATGAATGTTTACACACATACATCAAAAGAAAAACACAATCATTGTTCATGTGTACTACAGACTACCACCTCCCAAACCGATGTCGTTTGTTTCTCTATTACAACTATTATTTTTTGGAAATATTGATGGATTAATAGTTTATAAATAATATATATGATATATTGGATATATATTTTGTATTTATATTTCATTAATTATTAAATAAAACATACTTTAATGCATTCCAATTTGTGATAATAAGATAACGTCGTTCGTGTGTACAGAGGACTACAACCTCACAAAGAGATGTGATTCCTCCACAATTTAAATACAATGTAATATAAATTGATTTAATAGAAATATTAGATGTATATTAAATAAATATAATAATTTAACTATATTATGCATTTATATTATATTCCTTTCAATATTTTAATATGAAAATAAAATATAATTAGCGTTCATGCCTACATATGGCCTACCGTCCCCATGAATGTTAAATTCTATTTCCTATCAATATATTTATCATACAAATGAAATAAATATATAAAGAATATATATAATATTTATATCATGTTTTAAATTTCATTGGTTATTAAATATTTATCTAATTAATATGACAAAAAAAGTTAATTTTTTTGAAAAACATGTCAATAAACACCTGAAATAATGACAACAGTGAATGCTTATTAAAACAATAGTTGATAAGATATCTTAAAAGGTTCTTGAATCATATTATAAAAATTAATATGTTTATTTTGTAAATTAATAACATTATTAAAACAATTATTCATGATTTTCAAGATATTTAAACAAAAAGGGAGCACAAGGTGACGGATTTCATCACAATGTACATTTCATTGAGGATAATTTGTAAATATGCACCTATTAACTTTTATGTGGTGAAAATACCTCGCTTTGGAAATATAATATAATAAATTGTTCAAAATTAATGATATTTTATGTTTTAATTTGAATTATTTTATTTATGGATATTGGACCTGAAAATTACCATGTGGTTCATGTTATCATGAAATACCAATTCCTTTTCTGATTATTAACATTCTATAGAAATAATCAAATTATTGAAATAAATTTTCATTGGAAGTTATATTTCATTTCAATACATTTATTCTATTATTAATGATGGGATTATTTCCTAAACTATATACAATTTTTACGTATAATGTTTACTTTTAATGTTATATGGTTTATTGGGGAAATATTGATAAATATGTGTCCTTTAATGAGAAAGAATATTTGATAAAGATAATTGTATAGAATATACATTAATAATTCCATATATGAAAAATTATTTTTATGTATAATACATTGGTTGGGGACTAGATAATTAAATCCATTTGATGCATTTTAATTCTCTTGGGAAATAATCAATTTGCAAAAAATCATCCTTGTTTGTTTCAAAGAAGTTTTAAACTATGTGGATGATAAATCATCAATTTAGTTTCTTATAAAAATCCATGAAAAAATTAGAAGGGTTTCTACCCACATAATTAAACTATCTCAAAGAAAGATCTTGATAGTGAATACCTTTAGGATAAATCATTATTTTTCAGACATCCAAAATAATTAATTCCATCATTGTTTTTATTCCATGTGTTTTTTAGATTATTTAGAATATCCTTGATATAGTTTCAATATCATGTTATTTATTATAGAGAAATATTTTATCATATTCTATTCCTACCATATAGTTCTCATGTTATTGATTTATTAGCATGGATCTTAGCCATTTACTTTTCCATGATGATTATTCTTTATGGATTTATTATAGCTTCCATAGTATTTATACCTAATTGATAATTTCATCTCACCCTTACTTTTTTTGCTTCCCCTATATTATGAAAAATTGATTTGTGAATGAATTTGAAGGATTTAGTTTTTTATAATGTGTTATGTGTTTTTTATTTTATATTCTAAATGTGAAATTACTATCATGTATGTATGTAGTTTAAAAAAATCTAAATTGATCGGTCATTAAATATTCATGTCTTGTATCAATGCAAATTTAATAAATTATTGCGTCAGCACTAAGATACTAAGTTCTAAGATGTTGTAATTAGTATTAGTGTAAATTTAATAGACACCTTTGAAACTAGATTTAGTAAAACATTGATGAAAGAACATTCCCTATTATGTAATTTGATGATAAGTATGGAACATCATTCCAAAGAAAATATGATTATGATTATGAGATTAGATATGCATAAATATTTTTTTGTTAGGTCTACTAGGATAGATACCCTGAGAGTGGGGGGGGGGTGAATTTCGGGTATGAAAAATTAAAATAACTGCCCCTTTTGGTCTTGTTTTTATGTTGGAAAAAATTCTCTTCTCTCTCCTTCTCGATGAAGAGTATGAGAAAACCGTAAAGCATGCACATGACACATCTATTTTTACTTGGTTCACCCTCACTGGGCTACGTCCAAGGAGCATAAATTGGCAGTGTGCTGATCTACCAATTACACTACAAGTGCACTGCTGTGTACATGTTAGGAGCATACTCATTATCCCTCCTGGTTTACAACCACTCACAAAATGAAAGCTCACTGCTCCGCCAACAAAAGTGTGCTCAGTGCTTCGTTAAAATATCCACTCATAGTTTATAGACCTATAGGTCTCCTCATTATCACTAATGAAATTGGCATCCTTAACTGTTGATAGATGCTCTTTGACGTTTAATTTTCACCCACAGATGAATCTCACTTTGCACCGGGTGTACTGGTCAACTGCGGTTTTTACACGGAGCCTTCACTGTGCCTTGAACTTAATTCGCTTCTTTTGCATGAAAATCACTTTTCATGCAACACCCCTTTTACATGCATCACACATTTTACATGCAACATATTATTTTACGCGTAATAGATTTTACGCGCAACCTCTACCCTTCCTTGTGCGAAATTCTCCGCTTTTGCCAAAAATTTAATTTTCCTAAAACACTCTTCTTTTTGTACAACTCACTTGTGCACTCCAATTTCTTGCACCAGGTCTTTTATAATCTCTATGTCTTGAGCCTTTTCAAATACAGGGGGGGTCACTTCATATTTATATGCAAAATTGACCCTGCGTGAAAAACACTCCTTGAGTGCTTAAGTCTCTTCGATCACGAAAAACTAATCTTCCGCACAACACCATTTTTGCGCATGACTAAAATATTTTACGTACCTCATTCCTTTTCCAATTTTCGAGCTTCAGACCTCAAAATAGATCTTTTGAAAAAAACTTATTCCCTTGATTTCATGCATCCAATAATAAGTTCACGCACCACTTTCATATTTCATGCACCACACAATTATTTTGAACATCCCGCTATTTCTTCATGCCACACATATTTTTTCACACACCTCCGTAATTTTTCATGCCACGCCCTTTTATGAAGACCCATATCTCCATTTTAAAATTTTCAGGCCCAAAAATTTGGCAAACTCTAGAAAATGGTGCCTCCTTGTATCTTTTCTTTTTGTACCACCTCCAGATCATCCATTCCTTTGTCGAGGTTCTTCAATGAATCATCGATTGTTGAAAGCATCCATTGACCAAAAAAATCACAATATAAACCACATTTTCCAAAAAACTCATACATCATGGTCTACTTTGTCAATAAACACAACATGAAGGCCTACTTTTTCAACAAACACAATCACCTATAAAATTCTTCAGTGTTTCCTTGAGAGATTTTTTCCCAAAAATCACTCCCTTTGGGTTTGTTGACAACCCTTCTCATAAAAGTTCTATGCACTTTGACACCAAATTAATGCTTCTTTCCATTTACTACCACCATTCATCTCTTGTGATTCTTATAACGATCAAGGATTCACTCATCACATACTCTACACCCACATGAATAATGTCTGCCATGAGAAACAAGAGTAAATGAACAATTCATCAATAAATCAATTCATTTTTACACCAACCATGGACACCCAACTGATACCAATTTGTAAACTAATACCAATTGGTGATACCAATTTGAAAAACAATTGGTGATAGCTGGAAACCTTATAACACCATTACAATAGAACTATTCTTCTTTTATCATGATCTCCATCTATCATGATATCTATTTCTTGATCGATCACATCTAGCATTGTCATATTTAATACTCTACCCATTTCTCACTGCTCCTCCTATATCGCTGCTCCATCTAACATCTTCTCCCCCTATCATTCATGATTTGTCAAATAGTCACACTATAACACTGTCTCCCCCTTCAATAATAACTATTTTCCCCCCTTTTTCAATGAACCCAAAGGGAACCCCTTTGTAGTCTATAATAGGGTAAAAGAAATATTGTTATATTAGGGTAAAACACATCATATCTTAGGAGAGGGGGTGGGCGCATCCCACATATATACTTTTTCATGTTCTGGGATTTGACTGAACTCTTCGAGCTAGTCGATGCCGCTAAAAAGATTCTTTGGGTAAGTCCTTTGTTAAGATGTCTGCAACCTGTAGTTCTGTAGGCACATACTCCAACTTCATGATCCCCTGCTCAAATTTCCCCATGATAAAATGATACTTTATCTCAATGTTCTTTGTCCTTGAGTGATGGAAATTATTTCTGCTAAGATTTATAGCACTTGAGTTATCACAATGGATTAGGATCAGAGACTTCACTTCAACTCCCATATCATCAAGCTACTTCTTCATCCACAATAAATGTGTGCATTCTTGATTGGCTGCAATGTACTCAGCTTCTACAGTCCTCAATGAAATGAAATCTTGCTTCTTTCTCAGCCAAGCAATACATAGTCCACCAAGATATAATTCACCTCCTAACGTTGATTTCCTATCATCCGTTTAACCAGCCCAATATGTATCAGTATATCCCAATAACTATGTTTGAGATTTTTCATTATACTTAAATCTGAAATCCACCATGCCCTTAATATACTGATGTACTCTATTAACTCAAATCATGGAGATTTCCTTGGGATTGATTTGATATTGTGCTTCTTAGTAGGCGGCGAAAACAATACCATCTCTCATCACTATCAGGTATGGTAAACTCTAGATAATCTACCAATATTCAGTGATATTAACAACCTTTCCATTATCATCTTTTTATAATTTCATTTGGGTAGCAACCAAAGTCTTCATATCCATCAAATTTTCCATTCCAAATCTTCTCTAAACCTCCTTGGAATATTTGGATTGAGAAATGATTGTTCCATTCCTTCCTTGTATCACTTGTAGACCATGGAAAAATGTTAGCTCTCAAATCATTGACATTTCAAACTCACTTTTCATGAATTTGGAAAACTATCTGCATTGAGCTTCATCTTATGCACCAAATATTATGTCGTCGACATAAACCAAGACTACAATCCTTTGATTATTATTTTTTTGTTGAAATAGAGATTGTAATCAACTCCCCCGAACTAGAAACCAAGCTTCATCAAGTACTGATCATGCCGTGAGCATCATTCCTTTGGTGCTTGTTTCATCCCATACAATGCCTTCTTCAGTATGAAAACCTTGTTCTCATCCTTAGGAATGAGAAAACCATCTGGTTACTCAATATAAACCTCTTCCTATAGAACCCCATTCAAAAATATAAATTTGACGTCCGTCTAGAAAACATTGAACTTCTGTTGCACAATAATGGCTAGGAATAATCTGATTGTCTCTAGTCTCACAACTGGTGAAAATGTTTCATCGATATCTATTCTCTCTGTCTTGTAGTATCCCTTTCACACTAGTCGTGCTTTGTTCCGAATCAATGTGCTATATTCATTCATCGTGTTGCGATAGATCCATTTAGCCTAGATGAAATTCTTATCTACTGGCCTCGAAATAATATCCCACGTCTAATTCTTCTCAATCTGATCTAGCTCTTTATTCATGGCATGAATGTAGTTTTTATCTTCAGCTGCATTAGAAATGCATTTAGGCTCTACCTGAGATATGAAAGATATATGCTGCAGTGACTTCATTATTCTTTTCTAAACTAGAGCTCATTGATCGCCAATGATATTTTTCAATTCAATTTTAGCTCGACTCCTTGGCTTCTTTGCAGATATAGATTTCTCTTTTTCATGATCATCATAAGTATCTTGTTCTGATTCAGCATCAACCACATCTACTCCTCCTCTGTTACTTTCCTCCTCATCACATTCATTTGTAAATTTTTCACTATGCTGTTTAATACTATCTTCATTCTTTACGACAATGACATCATTTCTATCAAATAATTTTCCCATCCTTTTGTTAAAGCATTTGTATGCTTTTCTTTTTCTTGAATAGTCAGGGAATATCCCCTCATCTCTACGCAACACAAATTTCATATTTTTCTCCCTATTGAGGATGATGCACTTACTTCCAAATATTCGAAATTATTTCACTGTTGTTTTCATTCCATACCACATCTCATTCAGAATCATTCATTCCTTTTAACACCACAGAGCCCTATTAGAAATTTAGACCGATGTCAAAACTATTTCCTTCCAAAATTTCTCAGGAAGATCTTTTACTATAATCATTATTCTAGCCATGTTATTGATGACCTGATTTTTACTTTCAACCACTCCATTCTATTATAGAGTTATCACTAAGGAAACTTGATGCCTTATCCCATGTTTCTTGAGATATTCTTACATATGACTATTTGCAAATTCCATAACATTATTAGTAAGAAACATCAGAATTTTCTATCCAAGCATCCTTTCACACTTTCTTAGGTAATGTTTTAAGTAGATGAACACATTGTACTTATGGGAAATAACAAATTCCCTTTCCATTGTTCTATAGTCATCAATTAAATGAACATATTACCTCATTCCATCAATTGATTTTGGTGTGATAGGCCCACATACATCAATATGCACCAATTCAAGCACTCTTGGTGACTTCTTTTCCTTTTCCTTATATGTCTTTCAGATGAGCTTCCATTGTTGGAATGCATCACATATGTGAGTGCGATCACGTGATAGATTAAGGAGGTCTCTTGTTGCATCACACATTACCAGTTGTTCTAAGGATGGTTGGCATTGATGACCAAGTCATTTATGTATCAATTTTTTTCTTCCCCTCTAGATAGAAAGCACATATCATATTCTCCAATTACCAGGTAGATATTTACCTTTCTTCTTTTTACCTATAGAACCACTACCCTTTTCTTCCTTTGGAGATAGACACCTTCTTAGTAAACCTTATAGAATGTCTGGAGTCACATAGTTTATTGACACCGAGATAATTATGACTCAGTCGTTCTACTACTAAGACATCCGCACGTCTCATCTCTTTTCCCCCATACTAGGCCTTTCCTAAGCCAATTATCATTAAGCCTTAATCATTTCCAAACTTGGAAACTCCTTCATTGTCATATTTTATGCCTGTAACAAGATCCTTATTACCTATAATGTGAGATGTGCAACTGCTATCATGGAACCACACACCAGAGTAATATGATGCTTTATGGGAAATTTTAGCCACCACCACCTTCTCATCCTTTTACTTCTTGGTATATAATTTTTCCTTCACACTTGGAATGGATTGAGACTTCAGATATTTCTCAGACTAATATGGACCCGATTTATTATGAAAATTTTCAAATCTATTTTTCATTTTTAACTCACCTGTTGGTCCATTGATCTACAGCTTGCAAACATTTTGATTCTCCTTTGGCACATTTCTATGTATGGTTAAAGTACAATACCTATACATGTACCAAAATCCTCCACCCCAAAAATAGTGTCCTTCAAAATATTTTCTAGAGAACAAATCTCTCTTTGGCTTCCACCTCTATTCTTTTTACCTCTGATATCTCTTGGCTGTGGAACACACGAACTATGAATGTACCATCTTTCCACAATAATAGCACCTAATATAAGGTGAATTCCTTAGTGTCACTTCTAAACATAGTTGATGATTCTTTTCTAATGAACCACTATTATACACTATCAGCTTCTCATTTTTCTGAGTGATCTACTTCCTAGATGACCTAGTAGGAGTCAATAGTTTTTTTGATCTTCAAACTTATTCCGCAAACTGATAATTTATATTTCAAGTTCTTCAAAATGATTGATTTGATCTTTACCTGTATTATTCAATCTATCGATCTCCCTTTTCTATTCTTCAATTCTTATTTTATAATCACAAAATGATTCTGAGTCCTCTGGTGTTGATGACTTGAGTTTCTCAATTTCATCCATCATCTCAGACTTCTCTTCTTCATGATTCTGCATATAGATATTTCCATCACAAACAACTTTGTTGGATTTCATTGTGTTGGCTTTCCAACCATCTATCTCTTCAAGAGAAGCCTCTAACTCATCTTTCTTATCAACTCATCCCTCAACTTATTCTTCTTCATTACTAGCTTCGGTTTCATTCTTATTCTAAGAAATACCGACAACATCCACCATATCATTTTCTCCATGATCTTTGCAATTCTCTATCTCTTCAACCTCCTCATCCTCAGACTCATTTGAACCGTCATATTCTTTTGATAAATGGTTTTTCTTATTAAAGAAGTTTCTTTTGAACTATTTCTTGATTTTACAATAAGATGGAGACTTCTTTTTAGGAATTTCTATTTCATCAACATCATCATCCTCTTGGAACTTTTTGGGGAACCATGCCGCATGATGCCCAACCTTTCCACATCAAAAACAAGAATGTTGATTCTTCACATTAATCATTCCACTTCCTCTTTGATGGTTTGATGAGGGGAATGACATAACCACATCTGTCTCTTCTTCTTTATAAGAATCTTCAATGGTCAGTTTCTTCATGGCATTGAATGCCACATCTTTGGATTTCCCCTTTTCCAAAACAACGATATCATCATTTCTCATTTCATATGAAATACGGGTGTTGTGTAGGTTATCCAATGTTAGCTCTCTCAGGTCATTATCTTCCAAAATTGAAACTTTCGGATTGAGCCAAGGTGGAAGTTTCCTCATTATGTACATAAAAATCTTTATACCTTTAATAACATTACCAAGACCTAGAATGTATTCTATTATAACTTTTACCCAGTCAAAGAATGCATCAACAGACTCATTTTGGTTAATTCTTAGATCTTCGTACTTGTTCCAAAATACCTGCATCTTTTCCACTCGGACCATTGTATCGACTTCATATATATTCAATATATTTTCCCATATGAAATGTGACGTTTTGAATGAAATAACCTTCATATTGATAGGATTGGATAGGGCTCCCCCTATGGCATTAATTCCATTGGAATCAGCATCCAACTCTCTATACACAGCTTCTGATAATACACCACTATTAATATCAGCTATTATGACATGCATTGATTCTCTGAAAACATCCATTCTTAATGATCAGAAGTAGTGTTGCATCATATTCTTCCATAGATGGATATTGTTCCCATCGAAGATCGGAATCCCTTTATGATTAGTGACCACCATTTGAGGGAGAGAAACAATGATATTAACCTATCCCTCTGATACCAATTGTGAGGTCCATTCGGCTAGATTCCTTGATGGGGGGGGGGGGGTGAATCAGGGTATTACAGATTAAAACGACTTCCCCTTTTGATTTTGATTTGTGGTTAGGCAAAACCCTCTTCTCTCTCCTTCCCGATGCAGAGTATGAGAAAACATTAAAGCATACATAGGACGTAGCAATTTTTACTTGGTTTACCCTCACTGGGCTACATCCAAGGATCACAAACCAATAGTGTGTATATATACCAATTCCACAATAAGAACATTGGTTTTTACAACTTCAGAGTGGACTCACTGTCCCTCCTGGTTTACAACAACTCACAAAATGAAAGCTCACTGCTCTCTCAACTGAAGTGTGCTCACTGCTTCTTCAGAATATCCAGTCACAGTTTATATACCTATAGGTCTCTTCATTATAACTTATGAAATTGGCATCCTTAACTATTGATATATTCTCTGTTTACATTCAATTTTCACCAGCAGATGAATCACACATTGCACAAGGTGTACCGGGAAACTGTAATTTTTATGTGTAACCTTCACTATGCTTTGAACGTTATTCCATGATTTTGCATGAAATTCACTTTTTTTGAAACACTCCTTTTATATGAAATGTTCCTTTTACTCACACTAAATTAATTTATGTGTAATAGATTTTATGCGCAGCCTATACCCTGGCTTGGGCAAAATTCTCTACTTTTGTGTGAAATTCACTTTTTGTGCAAAACTTTTCTTTTCGAACAACTCACTTGTGCACTTTAATTTCATGAGATAGAGCTCAGATAATCTCTATGTATTGAGCTGTGTTGAATGGTGGGGGTCACTTTATATTTATAGGAAAAATTTACTCTACACGAAAAACCATCCATGATCACGTAATTCTCTTCGAGTGCGAAAAAGAAATCATCCGGGCAACAACATTTTCGTGCATGACTCCTATATTTCGCGCACCTCATGCCTTTTACATTTTTTCATATTTGGACCTCAAAACACCTCTTGCAAGAAATAATTCTTCCCTATATTTCTTATATCCTGCAAATATTTTTCTCACCTCTTTCGTATTTCACGCACCGAGCAATTATTTCATGCATCACGCTGATTTTTAGTGCTGCACTTAATTTTCTGCACACCTCGTTCCATTTTTGTGCCACAACCATTGCAAAAACACATCTCTCTATTTTTCTATTTTAACTCCCAATTTTTTTTCAAACTTTGGAAAATGGCACAACCTTGTATATGTTCTTTTTGTACAACCTCCAGATCATCCAATACTTTTTCGAGGTTCTTCAATCAATCATCTATTGTTGAATTCATCCCTTGAATGCGACAAATCACCATATAAACCCCCTTTTTCAACACACTCATACATCATGGTCTTCTTTGTCAATAAACACAACATGGAGGCCTATATTGTTAACAAACACAATCACCTCAAAAATTCATTAAAAATGACTTGAGGGATTTTTGCCCACCATTTTCTATTTATGACTTTTATTTCACTAGTATTGGGATTGAAAATTATGTTTCATAATGTTATGAACTAATATAGTGTATTCCATTATTTTTCAATGTCACCTAAAATAAATAAGTGTATCAATAATCATGGAAAATTTATAGGATACCCTAATGAGGAAGAAAAAATAATTGGTATTGTAACTTAGAAAGTTATAAATATATTAGAGAATCTTAATCATGTTATGAAAGATAATGTTTTTTAGATAGAGCATCCTATTACATCATGAGATTACCAAATATTTGATTGATTTATTTGTAGAGGATCCCATAATTTAGTTGGAGTACTTATATAATGATCGGTAAGTAATGGATTAAGTCATTGTAAAATATATTTCATGCATTGAAATGTGGTGAAGTGGAAAATGTAACACATTTATTTTACTATATCAGTGGTGTTACAGATCAGGGGTGGATATTGATATAGAAAAAAATGGGAGAAGAGGTAATTAAACTCATGGAAGGGAATGTTTTACTAGAGACATTATTTGAACAAAATTTCCCTAATGAGAAACAAAATGGGATGAAGAGAATGTTCCATAGTATAATAAAAAATGATAATGAATGTGTATCAGAGTGTGATGATTCCATTATAATGTTAGTAAGGTATAATACAGAATACAAATGCAATAATTAATACAAGATTAAACATATCATTTAAGGGATGAAGCCAAGTGTTTGAAGGGATCTGGTCTCCCAAATAATTTCATCATATGATGAAATAGTTTTATGTTCAATGGATATAGAGAAATATTTTTATAATTATTATAGATTCAATGGAGGGAAATAGAATAATATGATGTATAAAAAATAAGGTTTAATGGGGGAAGGTAAAGGAATATTTTACCACTTGTAATAATTTTGGATAAAATAACCCTGGGAATAGAAAGAACAGATCAGGATTTTTTTAAAATTTTCAGAGAAGGTTAACTAGAGAAATAATAAAAAGGAAAGAAGGAAAAAAGTTACTATTATGTATTAAGACAACATGGAGATATGGAACTATTCAAATGAATTATGAAAGTGTCAAGGGAATGTACCTCCGAACAAGCTCAGGGACGAAGTTCAAGTACATGTTTTTGAGACAATTGATGTGGCATGATTAATGTGAATATTTATTTATATCTAAGAGATATGTTGTAAAATTATTTTATAGATGATATTATCATCATGTTAATTATGGAATATATAATTATTGTACAATAAAAAAATTTCATTAAGTATTTGATTGCATATGTTGAATGATACATAGAAAAGTGATTTGGTAGTAAGTTAAACTTTTTGCAAAACACATGGCTCTGGGAATGATATACATTAATATGTTCATGACTTTGAAAAAAAATAATAATTTGGATAATGAGATTGTTTATATTGATAAAATAAATTCAATACTACTATTTAAAATAGAACAAATTATATTATTTTGGATCATTATATTTAGAAAGGATATATGGTTATTAGTTATTGAAATGGTTTATGTTGAACATTGACAGAGGTTTTAAAGATTATTCTTTTACATAGACAAATGATTTCATAAATGATAAGAGATAAATTAGGAATAGGTCAATGAACAAACAACATATAAATTAGTGTTATCAGAAAGAGAAATATCATGTAGTTAAATTTTCTTATATTCTTAGAGACTAATTGAACTCATGAACTCAATGAAAACAGTATTGATACAAAAAATGATTGCTATTATGATCATTTTTGATGAAATCACTGACCTTTTAATAAAATACAGTTTCTTGTATTTTTCTGTAGTAAAATTTCTATTGGATATTTTATCTTTCACTCTTTATTATTATTTTAGTTTTATTTTCCTCTTCAATGTCCATTTTCTTATTTCCCACCTATGTCCTCGTAATTAGAAACCTAGTTATGTATTATTCTAGATTACTCTCATACATCATTTTCACTATTATTAAGAATATATTCAATTTACTCTTTTAATATGTGGGTTCTTCAATAAAAAGATTTTAAAATATAAATCAATATATTTTTAGAAAATGTTTGAATTTAAAGGATGTGAATAAATTATGGTTGGGAGAATGTAACACCATTAAATTCTAAAGGAAGAACACTGTATTCGATAACATGTATGACACACAAAACAAAGCATAGAAAGGAATATAACATTAGAAAAATTATAATAAAATTTAAAATTTTAAGTACATTCATTATATTCTATAGATTTCAATGAATGAAATGCCATGTTATATTTCATTACGTGAAAAAAAACTTTCTTTGATAGCTAACGTTATACACAAGACCTAACATATTCGAAGAATATTAATTTTTTTTGGAATTGAAAATTATATATGAGCAATGAAATTGGTTGTTAAGAATATGATAAAATAAGTTATAAAAATTAGTTGTTTATAAAAAATTGAAATTAATTCATTGGTTACTAATTATTTATAAATGACTATAAAAACATAGTAAATATAAAAGAATTGTTTACAATAATATATTTTTATAACCGATAATTAATTATATCCAAATAAAATAAAATAATGAATATAAGTGAAAGGTATTAAAGAAATTTATATATTATATATTAAATCTTCTATTTTTTACATTCGAATATTATATTTTATATGTATAAGGTAAGAAAAAAAAATCCAATTTTACACGTAAAAAGATTATTTTTTTCTAAAGGCTGTTTCCACCTTTTAATAGGGAACTTATTTTAAAACTAAATTTTGAAGCATATATATTTTTTATTTCAAAAAATAAACCTATTTTTAAAATATGAATATGGAATTTTTTTTGAATATTTTGGATTTTTTCTGAGAGGCTTTATTTTTATTTTAATAGTGAAAAATAATGTTTTTTAATTAACACGTGACTTTTCATCTAAATAATTAATAAGGTCATATAATATTATTAATTTTGATAAAGTCACAATAGTTAAATTTTACATTTATTTAACAAATATAGTCTATTTTAATAAATTTACATTTAATTTAGCTATAAAACCTTGGTAAACATTTTATCATTTTTAAATTAAAACACATATTTCTTATCCTATCAACAAGGTTAATTTTAAATAAATTTATTCTAATTGTAGGATTTGAATATGGGAAAAATATGTTACATATTTTTAATAGTAATTGTTTTAATTTCCAATATTCTAAATATAGTTTCTGACAGAAAATATTTTGGAATGCAACTAATATTAATTTCAGCAATTAAGGTAAAAACCTGATTACTTAGTGGTTAAAATATAATCATATGGGGACAAATGACCTAGAAGAATATTTAAAACCCATTGTATGAAGATATGTTTACAATATAACCTATTGAATCTATTTGTTTTTATTATTGGATACAAAGTATTTATGATATAACTTCAAAGAGTGATTAGGATTTGGTATTTACAAGAATGACACTACTACTCCACTATAAAAGGGAACTAATCCCCCTCACTTATTGAAATTATCATGACTTTATCCCACAAAAAATACTACAAAATAATATTAAAACATCCATTATCTCATCATATAAGACTAAATTTGGGAAAAAAAAGAAAACCAAAAAAGTCATTCAGTGAAAACAGAAGGAGTGACCCAAAGAAGAAGTGACATTTCTCAATAAACACTTTGGTTTTATATTATTAGACAACCACTAAGTTATTATTATATGATGAATATATAATAATATCAATATATGAAATATAATGATATTTATTCATGTTATGTGTATGACCTAAAACTTCTCACACTTTCTTCAAATGGGATACACAATCATTATTCGTGTGAACGTCGGACTACCACTTTGTGAACCAATGTCATTTATTATTATATTACCTATTTTAATGTTCAGAATAATGATTTTTTAGTTTATATATAATATATATGATATATATAATTAATTTATGATTTTGGATAATTATTATAAGACACATACCTTCATGATTTCAATTTTATGGAATACGATAATGTCGTTCATGTGTATGATAGACTACCGGCTCACAGAGGGATACAATTCCTTCACACTTTACATATAATGTATTTAGGGTGGTTTAAAAAAAATATGTGATACATATAACATAAAAATTATATATGGATAAAAATATACATATATATCAATTACATTTCTTTCTCTAAATATGACAAAAACATTTTTTAGTGTTTATGCGTTTGTGCGACTTACAATCTCCATGAACTGTTAAATTGATTTCCTACTTCAAATTTTTAATATTATTATAAAAAAAAATATATAATTACTAAATATAATATTTTAATCATGAATTAAATTATGGAGATTATTAAATCATGATTTATGTAAAAGTACCAGAAAAGAAACAATTCAAATAAAACTAGAAGAACAGGTGAATTAACACCTGAAACAATGACAATAATGAATTATTATTAACAAAATGTTGATATGATATTATAAAAGGCTCATATTAGATACTATAAATATAAATATATATTTTATGTATGTTAATAACATTATTAAAAACATTATACTAGAGTGTAAAGTGCGTTCATCCAAAATGAAGCATAAGGTAAGGGATTTTATCCCAATTTATATTCAATTGTGACTAATTTGTTATTATATACCAATTAAAATTTATGTGGTTCATATAACTAAAATATTTATTATAATATAATTAATCATTAATTATGAATGGAATTTTAATTTTCAATTTGAATTATCGATTCTTAAAAATATTGACTTTTAAATTACCAATTGGTAAATTCTATAATAAAATATCAATTCCTTTTGTTGTTATTATTAAATTGTATTGAAACTATAACATTCATGTAATCACATTTCGATGGAAATTATAATTTTTTAAATATAATTAATCATGTATGATGTATGTAATTATTCCCAAAAATATATACCAATTTTAAGAATTATGTTTACGTTATATCTTATATGATTTTTGGGGGAAATATAAATAAATTCATCTCCTTTACTCAATAAAAAAATTTTATTAGACACATTTTTTATTATTTAAATTGATTATTTGATATTTAATTAATTATTTAGACATATAACACATAGGTTGGGGACATGTTAATTCAATCACCTTGATACACTGATAGTCTCTTGGGATAGAATTAGTTGGCGACAAACCATTTACAATTGTTTTCAAGTAGTTAGAAATTTTATGGTGGATATACATACATATTAATATCTTATGAAAGGTATTAGAAAATATATATCTGTTTCTACCCACACACATAAACTTTCTTGATGTTAGATTTTGAGTGTAATGATCTTGATGAATGTTCTTGACAGTTTAGATTTAGAAAATTATACATTCCATTATTATTTTTATTCCATGTTATTATTCTATTGGGGGAGGGGGTGACACACAACCATTACTAGAGAAATAGTTTTCCACATTGTGGAATGGGATTACTCCCTAAACAATAATTATAGATAGGGTTTACTCTTGAGAACATCATAGTGGAAAAATTCCCCTACTAAACTGATTTGACTCCCTATTCTTGTCCAATCGATCGCAAGAGATATAAATATTTACCCAATGAAAAGAAGAGATATAGGTCCCAAAATTCAATGGAAATTTTTTGACAACCATCCATGGAAATAACTTAACTATAATCTCGGGTTATAATTGTATCCATCATCTAGCAAGGGAAATAATAAATATGTGTTCCATATATTGAAAACACATTCATTATATTTGAAAACTAGAAATTAAATGGGTTTAATGAACATTTAACCATAAAATAAAATATGTAAATTATATATGATTCAAATTCCTTTAATTATTTTATCTAATAATAAAATGTAAAAAGAAGGGGGGTTCCATAAGCATTTTTTCATTGTATTAACCATAGAACAAAAATTAGTTTCATAATTATTATTCAATCAAAAGATTTACCATTCAGATAAATAATGTAACTTGTATCCTTTTATCATGTCACTATTAAGGAATACGTAACAGCAATAAAGTAAATCTTGGATATAAAATAATTTCTAAAGATCTTTTAAAACATTTCTAGAAGAAAATATCCTTTCCACTTTGAAAAATGTTCTTTGAGAAACATACAACATTTTCTAAAACATTTCCTTTTGAAATAATTTAGTTATAATATAACAATTTAATAAATATTACATTATTTATTATTTGAAAATAAATATTTATAATTTTAACAGATGTTTTTACTCATAGATAATTGAATATAAGGAAAAATAATATACAAGCTATCCATGTTAAAAATAAATATTATTTCCTTATTTTTAGTATAATCCAAATATGAATTATATAGGAAATTGCACGAATATTACTTTCAAACAAATTAAAAAAATAAAAAACAAGAAGAAATTAATTTTACATATCAATATAGTGTAGTAAAATATTTTTGAAAACATTTTTAGAAAACATTATTTTGGATGAAACAAGATTTTTGATCGAAGAGTGAAATAATGTTATATTTTCTTATAAATATGTTATTAAAAATTTTAAGTACCAAACAGTAGAAAATGGTAAAATTATATTAATATGTCATTAATAAACATAGTAAAATAAAATTAATGAGATTAATTTATAGGTAGATCTTGAAATTTTAACATTGGAGACTTATTCAAAAACATTCCCAATAAATGATGAGATTATAACATAAAATTCATTCCACTTTGGTAACATTGATTGATGATCCAGAAAAAAAAATAAAATAAAATAAAAATAAAAACATAATTTGGATGAATAAATTTATGAAATAAAATATAAAATTGGATGCACACACACATTGTGGGATAATATTGGTGCATAATTTAACATACACCTCAAAGAAGGAAAATTGATTCACAGATATCTTATTGATTTGGTGGAAATTTAATATTGAACCCAATTAAAGAGATATTTGAAAAATAATATGAAAATAAAAAATATTTTTTATTAAAATAATATCCAAATAAATGGATGGGATGTATATACACCACAAAAAGTAAATTTGTGTTGAATATGGCATATGTCTCAGAAAATCAAAAAGTGAGAAAAAAATCCATTACCATAAGTCTTGACATATGTTTTACATGTTCAATCATATGATATAATAGTTACAAGTATATTATACATATATTTTCAAAAAATATGTCTATATTTTTTACCATATATTATTTTATTATATAATTATCCTCCCTATCTTTTAACAATTCAATTATAAAGTGACTTTTCTTGTAATAAATAATTTGTTTTTTAAATGTTTTGATTTTTTATATTTTTTTCATCATATATTGATCATGGTTATATTATATCCATAATATAAACAATGATATAAATATCATATATATTTAGTATAAATATTTTTTTTAATACATTAAATTTAGTGTTGGGAAATGAAATACACTGTTCAAGGAGATGGTTGGCCATACGTATGCAGGAAAGATGTTTCTATTTCACATCAGATTGAAATAAATAAAATTAATTAATATATTGTTATTATTATTATAGAATTCTTTATATGTAATATATATCACTTAGTTTCATCAAGCCAATCTTTAATACATTCCATTTTTATCGTGAATGGATCACATTTTTTGGTGAGAGGGCAGTCTTTCATACACATGAATGATGTTATATTATTCCAAGAAAATTGAGAGTATAAAGGTATGTGTGATATAATTTTTAATGAATCATAATATTTTAAAATATATCTTTAATCTAATATATAAAATAAAATTCCATTATTAAGTTAAATCGCCTTTATTGGTAATGGAAAAATGAATAAAATCAGTCCATGAGGTGGTATTTTATCAAACACATGTACTACGATTTGGTATACCATTTGATGGAATTGGAGATGATTTTTAGTCATGAACTTAACATAAAATAATATTATTATATGGAATATTATTTTTTAATGTTACAATCATGTTTTTATAATAATTAAATTGGGAAGTGGATGAAATAAAAAAATGATCATCGATGATTGTAACATCTTCTTTGACTATCCTTAGGTTTTCACTAAAATCCATCGTAGGATGTATTTATTCCATAAATAAGGCTTATAGTATGATTTTAGGTATTTTGGGAAGTGATTTTGGTAGGTATTTTCCCATCATGATATGTTTCACTAAGCAAGTTAGAGAGGAGAGTGGGTGTCTATTTATAAGTGGGGGATATGACACACATGGTATTTTTGAAATAAATAGAGTTCTCCTATGTTTTTTTTGTAAAAATTGTAAACAAATGGACCATTATAGAAAATTATAGGATTAATGGTTTATAGTTTTCTATCAAATAATTTTTATATAAGTGTATATGTCATATTCACACTTATTATTTTAGTTGAACACCCAGATAAACGCATTTTTAAATTATCCAATGCAATTAATTTATATTACATTAAAAAATTATTTTGGAAAAAAATGATTTGAACATATAAGAAATTATGTTTTTTATATTTCGATTTTGGAATTTTTTGAATTCTATTTATATAATTGAAAAAATATAAATTAAAATTAATCTCACTAATTCGATATGAAACTGAATTTTAATGAGAAAAAATTCGAATGTTTTAAATGATGTTATTTTAAAATTAAATATAAATGGATTAAAATGACATAATTTGGATAAATGTGTATAAATATTTCCTCATTATACTTTATAAAAATTCAAAATATAGTATATGATTATGAACATTTTAAATGAAATGGTAGTTTTCAATTGAAATTTGGTATTTTTAGTTATTAAAAAAATGAAACTTTCAGAATAATCCCATGAAATTAACTATAATATAATGTAAATATTATGATTAAAAAAATATTTCTTTTACAACAGATTTATTGTCTACTATATTAAAAAATTAATTTTATAACAGGTGTGTTAAAAATTTGAAAAATGTATTTTAAAATAGTTTTGAGAATAAAATTAGAATTGTTATTATTCATTATATAGAAAATGTATAATAATAATTTTAATCTTTTTATTAAATATATAGTATATAAATTTTCTTTAAGACCATTAAACAAAATCTATTTTATTAATTTACTGATATTAAACACACTTTTGCACATAAAAAATTGTTCTTTTGAGTAATATTTTTCTTTTTTTTCCGAAACTGTATTTCTTTCATTTCTAATTAATCTGAAATGAAGGAAATAATTATGTGTATATATATAACCATATTTTCATAATTTATATATTTATATGCCTAAACATCCTTCTATCATGTAAGTTTATATTATCATATTGAATTGTAATGTATTAATAATATGACACATTTCATTTAAATTGAATGTTGTGTGTAATAAAAGATAATATTTGTGTTTCATTTAATTAAATAAAAAATATAATTAAATTTAATTAAATTCAATCTCATTGTTTCATGTAACTAAAAATTTTAAAAAAATATATTTCATAAAATCTCATAGGTATTACATAAATGGTATACAGTAGGATTGATCCCTAGACTAATTATATATGAGAAGATTCATATAAACAAAATGTTTATACAAGAGGATATATACCGTTTAAAATAACAAATTGGTGTATTTATCCAAAGAAAATTATTACATGGGAGGATTTATCCCAAACTAATAGGTATATAGGGAGGATTTAATCCAAGATAAAGGGTACATAGGAGAATTTATCCCATGAGAATGTGTACATAGAAGAATTTATTCCAAGCCAATGGTTATATGAGAGGATTCATCCCAAGCCCAAGGGTACATTGAGATATTTCACAATTCCTAATATGTTACACGAGTGATTATATTAACATTACTATTTGATTAATTTCCTTATGGGAAGACGTGACATATGGTTTCTATGATTATTTTTTGTCACATTCTGAGGTAGTAATCATACTCCTATTGTTTTCATATTTGAATCATGGTAATGGTCTAATGATTTTGTATACAATTTATGATGGAAATGATTTTTTAAGATATTACATATACTTCTATCTTCAAATATGGAAACTTTCTATTCCTTTAGGCTTAAATTTTCCCCTGCCAATGTTTTCTCAAATGATTATTACCTAACCCTTTATGGAATGTTGATCAGATTTCCCTCAATGGGAAATTTAGGTTACACATTTCTTAGGTTTCATTTTCACAGTTTATGATGATAAATATATCTAGTGTGGTGTCTTAAAGGGATTATAGTGAAGTTAAATTATAGAGAAATTATTATATAATTTTTAATATAAATAGATTATATATCAATTACACAGGTGAAATAAATCAAAAAGGTTCCTTTTTGGTGGTATTATTGTGAGTTGTAGAATTTTATAGAATGCTTTCAATATTATATTGGATAAAATCACTTCATATAAATGTTTATTTTTATAGGTATCTATTTTTAGCACTAATCCCACGAGTGTGGGTTTTGGAAACCATGGTTTGTATCAAATGGGTTTTTTGATATTTTTGGTTATAAGTTTACTTATTTTTAAATATAATGGAAGGAATTTAGTGAAAACCATTCGAATGAAAAGATAATTATATGTATAGGACAACATACTACCATTTTGTAAAAGTTGATATTTCATGTAGTCCTTGTAAATTAATTCCCTCTTTTTATACTACATGTTGATGTCGGATTATCCATAGAAGTCTATTAGTGTAGTAACATTGAAAGGGGTGTATTGGAAATTCAATCAATTATAAAATTATTAATAAAAAATATAACTAACTAAACACTCTATTTCAAACTCTTAGGGTATATTATTTTATTTATCCAAAATAGCTTCATAAACCATTATAAATGTTTCAAATTCATAGCCAGTTCAATTAGATTACTACCTTTGGTGATGACTATAGATAACATATATATAAATATAGATATTCATATTTCAATGTATATATTTTAGTTTTTTTTAATTTATTTTGGGTTCATAGTTTTTATTCCAAGAATTTAATAGTTTTTCATTTCCAACATTCCATTATTTATGTTAACGTTTAGAAACCATATTAATTGAGTAAAAAATGTGTATAATGTAAAATGTTGATATTTTACAAAAAATTTATCCTATGGGATGGAAAATAGAATAAAAACATCTATGGTAATTTTATATCTATTTATAAATAATAACATAAACCATGTGGATCTAAAAAATGTACCAATGGAACATTATATTGTTTTTTTGATATGACAATAATCACCAACCTTCTGCAGGTCTCCCACTCTACTAATTATTGGGAAATGGATAAATATTGAAGAAACAATATTTTCTATTATATATACCAAATATCATGTAAATGTAATTTTATTCATATATCATTTGGATGGTTCAGAGGATTAATTGAGGTCCTTTAGAAATAACATGAATCCCAAAGTAATAAATAGAATCCATGATATGGGAATAAAAATTGAGATTAATTATTTAATAATTTTTTTTAAAAATAATCTTCATACATAAATGATGAGATAATTCCTTTTGTTGAAACAAACAGAGGTTAAATCAATTGATACATTTGATAGAAATTTCACAAGACTAGCAGAGGATACATTTGGTTTGATCATATACCATAAAAGAAAGGATAAGCGTTTGTTTAGTGTTTTTAATATGAGAATCATTTAATCACTAGATTTAAGGTATTTTGAAATATATTAAGATATTTTTCAATTTCCACTTAAGGTGGAAATGGATGGTGGAGAATCTCATTATTTTCATGGTTTATTTCATAAGAAAATAAAAACAAATTTACTGGGGATATAAAGTGAAAAAACCCCATGAGGAAAGAAATCTGTTCTCATAAAATATAAAAATTACATGGATAATGTTTTGGGAACAGTCTCTAAAAAATTTAATTGAATCATGTGTAGAAGAGAGGGTAATCAAGAATAATGATGATAAATATATATGTATATAAAAACTCATGAAATTGATTAAGTTAATACATAGTATAAAAAAAACAAAAATCTATTGTTTCAATTGTAATGTGTTTGATAATTTAAAAAACATGTGAAACAAATAGATAGCTGATGGATATAAACATTGTTAATATTCACCAAATCTAAAATAATATGAAAATAATATAAAATCAACACAATCGAATTTGGTTGTGATTAAAAATTTAATCATGATAAATAACTAATATTTATCCTCAACTGTAAACAAGTGTATTAATTTTTTTATTATAGTTTTAGTAACTATAGTATATCCTATATATTTCTTAAAAATTAAAATCCACTACCCCATGGATTTATATTATTGATGAAAAAATCTTCTTATTAGACTATTGAAACATTATGTTTATGATATATGATTTAAAATAGTCTTAGTATCTAAATTAAAAGTTATTTTAGAATCATATTGGCTATCACCACATATAATCCTTAATAATCAACTATATATAGAAATTTGGATTCATATTTCAATCCAAATAATGATCAACTATCTATGCAAGGATGTTTATGAAGCCTCTTAGAATTTTTTTTAAACAATATTTATTTGACATAATACTATTGAATGCTTATTTAAAATGATTAGAAATTAACTTAAAATTTGTATTGACCTATTATAAGTGATGAAGATATATTTTATATTTTAATTTTGAGCCATATCATCTTGATTTTACCTTATATTAGATAAACTATTAATATATAATTAAAATTGTGAGGATGGATTTTTTATGGGGGTGGGTAGATAATGTAACTCCCCGCGATTTTAGAATATATTTTTCTATACATTTGTATAGTTTTCGATATCCATTTTCATTGCTAACACAAAACTAAAATATCTCGTGATGTATTAGATTAATATTATTAATAAAATTAAATAATAATAAAACAACTAGGAAATAAAAATATTTTAAAAAGTTATAATATTATTCATTATAAGATTAAGAACACATAATGTTCAAAATGGGAATTTTTCAATCATAGCATATTATAATTATATATTGAATTTTTATTTAGTTGTTAAATTTATAAATTTTAGATTTTAAATTATAAAAAATGAACTTCATTTTTTAATTAAAAATATAAAAATTTACCTAAAGATAAATATTTATATATATCTTTAAAATAAATAAATTTAATATGAATTGTGATTATTATTCCAGTTTTTCTAATACCGTATATTTCATTAAATTATTATAATACACAAATGAGAAAAATGTTGAAAAATAATTCAGCACATCCACATAGAAATATATATATAAATTAAATAAATATGTTAAAAATACTATTTTGAACTTATTAAAACCATGTGTATTGTTTTAAAAAGTTTAGAAATAGTTTACTCTTAAAACCAATTTTCTTCCTCTATTTTAAAAATAAGTTTTTATAAAATTTGAATATTTATTATTTGAAAATAAAATTAATATTTTAAATCAATATTATAATATTATTCAAAAATGTATTTTTTATTTTGAGTATTATATAATTATTAATAAGAATAAAGTTAATGACCATGATAATAGAAACATATTTTTTGAAAAAAATAAGTACTTTATTAATATTCTAAAATTTCCAACTAAAAAAATTAATAATATTTTAATTATTTTATAAATATAATTTTTTTAAATAATATATAAATATATTTTAACTGATTCCTTTATTAATTTACACTATATAAGTTTAAGAACACTACATTGTAAAATCAATGTTTTCTGAAATATAATTTTTTCTATATGTATTATATGTTTCATAAATGTTAATATTTTCTTATTTTGAAATTTAATTTTATTAAATATATTTTAAATTTGGGATCATGATATTAAAACTTTGTAATTGTTGTTATTTAATATTTTTATTAAAACCATTGTTACACTATTAAAAACTAATTAACTACATAACAACCAAAATTGTAAAATGTAAAAGTATTTTGTAAAAGGATAGAAATATGTATAGCATATGTGGGAAATATAGTGATAGAGGTTTTATAAGAATTAAATCACTTTAAAATCATTATATCTAACCATTGGATATTTTGAACATTTAATAGTGTCATTCTATAATTGAAATTCAATTAGATTTAAAAAATGTGTTATTTTTTCAATTATTTAAGGTGACACTTGAAACCATTAATGACACACCCATTACATATAATTTCATCTTTAAAAAAGTTTACTTTTCTCCTAACAAAAAAATATCTCAATTTTATAATCATATGATATTAATTAGTTACTATATTCCCTTCATTTCCAAGGATACATTTAAAAGATAGTTCAAGGATCAAAAGGGTTTATAACATAAACATTATCCATTTTGTCAAAATCATTATATAAAAAACACATCATAAACATGATAATATAACTAAATATAAATATTTATTATAATTTACTGTTATTATATTAATCGAAATTTTTTACTTATTCTTTACTATCCACTAAGAAAAATAAAAGAACGATTATGCCTAAAATGGACTCCCGCTTACAAAAAAAAGTCCTTTCATTTTAAATCATTACCATTAATGGTTGGTAAAGGAGTTGGATATAATGAATTAATATTCTTGATCATTCAAAATTAAAATTCAGGAATGAAAACTTATCATATACCATTATTCAATCCTAGTAGTTGAGGAAAGAAATCATTAATCATGTGTACAATGAACTTCTGCCTAAAAAACAATTAATATTTTTAACATCAACACCATTTTGGATTATTATATGGATTAATTAAATAAGGATATGTGATATTTATTTTATTTTTTTATTCTATTAAATTTATATAATCAATATATAAAAACATATTGAATTTTGTAAAATCATTATAATAAAATTTATTTTGGGTTGGTTTTACCACCAAAGTGAATGATGTTACAATGTTGATACTATGAATGATTAAATAATGTTATATAATGGAATTACCATAAAATAATACTATATATATAATGCTTTATTGGGTTTTTAGAGGTGTTATTATTATTTGTTATATTTATTAATATATAACATTTACACAATAATCACGCTAGAACTAGTTCATCATAACATTCTTTTTAATCAATAATATCATGGATATTAAATTAAAAAAATAAAAAAATAATTGAAAAATAAATATTAATCAATAACAAATAATATTGGATCAATGATATTTTTGATAGTAAAAAAAATCAAATATATAGAAAATAATTCAATACCATCAATATTACTCATATTTGATATCATAAATAGATAACAATTTACTAATATACGTATTGAGAATAATTAAGAAATATACTTATTAAAATATTTTTTATATAAATAGGTTTATGAAATAAGTTATTAAGTTATTTATTTTTATTATATAATAGTTTAGTTTGTGTTTATCTATATGGTGATATAAGTTATGGTCTTTCTATAACATTTTAATATTAATAAGAAATGTTGGATATTGTGAAACGTAATTTAATTTATATATATTGCCTAATATCTAATGAGTTTTTTTACTTATTCATGATATTCAAGGTGTTTGAAGATCCATGTAATTTTTTATTACTTTTTTCCTTCGATTCAAAAGATACTAATCTTATAAGGGTTTATGTTAAATCAAATAACTTCATTAAGTAATAATGAATATTTTTGAATTAATTTCTCCCAAGATTGGTTCCTTCCTATAAATGTTGTTATTTAATTGTACATTCCATTCATATTCGTGGAGAATTAATTTTATTTCAATAAATTTACCTTGTTAAATTTATTCATAATAATATATATCATTGTTAAGGAAAATTTCCCTCATGTTTAACAATGGTGTCCCCTACTTATCTATATTTTTCTTTCATACCATCATTATAAATTATATTTGGAAGCATGATTTTATTTTATCTCATGTAAACAAAATATCCCCTTTTAATATTTTAAAATGATGTATTTCTATCTATTTTTATAATTTGATATTTTATAAAACGTATTTTGAAATAATTAAATGGGTTTCCATCCTTTCAAAATTAATTTTTTAATCTTTTGATCAACATTTTTTTGAGACCATTATATATTTTTACTATATACACTATATAAAATTCCGTATAAAATTATATAATATTGAAAAATATTTCCTTTTAGTTTAAAAAAATTAAAATTAAAATTTATTTGAAACATATTATTTTAGAATAATGATAAAGTTATTTTCTAAAAACTCTTTTCAAATTTCACTACAATTTTCACCTTTATCACTATAAGATATATTTTCGGGGAAATTATTTTTGATGAATCACACTATAATATTTTTTAAGAAGTAATATTTTGGGTGACAAAATTTTAGGTATCAACTAACCATATTCGCGAGGTCCATTTGGTTTATATCATTTCGAAATGTTATAAAATCCATTTATCAATTCATGAATTCTTAATAATATGACCAATTTTTTTTATAAAGTGGCACAAAAATATATGGATGAATGATGGGTGTGGTAATATATCTACCATTGATTAATTGGTAAATTTTATATCATATAATCTCAAAATGGTACCCAAAAATAGTTTTCCCATGGTAATCGGTACACTTGACGATTCATTCAAAGTAAAAGGGTGGAAAAATGTATTTATCCTAATCCACAGTGTACACATGAGGATTTATCCTATGTTTTAGGGTGAATGAGTAGGTTTATTCACAGATATTAGGTACAACGTACAATTTATTCAAATCTAAATGGTATGCGGTATGATTTATCCCCAGTGAATGGGTGCAATAGAGGATTTACCCCAGGTCAATGGGTATATGGGATGAATTTTCAAAACCAAAGGATACATGTGAGGGGATTACCTAAGATCGTGGGTACACAAAAGGATTAAATAAAACCTATGATGGTATACAAGTGATTATACCAACCCACTATGTGATGAATTTGTTTGTTATTATCCATGAATTATAATTTTTATGATTATATTCGTGCCACACTATTACATCAAAATCTTATTCCGCTAGTTGTTCTACATGAATAACGTTTAATATATAATATTTATAATTTGTGTCCACAATATATATATTTTCATTAGATAATACATGTCCTTATATCATTAATTATGAATAATGTTTACAACTATATATACTTTTATTTAGAAATTTATCCCCCGCCCATGTTTTCTCATATTATTATGATATTAACCTTGATGATATAATGATGATTATTTATTTAATAAGAATTTTGGCTGACCCATTAATTATGTTTCCTCCAAATAAGTTATATATATAATTATAAATTTTGGTTTTATAAAAGAAAATTTAGTGGAGTTGGATTATGGAAATTTGTTCATTTTATAGTCATGAGGAATACTTAATCTGTGATCAAATTAGCGTGATCAATTAAACAATTTTTTATACTAATTCAATCTGGATGCATATAGTTTATAATCTTTCTTCATTAATAAGAATTTTATGGTATTCTAGACAATTATAATATGGATAGAAGAACCTCTTCTCAAAAACTAGAATGTGGTTAACACTAACGATGATTCAAAGGATAATCATGGACCTTCTAATTTTGTTGAATAATAATCAGGTTAGGTTATCACTTAAACTGGACACGTCATTTATTATGAATAACATAGTGATTGGAGATTCCAATACCCCAATGAGGCTTACTATAGCTTGGGGGGTTATATGGAATATTATTATAAGAATAAATTTTTTTGACACACAAATATAAGGAATGTAAAAATATTACTAAACCATCTAAAAAATATGTGATTGGGTAAAAGATCTATATTTGGTCTAGCTAAATTCCATATATATTTTAGAACTTGTATTCCTTATAATTAATTACACACACATTTTTAGTATCATAATATACTCTGGAAGATGAGGAATTTCTATGTGGAAAACTATTATTTTTTATGAGATGTAATATAAATGTAAAATGTTTTCACGTTTATCTTTGATAATATCACTTCTTGTCAAATTTAATTTGTTACAGAATGTGTATCTTGTTCCGAACTGAGGAGCATATTTCTAGGGTTACTCAATGATGAACGAGTTCAATGTCCATAAATATCAATGAAATATTTATATTATTTTTCTACTATAACCATAATAAATTATAAAGAAAAGATTATATAGTGCCACTATTTAATGTATTTTTGGCCTTGGAATTATCACCATGGTCTAGGCCATAGTTACTATATAACATCAAGAATAACTCCCAATATTCCCAATGATACTGAATAACATCCAGTGTCTATGGTGTTACCATGAAGAGATGATACCTTCACGTTAGAGTGATGAGCAACATTAGAAATCAATAAACACTATACTATAAAAATAATTTTGTAATGTTGAATAAATCGATTAACCATTATATAAAATATAAATTATCTTATATAATCATATTTGAATTCACTCACCAGTGGGTGAATAAAATATAACAAATAAATATAAAATAAATATATTATTATGAAAAAGTCCATTCTACTACCCTTGAGTCTTGTATATTCCTAATCTCTAATTCCCTTTTGACCTGGTCTATCCTGGTCATGCAACATTGGGACTCTTCACTACATAAATATATTATAAATATTATTTTATTAGGTACTAATGTTCCATTAAAAAAATCAAGAATATTATTTTCATTTAAAATAATTTGTAATCACAAGATCATAGGAGCCTTAATAGGCATATCAAATATTATCTGGTGTAAACACCAAATTATAAAAAACATCCTAGGAATCTCATATAATATGGGGTTTAACCAATTAATCTCATCATACATCATATATATATATCGTGTAATATCTTGTGTAATTAAAAAATTCTAGGAAATAACCTAATTATCATATATTTTAAAATCATTAGGTGGTTCTAATATTAAATTTTGAAAATAATGGTTGTTCATCCATTAAAACTTTTTACACATCTCCTAGGATAGATCGTCAAGAACACAACCTATACTCATAACTAAAACCATACTAGAATCACATCATCAAACCTTGAGTTATAGTATAACTCAATGGATTGATGATACTGGGTATCTTAAACTAACCCAATCAAGGATAAATATAAATATAGAGAACCTATAGGGTTCCCTTATGATATTTAACAATATAAACCCCCAACATATAATATTTATATAATTATAATATATCTTTAAAATTTTATAGGAATGATTGAAAAACATCCTTTTTTATAAATGTAATCATATCACAACCCCACAATACATATTAGAAAATCCACATCAATAACACTCTAAATATATGGAATAATTCTCATCTTTCTTCCCAAATCATAGGTAAGTCTTCTTATATCCATTATACATGTAGTCTTACCCACGATATTAAAATAGGTTACTTGAATATCAATGGGGGGTATAATGACAATAAAATTCAATCAACATTCCTAAGGGATATAAGGTATTTTAAGATAATTTAATGGTTTACTCACATAGTTTTATGGTAAATCTTATTGTTTTCCATATCTAATCCATCATAGATCTATCGATACAGAATAAAGAAAGATATATCATTATTTACTATAATAATTAATTTAATTTAATTTATAACCCACGATTTCCATAAATATCAATAATCAGTTTTAGAATAATTTTCTCAAACATCGTCAATAGATGGATAAAGGTGGTATCCTAGGGTCAAATAAGGCCCTTGAGACTTCCAATTTCCATATGAATCATTTATCATTGAAAATATTTATTTAATTACTATGTTTTACCATCGATATAGGGGATGAATCACATCACATTCCACATAAATAACTTGTATAAACCAAGTAGGAAATTCAAGGGACAACCTAACTAACACAGTGTAATTAACATTAGTTAATATAATCTATGTCTCATCAGTGGTCATATCATAATTGATGAAACTATGTAATTTTATAATATCAAATTAAATTTACAATAAATATTTATAATTTATTATCAAATGTTATTTAAAATGTTGTAAATTCAAATAAATCACCATGAAACATCCTATGATTGAATCTACAAGAAACATGGTGTGGTGTAAAACAGAAACTCACCCAAAACAATGAAATACACCCAAAAAAGGAATCCCAAAAAAACAATTTAGATTACCATATTAAATTTCCAATTTCACATAATCTTATCAAGAACCCTATAATAATTCATAGTGTATTTTAACACCTATGAAAAAATTATTAGAAACTTGTAATTGTTCTCATGTTATGTTTTCTAACAATAAAATAGAAAATACTCATCAAAATAGAATTATTCCACCATGTTATTATTAAATCATTAACAATAAAATAAAATATAGAGAAATGGGATTAGCCTAAAATGCAGAAAATTGAGACATTTCATGAGAGATAAATCCATACCTCCAATCGATCACAAAACACTACTAAGAACAATACTATATCAATGGGAAACAAAGAGAATTAGGGGTGGAGTGGGTTCTATAGTATGAGCATGTGATATGGAACTATATGCGGGTAGGAGAATAAAGAATGAGTATTAAAAATGTTTCATTTCATAATTTGTAATATTTTATACGTTTCCTGATAATTACCACATATTTTAAAAAAATTATCACTAATCATTTAGATTTCACTATCTCAATTGACACAATTTCATAGAGCTTTATTAAATAGTTTTTTAAAACCTTCACAAACCATATATGTCATTATGATAATTTTAGCACTATAAATGTTTCATCGACAAATTCAAAATAATTTTTTTCAAGATGTGTGCCTCTATGAAAATATAAAACAAACCTCACATGGTTTTACATAGTTACCCACTGATTTTTGCATAATATTAAAGTGAATATAAAAAAGTTAATGACCCTTGAAAAAATTCCAATATTTATAGATACTCTATAAACCTTGAACGCAACACCCAATATATAGTTTTATCATTTATTTATATACAAATAAGTCTATTGGACATGTTATAACTCTCATATTTTTTTTCAAATTTTTTATTCTCAAAATAACACTATGCTTGCAAAAATTATAACACACATCACCTGAATTCTAGAACCCCTAATAGCATGGTGTTTTACCCCCCATAAAAAGTTTATATCCAAATCATGAAAAGGTATAATGTAACAGAAACATGAATTTTATACAATAGAGAATTCAATGAAGATCATGGGAATAGAAAATTACCCTCTCAAGATATTGAAAATTAGTGAAACCTTGTGTAAGAGATCATTTCAATAATAAAAGATCATGTTTTCTTGAAAGATATGTGTTCCATTTGAGATTATTTATTATGAGAACAAATAAAATTATTTATTTTTATATAAAATTTGTTTCTATAAATTATATCATTCTATTTCTATGGATTTATAATCTTACACTAAAAGTAAACTAACTCTATGCTGGTGGATAATAAACCATGATCTTGATCCGAGGGTGAGTAAACTAGTGAAGGGTTATTAATTTTTGCATATTTTTCTCCCATTTATTGTATTTTTTCTGTGTTATAGTTGTCTGAGGTTTAATTTTTAGTTAATATAGATGACCTATGATATACTAAATTAAAATATTCTTGGAAACATTTAGTGTTATTTCATCGCTTACCTTCATTATTAAACCACTATATAAGGGAGTTAGAACATAAATTGGTGTCTTATTTCATGATTATGGAATATGTGTAGTGGATCTCATTTATTTATTATTCTAACAGAAGAAATTTATTAATCCATAATAGTCTTTATCCTAGAATGATATCTATCACATCACATAGAGACAAATTTTTCATGAATGTTTTGATCTCTCTAAGTAATGGTCAAATATTTCAAACTTGTGTAGTAGAGTGGTGAATGATATCGAATCCCTAAAACATGAATGAATAATATCAATGTTAAATATTTTTGGTTAACTAAGACCTAACAATTTTGGTGGATCCTCTAATATATAATAATTATTAAAAACAAAATTCATTTAATTTCATATTTCATTTCACTAAGACCACACCCATTGTTCTTATATGATAAAAATCTAGAGCAAAAATATATTGGAAAAAATTATATGAACACTATTTTTCGTGAAATTAACTATTAGAGACAACCTTAGACTCCTTCTCAGATGAATTTATGAGTTTTAAATTTCTATTGATTATGCCTAATAAAATGGAATTCTAGAAAAAAAAATTAATATAAAATTAGGTCTCAGGATATCATCCAAATAATAATGTATAGACACTTAAAATTCAATTGAATTCCAAATCACAAAAAATAATCTCACATTTTGTGTTAATCTATAATAACTAAGAATCAATATTTTCATATGAAAATGTGAGAGAAACCAGTAATTTATTGTCTTAAATATCCTCTCAACACACAATAGAAAATAAAAAACTTCTAATGGATCCATTAAAGCAAATTAATATTTATTAAATTAATTTTCTAAAAGTAATTAGAGGAAAACTATTCTATTAAAAGAGAAATATTATAAAAGAGATAGGATATAAAAAACTTATTATAGCATAATAGGAAATGGAATTTGTTTGTATATGTTTCTCTTTTTGGGTTTCACGAGAAATAATACATTAATCATTAATTGATCAATAGTTATAATTTTTTGAATCATAAAATACCCAAATACGTAATTATTTAGACATAAAATTTCACATATATAAAATTCCAAATAACTATTTTACTTAATGAAAATAAAATTAAATAAAAAAATAAACATTATATTCATACTTCATATTTGACTACAATAAAATATATTTTATGAATAACACCACAAACTAGTCCCAGAAATATGGAAAAACCAAATTCCCAAATCCCGTGAACATAATTAGTAAATTTATTACTACAATGGTCATTTCTACTAAGTTAAAACAATAATAAATATATTTAATTATTTTTTTCAAAATAAGTTTTTCCTTCAACAATATTTGATGATATATACAACTTAAAATAATCTTCCACATATGAAAATATACTTACAATCAATCATATAACTCATCAATCCATGGTATTGAAAATTAATCATTATAGTCATCGGGTTCAAGAGCTAGTTATCCTTGAAATTTAATAACTAAATATAACATTTCGTCATAAAAAAACATATTCTCTCTATAGAGACACAATGGTTCAGATAAAACCAAATATATTTGATTTATAATAACTCGTTATTAGTGTAATAGTATTGGGAAGGGTGTGGGTGAGTCTCTACAGGAAGATTATTATTTCATATATACTCTTTCAATTATCCAAAACGCTTTTACTTTTAAGATGAATAGATATGAAATATATATTATCAACACAAAATCACCTGTTACATGAGAAATTATTAAAAATAATATCATAAAAGGATAATTATAAATGTTTCTCCGTCAATGTGATTGACTAAATACTTATTGTTTTTGGTCCAATAAAGTAGAAATACATCCTTTATAGTAAAAACATAAATATAATATTGAAGGATTCTACCTTTATTAATTAAATTATTTCCCAATAGTTTACTGTCAAATGGAAGGCCTATTAAATTATGTCCATAATATTCAAAATGGGTTTCTGTATCAAGATAACATAATCTCAAAAGGATTTATATTTTTCCTCAATGAATATATTCGACTAACATAATATTCTACAATAGCACCATGCATGTCGATCAATGTAAATAAATATCTGAGACATCAAATTATCAACTGTAATCCATATATCCTTATATTAGAATAACCCATATAAAGATAACATTACAAAAAATAATTCATATTATCCTTAAATGTTTCAAGACATATAATAAAAAATAATATGAATACATCCTCTATATCAAGAACATCAACAAAAATTCAATATATAACCACTATATTATGAATAATAGTCACCAAAACATTTCCTCCCATCCCTTAATACAATATTTATTTCTTTTTATCATCTACATTTATACTCCTTTGGATCACTTGGTTAAGTTTCCTATTTAAAAAAATTTAAAACTCCCTTGGAAATAACAAAAAAATATTTATCATCAACTTGGTAAAATGATATCTATAAAAGTGTCAAAATTGAATCTTTATAACATGGAAAAAATATCCTATAGGAATTATATATATAGTAATGCTCAATGATCCTAAAAAACATTCTTCAATTTCCTAACTCATTCCTCCCTTCAAAATAATATTTTAGTTGAACCTGAAATATCTCAATGTTTTTTGAAATATTTACAAACTTAATGAGTTTAATCTTTAATATCTCATAAATTATTCTATATAATTAAATTGGAGATTAGGATACTCATATTCTATAATATATTACATATATGTGAACTTCTAAGTAAACTTATTTGAGATTTAGATGATATCAACAAACCTAATTAAATTTTAGTGATATAGATATGTGGCTTATAGTACTGTTTCCGACACTTTCGCCGGGGCACGCGCATCCGTCTGCAGAGGACGCGCGACTTTGTTGCCCCGCATTCCCGCTTTCCAAAGGCGGGCGGCATTCGCTCCTTATTTAGGGACGTCTGCTCCTTGATCGAAACGGGATGATGGGATGTCGGTTCTTCCTCCTATGGATTCCTCCTCAGAACTCATCACCTAGTCCGGGTCTCCCTTATAGATTTAATACGTAGTTCGTGAAACTCTTCCCAGTGCCATGTTTCCATGGACACCGGTTAATTACACTGCTTCTGTCGGGACATTCCAAAGGGTCCAGTCAGGGCAGCAACCTTTGGTCAGGGGAGTAGTCACGTTGAGGCATCAGTAGCGTGTCTGGATGCTGGGGTACCTGGCATGTCTGTCTGTTATCCTTGATCACAAGGCTTCTCGAGGGCGTGGAAGCCCGAGGCATCCCACATCGGGCGCGGGGAGTTACATGTCGTAGACACATATCTGAGGTTTTCCTCAGCCTCCCGTGCTCAACACAGGGTATGCCGCGAGTTTAACGTCCAACGGAGACGGATCAACCCAACCAGAGCATTAGCTGGGATAAATCGGATTGAGGGATCCTCATTGAAGGGATATCGACACCGGGGCTAGACCATGGGCGACAGTGAATGGAGTAGAAGGAGAGTGAAGTGGAACCATCGCAGAGGGGCGACAATGAAGTTGGGATTGAGCCTTGATGAGGCTTCCTACGTATCCCCGTGGCAGGGAATCAAAGTCCGCGTAGTTCGGGATGGTGCCGGTAAACCGACGTGAAGCTGGACCTTGGCCCGATGAATGTCGTCAGCGTACCGACGTAATGATGGACCTTGGTCCGATGGGAGTTGGGCTTGAACCTCTGGGAGGATTCCTACGTACCATTCCTTGACATGTATCAAAGACCTCGTAGTTAAAATGGGGCTTTGTCGGTAAACCGACGTGAAAGTAGAACTTGGTCCACTATTGGTGGGCTTGAACCTCATAAAGGCTTCCTACGTACCATGCCTTGAGATGGATCAAAGACCTCGTAGTTCAAATGGGGTTGGGTTGCAATGGCTTACCACTGGACAAGAATGTAGTTTAACGTCATGCCGGACGAAGATGGGACCCGACGTGAAGAAACGACGGGTGGGTGTGTCGGTGGACCGACGTGAAAGTAGACCTTGGTCCACTATTGGTGGGCTTGAACCTCATAAAGGCTTCCTACGTACCATGCCTTGACATGGATCAAAGACCTCGTAGTTCAAATGGGGTTGGGTTGCAATGGCTTACCACTGGACCAGAATGTAGTTTAACGTCATGCCAGACAAAGATGGGACCCGACGTGAAGAAACGACGTGTGGGTGTGTCGGTGGACCGATGTGAAAGTAGACCTTGGTCCACTATTGGTGGGATTGAACCTCGTGTAGGCTTCCTACGTACCATGCCTTGACATGGATCAAAGACCTCGTAGTTCGGGGTGGTCACAACGGCCTGCCGTCGGACGGGAATTGCAGTTTAGCGTCGTGCTAGACGTGGGTGTGTGGTTTAACGTCATGCTGGACATAGGTAGAATACGACGTAATTGGGTGATGGGTGGGCTTGAACCTCGTGGAGGCTTCCTACGTACCATGCCTTAACACAGATCAAAGTCCCTGTAGTTCAAATGGGTTTGTCGGTGAACTGACGTGAAAGTGGACCTTGGTCCACCATTGGTGGTCCTGAACCTCGTGGAGGCTTCCTGCGTACCATGCCTTCACATGGATCAAAGACCTCGTAGTTCAAATGGTGGGTTTTTGTCGGTGAACCGATGTGAAAGCAGACCTTGGTCCACTGTTGGTGGGCTTGAACCTCGTGGAGGCTTCCTATGTACCATGCCTTGACATGGATCAAAGACCTCGTAGTTCGGAGAATACATTTTAACGTCATGCGGGACGATAGTGAACCCTGACGTGAATAAACGATGGGTGGGTTTGAACCTCATGGAGGCTTCCTACGTACCATGCCTTGACATGGATCAAAGACCTCGTAGTTCGGAGAATAGAGTTTAACGTCATGCGGGACGATAGTGAACCCTGACGTGAATAAACGACGGGTGGGCTTGAACCTCATGGAGGCGTCATACGTACCATGCCTTGACATTGATCAAAGACCACGTAGTTCGGAGGGGGCGGTCAGGGGCTGTGCTCACTCTAAGCCCACGTGAGTCATGCTCGGTGTGAGAAACAAGAGGTTGCAAGGACCTGATGATCACGTCGCGAAGGGTGCGTCCGTGAGAAGCGAAGAGGGGCTTACGCGTTGGGCGGCCCATGGTGTTGGGACTTACTCCAGGATGGAGGCCCATAGGGAGGTGCCTCATTCCCTATCACGTCCTCCACCGACCTTGTTAGTGGGGAAGTACGGAGATGCACGGGTGCAATCATCCGTACCAAAGGTTTGGGGCTTACGCTCTGAGGTGGCCCTTCCCCTGCGAACATACACCACTCCGACAAGGAGGATCTTATTCCATGTGCGGAAGAGTTCCATTCCCGTGGAGAAGAGTGGTGTAAAGAATGTTTGAGCTGGGGGGAACCGTTGTGAGGGAGACGAGGTTGGGTCACAGTTTAACGTCATGTGTTGAGGACGTGGTGCTTGGCAGTTTAACGTCCTGCAGCTCGGACGAGGTGGGTTCATTCCACACCCCTAGGACTTACATAACCGGTACCCTCTGGTCCTTTGGGAAGGGAAGGTGCCGGAAAGTCCATGGTAAAGGGGGTCGTGGGACGAACCATCGAGGGGTCCACGTTAGCGTGGCTATGCGAAGAAGCAATAACCGTTAGCGTGCCTATGCGAAGAAGCATTAGGCGAAGCGACACTACGGGTGATATTGTCCATGGGACTTTGAAATCACATCATGCAAACCCGGAGGGCCGCACGGGAAAAGGAATTTCTAAGAAGAGGAGTGTGCTTTGCGATGTGGGGTGCCTTGGCCTTATCATGGGGCATTGGTGTGAGTGGGAGGTGCTTCACGAAGTGGAAAAGTGTTCGCGGAGCACTGCCTCGCGAAGAATGGGTGCCTCGCGAAGCAGGGTCCTGCGAAGCAGTGTGCTTCGCGAAGTGGAGCGGTCCTGCCTTAGCATACGGATCACTCGTATGGGTTGGGTGTTTCACGAAGCACAAGTGCTCCGCGGCTGCCCGGGTTCCCTTGGGAATCCCCTTCCTTCGTGAACGCCCATGAGCTTCGCGAAGGGAATCCCTCTCGGAAGAGGTGCTCAAAACGAGACAAAGCAGAGTCGTCTCGCGAAGTAGAAATACCTCACAGAGCTCATGATTCCCGGGGAAAAGCGTGCTTCGCGATTCGGGAGAGGGGAAGCCGAAAGGTCGGATTGTCCATCCTGGGACTCAGGGGGAGTCCAGTATTTATAGGGAAGGGGCGCCGCGAAGCAGGGCTCGCGCGCCGCCTTTGGTGCTTCGCGGCGCGCTCGCGGACGTCAAACGGGTTCGCGGAGGATTACCGCCTGTGGGGCTTCGCGGCGGCTCGCGAACGTCAAACGGGTTTGTGGAGGATTACCGCCTCTGGGGCTTCGCGGCGCCGCCATGGTAGGGGCACTTCACGGCGGGGCTTCGCGACTGTGCTTCGCGGCTGTGCTTCGCGAGGCAGCGCGCCGGCTGTCTTTTTCGTTCCTTCCTTTCGGGCAACATTTTTGGCGCCAACAAATGCACCCCCTCAGACTTGGAGCCGCGGAGGGAGAAGGGTCGAAGTCGGAGGGAAAATCGCTAAAATTGTTGGTGGTTCGCGATGCAGCATCGCGTAGGGGCCCCGCGATGCTCGCCGGGGCCGCGGATCCGGACGCGCCGCGATGCTTCGCGCGGTTGAGGCGCGCCGCGATGCTCTGGGGTTGCCGCTTATAAATAGGGGGTCCACCCTCTTTTGTCTTCATGTGCCTTGTCTTTTTGTGCGCTCTCGACATCGCGAAGCTCCGCATACTCCGCGACAGCACTCCGCGAATCGAGCTTCGCGGTGAACCGCGAGTCTCCGACTCCGCGTCTGCGCTAGGAGAACTTCTTGTCCGCCTTTTCCAGACTTCGCGACTTGGTCTCGCGGCTGATCTTCTCATTTCCACTTCGCGGCCGGACTTCGCGATCTAACTTCACGGCCGAGCTTCGCGATCGAAGGGGAAAAAACTTTTCTGAGGGTCGGCATCAAAATGGCCCATCAAGAGGTTGTGCTGGGAGTGCTTGCAGATGCTGCTCGTCTGGATGAGATGGCCAACCATCCGGGCTTAGGGGAGATGATCCAGAGCCACTCGGACTACACTTCCTTGACGGATCTGCTCTCGGAGTGTCAGAAGAATTATCCACAGTGCAAGAAACTGCCGTTGTACGGCTTCGGGCTGAAGGACGACGTCTTCATCCCTGAGGAGAGAAGGGATGAACCAGCTTGCTGGTTCAGGAGCACACTGTGCCAGCACCAATGGTTCAGGGCGGCCGATGGTCATGCGAGGGAGGATTTCACACCCATCACTGCTGACTGTCTCTACAATCATGTGAATGATATCGATGGGAAGCCACTGCAAACGGATACGTCCCCTCCTCTCTACTGCACCATGCTGAAGGCGGCTCTGCAAGATCCGAATAAGGGATGGTCCGATGAGTGGGACCTGCGCCAGGGCGGCAACTTTACTGATGACTGGGCTTGGGCCTACTGGGTAGTCGCCTCATGTGAGGAGTTTGGGGCTGAGCTGAGGAGAGTGGGATTGTATGAGGCGGCATGGGCCTCCCTGTTCCACATTTACCATCCAAAGCAACTGATGCCAGAACTGCTGAGTAGATGGTCGTCCAGGACCAACACTTTTCACCTTCATCACGGGGAGGTGGGAATCAGCCTGTGGGATGTCCACCAGATTTCCGGGGTCCCGATCTTTGGGGCCATGTATGACGAGTTCCTCCCCGTTTCCAGCGTGTGGGGGGATCCAGAGCAAATGAAGCGATTGGCGTCGGCGCTAATGGCGCTCGTCCCTGGAGATGACAAGGAGGCAGTGAGGGACGTCCACTTCAAGAGGTGGTTCAAATGCTTCCTGAACTTCCCAGAGAATCGAGATTTCCCTCCAAGGCCTCGAACTTGTCCAAGGGCAGCCCAACAGGGCAAGGGGTACTGGTATTGGCGGGTTTTGGAGGACAGCCAATGGAAGACTTGGGGTTTCAGCGTCAGCACCGAACAACAGCCAATAGTCAGGCTAGCGGCGTTCATCACGGCCCTCATCTGTGGGTGGATCCTACCAGTGAGAGATACAAGCATGTGGGTACGGCCCAGCTCGTTCATCATGGCGTCGATGTTGGCCATGGGGCAGCGGGTCAACCTGGGGATCCCGATGCTCACCAAACTGTACAGAATGTTGCGGCATATTAGAGAGGGCAAGAAGCCGCCAAGAATATGCAGGCCCTTCCACCTCCTGTATGGGTGGATCGCAGCGCATATCAGGTGGATTTACGAGTATCCAAACCCCATTTCGCCGCCGGGATCAGACTATCGCCCCTCCATTCTGAACGCAGTTGGGAGCTTCCCATTCAAACTGGCCGTTCCGATGGTGCTGAATAGGGTGTGGAGGGCGGACGAGTTCAACTTTCATCCCTTCCCACTGCCGACGAGGAGGCTTACTGATGATGGACGGGGAACGGAAGAACATCAGGCTTACCTCCTGGCCTTCCGAGGTGGAGTTTTGGTGGCTCGGACTGATCGTGAGCCAATCTGTGAACCGTACACCCTGCATCGTTTTGCGAGGCAGTTCCAGTGCCTCCAGCGGTTGACCCCGCAGATATACTGGGAGGTGCGTCATGAGGAGCACCCGTGTGTGATGAGGCAGTTGTGGATCATGTTCACACGTGAGGATGGAAAGATGCAGATCGCATTGCCTCCGTCCACCACCGCCTTCGGCTTAGTGAAGGAGTACGCCATCAGCTGGGAGGCCGCTTATCCCGGGGAGATGATGAAGCAGCCAATGATCCGTGTTGGTGACGGTGGGCCTCCTTTATCTTGAGGTCGGGGTCGGAGGGCAGAGAGGGCCGCTCGCGGCAGCGGGGCTGCCATGGCGGCGAGACCCGCACCAGCCGAGGGTTCGGCAACAGCGGTGGATCCGGTGATTCTGGGAGAGCAGCGTCATTCGGAGGGGCGGCCACCGAGGGGATTCCGTCGGATATCCACTCAGGCTCCGGGGAAGCGGCTGCGTCACATCGACATGGCATAAGATGCCGTCTTTCTGGAAGCTTGGGACATTTGGGATGTCAACCGGCAATTCCTCAGCCCACCTGAGATGTGGGCCCACCTGAATCGCCTCAGGATGGAATTTCCGGGCATAGGCCCAGTTCGGGATGGATTCATGGTGTCTCCGGCAGAGGCGGGGCAATACCTGGACGAGCTGGAGGATTACGTCCACTCCAGTGGTGTCCCTCGCCCAATGACAGACCGGGTGAGGGTACTGTTGAATCAGACGGTCCCCCCACAGTTATCGACTTCCGATCTGAGTGAGCAATTCCCCTTGCCGGAGGAATTAGAGGGCTCCTCTCGGGAGGATGAGGCTGGAGGAGGGAGCCCGCTGGAGGAGGGCGAGGTCGGAGACCGAGGCTCAGAATCCGACAATTTCGCGGAGGCTCTCGAGGTAGCATTCCGAACTTCTCTTCTTACGAGCTGTTCTTGAATCCCTATGGACTTCTCACCAATGTTTGAGCCATGCAGGAGGAACTTGTTCGTAGGCCTCATTCTCGCTCCTTGGCGGGTGATGTTGCGGGACCTTCGGAACCCGTGCATATGGCTGCGTCCAGTTCTGCGTCTGGTGGGACCAGGGGGTCTGAGGCGGCTCCTCTGGAATCTCCAGACCTTCCAACAGTATACGGGGGGCCTCATCATGGGGTCCCATCAGTACCGGCTCAGGAGCAGCGCTCGGAGGTCGATCTTTGTAAGTCTCTCCCACCGGTCTCCTCGTTGTCACATGTAGGTCATGCGAACTAACCTTTATGTCTCTCTGTCGTACAGTTCTTCGACTGGCGTGGGCCGCTGCGGCGTGGCTGGTCGGGATGTCTGGTGGCATCCCTCCTAGGGGCATGCCGGTGATGGTGGCAATAGTCCCTCCATCTCCTCAAGCTGCGACACACATCATCACTGGCGGGTCCACCAGCAGGGCCGTACCTGAAGTCATCGAGGTGGACTCTAAAGAAGAGGATCAACCGGTCGGTCCCAGTCCTGTCGTGCCTGCGTCGGCGTCAGGTATCGTACCAGACTCAACACCGGACACAGATCCTGCTGAGGAATTCCTGCAGGCATATCCTGCGTATGATCCTGCCAACCGCGCTGATTGGGACAAAACGGCCTCCGATGAGGAAGACAGCAGCATAGTCCGTCGCCGGTCGTGGAAGCTGATCACTCGCTTTATTAGGGACACTCCCCAAGCGCAATGGCTGGCCGAAATGGATAGGCTCCGCTCACAGTTGCGCGAACTGTGTGCCGGGGGAGTGGATGCCCAACGCCCTCACGCGCTCATTCGAGACCTCATGGCTGAGATGCTCTGGGAGCATGATCGTGGGCTGATCCTGGGATGGCAGCGGAGGAAGGCGACCAGCATCAGGAAGCTCCAGGAAGCTGAAGGCGTGGTCCAACAGATACAGATCCGGGCCAACGAGCTTTCAGCCACTCTTGATGTGCAGTCTGAGCTGGTCTCACGATTGAAGGCCCAGCTGGCAGAGGCTGAGGAGCATATGGGGCAGACCTCTGGAAGGATGGCTGCCGTCCGGGCCGAGGTAGAAAGGGCCAGGGCCAGAGTTGACGAATTACGCCCCGCCGCTGCTGAAGAGGAGCGGGAGTTGAATCAGCGGCAACAGGCTTTGGACGCCGCAAGTCAACGGGTGGCGGAGCTGCAACGCTCCTTTGACGGGGTCAACCCGTCCATGGGAGAAATCAACCCCCGAGTATTGTAACAAGCTCGAAAGAAACTTTTATTAACAATTTTGTGCTTCAACTCTTACTTTCTCCTTTGTTTTGAGTGTCGTGGCACGCACGATTTCCACCGTTGAATTGCCTTGTTACATCCCTACAATGTTTGCGGGACGTTTGACGACAATTCCTCAAGCTAGTACAGATTCCCGAAATATGGGGAAGGCTTGATCGGAGGAGGAACTTCCAGGATAGCCGAATTACTGTTTCTTCAACGTGCTCTTATGCACGAACGGGGCAATGCCAGGGGCGCTGAAATCGGTTCAAACAGAAGAAAATGGGAAGTGTGAATCATGATACCCAAATTCGGAACACTGTGGGGATGGCGTGACAATAAAGGACAACCGTTAACCGTGGGGGAAAAACGGTATCCTTACTGCGTTAGCCTGAAATGGGGACAACAAATGAGCATCGACCGCTGACCATATTCACAACGCGGGATTTTATCAATTTGTCGTCGGTCAATCCTTCGGGACATTGACCCGTAACGGTAGGAGAGCCCTTGGGCATTGTATCCAGGCTGTTATTGGGGGTCCCTCCAAACATGACCAGTCATCCGGAACGTTGGCCCAGGATGGTAGGTGAGCCAATGCGGCATGAGACCAGACCGTTAGGGGGTTCCTTCAAGCATGAATGAGGACAAGGGTCCGAATAAGGGGTACACAAAGCGTGGAACATGGAGTGGTGGTTTGTTCAAACAGAATCCAACACTTCGGTAGTTGCACCACTATGGTGGGAGTACGCCAGATGGGTGCATCGGCCTGATCACGAATCATTCTTTCTTCCAGATAGGGCCTCTCTGGTGAGGGCTGGAAAATGGGAGGAACAAGGTTTCGTGATTCCAGGGGCTGAACCCTAGGCGAAATGCCTGGGTGTCTCTACGTATCACACGTGATGATGGGAATCAAGCCACACGTAGTTCTGGAAGTGCAGTTTAACATCGTGTGGGACGGGGAGGGGCCTAACCGTGTTGGTACACATCCTGCCAAAACTACTAAGCCCACGTGAGTCGTACTCTGTGTGGGAAACAAGCAGTAGTGGTGGGAATTTCCCGACACAAAGGGGGCTAGTTAGGACAAAGGGACACTCGGTGACTACCGGACCAATGACACTAACACGATCATTTAGCGCACCTAGATGCGCTAAGAGAAAGAGCCGAGTATGACGGAATTCCACTTGAACATGAGGAAGTGGAAATGCGTGAATCATGGTGCTCGAGATTCAGATCACAATGATGGTGGCGTGACGATGGAGGATTACTGCTGACCATGTTCGCAACACAGCATCCTGATGCGTTAGCCTGAAATGGGGACAAACAAATGAGGGTCGACCGTTGACCATGTTCGAAACATGGGACCATGTCACAAATGTTATCCGATATCCGTAGGGACGTTGGCCCGAAACGATTGAAGGGCCCTTAGGTCCAGCATTCATGGAGAGACCTTAAGCTTAGTATCCACGTCGTCTGAGGGACCTTTTGGATGTGGAAGAGGATGAGGATCCAAATAGCGAGCTGATGAAGCTTGGTCATGGGATGAGGGGAATGCTCCTGTGAAAATCCCACGCTTCGGGCTCTTTGTCAAAACACATCTGAATACGGCAACGAAACGTATTAGAGAGAGGGAGAAGATTCCTTTCCCTTGGGATGATCTTAGTTTAGGGTCATAAGATTCGGACCATGGATGGGAAAAGGGATCAGGGGACGCATGACATCAAAATTTTACGTGAATGAGGACATAGTCCTACTTACCATGCGTTCTCTGGGGAAATGCTCGAGTCGAGGGACCGAACACCAGGGTTAGGCTGGGCCCGCGGGGAAGTACCCGGGCGCTCCTACGTATATCATAAGGATGAGAATCAAGCCATACGTAGTTCTGGAAGTGACATGGTAGGATACCAGTGCCAGGGGAAAAGGGGAGTGTGGGCGTGGCCCTTGCACTAAAGAAGCAGAATTTGATGTATCTTGTTTGTTCTTTAAGGAGAAGGGTTTTTTTTGTGAAGCGACCGGCCTAGAACAGTAGGTCGTGATGTCGCCACAAGAATCAAGCCACGATGGGCGTTGAAAAATGGCATGGCACATGACCAATACCCAACGTGATGCCCTTTACAACGAGGTCACCACAATGCGGTGCCGTTTTTCGTCGTGCGGCCAGGACGATAATGTCACAGTTTAGGGTCGTATGATAGGACCAAGCATGCATTTTATCGTCATGCAGCGCAGACGTAGCAGAGACGATGCTAGGAAGGAAATGTGCGCAGTGTTATAAAACACGATTGACGGAGACATGATCCCACATCAGATTGTACGCCATCCGGAGAGGGAAACCTTAGGCCGAGGGGCCTACACAGAGGTGAAACAGGGAGAGAGACTGGCTTCCTGAATTGGTTGTACCTAGAGACAGGGCATCTGGGCGGTCCTACGTATCCCACGAGGATGGGAATTTGAACGTAGTCCCGAATGGGTCTTAGTTTATGGTCTTAGAGCTCGGACCATGGGAGTCCCAAAGGACGCCAGATTGCAGCTTTGTCCCCCTAGCATGCAAAGGTGCACTGAGGGATAGCGCCAAAAGTGTCGAGATTCCACCTGGACATGATGGGGTGGAAAATGATGTGAATCATGCAACCAACATTCAAGGACTGAAGGGGCTGGCGTGACGACAGAGGATTACTGCTAACCATGTTCGCAACACAGCATCCTATCGCGTTAGCCTGAAATGAGGACTAATCAAAACGAGCATCGACCACTGACCATATTCGCAACGTGGGATTTTATCGATTTTTTGTCCGAAACCCTGGGGGGCGTTGGCCCGTATCAGTAGGAGAGCCCTTAGGCGTAGTATCCAGGCCGTTCTTGGGGGTCCCTCCGGGTGTGAAAGATGATGGAAGTCCGAATAGAGGGGAACACGAAGCTTGACAAGTGGAAGGAACTTGATCAAGTTGAATCTGAAACTCTTGGTCTTAGACTACAGTGCTCTTAATACATGGGTGAACCACTGCAAGGAGTCAAGGGACTCAACTTTGAGGGTGACCGAGAGATGGCAGGTCCCCGGGGGAAGGGGGCACGGTGCCCAAAACCTTGTATCATACCTACACATCCCCCTTCTGGAGTGGGATAAACCAAGTGGCCTAGGTGACTGGGAGATCAGGAGATCACCATGAGGTGGGGCTGGACCCGAATCTTAAACATCTAGGTGGTCCTACGTATCCCATTAGGATGGGAATCAAGCCACACATAGTTCTGAAGGGTGCCTTTTAACGTCATGCAGGACAGGGAATAGGAGGACTGAACCTCAGAATGGGGGCGTGCGTGGTGCAGTAGTTGCAAACCCGACGTGAATGAGGACGTAGTCCTACACTGCGCCACGCAGCCCTGTGATCAGGGTCCTGAAGGCAGGATTAGAGAGGTAAATTTGCTGAACTCAAGCTGGGTCCGAAGACAAGGGGTCTTGAACGTAGTTCCAGATGTGAGTCTTAGTTTATGGTCATAGAGCTCGGACCGTGGATGGTGACAACTCCCGAGTAAGCACAGATGTTAACCCAATCCCTAAGCCCACGTGAGATAAACTCGGTGTGGGAAACAAGGGGGGTATCCCCATTGCAATACTTGGGGCGTCCATCAAAGGGGAGTCAGCAGAGAGTTCCGAAAGACACTTTTGACGTAGTTTGTTCCTCCAACGCGCAGATGTGCACGGGGGAAAAGTACAAAGAGTCCCGAGACACTACTTCGACATGATGAAGTGATGAAGGGTGTGAATTGTGTACCCGGCATTTGGGCTTAATGGTTTAGCGTGGCGATAGAGGAATACTGTTAACCACGGTGGAAACACAGCGTTCATATCGCGTTAGCCTGAGGTGGGAACAACAAACGAGCATCGACCGCTGACCGTATTCGCAACGCTGGATTTTATCGATTGTTTTCCGAAACCCTCGGGGGAGTTGGCCCGTATCGGTAGGAGAGCCCTTGGGCGTTGTATCCAGGCCATTCTTGAGGGTCCCTCCGGTTGTGAAAGATGATGAAAGCCCTGATGCGAGGATACGCAAAGCCTGGAAAGCGGGTGCGGACGTGTCCGAGTAAAGATTGGCATTCCAGGTAATAAACCAGAGTACTCTTAAGCACATTGGTGAACCGCCGAAAAACGGGATCAACGAAACAGCTCAGTAGGGGGGATCATGGCATGGTCATTACGAGATCGTCGTGAATGAGGACTTAATCCCACACCACACCATATGGTCCCTCATGGAGGAAGGATGGGCCAAGGGGCCAAGATGGGATGACGATTCCCGAGAGATGGGGCTGGACCTGAATCTTGGACATCCAGGTGGTCCTACGTATCCCATTAGGATGGGAATCAAGCCACACGTAGTTCTTGAAGTGTAGTTTAACGTCATGCAGGACGAGGGGGGGGAGTAATATACTCGGAAACAAGGGAGGTGTGCGGTATGGAGAAGAAGCCGACGTGAATGAGGACGTAGTCCTACACCGCGCCACGCAGCCCTGGGTAAGAGGGGGCCTGGGCCGTGGCCCGGAAAGGCCAAGAGGCCTAAGGTCAGGCATCAGTCAAGGAGTCCTGACTGGCTTGCAGTTTAACGTCTTACATGAGGACGAGGGGCCAGGGGCCCAAGGAGGCCAAGGGGCCTGAGGCTGGGCCTCGCAAGGGGGGTCGTACGTCATGGTACATGATCCCGACGTGAATGAGGACGTAGTCCTACATCACACCGTACACCCTTATGAGGAATCCTGGGCCGTGGCCCGGAGAGAAGGGGAAGTTATTAGTCAGAAAGGCCTGACCGGTTTGCAGTTTAACGTCTTACATGTGGACGAGGGTCGGGGACCCGAGGAGGCCAAGGGGCCTGAGGCTGGGCCTCGTAAGGGGAGTCGTATGACATGGTACGTGATCCCGACATGAATGAGGACGTAGTCCTACACCACACCGTACATTCTAGGTGAGAAATTGGGGAGAAGTCCCCGGGGGCCTAAGATCAGGCATCAGTCAGGAAGGCCTGACTGGTTTGTAGTTTAACGTCTTACATGAGGACGAGGGTTGGGGACCCGAAAAGGCCAAGGGGCCTGAGGCTGGGCCCCGCAAGGGTGGTCGTACGGCATGGTACATGATCCCGACGTGAATGAGGATGTAGTCCTACACCACACCGTACACTCCTATGAGGAATCGGGGCCGTGGGCCCGATCGCTAGCACCACCTGGGGGAAGTTCGTCACCTCGGGATGGGGCAGAATGAATCAATGTTCTTGGTGCCTGGGACATCTTGGGATGGACCCGAAAATCCAGGAAACTGTTGACCATATTAGAAACACAACGTTCCTATGGTGACCCGCATGGGGGCAACAAATGAGCGTCGAACGCTAACCAAATTCGTAACGCGAGACTTGTATCGATTTGTTGCTTGAAAACCCTCGGGGGCGTCGGCCCGTATCGGTAGGAGAGCCCTTGGGCATTGTATCCAGGCCGTTATCGGGGGTCCCTCCGGGTGTGAAAGGTGCCAGAATCCCAGTCATGGAGTGGGTGAAGCTTAGTTTCATCCATCCACGAAAGGGGCAAACACCTCTAGGGGGAATGTGCAGCCGGGTCGAGGCTTGCTCTACGTGGGTCGGGGCAAAAGTGTGCACCCTACCATGTCTTGACCCGAGGGGAAGATTTTGGCTTTTGGGCTGGGCCAATGGACGAAATGTCTGGGCGTTCCTACGTATCTCATAAGGATGAGAATCAAGCCATACGTAGTTCTTGAAGTGCAGTTTAACGTCATGCAGGACGATGGGAAGCACCTCATTTGGGGATATGTACGGTACGACAAGTAATCCGACATGAATGAGGACGTATTCCTACACCATACCGTACAACCCCGCAAGAGGGTAAGTCGGGAAGAAAAAGAAAGGGGGGGCCTAGGGGCCAAACCGCGGTCAAGGAGACCTGACTGGATTGCAGTTTAACGTCTTGCAGTAAGGACGGGGCCGGGGGCCCGAGGAGGCCAAGGGGCCTGAGGCCGAGCCTCGTAGAGGGGGGGCGTACGACATGTTACATGATCCCGACGTGAATGAGGACGTAGTCCTACACCACACCGTACACCCCTGGTAAGAGATTGGGAGGATAGGTCTGAGAAGGCCAGGGGGCCTAAAGTCAGGTATCAGTCAAGAAGGCCTGACTGGCTTGCAGTTTTAACATCTTGCAGTAAGGACGGGGATGCAGTTTTAGGGTCGTGCAGGACCTTTTGTAGTTTAGGGTCGTGCTGGACCTTCTCGCAGTTTAGAGTCATGCAGGACCCTCTTGCAGTTTAGAGTCGTGCAGGACCCTCTCGCAGTTTAGGGTTATGCAGGACCACTTTTGCCCTAGGCAAAGTATCGCTTGAGGAATTTGGCATTGGTAGGAGGGGTTATACGCTCTCCATCCGTGGTCACCAAAGAGTATGCTCCATTGGGGTAAACCTTATGGATGATATAAGGCCCTTCCCATTTGGGTTCTAACATGGGTGGTTTCCTACCGGGAATGATTGGCTCTCGAAGGGCCAATACCAGGTCACCCTGTAGAAAAGAGCGGAGACGAACCTTCTTGTCAAAGGCTCTCGCTATCTTGTCCTGATGTCTTTCCAGATTGTGCAGGGCACGGAGCCGGTTCTCATCTAGTGCTTCCAACTCAGCTAGACGGATCTCGGCTACCTCATCTGATGTCTGGTGATCATAAACTGCAGTGCGCAGCGACGACAGCTGGATCTCAATGGGTAGGATGGCCTCAGCTCTATACACCAGGGAATATGGGGTCACCTGGGTAGAGTTGCGAGTCATCGTCCGGTAAGCCCAGAGGGCGTTGGGGAGCTTGTCCGGCCATCTCTTCTTGTTTTGACCAACCATCTTCTGCAGAATGTTAGAGAGGGTCTTGTAGAATGACTCGATCTGTCCATTCGCCTGCGCGTGGTAGCGGGAGGTATGGTTCGACCGGATGTCATACTTAGCGTACAATTTCTTTAATTCAGCTGCTCGGAAGTTGGTGCCGTTATCGGGGAGGACAGCGTGAGGGACTCCAAACCGGTGGATAATGTTGGAGCTCACAAAGTCAACGATGGAATGGGCCTTGACCTCTTTGAGCGGAACTGCTTCTGCCCACTTGGAGAAGAAATCTGTAGCAGTCAGGATGAACCTGCACTGGCGGGCTGTTGCCGACGGATACGGTCCCACTACATCAAGTCCCCATACCACAAATGGCCAAGAGTACTTGGTGGGGTGGAGGGGTTCTGGTGGCCGATGCAAAAAAGTTGGCGTGTACTTGGCACACGTGGCATCTCTTGGCGTATCCAATACAATCGTGGATCATGGAGGGCCAGAAGTACCCTAACCTCCGGATTTGCTGCGACAGCTTCGGCCCATCTTGATGGGCGCCACAGGAACCGGCGTGAACCTCTTGCATAACATGAGGTATTTCTACTCCTTGGATGCAACGGAGGAGGACACCATCGAAACTCCGTTTATAGAGGGTCTTCTCAAGACTGGGGCCGCTCTGGAGGGTAAATTGCAGCGCGCGGCGTCAGATTCGCTCGCGTTCGGCCCGGTCGTCCAGGAGCTGACCATTTTTGAGATACTCGACAAAAGGTGCTCTCCAGTCGGGGGTGGTTTCAACCACTGCATCTGACGAACCCGGGACTCCCGATATGGAGGGTCCGGCAGTGAGATGACTTACCCGCAGGCTATCACGGTCCTCTTGGGTGACGAGAGCAATGACTCTCCGGTGAGCCACGTGTATGACCAAATCATCTTGCTCGGGTTCTGCAAGTGACATGGCTAAGCCAGCCAGGGCGTCCGCTTGTCCGTTCTGCGATCGTGGGACATGGGTAACCTCTGGCCGAGGAGAGAACTGGGCCATTAAGAGGAGGGTGTACTCCAGCAACGGTGCAAGCTCTGGCTTCCTGACAACGTAGTCTCCATTAACCTGTCTGATTACCAGCTCGGAATCTCCCTTCACATGTAGATGGGGAACGTGGATCTCAAGGGCCAACTCGAGGCCGGTGATGAGAGCCTGGTACTCTGCCTCGTTGTTTGTACAACCTTCTGACAACAGGAACGAGTACGGCAGGACGGCTTGCGCCGGGTTAATGAAAACAATACCCAGACCCACTCTGTTGAGCTTGGGGTCGCTGAGCCTTCTACCGGTGGGGCTCCGGGAGGCGCCGTCGAAATGCATTTTCCAACATGGGATAGCATGATCGACTGAGAGGATCGTCTCGTCGGGGAAATCCAGGTCCAGGGATTGATCCGCGGAGGTTGGATGGGCAGCTAAAAAGTCTGCCAATGCATGTCCCTTAATGGCCTTCTGAGGTATAAACTTGATATAAAACTGCTGGAGAATCACCGCCCACCGTGCTAGTCGGCCAGTCAGCATGGGGTGGTTCAGGATGTACTTCAGCGGATCTACCCGAGAGATCAATTGTACCTCGTGGTGTTGCAGGTAGTGCCGCAACTTCTGCACAGTGAAGACGAGCGCAAGGCAGCTCTTTTCGATAGGGGAGTATCTGACCTCCGTATCGAGAAGCATGCGGCTGAGATAGTAGAGACTGTTCTCAGTGCCCTCTTTATTCTTCTGGGCGAGCAGCGCACCGAGGGATCTCTCCAGGGCGGTCACGTAAAGGACCAGCGGCTTTCTGGAGACTGGTGGCATCAAGACCGGAGGTTGGAGCAGATACTGCTTGATTTCCTCGAAGGTGGCCCGACACTCCTCATCCCATTCGTAGGCAGCGTCTTTCTTCATGAGCCGGGAAAAGGGCTTACACTTGCCAGCCAAATTCGCAATGAATCAGCGTATATAGGCTAAGTGTCCTTGAAGGCCTTGGAGCTCCCGAATGTTGCTCGGGGGAGGCATTTGGCTGATGGCCTTGATCTTCTCCGGGTCGATCTCGATACCTCGGTATCTGACAACAAAGCCTAGAATCTTCCCGGAGGTGACTCCGAAGGCACACTTCAGCGGGTTCATCTTCAGGTGACGGGAACGGAGGAAACTGAACACTTTCTCAAGGTCTTTTAGATGGTCCTGGCACTAGCGTGATTTGACTACAAGGTCATCCACGTAGCATTCCACCAATGTCCCGAGGATCGGTTTGAATATGCGATGCATGGCCCTCTGATAAGTGGCACCTGCATTCTTCAAACCGAATGGAATTACCTGGTAGCAAAAGATACCCTGGGGAGCCCTGAAGGCAGTGGACTCCTCGTCTTAGGTGGCCATCCGGATCTGGTTATACCCGGAATACCCATCCATGAAAGAGAGGGCATGGAATCCGGCCGTGGCGTCAATCAACAGCTCCGTCACCGGGAGTGGAAAGTCATCCTTTGGGTAGTGGCGATTAAGATCGTGGAAGTCGATACAGACTCTGATCTGCCCATTCTTCTTCCTGACTGGCACAATGTTGGCAAGACACTTGGGGTACTAGACCTCCTTGATGATGTTGGCTTTGATTAGTTTATCAACTTCGGCCTCAACCATAGCGCCATGGGAAGGGTGCATCTTCCTGGGAGACTGATTGAACCCACGATGTTTTGCTGGGAGGCCCAGACAGTGGACGACCACTTGGGGATCCAGCCCTGGAATCTGATCGTAACTCTAGGCAAACACATCACAGTGCTGTTTGAGGAAGTCTACATACTGTTGCCGCTCCTCGAGGGACATGGCCGCACTGATCAATGTGTGTCTTGGATCTGCCTCACTACCAAGGTTCACCTGTACCAGTTCATCAACTGTGGTAGAGACGCCTTCTTCAAAGGCTGGTGGAGCATCCTCCATGTCTTTATCCCCAGCCGTGGGGGGACTTCCTGCGACGGGAGATACTTCTGGGCTCTTGAAACCCGAGGGGCAGCTGGTGCCGGCTTGGGCAGCAGCGGTCATCACATCAGGAGACTCACTTGTCGTTGAGACCATAGTAATGAATGCATTTGATCCTATCCCATCTGGCCTTCGGCCTAAGGGGCCACGTTTGATGATATCAAAACAGTGGTGACGCGTCGGCCTGAGTCGGTTAATTCCAGCCCGGCGAAAGAGACACATATGGCGCACCGCCGTTGTCATCAGCTTGACGTCCATGTACCGTACAGGGGTAGGAGGTTCCGGGATGACCCGAGCCTGGTTGATGTAGGAGTACGAGGTGATTTTCCGCCATCGCTTGGACATGGGAACATGACTTCCTTGCGTACCCGAAACAACAAAACATTGTCCCATGTCGGGGGTCGTGGCCTCCAACCGGTGGATCGGGAGGATGTAGGCGTAGTCCATGCTTGCCCAGGGATCACTTGTGATCGGGGTAGGCACATCCTCGCTTACCAGGATTTGCTTGTCCTTACTTTTGTAATAACCCGCATCCAGATAGCAGGCCTCACAAGAAGCCAAAGGGGACGCGTCTCCTTGGAGAATGCCTACTCGACCGTTGAGCGAGTACTTAAGGCACTGGTGATACGACGAGGGGACCGCTGCATGCAGATGGAGCCATGGCCTACCCATCAATGCGTTGTAGGCGGTGTCCTGAGACACAACCATGAACTCAGTACTGGAAATTAAGCCACCGAACTGGGTCTTCAAGAGGATCTTGCCGACTGGGGTTTGCTCTGTCCTGTCATACCCCTGGATCCTGAGGTCAGAGGGAGTTAAATCACCTTCGGATAGACCCAGCTTTCGCAGCGTCCGGGTCGGAATTAAGTTGATTCCAGAACCCGTGTCAACGAGGCATTGGCGGACTTCCACATCGTTGAAGTGGCCAGTGATATACAATGGGCGAATGTTGCCCTGTAGAGGGGGGTCCTCATCTTCTCCGGAGAACGAGATAACCGCCTGACATTCGGTGTTTTCAATCATCTCGGTATGGAAGGCTTCCGCAGCTGCTACTTCCGTCTCGAACTGGAGGGGGCTCCTTAGGGCCTCTGCAAGTGCCTCGCGCATTTCAGATGACAGGAAAATGGCCTCGAGGATGGAAAGCCTCACCGGGATGCCGGCCAGATGCTTCAGAACATCATACTTTCGTGCCAAACATGAACCTCTTCTTACAGGAGGTCATTCGGCATTTGGATGCACAGCGGGTCCGGCTGGCTGAACCGGCGAGTAACTAGTACTGGGTACATCTTGCTGCCTACCAGTAAAAGCCTGAAGTGTAGTCGCCGGACTATGATCGGAGAGCGGAGGCTGGCCTGTCACCGGGCAAGACTGGCTGTGATACGAACGAGGCGGCTCCCCCCGATCCAGCAGCCCGAACGACGGTGGAGGTAGAGCCGAGGGTGCTGAATGGGTCTGTGCGTGCTGAGATCTACGTTGAGCCTGCTGCCTGGTCTCGGTAGCGTGCACGTCTTGGCCGTAAGTTCCTGCTGACGTACCTCGATGACCGGCGCGATTGCGATTCCGCTAACGTTGACGTCGGCTGGAAACGTTGGGGAGGTCTACCTGGGGTTCCCCCTCGTCGGGGGTCATATAGGGCTTTACCAGCTCCATGGTGTTTACTGAAGTGTACCCTTGACTGTCGCTCGAAGATTCATCCACCGCTGGGTGGATTCTGGGAGGAATGCCCATTTCGGGAGGCATAAAGTCACCGAGAGTGCGGGATGATGACGACACTGGCAGTGCACGTTGCTTCTTCTTGCGTCGCTGCTGCTTGCCCTTTTGTGCAGAGGTCGAATGTGAAGACGATTCTGAGGCACCGACTACTTCTTCTGAAGGTTCCGACTGCTTCAGGCATGCCCGGATGATACCCTGGGCACGGACGACGGTTTTTCGATCCATCCAGTTGTCGTATTTCTGGGACCCGCGGCTAGGGACCTGCTGCCACTCACCTTCGCCGTCGCTGCCGATTTCTGATCTCGCAAAGACGCCTGCCACTTGCGCTGGAGCTGGGCCCAACTTGACTATGTTGTTGTTGACCTGGTCCTGAAGCCAGTCTCTAAACACATAGCGTCGCTTGAGGGTGTGCCCCAGGATCCGATTGATAAGGGCAGTAGTTTGGGTGATCGGTGAGATGCGCCTCTTCCGGCCTTCTGCATTCAGGCAGACGCACAATCCCTTGGTCTAGAGCACTTCAGATGTAGCCAGGGACCTGATTTTCGTTGAACAAATAGGTCTGGTACCTTCTTTCTGGATAGGGGACCCTGGGGGCCTGGTCCTGTCGAGGGACCGGAGGGGCCTGCCGAGGAGGCGACGCCTGGTTGTCTTGCCTAGGTGGCGGTGGCGCATTGCGCGGGGGAACCTGTCGGTTCTGAGGCGGTCGCTGCTGGGCAGGAGCATGTGCTTGAGGTGGAGGACCTCTGCGGGGTTGCGGGGGTGGTGCTGCCGGCAGCAATTCCAGCCGCCTCGGGGCTTCTATTTGAGCCACCGCGGCGGGTTCATCCCTGGCGGCCCTCCTTGCTGGGATCATAGGGGGCAGCAAACGTGCCTGACTAGCCTGTTGCAGGGATTCCTCGAGGCGCTGGGCCTTATCTGAGAAATCTATGAACCCTCCAGGGTAGTTCTAGGTAATCAAGGAGGGTACCAGCTCTGTCTTGACGTTCCCCACACACATCGTCAGTAATTGCTCCTGAGTCAGTGGCATATCAAGGGAATACGTAAGTCCTTTCCACCGGGCGATGAAGTCTGCAACCCGCTCATCAGGCCTCTGTTTTCACTTAAAGAGGTCCGCAATGCTGGTCTTTCGCGTGGTGGAGCTGAACTGGTATAAGAACTGCCGGCGAAGATCCTCCCAACCGGTCACCGGTCCGATAGGGAGCTGGCTGTACCAGACGAATGCCGGACCTTCCAATGTCTGTACAAAACATCGGAGCTTGGTAGATTCTTGCTGAGCCGGGGTCCCCAACATGGGGCCACACCTGGAAGAGAAATGAGCAAAGTGCTGGGGTGGGTCCCCTATCCCGTTAAAATGCGAGAAAGTGGGGTTCCCAAAACCTGGAGGCGCGGGCATATCATCCACCCACGCGGGATAAGGCTTGCCATCTGGTGGGACCGCCACCTGCCGTGTTTCCAACGCCTCGAGGCGGGCTGTGAGTGCCGCAATAAGGTCCTCCAGGTGGGGTTCGCTGTCTTGACGGGGATCCCTAACCACAAGCGCATTTCCAGGTTCTTCAACATGGTAGACGGCTTCGGCTGCTCGTGGGTCGACTGGCTGGACGACCTGCTGGGCGATTGGGGGAACCCGGGTCGGATTCTTCAGATTGCCCCGTCACTCAGGGGGGTTTGGAGAGACGTATCGCACCCTCTTGCCGTATGTTCCAGCTTCCGCCCTGTCCGCGGCAGTAGCATGATCAGGGTTTCTCGGAGGCATCTTGCCGGGGGGAAGTTGTTCCTGCCCCTGCTGCCCCAGCCTGGGATTACCATAGTCGGGTCGTCGCTCTGCGGCGCGTTCAGCCAAGAGTTCGTCAACCAGCCTCTTCTGCTCAGCAAGCTGCTGGCGTAACGTGGCCTTCTCAGGATCTTCGTCCGTTTTCTGCACAGAGGCGGACGGGTCGGAGTGCTTGACTATCCCGACGTGCTCCTTACCCTTGCCAGTGCTTCGACCGAGTGTCAGCGACTCGGTGGGTATGGGGAGGCCTAGCAGGTTCCTCTGATGACGGGTAACTCTCCCGGACGGGTCGAGAACCGGCGGTACGCCCTCGGATGGTAAGTCTCCATCAAGGAACTCAAGCTCATCTTCCTTATCCACAATGTCGGCCATGTGGACTGTGACCCCTCTTGAGGGCATATCCTCAATGTCGCATAGCGAATTGGGCTGTCGTCGGATAGGGTTGAAGAGGAGAGCGGCATAGCATCCCCAACCACGGCCTTGCACATGGGGGGTGGCTTCCCTGACGATTCTGCGGAGTGCTTTAAGACTCTGAACGCATTTTTGTTGAAGGGCGCTCTGGTGGCCTGGCGACTCAGGGTGCTGGGCTGCAAGAAGTGCGGCTGCATCGATCAGGCAGCATTGCTCGCCGATTTCTTTGAAGTGCTCACGACTTCTGGGGTACACCACCCGTTCAAAACAGAGGCGTAAGTGTGTCGCCCACAGGGTTCGACAAAGGCACCCCACATTTTCAGGGGTAAGAGACTCTGGTACGTGGAAATTCAGTGCCGCCGTCGGCCAGAACTTCTCCGGGAAGTAATCCGCTGTAAGGATACTCCAGAAGCTCCTAGGCTCGGACTCAGGGTCTGGCCCTGTGTTGCCCCACTCGTCAACCGGGGCGGCTGAGGAACCGGAAGCGGTACCGAGGCGGACCTTTGGGATAATAAGCTCGGCGGTGGAGAATAAAGCAAACGAGCTGACTGGCCGCCGAATTCCGGGCCATCCTCCGAAGAGTGAGGTGACCTGGCCACGATGTCACGATACGACGGGCTAATAATCACAGCTTCCGGAACAGGAGCCGCGGCTACCGACGACGGGTCGTGTCATCGCTCTACCATCGTGGGCCCCCAAAATAACTCTACGCGATCCCTGGTAGAGGTAGAGGGCTCTTCTGGTGACAGGGGCGATGATTGTGTGGCAGAGACCTGCGGAATTCCCAGGATTTCTTCCTCCTGGATATACCTGCGGAGAGAGACGGGAATCCGGTGGGCCTCAAATTCTGGGAGAACGAGGCTGATGCGTCTGGTTCCTGCCCCAGTCCTTGATACGGAGGAGTTGGGAGAAGGTTCCATCGCTGAATCTCATTCCGCTTCCGAATCGGAGAAGCGGGCAGGTTTGATCTCCACCTGGGCCTTCCCAGGATTCTTCTTGTGGCGGTGACGACCCGCTCTTCTGCCCCTGGGTGGCTCTTCGGGACAGGGTTGACCCCTATCAGGCAGCCTTGGGGCGGCGCTGGCGCCGTGGCGGAGTGGGCCCCCACTCGAGACAGCCAGGGTGTGAGGGGCACCAGGGAAAATGTCAAAGGGTACATGGGGAGGACCTCCATGAACAGTACCCATGTGGGCTGGGCCTCTGTTTGAACTGGCAGGAGCATGGGGAAGACCTCCATGGTCGATGTGAGTGGATCGAGGAGGACCTTCGCCGGTTTCAGAGAGGACGTAGGGAGGCCCCCCACGTTGGAGGAGGACCGGATGGACGGTGACTTCAGCAGGATGAACTTCAAACCCTGTACAGCGGGCGCGAGAAATGTTTCCGCGCTGAGCGCCACCGCCGCGGGGCAGGTCTTCCTACAGGATGGGGGAAGCACGAGGCATGCCTCCATGACGAACCTCGTAGTAGGGAAGGACCACGCTCTGTGGAGTAGTGGTACGGGGAGGACCTCCGTACGGGGTGGCATCACCGCGGGCTAGCTCGCGGCGATCATCACTGGGGCCTGCAACCCGGAGAGTCAACCCAGCCTGCCCATGGGGTGGTTGGGGTCTCAATCTTGGTTGGGCGAAGGGGTGCCCCTGCTCAATGTACGCGGGGGCTTCATAATGTACGTCGGCGGTGGCTTGGGCCACTGTAGCTGTCGACGTGGATGCACCTGAGCGAGCGTCCTCAACCCGGGCCCGGCGCTGACGTTGGGTCAGGCGAGCCGGTGCAGGTGGTGCAGGGACGTAGTCTGCCTGCTCTTCCTGCGGGGCCGGACGGCGGCGCTGACGCGGCCGGACGGGAGCTCTCGCCTGGGGGCCCCGGGTCGGGGCCCTGAGCGGACTGAGCCGGACGACGCCTACCTCTTCAGCGTAAGGCGAAGAGTCGTCAAGGCGTTCCGGGGATAGGCTCCCGAAACGGTTGAATGTCAGGGTGGGGAGCAGGGGCTCCCTGCGCGGCCTATTAGGGGCGGCGTTGATGGCGGGGCCTGGAGGCCTCTAGGTCCAGGCGGGCCATATCCCCGGTTGGGATGACCCCTTCTTCCTCATACCTGCGCACGAGGCTGTTGATCACCCTTCATTGGATGATCTATGATGGGGAAAGGGGACGTGGGCATCCCATATTCCGTGACGTGGCAGCCATCGTGGCGGTAGTAGCGCCATGTGGAGTGGCCGTCGTGGTGTTGCCCCTACCCCTGCGCGGGCGAGGAGCGGATGGTGACCGCATCTCCGAAATAGCAACCTGGTTCCTGGGAAGCGAAGGGATCAACTCATCAGTACTGATAGGAAAAGGATTGACAACCAGTGCCCAGCGTTCTTCCATCCTCCATGTCTGTGAGAAGGATCCACGCCAACACACTGCAAAGCGGAGTGCCCTACGTTCTACTACCCCGACTTCCGGTGAGTTTCACGACAGGCCCGCTATTTGCTTGGCGGGACCAGGCACCAGATATATGGATCTGGTGACATGTCAATCTACTGGTGTCTCGAACGCTACTAATCTCCATATTGAGGAGAATAATTTAACGTCGGGTTCACCATTTCTGTTTCCGACGCTTTCGCCGGGGCGCGCGCATCCGTCTGCGGAGGACGCGCGGCTTTGTTGCCCCGCATTCCCGCTTTCCAAAGGCGGGCGGCATTCGCTCCTTATTTAGGGACGTCTGCTCCTTGATCGAAACGGGATGATGGGATGTCGGTTCTTCCTCTTGTGGATTCCTCCTCAGAACTCATCACCTAGTCCAGGTCTCCATTATAGATTTAATACGTAGTTCGTGAAACTCTTCCCAGTGCCATGTTTCCATGGACACCGGTTAATTACACTGATTCTGTCGGGACATTCCAAAGGGTCCAGTCAGGGCAACAACCTTCGGTCAGGGGAGTAGTCACGTTGAGGCATCAGTAGCGTGTCTGGATGCTGGGGTACCTGGCATGTCTGTCTGTTATCATTGATCACAACGCTTCTCGAGGGCGTGGAAGCCCGAGGCATCCCACATCGGGCGCGGGGAGTTACATGTCGTAGACACATATCTGAGGTTTTCCTCAGCTTCCCGTGCTCAACACAGGGTATGCCGTGAGTTTAACGTCCAGTGGAGATGGATCAACCCAACCATAGCATTAGCTGGGATAAATCGGATTGAGGGATCCTCCTTGAAGGGATATCGACACCGGGGCTAGCCCGTGGGCGACAGTGAATGGAGTATAAGGAGAGTGAAGTGGAACCATCGCAGAGGGGCGACAGTGAAGTTGGGCTTGAGCCTTGACGAGGCTTCCTACGTATCCCCGTGGCAGGGAATCAAAGTCCGCGTAGTTCGGGATGGTGCCGGTAAACCGACGTGAAGCTGGACCTTGGCCTGATGAATGTCATCAGCATACCGACGTGAAGATGGACCTTGGTCCGATGGGAGTTGGGCTTGAACCTCTGGGAGGATTCCTACGTACCATGCCTTGACATGGATCAAAGACCTCGTAGTTCAAATGGGGATTTGTCGGTGAACCGACGTGAAAGTAGACCTTGGTCCACTATTGGTGGGATTGAACCTCATAAAGGCTTCCTACGTACCATGCCTTGACATGGATCAAAGACCTCGTAGTTCAAATGGGGTTGGGTCGTAATGGCTTACCACTAGACCAGAATGTAGTTTAATTTCATGCCGGATGAAGATGGGACCCGACGTGAAGAAACGACGGGTGGGTGTGTCGGTGGACCGACGTGAAAGTAGACCTTGGTCCACTATTGGTGGGCTTGAACCTCATAAAGGCTTCCTACGTACCATGACTTGACATGGATCAAAGACCTCGTATTTCAAATGGGATTGGGTCGCAATGGCTTACCACTGGACCAGAATGTAGTTTAACGTCATGCCGGACGAAGATGGGACCCGACGTGAAGAAACGACGGGTGGTTGTGTCGGTGGACCGACATGAAAGTAGACCTTGGTCCACTATTGGTGGGATTGAACCTCATGGAGGCTTCCTACGTACCATGCCTTGACATGGATCAAAGACCTCGTAGTTAGGGGTGGTCACAACGGCCTGCCGTCGGACGGGAATTGCAGTTTAGCGTCGTGCTAGACGTGGGTGTGCGGTTTAACGTCATGCTGGACGTAGGTAGAACACGACGTGAATTGGGTGATGGGTGGGCTTGAACCTCATGGAGGCTTCTTACGTACCATGCCTTAACACGGATCAAAGTCCCCGTAGTTCAAATGGGTTTGTCGGTGAACCGACGTGAATGTGGACCTTGCTCCACTATTGGTGGGCTTGAACCTCGTGGAGACTTCTTACGTACCATGCCTTGACATGGATCAAAGACCTCATAGTTCAAATGGTGGGTTTTTGTCGGGGAACCGACGTGAAAGTAGACCATGGTCCACTGTTGGTGGGCTTGAACCTCGTGGAGGATTCCTACGTACCATGCCTTGACATGGATCAAAGACCTCGTAGTTCGGAGAATACAGTTTAACGTCATGCGGGACGATAGTGAACCCTGACGTGAATAAACGACGGGTGGGCTTGAACCTCATGGAGGGTTCCTATGTACCATGCCTTAACATGGATCAAAGACCTCGTAGTTCGGAGAATACAGTTTAACATCATGCGGGACGATAGTGAACCCTGACGTGAATAAACGACGGGTGGACTTGAACCTCATGGAGGCTTCCTACGTACCATGCCTTGACATGGATCAAAGACCTCATTGTTCGGAGGGGGCGGTCAGGGTCGGTGCTCACTCTAAGCCCACGTGAGTCATGCTCGGTGTGAGAAACAAGAGGTTGCAAGGACCTGACGATCACGTCGCGAAGGGTGCGTTCGTGAGAAGCGAAGAGGGGCTTACGCGTTGGGCGGCCCATGGTGTTGGGACTTACTCCAGGATGGAGGCCCATAGGGAGGTGCCTCGTTCCCTATCACGTCCTCCACCGACCTTGGTAGTGGGGAAGTACGAAGATGCACGGGTGCAATCATCCGTACCAAAGGTTTGGGGCTTACGCTCTGAGGCGGCCCTTCCCCTGCGAACATACACCACTCCGACAAGGAGGATCTCATTCCATGTGCGGAAGAGTTCCATTCCCGTGGAGACGAGTGGTGTAAAGAATGTTCGAGCTGGGGGGACCCTTCGTGAGGGAGACGAGGTTGGGTCACAGTTTAACGTCATGTGTTGAGGACGTGGTGCTTGGCAGTTTAACGTCCTGCAGCTCGGACGAGGTGGGTTCATTCCACACCCCTAGGACTTACATAACCGGTACCCTCTGGTCCTTGGGGAAGGGATGGTGCCGGTAAGGCCATGGTAAAGGGGGGTCGTGGGACGAACCATTGAGGGGTCCACGTTAGCATGGCTATGCGAAGAAGCAATAGCCGTTAGCGTGCCTATGCGAAGAAGCATTAGGCGAAGAGACGCTACGGGTGATATTGTCCATGGGACTTTCAAATCACATCGTGCAAACCTGGAGGGCCGCACGGGAAAAGGAATTGCTAAGCAGAGGAGTGTGCTTTGCGAAGTGGGGTGCCTTGGCCTTAGCATGGGGCATTGGTGTGAGTGGGAGGTGCTTCGCGAAGTGGAACAGTGTTCGCGGAGCACTGCCTCGCGAAGAATGGGTGCCTCGCGAAACAGGGTCCTGCGAAGCAGTGTGCTTCGCGAAGTGGAGCGGTCCTGCCTTAGCATAGGGATCACTCTTATGGGTTGGGTGTTTCGCGAAGCACAAGTGCTCCGCGGCTGCCCGGGTTCCCTTGGAAATCCCCTTCCTTCGCGAACTCCCTTGAGCTTCGCGAAGGGCATCCCTCTCGGAAGAGGGGCTCAAAACGAGACAAAGCAGAGTCGTCTCGCGAAGTAGAAATACCTCGCGGAGCTCATGATTCCCGGGGCAAAGCGTGCTTCGCGATTCGGGATAGGAGAAGCCGAAAGGTCGGATTGTCCATCCTGGGACTCAGGGGGAGTCCAGTATTTATAGGGAAGGGGCGCCGCGAAGCAGGGCTCGCGCGCCGCCTCCGGTGCTTCGCGGCGCGCTCACGGACGTCAAACGGGTTCGCGGAGGATTACCGCCTATGGGGCTTCGCGGCGGCTCACGAACGTCAAACGGGCTCGCGGAGGATTACCGCCTCTGGGGCTTCGCGGCTCCTCCATGGTAGGGGCGCTTTGCGGCGGGGCTTCGCGGCTGTGCTTCGCGGCTGTGCTTCGTGCGGCAGCGCGCCGGCTGTCTTTTTCGTTCTTTCCTTTCGGGCCACATTTTTGGCGCCAACAAGTACATTTAAAGTATTGTTAAAAAAACATATCATTTAAAAAACCATGAAAATATTACATAACCATTTTATATTTATAGTTACTTATACATAGATAATGTATTTCATATATATAAACATTGATATTTTGATGTTAATTTTATATAGGTTCTTATTCTTTAGATTTATTCATATTGTTATGTGAACTTATTGTAGCCTTATCATAGAAACTCCAGACTATTAAACTTCTTAAACCATCATGTGAAAACTTATATATTTAGATAAAAAATAATACTTCTATGAAATTATATAAAAAATTTCTCATATCCTATATAAGAGACACTAAACTATAAGCTAATTGAACATCATTAATATTCATAGAAAAATATATGAGACAACATATGGAATATGATATATCTCAAACATTAAATCTCTCTATTCATAGATAAGTTCATCATCACAAATTAATATTTAATTTATTACTCATTGAAAAAAAATACAACCATCTTCATCACAATGTAATGGAAAATTCAATTTACCCCTTGTATTTTTAAGACCACATAATTAATTATAAAAAATATATATTTTACTTAACATAAATCTCCCCCATATTTAAAATAAGTAAAATGTATTATAATTAGTGTGTCTCTTTAATTAATATACACTAATCCAACATGAGTAATTAATAGATTTCAAAACAAGGGTGACTAATATATTAATCACCCCTTTAATTGATCAACAATATAGTTCTCACATTCATCATATTTTCATGTAATCAAACCATTTTATTTCGATTGCTTTACACAATAATTTATTCATTAAAAAGGGGAAAAATATAACAAATATACACTAAAAATTATATTTTTACTAATTTTATATGATTCATCAATTCATCTCCCCTTTATGGGTAACCTCAAAAAAATATTCAACATGGATGATCTATTTTTATTTAAAAAGTATAAAAATATTCAAAAATAGTACAGAATACATTATGGGATATTATTTTTATTACCATATTATAGAAATATTATTGTTCTATATTAATTTCCTAAAACTATGATGTTCTTTAACTATATGACAATAAATTTCTTATATGAAAAATATAAACACAGATATGTGAATAAGTTGGTTTTTATATAGATCCTTAGTAAGAACAATAAGTTTTATAGTTGATTTAACACCAAATAAATCGTTTATTTAGATTTTTATTTTATAAAAAAGTTTATTCTTGATCATTTCATTTTCCAGAATATAATCTTCGTTGTAAAAAAGTTTGCATTTTGACTTAATTAATCTCCTTATTTAAAATATACATTTTCATATTTTTAAGAATGGTAAATCTATTATTTTATTTAATATTTTTATTTTTTCATATATGCAAATATTCTGGATGAATTGTCAATCATTCTCTTAGAATCTCTCAATATTTATTGTATAGGTTAAATAAATTCTTACAATATTTTCCCTCCTTTTTTTTAAAATATCATATGAAATTCATGTTCTTATTCATTATCATTGTTCTCATCCATCATGATAATACTTTTATTAATTTTTTTTATTTCATTTCTTTTTTATTTTATATTTCATCCTTAAATAGTCGTTTTCATGAAATATTTATAGTGGTCCATGTTAGGTTCCACTCTTCAATTGTAGAATATATTAGTCATTGTTTATAATAAAGAATCAACCTCAATCTTATTTTGTGTTTCTTTTCAGCATATTATTTTTTCACACATCCCAATACTTGATTACATTTACTATTTTATTTAAGAACCACATTTTGATATCATCCATCTTTAAAAGATTATAGTAGAAGCTTCATGTATTTAAGAAAGTTTATTTTATCATAATGTTAATTATTATTGATACTTTCTTAAAATTACATAATAAATTAAAATATAATATATATATATATTTATTTAATTATCTCACTCTTCTTATGTTTACTATTCCAAAAATTCTAAATATTATTCCCAAATTCGTAATTTATTTATTATGATATTTGTTATTTACCCAAGAGTTTCCATATTTTTAATTATTGATACTCTTAATGCATAAACCCACAAATGTTACTTTCTTTAACATATTTTTGTTATTTATTCTTCATTGAGTTCAAAGGGTTATGGTGTTACGATTTTTATTATTTTGTCTATTTATAGGTATATATATTTATGTTATGTATTTTTTAAACCATAGTAGTAGAAAATGTACACCATTGATAGTTGTGTATAAAGGCAATCACATGGTTGGTTCATAGTTAAGGAAAAAGTATGAGAAAATCCTTCCAACTCTACTATTTTCATGATAAATAGTTTTACTATCTACGAACAACTAGGTAAACTATGTGAGGTAATCATGAAACCATCCCGAGGTAAGGTATTTTTTTTATTTTAGCATTTTTTTTGGAAGTTACTCCCAAATAATTCTTACTCAAACTCATCCATCCAAGGAACCTCCCAAGGAGTTCTCTCCCTTGTCTCTGCACCTCCAAGGATGATTTAGAGTGATTATTGGGGGTTTCATCATCTAGATCAATAGATATGGGATTTTAATTACCTCTCATCTCAGTTTATTTCCTTTAAAATATTTCCACTAACCCTATCTGTATGTCTTGAATTTAAAGTTAAAATTTTCATTAAAATTAATGTTTTGGTTTTAAAGGCTGTAAGCTGTGTTTTAATGATAATAATTTTGATTTCTATAATAGAAGACATGAATCTCCCTCTTGAGGAATATTATTTCATTCCTTTTACTTTTTATAAATAGTTCATGAAGTTATTTTGGTTTTAAAAGTGTCATTGAAAAAAATAATTTATTTAAATGATATTATGTATTTTTGATATCAATGATATTCCATGATTTGTTAGTTTTTCTCCTTTAGAAAAATTTGTGAAATTATTGGTTCATTGGATATTTGTTTTCAAATGGGTTTCTAGAAATATAATGTGTTTAATAAAATTCCATTAATAATTTTTAAAAGGAAAATATTTATTTAAGGAGTTTTGAACAAATTTGGATTTATAATGGGAACTTTATTCATTTAGAAATATGATATCATATTTTAAGGTGTATATTATGTATTTAAAAGAGGATTCCCTATATATAAAAGATTTTTACTTTTTATTATAAAATATTTCCATATATAAATTAATTATGGTGAATGTATTTCAATGTAATTCCTTGTTTTTAAAATAGGTGTGTGTCCTCTTGAGTAGTTGTTTTGAGATGATGCCTTTATTTTATTTATATAATTTTTAACTTGATTTTTTTTCTTTTAATTCCTTGGGAATTTCTTTGAGTGTATAAAATAATTTTGAAAGGGATTTCTGATGCAAATAATTTCAGTTATAAATATAATCCCATGTGTTTACCTTGAGAGAGGGTAATTTATTGAATTATTTCACACGTAAATATAGCCCTGGTTATATTTGTTTTAATAGTGTGAATATATTAATGAAATATCAATGTATATTCATGAATTAGGTGGTTATAATTTTGGTGTTGTATTTAAGGGGGTTGTTTTAAGGGTGGAATATACATTATGGATGTAATTTATTTAATTTATTATTTATATTGTCATGAGATTGACTTTTTTTTATATTTTTCCACCTTCATTAATTATTAAACGAAGAACGATTTGATACTATGTGGGAAATATTGAATGTTATCTATTCTAGTAAATATTTAAACTCTATAGAGTGGAATCTAGTTTAGTGTTATGAAATATTGGGGGGGGGGGGGCATTGACACCAATAAGACAGGTTAAGAGTGAGTGGATGAGGAATGTGCCCATTAAAAAGTCGAAATTTGGCTCAAAATTGTATGTGTAGTACTGACACCATTAGCTCCTTGGTTATTTCTTCATTATATGTATCATTTATTTTAATTTCTTTTTTTATAAATTGGAATGTATGATGATATGTTTTTCTTGAACCTATTTTTAATCATTTCGTATTTGTGTGTAACCATTATTTTTGCGAAAATTACCTTGGTTAATTACTATCATTTTTATGACCCTGTACATATTTACTTTTTTTCATGGTTTTCCAATTATTATACAAACATGGAGAATTTCTAGTGTGCTTTAAAAAGAGGAAATTTATGATTAATTAAAATAAAATACATTTAACATTTCTATTTTAATTTTTTCAAACCATGACAGGTTTTCCTTCAAAAAATAAGAGAATATTTTAAATGAAAGACCTGAATAGAGTTTCTCTAAAAATATAATTTTAAAACAGGAAATTATAGTTTTCAAAGATTTTATTAAAAATAAAACGTGTATATTTTTTTCATTTGCTTAAAAAAGGAGTTCCATCATAAGAATGAATGTTGATGATTTTTGTAAAATACAACACATATTAAATTAGTCTTCTAAGACTATTTAAAAAAATTATAATGAAAAATAGATTTCATTTTATATTTGTATTTTTTATAAAGTAAATGAATTTTTTTTCAAACTAGTGGATTTGTTATTTTTCACAGCATACAGACTCACATCAATGAATATAATCTTTTCGTGTTTTTTTTAGGTTCTCAGGTTTGAAATTACCAATTAGATTTCAAACTCTCTCAATTCGGAAGGATATATTCATTAGTTTATGGTGGTGACTAGAGATTCACATAGATATGTGCGGGGGGGGGGTCACCTATTTGGTTATACTAGTTTTTGGGCATATGGGGTTTCAGATTCTTAAGAAATTATTTTTTATGTTGTTATATGCCCTATGGTTATCAAATTTTTGGAGATCTTGTACCAAGTTTTTGGAAGGGACCATTTTTATAATAAATTTATATGCACATAAAATCATTATCGTTGTATACATGTTATAACCAAATGAATAGTTCCATCATAGGGTGACCTGGAACATGCCTTACGCCTAATCATAAAATGGATTTCATAATGTGTTAGGTCAACTCAGGCTTATTTTCATTAAAATTGTATTAGTCCCCTATTATAATTAGGTAGCGAGTTAAAGGCAAATTAAATACAAATGAATCATATCATGAGTGTTAGGTGAATAAGAATACTTACCTAGCTCTTCTCCATGCTATATCTATAGTTTCCATGAGTTAATTGGAGTGTTCTATTAATTTTTTAATTTTATAGTGGTTTGTTCATGAGATGTTCTGATGTGTTGTGTTATTAATTTGAGTTTTAGGAATATATAAGGATATATATTTTTAAAATAATAATTTAAGACTGAAACTTTTATAAATATGGGGGAAAATATAAAGGAACTCGGTTCGTCAAACTAGTCATATCCTATACAAATTGTTTGTGATAACACTAGTGACAGTTTCCCATTAGGCGTATGGATTGAAAAAATGTGCTGAAAGACAAATCATCATATAAAAATTTTAAAATTAATATTTTTTACCCTCCTCATAGTTTTTTATTATATTTAGAGTTTTATGGGGTCTGTTTTCAAATAATCAAGATATGTTTTGGGTATTGTTTGAAAGTATTATAATTATTACATAAATTAATGTTTTATGTTTTTGTATTTAGTCATATTCTGAAAATAATGATTTGGTTTCATTACTATCTTCTCTAAAAGGTAATTTATCTCTTGAAAAATAATATTTATTTGGATTAAATCACTTAGGGAAATTATGGTTTTTGAATATGGAATATAGTTATTTTCAAATGGGGAAACTCTTAGAGGGATTTGTAAGATATAATTTAAAATACATATTCATTTTAATGAAATAAGTAATTTTATTTTTTAATATTAAATGTTTTTCATATATTATTACAAATCCAAATTTTGTTTTGAAATGGTATGATGACAATGAGAATCATTTTTGAAAAGGTGTTTCATGGGAGTTTAGTATTATTACTTCAACTGAATGGGGATTTTACATCCTATGTATTAATATTTTTCTTGATTTGATGAAATGTTGTGTTTTAGTTTTCTATTATAATGTGAACCTCATGAATAAGATATAATTTTAGTAAGTGAGTATATTTATATGTTTTAATAGAGAACTAGAAGCCATATTTTTATCCACTCCATCTTTCAAGACTCACAATGGAGTGGTAGGGGATAGTTTTTTTATAAAGGGGATGATGTTTGGGAGTTTTAGAATCATAATAATCTTATTTCTTGGTTTCTATGGATCTCAATAGGTGATGGTGTTTCTAACTTTGATTGCAGATGACTTTGAGTTGTTATGAAATCCAAAATCTCTCTGGTGAGGTTCCCCAATCTGTTATTTGAAGGGTCAAATTTGGATTGGTTGAGGTGTGCCATCCATTCCCAATTAATTTAATATTACTATTGGGGAATTTCATTTTTAACTTTATATGGATGTTTTATCACTAGGAAATGAGAGATGAGATGGTGCTTGTGTTTTTGAGTGTCAATTAGTGTAATCAATTAGTGAAATCCTACATCGAATGGTTCCCTAGACTAGTCCCCCTTTTGATGAGTCAGATACTTATGACCTGAAGTAGGATTGGTTATTTTATATATTATTTTAACTATATATTAATTTTTTTGTTTCTTTATACTTTAACTCCATGATCTTTCAAAAGAGAAAACTTTTTTTGATAGATTATGTGACATGCAATATCGAATACAAACAAGCAATGATTATTTAAATATTAGTATGTTAACCATTTTATTAAATTTATGGGAATTAGTTGGATCAATTAATATATTAAATAAATGTTTTTCTTAAATATATGGATCAATTATTAGAAAATAATCAATCAATTTTAGTAATTGTAATTTTTATGGTTTCTAACAAATGAATTTTATTTGTTTTTATGGAAATCATATTAAAATTATTGAATATTACATTTAGAATTTTTTTTATAAAATTACCTCTATTTTTTATATCATTATATCATAATTAAAAGAGAATGAAAATATGGAATTTTCCAAAAAATATAATTTTCCAATAAATAGTAAAAAATACAGTTTTTCTGTAAAATTGTTTTTTTATTGTCAAATTTATTTATTTAAGAGTATAATTATCATTTTAATATAATTTCAAGGTAACATATTTATTATTTAATTGTATTTAAATAATTACATTTTAAAATATATTTATTTGAAATTTTTGTATATGTCTATTTTTAAACTTCGAATGCACTTATTTTGAAAGCTATTTTAAAAGAAAAATATATCTCGACTATAATTAATGGAAGTAAAGCCTGATGGGAAATTTTTAAATAAATATCTTATATTACATATCTATATTTCTATTAATAGTTATATAGCTAAATAAAAGTCATCTTATCTTTGAAAAAAGGATTTTTCAGAAAATATCCTTTTATCCCGCTTGTAGGTTTATTTTAAATTAATGTTGTCCACCTTTATGAATCAATTTTCATAAAATGGATTATGTTTTCGGAATGAAATTAATTAATATATGGTAATCTTATAAAAATAAATTTTTAACAATATGAATTATAATTAGAGAAAATATTAATTACCACGGTAATCAGAAAATTGGTTAAGTAGGGGTTAAAATAATTTTACAAAGACTAGAAACAAAGTAACTCAAAAAGTATGTATATTTATGATTATATTCAATTAAAGATGTGTTCATATTTATTACATGTTATTTTATTTTCTAAATAATTTTTTAATAATTTTGACAAAAAAAAAATTATCAGATAAAACACAAATTTTATTTTTAAGAAATATTAAATATCAATTAAGCAATTTATATTTCTGGATTATTATAATTTTGGAAATAAATTATATTTTAATAAAATATTATTATAAAATATTTTTTAATAAATATAAATGATCATATATTTTTTATGATGTAAAATGCAGTTTTTATAATGGTTCAAAAACTAATATTGTCTAAAAACACAACATTTCTCAACAAAAGTATCATCTTTTTTAAAGTAAAAATTCAAATATTTAGAAAATTATTTATATAAAATCAAAATTAATTTTGCAATCATAACATTTAAATTATCCAAGGGTAGGTTTTTCATAATTTTCTAAGATATTCTATTTTTGGGTAAGAATTAAATACCATATAAATATACATTGAATATAATGAAATAATGACCCAAAAATGATGTAACAAATTCTATAAATGGGGTCCAAGAAAAAATATAATTTTCCCATTAAGATATTGGTATTTTATGTCTATTTTATTTATTTTTAAAATTCTATTATGAAACCTTCAAATTATATAATATATTTTATGGTTTTAAAAAACTTTCCTTGATAATATGGCTACCCAAAAACAATTAAGGGTATTATTTTCTTATTTTAGGCCCAAGGACTAATAAAATAATGACAATAACTCTGAATTTTTATAATAAATAGGAATAACCATGGTATGGTTTGTGGTTTTTGATATTTTATTACATTCAGTCGAAATCATAAATAGTAACAAAATCACCTAATTTTGTTTATTAACCCACCCAATAATTGATTTAAATCCTCTAAGAATCCTTTTATCATTTACATAATCCTATTTAAACATTATTAGTCTTCCCAAACTTCCCCAGTATGTCAATAATCCCCTCATAAGCATTTGAAGTCACACACTCAAGTAAGGGAATCCTTCACTATCCTCTTTTTATAAAGAACTCATTTTTGTTAGGTCTATAAATTTACTATTCTTATATTGTGATATGTTCCTAAATATAACCATTACATTAATGTTTATTTATAAATAATTTTATCTTCATTTCACTCTCATTAATCCTCCCATTTACATTTTTGAACACTTGTGACCATGATGAGATTTCGTAAGGGATTTCTCTATTCTCATTTTCATCCATGCACTTCTTTTATGTTATGTATGTTAAATTACATTTCATTATGATGGTATATTATCTTCTATATTTCCTATACTTTCCATTTTATTTATAAATTAGTATATCCCCATTTATGTCTCATTAATCCTCTTATGATCTTTTATGTACACCCCTAATCATGTCAGATTTTATAAGAGACCTTTATCTGCTCCATTAAAATTCAAGCTCCTTCTTTTAAATTAATTGTTTTAATTTTAATTTATAATATTTTTATTCATCTATAATAATCCCATTACTTTCCAAATGATGTTATTTTAATGAATTATCATCTATCCTCCCTAAATTGGACCCTTCCCTAATTCATTTCTATGCTGAAATTCATTAGGGGTACTCACTTTCCACTTCATTCAAATTCAAGCACATTTTTGAAATTATATAATTTAATTTAAATATTATATTTTAATTTATATATCATACTTTAATTATTTTAAAATTTATGTTATTTTATTTAGGTATCATTTATACTTCCTCATTATAACCCTTACATAAGTTGTTACTAAGCCTAAATTTGGAATGGGATTCTCACCTTCTCTTCTTTATTCGAGTATCTATATGAACGTAGGTATTCTATTTCCATTTCCTCAAGTTTGTAAATATATTCATGTATTTATTACTTCCCATTTTATTTAAATATTATTCGTGACACGTTTTTCTCTCATCATCTGGTTTAATGTATTTATATGAAATGTTGTTTTAATATCAATATTTCACTGTGATTTTACATGCCAAAACCATTGTATAATGAATACCATTCCCATTTTTATATCTAGATTTCTCATATTTTTGGATATATACTTATTTATTTGGGACATAGATGTATCTATTCCACATTAATTTATTGTGGAATAAATTATTATTAAGAATGAATCCATGTTTTATTATCTATGTGGAACACTTAAGCGTGAGAATGAAATGAATATTTTGGGAGTACCTAGATAGATCTCCAATGAATTTGGAAATGTTTAGTATCTAGATATATCAAATTGGTATAGAGAATTAAACTTATTCATTTATGATACTTTTTCCATGATTATGTCTTGGGGGGTTTAACCTTCACCTATGTTTATGATTAAGTGTTTTATGTTTTTCCCCATTTCCCATAGTAATATTATCATTCTATATCATGCATTATTATTAATGATCCTTTTAAATCCCATTGATATGAATCTTGTAAAGCATGTATTATCTTCATCATGTTATTCCATATTTATTCCCTTACTGGGTTTTTTAGCTCAAACAATTCTTTTAATTTTTTCTTTATGTTATCCCATTTAATTTTAAAAATCCATGGAAATTTTAGAACCATGTAAAGGAAGTTTTAATAATGTTATTGTGTCCTATTTCCAAGATGTTATTCTAAGTATCTAATTAATAAAGACACTATAGTACTCAATATTTTGGGTTATATAATGTCTAATTTTATATAATAAATCAAGAATAAATTTTTAATAAAGATAAGGGTTTACATATATATGGACATACTTCCATATAGAAAATGGTGTATAAGACCATATTAACAAATTCATTATTAGTATTGAAACCTATAGAAAGTAAATCTTCCCCATTTTTTGTGCTAAAACCCCAAATAATTGTAATTTACTTGTGTGTTATCTATTTTGGAAGTCGATACATGTCTAGAATTTCTATCCAATAACTTTGTGGAACTTTCTTTGATGGGGCCACCCATTTTACCTACACTGATTATGTATGTTGGACAATCCTAAATAGAATAATAAATCTTAGACATAGTTGTGATCTGAGAAGATTATTGTGGTATTTCTTACACATGTAGAGTTTATACTTATTACATAGTTTTGGGAGGATCCTCTTTTTCAACGTCTATATTGTTTTATGTTTCTCTACCTATTTTTTCACTCCATATATTCTGGTGTAATGGATGAATGATCTTTTGAAATTATATTCTTATCGTTTAGAAATTATAATGACTTACTAATTTTCTTGCTTATTGTCATTGTGAAAGACATTGAACATGGTTGAGGATTAAGGGATTACATTTTAGTGGCTTGGGTGTAGGATATGATCGTAGGGATTAATATTTATCTATGAGGTAGATCAGGAGTGCTATTGAGATGAGGTTCTATTTTTTGATCACATGTATAGGGATTTACAATAGTTTAGACTAATGTCACCCTTCATATAGTAAAATAGTGAAATTATGATCCATGCCTCTCCTTGTTGAGTAATGTTTTTGTTAACGGGTGTTTATCAAAGTCATGGAGTTCCTTATTATAATATTTTATTCTATATTTATGTTCAGTGTTCATATGGAATTTAGAGCTGGTTTCCCCTGGTGGGTGAAGACTATTAACTCATTTGAGTTTTCCCTATTAATGTTACACAATTTGAGAATAATTCTATATGGTGGGGAGATCTATATCTGGTCTCTGTGGGTATCCATTATTTTTGTGAGTTTACTTTATGGTGTTTTGAGTTTTTACCTATCGTTACATGTAACTATTGTGAAATAAGATATTTTGTAGTTTCTATCTCTGTTCTATACTTTTATCTGATTTATTGTGCTGAATAAACAAATAAGTTATATATTTTAGAAATTATGATATTCCAATATTCAAGGACTCCCATGGGAGAGGGAAAAAAATATTTAATTTTGTGGAATCCATTATTTGGATCTATAATTAATTGGGAGTTGATGAATGATTTGTTTTTTTCATTATAACGAAGAAGTGCATTGAAGCCCTATATTTATTTTTTTGATTCTTGTAGTGGAATTTTGAGGTGTATAAATATTCATGGTGGGGAGAATTAAGAAACCCAGAAACAAAATTTTATGCTCTTAATTTGTGGATTATTTATCTCTTAGGTTTGGGGTTCCCTAACGTATAATTTTTTTTTTGTTTTTTGATACTTTCAAGGGATGCATGGTTTGGTGAATGGTGTGGGAAACCCTAAAGTAAAAACTATTCCCCATTGGTAGTGTTAGAATAATCGTTCACATGGTATTTATATTGTTAGAGAAATCATTTTAGATAATCGTTAGATATATGTGGTCTTAGGGTAGTGGTAGTTTCAAATTCTATGCATGTTTAGTAAACCATGTGGGCAAAATATATGACGTGCCCATGTTTTTGGTATTTTTTTCATTTCAAATTATCTTTATTTATGAATTTATCCCCATTATTCCACAATGAATCTCACACAATCTAGGTTCCTTATAATGAATTTTCACCCTCTTCAATGATCCCCCAAGGATGGTTTTGAGTGATTCTTGGTGTTTTCTTCATCCAGATCAAAAGGTAAGGGATTATTATTACATATTCTATCAATTTATGTACATTAGGATTCTTTTACTATATGTATTATGGATTTTTAGGACAATTTTAAATTATAAAGTTGTTTGAAAATTCTTAATTTGGTTATGAATGGTTGTGATCCATATCTTAAGGTTTATCATTGTAGTTTCTATCAAAAGAAGACATGTTTCCACGACTTGAGAGTGGTTTTTCCATTCCATTACTTTTTTATAAATAATTCTTTTATTTATTGTTAGTTAAAAATTGTTTCTAAACCAAATTAATGATATATATGACACATATTGTTTTATTATCAATGATTTTCTATATTCTATTGGTTATTTCCATCCCAAAAAAATTGGTGAAATGGTTGCTTCAATGAATTTTTTTAAATGTTGTTTCATGAATATAAGAAGTTTTATTACATGAACTTTATAGTTTTGGAAAATAAATACAATTTAATTGAGGAGTTTTTTTATGAAATTTTTTTTGTAAGGTTATGTTTTATTTTTATAAAATGGGTTATCCTATGTTAGGTGGTCCCCATGATATTAAGAAAAAATTCAATGTTTAAAAATGGATCCCTTTATTTGAATTAAATTGATACCATATTGTAAATAAATGTTTACCATATATTTTTAAATACTTTTATGTTTTGAAAAGAGATTCACATTTCCTATTGAGTAGTTGTTTTTAGATAATGTATTTATGTGTTCGAAAATGTTGATGATTTGATGTATGTTATGTGATTTCCCATGGAATTTAATTTGACTCAAAAATTGTTTTGAAAAATTATTTCCATATCATATCATTTGTATAATGAAAATTCATTTTTGGCACAATTATAGAAAGAGTGTTTTTATTAATGTTCACACAGAAACCATACTCATGTTATCCACAGTTTTTATAATATATTTTTTGGAAATATATATTAATGACGATTATTGAATTATGTGTTTAGGATATGGGATTTTACTTATTGGGGTGGTGAAAATTATATTACTGTGGTTATTTATTTCTATTGAAATTCATTTTTTTATGCGATTGACATTTTTTTTATAGTGGTCCACCTCCATTAATTATGACCTGGTGAAAACAATGCTAATATGTAGGGAGTAAGGTATATTGGCTATGCTAGTTGTGATTTAAAAATTAGATAATAGTCCCTAGTTAAATGTTATGAATTGGATATGGGGTGTTCATTAATGAGACTAATAGAGTGTGATTTGGAGAAAATGATATTTGACCATTAATATTCCTACAGTTCGTTCATCTTTTTTCATGTATATTAATCGTTCCATTATCCCCTAGATTTTTTACTCATGAAATCTATCGTATGGTATTAATTTTATTTTAAATTTGAAAACATGTTGACATATTTTTCATAATCATATTTTTATGCATTGGAAATTTATATATAAAAATTATAATTTTATGTATTTCACTATTTTTTTGTTCTAATTTGAAATAAATCTTTATGGATTTACATTTGTTTTTTTTTTCATTTATGATAATATTTTTTACTGTGTATGTTGGGTATTATAAAGGGAAAATAGTAGTTGATTTCAAATACAATCCTTGTAAAGGGTTTTTTAAAATGTTTTAAACAATGGGAGGGTTTTCTTTTCAAATGAAGAGTGTGTATGAAATGTAAGACCTGAAATACATTTTCAGAAGGCAATTTATTGTATTTGTAAACTAAAACACCATATTGGAGCCAATTTATGGATGGTTTTATAAAAATGGTTTTATGAAATGAAAAAGGTTATATGTTTTAATTTACATTTTCTATAAATGATATAGAATAATAAAATTTTAAATTATCGTCAAAGTAGATGAATTTTATTCTTTATTGAAAAGAAATGTATTGGGTTCATGTTGGTATCACACTACCCTACGACTCACACCTTTCATACTCATATTAGGGGGTATGTGGTCATTATGATTTTTAATGGTTCATTGGTTTTGACTTCTATGTTTAATTTTTACCTCTATCTATTTGGATGAAGGTGTTTTTAGAGTTGTAGTGGTGAGTTGAGGGTCACACATTTATGTTGGGTGGTTTATTTCCCAGTTTGTTTCGACCAATTTTACGTGAATTGGTGATTCAAGCTCTTAGGCCATTTATTTTCCATTTATCATGTTTTATTTACTTATATTAGAAATGTAATTTTTTATAATAATGGTTTCAGTTACGGAATATATTTTATGAAATATATAAATTTTAATTTTCTTTAAGACATGTTTGGTTGCATTTTATTTTATTTTATGCCATTTTGTTTTTGAATCATAGTATAAATTAAAGATACCAAAAGAATGTTCCCTAAAAGAGACTGTTGTTGACCTTTGTTTTTATTATTGTTAAATTACTCCCATATGGTCACTCAAGATACCCTGGTTCTTATCGTTAGCCCAAGGAAATCCAGAATTCACCTCAAGCATTATTGTGGTATGGCTAGGGTGACATGTCAATTCAACTTAGGATGTTTCCAAAAAATTACAGTGATTAACCTCACATATTATATAATGTACAACTGTATATTTATGTTCCACATTAAAATTAAACAAATCATAAATACATCAACTAATAATTAAACAATCAGAAAAAAAGGTTTTCTAAAACTAATGAAAAGAAGAAAAACATTAATCATTAATAGATGGGTTGATAACAATTACCTTAATTCATAATTTCTATGAATCACAAGAAATGTTAATTTATATTTACATAGAATAAAAACATTAAATTAAATTTGAAAATTATTAATAAAATATAAAATATCCTTTCATTTTTGGTAATAAATTTTAAAAAAAATTGTAAAAGAAAAGGATTATATTAAAATTGATTTTTAATTAAAATTTATATTAATGAGGCTTGAAAACATATAGTGGATGGTTTATATAGGAATACAAAGATTTTTTTTCAAAAGTAACCATGTAGGAAATATAAGAGAGGGGCGATAAATAAATTCCTTTAAAACCTTTTTAAATAATTAAAAAAAATGTGAATATATCATATCTATTTACAAAAAAATGGATAATTACAATAACTAATGAACATAATTAATATTAAAATAGAGGAATAAAATTACTATATAAAACAAGTGATAATGTCAATTATACTAATAATGAATATTTTGGGTGAATTATGAATCATTGAGAGGGGAAATGGAATGAAAAAAGATCAAAACTCTCATATATATCCAATGACTAATAAAATAATTATATGTTTATTTAATTTACACAAAATTACTATCATATATGTTTTAATATATTATATCATAATTAATAAGGGTGATTTAGAGAGGAACTTCTAACATTACTCAAGACTATCTTAAATACACATTATCCCAATAATTAATAAAATATATATCATGATAATATTTTTGATAAATTTTTTCACATATATTATATTTTATAATATTCAATTATACTAATATGTAGCATATACATGAGTTAGTTATAGTTTATTTTCATAATTAGTTGATATTAGATTTGATTGTTTCATACTTGTATTAGTGTGGTGATATCGTACCACACTCGCTGATAATAGGTTAATCTATAAAAGATTATTAGCGAATGATTAATTATAAATGTATAATTATTTATATAGTCCCATTATAATTTGATTTAAGATATGTGTATGATTCATAAAAATGGAATTTATAAAATGTTTGTTTTGGTTACTTCTACATTTTAACAATGTGTTCCTTTATAGTGAAATTTTATTTTTGTGTCACCCTTAAAGAACCCTAATCTTAAAGTAAATTTATATTTAATGTCATATATTACATCCATTGTGTGTTTATACTCATAAATGATATAAAATAGAAATAAAATATAGAATAATTCATTTATGTGGTTAAATAGAAACGAATGTCTTATTAATGTTTGAGTAAGGGTGTAGATGATCGTTATAATAATATAAATATTATATAATCATAATAATGTTTTTTAGAAATATTATATGTATTAATTTACATTACAATGATTGGATTGAGAATAAAATTTAAAAATATAAAGAAGAAGAAGATACAAACATGGATTGAATGAATCCTTCTTATAAAAACATCCTATAAAATAAAATATTTCTGCCTACCTCATATAACTGGAAGTTGACAAACATCTAATAATAATTTAGTATTTTGGTTTTATGTTGATATTAATTACTTATATAAAGTATATTTTTTGTGAAGGAGAGAAGAGGGTATCATATATTAAGTTTTAGAGGCTTTTATGAATGTTCTAATTCTGCAATGATTAATAAAGGTAATTTTACATGAAACCGAGACCATAAGTAGAAAAAACAAATTAGTTTAGATATATAATCCTTAGCTTTATTTTATTCTTTAGGAGATTTATATATCTTTTTATCTATATACTATATTTTTTATACTTTACAGCTTTTATTCTCTATTCACGAAGGTAACCAATGTTTTCACTTAAAATTATATTGAATTTTTAACAAAATTTGACTAACTAATTCTAAAATTAGAGTTTATTTCATTAATGTTTTTTATGTATTTTATTTTATTTATTATCCCAACAAAAAAACTTACTTATTATTAGATGCTTATTATTCAAATTAAATTTAATATTTATAAATAATTATTCATATGAATAAATTTATCATATACAAAAAAAAATTTAATGTATAAATAAATATAAAATGTGAACTATAATGATGGATTCTATTTTATTTATTATCCCAACAAAAAAATTTACTTATTATTAGATGCTTATTATTTAAATTAAATATAATATTTATAAATAATTATTCATATGAATAAATTTATCATATACACAAAAACCAATTTCATTATACCCAATGGTTATATAAATTCTCAATGTTAAAAATATTTCCAATAATCACATAATAGTTATATAACATTATTATACTCTTAAATATAATGTTAAATAATTTAATCAGTTTCCATCAACACACCCATTGATTTAACTATAAATATTTATTTCATATTTCTAATATTTTTCTATTTTTCATAGTTATATTTGGATTAATAATCATAATGGAAAACTAAAAATATGATTATTTAAATATAATATTACTTATTTTTATTTTTTATTTTTTTTAAATTTGTAAGTTATATAATGATTTTAAAACAAATTTCTTATAATATAATAATAGTTATTATTTATTCTATTAGTTATTTTCAAAAAATATTTCATATTTCCCCATTTTTTTCTTGTGTTTCACATATTCAAAGAATAAATACCTAAGAAGTTACATTATACCCCTCTTAAAAAATATTTATCCATTAAAAGTTCATTTCACCGGTCTGAATTTCATCTTTGGGATCATAATTTTTTTTCCTCAAACAAATGATCTCTCAAGAGAAGATTTAATTTTTTTAATTTTTTCATTATACATAATCTATAATGGTATGGAATATTTCAGATCCATACATTGACTTTTTGGGGTTTCAGATATATTAAAATAATGTTTTTCTAATTTGATATGTAGTTTTAATTTTTTCCATTTATGAATTCAATTTTAATTGGTAAAACATTTCTTAAGAAATTAATTTTTATGTTATTATAGTTATTGAAGTATTATAGTAGTTTTTTTGGGATTTTGAAAGTGATAATAATCCAACTTTATTAGTATTTATAATTTAATTTAATTAGAAATATAATATTTACAATAAATACTTTATTATTACACATGAATTTGGTGTTTCATATAAGTATAGTTTATTAAAAAAGATTCATGAGAGTAATATATAATTATGAAATCATATGTAAATTAGAAAATAAAATACAATAGACAACGTAAAAGAACCTCAATTGCAATGTAATGATAGATGTGTATTTAAGAGATACTTATTGGTAAGTACACATCTTATTACAAATATAAAGTTATTTATTACCATACATAAGGTTATTATGACAGAAATAAGTCTTTTATAATTTTTATAATGTGTTAATTCTTGGGAGATAAGGTTATTATATATTTTAAATATGTGACATAAGGGCCATTAGTACGTCACATAAGGGTAAACTAGTATTTCCAATTATTTTTATAAAGGTAATCATATTCTGTGTATATGTTAAACAATAAATACATAAGGACTTACATGGGATTTAATATGTTTTGTAATGGTACACTATGATTATTCACCTCACATAATGATAGAATGTGTTTCATTAATTATACATAAGGGTACACATATGTTTTTTAAATTCCATATATTGGTAGCTAATTATGAACATAAATCCTTATTTTTGTTACGCAATGTCTATATCTCATATAGGGGTAGTGATATATTCTTTAAAATTATATTTTTCCTTCCCATTCAATCTAAAAAACATTTTGAACATAAAGAAATGGAAATATGTATTGAAATTTTTGGTTTTAGTCTATTTATATATTTACACAGAATCTATGACCCAAATTAATTTAATGTGTCTCAAAACGAGTCGTTGAATGGGTTATTATGGAGGTTAAAATTTTTGTGAAGTAAATGTATATTTGGAACCCATATAATCATGATATTAATATATGGCTTCACTTTTTTATGTATTTATTAATTTATTTCGAGTTTTTGTGACCTAAACATCATCATTCATGATATAAATTTATTCAAAAAATAATATAATGCTCGCATGTGAGTTCTAGTTTTTTTCATATCTCTTACTCTCCATTATTAAACTACTTCAAAACATTATTCCCTATTCTCTAGGTTTTTGATCAATAAATTTTCCTTTTTTTAAAGAGAAGTTATGATCGTATAATCAAGAAGATTCCTTTGGCTAAATGGACTTAATTATCCATAATAATATAACAATATGAAATATAATCACATTATGAAATATTATTCAAGAATATCAAAATTAAAAAATGAAGATGACATATTGCTAATATGACTTCCTATGGTCTTAGGTTATGAATTATCAAGAACATTACAATCAATATTCCGCAATATAAAATTATATAAATAAAATTTATCTCTCATCGTTTTTTGATCACATGATGTGGATAATAATTATTATCATTATTTCCCAGATATGAATATCATGTATTAAATGGATTGGAATATTCAAATTTTCACCTTAATAAACATAGGTTAAAATATTAAATTCTAATTTAGAAACCATATGATATTAAAATATCAAAATTCCATTATTTTTGAATTTAAGAAGGAAGAGTAAACAATTAATACATGTATTAGAATATAATCTATGAGATATTTTTCTTAAAATCTCATGAATTTATATAATATTTTATCTCAAGATGATATTATTTTATCCTTGAAATAATTACTTCATGTAGGACACATATATTGTATAAATTTAGAAAATATAAAATTAAATAATTTAGCATATATTGATGAATGGAAATTTATCCTCACTCTGGATATTATCTAATAAAGAAGAAATAATAAGTACATGAATTGTTAAATTATTTGTTTTTTATTGTTGTTATTCTGTCAAGAATTAAATTATAAATAATATTTAATTTCATATTTAATTTATATTATCTTATTATTTATAAAATAGCATGTTGAAATATATTTTTAATATTGTAGTTGATACATTAAATGTTCAAAATGATATAGGTGATAGAAAGATGATTATTTCATGATTGATGTTTTTATTTTTAAAAAAATATAGCATGATAAAGATTAAGGATAATTACTGAGAAAATTTCCCAGGAGAGAGAAAGTTATATTCATACAAAATTATGTAAATATTATTTTGATTAATGAAAAATGATGGCATGTTGTAAATTTATACTGATTAATTAGTTATGGTGGAAATAAATTTATAATTATAGATATTAAGAAATTGAAATGGGGATTATCTCATGATTATGATTATAAATATTTCATATTAGGGTGATTAAATTATTTATTATGTGTTTTTTGTTGAATGTGTTAATTATTTCATCATTTTTATTTACTTTGTAGAGCTCTATATATATAAATGTTTTATTTCCATTTTTATAGAATGGATGAATGATTAAAATGTATAAACAATGTAAACACCGATGTTATATTAATTCAATTATTTATGAAAGAGAATCATAATTACAGATCATCATGGATTTTTTTAAACCTATAATTAATGTTTATGGTATGTTACATTGATTATAGATACAATCTCTTATTGATATAGGTATCATGAAATGAAAACCCATATGAATAATAAACCAATTAATTTATGTCTTAATGAAAGTGGTTTTTGGATAAATGTTAATTGATTAGTTTGAGGGAGCTCATTATTGATTATGGAATGCTTGAATCCCTTGATTCTATTATGATAGATACATTTTCATTTTTATTGAATAATGCATTGGATGTGTATATATGATCTAGAATTTATATTATTTATGTGAGTGATTTAAAAAATAATATATTTGGAATGACCATGATTATAGGGTAGGGTTTCCCATGGGTATAATAGTAGAGGTGATTGAGATTACATGGGGTGCTGCTTATGATGATGGTTGTTCCACAATGTACTTGTTAGGATAAAAATGATGGAAAGAGGTTCCTCATGTGAATATATTAGAAGGATAAGCTGGATGCGAATTTATAAGAAATGTCTTTGAAACCAAAGTGGACTGTAGGATTTTAGAGCATGTCTTTCTCAGCGATAGTTATTACTTGGTTAATTCTTACTAGATATACTATGGGAAATAATTTTTTTATATTAACAGCCTCTAACCTGGTGATATATTTTGGTACCATGCACTATTAATACTTATTTTTAAGTATTAGATTAGTCTAATACATATAGTACCTAGATGTTTTGGAAATAATGGATGAATGAATGTGGATGGTTCTTGATTCTTAATTATGAAACTCGGAAACATGATAAAACCAGAATGGAATTAATAGAGATAAAACTAGATATATCATGTTTATGAATATTATTAAAGGGGGATCCTTCTAAGTATACTTTTTATAACAATCCTACGTTTGTATAAACTATTATTTGTTTTACAGGATATAGTTGCTTATTGAACTTGTCCTTTCTATTTCACAAATTCATTTATGATCAATTATATATTTATATTCACTATCAAAAAGTTAATTATTTAATATATTCATTTTAGTTATATCCAGTTAGATATAGAATCAAATTCTTTCTTGGGATTATATATTTAATGGTTATGATTAGGCGTTTCTTTGTGCTTTTTCTCATCATCTCTCTTACTTATCAAATCATTATAATGGATATTACTCCCATGTTTTTTATTATATATTCTTGGTTATAGATGAAAATTCATGGACTAATGGACGCATGATTTAGGGATCATTATTTATCTTTCTAAATTATTGACCAAGAGGGGTACCTTTGGAGTGGGGTCATGTAGAAGTCCTATCCAACTTGATGGATAAAGGATATGATGGATTAGTTAGGCACTAGTGAGGATGCATCATTTTTTAGAGAATAAATATCTTCTAGGATTTGTATGTTCTAAAATTGATACTGATCAACTAGGGAACATGATTTTAGGATAACCAATTATTTTACATACGCAACATAGGTTTAATAGCTATGCTTTGTGAAGTGACACTTCTTATGGGCTAGAGACCTAGGGATGGATCTCCAATTATCCCTTAAGGAGACTATATTTAAATTGGTTAAAAAGTCATAAATCACTATAAAAATTAATTAATTATCCTTATATAATCTAGGTCATGGGTTATGCCTCTATAACTTTTTTTATTTTAAAGGAGTGGTTCCAGGTCAATATTTTTGTCAGAAATATGTTGCAGAAAATTAATATATTGTGGAGGTCGATGATGACAATGTTTGGAGTATAAAAATTTGTGAGTTCCAACAGCGGGATATATAGAATTATTAGAGAAACAATTTGGATCGTGAAATAGAGGTATGGTTAGTGGAGGTTGTTATGGCATTTAGTATGAATCATTCCTAGAGGAAGCACTTAATTTTTCTAACTACTATGATACCTCTTGTATAATATTGATAATAGTGGTTCATGTTCCTCAACTATTGTGAATAGTAGACTATGTTGTGCTGAGATGTTCTATGATCGGTTTTCGGGATGAAATTCATTCTTCAAACACATGGGGTTTCTTCGGGACCATCAATGTTTTTAATTTTTTAATTTTTAGGATCTTATCTTTATATGTGGTGAGACATTTAAATATAGTTTTGTTTCCTAAAAACCATTTATTTTTATCCATGTGAAGTGATTGAGCTATATTTTCACCATTATTTAATTTGTAGCCCTAAAAAATGCTTATAGGGAAACATCTTCTTTTTATTGATTGAAAACCATATATTAAATACTTTATCAAGGATTATTTATAAAACATAAAACATTATTTTCCACCCCATAGGTAATTTCCTCTACAGATGATAATTATAACTCATTCCACATACCTAGTATTGAAATATAGATATGGTCTAGAGAAAGGGCTTTTATAAAATTTATTATATTATTCTATAACTCATTACTCAGTATTGGTGATGATATGATATGGTTTAGAGGGTGGATTTTTATTATCATATAAATCCTATAATATTCTCTATGGAAAATTGTGATGAATACTTGGTCTTTTGTAAGGGATTATTATATATATTTCCATATTTTAATCAATATACTCTTCCATCAGTCCACATGATATGGACCCCGGTTTGGGGAAAGAGAACATTGTATTTTTGGTCTTTAATTAATTTTTTATGCATATAATATAAATCTATATTAGTATTATGAATTATATTTTTTATTATGTGGGATGATCATGTGATTTTGATTATGACCTGGTTATAGTATTGTGTTCTTATACTACTTGGAGATACTTATCTCATAATGATAACACATATTATGACCTCAAGGATATGAATATAGGGGAAACATCTACCATGATGATGATTTATTTTTCGTGTTTTTTTTTAACCCATGAATGTGAGTTAGTTTCACCTAAAGAGTATAATATCAAGGTAAGTAAGATGGGTTCCATTGATTTGTATACTCATGGAAGATCAATTTATGTAGATGTGTGTGATTATTTTTGTTAATTAATGTTATGTGTATGTCATTAAAAATAATTAAATTAATAAAATGAACCATTAAAAATTGATTAATTGAAATGATATTTTTAATATATTATTGAGTGTTTTCCTGGTTAATATATATATTTTTAACAAAATTGGGATTATTTTATCAGTTGATAAGGTAGATTGTTCCATCCTTTTGTTGTGTTTATGATGTCGGTTGTCCATTAGAATTTAGTTCTCTATTTTTTATGGTATGTGTATTAATATAAAATTTGTTAACATAAAGGGATAGTTTTGTTGGTTTTATAAAAAACTATATGATGGCATGAAACATGTCTATATTGGTGAGTTATCATGAAATGCATGTAAATTATGGAATTTTTGATATCAAGAGTAGGATGTTTTAAAATTTTCAAAATTATTGATTTTTTACCAAGAAACATGTGTGAAACATAAATTGTAGGGGTGTTTAGATTAATTAATGTATGTTAAATTAAATTCATTAAATTAAGATTGAAAATTGTTATTTGATTAGTAAACAACTCTATAAGTTTTTTATTTATAATTTTTGGTAACATGTTTTCTAAAATAAACAATTTCATGAATTCCATGATTCATTAATTTATTTTATAATATTTTTAATAAAATATTTTGAAAGTGTTTATAGAAAGAATATTATGATAAATTCCTTGTTTTTAAGAATGAATAAAGAGGTTTTCATTTTCAGTTTTCCCAATGTACTATACATTGAAGGAAAGAGACATGAAAAGAATATTTTATCAACATTGTTTTGAATAAACATGTTGGGAATCATATATATCATGTATGATATCATTTGAAATTAATATTTATGATTTGAATAAATATTTTATGTATTTTGAGTTATATACAATCCCCAACACCCTGCCAATCTCTTATGTCATATAAGGAAAAATGGTTCTTGTTGTGACACCAATAAGTCAAACTGTGACATCCCAGCAGCCAGCATCCAAAGCCCGTTGGGAACACACTATCAATCATTTGGGACTCTAATAGATATTTTTAATTATCTGATTATTTTTAAATTTCATTTTAAATATAATATTAATATTGAAGTCGATACATTATTTAATGAAAAGTTTCTTTTATAGATGAAATAATAACACATGACTTGAGATTTTTTTGTTAAAATTTATCACATGATGGATAATAATGATAATTAGTGTTGAAATTATCCATGAGTTTAAAAGAGATAATTATATCTCATTGTGTAATTAATATTTTGATAAAAGCATACTGATTTCATGTTGCTGTGTAAAACATCTTAATAAAATACAATGACTAATTTTTTATAAATCTTGATATTAGAAAAATGAAATGGATATTATCTCATTTTAAATATTATTAAAATTTCATTATCACTATACAAAATTATTCATTTGGAATTTTGTGATTAAATGTGAGTACTATTATCATTTGGTATTTTAGGGATTATGATCAATCTATTTATTCTGTTATTTTTCATCATTGTTTAATTTATTAAAAACATATAAAATGTAAATAAAAATGTTATTGCTAATTAAAATATATATGTTGGAGTAGAATAATTTAAACTCATATTAGAATATATTAAATAAAAAATTATTTCATGAGTATTTTTATGCTTCTAGTTGCTATTATCAATTACTAATATATGTTTTTTTGAAATAGTATTGTGTATAATAAATCAATTAAATAAATATAGAATTTTAATTGTTTATTATAACATATGTTTAAGTCAGGGTTGAGAGAGTTAATTTTTTTATTATAGGGGGATTGAATGTCATATATATATTGTTTCAGTTTCAATTAAAATTATGTTTGGAATAAAATAGTTGGTAAGAATATATTCTCTTTAATTTTTATCCCTGATGAAAGTGATGGATAAAATCATATATTTAGTGTTATAATGAGTATTGTACATGTATAATTGAGGCTATGGTGGGGTTTATGATGAGGATATAACATGGTGATATCTATGATGATGGTAGTGGAGATCGATTTAGGTTATTATGTTGATGGTGGATTGCAGTGTCAAATGAGAAGATATTGGAACATGATTCAGAATGCGAAATACAATAAATATTACAGGAAATTTGTTCATTCCGAATGAATTTATTGAAAGAATTTCTTGTACATGCTTAATTATATCTTTTTTCTTACTTGATTTCCTTTGATTGGTTGTTTTTTAATATAGAGTTTCAAACAATGGGACCCAATTTCATGGTATAAACTATATGTTTATCTTATTTGTGTTTCCTATACTCAATCCTTGGGTAGCTATATTTTTATGAAACAATTGATGAAAAAAATTGTTTTGTTCATGATGGAAACTAAAGATAATGACATACTAGAAAATATAAACAAATAATTCATAGTATAATTGGTACCAGGATTCAAAGATTGAAATGTTAATCTGGGAAAAGATAACTGAATAATTTAAATAATTGGATAAATAATCAATTAATATAAAATGTTATTATTGTAAAATCATTTGATATCTTGACCTTATTAGTTGAATCTAGGAGTCCTATGTAATTATAATGGTATATTAGACTATTTCTTGGTAGTTTCCAATAGTGTGGTTGTGACATACACTTATTCTATATGTTTACCAATTTTTTATAAACCCCACCTATGTAGGAAGGGAAATTAACAAATAGAGGTTATGTTGGTGTTATCCCCAAAATATATATTATTGAGGATACAAACTACTACTTACTGTAATTAACCCAATTTATTTTCAGATGTTGTATTATGTGGTGTTATGTATTAGGGTGATTCCCCACACATTTGTGTTATGGAATGTTATGGTTTAGGTTATTGTGCCATCTTATATTCTATATATTGTATATGACGGATTATTATTGGTATTTTATGTGGCTGTTATTATGGATTGATTTATAATACATTATAAATAGGATGAGTAGGATTCAAGAAATAAGCACTATTACTATATGTAAGATGTTGAGGTGATGAGATTATTAATAAGTTAAATGGAATATTAAAGTCAACCTATTTTTTAGTAAGATTAATTTTGAGAGAGAATATGGAACTTGTATTGTGGTTTTAGAGAATGAAATTAGAATCTACTGGGGATGTGGTTATATAATACCTTGAACCACGACTCTATGATCTGGTGCTAAAACCACAATCATTAAATTTTTGGATTTAATATGATTAAAAGTGATACAATTTTCTCCATCTTGAACATAAAACTTTGAATGGGAAATATTTCATCACTTTTATAAACTAGTAACTATTATGAATGTTTTTTCTAAAATTTTAAAATAAATATTATATAAAAATAACATTTTACTATATACTATATAAATTAATATAGGTTAATATAGTTTAATCAATCCTTGAGTACCTATATGTTTTAGTGTATACACTATATAAATTAATATAAGTTAATCAATCAAAATATGTCTCAAAGAATGATGTTTTAAACAAAAAAACCCTTGAAACAAGGGTAATGGTTTAATAATGGATGAATTGAATAACAGAACATTACATGATTATATAAAACACATAAATTCTAGTAAATAATGTATTAAAACACATTCATGTGGTAGTATGTATACCATATAAAATAAATCATGGCCCGTAAAATGAATTATTCCCAAAAGAGATTAACTTGTCATCTTTTTAGAATTTAAAACATTATAACATTTGAACAAATACCTCAAGAAAGATATAAAAAATATAAATTTAAATATCATTAACATGTATTATTTCTTGATTTAATATATCAATTGGAAATACAAACACCTTAAAAAATATTTTGGCATATAATACAATACATGTACTAGATAATCAACATTTAGAAGAATAATCCTTATAAATATCATGTCAATTAAATTAGTATTTATAGATGAAGAGATAATATGTATGCATATTTCTGGAATGGATTCCAGTTTACTAATCCTACAAATTACTTCTATATAATACCCTAATAACACCTCCATGAATAGAAGTGGCTACTAAATAGTAGTAGGGCTCTATGTATGTATTGTGGGAGGATAAATCCCATTTATCAGAGTGCATACTAGTAGATAAAATAAGAAACAATCATCCATAACAATAAGATAAAAAATGGAGAAATAATTATTATTATGAAAAATGAAAAATGATATGTTTTAGAGGACAAAATATCTATGCAATACATACAATAGGTGACCGCTCATGTGGATAGTCATATATAAATACTAGTAAAAATGAAATGAAATATGCTAGCTCTATTACTACAATACACCAGAACACATCCTGATCTCTTAAAATCATTTTATATGTATACACAATCAATCGATCCTTGGCTTTAGAAGAATCATGTCAATATAGTAACCATATTTTAGTTTCTCAGGTGTTCATGTGAAATGGTATACAAAATATGTTAGGAAAAAAATTACAAAGAACCAAAAATGTGTTCTTATACCAATTTGTACAGTCATGGATATGTGAAAGTGACATCATCAATGTAAATTATTAATGATTTGAATAATGTATAATATAATATATAAATAATCTATTTCTATGATTCATGGATATATCTAAGAATGTCTTGATGACCATTCTATCCCATTTATGATCTATAAAATTGTGGGTCCTTAGGTCTCTAACCCTAATAACTATAATCACATTATCTAGTGATGATGTATCTCTAATCATGTCATGATATTATGAAAAACATATAATTTATTGATCTAGGTGTTAACCTGAAATCTATTATATTCATAATGAAATTACAAAAAACTCATCATGAATGGATCCATGGAATGATCCATGTGTCTTATGCATCTATAATAACTATAAGTATAAGTAATGGATTTAGTCTAATTCCCAATGTCCTTGGAAATAAAAAAATAATAATCAACCCCTATCCCTGTACCAAACAATGATAACCAAGACAACTTGTTCCTCTTTATCAGGAACAATTAAATCACTATGGTTGATGAGACTAATACTAGGGAGAACCTAGGAAACCAATAATTATTATAATGAAAATAAAAAAATATACAAGAATACATTGTTTGATCGTAGCTGTGTTTAGAATCATAAGGACCCATGGAATCCATGGCATCTAATATAGACTTGAGGTTGATTTCATCCATCCAGATAATTTTTGATGTGGCTCAATAGAAATATCCAAAGTGGCACTAAGCATCAATGATGACATCAGTTTAAAAGTTTTGTAAGGACATTATCACATAAGGCTCAAGGCCTAATCATAAGAATACCCTCACACAACCATATCACATAAGGCCTAATATAAGATCCCAAGAAGTACCTTTATGGATCCATTGCATACTATATTTGACCCATCTGGACCATTTGATAGATTCTAGAAGGAACACATGGACACCATAGAAGAATCCACAATAACATGTGAGGCGTATATTAAAAACAATTTTTTTTCTAGAAAATAAACCATTTTCATTATCATATCCCTTTTAACCCAAAATTTAGTAATAGGTTCTAATGTAAAACCCTCTACCATATATACCCAATCTATACCCACCTTATCAGGGTTAAAAAATCCTAGGAGAACCCACTTTTTCTATTAGAACACAATATATTAGTGGAATCCTCACATTGGTCCAGGGTTTTGGTCTCGGTATAGGGTCAAAACAAGATGCTCTAATAAATACCACATCCCTCAACATCATAATCTAGAATAAATTTACTCATTGACAATACATGGTATCTCTCCTATATAAAACTCTAGATATGGTACAGAACCCATCTCGATCTTCATGGTCTCACATGGTCGGTCCATTCTCTAACACATCTTTATTGTATATAGTCTGACAAACAATGATAATTATTCCCCATTCCAAGTCCTCATCAATAAGAAACTAAATGAATCCATTCATTACTAACATTTATTAGGGCCTTAGAATTTTATGTATCCTATATGAAGAACTGTACCATATTTAATTTAAAAATTTCAATGACTAAAAAAATTATTATTCTTTCAATTACATTTTTCATTTAATTTAAATATTTCAATCAAATTACTGGATATATCTCAATCCACAAGAATAAAGAAAAAATATAAACACCATAATGGTATGTGTTCATACCATCCAATATCTATTTGATTCATTATATTTATTTCAATGTCCCAAAAGTCTCTACCAAATCCTTCCCAAGGTCCAACCAAGGTTATCCAACCTCACACATTATTCCTGGCCCAAAAAAAATCAATGGAAATTTAAAAAATTATTTTTTACATTTAAAAAAATTTTAAAAATTAAATCTAAAATGTAATAACCATCTAAAATATCACCAATGATCCCATCATAATTAAAATGAAAAATTATTTAAATTAATGATCCATGAAATCATCTGACATTATACAATGAAAAATAATAAACATGAAACATTAATTCCCCAATTAATTGAACTAAAATTTTGGAAAAACATAAGAATAACCCATGTGGAGACATTCCTTAAAGAAATTTTGAGTAACTAATTACCAATGGGGTCATAGTGCACTATCACCAAGGGAGAGTGGAAGCCCCAAAAACAATGACCAATTCCACCCTGCTCAAGTAGAATATGAATTTAAACCCTAAAATAAAGCTATAAAAATTAGAGATTAAGGGTGAGAGGTAATAAATGGGGGAAGAAAAGGAGGTGACTCACTAAAATCATTAATTAAAAACAACTATAACCAACCAAATCTAAGTAAGAATGAATGAAAGGAGTATGCACATGTATGGATGGGTTGTATGCTTGTGATGGGGATAGAAAAAGGGTTTTAGGTTTTAATGAGTCATAGGGTAAAATAATTAAAATGAACTTTTAATTGGACCCAAATTTTGAATATCTAGTTTCCTAAACTATATAAATACCTTATGGCCTTCACTATATAAGGAAATTCACCTCACATTGCTATCCTACATTGTTTTCTAAACCACACACTAACCATGAAACAAACCATTAAAACATTGATCTAATTTTTTCTGCTACCATGATAAAAAATATAAAAAGATTAATCTCAAAATAACCATTATTTTAATAGGCAATGATCAAATTATTTTCATAATTCACGTGTTAACCATTCATATAAACCATTTTCTATTCAAAATTAACTAAAACACCTCTTGTTTAATGGCACTTGCATTATTTTTTTTGTGTTGTGGTACCCAAATGAATCACCTTCTGTATATTCTCCAAACATTCACAAAACATAACCTAATGCACCCCATTCATACCCAAAAAAAAAACTGATCTACATTCTATGCCCCATTCATTGACAAATAACATCACATTCATATATTCCTATATTTATAATTCCATTGCATATTCTATTTTAAAATTCATTTCATATTCAAATTTGAATAATGAAATTCCTCCGAGATTTTTCAACCCATACAGACACAATATGTCATAATATCCTTACCATAAATCTTCTCATTCCTGATAATTCTTGGTGTCCATTCATCCACATCGACCAAACTATCTTGGTCATCGATTGAACATCAAACAACTATGTCCTAACTCAAAAATCTAGTTTCTCCTCTAATGATCAATCTCAATGTTATATATCATATGACACCAAAATATAATTAAATGATTGGTTCCATTTTCGAAAACAAAAAGATAGAAATCCACTGCAATAATCCATCTTGAAAAATGATCACATCAATATCTGATTAATCATCCATCCAATGGTGGTAACCACTATAGGTATTAGCAGAAAATAGGTTATTACTAACCATGATTCACCATATCAACAATGTCACATATATCTCTTTATTTTAGGGGTTATCACGAAACACTCTTGGTGGCTTCTGATTCACCAAATCCAATAATATAGGAAATCAATGTCAAGACATCATTTAGAAAACACTATTACAGAACTCTCAACTCTATCTGTTAAAGCATTACTAGATACCAAATAACAAAATATTTATGAATAGAAATGTCCCATTACTTTTTGAGCTTGATCACTTGATCATATACACAACATTCTATGATTCTCTATGTTTTAAACAATTTGGTATATTTAAAATATTGTTCCATTTTTGTAACACAAACACACCATAAAATGTATCATAATCACACCATGTCATGTTAAAATAAGGGTCACATAATAAAATGAATATTGATTCACTTACCATCATATAGATTTCCTTATAGTAATCCATGATTTCCACATAAATGGTTTTGATCAGAATAATTCTTGTTCAATCCCTTACGATCTATGATCTTTCTATTATAGGCTTCACATGCTTAAACCTGAGATCAACAGTATCAACAAAACAAAAATCATTACAAAATATCCCTCACTATAGAGGTACCATCTTTGTTTCATTAAAATATTACATTCTCCATACCCACATGCAACTCATTAGGATTCCTTCGATCCCCAGCCTACGCATGATCAGTCATCAATCTTGTTTCAACAACATCACAATACCAGTGAACACTAACCTTATTTGGTAAGATAAAGAAGGGATGTACGATATCATAAAATCCTATCCCTAACCTCAAACTATGTTCGCATTAGTAATACACCACTAGAATAAGGATGACAAACCAACATCAATAACCGTACACTTTAACAAAACGTTTAATATAGAAGACCACTTGCATATCATCCAACTAGAACTATTTTTAATATTTAAGAATTTCTTGGGGACATGTTTCAAGGAGAAGGATGTTAGAAGAGCGTTCTGTTAAAGAGTATTGCCTTTTATTATCAAATAAGATAAACTAATTCACATTATAAAGTACTCTGAAATCGGGTGATGCTTTACAAATTTGTATTTCAAAAAAATCATATGTTTAGAGAACTAATGATGCCAGCATTATGATGAAAAGGGGGAGTAAAGGTGTTGCGAGTAATATTCATTTTTGATTGTAAATAATGATATAAAAGGAATATATGGATGTTATATTACTTTTCATTGAAAATGTAATGATGCTAAAATAGTTCGATCAATGGATACATATCATGATGGTGGAGTTCAAGAATAAAGTGAAACAGTGGTTTTGGAATTCAGTAAAGAGATCCATTAAGGAAGGGACGATTTCGAGGTGGCACAAAAGAATGTTTTAAGGTGGTGTTGTTATCCACTTTTTGAATAAAATTTGGGTTTAAAATCAAGATATAGAGAAATGTGATTTTGGAAAAGTATGTTGTGTGCAATTTTGAAGATGGCCTGGTATGTTGCGCTCAAGTGGAATTCCAAGATCCAAGCATCAATAAATAGAGAGTTTTATGTGATCTAAATATTCAACAAGTGGGTGAAAGATGAGGATGGAGTGAAAGAGATATATGTGTGTAATGCAACGTTAAATGGGGTTGGGAACGACACATCAAGATATTGCATGATGTGTTAGGGATTTTTCACGCAGGGGTCAGTGATGACTATAAATAAAAGGAGAACCCCAATAATTTGATAATATCAAAACATATAAAAATCCTGAGATCTGAATCATGGAATAATATTATGTAATGTTATTTGCGTGAAGGAAATAGAGTTCCATATAAGAAATAAATATTTCACTCAATAAGAGAGTTTCGTGCAAGATTGAAGTTTTGCGCAAGCGGTGTTTCTAAAAAAAGTAAAATGTAGTAAACAAGGCATAAAATTTTCAGGAAAGACACATAAATGGGTGCACAAAAGATTTTAGTTAAGAATAAGAATTATGTTGTGTGTAAAGTGTTTCTTACCTGATACTGGGCAGGAAAGAGAATATATTTTTGAAAGATCAAACTATGAAAGCTGATTACGAATCATTGAAATATTTTTTTGACCTATTTAGGATAAGTGGTTGTACAAACACATGAGGATTATTTTTCATGTGCTACATGAGTGTAAGGGTATATCCAACTCATTTTACTCAACATTAGAGGATTGTTTTCTAGTGGACTGTGTGGTACTAGATTATTTATGTGCCACACCAAGGACATAGATACTCTTGTTCAGTAGAGAACCTTGTAAATATTTATGTTTTTGTGGGTGTGTGCATTCAGCAGAGAAATATTTCTTCAATAGGAGGAGTTGTTTGTTTCAAAATGAAAGGAAATATAAGATAAAAAGATATAAGTAATTCAACTATTCCCATATTTGTGATACTTGAATGATGATTGGATAACATATGAATTTACCCATGCCCTCACCATGCTCAATAGAACATTAAAATAATAATAATTAGGGTTCCTTCTCTATGGAATTAAAGTAATTAACTTTTCTTCACCAAATATTATATTTTATATCCATTCATGGATCAAATATCCAAAATAACTCAACCATTCGTCCTTTTATAAACCGCACTTAATCTCTAGAAAACCCCTCCCATTGGCACCCCATTATAAAATAGTCATCAAGTCATTAATGTCTGAGTCCCATATTAAGGGTCACAATGGTGTCCCTCCAATCATGAAAAAACATGTCCAACAAATATTCATAACTTGTTTGAATGTACTCACATCCCTTATCTCAACATCATAGGGAAACACATTTTATAAACCACACAATCTTAGGTATCACCTAACAAAACATGACACCACATTCCAACCCATATACACTAAAATATAGATTTTCAAAGATCATCCACACATTAGACAATACCAATAAAATCTCATATTACAAGTCATTTGATTCATAAACTGTAGTGTTTTCCCAGATGACCTGTAAGGACCCATGCTTCAAGTCAAGGTAAATGTCATGGGAATTTGAACTTTTACCCATTACATGGTAATCAATTTTTAAAATTGAGATTTATAAATTAATATAATGATAACGAACAATTCAATGTGTTATTTTTAGGCACGATTAAAGGAAAAAAAAGGTTTATCAATCATCTCTTTATGTTTTTGGAGCATTAGAGATAGAGTGTGAATGGTTTGGGTGCTTATTATAGGGAACATGTTTTTTTTTGAAACACTCAGGCCCTCAATGGCAAACAATTTTACCTATTTTGTAGAGTATATGTTCCCGATAATGGAATTTCAGCGTCAGTTCCACATATGTAGTACCTTGAATCTATTAAACACAAGGTTGGCTCATAGTTGTTGTAATAGTATGGGTTAAACCATGTGAGGTGGTTTTTTAAGGAATGGGAGGTGGAGGATTGGCCAAACTATGCCACCAAACTATGCGACCTAGGTTTTGATGGTAAAATGTCCATATTTACACTAATGTTTTTGAGAAAAAAATTTATTTCTCTCCTTCTCCTAGAATTTGAAAGAGCCACCACTCCTCCCATTATTGATATCTCCTCCCCTCCATCATAGACTTGTATATAACTCATGGATCTGAAATCTGAAGCATTTACTGTCGATCTCAATTTATCCATATAGGTGAGATATCTAATCGTATATAATATATTTTAAGTTCTTCATTACAAATGAAATCATTGGTTGGTGCAAGATCATTTCCCACAATATTTTTGTTAAATATCCTCTTCTCATATCTTTTACAAATTGGATCGATTCAGACCTCCATTTTTGATGACTAGGTGATCCTAAATTTGATGTAGGGGTCTACATATTTTTTCTTCTTTACATAATTTTTTGAAATGCATCATTTCAAAACATGCTGACCAGTGCCGAGAATTTTTTTAAAATGGGTTACATCATGTCTAATTGACCCTTTCACCAAGATGAACTCTATATGATTATTGTTTAGTAAAGGTATCCAACCTCGGTCTTGGACACTCAATTAGTCTGCCAACATGAATTTACCATTTTTGTTTAATTAATAAAATTCCCAAATATGAATCAATGTTTTTGGATTTGATTTATAATTGAATTTACATGTGTATGGAATTTCATAATTTGGTTAATGTTCCCCTTATGTTCCATGTGAAACTGTATACATGATTTCATTGTTGCTAGTTATTCTAAGTGAATCTATAATCAATTGAATTGCTATAAAAAATTGATTAAATGAATTTGTTTATAAAGCATTTCATTCTTTTAAAATATAATCATGTTGATGGTGGTGCATTGTCTTCTAATCTCACATTATAGAGTAGTATTGTAAAATTCTTGGCCAAATTTCCTTGGTCCATCTTTTAGGCCTTTCTCCCATAGTATGGTATATGGATTGTTAGATATATAGACTTTATTGGTGTTATGGAATGAAAATTTCCATCCTTTCTCAAATGTTAATGTGCACCAGTAACCTCCTATGTTCTTTTCCCAAGTTGTTAAGGGAATTTACAAATTAGTCATGTTCCATCTTATCCATGGATGATAAAAGTGACAACTTTGACTTAATTGTTTTACCATGTTTGTTTATATATATGTTTTGAATTAAATTGAATGAAATTTTCATTATTGAGTCTTTCCCAAAGTGGTTTTAAATATATGTCTTGGTTATATTGAGTTTCAGGACCTATATGAGTTTAATATGAAAAATGAAATATAAAGGGTGTCAAAGAAATTTTGTTATAACAGGAATAATTTGGAATATAATAAATGGAATTCACAAGATTATAATGTGCCATTAAAATGAATATAAATAGAGGTATTTCCTCATTTACTATATTATAAATAATATTATACCTTTATATGGGATGGATAAATGAAAATTCATGAGTTTTATCGCCTCATGGATATTTATTATAAATATGACTACACCTTTATAAAGAACGTGTCCAATGGTATGTGGTGTTGATCTATGAGGTCAATCATACCTGTTTATAATGGTTGTTGAGGTGACGTAATCTCACAATGATGATACTATTTGGGTGATTGGATTTATGTTCTATGTACCATGATTAGAGAGTTTCAAAGGTCGTTCACTCACCAGGCCAAGAGATTTTCCAGATATCTGTCACTCTTAATGGGTTGTGGGGAATGTATCCTATTGCACGAGGTTTTAGTTTTGTTTAAATTGGTTATGTATGACTGAGTTATTCCTTGATCTAGAAAGCAACTACTGTTCCATGTATATGGGAAATAAGCATTCTAATGCAATTCTTTTATATTAGTGGATGTGAGATATAAATATAGTTAAATTAATACTAATTTACATATTCTCACTAATGTTTGTTATTTTATTAATAATATGAAGTAGGTATAACCACCATGTGTCTTCTATAAACCTAGATAGTTTTTCATTTATTTATTTTATCAATACTATTTGTTCATTCTTCTTATACTAGAACACTACTTCACATTGTATTTCAGGGATTGGATTTAGTGGTAGCCATCATTGGGGGGATTTTAGTAGATTATTATCTCACAGCCTCCATGGTATTCCATTGCATTGGTGTACCCATTTATAGATTACTTTTGAATGAACCTAGTTGATTTTTTATTCAATTTCTCTTGTACTTTTGAGTTGGGAGAATATAGTCAAGCTTGAGATCAGGATGCTCCTAGAGATCAACCTTGGGGCCATTCAACCTTATATTTTACTTATTATTATGTACTATATCATGTATAATGATCTATGTTTCCTATTTTCACTCTATGTTACCATATGAACATTCAGACATCAATTTTATATCACTGTAGGACATCTTTTACAATTTTGTTGGTTATTATTATTCATGTTCTACTTTATCATTCATTTTTTATTGCTTCTATGATTATATATTATTCATATTGGATTACACCACTATGAATCTTTAAAATTTGGTTATTGTATTCCCTCTATCACCTCCTTAGATCCTCACTTCTAGTAGACAACCTCTAGAATATGAGAAGATGCGTTTAAAGCTATGTGACCTATGGGTCCCACTATCGTCTTAGTGGTCAGTTGAGTTAGGATGTTACATTGTTGTATCAGAGAATTATTTTTTCCATTACCATACTGTGTTGGGATGGTATACATGGGAATAGGAATGTGTCATATCATAGTACATAAATGTGTACAGGTCATATCACCCCACCCATGGGGAATTGACCAAGTGTTTAGGGATGTGATTGATTTTCATTCTATTTGATATTACAATTGTTTTTAATTCACATTAAATGAATGGTGTAATTTATATTGCGTATTGATTTATAATTTATTAAATTTTACCATTGGCCCAATATGGAAACTATGAATCATTTCATTCATCATAATAGTCACTTAGATATTCTCATTCCATCCATATTCCGGTCCATTAAGTTTCATTTATAGGTTTCCTGATGTTTTGGATTGTGTGCCTTAAATTTTATTCCATGCTTCTGTAATTTCTAACATTCCTGTTATATTCCATGATAGGTATTATAATAACATTATTATTATGTACCATCTGAGTTAATTATTTATAATTCCTCTTAGTATTCCATTATTGAGTAATTATATTAAATTCTTTATATTTTTTTGTCATGTCTTTCTTGATTATATTTCATGCATCTATGTTTATAGAATACATTATGTTTTTATTCATTGTATTCACAACCCAATTTTATATTGATTCCTTTATAGATTCATTAATCAGCTAATTTCAATGGCTATAATTAAATTGGAATTATATTTTATTGTTAAGGTGTCTGAGTTTCATAATATTGAAAAAAGGTGACCTGTATACTCAAACCTCCATTGATCCTTGTAAATTTTTAGAAGCTATTGTTGAAGTTCAATGGCTAGTGAATTTTAAATATTCATATGTATCAGTTGTAATAAATGGGAGAAAAATGGTATGATGTAAAGTTTATGGGTGATTTATAGATTGGTATATAGAAACCCATATAACTAGGCCATTATATATATGAGTATATTATACCAAGAGATGAAATTAGTTTAAATTAATTTGGATCTGGACTTTAGTCTATAAAGTTTTTGAGGACTTTATAGATCAATGTGATAGAAACCAATGTAATAAATCTTTTTTTTATGAACATGGAATATATCTGAAATGATAATAAATTTTAAGGTTATTTAATTTTAATTTATAATGAATTTGTTAACTACTAAAATTCTCAAATGGACCGATGTAGGTTAGTTGGGGCATGATTCTTATGAGATTAATTTTTTAGGTGGTTAAAATTTTGAAAACTAGTAAAATCCTTTTGAGATTCATTCTGAGAATCCTGTTATGCTTAATAGGAACCTTGTTGGTTTCCGTATCCGTTACAAAGGAATTTATATCTTAAATTTCCGTAATTATTATGGGATGTTTCTAAATGATGATTGTTTAAAAATGAAGTTTGTTACAAAATTATTTTACGAATAGATGTTTTGTTTTAATATGTAAATGTTTAAAGGTTGGGGTGAATCATAGTAAAGGGCATAAAAACCCTATTTGGTGACCTTTTTTTAGTACACTCATGTAAGGGATGTTTTATTTTCCCCCTGTAGCATTGGTATGGAATCCTAAGTGTTTTATAGATGCATTATTTTTTCTTTTAGAAAGGGCTAAAATGATTGGACTTTGTGCCTTATGGATTTGGTTTGTGTGACCTATTGGTTGGGTCATCTCTTGTGGTTCACAAAGGGATTTTCCATGGTAGATATCACACTAATAGAATATGTTCCTTGATAAATTACATGATTTTATGATATTTGGAGTTTTTCGGGTGTCATTGTCCTGAGTAGGATCCTTAGCTTCTAAAAGAAACCCTTGTTTATACATGTGTTCATGTTTATCCTTGTCCTTGTTATGAGAAAGAAAATCGATTAATGATATGTTTCAAGTGGTTATATATTCTATATGTATAGTTAGCCACTTAATAGATCGCTTGACACCTTATGTTTTCTATGGTCATATCAAGAGGTTGTGAGTTGTTTTAAGGGATGTATGGGTCAATATGACTTGGGGAAAAATATATTGTATAATACGTGAGATACATGTATATATATAGAAGAAAACCTATGTGTATCATCAAGTATGTTCTACTTTTTCATGAAACCATCGGGTATTATGTATTATTATATGTGGTACTCGTTGAGTTAAATGATATAACAAACCATTTGAGTTTAGTAGAATCATTGAGCCTTATTTTTTTGAGTGTGGGGTCATGTTATCAGTTTAGTAGAGTGTCCTAGTAATTAAAAGGAATCAATTAATCCCAATTATTTAGAGTAAATTCTATGAGAATAGGGTGTTTAGACACAACGTTTTGGTTGGTTTTGGCCTCTATTCCAAATTATATGACATACATGAATGTGGATACAAGGATAAAAACATGTATGTTTATGGAGGTTCTTACATGTAGAACTTATGAATGGTTATTCTACCTCTTATTTTCCTTACAAGAGAACTCCTATGGTGGGTAGAGTCATGATTGTTCTATTGAAAATGGGCCTTTCCATGTGGAAGGGTCACAACAAATGAGGAACATTTGGAAATGATTAGTATTGTTTGAATTCTTATAATTCTGGTGAGGTTATAGATGTCGGTCCAGTCTCCATAGAAAGAGGTCGTTGTGGTTTTCTATGTATGAAACCTCTTGAAACACCATTTATCTGGGATTTAATTTAGGGGATATGTGTGAATGATCCTAGAATGCCTCATGTGGTGATGGCCTGTGATCAATTGGTGGTGGTGTATTGGCACATGAAGTTGAGTTTCTTTCAAATGAATTCTATCAGTAGTTTTTTGAATTTATTTTTTTATTTTTATTATTTTCCTATTAGTGTACTCTAGTTTTGTGAAGAGCATGTCCCCTATATTGACTTCATCCATGATACAATAAGGGAGAATTTATTACATTCCCTACTAATGTTTAAATGCGGATGGGATTTTTTGGGTTGTTTTTTCTAGGATTCACACTATACTCATGGTTCTTAGTCATGGTGCGGTTTAACTTGAGTAAACCATGGGTTCCCAAGTATTAATTTCTTGGATTAAATATTGACCACCAACTATTCCCCATGATGTGAATTCCAAACATATGTATCTTAGTGGTGAATGAATAATATGATGTAAACATTTTGGAATTGTGCCAACATATCACTTAATTTCATGGTGTGTAGGCTACCTTGGTTAGTTCTTAAGACTCTTGATATTTTAATCCCATGTAAACCCAGGCATGTGGTTGGGTTCAAAGATGTTTTTTAAAATGGTTTTTATTCTTTTGTGGTGGATCTTGGATTCCCTAATTCTTGATGATGAACTATAGTTGAGTGGTCTGTGGATGGTTTGACTAAGGAACATCATTGGAAGCTGAGTGTTGGATTTAGTGATCATGTTCTTTATAAGAATAGAATGTTGTGGAGAATGTCATTGGAGTTTTTGTTTTAATTCAAAATCCATATAAGCTGATCATCCTGGGAATGGTCATTCTGAAGTGTCTTGAACTGTTTTCCTTCATTTTCATTGAGATCTGTTAGTGGGAAACCGCTTTATGAATGATTTCACATGAAGGAGGGTGTGGTGTATTGGACATCTATGTATTTTGAGGAAATATTTATTGAAAAGTTCTATTGATTTAATTGGAATTCAATGGTTTCTTTTAGAAAATTTCCTTGATAAGACCTATAATATAATCATGATCACTTAGTTAAATAAAATAATCCAAGAGAATCATTATAATTATTAGATTTTGCAGTGTATGGATATTCTGATGGTGTAGGTACCACGGTTCAGAATTGGACCCTTTTGGTGTTATAGCCTATTTTAGGGAGTATGTTTATCTAGATGTTTTGTGAGATGACAATGTGATTATGTATTTAGATTAATAGGCTCAAGAATGTGTCATCATAGTGTATCTATTGGAGGATGGTCATTAGATAGGGTTTTGGTTGCTTATGTACCATTTTTTCTAAAGAGAATAAAAGTTCCTTGGTTATTTAGGAATGATACATGACCATTTTAACAAGAATTATTGACCCTTGAAGGATAGAAAATGTTTCCAATATTCCTTATGTCATCTCAAGGAAAATAGGTTCTATAGTGGGGAGGTTGTAATGTACTCTTCTATGAGACACGGTAAATTTCATTGGAATTTGAAATTTTGTAGTTTATTGGATGGGTCATTTTTACAATAGGGATTCAGAATATAATTATGAGATTTGGAAGACATCAATGTGTTATTTTAAGACTTGGTTAATGTCCCAAGAGGTTCTTGGGTGTCTTTTAGTGATTTGGGAAAATCGAGGTTGGACAATCAATGGTTTGGGTGCTTTGTATACGGTGCATGATTTTTTTTAAAATCATGTGTAACTCGGCAGAAAACTGTGCGACCTATTTTGAAGAGTAGATGTGCCCCACATAGTTTTCACATGGGATTTTCAACATTTTCTCCATGAAAGAATGGTTTGTTCAACATTGGCTATACATCAACACTATTTTATTCAATGATAGTGCATGGTTAGGGTGACTGCATGGCTCAAACCATGTGAGGTGGTTTCCTAAGGAATGTGAGTAACTAGGTTGGTGCACAGACTAGCTAAATTGTGTTGCCAAACGTTAAGACCTGGGTTTTGAGGAAACAATTACCAATGTACCTTAATGATTTTGAGAACTAAGTTTTCCTTATCTTCAACTCCTAAAATCCACATTAGCTTCTTCTCCTCCCCTTGGTGAGCTCTCTGCACCTCCAACCTAGCCTTAGAGATAACCAATGGATCCAAAGTCTGAATTATTCATCACCAGTCTCTATGGATCCATATATTTGTTATCTTGTTTCCTCTATAATATATTTCCAGATCTTAATTTCATATTCTATGAAATTTTTGTGTGCGCTCATTTTCCCTATTTTTGGGAGAATGTTAGTTTCCCAAATATCATCCAAACAAAATCAAATTAGACCTTGATATTGGTTGATTAGGTCATCCTAAACATGAGGAATGTGGTAAAAGAATTTTTTTCACAACTTTCCATTGTTTTATGAAACATTCTATTTCACTTCATGCTGGCCATTGTTGATAATTGATTTAGAAGGGGTTCATTCTTCTTTAATTGATCCTCACACCTAGAGGCACTCCCTATGATCATTGTTTAATCTTTTGTGGTTTATACCCTCGGTCACAGACAGCCTATGGTTATTCTAGCTTGAATATCCCATTTTATATTAATTTTTCAAATTCCTGAAATACCATTAAATGTTCGCCTTGATTTTATAATGGAATTTCCATGTGTTGTAAAATTCCCTATTTTAAAATGGCACCCCCTAAGTGTCATGATAAGTCTTATAGTTTTTTTCCATGTTTTCAGTTATTTTATGTTCATCCTCATTGAAATTAATTTTTATTCGTAATTTATTAATGGAATTATTTTAAAATAATTACATGATTTTAGAATAAAAACACCTCGATGAAGGTCTGATGTATATTATCTTAAAATGAATTGACTACTGATGTATCATTCTTATCCACATTGATTTATAACACCTTCTATGATTTTATACCATGGCTAGGTATATGAAATGTTAGATATGTGTTCTTTAGTGGTGTTATAAAATAGAAATTTCTCATAATTTGACTAATATTAATTTGATCCATGAATCTTCGATGTGATTTTCCCAAATTTTTAAGGGCATTTCCCATTTTTGAATTTTCCCTCTTGAAAGTGGAACCATTTAAGTGACCTCTTTGACATGATAAATGATTTTCCATGTTTTTTAAGTATTTCATTTGTATTAAATTAAATTAAATGTTCAAGATGTATTCTTTTCCTTGGATGTTTTAAATGTTTGTCAGGGTTAAATTGAATTACTTGCCTTCCATGAGTTGAATATAATAAATGAAATGTAAAGGGTGAAAATGAAATTTTTTCTACATTATTAATATAAATTTTTTGAAATGGAATGAACCTGATTATAATGGTATTTTTAGATGAAAATAATGAGTTGTATTTCCACATGGAATTTATTATAAATATATTGATACCCTTATATATTCCTGATTAATGTAATGTAAAGAAAGGTATTACCACATGTTTAATAACTGTAACTATGACTATGATTTTTTGGAGGTTTTATATCATGAAAAGTGATGATGATCCATTGGGGAAATAATACACCCTTACCTAAGGTGTTGGGTTCCTGACGAGTCAAATTAGTGATACTATATAGGTGATGGGTGTTACTCCCCACATACCCTGATTATAGTGATTCCATGTATGTTCTCTCCACATCAAGATTATTGTTTCGTAAAATCTCTCAAACGTCTTGCGACATAGGGAATATACCTTATTGCATAAGATTTTAGAATCCTTAAATGTTTTTATGGATTCCCCAGTCACTCCCCAGTCCTGCCATCAACTAGTATTATAGGTATATAGACATTAGGCATCCAAATTCCGATGGTTCACATAGGTGCATGCAATGTATCACTAAACTATAAATATATAAATATATATATTAATACTATATATAAAAACACTATTTAGAATTTATCTAGATAGGTGACTCTGCATGTATAGTCACAAGTTGTCTCTTAAGAACATAGGAAGGTCGTTTGTTAATTTCAGAACTGCTTGTTTATCTTTGTAGCATACACCTACACAATTCTTTACATTATGTTTTACATACATGATTTTGTTTTAGAAACCATAAGTGGGAACCTATTAGGATTATTATCTCACACCCCGCTCCTGCAGCCATTTCACTGTGGTACCCAAGTTGAACTTTTACATTCATAACCTTGTTTAACTACTTCTTTTGTTTAGGTTGTACATAGAATTTAAGATAACAATACCATACTAAAGCTTATGATGCTACTGGAGATTAACCTTAGGGAATTACTGTCATCTATTTTCCTTATTTTTCAATAATATATCTTGAATCTTGTTGTGTGTTTTCTATTTTTGTTACCTATTTCCAATAGGACATGCATGCATTTCTTTTATAATGGCATTGGACATATTTTACTATTAAAATTATTATTATTATTATGTGGATCTATAATTCATTTATTATTAATTCAACTGTTGTATGATGTTCATATTGAATTATACCTCTATTCTACTCTATAATGAGGGTACAGTCTTTCCAATATCACTTGTATATACACTCACTACAAGTCAATAGCCTCTAGGGCATTAGTGAATGTGATTGTGGCTATGTGGCCCACTAGTCCAGCTATCATCTTAGTGGTCAGTCGGGACAGGACATTACCTGACCCCTTTCTAATAAAACATAGAGATTGACATAGTTATATAGAATTCAATAATAAGATACACAAGGAATATCCATTTATGTTTCTACTATAACTTTAAATAACCAAACATAAAATACAACATAGTGTCTTCCACTTCCTACACTAAGGTTCATGATCATTTATATCATATCTATCAATCATATCTCTATAATACCCACATGTTATGGCATCAGAAGTAGATACATACATAAATCAGCCCAACTTAATAGAATTCCACAAATTTCTTATATGTGAAAACACCATATGATCCATTTTAATAGTTTAAATAAATGATCTTTTTTCATACGTGTAATCAATAAAACTTAAGGAATATATAATTTGAATCCTATATAAATAATAAGAGGCATATGTTATGTGTCATGTCTATATTAAAAGTGTAAAAAAACCAAGTAACCATTCCATTTCCAATGTTCCAATACTTTATCTAAATAAAAAATCAAAAATCTAAGACATAATTTGCATAACCCGAGGTGACAAACCAAATTATTGTTACAGAGAAAACCATGAACATAAATCCCATGCCATTTTCTCCTAGAAATTAAATTGTAATGTTTTTTTGTCTCACTGGTATAGATTCCATAAATTTTTTTGATACATACCAATGTCTTTGGATTAAAAAAATAAAATACCAAAAGAATGAAAATCTCTAAAAGCACTTTGTTACATCCTTATACATTGGATTCTTGACTAATTCCCCTTCATTTTTCATCACAAGAACATAGGATAACCTCATTAAGTTTCAAAGGTATCCAAATAGTTTCGAGGTTCAATGGGGGTTGTCATAGAGAGATGATACCTTAATAATAGAGTGTACAATGGAATAAAAAAATAAAAAAAATATCATCAATGGTGATATGTTGAAGTGGAAGAATTAAATATAAAAAAGAATAATGATTAATGAAATACAGTAATTTCCAAAAAACAATCACATAAAATAGTTTTTGACCACACTCTAGGATGATCACATATATGTAAAAAAATATTATGTAATCATGATGAATACACAAAGTTTTAACTCTTCCATATCTAAAAATATCATTAGAGTTTTCCTCTCGATCATACTATCTTGGGACTCAAAACAAATTGGGCGTGTGATAACCAAATGAAAGATTCTTAGGAACCAATGTGAAATGACTACCTGAGAAGGGTGTGAATACAAAAATCATAAAGGAACGACAAAAATTGTCATATAACGACTTTCATACACAGTGATATGTAAAAATGGAAAGATCAATATAAAAAATTACCCTATTTAATAATAAGTGATATAAAGTAACAATATCTTCTTTGAAAAATGTATAAATATATCAATTCTCATCTTGAGGATAGTGCCCACACATGTACTATAACAACCCTAAAACAAGTATCCGAGAGTAATTGGTTGTTTTATTAAAATGGAATAGTTACAAGAGATCACATCTCAAATGATTGATCAGTTTAGTTGTATTTAGGAACTAAATATATGCATGGTTCCCTTATAACATTATTAATTAAACATATAACATACCAATGTAAAATAAACTGCTTCCTTGAATCTTATTCAATGATTTATTCATTATAACCCGTGGATGAGGAAAAAAGAAAAGGTTGTATCCAAATGATCAGTATGTGTTACATGAATAAATAATAAGTTAATCTAAATCAATAAGGAATAATCCATAGGTAATGTTAAATAACTAAAAAACACATGCTTGGAATATAGTAAGAATGAAAATGCATCGATATACATTGTAATAGTGAAAATATCATTGAATGTAGTAACTAAATACAAAATTATGATAATTATTATTTATTGTACGCCATGCATTTGGAATATAAGCATCATATATCAAAATAATATGGTTTAAGTATATGAGTAGAAACTTGTCTAATTCTACCTGGAAAATACACGAAGGTTTGTTTTAAACTGTTTTGCCTCATGAGACATGTCGATGCATATATGGGTTATCTACAACTGGAACACATTATACTAAAATTATATATAATTAATGATACATATAATTAATTCATGAGAAATATTACTCATAAAATTTCTATATTAAGTTGAAAATATGGATTCATAAATTTTTCCCCATTTAAAAAAACATTCAAAATAACCCTCATATGTAAAAATAATATACGAATAAGATAATAATCATATCCATGATGAGATAAATATAGATATTTAATGAAATATTCAATTAATAACGATCATAAATTAAAAGGGGGCATATAAAAATCCCACACAAAAGTAATAAGTGTTGAATATGGAATATCTTTTAGAAATAAAAATGAGATGAGAGACGCATTAAAAATATCATATAATTGAGGTGAGATTTTTTCAAGGGTTGATTATTTATAACAAAAATATTACCCACAAAATGCATTTGGTGGAATACAACTTGAGTAAATTAATAGTGGATTCCAAACATAATGTTTTTATAATATAATCAATGAAGTAGACATATAACACAATGAATGTAAATTGAGATAATAAATAAATTAAATGATTGTATAATTATATTGAGGATATATAAATGAAATATTTATATATGAAGAATTTAAACCACATATAAAAGGGAAATAATATATAAAATATTAGAAGGTAAATTAACACATTTACTTGGCATAACACAACCAATTACATAGAAGTTAATTCAAATTAATATAAATTGTGTTAATAACACCCATACCTTATGTTTGAAAGAATTATTCAATTTCATGTAATGTACTAGAAAAAAATTAATTTAATTAATAACCAATTTGACATTAATATTATTTATAATAAATTTATTAGGGTAATTTATAAACTTTTTTAATGAGTTATTAGATTCAATTTCATCATTCAATCTTGTTTGTTTCCTTGTTTTTCATGATTGATTCACATGTATACATGTATGAATGAATTTGTAAAATGTAATAGTTATCTAGAATTGAAATTATATGTCATTAATGATATTAAAAAATAATAAATGGTCTTATATAAACATTTTTTCTAGATATGAGTATGATTCATTTGATAAAACACTAATGATAACCGTTAGGATTATTTTTTCCATTTTTATGATCATCACAATGTAGTATTGTTTTATTAATAATTGATATATATATATTATTGTTCTATAGAAAAGAAATTAAGTTTGTAAATACAATTAAAAATATATTTTATCCATTATAATTTTTATCATGAATCATAGAGGTGGTATTTGAAAAAAACCATTATCCATGAAGATAGTGAAAAGATACCTCCAAGACGATGTTTTTTTAGGACAAAATGGGTAGAGAAATTAATTGATGGTCAAAACACCATTAACAAAAAAACCATTATATATATATGGTCATGGGGTTATCATGTTACTTTTTATAGCATATGTGATGGAATGATACAAAAATAAATGAAATTAAAAGAGATAGAGGGAGAGAGAAGGTTTTACATCTTGAGTTTCATTGCCTTGAGAACCTCTTTAAGGGACTAAAATATGGTCTCTTAGTGAGACCAAAAAGACTAAAATGTGAGGAAAATGTTTTGGAGAGAAATTGAATAGAATATTGGCAAGATACAAGGATTAGGATTTGTGAGGAGAAGATGTGGGGACGGTTGGTATCTATAGTCATATGACATGGGGGTTTTTAATTGTTTTAATAATTTTTTTTATTATTTTGGATCAAAACTATTAATAGTTTTGAATATTGTGACTAAATATAGTAATTAGATAATTATATATTTATATAGTTTCAACTTACTTCATCCATTCCACAACCATGACTCACCAATTATTGTAATTTGATAAAATGTTATATACAATAAATTAATTTATTTCACAATTAAAAAATCTAACTATTTTTGAAAAATACAAAAAAAAAATCACATCAACCATTTTTTGATGATTAGAATTCAAAAAATAGATCCTTCTTATGAAATTAATTCCCATATATGAGAAAATTAATTTTTTTTAATATCATAATTTATTAAAAAATTACGGATTTTACTGTTATATGTAATTTTATGACACATTGAAGATTTAATTAAGTTCTCATAAAATTATATTATAATCATAAGAAAATAAAATATTAACAGATGAATCTATTTAGTGAAAATAAAATTTCATTTAATATATTATATTAATTACAAAATTGAAATTAAACATTTATGCTTTATATAATAGTCGATTCATAATATATCACTTCTAAAACATTTATTTAATATTTTTATGATAAAAATATTCGAAATTTTCATTTATGAGATACCTAAATTTTATTTAATATTTCATAGTTGATGTTATTATTCTATTAGTGAGATTTATATTCCAAAAAATTACATTTATTTTCCAACAATCATGGTAATATTTAATATTATATCACAATTTGGTTGTGAAATGTTAACTATCAAATAAATTAAATTTATTTAACAAGATACATACAAATAATCTTGGGGTGTTATATTCATCCCTCTGGAAATTTCAAAATTAAAATTTTTAATGAATATTTTCTTATAAATTGATGTGGTTAGTTCCTCATCATAACATAATTATGTTTCAATATTGGTTTTTTGTTTTATTCATTCTTTAATGAACCTTGACCAGTCGAGTCATCCGGTTTCTCAATGATTTCCTGTTATGTCACGAATATCGATAGGCTCTTCGCACTAAAGAAATTATGGTTCTTGATCTATTTTATCATAGGTGAGTACATGTGTTGTGTCTAGCTTGAGCATATTTAACAATGATTTGTGGACTCTTTTTGAACATTAGATAGACTTGGGTTCATTTCTAGTTGGTCAGTTGAAACTCAAATTCTTTTTGTAATTTCAATGTTTTTTGATGTACTTGTGTCTAAGCTTCCTTTTCTAACCAAACCTTATAAGATACTTCTAGGGAGACACTTTTAGTATGACCTAATCATCCACATGAAATTTTTAATCCTTTCCCCAGTTGTCAGCATAACTCCTTTTTCTACATTGAGAAGCTTTTATACGGATCTGGATTTACATTTCCATTAACATTGTATCTAAAATAAGTTATGATCCTATAAGTTTTCTCAAACCAAATTTATCAGAATTTTTTTATTTTTACATATCTTTCCATATAATGGTTCATATAGACCAATTTGAGTACTATAATGGAAAATATTTTTGTAGGGTGATCAATCCAATGGTAAATACTGATCCCATATACCCTGAATGTGATATAAGCATAATCAAAACATGTCTTATAATTTTTAAATTGTACTTTCAGATTATACATCAATTTGAGGTTGATATGCAGTACATAAATTAATTTATGTATCAGTATCATTCTGAAGTCTCTTTGAATATTTTGTTATAAAATGGGAATCATGATCAGAATAAATTTCTAAAGGTGCACGACGAAGTCCAAAAAATTTGTTAATATAGTGTCCGTGTAGCATTATAAGAGGAAATTACTCTCTTACAGAAATTAAATATGATGATATTGTAAGGTGATCAACACTAACCAATATCATATCATTATTTCCAGTGGTATTTGGTATTCTAGTGATGAATTCCATAGTATTTTCATTCAACTTCCACATGTGAATATATAGATGTTTCAGGATTCTAGGATGTTTTCTATCAGTATTCACTTGTATAAAATTTTTAAATTTTTTTACATTGTCTAAAACTTCCCACTTTATGATATCCAAACCAAAAAATTCTCCATCTGATCTTTATAAATTTTGTTACTACCTGGCTGTACAGAGAAATTTAAGCTATGGGATTAATCTAACAATTCCCTTTTTAAATTAGGTATTCATGAAACACATAACCTCTTTCAATATTTCAAAATTCCGTCATCATACACATAGTACATCAATCTTCTATCCTTAATGGAATTAATTTTATTTTGACAATTCTCATCAAGAGAGTGAAATATTTTTGTCTACTATAGTAAATATGTTTTACTAATAATTTGGTAATAGAGTTCTGTTTACATTTCCAGAATAATTTCTATATACATATTTACTAATCCAATAACATATATTCTTTCTAAATCCTTCTTTGTATCAAAATTCCATGATTTTTCCTTATAAATTCAACAGTTTAATTATTTTCCATTCCATTTTTGTATCCTATTGATTAATCATAATCATTGAGTATCTTTATCCATTATATTTTCTTCATATTGAGTTCTTTGTGTGAGAATATTAATTTAAAACTCTTACGATAAATATATATATCACACCTTTCACCACAGATATGGTTTCATCATATCATCATAGAAACTATTTTGACTACTAACTAAATAACATGAGTTGAACAATTTTGTTCATGACTCAACATCTACATTGATGCATATGTAATAAATTTACCGATTTTTATATGGACAAAACCTATTACATTCTTTGATGAATCCATGAATATTATAAACCTATCATTTATCAATGTTAAAGTAAAAATTAGAGCATTGACTAATATTTTATTCAATTCCTAAAAACATTCTACACATTTTTTTCTATACTAAATTAACCCCTTTGCATATGAGCTTAGTTAATGGGTCTCTAATTAGATGAAATGATAAATAAAATGATGATATTAACATGATTAACCAATCATACAATGTATATCAATAATGATAGTTTGTGTAGGACATTATTGTATTTCCTTTTTCATTACTGGATAAATAAAAATTCCATCCTTCGGGATAATATGGTATGAAAAAAAAGTTCCTAGATCCCAAATTCACAATTTCTAAATTTACCATTTATCTATTTCCTTGGAGAGTCTCAAGAACAATCATAATGTTATTTTCATGGTTATAATATATTTTACAATACACCATAATATCATCAATGAATACTAAAACAAAATCATTATAATATTACTTGAATACTCTATTCATTTGATTAGTGGAAACATTGGAATCACTAGTAAATACAAATGGCATTACTCTAATCTCATAATGTTCAATAAAATATGAAATGATTTCTTATAAATATCATCCTTCTTTACTCGCAATTGATGACACCCAAAATGAAGGTCAATATTTTAATAACATTAGGCTTTATGATTTTGATCAAATTAATCATCAATATGAAGAATATATAATATTTTATTTATTTTATTAACATTGGGTTTTCTTTATTAAATTACAAACCTCTAGGATCCGTCATTATTAATAACAGCGAGAACATGAGATCCCTATGGAGGAATAATAGGGTGAATAAATCCATTATTAGTAAACACCTATAGTTTCTTATTTAGAACCACTATTTCAACATAGGATGTTCTTTAAGGAGTTGTTGATATTGGTCATTCATCATGGATTATGTCAATGGTAACTCTATTTCATGCTCTTGGGGGGGGGGGGTACTTAGGAAATTTCTCAGGAAATTAATCAATGTATTCCCAAAAAATGAACATCTGCAATTTGAAGATTACATTCCTCATACCATGATTATTTTTTTCTATTTCTCCTACATGAATATAATTCAGTAGTGTTCCTGAGGGTGGATCTGTATAAGATTAAGATAATGATTTTTCTGCGATAAAGATAATGGATTCTATATATTCCTCAAAAACAATAATTTCCTTCTTACAATAAATTTTGTCATCATATTTTTAAAGGTACTCCATACCTAAGATTATATTAATTGAAACCATAGGACTGATTATAAGGTCCATAAATAAATCATTTTTTGTGTAATAAATTGGACTGACTAATACATTTTTTTGGAATGTGACTTCCCTTTGGAGTTTTGGCTCGGAACCCCACTTATTAAATAAAAAAACAAATGTCTTATTTTCTTGAAAAATAGGGTAGATATAAAAGAGTGGGATAATCCATAATAAAATAAATAAATGGATATATTTGGAGATATGATTAATGTACCTTCTACCACAACATTGGGTGTTTCTACTCCAGTAATAGTGATTAGATAAACAAGGATATCTCTCCTTGGAATCATCTGTGGTATATTGTACTGATGCTTAGGATATTTATTTGAATAATTATATTTATATTTATATATAAATAATTGAATATATTGGATTTTATTCTTACCATTTCATTCATTTGAATGTTGAACCTTTTCTCCACACATATAACAATCACATATGACTTTCATTCATTTTAATTATGCTATGGAATTTTTTAACTATTTCAGTTCTCTTCTCACATGGGAAATGTTTTTCAATGATTATATCTTTAAAATATCACATTTATGGGTCTTATATTTCATTTTGCTTTTTATTATTCAAGATTAATGACCACTATTGATCAAAATATTCCACATAAAAATATACTTCATGTACTACATTTTTATTTTCCTTGCATCTAAATGCTAGAAATATTTTATGAAGAGAGTTGATCCACTACTCAAATTCCATTTTGATTATAAGTCAAACTAAAAGATGAGGGATTAAAATGAATTGAATGATTTAAAATAGGTTCAGTATGGTTATTCTCTATAACCTGAGTAATATATCCTAATATTTTCAAAATAATATTTCCTCTAATTCTAACTATGCTGATTTTATCTTTGGGGAAATCCCTGCATTGTTTGTGTGTATTGATTACCTTTTTTCCATTAGGCGCCATCACTAAATAATAGAACACAATATGTTATTTAATAATAATCATGATAATTGATCCCAAAAATCTCTATAAATTATAATTATAATTGTCATGTTTATTTAATATATAACCGCCAATTTTATGCTAAATACTCTGTAATACAAAATATAAAAACTATAACCCCAGTAGCCCAGAGTTAATTGTCATTTTCTTATATTGAAATAGATACATGTTATAAAATCACCAAGGATCAACTCTTTTAGTATTATTGAGGAACTATTTATATACTTGGTTCCCTTATTACATTGGTAATTAAATATAGATCATAACAGAGGAAAATAAATTGCTTCCTTAACACTTATTCAAATATTTCATCTTCCTAACTTAGAGAAGTAAAGAAAATAACAGGGTGGGACCAATGACCAGTAAGGGTTACATGAATCCATATAATATTAATAAATGTAATTAATAAATAGTTATTATAAAAAGAAAAATAATTGAAAAAAGTACAACAATACACTAAGAATGAAAATATATCTATAGACATTATCATAGTGAAAATATCATGTAATGTACTAATAGAACATTGAATGAAGAAAATGATTAATTATTGGATGTCATGTATCTAAAAAATTAACCAATATGCTCAATACCTGATGATTCAACTTTGTGTGTAGAAACTCGTATGATTCTTCTTGGAAAGAAACAAAAAGGGTTTGTCACCAACTATATTTTCTCAAGAGATCTGTCAATTCATCAAGGTGTACATATTACTAGGACCAACCCATCACTAAAATACATATCATTTTTTACATTTATTTAATTCTTGAATAATATGAATTATCTAAATATCTATATTGATTAGAAAATACATATTAATCAATATTTACATAATTAAAACAACATTTCAAATAAACACTATAGGTGAAAATTTGACAAACAATGAAAAAATCATATCCTCGATATAATAAATTAGTATATTTAATAAAAACATCAATTAATGATCCTCAAAAATAAAAATTGATATTATAAATACAACATTCACAGTGAATAAGTGGAGAATAAGGCTCAACTCATAGAAATAAATGTAATCTTTGAAACCCCTTAAATTTTTTTATCATTGAGGTGATACTTAATAATTATGGTTATATTTTCTAAACTATAATATCCAGAAAATTGATAAGTGAAAATTGAACATAAATAAATAAAAACTAGATTCTACACAGAAACATTTTATAATAAAATCAATGAAGTAGATGTATAACATAATGAATGGAAGTTGAGGAAAAAAATTTCATACAAATATCATAACGTCAGAGTGATGAAATATCAATGAAATAATTATGTGTAACAAACTTAAACCAAAAATTAAAAGATTAAATAATATATTAAAATAATAAAAGGTTATTTTTCACATATGCATCGATTAACATAACCAATAACATACCAATTGAACCCAATGAATGGATATTGATTTAAGAAATACCTTACCGTATTCTTGAAAGTTTTCTACCCTTTGACAAAATTTCTTGAATAATAATATTAATTTAATTCATAACCTATTTAACATTTATTTGATTGAGTATAATATTATTAAGTTCATTTATGGCCTTTGGGAGGAGTTATGAGATTCAATATCATCTTTCTGGAGTGTTAATTTCCTTAGTTTTTATGATTGATTAACTTATATACATGTATAAAAGAACATGTAAAATATAAATAGTTAACCAAGATTAAAATTATATGTTATTAAGAAACTTATTGAAGATTTAATGGTCGTATTTATCATTTTTTTCACGATACTGTGCTGATTTATTATATATAATTCCAATGATAACTAATTAGATTATTATTGTGTTTTTCAATTATCAGGAACTAGTTTTCTTTTATTACTTAATATTTTGTATTTATACTGGTTAAATAAAAATAAATCACTTGGGAGATAAATTTTTATAATATCTTTTAACCATTGTAATGGTTTTTTGAGCATCCTTCAAGGTGGTAATATGAAATGGAAAATCACTATCCATGAAGGTGGTGAATTGACCACTCTCGAATGATGTTTTCTATTTAGACAAAAGGGTTTGAGAAAATAATTATTGGTGTATATACTAATAACATAAAAATTTATAATATATATATATATAAATGATCCTCAATTTATCAGGTTACATTTCTTAGGTGAGTGTAGGGAATGATAATAAAAGGAAATAAATTTAAAGAGATAGGGAGATTGTTTTACCTCTTGAGTGTCATCTCCTTGAGAACCTCCTTAATGGACATTAACATTTTATTTTGATAAGAACAAAAAATACATAATATTGTTAAGAGTATTGAGAGAGTAATTTGGGAGAATATTAGTAATATACTTGACATAAAAGGTTTGATTATAATATTTGGTGATTGGTTGTATTTATAGTGGGAGGAGAGTGGTGTATTTGATTTTTTATTCATTATTTTATTACTTTTTCTCAAGTATATCAATAGTGTTGATTCATGTTTCTAAATATAGTAACTAGAGAATGTGTGTTCCAGATATGGTCAATTTAAATCATCTAAAACTCATCCATGAATAAAAAATTCACGTATTTGGATAAAACGTTAAATACCATAAAATATCATATTTCACTATTCATAAATATTCAACTATTTTTTAAATACTCCAAAAGTTCAACATAACCATTTATCACTTTTTAGAATTGATAAATAGAATTGTTTTATGAAATTATGTTTCTAAATATGATAAATTTTATTTTTAATCAAAATCATCTTTTATTCAAAAAAATACTGATTTTTATATTATAACTGACTTTTTGAAAGTTTGAAAAATCAATTATTTTCTTATAAAATTATCTCAGAATCATAATATTACAGAATATTGATTTATGAATCAATTTTTTGAAAATAAATTTAATTTTAAAATATGATATTAATTATAAAATTTAATTAAACATTTAGGCTTTACAAAAAACCCCACACATAATTTATCATATTAAATCTTTTTTTACAGATTATATCATATAAATATATCATATTTTTATTAATGAGATAACTGCATTTTATTTAAAATTTCATAGGTGAGGATATTATTCTATTTTCCACATTATAATTCATAATAGTCATATTTCTATTCCATCGGTCATGTTATTATTTTATAGTATATCACAGTTAATTTGTGCAACGTAAACTACAGAATAAATTGAATTTCATTAGGAAGATAGATGTCATAAAATCATGGAGTGTTATATCTACCAATTATATAATTTTTATCCTGATTATTTTGACCCTATTTAATTATCCCTATATGAGGTCGTACTAATGTGTCTCTATGCATGTCATTATATCATGACAACCATATAAATATAGAATCCCATTATTTCCCTAGAATCCCTAATATTCAATCTCAATATCCCAACATTTTATTATGAATGGATCCATGGCCAGATCCCAACACTCTTGGAAATTTTTATATACATCAATAATAATTAATGGACAGAGGACAATTCTAACCCTATCAATAAAACACTGAATAAAATTAATACCCAAATTCACCTTCCTAAATAGCTAGATCCAATGATTACTATGAATCCTGATCAAAGAAAAGTAAATCTTTAGACTCACCTAGGAATATCATTGGGATGGATTTGGAATATTATAATAATAGTAATAAAAATAAAACAATCCCACAATTAGACACTCTTGGGTCATTAGAATGAATGTCATCTTAACGACCTATGGAATCTATTGTATCCCATATATATATGAGGTCAAATCTCGACATCCTAATAATTTGTCACATGGTTAGAAAGTTAAATCCAAGTGGGTACCAGGAATCTATAGAGACATCATCATAAAATTTGTCTAATAAGCATATAACATATGGCATGTATATGGATCCTACGAAGACCCTCTCTCCCGTATATCTCTCAAGGGAAATGGTCAGATCCTATGAAAAAGATTAATGCATCCCTATGACACCTTTATCACCATATTAATATAAGTTTACATGTTTATAGAAGTAAATTTGGGATACATAGATGTCTATACAATTACACATTGGATGAATATAAAAATTAGGTGTTATTGATTGGCTACCTCATTCTTATAATTATAACCTCTTCAGTCCTACCAGTTGAGTGAAAGTTCTAAAATGACATCAAATATTATCTTAGCCTATGACACATTAACCTGATCAAGGATATCTAGTCACTAGATCACCCAAGGGGTCCCATTGGACATAAAATAGAATCATAAACATCAAATGGATCCTTAGTCTCGATCTAGGTTTTGGGTTTAGACCTGATGATTAGAGGAATACAACGTCCTTTTCCATAATAACCATAGCAGCACATCCTTTTATGATATTAATGGTATCTCACAAAGAAAACACTCATGAAATGCTATATGTCCGTTATCAATTGATATGGTTTCAAAAGGTATGCACACACTTCAACATATCACTATAGACTATTTTGTGGACCCATATACATTGAATTTTCCTAGAAAAGGTGTTGAAAATCTATGGTCGAGGAATAAAATAGTTTAATTGCCTTATTATACACGGATATGGTATATTTATATAGGAAAGTTCATTATATTACCCAAATATATTCCTAAGGAATGTAATGATTTATGCCTTTGTAAACTTGTAACTCAATCCTCTAATCCAGTGAATGATCTTCAATGGTTTTATAAAAGATCTTCCCATTTAGTACTCTTCATATAAATACCCTATATAAAACCATTTTTTATTAAGTGAAAAATTGGTTCAAAAAAATCAATGAACTATGATTCTCAGTAATTGTAAACACAATAGGTATCAATCTATGATCATATGGAAGCATAAGATAAGAATAAGGGTACGCGATAATGAAAATTATTTATAAAGTTCATAAAAAAGCTATAATAGACCCTCAAAAAAAGCCCTAGAATAAAGATTATCAGTTCATAATACATGGATCATACGAGAATCAAAGAACATAATCCATGAGAACATAACATGTGCATAACACATTGATTTATGGAATATACATAATGATATAAAATATTATGTCATGGAAACCCACTATGATGTTTATAATATGTTAAGCTTGGGATAACCACCTGTGTACCAACATCATGCTTATTCTAACAACCTCTATACCATTCATTTTGGAATCTACACCTCCTAGGTACGATACACCAAAATACATAGTGGTATCCCTTTCCTCATAGTGGAATTGATTCACTCCCCAAACAATCATGTTATTCAAGATTCACGCACAAGAGCATCATTGTTGACAAAGTACCTTACTAAACTAAGTTCATATCTCATTATAATCCTAGATATCTCAAGATATGTAAATATTTATGCGATAAATTATTTAAAGATATATGACCCAACAATCTTTGGTAAATATGTAACCACTAACCTCATATGTAATGTTACCAGCATCCTTAGTTAAAAAGTAACCATCACCACATAAGGAAAATCCAAAATTTTTCAAATATAAGAACACAAATTAATCATCATAGTAGAACCCCTCACAAGAAATGGGTTACAAAAAAATTTAATCATATCTTAAGCTAAAGAAAAGATACAGGTCCGGAATGATCAAATCATTTTATCATGTTATAATCCAGGGATAATGATGTATGAATCAAAATAAATTTATAATGTTATAACCTAGGGAAGAGATGAAGGATTCGTAACATCTTATCATGATAAAACATTCATAAAAAGAATGAAAATTTTATCCTATTTTAATATCCCAAGAAAACTAGATTTTACATCAAAGGATATCATCTTAGATGAAAAATAATTTCTAATGATCATTTGAAACATTTAATTAGTATTAAATATTTTCTCTTTGAATCAATTATTAAAATAATTATTAAAATAATTTTATTTTAAAATAACATTGAAAACCTATAAAAGAAGAATCGAAGAAAATAATAACTATTGGAAAATGGCCCAATACTCATGGTTTTCCAAAACCACAGGTATAGGGATTGTATGGGAACCAATACCAACATTATTTGAAAACTGAGTGTATATGTCAATGATACCAATGGTTTTTTGCAGAACCATGGGAATAGTTTTTTTCATGACCTATATCGATGATTTTGAATAAAAGGTAGGTATTGGTCTTTGTTCAAGACCTATACCCACAATTTTTCCAAATCATGGGTATATGTTTTTTTAAAGACCTAGACCCATGGTTTTTGAAAACCATGGGTATTGGTTTCCCTCATTATGGAGGGAAAATAATTTCCACTGATCATAAAACAAATTTTACTATAGGACCTATACCCACAGTATTCAACCAATAACCACAATTTTAAAAAATAAATATATGTAAATATATATTTACATATCAATAAGTGAATATGGTGTAGTGGCTAAGCACCAGAACAATATAGAGGTGGTCCAGGGATCGAAACTCGTGGCCGCCAATTTTCTAAAACCAATACCCACATTTTTAAAACTAGGGTTATAGAGTCAATGACATGGTCTAATGAACATATTCCCATTGTTTGGTTACTATAGGTTTATATTTTTAAAATCATGGGTATAGCTCAATATTGTACTGACACCTTAGTTGCTCATGGTTCCTTGAAACCGTGGGTATAGACTATACCCACATTTTTGTGGGTTATACCGATGGATTAAAACCATGGGTATATGTTAAATTTATTGTAGTGAATTATAATGATGATATAATGTTGTGATCAGGTCATACACATTTAAATAATCATTTATTTAACACTTTCATTAAACACCTAACATGATTTTTTTATAAAAGGACCTGAATATTCACTTTGAAACATCTTTTTTAAATGAAATACAAGGAGAAAATTTCATTAATATATCATTTAAAAGATAATAAAAAATTCTGCAATATTTTATGAAAACTTGGTTTTAGAAAAAAATGTGTCTCGACAGAAAGGAAACGTTTTCTAAAAAAATAGGTTTTTTGAACTCTTTAATATATAAAGGGGGAAAATGTAGGGAGAATAATTATTCTCATTAAATTTCCACATAAGAATAAATTTCATGGGTTTTGTGACTAAAAGATCATAAAATGTATTCCTTAGAAGAAAAATTATAAACAATCCCAATAAGCGATGAGTTTGAGACATAAAACTCTATCCAATTTTGTAACATTTAATCATAAACCTAATGAAGGAATAAAACTAAATAAAAAATTAAATATCCTGGAGATAAAAAAATTCACCATATTACATGTAAAACATCTTTTATATATACCTTTTAATTGAAAATATGTTCATAACATTGCATATGTTTCAAAGAAGAGAAATTGAACGAAAAACTCTTCCCTAATTGTCAACTTTTGAACCATAAACACAAAAAAAGAGAGATAAAATAATGTACATGTGAACCCAAATTTTTTCATGAGAATCATGATAACACAAATTAATTTAAATTATATACACCTCATAAATAAATTATGTGTCGAATATGGAAAGTGTCTCACAGAAGTATAATGTGAGACAAAGATCTCATACCTTAAGTCAAGAATTCCATCGTAGATGTTATGTACTCATTTATATCAAACATAATTTCTTATACATATATTACCAAAAAATATTTATTTTTTTAATACTATATATGATTTTCATATTTCCAAATATTACTTTTATTAATAATTTGATGTTTAGGTAATGTTTTAAGTATTAATATCCTTAATTTTTGTATATATTTTGATTTATTATATATTTTTTCATATTAAATTGATCACGAGTCCATAATATACATAATAAAAACCATGATATCATTTTCAAATAAATTGATAATATATTTATTTATAGAAATCCATAATATTTAGATATAGGAAATTAAATCCACTATTCATGGAGACAGTAATCTATACATATGCAAGAACACTGTTTATTTTTTCTTGTTGGATTTATTTTAAGGAAAATAAATTAAATATTATCTTTATTGATTCATTTATATTTAAAATATGAAACATATTATCTATAAAACCTTCCTTAATAATTTCCATGTAATGTGGTAATGCATCACATTACTCTATCGGGCGGTAGTCCACTATACACACGAATGACATTGTCATATTACCCCAAAATAGGAATTATGAAGTTATGTGTCATAATAAAATCATAAATATAATATATTAACTAAAAATAAATCATTATTTCTAACCATGGGATGTGGTAATGTAAACAAATATGATCGGTTCTTGGGGTGGTAGTTCCCTATACACACGAAGATTGTTCTTGTAACACATTTATCGAACTGATGATGGTTTTATGAAATAACTTTAACATAAAATAAATTAGTAAATGGAATATATTATATTTTTTGGAGAAAGAGATCATGTCACCTTTTATTAGAACAAAAACAAGAGAAACTAGGAATGTACAAAATGAAAATACAAAATAAAAAAGTTATCATCGTCTATGATTTATCTTGATCTTGTCAGCAATCTCACATTCTTTGTCCTACAAGACGCCCTAGTCCATTCTTGGAATGTTCCCAAATCCACATCCATGTCCTCTTTAGTGATGTGCTTACAAATATCTTGCTTGCTCTAAGAGGGCCTCAATATCTGTGTTTGAGTCTGAGACATCAGACAGTGCAATCTTCCTAGTGTTGGTTCAACTATCTCTTGCCCCTTCCCATGATCATTATCTTTCCTGCCACACTTTGATTTCTCCAAAGAGTTCTCATCGTCTGCAATAGTATGCTGGTCCTCCTCCCATGTAGTGGCCTATTCTACCCAACTAGTCTGCTTGACTGGAGGGTTGTCCTGCTTCTTCTGTAGCTCTTTGTTTCTCTTTTTCCCTACATGAGAGGCAGGAGAATCTTCTGCATGAAAAAGACTGGCAGTGTCATGTGATGTGCAAGAAGTGGGGGCCAAAGAGTCCAAAGGAACCAATTTATCCCCACATTCAATTTTATGAACTGAGTATTTCGTTACATCCTAGATAGAAGGAAGGGGCCGAGCTTCCAACAATGTAGGGGGATTGGTGTTGTCAGCTTTCATTTTTTCAACAGCAACCAAAAAACAATCAGAGGAAATAGTCTCTTTAGGATAAATTGTAATGAACCAAATATTGTCAAAGGAAATTCCCTTCTTATAATTATGTCCTAAAATCACATGAAAACACAACATAATGAACTAATAAGTGATAAGTGAACTTTAAAAAAAAGTTTGTCACTTATGTGTTTGGAATATTTAAAATCAGGCATACAGAGTTGTAATCTGTAAGTTATTTGGTGTCTGATAAGGAAAACATAATTTTTTGTGAATAGAAACCTACCCTAATGAATAGACACATACCCTTATTAATAGAGATATACCTTAATTAATAGTAACCAAACCTATGGTGATATAAAAATAATAATCAATTTGGAAGTATGATAACCTATATTTTAAAATAAGTTAATGAATGTCTTAAAAATGGGTTCAATAATAAATTATTATTATAATTAAATATTAAAATAATCATATTTAGAAAATTATTTTTGAAAAAATGGACTTCATTTTTGGATTCTACACATAAAAAATGGTTAGGGTGAATTTTTGAGATTTTTTTTGAAATACTTGATTATTTTATGAATAGTAGAATATGATAATTCATAAAAAATGCAAAATAATGAATTACTTGAGTCATCAATGATGTTATGCTGATTTAATCCCACTTGGTTTGGGAACACAAGATAAAATTTCTATTCATGTTCATGGAATACTTACTATTCCTTGTCATGGGAAGAAATAATAAATTAATGATTATAATATTAAGAAATCCCTCCTCTCCTCCAATATAAAAACCCTTCATCACTACCTCTTCTCTTCACTCCTCTCAAGCCTTTTGACTTGCCATTATTCTGACCAAATCTCTCCCCAATGTCCTCCCCCACATCTGAAAGTTCTCAGCCTCCTCAAAATACCAATACCCCTTCCCTTTTGAAGTTCTCAACTGAGGAAGTCCCAAAAGGTAAATTCCTCTTCCCAATTTCTTCTATTCTTTTATGTTCTTTTCTTTTTTATTTATTTCCTCACGTCCCTTAACCATAACAGTATGATAAATCTAGTAATATAAATGTAAGGGAATTTCATCATTCTAGTGGTTAATTTCATTTTCTTATCTCCTTTCCCCCAACCTTTTAATTGAATGAAATGAATGAACCATTTGAGATGTGCTAATTTAGCACATTCAAGGACAACTATTTATCAATTTCTATTATTATAATTAATTTTGATCTTGAAGCCATTTCTATTATAGTTGAACCAGATTATTATATATGTAATATATCCTTTTTTTCTGTAATCCTTTGGTTCAAATGGAATTAAGTAATAATGAAAAACAAATTTTTTTAATCAAATCCACCGATTAACAAAAATAGTTATCACTAAGATTATATAGATAATAATTTGACTTCACTCTAAGTATACTAATTAAAATTAAAACCATTTAATCTCTGGGATATTTAATAAATAATATAACTTTAATTATGGATACCCACTTTCATTTTGCATATTATCTGAACTAGAATATATGTGAATCGATCTTTTAAAGCCAAGTAAACAAACAAGCTCGAACAACGAAATTGAACCTTATAACTAATTAAAAAGGTATTGAATGAACTAAAAATTGTTTTAATAAATAAATTACATATAGAATAGGTTCTGTAATTATGAATTAAAAATCCTAAATTTTTTATTCAGATAATTAATTACAATTGGAAAACGCCAACAGAGTTAAGGTATGGGATCCCCCCTTTTCACTCTTAGTCAATTTTGTTCTCTATGATATGCCTTTTTGTGTAACACCAAATTGTGGGGTATGCTTATACACCATCCCCATACTTACCTAATTTTTTATACGTAATGACAAACCCCTTATCTCCCTTATCATGCCCTTTTAGTTACACATGATACCATAATGATCAACCATAATGGATTCTACCCGGAATTCCTTTATTCCTTTGGGTTGCATTATCATTATTTTTTCCAACATGTAGTTGTCTTATCATTTTATGTACAAACTCATAATTCTGTTTATATTCTTCAAATGTAGGTTCGAAGATCCATCTCTCATTCTCTTTCCGAGATATACATTCTTTCAAGTGAATCTCTCCTTGATACTTCCCAATAAGAACACTCATTTTAAAGGAACTTCTCAAACTTTTATCCATTTTCAAGTGCACACTATATTCAGTTTTAAGACATCATTGTATTTTTAAATTCAGTATTTTAATTTTGGAAACCTTCATGGTTAAATTCTAGTTTTATATAAAATAATGTATTCATTACAATTTTAAAATTTCTATAGTTTTTTCCTTAATACCCCAAAAAATTGTTTCAATGCTAATATCTCTAAAATACATTTATTATGCGATTTAAATTTGATTTGTTACCATATACCATGTTTTATGCTTATAATACCTTATTAAAATCCATGTATGTTCTAATAATTTTTTTTCATGGACACTTTCAGGATACACCGATTGGTTATGATTTTTATCATGATTGTGGTACCCAATTCTTTCCAAGGGTACCCTTATGTTTATGTGTGGTTGATTATGAATGATTGTATATGTGGTCACAATATTTATGTGGAAATAATTTTGATGAAAATTATGATATGGTTGATCCCATATAACGCTCCAATGCATTGGGTAAGGATAAGGCTCATGAGACGTAATGTGAAATTGGATTGGCGGTTAGCCTTGACCTGTACTAAAGAAATGTTTTATGATTCTTCCACATTTATATGATTCCAAGTGTATATAATACCATAATTATATTAAATGATTTTATAATTTTCATAATTTTGATATCATTATTTCATGCCTCCTAACTCATGTGCTTGAGATGTATCCTTATGATCATTCCCTTATACGGCTTTTTTGCTCATCCCTTTGTTCATGTGTTCCCCATGGTACCCTATAAAGATGTAAGGGATCAAAGGAAGTTAGAAGATCTTTATGGGGATTAAATAAAGAAGTTTTTTATCACCATGTTTTATGTTTTATGTAACATTATTCCATGACACTAGACATACTGATCCTTGGTGAGTACTCTAATGATTAATTATGCTTAAAATCATGAAATGTTTTATATAAAAAGCTCGGGTAGCTATAGTTGGTATCAGAGGATGGTCTGGTGTTTTTTGGATATTAGGAATAGAGAACCTTAGTGAGAACCTTAAGGATGAGACTATGTATAAGAAAACAATAATAAATTTGGGTGTGTATAGAGTATTTTTTTATCAAAAAAATGCATCCCTGTCTGGATACGAGTAGTTTGAGGCGGCTCTGGCACAGATGTATCTAGGGGTAAAACCCGAAAACACCACATTGAGCTTGAATCAAATAGGAACTGGTGCACGCTAACGGTCCTTTCTGCACTCATGGTTATGATAGTCCTTGGGGATATGCTTCAGTAGATTCACGAGCATAGTAAAAAACATTATTAAGGGACAAAAAGAAGCCCATAATAATATAATTTAATAAATAGATCGAGGATAACCTAGATATAAACCCATAGAATCACATGTCAAGATATTCATCTTCTTTATAAGTTCATCATTTTATGTTAAAAGTTTCTTTTTATGCTCAATATCTAAATATTCAATACCACTAATAATATGTTTTTTATTAGTTTAAGCCGGGAAATAGAAAAACACATTCCAACAACCAATGTGATATGCAATGTGATGATTGCCCTAATGACAATCCTAATGCGATGGAAGCGGGTGCTAAAATCTTCATGGTAGTATATGCTAACCGAGGTCGAGTTATGAATGAAAACTTGAATCAGGTGGAACATCCCCCTCCTCCAAGGAAAGAGCATGTTGTCGTAGAATATTTCATGTGGCAAAGGCCTCCAATGTTTAGCGGGTCTTCTGATCCTGTCCTCGCAGAACAATGGATTAACTCCATTAAAAAGATTTTCCATACCCTCCTGTGCATGGAAGGTGAGAAAGCAGTACTGTCAATCCTTAATTTTTATGGTGAAGGTGATCAGTGGTGGAAACTAATCAAGAATACAATGTCTCAATAGAAAATTGATTCCATAGAATGGGTGGAATTAAAGAGGATTTTTTTCAACAAATATTTTCCTTGAACCCTCTGTCTCAAGATGGACATAGACTTTCTTGGACTGAAGTAGAAAAGAGATGAGTCCATCGGGGCATATGAAGAGAACATTACAAGACTTTCAAGGTACGCGTCTAGTTTTGTCCGGAATACTGAAAGCAAGGTGGATCGCTTCTTTAGCAGACTAAAGCCGAGTCTACAAAAAGTTTTGGCGATTCAAAACTTCGATAGCTATGAAGGGATTGTCTGTTGTGCCCTCTAGGATGAAATGGAGATTGTAGACTCTTTGTTGTTTAATGGTCCTAGTGAAAATAAGTGGAAAATGGATAATAACTAGGGTGGTTCATCAAAAAAATCCCATTATGGAATGAATCCTCACATTCCCCTTTGCAAAAATAATGGGAAGAAGGATCTTTGATATTTTCTCAAAGGAACCAAGAATTACTTCAAATGAGGAATGTTTTTTCATTTGGAAAAGAACTAGCGAAGGGATATGAAAATTCCCACTAATGTTGAAGAATATAGGAATGTTCAGATCAACACTCTGCCTGGACTGTAGTGTTATAAGTACAAGGAGCATGCGCATTATGCGAACAATTTCCCTATGCCAAGGGTTGTCAGAGGCAATCAACAACAACCTCCATGGAAACAGGGAAGGTCTTATGCTATCACTACTACTGAGGCGGAGCTGGAAAATGATGTGTTGATAGGTATTATTTTTATTCATTCAAGAATAGAGAATGTACTATTTGATTCAGGTTCTATGCATTATTTCATATCTTACATGTTTAGGAGAAATATTTAAATACCACCTCTAAATTTGGAGGAAACATTATCTGTGAGAACAGTGAATGGGGAAGTTATTGAATCCATGGTTTATAACACCTCCCCGGTTAATTTTTGTGTATAGAAACTCCAAAAAAAATCTTGTCATACTTCTTTTATTGGAGTTCGACACTATCTTGTGCATGGATTAGCTAACTTTGTACAAGGCCAACATCAATTTTTAGGAAAGGTAGATCACTTTTCACATCCCAAAGCATCCTATAATTCCTTACATTTGTAAGAATGAAGATGAGTCTCCTTTATAATATTAATTTCATTTTGGATATTGCTTCCTTTTGAGCAAGCATATCTATCTCAAATGATTGGGACAAAGTATAGAATCACTCTAGAAGGCATGACCATCATGAGGGATTACACTGATGTATTCCCCGAAGAGTCATCAGGTCTTCCTCCTAACTGAGAGGCTGAGTTCTCAATTTACCATATCCATGGAACTCTACGAATTTCAATGCCACCTTATAGAATGGCCACCGTAGAACTAGAAGAGCTGAAGAAGCAGATACATGAGAATATGGCGAAGGGTTTTATCCACCCGAGTGTTTCAATGTGGGGTGCTCCAGTCCTCTTCTTCAAAAAGAAGGATAGATAAATGCATCACTGTGTTGATTATCATGAGCTCAATAAAATCACTATAAAGAGTAAGTATCCCCTTCCACAGATAGATGAATTATTCGATCTGATTCGGTGGGCCAGTTATTTCTCTACGGCGGACCTTCGTTCGGGATATCACCAACTAAAGGTGAGGAAGGAAGATATTCCCAAGGCTTCCTTTCAAAAGTGGTCTGGACACTATGATTTCATAGTGATTCCCTTAGGACTCACTAATGCTCCATCAATTTTCATGGATTTAATGAGTAGAGTCTTTAGATATTACCTCGAAATATTTGTGGTTGTCTTTATTGGTGATATTGTGATATATTCCAAGAGCAAGGAGGAAAATAAGTAGCATTTGGAAAATGTGTTAAAGACTTTGTGAAGGGATAAGTTGTATGAAAAGTACAGAAAATGTGAGTTTTGGATGGAGGAAGTATCATTATTGGGGTTTTATCACCAGGAATGGGATATCTATGGACCCTTCCAAGATGAAGGAAATGGAAGAGTGGTCGATGATAACTTCTATAATGGAGATCCGCACCCTTTTATGTCTAGCAAGGTATTATCAATGATTTTTGAAGAAATTTTCACAATTGTAAAACCCAATGAAAAAGATGACACAGAAGGGAGTAATGTTCTTCTGGACACAGGAATGTGAAGGCTGTTTCAAAGAGTTGAAAAGGAGGCTTTTCATTGTGCCAGTACTAACACTTCCATCATGTGGAGAACTCTTTGTGGTGTATATTGATGCTTCTAAGAAAGTATTAGGCTTTATGATAATGAAAAATGATAAAGTGATAGCCCATGCCTCAAGGCATCTAAAAATCCATGAGCAAAACTATCCCACACATGATCTTGATTTGGTGTCTGTGATCTTTGCATTGAAAATCTGGCATCATTATCTCTATGGGGGAAAATGTGAGATATATTCAGACTACAAGAGTCTCAAATATATATTCAAACAGAAATAGCTTAATATGCAACAATGAAGATGGATAGAGCTCAGTAAGGATAATGACTACTCAATCCACTACCATCCCGGCAAGGAAAACAAGGTGGTGGATGCTAAAAATGGATCCGACATCTTTATCAATGATGATAAATGAAAAGGATCTGATCTTCTTAGATTTACAAAGGATGGACATGTAAATCATTAAGGGTGGAACATCATCAATCCTTTCTCAAATGATTTCTCAACCATCCATCTTAGGGGAAAAAAGGATGCTCAAAGAAAAAAAGTGGAAAATCAGAAAAGGGTGAAGGATTTTAAAAAAAAGAAATCCTCAGAATTCAAAAATTGATGAGGAAGGTGTTGTAAGATTCGGGAAAAGATTATGTGTAACATCTGATCTATAGATAAAGAAGTAGCTATTGAATGATGCATGTAGCTTGACCTTGTCTATCCATCCTAGGATTACCAAAATGTACCGTGATCTCTGAGAACACTTCTGGTGGGATAACATGAAGAAGAAGATTGTAGAATATATATCATGGTTCTTGGTATGTTAGTAAGTTAATGATGAGCGACAAAAGTCCAAAGTCATGATGCAGCCATTGCCTATACCCATGTGAAAGTGGGAAAATGTTACTATGGACATTTTCATGTGTCTCTCAAAGACGTATGTGGGAAAGAATTCGATATGGGATGTGGTTGACCGAGTCACCAAGACATCCCATTTCTTCACTATTTGGGAAGACCTATCACTTGAACAACATGAAAAGTTATATGTGAAGGAAGTGGTGAGACTGCACGGTATTACACTCTCAATTTTATTTGACCGTGATTCAAGGTTCACATCTAAATTCTGGAGAAGTCTTCAAAATGCTTTGAGTTGTGAATTAAATATCAGCATGACATATCACCCCAAACTGATGGCTAATATGAAAGGACAGTTCAGATTCTTGAAGATATGCTTAGAGCCCACTCTCTATAATTCAATGGTGGATGGGATCAGCATCTCCCATTGGTTGTGCTCTCATACAACAATAGCTTGCACTCAAGTATTTAGATGGCTACATATGAAGCTCTATATGGAAAGCGATGTAGAACTCCAACCTGTTGGGATGAAGCTGGAGAAGGAAAGCTACTTGGACACGATCATGTTCAATATATGATAGAGAAGTTTCAAGTCATCCACAAACACATCAAATCTGCTCAAATTCAGCAAAATAGCTATGATAACGACCGTTGAAGGGGCTTGGAGTTCAATGTTGGAGATAAAGTCTTCCTTGAAGTATCTCCATGGAAGAGAGTCATGTGATTCGAGAAGAAAGGGAAGCTAAGAAAAAGTTATATTGGCCACATTGAGATCCATTACCGCATAGGATTCATGGCCTATCGACTTGAACATACACTGAATATGGCTCATGTTCATGATTTTTTTCACGTATCATTCTTGAGGAAGTACATACCTAATCCTGCACATGTACTAAACTCAGAGGTGGTGCAGATGAAAGATTATCTCTCCTATGAGGAGCATCAAGTGAAGATTCTGGGTCGGAGATATAAGGATCTATATAACAAGACAACCCATCTTATCAAATTCTTGTGGAGGAACCATAAGTTTGAGGAAGCAACATGGGAACCAGAAGAGGCAATGAAGGAGAACCACCCCCACCTGTTTGTGCAAAGTGAAATTTCCGGGGTGAAATTTCCTATGGGGGGATGAATGTAACGACCCAATGTTTTTGAATGGAAATTACCTTAATATTGTTATGTAATAAAATCACATGAAAACACAATATAATGAACTACTATGTGATAAGTGACCTTTATACAAAAATTTGTCACTTCTATGATTGGAATTTTGAAAATCTGGCATACACGGTTGTAATCCGAAAGTTATTTGGAGTCAGAAAAAGAAAACTTAATTTTTGGGAATAGTAACCTACCCTAATGAATAGTAACATACCCTTATGAATAGTGATATTCCCTAATGAATAATAAAATCACCTATTGTGATATAAAAATAATATTCAAGTTGCAAGTACAATATAACTATATTTTAGAATAAGTTAATGAATGTTTTAAAACTGGGTTTGATAATAAATTATTATATTTATTAAATATTAAAATTATCATATTTAGAAAATTATTTTTTAATAATAGACTTCATTTTTGGATTCTCCATTTCAAAAAATTATATGGGTGAACTTTTGGGATTTTTTTTGAAATACCTATTTTTTGATGAATTATAGAATCTGATAATTCACAATAAATGCTAAATAATGGATTAATTGAGTCATCGATGATGTTTTGATGATGTCATCCCAGTTTCTTTAGGAACAAATGATAAAATCACTATTCCTAGTCATTGAATACTTACTATTACTTGTCTTGTGAAGAAATAAGAAATTAATTATTATAATATTTTGAAATCCCATATCTCCTCCACTATAACCCCCTCTTCAATCCCTCTTCTCTCCACTCCTCTCAAGCCTTGTGCCTTTTTAATATTCTGCCCAAATATCTCTCTAAGGTCCTCCCCCACATCCAAAATCTCTCAGACTCCCCAAAATACCAATACCTATCCCCTTAAGATGTTCTCAAAAGAGGAAGTCTAATGAGGTAATTTCCTCTTCCAAATTTCTTCTTTTCTTTTAATTTATTTTCTTTTTATTTCATTCCTCACCTCCCTTCACCATAATATTCTGATAAATCCAGTAACATGTATGTACTAGAATTTCTCCATGCTAGTGGTTTATTTCATTATCTTCTCTTCTTTCCCCCACCCTTTTATTTGAATGAAATGAAAGCACTGTTTGAGATGTGCTAATTTAGCATATTCAAGGACAATGATTTATCAATTTATATTATTATCATTAATTATGGTCATGAAACCATTTGTGTTATGGTTGATCCAGATTATTATATTTTCAATATAACCTATTTTTGTTTCATTAATCGCTTGGTACAAATGGAATTAATTTATAAAGAAAAACAAATTCATTGTAATCAAATCCACCGATTAACAAAAACGGTTATCACTAAGGTTATATAAATAATAATTTGACATCACTATAAGTGACCTAATTAAGATTAAAACCATGAAATCTATTGTATATTTAATAAATAATATAACTTCAATTCTGGAGAACCACTTTCATTTTTCATATAATCCAAACTTGTATATAAGTGAACCGATCTTTTAAATCCAAGTAAACAAACAAGCTCGAAAAATGAAATTGAACCTTATACCTTATCAAAAGGGGATTGAATGAACTAAAAAGGGTTATGATAACAACATTAAATATAGAAGAGGTTCTATACTTTTGAATTAATAATCCTAATTTTTTTATTCAGTTCATTAATAACAAGTAGATAACACCACCACATTTATGGTAAGGGATCCTCCCCATTTCACTCTTAATCAAGATTGTTCTCTATGCTATGCATTTTTTGTGTAATACCTTGTGTTTGGGTATTTTTATACACTTTTTCCATAATGACCTAATGTTTTGTATGTAATGACAAAACCCTTATCAATCCCATGAACCCCTCTTTGTTACACCTGATACCATGCCGATAAACCATAATGGATTCTACTCGATCTTCTTTTATTCCTTCGGGTTGCACTATCATTATTTTTACCAAAATGTAGTTTTCTTTTATTTTTATTTATAACATAAAAATTATTTTTATATTATACAAGCTCATGTTCCATGATCCATCTCTCATTATCTTTAGAGGATATACATGCTTTTATGTGAATCTCTCCTTGATACTTCCCAATAAGCAGACTCGTTTTAAAGGAACTTCCTGAACATTCACCCAATTTCATGTGCACTCTATAATCTGTTTTAAGACACCACTTTCTTTGTAAATTCAGTATTTTTATTTTGGAAACCTTCATGGTTAAATTCTGGTATTATATAAAAGAACGCATTCTTTACTATTTTTAAAGCTCTATAGTGTGTTTTTTAAAACGCATAAATTTTTTTTAATTCTATTGTCTGTCAAATACATTTCTTATGTGATGTATCTTTTATTTGTTACCACCTACCATTTTATATTGCTATAATACCTTATTAACGTACGTGTATGTTCAAATCCTTTTCTTTTAGGGACACTTCCATGATACCCCCATTGATGTTGATTTGTGTCCTAATTGCGGTACCCAATTCATTCCATGGGTACCCTTATGATTATGTATGATTGATTATGTATGATTATATATGTGACAATAATATTTATGTGTCAAGAATATTCATGAAAATGTTGAGATTATTGCGCCTAGATAGCGGTATAATGCATTTGGTAAGGATAAGTCTCATGAGATGCGATGTGAAACGGGATTGGCGGTTAGCCATGACCCGTACTGAAATGGGAAATAGGATTGGAAGTTATCCTTGACCTGTACTAAAGAAATGTTTTATGATTCTACCACATTTATATGATTCCATGTTTATATGGTCCCATTCTTATATTAAATGATTTTATAAGTTTTATTCTTTGGATATCATTATGCCATGCCTCCTAACTCATGTGCTTGAGATGTATCCTTATGTTCATTACCTTACTGGGCTTTTTAGCTCATCCCTTTGTTCATGTGTTCCCCATGGTAACCTATGCAGATGTAAGGGATCAATGGAAGTTAGAAGCACTTTATAGAAATTAAATAAAGAATTTTTTATCCCCATGTTTTATATTTTAAGTACCAAGTCTTCCAAGACACTAGACTTAATGTTCCTTGTCTTATACTATGATGATTAATTATTCATAAAATCATAAAATGTTTTATGTGAAAGGCTCCGGTCACTATAGAAATTTCTTCTGTCACTTGTCCAAACCTCTCAAGGTTTGGGTGTGTTTCTAAAAATGTAGGAGGAAGGATGTTTCTAGCATCCAATTTTTTAGATAATAACAACAAACAATCTAATGGAATAGTCTTCTGTGAAGAGAAATTATTTGTTACATGTGGACACCCCTTGATTTAACATGAAATTGAGTAATTTAGGCTAACAGATAGTGGTGGGATTTCAACTGGGCCACTTTCCACTATGTCATCCCATGAAACACTATGGCTAGAGGTGGCTAACCCAACCAATGAGGGTTTATGGTCAGCAAATCCCTTCTAGGAGGACATAATGTCTCTCATAGGACCTTTATGGGGAGCAATAGTAGAAGGTTCTACAATAAAAATAAGAAGGCCTTATTTCTTAGTATCCTTTAAACTGAAATAAGATTTTTGTTTTGTAAAAAATGTGTTATGATCATGTCCACGTAAGGAATAGAAATTTCAGGTCAAAGAATTATTACATTTATTTTTATCATGCCCAATGATCTTACAGTCTAGGCATAACCGAAGTATGTTCTCGAATTCAATCCTTATTTCAAGTTCTTCCTCATCAGTAGAAAGAAAGGCATTATCAATCAGTGTCGAGGAGAGGTCCACATCAACTAGGAATCTAGAAAAATGACCATATATAACAATTTCTGTCTCCCTATCCATCTTGATTGGGACCCCAATTGCCCAAAAAACATCAAAAAATAAAAAATGCTCATTGACGAACGTTACCTCTTCTTGAGTTATCCTCCTTAGGATTTCACTAAAATACTTCATTGGTTGTATTTATGTCCAAGAAATGAATTATTAGATGAGTTTACAGAATTTGGTATGTTATTTGGGATGTTCATTGATGAAATAATGTAGTTTTACATTATGAAAAAGAGACGATATGGGGTGACCTTTTATAACTATATGAGAAGACACACTTGGAAATTTTAAATAAAAACAAGTGATCTAAAGTTTTTCATATGTAGAAAGGGTCCAAATTATGATATTAATGAATCTTATAGGTTTTATAGAAGAAATATTTTCATAAAACTGTTTTTAGACATGTTTATAGGTCATTTTTACTATCATCAGTTAATTTGTACCCTGGATAAACCCATTTTTACCTTAATTCGAGTAATTATTTATAATACATTCCAAATTTATTTTAGTAAAAAATTAAAATTAAAATATTATAAATTATAAATTAAAAATTATTATGATTCCTAAAATGGAAATAATTTTTAAAATTTCAATCATTGAAAATTTTAATTTAAAATTAATCGCATATACGTGATGACAAATAGAGTTTTTTGAAGAGAGAAAGTCTATCTGTTTGAAATGATTTTATTTTAAAGATCTATATGAAATTGATTCTAGTGAATTAATTAGACAAATGGATCTAAAACTATGAAAATTTTTCAAAAAAAATTAATCATTTATTTTTACATTATAAGTAATTTAAACAAAAATGTATTTTATAATTAAAATTATTTATTTCTAACTAATCATGAAAAAATGAATCTTTTCATAAAAAATATAAAAACATTACAACCAGATAATAGTAAAATAATTATTTAAAAATGATATTTTAGTTATAATATTAATTTTATTAAATTTTAAAAATTTAATTAAATTGTTCGTGCCTAAAATTAAAAAAACTTCTCTTTAGAAAAAAATCGTTTTTATGCCTAAGATTATATTTATACTTATTTATTATTTAGAAAAAATATAAGATGAATGATAAAAATATTATGGAATATATAATCTAAAATTTAATGAAAATCAATAATTAATATATTTTTTGTTAATTTATAGTTATAAAAAGTTCTTTTTCACTAAATAATAGATTTTCCTAGAATGATTTCCATTTATGATCAAAATGGTTTTGTTTCTATTTCTAACTAATTGGTCAAAATAAATTAATTTTATATACATTTGTAAACCATATTTTTATAATTTAGTTATTCTTATTCTTAACAACCCTCACAACATATAGATGACTACTATCATATTAAATATTATTATTTTAACAATCTGTCATGTTTTATATAAACACAATGTTGCATGTAATGAGGGTTATGCTTTGTATTTCCTGTAACAAAATAATGACATAGTGTTTCATGTAACTAAAGCTAACCATAGTGTTGTGCGTAACTGAAATTATAGAAAATATTAAATTAATATGGAAAAAATATTTCATAAAATATCTGGGTGTCAGATTCTAAACACTTAAAATGAATTTATTCCCCAAAATTTATCTTGGTCATCAAATATTTAACATTTTAAAATTCTTTCATTGAAGACTACATTGTATAAATTTATAGTAAATATTTCTATTAAAAATGGAAAGTTGGAAACATAATGTTAACCTAATTTAACTCATAATTGGATTTATATAATAAGAGGGCATATGTGGGAAGTGATGATTTGGACATGCAAAAAAGAGAATATAATTATATAGAGAGATAATGTTTTTTGATCATGAAAATATGGGTGACCCTTTTAAGGAAGTTGAATAAAAACAATTGATGAATGTTTCCTAAAAATGTTCATTGATATCATAAAAAATGGTGAGAAGAGGATTCCATTTTATTTCAAATTCCATTACATAATTTTGGTGAAATATTACAAGAAGATATACATAATTGTTTTTATTCCATTACATATGAACAATGTAACAATTTTTTTAGTCCTTGATTTATGTAAACATTCTATAATAATTCAATAAATGGAGGATAAATGTTTTGTGGATTAATGTCAAATAGATAATAATAAACAATTATTGAATGATAATTCATCCTTCTATCATTAGTTATCATAAAAATAATGATAAATTATGCTATCTAATATACATAAATCATCTTATGAAGAAATAATTCATTAGTCTCTAAACGCACATTAATAGTTCAACATAAAACTTTTCACACATTTATAATCTTATGACACTTCTAAAAAATGAAAATCCAAAACATTATAAATATTGTCCTCAAATTACTAAAATTAACATATCAGTAATCCTTCAAATAAAAGGAATCATTTCTCAATTTTTATAGAGAAAACATGTTAATACAAATATTTTATACTCACATAATACCATAATTTACATTAAACCACAATGAAAACATCACTACCTTTTCTTTCGTTTAATAATATCATAGATTTTTAAATTTTTTACTTATGTAAAATAATGTGGTATACTTAGTCAATGATTATAAGGATTCATCCTTAAAAATTACATAATATTAAATTAAATTAATAATTCACATTGAGGATATTTTTTGGTTTAAAGTTTTAGAGAATTAGAACATAACTATTAAATATCAAAATATTTACAAAGTAGATGCTTCTACATAGTTTCTAGTTTTTTTTTCAAAACATGAACTCTTGAAAAAAAGAGTCATGTCTATTTACATGCTTAAGACAACATGACTTTTCCTTGATCACATCCAAGACCCTATTCCAAATTATGTCCTGTGAAAATCATTTCAAAAACATGGGATGAGCATAAAAGGCTTAGTAAGGGATACACAAAGAAGGAAAACTGTTATTTTTTCAAAACAACAAGTGAACCATGAATACATTAACATAAGTAATAATTTATACCTTTATGAAGTAGTAAATACTATTCACCGAATAAAAGATCATTACTTACCCTTTTGTAACCGAATGTTTACCATCAAACCCATATAAAGAACACAAACCATATAAAGGTAACTTGGGACATAAACATACTTAAATGGAATAACCATGCAGTCGACTCCCACACATATTATTAAATGGAATACAAATACAACCAACTTCCAAACCCAATGCATTAGAGGTTATAACGTAGCCACCCATAATGGTATTCATGGCACCACCTGTCATTTGGTTTATCATGTAACTACCCGTTAAATGTCCATGTACAATTATAAAATCATATAAAATATTGAAAATATAAAGGAAAGAAAACATTTCCACATTTCAATCACAATATATCACTTAAATATATTTACATAATGAATCCATTTTCAATACCATTTTCGATACAATAAATATGTACGAGATAATAAGGTATTTATTTTCTTTTAGAAACATTACGTCCTATTGAGGAAGCCAAAGATCAAATAATACTCGCGGTGGTGGAAAAGGTCATTGTCACTACTTATGTTAAAAGAAACACTCCTTTTGTTGTTTAGTAAAACGATTCGTAGAAAAATATTCCCTTTTAAAAGTCAAGGGTTTTTTTACAGCGTATAAAATAAAGTCATGTATTAAAACAAAATATTCCTCAATGAAAGGATATTGTAACGAAGTCCCTTACCTTGTGTCTGACTTGACCCGTTCATTCTTTAATATCCTGAGTAATAAAATAATGTTAATTTATAATTTCTTAAGAACCTTTTTCAAGTTTATTATTAATTTTATATGACTCATTACCATGTTATAAGTGTTATGTAATCATTTAAGTTAATAACATCCATTTTGACGATATTTGGTATTTGAGTAAAAAATGAACACATTATATTTAGATGATGTCCATGTGGTCAATAGTCAATTATATACAGAATGATATTAATTATTAATATATCATATATATCATATATATCTAGGATATATATGTATTTATAATATTACGTACCATTTGTACGTAAGAAAGGAAATGCACCGTTCATGGAGACGGTAAGTCGTACGTATGCATGAACGCTACATTCATTTATATTTCTTATTTTAATGGAATTACAACTTAATGATACATAGGTATATTTTAATTATAGTATAATATCATATATAATATCATTAAATCAATCTTTATAGGTCCCACAAATGGAATTAACGAATCACATCACTTTGTGGGGGTGGTAGTCTGCACTTCCTCAAATGAGATTATCGTATTTACTCACTATGGAAACCATAAAGACGTCATATAAATAGGAAGTAAAAAAGGATAAGGAAATCATAAAAATAATATATATCATATATAAATACAGTTCCATCATAATGGCCACCATGAGAGGTGGTTGGAGATATGTGAACAATCATCGTTTCGTGAGGCGTTAGTTTTCCATCCACAGAAACATTATCTTCTTCATCCATTAAATAAAGTTGTTTTTCAATGTAGTTCGAATATTTCTCAAAACAAATCCTCGTATATTTAGGATATTGTTTTTGTTACAAAATAAAGGAATAAAAAGTGTTTAGGGGTTGGAGATTTAAAATAAAAAAAACAAATAAAGAGAAAGCGTTACCTTTAATTTGGGTAACTCACAATGGTTTGAGCCAAAGGACTTCTTTAAGTGCTTTCTTCCTAAGTTAAGGCTTCTAGGTAGAGGAGAGGAATTTAGGGAGCTTATTATGGCATAGTTTGGATATGCCCAATTGCTTGAGTGTTTTGGGGAACTTGTTATATGTGGTCTCCATTTATAAGAGAGAGGAGGGGCTCTTTAGGAACGTGTGAAAGTATTATTTTATTATAAACTTATATTAAGTTTTAAAAGGTCAAAAACTCATTACAGTAAAATATAATATGAGTGATGGTCTGAATAAAATCATCAAATAGGAATTGGACATGTTTAGGATAAAATTTTAATCATTATAATCTTATTTATTTAAATGATTTACTAATGAGGTAAACCCCGCATCATTATTATGTCATAAATAATTTAAATTATTTGATGTCAAACAATTTAAAACAAAATACCATGATGTAGAAAATCCATTTATATTTACAATGAATATTCATATTATTAAAGATAATTTATATAACCTCTTATAAAAAATAATCTACTAAAAGATATTTTCTTTTGTCAATTTTACCATTATATTATGTTAATTAATCTAAATTGTCCTTATCACTCTCATGTGGCTCAATGGGGTCACAAAATAGACCCAAAGATTCCCATGGTCTTAAATTATTCACCCAATAAATTTTGGACAAGTTTTAATGAAAATTTTAAATATTATAAAATTCTTTTAACCTTGAATTACCCTATTTACCTTTAACCGTGGCAAATAAAAGTCAAAAGTTACTATTCACCAAGAATTATTTTCATCATAATGAACCAAATTTTACTTCTTGATAACAACCATGTATGTAAGATTTTTGAAATTCATTCACAAAATTGGTAATATTTCATTTAGATGAAAAAGTCAGTTTTTTTAAATACTACTATGTGGTTTCACTATTCATCAAAAATTGATGTTTTTCAAAAAATTCCAAAAGTTCACCCTAAGATATATTTGACATTAAGAATTCAAGAATGATTTCTATTATTCCAAATTCAATACTTAGAAGTGGCATTAATTATTTTTAAAATTGATTTCCGTTATCAAAACAAATAGCATGTTTTTAAGATATAATAACTATCAAAATATTGATACTTGTTTACAAACAATTTCAAAGTGAAATTAATTCCAATGACCAAAATTGGATTAAATGGTAAAATTATATTTTAATTTCACTTTAAATCCAATTATAAAGATAATATAACCATATAAATAAATTATATTAAAAGGAACGTTGGAATTAAAATAAAATATTTTCCACTATTCATTAAAAAATGAACATTATCAGAAAAATACCAAAAAATTACCCAAAGTAAAATTTGATGTCACCATTCAAAAAAAGGTTTCATTTGTTCAATTAGAATGTATTAAAGGAGAAAAAAATATATTAAATGGGGGTTTTTCCATTAAATGGATGTAAATCAACCTTTTAATGTAAATTATGCTTAAAATTAGATCCATTCATATTTTAAGCCTCTAACTTTTTATTTGATAAATGTATATACATTTAAAAGACATGTATAATCATATTGTAGATAGTTTCATTAATTCCATCCAATACAAAGGATAGGAGTTAACTACCATTTAAAATAATAATATTATATTATTAGTGTGAAATATAAGATTCAAAGAAACTCGTTGTTGCGTACCGGGTACACTATCGAACATAACAACCCTTTTAAAGTAAAATTAATTTTTAATCCACCAATATTAATAAATATGAAATTTGTATTATTCATCATTTACCTTGGATGTTACATCCTTCCCCCCTTTTCGGAATTTTATCCTCGCAATTTTTACTCAATTATCAAAATAAGTTGGGGTATTTATCCATCATAGCATTTTCGAATTACAACTTTTACTCATCAACCATATGGGTTTTCTAGAAATTCTTGACCTGGTGAATTACCTTATTCCATTACACTTTCTCTCTACGATCAAGAATCTAGACTGGTAATTCTTCATAATAGAGATTCTCTTCCAACTGAACTACCACTGGGCTCAAAACATGAGATGGATCTAGTATATACATTCTCAACATAAAAACATGAAAAACATTTTATACCTGGGATAAAATTGGAGGTAATGGAACTATGTATGCAACTGATACAAATTTCTCTAGAATTTCATAAGTTCTAATGAACCTCAGACTCATCTTTCCCTTCTTACCAAAACGCATCACACTTTACTATGGAGAAAATTTGAGAAAGACATGATCACCTATCTCGAAAGAAGGTACTTCCTCCTATTATCTGCAAAACTTCTTTGTTTTCTCTGAGCTATTCTCATGTGCTTATAAATCAACTAAACTTTCTCTACCATCATTTCTACCAATTCTGGTCCCATCTTCTTCCTTTCACCTACTTCCACCCAAAAAGCTAGAGTTCGACAACACCTTCCAAATAAAACCTCAAATGGAGCCATCTGTATACTAGAATGAAAGCTGTGATTATAAGAAAACTCATCCAAAGAAAGATGTTGGTCCCAACTTCCCGGTAATCCATCGATCAAGAACGTAACATATCCTCCAAGGCTTGAACTGTTCATTCTGACTGCCCATCTGATTGAGGATGAAATGTTGTACTAAAATTTAATTCAGTACCCAATGACTTTTGAAGGCCTTTCCAAAAGTTAGAAGTAAACCTGGGATCACAATAAAATACAATGGAGTGGGTAACTATATGCAACCTGACTATCTCTTTAACATATAACCGATCATGTTGATCTAGAGAAAAAGTCTCTCGAATAGTAAGGAAATGATCATATTTATTCAATCAATCAACTATAACCCAGATTGCATTATTACCTCAAGTTATCTTCGGTAGTCCCACAACAAAGTCCATTGATATATTTTCCCACTTCCACTATAGCAATGGTAGAGGATGAAGCATTCCATTTTGTAAATGCCACTCTGCCTTAACCTGCTGACAAGTCAAACACTTCACAGTAAAATCATAAATATCTCTTTTCATTCCATCCCACCAGTAATACTCCCAATGATATCTGTACATCTTAGTACTGCCAGGATGAACTAATAACGGGGAACCATAAGCTTCACAAAACAACTCATTCTGCAACTGTGAATCACAAGGCACACATAATCTCTTTCCAATTCTAAAAACACAATCATTATCAACATTAAAATCTGGCAACCTACCCTTATGAACCAATAATACCATTCTTAGAAACTCAATGTCTTCTTTCTTTGATTTCTTTATTATGTCTAATAGAGATGATTTTACTGACACCTTGTACAAAACAGAAGAATTTCACACACCAAAAACTTCTATGAAAAATTTCATCAAATCAAAAACCAAATGATCTCATTCCAAACGTAACATGGTTAATGATGTATTAATTTTTCTTCTCAAAGCATCAGCCGCTTTATTTTCTTTTCCCAGATGATAAAGGATCATGTAATCATAATCCTTGATTAATTCCAACCATTTACTCTGTCTCATGTTCAATTATTTATGAGTGAATATATACTTCAAACATTTGTGATCAGTATATATTTCACAATTCACTCCATACAAATGATGCCTCCAATATTTTAAAGCAAAAAATAGCAACTAATTCCAAATCATGTGTAGGGTAATTTAACTCATGAGGTTTAAACTAATGTGTAGCATAATCAATTACCCGATTATTTCTCATAGGGACACATCCAACTCCGTTCAACGAAGGGTCACTATAGATAACAAAATCACCAATTTTGGATGGCAGTGCCAAAACTGAAGCATTCACTAATATTCTTTTCATTTCTTGAAAACAATCATCACACACTTTGTTCAAAATAAAATTAAAAAAATTTCTAGTTAATTTAGTAATTTGTCTAGATAACCAGGAAAAGTTTCAATAATCCTCAAGTAATAACCTTCCAAAAAAAGAAAACTATGAATCTCTGTTATATTTGTTGTTCTTGGCCATTATTCAACAACTTTTGTTTTAGGAGGTTCAACAGTTATATAATTTTTTGAAATATTGTGACCGAGGAAAGAAATTTGTTGTAACTAAAACTACCAATTGATGTATTTCCCAAAAAAAATTCTTTTCATTTAAGGTTGTTAAGAAAACCCTTATATGAATTTCCTGATCCTCTTTAATTTTAGAATAAACCAAAATATCATCTATAAAAACAACCACAAACTTATCCAATAACTCACAGAAAATTCTATTCATAAGATCCATGAATACTGCAGTTGCATTGGTTAACGCAAAAGGCAAAACTACAAATATATAATGGCCATATCTAGTACAAAATGCGGTTTTCAGAAGATATGCTTCCTTTGAATTCCACTTATTGTACCCCGACCTTAGGTAAATCTTCAAAAAATACACCGCTCCCTGGAGCTGATCAAACTAATCAACGATATGAGGTAATGGATACTTATTCTTAACAGTGATGTTATTCAATTCTCTATAATCAATGAAAAGTCTCATTGAACCATCAATATTTTTAACAAACAAGATAAGAGAATGACATGGTGATGTGCTAGGTCGAATGAAACCTTTATCTAATAACTCCAGCAATTGATTCCTTAACTCTAAAAGTTCAATTTGAGCCATTCGATAAGGTGGTTATGAAATTTTCTTAGCATCAGGAACTATGTCAATAGAAAATTCAACTTCCCGATCGGGTATTATACCAGGCAACTCAACAGGAAAACATCAAGGTACTCATTTACCACTAGAAGATCCTTAATCTAAACAATCCTTTTTATATAAACAATATGTGCAAGGTAATATTCATTTCCATCTTTTACCAGTTTTTCTACTTCCTGATATGTTATAAAAAACATGGATTATTTCCTGTAAACAAACTGAAAATATTTCTGAAATGAACCCTCCTTAGCTCTACAGCCAATCTGAGCATGAAAAAAAGAAAGCCAATCCACTCCCAAAATAACATCAAACTCCACTAGAGGAAATAAATAAGGTTTTTGGTATATTATTTCCACACACAAGGACATGAATGTTCTTATGTTTTCTTTTTTTGTATCTACATTTCTTCCAGGAGTTTTTACTATATGTTCTGTATTAATATATTGAGATTGAATTATCAATTTACTTGAAAACATCTCAGAAATGAAAGAGTGTCAATAACATGAATAAAACAACGATTTGGCATAATCTGAACAAATAAACAGTGTACCTGATATAACTTCATTTGATAGCCCAACATCTTCAGAAGTAGTTGCAATGGATTTTACCACCCCTTTCTGATTGTAGTCTGGCTTCTTTCCGTTAGTTGTGTTCTTCTCTGTGAACTCATTTGCATGATAACCTATTTCATTACACTTAATACTTCTTACCAATGTATTTTCATTTTCTTCATGATCATCTTGCTTACAGTTACGAGCAATATGAACAGACCTACCAGAACAGAATCACATTCCAAACTTTGATAAACATTTTCTGGGATTCTTTTTACCATACGTCTCACAAGATGGATATTTAATTTTCTTACCTCTTGGATTCTTTGATGAATTCGTCCCCTTTTGCTAAAAACTGGACATCCTATTCTGGTGTTTTTCAAAGAACACTTGATCATCGGCAAACTCCATTTCCACCTTCTCCGTACATTGATCAAGTTTTTCAAAGCTTTTGAACTATTGAGAGGAAAACTATCTTCGATATCATGGTTTCAGTCAAATGTAAAATCGATTTATCTTACTATCAAGATCATAGATGAAATTTGGTGCATTTCTTGCCAATCGAGTGAACTTTGCTTCATAAGCATCCACTATGTCATCCTTTAGCCTCAATTCAAAGAATAGTTTTTCCATCTTGAGACGAACCACCTTAGGAAAATATTTCTCAAGAAACATACCTTTTAATTCATCCCAATGAAGAGCATCAATCTACTCACTATCTATGATATTTTTCACCATCGATGACCACTGATCAAATTCAGCATCAAAATGGTAGAAAAAAGACTAACCTTTTGATGTTTTGAAAAACCCATAACATCAAAAAAATTTTCTAGTTCTTTAATCAACCCTTATACTAGCACTAGATTAGATGATCCTCTGAATGATTGGAGATGTTGCCTCATGAAATGCTCTACTATTGCCATGTTCCTCTATGGTTGATCTAGCTGATCTCATACATGGATACCACCTCCATTTATAGCCTTAGTCAACTGTGCCATCACTGAAAAAAACTGTTCAGTTCCGATTCTGACCATAACAAGTTGATGATTTAGAAGGTTGTCTCCCTCTTGATCTCATCCCAACATAACATCCCTATTTTCTCTATGAAAAACCGTTCTGAACACAAAAATTTCTTAAGCGAAGAAACATGGTAATCTGTAAATGTTATATGATTTCAATATTAACATAAATTACTCTATGGATATTAATTTAACAATACCCTAACACCTAAAGAAATATAAACCGACCACTATACTAATAATAAGGACTCGACCTTAAACATTACAGAATATTGAATTAAATGAATAAATCACATTGAGGATCTTTATGATTTAGAGTTTTAGATAATTAAGACATAACTATTACATCTCAAAAGATTTACAAATTAGACTCTTGTACACAGTTTCTATTTTTTTTCAAAACATGAGCTCTTGAAAAAAAGAGTCATGTCTATTTACATGTTTAAGACATCATGAATTTTCTTTGATCCCATCAACGACCCTATTCCATAATATGTCCTGTGAAAAAAATTTCAAAAACTTGGGATGATCATAAAAAGCTCAGTAAGAGATACACAAAGAAGGAAAACATTTAGTTTTTCAAAACAACAACTAAACCATGAATACATTATCATAAATAATACTTTTCAACTTTTTGATGTAGTAAATACTCTTAACTGAATAAAAGATCATTACTTACACATTTGTAACCGAAAGATTACCAAAAAACCCATATAAAAATACATAACATATAAAGTTAACTTGGGAAATAAAAATACCTAAATGGAATAACCATACGGTCGACTTACGCACATATCACTAAATGGAATAGCAATACAACCGATATCCATACCCAATGCATTGGAGGATATTACGTAACCACCTATCCTGGTATTCACGGCACCACCCGTCATTTGGTTTATCACGTAACCACCTGTCAAATGTCAAAGTACCATTATCATACCATAACACATAAAATATTTAATATATAAAGGATAGAAAACATTTCTACATTTCAATCACAATATATCACTTAAATATATTGACATAAATAATCCATTTTCAAAACAATTTTCAATTCAAAAAATATGTAAAAGTGTATAAGTTATTTATTTTCTTTTTAAAACATTACGGATTATTGAGGAAGCCAATGATCAAATAATACTTGCGGCGGTGGAAAAGGTCATTGTCACCACTTACGTTATAAGAAAAACTCCATTTTTTCATTTATTAAAACGCTTCATAGAAAAAGATTCTATTTTAAAATTCAAGGGAGTTTATATAGTGTATAAAATAAAGTCATGTATTAAAACAAAATATGCCTCAATGAAAGTAGATTGAGAGGACTTCCCTTACCACGTGTCCGACATGACCCGTTCGTTCTTTAATATCCATAATAATAAACTAAAGTTAATTTCTACTTGCTTAAGAACCTTTTTCATGTTTATTATTCCTTTTATATAACTTATTACCATGGTATAAATATTATGTAATCATTTAAGTTAATAACGTCCATTTTGTCGATATTTGGTACTTGAGTAAAAAATGAACACCTTATATTTACAAGTTGTCAATGTGGTCAATAGTCCATTATATTCATAATGATATTCATGATTAAGATGTCATATTTATCATATATATATAGTATATACATGTATTTATAATAGTACATAACATTTGTAGGTAAGAAATTAAATGCACCGTTCATGGAGACGGTAATCCGTACATACGCATGAATGCTACTTTAATTTCTATTTCTTATTTTAATGGAATTAAAACATAATGATACATAGTTAAATTATAATTCTAGTATAATATCATATATAATATCATTAACTCCATTCATTATACATCTTAGAAAAGGCATTAACGAATCACATCACATTGAGGGGGTGGTATTCCGCACTTCCTCAAATGAGATTATCGTATTTACCCATGATTGAAACCATAAAGTCATTCTATAAATAGGAAGTACAAAAGCATAATGAAATCATAAAAATAATATATATCATATATAAATATAGTTACATCATAATGGCCACCATGAGAGGCGGTTGGAGTTATTTGAACAATCATCGTTTCGTGAGGCGTTAGATTTCCATCCACAGAAACATTATGTTTCTCATCCATTAAAAAAAGTGTCTATAAGTGTAGTTAGAATACCTCTCATAAAAACATCCTTATATATTTAGGATACTGGTGTTGTTACAAAATAAAGGAATAAAAAGAGTTTAGGGGTTGGAGAAGTAAAATAATAAGAAAACAAATTAAGAGAAAATGTTACTTTTAATTTGGGTAACTCACATTGGCCAGAACCAAAGAACTATTTTAAGTGATTTCTGCCTAAGGTAAGGCTTATTAATGGAGGAGAGTGATGTATGGATCTTATTTGGGAAGAATTTTTTATGATACAAATGGCTTGAGAGGTGTGGGTAATTGGTTAGAGGTGGTCTCCTTTTATAAGGGAGAGTTGGGGCTCATTAAAAAATTGTGAAAATATTATTTTATTATAAACCTATATTCGTTTTCAAAAGGTAAAAAAATCATTATAGTCGAAGATAAGATGACTGATGGTCAAAATAAAATCATTAAATAAGAATTGGACAGTTTTTGGATAATATATTAATCATTTTAATCATATTTATTTAAATGATTTATTAATTAGGTAAACACTACATCATTATTGTGTCATTAAAACTGTAAATTATTTGATGTATAAAATTTTGAAAAAAATACCATGATGTAGGAATTATTTTTATCTTTCCAATGAATATTTATAGTATAAATGATAATTTATATTACACATTCTTATAATTAATATACTAAAAGATATTTTATTTTGTCATTTTTGCCTTTACTTTAAGTTAATTAATCTAAATTGTCCTTATCACTCCCATGTGGCACAATGGGGTCCCAAAATAGTCCCAAAGATGCCCATGGTCATAAATGACTCAAAAAATTTGTTTTGGAAAATTGTTAATGTTATTTGGAATTATTATAATATTCTTTTAACCTTGAATTTACATATTTTCCTTTAACCGTGGTAAATAAAAGTCAAAAGTTACTATCCACAAAAACATATATTCATCTTAATGAACCTCATTTTACACCTTTATAACAAATATTTATGTAGTATTTTTGAAATTTAATTCAAAGTAGTGGTAATATTTCATTTAGATGAAAAAGTCAGTTTTTTTAACGTCTACTAAGTTGTTTCACTATTCATCAAAAATTGATGTTTTTCAGAAAAATACAAAATATTCAGCCTAAGCTATATTTGATATTCCTAATTCAAAAATTATGTTTATTTTTTCCAAATTCAAAACATAAAAGTGGCATTAGTTAATTTTATAATTAATTTCTGTTATAAAAACAAATAGCGTGTTTTAAGGAAATAATAATTATCCAATGATTGATACTTGTTAATGTCCAATTTCAAAGTGAAATTAATTACAATGACCAAAATTAGATGAAACGATAAAAATATATTTTAATATCTATTTAAAACCAATTTAAAAGATAATATAACCATATAAATAAATTAGATTAAATGGCACTTTTGAATTAAAATACAATATTTCCACTATTCATTAAATAATGAACTTTATCAGAAAATTACCAGAAAATTACCCAAAGTAAATTTTTTTGTCCCCATTATAAATAAGTATTTTATTTGGTCAATTAGAATTTATTAAAATGAACAAAACTATATTTAATTATTTTTCTCCATTACAAGGCAGTAAATCGTCCATTTAATGTAAATTATGCATAAAATTAGATTCATTCATATTTTAATCCTCCAATTATTTATTGGATAAATGTAAATACATTTAACAAACATGTATTATCATATTGTAGTTAGTTTCCTTCATTCCTTCCAATACAACGTCTAGGAGGTAACTACCATTTAAAATAATAATATTATATTATTAGCGTGCAACGTAAGATTCCAAAGAAACCCGTTGTTGCGTATCAGGTACGTTATTGAACATAGATACCCTTTTAAAGTAAAATTAATATTTAATTCACAAATATTATTAAATATGAAATCTGTCTTATTCTTCATTTACTTGGGATGTTACAATGATAATATAATCCACTCATTAAACAAGTCATTTATCAATTCAATGGGTATCAATACTATCCAATTTACATTTTCGATATCAATAATCTCTTTATCTAAGGAAAAAACATATTCTCAACATCAGCAACATATTTAGTGTTACCTTTTAATATAAAAAAATTTCACCTTGATATTGTATCACTCTTCAAGTCCACCAAGTTCATTCAATATATTATTTAAAATTCATAACTCAAAACTTGTACTAAACAATACATAAGAATTTCATGATTCATATATCATAACAGGTGAATTACAATACATGAATAATTCCATAATCCCACATTTTTATCCAACCATTATCTTGTATTCATAATAATATCTATTAATAAATATATCATTTTAGATGAAATTTGTATTCTCTTCAAAATCCAAAATATAACCATTATTTGAAGAATCATGATGATTTTCTTCATGAGATATACCCTTAGGAAATATATATTCTAAATTCCCATACTTCCCACATATAAATAATTTAATATTCAATGATATATTCAGAATATAAAAATTCACATCCATTATATTAGCTGGAGTTTTTATTTTTCTATTTACAGATACTTCCTTTGAGTCCACCTCTTCAAAAGTCAAACTATCTTCATCTTCATATGTGACATTCACCTAGGTGATTCTTTCAACATTCTCTATATAAGGAAACTGAATCATTTTCCTCTATGGTTACTGTAACCCAGATATGTAACCAGGGTCTCTCAAGGTCTGTTTAGTCCACAAATTGTCCCTATAGCCTATGGTCTAACCTACTATTCATTGTTTTTTACATGAAAATGCATTTACCATAAATAGCTGTGGGAATACAGTAAGTTGTAAGGTCTATTTGGGCCTTTGAACATTATGAATTGAAATCATTGACTTTCAATTTAATTAAATAAATTTGATAATTAATTAAAGTAAACTATTTATTATTTTAAAATACATTGTTTGATTAATTGATAAATTTATATCAACTCATTTGAGAGATAGCAAGACATTAGAATATATCAAAAGAAAAAATACCACATGTGTATATGTGCATATCAGATAAATTTTATTTAATTCCTTAAATTTATGTTAATGGGCTATTAGTTGCTGCCAAATCCTTCCCAATTTACAACCAAGCTCATCTCTAGTCACACTGTGTTCCTAACCCCTATCCAAATCCATGGAACACTAGAAAAAAATTATGGCAATAAAAATTAATTTAAAAATTATATTCTAAAAGGTAGTAAACCACGAAAATATCACCAATGAAACAATGACATCAAAAATTCATCCTAATGAAAATTAATGACCCATGATATTTTACTAACCTCATGTGGGGAAAAATCCCAAACATACCATAGAGGAGGTGACTCACTAAAAACATGAATAAATCACACCTGTAATAAAAAAATATGATTAAAAATAAATGGGTGGAGGAGGCTCTTGTATGGATGGGGTTTCCAATGTGATGGAGAAGTTTAAATTGAGGGTTTAAAGAATGGGGATTAAAAATTATAAAAATACACCTTTAATTTGACCAATATTTTTGGAACACCATTTACAAAAATGTATAGAAACCATGTATCCCTAATTACCAAAGTCAAAAAACCTCACATGGATAGCCAATATGGTATTACAATAGTTTCATCTCCCATGAAACGTGTGTTCTGGTTAGGAATCAATACTTCAGATTGGTTTCCATTGGATTTATTTATTGAATTGGAAACATACAACAGTTGTTTATCCATGGGGACCTAATTTCCAAAGGATAGTCATTCATTAGGTTTGGACCTATTATACATAAGAATATATATTATTCGAGAGGATGGGATGTCAGACTCAACACACCCTTTTTAGGGTGTATTATTTCCTACTCCAGGACTCTCTTATAGATTTATGATATTTTCAGGAATCCTTATTTATTTACCATGAACCACATTGGCTTCCCTTGAAATTTTCAATAAATTATTAATATGAATGTTTTTTAGAATCTTCCGTTTGTATTCTAGGTTATTCATTAATGGAGAAATCCATATGTTTTTGATAGTATCTATCAATGGTATCCACTAAAATTTTATTTAGATATTCTTTTAATTTTTTTTATGATAATACTGGGTTTTAATCAACTCAGTGGGGAAATCTAGAATTTATTGTTGTTTAAGGAGACAAATGATTGTTTTGATATTGTAATTTTACACATAAATGAGCTACCTACATATCCTTGTGAAAGGAATTAGAACCCTCATTATTCGGTGCCACTTAATGGGACACATCATACCTATTGTGGTCATGTGATAAGGACCTAACCAAACTGTTTAATGTCTTTTGGTTAGGATGTCTAAGAGGAAGTTTTTTAGTCAATTCTTGATGTAGGGATTATTCCTAAGTAGCCCATTGAACCCGGAAAAGATATGAATTTCCTTGTTTAAATGTACCCTACCAAGAATATGGCCTCAAAAGAGCACAATTGTTTTGGATTGTTGGGTTTGAACCTCAGGGAGGCTTCCTACGTATCCCATATGGATCGGAATCAAAGTTGACATAGTTCAATGAATCTCAAAGTGGTGAAACAAACATTGAGATAAATAAGTTGGGTATTAGTCCAAATGTGGATTCCTTAATTAATGTAATTAGGGTTGGATTCATAAAGAGTTTATCCATTGAGCTTGGGCCCATGTGAAGTCTTCCTGCGTATCCCAATTAGGGTGGGAATCAGATTTCTCATAGTTCATAATAGGTGGATTGTGTGGATTTTATGATCATAACATTTCTATAATCCCACATTAGTCATGATTAGTTTGAGAAAAACGATGATGTGAATGACTCAACAAACCACACAATCTCCCTTCTGGTAATTTGAGAGGGTGGGCCTGTGGCGAAAGATTCCATGGAAATAGAGTGTGAGGGTACAAAGCAATGACCCTTTCAAAGTGAAATGAAATTTAAGGTCATTGGATCATGCCAGAAATACTGGGGTCTTAATCCATTAGAGATTACCTTAGTGGATCCTAATAGATGAGGGAGGCTTTTCTATTCTTTGAATGAAAAATAATGTCTATCCCTCACTCTGGCTATTAGAAACTACAGGTTTTTAGTCTAAAAGATGAAAAGGGGGTGCAGATTCCCATTCCCAAAATTTAATACAGGGAACATCCAAACATTACCTATTGGGTAATTATCCATGTTACATTAGATTTACAACCCTAAAGACATCAATGAAATCTTTCACGGCACACAAATAAATGAATAGTGTCAAAGGTGAATGGGATCAACAACTATCTTTGGTGGAATTTTAATATTATAATATCTTTCACTCCGGTATTCAGATTTCTCCTTATGAAGATCTCTATGGAAAGAAATCCGGAACTCCAACTTGCTGGGATGACGTTGGGGAAATAAAGGTATTGGGACCTGATCTTGTTGATGAGATTTTAGAAAAGGTCGAATCTATTCAACAACACTTAAGAGCAGCTCAGAGTCGATAAAAAAGTTATCTTGATAACCGAAGAAAAGATCTAGAGTTTGAAGTGGATGATAAAGTTTTCTTATGAATATCTCCTTGGAAGAGAGTAATGAGATTTGGAAAGAAGGGAAAGATGAACCCTAGGTATGTCGGTTCTTTTGAAATACGGGATCGTGTTGGGAAGGTAGCTTACCGATTGGTGCTTCCACCGAATCTCTCTCATGTTCATGATGTGTTATATGTATCACTCCTGAGAAAGTACATACATGATCCTTCACATGTACTAAACTCAGAAGTTGTACCGCTGGAGCAAGATCTTTTTTATGAAGAATAGCTGATAGAGATTCTGGATCATAGAGAAAAATTCCTATGGAATAAGACCACTCTCTTGGTGAATGTTATATGGAGGAACCACCGATTAGAAAACTCTATATGGGAGCTTGAGGATGTGATGAGGGAGAGGTATCCTTATCTGTTTGTTACAAAGTGAAAAATTTCGAGAGCGAAATTCATTTTAAGGGGGATAGAATGCAACACCCTGATATTTTATGAGAAGTATATTTTTTTTATGTCTTATGTTATATGAAACATCAAAGGAATATTTCACAGCACATAACACTAGCTTGGCTTGCGTTACACACAATTGCGACCTTCCTCGATTGCGTGTGTAGTACGCAATACCGAGTTTCACTAAAAAATTATATTTTTTTATAATATTATAAACTAGCCGTTATGAATTGTATTAACTGAATTTTAAATTATATAGCATTATTATTAATCTTTCTTATTTTCTAGAACATGTTATGAGAACAAAATAAATTTTTCAGGTAAAATAAGTATTTTTAAAAAATTACAGTTTTGCCACCTTTTGATGGCGCACCCACATTAAAACTAGTTTTTGATATTTTTATAAGTTCAATTTGACAAAATAAAATTCTTTTTTGGAATCATGATATAAAAATATACTTTGGATAAATGTTTCATATTATTCTGGTAACTTTCATATTCTGATGAATAGTAAAAACATGCTATATTTTTATTAAAAACTACTTTTTACATCACAATAATTTATATTGTTAAATTATAATATTGAATTGATTTAATGTATAAATATAATATATTTTTATCATTTAATATAATTTATGTCATTATCATTAATTTTACATTGAATTCATATGTAAAACATTTCATTCTTTGGCATCGTTTTAACATTTAAAACCCGTTTTCTTAACAACAGGATTCATTTTAAATTAATTACTGCAACATCTGTGATTTGGATTTTGAAAAATGGATTCCATATTTGTATTCAGTGGGTCCAAATTATGTTAATAGGTTACTTTTATGTTTTTTGAGATTATGAATAATAACTACGATAATTTTTATTTACTGTAGTTAAAGGTAAATCTTGTAATTAAGGGTAAATATAAGATTATAAAATTACCCGAACACTTTCTAAAATACTATTGGATGAATAAAAGTAGACCCATATTACCTAAGGGTTGGACTAGATTAATTTCATGGACTTTTGAGCATGAAATAATATAATTATTATTAAAACCAAAGAAGGTGACAACATGTCACTCTCTTGAATTTTATAAATATTTTAATTTTAATTCAGTGATAAACTTCCTGAAACTTCGAACATGAATAGTATAAAACAATCTAATAAAATTATCTAGATCATATTAATTTATTTATAATTTTTAGGGATTAAATTATTATCATTAATTATGACACAACAATGATGTTGAAATTATTTTATTGATTGAAATAACAAATAAATGATTTTAAACATATTAAAATTAATATTATATAAACTATTTAATGTGCTACACTAATTTTCTAGATAAAAATGAAATTTTATGAATCTATTAAATAATTTAGTTCAAACATATCTTCTGTATATATTTTATTTAAACTAAAATAAAAAAATATTGTCAAAATTGACACTATTGTTAATTTACAAAAATTACATATTATAAAATTGATTAAAAATAAAAAAAATATTTAAAAATTTTAAATTAAAATTTATATTGTCTAAAATATAATATAGTATAAAATTATGGAAAATTGAAACCATATAAGTAATTATTTTTAGTAATTTAAAATTTAGAATATTATTACCACAAATAAAATTAAATAGATTATATAAGGATAAATCATGTGGATAATGTTTAAAATAAATTCCCAACTTGTCTAAATATTATTGGATAATGATATTACAACCATATCCCATCAAACCATGTTATTTGATTCATTTTTGGAGTTTTTTATATGGGGTTGAAATTTATTATAAATTAATATTTCTTATAATTCCAAATGTGCCCCACTCTACCCTTATAAAAGGGCACCTCATCCCTCTCATCCTCACACCACTTTGAGCATTAAACCTCGGCCAACCCCTGCCAATTTCCATTCTCCAATTCCATATAAAAATCCTAGTGGTCCTGGTCTTCTTCTAGGACCATCTTTAGTGCCCTAAGTGGATGTTAAGAAGAGGCACTTCAAAGAAGGGCTAATGTCTGTTATCGATTCTTTCAACATTTTTTCTTCTTATTCTTCTTCTTAATTAGATTTTTCATTATAAAGTAATAACAAAAGTATAACTCATTTACTGATATGTTATTATAAGTATGAAAAAACCTATTTCACCATCTATCCATCCTACAGAAAATGAAATCACCGCGCGTGCGTACGTACGGAATACCGTCTCCACGCCGTGGTGTAATTTATTTTCCACCACCAATTTACTTGGATGGGTATAATGGTATAAATAATAACAATATATGATTATTATAAAGTGATATTGATGATGAAATAGTATACATACACTTCAATACAATTCCATGATCATGGGAACGATATCATCGCTCGTGCGTACGTACGGCTATCCGTCTCCACGATGTGATGCGACTCGTTCTACATGATCATCATTGCATAAGGATTACATAAATGAATTGAATTAATAAATATGATATATTTTACACTAATAACATTCTGGAAATGTGATATCTATAACCTAAAAGAATAATATGAATTTATTCAACAAAACACACATAAGAACATAAAACAATAAACACATGAATAACAAGTAGCAATGGAATATTACTAATAAGAAGCTATGAATATAAGAATATGAACATATATGATATCATAACAATGTGTACGTTTCTATAATAATTCAATAATATTATTTAAATCATTATACAAGAGGATCAGATATGTACGAAGCAAATCAGACCTAAGGTATGGGGAAATCTCACAATCTCAATTTTTATCCAAGATTGTTTATACATAAGAATTTAATAGGGAATATTTATTATCCACATCCATGTTTCCGAAATATGTAATATTATTTATATCCTCCTACAATTTTTGAAATTCAATTTTACCCTTTGGTGAGTTTTTACTAGAAGATATGAAAGGAATATTTTGTCGTTTTTCGTACGAGGTACTTTTTGACTTTTCCGGCCAAAGTATGAGAAGCATGTTTTTTTAACATATACGGCATGATTAGATTTTTAGAACATTATTTCCATGAAGCTTCCTTCAAAAGATTTCAGGTTTATTTTTAGTCCACTTATTTTAGTTAATAATTATATGACATGTTAAGATAGGAAAATGTTTTTGAAGTAGAAAGGATAATTTCCTCAAGAATGGAGTTCAAGTGTTTTATCAAAATTATCTCCATCTAAGATAATACAAGGTTCTTTTTCTATCTCTATTTTTAAATCGATTTGATTATGTTATTATGGAATTATTTTTATGATGTACTTTTATCTTATATGGATTGTTTTATGATGGCATGATGATTAATGATCCCATTTTTATTACATGGGTTATGCTATGATGTATGATTTCTTATTTTTTTGGACCACATAAGAATGGTTTCATTGTGAGATTGGTGGGACCTATATCACCATCCAATTAATTGGTAAGGATTTATATCTCATGAGATAGACATGGCTGGAACAGCAGGTCAATCCGGTTCAGTGAAATAGGACTGAAACGAGGATTTAACTCGGTTCAGAAATGGTCTTTGTCCGCTAAGATAATCTTGGAAATGAGTCTTGATGACTAAAAAAAGATTATCTATGATTATGTGTGTATGCCACAAAGTTTCATGTTTTATGTTATGATTATTGGGATTACATTTCACCACTATGATTTAATTTTATTTCAAATCCTTTTATTTAATTTTATTTGTATTAATAATATTCTATATATATTTTCTTTAAACTGAAATAAATGAATAGTATCAAAATTGACACTATTGTTAATTTATAGAAATTACGTATTATAAAATTGTTTAAAAATAAAAAAAATATTAAAAAATTGTAAATTAAAATTGATATGGTCGAATATATAATAAAGTATACAATTATGGTAAATTTACAACATATAAGTAAATATTTATAATGATTTAATTTTTAGAATATTAATACTTCAAATAAAATCAAATAGATTATATAAGGATAAATCATGTTGATAATGTTATAAATAAATTCCCAACATGCCTAAATATTGTTGGCTAACGATATTAAAACCCTATCTCATCAAAGATTCTTATTTGAGTCATTTTTGGAGGTTTTTAATTGTGGTTGGAATGTATTATAATTTAATATTTCTTATAATTACAAAGGTGCACCTCTCCTTCCTTATAAAAGGGAACCTCCTTCCTATCCTCCTCACACCACATTGAGCATTCAATCTAGGACAAACCCTTCCAATTTATCTTCTCCACTTCCCTAGAAACATCCTAGAGGTCCTGGTCTTCTTCAAAGACCATCTTTAGTTCCCTAAGAGGAGGTTATGAAAAGGCTCTTCAAATAAGGGGTAATGTCCATTACTGATTCATTCAAATTTATTTCTTCTTCTTCTAATTATTCTATATTTGTTTCATTATGAAGTAATAATGTCATTATCACCTATATACTGATATGTGACTATAAGTATGAAACAAACCTATTTCACAATCTATCCATCCTACGAAAAATGAAATCACCGTGCGTGCATACGTATGGAATAATGTCTCCACATCGTGGTGTAATCTATTTTCCACCACCACCATACTTGGATGGGTATAATTCTGTAAATAATACCTATATATGATTATTTTAAAGATATATTGATTCTAAAATTGTATACATACACTTCAACACAATTCCACGATCATGGGAACAATATCATCGCTCGTGCGTACGTACAACCTACTATCTCCACGGTGTGATGCGACTCTTTCTACATGATCTTAATTGAATATTTATTACATAAATTAATTGAATGAATAAATATGATATATATTACACTAATACCATTTTGGAAATTAGGTATCTATAACTGAAAAGAAGAATAAGAATTTATTCCACAAAACACACATACAAACCAAAAGTAATAAACACCAAAATAAAAAGTAGCAATGAAATATTACCAATAAGTAGATAAGAATATACTAATATGAACTATGATATAATAACAATGGTTATGATTTTTTAATAAGTCAATAACATTATTTAAATTATTATACAGGACGTTCAGACACGTACGATGAAAATCGGACCTAAGGTAAGGGAAAATCTCACAATCTCAATTTTTATTTGTGATTGTTCATACTTCAGAATTTACTGGGGAATATTCATCATCCACATCCATGTTTCCTCAATATGTAATATTGTTTATACCCTCCTAAAATTTATTAAATCCAATTTTACTCTTTGGTGAGTTTTTAGTAAATGATATGAAAGGAATCTTTTTTCATTTTTCATACGAGGTACTTTTTGAAATTTCCGGCCAAAGTATGAGAAGAATGTTTTTTAAACATATACAACATGAATGGAATTTTAGAACATTATTTCCATGAAGATTCCTTATCAAGTTTTCATGTTTATTTTTAATCAACTTCTTTTTGTTTAAAATTATATGACATATTAAGAAAGGAATATGTTTTTGAAGTAGAAAGAATATTTTCCTCAAGAATGGAGTTTAAATGTTTTATCAAAATTAATTTCCATATATGATAATATATGGTTCTATTTCTACCCGTATTTTTACATTTTTTTGATTATGTTATGATGGAATTATTTTTATGATGTCCTTTTATCTTATATGGATTGTGTTATGATGGATTTATGATTATGAATCCCATTTTTATTACATAGGTTATGCTATTATGTATGATTTATGATTTTTGTGGTAAACATAAGAATGGTTTCATTATGAGATGGGTGGGACCTATATCTCCCTCCAATGAATTGGGTAAATATTTATATCTCATGAGATAGACATGGCTGGAATGGAAGGTTAATATGGTTCAGTGAAATAGGACTGAAACGAGGAGTGAACTCAGTTCAAAAATGGACCTTGTCCGCTAAGATAGTCCTGGAAATGAGTATTGACTACTGAGAAATGATTCCTTATGATTATGTGTGTATGCCAAAAAGTTTCATGTTTTAAATTAAGATTATTGGGATTACATTTCACAAATATGATTTATCCCATGTTATGATATTATGATCTCTTTTGCAGGTTAAGATATTCAAAATGATATGTTCTTATGAATATGATATGATTGATATTTCTTTTGTTTACCCTTAGTGAGCATTTGAGCACACCCTTTTGTATGTTTTCTTTTCCCCAGGTCTGGAAGAAGGGTATTAAGTAGGATATGCCAAAAAGGGACTCTAGATATGGTGAAATAAATTGGAGACAACGTAGATGATTTATGAACCATTTGTTTATGTTTCCCAGTTTCTAAAGACATTATACCTATACGGTCATTTCATGGTTTTTCTATATGTTGTAATAAGTGTGCTTCAATTTTGAAGTGATAAAAATGTATGTAAAGTATGGGTCGTTATAGTTGGTATCATAGGAAAGGTATAGCTAAGCTTTGGAAACTAGGATGTGAAAACCCTAGTAAGAACACTAAGGATTTGCCTAAGCATAGAACACAATATTAGTTTTTTAGAAATGGAAATGAGTAACCTATGATAAGACATTAAGTGTAAAGTTCTATTCTTGATTATGTGGTTTTCCTATTATGATTAGTGTTTCTCACACTATGCTTATTGGTTTTAGTCAATGGCTGGACCTCGAAGGGACCATGCTAATGCTGAATGCAACGGGCAATGCAATGATTTTCTCCCTGAGCAACCAAACATTATGGGATCCGGAATGCAAAAAATTGTAGCCATTCTCACAAAACGTTCTTAAGATATGAACCATGCAGGACTTCCAAACGAACAAAGGAATTAGAAACATTCTTTCGAATCCTTCATGAGGCAGTGTCCACCATCATTCAGTGGGTCTTCTAATCCATTTGTCATTGAACAATGGATTAGTACCACTGAAAAGATATTTTTAGTTCTACAATGTTCTAAACCTGAAAAATTCATCTTAGCAATGTATCGTTTGGAATGTGATGCTGATCAATGGTTGAATCTTATCAATAATACGAGGAAAAGAGATGAAATTGAGTCCATGGAATGGGATGAGTTCAAGAACATATTTTTCAATAAGTACTTCGCTCATATTCTTCGAAAAAAGACGGAGAAGGAGTTTCTTGAACTAAAGAAAAAGGATGATGAATCTTTTGGTACCTACAAAGAAAATTTTACAAGACTTGCAAGGTATGATTCTTGTATTATTATCCAACCAGAGAGTAAGATCGATCGATTCATTAGTGGCTTAAAACCAAGTCATCGAAGGGCATTAGCCATAAGGGATTTCAATAGCTACGAGGAAATTGTTCGATGTTCTCTCAAGGTTGAGATGGAGATTGGATTAACCCATCAGTCATATGGGTTTGATAAGAATGGGAAAATGGAATTCATAGGAATATCTAAAGACCACACTGAAAAAAAGATGAGTTTTCCTTTATTCTCAAATTGTGGAAAAAAACATGGAGTGAATTGTCTTAAAGGGGCAAGCAAATATTTTAATTGTGGAAATGAAGGTCATCGGGCAGTTGAATGTCGAAATATTGGGAAGAAGATGTCTAATGATGCGAACAAAGAAAGGGATACACAAAATGTACCTCCTACACTTTAATGTTTCAATTTATAGGATATGGGGCATTATACCAATCAATGCCCCAATCCAAGGGTTGTTGAAGATGATCGACGTCAACAAACTCTTAAGGCCAAAGTCAAATGAAGGTCACATGAAATTACTATCGGCGATGTGGAGTATGATAACGAAGTGGTGAAAGGTACACTTACCATCCACTCTAAATTACAAAATGATTTATTTGATTTTAGATCCACCCACTCATTTATTTATGAATAATTCTCCCAGAGTATCGTCGTATTACCTCAACAATTAGATGTTGAGTTAGCTATGACAACTCCTAATGGCACAATGGTTGTATCTATAGTTTATAATTATTCTCTGATTGAAGTTTGTGGGAAAGTGGTTCCTGCAAATCTTGTGATCCTTCCAATAGTGGAAGTTGATTTGATTCATGGCATGGATTGGATTTCTTTATAAGGATCTCATATCAATTGCCAATGAAGGGAAATCACATTTAATATTCCCAAACAATCTACTATCATTTATCAATGTAAGGATGAATATATCCTTCTAGTGGAAAATTATTCAATATTTTGGGTCTTGATTCCAATAAATGAAGGTCATTTATCTCAAATGGTTGGAGAGAAACTCACGATTAAGAATACACCCATTGTATGGGAATTTGATGATGTCCTTCCATGGGAATTTCCAGGTCTTCCACAAAATAGTGAAGTTGAGTTTTCAGTAGAACTCATACCGGGTGCTATGCCCATTTCAAAGACACCTTATATAATGGCCCCAATTGAGTTGCAGGAATTGAAGAAGCAACTCCAAGTGAGTCTTGATAAGGTATTCATATGCCCTGGTGCGTCACCTTGGGGAGCACCTGTTCTGTTTGTTAAGAAGAAAGATGGATCAATGAGACTCTTCATTGATTATCGAGAACATAACAAGATCACTATCAAGAAAAAATATCCTCTCCCACACATTGATGACTTATTTGACCAACTACGCAGATCTCAATACTTTTCCAAGATTGATCTTCATTCATGGTATCATCAATAAAGGGTCAAAAGAGAGGATATACCAAAGACGACATTCTGTACAAGTTATGGACACTATGAATTTAGAGTGATGCCATTTGGTCTTACTAATTCCCATTCTATCTTCATGGATTTAATGAATAGAGTATTTAGAGACTATCTTGATCAGTTTGTGGTAGACTTTATAGACGATATTCTTGTCTATTCAAACAGTAAGTAAGAACATGACGATCACTTGAGATTTGTATTGAAGACACTGAGAAAGGAGAAGATTTATACCAAATTTACCAAGGGTAAATTTTGGTTTAAAAAAGTTACATTTTTGGATCACATAATCTCAATAGTATGGCTATCTGTGGATCCAGCAAAGACAGAGGTTATCGAAAGATAGACGTGACCAACAACAGAAACTGAGATCCAAAGTTATCTTGGTTTGGGTGGATGTTATCGATTTTTTGTGAAAGATTTTTCACGATTATCTAATCCACTCACCAGGTTGACTCGAGAAGGAGTTAAGTTTGTTTGGAAAGAGGAGTGTGGAGAAAATTTAAAAGAGTTAAAAAGAATGTTGTCCAGTGCCCCTGTGCTCACCCAGCCTTGTAGTGGAGACAGGCTTGTGATCTACAGTGATGCATCCAAGAAGGTATTGAGGTGTGTTATCATTAAAAATGATATGGTGATAGATTATGCCTCACGACAGTTGAAAATTCATGAGAAAAATCACCCAAATCATGATTTGGAGTTAGCTGTGGTAATCTTCACATTAAGAATATAGAGGCATTATCTTTATGGTGAAAGGTGTGATATTAATACTGGTCATAAATGTTTAAAGTATATTTTCACACAAAAGGATCTGAATATGCACCAAAGAAGATGGTTGGAGCTGATTAACGATTATGACTTCTCAATTCATTATCACCCTGGGAAAGAAAACAGGGTGGGAGATGCATTAAGTCGACAAGACCATGCTAGCTTATCCATGATGAGGATCACAAAAGATCCAATATTTTTTGATTTAAAAAAGGATTGATCTTGGAATTATAATGAAAGGGGAAAAATATTATCTTTCTCAAATGAATGTTCAACCATATATAAATGTGAAGATTAAAGAGGCATAGAAAGAAGATGTAGAGTTACAAAAGAAGGTGAGAAATGTTCCTAAAATCAACCTTGATTGTGATGGGATAATAAGGTTTAGGAATCGTTTTTGTGTTCCTCCAATACCAGAATTAAAGAAGGAGCTGCTGGATGAGGCTCATAGTTCTTCATTCTCTATTCATCTTGGAAGCATGAAGATGTATAGGGACCTGAAATAGTACTTTTGGTGGGATTTCATGAAAATAGATGTTGCTGAATATGTCTTTCGATGCATGGTTTGTCTGAAAGTTAAAACTGGGAGACATAAGTCTAAGGGGATGTTACAACCATTACCCATACCCTAATGGAAATGGGAGAACATAACTATGGACTTTGTCACCGCTCATCCTAATATAACTAATGGAAATAATGCTATTTGGGTCATAGTTGATCGTCTTACAATGTCGTCACACTTCATTGCTATTAGAGAAGATTTCCCTCTAGATCAGCTTGCAAGGATATATGTAAAGGAAGTGGTAACATTTCATGGAGTACCACTTTCCATTATATCTGATCGGGATATGAGGATTACCTTGATGTTCTAGCGAACTATTCAGCATACTTTAGATACAGATGTGATTTTCATCACTGCATATCATCCTCAGACAGATAGTCGGTCTAAGTGGAAAATCCACACTCTAGAAAATATGTTGAGATCTTTCTTGATGGATTTAATAGTTGGTTGGGATCAACACCTATCTTTGGTGTAATTTTCTTATAATAATATCTTTCACTCTATTATTCAGATGGCTCCTTATGAAGCTCTATATGGAAAGAAATCCCGAACTCCAACTTGTTGGGATAAAGTTGGGTAAATAAAGGTATTAGGACCAGATCTTGTTGATGAGATTTTAGAAAAGGTCAGATCTTCTGAAGAACACATAAGAGCAGCTCAGAGTTGACAAAACAGTTATCTCGATAACCGAATAAAAGATCTAGAGTTTGAAGTGGGTGATAAAGTGTTCTTACAAATATTTCCTTGGAAGAGTGTAATGAGATTTGGAAAGAAGGGAATGTTGAGCTCTAGGTATATTAGTTCTTTCGAAATACTGGATCGTGTTGGGAAAATAGTTTACCGATTGGCGCTTCCACTAAATCCCTCTCATCTTCATGATGTGTTCCACGTATCACTCCTGAGAAAGTACATACCTGATCCTTCACATGTACTAAGCTTAGAAGTTGTACCGCTGGAGCAAGATCTTTCTTATGAAGAATAGCTGATATAGATTCTAGATCATATCGAAAAAGTCATATGGAATAAGACCACTCTATTGGTGAATGTTTTATGGAGGAACCACCAATTAGAAGAATCTTCATGGGAGCTTGAGGATGAGATGAGGGAGAGGTATCCTCATCTCTTTGTTACAAAGTGACAAATTTCGAGGGAAAAATTCATTTTATGGGGGATAGAATGTAACACCCGGATATTTTATGACAAGTATATTATTTTTGTGTCTTATTTTATATGAAACAAAAATGGAATCTTTCATGACACACAACACTAGCTTGGCTTGCGTTACACGCAATCATGACCTTCCTCGATAGCGTGTGTAGTACGCAATACCGAGTTTCACTAAACAATGATATATTATTATAATATTATAAACTAGCCATTATGAATATTATTAACTGAATTATAAATTTTATAAAATTATTATTCATCTTACATATTTTCTAGAACATTTTATGAGACCAAAATAAATTTTTTGGGTAAAATAAATATTTTTAAAAAATTGCAGTTTTGCCGCCTTTTGATGGCGCACCCACATTAAAACTAGTTTTTAACAAGTTTCGAAGTTCAATTTGACAAAATAAAATTTTTCTTTGAAATCAGGATATAAAAATTTACTTTGGATAAAATTTTCATATTATTATGGTAACTTTCATATTTTGATGAATAGTAAAAACATGCTATATTTTAATTAAAAAACCTTTTTTCATCGCAATAATTTATTTGGTTAAATTATAATATTGAATGGTTTTAAAGTTTAAATAGAATATATTTTTACCATTTAATATAATTTATGTCTTTATCATTAATTTTACATTGATTTCATAGGTAAAACATTTCAATCTTTGGCAATGTTTTAACATTTAAAACCTGTTTTCTTAACAACAGGATTCATTTTAAATTAATTACTGCAACTTCAGTGTATTGTATTTTGAAAAATGGATTACATATTTAGATTCAGTGGGCCGAAATTATGTTAATAGGTAACATTTATGTTTTTTGAGATTATGAATATTAACTATGGTAATTTTTATTTACGGTAGTTAAAGGTAAATCGGGTAATTAATGGTAAATATAAGATTATAAAATTACCTGAACACTTTCCAAAATCTTATTGGATGAATACAAGTAGACCCATATCACCTAAGGGTCGGACTAGATTCATTTCATGTACTTTTGACCACGAAATAATATAACAATTATTAAAACCAAAGAAAGTGACAACATGTCACTCTCTTAAATTTTATAAGTATAATACTTTTAATTTAGTGATAAACTTCATGAATCTTAAAACATGAATAGTCTCCAAAAATCTATAAAAATTATCTAGATCATATGAATTTATTTATAATTTTTAGGGATTAAATTATTATCATTAATTATGACACAATAATAATGTTGAAATTATTTTATTGATTGAAATATCAAATTAATGTTATTAAAAGTATTAAAATAAATATTATATGAACTATTTAATTTTCTCCACTAATTTTCTAAAAAATAATGACAAGTTATGAATCTATTAAATAATTTAGTTCAAACATATATTTTGTATATATTTTATTTAAAATCAAATAAATAAATAGTGTCAAAATTAACACTATTGTTAATTTATAGAAATTACATATTATAAAATTGTTTAAAAATCAAAAAATTAAAATTAAAAATTGTAAGTTAAAATTTATATGGTCGAAAATATAATAAATTATACAATTATGGACAATTCACAACATATAAGTAATTATTTTTAATGATTTAATATTTAGAATATGATTAACACAAATAAAATTAAATAGATTATATAAGGATAAATCATGTTGACAATATTTAAAATATATTACCAACTTTTCTAATTTTCATTGGATAATGATATTACAACCATATCCCATCTATGATTTGTATTTGAGTAATTTTTGGAGGTTTTTATATGGGGATGGAATTTATTATAAATTAACATTTCTTATAATTCCAAATGTGCCCCTCTCCACCCTTATAAATGGGTACCTCCTCCCACTCCTCCTCACACCACATTGAGCATTCATCTTTGGCCAAACCCTGCCAATTTCCATTCTAAACTTCCCTATAAACATACTAGAGGTCCTGGTTTTCTTCGAGGACCATCTTTAGTTCCCTAAGAGGAAGTTAATAAGAGGCACTTCAAAAAAGGGGTAATGTCTGTTACCGATTCTTTCAACTTTATTTCTTCTTCTTCTTCATCTTCTTCTTTAGTTGTTTCCTTAGGAAGTAATAACATCAGTATCACTCATTTAATGATATGTTATTATAATTATTAAACAAAACTATTTTGCCATTTATCCATCCTACAGAAAATGAAATCACTGTGCGTGCGTACGTGCGAAATACTGTCTCCATGCCGTGGTGTAATCTATTTTCCACCACCACCTTAATTGGATGGGTATAATGGTGTAGATAATATGTATATATTATTATTGTAAATTGATATTGGTTATTAATGAGTATACATACACTTCAATACAATTCCATGATCATGGAAATGATATCATCGCTCGTGCGTACGTATGGCTATCCGTCTCCACGATGTGATGCGACTCGTTCTACCTGATCCTCTTTGCATAATGATTACATAAATGCATTGAATGTATAAATATGATATATATTACTCTATTACCATACTGGAAATGTGGTATCTATATCCTAAAATAAGAATAATATTTTATTCGACAAAACACACATAAGAACATAAAGAAATAAACACCCGAATAACAAGTAGCAATGGAATATTACTAATAAGAAGATAAGAATATAAGAATATGAACATATATTATATCATAAAAATGGTATGATTCTGTAATAAGTCAATAAAATTATTTAAATCATTATACAGGAGGTTCAGACACGTATGAAGCAAATCAGACCTAAGGTAAGGGAAAATCTCGCAATCTCTATTTTTATCCGAGATTGATTATAATTCAGAATTTACTAGGGAATATTTATCATCCACATCCATGTTTCTTAAATATGTAATATTATTTATATCCTCCTACAATTGTTGAAATCCAATTTTACCCTTCAACGAGTTTTTAGTAAATGATATGAAATGAATATTTGGTCATTTTTCGTTAGAGGTACTTTTTGACTTTTCTGGCCAAAGTATGAGAAGCATGTTTTTTTAACTTATACGACATGATTGGATTTTTAGAACATTATTTTCATGAAGCATACTTCACAAGTTTTCATGTTTCTTTTTAATCCACTTCTTTTAGTTTATAATTATATGACATGTTAAGAAAGGAAAATGTTTTTGAAGCAGAAAGGATATTTTCATCAAGAATGGAGTTCAAGTGTTTTATCAAAATTAATTTCCATATAATATAATATGGGGTTATTTTTCTATCCCAATTTTTACATTGTTTTGATAATGTTATTATAGAATTATTTTTATGATGTCCTTTAATCTTATATGGATTGTGTTATGATGTCACAATGATTAATAATCCCATTTTTATTACATGGGTTATGCTATGATGTATGATTTATGATTTTTGTGGAGCACATAATAATGGTTTCATTATGATATTGGTGGGACCTATATCTCCATCCAATTAATTGGTAAATATTTATATATCATGAGATATACATGGCTGGAATGGCATGTCAATTTGGTTCAGTGAAACAGGACTGAAACAAGGAGTGAACACAGTTCAGAAATGGACTTTGTCCGCTAAGATAGTCTTGGAAATGAGTCTTGAATACTATGAAATGATTCCCAAGGATTATGTGTGAATGCCACAAAGTTTCATGTTTTATGTTATGATTATTGGAATTACATTTCACCACTATGATTTATCCCATGTTATGAAATTATGATATCTTTTGCAGGTTAAGATATTCAAAATATATTGTTCTTATGAATATGATTTGATTGATATGTTCTTTGTTTACCCTTACTGAGCATTTGAGCTCATCCTTTTCTATGTTCTCTTTTCCCCAGGTTAGGAAGAAGGGTATTAAGTAGGATATTCCAAAAATGGACTCTATATATGATGAAATAAATGGGAGACAACGTAGATAATTTATGAACCAGTTGTTTATGTTTCTCAGTTTCTAAAGACACTATACCTATATGGTCCTTTCATGGTTTTGTTATATGTTGTAATAATTGTGATAAAATTTTGATGTGATAATAATGTATGTAAAATATGGTTTGTTATGTCATTCAACTTTTTTAGTCTTCAAACAAGGACCCCAAAGGTCCAATTTATAGGAAAAAGCGGGGACTGGTTGAAATAAATATATTCGGGTTAGTCAACCATGTAGCTCTTCTACATAGCTCCTCCCTGTTGGGGTACAAAAATAATTTTGTCATGTTTTTCATATATATAGATCCCCCCTATTGGTATGTTGTGTAGTGGATTTATATTGAAATTATAAAGAAGAAAATTTCATGGTCTTATGATTACAGATGTTCCATTTAGGTTCTTAATGCATCTCCACCTTGAAGGTTCATTGTGTTTTTAAGTATTTAACTTCCTTTGGCTTCGTTTTGAGACATTGAAATTCTATAATACTTCTTTATAAAAAAAATTCTTCCAAGGAGTTGAAAAAAAAATCTTCCCTCAGGATCGAATCTGATTAGAAATTGGTTCTAGTTTTGAGGTAAGATTATAAGGAAAAGATTATGGAGTAAATTTTGAACCGTACAGGTATGTGACATGGCTATATTTCACCGGTGTGCATTGTTTTTATATCATGTAGGTGTTCCACTAAGCTATATCACATAGGTTTTATACATAGAAATATCATACTGGTGTCCTGCATATGTTGATGATGTTGATAAATAGCTATATTCCATATTGATTTTCATCACCCAGGATCTCATATTTTCTGCTCTCGTTTCGTAGCTCGGTCATCCTGCAATGTCGTGTTATGCTCTCACATAAGACTCTGCAATTTTTCTCAAGGTGAAACCACATGAGTCATGGTGTTACATAGAAGTATTTCATTGAATGCCATACTCTAGGAACCTTGTCGGAGGACCTACATGGATTACCTTGTTGATGGGACTATGTGGAGAATTAAAGTTTCCAAATTCATAAAATCCTATAAGATAAAATTAGAAATTATGTAAATCAAAATATTAACATAATGGGGATAACTAGGAAATTATTTTGTAGGAAATGGCTCACCTGATGACCACAACTACATAAGTTATGTATCGCGAAAATGATAAAATGAAAGTTGTTAAACCAGAATATTATGACGTTGTTGAGAGTACTCTCCCTGGGCCATTGAAACTCTAGACTCTACACCTACATGATAATCCACAATGTCATTATCTTCCTCTATACAGACATTATATTTTGAATGATTCCCACATTCCGAATATTAATAAATAATTTCAAAATAATAGGTTTCTCCAATACTTCAACATTCATTGCAAGATTATCATAGTGAAGTGTATGACTGTTAATGATAGAACAATCCCAATTGGATTCATCTTACACCATAGTTATTGTTCCCCTACTATGATATATCTTATTTTAGAGGCATGAAAATAGGTTATTATTAATCCTCCTATGCTTCGCAAAAAGATCAGTCTAATGGTTTGAAGGAAAACTTGGTTTTTTATTATAGGGAAGGAATTAAACCTAAATGGATGAGGGAATTCTGGTACAGTAGGATTGTGTAGAATTTTGGAAAGAACTGTTCAATGTTCACATGTATGAAGCTCTATAGATAGGATAAAAAAAGGTTTAAAAAATTACTTCATTCCTGAATTACAATGCCAATGGAGTCCGAAAGCAAATACTGTAAAATTTATAAATAGTTAGGTTGGCATTAGTCTATGGTATAACTACCAAATATATGGGATTCCAATTCTAGGGGAGATGTATGAAGAGTTAAATCCATCATTAACATCATGGGTTGATGTCCCCCGAACACCACCATTGGCACATGAATTATTAAAAATAGTAATGGAGTTTCTGAAATACAAGAAATATATTCATTCATGATTCTGGTTGGAAGCCTTTTTAGATCCAACACCAGAGAAAGGTCCCACCTGCGGATGTCCTACTGTTTGTCCATCTACCGATCACGAGGGCATTTTAGGCATATGCTTTCCAAAATTAGAGAGAGTTGACAACAAGTACTAGGGATATAAATTCAAATATATAATTGACCAAAAGGTATGCTTATCCAACTTCATTTAAAAGTGGCTAAATATTTACTTACTTCTAGTCTTTGAGTCCAGCGCTGGTGAAAGGCCAGTGACTTTGGTTATTCCAGAAAAATTGGTAGAGGGAAAATATATTAGTTTTGAAACCCATGTACAAGTAAAAATTTCTCATTCCCTCCTGCACTTGTACAATATTAAGGCTCCATTTAGACTTTTTGGACCATTTTGAGTGTCTTGGGGTTGGATTACATCCCACTATTCATCTTATTCAGTACTAAATTTAGTAAGAGTCCACAATGGTTGAGTTACACAATTTTTACATAAATTATATGGGATTCAGCCTTTGAACATGAGACCTGATGTAGTGATGAGGGCATTGAATGCATCAGTAGAATTAAAATTCTTTCCATTTGGTAAACCACCAACTTGGACATTTATTGATGATGTTTTGGAATAAAATATTTAGCTGAGGTCTTATATGATGGATTTAAGGTAAAACATGTTATCAAATCATATTGATATTTAAATTATCAACAAGGTTTATCTACCTTATAGGTTTTCTCTTGAGTTAAATACATTCAAAAAACAAGAACTTCTACTCCAACATATATTATCCTTGAGAAACATCAAATGGTAGCCAGAAAATTTAGGATTCTGATGGCTTTAGAGACATCCAAATTATAAATTAAATTACATTTATCAGATGCATCTATTGGATGAGAATCTAGATATGCCAAAGCATAGTCTTCTTCATACTATTCTGGATCATTAAAAAACAGAATATTTTGGGTAATGGACATGACAACTGTCGTGCATTGAAATTGTGGAAAAAGGTCAAAACCCAAAGATGATGTCGAGGCTTTAGATGTTTTCGAACCATTGAAACATCACTACAGTAGATCAACCAAGAAGACTAAGGCTAGGTAAATAGTACCTGCTGCACTGATGAGATATAGTCGACATGATCAGAAAAATATTCCCATCCCATATTATGGTTCTTTTAAAGATGGAGGGAGGCCGGAAGAGGATTTCAAATTAATGGGTGTTGAGTTTTCTCTAGAGCCAACCATATCAAAAATGTATTATATGTGGCCTTCGACTATTAAATATTGGCAGTGATTGACTTGCGAACTCAGGGATTCATGGTCATTCCTCCAATATAGCCTTCGAATATCAAATGTGGGTGATATTAAAATAGATTATCATTGGCATCCATATAATAACCTTGCTAAAGTATAGGAGTATATTGCAGAGAAAGAGTGTAAAGACCCATAAAATTCAAGGGAAAATTGTTCTTATTTTTTTTGGGATTTTACTAGAATTTAGAATCTGACGACACCTGATTCCGAGTCCTAGTGTGCCCGGAATCATTTTTCAAAGTTTAGCTTAGGTACGTTCAGTGAACAAACAAGCTGTATTTTCTAACTTTTGAACCGATGCTTAGAATCGAATTCCGAGGGCACCAATGAAACCGTAGTGCCGGTAATTGCTTAGGAACACATTTTCCAGAGTTGCGTTTTCTCGGGTGTGGTTATTAATATTTTGGTTTAGGTAAAATAATAAAATAAAATGGTGTAACCAATTTTATTTTATTTAATGTAGTTTAACCTAATCTTAGTGGTTGGAGTGGGAACAAATATATCCTACTCCACTAGGTAGGATATTTGTGGGGTGGGGCCACACGAGACCCACCTTTTCAACTTCCTCAAACCCCCCCCCCCCTCTTTTAATAGGGTAACGCACCCGTACCCCCATTAAATGAATGTTAACTCACGCGTTTATCTAAATATTAAACACCTCCTTAATTGGGTGGTTAAAACTCTTCAATTAATTAAATTATTAGAATTATTTGTTTTGAATTTCAAAAACCAGGTGCTTGAGTAATAAAATAAGGAAACACTTATTTTATTAGGGTGGTTTTGTTGTGTGAAAGGATTTTGAAGAGTAAAGCTCTAAGTTCCAAAGAACGTTCTTCTTCCTCGTCGAAGAATGCGAAGAACAGCGAGAATTTGATGAAGAACTCTGTCACCCCAATGGGGAGTTCGTCGTACCATCTTCTTCCCTCTCCACAGCGGGTGAGAGATGATATCCTCAGAGATCGACGATGCGACGCCAATGATTCTCTTTTCTGTGACACTTACGGAGTCTCCTTCCACGACGCCCCTTTCCATGAAAAACCTCGCTCTACGACAACGCTTGAGGTAGGGGATTATTTTGTTTCTGTTCGTGAATAATTTTATCTCCAATCATCATCTCTAATTGAGACGCCTATTATCGAAATAATGGGAGGACATCAGACCGCACGAACACGGCTGACCCTCCGCCCCCCTTGATTGTTTGAATTGTTTACAGCAAGAGCAAGGTAGCGCCGTTCCATTGCACCGCATGGAAATAATAAGAATGGGCGGAGAAGCACGACGTTGTGGCGCCGCTCCGGAGAACATCGACGAGTCTGCGACTAGAGTGGGCCGCGATAGAGCAGGATGTGGCGCCCGGCTTCTGGTCGCTGGTGTCGGAGCAGGAGGGTGGGACCTCGTCGGTCCCGCGGCAGCAGCAACCAGCCAGCCAAACCGGGATGAACGGCTTCCTAGAAACTCAGGGTTGTAACCCCAGGTTGGCCGAAGGAGTGACCCCCCACAAGGGGACCGTGGTATCCCAAACAAGGGGGTAGCGAGCCCCCCCCCCCCTTCCGCTTGGCCGTTTCGGCCGAGCCGCCTGGCCACGCCGGCCAGGCCGAGCGCTCCAGGTCGAGCCGACTAGGCCGGGCCAATACGTGCCCAGGCCAGGCTAGGCCACCCCCGCCAGACCACTCCGCGCCCTAATGGGTCGGACCCGGACCTGGGCAGGTCGATCCGGTTCGGGCAGACCCATGGGGTATCGGGCCGGGTCGGACCGGGCCCGAATCCCCCTACTTCCGGACCTCTTTTGGTCTTCTGCACATAACATGGGCTGCAGTCTTCTGATACATGCACCATTAGTTGTGATGCGATTCATGGTTCGAGATGGTCGTTTCAGTATATTACACTCAAGGTTTCGGAGAGCGTTGGGTTCGGCAGGGTTGGTTCGAACACGAAACCAACTGGGCCCTCGGAGTGGAAACACTAATAACTTCAACTCCGGACATCCGATTGACGCGACGACGACTTTTTTGGATTCCTCTTAGTGATACGGACCTTATGGATTACTCTGTATGAGGTTTGGATGCATTTGGAGTGTGGTCGGGTTGGTTTTGACTTAAAAACCAACCGTGCCCCCGGAACGAAAACGCCAATAACTCTCAGACCGGGCGTCTGATTGACTCGTCGTCTATCACATTGAGTTCCTTTTGACGATACAGAACTTTGTGATACATCAACTCTAGACTTTGTGTCAGTTGATGTATCAGCCCCTCTGATCGTGGAGCGGACCCTCCCGAAACGTCCTTGGTGTGTGCGGGAACCCTAGAGAGGGATGTGACTACGACGATGATGACAACTATACAAAAATCCTTCGTGGGTTTGACAGTGATGACTACAGCACTCAGCGATCCTGTGTGGATCAGTGCCTACCAATCCTGTGTTGGTCAGCGCTCAGCGGTCCTGTGCGGTCCAGCACATACCAATCTTGTGTGGGTCCGATCCTGTGTGGGTCATAGCGGGGGTTAGTATATATCAATCCTGTGTGGGTCATTGGGGGGGTTAGTACATATCGATCCTGCGTGGTTCCGATGACTTAGATGAATCAGTGGCTACATCTGATCATCTATATCGTCCTATTAAGAAATATACCTTTGTGAGCTGAGACTTGAATTTCAATCATTATCTTCGATATGATTTTCTTACTTTCCTATGTGCATTTTGTTGTGCTATCTTGTGTGGACGCGATCAAACTTGGGCTCAGAAGCTGGAGCCGAACTGAAATTGATGACTTAGGTATATGTATAGGCATATACCTAACTAGTGTTGGTTGTTACTTCGTGATTGTATCGTTCTTTTATAAATTATCTTTTGTGGATTTGGGGAGACTTCGTGGGTCTCGGGGTCCCTACTGAGTATCTTATACTCACGCCTGCACGGGCTATGCCTGCACTACGTTGTGTTTGTTGCAGATGACGGACAGCGCTGATCGTGGTTGAGGCTTTCGGAGCAGGTTAGTACCTAGAGGTGGACCACTGGGTGGGACGTACTCGGAGTGGACGGCTGGACTCGAGGAGCTGAGGAGGCTATCTGTACCCATCCTTCAGGTGGGACTTCCAGTGGATGACTCAACGTTGCGACTTTACTTTTGAGTTGATGTATTTTTCCTTTTTTAGTTTAGTTTACATTCAGTTTGGGTTTGTATTCTGTCCCACTTACTTTCTGCACATATATTTGTGCCCAGTTTTACTTAGTGTTTACTTCTGCTTGCTTACTCTGTGTGTTTGTATACTTTATAAAGGCAATTCCTTCCCTTTTTATCAGGAATTACGCCTTGGTGCTAGTCACCAGCCCCTGGACTATGGAAGGCGGGTTTGGGGTAGTCACGGTACGGGCCCCAAGGACAGGTTGTGACAAATTGGTATCATAGGGGTTCGGTTCTACCGCAGAACTTAGAACTCTGATCTTTTTCTATGTGAAGCAATAATTTTAAGAGTAATGAGTGTTGTTATCAGTCTAGGGGGTCCAGTGTTGGTGCAGCGGCCAACATATCCTTACACCAGGACACTGACTTCAGATTTCCATCTTAGTGCACGAAGACACTGATTGCACGTATGTTTCATGTTTTCATTGTGGTTACTTTGTGTCAGCTCACCAAGTATACTGTATTGACCGTGGCGCACCTACCTCTTTTCAGGATGGCCCTACGATGACAGCCAACTAGGGTTCCGAGTTTTGTATGGGACGAAAACCCACTAAGCGATGAGGCCTCAGTGTAGGGCCCTATTATTGCGGAGGCACCGGCGGTACCACTACCCACTGAGCCATCGTTGCCACCAGTCCCAGCCGCTAAGAGTGTACGTCACCTTAGTGAACTACACAAGTTTCGGCGTTAGAGACCGCCCAGGTTCCGCGGGGAGACGGACCCCCAGGCTGCCGAGGATTGGTTGGAGGCGGTTGTGCGTGTTTTCAGGTTAGTGGGGACACCAGATGACCTCATGGTGATCCTCGCAGCGAGTCTCCTGCACATGGCAGCAGGCAGATGGTGGATCTTGATGATCCAGGTGCTTGAAGAGGCATCACTTCTCTGGACGGACATTGAGAGCTTCTTCCACTCAGAGTTCTTCCTAGCCACCCTCTGTGCGGTGCGCATCCAGGATCTTCTACAACTACGGTAGTGTAACATGACGGTCACCCAATACTCGGTGAAATTTACCAATCTATCGCGCTATTCGACGGACATGGTACGGGACCCATTCTTATGGGCTCGGACCTTCAAGCAAGGACTGAGGAAAGAGATCAGGGCATCGCTGATCTCCCTCAGCATTCCGACACATGAAAGAGTAGTTGAGAGAGCCCTTCTCATTGAGAGCTTTCTTGCTGAGCCTTCACCAGCAGTGAGACCTACCATAGGGTGGAACATATCAGAGTCTTCTACAGCAGGCAGTCGATGGATGACACATGGGTCCAAGTGGACCAGACCCTCAGGCAGACGACCTCAGGACACTGGCTCAGAGGTGCGGGGAACACAGTGTAGGGCCGGTCTTTCTATTGGCAGACAGTGCTACACATTCGGCGGGCAGGGCCACATGGCTCGTGACTACCCGACCTGTCGTGCCGATGAGCATCAGACGGTTGAGGGACCACCCAGGCATAGGCAGAGGGTCGACCATGGCGGTCCATAGGGAGTAGGCGGATGAGGCATGAGATCTTGACGAGCAGTAGGTGCTGGGTGACGCTTTGAGGCTCTACCACCACCACCACCACCAAGAGGTCCACCCCGACCATGGGGAGCTGGTGGGCAGAGGCAGGCACAACTTCAGGCAGTGGAGGCCTATGACCACGGTGCGCTTGAGATGATTCGAGGTACTATCTGTGTCAATTCCACCTTTGTTGCAGTTCTTATAGACACAGGAGCGAGTCATTCATTCATTGTCGCTATCCTTGATCGGAGATCGGAGATTCTGACGGAGTCGTTGGCTCGATCCTTATGTCTAGAGACTCCTATGGGAGCAGACGCGAAAATTACGCACTGGTGCCGGCAGTGTTATCTTACTCTAGGAGGCGAGAGCTTCAGTTAGGATCTTCTTGTAGCGGCATCAAGTCCCTACGATATCATCTTGGGCATGGATTGGTTATCTACAGTCCATGCTCAAATTGACTACATTAGGCGCAATGTGCATTGTGTTCGCACCGACGAGATCAGGTTCACCATCACTAGTGAGAAGGGAACCTTCGCAGTGCAGGATGGACTCATGCAGTTGAGAGGATGGACCATCACTCATTAGTTGGCTAGCCTCATCCTAGGAGCAGTTGACGTGTGGAGTCCGAGCTTACCTACAGTGGTGGATCAGTATGCAGACGTTTTTCCCGACGATGTTCCAGGACTACCTCCTCATAAAGCGGTAGACTTTATATTGACCTGTACCCTGGGACATCCCCGATATCCACCGCAACATATCGTATGGATGCAGCCGAGCTTCGAGGGATATGGGTATTGCTGGAGGACTTGTAGGGAAAGGGTTTCGTCTGACCGAGTGTTTCACCCTGGGCTTCCCCGATATTGTTCGCCAAGAAGGCGGACGGGAGCTTGCGACTTTGTGTCGACTATTGTTGCCTGAACCAGGTGGCTGTGAGGAACAAGTATCTGCTACCAAGGATTGACGACCTCTTCGATCAGCTCACGGGAGCACGATGGTTCTTAGAGATAGACCTTATTTCAGGCTATCATCTACTCAGAGTTCAGGTCGAGGAAATGCAGAAGATGGATTTCAGATGTCAGTACGACCACTATGAGTTCTTGGTTATGCCATTCGGAGTCACCAATTCTCCATAAGTGTTCATGGGTCTCATGAACATGATATTTCAGCCATACCTCAATCGATTTGTCGTAGTCTTCATCGACGACTTATTAATATACTCGACGAATGAGGAGGAGAACTCCTACCACTTGTGGGTTGTACTGGACACACTCCATGAGCACTAGATTTATGGTAAGATCTCGAAGTGTCAGTTCTGGATACGTGAGGTCCACTTCTTGGGACACATCATCTCACTGGTGGTATTTGTGGTGGATCCTGTGAAGATCGAGGTACTTCTAGCTTGGGAGCCACCCAGGAGCGTGAAAGAGATGCGGAGTTTCTTGGAGCTAGCTGGGTACTATAGAAGGTTTGTTATAGACTTCTCCAGAGTTGCGGCACCACTCTCAGCTTTGACGAAGAAGGGGAAACCCTTCGTGTGGTTAGATAGATGTCATCAGAGCTTCCAAGAGCTGAGACAGTGATTAACCAGTGCACCAATCTTGAGTCTACCGGAGGAGGTAGTAAGGTACGTAGTCCACTATGATGCATCATGGACCAGACTTCAGTGTGTCCTGATGCAGGAGTGGGCAGTGATCTTATTTGGATCACATCTATTGAGGCAGCATGAGCAGAACTACGCTACCCATGACCTGGAGTTAGCAGCAGTGGACTTCACTCTGAAGATGTGGCAACACTCTCTGATGGGCAAGCGTTTTACAGTCTAATCTGACCACCAGAGTCACAGCTACATCTTCTTGCAGATATCCTTTGTGGATTGTGATAGAGCATCCTTTCATCAGTCACTCACAGTCAACCCTCCACTACTGCAGTGGGTCAGCGAGACACAGCGTGGGGATGTTGACTGTGACACCCGGCGTGCGCAGATATCCTCAGGACAGGCACCTGATGGATTCTTTATGGGAGAAGAGCATGTCATCCTTTTCAGGGGACGTACCATGGTACCATATGCTTTACAAGAGGAGGTGCTGAGGGAGTTTCACACTTCCCCTATAGCAGTACATCAAGGAGTGGCAAAGATGTACCACGGTCTCAGACAACAGCACTAGGGGCCGGGTATGAAGAAGGTTGTGGTAGGGTTCGTTTCTTGATGCCTCACCTGTCAGCAGGTGATGGCAGAGCACCAGGTACCAGCATACATGGTACAACCTTTGGAGGTTCTATAATGGAAGTGTGACAGGATATATATGGACTTCGTGTCTGGACTACCATGCACATCCAAAGGTCTTGACTCCATTTGGGTGATTGTCAACTGACTCACCAAGTCGGCCCACTTCGTACCCATCATAGAGCAGGGCTCAGAAGAGAGATTGGAAAGTCTCTAAGTTCCAAAGATTGTACGACTTCATGGTGTTCCATCATCCTTCGTCTCCGATCGAGATGCTCGCTTTACTTCCCAACTTTGTAAGGGATTGCAAGAGGCTTTCGGGACGCAGCTACATCTGAGCACTGCCTTTCACCCTCAGACAGATGGTCAAACGGAGAGAACCATTCAAATTCTTGAGGACATGCTCCGTGCATGTGTCCTCGACTTTGGTCGCAGTTGGGAGGAACACCTACCCTTGGTGGATTTCGCGTACAACAAAAACTACCACTCCACCATCAGGATGACACCATATGAGGCGTTGTACGACCATCTTTCAGATCACTTCTATGCTAGACAGACCCTGGGGAGTTAGCACATGTGGGACCATAGATGGTCCATACCATGACAGAGAAGGTCCAGGTTATCCATGAGTGGATGAGGACAGCTCAGAGCCAGCATAAGTGTTTTGCTGACAGGAGTCGGAGGCTACTCGAGTTCATGGATGGCGACCACGTCTTCTTGAGGGTCTAACCTCGATGAGTATTACAGAGATTTGGCCGAGGTGGAAAGTTGTCTCCACGCATCATCGGACCATTCCAGGTCCTCAGTAGGATTTTCGAGGTGGATTATCACCTAGCTCTACCACCTCAGTTGCACCGAGTGCACGCCTTCTTTCACTTATCTCAGCTACGGAGACACATGCACGACCCATCGCTTATCTTTGACCATGGGGAGCTGGACATACATGATGGGGAGACTTTTGCGGAGGTCCCAGTGGAGATTGAGGATCGAAAGGAGAGGGTCCTACATGGATGGTCAATTTCTCTAGTGCGCATCAGGTGGTGGCACGGGAACCTCTAGGAGAGAACTTGGGAGCGGGAGGCTCATATGCGTGCACAATAACCACATTTGTTTCCCTAGTTTATGATGTATCTTTATAGGGACGTAAAGCCCCGAGGATAGAGTAATTTAAAGACCCATAAAATTAAAGGGAATTTTTTTCTTTATTTTAATTTATATTTTACAAGAACGCAGTTTCTAACGGCACCTGATTCCGGGGCCCGGTGTGCCCGGAATCATTTTCCAAAGTATAGCTCGGGTACGTTCAGTGAACGAACGAGTATTTTTTTCTAAAATTTGAACCGGTGCTCGGAATTGAATTCTGAGGGCACTGATGAAACTGCGGTGCCGGTAATTGCTTAGCAACACCTTTTTAGGAGTAGCGTTTGCTAGGGTTTGGTTATTAAAATTTTGGGTTAAGTAAAAGAATAAAATATAATGGTGCAACCAATTTTATTTTATTTAAAGTAGTTTAACCTAAGCTTAGTGGTCGTAGTGGGACCCACTATATTTTACTCCACTAGGTAGGATAATTTTGGGGTGGGGCCACAAGAGACCCACCTTTTCAACTTCCTCTAAAACCCCCCTATTTTAATAGTGTAATTCACCCACACCCCCATTAAATGAAAGTCAACTCATACGTTTAACTAAATATTAAACGCCTCTTTAATTGTGAGGTTAAAACTCTTCAATTAATTCAATTAATTGAATGATTCATTTTTAATTTAAAAAACATTGGTATTGTGTAATAAAATAAGGAAACACTTATTTTATTAGGGTGGTTTTGTTGTGCGAAAGGATTTTGGGGATGAAATCTCTATGTTCTGAAGAAAGTTCTTCTTCCTCGTCGAAGAACTCAAAGAACACCGAGCCTTTGACGAAGAACTCCATCACCCTAAAGGGGAGTTTTTCGTACCATCTTCTTCTCTCTCTGTAGTCGGTGAAAGAATCCTTCTTTGGAGATCGACAAAACGACGTAAAAAATTCTCTTTTTTGCGATGCTTATGGAGTCTCCTTCTACGACGTCCCTTTCCGCGACAAACCTTGCTCGACGACAACGCTTGAGGTAGGGGATTATTTTGTTTCTGTTCGTGAATACTTTTATAGCCAATCATAATATCTAATTGAGCCGCATGTTATCGCAATAACGGGAGGAGGTCGGACCACATGAACACTGATGACCCTCCTCCCCCCTTGATTGTTTGAATTGTTTGCAGCACGAGCAAGGCAACACGGTGTCGTTTCACCACACAGAAATAATAAGGAATGGGAGGAGAAGCACGGCACTGTCACGCCACGCCATTAAAGATGAACAAAGCCGCGACACCATTGCGCTGCGCCAGAGAACCTCGAAGAGGCCGTGGCCGGAGCGGGGCCATGGCGGAGGAGCGCGTCGTCATCGCGCCGTGCCAGTCGGACCAAGGCCGAGGCCTTTTGCCACGGCGGAGCATGAACCGGCAGTCGGTGCCAGAGCAGGAGGGCGGGACCCTGGCGATCCCGCGACAACAGCAACCGGCCGGCCGGACCAGGCCGACCGGCTTCCAAGAAGCTGGGGGTTGTAACCCCCAGCTGGCTGAAGGAGCGGTCCCCCACCTGGGGGCCGGGCAGCGATCCCCCCCCTCGGCTCGGTCGTTTCGGCTAAGCCGCTTGGCCACGCTGGCCAGGTCGGGCCGCCCAAGCCGGGCTGGGCCGTGCCCACCATGCCAGGCCATTTCCTAATTGGCTAGACTCAGACCTGGGTCGGGTCTCCTGGTTCGGGCCGACCCAGTGTGTATCAGACCGGGTCGGACCGGGCCCAAACCCCCTACTTCCGGACCTCTTTCAGTCTTCTTCCCATAACATGGGATACAGACCTTCGATCAACACACCGTCTTCTATGATGCAATCATTGGACAGAGACGGTCGTTTAGGTATATTACACTCAAGGTTTAAGAGAACTTTGGGTTCAGCCATGTTGGTTCGAACACGAAACCAACCGGGCCCTCAGAGCAGAAATGCTTATATCTTGAACTCCAGACGTCTGATTGACATGCCATCCAATTTGTTGGATTTATCATAGTGATTTAGACTTTTTTCCTTACTCTGATCAAGGTTTGGATGCAGTTGGAGTGTGTCCCGGTTGGTATTGACTTAAAAACCTACCCGACCCCTGGAACAAAAAAAGCCAATAACACTCAGAATGGGAGTCTGATTGATGTGCCGTCTGTCACGTTGAGTTCTTTTTGACGATACAGAACTTTAGGATACATAAAATCCGGACATCATCTTAGTTGATGTATCAGCCCCTCGACTCGTGGAGCGGACCCTCCCGAAACGAGCTTGTTGTGTGCGGGAACCCTAGAGCTGGCTGCGACTATGACGACGATGACGATTATACAGAAATCCTCTGTGGGTTCGACCGCGAAGACTAAAACACTCAACGATCCTGTGTGGATCAGTGCCTACTGAACTTTTATGGGTCAGTGCTCAGCAGTCCTATGTGGGCCAGTATATACCGATCCTACGTGGGTCTGATCCTGTGTGGGTCATAGCGGGGGTTAGTACCTATCGATCTTGTGTGGGTCATTGCGGGGGTTAGTGCCTATCGATCCTGCATGGGTCTGATACCTTTCATGAATCAGTGGATATATCTGATCATCTCTATTGTCCTACGAAGAAATAGACCTATGTGAGCTGAGTATTGACTTTCAATCATTATCTTTGATATGAATGTCTTTTTTTCCTATGTGGATTGGGTTGTGCTATACTGTGTGGACGTGATCGAACATGGGCTCAGATGCTGAGCCAAACTAAAATTGATGACTTAGGTATATGTATGGTCATATACCTAAGTAGCATTAGTTGTTACTTCGTTATTGTATCTTTTTTGTGGATTATCCTTTGTGGATAAAGGGAGACCTTCATGGGTATCAGGCTCCCTACTGAGTAGCCTATACTCAACCCTGCACGGGCTATTCCTGCACTAGGTTGTGTTGGTTGCAGATGAAGGACAACGTTGTTCATGGTCTAGGCTTGTAGAGAAGGTCGGTACCTAGAGGTGGACCACTGGGCGAGACGTACTCACAGCGGACGGCTAGACCTGAGGAGCTAATGAGGCTATCTGTACCCACACCTCATGTGGGACTTCCAGTGGACGGCTCGACTTGTGGCTTTACTTTTCATTTGCTATATTTTTCCATTTTCAATAGTACATTACTTTTATTATGGGTTTGTATTCGGGCCCACTTACTTTTACGCACCTACCTTTGTACCCAGTTTTACTTAGTGTTTACATCTGATTGCTTACTCTTTGTGTTTTTCTAATTTATAAAGGTAATTCAATCCCTTTTTATCCAGAAGTACGCCTTGGTGATAGTCACTAGCCCTGGGCCTATGGAAGGCGGGTTTGGGGTAGTCACGACACGGGCCCTGAGGATGGGTCTGGACAAAGTGACCTTCATATATGCAACTGAGGACCAAGTACTGGCCTCAAAATGAGTATCTGATATGATGTAACTACAGGTACATGAAATAGTAATTGTTCACCCTAATAAGAAATGATAGATTTTTGTTAATACTGATAATGAAATTTCCCTTATCTTTTGTTTCCATTATTCATTTTCATTCACCATCATTAATCCTGATGAGATTTCATTTTTTATATTGAAATAAGGGAATGAATCTCAGAACATGTTCACAGGTCACCAAGGTATGGACCTACAAGTTCTCCCATTGATACATTAGATGTAATTCCCAGGTCTCCAGAACATTATCCTAGAGACAGAATCATGACCGGGGGAGTGGAAACATAAAATCCTCATCCAATACCTCAAGTTTCTACTGAAAAAGAGGAGTATTTCAATTTCCCCACAAGCATCTGAAATGAAATGTAAGAGATAATTGAAACTTCTCTGAAGTGAACCTAAAAGAAGAAAGTATTTGGGTATTCCCCTGGTATAATGATTTTATTGATACACCTTGGTGACAACATTTATCCTCTCACATGATCACCATCTCCATCTCCTCTTAATGTATTAAAAACTAATCCTATAAGAAAAGAGATGTAAATCCTAGGAGAATCAGTGGTTCATGTTGATGAATATGTCAGCTTAACAGGTGGAGTACCAATAGAGACAACTGCATATGTTCCTTCTTCAACATAGAGATACATTTCTTGTTAATGTCCAATACATTTATCTATAGCACCAATGATTTTTTTAATATTATTCTCCTCATAAAATTTCAGATTTGTTTTTATTGAGAATGGATCCTCCAATAATCAATGCGGGTATACTTATTGCTCTATAAGAATGTAATGTAGATCCTGGGAAATCTGAAGTAGATTATATTGATAATTTTGACTTGGAAAGACTGGATGACACTGCATAATTTGAAAATTTGATGGAAAAAAATGTCATTCGATCCAATTTGGGAATCGACCAATGTTTATCAGATACCTTAAATGCTGAGGATTCTATAAATTTTAAAGACGCATATAGTGAAATGGTGGATACCTTTAATCAAATCACTGATTTTACAGGTTCCATCAAGTATTTTAGAGACTTCCATAAGAAATGGTATGCACGTAAGTAATCATTTTTTCATTATACATACATAATTGATTTTTTACTTAGAACTTCACATCAACGTTCAATTTATGTAGCTTTTTCTAAAGAGAATGTTGTAAAGGCCCTTACAGAACATGGAATTCCACTATAACTTTATTATGTTGAAGCTAGAGAAATACCTTCTAAGGACCCCACATTAGGATACTCTCTAAATATATTGATTATGGATACTTGGATAACATAATATATGACACTTACTAATAATAAAATGATTAAACTACCAAAGTTGAGAAGTTTGTGGATGAATCTATCAATGAAGTTGACTAATTATTGGGTAATTGTTATGAACAATATAGATCACACCTTGTTTCTTCCAATATTCTGAAACTGGTAGTGATTCTGATTCATCATTTTGGGTTACTGTCTCCCATAGCTAGAACAAAAGGTGAACCCTATACAGTAGCTCAATCATCAATGTAAATTGAATAATCAACTATTTTAAAGGAATCAGATCAAGGAACATTTCTAAGTTATTTGTTTATAGAGTGAATTCTACCCAATGGTAGGGACTCAAATTCAGATTTTGATATGAATGTTTCTTTTTACATGTTGTGTAAAAAACATGACAACATATTTACAAGAAAATTTCCAATAAACTTTTCGATGAGCTACTATCCAATTTTGGAAAATTCAAATTTTTTTTCATATATGGATTTGGTGGGATTAATTTTCGCTTATTCTACAATGCAACTAATGAAACCATTTTCTATATAGAGGAAGTACATTATCTCTATAAAGATCTTAGAAAGGCCAAATTAATTATTAATGTTGAAAGATTCCAAGATACAGTAAATGGGGCAGAGGCTGACCATAACATAAAGTCGATGGAATTTGTCCAACAAATTAAATAGGTGATGAAGGACATGAAACATATTTAATAAAAAATGGATGATATTCATAACAAGCATGTTCAATTGAACCAAAAAATGGGAGAAACCCAATTTGATGAGATAACCACCATTTTATCTTCTAAATAAGCACTTCATCCAGACGAGGAGGCAGAATTTTCTCAACGGTCTCAACTTTAGAAAGTGGTTGCTCAGTCTCATGAATCCATTCAATAGATGATGATTCTTGCAGAGAGTTTCTTTCTACAAAATATAGAGAGGCACTATTATGTGGATGTTCATCTGGTTTTACCATTAGAATGGAATAAAATTTGTCTCCAATCATATAATTCTTCATTCCTTCTTTTATTATCTAATTTCAATATCCAAGGTGATGATTTTTTTAAAATAATACAATTATGTAAGATAATTATAATTACAATAACAAGAATGGGGGTTCAAAAAATTTTAGACTTTTTCTAATAGGCCTAATGAGGAGAGTTTGATTTTGTTCTACGGGTATATAAAAAAACTCCACAAACATTGTATCATTTGAATTTTTATTGTTCAATATTTCCTAATCCATAGAAAATGTAGTTCTAGTGAGTTGAGACTCAACTTTTGTATAGGGATTCCTTTCATGGGGTTTTTTATGCTGATAAATGATATGTATATTTTTTTACTATAAGTTTAAAGTCATTCATGTTGGACTAATAAGGTCAGTGTTTAGGGTCAAATAGATTTAACAATGAATTTCCATATTAAAACCCAAATAAGTATTTTATTTTTGGGAAGGTCTTGATATTTTTTGGATACAACCAAGGGGAATCATAAGTCATGATTTTTTATGTTCACCAAATCTAAAATCTAAAATATTGAAATAAATGAGGTCTCTTCCAAGAACAATGATAACATTGTTTTACAAACCCATTATAGGGGTAGTAGTTTGTAGGAAGAAATTGGGAATGTGATACATAGCCAGAAAGTGAAATCCATTAACTGAAAGGCCCATTATTTACATAAATTTTATTCATGGCCAATTAAGGCATGTTCTTCAAAGTCAGTCAAAGGAGCTCATCAGAGTTTTGACTATCTATTAATGCTATATAACATGATTTAGTATTTAGATGTCTCAAGGACATATTGGATGGCTTATACAAGGAAATATACTTGAGAATAAGGGGTCATCTGTGCCAATAAAGGCTATGAATGGGGAAATCATTCCATCATAAATTTGAAATATACGAAGAATGATTATAATTGAACATTTAATGGGATTTATGATATTGTATTGTAAATTTTAAATAAATGAGGAAAAGAAATTAGAAGGTTTGAGTAGTTTAGTGTATTGTAGCAAGGATATTATTCTATTCAATTTAATGTCATGTAGTCAAGAAATTATGTTATGCAGTTTCACATAATGCAACAAGGACATAATTTTGGGCAGTTTTATGTCATGCAGTGAGGAAATTATGTTATATAGTTTGAAACAATTCCTCAAGAGCATTAATGGGGCTTAAATTTAAGCTCATTAGATCTGACCAACGTTTTATGAGTCTCCAATTTTCTGATAGTTTTTTGGAAACATAGAACCCGTTTTAGGTTTTGAAATAAAAATTTTAAACTATGATTTGGGATTTCTTGTATTAGGAGAATTGAATGGGACCAGGGCTGATGGAATTAGAGGAAGTCTTTTCCATGGAAGAAGTTATAATCATTTGATGAACATATTATGAAGTCTGTATTATGTAGGGCCAACTAGGGAATAGGTTGTATATCCAAATAGCAGCATCTTTTGATCAACATGACTGTTATAAAGGTGAGTTATGAAAGGAAACCTAGGGTCACATACTTAATATTCATAAAAAAGATCTATTGGGTATAAAAAATTCTATTACTAAAAACTGAAGAATGTTTATATAGATTCAGATTTTCCACATCATATAGTTTGCTTTATGGAGACGGTGCCTAAATAGAGAAAGAGTATTTCAAATCAAGATTTCCAAATAATTAGAGGAATACAATTTCTATGAAGGTCTGACCCAGACAATGAAAGTACAGTTTCTTTAGATTTACATCATATGTCTAGGACATCAATCTTATGGAAAAAATGGATGATATGTGGTCAGATTATCCATGTATATTTCAAGATTGTTTGAATACAAAGAGAGGGAAAATTTGTAAACCATGGTATTATAGACATTCATATCATGAGAATGATAATAATAATAATATACATCAGATGACTAGTTTAAGATACTGGTTACTAAATATTTACATCTATGTTTGAAGCAGAAAGAGAAGTTTTCTACCAAGAATGAAGATATCACTATTTGAAAAATCTATTGTGGGGCTCTAAAATGATGGTCTGAAAAGGGAATGAGATACATAGTAAAACAATGGAATATTGTGACTGAAAAAAAATTATATAGGAAACTTATGCAAGGCCACCTAGGGGAATGTAATGCATAGTCAGGAAAAAGAGCTCTCTTGTATCATAAATTCTGTTATTAGAAACTAATGAAAGATTACGATGATCTAAAACTATTAAAAATTAAGAGTGAAAAATACCAAAGGGGTGATTCTCAATGTACAAGATACATATTTAAATAAATATTGGATTTGAGATTGGAGTCCCTTATGTAGATCTTAATAATATGTAAAATTGGGACATTTCTTGTTTCTTTGGAGGGATCTCTTTGAGAGGACCAAAAATGAAGACTTCCAAATAGATTGTAAATTATATGTGGAAGAGAGATAAAAAATAATCCCATGGATGGGACAAGGATCTAAGGCCTATTTTTCACTACGTATCTCATTGGGATGACAATCAAGACATTCATATTTCTTTGGTAACATTGAAGTTTAATGTCATGCAGCAAGGACCTAAAGTGATTCTAATCTGAAAAATGAATATTGTAGCTGGACTAGATAATATGACCCAGGATTCAATACATATCATATATGGATGAGAATAAATACAAATGTAGTTATTAATAAAATCATTTCCCACACCAAATTAGTTTTTTGTGAGAAACAAGACATTTAACACATTCTAGAAGAATGGTTAAACTTAACAGACAAGACGCTAAAAAGATAGAACCATATATATTGGAGGAGAACTATGAATAGATTTGGTTCATATAGAAGAACAAAAAGGGAATTAAATGTCATTATGGTTGTAGTTGGGCCAAAGATTTGAGATCCAATCATCTCTATGTATCCCATTAAATCGAGAATCATGCACCACATAGATTAAGAAATGAAGCATTTATGTAGATCTAATTCATCTATAAAGAGAATTTATAAATCATGTTGCAATATGGAGTTTAAATAATATGTGTAATGATTGTTCTTTGAAGATACTCATATATTTTTAAAGAACCACAAGGAATAAAAATTTGCAGTATCTTATGGAATTTCATAATTTCCAATGAAAAAGAAGTTAACTGTATAGTTTAATGTCATGTAGTGTGGAAAAATGGTGTCATAATGTGAAACACAGTGTGACACGGAAAATCAAACGAGGCATTTTAATTTCATGAACAAGGAACTCATATGGTTGTTATGTTGTTTAATTTCATGAATCTAGGAAGTTATGTTGTGAAGTTTCAAGTCATGCTGCTGGAATATTATGATGTGTAGTTTCATGTCATGCAGCGAGGAAATTATGTTGTGAAATTTCAAGTCATTCATTGAAGGAATTATGTTGTGTAGTATTAACTCATTCATCGTGGAAATTATGTTTTGAAATTTCAAGACATGCAGTAATGAAATTATGATGTGCAGTTTCAAGTCATGTAGTGAGGATATTATGTTGTGCCATTTCATTTCATGTAGCGATGTCATTATGTTATGCAGTTCCAAGTCATGATGTGAGGAAATTATGGTGTGTGATTAAAAAAATTATTTCTTATAAAATCTTCCATTGGTGGTTGTTTTAATGCACTCTATATCCAATGGGATTAGGTAATGAAATCCATTAAAGAAGACCATATGTACATAGTAAGGTCCTTCCCACTTTGGCTAAGGCTTTGGAGGATTAATTCCTTGTACCATTGGAGACGTCAGGACAAATAACAATTCTTCAGGAATAATTGACCAATGGAGAACATTCTTGTTAAAATCTATTTGTATTTTGTTCTGATATACATCCAAATGAAGAAAATTAAGCAGTAACTTTTAATCTAATCATTCCAGCTCATCAAATCACTTTTAATACTATTTATATTTGGATAATTGATCACATATTTCATCTTGGAGTGATGAAACTTGAATTACAATAGTAAAACATATTTTTTCCCTACACCAATGAATATGGAGTTGTCTGAGTGGAAGTACGGGTAGTTGTACGATAATCTCATAAATCATTCAACAGTATATCTGGGAATGATTTCTTATCTTTATCCAACATTTTCTGTAGTATAATTGATAAGGTCTTGTTGAAATCCTCTATTTGTCCATTGGCCACTACATGATAGCGTGATGAATGGGTGGATTTGATATTGTTCAAAATATATAACTTTTTTACATCAAAAGAACTAATATTGGGGTAGTTATCTATCAATATAGTATGAGGGACTCCAAATTTGGATGTGATATTAGTTTTTACATAACTAATAATTCATTTAGTCTTTACTTCTTTGAGATTTATTTCCTCAACCAATTTGGAGATGAAATCAATAGTAGAAAGAATATACATAAACTTCATAGGTGTAGATGCAAGATAACGTCTTACTACATCAATCCCCCATGTAGCAAATGCACAGGAGCATTTATTTGTCAATAAAAACACCTGGGGTGGATGAATGAAGTTATCATGAACTTGGAAGAGATGACAGTTTGTAAAATCTATACAATCTTGTTTCATTGGAGTCCCAAATTATTCAATCCTTTAGATTTGACCAAAAATCCTCGGCCCTGAATGGTGAGCCCCTCAAGAACCTACATGTACTTCTTTCCAGATAGCTATAGTTTATTCTCCAACAGTACACCTAAAGAGTACTCTATCAAAGCCTCATTTTTAGAGGATAATATATTGATCTCGACAACCATAAAGATTGAAATTGGCAAATCATCACTAGATCTGTTATTTTTAGGCTCTATCTAGATAAAGTACTCCATTTTTATGTTATTCTGTGATAGGTGTCATATATCCCGTAGACTGTTCATATAGATTATAAATATGGAATGATTCATTAATTTCCACCATTCTAGTTTTAACAAATGTTTAAACAGAAAGAAGATGGGAAATAATGATGATTGTCTCAACCTGATATGGATCTACCAAGGCAGTGGCTACATTAGGAAATTCATCAACTTAGGAATTTTTTGTTCATGGGAGGTAATGCAATGTTGTCTCTGAGAGAAATTATTCCATTAATAAACTGGCATAATCACACAAATGGGTTAATTTTATTTTCTAGTAGTATAATCCCCATTTATCTATTTGATTACCAATTTTGAATCAGCTTTTTCTTTTAGGTGGTTCACTTGAACAGAGGGCACCAATTCCAAGCCTACAATGAGAGCTTGATATTCAACGTCATTGATGGTACTTCCATCTGATAATAGTAATGAATATCGAAACACTACCATTTCTGGGGAGATGACCACAATTCCTAATCCTACATTTTTGATTTTAGGGTTTTCCATTCTCTCCCCTGTTGCACTTTTGGAAGCACCATCAAATTAAATTTCCTATTTCTGAGAGTTATATTGAATATTGAATATTTATTCATAAGGATGATTAATATTAATTGATGTATCTTCTATAGATGGGTGTTCAGAAAGGAGATATACCAAGGCTTGGGAATTTTATTACATTCTGCGGCACAAAATGGATATCGATCTCTTGCAAAATAAACGCCCATCTTGTAAAACATCTTGCCAGTATTAGATGACTGAAGATAAAATTGTGCAGGTTATTAGGAGATACCAAGTGGAACACTTGGTGTTATAGGTAGTGCCTAATCTTCAAAAATGAAAATATTAATTTCATACAGCAATTATCGATACCTGAATATCGAGTCTCTGTGCCATACATGGTTCGAAAGAAAAAGTACATGCTATTTGATTTCCAATTATTATTCGTTTGGGCAAGGAAGGAAACCGATGATAGCTATAATGCTATCATATATAAAATAATTGTCTTTCCTTGATCATGTGGAATTAATACTAGTGGACTCATGAGATATTATTTAAGGGTATCAAATTCCAATTAACAGTCTTCAATTCATTGATATGTAACTCCCTTCTTCATTAATCTGGTATAGGGTAAAGACTTACCAGTGAAATTGGTGATAAATCAATTAATAGAGTCCAAATTCCCTATAATTATTCTTAATTTCATCAAATGTTTAGGAGAAGTCGTGCCAAGGAATGATTTTAGTTTCAGGATCAACTTTGATGACACGATGGCATGCAACGAAGCTGAGAAATCTTCCCAATGATACCCCAAAAGCACATTTCATGGGGTTCATCATCCAATAATATTGTTATAGTTTACGGCTATGGCCTCTAGATTAGTCAGGTGACCATAATATATTTTGGATTTAACCACTATATAACCAACATAAAATTCAAAAAAAAATTCCATGATGGGTTTTAAGTTATGGTGCATGGAATGTTGATATGTTTCACCCAAATTATTTAATAAAAGGGAATTACCTGATTTAAAAACACACAATGAGGAGAATTAAAGGCTATAAAATCTTCATCCTTAGGGTAATTCAGAGTTGATTATACCCAAAGTATCCATCAATGATGGAGAGAGATTCATAGCATGATATTTCATCAATCCAATGTTATGTGATCGGTACACGAAATTCATATTTGGGAAAATTCTTAATAAGATCTCTAAAATCAATGAAAAATATGATTTTACAATTCTCCTTTTTCAATGGGATAATGTTGGCCTTCCATTTCAAGATATTTAACCTTCTTAAAAAAGTTATCATTGATAAGGAGGTTGACTAAAACTTCAATTTTGGAGGTGTGTGTTAAGTGTGTTCTTCTTGCGGCCTTCTTAAATCCTTGATGCTCTTCTGAAAAAACCGAATGACGAGTGAACATATTGTAATTAAGGCTTGGAATTTCTCTATAGTTCCTAGAAAATTAATATAAATTTTTGTTTAGAAATGAATTATTAATCTCTTTCTCTTCATAAGTCATGATCATATTAATTCTAGTGGGGCGTGGATCTTCTTCTATAGTGAGATTTGTTTCTCTGAGCTCATCTAATGTGGTGGAGTCTCCTTCCTCAAAGTCTAGATTGGTTTATTTATGATCATCTTCTTTTTCTTCCTTATGTGTCATTCTTCTGTTTCCCCTTTAAGGGTAGGTGATGAAGGAAATGTTTTAGAGCATCGGGAAGAGTCAATATTTGGAAATCCTGAAGAAGAGGCAACCATTTATGACCCTACCAATGATTATGGGGTTCCATGGAGCATTGAAGAGAAAAATATGAGTTGGGAATCAAAATTTTTTCTTCCTCTGCTAATTTGAAAATTGATTCTAGATTGACTAATGATGAATAAGATTGTTGATTTTTTGTGGATGAAATGAATAAATCTTTATTTAAGCTTTCAAAACAGCTTGGTAGATCAGCAATTTCTCCCATTCTGTTAGGCTCAATTTCCATGACAAAAATTATTGAATTCACTAGATGATTGATTGGTTATGGGTATATCATTTCAATTTATTTAAATGAATCATGTAATATATACTTAGATACTTGAATGAGTTATTTGAGATCTTTTCCAAACCATTCAGAGCATTGATTCTTGTTACATCTTTCTACATGAATCTAATTGTCTTTGTTTTATAGAATTCATCCTCAATATAATATGATTCACATAGTTTGAACGAATCCCTTTAACCATTAAAATTTTCAATTCTACCATTGAATCAATACTTGATACATTGGTGATATAATGAATGAATAACCACATATTTATGTAGTGAAGGCCTTCCAAGAAGAATATAAAAGGATGTGACTGGATGAAAAACCATGCAATCTAAATTAGACACAAGATCCCAAAATTGAGTTCTGAGTGTAATCTCACATAGAGGAACTTTTTCATTCTTATCATATCCTTATAAAATCAATGTGGATGGAGATAAGTCAAATTCAATGAATCCCAATCAACGAAGTGTAAATATGATAATGAGATTGAATATTGATCCATTATCAATGTAGGATCTTTAGATGTTGTGTTATTAATTTTAAGAGATAGATACAAGGTCTTGATGCTTCCATGTACAACATCATCCTCATCTTATTATGTGAAAGATATAGCTCTATGAAATTCTAAAAAATCATTCTCTATGCGGTAAACCACAACAACAAAAACCTTAGCTTCAAACTCTTGAAGACTTGAAAAATCCTCTATAAGTGCTTCCTGAAGATCTATTGATTGATTCAAATCATCTAGGATTGATAACATGGAAAATACCTTGGATTGTTGTTTCAAAACATCAAACTTTTGGTACAAAGTCATGTGTTTTTTATACTGTAAATATAGGTTTTTAGGTTCCTTAAAATTTTATTCTCCTGATTTATATGTATCATTTATCGAGAAGAAGAAATAAATACTTCTGTTCTTGGTATATTAGACTGAATTGGTCTATCTGCCTTCTGATAGAGTGATGGTGTAACCTCTAATCATTCTTCAATGATGATCCTATCAAGGATGATCCATCCATGTGTGGGAGAAATTCCTTTTTCTTACTGAGCCAACTAAAGGGATCTCCCATGGGTTTTGGCCACAAAATCTATTCATGAATGGGTATTGTTAAAATAGTAATTTCTAGCATATCCATGTATTCCCTTGTATCCATTACCTTGAATTCTTCCTCAATTTCCCCAATTAGGTGTGGGGTATTCATGATCATAATCTGAACCATCATTTGCATAAGGGTCCATAATGTGGATAATGTTAATGGAACCAAAGAACATTTCCTCCTATGATGAAGGTTATGCTTGATAAGTCGGTTCTTATTGTGATTTTTGGAAGGGTGGTGCCTGTGAATTGGAGATAGTTGGAATGAAATATACCAAAGACAAGGAAAACATTGACCATGAAATGAGCTTGTCTTCTTTTAACTACCATTTATATTTCTAATCATATAACTTATTTGAGGATTGACCTTTCGAAGGCTGTTCTTATAATGAAGATGGATTTTCTATATTGGAAATCATAAGGGGAATAATTGGTTGTTTCAACCATGTTATTAGAATGGCGTGAGTTTGTTTGATCATTTCCATGCCCATCCAATCATCATACTTCTACATTTATTGTATTTTGACTTCATGCTATCTCCATTATTACTCAATATTGGTTGGAGTAATACATGATTCTTGGGCTGATAATCTTTTAAGTTTCATTGTTACAGAGTCTACCAATATTGGCATGAGGTCTTGGAAAAGAAAACACTCTTGAATGGGATGACCCTACATTTGATGAAAGGGGAACGAATTTGGGATATCACCATATCCATATTTATTTGTTTTATTGGTCTTGGAAACTAAAATAAATTGTTTTCCAAAGCTGAAATGATGTAACCTAGAACCTGTTCATTCTAAAAATTATAAAATTTGTTCTTTAATTCTTAAAACTATATTTGCATTTGATATTTTTGATCATCATGATGAGGTAGTCATTACTGTTGATTCTTGGGTGGAAGAGCCATCAATGTGATGAAGGATTCAAAGTACAAGTAGGTATATATACTTGTTTTAGTGTGAATGTGGATGCCACTACATTCCATATTATCATTTCTAGAGCTAATCAGTTTACCTGATACTCATCTTCGTTTTCCATAATGGAATATTCAACTTGTTTGGATATTGAAACAATTTTCTAAACATTAATATTCCTTTAACATGGATTATTGGTGTGCATAACACATCACACATATTTTCCACACAAATTTGTAGCAAATCATCTTGAGGGATTGATTGATTTAAGGAATATGTTAATCCATTACATATAGAAATGAAATCTAATACTCCTTAATTTTAATTTTATAATTTATTAAGATCAAAAACTATTTTTTTTGGTGGAGTTGAGATGAATTTGAGAAGGGTTTATGATGGTGGTCATAACATCCAGTAATATATAGAGACTTCAAACATGTATCCATACAAAAACGGGCTCCTATAATGATTTCACAAAACATATGAGTTTTAATGCTTCTTTTTGTTTAGGGGTCCCCATCATGGGATCACGACAAGAAAAAAATGTGTTCATTGATGCTCCAGATCACCCAAACTATTAAATATTGGAAATTTGGTATTCAATAATTTTGGTTGGATAGGGATTAGATCTAAACATTCGGGGTAAGATCTCTTTTCTGGTTGTACAAGTTCTCATCGTTGTTCCATAGATTCTTTTAAATTTGTAAAAAACCCATTATTTTCATATGAATTTGGAGAATATCTGGGTGATTTAGTACCTATATAGGTACCTCAGTAGAAGCATTAACTGACGTAATGGTTAGAAGAACCATTAGTGGGGGTGCTATTAGTATTTATCTTGGATGGCCCCTAAGGACATTCCTATAAAGATGGATTAGATTATGTCCTAGATATGTACCCAATGAAAAGAATTAATTATCCACTTCTGTAGTTGCAAAAAAAACATCTTTGTTGAAGAGTTCATATATAATGATCTAGGTGATCATCTTTTTATGGAGCTTGCCCGGTAGAAATGCTACTTTGAAGTAACTCTGCATCGAGTATTTTCAACTCTTTCAACTCTTCCAATTTCATGGAATATCTTTCATCAAGCGACAGAGATTTTCTTTCTCTAGTGGAAATGTGATACATGATATGAACATTACATTTCCCCTTGTTTTATTCCTTTTAGAGGGGTGGGAGTTGGTTACTTGAGGGAATTACAAGATTCTTGTTAAGCCTCTAATTCCAGGTACGCACACCTCGTTGATTTTCTTCAGTGTGTATTTTTTTATAAATAATAACTTCATCTTTTGAATCCCCTAGAATTGGCTCATTTTTTAAATGATCTATCATATTGATATTAATGACATTTACAAATGCATAATTCGTTGATGGCATTATATCAGTATCTCTATAAGTTCATTTACTTCTCATCCCTCCATGAGACATTGTTCTCCTATATGATGAATTCCCAAGAAATGTTTGATAGATAGTATCCTAAATAGAATCCTTGGATTGGTCAGTTTTCGATTTACTTTGTGTCTTTTTCCCTAATCAAGATAAAACAATCTTCCATTGGGAAGGGGATTGTATATATGAAAACCCCCCCATAACTATAGTTTGAGGATGTTCCTATTCTTCATTTTCAAGCCTAAAAACATTTTATATTGAAATTGAATGTTGTTTTAAACAATACCCCAACACTACAGGATATGGTTGATCCGGAACTAATATAGATGATTTTCCCACATCTACTCTTCTGATTTTACGAATTCAGGTCTGGACATTGTCTGGGTGAATTATTTGACAGCCACTTAAATCACATGTATAGAAAGATCATTGTATTGATTCTAATATTTGGGAAATATGATGGCTTAAATATTCTAAGTGGGTGGCATGCTTGATGATCATAGATGATTGATGAAAAGGTATCTCAATAACATTCTCTTCTTAGGAGAGTAATTGATGAGAGATATTTGAGGCATGTTCATGAGCATATCATTGATTGCACACAAAATCTATTGATTGAAGATTTCCATGGGCCAAAATATTTCATGAGACCACTTTTGTGGGGAATTTCAAATTTTGTAGCATAGTGAAATGTAATACATTGTGTGCACCCCATCCTATGATATGAACATCATAGGGGTGTCATTAATTAACTAGCCTAGCCTCTTTACATCATCAAGTCATGCATGATGAAGGGATCCCTACTGCCTCTCGACAAATGGATGTTAGGAAACTGAGATATATTCCTATTCAATTTGGAATTACAAAATTTCAATTAACTTTACATGAAATTGGTATACATTATATGGTAATACTATGGATTTCAGATGATGAAGAGTTCTCCATATATTGTGGTGGATATCATGAATGTAATCATATTCCATCAATTCTAGAATTATGTATTGGATGTTTTTCCAATGGAATGAACATGAATAGTATTTCACTATTAGACACATTTTAGTCTCATATTCATCATATCCTCCTCATCATTTTGTAGAGGTTTCTCAACTAGATATAACTATATGGGACCCTTTTCAATTATTATATCACAAAAAATATGATCAAATTTTTTTCTTCTTCTATATTGGAATAAAAATGACCTATGAGAGGTTTAGAGAATTCCCATCACCTTGGGATGCCTTCTGGTTTAGAAATTATTTCCCTTGTTAGTAATAAGGAATCAAACATGACTGGACATATTTTGGAAAGTGCATTAAAATACTAGGGCTTTTTCATCAGTATATTGTCAGTTGGATAATTAATTTGAAAAGGTGAAAATGTACTATAGAGAGAACATTCGCAACAAATTCCATAATGGGGAGGATCACCATGGTGTATTTCCTCAGGCGATAAATCTCCTTGCTCTACAGTCTTCTTTCCACATTAAGGGTTGTCGTGGATCTCCTCAAGTGATAGGTTTTCTTGATTGAACTAATTCTCATGAAGCATGACTACATGATGATGCTCATGATGGGGATATTTAGAATAACTACTATTTCTCCCATAATTCTATAATAGGAGTGTATGTTCTTGAGTTGAAATAGATAAATGTACAAGGGATTCAAGAAAATCATCATTAAGAGAAGCCAAATCATAGAATGACTATTGATTTCCCATTTGTTCTTTGATATAGTTCATCATAGATTCTCTTTTACACGTAGTTTGGGTCACTTACTGGGAGAAGTGGTTATCATTGGTTAGTGTATGTTTCTTCTCTAGAGTAGTAATTATGATTTTTTATTATGCCTAATTGGAAAAGGGATCATAAATTGACTCATGATTTCCCATTTATGCTCTGAGATACTTCTTCATAGATTCTGTTTTAAATGTAATTTGGGTCACTTTCTTGGAGAAGTAGTTATCATTGGTTGGTGTATGTTTCTTCCCTGGAGTAGTAATTAGAATTTTTTTATTATGCACAATTGGAAAAGGTTTATTCTCCTGATCTAGTTGTATTTACAATATGGGAGAGTATGACCCATAACCCACCAGTGCTAGAATAAAGGTATGTATCTGCTCTATGATCTCAAATAGATGACTCATCCATGGTGTGGACTTAGAATTATGTCATTGTCCACTTGGTACAACTAAAGATTCCTTTATGATATTCTAGATGGCATCCCGAATATGTGACTGTATTTTTCTCTTTCATTTCACCATTTTTAAAATGTTTTTGGTGACTTCAGCAGTCAAAACTGGAATATATTTTCATTCTATATCTGATGTTGGGGTATGTGTCGGCTCTTGTACCCCCTTTCGTGTCATAGGAAACACACAGTTCACATGTGTGGGGGAAAATAGTTGTGTCTGCCCCATGTTTTTCTTTGTAGATTTTCTGACTGACTTCTCCACATGCTACAAAATTAGACTGCTGGCAGGTTTCATGGATGCTAGAAGGTGTATGTTCCTGCTAGTTATTTTCTTCCAGGAATGGTGGACAAAAATATTTCAAAGCAAATAAATGTCACTACTGAGATGACTTTGAGGCCAGGAAGGTGTTTCTTCATGTTTACCAGTTGCCACAATATTTAGTTGATGGGAATCATTGAATGCTGCTAGATGTGTCTGTTGATTGGTAGATAGTTTTTAATTAGGATTATAAAACGGCAAACAGTAATCCACTAGGTTTACCTGGAGGTATTATTTGGGAGAAACAAGATTAAATTTCTTGAAATCATAATAAATGTGGATGGGTGTTTGTGCCCCTGTGTTGTTCGCCACCATGCTAAGTTGATGGAATTCTCTGAAGGGGTAAAAAGTATGATCCATATCCATTTATCTAGATTTTTAACCAGGTAGTTCTTCAATCATGCCCAATTATAATGGACCTAGGACGGAAAACCGAATACAACCCCCCATAATGTTATGGGTTCACTATAGCCCAATTCTTTTGGCAGTGACTGTTGTTGGTAGCCCTCAGGAAGGACCCCTATGTCTTATAGTTGAGGCCCTGAGTGACATCATGATCCACCAACATATAGTGTGGGAGGGACTGCTTATTGAGTTCTGGGTATAATGACCTAAAATGGTTGAAGATGGTTGTTGGCACGGTCTACTTCTTGCCCACCAGTCATCGTTGACTGGGAAACTAGGGTTTGTTGTTAACATAGAGAGCCTGTCGGGTAGCCTCTAGGGTTGGGATAGTACCATGTTTATATTATTCTTGAATGAATGAATTTTATACCTAGAGTTGAATATGATAAGTAGGTTATTACATCCATCCAGTAGATGAATATCCTCTTTGTGCAGTAGTCGGGACTTTCACGAGTGCACACTTGAAGGAAGCCATTTGGAGTGAAGGGAGATCTGAGAAAATTATGAAAATTTCCAACAATGTACTCTATTAAAGTAACATCTTTTACATGGTAACATTCATGGTTGATTTGTTTTTTTGGTATTCCCTAATTATTTGAATGGGGTCTGAAAGATGAGTAATTCTATTAACTTGGCAAAGGATTCACGTCGGGTTCCCATTTTTGTTTTGTCTCTCGTGGAATGTGTGTTCTGGTAAGGAATCACTACTTCTGGGTGGTTTACATTTGATTTATATAGGGAATTAGAAACATCCAATGGTTCATTATCCATTGGGTCATGCTTTCCAAACGTAGGAATTCGCTAGGTTTGGACCTACTATACTTAAGAACATGCATTGGTTGTGAGGGTGGGAGTTTGGATACATCACACCCTTTTATGGGGAATTATTTCAGGATTCGGGACTCTCTTATATATCTAAGATATTATCATGAATCCTTATTAATTTACCAAGTATAACATAGGTTTCCCTTAGAATATTGAAATAAATTATTATCATGTTTTAATTTTACAATCATCTGTATGTATTTGAGGCTCTTCATTAATGGAGCTGTCCGTATGTATTTGAGATTCCCCATCAATGGTATCATATCATATAATATATATATATTTAATAACCATTTTAATGATTATATTGATTTTTAATCCACTCAATGAGGTACTATGGAATTTATTATCATCCTGGGAGAAAACATTTTTTTTGATGTTGGGGTCGTACCCATAAATGGGAAACCTACATATCCTTGTGAAAGGAATAAGAACCCTCATTGTTTGGTGAAAATTAATCTGATAGATCATACCATATAAGGTTGTGCGATAATGACCTAACATTATTGATTAATTTCATGTGGTAAGGACATCAATACATAAGGTGTTTAGTCATAGTTTGATGTTGGGATTACACCTAAGCATCCTAAGGAACCAGGAAGGGATATGAATTTCTAATTTGATTTAGACCTTGATGGGAATATAGACTAGAAAGGATAGGGTGGTGTGGGAGTGATGGGTTTGAACCTATGGGAGGCCTTCTACATATCCCACTTGGATGTGAATCAAATCCCACATAGTTCGATAAATCTCGCAGGGGTGTACAACCCATTGAGAGAAGTAGGATGGAATTTATCCTAAGTAGGATTCCCTGATTAAGGGAATTAGGTTTGGATTATAGATGATGTTATCTAGTGATCTCATGCCCTGATGAAGGTTTCCTATATATCCCAATTATGATGGGTATCCTAGTTCTGATAGTACATGATTGGTAGATTACGTGGAATGTTATGATCATCAAAATTCTCTAGGTTCGCATGATTCATGACCAGTGTGAGAAACTAGCGGATGCGAGAGATTCAAAAAACAACACACTCTCTATTACTCTTATTTGAGAGGGTGGGCCTATGAACAACGATGCTGAGGAGATGGTGGGTGAGGGTGTAGATAAATGAACCATTCAATGTGAAATGAAATTGAAGGTCATTGGATCTAACTAGAAATACAACATGATTACTCTAAGAAGGATTCCCTTATTGGATCCCATGAGGTGAGAAAAGACATTTTGTTTATTTTAATGGAAAAGAAGTCCCTCACTCACCCTATTATGAACTAGAGGCTCTGAGTCGTATATATGATAAGAGGAGGACAGAGTCCCACTCCCAAAATATAAGATAGGGAACTTGAAAACATTTTCTCTAGGGTAACGAATCATGTGACTGTAGATATACAAACCTACAAACAACACAAGGATCCTGAATCACTTATAAGATGAATTCAGAAAACCTATAACTGTAGATATACAAAACTAAATAGAAGACATGTTGATGTGCCCTTCCCAATGGTTTTGACAAGTCAGGAGGTTTTAGAAGAGGTTTCAACTTAATCTCTTTTAGATAAAGGAAACCTGGAAGGAGATCCCCTAACATGAGTGGCTTTGAATAGGGTTTACAAGATGATGCATAGGCCCTGTGCGAAGCTATGAAGAATAAAATTAACATGAAGGTATGTTGTGTAGGTATAATGCACATGTATGTTGTGCTGTGTAGGTCCTGGAGATGACTAAAAAAATTGATTGACCACATAGAACCAAGATTATGGAATACTCAAGACTCTGAAAGGATTTAAAATTGTTCTTATCCCATCTAATTCTCTTGTATCCATGTCTTAGAGATCTACATAAGAAAATTTGGGGGACCTAGGCGAAAGAGCTACACAATGGGAGCTTGATGAGTTCTTCCATCTTTTTTTCAGTCTTCAAATGAGGAGCCCAAGGGTGTTATTTATAAGCAAGAGGGGGCTGGTCACAATAGGTATGTTAGTATAAGTCGGCCACGTAACTATTTCACATAGCTCCCACACGTAAGGGTACAAAAATCATTATGTCGAATACCTCTTCTTCGTATCTCCACCGCATAGGTCTATTGTGTAGGGGCTGCACATTTGGCTACTTAAGTTGAACATGTTCTAATATTCTGAATACAATAGTGTTGTGTAGGTTCTCAGTGAAGGTCCCCCACATATGTTTCATTCATTTTTTATTTCTTTAATGTAATTTGGATTTTTTTGAGACATTAAAATATCTAGGGGACTTCTTCATAATCAATAGGTCTTTCTATGGAGTTTCAAAAATAATAAACAAACAAACCTTGGAAAAAACTACTACATAAATCGTCACAATTTTCCTGCTACCATACCAAATATTCCCCGAATAATATTCTAAAATTAAGACACATGATTTAATGTGAATTTCAAATTGTTTCCCACAATTGACATTGATACCCACAACATAAACTATTTTATTAAAATTTTACTAAAAACCACCTTTGTGTAGGTACTAGGATGATTTTCTCTCTATCGTTTGACTAGAATGGTTCACCCTTAGTATATTTCTCATACTAATCTCAAAACATAACATGATGTTTTAGAGTCCCATGAAAACAGAATTTATATATTCTCATCCCATTCAATGATTAGAATTATCACATTAAGATATTACAATCTTCAAAATATCATTCCGAATCCCATTTTAATATATAACTCATCACCAAAATCGGACCATGGAATTAATTTTAGAGATTTCAACACATACAGATTCAATATCTTAAAATATATTTATCATAACACATCCCATAGAAGATAATCACTGTTTTTCATCCATTATTATATATAAACCTATCTTAGTCATGCATTCACCATTAATCAACCGTTTTATGTATCAAAATTTAATATTATCTTATGATGATCAACTACTACATTATAGTTCATAACGCACCAAACCATATTCCAATTCCTAGATAAATTATCCAAAATGATGATATTGAACTCCACTACAATCATTCATATTGAGGCATAACCACATTATTATATGATTGATCATTCATCCTTTGGTGGTCCCCACAATAGCTAATAGAAGAAAATGGATTATTAAGAACCATGATGCAAACTGTTATTAGAATCAAACATCCAAATATATTTTATGGGTTCTCACAAAACACTCAGGGTGAATTTTGATACAACATATCTAATACCCTTGGAAATCATAGGAAAAACCTCTTTTATCCTACCCTCTATATATTCCTCCACTCAAACTGCTAATGTGTTACAAACATCTTAATAATAATACATATACAACCAATAGTGTCACATAATTAATTAAGCAAGAACATAAGAGAATATACTGAAATATAGATGATTCTATAAGGTTTATTATACTTAATCTATATCCACTAATATTCTTTACTACCAAACTAACTACTATAGGATCACTTAAAAATGATCCCAAGCCTTATAACCAGACATGGACTCCACTCAATCCCATCTCTAAATTCATACATGGTATTAAATGAGGAATCCAAAATTACTAATTTGAATTCATATAAAATCATAATAATTCCAAAAGGATCATCTAATGACTAATCCCACACTCCCACACCACATTTCTAGGAGCCTGGGATTACCTATGATCGATGTCACACTGTCTTTCCCAATAGTTTCCCTATCATTATTATATTGATCCAAACCGCCCTTGTTATAACTAGGGTCACACTATCAAATTAACGTCGATGAACTCCCCATAATATTGATTTTATTATACTCATCCTAGAGTTCCACCTCAATGGGTTTGATCAAAATTATTAATGTTATACTCCTTTATGTCTACTCTCATTCTAACACATGATTCACCTTCTTAAATGCCAGATCACCCCAATCACCATACCTTACCCCTTTCCAAAATATCCTCACCATATATTCACATTCATTATTTAATCCAATGTTTTAGGTCTCCATGCTCACATGTAACTTTTCAGGCTTCCTTCGATCCCTAACCTAATCATAACCAACCATCAATGGATAATTTAGTGACATTAAAATACCATTTCATTGTGGATTCATGTAGTAAGATAAATAAGGGATGTAGGATCTCATACCATCATATCCCTGAAACGAAACTATGTTCCCATGAATAGTGTTCCACAAGAACAATGATGGTGAACCAAAACAACAATACTATTCAAGACAACATTTCATCTAGTAGACAACATGAATATCCTCCATTTTCACCATTTCTAATCCTAATGAAATTACTAATTACCCCACTATGCTCAAGAAGAGATTCAAAAAACTAAAAAATCATGGTTTATTCACTATGGAATTAATGGAACCACCATGTCTACACTAAACATTCGATTATAACTCAATGCATTGATTGAATATATAGAAAACTAACCCATTCCTAATACTTAAAGGCACCGAAAATCCAAGGAAAATCACCCTCACATGAATACAGTGACAACCGGGTCCCGGTGACAGCACAACCACCCCGCCATAACATGGCTGTCGGGTCCTGGCCCACCAAGTACCACTAGTTGCCCCGCAGACACGTGGTGCCCACCCCAGGGTCCACCCACATGCTTGAAAGGGTTATCTGACTAATGACAGTCCCCACAGACCAACAAATTTCCTTTCCAGTGTTCTTTTTCCTCACTCACACACACCCCAAGAAGCTTCATAGGAGGTCACCCATCCTGATCACTACTCTAGGCCAAGCATGCTTAACTGTGGTGTTCTAACCAAACAGGCTCCCGAAAAGGAAGGTGAACCTTGCTTACATGAGTCATATCATTTAGTCATTTAACACTTTTATCACTTGGGGATGTTACAAATACCTTCATCATACCAGTCGCTGAGTCACCAATGTATGGGTCCTACTCAAGGGTCTCTATGGTGTCCCTCATATCCCCAGAAGCCATGTCTAACAAATGGTCATAACTTGTAAGACATTGATCGATCATCCTATGTCAACATCATACTGAGACACAGTTCCCCAACCACCCACTCTAGGGTCTCACCAAATATGACTCGACACCACATCCCAAGCCTTCCTTCCAAAAAATATTGATTTTCCATGAGGATCCCCACATAGGACTACCCCAGGTGAATCATTTCTTACTTTTCATTTCATTCATAAACCTAATGTTTTTTCCTATATGACTCATTCTTAATAAAACACAGTCAATGACTCTGTTAAAGATAATACCATTATAATAAATACTAGAAAGATGAATTTAGGTTGTCACTATAAAATTAAATTACCAAACCTAAAAGACCTATTAGGGTCTCCCATATCCTAAAATATGGGATGGGTTCATCTTAATAATCTAAATTGATAATCTCAATATAATACCAATATGAAATTCCATTACAAATAGATACATACATAGATTGACCTAACATAATAGAAATACACCAAGTATTTATATATGGGTATTTAATATGATGAGTTGTTATCAATTTTAATATCTCAATTTTATTAGTACGTAGAATCAATTACAGAATCATCCATATATTATGTGAATCCTATACACCTAATGTGATGCATGATTCACATGTTGTGTCTACAAGAAAAGTGTAAAAAACCCAATAACAAATCATTTTTCTAATGGGACAAGTGTTTCTTTCCATCATCCATAACTCATCAATCTATGACATTATTTACGTCACCCAAGGTGAAAAAAACTATAACTATAATAACGATTACCTTAACACTAATCTGAAACCTGTTTTATTCTAGACATCAAATGGGATTGTTATTCATGATTCACTAGTATTGATTCCACAAAAATTTGTGGCACGTTCGTAAGTCTCATATTTAGTATCTCCAAAAATAGTAATAAAAAACAATGAAAATATCTAATTCCTCACATTAAAATCCTTGTCTGTAAAATGATAGATTGGTTCGCAAACCCATTCCATCAAAAGAACCTGAGTGAAACACCCTTAATAACAATATATTTAGTCTAGTAGTGAGGGTATATAGAGGTATCATTAGGGGGAGATACTCCATGTATCAGACTATGCAGTTGGAGATAAATAATATCACTCATGATGATAATCTAAAACCGTAAGAAATAAAAATAATGGTGACTAAATATTAGTGAAATATAGTAATTTCCTAAAGAACCATCACATCAATATAGTAGGTGGCCACACAATAGGATAGTCACATATACACACCAGTACAAAAAAAATCTAATCTTTTATCATGAATACTACACTAAGCCTTGACACATACATATATCTAGACAACATCCATATTTTAAATTCTATCACTCTATCTTGGACATAAATGAAATCATTTTTGATGTAATAGCTACGTGTGAGTTTCTCAGGTACCCATTTATAATGAAAACCTAAGAAGGGCGTGAGTACAAAAATCATTTGGGAACCACAAATACAGTCATATATTGACTTTTACACATCATGGTACATGAAATTTTAATGATCAATAAAAATTATTAAATTATTAAAAAATAAAGAAATTACATAACAGTGCCTAATTTGAAATAATGTATAAATATATACAAGGACATATTGATGACTGTACCACACCATGTACCATCCATACCTTTGGAGACCCCTAGTCTTGTGACCCTAATAAAAGATACACACATCAGACTGTATGATGTTTTCTCTTATGATGTCATGAAATCATGATATCTATATAAATTTAAATTCTCAGAGGAACCCAAGAATCCACCATATTTATGCTCAATAATCCAAAAAAACAATTTGAATGGATCTATGGCTAGGTCCCCAGCATCATATACATCTCTCTAATCATCATGTATAACTAATGGCTCATGGAACACTTATACCATCTTGATCAATCACCGATTAAAAATAATACCCCATGTCAACATGACATATGGTTAGATCCCTTGAATCCTAGGCATCAAGATACGTAATAAGTATATATTTGGACTGAACCAACCACATCCATTCTCTGATCATGGAATATCATAATACTCATAATAAAAATAAAATAAACTCTAATCCTACACTAGTAGATCCTAGGAAAGATATAAATTCTAGGGACATGTGGCATCTAGGGAGTCTCATAATGACCCATAGTCAAATCCTAACATCCTTAGAAATATTAACATGGATAAAAATATACATTCTAGTAGAAATCAGGTATCTATGGAGACGTCATCATTTAAACCATTTCATCACCATATCACGTAATCCCTATAGATGGATCCTAAGAAGACCCTCTCACAACCTTATCTCCCAAGTACCACTATTAGATCCTAGGAAGATTCTGTGGGAATCCCTAGAATACATTCTTCATCATAGAAAAAGAATAGTCCATATTCATGGAAGTCCATTTGGGAACCATATATATATATCCAAAATTAGACATGTTTCTTATATAAAAATTTTTTCAGGATGAGAACCTTACACATTTTCATAAACAAAACCCCAAAAGACTATTAGTTGAACATGAGTTATAATGCGACACCTTTTACTATCTTAACCCAATAAAGTTTCACTTTTCCAAGCCCATCCAATCACTAGATAAATCATTGGGTATCTTTGGTCATAACATATAAGTGGAACAATATAATGGGTCCTCAGTGTTGATATTGGTCTCAGGCTGAGACCCGATTCTCATAGGAATACTATATCACTAGAAAAAAAAGATAGAACATACATCCCATCTATATATGGTATCTCACCTATAAAACACTAAATGAATGTAATATGTTCCTTCTCAATACACATGGTGTCAAAATGCATGTACACTCCCCAACATATCACTATAGACTGTATTTTGAACACCTATATTAAGTATGTTCCTAATATATTCCTCAAATATATGTGTTCAAGGAAAACCTATAGAGACCTGATATTATCATACATGGATATGATATATTTTTAGATTAATATTCAATTAATTACATAAACACATGCCTAAGGACTCTAATAGTTTATTCCCTTGAGAAGCATTTAAAATAATATTCTAATATGGTGAATGATGTCCAATGTTTCACACAACGATCTTCTCATTTAGAACTCCTTAAAAAATATCGTATATAAATATTTTTGTAATAATCAATGGAATTATAACATAAGAATGGGAGTTATCTGATTATAGGTATGTTTACACATAAGAGATATCAATAATTAATCATATGAAATCCTTAGATATGAAAAAAGGAACCTGATAATGAACAAAAAATATGATGTTTATTTGAATCCTATCCTAGATCATAAAAATGAGTCACGACATAAAGATTTGATGTTCATGAGATATGAATAACAAGGGAATCAAAAAAATGATCCATGATAACATAACATTTTCATAACATATAGATTTTAAGTATACACATAGTCATATATAATTATATGTCATGTAATAACACTAAGAGATTGTTAAAATGTTAGGCTTGGGCTGACCACCACTGTACTCGATTCATACTAATGCTGAAAACTTATGTACCCTCCCTTTTGGAAGCTACACATCCTAGGCAGGATAGACCACTATCCCTAGTGGTACCCATATCCTCATAGTCTAACAAATTCACTCCCAAAAACTATTATGTTAGTCAAGGTTCACACCAATACCATCATAGCTGAAAATTTACTTTACTAAACCTAGTTCACTCCACATTCTAGTCATTTATATCTCATGAGATATTAATCTTTATACAATTCATTGGATGGAGAAATAGGTACCACCTTTTATTGGCTATGATTTATTTTCTATAAATGGTTATATAGTAGCCACTATCACATAATGAGAATCAGAAATATTTATTCCACAAGATTATAAATAATTTATCAAATCTCAACCAAGGAAAATAAATGGGGTTCATAATCATTTCGTTATATCCAAACCTAATAAAAAAAGTCATGTTTCACAATTATTTCATCATTTACCAAACACATGGAAAAATAATTCGGTTTCATAGGAATTCGATCATGATATAATCCATTGAATTGAAAAGGGTTTCATAAATGTATATTTGTGATAAAACTTTTAGTGGAAGAATGAAAATTGTAACCTTGGTTAAGAAACCTAGAAAAGATGATGTTATATCAAATATATTATCTTATATAGAAAATTATTTTTAATGATTAATGAAAACATTTTAGGGGGAAATATTTATTCCACATTAAAATAAGAAAATTTAAAATACTATTTAAAAATATTTTTAATTGAAAATAACCTTAAAACATCTAATGGAAAATTTAACAAAAATATTGGTCATGACTATAGAATGTTTCATTCCTACCGTATGCATTAAGACGATGATTTCTTTCACATTTCAAGTAAGACCAAAATTGATTTTCTTTTGATAAACAACATGGAAATTCCTATTAATATATTTTTTTCAAATGTAAACAATTAGTAAATATTACTTCAATAAAATTTTTTAAAAAGTATATTTATTTGACATTTTTTAGAAAACAGGAATATGGAAAAAACGGGGCTTCAACTAAAAATATTGTTTAAAAAAAAACCATTATTTATGAAAAATTAAATGTATAAATAGAGAAAAATGGCGGGATAAAATGTATTCTCTCTAAATATATAGATTGGAAGTAAAATCAAGAGTATCATGAGAGTCAAATCATAATATTTTATCATTGGAAGAATAATCATAAATAATCTAAATAAGATATGAGATTGTAACATAAAACACTTAATGCTTTTGTATCATTGAATTGTAATCCCCATGAAGGTATAACATTAAATAATACATAAAATATCATGAAGATAAATAAATTTATGGTATTACACGTCAATGGTTATGTATATACAACCTGTAATAGATTATATCTACATTAATTAAAATATGCTTCAAATATGGAAATTTGAGTTAAAAATTCCATATTGATTTGTTAACTATTGAACCGTAAGCCCCATCAAATACAGATAATAATGGATTTCTAAACCCCAATACTTTCATGAGAAGCAACACAATATAAATTCATGGTAATTATATATATCAATTAAAATAAATAGGTGGTGAATATGGCATGTGTCCCACAAAAGTAAATAGTGTGATGAAAATATCTTAACTTTACTATTGAATTCTGATGAACACGTTGAAACCCTACAAATTATAAAGATAATTATATATATATATTATAACCATATTTATATATTTTATACCATATATGATTATCTTATGACTGTTTATAAAATGTTTATTAACAATTCCATGTTACAATTATGTTTCGGGTAATAACAACTATGCTTTTGGTATCTATTTTGAATTGTTATATTTTTTCTCCCATTACATTGATCATGGATCCAATATATCCATGATCTAAACAATGATATAAATATCATATATATTCATCACTAATCTATTTAGTATAATTTATAAAATTTTGTGATAATTAAAGAAATACACCTTTCCTAGATATGGTAGACCGTATATATACAAGAACATGGCATCCATATATTTATTGCATTGAAACAAAGGAAACTAAATTATATACCATAATTAGAGATTAATTATTTTGTAAAATATATAACATATTTTCATTTAAACCATCCTTAATACATTCCATGTAAAACATGAATGAATCACATTTGCTTTGCGAGGAGGTAGCCCACCGTACACACGAATGACATTACAGTATTCCCATAAAAAGCTGAGTATGAATATATGTGTGATATAATAAAAAACGAGTCAAAATGAAATTATAAATATCTTTAATATATTATAAAAACATTAAATAGATCATTAGGTCTAACCACGAGATGTGGTAATGAATAAAATCACATCACCTCGCAATGTGGAAGGCCTCCATACACATAAACAATGATTTCATAAACCATTTGATGGATGAGGAGATGGTTTTAGGTCATACCCATGAAATAAAAACAACTCAGTATTAGGAAAAACTAGTGTTATTATATAATCATGGTATAATAATAATTCCACGATGTGGTGGAATAAATAAATAAAAAACCTATAGATGAATGTTACATCTTCATTAGGTATCCTCTTTAGGTTTACACATAAAGACTTGAATGGATGTATTTATGTCTAAAACATGGATTATTTGATGAGGTTAATGATTTCGATATTTAATTTTGTCAGGTCATGTTTGAAGAAATGCGGTTGGAATATGTGAAGAAGAGAGGAGTGGGGTTGGCCAAATATAAGTAGGGGAGAGAACACAGTTGGTATTTTTGAATTGAAGAAATTGATGTCAAATTTTTCACATGTTAGAAGGGTCCAAATTAGGCAATTAATGAACCTAAAAGGAGTAATGTTAGAAATATGTTCATAAATGGTTTTTATTATCACATACCAAAAATGTGAATACATTCATCAGGTATTCTATTGATACCAAAATTTTTATATAAAATCAATGAAAATATTCATAATGTTTCATTCATTAAATAAATACATATATTATTGAATATAGTCCCTTCATCAAATATTCATTTAAACTAGATAAACGATTTAATAAACTATATTATTAATAAATCGTTTATCAATTCTATGGTCATCAATGAAATATAATTTATATCATCTGGATCAATAATCTCTTTATCCAAACTAAATACCATTCTCATAGCATTAATAACATATTTAGGTTTAACATCCCAGAACAAAAATATCACCTTGATGTTGAATAAATCTTAGAGTCCATCAGCTTTATTCACCATATTATTATAAATAAAAAAACAATAACATACAATACAAAAAAATTATATAATTAAGGAATCAAATAACATAACCTTTTAATTCCAATAGTTAAATAATTCATTCATCCCACTTTCTTCTCAAACCATTTTATATGATTCATCATTGAATTACTTAATAACAATTTCCATTCAGATTCCATATGTCGTCTCTTAATCATCTGAAATATAACAATATCTCAAAAAACTTTGTTAATTATCATAATGAGATTTCCCATTATAAAATATATTTTCATAACAAATATACATTCAACATTTGAAGCATTACATATTCAATGATTTATTAGGGAGACCAATATTACTAATAATTCACTTACTCGAACATTTCATTTCGCCTTTCTAGTTACATTCTTTGTTTCCATCTATTCCCCAATTAGGATACCATCTCATTATTTTGAGACATTCGCTTGGGTGCTGTATTCAACATTCTCAGTATTAAGAAACAAAATAGCATTACATTCATGGTTACTATCATGTATAATATTATTGAATTATTTCCATCTCTTCATTAACAAGTATGAGAGATGGTTAATATAAACATAGTGAATAATTTTCAATGAAAAATTATTTGGAATAATCACAACATCCTTTAATATAGTAATCATCCCATTTGAATACACAATCAAAATGGCTCCTATAATATTAAATTCTATTCTAGTTTCTTCTAGTTACCACCATTGACTAAGACTATAAATCATGGTGTGAGAAATACTAAACATAATGGAAAAACCCATAGTGTAAAAAAATCATTAGGTGGTTGAAATCAAGACACCATATTTTAATATATGAAACCATAGAATTATCCTTGGTCATCCATAGTAACCATTTATTTAAATGAATCATGATGGTTCATAAACAGTATTTAAATTTCCAAGTCATATCCCATAAGAGTTTCAATCCAAGTGTCTATCAAGGCCCATTTTCATGTAGCATTTCATGATCAACCCTTGATCAATATATTGTTTTTCATATCTTTACACCTATGCAAATTTGGGTTAGAGGCACATAAACTTTTATTATCCAGATAGTGATGTAATTTCATGTCAACCACACACTGTATCAATTAAAAATTCCATGAAATTTTCATTTAATTTAACATATTATTAAACATATCCTTAAGGAAATACGAACACATATCCTTGGAAATATCCCAAGGGATGTCACTAATTATTTATCATCCCAATATCAAAATGTTAAATAAGATAATCATATGATAACGACTATAGAGACCTAGGATACTCAAAAATAGATATTACAACATTTTAGGTGAGAATTCATTACATTAAAATATACTTTGTGATGACTATAACCATTTTGTGCCTTCAGAAACATGGTACACAATCTTCTAATATTGTTAATTATATTCAATATTTCCTAAAAATATCTTCCCATTAAATAATATTCATCAAAATACCCTATATAAATCATTTCGTTACAACCTAGGGAGAGGAAACATAGGAAAATCTATGTTTATATTCTCTATATGGTTAAAAATAATATATAACAGCATGTTATCATATTATTTCATAATATAAGAATAAGTTTATGCAAGAATTAAAACAACTTCTGAATATCATACCCAAGCAATCATAGATCATAAATAGTTGTCCTGGAATAAATATTTAATGTTTAAAAGACTTTAATTATATGTGAATCATGCTATATGAGCCATGAGAGAATACAAATTGTCATAAGACATTGATTTTTTTCATAAAATAAAACATATAAAATCTTATGTCTTAGCATCCAAACAATATATTCATAACATGGAAGGTTAGCCTAACCAATCAAGTACCTAATTTAGGCTTGGTGTTACCACATGCATACACTTATTTTCAATGGCTACACATAATGGGTGGGACCCACAACCATTCTCAGTGGAAACACTTTTCTGCATAGTTTAATGTGTTCACCCCCCAAATATAATGTTAGACTAGTTTCACCCCCAAAACCACCATAGTATTCATAGTACCTTACTGACCTAATTTCACTCCCCATTCTAATCTAGTATATCTCTAGAAATATAAACATTTTCCCAAACAATTATAAAGAGATATAGGCCCCGCCCATATTTAGTAATAATATAACAAAAATACTTAGATATTACGTAACCACAATCCCATAATAAAAATAATACTTATGTTTAGATAAAGATCATAATTAATTAATCATCGACTATTCCTTGAAATGAAATCTTTTTACATATATGGGGGTTTTATATGAATTTTAACATGGTATAACCCATTGAATAATAGATGGTTTCATAAACATCTTATCAGGATTATAAATTAACAAAAACAATAAGAATAGAACGCAAGTTTATAATCATTAAAAATCATATGATACATCAAAGGATATAATCATAGAAGATAAATTATTTTTAATGATCACTTAAATGATTTATTGAGGAATGCATCATTCCACATTGAAAAATAATTTATTTAAAATAAAATAATTTGAAACCAATTTTATTTGCAAAAACACTTGAAAAATTATCACGTAATCATCGATGAAAATAATGTTCATGATGATGGGATGTTTTTTCATTCTAGACATGTTAAAAAAATATTCTATTTATATTTTTGAAAAAATCCAAATGAGAATTGATTAAAAAAATCATGAATATTTCATTTTTTTCAAAAATTAAAAATATTGTAACCATGTATTTAGAAAATCATTTTTGAATTATTTTTAAATTTTTTTTAAATCATTTTTAGTAAATATTATTTTATAAAAAAGTTTTTGTCCTAAAATAGGATTTATAATAAAAATATAATTTCTGAAATCCTGAGTTTATAAAGATTGTAAAATTAAGGGAAAAAATTATTTTAATGGAATAACTATATGATAATAAAATTAAAGAGTTTTTTTAGAGATGTAAAATAATATTTCTTCATTAGAATTATAGTAACAAAAAATCTGATAAGAGATGAGATTGTAACATATAAATCATACCATTTTGGTAACATTGAAATATAATCCCTATGAACGAATAACGTAAAGCGAAACCTAAAATATCATTAGTATAAATAAATTCATGGTATTACATTTCCATATGGATGTATACACACCTTTTAATTTACTATTGATGCATCACGTGAAATATGACTCAGAAAAGGTGAATGGAGACAGAAATCACTTATAGATTTGTAATATTTTGAACTATATACCCAATCTATAAGAGATTATAAAATTGACATATAATACCTAATAGTTTTCATGAGAAGAATAATAATATAAATTCATTTTCAATATATGTTCCACATAAAATAAATATGTTTTGAAAATGGAATCTATCCCACAGAAATTAAAAGTGAGATGAAAATTCCATATATTAAGACATGAGTTTCCTCATAAAAATTAAATCCGCATTTATAATAAATAGATGTTAATATACGTCTATTACAGTAAAATATATATCTATATCATTCCACATATGATTTTATAATGACCAATTTTTAAAATTTTATTAACAATTCTGAAGAACATTTTTGGTCTTTTTTTTCGAAATGGTTTTGTAATTATTAACGACTAATCTTTTATAAAATGATGTTTTTGAAAAATAATAGGATGTTTATTAATGTTCAAACAAGAAATGGGTAAAATATTTTGTTTTTGTTAAAGTGGATTTCAAGACATAATGTATTCGACTAAGTAGCACTATTAATAGAATAGCAGACAGAGAAACACCAGTCATTGAATTTTATAGAAAGATGATGTTTTTGATCAGATTCATCATTAGTATCAGATTCATCGTCAGAAATTTTATATCTACTATAAATGACTTTTGTTAGAACATCAATGATTTATTTTCCAATCATGATGTTCTCATGAATCATTAAAACTATCATGATAATATCTTTTAAGGAAATGGAAGATTCATAATGATTTTATTGGTTATATAAGAATGGGGAAAAGTTTTCAAATGAGCTGTGAAAATAATAAGTGATGATAATTATAAGTTAATTATAATGGAAAAATGAAGTTGTGATGAGAAAGTGAAATAATGACGAAGTTTGAATTTTTTTAGAACTACTGAGAAAAGTCACCATCAGATCAAGAACAAGCACTGATCTATGATTTTGAACAATCTACTAGATAATGATGAAAAATCATTACTGCTAATGGGCCATTTGTGATGGGGATGCATCGAAAATATCCTGATATGGAAAAGGGAATCCCATTATTACTTTCTTCGACATCCTCTCACAAAATGTAATTATTTTTTATGAACAATGGTAATTTCACAAATAATTTCAGTGAGTTATTTAAAAATGCTATTTTTATAGGCCAACCACCTATTGAAAATAGTTTGTCTAAATTTTTAAAAAACCATTTTGCGATGGACTGTAAAAATTATAATTGGCGATGGTCTAGTCCTTAATAATTGGAAAAGATAAGAAGATAAAAAATTATTACTATTAATATAATATAATATTAATTTATATGAAATATTAATTTTAATATTAGTAGAATAAGATTATTTATAAAATAATATTAATATTAATAATAACATCATATTAATATAACTGAAATTATAATATTACTATTATTAAAATAAAATTAATTATAAAATAGTAAATAATTAAGTAATATTTTTATTTTTAATATTCGTAATATAATAAAAACCTCAGTATTCAAAAAAATAAAAAATATTCTAATTAATAAAATGACAAATATAATAAAATTTTTGATTAAATTATAAAAAATTTTAATATTCAAAATAATATAAAAACACTATTTAAAAAATTAAATAGATAATATTACCAAAGAAATTACATTCAAATGTTTCATTATAAAATAAAAATACATCACTAAAGGGGAGGGGTGTCTGGAGGAGCTGTGGGAGACGGTGGAGTGAACTCTCTCCCTAAATTATGAATCAGATGTCACATATACTCCATCTGCACCTACTCTTGCTGATATCGTTATTGATGCATCCCATCTTGCAACTCCTACTATTGTTGTTGCTACTATTTTAGGAACTCTTACACTGTAGTAGCAAACACTGACACATCTCCTCCTACTCCCTATTAATAGCCTATATAACCTAATTCTAATATCACAATTGCTCCTGATACTATGCATCAGTTGATGGGGACTCTCTGTGAGCACCTCTTGTGTCGGACACCAACATCTTAGTGGTTTCATAAAAATTATCAGGGCTTAATAGAGAGTCAATACCAATAACATGGCCTTTCTTGAAGACATTCCAGGTTTCCTGCTTATAGATCACCTCATAAAATTGGTAGGTACTAGTTTGACCATTGCTCTCACCATGACATTCACTATTTTTCTGAGATGTCACATCCTCATATGACTCCTTAAATTTAAATTTAAAATTAAAATACATAAAAAATTAATTGTAGTTAAATTTAAAACACAAAAAGAAATTACACTAACAACAATCTAATGTTGGCGAGAACCTCTAATCTCTCTAGTGGAGGGATCATTTTTTATCATCCTATGAACACCGAACATCATAATATCAGTATCCGAGATTGCCTATATTAATATAAAATAAATAATATACAATTAATATTATATATAATATTTTTAAAAAAGTTACTTCTCATATACATCCTATGATTGCTGAATGTAGGACTATGGTCTTGATGTGTCACCTCATGTGTTCCCCAATTTTTCAAAACAACTGATGATTTACATTGAAACCACCTACACAAGTAGTCTATACAAAATACATCCCAAACCTATGATGACATATAATCAAGTCTATGGGTGTGAAATATCTTATCAAACTGAATCACTACTACTTTCTTCATTGATTTAATTACCCTATTGTACAAAAGATATGGGCAACACAGATGCATAACTCCCAGCCATGACTTCCAAATAGCCTCATGTATTATCTCATAAATGGTATTTAATAAAACATTCAAATAATTTACAATATCAAGATATTAATTATATTAATTTAACTATAAATCTAATTTATTTACGTACTTTCCAATGCTCGAACATATAGTGCTGAACATCAATGCGAATTTGATCCCATGAAACCTATGAATCAGAAAAATTATTGGGTTGTATAGAACTCCCATGTCCAATAGTTATATGCATAAATCTATGATGAAAATTAAAAATTAATAAAACAATTAGAATATAAATTAATTAATTAAAAATAACTAAAATACATACGTGTATATACCTTTATTTGGGTGGAATGAACCCAAGACAAAATCATTTCTCCAGTATTAGGTCAGTAGTGATCAATTAGGCAAGTCCATGCCACCACTGAGTGATCTCTAGACCACTAGAAGTTTTAGGGTCAAATGATCTTACATCCTACGCACCCAATGGTAGACCAGTCTCTTTCAACAGATGATACAGATCCTCATCCATCTAAAAAAACAAATATTATTGTTAGAAAAAAGTATAAAATAACTATTATATATATATATTATATGACTATAACTAGAGTTTAACTATGTAAATTTCCATATTCACTTGCATCTTCATAGTTGCCGATGTCAATGTGTTCATCTTCATCCTCAACATTATCTATTTCCATATTTGTTTCATTTTCATTATCTCTCATCATTTAAAATTCCATTGTAACATCATTAACAATATCATCACCATTGGACCTTATTTATGGGTAGTCATCAATGATATTCCATAATCTTCAGGATAAAGATGGACTTGGAGTAGTCTCTTGAAGAAATAAAATTCTTTACACTTCAGCGAATCCATATTCACTTTCAGTAAATTGATTCCCTCGAGATTTTATTTTTATTATACTATAAAAATCACCCAACTGCCTTGAAATAGCACATTAATTTTCATAAAAATATTGATGTTATTGATGAGCCAATAAAAATGGTTCCATTACTGAAAAAGCCTTATAATAAATATCAATGATTCCATGGATCAAATGAACATGCAATACTATCTCTGTATTGAACCACTGACATTTATACATCATTTTTTAATGTTTTCTGAGATAACACAGTTTGATAATTTTTTCCAGCATAACTTAAAAGTCAACTTCTATTTATCTAAGATGAGATCCTCTCAATAGAACACACTATTAATTTATTTTTTTGATTTTCCATATGCAGATGAATGAAATTGAAAACCATCACCAGATATGAATTATAACATTCATCCATTTTGGATGGTTGGTTAATCAATACATATAATCAATTATCAATTTAATTAGCATGTTGAGATACATGAAAACATGTAAAATAATTACCTCTATAACAATTTTGAAATTGATTTTTATGTGAAATTAAAAATAATTAATGTCAATTGTTTTTGAAACTTGTTGGAATTTATTTGAAAACTTTCTTCACGAGTGATACAATAATTTTAAGCCACTATTTCTTCATATTATTATCATATAACTTACAAATAAAATACGAATTATGTAATGTTTCTAATATTATAGAATAATAGATTGGTGCACTCAGATTACAAATGGTGTCATTTCTTCTTCGTTTAGAATAATATATGTATGTGCTCTATGATGTTCATTATCTTAAATCCACATTTAATGAACTCCACCGAAGCTATGTTCAGGCTGATTGAAAAATGATAATTTATTTCTCATATAATCTTCAACATTTCCCTCTCTACTAGCCATGCGGTTTTGTTTTGTGGGATATTCATATTGAAATAAATGATAAAAATTCTTCTTTAAATTAAGCTTCAACAATTGATCCTTAAACTGGTTCCTTGTTACATACTTATTATTTCAAATTATACTTGAATCTCTCAAATGGGTACATCCATAAGAACTGTACTATAACTCTACATTTAGTTTCATGCGGAAAATGTAATATCAAATTTCCCATTGAGTCAAACAAAGCTGGAGAGAATTTTTTTTCCAATTTACATAAAATTAAAATTCCTTGTTATTGACGCTTTCTTACTGAATCACAGTCTATTGTCAACACACAAATGTCTCGAAAGAAATATGATTTTACTGTTAGCACATCCCTAATCATAGTATTCAATAAACCGTTTAATCCAATCAGCATACGTCTTTACATTAAAACCTGATAATTATGACTTTTCAATCCAGTAATATTACGATTCATACACATCTACAGTAAGTAGAAACATAAACATCAAGAAGTCTCATATCTATAGTCCTCGGACAAAATTATAAGAGTCTCTCTTCAGACTCTGTATAATATTCTTTTTTACTTCATTAACATATTTTATTTGAAATTTTCAAAGACTTCATGTTTTGGTTTCATTCAAATTTGATAAAGATCTATAAATTCATTTACATTATTTTAGGTCTTACTCGGAGTATCCAAAACTATATGAAATAAATTATTGAAAAATTATTTCTAAATCATCATCATATCCAACATATGATGGACCAACAAATTAGACCAATATGGAAATTCCCAAAAAATTCTCAATTTTATCCAATTGTGCTCTTTTCTAAACCTATAAATTTTCTATTGGTTTATTTTTGGTCTAAATGTGATGGGATGTAATGAAAAGAAAATTTATTTTATACTTATACCTATGATCAATGTTGGAGGCCCATCTTTTTCATTTATTCCTTTTTTAAAATGATATTTGTTTCTTCGAAAAAGATGACACCGTGGAAGGAATTTGTGATGATAGTAAAAAAAATGATTATTTCCATTGAAGGGGACAAACACTTGATGTCTCTCCTAAAATATAGAATATATATTTGATCCATGTGTACATTAGCCAAATAATAATTCCAAAATCTTTGAAGATACTAATTTTTCACATCAATTGTTCCTTTCAGTATAAAGTTTTGATTCATTGTAACATCTAATGTACTGACACCACTAGTACACAGTTAATTCAATTCATCAATAAATGGTTTCAAATAGACATCAATATTATTTTTTGAATGATTTGGAACTAATAAGTTCAAAAGGATATATAGCTCCATCATCACCATCCAATGATGTGAATTGTATAGAGGTATAGAGACATTCCCACATGAATACTAACAACTGTAAGAACCAAATGGATTAAAACCCTTAGTAAAAAGAAAAACAAACACATTTTAGGATTCTAGATAATAATAATGATGTAATTGGTCAAAATTTCTCAATGAAACACCATAAGAAGGATGATTTAAGCTTTTACTAGTTGAAATATTGGATTTGACCTCTAACATCATTGTTTTTTTGTTTTGAGACATAAAAAATGATACAATCTAGATGTGAGCAGGAAATATATCAATTTTTATACATTAATAAATCCAAACATCCCTAGTAGAGCTTCTTTATACCTTGATTACCGACATGTTAGACAACTATCTAATGACTTATTCTGACCGTAATATAAGATGCAGTCATTTGAACATGCATGAATCTTCATATAACAATGACCCAGATTAAGAACAAGACTCTAGAACTTATAGAAATTTTTAGGGAACACATTTATTTCAGGAAACAATATTTTTAACCGTGAGAATATCTGGTCAAAAATGTTATTTGAGATTCTATTATTTGATTTAATAGCAAAAAATTTAGAAATTTATACAAACATTCTTATCTTGCAACTATTATATATTGTATCCTCAGTGGACCTGAACAACTCATATTATTGATATGGTTCCAAATTAAGAGTTAAATCAATATCATCATGAGTTTGTGTTTGTTGGAAAAATGTAAATGGCCCATATTGTAAAAAATTTTGAAATTAAGCTGGATCCAAAACCAAATTATTATTATCTTCCTAGGAACTATGTTCACCATGTTAATACCAAAAAACCCAGTCTAATTGAAAACCACAATGAAATTTATGACCTTCAATGTTGTCAAATGTGTCATATGTCCATAGAGAGCATTTTTAACAAGGACAATTAATTGTCCCTTCTGAAATAAATTATGGTTTTTATGAAGAAAAAGAAAAAAATGCTTGAACACCCTCAATATAATCTGTATTTAATCTAGAACTATTTGTATTCCAGTTCTGATTTTCCAAAGCATGATCATCTAATAACAATTGATGTATTTGAAAAAGAGAAGATAAATAAATTAAATTTTTTAGCAATTTATAATAATTTTTGTTATTTTATATTTATTTACACTATTTTTAATCTTTTATACTAATATGAACTCATTTATAAATATATAGAATAATTGGAACTAATTATTATTAATTACAATTATATTATATGAATTATTTTTAATTACCGATGTCACAATTTCCAATGGATTGGAGGATTCTCTTTTGCCAGGAAACTCATCCCCTTATAACTTTCTCCAACTAAAATCACATTGAAAAGTCTTCTCCAACGTACGAATATCCATTTATGTATATAACACTATGGAGTGAAGCGATTATTCACCGGACATCTCCCAATGCTATTTCATATGAAAATTGATATCTGTAAGTTGGAACAAAATTTTCTTAGTGATTTCAGTTGGAGAAGTTCCAATGCGATGAGTCATTGGGTAAAAGCGCCTCTTTTTTCCATTGAGTCACCTCATTACAAATTTCTCTGAATGAAATCACAATAAAAACTCTACTCTGACATATGTCAGAGAAGATTTATCTTAATTATTTCAGTGGAAAAATCTTTCAAGAACATGCGACATTAATCAAAAGGAAAGCTGCAAATCTGCTAAAAAATATGAAATTTTATCACAATGTACTCGAATTTACTCTAACCTAGTACTAATTATTAATAATTATTACTAATAATTATTAATTATTTTTAATTATAACTAATTAATAATAATTAATCCTTATTTTTACTAAGTAATACTATTTATTACTAGTTAATACTACTTACTCATAATTATTGCTAATTATTACAAATTGATCATAATTATTACTAATTAGTCCTAATTAATAAGAAATAATGCTAATTAATACTAATTAGTTCTCTTTATTACTAATTAATCGTAATTATTCCAAATTATTTCTAATTATTCCTAATTATTAATAATTATTACATATTATTATTAGTTATTGCAAATTATTACTATTTATTCTTAATTATTCTTAAAGTTTCTTAATTATTACAATTAATTACAATTAATTACTATTTATTTCAAATTATTACTAATTATTACTAATTATTAAAATATATTAATATTTATTAATATTTATTAATAATTAATCATAATTATTACTAATTAATCCTAATTGTTACTAATTAAACCTAATTACTACTAATTTATCATAATTATTAGTAATAAATCCGAATTATTACTAATTATTAGTAATTATTAGTAATTTTGTGTAATTATTAGTAATTACTTGTAATTATTAATATTTAATAATATTTATTTGTAATTATTACAAATTATTACTAATTAATCCTAATTATTTACAATTATTACTAATTATAACTAATTATTACAAATAAATTCTATTACTAATTAGTACTAACTAATAATATTTATTACTATTTATTTATAATTATCGCTAATTATAACAAATTATTTGTAATTGTTACAAATTGTTTACTATTACTACTAATTATTTATTCTTATTACAATTTATTACTAATTAATCGTAATTATTATTAATTATTGAAATTTTATCATAATTATTATTAAATAATCATAATTATTACTTATTATTACTAATTAATCCAAATTATTACAAATTAATCTCAATTATCTCTAATTATTCTTAATTAATTTTCATTTTTACAAATTAATCCTGATTATTATAAATTAATCCTGATTATTACAAATTAATCATGATTATTACTAATTAATGTTAATTATTACCAATTAATCCTAATTACTTCTATTTAATCATAATTATTACTAACTAATCATAATTGTTTGTAATTAACCCTAGTTGTTTCTTATTAATCCAAATTATTACAAATTATTCTTAATTGTTACTAATTAATCATAAGTATTACTAGTTAATCTTAATTATTACTAATTATTCTTAATTGTTATTATTTATTACTATTTAATACAAATTATTACTATTCATTACAAATGATCACTATTTATTTCTATATATATGTAATTATTACTAATTAATTTAATCCATAAAATTTATTACATTTTTTTTTTAATTCTTACTAATTATTTTTAATTATTATAATTTATTTCTAATTATTAAAATTATTTACTAATTATTGAGAATAATTACTAATTAATCCAAATTATTACTAATTAATCCTAATTGTTACTAATTATTCCTAATTGCTACTAATTATTCTTAATTATTTCCAATTATTACTAATTATTACTAATTATTACTAATTATTTAACATTATTTTTAATTATTACAAATCATTTATAATTATTACAATTTTTTACTAATTATATATAACTATTACAAATGTATCTTAATTATTACTAATTAATCATAATTATTACTAATTATTATTAATTATTACTAATTATTACTAATTATTCCTAATTATTTTTGATTAATAATAATTATTACTAAATAATCCTAGTTATTAATAAATAATAATTAATTATTATTATTACTAATTATTAAAAATTGTTTTTAATTATTAAAAATTATTACTAATTATTAATAAGTACAACAAATTCTCACTAATTAATTCTAATTAACACTCACACATAATTACACCTAAAAATAAATATTGAAAAAATAAATATCAAATTCTAATTTAATTTAATGGTATCTAATTACCAAAATTATATATAATTTGAATTAAAATAAATTAACTAAATAGTAACGAAACTGATAAATACCTTGAAACAAAAGCTTTCAAAGTATAACAGTCATGGATTATGCTCCGATTTAAAAGTTTGAACTATGAAACAATTTAGAAGACAATTTTTCAGAATAAAGAGAGAGAGAAGTTGAGAAAGGAGTAGAATGAGAGATAAAAAAAGAGGGTATATATATGTTAGATTGTATGAGATGGTATTATTTGCAACAATCTTTGCGTCACAAATTGTAGCATTTGCGACAGGACACGTCTGATATTGCGACATCTGCGTGGGGGGATCATCTCAAATGGACATCACCCAAATTAATTACGGATGGTTGAAAAATAGTTATTTTCATAGGGGACCATCACAAATGGTTACCAATAATCATACAATTTGCGACGGGACAAGTATCACATCATAATTAATAGAAACCACCATCGGGTAATTACAATGGGAACAGAAACCCATAGAAAATACATTTCCCGCTGCTCGGCGTGCATTTCATACCCAACCTTTTGTGATGCCCCCCCCCCTCGCAAATATCTATTATTTACGATGGGCCGATTGTCCCATCGCAAAAAACCCCTTCCAATGGGTTATTTACAATGGGCCACCGTCCAATCGCAAATGTAATGTTTCCCAGAGTGAATGTAGTCAACCATTTCCATCTTTTTACTTTGTTGTATTTCAATTGGTTCAATTTTTTTAGTTTCCTGAGTGTGTCAAGTATCACCAGAAAAGAAGTGATGTTGAATCAATGGACTATCACTAACACTGATCCATCAGAGTTGTCACGAACTAACCCGGGTCGACCGAGAACCGGTAACCCGAGCTAGTCTGCGACATGACCCGAGAGGCATTCATGATCCTCCCAGGCTGGCAACAAGTGCCAGGGAATCAGCAGAGGATGTGGGAATTATTTTTCCCAATATAAATAAATAAATATATAGAAATAACACAGAGAAGCGCAAAACAAATAAACCAAGTAATGCGACAAAAAGAAATACAATGCTAACCGAGCAAGATTGCCGAACTAACTCTGTACGACGTCGCAAGTCACTATCTGACTAAACGATCAAGCATCTCCCAAGGTGAGCGCACTCAATCTGTAGCCTGCACAAACACTAAAAATAGAAATCAAATATAGTTGTGAGTATTAAAACTCAATAGCCTTACCAGATATCTATTCCCAATGCACTACCTTTATAAAAGTATGTTTTTCTCTTTATATTACTCCAAAGAAAAGTACGAACAATTTCTCTTAACCATTTTCAAATCTAGATTCATTTCATTTTTGAAAATGGAATTTTAGAAAGGGAAAGTGTTGTTCATATTTTTCAAATTTGTACAAAGAGTGTTAAACAAAATCATTTGAAACCCATTTTTTGAAACCTAATCAAAACCAGTTTATCACTTTCTGTGGAAAACAATACTAAAATTTTTACCAAAGAAATCACACAGCAAGGGAAATGTAGGTATACATATATAAGCCTCATTATCACTATTGCAAGAGATATCATCCAGAATACACCAATACATGAGATGTCGTCCACTTTGAGATGTTACACACGATTAAATCAAAACACCCAATACGCTTGATAATCCTTTAGGAAGGCTATGGGAAAATCCCATAGTAATAAACCCAATATATTCACCTATTATAGGACACTGGTCAGAACGATAACCTACCAGTGCAGAAATCATTCTTAAAATATTCTCTCAATATGCCAGATTCTCATGTCTCACGTATTTAGAAAAGGTGGTGAGCCAACCGATGCCAACCGAGCATCCAGTCACACACACACACACACACAAATATATATATATATTATAATAATTCACAATAGGAATCACCCCGGGATACTCCATGGGAAAACCTCTCACCTTTATAACATTCTAGCTCCTAGGAGCTTCTAAGTATGGCCCCCCAAAAAATATATCGTAGCGAAGGCATGAGAGTTTCCCTAGGAGGGTTTTCATCAAACAAATTCATCATCTTCCATATAGTGTCAAAAGTATATTAAACACATTACGCAAATCAACACTTTTAAAAAGAAACGAAAACTAGTTTGAAACCATTTGATGATCCCCAAAATACTATTTCACAGGCTGCCAATATTTTCATAAAAGAAAACCAAAACATTTTATATTCTAATTAAACCATAAGATCCAATAGGGCATTTCAACGAACATGAGGTGTGAAATATATGACCCGAAAATCCTATTTATCACAAAACAAGGTATAAAATACAACATTGTACCCCAATCAATGAATCCAAGGAATATACATCACTTTCTATAAATTTAAAGAGGTGTGAAAAGCATGAAATGTATTAATCTTTAATTAAAATTGAATATGAAATGGGGAAACCACCTCAATGTTGTACCAAGCCGACCACTCAGCTATTGGCACTCCCTAACTAATTGCAGATGCTCTTAATGATGGAAACTTGAAACCGCTTCACCTATACACACATACATTTTCATATATATATATATATATACCCATTAACTCAGGTATATATTCCCTACGACATGAGGTAATATGCACAAGAGGATATACAAATATACATGCTTACCCATGTATATACCTATAGGTCTTTTTCATTAATGACCAAAACCGACGCCATGATGAGAAATACACAAAACAATAATGCAAGGGATTCCAATAACTACCAATGGATTCAAATAGAACTAAAATAATTACACTTCCTATAAAATAATATATATTAAGCACAACACAAGAAATATACACCTTTCATGGAAAACATGCCCTAAGGCAAAATTGAATCACCCTCCAAACATAATAATTCATTTACATAATTAATAAAACTTTTCCAAGATATATAACAAATCTCAACTAAAAAAACATACTCCAACTCCCCTCTTTAAAATTAAACTCACAATAAAACATTTTCTTACATATTGTGCAGAAACATTATAAGATTTAGTAAAACTCTTAAAAATATTTTGAAGGGACTCCAAATCGTATAGCACGACTTTTAACACAAAATTCCTCTCAAAAACCCATTTTGAGGCAAGACAGACACCAATTTCAGGTCAAAAAAGAATTTGCAGCCCTTACACACTATAATAAATCAATAGAGCAGTTTGGAAAACAACACGAATGGCTCAAGAAAAGTTTTCCTAAAATCAATACAGTCATGTCACACAAACACATTACTAAACACTTAAAAATCATAATAAATATCAATTAAAAATACACCTTCACCAAGAAAACTAATAAAGTAACGAACAAAATTAATTAAATAAGACAATTTATTCGTCAAGTAAAAATAAAATCCTACGAACCACCAACCTCGATGTAAGATTCACAACCAAGGTGCAAAAAAACAACAGCATGCCTATCGTACCTCAAACAAAAAGATTAAACCGTAAAATAAAACTATCAAATCAATTAGACCATAAAAATATCAAACGCCACCCCAAACCATAACTAATAAATTCCCAAAGGATGAAATCAACTACTTGAAGGAAAACGAACCTTCGACGATGGTGAGGATGGCCAACCGTGCAATGGGGATGAATATCGTAGGTGCTCCATGATGGATAAACTACTCGGTTTAAGAGGAGACATGGGTTGAAGAGGTGCATGACTATCTGGGAAAGGGAGAAAGTGGAGTGGGTCGACAGTTGCCAGCCGGAAAGGGGTGCACAGGTCGTGGATGGATCACCAGCCGAAGGGAAGGGTGGCGTTCACAGGGAGAGCAGTCGGAGGATAGTGGGTGCGTAGGAGGCACGTGCGGTAGGGTTTAGGGAAGGGGGGATGTGATGGGAGAGAGAGAGGGTGGGGAAGAGGGATAGAAAAAAGGATGAAGAAAAAAAAAAGAAAAGAGAATAAAGAATAAAAATGGAAAATAAATTAAAAAAAGGATAAGAGGATTAAAAAAACTAAATAAATAATAATGAATTTATCACTAATAATAAAAATTTAATATTAAAACCAACCATAATAATAATAAATTTATTTATTGAGGTGGACACCATGCATGTTTGAATTCATTGTCGTACGTACAATTGCGTGAACATATAATAACAAATTTAATACGAGTAATTTCCAATATTATGGATAGAGATAGAGCTTAGTAACACCCATTTCCACATTCCCATATAAAAATACATTTTTTTAAATTAAACTCGATTCAGACAGAAGCCCAAAAACAATTCCCAAAATAATTAAATAAAAAAAACTTTAGGTCATGGTGTGATAAGAGTGACACAAAGTCCTATCCAAATGACCTAGGATTATATCGATATGTCATCTGATACGTGATGAGGAAGTAATTAACAGTTGATGAAATGATGATATGTTTTGAAGAAATTATCAATACAAATTCATGAAGGGTTTAATATGATTCAGAGGTACAATAATGATGTGTTGATGTCTTTAGGAAATAAGTTGATGATTATTGAAAATGAATAGTTACATAAGCCTATATAATTTGAAATAATGTTTTTGTTAGAAAGGCTTTAAACACTCATCTCTTTCAAAAAGCACATAATTAATATTTCTAGTTTTTTTCAATGTCTACTAAGAATCATAGTTATAATTCATCATTCATAAAAATGTAGTTATAGTATTGAATAGTTCATAGAAAAGAATGATGTCAGATGAAGTCATGAGATGATTCAAGACTGTTCTAGATGAGATGAAGTGGTCAAACATGAAGTCAAAATACGATTGATTTTTTTAATTTATTTAATTTGAGAAAGTGAGATATGTTTTTTTATGTTTAAATATTTTTTCCATTATGGGATTCATATAAATAGATGTATTGTAGATTCATACATCTCAACCATTCACATGTTAAAACTTCTGAGAACAATAGATTTTGAGTCAGAGTTACTTTTTGGAGAGACATCTCATTAGATGATCAGACAACTGAATGTTTTCATACCAAACAGAGGAATATTAGACTGAGGTGGATCAGACTGACCAGTTGAGCAGATTTTGAGAAGTGATGCTTGAAAAACGAGTTAATCATAATGAGTACATCATATTGAGCCAATTATATTGATGCAATCATACCTTATGACATCTAATAGTGGTCCCAGAAAGAGTTTTTTTGAAGAAAATTATTTTGTGATCTTTTCTTTTCTGGATCAATTTTTTTCAAGAAACGATTGAAAACTGTTGCGAGTCTATTTAACCATTCATATCAGGATATATAATGTGTCCAATGGGAGTAGGGAATGATGTATTGAATTTTACATTCTAAATTTTTTTTATATACCAGCATGAGTGGCTACAGAGAGGGTGTATGTGAGCACACCAAGGTTGAGCATTATTAATCACATGTGATATAATTTATTTCATTCTTTTTAAGGAATTACCATTTACAAATGGATGATAAGGAAATGAAATTCAATAAACTGTTGGGGTTATATATCAAATATCATAATATATACATATATATAAATTTAACAACTAATTCCCCCCATTCATAGTATATATTAAATCCTTTGTATATTCAGTTGGTATAAAAGGGAGGGTTCTGTTATAGAATCTATATCATGGTAATATCATAAATATCAATAGTATAAGAATTCATAAAAATAATGTAAAGATTATTAATGATGAAAAAATAAAATGATTCCATATCTTATATCTTTTGACTAGGAATTATTTGATGCTACAATATTTGGATTTCCACTTATTGAGAATGATTCTATTAGGGTGATAGTTGATAAGTGAAATAATTTATTTTGATGGAAAATCTAGAAATACAATTCTAATGTCTTTGTAAGAAAATGTTGATATGAAGGTTATGTGTCTCAAATCATGAAATAGTATATGGGACAATCTGGAAATAATTTTTCTAAGGGAATACCATAGAAAAAGAATTAATATAATTCATCATAGCATGCTTTAAGAAATTATAATGAGATATGTAGAAACAATTGATGATTACATCACGAGGTGAAATGAATTTTTTTAAATAATAGAGGATTTGGATACATTTGGTAATATTAAAAAACAGTGAAGAATCATATGAGAGTCTTTCTGAATAGGTTTTATTAAATAATTTGGAATTATGAGGATAAATTTGATTTGTCTCTTGATGAATTTCAATAAATTCTTATTGCATCTGAATGGATAAAAGCTACAATGTTCATAAATTAGTTGGATGATGTAATGGATTTTTATTCTATGAGAAAGAGGAAAATTGAAGGTATTGATGTTGTTGATTCTTGTGATTATATTCATAAATAGGATGATGAGTTAGATGATAAAATAATTTCTCTTATCTCCAAGAACAATAGTATATGAAGATGAAAGTATGTATGTAAAATCCTTCTTAAATGTTTTGATTGATGTTGAATTAGTAATATTTCATTGAATTGTCCTTAGAATATTGTTGAAAAATATTGAAATGATTCAAATTTAATACCTCATTGGACGATGTGGAAAAATATTTGTATAGAATAAATGTGATCCAAAAAACATAAGAAGATGTTTACTGGGAACAAGAGAAATATTTTGTGTAAGAAAGGTGAATAATACTCATCTAGAAAAAAATATTTAGAAGATGAAATTTTAGAAAAGGATAAAAATTCATTGAAATAGTAATGAAATCAAACGATTCCCCCAATAGTGAAGAAAAAACAGGATAAGAATATTTCATAGAATATCATCTCAGATGCGAACTTATTGTATGCTTTGAGAAAATTAGGTCCCTTAATAATGATATAAAAATAAAAGGAATTTTTTAAGGTGAAGTAAATTTATTCAAACAAGAACAAGAACACTTCTAGGAGATATTACGTTACCAACATAGAATTTCTAAATATAAAATGATGGATGAAGACAAGAAAAACTTCTTGAAAACTAAGGATGTGGAAGCTAAATACTTTCCATAAAAACATATTGATTATAAAAGTACCTTGAGCAAGATAAATGAAAACAATAACAATTCCTTGGATGTAAAATCAGAGACTTTAATATTACGGAGAAATTTCAAATAAAGAATAAGGTGAAATCATACCCCTCTAAAAATATTGTTTCATCTAATTTCTCTAACATTTCATGTGATATGAAATGTTCTAGGGCTTTTTGGGTAGAGAAATTATAGTCCAAAACTATCACTACCAAAAAAATTAAAAAATCACTCAGAAGGAAATGTGTTCCACACCTTGATTATGTTAGAGTGAGAATAAGTTATCAGCCTCAAAAAAGTGTCTTTATGAAATTATCATATATCAGAATAATATGGAAAAGCCCATGGAATTCCATATTTTATCCTATTTTCCTATTTTCCCAACCCATCAATTTTTCGTTGGTTTATTTTTGGTCCAGATGTGATGGGATGTAATGAAAAGAGTATTGATATTAACTATGTACCTGAGATTATGGTTAGAGAAATATCTTTTTAAATTTTCCATTTATGAAATATTATTTGTTTCTTCTAAAAAGATGATCAATTGGAAGGAATATTTGATGATAGAAAAAAATGACATTTTTTCCATCGATGAGAATAAAATATTTGTTTTCTCTCATACAGTACATAAAATATTTTGGACCTTGTGTACTCATTCCAGATAACATTCCATGTGAAGGGAAGTCACTAATTGTGCTCATCAATGTTGATTTTAGTAGGATTTTTTTCGCATCAATATAAAATGTATTGACACTATTACTCGATAGTGAATTTAACTCATAAATCAATGGTTTCAAATACATGTCATTATATTTTATCGGATAACCTGGAATTAATAAGTTAAAAAAGATAATGGTTCCTTTATCAACATCCATAGAGGTAAATTTTACGGAGGTATAATGATATGCCAACATGAACACTGGCTACCATATGAACATAATAGAAAGAAAATATTACTATAATGACCTAATCAAACATTTTAGGCTTCTAAGAAAAAATATGGCTCCACTTGGTCAAAATATATACATGAATCATAATTAAAGGGGTCAATTATTCTTTTACTAGTTTAAATATAGATATTTTTCATTGAAATCAATGGTAATTTGTTCAAAGGCATAAATAAACGATGCAATCATGGTGTGAGCATGAAATATATCAATTTTTCTACATGAATAAATTTAGACTTCCTTAGTTGAGCTTCTTTATACCATGATTATCCACATATAGGTATATTATCCAATGAATAATATTCCCTATAATATACGATACAATCATTTGAACATTAATGAATTTTTTGATATCCAAGACCTAGATAACAAACTACCCTCTTCCGATCAAATAAATTTATAGTCAATTCATTTTTATGAGGTAGTATTGTTTTAAAAAGTAAAATATCCGATAAAATAAATTTGACCTTCCATTATCTGATATAATGTACTCAAATTTAAAACTTCTACTAACTTTCTTATTTTACCACTCAGATATATTGTATCTTTAGCAGACCTCAACAACTCCTATAAAAGAGATTATCCCAAATCCAGAGTTAAATCAATATAATCTTGAGTTTTGGTTTGTGGAAAAGATGGATATGCCTCATCATGTACCGAATTATTAAAGCCTACAGGATCCAGAACTAAATTATTAGTATCTTATCTAGAAATAATTTCACCATGTTGTTACCAAAAAATATAATCTGATAGAAAACAAAAATGAAATAAATGAACCCCAATGTTGTTAAATGTGTCATATTCTCTCAGAGAACATTTTTACAAGGATAACTAATATACCCTTCTGAATCGAATTCTGGTTTTGGTGATGCAAATGATATGAAATCATGCACAACCTCAGTATTTTCATGATTAAAACCCGAACCAATTGGGTTCCAGTGACGATTTATCTTTGTTATATCATCTAATAATGACTATTTTCGACTTCATTGTTCTATATTTTCTAAAAATATATATGAAATAATTGGTTATTTTGTATAATTAGATATAAGATAAACACTATCCAAAAAAGAGAAGATAATTAAATTCTTCATTCAGGAAATCTATAATAATTTCTATTAATTTATTTTTATTTATAATATTTTTAATCTTATATACTAATCTAGACTCATTAATACAAATTTATACTAATTCCACTAATTAATATTAATTACAGGTATTTTTTAGTTATTATTGTTAATTACTAGCGACAAAATTTCCCACGGATTGGTGGTATGTCTTTTTCCTGAAAACTAATCCCCTAAGAAACTTTCTTTGACTAAAATCAAGATGAAATGTTTTCTCTAACGTTCAAATATCTGTTTTCAAATGTACGTGGATGGAGAGAAGGGAGTCCTCACCACATTTCTCTCCATTCTCATTCATATGAAAATTGATATTAGAACCTCTGACTAAAATTTCTATAGTGATTTTAGTGGGAGAATATATATGGAGATGAGTTGTTAAGAAAAAGTGTCACGTTTTTTCGACATGTCACATCCTTGCAACTGTCTCCGACTGAAATCACTATGAAAAATATACTCTAACATACATTAGAGCATATTTGTAATATTGAGTTCAGTGGGAGAAAATTATAAGGAGCTACAACATTTATCAAAATTAATGTCACTAACCAGATGGAAATAATGTCAGTTTATCACAACGTAGAAGAATTTATTCCAATTTATTACAGATTATTACAAATTATTACTATTTATTACTAATTATTACCAACTATTACTAATTATTACTAATTATTACATGTTATTAATAATTAATAATAATTATTACTAATTAATATTAATTATTACTAATTAATACTACTTAATACAAATAAATGCAAATTTTTACAAATTTTTACTATGTAATCCTAATTATTAGTAATTAAACCTATTTGATAATAATTTATACTAATTATTCAAAATTAATTCTAATTAATCATAATTAATACAAATTAATCCTAATAAATCCTATTTATTACAAATTATTACTAATTATAACAAATTATAACAAATTATTATGAATTATTACAAATTATTTCTAATTATTCATAATTATTAAAAAAATAATCTTAAATAATTTTAATTATTAATAATTATTCCTATTTATTAATAAATATTTAATATTTTTTATAGTTTATTAAAATATATTTCTAATTATTACTAATTATTACTATTCATTACAATTTATTACTAATTATAACTAATTATAACTAATTATAACGAATTTTTACTAATTAATACTATTTATTACAAAGAAATCCAAATTATTACTTATTAATCCCAATTATTACTAATTATTACTAATTATTACAATTTAATACTAATTATTACTAATTATTTCTTATTATAACAAATTATTTGTAAGTATAACTATTTATTAATATTTATTTTTAATTGTATTTAATTATTACTAATTAATCACAATTGTTATTAATTGTTACTAAATATTTCAAAATATTACTAATTATTTTTAATTATTAATATTTATATCAAATTATTTATAATTATTACAAATAATTACTTGTTATTTATAATTATTAATAATTAATCCCAATTATTATTAATTAACCCTAATTGTTACTAATTATTAATAATTAATTCTAATTAATACTAATTAATGCTAATTATTACTAAATAATTCTAAATATTACTATTTATTAAAAATTATTACAAATAAATCCTAATTATTTCCAAGTAATCCTAATTATTACTAATAATTCTTAACTATTACTAATAATTTTGAATTATTCTTAATTGCTACTAATTCTTGCTAATTAATCCTTATTTTTACCAATTAATCTTAATTACTACCAATTAAACCTGATTATTGCTAATTAATCCCCATAATTACAAATTAATCTTAATTATTACTAATTAATTGACATTTTTAGTATATAATCCTAATTAATATTAATTAATCCAAATTGTTTCCAATTAATTCTAATTATGAATAAATAGTTCTTATTATTACTAATTAATTCTAATTGTTAATAATTAATCATAATTATTACTACTTATTTCTAATTACTTCTAGTTATTACATATTATTAAAAATTATTAATATTTATTATTAATAATTACTATTTATTTTTAATTATTTATATTTATTTGTAAAACATTCAAATTATTTGTAATTAATAAAATTTATTATTATTTATATGTAATTACTACTAATTATTTATTATTATTACAGATTATTAATATATATTACAATTTAATACTAATTAGTATAATTTATTTTTAATTATTTTGAATTATTACTAATTAATCCTAATTATTACTAATTATTCGTTATTATTTCCAATTATTACTTTATATTACTAATTATAAGTAATTATTTATAATTATTTCAAATAATTTATAATCATTATAATATATTACTAATTTGATTACTATTATTACTAATTAATCTTAATTGTTACGACTTAATCCTAACTATTAAAAATTGATCCTAATTATTTATAATTATTACTAATTATAACAAAAAATATTATTTATTTTTAATTAATCCTAATTATTACATATTAATCGTATTTATTACTAATAAATACTAATTTTTACTAATTATTACTAATTATTATTAGTTATTACTAATTATTACGAATTATTTATAATTTCTACTAATTATTAGTAATTATTTCTAAGTAACACTTCCACATAATTATTCATAAAAATAAATAAAAAAATATATATAAATTTCGAATTTAATTTAACTGCATCTAAATAACAAAAATTATATATAATTTAAATTAAATTAATTTAAATAAAAAATAAAAAATAGAGAAATACCTTGAAACTAAATCTTTTTGAGTATAAAAGCAGCAGATTATGCTCTTATTTAGAAGTTTATACTATGAAAAATTTTAGAAGAAAATTATTGACAAGAACGAGAGAGAGAGAAGTCGAGGAAGGAGTATAACTAGAGAAACAATTGAGGACAAATATGAGTAAGATTATTTACAACGAGATTATTTGTGATGGGCTTACCATAGAAAATGGCCACCGCCCACATTAATTAAAGATGATCAAGAAAAGGTTATTTGCAAATGGAGGTGATCACAAATGGGTACCTTCAAGCATACTATTTGTGACATGACAAGTATCTCACCCAAAATACTAAAAACCACCCTCGAACATCTAGAAAGGGAATATTAACCCGTCGTAAATACAATTCCCACGGTTTGGTTCGCAATTTTCATTTAACCATTTGCAGTGATTCTTTACCCCCCCCCCCCACTGTAAATATCTATTATTTACGACGGACCAATTTTCCCATTGAAAATAACACCTTTTGACGGGTTGTTTGCGACGAGCCCCGAACACATCACAAAAAATAAGATACGAATATCCATTCTTCCCGCAGGGAATTTAGGCCTCCATTTTCATCATGTTACATTTTTCTGTTTATATTGGGTCTAGAAAAATGTTTTTATTAGTGTAATGGGTGGGTCACGAATCATCAGACAAGAAGTAATGTTGAATCATTGGACTATCACTGACACCAATCCATCAATGTGATACCAAGACTGATCCAAATAACATATGATTACATCGATAGGTCATTCGATGCTGGATGAGGAAGTTATTAACAAATGACGAAATGGGGATATGTTTTGCAGAATGTATCACACAATTTCCAAGAGGGTTTGAAGAATAAATAGAAGTACAACAAAGAGGTGTTGATGTTACATGAGATTTGATGATGATTATTAAAAAAGAATAGCAATGTAAGTCTAATGAGTTTGAAAAAAAAATTTAAGGTAGAAAGTATTCAGAGATTAATGTCTTCCAGTTGATACAAATCATTATAATGATAATTTATTTGTTTTTTTCACCCTATTTATAATTATTTTGTCTTAAATTTTTTATTATTGTAATGATGTTTTTTAGAAAAGTATGATGCTCACAGAAGTCATGAGATGATTCATGAAGGTTCCAGAAGAGATGAAGTGGTAAAAAATGAAGTAAAAATATGAGTAAATTTTAGAGGTTATTGATTATGAGTAAGGGAGATATGTTTTTTTAAGTTTCTATATTTTTAGTATGAGATTCATTTAAATTGATGTACAATACATTCATTCTTTTCAACCATTGGAATGTTAAAATGGTTGAGAACTGTAGAGTATTTGTTAGAGTAACATTCTGGAGATTTATCTCATTAGATGACCAGACAACGGAATGATTTCACACCAAAAGAAGAAGATTAGTCTAATGAGGATTAGGCTGAGATGTTATGAAATATTTGAGAAGTGCAGTTTGAAAAAAGAGGTAAGTGTAATGAGTCTATCATAGAGATCCAATCAAGCTAATACAATCAAACATATTTTCCTCTAATAGATGTTCCAGATTGTGTTTTTACTAGGAAATAATATTGTGATATTTTCTTTTTTGAATCAATTATTTTTAAGAAAAAATTTAAAACTAATGTCAGTCAGTATAACCATTCATATCAGGAGATAGAAGGTGTATAATGGGAGTGGGGATAAGTTGTACAGACTTTTTCATTATTGAAAATTTCTATAGACTGACATGAGTGGATTTATAAAGGATGTTGGTTCATACAATGATGTAGATCCTTATTATTATCATGTGATTCAATTTATTTCATTCTATGTCATGTATTATTGTTTACAAATGGATGATACAGAAAGGAACTTCAACAAGTTGTAGGTGTTTTGTTTCAAAATATCATAAAACATATATAAATTTAACAACTAATTCAGCCCCATTCTCAGTAGTTATACAATCATTTGTAAATTCAATTAATATAAAAGGGAGGGTTCCTTTATTGAATCCTTATCATGATAATATTAATTATATCAATAGTATAAGAATTCAAAAAATTAATTTAAATTTTATTAAGGTTGAAAAACATTATTATTCCTTATCATCTAAATTTTTTTCTATTAAGTTGTTGATACTACTATAATTGGATTTTTAATTATTGAGAATGATTCTCCAATGACGATTACTGATAAGAGAAATATTTTATATTGCTGGAAAATATAGAAATACAATTCTAATGTATTTCTTAGAAAATCATTATATGATGGTGATGCGTCTCAAAACATCAAAGAGTATATGGGACAATAAATAATGCATTTTTGAAATGAGTACAATAGTGAAGGAAGTAAAATAATAAAATTTGACACAATATTCTTTAAGAAACTATGTTGAGATATGTAGAAAAAAATGACGAATCTGTCACCAGGTTAAATGAAATTATTTGCATTAACATATGATTTAGAGAAGTTTTGGATGATTCAACAATAATGAAGAAACATATGAGAGACTTTCCGAACCAGTTTAATTTTAAAATTTTAACTTTAGTTGATAATGATGATTTGTCTCTTGATGAATTTCATAACATTTATATTTCTTTTGAAAGGATAAAAGCTACAATGATCCAAAATTTTATAGACGTTGAATTAGATATTTATGTTGTGAGGAAGTTAAAAATTTAAGATATTGAAGATGTTGATTATTGTGATTTGGAGCATATATAGGATGATGAGTTGAATCATAAAATCTTGCCTCTTATCACTAAGAACTATACTATAGGAAGAGGAAAGTAAGGAGGTTAATTTCATCTCCAATGTTTTGAGTACAGTTGAATTGGTAATATTTCTTTCAATTGTCCTAAGAAGAATGTTGACCAATATTGAGATGATTCTTATGAAAAACCTCAAGCGAAGAAGTGGATAAATATTTATATAGAAGAAAACTCATCCCAAAAACATAAGAAGGTGTTTAATTAGAATATGATATGTATATTGAGTATAAAAATTAATAATACCCTAATGATAAAAATTCTTCAGAAGATAAAATTTCAAAAAAATATATAGTTTTCTTTGAAAAAGTATGTAAAACAAAAGAGTCCTAAAATACTGAGAAGAAAGAGGTGAAGAACCATACATAGATTATCAGCTCAGAACAAAACATGTTTCATGCTTTGATAAAATTAAGTTAAAATCATTAAATTTAGGAATAGGGAAAGATGGTTGATGAACTCAAAAAGATATCGACAACTAAGGATGTGGAAGTTAAAATGTTTCAATAAAAACATATTGAGTCTGAATGGACCTTGATGTAGATGAATGAAAATGAGAACAATTCATTGGATGTAAAATTTGAGACATTAAATGTTATTCAGGAATGTCAAATCAATAATTAGGTGGAATCATCCCCCTCCAAAAATAAAATTACGTTTTATTTTTCTAACATTTTAAGTGATAATAATATTTCTAGTAATAATTTGGTTGAGAAAGGATATGATAAACCTATCACATCAAAAACAGTTGAAAAATAATTCATAAGGAATGATGTTCCACACATAGAGTATGTTAGAGTAAGAATAATTTATCAAACTCAAATAAGATTCTATAGGGAATGATCTTACATCAATACATGAGAAAATTTACAACTAATAACCAATTTTAATTTCGTGAAGAGATTTGAGGATGATTTTATCAGGCCATTCATCATGAATAATGTTTATTGAAACTAAATGAGGAACAAATCTTTTATGGTACAAATGAAATGTTAGCTGAAAAGAAAAAAGTTTGGGAAAAAGATTTTGATGTTTAGATATCTTGTAATAAAATTAAAAAAAGAAAACCATGGATACGTGATAGTAGTTTTCATTCACACATGAAATTTGATATAAGTACCATTAATATAATAAAAATCTTGAAGAAGGGTGTTGTTACCTTTGGGAAATTTATTTCTCTAAAAATAAATAGAATCAGAATGGGTAATTTCAAGTAAAAAATGTTTCAAAAAAGAAGACTTATTCAATGATAAACCAAAAAATAACAAAATTTTTAGATGTCAAATTTATAAAGAGAGAAAATAAATGAGTTTATCAAATTATAATTGTATCATCAGTAGTGTGGAAGATGGTAATTCTTTTACAATATAATAATGAACTAATGGGAATCTGTTTCAAAATAGGGAACATAAAAACTAATGTTATCTATGTGATTAATATGAAAATAAGTTATGACATTAAAGAGATCAAATCCTTGGGGAAAAAGTATGAACAAACTATTTAATGATGATTCTATAAGAAATTTACAGAATGAAAAAGAAGAGATGATGATCTTTGTGTTAATTGTCTGAATAATAAGATGTCTCATAAAATTCTTTATAAGGTTGGGCTTTAGTCTATGAGACTTATTTAATAGATTCATTACTATTAATATGGGCCAATGAGACATCAATAAATAGGATTATATTTATAATTTATCACATTTATTGATTATTTCAAACAGATGAACTACATAATGTTTATCTAACATAAGATAGAGGAAGTAGAAATGTTTAGATTCTTTATAAGGGATGTTGATAAAAACTATTGGTTAACATAATTAAGTTGATAAAAAATAATAATACACAATTAAAACACCATAATTTTTAATATTTTATGAGAAATCATGGAATCCAAAATTAGTATAGTTCCCCATATATCGTGAAACTAAATAGAGTAGTATAAAGGAATAAAATAATTTTGATGGCAATGGGAATAAACATGATATAATAAAATAAAAATTAAACATTCTATCATATATATGCAATTAGTACCATTATACATGTTCAGAAAAGATTTTTGTAGATTCTGGAATCCAAAATGACCCCCTAAAAAATGTGTGATGAAAAACAATATTCATTAAAATACATCAATGTTTCCTAGTGTAAACATCTACAAAAATATTAGAAATCTAGATCCAGGAATGATTGATGAGAAATATGAAGAAGGAATATTTATAAGTTATTTACATAGTAAAAGAAGTTACAAATGTTGAAACAAATGTTTAAAAATGTTGGTGGACACCTATAATGTTAATGTTATTGAAAATCCAAAAAAAATGTTGCTTATAATAATGAGAAGGATAAGAAGGTCGGTTATATTAAAAGTGACTAAGATACAAAATAGACTTTTCAATATTCTGATCAATATTTTGATGAGTATATGGATATGGAATAGAAGAAATGATATTTCATAATTTAAAAAGTGGTTTGTGACCAAAAACATTATTTGGAATCATAAGGATCCACTTTAGACTCGAATAATTTTGAGATTATATAATTAGACATCTCATATCTCCAATGATGAACCAAAATATGTTTCAGATGCAATTAAACACAAACAAAGGGTGGATTCTATGAATAAAGAGTTGGATCAGATTGAGAAAAATGAATCATGGGACCTTATACCAAATAGAAAAGGTAAAAATATAATCAGACAAAATTGGTTTCTAGAATAACGACGAATAAACATTGAGAAATTTTTAGTAAGAAAACAAATATTTTTTATAAAGGACATGAAAAAATGAAAGTTGTTGATTATAAATGAAAATTTACATAGTTTCATGTTTTGAAACTATTATAACATTTTAATCATTCAATGAACATAAAAATTATAATGTTTATAAGATGGATGTAATATTATATTTCAAAAAAGATTTCGTTGAGGAAGAAGTCCAAATTAACCAAATGTTTGGCATTCTACATGATAATTATAAAAAAATGACTTGTAGATTGAATAAATTGTTTTATGTGTTGAAATAATCCCCATGATCTTGGAATTCAAAACTTGATAGCTTCTTGAGAATGATTAATTTTTATATAGCAATGGTTGATAGTAACTTGTATGTAAAAGAAGTTAAATGAATAATAGTAAATATAATTTGGCATGTGGATTATCTAATTGTTGTTGGGGATGGAAAAAAAATTTCATGATTTTTTTTAAGAAAATGATGAAGAATATCAAAATTGTAATTTTGGGGGAATGAAGATGCTTCCTTGGTATAAAAGTTCAATAAAGGGAAACATATTTTTTCTTGTCTCCAGAAAATAATGAAATAGAATTATAGAAGAAGTATGGGATGAAAGAGTACAAGGATGTTTATACACTTATTTTCGTAAGAATAATGTAGTGTAAATATTAATTTAAATAAGTGTGAATAATACTAAATTTTTGAAACTGAAAGGATGTTTTCATTGTCTAAAAACATCTAGAAATGATATTTTTTATAATATGACTTGTTCTAGAATATATCAGAGTTATTTTAAAGAGTCACATATGTTGGTATAAAAAATATTTATAAAGTATATTTAATTAACAATCAGTCATGTGTTTTTATAAAAAGAAAGTTGTAATATATAAATTCATGGTTATAATGATACCGATTTGAATGGAGATAGTAATTAATAAAAATCATCTTTTGGGGGGACCCTTTTCTTGGGTGAATTTTGGGTATGTTGACATAGTGGTAAATAGAGTGTAGTTTCATTGAGCATAGCATAATAAGAACATGTTTCATCTACTATGACATGTACTCAGATGTCTTAGATGATAATCTAGCTAGATGATTTCAAAGTAAATTGTTACAAATCCATTAAAGATAGTTTTTGATTAATATTGTGGAATTGAAATTTTTTTAAATAATATCCAACATTTAACATCAAAACACAATGATATAAAATTTCAAATTAAAAAAGATATCATTTATACTAGATATTTGTTTCTAGAATATATCTAAATTAACAATAATTATTTTGATATATTTACAAAAGTAATTCTAAAATCGGGATTTTTTTTGATTTTTGGATGAATATTCATGTGCAGAATCCCCAAATTACTTTTTGAACCTCATAAGGAACTCCCCACCATGTTCTAAATTATTTTGACAAAGATTGAAGAAAATTATTAATTTTTTAGTTTGTAATTTGTAATTACTTATCTACATTTAATGAATTTGTATATTTAGTTATCATATATTGGGGGTGATAATTGTCAAAGGGTATAGAAAAAGAAAATTCGTAGAAGATAGAATTGAGGGATAGCTTGTATTTACATGGATGAAAAATTTTATTTTCACTGAGGGAAGGAATTACTTCAAAAGAATTTAATTTATAAAGTAGGGTGGTGTTACAACACACTTTTGAGAAAGAAGAATTTTTTTTATGTCAAAAAACATGAGTTGTTTACAAAAGTTGGGTTGCAAAAATTTTCTATCCGTTGAAAAATTATTAATGTATGTTATCAAAAAATCCAATGGTGGGTATTAAATAACCTTTATATTTTTTTATTTAAAATTGTATTATATATGTCTACAACTAATCTATTGTTAAATAATGTTTCAAAAAATTGCTGAAACATGCTTATTTTTTAATCCCAAACACAAAGGGGTGGGGGAGTTTGGATTTTGAGAAAGATGTTTCCCATATACAAAGAATAATACAAATAATAATAAGTCATAGAATACCAAACAGAGTAGCACCATTAATCCATGATGTTAGAATGATGAATTTGTGTATCAGACATATCATTGGTTTTAGATTCTTTGCTTTGATTTTCATGATCTACCATACATGATGGTTTATAGAAACATAAAATATTATTTTCCAATCATTAATCTCTAATAAATAATGAAATCCCTCATGTTAGAATCTATTGATAAAATTTAGAAATCATAATGATTTCATCAGTTCTAGAAAAACAAGAAAACAATTTTTAATTACATGTGATGCCAATAAGTTATCAAAAAGACAAGTGTATCATATTGAAAACGATCATTATGATAACAATGTGGATGAATAATGACGTTTAATGTTTTTTAGAGACGCTGAGAAAATTAAAATTTAGATTATGAACTGGGACCAATCAATCATTTTTAACAATAAACCAGAAGATGATCAATAACATCTTTACACTTTTTTTCAAGTAACAATTTGTGTTTCAATTTTTCCAGAAAGAATAAAAAAAGTGTGGGTAGTATCACAAGTGGTTCAAGAATCATAATAATATAAGTGATATAGATTCATCACATATTCACTGATACCAATACATCAGACTCATACATTAATTTATCTAATATAATCATGATGACATTGATAGGTCATTAGAAGCAAGATGAGGATATTGTGAACATGAGATTAAAATGTGATATGTTGTGAAGAAATTTTAACACTAGTATGAATAAGGCTTGAATTAAATTGTTAATTATTTAATATATGTGTTTGTAGATTTATAATTTGGGATGATTTTTATTGAATAAAATATGAGATTGAATTCTAATGATGTTTTAAATTATTTTAATGCATAAAACATTCACATTTTAATTACTTTTAGTTCAAATATAACATCATATTGGGAATTATTTTCATTATAAATTGATATAGAGAATCATAATAAGAATTATTAAGTCTTACATATATTTTTATAATAATGAAGAGTGGTTAGAAAATTATAAAGTCTTCTGAATTTGTGTGAGGATTCCAAAAGGTTCTAGAATAGTTGATACGATCAAATATAAAGTTCAAATATTAGTGAATTTCAGAGATTTTTAATTTGATTAAGTGGGAAAAGACATTGAGTTTCCCAAAATTTCCATTATGGGATGACTATAAATAGATGTACAATACATTCATACTTGGAACCATTCATACATGAAAAAGGATGAGTGTGACAGATCTTGATTGAGAGTCACTATTGTGATAGAGAAACCTTTAGAATATCTGACTGCTGAAATATTTAGTACCCAAGTGTAGAAGATTAGACTGAGGATTATTTGACTGAGTAGGTGAGCAGAATTTTGAAGGGTAGTTTGAGAAAATAATTCATTGTAATCAACCCATCCTAATGTGTAAATCAGGATGAGAAAATCAGAACAGGTCTAATCAGTGCGAGCATACAGACAGAGTTTTGAGGGGAAAAAGTTTTTTGTGATCTTTTCTTTTGTAGCTCACTATTTTTTAATAAAAAATTTCAAACACTTTAGATTATGTATATTCATTCATATATAATGATAAGAAGATTCTAATGGTATTTTGAAAAAAACATTATTCACTTGTTCATTATATTGAATTTCCATTAACTGACGAGAGTGGCCATGAAAATGAGGTTGGATATCACACTGAGGCCAACCTTATAAATTGTTTTTTATTTAAATACATTAATTCTTATTTGATATTGATTATTTATTAAAAAAATAATCAAATGAAATTTTATAGGTTTTAGAGGTTATGTTTCTAAAATTCATAATTCTTATAAAAACATAACTAATGATGAAACCCCCATTCTCTTTTGTTATTCGATCCTTTACAACATTGAAATCGTTGTTAATGTTACGTTTCTTATAATAATCCCATTTGTTTCATATATGTTTTTATTTGTAAAATTTTTGTTTCTTTTAAACAGATAATGGTTCCATCTTCTCCATGAAGTAAAATATGAAAAAAAATATCATATATATATCTAAAATTTCTAAATTTATTGTAATCTATAAAATTTATAGATAGTAAATTAAATACATTGTTCATGTAGATCGAAGGACATAAGTACATGTGAAAATGATTTTCATTTTCTTATTTGTTTTCTAAAATGAGTATTGAATAATATATTTTCAATATAGAATCATTTTCTTGTTATTTTGATCATATATTTTCACTAAAACCATATTAAATTAATTTTATTTGATTTGTGAAAGAATCAAATTTCTTCACAATGTGGTATTTCTCCATACACATGAATGACAATATCACATTCCCATAAAATGGAGAGTTTGAACATAGACGTGATATAATAATTAATAAATCATAATAACAACATGAATATAATATAAGTCAAATGTAATCTTTAAATACATCATTTTGTCCCTCCATGAATAGTGGTAATGGAAAAAAATGTCATGGATTCACAATTTAGTAGTCTATCATAAACATGAATGATGATTTCATAAACCATTTGATGGAGGTGGTGAAAATTGTATACAATGAAAATAACATAAAATTATATATGTGTTTTTAGGATATTTTTTATACATTATTAGAATGTAATAATATTAATTTAATGGTTGGAGCAAGAAATAAAACAAAAACTCTTGTTGATGAATGTTACCTCTTCTTCAGGTATCTCCAATAGGTTTTCAATAAATGATTTACATGTTTGGATTTATGTCAATACAAGACTCATATGATAAAGAGATGAAATTTATTAAGTTATTTGGGTAGCTATTGGATGTTCCAAATTGTTTTTATGTTTTGAAAAGATATGATATGGGGTGACATTTTAAAGTAGGTAATGTAAAACACATTTTATTTTTGAAAAGAAAAAAGTTATCACAGTTTATTAATATTTCAAAAGGATAAAAATCAGTTCATTAGTTATATTTATAGGTTTAATGGCCGATATAAGGCCAAAAAATAGTTATTAGACATGTTTATATGTTACCTTTACTCTTAGAATTTTTCAATCCCTGGTAATTCAATTTTACATTATCCACGATACTTATTTTTTATATCATTTAAAATTAATTTTGAATAAAAAATTATGTTCGCCAATTTAGAAATTATGAACTGTGATGATAAAATTTTTTAATCCATTCTTTCAGATTCAATTTGTAGAATAGAAAAAATTTACTTTAAAATTAATCCACAAATGTTATGAGAAAACATGTTTTATCGAGAAAATGATCGAATGATTAAAATATTTATATCAAAAATAATTTTGAAATTGATTCCAATTACATAAGTTGGATTTATTTTTATGTAATTTAATTAATTTTACATTAAACCAATTCAAAAAAATAACTTATCTTTATAAATATCTGAAATGAGAAGGAAATTTTCAAATAAAAATCTTTATCATTCACTATTGATCAAAAAAGGAAATTTTTTAAAAAATTTAAAATATTCAAAGTAATAAATTATTTAAATTTTTATTTTAAAAATAAATTTTATTTCACAAAATTTATATTCTAAAATTATAAAAATTTATTTTTATTATTAGTGCTAAAAAACGAGACACAATTACTTTAATGAAATACACATTTTAACGCAAAAATTATATATATATATATATATTTGGAAAAAACATATCAGATATATTTTTAAAATTTTATTGAATATATATTTAGAATATTTAACAAAATATATAATACAAATATTATTTGTATAATTATTTATAAAACACACACTTGTGCACATAAAAATTGTTTTCGGAGAATGATTTTCATTAATTTTTAAAGTGGTTATGTTTTAATTTCAAATTTATTACTCACTAAAGAATTAATTTAATATACATTTGTTATCCATTTTTTTATACTTTATATTATCTTATTCTTAACTACCATGATAACATCTATTTGACACACAATAATATTAAATAATTATATTTCAATATTTTGTTAGTTTTTATTTAAAGTTATTATTGCGTGTAACAAAAGGTAAAATTATTGTTTTTTTAACCCAAAATCTCAAAATATATTAAATTAATTTAAAAAAAACATCATAAACTTGTGGGTTTATATAAAATGTCAATAACAATTGTCCATTAGGTTATTGGCACATTGTGCATTCTAGATAATGAATTTCAATTTATTTTTTTAAAAAAATTATTTATTTAAAACCAAACAATTATTATTTTTATTAAATGGTTATTTTTATATAAATATTTCTAACAACTCACAAGGAATGCCAAAACCCAAAATCATTATTCAAAATAGTAAATATCACAATGCTAGCTATATAGATCACATATCATTTGTTTAATTCTTTCTCCCTCTCTTTATGCTCCCGTAACTAATTTTATGGCCTGTAGAAGTTGAAACCAAGCCCCTATACTCATACAATGAAATTCATGACCCGAATAAATTCCATTAAACACTAATGAAATAATTATAACTTTCATAATTAATTTATCAATTAATTTATAAAATGAAACCACTAAAAAAGATCACATAATGACGCATAAAACCTAAAATGATTCCACATGCATTCCAACAACCCTTGGTATGCCTCAATCCTATAATATGATAAATGCATAACAAATGAAATCATTTACATGATTATTATAATTATACATTTTAAAACAAAATATGTAAAATAAAAAACTTACATAACTTGTTTAAAGATCGAGAAACTACAGGCATAAGGGGTCTTGAGACACCCTATTTCATGGTAGAGTGAAATCCATATCAATGGTGTTTTATTCCACCGTGATACAGTGGTATAAGATTTTAAAAAATGAATTCATACAAAATTACAAGAAAATGAGTAATGTGACAAAGGATGTAAAAAATGGTGGAGATTCACCCATAACTTGAAGAGAACTCCCATAGAATAATCCAAATCCAAGGATAAATGAAGGAGGTAGGAGGATTACAACTGGATGGTGTCTGAATAAGTGAGGGGGGGGGGGAACGTGGATTATGGATTAAAGAATATGTTTGGTAAATTCCTAAAAATTCACTTTTATGGGATGTATAATTTGTTCATAAGACCTGAGGTGCAGAGTCTAAGGATAGGTTATGTGCCATTGATTAGGGGGTGGGGGTGTTAATTAGTGATACATTATTTTTAGATAATAAATTTTAATTAAACAACTTAAACTTTTTATGGTTATCAATCAAATCAATGATAACTCATTACCTCACATCATTTGTAGAAGGATATGATGGGAGAAACTATAAATAATATTTGTGAGGGTCAGATGAAATGAAAACACATTTCCATGTTTCTTATACCCCCAATATAGACCCCCCCACTATCAATAAAAAATTTTCTAACAACGAATCCACTATGAGCTCTATAATTACGTAGTTCAAAATAAGACACAAAAAAACATCAACTAAGAAGATATAAAATTCATCTTGTATGTTGGTGATGGCTGTTTCACTTATTGATTATAATACTTATCCATTAGCATATTAATATTAGGTTTTCACATGTAAACAATCATAAATATTGTAATAAAATAATGTTAGTCTAGAAATTTTCACTAAATTTTTTTTTTCATTTCTTCAATTTTTGAATTGAAAGGAAGAAATATTTCATCATATTAATAGGATACTGACATTGAAATCATTTTTTATTTTGGATAACAACTTGTTTCAAGTTCTCATTTATGTATTATATCTAAAAAACATCATCAAATTCATGTAAATATATACTGAATACCATTCAAATAATATATCATTAATTTTATTTCCCAAAATCCATCATTATTTTTCTCATTCAAATTAATTACTTATATATGTTCTGAATAACTCATTTATTTTCCTTAATTTCACATATGAATATACAAAACTTGTATAGTATTATATTTAACCATTCTAGGATAAAATTTATTTTTTAATAACCAAAAATATGTTTTCCTAAATATTACTTTCATGTACTATTCACTTTGAATTTACATGGTCATAATTATCCCTTTACACTCACCTAAATGAGCGTACATTAATTTCTTCCTGAAATTTATAAATGTATGGATGAAGTATACATAGAAACATAAGGTTTTAAGGAATTGGAAGATTACAAAACCCTCATATCATTTTATCTTACATATATAATGTGTAACTTTATGAATTTTTATTTATCTCAATTTTAAATAACTATTTCTCCCTCTTTTGTTTCACTCAAAAGTTTTTCCACATTACAGACGACATCAAGGATCATGTTTACTTATTAATGCATGGAAATGTTAATAATATCATTTGAAAAATGTGCTACAAAATCATAATTATTATAAAAGAATGATTAATACTTATTTAATGTTTATGAGGCTTTGGTCTGAACTAATTTATATAGACTGTGAAATTCCCATGTGCATAACTAGTAGCAGATGGGTGAGGGTTTTAGTAAGGAAGACGATGATCATAGTGTGAATGTATAGTCAAAATAAACAAATCTAATGATACAAATTTTATGTCTAAATTCTAAATATATCAACAATACCACAACACCAATATCTGGCATCAGATATTTCTGTCATCTAGACATGCATAATAAAAAACCACACTCCACTAACCACTCAATCCAATATCATGGTAAACACTCGAACACACTATACCACATGCCAAACAGTCCATTACACATCCTTTCATGGTCCCCATAACATCCTAATATGTTCCATTGGTTCACACACTTTGTGTCCTATGTGATTCCTACAGGTAATACACAAGACCAATCTCACACTCCTTCAAAAAGGTATCTCCCATAACGGGGCTGATCAGGCTAGACCATTTATCTTACATGGTTTCCAAATTTTTTTAATATATAACTCTATGAGTATGTAGAATAAATTTATGTAATAAATTTATAATAATCCATCCTCTAATACAATTTTCAAGTTCTTTATAAATATTATCCATTCAATTTATCTTTAATAAATATCATCTCTTCATGAAATTAATTTATTTTCATGTATAAGTACATTATAATAATCATCTTTAAATAGAGAGTATTATGAAGGGAATTCAAATATTATATCATCAATTGATATATTATTGATTTTTTTTAAAATAATGTTTAATGAATATAATAAATGAATGATGCAATTGACATTAATGAATGATACAAAATTATTATAATGATCTTAGAGAATTGATCGGTAATGGCATTAAATTCCATTAAATGATTACATATTAATTCTCCATGTGTCACTACCACATATAAAAGATACCAAACACATATTGACCACCTGAAAACAAATGAAACACTTACATGGGATCAACAATACACAAATATATTTTTATATCTGTATAAACACATATAATATAAGTAAATACATTATAATAAAATAATATATATATATTAAATGGAATTATTAATATTCCTTCATCAACTCACATATTTTTAAACATTTTTAAAACAATGTGTCACCATGACAACTATTGGTACATAATGTGAACATTAAATATGAGTTCGAAAAACATCATAATTATTAAGGATAATTCTTCAATCATGGAATCAAATTCCGTTAAATTTTTCAATAAAATATTCTCTATTTATTATTACATCATCTCATTCTTAAAGAACACATATTGAACCACTAAAAACAAATGGAACAATTACATGGGATTAATAATATCCCCCATTATATTTTGTCTTCAAAATAAACTGACATCAAAAAAATATTTAATGAAAAATATTGGGACCACTATGTGTATAAGTTGTATATTTTTTCAACCGGTGTGAATAATGGTCAAAATGAAATGGTAATCTAAAAATAATGGAAATTTATAGAAAAAATGTTGTCTGGAGAACTGTTTTGGATTCACAACATTGGATGCCCCACTTGGACAATTATCCATGGTCTTACAATTCTTACGATTGATGAACTGATCCTATGTTCAAAAAACATGGGTCAAAGGTGACACATTTTTTATAAAAATAATGAATGGATAAGTATCATCCAGAAAAGGATGATTGAAGACGAATTTTGAAGTATTAACTATCAAACGATGATTTAAGAATAATGAGTATTTGGAGAATACATTGAAATGTTTCACGAGTTCATGAGAACCATGTAAGAGAATAATTGAATAAAATAATCATATTATATTCATGAAGTAGAGAATGATGGTTGAAGAAAAAGAGAGATTATGGAAGGTATTATCATTCTATGATGTTCATGAATTACACATTACCATGAAATCAGGAAACCGTTTCAATGTGCATAATGTTCAAAATACATGTATCAAAGGTGATAAAGTGTCTACAACATTAATGAATCTTGAAGAAGCAAAATTTCTCTACTTTTTGATGAAGATATTTGATTGGTGTTCTTTTGAATTAATACTCCAAAAGGAATTGAGGTTTTCTATGTAAGGATGAATAATATCTTTGGAATTAATATTCCAAAATAGAACGGCCATAAATTAGACAAATATTTTCTGATTTATATTTCACACATATCAAAAGTTAAGAAAACATGTGATGAAAGGCTTATGAAGAAAAGGGGGAGTAAAAGGTGTTTCTAGTTTTATTCAGTTTTGAGTGGAAGGAATGATTCTTTTCGAAGTTTAGGAAGTTTTAGTACTTCTCATTGAAAATATGATGATGCTAATGCTCTTTGATCAAAGGATACATATCATGATAGCTGATTTCCTGATGAAAGATGAAAAATTTTTATGGTATTCAAGAAGAGACAAACGAAAAGGAATAGAAAATCTATAGGAAGTGCAAAACAACGTTTTAAGGTGGCACTGTTTTCCAGTGTTTTCCAAATTTTAGGGCCTGAAAATCAGGAGATAAAGAAAAGTGTTTTTGGAAAATGATGTTACGCGCAAGTTTGAAGATGGAATGGAATGTTGCATGTAAGTGGACTCCCTTGATCCGAACATCAGAATGTAGAAATGGATAGGTTTGTTTGAAATATTGGTTTTTACATGCCAGATTGAAATGAGTTAATAAATTTGAATGAAAGGCATGACTTATTGTTCGAACATCAGAAAATGGAAAAGCCTTGATGTGAGAGAATGATTCAAAGATGTTCGCAAAAGGTCCAGTTGGCGCGAAAGATACTTACACTCCCATTACGACATCAAATGTGGTTTTGTGTGACGCATATATAAGGCCCTGGCCTTAAACATTACATAATATTGAATTATGTCATAATTCAAATTGAGGATCTTTTTTGGATTAGATTTTTAGATAATTTCACCATAACTATTACATAAAAACATATCTATTACAAGCAGACAGTACTACCCAATATCCATTTTCCATAAAATATAAACTTTTAAAAAGATACATGTCCATTTCCATGTTTTAGACATCATGAATTTTCCTTGATCACATCCTTGTTCCTATTCTACTTCCTATCCTGTGAAAAAACATTTCAAAAACATGGGATGAGAAAAAAGCCCAGTAAGGGATAAAAAAGAAGGGAAACTATTAGCTTTTCAAAACAACATGTATACCACGAATACTTTGTCATAAGTAATACTTTTCACCTTTATTGAATACAAGATCATTGCATACCCTTTTGTAACCAAATGATTACCATAAAACACATATAAAAAACTCATAATTTATAAAGGTAACATGGGACCTAAACATAGTTAAATGGAATTAACATACAGTCGACTTCCACAATATCACTAAATGGAATAACCAATGACTGACTTCCATACCCAATGCACTGGACGATATAATGTAACCACCTGTCCTGGTTTATCATGACACCACCTATCATTTGGTTTACCACATAACCACCCGTCAAATGTCTAAGTGCCATTATAAAATCGTAACAAATAAAATATTGTAAATATAAACATATCACTAATAACATTTCCACATTGAAATTAGAATACATCATTTCAATATATTGACATATTAAATGCTTAATCAAACAATTTTCAATACCATTTAAAACATTTAGTAATGATATTTTTGAATCCATGAGTCCCATACCACATTGATGATTTTAATTAAATTTATGTCCATATAAATAAATCTCAAAAACAATTTTGACAACATGATCATTAATGAAATTTTTTTATAAGAATAAATCATTAAAACATTTAAAACAAAATTTTAGTTAGTGAGTTTTTAATAAAATGAGAGTCTCTTAAATACAAATAATTGAAGAATAAAATTTAACCCGAACATTATAATATCATGAGAATAAAGGGATTCGTGATTTTATATTCCATATGGATGTATAAACACAACAGAATAGTGAATTGGTGCATAATAATAATAAATTCTCGATGAAATTTAAATTGAGAATAAATTCCTTATAAATTCGGTATCCTTAGTTTACATATAAATAAATAACATATTTATGTGTGAAAAATTTAAATACACCCAATATATGTGGAAATTAATTGTAAAAAAATCTGATATTATTCACACATATTGATATCATGACATAATCAGGATGTTGAAGTTTAACCCAAAAAATTGGAATTGGGTTAATAGGTTTACTTGCTAAAATTTGACAGCCTAACTACGTCACTTTAAAATCCTGAATATGATTTGATGTGATAAAAAAGGTTATCCCATCACATGGACATAAAATTTACCAAAATAAAGACATAGAGAAACATATCCCAACATTAGAAGATGTAAATTAAAAGTCACAATAAAAATAAGTATTTTAAAAAAAAGATGGTGAAAGGTTCCCTTTCAATTTTTCTAACATAAAAAACATACACCCCATGAAATATGGATCATTCAATGAATATTTTAATAGCCATTAATTAAAGTATATTGAAAAATTAATAAAATACTGGGATGTACATAAACCACACAAAAGGAAAATAGTGGCAATATTGCATGAATCACACTGGAATAAAAAGTGAGATGAAAATCCCCTACCACATTGTAAGAAATTGATCGTATGAACAAAAGTTAAAAACCACAAAATGATTCCTAGAAAAACGTGAATATAAAAAGGTTCATGATAATATATATCAAATGGAAATAAAAATACACCACATTCAATAAATTAGTGGAGAACAATGAATATCACAGGGAATTAAAAGTGATATAAGAAATACATTACCTCGTGTCCGACTTGACTTGTTTGTTCCTTGTTATTCATGAATAATAAACATAAATTAATTTAAACTTGATTAATAACCCCTTTTCAGGTTTATTATTCCTTTTATATCACTTATTTCAATGTTATAAACATTATTTAATCATTTAAGTTAATAATTGTCGTTTTCCCGATATTGGGTACTTGAGTAAAAAATAAACACCTTATAATTATATGTTGTTCCCATGGTCAAAATTTAATTATGTCCAGAATGATATTCATGATTTATATCTCATATATATCATATATATTCAGAATATACATGTATTTATAATATTATATAACATTTGGAGGTAAGAAATGAAATTCACTGTTCATGGAGACGATAAGTCATATGTACGCATGAACTCTACTTTCATTTATATTTATTATTTTAAAGGAATTAAAACATAATGATACATAGGTATATTATAATTAAAATTTTATATTATATATAATATCATTAATTCCATCCTTTATACATCCCATATATGGCATTAACTATTCATTTCACTTTGAGGGGGCGGTAATCCGCACTTTTTCAAATGATATTATCGCGTTTACCTATAATGAAAACCATAAACGTATGATATAAAAAAAATACTGGAGAATAAAGAACATATAAAGAGAATATATGTCATATATAAATATAGTGTCTTCATAATTGTAACACCCCGAGTTTCTATGATACGCTTCTCATTCAATAATGCAATAACTTGCATTGTACGCAACTTCGAGTTCTAACACACCACAACTAATCAAAGTAGCCGTTATGAATAGTAATACCCACTTTTTAAAATTATAGAAATTTTATATTTCAAAATCGACTTCATTTTTGTATTTGTAATATCGAAATTATCCTATGTTAAATTTTTTGTAATTTTCTGATAACTTCCATTTTTTTATGAATAGTGAAAAATACTTAAAAACAACTTTTTTAATAAAAATAATTTATTGTGATAAATTATCCTATTTAGTGGTTTTAAAGTATAATTAGAATATATTTTTACCATTTTATCCAATGGTGGTCATTAGAATTAATTTAACATTGAAATTGGGCATAAACAATTGCCAATCTTTTGATATAAATTGTTTCTTAAAAACACGCTAATTGTTGTGACAGCGGGAATTAATTATAAAATTAATTAATGAAACATATATGTTTGGAATTTTTTAAAATATACATCATTTTTGAATTTGGAATATCAATTATAGCTTAGGGTGAAATTTTGTCATTGTTCTGAAAAACTTCAATTTTTGATGAATAATGAAACCACTAAGTGGTAGTTAAATAACTGATTTTTCGTTTAAATGAAATATTACCACTTATGTGATTTGATTTTAAAAAATCCGACATACATGGTTGTAATTAAGAAGTAAAATGTGGTTCAATGAGATTAAAATAATTTTTGGTGAATAGTAACTTTTAAGTTCTTAATCACGATTAGAGGTAATTAGTGTAGTTTAAGGTAAAAATAATGTTTTAATAATATGAGATGAGCTTGACACATGTCCTACCTTCATTGGATGTGCCATGGCCGACCAAGAAAATCCATGGGTCATCTTGGGGACCCCATGGAGCCACTTTAGTTGGAAAATGACTTAAATACCTTTTTATTTAATGTTAAAGATAAAAATGACACAAACATGAAATGTTTTAATAAAACAATTTTTACATGGGGTTATACAAGTCATATTTTTGACTATAAATAGTCATTGGAAAGCTAAAAATATTTCCTACATCATAGTATTTTTTTATAATTTTTAGACATTAAAGAAATTAAATTATTTATGACATCATGATGATGCAGCGATGACCTCATTATTTAACCATTTAAATAAAATAAAGAGATAATGTAAAATCCAAGGCTTACACTTGTCAAAATCCTATTGGATGAGTAGATTTCTAACCCCTATCACCTTATCCTAGAATTATATAAGTGTGGGACCTCTAAAATCCGAAACTCATTTTATAATAAAGTGACTCTTCTTTACTTTCCAAGAGTGCCCCTCCTCTCCACTTATAAAAGGCCCCCACCTCTACCACCTCATTCACCCTTTCAAGACATTTGGCTCGGCCAACCTCTGTCCAAATACTCTCCCAACTTCCCCCTATTACTCCTAGAAGCCTCACGTTGGGCAGAACTCTTCCCAATGAATCATTTGGCTCAAATCAAAAAGAGTTACCAGATTTTGAGGTAATGTCTTCTCTAGTGTTGTTTTGTTTTATTTTTCATCTCCAACACCATAAACTGTTTTTATTCATTTCTTTTCTAACAAAACCAGTATCCTCAATATACTAGGATGTTTTTATAAGAAGTATTCTAGCTACACTTACACAAACCTACATCTAATGGTTAAAGAACATACGGTTTCTGTGGATGGCGAATTTCTGCCTCACGATACGATGATTGTTCAACACTCATATAACACCTTCAAAGCTGGCCATTAAGATGTCACTATATTTATATAGGATATATAATATGTTTATGTTTTACTTATGCTTCTGTATTTCTCATTAATGTCATTCTTTATGATTTCCATTATGGGTAAACGCGATAATTTCATTTTAGCAAGTGCGGATTACCGCCCCCTCAAAGAGATTTGAATCGTTAATACCACATGTGGGATGTATAAATGATGGAGTAAATGGTATTATATGTTATATTATACTAAAATTATATTATACATTTATATCATTATGATTTTATTCCATTAAATACGAAATAGAAATGAAAGTAGCGTTCATGCGTACGTACGGCTTACCATCTCCATTAAAGGTGCATTTCATTTCTTACCTCTAAATGTTACGTAATATTATGAATGAATGTATATACTGGATATATATGATATATATGATATATACATAATGAATATAATTCTGGATATAATGGATATTTCACCACAAGAACAACTTGTAATTATAAGAAGTTTATTGTTGACTCAAGTACCAAAGATCGACAAAACGACCGTTATTTACTTAAATAATTACATAATGTTAATAACATGGTAATAAGGGATATAAAAGGGATAATGAACATGAAAAAGGTTCTTACGTAAAAAGGAATTAACTCTAGTTAATTATTCACGAGGTTAAAGAACGGTCGAGTCAGGACAGGACGCAAGGTAAGGGAATTTCTTAACCCAACTTCCATTCTTTGGGTTAATCTCCTACTTTCAAATTATGTCATGATATTATTATTTATTATTTTTTATTCTTTATGTGTACCTATAGTGAATAAACATAACAAATCTATTTTATTTTAAAAATGATCTTTTTAAGGACTTCATCTCAATCTCCTTTCATTGTGGCATATTTGGTTTTGTACACAAATTTCTTTTATACGGTGTATAAACCCCTTTGACTTTTACGTCTATTCAAAAGCAATATTTTTATACGAATTGTTTTACTAAACAAAAAAAAGGGAATGTTTTTCTTTCCGTACATATGTGGCGACAACGACTTCTCCGCCGCCGTGACCATTATTTGAGTTTCGGCTTCCTCTACAAGCCATCACTTATTTTAATGAAAAATAAATACAAAGTTTTAACTTTCTTTTATTTTGTATTGAAAATGGGTTTGAAAGCGTTTTTATTATATCAATGTGTTGTATTGATATCTTGTGATTGAAATGTTGAAATTTTATGTTTTCTTTATGCATGTTTTATGTGATATGATTATGTTATGGTTTATGAAATGTTTAATCCTATTCATATGAGGAATGCATTGGACTTAATAAGTGACGGGTGGAGCCCGCTATAGATCCTCGTTGCATCGGTAGGTCTCATGAGACAACTAGACGTGGAATTGGCTGAGGCCCTTTCCCAATTTGATTTATGGTTTTGGCCGAGGCCTTAATCATTTTAGACGTCTTGGCCGAGGCCTTGACAAAATGTTTCAGAATGTCTGGAATTATGCATTCCATCATTATGAAAGTGGTTATTGATATTGCATGTGATTATTCGACCAGTAGAATATCCATGTGAAGAAGTGAATGGAATTATCTCATTTTACTTTTGCCATATTATGTTGAATTTATAGTTTAAAAGGATTTTGTTTTAGTTATACATTGCCTTAAATGTTTATGTTTAATGGTGAAAGTTTCCGCTATATTGTTATCCTTACTGAGCATCTGAGCTCACCCCTTTCAATGTTTTAATATTTTCCAGGATGTGAAGAAGTATTTTATGAATGACCTGCATGGATAGTCAGAAGAGGATATGAGTGTGGACTATAGAGACTTTTTTATTATAGTTTTTCACCTTTTAATGTAATGTAACATTTATGAATGTATCTACTGTTTCCAAGGCTACTAAACTAATCGGTCTTTCAAGACTTGATCTTTTGTGATCATGCCAATGTTACGAAGTAATGCACCGACTTTGGGTAGCAAGGTTCAGGGCGTTACAATAATGGACACTATGAGAGGTGGTAGGATATAATTAAACAATCCTCGTTTCGTGAGGCGTTAGTTTTCCATTCACAAAAACATTATGTTCTTCACCTAATACATGGAGGTGTGTGTAAGTGTAATTTTAATCAATCTTATAACAACATCCTTGTATATTTTGGATTCTTTTGTTTTTATAAAATAATTTAATATAAAGATTTTAGGGGTTGTGAAAGTAAAATAAATGAAAATAAGTTAAGAGAAAATGTTACCTTTATTTTGGGTAACTCCCTTTTGTTTGAAAAAAAAAGAATTCTTGATGTTCCTTCTTCCTAAGATAAGGATTATAAGAATAGGATAGAAATATTGATAGCTTATTTGGTCAGGTGTTTGAAGATAAATGGGGATTTAGAGGTGTGAGGAATGAGTTATAATTGGGGGCTTTTAATAATGGTGGGGGGGAATGGGATCTTTAGAAAAGTTTGAAAATATTATTTTATTATATAATAATATTTGGTTTCTAAATGTCCAAAACTAATTAACATTGATTATAAGATGAATATTGTTAAAAATAAAATAATCCAGTAAGAATTGTGCTGGTTTTTGATATTGTTTTAATATTTATAATCTTATTTATTTAAATCATTTATTAACTTGTTAAATACTACATCATTATTGTTTCATAAATAATTTAATTTATTCGATGTATAAAAATTATAATACAATTACCAGGATGTAGTAAATATTTTTATAAATACAATGAATATTTATATTCATAAGGATAATTTATATAACCCCTTGTATAAATTAATTGACTAAAAGATATTTGTTTATGTCATTTTTTCCTTTATTTTTAATTAATTAATATAATGTGTCATTATCACTACCAAGTGGCTCCATGGGGTCCCACAATAGAACCAAGGATGACCATGGTCTTCCATGACTCATCCAAATAGTTCGGAAAACTGTTATGGTAATTTTGTATAAATATGATATTCTTTTTACCTTGAATTACCATATTTACCTTTAATCATGGTAAATAAAAGTCAAAAGTTACTATTTACCAAAAATTATTTTTATCTTATAGAACAAAATTTTACATACTAATAACAAAAATTTATATCTTATTTATGAAATTAAATTCACAGAAGCGGTAAAATTTCATTTAAATGAAAAAGTTAGGTTTTTAACTACGATTTAGTGGTTTCACGATTCATCTAAAATTGACGTTTTTTAGAAAAATACCAAAACATCTGCCTAATATATATTTTATATTCCAAATTCATAAATTATTTAAATTTTTAAAAATTAAAAACATAGAAGATTCATTAATTAATTTAAAATTAATTCCCGTTGTCAAAACCAGTAGCATGTTTTTAATAAACAATATCTATCAAAATATTGACACTTGTTTTTGTCCAATTTCAAAGTGAAATTAATTCTAGTGACAACCATTGTATTAAATGGTAAAAGTATAATATAGTTAAATTTTAAAACGAATTATGAATACAATATACCAATATAAATAAATTATATTAAAAAGCATATTTGAATTTAAATATAGTATTTTCAATATTCACAGAAAAATGAATTTTTATCAGAAAAATACCAAATATTTTCCCAAAGTAAATTTTGAAACCCAAATTCAAAAGAAGAATTGTATTTTTTTCAAATATAACAAATAAAAGTGTTTAAAACTAGATTTAAAAAGGTTTCTCCCTCAAAAGGAAGTAAATTGACTTTTTAATGAATATTAGTGTATTAATGAATAAAATAAGATTCTTTCTTATTTTAAACCTCTAAAAATTATTGGAAAAATATATAAAAATTTAAAAAAACATGTATATTTATATTATAGTTAGTTTGGTCCATTTCCACCAATACAATGGAAAGGCGTTAACTACCATTTAAAATAATATTATATTATTTTTTTCAGTATGACTCAGCATTTTGTGAAACATAAGATTTCAAAGAAAAATGTTGTTGTGTATCTGGTATGCCATCAAAAATAGCATCACCTTTATAGTAAAATTAATAATTAATTTTCAAATATTAATAAATATGAAAATGTCATATTCTTTATTTAACTAAGATGTCACATCCTTCCCCCCTTTTGGGAAGTGTATCATCCCAATTATAAAATTGGGATCTGAAACATCATTTAAAGTCCCACTTCAGAAAAGAGTCAATAATACTATCATATTAAAATTAAGGAAGATATGTACAAAGATTACCCAATAAAACATATGGTAGCATTCTAGGAAAACATGGATATGGAAAAGAAACTAGCACTCATAGATTAATAGAGAGTGATATAAAACTTGATTATAGAAAGTTAACCACCACAATACCATAAATTTGTGGTTGGGAAAATTTCTGATGATAAAATAGACCTTATAACATTTTTACTTCAAGATAATTTTCATAGAGATAAAGAATATTATTAATAACTAGAATCAAATCTTACAGAAATGTACTTACCTGTCATGTAGAGTGTAATCCTTTAATCAAAATTCAACCACAATCTCAACTTTTCAACAAATGTTAAGTATTCAAGAATTCTTGTTCACATTGAAATAGCTATAATCAACTTTTAGATAATAGCATGATGCACAAAATATGAACCATATGTTTCCCCAATCTTTATACATTAACCAAAACAAAAGTTTGTTATTACATGATCAGATAATCCCCAAAAGGATAATCCTTTATAAAAATAAGTACTACTCTAAATCAGTAAAATTCAACCTAATGTACCCAATGTTAAAGAAAGACCATTCGATATACAATTTTCCTTAAAATTATTCAAAATAATCCAAAAAAATATTGAAACCCAAAACTCAAAAGGATTTTATCATATTGTCTTCCACAGTTAATCTTAACATTTATATCCAGAAACATCAACTACTCTTAAACACTCATTCTGAAGTTTAATTAACCTAATCACGTATTCTATATGATAGGTTAATCATTTCCATAAATAACCCTAATCACTTTATTTCCACTATAAAAACATATATTCTTCCAAAATAAAATTCCACCATTACTCATAATAATAAATGGTAATTAATTATTGACTAACTTTTTCATATATCCCACTTCAGGGTTACATTTTCTATAAAAGTCTTCTATTGTAATCCACTCATCAGAAGAACCTTAATATATTTAAGTATTTCATCATCTTAAAATCTACCATAACTCTTGAATCCCTTACAGGTTGACTTCTTACTCATTCAACGTTCTTCAAGATCCATTAACTATTCTTTATCAACATATTCTGAAATACTTATTTCCTACAAAAAAAACATGAAACATTTCCTGAGACATAAAAATATCAGAACATATGGTAAGAAATAATCCATACATTTCATTGGTCATTGTCAGTTTCTTCATCCTCAATTGGAATGGAATTAGTTATTGATAAATAAAAATTTGTACGATCATGGTGATCCCATTCCCGAAACATCTTCACTGGACATCTATTTGTATAATAACCGTGCACTCTATATTTAAATCATTCATTTTAACTCTAAAAAAGAACTTCATTCCCTTTCATAGGGTCAACTAGATTCATCCTTTTTCCATGGAAGGTTCTTGCTTTATGACCTGCACTTATACATCTAGAGAATCTTTTCATCCCTTTGAAACAATTTCCAATGCGTTTCATTACACATCCTTGACACATAGGTTTTTTAATATACATACCTTTAAGATTATTACTTGTACTTTCTTCGGGATTTGTATCTCGCATATATGATGCCTTATAAAATTCACCAATGTTCAGGTGGTCAATCATAAATCTAGATAGTTGGCTGAGAATAACCACAGGAGTTCCCATTATAGCTCCCATTTCATTTAGTTGCTCATTCAGAAAACCATAACTATTATCTTCACATCCAAAGTTACTTTGGAGCATGCTAGATCCATCCATTTACTAAAACCAAAAAGCTAAGTGTGATTATATCAGGAAAATCATCATATAATATTTTATGAGAAGGGTAAATACTAAGATAAACTTATTCATGTTATCTTAAACTCATTCACATTATCTAAATAAAACTATGACTCTTTCTAAAATACTAACCATTATGGAATTGCCACTTATGCTTAAAGAACACCCGGACCTATAATTTTATCTAAAATGACCTCTGATAACCAATTATAAGGACCCGGCCACAAACACTATATAATCATGAATTATGTCAAGAATTCACATTTTGGATCTTTTCAGGGTTTGTGTTTTAGAAAAATAGTCTATACTATTACATAAAAACATGAATATTATAAGTAGACAGTAATACCCAGTAACTATTTTTCATAAAATATAATATTTTAAAAAAAATGTCCAGTTGCATGTTTTATACATCATGACTTCTCCTTGATCACATCCTTCTCCCAATTCCACTTCATGGCCGGTGAAAAACATTTCAAAAAAATGGGATGAGCAAAAATCTTCTTAATGTATAGACAAATAAGTAAAACTATTATTTTTTCAAAAAAATACAAGTAAACCATGAATACTTTATCATAAGTAACACTTTTCAACATTACGAATAAAAGATCAATTCCTACCCTTTTTAACCAATAGATTACCATAAAACTCATATAAAGAACACATAACATATAAAGGTAACATGGAACATAAAAATACTTAAATGGAATAACCATATGGTTGACTTCCAAACATATCAATAAATAGAATAGCCATACGGCCAACTTCCATACCCATTGTATTGGAGGTTATAATTTAATCACCCGTCCTAGTTTGTCACAACACTACCCATCATTTGGTTTATCACGTAACCACCAATAAAATGTCTAAGTACCATTGTAAAATCATAACTCATAAACTATTGTAATTATGAACATTTAATTAATAACATTTCCACATTTGAATTATAGTATATCATTTCAAGATATTGATATAATCAATACTTAGTCAAACCATTTTCAAAACAATTTAACACATTTAATAAAGATATTTCTGATTCAAAGTTTCCCATACCACTTTGAAGATTTTAAATAAATTAATGTCATCATAAATAATTGCTAAAATCCATTTTGAAAACATGGAAATTGATGAGAAATATATTGAAGAATAAATATTTAAAACATTTAAAACTATAATTTATTTAAATAATTTTTAACAAAATGAGAGACGCTTGAATACAAATAATTAAGGAATAAAATTTAATTATAACTTTATAATATCATGAGAATAAATGGATTCATGATATAATATACCAAAAGAATGTATATACCCCACATAAAAGTGAATTGTTGCATAACAACAATGAAGTCTCAATTAAATGTAAATTAAGACCAAATCCCTTATAAAAACAGTATCCTTAGATTAAGGATACATAAATGATAGAATTATGTGTGAAAAATAAAAATAAACCCAATACATGTGGATATTAATTGTAATAAAGAATATTTTATTCAAACATTTTCATAGGATGACATAATCAACAAGTAGATGTTTTACCCATAGAATTAAAAATGGGTGAAGAAGTTTCCTTTTAGAAATTCGACAGCCTAATGACGTCACTTTAAAACCCAAAATATGAGTTGATGAGATAAAAAAAGGGTATCAAATCATTTGGAAATAAAAATTAACATAATACGGATATTGAGGAATATATCCCAGGTTTAGAAGACGTAAATTAAAAGATATAAAAAAATAAGTATTTTAAAATGAATAGGGTGAAAGGTTCCCTTATAGATTTCGTAACATACGAAACATGAACCCCATGAAATACAGATAATACAATTAAGATGTAAATGAACATAAATTTAAGTAAATTATATAATGAATACAATCATTGGAAGTACATAAACCTCACTAATGGAAAATAGTGGCAATATATCATGAGCCTCATCAGAATAAAAAGTGAGATGAAAATCACTTACCACATTGTAATCAATCGAGTTGTATGAAAAAAAGTTAATAACCACAAAATGATTCACAAAATAACATGAATATAAAGAGGTTCATGATAATATATATCAATTGGTAGTAAAAAATACACCACATGCAATAAATTAGTGGTGAAAAATGGAAATCTCACAGAATTAAAATTGAGATAAGAAATCCCTTAACTCGTGTCCGACATGAATTGTTAAGTGCGGTTGGTTGTTTCACTATGAAATCCTGCACCTAATTATGGATGACAATTATTCATGTGATTTTTTACAAAAATCTAAAATGAAGCATGAGATAAGGGTTTCTCATCTGACTTTTACTTCAATGATATATATATATATATATATTATACCAAAAATCATTAATTTTTATGGTGTTGTTACTATCCTTTAATATATAATATCATAATTATCATTATCTTCATTATATTCAATGATTTATTTGATAATGGCAACATTTATGGGGCATATGATTCGAATGATTATAAGAGGTAATGGATTTCTAAAGTCAAATTTCATTCACTAGGTTAGACTTCTACTTCAATGATTATGTCATTATAAGATTATAAAGCTAATAATTTATGATTAACTTATCAAAATATTTGTAATTTTCATATTATTATATAATGTTAATAAAAATTAGTTACTAATTTTATTAACGCCCACCTCAATGATATGAGATTTAAAAGGGAATTCATATCAATTTTATTTTTTGAGGTATGTTTTTAAGTTATGATCTTATAATCTTCATTGAGGTGTATATAACAAACCATTTTATTTTTATATCATGAATTTCTTTATTATAATGATTTTAAAAAAATATTTCCTTATATGGGGAATACTATTTTAAATATTACAAATTATTAATAATTTCTTTCACAATATAATCATTATTTAGGGTTTTTTAGATTTATGTCTTTAATGGGGAATATTTTTAGTAAATGTTGATATCTCTAATAAATATTTGTAATTTTTTTATTATCAACCTATAATTTTTTATGTTATTTTTATAAATTTTTGACATATTTCATAATGGTTTGAATGAAATATTTTTTCCAATATACAAATAAGATACATTGTGAAAATTCCATAAAAAATATAAAAGGATATTTTTTTTAAACTTATAATGATTGAGTGTATTTTCATGCAATCATTATGAATCGATGTTTTTGAGTTTCCTTTACAAGTTTACAATGTTATTTTAAAATAAATATTTTTTTATAATTTCCTGGTTTTTCAAAAATAAGTTATTTTTAATGTGAAAAAGGATATTTTACCCAAAAAACACAAAAATTATCACATTCTGGAATTTTATCCCATTGAACAAAAATTATTGAGTCTTATATTATGAATTTACTATAATTATACAATTAATAAATTTTTTTGTACGTTTTATGATTATTTTATCCTTATATACATTACTATTCCACGTGACTAGTTCTTCTAATAATGATCATTTTTTATTTGTTAAGGAATGTCAATTCAGTTGTTTTAGTTATTCTTGTGAGGAATACAGTGGACTAAGTAAGTTATGTTTATGTAACTCATTATCCCCTCAATAAATAAGTAGGTATAATGAAACAAAATTGATTAGGTTTTTTGTAGTGGTCTTAGCCATTAATTTTCGGATTCCATGGAACAAGGCCTTGACAGTATTTTCAGATGTAATGGTTGAGGCCTAGACAGTTTGTTTTTGATGTACAACATTATAGATTCAATCATTTTGAAACCAATTATTTTTTCCCTTGTGATTAGTTTGATTACTTATACTATCCATGGATATGATTCATGGTCATGTGATAATTTTATTTTGAATTATTTGATCATATCTACATTTTCTCTATTATACACAATGTTTGGAATAAATGTAATCTATTATTAGTTATTTACATTTTTATTAAGGTTTATATTAAATTATTATATCTTAAATTATATTCATACCCATACTAAGTATATAAGCACCCCCTTTATTTTTTATTTTTCCTTGAATTAAAGGAAATTTATAATGGTTGATATATAGGGTAAAGATAACAGAATAATTGTTTTCTTTAAATATTTAATCTTTTGTATATTATATTTTCAATGGTAATTTAATATTCAAATGTGTTTCTAGATTTCAAAAAAAACTAAACTATTTGGTCATTCAGGGTTATTTTCATTATATATTATTCTAATTTAATAATATAACCACCTAATATAGGATACATTGGTTGGGTTAATTATTGTTGTATGAAATGAAGTTTTAGAAGAAACATTTCAAAAATTATTTAGAAAAAGTTATATTATGAAAATGTAACCCCATGAAAAACATTTAGAACATTTAATGTGTATCCAATCTTATGTTTTTTTATAATAAATAATTTTTCAATATCTCTTTAGTTTTTTATTAGTTTGAAATTATAAACTATAAATTATAAAATAATATTGTGTATTCCATTCTTTTGAAGATGAATCCTAGTTTATGGGGTGGAAATCATATCAATATACATAATTCATATAGGGAATAACCTCATAGAGAATATAATGATATGGGAGATTAAGCTATAACTATAGAAGAAAAACTTTTAACTATTCAAGGATAACTGAGTCGCATTATTGTTTATCACATTACACATATAGAGAAGAATAATCTAGGATGTATTGTTACAATTTAGATCACTTCGTGCAGTAGAAACATCTATCATTTAATTGGAATACAAATCCATTTCTAGTTAAGAAATGGATATGTTACTTAATACATATATTTATTTGTTTTGGATGTATTTATAGGGATAATTATTTCATTGTAGTTTATCATCACTCTGTAGATACAAATCAATGGTTGACATTGATTAAAAAACTATAGAGAATGATGAAATAAAAAAATAAAATGGAATAATTTTTGTGTACTTTTATTGGAAAAAAATTTCTATCCCAATATTTGAGTAGATATGGAGAGAAAAGTCTTCAGTCTTTGAACAAATTGGGATTAGAATGATTCTAGATATTTAGAAAATATTACATGATTATAATGTCATGTTATAAACTATGTATGCAGATCAAAGAGTATGATTGTTCATTTTGTTGATGGATCAAATCCATTACTTCAATGTGAACTAGTATCTAAAAAATTTTACTAATAAAGAGACATAGTCTCAAGTGATATCAATATAGAATAAGACTTCTCCATGTTTTATTACATCATCAAAAAACCTGAGAAGAAGAGGGTGTAATAGTAAACAATTGATAAATGGAAAAATAAAAGGTAGAATTTTTCCACATTCGATACTTATGGAAGGAAAAACTCTAGTAACTACTTAAAAACAAATTTAATTTTCATAATGATTGAATATAAAGGCCATTATGATCAGGTTTTTAAGGGAAATTTAGAGGATACCAATGTTCAAGGATTCTATTTTATGGAGATGACACTCTATGAAAATGAGTTTTTTCATGAATCAAGGAAACCTAACAATGAAGAGGATGAGTGTATATGATAAATGATAGGAAATAAAAACATCAATGATTCAATATCATATTGTTACAATGTCATCTACTTTAATCGTATCCTCAATTTTAGCAAATTACTTTTTTGTTTCTGGATAATTTCATTCTTTTATATCTTCCCATTTTTCCAAAAAATGAAACCATTTCTCATATTCCATAATAAAAGTGTTTTTATTTAATACTCATAGTGTAATTATCATTGTAATAATGTTTTTCTAATCAGTTCCTTTTTTGACACATACACATGCTCTATTTTTGAATTTTATAATAATATTGATATTTATTTTTTACATAATCATTGGCATGGACTAGATTTCCTAATTTAATGAAAATAATTATTTAAAATGGAATGAAATTATAATTTCTGATGGATATATAGGATTTATTATCATTAAAAGGGAAACATATTCAATTGATTCATATCTGGATCCACCTCTAGTAGCTCTCCTAAATGTGATTCTCATAGAAGAATATTGCACTAAATATACTTATGATAAATGAAATCATAAAAGTGATGATATACCTATTTCCTATGAATAAATTATTGTATTTCATGAATAATTACATAGATATCCTCCAAAATGAAAAGTTCAGTTTTTTATTGATTTAATTTTATGATGTAAGATCAATATCAAAGACTCCCTATATATTGGAAACAATTGAGTTTAAGGATTTAATGTAATAACTAACGGATTTGAGTGGTAAGTTATTTCTGCAGCATAGTGTTTCACCTTGGAAATACATTGTTGTTTTGGTTTAGAAGAAAAATATATCTTTGTGGCTATTCATTTATTATAGGCTTGTCAATGATATTATAATAAATAAAAATAGTTTTATTTATTGAATTTACTACTTATTTGAACAATTTAACAGAGCTCAATATTTTTCAAAGATAGATCTTCATTCTGGATTTCATCCATTGGGGCTAAATAATGATGATATTTGGAAATAAGTATTTCAAATGATGTATGGACGTTATGAACTTTCATTAATTACATTTTTTTGAATAATGAACCCCTAATTTGTGGATCTAAATAAAAATATATTCATAGAATATCATTAATATTTCTTTTGGTATTAATTGTGGATATATTAATGTACTAAAAATACTAGGAGGACCATGAGAACCACATGTGGATAATTTATTAGGCATTTAGATGAATCAAGTATTATTGGAAATTTTAAAAAGTGTAAATTCTAGCATCAAAAAGTGTCTTTTCTATGGACATATTATGTCCAGCGATAAAATATACATTGATCATATGGAAATATGTATTTTATAATAACATACTATACCAAAAAAGTTAATAGAGGTACACAGTTTCATTAGTATGAAAAATTACATTCAATAATTTGTTCTAAATTTGTTCTAATTAGCTATCTCATTAACCAAAGATACTTTTCCGAGGATAATTTTATTTGGGCCAAAAAATATAAAAAGTGTTTTGAATAATTTAATAGGACAATCGAGAATTATCTGGTCATGAATCTTCCATAAAAAATGGGGGATTTTTTAATAACAGTGATGAATTTAGGAAAGGGAATGATTGTGTCTCTATAAAGAATAATAGAGTTATTGCCTATGAATCAAGTCATTTGAAAAAGACAAAAATAAAACTATCCAACTCATGATTTTCTATTATTAGTAGTAATTTTTCTCAAAATATTTGTAGAAACCATCTATTTGTTGAATTATGTGATATATGTAGTTCAAAATAGTTTTTTAATATATAATCAAAAAAATATTCATGAGGAAAAGGAGATGCCCCAAGATAATCAAGTATTGTCACTATTCAATAAAATACCACCAATTTATATATAATAAGGTATCATATTCATTGAGAAATAATGATCACGATCTTTTGAGAGAAAATAAGGATTGATATGGATCTTGTGTTCTTAGTTTTTGTAATAATGTACAGATGACCTATTAAAGAAGGTGAAACATATCTCCATTTTGAAATGGGTTTGAACCCATATATATATAAAAATAGAAGTAATTCTCAGTGAATTTATGGGAATTTTCAAAATAAAAATAGTTATTTAAATAATGTAAAATTGGAAGTCTTTAAAAATGACGATGGTTTTCTGAATTTTGGAAAGTGGATTTTTGTTCCCTCCAATATTGAGTTAAAAAATTAATTATTGGATGAATCATATTTTTGAAATATCACTATATATTATGTTAGCACCAAGATGTATAGGCATGTCAAGGAAACGATTTGTTATGATAATATGAAGTGGAAAATTGATGACTTTGTGTCAAGATGTTTGGTTTTCAAACAAATGAAAGATGAGATAAAATATCATAATGGATACATAAAACCTCTACTAATTCATAGATTAAAATTGGATGACATTATTTAGGAATTTTTTTCTATATTACCAATGAATCTAAGAATAAATGATTAAATATGGGTAATTATTGATCAACAAGCAAAATATACACATTTCCCTGATATAAGGGAGGATTTCCCATTGTGGTACCTTTTAGGACTCTTTATAAATTATGTTTCAAGACATCAGGGGGAACATATATCAATATTTTTTATCACAATCCATGAATTACCTAGATATTATAGAAATGTCTTCAGAATGATCAAGATACTAAGCTTCATTTGATCACATTTTATCACACTCAAACCGATTGATAGTCAGAATGGGAAATCCAAACTCTAAAGGGAATTTTGAGTTCTTTATCACATGATAATAATTGTATGTGGGATTATTATATACCTTTTGTATTGATTCATTTTAAAAATATCTTCCATTCAAGAATTGAAATGGTACCGTATGAAGCATTATATGGAAAAAAGGTGTGACACACAAACTTATGAGGATGAAGTTAGTGAAATGAATCTTGTTGGAACAAAACATTTGAATGACAGTACAATAAAGGTAATGACTACTCAAACTCATATCAAAGAAGTAAAATGTACACAAAAGAGATATGAATATAACTAGAGGATGTGTATTTAATTTCTAGATGGGGATAACATTTTCTTGATGTTTTCTCAATGGAAGGGTGTTATATGATTAGGTAAGAATGGATTACTAAGTCATATGCACATCATTATTTATAAAAAATATATAAATTTGTTCAATGGATTATCATATAGAAATTACACCTTTCCATTCTAAATTATATGTTATGTTCAATATATCTTCAATAAGGTTGTTCATTCCATACCCTATGCACGTTCTCACTTCTGAATAAAATAATTAAAACATGACATGTACTACTATGAAGAGCCTAACTAGATTCTAGAAAATAGGGAATATGTGTTGATGAATCAAACAACTTGTATAGTAATGTTACTTTAGATGAGTCAAATAATAGAGGATGTTACATGGGAACCTAAATAAATTATGATAGAAAACTACAGAAATCTATTTTTGAGATGACATTTTGAAAAAATAAAGGATGAAAATTTTAAAGTAGGGATGAATATAACTCCCCATGATTTTATAGTATTTTTATTTTAAAATATTATAATCTTTATGAGATATTATAGTGAACACAAACAAGATATTTTAAAACTAAATTATTTTCAATAGTATATGTCACATAGAACAACGAGCTTAGGATAACTCCAAAATTTTATTATTATTTAATGACATATATAAACTAATTATTAAATTTTAGGGTGTAACATATATTAACTATATAATGAAATAAATATGATTTAAATATTTATTAATAATATAATTATTCATAGGAAGTGAACATATAATTTTTTAGCAAGGTCATTTTATTCTTTATTCATATGTTTTATTGAAAAAAAAATTTAATTTAAATATATGAAAAAATAATTATAAATATTTTTTAAACAATTTTATGAAATTTATATTTTAAAATAAAACTTCATTTTTGGGACCAACATGTAAAAAAAATTCATTGGGTAATTGTTTTTGGAATTTTTTAAAAATTGAGTTTTTGGTTTAAAAGTGAAAATTGTGGTTTTATAAAATACCATAACATTAATGAAATAATTATTATGTGATCATAATCAACAATTTATTTAACCTCATTATAAAAAATAATTTATTTATCTAATGAAATTATATATATGATTTAACATTTAGAGACACAAGGATATCAATTTTAAAAACCATGATTTTAACCATTAAAACATGTTTTAATGTCTTAAATGCGTAATATATTTACTATTGATGTTTTTGTAAATTTTATAAATTGTATAAATTAATATATATCTCATATTTTAAAATAGTAGGACCAATGTAGGATATACAGTTATTTTAATTTTTTATTCATAAAAAACATACAATGGTAAAAAAATATTTACCACAAAATTGGTAAAAGAATGTACGAAGTTAAAGTTAAAAGAAAAATGATTAAAATTACTAAAAAACATTAAATGGTTATTTTTTGTATTTATAAAAAAATAAATATCATTTAAAACATTAATTACAATAATATTACTTGGAACTAATAACCCCCAAATGTCATTGGCATTAACTAACAAATAATGAATATTTAAAGAATTAAAACAGCAACTCCTCTTGTATAGGTTCCTTCCCTCACCACCCCATTTCCCCTATAAATATATGAATATATTCAAATATCATCCAATACATCTACTACCCACTATCCCCACATCAAATTTCTACTAGCCTCCAACAATATTAAATTCCATATTCCATAAGGGATCCATCATGGTGTTGATATTCAAGAGGGAACTTTCTCAAACAATCTCTTTCAATTTTTCTTTCTTCTTCAACCTTATACTAAACTAATTCATACATTAAAGAATAATACCTATTGATTAATTTATATATTTTAATTTATACTTTTCTATGAATATATCATGTCCCATCATTTTCTCATCTCGTTTTATTGATTGAAACCAAACCATTATCGAAATTATGGAAGTTAACCATCTCTGTAGATAATGATTTTTCTCGTTTTTGTTTAACACTTTAAATTATGGTCATAGAAGTGTTATTAAGATTAAATAATATTTTAATAATTATATTATAACCAATTTCATGTTTTTAAAAACTATATAAACTAATTTTAAATAAAACAAAACAATTTCATGATGGTCAAAAAAAACACCAAAATAAAATGAACATTTATCATTATTGTTTTATAAAATGAAACATCATAATAGTCGAAAGAAAATGTATATATGAGTTCATTTAACATTTATATTTTCATTTAAAACTTTCCATTTCACCTATATAGTTTTATTTCCATTTTAATGGAACAACCATAATTATACACAAGTAAAATGACCATGAGACCATGTAACGAACACACTAAAATGTATGAGAATAATGAAATATTATTAATTATAGAGTGGTAATATGTTACAAAAGGATAAAATAGGGTATTTAAAAAATGAATACTGATATTTAATAATTTTATAAATTTATTTAAACCATTATATAGGAGTTGTAAGAATGAAAAACTAAAGGGAAGAAAAGGGTTGAGTTTTCTCGTCTCATATTACTTTTTGGAGATATGTGAATTATTCACCACATATTTTATTTATGTGGAGTACGTACATACCTTTTCTATATCATATCATTTATCTCATTATATTCATGGAATTAACTTTTTCCTTTGATAATTATTTCATTATTTGGGAATATGATTCGACTGATTACAAGTGATAATGTATTTTGAACACAATTTCCATTCGTTGGATCAAACTTCTACATCAATGATTATGTGTTTCTATGGTTATTTGTGTAATTAAATGTTATTATATATTTTTTAACATTTGTTTTATGTGAACATATTTTGAATACACATAATCAATTAATTTTATTAATACCCAATTATATTATAGGATCATTGTAAGGGACATAATATCTATTTTTATCATGGAAATATATTTTATCCCCCCCACCAAATAATCTTCCCTGAGGTGTGTCTAACATCCCATTGAAATGTTATACAATGAATTTATTTATCCTGATTATAATATTTTTAATTAAATTCTTTCTTGGGGAATCCAATTCAACTAATTAAGAAGTGATAAGTGTTCTTTCATAATCTCATCATTATTTGTGGTTGTTTTTTGTTTATGTCTCTACTAGAGAATATTTCACTTCCATATCTATAATTATTATAAATTTATTCGAAACTGGCTTTACTATAATCATATTATTTTTTAATGTAATTTTTTTACTTTTTGACATAATTGAATATGGTTTGACAAAAATATTTATTCCATTATCCAAAAGAGGTAATTTGTGTCTTTTCCAATAAAAATGAAATTAATGTTTTTGTAACATATATATAATAATTTTTTTACCACCTTAATCTCACCATAATGTTTTAAATCATACCATACATGTTTAAAAGTTTATTTTCAAATAAATGTTTTCATTTATAAATGTGTGGTGTTTTAATAATAAGTGATTTTCACTATGAAAAGGTATATTTTTATGAATAAAATTTTCCAATAATATATTTAAGAAATTCTAATCTATTTACACATTATGTTTTGAATATTTTATTACATAAATACTATAATGATAACATTAATGATATTTTATAGGATGTTTAATGATCAATTTGATTGGGGGAGTAATTTATTTTGTATGATTTCATTTTCTAATAATAGAAGTTATTATTCTGTTATAAAATATTGATTCATATATTTTAGTTACTCATATGAGGGAATAATTATAATTTTTAAGTGATTGGATGGCCCCTCTAGGGTCCCTCTATGTAATGAATAGTCTTATGAGACATTCCAGACTTGGATTATTCCAAGGCCTTACCAATTTATTTTTTGATGTCATGGAACAAGGCCATGAATTTATTTTTAGATGACTTGGATGATGCCACAATTATATGTTTTATATGTCCAAATTTATTCATTTCACCATTAGGGAACTAGTTAGTTACATCCATCTGATTTTTTCAGATTCTTATAATCTTCAGGGATACGATTTAAGAGAATGTGATTATTTTATATGCTATTATTTGATCATATTTTTTGGGCTATATTTTGATCATGTTGTTGACTGTATGGAATGTTTATTTTAATTTTGTTATCATTTCATAATTGATTATTCTTAATTATGATATATTTCATTTTATGTATAACCCTACAGAACATCCCCTCTCACCCATTCATATGTCTTATTTTACCTAGGATGCATATATGTTTATTATGATTAAGATGAAGTGTTATGTTAGGAGAATAATGGTTTTTTGAAAGGATTTAGTACGTTTTATTTTATGTTGTCAACTATATTTGTACATTTCCAATTTTTATCCAATTTTAAAATAATAATAATTATTTCAGTCATTTGGGTAGATTTACTTTTGTTATTATTCCAATGTAATAATGTATGCACTAAATCTTGGCTACTAGATTAATGTTCATAACATAAAATATTCATCTAAGTTGTCACATAATCTTAAAAAATCACATCCAATGTGTCACACATATAAAAATGACTCAGGTCATTAAAATTAGTGACATTTTTTTAATTTACATGGTTATCAAGATGAATTACTGAATTTTGGAAAGTAGTGATATTAAATGAATCCATTGAAATTAATCAAGATTAATTACCTTATATCAAAGTTACAAAACATATATTAAACCATTAAAAAAATAAAAAACTTAGTTTGACTCAAAAAGGTGAAAATGATTCAAGGCCCACCATCACAATTTTCCAAATTATGCACTGTTAATGAAAGACACATCAACAACATTGCATACTGTTTTTCGGTAAACATGATAAAACTATGAAAAAAACAAAATATCAAAATAAGAAACAATATTTTATTATATGATCACACATTACCCAATAAGAAAATTCACAAACAATGAAAATAAACGATTTTCAATATATAATGAAAAATTACACCTCCTATGCATGGGTACTCGGATAGTTTTCCCTATTTTGTGTGACCCAAACCACACACTTGAGGAATATTTTTCCAAATTAAACTAAAAATATAATCCAAATTCCATGAGTATCACCTAGAAGAAATAGATACCTTTATATCCTCATTCTAATTCTAAATATATCGCATCATGATCATACAAATTTCAAAATCTAGTCCAAACCCTATTTCAAAATTTTGATAGATTTTAAAATTTAAAATTAAAATTCAATATGGAATTTTCAATCCATATTGATGAATGAGATTTTAATATTGTAGTTTAAAAAACACAAAAAAGTGAATATATATCATAATAAAATAAAATTTAATTCGACCCATACTATTTACATAACATAGTCATTTAAGAAGCTTTATTGTCCAATGAATGTAAATTATATTAATAATTACCTTATCTTGAGTCCTGACTCGCTACATACAGTGTTTAACTATGATGTCATAAAAGTATATTAATTATTTAAATTTACAATGATCATATGAGGGGTAATTTTTATTACTAAAAGATTATTATAATTTATATCAATAAAATATATTGTTTTTACATCGGTTATGTACACATCAGGTGTTCTAATTTTTTTGGTTCTTAATTGAAATATAACATTTGTATCTTAATTGTGGTCAAATTGGTCGTTGTTATATAATATTCAGAATAATAATAATCATGAAATAATTATATTTTTTATAATTAAAATAAAATTTTCTATTAAAATGTGAATAGTGGACCGGAAAATAAAATCACATCTCTTTATAGAGTTAGTGGTCCACACGTACGCACAAACGACATTATCATTTTCCAACTAATGGGTAGTTATTTTTATATATATGATATAATAAATTAAAAAAATTATATCATTAATATAATATATAAATCTTAAACAAACAAAAATAACCAACCATTAGTGGTTGTGATTTAAAATGAATCAGATCATAGCATTTAGGTTGTAGACTATATATAAGTCAAAGTTATATTTTATTTTACAATTTTATTTAAAACGAGAAGAATAAAAATAATAGCACAAATATAAAAAAAATATTATTATGTTGGAGAAACTAATGATATTATATTGGAATAGTTGGGAAAAATAAAAGGAGTTTTAATAAGTAAAGAGAAAGTTATTGGTTAAAGAGATCACCACATCTTAAGGATTACTCTATAGGATTTCATCAATGTTGACATAGGGATGGTATTTTCAACATAGAAAAACCAATATAAATTTATAGGGATATTTAAAAGATTTTTTTGATGGGTTTTTTTGATATTAGTGTCTTATAGTGGTGTTAGAATGATAGTAGTGGTGGTGTCTCTAGTAGTGAAGGACACAACATACTTGGAATTGCTTAATTTATTTAATAATAGTAAATTATTTTTTCCCTCAATGTGTAACAAATTTTATATATGTAAAATATATTATTAGGGAGAGTCAAAATTTTCTCATATAATAAAATTTAAAAACGTTTAGGTGATGTACTAACCATTATCTCCTAGTTTTAATCCTATGTAAACCCTTTTGATTTTATTACCAAATCAATGTTTTTATTGCCCTGTATGGGAGAATAATGTTAATATAAAACATAAAGTGACCCAAATGTATATAGTGAATTTTATTATAAACTCTATCAACTTAAGTTGGTAAATAATAACATTTTTATGAAATTTTAATCAATTAATATATTTTTATTAAACTTAAGATATCATTAAAGTCATTTTTGTGAATGTTATCATTTTTTACTCAAATGAAATCAATATAGGGAAGGAAATCAAACATGAAATTTTAAAAAATATATAATGTGTTATAATTATCTAAATTATTCATGTAACAAAATAATTGATCAATATTTATAGACATTTAATATTTTTAGAATATTTTACTTTTGTTTTCAATTACTCAAATAAGTTTTGTGTTGGTGTTGCGACATCATTTATGATATTATTGGATAAATAGTAATGAAAAACTAATTTTAATGATAAAATAAATTCATCCATATCTCAAATAACTACTTATAAAAAAACCAAACTTCTTGGTTGTCCCAATAAAACCATGGAAGATATCTTAAAATAAGAAATGTGACATTTATATTTTATTAGCTATATAAAATAATATTCAATTCAATATTCTGTGAAATTTGAAAAAAAGGAAAAATAAAATAAAATAATTTATTTTTATGGTTGATATTAACCTATAAAATCAAATATATTAATGTTTTTTGGATATTTCATGGCAGCAACACATATTTTTAGTCATGTTTTACCTATTTTACCCTATTCAAAGTGACAAATAATTACAAAAATTAGAATTCATAATCAAAAAGTGTCTTTTCTGACCAATTAAAACTACATATTTCTAAATATGTAATATAATATCCATTTTTAAATTTATAAAAATTTAATAAAGAAATTTTTAAAAATATACATAAAACACTAAGGAAAAGAGGTTTTTTGAATAGCTTTTTATGCCTAAAATATACTTATACCAAAATCAAGTATATTGGGGATTTATATTTAATTAATTAAATTAAAAACTGTTTATCTATACTTATTTTACACTAATATCAAATTTATATAAATAAAATTAATTTTAAATTAAGATATCCAATTGAAGAAAATGAACGTATTCAAAAGATAGTATTTCACAGAATTCATTGATAACGAAATATTTTTAGTGAAATCCAAAAAATTCAGCCAATGATAATATTGAAATACCAATATAAAATGTGATATTAATTTCCTCAAATAAGTTTTTTAATAATGGTGTTAATTAACAATTATATCTGATCAAAGATAAAATTAGACCATTTTTAATGAAAAAATATTTTTGAATCATAAAATGAATTTATTAAAAAGTATGCACTTATATATTTTTACATATAAATAACAGACAATATAAAAAATATATATAAATTTTTTTAATAATATTTTTATTCCAATCCATATTTCTAAATTACTAGTTCATTTATAATGACAATAATTTTATAGTATATCCCAAATATTTTGATATATAAAGTAGTGTTAAAAACCCATCAAGGAATGTATTGTTTTAAATTAAATATTTGGGTTGAAAAAAATTTATCCCATTAAATAAATTGCATCCATTAAATTTATATCTCATTAATAAAGGGTTTAATATTAGAAATATACCATTTTATATAACCCACAACATAAAAAAGGATAATAAAACTTTCTTCGAAAATTAAAAGTGGGAAATACAAGAGAAACCATAAATATAAATTAATCACGCACCTAGATATGGATATCATTATTAGAGAAGGATAATGGGGCCACATATAAGAAAAACTATGTCCAAGGACTAATCAAAATTGACTGAGATATTAATCAGGAGAAGTATAATTATCCCAAAACCATAAATCAATTGGGGATAAATATTAAATAAACACTGCAATAATGAAGTTAATTGTCTAACATTCTCATTATTAATATGAATTTTCATAAAGTGATGGATTCTTTTATAAGTAAGGTAGAGAAAATGGGAAGATATTCTTACTTTATTTTCATCAAATACATAATTTAATTTTCATCATACGTTTTTCTATATTAAAATTTTTACACCTCAATATCACCCCATATTATAAGAAATAACTATCATTAATGAATCATACATTTTCACATCCGATCAAATATTAATCGATCATAAGATCAATACAAGAATAAATATTCAGTCATCCATTATTCAATAAATAATGTTCATAATAGCATCAGATAAAAACCAATATCAATACAACTTCAAATGAATAAATAATACATTTAACTTCATATTATACATAATAACACCAAAGGGGTATCATTTATAATTCAATAAATTAAAAACATTAAATCCCAATTATTCTCATTAACCTATACATAAAAAATATTTTTACATCAATCGTTCTCCCATGATATTTACTGTCTATCTTGAATACTGTAATCGAATTCTTCTTGAATAATCTATCATGTTAAACATAAGGGTTGGATATATCATAACCTAATAAAAATTTTCCATAAATATAATTAATCATCATGAAATTAACTCTCTTAAACCATACAAATGTGTTTATATTCCTTTGAACAAATGATTTACCTAAATCATATAAAGTTATGATGAAAACCCTAACTATGATGTTATCCTCAACAAAAAACATAAAATATGTAATGTTATATATGATCTATATTATACCAATCAAAGAATCCTGAAACATAAAATATAAGATCTACTTCAAAAAAAAATTAATTTTTATATTTCTATAATTTTTAATGATAAATATGACCAAATTTTTAACATAAAAATTTACCAAATCAAACAAAACATATTAGATATCTCATATACCTATAAAATAATTCTTTTAAGAGGGTAAAGAAAATTTTTAAGCAAATAATAACAATATACACAGATGTACATTTTTTCAACTATACACTTCTTTTCTTATTATAAAAAAAGTCTTCAAAACAACCCATAATTTTTTTTAGAATTGATACCTTTCTTGACATAAATCATTTAGTATCATTATTTACATATATTTTAAATCTATTATGATATAAATGTGATTTATAATTCTTAGTAAGGATATGTATAATAATTAATAGTTTAATTATGTCATTTATCATAAGAATAAGGCTATTATTACATAATAAAAGTACACAAGAATAACATAAGAGAAATCATACCCTTTAAAACAAGGATACCATCTTAGGATATGTGGAAGAAATCAATTACATATTATAGTATTCATATAATATATTAATAATGTGAAATGAGAAATAAATCCTTGGTCTATGGGAACATATAAAAGCATTATGAAACTATGTAGGCATATTGTCAGGTAAAACTATCCTCATAGAATCTATTAAGTGGATAATATCCATCTGAATTAAGAGGCACCAATAACTTATATACTCCATCATCTGAATGGAGTAACATATAATAAGTTATATCATTTATATAGTACAAGAAATATAGCTCATTTTTCTCAAAGGAGTAACATCTATCTAGTTACCTATATCTCATTACCCAAATCATTATATGTATATATTAGAAAAAAATATAACATATAAGAGAAAATAATTTATTTATTTAGGTTCACTCTCCAATACCAAATTCATCAATAATGTCTATATACTATATCATGATATAAAACACTTTAATTCTTACACATCATATAAAATTTCCTAAATTGATTTACTTGTCAAAAGGAAATAGTTTTCTTACAATTTTCTTCAAAAATGATAATAAAAAATCATACAATGTGAATGGTATCAAAATATTACATGACCAAAATAGTATAATAATCTGTAAAGTATATTGACATTAATGAAAATAAATTTAAAGTATTACTTAATACAATTCCTAAAAAACATGAAAGACATCCTTTTGTTTCAGTATCATTTCAAATAAAAATTAAGATAATATTTTGGAAATTATTTTTTTATTAAAATAACCATAGTAATATTGTAATGATTCAACTATGATTATAAATATCTAGATGTTGTAAAATTGAATTCATACCCATAATTTAAAAAATAAACATTCATTTGAAAATTTTGTAAATAGAGCCAAAAATGACCACTGTATAAAGAATTATGAAATTTACTTTTAATTTTATTAAATTATTGTTATTTAACAAGTATAATATCCTTATGAAATCATATTTTTTATAAAATATTACTCTTTCATTTTGATAAATAATACATAGGGTGATTTTGATGAAAAATATTTACAATCATTAAAAAGAATTTAATAATATTTTTATGAACATTAAAATAAAAATCCATTTAAAAAAAGAACATATTATGGAACCTAAAATTAATTGTTTATAAAATTTAACAAGATATTATTTATCAACAAGAAATGTATAGACTATATAAATGAATATATGTGAATCAATTAAAACATGTATCAAAGATGAAAGTTGATATGTGAAACCCTTGAATTATTGGTGATAATTTTAAAAAAATACATTGAGTGAATTAATATAACATGATTATAAAAAACCCCCAAATTTTACTTTTGGAATATTTTAGAAAAATTTCATTGAGATTAATGTTAACTATATGTAAAAAATCCTGTTTCATAAAAATAATTTTAAATAAAGGAATTTCAATTAAGAACATGATAACCCATGACATTTTATAACATTTTGATCAATATATAATGAAATAGATAAAATTATTATTGATTAATTCATGATATATCATCTCAATATCATGGATACACACCTTATAATAGGATGTTGGCGGATAACAGAAGATTGTTTCCAAAGACACAATATGGAGATGAAAAATCACATCAAAGATTATATCATCGTTGTTTGAATTAATTAATCATGTGATTATGTATAATTATTATCAAAAAATAATTTTTAAATGAAAAATAAAACAATAATAGGTAATTTCATTCATAATAATGGAAAAATATAGACAATGGAGTATATGTATATTCCGAGGAAATAGAATTAATTTACGAAACCACTTATCTTCGGTCCTCAAATGATAAATATATTCTTTAACACATTCATAATAAACATATATTAATTATTTACTTATCTAAACACATTATCCATGTTTATATACCTATGATTAATACAATAATATCATTTACTTCAATAAAAAGTTTATATATTTAATTAGTCAAGTCAATGTTTGGTGTTATGATAAAATTAGGTTAAAAATTGAAACATGAAATTGTTAGGTTTCTCATAGTCATTGGGGTCCCTATTTCATTATCTATATAACATCAATAATAATATAATTACCATTTTTACATCAAATAAATTGATTTAATACTCCATTAAAATATGACATAAAAATGATGTTTATTTCTTCATGTAGATAGTATTCTAAACATATATGTGGATGATTTTACCATTTTCATAAAAATGATAATATAATATGGTAGAGTTATTATTTAAATAAAGAAACAAAAAATATTTCATCAATATCACATTTAAATATTAAATACACCATAGAAAATAGTTATTGAAGGTAGTGATGGAAATTAATCATATTACTACATAGGGGTGGTAGTCCACACATATGAACACGTTGTACTTCAATTTCATATTTTATGGAAAAGTAGAATGATAATGGTTCTAAAATAAATTTAATAAAATTTAAATATATTAGATATAATAATTTTATTATATTTTATTTTTTAATTTATAATTTCATTAGGTAAAAAATAAGTAAAGAGAAAGCTATTTGTTAATATAATTTCCTCTTCTTTGGGAGGCCCCTATTGCATTTCTTATTATGGATTATAGGGATGGTATTTTGAAGAGAATAGCACACATAGTACTTGTATATGATTTTTTAGAAGATTAATTATAGGTCCTTATAAATTATTTTTTTTGAATGTGGTCTTTGGGATTAATAAAGCCTGGTGTTCCTTTTGTAATGATGGAAATGGAAAACCATTAATTACATAAAATATTTAAATGTAATAAGTTATTTTCACGTTTATATAGATCAATGTTGATATAATAAAAATTTATGATAAAAATAATCTTAAATAATCCCATCCTCTAAACATTTTACATGTTTTGGTGATCTTTTAACCATTATGTATCGGTTTTGACCTCCATATTATCATTTAATTATAACCATTATATAATTTTATTTCTTTTTACAGGTCAATAAATATAATAAAAAATGAAAATTGTTCCATAATTGGATTGGGGTTGATATTATTACCCAAAACCAATTAACATGAAAAAATATATGATTTTATGAATATTAAATAATTCAATACATTATTATTTAACATAAGATAAGATTAGATTCATTTTTTGGACTATTGAAATATTTTCACATAAAAGAGATCACGATATAAATTTAATATGAATATAATCGTTTAACAGAACACTAAAAAGTGGTATTTATCAAAAATATTCATTAATCATAATAATTAATTCTAATTGTGTTACATGATATATTTTATAAATAATTATTTTTTTATTATTCAAACATCAACCATGTTAGTGTTATATAAGAATTTACAGTAATTAATCAAAAAATAAAAAAACTATTTCCATGGTTATAAAATTAATTAGATTTCAAAATTATCATTTATATCCAATACCAAAATATTTTTTATCAAAATGAAAATATATTATATATATTTAAACCAGGAGAACGTAAATTTTATTTATTCCTTACATAAAATAATTTAGAGGCCATTATCCAAATAAATTAGAAAGAAATTACATAATAGATAATATTATTAATGTTGAAAGAAACATATCTAATGAAATAAATGATTGTTTATTAGATATCTATATTCCATATATCATAAGTTTATCCTAAATTTACACATTTTACCCTTACTGGAGAGTAAAATATTTTCCATTTTTGTACTTCATAGAAAATAAAAAATAAATGAGGACTATTTATGAAAATATAAAATCATGATTCCAAATATAAAAAAAATTATGAAGATACATTTTTTAAATGTTATAAAAACTAATTTATAATTAAATTTGGAATACACAATACAAATAAATTTTGAGAAAAATATTTTTTGAGGAAACAAATGACCTTATACCAAAACCATGTATAATGTTAATTAAAATGTAATTAAATATATTACAAGTAATTACAATGAGAATTTTACTATTTCAAGATAAAATAAAATAAATTAATTATACTTTTAATTTAATTAATCAAAATAAACAAATTACTATTTTAATAAAGTTATTATTTTCATTATTCCTTAAAAATATATATTTTTTAAAAATTAAAAAATTAATAATTAGATAATATTAATATATTAATTTTTTATTTTTTATTTATTTACTCAAATTCAATGTCTATAAAATAGTATAAATTAATTATAATTTTCATTCCCAATAAAGAAATAATAAAATTATTGAAAAATCATATTTTTAAAGAATAAAATGACTTTATTAAAAATTGTGCAGTTATTTATTATGAATTAATAAATAAGTTTGAATAAAAGAAAACCTTTATACATATTTTTCAAAATTTACTTATTCTTTTCCGTAGAACCAATTTATTGATTTAGTCATAATGGTCAACATGAAATAGTATATCGCAACTATTATAATGACCATTGTTTCATATTAAGAAAGACATCAACAATATTATTTTTTATAATAAATTATTTAAGTGTCAAAGGTTACGAGTACCCATATATATATACATGTTTTTAATAATTATGTTATTATTCTATGTGTTATTTAGTTAGTTTTCTAATGTGAGGATGGTGAAATTATAGTATACCTATTTACATGGGGAGTTTGATTCATTTATTTATACATCAATAATTAGATTTTTTTTAAAAATTTTCTCATTAGAGGTTTCAAGGAAGATCTTATTTAATATACATGTTATTCTAAACCTATATATATATTATCTATTTTATAGGACAACAATAGTTGTTTGGTGATCGAGATGGACATTACTTGTTTAATGATTTGCATACAAGATGTAAGAGATCCATCAACACTATTGAGAATTTTATCTATTTTAATTTAAATTTAAATGGTATTTAGTTATTCTTGTAAATGGACGAATAATTGGATTTCTAAATTATTTATTATTGTCAAGAGTTTTTTATGGATTTTCTCATCTTATCTCTTACTTCTAAAATCCTTATAAGTGAAATTCCACCATTTTGGGGTATTACATTCCCCCAATTGTAGTCATTAAACAGTGTCCTATTAGATGTGGCATGCAAGAACCATTATCTAAATTTATCTAATGCGGAAGTTGGAGGATTACCTATGGAAGTAAGGGGTTATGTCATTATATCTATGATACATGATATCTACTAGATGTTCCTTATAAAAGAGATTTTTTTATACTTTTACAGTGTATGAGTTAGTAATAAATGATAGATATGGTATAAATGTATCTAAAATAGGTACATTTAAAAGGCCATCTGTAACATCCCCAAATGAGAAATGGTAAAATTCATAAATTATATACCTCTTTCCAACAAGGTGGTCCTTCCTTTATATGAGCTGACATGAATAAAACAACAAAGTTAAGCATGTTTGGATCTGAGTAGTGATCAGGACGAGTGACATTCTAGGATGTTTCCCAGGGTGAGTGTGAGTAAGGAAAAAGCACACTAGAAAGGACATGTGTTGGGTTTTGTGGACTGTTATTAGTCAGATGACCCATTCGAGCTCATGAGTGGGAACCAAGGTGGGGACTAAGGGTCTACGGAGAAACTGGTGGTACCTAGTGGGCTAGGACCAGATGACTATGTTATGGCAGGGTATCTATGCTATCCATGAGTCCCAGGTTTTACATTTGGTATTAGAGGAGGAACCCAGCCTTAAGTTTGGATTCCTGGGTTGATATTTAAGACCCACAACAAGGATGTTGTGCCCTAACGGGGGTGGGGGTGAATGTAACACCCACAAATGATAAATGGTTAAATGAATAAATGATATGACTTATGTCAATAAGATTCAAATTATGTTTTTGGAGCCTACCTCATTATAACTCAACAGTTATGTGTGCATGGATTAGAGTAGTGATCCGGATTGGTGGCCTTTAGGGATTCTTCCCAGGGTGTGCGTGAGTGAGGAAAAAGAACCCTAAAAAGGATATGTGTTGTCTTGTGGGGAAAATCATTTTTCAGATTAACTATTCAGGAACGTTAGTGGTAAATATGGTGGGGACCACATGTTTGGTGGTGAACTGGTGGTACATGGCAGTCCAGGACCCGATGACCATGTTAACACGTGGTTACAATGTTGTCATTGGGACCCTGTAGTTCATTTGGTATCATAGGTGGTACCTAAAAAATAAGTGTGGTGAACTACCCAGGTTGAGATGTAGGGACCCCAACAAGGAAGTTTTTCTCTAAAGGGGTGGGTTGGGGGTTGTTTGTAACACCCTAGAACGATAAAGGGTTAAATGACTAAATGATATGACTCATGTGAACAGGGTGCGACTTCTTTTTCAGGAGCCTACTTGATTAGAACTCCACGATTATGATTCTATGGAATGGAGTTGTGATTATTATTGGTGACCTTCTTAGATGTTTTCCAGGGTGTGTGTCAGTGAGGAAAATGAACACTGTAAATGACATGTGTTGGAATATGGGTACTGTTATTAGTCAGATGACCCATTCGTGCACATGGTTAGGGCCCTGGGTGGAGACAATGTGTCTGTATAATGATCCATACTTTACATACGTTGTTAATAATTCAAAATTGAATTACACTTATTACAACATATAACAAAACCATTAATGGACCGTATAGGTATAATGTCTTTAGAAACTGGGAATCATAAACAACTGGTTCATAAATCATTTAGGTTTTCTCCCATTTATTTCATCATATCTAGAGTCCCTTTTTGGTATATCCTACTTAATATCCTTCTTCCTGGCCTGGCGAAAGAAAACATACAATAGGGTGAGATCAAATGCTCATTAAGGGTAAAAAAAAGAAATATCAATCACATTATATTCATAAAAACATAACATTTTAGAAATCAAAACCTGCAAAAGAGATCATAATTTCATAACATGGGTTAAGTCATAGTAGTGATATGTAATCCCAATAGTCATAACATAAAACATAATTCTTTGCATCATACACACATAATCATACAAAATCATATCTTAGTAGTCAAGACTCATTGACAATACTATCTTAGTAGACAATGTCCCTTTTCAAACCGGGTTTACTCCTCATTTTAGTCCTCTTTCACTGAACCGGTTTAACCTTCCATTCTAGCCATGTCTATCTCATGAGATATAAATCTTCAACCAATGTATTTGAGGGAGATATATATCCCACCAATATCAAAATTATACCATTCTTATGTGTGCCACACAATCATAAATCATACATAATTTCATAACCGATTTAATAAAAATGGAATTATTAAACATCGTGACCTAATAAAACAATTCATATATTATAAAGGAATTCATAAAAATAATTCTGTCACAACATAATCAAATCATTGTAATAAAAGGGATAGAAACAGAACCCTATATTATCTTAGATTGAAAATACTTCTGATAAAACACTTGAACTCCATTCTAGAGGAAAATATCCATTCTACTTCAAAAACATTTTTACTTTCTTAACATGTCATACAAATTTCAAATAAAATAATTTGATTAAAAATAAACATGAAAACTTGTAATGGAAACTTATTGGAAATAATGTTTTAAAAATCCATTCATTCCATATAAGTTAAGAAAACATTATTCTCGTACTTTTGTCAGAAAAGTTAAAAAGTACCTCGTACGAAAAACGACAAAAGAGTCCTATCACATATTTTACGAAAAACTCACAGAAGGGTAAAATTGGATTTAAACAGTTGTAGAAGCATATAAATATTACATATTGAGGAAATGTGGATGTGGATGATAAATTTTACCCTGTAAATTCTTAAGTATAAACAATCTTGAATAAAAATGAGACTGTGAGATTTTCCCTTACCTTTGGTCTGATTTTCTTCGTAAGTGTCCAAACCTCTTATATAATGATTTAAATAATATCATTTACTTATTCCAGAATCATACACATTGTTATGATATCGTATATGGTTATATTCTTAGCTTCTTATTAGTAATATTTCATTGAAACTTGTTATTTGGGTGTTTATTACTTTTTGTTCTTATGCGTGTTGTGTAAAATAAATTCTTATTCTTCTATTTAGGTTATTTTTACCTCATTTCCAGAATGGTATTAGTGTAATATATGTAACACCCTGACCCCAGTTACCTAGAGTCGGTGCATTATTGCGTAACATTGGAATTATCACAAAATATCAATTCTCGAAAGACCGATTAGTTTAGTAGCCTTGGAAACACTAGATACATTCATAAATGTTACATTACATCATAAATTAAAAAAACTACAATAACGTGGTCTTCATAGTCCACACTCATATCCTCTTCTGACTATCCCTGCAGGTCATTCATAAAATACTTCTTCACATCCTGGAAGATATTAAAACATTGAAAGGGGTGGATCAGATTCTTAGTAAGGATAACAATATTGTGGAAGCTTTCATAAATAAACATTAACATTTAAGTCAATGTAGAACTAAAACAAAAGCCTTTTTAAACATGAACTTCAGCATAATAAGGAAAAAAATAAAATTTAATACTGTTATTTACTTACTCACATTGATATTCTACTAGTTGAATAATCACATCCAATATCAATAACCACTTTTATAATGATAGAATACATAATGTCAGACTATCATAACCACGTAGCCAAGGCCTCGTTCCAAGACCACAAATAAGATTTTGTCAAGGACTCGTGCCAAGACACTAGTTTGTCTCATTAGACATACCGATGCATCGAGGAGCTATAGCAGGCTCTACCCGTCACATATTAAGTCCAACGCATTCCTCATATGAACATTTTTAAACATATCATAAACCATAACATAATTATATCACATAAAACATGCATAAAGAAAACATAATATTTCCACAAATCAATCACAAGATATCAATACAACACATTGATATAATAAAAACATTATCAAAACCATTTTCAATACCAAAATTAAAGAAATGTATAACATGGTATTTATTTTTCTTTTAAAAAATGTTATGGCTTATAGAGGAAGCCGAAACTCAAATAATTTTCATGGCGCCGGAGAAGTCGTTTTCGCCACATACATAAGAAAAAAACATTTTTTTTTCATTTAGTAAAAACGCTTCATATAAGAAGATTCATTTTGAATAAAAGTAAAAGTCAAGCGGTTTATACAGCGTATAAATGATAGTTGTGTATAAAACCAAATATGCCTCAATGAAAGGAGATTGAGACGAAGTCCTTACAAAGATCGTTTTTTAAATAAAATATATCTATTATATGTATTCACTATATGTACACATAATGAATGTAAAAATACAAGATAGGATATAATAATATCATGACATAATTTGAATGTAGGAGATTAACTCAAAGAACAGAATTTGGGTTAAGAAGTTCCCTTACCTTGTGTCCGACTTGACTCGATCGTTCTTTAAACTCCTGAATAATAAACTAGAGTTAATTTCTATTTTATTAATAACATTTTAAAGTTAATTATTCCTTTAATATCCCTTATTACCATGTTATGAACATTATGTAATTATTTAAGTTAATAACGGTCATTTTGTCGATCTTAGGTACTTGAGTCAAAAATAAACTTTTTACAATTACAATTTGTTCATGTGGTAAAATATAAATTATATCCATAATTATATTCATTATGTAGATATAATATACATCATATATATCCAATAAATACATTCATTTATAATATTACATAAGATTTAGAGGTAACAAATGAAATGCACCGTTCATGGAGACGGTAAGTCGTACGTACGCATGAATGCTACTCTTAGTTATATTTCCTAATTAATGGAATGGAGTTATAATTATATAAAGGTATAATTTATGTCCAGTATAATATAATGTATAATACCATTTACTCCATCCTTTATACATCCCACATATGGCATTAATGATTCAAATCACTTTTAGGGGGCGGTAGTCTGCACATCCAAAAATGAAATTATCGTGTTTACCCATAATTGTAATCTTAAAGGTATTCCATAAATTAAAAATATAGAATCATAAGAAAAAAAACATAATATATATCATATATAAAAATAATGTCATCATAATGGCCACCATTAGAGGTGTTAAAAGAATATTGAACAATCATCGTTTCATGAGGCAGTAATTCTCCACCCATAGAAACACTATGTTCTTTAACCATTTGACGAAGGTGTGTGTAAGTGTAAAAAAAATCCTTCTCATAACAACATCTTGTTATATTGAAGATACTGGTGTTGTTACAAAATAAAAATATAAAAAGAGTTTAGGGGGTTGTAGAAGAAAAATAATACATATCGACAAAAGAGAAGACATTACCTTAAAATCGGGTAACTCTTTTTGATGTGAGCCAAAGGCTTCCTTGGTAAAAATTATGCCCAAAGTGAGGCTTCTGGGAGTAATATAGGGATGTTGATAGAGTATTTTGGTAGAGTCTGTCTGAGCCAAAAGTCTTTGAAGGTGTGAATAAGGTGGTAGTGGTGGGGTCCTTTTATAAGAGGAGAGGAGGGGCACTCTTGGAATGTAATGAAATGTTATTTTATTATATAATGGGTTTCATATTTTAAAGGTCCCACACTTATATATTTCGAGGATATGGTGATAAGGGTTCGAAATATTATTATCAAATAGGATTTGGACAAGTGTAATTCTTATATTTTACATTACCCTTCCATTTTATTAGAATCGTTAATTAATGAAGTAATCGATGCATCATCATGGTGTCATAAATAATTTGATTTATATAATGTGAAAAAATTATAAAACAAATATCATGATGTAGGATATATTTTTATCATTATAATGAATATTTATAGTCAAAAATATGACTTGTATAACCCAATTTACAAATTGTTTTAGTAAAACAACTCATGTTTGTGACATTTTTATTTTAACATTAAATAAAACGTTTTTAATGTCATTTTCCTACCAAGGTGGCTCCATGGGGTCTCCAAGTTGACCAATGGATTGTCTTGGTCGGATATGACTTATAAAATAGGGGTAAGATAGGTGTAAGGGTATTTTCATATTTTTATAACATCATTTTTACCTTAAATTTCACTAATTACCTTTAATCGCGATTAATTAAACATAAAAGTTACTATTCACCAAAAAATTATTTTTATCCCATTGAACCAAAATTTACATCCTAATAACAACCATGTATGTAGGAGTTTTGAAAATCATACCACATAAGTGGTAATATTTCATTTAAACGAAAAATCAGTTTTTTAACTACCACTTAGTGGTTTCACTATTCATAAAAAATTAATGTTTTTCAGAACAATGCCAAAATTTCACCCTAAGATATAATTGATATTCTGATTTCAAAAATGATGTCTATTTTAAAAAATTCCTAACATATAAGTTTCATTAATTAATTTTATAATTAAATCTCACTGTCACAACAAAAAGCGTGTTTTTCAGAAACAATATATATCAAAAGATTGGCAATTGTTTATGTCCATTTTCAAATTGAAATTAATTATAATGACCATCATTGGATAAAATGGTAAAAATATATTATAATTATATTTTGAAACCACTGAATAGTATAATTTATCACTATAAATTATTTTTATTAAAAATGTTGTTTTATAGTGTTTTTCACTATTCATAAAAAATTGGAAGTTCATAGAAAAATACCAAAAATTCAACATAGGATAATTTTGATATTCCAAATCCAAAAATGAAGTCCATATTGAATGATAAAATTTATAAAATTTCAAAAAGTATGTATTACTATTCATAACAGCTACTTTGATTGGTCGCGGTGTGTTAGAACTCAAACTTACGTACAATGAATGCTATTACCTTATTGAAAGAGAAGTGTATAATGGAAGATTGTGGTGTTACATTCTCCCCTCCTTCAATAAATTGCGTCCTCGCAATTTGAAATTTTTTTTTGAAAATAAACGGATGATAATAGAAAATACCTTTTTGGATAACCCACATCAGAAATAAGGTTAATAAAAATATAACTTTAAAAGAAAGAGAGAGAAGTACAAAGGTCACCCGAGATAGCCCATACTAGGATTCTATGAAAATATGGATATGGAGGAGAAACAAACCATCAAGGTTTGATGGAGAGTTATATAAAACATGATTAGGAAAAAGTTAACCATAATAAAATCACAAACATGTGACTGGTTAAATAATCATTGATTCCCCAGATGGAAAAGTTAACCGACAACATTTTTGTTTTAAGTTACCTTTCATAAAGTTGAGAAATTTATTTAAGGGATTTACTAAGAATGTAAGGAAATATACTTACTTGTCATGTAGACTTTCATTCTTTAATAAATGTTTACCACAAACCCATCCTTCACTCAAAAAGTTATTAGAACTCAAAAATATTATATTTGTCTTATTCGTACATGGTTCCAAATATTAACACTTACTATTTTGATTGGGAAAACTATTTTGTAATAACCAGGGACTTCCTGTAGTCTAGTGGTAGGTAATAAATGCCCGTCGCACTATGGTTATGGGTACGATTCCTGCAGCTTTATCCGACATGACGGGATATCCGCCAACCTGTAGGTTGTCCTTTTCCTAAAACATTAGTATTATAATATTCCAAAAATAATATTCAGAAATGTTTTAACCATAAAAAATATAATCCAAATTTCAACTTAATACATTCCAACCTTTATAATTATCAAACATACCTCTGTCCATACTTTCACTAAAAGGTCTCTAAATTCCAAAATCAATTCATCATATTCCCCAAACAAAGTAAAGTTTCTCTTATTGTCACATACTAAAATAGGATTACCTTCATAATATTAAAATCTTAATGAAAACAACAAGTGCTGGAGTACAATCCTTATATATATCACATTATTCATATAACCAAAATATAATCCTTGAGTCTAAAAGCACCAGTACATTTATTATTCCACTTCAACTGTAGTAACATCATAAGATTGGCCTTGATCCCTTGGCCTTTTCTGAGGTAAGTTTCCTTGACGCTTTAGACATTTATTTGCATAATTCCCCATTTCTCTACAATTGTAGCACTCAACATTGATAGCCTCTTTCTTTCCCTTGCAATCACGAGCCTAGTGGCCTTTTTCTCCACATTTATAACAAACTCCCATTCCTTTTAGGGATGTACCGGGGTGATTCTTCCCACAATTATCGCATAATGGAAAATCCTTCTTTCCCTTTTTCCCATTATCGGTCTCTTGTTCCACCGTTCTCTTCTTTTCTTGCTTTACTTTTTTATCATAAGACTTAGAGAATTTTTTTCTGTCTTGATATCACACAAGACTATATCTTTGTATGTTGAGAAGGATTTCCACACTAATGCTCGTCGGAGAAAAGGTTTTAACCCATCAAAAAAACGGTCAATATTACTTCTTGGGTTACGTATATAATCTGCTGCATGCCTCGCTAACCTTGTGAAGTTTTCCTCATACTTTGCGACATTCTCATCCTCCTTTTGACTCAGACTCATAAATTTCCTTTCCATATCTGCTCGATGGTCATGTGGAAAGTATTTTTCTATTAAAATCCCTTTTAACTCCCTCCATTCAATATTTAATACCTCATCATCTTCCTTTGTGTTTTGAATCAATGACCACCACTGACCAGTATCTCCAGTGAGGCGGTAAACTGCCATGACAACCTTCTCCCTTTCGCTACTCCACAAGGCCTAGAATATTTTTTCTAAGGAGTTTATCCACTGCTCAGCTACTAATGCATTTGTACCCACATTAAATGTTGGCAGTTTTTGCCTCATGAATCGGTCTAACATTGATCATCCACGTTGCGGATCAGGGTGCACTATACAAGTAAGGTTATTATTCATAACCTGAGTGAGTTGTACCAGTATGGTAATAAGTTGATCAGCACAAGTTGTATCTCCAGATCCGCAATAATTATCTTGAGCAGGAGGGCAATCCCTACACGGAGTGCATGCATTGATACAGTTTACATTCCTTCCACTAGGAACCATTTCAAAACAATGGAATAAACTAGATCAGTTTATGAATCAAAATACATAATTCCATACTTGTAAAACACTTAACCTAAATTAAACTATTTATGGATATAATCCATAATAAAAAAATGTTTTCTTTGAGGATATATATACTCATAACCCTTCATAGTGGTTTGTAAATAAAATGAGAATTATCCTAGGCATATCCCCCAGGAGTGTCGTACCCAAGAGTGCAGCAAGGCCCATTGTCATGCACCAGTTCTCGTTCGAGTCTAGCTCAATGTATTGTTTTCATGTTTTACCCCTAGGTACATCTGTGACAGAGCCTCCTCTACCTGCTCATATCCAGAAAGGGATGTATTGCTCGGAAAACTCACAAAATCTCTATAATACCAAAATTCTAGGAAGATCTTCTATAATAATCCTCAAAGTATATTTTTGGGCTATGTGCTCCTATCAGAGTTTATCTTAATCTAGCTTACAAGGTTAGTACTAAACTGCCTCTTATACCAACTTCATCGCCTTGACCCCAGTTACCCAGAGTCGGTGCATTATTGAGTAACATTGGCATGATCACAAAAGATCAAGTTTCCAAAGACCGATTAGTTTAGTAGCCCTGAAAGCACTAGATACATTCATAAATGTTACATTACATCATAAAGTAAAATAACTACAATAACATGGTCTTCATAGTCCACACTCATATCCTCTTCTGACTATCCCTGCAGGTCATTCATAAAATACTTGTTCACATCCTGGAAAATATTATAACACTGAAAGAGGTGAGCTCAGATGCTCAGTAAGGATAAAAATATTGCGGAAGCTTTCATAAATAAACATTATCATTTAAATGAATGTATAACTAAATCAAAAGCCTTTTTAAACTTGAACTTCAGCATAATATAGAAAAAAATAAAATTAAATAATGTCATTTACTTACTCACATGGATATTCTACTTGTTGAATAATCACATGAAATATCAATAACCACTTTCATAATGATGGAATGCATAATTCCAGACTATCATAACCACGTAGCCAAGGCCTCCTGCCAAGACCACAAATAAGATTTTGTTAAGGCCTCTTTCAAAGACATTAGTTTGTCTCATGAGACATACCGATGCATCGAGGAGCTATAGCGGGCTCCACCCGTCACTTATTAAGTCCAATGCATTCCTCATATGAACAAGTTTAAACATATCTTAAACCATAACATAATTGTATCACATAAAAAATGCATAAAGGAAACATAATATTTCCACACTTCAATCACAAGATATCAATACAACACATTGATATAATAAAAACTTTATCAAAACCATTTTCAAGACCAAAATAAAAGAAAAGGAAAACATGGTATTTATTTTTATTTTAAAAAAGGTTATGGCTTATAGTGGAAGCTGAAACTCAAATAATAGTCACGGCGGCGGAGAAGTCGTTTTCTCCACATACATAAGAAAAAAACATTCCTTTTTGTCTTTTAGTAAAAACGCTTCGTATAAAAAGATTCCTATTGAATAAAATTAAAATTAAAGGGGTTTATACACCGTATAAATGATAGTTGTGTATAAAAACAAATATGACTCAATGAAATGAGATTGAGACAAAGTCCTTACAAAGATCATTTTTTAAATAAAATATATCTATTATGTGTATTCACTATAAGTACACATAATGAAAGTACAAATACAAGATAGGATATAATAATATCATGACATAATTTGAAAGTAGGAGATTAACCCAAAGAACAGAAATTGGGTTAAGAATTACCTTTACATCGTGTCCGACTTGACTCGATAGTTATTTAACCTCCTGAATAATAATCTAGAGTTAATTTCTATTTTCTTAAGAACCTTTTTCAAGTTAATTATTCCTTTTATATCAATTATTACCATGTATGAACATTATGTAATTATTTAAGTTAATAACGGTCGTTTTGTCTATCTTAGGTACTTGAGTCAAAAATAAACTTCTTATAATTACACTTTGTTCATGTGGTAAAATATCCATTATATCCATAATTATATTCAGGATGTAGATATCATATACATCATATATATCCAATATATACATTCATTTATAATATTACATAACATTTAGAGGTTAGAAATGAAATGCACCATTCATGGAGACGGTAAGCCGTACATAGGCATGAACGCTACATTCATTTCTATTTCATATTTAATGGAATGAAGTTATAATTATATAAAGGTATAATATAATTCCAGTATAATATATTGTATAATACCATATACTCCATCCTTTATACATCCCACATATGGCATTAACGATTCAAATCACTTTGAGGGGGCGGTAGTCCGCACTTCCTAAAATGAAATTATCACGTTTACCCATAATGGAAATCATAAAGGTATGCCATAAATAAAAAATACAGAATCATAAGGAAAAAAACATAATATATATCATATATAAAAATATTTTCATCATAATGGCCACCATTATAGGTTTTAAAAGAATATTGAACAATCATCCTTTCATGAGACAGTAATTATCCACCCACAAAAATAGTATGTTCTTTAACCATTTGACGAAGGTGTGTGTAAGTGTAAATAAAATACTTCTCATAACAACATCCTAGTATATTTAAGATACTTTTATTGTTACAAAATAAAAGGATAAAAAGATTTTAGGGGGTTGGAGAAGCAAAATAAAACAAAACGATAGAAGAGAAGACATTACCTTAAAATCGGGTAACTCTTTTTGATTTGAGCCAAAGGCTTCCTTGGGAAGAATTCTGCCCAAAGTAAGGCTTCTAGGAGTAAGAGAGAGAAGTTGAGAGAGTATTTTGGCAGATTTTGGCCGAGCCAAAAGGCATTGAAGGTGTGAATAAGGTGGTAGTGGTGGGAGCCTTTTATAAAGGAGAGGAGGGGCACTCTTGGAAAGTAATGAAATGTTACTTTATTATAAAATGAGGTTTGGATTTTAAAGGTCCCACACTTATATATTCGAGGATAAGGTGATAAGGGTCCGAAATCTACTCATAAAATAGGCTTTGGAAATGTTTAATACTTATATTTTACATTATCCTTCCATTTTATTAAAATCGTTAATTAATGTGATAATCACTGCATCATCATGGTGTCATAAATAATTTAATTTATTTAATGTTTAAAAATTATAAAACAACTATCATGATGTAGGAAATATTTTTAACTTTCTAATTAATATTTATATTCAAAAAATATGACTTGTATAACCCCATTTAAAAATTATTTTAGTAAAACAAGTCATGTTTATGTCATTTTTATTTTAACATTAAATAAAAGGTTTTTAATGTCATTTTCCTTCCAAAGTGGCTCCATGTGGTCCACAAGTTGACCCATGGATTTTCTTGGTCGGCCATGACTTATGCAATAGGGGTAGGACAAGTGTATGTGTATTTTCATATTTTTATAATATCATTTTTATCTTAAATTTCACGAATTACCTTTAATCGCGATTAATTAAACTTAAAAGATAATATTCACCAAAAATTATTTTTATCCCGTTGAACCACATTTTACATCCTACTGACAACCGTGTATGTCAGATTTTTGAAAATCAAATCACTGAAGTGGTAATATTTCATTTAAATGAAAAATCAGTTTTTTAAACTACCACTTAGTGGTTTCACTATTCATCAAAAATTGAAGTTTTTCAGAACAATGTCAAAATTTCACCCTAAGCTATAATTGATATTCTGAATTCAAAAATGATGTCTATTTTACAAAATTCCAAACATATAAGTCGCATTAATTAATTTTATAATTAAATCCCGCTGTCACAACAAATAGCGTGTTTTTCAAAAACAATATATATCAAAAGATTGGAAATTGTTTATATCCAATTTCAGAGTGAAATTCATTCTAATGAACACCATTGGATAAAATAGTAAAACTATATTATAATTATACTTTAAAAACACTCAATAGTATAATTTATCACTATAAATTATTTTTATTAAAATAGTTGTTTTTAAGTATTTTTCACTGTTCATAAAAAATTGGAAGTTCTCAAAAAAATACCAAAAAGTCAACATAGGATAATTTCAATATTCCAAATCCAAAAATGAAGTCCATATTTAAAGATAAAATTTATAAAATTTCAAAAAGTATGTTTTACTATTCATAACGACTACTTTGATTGGTCGCGGTGTGTTAGAACTCAAACTTGCGTACAATGGAATCTATTTCCTTATTGAAAGAGAAGCGTATCATGGAAGATCGGGGTGTTACAATATATATTATATTTATTCACTCAATTCATTTATGTAATCATTATGCAATGAAAATCATGTAGAACGAGTCGCATCACATCGTGGAGACGGTATTCCGTACGTACGCACGAGCGATGATATCATTCCCATGATCGTTGTATTGTATTGGAGTGTATGTATAATATTTTAGAATCAATATCACATTAAAATAATCATATATAGTTATTATTTACACCATTATACCCATCCAAGTATGTTGGTGGTGGAAAATAGATTTTACCACGGCGTGGAGATGGTATTCCGTACGTACGCACGCGCGGTGATTTCGTTTTCCTTAGGATGGATAGATGATGAAATAGAGATGTTTAATATTTATAATAACATATAAGTATATGAGTGATACTGATGTTATTACTTCATAATGAAACAACTAAAGAAGAAGAAGTGAAAGAAGAAATAAAGTTGAAAGAATTGGTAATGGACAGTACCTCTTCTTTGAAGCGGCTCTTTGAGACCTTCTCTTAGGGCCTTAAAATTGGTATTTGAAGAAGACAAGGACCTCTAGGATGTTTTTAGGGAAGTGGAGAAGATAATTTGGCAGGGGTTGGCCGAGCATGAAGGCTCAAAGTGGTTTGAGGAAGAGAGGGAGGAGGTGCCCTTTTATAAGGGAGGAGAGGGGCACCTTTGGAAAAACTAAAACTATTATTTTATTATAAAGTCATATTCAGATTTAAATAGCTCCAAATTTATTAATTTCTAAGCTAATGTGGGGATGGGTAGAAATATTCTCATCCAATAGAATTTAGGTAATTTTAGGTTTATATTTTAACCTTATCATTTAGATTTAACTTTATGTTAAATAATTTTACCCTTACCATGTCTTCTTGTTTTCTTACACTATAAGGTTAATACACATACTATAATATGCCAAAAGAACCCCAAGTTGTTTATTATTAATAGATATAATCTTATATAAGACATTTGGATGAAACTTATATTTTTTGGAATAAAATATAAATTAATAATATAATATTTGTTTTAAAAACTATTTTATATCAATTTTGACACTATTTGGTAATTGATTTTTGTGAAACTCATAACAAGATTGATTAGTTCTAAAAAAGATAAATAAATAATTAATAACATTTCATATTAACATATAAAATTATTGAAATTCATAAAAAGTCTCAAATTACATTTATCTGTGTATTTATAACATCAATTATGTCAATATTTCATTAATAAAACAATTACTCATCATCTTTGTGTCATAAATAAATTAAATTATATAATGTTTAAAAATTATAAATAATATAAAATTATGTATGAAATTGTTTTATATTTATAATAAATACTTATAGTCGAATTTATCTTATGTATAACCCTATAATAAAAATGATTTACCTATTAAACATTGATTTTAACTATTTTAACTCTTCTTTAAATAAATTAATATTAAATGTCCTAATCCAACCCAAGTTTCCCTAAATGGTCATATTTGATTCAAAAGGTTTTTTTTGGTCGAATTAAACTTATCCAATATAATTAGGACATGTTTCAGGATAATAATAATATCATTTTTTCCATTAATTAACCTATTTACTTTTAACAGTGGTAAAAAAAGTTAAAAGTTACTATTCACCAAAAAATATTTCATCTCATTGAACCAAATTTTACACACTGAAATCAACCATGTCTCTCAGATTTTTTAAATTCCACCAATAGAAGCAGTAAATATTAAGTTTTATGTGAATTTGGAAATTCCCTTAGAAGGTGGGTAAAAGTTAGTGAAAAGTTCAATAAAATATTTTTATATTTAAAATTATTATAAAATGACTCCAATGAATTCCATTTATCATATATAGGTATTATGTATCAATTTTGACATAAAATAAATTTAAATAAAATAAATAATTATTTAAATAAAAAGGTGGTTTTTAAATAGTAACACAGTGTTTTCACTATTCATCAAAAATTTAAAGTTTCCAGAGAAATACCAAAATTTTTCCATAGGATAATTTCGATATTTCAAATCCAAAAATGGAGTCCGTTTTGAAAAGTAAAAATTTCAAAATTTCAAAAAGTGGGTATTACTATTCATAATTTCTTGTTTAAATAATATTTTAATAGCATATCTTTTTTTTGTGAAACTCGGTATTGCGTACGATGCAAGCTATCGAGGAAGGTCGCAATTGTGTGTGAAGCTAGCCAAGATAGTGTTGTGTGTAGTGAAAGATTCCTTTGATGATTTATATAACATAAAAACAAAATATTTCTCATAAAATAATTGGATGTTACATTCTACTCGCCTTTAAATGAATTTCTCCCTTAAAATTCGTCACTTTGTAACAAACAGATGAGGATACCTCTCCCTCACCATATCCTTAAGCTCCTATGTAGGTTCATCTAATTGGTGGTTCCTTCATAAAACATTCACCAAGCTAGTGGTCTTGTTCCGTAGGACATTTTCACTCTGATCAAAAATCTCTATCGGCTATTCTTCATTGGAAAGAACTTGTTCCAACGGTACAACTTCTGAGCTGAGTACATGTGAAGGATCAGGTATGTAATTTTTCAGGAGAGATACATGGAACACATCGTGAACTTGAGAAAGATTTGGTGGAAGCGCCAATCGGTATGCTACCTTCCCAACACGATCCAGTATTTCGAAAGGACCGATATTCCTAGAGCCCAACTTTCCCTTCTTTCCAAATCCCATTACTCTCCTCTAAGGAGATATTCGTAAGAACACTTTATCACCCACTTCAAACTATATGTCTTTTCTTCGGTTGTTGGCATAAATTTTTTGTCGACTCTGAGCTACTGTTATGTGTTGTTGAATAGACACGACCTTTTCTCCCATATCATCAACAAGATGAGGTCCTAATAGCTTTCTTTCCCTAACTTCATTCCAGCAAGTTGGAGTCCTACATTTCATTCCATAGAGAGCTTCATAAGTAGCAATATGAATATTGGAGTGAAAGCTATTATTATAAGAAAATCCCACCAGAGGCAGGTGTTGATCCCAACCACCTTTGAAATCCATAGAGCAAGCTCTCAACATATCTTCTAGAGTTTGAATTTTCCTCTCAGACTGATCGTCTGTCTGAGGATGATTAGCAGTGTTGAAACTCAACTCTGTATCTAGAGTATGCTAAAGTCTTCGCCAGAGCATTGAGGTAAACCTCAGATCCTAATTAGATATAAAACCAGAAGTGAAGCTAGAATATTTTCAAAAAAAATTCTTATTTTATAAATACAATGGTGGCCTAGAGTAGAAGATATTATTCACTTGAGATCGGGTAATAATTCATAAAGATCCTAGATATAGGTTTTTTTATTAGGATGTATTGAGGACTGAATCACTTAAAAACATGTATATCCCTGAAAGATAATGATGAAAGGGACATGATAAATGAATTTGGAACATGTACATAGAATTTAGATTTTGTAAATAAAAATAAAAGATAATTTCATTTTGGTAAAAAGGAAGATAAGGCCACTACTTGTTTCTCACAATGAGTTTGGATCATGTGAGCATATGATTAGTGGTAAGGATTATCCTATGAAAATAAGTTATAGAGAAGTATGGTGGACCAAAAAAACATATAAAAATAAATAAAATTGTCCCTAAATATGGACTGAGCTGGATTGGTACATGGAATGTTAAAACTACATGTGGCCTTATTCCTGCCTTTTAAGGACTCTTAGTGAAACACGAATTTGGAATCCCAACTCAACCATCATCGTTAATAAAAAATAACAAATTCCCTCAATGGTCCTTGCACATCGAGAAAACATTTTTAGGGAACATTAAGTACTAAATGTGGATTGATTGTTTATCTCACATGATACATAGTGACACCCTTATTTGGAATCCTAGTCCACCCACCATCAAAAGAAATTACACTTTTCCCCAAACATTGGTTAGACTTGTACTGGGATCCCATGAATGGTCCTGATCTCATGAAAATAAACTATGAAATTCTTAGAGAGTTATGTGTGGTTTAGTCCTCAGTGATACAAGATTCCAAGAATTCCCACCACTAATGAGAATTCAAAAGATCCTACATCCCTCTCTATATATGAGTCTGATCTATGAAAATTTCATATAGTTTGCATGTAATCACTATTTGGATATTTCTCACATTACTAGGATCATCTAACCTGTTTTTTATGCTCCATACACCGGGAAAATATGGATCCCCATAATCATTCAATCCCATCTGATATGGAAGGACAGTGTCCTAAAGAAACCTTATCATTACTATTCTCAACAAGCCCTGGTGGCTCTGCATATTTTCCCACCACAAATGGTTGTTAATCAAAGGATAATTCATCCCTATGAGAGTCATCTCCAATATGAGTATGTCCAATGACTTCCAAGCCTCGCTTCATATCTACTAATTATATATTACATCAGGATCATGGTTTACACCTTCTATCATCACTAACGTCTACAAAATGTCGAAACACCGTGATTGTGATTTACTCAAAACTATTAAAGATCTTTATGGTAACAAAATCGTCCAAACTGCATGACTCTAAACATCACAGTATCATGTACTCACCTCACTAAACTAAAAATAGTGTCCAAAATATTCCTCACTGTAGGAATCTAAACTTCACAGTATCATATCGTCACCGCACGACACTAAACTACAAGTCCAAAATCGTCCCCACTGGATTACTCTAAACATCACATTATCATTTCTTCACTGAACGACACTAAATTTGAAAGCCAAAATAATCCTTGTTGTATGGCGTTAACTACCTAGAATTGAAAAAAACCTGAAGATACCTCTAATATTTTTTTTCTACTCTTAGAAAATGACACAAAATCCTTGTAATTCCTTGTGTATCAAACCAAGCATGGTTCACATTATCTTAGTGATCTTAGTAAGAGATACACTGCAAAATATGGAATAGAAACTGAGGAATTTTTTTCTATCAACACGACCCTAAATGTAATGTCATGGTTCCCTCTTATAAGTTGAACCCCACATCTTGGCCTTGTTATGTAAAAAGACTATGTATCCCAAAGATGGAAATAATTCCTCACCCTATGTACAAGTCATGTCTACGTAAGAGATACCCGATTCCATGAGTAAATCACAACCCAAATGTCCCCAAAATTTCTAGATACACTCCTGACATATTTTAAGAACTATACTCTGATTGATCATGAATCCACATAATCATTCATGGATATCTAAGACGTAAGGACAATGTCCTATGGAAACCTTTTTTTGACTATTCTAATCTTTCCCCGATGGCACTACATTTGATTCCCAAAAAAATTGACATCAATCAAATAAAAATTCATGCCTAGGAGAGTCCTCTCGTATAACATTATGCCCAATGGATTCATGCCTTGTTCCATCCATATTGATTCAATGTTGGTTAATGTCATGGTTTACCTTTTCCTCCCAACACACATCCTAGATATATTGGGTCATGCAGGCCCGATTTGTCTTTGTTTCCATTTGAGGTTCCTAGAGAAAACCCAATTGTATTCTTGAATTTGATCATAATTCAAATGAAGTGTGCCTCCACTCATTTCTAGGTTAATCAGAAGGTGTTTAGTTAAATTTAACTTACTGTGTTCAGGTGTTTCCCTTGTCAAAGGTTACTTACCGTATTGAAAAATTTCTCATTCTATATAATCCTACCTAGTTCAATGGAAAAGGAAGCCTAATATCCTTCAGAAACCTTTGATTGACTATGCACATCATGCCCTCGAGGTTATGCATATGTCACCTAAAAAATGGACATCAATCAAAGACAATTTCATCCTCAGGACTATCCATTACATCATTAGTATTCCCTAATAAATATTATATTCTTTCACACCATCATATTTGGAAAACTCATGGACAATAGATTACATACCTTCTTCATTCCAAATGCCCCTAAAATAAAAAAAAGACTTCTAATTAAACTAACCACACACTAACACTCCCTCATCCATGTAAAGAACATGTAAGAACAATTTTTCACTCAAAGTCAACATGAATGACCATAATGTTTTCAAACACCCCTACATAATCCAACCTCCAACTACTTCTCCTGAAATCATAATAAATGCAAAATGTTACAAATCCCACTAGGACATCAGAAATGGGAGGCAATTATCATGCGAACACCAATGATTGTCTATGAAAATCATGAACCAGTGGCACTGCATATGTTTTCCACAAAATATTGTCTTCGATCAGAGGTTAATTCATCCTCAGGATAGTCCTCTCATACCATTGTACGCCTAAAATGGTAGAAAATCCTCATGTATGCTTAATATTCAGAATTCCAGGGTCAAGAAAAATCCCCAATCCTTGTCTAAATGATATTATAACATTCTTGGATGAGGGTCTTGAATTTGTTCCCTTGCCCCATTTAAATTTGGTCAAGGCTATTCAACCGAAAACATCAGTATTATGTTTGATTGGATGGACTATGAATTTATATCACAAAAGATGCAATAAATTCCAGATGTAAATTTCAAAATGGGAGCCACTAGGATAAATTTACATTTCGATTATTTAAAAAAAACAAACAGAACATTGATCCATTAGATTAAGCCAAAATATTTTTACGATGAAACCCCAAAAAGTGAATCCTATGAAAATTCTATGTAATACCCGCTAATCTCGTACCAAGTAGGCTTATGAAATAGTTAGGGTAATAATGTAAGAGTGGTAAAATTTCCGGGGGTTTCTAATGAAATCCCAGAAATATTCAGACTATGATTGCTAATTCCCGGGGCTCAGAAAAAATTCGACCCTTGTTTGATTATTTCACATTACTGGTCTCAAATTATGGTTTAAAATTAATACCAAATTGAAATTATTTCTATATTATTATTGAATCAATCAACATAACATGGAAAGGTAGAAGAAGAGATTTTTGAAATCCAAATCAGGCCCATTGAGATCATCAACAATGGAGAAACATCCCCAATTCAGAGTCTCTCAAGAGTATTAAAAAATATTACATATCATTATTTGAGATGAGACTATAGAAAGGCTTGGATCTCCCATTCCAAAAGAAAGGAAAGTGATTACTGCATGCCATCAATAGTCTTCTCCAAAGAGGCTCTCTCCTCCGTTTTGGCCTTGACCATAGGGAAAACCATTCCAGAACAACATTAAGGACCAAAAATTTGTTGTGTATAGCTTCATAGTTGGTATATGAAGAGCCATGTTGATCCCTCAACCTTGTTGCATGGTCGTCACACTCTCGAAACACTACATCTTGGGATTTGACCAAGTAATAGGGATTCAACTCCTTGACCATCATATGGTTTAAATATTACAAAACATCTCATATGGTCTCCACCATGTTATAAGAACAATTGACCATGGCCAGTTTGTCCTTACAGGAGTCCAGGTCTACTCTAGAAATTCTATTTTGTTAAATAAGGAGGTGTAAGTGCTAATAATCAAAGCTGCTAGAACCCAGATCAATGAATAACTGATGAAATGTTTCACAGTCTTCAACAAAATTTTCTATGGGTGTCTCTAGGACAAGGTAATAAAATGGTGCAATTAATATCTTTCCATAACCTAGTTCCTTTCCGCATCACCAGTACCTTGATCCTCCACTTCCACAATGTGTTTGTATGTAGGAATCACCATCACATGAGTGGGGAGGGAACAAAGATATGTCACCCAAGCTGAGAGAATCAATTTTCCCAAAGATGGCATAGCAACTACATCTGGATGCGGAGGACTAACCACGACTTATGGTATGATTGGTGGTACTCTTCAAGTACCAACCTCATTAATATCATTGGTAATATATGTAGTAGGGGAGTAGATTAAATCAATATTCACTATAATCGGTTGTACTAATGAAACCACTCACAGATGATTTTGACAAAGGACATAATGCCTTCTTACCACAAGGGCAGGAGAAATAGGTGTATCCATCATGGCTCCTGTAAGGATGGATGTAGAAGGTGTTTCTATTTCACTCTTCTCAGTAGAAGGAATGTGTTGTGTTATCATTGAGGAGAGGACAAGGTAGGAAAATTAAAAGGGTTTCTACAACCTCCAAACCGGTTCTTTCATCATCATGTTGGGTTAACAATACGCCTATAGTTAGGCCTATTCCAATGAAATAAATATGGCCCTAATTTTGTTAGAAAGGATAACCTCTCTAGTAACACCATCTTGCATTATCATAAGCTACAATTGGTGGAGAACCACATGAAGTCTTTATCCCCTTAATTGAATGAACAGAAGTATTTTAGTCTTTCGAAGGCATCCATATTACCTAGGAAAATGGTAGAAGAGTTATGGCTCACAAATGACTAATTGGTCTATAAGTGTAGTGAGAACCTCATACTGAATGTTGATGAGGTATGGAAATTCCTCCAAGGAATAGCCCATAACACCTCCAAATGGTCCATGAGAGGTAGGATGTTGTGCAAATTAGAAAAAAGAGGCATCATTCAACAACCCAACTACATCAATAACACTCAGAGTCCATGGGAGAATAGTTTCAAATTTGAGATGATAATGATTAATTTCAGAATGGAGAACCCTTGTGGTGTTCCAACATTCGTAAAATGGGATGTGTTCTTCCATCCAACCATACATGAATTGGAATGTTCCATTGAGATGATGTGAAGTCCTTTCATCCTGTATCTTTACCAGCAATTAATAAAGTCGGGAGAGAGTGGGGAGGGACAAATTAATGGGATGACCTTTTTCCAGTGTGGACTCTATCATAAATGTACATGCTCGAACCCTGTTATATATGTGATGGGATGAAAAAATGAATCTTCTAAAAATCATGTCGAAGAAACCTGCTAGTCAATGCTCAGGAGATAGGTCTGGTTTTCGATCATGACCTAATGTGTTATATCATCCCTCTACAAGGGTAGCACAATACGACCCTAGTGTTTGGAGAGATTGAAGGGTTGGGTGAGTTTGACTACAAAAATACCATGTATTAGGTCTGTTTGGCTTCATGATTAACCCTATCCATACCTCTAATAGGTTAACAAAGAGAACCTTGAGGGGATAATCATGTAAGCCCCCCACCATGACCAGTATACTTATTATCAAAGTGGAAATGTGGTCAGTGTCATTCCAAGAAGTAGCTAATAGGAGAAACCTATCGTACATCTCTCCTTAAAATGGTAGTCCTTCGTGCACGTATATATCCCATAGGATGATTCCCATATCCCCATGAATTATGTGGAAGGTTCTAGTGCTTGAAAACCAAAGGCTCAAAAATTCTGGAAGGATTTCTCCAGGGGAGAAGATGGAAAATTTGAATCCAACGTCACCTAATAAAATCCAACCACCTCCAACTGGTTGGGGGAATCCAATTTGTTCTGATGCACCCTGAGCGCCCAGACCCACTCAATATATAAACTTCAGTCGACCCATAGATCCCACTTGTTTCTCAACCCTCTATTCATATTTTCATTGTATACATAGATAATAGATTGGTATTCTCGAGCATCTCCCCTCTAGATTCAATCATGACACCTATGATTTCCCAGAGTCCATGATGAGAATCATAGTATGAAGACGTTCTCCAAAATCGGAGAACCGATGACCTAACGTACTGGGTAAATGTTGGCATGATCGGGAACATGAAGTTCCTACAAGAGGATGAATGTGATATCAATTTCAGCTAACAGAAGCAGGATGTCATTAGGGAGGCCAAATCCATAGAGGTAAATGTATAGATAGCAGATATTCTAGAAGCTATAACGTCAGTAAATCTATTAAAAAGTTGTCCCAAAGAATTATGTGGTCTCAAAGACGATCCTCACTATTCTGTAACAATGTTTCCCTTGCCTTATTCCATTTTATTGCATCCTATGAATAAACTATTGTTGCATACATCATAAGATCCCAAAGACGATGAACTGTTAGTCCAATAAAAAAATTGCTGCATAAAGGATATGGAATAATGTGTAAAGGACTCAAAATATGTTTGCATAAGGCTCCACATAATATTCCAAGATATCATGTGTGGTAGCCACATCTCGTGTACTACAAAGTGTTTGGAGGGACCTATCCATGTAAAACATGATATGTTGAGGTAACACTACATACAACTACTATTCGCAGATTCCTCTCAAGGCTTATAGAATTGGTAGGTGAACTATACATGATGCATTGGCACGTGGATCATTGGCCAGTGAACAATCTTTTTCATAGAAAATGGATACCATGAACCTGGGCCTTTATTAATTTCATATTAAAAAAATGTACATTAGAGCTTATGTTTATATTATTAGTTCTTTATTTTTGTTTCTCTGATCTATATTTGGTTTGTAGACAGGCTAGCTGTATAGCCTCCCTTTACCTGGAATCGAGATTCTAATTATTTATATTCCAAAAAACCATTAGAAACCAATATATAGTATGTGGACAGAGTTATGGAATGGATATCAGTACAAATTAATTAAAAATCGGTTTTCTAATGGGATTTTCCGAAGTATAATGGTAAGTAAGAGTTGAGGAAGCCGGGAAAATCAAGATCACTTTTACATCAAAATAGTACATTTTTCATTCCAAATGGAAAAAGGAAAATGAAATGGGCCCCTATATATATATATGTGGTCCCCTCTTATTGGATCCATAATTTATTGCACGAACCATTTGAGTTCAAGAAAACTTGTACATCAAAATAGTACATTTTTCATTCCAAATGGACCCTATTCTGATGGGGTGATTTTTAGGGTCCTGAAAATTTTTCAAATGGAAGAAAATACCCCCAAATTCACTTTGAGAAAGGTATAATGTACTTCTCAAAGTCTAGAAAGGTGAATGGACTCAAATTGAGTTGAAACCATTAGATGAAAATTGAAGGAATTTTAGTTTTTCAAGAATTTCAAGGGGCCTATGTACCATCACTGGGAAAGGTACGTAGACTTGCTGATTCTCAAACCAACTGGTACATGGCATTATCAGTGAATAGATGGCCCATGAGGCGAAGGTAATTAAGAAAAGTAGATTATGAACTATGTCGTGAAATTAATATTTCTCATGAATTCAATCCACATACTCTACCACAAACTGATCTGTTCGCGGAAAAAGAAAAAAATTAGGGTTCCATGAAACCATTATCGCGAATTGAGGCCTCTGTAAATACTGATTGATTGTGTCTTCTGTGTGTTAGTGTAATGCTTAATGGGCCTCCTCAAGTAGTGTTTTGTTACCAACAAATACATTTGTACTGATGCTCTATAAACGAGAGACCAATAGAAGGATGAACGAGTGATGAAAATGGATTAAAGGGGACTCAGAGGCGAGAAAAAAGAGTTTAGAGGAGAATAATTCTTATATCTTGAGTCATCATTGAAGCCCGAATCATGATCCAATCTCTCCATAGGTAATACAGGTCGCAAACCATAAAATGGGGGAATTATATTATAATAATAGAAATGCGAACCAAATTTCCTAACTAAAAATCATTTTCTTCTCACAGATGAGTTCATCACGAACAATAATCCCCTAGACTCTCCTTCAATATGGTTCCCCTTATAGTGCACCGCTATACAGAAAGAACATGGTTCCTTAGACTGCATCAGTGTGCGGATGGAAATAAAAGTGGCATGAGGAGCTACATACCACTTAGGTACATAGTTTTCTATACCCATGCATGCGTACTACATCGGTATATAGAAAAAACCTCTTCCCTCATACCACTACAGTATGAAGATCCACCCCCATCCCATATAAGAGACTAGAATATGGAAAGGGGTATTTCCAGGAATAATGTCCACCAGCAGTAGCCTTACCATTCCATTACCATCTAGTCCCCCATGATCCCTATGATAACCTATCCTACGACATCATGACAATGCCTTCTGCAAGTCCACCAAACCTATATGGTCATACCATGGAACGCACCAGCACACCTCTCTGAGTCTACATACTCATGATAAGTGAAGTCATGAAGGCTCATTTCACAATGGTTTGTGATTTGGGAATGAATATGAGTCTATATTATTATAGTATCTCAGAGTCCAACCTGGGGACACCGACATGAACATACCCATTCTATGGATTAAGGGTGACCAATTGCTTTTACATTAAATTTGGAATAGTGATCAGTCATAGGTGTTAGGTTCTGTCACTCTTTCGACAAGGAAGAAACTCCTCCCCTTTCCAGAATGTTCTCTAGGGTCCTACCACTGATGTATGTCCCCAATAATCCATGTCAGGGTCGTGTGACCTTCAATGTGATTTCACATTGAAAGGTTCATTGCCCTACACCATCTCCCATAGTTTCCCCAGCCTCTTATATCATGATCTCTCCCTCCCCCACCAATAGGGGAAGAGGCATATATATTGTTGAATCATTCACATCCTATGGTTTCTCAAACCAAGCATGACTCACTTGGGATTAGATGTTTGTGAGTATTAAAACATTTAGAAAATATGAACTATGATAACTCTAACTCCTAACCAAATTGGGATACATAAGATGCCTACAATAAGGTTTGAGCTATAAAAGGGTTCCCAGTCAAAAGGGTCCATCCAATCATGTTTCCTCAAATGGGTAGATTCTATGCATAAGCCCAACATTATCCAAACTATTTGGGTTTGGATTCCTCTCTCGAGGATATGTAGGAATACCTTTTTATGGGAAAAATACCAACATCAAGTCACATTCCACCCCATTGGATGAAAAAAAACTCAACAGAGCCATATTATATGGCTCAAATCAGCATCACCTCCATAGAATCAACTCTTGGCATACCTACGATGATCTTGCAAACCATGGGTACCCCGTGGAACCACTCATCGGGAATGAACCAAGGATTCAAGAAAATATGACCAGGACATAAATCTATAAGAGAGCCCATAAACAGGATAAAATACTCTCATGGAAGGGTGTAGTGAGCCTGACCTCCCAACCACTTGATTAATGGAGTCCTAAAGTATCATTGGCCAAATCATATGGCAATGATTTCTTTACATTGGAATAAACTTCCCTGAATCACAGATACTGGGACCATTGGCCATCTTTGGCTCCACCAATAAAATCGTTGGAGACCATATAAGGAAGTTATATTTGGGAAGGACCAGTTTCACAAGTGCTTGACCCATGTGTAATCGCTTGCTGGGACCCATAGTTCCCACAAGGATAATCTGACCTTCTTAAGAGGATAATGTCACCGAACAGGTCGTAACAGAAGGATTGGTGAGTTCGACGAGAACTTGACTATATAAAAAAAGGGACAGGTGACAATACTCATCATGCCATTTTTACACCACCCAAGAAAATGTGCCTCCTCAGAGCTGGAACAACCATAGTGGAAGAGTTTTGATATAAAAAAATTCATAATATTGGATGTGATGTCAGAAATATCCAATTGGTATTCTGTACTAATGGAATGAATCCATATTAGTTCCTCAATAGGCATTATATATCATTACCTTTTTTATGGTAGTTTACAATTTGTCCGTACATCTATGTATAAATAGAATACATTTTTTGATGAGCTTAATGATTTCATGACCAAAACAACCCAGAATTTATTTTGATGTATATCTTTCATAATTGATTTATGATTTAAAACTTCTATGTCAGGAAGTTTTTAATTTATCTTAAGCAAAATTAAATAGTTTTTTCATTTGTGTGCTATGATAATGCTTACTATAAATGAAATTCCTATATATGGAAACATTTCTAAATATTTTTTTGAGGGACATAAACCATGTCTAATTTTTGAAGAAAAAACTTCATATTATCAATTACAGAATTGGGGAAGGACAATGTACATGGGATATCAATGATTTTTTTTGAATTGGTCATCCATATAATAGATTGAATAAAAATAATTTAATTATTTTAAACAATACAACCATCTCCCTCGCCCTTTTTTAGTTGAAGCATATTATGACATGGTGAACATTATTTATTTTAATTTTGAAAAGAAAATTTGTTCCGGACATCAATGAAATATCTGGAAGAGGTATTCTATTTTTCTAAACTACCATATTAGAGTTTTTTATAGACAAACAGAACATTGATGTTATGAATGCTGTGAAAATATATGTGACATTTTGATTGGAAATATGATAGACATAAAAGTACAAACAAATAATGGATTTGATGCTAGATTGGAATTGATATTAATGAGAGTATATTTGCAACTAGCTCTCACTGTGAAAAGAAATAGAAAATATTTACCTCCGTCTTGTCACACCTTAAGATAGATCAAAATGATTAATTTTTTTCGGCATCTTCCTGGTATTAAAGTACACAATGGTTTTTCTTCAAATGTGAATAATTTAGTGTCATTAATGGTTTATAAATTAATCAGTATGAAATCTCATCATTTTCCATGTATTGATGAAACTGTTTCTACAAGTAACATTGAGTGTTAAATTACTGATAACTGTCATAAACAGTATCATAAGGTTATATAATTTTTTTCAAATCTATTTTTAGAAATCTTATTCATCAAAATTTGTTAGATATGTTGTAGAATAAATAATATCTCATTTTTTGTCAACTAGAAATGTATTTCCCACCTATGTTTTTTGATATCATGGTTCATCTTCTAAATTATTTTGTGCATGAGAGAATAGTATGTGGTCCTATTAATTTAAAATGGATAAATCCTTTTGAAATATATAGGAAAATTTTGAAGGGTTTTGTTAAAAAAATTTATCGACTGAAAGAATCTATTTTTTAAAAATATGTATTGGATGATGTGATTTTGTTCTGTACAGTTTATTTTTATGAGATGGATCATTTTGGCCTCTTTATATCATGAAATATGAATGTTGATATTGAAGGTAGAGGGGTTCATAACAGAAAGTTAATGTTCATTCCACGTGATGAAGTGATGAGGGAACATTTATATATTCTGAACAACAGAGATGCGGTGCAATCATATATATCCTCATATATTGACGAATTAATGTAACGAAGTCAGAAAATACATGAATAGTGGTTAATGAATGAGCATAAGAAGATATTTGAATCATGTTTAAAAGAGAAATTCAACATAGATATATCTACATTGGAGACATTAGATTGGTTTGTAGGTGGACTATATTAATGTGATCACACATACTAATTTTGAAATTAATGTATACACTATTTACACACAAAAATATAGATGAAAAGAGTACTATTCAGAATAGGGGTGTGATGGTGTTCGCTGAAGCAGTGCATTTTCCAAGATCCAATGATAAAAACCCAATTTATACGTCAATTCCAAATTTTGGAGTTCATGAAGACATATGGGAAATTGATTATATTAAATTTCGAGTCACCAATTTTATGTGTAATTTAGATGATAGTTAGAGTGGTTTGAAACATGATGAATATGAGATTATACTAGTTGATTTGAAATTTTTTAATTATAATGTGGAACCATTTTTCATGAAGACAAATGAAATACACATATTTTATTTCATTGATCCTTCGAATGATCAGTGGACCATCATTTTTCAATGTAAAAGATACCATTTGGGTGATGAGGATGATGTTGATGATGTTATTGATTTACAAGAGACTTATTCATATATTATGCCATTTACAAGTGATTATAATGAGTATAAGACATATATAGGGAATGAAATACGAAATGATCATGATGATGGTATGTGGGAAAACACTAAATCAGTATCTTAATATTTCTGGTAAATATTGACATTTTGATTCTTTTTGTTGAAACTTATAATTGAATTCTAGTTTTTTACATTTTTTTCTTTCTCGTTTCTAAATATTAAGTATTCTAATGATATTCATGTATAGAGAATTTCATTACACATTCATTTTTCAATTCCAGATACAAATATTGGTGAGCAGTTACTGAGGTATATCTATTTATTCATATTATTAAATATTCATTAATTTATTTATTTAGTGAAAGGAAACTGTTAATTTACTAGTTTTTTATGACTACTAATTCATGCTCGGTGGGGGAGACTTCTATTGTTACTATTAAAAAAGTAGTTCTAAATTTGGTAAATGTGGAATTTCATGTTTACCGAAACAATCAGTAGCTCATGATGATGAAAAATTTCATATCTATTTTGATGATAATAATAATCCCATTGGTCCAAATGCAGTTCATTTTATAAGTTATATATCGATGCATAGATGTTACAAGATTAGTATTTTATATCCTGATTGAATGTTAGTGGATATGATGATGAGATAACAGATTTGGGAGTCTGTGATGATAAATTATATTAATTTATTATCTTTTATTTCATTTTTGAATATTCAATATTTTAAATGATATATTCAATTTATCCAATTACATATGACCGTCAATTTTATTGAATCCATGGAAATTAAAGGAAAAAAACCGCTCTTTAGAGGTGGTTTGATGAATAGATTTTAAAAAAAACTAAAAAAATTATGTTTTTTGAAAGAGATGCTTAAAACCCCATGCCTCAGGTATCAGTTTATAGATGAAGATACATAGAAGTGATTTGTTAACAGTCGACATCATGAAAATTTTAAAATATGACAATTGTTTTATATTGTAAAATTTATTATCTATTTTACTAATAATATTGTAGTTATTTTTATATAATAGGCCACCATGAGATCTCATCAAGAGAGTCAGTTGAGAAATGTATACCCTCATTCTTTATCATGAGGAGAGTATTTGTATTTAGAGTACAAAATGATTGAATAATAATATGAAACATTAATTGGTTGATCTAGTTGTGGCTGAAAAGGGGATCAACATGGTCCTCCACCCCCTTGCCATGAAAAATTGAAACAAGCAAGAAGAAGGAAAAATAAAAAATATCTTACAAAGGAAGATAAGAATGTATCTGATAAAATTGAATGTAAATATTATTTATTTGTCATCAATTTTTATATTTTATAAAATTTAAACAATAATATAAATTTTTCATTTTAATTTATTAATGAAATTACTGGGCAAGAGATACATGGATCATTTATCCTTGAGTGTCGGATAGATATCCTACCCACTTTTTATGTAATGGAGAAACACCCTAGACATGTTTGAGGATATTAAGAAGGTTTTAGTATTTAGATGGTTTTTGGTTAGAGTATGAAATCCAGAGACCCATTAATAGAATCACTAAAGCTGGAACTAAAAAATATGAAATAGTCTATGGGTGATCAAATTCAAGTAATAGTGTAAAAGTATTAGATATAAAACATGGAAAGAAAATCATAATATATGTTGCTTTCATAGGTATATTATTTATTTGTCGTCATATTTTATATTTTATATATTTTAAACACTAATATAATTTTTTCAATTTTCTGCTTAACCAGCATGCTCTCCCAAACTACCCTATTGCATCTGCCTATAGTTCCCCATATGAGTAGCCTTCCCTAGTATATTATTTATTTTTCATCAATTTTTGAATTTTATATATTAAAAACACTAATATTAATTTTTCATTTTTTATCCATCCAATCCAGCTAACCCGGACTACCCTACCCCATCTACCAAACCTACCTCATTTGAGCAGCCTTCATTGTTATATTCTTTATTTTTCATCAATTTTTCTAATTTTTAAATTATAAACACTAATATTAAATTTTCATTTTTTAACCTTCCCTTCTTTCTCACCTAGACTACCCTACCGCATCTGTATACTTTGATCCTCTACCACCTTGCTCAGACCAAAACATACATTGTGAGTTGTTTGTTGGAGATTCTCATATATATATTATTGTGTTTGCTCTAATGTATTTTTGGGAGGATATTATATATAAAATACCTATGAAGATGGGTCAGGTTAGAGAATTTGTACTCGATCTTATAGATCATAATGTTCTACATCCTTTTTCTATCAAGGAGGTTACCAATGCTAGGGATTGTCTTGGTCTTTTTTTTATTTGGCCAACTGGATTGCTTCATTATATTTCACATGAAGTATGTGTTTTTGAAATATTAATTATAAATGATTCAAAATTAATTATAATGTTTTCTAACATTTCACTTATATAGGATTATCTAAATGCAAAAGAATCATAAAAATGAAACAAAATGTTCAGGAACAATTGATTGTAGATACATTAGATATTTATAATGTGATAAAAATATTATCTTAGGCATATTCTTCAGTGAATTATGTCTATGATTTTTGGATGACTACTGATATATGTGGAAGAGAATATTCATTGAGATTACTCAAAGAAGATATCATGCATATAGTTTATTATTACTAGAACATAATACATTTTTAATGCATGTTTGTTTATTTTTTATGTTAGTTTGTAGCTAACGTTATTAAAGGTGATGATATAAATATATTTTTTATGTTGGTTATAAATAAATAGTGTAATTCTATACTGGAATAAATTTTTTAGGTCAGTTATTGAATAATAAATGAAATAAACTATATTTTACACCAAATATTAAATATCTGACATAATAAAGAATGATTCTGAAAAACAAATTAACATTGGTTATTTAATATCCAACATAAAAAAAATACCATGTTGGTTATTAAATAACCGACATAAAAATATGATTTAAGGCATTTTTTTACTTTGGTTATTTAATAACTGACGTAAAAAATAATATAAAATGCTAGTTATTAAATAACTAATATAAAAATTACAATTCTGAGGAATTTTTTACATTGGTTATTTAATAACAAATGTTCAAAAAATTTACCACATCAGATATTAAATAATCAACATAAAAAACAATTGTGAATCCTTTTTTACACTCGTTATTTAGTAACCAATGTAAAAAACATTATACCACATCTGGTTTTAGATAACCAATGTGGATGACCATTATGCAAATAATTTTAAATTTCAGTTGTAAAATACATGAGACAAAAATATTTGTACTGAAAGAAAGTGAAACCATTACTCTTACCTACCGAAGCAGACTTGAAACAAGAAGAACCACACCAGAACAAGACATGAAATCCAAGTTAAACTAGATAGAAACAAGAAGTACCATAAAAAACAACCACATTTATAACAATAAAAACATACAATATCAACTAAATACAAACCTAAATCCAACTTAACAACTACGAAATACACATATACAATTACAACATTCAAAATTACATTTTACACTATAAACAATGTAATATCCCATCAATCCTATAAAATAATTTGACATTCCATATCTAATTGTTTGAAATCATTAACATTATAAGTTTGAGGGTCATCAAATATATTCAAATTAAAAGGAATTTAGTAAACATGTATAATGAATAAATTATATTAAATGTTATGGATTAGTTTATTAGGAAATCTAACATTGTCAAACCTCAAAATTGTTTCGAGTTGTAATTATTTCATACATAAATCACAACATATAATATTCAAATTATTTGATGGCTATTTTGTTTATGAAACTTATGTTTAATTAGGTTTTTCAATTGAAAATATCATTATTTATGTAATACACCCAAAAATATAAAAATTATAAATGGCTCTTTACCATTACCTTTACATATTTGTTCTTGGACATATTTTTCTTTGAGGTGTTTCTAAAGTAGGCTCATCCCATCATAGAAAATAATATTAATGAGGTAAATTTAAAATTCATTATAATATAAAAAACTATTAAAAAATTGAAACCTACTTCTCCATCATATTGTTAAAATTTTTCTGCACATCACAATGGGAGATCATTTATAATAATGTATTTTCACCCTTGAAAAAAACACATAACATCCCATGGTCTCTGATATAAAAGAAAATTTACGAATAGTGGATTTTATTTTAAATGATAGGGAACACATTGTGTGATATATGTTTTATACCTCTCACAAAAAGGAATCAACCAATACTGCATGATTATATTCTATTCAAATCATTTAGTAATATAAATTATTTTCTGTTCCCCACCCAATGAATGTGCTTCAGTAGAAATCAACTGTAGGTCCATGATTCCATATAAACATTTCTTCTCATTCTTCTCACAAATTTTATAAAGAAAACTATTAAAAACAGAAATAAGTTTACATTTTTAAAAAATCAAATGTAGTGAATGAATTTTTTTAAGACTTACATAGAAAAAAATTTCACCACATTGAATCCAAACATATCTCTAGTAAATAGATCCATGATATCATTTTTCAGAATCAACAAATCTATCGCACATCCACAAATAGGAGATTTAATTTGGAAAATATAATGATCCTCCAAAAAATTTGAATAGCTTAAAAATCTGTTAAGACTACTAGAATCATCATCTGATGTCATATCCATTTGTCTTTATGTACCATGAAAAGAATTTATTAAACATTAATGTAATCCTGTAAATAAATATAAAAATATATAATATTTCATGTTTTAAAACATAATAAATAAGAAACAATATAACATACAAATACCTCTATAGTAATGGGTCATAGATATCTAGATGGCCAAACTAAAAAGTTGGAAATACATTGTCCAACTATCATAACCACATATATAGGTAAAAATACTCAAGTGAATATATATATATAATATCTGGTACAGTAACCCTATACTTCTCTGCCTCTACCTATAGATGATGAACTATATTTCTAATATAATATATCACCCCATAAGCAACATTATGAAAGTGAGGATCATCAACATACAAATCCAAATAAATTGGATGTTGTGGTGGAGGGTGTATAAGAGTAGGATTAAAAATGGGGTCTCTAGGATGAGGAGGAGGATAAATAATGAGATCTGGGGGTGGGAAAGTGAGTGCTTTTGGTGAAGGTGGAGGATAAAATATGGGGTCTGTATGCGAAGGTGGTGGAGTGGGACCTATAGTCTAAAATTGGCTTTGAATATATATACACAGAGATAGTACCGAAAATCTGATATTTTCCTCCAACTTCACATTAAGATTATGAGTTTCTGCCTCAAAAGATTCTATTTTTTTATAAATACCCTTAATGGAAGAGGCTGAAGATCATGGAAATTCTTTTCTTACTGATACTCTTGTTAGGTTTCCTTGTACATGAAAATAGTGTTCAGGCATTTCCAATGTTGCATATAAAATATCTTGCCTCCCAATAGTAGTCAAAACCCCCTATGTTCTCTGCTTCTCATGTGAATCCTGTATGAATTAATTGAAAAATATTTTAATGTTTAAACGTATATAAGAAAGATAATTATATTAAATAAATAATACAAACATCTAACAGTATTCTCAGCTACAATCTTCAATTATTATGTAAGATATTTCCCCCTTTACCCAACCAATCCCTCTTCCATTTTTCATATCTATTTGGAGGGGATGGAGGGGAACCCTCTCAAATGATTGAAGACTCATATCAATGTTTTTGTATTTTTATTCCATTATTTGTACGTCTAAAAAATAATACTATACCTGAGATAAATTATCAGGGTATACTTTTCTAAATTGGATATCTGGATGAGATCTCCTTGTTTGATGTAAAGGAATAAAATTAAATCACTAAAAATCAAAAATAAGATTATTATTATAAGAATATTATAGAACATTATCTTTAACTTGAAAAAAATTATAATTTCTTCTACTTTAGTCAAATTCATTCCACATTTCTTCATCAATGAAAGGATATATATGGCCTGGATTGTAATTTTTCGTAGATTAAAAAAGGAAATTAGATGGGAGAGTCAATTTGAAATCCCTCCATCTCCTACTAGTCATCAATAAACATTTCTTCTTGACTCCTCATGGGTCAAAAATATCATATATCGTCTGAAAAAGATGAACGAAAATATATTATACTATAAAAACCAAAATATTAGTAAAAAATAACAAACTATCTTACCAAAATTGCCTCCCACAACTGATATAGTGTTCCTTTTCCAACAATTTTCCAATCATTATACAAAATGATTATTTTTTCTTTACACCGAGTTGATACAAAACACTAAAAAGATTTTTCATTTTGACCTATAGGAATACCATTCCCATCATACTCTATGAATATCCTTTGGTCTAGGCTACAAAAATTTTATAGTTTTGGTAAACATGTGATACCATGTTTACAAACTCTTGAGCACTTCAATTCTGTTGTGGGATTACATGATGAAGATTGGGGAACATTATGAAGATCATGTGAATGTTCCTCCCCAGATGTATGATCACGACGCTCATCTCCAAAATTAGTTGGTTGATAAACTGATGGATCTATCATTATAATTAAAATTAAAAAATGAAACATTTGTTCAAGAATATAAAAATTCAAATATACAATACTAATGTAATAAAAAAATGAAAAACTGAACTATGTTATGTAATAGTAAACATGGTAAAAAAGGTATTCATGGTAAATCATGGTACATGGTAAATATGGAATACATGGTAATGTAATTTTCATTCAACAAAATCAATAAATATTTATGTTACCTTATGGTAAACATATTAAACAATGGTAAACATGGAAAACATGGTAATGCAATTTTCATTCAACAAAATCAATAAATATATAAGTTACATAATGGTAAACCTGGTAAACTATGTTAAATATGGTAGACATGGTAAAAATGGTAAGCATTGTAATCTTGTTAATTTAATTGTCATTAAAAAAATTGAATAAATATATAAATTATGCAATTTTAAACATGGTAAACTAATCAAAAAATAAAATACACAAAATGTTTTATTGTTATTTTTAATATGCATTTTAATAATGAAAAAAACATCAATAAGTAACATTTTATGAAATTATTAAATTTAAATGAGAAATAAACATATGTTACTTCTAATATTTGAATTGTAAAAATGGATTATTTTGCAAAATTCCTTCATTATGATTGTTTCTTATAAAACAAATCATTTTAACAACATTCCCTTCATTATATTATGCTATTCATACCATGGAAGTAGTGATCTCAAATAATTCAGCATCTTCATAAAGTTGATCCTATCAAACATATTTTTTTCCTTGAAAAAAAATAGACCATTGAATATCTGATTGATCAAAAATATAGAAATATATTTGGGATGTTTTCCATTATAATAGAATTTGATATGTCTCCCCATATATTTAAATTAACAACATTAATTCTATATTCATCATTTCATTCATTGTTGTTACTGATAAACCATTTTTAGATAAAAATATGAACATTAATTTTAAAGAAATCAACCACCCATATTTATCCAATGACTCAATAATATGAAATTGATTCAAAAATTGGGTTGTCTCTATTTAGAACTCGAAAAATGAATTGCTTCTATAAACATCTATACGCCACTATTCAGAATTACACTTTAGTTATCCTGATCATCCATATGAAATGTATAGTCATTAATGTCATACCCATACCATCTTGTCACATTTATACATGGACCACCCTCTATCCATCTAAATGTCTCTAAAGCATCTAATCTGAAATGAAAGGTCTTTTTAAACCATAGAAAAAATATTTTTTTATGATCAATCAAAATCCATATTATTTTCTTCTCTGGATGACATTATTTCAAGTCAATAATATTTAATGTGATATATGGTTTAGCATCAGCAATGTTATTAACGATTTATAAATTTACCTTCCTAATCAATTCAGCTGGTGATGATTTGAATTTCAAGCCATGAATCCTCTTTCCCTCGTTATTAAATCATTCATGGAGAGAAGGAGGCAATCCAATGTGCTCTACCATAGAAACACAACCAATAAAAACCTCCAAAACCTCCAAAATAATATTATTTTCAACAATGGAGGCTTCAAGTAGATATGTATTGTTAACATCCGTATTCAAAATATTCATATACCATTAGAAATCACACAACTAATGAAGATATACTGGTCCAGAAATCTTTATTTCTCGAAGAAGTAGAACCATCAAATGCTCTAATATATTAAAACAATATGGAGGAAAATACATTTCCAGTTGAAAAAGAATATAGATTTCATCCTTTCCCAAAATGTTCAAAGAATCCACCTAAATCACCTTATTAAAAATTAAATTTAAAAAATAACACACCTTCATGATATTATTTCTAATAGGGATGTGAAATATTCTACACAATGCAACATGTAGAATTTATTTCATCATGACGTGAAAATCATGAGATTTCATACATATCAACTTCAAATCCTTCAATGAGACAAAATTTATTACCATTGATGAATCACCTTGTGGCACTTTGATATCATGAAGACATTTAAAAAAGCTAATTTTCTCATTCTTTGATAATGTATAACAATATTGGGGACGAAATGTTTGACTTCCATCAGGAGTGGGAGTAAACTCCAAATGTATTAACATTGATAGTATGTCTAATATTGCATTCAACTGATATTTAGTCTTTACATTAATATATAACAATGTTCTAATCAAACTATCACAAATATTCTTCTCCACAAGCATGACATAAATATAATGTTTCACTTCATGATATTTCTATCATGGTAACTCAAAAAATATTGACATTTTCACAAAAATATATCAATCCTTATCAATTTTATGATTCTTTTCTAATGTCAAATTAAGGTTTTATATCCTATTAAAACAATAGTCAATGGATAAATGTTTTGGAGAAACAAAATTGTTTTGAGAGAAATTAAATCCCTTTTTTAGTCTTTTATAAGAGTTATCTATAGACTAATACTTTCGATGAACCACGTATTGTATTTTTCTCCCATGATGCAATTGAAAATATGAAGTATATTGTTTGAAAAATGGACATGCTTTATTCCCCTTAACAGTGTATACAGAAAAAAATCCATACACTAGGAAGTCAATTATAGTAATCGTAAGAACTGCATGTAGTTCAAAATATTCAATTTTATAAGATTCATATAACCTAATACCATCCTCTAATAAAATTGTAAAATCATCAATCAATTCTTAAAAGAAAACACCAATATCATTTCTAGATTTCATTTTTTCCGAGATCATTATACTCGGAATGAAATATATGTGATTCAAATAAAAATTAGGATATAGGTTGAAAATTATATGGATGCCATATTTTCCATCCCATATTCACTCATCAGAATTCCATCACTGCCGTTTTTTCATCATGTGAATTAGAGAATAAACATTTCAAATGATGAATTAATGGAAGATAACAAAATACCATGGTAGGGATCTCTATGATCTATAGATTAGTCTGTGATTTTCCTTTCAACTTATAATGTGATGTCCAACATTTAGGAAACATTGAAAAAAATTCATATTCCTTACTAAATATTATACGGTCATTCAAACAAGAATGCATATATACATATCCTAATCCCATAGGGTATAATTGTTCATGGCTATATAATGGTAACATGGTATATTGTTGTCTTTTTGAAGAATTTATTTCATGAATTTCAGCTTCTCTATAAAACATATGTCACTCCATCGATGTTTCTCCTTCAGGTTAATCAATCTTCACAGTGATGATAAAACCGTAAAACCCATACAACTAATATAAATGTGTTTTTAGTATTAAAATATATACAATCAACAGTTGGTTCGAACACAATTGGTTTTTCTACAATTTCACGAATAATTTCATCAATCTCAGCAGAGTTACCATCTTGAAAATCATCATCTTCATTAATAGATCTGACATTCATTCCCATTTCACTAAGCTAACCCAAGGAATATAAATCAGATTAAAACCATATAAAACCATATGGTCTTTGGTCTTTCAACTTTTCATCATCCTCTTATTAAGAAATTTCTATCAGGGACAAAACAAGCTGCTTCTTGGAACATTTCGTTTAAAAAATTCCCAAAAAAGCAACCAAACCATTCTCATATTCAACACTCATAATATGTTAAATAATCCAACATTGATTCATTATTACCTTTAACGAATAACAAAATTATACATATTGTTAAGAGAATCCAATTTTATATTTATATAAAATATAGCATAATTTAAATGTAAACAAATTTTTAAATTTAAAACAATTATATGTGTGTTTGAAAAATATATCCATGGATATAACGATAAAACCAAAATATAGTTATATATTATAGTTATATATATATATATAAAATCTGATGTAATGTGACTTAATTTTTTTAATATATAATATAAAACAAATATATAATATGTGAATATTATACATATATTTTTTTGAGAAAGAAAATATATTCTTCATTTCTTGTAATTTTAATGGTTATATATATGCGTTTTATCATTAATATTGATTTTTTGATAATGGTATTTTTTATGGTAGATATTTAGTGGAGTGGTATGTTTATATTGTTAATGTTTGAGATACGCTTTGAAATGGTTTGATATTGGACTCAAATATTGGCCTTGAGAGGAATAGAGATTGCCTTGGGAAGGTGATGCAGATATACAATTTTAGGTATGTTGATAGGTTTTTTTGAGGGATACAGGGATAATAATAATTAGTTAATGAATGTAGTGATAAATAAATAAGAAACCATGCATCAACAAAATATATATAAATATATTTGAGAAGTCATCATGAAATATGTACTACATAAAACATGGTTATATAGTAAAATAATTAAATAAGGAAATGAACAAAATCCACTAGGAAGGTTGAGTACATATTCATCCCAAAACAATTGGGATAATATACGATCTTTATTTCTAAGATGGAATGACCAAAAAATTTAATTTATTATATAAAATGACAATGGTGTTATGTTATATTACCTATGTATCCATGATATCTATATGGGGATTTCATATTTAAATGAGAAATAAACTACCAAAGAAACATATAGATTAATGTACAATGATTTCAGATCAAGGGTAAGAAAAAAAAGTAAAGTAATTATATCCATTATAAATAATCAAATATATTGTGATATTTTAGAAAAATAAATCACAAAATGTAAATGTAGGTCATTATAGAAAAATAATGAAAAAATTGAGTTCTGTGAGGCTTACATGAATGTTGTGAGTCGATATGATATATCTGATGATAAAAAAGATGAATAATGATACTGAAAAAATGAGGATAAACGGAATGAGTCCAATGAAAGGTTTATAGGTTTTCCTTGTGAGTGAGAGGAGTCACAGATTGAAAAATACAGAATGACATGATAAATAATTTTTAATTACATTTATTATGACGATTATTATATAACCGATGAGGTAAACATACTTTTAGATATGTTATTTTATAAAAAAATTGTAAATAAGATCTTTTATTTCAATTATATAATAACAGATGTGATAAATTGGATTTATCACATTGGTTATAAAATAAAAAACGTGATAAAAAATAATAGATAAATTTCCACATATATTATAATATAACTAACATCAAAAATAGATTTATCATGCCTGTTATATTATAACTCATGTGAAAAATAAAATATCGGAAGTTTTTTTGTCAGTTATATTATAAAGGACTTCATAATTCATATTTTAAAAAATTACAAGTTAGAAATATATAACCGACGTAAAAATTTCTGATGTGGTAATTGTTTTTAGCACTACTATTTCAGAGCTCGTCCGGAATGTGGTGGATTTGTTTTCCATGTTAGTAAATATACATTGGAATTTTTATTTCTTTAATATAATATTGTTCAAATTTGAATAACAATATTTTTCTTTTTTAAATTGGGTATCTACAGAAGATTCTTCTTCAAAATGAAAGTACATACATTTATAGTTTTGTAGATCCAAAATTCATTTCCCTGGAAGTGAAATATGTGATGAATCCTGAAAGAGTTTCATATATATGTGAGAGATTACAGCACACAAATATTTAGTGTAGGTTTCTACTATTTCTGTATAAGTAAGAACGAAAACATATTTATGAACAAATTATCATTATAATTTTATTAATTGTGAAATCATTTATTATAGGGGAATTCGATGTTAGGAATATTATGCCCATGTGAATGATCCTTACATTAGTTTTTCTCATTGTTTGGGAATGTTCATAAAAGATATTATATCTTATTAAAAATGGAATGTATTTATTTACTTTGTTATATATTAATAATATTTAATTCTTATTTTTTAGATATGTATTATCATTTCATATATATCAAAATACAGTTCATTTAAAAAATTTAACAAGGAAAACATGTCAATAAAAACACCAAATAAAATTAAATATGTGCAAGTATATGTAATTAATATTTATATAAGTATTTATTCATATTTTTTGTTATATATTAAATTTTATCAATAGTTTAATGTCATATAATATTACTGTTTTCTTCAAAAAGGACATGTTTAATGTGGTTATTATATTCTACAAATCATTTACGAGATATTCAAAATTTTGGAAAATAATAAATTTGATAAGGTTTGTTGTATTAATGTTTTCCATTTTCTACCATATTATTTTATTTTGTATCTCATATCATTCTATGTTATTTTAGGAATTCATTGATTCCCAGTCTTATTTTCAATTTGATATTACCCATATTCAATCTTTTTTAGGGAACAATTTCTTATGTTTTATTAGGATTTTAATTATGTATATTCTAATATTTATGAATAATATTAAATATGGATTCAAAAAACAAAATATTTTGATATAATAGGTATTTGAACATACTGTAAATGAAATGAATGATTCCACAATAACCAACCATGATCATGTTTTAAATTTTAGGTATGAATATTTTATTTCTACTTTATAATAATAATGTGTAGATATTTTTTTTATTAACTAGATAAAATAATGTGATTTATAGATTTTTAGTCAATGATAAATAATTTTTTTTATCTGTATACTATGTTTTTATTACAGAGTTATAAATTTTTTTGAAGTGTAATTTTTTCAATTTTCCATTTTTTTAATATTCAGCGTCAGTTTTTTAAAAAATGTTGCCAAATATATTTAAAACAAATATATGGTTTTCAATGTTGGTTTTTAAAATAACCAATGTCGAATCCTATTCGGAAAGGGATTTTGGTGTCAGTTTTCACAAAACCTATGTCTAAACACTTAACCAAGATCATTTTCAGAATTGGTTTTTGAAAAACGACACAAAAAATAATATTTTTTACACCACATTTATAAATTTCGGTTTAAAACCAATGTCAAATATAAAAAACAACATTAAATATAGGTTTTTCTCTAGTGTGGAAATGGAGAAAGATTGATACTACCACCCACCTACCCCCTTCTGTATTCCTTGGGGTGGGGACCACCACCAAGGGCATAGAAATATCATAATATTGGAAACAATACCATTTTTATAGTAACCAAGATTGAGAGATAAGATGTATCAACCAAAAAACTCTCCAAGTAATATACAAAAAAGAAATCCCAATCAAACCCAGATACATGTCTAAAACAAATCTTCAATAAATAAAAATAATCTACAATGTATGTTTGAAATGTAAATCTATGTAGTGAAAAAAAAATAATCCCAACATTCAAGCTACTAATTCCTAGCACATTCTCCATAGTCTTCCTATTAACATGAAATAATTTTTTAACGTAGGGTTAGAATACATGTATACTCAGTAGAAAAAATAAAGTCTCTCTTCCGCATGACAGAGAATCATACTAATGGTGTCATGAGAAAACAGCCAAACCAACAACACTTAACATGGTATACTAACCATCCACACCTCACTAAGAAACACTCCCGAAGAAACACAAGTAATGTAATATATTATACACACCAACAATTGGGTACCCACACCACTTTTCCGCAGATTAACTGCTCTCAGTCCCTAACAACAAGAACCATAGAACTACCAACTCTTTCAAAAGAACCACGTCACAACCAACCCACACACACTTGTGCCCCACAACTGCACCTCACCCACATACACCTAGGCCACATACCACATCACATCCAAACCAAACACTATTGGGCCGGACAATAACGTCTTGTCTACAAACACCTAGGAAACATATTATGTCACATATTATCCTGAACAAACTTGGTAAGAACAACACATCTCATCCAGAATACATAGAAAAAACACAACTCGCCCGTACACACCTGGATATCCCGAAATACTACCTTCACTATGATTATTGGGCCATCACCAAATGGAAGAGGGAGTAGGGTTTAGCAGGTGGAAAACCATCCATCCTCCCATAGGGATGTTTGGGAAAGACACCACCCCATGACAATGTGTTTTTTCAACACATAGTGCCTAAATAGGGTTGGGGTGCATATAGAAATAACAAATGAAATACTATTATATTTATATAATACCAAACACTCATTCCCATACTATAGGTTCTAAACCAATAAACATCTCATAATAACACCCCTATTGGTACTTCTAAATGCACAACCACACAAAAGGCCACAAAATTATGTTATTCACCCATCCAATTAATTTAACGAATTATCATTCTTCATTAACATTTCATTTATTAAATTACTATATAAGAAATGGCCACGAAAAACACATATCAAGCCTCACTACAATAGTCACATGGAGGGAGAAGAACCAAAATAATGTAAACCACATCATATTTTCACTTATTTCAACTCTCATTCATAACATACATCAATCATGAGACAAGGGGTGAGTATTTCTGTATGCTACTCATGGAAAAACTCAATGCGATTTACCCAATTAACTCTCTAATGTCCTTCAAACTAATTTGACCCAAAACATACACTCAACACAAATTAACCATATATAGAAACACAACTCATCACAACCATCTTGGTATCCCCACTATATAATAAAAAGACACCAATCTCAGCGATCAATATAAACATAAAAATCTCGATGGAAGACCCACTGCACAAAACATTATATCATTTCCATAATCAATGAATATCTAAATTTGAGATTGCATTAACCCACCTTACCACCCCACAAAACACAACCATGATCACAACCCTACTACAACACAAGTCATAACAAATCCACACCCAGCACACCATGACATAGACCAAGGAAAATCACATTAAAATTTAAAAAATCATTCCTTGTACTATTTCCTCTTATTAATTTAGGGGTTATCATAAAATTAGTTTGATCTTGGGTCTTTCATTTATTATTCATGTGTACATGGTTATCCAATTACAAGAAAATAGTCATTAAAAAGAAGACCAAAAATAGGAATTCACAAGTAATTGTTGAGGAAAAACCAATAACCCCAAATGAATATGTTTTTTAGTATGGATATATCCCATATAATCACAACATAAAAATATGATAGAAAAGAACATCAATAAGTATTTCTTGTCCACACACGTTGATCATAAATCTATTTAGTAATATTTATTTGATTTTAGTTTTTTCTAAATTATCTAGGATATATTTATACACCCAACCAAGATGATTCATAAGTAATATAATGATTGAGGAATCCCTACATAGATAAAAAATGAGCATTACTTCTTTACAGTACCAAAACAGGGGCGCATAAGAAGAAATAAAAGACTCCAGGGAAAATAAGATTAAAATATTACAACATAACACACATATCCTCATGGAATAAAGGTTTGGGGAATAACAAGGAAGAAGGGAAACACATAAGGAATGTGAGGCGTTGTCTTTAGAAGGTCCAGATCCAAATTCAATGAGCAAATCCATTATTAAAATCCATTAAAAGAGGATCACGACCCAGACCATGCGATTTGGAATACGAAGGAAGATTCATGTTTTAAGATGACAAGTACAATTTGAAAAAGGACCAAAAAATATTAAATATGTCATTGAATTCATTTCACATTAATTTAAATAATAAAAGGTTGAAACTGGAGAAACTGTAGAATTCTTTATATTTTTTAAAAAATTTGAAAATAACTCATTGATGGTGAGTCACCGTCATGAGTCAATGGTTCATGCTACCAGTGTGTGTTACTAGTGCGTGAGTCCCTGTTGGGTGACTCACCATTGTATGACCTACCGATGGATGAGTCACCATTGGGTAACTCACTATCAGGTGAGTTATCAATAGGCGAATCATTGTTATGAGTCCCCAGTGTGAGTCACCATTCTGAATCATCAGTCCCGACTCACAAGTCCTGAATCACTAGTCCCAACTCATCCGTCCGGATTCACCTGTCCTGACTCACCATTGCGACCAATCGTTTCCACCTACTAGTCCAGACTCATTGGTCTTGTCTCACTATCGCGAGTCAATATTGCGAACTACCATCGCCACCTACTGGCATATGAATCACTGTCCAAGGAGAAACAGTGGGAAAATTTGATTTTTGGAAAACTCCTGAAATGAGTCACCATGACCACAAAGACCACTCAAACAACTCTATTTTCACAGTGTAATGGGATAGAGTGGTTTGGGATAGTAGAAAATCATAGTGTACTTGGTTCACTCCCCAAACCAATATAGTAGTCTCCATTCACTCCCATGTATATCATAGTGGGAAAATAACCTTCTAAACATGGTTTGATCCTCATTCTAGCCCTATATATCTAATGAGATACCCATTGTTACCCAATGAAATGGTGGGATATATAATTTATGGTAGAATAGGAACATAATCAAAATCCTAAATGTATGTGATAAAAGATCATAAAAAATAAATCATATAAAAAATAATTAAAATAAATGTTTTTTTAAATATTTCATTTTGGAATAACCCATGTAAAAGATAATGGTTTCAAAAGAATTAAAAAAATACATCATAGCTTTCCCTGTGAAAAGAATGAGTTTTATAGAAATTTTATCATCCTAACAATAAACCATCCATAGAGGTTATATTGAAAATAACATTGAAAAAAAATAATCAATGTTTTTAATCATTTTTCATTCCTGATGATTTAAAATGACATCTATATCGTACAATTTAAAATAAATATTTATTTAACATTTTTTGAACAATGTCATAAGAACATCATTTGGGAAATGAAAAGAAGATTCACTTTAAACCATTAATTAAAAATTCAAACATGGATACAAATTAATATAAATACTATTTTTACAATAGTAAAATAATTCATAAAATCATTTTTATAAAATGTAGAAACATAAGGGAAAATATTTTCAACTAAAGTGGAAAATATAGTAGATTATTCATAAATTTGTTAAACTATTGAGTGCCTAAACAGAGGAAAAATAAATTATGTGATCAAATTTAAAAATTTATATATAGTAAATGAAAATTTAGGGCTTTCATAAGATATATATTATAATATTTGATCATGTAAAGAATAAGCCCAATGAATACCAATAAAATTTGAGATGGTTTGGTAAAAACCATACGACATTGGTAAAATTTGAATCTTAATACATAAGAAATATAGAAACAGATATGGAATCATATATCAAATATATTTCATGAGAATAACCATTGAATACATTAGTGAGATGTATATACACCACACAAAAGATACAATTGATGAAAATGAAATGTGTACAATGGAATCAAATGTGACATTAATGTCCCTTAACTCAAGTCTGAAATTCCTACATGTAGGTTCAAATCTCCTTCATAAAAATATTTGGACTATTATATATGTTTAATTGACCCATAATAATTCATGTTATTATGTATATGATTTACTTATATCCTCTATTAGTGAATTTATTGATGATTATTTTTTAAAATCAATGTTTCAGGTGGTAACTCCTTCATAATTCATGTATATTTTGGTAATTTTAGATTGATTATAGATTCTTAATTTTCAAAATTATATTATTCATATAAATATCAAATATTTTAATGATAAAAATATTTATATATATGAAAATTAATAATGACATTCAGGGAGATTTTATAACATAAGTACTGTTTCCATTTTTTGATGGATATAAGGAAATAAATGAATATAGTAATTATCATTTCAAAAAAAATATAATATATCATATATATATATATATTAATTAAATATAAACATTATACGACCCCTGTAAAATGAAAAAGAAAATAGAATTAGATCACCTCGTGGAGGATATAGTCTACATGTACAGACAAATGACATTATCATTTTTCAAATTATTATAAGGCTAAATGGTGTATGTGAAATTATAATTGATGGAAACTAATTATTTCATAAATATCATATATATAATTTATATCCATAATCATATCCATATACGATATCCAATTATGGAAAATGAGTAAAATTGTTATTGGAGGCGGTAGTCCTCCGTACACAGGATTGACATTTTCATGACTCTTTTGATTGAGGGGGAGATATATATAGGGTTTAAAATTAATATAATATCATTTCTTAATTTTAAGACACCGATTCTATTATATCACTATATTTGAATAAAATATTAGGTGTTAGAAGAATAATTAAATCAAAAAACACACAGTTATGATATATCAATCATGATTGGGGAATGTTTTTTACCTAAATCATTATTACAGATGGTACTAAGGAACATATAAGAAGTGATTGGGAATGATGTTTATAATTTTCCTCACTGGATGGATGAAAATTCATTATCTCCTGCTACTTGAGCCAATGTAATGCCCAATGAATTTATGTGAATAATCAATGAAAAAAAATGTAAATCTAATTGTTACATTGTTCAAAATGATGAGATCTTAGAAGTGGTTCATTTATTACATCCATTTAGGATATAATTAGAGGATGAAACTATATATTTAATCAATGGATGCATCATGATCATTATCATACATTATTCATCTAATTCTTGGTGCTAGTGTGGTGTTCTAAAGACTCCCTTAATGCAGTGAGATGAAACTCGATCTCTTTCCATTGGTCCGAGAAGAAATTATTAGATCAATAACAAGAGGATTCCACTATATATCCAAGAAATAGAAGGATATGGAGGCTCTAAATCCCAAATAATTAATATTCTAGTGATAATTATCTTCTCCATGACTATATATTGAATATCTAAAATTTCGGTTTAGTATTTCCCAACCTCCGTATATTTAACATACAATAAATAAAAAATAAAAAAATATCCATAATGGAATAATCTCTTTATAAATATTATTTATTTTATATTAACTATTTTATATGACCAACAAGATCTAGGAACTATGCATGTAATTCTAGTAAATATTAATCAAACAACAAATATAAAAATAAACCTTGTTCGTATAATATTTTATGACGTATTCTATAAATACTTCATGAATAATTTTAATAAATCAATCCAACACAATTATTATATAATCATATTATACTAATTTTATTAATTCAAATATAATTAAGAAAACAAGAAATACACATTGAGCCTATGTTGGGGCTCACAACTTCTTTTATGCCAATTCATTAGAACATGTCAAATTCTTGAATATGCTATTTGTTGTGATCCTCTAGGATATTATTTCGACAAAAATAAATACTATAACACACAAAGATGGGATTTTAGAATCCATCATGTCCCCTAATGTTATATATAATAATCATAAAAATGACACCCTTGGACATGAACACTTACTCTTTAATATATTAAATTTCTAACAAGATTTTACATAAAGAAGGATAAAAAACATTTGTCATAATCCGATATTGATATATTTTTTTATTAATATATCTATATTTAATTACCATTAACTACCACAAAAATAGATTTATGAAGGTTCCACCATCATGATCAACCAATTCAAAGATATAACTTCCTCATCAAATTGGTGAAAAATTATATATTGATCATTAAATTAATTCTATATCCCCAATGATGCAGCCAATAGAATCTACCTCTTCTTGAAGTCAAGGTCATGAGTTTTTCTATTAAAAAAATTATACAATCAATATCACAAATTTAAAATGATCTCAATTTAGGAGACCAATATAAATGATTTTAGAGAAGAATAACTGATGACACCCATAACTTGTCGTTTTCGTATTAGTGAGTTTTCATCTTGATATCACCTAATTAAAATAAAAAAGTGTGAACTTCAAGAGAAGAAATATCCATTATAATGAACTCCACCCACTTGAAGGTTACACATCAAATGTTTCCTATCAATATGATGTACCTAGACCATGTGAAATATGTTTAAGATTATTTTTATGTAATATCTAGGTTATTATTATTTAGTAAAACAAGTAAAACCATTTGATACAACATGTGATATATGTAAATTATCTTAAATATAGTGAAATCATATGTATAATCACTCGTCTAGGATAAAACCATGAATATATCAAATTGTATGAATGTAACTCTAATTAATGTACATATATATGTTGGGTCTTGGAAAATGACAGGCAATATTCCCACTTGAATGAGAGTTTACTTCTAACAAGAAACAATTTAATGTATCATTGAGGATAGTCATGATTTTATTGAGATATGGATTTATTCACGGGCACATCAACGTTACCCTCTATGCATACTCAGCTTACTATGTCTTCAAACCAATTTGTAAAAACCAACAAGATATGATTATTTTGAAGTATATTACTTTTCCTCTAGTGTGAAATGCGATCCTTGGAAATCACAATTAGTACAATATTACATAATAATCTGGAACTATGTTTTCACTTATTGAGAAATCCCAATGTCTGATTAAAATCTATTTATCCTGACCACCTCATTATGGAAATTAGATAGATCTATAAAGTCATATTTATATATAACCTGAATGTGATTTTATATCTCTATGATCAGTTAATAAATTGGAATCATAGTTTCCCTTTTAATTTCTAGCCCCTCATCTCATGTATACATCATCAAAAAATCCTTTATAAACCTCATGAACTTTATATTATTTTAAAAATATCCCTAATACATATCCCCTGTAATATATTGTGATATTTTCTTCAATGTTTAATTAAAATGAATTAAAAATGTAATAAATAAAATAGAATACTTCATTGATCCAGATTCTAAATTATAAGGGATTCTAATCACTATTTATATCTCCTAAATTATTTATGGACACATTTTTCGTGGTATATATACCATGTGTCATTGTTGATTACCCTATCATGGATTATTTCATTGTATATATATTAAATATAATTACATTATATACAATTGACCGAGCCCATTTATCCTCTAATATCTATATGAATATATCCTTATCCCTTGAATGTTGTATTCTTCACCAAATTCATTCATAGATTAGTATTCATTTAGACATCTATTAACTGACTGAAATACATTAAATTCATTTATGATAATTAATATTCCTAATTATACTGTACTATGAATAAATGTAATTTTTATTACCCTTATTATAGGAATATGTTTTTCTCTATTTCATAAAATAATAATTTCCCTTAAGCCTCATATAAATGAACATTCATTGATTATGATTCCTATTTTTTCCCATAAATCGATATCTTTATCTTTTACACGTTATTCATCTTTTATGACTTAAAAAACCCCTTCTCATTGGGTTATACAAACATCTTCCACCAAAATCCCATTTAGAAAACATGTTTTGAAATCCATTTTATAAATCTATTTTCTTAGTGGGACACTATTTCATTTAACATTCTGATGGATTTACAAAATGATATTGGTGAGAGGGTTTTGATGTAGTCTACTCGTTGAGGTTAACTAAAACCATTCACCACCATTATTTCATTATAGGTATTTAACATACCATATATTCCTTGAATTTTACTGTAGTCCAAATAGAAACCAATAGGTTATACATAAATTGTATGTTATACCAAAATCCAAAATTTATTTCAGTATATATAGACACCTTTTCATAAAATATATATTCTCTATTTTTAGATTTATACTTTTCTATATAAATCTTCATTGTAGGTTAGATGTTTATCATTCTCGAGTAGTAATGTTTTATAAGACATGATGATAAGAAAACTAGATCTATATGGTTCTCTAACCTCCCTAGTTGACCTACACTATACTTGTGTCTTGTGAACATCATTATACCAGACAGTATATTATAGATATTGTTCTCATGCCATCTATTATGAATATAAAGCCTCAAATTAATTGAATCCAATCTCTCCCCCACAATTTACATTATAAATTTTGGTCAACTTCTTGAAATATGGTATTTTATTCCACTATTGAATCCTTTTATGAAGGGTCATATAAGTATTACACTCTAGTTTCGTTAAGATGACCTAAAATGATTCACTTCATTCTTCTGGATTCTATGTTTTTCACTAAGTATAGTCTTTAAAAAAATCACATCCCTATACCCATATGTGTTTTAGAATGAGTTTATTTCCATACCAAAACTCACAAAAATCCCAAATATAGGTTTATGTTATAATCATGTATGGGTATATGTAGATTTCTATAATATGTATTCTAAAAAGGGTAATAGGAATTTTTTATGACTAATAATTAAACTAAAAAATAGCTAGAAAGGTTTGATTCCTCCTTTTACAGACACTATTCCATTAAGGTGAATAAGTAGTAATTATTTAAGAAACTATCCCATATTCCATAATGTTTTATATGAAATCATGGTTAAGATACTATTCAACTTATATTTACTTAAGTGAAATCATATTATTACCATGATGGTTTTCTAAAACATGCTCGAATTTCATTAACAACTAATTGGATTCTGACTACTTCTTCGTTATGTAGATATTTAAATTCATATTGTAGTCATAAATAAAATTTATGAATTATGAACACCCACCAATTTAATCTACTATAAATGGAATCGATATATAAATGAGAATTAATTTATGAAATATAGTGGCTCTTTTTTCCTTCATGATGAATTGTGTTTTGATCATGTCCCACTGAAAAAATGAGTTATGAATCTAGAGGATTTAAATCAGATGTGTCAAAATAAATTTATTGATTTAATATATATAATTTATTCTCTTTAAATTAAAATGATCAACATTCCATTGAAGGGTCTTTTATGAGTCATTTTTATCATTTTCTAATTATATACTATGTTTTGAGTTCATTTATATATAATACATTGTTAATATGAGCCGTTCCATAACACATGTTATCCATATGATATAGAATAAATTTATTTCTTAAAATTAAATAAAATACCATGGATGAATGAATTTAAAAAATTATTATGCTTCTTGTTACATAAGTATCATAACAAAAAAAAATTAATACAAGAACAAAACCATTAGGTAATGTTATACAATAATATCTAACTGTTAAGGATGCTAGACTAAAACCATTTTTGGATTAGAGATTCCTAGACCCTTTTAAATCATACTGTATGTTATTTGTCTCTTTATATGGACAATTTTTTAATCACACGTTGTGTCCAATACCAAAAACATAAACAATGAAAAATTGAATATAATGAAAACAATACCTAATGTAGATGCATCACTTGGATTCCTTTCACTAGTTTTCAATTCTAATTATATTGTCATTTCATTCCATGTACAAATTAGATATCCTTCATCTAATTTCCACCCATTTGTATCTTTGGCAATTTTGAGGGATATTTTACTGGTGTCCTTGGATTTCTCTTAGTCTAAGACACATAATAATTCCTCTTCCTCCTCTTAATCAACACATGGACAGATGCATATGTATTCAAATTATATTAATCATCTTAGAGGACAAAATAATTGATATATGAGAGAATTTTTTCATATAATTCATATCGTATTTAAAAATTCATATAGATGTTCATTGTGTTAAAGATGCAATAATGAGATCAGTTACTTGCCCTCTGTTCAATCTGAATCCAAGGGCTTAAAGTCCCTCAATGTACACTATCATCATGAGTATGTGTTGTTCTATTTAATTATCGTATGATAGAAATCACCATTAAATTGAAATAGATATCTAATACATTTCATTGATTTCTCTCTCCTAATATAATTTTAGTAAATGAGTCAGAATATTATAGGGATATTTATACTCATGCATTTTCAGAAACTAATTGGATATTGACTACAATAGTACACATGGTACATCAAGTACATCAAAAACATTCTTTTTCCAGTTGTCATTATCTATCATCATCGCTCTCAAAGTCGCCTCATCAATAAATATGGTCTTCATAAAATAGTTCTTCCTCTAGAGGCATAATAATATTCATAGTTCATTGTATCACTCATAAAAGTTATGAAAGTTTTGGATATTTTATGTATCCGTTATCAATATTTGTAATAATTATCGAGTGGTGTTGATATTTTACATTTTTTATATAACAAAAAATGTTATCATTTATTACATTATCATAAATACCCTATATGAAATTATTGATTATTTGTTTAAATAGACAAATATCTCACACTATTTCATTAAAATCAAGTATCCCTCACTGTTTTTTTAAATATTGTATTTCATATTTATAATAATGGAATGGATCCTTGAAACCAATCATCACATTCAACAATATATGGTTATTCCTCTCCCAATAGGGTTTCAATTTAGGCACTTGTCTTTTCATCTACATTAACTCATGGTTTCGAGACCTTTTAAGAAATTTCATAACTTATCAAAATCACAACATTGATTCCGAAAAAATATTCCTCTATATATATTTATATCATGAAATGATATGTACACTTCTTTTTTACCAAAATTAGTTTAATCCATGCATCCTTTACATAAATATTCCCCAATAGTAGAAAAAACTCGCAAATATGGATTATGATCACCTCATTCAATGTGTTTTTTCATATTCACCTAATAAATGACTTCTAGAATACATAATTCATTGGGGTTTTTAATATTTTTCAATGAATGAAATAATTTTATATTTAATATATGAATATTTTATGTTGTTCCCTTAAATGAATAGATATTAATATTAAATCATTCATCATATCATTATGTATTATATTTATATATACTTGTATGTTGTTACCACATTAAATATACTCAAACATGATATCATAAAAAACTAATATTGTAAATTAATTTACCAACTTTCCCTATGCATCTAATATTTTCTGATCCATTTTTAAATTATGAATTGACCAGGATATAGGGGTATCAAACTTGGTTTGTGTGATGAATCATATCATAGCTCTACCCCATTCTACTTATTTAAATTATAAAATGGGTACCCCCTTATCAAATTTGGTTCTCATATTTATTACTTCATCAATAATAGTACACCAATACTCACATTTAAGAAAGGGGATCCTAGGAATCAAAATATACATATTGTAAATAATTTAATCACATCTACTCATACATATTGAATTAAAAAGATTATGCACATAATTTAAGAGAATTAATTAAACGATACATGTATCACCCATAGGAAATAAAGAATTATATAAAATTATCTTATATATAAAATGTCTTGTTTAGAGTAAAATATAAATCAATAAAGAATCAAATAATGATAAAATTAAATTTTCAAAAATAACATGTGTTATTACATTCAATAAAGAGGGATGGTGGTGGAGTGTATGAAAATGTGAAAGAAAATGTTGTACTCCAGCTGTTGTTAATGGTCCAAATCGACAGATTGTAAGTGGAATCATTAAAAATCCATTTAATTTTAAATTTACAATATATTTTTTGTTTTAAAATATATTAAGGACACCTTCTAGAAAAGGAAATTAAATACGAATAAATATTTTCCTCAATTTTTTATACACTAAAATACTCATTCTTTGAGAAATAAAAATTATTTCAAACAGTTGTACCATGGTTATTCTTGATTGTATTATAGCTTTGTCAGATCTGTTAGGAATGAATTAACCCCCAATACATAATTTAAAGTAAATTACATGTTAATTAGTACCTAAAATCCACACAATCCCCCAAAAAACAAATTATTTTTACTTAGGTGAACATACTAAGTATGTTCATTCTAGATAAAAAAATTCCATCACCCGAGTGATGAAAATGTCTTCTCTTTTTGGGATTAAATCCCTAATAAAAGTATACAATATCATTTGAATTATGATTTAATTTAAATTTAAATTGAATAGTTAATTTTTCAAATAGATGTATAATTGATATAATATATTCTCCATTGACCATTTCACAATGGATCTTAGAAAAAACCCCTATATATTCTACACACTTGAATCAAGAATCATAACTCATGGATATCATTGAATTTTTGGGTCTATCATATATCTCTAACCATTCATTTGATATTTCAATGTTCACCTTGATCCCTTTACTTCGATTGGAAAAGGTGTCATTGTATTGATCACTAGGACATAGGTTTTCTTTATCATAGATAAAAAAGTAGATAAAAACTCTAAATTCCAAATGATAAATAGTATAGGTTAAAAATAATCCTCAAAGACTATATAGTGTATTTCCATGATAACTATATAGGGTTCCCTAAAACTCATATATTTAATATCCACTAAATTGAAAATAAAATAATAGTTATAATATACCAACAATACTAAAAATAATATTTACATTTCATTACGCACTTGTAATATATATTATATATAAAATTTTGTAAAATTCATCATTTAAGTCGAATCATAACTATCAAAAATATTAAATGAACATTGAATATTAAAAAAACATTCGTTCATATAATAATATTCCTTTTATACAATTAATATATTGTCAATAATTTTAACCCAATTATTCTATAAGTGAAAAATAATTTATTTATTTATTCATTTGGTATCGATAAGACATTGTCCACTAACAGACCCCTTGGTGGGACCCAACATGTCCTATATACATATTCACTAGAATTACACATAATCTTGAATATGATATTGTGTATAACCCTCTAGAACCCTATCTCAATACAAGTGAATATAACTCATAGTACCAGAGTAGATTCTAGAATCCTATCATAGCCCCTTAATAGATAATGAATAGTCATATAAATAACAACATTTCTTACAAACACACTATATGTGATGAAATATTTTTGTCTCATTACATATCAAAAATTCAACTGATACAATTATTTCATCATCCTTTAATGATCTATTATTTATTTATCTAACTAATGTAACATACCTATGACTACCATTGAATTTATTTACGAAGGTAATACTATCGAAATTTACGAGGAACGATATATTATTTTCTAGACTATGAATAGAAAAATTATATATTGATCATTAGACCCATTCAAAACCATCAATGATGACCCAAAAAATATATTTTACCATGAATTTAAGGTCATAATATTTCCATACATGAATTAATGTTTTCCATTAACACACATTAATAATGATATCGTGTTAAGAAAACAATAAAAATGTTCAAAAATTGGGAAAACCAATGACAACTGAAACATGTGGTGTTCATATTAGCAGTCTTGTCCTAATGATCTCAACCACTCAAGATCACTAATTCTAGAATTCATGAGATGAAGCCTTAGTGATTATGATCCCCCATAATCGGATAGTTGGACTTCATATGTGTCATTTTAATAAAATGTATGTATACTATAGGATATATTATTAATATTACATTCAGTGTATATCTAGGTTAAAATATATCATAGAAATATCAATAACCTATTAATATGAGAAAATATATAATGAAATTACCATAAATATAATATTAAAAGTGGATTATCATTATTTGGGTGTCATAAACACTCACAAATATTTATATATAATATTATACATGTAATAATAATCAAAGTATATAAATAAGTTTGGTCTATGGCACATAAAAATCATCACATAGTTATGTTATCTAATAAAACCGTAGCTTTTAGGATTTGGAGATGGAATAAAGGACATTATTTGGGTAGGTATTGGAAGTAATGATTTATATGTATGAAATGGACATGAGAGGGAGTTCCCTTTTATAATCATAGTGAGTTTCACACTTTTAAGATTATATTTTTTTAGAAAATAATTACCTATCTCATCCAAGGAAAATGGATCCAAATTGTCTCATTATTGAGCCCTAATAGTAATAAGCTGACTATATGGACATCTAATAGGACTTTAATGTGTCATTTTCGTATATTACCCTTATTCTATATAGTTTAACCCCCGATAATTCCATTTTAACATTATCTTTGGTAATAATTTTATAATTTTTTTATTATTCATTATAAAAAACAATTATATAGGGATTATTTCCAACAAATTAAAATTTGATTGCTAATATAGAATCCATTTTTTAAAAATAAATTTGCCTAAGAAGACTCATTTTTATTATTAACAAAATGTCTTTTTTTAGACTGTGTAGTGAGTGACCCATTACGTATCCCGAGGGCCCCAGACCCAGTGGTCTAAATATAAGGCCGAAAGGCTCACGTTTTGGTCAAAAATAGCCCATTGTTGAATAATCATGCTATTGTATCTGGGCTGTTATAGTCCATGACACGAAAAACCCACTTCAACAGTTCCTACTACAGTACTCTCTACCCTTATAGTGTCACCGCTACTATAGTTTCGGCTACTATATTACTACTACATTATCCCACTATAGTTCTGTAATAGTACTCGAGAATTCATCCCATACTCAGATCTTATCTTGGGTCTTTTGGTTGCCACATAGGAACCTCTTCAACTTAGGTACATGCTCATTTTAATTAACAGATGTTTTATAATTATATTTAATATTGAACCCACAAACACGATGAAAATTATATTTCCCATTTAAATTTTTTTATTATATACAAAATAGTTTTATATCCAATGTTGGCCATGCTGATTCTTATGGACATAATTGGATGAATAATCCTATAATTTATTTATTTTTATTTTTAAAAAATATTAAAAATGTAATTTTTTAATATATTTAAATGAAAGGGAAGTGTAAAAAATAGTAATTTTCACTATTCATTAAAAAAGTAATCTCTTCATAAAATTCAAAAAAACCCACACTGGGATAATTTTGAAATACAGTTTCATAAAATTTATATAACATTGTAAAATAAATTTATAAATTTATTAGACTGTAGTTTTAACTTATTCAAAATTTTTAATATAATTAATTTTTTTATTAAATATTTTTTTTAAGCATATAATGACATTAAAAAATAAGTAGTTTTTATAAACATATTATATATATATATATATAAATAATTTATAATAAAATTTCAAATTTATACTATTCATAATAAAACCTTAAAATTTAAAGGAATGGTTATAAGAATAAAATTATATAATAAATTTTTTATAAATTTTCACGGTATGTTTAAAAATGATGTTTTGGGTAACGTAAGTTATCGATAAAATGAAAATTTGAGGAAAAACTATTTCATAATCAATATTTTTGTTACATTTACCCCCCAAAAAATTATGTTCACCACTGAAATTCTATCACATTGATACAAATAATTTATTATACTTCTGCATCATAATATCCTTAGCTTACCACACATAATTTTTGAGTTGGTGGTTTCCCCACAAAACATAGACTACGTTAGTGGCCTTAGTTCATAGAATATGCTCTCTATTATCCAAAATATCAATAGGGTCATATTAATAGGATTGACCATGATGTGGTGGTATGGAATTTGAGTTCAGTACAAGTTAATGATTAAATATTTAATTCCTTATGAATGATATAATAAACACATCATGGACATGAGGGAGGTTCAGTGGATGTGAATAGTAATATGATAACTTCCCTAATCGATCATGAATCAAATAAGGGCCAACATACATAGGTAAAATATTTTCAGTATTTTATAATTTTAAAACCATATTAAATGTAAAAAATAATTTAAAAATTATCTAAAGAAATTCAAACATTTGATCATGCATATTTTTTTAATATAATGTTTATATCAACACTTAGAGTCCATGATGTGTTACTGAATATATTTTTCATTATATTATATTTCATTAGCAATGTTAAGTTACAATATATTTATTTATCCATATTCAATATAGAAATATTAGGTTCAATAATTATTTAAATAGATAGATTCATAAGGATCACTAATAAGGCTTGAGTGAAAAAATTATAGTTTGAAATATTGACTAAAGGAAGCTGTTAATACCAACCACATTTGAAATCAAAATAAAATGATCAGAAAAATTTCAGAAAATATTTAATTTTCATCTCTAACTGACCATTGATATTTGAATGATATGCAGTGCTGAAAAATAAATTCATTTCCAAAGCCTACTAAATTATTTCTCAGAATGTTAATATAAAACATTGATCTATATTAGATAAAATAAAATGCACTACAGAATGATAAATCTCCAATTCTTTAATGTATATTATAGAAATATTATCAAGATAAAACCAATGAATTATAGTAATGAATTGTTCTATCATTATAAAGAAATATACTACAACCCAAATAGAATAATTTCTTATAGATGATTTGGATATTTTGTTGATAAAATAAATTGTGATGTTATCCCTTTTCCGTAATGGTATGGAAAATGATTGTATCATATCATTATAATCTTTGTCTCATGATTAACATACAATCATACCAACAATTGAGATTCAAAATATGATATATCCCTCTTATAGTTACCCCATCATAAATATTGTTTGAGATTCCTATTAAATCTTTTTAATTTCCATGATAAATAGATTATAGTGAACTATGAACCTTCTCTAATTACTTAATATTAAAATCTACAATTTATTGAACATAGAATGAGTTCCTGAATTTTTTTCCCATAATAATCATGTATAATCTCTAGAAAATTTGTCACCATATTTGGTCCACAAACATATTATTTATGACCATATTTATTGATGAGATGTATGGTTGAGAAATCAGTTTGGAAAGATAATATTTCTGCCCATAATTCAATACTATAATATCCATCCTATTAAAATATATATATATTAGATCTTCTATGATCCTCATCATAGATAAATCAGCAGGATCATTTCAACTTAACCCATTGGACACCTTGATTAGTTTCTCATGGTGTAATTTATTGTGAAGTCATAATCCTTAATCAATTCCAATAATATTATATAGATCATTTTAAACTTTTAAAATGAGAAAATATACATTAAAAATCTATGATTCGTATATATAAAACAACATTATCCATAATGATCATTACACAATATATTTAATGAAAAATAACCACAGGAAACAACAAATCATGAGTTGGTGATATTTATCTCATAAACATTCTATTTTTTGGAATAATATATCACAATATAAATCTATATGAATAAGAATACAAACAACTTATTTTATTCATAACAATAAATTGAAATCCCTTTTCCAAAATATTGTATATTAATAATATGTTCACTAACTAATATTCTATTTATTCACATTAAATTTTCAAAAAATTCCTTTGTCTTAAAGAATATGGATCCATTCTGAATAAACATGGTTAACAGATTATGAAGTCATGATATATCATTCAAAACCATAGATAATATACTTACAAACCAAGAATACATTGGTACCTAGTTTTAGTTTTTGTTTTATGAAATGATCAATAACTCTCATATTTTATGTGTCCACACATATACTATGTTATGAGAATATATTACAAAAAAACCAAAAACTTTTTATAGCTAAAATCTAATAATGTTTTATTTTTATTACAGCTTATATCTCATCAGGGTATTCATCAAAAATATCAATTAATATTCATTCCCTTACGTATAATTTTAATATATATTATTATCATTCATATAGACTACAAAAAAATGATGAAGGTAGTTTATAAAGTCTATATTCATTAAAAAATGGAATATCACTAACATAATATAATAAGATATATCCAAACTATATAACATTAGTGTTTATACCTTGTATGGAATTAATTTTTGGTTATATCTTCATTTTGAACCCTAAATAGAAGATATCCATAATGAAAAAAATCATCAAAAGGAATTTATTTACATGAAATTGATCAAACAATTCATTAATAAGGGGTAGAGGATATTTAATCGTTATTGACATATTTTTTGAAAACTTATTATCAATATAGTGTGACATAAAACCAATTTTTTTATTTAATAAAAGAATAGGTCCACCAAAAAGTGTCACACCTTTTCAAATAAATCCCATCACATGATTCTACTAGAAGGTCATCTTCAATAATAGAAACTCAACTTATGAAATTTTATAGGGAGTTGTTGAAATAGTTCTAGATCAAGGAATGTGTTATATTAATAATTCAACTTCATGATTTGGAAGAAAACTTGGTAATTCTTCTATAAATATTTCAACAAGCTTTAGAACAATATGCATATTATCGAAGTAGCATTTCTCCCCGACCATATTAGATAAACACCCCATTTTAATGGGAATCTTCACCCATAAGATGGATATTATTTCCCTTGTATTTTCATAATTATCATTACATTGATTAATGATCATATTATATTTTTAAATATTAAAGGTGACATAAATTATTAGGAAATTTGTGTAGTATTTATGAAGAGAAATTTAAACAATTCATAAAAAGAAATAATATTCAACTTGAGGGAGGATAACTAGATTTAGATGAATCAAATTGCAACATACATAATCCTAAGAGGAATAATAATTTTATGATGTTATATAATTATCATTATATATTTTCACTTGTTATTAAATATATTTATTTTAAGGGTATGAATTAGCATTCTAATATATTTTATTTGATATAAGATACTTTATAAAAATAATCTCAAAAAATATACTTTACAAATATAGCATTATGATCACCACCCCAAATCTATATTCCCATCTTTATTACCATTATATTAATGATATATTTATGATAACTAGCAAAAAGAATTAATCAAAATGATTAATCACAAAAAATACTTCATTGGTTTTCAAAATCATGAAACCTTATTATCAATTCCTAAAATTATAGGTTAATAAAATATTATTCATGACCATTATCGATCTAAATTCATCCTGATGGTTCTTATATTGTTTTTTAGTTTCAAAAACATATCATTGAGGACTATCTAAGAATGTGTGAGTCATGGTCCATTATCACACACTAGGTGATGATCTAGTAAAATCAAAATACATAATTTTAAATGTTATTACCCATAGATACAATGGTTATATATCAAAATTTAGTTATATTATCTGGATGGTTATTTAAATTCGTGATAATTACTTTATCTAACAATCAGAAAATATATTGTACATTTTTATATACATTGACTTATCTATAGGGTTTCCACTAATGTATTCTAGTCTTAATTTACAATGACTAAATAATACACAATTTGAAAACACCTATAGTAACCCAAAACATTCATACATAGACATGAAATATAATTTTTGGAATATTAATTACAAAACATTAAATCCCATTTAATAATTTTATATTTCTAGTATATTTGAAAATGTAGACAAATAAACGATTGGTTTATAACAGATCTAAATAATCTCCGACTATGTTCATCATAACTAGATACCTTATTTGACATATCATACAGAATAACATTATTCAAATCATGTGGAGAGGAAACAAAAGAAATTGTGATCTATTATTCTCATTATGGAAAAAAGGGAGATGTGTAAACATATCACATGAGTGTTGTTATAAGTATATGGGAAAAAAGTTCAAAACCATTTCTTTTTTATCAATGATCATAATATTGAGAAATAATATAAATTATAGAAATCGATAAACCTTTAAAAAAATAATATGATAACATAATCTATAATAGCATAACATCGGTATATGACAAGGATGTTTGGCTATAACCATAATCATGGACAATCAATTACATATTATTTAAGGATCAATTCCAATGATATCATAGTGGAATAGTATCACTCCCTTAACTAACATAGTTAGAATGATTCAATACCAGAACGATATATGTAGATAAAGTACCTTGTTAAAAATGGTTTACTCCCAATTCATGTTCTTTTAGTATCCTGAGATATCGATATTTATCCAACGCAATGGAATGATATATAATTTGGATCCCACCCTTCATATAATAAAAATCATACATATGTGTGACAAAATATAATAAACCATTCACCACATCACAACCCATGAATTTAATTTTGTTTCATAGATAATTGTATTTTTAATAACCCTTATAATATAACCAAGTTACGAAATCATTTGATCAACTCATAATAGCATAACCCATAGAAAAGAACATGTTTCATAAAAATCTTTTCATCATAATGAAAAACCATCTAGAGAAATTATAATGATGCTTTCCTTGGATTATATACCTATTAATTCAAAATAATCATCCATGGGTTTTTCTATTAATAAATTATATACGATAAACATATCATTTATCATTGTTGTAGAAAATATAATTTCAATTGGGAAAAATAATCTTTAACGTAAAAAAATTGAAGAAATATTAAAAAAATATTTCATGGAAAATAACATTGGAATCATGTAATAGATATTTTTACATCACTGAAAAATCATGTTGTTGAAATTTATATTCATGACATATATATTAAAACAATGATTCCTTTTACATTTCTGATATAATGTAAAACGTACCACATTTTTGAAATGACAAGAAGATTCATTTAAAATAAAAATGATAAAAAAAATATTAAAAATGTCATTATAAAATATTTATATAGTAATAAAGGAAATATTGAAATAATTTTTAGAAAACATGGTTGTGTAAGTGAGAGGTTTTTTATTTAAGAGAGAAATTTGGTTGGGTTTTCCTTAAAAGAAATATTTTGAAATTTTGAAAATATAATGAGATTAAAATAATAGGAAAACATATAATTTGACTAAATAACAAGATTATAATGATATTTATCTGATTTTTTAGAAGAATGTAATAATTTTTAATCATTAAAAGCATAATCACAAAAAACAATGATAGACAATGAGTTTATATCATAAATACCACAACACTGTGGTAACTTTTTAATCATATGTACCACTTAAGAAATAAACTTATGTGGATGTTTTTATCACATAATTTTTATTATAATAAAAATTAATTAAATTCACGATAAGTGTAATGAAACATAAATAATTATGTGGGGAATATTACATGGGTCCCACATTAATAAAATTCAGATGAAAATCCCTAACCTCGGGTCTGAAATTACTTCATATATAATAAAGCCTATTGTATAATAAATATATGTTAATTAAAAATGTATTGTAAAAACATGTTCATATATATAATATTTTTTTTCTTTTCTTATAACATTTTAGCACTAGTTACTTAAGAATTATTTATTTAAATTTTGTTTTATGGATATTACTACTTAATTTTTCATGCATTTTTTGTTTTGGTGTTTCTGGTAATTGGAATCTAATAATCATTACAAAAATCTCTAACATTTTAATCATTATAATAATATAATAATTACTAATTATATATATATATATATTTGATATTTAAATAATTTATTGTTAGTTGAATGAATTACATCATTAATTGGAATGGTAGGTTATACGTACGCATGACTGCAATTTCAAATTTTTCGATGGATATAATGAATGAAATGTATATAATAATTAATATTTTAATAATCACATTTATATAATAGACATAATATAAATTCATTGAATCTTTATTTTCATCTATGTAAAATTAAAATGAAAACCTTATAAAGTTGTTTCCTTGAGGTGGTACTCTAGACGTGCCGAAGGGAAACCTTAGTATTTTTCCATGGATTGGAGGGTAAGAAGGTAGATACAATATTATAATTCCAAAAATATAATTATTTCATTAATATAATATTTAAAATTAAAATTTATCATTATATTAATCAATGATAGGTGGTGTTGGAAAAATAATTAAATCGGTTAGCGAGGTAGTAGTCTTTTATACACACGAATAGAAGTTTCATTTTCCTTTTGGTGGAGGGTGAGATGTATATCAGTTGTTCTAATTAAAATTATAAAATATATTTATATTTCATATGTTATTGATTTTATATCATTATACTTAATGAATATATGAATGCTGGGGAAGAATAAATACAAAAAAACAACTATTTAAGATCTAAATCTTTTATTTGGAGAACCTGTGTAGTATTTATCCTGAAGACTTAATAACAGGGTATAGTTATATAAAAGGCCTATAAGATGTGGCTATGGATTTAAAGAATAGAAATATATAGGTCATTCATAATATAAAAGGCTTCAAATATGTGAAGGGGATAGGAGGGTCAGTGCCATTTTTAAATTGAGTTATGTGGTACACATGTAATTTTCTAATGTTTTACAAAAATTACATGTCATGTTACTATAAAAAAGGCTAAAACATGGTTCATTCCAAAACCATAAGTAAGATATAGTTTATGTATTCACATAAAATATTAATTATACAATTTATTCAGTCTTTTTTACCTATCTATATTAAGTACAACACCATGTAAATCATTTTTAACCTTTACCACAGAAATTAATTTTTAATATTTTTACTATTAATTAAGAAAAACGTTAGTTAATTTTATAAAATAAGATATCATAATATTTTTCAAATTAAAATCTATTTTACCAAAATAAATTCTCATATTTGTAAGATTTTAATTTAAAAATAAACCCATATACATGATAAAAAATCAGTTTTCCACAAAATATTAGTTTCTTAATTAAAAACATCTTATATTATATTTAACATAAAATTTATTAAAATAATCTAAATGTAATTAATTAAAATATTATTAAACTATTATATTATTTAAATTTTTTTTTAAAACAATTGGACATTTCTAATTCATTAAATGAGGGAATTGATTTCAATAAAAAAAATTTCTTAGTTTTCAAAAATAAATAATCTTATTAGAGAAATCTAAACAATTGAACAAATGATAATTTTTAAATTTTGATTTTGAAATTTATTTTTTGTTTCTTAATGCAACTTTTTAAAACTAGAAAAATTCATATTTTTTATAAATGAAAAACTCACTTTTTAAGAAATAATGAATTTTTATAGAACAAAATGATTTTTTTATTAAAATTATAAATTAATTAATAAATATATTCAATTTAGCTAAAAAATTAATAATTTATTTTCAAAATTTGTTTAGAATATACAAACAACCAAATTTAATGGTATGGTTACTACTGTCAAATTAATTAAAATTATTTTAATAAATTATTGTTGTTCATTTTACTATGATGTCATGGGTAATGAAAGCTATCGAATAAATTTAATTAATTTTTGGAAAATATTTTTTATAATCTTATACTATTACAAAAAACCGTATTATCTATTTTCAATATCCAAGTCGCATTGATTACTATCTACATTTCACTTATGTCATCTTTTTGTGTACATATTAAACATAATGGTTTCAACCTTCTCTAATATATGTTTTGTAAGATGAGGCCCCATTATGTTATACACTACATATTAATATAAGAATGTTAGTGTCTGAACCCACTTCCCATATTGACTCTCAAAAGGTTCAATTATAATTCTATAGTTGAAACTATTGTTATAATAGTATTATAATATTGGAAAGTATCGATCCCAAACACCTTTTAAATCCATTATACCTGATGATAAAAAATCTTATAGAGTTTAAATAGTTCTCTCATTCTAACATACTATTTAGGGGTGATACTAATCAGAAAAACATACCACTATATCCAATGATATCTAAGGTATTAACCATATCCTCTTTGTAAATTAAAAATATCAAGAAAATAGAATGTCTTGTGAAACTCTTTATAGATATAACAATTATCTTATGTATATCTTGGTGAGATGATTAAAAGATAAACACTTCTTGATATAAATTAAATGCATTGAATTTATAAGGCGATGAACTAAAACACAAATAATGTTTTTTTTCGTTATATTTCATGGAGATCCCTTTAATAAAATCCATTTGTTATGCTTTTAAATTTCTATAATTTTATGACAAATTTTTGCCTCATACCCTTTCACATCCATCATTCAGAATTTTATTCGTTTCATACCAAGAATTGAGGTAATTGTTTTTTCTAATTTCCCTCTTCATTTAAAACTCCTAAAGTTTTTTAGATATATATACATCTTAATTCATCCCAGATGACTATAAATAGATGATATATGCACATTGTCCATAAGTTAACTATTCAGATCCTGGTTTTGAAGGGATACATGCCTTAGTTCTATTCCTTGTAATACCACTATAAGAATAACAGAATTTCAAAACAGTATATTCATTTCACTATATCACATAATTTTTTATATTAAAATCCTTTATCCTATAAGGAATAAATTATTGATCAGTTATCTTAGAATGGTAGGATTATGATACTTATTATTATTCTCATTTCCACCCACTGCATATCCCAGAATATTAGATCCCTCATAATCCTCACCATGGATATGGTTGTGGTATCCTCTATACGTAGAGTATCAACCACTTTTTTCAACTTATAAATTTGGAATTTGATTAAACAATCAAAATATAGGATCAGTTCTAACAACATTGATTAGTGCATATTGAAATCCTTTTGTGTGAATATATACCGATGGATTTTATGTTATTTATATAAGTCATAGTTCTCCACATAGAAGTATTTTTCTAAATCAGCAATGTAAATATCACTATATCTAATTCTATTTCATGTGTCAGGGAGTTTATCTCATGGAAATAGGAATGGATGGAGGAATAATTGATCAAATTTTTATCTTTCATGAGTATACAAGCATTTATGGAAACATCACAGTATATCATGAATCCATCCATAATTTTGTGTAACGTGAGTATATTAGAAATTATTAACCACTTCTATTACACTTTAAATCTATAATAAAAATCACAATTCCTTATAAACATAACCCCCATCTGAGATATCTCTGTTAGTGGGTTTGAAAATTATGATATTTTTCTCCCAAATTAAGGATAGTACCTACCAAATCCATGGATACATCAAACATCAATCTTTTAGGATTTTCTTGAACCACATTCAGTTGTATGTTTTTTTGAAGGATCCACAGTTTTCCCTTTACAGGTGATAACATACCCTAGGAATTTTACTTCTTGCATCCCGAACACAAATTTAATATACGTAAAAAACATATTTGTGTTCAATTATTTCATTAGTATGGAATTAAAATAATTTTAATTTTTTAAAACTCTTTTTGAGTATATTAGTTTATAATTAATAAATAAGATAAAAAATTATCCGAGTTAATCCCTAAAAATTCTATTCATTAATATTATGGAGATGGATTGAGAATTAGTCAGTGAAAATGTCTTTATTACAAACTCATATCTCTTAGAAAATTTAAAACAATAATTCAAAAGTATATTATGCCTTTTCTCTTTGACATGAATAAATAATGATAAAGGATCCACCATAGGGATGTAATGGAATACACGTATATGTTCTAACAAGAAATCAATTAATTAAACATTAATCTTTTTCTCTATCACAATACTATTGAAGAGATGATAATTAATATATAGGAAAATTTTAACATCATTATTCATTAAAAATTAGACTTGTTTACCCCATAGTGAAACACTAATGTTAATAATCCCTTTATATATAATCCTCTTTAGTTGATGTCTTATCTTATAATGTTCATCATTTTCCCTTATATATGGAGTTTTATGTATTTTGAAATCTTTTTGTACATGTTTTATTGGTAATTCAATTATTTCTCTTAGAGGATGATAATAAAATTTATCTAGAATCACTTCAGCTAATTCCAATTTTATGAAAATGTTGTCAATGATGATATTTTACTTATTATCAATCATTTTATCTAGATACACATTCTCATAGGAAAATAATATCCATTCTTCTGATGATGATACATAAGTATATTAATCACCTACCATTAAATTGTATTGAATAAAATTTTGATTTGCGATATTGGAGGTGATTTCTTTCTATCATCAATTTATATTTCCCTTACTCATGAGAAGTCAATCCATATAAATAATAGTATCAATGTCCCCGAAATGGATCATAATAACGTTTTAAAACAAATTTATCTCACAATTTTTGGATAGGGTACGAGTAATATTATTAGGATTCAACAATTAACCCATTTTCCATAGTCTCAAGTAACTCATCTTCAATACTTTTATGTGGTTTTTGAATATGTATAATAAACATTTGTTATAAGAAAATATTAATATATCTAGAATAAATTAGTACACTAACTATATTAGAATAAATAAACAACATTAGTATCACCATGTCGCTTTTGGGAAACACTATATAATTTTTGATGGAATAATATTCCCTTTCTAATCTAGTCATTAGTTGTTCTTTACTGTTTTCACCAATATCCCTTTTATTAGTTCATTGATTTTTATATTGTCCTTATTCATTAAAGTTGAATAGTTTGACAATAGGGATGGTTCACTATAATATTCCTTTATTCTGTTAAATTTTTTAAGTTTTCTGTTCCACAATATCTATCTAGGTGGCCATCTTTCCCACACTAAAATAATTACATTGTCATGTGTATATAGCTTGTTAGATTATTCATAACATAGTTTTCACAATACAAATATTGTAATTTCATACCCATGTGATATTTCTCCATTATACAAATAGAATTAAAATTAATTCTCAATATATTATCTACATAATCAGGAGTCCCATGAGATTCTCTAATCTCCGATTTCACTTTTTTGGAATATCATAATATTTTATCATAGTTTTTAAATTATTTAATTAAAACTTATTTTTATAGAATTAACCATTGAACACATAAGAAGTAGTAAAATTAAATTTTGGGTCAATGGAAAATATGAAGGAGAATCCTGCAAGTATGGTGATGTTTTACTCATATTCACTATTGAATTTATCATCCATTTTAGGGAGTAAAAAACACTTTTTTATTTTATATTAGAGGTAGTGGGGAATGAATTTAACAGAAAAACAATTAATGAATTAATTATACAACTTTATTTGTATTTCTTCTTTAAGATTCAAAATATTTATCCTAAATAAACATTAATCACTTTCTCCCACCACACGAAAAAAATAAAAACTACAAACATCTCATTTTCAAAGAATTAATTGATGAATAAGATCATTTCAATGGATTTAATATATTATTCAGTGATTCAAGAATATAAATATCCAAATTAATTCAGAGTTCATAATTTCATAATGCTCCAAATTGAAAATTGTCTATTCTTAGGGGGATGTGTGTATTCATCCAAATTCTGGTTTTTTAATTAGAAAAAGAGTTAATTGCACAATTATTTTCATAATACTCCTAACTAAAAAAACCTTCATGTTGGGAATCTCATTTGGGAAGTCATCACATTTACACATTGAATGCTTGTCTACTTGGTTTTTCATATTTTCATACATTGAATAAAATGATTGAAAAATTTGGGATTAAAATATTTTAACTATTATATAAACAACTCGGAAACCAAGAAAAATAAAGGGAAAAATAATTAATTACATATATTCCATAATAATATAATAATGATTAGGATTCAATATATTCTATCCATGATTGATTTCATAGAATAAAATATTACAGGTCATTTTTTTCTCCTAGCAATGGTTCATAATTTATATTTTAATATACCAAAGGATATCACTCGAGAGATTCAAAATAGTTCTGCAGTATTTCCAATTTTTCATGTAGTAGGTGGAGAATGAGTCATTCCTAATGTGAAAATTTAAACGCTATTACCTCAACGAATAACTTTTCCAAAACCACATATAATTTTAGTATCCAAACTATTATATAATGAATTGGAAAGTAATTACTCTTTTCATTACTAAAATTTAGGGATGATTTTCTTTGTGTATCTTTATTCATATTACATTCATTGGGGTTTCCTTACCCAATTCCCCAAAATTATCTATACTTTTATACAATACTAACTATGGAAAATCTTATATTAATACACATGATTTCATGATTTATTTCATAATGGATTACATAATGAATAATATAAGAATATGAAATCAATAGTTACTAAATAATTCGGTACATGACACAATAAAATGAATCATGGGGGAAATAATAGTATTAAAAACACTATATTATGACACTAAAATTCCATTTATAATTTAAAATTACATGGGATTACATTGAAACGTACAAATTTATTTGGTGAGATATGAGGTTCAATAAGGGAATAATAATAGAATATAATATTTTAAACACATACATGTGGGTGAATTGGAATAACCACATATCATAATAGGTTTGATAATCCTAAATTTCAAAAATAAAGGATTTTATATGATGATATCATAAAGGAAATAAAGAATGTGGAAACGACATAAAACATGAAATTATAAATATTATTCATGGATAACTACAATGAATCATGACTGAGTGTTTTTATGATAACCCCATATGTACCAATCATTGTATCTCATTCAATATAAAATTATACCGTGCATTGTAAGGATATAAAATTCAAGGCATACTAGCCACATTCATATAGTGTTCATGCATAAGTATGCCACATAGATCATACATCATAAATATATATATTTAATAATTATTAAATCAATGATTATGGGGTGTGGGATATATAGATATTTTTAAATAATAAATAAATTATATGTTCAATAGGAAAATAAACTCGAGTAATTATGATGATGGTTATTCACTACCGAAATAGTTTTTTAGAAAAATCAACAAATTAATTTTCCAAAACAATTGGGTGTATTGATATTCATTTGACAGTATAATGATATTGAAATAGGTATCCAATCTCATGGAAATTATAAAAGAAGTAATATGTATTTTTAACAACATATCCCAACAAAAAAATTGGAAATCAAAAGGAAAAACATTATGACGGTTCTTGAAGAAATTGTGAAAAGAGTGCATCCCTTACATTGAGAGGTTTCTTTTGACAATTTATTAGTATATTCACATGAAATTGGGATATCCATGGGAGAGATCTATAAAGGGTATGATATAGTAAACCCATTCTCAGAGGCTTTTTATTTGAGGCGAATTTTTTGATTGGTGGGTTTATGTTGAAATAGATAGGATAATTCATTATTAATTTCTAAACATTGGTTTTGTACTCTATATGTTAAAATAATTCCAAAAATAATGAATCACATGTAATTTTAACTTTTCTTCATCAAACATGATGCGTATTTTAATATATTATATGTAAAATAATATTTTATGTTTAAATAATACATTTGGTGATGTTTAATGTAATTATGATTATAAATAATTGATTTAAAGAACATATAAAATATTTTATGTTTTGAAAGATATAATAAGGGTTTATAAATTAAACCAATTATCTTTAAAACATAATATTTTGAATGAGTAATATATATTTATTCATTTATTTATTTTAATAATTTATTTCATCATATTTAGGCTACAATAATATCATTTTAAGAAACCAAATAATTATATAGCATTTAATTTTTACACATAATTGACTACTTCATTAAATTATTAAAAAAATCTATTGTATTATTTTTATAATAGGATTTCATTAATAATATTAATTATTTTCAGATTATTTTTCTAAATATAAAAATTTATAATTTTTAAAAATACATAGTTATTGAAAAAATGGTTTTCTATGAAGTTAATAATTTCTGACCATTATAAAAATTACATTAAATTTATGAAATTATATTATAATTTTTATTATAAGAACATGAGTTTTTAGAGAGAGAGAGTTTGTTGAGAAGGAGGTTCTGTTCAAAAACGGAGGTTCCTATAAACCCAAGAACAGGTTACTGAGTGATCTGTTTTGGGTTCTTTTGACCCATTGTGTGAACTCATCATAGCTCATGTAAAGGGTTCGGTTAGTGTGGCCTCACGGAATGTTGGATTGTACTATGTGCCTCTAAGAAAAGGGATTTCATTTGATGATTCACTATTGGGATCCAATAGTAATGAGGATGTGAATCTTATTCCTTTGATGACTCCAATCTATCAAGTGGATGGAGTTTTTTTCTTTTTCTGCTGATCAGGAGGTTATTAAATAAAGGCATGAGACTTGAAATTTCTCTACTTTGGGCCGAATATATCTTGTAAATGGAAATATACCCTAGAGTAACGTAGAACCTAATGTGAGGCAATGTTAATTCTGGATCGTTATTGACATCAAGATCATCCTGATTGGGAGTTGTTTTTTCATATTGTATTGAGGAGTATGGATGATATCATGTCTACTTGGAAGAAAGCGACACAAACTCTAAATATTAGTTTTTTTAAAATATCCTAAATATGATAGAAATTTCAACCCACTCAGTCAAATTTATAAAAAAACTCATGTTGGGATATGATTACATGGTCTTAATTGGGTTTATAAATATCCCCAATGTTTCATTGATATTGCCTCTTCAATTGGGATCCTCCTTAGGATGGATCAACACACTATTAAGGGTGATCCAGAGTTTTTTTCTAGTATTAAGGTACAATTGAATATAGATTCTATAATTCTTGATGTGATACATTTTGTTGAAAATGAATGATGATTGATATTAAAATTTAAAATTGTAAGAGACATCCTTTCTATGACTATTGTAAAATATTTGGTCATTTAGTTTCCAATTATAGGTACATTCATAAAAATGTAATGAAACCAACTTTCAAAAAATGTTACTATTGGAGGGAGGCTAGAATAAATAATAAAGTTATGGAATTTTGATCTGAGATGAGGGAGAATTCAGGAAAGGTTCATTCGGAAAGGAATCAGAATGAGATGAGTAACACATAGGTTTCATTGGCCAATGGAATACTACATGATGTTCCCTCTATAGTGGAAGGTGGTTGTGATGGGTTTTACCCCTATAAATACACAAGAATTTTTAGGTAGTAATGTTGATAATGATCTAACAATTTATGGTTGTTCAGAGGTGTGCACTGAGGTGTTCAATCTTGTCTTTAACTCCCTTTCTACTTCACTAGGTACTGCATATGGTGACTCTCTTCTAGGGAAGAAGGGATTTTCCAATAAAACTGCTCAAAGATCTAAATTGACTATGGAGACGTTTAAATTATGGGATAAGGATTTTCATGCCTTGAGTTACCCAATTCCTACTACACATTTGTTATGTTATGATGTGGAATCTAGTAAGTGAAATTGTGTGGTTGTTACTAGAGATGATGCTCTAGCTATTATCCCATCCTCAGGTGATACCATTGTATAAATGTTCATGTTCACTCCACCAGAAAAGAGCTGGAGTGAAATGGTTGAAGTGGATGAGGCTTTGGAAGCTCAATGTACCCCCTTCCCATTTTGAGGCTAATGCTTATTTATAAGGCTTATTGGATTCATCATATGTGGAAGTTATTTCTGAAGATATGGTTAATATAATGAACATTAGTAGTCTCTCCATGATAAAAAATATCTCCTCGAACTATTACGAAAAAAATATTCCTATGAAGAAAAAAAGTAATGAAACATCAATTATAAATCAAGTTCCAACTTATTATTATTTATTTTAATTATTATTTAATTATGAATTCCTCCACTACTAATTCTTATCATAAGCACATTCAGGTGTACAAACCCAAACGTATTGGGATTTATTAACCCAAATTCTCCTTCTGTTTGGGTCTTGTTGGTCTTAATAAATTTGGTTTTCAATTCATTTATATTAATGGGATTTCGGGTAAGGGGGAACACTTATGGGTTTTTTTATCATGTTTCTTTTATATAGGATGTTGTATCTCTATTGAGAATAAGATGGTCACATATTATTTTTTGAGAAGATTTTGAATGATGTTTGGCTCTTTTATATATACCAGAAGCATATATCAGGGAAAAAGAAGATTACGGAAGGAAATAGATAGTTTCCATGGAAGTTATTATTATTTATGGTTCCTCATTGATGAATTCCATACTATAAATTGTTCTCTTGAAATAATGGGTTCCCTCCATGTAACACCCCAAGCTTCCGCGATACACTTCTCTTTGAATAATATAGTAGCGTGTGTTGTATGAAACTTCGAGTTCTAACACACACCACAACCAATCAAAGTAGCCGTTATGAATAGTAATACCTAATTTTTTAAATTTTATAAATTTTATCTTGCCAAATGGAATTCATTTTTGGATTTGGAATATCGAAATTAGCCTATGTTGATTTTTTGGTATTTTTCTGAGAACATCAATTATTTTATGAATAGTGAAAAATACTAAAAAAAACATTTTTAATAAAAATAATTTATAGTGATAAATTATAATATTTAGTGGTTATAGAGTATAATTAGAATATATTTTTACCCTTTCATCCAATGGTGTTCATTAGAATTAATTTCACTTTGAAATTGGACATAAACAATTGTCAATCTTTTGATATATATTGATTCTTAAAAACACGCTATTTGTTGTGACAGCGGGAATTAATTATAAAATTAATTAAAGAAAATTATATTTTTATAATTTCATAAAATAGACAACATTTTTGAATTCGGAATATCAATTATAGCTTAGGGTGAAATTTTGGAATTGTTCTGAAAAACATAAATTTTTTATGAATAGTGAAACCACTAAGTTGTAGTTAAAAAACTGTTTTTCGTTTAAATGAAACATTACCACTTCTGTGATTTTATTTTCAACAATCCGACAGACATGGTTGTAATTAAGAATTAAAATTTGGTTTAATGGGATTAAACTAATTTTTTGGTGAATAGTAACTTTTATGTTTAATTAAACACGATTAAAGGTAATTAGTGAAATTTAAGGTAAAAATGATATTATAAAAATATGAAAATACCTTTACACTTGTCCAAACTCTATTGGATGAGTCATGGCCAACCAGGAAAATCCATGTGTCCACTTGGGGACCCCATGGAGCCACTTTGGTAGGAAAATGACATTAAAAACTTTTTATTTAATGTTAAAATAAAAATGTCACAATCATGATTTGTTTTACTAAATAAATTTTTAAATAGGGTTATACAAGTCATATCTTTGTCAATAAATATTCATTAGAAATATAAATAGATTTACTAAATCATGATATTTGTTTATTATTTTTAGACATTAAATAAAGTAAATTATTTATGACACCATGATGATGCAGCGATTACCTCATTAATTAACGATTTTAATAAAATGGAAGGATAATGTAAAATATAGGAATTACACATGTACAAATACTATTGGATGACTCTATTTATAACCCTTATAACCTTATCCTCGAAATATATAAGTTTGGGAACTTTTAAAATCTGAAACGTATTATATAATAAAGTAACATTTCATTACTTTCCAAGAGTGCCCCTCCTATCCTCTTATAAAAGGCCCCCACCAGTACCACCTTATTCACACCTTCAAACCCTTTTGGCATGACCAACCTCTTCCAAAATACTCCCTCAACTTACCTCTATTACACCTAGAATCCTCACTTTGGGCACAAAGCTTCCCAAGGAAGCCTTTGGCTCAAATCAAAAAGAGTTACCAGATTTTAAGGTACTGTATTCTTTTATGTTCTTTTGTTTTATTTTGCTTCTCCAACCCCCTAAACTCTTTTTATTATTTCCTTTTATAAAAGCAACAGTATCTACAATATACTAGGATGTCGTTATAATAAGTATTTGGTTTACAATTACACACACCTTAGTCTAATGGGTAATGAACATACTGTTTCTCTGGGTGGCGAAATACTGCCTCACGAAATGATGATTGTTCAATATTCTTTTAACACCTATAATGGTGGATATAAAGATATCACTATATTTATATATGATATATAATATTTTTATGTTTTACATAAGCTTCTGTATTTTTCATTTATGGAATACCTTTTTGGTTTGCATTATGGGTAAACACGATATTTTCATTTTAGGAAGTGCGGACTACCGCACCATCAAAGTGATTTGAATCGTTAATTCCATATGTGGGATGTATAAAGGATGGCGTAAATGGTATTAAACATTATATTATACTGGAATAAAATTATACCTTTATTTAATTATAACTTCATTGCATTAAAAATGAAATATAAATGAAAGTAGCGTTCATGCGTACGTACGATTTACCGTCTCCATGATCGGTGCATTTCATTTCTTACCTCAAAATGTTATGTAATGTTATATATGAATGTATATAATGGATATATATGATTTATATGATATCTACATCATGAATATAATTATGGACATAATGTATATTTTACAACATGAACAAAGTGTAATTATAAGAAGATTATTTTTTACTCAAGTACCTAAGATCGACAAAATGACCGTTATTAACATAAATAATTACATAATGTTCATGACATGGTAATAAGTGATATAAAAGGAATACTGAACTTGAAAAAGGTTCTTAAGAAGGTAGGTCTTAACTCTAGTTTATTATTCAGTAGGTTAAAGAGAGGTCAAGTCAAGTCGAACACAAGGTAAGGGAATTTCTTAACCAAATTTCCATTCTTTGGGTTAATCTCCTACTTTCAAATTATGTAATGATATTATTATTTCCTATCTTGTATTTTTAATTTCTTTATGTGTACTAATAGTGAATACACATAATAGATCTATTTTATTTAAAAAATATTATCTTTTTAAGGGACTTCAACTCAATCGCCATTCATTGAGGCATATTTTGTTTTATACACAAATTTCTTTTATACGGTTGATAAACCCCTTTGACTTATACATTTATTCAAAAGGAATATTTTTATACAAAGCATTTTACTAAACGAAAAAAAGGAATGTTTTTCTTGTCGTACGTATGTGGCGACAATGAATTTCCGCCGTCGGGACCATTATTTGAGTTTGGGCATCCTCTACAATCCATAACTTTTTTTTAAAATGAAGAATAAATACCAAGTTTAAATTTTCTTCCATTTTGGTATTGAAAATGGTATTTATAATGTTTTTATTATATCAATGTGTTGTATTGATATCTTGTGATTGAAGTGTGGAAATCTTATGTTTCTTTTATGCATGTTTTATGTGATACGATTATGTTATGGTTTATGATATGTTTAAACCTGTTCATATGAGGATTAAATTGGACTTAATAAGTGACGGGTGGAGCTCGCTATAGCTCCTCGATGCATCGGTAGGTCTAATGAGACAAACTAGTGTCTTGGCACGAGTCTTTGACAAAATCTTATTTGTAGTCTTGGCACGAGGCCTTGGCTATGTGGTTATGATAGTCTGTCATTATGCATTCCATCATTATGAAAGTACTTATTGATATTTCATGAGATTATTCAACTAATAGAATATCCATGTGAGTAAGTAAATGGTATTATTTAATTTTATTTTTTCCATATTATTCTGAAGTTCAATTTTAAAAAGGCTTTTGTTTTAGTTATACATTTCCTTAAATGTTAATGTTTATTTATGAAAGCTTCCGCAATATTGTTATCCTTATTGAGCATTTGTGCTCACCCCTTTCAATGTTTTAATATTTTCTAGGATGTGAAGAAGTAATTTATGAATGACCTGCAGGGATAGTCAGAAGAGGATATGAGTGTGGACTATGGAGACTTTGTTATTTTAGTTTTTCACTTTTTGATGTAATGTAACATTTTTTAATGTATCTAGTGTTTCTAAGTCTACTAAACTAATCAGTCATTCGAGACATGATCTTTTGTGATCATTCCAATGTTACGAAGTAATGCACCAACTATGGGTAGCTGGGGTTGGGGCGTTACAGTTGGTATCAGAGGCAGTTTAATACTAACCTTGGAAGCTAGATTTAGATAAAATCTGATTAGACCACATAGCCCAAAGATAGACTTTGAGGATTAGTATAGAATAACTTCCTAGAATTTTTGTATTATAGATATTTTGTGAGTTTTTTGAGCAATACATCCATGTCTGGATATGAGCAGGTAGAGGCGACTCTGGCACAGATGTACCTAGGGGTAAAACCCGAAAAAACCACTTTTAGCTAGACTCGAACGGGAACTGGTGCACGACAACGGGCCTTGCTGCACTCTTGGTTACGACACTCCCGGGGGGTATGCTTAGGATAATTCTCATTTTCTTTACAAACCACTATAAAGGGTTATGAGTATATACATCCTCAAAGAAAACATTTTTATGATTATGGATTATATCCATAAATATTCAATTTATGTTAAGTATTTTTCAAGTATTGAATTATGTATTTTGATTCATAAACTAATCTAGTTTATTCCATTGTTTAGAAATGGCACCTAGGAATGTAAACCGTATCAATTCATGCACTCTGTGTAGGGATTTCCCTTCTGCTCAAGATAATTATTGTGGATATGGAGATACAACTAGTACTGATCAACTTATTACCAAACTGGGACAACTCACTTAGGTTATGAATAATAACCTTACTCGTATGGAGCACCTCGATCCTCAACGTGGAGGATCAATGTTAGACTGCTTCATGAGGCAACAACCGCCAACATTTAATGGGGGTACAAATCCATTAGTAGCTGAGCATTGGATAAACTCATTAGAGAAAATATTCCATGCCTTGAGGAGTAGCGAAAGGGAGAAGGTTGTCATGCCAGTTTACCACCTCACTAGAGATGCTGATTAGTGGTGGTCATTGATTCAAAAAACAAAAGAATATGATGAGGTATAAAGTATTTAATGGAGGGATTTTAAGGAAATTTTCTTAGAAAAATACTTTCCACATGACCATCAAGTAGATATGGAATGGAATTTTCTGAGTCTGAGGCAGAATGAGGATGAGAATGTCGCAAAGTATGAGGCTAACTTTACAAAGTTTGCGAAGCATATTGAAGATTATATACATAACCAAGAAGTATGATTGATTGTTTCTTTGATGTGGTAAAACCATTTCTCTGTCGAGAATTAGTCTCACAAACCTTCTCATCATACAAAAATATTGTCGCAGTGCTATCAAGACAGAAAAGGAATTATCTAAGTTTTATGACTTTAATGAAAAGCATGAAAAGAATAGATCTTCTGATCAATTTGGAAATGGAAATAAGGGGAAGAAGGGAAGAGTAGAATATCAGTCCTGCAGTAAATGTAGAAAGAAACACCCCGGTACTTGCTTGAAGGGAATGAGAGTCTGTTTCAAGTGTGGTGAAAAAGGACACCAAGCTCTTGATTGCAAGGGAATGAAAGTTGTTATCAATGTGGAATGCTATAATTGAAGAGATATGGGAAATTATGAAAATGAATGTCCTAAGCGTCAGGGGATCATTCCTCAGAAGAGGCCAAGGGATCAAGTCCAAGCTTCTGCTATCACTACTGCTGAGGTTGAAGCTCCGAAAGACATGGTGGAAGGTAATTTAATCATTTATTCAAGTTTAGAAAATGTATTATTTGATTATGGATCATTTCATTGTTTCATATCTTCCTAGTTTTCTAATAAAATTAGATATTTCCAATTTGATTTAATAAGAGAATTGTCAGTCAAAACACCTAAGAGAAGTATTATTGTAACAATGTTTTGTGAATCATTCCCCATTAGAGAACATAACCATTATTTATCCACTGATCTCATTGTCATATCTATGATTGAGTTTGATATAATCCTCGGTATAGATTCTCTTTCAGACTATGATGTGATGATTTATTGTAAGAAGATGGAGGTTACGATTTATGATGATGATGATAAGGAACACCTTATTTTTAGAGCAGAATCGTCACCACCTAATTCTTATTTAGATCCACCCCCACTAGCTCAACTAAATTCAATTATTGGGGAGGAAGAGAATAAAATGACTAAGGGTGAGGAAAGGAATGTTCAAATAGAGGATTTACCTGTTGTGAAATAATATGGAGATGTGTTTCTAGAACATTTACATGGACATCCTCCAGAACGAGAAGTTGAGTTTTCCATTGATTTAATTCCTTGATCAAGGCCTATATTGAAGACCCCTTATAGGATGGCCACCATGGAATTAGTTGAACTAAAGAAACAACTAGAAGAATTGAGTTATAATGGATTTATTCGACCCAGTGTTTCTCTATGGGGAGATCCTGTCCTTTTTTTTAAGAATAAAGATGGATCTAAGAGATTTTGCTTTGACTACAGGGAGATCAATGCTATAACAATAAAGAACAAGTATCCCCTACCTCGCATTGATGATTTATTTGACTAATTGCATGGAGCTCAATACTTTTCAAAGATTGACCTTCGATCGGGATACCATCAGTTGTGTGTGATGAAGGAAGACATTCCGAAGACAGCATTTCGAAAAAGGTACGGGCATTACGAGTTTACAGTAATGCCTTTTGGAATGTCTAATGCACCCTCTGTATTAATGGATCTAATGAATAGAGTTTTCAAGGAATATCCTGATGATTTTTTGGTGGTATTTATTGATGATATCTTAGTTTACTCCAAAAGCTATGAAGTTCATGAAAATCACTTGCGCATTATCTTGAAGATTATTAGAAGGCATGAATTATATGGGAAGTTTAGCAAGTGTGAATTCTGGCTTCAGGAGATTTCTTTTCTTGGCCATATTGTCTCTAAGGATGGAATTTTTGTTGATCCTTCTAAGACCGAGGCAATCCAAGAATGGCCAGCACCAACGGGTATAACTGAGGTACACAGCTTTATGGGTTTGGCAGGTTGTTATCAACGTTTTGTACAGAATTTTTCCCGATTGGCTATCCAATTAATGAAGCTCACATGTAAAGGGGTTACATTTGTCTGGACAGAAGAGTGTGAAGAATTTTTTGATGAACTAAAGAGAAGATTAGTCAAAACTCCTATATTTACTCTACCATCAGGGAATGATGGGTTCGTTATTTATAGCAATGCATCAATGAAAGGACTTGGTTGTGTCCTTATGCAGAATGATAGGGTTATTGTCTATGCATCATGACAGCTAAAAATTCATGAGCAGAACTATCATACTCATGATCTCGAGTTAGCTGCTGTAATATTTACCTTTAAGATATGGAGAAATTATCTCTATGGTAAAAAACGTGAGATATATACCGATCACAAAAGTTTGAAATATATTTTCCCACAAAAAGAACTCAATATGAGGCAAAGGCGATGGCTTGAACTACTCAAGGATTATGATTTCACAATACACTACCACCCAGGGAAGGCATATAAGGTTGCAGATGCTTTGAGTAGAAAAGATCATAGAGTTTTGAACATGATGAGACTGGAAAGAGATCCTATTTTCATGGATCTAGTAAAGATGGATATGGGAATCACCATGAAGGGTGAAACATCAAAACAATTTCAAAAGGTTGCCAAACCATCTTTACTAGAAAGGATAAAGTGTTCTCAGTCCAATGATGAAGAGTTGAAAAAGAATATTAAAGCTATGAATGATGGGTGATTTAGTGACTTTGTGTGTGAAGATGGAATTTTGAAATTTGGGAGGAGACTTTGTGTTCCCGATATACCTGATTTAAAGAGGGAATTGTTAGATGATTCTCATAGCTCCAATTTCTCTATACACTCTGGGAGCACCAAAATGTATAGAGATTTAAAGGGACATTTTTGGTGGGACAACATGAAGAGGGATATTGCTGATTTTGTGTCAAGAAGTATGGTTTGTCAACAAGTGAATGCTGGAAGGAAACTGCTTGGTTGAGTATTGCAACTTATTCCCATACCTGAGTGGAAATGGGATAATATTACGATGGATTTTTTAATGGGACTACCAAAGACTCCTATAATAAATGACACAATATGGGAAATTTTTGATCGTCTCATGAAGTCAGCATATTTTCTAGCTATAAGGGAAGATCTACCACTTTAATGTCTAGCAAGACTGTATATTAATGAAGTTGTGAGACTTCATGGAGTACCCATGTCGATTTGTCTCAGATCGTGATCCTCGTTTTATATCATGTCACACCCATTTTTTTATTTTTTAATTTTATTATTTTTATTAGGCATCAGATAGTTTGGGTCGAGGCCCAACTTAAAATTTCCAAGCTCTTATTTAGAAACGAATGTTTCACTCTGGGTTGCGTCAACCACACTGCAGTCGACGCCGCGCGACCTCGCCTGGGTCGTCGTGCGACCTCGCCCAGCTCGTCGCATGGCCTGCCCAATGTTTAAGGGAGAGGAAAAATATACAGCTAATATTAAAATGAGAACATAATGAAAATTGAGAATGTGCGGCCCTGGGCGAGACACGACTCGGGTGAGGCACGATTTTGAAACCGTGCAGCCTCGCCTGGTCCGCTGGGTGACCTACTAATGTTCAATTAAGTACATGCAAGGAATTAATAATAAATCAATAAAATTAATTTAATCGTGAAATAAAATAAAAATAAAATAATTTAAATAATTTAGTGATTAAAAAATATTAACAAGGATATTATTTTTTATAAAAAATAACAATAATAATATTAAGATATTTATATAATGTTTTTAGTATCAAATTTGTTATTATCTGATTATTATTATTATTGTAGCCTTATTATTATAAATAATATTAATATTATTAATATTCATATTATTATTAATTCGTTTTGTTTTTACATTTTTTTAGGTTTATTTTTATACATTTTTCCCCATCTTTTCTTTCTTTTCTTATTTCCCTCTCAATCCCGTCGAAACCCTCCCCCTCTCCTTTGCTGGATCGGCTGCAGCGCCCCTCTACCTATTTTCACTTTTCTTTTCTTTTCCGCTGGAACCCTCCCCATCACTTTGCTAGATTGCACCGCAACACCCCCCCTAGAACCCTCATATCCCCTGCTTCGCGGCACCACCAACTAATCCTCTTCCATCCCCTTGCTTGGAACCGCCTCTCTCTCCATCCTCTCTCGGCTAGCAACCCTCTCGAGCCGCACCTTTAGCTTCCGATCGGCCTCCCGCTCCTCCCTTGTCCAACATCGCACCGCATCCCCAACCCACAGCCAGGACGGCTCACACCGCTGCATGACCTCCCTCACTGGTCAGCACTAATCCGTTTTCCTCCACCGGCATCTCTTACCCCTTTCTGACAGAACTCTAACGGCTACCTTTAAGGTAAACGCCTTATTTTTTCTATGCTTTTACCAATGTTTTTTTTCTGGTTTTCTAGGATTATTGTGGTGAGAATAGCATATTATTGGAGTCATGCACCTGGTTTTGGGTTTATTAGTGTTTTTGACTCCTTATTATGTTTTAGATAGGGAATTGGATAGTTTCATGTTGCTTCATATCGTTTCGGTTCGTCACTAACACCCGAGGTAAGGGTTAATGTCATAGGTTGGTTTCACACCTAGTTGTGCGATATCCTTTTTGTGTTTTAAGGTTCATAGTAATTATCTTATAGGGATTTGGTTGCTTCCTTGTTTGATTTGGTTTGTTTTGATTCAATTGCTTTAATAATTTGTTTTTAGGGTTCGCATTAGACCCCTTGTGGTGCGATTGTCGTGCGATGAGAGTTTTGCACCAATTTTGTAGAGTTGCTACACACCAGTACGTGGTTCCATGCTTTGACATCCTTTGGATAATTTAATTTGGTTGTTTATTTAATTTAATGTGTTATATGATTTAATTGCGTTATGTGATTTATGTTTAAAATGGTTTGGCATGCTCGTTTGATGAAATCAAATTTCCAAAATAGTATGGTCTTGTTGTTTATATGTTTGTTGTTGTATAAATTGTTGGCCATGATTTACAGGTTGTGTGAAATGCGTTTAAAAAAAATTTATTTCACATGTATGCAATTTAAAAATTTCACTTTCTTTAGAAACGATCATGTTTTTTTTTCATTTGGACTTTATTGGGGTAAATCCTAAAATTGTTTAATCAATTGTTTATATGGTGAAATTGAGGTTTTAGAATAGTTGAGTGTGAAATTGATTTTAAAATGGCCTTTCCATGTAAAAATCTGTGTTGTTTTGGTGCAATGTTTTCATGTTGGGTTCTAGGTGCAGATGGTCCAGATAATTGTGTAGTTGGTGTGAAACATGTTTTAAGGATAATTTATTAAGCTAGTGGTTTGAACGAATCTCTTGTTTGCAATTGGGTGTGATTATTTGCATCAACCCTTGTTGTGTTCTTTAAATAATGCTTTCTATGTTGTGCGAATTGTTTATGTTCTTTGAGTGTTGCCAAATGAGGATTTGCGAAATGATCACGTAATGACAGATGTATTTTTGGAAAGGTATTTTGGTGTGCCTGAGTTTTTGAAATGTTGTTTGGGTATGCAAATGGTGACTTTTGTGTGAAATTTCTTGTTTGGTCTGCGATATGAGAATGAAATATACTATGTGAATGTGAAACTTGTTTGAGCAGAAGGGAAAACCCTGGGTATCTAGTTGGACGGACTAGAACTAGTGCGCTAGTGAACCAGATGGGTATCGTCCTTGTTTCACTTAGCTGGATTGACGATTGCAACACTAACTGAACATGATATCTGAGGGTCATGGCCTTCTAAGCCACGTGTTCTGAGGGTCGTGGGCTTTTAAGCCACGTTTTCGGAGGGTCATGGCCTTCTAAGCCACGTTTCACCGAGACACGAGGTTCTAGGTTCCCACTCGAACTAGATGAACCTTAGGGGATTTACCCATAGTGCTCTACCATCTATGGCGTGGTGCCTTCCATCAGCATATGGAGTAACACTTGGTTTTGATTGTGTGTGTGTGTGTTCAAGTATGTGTGTGTGTGTGTGAGTGTCTGTGTGTGCCCATAATGAACTTTTCTCTTCCTCTTTAAAATCATGTTTATGAAATGAGTTCTTTTTAGTGTTTTCCTTTAGAATTTGGTTTTTAAATGTTTTCATTAAGAGAATTTCGAAAGTATAACATGAGTAAGCACATTAAATTTCCCTTTTGACATTGTGGCATGGAACCTTTTTATTGGGTGACGTCCTACTCGGCCTTTCACTCACACCCTGTATACACCTTCGGGTGTATATAGACTTTGTTTCTTGTGTATTCCAGGTTGTGACTTCGTGCTCAGTGTCGGTGGTTCGAGTTGTTAGTGGCCATATCATGCAGGTTGGTGTTGTGGCGTGCAGATGCTACACCACTCTTGTCTCTTGGAGGTTTGAGTTATAGTTTTAGTCTCTTTTGTTGTTGTTTATTTTTTGATGTTGGTTCAAGTTGTAAACCATTAAATTTTGATTTCAGTTTAATGATCTCCTTGGTTATTGATTCCTAGTTTTATTTTTTTATTATCTTGCTAGTGTTTGTGAATACCATTTCGGGTAAACCGTTCCCACATGTTACTCTTGATATCCGGGCACTTGTGCCAGCCCGTGGGGATCAGGAACGCCCTTCGGGCCTTTCCACGGACCGGGTCGGGCACCGGGTCGGATGGCGACCCGACCTGCTTCGTGAAAAAATGGTATCAGATGGAGGTTTTCTCTCTTGGGTCATGTTGTTTCAGGTTAGAGTCATGATAGACTTGAGTTAAGGTTGTCAGGACTCGACGTGCTGGCTACGAGTAATGTGCCTGGCCAGCACACCTCGTGGCGGGACTCAAGTTACCAAAGTATGTTGAGGTTTTTATGAGTTTTTGGTCCTTGCGGTTAATCTTTTCTAAAGGAAATGAAAAAGGGGTAAGGTCATTGGTCCTAGTGAGCTCGCAGGGTCTGGCAAGCCATGGGGAGCTGGGGCCACTGTCCTGGAATACCCTTCGTGGCAGTGGTGTGATTGGTGTATGGCCACCAACCATATGTTTCAGTCACCCACAGAAACAAGTTTTTCCTTGCATCATTTCTTGTCTACTTGTTTTGGATTCGTGCGAATTTGGTTTTTATGTAAAAATGTTTTGGTCTTGGAAAATATTTTCAAATGAAACGCTTTAAAAAGAAAATGATGTGAAAGGTTTGGAAAGTGTGGGTTGGATGTTTTGGTTCTGAAAAAAAATGGAAAGCATTGGTTGTTATCCTTGGCTCTCTTATGGGAAACCACATGCATGAGTGTATATGAAAAGGGTAATGGTTAACAACACAATAGGATGAGTTCCTAGATGGATACGAGGTGGGTGCCGGCGTGGCACGAGAAAATGCATGTGCGAGGCCCACGGGACACCATTGCTGTTTCTGCAAACCACTGGCTTGCTTATCTTTAAAATGTTATGTTAAATGAAAATTTGGTTTTTTTGTGACCGGAGTTTGCGTGGTGTGTCCTTGTGTTTTTGTGATGTTGGATGTGTGGCGTTTTGAGCTGAGTACTCTTTCTGAATGGTCTGTGTATTGAGTTTAAATTCTTATTTAAAAGTTGGTATGCAAGCATGTAGCTAGTAAATTCTTTTGAAAAGTACATCGGGGGGCCCTTGCAGTGGTTTCCCCTACACGTTTGGTGTTCGCCTGCAGTATGTATTGACCATTGCACTAATTTGATTTGGGTCCATGTTATTCTATCTTGATCAGTGTACGCCCCCATAAAGTGTTGACATGTGATTTAAGTGTGGCCATGGGAAATTTGTCGTTGGTTGACCCTCCAGTTGATCAGAGGAATATCTTCTTGAATTCAAGAATTGAACCCACCTCTCCTTTTTACAACATGTGGATCCTCCCATAGAGAAATGACATATGCAAGGGGAGTTGAACAGAGTTTTTGTTTCTTTATGTTGTCTGAGTCGTCGGATATGAAATTTAACGTCGTTGCATTTGAAGGTTCCCCCTAGGAATGATGAATGGAATTCCAGTAGGGAAGGGTGAAGGCGGTTCGAAATTTTCAGTGTTGACCAGTGTCTTGAAGTGCTTTGTAGTATTTACATATACTGCAAGGGTCATGTTCTGTGACCTATTGCAGTAGGAGGTCCCTTTGATAGTCAACGGTGGTTTGGAAGCAGTAAAAAAGAATCCAGTTGGAAAATAGTAGAAGCAACCCAAAGTTGTTAGTGCAGTCTATCGTTCTAAATGACCTATGGTCTTTGGTTTGTCTCGTTTAAGGAAGGGTTTTTGGTAGGCTATTATATTGGCAGACCAAGTCGTATGAGGCTGCTATGGTTGTTTGTAGGAATCATGAGTTGGTCATGACGTGGTTAAAAGTCTTTCTCAGCGTAATGTTTCTCTCGATAGCAATGGTCATGTTCAGGTGACGATTGGAGGTGTCATGTAAGGATGATGTGCATGCACCATTTCAACTATGGTGTTGGTGAATGTTCCATGTGTGATCAATCAGATGTTCTAATGTGTCGTGTTTGCCGGTGGTGTCTTGGTTGCAATGTGGTTGCATGTGACACCAAAAAGGAGAAGCTCTGTTCAGGAGTTTTCAATGCCTGACTGCAAGGTAGGAGATGATTCAAACATCAGGGGTCCAGCCATAGGCCTCGGAGTGAAGATGGCGCATGGTCAGGAACCCCAGGACTATGCGAGACCCCAACATTATTCCTATCGCCAATGATAAAATTAGAGGCAGTTTAAATTGTCTCCAAGGTTGTTCCACTCCGAAGGAGCCATCATGTTGCATAAGGTTTTCGTGACCATGTAGACGTGTGTTCGTCTCGTACCTTAAAGTCTTGGGGTTGCGTCCCACTGGATGAAATCACTTTAGTTGTCCTTATGGGAGTCTATTGGGAAAATCATTCTCGATTTTGAATAATAATCATCATGGTATTTGGGGATATTGGTCTATCTCCGGCCATGGTTTTGACGCGTGGTAGTTAGGCTCGACCCTCCTCACCCCTGGTGGTGGGGTGCTTGGTCCCCGTCATAAAATTTCTAAGGTTTTGTATCCTTTATTAGTTGTAATGGCGGCGAGACCCACGATGAGTCTCGCACAATGGTCTCTGGAATAAATCGGTGTTGGCTTTCTAGTCTCGTTTTGAGCGCAAGTAAGTTCCCAATGGTGGGGAGCCCCTCAGGCCTCCCCATGTTGATCTTTTGCTTCTGTTTTTAAATATGGATTCGTGACAAGTGATAAGAGTGTTCCATGGACGTGGTTTTACCTTGTTGTTCTTTCTACCCAAATGGTGTGGTTTTCATTTAGTAATGTTTGAGATGTTTTGGATTTTCAAGTTGGTTCTTGCGAGCGCGAGACTCCCTATCCTTGATCAATCAACTGGAGGTGTTATAGCTCATTGGGGCACGCGATACATATCATAAAGACTTTTTACGTGTTCCTCGAGGTTGTATTTTGCGTCTCTATCTCTGAGCACAATGTGTTTTCCTCTTTTCACTTGCTTTTCATGGGGATAACTTATGAACTCAAAGGGGATGTCATTTCTTACTTTGGGTCTCAGCCTTAGTTGTGGCATTTCGGGGATGGAAAACTTTATGGTGGGGAGAATTGTCACACCCGTTTTTTTTTAATTTTAATTTTTTTTATTTTTATTAGGCATCGGATAGTTTGGGTCGAGGCCCAAATTAAAATTTCCTTGCACTTATTTAGAAACAAATGTTTCACTCTAGGTTGCATCAAGCACACCGTAGTCGACGCCGCACAACCTCGCCTAGGTCGTCGTGCAACCTCGCCCAGCTCGCCGCATGGCCTGCCTGATGTTTAAGGGAGAGGAAAAATATGAAGTCAATATTAAAATGAGAATGCAATGAAATTTGAGAATGTGCGGCCTTGTGCGAGACAAGACTCATGTGAGGCACGATTTTGAAACCGTGCAGCCTTTCCTGGTCCACTGGGTGACCTAATAATGTTCAATTTATTAAATGAAAGGAATTAATAATAAAGAAATAAAATTAAATGAAATGTGAAATAAAATAAAAATAAAATAATTTAAATAATTTAGTGATTAAATAAATATTAACAAGGATAATATTTTTATTATGAACAACAATAATAATAATATTAGGATATTTCTACAAAGATTATTAGTATCAAATTTGTTATTATCTGATTATTATTATTATTGTAGTCTTATTATTATAATTAATATTATTAGTATTAATATTAATATTATTATTAATTTGTTTTGTTTTTTCATTTTTTAGGTTTCTTTTTATTCATTTTTCCCCATCTTTTTTTTATTTCCCTCTCAATACTGTCGGAAACCTCCACCTCCCCCTTGCTGGATCGGCTGCAGCGCCCCTCTCCTCGTTTTCTCTTTTCTTTTTTTTCCACTGAAACCCTCCCCCTCTCCTTGGTGGATCGCGTCGCAGTACCACCCTTGGAACCCTCAGCTCCCCTGCTTCGCGGCACCACAAACTAATCCCCTTCCTCCCCCTTGCTTGGAACCGCCTCCCTCCTTGCTCTCTCGGCTAGCACCACCCTCGGGCCGCACCCGTAGCTCCCGATCGGCCTCCCGCTCCTCCCTTGTCCAGGATCGCACTGCATCCCCGACCCGCGGCCAGGCCGGCTTGCGCCGCTACATGACCTCCCTCGTTGGTCAGTGCTACTCCGTTTTTCTCCACCGGCGTCTCTTACCCAATTCCGGCAGAACTCCAACAGTTTCCTTTATGGTAAACGCCTTATTATTTTCTAGGATTTTACCACCGGTTTTTTTCTGGTGTTCTAGGATTCATGTGGTGTGAATTGCATATGATTGGAGTCCTGCACCTGGTTTTGGGGTTATTGGTGTTTTTGACTCCTTATTATGTTTTCGATAGGGAATTGGATAGTTTCATGTTGGTTCATCTCATTTTGGGTCGTCATTAACACTCGAGGTAAGGGTTAATGTCATAGGTTGGTTTCACACCTATTTGTGTGATGTCCTTTTTGTGTTTTAAGGTTTGTAGTAATTATCTTGTAGGGATTTGGTCGATGCCTGGTATGATTTGGTTTGTTTTGATTCAATTGCTTTAATGATTTGTTTTTAGGGTTCACATTAGACCCCTTGTAGTGCGATTGTCGTGTAATGTGAGTTTTGTGCCAATTTTGCAGAGTTGCAACACACCGGTAGGTGGTTCCATGCCTTGACATCCTTTGGATAATTTAATTTGGTTGTTTTGTTAATTTAATGTATTATATGATTTAATTGTGTGATGTGATTTATGTTTAAAATGGTTTGGAATGCTCGTTTAATGAAATCGAATTTCCAAAATAGTATGGTCTTTTTGTTTATATGTTTGTTGATGTATAAATGGTTGGCCATGATTTACAGGTTGTGCGAAATGCGTTTAGAAAAATAAATAGATAAATAAATTTATTTGACATGTATGGGTTTTTAAAATTTCTCTTTCTTTAGAAACGATCATGTTTGTTTTCATTTCGACCTTATTGGGGTAAATCCTAAAATTGATTAATCAATTGTTTATATAGTCAAATTGAGGGTTTAGAATAGTTGAGTGTGAAATTGATTTTAAAATGGCCTTTGCACGTAAAAATATGTGTTGTTTTGGTGCAATGTTTTCAGGTTGGGTTCTAGGTGCAGATGGTCCAGATAATTGTGTAGTCGGTGTAAACCTTGTTTTAAGGATAATTTATTAAGCGAGTGGTTTGAACGAATATCTTGTTTGTAATTGGGTGTGTTTATTTTCACGACCCTTGTTGTCTTCTTTAAATAATGCTTTCTATGTTGTGCGAATTGTTTATGTTCATTGAGTGCTTCCAAATGGGGATTTTCGAAATGATTACGCAATGACAGATGTATTTTTGGAAAGGTATTTTGGTGTGCGTGAGTTTTTGAAATGTTGTTTGGGTATGTAAATGGTGACTTTTGTGTGCAATATCTTGTTTGGTCTACGATATGAGAATGAAATATACTATGTGAATGTGAAACTTGTTTGAGCACAAGGGAAAACACTGGGTATCTAGGTGGACGGACTAGAACTAGTGCGCTAGTGAACCGGATGGGTATCGTCCCTATTTCACTTAGCTGGATTGACGATTGCAACACTAACTAAACATGATATCTAAGGGTCGTGGACTTCTAAGCCATGTGTTCTGAGGTTCGTGGCCTTCTAAGCCACATTTTCTGAGGGTCGTGGCCTTCTAAGCCACGTTTCACCGAGACACTAAGTTCTAGGGTCCCACTCGAACTACATGAACCTTAGGGGATTTACCCATAGTGGTCTACCATCTATGGCGTGGTGCCTTCCATCGGCATATGGAGGAACACTTGTGTGTGAGTGTGTGTGTGTGTGTTTGTGTGTGTGTGTGAGTATGTGTGTGTGTGTGAGTGTGTGTGTGCGCCCATAATGAACTTTTCTCTCCCACTTTAAAATCATGTTTATGAAATGAGTTCTTTTTAGTGTTTTATTTTAGCATTTGTTTTTTAAATGTTTTCTTTAAAAGAATTTCAAATGTATAACTTAAATAAGCACATAAAATTTCTCTTTTGATGTTGTGGCATGGATCCATTTTATTGGGTGACGTCATACTGGGCCTTTCGATCACACCCTGCATACACCTTCGGGTGAATGTAGACTTTGTTTCTTTTGTATTCCAGGTTGTGACATCGTGCTCAGCGTTGGTGGTTCATGTTTTTAGTGGCCTTCTCATGCAGGTTGGTGTTGTGGCGTGCAGATGCTACAATACTCTTGTCACATGGAGGTTTGAGTTATAGTTTTAGTCTCTTTTGTTGTCTTTTATTTTTGGACGTTGGTTCTAGTTGTAAACCATTAAATTTTGATTTAAGATTACTGGTCTCCTTGTTTATGGATTCCTAGTTTCATTTTTTTATTATCTTGCTAGTGTTTGTGTATACCATTTCAGGTAAACCGTTCCCAAAGGTTACTCTTGATACCCGGGAACTAGTGACAGCCTGTGGAGATCGGGAATGCACTTCGGGCCTTGCTGCAGACTGGGTCGGGGGCCGGGTCAGATGGCGACCCGGCCTGGTTCGTGACACATCATGATTATGGAAAAGTCTTCAGAAGGCCTTGGATACTGAACTTCGTTTGAGCACTGCTTACCACCCTCCAACAGATGGACAATCAGAAAGAACTATTCAACCCTTAGAAGACATGTTGAGATCATGCTCACCTGACACTCAAGGAATGTGGGATCAATATTTACCTCTGGTAGAATTATCCGATAACAATAGCTTCCATTCAAGTATTCATATGACACCATATGAAGCGTGATACAGATATAGATGTCGTACACCAACCTGTTGGGATGACGTTGGTGAAAGAAAACTTGTAGTCCTAGAACTGGTGGAGGAAATGATGGAAAAGGTGAAAGTAATCCAAAACCACATCAAAGCAGCTAAATGGTGGCAGAAGAGCTATGCCGACAACCGAAGGAAGGATTTGGAATTTCAGGTAGGAAATCATGTCTTCTTGAAGGTATCTCCATGGAAGGGAGTTATACATTTCGGTAGGAAGGGAAAATTGAGTCCCAGATACATCGGACCCTTCGAAATTCTAGAACGAATTAGGGTTGTAGATTACCGTTTGGCAATGCCGCCAAGTCTCTCCAAAGTTTATGATGTATTCCACATATCACTATTGAGAAAATACATGCCTGACGCAACGCATGTAATCACCTATGAGGAAATAGAACTGGAACCCGATCTGTCTTATTACGAAGAGATCGTCTTGATTTTTGATACAAGAGAACATGTGCTGAGAAACCGGACGACTCGTCTGGTAAAAGTTCTATGGAGAAACCATAAGATGGAGGAGGCAACGTGGGAACCCGAGGAACTTATGATGAAGAATCACCCGAGTCTTTTTATACAATGATATTATATGAAATTTTTAGGACAAAATTATTTGAAGGAGGGGAGAATGTATCACCCAAAGCTTTCACGGTACACTTCTCTTTGAATAATAGAGTAGCGTGTGTTGTACGCAACATCAAGTTCTAACACACACCACAACCAATAAAAGTAGCCGTTATGAATATTAATACCTAATTTTTGAAATTTTATAAATTTTATCTTTCCAAATGGACTTCTTTTTTGGATTCGGAATATCGAAATTAGCCTATGTTGAATTTTTGGTATTTTTTCTAAGAACTTCCATTTTTTAGGAATAGTGAAAAATACTTAAAATCAAAATTTTAATCAAAATAATTTATAGTGATAAATTTAACTATTGAGTGGTTTTAGAGTATAATTAGAATATATTTTTACCATTTCATCCGATGGTGTTCATTAAAATTAATTTCACTTTGAAATTGGACATAAAAAATTGTCAATCTTTTGATATATATTGTTTCTTAAAAACACACTATTTGTTGTGATAGCGGGAATTAATTATAAAATTAATTAATGCAACCTATATGTTTGGAATTTCATAATATAGACATCATTTTTGAATTCTGAATATCAATTATAGCTTAAGGTGAAATTTTTTCATTGTTCTGAAAAACGTCAAATTTTGATGAATAGTGAAACCACTAAGTGGTAGTTAAAAACTGTTTTTTCATTTAAATGAAACAATAAAACTACTGTGATTTTATTTTAAAAAATCTGTCATACATGGTTGTCATTATTAAGTAAAATGTGGTTCAATGGGATTAAAATAAGTTTTTGTTGTATAGTAACTTTTAAGTTTAATTAAATGTGATTAAAGGTAATTAGTGAAATTTAAGGTAAAAATAGTATTATAAAAATATGAAAATACCATTAAACATGTCCTACCCCTATTGGATGAGTCATATCCGACCATGAAAATCCATGGGTCAACTTGGGGACCCCATGGAGCCACTTTGGTAGGAAAATGACATTAAAAACTTTTTATTTAATGTTAAAATAAAAATGTCACAAACATGAGTTGTTTTACTAAAACAATTTTAAAATGGGGTTATACAAGTCATATTTTTGACTATAAATATTCACTAGAAATATAAAAAGATTTCCTACATCATGATATTTTTTTAATAATTTTTAGACATTAAATAAATTAAATTATTTATGACACCATGATGATGCAGTGATTACCTCATTAATTAACGATATTAATAAAATGGAAGGATAATATAAAATCTAAGCATTACACTTGTCTGAAGCCTATTGCATGAGTATATTTCTAACCCGTATCACATTATCCTTGAAATATATAAGTGTGGGACCTTTAAAATGTGAAACTCATTATATAATAAAGTAACATTCCATTACTTTCCAAGAGTGCCCCTCCTATCCTCTTATAAAAGGCCCCCACCACTACCACCTTATTCACACCTTCAAAGCCTTTTGGCTCGGCCAACCTCTGACCAAATACTCTATAAACTTTCCTCTCTTACTATTAGATGCCTCACTTTGGTCATAATTCTTCCCAAGGAAGTCTTTGGCTCAAATCAAAAAGAGTTACTCGATTTTAAGGTAATGCCTTCTTTTATGTTATTTTGTTTTATTTTGCTTCTCCAACCCACTAAAATCTTTTTATTCCTTTATTTTATAAAAACACAAGTTTCTACAATATACTAGTATGTTTTTATGATAAGTATTTGTTTTACACTTACACACACCTTCGTCTAATGGTTAATGAACATACTGTTTCTGTGGGTGGCGAAATACTGCATGACAAAACGATGATTATTCAATATTCTTTTAACACCTCTAATTGTGGCCATTAAGATATCACTATATTTATATATGATATATAATATTCTTATGTTTTACTTAAAATTATTTATTTTTCATTTATGTTATACCTTTTTGGTTTCCATTATGGGTAAACACAATATTTTCATTTTAGGAAGTGCAGACTACTGCCCCCTCAAAGTGATTTGAATCGTTAATGCCATTTGTGGGATGTACAAAGGATGGAGTAAATGGTATTATACATAATATTATATGGGAATTATATTATATCTTTATATAATTATAAATTCATTCCATTAAATACTAAATAGAAATGAAAGTAGCATTCATGCGTACGTACGGCTTACCTTCTCCATGAACGGTGCATTTCATTTCTTACCTCTAAATGTTATGTAATATTATAATGAATGTATATACTGGATATATATGATGTATATGATATCTAAATCATGAATATAATTATGGAAACAATGGATATTCTACCACATGAACAAAGTGTAATTATAAGAAGTTTATTTTTGACTCAAGTACCTAAGATCGACAAAATGACCGTTATTAACTTAAATAATTAAAAAATGTTCATGACATGGTAATAAGTGATATAAAAGGAATAATGAAGTTGAAAAAGGTTATTAATAATGTAGGGATTAACTATATTTTATTATTCAGGAGGTTAAAGAGCGATCAAGTCATGTCGGACACGAGGTAAGGGAATTTCCTAACCCAATTTCCATTCTTTGGGTTAATCTCCTACTTTCAAATTATGTCATGATATTATTATGTCCTATATTGTATTTTTACTTTCCTTATGTGTACTTATAGTGAATACACACAATTGATCTATTTTATTTAAAAAAATGCTCTTTTTAAGGGACTTCGTCTCAATCACCATTCATTGAGGCATATTTTGTTTTATACAAAAATTTCATTTATTCGGCATATAAACCCCTTTGACTTTTACATTTATTGAAAATGAATCTTTTTATACAAAGCATTTTACTAAACAAAAAAAATGAATGTTTTTCATGTCGTATGTATGCGGCGACAACGACTTCTCCGCCGCCGTGACCATTATTTGAGTTTTGGCTTCCTCTACAAGCCATAACTTTTTTTAAAATTAAAAATAAATACCATGTTTTAATTTTATTTAATTTTGATATTGAAAATGGTTTTGATAATGTTTTTATTATATCAATGTGTTGTATTGATATCTTGTGATTGAAGTGTGGAAATCTTATGTTTCTTTTATGAATTTTTTATGTGATATGATTAGTTATGGTTTATGATATGTTTAAACCTGTTCATATGAGGAGTGCATTGGAATTAATATGTGACGGGTGGAGCCCTCTATAAATATTCAATACATCAGTAGTTCTCATGAGACAAACTAGTGTCTTGGCACGAGGCCTTGACAAAATCTTATTTGAGGTCTTGGCACGAGGCCTTGGCTATGTGGTTATGATAGTCTGGCATTATGCATTCTATCATTATGAAAGTGGTAATTGATATTTCATGTGATTATTCAACTAGAAGAATATCGATGTGAGTAAGTAAATGGCTATATTTAATTTTATTTTTTCCATATTATGCTGATGTTCAAGTTTAAAAAGGCTTTTGTTTTAGTTATACATTGCCTTAAATGTTAATGTTTATTTATGAAAGCTTCCACAATATTGTTATCCATACTGAGCATCTGAGCTCACCCCTTTCGATGTTTTAATATTTTCCAGGATGTGAAGAAGTATTTTATGAATGACCTACTAGGATAGTCAGAAGAGGATATGAGTTTGGACTATGTAGACTTTGTTATTGTAGTTTTTCACTTTTTGATGTAATGTAAAATCTTTGAATGTATCTAGTGTTTCCAAGGCTACTAAACTAATCAGTCTTTCAAGACTTGATCTTTTGTGATCATGCCAATGTTACGAAGTAATGCACCGACTCTGGGTAGCTGGGGTCGGGGCGTTACAATCCACCTCAGATTACCCTTAGGGAGTTCAATTCTTTTAATGATATTAACGAACATATTTAAGTACTCTTTATAGGTTAAAAATAAACATGTTCTTGAAGTTATCATAACTATATGATCATTATTGTAGTCGAATGTAATTTTTTGAATATTGATATTCATAACAAATGGGACTCTATTTCAAGTGTTTCTCATCCAAAATTTTCATCTGATCACCACCCAATTCTGGTTAGCTTCATGAAAAACGTGCAGCTATGAGCATTTTCATTTCATTTTAATAGTTCTTTGGAACATCAATGTTTTTGTTATAGTCTCAAAAAGGAATGATGGACTAACATTCAAGGTGACTAGTGGGAATATTTTATTCTTATTAAATTGAGTATGATCATGTCGTAACAAAAAATTTGGAGGAATATGACCTATAGTGGGATAGATAGTAAGATTAACCTTCATTAATCTGCCACACAACATCTTCAAGATGAGGTAACCAAAGCTAATTTTACTATGAATTCTACAAGGAGTATATTATTGTTTCTAAGTTAAATTCATTTACTTATTTGAAAGAATGTATAATTATGGAGAATTTTATAGTCATGTGGATTCTGGAATGAGATAGTAATATAGAATTATTATATTCACTAGAAATAATTAGGAAAGTAGTAGAAAATTTATCATTACATCAATTCTCATATTTTTCACTTTCGTTGTTCTCCCTCAAGTCCTAAAAGCACAATTCATCACTTTAATACCAAAAATTGAGACTACTTGTGAGTTTCATTTATTCATACATGTTTTTATTGTTAACACAATTTATAAGGTCATTAGTAATATCATTCCTAACAAGATTTCATGAATTTCATCTAAAATTGTCTCCTAGAATCAATTTGGTTGTATTAAAGGAAGATCTATTCAAGAATGAATTTTTTATGCTTTAGAATGTAATAATCCACTCATGAAATCTATAAGAGGATGAATAATTTTCCTTAATTTGGATATTATTAAGGCCTTTTTATAATTTGGACTTGAACATTTTAATACAAGTTTTGTGGATGTTTTGGTTTTAGTAACACCTTTTATTTAGTGTGTTTCATAACTTTTGGGTTCTACTCATATTTATTTCATTGTGAATGTCTCCCCAAATGGATACTTTTCATGCTATAGGGGTTTTTATCAAGGAGATACACATTCATATTTTCTCTTTAATATTTCAATATATTATCTTAACATGATCATCAATCATATGGTATTACATTGAAAACATAATCCTATGCTGTCATATAGGTATCTCAATGCCCCTACTCATTTTTAATTCTCTTGATATCATTATTTTCTTTCAATGTGTTAAAAATAATATCCATGTTTTGAATCAAATCTTTCATCATTTTAAAAATGACTCTAGTTAATGTTTCAGTCTAGATAAATCACTCATCCTTTTTTGGAAAGAGGTTCTATAGTGTAGGGAAATGCTGAATTTTATTAGAGATCAGAATATGAGAAGGGTCATTTCCTATTTATTATATTAGATTTCTTCTTTACACTACTAAAAAACAGGCAAGGGAAACACCACTATTTATCAGTGCTATGAAAAAAGAGGTGATAATGAAGCCTTGTATAGTTCAAAAATTTTATCAATGATAGATGAATTATTTATCATCTCTTTTCTAGCACTGATAAAGAAGACCTTTATGAGTGCTAGAAAAACACTGATAAAGAAGCCATGTATCATCGCTAAAATTTTAGTGCTCGTAAATGGTAACCTTTATCAGTGCTAAAAAAGTGCTGATAAAGAGGCCCTTTATCAGCGCTTTTTTTGCAATGATAAAACTGTAGCCCAATATTTTATAAAATCAATCACATATTGTCCTCTATTTATCACTCCCTAAATCTCTAATGGTACTGTACCCATGTGACGACTCCCCTACCCCCGATCTTCATGTTTCTAGACCTCCCCCCAATCTTTGCGTTGCCAGACCTTCATCACTAACCCTACACCTTATCCCCGACCTCAAACCCCATCCGCAGATCCTATTCCCCACAAACCCTACATCGCTTCCTTTCTTCTTGACCCTACACACCACAAAACCTGATCCTCCATTTTTCAATGGTTGGTGGCTCCTCTCATGCACCTCCCCCTCTGGCGATTGAGCCTTTCCCTCCTGACGTAGCACATAAGGCTCCCTACTTGTCCTCCTCAAAGGTGAATTTCTTTTCTCTTCTTCTTAATTCTCTTCTTGAATGTTATTCTTATGAAGGATGTGACAACAATTCTTATTTGGTGTTTGTGTTTTTTTAATGTGGTTTTATTGGAAAATGATCATATATTTGACTTTTAGATTACCCTCACATTATAATTCATTTTTTATTTGACGAATCTTCCCAGTCTTATTAAATATTTGTTAAATCATTAGTTGAGGTTGGGGACATGATATTTCTATTTATTTATTATGTGAAAATTTTGTAATTATAATGTTTTTATGATTCCATTGGATGGATATTTTTTATTAACCTAAATACTATAACAAATTACACTAAAGGAAATTAAATTGAAGAGGGTTTTTTTCATGTGATTTATGAAGTTTCATGATATTTAATATATATTTATGGATGTATTGGTTTTGATGGTAAGTGATTTTTTCTTGATGTTGGGAATGAAATTTCTTACTTATAATAATTTGTTATAATCACCTTTCATTGTTTTCTAGTCACTTATTGTAGGTAATGAATTGGTCGTATAGAAATTGGTAATTAATGTGTTATATTTAAATTATAAACTCTACTTTAATATGAAAGAATGTTTAAGGGGGAGTTATTATTGTGAATTTATTATATTATTTTCATTTCATTATACTATATATTGGATATTTATAACTATGATTATAAGGGTGATAGATGATTGATGTGGTTGAGAGAATTTTTTGTGGTAATTAATACAATAGTGATGGATGAATTATTGTGTATTTATGATAGTAATGATATGGCTATTTAGGTATAAAATATGTTGTTTTATGGATTTCATAATGTGTTTAGTGGTATTTTTTGTCATAAAAATTTATTTGTCATTGTGATGTGTAATAGTTTTCTTTTGGAATGGAATATGGTTGGAATAAATGAATATAGTAGTGGGTGATGGGTTCGAGATGAAAAATGATGATTTGTTAAATGATTATTGATAATTATTTGAATAATTTTGTTTAATAAATGGTAAATGATATAATAAATGTTATTAATGATTAATGAATGGATTATAGTGGGTAGTGATTTAATGATTGGTTTTACATTAAAATGGTTAACAATTGAAATGCATATGGTAATAAAAATAAATGAAATTGTAATGTTAAATGAAATGAGATGTTTCTAATGTTGATATGGATGATTATGTCATTTTTTGGGGATTATTTATGGAATTATAATGGATGTGGTTATTAAAGGGTGGTAGTAACAAAGAAATGGTTGACGAGGGTGTTTGCAGTGTTAGATTATTGTAAACCCTTAATAAATATTTATGTGTGACTATATACTTATTATATTTTATTATTATTTCTTATGCACCACCACTTGAGTAGATTATCCTGATTGAAATACATGTGGGTACATTGGTTCTGAGTGTATTTTAAATATCTAGATTTTAGAGGGAACACATATAGAACCACTCCCTCTCCCCTTCTCAACTCCACACATTGTATAAGTTATAGTGGCCCACAGTGGGTGTATATATAAGACCTATAATTATTTTAGGTTTTTGTGTATATATAATCTTATTGACTAGATTATGTGTATTTGGTGTGGACACATAGTTTGGGTTGTGCATTGTAGAAGGATAGTATGATGATTATGTCTTTCATGTTCAAGATATCATACTGTGATGAGGATGTAATATGTGGTGGTGAAGTGGTTATGGTTTTTATGTGTTTGTGACATGTGTATGTGTGGATATATGGTTATGAGGTTTAATATAAGGGGTTAAAGCATAATAAATATTCCATTAGAGTGTGAGAATGACCAAATTAGCGGGGAAGTAGATGTGGGGTAATTTATTAATATACATTCTTTTGATATTACACTTATGATGGTGTTTCAAATTATACAATCATGAAGATCCAATGGGATTATTATTCATTAATATTTGTAAAAAAATTCATATGGAATAACATGTGAGACCATATATGATACAATTGATTATCCAACCATTGATTTAATGTAAGTAACATGATCTTACCAAAAATATTAGCCATGATGATATTGAATGTAGGGAAGAGACCTAGGAGTGGTAGATGTATCATTCTTGATTATTCTTCTGTTTGGACTGGGGTGATTCTAGGAAACTATAATGAATCTAATGTCATTATATTTAATGAATTTAATATTGTAGAGATTATGAGTATCCTTTATTTAAATACAGGGCGGGCTACTGGTTTTCATCCATATGTATTTTAGGTTAGCGAGGTATAAAAGGATGGACTAGTTAACCATAGAATGGCTGACCATATAGAGGGGAATGAGCCTTAGAGGATGATGTCCTGTGAGATTTACCATTTATGACATAAGTGATTATCCCCGTGAACCCTCTTGTGTTTCGAAAGTGTGTTGATTTTTATGGGTGGTCTATCCTTGTTCTGTTGATTTCCATATCATTATTTGAAATGGTTAGGCTCTACTAATATTTATTTTTATAAGGAATTGGTTCTCTTTTACTTTATTTGGAAGTCCTATTTTGTGTATTTGAACCATAAATACTAATATTTGAAATTCAAATAGGATGGAGATGAATACAGATTGGATGGATGCTAATCGTTTGACAGTAGAGTATGAGAACTAAGTGAAAAAGTTTATCAATTTTGCAAAGATTCACGCCATGGATCCTTCTCAAATCCTCTATCTATCTTTACATTGTTTTTATTATAGATTAATTACTCTAGAGTATTTGGAATAACATTATATATGTCACATAATAGATTGGTCTAATAAATGTTGGAATAATCATAGAGAAAAAGAGAATGTAGCTACTCGATGACATAAAACTGTGTTTTATGGATCATCAGATATGAATAAAAATATGGATAATGAAGAAACCATCTGAAGGATGTGACTATAGATGTTAATAATGATGAATATCGTATTGAGGATGTGACAAGGACAATTGAAGATAAACTCATTGATTTCCCAAAGTTTTTTGAGAAGTTAAAGAGTTGTGCAAAGATGCCATTGTATGCTAGATAGACTAAATATACAACATTGTCAACTATATTGAAGTTTTATAAATTGAAAGTAAGAAACATATGGATTGATGTTAGTTTGACAGAACTACATTCTCTCTTGAGTGACATACTATTTGTAATGCCCCGACCCCAGTTACCTTGAGTCGGTGCATTATTACATAATATTGGCATGATCACAAGAAAGATCAAATATCTAAAGACTGATTCGTTTAGTAGCATTGGAAACACTAGATATATTCACAAAGATTTACATCATAAAAACGAAAACTACAACAACATAGTCTCCATAGACCACACTCTTATCCCCTAATACTTTCCCTTCATGTCATTCATAATTTACTTCTTCATATCCTAAGAAAAACATAACATAGAAAAGGGGTGAGCTCAAATGCCCAGTAAGGATAACAATATAGCGGAAAATTTCATAAATAATAATAAACATTTAATGCAATGTATAACTAAAACAAAAGCCTTTTAAACTTTAACATCAAAATAGTATGGAAAAAATAAAATTAAATAATGCCATTTACTTATTCACATGGATATTCTACTAATCGAATAATCACATGTAATAACATTAACCACATTCATAATGATGGAATGCATAATGCCAGACTATCATAACCACATATTCAAGGCCTCGTTCCAAGACTACAAATAAGATTTTTTCAAGGCCTTGTGCCATGAAAGTAGTTTGTCTCATGAGACCTACCGATGCATCGAGGAGCTATAGCGGGCTCCACCCGTCACTTACTAAGTCCTCTACATTCCCATTTGAAAAGGTTTAAACATAACATAAACATTCGTATTAAAACTAGCATACTAAATGTCAATACTTTCTCCACAAACTATGAATGGTTTAAAAATAACACATCCACAATAAAACATATCAAAAAACCTTCAATAAAATAAAAAAGTTTTGTATCATAATAAATCAACTTCAAATAAGATTAAAATCTATCAAAGGATGTTGACATAGATGAAATCAAAACTATTTGAGAGAAATATCTCTTTTCTCGAAATCATTGAAAAGTCACACATTTATAAAGGAAGTAATTTAAAAGAGATTTTTGAATAAAAGTGTCCCATAGCACTTTGAAACATTAGAAAAGAAATATAATTTCAAAAACTCATGTCCACAAGAATAAATCCTTAAAATAATTTTGAAAACATAGACATTAATTAAAAATATTTAGAAAGATAAATCTTTAAAACATTTAAAATTTTGTTCTTGATAAATATTACCTTTCACAAATTCTTAAAATATTCATTTTGAAATCATTTAAAAGACACATAATTATAAAAGAAAACATTTACTTTGAAAATATTTTTATTAGCTTCTAAGGGTAGCTTTGACGATTTTATAACGGTGGTAAATAGCCGCACTCGCCATATAAGTTAAAAAAACATTCTTACCTTAATCTTGTCGAAACCGTTAAAAAAGCACCTTATTTGGAAAACGATGGAAAGATTCCTTTATAAACCTCCTATAAAAATTCAAACTATGGTATAAATGACTTTAACCAATATTCTTGTAAATGGTGAATATGTTTTAAAATACATTTTGAAGAAACAAGGATGTGGATGATAAAGAAATCCCAGTAGATTATTACATATAAACAACCTCGGATAATGGAGAGATTGCGAAATAAACCCTTACCTTGTACTATTACTTGGTTTAGGGTAGGTTAAACTCTGGTATAATGGTGAAATAATTGTTATTAAATTATACAAGAATCATATACATTCATATGATATCATATATGATCTTTTAACATTGCTTTGTTGATAATATCTTAGTATTATCGTTGTTTCAGGTGTTAACTTACTCGTTTTCATTATTACATAAGCCATGTTTGTCATGAATAGGTTGTATCTTATTCATATCCAGAATTATATAAAGTCCTTAAACATTATTTTTAAATAATAAAATGATAATTATACATGAATGGATACGATGCAGAATGAATCTCATCGTGTTCGTGGAGACGATAGTCCATACGTACCCAGGAGCGACAATATCATTATTTTGATATTAAAATAATATATAATTGAATGGTATATTATATATAAATAATCATTATCATGTTATATTTATTTTTTACATGAATTATACATCATTATTATACCCATCCAAATAATAATATATTGAATAACAATTACATCACGACGTGGAGACGGTAAGCTGTACGTACGCACGTATTGTGACATGTTATTCAAAGGGTGGATAGAATAATGAATATGGTTGTACCATAATTATAATAACATCACAGTATAAGACACTGGAGTTATTATTTTATAATGGTAAAAACAATGATTGAAGAAGTGGAAGAAGAAAGGAACTTGAAAAGGGGTGGTGAAAGCATTACCTCTTCTTCGGATTCTTCCTTTTGATTTAATCAAAAGGGCTCCTTAGGTTGGCTTTATGATCCAAATAAAGACTCTAGGATGTTTTGAGGGAAGTTTAGAGAGTATTTGGGTAGATTGGGGCCGAACCAAAAGGCTTTTATGGTGTGAATAAATGATATGGAGGAGTCCCCTTTTATAAGATGGGTGAGGGGAACCTTTAGAAAAGCTAGAAATATTAATTTATAATAAATTCATATTCGGTTTCAAATGGCCTCAATGTAGATTATTTAACGTTTAAGGTGGGGATAGGTTGTAATAAAGTCAAACAATAGAATTTAGATAGGTTTGGGTTACTATATTAACCTTATGTTTAAGTAATAACTCTATGTTCATTAGTTTCAGTTTTACAATGTCTCATTGTATTTTTATATTATATGGTGAATAAACATGCTATATACACCCAAGAGACCCCCAAGTGGTCTATTAATGATACAACTATCATTATATATGTCTCTTGGATGAACCTTATATTTTTTATAATTTAATATCAATTAATAATATAATATTTGTTTTAAAAACTCTTTTATGTCAATTTTGACACTATTCAATAGTTGATTTTTGTAAAACTCATAACAGAATTATTACTTCGAAAAAAGTAAATTAAATCAATCATAATATGTCATATTATCATATAAAATTAGTGTAATTCATTAAAAAGATCAAATTATATTTATTTGGGTATTTATAATATCAATTATTTTAATTTTTTACTATTATGGTAATTACTTCATCATCTTTGTGTCATAAATAAATTAAATTATTTAATGTCTAAAAATTATAAATTAAAAATAATTACTTATTAAATCTTATTATATTTATAATGAATATTTACAATGAAATATATCTTATGTATAACTCCATATTAAAAATGTTTTAGAAAATATTCTTTGATTTTAAATCTTTTAACTCTTCTTTAAATTAAAAAAATAATAAATGTCCTAATCTACTCCAAGTGGACCTAAATGATAATATATTATTACTAAGGTTGTTTTTGGTCGATATAAATTTGTCCAATAGAATTAGGACATTAGTTAAGGTAATATAAATATCATTTTACCCTTAACTACCCTATTTTCTTTTAACTGTGGTAAATAAAAGTAAAAATTTACTATTAACCAAAAAATAATTTCATCTCATTGATCCACATTTTACTTCTTGATATTAACCGTGTCTCTCGAGATTTCAAAATTCCACTCATAGAATCATTAAAATTATGTTTTATGAAAAATACATTTTTTTAACTACCACTTAGCAGTTTCACTATTCATAAAAAATTGAAGTTTTTCAGAACAATGCCAAAATTTTAACCTAAGCTATAATTGATATTATGAATTCAAAAATGATGTCTATTTTTAATAATTCCAAACATATATGTTTCATTAATTGATTTTATAAGTAATTCCCACTGTCACAATAAATAGCATGTTTTTAAGAAACAATATATATCAAAAGATTGACAATTGTTTATTTCCAATTTCAAAGTGAAATTAATTCTAATGACCATCATAGGATAAAAAGGTAAAAATATATTCTAATTATACTTTACTTCCACTCAATAGTATAATTTATCACTACAAATTATATTGATTAAAAAAGTTGTTTTTAAGTATTTTTCACTATTCATAAAAATTTGAAGTTGTCAGAAAAATACCAAAAATTCAACTTAGGATAATTTCAATATTCTGTATCCAAAAATGAAGTCCATTTTGAAATATAATATATATATAATCTCAAAAAGTATGTATTACAATTCATAACTGCTAGTTTTATTGGTTGTGGTGTGTGTTAGAACTCGAAGTTGCGTATAACACACACTACAATATTATTCAAAGGAAGGCGTACCGTGGAAGCTTGGGATGTTTCATTGTAAATTTTTTATGTCCCCATTCTAAAAAGTAAATTTTTTAGTCAAGTTGAATATATAGAAGTTTAAAATATTGGATTTAAAAAGGGTTCCCTATTTAAAGTTGGTAAAAGTGCAATACTGAAAATGAATTTGTTCTTACATTATGTCTAAGATACTCATAATATGGATTCTAAAATTATAAAGATTATATAAAGTTTAATATTTAGTTAATAATATTCATAAACTCTTTTGAATGGCTTGTTTCGTAAGTCATGGTGTGCTTGAACTCGGTGTTGCGTGTAGTGCATGTCATTGAATTATTTTGAAGAAATAACACACTATGAAATCTTGGGGTGTTACATTCACCACTACTCCAATAAATTGCGTCCTCGCAATTTGAAATTGTTCATCAAAAATAAAAGGTTGAATATAGAAAATATCTTTGTGGGAAAAACCACATCGGAAATTGGGTTGATAAAGTTTAGTCTTAATATGAGGAAAAGTGAAATGAAAGGGTCACCACCAAATTATGATCTCTATTCGGAGAACATTGGTGGTTATTAGAGACATATAATTAGAGGAAAAACGTAAATATTTATAGGTAGTTATTGAGGGAATCAATCACAAACAAGTGTAAAATTGAGGGCCTTAAATTCATCAATCTATAATGATTTAAAATACCATCGGTTCAACAAAACATATGGTATTAAGATAACACATTTTTATTAAGATCCCTTCACTAAAGTATAAGAATTAATTTCTTCATTGAATAAGAGATGATGAAAAAATATACCTAATAAATAGAGTCTCAAACTTTAACTAAGTTCTACAACAAACTCATCTTTTACTCTAAAAGATAATATAACTTAAAAATCATAATCCATTTATCCTATTCATATAGGGTTAAAAAAATGAATTTATAATTAATCTAGAAGAACCATTAAAAAAACAAAATTATTCAAACCAGGACATCACGTGGGTCAGTGGTAGGAGATACACCCTTGTCTCCCTTTGGTTGTGGGTTCAATTCTCGTGGCCTTGCCAGACGCGATGGGTTGTCGCCCGACCTCCGGGTTTTCCTTTAATGGCAATCCAAAATAATACAAACTAGAACTATCCAAAATACTTCAGTCTAAAATTTATAAAGAAGGTAAACACAATGAAGATCCTTTTTTTGCTGGGTAATAACATGTGATCACCTTCATCATGTATTCTTTTAAAACACTGCAACAATCTAAATTACCATAAAACCTTATTGGTTACATTCATGATCCCTTATTCCTTATAGAATAATAGATATACTCCTTCAATACAAAAATGATTTAAACCCCAACAATGATGGAATATACAAATAATTAATCAGTTTCAAGGTAGTCAAGAATATCCAATATAATTTATCCAAATCAATCATGTATTATTCAAAAATCACTACCTCGGTATCAGAACCATATTATGGTTTATCTTTCTCTCAACCGTATATTTTCCAAAAATTTAACCTGCTATTGATTCACTTTTCTTTGTTCCACACAATCTTAAGTCCATAATGAAATAGTACTGCAGTACAATCCTTATATACTCCATAATTATTATAACAAGTACATTGTTGATACAACACTCAAATGACATAATCAACATAAGAACTATAATCATTCCTCTTCATCTGTGGTAGTATCATAACTTGATTATTATCCAATAGCATCATTTGTGGCATAATCTGATGACTGAGACATAGGTTCGTGTAGTGCCCAATTTTTTTGCAAATGAAGCATTGTACATTGGAAACCATTTTCTTACCCTTGCAGTCACGTACTTTGTTCCCTTTTCCTCCACACTTATAACAAACTCCCCTTCCTTTTAGGAAAGTTCCAGGGTGTTTCTTTCCACAGTTATCACATATGGGAATATTCTTCTTTCCCCTCTTCCCTTTATCCATCTTTCACTCTTCCATCCTTTTCTTCTCTTGATTCCATTCAAAGCCATAGGACTCAATAAACTCTTTACTTATCTGATCAACACATGATATTATTTCTTCATATGATGATAATACCTGAGAGATTATTTCTCTTATAAACTCTGTCTTAAGACCATGAGATATATGATCCTTCTATCTCTTTGTATAATGTGCATTGCTGGAGTTCTCCTTCCTTCTACTGGGCGCCATTTCTAAATAATGGCATACAATAGATTAATTTATGAATAACAATACCTAATCCCAAACATGTAAAACACATAACATAAATTAAATAGTTTATAGATATAATCAATAATCATAAAAATTTCTCCTTTGAGGAAGTATATACTCATAAACCCTTTATAATGGTTTGTAATGAAAATGAGATTTATCCTAAGCATATCCCCTGGGAGTGTCGTAAACAAGAGTGCTGCAAGGCCCGTTGTCATGCACCAGTTCCCGTTCGAGTCTAGCTCAAAGCAGTTTTTTTCGGTTTTACCCCTAGGTACATCTATGCCAGAGCCGCCACTTCCTGCTCGTATCCAGACAGGGATATATTTCTCAAGAAACTCACAAAATCTCTACAATACCAAAATTCTAGCAAGTTCTTCTATACTAATCCTCAAAGTCCATCTTAAATATATGTGCTCTAATCATAGTTTATCTAAATATAGCTTCCAAGGTTTGTACTAAACTTCCTCTGATACCAACTTTAATGCCCCGACCCCAGTTACCTAGAGTCGGTGCATTATTACATAACATTGAAATGATCATAAGAAAGATTAGATCTCGAAAGACAGATTGGTTTAGTAGCCTTGTAAACAGTAGATATATTCATAAAGTTTCACATCATAAAAATGAAAACTATAAAAACAGTCTCCATAGACCACACCCTTATCCCCTAATACTATCCCTTCAAGTAATTCATATTTTACTTCTTCATATATTGGGAAAAATAAAAAATAGAAAAGGGGTGAGCTCAAATGCCCAGTAAATATAACAATATAGTGGAAACATTCATAAATAATAATAAACATTTAAGGCAATGTATAACTAAAACAAAAGCCTTTTAAACCTGAACTTCAACATAGTATGGCCAAAATAAAATGAAATAATTCCATTTACTTATTCTCATGGATAGTCTAATAATCGAATAATCACATGAAATATCAATAACCACTTTCATAATGATGGAATGCATAATGCCAGACTATCATAACAACAAAGCCAAGGCCTCATGCCAAGACTACAAATAGGATTTTGTCAAGGCCTTGTGCCAAGACACTAGTTTGTCTCATGAGACCTAACGATGCATTGAGGAGATATAGCGAGCTCCACCTGTCACTTACTAAGTCCAATGCATTCCCATATGAAAATGTTTAAACATACCATAAACATTGGTATTAAAACTAGCATACGAAATGGCAATACTATCTCTATAAACTATGAATTGTATAAAAATAACACATCCACAGAAAAAAATATCACAAAACCTTAAATACAATACAAAAGTTTGTATCATAATAAATCAACTTCAAATAACCTTAAAATCCATCAAAGTATGTTTACATAGATGAAATCAAAACTATTTGACAGAAATATCTCTTTTCTCGAAATCATTGAAAAGTCACACATTTATAAAGGAAGTAATTTAAAAGAGATCTTTGAATCAAAGTGTCCCATACCACTTTGAAACTTTTGAAAAGAAATACCATTTCAAAAAAATCATGTCCATATGAATAAATCCTTAAAATCATTTTGAAAACATGGACATTAATTAAAATGATTTAGAAAGATAAATCTTTAAAACATTTAAAATTATGATCTTGATAAAGAGTGCCTTTCACTAATTCTTAAAATATCCATTTTGAAATCTGTTAAAAGTCACATAATTATAAAATAATGCATTTACATTGAAAATATTCATATATTCTTCTAAGAGAAGTTTTGACGAATTTATAACGGCCGTAAGTAGCCGCACCCGCCATATAAGTTAAAAAAACATTCTTACCTTAATGATGTCGAAAAGGTTAAAAATAACCTTGTTTGGAAAAAGACAGAAATATTCCTTTATAAACCACTTATAAAAATTCAAACAAGGGTATAAATGTCTTTAACCCATATTCTTGTAAATGGTGAAAATGTATTGAAATACATTTTGAAGAAACATGGATGTGGATGATAAAGAAATCCCAGTTGACTATTACGTATAAACAATCTCAGATAATGGAGAGATCTCAAAATAAACCCTTACCTTGTACTTTTACTTGGTTGAGGGTGGGTTAACCTCCTGTATAATTTTGAAATAATTCTTATTACATTATACAAGAATCATATACATTCATATGATATCATATATGATCTTTTAACATTACTTTGTTAATAATATCTTTGTGTTATAATTGTTTCGAGTGTTAACTTACTCATTTTCTTTGTTACGTAAGCCATGTTTTTCATGTATAGGTTTTATCTTATTCATATCTATAATGATATCAAGTCCTTAAAAATTATTTTTAAATCATTAAATGATAATTATACTTGAATGGATACGATGGAGAATGAATCTCATCGCGTTCATGGAGATGGTAGTCCGTACGTACGCACGAGCGACAATATCATTCTTTTGATATTAAAATAATATTTAATTTGATGGTATATTATATATACAGAATCACTATCATGTTATAATTATTTTTTACATGAATTATACATCATTATTATACTCATCCAAATAATAATATATTGAATAACAATTACACCACTACATGGAGACGGCAAGCCGTACGTACGCACGTATGGTGACATGTTATTCAAAGGGTGGATAGAATACTAAATATGTTTGTACCATAATTATAATAACATCACATTATAAGATACTGGAATTATTATTTTACAATGGTAATAACAAAGAAAGAGGAAGTGGAAGAAGAAAGGAACATGAAAAGGGGTGGTGAAAACATTACCTCTTCTTCGGGTTCTTCCTTTTGATTTGATCAAAAGAGCTCCATAGGTTGGCTTTCTGATCCAACTATGGCCTCTAGGATGTAGTGAGAGAAGTTTAGAGAGTATTTGGGTAGAGTTTGGCCGAACCAAAAGGCTTTGAAGGTGTGATGAAATGAGAAGGAGGAGTTCCCTTTTATAAGAGGGGTGAGGGGAACCTTTGGAAAAGCTAGAAATATTAATTTATAATAAATTCATATTCAGTTTCTAATGGATCCAAAGTGTATTATTTAAAGTTTAAGGTGGGGATAGGTCGAAATCAAATCAACCAATAGTATTTAGACAGGTTTGGGTTACTATATTAACCATATGTTTAAGTCTTAACTCTATGTTAATTAGTTTCACTTTTACAATGTCTCTTTGTATTTTTATATTATATGGTTAATAATCTTACTATATACATACAAGGGACCTCCAATTGGTCAATTAATGATATACCTATCATTATATAAGCCTCTTGGACGACACTTATATTTTTTAGGAATTTAATATCAATTAATAATATAATATTTGTTTTAAAAACTCTTTTATACAAATTTTGACACTATTCAATAGTTGATTTCTGTGAAACTTATAAAAGAATTATTACTTCAAAAAAATTAAATTAAATCAATCCTAATATGTCATATTATCGTAGAAAATTATTTTAATTCATTAAAAGTCTAAAATTATATTTATTTGGGTATTTATAATATCAATTATGTTAATTTTTCACTATTATGGTAATTACTGCATCATATTTGTGTCATAAATAAATTAAATTATTTAATGTCTAAAAATTAGATATAAAATATATCTATGTAGGAAATCATATTATCATTATAATGAAGATTTACAATCTAATTTATCTTTTGTATAACCCTATATTAAAAAAATTTTAGTAAATAAACTTTGATTTTAACTCTTTTAACTCTTCTTTTAATTAAATAATAATAAATGTCCTAATCTAATCCATGTGGACCTAAATGATAATATTTTATTCTTAAGGTTGTTTCTGGTCGTGATACACTTGTCCAATAGAATTAGGACATGTGTTATAGTAATATAATTATCATTTTTACACTTTACTACCCTATTTACTTTTAACCGTGGTAAATGCAAGTAAAAAGTTACTATTCACCAAAAAAAATATTTTCATCTAATTGAACAACTTTTTTCTTCTTAATATTAACTGTGTCTCTTGGATTTTCAAAATTCCATTCACAGAAGCGTTAAAATTAAGTTTTAAGAAAAATTCAGTTTTTTAACTACCACTTAGTAGTTTCACTATTCATAAAAAATTGATGTTTTTCAGAACAATGCCAAAATGTCACCCTATGCTATAATTGATATTACAAATTCAAAAATGATTTCCTTTTTTAAAAATTACAAACATATCAGTTGAATTAATTAATTTTATAAGTAATTCCCGCCGTCACAAGAAATAGCGTGTTTTTAAGAAACAATATATATCAAAAGGTTGACAATTTTTTATTTCTAATTTCAAAATGAAATTAATTCTAATGAACACCATTGGATAATATGGTAAAAATATATTCTAATTATGCATTAAAACCACTAAATAGTATAATTTATCACTATAAATTATTTTTATTAAAAAATTTGTTTTTAAGTATTTTTTATTATTCATAAAAAATGGAAATTGTCAGAAAAATACCAAAAATTCAACATAGGATAATTTCTATATTCTGTATCCAAAAATGATGTCCATTTTAAAATATAATATATATATATAATTTCAAATATTAGGTATTACTATTCATAACGGCTAGTTTGATTTGTTGTGGTGTGTGTTAGAACTCAAAGTTGCGTACAACACAAGCTACTATATTATTCAAAGGAAATCATACCGTGGAAGCTTGGGATGTTTCATTGTAAATATTTGGTGTCCCAATTCTAAAAAGTAAATATTTTAGTCAAATTGAATATATAAAAGTTTAGAATATTGGATTTAAAAAGGGTTCACTATTAAATGTTGGAAAAAGTGCAATACTGAAAATGAATTTGTTCATACATTATGTCTAAGAAACTCATAATATGGATTCTAAAATAAAAAGGATTATATAATGTTTAAAATTTAGTTAATACTATTCATAACCTCTTTTGAATGACTTGATTCGTAAGTCATGGTGTGTTTGAACTCGGTATTGCGTGTAGTGCATGTTATTGAATTATTTTGATGAAATAACACACTATGAAATCTTGGAGTGTTACACTCTTGATGATAATGAGATCTCTAGCTGAACATATGAAGCTAAACAAATGCTACGCTCGATGGGTATGATTTCTAAAAGAATACATGCATGCTCGAAAGACTGTATATTGTTTCTCAAGGAGAATTAATCACTTAAAAATACAAAAACTATGGTGCTTCATGATAAAATAAATTTGAATCCAGTCCTACGAATGTTTTATGTTACTTTCCAATCATTATAAGGTATAAGCGTATATATAGAAGTGAAGAAACTATAAGAAAATTGTCATGGCATATATATAAAAGAAATAAAGATGGTAAATTATGTCATCTTAGTGACTTTCCTCAATGGATGAAAATTGACAATGAGTATCTTGAATTTGAAAAAGATCTAAGAAACCATTGTCTTGCATTATCTACAGATGGAGTGAATCTATTTGTTTTTCAAACTTGAACTCATAGTACATGGTTCGTTATGTTAGTAAATTATAACATGCCGCCATGGTTATGAATGAAGCTGAAATTCATTATGTTATCTATGCTTATATCCAGAAAAAAAATCAGGTAATGATATTGATGTTTATATAGCTCCTTTGTTTGAGGATTTGATGTTATTGTGGAATTCTGGTGTTATGTTTTATAGTGGTTAAATAAGTGAATACTTCCCATTTAGAGAGATTTTGCCTGGCATAATAAATTATTTCCCTTCTTAATTAATTTTTTCAGGATATAGCATTAAATGATCTAAAGGGTGTCCCATGTTCAAAGAAGATGCAAAATCAATTAGGTTGAAACATTTATCAAATCCATGTTTTTAGGAAAATGTAGACTTCTACCTCGTCATGAATAAGTACCGATCTTTGACGACATCATTAAATGGATGTTCTGAACAACACACAACACCGTCTCCACAAACAGGTGATCAGCTGTTTGAGATTGTAAAATATGAGACCACTGTTTTTGGTAAATCATTTTCAAATAACCATACAAAAATCGGGTGGGAAAAGAGATCAGTTTTTCTGAATTACTATATTGGAATTGTTAGTACGTCAGATATTTTCTTGATGTGATGCATGTGGAAAAAATTGAATGTGAATGTGTTTTCGGAACGGTGTTAAATTCACCTAGAAAAACAAACGATGGAATTAAGTCATGGATGGAGATGGTTGACATGGGAATACGAGAAAAGTTGTCTCACGTGAAGGGTGAAAATCAAAATTTTCTTCCTCCTGATACTCACACTCTTTCTAGGGAGGACCAAGATCTATATTGAAAATTTTCACTAATATAAAGGTTCTAGAGGGGTATTTATCAAATATCAAGATAATTTTGTCAATGAATGATTTGAAGGTAAATGTTTTGAAATCACATGACTTTCATGTTTTGATGCAAGATCTAATTCATAGAGCTTTATGTTGTATATTTCCCAAAAATGTTCGTCATACGTTAACCAAACATTGTTTCATTTGAAATGCTTTTTGTAGAAATGTTTTAGACCCAGCGAAATTCCGAGATATGGTAAAAGAAATTGTCATCATATTATGTGAATTAGAGATGTTCTTTCCACCAAAATTTTTTGATATGATGGTTCATTTGATGATTCACTTGGTGAGAGAGATTCAACTTTGTTGCCCGATGCACTATAGATGGATGTTCCCCATTTAATAGTATATGATGATTTTGAAAGGGTATGTCAAAAATTGAAGTGACCTAGAGGGTTGTATAATGAAGCGATATATTTTTGAGGAAGCCATTGAATTTTATCCCGAATACCTCTCTAATTTGGAAAGAATTGGTCTCCCAAAATCACATCACACTGGATGCATTGAGGGTGAGGGAATTTCTGGAAGATATGTTGTGACAATAAGTATTCCAGATCTAGAGCATGCCCAAATTTATGTTTTGAATAATAGTTGGGAGGTTGATCCATATATTGAAACTCACAAATAACTTCATAGGTGGATGAATCCATCGAGGGATGAAAAATCCATATCAAATACACATAATCACTTGCTTATAAAACAGTTTCAGGATAATATTTTTTAGAATATGGATGAAAATTAAAATTCAATTTCAGAGAGACTTTTATAGCTAGCTGCCAGACCAATAGTATATGTATTATCATTCAGTGGTTATTAATTAATGGTTATACATTCTATACAGATGAACATGATGATTATAGTACCATGAAAAATAGTGGATTTATCTATGTGGCTGAAGAGATTCATGTTTCTAGTAGTACATGAAGAAATCCTATTTATGAAAATATGTCATACATTGACATTATCAAACAAATATGGGAGTTGGATAGTACAACATTACAATTTTTGACTTTTCAATGCATATGGGTGGAAAACTATAGTGGTGTTAAAATAGATGAATGATGATTTGTGAAAGTTGATTTTAGTAATAATCGGTACAATGAGGAACAATTTACAATGGAATCATAAGAGGTTCAAGATTTTTATGTTCTGGATCCCCAAACCGAAATTGGTCGATTGTTCTATTATCGTCCAAAACTATTGAACGGTCCGATGAAAATTCAGTTGAGGATGATCCTTTCTATGGTACATTGCATCCATTTCGCAGCGGTCCCAATGTAAACGATGTTTTTTATAATATTGGATACAAAAATTAAGGGATTTGGATAATTGATAGAGGTGTGAAATCCCTTCATCCTTTGAAAAAAACCAAGAGATTTAAAAAAAATAGGTTATATATTGTATCTAATATAGATCTTGTTATCTCAGGTTATTATTTTATCATCACTGAATTAATGTAATCTAAATTTATAGTTTAACCAGATTTCCAGATAATAATTTCTTCAGGTTCTAGTGCTCCTAACATTAAGGCTGAAAAAGTCTCACAAGACGCAACTACTGCTGCTGATGCTTCTCCTACTGCGGCTGCTCACAATGTAGAGCAACGACAAGTTTCTAAACCTTTTGTTGCTCCTAGTGTTGACGTCCAAAAACCATCATCACAAGCTGTTGTAACCATTTCATATGAACATATAGATGATTTTTATATTTATGAAATTGTCGGGGATGATGGACTGACATTGCTGAAAACACAAGTGCGTCGTAGTCTGATGTTGTTACCCAATGTTATTAAAGAGAAAAGCAAAGGAATCAAATTTGTTGTCAGATGGAATGCAAGAGGCCAACATGTGAATCCCAACATGGCTATGTTTAGTAGTTACATTGGTGTTGTCACTCGTAAATGCGTGTTGTTTAACATAAATTCATGGCATCATGTTGTGTCCGGGTTGAAGGCTATGATCTGGGAAGAAATTACTGTAACATTATGATATTAATTCTTTAATTTAATAGTAAATAAAATAATGAAACAATGTCATACTATTGTCCATCTATTGTAGAGTACATTTAATGTAGATGACTCAGACAAGAATTATGTTCTATGTCTTTCAAGATAGATTCATCGAGTTTTTCACACTATTTTAAAAAAATGACACTTGAAATATTCCAAAGGTAAAATAATCCCACACCCAACCATTGTATATGCTCATTAGATATCACAATAAGCATGGTATGCATTTACTGGTCGACGTGGGGACGAGAAGATTCAGGTACATTGTGGGTGGAATTGTGTTGTTTAAGGATACATGTATTCATCACATGGATTGCCAATATTACATTTATGAAATAGAAACTCATTACTGAAAACAAGGAATGTGCATGAAATCAAACATACACTTATCATGAAGAAAGGATGGGGTACGATTCACTAGAAATGGAAATGGTAAATATTTTAAATTTTTAATAATATTGTTAGGTGCCAATAAACAACATAATAATTATATTTCTATATTTATATGTAGATTGATGAGTATAAAACCAAACAAACTTCCATCCCACATCAAGTGATATGGAATGAGGCATGTTTGAATAAGGAAGGGAAGTTAGTAGATGAAAACACACATAATGTGTGAGAAATATCTGTTAGTATGACAAGCTGATAAAAGGTTTTGTTTTAAATTTATAGTATATAAAAATAATTACTTATTTAATATATCAAAAACTCACATGAATTAAAAACTACTATAGTGGATTAAACCTATTATCAATAGATTTGAAGCATCTTGAACAATATGGTTGTGTCAGAGGTGTGGCGTTTGGCGTGACTCCCAGATTATATTTTGGGAAAAAAGAAACAGATGATACAGATGAAAAATTGAATCAAATGAGAAAAAGAGTAGAAATATTTATTTATGATTTCAATGGTAGGGAGAGTATCTAAAAACATATATGGGTCGTATGTAAGGAGAAGAAAAAACTCCTAAACAACCAGCACGTATAGATCCCATCCCACCCCCACCAACATTGAGGTGAGAAATACCACCCAAATAGTTATCTTAGCTATGGTAATAAATATTCTAATAATTGTTCCCATGAATTGTGAATCAGGAAATCACTTATAATTTTCCTGTATTGATATTCATCAAGTTGATAATGACTATGATTTATATCTGTCACCACCCATCTATCACCATATAGCGACGGATATCGTGTTCAACATCCTAGATGACAAGCTGCATAATAGACCACGTCCGAAAGATCATCTATGAGTGAAAATTAATGAACCTCATGAGATAAATATAGAGCAACCTATTCCAAAGGATAATGATGATATTCATATGGTCAAAAAGCCTATTGGTTCATTCATTGCGTGGTCATCACAAATTGTGTAAGTAAATGGGGACAAAGATGTATTTATTTTCTTTTTTTCAATTTAAAACATTAACAAATAATGAAAAATGGGTTTGAACCAATGAATGTTATTATAGATTGATAATGGGAAGGGTGTGACAAATGTCAGCTCAAAACCGTCTAAAGTATCGACCAACTAATCCCAAAGAGCTACTAAATGCACAATAACACCACATGTTCTATATCCACATTTACTAGAATTGAATACTCATGTGGATACGAAGCTAAGAGGTAGTAGTAGTCATATAGTTTTTTTCAAACAAAATATATATGGAGTGGAAATTCATTATTTCTTTGCTGGTTGAAATATAAATGATATCCTTGAAAATAGTTGGCTAGGCATAAAAGTTGTAAATATATATATAAGGTATGTTTTCATGAATTGATATTATAAAAGCTGATCTAATGTGGAAATTATCACTAAATGCATTTTATATTGTTGACAAACGTATATATAAAAAATATTAGTAGGAATTTTCCCATGAGCCAATATTCAGACTCGTTAGTCCTCATAACACATCAACACATCTAACAAAATTAGAGCCTTCATAAAAGGATGAAATAGTGGACAAATTTCTAAAAATATTTGAATGCAAGATTACAGAGGACAGAATATTCTTAATACCAACCATGAAGGGGTAATACTCTATGATTAAAGAATATCAATTATCCTTTCACTTCTTTTATTAATAAATCCTTTTTGTGTTTTTAAGCAAAATTTTCTGCTAATTGTGGTGAACATGGATTCTCTAATGAATTATTTTATAGATTCAATGCAATGATATCCAACAAAATGACCACACATGATAGTGTTTATGAATCTATGAGGCACTAAATCATACGTTTTAGGTCTAATCATCAAGTAATATAATTTATATTATCTTTTACTAAGGATTATTTTATGATAGGGTGGTGTATCATTATCATCTTAAAAAAGGTATGATGACAGAGGATAATCATAAGGAGGCAAGAAAGTACTACGTCTGGACAAATATCAGGGTATATATAATAAACTTTCACTATCCAAACACATATGAACAAAAGTTTCTTATTCTCCTAATGATCAAATTTTTTGTAGTGTCCAAAATAATCAAAAGATACTGATTGCAGTGATTATGTTTCTAAATTTATGAAATAGATCATTTTCATCAACAAACTAGAATCCGTAAATATGTATTTTCAAAAACAACTACTATTTAATTTATTTTATTTAATAATTCTTTATTTTTATATTTTTTAGTACTACTCTGACTGTCGAGAAGCCTCATTTTCACAAGATGATATAGATTTGTTAGGAAACGAGTTGGACACATACCTAATGGCATATTGTACACAAATAACATGAAGATATGACTTGGGGATGTGTACAATTGGCAGACATTTTTGAGAGGGGTTAAGGGGATCAAAAGATGAAACATTGTAGTATGGAAATGATCGAAGAAAAATTTTAAATGTTATTAAATAAATAATCCATTCCCAATGAATCATTTTCCCATGTTATCATATGAAATGCACCAGCAGCATGAAAGAATTATGAACCACTCAAAGTGTCTCCCTTTTGTTTAAAATGGGCCGAATTTTAAGTGAATGCAAAAAATTGCCTACATAAATCTGACAAAATGCATTCATATTGTGTTAATCCATTATTAGAATGATCCATTGGTGAATTGGTGATGTGTATGAGTCAACTCCACCTTAATATGAAGCATGATGTGTCCGGTATCACTCAAAGCGTCTCTCTTTAGTTTAAAATGGATAGAATTTTATGTTAAAACAACAAATGACCTATGGAAATCTGACCAAACACATTCAGATTGTGTTGATACATTTAGGAGAATGATCCTTGGGTCCTTTGTGATGTGTATGAGTCAACCCTGCCTCAATATTAGGCACGGTGTGGCCTGTATGACAAAAAGGGTCACTATTTTGTTTAAAATGGACAAGATATTATGTGAAAACAACAACTAACCAATAGAAATCTCACCAAATGCCTTAGGATTTTGTTGATCCTTTAGGATAACTATCCATGGGATCATTGGTGACATGAACTAGTCAACCCTTCCTTAATCTGAGGCACGATGTAGCCAATATCACTCAAAGTGTCTATATTTTGTTTAAAATTGACATAATTTTAAGTGAAAACAACAACTGACCTACAGAAATATGACCAAACACATTCAGATTTTGTTTATCATTTAAAATAATAATACATGGGCCATTTTTGATGTGTATGAGTCAATCCCACCTTAATCCGTGGAATGGTGTGGCCCGTATCACTCAATGTGTCTCTCTTTTGTTTGAAATGCACATAATTTTAAGTGAAAACAACATCTAACCTATAGAAATATGACAAAACACATTTAGATTGTGTTATTATTTTTGGAGAACTATCATATGGTAATTTTTGATGTGTATGAGTCACCCCTTCCTCAATCAATGGCATGGTGTGGCCGTTATCACTCAAAGTGTCTCTCTCTTTTTTTTAAATGGACAAAATTTTAAGTGAAACCAACAAATGACCTATGAAAATCTGACCAAACACATTTGGATTGTGTTGATTTTTTAGGAGAATGATACATGTGATATTTGGGATGTGTTTGGCTGAACACTTCCTCAATCCAAGAAATGGTGGGGATGGTATAACTCAAAGTGTATTTCTTTTTTTTAAATGGATGGAATTTTATGAGAGAAAAAAAATAACCTATGGAAATAAGAAAAAAAATTATTCAAATAGTGTTGATATTTTAGAATAACAATCCATAAGTGCATTGGTGATGTGTACTAGTCAACGCCATCTCAATCCGAGGCACGGTGTGGCCTGTATCAATCAAAGTGTCTATCTTTGTTTTTAAATGGACAAATTTTTTAGTGAAAACAACAACTGGTCTATTGAAATATAACATAATGCATTCGGATTGTGATGATACTTTTGAATAATAATCCATGGTTCATTTTTGATGTGTACGAGTAAATCTTTGATCAATTTGAGGCACGATGTTCCCTGTATCACTCAAAATGTCTCTATTTTGTTTAAAATGGAAATAATTTTAAGTGAAAAGAAAAACTGAACTATGAAAATCTTACCATGCACGTTGAAATTGTGATTATCCTTTAGAAGAACGTTCCATGGGTCATTTGGGATGTGTACGAGTCATCACGTTCTCAATATGAGAGGAATGGTGTTGCCGGTATCACTGAAAGTGTCTCCCTTTTTGTTTAAAATGGATATAATTTTATGTGAGAACAACAACTGACCTATAGAAATATTAAGAAATTCATTTGTATTGTGTTTATCCTTTAGGAGAATGATACAAGGATCATTTTTGATGTGTATGAGTTTACCTGGACTCAATCTGAGGCATGGTGTGGCCGGTATTACTCAAAGTGTCTCTCTTTTGTTAAAAATGGATAGAATTTTATGTGAAAACGACAACTGTCCTACGGAAATCCTACCATACGCATTTGTATTGTATTGATCCTTTAGTTGAACTCTACATTGGTCATTTTTGATGTGTACGAGTCAACACTGCATCAATATAAGGCATGGTGTGGCTCGTATCACTCAATGTGTCTCTCTTTTGTTTAAAAGGGACATAATTTTATGTGAAAACAACAAAAGACCTACTGAAAACCAACCAAATGAATTAAAAGTGTGTATATCCTTTTAGGTAATTATTCTCGGGTCCTTTCTGATGTTTATGAGTCAATACCACAAAAATCTGAGTCATGGTGTTGCCGGTATCGCTCAAAGTGTCTCTCTTTTGTTTAATATAAACAAAATTTTATGTGAAAACTACAACTATCCAATGGAAATCTGACCAAAAGGATTCCGATTGTGTAGATCCTTTAGGAGAAAAATCCATGGGTCATTTGTGATGATTAGGATACAAACCTTCCTTAATCATAGGCATGGTGTGTCCAATATCACTCGAAGTGTATCTCTTTTGTTTAAAATGGACAAAATTTTATTTGAAAACAACAACTGACCTATGGAAATCTGACCAAACACATTCAGATTATGTTGATCCTTTAGTAGAATAATCAATGGATGGCCCCCAACCACTTGGATGGTCCCACACCCCCTAGACTCCCCCTAGACACCACCCCACCACCTAGACATCTCCCCCACCCCAATGGACAACCACCCCACCCCCTTGGACCCCACCGCACACCCCTTGGACAGCCCCACCAACCCCCTGGACCACCCCCACCCCCTCGACACCACCCAACTCCCTGGACACCCCTATGCCTCTGGACAGCCCCACCCCTGGAATACCCCCCAACCCCTTTCACTCCCCCACCCCCATGGACACCCCCATGGTCAGCCCCCCCTGGATAGCCCCCTGAGCACACCCTGGACACCCCCACCCCTGGACACCCTGCAACCCCCTGGAGGACACCCCCACCCCTCCTGGACACCACCCCACCACCTAGACACCCCCCACCATTGGGACACCCACAACACATGGACGACCTCCCCCACCCTCTAGACACCACCCAACCAACCTTGGACAGATCCAACAGCCCCCTCGACTGCCCCCACCCCCAGGGACACCACCCCCCAGACACCCCCATAGACAGCCCCCCCCCCCACTTTGACACCCCCATCTTAGACCCCACCCCACCACCTAGACACCCCCACCCCTAGATACCCCCATCCTCATGGATAGGCACACCACCCCCTGGACACCACCCCACCCCCTTGGACAGCCCCCCACCCTCCTATGACCACCCACCCCCTAGAAACCCTTATACCACCAAATAGTCCCTTCCCCCTAGACACCCCTACACCCCTTGGATAGGAATCCCAAACCCCTAGACAGCACCCCAACCCCATGAATTATGAATTTATTCCTTTATGTATTTAATAAACATATGAATTATGTGTTAATGGTGTATGGCTATACTTTTTGTATGGGTATACATGGTTTAATTACCTTATGAATTATGTGTAAATTTTTTATGGGAATAATCATTGAAAAGATGAATTTTTTTCATGTGTTTTTTGGGTGTTCTTCTGCTTAATTTTTCATTATAGTAGATATGGAATTTATCAATTCTTTTTTAGCCCTGATAATGTATTCCTTCATCATCACATAAAAAGTTCTGAATAAATACACCTTTATCAGTGCTTAAAACTGCAGATAAAGGATCAGTTTATCAGTGCTAAAAGATAGCTGATTAAAACACATTTATCATCACTTTTTTAGCACCAATAATGGTGTCCTATATCTGTGACTTTTTAACACTGATAAATTCTCCCTTTATTAGTAAAATTGTAGCGCTGATAAAGGTGACACCCCCTATATGTGCTGAGATTTACAACATTTTTTTAGAGCTGGTAAAGCCCATTTTGAGTGACGATAAAGTCCATTTTTATAGTAGTGTTATTTGGGGAGACACAGAGCATCATATTTATTTCTAATTGGGGACAAGGTCATTATGAAAATCTCATCGTGGAAGGAATATATTCTTTCTATAGTAGGGAGTACTTTTTAGATAAATGTTGTTATTGTTTCAAAACTGATTTACTTCATCAAGGTGTATAAATGGACAAGGGTACATTTTAAAAGGCCGAATGCGTCCATAAAAAACATTTTTTAGAGTGTGAATATACATGAATAAGAACAAGTCACTATTCTTTCAATGTCCTATTTTGAACAGACATCTAATGGTGGCATTAGAATTAAGAATATTGGTCATTTTAATGACTCCCTCTAACCTAGACTCACCTAGAACCTTATTCATAATTTTTTTGAATAGATAATGTCTCGTAATGATTGTTTCCATAATAAATTGATATATGGATGTAGTATTTACCTTGAATCATTAATCTGGACAACAATTAAAACATATTTTCAGAATATCATGACATTTTCAAGATGGATCTTGAAAAAAAATTGCAACATAAAATTATGTCTTGATAGTTAGACTAGATTTGTTATTTTTAATGAGTTTAAAAAATAATATTTGAGTACAGGTGTCCATATTTATATTAAGGAATATATTTATGTTCATCCAACATTTATTTTAGATGATCTATAATCGAGTATTGATGAGTATGATTATATTATAGGTCCTGATATAATGGTTTGGGAGCCGTCCAGGAAGGGAATTCATAATAAAAAGCTTTACTATCAACATATCATTGCAGAAAATAATATTGACTACAAATAGTTGATTTTTTTTATTATGAAATGGATAAATCCCTCAGGGAATACACTTATCAGGAAGTATGTATATAAAAAATCCCCACGAATAATGTTTTACAGAAATTTGGAATCTATCTTTGCCCATGGTGTTTTGTATGTCACCATCAAATAAGGGATGTTGAGCATATTTTTCCTTGTTGTGCCCCAATATCAATGAATTGGAATGATATCTCTAATCTGTTCAGGATGTATTTCCATAATTTCAATAGATTATAGGATTTTTTGCGCTATAGTTCATTCATTTAGAGATCTATATAGACAGGTTCCCTTTTCAATGTTGTTTTTACTATGGTGTTGCAATCTATTTGGAGAACCCACAACTCTATCCTTCACATCGGGTCAGGAGTACTCATGAAGGTTGTCGTTCACCAACTGGTGGCCACTGTTAAGGATTTTTGGGTGGATAGTATAGACTGATGTGATAATAATATTCACGACTTCATTGTTTAGAAATTTTTTGTGTTTATAGTAACATTAGACTTGACATTGGCAGTATTGATGTTTTTTTGGTTCCACACATTCCCTCCTTGGATCAATATTAATACAAATGGTGCCTTCAAGGGGATCCATAAACATTCCGAATGTGTGGATGTTTTTTCAGTTCCATTATTGGTATATCAAGGGAAGTTTATATAGATCATGTTGTGTGGTTTCTTCTATTGAAATGGAATTTCTTGAAATCATTCATGAAATATCGTTTTTCAAAATGAACGGATCGGATAATATCTGGTTGAAACGTGACTCCTCCACTCTTGTTATTTTTATTATAAATGGAGACATTTATATTTTGTGGAGGCTTGTAGAATAGTGGATGGATTTCATAGATTACATTGTGTGCATCCACTTTATTATCACACATGTTTTATGTGAGGAGAAGAAGGTTGTGGATGGATTTTCTAATATGGGTGATGGAGTGACTCTAACCTGGTCTTACACACTTCCAGTGAAATTAATTTCATTTAATGAAATGGATTTTAATAAGTACACATGCTTTCAACTCATGTAACATATTTTTATATATAATTACTATAGCCTATTGTCCAATGGATATTTTAAGAAATAAATATACATAAATATTATTTGATAAGAATTTTTTATAAAAATAAAATTTAGATAAAGAGTATTGAATTTCTAAAAAAACATGTTTTTATTAAGACATTATACTTCCATTAAATAAAAATTATGTTTCATCGTATCAAAATCATTATTTTTTCAAACTCATAATTTAATAATTTATATTATAATAATTAAAATAATATAAATAAATAAATTATTTTATTAAAATATAAATATAAAAATTCATCCTAGAAGGATCTATATACATAACCCCAAATTACACAAATTTATGCCCTTTAGGTAATGTGCAATATGGTGACACTTTCATGGGGTTCCTCTCAAATAAGTCAACAATGGCTTTAAAATACCCACCATAAAACCATGGTAATCTCTCTGGATAGAAGGAATCAATGGATTCCCATAGGTTTTTTCTATCAATAACATCCATGCTAGCATAAATGAATGAAAACATAATCTCTAAACCTTTGAAAAAAATCTTGATTGAAATGAAATGATCTAGGAACTGCACCAACTCAACCTGGATAAAACTCTTCCAAAAAATCCAAACATGTTTATTAACTAGATGGTTATTCTTATAGTTTCCAAACACCATATTCCTGATAAAGAAGATGATTCTTCCTGGTTCCTATATAGGATTTAAAATGACCACTAGGGAAGCCCCTTGTTTCCTGCACTCAAATGCCAGGAAGGAACATTTGATTTCCCCCCAAGACCACGAGCATTCCAGATAATCAAGGTTTTCATTTCACCAAGGAGGGTATGGCCTTTCAGCCTATGTTTCCTACTATAAGAATGAAAAATTCCTTACACCACTCCTCTTTAGCCATGGAATGAGTCACCGGTATCAATGTACCTTCCACTGAACAGGAATTCATCGGAAGGAGATCCTTCAACTTCAAAGGACTGTTACATTCCTCAAATAATGACAACCTATTCCCCACTGTCAAAGAGAGAGGTTTTATAGACGCCTACTCCTGGGGTAGGGAGGCCAGCATCAACCAAGTAGGAGATTTGCAGGCCAAAGATAATTCCTTCACCACTCCCTCTGTAAATCCCATATCTGAATCCTTTAGTTACGAATCGATAGAACATATAAAGGAGACTAGCACTGAAATCTTCATAGAATCCATAGACTGTAGTGAAGAAACATAAACCTCTCCGAGAGGAGGTTCCAGCCCTTTTGGAATTCCTGAAAAAATCGAAGAGGGGGCCAAAGATTTTTCTTTAGCCTATAGAATAGAAACCCACTGGTCACCCATCTCTAACGAGAGTCGATCCACATCCCATCTTGTTGTCAAGACAGACCGTAATGGTAACAAAGGATTCATCTTTGATACCTCTGGAAAAAATATATTCACCATAGACATTTCAGAATAGGTCTCTTGATTTAGGGAACAATGTCTGACACTGTTTGAATTAATGAAAACAGTTTTCGGGTCGATGACATTGACCAACCCTCCCAAGGATGATGGATCTCAGTCACCCTCTAGCCCCTCCCCATCAACTCCGACTTTATCTCCCATCATAAATTGCAGACCAAGCATCGAGCTAAGTGAAGTAGCCATCAGAAGCCTTCCCTTATAAACTGCTTCCCCCCGAAAAGGAATTCTCTTCTTTCCCCTTTGACAGAATTCCACCAAATGTTTTTGGATGCCACTAGTGGTGTAGAACCTGGGCAGAGAAAGATATTCCAATAGCTACCACCACATAAAACCTCCATAAGAATGGTTCAAAAAGAGAGATGATAACTTCACCGATAGATCCATATCCACACAGATCTGTGGGTTAGCTGCATCCATGAAGCTTTTCATCATCTGATCAACACACAAGAACATCCCTAGTGTATCCCCCACCGCCTCTAGAATGGAGGGATTATAAAAAGGAATGGGAAGAACCAGAAGAATGATCCACCCCACTCCCAAATGGGATTCTTTCCTATTGTGAGACTCACATTCCCACTACGATAGGGTGAAGTGATGAGAACCGCATCATCATTCTTCTCTTAACCAGGCATGCACAAAGTCCTCCCTATCAAAGAGGTAAACACAAAAGGCAAACTTCGATTACTCCGAGACCTTTTCCAAATGATGAAGACCCAATGATTTCATGAAACCCCTTGACACCTCTTCTGACAGTTTCACCGAACCAAAGGGAGCCACTAAGGTGAGATTATTCACTTTCGCAGCACTCTCCATTTCCTTGTCATAGATAACCACCACTGGCTTCCCCTCAAGAAACACTATCTGGTGATGATCAAAAGTTATCAGTGGAATACAATAAGGTCCATCCTTAATCATCCCCCACATACAACCTCCTTGAAGGAAATCACCTTGGGTCCAGCCTTGGTAGAGACCACCTTCTCCGTACGAGATCCTTCCCCAATCGTAGGCCAAACTCCGGCCACCCCTATCGAAGTAATCACCCCTTCCTCTATCATATTTATTAATATTTTTGAATTAAATATTAATTTTACTATAATGGGGATGATATGTTTGATGGCTTACCTGATAACCAACAACAGGTTTCTTTGAAATCTTAGGTTGCACACTATTAATATAATATTATTATTTTAAATAGTAGTTAACACTTAGCCATTGTATTGGACGAATGAATATAAATAACTAAAATATGATTATATATGTTTGTTAAATGTTTTTACAATTATCCAATAAATTTTAGAGGCTTAAAATCTGAATGAATTAAATTTTAGGCATAATTCTCTTTAAAAGGTCGATTTACCACCTTTAAATGGCGACCCCTCTTTAAATATAGTCTTTTTAACTCTTATATATTTAGTTTTATAAAATAAAATTCTTCTTGAGAATCAGGACATGAAAAATTAATTTGGATAAAATTTTAGATTTTTTCTGATAAAATTCATTTTTTAATGAATAGTGAAAAATACTATATTTTAATTCAAATTGGCCTTTTTAACTAATTATTTTTAGGGTTGAATTATCTTTTTAATTGGTTTTAAAGTGTAATTGGAATATATATTTAGAATATAATATAATTCTGGTCATTGGAAGAAATTTCATTTGCAAATTAGACAGAAACAAGTGTCAATATTTTGATAATTATTAATTCTTAAAAACAAGCTACTTGTTTTGTCAGCAAGAATTAATTTTAAATTAATTTCTACCACATATATGTCTTGAATTTTGAAAAATGGATTCCATATTTGTAATTATTAGGTCCAAATTATATAAAAATGTATCTTTTATTTTTATACAATTTAAATATTTATTTCAGCAAATATTTTATTTACCATGATTAAAAGGTAAAAATAGTAAATAAGGGTAAAATATAATATTATAATAACATTAAATTACCATTAAAGGTTATTTAATCCTATTTTATGATAAATATCTAATCATGGGAATCATTGGGTCTAATTTGGGTCCCCCTGGAGTTACATTAGAGTAATAATGACACTTTATATTAATTTATTTATTGTAAAGACAAAAATGACATAAACAAATATCTTTTAATAAATAAATTTTTACATGGGGTTATTTAAGTTATCATTTAGACTATAAATATTATTTGTAAATATAATAAATTTTCCTAAATCATGTTATTTTGTTATTAATTTTTTTACATCATATAAATTAAATTATTTATGACACAATAATGATGAAATATTTACCTTATTAAAAAATTATATAATAAATTAGATTATAAATATTAAAACAACATCCAAACCGTGTCCAATTTTTTCTGGATGATTTTATTTCTACCATGAGTTATTTTAACTTTATCTTTGAAGATTATTTTACTTTTTTATGCTGAATATGAGTTCATAATAAAATAATTGATTTTAACATTCCTAAAGAGCCTCTCCTGTCCCATATAAAAAATCTTCACTTATAGCCCAATCCTCACAGATCTCAAGCATTTGGATCATACAAAATCTACTCTAATAATCTCCGAAGATCCATCTATTTATCCTAGAAACCTTCTCATAGGCAGAATGAACTTCAAGAAACCATTTTGGTTCAATCCAAAAGGAGTTACCTGATTTAAAGGTAACATATTCTCTTTTCTTCTTTTATTTTATTTTACTTCTCCAACCAGATAAGCAATTTTTATTCATTAATTTTATAAAAACACTATTGTCATCAATATACCAGGATATTTTATGAGAAGTATTCGAACTAAACTTATACACACCCCCATCTAATTTTTGAAGAACATACTGTATCTGTGAATGGAAAACTAACACCAAACGAAGCAATGATTGGTCAATTATCTCCTACCACATCTCATGGGGGCCATTAAGATGGAGTTGTATTTATATATTATATTTATTATGTTTATATTTTCTTTAATCTTATATATTTTCCATTTATATCATAGCTTTATGGTTTCCATACTTGTTAAACTCAATAATGGTATTTGAGGATGTGCAGACAACCACCACCTCAAAGTGACATGAATCGTTAATGCCACATGTGGGATGTATAAATAATAGAGTTAATGCTATTTTATATGATATTATACATAAATTATAATATAAATATGTTTCATTATATTGGAATTCCATTAATGTATGAAATAGAAATGAACGTAGCGTTCATGCGTACGCACGACTTACCGTCACCAAGAACGGTGCATTTCATTTCTTATATATAGATGTTATGTACTGTTATAAATACATATATATACTAGAAATATATGATGTATATGTTACCTATATCATGAATATCACTCTAGATATGACGGATTATTGACTACATGGACAAATTTTAATTATAAGGTGTTCATTTTTACTCAAGTACCAAATATCGACGAAATAACCGTTAATAACTTAAATAATTACATAATGTTTATAACATTGTAATAAGTGATATTAAATGGATAATAAAGTTGAAAATGTTCTTAATAATGTTGAAATTACCATTATATTTTTATTCAAGAGATTAATTAATGATCAGGTCAAGTCGAACACGAGGTAAGGGGCTTCGTCTCAATCTCCATTAAATGAGGGGTATTTTTTTTTCTCTCAACTTTTTTTATATGGTGTATAAATACTTTGACATTTTATTTAATTCAAATAGAATTTCTTCTATGTGGTTTTTTAGTATAAAACAAAAATATAATGTTTGTTTTAAATGTAAGCGGTGACAATGACCTTTTCTGTTGCTGCGAGTATTATTTGATATTTGGCTTCCTTAACAATAAATAATGTTTTTAAACGGAAAATAAATACAATATACATTTTTTTGGTATTTTTGTATTAAAAATGGTTTTGATAACAGATTTGAAAAGACAATATATCTAAATTATATATTGCAATTAAAATGTGGAATTTTTATCTTTACATTACTTTTGTTTCATGTGTTATGAATATGTTATGGTTCTTGGGAATTTTTTATGCATATGGGTAGTTTCATGATAATCCTAGGGCGGGTGATCCCGAGATAGAACTAAAATCCATTGGGTAATTTTACGGAGTTAAATGTTAATGTTTCTCCTAAGATATTTTGTGAATATATTGTGATGGGTATTACAAATCAAACTCCCAATGTAGTTGTGATAGCTACAACGTATGTATGTTAAGAATGCCATTAGTTACCTTTATGAATTATGATTTTTATGTGTTATTAAAAAATCCTATGATTTATTAATGTTTTTTATGATTGATAATTATTGGTTTCATTGATATATATTTATTGAAAGGTTAATGCTTCATTTCCTTATTTTATAACCCTTAAAGAGCTTTTTATGCTCATCCTAATTCTTTGAAATTTTCACCAAAGGACTTAAAGAAAAATAGGGTCAAGGATGGGATCAAGGAAATGTCATGTTGTTGAAAGCATGGAACTTGACATGATTTTTTAATTTTTTTATAAAAAATAGTTACTGAGTAGTAGTGTCTACATGTAATTTTCAAGTTGATATATAATAGTTATGGCCTAATTATCTAAAACTATAATCCTAAATAGATCCTGATAGTAAATTATTCTTTTAATTCAAGATTATGCAATGATTAATACCGGGTCCTTATACACATCATGTGTATCACCCCCAAGATTCCATGATACGTTTCCCTTTGAATAATGAAATAGGTTACATTGTACACAACTTTGAGATTCCATCAGACCACAACCAATCAAACATGCCATTATGAATTGTAATACCAAATGTTTTTTAATATTGTAAATTTTATTTTTCAAAATGGTCATAAATTTTGAAATATGAATTTTGAAATTAGATTATGGTGAATTATTGATATTTTTCTAAAAATATTCAATTTTTGATGAATAGTGAAAATTTCTACATTAATGGTTAAAAGAGAAATTTTCATTATATCAATATTTATTTTAAAAAAATTTATTTTATATCAAAATAAATTCATAATACCTATATAATTTCAATATAATTAATTGTTTTCATTTTATAATAAGCATAGATATAGTAAAATTTTATTGAACTTTTTATTGTCTTTTCCCAATATCCTAGGACGATTTAAAAATTTGTATAAAACACAATATTACATCTTCTGTGATTTGAATTTAAAAATCCGAGTTTCACAGTTGAAATTAGGAAGTAGGATGTGGTTCAATAAGATGTAAATAATTAATGATGAATAGTAACATTTGTACTTTTATTTACCACAGTTAAAAGTAAATAGAGTGATTAAGGGTAAAAATGATTTTATAATTACCCAAAAACATGTCCTAATTCTATTGGATAAGTGTAATTCGACCAAAAACAAGCATAGGAAAAAAATATGATCCTCTATGGTCCACATGGATTAGATTATGACATTTAATATTATTTTATTTAAATAATAGTTAAAAGTGTTTTATTAAATGTTTAATAACGAAACCATTTCTAATATGGGGTTATACAAAAAATAAATTCAGCTATATATATTTACTAGAAAGATAAAAATATTTAACACCTAATGTTATTTTATTTATAATTTCTAGACATTAAATTATTTAATTTATTTATGACATAAAGATGATGCAGTAATTACCTTATTAATGAATGATTAAAATAAATAATATTATAAATATACAAAAAATTTAACTTGAGAAATTTTTTGAATTCCAAAAATGTTATATGTTAGTATGACATTTTAGGTTTTATTAAAAAAATTAAATTAACCAAGCTTTTATGATTTTTTTAAAACCCAAATACTAAATAGTATCAAATTGGCATAATAGAGATTTTAAAATAAATACTATATTATTAATTGATATAATATTCCAAAAAATATAAGGATCGGACACTGTAATTACATAAGGTTATATGTATTAACAATTAACAACATGGGGTTCTCTTGGTCTTTTATAGTATGTTTATTAGCCATATGATAAAAACTTACAAAGAGACATGGTGAATGTCAAACTATTTAACTAAGAGTTAGATCTAAATGATAAGGTTAATATGGTGAAATAAACCTTTCTAAAACCTATTAGTTGAGATTTTTTCGACCCATCCCCACCTCAGCCTTGATATAATTCATTTTGGAGCCCATATACTTAAAATGATTTAATTATAATAAAATATTTCATGTTTTTTCAAAAGTGACCCTCACCTCTATTATAAAAGGGTACATCCCTTTCTCTTAATTTCACTCCTACAAAACCATTTGTCTTGGCCAACCCATTCCCAAATAACCTCCCAAAATTCCTTCCATAATCCTAGAGCCCTTCCTTAATTCAGAATGACATCTAATGGAGCCCTTTTGATCAAATCAAAAGGATGAACCTGAAGAAGTAAATATTTCATCGCCTCTTTCAATTTTTTTTCTTCTTCAACTTCCACTTTCTTTGTTGATTCCATTATAAAATAATTACTCATGTATATTATTTATAATATGATGTTATATTAAAATTCTACAACCATATTACTTATTCTATCCATCATATGAATGACCAAGTCACTGGTCGTGCGTACGTACGACTTACTATCTCTACATTGTGGTGTAGTTTGTTAATAAAAAACTTCATTATTTTGATGGGTATAATAATGAGTAGAATGAATTTAATTAATATATATAAAATATTAATTATTCACAATATATGATATACCATCTAATTACTTATGTTTAAAACTTCAACCGAATGATATTGTCTCTGGTGGGTACGTACGGATTACCGTCTCCACGAACGCGATGAGATTCATTCCACTTCTAAATCATTCAAGAATAATTTTAATTTTATGATTTAAAATAATATTTAAGAACATAATATTATTATGGATATGAATAAAATACATCATATCCCTAATAAATAGGGCTTATGTAATAAAACATATAATGGAAAACGAATCAGTTAACATCTGAAATGATGATAATACTAAAATATTATTAACAATGTAATTTTAGAAGATCATATATGATATGATATTTAATTATACGATTCTTGAATAATTTAGTGACAATTAATTAACTAATATACATATGTTTAATTTACCCTTGACAATGGAAAAGTACATGGTAACAATTAATTTCAAATTCTCTTTATTATCTGAGGTTTTTTTTATATTAGAATCTACATGGACCTCTTTACTATCCACTTCAATTTTTTCATAAAAATGTAATTAAAAACATTATTACTATTTACTATAATATGTGTTAATGTCATTTATAACCTTATTTGACCATTTATGTTTTGAAAGGAATATTTACGTCATTTTCCAAACAAGGTACCATATGACTTTTTCAACAATTTAAAGGTAAAATGTATTCCTTCAAACATATACATTTTGTGTCGATATTTTCCACCATTATATCATTGCCAAGGATTCCCATAAAATCTTATAAGAAAATTTTCATAACAAATGTTTTCTTTTATAATTTTTTAATTTTTAAATGATTTCAAAATTGAAAGAGATATTTCTCTAATAAAGATTTGATTTCATATAAGTTAGCATCCATTGTTGGATTTGAAGATTGTTTGATGTTTATTTATTACAATACAAAACATCGATATTTATTGAAGGTTATGTGATATTTTTTACTGTGGATGTGTTATTTTTACACCAATATTGGTTTAAGGATCAAGTATTGACATTTTGAATGCTAGTTTTAATACGAATGTCTATGTTATGATTACACCTTTTCCTTTGAGGAATGCATTGGACTTAGTATGTGACGGGTGGAGACCGCTATAGCTCCTCAATGAATTAGTAGGTCCCATGAGAGAAAATAGTGTCTTGGCACAAGGCCTTGATAAAATATTTTTTGTAGTCTTGGAAAAAGGCCTTGACCATGTGGTTATGATGTCTGGCATTATGCATTCCCTCATTATGAAAGTTTCTATTGATATTGAAAGTGATTATTCGACTATTAGAATATCCATGTGAATAATTAAATGGAATTATTTTATTTTATATTTTCCATATTATGCTCGTGTTTAAGATTAAAAGGATTTTTTAGTCTTATACATTGCCTTAAATGTTTATGCTTATTTATGAAAGTTTTTTCTAGAAGATGTTGGTTTATGAAATTCTACAATTTTGTTTTAGGTTTCTGTGAAATCAACTCTATCAGAATGAATTAAGAAATCATGTACAGAAGATATTGAGTTGCAGAGAAAGGTATAGTTGGTATAAAAGGGAATGTTTCTTGATTTTATCATTGATAATGATTGTGTTTTGAGGATTGGTAAGAGATTATGTGTTCCTTGTGATTCATAGTTGAAGAAAGAATTTTTATGTGTAACTCATAGTTCTTTTGTTTCAGTTCATCTTTGTAGTACTATGATATAAACAGATTATTGGGAGTATTACTGGTGGGATGGAATGAAAAGGGATATTGCTGATTTTACAGTGAAGTGTCTGTCTTGTCAACAGTTTAAAGCAGAACAACAGTTACCCAAAGTAATGATTCAGCCTTTACCAGTGCCAGAGTGGAAATATGAAAATATTCCCATGGAATTCACTGTGGTATTACAACATCCATCTCATGCTAGTAATTTAATCTAGGTTATTGTTGGCTGATCGACAAAATCGTCTTATTTCCATCCTATTCAGGATACTTTGTCCCCAGGACAACATTTTCGATTGTATGTTAAAGAGATAGTCCAGTTGAATGGTGTTCCCCTCTCTATTATATCTGATTGGGATCCCATGTTTATTTCTAAATATTTGAAGGGCCTTCCAAAGTCATTGGGTACTAAATTAAATTTAGTACAACTTTTCATCCTCATTATGATGGGAAGTAAGAATGAATAATTCATACATTAGAGGAAATTCTACATGCTTTCTCAATGGATTACTAGAAAAGTAGGGACAAACAACTTTCTTCCGATGAATTATCTAATAATTAGTGAATTAATTCCATTATACAGATGGCACCATTTGAGGCATTATATGGAAATCGGTGTCTAACACTAGTTTTTTGTGATGATGTAGGTGAAAGGAAGTGGATGTGAACAGAATTGTAAGAAGTGATGGAAGAAAAAGTATAGTTGATTCAGAAGGAAATGATAATATCCTAGAGAAGTCAGAAAAGTTATACAGATAACCAGAGGAAGAAACATTCTTTCGAGTAAATTTATAAGGTCTTTATTAAAGTTACTCAATGGAAAAGTGTGACATGTATTGGTACGAAGGGAATGTTGATTCTGAGGTTCATTTTACCTTATAAAATCATAGAGAATGTTTAATCAGCTGCGTACTGAGTGGATTTACCTCCTTGTTTATCATTGGAACATAATGTTTTAATGATTCTATGTTTAGAAAGTATATGATGGATCATTATGATTGTTTGATTCAAGTGGTTATTTTGTTAGAAGAGAACATATCTTATGAGGAACATCGATTCCAGATTGTAGACTGTACATAGAAAGTGTTGCGGAACCCCGTAATTCATTATCTAATGGTTTTGTGGAAAACCATATGGTTGAACAGGAAACATGGGAATATGAAAATACTATGAAAGATAAATAACCCCTTTTATTTGAAAATTGAATAGATTTGAGAGGACATAATTACAAAAATAGGGGGAAGGATGTAACATCCAAGTTAAATAACGAATATAACATTTTCATATTTGTTAATATTTTTGAACTAAATATTAATTTTAATTTAAAGGGATTCTATTTTTAGGGTGTACTAAATACACAACAATGGGTCTCTTTGAAATCATACGTTGCACACAACATTGAGTTATACTAAATAATAATAATATAATACTGTTATTTTAAATGGTAGTTATATCTTATTCATCGTATTTGAGGGAATTAACATAACTAACCATATTATGATTAAACAAGTTCCCTATGTGTCTTAAAATTTATCCAATAAAATCTATACGTTTAAAATGTGAATGAATCCAATTTTAAGTACATATACTCTAATTTTATTTAAAAGGATGATTTACCGCCTTTTGATGGAGATACCTTTTTAAATCTAATTTTCTTCACTTTTATATGTTCTATTTTACACTATAAACTTTTAATTTATAAATGGGACATCAAAATTTATTTTGGAAATTTTTTTGTATTTTTCAGATAAAATACATTTTAATTGAATAGTGAAATATACCACATTTTAATTCAAAACTACCATTTCATATAATATATTTTTATAGATATATGGTTCATTTAATTGGGAATATTGTAATTTGATAATATTTTTACTATTTAATATGATATTTGTAATTGGATGAAATTTCCCTTATAAATTGGACATAAACACATGTCAATATTTTGGTAGTTTTTATTTCATAAAAACATGCTTTCTAGTTTTAACAATGATAATTAATATTAAATTAATTAATTCAAAATATATGTTTTTTATTTGGTATAATTTACATCATTTTTTAATTTTTTATTTCATATTTATTTTAGGGTGAACTTGCGTTATTTTTTTCAAAACCTATAATTTTTTTGATAAATAGGTAAAAATAATGCTTAGTAGTTAGAAAACCGAATTTTCCATTTAACTGAAATTTTACCACTTCTGTGAACTGAATTTAGAAAGTCTAACATACGTTTTTGTAATCAGTTAGTAAACTGTGGTTCAATGAGAAGAATATTTTTTTGAATATTAATGTTTGATTTTTATTTACCGCGGTTAAAGATAAATTTGGTAATTCCAAGTAAAATAATAATATAACAATATATAATTACCTTAACACTTGTATTTACCTTATTGGATGATTCATTTGCTGACCATGAAAATACTTGGGTGAAACCTTTGGCTTTTGTATGCCACTTGTGTAAGATAATTACATTAATAACATTTTATTTAAAGTAAAAAATCAAAATATCATAAACTTGTATTGTTTTTCAATTACAATTTTAATGTTTGGTTATATAATTGATATATTTGACTATAAATATTCATTATAAAGATAAAAATATTTTCTACATCATTGTATTTTAGTTATAATTTTTTTTCAAGAGATAAACATTTTATTTATGACCAAAGAATGATATAATGATTACCTCATTATTGAATGTTTTAAATAAATTAGATTATAAATATAAAAATAAAGTTCTTTTGATATGTTTTATGCCATACACGAATTTAAATGATGATTATTACTTTTTTATCATTGATGTTTTTAAGATTTTTCAAAGGATCATTGTATTTTTTTCCTTTTTTAAAAAGTTATGATATGAATAGTATTTAAATTTACATGAATGAGTTTTTAAAACAAATATTACATTATTAAATGATATAATAATCCTAAAAATATAACATTCTTCCGAATAACTAAGATAAGGTTGATAATTCCATTAATTTACCACTTGTGGTTCGATTGGCATTTTATATAAACTATATTAACCATGTATAGTGAATACACAAGAAGACAAGGTAAGAGTCAAATTAGTTAACTAAGGATTAATGATAAATGATAAGGTGAAATTTTAAACAAAAATATGACTAAAATCTATTTGTTTAGAGGCTTTCAAATCATAGTCATCGTATGTTTGAATTTAATATGTTTGGGACATTTTGAACCCAACATTTTTTATAACAAAATACTATTTTAAAAATTTCTAAAGAGCCCATCCCCCCTATAAAATGTAATCAACTCTAACCCATTACTCATAACTCTCAAGCCCATTGGAAAGTCCAACCTCTGACCAAATAATCTCCAAAAATACCTTTATTCCACCTTTAAGCCTTAAAATAGGCATTAGGAACATCATGAAATACTTTTGGTTCAATACAATGGGTGTTACCCAATTTAATGGTAACGTCTTTTCTTATGTTATTTTTTATTTTACTTCTCCAACCATCTAGACTACCTTTATTTTTTCATTAATAAAAACCAGTAACCTTGATATACTAGTTTGTTTTTATAGGACTTATTTGAACTACTGTTACACATACCCCCATCTAATGGATAGAAACATACTATTTCTGTTGACGGCGAACTACTGCATCATGAAATGATGATTGTTCAATTACCTTCAATGGCCTCTAATGTTTTCTATTATGATGGAATGATAATTATATATGATATTTATGATATTTATTTTATTTTAATGTGTATGGAATTCTCTTTTAGAACATACCTTTATGAATTTCATGTTTTACATATATGATAATTTAATTTGAGGAAATGCCAACTACTGCCCCCTCAAAGTGATATGACTTGTTCTTGCCATCCATGGAACATATAAAGGATGGTGTTAATGAACACATGTAAAATGTATAAAATATGATATTATACATGAATTATAATTTACCTATGAATCATTCGGTTTTCATTCATTGAAAAATTAAAAAAAGAAATGAAATTAATGTTCATGCGTATATACGACTTACCGTCTCCAAGAATGATGCAAAGACCCAAATATTCATTGGAAATTTTTTTCATAAATTCATGGGATATTTATGAGTCTGTGAAAATTTAGGGCGCTTGATTCTAAGGCCCGGTGTGCCCAGAATCAATTTCTGATGTTTTTTTGGGTACGTTCAGTAAACGTATGAGCGGGATTTTAAATTTCTTGAATCGTTGCTCAGAATTGAAATATGAGGGCACCATTGAACTCGCAGCACCTGTATTCCATTAAGATGAATTTCACCTCGATGGAGGTTGGATGAGAATGGAATTCAGTTTTGGGGTTTAAAAGAATAATTAAATAAAAATATGGTGTGGAACTTATTTTTTTTGTGGTTTAAACCACTAAGAGTTGATTGGGGGTGGGGGCCACCACACATTAACCTCCCATGAGAGGATATGGTGGTGGGGCCGCCTGAACATAACCTCCCTTGTGAGGATAAATTTCAGTGGGGACCCCCTGAGTTTATAACCCCTTTAATACCTCATTTTATTGGAGAGGACTCCTAGCCTTCTACACTAATTTATTGAGCCTAATCCACCCTCATTAATTAAATGGGTTGTCTCATTTAATTAAACAATCAATTTTAATTGTTGTGGTAGCAAATAAAAGGTGATGTTTCTATCTATTACTTTTAGGGCATGATTATTTTTGTTGGAATGGAGGAAGTGGAGAGCTAGGGAGAAGTATCCTCCCAATAAAGAACATGAAGAATTCCAGTGACACTTATTCCTTAGTCTTCTACGCCTGAAGATTTCTGACGCACAAGATTGAGATTGGGAGTTCATGATGAATGCAGCGAAGAACGGTTCAACATCTGCCCTTTCCTCAATATCATCAATGAATTACAAACTCGAGTTAGGGTATTTGAGTTGATTTTGTTCCTATTCATTGTCGATTAAATTATGGAATGGGAATAGCTGATTGATAACACCATAATGAGGAGGGCTCGGACCGCCCAAAAACGAATTGACCCTCCCCCTTTGTTTTCTCCATGTTTGTTATCGACCGTGGTGCGGAGTAGGGACGGTCGGCGTTGGGATGACCGTGAAGGAAACCGGCTGTGGCAGGCCCCCGGGTTGCCGGAAGGGCGCACCACTATTGTGTTGCATAGAGGAGCAGGGTGTCGCGGCTAGGGTGGTCCATGACGAAGGAGGGGTGCAGTGTCGGTGCACCACGCAGAGGAAGAGAGCCGTGACCAGGGCAGGCCTCATCGGAGGAACTGGAGTGGCTACCTGCTCGGCCATTCGGGAAGAGTGGGAGTAGTGCCACCTGGCACTAGTTTGGGTCCCCACCTGAACAACTAAGCCATTTGGGAGCCAGGGGTGCATGGTATCCCCCTGGACGCAGTTTAGGTAGAGACCTCATGGGTTGCCTGCCCGCCGGGCAGTAGGGCCACGTGGGCCGCCAGCCATCCAGGCCCAGCTGGCCGCATGCCAGCTGGGCCACGCGGGCCGCCAACCGGTCGGGCCCCGCAGGCAGCCTTTTTCCAGGCCACGTGGGCCGCCTCCGGGCCATGTGGGCTGCAGCAAGCCTGAGCACCCTCAGGCTGGGCCACTCTCAGTATGGGACGCCCACATCGGTCGGCCCGCCCCCTCGTGCCAGGATGGAACCGCGGACCGGGTCGGGCTGGGTTATTCAGACTGGGTCGGACCGGACCCAAACCCACTATGGTCTGTTTACACCTTTTCACCCATATCATGGGCTACTGGTGTCCGATCAACGAACCGTCTATGGAGATAGAATCCTTAGAGTGTGACGGTTTTTTTGCAATACCCCACTTGAGGTTTTTACATGGTTGGGGTAAGGTCATGTTGGTTTGAAAGTAAAAACCAACAGGGCCCCTAGAACAAAATGCCAATAACTCACAGACCGGGTGTCCGATTGATGCACCGTCTATTGTGTTGAGACCTTTATGATGTGGGGAACCATTGATATTCTTCTACATGTGACTTAATAACTGTTGGGGAATTGACCTGTAGCTCATAGAGCGGATCCTCCTGGAGACGAGTAAGCAGAGTACATTGACCTAGTTGCTGGCTAAGACTTGACAAATGCTGACCTTTCAACTTGGAGTGTTTCGACTAGCCCACTGGGAAGATACTCTGTGTGACATGGCAGAACCAAAATGGGGAGTGCCTCTATGTGACGCTGCAGACCCAAGGTAATCGACAGGAGGAGTACATCAGTAGGTTACGAGGGGGAGCACCTCTATGTGAAACGACAGACCAATGGTGGGAAGCACCTCTGTGTGACGAAACATACACACAATACTCAACAGAAGGAGTACCAAAATAGTCTAGGATAGTTGGAAGCACCTCTGTGTGAAGCGAAAGGCCCAAAATACTCTATATAGGAGGAGTATACAATCAGCCGAGGTTTTGATAGTTTGAAAAGGAGTGTTAAATGTTACCACCCCATGAACAAAATCCTGGTTTTGATCTGATTCAATGACTTTTGTGTTTTCCTCATGATTGAGATGTGATAGTAAATAACTTTGGTAATTGTATGGGGAGATACCTAAATAGGGGCTATTCGTTGATTTCATACTTGTGGTTATCCTTATTGGATTTTGTGAGACCATGAGTGTCTCGGGGTCCCTACTGTGTATTGTTGTACTCACCCATGCACGGTATATGCCCTCACCCCAATGTGTTGGTTGCAGACAACAGGTTGCGCTGATAGTGGAAGAGAGTAGCAGGACTGGATCCTACCTAGAGGTGGACCACTCAACGTGATGGTACACAGAGCAGATGGGCGAACGTGGATTGCTGAGGAGGCCATCTGCACCTACCTATTAGGTAGGAACCACGGTGGATGACCCAGTGGCTAATTTACTTTTCTTCATTCAGATGTATATGTATATTTCTTTTTCCTTGTACTTTATTGTTGGGCTTGTATTTCTGGCCCTTTACATTCATCACCCACTTTTGTATACAGTTTTACTTAGTGTTTTACTTCAAGTTGCATATTCTGTTTTGTGTGTTTAGTTTATAAAGGCAATTCCTTCCCAGTTTATGAATTTACTACTTTGGTGCTATTCGCCAGCCCATGGCCTATAGAAGGTGGGATTGGGGTACTCACGATATGAGCCCCAGGGGATAGGTCATGACAAATTTGTATTAGAGGTGTCGGTTCAACCGCAAGAACGTAGGACTCTAATCATTATTTCCATGAAGCAATAGTGTTAAGGGCACTAAGTGTGGTTTTTAGTTCTGAAAGTCCAGTAATGGTGTGGGTGGCTGATGTATCAATACAGAAAGACCCTAACATTAGATTTCCAACCCAGTGCACAAAAACACTGATTGTGTGCATGTTTTTAAAAAATTTCATAAGTCCGCTCAACTCTGTCAGCTCACCAATTATAATCTTTTGACTATGTCGCATCTGTTTTTTCAGAATGCCTCCCCCCAGACGAACAATTAGAGCCCCTAGAGTCATACATACTGATATCCCATAGAGTGATGATGCCTCAGTGTAGGGCCTTTTAATAGTGGAGGCACCAACAGTACAACATCCCGTTGGGCCACCGATGCCACCAGCCCTAGCAGCAGATGATGCACACTGCTTGAGAATGTTGCATGAGTTCCAGCGCCAAAGGCCACCCAAGTTCCGGGGATAGATGGTGCCACATGCGGTTGTGGATTGGTTAGAGGTTATGGTGAGAGTCTTCAGGCTACTATGGACACCAGCAGACCTCATAGTGATCCTTGCTTCCAGTCTCCTATAGGCAGTAGTAGGAAGATGGTGGAGCTTGATGCTCCATGTCCACGATGAGGCAACACTACTCTGTACATACTTTGAGAGCTTGTTCTGGGAAGAGTTTTTTCCAGTGACCCTATGGGTGGTAGTGATGCATGAGCTACTTCATCTACATCAGGGATGCATGACAGTAGCACAATACACAGTTAGGTTCATCAACCACATGTACTACTACACATATATCGTTTGGGATCCATTCTTCAGGGCCCGAACCATTGTGAAGGGGCTCAGAAGAGAGTACAAGCATCAATGATCTCCCTCAGCATTCCAACGTAGGTAGGAGTGTTCGATTGAGCTCTCCTAGTAGAGAGTATTCTTACTATGAAGTATCCACTAGCGAGACCCACCACTAGTCGACTTGAACTGAGTCTTATGAAGCTAGTAGTAGAAAGATGATATAGAGGACCAGGTGGACCAAACCCACTTGTGGACGACAGCAGGACTCAGGATATGCTCTGTGGGGAACCCGGGGCAATAACATATATGATAGGAGCAAACATTGTTACTAATGTGGTGGTTAGGGTCACATGGATCGTGATTATGCAACCTGTCGTGCTGACAATTAGAAGACAGTTGAGGGACCTCTCAGGCAGAGGCAGAGGTTCGATCAAGGCGGTCTGCTCGGTGCAGGCATACATGGAAGAGGAACTGGTCGAGCAGTTGGCGGTGGACAACATTATGAGGTGTTACCCCCACCACCACCTAGAGAACCACCTAGACCGTAGGGAGTAGATGGACAGGGGAGAGCTCATCCTCCGGCAGCTGAGGCTTATAACCATGGAACTCCGGAGATGATTCGAGGTATGATCTATGTCTACTCCACCTTGGGTGCAATTCTAATAGACACATGTTCTAGTCACACTTTCATTTCCACTGCCCTCATTCGGAGCTCGGAGATTCCGATGGAGCCGTTGGTTCAATCATTATGGCTAGAGACTCCTACAAGAGAAGACTCGATGATTACACCCTTGTGATGGTAGTGGGGGGTTACTCTAGGAGGTGAGAGCTTCGGCTAGGATCTTCTTGTAGCACTTTCAAGGCCTTACGACGTCATCTTGGGAAATTTCTAGTTGACTATAGCCCATGTTCAGATTAAATATATTAGGTGAATAGTGTTGGGTGACCACTTGTATGGGACCAGGTTTATCTTCTCCACCGAGAAGGGAACAATTGCAGCACATGACGGACTTACTCGGAGGAAGGTACAACTAATCACTCACCAGATGGCTTACCTTACCCTCAGATAAATTTATGTGCAGAGTCCAACTTATCATGTAGTGGTGGACCATTACGTGGATGTCTTCTATGAAAATGATCCAGGACTAACTACTTGTAGAGAGGATGACTTCTACATTGACATTTCCTCGTGGATGACAACAATTTCTACTCCAGCATATCAAATGGCTCCCGCTAAGCTCCGTGAGCTGAGGGCACAGCTCGAGGACATGTAGGGAATGGATTCATCTAGCCTAGTGTTTCACCCTAGGCAGCCCCAATTCTATTTTCCAAGAAGGTGGAAGGGAGGATGAGACTTTGTGTTGACTACTGTCACCTGAACCAGGTGATCGTGAAGAACAAGTACTCACTTTTGAGTATTGACGACCTCTTTGACCAGCTGAAGGAAGGAAGGTGGTTCTTGAAGATAGACCTCATATCAGGTTATCCCCATCTCAGATTTTGAGATGGGGATTTGCAGAAGATGGCCTTCAGGTGTCGTTTTGGACACTATGAGTTTTTGGTTATGCCTTTTAGTGTATCCAATGCTCCAGTAGTGTTCATGGGACTCATCAACAAGATCTTCCATCCATACCGCGATCAATTTGTCATATTCTTAATCAATGACATTCTTATATACTCAACTACTAAGGAGGAGCATGACTACCATTTGCAGGTAGTTCATGAAACACTTCGAGAGCACAAAATTTATCGTAAGTTCTCAAAGTGCCAGTTTTGGATTCGAGAGATTCACTTATTGGGACACGTCATCTCAAAGGCTGGAGTTGCAGTGGATCCAGAAAAGATATATGTGGTATTTTTTTGGGAGCCACCCAGGTGTGTGATGGAGGTATGGAGTTTTCTGGGCTTGGATGGATACTACAGGAGATTCATTCCATACATTTCCTGAGTTGTTTCACCACTATCAGCCTTGAGGAAGAAGGGGAAACCCCTCGTGTGGTCGGAAAAATTCCAGCAGAGCTTTCAAGAGCTGAGGCAGAGGTTGACTAGTGCCCCCATCTCGAGGATTCTAGAGGAGGGCATAGTGTACGTAGTTTACTGTGATGCAGAAGGGACTAGAGCTGGGTGTGTCCTGGTGCATGAGCGAGCAGTGATCACATATGGTTCTCAGAAGCTAAGAAATCATGAGAAGAACTACGATACTGATGACCTAGTGCTACCAGCAGTGGTCTTCGCCTTGATGATGTCGCGACTCTATCTTTTGGGTGAGCGTTTTACCATGTACTCTGATCACCAGAGTCTCAGGTATATCTTCTCTTAGAAGGACCTGAACCTGAGACAATGTTGTTTTCTTGAGTTCCTCTAGGACAATGACATCGATATAGTTTATACTCCTGGGAAGGGGAACATTGATGCGGATGCACTTAGTAGGTGATCTGGTATAAAGCTTCTAGGAGAGGCGACATAGCATCTATCTTCTTTATAGATATCCATTGTGGATAGATATGGTGCAACATTCCTATAGTCTATTACAGTCACTCCCCCTATTATTCAGTGAGTCAGGGAGGCGCAGTATGGGGACGCTGACTATGAGACACGACGTGCTCAGATATCAATAAGGAAGGAACCAGATAGATTTTCTGATTTTGGGGAGAATGACATCCTCTTCAGAGGATGTACTATGGTACCAGTGTCAAAATATGAGGAAGTGTTGAGGGAGTTCCACACATCCCCTCTAGAGGTACATCCAAGTGTGGAAAATATGTATCAGGATCTCAGAAGACATCACTGGTGGCCAGTTATGAAGAATGAGGAAGCATAGTTTGTCTCAGGATTCCTCACTTGTCAGTAATTGAAGGCATAGCACTAGGTACTATCAGGCATGGTTCACCCTTTAGAGGTCCCATAGAGGAAGTGGGATGAGATATCCATTAACTTCGTTACGGGTCATCCATGTACAACTAGGGGACACGACTCGATTGTGGTGATCGTTGACTAACTCACCATGTCGGCCCACTTCCTACTGATCAGAGAGAAGGGTTCCATAGAAAGCATGGGACACCTCTATGAATAGGAGATTTTGAGTTTTCATGGGTTTCATTATTCTATTGCCTATAACTATGATGCCTGATTTACTTCACAACTATGGAAGGGGTTTAATGAGGCTTTCGGGATGTAGCTACATCTGAGCCCCACCTTCCATCCTCAGATAGATGTTCAGACTGAGCGGACCATCTAGAATCTCAAGGACATGCTCTTTGCATGTGTCCTTGGCTTTGGTCATAATTGGGAGGATCACTTACCTTTTGTAGAGTGTTCATACAAAACCATCTATCACTCCACCATCGGTATAACACCTTTTTTGGTCTTGTATTGTTAACCTCTAGATCGACATTGTGCTTGAAAAACCTAGGGGAGTTAGCATTAGTGGGACTAGAGATGGTACGGGCTACCATATATACGGTGAAGATCATCTAAGAGTGGATGAAGAATGTAAAGAGCAGGAAAATGTCATATGCCAACAGGAGACGGAGACCTCTGTAGTTCGAGGATGATGAACACCTTTTACTACGAGTCTCACCACGATAAGGTCTACGGTGATTTGGCCAAGGTGTAAAGTTGTCTCTATGATTCATCAGACCTTTCCAGGTCCTCAGTAGAATAAGCGAGGTGGTTTACCTCTTAGCTCTTCCACCTATATTATATCATGTTCATGACATCTTTCACGTATCTCATCTGAGAAGATATGTTCATGAACCTTATCACATCATGGACCATGGGGAGATGGAAGAAAATGGCGGGGTGACAATCACAGTTGTTCTAGTGGACATTGAGAATCGACAAGAGAGGGTCCTACGTGGATGATCAAGACCTCTATTGCACGTTTGCTGATAGCTCGGAAACCTTCAGGAGATCACATGGGAGCGAGAGGCTTAGATACGTGCTCATTACCCCCAATTGTTCCTTAGTTTGAGTTGTAGCTTATGATGATGTAATGCCCTAATGTGCGGAGAATGTAATGGCCTGGAAATTTAGTGTAAATTTTTTTCATAAATTCATGGTATTTTTACAAGTCCTCAAAAATTTATGGCGCTTGATTCCGGGGCCTGATATGCTGAGAATCAATTTTTGATGTCTTGTTTTGGTATGTTCAGTAAACATACGAGTGGAATTTTATATCATTTGATATGGTGCTCAGAATTGAAATCTGAGGGCAGCATTGAAATCACAGTGCCGGTATTCTCGTAAGAATAATTTCATCTTGAAGGCAGTTGGATGAGAATGGAAGTTAGTTTTGTGGTTTAAAAGAATAATTTAAATAAATATAATGTGTGAAACTTATTTTTGTTTTGGTCGCTAAAACCTCCACGTGGAGGTTTGGTGTAGGGGCCAAAACACCTTAACCTCCAATGAGAGGTTATGGTGGTGGGTCCCACCAAAACATAACCTCCCTTGGAATGATTCATTTCGGTGGGGAACACCTGAGTTTCTAACCCCTTCAACACCCCATTTAATGGGAGAAGACTCGTGAACTTCTCCACTAATTAATAGAGCCTACTCCACGATCATTAATTAAATGGGTTGTCTCAGTTAATTAAAATACAATTTGAATTTTTGTGCCAACAAATAATAGACGAAATTTCAATCAATTATTTTGTTGGCATGATTCATTTTGGTGGAACATAGGAAGATGAGAGTTAGGGAGAACCATACTCCCAATGAAGAACTCAAAGAACGCCAGCGATGCTACATCCTCGAACTTCAAACCCAGATTCTTTCTGATGCACGATCTTGAGATTGGGAGTGCGTGACGAATGCGACGAATGATGGATCGCAGTCCGCCCTTTCGTCGACATTGTCAATGAATAACAAACCTGTGGTAGGGGATTTGAGTTGATTTTGTTCCCATTATTTGTCATTAAAATTATGGAATGTGAATACCTGATTTATAACACCATAATGAAGAGGGATCAGACCACACAAACATGGCCCGAATCTCACCCTTTGTTTTCAATTCGTTTTTTGACGACCACGGTGCAGAGCAAGAGTGGCCATCATCGGGGCTGCCGCAAAGGAAACATCAGGTGCAAGGCCACCATGTCACCGGATGGGTGCGACACCATTATTCCATGCGGAGGAGTAGGGGGATGTAGCTATGCTGAGCAACAGTGGTTGTGGCACTGTACCATTGCGTCGTGCAAGGGAACAGGGGCCACGGTGGAAGGACGCGGCGTTGTCATGCCACACATATGAGGTGATCCGTGACCAGGGTGGGCCGCGGTGGAAGAGCCGGAACGGCTGGCTGCTCGGACAGTAGGGAGGAGCGAGACCTAGTGGGTCTCAAGTGGTCCGGACCGGTGCCACCTGGTGCTGGTTTGGGTTCCCACCCGAACAGCTGAACTGTTCGGGTTCCTAGGGCACGCGACATCCCTCCTAGATGCTGCTGAGGTGGACCCATTATGGGCCGCCAGGACACCTGGATGGGGGGAAGCCAGGCCACATGGGATGGTGGCCAGCCGGGCCAAGTGGGGTGCCACCAGACGGGCCACAGGGCGGCCATCCGGGCCTCGTGGGCCACCAGCCAGCCGGGCCACCGGGCCGCCAGCCAGCTGGGCTATGTGGGCCGCCCTTAGCCCACGCCTCCCCCTTAGGTCGGGTTGGACCCACAGACTAGGTCAGACCATGGTCTGGACCGGGTCGGTCGAACTGGGTCAGACATGACCCGAACCCGCTATGGCCTATTTACACCTTTTCACCCATATCATTGGCTACGGGATTTCGATCGATGAACTATATATGGAGATGAAATGCTTAGATTGATAAGGTTCTTTTGGAATATCCCACATGATTTATATACATAGTTGGGGTATTGTCAGGTTGGTTTGAACCAGAAACCCAACCGAGCCCCAAGAACGGAAATGCCAATAACTCACAGAACGGGCATCTGATTGACGCACCGTGTATTGCATTGAGACCCCAATGATGAGAAGGGACATTGAGATAATTCAACATGAAACTTCATGATATTTAGAGAATAAACCTATTGCTCGTTGAGAAGATCCTCCCAGAGATGTGTGAGTGGAGTGCGAAGACCTAGTAGCTGGCTGAGACCTGACACCTACTGACCTTTCCACTCAGAGTGTTTCAACTAGCCCAGTGGTAAGTGCCTCTGTGTGATACGATTGAACCACAGTGGGGAGCACCTCTGTGTCACGTGGTAGACCCATGGTAATCGATAGGAAGAGGTCCTCAGTAGGCTACGAGGGGGAACACCTCTTTGTGATGCGACAGACCCACGATGGGAAGCGCATCTGTGTGACGCAGCAAACCCACGGTACTCGACCGAAGGAGTACCACAACCATTTAGGATAGTGGGAAGCACCTCTGTGTAACGAAATAGGCCCAAAATACTCAATAGAGTATGAGTACACCACCAGTCATGGTTTTGACAGTTTGACTTGGAGTGTTACATGTTACCACCCCTAGAACAAAATCCTAGTTTTGAGCTGTGTCAATGAATTTTGTGTTTTCCTCATGATTGAGATGCATTACTAAATTAAATAGATATATGTATTGGAATATACCTAAGTAAGGGTTATCTTGTGATTTAATACTTGTGTTTATCCTTGTTATATTTTTTGAGGCGTTGAGGATATCTGGGTCCCTACTGAGTATCCTTATACTCACCCCTGCACAGGCTATACTCGCACCCTGTTGTGTTGGTTGCAGTCAATGGGAATCGCAGACTGAGGCAGAGAGTAGTAGGATTGGACAGTACCTAGATGTTGACCGCTCCACATGATGGTATACGGGGCGGATGGGCGAACATGGAGTGCTGAGGAGGCCATATGTTCTTATCCTTCAGGTAGGATCCCTGGTGGACAACCCAGTGTATTCTTTACATTTATTCTTTCATTTTTACTTGTACCTCTCTGTTTCCTTGTACGTTACTATTGGGCTTGTATTTCCAGACCTTTACATTCCACACTCTCTTTTTTATACAGTTTTACTTAGTGTTTTACTTCCTATTTTGTACTCTGTTGTGTGTGTTTAGTTTATAAAGGCAATGCCTTCCCAGTTTAGGGATTTACGACTTTGGTGGTAGTCGGCAGCCCCTGGATTATGGAAGGCGGGCATGGGGTAGTCACGATACGGGCCCCAAGGGATGGGTTATGACAAACGATGCATTTCAATTTCATATATCCAAATAAAATAGACTATTATAAATTCATAATATGGGATATATATAATTTATATGATATGTAAATTGTGAATATCATTCTCTATATAATGTACTTGTATCCACAAGGAAAACTTGTAATTATAAGTACCAAATGTAGACAAAATGACCTTTGTTAATTAAATGATTATGAAATGTTTATAATATGATAATAATTTATTTAAAAATAATAATAAACATTAAAAAGGTTTTGATTAATTTTGCAATTAACATTAGTTTATTAATCAAGATATTTAAAGACTGAATGATTCGATTCAGAAACAAGGTAACGGACTTCGTCCTAATCACCTTTCAATCAGTCATATTATGACATACACAAGATTATCTTTTATACGGTGTATAAACACCTTCAACATTTAATGTTTATCTTAAGAGATTTTTGGAATATACTTTGATGGGTATTTCAAATGTAACTCCATATGCAGGTGTGAAAGATACAATGTATGTATGACATGGATGGTAGAAGATACGTTTATAATTTATGATTTCTATGTGTTATTTTTGAAACTTACGATTTCATGAGGTTTGTTAAAGGGATTATGTATTATGTATTGATGGAATAATGTTTTATTTCTTAATTTTTTAACCCTTACTGAAATGTTTATTCTCATTCTATGTTTTGAAATGTTTTTTTTCAGGAAATAAATATGAAAAGGGTCAAGGATGGGATTGAAGAAAAATCAATTTTTATATAACATTGAACTAGACAAGACACTTTTTTCAAGAGTTTTTATTTAATGGAAAAATAGATACTTAGTAGAAATGTCTACATATAATATTCAAGTTTTCATGTATATGCTATGACCTAATTATCTTATGCTCTTAACCTGAAATTATCTTCAATGAGAATGATTCTTTTAATTAAATATTACACTATTTTTAAAGTTGTGTCTTTATATTCTTCATCACATAGTCCTCTACCCCATTCAATATTATTTCCTTTGAAAAAGCATATATTCATTGGTAAAAATATATTCACTTTTCATAGTAACCAATATATTATCATAGAAGATAAAATTTAGAATGTTTTCATCAATTTTATGATGACTACTATAGTTTTTTATCCATTACTATGGAAATTTAGGATGGAGTCATTTTCTCTACATTCAAAGCTAAAAATTGGGAAATCATGATAGAAATTTCATATTTTCTGTGCATATAATGTGTTCACCAAAAGTTTACTATTATAAATTCAGAATTAGTGTAATTGAAAAATTTAATTATATATGAAATTTTATATTAATAAAATTTTGGGAGATGTATTACCATAAAACCTAAGTAAATATCATTTAGAAATACTGTAGACGCCGGAAAAGTCCGTTTCTCCTCAAAAGAAGTTCCGGATGAGAAAAGCGAGGTCATTTTTGGAGTCAGAAGCATGTTTCGGAAGGCCCGAAGGCCTTAAGCGAAATATCGGAGGCCCGCGCGCAATATTGGCAAGGCACGCGCCCGGGGTTGTCTATAAATACAAGGCGACCCCCGACGTTTTGAAGGTTGCCAGAATTCGAAGGGTCGCTCGTGCGCGCAATCCCGCCCCCTCCGCGCGCAATGCAGATCTTCAGGTAACCTCCTTTATTTCACGCAAGCAAGCACCAGGGTTCGCCTTCGCGCGCAACCCCTTTGGCTTCTTTCCATTGACCAACTCCTCACCCAAAGCCCTTCGCGCGCAAAAGAAGCCTCTTGCGCAGAATTGCCCCCCGGGTGCGCGCAATCCAGCCCGATTGCGCGCACCCCCCCTTACTAAGTGGCCATTCGTTAATGAATGGGTCGTTCCCACCGCGCGTTATCAGAGGCCCGGTGCGCGCAATCTCTATTCCCAGCACGCTATCAGAGGCCCGGTGCGCGCAATCTCCATCTTCCGCACGCAAAGCGCTGGCCCAATTGTGCGCCAGCCCGCCCAATTGCGCGCCAACCCGCGGTATTGCGCGCCAAGCTCCTCTTTTGCGTGCAAACCGCCAAGGGTCGCCCCCTTTGACCCCCTGAGGGTACCCGCCTACGTGGCGCCCGATGATCTTCATCCCGGGTGCCCGCACCGTACGTTGTCTTCCCGTGCGGCCCTCTAGGCTCGCGTGAAGTGACACAGACCCATTGGCGGCACCACCTCATCCGCGCTGCAGGACGTTAAACTGCCAAGCATCCATCGTCCTGCAGGACGCTAAACTGCACCTCGTCCAAGCTGCACGACGTTAAACTGCCTAGCATATGGGCCTCCTCAAGGTGTAAGCCCCAAACCCCATCGTCCAACATGACGTTAAATTGTACTTCGTCCGGCAAGACGTTAAACCGTCCGCTCCATCCTCAACACACGACGTTAAACTGTATTTCGTCCGGCAAGACGTTAAACCGTCTGCATCACCCGATCCCGTTCCTCGCACGTAGGGTCCCCCTCGGTTTGGATGTGGCCCCCACCCACTCGTCTCTGCAGGGATGTCGGGATTGCACCTCTTTAGTGACGATTTATTGGAGTGGCCTTCGCCCACGGGGGTAGGGTATTACAAACCCCTAGTTTCTTGTGGGGGACTGCACCTGTGTATCTCCGTTGTGCTTCCCCACTGCCGAAGCCAGTAGGGGGCGTGACAGGGATCGAGGTGTCTCTCACCTTCGGCCCAAGTCCCTCTTCAACTGAGCTTTGCCGCATTCAGGTTGCCTCAGTGCGTAAGTCCTGACAGAATGAACTACGTGGACTTTCCTCCCTTTCTCCTAAACAGGGTACGTAGGAAGCCTCCCTGAGGTTCAAGCCCAGCACCTGGTCGTCCCGGTCGTATTCACGTCGGTTCTTCCATCAGTGGACACCTCCCGGGTTCACATTCGCGCTGATTCACCTATGAATCTGCCCTTGTGGGGGACTGCACGTGTGTGTATCCATTGTGCATCCCCACTGCCGAAGACAGTAGGGGCGTGACAGGGACCGAGGTGTCTCTCACCTTCGGCCCAAGTCCCTCTTCAACTGAGCTTTGCCGCACTCAGGTTGCCTCAGTGCGTAAGTCCTGACAGAATGAACTACGTGGACTTTGCTCCCTGTCTCCTAAACAGGGTACGTAGGAAGCCTCCCTGAGGTTCAAGCCCACCACCTGGTCGTCCCGTTCGTATTCACGTCGGTTCGTCCATCAGTGGACCCCTCCCGGTTTCACATTCGCGTCGATTCACCTATGAATCCGCCCTTGTGGGGGACTGCACGTGTGTGTATCCATTGTGCTTCCCCACTGCCAAATCCAGTAGGGGGCGTGAAAGGGATCGAGGTGTCTTTCACCTTCGGCCCAAGTCCCTCTTCAACTGGGCTTTGTCGCATATGGGCCTCCTTAGAGTGTAAGCCCCAAACACCATCGTCCAGAAAGACGTTAAACTGTGATCCACCCACTTCATGCGTGCCAGCAGCCTAGAACTCCTCGTGAGTCGGCTTTCCATCGTCCAGCATGACATTAAACTGTATATCTGAATTACGCTGACTTTGATCCGCGCTAACGCGTGGTACGTAGGAAGCCTCTACGGGGTCCAAGCTCTTCACTCCATCATACATCCTGATCCTTACCCGGGCCGCCACATCCCGGTGGGGTCAGGCCATTTAATTCCACTCCACTTCACTCAGGAAGCCGCCCATGTGCTGTCCCTAGCATCGAAGGTTCCCCGCAAGGGGTTCTGTTATCTGATCCACTCCTCGTGTTGATCAGTCCGATGTCATCCCCGATGGACGTTAAACTCATGGAATACCTCGTGTTAAACATGGGAAGCTGAGGAAAACCTCAGGTAACGCAGTTCCCCGCATCCAGCGCGGGATGCCTCAGGACATCACGCCTTCCAGAAGCCCTATTAGGGATGGAAGGAAGACATGCAGAGCCGCAGTGTTAAGACATGCCCCCAACACCCAGAGCTACCCAGTCTCCTCACCGCGGGTTGCTGCCCCGACCAGACTCCTTGGAGCGTCTGGGAGGAAGCAGCGTAATTAACCGGTGTCCATGAAGATATGGCGCCGGGAACGAGATTCACGAACATTCTTAAATCTATGAGGGAGACCCGAATTAGGTGACGAGTTCCGAGGAGACGTCCACGGAAGGAGGAGCCGACATCCCATCATCCCGGTTTCGATCAAGGATCAGACGTCCCTGAATAAGGGACGGATGCCACCCGCCTTTGGAAAGCGGGACTGCAGGGTCACAAGCCGCGCTCCCATCCCCATGGGTCGACGGTCGCACGCGCGAACGCGTCCTGGCGGAACAGCGTCTGAACAGAAACCCAACGCACATCATCACCGAAACAGAAAATGGTGAACCCGACGTGAATCTCTTCTCCTCAATACGAAGACCGATAGCTTTCAGAGGTGTTGGAAGACTAGCATATTTCCCGGCCGAGAATTCAGCACCGGGGCACGGAACCCGCCAAGGGCTGGGGAAGGGAAATCGGGCACTCCGTCTCACGACGTCGATGGCCTGGGTTCCCCCCACGGAAGGCGTCGTGGCACAAATTATTGGTTGTCAATTCCTTTTCCAGTCAGTATTAATGGGTTCTTCTCCCTGCTTTCAAGAATCTGGTCGCCCAATCCAGTGCCCGATCACCGCCCGCCCACTGGTGCAGGGGTAGGGGAAACACCGACGCGGCTACTCCGCGCGGTCCCGCCCGTTCCACAGCCGTCCCAGCAGCCGCAACTGCGGGACAACCACGCCCCTCTCCCCCTCGGAGTTCATCCAGAGAAGGGTGATCAACATCTTGGTGCGGAGATTTGAGGAAGAGGGAGTCATCCCCACCAGGGACATGGCTCGCCTAGACCTCGAGGATGCCGCACCTCGCCACCAACGCCGCCCCCGAGGGCCGCGCAGGGAGGCACCGCTGCCTACCTCAACGTCCAACCGCTTAAGGAGTTTATCCCCGGAACCCTCTGATAGCTCCCTCCCCTATGCGGATGAGGTGGAGGATGTCCGGATCCACCCTATCCGAGATTCGCTCTCGGGATCCGTGATAAGGGCTCCAGCTAGGCCACGTCGACACCGCCTCCAGGCTTCTCAAGTCGAAGAACGGGCTCTCCACCTGCCTGCGCCGCTAATCCCGACTCGTCTGCCCCGACGCCAACGTCGGGAACGAGCGGAAGAGGATGTCCACCTTGGGGCCCTAGCAACAGCGGCCGCGTTGGCCCAAGCCACTACTGGCTCCAGTCACCAGGCCCCTGCGCATCCTTAGCAGGGGCACTTCTATGCCTGACCTGGATCGAGGCCCCGACCACCCCAAAGGCTGGTTGGGTTGACTCTCTCGGTTGCTGGTACAGGCAATAGCCACCGCGGACCACCTCGTGGTAGCGCTATTCACCAGCAGGGTCTACTCTGTGTGGTCGATCCAAGAGGCATGGGTTATCCCACCTTCCGATCCTGGCCTGGAGGCCTGCCCGAAATCATCTCACCCCGCGTCCCCTTTGATATCTGTCCTGGTGCTCCTCGCACCTTGGTTTCCAGTCCTCTTGGCCCCAGCACCGGTGCGGCCAGAGGACGCCCGGACAGAGATCAGCCATGCCCCGAAGAACCACCCAGGGGCAGGAAGGCGAGGCGTCGACGTCGAGGGAGGAATGGTAGGGAATTCCGGACAGAGATCTGACCGGTTCGTTTCTCTGATACAGAGGAGGAGTATGATTCGGCGACGGAGCCCTCCCCCTGATCCCGCCAGTCAGGGGCAGGGGTAGGAATGCGGCACGTCAGCCTCGTAATCCCTGAGAGCGAGATCGATGTGATCCCCGCTTCTCTCCGAAGGTATATCCGGAGTAGCGAGGGCCTAGTAGACCCCCAAGGATCAAGCTTGCGGTTGGTACCGGCCCCACCGGAAGCGCCTTCTGCCTCGATCGGAGAAGCCGGAGACCTTTTCTGGGGACCGACGGTCGAGCCACGATCTAGTGCACCCTCGGCGAGCACCGACGCTACGGCAGGATGTTCGCTCGCCGGCCCGTCCTATCGTGATGTGGTAGCTGGGGCACCGCAACCCTCAGAGGGCGGCCCGGGATATGGAGGCCAATTGGCCTGCTCGCCGTATTCACCGCCGGCCAGCCCACCGGCCCAGCGGCCCGCCTCGGCACCACTTCCGGTTCCCCGTCCATTCCCAGTTGCTGACGCGGACCAAGAAGACCTGGGTCCCGAGTTTGAGTCGTGGAGCTTCTGGACCGTCCTTGCAGAGGGCCACATCCCTGAGAAGTTTTGGCCAGTCACAGGACCGGACTTTGATGCACCAGAATCGCTCACCCCGGATGAGTTCGAATGCTTCCGCCGAACTCTCCGGGAGACTCACTCCCATATTCACCGCCAACAAATGCCATATCCTGGGAGTCAAGCACACCTGGAGGATATTGGTGAGCAGTACTGTCAGATTGACCTGGCCACGCTCCCCGCGGTTCGGCACCCCGGGTCATTTGGGCACCACGAGGCCCTCCAACAACGATGCGTTGAGTGTTTTCAAGTACTCCACAAGGTTATCGAGGTAGCCACCCCCCACGTGTACATCCGTGGATGGGGGCAGTACGCTGCCCTACGCTTCATTGCGATTCGCCGACAGCCCGACTCGCTGGGCGGCCCTGAGGGTACATCCCCAGGAAAGGAAACGGTCAATATGGCTGACCTGTTGGGAGAGGGGAATGGCTTGGAACTTCTCGACGGGGGCTCTCCCCACGAAGACAAGACGTCGTTGGATCCATCGGTGAGAGTTACTCATCACCAGAGGAACCTCTTGGGTCTCCCCACACCCACTGAAGCACTGACGTTGAGCCGAAACGTCAGCAAAGGTAAAGAGCACGGCGGGGCTATAAAGCCCGCCGAACCATCTGGCTCTATACAGAGGGAAGATGAGGATCCCGAGAAGGCCACGCTACGTCAACAGCTCGCCGAGCAGAAGAAGCTAGTTGACCAGCTCCTCACCGAGCGCGCTACAGAGCGGCGGCCTGACTACGGTGATCCTAGGCCAGGACAGCAGGGACAGGAACAACCACTCCTCGACGAGACTCTCCCGGGTAATCGTGATTATACCGTGTTTGCCGACAGGACCGAGTCCATTGCCTATGGCAAGAGGGCGCGGTATGTTTTACCACACCCTCCCGAACGACATGACTACCTGAGAGACCCTGCTGGTATTCCTCCCGCTGCCCCAAGGGCCGCTCCGCCCGCCATCCCACGAGCTGCCGAGTTCGATGACCCGGTCGACGACCCGATTGAAGAGCCATGCAATGCGCCCGTGGATAGAGATCCTTGCCAGGACTGGAACCCATGTCTGGACGATCCGATGGCGGCACTCATCACCCGCTTGGAAGCCTTGGAGACTCGGCAAGTGGCGATCCCACCGGACGGCAAGCCATACCCAGCATGGGTGGATGACATGCCAGAACCTCCGGGATTCGGGAACCCCACTTTCGACCCCTTCAATGGGACTGGAGATCCGCCACAGCATTTGGCCCATTTCAACTCGAGGTGCGGGCCTATGTTGGGAACTCCAGCACAGTAGGAGGCCGCTAAGCTTCGCTACTTCGTCCAGACATTGGAAGGGCCAGCATTTGTCTGGTACAACCAGCTCCCCGTCGGGTCGATAACTAGCTAGGAGGACCTTCGTAGACAGTTATTCTACCAGTTCAGTTCCACGACCTGGAAGACGAGTATCGCAGACCTCTTCAAGTGCAAGCAAAGGCCTAATGAGCGAGTCGCAGATTTCATCGCCCTATGGAAGGGTCTCACGTATTCCCTTGACATTCCATTGACTCAGGAGCAGTTGCTGACAATGTGTGTCGGGAACGTCAAGACTGTGTTGGTCCCTTCCTTGATCACTCAAAATTACCCTGGAGGGTTCAGCGACTTCTCAGACAAAGATCAACTTCTTGAGGAAGCCCTGCAACAGGCCAGTCAGGAACACCCGCTGCCTCCTATGATCCCTGCAAGGAGAGTCAGTAGGGCTGAGCCCGCTGCTGTTGCCCAGATAGAGGCCCCCAGGCAGTTGGAGCTGCTGCTGGTGAGGCCAGCTCCACAGCCTCAGAGGAATCCGCCTCCACGGGCTCATGTCCCAGCCCAGCAGCGGCAGCCCCAGAACCGGCCGGTCCCTCCGCGTAATGTACCGCCACAACCGAGGCGAGATAATCGGGGTCCACCTCCTCGGCAGGCCCCTCCAGCCCCTCGTCAAGACCACGCTCCCAGGGCCCCGCGATACCTGACTTACTCAATTCATGAGGATCAGGTCCCCTGTTATATCCGGAGTGCCCTGGAGTAGAGGATTGTGCGACTGCCTGAGTGTTGGAGGCCAGAGGAGGCACATCTCACGGATAACCCCCGCTACTGCCCTTACCATCGGGCCATGGGGCACACCATCCGGTGGTGCTATGTATTTAAGGACTGGCTCCAAGACCAGATTAACAACAATGTAATCAGGTTGGGCCCAGCTCCAGCACAAGTGGCGGGTGTGTTCGTGAGATCAGATGACGATAGTGGCGACGAGGACGAATGGCAGCTGGTCTCCGACCGTGGATCCCAGAAGTATAATGACTGGATGGCCCGCAAGACGATCATTCGCGCCCATGGAATCATCCGTGCGTGCTTGAATCAGCCTGAGCCCCCAGAATCTGCGGGTTCTGCTTCGGCATTGTCGTCCCAGCCTGCCTCTTCCGAGAAGAGAAAACGGCGGTGGCGCAAGAAGGAAGAGCGCGCCCCACCAGTTCCGCCGCTATCCCGCACTCTCAGCGATTTCATGCCCCCGGAGATGGGGGACCCTCCCCGAATCCGCCCAGTGATGAATGATTCGTCCGATGACAGTGTTGGGTACTCTTCGGTTAATACCGTCGAGCTGGTAAATCCCTTTTCGGTTCCCCACGTTGAAGAACACCAGGTGGACCTCCCTAGTGTCCCCGGTCGTCGCCACCGTCGGAGGAACCACAACAACAGGAGTCGTTGGGGCACGATAGTTGGTACCTCCAGCCAGGCCGTGCACGCCACTGAGACTAGGTAGCGGTCTCAAAACCGAGCTCAGCGCGCGCAGCCCCCCCATCCGGGGATGACGGATTCGCCTCTGCCACCGATTGTGGTGTGGGACCAGGCAGAACCGCCTCAGCCGCGCCGCGACCAGCTCCTTCCTGCCACGAGTCCATCCCGGCCTCCTGGCCCCAGTACAGTGACCACATCCCGGGCTTCAACCAGTGAACAGTGAGATGTGCGAAGCACCAGTTGGCCGCCGGTCCAACCGGCAAGGCCCGTCATGCCTCCAACCGCAGAGCAACCTCCTGCAACTAGGGGCTCGCGCTTGGCAAGAAAGTATGATGTCCTGAAGCACTTGGCCGACATCCCAGCAAGGCTCTCCATCCTTGAGGCTCTGCGCCTGTCACCTGAGATGCGCGAGGCACTCGCTGAAGCCCTGAAGATCCCCCTCCAGTTTGAGACGGAGGTTGCGGCTACAGAGGCCTTTCACGCTGAAGCGATTGAGAACGCTGAATGTCAGGCAGTTATCTCGTTCTCTGGTGAGGATGAAGACCCTCCTATACAGGGGCACATTCGTCCGCTGTATGTTACTGGCCAGTTCAATGGCCTTGAAGTCCGGCGCTGTCTTGTCGACACGGGGTCTGGGATTAACCTGATTCCAACTCGGACGCTATGAAGATTGGGGTTGTCTGAGGATGACTTGATTCCCTCCGACCTCAGGATCCAGGGGTACGACCGCACTGAACAAACTCCGGTCAGCAAGATACATTTGAAGACCCAGTTTGGTGACTTGGTTGCCAACACCGAATTCATGGTAGTCTCTCAGGACACTGCATATAACACGTTGATGGGAAGGCCATGGCTCCACCTTCATGCGGCGGTTCCCTCATCATACCACCAATGCCTTAAATACTCCCTTAATGGTCGAGTAGGCGTGCTTCAGGGAGATGCCTCTCCTTTTGCCTCATGTGAAGCCCGCTATCTAGACGCAGACTATTACAAGAGCAAGGATAAGCAGATCCTGACAGGTGAGGTTGAGCCTGTCGATGTTGCAAGTGATCCCTGGGCAAGTTTGGATGATGCTTACGTCCTCCCGATCCATCATTTGGACGTAACCATGGTCTCGACGGCCTGTGAGTCTCTTGATGAGATGACCGCGACTGCCCACGCCAGCACCAGCGGCCCAGCAGGATCTGGTAGCCCCAATGCAGTTTCCAACGCAGTCTCTCTCGTGGACGATCCCTCCCCGAGTGGAGAGGACGTGGAAGATGCACCCCCATCCTTTGAGGAGGGAGTCTTCGCCACGGTCGATGAGTTAGTACAGGTGAACCTTGGAACCGAGGCAGATCCAAGACCCACATTGGTCAGTGCCGCCATGCCCTATGAGGAGCGGCAGCAGTACGTGGACTTCCCCAGACAGCACCGTGATGTGTTCGCTTGGGGCTATGACGAGATACCGGGGCTAGATCCTCAGGTAGCCGTCCACCGCCTTGGTCTACCGGCGAACCATCGCGGGTTCAAGCAGCCTCCCAGGAAGATGCACACATTCCACGGTGCCATGGTTGAGGCCGATGTTGACAAGCTTATCAAAGCCAACATCGTGAGGGAAGTTCAGTACCCCAGATGGCTGGCCAACATTGTACCGGTCAGGAAGAAGAACGGGCAGATCTGTGTCTGTATCTACTTCCGCGATCTCAACCGCCACTTTCCGAAGGATGATTTTCCACTTCCGGTGACAGAGCTATTGATTGACACCACGGCAGGGTTCCAAGACCTCTCCTTCATGGATGGATACTTCGGATACAACCAAATCCGGATGGCCCCTGAGGATGAGGAGTTCACTGCCTTCAGGGCCCCCCAAGGTATCTTTTGTTACCAGGTCATGCCCTTCGGCCTGAAGAATGCAGGTGCCACCTATCAACGGGCGATGAACCGCATATTCAAGCCAATCCTCGACACACTGGTGGAATGCTACGTCGATGACTTGGTGGTCAAATCGCGCCGGCGTCAGGACCATCTCAAAGATCTTGAGAAAGTATTCAGCTTCCTCCGGTCTCGCCGCCTGAAGATCAACCCATTGAAGTGTGCCTTCGGGGTCACCTCCGGGAAGTTTCTTGGCTTTGTGGTAAGATACTGGGGTATTGAGATCGACCCAAATAAGATCAGGGCGATTAGCCAGATGCCTCCCCCAGGTAACATTCAGGAACTGCAAGGGTTCCAAGGCCACTTAGCCTATATACGCCGATTAATCGCGAATCTGGCCGGCAAGTGTAAGCCATTTTCTCGGCTCATGAAGAAAGGTGCCACCTATGTATGGGATAAGGAGTGTCAGACCTCTTTCGAGGAAATCAAGCAGTACCTGCTTCAAACTCTGGTTCTGATGCTGCTTGTATCCGGGAAGCCGCTGGTCCTTTATGTGACTGCCCTGGAACGGTCCCTTGGTGCCCTTCTCGCCCAGAAGAACAAAAAGGGAACAGAGAATAGCCTCTATTACCTCAGTCTCATGCTCCTCGATGCGGAAGTTAGGTATTCCCCCATCGAGAAGAGCTGCCTGGCGCTCGTATTTGCCGTACAGAAATTACGGCACTACTTGCAGCACCATGAGGTACAGTTGGTTTCTCGGGTAGACCCGTTGAAATATATCCTGAGCCGGCCTATGTTGACTGGCCGTCTAGCGCGGTGTGCTGTGATTCTTCAGCAGTTCGACATCAGGTATGTGTCTCAGAAGGCCATCAATGGGCAAGCATTGGCAGACTTTCTGGCTGCTCACCTGACCTTCGCGGATCAGCCACTGGATCTAGGCTTTCCTAATGAGGCCGTTCTCTCAGTCGATCGTGCCGAACCATGCTGGCAGATGTACTTTGACGGTGCCTCCCGGAGCCCCACCGGTAGAAGACTCGATAATACTAAGTTCAACAAAGTGGGCTTGGGTATCGTCTTCATTACCCCGGAGCAAGCCGTGCTACCATACTCTTTCCTGTTGTCAGAGGGCTGTACCAACAATGAGGCGGAATACCATGCCCTCATCACTGGCCTCGAGTTAGCTCTCGAGATCGACGTGCCCCATCTGTGTGTGAAAGGGGAATCCGAGCTGGTCGTTAAGCAGATCAATGGCGACTATGTTGTCAGGAAGTCGGAACTTGTGCCCTTGCTGGAGTGCACCCTCCTCCTGATGGCCCAGTTCCCTTCTCGGCCAGAAATTGTCCATATTCCCCGGTCGCAGAACGGTCGAGCAGATGCTTTGGCCAGCCTTGCTGCGTGACTCTCAGAGCCTGAACAGGACAACCTGATCATCCGCGTGACGCACCGCAGGCTCATCGCTCCCGTTATCCCGGAGGGAGATCGCGGCCCATCGGTAAGTAATCTCACCACGGTTGCCCCTGTGCATGGGGCACCGAGTACCACATATATGGCAATCGAACCAGCCCCTGATTGGAGGACGCCTTTGGTTGAGTACCTCCAACATGGCATTCTCCCGTCGGATCGGGCCGAGCGCGAGCGCGTTCGACGCCGTGCATCGCAGTTTGTCCTCCAGAGTAGTCCCGACCTGGAGCAGATCCTATATAGACGCAGATTTGATGGTGTTCTCTTCTTTTGCCTTCAGGGAGTTGAGATCGCACGAGTCATGCAAGAGGTTCATGCTAGTTCATGTGGTGCCCACCAGACTGGGCCGAAGCTGTCCCACCAGATTCGGAGGTTGGGATACTTCTGCCCCTCCATGATCCATGACTGCATCGAGTATGCCAGGAAGTGCCATGCGTACTAGGTTCATGCAAACCTTGTGCATCGGCCGCCAGAGCCTCTCCATACCACCAGGTATTCATGGCCCTTTTCAGTCTGGGGGATGGACGTTGTGGGACCTTACGTGCCGGCGACGGCTCGCCAGTGCTGGTTCATTCTGACCGCCACAGACTTCTTCTCCAAATGGGCAGAGGAGATTCCGCTCAGAGAGGTCAAATCCTGTTCTATCGCTGACTTCGTGACCTCCAACATCATTTATCGATTTGGAGTACCTCATGCTATCCTCACGGATAACGGAGCCAATTTCCGATCAGCCGAGTTGAAGAAGTTGTACGCCAAGTACAACATTCGCTCGAACCATACATCTCGCTATCATGCGCAGGCGAATGGATAGATTTAGGCGTTTAACAAAACCCTCTCTAACATTCTGCAAAAGATGGTTGGTCAGAACAACAAGAGTTGGCCGGACAAGCTCCCCAACGCCCTCTGGGCTTATCGGACGATGACTCGCAATTCCACCCAGATGACCCCTTCTTCCCTAGTGTATGGAGCTGAGGCTGTCCTGCCCATCGAGATCCAGTTACCATCCTTGCGCACTGCAGTCTATGACCAGCAAGCGCCGGGCAGAGCTGCTGAAGCCCTTCTAGTCGAGTTGGAAGAACTAGATGAGAATAGGCTTCGCGCTTTGCACAACTTGGAGAGGCATCAAAGTAGAATGGCTCGAGCATTCAATAAGAAGGTTCGCCTCCGCTCCTTCCTGCAGGGTGACCTAGTACTATCCCTAAGAGCACCAATGATCCCCGGCAGGAAGCCGCCCAAGTTGGAGCCCAAGTGGGAGGGACCTTTTGTCGTCCACAAGGTCTATCCCAATGGCGCGTACTCCCTAGTGACTATGGATGGTGAGCGCGTCACTCCTCCCACCAACGCTAGGTTCCTCAAGCAGTACTTTTCTTGAGTGCACTTCGTCCTGCATGAGGTCAAACTACACTTCGTCCCGCATGACGTTAAACTGCACTTCGTCCCGAATGACGTTAAACTGCACTTCATCCCGCATGACGTTAAACTGCACTTCGTCCCGCATGATGTTAAACTGCACTTCGTCCCGCATGACGTTAAACTGCACTTCGTCCCGCATGACGTTAAACTGGACTTCGTCCCGCATGACGTTAAACTGCACTTCGTCCCGCATGACGTTAAACTGCACTTCGTCCCGCAAGACGTTAAACTGCCTCTCAAGAACTATGTACGACTTGATTCCCATCCTTATGGGATACATTGGACCGCCTGGACGTTTGTGTTCTAGGTCCAGCCCCGTCTCTTGGTTGATCACAGGGATCTGCCGTCCTTTGGTTGCTCTCAAGGTGAGTCCTCCTACCCTTTCTGGTGATCTATTAGCATGTTTTGGGGTACTCCGGTCTACGACCTGTAGTTTCGGATTCAATCCCGACAAGTCCGGTGTTACTTTTCAGGCCTCGCGCTTCCTCTTGTTCAGGCCTTCACTCAAAGGGATCCTCATTAGCGGTTCAGATGCGATGCCTTAGTGCTCTCCTACCACTCCCGGTCGATTTACCGGCGGGTCCTGGGCAGCAAATCGATATGAATCCTGCGCATGAGCGGTTGATGCTCGTTTGTTTGCCTCATCCTAGGCTGACATGATCGGATGTTGTGTTGCGAATATGGTCAGAAACATCCTTGATCGCCATGTCAACTCTTTCAGGCTCTGAACATTGGTTGCGCAGTCCTTATCACACTCCGCCTCAGTGTGTTGTAGTGGAAACTCAACACTCTCTCTTCATACTGACCCTCAGTACACCTCTACACGTTAGGCAGGCCAACCAGGGTAATGGTGCCATTCGAGGCTCCCACGATATTAGCACCAATGATATATGCTAATGTCCTCCCTACGGGCCATGTGTAGCTAGACCCTCATCCCCATGAGGAGGAAGGAGTCGCCCGAACAATCGCGTTCTGGGCCCATCATAGCTAGAGGCTAGCATCTCTGCCCCTCGGTTGATAGACATATGCAGGCCCCTATCCCAGGATCCTTCTCCTGGAATTGTACGTGACCGCAGGGCTGGGATGTGTCCCCACCTCCGCTGGGTCCTCCGTATCGCAATAAGTGGATTCCTCCATGGTCCGAGCCACACGACCTTAAACTGTGTTGCCTGGTCTTACCACACGACCGTAAACTGTGATCGTCTTGGCCGCCCAACGAGAAACGGCACTGCATCGTGATGTTCTCCTCAGGGGGCACTCACGTTGGGCGGTGGTTAATAACCACACCATTTATCAATGCCTTTCATGGATTGATTATTGTGGCGATGCCAGGGATTTCTCAATCATAGGCATGTCGCTGCACAAAGAAAAACCATCCACCTTTAAGGACAAACAAGAAATATCAAATACCGCTTCTTTTGGGTGCGAGGGCCAGACCCGCACCCCTCCCCGTGCTGGTGCCCGATTGTGTTGTGCCGCGCTTCAAGAACTAGGTGTGGCTTGATTCCCATCCTTATGGGATACGTAGGAACGCCCGGATGTTTGAAACTTCGGGTCTAGCCCCCACCTCTTAAAAGATTCCCCCTTCTCTTGGGAATCTGCCGCCTTCGGGTCACCCTCAAGGCGTGTCCCTTGACCCCTTGCAGTGGTCCACCGGTGTCAAGAGCACTCTGGTCTATTACCAGGAGGGTCAGGTTCAGCTTGGTCAGGTTCCTTCCACTTTTCAGGCTTCATACTCCCCTTCATTCGGACCCATCACCTACGCCCTGGGTGGAACCCCCGTGAGCGGTCTGGATACAATGCCTCAGTGCTCTCCCACCGATCCGGGCTGGTGCCCCCAAGGGCCTTGGGCAGCAAATCGATATGAATCCTGCGCTTAAGCGGTTGATGCTCGTTTGCTGCCTCATTCCATCAACGGTCAGTGCGATATTGATGCTGCTTTTCCGCCACGGTCGGCAGTACTCCCATATCGTTACGCCGGTGCCCCCAGTCCTTGAGTGAATGGCCGCATGATTCACATTACGTTTTCCACCCCCCATTCTGACCAGGAAAAATCTCGGCACTCTTGACACTATCCCTCAGTGCATCTTCGCATATCCAGGGGATAGGACCACGATGTGGCGTACTTTGAGGTTCGTATGGTCCGAGCTCTAAGACCTTAATCTAAGATATGCCCCTATGGTCTGAGCTCTACGAACTTAAACTAAGATCTCCCTAATTGGGGTTCTACGTCCCGCATGATGTTAAAACTGCACTCTCAGAACTACGTGTGGCTTGATCTCCAGACTGATGGAGTACATAGGAACGCTTGGGCATCTCGACTGGGGTCCAGCCTCAGGGATCGCCAAGTCCCGCCCCTCCTCGTCGCCGTCCGTCTGGACTGGCTTCTGGTAGAGTGATGAGGTTGTGATATTCTCCCTGATTCAGCTCGGGATGCCCCATTGCAATGATGGGAAGCGACAGTTTCCTCATCAAAGAGGTTCTGTCTAAGAATTGGGGTGATTCACGGCCAGATTGGTGCATCCGCCTAATACGCTTTCCCCTTGGTGGCACAATTTTGGGAGTGTTAGATTATGTCCGAACAAATCATCACTTCGCCCCACGCTTCGCATGCTCATTTGATCCGGATTTCCACCCTTGTGTCTGAAGGAACCCCCAAAGCGGTATTGATGATGACATGTGATCAGCCTCCTGCAATATGAATGAAGACCTTCGGTCCGTCTATTGCAGTAGTATGGTCGATTGATCCATTGTCCGCTTACCGTCTTGGGCATTTCTTGGAAGACTGACCGTCGTGGATTTCTGTATTCGGGACACACGATTCACCCTTTTTCATCTCCCTATGTTCGGATAAAATCTCAACGCCCCTAGCGTTGTCCCGCTCGTGTGTCGGAACAAGTTGGGGGGATGGTACATTGATTAGGTCTGATGTATCCTTTCCTAGGAATGACCTCCCTCTTTTCCTTAGAAATCCAGGCCCAATTGTGGATGTCTGAAGCTTGGTTAACGCTCCCGCAAGACAATGAATTGTGGTTGAGCACATTAAGCCAAAAGATGCAGATAAATATGGTGACTCATACAAATGGATCGAAGTATTGAGTAGCAGAAGAAAAAGGTTCTGGGAATGGAAAAAACAAAGCCCCTAGGGATTAGCGTGCTGAATGGATCTTTCCAACGCCGCTACCCTTTGGCTGGAGGCCTCCAGAGCTGCTTCTCACTCTCTACATGCCCTCTCTTCTTCGGGGGTCGCAGCGCGCAGCTCGCCGATCCTGGCCTGTGCACGCTCCCGCTCGACTTGAAGTGTGACCATCTGGTGGCCCGACTCCGTCAACTGTGCCTGGTCGTCATCTAGCTGGGCCATCAATTTCTCCACAAGCTCAGTGCACGCTGTGACGAAGGCCTCCTTCTCTGCCACCTGCCCTTCGATGCACCGGACTTCCTGCTCCACCACGAGGAGTGCCCGCTTGTTCTCCAACATGTCCCGAAATTGTGCGACATCGGCACGCCGGCGGCTCTCGCGCATCTTTTCGGCCATGAAATCACGGACCGTCAGATGGAGACATCGAGCATCAGCTCCCCCGGCACACAGGAAGCGCAGCCAGGTTTGAAGCGATCCCATGCGCCCCAGCCACTCCGATGGGGGTCGCGTGAGGAAGAGCTGGATGCACTTCCACCCCATACGGCACGTTATCCGGCTCTCCTTGACCGCCTCCGAGTCCGAGTCGTCCATCTCCTCGGGGTCGGCAGGCCGATAGGCAGGGAAGGCAGCCAGCAGGTCTGCTGCAGGGTCCGCCCCTGGGATGTCCTCACAGGGTATATGTTCCCCAACATCTGGGCGACCTTCTTCTCTCGCCCCAACGGCGTTGACACCCTCGTCAGCCCCCGACCTCTCTCCGATGGCAGCACCGCCGGCGTCCGTTTCCCCCTGATCAGCAGTTGATGGGGCCGGCTCGGTGTGAGAAGTCTGTTCCGGAGAAGGCAGCATGTCTGCCACTGGTCCACTCGTGGATGGCCCGGGTTCGACAGCCCGACGAGCCTCCAGTATTGAGATCACTGCGCAAGGCATGTCGTGGTTAGTCATGGATCGTCAATGGCAAGCACCAACAGTAAATTAAGAAGACTTACGGGAGTCCAGAGCGTCATCTTCCGCTGTCTCGGCCGCCGCAGGAGCAATTTCAGCAGGGGACCCCTCAGCGCTTGTCAATTCAATGATGGGTGTCTGGCCACCGCCCTGTCCTGCTGGCGCCTCTCCTACTCCTGCTGAGGATGCCTGACCAGCATCCATGCACTCCTGAGGAAGATGAAGAAATGGGTTAGAAGCTGCATAAGAGAATGGATTAAGCAGGTTGAGTAGGGATAGAAGCGGACCTCGAGGAGCTCAGTGATATCGATATTGTCAGAGCCGGCCACCTCGCCGCTCTCCCGCGGGCTCCCCGGATGGGACCTTCCCTCAGAGCCTTCATCCTCCCCCATCTCCTCCTCTTACTCGGAGTCATCGTTACTATCACCTTCCTCCGGCGGAATCTGTTCTGGAGTAGGCTCTAGACCGAGCATCACCTTCACCAGAATGGACGGCTCCGCACGCTGACCACGTTGGCGCGCGTACTCGTCCATGGCCGTCAGATACGCATACCGCCGGTGGAAGTTCACTCTGTCAGCGACCTGAAGGCGCCCGACCTCTGGCAGATGGATTCCTTCTCTGATTATCTTCTGCCAGATGGTTTCGGTCCCCAGCGACTGCCGTAGGGTCATCCAGGCCGACCACAGCGCTGGGAAGACTCCATCGTGGGAGGGTTCGAGCAGACGCCTTATCTACTTCCCGGGCCGCTCCCCGACCGCCGCATGTGCCCCCTCTTTGGGCGCTGAGGCCGTGGCGGCAGTCTGCGATGTGCCCGCCGCCGAAGTCCCTGCTCGTGCCTGCTCCGCTGCTTGGCGCGCCTCCGTTCTCCCCCGTGAAACAGCGCCTTGCCTCCTTCCTTGACGCCCGGTCTCCGCACGGGTGACCTCGAGCCGCCGAACTGGTTTCCGTAGAAGCCCCTCGGGGTACGCGATGGCCCAGTGATCAGCGTACTCGGTTGCCAAGCCTGCGTCGACCCCGGCAGGAGGGAGAGTGATGACATCGCCTGAGCCGAAAGCGGCGAACATTAACCACATCTGGCGAAGGACGCAAGGGTTCGTCTACTCCCGGACAGCATCGAATACCCTATTCGGCATCCGTTGAAGGCACCCAAACTGCCTGGCGAACCGGGATGGCACGTAGGGCTCGCAGATCACCTTCCCGTCGACCCGAGCCACGAGCACCCCACCCCGCATGCTCAAGAAGTATTCGTGCTGCTCCAGCAGACCCTGCCCATTGTCGATCATCTGGCCAACGGGAGTGGGGAACAGGATGAAGTTGAAATTGGCGTGATTTCCAATCCGAATCCTCACGCCCTCCTCATTTAGGGTCATCGGAGCGACCCCCGCGATGTTCATCAGGGAGGGTCGCAGGCTGTTGCCCGGAGGAATGACGGTGTTTGGAAACGTGTACCCACCGAGGTGAGAAGCGACCCAGTCGTGGAAGAATTGAAAGGGCCCACAGACCCTCCGTGGCGACCCCCCTCACGAGATGCATCCCAGGATGGTGTACAGCTTAGCCAGCACTAAGACCCCGAGGTTGAAACTTTTGTTGGCGGCCATAGCGCCCGCCATCACCAGTGTCGCCGGGCGGACGCCCATCCTCGCATCCCGCACTAGTAGGAGCCACCCACTTAGAAAGGTGGCCAGGAACGCCGCGTACCAGACATTTGGGTCCTGGGCCTCGATGACGCGGTACCCCCATGAGCAGTAGTCTCCCGTCTCCAGGACCCGCCAGTACGACCCGTTCCGGCTCCTCTGAGCCGCGGTCGGGCACCGCTTCCCCCTGCCGGCATCTTGACCGCTGGGTCATGCTCCAAGAACTGGTCGAACCACTCCTTGTAGGCTATGTCCTTTCGGAAGTCCATGACCCCGAGCCGCTCCGCAGCCAGGTCCAGTAGATGCCATGTCAAGATGGGAGTCCGTGACCTGTCGCCCCAGGTGTTCCTCGGAGGCAGGAACTCATCGTATTGGTAACCCTCCATTGGGATACCTCCAATGCAGTGGATGTCCCAGAGACCGATGCTGACCTCCCCATGATGAAGATGGAAGGTGTTGGTATCCGGGGACCAGCGGGTGAACAGCTCCGGCCCGAGCTCGGGCTGATGGTAGAAGTGGAACTGCGACGTCCACACCGCCTCAAACAGGCCGATGTACCGCAGTTCCTCCTCGATGTGATCGCAGGTGTGGCGTACCCAGAACGCCCAGGCCCACTCACTAGTGAAATTGCCCCCAGACCACAAGTCCCAGTCCTTCAGCCAGCCCCTGGTGTCGTCAGGGACACTCTGGAGATACGTGCTCGAGTAGAGGGCTGGAGAGTTCTCCGCAGTAGGCCTACTCCCGGTAATGTTTCGCGTCCTCGGGTTCAAGACATAGACATTTTAGTTCCTGGTCTCCCTGGCAGGATTCCCGTTGTTGGTGATGTTGTAGCGGGGAAGCTCGTCCTCCCGAGTCACCCAGGTCCGTGGGGCATCAACCTCGAACCCCGGCACCGGAACCTCATCCAGGATGCCATAGTTCTAGAGTGGAAGGTTGTCCGACAGCGGATACGTCTTCTGGGCCGGCGTTAGCAAATTGAACAAGGATTGATTGTTGGAAACAATCTCCTTGGCTCCGTAGACCTCCTCGTTCGCCGCTATCTCAGCTCTGCGAATGGCGGCATCCCCCTCATTCACTTGATTCGCGGCCATCTCAGAAGCTTCAGGAGTCGTGTGGGTTAAGGGATGAGGCGTGCGGAATCGGAGGAGGCTGGTAGAGAAATTTGGGAGTTGGTGCGCAATCCTAGTGGACGGCGCGCAATTGGGAAGTCCGTCGCGTAAAACACCGGGTGCTCGCGCAAGACAAGCCGAAATCCGGATGGGTTTGCACGCCGAACGGGCGAATTTCGCACCGTCAATGGTAATTTCAAACATGAGAGCTTGGAAGATTATCACGCGGAAAGCCTGTGTATGGCACGCGGGACCCAGGGCCCCTATTTATAGGCGAGGCCGAGTGCCGCGCCGCGCGGAAAGCTCTTTGCGCGACCACGACAGCGAATTTTGCGCCCAACGCCCTTTTTGCACGCCAAAGTCCCGCGCTGCCCAGGACTTCGGCATTCCGACGTCTCCCTCAGAACCCGATCATTGTGACCTCTCGCCGATCAGATTCCGAGGGGGGGCTTTTGTAGACGCCGGAAAAGTCTGTTGCTCCTCAAAAGAAGTTCCGGATGAGGAAAGAGAGGTCATATTTGGAGTCAGAAGCATGTTTCGGAAGGCTTAAAGGCCTTGCGCGAAATATCGGAGGCCCACGCGCAATATTGGCGAGGCGCGCGCCCGGGGTTGCCTATAAATACAAGGCGACCCCCGACATTTTGAAGGTTGCCAGAATTCGAAGGGTCGCTCGTGCGCGCAATCCCGCCCCCTCCGTGCGTAATGCCGATCTTCAGGTAACCTCCTTTATTTCGCGCAAGCAAGCCCTGGGGTTTGCCTTCGCGCGCAACCCCTTTGGCTTCTTTCCTTTGACCAACTCCTCACCCAAAGGCCTTCGCGCGCAAAAGAATCCTCTTGCGCGCAATTGCCCCCCGGGTGCGCGCAATCCAGCCCGATTGCACGCACCCCCACTTACTAAGTGGCCATTCGTTAAAGAATGGGCTGTTGCCCCCGCGCACTATCAGAGGCCCAGTGCGCGCAATCTCTATTCCCAGCGCGCTATCAGAGGCCCGGTGCGTGCAATCTCCATCTTCTGTGCGCAAAGAGCTGGCTCAATTGCGCGCCAGCCCGCCCAATTGCGCGCCGACCCGCGGTATTGCGCGCCAAACTCCACTTTTGCGCGCAAAATGCCAATGGTCGCCCCCTTTGACCCCCTGAGGGTACCCGCCTGCGTGGCGCCCAATGATCTTCATCCCGGGTGCCCGCACCGTACGTTGTCTTCCCGTGCGGCCCTCCAGGCTCGCGTGAATTGACACGGACCCATTGGCGGCACCACCTCGTCCGCACTGCATGACGTTAAACTGCCAAGCATCCATTGTCCTGCAGGACGCTAAATTGCACCTCGTCCAAGCTGCACGACGTTAAACTGCCTAGCATAAGGGCCTCCGCAAGGTGTAAGCCCCAAACCCCATCGTCCAACATGACGTTAAAATGTACTTCATCTGGAAAGACGTTAAACCGTCCGCTTCGTCCTCAACACACGACGTTAAACTGTACTTCGTCCGACAAGACGTTAAACCGTTCGCATCACCCGATCTCATGCCTCGCACGCAGGGTCCCCCCGGTTTGGATGTGGCCCCCACCCGCTCGTCTCTGCAGGGATGTCGGGATTGCCCCTCTTTAGGGACGATTTATTGGAGTGGCCTTCGCCCACGGGGGTAGGGTATTACAAACCCCTAGTTTCTTGTGGTGGACTACACATGTGTATCTCCGTTGTGATTCCCCACTGCCGAAGCCAGTAGGGGGCGTGACAGGGATCGAGGTGTCTCTCACCTTCGGCCCAAGTCCCTCTTCAACTGAGTTTTGCCGCACTCAGGTTTCCTCAGTGCGTAAGTCCTGACAGAATGAACTACGTGGACTTTGCTCCCTATCTCCTAAACAGGGTACGTAGGAAGCCTACCTGAGGTTCAAGCCCACCACCTGGTCGTCCCGGTCGTATTCACGTCGGTTCGTCCATCAGTGGACCCCTGGGTTCACATTCGCATCGATTCACCTATGAATCTGCCTTTGCGGGGGACTGCATGGGTGTGTATCCATTGTGCATCCCCACTGCCGAAGACAGTAGGGGGCGTGACAAGGATCGAGGTGTCTCTCACCTTCGGCCCAAGTCCCTCTTCAACTGAGCTTTGCCGCACTCAGGTTGCCTCAGTGCGTAAGTCCTGACAGAATGAACTACGTGGACTTTGCTCCCTGTCTCCTAAACAGGGTACGTAGGAAGCCTCCCTGAGGTTCAAGCCCACCACCTGGTCGTCCCGGTCATATTCACGTCGGTTCGTCCATCAGTGGACCCCTCCCGGGTTCACATTCACGTCGATTCACCTATGAATCCGCCCTTGTGGGGGACTTCATGTGTGTGTATCCATTGTGCTTCCCCACTGCCGAAGCCAGTAGGGGGCGTGACAGGGATCGATGTGTCTTTCACCTTCGGCCCAAGTCCCTCTTCAACTGGGCATTATCGCATATGGGCCTCCTTAGAGTGTAAGCCCCAAACACCATCATCCAGCAAGACATTAAATTGTGATCCAACCACTTCGTGCGTGCCAGCAGCCTAGACCTCCTCATGAGTCGGCTTGCCATCGTCCAACATGACGTTAAACTGTATATCCGAACTACGCTGACTTTGATCCGCGCTAACGCGCAGTACGTAGGAAGCCTCTACGGGGTCCAAGCTCTTCACTCCATCATCTATCCTGATCCTTATCCGGGCCGCCACATCCCGGTGGGGTCATGCCATTTCATTCCACTCCACTTCACTCAGGAAGCCGCCCATGTGCTGGCCCCAACGTCGGAGGTTCCCCGCAAGGGGTTCTGTCATCTGATCCACTCCTCGTGTTGATCAGTCTGATGCCGTCCCCTCTAGACGTTAAACTCGCGGCATACCTCGTGTTAAACATGGGAAGCTGAGGAAAACCTTAGGTAACGCAGTTCCCCGCACCCAGTGCAGGATGCCTCAGGCCATCACGCCTTCGAGAAGCCCTATTAGGGACGGAAGGCAAACATGCAGAGCCGCAGTGTTAAGACACTCCCCCAACACCCAGAGCTACCCAGTCTCCTCACCGCGGGTTGCTGCCCCGACCAGACTCCTTGGAGCGTCTGGGCGGAAGCAGCGTAATTAACCGGTGTCCATGAAGATATGGCGCCGGGAACGAGATTCACGAACATTCTTAAATCTATGAGGGAGACCCGGATTAGGCGACGAGTTCCGAGGAGACGTCCACGGGAGGAGGAGCCGAGATCCCATCATCCCGGTTTCGATCAAGGAGCAGACGTCCCTGAATAAGGGACGGATGCCGCCCGCCTTTGGAAAGCAGGACTGCGGGGCCACAAGCCGCGCTCCCATCCCCTCGAGTTGAAGGGCGCACGCGCGAACGCGTCCTGGCGGAACAGCGTCGGAACAGAAACCCGACGCACATCCGCACCGAAAAAAATACGACAAAAAAATTATCCAGAATGTGTAGATTTTTAAATTATTTTTTGATAAATCATTTAGAGTTTATTTAAAATCATGTCACTAAAAAATATTCCAATTATCATTGCCTATTTTAATATCTATTACAAAATATTAAGGAATGGAATATTTAACCCTTATTAAATAGAAAGATATAATCTTTTCTAAATTTCTAAAATATGCAATAAGAGGAAATAATCCATGATTAATATTATGAGTTTTCTAAGAGATCATAATTATTACAACCGTCAGGGAAGTAGGATGAATCATATACAGAAGAACCTGATTCAGTATTGGGATTATTTAATTATACAAATCCATTTAAATAATTATATTTCTTAAAAAAAATAGAAATTAATACAATGAATGATAATGTGGGTTTCATCAGAATATCTATAAAATTATAACTGGAATTCAAAATAAATTGTATATAAACATTATTTTTTGTGACTAAAAATTCAATAGTAGAGTTGAATTCATGATCAGAGTCCCTAATACCACTATATTGAATATGGAATGAGTTTTTCTCATGACAATCCACACACTTCATTAGTGTTATTTGAATAGGAAAAATGAAATTGGATATTTATAGATAAATGATTGAGCAGTGGTAGATAATCAATGTTGCAGATGTGAGTCTTGTATCCATCTATGAACTAATAATTTGAGTGTACGTGGATATTTATTTTGTTCGAGTGATGATTATCAAGAGGTGATATAGGAATAAGGTTGACATACAACGAATGTGAATATAGAAGATAGGGACTGATTTCCATTAAATTTTTAAATTTTATTTTTTACATATTTTTAAATGAATTATTATTATATTCTATTTATTTTGTTTATTTATAGTTTCATTAAATTGATTTTGAAATTGAGTATAATAATTTATTCCAAAAAAATCAAATTTAAAATTCTTAATTGGTTTTTTTTCAAATTGTATATTTATTTTTTATGGTATTTATAAAAAATATTTTTGTTCATATTAATAATATTTTATAGAAAATTTGTAAATGATGGAAATAAAAAAATATTCTTGAATGATATGTTTTAAGTGAAAATAGTAGTAAACAATTTTTATGTTAAAAATCTATTGGTACGAATATCTAAAACTACATGATCATTTAATGGTAAATAAGTTATTTGTATTATTATGAAAAAGAAATAAAACTAATTTCTAGTAATGAATATTTTGGTATAAAACAATTAATGACAACATCTATAAATTTTTTTAAGATTGAATGTTCGTACATGAATCTTATAGCAATGACATTTACATCTATTTGAATTTAAAATTTGTATATAAATATATTATGATACTAAATTTTTCTTGTGTAAGAAAAATATATTGTAGTGTATAGTGATATGATATACATGAAATGGAACTCATGTTGATCTATCTTTAATATCCTGCACTATGGCCCAATAATGATTCATATATAATTTCTTATTGATATATAGTCCATTATATAAAATATAATCAGATATGAAAAAATAAAATATTCTTGATTCCCAATATATATTGAAAAAAATATAAGAGGATTTGGAGGAGGATGTGATGGATTTCGATATAATGATGGAGGCGTTAGAGTGTGATATAAACACGATGGAAAATAATGGTGAAATATGACCACAGTCTACATATTCATTTTAAAAACATTGAATGTGTTAAATTTTCTATCTTATTTTCCATTTTCCCACTCACCATATCAAACTTATCTTTTAATGATACCATTTATCTCTTATAGATACCCTATATTGAATAATCTCTATATGTACATAACATATTTTACCAATACACCCATGTAATGTCCTCATACTTGAACCAAATATTTATATACTCAAAATATACATTCTGAAATATTATTCCTACCCTCATTAATGAATATAACTTATATATATATATATCATCCCCAACACCTCATGTTTGTGAATGATTAATTATAATTATATATGATACATGGAAACACATCCCGAATGAATGAATATTGTAGTGGTATCAAAAATGAGTTACATAAATGGGTCTGGAATTACATATGAATAGAAAAATTAAAAAATAATTATTTCGAGAGAAACATTTTTTCCTCTATCATATTCTTTCATATCATTCAATGTACAAAACATCGATTTTTGGGAAATGAAAAAAATATTAGAATGTTCAAATTTTCAGTAAAATTTATATAATACAGATGTTATATCATTTAAATGAAAATAATAAATTAATCATAATCAATAGGGAACGATAAATAACTGAACAGACATCCATATAAATTTTTTTTACTATCATGTATAGATATATTTTTATCATTATTTCATTGTAAATATCTGATAAAATATATAATTCAATTTATGACATTTCAATCTTGATTAGATATGGAATAATAATTTTAGAATGATATTATCTATGTGCACATTTGATTTAATCAATATCAAGAATATATTGATTTGATCAGAAATAATCAACATGGAATAGTAAATATCTAAACACAAATTCCATTTAATAACCAGACTATTTATGTTATATATTGAATAATTAATATATAAAAATAACTATATTTAAAAATCAATCTATTTAATAGATTAAATAAGAATTTATATTCATACAAATATAATATCATCATGAAAATATCATTGATAATAATTAATAAATTTACAATTAAGGAAATAATTTATTAATGGATGTCATGATATCAGGAATCATGATTCCTCTATTGCCAAAACCAATTAATAGATAGTTTAATATTATGGGTAAAACCCATTTAATTTGAGCAGACTAATTTTCCTCATGACACTACTGGAGAATTAATATTCTAAACAATTTTGAGCCCCATTGGTCACTTCATGTAAAAATGCTACTCATATATTAATTATTAAATATAATCAATGAAATATATTTTTAGATCCCATCCTATTTCAGTAACCCACTACTTTGAGATTCATGTTGAACCACATACATTTTATGCATTATTCTTCTTTAAAACAATGTCGTGAGTTCCATTTTTAGGAATATGAAGATGATTTTCAAAAAATTACATAAACTGAAAATTTTAAATGATGTGTAATTGTTTGTATGAATAATTTTTGAACTGTTTTAGGGTGTGATATAGTTACAAGAAATGAAAAATGTTTATGGGGTGTAAAGCTTTTCAGGAAGATTTCATGAATAGTTTGAGTGTGTGAATTGGATATAGGTTATGAAAATTTTAAAAGATGTAAAATAGTTGAATGGGTTATTTTTTCCTAAGGCACTTTTTTCTCACAATAGCTATAAAATAAAGAAATAAATGTCTTGATAGGACTATATACCATGAATTTCTCACGCTCATCGATTTTTAGGAAATTATATTAGTGTAATATGATTAAAATTCTACGTGAAGACATCCACTCACAAGATCTTCGATAATAATATATAATTTTTAGATACTTAACCCATTATATGAATTTGATAAAGAATGAAATTTGTGGTCAATTTTCTCAATTATTTTTACCCTTTATACTTCTTTATATTGTGGTAATGGAATATATAAATCATGGTTGTTTTTTGTATTTATCATGGTCATATGTCACATAGGTTAATTTTTTCTTCAACTCATTAATAATTATTAGAATTATTATTTTTAATGTGATTAATTGTTCTATAGGTAAATGGGGTTGATTTAAATATTATACCCTTTTTTTGATTAAACTATATATTGTATAGGTGAAATTTGTGACAACGTCAGCATGCCTCCTAATAATATAAATAAATAGATAAACATGTTAAATAAGAAATATTTTTATTTGAACATCCATTAGACTGCATTGGGTCTTTATTGATAGATATTGATAACTACATCCACCAAATTAGTTTCTCAACCTTGGAAATTGATGACACATGCTTAGATTGACATAAGAGCCGCATGAAACAATGGAAATATTTAATGTTTTTTTGTAAAAAATATTGAAATTGGAAGACATGTAAATTGATAAGGTCTACAGTGATTTGGCCAAGGTGGAAAGTTGTCTATGTGATACATTGGACCTTTCCAGGTCCTCAGTAGAATAGGCGAGGTTGTTTACCGCTTAGCTCTTCCACCTCAGTTATATATGTGTGCATGACGTCTTTCACGTATCTCATCTGAGAAGATACGTTCACGAACCATCTCACATCATAGACCATGGGGAGAAGGAAATAAATGACTGGGCGACATTCACAATTGTTCTAGTGGAGATTGTGAATCGACAAGAGAAGGTTTTACGTGGATGATCAATACCTATGGTGCACAATCGCTGACAGCACGTGAACCTTCAAGTTAGAACATTGGAGCGGGAGGCTCATATGCGTGCTCAATACCCCCAATTTTTCTATAGCTTGAGTTGTAGCTTATGGGGATGTAAATCCCTAATATGGGGAGAATGTAATGACCTGGAAATTCCATGGAAATTATTTTCTTAAATTCATGGGATATTTATGAGTCCTTAAAAATTTACGGCGCTTGATTTGGTGGCCCGATGTGCCGGGAATTAATTTTTTGAAGTTTTGTTCAGGTATGATCAGTAAACGTACGACTGGAATTTTATTTCATTTGAACTGGTGCTCAAAATTGAATTCTGAGGACATCATTGAAATCTTAGTGCCAGTATTCTCTTAAGAAGACATTCACCTCAACAGCAGTTGGATGAGAATGGAAGTTGTTTTGGGGTTTAAAAGAATAATTTAAATCAATATATAGTGTTAAACTTATTTTTATTTTGGTGGCTAAAACCTCCAAGTGGAGGTTGGGGGTATGGGCCAAAACACCATAACCTCCAATGAGGGGATATAGTGGTGGGGCCCACCAAAACATAACCTCCCTTGGGAGGATAAATTTCGGTAGGGACAACCTATGTTTCTAATCCCATTAACACCCCATTTTGTGGGAGAAGACTCATGACCTTCTCCACTAAATTATTGAGCCTACTCCAACCTCATTAATTAAATGGGTTGTCTCATTTAACTAAAAAAATTAGAATTGTTGTGACAACAAATAATAGACGACAATTCAATCAATTATTTTGTGGGGATGCTTATTTTTTGTGGAACAGAGGAAGTGGAGTGCTGGAGATAACCATCCTCCCAACGAAGAACTCGAAGAACGCCAGCAACACTACTTCCTCGGTCTTCTACCCCAGATGCTTTTTGACGCACGATGTTGAGAATTGTAGTGTGTGATTAATTCACTACTAGATATATTGGCTTTTGCACCTGGGGAAATGGGCGACCGCCATTGGCGGTCGCTATTCACAGCATTAGCGACCGCCATTGGTGCCCGCTAATGCGGGGAAAAAAATAGCGGGATTTTTCCCGCCCTTGCCGCTGTCTTCCCCGAAAACCACCGCTAAAACTGGTGCAGTCTCCCCCGCCGGTGTCCAGCCACCATCTGTCGCCCCCATCGCCACCTCCACGGTCTCGCGTCACTTATACCACACTCACTGCTGAACCCGACACCCCCCCGATGTTCGACCGCCTAAAGTGATACCTTCGATTGCGCACCTTCCCCACCCTCCGGCAACCGGAAATCCTCCATGGCCGGTGACCAAGAGCTTCGAAGGTTCCTCTTAATACCCCCAGTCCCCCGACATCTGGTTCGCACCACATACCATTTATAGGGAACGCGATACCTGCAATATTTTATATAAGCTTTACAGAACGCCATTGGCGGTAGCTATTGGTCTTTATCGACGAAGCAACTACGACCAACAAAAGAGGTCGCAAGGCGGTCGCTAAAGACCTTTAGCGACCGCTTTTGGCGGTCGCTAAAGGTCTTTATTATAGTAGTGATGAGGCAAATGACGGATCGAAGTCCGCCCATTCCTCGACATTTTCAACAAATAGCGAACCCGTCGTAGGGGTTTTGAGTTGATTTTGTTCCCATTCATTGTCGTTCAAATTATATAATGTAAATAACTGATTTATAACACCATAATGAAGAGGGATTGAACCACATGAATGTGGTCCGACACTCACCCTTTGTTTTCTCTTCATTTTTTGATGACCACGGTTCGGAGCAGAGGCGACCGTCGTCGGGCCGGCCGCGAAGGAATCATTCGGTGAGAGGCCACCATGTTGCCGGAAGGGTGTGAAACCATTATGACGTGCAGAGGAGTAGGGGGCCACGGCTAGTCTGGGCCACAGTGGTTATTGCATGAAGCCATCGTGCCACGCGGAGGAAGAGGGGGCCACGGTGGAAGGACGCGGCGTTGTCCTGCCGCATAGATGAGGTGAACCGCGACCAGGGTGGGCCGAGGTGGAAGAGCCGGAATGGCTAGCCGCTCAGACAATATAGAGGAGTGAGACCTAGAGGGTCTCGTGTTGTCTGGATCGGCGCCACCTAGTGCTGGTTTGGGTCCACACCCTAATGGCTTAGCTGTTCGGGATCTAGGGCGCGTGATATCCCCCCTTGATGTGGCTGAGGCGGACCCCCCATGCGTCGTCGGGCCACTGAGATGCTGGGAAGCCAGGCCACATGGGCCACTAGCTAGCCAGGCCATACTGGCAGCCATCCAGCCGTGCCAAGTGGGGAGACACCAGCTGGACCACGCAGGCGGCCATCCGGGCCGTGTGGGCCAACTGCCAGCCGGTCCATGCCGGCAACCAGCCAGTCGGGCAACCCAAGCCGGCCATAGGCTATGTCGCCCCTTCAAGCTGGGTTGGACCCATGGACAAGGTCAGACCATGGTCTGGACGGGGTCGGTCCAATTGGGTCGGACATGTCCTAGACCCGCTATGGCCTATTTACACCTTTTCGTCCATATCTTGGGATACGAGATTCTGATCGATGAACCGTCTGGGAGATGGAAAGAATAGAACAAAAAGGTTTTTTTGGAATATCCCACATGTGGTATAGACATAGTTGGGGTATGGTCAGGTTGGTCTGAACCTAAAACCCAACTGGGCCCCTAGAACGGAAATGCCAATAACGCACATACCGGGTGTCCGATTGACACACCTTGTATTGCATTGGGACCCCAATGATGAGGTGGGCCTTTGAGATACTTCTACATGAAACTTCATGATATTTGGAGAATATACCTGAAGCTCGTGGAGAAGATCCTCCCATAGACGATTGAGTGGAGTACGAAGACCTAGTAGCTGGCTGAGACCTAACACCTGCTGACCTTTCAACTCAGAGGGTTTCAACTAGCCCAGTGGGAAGTGCATCTGTGTGATCTAGCTGAACCACAGTGGGGATCACCTCTGTGTGACACATCAGACCCATGGTGCTCGAGAAGAATAGTTTCTCAATAGGCTACGAGGGGGAACACCACTTTGTGATGCAACAGTCCCACGGTGGGAAGACCATCTGTGTGATACAACAAACCCACGAAACTCGACAGGAGAAGCACCACAACCGTTCAGGATAGTGGGAAGTGCCTCTGTATGACGCGGTATGCCCACAATACTCAATAGTGGAGGAGTACACCACCATCCATGGTTTTGAAAGTTTTATTAGGAGTGTTACATGTAACCACCCCTAGAACAAAATCCTAGTTTTGATTTGTGTCAATGTCATTTGTGTTTTCCTCATGATTGAGATGCATTACTAAATAACATAGATACATGTATTGTCATATAACTAAGTAAAGGTTATCTGGTGATTTTATACTTGTTTTTATCCTTGTTATATTTTTTGAGAGGATGTGGATATCGGGGTCCCTACTGAGCATCCTTATACTCACCCCTGCACGGGCTATGCCCGCACCCTATTGTGTTGGCTGCAGATGATGGGCATCGTAGACATAGAGAGAGAGTAGTAGGACTGGACAATACCTAGAGATAGACCACTCAATGTGATGGTATACGGAGTGTATGAGTGGACATGGAGTGCTAAGGAGGCCATATGTACCTATCCTTCAGGTAGGATCCCCAGTGGACAACCCAGTGGCTTCTTTACATTTATTCTTTCAGTTGTACCTGTAACTTTATGTTTCCTTGTACTTTATTGTTGGGATCCTATTTCTGGACCTTTACACTCAACACCATCTTTTTTATACAGTTTTACTTACTGTTTTACAACCTATTTTGTAATTTGTTGTGTGTGTTCAGTTTATAAAGGCACTGCCTTCCAGTTTAGGGATTTATGACTTTAGTGCTAGTCGACAGCCCCTTACTTATGGAAGGCGGGCTTGGGGTAGTCACGATATGGGCCCTGGGGGATGGGTCATGAAAAACAATGCATTTCAATGTCATATATCCAAATCATATAGAATATAATAAATTCATAATATGGGATATATATGATTTATATGATATGTAAATCTTGAATATCATTCTCTATAGAATGTACTTGTGTACACATGGAAAACTTGTTTTTATAAGTAACAAATGTTGACAAAATGACCTTAATTACCATAAATTATTATTAAAAGTTTATAATATGCTAATAAGTTATATAAAAGAAATAATAAACATTAAAAAGGTTTTGATGAATGTTTAAATTAACATGAGTTTGTTATTCAAGATATTTAATGAATGAATTATTCAATTCAGACACGAGGTAAAGGACTTCGTCCCAATCTCCTTTCAATCAGTCATATTTTGACATACACAATAATTTCTTTTATATGGTGTATTAACCCCTTCAACATTTAATTTCACTCAAATTTAATCTTTATTCTACTTACTGTTTTGCTAAACAATAAAGGGAGTGCTTCTTTTTAAGGTATGCAGTGAAAAGGACCTTTCTGTTGCTGCCAGAGTAATTTAATATTTTGATTTTTTATCAAAGTGTGATGTTTTAAAATGGAAAATAATGACCATATACTCCTTTTATGTATTTTTCTATTGAAAATGGTTCTGGTAATGGTTTTAATATTTCAACATATTGAAATGATATATCATGACTACAATGTGTAAATGTTATCTTTCCATTATACTTATGTTTTGGGTTATGATTTTGTTATGGTTCAAGGGCATTGTTTATGTATACGGTTGGTTCATTGATTATTCTTGGGTGTGTGAGTCTGAGTTAGATGTGCAATGAATTGGGTAATGTGACAGAGGTAAATATTAATGTTTCTCTTAAGATATTTAGAGAATATACTTTGATGGGTATTTCAAATGTAACTCCCTATGTAGCTGTGAATGATACAATGTATGTATGACATGGATGGTAGAAGATACCCTTATAATTTATGATTCCCATGTTTTATTTATGAAACTTAAGATTTTATGAGGTTTGTTAAATGGATTATGTATAGTATATATTGATGGACTAATGTTTTATTTATTTATTTTTTAACCCTTACTGAAATATTTATTCCCATGCGATATTTTGAAAAAGTTTTCACAATAAATAAAGATGTAGAGGGTCAAGGATGGGAGAGAAGAAAAATCATGTTGTATAAAACATAAAACTAGACAAGACTCTTTTTTTCAAGAGTTTTTATTTTATGGAAAAATGGATACTGAGTAGAAATGTCTACATATAATATTCAAGTTTTCATGTATATGTAATGTCCTAATTATCTAATGCTCATAACCTTAAATTATCTTCAATATGAATTATTATTTTAATTCAATATTATATAATTTTTAATGTTGTGTCTTTATATACTTCATCACATAGTCCTCTACCCCATTCAATAATATTGCCTTTGAAAAAACAAATATTCATTGGTAAAAAGATATTCTCATTTCATAGGAACCAATATATTATCATAGAAGAAAAAATTAAGAATGTTTTCATCAATTTTATGATGACTACTATAGTGTTTTTAACCTTTACTATGGAAATTTAAGATGGAGCCATTTTCTCTACCTTCGTAGATAAAAATTATTAAACCATGATAGAAATTTCTTATTTTCTGTGAATATATTGTGTTCACCAAAAGTTTACTATTACAAATTCATAATTAGTGTAATTGAAATTTTCTATTATGTATGAATTTTTATATTAAAAAAATTGTGTGTTATTTATTCCCATAAAACCTAAGAAAATATAATTTTAAATACGAAAAAATTATCCATAATGTGTAGTTTTTTAAATTATTTTTTGATAAATCATTTACAGTTTATATTATATCACTTCACATTAAAAAAATATTCCTATTATTACTGCCTATTTTAATATCTATTTCAAAAAATTAAGGAATGGAATTTTTACCACTTATCAAACAGAAAGATATAATATTTTCTAAATTTCTGTAATATGCAATAAGAAGAAGTAATCACGGATTAATATTATGAGTTTTCTAAGAGAGCATAATTATTACAATAGTCAGGGAAGTTGGATGAATAATATGAAGAAGAACCTGATTCAGTAAAGGGATTATTTAATTATACAAATCCATTTATATAATTATATTTCCAAAAAATAAATAGAAATTAAAAAAATGATTTATAATGCAGGTTTCATCAGAATATATGTAAAATAATAATTGGAATTTAAAATAAATAGTATATAAACATTATTTTTTGTGACTAAAAATTCAATAATAGAATTGAAATCATGATCAGAGTCCCTAATAACACTATATTTAATGTGAAACAAGTTTTTCTCATGACCATCCACACACCTCATTTGTGTTATTTGAATAGGAAAAATGAAATTGAACATTTGTAGATAAATTATTGAGCAGTGGTATATAATCAATGTTGTAGATGTGAGTCTTATAACCATCTCAGAACTAAAAATGTAAGTGTAAGTGGATATTTATGTTGTTTGAGTGATGATGATAAAGAGGTGATATAGGAATAAGTTTGATGTAGAAAGAATGCGAATATAGAAGATAGGGACTGATTTCCTTTAAATTTGTAAATTTTATTTTTTACATTTTTTTTAATGAATAATTATTATATTCAAATCATTTTGTTAATTTTTTGTTTCATTAAATTGTTTTTTAAATCGAGTAAAATAATTTATTCCAAATTAATGAAATTTTAAATTTTTGATTGATATTTTTTCAAGTTGTATGTTTATATTTTATAATATTTATAAAAAATATTTTTGTTCTTATTAATATTGTTTTTATAGAAAATCGGTAAATGATAGAAAAAAAAATATTCTTTAATTATATGTTATAAGTGAAAATAGTAGTAAATAATTTTTATGTTAAAAATCTATTGGTACGAAACACTAATAACTACATGCTCATTTAATGGTAAATAATTTATTTTTATTAATATGAAAAAGTAATAAAACTAATTTCTATTAATGAATATGTTGGTATTAAACAATTAATGACAACACCTATAAACTTTTATAAGATTAAATGTTCATACATGAATCTTATAGCAATGACATTTATATCTCTTTGAATTTAAAATTTTTATATAAATATATTATGCTACTAAAGTTTTCTTGTATAAGAAAATTATATTGTAGTGTATAGTGATATGATCTACATGAAATGGAACTCATGTTGATCTATCTATAATATCCTGCAATATGACCCAATAATGATTCATAAATAATTTTTTAGTGATATATGGTCACCATAATATAAAATGTAATCAGATATGAAAAAATAAAATAATCCTGATTCCCAATATATATTGAACAAAATATAAGAGGTTTTGGATGAGGATGTGATGGGTTTTGATATATTATTGGAGGTGCTAGAGTGTGATATAAACACGATGGAAAATAATGGTGACATATAACCAAAGTCTACATATTCATTTTAAAAACATTGAATGTGTACAACTTTCTATCTTATTTTCCTTTTTCCCACTCACCATATCAAATTTATCTTTTAATGATATTATTTATCTTTTATATATAACCTATATTGAAGAATATCTATAAGTACATAACATTTTTTACCAATACACCCACCTAATGCCCACATACTTGAAGAAAATATCTATATACTCAAAATATACATTCTGAAATATTATTCCTACCCTCATTAATGAAAATAACGTATATATATATCAACCCCAACATATAAAAGCTAGTGAATTCTTTATTACAATTACATATGATACATGGAATCACATCCCAAAATAATGAATATTGTATTGGTTTCAGAAATGAGATACATAGATGGGTCTTGAATTACATATGAATAGAAAAATTAAAAAATAAATATTTTGAGAGAATCATTTTTTCCTCTATCATATTCATTTATCTCATTCAATGTACAAAACATCGATTTTTGCGAAATGAAATAAATAATAGAATGCTCAAATTCTCAGTAAAAGTTATGTTATGCGAATGTTATATCGTGTAAATGAAAACAATAAATTAATCATAATGAACATGGAATGGTAAATAACTGAACACGCATTTATATAAAAAAATGATTACTATCATGTATAGATATATTGTTATCATTATTTCATGGTAAATATCTGATCAAATATATAATTTAATTTATGGAATTTCAATCTTGATTAGATATGGAATAATAATTAATTAATGGTAATATCTATGTGCACATTTTATTTAATCAATATCATGAATAGATTGATTTGATCCTAAATAATTAACATGGAATAGTTAATATCTAAACACACATGCCATTCAATAACCTGACTCTTTATATTAGATATTTAATAATTAATATATAAAAATAACTATATTTAAAAATCATTCTGTTGAATATATTAACAAATAATATAAATTCAAACAAAGATAATATTATTGTGAAAATATCATTGATAATAATTAATAAATTTATAATTATGGAAATAATTTATTAATGGATGTTAGGATAAAAGGTATCATGATACCTATATTGCCGAGACCAATTAATAGATAGTTTAATACTATAGGTAAAATCCATTTAATTTGAGAAGACTAATATTTTTTCATGACACTACTGGAGAATTAATATTCTATACAATTTTGAGCCCCATTGGTCACTTTATGTACAAACCATTACTCATATATTTAATAATAAATATAATCAATGAAATATCTTTTTAGATCCCATCCTTTTTTAGTGTCCCACTACTCTGAGATTCATGTTGAACCACATACATTTTATGCATTCTTCTTCTTTAAAACAAGTTCATCAGTTCCATTTTTAGTAATGTGAAGATTTCTTTCAAAAAATTACATAAAATCAAAATTATACATGATGTGTAATTGTTTGTATGAATAATTTTTAAATTGGTTCGGGTTGTGATTGGTTACATGAAATGAAAAATGTTTATGGTGTGTAATGGTTTCAAGAATATTTCATGAATAGTTTGAGTGTGTGAATTGGATATAAGTTATGAAAATTTTAAAAGATATAAAAAAATTGATTGGGTTATTTTTTCCAGAGGCACTTTTGTCTCACAATAGATCAAAAATAATGGAATAAAAGTCTAGATATGACAATTTACCGTGAATTTCTCAGGCTCATCAATTTTTAGGAAATTATATTAGTGTAATACGATTAAAAATGTATGTGATGACATCCACACACAAGTTCTTCAAGAATAATATGTAATTTTCATATATTTACCCCATTATATGAATTTGATCAAGAATATAATTTGTGGTGAATTTTCTCAACTATTTTATCCTATTACGCTTCTTTCTATTGTGGTAATGGAATATATAAATCATGGTTATTTTTTGTATTTATCTTGATCATATGTAACATAGGTTAAATTTTTTATCTTCAACTCATTAATTATTATTATAATTATTTTTTTAATGTGATTAATTTATCTTCAACTCATTAATTATTATTTTTGACAACGTTAGCATGCCTCCTAAAAAATTAAAAAAATAGATAAACATGTTATATAAGAAATATTTTTATGGAACATCCATTATACCTCATTGGGTATTTAGTTAGAGAAACTGATAACTACATCCACCCAATTAGTTTCCACACACGGACATTGATGAAACATGCTTAGATTGACATAAGATCCCCATGAAACATTGGAAATATTTAATGAGTTTTTTGTAAAAAAATATTAAAATGGAAAGACATGTAAATTTATATTATTTATTATAGAATCACCTTAGAGAAATTGTATTAAATTATATGTTAATTATGATATGGTTAAATGGTCAATAAAATTTTTGATATAAATTGGATGGTAATTAGTAAACTAGATTGATGATATAAATTCTGTTAGAAAATTGTTAATTTTATAAATTGATTATTGTTTCTTGTAATGATATATCATGTTTGAGTGTTATTTGGATTTTAGTTTTTCTTTCATATCTTTTGCGTTTATGTGGAAATGATGTGGTTAATGCCTAAGGGTGGGATTCATAGAGGCATATTGAGATTGTTTTGAAATGACTCGTGATTTTGTTGTGTCAGTACAGAATGGGACTTGATGTCTAACTTACTAATGGATAAGCTTCGCAATACTTTATGGGTGAGGTTAGATTATATGATTAAAATAGATGTATAAGGACAAAATGTACAATATATTTATGCATGGGAAAATTATTCTATTGAGATAGTTGGAATTGGAATTTGTGTAAAATTTATTATTTAGTGTGATTCATACTTGGCAGGAGAAAGTCATACTGATTAGGTGATCATTTTTGATGTGATGAGTTCTATCCTAAGACATATATATCTATAAGAATTCCAAATTTGGTTTTGGTCTGACCTCTTGTTTCACCCCCCCAAATTTAGGGCCAACATGTTTATTTCACTAATGTATTAATTTGTTAAATTAATTACATGTTATTATCCTTATTTTAGGATCTATATTTATCAGACATGATTCTTTATAGATAGTGGTTTCTACCTATAGATTTTTACTCACATCCTAGATGGAATTATCTTTTTTTCCTTGATATATTTAATATAGGTGGTTCTGGATAAGGGATAGGGACCCTGGTTCTTAGATTTATTATTTGAGCTTTCATAGTATTTAATATGTATAGATTTCATCTTTTCTTATAGATAAATTCATAATGTTATTACATTATTATTATAGTATTTGGATTTATTTCTTATAATATTTTCTTACATTTTTTGTCTATTTATATATCCATATTATGTTTTCTCATTAAACTAATCTTCTATGACATTTCAATTTCATTAAAACTCTTAATCAGAGGGTACAAAATCCCAAACATATTATTTCAACCTTGAATTTAGTAGGGTACCTATTGTGTATGTGGATTAATACATGAGGCCACATAGTGAACTAGAATAGTCACATGAGGTAGTTCCAGGCTTGGGACATTGTAATCCTATAGCAGAGGATTGTGTTTATTTTCTATTTATTTAAAATTTTTGAATGGTAGAAACATGACTATTATGTTTCAATATATGAAAATATCTTGTTCATGGGAGCTTCTAACACATGTATGGGAGAAAATTCATTTACACAGGGCTGTGATTCCTACTTATGATGTTAAATTGTTATGGTTATATGTAATCTCACGTTGGTTGGTTTCCTATTGTTTGATATCATAGTTGTTGATATTTCTACTCATGGTTCGATATGGAATAATATGTGTATGAATGAATAATAATTAGAAAACAATTATATATATATATATTCATTATTAATGATAGGGACCTATTTATTACATTTAATATATTTTATAGTATTAAATGTCAAATGAGATACATGATATATCTGATGAAAGGGTGATAAATGAACTATTATATCCCAAAAAGTCACTTGTTATTACATGAATAGAGACACTATGAGAATGTGTTTCTCTATTGTTTTTATCTACTGAGGTTAAAAATATTGTAATTATGTTTTTTAATTAGTATGTTTGTCTTCTAGATGATATTTATCCACATCCTATTTCAATGAATAGTTAGAATAGTGGGAATTATAATTTTCCTAACAAAATAAAACCTAAGATTCATTTATATCATGATGATAACATAGATTTTTATATCTATGAAAACTTATTAAGGGTCATGAGATCTAGGGAAATGGTTAATTTTGATAACAAATTGTCACTGTGATAGTAGATCAAAGTGGTTCATCTACAACATTCTTCAAAGACCATTAGGGTGGGAGGCACCTAGGATGCCTTCTTTGGATCGAATTTATACCCTAACATCTTTAATCACATCATGATGCCCATTTATGGAAGGGTGAATATTTCTGCAAACAAGCATCATTGACCATCCCATCATTGATTGGATAGTGTGAAGAAATATGAGAGAAATAGGTGTTGTCCTAGATGGACTTTGTGGAAATGTATATAATATACTACTATCCTAAAACCGTGAAGGATGAAAGGGATTGAATGTTCATGAACCTAAAAAATAAAAAAAATACTGATGTACTATGTCAGATGCCTCAAAAACATGTATTGTTTTTCTCCATCCATATAATATGGTAAGATTTATTGGGGAGATGTTTTCCGGATGAGTTTGTTATAATATCAAATCACATGTGAACATCTTTTTCTTTGGCAGACGTGTAGATGTGGTGAATGAGGATAAAAAAATTGAAGGAAATCTATGAGAGTCCCTGAGTGGATTCAAAACAATTCTAGTACGGTGATTTGATAAATAGTAATCTAATTATATGATTCAATCATATAGTTTTTTCATTCAGGGAAGAAGTGGGAAGGGTATTCCTGGGAGTTGACATCCACTGTATCACCATGAATACGTTCAGTGCTTTTTGTGAGGAAGGATGGGTAAAAAGCACACACGTTATTTTCAACCCATTGTAAATTTCCATGTATGATAAAGGTTGGGTCATCTATATAAGTTTTTTCAGATAATATTTTATTAGAGATGTGAGTGTGGATCAAAACAACACATAATTTATAAAGTTGTGGAGTTATCCCTCTGTATACTTATAATTAGAGATCCATTAGCTGTTATAGATGAGGAAGAGGATGTGGTATCCCAATGAATTGGTGGAAGTAAAACTAAGAGTCAACAAAACATGGGAGTGACACTAGATCCTAGGATAGAGGGGTGATCCAGATGCATTCTATAAAATCAGCTCAATTCGATTTTGAAACATGACCTTCCAACCATATGTGTACTATTATTGTATAATCAACCATAAAAATAGTTTTTTATAGAAGATAATAGCATTAATTTTTATCTAATCTTTTATCATGTGGGTTAGGTTTTTATATAGATTGAAAATATAGACCAATGACCATAGGAAACCCATTGGGAGTGTATTCCATGGAAATTGACAATTTTAAGACGTGTTCTCTGGAAAAAGGTGGATATCATTTATTTGGTTACAATTTTGGATGAAAATGATAGAATTCTATTTTATTCATTTTATAGTTTGTCCAGTTATATACTAGGCTTGTAAAGATTATTATCATGGGATAATAACATTTTTATTATTCACTGTAGTTAACTACACAATCTAGGGGGTATGGGATCTTTATGTTGGTCATGCTAGACAATTTCATTTTAGATTTTATTGTCTCATTCCTCAAAATGTAAGCCCTATTTTGGATGATGGAGGAATGAAATAGTATTCTTTTCCTCTTGTTATAGACATATTTTTTCATGTTTCTCAAGGATATTTCTATGTCTTACCACATAATTGAGATATTGAGTTCATGCTCAAGTTGGTGCTGGGACCAAATCAAGCGTCTATTCCACATTATAAGATTGAACCAATATATATTATTTTTTTGATGTTCTAGTGGGATGAACACGAATATAATGTAATATTATGCCTATTGTATCTCCATTGGGTTTTCATGATCTTTTATCCAAGATGGATGATTAGAGCTTGTGCTTATGTGTGGGTTATCAGAGAATAAACTAGATTACATGCCAGAACATGTATATCCTTTGATTTATTTAATATCTATTAGATTGGATGAGAAGTTCTATGATATTCTCTAAAATTGATTTGAAATCAGGATATGACTTGTTAATGTTGAGACCATCTGAGTTTTCTAGGATGGTGTTCAGAAATAGGTATTGATTGTATAAGTTAAAAATGATGACTTTTGGTTTGTTGAATTCAAAAAAGATATTCAAGTAATTGATTAATTAGATCATTCTTTATATTCTAGATCAGTTTTTGGTATTTTGTTTTATTATATAATTCGTATTCCCTTATTCAGTAGATGATCATTTCAAACATATTTACATCATAATATGTACACAATGAGAGTATATAATTTTCACCCCGATATCCAAATGTATTTTAAATATTGATATATTTCACTTCATGAGTAATTTTATCTAAAGAGATGGAGTGTTAGAGGATCAAATGAAGGTTCCATCAATCATATCATGAGAGATACCCAATAATGTCTTCATGTTCTAATGTTATATTATTATAGATGGTTATAAAAAGTGATTTATCAAAGATATTTTCCATCTAGAATAAACTATGATTGGGATAACCATGAAATGGATAAAATTTTTTTGTGAGATTCTATTGAGAGATATTTTTAGGATATAAAGATTATCCTAGCCTTAGTAGAAATACAATCATTTCCAGAGCCCAGTAATTCATATAATATGTATTATGATTCATCCAAAGATAGAAAAAGTGTTGTTATGATGTAAGAGGACTGTGTGGTCTCTTCTATTTCGTTATAGGTGAGAATTATGAGATGAATTATCATACTAATATCTTTGGTTTTTTGTGGTGGTAGGTGGCTTGAGATGATGAAGGAAATATCTTTTTAGAAAGAGGTTTTTTTTATCGGGACCAAATGAGACATATGTTCATATGTTCATAGGAAGACAAGACCCTTTCAATTAGAATATTTGTTTAGTTTTTTCAATCTTTTGAAAATGATATGGATTACACATTGGGCATGTGGTCATTTTTTACGCATTTCCTCATAAGATATAAAAAGTGATGGTGCATGAATCCTGCAATAATCAGTAGATGATGGAACTATTTCTAGATATTATTAAAGATGTTCTGGGGTCCTAGTGATGAGTATTTATGAAATAAATTTTTTTTATATTGGTGCTTAATGACCTTATCAAGACATATCAACTATCTAGTCCATAGGACATTGATTTGATGGAAATCATATATAGTGAGTAACCACCAATATGACAGTCTCTAGAGGGTAATGACATTATTCTATATCATTTCCTAGTATGGGTGCCTATTTGTTTTCATGAGGAGAAGATCAGAGTGTTTTGTGATTCTAGATAGAAGATATTTTTAAAAAAAAACTTTTATGAGAACCTCCATAGATATTACTAATGTCCAGGTGTAAAGAAGTATATAGTCTTATTTCGGGAAATATGTTTCGCATGTTATCATTTGAATTCTGAGCATGAGAGGCCTACTGTGATATTGTAGCCTCTATCAATTATACATTACAATATGGATGATTTAACTATATATTTTTTTATAAGATTACCATGGACAAAATAAAATAATGAAAATGTTTTGTTGATTTGGTATCAACTAGTGAAGGTTTCCCAATTCTTACATATCAGGGAAACATTGACGATTGATGATCTGGGTATTATTTAAATGCATGAGATTGTTTATTTGGAGTGTGTTTCGAGGAAAATTTTTTCAAATCAATATCTCTGTTCCAATACATGGTTCTGGATGGTATTTAGAAGTCTCTTTGGTCACAGCTTCATATGATCACAAACAATCATCCATAGAATGATGATCAATCAATTTGAACTATTCAGATTATAAGGATATGTTACAAGCCTTTATTTTTGATAATGGTGGATTATTAGAGTAGCATATGGGGATTGAGGATTCTTTGTATAATAATAGATTCTAGGAATTGATCCAAAATCTAATATTTCAAGGATTTGTATGTTATACCATGTTTTTAAACAATTTAATGGTTGGATAATGGAATGTTTGGAATTTGTTGCACCATGTTTCAAGTATGAGACATCTGAGTATGTTCAGTTGATTAATACATTAGTTTTAACCCTAAAAGAAGGTTGAAATCATACACTGGGCATCAATCAGGACCTATGCAGTTTTAGGTTGTTCCAAGTGGTTTTCTTTTTGTGTCACTAATGTTAGGTTAACACAATATGAGAAAACAATATAATTTAGTTTCCATGTTATTCAGATTGTTTGAGATGGTGGAAATTGTCTATATAGGGGCATATCAATTATCTTTTGCACAATTCTAAAGTTCTAGGGATGATTTGTTTCATTTATTAAATATTTAGAGATATCATCAGCACACATCACATTTGGCAGACATTGATGAGGTTTTGATTTGTGTGGAATCATCCTTTAGGGAGAAATAGATGTAGATTTTAATCTATAGTGGGATGTATCTTTAGAGAAATAACATAACAATAGTCCAACTTTAGTGTCAACAATTTTGTGTTCAAGGGATGACATGTGGGAGGGAATATGGTATAAAAACGTAGTATTCAGAGTTGTTCACTGAGATTCCATAGTGATGCTTGGATATGGTTAGGAAAAATGGTTATATAATGGGGGACTGTAGGATCCTGGCTTTTTTTTAATGTCAGTCTTTTAGATTTTTATTGGGACTCTTTCATATGAGTTTTTGAGCTTCCTTAAATCATGCAATTCAGGTCCCTTTTTGTGTATTGAGTGGTGTTTGCTAGAAAGTATCATTCTGTGAACAAATACATGATGTGTAAAAGTCTAATGGAGATGTCATAATTAGTTTTAGGGTGTGACAATGATACACATAATATATTTTTAATGGTATTGTATTTATTAGGATCAGAGTTTTTAAGGCCACACATGGTATATATTCTTTTTCTAATTTTCTTCCATCCATACTATATTCATACCTAGAAGACTCCCAATAACATTGATGCACTTTAATCACTTTTGAATATTTTTATTTTTCATTTTATTCTGATGGTCTGTATTGATTTTAGTTTCACCTTTCTTCGATTTCTATTGGGTTTGCTTGTTGAATCTATTGGGGATATTTTATTTCGGAGTGGATCATGGACCTTTCCCATATGGGTTCTTCTTGTAATCATCTAAACCTTATTTAACATTGTTTTTAATTATTTTATCTGTCTCATGTATCACTTTTTAGAGGTTTGAGGTGTAAAGTTTATCCCCATTTCCAGATTTATTTATCTATAGTTTGGGTGATATTAATTATTATCGCAAAACATTGTGTAGAAATTAAATTTAATTAGGAAAGACCTATTAAATAATAATCACCTTTATTAAATATTTCAATGGATCTTTTTGTGTCTATGTTAATATATACTGAGACTTGTGGACACTTAATTTCCATGCATACCATAGACCCTGTTGAGACCTTGTCAGCATGACATTAGATCATGGTGATAAATAGGAAAAAAGTTTTGATTCTTCACAAAGAATTTAGAAATTTTAGGACATGAAAAAGGTAAATGATAAAGGTAGAATAACCTTGGATAATATTGGTTTATTAATATTTTAATAAACAACATGTTAAAATATATATTAAACGAGTTTTATATAATTTTGATTTACATATATTACAGAAAATAATTCAGTAACATGGACGATAATTTGATAAATTAATTAGTGTTTATTATGATAATATATATTGTATGTGTTCCATTTTTCAAGTTATTTTTATTGGATTGTTATTTTTTTTATGTAAAAATGATTAGGTCAAAACCCGAGGGTTGATTCACTGAGTCATGTTGAGTTTTTCTTGATATGGATCATGTTTTATGTTGGTATTTGGGGGAATCATGAATTATTGCATTCCAAATGATGACTATGAGCATAGGTGCATGATTTCCAAGTGTTTAGTATAATAATATAATTTATGTGTGAGGACTATATTCATTGCATCTGGATGCCTGATCTTGAGATTTAAGAAATCCATTGGGAATTATTCTTTTTTTATAATTTTCTATTTTGTGGGATTCAAACTTGATTAGAGATGTTTCCACAAATTATGTGGTTCTCCATGATATTTTAGGATCTATCCATGGATAAATATATCTATGATGGTGTGAAATCATGTTTTTTCCTGGCCTCAGGTGTAAAAAAAGAAAGTCAACATGTATATTTTATGTGTAGTATAAATTTATTAATTGTATACCATTCAATTCACGTTATATCATGAAAAAATATCATCATGGATTAATCTAGACATGGTAGTGTTTAACTACTAAGTATTACCCACACACTAGATGGGTCACCATATAATAAAAGAAATATTTACAGTATGATGGTTTAGACAAGGGAAGGTGATCATGTTGTTGATTTGGGGGCATTCTTTATTTGTTGGAGCACAGAGAAAATACTGACATGAGGATCTAGACAATTATTTTGGGATTATAATTTGATTTTTATTAGTCTTTATATGTATGAATTTCATATTTTCATTTAGATACACTATTTATTACAAAAATATTCCTTATTTATTTTTTCTTCTATTTTTCAATTCTGAATATTAGATGCCTAATTATTTATTCATATTGTTAAATTTAATTCATCTACTATTATATTATTTTCTACATTAAATTTTACACATTACAAATGGGTGTGTACTCCATGCCATCTTATTTAGACACATACCATTAGTCTGCAACTTATGACAAACTAGGAGGTAGTCTTGATGTTATGTAGCCAACTAACTCCATCACATTAGTAAGAATTGTGTTGTGGGATTTATAAATATTCCTTAAAATCAAATAATTGAATTTATTAAATAATATATATTTATCATAATTTCCATAGGTAATAATTTAACATATAATATAGAACACCTTATGTAAAAATTATATACTGTCAAACTAGTGAATTTATCCATGAGAAATAAAATTAATATTTGAATGTAATTTGATCTCCAATGATCATTGAAATGTGAATATTTCAATGGAATGACAATTAATAAAAATATATACCATGAATATGAATTATAATATATTAAATAGTAAATATTATCATAAACCATCAATATAATGAAAAGAGATGGTTTCAATAAGAAACATTTCAAGTGCGGTGTATTTAAAATAAATGATTTTAATCATTGATGTATAGAAATTCAATTAATAGATCATTAAGAAAAACATTAAGGGACAATAATTTTCAATATATTTCTTTTTTTAAAATTATTAGTTTTAAAAATATTTTTAAAGTAAATTTATTTTAAAATAATGTTTGAAAATTATAATGTAACAATTAACACATTTACTATTTATGATTGTAGAAAATATCAAACATGTCATAAATATAAATATATATATAATTTTAACATTTTTTAATCCAATTGGTCCTTATTTAGAAAATGACAAATAACTACTGGCCATTTGTATTTCCAAAAATTTGTGATTGGAAAAACATTTTTTTAATAAACCATTGGGATAATTTGAAAAAAATTAAAAAAATGCTTTTAAGGATAAAATATATTTGACCGAAGAGAAAAATGACATCATATATCATAGAAAACATTTTATAATGATATTTAAGTACTAATTGGTGTTAAAAATTGTACTATTACTTAATACGTTCATTAATAACTATATTATAAGTATTAAAAATTGATTTATTATCAATTAATAAAATAATTTATGTCATTGGAAATTAAATATTAAACACTGCAGAATAAAATGAGATTTCGAAAAAAGAAATCACAATGACTGAAACATTAATGTAAGAACTATTCAATGAATAATTTATGTGTATCAAATGTAATAACAAGAAAAATTTGAAAATTTAACATTGTATAACCAAACAACATTTTAAAAAATAATCTTATAATACCAAAGTCATTGAATAAGTAATATAACCCAATGAAAGGAAATGATATTATGAAATTATTTGCAGCATGGAAACATTTATGTCAAATACAATTAGATGAATAAATTCAAATTGACAAAAAAATACTATTAAAAATTAATTAATAAGGTTATTAAATGACATAAGGGAAGTATATACCCCATATAAAATAAATTAGGTCCATATGAGTTCAATACTCCTTATGAAGGGAAATTGTGTGAAGCCCCTTACCCCATAATTCAATTTTTTTACATAATTTTAAATCTCATTTAAATATTTTATGTATGTAATTAATTTTTACCAGAAAAATATACATATTTATAATATCATATATATTCTTATTGTAATATCATATCTCCCATTCTTGGATAACGATTCATTATTTTCATTGTTGTAGGTGTTAATTGCCTTTTTTCCACTGCTTTTTCCTTGAATATAACTATTATTACAAAAATATATAGTCCCTTTATAGCCAAATTGATATGAATTTTATAAATATAATTTTTTGATAGTTCAATATTTAGAATCATTATTTAAAATTGAAGATTTATAAAGGATCATATCACTTCTTGATGATGGTAGAATTTTTGAAATAAAAGTGATGTTATCATTTTTTTAATTGGATAAATGGTAATGAAATCAGTTATATATCAAATTTATTAAAACAAATAAAATTTCATATATATGAAATATATTCAATAATCTTATCTATATTACCTTCCATGTAATTCTTACATGAAAAATGAATCACATCGCTTCACAAGGTGGTCGTCTGTTGTAGACATGATCGACATTATAATATATTAAACGGAATAGAACAGAAAACAGTATTTGTTATATTAAAACCCCAAAATAAAAATATTATCATAAATATAATTTATTATTTATAAATATATCATTATACCTATCCCGTTAGGATGGTTATTGAAATGAAATTTCTTCAGCACAGAGGGAGGTAGTCTTCCGTCAACCAAACCACCAATTTCATTTCAAATTTTATTGAAGATGAAATGACTATAGGTTTTTCCATTTTCATAATATAAAATAATTACAAGGACTATATTTATTTTATTATTAAATATTTTTTAAAAAATCAATTAAATGTGGACGAATAAGAAATTTTTTTATGTACATTACATCCCATTCAGACATCTTCTTTATAATTTTAAAAAGAAACTTCATTGTTTTTATTTATTAATAAAACCAAGGGATTTAGGATGTTTAGAGTGGATTAATGATAATGTTTTTATAATCTGACTGATCTATGTGAATCTATTTTTTTGAATTGGGGAGGATATGGATTGGCCTTTTATATGTTAGTGAGATGATTCAAACAGATTTTTTTTTCAAAATTATCAATTACACCCACATTTTTTAATGAAAAAATTATTAATAATGAGACATTTATGATAAATAGATGTTATATATTTAAAATACCCCCAATATATTGGTGTTAGAGAAGTATTTCGGTCATTTTAAAACATAAATTTATAATATAACCCCTATAAATCAAGTTTTTCATTAACCACAATAATTATTTTTCACTAATTTTTTATTCCTAGTAGTAATTTTTTTTTTAATTAATAGGTATTATAAATTAATCTGATTACAAATATGGAATCAATGGGTTCATATTAAATTTATAGATGTGTAAAAATATTACCTAAAATTATATTCATAGATGCAATGAAAATGTAGGTTTCAAATTTTTTCTATAAGTATTAAATTTATAAATAATTAAATTCAAAAATTAATTCATTCCAATAAACTAAATAAGATAAAATGTAATATAATTGAACAAATTTATCATTGAAAAATAATTTTAATATAAATTATCCTTTTATAAATATTTAATTTAATATTATGTTTTCCATTAAAATTATTATTTTTCATTGTTCATAAAAAATCATTTTTATCATAAAAATTCCAATACTTCATGTGAATATATATTTTTATATGTTGATTTAATAAATTATTTTTATGTTTAATCAATAAATGTTTAAATAATTTCCAAAAATTAAATTGAATTATGTTCATATTACACAACTAAATCATCTTTTTTTAGATAATTAGGGTTTTAAAAAATTTAATTTAATTTTAAATTTTTTTAGTTAATTTCATACCAATATATAACTATAATTTTCATAATTTATTTAGTAATAGTCATAAAAATAAATTTAATATCTACATTATAACAATATACAAAAATATAATTCATTTAGATGTAGGGGTGTGTGTTCCACATTCTTTCGAAATGCTCTAATTTATCTAAAATGAATTGATACATTATGTATTGGGGTGTTACATTCTCATATATGATTATTGTTTTATGTCATATACAATGTGTGAAAAATTATTCTTATATAAAAATATCATTGTGCTATATTCTACCAATGTTCTATAGATTTGAACCTTTCTATTTAAACATGGTCTCACAAATGAATGGTATTAAATTTGGAAATACTGTTTCTAATAACCTACATTGTAGATGGGGTAATAAAATTTCCTCTCAAAAAGTGTGAATGGGGAATGTGGCGGTCATCAGAATAAAACATTACTAGATATCTATGCTATGGAAAATAAGTTGGATTTGATAATATGTACATGGAATATAAGTGTAAATAATTATAGTGAGTGATAGAGGTCATTGAAAACATGAAAATGAATGATCAATGGAATGTTATGGGCATAAAAATCATAAATATATACTAATTTAATATACTATTTTATTAATCATTAACGAATTTATTATGATAAAATTATTTATTCAAGATCATTTTCCAACAGTTAATGAAATATATTAATATATACTATTATAAAATAACATACTTACATTACATTCTTTGTATTTAATAATAGTAATTTCATCCATTTGTAGTGCTTATATTAAAATCAACACAATATATTAATCGATGAAATAAAAATACAAAGTGTATTCTTTAGGGATAAAAACACTAAAATACATTATTAATAAAACATAATATCTCTAAAATAGTGAAATTATATCTATACATCATCAATAATTATCCATAAAAAATATAGTTAGCATAAGTTAATAAATATTTAAGAACCCAGTTTTTGTTGCGAAACACTTTGGAATATTCTTGATGATATTCCAGAGCAGCGCATTCAGACGACGTGCTATTCTGAGCCTCGGTGTGGCCGAAATTAAGTTTTCAGTGCGTTTACACTGGGAACGGAAAATAAATGGGATAACTCCTAAACAGTGATCTAGATCTGGGATCCGAGTGTACGGATGGGTCTGGAATGGCGTGTTTACCCTTGGAATGACATAAAGTATGTCATCGCTGTATGTTTGGACCCCTCGCTCGCTTTCGGAATGCTAAACAGATAAATTAATTAATTAATTTATTCGTTTAATTGTTAAACTCTATTATCTCTTAAACGGTGGCTCAGATTGGATAACTGAGGGCACCGTTGAGATCGGAATGTGCCGTTTACCCTAGGAGTGGGATAAGTTTTTCGGGCACGGGCCGTCTGTGAAAAATGGCCCTAGTGGTGTTTTCATAATTTGGCGGCCCTAGGGGAGGCATGACCTCGACCCTGTCGAGAGTTTCGGATGCAGGAAATTTTTGAGGTTTAAAATTAATTAAGTATTTAATTAATTAATTTTCTTTAAATAAGCCCTCACCCCCACTCCACCCCTTTTCCCATTTCTCTGGAAGAAGGAACACACCAAGGAAGCTTATTCCCCTCCTCCCCTCTCCATCCTAACCAAGACATGGCGGTCGATGGATCATCGCGAAGCTTCGGGCAAAGCCCCGTGAGGTAGGATATTGTTCGTTTTTGTTTTCCGGCACACTTTTGCCCAAAGTTTTGATTATCTAAATGCTTATTTAGTTTCAAGAAAATCCCATACCCTAGTAGTTCATATTTTGAGCTTTACATCACATATTACATATTCAAAATCCGAGTTATGAGAGAACCACAATCGATCGTCGATTATCTGGTGTTGAAGGGGGTTTCTGGCGGTTTTGGGGCAGCCCGGCTCAGCGGAGGCGGCGGCGCGCGGGTGGCTCCAGCGGCTGGCGATGGGGTTTCTCGACAGTAGTGTGGAGTAGAGGTCGGCGGTGCGGGTGTTCGGCGGAGGACTGGCCGAGAGGGAGGTGCTGGCAGCGGTGCGAGGCGATGCCGGCCGCACGAGGCGGTGACTCCAGGCGGCGAGGCCGAGCTGCCGGGGAGCGGCGACCGTAGGGTCGCGGCGCGCGACCCCCTCATGGGGACAAGACCCTAGAGACCTGGGTATTCGCGCAGAACAAGAGACCGGCCACATGCCGGTCAGTGTGCGGACCGCTGGTCAGCGGCTGGACCACGCGGTTGGACCGCCGCCCGGCCTAGAACGGCCGGACCGGCTGGTTCAGGCCAGTCCTGCCCAAGGGGCCTTGCCCCCTCAGTTTTTGGACGCCTGTATTTTCTGCTACGGGCGTCCGTTTTGCGTGCCATCTGCAGCGACGTGTTATTCGGACCGAAGGGAACATTTTGAGAGTGTTTTAGAAATTTTTAATTCCCAAAACGAGTGCCCTCGGAGGCACAACATGTCTTTAAGTGATTTGACGTTTCACCGGGGGTTCGTGTTTCGAGAGGCACAAATGAATCTGACGTCCGTTTTGAGCACCGTCAGTGGGGTTGGGACCCTGGCACTGGGGAAAAGCTTTCAAGGTTGGTTTCGAGTGTTGAAGTTGAGGTTAAGGTGTGGGCCCCACATCCCGTCTTTTAAGCTGCACGCAGCGTTTAGCAACTTTCTCATCGGGCGTCCGTGCGGGGTGTGTGAGCAGTTGATTCAGGATGTTTCATTGAGGGAATTGCAATGGCGCAATCCAACCGCTCTAATTCACCATGTTGGTGTGGGCCCCACGAGGTCCGTTTTGGTCATTGATGGTGGTTTTCCATCTCTATCACTGGGAAATCATTTTGGACAAGTGAATAGTCCATCGTGTGTACCCTTTTGAGAGAATCGCAATGGTACGATCTGTTGGCAGTGCTTTGGGACCTGGGTGCGGGTCCCGCGTGGTACCGCCCATGCGCGGGGATCCAGAACGTATCATTTTCTTTGGGTATCTGTTCCGCTCATGTGAGTAGTGCTTTTGATGGGTTTTTCAGATAGCATTGCGATGTTGCAGTTCACCCGACCTTTTTTTGGGGACGTGGTGTGGGTCCCACCCAACCCGACTATGGTGAATAGTACCTTTTTCACTGGGTATCCATTTTGGGCGGTTGAGTATTCAATCCTGTGTGTTCTTCCAAGGGGATCACAGTGGCATGATCCGTTTGTTATGTTTTGGGATCTAGGGGTGGGCCCCCACAGGTTTGGTTACGGTGAATTGTACCCTTTTCATCTCTTAACCATTTATGGCATGTGAGTAGTCTATCTCTCATGTTTTTCTGTTAACATTACAATTGTGTAATCTATTCAGGCAAAAAAGACTCATACACGATCTTATTAAATGTTGAAATGTAAAGGTGCCTCAGGGATGGTTCTTCTACTGTGTTTGTAGCAGACCCTTGGCATGTGATCACATGAACTCTCGTGTGAGTGAAGTAAAGCTTGAATAGATGTGGTTGGTCATGCCGTAGTTATTGAGGCAATAAGTTGGAGATATTACGTCACGAATTCACGCTGACGTTGGGTGATGTGTGACCGAGAGCCCTTGGGCTGAAAGTGAGGTATACTCTGGCAGTATATGGGAGCGCTTGGTTGTACATGTGGTTTGTTCCTGAGAAAGTTGTGCACTTGGTTGGGGTTGAATTGGGACCACAGGTCTTGTGGTCGCATGTGTGTGTCGTGTTCTTCCATGTGTACCTTTGAACTCTCACGACGTAGAGGGTCCCTCGGTTCTTTTTTGTTGACTAGCAGGGTTGAGTTTTTACCCCAGCTCTACGCTCAATGGTATAGATCAGCAGGGTTGAGTGGTTTCCCCTGGTCATGTTCTGGAGGCAGATGGTTGCGCGATACCCACTCTGTGTTTGGTTGACCAGTGTTGTACCATCTAGTAGAGATGGCCAGAGTAGTTCTGTGTTTACCCTCTAGTGGGGCTGCGCAGTGGGTTACTCATCGACTTCTCAGGGATTACCCTCTAGCAGAGAGTAGGATGTGGGTCACCCAACAACTCTTGAGGGTTTACCCTCCAGAAGGGCTGGGCAGTGGGTCACCCATTATCTTGTTTTAGGTCTACCCTCCAGTAGGGCTGGGTAGTGGGTCAGCCGTCGACTTCTTCCCGGTGTACCCTCCAGCAAGGCAGGGCAGTGGGTCGCATAAAGACTTATTCGAGGTTTACCATTCAGCAGGGCTGGGCAGTGGGTCTCCTGATGATGTATTACGGTTTACCCTCTACCAAGGCTTGGCAGTGGGTCACCCGTTGGTATTTCAGACTCTGTTCTTTATAATAGGATAGTTTGTGGCATCAATCCGTGATTATCGGAGCAGGACCCTTGGATGTACGGGTCAATGATGGAATTACCTTGTCTTTGAGGAGACCTCTCGACTGTGTGGCAGTGACGAGGCGTGGTTTGAGTTAACCCAGAACTCTCAAGTATGAGCGGCGCTTTCCCCCACCGAGATGAATCCTTGTGACACGACCTAAAACCGTGAGCGTGATTTAGTGCTTCCCAAAGAGGATAGTATTGAGGTGCGGTGGTTTGAGCCCCTTGACTTGTAGTTCGGGGAAGACGTGCGGGATGGTGGGAATCTACGGTGTTACTTGTAGGACTGTTGGCGACTCACTTTCTTGGGCTAAGCTAAGGGATGGAGATCCCCTTATGACCTTGTTTCGGGCTTCTGGTAGAGCATATGGATTTGTATAAACCCTGTTCTGGAATCCACTTCCTGGGTATAGTTTCCAACTCCTTGTGTTTGGACGAGTCTACTTAATTTCTCTTGTTGGGTTAAGCTGGACTCTTTACTGCACATTTAGTTGTACTCCTCTACTATTCCTTGTTTGCTCTGCTGCACACCCTTCGGTACCTCTTTTGTTACTCCATTGCGCCTTCGGGGTATCCTACGGAGTATTTTCTTAGTCACCCATGCATGGGATTTTCCCGCACTTGGTGTGCCCTTGCAGACGACGGACAGGTTGGTCGTGACTTCAGAGAAGCATAGGAGCTTGGGTGCATGGACCACGTTTAGTGGTTGGAGTCGGGTTCCAGGTGGGGGCCCTTCCAGCTGTTTGTTTTGGTTACCTGTTTCCGGGTTGTGGCACTTATTATTTGGGCGCATGTTTTTTCCCTTTTCCTTTTAGTTTACCTTCAGCATGTAATTTGTACTATTTAAAGGTCGATGCACATTTGTGGTTTATATACATCAGTTGTTATTTTAGTCTGCTTCTCTTTTATTTTACTCTACACTTTTGCAGTGAGTGTACTGCGTGTGTGTGTACAGGTGCTTAGCCAAAGGCCTTCCCGAGTTGTTGTGCCGTTAGCGCTAGTCGCTAGCCCCTGGACAATGGTGGTGGGCATGGGGTAGTTGCGGCTCGAGCCTGGGTAGTGTCAGGTCGTGAAAAAGTGGTATCAGAGCTCGTTTGTTCCTTGTGACGATGTTCGGATGTCCCTAAAATAAAAGGAATTGGTTGGGATATAGGGCAACAGGGTTAATGTGTCTCGAGAGCATCTATCAAACTAGGGAGTCTAGTGATGGTACGGCAGCCGACATATCCATTCACCAGGACCTTGATAACCCGCTTGTCGACATGGCATGTTGAGACACCTGTTGCAGGGAAAAATAGGTTTGTGCATCACATCGGATTGAGTCTTTGACTATTCTTATTGAGTGAGCTCCCCATCATTGTTATAAGTATATACATATATGCTCATCTGACCGCGACACTCCTTGATAATATTCAGGATGTCTCCACGAAGACAGCCATACAAGATACCAGCTTGGGTGTGTGACGACGACCCTGTGAGCTACAAGGCCTCAGTCCAAGACCCATCATGTGAGCTCTTTTTTTTGGGTGGGCCGATAGCAGCACCCCCACCTGTTGAGCAGCAGACATCTTTAGTAGAGCAGGCTGAGTTTGAGCGCAGTTTGAGTGCACTCCGTGAGTTCCTATAGTAGAGACCGCTGAGGTTCAGTGGTGAGCCAGGCCCTCGGGTAGTAGATGTTTGACAAGATGCAATGGTTCGCCTTTTCAGGCATGTGCAGACGATGGAAAATCATAGAGTGGCTTTTGCAGCTAACCTTTTTTGTGGAGCATCTCGGTGTTGGTGGAGTCTGGTGACTCAGTTTCTTAACGAGTCGTCGCTTTCATGGGGCAACTTTTAGTTGTTGTTCTGTGAGGAGTATTACCCCTCCAGCATGTAATCCACTCAAATTCAAGAGATCCTACAGTTTCAGCAGGGATGGATGATTGTGGCCGAGTACACTGCCAGTTTCGCAGACTGTGCATGCTTTTAGACAGACTTGGACACGATGGTAACATCCAAACGCGGAAGTTTGAGTAGGGTCTCTGCTGAGAGATTTGTGCTGTCATAGTTCCCTCGGTCATTTCCATATATACCAGGGTGCTAGGGCAGGTGCTGGTGATAGAGATCTTACTATCACGTTCTAGAGTTGGTGGTGGCAACAAGCACGTTAGAGCTGAGGCATATGTCGCAGCTAGTGGGCATCAGCAAGAAGAACCTCGACGCAGGTGGCTTTCTGACAACCGGACTTAGGGGCGTGGTCATACACCACATTGGTGCCGTAGGGCACTAGTGCGGCTCCGAGAGATTCGGTGCTATGCTTGCGATGGGCGAGGTCACCTGGCACGGGACTTGTCGACCAGGCATGCAGAGAGCTTTGGGCAGGTAGGAGGTGCACCACCACGACAGAGGCAGCGTCATGATCAGAGTAGTACCCATAGAGGTGGTTCTAGTAGAGAACCGGGAGGATCTTGTGGTGTAGGACGACCTTAAAATGTCATCCCATCACCACTAGGCGGTCCACGCCAGGCTCCTGGAGCTGACAGTTGGGACCGTAGATAGCCGCGAGCTTTTGATGTCAACGATTCTGTAGAGAATGAGGTGATAAGAGGTACACTCTACAACTCTTCTACTCTTTGAAGTAGAATTGTTAGACTCTATGTGTGTAATTCTTTCCTCATTTATCCTTGCTTGTGGTGTTACCAGGGTGGCGCGGGGCGTCAGTTTAACCTAGTGATTATATAAAAAAAGGTGTGTAGGACCTTTTTCTCTAGTCTATGGGGTCGACTCCTTCACATTTCGAGTGTGTAAGAGAGTCTTGTTTGGAAGACATCGACTATGGAATCTTGCATGACTAGATATCCTTGGGTGTTTTTCCGTATGGATATTCTGAAGGAGGGAATCACTGGACTTTGTTCCAGGTGCGGGTTGTAATTCCAGTCATTCCATGCGACGTGGAGGTTTGGCTGCGGATGGGAGCTACACCCAAGAGCCTTCGGGGCGTTTGAGAACATGCAAAGGGATGGCGAGGATCCCTACCTCCTTGCCCTAACCCCAAAGTCTGGAGTGGGTGCATGATGTCTCCCACGTGACTCACTCGAGAAGAGGTGTGTGTGATCCTATTCACGACATCGGCGAGGGTATACTTCGCGTGAATGGATCAATCATTTGGTTTTTGTGCGGCGGCGTAGAGTTGTTCATGAGTTGTTCTAGGTACGGAGGAGCCAGGTGCGGGCTGATTACCCTGAGTTGTTTTCCATGTTTTGCTTTTCGAGGATGAAAATCATGAAGGAGGGAATGATGTAAGAACCCAGTTTTTTCTGCAAATCCATTTGGAATATTCTTTATGATATTTGATAGCAGCATCTTCAGACGGCGTGAGATTCTGAGGCCCAGTGTGTCCAGAATTAAGTTTTCAGTGCGTTCACACTGGGAATGCCAAATAAATTGGTTAAATCCTAAACAGTGATCTGAATCAGATATCTGAGTGTACGGATGGGTCCGGAATGGGGTGTTTACCCTAGGAACGACATAAAGTATGTCGGCGCAGGATGTTTGGACCCCTCGCTCACTTTCGGAACGTTAAACAGATAAATTAATTAATTTATTTGTTTAATGGTTAAACTCCAATATCTCTTAAACGATGGATTAGATTGGAAACCCGAGGGAACCATTGAGTTTGGAATGTGCCATTTACCCTAGGAGAGGGATTAGTTTTGCGGGCGTAGGCCATCTATGAAAAATGGCCCCAGGGGTGTTTTCATAATTTGGAAACCTCAGGCGCTAAGTTTAATAACTTTTGAACGGGGTGGGTTAACCTTGACCCCATCGAGTGTTTCAGATGAGGGCAAATTTTGAGGTTTTAAATTAAATAATGATTTAATTAATTAATTTTCTTTAAATAATCCCTCACCCCACTCCACCCCTTTGCCCATTTCTCTGGAGGAATTAAAACACCAAGGAAGCTCATGCCCCTCCTCCCATATTCGTCCTCACCAAGGCGTGGTGGCCGCCGGATCGTCGCGAAGCTTCGGGCGAATCCCCGCGTGGTAGGATCTTGTTCGTTTTTTCCCCACACCCTTTCGCCAAAATTTTTCTTTGTCTAAATTTTAATTTAATTTCAAGAAAATCCCATAACTTAGTAGTTCGTATTTTGAGCTTTCCACCCCATTTTACAGATTCGAAATTAGAGTAACGAGTGAACCACAATCGATCTTCAAAGATTGGGTGTTGAAGGGGGTTTCCGGTGGTTTTGGGGCGGCCAGGCTTGGCGGAGGCGGCGGTGCGCAGGTGGCTCCAGTGGTTGGCGGTGGGGTTTCTTGGCAGTAGGGCAGAGCAGCAGTCAGCGGCGTGGGTGTTCAGCGGAGGACTGGGTGAGCGTGATCCACAGGTGCCAGCGCGAGGCGAAGCAGGCTGCGCGAGGCGGCGGCTCCAGGCGGCAAGGCAGAGCCGCGACGACTGCAGGGCCACAGTGCGCGACCCCTGCGTAGGGACAAGAGCTGCGAGACGTGGGTCTTCGCATGGAACAAGCGACCAGCCATAGGCCGGTTGGTGCACGAACCGCTGGTCAGCGGTTGGGCTGTGCGGTTGGACCGCGGCCCGGCCCAGAACGCCTGGACCGGCCGGTTAAGGCCGGTCCAGCCCAAAGGGCCTTACTCCCTCAGTTTACGGACGCCCGTATTTTCCGCTACATTTTCCGTTTTGCGTGCCATCTACAGCGACACATTCTTCGGACTGAGTGGAACGTTTTGAGATGATTTCAGGAATTTTAAATTAAGGAAATGAGTGGCCTCGGAGGCACTATGTGTCTTTAAGTGATTTGACGTTTTTCCGGGGGTTCATGTTTCGAGCGGCGCAGACGCATCCGACGTTCGTTTTGAGCACCGTCAGCGGCGTTGGGACCCTGGCACTAGGTCGAAGCATTCCAGGGTGTTTTCGGGCGTTGATGCCGAGTTTGAGGGGTGGGCACCAAGACATATCTTTTGAGCAGCGCGCAGCTTTTAGCAACTTTCTCATCGTGCGTCCGTTCGGGGTGTGTGAGCAGTCGATTGTGGATGTTTTTACAAGGGCTTTGCAATGGCGCAATCCGCCCACTCTAATTCGGCATGCAGGTGCGGGCCCTGTGAGGAATTTTTTGGGCATTTACAGTGTTTTTCCATCTCTATCACCGTTCAACTATTTTGGACAAGTGAATAGTCCATCTTGTGTACCTTTTCGAGAGGATCGTAACGGTGCAATCCATTGGCGGCGCTTGAAGACCGGAGTGCGGGTCCCGTGTGGTACCGCTCATGCACGGGGAGCCGAAACGTATCTTTTTCTCTAAATATCTGTTCCGATCAAGTGAGTAGTTCTTTTGACGGGTTTTTTCCGAGAGCATTGCGACGGTGCAGTTCACTTGACCTTTTTTCGGGGACGTGGTCTGGGTCCCACCCAACCCAGCTACGGTGAATAGTACCTTTTTCAAAAGGTATCCATTTTGGGCAGTTGAGTATTCAATCTCGTGTGTTTTTCCAAGGATATCGTAGAGGTGTGATCCGTTTGAATAGTTTCGAGATCTTGGGGTCGGTCCCACATGGGTTTGGTTAAGGTGAATAGTACATTTTTCATCGGTTAACCATTTCAGGTGAGTGAGTAGTCTATCTCATGTGTTTTTCCATTGGGATTACAATAATGTAATCTGTTTAGGAAAACGAAGACTCATACATGATCTTATTAAATATGGAAATGTTAAGGTGCCCCGGGGGAGGTTCTTCTATTGTGTTTGTAGCGGACCCTTGGTGTGTGATCACCTACACTCCTGTGTGGGTGAAGTAAAGCTTGAATATATGTGGTTGGTCATGCCCCATTCGTTGAGGTGTCAAGTTGGATATATTACGTCATGGCTTGACATTGACGTTGGGTGACATGTGCACGATAGCCCTGGGGCTGAATGTGAGGTATACTCTAGGAGTATAGGGGAGCCCATGGTGGAAGGTGTGGTTTGTACCTAAGATGGTTGTGCGCTTGGTTGGGGTTGAATTGGGGATACATGTCATGTGGGCCCCATGAGTGTGTCGTGTTCTTTCTGGCATACCTTTGACCTCTCGCGACGTAGAGGGTCCCTCGGTTCTGGTTTGTTGAATAGCGGGGTTGATTTTTCCCCCAGCTCTGTGCTCGATGGTTTATATCGGCAGGGTTGAGTAGTTTCCCCTGGTCTTGTTCCAGAGACAGATGGTTGCGGGATACCCACTCTATGTTCGATTGACCAGTGTTGTACCATCCTGTAGAGATGGCCAGAGCAGTTCTGGGTTTACCATCCATCGAGGCTGGGCAGTGGGCTACTCATCGACTTCTAAGGGTTTACCCTCTAGTAGAGACTAGGTAGTGGGTCACCCGTCGACTGTTGAGGGTCTACCCTCCTGTAGGGCTGGGCAGTGGGTCACCCGTTGTCTTGTTTCAGGTCTACCCTCTAGCAGGGCTGGGCAGTGGGTCGTATTTCGACTTGTTCAGGGTATACCCTCTAGCAGAGACTAGTCAGTGGGTCACCCGATGACTCTTGTGGGTCTACCCTCTAGCAGGGCTGGGTAGTGGGTCACCCGTCATCTTGTTCCGGGTTTACCCTCCAGTAGGGTTGGGTAGTGGGACACCCATCGATTTCTTCCAAGTCTACCCTCAAGCAAGGATGGGTAGTGGGTTGCTTGACGACTTATTCTAGGTTTACCCTCCCGAAGGGCGGGGCAGTGGGTCACCTGATATCTTATTATGAATTACCCATGAGCAAGGCTGGGCAGTGGTTCACCCATTGGTATTTCAGACATAGTCCTTTATTCTAGGATAGTTTGTGGATTTACTCTGTGATTACCGGAGCGGGACCCTTGGTTGTACGGGTCAGTGATGGAATGACCTTGTCTTTGAGGGGACCTCTCGACTTCGGGGTAGTGACGAGGCATGGTTTGACTTAAACCGGAACTCTCAAGTATGAGGGGTTCTTTCCCCCACCGAGACGTGTACTTGTGACGCGACCTAAAACCGTGTGGGGGAGACAGTTCCTCCGAAAGCGGATAGTGTCGAGGTGAAGTGGTTTGAGCCCCTTGACTTGTAGTTTGGGGCAGATGTGCTGGATGTTGGGCATTGATGGTGTTACTTCTGGGACTATTAGCGACTCACTTTCTTGTGATGAGCTATGGGATGGAGATCCCCTTATGACCTTGTTTTGAGATTCTTGTTGAGAATATGGATTTTTATATACCTTTTTCATGCACCCACTTCTTGGGATTTGTTACTCTCCATCTAGGTGAGGCGAAGACGCGTGGGGTATTCCATGTGCTTTCCGTGTCTAGAATCTCATGGTTGGACGAGTCTACTATCCTGCTATAGGTAGCGAAGACTCGACATGAATTTCATCTTCTCACCGTTTACAGCTCCTTGTGTTTGGACGAGTCTACTTTCTTTCTCTTGTTAGGTTGAGCTGGACTCTTTACTGCACTTTCAGTTGTATTAATCTACTATTCCCTGTTCTCTCTACTACTCAACCTTCGGTACCACCTTTGTTTCTCCGTCGAGCCTTCAGTGTATCCTAAAGAGTATTTTCTTACTCACCCCTTCTTGGGCTTTTCCAGCACTTGGTGTGCCCTTGTTGATGAAAGACAGGTTGGTCATGACTTCAAATGTGCTTAGGAGCTTGGGAGCTTGGACCGCGTGTGGTGGTCAGAGTCAGGTTCCAGGTGGGGGACCCTTCCAGCTATTTTTTTTGGTTACCTGTTACCTGGTTGTGGCACTTTTTGGTTGGGCGCATGTTTCGCCCCTTTTCTTTTTAGTTTACCATCAAATTGTACTTTGTACTGTTTAAAGGTTGATGGACATTTGTGGTTTATATATACTAATTGTTATTTTACTCTGCTGCACTTTTCATTTACTCTACACTTTTGTATTCAGTGTGTTTCATGTGTGTGTATAGGTGCTTAGGCAAAAGCCTCCCCGAGTTGTTGTTCCTTTAGCGCTGGTTTCCAGCCCTCGGCCTATGGGTACAGACTTGGGGTAGTTGCGGCTCGAGCCCGAGTGGGGTCAGGTCATGACAAAATATGACACATTAATATCTAAACCTTAGATATAACCCAACGTCTTCATCATTTAAATGTGTATTTGAAATAATCTGTGAAATAAATAATTACATGTCTTCAAGAACATCATGTAGGCCAATGGAAGTAATTAAACCACTATTTTCCTTTAGTTATTAGTTAAACATCATGTGCCTTGTCGAATGCTAGGAGTTTTCACCTAGCACACAAGTTGTCCATTTTCAAAAAACACACTAATATAATTCCAAAATCATTACAAATTATTAAAAATAGATAATTACCTGAACATAAAAGTTATTAAAATACTAAAAGTATGAAAATACATAAAATATATATAGAAATATTGTGTTTACTTTTCATAACTCTACTATTTATTAAAACATATACATAAACAATGTGTATTATTTCCACATGTGTTTCAAAAAGTATTAGAAGAATTAGTAAAATCATTCACATGAAACATAAAAAGGGCTGTTTAGGAATATAAACTTATAATCAATCTTAAAATCATGACCCATTATTGTATATTGATTTTATATTATAATAAAGGCATATATTCCTCTAAAATTTTAAAAAATCCATATATTTATCATGATTATTTTATCATATGTATAACAAATAAAAATAAATAAACATTATAAATATGGAATCTCCATAAAAGCATCATCCATTTTATTTCCACATAGGTCATTCATTGGCATAGGAGTTAACCAAAAAATAATGGAATTGGCATAGATAATTCCCATGTTACCCACATTTTAAAAAACAAAATATAAATGGATATCTTGGTTGAAATTTTTGTTCATCCATTATACTATTATTTTTTCATTTATAATTAATTTATTTTTACATTATTTTCCAATCATAAAACATTGTCTCATTCATTATGGACACATTTTTACCTGTATCATTCCAATTTTTTTAAAATAAGGATATTTATTATTATTTCTTCAATAGTCTTCAACACATATTCTATTAGCATACTATATATTTATATTATTTGGTGATTTAGAGAGTTGTATAAGGTATAATATGATATTCATAATTAATGAGAAATGATTAATCATAGTCATATTATAATTCAATCCAGTCAGAATCCCATTTGGTTTCACGTATTATGCACATTTCCCTTTATATTCAATGATCACATGATTTTTTTTGTTTTAATACATTATCTTAAACAAAAAAATCATAGTATGGTAAATAATAGAAATAAAGGGAAACCATAAAATTAGGTAGATTCACTAATATACTTTCAAAACCAAGACATGTTATTTCAAATCTAAAACACATTAGGTTTAAAAATGGTTATTCTATTTAAAAATCAATTCAAATCTGTCAAAATGGTTTTAATATAAAAATTAATTATACAAATTTTTTTTAGGAAGTGTCTATCTACATGCATATTAAGGCACATTTTACGTTCTAGGTAATTATCAAGACAAGACAAACACTGCTTTGTAGATTTATTACCTATAGGAAAATATGATGTAAAGAGATGACCATTTGTAGAATCCAGAAAGTGTAGTATTATCATGAAAAACCATATAATCTCAAACATTCCAAACCATTATGATATTATTCCCTATATTGTTACATAATATCCTAGCATTATGATTCCTAATCGACAATTAAATATTCCATGTTCCCAATGTTTATACAGAACATCCTCTAATACAAAGAAGAATTACCCTAATGTTATTTTCATAGTGTTAGTATCTTTATTATTATATTTTTATCTTATGTAAAGTATAACATCCTGATGGAATGAATATTTTAATTAACTTGGTAAACTATATACATACATGGGTCTTTCATTAATTATGTATAGAAAAGTTACAACATAATTTACATTATAGAATTTCAGTTTTACTCAAAAATATGTATTCATAATATTTATAGTTAATTTAATAGATTCCTAGGAAATGAAGAAAATATCTAAGAGATCAGATGCTCAAAATGAGTTATATAATTAGAAATCCATAATTAGTAGATCTAGAATAATAAATAATGAATAATCAATATGGAAGGGGATGTAACCAGAACTAACATTAATTGATTATCCTAGAGAAGATGTCTACTTTATTAAAAACAAATATGATAAGATGAGTGACATCATGAATTATCAAATAGTTTAGTTGTCTTATTAAACTAGATATATACTAGTGTCTTGCATTAAATATTAATGAAAAATTTATAACATATATTTTTATTAGAGAATCATTATTACCAATATAATATCTATTCATATCATTAATTATATAGTTATTGTATTCATAGGACTGAAGAAAATAACGATGGTCTTAGATGATCAGTATGATTTATGTAAAGTTTACTCTATCATGTGTAAATGAATAATAATCCATAAATCCTAATAAACACAAAGAAATAATTTTATAAGTAAAAAATTCCATTTAAATAAAATGACTATCATGAATCGATAATAAATAATCAATATGTAAAGGTAAATAACTAATAATATAGATTGTTCATTTAATGACTATTAATTCAAATGGATCCCATGAAAATATCAATGCAAAAATATCATGGATAACAATAAATGAATTATTAATGATGTAAATTTGTAATTATTTGACATCATGATCTTCAGAGTCATTATACCTCTATTTTTAATATCATTCACAAGACTCATTACATCTAAGAGGAAAAACATTTCAATACTAGGTTATTAAATCACATTATGATGCTACGAATTCATCAAGGAGAAATATAATTCTTGTACAACCCATAAATACATTTCAAATTCATTTCTCATTTATTTAAATAACAATTATTTTAATAAAAAAATGGTCCATATCATCAAATATCTATATCGAGAAAAGAATAAGAATATATTAATATTTAACCAGTTTGAAAATTAAAATTTAATATAGAAGTGATACATGGTTTATGAAATAAAAATATCCATGATATAAATATATAGGTAGGGGGAATTATTTTTTAATTATCAATGGAAATAAATATTTATAGATAATTTTAATGACTAGAAAAATAGATAAAGTTTGTGAATTCAAAAAATTATTTGGTAAAAAATATGATAAACCATCCATAGATGGAATAATTATTTTATTCATACATAATATCACCAGTGGTGTATAACAATCACAATGGGTTTATGTCATTGATTAAAAGTGATACCATAGAATTATATTCAAAAACATTCTTGAGGAGCATAAAATTTTAACATTAAAAATATATTTTTAAAACTAAAATATACCAAAATATTTTTTAATCCATTTCATTTTATTATAACCATCAATAATATATCTCAATATAAAAAAACTAATTTATCATAATGGTTGAAAATTTCATTCATGTATAGCACGTTAAAATAGTGATTGATTTCATATTTTGGGGTGAAAAAATGATCCCTTATTGGAATATGACATAAATATTCATTTTAAATTTATTTTAAAAAACTTAAACAATGGAAAAATGACATTATTCTATCATTTGGATAAATTTAAATTTATTTTTTAAACATTATTAGACCACATCGATTTATAATAATACTTATTTTCGACCCAATACTGTAAGGAAGTTTGTTTTTCACAAATAATGTTTTTAAATAATTTTAATCACCAATGAGGGGAAATTATTGTAAATATACATTAAAAAAATTTATAATAATAGTAGGAAAAATTAAATGGTTTTATTATTTAATGATTATATTTTTTATTTCAATATAAATTCAAGAATAAATTTTCTTGATTAAAATGGGATTTGTAAATGAACCCTCACAATGATCATAATGTTATAGTGCGAATTAAAAAATGAATATAATATTTTTATAAGAGTTAAATCCACATTAAATAATATTAAATAGATAACTAGGTAATAAAAATCTATTAAAGACATAATAATAATATATAAATGAAATCAATAATTAATATTACCGAATAAATGTAAACTGAGTTATGAAAATATTTAATACTTGGTATTTACTAAGAAAAAGATTATTGGATAAAATTATTGAAATATGTACATAAAATATAATGATATATTAATGAAATATTGTAATACATATGAAGATTTTAGTATATAGACTATATAAAAGTAATAATGTGCATACCATTAAAATATGTCATAATGAAGGGAAATCGAGATAATGTTTGTTGCCTCAATTTTTTTGGTTGAATGAGATTTAAAATCAGTTAGATTTTTTAAATCATTTTATTAATTTAAATGGGAATAATATTCATATTTATATTATAATATATTACCCTCATATAACATCTTATCTCCCATTCTCAATTTTTTTCCATATTCTCATTGTTTTGGGTGTGAATTTCAATTTTTATCATACATGATTTTTCATTAATGTTCTAGTTATAGAAAATTAAATAATTATATATTCTATAAAATGAAACATATTTCAAAAATAATTTTTTAGAAGATAATTTTTTACAATAATTATTGAAATTTTATCTAGGATAATGGATCACATCACTTTATGGAGATAATAGGTCTTGCGTACAGAGACATTATCATTCCCCTAAATGGTGAAAGGGTTAGGAATTGGGTGATATATTAATTATAAAATATTACTATAAATTAATATATGTCACAAATATTCATTAAATTTATTTATATTAACTTCCTTATAAATATTAAGTGAAAAACTAATCACATATCTTTACTAGGTGGTCGTTTTCCTTTCACACTAGAGACATTATATCATTTTAAAAAGAATAGATTTTTAGAAATAATATATGAAAAAAATTCCATATATATAATAATATAATAATTAACATATTAATGTTTTTAATTTATCTTTATATCTAACTATTTTAACTGGTGATGGATAATAATTTACATAAGTTCACGAGGGTGTTGTTCTCTATAAACTAAAACACTGGGTTGGTTTACCATTTGATAGAAAAAATATTTATATAGGTTATTTCATTAACATAATAAATTTATGCATTTTTCTTACTATGGTTGTTTTATATTCATGGTTTAATAATATATGAAGGATTCGGAAGAATATTCATTATAAAAATGTTTTTTTATGAACATTACATTTTCTTGAAAAACATTATTATGTTGGAACATAAAATATTCCTTGTATGGATTTATGATCACTAAAGGGTTTAGAATATTTTTTGGGGGATTAAGGATATTATTTTGGAATGTATTGGCTAACAAAAATATTTTTAGAATCATGAAGAGAGGATGTGAGGGGTTTCCTTTTTTAATTTTTGACAAAGACACATGTGGAATGTTTTGATCAAATTAAAAAACAAGAACTTTATTTTTCAAGAATCAAGAAAAAAATGTGGCATTTACAACCCTTGTAGGTTATAATATCTAAATAATACAATAAAAAGGGATTTTATGATTGAAGGTCATTTAAACAGTTATATATTATGATTAATCCCACATTAATATGTTTTTACAATAAATGTAGTAATTGATATTTTACATTTATTACTATTAAAAATAGTAAAAAAATAACTTCTTATTATTAGATATATAATTATCAGGATTCAAAATATGGAACCGATTTTTTCATATTCAATTCATTTATGTGGTCGAATCCAATTTTAAATTATACAACCAAATGGAAAAAAGATGGGTTTCAAAGTGAATCTTATCATAAGTATAAAATTATTTATATAAGTATATAAATTTCATATTTTTTCCAATAAATAAAATTAGATTAATTTTAATATAATTAAACTAGTAATACCTAAAAAAAATTAAAATAAAATTTAATATTGTAATTTATTGACAAAAATAGATGTTTTGAATAATGTTTTTTATTTTCCCCAATTAATTGAATCATTATTAATTTATAAAAAATCACTAAACACACTTTATGATAATATTTATATTATGATTCATTAAATAATTTTTATTTTCTCAAATAACTGATCTATAACTAGTAATAATAAATTTTAAATTAATCACACAAATCACGACTAAAATATAATTTAGAGAAATACAATTTTTTTCAGAAAACATTTATTTTTATTTTAAATGGTTCCTATTTTATTTCTATTGAAGTGATATCCATAATTTTCATACTGTAGGTAGTAATATTCATACCCATCAGTTTAATTTCTATCTTATATCTAGTATGATATATTATTGTTCATTTATACTTGTGGTTGTCTCATTCACAATATATTAAAAGGATAAGATTTATTTAAATTGAATTATATCATTAAGTATTGATGTATATCATTCTCATGTAAACGGTATTTCATGTCCTATATTATATAGAACATTATAATACTATTTCAAACTATTAGGGAGTTGACATCCACTGTGTGTTCTTCTGTGTAATGAATTCATCCGTAGTGTATATGAAAAAAATCATCATTGATTCAAAATTTTAAAGGAATTTAGATAACATAATAAGAATAAACTAAATAAATAATTCATTACAATCCAATAAACTAAAAACCACATGTATTATATAAAATATATTATCTTTTTTACAATTTTTAACGTCTTCTAATTTTCATGTCTAATTTTCGAGGGATAAGGTGATCCTTGGAAGTTCTTAAACACTCAAATATAATTTTTTAAAATAATTTTGGCATAATTTTATATTCCAATAATTTCTTCTATACCCGAGATATTGTATGTGGATGATTTTTGGTTGGATCTCATTATTGGATATAATCTGTTTGTTTAATTAAATGTAAATTAATAATTAATATAATCAAAAAATAAAAATAAATCTAAAATCCAAATATTTAATTACAAGAAGTTATTCATTTCATTTACATTCAAAAAAATCTCAATTGTAGTTTCATATATAAAAGTAAAAATACTACATTAATAATTAATTTTCATTCCCCGAAAATTAAATTACATGTTAGTAGTGATTTAAAATCATTAAATCATTTAGATTTCAATGATAAACATTTGTTCTAGTCTTATCTACAATCAGATATAACATATTTTATATAATAAGAAGATAAAAAATATATTAGTAATGACACTTCCTAATAATTTATAAAAAAAATGTTATCAAAAAAATTATTTTCAACAATAGAGTTATTTTCAATTTTTTCAAACTAATCTGATCACCAATGAAAATGAAACTATTTATCTAAGATTGCATTGCAATAATAGTGTAAAATTATTTTTAATTAACAAAACTTTAATTATAATAATCATCAAACTCAATTTATTACTATTGGTATTGACTATGATGAACTATTCATTTTGGTGAACACATGTGACCCCTATTATCAGTCCTATATTCATTGTCAACCCCAATGTTAGTAAAAGGAACATGTGCATAAGGGTTATGAGTTTCATCAACATAGATATAGGTATGTTCCTCCTTGAATCATGAGGTTATGCTCTTATTTGATCTTAAATCATCACGCAAATCATATTCACAAAAAATTGGATAAAATTTATACAAATCAAAATGTTTTATATACAATTAAATTTTAATTGATAAATGATCAAACAATAATTAATCAATGCTAAAGTTATTTTTAAACATATTTGATAAATTAATTTATAAATATGTAAACAAATTCATTGTGAGATGAAATGAGATATAATAAAAGAATAAATAAATAAATATACAAATATAACCCTTAAAAAAATATAATGAGCAATTTAACGATATACAACAAGTAAAATACAATCTAAAATAAGATTCTATTTAACCCATATGATATTATAGTTAACAATAACTTTAAAAAGAATAATTGAAATATGTATCTCATTATTTAGGAGTAAATTGTATTAAAATAATACTTTTATTTTTTTATAATAGAAAATTTAATATATAAAGAATAAAAGTATTAATTAAAAATATATACAACTCCAGTAGTTGCATAAAATGATGAATAATTTATAAATGATACTAACAAAAAAATAATAAATAAAATAATTTATATAATTTGTTAAAAATATTTCAATATGAATAAAATAATGTTGATATATCTTTAATTTTAAAAAATTTAATAATGCAAAAATGAAATAAATATATGATACCTATACTAATAATAAATTTATTTTTTGTTTGTTTTCCCATATTCATTCCCCAGTATCATTATATATGTCAAAAATGATGTTTATTAGGTGTTCATCAATATTCTCAATCCATATTTCCTTGGATGTTTGGATCTAACATAAATCAGTATTATCATCATGTATTCATTAATGAAAAACTGTATTATTTCAGTGTAAAATGAAATGAAACTACATATGTGAAGGATCAAGCACATAAAAAATGTGTTTCTCATTTTTATCATTTTAAAATAATATATATTTTTTTCAAATCCATTCATAATAACTAGTGTCATACATAATCAATTTTTTCAGAAAATAGTTTTACTGGCTACACATATTTAGTGAAACACTTGGACATAAAATTTATTGTAATCAATGTTACATATTTATTAACATAGTCCATAACATTCTTTTAATATAATCATTGTGATATTTAATTTTCAACATGAAAAAATGAATTTCATTTATAAACCACATTAAACTATAGTATTAAAATTAAAATATTTCATCTCAAAATTTTTTATAAAGTACTCATCTATTAATGTCATAGACAGTCCATGTTATCGAATTTAAAATTTTCCTCCCTCTTACCATATCAATATATTTGATGGACTTGATCTATAATAATAGGTTTCTTTAAAATGTGGGATTTTTGGTAATATTCATTCAATATTTATATATCATTATTTAGATTTATTTAATGAATCAATCCCTAAAGTACATCTATGTTAATTTTACATGGTAAACTATATACCTAAATTTGAATTTTATTAAAAATGTATACACTAATTAAAACAAATATCCTTCTTCTAAAAAAATAAAATTTAAGGATAATCACTAATCCATCTAGTGTATTCCACCATATCATTCATTTTTTGATTCTAGGATTCGTGGGGAATCAAACATAATAAGGGAAAGTTCAAAATGATCATTATCGAAAAAATTTGTTGAGGAATTAATGAATCAATATGGATAGTTAATATGTATAGATAAATAACATAACAATAATTCCATTTATTAAATAAACTGAATAAAAGTACCTAAGAAATATAGAATGTTAAAAACAGGAATCAAATTTAATTCAAATAACCAGATGATGAAAAATATATATGTTAATGTATATAACTAAAACAAATTCTATTAATCAATGAACTGAAAAGAAATGTATCCATAGATATGTTGACGGAAAATCTCATGGATGAAGAACAACTGAAACTATTAAGAGGGAAATTTTATTCTTTATGGACGTCATATATCCAGAAACGAAAACCTATTACTATTAACAACATTCATATGATGGTTTTAATCTATGGGTAAAAACACATTTTCACAATTATTCGTCTCATGAGAACCAGTCGATGCATCAAGGACCTATATACATTCCTAGCTCTACCCTTCATTTCCAATCCAAATAATTCATCTTATTGAATAATCAAAATTACTAATATGCCTAATAAAATAACTATATTTAATGATATATAGATATATATCAATAATTTCTTAATTAATCAAATAATATTCAATGTACATACTATATGTAAAATATTAGATTCTTTATGTTATAGTAATATCCATGAAATAATGAAATGGATAATAAAGGGAAATTGAATGTCCAATGATCAAGGGAAATTGAATACATCATGGGAACCAAAAAAATCAAAGAAGTGAATTTTAATATTATCCTTCATTACATCAATAATAAACCTTTTAGTGGATGAAAATGGATTGTATCATTATAATAATCCCAGGTGGAGTAAAATAGATGTTGTTGTCGTTTCTGAAATAAAAGATTAACATTTAAAAATATTCTTGACTAAAATATTATTTTATTTAGAAAAAACTATTAATAAAATTATTATATAAAATTAACCTTGCAAAATTTTAAATGTCAGATTTAATAAAATGATGGCGGGTGAATCCATACATGTCATACGCAGTAAAAATAAAATTCCTTTTGTACGAAAAAGGTTTGAAAATTCCACATTATAAAACCAAAATTAGAGTCTTTTGAAACTTTGGTAAAAGTAAAAATTGTGAAAAAAATCATTACTAACTTATTTAAAACATTTTGGAGAACCTTATAATAAAACATGATTTTTAGAATAAAACAGGTTCTCCCACTAAATGGATGTATAAAGTCAGGATTTCGGAAAAATATTATCCAAAAGCATATTTTTAACAAAGAGTTGAAAATGGTAATAACACTTGAAAATTGTCAGGAACAACCAGAGGATAATGAATGGTTTTATTAAAAAATACTTATATAATTTTCATAAATTAAAATTCCATTGAGAGATCAATAAAATTAACCTTTTGTTAAATAATATGTATACATTCCAATGTGTCTCAAACCACATTGAACATTTTTTAAATCATAAAACTCATCAATGAATAATATGGAACCAAATAATTAAATACCCTGATATAAAAATTAATTAATGATAAAATATAAAAATGGAATGAGGTACACCACATAAAATATTATTTAGTGAACATGATAATTTTCTCACCGATTTAAACATGTGAGATGAGATACCCTTAACAATGTGGAAACAAATGAATTAGAAAACCTGAAGGTATTAATCCTTAAGAAACAATTAAATTCAATAAAGATCATAGGGTTCCAAATCATATATTTCAATTTTTTAATAATTACATAATATATATGAAATTAGTTGTATAATAATAACATAACCCTCATATAATGAAAATGAGACAAAAAACCCTTACATTGTTTTTTGTTTCGAGTCAACGTCCTTTAACATTATGTATAATAATTTTTGTTAATTTTCATCTTTCATCGGAACATTTTACATTTATATAATTACTTTTATTTTACATATTACCATTTTATGTACAAATACTCAAACAAATAATTTTACATTGGGTTTTTTTGACCAAATTCATCTTATGTGTCAAAAACTACTATTGCTAAAGCATGGTCAAATGGGATATTATATAACATCTTACTAATGATAAAAATGACGTAATTATCATTTTTAAGATAAATTATAATTTTAAAATCAATCCTTAAATATTGTTATGAAAACATGAATATGTTACAAAAAAAGAGATGGTATGTTGTATGTATGCATGAGTAATAGTTCCATATTTTAATAATCATTGTGGGAAGAAGGTTAGACACAAAATTATTTCCATAATTATCATTATATACTAAATATAATATTATTTAATTATATATAGTTTTATATATAAGTATGTGTTGTAAATGGAATCACATCATGTTGAGGAGGCGGTAATGTACACGTCCACGAATGATGCCATCTCTTTATATATGTGTGAAGGTGTAATATAGAAATATATATATAATTATATATATATATATGTGTATATATTTATATCCATAAAGGTAATTATTTCATTAATATCATATAAGTGTTTTGTTGTATGATATGTTTAATTATAATCATCATTTATATATTTATTGAATCATGTGAACGAATCACATTGCTTTGAGGGGACGATAGTCCACACATTCTCAAATAATGTTAACGTATGAATATTAAATATAAAGTATTAATTTTATGTATTATAAAATTCTTACATAAGTATAGAGACACAAAACATAACATATATAACTTATAATTTTTTTACAACATAATGGTCACGATGAGAGGGGGTAATTTATGAATGAACAATCATGGTTTCACGATTAAGTAGTTCTCCATCCACAGAAACATTATGTTCATTTCCCATTAGATGGTGGTGTGTGTAAGTGTTGGTTAAAAAACCATAAAACCAACATACTACCATATTAAGGATATTGGTGTTGCTATAAAAGAACTAAATAAATTAATTTTAGGGGATGGATAATTGAAATGAAACTATAGAGATTGAGAAATGAAATCACCTTTTAATTAGTTACCTTATTTTGGTTTGAATGAAAAAGCATTATTAAAAGGGTTTCAGCCCAAAAAAAATGCATCTAGGTATATTTGAGGAATTACAATAGACATTTTCGGTTGTTCATGGATGGCATTAAGAGTTTTGAGAAGGGTGATAAATGGGTAGAGGTGGTGGTGTTTTAACTGGAAGAAAAAGCACTCACTTGGTATTTTTGAAAATTAGTTAGGTGTACATATGATCTAACATAATGAAGTCATAATTAGTCAAAAAAATTCAATAATGGAAGGTTAATGACAAAATTATGTACATTCACGGGGTTTTGGACATGTGGATAGTTCATTTGGTCCCTTATTTTAACAGTTTTTTCCTTTATAAAGCATAGTTTTTCCTCAATACATGTAATTGATTTTAATCACTGTCACTTATTGTTTTGTTAAGAAACGATGTTGGTATCACTATAAATTATAAATTATGATAAATCAAAATATAGAATCCCTTTTTTCAAATGTAAAATACATATGTGGCATAAATTGAATTTAAATTATTCCCATGCACAGGATGACAATGCTAGTATTTAATGTAATAACGTCTGAATGTTTTCTATGTTTTTATAATAAATTTAAAAGAAGAATTTATCCCAAAAAAAGTAATGATATCAATTTATAAATATATTATCTAATTAAACTTTATAAAAAATTAAAATTATAATTTAAAATTATAAATTAATTATATGTAAAAGCAATTATGAACAAAAATTTAGTATTTTTAGTTATTCATTAAAAATGAATCATTACAAAAATTTTACATAAATTCATCCAATGATAATTTATATTTTTATATTCGAAATATTTATATTATTTAGACATATTATATCAATTATAGTGAAAAAATTGGATTTAAAATAGGTTCGTCATTAAAATGAGGTAAATATACTTGTATGAAAAATATTGGGTTTTAAATGTGAAATTGTGGTTGTTCTTATCATTTTTACATCAAACCAAATGGATGAATATAAAAAATATTTTATTGAATATATAAAATATATATTCCAATAACATAATTATCTTATTGTAAATATTTTAATTTATTATGATAAATAGATTCATGATAAAAAAATATGTTTAACTAAAAAAATTATATTTATATTCAATTGGCTAATATATTCATTATTAATTAATTATTGACCTATGAATTAATCATATATTATTATAAATCAAATATTTTCATAAGTTAGTTAATACAATTAATAACCACTAACATAACATCTAGTTTATATAATATAATATTAAATATTAATATTTTAATAATACAATGTAATTTAGTGAAACACTCCCTTGTGTGTAACGTAAACATTCATGGAAGGTTTATCTTGTTTTTCACACAAGATATCATGGAAAGTCATTATGGAATGTAATCAACGATATCATTGAAGGTATCTATTATATATAACTGAATATAACTCAGTTTTAATTCATTAAAATATATATATGATCGATTTTAAAATTATAAAATATTATAATCTACCAGGATATTAACATATGCACTTGGTGTCACGTGTCATACATGATATTGAACACAAAGTTCAACCATATGTTTTTCAGAGATTCACATTCTCCCCACCGTATATATATATATATATTCTATCAATTTAAACTTAGTAATGGTGATATATTTCATAATCATTCCTATATGTAGTCCAACATTTTGAAGGCATTTCTTAAAACATCTTCTAGAAAAAAGATATTCTGATCTAAAGTGTTCGTATAGGATACCATGTAACAATCTTTATAGGTAAGAAAAAATTAGTTGAATGTAATGATATTTGATTGGAATAAACGAAGTATATATTTATAGAGATTTAAGATTTCATTAATAAAAAATAACTGAATAATAAATCGAATGTTTATGGCCACCAAGAAATAAATCATTGATGATTTATAAGGTCATTGGTTCAACAGAAATTAATATATTAGGAAATTTTTTTATCTCAATATAATTTTACTAATGCTAGATAATTCTTGTACATACCCTAAATATAAAAAAACATTCTCACATTATAGGTTTCAATATAATATGATGAATTTTAACATTTTTTGGTGATTTTTTCAAATTCTAATTCACCCCTTTAATCCTAAATAAATTAATTACCAAAAATAAAGTTTTTATTCCTGATGAAGTTAAAATATATATTAATTATTATTATGGAATTTAAAAGAGTGAAAACTCTTAATATATTTCATTAAATACATCCCAAAATAAATATGGTTAATAACTAAATTTTTAATCCTCAAAAGAGTATCAACTGGGTAATCATTAATAATAACTTTTTAAATTTTTTTTAATTCAGAAACATGAATATTAACCAGGACGTTACAAATCTCAGTGGTTGGTGTTAAACCCTTGTAATCATTTAGTAATGGGATCTAAAACTATGGCCTTTCCATATTGGATTAGTTTCACATGACTTATAGGATCAACTTTTCTAAAACTATGTTAATATCATTTCCAAAATATATATGATGGATATCCTTGAAATTGGGTTATTAACTAAATATAATTTTTAATATGGTTTTCAGTGCAACCTCAATACAAAAATACATCATCCCCTTATTTTCTCATAGATACATCAATGGTCTATATTTAATTGTATAGGAGAGGGAATTGACTTGGGTAATTTCCAGATTCCCAACATTTATGACAATGAACTGTAAAGGATTTCATAGGATGAGCTTTATTTAATTCCATCATACTTATCATTTTTTCTTGGAATTTCTTTTAATTATGTCTTCATTTCCCACACATAATACATTTACATGTTCCATTGAGAGAATGTCCTGGGTGTGACCTTCCTGACTTCTCAGATGTCAAAAGTGAATCCTTTTTTTTCTACAAAGTATCCATCACTCAAGATTTTATAATATTCCAATATTCTTTTATTTGGTGCATCAAGAGTTAGTAAAGGTATATATGGTTAATCATATTTCATGATAACTGATTTTACATAAACATGATATACTTCACTTAGGTCAACACATCATTTTGTTCCTCATTTTCACCATAATACCCTACATGTTTGATGTAATCGTGAATCATTCAAGTTCTATCCGTTGACTAAAACTATAAATAATTGTGTGATCAATAATTATAATACTGAGAAAGGTGTATAATTATCTATAACATATCTAAATCACGAAACATTATTTTGAAATATAAAACAATATAATATTACCCTAGATTATTCACTATCAAAATCCTTTCAAATTTTTCATTATGGTTTGTAATGAAAATGTGGATTATCATCAGAATATTCTTCAAGAATGTCAAACTAGGTGCATAGTAAGGCCTATTTTCATGTACCAGGTTAACTGGAGACAAACCTAGAATGCCTTGATGTAGTTGTTACTCTTATGTATATATATTCTTTAACCAGGTCCACTTGTTGTATCCAGATAGGTATGTATATCTTTAAATACCCTCGTAATCATTATATTTTGAAATTTATAGGGGTATCATCTATACTAATAAAAATTCAACCTTATGGTTATATTCTTTATCGTAGATTTTCTTAAATCTGGTTCCCAATGTTTTTAATAAACATCCATTAATACCAACTATAGTTTCCCATCACACTATTTCCTAGACCATGAGTCCACTACTAAAATAATTGGGATGATGATAATGAATCAATCCCAAAAGATCCAATTAGTTTGTTAGTGTTGGTAGACTAGATACATAAATGAGAATTTTATTAAATATGTTTACAATAATTAAAATTTTTTCATATAAACTAATAAATATTGAAGATGATCACTAATAAATCTATTATATTCATTCATATATTATATAGTATCATTCATGGATTTCTGTTAAATGAAACCAAATAATGGGGATCTTAAATACTCAAAAATGAAAAAATATAGTAGAAGACACAATGAATCAATATGAATAGTAAATATGGAACGATAAATAACAGAACAAACATGCCATGTAAATGAAGTGAAATGTATTGTATCCATAGATATGTAAACACAAAATCTCAATGATGAATTATGACTGAAACTATTATAATGTAGATTTCTTTCATTCTCGAGTTCATTTCATAGGAACATGAAAACCTATTACCACTATGACCTTTCACAAGATTGTTTCAAACTATGTTTTAAAACACCATTGTGCAATTTTTCATCTAATAATAACCTATGGATGCATAGAGAAACTATATCAAGTCTATGCTCCACACATCATTACATGTTCAAATAATTACTCATATTGATTATTCAATATAACTAATATTCCTTATCAAATAACTATATTGAATGAGAAATACATATCTATCAATAATTCCCCCATTAATAAAATAATTTTTAATTTATGCACCATATGTAAAATAGTATATGGGTAAGAAATATTAATATCCATAAAAATTGAAATAGATAATAACGAGAAATTAAATGTTTAAAGATCGATGGAAATTGAATTCATCAATGTGACTAAACAATAAATCAAGAACATTAATGTGAATTATATCCCTAAAAATCAGTAATAAACTATAAAATGGAAGAATAAGGATGGTATCAATTAAAAAAACCCAAGGGGAGTAAAATAAGGTGTTTTTGTTGTTGATGAAATAAGATATTAGCATTAAAAAATAATTAAGAGGAAAATATCATTTTCCTTAAACAACATTTGAAAATATTTGTATTTAAAATTATTACTTCTTAAATATAAATGTAGGCTTAATTTAAATGATAGTAAATGAATTTGTACATGTCATACGAGGTAAAACAATATTCCTTTTTTACACCAAAAGGATTAAAAAGGAAAAATTTAGAAATATAGAATATAATTCCTTTAAATCATTGGTAAAAATAAGAAAAGGTAAAAATTTCTTTACCAAATCGTTTAAAATATCTTTTGAAATCCTTTAAATAAACCATGATTAGTTAATAAAATAGGTTCTTTGACAAATGAGATATATATTGTCGTTTTTTTTTGAAAAACATTTTCTAAAAACATCATTATAACCAAAGTAATAATATGGTACGAAAAGATGAATTTTTTTAAAAAAAACATAGGATAATGAAAGGCTTTATCAAAAAGTATTTATATAATTTTCACTAATGGAAATTCCATTAAGAGATATTTAGTATTAGTTTTGAGGAAAATAATATTTTAAATATTCCAAAGTGTCCCATACCACATTGAATCATTTTAAATCATAAACCACATGAATGAATAATATTTAACAAATGTATTAAATATCATTAATCGGAATGGAACTAAATAAATAATTTAAAAAATTTAGTAGATAAACCAGAATAATGATGTGTGTAGTGAACATGACATTGATCTCCATGATATAAAATGTGAGATGAGAATCACATACCAACATGGTAAAAACTGAATTCGAAACACAAAAGATATTAATATTTAAATAAATCATTCAAATAACATGAACCTAATGATGTTGATAATATTATAGTTTTTAGGTGGTATTATGTAAACCATATTTATGAAACTTGATGTATGATAATTAAGTATTCCTAATGCAATGAAAATTAGACATGAATCCCTAACCCTGAGTTTCTTTTTGGGTGAACATAAATTAACATCATGTATAATAAATTTATGTTACTTTTCATATTTATTTAAAAAAGATTTAATGTATATAATTACTTCTATTTCACTTATTACCAGTTTGTGTGCAACTACTCAAAATAATAAATTTACATGAGGTGTTTTTGACCAAATTTAATTTATGTGTGAAAGCAACTATTTTTGTTCAACTATGGTCAAAGGGATAATTATATAACATCTACAGAATGATTAAAAATAAATAATTATCATATTTTTAAATCAATTATAATATTAAAATCAATAATTAAATATGGTTATGATCATTATTATATGTTACAGTCATGGAGACCGTAGGTTGTACGTATGCATGAGTAACATTCAAATTTTTAAATGGCCGTTGTCGAATGAAGGTAAGTAATTAAAATATCTATATATTGATAAGTAAATAATAAATATAATATTACTATAAAATATAAAACTATAAATATTATTATGTGATATGAAAGGCAAAACATCATGTCAAGGATGTGGTATTCCACACATCCACAAATGACGTTATCTCTTTTAATCTGTGTGAATGGGTAATTAAAAAAACTGATATATATACATATATATGTGTGTGTCTGTGTGTGTAATTAAGTCATTAATATCATATAGATGTTGTTATTCTAATATATCTAATTATATGCATCATTTATATATTCCATGTATCATGTGAACGAATCAGATCACTTTCAGGGGGCGATAGTCCACATTTCTTCAAACTATGTTATTGTATTAATATAAAATAGAAAGTAATAAATGTATATATTATATAAGGTTTAATAAAATATAAATGAATAATAAATATCCTATATAAATTATTTTAACTAATTATACATCATAATGACAACCATTAGAGGTGATAATTGTTAAATAAACAATTATTGGTTCGTGAAGCAATAATTCATTGTCCACATAAACATTATGTTCATTTCCCATTAGCTAGCAGTGTGTGTATGTGTCAGTTAAGCATTCAGTATGAAAAAACTCATAGTATATTGAGGATATTTTTTTGTTATAATATAATTGAATACTGATATTTCAGGGGTTGTAGAATGGAATTGAAAATTGAGAGATTGAGAAAAGACACAACTTTTTAATCGGGCGACATTTTTATTTTGAACCAAAAGGTTTTTTTGGAAGGGTTTCTACCCAAAGGTATTATTATATGTATATGAGAGGTATGATGGGATACTATTTTGGAAGTTCCTGGATGATCATACGAAGATTGCGAGGTTTGAGGAAACGGTAGAGGTGGTGGATTTGTATAGGAATGGAAAAGGACTCACATTGTATTTTTTAAACGTAGTTTGGAGTGCATATACTATTACATATAAAAAGTCAAAAAAAAATCCAAACTCAATAATGGAAGGTTAAATAACTATTTGTGGACATAAAATGGGTTTTGGACAAGAGGCTATTTTATTTGGTCACTTATGTTAATGGTTTCGTTCCATTATTAAACTTAGTTTTACCTTAATAAATGTAATTAATTTTAATCACTGTTAGTAATCATTCTGTTAAAAACAAATTTGGGCTTACATGATATTATTAATTATGATGATTAAAATTATGGTATCAATTTTTTCAAATTATAAACATATAAGTGGTTTAACATAAATTAAAATTATTCCCGCAGTTGAGATTTCAGAACATGTATTTAATGTAAAAATATCAGGAATTTAGTATGTTTCGATTATAAATTTCAATGTGAAATTAAAAAAATCATCTAAATTGTATTAAATGATAATAATTTTTTTTAATTTAAATATTAAAATGAATAATAACAAACTTTAATTTTAAAAATAAATTATTGTAAATATGAAATTTTGAACTAAAATTCAGTATTTTTAGTTATTCATTAAAATTGATTCATTAATTTTTTTTATCAATACATCATCCTAAGATAATTTTTCTATTTATCTTATAAACATTATGTTTATTTATAGATATTATATAAATTTATGTGTAAAAATAATGATTTAAAATTGGTTATCGATTAAAAGGATTTAAAATTCTGTTTATAATATTTTGGTTTTTATATGTGAAATAGTATTTGTTCTAATATTATTAAGATGAAACGTAATGTATGAATATCAAAAATAATTGATTGAATATAAATCATATATTACCCAATAACATAATGAAATTTTGTTATTACTTTTATTTATTATTATAAAATAACATTACGAGCATAAAAATTTGTTTTATATAAAACCATTCAGTTTTTATTCAATTGGTTCTTATATTCATTTCAAATTAATTTTTAACAATGAATTAATATTATATTATTATAAACTATATATTTTCATAAGTTAGTAAATATTATTCTTAACCACTAACATAATAGTTAGATTATATAATATTATATTAAATAGTAATATTTTAATAATACATTGTTATTTTGTAAAACATTGTATTGCATGTAACAAAAACATTCTAAGAAGGTTACTCTTTATTATAATACAAGATATCGAGGATGTTCATTCTTATGTGTAATGAAAGATATCAAGGAAGGCATCTCTTTCTTATTACTCAATCCAATATGGTTTTTATTGTGTTGAAATGTATATAGGATCTAATTTAAATAGTAACTATACTATACAGTTTGACGATATTACCTTATGTGCTTCATGTCACAGGTCATATATGCAATAGAATATTAACTACTTACATAATGTTTTCCAGGGATTCACAAACCTCCTAAAGAATATACATATATGCGATGTGGATTATGGTCGATATGTTTTCTTAACATATCTCTTTAATTTCTATATATAACATTCAATTTGATATATCAAATGTAGATATTTAGTTACATAATGAAATTTTTCTTACACCAAAGCAACCATAAAAGTCACTATGATATAAAAAAGTTAGATGAATGTACATTTCACACTGACGCTGAATTTAAATTTCATCATTCTCCGATTTGTTTAAAAAATTAAAAAGAAATCACATTGTAACTACTAACAATAAAAAATATATACCAGAATTATAGTCATTGTGACTTAATGGATCTGTATCATATTAAATGATATCAATAAGTTATATTTTATCAAAATATAAAAATCATGAGAATTCATTCTTGTTTAGAGTAAATATTTTTTGTGAGACAATATTTTTTATATTTAAGGAATAAATAGAAGGAACATTTATAAAATAGAGGCATTATAAATAAACTAATTTTGTTCTACAGTGATAGTTTATGATAATAAATAATAATGTATGATCATATTACATAAAGATAGAAAGTGAGAGTTAACTCAATACTAATTACCTTTAATAATATTTTAAATCTTAAATTCAAGACAACCATACTCATTCATTTATTATCTAATAATGTTATAATAAAACAATCAGTGAAATTATTCTCCACAAAAATGAAATAATTGGTATATTTATCCTCCTTATATCTATAATATGAAATTAAAAAATAGATCATTTATTATAAATATATATGTCATTATATGTTTTTTATTTTCTAATGTGAAATAAATGTTTCCATGATATGAAAATAGAGATTGGTTACCCAGGGTTTTTGAGAAATATAAATTTAATGTACGTTGTTAAAATCATTTCAATCCTCAATAAGATTGATTTATAGAAAAACCATATATAAACCATATTTATTTGTTTCTATCTTATGATTTACTTGATAAGATGATGTTTTTTCTTCTCGAACTGGTAAATATCTATGCCCCCTAACATCATATGTAGAAACATTTAATATATTAAGATATTATTTATGGTTATTATAATTATCTATTATATCATAATGATTTCAATTTTATAGGATTCATAAAATCTGATACCTTAATCACATTGAATTCTGAAATCACTAATTCATAGTCACCAAAAAATATCTACGTTATCTCTATGATTTGATTTTTAAAAATCATTAAACACATCAAGAAATATTATGGATTAATATAAAAAACATAATATTATACAAAGATTAAAAAAATCTATAAAAATGAATTTAATATAGGAAATATAAAGAATTATGAAGCATAATCATTGTTTATTTCTATGATTTATAAATTATTTCACAATGGGAGGATCAATTTTATTCCATTAAGTAAAATAAGCTTGATTATGTAATTTTCTATCACATATTCACTCATATTTATTCCATCATTAACCTATTTAATCATTTTAATATAAAAATAAATGAAAAAATGAGACACTATATACATACACAAATTCATCATAGATATATTTCTTTTAGCAATTTATATATCATCATATTACTCATATTTCACCATATATCATGTCGTCCTATATTTCAAACACTATAATACACTTATTAATTCTTATATATATTGAATATAATAATTTAGGATCGAATTTTTCTTCTAATATCCAATACCCATATGAAATAACATATTCTTTACATTATATTCTGAATTTATCAGATCATTAACTTCTGGAATAATGTGTTTCTATTGTATTAGGAACATTGTAATTTTTTTTACTCTAACCATTTTGGACATGACGTATATTTATCATAAAAAAATTGTTAAAATTGATAATCCAATAAAACATTGATATAGTGGGTTTTTATCATCTCTATATAGGCACATGATCATGAGAGATTTAACAACTAACCATACATTAATTTCATGAATCATTTTTTATTTTAAATTAACATACCCTCTATAAAATCCTCATTTTCAATAGATTTTAATTTTTTCCAAAGTCCACATTTCCAAATCTAAGGGTTTTAAAAAAATTTAAATATTTTGAAAATTTAATGATAAATGATTTCTATATTTGCAACATTTTAATATTGTAACAGTTAATATATGGTTATTAAATAATTCGTTATTGGAACATTTTAATAGGTAAATTTTAGAAAAACACATCAACCCATTCTCTATTTTCAACACTCGTTCACCTTTAATTTATTTTAAAATTAATCATTTTCACCTAATAAACATTTCATGTATATAATATATGAAAATAGATTTTGAAATTTATTTTTTGATTTACCTTTATAAATATCTATAAATATTACATAATGTAAATATAAAAAATGATTGCATGAGGAGATGAATTTATTAATGTTTTAAAATTTAAAATGGACATCAAAATCAATTAAGTAAAAATCATCCTTTTATAAAAATTCTTAATTTTCCATGATTTTTATTGATTAAATGATAAATATGTCATAGTAAAATAATGAAAAATAAAAAATAACTACATAGTGGAAGTGAAAGGACCCACAAACCAAATAACATATTATTTTTCCATTTCCAATTTCATAAAAGATGAAAAACATCCAAACGATAATAAAACTATTAATCTATAAAAATGATTAAATTAGTAAACTATTCAAAATAATGGAATTTGAAATTCATATATATAAAATTAAAATTTATGAAAAAGAGATGATTTTCGGCGATATTTATGAAAAAAATGAATTATTTAAGTTTAAAAATTATCTTAAAAATAGAAAAATCAACAATTTTATTAAATACATTTTTTTTTCGAAAAAATTTGATGCATATTGAAAATATTTTACGGATAAATTGTCACGACCCCCTCCCCCCAAAGTGTACCCCTCCTGGGCCGGAAATGTGAGAAGGGAGATAATGACCCACGAGTCCCGCCTCCAGTAGGCCCCGGGTTGGCGACTAGCACCGAGGGTATAATACACACTCAAACGGGAGGCATTACCCTCTAAGAGAACACATGCAGAAGAGAGAGATAGAATAAACTCCAATCAACTCCAACTTTTAACTGAGATATAAAAGGAAACCAAGTACATATATGAAATGTCATGAAAAAGTGCTACAACTGAAAGGGGAAACTAAAAGTACCCAAAAAAAAGTAAAACGACAGCGACCAGAAGCCGAACAGCTCCTCCTCCAACCACAAGCTAGAAGTAACCAGCTTGACCTCCAACCTTCTCCAAGTGACCTGAAAAAACAGTTTATAAATACATAGGGTTAGTATAACAGTATACTCAGTAGGATCCTCCTCAAGCCTCTCGTGAAAAATTAAAGAAAGCATGCTAAAGCCTAGTGAACAACAAGTGAAACTAACTCGTTACCTAAACAGGTATATTAAGTTCCCAACATCACCATGGCTACTCTCACCAAGTAACGCATACAAGAATATAGCATATAGTAAAGAATATCAAGGGTACCCCGCTACTACTTCCCCAGTGGTTTTCTGCATTGCCCCAACGACATACGTCCTGTGCATCTCTCTCCAAGGCTTTCCCGCAGACACCTGGAAGAAGCACCACACAGTCCTCACAACCAATAGTAACTACGTAGTTTCCGAGAGCCACGACAGCCCGCATAACGTGTATCATACATCGGGTATAATACCTCAAGCCATTACAGCCCATATTCCGAGTAAGGATCCTCAAGCCATTATAGCCTATACACGTTACACCTATAGTAGTCCATAGGATACTATATCCAGAATATATGTGTGTGAAATAACCACAAGCCATTACATCCCTCTACACACACATATATGGGTAAAACTAACCACTGTGCCTACCAGCACAAAGATCTAACAAGAGAAGAGATCGGGGCCAAAGGGGGAAGTCAGCCATTCAACCTCCCATCAGAATGTTGGGGAAAACACACCCCAGGGCTCAGAATCCCCGGGGTGTCGGTTTCCCTTACCGGCAGGGTGGAGTAGTGTATAGAAACACAAAAGTACAGAATATATATAACTCACAACCACACTATGGGAATTACCTAGTCATAGGCACAACTGCAGCTAACGTCTCTCAGACTCCAGGATGCTACTTCTAAGACTAGGTATCCTATAAGCACACAACCATTTGAAGAGCTTTATTAAATTACTCCATTCTCATTTTATCAGTTCCACTGTACGTTATTTAATTGTTTAAACATTAATTAACCATGAACAATTTACCACATTAAACTAAATTGGCATCACATTCAAAACTGCTCCTTTTTAGGATTCACATCACTATTAAATTCTAGTTTCTCCATCCCCGTGGATTATCACCATTTAAACAAACCTTCATTTCAGAATTAATTTTCCATAATCTCATGCATTCTAGAAAAACATACTATGCTACTAAACACAAAGGGGCTCAACACGGCGAGTAGATATACTACCCGTCGAGTCTTTGCCGCCTATAGCAAGAGCATAGACCCATCCTCCATCGAGAGGCTAAACACGGAAAGCACGTGGCATACCCCGCGTGTCTTCGCCTCCTTCGGAAAGAGGGTAAGCAATACCAGCTCCCTTTTGCAGTGGGGAAAAGTAAACCAGGAAGACAACCAAACCAAACCACCAACATCAAACCATCACATTCATCTCATTCCATCATCCTTGGTGTCCTCTTCGACACCCACATGCATAAACCGATGCATCTTGCCACACTATGCGTCATCCGCTACCACAACCACAAGTCCCCATACCTCCACATATCACAACAGCCATCCAGGCTCACATCAAATCAAAAGCATTAGTAAATAAAAGATCACAAAATGGGCTCTCGGCCCTTTAACAAGGCATTTGGCCTTCATTCAAAATGAGCACTCAGTGCTCCTAACCACAAGGAATTCAGCCTTACAAGCAAGCGGGTGACTCAGAATCCTTTTGAAATTATCGAACTAATAGTTCTTTAATCCATTTTGAATTAACAGATTCATTAACATGCCTCTTTATCTTTAGCCAACTATTTAACAAATAATTCCGGCTTTACGTTTTTATCAATTTCCATCATGAATGGGAAACTAATTAAAGAAAAACACAGATATCACTCTATCTAGGAAAACATGAGGCAAACCGTTATCATGGTACAAAGCAACAACATGCGATCAACAAATTCTTTTAACCCGGTTCAAGTATTTAATTAGGTCAATTTCATTGTGATCCAAAGGAATAAATCATACTAATTCTACAGTTGCACATAAAAAATTAGAGAAGCCATGAATACCCTACCTCAAATAGTTGCTCACGTTCATTATCCACACAACAGGTCACGATCCTCCCCTCGCGACAACTGCATCCACCGGAGGATGATGCAATACGACAGTACCAACCAACCCCAAGAAAACCCATTTGAATCTTGGAAATTACATGTTATAATTATGGAAAGGAGGATAGGAGAAGATAAACCCCAAAAGAACGATGATACAACATACCTTATATCGAAGATTGATCGACACGACTCAGTTGCATCCAAAATAGAGCAGAACCAATCCTAGGAGTAAAGATTGATTGTGCAACTCCTACGGAAAGGATTGAACAGTTCTAGTGCCTCTTAGTTGAGAACAAAGGGAAAGAACAAGGGAGAATGAAATCTCGTCCCTTTTTGAAGATTTAATGGGGCGACGGTTTAAGATCCGATTTATTCTCCATTAAAAACAGATTGCATTAACCCATGCGGTTTGACGAATTAAAAACATTCTGACCTTAGGAATAATTAATATAGAATTTATGGCCTTTGAATCGGCCTTAAAGTCCTTAAAACAAGGTTTTAAAAAAATATATTTTACGTCAAAGAAAACATCAAATTTACGAAGCTAGAAACACTGTTCACATACTCAAAATTTGGCAAATTATGGAATCGGTATCTCTCATGAAGTCTGGAAACACTGTTCATTCATGAAATTTGGCAAAGTATGGAATTGGTAGCTCTCATGAAGTCTGGAAACACTGTTCATTCGTGAAATTTGGCAAAGTATGGAATTGGTAGCTCTTAGGATTCTGGAAATACTGTACAAGTCCACCGATAGAAGGTCACTGATAGAACCTCAACGATAGAAACACTGTTCAAGTCTACCGATAGAAGTCAACCGATAGAACCTCACCGATAGAAACACTGTTCAAGTCTACCGATAGAAGTCCACCGATAGAACCTCACCGATAGAAACATTGTTCACAGAACCTCACCGATAGAAGTCCACTGATAGAACCTCACCAATAGAAACACTGTTCACTGAACCTCACCGATAGAAACACTGTTCATTGAACCTCACCGATAGAAACATTGTTCACTGAACTGGAAATTTGGTAAAGTGTTAGCCGAGATACTGCTAGTTCCGGCTACTAGTATACCAAGCTATCAGTATGCCGCGGCTACCGGTAAACCAAGATACTGGTAAGCGGGGGCTACTGGTAGGCAGCAGCTACCGGTAGAACGAGCTACGGGTAGGCAGCAGCTACCGGTAGACAACAGCTACCGGTAGACCGAGCTACCGGTAGGCAGCAGCTACCGGTAGACCGACTACCGGTAGGCAGCAGCTACCGGTAGACCGACTACCGGTAGGCAGCAGCTACTGGTAGACCGAGCTACTGGTAGGCAGCAGCTACTGGTAGACTGAGCTACCGGTAGGTAGCAGCTACCGTTAGACCGAGCTACCAGTAGGGAGCAGCTACCGTTAGACCGAGCTACTGGTAGGCAGCAGCTACCGGTAGACCGAGCTACCGGTAGGCCGCGGCTGGGGGATAAGTCACCTTGACCTCCCGAAACACCTCCAACACCACATTTTCACAATGTAATGGACCAGGGAGGTCCGGGCCATTACATTAGATACCTCTCAAAACATTCTCGTCCTCGAGAATTAAAAACCAACTCAGAGGAACAGAGGGGTCTGAACAACCACCCCATATGATACCTCTCATGGGAAAACCACCATGAGTTGTTCGAAAGCTGGAACAATACTACGACATCCGAGAATATGGAAACAAACAATCCATAACCAAAAAATTCAATCATAACATCACACAAAAAAAGTACATAAATAAAACATGAAAGGTCTAACCATAAAGGAAACCTCATTACATGAAAAGAGTTAAACATTAAACAACTCTGGGTACTGAGCACGTATCTGTGACTCACGCTCCCAGGTACTCTCTTCCATGACACCATGTCACCACAAGACACGAACTAAAGGAATAGAACGCCCACACAACACCTTCTCCTTACGGTCTTGGATCTCCACGGGTCGCTCCCCGAAGGTTGCATCATCGTCAATATCGATCTCTCCCCAATCGATAATATGAGATTCATCATGAAGATAACGACGGAGCTGTGATACATGGAAAACATCATGTATCAGACTTATCTGAGGGGGAAGTGCTACTCGATATGCCACAGCTCCAACACGAGCCAACACCTCGAAAGGCCCAACAAACCGGGGAGAAAGCTTACTCCCACGACCAAACCTTTGCTGCCCACGCCAGGGAGTCACCTTCAGAAACACATGATCCCCAACATTAAACTCTAACGGTATCCTCCTTTGATCAGCATATGATTTCTAACGATCCTGTGCTGTCTTCATCCTCTCACGAATCACCTGAACCATCTCTATTGTATTCTGCACTAGTTCTGGTACGAGAATTGCTGACTCTCCGACCCCAGTCCAGCACAACGGAGAACAGAATGGCAGGCCATACAAGGCTTCAATCTGCGCCATACCGATGGTAGAGTGGAAACTATTATTTTAAGCGAACTCTACCAAGGGTAAGTGCTTCGTCCATGAACCTCCAAAATCAAGAACACAAGAGCGCAACATGTCTTCAAGAGTCTGGATGGTTCGCTCTGTCTGACTATCCGTTTGAGGATGAAAAGCAGTGCTAAGGCGCAGTTGAGATCCAAATGCATGATGGAGACCTCTCCACACCCTGGAGGTAAAATGAGGATCTCGATCAGAAATGATCGTCCTAGGCATTCCATGGAGTCTCACCACCTCCTCTAGATACTGCCTCGACAAAACTTCCACTGAGCTTGACTCCTTGATCACTATGAAGTGGGATGATTTTGTTAAACGATCCACTACCACCCATATAGCATCATGTCCTCCCGGAGCTCGAGGTAAACCTGTAACAATGTCCATTGAGATGTCCTCCCACTTCCACTGAGGAATCTCTAAGTGCTGGAGAAGACCACCAGGAACACGGTGTTCGGCCTTCACCTTCTGGCAGACTAAACATCGAGACACACATTATGTAACTGTATACTTCAGCCCAGGCCACCAAAATTGACTCCTCAAGGATCGGTACATCTTTGTCACACCATGATGTACCGCCAAGGGTGAACTATGGAACTATTGGAGAACCGTCTTGCGCATCGCCAAGGGAACAAAAAGCCTGCCATGATACAACACTCGGTGTTGTTCATCCTCTGACCAACCATCAGGGGCCTCACCACATACAAATCTGTCTCTCCAAACTTCCACCTCTAGGTCACCCAACTGAGACTCTTCCACCTTCTGCATCAGGGATGACTGCACCGTCATCTGGAAAAGACAACCTCTACCCCCATCTTCTCCCATATCAAGATGCAAAGATGATAGCTCTTCCATCACTCTCCAAGAATCACCAGATTCACGCACAACATCATTAAGTATCTTTCGGCTTAGTGCGTCAGCTACAACATTCCCTTTTCCAGGTGTATACGATATTTCAAAGTAGTATTCCTACAAGAACTCCATCCACCGACGTTGCCTCAAGTTCAAGTCACGTTGGGAAAAAACATACCTCAAACTCTTATGATCGGTGAAAACCACAATGTGCTCACCAATGAGGTATTGTCTCCACAACTTTAGAGCAAACACCACGGCTGCCAACTCAAGATCATGGGTGGCCTAGTTGCATTCATGGGGACGCAACTGCCGAGACCCATAAGAAATAACTGACCTCTGCTGTATGAGAACAAAACCTAGCCCCAGATGTGAAGCATCACAGAAAACATCAAACTGGACTCCCTCCGCTGGAAGACAAAGGACTAGAGCACTTACCAACTTCTCCTTTAGATACTCGAAAGCTGTCTGAAACTCATCAGTCCATATGAACGCTTGATCCTTCCTGGTCAAAGCTGTCAGAGGAGTCGCAACTCGGGAGAAATTAGCTACAAACAGCCTATAATAGCCTGCGAGACCAAGGAAACATCGCACCTCTGACACAGTCTTGGGGGCTGGCCAAGACAGCACTGCTTCTATCTTCGAAGGATCCACAACTACTCCCTGTTGGGACACAACATGTCCCACGAAACGAACTGCTCGAGACCAGAACTCACACTTGGACAACTTCCCAAACAACTGATGTTGGTGAAGAACTCCCAAAACGGCTCGTAGATGCTCTGTATGCTCCTCTTCAGATGTGGAGTACACAAGGATGTCGTCGATGAAAACCACAAAAAAATTTCCAAGAATTCACGGAACACAACATTCATCAACCCCATGAAAACAGCTAGAGCATTCGTCATGCCGAATGGCATTACAAAAAACTCATAATGCCCATGACGATAGCGGAAAGCAGTCTTTGGGATATCCTCATCCTTTACATGCATCTGATGATATCCTGACCGCAAGTCTATCTTTGAGAACCAACTTTCACCCTTCAGTTGATCGAATAGGTCATCAATCCGTGGGAGAGGATAGCGGTTCTTTATTGTCACTTTGTTTAACCGACGATAATCGATGAACAACCACAAACTGCCATCAGCCTTTTTCACAAACAAAACTGGTGCACCCCACGGTGACACACTTGGCCGAACAAAACCACACTGCAACAGACTATCGAGCTGAATACGTAGCTCTCATAACTCAGAAGGGGCCATCCTATACGGAGACATAGAGATAGGAGACGCTCCTTGATGTAGCTCGATCCCAAACTCGATCTCTCGTCGAGGGGGTAAGGATACAACCTCTTCTGGAAAGATGTCTGTGTACTCCTCTATGAACCTAGGAAACGCCAACTGTTGAACCTCTAAAGAACTCAGCGTCATCCCAGCCATCATGGATGATAAGGATGGAACTCATCTATGACTCATCCGAGGATCTCTCTCACCAACAAACACCACATTCTCTCCATATTCATCAAAGAAAACGACCTTCTTCCTGTAGCAATCCACAACAGCCTGCACCGAATACAACCAATCCATGCAAAGTATGACATCATATGGTTGTATTCGCAAACATAGGAAATCTCCCCAGGAGCGGTGTTGCCCCAAAACTAGCTCACAGTCTCTACAAACTTCAAACAAGATAGCTCGCCCTCCAACTGGAATAGTCAATGCCAAGGGCACTGGAAGCCTCTCTACCTCAAGTCCCAAAGCATGGACAAGGGTAGGAGATATGAAGCAGTGTGTTGCTCCTGAATCAAACAAGGCATACACCAAGGTAGAAAACAAGTAAAGGGTACCTCGAACGACATCTGGCTCGCCTGGGGCTGGTAACGCTAGAGCATGAAGCTGACCACGACCTCCTGCACGGCCTCTCTGACACTGATGATGACCACCACCATGGTCGCACTCTGCTCTCTGAGGACGGGGAGCGTCATGGGGCTGTCCTCTGCCTGCTCCATCTACCCTTTGGTGATCTAAAGCTGGTGCAACCTACTGCTGCTGCCTCGGCTGGAACTGCCTCAACGGAGGAACCTGGAGTGGAGTGCCTGGTGCACGATGACTGCTCTGAATAGTCGGGCACTCCCGCTACTGATGACCACGACCACCACAAGAAAAACAAGTGCCTGATCCCTTGGCATAAGTCTGAGAGTTTCTGCCTCCGGAGAAATGAGATGGGAAGGGCTGGGACCTACCCCCAGGTGAACGGAAACTCTTCTGTCCTGAAAACCGGGAACCCCGGACCACAGCTCTACTTCGTGAGGAATCAGGATGATTCCCCTCTCGTGACGATCCAGTCCTGTCCAATGTCCTCTCAACAACCTCTGCCCTCGCCAGCACCTCAAGATAGGTTTTCAGCATAAATGGGGTGACCTGGCGCTGGATCTCTGGACGCAAAGCCTCCTCGAAATGCCTCGCTCTGGCCTCATCATCTGGTAACAGGTCTGAAGCATATCGTAGAAGGTTCCTGAAATGGATTCCAAACTCTCGAACACTGGTGCTCCCATGTCGAAGGGTGAGAAGCTCTTGGCGACTGGACACCTTCGCAGTCGACGAAAGAAACTCGACTCTAAACCTGTCTCGAAACTCCTCCCATGAGATTGTTGACTCTTCAAGATCACTGAGGAACAAGAAGCACCACTGCCTCGCTGCTCCACGCAGCATCATCACAACCAAGGACACCCAATGTTTCTTCCGAGCACGAATTGAACTAAAGCCTATCTCGATCTCCTCCAACCAGTCTTCTGTGACTGCATCTGAAACGGATCCCTCGTACTTCTGTAGACTCTGGCGCCGAAACTCTTGAAGTGTCTTCCTCCAAGTTTCATCATCGTTAACCTCTACTCGGCGGCGATCTACTGGAACAGCCTGATGGGCATCTTCTGCGCAAACCTGACGAGGACGTTGACCTGGAGCCATACCTGCAAAATAACAACTGTTAGAGCTCCTAAGCCTGGAATATGGAAGACTCAACATTAATTAATTAATTGTTTTGTTTTATTTATTTTAGGTTACCTATCCCATGGTCTACCCATTCAAACACAAGTGCAAAGAATAATGATGCATGATCCTTTCCTAGGTCTCTACCCTGCAACCGGTATCATATTGTTTAGCAGCCATCGTAAGCTTAAAGGTCACTGAAACAAATCATAGGGGGCCCTAAACGCCTATGTCTCTACTGGTCTCCAGTGTTTACCCCACTTTATAAACATGAATGACACTGTTTCCCTACCATCCCATGCATCCTCACCTGTGCCTAACTCCAAACTCCATCCGATCCCTCAACCAGACCTCTGATACCACTCTGTCACGACCCCCTCCCCCCAAAGTGTACCCCTCCTGGGCCAGCAATGTGAGAAGGGAGATAATGACCCCTGAGTCCCGCCTCCAGTAGGCCCCGGGTTAGAGACTAGCACCGAGGGTATAATACACACAGAAATGGGAGGCATTACCCTCTAAGAGAACACATGCGGAAGAGAGAGATAGAATAAACTACAATCAACTCCATCTTTTAACTGAGATATAAAAGGAAACCAAGTACATATATGGAATGTCATGCAAAAGTGCTACAACTGAAAGGGGAAACTAAAAGTACCCAAAAGAAAGTAAAACGACAACGACCACAAGCCCGAATAGATCCTCCTCCATCCACAAGCTAGAAGTAACCAGCTTGACCTCCAACCTGCTCCATGTGACCTGAAAAATAGTTTATAAATACATAGGGTGAGTATAACAGTATACTTAGTAGGATCCTCCTCAAGCCTCTAGTGCAAAAGTAAAGAAAGCATGCTAAACCCATTGAACAACAAGTGAAACTAACTCGTTACCTAAACAGGTATACTAAGTTCCCAACCTCACCATGGATACTCTCACCAAGTAACGCATAAAAGAATATAGCATATAGTAAAGAATATCAAGGGTACCCCGCTACTACTTCCCCACTGGTTTGCCGCTTTGCCCCAACGACATACGTCCTGTGCATCTCTCTCCAAGGCTTGCCCGTAGACACCTGGGCGAAGCACCACACCGTCCTCACAACCAACAGTAACTAGGATGTTTCTGAGAGCCACCACAGCCCGCATAACATGTATCATACATCGGGTATAATACCTCAAGCCATTACATCCCATACTCCGAGTAAGGATCCTCAATGCATTATAGCCTATACACGTTACACCTATAGTAGTCCATAGGATTCTATATCCAGAATATATGTGTGTGAAATAACCACAAGCCACAATAGCCCTCTACACACATATATGGGTAAAACTAACCACTGTTCCTACCAGCACAAAGATCTACCAAGATAATAGAGCGGGGCCAAAGGGGGTAGTTAGCCATTCAACCTCCCATCAGAATGTTGGGGAAAACACCCCCCGGGGCTCAGAATCCCCGGGGTGTCGGTTGCCCATACCGACAGGGTGGAGTAGCGTATAGAATCACAAAAGTACAGAATATATATAACTCACAACCACACTATGGGCATTACCTAGTCATAGGCACAACTGCAACTAACGTCTCTCAGACTCCAGGCTGCTGCTTCTATGACTAGGTATCCTATAAGCACAAAACCATTTGAAGAGCTTTATTAAATTACTCTATTATCATTTTATCAGTTCCCCTGTACGTTAATTAATTTTTTAATCATTAATTAACCATGAACAATTTACCACATTAAACTAAATTGGCATCACATTCAAAACTGCTCCTTTTTAGGATTCACATCACTATTAAATTCCAGTTTCTCCATCCCCATGGATTATCACCATTTAAACAAACATTCATTTCAGAATTACTTTTCCATAATCTCAAGCATTCTAGAAAAACATCCTATGCTACTAAACAAAAAGGGGCTCAACACGGCGAGTAGATATATTACTCGTCGAGTCTTTTCTGCCTCTAGCAAGAGCATAGACCCATCCTCCATCGAGAGGCTAAACATGGAAAGAACCTGGCATACACCGCGTGTCTTCGCCTCCTTCGGAAAGAGGGTAAGCAATACCAGCTGCCTTGAGCAGTGGGGAAAAGTAAAGAAGATAAACAACCAAACCAAACCACCAACATCAAACCATCACATACATCTCATACCATCAACCTTGGTGTCCTCCCCGACACCCACATGCATAAACCGATGCATCTTGCCACACTAGGCGTCATCCGCTGCCACAACCACAAGTCCCCATACCTCCACATATCACAACAGCCATCCAGGCTCACATCAAATCACAAGCAGCAGGAAATCAAAGATCACAAAATGGGCTCTCGGCCCTTTAACAAGGCATTCGGCCTTCATTCAAATTGAGCACTCAGAGCTCCAAACCACAAGGCATTCAGCCTTACAAGCAAGCGGGTGACTCAGAACCCTTTTGAAATTATCGAACTAATAGTTATTTAATCCATTTTGAATTAACAGATTCATTAACATGCCTCTTTATCTTTAGCCAATTATTTAACAAATAATTCTGGCTTAACGTTCTTTATCAATTTCCATCAGGAACAGGAAACTAATTAAAGAAAAACATAGATATCACTCTATCTAGGAAAACATGAGGCAAACTGTTATCACGGTACAAAGCAACAACATGCGATCAACCAATTCTTTTAACCCGGTTCAAGTATTTAATTAGGTCAATTTCATTGTTATCCAAAGGAATAAATCATGCTAATTCTACAGTTGCACATAAAAAATTAGAGAAGCCATGAATCCCCTACCTCAAACAGTTCCTCACGTTCTTTATCCACACAACAGGTCACGATCCTCCACTCGCGACAACTGCATCTACCTGAGAATGCTACAGTACGACAGTACCAACCAACCCCAAGAAAACCCATTAGAATCTTGGAAATTACATGGTATAGTTATGGAAAGGATGATAGGAGAAGATAAACCCCAAAAGAATGATGATAGAACATACCTTATATCGAAGATTGATCGACACGACTCGGTTGCATCCAAAACAGAGCAGAACCAATCCTAGGAGTAAAGATTGATTGTGCAACTCCTACGGAAATGATTGAACAGTTCTAGTGCCTCTTAGTTGAGAACAACGGGAAAGAACAAGGGAGAATGATATCTCGTCCCTTTTTGAAGATTTAATGGGGCGACAGTTAAATATCCGATTTATTCTCCATTAAAAACGGATCGCATTAACCCACGCGGTTTGACCAAGTAAAAACATTCCGACCTTAGGAATAATTAATATAGAATTTATGGCCTTTGAATCGGCCTTAAAGTCCTTAAAATAAGGTTTTAAAAAAATTACGTCAAAGAAAACGTCAAATTTACGAAGTTGGAAACACTGTTCACATACTCAAAATTTGGCAAAGTATGGAATCGGTAGCTCTCATGATGTCTGGAAACACTGTTCATTCATGAAATTTGGCAAAGTATGGAATTGGTAGCTCTCATGAAGTCTGGAAACATTGTTCATTTGTGAAATTTGGAAAAGTATGGAATCAGTAGCTCTTAGGATTCTGGAAACACTGTACAAGTCCACCGATAGAAGGTCACCGACAGAACCTCACCAATAGAAACACTGTTCAAGTCTACCGATAGAAGTCCACCGATAGAACCTCACCAATAGAAACAATGTTCAAGTCTACCGATAGAAGTCCACCGATAGAACCTCACCGATAGAAACACTGTTCACTGAACCTCACCGATAGAAGTCCACTAATAGAACCTCACTGATAGAAACACTGTTCACTGAACCTCACCGATAGAAACACTGTTCACTGAAATGGAAATTTGGTAAAGTGTTAGCTGAGCTACTGCTTGACTGTGGCTACCAGTATACCGAGCTATCAGTATGCCACGGCTACCGGTAAACCCAACTACTGGTAAGAGAGGGCTACCGGTAGACAGCAGCTACCGGTAGACCGAGCTACCAGTAGGCAGCAGCTACCGGTAGACAGCAGCTACCGGTAGACCGAGCTACCGGTAGGCAGCAGCTACCGGTAGACCATCTACCCGTAGGCAGCAGCTACCGGTAGACCCTCTACCAGTAGGCAGCAGCTACCGGTAGACTGAGCTACCGGTAGACCGAGCAACCGTTAGGAAGCAGCTACCGGTAGACCGAGCTACCGGTAGGCAGCAGCTACCGGAAGACAGAGCTACCGGTAGACAGCAGCTACCGGTAGACCGAGCTACCGGTAGGGAGCAGCTACCGGTAGACCGAGATACCGGTAGGCAGCAGCTACCGGTAGACCGAGCTACCGGTAGGCAGCAGCTACTGGTAGACTGAGCTACCGGTAGGAAGCGGCTGGGGGATAAGTCACCTTGACCTCCCGGAACACCTCCAACCCCACATTTTCACAAAATAATGGACCAAGGAGGTCCGGGACATTACATAAATAACCTCCCATTAAATGATAAATTATCATTAATTATTATACACAATAAATATAAAATAGTTATACAATCAAGAAAAATTCAAGGACAATGATACAACTTAATAGAAAAACATTATATTTTGGAAAAAATTAATATATTTATAACAAACTCAAGATAACATTTTAGAGAAGTTGTGACATAGGATGATAATAGATGTGAATGGGGAAGTGATGAAGATTATAAATGTGAGAGAGAGAAGTGTGGTAGCTGATAAGGACAATGACCATGACATATAATGAGGGATTTTGATAGCCGAGGGAGGTTCCTAAAGAAATTTATATTCCATCATGGGTGGAATAAAAAATAAATCTCAAAAAAATAATCAATCAATAATTTATAAATATTTGAAAAGGATTTCAAAATCAGTTATGAAATAAATGATGTAGAAAATTGGATTTAATCATACATTATCAAATTATTGATGTATTAAATCCTTCAACAATTGATTTAATATCAGCTAAAAATAAATATATGTGAATACTAATTAATCTCATAAATTAATAAATACCAATGAGATATATCCGATGTTAAATTCCCTTTTATTTCAGTGGAATAGAGTTCTGGGTAGTGTTTTCTTTTATTCTAACTACGAGGACCTTAAATAAGCTTTTAGATTTTATCTTTCTTATGAATAGATGGTATATTGTTAAATATTTATTATTTTAATTTTTTTTCAAATATATAGATTTTGGATCCCAATATTATCTAATGGATGACAAAATAAAGGATTATAAAAAATAAAATATGATACTGAATAGTGAAATATTATATAAATATGAGTTTTTTAAATTATAATGTAAATTGGGTTTCTAGGGATTCTACATGTTAATTGAATTTTATAATATATAAATGGCATATAAATTTCTTTACATTCTATTATTTTAGGATAAAGATGACTGCATATGATCTGGAGTCAAAAATAACTATTTATTAATGATTTTTTATAAAACAACACCCTCTCTTTCATAATTATAAATATCAACAACAAAAGACTATTATCCCAATATAGTGATTATGTTTTAAATCCTATAACCAATTATGAAACATATTCTTATAACAAAAAAGACATCATGGATGTTTTATTTTGATCAATGATCAATGGACTAATTTATATGTCACCCAGTGAGGTTGAAGGATAAAATTAGTGGTAAAATACTTATATTAGCCATCTTATTAAATTTTTTATTATGTTATATATATATAATCAACTAGTATTATTAGATGATTTTTTTTAAATAACTAGAGATTAAAATTTAAAAAATATATTATCCTCTAGTATAAAGTTATTTAATAATACTATTCATTTCATAGTTGTTTTAGACAATAAAAATATATGATGTTGGTACATATTTGAAAATTCCATTAAATTATCAGTTTTAATATATTATTGATATATAAATATTATTATATTTTAAATTTGTAGAGTATTTTTAAATTATATTAACACTAAAAATATATTGATAACAAAAAAGTAATCATGACTGGTCAAATTTTAACTATGAATAAACCATTTAATTTATATATTGTAAACTAGAATTGTCACTACTATGAATGAAATATTGAAATTAATATCCTTTATAATGATATTATCTCTTTTCCCAAATATTATATAGTTGTTGAAAATTTGAATCATGAACAAATACAAATGTATCTCTACGCATGTTATTTTGGAATATATCTAACAAATATAAACAATATAATAATATTAATTAAAATCAAAATAGTAATTTCAAAATATCATTAATGAATTTGAATGAATAATATAAATTTGAGTAAGGTTAAAAATGTGTAATTATCGAATGATGTTTGAATATTTTATAATGAGTAGGTGTTTTTAATGTGATTGGATAGATGATGTAATGTAAATACATGGCCATAATTATATTTTAATTATTTTAAAAAAACCACGTTGAGGGAGAGTGGAAACCTTTCAAAAAAGAATCCATGACCATTTTGGAAACACAACATCAAATAGTAAAAGAGATAGACGAGCCATTGAAATCATGTTTAAGCTTATTAGATGTATTGATCTGCAAAAGATTCCATAATAGCTTTGATACCTCTTTATATAGATCTTCTGTAATGAGATCCTCAAACAAGCTTAGAAACTTATTCCATGTCTTTAGGAACTCCACCATGTTTATCTTCCCTACCTTAAAAACTCTTCCCATGATTGAATCTTGCTTGTCGATCCATGCCGTTTGCACCTCGCTACTATCCACCTAAATAACTCTCTCATACAATATCCGACAATCTTCTTCTGAGGCATTTAAAGGAACTGTTGTCTCCAACATTTCCTCCTCTGAATGAATGATAACATCCCACTATTCCTCCATCGAAGTCATAAGCATCATCATAACACCCCTGGAGGATTTTCCATAATGAACAATCGATCCCAATTATTATTTTTCTCCTTGGCACTATCTATACCACCAAGGCCACCAACTTGCTGAGGAAACTGGTTTTTCTTATGATCTAGTGACAGGAGGCCTAGGAAATAAGAATAAACATTATTGGTCATTTATAATATGTAAATTTTTTTCCCATATACTTTCATGAATATAAATGTTGCCTAAATGATTTTTATTCGATTATGTTATGTAAAATCATTATGTATCACATTTATTTTTAGTGTGTTATATTGTTAATATATTATATTTTACAATTGAAAAAAACCAATCAATTAATAATTTGATCGTAAAAATTCATATGATAAATTTAGAATTTGATTGTTAGTTTATTTATTATACCACCCCTCTCTAATATATTTGTTTTTTCTTATACCTAATGAAATAATTTTTTTTATCAATACTGATCAAAGAACCCTCTTACTTAATGTTAATGAAATGGCCATTTACATAAACATATGATGACACATCTAATATTATTTTGGTAATTAAAATTATATAATCTTATATAAGTAAATATATTTCTCAGAAGATTCCATCATTTTTTTCAGATTATCTTTTCTTGATACATAACATTGATTATGTTCTCTATGTTATGATTTCTTTATCCCTTAACATGGATATTACCTCATGAAATATTCTCATATTTATATTTTTTCAATAACATGTAGTAATATTATTAAAATTGAAAATATAAATACTATAGGGGGAATTGTATATTTTGTTTTAATTTATAATATCATTTTTATGAAATTAATCACCAAAGATATATAGCATATCTGTTCTTTGGTGCATATATCAAAAACATTTAATTTTTTTAAATATATGAAAACATATTTTAATGTTATTAATCTATTATTATTTTTATTTACAAAATATTACATATTTTTAAAATTATTTTAATGAATAAAATTTCAAATATATTTTCATTATCATGTGGTGAAAATAAGATTCCATGATTTAGATTATATTTAATATTTTTTTATAAATAGATCTATTAACAATTATACAGGTATATGATTTTTTATTTACGTTACTAGTCTTGTATAATTTTACAGAGTCCATTTTTAAATTTTAATAGTTATAGAGTCTGATGTAATGATGGAAAAAATGATTTGGTGGATAATGTAATACATAGATAAAAGACTTATTGAAAATCATAATTTTTTTCTTCATGAACATTATAAAAGTTTAAAATAACATAATAATATAAATAATTATAAATTGAATAATTTAGAGTTCCCATATTCTCTAATGTGGTAGAAAAATATTTTTTTATCTCTTTTATATTAATTTTTATTATCCTTCTATGGAAATTTATTATTGCGTTATAGAGAAGAAATATATAAACTCTTCGGAAAATATATTTTATGTTATATAATGATTCTATGAATGTGGTGTTCATCCAAATAACACATTTAATTAAATAAATTGTGAATATATATTGGAAAATAGTCATCATGTCTAAAAATTGTGCATATTGATTCATTGAAAATATTTTTTGATAAATATAATTTAATATGCAAAATAGAATCTATCCATAATTACTATTAAGGGAAGAATCATCATAAAAATGAATTAATATTAATCACATAAAAGTATTTAACATATATGTTATTAAAAGATTATGTCTGTACAATGGAAATATTATCATTTTCAATATGTAAATATCATTCCACATTCAAATACATTTTTTTAATATATAAATACAAGGAAAATAATGAATTTGAATATGAAAACCAGAAAAATGTTTATATATTACATTAAAATAAGGAATCACAATTTGAAGAAATCATTGAGAATAATTATCCTAATAAACATAATTTCATTTATATTTTGATACAATACACAAATGTATAATTAAGAGTTTTGAAGAATTCCCCTAAGGCTTTGAGGAATAACTGAAAAACCTTAATAAGAATGATAACCCTAACAGTTTAGTCTATTCAATGGATCATTCATAAATTTTTCATGAACTAAATGTATAGATAAATAATATTTTTCCTATCAATATTGACATAGGAGAACCCAAAACATAGTGAGGATATTCTTAGGTAAAATTGGTAATTAACTTATATTACATCTGATGAAATAATACATAGAAAAATTAATATTGTATGATGATAATGTCGATCATCTGAAACACTTGTTTTGAATTTACTTCCACCGACTTATTCTATCAAAGTGTAGAATCCCTCTAACGGTGGTCCACAGATGATTCCTTGATCTACGAATGAAACAACCTTAATTTTATATTCTACTGTGAAGAATTAATAACTGTTATATTTTTTTCATGATTCTTCAATATCATTTGGTCTTTAAGGAGTAATTCTCCTTCTTTAGTGGAGAGAGAATAAAAAATGTGAGAGATGAGCTTATTGTGTGCAACAAATCAATATTACCAAATAATTTGATTACCATACATAATATACATAACCTTTCATTTAAAGAGCTATATATTGAGATGAAATGTTATTTATTTTTATAATGATCATTTAATAATATATTAATCCTTATCAAACCACATGTCATGTTTTTATAATAATATTAATATTATATTACATTGAGAAAATAATGAATATTATTTTATGATCTTTTATATTATTATTTATAAGAGGAAATATTTTTCCCATTCCAACTTAGTGACATTTATTAAATAATCAAATACATATTCAATGTTAAAATAAAAATTTTATTCACAAATTAATTAATATATATTTATCAATTATTGAAAACATAATACATGGATATTTTATTATTAATTTGGTGGGTGCATATTTATTTAATTTATTATTTAATAAAAATGAATATAAATATGCCAAAATATTTAAGGAAATATTTATTCATATAATTAAATAAAAATATTATTTAATTGATATAAGTAAAAATAGTTTGCGTGTGTATTTATATGATTTGTTATCCTTGGAGTTAGGTGGGATTACATAAAGTCCAAGAGTACTATCTATTGATGGGTCAATGAAAACAATATAAAGGACTTAATATCAATATATTCACAACTGCTTATGAACCCTTTAAAAGTTATATAATTCTTTTTTCCAAATATCACATCAAATAGGTTGCACAATCGTGTCAAAAACCTATATGCTTGTAAGATATTTCATTGATGATCTGAAATACATAGGTTTTTAAACCATTTCCATTGAATTTAATTTCACATTTCAATAATATATTTTAATATAATGATATTTTAAAAGAAATAATATATTTTATAATATACAGGTTATAGAAAAACCAAGCCTTATCGAACACTGAAATATTTTGATTTAGATATGATAATTATAACATTGAAGTTTAATTTGAATGTTTGAATAGGAATAATAAAATAATGAAATATATATATTTTTCCACATTAATAAAAATTCATTTATTAATTATTTTATATATCAAATAATTTTTTTAGAAATATTTTAAGCATATATATATGTTTCATTCAAAAAAATCATTTTTATTTCTTGTTGTGAGAGAATAAAACAATTTATTTAGGGAAAATTTAGAGATTTTATTTTATAAAAATAATATCATATATCAAATTTATCATGTAAAAACTATCTTACTGTGAATCTATGGAATTGTGTTGAAATGATTGATTTTTTAGTGAATAGTGACTAATAATGATTTTTATTATGATTATTATATTTATTTTAATAATTTATAAAGGTAAAATTTATTGTAAAATGGTTTAATATTAATTATAGTTATATTATATTATTATTAATACAATTAAATAAATTTTAATCAATTTTATATGTGATGTTTTTATAAAAAGATATTTTTATATTTGAAAACAGAATATTCAGAAAAAAAAATTTCCTCATGTTTTTCCTATTTATATATAAAATAAAAATCTTACACTTATATGTTATGGATATTAAAACGTTTATTCCCAATTTTGAATCAGTAGGACCAAATTTTATAAAGATTTTCCTATTATTTCTTTCATTTTGAATATTATCCTTAATAAATTTTTGTCACCTCCAAAAGGGAAAATCATGTAATTTAGGATATAAATAATTTTATTATGGATCAAATTTGATATTTACACTTGGCTTATGTATGATCAAAACCATTTCTATATTTGACATGATCATGAATTTAGGTACTCTTTTTTAATTAAGCAGCTTTTGATTGGGTTTTTACTTTGGGATTGATTCAGCAAAAATTAATAAAAATGGAAGAAAATGGGTATGTAAATAGTTGGTGTATGGTTAGAGAAAACCATGTGCCCATCCCTAGAATCTATATTGCCCAAGACAATGAGGTTTCACGTGTTTCGTGCACAGATAGAAAAATCATGCAACATAAAAATAGAAATTGTTTATCCAAAACTCAATATCCAAACGACTAGTTCAAGGTTTGGGAAAACCATGTGCCTCTTCCATGGAAACCATGTATACCTTCTAATATGGGCCAAAAATTATTTTTAAAATCTCACAAACACATGCACCTCACCCATTTCAACCTTCATTTGATCGTTATGGGTTTTTTCAATTTTTGAGAGCATTCCAGTGGGATTTAAATATCTCAATCCACTTTTATTCTTGATTCGTAGCCCAAATCAATTATATGACCATCTCATGATAAGTGGATAACATCTAAATGTATTCCCATTCATGTTTTTTGTACTAATTTTTGTTTGATGGAAAACATATAATGTTTTTTATATGTAACCCTATTCGGTGAGACTTAGATCTTTTGTTAGTGATATAGATCTAGATTCAATAGATCTGTTGTTTTTAATGTTGATTTATGGTTTCAGATCAGAATACTGATCTACATTATTGTGATGCCCAATTTTTGTGATTTTTGTTTGGGGATTATTCATATAAAAATCAATGTAGATGGTCATTATTCAAATAAAATTTTTTTATATCATTTACTTTTATGTTATTTTGGAATTTCTTAGGGTCATTTAGTTATTGAGATTATAAATATGAAATTATTAATGTGATCAATTAATTAATTATCTAAATGTGGATTTGAAAAATTGAATGAATTGGGAATTTAAGGTAATTAATTAACAAAATAATTATCTGAATATTAAATTGATAATTAGTGTAATTAATAGATGAAATAATTTTTATCATATTGATATTATTCAATTAAATTCATATTACTTAAAAATAATTTAATTAATGAAAGTTATAGATATAATTAATTAATTTTATAATCATTTAAGGTGATCAATTTAATTTATTAATATTTTAATTAATTAATGGAATTATATTAATTAATTAATTAATTAATTAATAGTTGATTGTGAATATATTATTATTGATGATTAATCACGATTGATGTGATATAGTTATTTTTTTGGTATATGTGATAAATATGCGTGTGAGATGGTCTACTTCATTCGAAGCCCTTAGTGATAATGTTTTTGATATATATTTATATATACATGTTGGGTACGCTGTCTTCTAATTATAATGCATGTGTCAATAAACATGTGTGGGACATGGTTTAAAACTTCTAAAGACTATAGTGATATATATGTGTTTGATATGGTCTAATTGTTTTGATTCACATGGAGAAAATATGTGAGAGATATTGTCTACTACATCCCAAACCCATGGGGTCATAGACATGATGTTATACAACAAAAATTATTGGCATTGGAATAAGTTTCAAATAATATTTTTTAATAAATAAAATAGATTGGATAATGAAATCAAATTAAATAAATGAAATTTTAATGTATAACATGGATTGGATCAGACTCTAGCACAGTCTGAAGTAGGTTTTGAGTTTAAAGTATCCACAGAAACTGAATTTTTTATGTAGTTAAATAAAGTGTAACTGAAAATGTGTTATCTATTTATATAACCATTGTAATTATTTTTATACAACTATATACAATATTATTTTATTATATTTGTTTCATACATAGTTGGTGTTGTCCTATAAAGTATTAAACAAACCCTATTTAGTCTGACTGATCAGTTCCTGAATAGACCGGTAATTTTCGTGACATGTCATGTGAAATGACACTGAGATAAATGGATGATTTGGGGTGGATATTGGATTTGAGAACAATATTTTGGTTGGGACTCTATTGGGATTCATCTATGTCTTGATTTTATATATTTATCTTAGAAACATGACACGTACATTATCATGGAATGTTTTATGGTTCAGTTGGATATTGTATTTCATACCATTATTTTCCTCATATATTTGTATTGGTTAATATTTTTAATGATTAAGAATTTTTTTATTTAAAATGTTATTTACCTAAATTAAATAGTATATATTCTTTCCATAGTTGACTTATCAAAACCTCACTTATAGTCGGTATAATCTAGCATACAAGGAGGTGTGCTTGAGGTCATGGGGAGAATCGAATCGAGGCACATGATTGTGGATCTTAAGAAAAGATGTTATGTAGTGCTATTAGATTTGATTCGACCAACTATCGTGCAGGAGATTTCATAGAAGGATTAGCTAATTTGGAATCGTATGGCTACAGAAAAGATTAGACAGAAGTCATATAATGATAGATGAAGATGACCCATAGTGTTTATAGAGGGCGATCATGTATGTATTCGAGTGTTTCCTAGTCTAGGTCACAATAGGATATAGAGATATTACTAGCTAGTACCTAGGATTGTTCGACCATTTGAGGTTGTGGAAAGAATCTGGTTGGCAGTGTACTGATTATATCTTCCATAGAAATATCTTATTATGAATTATTGTTTCAATATATCAAAACAATGATAGTATTAACCTAACCCTTATCACGTGATCAACATGGACTAGGTTTTTCTAGAGATAGACACATCCTATGTGGAGAATAAGATATGTTTGGTGTATTGCAGTGAAAAAGTGTTGAGGGGAAATGTCGTGCTGATAGATTGTGTATTGTCTCAACACGGTTGAGTAGATGAAGAAACATGGGAAATGGATTAATAAATAAGGGATCAATTCCCAGATATATTTGTATTTGTCTATTTGAGAGTCTTGGGAGTACATCTCCATGATGAGATCTTATAAGTATGAGAGATTTTATGATCCTAACCTTTTCCTGAGATAAATCGAGCATGAATTTTGGAATTTGATTAATTAATGTACATTTCGATTGTGATTCACCTTGGAGTGTGTTTGGGTCAAAATTATGTAAATTGAAATTATAATGGGTTTTGCACGATAGGAGGATGGTCAGAGAAATTTGTTAACACATTCAATGAAACCATGCAGCACTGGACAGTTAGGGTTCACATGAATGGCACACTGTTTGAAAAACATTGAGTCCTAAAAAGAGAATCCATGTAACCATAAAAAAATTGCATAGTTGGTTCATGGATAAGGAAAACCATGGTCTATTACCTAGGAAACAATGTGGGACTTTTAAATTGGCATGGAAATTATTTTTAAAATAGATGGAACCCCCATAACTCAACTATTTCAACCCTCGTTCAACTATACTATGTATTTCACGTATTTGAGGTTTTTCAATGGTATTCCAATGCAATAAAAATTCAGTCTTTAGGATTCGAATAATGAATAAATGGACTTCTACTCTCCCGATAAGTTGATTCTATACTGATGCATTTCCGTTTAACCCATATTATTCTATTCTTTTTTTATGGATGTTAGGTAATATTTTTTAGATCTAAACCTATTAGATGATATTTAGATCTATGTTTTAATATCTATATCTTGATTCATAATATCATGAGGTCTTTAATCATCATTAACTGTTGTATATCTAGTTCCCCATCTATATTGTTGTGGTGAAAAATTTTAGTAACATACGTTGGGCAGTCGTTCATATTAAAACCATAGTATTTTTATGGATTATATGTATGTGATTATATAATTAATAGGTTTATTTTAAAAATTCAGATTCAAATGATGAATTTATTAATGTTATTATTTAATTAATTGAGGAATCGGGGATTATATTTAACAACGGAATTGGGAAATTTGGGTAATTAATTGATGAAATAATTATCAGAATATTTAATTGAGGATTATATTATATAAATTAATAATTATTTAATTATTAGCTTATTTATATTTTTTAATGGATTAATTATGTTTAATTAGTGTCCATGTTATTTTGGTAAATAAAAATGAAACTTTATACAGGTTTAAATTCTTTAAATTTTTATAATTTTTTTATTATTGTTATCAGTGTCCATGTATATTGATAGTTATAAAAGTGACATTATAGATATTTTATAATAAATAATATTTTTTTAAATGAAATAAAATTTCACAAAATACACTCTTCCTAGTTGTCAATGTGATGTTTTTTATGAAATCTAACATTGCCTATTTATTGGGGGGTTTTCTTTTATTGTAACATTATTGACCCATAATGAATAAAAACATTGTTCCATAGTAAATGTAAAATGTAGTTAATTTTGGGTGAAAATGATAAAGGTAAAAAAACTATCTGAACATGTAATACATTTATAATTTTAGGTTCTTTAAAATAATAATCATTTTATATTCTAATATTATTATTTTGGAACCTTCTTTAAATGAATATTAATTATTATTAATTTAAAAATTATTATATTCCAAATTTACCACTCCAATTACTAATTCAAAGGTAAATTGTCTCCACTTTTTTATATTTTAAAGGTCTTTTTTAATACATTATATACTTAAATACATTGTAAAAAAAACTTATACACATTATTAAGTTTTATTTTTTTTATAATACCACCAGTTTTGGTAATATGGTGTAATAAAAATTTTATTGTCTGTAAAAGAGGTTTTTCTATAATCTGACTGTTTCTTTATTATTTAATCTTCCACCACATTAAAATATTATAAAAACGTTATTTGATGTTATCACTATTATATGAAATATAATTTGGGTTTATTATGATTATTTCATAAAGTATATCCATATCAAACATATATCATAAGAGAACTGAAATTACCTATCTTATATATGATGAACTACCGAATCATAGAAATGTATAATTTATTTTCATTAAACACCTCTCAAAACAAGTTAAAATGATTGATTATATAAATATATATGATATTTATGACAATTGTCTCTTTAGAAATAAGTAATAAATCAAATATTTTCTTAACATTCAATACAAAAAAATGATAACATCCTTTGTGTGAATGTTTGGACTACCATCATCATAGAGTGATGTGAGTCATTTTTCATCACCACTTGAGATTGATGATATATATTTATTTTATGAATTAATATATAATTTGTGATATTATTGTAATTATAAAATTATAAAATATTACATACCTTCTTTTCATAGTTATCTTCTAAAAATGGAAACATTGCTCGTGCATACGTATAACCTACTCAGACCATTATTATTACACAATTAATTTTTTCTAACATAAAAATTAATTATTTTAAATCTATAATTAATGTATAAAAAAGATATTTCTTTCAGGATTTTTTTGTTCAAATAATTCAATAATGAAACCCTTTTACCATGGTTATGATACCAATTTTTGTTTTTGGAATTGGGAACCAAACACCATCAAAACACCCATAGAATAATTAATGAAATAACTAATTAATAATACCACTGCAATAAATGAAACAAGATGTTCAATGATAAATTACTAATCGTAATAAATGTTATTAATAAAGTTAGTGATTTTTATAAGTATATTATACATGATTTAATTAATGTACATGGAATATCTGGACATGAGGTAAGAGACATCATTTCCATTTAACTTCATTGAGACATATTTAGTTATTATATACATAAATTATTTTATTTTTTGTATATATTTTTTAATTTATATGATACATAATGAATCCAATATACATTAGGGTATTGAAAACATTAATACAGAATATTTTTTCCCGAGATATTTGGTAAGAATATTACCATGTTTTAAAGGTTTTCATAATTCAATTTCCAATTATTGGATTATAAAACTTTTTCCCGGGCTTTGTTATTCTATGATTATGTGTGAATCGATATATCAATTATTTTGTTATGTAATTATTTTTTTTAATATTTATATTTTTTATTCAAATAATATATTCATTAATAAATCCTCAATTAAATGATATAAAATTCTTAGAGATTTTTCATCTGGAATTCCAATTCAATGCGACATATGCTTTTGATATGAACATATATTCTTTAATGAGGAAATGATACTCAACATTACAGATTATATATCATTTATATCCTTTATTTAATTATTTATTTTTTGTGGATAATGACTTCAAAGTTTCAAATATAGAATATGAAATTTTTTACAATCTCCCTTTTTCAGGGATAATTTTTTCAATGTTCAAGGGGAGGAAATAATATCCTCACATTTTCCCAAAACACATATATTTCAGTTTACCCTAGTTGTGAACGAATTTTAAAATTTTAATTTCTATTTCCACCAAATGAATATTTGAGAATGTATTTTATATGTGATACCAATTTTTTATATTTTTTAGATCAAGAATGTTTTACTTCAATATCCATGTTTTAAAATGTTATTCTAGTTTTTTTTAATGGTACAAATTATCTTCTAATTCAATTTTACAAGATATTTTAACTTCTTATGAAAGGTTGTGAATGCTAATATCTTAATGTCTTGAAAATCCATTACTCATTAAGAAAATTTATTAATTTTGAATATAATATTTATTATATATATTTAAAACATGAAAATATATTCCTAATACCATGATCAATATCTTAATTAAATATTACTTTTTAAGATTTCATGGTATTTTAATTTCAATTATATTGATAATTTTTTCTGAAGTTTTTGTTTTTAAATATGATTTTAATGTATAATTTTTTCTTTCATCAAGAATGTTTTAAATGGTATTTTATTTCTAATTAACCTAATCTATGTTACATCATGAGATTTTGTAAATGAAATTTTTTTAATAGCATATTCATCAAAGAAAAATTAATTTTAACGACATGTGAAATATATTAGCATTATCAATAAGCCAAAAAAATAGTGTATGAATAGTATTTTCAACATTATGATATATATATATATATATATATATATATATATTCTAATAATTTTTATACTCAGTAGAAATTATAGATAAATTTTTAGAAAGTGACAAATATATTTTTGGTAATGTAATTGTATTCTTCAATAATATGTCTTCTTCAAAAATTATTTGTATTGATTTTTATGAAAACTATTATAATTATATTTTTGAATAATATTAAAATTTATTTTATAAAATTATATTTATTTATGAAATCATAATTTAATTATTCACGTTTTTTAAATTATTTATTTTTTATTTTACAAGGAATAGTGAAAAATTCTAATTTCTCTAACAAGTTTAAATAAATTATGAAATTTAGAATTCACATTATGTTTTATGTATCATTTAATGTAACAAAATTTTTTATTTATATATATTTATTCCTAATAATTTATTTTTAATCAACATTACATTATACTATTTTATATAGTTGTCTTCAGGTTTAAAAATGATATTTTTGGGAAAATGGTTTGAATTGTATATTATTTATCATTATTATTTAATTATAACAACCCCTAATGAGTAATTGTATTAATGAAATTTATGAATTATGTATCAAAAAATATTTTTTAATAAGCTATAAATTATAATTATTATTCATATGGTTAATATTAAATTAAATTATTTATCGTAAAATACACTTCATCAAAATAGACGTTTTCATCCCTTTTGTTGGTTTAATTAGAAATTAAAAATAATTTTTTTTGTGAAATTTATTTATTAAAATAGAATATGTATATGGAATCAGAATAATTTATATTTTCAAACGAGGTCAAAATAATTTTTTAATCTTACTATTATCAAAATCTGTAACTATAAATTACTGTAAATAAGGTGAAACTATGTATACATGGGGGATAAAAAAAGACATGGTCAAAAGGTACAATTTTCTAAAAAAAATTAATTAAAAAATTGGAAAATAATAACATATAAGTTCATAAAATTCATTATTTTGACCCTTATTTTAGGTGAAAAATAAGAGACACCTTCTTCATTTCAAAAATTACAGGTGTTCCACTCACCAAAATTTGAAAATCTGACCCTACCATCTTGTATTAAAAAATACTATTGGTTTATCCAATACATACGCAAATAACATAAAAACATTATAAAACTCATATTAAGTGCCATGTTTTTTCATAAATCAAATCTATTAATACTCAAGTTATAATCCTATCTAGGATGTCTATAAAGACGAATAATTCATAACGATGAGTTTTTTATTTCTTCTTCCACATCAAACAAATATATATATTTTATGTTTATATTTTAAAAAAATTATATAATATAAATTTTGGTGTAATGATGTTATGAAAATGTAAAATATTTATTTCCTCTTCCAACCAATGGTAAATGATAATGTCTATTGTGTATTTATAAGACAACCACAACACAAACCGAGGTGACATGTTTACCATACACAACTCTCATGGTTGTGAATGATGAAAAAATGATTATATATGATATTAAAAACGTAATTATAAATATAGAGTAATTACATAATATATAGCTTCTTATTTTTTTATTTTGTAGGGACATGATAACATCGCTCATGTGTACGGTGGATAACCAACTCACATTGTGATGTGATTTGTTTTTCACTGGGGATTTATAAGGAAAGAAATATGGATAATTTTGATGAATGCTTCTGATATAAATGAAATATTATGAAATTGATAATATATTTATGATTCTAAAAATATTATAAATAATTTTTATACTTATTTATTTAATAAAAATGAAAACATTGTTAATGTATATTTGGACTACCGTATCCACAAAGAGATATAATCCATTATTCAATGAAAGATCAAATGAATCATATATAGAAATAAATTTAATGATATACATTTTTTAATTATTTATCCTATTATCACTTTTGGATGATAAAATAATACATAACTTATTTTCATTATGACCATTTCAATATGTCAATATTAGTCATTTATACATACGACCTACAGTCTCATTGATCGTAACATTGTTCATTTTTAATTACAGTTTTTTCATGATTGATTATAATAATATAATTGATGAATATATATGAATATTATTTCATGATTATTTTTTAGTAGATATTGAAATAAGGGATACTTTTTTAAAGGTCAACACACTTAATCCTTTTTTAAACAATGAACTAAACATCCTTGCAACAGCCCACTTAGAATTTACAAATCAAATATTTAAATATATAATTTTAATGAAATAAAAGAAATAAATTACCTATTTGGTGTCAAAAATATTTATTTCCCTTAAGAAATCATATAATTTATTGAATGTAATTACTCAGATGGTAAATGAAATACTTGTAAAGGATGGACTAAAAGTTAAGGGTGTTTCTCTTCTCACTTTTATTTCATTAATATGTATTCTATATTTACCACATGACATTATTGAGTGGTGTATATAATAATTTTTTTTAATAATAAATATATAAGGAATCATAAGTCATGGTATTTTATGTATCAATTTAAATTATTCAATTATATCAGATTTAACATCAAAATTACAAATTGGTAATAAATTTTATAACTAATTTTTATTCCATTAGGGTATATTACATCCTCTATAACATTGATACTGTAATATTATTAATCAAATTAATTTTGGATTTATAATGTTGGATTTTTAATTATTGTATATGAATATAATTTTATATAGAACACTGAAAAATTGAATAATTATAAGATAAAAATTATTATAATTTTGAAGGACATTATCTTAATTTCAATTCATTGGGAAATATTTATGTTATTCACACACACTGTCTTCTATTGTTTATATACATCCACATTGACATGTTATATAATTAATAACAGAATTAAATTTATATTTTATGTTTTTTTGTTAATAATTTTTGGGTATTATGATTAAAATATTTTCAAACTAGTTAATGATTTTTTTTGAAATAATGTTTTACGGATTCCATATAACCTATTTTTAAAATTAATGTATTTTTTTTCAAACACATCATGAATGGATTTTCTACCCTTCATGATTCCAACATTCTTTGATGTATTTTATATGATTCTATAACACTTTTCAAGTAACATGGTGTCTATTTTATTTACATATATTATTGATATTTTAAATTTAAATTTTTAAAAGAAAATATTTTTATAAATATATGACATAATTTTTCTATTCAATAAAAAATAAAATTTTCTTCAAAATACATGTTTTCTTTAAAATTATTTGAATAAAATATTACTATTTTTTTAAATTCATTTTCCACATAATTGGATTTAAATAAAATATTTTCATATGTATATTCCTACATTTTCATTGAAATACCTATTTTTATTTTAAAGAAAATATTATAGTAATATTTTTTTTATCAATAAAATGAATATATTATCCCACTTTTATGAACATTATTATATTTTATGATTCCTCTATATTTATCCCTTTATTATTTCCAAATAATGTTTCTTAAAAAATATTTTATGAATACTTACATTTAAATGTTATTTCAAGATTGAAAAGATTATATACCTCAAGTGTGTTCTTAGTTATATTTTAATTCTATTTTATTTCAAAAAATTCAAAGATAATAATTTTCTGTTTTCCCTAATATTAATATTTTTTATTGAATCAATCCCAATTTTTTCTTTAGATAGATTATGATTTTATAAATATATTGTTTGGTAACCACATTCCATTATATGGGTTAATAAATTTTGAATGGGATTTTCATGAAAGCAGTCTATTTCTTATGTGTTAAATGTTTTTTATATAAATTTACATGGAACTCATTAATTTTCCATGGGATAATAATTATTCAATGTTATTTTTATGGAAACATTAATTTCATATGGGATAATCACGTTTCATAAGATTTCCCTAGAACCCATTTTTTCAATTGTATGATCAATTTTAATGAGATCATGATTGAATAAATTTATTTTACATGGGTTAATAATTTTACGAATGGAATTATGAGTTGTTTGTAAGTCACATGAATAAATAGAAGAACATTTTTCTTTATTTATAGTATTATATCTCCAAGCCATATTTTCCAATGGGGGTGAATTAATGTACTAAATTTAAAAAATTATTCATCATGAATGAATCCTCTTAAACTGATTTAGGTTTTTGATCCACATATTAATATCTATGAATCTCACATTGTGTGAATTGTTAATAATTTATATCAAATCACAAAATATTTTCATATTTTGGTATAAATTATGGCTCTTATCCATGTTTATTATTACACAACCAATATAGATTCTTCCCTAATTAAAAAGTGACTTAAATTATGAATATAATAATAGTTATTACAATGTTATGGATCAAATTGAGATACTATTATTTCTTTTATCTCTAGTTGATATAAAAACACGAAATTCTATTCAAACTAAAAAATTTATTTTTTGACTTCATCCATGAGACTCCTTATACTTTTGCATCCGACCAGAAGTGTAATGTCCCAGACCACTTTGATCCTTTACATTGTGAAAATTGGAGTTAGTTAGAGGCCTCATGAATTTCATGGGAGAACGATTTAATTGATGGGAGAGAGAAAGTGATTTTAAGATAATAATGGGCGCCAACAATAATAATAATAATTACTAATGATAATGATGGAAACCCATTGATGAAATTGAAAGAAGATTTATTACTATTAAATTAAATAATATTGGTAATGGTAGATTTTTAGTGTGTGATTAATTAAATGGGAAGGTTTTAATTTTATACGAGAATAACCCTCGCAAACTAATTTAATGTGATTAAATTAGACCATTGATGATGGGTGTTATTATTATTAATTTTATTAATAATAAAATTAATTGAGAAAGGATTTGGGGCGTGAGGGAATGGAGAAAAGGCCATGGGGAGGCACAACTTTTGGTGGAGTGGGAGAATTAATCTTGAAAGAAATAGTTATACTGGATATAGAATGTGAGAATTAAATGGGGAGGTAATAAAAGAAAAAAAATAAATCAATCAAGGTGGAATGGGGTGAAGCAAACCAAATTGGAGGATTTTGTGTGTGGGATTTGTAATTGAAGAAAAAAATTGTTTAAATAAAATAATAATGAAATAATAATGTAATTATTATTTTCGTTGGGAGAACTGAATTTTGATGGTATCTTCCTTATGCGACCACAGATTCACGAACCATCAGCATGTGTGTGACATAGACTTGAAGACAGAATTTATGAGTCCAATATGGGATGTCTTTTTTGAATTTTCATATTGGGTACCTGAAACGCTTCTGAATTAATAGATTTAATATTATTATTAAATTTTCGACCCACCATAACTCCCTCATGCGACGTCCAATTGATTTCTCGTCAGTGGCGATGTGATCATATCATTAATATGATCGATTCAAGAATAATTTGGAATAATAAATTATGGTTTGTGGCTCGGGTCCACGAAACACCCAATAATATTTTTATTATCTATTTTATGGGATCATGGTGCCAACATATCTCCCTCACACGATGTTGGAATGGAAAAATGTCTGTGATGTTGCAACCCTAAAATGAAAACGGATGGTTTATAGACCATAAAACATATATTAATTATTCCCATAGATCGGGATGTTTTTACATGGTCAAACTGTGTGGGTTAATGCGATCCTCTTTTAATGGGGAATTAAGCGCATCTTAAACCGTCGACCCATTAAATCTTCAAAAGGGGCAAGATATCATACTCTTTTTTTCATCCTCATTGTTCTCGACTATGAGACACTAGAACCTTTCAATCCATTACATAGGATTTGCACAATAAAACATTACTCCTCAGATCGGTTCTGCTCTGTTTTGATGAAACCAAGATATATCGATCAATCCTCGATATAAGGTATGTTTTATCATCATTCCATTGGGATCATCTTCTCATATTTCTCCCTTCTATATTATATCATGTAATCTTCATGATTTTAATGGGGATTTTCTTGGGGTTTGTCTTGTGCGGTCTTACCATGGCATCCTTGGGTGGATGCAGTTGGCGTGAGCGGGGGATCATGAACCATTCTGTGGATAATGAACATGAGGAACTGTTTGAGGTAGAGGATTCGTTGTTTCTCTTTTCTTTTACGTGCAACTGTATTTTTAGCATGTTTAATCCACCTGGATGATAATAGAATTGATATAATAAATATAGTTACCTGATCAATAAATTGATATCGATTTCATGTTATTGAATAATGTTTTTCTAGATACTGTGATATATATGCTTGCTTTTATTAGCTATTAGTTCTCTATGGAAGTTGATAATGAATGTAAATTGGGATTAATAGATAATTGGTTGGTTAATGATAAAGAGTCATGTAAACGAATATGGTTCTAGTTGTAATTCTATGTCAATAAAATAGGAATATAAATCATGTTTAATTATTTTTGATAGCTTACTGATTAGGTTTCTGGAATTTGGAACCTAAGAATAATAAATCTATTAATTCAAGATTGATTAAAGAACTGATTGTTTGATAATTACTTAAAGCATTCTGAGTTACCCTCTTGATTGTTAGAGGGACATGATCCCAATTAAATGTGGTGTTTTTTCATAATTTTTGTATTGTGATGTGATCCTGGATGGCTGTTGTAATTTGTGGGGGAATGGTGGCTTTTGGTTGTTGTAGCAGATGACGCCTAGAGTGGCGAGATACATCGGTTTATGCATATGGGTGTTAGGGATGACACTAGGGTTGTTGGAATAGAGTGGATGTGATTGTGTAATGCTTGGTAATTAGGATTGTTTGTTTATCTGCATTACTTTTCATTACTGCACAAGGTAGTTGGTCTTACTTACCCTTCTTCCAATAGAGGAGGAGACATGCGAGGTATTCCACGTGCTTTCTACATTTAACTTATTAAGGAAGGATTGGTATATGTTCTTCCTATAAACAGCAAAGACTCGATGAGTAGTATATCTACTCACCATGTTGATCCCCCTAGTGTTTAGTAGAATATAATGTTTTTCTAGAATCCCTTGGAATGTGGGAAAGTATTTATATAATAAAAAATTTAATAAATGGTGTTAAACCAAGGGGATGGAGTTTCTGGAACATAATTATGAGGTTGTGATTTTTTTTGGAACAATTGACATTGGGTGTGATTCTAATGAAATTTAATGTGGAATTGTTAATGGTTAATTAATGTTTAAAGAATTAATTAACATACACTGGAACTGATAAAAAGAGAATTTAGTAATCTAATAAATCTCTTTAAATTGATGATTTCTTATAAGAGACCTAGTCTTAGAAGTAGCAGCCCGGAGTCTAAGCGATGTTAGCTGTAGTTGTTTCTAAGACATGGTAATTCCCATAGTGTGGTTGTGATATATAATATTTTATATACTGTTTGTGTTTCTATATGCTACTCCACCCATTCAGTAAGGATAACTAATACCCCGTGGATTCTGATCCCTGGGGGGTGTTTGTTTTCCCCAACATTTCGTTGGGAGGATGGATGGATGACTACCCCCTTTGGCCCCGCTCTCTTCTCTTGGTAGATAAAGGTGCTGGAAGGCACATTGGTTAGATTCCCCATATATGTATGTAGAGGGATATAATTTCTTGTGGTTATTAATACACATATATTCTAGATATAATTTTTAAAGTACTACTATAGGTGTAACGTGTATAGGTTGTGATGTCTTGAGGATCCTTACTCGGTGTATGGGCTGTAATGGCTTGAGTTATAATACCCGACGTATGATACACGTTATGAAAGTTGTGGTGGATCCCAGAAACTACCTGGTTACTTTGGTGTGTGGACGTGGTGGGTTAGTTGCACGTGGTGCATATTTTTGTTCGTCATCCAGGTGTATGCGGGAAATCCCTTTTGGAGAGGGATGCTAAGGACGTGCGACGTTGGGGAAAAGTAGCAAACCAATGGGGAAGTAGTAGTGTGGTACCCCTGAAATTCTATATTATATGAAATTTTCTTGTATGCATTACATGGTGAGAGTAGAAATGTTTAGGTTGGGAACATTGTATACATGTTTATGTGACGAGTTAGTTTGACTTGTTGTGCGCTGTGCATTAGCATGCTTTATTTAGATTGCATGAGAGGCTTCAGGGAGGATCCTACTGAGTAAAATATTATCCTCACCATATATATATATAATCGATTTATCAGGTCACTTAGATCCATTTGGAGATTAAGCTGGTTTGTACGATCATGGGGTTGCAAGAGCTGTTCGGGCTTGTGGTTGTTGTTGTTTTTTACTTTCTTTTGGGTACTTGTAGTTTTTACCCTTCTAGTTGTAGTACTTTTTCATGGCATTACATACGTGAACTTGGGTTTCATTTATATTTCAGTTCTGAGTTGGGGCTGGTTGGTTTCTATCTTATCTATCTCTTCCTCAAGTGTTCTCTTAGAGGGTAATGCCTTCCATTTGTGTGTGTATTATACCCTCTATTCTAGTCACCAACCCGGGGCCAACAGGAGGTGGGACTCAGGTAGTCATTATCTCCCTTTTCACATTTCCGAACTAAGAGGGGTACACTTTGTGGGGAGGGGGTTGTCACATAGTGGTATTAGAGCTCTGGTTGAGGGATAGGATGGATTTTGGTGTTAGGAACATGTGAGGTTGCATGGGTTGGTAGGCCAACAGTGTCATTCATGTTTATCAAGTGAGGTAAACACTGGAAACCAGACGAGACATAGGGGTTTAGGGCCCCCTATGATCTGATGTGTGGACCTTTAAGTTTACAATGGCTACTAAACAAGGTGATACTTGTTGTAGGGTAGAGACCTTGGAAAGGATCATGCATCATTCTTCCTGGTGCCTGTGTTTGAATGGGAAGACCTTAGGATAGGATAACCTAAAATGAATAAAAGAAAAAAATTAAATAATTAATGTTAATTAATCCATATTCCAGTTTTAGAAGTGAAATTCTCCTTTATATCACCTACCCATTTCCATGCTTTGCAACATGAGGTAGAGAGGCTTCCAGTGCCCTTGGCATTCACTACTCTATTTGGATGTCTAACTGACTTGTTTGAAGTATGTAGAGACTATGAGATAGTGTTGGGGAAACACCACTCTTGGGGAAATTTCCTATGTTTACAAATACAACCATATGATGTCATCCTCAGCATGGATTGGTTATATTCATTGTAGGCTTTTGTGGATTGATTTAGGAAAAAGGTCATCTTCATTGGTGTGGACGATGAGAATGTGGTCTTTGTTGGTGAGCAAGACCCTCGTATGGGTCATAGGCGTATTCCATCCATAAAATCCATGATGTATGAGTTCATACTAAGTTCTTCAAAGGTTCAACAGTTGGGATTTCCTAGGGTCGTAGAGGTGTACCATGATTTCTCTCCATAATAGGTTGTAGCATTACCCCCTCGATAAGAGATCATGATTAAGATCGAGCTATTGCCAAGAGAGTCTCCTATCTTAATGTCTCCATATAAGATGGCCCCTTCTAAGTTAAGATAGCTACGTATACATCTTGATTGTCTATTGCAGTGTGGTTTTGTTAATCCAATTTTGTCACCATGGGGTGCACCAGTTTTGTTCATGAAGATGGCCGACAACAGTTTGCAGTTGTGTGTCGATTGTTGTTTCTTAAACAATGTGACAATAAAGAATCGCTACCCTCTTCTGCAAATTGATGATTTATTCGATCAACTGACTGGTCCAAGATGGTTCTCAAATATCGACAGGTAGTCGAGATATCATCAGATGCATGTGAAGGATGGGGATATGACAAAGACTGATTTTCGTTGTTTTCTTAGGCATTATGAGTTTGTTGTAATTCCTTTTGGAATAATGAATGATCTAGCTGTATTAATGGGATTGATGAATGTTGTGTTCTATGATTTCATGGAAGTATTCATAATAGTTTTCATTGACGACATCCTTGTGTACTCCACATCTGAAGAGGAGCATGTGGTGCATCTACAAACCATTTTGGGAGTTCTTCGCCAACATCAGTTGTATGAGATGTTGTTGAAGTGTGAGTTTTGGGATTAAGAAGTCTGTTTCATGGGGCATTTTGTGTCACAAAAGGGAGTAGCTATGGATCCATTGATGTTAGAAGCACTTGTGTCTCGGGAAGTCCCCAAGACAATGTCAGATGTGTGAAGTTTCCTTGGTCTAGTTGGCTACTACAGGAGGGTCGTTTTAAATTTCTCATGAGTTGTGACACCTCTGAAAAATTTTAACAAGAAGGATTAGGAATTCATATGGACTGTTCAGTGTTAGGCGACATTCGAGTATCTAAAGGATAATTTAGTATGTGATCCAGTCCATTATCTTCCAGCTGAGGGAGTTCAGATTGATGTTTAATTCGATGCTTCACATCTGGGGTTAGGCTATGTTCTAATGCAGTAGTGGTCAGTTGTTTCTTATGGGTCTCGGTAGTTGCTTCCCCATGAACACAACTATTACACCCATGAAATTGAGTTGGCAGCCGTGGGGTTTTCACTAATGTCATGGAGACATTACCTCATTGGTGAGCACTTTGTGGTTTTCACTGATCATAAGAGTTTGAGGTATGTTTTCTCCCAGCGTGACATGAGCTTACGACTATGTCAATGGATGGATTTATTACTATAATATGACATATAAATAGTGTACACTCTTGGAAAAGAGAATGTTGTAGCTGATGCGCTGAGACTAAAGTTACATAGTGATTTTGTTCTTGAATCCGGTTATTCCTGGAGAGTAATTGAAGAATTGTCAGTATTTCATCTTGATATGGGAGATGTTGTGGGTAGAGGTTGTTTTTTTCAGATGATAGTAAAGTCATCCCTGTTGAAGAAGGTGTAAGATTCCATGTTGGGATATCTAGAGGTGGTGGTTTTGATAGACTGAGTTGTTTTTGGTGAGGCCCCTGATGGTTTGTCAGAGGAATAATAACACCGAGTGTTGTATCATGGAAGGATTTTTTTCCCTTGACAATGCGAAAGATAGTTCTCCGAGAGTTCCATCATTTTCCCTTAGCAGAACATCCTAGTGTGACAAATGATGTACTGGTCCTTGAGGAGTCATTTTTTTTGGCCAGGCTGAAATCGTGCAGTTGTGGAGTTTGTGTCTCGATGTTTAGTCTGCCAAAAGGTGAAGGCCAAACACCGTGTTTCATGTGGTCTTCTCCCACCATAATAGATTCCACAGTGGAAGTTGGTGGACATCTCAATGGACATTGTTATAGGTTTACCTCGAGCTCCGGGAGGTCATGATGTAATTTGGATTGTAGTGGATCATTTAACAAAATTGCCCACCTCATAGCGATCAAGGGGTCGAGCTCAGTGGATGTTTTGCCGAGGAAGTATATAGAGGAGGTTCCGAGACTTCATGGAGTCCCAAGGATGATAATTTCTGATCGAGATCCTCATTTTACCTCCAGGGTGTGGAGAGGTCTCCAACATGATTTTGGTTCTCAACTATGCCTTATCAATGCTTTTCACCCTCAAACGGATTGTCAGAAAGAGAGAACTATCAATACACTTGAAGACATGTTACGCTCTTGTGTACTTGATTTTGGAGGTTCATGGATGAGGCAGTTACCTCTGGTGGAGTTAGCTTACACTAATATTTTCCACTCCACCATCGATATGGCACCATTTTAACCTTTCCGGACATTCCATTATCCATTGTTCTAGACTGGGGTCAGAGATTCTGCAATTCTCGGACCGGAACTAGTGAAGAATACAGCAGAGATGGCTGTGATGACATGTGAGAGGATGAATACATCATAATATTGTCAGAAATCATATGCCGATCAATGAAGGAGGCCCTTAGAGTTTAATTTTAGTGATCATGTGTGTCTGTAGGTGACTCTTCGTCGTGGGAAATTATGTTTTGGTCATGGAAGTATGCTTTCTCCCCAGTTTGTTGGACTTTCAAGGTATTAGATCGTGTTGGAGTTGTGGCATATCGAGTAGCACTTCCCCCTCAGATGAGTCGGGTACATTATGTTTTCCATGTATCACAACTTTGTTTTATCTTCATGATGAATCCCACATTATCGATTGGGGAGATATCGATGTTGATGATGATGCAACCTTTGAGAAGTGACATGTGGAGATCCATGACCACAATGATAGGGTGTTGTGCAGGTGTTTTATCCTCTTAGATCGTGTCTTGGGGAAAACACTATGGCATGGAGGATAGTACCAAGGAACGTGAGTCACATATACATACTTAGTACCAAGATTTGTTTGATTCTCAACACTTTTCATGTAATGATGTTCCCTTTGGTGATATACCTTTCATTGTTTATTTATGAATTTTTTCTATTGCTTTCTCCCTTTTGAGAGGTATCTTAATGGGTGGTTGTTCGGACCCAGTTTATTTTTTTGTCTCTTCGGGTTAGTTCTGAATTCTTAGGGAGGAGAATGTTTTGAGAGGTATCTTATGTAATGCTTTGGACCTCTTCGGTCAATTAATTTGTAAAAATTAGGGTTAGGAAGAGGCTGCATGATTTTCTTGGGAGAAAGATTTAATTGATGGGAGAGAGGGAGTAATTATAAGATAATAATGGGATACAATAATAATTATTATTATTAATGATAATGATGGAGACCTATTAATGAAATTGAAAGAGTATTTATTACTATTGTATTAAATAATAATGGTAATGGTGGATTTTCAGTGTGGGATTAATTAAATGGAATGGTTTTAATTTAATATAAGAATAACCATGGTAAACTAATTTAATGGGATTAAATTAGAACATAAATGATGGGTGTTATTATTATTAATATTAATAATAATAAAATTATAGTGAGAAAGGAGTTGGGGCTTTAGGGAATTGATTAAAGGCCAAGGGGAGGTTCCACTTTTAGTGGAGTGGGAGAAGAAATCACGAATGGAAGAGTTAGATTGAAGAGATAATGTGTAAATTAAATAGGGAAGTAATAAAAGAAAAAATAAGTAATCAATCAAGTTGGAAGGGGGTTATGCACACCAAATTGGAGGATTTTGGGAGTGGGATTTGGAATTGAAGAAAAAAATGGTTAAATAAAAATATAATGTAATTATTATTTTTGCTTGGAAAATTGAATTATGATGGTATCTTCCTTGTGTGACCTCAGTTTCACGAACCGTCAGCGGTTGTGTGACCCGGACATCAAGATAAAATTTATGAGGCCAATACTGGATACCTCTTTCGGTTTTTCAGATCAGGTGCCTAAAATGCTTCTGAATTAATAAATTTAATATTATTATTAAATCTTCGACCCACCATAACTCCCGTGTGCGACTTCTGATTGACTTCTTGACAGTGGTGATGTGATCCTGTCATTAATATGATCAATTCATGTATATTGTGAAATATTAAATTACGGTTTGTGGCTTGGGTCCACAAAAAAACCAATATTATTATTATTATTATTACGGGATCTTGAATCCAACATATCTCCCTCTTAAGGTGTTGGAATAGAGAACCGTCTGTGACATTACAACCCTGAAATTAAGACAGATGATTCAAAGACCATAAATAATATATTAATTATTCCGGTGGCATAGGATGTTTTTACTCGATCAAACCGTGTGGGTTAATGCAATCCTCTTTTAATGTGGAATTAAGCATATCTTAAACCTTTGCCCCATTAAATATTCAAAAGGGACAAGATATCATACACCCTTTTACATCCTAGTTGTTCTTAGCTATGAGACGCTATAACCATTCAATACATCTTATAGGAGTTTCACAATCAAGCATTACTCCTTGGATTAGTTCTTCTCTATTTTGATGCAACCAAGCTGTATCGATCAATCCTCGATATAAGGTATGTTTTATATTCATTCTTTTGGGATCATCTTCTCCTATTTATCGCTTAACTATTATAGTATGTAATAATCATGCTTATAATGGGGTTTTCTTGGGGTTTGGATGTTGTTTTCATATTGTGGTATCCTCGGGTGGATGCAATTGGCACGAGAGGAGGATCGTGACCTGTTTGGTGGATAATGAACGTGAGGAACTGTTTGAGGTAGGGGATTCATTGCTTCTCTTTTCTTTTACATGAAACTATATTGTAAACATGTTTAATCCCACTGGATGAAAATGGAATTGCCATAATAAATATGATAACCAGATAAATAAATTGATATCAATCGTAAGTTATTGCCTCATGTATTGCTAGATAGTGTGATATCTATGCTTGCTTTGATTAGTTGTTTGTTCTTGATGGAAATATGTATAGAACGTAAATTGAGATTAATTGATAATGTTTTTATTAATGATAGAGAGGCACATAAATGAATCTGGTTCTAGTTGTAATTCGATGTTAATCAAATCGGCACAATAATCATGTTTAATTCCTTGTGATAGATTAATGATTAGGTTTCCTGAATTTGGATCCTATGAATAATAAATATGTTAATTCAAGATGGATTAAAGAACTGATTGGTTGATAATTCCTAAAAGGGTTCTGAGTTACCCTCTTGTTTGTTAAAGGTCCAAGAACACAATTAAATGGTGTGTTTTTTTCCTGCTGTTTCTGTTGTGATGTGATCTGGGATGGCTATTGGGATATATCAGGGCATGGAGGCTTTTGGTTGTGGCAGCAGATGGCGCCTAGAGTGTCGAGATGCATCAATTTATGCATATGGGTGTCAGGGAGGACACTAGGGACAATGGAATGGAGTGGATGCGATTGTTGGATGCTTGTTAATTTTTATTGGTTGTTTATCTACTTTACTTTTACCCACTACTCAACGGAGCTGGTATTACTTACACATCTTCCGAAAAAGGAGAAGACACATGGGGTATGCCACATGCTTTCTATGTTTAAATTCTCAAGAAATGATGTTTATATTCTCTTTCTATAAGCGAAAAATACTCGACGTGTAGTACATCTTCACACCGTGTTGATCCCCCTTGTGTTTAGTAGCATATAATGTATTTCTAGAATGCCTGAGAATGTGGGAACTTTTTTCTATAATGAAAATTTTAATAAATGATGTTCAACCATGGGGATGGAGTTGCTAGAACATAATGACGAGGTTGTAATTTATTTTGAATGAACAATTGACTTTTGGTGTGAAGATAATGAAATTTAATGTGGAATTTGTCATGGTTAATTAATGTTTAAATAATTAATTAACATACACTGTAACTGATAAAAAGGGAATTAAGTAATGTAATAAAGCTCTTAAAATTGTGTTCTGCTTATAGAATACCTAGTCATAGAAGTAGAATCCCGGAGTCTAATAGACATTAGCTGCAGTTGTGTTTAAGACTAGGTAATTCCCATATTGTTGTTGTGAGATAAACTATATACTATAATTTGTTGTGTTTCCATATGCTACTCCACCCTGTCAATAAGGGAAACTAACACTCTAGGGATTCTGAGCCCTGTGGGGTTGTTTTCCCCAACATTCCAGTGGGAGGATGGTTGGAAAACTTCCCCCTTTGGCCCCACTCTATTCTCTTAGTAGTTTCTGATGCTGGTAGGCACATTGGTTTGGTTCCCCATATATGTGGGTAGAGGTCTATAATGGCATGTGGTTATTCACACCCATATATTCTGGATATAGTTTTCTATATACTACTATTGGTTTGACATGTATAGGCTATGATGGCTTGAGGATCCTTACTCGGTGTATGAGTTGTAATGGATTGAGGTATAATACCTGACGTATGATACACATAATGCGAGTTGTGTTGGTTCCCAGAAACTACCTGGTAACATTGGTGTGATGACATGGTTGTTTTATTTCACGGGGTGCATATTGTTTTGCTTCGCCCCGGTGTCTGTGGGAAATCCTTTTAGAGAGAGATGCTCAGGATATGCATCATTGGGGAAACACGGAAAAACAATGGGGATGTAGTAGCAGTGTACCCCTGATATTCTCTATTATATGATATATTCTTGTATGCGTTACTTGGTGAGAGATTCCATGGTGAGGTTGGGAACTTAGTATACCTGTTTAGGTGACGAGTTAGTTTCACTTGTTGTGCACTGTGCTTTAGCATGGTTTCTTTACTTTTCACAAGAGTCTTCTGTGAGGATCCTACTGAGTATACTCTTATACTCACCCTATTTATATATAAACTATTATTCTAGTCACTTGGAGCAGGTTATAATCAAGACATTTTGTACTAGCTAGGGGTTGCAGGAGCTATTTGGGATTGTGGTTGTTGTTGTTTTTACATTGTCTTGGGTACTTCCAGTTTTAACCCTTTCTAGTTTTAGTACATTTTCATGGCATTATATACGTGAACTTGGGTTTATTTTATATTTCAGTATTGAGTTGGATTTGGTTTGTGTCTATCTTATCTCTCTCTTCCTCATGTGCTCTCTGAGATGGTAATGGCTCCCATTTGTGTGTTTATTATACCCTCGGTGCTAGTCGCTAACCCGGGGCCCAATGGAGGTGGGACTTGGGGGTCCATATATACATTTTCACATTCCCAACCTAGGAGACATAAACTTTATGGGGAGGGGATCATGACAAGAAGACTTCATGTACTCTTGGGAGTCACCTCTATTGAATATTTCTTCCACTATAGGATGTTATTTGATCATTCATTATGAGCTCACCGAATATGACTTTCTCAAGTACATAGCATGCATATTTAATATACTATAGAATGTATGAAAATTATTCTCAATCAGACCTGATCACATGTATTGATATATTCACATATTTGTAGTTTTATTTGGATAACACTTTATTTTACTATAGTTCGAAAATCACATAGATGTATTCAAGATATTCACACAAAATCATCATTTTTTATGAAATAATTGTCCATGAAGATCTAAAAGCAATTGTTATTAAAATATAAATTCAGTTCATATAGGGATTGAATTATATTATCATTATATAAAATAAATATTGTGTATAATATTTCGTAGTTATTCTATGTGATACTGAATACTAATTAGTTTTGTAACATCCCATGTAAATAAAGAATAAGGCATATTTAATATTTTATTCATGAATTAAATATTAATTATTCTTTAAAAGGGTTTCTATGTTCGATAGCACACCAGATACGCAACAATGAGTTTCATTGAAATCTTCCGTTGCACACTAATAATATAATATAATATTTTTAAATGGTAGTTCACTCATAGTAATTGTATTGGTAGGAATGATAAAAAATAACTACAATAAGATTTTACAAGTTTGTTAAATGTATTTACATTTTTCCAATAAAATTTCGAGGCTTAATATGTGAATGAATCTAATTTTAAGAATAATTTACATTAGATGGGACGATTTATCGCCTTTTAATGGGGACCCTTATTAATCTAGTTTTGGTCAATTTAGTACATTAAATATGACCATATAAAATCCTTCTTTAGAATGGGGACATTAAATTTTACTTTGGGTAATTTTTTGGTATTTTTATGATAAAGTTCATTTTTTAATGAATAGGGAAAAATATGGTATTTTAATTCAAAAGTGCCTTTTAATATAATTTATTTATATGGTTATATTATCTTTTTAAATAGTTTTAATGTGAAATTAAAATACATTTTTACTATTTTATCCAATGTTGGTCATTAGAATTAATTTCACATTGAAATTGGACACAAACAATTGTCATTCTTTTGATAGTTATTTTTTCTTAAAAACACACTATTTGTTTTAACAATGGGAATTAATTTTTAAATTAATTAATTCCTCTTCTATGATTTGAATTTGAAAAAACAGACATCAATTTTGAATTCATAATATCAAATAATGCTTAGGCTGAAATTTTGTTATTCTTCTGAAAAACATCAATTTTTGATAAATAGTGACACCACTTAGTGGTAGTTAAAAAAATAACTTTTTCATTTAAAAGAAATTTTACCACTACATTGAATTGAATTTCAAAAATCAGACATACATGGTTGTTATCAAGAAGTAAAATGTTGTTCATTACATTGAAAATAATTTTTGTTGAATAGTACCTTTTGACTTTTATTTACTGCGGTAAAAGGTAAATAAGGTAATTCACAGTAAAAATAATATTATAATAATTCCAAATTTCTTTAAAACTTGTCCTATCCTTATTGGATAAGTATTGTCTGATGATGGGCATCCTTGGGTCGATTTTGGGACCCCATGGAGCCACTTATTAATGATAAAGACAGTTTAGATTGATGAATTTAATGTAAAGACAAAATTGACAATAACAAAAATCTTTTAGTAAATTAATTGATATATTGTGATATATAAGTAATATTTTCGACTATAAATATTATTTGGAAAGATAAAAAGTTTTCCTACATGATATTATTTTATTTATAATTTTTAGACATCATATAAATTAATTTATTTATGACACAATATAGATAAAATATTAACCATATTAATAAATGATTTAAATAGATAAGATTATAATGATTAGAATATTGAGTAAAACATGTCATATTCTGATTGGATGATTTTATTTCGACCATTAATCATCTTATCATTGACTATAATGATTTTTGGACATTTAGAAACTGAATATCATTATATTATAAAATAATACATTCACACTTTTCTAAAGAGACCCTCCTATCCCTTATAAAAGGTGACCACTTATATCCAATTCCTCACACCTATCAAGCCATTTGGCTTGTCCAAAATCTGACCAATTAATCTCCCTACATCCCTATCCTCCCTATAGAAGCCTTAACTTCGGCATAAGACACTTCAATAAGTCCTATGGTTCAAACCAAATAGAGTTACCCAAATTAAAGGTAACAGTTTCTCTTAAATTGTTTTCTTTTATTTTACTTCTCCAACCCCTAAACTATTTTTATTACTTTTCTTTTGTAACAACACCAGTATCCACAATAAACTATGATGATGTCATGAAAATAATTCTATCTACACATACACACACATCAATCTAATGGATGAAGAATATAATGTTTTTATGGATGGAAAACTAAGGCCTCACGAAACGATAATAGTTCAATTAAATATTACCACCTCTCATTGTGGCCATTATGATGGAACTGTATTTATATATGATATATATTATATTTATGATTTCCTTATGCTTTTGTACTTCCCATTTATAGTACACCTTTATGGTCTCCGTAGTGGGTAAATATGATAATCTCATTTGAGGAAGTGCGGACTATCGCCCCTCAAAGTAATTTGATTCGTTAATGCCTTATGTGGGATGTATAGAGAATGAAGATAACAATATTATATATGATATTATACTAGAATTATACTATACCAATGTATAATTATGTTTTATTTCTATTAAATTAAGAAATAGAATTGAAAGTAGCGTTCACTCGTACGTACGACTTACCATGTCCATGAATGGTGCATTTCATTTCCTGTCTCTAAATGTTATGCACTATTATAAAAACATGTATCTACTGGATATATATGATATATATGATATAAAAATCATTAATATCATTCTGGATATAATGAACCTTTGAACACATGGAATACTTGTAAATATAAGTTGTTCATTTTTACGAAACCTCCAAATATCAAATAAATGAACTTTATTAACTTAAATGATTTCATAATGTTTATAACATGTTAATAAGTGATATAAGAGTAATAATAAACTTGAAAAAGGTTCTTATGCAAGTAAAAATTAACTTTAGTTTATTATTCAGGAGATTAAATAATGATCGAGTCAAGTCGGACGCGGGGTAAGGGACTTCATCTCAATCTCCTTTCATTGAGGCATATTTTGGTTTAATACAAGACATTATTTTATACATTGTATAAACACCCATGAAATTTGGAAGGGAATCTTTTTATATAAATATATTTACTGAATGACAAAAATAATGTTCCCTTTAAACGTAAGCGGTGACAACAACCTTTCTGCCACTGTGAGTATTATTTGATCTTTGGCTTCCTCAATAAGCCGTACTATTTTTAAAAGAAAATTAATACCATATAATATTATGTATTTGTGGTATTGAAAATTGTTTTGAAAATGGATTTGTTATGTCAATATATTTAATTGATATATTGTGATTTAAATGTGGGAATTATTTCTTTCCATTATATTTTTCATATGTGTTATGATTTTATAACAGTTCTTGGATATTTGATGGGTGGTTACGTGATAAACCAAATGACGGGTGGTGCCGTGAATAACAGGATGTGTGTTTACGTTATAACCTCTAATATATATGGTATGGAAGTCAGCCATATGTCTATTCTATTTAGTGACATTTGTGGAAGTCGATCGTATGGTTATTCCATTTTAGTATGTAAATGTACCATTTACCGTTATATGTTATGTGTTATTTATATAGGTTTTATTGTAATCTTTTGGTTACAATAATGGTAAATAATGATCTTTTATTAAGTGAAGATTATTTATTACTTCATAAAGGTGAAATGTATTACTTATGTTAATGTATTCATGGTTTACTTATTGTTTTAAAAAACTAATAGTTTTCCATCTTTGTGTATCCCTTACTGAGATTTTAATGCTCATCCCATGTTTATGAAATGTCTTTCATAGGATATAATGTGGAATAATGTTAAGGATGGTATCATGGAGAAGTCCTAATATCTTAAACATTAAAATAGAAATGACTCTTTTTTTCAAGAGGTCATGATTTGTAAAGAAAAAAGAAACTGTATAGAAGTGTCTACCTTGTAAATCGTTTGAGATGTAATAGTTATGGCCTAACTCTCTAAAAAAATAAACCTGGAAATATCCTAAATGTCAATGATTCATTTAATTCAATATTATGTAATGTTTTAATGCCGGGTCCTTATAGTTGGTATCAAAGGACGGTTTAGACAACTTTAGTTGTTAGGGTATTGTTAAATTAATATCCATAAATTAATTTATGTTAATATTGAGATCATATAGCATTTACAGATTACCATGTTTCTTCGCCTAAGATATTTCTGTGTTCAGAATGGTTTTCTATAGAGGAAACATGGCAGCTATATTTGGACGAAATCAAGAGGATGAAAACCTTCCAAATCAGCAACCAGAGATGGTCAGAATCAAAATTGAATAGTTTGTTGCAGTGATGGTACAATTGACTCAGCATATAAATAGATGTGATATTCATGCACGAGATCATCCAGATCAAATGCAGAGGAACATGTCAACAGTGGAGCATTTCATGAGTCAACATCCCCCATCATTCAGAGGTTCATCTAACCTTGTGCTATAAGAAGGTTGGATTAAAGCACTAGAAATGTTTTTTGATGTTATGGGATGTTCAGAACATTAAAAGGTTTGTCTCGTTGTTTACCATTTTGAAGGTGAAGTTAATCAGTGTTGGTCGATTGTGAAAAATATCATGGATAGTAAGGAGATTGATACTCAGGATTGGGATAAGTTCAAAGGTATGTTTCTTGGGAAACATTTTCCTATGGTGGTTCATCTTAGGATGGAGAAACTATTCCTGGAATTGAGGCCGGAGGATTACTCAGTGGCTGCTTATGATGAAAAATTCACTCAACTGGCAAGGTATGATCCAAATTTCATACGATATCTTGATAGTAAAATCTTCTATTTTTACTCAGGATTAAAGCCAATGTATCGAAGGGAATTAGCTTCTTATGAGTTCAACAGTTATGAAAAACATGTTCATTGTGCAGAGAAGGTGGAAATAGAATATTCTGATGATCATGTATTCTTTGACAAACTACAGAATAAGAGGTCGAGGTGGCAGGCGAAAGGGAAGAACACTTCAAAAAATTCTGATGGTAAGAATCTTAAATTTACAGTTTGTAAAAATTGTGGTAAAAATCATGTTGAGGAATGTATTTTGAATTATGGTAAGTGCTACCGATATGGTAAAATGGGTCATAAGGCTCATAATTGCACTGAAAAATAATAGGGTAGTGGTAAGACAAAATCTGATTTACAGTCAGTAAATTTTTTTAAGTGCAATGAAATGGGTCATTATGCAAATGAGTGTCCAACAAAGAAATCTACCTATGTAAAGAATCCAGACTACAAGCATAAAGGGGTGTAAAAATTATTTGCAACTACTTCTGTAGATGTTAGGCCATCAAATTACGTTTTATTAGATACATTGTTTTTTTCCATATTATTACAATGTGTTGTTTGATTCAGGTTCGACAAACTCTTTCATTTCTGAGAATTTTTCTAGAAATTTGGGAATTCCATCTCATGATATGAATACAGAACTTACAATAAAAACACCTGGAGGAAATGTTTAGAAAAAAAGAGAACATCAGAACATTCATGTCTTTGTGTGCAGAAAGACTCTACCTGAAAACCTTGTTGTTTTATCTCTAGAAGAGTTTGATGTTATTTTAGGCAAGGATTGGATTTCTGTTTATCATGCTAAGATTTACTGCATAGCTAAAAAGGTTTATTTCCAGAATGATTTTTGGTTTGTAATAAAAAATGAACCCTTGTCGTTGATAACATATCAAGAAGCTGGAAAACTTTTAAAAGATGGAAATGAATGTTATAGTGCACATATTATTGAAAATAAAGGAATTGTTAAGATTAATGACGTGCCATTGGTAAATGAGCACCTTTATGTTTTTCCTGATGAGTTTCTGGGTATTATACCTGACTGAGAAGTTGATTTTTCTGTTGAATTAGTTCCTGATGCTAATCCAATTTCAAGACCCCCTTATCTAATGGCTCAAATTGAACTTTTATAGTTAAAGAAGAAATTGTAGGAGTTATTAGATAATTGTTTCATTTGACCTAGCACATCACCAAGGGGTCATCTTGTATTGTTTGTTAAAAAGATAGATGGTTCATTGAGACTTTTTAGTGGTTATAGAGCATTGAATACCATCATAGATATTAATAGGTATCATTTTCCTCATATCGATGATTTGTTTGATCACCTCCAGGGAGATCAATAGTTTTCGAAGATTGACTTGAGATCGGGGTACAATCAATTGAAAGTAAAGGAAGCATACATTCTGAAGACCATGTTTCATAGTAGATATGGCCCTTATGAATTTGTAGTTATGTCTTTTGGTTTAACCAATGAACCTGCTGTATTCATGGATCTTATTAATAGAATTTTCCACGAGTTTTTGATAAGTTTGTGGTCGTGTTCATTGATGATATTTTGGTTTATTCTAAAAGTAAATAGGAGCATGAAATTCATATAAGGGTTGTCTTGCAATCCTTAAAATAAAAGAAATTATTTCCGAAATTCATCAAGTGTGTGTTTTGGTTAAAAAAAATTTATATCCTTGGTCACGTTGTTTCAAAAAATGGAATAACTATTGATCTAGCTAAAACAAAAGTTGTTAAAGAATGGCCAAGATCCACAAATACGACCAAGATATGATATTTTCTTGGTTTTGCAGGTTATTATAGGAGGTTTTTTGAAAATTTTGCACCGATATCTATTCAAATGACTAAGTTAAATAAAAAAGGTGTTAAGTTCATCTGGACAAAAAATGTGATGGTTATTTCAATGGATTGAATAGAAGATTGCTGAAAGATCCAGTTTTGGCACTGGCTTCTAGAATTGGTTAGTTTGTTATCTATAATGATGCTTAGTTGAAAGGTTTGGGTTGTGTCCTAATAAAAAATGATCTGGTAATTGCTTATGATTCACGTCAGTTAAAACATCATGAGTTAAATTACCCTACACATGATTTGGAATTTGATGCTGCTTTTTTTGCTTTAAATATTAGGAGGAATCATTTGTATTGAGTGAAGTGTGAAATATATACGGATCACAAATGTTTGATGTATATATTCACTCAGAAATAATTGAACATGATACAGAGGAGATGGTTGGAATTAATCAAGGATTATGATTGCATGATCTTTTATCATCCAGGAAAATCAAATATAGTTGTTGATGCTTTGAGTCGAAAAATTAATAATTCACTAACCATTATACATTTGGAATAAGATCCATTGGGTTTTTATTTGATGAACATTGTCATAGAAGTTGTTGGTGTAGGGAATTCATCTTTTTATTTCATGTGTCAGTGAAATCAACTCTATCAGATTGAATAAATCAAGCACAGAAAGAAGGCAGCGGGTTGCAGAAAAAGGTAGAGTTGGTTCAGAAGGGTAAGTTTCCTGAATTTAACATTGATAATGATTGTCATTTGAGAACTGGAAAGATATTATGTGTATCTTGTGATTCACAGTTAAAGATTGAGTTTTTATGTGAAGCTCATAGATCTCCGTTTTCAGTTCATCATGTAGTACCATAATGTACAGAGATCCCCGAGAGTATTACTAGTGGGATGGAATGAAAAGAGATATTGCTGATTTTATTATGAAGTGTTTTACATGACAGCAGGTTAAAGCAGAACGACAGTTATTGAACGGGACAATTCAGCCTCTATCAATGCCAGAGTTGACATGGGAAAATGTATCCATGGACATTATTGTGGGATTACCAAAGACATCTCGAGGTAATAATGCAATCTGGGTTATAGTTAATCGACTAAATAAATCATCTCATTTCCTTCATAGTATAGATACTTTGTCTTTATATCAACTTGCTCGGTTGTATGATAAAGAGATAGTCAGGTTTCATGGTGTTCCCCTCTCTATTGTATCTGATCGTGATCCCATGTTTTCTTTTAAATTTTGGGAAGGCCTTCAGAATTCATTGGGTACTGAATTAAATTTTAGTACATCATTTCACCCTCAATCAGATGGGCAATCAGAATGAAAAATTCAACCATTGGAGTATATGTTATGTGCTTACTCGATGGATTTCCAGGGAATTTGGGACCAACATCTTCCTTTGGTTGAATTTTTATATAATAACAACTTTAATTCCAGTGTACAGATGGATCCATATGAGGAATTATTTGGTAAAAGTTGTCGAACTCTAGCATTTTGGGATGAAGTAAGTGAAAGGAAGCTGATGAAACCATAATTGGTAGAAGAGATGGCAGAGAATGTTCAGTTGATTCAGAAGCACATGAGAACAGATCAGAGCAGACAGAAAAGTTATGCTGATAACCAGAGGAAGTATCTTTCTTTTGAGGTAGGTGATCATGTCTTTCTTAAAGTTTCTCCGTGGAAACGTGTGATACGTTTTGGTAAAAAGGGAAAGTTGAGTTCAAGGTTCATTGGAAATTATGAAAGTATGGAGAAAGTGGGAATTGTATCATATATAGAGGATTTACCTCCATTTTTATACTAGATTTAAAATATTTTTCATGTTTCGATGTTGAGAAATTATATGACAGATCCACCTCATGTTTTGAGCCCAGACGTAGGTCAGTTGGAAGAGAATCTCCCTTATGAAGAAAAACTAGTTCAGATTCTGGACCATAGAGAGCAAGTGTTGGGGAATAATGTAATGCAGCGGGTAAAGGTTTTCTGGAAAAACAATATGGATGAAGAGGAAACAAGGGAATCTGAAAATGCTATTTGGGATAAATACCCCCACTTATTTTGATACGTGAATAAAAATAGAGAGGACACAATTCCCAAAAGGGGGGAAGGATGTAACATCCTAGGTAAATGAAGAATAAGATATATTTCATTTTTCATTTTTGAATTAAATATTAATTTTACTTTAAAATGGTTGTTATGTTCGACATCATACCCAATACGCAACAACGGGTTTCTTTGAAATCTTACGTTGCACAATAATAATATAATATAATTATTTTAAATGGTAGTTAACTCATAGCCATTTAATTGGCAATAATGAACTAAAATAACAACCATATGATTATACATGTATTTTAAATGTATTTACATTTATCCAATAAAAGTTAGAGGCTTAAAATGTGAATGAATCTAATTTTAAGCAGGATTTACATTAAAAGGGCTGATTTATCACCTTTTAATAGAAAACATTTTTAAATATAGTATTAGTCACTTTAATACATTCTATATGACCAAATAAAATCCTTCTTTATAATGGGGACATCAAATTTTACATTGTGTAATTTTTTGGTATTTTTCTGATAAAGTTTAGTTTTTAATGAATAGTGAAAAATATAGTATTATAATTCAAAATTAACTTTTAATCTTGTTTATTTATATTGATATATTATATTTTTAAATAGTATTATTGTTTAATTAAATTATATTTGTACCATTTAATCCAATGTTGATAATTGAAGTTAATTTCACTTTGAAATTGGACATAAACAAGTATCAATCATTTGATAGTTATTGTTTCTTAAAAACACGTTATTTGTTATAATATTGAGAATTAATTTTTAAATTAATTAATGCCACTTCTACTTTTTGAATTTGGAAAAATAGAAATCAATTTTTAATTCGGAAGATTAAGTAATTCTTAGGATGAAGTTTTGTATTTTTCTGAAAAACTTCAATTTTTGATGAATAGTGACACCACTTAGTTGTAGTTTAAAAAACCAAATTCTTCATTTAAATGAAATTTTACCACATCTGTGAATTGAATTTCAAAAATATAACATACATGGTTGTTATAAAGAAGTAAAATGTGGTTCATTATGATGAAAATAATTGCCAGTGAATAGTAACTTTTTATTTTTATTTACCGCGGTTAAAGGTAAATAAGGTAATCCAAGGTAAAAAGAATATTATAATAATTCCGAAATACTTTAAAACTTGTCTTAACCTTATTGGTTGAGTATTTTCTGGTCATGGGCATCATTGGGTCGATTGTGGGACCCCATGGAGCCACTTATGAAAGATAATGACACTTTAGAATATTTAATTTAATGTAAAGAAAAAATTGTCAATAACAAAAATCTTTTAGTAAATTAATTTTCATATGGTGATTTATAAGTCATATTTTCGACTATAAATATTAGTTGGAAATATAAGAAGATTTCATACATTGTAGTATTTTTTTATAATTTTTAGAAATCTAATAAAATAAATTATTAATGACACAATAATGATGCAGTATTAACCTCATTAATAAATGATTTAAATAAATTAGATTATAATGATTAATATATTATCCAAAACATGTCCAATTCTTATTGGATGGTTTCATTTCTACCATGACTCATTAATATTCGACTAGAATGATTTTTTTACCTTCAAAAACCTAATATCATTATATTATAAAATAATACTTTCACACTTTCCTAAAGATCCCCTTATCTCTCTTATAAAAGGAGACCATTTTAACCAATTCCTCACACCTATCAAGCCATGTGGCTCATCAAAACTCTTCCCAGTTAATCTACCTACATCCCTATCCTCCCCTAGAAGCCTTAACTTAGGCATAAGGCACTTCAAGAAGTCTTTTGGTTCAAACTAAATAGAGTTACCCAAATTAAATGTAACAATTTCTCTTAAATTGTTTTCATTTATTTTACATTCCAACCCCTAAACACTTTTTATTCCTTTATTTTGTAACAACAACAGTATACTTAATATTCTAGGTTGTTGTTATGAGATGAATTATAACTAAACTTACACACAACTCCTTCTAATGGATGATGAACCTAATGTTTCTCTAGATGGAAAACTAAGGCCTCACGAAATGATGATTGTTCTATTACATATTACTACCTCTAATGGTTGCCATTATGATGAAGCTATATTTATATATGATATATATTATGTTTATTATTTCTTTATTCTTATGTACTTCCCATTTATAGCATGCCTTTATGGTTTCCATAGTGGGTAAATATGATAATATCATTTGAGAAAGTGAAAACTACCGCCCCCTCAAAGTGATTTGATTTGTTAATGCATTTTGTGGGATGTATAAAGGATGAAGTTAATGATAATATATATGATTTTATAATGGAATTATAATATAATTATGTATCATGATGTTTAATTTCCATTAAAATAAGAAATAAAAATGAAATTAGCGTTCATGTGTGCGTACGGTTTACCGTCTCCATGAATGGTGCATTTCATTTCTTAACTCTAAATGTTATGTACTATTATAAAAACTTGTATATACTAGATATATATGATATATATGATATCAATAACATTAATATCATTCTGGATATAATTAACCTTTGACTACATGAACAACTATTAAATATAAGATGTTCATTTTTACTCATGTATGAAATATCGACAAAATGAACGTTATTAACTTAAATGATTGCATAATGATAATAACATGGTAATAAGTGATATAAAAGGAATAATAAACTTGAAAATGGTTCTTAATTAAGTATAGATTATCTTTAGTTAATTATTCCAGATATTAAATAATGATCGAGTCATGTCGGACATGAGGTAAGGGGCTTCGTCTCAATCTCTTTTCATTGAGGCATATTTTGTTTTAATACAAGACTTTATTTTATATGCCATATAAACACCCTTGAAATTTCAAAAGAAATATTTTTCTACGAATGTGTTTTACTAAATGATAAAAATAATTTTCCTTTTTAATTTAATTAGTGACAACAATCTTTCCTCCGCCGTGAGTATTATTTGATTTTTGGCTTCCTCAACAAGCCGTACTATTTTTAAAAGAAAATAAATACCATATAATGTTTTTTGTATTTCTGTTATTGAAATGGTCTTGAAAATGTATTTCTTATGTCAATATATTTAAGTTATATATTGTGATTTAAATATATAAATTTTTTCTTTCCATTATATTTGTTTTTTGTGTTATTATTTTATAATGGTATTTGGACATTTGATAGGTGGTTACTTGATAACCCAAATGACGAGTGGTGATGTTAATACCAATATGGGTGGTTACATTATAACTACCAATTCATTGGGTATGGAACTCGGACGTATGGGTATTCCATTTAGTGATATGTATGGAAGTCAACCGTATGGTTATTCTATTTAAGTATGTTTATGTCCCAAGATAACTTTTTATGTTATGTGTTCTTTATATGGGTTTTATGGTAATATTTTGGTTAAAAAATGGTATGTAATGATCTTTTATTCAGTGATTAGTATTTACTACTTCAAAATGGTGAAATGTATTACTTATGTTAAATTATTCATGGTTTACATGTTGTTTTGATAAACTAACATATTTCCTTCTTTGTGTATAACTTACTGAGATTTTTATGCTAATCCAATGTTTTTGAAATGTATTTCATAGGACATAATGTGGAATCGGGTCATGGATGGGATCAAGGAAAATTCATGTTGTCCTAAACATGGAAATAAACATGAATATTTTTTTTCAAGTGTTCATGTTTTTAAAAAAAATATAAACTGTGTACAAGTGTTTACCTTGTAAATCTTATGAGATTTAATAGTAATGACCTAACTCTCTAAAAATCTAACCTGAAAATATCCTCGATGTGAATTATTCATTAAATTCAATATTATGTAATGTTTTAAGGCCGAGTCATTATATGTTTTGTGACTCAATTTCAATACATCATAATTTAATGTTATAAAATTCATTTATCTTTGGTTATCTAAAGCTTATTCATGTGTGTATGGGATGGAATCAAATGTGTGCATGAAAGATTTCACCGATTTCCATTTCATCATAAAAAACCCGAATGGTAGTGTAATAGTTTTCTCCCTCTATAATCTGTCATTTCTAAATTCACACATTTGATGTGAAATTCATTCATGGGTGCAATAATGATTCATGAAATTACGTGTTCAAGTATACCATTCACATGGGATGTATGACATATGTTTCGTGCAAACTAGTATAGTTGTGAATATTGGTTCTCCTAAATTTTCATGCAATCATTGTAGACTAAGAGTATTAGGACACCCAATGGTTCATCAAATAAATAGGATATTCATGCTGCTATGTTGAGAGTGTTAAACACCAATCAAAAGATCATAGGATCTTCCCTTATCCTTAATTTACTAATATATCATGGATAGATTCTTCATTTTAGAATTAATTTTTCATAGTGATCTTTTGTTATGAAAATGAGAGCCTCTAAAAATACCGTTGATCAAAAGTACCCATGGTTTAGGACCTTCTCTTTTCATTGGTGATTATTTCCACCTCATTGCACTAACTCTCTCCACATTTTATGATACATAAAATAAATTATATTTAATAAATCTCATTAATTTTATCAAACCCCAATGGTTATACTTTTCCAAGATATCGTAGGCCAAAAATAATGGGATCTTCACCTTATTGAGATTTTGCTGGATACTCACATGCATGCGATTATGGTCATAAGCTTTCCAAATCTCATGATTGAACTCTTACATTAAGAATATTTCATATTAAACACTATTTTATTCAGTTTATGTATGTTCATTTACAAATACTAATTAATGTATGATTTAGTTTATCAAATGATCTCAAGATGATCATACAAGATTCACTATGTTGGAATAATTGTAGATTATAGTGAGTTTATTGATCAATCGAGGATCAAATGATCTCTTATGAATATAATATCCACATATAGACAAGGATACAATTTATGTACCAATATAATCAGAAAACTCAGAATGATCTAATCTAGTGGCCACTGTTTTATACATATAATATTATATGGAGTTGAATATAACCAATATGCCACTAGCCCACACTAACTGGATGTTTTTGAATTTCAAATTTAAATATAACCATCCATACCAAATCATCATTGAGATAAGGATTGGGGACGACCAAATATATCACCCTTTCCACATAACCATGACCTCTAACTTAATGAGATTACACTCCAAACATTGCACACCTATGGAGCACATACACTAAGAACCTTATACGTGGTACCTATCACAACATAGACAATATGATGCCACCTCTAGAAATAAATATCATGGGAGTTGACCTTAAGGCTCCCCAATGTGTTGTTGAGAGTTATACTTTTGGTTTTTTAGTGTTAGTGACCCTCATTTTTCCACAAGTAACATTAACCTAGATTTTATTTGTATTATATAAAATTCCAACCACTCACAAATGAATTCATCATGGATAAATATAATAATATATAATATCATAGTCAACATTAGTTATGAAATGAAAAAATATATTTATATATCCTTCATTTAGTTATTATTTTTCTTCAACTTTGTAATACTAAATTCTTCATTGATATATGTCTTTATCATTATGATTAGTCCAAAAGTATTCACATTTATATCATGATGAAATTTCCAACCATGAAATAACATTTAATTTCACAAATCGAATAATTTTCGAAGAATCACCCCTTCATCCATATTACAGTAACGTACTACTATAAATTCATTAAAAATAAATGACAAAATTGGAAAAACTTATTTCACCTTTTAATTTCTTAATCCTTATGTCTTCAAATATATTAATATTGAATATAAGTTTTCTAAAACTCCCCCACTCGTTGAAAATAAAATAAAAAGGATATGTGAGGGGGGTCATCCAATATAATATTTTAATAATTTTTTGATGTTCTCCATTTCATGAAAATTTTCATATCAATTTTAATTAAGGTATGATCTCACATGTTTCAGATAGAAATGTTGATTTTGTTATTCAAAACTATGTAAATGTTGGATAACCCATTGTATAAAATATGAGAGAAAAAAATATGATTGGATAACCTATTGATTAAATGACATGCTTATTAGACCATCCTTATAATGTCTCAATTATCTTCCAATGGGCTTGAAATAATTATATTTTCCAAAAAAATTCTAAATATTTCACATATATAATCAAATAAATCATAACTTTTAGGTGAAAAACTAATCTTACTCCTTTATCATATATTGTAATCATCCATGAACTCTTTCTTCATTGATTAGATGACAAATTTATAATGTGGGATGAATTTGGGATTGGAATAATTTAACATAAAATTTATTATCTATCTCATAGAAATCATAATAATTATCGTGGTTTCTCCCCCATAAGGTATATAAAATTTTCTTCCATTTCATGCATGTTAGTAGACTCCAGGAAGTATTATCTCATCATGATGTCCATATGTGATAAATAAAAAAACCTCATTAAAATCCATTAATTATTATATATAAAAAATTCACTAATATGGAATAACTAGTCAAATCCTTGTTTCTTCAAAAAAAACATTTAGACGGATAGATTCCTCATAATCTGGGAAATTATTTTCAAACAATATTTGTATTGAATTTGTGTGAAGTGTCCAATTCCATTATATTCATTTGGGTAAATTAGATCTTAGGTGCATTGATTTTAATTTTAAAAACAACCCACTGATTAGGGATAATCTCAATACAATTGTGTAAAGTATGTTTTAATTTAGCGCACCTTACATACAGGTCACCATAAATGTGTATAATATATTTTCCACATTACATTTTGAATCTCTCTCTGATCATGAGTAGGGTACCTAACATTTCTATTATTTCCTAAATTATTTAACTTTCCTCCCACCTTTTTAGGTATTATATGTTTTTCATGATTTGAAATGTTTTTCCAACAATATAGTTATTTTTGTCCAAACATCAAATAATACCACTAAAATCTGATGATCCTTATTCTATTATTTGGTAGTGTAATCAATTCAGTTATCATCAATTTTGAACCTTGTTTCTTTTTATTTGAACCATCAGACTTTGTGATAATTCATGGGGAATTGTTCATCTGGATTACATTAATTTACACTAATGATATTGTGTATTTTTAGAAAAACTCATGATATATTAATTAAAAATATTTAGTTTAAAGCCCATACCATAAAATGAAACATCATTTGTATATAAAACATATTCTATCATATGAGATACATTTTTCTTGGAGGAATATTCATTTTATTGGAGGTTGATCTTGTAATCCTTTTAAAATCATCAACATCAAAAAAATATGAGCAGAAGTGCATATTCATTATAAAATTTGATATTTTTTATCTTTTTGTTATTTCGGTTACATTAATTTTTCCACTATAACTAAACACTTAATTTGGAATGAGTTCTTCTTATCAAAAAAATAGAGCATATCTTTCCAATCATCCTAATTATTCAATATTTATTATTCATGAATTTTATTAAATCATCTACAAAATTGTATTTTTCATTTATGATGTTTTTTATCTTCTTATTGATCTTAATTGACAATAATAGACATTTTTTAATTTATTAAAATTAAATAAAAGAATATATAAATAAAATAATAATGAATTCATTTTTATAAAAAATTCATTAAAATTATTCAACATAATTTGCTTATCTTTCATTTAAATAATTTATTAGTTAATTATTTTCTTTTTATTGTTTTATTACTATTTTGGACATACAAACCATTTGAAAAAATTTATATTATAGGAAATAATCTTAGAATTCTAGTTGTAAATTTTATTTTTTTGAGAAATTAATCCTATATCTCTTTAATTTAAAAGTCATTTGGGATTTTTCTTTAGATGTTCTTGGATTTAAGAAAGATTATCACTTTTTGTTACATCATCATCACTCTTTAGCATTCCTCATAAAAAAATCATAAATAAAAGTATAATTACATTTTTAACCTTCACGATCACTGCAAATTGGATGTTTCAATTAATTTAATTATTGATTCTTCTCTAACTTCATAAACTACAATTAAATTTTATTTTGACAAGTATTTATTGAAATCATCATATGATGTTTCTCCTTAATTTACTTAAATTATTACCTTATTGAGACTCTCTTGGAGTTACAGAGGGAAAAAATATATATTACCAGATTTAGATCTATGTGATTAATTTACCGCTGAGAGTATGGGGTGAATAATTTGTTTAATTTAGACAAATTCATTACATTTTATTCAAAAAGTTTAAATTGTTATCAATATTGATTTACTTTGGGATATCTGTATATATAACTTTTTGTGATGTTTTAGTAACGATGTTAGTAGAAAAAAATATTAAAATGGTTTATTAAAAATTAATACATCATATATGTTGATTAATTCCTCCGAAATAGATTATTATCTAATTATATCGTGATTTCAATTATCACCATTTACATATTGATAATAATTATCAGAAAATAATAAGAGTATATTCTTGATTCTATATCCAATCGAATGAATACCACTATTTCAATTTACACAGTTAATATACTTATTATAATTCATAGACACCAACCGAGAAACTATTCAATTTTCTATAGCCAACCTAAAGAATTCCACTACATTCAACAGTGACATAAATACATATTCTTTGGATCCATCATAGAGAGTCTGTATGCTCAAATATCCAAAGAGAGGACGGAAAATTATCTCTTCTACAACCATAATACTTCATTTGTGTTGATTTCATGATCCACTATATAATTGTGTTTGTTACACCTATACAATAATAATGAATATAAATTTATCTCATATGAATCACATATCTTCAACCGCCTGTGGCCAGAATATTGGCCTTCTTAAATGTGATATAATCATTTGTAATCATTACATTCTATACAGAAACTATACTCAAGATGACTTATTCTTGTACAAAATAATTTTCATTGGATAGATGTTTCATAGATATGAATAAAAATTCTATAATATTATAGTTAGGATTAAATCAGGCCCAAATCAAATCACTTAATCATGAAATAACAAATTAGTTAATATATGTATTTCTTGGAATGTTCAAGGAATTTACCATAGAATATACATAAAATTTAATTGTTATTTTTTTACCCAATATTATGTTTTCAGTATCTCAATTTCAATACTGGAAGATTTCATGTTCCAAATTATTATTGTCTTAGGTTCTCTAATTTTTTTACATGTGCATGTGTTTAAATCCCAAGAATTCATGAGATTATGAAATAAAGTCAACTCTCTTGTAATCAAATTGAAATGGGTGTGAATTATTGTTATTCACCTTGAGTTTCGTTATCACATGTTATAGTGGTAGGGTGAAATTACATCTTGAATGCAACAATAAATCACGCAATTACTTCATCAATAAATAAATATTGTGGGATTAAGGTAATAAGATTTTAAAAAACATCATGGTTGTGAACATAGTTTCCTTGTCTTCTTCCAACAAGAAATTGATAATACTTGTATTATTTTATCCTATGGTTCTTCATTGAAAAAATCTTCATAAATATTCTTTGAGTATAATAAACACCGATTGAAGGCCCATGGGATTCCTTATTATACATTACATAACAATATAATGAGTTGGTGTACTTATAGACATAACGTTTGTTTTGAGGTTATCAATTTGTCCTGAAATAAGAACATTGAAAATAAAAATAGAGATTAGTAACCTCAGCTAACAAATATTCTCTATTTATTTTGAAGAATTCAAATTTTTATTACATTTTTATATATTATAAAATTTCGAAGACATATTAATTTTTTGATATTACATAATGTGTCATATCTACTATTAATTTTTATTCTATAAGATTAATTTATTTCTAATCAAAATTATATTGTACTTTTGCACATGGTTGTCTTTGTGTTTAAAAATAATAATTTTTTATCATTTGTAAAGGGTTTAAAATTTTCCATAATAAATTATTTAAAAGTCCCTTGATGAGTATTTATGAAAATAAATTTTTTTGATTCTATAGAAATAAATATTATTTAATATTCACAAAATTATAATTATTAGTCATAGGGTTAATATAATATCATATTTTCCATGTAAAATACATTTCATCGAAATATGATTTTTTATCTCTTTTGTGAGTTTAATTTTAAATTATGATATCATAATTTTTGAAATTTAATTAATTAAATTGTAATATACATATAGTGAATCAGCCAAATTTATAATACAAAATCATGTAATATAGATTCTTGACTATAATGAATATTTAAATCAGTAAAAATAAAATACCACTGTTAAGGTGAAAAAAAGTTTACATGGGTGATAAAATAAAATTAAAAGGGTCAGAATAGTCTATTTTATTAAAATAATTTTAATTGAAACATTAAAAAAATTATAAGCCTCTATAATAATTTATTTTTGACCCTTATCTCATGTGATAAATTTAGGTACAACATGTTTATATTCGAAATAACATGTGTTCCACTCACCACACTTATAAAATCCCATCCCGATCCTCTATTCATCAAATATAAACACTTTGGGATCAAAAAAACTTTCCCTAATAACATTAAAACTACACTAAACTTATTCTTTATTACATGTTTTTGTCCGAAATCCATTATAAGAATACTCAATGTATAATCTTAAATATGTTGACAAGATGATGTAAAATTCATAACTATGCTTTTTTTATTTCATCTTATAGACAATTGAAATATTAATAATTTATGTTTATATTATAAAAACTATATAGAGAATATACCAGGAATTCATTATATTATACTAATGACAAATATCTAATTTCTCTTCCATAAAAATGGAAATGATAATGCTGAGTTCATCTATTAAAGACTGCCACCACACAAACCGATGTGACACATTTCCCATACAAAAAACCCATGGTTGAGTATGATGATAGAGAAAATATTATATATTATATTAATTACATAATATTAAATATGTATTAATTATACTGTATATAACTTTTTAAATTTTATTTTATCGGGGACCTGATAACGTCACTCGTGTGTCCGATGGATAAGCCCCTCATGTAATGACGTGATCCTTTTTTCACCAATACAATACATATAAGGAAATAAGAATAATTTTGATGAATAGTTATCATATAAAATATATCATTATAATATTAATGACATATATATCATTATATTAATATAAAATATCTTTTTCTTTCATACTATTTCATATAATGAAAAATGCTAACATCATTCATGTATATGTAGACTGTTGCCTCCACGAAGAGATGGAATTATTTTTTCAAAGACACGTCACTAGAATAATATATATATAAAAATTTAATGAAATAATATGGTATTATAATTAATTTTATCTCTTTTGGAAGATAAAATTATGAATTCCTTTTTTCCATGATGATCATTGAAAAATGTAAATGTTACTCATGTGTACGTACGACATACGGTCTCAATGATCATAACATAGTTCCTTTCTCATTACCATTATTCATGATTGATTTTAATATTATAATTTGTGAATAAATATGATAACTATTTAATGATTATTTTATAACACATATTGAATTAATTTCCACTATAATAATGGTCAACAAAGTGAATCTATTTTGAAATAATTAACTGAATATCCTTAAAAAACCCAACATCGAATTTACGAACCCTAAATTTAAATATGTAACTATAAGAAAACAAGGAAAAAAAATTACATAATCATTTTGAAACTATATATTTTTTCTAAGAAATCATAAAATTTATGTATTCTTATAACATAGGATTTAAATTACATTCAGGGAAAGGATGGACTAGAAGTAAGGTTTTTTCTCGTCTCACTTTTATTTCTGGGAGATGCATTAAATTTTGACCACATGATTTTATTTTATGGTGTATATAATTAAAATATTTAATTAAATACCATAAATCTAGGTATTTTATGTTTATATTTTAATTATTTAATTATATGTGATTTCAAATCAATGTTACCAAGTGATATTCAATTTTGTTACTCATTTTCATTCAATTCGGGAAAATTAGTTTTTATTTAAAATTGTTATTCTAATATTATTAGAGAAATGAATTTTTATTTTAAAATGTTCAATTTTAAATTTTAATATGTACATGTAAATTTGATACTCATAATTTACTAATTAATTAATTCTCACATTATAAATATTATTTCTGTAAGGGACATCAGTTTAAATTCATTTTATTGAGAAATATTTTATGTTATACAACTATATTCTATTTTGAGGTGTATATACATCCACATTGACATGCTATATAAAAAATAATATAATTACAATGATTTTTGTTTTTTTAATAATTTTTTGATCTTATAAATGAAATATTTCAATGGTGGTAAATGAAAATCTCTTAAATTTTTTTACATTATGAATCATTTTTCTTCACTTTTAAAAAAGAATTTAATTCATTAAAAAACTAGATATTAATGGATTTTTTCACCCATCACGATTCCTAAAGTCATTGATGTTTTTTATATGTTTCTATTTTATTTCTAAAACAAAATTGTTTCTATTTTAATTTCAAATTATATTTATTTTTAAAATGGGATTTTTAAAGGAAAATATTTTAATTAAAATATTACCTCATTTATCAATTCATTTAAAAATATTCCTTTCATTCAAAATTCATGTTTCCTAAACATTTTTTAAAAAATGTTTTACTATTATTTTTAATTTTATTTTTACCCTTAATTTTTTTCAACAAAGCATTTATAAAAGAATATATATATATCATTTTCATGATAATACCTAATTATATTTGATTGAAAATATTAAAATAATATTTTTTTAATATGTCTAAAAGAAATTTATTTTCCCACCATTATGAACATTTTTATATTTTATGGTTCCTCTAAAATTATCCATGTTTATTTTAAAGGAATATTTATTTATAAATATTTTATGAATTTAATGTTTTAAAAAGTGATTTTAAAATTTAAAACATTATATTCATCAAATATGTTCTTATTGACATTTTATTTGTATTTTTCTTTAAAATAATAAAAATATTATTTTTTTACTTTATAAATAATGTGTATAGGTATTATTGATTTCATCCCAAATATGTCCTTAGATGGATTATGATTTTTTTTGGAAATATTAACTTTTAACCCCTTTCATTTATAATAGTTAATCATTTTTTCAAAAGGTTTTTATTACTGGTTTATTTCTTACGGGATAACAATAATTTAAATACATATTTGTGGAATTACATTATTATAAATTGTATAATAATTCTCCAATGTGATTTTTATGGATCCTTTAATTTCACATTGGTTAGTCATGTTTCATAAAATTTTCCAAGAACCCATTTAATTTCAAGGGATTATTCATCTTTCAAGGAGATTATTGAGTAATCCTTTTATTTTCCACGGTTTAATAATTTTATAAATGAAATAATGAATGGTTTTATGAGTATTTTTATGAAACAAATGATAATTCTACTTTGTTTATAGTTTTACAACCCCAAGATAGATTGCCCACTAGGGTTGAATTAGTGGTATAATTTTTAAAAATTATTTATAATGAATGAATCCTCTTAAACATTTTTATGTTATTGATCCACTTAGTGATATATTTTATCCAAAAATGTGTACAGTGGTAGAAATTGAAATTGAATCACACAATATTTATAAGGTTCAGTATAATGAATAACTCCCTACCATGATGGTTATTCAACCCCCGAATATGGATTCTTCAATGATAAACAACTGATTAAAATTTTCTTCATAAAGAGAGTTATTACAATGTTATGTATAAAATTTAGAGACACTTTTTTCTTCTATATCCAATTGACATACATACACCACATTTTGTTCTATCTAAAAGTCATCATCTTCAACTCCAACAATGATAATCTTTCTACACCTAGATCTAACCACAAAACTTCATCTACTCTCAAGCATCACCTGTATTGAAGGATTGATCCACTATTGGATGATATTTGATCTTCCTCCATGAACTTTCTGAATCTGACTTACTCATGTACACGTCATATATCTTCATTGGGCTTCAGAATGTCTGGAAATAAATCTCAATCATATTTGATCATAAATACTGACATATTCCTATAGTATTATTATTATTTGGGAAATACATTATTATAATTTTGTCTCGACGCCACATAGATGTGTGCATGATATTCTAAAAAAATCTTCAATTTTTGTATGCATATATTTTGTAATATATTTAATATCAATTCTTCTTTAAATATCAATTCAGTTCATGCACACATTGGAAGAGATTTTAATTTTTGAGAACTTTGTATGTGAATAAATAGTAATTTTATGCACTACTCAATATTAATTTTTGTTTGAATAAATTTAAGTCCATCATGGTTTAATGTTATAATGTGATTTCATCATGGGTTTCCTAAGGCTTATTCATGTTCGTATGTGATTGAATCAATTGAGTTCATGGAATTATAGACCAACATATTCTTCCCTCTACACATACCCTAATGTTAGTGCATATTGTTCTTCCCCCTTACGATTCCATTGTGAAATTCCCTCCAATAATTTGATATTATTTCTTACAAGAAAGAATGAATCATGAAATTATTATCTAATAATACCATGTTCATATAATGTCTGAAATATGTTTTTCTCGAACTAGTTAGTTACACATGTGGGTAATCTAGTGTTTTCATGCAATCGAGGTAGACTAAGAGTATCATGCTATATAATGTTTCTTAAATAAAAAATGTTCTTCTTACTGCTTCATCGAGAGTGGTAAATACTGATCATAGGCTCACATGATCTACCCATATCATCCATGTATTTATATAGCATGAACGAATTCTTCTTCAATGAATTATTTTTTATCAGTGTTCTATTTCTTTGGAAATGGTAGCATCTCAAAATAAATATTATCATAAGAAGAATAGGTTAAAGGCCCTTTTCTTTTTATAGGTGATGATCTCCACCTCATTACACAGAGTCTCTCAACATTTTAGGCTACATCAAATATTTGATATTTAATACATCCCATTACTATTATGAAAATAGAATATTCTCAATTTTCTCAAATATATTTTTAAAAAAATATTGAGATCTTTTATTTTAAATGTTTTTACTGGATACTCACATGAATGGGATTTAGATCAAATTCTTATCAGTATTAAATCTTAAACTAGTCCATTATTTGGGTTTTGTCTTCAACTATATTTTTATTCTGTTGAAGTATATTTGTTGACTAATATTAATAACTATAAGATGTTATTGAATTTATGATATCAAGTAGTTCATATAAGATTTACTTATCCAAAAACATCATAGATGTTGACGAGTTTAGTGATTTACGTAGTTTCAACTTGATCACCTATGATTAGAACATCCTTAGTTGTACAAGGATAAAGACAATGTACCAAAAACAATCATACAGCTCAGAGTGATCTATCCGAGTGGCCACTATTTTATCCATATTATTTTAAGAGGAAATGAAAAATACCAATATGAAGATGTCCTGCATCAACTATGTAACACCCGAGATTTTTATGAGTAATATTTTGTTTTTATATATCATCAAAGGAATCTTTCACTACACACTTTCTTGGCTTACATTACACGCAATCGCGACCTTCCTCGATAGCTTGCGTCGTACGCAGTACCGAGTTTCACTAAACAACAATATGCTATTAAAACTAGCCGTTATGAATAGTAATAACCACTTTTTGAAATTTTATAAATTTTATTTTTCAAAATGGAATTCATTTTTGGACTTAGAATATCGAAATTAGCCTAGGGTGAAATTTTGGTATTTTTCTGAAAACTTTCAATTTTTGATGAATAGTGAAACCACTAAGTGGTAGGTTAAAAACTGAATTTTGCATAAAACTTAATTTTACCACTTCTGTGAATTGAATTTCAAAAATCCGACAGACACGGTTGATATCAGTATGTAAAATGTGGTTCAATGAGATAAAAATAATTTTTTGGTGAATAGTAACTTTTTACTTTTTTTCCCCCGGTTAATAGTAAATAGGGTAACTAAGGGTAAATATGATATTAATATTACCCTAACACATGTCCTAATTCTATTGGAAAAGTGTAATTCGACCAAAAACAAACTTAGGAATAATAATATGACCATTTAGGCCCACTTGGATTAGATTAGGACATTTATTATTAATTTATTTAAAGAAGGGTTAAAATTGTTAAAATCAAAGTTTAATAAGTAAATCATTTTTAATATGGGTTTATACATAAGATAAATTCGACTATAATTATTAATTAGAAAGCTAAAAGGATTTACTACATAATGGTATTTTATTTGTAATTTTTAGACATTAAATAATTTACATTATTTATGACACAATGATGATGCAGTAATTATCTTATTAATGAAATATTGAAATAATTGATGTTATAAACACCACAAAAAATGTAATTTGAGACTTTTTATGAATTCCAATAATTTTCTAGGTTACTATGATATATTAATGTTGATTTAATCAACTTGGTTCGAACATATAATTCTGTTATGACTTTCACAAAAATCATATATCAAATAGTGTCAAAATTGACACAAAATAGTTTTTAAATAAAATAAAATATTATTAATTTTTATTTTATTCCTAAAAATCTAAGGTTCGCCCAAATGACTTAGCTAAGGATATATATATTAATAATAAACAATTTGGGGTTCGTTTGGCATGTTATAGTAAGTGTATTAACCATATAGTGAAAGAAAACAAAAAGACACGGTAAAAGTTAAATTATTTAACTTAGAGTTAAATCTAATTGATAAGGTTAAAATAATACCCTAAACATGTATAAATCCTATTGGTTGATATTATTTCTACCCATACCCACTTTAGCTTCTAAATAAGACCCTTTGGAACCATTATAAACCGATTTTGACTTTAATATAAAATAATATTTTGAGATATTCCTAAGGTGCCCCTCTCCTCCCTTATAAAAGGGCACCTCCTCCCCCTCCTCCTCACACCAATTTGAGCACTCAAGCTCGTCCAACCCCTGCCATTTTCTCCTCTCCACTTCCATAGAATAATCCTAGAGGTCCTGGTCTTCTTCAAAGACCCATCTTAGTTCCCTAAGTGGAGGATTCAAAGAGGCGTTCCAAAGAAGAGGTAATATCCATTACTGATCTTTTCAATTTCTTTCTTCTTCAACTTCTTCTTCTTTAGTTGTTTCATGATAAAGTAATAACATCAGTATTAATTACATACTGATATGTTATTATAAATATGAAACAACCCTAATTCACCTTCTATCCATCCCACGGAAAAATGAAATCACCGCGCGTGCGTACGTACGGAATACCGTCTCCACGCCGTGGTGTAATCTATTTTTACACCATCACTTTACAAGGATGGGTATAGTAGTGTAATGAGTAACTATTTATGATTATTATAAAGTAATATTGATACTGAAATAATATATATATACTCCAAAACAGTTCCACGATCATAGGAACGATATCATCACTCGTGCATACGTACGGAATACCGTCTCCACGATCTGATGCGACTCGTTCTACATGATCATAATTACATAGTAATTATAGAAATGAATTGAATGAATAAATATGATATATGTTACACTAATACCATTCTGGATATAAGTTATCTATAACCTTAAAAGAATAATAAGAATGTATTCGGCAAAACACGCATAAGAACAAAAGACAATAAAGACCCGAGTAACAAGTAACAATGAAATATTACTAACAAGAAGCTAAGAATATGACCATATATGATATCATATCAATATGTATGATTCTGTAATAAGTCGATAACATTATTTAAACCATTATACAGGAGCTTCGGACACGTACAAATCAAATCGGACCTAAGGTAAGGGAAATATCACAATCTCATTTTTATCCGAGATTGTTTATTCGTAAGTATTTACTGGGGTGTATTTTATCATCCACATCCATGTTTCCTCAATATGTAATATTATTTCCATCCACCTAAAATTTTTTAAATCCAATTTTACCCTTCGGTGAGTTTTTAGTAAAAGATATGAAAGGAATCTTTTGTCGTTTTTCATACGAGGTACTTTTTCACTTTTTCGACAAAAGTATGAGAAGAATGTTTTTTGAACTTATACGGCATGAATGTATTTTTAAAACATTATTTCCATGAAGCTTCCTTTACATGTTTTCAAGTTTATTTTTAATCAAATTCTTTTATTTTAAATTCATATGACATGTTATGAAAGGAAAAATGTTTTTGATGTAGAAAGGATATTTTCCTCAAGAATGGAGTTCAAGTATTTTATCAAAATTATTTTCCATCTAAGACAATAAAAGGGTTCTGTTTTTATCCCTATTATTACATGGATTGGATTATGTTGTGATGGAAACATTTTTATGAATTTCATTATCTTATATGAATTGTTTTATGATGTCATGTTGTTTAAGAATCCCATTTTTATTACGTGGATTACGCTATGATTTATGGTTTATGATTATGTGGCACACATAAGAAAGGATTCATTATAAGATGGGTGGGACCTATATCTCCCTCCAATTCATTGGGTAAAGATTTTATATCTCATGAGATAGACATGGCTGGAACGGTAGGTTATACCGGTTCAGTGAAACAGGACTGGAACGAGGGTGACTCGGTTCAGAAAGGGACTTTGTCCACTAAGATAGTCTTGGCAATGAGTAATGACTAACAAGAAATGATTTTCCATGATTATTTGTGCATGCCACAAAGTTTCAAGTTTTATGTTATGATTATGGGGATCTCATTTTCACTTCTATGATTTATTCCATGTTAATATTTTATGACCTCTTTTGCAGGTTATGATTTTCAAAAAGATATGATATGATTTTTATTTCCTTTATTTGCCCTTTCTGAGCATTTGAGCTCACCCTTTTATGTTTTCTTTTCCCCAAGTCAGGAAGATAGATATTAAGTAGAATATGCTAAAAGGGACCCTAGATATGATGAAATAAATGGGAGACACTGTAGAAGATTTATGAACCAGTTGTTTATGTTTCTCAGTTTCTAAAGACACTATACCTATACGGTCCTTTGTGGTTTTGTCATATGTTGTAATAAGTGTGCTTCAATTTTGAACTATTAACAATGTATGAAAAGTATGGGTCGTTATAAACTAAATATTTGGAATTCCATTTTTTAATATATTAATCAATTCTAAAACTATGCACTAAAATGGAACGTGCACACTGGGAAACTAATACACGGTAACTATCAATCCTCTGCCACTATGAAGCCTCCTATGGTTGTCTCTCCCATGGGATTTTATCCTAAGGTCTCTAAGTGTGGTTGAGGGTTAGACATTGTTTTTATTGTTTTGGACCCTCATTTCTTAACATATAAGATAATAATTGAAATTATATGTTTTAAATCTAATTCCAACCACTCTTAAATATATTCATCATGCAATAATATAATAATATATTTTTTCTTAGTAAAAATTAATTCCTTAAAGAAAATAAAAATTTATATATCCTTGATTAAATTGTTCATGTTCTTCAACATTATAATAAAAAATGATTCCTAGACATTTTTCTTTAACATTACTATTATTCCAACAATATTCACTTTTATTTCATGTTGAATTTTCCAACCAAGAAAACAGATACCATTCCATGAATTGTTAAGAAATTTCCTATATTCACCACTTCAACTGTATCACACTAAACTCATACTAACAAATCATTAACAATCAATGTCACACTAGGAACAAAAATCCCCTCTTATGATTTTTTTTATAATTTTATCTTCACATATATAAAAAATAGAATTATATCTTCCATAAAATTTCCCTACCTATTGAAAATCAAATGGAAACAATAATTGAGTTGGTGGGGGGATTGTAATCTCATATTTTTATCAATAACCTGACGTTCTGCCTTATATGAAAATATTCTTATCAATTTTAGTCGACTAATGATAACATATAGATCCCTTGGAAAATGTACTTTTTTAATTCTACATAATGTCAACATGGTATAACCTGGTATCGAAAATATGAGAGTTAATACAATGATTTAATAACTTATAAATTAAATTCCATTGTTATATAATCATTAATAGATTGTAACAATTACCATCTACATGTTTTTAAATAATTATATTTACTTTGTAAACTCATAATAATTTACATATATTAATAAATAAATCATAAATTGTTGGTGAAAATGATAAATGTACGAACCCGAGCCTTTTTTTCAGGTATGTTTATCAATTCTGTTCATTTTTGAGAAAAAGTGGAAATTCTAGAAGTTTTCTAGGTACATGACTTCTACATTATGAGTACATGTCGTATACTTCCTTGATACAGGAAGTTGTGGGCTAGCGATGTAGTATCCAAAATTAAGTCTGTGTGAGAGTGACTTGAAGGCATCTTAATGTGGAGTATGAAAAAGGTTAGTACACACTGTGTACTTCAAAATACATGCCATGTACATTCTTTTTTTCATTAAACGCATCGAGGTTGTGTCTAATCGCTAGAAGACCCTCATTCTATGTAATGTTATTCGGAGAGAGCCATATGGCCACAGATCTTTGATGATCCCCCGATCCTCAGTTCTTTCTCTGAATCGAACATCGTCGGTTGTGTTGGAATCACATCGGTGTGTTCTCTCTTCTGTTGGAACGTTGTTTCATGATTTCTCTTCATTTCCATGTTATCGTGGGTTGAATTTTTAGATTTTTTCAATGATACATGGTGTTATAAAAAGATTCAAGAATCGAGATTCACATATAGAAATCTCATAACCTAGAGGTATGTGGTTTGTTCCTTTGCATTTAAAATCTTTGAGTATTATGTGAAAATTCCACCAATACCCTTGAACGGGTTGTTGTGTGTTTACTGTTATACTAATATTGATTGCCATCCATCCTTGTATGCCTATGAAGGGGTAATTTGGATATGAATATGGATTATTTATATACTTTGGATATTTTTCCATTGCATGTTCTGTTTAAGACTATTTGGTTTTGTTTAGCCAATTTGGATACCTTGCCTGTTATCCATTCCTATTTCTGTAGGATGGAATGTTTGTATTCTGGCATGCTTGATATGCTGTAGATTATTATCCAAGTAGTTCTGTAGGATTAATTTGTCCATATTATAGTGATATGCTGATTGACCTGCACAGGGTTGTGAAAACCTGGTGTAGTAGACTATAAGGGGAATTGACCGAGTGAGATATCTCAGAAATACTTTGAGCACTTAGTCTACAAGGGGGATTGAGCGATTGAGAATCCTTAGAGATCCATAGACCACTTGGATCTATAAGGGGAATTGACATTGTGATCTTCCTCAGAGAGTACCTGATTTCTTTGGACTATAAGGGGGCTGACCGAGTGAGCGTCCTTAGAGAGTCTTGGATTTTAAATCCTAAACAATTTAGACTATAAGGGAAATTTACAGTGAGTGCTTCCTCAGAGAGTCTATGAACGACCTGGGATATAAGGGGAATTGACCGTGTGAGTTTCCACATAATGTCCTAGACCTAGGGGATATAAGGGGAATTGATCGTGTAATCATCCTCAGAGATTTCTTGACTACCTTAGACTATAAGGGTAGTTGACTATGACTATAAGGCCCCAGCCATAAACATTTCTTAATATTGATTTATTACATGAATACAGATTGAGGATCTTTTTTTGTTTAGTGTTTTAGAGAATTAGATCATAAATAATGCAATACCTTCCACATTTCAACAAGGTGGTTACACAAAAGAAAACATTCATTTTTCCCATCAAAATAGACATATTTAAAATAAAACATGGATTCTTTCATGACACTTCCTCGAAACTATCATCACATCTTGTACTTTTGTCATTAACCTGTGAAAAACATTTCAAAAATAAGGGATGAGCATAAAAATCTCAGTAAGGGATATAAAAGTACAGAATGAAAACATTAGTCTATAAATACATAAGAATTAATAAAATCATTCTTTACTCATAAAACATATGCACTTTTTCATACCTCATGAAATCATAAGATTTATGAATAACTCATAGAAATCATAAGACATAAAGGTAAATTGAGGCATTAATAACATTTTTATGTAGGGAGTAACCCTCATGGTTATGTCTGGAATACTCAACACAATATATTAATTCAATCCCTTTGGATAAACATTAGCGTTTAACTCCTTTGAGTTACCCAATGCATTGGAGAGCTATCACGGGCTCACCCGCCCTTAGTTTATCATGGAACCACCGATCATTATAAATAATTCCCAGGAACCATAACATAATCATATCACATAAAACATGCATGAAGGAAACATAACATTTCCATATTTAAATAACAAGATATCAAAAAAAACATTGATACGATCAAACATTATCAAAACCATTTTCAATACTAAAATAAAAGAGAAGTAAACATGGTATTTATCTTTCATTTAAAAAATGGTTTTGTCTTATAGACGAAGCCGAAACTCAAATAATGGTCACGGGAGCAGAGAAGTCATTGTCACCGCATACGTATGACAAAAACATTCCTTTTTGTCATTTAGTAAAATTATTCATATAAAATGATTCATGTTGTAAAAGTCAAATGGGTTTATACATCATATAAAAGAATGTTTTGCATAAAACAAAATATTCCTCAATGAATGGAGATTGAGACGAAGTCCCATACCTCATGTCCGACTTGACAAGATCTTTCTTTAATCTCCTAAATAATAATCTAGACTTAAATTATACATGCTTAAGAAGGTTTCTAAAGTTCATTATTCCTATTATATCACTTACTCCCATGTTATGAACATTATATAATTATTTATGTTACTAATGGTGATTTTTACGATCTTTGGTACTTGAGTCAAAAATAAACTTCTTATAATTACATGTTGTTCATGTGGTAAAATATCCATTATATCCAGAATTATATTCATGATGTAGATATCATATATATAATATATATCTACTATATATATGGATTTATAATATTACATAACATTTAGAGGTATGAAATGAAATGCACCGTTCATGGAGACGGTAAACCGCACATACACATAAATAGTAGTTTCATTTCTATTTCCTATTTAATGGAGTTAAATCATAATTATATAAAGGTATATTATAATTAAAAGATAATATCATATATTATATAATTAAATATATCCTTTATACGTCCCAGATCTAGAATTAATGATTGAAATCACTTTGAGGGCGAGGTAGTCTGCACTTCCAAAAAATGAAATTATCACATTTATCCATAATGGAAACTGTAATGGTATTTCATAAATGAAAAAAAATGAATCATAGTGAAAAAATTAAAATAATATATATCATAAATAAATAGTTTGACATCTTAATGGCCACTATGAAAGGTGTTAAAATAATATTGAACAATCTATGTTTCGTGAGGTAGAAATTCGCCATCCAGAAAAACAAAATGTTCTTTAACCATTAGACGAAGGTGTGTGTAAGTGTAAATCAAATAATTATAATAAAAAAATCCTGTATTATTAAATATACTAGTGTGGTTACAAAAGTTATGAATAAAAATAGTTTATGGTGTTTGGTATGCAATATAAAACAAAATGACATAATGGAAGACATTACCTTTAAATCGGATAACTCCCTCTGGTTTGAAACAGAAGGTTTTCTTGAAGATCTTTCTACATAAGGTAAGGATTCTATGATGAAGATAAGTATGTGGAGAGATAAAATGAGAAGATTTTTTTTGAGCCAATGGATTGAGAGGTGTGGGTTAGGGGGTAGAGGTGGGGTTCTTTTATAAGAGGGAGGAGGGGGCACTCTTGGAAATTCATGAAATGATACATTATTATTTTATGAGATTTGGATTATAAAGGTCCCACAATAATATATTTCTAGGATAAGGTGATAACGGTTCGAAATCCACCCATCCAATAGGTTTTGAAAAGTGTATGTGTTAGATTTTTCATTATCCTTTCATTTTATTTAACTCCTTAATTAACGAGGTAATCGCTAAATCATCATGGTGTCATAAATAAAATTAATTTATTTAATGTATAAAAATTATAAAAAAATCATGATGTAGGAAATATTTTTAGCATTCCAATTACTAATTATAGTCTAATATATCACTTATGTAGACAAAATTAAAATTGTTCTACTTAGGTGTTATATACTTTTGTTATATTTAACTTTCATTAAAAATAAAAAGGTAAAATTTCACTATCACAAAAAAGTGATTCCATGGGGTCCCAAATTTGGCACAAGGCATCCAATGGTCTGAAAAGAATCAAACAGTAGAATTAGGACACATGTTAGTGTAATTTTATATTATTATGATATTCTTTTATTACCCTTAACTACCTGATTATTAATTAATCACAATAATTAATGATTATTATCGTCATTGCTATTCATAATGTCTAAAAACAATATATTATTAATTACATAATTTGGTCCTTATTATTCCAAATATGGAATCCGTTTTACCAAATTACAAACATAGAAATTGTATTAATTAATTTAAAATTAATTACCATTGTCAAAATAAATAGTGTATTTTTTAAAAACAATATCTATCATGAGTATGACACTTGTTTATGCCCATTTATGAAGTGAAATTAATTACAATGAACAAAATTGGATTAAATGGTAAAAATATATTCTAATTAGGCATTAAAACAAATTAAAAAGATAATCTATCCATATAATTAAATTACATGAAAAAGCAGTTTTGATGTAAAATGTTGTATTTTTCACTATTCTTTAAAAATTAACATTGTTATAAAAATACCAAAAATTTATCCAATGTAATTTTCAATTCCCCAATTCTAATGAATATGTTTTTTTTGACAAATAGAGATTATAATATTGTCAAAATATAGATTAATAAATGGTTCTCCATAAAAAGGTGGTAAAACAATCTTTTAATGTTATTAGAGAAATTCATGCTTAAGATTGGATTTATTCTCATTTTAATCCTCTAAAACACTATCTAATTTATAAATAGACATAGATACTAAAATCCATAGTCTACACTTACATGGGATGTTACATACTTCCCCCTTTAGAAAATTGTATTCCTGTAATTTATTTACCTATCGAATAAGTGGGGGTATTTATCCCGCATTGCATTTTCAGATTACCATGTTGCCTCTTCAATCGTGTGGTTTTTACACAAAACAATTACTTGATGAATCAACTTATTCTACAATAAATTCTCCTTGTGGTCAAGAATCTTTACCAGTTGTTCCTCATAAGATAGGTTCTCTTTCAACTGAACTACCTCTGGACTCAAAACATGAGATGGATTTGAAATGTACTTCCTTAACATTGAAACAGGAAAAACATTGTGTACCTGAGATAAACTTGGACGTAAATCCACTTGGAATGCAACTGATCCAACTACCACCAATATTTTATATGGTCTAATGAACCATGAAATCAGCTTTCCTTTCTTACCATATCACATCACACTTTTCCATGCTGAAACATTTAGGAAGACATGATCACCTACCTCAAAAGAGAGATCCTTCCTCCTCTTGTCCGCATAACTTCTCGTCCTACTCTGAGCTGTTCTCATATGTTTCTGTATCAACTGAACTTTGCTGACAACTATTCTACCAATTTAGGTCCCATCAACATCCTTTCATCCACTTCATCCCAAAAATCCGGAGTTCGACATCACTTCCCATATAATGCCTCAGATGGTGCCATTTGTATACTAGAATAAAAACTGTTATTATAAGAAAACTCAACCAAGGAAAGATATTGCTCCCAACTTTCCTGATAATCCATTGAACAAGAACATATCATATCACCCAAATTATTAACTGTTCATTCTGACTGCCCATATGATTGAGGATGAAAAGCTATATTAAATTTAATTCAGTACCCAACCAATTTTGAAGGCCTTTCCAATAGTTAGAAGTAAACCTGAGATCACGGTCTGATACAATGGAGAGGGGAACTACATGTATCTTGACTATCTATTTAAAATACAAATGAGATAGTTGATCTAAAGAAAAAGTATCTCGTATAGAAAGGAAATAAACAGATTTAGTCAAGCAATCAAAAATAACCCAGATTTAATTATTACATCGAGCTTTTTTCAGTAATCCCACAACGAAGTACATGGATATAATTTCACATTTACACTCTGGCACTGGTAAAGGATGAATAAACCCTTTCGGTAACTGGTGTTCTGCTTTAACCTGTTGACAATTCAAACAGTTCACAGTAAAATCAGTAATATCTCTTTCATTCCATCCCACCAGTAATACTCTCGAAGATCTCTATACATCATAGTACTGCCTGGATGAACTGAAAATGGAGAACTATGAGCTTCACATAACAACTATCTCTTGAAATATGAATCATAATGCACATAAAATCTCTTCGCAAATCTCAAAACACAAACATTATCAATGGTTAATTCAGGAAACTTACAATTCTGAACCAGCTCTACCTATTTCTGCAACTCACTGTCTTTCTTCTGTGCTTGCATAATTCTGTCTGATATATTATATTTCACTGATACCTAAATCAAAACAGAAGAACATCCTTCACCAAAAAATTCAATTCCACTGTTCATCAAATCCTTAATCAAAGGACCACGTTCCAAACGTAACATGGTTAAAGAAGCATTACATTTCGACTCAAAGCATCAACCACTTTATTTGCTTTTCCCAGATGGTAATGAATTGTACAATCATAATATTTTTTTTAATTATAGACATATCCTATGTCTAATGTTCAATTCTTTCTTAGTGAATATATACTTTAAACTTTTTTGATCTGTATATATTTCACACTTTACACTATAAAAATGATGCCTCTAAATTTTTAAAGAAAAAACAACAGCAACTAATTCCAAATCATGTGTAGGGTAATTTATCTAATGAGTTTTCAAGCGACGTGAAGCATAAACAATTACCTAATCATTTGGAACTAGGATGAAACCATGTATATTCAATGAAGCATCACTATATATAACAAACTTAACATTCCTGAAAGGTAGTTCCAAAACTGGAGAATTCACCAATCTTCTTTTAAATTCCTAAAAACAATCATCACATTCTATTGTACAAATAAACTTAACACCCTTATGCATTATCTTAGTCATTGGACTAGATAACCGTGTAAAATTTATAACAAATCGTCGGTAATAGCCTACCAACGAAAGAAAACTATGAATCTCAGTTACATTTGTGGGACTTGGAAATTCTTCAACAACCTTTGTTTTTGCAGGATCAACATTTATTTCATATTTTGAAACAATGTGACAAAGAAATAAATTTGTTGCAACCAAAAATCACACTTACTGAATCTCCCATACAATTTCTTTTTCTTTTATGGTCTTCAAAATAACCCTTAAATGACTTTCATGCTCCTATTTTCTTTTAGAAAACACCAAAATATCATCAATGAAAACAACCACAAACTTATCCAATAACTCATGGAAAATTCTATTCATAAGGTCCATAAATACAGAAGGTGCATTGGATAACCCAAAAGTAATTAATAAAAATTCATAATGTCCATATCTATTATGAAACACAGTCTTTGGAATATCAGCTTCCTTTACGTTTAACTGATGGTACCCCGATCTCAGGTCAATGTTAGAAAAATACTGAGCTCCCTATAACTGATCAAACAAATCATCAAAATGAGGCAAAGGATATTTGTTCTTAATAGTGATGTTATTCAAGGATCTATAATCAATGCAATGTATCATTGAACAATCTTTTATTTTAAAAAATAAGACAAGAGCACTCCATGGTGATGTGCTAGGTCGAATGAAACCTTTCTCTAATAAATCATGCAATTTCTCCTTCATCTCTAGAAGTTCAATTTGAGCCATTCGATGAGGGGGTTTTGAAAATGGAATTGCATGAGGAACTAAGTCAATAGTAAATTCAACATCTCGATCTGGTATTATTCCAGGCAACTCGTCAGGAAAAACATCAGGATACTCATTTACCATTGTAACATCATTAATCTAAACAATTCCTTTATTTTCAACAATATGTGCAACATAACATTGATTTCTATATATTACAAGTTTCTCAGCCTCTTGATATGTTATCAATAGTAAGGGTTCATTCTTGTAAACAAAAAGAATGTCTTTCTAAATAGAAACTTCTTTAGCTCTGTAATCAATCTTAGTATGTTAAACAGAGATCCAATCCATACCCAAAATAACATCAAACTCTAATAGAGATAAAACAATAAGGTTTTCAAGTACGTTCTTTCCACGGATAAGGATATGAAGAATCTTATAAATTATTTTTTCCTTATCATTTCCCCCATGTGTTTTTACCACAAGTTCAGGAGTCATTTCATGATATGGAATTCCTAATTGACTAGAAAATTTTTCAAATATGAAATAATGTGTAGACCCTGAATCAAACAACACATTGGCATAATTTTAGAAAACAAACAATGTAACTGATACAACTTCATTTGATGGCCCAACATCTGCTGAAGTAGTTGCAAAAGATTTCACCACACCTTTTTTCTTATAGTATGACTTCTTCTCATCATTTGATCTCTTTCTCAAACACTCGTTTGCATAATGACCCATTTCATTTCATTGGAAACATTTCACTAACTATAAATCAAATTTTGTCTTACCATCACCCTGATATTTTTCAGAGCAATCACAAGAATTATGTCCCATCTTACCACATTGGTAGCACTTTCCAAAATTCAAAAGACATTACCCAGTATAATTTTTACCACATTTATCACAAACTAAAAACATAGTTTTCTTACCATCAGACCTCTTTGAAGGATTCATATCATTCTCCTGTCACCTCAGTCCCTTCTTCTATTGGTTATTATAGAACACTTGATCATCGAAAAAATCCATTTTCACCATCTCAACACATTGAACAAGCTTTACATAACTCTTGAACTGACGAGAAGCTAAAGCCCTTCGGTATTTTTTCATTAATATTGAGTAAAAATGATTGAATTTACTATCAAGGTCTCAGATAAAATTTGGAGCATACCTGGCCAATCGAGTGAACCTTTCTTCATAAGCAGCCACTGAGTCTTCCTCTTGCCTCAATTCCAAGAATTGTTTTCCATCCTATGTAGAATATCCTTAGGAAAATATATCTAAAAACATACCTTTGAATTAATCCTAGTAAAGAGCATCAATCTCATCAGCGTCCCTGATATTTTTAACCATCAACCACCACTGACCTGCTTCACCCTCCATACGGTAACAGCAAGACTTACCTTTTGGTTGTCTGAACACCCCATGTCATAGAAAATATTCTCTAGTGATATAATCCACCCATCAGTTAGCACAGTGTCAGATGATCCTCTTAATGATGGGGGATGTTGCCTCATGAAATGTTCCACCACTAACATTTTCCTCTACGGTTGATCAGGATGATCTCATGCATGGATACCACCACTATTTATCGCTTGAGTCAACTACACCATTACTACAACAAACTATTCAGTTCCAATTATAACGATCTTAGGATGTTGATTTGGAAGGTCATTTCCTTCTGTATGCCTTCCTAACACTGCTTCCCAGTTTCCTCTGTGGAAAACAATTCTGAACAAACATGTATTAGATGAATCAACACGGTAATATTTAAATGCTATATTATTTCAATTTTACCATAATAAATAATTTTTTATAATCATTTAATAGAACTCTAACTCGTAAAGTTATCTAAACTCGCCATTGAAACCAACTATAAGGCCCCAGACGTAATAATTACTTTATATTGATTTATTACAAGAATATACATTGAGGATGTTTTAAGGTTTAGATCTTTAGAGAATTAGATCATAAATCATGCATTACATTTCACATTTCAATAAGGTGGTTACATAAAATATAGTATTAATTTTTACCATCAAATGAGACATATTTAAAATAAAACATGGATTATTTTGTGACACTCCCTCGACACTATCATCACATCGTGTACTATTTCCTTATCTTGTGAAAAACATTTCAAAAACTTTGGATGAGCATAAAAATTTCAGTATGGGATATAAAGGTATGGAATGAAAAAATTAGACCATGTATACATAATAATTAATGAAATCATAATTTACACATAAAACATAAGGACTTTTTCATACCTCATGAAATCATAAGATTTATAAATAACTCATAGAATTCATAATACATAAAGGTCACTTGAGGCATTCATAACATTCTTACGTAGGGAGTAACCATCATGGCTACGTTTGGAATACCCATCACAGTGTATTCCCTAAATATCATCGGAGAAACCATAGTGTTAACTCCTTCGCGTATCCTAATGCATTTGAGAGCTATCACAGGCTCACTCGCCATTAGTTTATCACAGAACCACCTGTCTTAATAAACAATTCCCAAGAACCATAACCTAATCGTATCACATAAAACATGAATAAAGGAAACATAAAATTTCCACAATTTAATCAGAAGGTACCAAAAAAACATTGATATAATCAAACATTATAAAAACCACTTTCAATACCAAAATAATAGAAAAGTAAACACGATATTTAGCTTTCATTTAAATAAAAGTTATGGCTTTTAGAGGAAGACAAAACTCAAATAATGGTCGCATCGACATAGAAGACATTGTCGCTACATACGTACGACAAAAACATTCCCTATTTTTGTTTATTAAAACGCTTCTTATAAAAAGATTATTTTTGTAAAAGTTTAAGGGGTTTATACACTGTATAAAATAAAGTTGTGTATAAAACAAAATATGACTCAATGAAAATATATTGAGAAGAAGTCCCATTCCTCATGTCCGACATGACTTGATAGTTCTTTAATCTCATGAATAATAAACTAGATTTAATTTCAAATTTCTTAAGATCCTTTTTCATGTTAATTATTACTTTTATATCACTTATTACCATGTTATAAACATTATGTAATTATTTATGTTAATAAAAACCGTTTTGTAGATCTTAGGTGCTTGAGTCAATAATAAAATTCTTATAATTACAAGTTGATCATTGGTAAAATATCCATTATAACCAGAATTACATTAATGATGTAAATGTTATATATATCATATATATCCACTATATACATGCATTTATAATAATACATAACATTTAGAGGTAAGAAATGAAATGCACCGTTCATGGAGATGGTAAGTCGTACGTACGTATGAACGCTACATTCATTTCTATTTCATATTTAATGGATGAAATCATAATTATATAAAGTTATATTATAATTCCAGTATAATATCACATATAATATCATTAAATACATCCTTTATACATCCCACATTTTTCATTAACGATCCAAATCACTCTGAGGGGGCAGTAGTACGCACTTCCAAAAAATGAAATTTTGGCGTTATCCATAATGAAAACCATAAAGGTATTCCATAAATGAAAAATACAGATTCATAAAGAAAAACATAAACATAATATATATCATATATAAATATAGTGACATCTAAATAGCCACCATGAAAGGTGTTAAAAGAAGATTGAACAATCATCGTTTTGTGAGGATGAAATTCTCCAACCACAGAAACATTATGTTCCTTAACCATTAGACGAAGGTGTGTGTAAGAGTAAATCAAATCCTTATAATAACAACATCCCAGTATATGGAAGATACTGTTTTTATTACAAAATAGATGTATAAAAATATTTTATGTGGTTTCGTAACATCCCCAATTGATAAATGGTAAAATGACTAAATGATATAACTCATGTCAACAAGGTGCAACTTCCTTTTAGGGAGCCTACCTGATTAGAACTCCACTGTTAAGCATGCTTGGCCTGGAGTAATGATTAGGATGGGTGACCTTATGGAAAGTTTCTAAGGGTGTGTGTGAGTGAGGACAAAGCACACTGAAAAGGACATGTGTTGGCATGTGGGGACAGTCATTAGTCAGATGGCCTATTCCGGCATGTGGGTGGACCCTAGGGTGGACCATAGGGTGGGCCTCACCTGTCTTCAGGGAAATTGGTGGGACCTGGTGAGCCAGGACCCGAAGACCATGTTAAGATAGGTGGTTGTGTTATAACCGGGGCTGGTTGTCACATTTGGTATCAGAGGAGCAACCCAGCCTTAAGTGTGGTGCACTCCCTGGGTTTAGATGTAGGGCCCACAACAAGGGCATTGTGCACTAAAAAGGGGGTGGTGATTGTAACATCCCCAAATGATAAAGGGTAATATGACTAAATGATATGACTCATGTCAATAAGGTGCACCTTCCTTTTTGGGAGACTACCTGATTAGAACTCCACTATTAAGCGTGCTTGGCCTTGAGTAGTGATAAAAATGGGTGACCTTCTGGGATGTTTCTCAGGTTGTGTGTGAGTGAGGACAAAGCACACTGGAAATTACATGTGTTGGCCTATGGGGACAATCATTAGTCATATGACCTGTTCATGCATGTGGGTGGACCCTAGGGTGGGCCCCACATTTTTGTGGGGAAACTGATGGTACATGGTGAACCGGGACCCGACGGACATGTTAAGGCGGGGTGGCTATGCTATCTCCGGGGCCCGATTGTCACAGGTTTGATAAGAAAAATTAAATATAAGGACATAAGAGAATACATGACCTTTAAATCGGATAACTCCCCTTCGTTGGAACCAAAAGGGTTTCTTGAAGAACTTTCTGCCTACGGAAAGGATTTTATGATAAAGAGAGGTATGTGGAGAGATAGAATGTGAATATTTTGTCTGAATCAATGGCTTGATAGGTGTAGTTAAGGGGTAAGAGGTGGGGGACCATTGTAAAAGTGAGGTGGGGCACTCTTGGATATTTAAGAAATATTACATTATTATATAATGAGTTTCTTATTTGAAAGGTCCCACAATTATATATTTTTAGGATATGGTTATAAGGGTTCGAAGTACACCCATCCGATATGTGTTTGAAAGGTGTAAGTATTAGATTTTACACTATATTTTCATTTTATTCGAATCGTTAATTAATGAGGTAATCACTGCATCATCATGGTGTCATAAATACATTAATTTATTTAATGTCTAAAAATTATAAAAAAATATCATGATGTAGGAAATATTTTTAGATTTCTAATGACTATTTATAGTCTAATATATCATTTATTTATACAAAATTAAAATTGTTTTACTTAGGTGTTAAATATTTTTTTTATATATAACTTTCTTTAAAAAAAGATAAAATGTCACTATCACAGAAAAGTGATTCCATGGGGACCCAAAGTTGGCACAAGGCATCCCATGGTCAGACATGACACACCCAGTATCATTAGGTCACATGTGGGGTCATTTTATATTATTATAATATTATTTTATTAATCTTAATAACCCGATTACTAATTAATCATGACAATTAATGATTTTTACCGTCATTACTATTCATAATGTCTAAGAACAAAAGAGTCTTAATTACATAATTTGGAACCTATGATTCCAAATATGGAACCAATTTTAAAAAATTCCAAAAAATAGAAATTGTAGTAATTAATTTAAAAATAAGTACCATTGTCAAAACAAATAGAGGGTTTTTAGAAACAATATATATCAAGAGTTTGACACTTGTTTATGCCCAATTAAAAAGTTAAATTAATTACAATGACCAAAATTGGATTAAATGGTAAAAATATATTCTAATTAAACTTTAAAACCAATTGAAAACATAATCTAATCATATAATTAAATTAGATGAAAAAAGCAGTTTTGAAGTAAAATGCATTATTTTTCACTATTCCTTAAAAATTGAACATTTTCCGAAAAATTCCAAAAATTTACCCAAATTAAATTTCAATGCCCCAATTATAATGAAAAATTTTATTCTTACATATAGAGCTTATAAAATTGTCATAATATAGATTTAAAAATGGTTCTCCATCAAAAGGCAGTAAAACAATCTTTTAAATGTTCTAGAGAATTCAATGCATAAGATTGGATTTATTATCATTTTAAGCCTCTAAACAACAATCTCATTTATAAATAGACATAGATATGAAAATACATAGTTCTTTAATAACTTGGGATGTTACAGTGAGTACTTCCTCAAAGAGTCTTATTAAACTAAACCAGAGTGGTTAGGCCGAGTGCACTGCCTTTAGGGTTGTTTTAACTTGTTAGGTAGGACAAGAGTGGATGTCAATGAGGACATCATAGAGGGTTACATAATTGTGATTAGATATTTGATTAGATGCTTCTAGATGTTGAAACTGCGGATTGTTTATTGCTTAGTAATTTCAAGTTTACTGTTTTCTATACTTTTAACTGCCATATATTCTCTGACTTTTAGGCATAGATCATGGGGTGGTTGCCTTCTGAGATTTTTTCTCACACCCTATTTGGGTCATGATTTTGGTCCCAAACAGATTTAATTGTTTTAGGTATAGATAAGGGAAAGTGCCCTTCTACTTCAGGTACATGACTTGATGTGGAGCTGGAGAGCATGAGACCAAGCTATAGGTTGTGATGATGAGTTTCTATTTATCTTCCTTTTTGTACTTTGGTTTACCACTATTTTTAATTCCAACATTGTGACTTGTTGGAATACTTTCTTAGACATATGTGTCATGTATCATTTCATTTATATATGTTCTCCAGTTTTCTATTATTCCAGTCTTCTACTGTTTACTGTTGATCGATATATACAACTTACACTATTGTATTGATTTTTTAATTCTACTATGTATTTTTCCAATGAGGGAATATATTCCCCACTATCACACCCAAGGATCTCTCTACTAGTTGAAATCCTCTGGAATTCAAGGAACTGTGCTTCATTCAATGTGACCAACCGGGTACGAGGCACCTCTTGGTGGCTTCCGGAACAGAGAGATTATAAAGTAGTAACAGAGGTAGGTTCTTTTCTCTCGATGTACTTTTTAGAGCCTTATCCAGGGATTGGAAGGAATAGGTAAGTGGTAATAAACTTTTCCTAGGAGTAGCATACCCGTGTACATGGAAGATCCAATCTACCTAGTTAATTGAAATTTTTATGGGTTTTCAATTATTACAGTTTATTCGATTTAACTATGAGTGATTCACATGATTATTTCTATTTTTTATATTATTTAGGATAAATTTTTGTTGAAACATGATGATATGAGGGTATTCCATCTCATACATCATATATGCGCTTTCAAGAAATCACATGTCATACATTTTAGCCTTGAAATCTAGGATTCATTAATGATTTCTGGTTATTGTGATATGTGATGTGTAAAATATTCTTGTTGTTGTGATTGATTCCTTGATAGATGTACCTGCTGTTTGATAGAATAATTTTGTGTATAGATATTTACTTGATTGGAAACCAAACTTTGGTTGTTGAGGTGATATGGTCCCTCATGGATAAGAATTTAGTGGATCATTGCCTCGTTTTCCATTTTACAATGTGTATAAGATAACAAACTTTGAATCACGTGGAGTATATTCCCTTACGGAATGGAATTTGTAACATTCAATTCTCATTTCAGTCTTTTCTGGGTTCTTGAGTAGTTTCTATGGATTACTATCCAGAGAAACCCAGAATACACGTCGTGTACTATTAAGTACATTCCATGTGTTTCTCTGTTCGGGAAGAAAATGTTTTACTTAAGTACACGTCATGTACATTATGTACAGGCCTTGTAGTCTTTAACCAAGTCATAGGTCGTATGTGTAGAAACATGGGATGGGGAAAACGTATAGTGAACACGCCGTGTATTGTCCATCCACACCATGTTGTGTCAACCCCCTAACCACCCGTGTCACTAACAAAACAAGTTGGCTGAGTCATGTACAATATACATCGTCCGCCTTCTAAAAACTCGATGTAGTTTGACCTAGGTACCCTGTCGTGTCATGAAAAACAAGGGTTTATGTTATCCTTTCACAATCACACAATGTATGCCTTGAACACACCCTGTAGTCTGACCCAGGTACCGACCGTTTCACGAAAAATACAGGCCAATGTTATCCCTTTGCATACATGACGTGTCCATCTAGAACATGGTGTGTAGTTTGAGACATGTACATGGTCGTGTCACTAATAACATGGCCCAAGAGATACTTTTCTAGTACCCACAGTGTTGAAATTGTACAGGCCGTGAAGTCTTGCCTTAGGAGGGCCGTGTGGCTTAACTCTGTAGAAGTACACAAGTATGGAAAGAGGATTCAAGTATACACTGTGTTTTAATACAACACGCCATGTGTCTGGGGTGTTACATGACCAGTGTAGGCTGGAGTACAAGACCATATAAATGAATTCAGGTAACACGCCTTGTAGGATGTACACGTCATGTAGTTATGTTTGTAATAATTGAATGTTTTCATTCTGTTGTTCCCTTTCTTACACTCCTTGTTTTCAGTCCTTGATAATATTGATCTAAGGTGTGTGATTGTCCTTGTAGAATCATGCCACCGAGACGTCCTCCGATTGTGCACCAGTTTCTAGACAATGATTAGACACCAGACATGGAATATTAGGGACTGCCTGCAGATCATCTCATTGTGCCAGCTTTGGCACTAACCGTTGTATCTGTCATATATGTTGTTCATAGTTATAGGAGTGTTTTATGAGGATTATTTGGACCTTTCAGGTAGCGTCGCCTCCTACCCCGTCGATGGATTATTTGATGTGGGTATTCTAACAGTACAACCCTACCACTTTTTTAGGGGATGGTGGACCCCAGGCTACATATTCTTTTCTAGAGGTGACACTAACATTCTTTGAGCATCTAGAGATACATCCCGAGAATAGGGAGAAGCTTGCTACATACAATTTCCAAGAATCCTCCAAGAGGTGGTACGATGTGATATCATAGGCGGGCCTCCAGCAGAATATTTCTTTGGATGAGTTTCAACACATCTTATATGATTACTTCTATCTGGAGACCTTGAGGTCTGATCGAGCCCAAGTGTTCTTGATTCTGGTGTAGGGTACTCTTACTGTTATGGAGTGTTCTTCATTCTTCATAGATCTTCATATTTTCACGCCTATTTCCGGAGGTGATGAGTTGGTCATTGTACAAAAGTTATAGGATGGTCCGAGGCATGACATTCGGTAGTAGGTGAAAATTTTTGGTTCCAATTCGATATCCTCTATCGTCAACCAGGCACTAATCATAGAGCGCAATCTGAGGGATTCCAGAGCTATGTGCCTGGGTGTTTTGGCATCTAGAGTTAGTGCTCCGCCAGCTGAAAGCTGAAGTGACGCTGGGAGACTTCGTGGGGAGATCTGAGCAAGCATGATGAATCTTCTTGTTCCAAGGTGGTGTGCTACTAGTGTGGAAGAAGCAAGGATAAGAGGCCACATATACAGAGAGTCCTAGTGGAGTGCTGATATTGAGGCAAGAGGGGTGACCTTCATTCTTTTTGTGAGTTCTTCTCACCAGTAGATGGTGACAGGGGTTCATCAATGACTCCTCATTCAAGAGCAGTGCCATTAGTATCACCCAAGTTAGGGAACTTCAGTTCGTCCAGTCATTTGGGCTGAGGTGGAGGTCATGTCCATGGTAGCCAGTCACGTGGTTTTCAGCGACATCAGGGTGGATTTACTCAAAGTTTCCTGGCAGGGTCACAGGGTCGTGATACATGCCAGAATTTTGAAGTGGAGCAGATCCATCAAGAGTAGGATCTCGAGGCTTCTACTGTTCGAGGTATGATCATAGTAGCCTCAGTTTTAGCTTTTAAAAATTTTGATATAGGAACTTCCCATAACATTAAATCTATTATTTTCATGGATATAATTGGGCTCTGCATATTTTCTTCTAATGATATATTGATGGTATACATTCTTTTGGGGACTAGAATGACTTGTGTACGTCAGATCTGAGAGTGCCCTCTACAGGTTGGTGGATGTCACATTCAGTGGGACCTCTATGTCCTAGATATGACATGATATGATGTCATTCTAAGGATGGACTGGTTAGTTCCATTCCAGGTAGTCGTTGAATCCTATCATCGTAGGGTGAGTTTCATATCACTAGAGGGTGAATCCTTTCTTCATAGGGGCGAATGGGATATGTAGGAAAGCAGAGCAGGTCCAAAGCATCATGGGTTGGGAGTCATTATAGCCCAGATTATAACACCCCAACCCTAGTTACCCAGTGTTGGTGCACTATTTTAATACATTTGCATGATTACAATCAATCATGTCCGGAAGGACTGATCTGTATAGCAGTCTTGGAAAATACACTTCGTGGAATCCTAGGAAAACAAAACATATAAAGGGGAGAAATCAAACACTCAGTAAGGGAAATAAATACAGCATAAACATTCAAAAATAATCATAATAAATTAAGGCAATGTATAAAACTAAAGAAAAACCCTTTTAAAATTGATCTTTAACATAATATGACAGAAATAAAATGAAATAATACCATTTACTTATTCACATGGATATTCTACTAATCGAATAATCACATGCAATAACAATAACCACTATCATAACAATGGAATTCATAATGTCAGACTATCATAACCACGTATCCAAGGCCTCGTGCCAAGACTATAAATAAGATTTTATCGAGGCCTCGTGCCAAGACACTAGTTTTTCTCATGAGTCCTACTAATGCATCGAGGAGCTATAGCGGGATCCACCCATCACGTACTATGTCCAATGCATTCCTCATATGAAAAGGTCTAAACATAACATAAAAATTTGTTTTAAAACTAGCATACGAAATTTCAATACATTACCCATAAACCATGAATGGTATAAAAATAACACATGCACAGTCAAAAATATCACAATCCATCAACACAATATGGAATTCTTGTATCATTATATATCAACATCAAAACAAGTTTAAAATCCATTAAAGTATTTTCATGTTGATGAAAATTATTTGCGAAACACATTGAGAGAAATACCCCTTTTCATGAAAAAATTTAAAAGTCACACAATTTGGAAAAGAAGTCATTTAAAGACATTTTTGAATCAATGTTTCACAAACAACATTAATAATTTTGAAAAGAATTAACATTTTAAAAACATTCATGTCCATATAAATAAATCCTTGAAAACCATTTTGAAGACATGGATATTAATGAGAACGATTTAGAAGAATAAATATTTAAAACATTTGAAATGTTGTTTTAGTAAAAATTCCCTTAAAAAATCCTTTTGAAAACTCTTACATAAAACATGAACATTGATAATAAATATCTCCCAGTAGATACTTATGCAAAAACAACCTCAATAATAAAGAGATTGTGAAATTTACCATTACCAATTTGGTAACTTACGAAACATACACCCCATGAAATAAGAATCATAAAATGAATATGTAAATACACATAAATTAAAGTGTATTAAATAACGAATACAATTATGGGCAGCACATACACCACACAAAAGGTAATAGAGGCAATATGGCATGAATTTCACAAGAATAAGGAGTGAGATGAAAACCCCATTCCTTGAACTTTCGTTTAGTCGAGGGTACATTTAGCCTCCTGTATGATAACTATAGTATGTTACTAAATTATACCAAAAACACATTAATATGTATGGTATCATACATTATTCATTTATGACTTTATTCTACCCATTTAAGAATTATTTCCATGTTATATTAATATTTTGGATAATAATCACTTTCTTTATCATACGTGTTTTAAAATGTTACTCTTGATTGTATCACTTAGATAATTATTTAAATACTTCCAGAATATAAAAAATGATTTATTTATCATATATATTACGAATATAAAAAATTTACAACAGACATATATATGAAATGGAAAACACCGTTTATGGAGATGGTTGTTCGTATGTACGCCTAAAAACTGTTTCCGTTTTCATATAGTATTGAACAGAAGAATGTGAATAAGATATATGTAAGTACATAAATACTTATATATATTAATATATATATCTCCAGTAGAATTATTATGTCATATATGACATACTTATTAGTAATATATATTATTATAATCATCGATGAATGTTGGACATGGAAATTAATCTCATCACATCGTGGAGACGATAATCCGTACGTACGCACGGGGAAAAATATCATTCTTTTGATATTAATATAATATATAATTGGATTTTATATAATATATACAGAATCCTTATATTGTTATAATTATTATTTACATAAAATACACATCATTATTATACCCATCCAAATAATAATGTATTGAATAACAATTACACCACGACGTGGTGATGGTAATCCGTATATACGCACATATGGTGACATGTCATTAGAAAAGGTGGAATGAGTAATGAATTTTGTTGTAACATAATAATAATAAATAGAATTATATAGAATATACTGGAGTTATTATTTTAGAATGGAAACAAAAAATAAAAAGGAAGTGGATGAAGAAAAGAACTTGAAAAAGGGTGGTGGAATCATTACCTCTTCTTCGGTTCTTACTTTTGAGTTGATCAAAAGGATTCCTTAAGTCTTCTATCTGATCAAACTAAGACCACTAGGTTTAAGAATGGATAGGTTAGAGGGTATTTGAGTAGGGGTTTTCCAAGCCAAATGTCTTAGAAGGTGTGAATTAGAGAGAAGGGGGGTGCCATTTTATAAGAGGGGTGAGGGGAACCTTAGGAAAAACATAAAATATTATTTTATAATAAATTCATATTTGGTTTCTAATGACTCAAAAGATGATTATTTAAAGTCTATGGTGGGTATAGGTTGGTAAAAAACTCAACCAATAGATTTTAGACATGTTTTCATTATCATTTTAATCTTATCATTTAGATTTAAATGTAATTTAAATAATTTTACTTTAACCATGTCTTCTTGTATTCTTACACTATATGGTTAATAAACATACTATATACTGCAAATAGAGCCCCTATTGGTTCATTAATGTCATATATATTATTATATAAGTCCTTTGGATGATCCTTATATTTTTAGGACCATTATATCAATTAATAATATAATATTTGTTTTAAAAACTATTTTATGTTAATTTTGACACTATTTTGTATTATCTTTTTTTAAATAATAACAACATGATTACTCCAAAAAAATACATTGAATAAATACTAACATTTCATATTCACCTAGAAAATTTTTGGATGTAATAAAAACTTTGATATTATTTTTATATTAATATTTATAATACCTTTTATTTGATTCTTTCATAAATAAGGTAATTATTGCATCATCATTGTCTCATAAATTCATTTTTTATATAATTTCTAATAATTACAAAAAAAGTACCATGATGTTGGAATGCTTTTTAGATTCCTAATAAATATTTATAATCAAATTTATCTTATTCAAAACCCTATATTAAAATAGTTTTAGTTATTAAACATGGATTTGAACTCTTTTAACTCTTCTTTGAATTAAATAATAATAAATGTCCAAATCTAATCCAAGTCGACCTAAAAGATAATATTTTCTTTCTAAGGTTGTTTTTGGTCGAGATAAACTTGTCCAATAGGATTAGTACATGTGTGAGTGAAATATTAATATCATTTTTAGCCTTAATTACACTATTTACTTTAAACCATGGTAAATAAAAGGTAATAGTTACTATTCACCAAAAATTATTTTTATCTCATTGAACCACATTTTGCTCCTTAATATCAACCGGTTCTCTCGGATTTTCAAAATTCAGCTCACAGAAGTGGTAAAATTAAGCTTTATTTGAATTTGTAAAAGCTCCTAGGAGGTGGGTAAAAGATGGTTAAAAGTTAAATAAAATTTTCATATATCTAAAATTATTATAAACCAAATCCAATGAATTACATTGAAATTATATATTTATTATGTATATATTTTGACATAAAATGATTTAAATAAAAAAATAATTATTTAAATAAACAATTGTTTTTTAACTATAACTCTGTTTATTTAACTATTCATCAAAAATAAAATGTTTTTAGAAAAATACTAAAAATTTACCCTAAGCTGATTTTGATATTTGGAAGTCAATAATTTATTCTATTTTAACAAATTCAAAACATAGAAGTTTCATTTATTAACATAAAATTAATTCTCCCAGTCAAAACAAAAGCGTATTTTTAAGAAACAATAAATATCAAAAGATTAACACTTGTTTATGACCGGTTTAAAGGTGAAATTATGTCCAATGTCCAGAATTGGAATAAATTGTAAAAATATATTCTAAATATAATTTAAAACCACTCAAATTCATAATTTATCACTATTAATTATTTTGATTAAAAAAGTTGTTTTTAATTAATATTTAGTAATTTTCACTATTCATGAAAATATGAAAGTTATCAGAAAAGTACCAAAAATTCACCCTAAGCTAATTTCAATATTCTGAATTCAAATATGAAGTCCATTTTTAAAGATAAGATGTATAAAATTTCAAAAAATTGGGTATTACTATTCATAACAGCTAGTTTGATTTGTTGTGGTGTGTGTTAGAACTCGAAGTTGTGTACAACACACGCTAATATATTATTCAAAGAGAAGAATACCGTGGAATTTTGGGGTATAAAATTCTCCCCTCATTAAATAAATTGTGTCCTCACAATTTATGCTCAGTATTGGAATCATGGGGTTGAAATTTCAAAATATCTTCGTTGAAATCCCACATCAAAAAATGGATTAATGAGGCCTCGATTTAAAATAAAGAGTGGTAAGTATGAAGGTTTCTAAAAATAACACATACTAGGGTTACATGTAGGAAAGTATGGATATGTAAGAGAAATCTAACCATTGATATCTGATGGAGTGTGGTAGAGAACATGGCTATGAAAAGGCCAGTAATCCCAAAGCCATAAATTTGTGATGATCTAAGGTACCATCTAGGACAACATTTTTTTTCTAAGTACCTTTTCTTAATGTTAAGGAATTTATTTATGAGATTGGATAAGTTCATAAAGAGATATACTTACTTTATAATTATATTTTTATCCATTATAAAATTTCTACCACAAACTCATCTTTCACTACAAAACCTAATACAACTCAAAAATACTCTATTTATCCTAATCTTATGGGGTTCCAAATATAATAAACATATAATTAACATATCAAACCCATTGAAAAAATAAACTACATTATACAATATAGGGACTTCACATAGTCTAGTGGTAGGTGATAAATCCCAATCGCACTATGGTTGTGAGTTAGATTCCCACAGCTTTGTCTGACGTGACAGGTTATCACACAATCTGCATGTTGTCCTTTTAAAAAAAATCCAAAAATAACAATTAAAACATAATCCATTCCATCCTTTATACTTATCCAAAATACTACAATACAAACTCATAGTCCAAAATTTATATGGAATTTAAACATAATGAAGATCATTTTTTCCATGTAATAACATGTGAACACCTTCACTATGTATTATTTTAAAACATGGTAACATCCTGAATTACCATAAAACCTTATTGATTACTTTCATGCTCTTTTATTCTTTATAGAATATTGGATATACTCCATAATAAAAAATGGTGTAATCTCCAATGATGAAAAATCATTAATCAGTTTCATGGTATTCAAGAGTATCCAATATAATTTTCCATAATCAACCATATCTTATTACAATATCAGTAATTCTATATTAGGACCATATTAAAGTTTATCATACCTTCAATCATGTAATTTCCATAAAGTTTAACTTGTTGTAGAGTAACTTTTCATAGAATCATAAAATCTCAAATCCTCAATGAAATAGTACGACAGTTCAAACCTTATTTATTTCCAGAACAACATTGATACAACATTGAAATGAAATAATTCCAAAATAACAACATAAGAACACTAACTATTCATCTTTATTTGTGGTAGTATCATAACTTGATTATTATCCTATAGCAAAATTTGCAGTATAGTCTGATGACTGGGACATTGGTTCGCATAGTGTCCAAACTCTGTGAAGATAAAGCATTGTACATTTGAAACCTTTTTCATACACTTTTAGTCAGGAACATTGCGTCCTTTTTCTCCACACTTATAACATACTCTGATTCCCTTCACGCATTTTCCAAGGTGATTCTTTCCAAAGTTATATCATATGGGAAAATCCTTCTTTACCTTCTTCCATTTATCTGTCCTTCTCTCTACCATCCTTTTCTTCTTTGGCTTCCCTTCAAATCCATATAACTCTGAGAATTAGTTACTTATCTTATCAACACATGATACTATTTATTCATATGATGAAAATACGTGGGAGACTATTTCCATTCTAAAATTTGGTTTAGGACCATGAATGATACAATCCTTCTTACTCTTTGGATCCTGTGTATTGCTGGTGTTCTCATTCCTTCTACTGGGTGCCATTTCTAAACAATGGCATACACTAGATTAGCTTATGAATATCAATACCAAATACTGAACTTATAAAACACTTAATATAAATCAAATAGATTATGGATATAGTCCATAGTCATAAAAATGTTTTCATTGAGTATGTATATACTCAAAAGCCCTTAATAATAGTTTGTAAGGAAAATGAGAATTATCATAGGCATTTCCCTTAGGAATTTCGTAACCAAGAGTGCAGTAAGGCCCGTTATCATGAACCAGTTCCCGTTTGAGACTAGCTAAATGTTGTGTTTTCAGGTTTTACCCCTAGGTACATCTGTGCAAAATTTTCCTCTAACTTCTCGTATCTAGACATGGATGTATTGCTTGAAAAATTTACAAAATCTATACATTACCAAAATTATAGGAAGTTCTTCTATACTAATCCTCAAATTCTATCTTAGGGAGATGTGCTTTTATCGTAGATTATCTAAATATAGTTTCCAAGGTTATCTCTAATCTTCCTATGATACCAAATAGAATTTCCCGACACCAGTTACCTAGAGTCAGTGCATTATTTTAATACGTTGGCATGATTACAAGGAATCAAGTATCGAAGGACCGATTGGTTTAGTAGTCTTGGAAAATAGATTACATACATGAATGCTACATTACACTTTATAACATACATAACAACATAAATAATCCTTTATGAACACCATTATTCCCTTCCCATAACCCTTCATATCAATCACAATACACATGGTGGAATCCTGGTAAAATAAAACATAGAAAGAGGTGAACTCAAACACTCAGTAAGGGTAAGCAATACAGTAAAATCATTAAAAAATATGCATAAACATTTAAGAAAATTTATAAAACTAAACCAAAAGCCTTTTAAACATGATCTTCAGCATAATATGGCTGAAATAAAATGAAGTAATTCCATTTACTTATTCTCATGGATATTCTACTAATCGAATAATCACATTCAATATCAATAACCACTTTCATAATGATGTAATTCACAATTCCAGACTATCATAACAGTGTAGCCAAGGCGTCGTGCCAAGTCTACAAATATTATTTTGTCAAGGCCTCTTGCCAAGTCACTAGTTTGTCTCATGAGACCTACTGATTCATTGAGGAGCTATAGTGGGATCCATCCATCACTTATTAAGTCCAATGCATTCCTTATATGAAAAGGTATAAACATAACATAAAAATTCGTATTAAAACTATCATATGAAATGTCAATACATTACCCATAAACCATGAATGGTATAACAATATCACATCCACAGTCAAACATATCACAAATCCTTCATCACAATATGGAAGATTTGTATCATGATTAATCAACTTCTAAACAAGTTTAAAATCTATTCAAGGATTTTGATGTTGATGAAAATTATTTGTAAAACTCATTGATATAAATACCCCTTTTTCAGGAAAACATTTAAAAATCACACAATTTGGAAAAGAATCCATTTAAAGACATTGTTGTATCAAAGTCTCCCATACCACTTTGAATTTTTTTAAAGGAGTTAACATTTTAAAAACTTTCATGTATATATAAATAAATCCTTAAAAACCATTTTAAGGACATGGACATTAATGAGAAAGATTTAGAAGACTAAATATTTAAATCATTTGAAATTATGTTTTAGTAAAAAGTACCTTAAGAGAATACCTTTGAAAACTCTTTCATAAATCATGGACATGGATAATTAATATGTCCCAGTATATACTTATGCAGAAACAACCTCGGATAATAAAGATATTTTGAAATTAACCATTACCAATTTGGTAACTTGTAAAACATACAACCCATGAAAGAGCTATCATACATTGAATATGTAAATACACATAAATTAAAGTGTATTACATAAAGAATACAATTATGGTAAGTACAAACACAACACAAATGGCAATAGTGGCAATATTGCATGAATCTCACAGGAATAAGGAGTGAGATGAAAACCCTTTACCTTGGACATTCCTTTAGTCAGGTGTTCCTTTAGCCTCCTATATGAAGACTATAGTATGTTATTAAATTATACCAGAACCATATTAATATTTATAATAGAATAGATTATCCATTTATGACTTTATACTACCCATTTAATAATAATATCCATGATATATTAATATTTCAGGTAATAATAGCTTTCTTTATCGTACGTGTTTTAACTTGTTACTCTTGATTGTATCACATAGATCCTGATTTAAATATTTCCAGAATAAAAAAAATAATTTATTTATCATATATATTTATAATATAAAAAATTTATAATAGACGTATATATGAAATGGAAAACACCATTTATGGAGATGGTAGTCCTTATGTACGCAGAAACGCGGTTTCCGTTTTCATATAGTATTGAACGGATGTAAGTAAATAAGAAATATGTAAGTACATAAATACTTATATATATAAATATATATATCTCCAGTAATATTATTATGTCATATATTATATACTTATTAGTAATATATTTTTTTATAATCATCGATGAATGGAGAACTTGGAAATGAACTCATCGCCTCGTCGAGATGGTAATCCGTACGTACGCACGAGTGAAAATATCATTCTGTATATATTAATATAATATATACTTGGATGGTATATAATATATACAGAATAATTATCATGTTATATTTATTTACATCAAATACACATCATTATTATACCCATCCAAAAAATAATGTACTGTATAACAATTACACCACGACATGGAGACGGAAAGTCGTACATACGCATGTATGGTGATATGTCATTCAAAGGGTGGATTGAATAATGAATTTAGTTGTACCATAATTATAAAAACATAAATTTATATAGAATATACAGGAGTTATTATTTTAGAAAGGAAACAACAATGATAAAGGATGTGGAAGAAGAAATGAACTTGAATGAGGGTGATGAAATCGTTAACTCTTCTTCGGGTTCTTCCATTTGATTTGATCAAAAGGGCTCCATAAGATGGATATAGAATAAAAATAAGGCATCTAAGTAGAATTGAGGATATTTTAGAAGGTATAGAGGTAGGTTTTTGCAGATCCAAATGGCATAGAAGGTGTGAATTAGTGAGAAGGGGGAGTGCACTTATATAAGTACCTTACGAAAAACATAAAATATTTTTTTATAATAAATACATATTCAGTTTCAAATGGCTCCAAAGGTGAATATTTAATGTCTAAGGTGGTGATAGGTCTAAAACAATATAACCAATAGGTTTTAGACAAGTTTAGGTTACCATTTTAACCTTTTCATTTAGATTTAACACTAAGTTAAATAATTTATCTTTTACCGTGTCTTCTTGTATTCTTACACAATATGGTTAATAAACATTATATATAATGCCAATAGAACCCCAATTGGTTCATTAATGTCATATATATTATTATATGAGCCTTTTGGCTGATGCTTAGATATTTAGAACCATTATATAAAATAATAATATAATATTTGTTTTAAATACTATTTTATGTCAATTTTGACACTATTTGGTATTTGTTTTTTGTTAAAATAATAACAACATTATTACATCAAAAAATACATTGAATCAATAATAAAATATCATATTCACCTATAAAGTTCTTTTATTTCATAAAAACATTGATAGTATATATATTTTAATATTTATAAAACCATTTATTTGATTCTTTCATAAATAAGGTAATTTCTGCATAATCATTGTGTCATAAATAAATTTATTTATATATTGTATATAAATTATAAATAAAATACCATTATGTAGGAAAACTTTTTATATTTCTAATGAATATTTATAATAGAATTTATCATATGCAAAACCCTATATTAAAAATGTTTTATTAATTAAACATTGATTTTAACTATTTTAACTTTTCTTTGAATTAAATAATAATAAATGTCCTAATCTAATCCAAGTGGTCCTAAATGATAATATTTTATTTCTATGGATGGTTTTGGTAGAGATAAACTTTTCCAATAGAATTAGGACCTGCGTGAGGGTAATGTTAATATCATTTTTACCTTTAATTACCCTATTTACTTTTAACCGTGGTAATTTAAACTAAAATGTAACTATTCACAAAAAATTATATTCATCTCATTTATCCAAATTTTAATCCTTTATATTAACCGTGTCTATCAGATTTTTGAAACTCATCTCACAGAATCGGTAAAATTATGTTTTATATGAATTTGCAAAAGCTCCTAGGAGGTTGGTAAAAGACGGTGAGAAGATCAATAATTTTTTTATATATCTAAAATTATTATAAACCAACTCCAATTAATTAAATTGAACTTATAAAGGTATTATGAATCTATTTTGACATAAAATTATTTAAATAAAATAAATAATTATTTAAATAACTATTCGTTTTTCAACTATAACTTTTGTTTCACTATTCATCAAAAATTAAAAGTTTTCAGAAGAATACCAAAAATTTACACTAAGATTTTTTTGAAATTCGAAATTCAATAATGACGTCTATTATACCAAATTCAAATCATAGAAGTTTTATTTATTAATTTAACATTAATGTCAAAACAAAAAGCGTGGTTTTAAGAAACAATAACTATCAAAAGATTGACACTTGTTTGCGTTCGGTTTAAATGTGAAATTATGTCAAATGACAAACATTCTATTAATTTGTTAAAATATATTCCAAATATAATTTAAAACCACTCAAATTCATATTTTATCACTATTAATTTTTTCGATTAAAAAAATTTGTTTTTATTTAAAATTTATTAATTTTTACTATTCATCAAAATATGAAAGTATTCAGCAATGTACCAAAAATTCAGCCTATGATAATTTAAATATTTTGAATACAAAAATGAAGTTAATTTTTAGTGAAAAAATGTATAATATTTCAAAAAGTGGGTATTAATATTCATAACGGCTAGTTTGATTAGTTGTGGTGTTTGTTAGAACTCGATGTTGCGTACAACACATGCTACTATATTATTTAACGAGAAGCATACCATAGAAGCTTGGGGTGTTACACAAATTTCTAGTCCATATCTAGATGACCAGGGGACTTCACAATTAGACATACCTCTAGTGGTGGATTTTTTCAGAGATGTCCTTCCAGAGGACCTTTCTGGTTTTCCTCTAGAACCTAATGTAGACTTCTCGATTTATCTTGTGCCAGAAGCGGAACCGATGACCATTCATCTTTATAGGATGGATAAACCTGAGTTGGAAGAGATGAAAAAGCTTTTAGAGTTGTTGTAGGAAAAGATTTTCATCTGACCCATTACTTCTCCTTGCGGTTTGCCTATCCTGTATTCGAAGAAGGGAGACATACACCTCAGGATTTGTGTGGATTATTGGAAGCTGAACCACTTGATGGTCGAGAACCGATATACCTTACCCAGAATTGATGATCTATTTTATATTCTTTGAGGATCCTAGGTTTTCTCGAAGATTGTTTTGAGGTCCGATTATCATCAGTGGTGTGTTAGACCATCAGATATATCTCTTACAGCCTTCCTAAGGAGGTATAGTCTGTACGAATATATGGTTATGACATTTGGTCTCACAAAAGTGCCTGCAATATTCATGGAACGGATGAACAGAGTGTTCCATCCATATATGGATTTCATTGTGGTTTTTTTCGTGGACGATATAATGGTGTACTCTCACACTAGACATGACCATGATACCCATCTTAAGATTATTCTGAGTACACTGATGGTGTATCAGTTATAAGCTAATATCTCAAGGTGCCACTTTTGGAAGGATCCTATTCACTTCATGGGTCATGTTATCTCAGAGGAAGGAGTATCAGTAGACCCAAAGAACCTAATAGCTTTAGTTTCCTGGGAGCCTCCAAAGAATGTCTTTGAGGTGCAGTGTTTTCTAGGGCTGGCAGGATACTACAGGTGTTTCATACAAGACTTTTCACGCTTAGTAGCACCACAGACAATTATGACTAAGAAGGGGGTGATGTTCTTATGGTCAGATTCGTATGAGTCATCTATTCAAGAGCTGAAATAGAGAAAGACTTCATCACCAACACTCATCTTTCCAGATACAGGAAAGAGATTTATTGGTTACTGTGATACATCAGGTATCTGGATAGGAGTTGTGCTTATGTTGAGAGATGGATTCATTGTGTAATGTTCTTGGAAATTGTGTCTACATGAGAGGAATTACCTGACACATGATCTGGAGTTGGAAGCTATTGTTCATGCCCTACGTTGTTGGAGACATGGTCCTCTGGGAGAGAATTTTTTTGTTTTCATCGACCAAAAAAGTATCATGTACATCTTCACTCAGTGTGATCAGATTTTGAGATAGCGTAGGTGGGTTGAATACATATAGAATTTTGACTTAGAGGTTTCATATACGCCTGGGAAAGGCCACTCAGTGGCTGATTCGTTGAGTTGGAGGACTTAGATACAGGTAGTTCCAAAGGCCAGTAGTGTGTGGATGCTTATGGATCAATTCTATGAGATGCATTTTGAGGTGCACAATAATCTGGGGAAGTCGTTTCATTCTTCTACAGTTGTTACCTCTACTCTTCTGAATCTAGTTCGAATGTGGAAACTATCAGATTCTGATGTCCTGGTCCTAAGGGATAGCATGTCAGGAGTGGACCCTATTGCTGGATGGACAATTAGAGAGGATGAGATCTTGTGTTTACAGGGATGTGTTTGGGTGCCAACCGATATGTGCAAGGAGATGATTCTGGATTTTAATTCCTCTATTTGGGCAGTTCATCATGGCATCACCAAGATGTATCATGATCTACACCGTCAGTATTGGTGTCAAGGTATGAAGAGGGATGTTTCTAGTTTTTTCATGAGGTGTTTCACTTGTCGGCAGGTGAAGGCTGAGCATTAGCGACTAGCAGGGCATTTTTAGTAATTAACGAACCCCAAGTGGAAGATGAATGATGTCGCGATGGATTTCATGACCAGTTTTTCAAGGTCACCTTGAGGTAATGATGTAGTTTGGGTTTTTATTTACAAACTCATGAAGTTTTCTCACATCATGTTATTCAAGGAGACCTTATGTTTTGATGATTTGACACAGTTCTACATCTATGATATTCTACATATTCATGGAGTGCCACACTCCATTGTTTCGGACAAGGATGCACGTTTCACATCCTGAGTCTGGCAGGGGCTTCAGATGGATTTTGGTACAGTGGTACGTTTGAGTAGAGCTTACCACCTCCAGATAGATGGAAAGTCTGAGTGTACGATTTAGGTGCTTGAGGACATGCTTCGGGCATGCATTCTGGATCTTGGATGTTCTTGGGAGAAGCATATACCTCTTATAGAGACTACCTACAACAACTGTTATATAGAAACTATTCATATTGTACCATAAGAGGCTTTGTATGGTAGGACATCATGATCACCCTTATGGTGGTTGGAGGTAGGAGAGGTAGCTTTTCTGGGACCTCATCTTACTTAGGAAATCTCAGAGCAGATTGATTTGATTTAGAAGAGGATGCCTATTACACAGTCTAATCAGAAGTGTTATGTTGGTCAGCGGAGAATACCTCTAGAGTTCGAGGTAGAGGATCCAGTTTTCCTATGTGTCACACCGAGGTTGGTACACAAGAGGATTAGGATAAATGGTAAGCCTTCGTCTAGGTATTTTGGGTCGTTTGACGTGTTAAAAAGAGTTGGGTAGGTTTCCTACAGGTTAAAGTTACCTTAGAGGTACTGAGCTATGAACGACGTATGCCAAGTTTCTCAACTTCGATGATACTTATCAGACTCGTCTCATATCATTCAACCCGAGGAGGTTGCGCTAGAAGTGGATGCGTCGTTTGAAGGGAATCCTATCCAGATTGTGGATCGCAATACGCAGGTTCTCCATGGGCAGACTGTTCCTCTAGTACAAGTGTTGTGACATCACAGTCGAGTGCAGGATGAGACTCGGGTGGGGGAGGCTGATGTATGAGCACAATGTTTGGAACTGTTCTGGGTTTCTTCTTCTATGCTATGCTAGGGAAATTCATGGATGAGTTTCATTTAGGGAGATGTTTTTAAGAACCCGTACATTCTTTTTTAGGTATGTGTTTTCCTATCATGTTGTTTATGAGAAAAAGAGAAAATTCTTGAAATTTTCTTAGTACACGCCATGTACATTATGAGTACACACCGTGTACTTCCTTGCCGCAGGAGGTCGTGGGATGGATGTGTAGTAGCCACAGACATAGCCATGTAGGAGTGACTTGGAGGCCACTTTAAGAGATGTATGGAAAAGGTGAGTGCACGCCGTGTACTTAAAAAGTCCATGCCCTGTAATCTATTTTTTTCACAAAACTCGTAGGGGTCACGTCTAATTGCTAGAAGACCCTCCAACTAGGTATAATTCATCCGATAGAGACATACAACCTCAAATCATTGAAGAGACCCTGAGCCTTAGTTCTTCCTCTGAATTGAACATTTTCCATTGTGTTGGAATCACATCGGTGGGTTCTCTCTTATGATGGAACCTCGTTTCAGGATTTCTCTTCTTTTCCATGTTATTGTGGGATGAACATTTTAGATGTTTTCATAGATCTACTATGTTCCATGGAGATTCATGCTTCATGGATCACATATAGAGATCTCCTAACCCCATGGTAGGTTGATTATTCCTATCCGTTTGATGTCATTGAGTATTATGTGCAAATTCCACCAATACCCTTGAACGAGGTATTGCATGTTTACCGTTTCACCACTTTTGATTTTATGACATTCCTGATATGTTTTAGTCTATTAGATAAGTATTTCTATAGGTTTAATTTTTCCATATTACACAGCTATGCTCATTGACCTACACAGGGCCGTGAGAACCTGGTGTAGTTGACTATAATATGAATTGACAGAGTGAGCTTTCTCAGAGATTCTTTGAGCACATAGGCTATAAGGGGGATTGACCGAGTGTGCATCCTCATAGTGCCCAACTCCACATGGGTCTATAAGATGAATTGACAAAGTGAGATACCTCATAGAGTCCTTGGTTACTTTATACTATAAAGGGATTTAGTGAGTGAACCTCCTCAAAGAGTCTTTGATTTTATATACTAAACTATTTAGACTATTAGGGGAATTGATTGTGTGTGGTTCCTTATAGAGTTTATGAATGACCTAAGCAATAAGGGTAATTGACCTTGTGAGATTCCTCAGAGAGTCTTATACCTTGGAGATATAAGGGAAATTGACCGGGTGAGCTTCTTTAGAGAGTTCCTAAATATCTTAGACTAGAAGGGGAATTGATTGTGAGTGCATCCTCAGAGAGTCTTATTATACTGAACCAGAGGTGTTAGGCTGAGTTCACTACCTAGATGTTTGTTTTGTTAGGTAAGTCCAGAGGGGATGGCCATGTAAAATTACCAGAGGGTTACCTATTTGTGATTTGATGTTTGATTAGCTTCTTCTTGATGTTGAAACCGTGGATTGTTTACTTCTTAGCACATTCATGTTTACTATTTTATGTACTTTAACCTACTATATATTCACTGACTATTAGGCACATATATTTTTGTTGTTTCCTACTCGTTTTTAGAATCACACCCTGTTTGGGTCAAGCTTCTGGGCCCAAACATATTATACAGTTTCAGGTATAGATAAGGGAAAGCTCACATTTACTTCATGTATGTGACTTGCTGTGGAGCTGGGAGCATGAGACCATGCTATGGATTGCAATGGTGTGGATCTGTTTATCATTATTTTTGTACATTATATTAAAAAATTTTTTATATCAAGTATTGTGACTTTTTTGGATAAATATATAGAAATATGTATCATGAATAATTTAATATATATATATATACTCCAGTTGTTTATTATTCCAGTCTTACGCTATTTACTATTGTTTAATATTTACTACTTCTGCTATAATATGTACTGATTACTTCAGATGTGTACTCATCCAATGAGGGCATAACTTCCCCACTATCACACCCATGGACCTCGTTGCTAGTCGGTAGCCTCTATCATCCATGGACATGTGCTTGAGGCCATGTGACCAACTGAGTACGGTGCGCCTCTGGGTAGCTTCCAGAACCTGGATGTTTCCACAAACCTCCCCCATTTGTATTTTTATTAATCATACAAGAAATATTTCTTCACTGATGAGATTAAACAATTTAGAATGTGGGATGAATGTGTGACTGGAATTCATTAACCTATAACTTTGAATCTCTCCCACGGTATTTGTTGGCGCCAAAAATGTGGCCCGAAAGGAAGGAACGAAAAAGACAGCCGGCGCGCTGCCTCGTGAAGCACAGCCGCGAAGCCCAGCCGCGAAGCCCCGCCGCGAAGCGTCCCAACCTTGGCGGCCCCGCGAATCCCCGTCGTGAAGCGTCCCAACCTTGGGGACCTCGCAAAGCGCCGGAGGCGGTAATCCTCCGCGAACCGGTTTGACGTTCGTGAGCCGCCGCGAAGCTCCTGAGGCGGTAATCCTCCGCGAACCCGTTTGACGTTCGCGAGCCCCCGCGAAGCTTCTGAGGCGGTAATCCTCCGCGAACCCGTTTGACGTTCGCGAGCCCCCGCGAATCCCCGAAGGCCGCGCGCGAGCCCTGCTTCGCGGCGCCCCTTCCCTATAAATACTCGTCTCCCCCTGAGCCCTCGGGACGGACAATCCGACCTTTCGTCTTCTCCTCTCCCGAATCGCGAATCACGCTTTGCCCCGGGAATCATGAGCTCCGCGAGGTATTTCTACTTCACGAGACGACTCTGATTTGTTTCGGTTTGAGCCCCTCTTCCGAGAGGGATTTCCTTCGCGATGCTCAAGGGCATTCGCAAAGGAAGGGGATTCCCAAGGGAACCCGGGCAGCTGCGGAGCACTTGTGCTTCGCGAAACACCCAACCCATACGAGTAATCCCTATGCTAAGGCATGATCGCTCCACTTCACGAAGCACATTGCTTCGTAGGACCCTGCTTCGCGAACCATTCCTTCTTCGCGAGGCAGTGCTCCGCGAACACTGTTCCACTTTGCGAAGCACCTCCCACTCCCACCTATGCCCCATGCTAAGGCCAAGGCACCCCACTTCGCAAAGCACACTCCTCTTCTTAGCGATTCCTCTTTCCGTGCGACCCTCCCGGTTTGCACGATGTGATTTCAAAGTCCCATGGACAACACCTCCCATAGCGTTGCTTCGCCTAATGCTTCTTCGCATAGGCATGCTAACGGATATTGCTTCTTCGCATAGCCACGCTAACGTGGACCCCTCGATGGTTCATCCCACGACCCCCCTTTACCATGGCCTTACCGGCACCTTCCCTTCCCCAAGGACCAGATGGTACCGGTTATGTAAGCCCTAGGTGTGTGGAGTGAACCCACCTCGTCCGAGCTTCAGGACGTTAAACTGCCAAGCACCATGTCCTCAACACATGACGTTAAACTGTGACCCATCCTCGTCTCCCTCACGAAGGGTCTCCCCAGCTCGAACATTCATTACACCACTCGTCTCCACGGGAATGGAACTCTTCCACACATGGAATGAGATCCTCCTTGTCGGAGTGGTGTATGTTCGTAGGGGATGGGATGCCTCAGAGCGTAAGCCCCTAACCTTTGGTACGGATGATTGCGCCCGTGCATCTCGGTACTTCCCCACTTCCAAGGTCAGTGGAGGACGTGATAGGGAACGAGGCACCCCCCTTTGTCCCTCCATCCTGGAGTAAGTCCCAACACCATGGGCCGCTCAACGCGTAATCCCCTCTTCGCTTCTCACGGACGCACCCTTCGCGACGTGATCGTCAGGTCCTTGCAACCTCTTGTTTCTCACACTGAGCATGACTCACGTGGGCATAGAGTGAGCACCGACCCTGACAAACCCTCCTGAACTACGAGGTCTTTGATCCATGTCAAGGCATGGTACGTAGGAAGCCTCCACAAGGTTCAAGCCCACCAATAGTGGACCAAGGTCTACTTTCACGTCGGTTTACCGGCGAAACCCTCCTGAACTACGAGGTATTTGATCCATGTCAAGGCATGGTACGTAGGAAGCCTCCACGAGGTTCAAGCCCCCCAATAGTGGACCAAGTTCTACTTTCACGTCGGTTTACCGGCGAAACCCATCTGAACTACGAGGTCTTTGATCCATGTCAAGGCATGGTACGTAGGAAGCCTCCACGATGTTCAAGCCCACCCGTCGCTCATTCACGTCGGGTCCAATTCTGGTCCAGTGGTAAGCCATTGCGACCCACCATTTGAACTACGAGGTCTTTGATCCATGTCAAGGCATGGTACGTAGGAAGTCTCCACGAGGTTCAAGCCACATTGCTCGGTCGTTCATTCACGTCGAGTTTCACCCCCGTCCAGCATGACGTTAAACTACATTCTGGTCCAGTGGTAAGCCATTGCAACCCAACCCCTTTTGAACTACGAGGTCTTTGATCCATGTCAAGGAATGGTACGTAGGAATCCTCCCGGAGGTTCAAGCCCAACTCCCCTCGGACCAAGTTCTAGCTTCACGTCGGTTTACCGGCACCATCCCGAACTACGCGGACTTTGATTCCCTGCCACGGGGATACGTAGGAAGCCTCTTCAAGGCTCAAGCCCATCTTCACTGTCGCCCCCCCTGCGATGGTCCCATTTCATTCTCATCCGTCTCCGCTAGACATTAAACTCGCGGCATACCTTGTGTTGAACACGGGAAGCTGAGGAAAACCTCAGATACGTGTCTATGACATGTAATTCCCCGTGCTCGATGTGGGATGCCTCGGGCTTCTACGCCCTCGAGAAGCCTTGTGATCAAGGATAACAGACAGACATGCCAGGTACCCCAGCATCCAGACACGCTACTGATGCCTCAACGTGACTACTCCCCTGACCGAAGGTTGCTACCCTGACTGGACCCTTTGGAATGTCCCGACAGAAGCAGCGTAATTAACCGGCGCCCATGGAAACATGGCACTGGGAAGAGTTTCACGAACTACGTATTAAATCTATGAGGGAGACCCGGACTGGGTGACGAGTTCTGAGGAGGAATCCACGGAAGGAAGAACCGACATCCCATCATCCCGTTTCGATCAAGGAGCAGATGTACCTGAACAAGGAATGAATGCCGCCCGCCTTTGGAAAGCAGGAATGTGGGGAAACAAAGCCGCGCGTCCCCCCCTAACGGACGGATGCGCGCGCGCCCCGGCGAAGGCGTCGGAAACAGAAATGGTGAACCCGACGTGAAGTTCTTCTCCTTAATATGGAGATTAGTAGCACTCGAGACACCAGTAGATTGACGTGTCACCGGATCCAGATATCTGTTGCCTGGTCCCGCCAAGCAAATGGCGGGCCTGTCGTGGAACTCACCGGAAGTCGGGGTAGTAGAACGTGGGGCACTCCACTCTGCAGCGTGTTGGCGTGGATCCTTCTCACAGACATGGAGGATGGAAGAACGCTGGGGCACTGGGTGTCAATCCTTTTCCTCTTAGTACTGATGAGTTGATCCCTTCGCTTTCCAGGAACCAGGTTGCTATTTCAGAGATGCGGTCACCATCCGCTCCTCGCCCGCGCTGGTGCAGGGGCAACACCACGACGGCCACTCCACATGGCGCCACCACCGCCATGATGGCTGCCACGTCACGGAATACGGGACGTCCACGTCCCCTTTCCCCATCAGAGGTCATCCAACGAAGGGTGATCAACAGCCGCGTGCGCAGGTATGAGGAGGAAGGGGTCATCCCGACCAGGGATATGGCCCGCTTGGACCTGGAGGCCTCCATGCCCCGCCGTCAACGCCGCCCTAACAGGCTGCGCAGGGAGCCCCTGCTCCCCACCCAGACATTCAACCGTTTCGGGAGCCTATCTCTGGAACGCGTTGACGACTCTTCACCTTACGCTGAAGAGGCAGGCGCTGTTCGGCTCAGTCCGCTCATGGCCCCGACCCAGGGCCCCCAGGCGAGAGCTCCCGTCCGGCCACGTCAGCGCCGTCGTCCGGCCCCGCAGGAAGAGCAGGCAGACTACGTCCCTGCACCACCTGCACCGGCCCGCCTGACCCGACGTCAGCGCCGGGTCCGGGCTGAGGACGCTCGCCTAGGCGCGTCCACGTCGACAGCTACCGTGGCCCGAGCCACCGCCGACGTACATTATGAAGCCCCCACGTACATTGAGCAGGGGCACCCCTTCGCCCAACCAGGATCGAGTCCCCAACTGCCCCGCGGGCAGGCTGGGTTGACTCTCCGGGTTGCAGGCCCAAGTTGTGATCGCAGCGAGCTAACCCGCGGTGATGCCACCCCGTACGGAGGTCCTCCCCGTACCCCTACTCCACAGAGCGTGGGCCTTCCCCGCTCCGAGGTTCGTCATGGAGGCATGCCTCGTACTGCCCCCATCCTGCAGGAAGACCTTCCTCGTGGCAGTGATGCTCAGCGCGGAAACATTTCCCGCGCCCGCTGTACAGGGTATGAGGTCCATCCTTCTGAAGGCACCGTCCATCCGGTCCTTCTCCAACGTGGGGGCCCTCCCTACATCCTCTCTGCAACCGGCGAAGTTCCTCCTCGCCCCAACAACTCGAGGAGTGAAGGTCAGCCTCGCTCCACTCGCATCGACCATGGAGGCCTTCCCCATGCTCCTGCCAGTTCCAACAGAGGCCCCGCCCACATGGGTACTGTTCATGGAGGTCCTCCCCATGTACCCTTTGACATTTTCCCTGGTGCCCCTCGCACCCCGGCTGTCTCGAGTGGGGGCCCTCTCCGCCACGGCGCCAGCACCGCCCCAAGGATGCCTGATAGGGGTCAACCCTGTCCCGAAGAGCCACCCAGGGGCAGAAGAGCGGGTCGTCGCCGCCACAAGAAGAATCCTGGGAAGGCCCAGGTGGAGATCAAACCTTCCCGCTTCTTTGATTCGGAAGCGGAATGCGATTCAGCGATGGAACCTTCTCCCAGCTCCTCTGTATCAAGGACTGGGGCAGGAACCAGATGCGTCAGCCTCGTCCTCCCAGAATTTGATGTCCACCGGATTCCCGTCTCTCTCCGCAGGTACATCCAGGAGGAAGAGATTCTGAGAACATTGCAGGTTTTGACCGCGCGGTCACCACCATCGTCACCCGAAGCGCCCTCTACCTCTAATCGGGATCACGAGGAGCTGTTTGGGGGGTCAACGGTGGTAGAGCCACGACATGACAGGACACCGGTAACGGCGATTCCCATACCCAAAGCAGTGGTTGTTAGCCCGTCCTATCGTGACATTGTGGTCAGGTCACCTCGCTCTTCAGAAGAAGGCCTAGAATTCGGTGGCCAGTCTGCTCGCTCGCCGTATTCTCCACCGCTGATTTTGCTATCCCAGAGGTCCACCTCGGTACCGCTACCTGTCCCTCAGCCCCCCCGGTTGATGAGTGGGGCAACACAGGGCCAAACCCCGAGGACGAACCCAGGAGCTTCTAGAGTATTCTTGCAGCAGACTACTTCCCAGAGAAGTTCTGGCCCACGGCGGTGCTGAATTTCTGCGTACCCGAGTCGCTTACCCCTGAAGAAGTGGGATGCCTTTGCCGAACCCTGTGGGCGACACACCATCGCCTCTGTTTTGAATGGGTGGAGTACCCCAGATGTCGTGAGCACTTCGAAGAAATCGGCGAGCAATGCCGCCTGATCGATGCAGCCACACTTCTTGCATTCCAGCACCCTGAGTCACCAGGCCACCAGAGCGCCCTCCAACGAAAATGCGTTCAGAGTCTTAAAGCACTCCGCAAGATCGTCAGGGAAGCCACCCCCCATGTGCAAGTCCGTGGCTGGGGACACTATGCTGCCCTTCTGTTCGATCCTATTCGACGACAACCCGATTCGCTATGCGACATCGAGGACATGCCCTCGAGAGGAATCGCGGTCCACATGGCCGACATTGTGGACAGGGAAGACGAACTGGAACTCCTTGATGGAGACTTCCCCCCAGAGGGTGCACCGCCACTTCTCGACCCATCAGGGAGAGTCACCCGTCAGCAGAGGAACCTGCTAGGCCTGCCCGTACCCACCGAGTCGCTGGTACTCAGTTGAAACGTCGGCAAAGGTAAAGAGCACGTCAGAACCGTCAAGCACTCCGACCCGTCCGCCTCTGTGCAGAAAACAGACGAGGATCCTGAGAAGGCCGTGTTACGCCAGCAGCTTGTTGAGCAGAAGAGGCTGGTTGATGAACTATTGGCTGAGCGCGCCGTAGAGCGGCCACCCGACTATGGTAATCCCAGGCCGGGGCAGCAGGGGCAGGAACAATTTCCCCCGGTGAGATGTCTTCGGGCAACCCTGATCATGCTACTACCACGGACAGGGCGGAAGCCGGAACATACGGCAAGAGGGCGCGATACGTCTCGCCAAACCCCCCTGAGCGACGGGGAAATCTGAAGAATCCAACCCTGGTTCCCCCAGTCGCCCAGCAGGTCGTCCAGCCAGTTGACCCACGAGCAGCCGAAGCCGTCTACCGTGTTGAAGAACCTGGAAATGCGCTTGTGGTTAGGGATCCCCGTCAAGACAGGGACCCCCTCCCAGAGGACCTTATTGCGGCACTCACAGCCCGCCTCGAGGCGTTGGAAACACGGCAGGTTGCGGTCCCACCGGCTGGCAAGCCTTATCCCGCGTGGGTGGATGATATGCCCGCGCCTCCGGGTTTTGGGAACCCCACCTTCTTGCCATTTAACGGGACAGGGGACCCACCCCAGCACTTGGCTCATTTCTCTTCCAGGTGTGGCCCCATGCTGGGGACCCCGGCTCAGTAAGAAGCCGCTAAGCTCCGATGTTTTGTACAGACATTGGAAGGTCCGGCATTCGTCTGGTACAGCCAGCTCCCTATCGGATCAGTGACCGGTTGGGAGGATCTTCGCCGGCAGTTCTTATACCAGTTCAGCTCCACCACGCGAAAGACCAGCATTGTGGACCTCTTCAAGTGCAAACAGAGGCCTGATGAGCGGGTTGCAGACTTCATCGCCCGGTGGAAAGGACTTACGTATTCCCTCGATATTCCACTGACTCAGGAGCAATTACTGACGATGTGCATGGGGAACGTCAAGACAGAGCTGGTACCCTCCTTGATTACCCAAAACTACCCTGGAGGGTTCATAGATTTCTCAGATAAGGCCCAGCGCCTCGAGGAGGCCCTGCAACAGGCTAGTCAGGCACGTTTGCTGCCCCCTATGATCCCAGCCAGGAGGGCCGCCAGGGCGGAACCCGCCGTGGTGGCTCAAATAGAAGCCCCGAGGCAGATGGAATTGCTACCGGCGACACCACCCCCGCAACCCCGCAGAGGTCCTCCACCTCAAGCGCAGGCTCCTGCCCAGCAGCGACCGCCTCAGAACCGACAGGTTCCCCCGCGCAATGCGCCACCGCCACCTAGGCGAGACAACCAGGCGCCACCTCCTCGGCAGGCCCCTCCGGTCCCTCGACAGGACCAGGCCCCCAGGGCTCCTTACCCGGAAAGAAAGTACCATACCTATTCGTTCAACGAAAATCAGGTCCCTGGCTACTTCCGAAGTGCTCTAGAGCAAGGGATTGTGCGTCTGCCTGAGTGCAGGAGGCCGGCAGAGGCGCATCTCACCGATCACCCCAACTACTGCCCTTATCATCGAATCCTGGGGCACACCCTCAAGCGATGCTATGTGTTTAAAGACTGGCTTCAGGACCAGGTCAACAATAACATAGTCTAGTTGGGCCCAGTGCCAGCGCAAGTGGCAGGCGTCTTTGCGGGATCAGAAATCGGCAGTGACAGCAAGGGTGAGTGGCAGCAGGTCCCTAGCCGCGGGTCTCAGAAATACGACAACTGGATGGCTCGAAAAACCATCGTCCGTGCCCAGGGTATCATCCGGGAACGCCTGAAGCAGTCGGAACCTTCAGAGGAAGTAGCTGGTGCCTCAACATCGTCTTCACAGTCGACCTCTGCCCAAAAGGGAAAGCAGCGGCGACGTAAGAAGAAGCAACGTGCACCGCCAGTGCCATCGTCATCCCGCTCTCTCTGTGACTTTATGCCTCCCGAAATGGGAATTCCTCCCAGAATCCGCCCAGCGGTGGATGAATCTTCGAGCGACAGTCATGGGTACGCTTCGGTTAACACCGTGGAACTGGTAAAGCCCTATATGACCCCCGACGAGGGGGAACCCCAGGCAGACCTCGCCAACGTTTCCAGCCGACGTCAACGTCGGCGGAATCGCAACCGCGCCGGTCATCGAGGTATGTCAGCCGGCATTTGCGGCCAAGCCGTGCATGCTACCGAGACCAGGAAGCAGGCTCAGCGTAGATCTCAGCACGCGCATACCAATCCGGCACCCTCGACTCTACCTCCACCACCGTTCGTGTTGCTGGATCAGGGAGAGCCGCCTCGTTCATATCACAGCCAGTCTTGCCCGGCGACACGCCAGCCTCTGCTGTCCGATCCTAGCCCGGCGACTACTCTTCAGGCTTCTACTGGTAGGCAGCAAGATGCACCCAGTACTAGTCACTCGCCAGTCCAGCCAGCCGGACCCGCTGTGCATCCAAATGCCGAACGACCTCCTGTAAGTAGAGGTTCGCGTTTGGCACGAAATTACGATGTTCTGAAGCATCTGGCCGTCATTCCGGCGAGGCTTTCCATCCTCGAGGCCCTTCTCATGTCATCTGAAATGCGCGAGGCACTTGCCGAGGCCCTAAGGTGCCCCCTCCAGTTCGAGACGGAAGCGACAGCTGCGGAATCCTTCCATACCGAGACGATTGAAAACGCCGAATGCCAGGCGGTTATCTCGTTCTTCGGTGAAGATGAAGAACCCCCTATACAGGGGCACATTCGCCCACTGTATATCACTGGCCACTTCAACGGTGTGGAAGTTTGCCGATGCCTCGTTGATACGGGTTCTGGAATCAACCTAATTCTGACCCGGACGCTGCGAAAGCTGGGTCTGTCCGAAGGTGATTTGACTCCCTCTGACCTCAGGATCCAGGGGTACGACAGGACAGAGCAAACCCCAGTCGGCAAAATCCGCCTGAAGACCCAGTTCGGTGGCTTAATTGCCAGCACCGAGTTCATGGTTGTTTCTCAGGACACCGCCTACAACGCATTGATGGGTAGGCCATGGCTCCATCTGCATGCAGTGGTCCCCTCGTCGTATCACCAGTGCCTTAAGTACTCGCTCAATGGTCGAGTAGGCGTGCTCCAAGGAGACGCGTCCCCTTTCTCTTCTTGTGAGGCCCGCTATCTGGATGCGGGTTATTACAAAAGCAAGGACAAGCAAATCCTGATAAGCGAGGATGAGCCCGCCCCGATCACAAGTGATCCCTGGGAAAGCATGGACGACGCCTACATCCTCCCGATCCACCGGTTGGAGGCCACGACCCCCGACATGGGACAATGTTTCGTTGTTTCGGGTACGCAGGGAAGGCATGTTACCGTGTCCAAGCGATGACGGAAAATCACCTCGTACTCCTACGTCGACCAGGCTCGGGCCATCCCGGAACCTCCTACCCTTGTACGGTACCGGGACGTCGAGCTGATGACAACGGCGGTGCGCCTTACGTGTCTCTTTCGCCGGGCTGGAATTAACCGACTCAGGCCGACACGTCACCACTGCTTTGATATCATCAAGCGTGGCCCCTTAGGCCGAAGGCCAGATGGGATCGGATCAAATGCATTAATTTCTATGGTCTCAACGACAAGTGAGTCTCCTGATTTGATGACCACTGCTGCCCAAGCCGGCCCCAGTTGCCCCTCGGGTTTTGACAGCCCAGAAGCATCTTCCGTCGCAAGAAGTCCCCCCATGGCTGGGGAGGAAGACTTGGAGGATGCTCCCCCAGCCTTTGAAGAAGGCATCTCTACCACGGTTGATGAACCGGTACAGGTGAACCTTGGTAGCGAGGCAGATCCAAGACCCACATTGATCAGTGCGGCCATGTCCCTCGAGGAGTGGCAGCAGTATGTAGACTTCCTCAAACAGCACCGCGATGTGTTTTCCTGGAGTTACGATGAGATGCCAGGGCTGGATCCCCAAGTGGTCGTCCACCGTCTGTGCCTCCCAGCAAAACATCATGGGTTCAAGCATCCTCCCAGGAAAATGCACCCTTCTCATGGTGCTATGGTTGAGGCCGAAGTTGACAAGCTTATCAAAGCCAACTTCATTAAGGAGGTCCAGTACCCCAAGTGGCTCGCCAACATTGTGCCGGTCAGGATGAAGAATGGGCAGATCAGAGTCTGCATCGACTTCCGCGATCTCAATCGCCACTGCCCAAAGGATGACTTCCCACTCCCAGTGACGGAGCTGTTGATTGACGCCACGGCCGGGTTCCAAGCCCTCTCTTTCATGGATGGGTATTCCGGGTATAACCAAATTCGGATGGCCCCCGAAGATGAGGAGTCCACTGCCTTCAGGGCTCCCCAGGGTACCTTTTGCTGCCGGGTAATGCCATTCGGTTTGAAAAATGCAGGTGCCACTTATCAGAGGGCCATGCATCGCATATTCAAACCGATCCTCGGGACGTTGGTAGAATGCTACGTGGATGACCTTTTAGTCAAATCACGCCAGCGCCAGGACCATCTCAAAGACCTTGAGAAAGTGTTCGGTTTCCTCCGTTCCCGTCACCTGAAGATGAACCCGCTGAAGTGTGCCTTCGGAGTCACCTCCGGGATGTTTCTGGGCTTCGTTGTCAGATGCCGAGGTATTGAGATCGACCCGGAGAAGATCAAGGCCATCATCCAAATGCCTCCCCCGAGCAACATTCGGGATCTTCGAGGCCTACAAGGCCACTTAGCCTATATACGCCGATTCATTGCGAATTTGGCTGGAAAGTGTAAGCCCTTTTCCCGGCTCATGAAGAAAGATGCTGCCTACGAATGGGACGAGGAGTGTCGGGCCGCCTTTGAGGAAATCAAGCAGTATCTGGTCCAACCTCCGGTCTTGATGCCACCCATCTCCGGAAAGCCGCTAGTCCTTTATGTGACCGCCCTGGAGAGATCCCTCGGTGCGCTGCTCGCCCAGAAGAATAACGAGGGCACTAAGAACAGTCTCTACTATCTCAGCCGCATGCTTCTCGATATGGAGGTCAAATACTCCCCCATCGAAAATAGCTGCCTCGCGCTCGTCTTTGCTGTGCAGAAGTTGCGGCACTACCTGCAACACCACGAGGTACAATTGATCTCTTGGGTAGATCCGCTGAAGTACATCCTAAACCGCCCCATGCTGACTGGCCGACTAGCATGGTGGGCGGTGATTCTCCAGCAATTTGATATCAGGTTCGTGCCTCAGAAGGCCGTTAAGGGTCAAGCGTTGGCAGACTTTTTAGCTGCCCATCCAACCTCCACGGATCAATCCCTGGACCTGGATTTTCCCGAGGAGACGATCCTCTCAGTCGATCATGCTGCCCCATGTTGGAAAATGAATTTCGACGGCGCCTCCCGGAGCCCCACCGGTAGAAGGCTCAACGACCCCAAGCTCAACAGAGTGGGTCTGGGTATTGTTTTTACTACCCGGTGCAAGCCGTCCTGCCGTACTCGTTCTTGCTGTCAGAAGGTTGTACAAACAACGAGGCAGAGTACCAGGCTCTCATCACCGGCCTCGAGTTGGCCCTTGAGATCCATTTACCCCATCTACATGTTAAGGGAGATTCCGAGCTGGTAATCAAACAGGTTAATGGAGACTACGTCGTCAGGAAGCCAAAGCTTGCACCGTTACTGGAGTACACCCTCCTCCTAATGGCCCAGTTCTCTCCTCGGCCAGAGGTTACCCATGTCCCAAGATCGCAGAACGGACAAGCGGACGCCCTGGATGGCTTAGCCGCGTTGCTCGCAGAACCCGAGCAAGATGATTTGGTCATACACATGGCCCACCGGAGAGTCATTTCTCCCGTCACCCAAGAGGACCGTGATAGCCTGCGAGTAAGTCATCTCACCGCCGGACCCTCCATATCGGGAGTCCCAGGTTCGTCAGACGCAGTGGTTGAAACCACCCTCGACTGGAGAGCACCTTTTGTCGAGTACCTCCAAAATGGTCAGCTCCCAGACGACCGGGCCGAACGCGAGCGAATCCAACGCCACGCGCTGCAATTTACCCTCCAGAGTGGCCCCAGTCTTGAGCAGATCCTCTATAAGCGGAGTTTCGATGGTGTCATCCTCCATTTTATCCAAGGAGTAGAGATACCTCAAGTTATGCAAGAGGTTCACGCCGGTTCCTGTGGCGCCCATCAAGCTGGGCCGAAGCTGTCCCAGCAAATCCGGAGGTTGGGGTACTTCTGGCCCTCCATGATCCACGATTGTATTGGATACGCCAAAAGATGCCATGCGTGCCAAGTACACGCCAACTTCTTGCATCGGCCGCCAGAACCCCTCCACCCCACCAAGTACTCTTGGCCATTTGCGGTATGGGGACTTGATGTAGTGGGACCGTATCCGCCGGCAACAGCCCGCCAGTGTAGGTTCATCCTGACCGCTACAGATTTCTTCTCCAAGTGGGCAGATGCAGTTCCGCTCAAAGAGGTCAAGGCCTGTTCCATCATTGACTTTGTGAGCTCCAACATTATCCACCGGTTTGGAGTCCCTCACGCTGTCCTCACCGATAACGGCACCAACTTCCGGGCAGCTGAATTGAAGAAATTGTACGCTAAGTACGTCATCCGGTCGAACCATACCTCTCGCTACCACGCGCAGGCGAATGGGCAGATCGAGGCATTCAACAAGACCCTCTCTAACATTCTGCAGAAGATGGTTGGTCAGAACAAGAAGAGTTGGCCGGACAATCTCCCCAACGCCCTCTGGGCTTACCGGACGATGACTCGTATCACTACCCAGGTGACCCCATATTCCCTGGTGTATGGAGATGAGGTCGTCCTACCCATTGAGATCCAGCTGCCGTCGCTACGCACCGCAGTTTATGATCACCAGACATCAGATGAGGTAGCCGAGATCCGTCTAGCTGAATTAGAGGCACTAGACGAGAACCGGCTTCGTGCCCTGCACAATCTGGAAAGGCATCAGGACAAGATAGCGAGAGCCTTTGACAAGAAGGTTCGTCTCTGCTCTTTTCTGCAGGGTGACCTGGTATTGGTCCTACGAGCGCCAATGATTCCCGGTAGGAAACCACCCAAGTTAGAACCCAAATGGGAAGGGCCTTATATCATCCATAAGGTTTACCCCAACGGAGCGTACTCCTTGGTGACCACAGATGGAGAGCGTGTAACTCCTCCCACCAATGCCAAATTCCTCAAGCGATACTTTGCCTAGGGCAAAAAAATGGTCCCACACGACCCTAAACTGCGAGAGGGTCCCGCACGACCCTAAACTGCGACTTGGTCCCGCATGACCTTAAACTGCCTCTCCGTCCTCACTACAAGACGTTAAACTGCAAGCCAGTCAGGTCTTCCTGACCGAGGCTCAGCCTCAGGCCCCTCGGCCTCTTTGGGCCCCTGGCCCAGTCTCCACCGCGGTCTGGCCCCAGGCCCCCTCGTTTCTCTCCGACTTACCCTCTTACGAGATCGTACGGTACGGTGTAGGACTACGTCCTCACGTTGGGATCATGTACCATACCATACACATCCCCGAATGAGATGCCCCTCGTCCCACATGACGTTAAACTGCATGTCAAGAACTACGTACGGCTTGATTCCCATATTTCTGGGATATGTAGGAATGCTCGGATGCCTCGTCTTGAGCCCAGCCCCAAGCTTTTCTCTTCCACTATTCCCCCTGGGGATAGTCTCCTTGGAGGATCTTTGTGTAGCAGGGAGTAGGCTTTCATGGCCCCGCTCATGCAACCCCACTCGCGCAAAGATTGTAAAGGTCGCACCATGCACCCACTCCCGTTCTTCTACCCTCCCACGTCCTCACCGCATGATGCTAAACTGCATGGCCTTCAAGAACTACGTATGGCTTTATTCTCATCCTTATGAGATACGTAGGAATGCCCGGACATTTCATCCGTTGGCCCAGCCCAAAAGCCAAAATCATCCCCTCGGGTCAAGACATGGCAGGGCGCACACTTTTGCCCCGAACCACGTCGAGCAAGCCTCGACCCGGCTGCATATTCCCCCTGGAGGTGTTTGCCCCTTTCGTGGATGAACGCAATTGAGCTTCACCTGCTCCTTGACTGGGATTCTGTCCCAAGGTGACAAACTTTCCCCAGGTGGTGCTAGCGATTCGGGCCACGGCCTAGGATTCTTCATAAGGGTGTACGGTGTGATGTAGGACTGCGTCCTCATTCACGTCGGGATCATGTACCATGCCGTACGCCCTCCCTTTACGAGGCTCAGCCTCAGGCCCCTTGGCCTCCTCGGGCCCCTGGCCCCCCTTCCTCATGTAAGACGTTAAACTACAAACCAGTCAGACCTTTCTGACTGATAACTTCCCCTTTTCTCCGGGCCACGATCCAGGATTCCTCACCCGGAGTGTACGGTGTGGTGTGGGACTACGTCCTCATTCACGTCGGGATCATGTACCATGCCGTACAACTACCCTTACGAGGCCCAGCCTCAGGCCCTTTGGCCTCCTTGGGCCCCTGGCCCCACGTCCTCATGTAAGACGTTAAAATACAAGCCAGTCAGGTTTTCCAGACTGATGCCTGACCTTAGGCCCCTTGACCTTTCCGGGCCACGGCCTAGGTTCCCCCCATACCCAGGGTGCGTGGTGCAGTGTAGGATCATGTCCTCATTCACTTCGGCTTCTTCGCCATACCACACACCTCCCTTGTTTAGGGTATATTACTCCCCTCCTCGTCCAGTATGACGTTAAACTGCATTTCAAGAACTACATGTGGCTTGATTCCCATCCTAATGGGATACGTATGATCACCTGAACGTCTAGGCTTCGGGTCCAGCCCCATCTCTCGGGAATCCCAATCCCATCTTGGCCCCTTGGCCCATCCTTCCTCCATAAGGGGATCATATGGTGCGGTGTGGGATTATGTCCTCATTCACGACGGTCTCGTGATGACCACGCCATGCTCCCACCCCCTACTGAGCTGTTTCATCGATCCTTTTTCTTCGGCGGTTCACCAATGTGCTTAAGAGCACTCTGGTTTATTACCTGGAATGCCAAGCTTTACTCGGACATGTCCGCACCCGCTTTCCAGGCTTTGCGTATCCCTTCATCAGGGCTTTCATCATTTTCCACACCCGGAGGGACTCCCAAGAACGGCCTGGATACAATGCCCAAGGGCTCTCCTACCGATACGGGCCAACGCCCCCCAGGGTTTCGGACAACAAATCGATAAAATCCCGCGTTGCGAATATGGTCAGCGGTCGATGCTCGTTTGTTGTTCCCACCTTAGGCTAACGCGATACAGACACTGTATTTCCGTCATGGATAACAGTTTTCCTCTGTCGTCACGCCAACCCATTAAGCCCAAATGTCGGGTACACAATTCACACCCTTCATCACTTCATCATGTCCAAGTAGAGTCTTGGGACTCTTGGTACTTTTCCCTCATGCACGTCTGCGCGTTCGAGGAACAGGCTACATCAAAGGTGTCCTTCGAAACTCTCTGCTGACTCCCCTTTGATGGATGCCCCAAGTACTCCAATGAGGATACCCCCTTGTTTCCCACACCGAGTTTATCTCACGTGGGCTTAGGGATTGGGTTAACATCTGTGCTTACTTGGGAGTTGTCACCATCCATGGTCCGATCTCTAAGACCATAAACTAAGACTCTCATCTGGAACTACGTTCAAGACCCCTTGTCTTCGGACCCAGCTTGAGTTCAGCAAAATTGCCTCTCTAATCCTGCCTTCAGGACCCTGATCACAGGGTTGCGTGGCGCGGTGTGGGACTACATCCTCATTCGCGTCGGGTTTGCAACAACTGCACCACGCACGCCCCCATTCTGAGGTTCAGTCCTCCTGTTCCCTGTCCTGCATGACGTTAAAAGGCACCCTTCAGAACTACGTATGGCTTGATTCCCATCCTAATGGGATATGTAGGACCACCTGATTGTCCAAAGTTCAGGTCCAGCCCCATTTCCCGATCACCCTCAAAGTTGAGTCCCTTGAATCCTTATAGTGGTTCACCCATGTATTAAGAGAACTCTAGTCTAGGACCAAGAGTGTCTGATTCAACTTGATCAAGTACCTTCCACTTTTCAAGCTTCGTGTTCCCCTCTATTCGGACTTCCATCATCTTTCACACCCGGAGGGACCCCCAAGAACGGCCTGGATACTACGCCCAAGGGCTCTCCTACCGATACGGGCCAACGCCCCCCAGGGTTTCGGACGACAAATCGATAAAATCCCGCGTTGCGAATATGGTCAGCGGTCGATGCTCGTTTTGTTAGTCCTCATTTCAGGCTAACGCGATAGGATGCTGTGTTGCGAACATGGTCAGCAGTAATCCTCTGTCGTCACGCCAGCTCCTTCAGTCCTTGAATGTTGGTTGCATGATTCACATCATTTTCCACCCCATCATGTCCAGGTGGAATCTCGACACTTTTGGCACTATCCCTCAGTGCACCTTTTGCATGCTAGGGGGACAAAGCTGCAATCTAGCGCCCTTTGGGGATCACATGGTCCGAGCTCTAAGACCATAAACTAAGACCCATTCGGGACTGCGTTCAACTTGATTACCATCCTCATGGGACACGTAGGACCGCCCAGATGCCCTGTCTCTGGGTACAACCCATTCAAGAAGCCAGTCTCTCTCCCTGTTTCACCTCTGTGTAGGCCCCTCGGCCTAAGGTTTCCCTCTCCGGATGGCGTACAATCTGATGTGGGATCATGTCTCCGTCAATTGTGTTTTATAACATTGCGCACATTTCCCGTCTAGCATCGTCTCTGCTACGTCTGCGCTGCATGACGATAAAATGCATGCTTGGTCCTATCATACGACCCTAAACTGTGACATTATCGTCCTGGCCGCACGACGAAAAACGGCACCGCATTGTGGTGAACTCGCTGTAGAGGATATCACGTTGGGTATTGGTCATGTGCCATGCCATTTGTCAACGCCCATCATGGCTTGATTCTTGTGGCGACATCACGACCTACTGTTCTAGGCCTGTCGCTTCACAAAAAAAAACCATTCACCTTAAAGAACAAACAAGATACGTCAAATTCCGCTTCTTTAGTGCAAGGGCCACGTCCGCACTCCCCTTTTCCCCTGGCACCGGTATCCTACCATGTCACCTCAAGAACTACGTATGGCTTGATTCTCATCCTTATGAGATACGTAGGAGCGCCCGGGTACTTCCCCGTGGGCCCAACCTAACCCTTGTGTTTGGTCCCTCGACTCGAGCATTTCATCAGAGAATGTACAGTAAGTAGGGATTAGGTCCTCCTTCACGTCAGGTTTTGATGCCATGCGTCCCCTGCTCCCTTTACCTATTTATGGTCTAAGGTCCATCAAGAACTACGTATGGCTTGATTCTCATCCCTACGAGATACGTAGGAGCGCCCGGGCACTTCCCCGCGGGCTCAGTCTAACTTTTCATGGTCAGAGTTCTATGACCCTAAACTAAGATCACCCCAAGGGAAAGGAATCTGCTCCCTCTCCCTAATACGTTTCGTTGCCGTATTCAGATGTGTTTTGGAAAAAAGCCCGAAGCATGGGATTTTCACAGGGACATTCCCCCCATCTCATGACCAAGCTTCGTGAGCTCGCTATTTGGATCCTCATCCTCTTCCACATCCAAAAGGACCCTCGGACGACGTGGATACTAAGCATAAGAGCTCTCCATGAATGCTGGACCTAAGGGCCCTGCAATCGTTTCGGGCCAACGTCCCTACGGATATTTGACAACATTTGCGACATGGTCCCGTGTTTCGAACATGGTCAACGGTTGACCCTCATTTGTTTGTCCCCATTTTTAGGCTAACGCGATAGGATGATGTGTTGCGAACATGGTCAGCAGTAATCCTCTATCGCCACGCCGCCATCATCGTGATCCGAATCTCGAGCGTCATGATTCACACATTTCCACTCCCTCATGTTCAAGTGGAACTCCACCATACTCGGCTCTTTCTCTTCGCGCATCTAGGTGCGCTGAATGATCGTGTTAGTTTCATCGGGCCGGTAGTCACTGAGCATCCCTTTGCCCCAACCTTCCCCTCTCTGCGTCGGGAAATTCCCACCACTACTGCTTGTTTCCCACACCGAGCACGACTCACGTGGGCTTAGTAGTTTTGGCTGGATGTGTACCAACACGGTTAGACTGCTCCTCGTCCAGTATGATGTTAAACTGCGCTTTCAGAACTACGTGCGGCTTGATTCCCATCATCACGTGGGATACGTAGAGACACCCAGGCATTTTACCTAGGGTTCAGCCCCTGGAATCAAGGAATCTTGTTCCTCTCCATTTCCAGCCCTTGCCAGAGGCCCTGTCTGGAAGAAGGAATGATCCATGATCAGGCCAATGCGCCCAATTTGGCATACTCCCTCCACGGTGGTGCAACTACCAAGGTGTTAGATTCTGTTTGAACAAACCACCACTCCATGTTCCACGCTTTGCGTGTCCCTTATTCGGACCCTCGTCCTCTTTCGTGTCTGAAGGAACCCCCTAACGGCCTGGTCTTATGCCGCATCGGCTCACCTACCGTCCTGGGCCAACGTTCCGGAAGACTGGTCATGTCTGGAAGGACCCCCTAATAGTATGGATGTCTGACCTATGGTCCACCAACTGTCCTGGGCCAACATCCTGAATGATTGATCGACAACAAATTGATAAAATCCCACGTTGCGAATATGGTCAGCGGTCGATGCTCATTTGTTGTCCCCATTTCAGGCTAACGCAGTAAGGATACCGTCTATCCGCCACGGTTAGCGGTTTTCCTTTATTGTCACGCCATCCCCACAGTGTTCCGAATTTGGGCATCGTGATTCACACTTCCCATTTTCATCTGTTCGAACCGATTTCAGCGCCCCTGGTGTTGCCCCGTTCGTGCATAAGAGCACGTTGGAGAAACGGTAATTCGGCTATCCTGGAAGTTCCTCCTCTGATCAAGCCTTCCCCATCTTTCGGGAATCTGGACTAGCTTGAGGAATTGTCGTCAAACGTCCCACAAACATTGTAGGGACGTAACAAGGCAATTCAACAGTGGAAATCGTGCATGCTACGGAACTCAAAACAAAGGAGAAAGAAAGAGTTTAAGCACAAAAGTGTTAATAAAATCTTCTTTTGGGTTTGTTACAATACTCGGGGGTCGACTTCCCCCATGGACGGGTTGACCCCGTCAAAGGAGCGTTGCAGCTCCGCCACCCGTTGACTTGCGGCGTCCAAAGCCTGTTTCTGCTGATTCAACTCCCGCTCCTCTTCAGTAGCAGCGGGGCGTAATTCGTCAACCCTGGCCCTGGCCCTTTCTACCTCGGCCCGAACGACAGCCATCCTCCCAATGGTTTGCCCCATATGTTCCTCAGCCTCCGCTAGCTGGGCCTTCAATCGTGAGACCAGCTCGGACTACGCATCGAGAGTGGCCGAAAGCTCGTTGGCCCAGATCTGCATCTGTTGGACCTCACCTTCAGCCTCCTGGAGCTTCCTAATGCTGGTCGCCTTCCTCCGCTGCCATCCCACGCTCAGCCCACGATCATGCTCCCGGATCTTCTCAGCCATGAGGTCTCGGATGAGCGCGTGAGGGCGTTGGGCATCCACTCCCCCGGCACACAGCTCGCGCAACCGCGAGCGGAGCCTATCCATTTCGGCCAGCCATTGTGCTTGGGGAGTGTCCCTAATAAAGCACGTGATCAGCTTCCATGACCGGCGGCAGACTATGCTGCTTTCTTCCTCATCAGAGGCCGTTTCGTCCCAATCTGTGCGGTCGGCAGGCTCGTACGCAGGATATGCCTGCAAGAATTCCTCAGCGGGATCTGCATCTGGTGTTGAGTCTGGTAAGACACCTGACACCGGCACAGGCACGACAGGACTGGGACTGACCGGTTGATCCTCTTCCTCAGAGTCCACCTCGGTGACTTCAGGTATGGCCCCGCTGGTGGTCCCGCCAGTGATGGTGTGCGCCGCAGCTTGAGGAGGTGAAGGGACTATCGTCACCATCACCGGCATGCCCCTGGGAGGGACGCAGCCAGACATCCCGACCAGCCTCGCTGCAGCAGCCCACGCCAGTCGGAGAACTGTATGACAGAAAGAGACATAAACATTAGTCGGCATGGCCCACATGTGGCAACGAGGAGACCGGTGGAGGAGACTTACGAAGATCGACTTCCGAGCACTGCTCCTGGGCCGGTACTGATGGGACTCCGAGACGAGGCCCCCGTATACTGTTGGAAGGTCTGGAGATTTCAGAGGAGCCGCCTCAGACCCCCTGGTCCCACCAGACGCAGAACTGGACGCAGCCATAGGCGCGGATTCTGAAGGTCCCGCATCGTCACCCGCCAAGGAGAGAGAACGAGGCCTACGAACAAGTTCCTCCTGCATGGCTCAAACATTGGTGAGAAGTCCATAGGGATTCAAGAACAGATCGTAAGGAGAGAAGTTCGGAATGCTACCTCGAGAGCCTCCGCGAAGTCGTCAGACTCTGAGCTTCGGTCCCCGACCTCGCCCTCCTCCAGTGGGCTCCCTCCCCCAGCCTCATCCTCCCGAGAAGAGTCCCCTGATTCCTCCGGCAAGGGGAAGCGCTCCCTCAGATCGGCAGCCGATAACTCTGGGGGCACCGTATGATTCAACAGTACCCTCACCCGATCTGTCATTGGGCGAGGAACACCGCTGGAGTGGACGTAATCCTCCAGCTCGTTCAAGTATTGCTCCGCCTCCGCCGGAGACACCATGAATCCAGCCCGAACTGGGCCTATTCCCGGCAGTTTCATCCCGAGGCGATTCAGGTGGGCCCACATCTCGGGTGGGCTGAGGAATTGCCGGTTGACATCCCAAATGTCCCAAGATTCCGGAAAGACGGAATCTTCTGCCATGTCGATGTGACGCAATCGCTTCCTCAGAGCCTGAGCGGATATCCGACGGAATCCCCTCGGTGGCCGCCCCTCCGGATGACCATGCTCTCCCGGAACCACCGGATCCGCCGCTGCTGCCATACCCTCAGCCGGTGCGGGTCTCTCTGCCATTGCAGCCCCGCTGCCGTGGGCGGCCCTAGCTGCCCTCCGACCCCGACCTCGAGATAAAGGAGGCCCATCGTCACCAACTCGGATTGTTGGCTGCTTCAGCATCTCCCCGGGATAAGCGGCCTCCCAGCTGATGGCGTACTCCTTCACTAAGCCGAAGGCGGCGGTGGACGGAGGCAATGCGATCTGCATCTTTCCATCCTCACGTGTGAACATGAGCCACAGCTGCCTCATCACACACGGGTGCTCCTCGTGACGCACCTCCCAGTATACCTGCGGGGTCAGCCGCTGGAGGCACCGGAACTGCCTCGCAAAACTGTGCGGGGTGTACGGTTCACAGATTGGCTCACGATCTATCCGAGCCACCAAAACCCCACCTCGGAAGGCCAGGAGGTAAGCCCGATGTTCTTCCGTCCCCCGTCCATCATCAGTAAGCCTCCCTGTCGGTAGTGGGAAGGGATGAAAGTTTAACTCGTCCGCCCTCCACACCCTATTCAGCACCATCAGAACGGCCAGTTTGAATGGGAAGCTCCCAACTGCGTTCAAGATGGAGGGGCGAATGTCTGATCCCAGCGGCGAAATGGGGTTTGGATACTCGTAAATCCCCCTGATATGTGCCGCGATCCACCCATACAGGAGGTGGAAGGGCCCGCATATTCTTGGCGGCTTCTTGCCCTCGCTAATACGCCGCAGCATTCTGTATAGTTTGGAGAGCATCGGGATCCCCAGGTTGATCCGCTGCCCCATGGCCAACATCGATGCCATGATGAACGAGCTGGGCCGTACCCCCATGCTTGTATCTCTCACTGGTAGGATCCACCCACAAATGAGAGCCGCGATGAACGCCGCCAGCCTGACTATTGGCTGTTGTTCGGTGCTGACGCTGAAACCCCAAGTCTTCCATTGGCTGTCCTCCAAAACACGCCAATACGAGTGTCCCTTGCCCCGCTGGGCTGCCCTCGGACAAGTTCGAGGCCTTGGAAGGAACTCTCGATCTTCTGGGAAGTTCAGAAAGCATTTGAACCATCTTCTGATGTGGACATCCCTCACTGCTTCCTTGTCCTCTCCAGGGACAAGCGCCATCAGCGCTGATGCCAGCCGTGGCATTTTCTCAGCATCTCCACACACACTGGCAACGGGGAGGAACTCGTCATACATGGCCCCCAAGATCGGGACCCCGGAAATCTGGTGGAAATCCCACAGGCTGATGCCCACCTCCCCGTGATGCAGGTAAAAAGTGTTGGTTCTGGACGACCATCTACTCAACAGTTCTGGCATCAGTTTCTTTGGTTGATAAATGTGGAACTAGGAGGCCCATGCCACCTCATACAGTCCCACTCTCCTCAGCTCGGCCTCAAACTCCTCGCAGGAGGCGCCTACCCAATAGGCCCAGTCCCAGTCATCGGTAAAGTTGCCGCCCTGGCGCAGGTCCCACTCATCGGACCATCCCTTCTTTGGATCCTGCAGAGCCGCCTTCAGCATGGTGCGGTAGAGAGGAGGGGACGTCTCCGGTTGCAGTGGCCTCCCGTCAATTTCGTTCACATGATTGTAGAGGCAATCAGCGGTGACGGGTGTGAAATACTCTTGTGCATGACCATCGGCCGCCCTGAACCATTGGTGCTGGCATGGTGTGCTCCTGAACCAGCAAGCTGGTTCATCCCTTCTTGCCTCAGGGACGAAGACGTCATCCCTCAGCCCGAAGCCGTACAACGGCAGTTTCTTGCACTGCGGGTAATCCTTCTGACCTTCCGATAGCAGGTATGTCAAGGAAGTGTGGTCCGAGTGGCTCCAAATCATCTCCCCCAAACCCGGACGGTTGGCCATCTCATCTCGACGAGCAGCGTCTGCAAGGACCCCCAAGGCAGCTTCTTGATGGGCCATTTTAATTTTGGCCCTCAGAAAAGAATTCTTTCAGACGGATCGCGAAGCCCGGCCACGAAGCTCGACCGCGAAGCCGGATCACGAAGATCGGTCGCGAGACCAAGCCGCGAAGTCTGGCCAAGGCAGACAGAGGTTCTCTTAGCGCGGACATGGAGTCGGGGACTCGCGGTTCGCCGCGAAGCTCGATTCGCGGAGTACGCGAAGCGTCGCGAAATCGAGAGCACAAAAGGACAAGGAAGGCGCGTAAAGACAAAAGAACGCGGACCCCCTATTTATAGGTGACGACCCCGGAGCATCGTGGCGCGCCTCACCCACGCGAAGCATCGCAGCGCGTCCGGATCCGCGGCCCAAGCGAGCAGCGCGGGGCCCCCTTCGTGATGACACATCGCGAACCACCGACAGTTTTGGCGATTGTCCCTCAGACTTCGACCCTTCTCCCTCCACGGCTCCAAGTCTGAGGGGGGGAATTTGTTGGTGCCAAAAATGTGGCCCGAAAGGAAGGAACGAAAAAGACAGTCGGCGCGCTGCCTCGCGAAGCACATCCGCGAAGCCCAGCCGCGAAGCCCCGCCGCGAAGCGTCCCAACCTTGGCGGCCCCTCGAAGCCCCGCCGTGAAGCGTCCCAACCTTGGCGACCCCGCGAAGCACCGGAGGCGGTAATCCTCCGCGAAACGGTTTGACGTTCGCGAGCCGCCGCGAAGTTCCTGAGGCGGTAATCCTCCGTGAACCCGTTTGACGTTCGCGAGCCGCCGCGAAGCCCCGAAGGCCGCGCGCGAGCCCTGCTTCGTGGCGCCCCTTCCCTATAAATACTCAACTCCCCCTGAGTCCCCGGGACGGACAATCCGACCTTTCGGCTTCTCCTCTCCCGAATCGCGAAGCACTCTTTGCCCCGGGAATCATGAGCTCCGCGAGGTATTTCTACTTCACGAGACGACTCTGATTTGTTTCGGTTTGAGCCCCTCTTCCGAGAGGGATGCCCTTCGCGAAGCTCAAGGTCATTCGCAAAGGAAGGGGATTCCCAAGGGAACCCGGGCAGCCGCAGATCACTTGTGCTTCGCGAAACACCCAACCCATACGAGTAATCCCTATGCTAAGGCAGGATCGCTCCACTTCGCGAAGCACATTGCTTCGCAGGACCCTGCTTCGCGAACCATTCCTTCTTCGTGAGGCAGTGCTCCGCGAACACTGTTGCACTTCGCGAAGCACCTCTCACTCCCACCTATGCCCCATGCTAAGGCCACGACACCCCACTTCGCAAAGCACACTCCTCTGCTTAGCGATTCCTCTTTCCGTGCGACCCTCCCGGTTTGCACGATGTGATTTCAAAGTCCCATGGACAACACCTCCCGTAGCGTTGCTTCGCCTAATGCTTCTTCGCATAGGCACGCTAACGGCTATTGCTTCTTCGCATAGCCAGGCTAATGTGGACCCCTCGATTGTTCATCCCACGACCCCCCTTTACCATGGCCTTACCGGCACCTTCCCTTCCCCAAGGACCAGAGGGTACTGGTTATGTAAGCCCTAGGGGTGTGGAGTGAATCCACCTCGTCCGAGCTGCAGGACGTTAAACTGCCAAGCTCCACGTCCTCAACACATGACGTTAAACTGTGGCCCAACCTCGTCTCCCTCACGATGGGTCTCCCCAGCTCGAACATTCATTACACCACTCGTATCCACGGGAATGGAACTCTTCCGCACATGGAATGAGATCCTCCTTGTCGGAGTGGTGTATGTTCGCAGGGGAAGGGCTGCCTCAGAGCGTAAGCCCCTAACCTTTGGTACGGATGATTGCGCCTGTGCATCTCGGTACTTCCCCACTACCAAGGTCAGTGGAGGAAGTGATAGGGAACGAGGCACCCCCTTTGGGCCTCCATCCTGGAGTAAGTCCCAACACCATGGGCCGCACAACGCGTAAGCCCCTCTTCGCTTCTCACGGACGCACCCTTCGCGACGTGATCGTCAGGTCCTTGCAACCTCTTGTTTCTCACACCGAGCATGACTCACGTGGGCTTAGAGTGAGCACCGTCCCTGACAAACCCTCCTGAACTACGAGGTCTTTGATCCATGTCAAGGCATGGTACGTAGAAAGCCTCCACGAGGTTCAAGCCCACCAATAGTGGACCAAGGTCTACTTTCACGTCGGTTTACCGGCGAAACCCTCCTGAACTACGAGGTCTTTGATCCATGTCAAGGCATGGTACGTAGGAAGCCTCCACGAGGTTCAAGCCCACCAATAGTGGACCGAGGTCTACTTTCACGTTGGTTTACCGGAGAAACCCATCTGAACTACGAGGTCTTTGATCCATGTCAAGGCATCGTACGTAGGAAGCCTCCACGAGGTTCAAGCCCACCCGTCGCTCATTCACGTCGGGTCCAATTCTGGTCCAGTGGTAAGACATTGCGACCCACCATTTGAACTACGAGGTCTTTGATCCATGTCAAGGCATGGTACGTAGGAAGCCTCCACGAGGTTCAAGCCACATTGCTCGGTCGTTCATTCACGTCGAGTTTCACCCCCGTCCAGCATGACGTTAAACTACATTCTGGTCCAGTTGTAAGCCATTGCAACCCAACCCCTTTTGAACTACGAGGTCTTTGATCCATGTCAAGGCATGGTATGTAGGAATCCTCCCGGAGGTTCAAGCCCAACTCCCCTCGGACCAAGGTCCAGCTTCACGTCGGTTTACCGGCACCATCCCGAACTACGCGGACTTTGATTCCCTGCCACGGGGATACGTAGGAAGCCTCTTCAACGCTCAAGCCCAACTTCACTGTCGCCCCCACCCCTGCGATGGTCCCATTTCATTCTCATCCGTCTCCTCTAGATGTTAAACTCGCAGCATACCCTGTGTTGAACACGGGAAGCTGAGGAAAACCTCAGATACGTGTCTATGACATGTAATTCCCCGTGCTCGATGTGGGATGCCTCGGGCTTCCACGCCCTCGAGAAGCCTTGTGATCCAGGATAACAGACAGACATGCCAGGTACCCCAGCATCCAGACACGCTACTGATGCCTCAACGTGACTACTCCCCTGACCGAAGGTTGCTGCCCTGACTGGACCCTTTGGAATGTCCCGACAGAAGCAGCGAAATTAACCGGCGCCCATGGAAACATGGCACTGGGAAGAGTTTCACGAACTACGTATTAAATCTATGAGGGATACCCGGATTAGGTGACGAGTTCTGAGGAGGAATCCACGGAAGGAAGAACCGACATCCCATCATCCCATTTCGATCAAGGAGCAGACGTACCTGAACAAGGAACGAATGCCGCCCGCCTTTGGAAAGCGGGAATGCGGGGCAACAAAGCCGCGCGTCCCCCCCTGACGGACGGATGCACGCGCGCCCCGGCGAAAGCGTCGGAAACAATATTCATATTCGTTCTCGAGTTTTATCCACCTTAAGGTATACAAATGTTTCTTCCATATCTTGTAGACTATTAGAATCCCTGATGTATAGTCTCACAATGATGTGTTGAAGTGACAATGAAAAAAACATCCTTAAAATATATTCATTTTTAAATAAAAAAACATTCACTAATAGGGAATAATGATCGACCATTTTGTTTCTCAGAAAAAACATTTAGACTGAGAGCATCCACATAAATCAAGAAATTATTTTCTCCCAATATTTTTCATTCCATTGAGAGAATTATAATTTTCAAACATATTCATTTGAGAACATGAGATCTATGGTGACATTATTTTAATTTTACATATATCCCATTGATTATGGGGATCTCAATACATTTTTATGTAGTATGTTTTGATTTTTCACAACTTACAAACAAGTCACCATCATTGTGTGTAATATATTTTCAATATACTTTCGTGAATCACTGATTCATCTAGGATAATGTACCTCATATTTCTTATATGTATTTATTTTTTATGTTTTTTTTACCAATTTCAATGGTTTCTTTTATTTTTATGAATAAATGTTTTCTATGACACTATAATTATTTATGTCCAAACATCAAATAACACCACCAACAACCTTCGATCCTTCTTCACATTAATGGTGGGTAATCTATTCGGTTATCATAGATTTAGAACATTCATGGTTTTTATTTTCAACATCAGACTATAGGACACATATTGTGGAATAGTACATTAGGATTCCTTTCATTAACACCGCTGATGTGGTGGACTGAACGGAATTTTCACTATACATACTTATGGAATAATTATCTTTAAAACCTATACACATTCATGAAAAATAATTAGTATATAAAAAATATGTTATGATATGAGATACCTTATTCATTGAGTAATATAAATTTTATTGTAGGGTGACTTAATAATCCATTCAATGTCATGTATGTCAATAAAAATATGAGTTATAGTACATATTCATATAGAAATTTGGAAAGTTTCATATTTTTTGTATTATAGTTACTTAAATTTTACCTATATCACTATCCACTTCATGCAGATATTGTTCTTATTAACATAAAAAATTATTAGTTTCTCTTTCAAGTCATATGAAAACTTCTTTATTTATTTCTAAATTTTGTTGAGTATTGTAATGAATATTTTTTGAATAATTAATTAATCATTTTCTTTTACATGTTTTATTAGAGTTTTGTATATTCCTAAAATTGTAACTAATTCCTATTCCATGGAAATTGTTTATGATTCATGTTGTAGATTTTAATTTTCAATAGAAATGAAACCTTTAATAGTGTTATTAACATGTTATTTACAGAGTTTCATCAGATGTTCTTCAATTTCAGAAAGATGATCACATATAGATACATATTTATCCCTTCTGGATCAGGCCTCATCAAAAGAATCATAAATGAAATTATTATTACATGTTTTTGTTCTAGATCACTATAAATTGGATGCTTCATTTAATTTATAGTGATATTTTTTTATTACATCATAGAGAAAAATTTAATTATATTCCTATGAGTCTATAAAAAATCTCTATATGATGTATCTCAGTCATTTCTTGAATGCATCACTTCATATATAATCTCTTAGATATATATCGGTGAACAATTCTAAGATACCACTTGTAGATACCAAGATGAATTTACCTCTATGAGATAGGGTTAGGGAGAGAGGAATCATTGGTTTAATTATTACTATTATTTCCTTTTAATTAAAAATATTGACTTGTTATAGATTTTTATTCACCTAGTGATATCTATCAATATCCAATTGTGTGATGTTTTATTAATAGAGAGATAATTAAAATATATTTAAATGGGTTTTTATGAAGAAGTAATTATTTTTTATGTTATTTAATTCCTCAATTATGTTGTATTCACTAATAATCATGGGATTTAAATTATCACCATTATCAGAATGATAAAAATTCTAAGAAACTATTTGAGAGACTCTATATGCTTATATCTCCAATTGAATGACTTCCACATCATTCATCTTTGAATAAATGAAAACTTATATGTCTCTAAAGAAGAGACTCTTTATACACATATCTCCAAATAGAAGTGTTTGAATTTTATTATCTCAAACTCGAAAACCTCAAATATAATGATTTATATAACCATGATAGGATGATATTAGATCATTCTTTATGATCATGATGAATATGAATTACTCACATACACATCATGTATCTTCAACAACCATTTTCAAGTATATTGGTAATTCTCAATACGATCTAATCAAATATATTGATTAATTTCCTTAGAGAAACAATTATCAGGATGATTCATACTTCAAATTAATTACTTTTTTTATATACATGTATAATAGGGATGCACAAAAATTATACAATATTTCAATTAGGATTAATATTTTCAAAAATAAAATCATTTATTAATGAAATATCAATTTAGTTGTTATGTGTATTTCATGGTATTTTCATGGAATAATACATAAAATCTGTATAAAATTTATTTTTTATTTTTTATTCAACAAAATATTATGTTTTTTGAATCTTAATTTCAATCCTTTATGATTTCATGTTCCAAAGTATTTGTATTATGATTTCTACAATGTTTATTCACATGTTCATGAGTTTAAATCAAATGAATACATGAAACAATGAATAAAAAACAAATTAATTTTTATAAAACCCAAATGGAAATTCATAGTTACTCTTCCCTTCATGTTTTATTATCACATGTCACACTATTAATGTGAACATACTTCTTAAACACAATAATGAACCACTCAATTACTTTTTTAATGAACATTTTTTTGTGGGATTCATGTAATAATATTCCAACAAATCATCACGGGCTTTCATATAGTTTCTCTTTATTATTCCAACAATAAAATGAGATTACATTAATAAATCAAAAAATAGGTTATTTAATAATAATAATTTTCATAATGATTTTTTGAATGTGATAAAAACTAATCGATGTCCCAAAAGAATTCCTCTTCCACATCACATAATAATATAATGGGGAGGTGTACTTCTTCCCAAAATTGTTGTTTTGAGGTTCTAAATTTACCTATAAAATAAGATCATCTAAAAAAATTAGAATGTAATACCCTCAGCAGATGAATTTTCATTATTTATTGACCATGATCACAACCTCGTTTCATCGAATATATCCAAATTTAATGTGGTGTTGAAACAATGATATTTAAAATGTTTCATTTATTTTATGATTTCCAAATGTTCAATCATTTCTCAAATATCATACACCTAATATAATTACATTGTCACTTATGTGAGCTTATGGTGGATCCTCTTGTGTATATGATTACAATCACATACTTCAAATTATTTAAGAAAAAACCTATCTATTACCCGAATTCAATATGTATATATTTATTTTTTAAATCGGATAATTAATTTAATTTTATTTATCATCATGATTTCAAGTAATATTTTCTTGAATTGTCTCATGATGATATGATGTGCCACTTTCTATGGAATCATAATGGATGATGGTAGGATTATTGATTAATAGAAGTTTTCCATGATCTTCAGAGAACAAATTATCCTCTGGTGGGTGTAGTTAAAGATGAAGTCCCAAAATAATCACATGGATTAGAGTGATTTGATCAGCTGACCCCCATTTTCTTCACATCATATAATGGGTATATAAACATTTCCACTATAATACTAACAAAAATCAATTACACATTCATAATCTCACATCCTAAAAAATCAATCAACGCCACAACATCACTATGTTGACAATTGTGGATCAGCACCCATATCTACTTTTAAATGGAATATTAACCATAATATTAATGGGAATATATACCCATATATATGTGTCTATTGGTGGATGTGCTTTTTAAGCCTTATTCATTATCCTAACCACACCTTCCCCGCTATGATGCATCCTATAGATGCCTCCCCCATAGTGGTTGTCACTTAGTTCCCCAAATTCTAATTAAGGGATATCCTTTGAGATATTGTGTTGTTATTCTTAATTTTTTATTAGGCGCTTTCAATTCAAAAATATATGTTTTAAATATAAATAAAAAAATTTAAAATTATATCATCATGAAATTATATAAATATATTCTTTTCATGGAAAACATTAAGTCTCTCATGAAAATAATCATTTTTATGGAAATTTTCTAATTCTTCAGCTACTAAAACATTGAAAAAAATAGTGAGACCCAAAGACATGTTTTTGACATTAATATCAGTCCAATAATCATCAAATTTATAATATGTATAATTTTTTAATTCTTGACACCCCATCTCATTACATGAATCCCTAATTATTTTCCTAGCTTCTCTTGTTTGTCATTAGTATACCAAGCATACACTAAAACATCATTGAAATTATGTAAGAATTAGGCCAAAACATACAACATTTTTTTTGTCAACGTATTTTCACATATTTATAAAATTTAATATATATACTCAAGAAAATCCCCTTATGATAGTAATAGGAAAAGTATATTTATGGTGGCTTGTAATATTATAATTTTCTCAAGAACATGACCATTCCGATTTTATTACAATTTATTGATCATCTTTAAGAGTTTGTTGATATTACATGGGTTTCAATGAAAATAACTTTTTTTATTAAAAGATATGTCTATATAGGCTCAGCTATTGTAGAAAGATGGAAATATAAAATCATATTTGGTTATTTTATAAGTAAAAAAAATAAATTTTAAATAATTCTTATAATATATCAGTTATTAGGAACATGAATATAAATAATCATATTTATCAATGAAATTCTAAATCCTACACATGCATCAATAAATACACCATCAAATTATAATGTAAAAGAAAAATCTATCCCTTTGAGATATTTTATAATCATCTAAGAACAACTTATTAATTGAGAAGATCATAAAAATTTTTATATAGTATAATTATTTTATTGAAATACATTTATCTAAACTTTTGAGTATTTCATCAAGTATTTGTATTCATTCAAATGGTTTCTCCTCCTTAAGGGAAAAAAATTTCTTCCATTTCGTGGAGATCAATAGAATCCATGATGTATAAAAACATTGTTTTTACCAAAGTTGTAACTTTAATAACCCATTCAATTTCATGCATTGTTACATCCAAAAATATAATAAAATTTTTCATAATGTGTAAGCACATAGTTTCCAAGAAATAATATTCATACTTAGACCTTTCTATCAATTGGGAACATTAGTTTCACCCAAAATCATTCATTTCATTTTGTGATCTCTAATTTTTCATTATAGTCATTTGATTACACGATATATTAGCAACATACAATTTAATTTTAAATAGATCCCTTTGATTAGGGAGAATACCTATATAGTTGTGAGTAGACAATCCACATTTAGAATACTATACACACATGTTACCATCATTGCATGTGATTTTTTCTACCTAATTTATCAGAAATACAAATAATATATTATATGGAATCTCAAATTTCATCAAGTTTATCATTTTATATGTGTTTCTTCCCCTTGATTGTGTTTTATTTATTTAATGGAATTACATTCTTCTCAAAGACTCATATTACTTGTATCCAAATTTATAACAATACTTAATATAGAATATGAAACCTCTCCAATTATTTGGTGGTCTATCTATATAGATTCCAATCATTATAAACATTATTTATTTTTTGTGGAAACAACACCCTATCAGATATTTACTGAAGACGATTTCTTCTTGATGTATTTCAAATAAAACATTTAGTTTGTAGGCTTAACAACATTTTCCACCATACATAAAATCCCAATGTTTGAAATAACACATGTACAAGTACATGAACAATTATTAGCACCTAAAATAGTTTATGTGTTATAGGGAAACATTATTTTTGGTGGAATATTTCATTTTATTAGGGTATAATCTTACAATATTTTTGAAATCATGTTTTTTGACACAATATTTAACTGAAACATCTCTTCTTTTAGAATGTTAGGAATTTTCAACCTTTCTTAATTTTTGATTCATCAATTTTACCTCTACCCTTATATGAATCTTATTGAAATAGTTATTATATTCCATAAATGACTTTGTATGTCTTTTACAATAATTCTTCAATTAATTCTTGTATATTCCATTCAGTTTTAATGACTCTATTCATAAATTGTCGAGATCATTTTCCAACTAGTTTTTTTCAACTAATTGAGAATCTTTGGAATCCAAAAAAATTATGATATTTTTTAATGAATATTGGTAATATAAAAATAAAATAAATAATAATTATTTCTCGAAGAATATTATTTTCAATTAATCAAAAACATCAATATATAATTCATTATGATGGAATATTATTTAATCTTTTTTTGAATCATTTCTGTGAGTATGGATATAAAAAAATTTGTAAACAATTATGTATCTATTGATTTCCCTCATTATTTTCCAACTATATATTTTCATTATAAAGAGTCTTGAATACATAAAAATAATTAAACTGAAAACCTATTTGTGAATTTTTTAGATGTTATTTTATTTAATAATTATGATTACAAATTGATACATCATCGCCACATATTGAAATGTAATTATCAGAAGAATCAAAATTGAAAGCATTATTTCATGTAGTAATTTTTAGATTACAAACAATGGGATGTGTATTTTCATTATTATAAAATTTTTAATTAACTTCCTCATTATTATTTTCCATATATTCATCTATGAAATGGATGAAATCTATATCTAATGTAGCTCAATCATTTCAATAAATATTATCTACCTAAAGTCATTCATGGATCTTTGGAGGTGAGCTACACATTGATCCCACATATAGAATCATGTAATTGATTAATCACTTACATGGGTGAATAAGTGGTTTAAAATTTAAAAATAATTTATTTATGATTCCATCAATTTTTCATATTATTGACCTTGATCCATTAAGTGATTTATCTCTATCTCACTTCGTGTTCAGTTTTACTATTAGAGATATAATCACATGATATTTAAAATATTATACATAAATACATATTCACTTTAATATTGGTTACTCCTCCTAAATATTTATTCTTCACAAGTAAACCAGTGATTACATTATTCCCCCATGACATAGTGTTTAATATTTTAAAAAAACAAATGAGAGACATTTTTTTATTCTAGATTAAATTGAAATAAAACCACAAATTTATTCACTGAATTAAATAATTATACTCTGCCTTCATCTTAGAGAATAATTTTATCCTTGGATCCATGAGGAAGAATTTAAATTCTCTTAGATATAATCCGAATATATAACCTTGAGTGATGTGTAGTTCCACTTTATGATTGTTTTTTGTCATCTTCAATGATATTTATATATATATCACTATCATGTACACTTCATGATTCATCAACATAGTTTTAAATGTTCATCAGTCTTTGTCAAATAGATAAGATCACTATTTTTTATTAGTCTTGTTAGTGAAACTATTATTTGGTATAAAATTCCTTCCACTAAAGTCATGAACTTACATAAATGTGTGATTGATTTACCAAAAAATTAATAAATGTTTTATATACAAATTGGCCTTTAATAAAGAAAAGCACTACTATATGAAAAATTAGTTCTATTTATGCACGGATTTCATGGTATTCTAATTTTATAAACCATTTCAAATATATAAAAAAATTTATTTATTTTCTATCAAATATTATGTTTTTGGTATCTCAATTTCAATCATTAAATAATTCTACATCTAATGTTTTTATATTGGATTCTTCAATGATTTTTATGTGTTCATGTATTTTAATCACACGTATTAATGAATGCATGCACCATTGACCACTTCCTTTTTAAGAAAAATGATTGGTTTTAAATGTTTACTTTTACTCATCTATCCTCCTTTGTACAAGTCATAGATGTTGTTTCAACATCAATAATGAATGCAATAATGAATCACAGAATTAATAATTAATGAAAAAAATGTCTCTAGGATGAATTTGATATGTTTATCACGAACCACCATAGATTCATGGATTTTATGTATATTCTTCAATAAATATAAGTAGAATTAAAGTATCAACTTATGGTGAAATTCATGAAAATTTTCTGAATAATTATTCATTTAGAGTGTAAAACACTAATTAAATTTTCAGAAGTTCTCATATTCTAATAATCAAATAAATATTGCGTGTTGGGATTAATATATTTTGAACTATTATTCTTATGTTACCCAATTTTTAGTAAACAATATTCTATAAATATGTAAAGTATTAGAAGAACAGCAAGTTGATGGTTCTCCTATTTTTATTGTCTATGATCACTAGCTTGATTCACTAAATATCATCACATTTTTTCCACATCGAATATCTAATATATAAAAAACATTAGTTATTTTATAAATGTCTAATGTCCAAGTATTTATGAAATATATTATACCATAAATAATGAATCTTCTCTTCCATGAGTTTGTGAAAATATTCATGTGCATTTGATTAACATCACATTATTCTGATTATTCATTCTAAAACTCATCAATTACCTAAATATCATATTCAAATCCATTTAAATTTTTCTGAATAATTTTCTTAAAATTAAATATATTATTGTGATAGGTATTTTCACGAATGATCTCAATGTGATCAAATAATTCTCATTTTCTATGAATCATCATAGAATATGGATTATTTCAAGATCAAAAGAGGTTCAATAAGCACTTCAAGAATATAATATACATTGGTGGATAAGTATGAATTTGATGTGCAGAAATAATTAATTCCTCAATTTTATCTTATCAGTTAACAAAAATTTTACCTATATAATTTTATAAGGATATGAATAAACCACTATGATGTTATCTCACATTATCTTGTTATTCTGGATACTTATTCTTATTAAATCAACCATTTATACAACTTCACTAAGATAAAAATGGGGGATCATCACCTTTATCAAACTCCACAAACCACCACATCATATTTTTTGAGTGGGATTCTTTCCCAATATATGTTTTGCAGCATGTCCACATTCATTTTATACCATATACATGGGGGTTCACTCATATGATCCTATCCCACATCCCCGCCCGTCCCCACCTTAATTTTCTATGATCCCTCTTATGGATAGATCTCTCATGAAAGTTGATCCATAGGTCCCCCTAACTGCAATTGAGGGAAAACCCTTTGTGGATTGTGCGGGTGGAATTTATTTTTTCTTAACACCCATCCATATAAAATTATAACTATTAAATATTTTTTCAACCAACCTGAAATTCCTCCATCATGTAGTTATAGATGAATATATATTTTTTCATGGAGAATATTAATTCCACCAAGAAAATATACATTCTCCTTGCTTTCTTGACATTAGTCTTTTTTTTCAAAATATATTATCTATACTATAGAGTGTCTAATAATTTCAAGGTGTTAGATCCTCCCACTTCCTGCGTACATGTCAGAATATTCGTGTAATCTGGTTTTCTTGAAATAATGATTGTACCATACCTTCACAACAATGTCTGTACCTCTATGACCTCCACCTCAACTAATGTTTGTAGAAATGAATATATTACCCTTCCGACTACTCCTTCCATGCATTTTCAGATTCTCCACCTCTGACACCTCTTACACCTTGATCTCCCCATCTTCATCCTCCACGAACTCTCTCTCATTATCCTCCACCTTCACCCCAAGCTATCCTCTTATGCCTTATTATATTCCATCGCCTCGGTATCCAATGCTGACTGCTCCTCCGCCTCAATCCCACACAATATTCCTTAGATTACATTCAATTTTCTAATGTGTCCATTCTTCTGCATTTTAGATTCAAAAACCCTCTCCCTGTATGGAAACCATTCCAAACACAAAAAACCATGCAATGATTATTTCTTAATGATGTGTTCAATTAAAAAAATGAGTAATCATTGGATCCCTTTTGTAGTTGAGGTGAAGGAAAGATACAATAAATATGTAGTGAACATGGGTTTTTGTTTTAGAAATAGGTTCTCAGATTAAATAATATATTGTACATTCAATTATTTTATTCATTATTGTTCTAGATATGGAGCATATTTTTTTCCCTTCCAAATAATTTGATGACCCTCCCTTCATCATGATGATATCATCTACAAAGATCTGTACAATGAATCGATCTCATGATATTAAATATTCATTGTGTTTTGGGTTCAATTATATTATTTTTATACAAAATATTTAAAATTTCTTCATGCTCTTTGTAGGTATTGTTGTTAATTTATTTTTTGTGATTCTTCTGGTTTTCTGCATCATGGAGTCCAACTAGCAATTGTTCACTCACAAATTAGCATAATAATTCACTACTTAAATAGTTTTTTATTAGTAGTGATGTTATTTTTTTCTTGTTCTTCTTTATCACTGTGATTATCCTTTATTGTGAATGTATATTACTATTATAATAATTTCAATTTCTTCCTTGTTAGTTGATTTATTTTAAAATATTCTATTTTAGTTGGTTATTTTGTATATATATTGAACTAATAATTATTTAAAAAAAAATTATTTAATCAAATTATTAATTATTCTAAATTTAGAACATAATTTTGTAGTGAAATATGCACACATAGAGTAAAACACACACAAAATTAGATATATATGCACAAAAAAAATACAAAAATTTAGTAATACATAATGAAACAAATATAGACAATGTAGTATTGTGTTCAGTGTTTCATATTTCCATTGGTAGAAAAAAATTTCTCTATTTTTCATTTTATAATAGATGTCTATATTTGGACTATAATATGTAGTTTACATTATATTTTCAAATATTTCATAGAAACAAATTTTTTTTAATTACCATATAAGATTAATTATATTTTTATATTTTCCATTATATGACCAAAATAAGTATGCATGTTCTGTATCCATGTCTCTTTGTATTTATTGATAAGATGAGGCATATTCATTTAAATATAGAATGCTATTGGGGATAAAAAAAGGATCTGATACCATACTATCATTCATGCTTGATTACTTCTATCAAATGGGTAGTGTCCATTTAAGCATTATTTTATATTATTCATACTATTTTTAGGAAAAAAAGAATTTTTTATGATGCATATGTAATTAGAAATGTGATATTTTCCATGGGAACTACATGATAATTGTGAGTGAGCTTCAACAAACACTTCCAGGTTTGGTATATATTTTGCGTATTGATATAGATTCTTGAGATTCTATGTTATCAAGTATTATGTAGGTATACCGGTTCCCTTTATTTTCACTATTATAAAGATTAATGGTAGAATGACACTTTATTTTGATGCCAACCACACATGAATGAATATTCAATTTTGAAATTTAAAAAATTTTATATTTTGATAAAACCAAATATTTTTTATCCACCCCATACATTAAATGCCTTTCCAATGAACATATTGATTTGACAATAATACTCTTAAAAAGAGATGGTAAGTCACCCAATTAATTTTATATACATTCATTAAATGACTTTACATTATCATGGTTTTATTTTTCAAGGCATAATTTCACAAAAATTTAATTTATATATATATATGAATTATAGTGTATGATTTCTTTGATGACATTTTCTTATTTGTTTACTATTTCAACAACTGATCATATGGTGTTTTCCAATATCAGTATTTAGTGACACACTACATAGTTGGATTTGAAATATATATGGTTTTCCTTCATATATTATTTCATGTGGCTCTATAGTGAGACACACATTATAAAAAAAACTCACTTAGTGTTTGGGATTTGGTGTGACCCTCTTAGGTTAATATAGGAATTTTATGTCATCGTTGTAAAAATTATGTGTGTTTCAGTATTTATTTTTAGTTATTTAATTATCCTATAAGAATCAATAGTGATTATTATGTGGTCACCTGTCATTATGAACAAAGTATTTACTTAATTAAAATTAATTGTAGTTAACATTTTTTACTCTAACAAGCCATTTTTAATTATTTTAATGAAAATAAATGTTTGGATTGGTTTGGCTGAACTAATGAACAAGGACCATTCACCAGTGGTTTCTAGTTTACTATTGTATTTCTTGTATTTTTATATTTTTTATATGGATTTTAGTTGTTGGCATGATTGGGGAGGTGATTTTGGAATTAGAGATTTTAAGAAGGAATATCGTGATCATAATCCCAATGATGTCAAATACTATTTTCCCAAAAGGTTATATTATCACATCGAAACACTCTAATGGGTAGAGGATTGGAAGGAAATGATAAATCCCAAGATAAGGAAGTGCAGTTTATTTTTTCAAAAATTGAAATAAGATATCCACTCCTATTTTCATGATTTGAATGAGCCATCCATGGAAATGATTACTAGGAATGGTGTTATTGGACATCTTACTAAAAATAATGATACAATATTAGAGTGTTTCTAGATCATAATGATCCTTATCATTGCGTATATTATTATTCCAAATGGGAGAATTTGAGGTTACTTAATGACCTCTTAATGGGGAAACATCCGCATAATCCTCCCTTTGGATGAGAAAAAAAAAAGCACGGTGGTTAATTTATGAGTTGTCATACATAGACTTAACAAGATCTACGAGCATCAAGGAACTCTTAGAGGAAATTAATATTCCTTTATTTATACTTTCTGGATGGAATAAGAGACTGATAATGATTTATATGGCCACCTTTTTAGTGTCCTCGAAGAAATTTCATGTTCCTCCTTGCACAACATGCATCATGAAGGGTTACTCTGAGGATATGTTCATACATAATTGAAAATTAGAAATGGAAAGGATTACATAGCCAAATGAAAATTCAAAAATGAATGAAGAAATAATTTTTAGTTTAATGGTGAACCCCTCAATGGTCTTTCTATGGTGGCTCTAATTGTGATGTTCTCACCCATTGAGGTGACTATAGTAGTGTAACAAGTTACAATGCATTCCACTAGACTGAACCTCTTACAATGTGCTTCAATGGGTTGGAGGATTCTATTGGTAGACAAAATTCCCGTATCCAAACACCCTCAACGGAATACCTATCTCTGCATATGGAAACTCCCTTTACAAAGTACTTCTTGATGAAGGATTTTCGGATGAAATCCACAGATGAGGTAGAGGAAGTAGATGTTGTACTAGCGCAACTAAATCCACCTCAGGATAAACATTCCATTTAATATAATGCTCCCTCCCTTGAAATAAGGAATGGATTATGGATAAAGATTCCAGCTACTACTAATGGCCCATATGGTCCACTAAACAGGTGTAATTCTCTATCTAAATGATGATTATTTTCTCAAATTTCTAACAGTTGACCAACCAATGAACATTCTCTATCAGAATAACTTCATTAAAAGAATAAACCATTACTTATTATACCTGAAAAACATATGGTACAACCTAAAAGACTCAATAACCCTAGATTTTAATTGTTATATGAAAATATCATTACTATTTGTTTGGAATCACTGTGGGAACTCAAAATAATTAACATTATTATTCATATCCCTTAGATTAGACAAAAGCATATTACATTGATCCTTTTCTTTAATGGCATGGAATCTGTGATCTCAGTCATCTAGGAATATATCTATTATATCACGTGAAGAGAGATTTGAGAACATATGTTATCTTACAACCTCTATAAAAATAACTGAATCCTATATAGATACTTCTACATTGTCCTCTACCCTTATGAGATTCTTGGTGAGAGCATTGTCAAGATTTCTTCTATTGAATTATGGTAGTGTATGAACATGATCTTATTTTCTAAGGTCAAGCATGTTGTTTTGAAATTATCATCAGCCAAATACACCCTAAATTGAAGGCAATTAATCTACGAAATGTGTTATAGTTGTTTCATGTACAACAGTTTGGATATTTATCTGGCTGCATGATTACATTTAAGTTAATGGAAAGATATACATATATATATGAGAGAAAAACTCTTTAATATTAATTGTTTTATGCACTATACATCACTTTAGAGTATGTAATATGTATTTTCTCAATATTATATAATTTATATAGTTTTAATGTAAACACCAATATGCATTACGAAAAAATAGTATGAAAATATTCATTGAGTTTATGTACTACAAGGAATGTTTTATTCACATTATATAATAAAGAGATGTAAGTATACAATCTCATAGATTCATTTTTTTATGATGACATGTATTCATATATATTGTATTCAATAGTCATTCAGGTGTATTATTTAAAATTACATTCAAATTTCATACAATACATCTAGAATTATTACCATTACTTTATTAATATAATGTATTCAAATAGCTATATTTATGTGTTGTCAATTTCATCAGAAAAATAATCATTAATTAACATACATGATTAACAATGTTAAATAATCTTAAATTCATATGCATTACCTATATTCACTTAGATATTAACCTTCATAAGCATTACTAGTTTGAACAGAGATAAAAAAATTTATGTGATATTACTATTGTATTCAATCATGCAACCACTATTTTTCTACTATTATTCCACTCTGCATTACTTCAATGATCTTATTAATAATATAAGTGCATTCCTCTATGAACAAATTTTATAATAATGCATATTGTAAATAATGAAAATTATGTGTGAGTGAATGTATAATTAAATGATCATTTCATGTAAATTTATGTGTTGGATACTAGTAGTAATAAATAATGCATCATGTCATATATATTTAACCTTAAATCAAATTCAACAATTTCAGGATTTATTTCATATATAACTATCAAATAATTACATGTAATTCCATTTCATTAATCTATAAAAATTTCATAGAATTTCCACTTCTTAAAAATATCACAAAACACATAATGAAACATCATTTATAAAAATGATGAACTGGGCCCAATAATTGTTTTGGAAATTATAATGTTTTGGGTGTTCCCATTCAATAAATGGTGATCTCGATATATCATATACAATGATTTCTCCCAGATTGTTCTCCAATTCATTTTTTAATGCCAATGTTCTTCATAGAATTGTATTTGATCTCAACCATATGGTTTTTCCATAGGGGTGTGTTATTTACTGGTTCTATAGAGATGATATTCTATGATATCATTATGTTTCATGTATTTATTTAGGAGTTCATAATTTTTCTTTTGATCGATATTTATATGACATGGTTGATGATTTTCAATTCAGCTGAAACTTTATTTTTTTATCATGTAATTCAATATTTCCGAGATTTATGAACCAAGTATTGATGGGTATAAATATTTTAATTTTTTACTCAAGAAATTTTATTATGTCATCATAATATTATTCACTTCTAAATCTCTCGGATGAAATTAGATTATTAATTCATATGTCCACTCTAACATATCATTTGATATCACCGTTTTTGTGGTTCATTTTCCATATATAATAATGTATGATGTTAAATGAACAATGAAATGAAGGGATTCATATTGATGATGTAGATGAGAAAATATGGAATATTAAAAACTGGTTATAGTGGGAAGAACACTCTATTGAAATGTTAATTTTTTTTAAGAAATACGTATTCCTAATTCTATAAAAATATAATCATAAAAGGCCCTAGATAATTTATATGATCAAATATTCACTTTTCATATAGGCCATTTTTATGGAATGAATTGGGTCACCCTCATTAGTATAATATATGGGAATGTAATGATTATGAATTCAGTTTGGGATTCAATGTACAATTATATGGATTTTATAGTTTGTAATTGAGGATGGTCAAGATAAAATTCTATGCTAGGGAATTTGTTATGTGAGGTTATCTTATGAATCTAGGACACCTTTAATGGTCTATAACAGTAATTATGTTCATAACCCCTTTGAGGTTTTATTGGATGATATCTTAATGTTACTAATAACATTTTAAGAGATGTTATATTTTGAGAGGTATATATAGATATTGGAATTTACATCAATTATGAATATAAAATTTTAAAATATAAAATTTAAATAATAAAAAAACATTAGTGCTTATATGATATTTGTTATTAAACTAAATATAGAGAAACAATATTTATTATATAGACAATCAACGTTTTAGAAATTTATTCTTGGAATATTTGATTATCGTTATTCCCAAAATGGGATTGTCATAATTTTGGGCTTAAGAATATAAATAAATGAGTCAACATTTGATGTAATAAATATTTTCAATGATGAAGTTATTTTGAAATAAATTATATTGATATTTTACTATTAGTTATTTAATTTTATAGATTAACATATTAATTCATCGCTTGATGGTTTACTCAGTTTTGTAAACAACCTAGAATGTGAGTGAAATTTTGGCATATATTATTGTCTCACTAAAGGTGAAAATGATTATTTTTTCATTTCATGTTTATTTGGTCATTAAAATTTTATTTTAGTTCTTTAGGAATGAAAAATTATTCATTAATTATTTTCATTTAAGGAAAAATTTGAGATTGTGTCCATAGTTGGCTAAAGGATAATATTATAATTATAGACTATAAATATATCACTGTGAATTCGGTCTAGATGGTAAAATAGTTCCTTAAATATAAGATAACAATCTAGAAAAAATTATCCCAGTAACACCCTTTCTAATGAAATCAATGTCCTATTTCCACACCTCTTTGGATTATGGTATTGTGGTTTCTAACATTCTCATGATCGTTCAATAATGTTGATCAAATATATCTATTACTCAATATTATAATTTGGTAATTATAATTTTCTTAAAATTCATAATGTTCTCTTCTGAACAATTTTATTCATCATGGAAACCTATAATGGTTTATTCGATATGGCCGACACACTACTCATTCAATTTTATGAAAATGATGATTAATAAACCCATTATATGATTTGGGTTTTTTTTTCAAAAATCATACCTCTAATTGTCGATATAATGTTAGGATTAAAATGATTTTTTTTACAATGGGGATGATTTATCAATAAAAGATTTTAGAATTGAAAACTATGATTGATAGCATATTTAACTGGAAATATCAATTTTAAGCATCATGAAAAATATATAACCTTTAAAAAATACCCATTGAATTGGATGGTATGAATAATATTAGAAATTATATGATATATATATATATATAATATTTATACTAAATATAAATTATTTCTAAATTTATTTTATATTATTAATTAATTTCTAATAACATCATTTTTTATTCAAAAATATAATTTCCTCGAGAATGTTTTATATTTCAAATTATTAATAATATTATAATTAATTTAAAAAATTTATTGAAAATATAATTTATAAAATGACATAAAATTTCTAAATCACAGTATCAAAATGATCTTTTATATATTTTTTTAAAAATATCTTTTTTAATGAATAGTTAATGTAAATATTGTTCAATAAAATAGTCAATAAATTTATTAATTTAAATTTATTATAATGATTTATGTATAATTTCATTCAACCATCTTATTATTTAATTATTTTTAATCTAATTATTTTAGTTTGAATTAGTATAATATATTATTTTAGTATATGGTTCTTTATATGTTTAAAAATGGGTATTTTCTAGTAACTATTTTCAAGTTAGTAATTTTTAACATTTTAAATTAATAATAATCCCATAATAAATAAATATTTAAATAAAATATATATATTAAATATATTTTAATATTAATATATATATAAAAAATGAATATTTTATGTCATATGGTTATTAAAAAATCATTTTTTTCATAGAAAAATATTGTTCTAGAAACCCCAGATTTTCATTGTGAATATAAAAATATTTTTTAATTATAAATTTCATAATCTGATAATTGTGTTTATAAAAATTCATTCCATATTATAATAATCCTTATTTATATTAAATAATTTTTTCAATTTTAATTACCATAATAAATAATGGAAGGAGTAATATTAAATTACTTTAGTTAAAATGATAACATGTATATCTGGGGCAGGGTTTAAACTAAATCATTAAGTTTCAAAATCACTTTATACCTATCAAAATAAAATTATATAGACATATTAATAGATTATATTTTCTAATTATCAATTAAATTATATTTTTAACACTTTTGGAAGGTGAAAAAAATTCGTACACATTTTAGTTTTCAAAAATTACATGTGTGCTACTCACCTAAAATATAAAGCATCATCCAATCTCCTCTGTTCATCATACATTCATACCAAGTTGGATTTAACATTCCATTCCACATTCCCTTATAAACATCAATCATCTAACCATATAATCCTTATGATGGGTTGATGTCCATTTTCAAAATACATTAGGTGTAATCATAAAAAGGTTGTTCGAGAAGAGGTAAAATTATTATAAATGAGTTTTTGATTTATTTCATCCACGACCTCCCTAAAATATTTTTTATTTTTTTATTTCATTAAATTTTCTTAACCATATATATTTATGATATTATATTATGTTTATGACCTATATCTATATCCTCTTCTGTCAAATTGGAATCAATAATGTCTTTTAGTTGTATAGAAAATTACTGGCACAAAAAGTTATGTTAATTTTTTTTCATAAGCTTCATTCATGGTTCGGTATATTGATGCATTTAAATTATATATTTTTAATTAATTATATAATTATACCTACACATTCATTATATAATACAAACCATTTCAGTTTCCATTTAGTACAAGGCACAATAATTTCTCTTGTGTGGACGACAGACTATCTCCCCACGAAATGATGTGATTAATTTTTAGCTAATGCTTTATATAGTCGTTATTAAGGATAATATTAATATAAATAACGTATATAAATGAAATTATTAATATATTAATAACATATAATTATTTTTAAAATAAAATATATCATTTTCATTATTTTCTCAAAACACACTAAAAAACTAGAACGTTTTTTGTGCAAGTATGAACTACATCCATTAAAAATCAATGTGATTATTTTTTGATGACTACGAAAAATGATTGTAATATATAATTATATTTAAAAAAATAATATGGTATTTATAATATTATTATAATTATGTAAATTTATAATAATATATACCTTGATTCCATGATGGTGATTGAAAAATTGAAACGTTAATCATGAGTAGTACAACCTACCTTCTCCATGATCAAAACATAGTTTATTGTTTTAATTATTTTTCAGGATTAGTTATTACATCATTATTGATTAATAATTATAATATTTATTCCATGATTATTTTTCTATTAATTTTTAAATAGTGTTATCTTTTACCATGGTCAACACACTGAAGCTATTTTGAATTAATGAACTGAATGTCCTCAAAACACATGACATGGACATAACAGATTAAGTATTAAAATATGTAATTGTTAAAATTGGAATAAATTAGTTATTTATATGGTTTTAAAACAATATAATATTATTATTGAATTTAATATTTTATTCAATCTAACTATATAATAGTTAAAGGGTATAAAAGGATTGTTTGAACTAGAGTTAATGGTTTCCCTCATCTAGATTTTATTTTAATAAGATATATTCCATATTAACCACTTTTTTTTATAATGTGGAATAAATTAATCCCATTTTAAATATTAACATAAGAATACATAATCAATCATGCAATTTTATGTTTCATGTTTAACAATTTAATTTAATGGTATTTTATAGGAATGTTTCAAATTATTATTGATTTTTTATGTTAATTTCATTTCAATAGGTCATATTACAATTCATTAACTGTGATATTATAATATTATGGATAAAATGATTATTCAATATATTATAATAAATTTATACATTATATATATTTATAATGATTTTATACACAAAATAAATAATTTATTAATTATAACTTCAAGGTTATGATCATTATAAGGGCCAACTACTTAATATCATTTTTTTGTGGATCATTTTGATGTTACTAACATATATTATCTTATGAGGTGTATATAATGACCCTTTAGAATTTTATATCAAGAATTTACATAATCAAGATAATTTTTTAATTGTTAATATTTCCATGGCCTTATGATTCAAATGTTACCAAAGCGATAATGAAATTTCTTTTTAAACTTATCTCTTAAAGATAACCTATAAATTCTTTACAAATAACATGTATTTTAAAAAAATACTAAATGAATGGATATTAATTATATATTGAGTAACAAATTATTTTACCGTTCATTTATATTTTTATAAATATATTTAAAATTTAAATGGATACTTTTTCAAGGGTGGTGTCATTAGAATTTAAAATTTTTTCTTTCAGGAAGAAACTATTTTTAAGAAAATATTAATTCATTTCCCTTGTCATTTGGGAATAATTTTTCATTTAAATTTTATGTTTTTAATATTGGTTGGAAAATTAATTTAGTAATATTTTGATAGTAATTTTTACATATAATTGTATTATCCGAGAGTACCATTTGGAGGTCTTTATAATCTATATAATTAATATGATGAAGTTTCTGATCCAATATAAAAATTATATAATGATAGAATCATCACTATTTATATTGATTGATTGTGAATGATTAAAATATATTTTCATTTAAAATGATTATTATCCTTGATTAAATCATGGTAGGAATAGAATAATTATTTTTACTATAAGTTATATAATGATGTATGATCACTATATACGTTATTTTTGTTACACTTCGTTGGATTTGTTATGATAAAGGGTGGTTCCATTATAAAACTATGATAATAAGTTTTATTATAAAACATTTATTGTTGGATATATTTACACACAATATGGTTGGTCCCCTTATAGTTTTATGATGCATAGGGTATTGAAGTCGAACATATGGCTATTCATACAATTAGGGTTCTATATGGGTTTCATGATTATAATGTGTCGTGATACCAAAAAACATTTGTTATTAATTCAATGGATTATAAATGTTACCATAGATAAATATTAATATAACATGACAAATTATTTTTTACCTAAATGTCTTGAAGGCCTTCATTTTTGTTGATTTTTTATAACCCCCTTTATAGGGATGAGAGAGATCCCTTACAAGGACCAAAGGTTTATATATTACATTTCTTGTAGGCTTAAAGAAATATTACATGACCCAAAGGTCTTAAAACATTCATCCAGAATATAAATACAAGAAATTCCATCTCCCCATCATCTACAACATGATGGTAGTTATCCACTTCCACATGGTTATCTGGTTATGCTTCCCATTCAAGCATATGGTGGTCCCTATAGAATAACATTACATTATCATTAATCCTAATAAAATGGTTCCACTCTAGTGAGTGTACCATATCTATATCGTACTCAAGGGATGCACATTTTTTTAGAATCTGGTTGTTGAAACAACACTGATCATGTGGAACAAAGGCCTTGTGGTGGCCCGAAGGCCTTAAAGGTGCCCCGATATCCATACTGAACTGAATGCCAGGGTGGCCCAATGGCCTTACAGACTCCAAAACCAAACTATTGGCCCAAGGTAAATTGTTCTAGCTGCTTCAGTACAAAATTTTACCTACTACCGTAACTACTTTAGTACCACAAAATAATGTTACATTAACTTCTAGAGTACATCTACATTACCCCAAAAATATATCTCATCCGAGTTTCGAACCTGTGTCATGTGGATGCACTTAGAGAGACATCACCAACGTAGATGAGGCTCATGTTCACATAGTAATATTTACTTCAGGGATTCGTACATTTTCAAAATCATAATTCCCTGATTCATGATTAATTAGACATGTATTGATGGGTACGATTTCCCGTATATTATGCTCGTGAAATTTTATTATATCATTATACACTATGCTCATATTATTCTAATTAATGAAGATAAATTTATAATTTTATTACTCTTACTTATCATTTTAGATCACCCTTATGATGTTTATTTTCTTCATGTTTGGAAGAATGAAATTAAATGATTTGTTTCTTGAAATAATTCATATATGATTAATTATATGGGAGGTGTCATGGAAAAAATATAGAATATGGAATGCTAGGTATTCTGGGAACGATAATCCCCTAAAACATCAAGGATTGTTTATATAAGAGATTTTTATAATTATATAAACCACTTTTACTAAAATATTTAGGGGTTTATAAGTGATCCAATATTTCATATTGATGTTATAAGTTTGTGATGGATTTGTTCCAGATTTATCTATATCAAATCCATATATTTAATTTTAATGTTTAAATCAATGGATCTGAGTGTTTGCCTTCCTCGATGTTAAATTAAATATTAGATAAAGTATTAGAAACCATTAGAAACTAATATATATTCATTACAGGTTATATTTAGAGTTTTTTATATAATTATTAGTTTACATTTTTATGGTCGATCATAATTTCAATGCCTTTTACACCCCATTTGAGGATTTATGCGATAAAATTTTAAGGATACCAATGACATTTTTGGAAATGATTTATTTTGTGGAGGTATATGTAACCCTTGTGTTTATGTTGTGTTTCATTTAAGTAATAATTTATTTATATAATGTTGGAATAAGATTCAAAGTATTGATAAAATTTAGGATTTTTTTGGATTTTTCATATAGAGGTAATTATAGTTTATTTTTCAATTTGTGATCATATATTACATAATATTGATAATAGTGGGATTGGAGACGTGATTTTTTTATTTTGAAATTAAAAAACTATAATTCATTGTATCATCATATGAATTTGGTGATCAAAATATTGTGGGATTATATTTTATGAGTAATGGTTGAATTATCTTTTGATATAAGCTATGGTCATAATATAGATTTATTATGATTCGGGCATGTTTAATAAAATGAATATAATATCTTGAATATTATATAAATATGTGATTAAATTATTTTTAGGACACATTATGAGTGATTGAAGGTATTTGGTGATACATACTACATTTTTTGAGAAATATGTATTAAAATCTTCCTAAAATTTTGGTATTAATATGACTAAGGAAAATTTTGAAGAATTATTTCAATATAATGTTATATTTTAATTAACTAATCATTTATGAATAAAATTATCTATCATTAAATTTAATGTCTCATGTATGAAAAAAACACAAGAACTATTTTTTAATTAATTATTTTATCTAATTGTATTTAAATGATATGTAGTTATCATTACTGTTGTCAATATATCTGCTAAATAGTTATAACACAAAAAATATAAATATTAGTTTTTATGAAATCCATTTGATAAAGACCAAGGAGGTGATGTGCTCATCATGTAGACTCGAGCCTTATGATTCTCATTTGGAGAAGCTCTGGAAGGAGGTAGCATCAATGTGATTTTCTTCTGACCAAGACCAAGATGTGCTTCAACACATTAATCTTGAATGGAATCACCTACATAGATGTTCAATTTAATAGAGATTACCACCCATGAAATGTTATTCAAGACACCCCAAGATTCATCCACCATCACACACATAACCCATAGATCATATGTCAGAGCTATAATGGGTTATTTATGAATGTATTAGTTACTTATAATGTAATCAATTTTTATAAATAAGAGCGATATTCCATCAATTCCTTTATGAGACAAGTATTTAAACGAAAATAATGAATTTTTTAAATTGATTTCTCATGATAAAATGGTATCTTTGAATAAATATTCATTATTATATTAAACTTAATTTTTTATTAACAATACTTTAAATACACTTATTTTATATGATGATTATATCAGTTCCTTATCTATAAATGATGTTGCAATCAGTTTTATTAGAGTTAAAATTTTATACGATAAAATAGAAAGTGTGTTTTTAATGAATATATTCTAAAAAATTAATGAATTTTTGAAATAATTAATTTTATAATGAAATTATATTATAAAATAACTTTTATTAATAATTAATGAGTATACAATTATTTGCTGTCAAATGATAATTTTATTATGGTTATTAACTATTTGTGTTAAAACCCAAAAATTTTAAATTAATAATTGTTTTCATTTTAAAATGCGATAATCAACATATTTAGAAAATTATTTGGATAAAATGAATATTTTTTTTGGAATAAGGACGTCAAAAATATCCAATGGTGAGTTTTTTATAATTATTTAAGTCAATCACAGTTTTGGGTAAAATTTAAATAATATATGAATTTATAATGTGTTTTATGACATCATATTGAACCAATAGTGATATAATAAAAACTATAAAATGGATATTTTACTAATTTTATGCTTAAATTTTAAAATAATGTAAGTTTATATATAATTGATTAATTTTATAATTCATTGGTGAATCCTCCAAAAAATTATAATATATTTTATGATTATAAATTCATTTCATTGAGAGCGTGGCTCACATACACATTAAAACTGATAATATTTTAATAAATTCATTCCATTATATAATAAAATAAATTTTTTATACTCCCCTTTCCTGAAACCATGGGAAAAAACCATGGGTTGGTTTGTGGTTTAAAATATTTTATTGCCTATTGTGAAAAACCTAAAAAATAAAGAATTCACCGTCCTTTATAATATAACCCAACCCAGGCAACCATTAATATTCACTAAAAATCCTTGAATCTCATTTTAACACTTTAATGAACACCCTTTAGTACTAGCATGGAATCCCAAGAACACAAGTATCCATTCCCAAGCCATTGGGATCTCACATTCAAGTAAGGGTTCTTTCCATTCTCATTTCTTTCCAAGTTACCTTATATTGTTATACCCTTTTTTTAATTACAAATGATATAGAATATTTTCACTCCTCCCACATACATACATTAATATTAATTAATGTTTAGGAACCACTTTCACTGTAATTATTCCCTCATATGCTCACCCATTACAATGTTGAAATTCCTTATGGGATTTCTCTCTATTCATTTCCATTAAAGAATTTCTTCCAGATTATGGATATCAAATTCCATTCCATATGTCTTAATATTTGTATCCATTACCCCTTACTACCAATTTCATTTATAAATGATGAGACACCCATTTCTATCTCATCAACCCATTTTATGAATCCTTATGGAGGTTGTTAAGATGCTGAAATTTTAATGCAATTTTCCATGTCAATATAATCATATAGTGAATTAAATACCCATTTAATTTTCAAGGGTATTCACCTTTACACACGTATAATTAATTATTATAGATATTCATATATGTATTCCGAATTAATTAATCATTTAATAAATTATTTTCTTGAATGAATCAATGTTATATGATCTATGTGTCTCACATAAGCATGATATTAAAATTTTCATGGAGGGTGCACCCTAATAGTGCAACAATGCATTTGGTAATTTTTAGTATCATGTTATATCATGTTGGGACATGGTTTAACTATTTCATTTCTTTATATTTATCCCTAATTTTGGGATAATGGTTACATAATTCCATTATGTTTATATTTTATTGTTTTATGTTGTCGTCACGTTTCCATGCTATGATGATCATGGAATATCATGACATTATGATCATGTTTATATTATGCTCCATTGATATTCATATTTCAAAAAAATTATTTTATTCTTCATGTTATGCCTTGTTTAATCCATTACATGGATTTATAGATCACTTTTTTCTTCTGTATGTCATCGGGTGATCCCATGCAATGCGAAGTATGATGGAATGTTGAGGTAATGTAAAAGAATATTTCAATAAAGATGTTGTATTTTTTGACTTATGTTTTCATGTAATGTTCATAAACCCCAAATATACTAGACCATTCATTCCTTTGGATTTTAATATGTTCATTTTTATGTAATAAACTTTGAATAAATGTGAAATAAAGAGAAGGGTTGTAATATTTTGTATTAGGGGATAGGTTTTTTGTGTTATTATTATTAGAAAACCCTATTTAAATCATCAAGGATACTTCTAAGGATAATAAAAGGATCCTTGAATATTATTAAGTATATAGTAAGTGGTTTTTAATGAGAATACATCGTTGTCTTGATATGAACATGTTGAGGAGGCTTTAGCACTGATGAATTTTGCGGTCAAACCCGAAAACATCGCATTGAGCTAGACTCAAATGAGAACTGATGCTTAGAAATGTGCTTTTATGCACTATTGGTTCAACACTCCCAGGGGATATGATATGGTAAATTCATTTTTTATTATGATCCATTATTAATAGAGCAAGAAAAATAGGACATACATTAGGAAATAGATCATGGATGACTTAGATTAGAGCCTATAAATTTATAAGAAAAGGAAATAAATGTAATTTAAAAGTTAAGACTTTTTTCCATTGGATTTCACATTATGTGTTTAATTGTTTATGATATATACCCAAAATATTCATTTTATTCTTTACAATGGTCGGCAATAAGAGGAATTGAGCTGACAACTGATGAGAAGTTCAATGTGATGACTGTTATAATGATATAACCAATATGATCGGGGCAGCAACCACAAACATTGTCACAATACTCTCTCAATAATCTAATGTTTTGAATAGAAACATGGGTCATGAAGAACGTCTACCCCCCAAAGACTGGGCAAGTCAAAATAAAGTGATTAATGAGACAATGGCCTCATAATTTTAACGAATCATATAATCCCTCAATCATCGAACAATTGATAAACTACATTGAGAAGATCTTCTCCATATATCAATGTTCTGAATATGTGAAGGTTCTATTAGCTGCTTATCATTTGGAGGGTGATGATGATCGATAGTGTACATTGATAAAAAATATGAAGACAGAGAAAGATATCGAGGTGATGGGATGAAAGGATTTTTGGAAACTGTTCTTCGAAAAATATTTTCCATGGACCATCCATCTAGAGACGGAGAGATATTTCATTTCACTCATGATAAATAATGAAAAATATATTAGGGAGTATGAAAAAAGCATCACAAGACATGAATGTATACCTCTTGTTTTTCATAAGCCCCAACTGAAAGGTTGATTACTTCCATGGTTTGTAAAAACCTATCCTAAAAAACCCTAGACATCTATGACTTTGGTTGCTATGAAAATATTTCCTTAAGTTCCCTTATTATTGAAATGGATATCAGAAAATATAAGGGGTATCACACGTTTAAGAAGTAGAATATGGAAAATAATACTAGTGGCCTAATGGATAAATCAAAAAGTTATAATAAATTCCATAATCCCTATTTCCAATGGTGTGGAAAGAATTACACTGGTAATTACTTGAAGGAGACGATAAAATTCTATAGGTGTTGGAAGGAAGGGAATCAAACCAAAAAATGCCGAAAAGAATAAATCACTATTGTGAAAGAGGAAATGAACACTCTGTTCAATCATCGATGTATTTTCATTGTTAAAAATGCAATGTAAAATGGCACATTAATAACTGGTTCCCTAAGCTAGGGGTTTATTGGTGGAAACAAAAAACCTCCATGGTAGTAAGGGTGATCATTTTTCCATCGTTACCACTAAATCAAATCCAAAAAACAAAGTGGTGAAAGGTACTCAAGTTATTCATTCTATAATAGAAAACTATATTTTGGATCCAGGTTATATGAATTTTACTATATCCTAAAATGTTATTAGAATAATCCAATCATCAGTACAATGAATGGAATTAAATATGTTGGTGAAAATTGAAAATGGGGAAATTATTGTATCCCAAAAATATAATTCCTTCCCGTTAAATATTTGTTGATTTATATTTTTGGAGAACCTCATCATACCTCTCTTTTGGTAATTTGATTCAATTATTACCATGGATTTGATTTTATAATATAGAGAATACATAAATTTTTATGAGAGGGAAATCACCCTCTATATGGTGAGTCGACTCCCCAACTCATTAAAATTTCATGGAGGAGGATGAATTTTTGTTAGCGACATCATATCATGTCTAGATATTATTTTCCTATATGCATTCATATTTTTCTCGGATGATTCTTTCAAAGTAAGGATCCATCCTCAAAGACATGTCTATTGTGAGGGAATTCACTAATGTGTTTCCCAAGGAATTTTGTGGTCTTCATCCTAGATTATATATTCAATTCATGATTTATATTATACCAATATAATTTCCCCGTTCAACAACTCTGTATATAATGGATATTGGTGAGAATGATGAGATAAAGAAATTACTATAGGAGAATCTGGATAAAGTGTTTATACGCCCATGTACTTCACCTTGGGGTGAACCTATCCTCTTCTTCATAGTGAAGGATGGGTCAGTGCACCATTTCATTGATTATTTTGAGATGAAAAATATCATGATAAAGAAAAACAATCATTTTCCCTGAAATTATGAATTTTCTAATTAGCTACATGGAGAAGAATAATTATCCAAGCTTGATCTGTGGTCAGGATATAACGTTGTAAGGGTTAAGAAGGAGTATATCCCCAAGACTTCACTTTGTACAATGTATGAGCACATTTAATTCATAGTATTTCCTTTCAGACTCACAAATGAAACATCAATATTAATGGACATCATGAATAGAGTCTTTAGATATTACCTCAAAAAATGTATGGATGTTTTTATAGACAATATTCTAATGGACTCTAAATCCATGAAGAAGAATGAGGATAACCTAAGAATTATAATAAATAAAATTCATTTTTTATTTAAATGCAATTTCAAGGATTCATAAAACCTTTAAAATTTATACTAGTTATAAAATAAAAATTTATCATAAAAATGCAAACATAAATTCTAAAAACATGTCATTCTACTCAAAACATTTCTCTATAATTTAGTAAAGTATATTTATAATATATTTTCAAAAACCACTATAACATAATTCATACTTTTAAAAGAGGTGTATACACATCATTTAACATTCCAAAATTGTTCTGAATATTCATTTCTAGTATTTTAGAAATCTAGAATTACTTTTTTACTGAAATGTCATTCCAAAAAAGTTCACATTTCTTAAATCCAGGCTTCTGTTTAATTTTAAAAACATGATTCCCTGATTCACAAACAAAAGGAATCATTACAATTCAAAAGGAAACTAGTTTTAGTGGGTGACATGGACATATGGTTGGAAACCATATGCCAATCAATTCAAAATATAATGGGGTGGTCTAGGAAAATATCCCCATCACCACATGGCTTTCCATTTCCTACGATATCACTAATACCATTGACCCAACTCTATTTTCATTTCCCCAATCATCAATTACCCATGAAAACAAAATTACTCAGATAAAACCTAACTTTCCCTGGTCACATGAATCCCATCATGTGGTTTGATGGCTAGGCACCCTACTAGTAATCAGAATGTAATGTCCTGACAACCTTGTTTCAGATTATCCCAAATCTTCCCCTAATAACATGACCCATGAGAGAGAACCTTAGGCCTTCTATTCCATTTGGTCACGAACCGAATCTGGTCATCTTCTAATCCATCACATGACCCGGTCTATGGAAAGTCCCAAAAGGTGTTCTCGATCCCCATAGGATGGAAAATTTTCCCAGGTATTAGAAAATTAAATTTGGCAATTATTTACCGAAGTTTATAAACCTAAAAAAACAAAATTAATACAATAAAATAGATCTGAATTCTTCAATCAAATTATCTTTTACAAAATTTACGAATATAGTAACACAATTTAAAAGATTTTGTAAACACTATTAGAAAGGAACAAAACCAAAAAAAAAATCCCATGATCCTCATAATGAGATGATAAAATGTTCACAAGCCATCTCAAAAACACTACATCCTGAAGGATAGTTAGAAACCTAGAAAACTTGTACTAATATAATTACCCCAACTATAACAAAGATAACCAATAATAATTACACCACATGGTGTAAGTAGGGTGTGATCCAATGCGTAGTATGATAAACCATGAATTTATTCCATGTGATAATCATTATAATACAGAAATACTACTAGTATTGTAATTAGTAAATTTTTGGAAAAATAATTAAATGATGAAACATTAAATAAAGTCTTCATGTGGGATACATTAAAATAAATCAAAAAAATTATATTGATTCAAAAAAACTACAGAATTTATCTATCCATGAATACCGTATTATGGTAGTATTTAAAAAATATCTAATGATAACAAGCAATGGGAAAAATCCTAGGCACTAGCTCATTGAGAGTCGCAGGTACATCATACTCTGTGAATGTAACTACACAAATATATGTTCTCATTCACTTAATCCAACAATTGGTATCATACCCATAACCTAGTGCTCCCCCAACCTCATCACATTCATATTCTAGTTAGTGTTGTCATCATCTAACATGATACATGAACCTGGGGCCAAACCCCATGGGATAACTACCATACATGTAAACGTCCACCCACATAAATACCCGGGGTTTCCCTCTTGTTCTCATAAAAGTTCCACAATCCATGAAATTTAATTTTTACAAAAACAAATACCACCTCTAGGCCACATTGACACCAAAAAACTTCACACACATGTCACATGATCCCATTTTTCATTCAAATTAATTTTGGAAATAATACACACCCCAAAACATCCCACAACACATTTCACCTCTATTTCATACATCAATGAATCATTTATCAATTTTACAAAACCATTCCATGATATTACACATCACATAACGACCCTCTCACATTGAAATAGACCACTTCAGAAGTATAATACTACCAAAACCGTATTCAATCATTGATTTACCAATTACATAAATCATGAAACCATTTAAAACATTCACAAAACAATTCCAAGGAATGCAACCATGAATTTCACATAAAATATTTCTAAAAACTCTCTTTGATGACAAAAAACATACCAATATCACATCAAACTTAAAATGGTGTTCTAGAAGGCCTTGGAAATACCTTATGGACGTGGAAAGACCGAATGGGTGATCCCATTCACCACGTGTGGGCACAGGTGCCCCAAAATCATAAGTTAAAATTTTGGAAAGATTTACCCGAGTTTATAAACATAAAAAAACGAACGATTCCACTAAAACAAATCTGGATTTTCAACTAAATTATATTTAAAAAATTTTATTTGATTTACACAATTTAAAACAATGTTTACAGACTACTTCAAATTAATAAAAACAAAAAAAGGACTTCCAATGAACCATCTCATGTCTTGAGGAAATTCACACATGCCATCTCTAAAACATAAAATCACAAAGGAATGCTAGAAACCTGGGCCATCGTCACCATGATATTTACCTAACTTGCGAAAAAGATAACCAAGCCTACATAGACCTAATGTTGTATGTTTAGTGTGATAAAAATACTTGTCAGGTGCCACCATAAAAAGATTACATGTGATAATTATTATATGAAAAAAATTATTAACATTTTTTAAACAAGAAATTCTAGTAAAAATATTTTGAACATTCAACTTTAAATAAAGTTAGTTTTCAATTGGGACACATTAAAAAAATAAACACTTTTAAATAGAATAAAAAAGATACTGAATTTCTCCAGTGAAGAATACCATATGCTAATGGAAAGTATAAAATATCTAATGATCATTAGTAATGGGAAAAAACCATTGGAACTAGATCGTCATGGTTCCTAGGTACCTCTTACTCTGTGAAATAGGGGTCAAACCCCCCGAGATCACTAGCATACTAGTACACATCCACCAACATATATATCAGGGTTTTCCATCTTGTTCTCAAACAAGTTACACAAGCCATTAAATACTATTAACACTTGAAAATACCACTTACGAGTCAAAAAATCACCAAACAACCATAGAAATGTATCATGATCTCCAATTTCATTCAAATTCATTTTTCAAATCACACTGACATTAAAACATCCCACTACATATTTGATCTACCTTTCACACTTCAACAAATCATTTAAACAATTTCTGTAACTTTTCTACGATCTTAAACATCACATAACATCCTATTCACATTAAAATTGATCATTTTAGAAGTTCAATCCAACCAAATTTTTTTGACAACAAAGAAAAACCTCTTACATAAATCAATAACTATTTAAAACCATCACAAAACAATTCCAATGTGCGTAACCATGATTTGAACAAAATGTCATTTTGAAAACCTTCTTTGAAGACCTACTGTATACCAATATCACATCATACAAGAATTGGGACCCATAACATCATTAAATAAAACTAATCCATGAATCATAAAAAACCCCAATGAACAGAACATGGAATACAGTCCAAAAATTTTCATTTTTTGCACAAAAATGCCACTCATAAATTAACCTCTTAACAAATTATTCCAAATATAATTTTATCACCACAAAAAATGGAATGGAATCATCCTAAAAATCTAAATCTAGAAAATGTAACTCATCAAATAATTCTTACACATAGAATCACTTACCATTTGGCCCAAAAACACAAAACTATTGTGTGAAACTTCAATCTCACCACCACTGCACCCCAAGGAAGTAAAATCTAGACCAAGTGCACAATATTTTTCTAAAAGGACACAATATCAAACCCGAGGTATTAATAATAGATGATAGAAATTTTAGACCCTCATGAAACATGGAATAAACCCCATGAAAATGGGAGGAACATTACAGGAAACCCACATAGTTGAGTTATCTTGAAAAAATGCCCCAAATACAATTGTAAATGAATTTAAAAATTGAAAAAAATGAAATTAAGTTTTGAATAAGGATGAGGAGGTTATTTAGGAACTATATTGGGGGGAAAGAGTTAAAAATGAAGGATTTATGGAGGAAACAAATTACCACATCAAATCTGGATGATTTGAAAAATGTGAGAAAATATTCCCGAATTTGTAAGGGAAATGATCTCCAATGATGGATACACAAAGATGGGGGCGTACCTAGGGTTTTTTCCTTTGAGTGGGAGGTAAAATCTCATAAAAAAAAGTAAAAATAAATAATATATTAATTAAAAAATTATTTTTATAAACTTTTAATGGGCCTATAGGCTGGCTAAATTCATTAAATAAAAACCCAAATCCACCATGATTATAGATTCATATATAGTAAAAATTAATATAGTGGTGTTAATAGATAAATGTTGGTCATGTTGGAAGTGGAATCAGTGAAATGTTTTGGAAAATAAATGATTTATACGAAAACAAAATTGGGTTTTAAATTTGGAATTTGGTTTCTGGTTTGGCCCAAATCATGAAAACTCACAATTTTCCCCATGAATGTATAGTAAAACCTCAAAAAAAATAAATAATGGAAATTAAATGATAAATATAATTTAAATAAGTCCTATTTGTGATAAATTTCACCTATTCCAATAAATTTTAAATTGATCAATTATTAATACATTGGACAAAAAACTAAGAGATTTTTGTTCAAATGAATCTAAATATATACCATGGTTCAATTTAGTAAAATCATTATTATTTACATTACATTGAAGTTTATTCCAATATTATATGTATTATGAGTCATGTGATGTTATTTTATTATTTATTTCCATTGCTTGGTTCATATAATTGAACACATAATGTCCAATATTTAAATGAGTCTTACCTAAACCTATTTTATAATTATAAATGATTTAAAATTTATTCAATAACTACAATATAAATTCATAGGATTTAATTAGTGAAATGGAAATAATGGTTTGGGTAATATATGGAACACATTAACAATATTTTAAAAACAAAATCAATACTATTGGAAATATGAGGTGTTAGTCCCTATTATTCATAATAGTAATCATTGTTGTAATGATTTATCATAAAATAACCACCACTCATTTAGTCATTATGAATATTCATGATTCCATTATTATAATACATTGGGTATCACCAAAAGCTGTATCTAAATCCTATTTTCTATAAATAAAACAATTTCCTGTGATAAAAATGTCACTTGAAGCATCACATTTGATTTTTTGTCACTATATTTTTTTACTTCTAGTGGAACTTAATTTCTAATGACAAATAAATAATATAAAAGTCCCTTGTTTTCTATTTGATCAATGAATTTTGAGAAGGGAGTTGTGAATAATTTATTTGATTATGTTTCTTCGAATGACCATTACCTTTATTCAATATAATAGAAGGAGGATTTTAATGATTTTTCACTTTATCTATGTGTTGATGAAGTGTGAGTAGATCATGGATAGAATTATAAATGAATTAATTATTTCAATTGATAATAAAAATGGAAAATCTCAATTTGTGTGATGCATGTATGAGATAATATTGTAAATCATAATGATGATTAAACCATTTAACTTCAAGATTCTCAAAATAGACAATGAGTTCTACTACATGTGGATAACATTTAACACCCCCTATGAGATTACCCTGAATGAGAGACATGGATACCTCAAACCATTCATGTCTTGTTATCCCTTAGATAAACCTGATAGATATTCAATTATGTTATAATGTTCCAGGTATTCATTAGTCTTCACAACATCACATGACAAAGATGGAACCATTAAACACTAAATATCAATTTCATCACACATGTTTGAATCCCATATATCCATATCATTATCACATTCCACTATAACATATAAATTAGGTAGTTAGGATGCTTGAAAAATAATCTACAATCATGGGAAAAAATATAATTATTCATAATTGTTCATTGATGTCACATCCAATGATGATTTGGTATTTCCCTGATATATATAATACTGATAATGTCTATGAAAACTATTAAATTTATTTTATAATTGAATATTTAAAAATATTAGTACATTTTAAGATTATAAAATGATTTTATAAATAATGAAGCAACATTTCACAATGTCATATGAAGTTTTATTAAATTACCAATACCATTCACAATTGAACATTGAATTGCATGTTTAATGGACATTATAGTGTAAAAAAACCATATTTGCCTTTTCATAACCACAATAATAATGGGATAGGATAGTTGAAGGAATTCAGGTAGGTGGGTCTTTGCCTATTGCATAATTTATTCTCCTTGATCAATTGAGTAGATCCCCCTAATAATAAAATCAGGGATATTATTCCTTCAACACTATCATCTAAGTTAAATTACATATAGATTCAGATTCATCTATTGATTTATGATTATTAATACAACCCACAACCTTCATTATAACTCCATGATAAAACTATGTGTCATAGTGAGGGTTATTCGAACACTCAATTTTTTGGATATTTATCCAAATCATGTAATATTGGGAATTCATGATTTTTTTTATATTAAGAGATTTTTTTATTATTTTAAAAATTATCTGAATTAATCATAAATATATCTTAATCATTTTAGATGGATTTTAAATACGTTATAAAAAATTTATTTATAAAACATTTATTCATAACCCATTTATTTAGACTCTATCTTTTTACATTATGTCATTAATCTTTTTTAACACTGTCTCCCTTCCAAAAAAATATCAGTTTGAAAAAAAATGTAAATAAATTACCAGATCCTAAGATTATCTAATTGTTATTTCATTAATAGAGAATAAATTAACTTATATCCTTAGAAAAAACACTCTGTGCCTTTCTGAAAATGAGTTATATAATTCCACATTAACACTTATGTATTAATGGAAATGTATTATCTCAGATCATTCTTGAACTAAACACAAACCAACACCATATGATAGTACATTTAATAAATGTATTTTTAACTCACATAGAGTTTAGAGGAAACTGAAAAATGTTTTAGGGGAAATAATTATGTAAAATTGGACACCCATGTCATACATAATAAAGGAGGGAGGGATGAACTATAACCCATCATATTTAATACAATAATAAATAACCAAAAAAACATATAAAAAATAAATTCAATTATTATATAATTGTCACTTGTTTTTGGTAACACTCACGATCATTCATGCACATGAAATGGTTACACAAAAGTACTCTAGATAACATTTATTTCTATTAATTTTATATTATTAAGATAATACCACATGAATTAAATAAATAAATAAATAAATAATTACCCTTTATATTACATACAATCTTAATTATTTTTGATATAATAATAATAAATGAATTTTTTGAAAATTAATTGTATAACCAATAATTAGATCTAATTACCATATTTCTTTGAGAATTTAATAATTATTTATATTATTTTTTAAATAGTTAAATTTAACTATTTCTAATAAATAAAATATATCTTTAATTATGAAAATAATAATTTAATGAAATTAAAATATTTTCTTAATTAGGAGACTACAATATATTTACATACGAGATACACATAGTGTACCTCTATTTTAGTGTACCCATGATAAACTCATGGGGATTTAGAGTATTCCTCAGATGAAATATTGGTGTCCACTAGCCTTCGTAATGACCTATTACATAATGGTAATGTTTCATGAAACTTTCTGATGGTCTATAACTATTAATCAGATTTATTTCCACATATCATTTGGATTAACAACATCCCATGTGTTCAACTGGACATGTCTATTCATGACTAGATTAATGGATTATTGTTTACATCCACTAATAGAACTATCAAACTAAAATATATGAACACCTACTATAAATAATCTATTTGATTAATTATCTAGGATATCAGGATCATGGAGTTTTTATATTTAATTCAACCATAAGGTTTTCATGAACCTCCCCACTAAAACATATAGACTGCAATACACGTACAACAAAAAACACACAATGTAACACAAAATTGCATGTAATTGTTTGGGCTGACCTATACATGGTGTGTACTAAATGTATCATGATTAATTACTGGTTGTAATTCCACTTATCTTGTGGCACTTTGATGGGAGGTGCGCTTGGGTACATGGGGAAAAATTTGTCTACATGACTTGTTGCACAAAAGTAATACCCATATTCATGGATCATCCTTATATTTTCTTTGAATATTCAAAAATATCCTTAGACCATTATCAAAATAAAGCTATCAATTATTATTCCTAAGATATAAAATGAATGTTAATTAAAAAAATCAATACAAAAAGAATATTAAGGATACTAAATATCTACAGCTTATTGAGAATACAGATAAAGTATCAAATAAATAATAATAATTTATAAACATGATAACTCCAATACCACATGATGGTTCTTAGTGAATCATAAGCTTTGTGATGGGAATGATAATCATAACGAATTAATCAATTTCATTGATAATTTTTAAATTTTTTATGATTTAAATTCCATAATGAAATAAATGTTTCAAATGAATACAAACATAAGTGAACCCAAAAACTAGAGATGATCATTCAATTTTAAAATTATTTATTATTAAAACTACATAATGAATTTTTTATATTAATTTCTTCTTAAAATGAAATTTTTTGATCACATGAGCCCTTAATTCAGAAAACCATTGTTTCACTTATATGATCCATGTTTACAATACCTCAAGAACTGATTGAATCATGCCCCATTAATATCTGATAGACATAGATTGATTTTTTGTGTAAGAGATTTGAATCCATCATCCTGTAATTTTTATTTTGATCTCTCATGATTCATTGGTCTTTTTAAATTAATTCTAGTTAATGAGGTGAGTGGGAAGAAAAAAATTTAGAGGAAAGTCAGTTGTGTGAAACGAATCTCTATTAGCGTTTTTTATTAACAAACCATAGTAGATATAAATGTATAATTATTGACCTAGAGTAAAGGTTAATATATTGTTTAAGTTTTTTATTGACCCAAGAATAATATAATAATCATCATTAATCCCTATTACATATAATAATAACAGTCTTATTATTTTATGAAATTTACTAGTTTTTATAATGGTAAATATTATTTTACCTCACTATGAATTTATATTTATCATTAGAAACAAACCTGGACCACTCCAGACCCTGGAAATTTATGGAATACCTAAATAAATATTATATTTATAAGCTAATACTTATCCCATAAACTAGGGAATACATATTTATTAAATAAAAAATAAGACTAATATATTTTATTCAATATATAGTGAATAAATATTCTCGTACATTATTAAATCATTTAAACATGAATATAATTATTCATTAATGTTTAAAATAATATAAATTACAATAATTAAAATAAAATTTATTTTATTCAATATTTATTAAAACACATAGTGTGTGAAAAAATATTATTATTATAGTTGGTATTAGGTTTAATTGCATATTTCATAAAATTCTATCATTCAATTGGTCATCAAACCAAGGATAATGAAAATAATGTCACAACATAAACAACCAGATATGAAATATCTCTAGGTAATATAATCCCTTTGTCACAATATCCCATCAAAAATGTGTAACAAAAATGTCATAAAAATATTTTACTGATACATATTTCATTGAAAATCTAAAATAAACATGCCATTACCGCATGACCAAGGAATTTAATGTGATGGTTCTATTCCTGTCAAGAGGGTGACATATTTAATTCCATACATATGGATGGAAAGATACATTCATCGAATTATCTTTTAATAAAAAGTCATTCATGATTCTCCCAACAAATCCAAAATTCCATAAATATATGATGTCTATTTTTTAGGTTTGAATATCTATATTTAAGAGTTAGCATATAAATAAATAAAAATCAAATATTCAATTTAACATTCCATAAGCTCACATATTGTAATATTTTATGACTCCAAAACATGCATAATTCAAACTAGAAGGAATTTTATTGTAGTCACCCATCTTGGATGTTTCTAATTTAGAACATAATGATAATAAGAATCACCCTCTTACAATAACTTGTATATGAATTTCTACATACTATGATACATATTGTAGAAATGTTTCTAACTATGAAACTACATTTAAGAATATCATTAGTTATATACAATTATATCATCATAGTGTGGAACTTCTATGACAATATAAAAGTGATTCTATTTGGATTAAAAAATACTTTAAATAACACATTAAAATTATTTATATTGTTTTCATTGATTAACAAATTTAATTTTTATTAGCATGTATTAAATTAAAATATATACAGAAAACATAAATCACATGACTAATATTTATTGATTGTATAGTGGTATTTAAGAATGGATAATTTATTCGTTATATAGGTCATTTGTATCATATGGTTATATGATTATTCTTTAGAATAATATTTTTAAATTAAAATAGATATATATATATATATATCATATAATGATAATTATTTCTAAATGATTACATATACATAAGAATATGACTAAGATAAAAACATTTGTTAAATTAATCAGTAACAATCAATTATTTATAATATTTCTCTAATAATTTTATATCTCATTAACCATGTCAATTAAAAAGTGAGAATAAAATTTCATTATAGATTAATTATAGTTCAGTTTTGGTAGGAATAATACATAGTCAGTTTAAAAAATTGTATTAAATATATGCTATATTTGAGAAATTATTATGATATATAATGTTAAATTTAAAAAATTAATTTTCTTCATCAATATTGATATTGTGAAATACTATGTATATAATCAAATGTCGGTCAATTAAAAAACAACAGATACATGATTTATTGAAAACATCCATTATTTGGTTGATGGGTATGGTGAGTCATTATGCAGATGGAGAATAGTTTATTGGTATTTATCTAGTATTTTAATGTATATATTCTAGATAAATTAACATTCGTAAAATAATTTGGTCAGATTTGGTTATTTATTTTACATATTAAATTGTATTAATTATATAAAAACAAAAATATAGAGGATACTGCTAGTGAAGAGGAACATGAATCTATATCTATGGTGAGGGCAGAATAAAGAAAAGTAATATTTTTTTGAGGAAATAGAATCATTGAAAAAATATTTTTTGGAAATGCATACAACCATTCCGAAATTATTACTTAACCATTAATCTTGGAAATTTATATAGTTGAATAAAATTATAAATAGATCATAAAGTTTTTTTAATGAAACAAATAATCTATAAAATCTAAAAAATTTATATCCATAAAAATATATCATATATTTCATCACAATATCATGTTTTATACTATACTTGGAGATATAGAATGTATAATTAGTTATTCTACATAACTGGTATTTCAATAATCACCCATGAAAAATATTACATATAAATATCAGTAATATTTTTTGAATGAATAATGAAAACATTTGTATTATAAAATATAGTTTTATGTGATTTTTATTACACAATAATAACCTTTTATAAAAAATTCATAGTCGTAGCTATAAAATATTATACATATAGAAAATATTAGAACATAAACATATAAATTTGCATTGACTATCTAAAAAACAATAATAAATATATGTGCGTTTATTGTATGATCATGTGACATCAAATTAAAAAATTACTAATATATAGTATCTACATTTTGATCAATATGGATATGTAGATATATATACCTTAAAATAAGTCATGAAATATATCAGATGACTTTTAATAATGTTTTGTCTTGATACGAATTATGAAATTATATATGTTTTATATAATATAATCCTTAATCATTTGATCTTATAATATCTATTAATGACTATACTGAAACTATATGACTCATTATTGATTTGATATAAGTCACATATCTATCACCCATAAAAACATGATTTGTAGGAAAACACTCTTATAATGATTAATATGGGAATCACTAAGGATATTTGACTCGGATTGTCGTGTGTTTTTAATAAAAATAAAATAATTATAATTATAATATACAAATGAAAAATCAACATATTAGTCAATTCTGACTATTTAAAAACATCATCTGCAACAACCACTACATTATCAAAAAAATTAAATGGAATCTTTTTTCATCTCTATAATAAAACCTGAAAAATCAATATTAAAAAATCATCCCAAAAATCATTCTTAATTTCACATTTTTTTATATTGACTGTAAGGAATAATTAATTAAAATTTAGAAGAATCATTTTGGGTTTTATAATATTTATTTATCTACACATTAATTATAGATTCTAGTCATTTCATTTCGCAACCTTTAATTCCAAACCAATCATAAACTCTTTATACCCCATAAATTTTCATCCCTTATCATTAAATATTTCACTACATATCCCAAAAAAGAAATATCATTTTTTAATACAATGATTTAATCTTTTTACATATTTATAAATTCAAATTAATCCCAACCATATTACATGTCACCAGGAAACAATGAAACAACTCACAACATACTCATCCCTCATTCACATTAAATTCCTCTAAACATAATCTAATTATGACAACAACATAAAAATTTATACTATAACATCATTCAACATTCTATGGAAAAATAACAAAATTCTACTTTCCCTACCATGATAATATAATTTCAACATCCATAATAAAACACAAGAAAATACCCCAAAACAACCACTAATAAATTAACCTCAAAAGGTAAATCCACACCATCCATATTAATATTTATATATAGTTAAAGCATCTTTCCAGACAGTTAAAATATATGGATAATAAGATTCAATTAATATTAATATGAATTGACACATCCATTGAATTTCTTATAGACTAATTAATTAACATAATTATATAAATTCAAACCATATATCTTACGAAATATAATTCATTATAATACCATAATTTATAAAAAAAAGTAGAATTAAAGAATACCCATCCTCAAACAATGCTTCCACAGTCCTTTTAAGAGATTATAAAGAAACTATATTAAAAAAAACCCATTGGACAAATATTTATTGGAAAGATTATGCTTTACCATTATATATAAAGAACAAGAAATTGAAATACAAAATCTAAAATTATATCACATCCTATTGAGGAATGAATTATAATTTGAAAACTTATGATAATATAATATAAATTCATCCTGTAACAAAAATTGTTTGATCTCTTGATACTAAGGGGAAAATACACAAAATTAATGGTTATGGATCAATATGGATGAATCATTTGGAACAATGTATCTTATGATAGATGATTGGATTTACAAAAATTCAAATATATTTTTGAATTGATAAAAAAATTTAAATAAAAAAGAATATTATAATATAGTTTCCTAGTAATACCTTAATAGTGAAACACCAATTTCCCCTATGAATTTTATTCCATGATTATTTGAATACACTAAAAAAATTATATACTAAAAAACAACCATAATATTATAAATTTAATGTATTTTATGACAAAATAGAACTAGCAACTAAATAGAATGTGATCCCATCTTAAACAAAATGTAACCCAAAAAACATCATTGTGTACAAATGAAGTTTAATAAAAAAACCCAAATGATAAAAAATGATATTATCCTCATCTATATTCATGACACATCCTCTAGATAACCAAAACAATGGAACAAAATTTAAGTTATACATAAACTATATGGTCAAATTAACCCCATAATAAACCATTATAAGAATGACATATAAATATCCAAAAAAACCCAATCCATGAAAATACTATTGAATGAATAGACAAAAAATCCCCAAATTAGGCTTGATATTTTTATACATAAATTAAATATCATTTTAGATAAATATTTAATATATTATATTACCATCCATTATATAATTAAAATGGTTTAGTGTCTCTGGAGACTAGATATAGAATCATTACATTACATGAATATTTTTCAATACCTGCAACAATCTTAATTGAAAAGAGTATTCTTCATATAAATACCATATTTAAAATAATCTTTCATATCATAAGGATGGAAAACATAATAAATATTTTTCCTAGATAATTAGAAAGGGTATGAATAAGAGATATCAATTGATGATAATATGAGATCACATGATAAGAATAAAATCATTAGACCATTAAAATTACATCAATATCATAAAAATCATACACGCATAATAACTAATATTTATCGAATCAATCACAGTAATTTAAAAATAAAATAATATAATGAGTGATGTAAATTATAAATCAATTAGGAGCCATTTTTTTTATTTCAAAATCACATTGAAATACTATAGAACCATTAGAGGCAAAGAAAACAATTCATATGTCATTATTAACTACCAATACCATATTATCATAGTGGATATGGAATCAAAAACTATTTTTTACTTCATAAAGGACCAAACACCATCACCAATCATCAATAATAGATCAATAAAATCTACTTGATTCACATAGTATATCATGCAGATTGGGTTTTTTCCCATTATTCTCTCATCAGATATTAAACATTACCCAATGCATTAGTGGGATATATTATTCCGATAACATCAATAAAAAAGGATAACCATATATATCTATTCCAAAAGATCATAAAATATTGGTATTATCATAATATCATAACTCATGAAAAAATAGGATTCATAAATATTTAAAAATTTTAACATAACATAAATCATGGGAAATGAGGTTAATAAAAATATCATCAACATATTCATTAAACATAAATAGAAATAATAAGGATTATATCATTGGATATTATCCATATTAAATTATAATGAACAAAATGGTAATTATTATAGATGAAATTTATATTAAAATATCAGATTAATATTAATAATTGAAAATATGTTTCCCATTTTGAAATCACATCTTTGAAATATAAAAAATATACATTATTTTTTGGAAATAATTTCATTTCAAAATTACCATGTAAATGTATAATAAGTTCCTTGAATACAGTATTGGTATTAATGGGAGTAAAAAATATTCATGAAAAATATTTAAAAATAGATATTGTTTTCAAATTTTTATTAAAAATCATAACAACATCATTATGGAAAACAAGAATATTCGATTTAAAACATTTGGTAAAAAACTAAAATAAGGACGAAATATGTCTATAAAAAATCATTGAATATATGTTAAAATTTCTTTGAAATCATTTTCCAAAAAATGTAGACAGAGAAAGAAATATTTCAGACTGAAGAGTAAAACATTTTCAGTTTTCCATAAAATTATTCATTTTTACTTTTTATTAATTGAAGTGACAAAAAATAAAGGGAAAATTTTATTCCACATTAATAACAAGAGGGGAAAAATTAAATGGATTTACATGATAAGGATCATGTAATTCGTTTAATTTAAATTAAAGCATTAACTATCATCAATAATATGTAATTGACACATAAATAAAATACCTCAAGTATTGTCTCAGTTATTACATGTTTGAACCTATTTTATAATATATATAAATATATATATTACATAACCATATTATAACATGTATGAATGATATATATTATTTTCTTCCAACAGATTGTATGGTAATAAGGTATATATCATATTTTATTTAATGAAGTATAATTTTATCATATATATAATTACTGAACATTAATTACAAAATAAAACCATCTATGAAGAATATTTATGGAAAAAGAATTTATTGCTAACTGGAGATGGTAATATATAAGGACAAGAAATAAATACAAACCCTATTTGATGAAATATGTTTGAAATAATGGTTTTAAATAATAATTATAACATGTGTGTTAATTTAATATATTTAATCTAATATATTATGATTAATATTATAGTTTTATATGAGCCAGATGAAGAACCAAATTGAATTTTTTTCTATAAGATAATTAACTCTCCATCTGAAGGACTCCGTTGAATCCTTTATTAAGGACCCTATGAATGGAATATTATTATGAATAAAACCCTATATTGTGTTCACAGAAGTTGGAAAGATAATGTGACATATTTTTTTAGATAGAAGTCTTAAAGTGGCTTTAGGAAAACAAAGTAATGTTTTCCTGTTATAATTGAGGTGTGGGGTAATCATGGAATTTCAAAAAAGATTAAAATATAATAGCATCATATTCTATAAAATTGATTTCAAATGGACTGATATATTAATATATTATTGTATATAATTTAAATTAAATTTCATAGAAATATTTTTATTTGTTTATATTGTTTTTCAAAACCATATCTTTTTGTTTAATCACTTGCTTAAATTATTCTAACCTCAACCACGATAGATTATATCTTTTTTAATGTGTTATATTTTTTTTAAAATATTGGATCATAAATGGAGAATGAAATAAAAGGGGGAATATTTATAATAATTTTTTTTGAAATTAATTTTTTTATGGGTTTTCAATTACATAATAAAAAATATATTTTGAAAATTATTATTACAGTATTTTGACAATATTAAAATTATTTGTCTTTAAAAATAACATGATCAAATTGAATTTGAATAAAAATATATCCTATATAATTAAATTATATTATTAAATAAAAATTCATGTAACTCAATATTTTTTCAAAATCATATATTTTTAATATATTTAAATTTATATAATTTTTCTACTATTAATTTAATAAATAATGTGTCGGTGTTGAATTAGAATTTAACAAAATTACTCAATTATTATAAATATAAAAAATTAACTTAGATAAAAAATAATAAATCATATTTCTAAAAAATATATAACTGAAAGTAACAACTTTTACCCAAATGAAAAAATATGACAGATAATAAATTCACCAGAGTGACATTTTTTATGTATTCTAAAATGAGATTAATAAATATGTCATAATCAAAGAAATATTTCACTTAGTGTCATTATATTAAATACAAGGATGTATAATATTGAATATAACCCTTTAAAATAAGATACAAAATATCATTACAAAAATTTTAAATCATTATTCCAATATTTCAACCCTATTTTAACAATGTTATCCTTACCGCAGTGAATAAAAATACTACAGTTACTACTCATATTGACTTAAGAGTTAATATTAAAAAATTGGATGATATTAATTTAAGAGTTAATCAAAAAATTTAATGAAAAATATCTTTCAAGGAAAATACCTTTTTAGGAAAAATGATATATCTATAATAAATTCTACATGAAAAATTATTAAAAAATATAATTTCATTATAAAATATATTACATTACAAGTATTATATTGTTAAAATTTTAAAACAAAATGGTTATTTTTTTATTCTTAAAAATGATATATTTTCAAATAGATATATATTTTCATTATTCACATTAAAATTAATCTTTTGATACAAATACAAATAAATTGACCAAAGATAATTATGATATAATGAATTAAAAGCTTTTATAGATTCTATCAATTTTTTAAATTACCCTGAAAATAATTATAATATTCAGTTAAAAAACCACCATTAAAGAATCAAATATTTTTATACCATATTATAAATTTTCTAGATATATATTTTTTATCAAAATGTTTTGTACTATCTTTTTAATTATATGTTTATTCTTATTCATTCCACCAATTTAAATGCCCTCTTATACATGTTATCTATATTACAGTTCCTTGAGACACTGAGTTTCATTTATCAAATTTTACCAATGAAAATAAATCTATTAATATATCCTAAATAATAAGGTTTTACATTCTACTCCAAAATATATTTTTCTAATCTAAATTAAATACCTCTGATATAAATATATTATTCTAATTATTCATCATTAACTACTCATATTCCCATTTATAATTATCTAATATATGGTTTCACAAGAAATAAATTACTTTTGATAAAGGTCTTGTTCCATAGAAATCTCCCTATACGATCCATAATTAGTACTGGTTGTTCATCCCAATAGATAACATTCCATTTGATTACTACATCTATGTTAAGTTCATGATATGTATATGGCATATAACTTCCCAGGATTAATACATGGAATAAATAATAAACATGAGATATATTTTGTGGATGTTCCAAAGGATAATCTACCATCCTAATATGATTTTTGATTTCAAGGAGACAAATATGCCTAGGTCTCAGATTTACCAATATAAAAAATAACATAACATTATTCCATGGTAATATTTATATGAATTACTTTTCATTAACATTCAAACCCATCCCCTACTGATGAATATCAGCATAACTTCTTTGTTTACTGTGACATTATTTTATGTTTTTTAATACATATTGTATTACCCACGTCTTCATAAGCCATATCTACTCCCAGTTTCATTATTTATCCTACATCATCCCTATATATATTGTTTCATATATCATTCAATTGTTTTTTTCATTCTAATATATAATAATACTCATGTGAAATATATTATTGTATAGAAACTAAAAATGAAGATGTTATTGATTCCAAAAAATTTTGAAATATAGTTGAAAATATATCAACATAACATATTGGGGTTGAATAGTTTTCTCATAATAAACATCTATCTAATGATGATATTCAGCACTAAAAGAAATCTATAAAAATATGTATTTGTTTTGAATTATACATAACATCAAGGTAAACAGCTAATTTTGATCTGATATAATATAGCATGGTACTTCATATAATATTAACCAATCTTTAAGGTATATCTTAGAATGAATACCGAGATAGAAATATTCTCTAATAACTACTAATTTCACCTGATTTCCAAGTAAATACAATACAAAAAAATGGAATTATTATATTTTAATTTGTTTTGGACTCTGAGTATAAAATATATTTTAATGTTGTCTTATTTCTATTCTAGTATGGGTAATAGTTATAACATCCCCATATATTTCAATCTCTAAATAATAGATTCTTGACATAACTAATATCGATATACATATTCAAAAATATCCATTTATAATATTTTCATGCTAGAAATACTCTTTAGGATCACTATACCTCATCAAAATTTTATGATGAATAGCGAATGATGAATTTTGTGCTTCATCTAATAGTTACGTATTAAATTTCATTATAAATTGGACACATAGTTATTTAATGAATCTTATGATTCCATCATAATAATGATTTAAATATAATACATTCTACGTGTTATTTTATATTTATATATATTATTTCTAGGACTATTTAATTATCACATGCATATGTAGATGATAATTTATTATTGAAATGGATGATATGTTTAATTTTTAAATTATATCTTGTTATATATTCTAAGAACCCCTAGGTTTTAGATAATATTCAATAATCATTATATATAAAATATTAAGGTATTTTTGATTCCATGTATCCACAATTTACTTTTTCTTTTATATTGTGAAAATGTATTGAGAAGTCATAATAATAAATCAACTCTGAAGACATTCTCTATAGCATATTCATCTTTTTTTAGTGATTATTTACTTTATTATTTTATGATATTTTTATATTGAAAACCAATCAATAGAAATGTAATGAATGAAATGGTATAATGAAAACATTAACAACACTAGTTCAAAAAAATGAGTTAGTAAATTTTTATAATGTGTTTTCAATTGGTGTGACGCATACAAAAAAACTATATAATTCTATTTGAGGATGCATCAGAAACACTTTTTTAATGTATTACTAAAGATCACAATAAAATCTCTTCTAGATGGTAATTTGAGAATAGTTTCACTGACCGATATTATCTCTAACTCCTCAATGTTTTACTTATATTCAAATATTTATAAGGAAATACCCCCTTCAGGGTCATTATGGTTAGAGTATTTTATAGTCATGAGAAATATCTCAAAAGGATTATATATTATCTATAAAAATGAATGAAATTATTAATTTTAGTAACTATGATTAGTAAAAGATATTTCTTAATATCTATAATCTTATAATGATCCAATGATTTAAAATTAATTCAGATTATGTGAACTATCAGTGGAACAATAATAAACCAAAATTCAAACATAGATATTTTAAAAAAACTATTTTCCTCTAGGGATTGTTCAAAATTTTCATTAGATCATCACTCACTAACCTGGTCCTTGAATTTTCAAAAAAAAACACTTAAAATTACTACTACAAACTAATTATTGTTATCTTTGATGAATCTATTAATTATATCCTAGAGGAGAACATTTGAATGAGTAATTCCAAATAGAATCACTATAATTGCATAATACACATATATTGTATGGTAGGATGTTTTCGATATATCATATTTGTTCACCCTCAATTTATGTTATGTATAATTATTTTCAAAAATTAAAATGAACTTTCATCTTATAATTGATAAAAACAATAATTGGTATTAGGTAGAGGATACTTGTTATTAACAGTAATCCTGTTAATTTGAAGACAATCAATAAAATGATGAATTTTCAAAATAATTTATCATAATAATTTAACATGATCACCACAAGGGGACACAAGAAGTCATATTCATCCCCAATCAAGATTATATAATGTTTAGTATTTAATTTTGAGAACACAATTGTTTCCATTCTATAAGAGTCTTTGAAATATTTATAGTACCATGAAAATATTCCATAATATACTCAACTTCATGATTATGAGGATAGATATAAAGTTCAATTAGAATGTAATAATCGATCTTCCATAATCAAAATAATATTAAATACATATTTTCTCCAAAAGAATGTGAGATAAAACCCTATATTGTTTATAATTAAAACCTACATGATAAAAGTAATTTTCATTGAGATTTTGTTTTCATCTTTATACTGATGAATAATAATAGGTTTATTCAGGATATGAAATGGGTATTCTATTCCCTAAAAATTTTTTATGATAATTTTATATAGAAATATAATACCTGTATTGAATAAAAAAAATTAATTTAATAGAATAATCAAAATATTGTATCCCCATAAATTCCCCACAATCTAATTTCTGATAAGTGTACTAGACATTATATATGTCCATCGAACAATTAAAAGTGGTCACAGATATGACGTTATCTAATTACTAAGGCCGTAATTCAATACACATATAATATTTTTAAAATATAATGTAGTGTCTAGAATATGAGTAATATAATACATAATTAGTTTTATAGTGGATTATATCTGTACCTTTCACTCAGTCATTCTCATAACCAACCATATCAGTCAAGATTAAATGAAACTTTACTTTATCATTGTTCTTCATTGGTTGTAAATATGATCATCATAAAAAATATTCATATTGTCACACAGAATGAAATAATTTCCACAATCCATTCTTTTGAAATATTTGGGGTTAGGATTCATTATATTTCATCATGTATAACATAATATAATTAATTGTCTTAATTTTTTTGATATTCATGATATTTATGATAAACCATTATTCAATTAAATCACTTCTGCATTTAATTCATGAAATTCCTTTATTATTCCCTCCAAAATTACAAATATATTTTGTGGTTTGTTTTATTTACACCATGTATTTTAATTGTGTTTTCTCATGGAACCAACTCCCTTCTCTTCTCAAAGAATTATGAATTTTATAGATATATAATTTCTAATTTTAACATGTGTGAAAAAACTAATAATATATTTGTAACAAAAAAACTCTCTTATAGAAAAATATTTTTGAAAACGTATTTTTTTCCACCAATGAATTAGTAATTAGTTTTTTATGCATAATGATTCAAACTTAAGTAAACCATGCTATTCTATTAAAATTTTCCTTATATGTTCCTTTGAATTATTCTTCATTCTATTCATGATCAAGGAAATCCTTCTCAGTTTTTTTATATAGAAAAATTTAGATGTAATTACTATATTGTAGCCTCTTATAATCTTCAATTTACATGGTTTATATTTCTTCATCAAATATTATATTCTTATTTTTTATCAACCATTGACCTTCATTCCCTAAAAAAGATATATTTCATAATGAACATTTTAATGTTCAATGAAATGGAATTTTTTAACCAAATGATACTAGTTAATATCTCATCCACAAACTGATTGAATGGCCAGCTAATAGATCATGGATATTTCTAAAAATAAAATACACAACAGTATATTGTTCAGTCAATTGAATGTTTGGAATTTTATCATGATTCATGGAATGTGATGACCTCACCTGTTTTGATAATCTCAATCATGTATTCATGTGTTGAAAATCCCAATTATGTTTTCATTCTCTATGATATTTTTAAGTATCATTGATCTATACTTTAATTCTTTCAAATCTGTGATCAAACCAATAATAATTTTTAAAATAGTCTTTGGAATATGTTAATCCTCTTTTATCCATGTTCATACAAGTTATAAATTAATTATAACACAATCGGATGTGTTCTGCATAAAACAGATAAGTATTCTGCCTATAGCTACTGATAAAGAGCTACCGGTACCCAGTCTACCGATAGACTTAGTCTACCGACAGACAGAGTCACCGATATACTTAACACGGAGCTACCGATGTTCTTATAAATGTAAGCTACTGACTTACAGACAGCTACCGAGACAAACATAGAGCTACCGGTGTAAGTATAAATAGCTACCGATGGAATAAGAGTCACCGATGGACGAAGCTACTGACAGACTCACAGCTACCGATACCGACGCATGAAGCTACCGACGCATGAAGCTACCGATGCATGAAGCTACCGACGCATGGAGCTACCGACGCATAGAGCTACTGACGCATGAAGCTACCGACGCATGGATCTACCGATAAACAAAGTCACCGATACAAGCATATACCAACCGACGCATAGAGCCACCGATAGAGTCAAAGCAACTAATGAAATTGAGCTACCAATGTCCAAGCTACCGATGCTGATTACCTACCGATCACTGAACTCACTGTTTGAATTTCTTTATTTCCTATCTTTATTTAATCTATCCAACGGTTATATCATGTATATTTTAATGATTTGTCAAATATCTGATAAAGGTTGTCGGATGTCAGGAACCCATACCTCGTACCTGCAGAAAGGAAATCTTTTCTGTCCCCTGTTTCCCGTGAGATAAATACGAGAAGACTACACTGCCCAACAAAAAAGAGAGAAGAGTGTGGTGGATAAAATATACCAGAAACACAAGAACAAGAAGAATCAAGAGAAAAACCAGTTCCATCAAGAACACAGAGAAGCTCATAGACAATCATGCATACTCGAGAAGTGTTCTGTGCATATAAGAAGAACACTGAAGAACTTCAACCACTACATTTTCACTGTCTGTGAACCTGGAGCATACGACACTCTGTTTCTCAAACAGAAATGAGAAGAGGACTCAGACTCACTTCTGATCAAATCCAAAGGAGTTCAGAGCTACACTGAAATCACCAGAACCATCTCTAAACTCTACATCTCTTTTTCTGTGATTTATTATTATTCTTTTCGAGCAGTGTGTGTTATCTGCTGTATCTAACACATACACTGTCTCCTGTACTTAAACCGGAGGATTTGTAAATCCTTACCAAATTCTTGCATTCTATTCTTTCCCACGAATAACAGTTGTAGAGGTCATGTGTGACCTGGACAGCTGGTTGCTGTTGTACTGTTTCCCACGAATAACAGTGGTAGAGGTCTTGGACCTGCACAGTTGTAAACTGTTGAACCCCAATCCAGGGTGTGGATCATTTTTATATAAACTTTTGAGAGGACTAAGTCTCGGCTTGAGACTGAACCACTTGGTTACATTTGTTGTGCCATCTCTTTCAAAGTTTTATTGCGCTGCTAATCACTTTAAAACTAATAATGTTTTTAAAGTTAATTTGATAATTAAATTAGCAGGTGTTTATGTTAAGTGTAGATTAGTAATTTAGTTTCAAAAGACAATCACACACTCCTATATTGATTAACTGGGAATTAATCAATCCCTTGAGAATCTAACAGAAACTCTACTTTAATATAAATTCACTACAGTTTAATTTATTATTTTATTTGGGGGTCTTTAAGACAGTGTTTTTAAATACAGAAATTTTAATTGGAACTCAATTCACCCCCCCACTTGAGTAAACCACTCCGACCAACACTTGGTATCAAAGGATTGAAAATACTCTCTAAAAGTAATCTGCTTTTGAACTGTGATTTTAGTTGTATTTTAAAGGTCTTAAAATTTCTGTTATATCTAAATTTTTATCTCTTTAAAATTTTCTCATCATGGACAATAGACTTGAGGGTTGTGCTACTAACCGGCCACCTTTCTTCAATGGAACTAATTATACTCAGTGGAAAATGAAAATGAAAATTCATCTAGAAAGCATAGGTTTTGATATTTGTACTACTATTGAATCAGAATACAAAATTCCCACTACTGCTAGATCTACTTGGGATGAACCTATAAAGAATGCTTACAATAACAACTGTAAAGCTATGAATGCCTTGTACTATGATCTAGGAGATGAAGAGTTTAATAGAATTTCTTCTTGTAAAACTGCATATGAAATTTGGGATACCTTAGCTATTTCTCATGAAGGAACAACGAATGTTAAAGAAATGAGATTGAACACTTATACTATCATGTATGATAATTTTAAAATGAAGCCTGACGAACCCATTTCTGACATGTATCTCAGGTTTAATGAAATTGTCAATACAATGTTCTCGTTGGGAAAGGATGTCTCATCGAAGGAAAAAAATTATGAGAATTTTGAGATGTCTACCTGATAGATGGAGGGGCACATCTATCTCAATCAGATAATCATGTGACATTGCTGCTCTACCTGTCAAGGAACTAATTGTCAAGCTGATGATGTATGAAGAAGAGTTTAAAGTGAATAAAGAGGAAGAAAATTAACCTCCCTGAAAGTATGTCGCTTTCAAATCCTCAACTTCAAAGAATAAGGACAAATAAAAGCTTCAAGCTGTAGTTGAAAGTTCAAGCTGTGAAGACAGTGAAAGTGATTCTGAGAGTGATGCTGAGATGGCTCACATTGCTAGAAGATTTATGAAATTTTATAGGAAAAAGAAGTTCTTCAGAAAAACAAATTATAAGGGTAATCACCAAGGTAAATGGAAAAAGGATGGGAAGAATAATGACAAATCAGATGATGTTGTCTGTTATGAGTGCAAGAGAAAAGGACACATTAAAGCCGACTGTCCAAAGCTGAATTATAAAAAGAAATATGAATATAAGGACAATAAGTTCAAGAAATCCATGAAGGCTACTTGGAGTGCTTCTGAGGATATCTCCACTGAATCTAAAAGCTCTGATACTGAACACAAAAATAAGGCAAATATGTGCTTTATGACAAACACTTCTCAGGTAACTGATGAAACTCCTGCTTTAAATTATTACTCTGGAGATAATGCAGAATCTGATTCTGATTCTGGAACAATGTCTAAAAATGAATTGTTTGAGTACTGTGATATGCTGGAAGAGACTTGTAATGAACTTAAGGATAAATACAAGTCATTAAAGAAACAACATGCTCTCACCACTACAGTTAAAACCGAACTCACTATTGAAAAAGAGAAAAATGCTCAACTGTTAAAAGAAAACACTGAACTGAAACTATCTTATGAGCAACTCAAGAAAGACTTAGAGAAGTTCACCAATGGAAACAATACACTAACACAGATGCTAGGAATGAAAATAGCACCTAAATATACTTCTGGTATAGGATACCAACCTGGACAAAGGAAAGTTTCCAAAACTAGATTCATTTCTAAATCTGGACAGAATGAAGGTAATTCTGGAACTTCATATGCTTCAACCAGTTATATACATAGCTATGGATCTAATAATGTTTATCTTTCAAAGCATGTAAATTCTACAAATTATATAAGACCCATTAGACAAATATGGGTACCTAAAGTGTTATTGGCTAACCTGTCTGGACCCAAGAAAATCTGGGTACCAAAATCATCTCCCATCTGAATCTGTTTTGTAGGGAACTTGCTTAAAGAGCTCCTGTAAAGAGACCTGGTATTTGGACAGTGGATGTTCAAGACATATGTCAGGAGACTTCTCTTGTTTTAAGAGTTTAATAAAAGTTTATGGAGGCTTTGTCACCTTTGGTGATAATTCAAGAGGAAAAATCATCGGCCTAGGCCAGATTGGTAACACTGATTCAATTTTGATTTCTAATGTTTTATTTGTTGATGGCCTTAAAAACAATTTATTAAGTATTTATCAGTTATGTGATGATGGTTTTCATGTTAAATTTGAAAATGATTCCTGCAAAGTTTTTAATTCTATGAATGTTTTGGTATTTTCTTCCTTAAGAAATGAAAATGTTTTTGCTGTTAATCTGAATTCTTTAGCTAAGCAGAATATTACTTGTTTGAATGCTTTTCATAAAGAATCTTGGCTATGGCACAGAAGATTGGGACATTGCAACATTCACTCATTTAGAAAACTCTCTAGAAAAAACATAGTTAGAGACCTACCTAAATTAGAATTCCCAAATGATATAGTGTGTAACCCCTGTCAGAAGGGAAAACAACACAAAGTTTCTTTTAAATCAAAGAAAGAAGTTTCGACTTCTCAACCACTTGAATTGGTTCACATGGATTTGTTTGGACCATCAAGAGTTCCTAGTTTAAATGGGAAGCACTATGTTTATTTTTTTGTAGATGATTTTTGTAGATATACTTGGGTATATTTTCTAGCTCACAAAAGTGAAGCTTGTTCTTCTTTTGTTAAATACTCTAAATCTTTAGAGAACCTTAGTGGACTTAAGATTAAAACTTTGAGAAGTGATCATGGTCGTGAGTTTGAAAATCAAGATTTTGAATCTTATTTCTCACACAATGGCTATACTCATAACTTTTCTTCCCCTAGAACACCCCAACAGAATGGTGTAGTAGAAATAAGAAACCGAACCCTTCAAGAAATTGCTAGAACCATGCTCAATGAATATGACCTGCCTATTTATTTTTGGGCTGAAGCTGTAAATACAGCTTGTTATGTCATTAATAGAGTCTTAATTAGACCTGTTCTTAAGAAAACCCCTTATGAATTGTGGAAAAATAGAAAGCCTAAGGTTAATTACTTTAATGTTTTTGGTTGCAAAGTATTTATTCTGAATACTAAAGATAATCTCGATACGTTTGCTTCCAAAAGTGAGGAAGGAATTTTTCTGGGTTACTCTCTTTCAAGTAAAGCCTATAGAGTATTCAATAAGAAAACTAAATGTGTGGAAGAATCTGTTCACATCAAGTTTGATGAAACTGATCCACATGAGTCTTAAACCTCTCTTGAAAATATTGAAGAAGACTTATCTGTTCTGGACAATAATGATAAATCTAAAGAACCTGTTATCAAAACATCCAGTTCTGGACTTTTTCCAGAATCTGCTTTTGTTGAACCCGAACCTATAGATGAACCTGAAATTTCTAGTCCAACCTTTACCAGATCAACGAGGATTCTAAAGAATCATCCTTTAGAAGCTGTTGTTAGTAATCTTGATAGAGGAACATTAACTAGATCTTCTCTAAGAAACCAGGTTGAACATCAAGCTTTTCTTTCACAGCTAGAACCCAAAAATATCAATGATGCTATCAATGATGAATTCTGGGTAATGGATATACAGGAAGAATTAAATCAGTTTGAAAGAAAAAAAGTCTGGGAATTAGTTGACAGACCTAAGGACACCTTGACAATAGGCACAAAATGGGTTTTTATAAATAAAGTAGATGAATCTGGAAATATAGTTAGAAACAAAGCTAGACTAGTTGCACAAGGATATAGTCAAGAAGAAGGTATAGAATATGAGGAAACATTTTCACCTGTAGCTAGACTAGAAGCCATTAGGATCTTACTTGCATATGCTGCACATCTGGATTTCAAGTTATATCAAATGGATGTGAAAAGTGCATTTCTAAATGGTTTTATAATTGAAGATGTTTTTGTAGAACAACCACCTGGATTTACTAACCCCCATTTTCCAAATCAAGTTTTTAAACTTTATAAAGCTTTGTATGGTTTAAAACAAGCTCCATGAGCTTGGTATGATAGACTTAGCAATTTCCTTATTTCAAAAGGTTTTACTAAATGGATTGCTGATCCAACTCTTTTCATTAAAATAATTTCTAAAGATGTTTTATTTGTACAAATATATGTTGATGATATCATTTTTGGTTCTTCTAAACACTCTTTATGTACTGATTTTTCAAAAAGTATGCAAAATGAATTTGAAATGAGGTTAATGGGAGAGCTTAAGTACTTTCTTGGATTTCAAGTATTTAAAAATGAAAATGGTATTATTTTGAATCAAAGTAAATATACAAAGGATCTTTTAAAACGTTTTGGTCTGGATAGTATCAAGGAAAGTGAAACTCCTATGAGTACTACCTGTAAATTGGACGCAGATGAAACTGGGAAACCAGTTGATCAAACAAATTACAGAGGTATGATTGGTAGTTTACTTTATCATACTGCTAGTCGACCTGATATTATGTTTAGTGTGTGTATGTGTGCTAGATTTCAAGTTAATCCAAAAGAATCTCACTTACTTGCTCTTAAAAGAATTTTTAAAAATCTCAAACACACGGTTAACTTAGGTTTGTTTTACCCAAAAGGACAATCCTTTGAGTTAATGAGTGGTCAGATGCTGACTTTTCTGGTTGTAAATTAGACAGAAAAAGCACATCAGGAACATGTCATTTTCTTGGAAAATCCTTAGTTTCTTGGTGTAGTAAGAAACAGAACTCAGTTGCATTATCTACTGCCGAAGCAGAATATATAGCTGCTGGTAGTTGTTGTGCACAAATTCTGTGGATGAAACACACTCTTTTGGACTATGGATATGTTTTTAAACATGTTTCAATCAACTGTGATAACACCCGTGCAATAAACATCTCTAAGAATCCTGTATCTCACTCTAGAACCAAACACATAGATGTAAGACACCATTTCCTAAGAGATCACTATCAAAAAGGTGATATTTCTCTTGAATTTATTATCACTGAACATCAATTGGCTGATATTTTCACTAAACCTTTAAGTTCGGATAGGATAAGTTACATAAGACACGAATTGGGAATGTTTAATCACAATCGATGTGAAAATCCTCACTGATGTGAAATTCTCACCGATGTGAAAATCCTCACTGATGTGAAATTCTCACCGATGTGAAAATCCTCACAGATGTGAAATTCTCACCGATGCGAAAATCCTCACCGATGTGAAATTCTCACCGATGTGAAATCCTTACCGATGTAAAATTCTAACCGATGTACAATTCTCACCGATTTTTTTTTTCACCGATGATTAACTCACACTGATGCAATGTTTTCTAAAACATCTGTCGGCCTCCACGAATATGAATTGTTTTATTTTTTTATCTTACTCTATTTTAGTCGTTTATTTGGAATTCCTAAATGATAAAACTAAGTCTAAGCCACTTCTTACCTCACCGAGCTCAAAATCTCTCACCTTCGAACCTTAGCTCCCAAATCGGCCAAGAACCCTAAACCTGCGATGGAAAAAACTAAGCTTCCTACTGTCAGAGATGAAAGTGTAGAACCAAAAGCTAAGAAGCAGAAGAAACAGCATAAAGCCAGTGTTAGTGAAGTCAGAACTAGATCGGGAAGGCGACCAGTGAATCCTCACTTGCAGAATAGAGACATAGTAATCGAGAAGGAACTGTGCGTGGAATGGCTACTTCCTAGAAAATCATTAGTACTTGAGATTCTGGAGGACCAGAAATGGGTGGATTGTTTCTCGAATAACAATGGCCCATACTACCCGAAGTTGGTAAAATAGTTCTACGAGTTTGTAACCTTTGAGAAGTCTGAAAATGAGAATCGGGTAAGCTCTTTTTTAAATGGAAAAGAGATGTCTTTTTCTTCAATAGAGCGGGCTGAGTGTTTAAAAGTACCACATGAAGGTGTCTCTGGGTATGTATCAAGAGAAATGCCACCTAGCAGTGACATCTTTGATTATGAAACCGCCTTAAAAGAGCTGACCGATAATGGGAATCAAAGGCAAGTGGTTGCTGCTGAAATGGATGGAGAGAATCGACTGCTCTTCAAGTTTGTTCAGCATGTGTTGATACCGAGGCGAGGAGATTTTTCAAATCTGAGATATCAAGATATCTATCTTCTTCATCTACTAATACATGGTGTTAAAATCAATCTGTGTAGGTTGTTAATGCTTCAAATGGAAGACATGATTAGACCAAAGTCAAAGACTAATGCTTTATTCTTTGCCAAGATGATTTCAGTAATGATAAAAGTGAAAGGAATATCTGAGTCTCAGGAAGAGACAGTTGTAGTCAGGAATAATTTCTGCATCACCTCGACTGTTTGTAAGTACATGAAAATTAACTGGAACCCAAGGAAGGGAGAATGGGTCAGTGATGATCAGAAGATATATGATAAGTTTAATCCTGTGGATCATCCCTCAAGACCAAAGGATATGAGAGATCCGAGTCTGAGACCTGATGAAGAGGAACCTGTTTATAGTAATGAAACAGAAGAAGAAACAGAAGAAGAAGAAGAAAATCCCATGGATGTTGGAGGAGATCCGGACTTGCCCCCAAGTCCTGTTGCAGAATTGGTTTATTCTAGGAAAGGAAAGGTAGAGGAAATTTTTTCTACTTATGAGGAAGACCAGTCTATACCTCACCAAGAAGAAGAGGAAAAGGAGAATGTATCTGAATCGTCTGCTTCTGGTTGTTTAAGTATGAGTCCTTTGATTGGAAACTCAGCTATGCCGACTGCTGAAGTAGAAAGAGATACAGAAGTAGTTGTACCTGTATCAGAAGATCTTCTAGATGCTGCACCGATGGAACTTGTAGTATAAGATTCTGATGAAGAGAATCTAGCACTGAATGCTGTTGTGATACATGAGAATGCACCCATTGAGGGGGAGCATCAATCTGTTCTTGGAAATGTTACAGTAGCTGTTGAGTTTGGAGACTTGGTAGAAGACCCAGGGTTTATAGTCTGTGGATTGGATTATCCAGATTCAGATAATGAGATGTCTGTGAATAGACCGAAGACCAATTATGATCTTGCTTCTGAGTTGTTGCCCGATAATGTGGTCAGATTTCATGATCTGAATAAGCTGAAAGAGGACCTCAAAACCAGTTTTGTTGAAGAAGTGAAGTTAATGGAAACCTCCCTTGCATCCTCAATTCATTCAATAATGACTGATTCTGTAGTTAGTTTGGCCTCAGCAAGGGGATCTGCTGCAGTTGTCCCTAATGATTTTGTCTCTAAATCTGATCTTCAATCCATGAAGAATGAGCTGAAAGAATCATTAAGTGTATCAGTTGCTGAGATGAAGCAAAGCTTTAATGAAGAAATGAAAATGTTAGAGAGATCCTTCGAGCTATCTCTGGCTTGTAATTTATCTTCTTTTGTGTCTGAGCTTATGGAAGAAGTGAAAGAGTGCCAGACTCAGTCTTCTAGAATCGAAGCAGATCTTGAAGCTCTCAAGACATCAGTTGCTGCTTTGGATTCTTATATGAGCTCCAAGTCTCAAGCTGACAAGGACATAGCTTATGTGAAGAGTGTAGTAAGCCAGTTTGTCACGGTGTTTGAATGTTTCAAAACATCAGTGAAGGATCACGTTCAATTACAAGACTCTCAAGTTCAAAGCCTAATCAGTGGTTTGTCTAAGAGTTTCAAAGAAACTATTTCCTTCTCTCTTGGCCCTCTCACATCCAAACTATTAGTTGACCTGAATCAAGTTCTAGAAATGTTGAAGGAGGAGATTGGTTCTATTTCAACCAGTGACTCTATGGACTCATCAGAGTTGAGCCGAGTGGTGCTTTCTACAAGAGATTCTGCTAGAGAAATAATGAAGATTGTTCAAGATTATATGAGAGAAGCCTCTGCCTCTCAGGAAGCCATAAATAGTAAAGTGGACTACTACTTCACCAGAATTTTCACCAAGCATCAACTCGATCACCACTTCAAGCTGATGTTGGAAAACATGAAGCTACCTCCAGTAACTCAAGCTTTTAGAGATCAAGTGAGAAAACTAAGACAATTGACTCCTGCCTTGGAGAAATTCATGGAGAACAATGATGATTTCATCTCTGCTATGGAAAGAGGAGGAGGAATTTTTATGGATTTTAGAAATTTGTTGCTGCCCTTCTTGCATGTTGATGCCAGACCAGTCATCATACCTCCTGCTTTGCCTGATTTTGCCTCAGCTGCTTCCACAGTCCAGCTGACTCCTGCTCAAGCTATTCGAAGCCTCACACCAATGATCACCCAAAGATCTTCAACCTACAGGTCGGACTCTGTGTCAGTAGCTCAGCCTCCTTTCATCATTTCTGGCATTCCAAAACCTTCACCTACATCCTCACCACCCGAAGCTTCTTCTGATACCAAAGGAAAATATCACGTGGAAGATGTGGATTGATCCAGTGGCCAGGATTTTTGAAGGAATTCATTTGTATTCTGTTTCCGTAATTTCTGACTGCTTTAATATAGAGGAACTCTTTTTTACTTCTCATGTTTTATTTGTCTCCTATATATGCTTTCCCACTTTTTTATTATCACAAAGGGGGAGAACAAACTGAGAGAATGAGAAATATTTTCAATGGAGAAAAATAACTTTCTTTTCAATTTTTTCTCTGATATTATTATGTTTATTTTTACATTCGGTACCTTATGATTGTTACCTATGATAACTTATGTATATATCATACTATTTCTATTATCTCTGATGCTGTGTTCTCTGAGAAAATTGAATTCAATATTATACTCTTTACTATTATATTTTCATTATGTTAAATGCCCATATCAAAAATTGTGATTATCAAAAAGGGGGAGATTGTTGACCTCACCTGTTTTGATAATCTCAATCATGTATTCATGTGTTGAAAATCCCAATTATGCTTTCATTCTCTATGATATTTTTAAGTATCATTGATCTATACTTTAATTCTTTCAAATCTGTGATCAAACCAATAATAATTTTTAAAATAGTCTTTGGAATATGTTAATCCTATTTTATCCATGTTCATACAAGTTATAAATTAATTCTAACACAATCGGATGTGTTCTGCATAAAACAGATAAGTAATCTGCCTATAACTACTGATAAAGAGCTACCGGTACCCAGTCTACCGATAGACTTAGTCTACTGACAGACAGAGCCACCGATATACTTAACAAAGAGCTACCGATGTGCTTATAAATGTAAGCTACTGACTTACAGACAGCTACCGATACAAACATAGAGCTACCGGCGTAAGTATAAATAGCTACCGATGGAATAAGAGTCACCGATGGACGAAGCTACTGACAGACTCACAGCTACCGATACCGACGCATGAAGCTACCGACGCATGAAGCTACCGACGCATGAAGCTACTGACGCATGGAGCTACCGACGCAAGGAGCTACCGATGCATGAAGCTACCGACGCATGGAGTTACCGATAAAAAAAGTCACTGATACAAAGCATATACCAACCGACGCATAGAGCCACCCATAGAGTCAAAGCAACTAATGAAATTGAGCTACCGATGTCAAAGCTACCGATGCTGATTACCTACCGATCACTCAACTCACTGTTTGAATTTCTTTATTTCCTATCTTTATTTAATCTATCCAACGGTCATATCATGTACATTTTAATGATTTGTCAAATATCTGATAAAGGTTGTCGGATGTCAGGAACCCGTACCTCGTACCTGCAGAAAGGAAATATTTTCTGTCCCCTGTTGCCCGTGAGATAAATAAGAGAAGACTGTGCTGCCCAACAAAAAAGAGAGAAGAGTGTGGTGGATGAAATATACCAGAAACACAAGAACAAGAAGAATCAAGAGCAAAACCAGTTCCATCAAGAACACAGAGAAGCTCATAGACAATCAAGCATACTCGAGAAGTGTTCTGTGCATATAAGAAGAACACTGAAGAACTTCAACCACTACATTTTCACTGTCTGTGAACCTGGAGCATACGACACTCTGTTTCTCAAACAGAAACGAGAAGAGGACTCAGACTCACTTCTGATCGAATCCAAAGGAGTTCAGAGCTACACTGAAATCACCAGAACCATCTCTAAACTCTACATCTCTTGTTCTGTGATTTATTATAATTCTTTTCGAGCAGTGTGTGTTATCTACTGTATCCAACACATACACTGTCTCCTGTACTTAAACTGGAGGATTTGTAAATCCTTACCAAATTCTTGCATTCTATTCTTTCCCACGAATAACAGTGGTAGAGGTCGTGTGTGACCTGGACAGCTGGTTGCTGTTGTACTGTTTCCCACGAATAACAGTGGTAGAGGTCTTGGACCTGGACAGTTGTAAACTATTGAACCCCGATCCAGGGTGTGGATCATTTTTATATAAACTTTTGAGAGGACTAAGTCTCGGCTTGAGACTGAACCTCTTGGTTACATTTGTTGTGCCATCTCTTTCAAAGTTTTATTCAGCTGCTAATCACTTTAAAACTAATACTGTTTTTAAAGTTACTTTGATAATTAAATTAGCAAGTGTTTATGTTAAGTGTAGATTAGTAAGTTAGTTTCAAAAGATAATCACACAATCCTGTATTGATTAACTGGGAATTAATCAATCCCTTGAGAATCTAACAGAACCTCTACTTTAATATAAATTCACTACAGTTTAATTTATTATTTTATTTGGGGGTCTTTAAGACAGTGTTTTTAAATCCAGAAATTTTAATTGGTACTCAATTCACCCCCCTCTTGAGTAAACCACTCCGACCAACAGAATGTGTATAAGGACCCAGACATAAACCTTACTTAATAATGAATTAAATGAATAATTCACATTGATGATATTTTCATTGTTTCGAGTTTTAGATATTTAGGATATAACTATTAAATCTCAAAAGAATTACAAAGTAGACACTTCTACTAAGTTTCTATAAAAAACTCTTAAAAAGAAACATGTCTAGTTCCATGTTTTAGATAGCATGACTTTTCCCTGATCCAAACCGTGACCCTATTCCACTTTAAGTCCTATGAAAAACATTTCTAAAACATGGGGTGATCATAAAAAGATCAGTAAGGGATACATAACGAAGTAAAACTGTTAGTTTTTCTAAAAAACCGGTAAACCATGAATACTTTATCAAAGTAATACATTACACCTTTATGAAGAAAAAAATACTCTTCATTGAAAAAAAGATCGTTACATGCCCTTTGTAATCAAAATATTACCACAAAACCCATATATAGAACACATAACATATAAAGGTAACTTGGGACATAAACATACTTAAATGGAATAACCATACGGTCAACTTCCACACAAATCACTTAATAGAATAGCCATACAACCAACTTCCATACCCAATGCATTGGAGGTTATAACGTAACCACCCGACCTGGTATTCACGGCACAACCTGTCATATGGTTTATCACGTAACCACCCATCATATTTCCAAGTACCATTATAAAATCATAACACATAAAACAATTATAAAGGAATTAAAACATTTCAACATTTCAACCACAATATATCTCTTAAATATATTGTCATAACCAATCCATTATCAAAACCATATTCAATACCAAAAATAGTATATGGTATTTATTTAATTTTAAAAATATAACAGCTTGTTGTGGAATCCCAATATCAAATAATACTCGCAATGGCGGAAAGGTCATTGTCACTGCGAATATTAAAAAGAGACATACGTTTTGTCATTTAGTAAAACACTTCATATAGAAAAGATTAATTTTGAATAAAAGTAGAAGTCAAAGGTGATTATACACCGTATAAATTAATGTCTTGTATTAGAACAATATATGCCTCAATGAAAGGAGATTGAGACGAAGTCCCTTACAATGACGATATCCTTCGATTAAGGATAAATCAATTACATAATTATCTGTGACAATAGAATACACCAAATATAAGTAGATATTAAGTGTAAAATAGTTAGAGGTCATTCACACATATTCTTAGAATGACATATTCAAGGAGTACACGTTTATCCCAAAGAATCAAAATTGGGTTAAGAAGTTTCTTTGCAAAAATTCGACAGCCTAACAGCATCACTAAAAAATTCAGAAAAAGAGTTTATGAGAGAAAAAATGGTATCTCATCACTTGGAAATTCAATTTACATTAATAATGATATAGAAGAAAATATCCCAACATAAAAATATGTAAATTAAAAACCCCATAAAAATAAGTCTTTTAAAAAGAGGAGGGTGAAAGGATCCCTTACCGACTTGGGTATCTTTAGAAACATACACCCCATGAAATAAGAATGATAAAACATTGAAGAAAATGATAATAAAAAAAATTATATTACAAAAATTGTAGAATAATGGTCAGTACATATACCACTCAAAGAAAATTGTGGCAAATGTAGCATAAATCTCACGGGAATAAAAGTGAGATGAAAAATCCCTTACGAAAACTCAGAAGCCTAACGGCGCCACTTAAAACTTCCAACAATGGATTGATGATATCAAATAGGGTCTATCATCACATTAACATAAAATTTAATGAAATATTAATATAAAATACCATCCCCCAACATAACAATGAGGAGCTTAAAAGAAGTGACATAAAGGAGAGTACGTAAAAAGAGAGAGATTGGATCTCTTACGAAAAATCAGCAGGCTAATGTTGCCGCTCAAAACATACAAAAATGGATTGATGAGAGAAAATAGGGTCTCTAATAATATTAAAATAAAAATTTCATTAAGATTAATATAAAAAAACATCCCAATCATATGAAATATGAGAATAAAAGGAATGAAATATAAGAGTGTACTTCAAAAGAAAGAGAGGGGTATGATCCCTTACCTCAAGTCCGACTTGTCTTGTTTGATTCTTTATATTCCTGAATAATAAACATTGGTCAATTTATAATTTCTTAGAAACCACTTTTAAAGATTATTATTACGTTCATATCACATATTATAATTTTATAATAATTGGTTAATAATGTGAGTTCATATTAGACGTTTTTGTCTATTTTAGTACATGAGTAAAAAATGAACTTCTTTGAAAATGATTGTCCATGTAGTTATAATTAAATAATCTCTAGATTAGTATTAATGATTTAAATATCATATATATCCAGTACATATTAATTTTATACTACTCCATAACATTTGGATATAAAAAGAAATGAAATACTATGTTCATGGAGACGGTAGGTCATACATACGCATGAACGCTACATTCATTTCTTTGTCCGATTAATGGAATTAAAAATAATTGATATATGTATATATTATAAATACAGTATAATATATATGTTATATAGGTCACATATGATCATAAATTTCATTCTTTATACATTCCATGTATTGCATGAATGAGTCACATCACCTGAGGGGCGGTAGTCCACACATCCTCGTATGAAATTATCACTTTTTCACAACATGAAAAGCATAAAGATATGTTTTAAATATAAAATTAAGAAGAATATAGAAAATATATATACCATATATATCATATATAAATTATAGGGACATCATAATGGCCACCATGAAATGTGTTAATATAATATTGAACAATCATCGTTTCATGAGGCTGTAATTCGCCATCCACGGAAACAGTATGTTCTTTAACCATTAGACAGAGATGTGTGTTAGTGTAGCTCTAATAATCCTAATAAAAATATCCTAATATATCGAATATACTGGTTTTGTTTAAAAAATAAAGGAAAAAATAGTTTTGGGGTTTGGAGAAGAAAAATAAAACAAAAGAACACTAGGGAAGACATTACCTTTAAATCAGGTAACTCTTTTTTATTTGAGCTCAAAGTCTTCCTTGGAATTGATTCTGCCCAAAGTAAGGCTTCTATGAGTAATATAGGGACGTGGAGAGAGAAAATGGGAAGATGTTGGCAGATCCAATGGCATGAGAAGTGTGGGTAAGGAGGTATAGGTGGGGGCCTTTTATAAGAGGAGAGGAGGAGCACTCTTGTAAAAGTCAAGAAAAGTAACATTATTATAAAATTATTTTCGGATTTTAAAGGTCACACAAGGATATATTTCGAGGATAAGTTGATAAGGGTTATAAATCCACCAATACAATAGGTTTTTGACATTAACGGGATTAGAGTTTACATTATATTTTCATTTTATTTAAATTGTTAAATACTAAGGTAATCGCTGCATCATCATGATGTCATAAATGATTTAATTTATATAATATCTAAAAATTATAAAACAAATATCATGATTTAGGAAATATTTATAGATTTATAATGAATATTTATAGTAAAAAATATTACCTGTATTACCCAATCAAATAATTGTTTTAGTAAAACAACTCATGTTTGTGACATTTTTATTTTAACATTAAATAAAAAGATATTAATGTCATTTTCCTACCAATGTGGCTCCACGGGGTCCCAATGTTGACCCATGGATTGTCATGGTCGTAAATGACACATCCAATAAGGGTAGGACATGTTTCAAGTTCATTTCATATTATTAAAACATTATTTTTATCTTCAATTACACTAATTACCTCTAATCGATATTACAACTTATAAGTTACTATTCACCAAAAAAATTATTTTAATCCCATTGAACAACATTTTACTTCTTAATGACAATAATGTATATTGGATTTTTTAAATTTAAAATACAGTGTTGGTAAATTTTCATTTAAATGAAAAAATCAGTTTTTTAAGTACCACTTAGTTGTTTCACTATTCATCAAAAATTGAAGTTTTTCAGAAAAATACCAAAACTTCACCCTAAGCTATATTTGATATTCCGAATTCAAAAAATGATTTCTATATTAAAAAATTCAAAAAATATAAGTTATATTAATTAATTTAATAATTAATTCCTGCTATCAGGACAAATAACGTGTTTTTATGAAACAATATATATCAAAAGATTGACATTAGTGTAAGTCCAATTTCCAAGTGAAATTAATTCGAACGTCCACTATTGGATTAAATGGTAAAAATATATTCTAATTTCACTTTAAAACCAATTCAATAGATTATATAATCATATAAATAAATTATATTAAAATAAGTTTTGAATAAAAATGCGACATTTTTCACTTATTTGTTAAAAAATGAACTTTATCATAAAAAATACCAAATATTTACAAAAAGTAAATTTTGATGTCCCTATTTTTAAGAATAATTTTATTTTGTCAAATATAAAACATTAAATTTTCATGAAGTGGATTTAAAATAGGTTCTCCATCAAAAGGCGGTTAATCGACATTTTAAAAAATATTAGAATGTTTACGCTTAAAATTGGATTCATTTGCATTTTTAATTCTCTAACATTTACTGTAAAAAGAAAAAATATTTGACAAACATATATAATAATTTTGTGGTTAGTTCTATTGATTCCCGCCATTACAACGACTAGGTGTTAACTACCATTTAAATTAAAATTATTTTATTATTATTGTGCAATGTAAGACTTCAAAGGAACACATTGTTCTGTATTGGGTAATCCATTGAGCATAGAGTTTCCTTTAAATTAATATTAACATTTTATTCACAAATAAGGCTAAATATAAAAATGACATATTCTTTATTTTCCCAGGGTGTTACATCCTTCCCTCTTTTGGGAATTGTGTCCTCACAATTTTAAAATTGGGCTCGGAAACCTCATTGAAAGTCCCACATCAAAATAAGAGTCGGTAAAAAATCACTTTAAAAGAAAGAAATAGAAGTACAGAGGTCACCCAAGTTAACCCATACTTGGATTACATATAGGAAAACATGGACATGGAGGAGAAAACAATGGATCATGTTCTGATGGAGAGTGATAGAAAACATGATTAGGAGAAAGTTAACCATAAGAAAATCACTTGCTTTTGATGGGTTAAATGGTATTCGATTCCCAAGTAGGAAAAGTTAACAAACAACATTTTTGTTTTAAGTTACTCTTAATTGAAGAATTTATTTTTGAGCTTAACTAAATCATAAGGAAACATAATTACTTGTCATGCTGACATTCAAATTTTACTATGTTTCTTACACGAACTCATATTTTCTCCAAATGATGAGTATTTAAGATGACTTTTTTACATTAAGAGAGCTATAATCAACTTCTAGAGAATCAAATAATCCACAAAAGAGAACTGTATACATCCCATGTCATTAGAACTTATCCAAATCTAAAACCAAAAAGGTTAGTTTGAGATCAGATAATACCATAAAAGGATAATCATTTATAAAAAGAAAAGCTATTATTAATATCTAAAATTTTTCCCACAAGAACCAAAGTTCAATGAAGGCCAAAAGTAAACCAAACTATGATTGAAACCCAAATCCTTTAAGGGTTTAATAACATTGTCTTCCGAAGTAAATCTTAACTTTTATCTCCAAATAACACCAGTTACTCTTAAATTCTCACATTGAAAAGTCGTTATCTTAATCACATATTCTCCATGATAGGATAATCATTTCCATATATAACCCAAAATAAACATATTCTTGATTCATAAAATCATCTAACTACAATGAATTAGTCTAACTGACCAGGGACTTCATTTAGTCCATTGGTAGGCGATAAATACTAGTTTCACGTTAGTTCTATGTTCAATTCCCGCATCTTTGTCCAACGTGACGGGTTGTCACGCAGTATGTGTGTTGTCCTTTTTCAAAAACTATATAATTTTATAACATTACTCAAAAAGATATAAATTCATAATAAATAACCATAACATATTTTAACCTCAAGTTTATCTCATTCCTTTCATATTCCATCATATGCTGTAGTAACCCATAATTACCTCAAATTAAGGATCATATAAACCCTAATGGTTACCTTTATAATTATTACCTGAACATCCACATCGAGTTGGTTCTCTCGTACATGATGCATTAGAGAACACAACAAGGTTCTTGTGGTTGATCATGACTCCTGATAGTTGGTTTAGAATAACCATGATATTTCTCATTGAATCCCCCATTTCATCCAATCTCTTAATCAGAGAACCTCCACAGTTTCATTCAAACCTATTGTCACATTGGTGCCTGGTAGATCCATCCATTTACTAAAATAAAAAATGTCAGTGTGATTATATCAACAAAATAATTATGTACTAAAGAGGAAGATAAACACTAAGATATACTTATCCAACATATCCAAAACTCATTCCAACCTTCAAAAATAACAATGAATCTATCTAATATACTAACCATTGTGGTTAAACACAACTTTACACTTATGCGTAAAGAATACCCTATCCTCTAAAGATATATAAATCGACCTCTGATACAAACAATAAAGACCCAGCCATAAACCTTACTTAATATTGAATTAAATGAATAACTCACATTGAGGATCATTTCAAGGTTTATAGTTTTAGAGAATTAGGACATAACTATTACATCTGAAAAGAATTAAAAAGTAGACACTTCTACTAAGTTTCTATAAAATAAAAGCTCTTAAAAAGAAAAATATCTATTTCAATGTTTTAGATAGCATGACTTTTCTATGATCCCATCCTTGAACCTATTCCACTTAATGTCCTGTGAAAAACATTTCAAAAACTTGGGGTGATCATAAAAAGCTCAGTAAGGGATACACAAAGAAGGAATACTGTTATTTTTTCAAAAAAAACTAGTAAACCATGAATACATTATCAAAGTAATACTTTTCACTTTTATGAAGCAGAAAATACTCTTCATTGAATAAAAGATCATTACATAACCTTTTATAATCAGAATATTACCATAAAACCCATATGAAGAACACATACCATATAAAGGTAACTTGGGACATAAACATACTTAAATGGAATAACCATACGGTCGACTTCCAAACATATCACTTAACGGAATAGCCATACGACCGACTTCCATACCCAATGCATGAGAGGTTATAACGTAACCACATGTCCTAGTATTCACATCCCCACCCTTCATATGGTTTATCACATAACCACTCGTCAAATGTCCAAGTACCATTATAAAATCATAACACATAAAACAATTATAAAGGAAAGAAAACATTTGCACATTTCAAGAACAATATATCACTTAAATATATTGACATAACAAATACATTATCAAAACCATTTTCAATACCAAAAAAGAGAATATGGTATTTATTTACTTTTAAAAATATAACATCTTGTTGAGAAAGCCAAAGATCAAATAATACTCGCGGTGGTGGAAATGTCATTGTCACCATGTAGATTAAAAAGAGACATACTTTTTGTCGTTTAGTAAAACGATTCGTATAGAAAAGATTCCATTCGAATAAAAGTACAATTAAAAGGGGTTTATACATCCTATAAATGAAAGTCTTGTATTAGAACAATATATGCCTCAATTAATGGAGATTGGGACGAAGTCCCTTACAAAGACATTATCCATGGATTACGGATAAATCAATTACATAATTATGTACGACAAAAAAATACACCAAATATAAGTTGATATTCAGTGTATGAAAATCATAGGTCATTCAAACATATTCACAGAATGACATATTAAAGGAGTACAAGTTTATCCCAAAGAATAAAAATTGGTTTAAGAAGTTCCCTTGCAAAAATTCGACAGCCTAACGGCGTCACTTCACTATTCATAGAAAGAGTTGATGAGAGAGAAAATGGTCTCTCATCACTTGGAAATAAAATTTACATCAATAAGGATATATAAGAACATATCCCAACATAACAATATGTAAATTAAAAGTCCCAAAAAAATAAGTCTTTTAAAAAGAGGAGGGTGAAAGGTTCCCTTACCGACATGGGTATCTTTCAAAACATACACCCCATGAAAGAAGTACAATACAACATTGATGAAAATACTCATAAACAAAAGTATATTACACAAATAGTTTAATAGTGGGTATTGAATATACCACTAAAATTAAATTGTGGAAAATGTAGCATAAATCTCCTGAGAATAAATGTGAGATGATAAATCACTTACGAAAACTCGGCAGCCTAACGACGCCAATTAAAACATCCAAAAATGGATTGATGAGATAAAATAGGGTCTCTCATCATATTAACATAAAATTTACAGCATTAGGAATATAAAATAACATCCCCAACATAACAAAGATGAGTTTAAAATAAGTGACATAATGGAGAGTACATAAAATGAGAGATATTGGATCTCTTACGAAAATTCGTTAGCCTAACGGTGCCTATCAAAACATCCAAAACTGGATTGATGAGAGAAAATATTGTCTCTAATCATATGGACATAAAAATTACAGTAATATTAATATAAAAGAACATCCCAATAATAAGAAAGATGAGCATAAAAGGAATGACATAAAAGAGTGTACTTAAAAAGAAAGAGAGGGGTAGGATCTGTTACCTCAAGTATGACTTGTCTTGTTTGTTTATTTATATTCCTGAATAATAAAAATTGGTCAATATATAATTTCTTAAAAACCTCTTTTAAATATTATTATTTATTTCATAACACATATTATAATTTTATAATAATTGGTTAATAATGTGATTTCATATTAGACGTTTTTGTCGATGTTTGGTACATGAGTCAAAAATGAACTTGTTTGAAAATGATTGTCTAGGTAGTTATAAATAAATCATCTCTAGAATAGTATTAATGATTTAAATATCATATATATCCAGTAAATATTCATTTTATACACCTCCATAACATTTGGATATAAAATGAAATGAAATACAATGTTCCTGGGGACGGTAGGTCGTACATACGCTTGAACACTACTTTCATTTCTTTCTCGTATTAATGGAATTAAAAATAATTGAGATAGGTATATATTATAATTAAAGAATAATAAATATGTTATATAGGTCATATATGTTCACTAATTTCATTATTTATACATTCCATGTATTGCATGAACGAGTCACATCACTTGAGTGGGCGATAGTCCACACTTCCTCGTATGAAATTATCGCATTTTCACAACATGAAAATCATAAATACATGTATTAAATATAAAATTCAGTATCATATAGAAAACATAAATACCATATATATCATATATATAAAATAGTGACATCATAATGGCCACCATGAAAGGTGTTAAGATAGGATTGAACAATCATCGTTTCGTGAGGCAGTAATTCGTCATCCACAGAAACAATATGTTCTTTAACCATTAGACGGAGGTGTGTGTTAGTGTAGCTGGAATAATCCTCATAAAAAATCCTAGTATATTGAAGATACTAGTGTTTTTACAAAATAAAGGAATAATGATAATTTAGGGGTTTGGAGAAGCAAAATAAAACAATAGAATACTAGGGAAGAAATTACCTTCAAATATGGTAACTCTTTTTGATTTGAGCTCAAAGGCTTTATTGGAAAGCATTATACCAAAAGTGAGGATTATAGGAGTAAGAGAGGGATCTGGAGAGGAAAAATGAGCTGAGGATGGCCGACCCAATGGCTTGAGAGGTGTGGGTAAGGAGGTAGAGGTGGGGGCCTTTTATAAGAGGAGAGGAGGGGCACTCTTGGAAAGTCTTGAAAAGTAACATTTTTATAAAATACTTTTCAGATTTTAAAGGTCCCACAAGGATATATTTCAATAATAAGATGATAAGGGTTTGAAACCCACCCATCCAATATGTTTTTGGCATTTGTAGGTCTTAGATTTTACATTATCGTTTAATTTTATTTAAATCGTTAAATAATGAGGTAATCACTGCATCATCTCGATGTCATAAGTAATTTAATTTATTTATTGTATGAAAATTTTAAAAAATATATCATGATGTAGGAAATATTTTTAGATTTATAATGAATATTTATAGTCCAAAATATGAATTGTATAACCCCATCAAATTATTTTAGTAAAACAAATCATGTTTGTGACATTTTTATTTTAACATTAAATAAAAAGATATTAATGTCATTTTCCTACCAAAGTGGCTCCATGGGGTCCCATAGTTGACCCATGGATTTTATTAGTGTTACATGAAACATCAAATATGGTTAGTACATGTTTCATGTTCATTTCATATTATTAAAACATTATTTATATCTTAAATTACACTAATTACCTCTAATCGCGTTTAAAACTTAAAAGTTACTATTAACCAAAAAAATTATTTTAATCCCATTGAACCAAATTTTAATTCTTAATGACAAAAATGTATGTCATATTTTTGAAATTCAAAAAAAATAGGTGGTAAATTATCATTTAAACAAGAAAATCAATTTTTTAGTTACCAATTAGTGGTTTCACTATTCATCAAAAATTGAAGTTTATCAGAAAAATATCAAAACATCACCCTAAGCTATATTTGATATTCCGAATTCAAAAAATGATGTCTATTTTAAAAAATTAATAAAATATAAGTTACATTAATTAATTTAATAATTAATTCCCCTTGTCAGGACAAATAGCGTGTTTTTATGAAACAATATATATCAAAAGATTGACAGTAGTTTATGTCCAATTTCAAAGTGAAATTAATTCCAACAACAAATATTGGATTAAATGGTAAAAATATATTATAATTTCACTTTAAAAACAATTGAGAAGGTAATATAATAATATAAATATATTATATTAAAATAAGTTTTAAATAAAAATGCCAGATTATTAACATATTCATTAAAAAATGAACTTTATCGTAAAAATACCAAAAATTTATGCAAAGTAATTTTGATGTCCCGATTTTAAAAAAGAATTTTATTCTATAAAATATAACACATAAAATTCTCAAAAAGTGGATTTAAAATAGTTTCTCCATCAAAAGGCGATTAATCTACCTTTTAAAGAATATTAGAATGTTTGGGCTTAAAATTGGATTCATTCACATTTTTTATAATGCCCTGGCCTTAAACATTACTTAATATTGAATTAAATAAATAATTCACATTGAAAATCTTTTCAGGTTTAGAGTTTTAGTGAATTAGGACATAACTATTACATCTCAAAAGATTACAAAGTAGACACTTCTACTAAGATTCCATAAAATAAAAACTCTTAAAAAGAAACATGTCTACTTCCATGTTTTATATAGTATGACTTTCCCTTGATCCCATCCTTGACCCTATTCCACATAAATTCCTGTGAAAAACATTTCAAAAAACTTGGGGTGAGCATAAAAATATTAGTAAGGGATACACAAAGAATGAAAACTGTTAGTTTTTCAAACATCAAGTAAACCATGTATAACTTTATCAAAGTAATCCCTTCACCTTCATGAAGTAGTAAAAACTCTTCACTGAATAAAATATCATTACATAACTTTTTGTAACCAAAGGATTACCATAAAACCCATATAAATAACACATAACATATAAAGGTAACTTGGGACATAAACATACTTAAATGGAATAACCATACGGTCAACTTCCACACATATCACTTAATGGAATAGCCATACGGCCAACTTCATTATACACTTAATGGAATAGCCATACGGCCGACATCCATACCCAATGAATTGGAGGTTATAATGTAACCACCCATCCTGGTATTCACGGCACCACCAGTCATATGGTTTATCACGTAACCACCCGTAAAATGTCCAAGTACCAATATAAAATCATAAAACATAAAACAAATATAAAGGAATGATAAAATTTCCACATTTCAATCAAATTATATTATTTAAATATATTGACATAATAGAATCCTTTATCAAAAACATTTTCAATAAAAAAATACATAAAAGAGTATAAGGTATTTATTTTATTTTAAAAAACATTACAGCTTGTTGAGGAAGCCAAAGACCAAATAATACTCGCGGCGGTGGAAAAGGTCGTTGTCACCGCGTACGTTAAAAAACATTTCTTTTTGTCGTTTAGTAAAATTATTTGTAGAAATAGATTCCATTTTTATAAAAGTAAAAGTCAAAGGGGATTATACACCATATAAAATAAAGTTGTGTATAAAACAAAATATGCCTCAATGAAAGGAGATTGAGACGAAGTCCCTTACCTTGGGTCCGACTTGACTCGATCGTTCTTTAACGTCCTGAATAATAAACATGAGTTAATTTCTATTTTATTAAGAACGTTTTTTTTGTTCATTATTCCTTTTATATCACTTATTGACATGTTATAAACATTATGTAACCATTTAAGTTAATAATGTTTGTTTTTTCGATATTTGGTTCTTAAGTCGAAAGTGGACTTCTTACAATTACAGGTTGTTCGTGTGGTCAAGGGTTCTTTATATCGAGAATGTCATTCCTGATTTGGATATCATATATATCATATATATCCCGCATATACATGTATTTATAATATTACATAATCATTTATAGGTAAGAAATGAAATGCATCGTTCATGGAGACGGTAAGCCGTACGTACGCATGAACGCTACTTTCATTTCTTTGCCATATTAAGTCAATTAAAACTAAATGAGAGGTATGTATATTTTAATTCCAGAATTATATTCGTCATTTAGATGTATCACTCATCATATATATCCATTATATACATGTACTTTTAATAGTACATTACATTTGGGGATAAGAAATGAAATGCACCGTTCATGGAGATGGTAAGCCGTACGTACGCATGAACGCTACTTTCATTTCTATATCATACTTTAATGGAAAGAAATAATAATTATATAGAGGTATATTATAATTCCAGTATAACATTATATATAATAACTTTTAATCCATCCTTTATACACCCCACATATGGCATTAACGAACTTTGAGGGGGCGGTAGTCCGCACTTCCTTAAATGAAGATATCGCGTTTACCCATAATGGAAACCATAAAGGTATACCCAAAATAAAAAATACAGAAGCATAAGGAATACATAAACATAATATATATCATATATAAATATAGTTTCATCTTAATGTCCACCTTTGAAGGTGTTAAAATAATGTTGAACAATCATCGTTTTGGGAGGCAGAAATTCGCCATCCACGAAAACAGTATGTTCTTTAACCATTAAATGTAGGTGTGTGTAAGTGTAGCTAGAATACTTATTATAACAACATCATAGTAAATTGAGGATACTGTATTTTTTACAAAATAAATGAATAAAAAGAGTTTAGGGAGTTGGAGAAGCAAAATAAAACAAAAGGACTCAAAAGAAAACATTACCTTAAAATGGGGTAACTCTCTTAGATTTGACCTCAAAGGATTCCATGGGAAGACTTCTGCCCAATGTGAGGCTTAAAGGAGTAATATAGGGATGTGGAGAGCCAAAATGGACAGGGTTTGGCTGAGCCAATGTCTTTGGGAGTGTGTGTAAAGAGGTAGAGTTGGGGGCTTTTTAAAAGAGGAGAGGAGGGGCAGTCTTGGAAGGTAAAGAAAAGTCACTTTATTTTAAAATGGTATTTGGATTTAAAAGGTCCCACATTGATGGGTTTTGAGGATAAGGTGATAGGGGTTCTAAATCCACCAATCCAATAGGTTTTGGACATGTTTAGGTCTTATATTTTACATTATCTTTCCATTTTATTTTAATAGTTAAATAATGAGGTCATCGCTGGATCATCATTATGTCATAAATAATTTAATTGATTTAATGTCTAAAAATTATAAAAAAAATACTATGATGTAGGAAATATTTTTATATTTTTAATGAATATTTATAGTCAAAAATATGACTTGTATAACCCCATGTAAAAATTGTTTTAGTTAAACATCTCATGTATGTGTCATTTTTACTTTAACATTAAATAAAATGTTATTTATGTCATTTCCCAACCAAAGTGTCTCCATGGGGTCCCCAAGTTGACCAATGGCTTCTATTGGTCGGCCATGACACCTCCAATATGTGTAGGACATGTGTCAAGGTATTTTCATTTTATTATAATATCATTTTTTCCATAAATTGCACTAATTACCTCTAATCGCGATTAAGAACTTAAAAGATACTATTCACCAAAAAATTATTTTAATCTCATTGAACTACATTTTTCTTCTTATTGACAACGATTTATATCGAATTTTTGAAATTCAAAACACAGAAGTGGTAAAATTTCATTTAAACGAAAAATCAGTTTTTATAAGTACCACTTAGTGGTTTCACTATTCATCAAAAATCGATGTTTTTCAGAAAAATACCAAAACATCACCCTAAGCTATATTTGATATTCAGAATTCAAAAATGAATTCCATTTTAAAAAATTCACAACATATATGTTTCATTAATTAATTTAATAATTAATTCCCACTGTTAGAGCAAATAGCGTGTTTTTATGAAACAATAAGTATCAAAAGATTGACACTAGTTTAAGTGCAATTTCAAAGTGAAATTAATTCCAACGACCACTATTGGATTTAATGGTAAAAATATATTCTAATTTCACTTTAAAACCAATTCAAATGATAATCTATTCATCTTAATAAATTATATTAAAAATATGTTTTTAATTAAAATACATCATTTTACACTATTCATTAAAAAATGAACTTTATCGGAAAGATACCAAAAATTTACACAAAGTAAATTTTGATGTCCTGATTCTAAAGAAGAGTTATATTTGGTCCAATAGAATTTATTAGATTGGTCAAAACTATATTTAATGATGGTTCTCCATCAAAAGGTGATAAGTGATCCTTTAGTGAAAATTAGGGTATAAATGCCTAAAATTGAAGTCTTTCTGTATTTTAGGCCTTTATATTTTATTAGATAAATGTAAAAACATTTAAAAAAACATATATAATCATATTTTAGTTATTTATATTCATTCTCGCCAATATAACGGCTACATGATAACTACCATTTAAAATAATATTATTATATTACTAATAAGCAACGTAAGTTTTCAAAGGAACACATCATTGAGTATCGGGTACGCTATCGAACATAACAACCCCTTTAAAGTAAAATAAATATTTAATTTGTAAATATAAATAAATAAAAAAATGTTTCATTCATTATTTACCTGGGATGTAACATCCTTCCCCCCTTTTGGGAATTGCGTCCTCGTAATTTTATTCACTTATCAAAATAAGTGGGGGTATTTATCCCTCATAGCATTTTCAGATTCCCACGTTGCCACTTCAACAATATGGTTTTTCCACAAAACCTTTACCTGGTGAATTAAATTATTTCGCAACACTTTCTCTCTTCGGTCAAGAATCTGGACCGATTGTTATTCATAAGAGAGATTCTCTTCCAACTGAACTACCTCTGGGCTCCAAACATGAGATGAATCTGGCATATACTTCCTCAACATCGAAACATGAAAAACATTGTGTACCTGAGATAAACTCGGAGGTAAAGCCACCCGGTATGCAACTGATCCAACACTCTCCAGAATTTCATATGGTCCAATGTACCTTGGACATAGCTTTCCTTTCTTACCAAATCTCATCACACTTTTCAATGGAGAAACCTTGAGAAAAACCTGATCACCTACCTCAAAAGATATATCCTTCCTCCGGTTATCTGCATAACTTTTCTATCTACTTTGAGCTTTTTTCATGTGTTTTAGAATCAACTGAACTTTTTCTACCATTTATTCTACCAATTATGGTCCCATCAGCTTCCTTTCACCCACTTCATCCCAAAATGCTGGAGTTCGACACCGCTTCCCATATAATGCCTCAAATGGTGCCATCTGTATACTGGAATGAAAACTATTATTATATGAAAACTCAACAAAAGAAAGATGTTGTTCCCAACTTCCTTGATAATCCATCGAACAAGCTCATAGCATATCCTCTAAAGTCTGAATTATTTGTTCTGACTTCCCATCTGATTGAGGATGAAAAGCTGTACTAAAATTTAATTTAGTACCCAATGACTTCTGAAGGCCTTTCCAAAAGTTAGAAGTAAACCTAGGATCACGGTTAGATACAATGGAGAGAGAAATCCATGTAACCTGACTATCTCCTTATGATAGAAATGGGAATTTTGATCTAGGGAAAAATTATCTCGTATAGGAAGGAAATGAGTAGATTTAGTCAAGCGATCAACAATAACCCAGATTGCATTATTACCTTGAGATGTCTTCAGTAATCCCACAAAAAAGTCCATGGATATATTCTCCCATTTCCACTCTGGCACTGGTAGAGGCTGAATCATCCCTTTCAGTAACTGCCGCTCTGCTTTAACCTGATGACAAGGCAAACACTTCACAATAAAATCAGAAATATCTCTTTTCATTCCATCCCACCAGTAATACTCCCACAGTTCTCTTTACATCTTAGTATTGCCAGGATGAACTGAAAACGGGGAACTATGAGCCTCACATAAAAACTCATTCCTCAACTATGAATCACATGGAACACATAATCTCTTCCCAAACCTCAAAACATAATCACTATCAATGTTGAATTCAGGCAACTTATCTTTCTGAACCATCTCTACCTTTTTCTCCAACTCACTGTCTTGCTTCTGTGCTTGCTTGATTCTGTCTGATAGAGAAGATCTCACTGATACCTGAAACAAAACGGAAGGACATCCTGCACCAACAACTTCTATGCCAAAGATCATCAAATCAAAAACCAATGTATCTCATTCCAAACGTATCATGGTTAATGATGCATTACTTTTTCGACTCAATGAATCAGCCACATTATTTGATTTTCCCGGATGGTAGTGAATTGTACAATCATAATCCTTGATTAATTCCAGCCATCTTCTCTGTCTCATGTTCAATTATTTCTGAGTGAATATATACTTTAAACTTTTGTGATCAGTATATATTTCACACTTTACTCCATACAAATGATGCCTCAAAATATTTAAAGAAAAAAAACAGCAGCTAATTCCAAATCATGTGTAGGGTAATTTTCCGCATGATTTTTCAACTGACGTGAAGCATAAGAAATTACCAGATCATTCTACATAAGGACACAACCAAGTCCCTTCAATGAAGAATCACTTTATATAACAAACTCACCATTCTTGGAAGGAAGTTCCAAAACTAGAGCATTCACCAATCTTCTCTTCAACTCCTAAAAACAATCATCACATTATTTTGTCCAGATGAACTTAACACCCTTACGTGTTAGCCTAGTCATTGGACTAGATAACCATGAAAAATTTTCAACAAACCATCGATAGCAACCTGACAAACCATGAAAACTACGGATCTTGGTTACATTTGTGGGTCTTGGCTATTCTTCAACAACTTTTGTTTTAGCAGGATCAACAGTAATGCCATCTTTTGAAACAATGTGACCCAGGAAAGAAATCTGTTGTAACCAAAACTCACACTTGCTGAATTTTCCATATAGTTTCTTTTCATTTATGGTTTGAATGATAACCCTTAAATGACTTTCATGCTCCTCCATACTTTTAGAAAACACCAAAATATCATCAATAAAAACAACCAGAATTTTTCAAATGAGTCAACTGATCCATCACTGCAACAAACTATTTAGTTATGATTCTAACCTTCTCAGGATACTGATTTGAAATGTCATTTCCCTCTGTATGCCTTCCCAGAAAAGCAGTTATATTTTCTCTATGAAAAACCATTCTTAACACAGAAATATCTTAAGAGAAACAACATGGTAATCTTTAAATGCTATATCATTTCAATCATACGATAAATTAACTTATAATTTTACAAATTTCTAACTCTTAAAGTTGTCTAAACCGACCGTTGATACCAACTATAAGGTCCCGGACTTAAACATTACTTAATATTGAATTAAATGAATAATTCACATTGAGGATATTTTCAGGTTTAGAGTTTTAGAGAATTAAGACATAACTATTACATCACAAAAGATTACAAAGTATACACTTCTACTAAGATTCCATAAAATAAAAACTCTTAAAAAGAAACATGTTTAGTTAAATGTTTTATATAGAATGACTTTCCCTTGATCCCATCCTTGACCCTATTCCACATTATGTCCTTTGAAAAACATTTCAAAAAACTTGGGGTGAGCATAAAAAGCTCAGTAAGGGATACACAAAGAATGAAAACTGTTAGTTATTCAAACATAAAGTAAACCATGTATAACATTATCAAAATAATACCTTCACCTTCATGAAGTATTAAAAACTCTTCACTGAATAAAATATCATTACTTACCTTTTTTAACTGAAGGATTACCATAAAACCCATATAAATAACACATATCATATAAAGGTAACTTAGGACATAAACATAGTTAAGTGGAATAACCATACGGTCAACTTCCACACATATCACTTAATGGAATAGCCATACGGCCAACTTCCATACATACTTAATGGAATAGCCATACAGCCGACTTTCATACCCATTGCATTGGAGGTTATAACGTAACCACCCGTCCTATTATTCACAGCACCACCCGTTATATGGTTTATCACATAACCACCCGTCAAATGTCCAAGTACCAATATAAAATCATAAAACATAAAACCAATATAATGGAATGATAAAATTTCCACATTTCAATCACAATATATAATTTAAATATATTGACATAATAGAATCCTTTATCAAAACCATTTTTCAATACCAAAATACATAAAAGAGTATATGGTATTTATTTTATTTTAAAAAACATTACGGCTTGTTGAGAAGCCAAAGACCAAATAATTCTCGCGGTGGCGGAAAAGGTCGTTGTCACCGCGTACGTTAAAAATAACATTTCTTTTTGTCGTTTAGTAAAATGATTCGTAGAAAAAGATTCATTTTTTATAAAAGTAAAAGTCAAAGGGTATTATACATTGTATAAAATAATGTTCTGTATAAAATCAAATATGCCTCAATGAAAGGGATTGAGACGAAGTCCCTTACCTCGGGTCCGACTTGACTCAATCGTTCTTTAACGTCCTGAATAATAAACTTGAGTAAATTTATATTTTCATAAGAACATTTTTCAAGTTCATTATTCCTTTTATATCACTTATTTCCATTTTTAAACATTATTTAACTATTTAAGTTAATAATTTTTGTTTTGTCGATATTTGGTTCTTAAGTCGAAAGTGGACTTCTAACAATTACATGTTGATCGTGTGGTCAATGGTTCTTTATGTCCAGAATGAAATTCCTGATTTGGGTATCATATATATCATATATATCCAGAATATACATGTATTTATAATATTACCTAATCATTTATAGGTAAGAAATGAAATGCATCGTTCATGGAGACAGTAAGTCGTACGTACGCATGATAACTACTTTCATTTCTTTGCCATATTAATGGAATTAAAACTAAATGAGAGGAATTTATATTTTAATTCCATAATTATATTCATCATTTATATGTATCACTCATTATATATATTCATTATATATATGTACTTTTAATAGTACATTACATTTGGGGATAAGAAATGAAATGCACCGTTCATGGAGACGGTAAGCCGTACGTACGCATGAACGCTACTTTCATTTCTATCTCATACTATAATGGAAAGAAATAATAATGATATAGAGGTATATTATAATTCCATTATAACATCATATATAATAACTTTAAATCCATCTTTTATACGTCCCACATATGGCATTAACAAATCCCATCACTTTGAGGGGGCGGTAGTCCGCACTTCCTTAAATGAAGATATCGTGTTTACCCAAAATGGAAACCATAAAGGTATGCCCAAAATGAAAAATACAAAATCTTAAGGAAAAAATAAACATATTATATATCATATATAAATATAGTGTCATCATAATGGCCACCTTTGAAGGTGTTAAAATAATGTTGAACAAAAATCATTTCGGGAGGCCGAAATTCGCCATCCACGGAAACAGTATGTTCATTAACCATTAGATGTAGGTGTGTGTAAGTGTATCTTTAATACTTTTTATAACAAAATCCTATTAAATTTAGGATACTGGATTTGTTACAAAAGAAAATAATATAAAGAGTTTAGGTGGTTGGAGAAGCAAAATAAAACAAAAGGACACAAAAGAAGACATTACCTTAAAATCAGGTAACCCTCTTATATTTCAGCTCAAAGGCTTCCTTGGGAAGACTTCTCCCCAATGTGAGTCTTCAAGGGGTAAGAGAGGGATTTGGAGAGACAAAATGGGAAGGTTTTGGCCGAGACAAAGGCTTTGGGAGTGTGTGTAAAGAGGTAGAGGTGGGGGCCTTTTTATAAGAGGAGAGGAGGGGCACTCTTGGAAGGTAAAGAAAAATCACTTTATTTTAAAATGGTATTTGGATTTAAAATGTCCCACATTTATGTGTTTCAAGGATAGGGTGATGAGGGTTCTAAATCCACCCATCCAATAGGTTTTGGCCATGTGTAGGTCTTATATTTTACATTATCTTTCCATTCTATTTTAATCGTTAAATAATGAGGTCATCGACGCATCATCATTAAGTCATAAATAATATAATTTATTTAATGTCTAAAAATTATAAAAAAATATGATGATGTAGGAAATATTTTTATACTTCTAATTAATATTTATAGTAAAAAAATCTGACTTATATAACCCCATGTAAAAATTGTTTTAGTAAAACATCTCAAGTGTGTGTCATTTTTACTTTAACATTAAATAAAAAGTTATTTATGTCATTTCCCAACCGAAGTGTCTCCATGGGGTCCCCAAGTTGACCCATTTCTTGTCTTGGTCGGCCATGACACATCCAATTAGGGTAGGACATGTTTCAAGGTAATTTCATTTTATTATAATATCATGTTTGCCTTAAATTGCACTAATTACCTCTAATCGTGATTAAGAACTTAAAAGATACTATTCACCAAAAAATTATTTTAATCTCATTGAACCACATTTAACTTATTAATGACAACAATTTATGTTGTATTTTTTAAATTCAAAACACAAAAGTGGTAAAATTTCATTTAAATGAAAAATCAGTTTTTATAAGTACCACTTAGTGGTTTCACTATTCATCAAAAATTGATGTTTTTCAGAATAATACCAAAACTTCACCCTAAGCTATATTTGATATTAAGAATTCAAAAATGAAGTCCATTTTAAAAAATTCACAACATATAAGTTTCATTAATTAATTTAATAATTAATTCCAGCTGTCAGAGCAAATAGCATGTTTTTATGAAACAATAAGTATCAAAAGATTGACACTAGTTTATGTCGTATTTCAAAGTGAAATTAATTCCAATTACCACAATTGGATTTAATGGTAAAAATTTAATCAAATTTTTCTTTAAAACCAATTCAAAAGATAATATAATCATCTTAATAAATTATATTAAAAAGAGTTTTTGAATTAAAATACAACATTTTACACTATTCATTAAAAATGAACTTTATCAGAAAGATACCAAAAGTTTACACAAAGTAAATTTTGATGTCCCGATTCTAAAGAAGAGTTATATTTCGTCCAATAGAATTTTTAATATTGATCAAAACTATATTTAATGACGGTTCTCCATCAAAAGGTAATAAGTGAACCTTTAGTGAAAATTAGGGTATAAATTCCTAAAATTGAATTCTTTCCGTATTTTAAGCCTTTATCTTTTATTGGATAAATGTAAAAACATTTAAAAAACCTATATAATCATATTTTAGTTATTTCTATCCATTCCCGCCAATATAACAGTTACATGTTAACTACCATTTAAAATAATATTATTATATTACTAGTGTGCAACGTAAGTTGTCAAAGGAACTCATCATTGAGTATCGGGTACGCTATCGAATATAACAACCCCTTTAAAGTAAAATTAATATTTAATTCGTAATAATTAATAAATATGAAAATGTTTTATTCATTATTTACCTAGGATGTTACATTTTTAATCCTCTAACATTTATTGTAAAAAGTAAAAATATTTGACAATAATATATAATAATTTTGTTGTTAGTTATGTTGATTTAGGCCATTACAACGACTAGCTTTTAACTACCATTTAAAATAAAATTATTTTATTAATAGAGTGAAATGAAAGATTTCAAAGGAACTCATTTTTGCGTATTGGGTAAGCCATCGAGCATAGAGTTTCCTTTAAATTAATTTTAACATTTTAATCATAAATAGGGATAATTATAAAAATGTCATATGATTTTTTTTCTCAGGGTGTTACAAAGGGAATGCTGGGTGAGCATAAAAATAATATTCTACATTCCATCTCCCATATAATTGGTTATCTCATGTAGAAAATAATTTGATTTTCCATCAAATTCATTGTTAGCATGATGTATTCTAGTTCAATCAATTAACTAAAAAAATATAATACTGATGCAAAAAAAATCATAGTGATCTGTTAGATAATCATGAGTTATAATGTATAGGATTTCTAAATCATGAAATATTATTCTCAATCTATGGAACATTATCTTTAATCTAATTAATCAATGTAAATTATAATAACATTATGATTTTATAATATAATTGAAATTTTCCCCAAGTTTACCACAATTTTTTTAACACAAATCATTAATTATTATGTAATATATTATCTGATATGAACTATTAGAGCCTGATATTTACATATATAAATCAGCCATAATTTTATTTAAAATTGTAATATAGAAAATAATTATCCATTCCATAACTATTATGTTTTCCCTTTGTACACTGGATGTAAAATCCAAATATTTCATTAAATAACATGAATATATTCGATAAAATTCATTTTATAAAGTAAATTTCATAGTCACACACTATATAACTCCAGTTTTTTAAAAAATGGATAGGAATAATAATAAAGGGTGGGCTTATATTTCAAATATGGGTAAACTTGAGAGTTATCAATTGATGGTCACATAAACTCATAAGATATGAATAAAATCATGATATGCTGATTCTAAATTATAAATATTCCACCCAATATTCCTTGGATAATAAATAATATTAATTATATAAAACATTAAATTTTCTAAATACAAGAATCATTAGAGTGATAAAACATCAGAAACCCATCAAGTAATATATGGTAAAGTCATAATAATGGTTCAAAATCATCGGACCATAATGGGAAAAAATCAGTTTGTATGTCTATGATAACTATTATGACAATAAAATCATAGTGGATATACAATTGATACCTGCCTCTAATATAATAATTGAATATACGTGATCTCATTTTTCCTATAATGGATCACGAATTTTGTATTGTTACACATATTTTGTGAATAACCTTGAATTTTATGCCATAATTATCTCATAAGATATAAATTATTTCCCAAGAAAATATATGGATATGTAATTATATTCCAACTAGTAATGTAATGAAATTAATACACATTTGTTGCATGATATCATAAAACATTCATATTTTTATCGTATCATAACCCAACTGAAAAATGGGTTTCATAAAATCCTTGTAGAATAACCAATGGAAAAATGGGTTTCATTAACATGTAATCATTAAAATCATAAACCATTGATAGAACATAAAAGGGAGATATCATTGGTTGTTAAACATAGTAAAGATTAATTTATATAATGGAATTTATCATATCTAAATATTTATTTAAAATACCACAATAATTTTTCTTGAGAATGAAAAATTTTCATTTTGATGTTAATTCCTAGAAATATAATTTTTTTAAAATTTTTGGGAATATATTCATTTATAAACATGGAAAAAAGTTAATGGATAATACATGCATTATATTTTCAGGGCTAAAATAATGTTTTTCCAACACATATTTGTCAAAACTATGATTCCTTTCACATTTATATTAAAAATAAAAAATTACCCTGTTTTAAAATGGAAAGAAGATAAATTTTAACCAATTATTAAATAATTTAATCATGTATGAAATGAAATATAAAAACTCCTTTTATAATAAGAAAAACATTCATGAAATCATATTTATTTTAAAATTGAGATTGAATAAAATGATTATAAACCCTATACTAAAATATTTTCAGGGATCATAAAAAATTTGATTAATAATTATTTTTAATTAAACTGATAAAAATTAAATGATAGCATGAATTACATAGTATTAAAATTAGGATAATAGAAGTGAAAATTATGTTCTATATAATGATTATAGGATTTTATCAATAATATATCCAAGCATAAACAATCCATTGTAAAATAGTTTTTATATTTAAATCCCTTACATGGTGTCTCATCAGGATTCATAAATATTTGAACCTACAAAATTATAAATATATATTTTTTATAAATAAATTACTTATATATATATATATATCATAAATATATGATTCAATTACAATATCATATAAACTTTTTATTAACAATTTATAATAAAAATCACTATCCTATGTGAAACATATATCATTTTTCTTGCATGATTTAGTTTGGAAGTCCTAGTCCTTGTATATTTCTCATGGTTTTGTAGTTTATAGATAGTTAATAATGATAAAACTATTATAATTATTTATATTATATATAAATATATATATTGGGAACCACAATTTATAGGTATATAAAAATATAGTACACTATTCATAGAGATGGTAAGTTGTCCATATTATTGAAGGATATTTTTACTTTTTGGTAGACAGAATGAAATAAAGGTAGATAATAACTCACAACTACATAAGTACTATCATATAATATATATAATATATATTAATTATATTTATGAATATAATAACATTTTTAATTAAAAAATAAAAAACTAATCACATTTCATCATGGATATATTTGTACACACATACAGATGAGAAAAATTAGTGATGTCTAATGAAATAGATGGTCAAAATGGAAGATTATACATTATTATTATATAGTTTTAATTATGTCACTAATTTAATTTATAGAAATTTAACACATCAAAATATCCTTCCCTAAATGATATTGATGTAAAATTAATTCTATCATGATGTGGAGATGATAAGAACTACATATACATGACCGATAATTTCACTCCCCATTAAATGGAAATATGATGAATGAAGGTTTTTTATTAAAAAGATAATATATCAAGATAAAAAATATTAATTTAATATGAATAACACAGATTTAAATTATGTATTTATTGAATCAAATTTACTAGGCTGAGGAAGGATGATTACCTCTCTTTCAATGGGCCTCCTTTGGATCCTTTTATATATCCCATTATAATGGTATTTTAATAAGAAAATAACCTCTAAATCATGTATTAGGTAATAATGAAGATATATTTTTAGGTATTAGTTGATATGTAAGACACAATGTTGTTTAATGAAGAGAATATAGGAGTGACCTTATATAAGTGATGGTAGGGGAAGTCTTGGAGTTGTTATAAATGATTAAAATATAATAAAATAATTCCTAATACAAAAGTAAAAAAATGGATTGATATTTAATGTTAATGTAGTATTGTTTGATATCCAAAATGATAATAAAATTTGGACAGGATTATGTAGTGTTTTAAACCTTATCTTTTGGATTAATTTATTAGTTGACATATTTTAATCCAAAACACATTAAAAAAATATTGAATCATAACATCCTATTGTTATACATATAATGTAACAATTTTCTCAAAAATCAAATGATATGTTATTATAGAGAATTAATTATCATTTTATCATGTTTAAATGATTTATCGTGGTTTTGAATAATTTTATTAAATATTATTACTTCATACAATATTATTACTTTCATTTTGACAATATTCACTTAATTTTAGTTGATCAAATCAATAATGAAATTGAATTATAGTAAAAAACTAAATAATATCTATAAATTATTATATCAATATATAATATTAAATGAACAAAATTAATTCAAAATTTATATTAATTAATATTTATAAATTTGTTTATTTTATTTTTTAAATGATTATTAAATACCCATTCAGTGTCCAATAATTACTATTCTATAAATATTCAGCCATAAATTTTTTAAAAAAATATCATGATAAATAATTTTAATTTACATTTATTATAGTTATTTCATTCTTAAAATTATCAATTTTAAATCACATCATAAACTTTTAGAAACTTTATTGTCAATTGATTGACATTTTTTATTTAAGATTTTATTAAATTAATATTATAGTGATAGCCCAAATGGCCTGAAGGCCTTCATTTTTATTGATATTTGATTACCCCCATTTCAAGGGATAAGGGGACCCTTTATAATGATTGTAGGTTTAGAGATTACAAGAGATATAGGCTTAGGAGTTAACATGACCTGAATGTCATAGAGAATTCAACCAGACTATCTATAAGTAACAACCCCTCCCCAGCATCTGTGTCATGATAGTAGCTCTCAACATTTTCATGCCACTATGGCTAGGTTTTCTATACTAGCATAGGCTGGTTTTTATGTAATAACCATACCCTCTAATTCTGAAAATCCATTTTGCTCTTCTCTAGGTAGTGCACCTGCTCTGAACACTCTTCTGGGGCTGGTCCTTTTTTGTAGTGTGTATGGGGCAACTAAATAAGAACCGAAGGCCTTGAGGTGGACCAAGGGCCATAAAGGTGGCCCGAAATCCCTACTGGCTCGAAGGCCTAGGTGGCCCAAACGACTTAAGGAATCAAAGCCCAAACCTGTGGTCCAAGGTGAATAGTTCCAGCTGCTACAATACTGAACAATAACTTCTACAGTAACTTCTATTGTGACTGCTATAGTACCTGCACAATGTACAGTTCTGCTATAGTACATGTACAATGTACAGTACTGCTACAGTGCCAGCTACAATACTGCTATATTAACCTGCAAATATACCTCTACCTGGTTTTGAACCTGGGTCTTGTGTAGGCACTTATGTATACCTCACCAACTGGGTTGAGGCTCATGTGCATAATAAAAGATATTAGGAACCATGTTGACATATATTAAGTATTTGTACCAAAATTGATGAACTCATATAATATAATTTGACAGTATAAACATTTATTGAAGTTTTCTTGAATTATCACAATGTTTTAGCCATAGTTTAGACATTTTACCCTTACATAGATGAAAATCATTTACAATGGTCATTAATATAATTTTCCAAAAAAAATGGATAAAATGTAAAAATTATGTCACTACTAATTAAAAATATGTAATATAGTTTTAATTATTATTTTTATATAATTTTATGGAAATAAGTAAATTGAAATAAGAAAATTAAACAAAATATAGTTTTTTTCTATAGAAAACTACAATTTAAATTAAAAATTGATTTTATAAAAAAATAAACTATAAAATTATTCCAATGAAAATAATTTTGTAATTAGTAATTTAAAACTAGTAATTTTATAGTTAAGCCAATTTATAAGAAAATTTTTTATTTATAAATGAATGAATAAAAAATATTATTTTTATAAATAATTTTACTTTTTACCATTAATGATAATGTCAATCAATAAAGATTAACCCAAAAAATAAAACCATTAATAATTTTGATATTATTATTTATAAAATTTTATTACATTTATAAGTTAATTATTATAAATTTTTTTGAAATGTATTTTACATTCGATCATACAATGAAATAAAAAAATTGATAAATTTTATTTTATAAAATATAATGAATATTCAAAACATATAATATTATTATCTAAAACTATTATAAATTTTATTTAAAACAACTATTATAATTTTTCAACACAATTTATGGTCAATTTAATAATATTATAATATATTATTATTTATTTAGCCTCAGGGATTCATGTATCAAAAGATATTGATGAAATTAAATGTATTGGTATTTTATTAAATTCATGTATGTTTTACCTAATAAACCATTACTCTATGATACAATACATTATTATCTATATTTATAAATATAATTTGTAACTATAGAGTCCTTTCAACCTAATGATCATTGGATATATTGAAATTTTATTGGCGATCATCGGAGAAATAAGGTCATCGTTAAGAATAAATACATACTACGCATGATCGATGCACACATCGAGCAACTATAGTTAATAATGTGGGTCAAGTCAATCAATCATAATATTTATGATCACCAGTTATGAGTTTATTGGGTGGATAACTCAAATACATATTTTATGTGTAACTATTGATATTAAATCATTTTAGGGATACCCTTTTCCTTGAAAAATATCATCCATATGGTCATGGTCCCCATGAATATAGTTTTTAATTACATACATAACTTAATTTATAGCATTATTCATCAATTAAATTTATATCAATTTATATATAACATATGACAATGTTTATCTTCTTATAATTCTTACTAACCATCTTATAGTGCTGTAGTTGAATGGTATTCATTAAATGTGATAGTTGGGAACTCAAGATGTAAAATTCATAGTTAATAAAAAGAAATAGGTATCATTAATCATAGAATATGTTAATATTGAGTGTGTGAATAAATAATTTAAGAAAAAAGTATTTTATTTTGTTTAGAGATTATTTTTCTAGTTAGTTGTCACAATATATTTATGTATAAATTTCAAGGATTACAACTCACATGAATTCTCTTACATGAAAAGGGCATCTCATTTTTTTCTATTTTATGTCAGAGTTTATTTATAGAGGTAAATAATATATTTCTATATAAATTATTATGAGTTCTTAGATGAATGAATTGAGTATATGTTGTTTTTCAATTCCTCTAGTAAATTTTTTTGGGTTGATTGATTATTTAATCACAATCCTTAATTTAATTATAATCTATAGTACGAAGAATTAAAAATAAAAACAACATGATATATGTGTTAAAAATATTGATTTTTGGGTTTTACATAATTTAATTGATACATTTATTTCTTAATGATTATTTTGTAGTGTAGAATAAATATAAGGACCACGGATTCATATTCATAAAGGGGTAAATTATCTTGAGGAAGTGATATGTATGGTATATCTTACAGGGTAATGCTATTAACATTGTTTATAGGATCTGAAATAAATTTTTTTCCAATACTAATGGTTGGAAATATGATGCATAGTTGATAAATGAGGTTTATGAGTAGTAGTATGTGCTGAAATATACCTTATAGTAAGATAGGGAAGTTAACACTCTTCGATAAATGTGTTTTTCCTTCCTTTTTTACCACACATGAGAGAATTATAGATGGGATACATAATTATGAGGACCATTAAGAAGAGATATAAATGGGTGATGTCGCATATCATTTCTAAAATGGTGTGGAGCATGGAATTTAATTTCACAGATGAAAAATGGTAATATTAACAATGTGTAGAGAGGTCATAAAGGTATTTCATACATCCTATATAATAGTACATTAATGTGTTAATAATATGTATCTAGATCACATGTTTTAATTTTTATGAGATACTATTGAGAAAATTATTGCATTTTTTATCTCAATACTCCTCACTATTCAGTAGGTGATTACGAAAAAACATTTTATATTGGGGTTAGATCAAACCCCAGACATTCTACAATAGAAGTGGGTTGGAATATCAATGGAATTACTGATATAAAATATATGTACTTTTTTTGGAATAAATGTGTTTTATTTATATTTCTTATATCAATTATTATTTTGATGGGGTTTTCTTCCCAATATACTCTCTTAAAGGGTTTCATTGCGTAGAATCCAATAAATACAGGTTAAAAAGTTTAGGGATCTTGTGTACAAAATTATAAGCATGACACAAGGAATAGAGGTTGGGATGGAAATTATTAGAGTATAGAGTTAGTGCATTTGTATATTTTTTTGTGGAATGACATGAATTTACACAGGGTGATGTATGGGCCTCATGTATTTCATTTATCCCTAATATGGAGGATGAAAACATTACACAATATGTAATACAAGGTATACCATATTTCATGTAATGCATAATATTAGATGGTGTTATTAATATATGAAGACCATATATCCCAAGGCAATACTTTTTGACGTGATCCTCAATTGGATGATATAGATGATAAATTTTATTGGAAAAATTTGATAAGCGATGAATTGTACTTAAATAGTAATGATTGTTGTGATATTGGGCTGATTGATAGTGATTGATATTATGGTGGGAATGTGTGGATTATAGTGATGAGAACATAGATACAACCTATATTTACCATGTTACGAGTTACAATTATTATGTAAACCCTATAGGAAAAGCATATAATATGATGGGATATTGTTGATTCCTTGAGGGAGTCCCTGAGAAAAATACCTTCACTAAAAATTAGATATGTTTTCATCAAAATTTTTGATTTGGGAAAGATTATATAATATCCTAAAAATTGTTCCATGAAGAATATATTTTTACATAATACTATATCATCATAGGTGACTGGTATGGTTAAATTGGAAAATTAGTGTTTACAACATCAAGTAGTAGATGAATAAGTTTGGATGAGAAGATTATTGAATCCAAATATTTTTAATTTAATTTTCCATGTACAAAAAGAATATGTTTAATTGATAGCTTCATATATAGGGTAACTAAAAAATATCATGATACATGAAAATAAAATAAAATATTAGTATTTGAGATAAAAATTAATATATAATGTAAGTATGAAACATCATTCAGAATACCATTGTGAGGAATACATCCAGAGGCCAAGGAAAAAATCACAAAAATAAAATATTAATCATTGTGATTTCCCATGAAGATCATAACACCGATTATAAATATTTGTATAAAGATATTAAATAGAAATATAATATACATGCTGATAGAGTAAAATATAAACGTTGAATGAATTTAGTGCTATCATTAAGGATATATATTGGAATTACATATAAATATTATAAATGTAGCAATTAGAAACATGGACCTTTGATGTATGATTGATTTATATATGGATATTCGTTATATGTTAATGGGAAATACTGAAATTTTTATTTGGATCATTTTGTATGATTTTTTTAATTTCGAATAATTATAACACCTCGATATTTTTATGTAATATTTCCCTTTAATTAATTTTATTTCTTTAATATCTTGCATCACATACAACTACGATTTTATTTAAATTAAAAACTTATTTTAAAAAATGTAATTTTAAATTGTTGTTTTTTTCAAATATTTTTCACTTACATTAAAATTATATTATTCCATTTATATGAACAAAATTAGAAAAAATAAACATTTTTTTTATTATCATATGGTTAAAATTTTGAATATAGGCTATGTTTGTTTTTGGGCAATATTAATAGCACCATTGGTAAAATTTATCACATTGGTAAAGGTTAAATCAGGGTAATATAGATTAAAAAAATGTATAAAGCCATAATTGTACATTATAATTATTATTTTATGGAGTGAATTTTACCCTTATCACAATAGTATATAATTTTATATATTTTATTGAATTATTTCAATGAAAATATTATAAATACTATTAAAATCAATCAAAATTTCAAAATTTATGTAGTTTCCCAAAGCTTAATGTACATATACATTAATTTACTTTTTCAGAATACTTAATACATAACAAAAACAGACACCAAAGGACCGTAATAGTTTAATGCCTTTAGAAACTTGGAAAATAATCTTCTAATCTTGGTGAAAGATCTTCAACATCACCAATTAAGATCTTCCCCTTTTGTTTTCTTACCTAAAACCTTTCTTTATATCCTGGGGAAAAGAAAACATAAAAAGGGTGAGCTCAAATGCTCAGTAAGGTTAAACATAGAGAACATAAAACAATACATTAACATTTGAATGAAAAAACATGAACATAAAATATAAACATCAAAATATTGAGCATAGACATAAATAATGGAAGTGCATAAGGAATATATCATAATGGAACCTCAATAATGATAAAATATCATTGGAATAAAAAATGTAATTGTGGAAAACCATAATTCAAATTATATGATTTCCATAGTAGCTAAGGCATTGCTTCCAAGACCATCTTAGTGGACAAATTCCCTTTCTGAATCGAGTTCACTCTATATTCCAGTCCTGTAACACTAAACCAGATTCACTTAACATTCTATCCATGTCTATCTCTTGAGATAATAATCATCACCAAAATAATTGGAGGGAGATATAGGTCCCATCCATCTCATATTGAAAGCATTCTTACATTTTCCACAAAATAATCATACATAATTCATCATAACCCAAAGAAGAAAATGTATTTCATAAACATAATCCCATCAAAATGTAATCCATATAAAACAAATGGATATCATTTCATCACATGAAGAATCAAACCATTTAAATAACATATACACTATACTTGAAACATAATCATACTAAATTATGTCATCTTAGATGGAAAATATTTTTAATAAAACACATGAAATGAATTCTTGAGGAAAATATCATTTCATTTTCAATAATCGTTTTCATGTCAAAAAATTCCATGAAATTTTAGAAGAAGAGGATTTTTTTGAAAATAATCATGAAATATTTTGAACTAATCTTCATGAAAATAAGGCTTTATTAAAATGTAAAAAATATGTTCATGCCGTATAAGTTAAAAAAACATTCTCCTCATACTTTTGTCAGAAAAGTCAAAAAGTACCTCATATGGTAAACAAAAGAAAGATTCCTTACATACCATATAGTGAAAGTCAAAATTGGTAAAAATGACTTTAAACATACATAAAACCATTTTTATAAAAAAAAGGAGATGGGTGATAAATATAACCCTAGTAAATACTTATGAATAAAAAATCTCGGAGAAAAACGAGATTGGAAAATTTATCCATTACCTTATTGCTGATATTCTTCGTAGGTATCCAAACCTACTATATAATGAATTAAATACTTTCATTGAATTATTAAAAAATCATATTCATTGTTATGATATCATATATGGTTTAGTTATGACATTATATTACCCATTCTTTTATAAATTCGTGTCAAAGTAGCGTTTTTGGTAAAATCATTTCATTTGTCGTCCGTGTTTGGAATTGTTATTCTTGATATTATTTTTACTTTTATCATGATTTACATACAACCAGAATATAAATCATTATTAATATATCATATATATTCAGTATATATATATTGATAATAGATATATAAATGAAATGAAATACACCGTTCATAGAGACGGTAGGCCGCACGTACACATAAACGTTGTTTTCCTTTCCTTATTGACTTGAATTGAAGTAATTAGATGAAATATATAGATATAAATAAATCCAATAGCATTATAATGTCATATATTTAACTATTATTCATTATATATACTTTATAATCATTATTGAGTGGTTAACATGGAAAATGAATCCCATCACGTCATGGATACTGTAATCTGTACATACGCATGAGCGATGATATCATTCACATAGTTATTGAATTGAATTTTAAAGGATTATATAATATCTCAGTATCATTATTGTGTCATAATATCTTTACATAGTTATTCTGTACACCATAATACCCATCCAAGTAAGCTGGTGGTCGAAAAACAGATTACCCCACAGCGTGGAGACGATATTCCGTACGTACGCAAGCGTTGTGATTTAATTTTCCATAGGATGGATAGAAAGATAAATGAGGTTTTTTAATTTTTATATAATTATATTAGTATATTATTGGTACTTATTTTTTACTTTACAATGAAACAACTAAATAAGAGGATGTCGAAGAAGAGAGATACTTGAAAGAATCGGTTGAAGAGATTACCTCTTCTCCGACGCACCTCTTGTAAGCTTCCACTTAAGGCACTAGAGTTGGTCTTTTGAGGAGACCAGAACCTCTATAATGATTCTAGGGAAGTTTAGAAGAAAAATGTTCATGGTTGGGATGAGTATGATGGCTCAAAGTTGTGTAAAGAGGAGAGGGAGGAGGTTCCCTTTTATAATGGAGGAGAGGGGCACCATAGGAATGTATGAAAATATTATTTTATTATAATATAATATTCAGTTTCAAAAGGTCAAAAATAATTAAAGATTATGATAAGATAACATGTTGTCGAAATAAAATCATCCAATCATATTTGGACATGTTTTTGATAATATTTTAATCATTATAATCTTATTTATTTAAATCATTTATTAATGAGGTAAATACTACATAATTATTGTGTCATAAGTAATATAATTTATTTGAAGTCTAAAAATTAAAAAAAAATACCAACATGTAGGAAGTATTTTTAGGTTTCTAATGAACATTTATAGTCGAAAATATAATTTATATAACCCCTTATAAAAATTAATTCCTAAAATATTTTTGTTAATTTCAATTTGGTCATTACATTATATTAATTAATCCAAACTATCATTATCACTACCAAGTGGCTCAATGGGGACCCATAATAGACCCAAATATGACCATGTTCAGACACTACTAATACAATAATGTTAGGACATGTGTTAATGTAATTTTGAATTATTATAATATTCTCTTAACCTTGAATTAAACTATTTATCTTTAACCGCGGCAAATAAAAGTCTAAAGATACTATTAACCAAAAATTATTTTCATCATATTGAACCACATTTTAATTCTTGATAAAAAAAATTTATTTAAGAGTTTTTAAATTCAATTCACAAAAGTGGTATAATTTCATTTAAATGAAAGAGTCAGTTTTTTTAACTACCACTAAGTGGTTTCGCAATTTATCAAAAATTGAATTTTTTCCAGAAAAATACCAAATATTCAGCCAAATCACTATTTGATATTCCAAATTCAAAAATAATGTTTATTTTTCCAAATTCAAAAAATATAATTGGAATTAATTAATGTTAAAATTAATTCCCGTTATCAAAACAAATAGCGTGTTTTTATGAAACAATAACTATCAAAAGATAGACACTTGTTTATGTCCAATTTCAATGTGAAACAAATTCCAATGACAAAAATAGGATTAAATGGAAAAAATATATTATAATTACACATTATAAACAATTTGAAATATAATTTAACCATATAAATTATTGTGATGAAAAAAGTAGTTTTTAATTAAAATATAGCGTGTTTTTACTATTCATTAAAATATGAAATTTATTAGAATTATATGAAAAATTTATACAAAGTAAATTTTTATATCCTAATTCCAAAAAAAAAATTATTTTGACAAATTGAACTTATAAAACTATCAATAACTAGATTTAATATGGGTGTTCCATCAGAAGGCTGCAAAACTATAATTTTTTAAAAATACTTATTTTACGCAAAAATTTTATTTTGTTCTCATACCATGTTATAAAAAATGTGTATGATGAATAATAATGTTTTAAAATTTAAATTTTAGTTTATACTTTTCATAACGTCTAGTTTATAATAATAATATAACCATATATCATTGTTTAGTGAAACCTGGTACTACGTACAACACACGTAATCGAGGATGGTCACGATTGCATGTAATGAAATCCAAGTCAGGGTGGTGTGTTGTGTAAGACTCCTTCATTGTTTTGTATAATATAATACAGCCATATTCTATTTATAGATTGAATATATATATATATATATACACAATGTTTCCTAGAATGACTACTATCAAACGAACTTGAAATTGTGTGTAACACAATCCAGGAATAGTGTTGCATATATTGACAGCTAATACGGTGTTGCATATAGTGCAAGATAATCATGGTTTAGTGGAAAACACAAGACATTGATGAAATTAAAAATAATAATTCTCATAGAATCTCAGGTTGTTACATTCTACCCCCCTTAAAATGAATTTTTTCCTCGTAATTCAGCGGGGTTATAAATGGTTTACTACTTGAATGTTTCTTTCATAGAAACCTACATCATAAAAAGTAATACTAAAACTTATTTTTAAAAAGGTACATTAGAATCATAATGTTCACCCAAAGTAACTCAACCCTGGGTTTCCACATAGGAAAACATAGGTGAAAATATTGATATGGAAGAGAAATAGAACATTCCTTTTTTAATGGAGGGTGGTAGAGACCATGACTTTGAAAATTCCATCAATCACAAAGCCAAAAATTTGTGATGATTTTAGGAACCATCTAATTCATCGTCTATGAGTGCATTAGGACAACATTTCTGGTTTTCAAGATCATTCCCCTAAAGTTGAAGAATAATTAAAAGAAATACTTACTTTATTTTGTTACAATCTCACTATTGTTTGTGCCTTGATCAATTTCCACATCATCTCATAAATAAATGAAGTTGAATTTGTCTTCCATGAAGTGTTATCATATCATGAGATAGAATGATTGGTCATTTCATCTTCCTCAAACAAAAGGTTTGAAAAAGTTATCAAATATACATAAGTGCACATATGGTGTGGTTGAGCGTATATGATTCCAAAAATGACCTTATACTTCATCTATAATACCACTTAATATAATAAAACTATTTTCTAATAACTAGGGACTTCCTTTTGGACAGTGGTAGGCGATAAAGGTGTTGGGAAAAAATCCCTCAAGGTAACATTGCAGTATTTTTGGGTAGATTGTGTTTGTTGACAAAGCAAGTTTTCATGGATATTTGTCGAGTTCCCGATAAGTTGTTGATAATAAATGTTGACAAAGAACAATGATAAAGAAAGGAAGATCTGGAGGCGGTACAAAAGAGCAGTACAAGGTGGCGTCGTTTCCCAGTGTTTGGTGAGCATCGCGAAAAGCAGATTTCCATGAAGAGCATAATTTAATATGGAAAAGGCATGAATTTTGTGAAGATAGGATGAATGGTTTGGAAATCGCGAAGAGCAGAAGAATGGGGGCGGTGATGCTTTGCGATTACGTCATGCTTTGCAAACAGAAAAGGCTGAAGCGCATCGTGGTGGTGAAGGGCTTTGTGAGGGAGCTTCGCGGCGAAGGCGCGAAGGAATGTTGGGCTTCGCGAGGGAGCTTCACGGTGAATCCTCGAAGGTAAGCTGACAGTGATTCTTCGTGACTACGTCAACCTCCGCGAACGGATAATTGCTGTGGTGCTTCGCGATTAGGACAGAATTTTGGCGGAATCTTTGGAGCGCCGCGATTTGAGATGACGTGGTGTTGACTTTGAGAGGAAGGGACGAAGGTCAGTGGAATCGCCTATAAATAGAGGCCGACCCCTTCGAGCGATGTAGAGAGATTTTTCAGAGAAGATCATTTGCTCTCGTTTTGCGAAGGTAGTTTGTGGTGCCAGTGTGCTTCGTGAAAGAGGAGCTTCACGGCGGCTATTCTAGCTCCGTGAAAGTTGTGTGTTCCGCATTGGCTTAGTGAGCTTCGTGAAAGAAGTTTCTTTGCAACGAGTTGAGCTTCTCAGGAGTTCTTCACGAGAGAGCTTCGCGAGAGAGCTTCGCGAAAAGGCAGGAGCATCGCAAAGGCTTGTTTGAGCTTCACAAAATTGGGAGCCTAGCGAAGTAGGGTGCTTCGAGAAGGTCTTTCCAAAGTGAATTTCCATGTGGTTCAGGGGTAAAGGAATATTCATCTACGGGTGAAAGTTGAACTTCAACAGAGCATCTACATATAGATAAAGATGAATTCCTTATTGGAAATGAAGAGACCTATAGGTCTATAAACTGTGAGTGAATCCCTTCTAGAGCAGTGAGCTTAGGAAGAGGAAGAAGGTGATCCTCTCCACCGGCAGTGAGCCAGAGTGAGAGAAACAGGGTGTGACCCTTGGGAAAGTATTGAGCTGACCCTAAACCTTGTATAGGCAGTGATCCTGGGCATAAAAGTGATCTAGCCCGAACATTGTAATCCACAGCTAGTGAAGTTTAGTGGACTTGGTACGACCGGAAACCTGTCGGCGTATGCTCCTTGGATGTAGCCCTTAGCGGTGAACCAAGTAAAATTGCTGTGTCCTGTGCTTGCTTTACTTTCTGTTTATATTGTGCAGCAGGAAAGATAGAGAAGTGTGTTTTTCTTAATAGCGAAAAAAGATCAGAACGGGCTTTAATTTTAGATTTGTCATACCATGATTCACCCCACCCCCCTCTCAGGGTATTCATCCTAGTGGACCTAATAAAAGGCCTATCACACATTAGTTGTGGGTTCGATTCCCATAGCCTTGTCTGACATGACGGGTTGTCGCCCGCCCAACATGTTTTCATTTTTCTAAAAAATAATTATTATAACATCCCATAAATAATAATTAAAAATGTTCTATACTTAAAAAATAGTAACATATGTCCTACATAATCCATTCCAATCATTAGGCTCATCTAAAATACTTCTATCTAAGCTGATAGTATAAAGAAATCAATGTCTAGTAATGTCATCTACTAAGCATGTGAATTCCATCGTTTATCCCCCATATATCTTATGATATTTCTTGTTGGTCACATTCCAAACATGTGAATAACTAAATCATGTATTCTCTTGAATAACGAATTACATAGAACCTTAATTGAAAACATTAATGCTGTAAAAATTTGTCTCTTTCCACATTCAAAATTCCCATATATTCATTATACTCAAACCATGATATAAATTTTTCCTTATATTAGTCATGAGCTCATGAATACAATTAAACATATTATTTTCACTTTATCCCTTCATTATGCACATATCATCTTCTTTCCAAAAATATTTCTATCACTTTTCATTGTTATCGATGACATGTTATTATGGAAAACCACAATAGACTAATATATAGGTATTCCAATATACCATAAAAGTACTTCAAAAAATTATTATTGAAAACCAATACATAAACACTTCAAACCATCCTCTTCAATAATTGTCATGGAATAAGTTCTTCATTGATTTAGAAGTAACATCTTAGGTCAGGGCATTGAGTTGGGTAATGCCCAGGTTCTCCACAAATAAGACATTAAACTCCATAATAGTCTGTCACTTTATCACCCTTCTATCCACACAGACAACATCTTCCCCTCTATTTTATGTATTCATCAAGGTTCTTCTTCCATTCTTTTTAAATATCAATCTTCCATTCTCTATTCTCATCAATATGTTATCATGCATAAAAGTCCATCTTTCTCTTATTTTATGAATTGGAAATACCACTAATGTTCACCATGTTAATCATATATCATGATGACTGATTCAGAAAAATTACAAAATCATTCATTCTAGGCATTACACAATTTCTTTGATCATAGTCACCAATTTTTCCATTGGACTCAATGTTGACAAAATTCCTTCTGGTTCCCTTCATTGACTAAAACGAAAAACCATGTTGTAGGAAACAATTAAAATAATGAGGAACCATGTAATCCAAAAAAGTTTCTTATGGGATTCCTAAAGTATCACACATTCTTTAATCCATTACACTATAGGTTCACCCTAGGTTATTCATCATCGTCAACATAATTCTAGGACTGTAACCTATAGTTATATTAATCCTTAGGGACATCCCTAGGAACACCTTATAAATATCTCTATGGATATCACTAAATTTCTCGCATCCTAGTTACCAAAGGTTGACTAAACCATTCCTCTGATACCAACTGTAGAGACCCAATTCCTGATTTATGTAGGCATTAAATTACTTTTTCAGAATACAAAATACATAAAAAAACAGACACCAAAGTACCGTAATAGTTTAGTGTCTTTGGAAACATACATCATAATCTTCTAATCTTGGTGAAAGATCTTCAACATCACCCATAAAGATCTTTCCCTTTTGTTTTCTTACCTAAAACCTTTATTTATATCCTGGGTAACAGAAAACATAAAAAGGGTGAGCTCAAATGCTCTGTAAGGGTAAAAATAGATAATATAAAACAATCTATAAACATTTTAATGAAAAAATATGGACACAAAATCAAAACATCAAAATCTTGAGCAAAGACATTTATCTTGGAAGTACGTAAGGCATATATCATAATGGAACATCAATAATGATAAAATAGAATCGGACGAAAACAAGTAAATGTGGAAAACCATTAAGCACATGATATGATTTCCAGAGTAGCCAAGGCATTGCTGTGAAGACCATATTAGTGGGAAAATTCCATTTCTAAATCGAGTTCACACCTCATTCCAGTCCTATAAAACTGAACCAGATTAACGTACCATTCTTGCCATGTCTATCTCATGAGATATAAATCATTACCCAATTCGTTGGAGGGATATATAGGTCCCACTCATCTCATATTGAAATCATTCTTACTTGTGCCTCAAAACAATCATACATCATTCATTATAACCCAAAGAATAAATTGGGTTTAGTAAACATCATCCCATCATAACGTAATCCATATAAAAAATGGATATCATTTCATCAGATGAAGTATCAAACCATGTAAATAATTGATACATTACACCTGAAATATAATAATACTAAATAATATCATCTTAGATGGAAAATAGTTGTAATAAAACACTTCAAATGAATTCTTGAGGAAAATATCCATTCTTTTTCAAAATAATTTTCTTTTCACAAAAAACCATGAAATTTTAAAATAAAATTATTTTTAGAAAATAATAATGTAATATTTTGGAGGAATATTCATGAAAATAAGGCTTAATAAAAGTATAAAAAATCTGTTCATTCCATATAAGTTAAAAAAACATTGTCCTCGTACTGTTGTCGGAAAAGTCAAAAAGTACATCGTATGGTAAATAAAAGAAAGATTCCTTACATACCATGTCGTGAAAGTAAAAAATGGGTAAAAAGGATATTAAATATACATGATATGTTTTTATAAAATAGGGACATGGAAGATAAATATTACCCCAGTAAATATATACAAATAAACAATCTTTAATAAAAAATAGATTGGAAATGTTATCCCTAACTTATATCTGATATGCTTCATATGTATTCGAACAACCTGTATAATGATTTAAATAATGTAATTGAATTATTAAATAATCATATTCATTTTTATTATATCATATATGGTTTACTTATGACTTTACATTACTCGTTCTTTTGTAAATTCCGGTTAAAGTAGTGTTTTGGGTAAAATCGTTTCATTTATCGTCCGTGTTTGGAATTGGGGTTCTTGATATTATTTTTACTTTTATCATGATTTACATACATCCAGAATATAAATCATGATTAATATATCATATATATTCAGTATATATATATATAATAGATAGATAAATGAAATGAAATACACCGCTCATGGAGATGGTAGGCCGTACGTACGCATGAACTCCATTTTCCTTTGCTTAATGACATCAATGGAAGTACATAGATGAGATATATATATATATATATATACCTTAATCCAGTAGCATTATCATGAAATATATTTCATTAATATTCATTATATATAGTATATAATCATTCTTGAGTGGTTAACCTGGAGAATGAATCTCATCGCGTCGTGGAGACGGTAATCCGTACGTACGCACGAGCGATGATATTGTTCCCCTAATTATTTAATTGAATTGGAATGGATGATATAATATATAAGAATCATTAATGTGATATAATAAATATACATTGTTATTATTTACACCATTATACCCATCCAAGTAAGGTGCTGGTCGAAAAACAGATTACACCACGGTGTGGAGACGATATTTCGTACATACACACGCGCGATGATTTAATTTTCCTTAGGATGGATAGAAGGTGAAACAGGGTTGTTTAATATTTATAATATCATATAAGTATATTATTGATACTGATTTTATTACTTTACAATGAAATAACTAAATAAGAGGAAGTTGAAGAAGAATGAAACTTGAAATAATTGGTAGAAGAGATTACCTCTTCTTCGACACACCTCTTGTAAGCTTCCTATTAAGGCACTAGAGATGGTATTTTGAGGTTACCATAACCTCTATAATGTTTCTAGGGATGTTTTTAAGGTAAATTGGTAGGTTTTGGCCGATCTTCAAGGCTAAATTTTGTGTAATGATGAGAGGGAGTAGGTTCCCATTTTTAAGGGAGGAGAGGGGCACCTTTGGAAAGAGTGAAAATATTATTTTATTATATTCTTATCACAGGTTTAAAAAGGGCAAACAATCATTAATGATGATGATAAGATGACTCACGTTCGAAATAAAATCATCCAATCAGAATTGGACATGTATTGGGCAATATTTGAATCATTATAATCTTATTTATTTCAATCATTTATTAATTAGGTAAATACTTCATCTTTATTGTGTCATAAATAATTTAATTTATTTTATGTCTAAAAATTATAAAACAAATACCATCATGTAGGAAATATTTTTAACTTCACAATGAATATTTATAGTCGAAAATATAATTTATATAACCCCTTATAAAAGTTAATTACAAAAAGATTTTTGATAATGTCAATTTTGTCTTTACATTAAACTAATTAATCCAAATTGTCATTATCACTACCATGTGGCTCAATGGGGTCCCAAAATCAACCCAACGATAACCATGGTTGGCCAAAAATCATCCAATATGGTTAGAAAAATGGTTAAGGTAATTTTGAATTATTATAATATTCTTTTAACCATGAATTACCCTATTTACCTTTAACCACGATAAATAAAAGTCAAATGATACTATTCACCAAAAATTACATTCATCTAATTCAAACAATTTTTACTTCTTGATAACACCCATGTATGTAGGATTTTTTAAATTCAATTCACAAAGAGGTAAGATTTCATTTAAATGAAAGAGCCAATTTTTTTAACTACCACTAAGTGGTTTCTCTATTCATAAAAAATTGAATTTTTTCAGAAATATACCAAACATTCAGCCTAATATATATTTTATATTCAGAATTAAAAAATGATGTCTATTTTTAAAAATTAATAACATATAAGTGGAATTAATTAATTTTAAAATTAATTATCGTTATCAAAACAAATAGTGTGTTTTTAAGAAACAATAACTATCAAAAGATCGACACTTGTTTGTGTCCAATTTCAAAGTGAAATTAATTAAAATGACTAAAATTTAATTAAATGGTAAAAATATATTCAAAATAAACTTTAAAAACAAATAAAGAGAAAATATAACCATATAAATTATTGGGATTAAAAAAGTTGTTTTAAATTAAAATATAGCGTGTTTTTACTATTCATTTAAATATGAAATTAATTAGAGTAATATGAAAAATTTATCCAAAGTAAATTTCTATATCATGATTCAAAATAATTATTTTATTTTGTCAAATTGAACTTATAAAACCATTAAAACTAGATTTAATTTGGGTGTTCCATCAAAACGTGGCAAAATTGTAATTTTTTTAAAAACACTTATTTTACACAAAAAAATTATTTTGTTCTCATTCCATGTTCTTGAAAATGTTTAAGATGAATAAAAATGTTATAAAATTAAAAATGTAGTTGATAATATTCCTAACAGATATTTCATAATAATATTATAACAATATATTGTTGTTTAGTGAAACATGGTACAGCATACAACACACGCTATCGAGGAAGGTCGTGATTGCGTGTTAGGAAAGCCATGTCCGGGTTGAGTGTTGTGCAAGACACCTTCATTGTTTCTTATAATAGAAACCAACCATATTTCATTTATACAATTAATACACACACACACTCAATGTAGCGTAGAATGAAAACTATCAAACGAACATGAAATTGTGTGTAACACAATCCCAAAATAGTGTTGTGTATACAAAAAGCTAATACGGTGTTGCATATAGTTCATGATTATATTAGTGTAGCATACATCACAAGACATCAATGTAATTAATAATAATAATTCTCATAAAATTTTGGGTGGTTACAATTCTACTCTCATAGATTCAAATATCCTTTATGTGTTCATATTGGGACAGAAAATATTTTGAAAGGATATTAATAATAATATAATTTATATATAATTTATATATCAATTATATCAATTATCATTATATATTTATAACTTTTATGTATTATATAAATACCATTAATTGTAATATAACCCCAAAAGTGTATTTTTTCATTTAATCGAAAAATAAAATAATTTATTTGAAAGTATTAAAATTTATATAATTTGAGAAATGTATACTGTTCCAATAATAAAATATGTTTAAATAACAGATTATTGTTTTTTTGAAAGTATGTAGTTGAAATAAAAAATTTGACTTTACAACTTTTCTTTAAAACTAAAAAAATTGTTTCAAAATATAAAATATTTTTTATTAAAATAATATATTATTAATTATTTTAAAAACCAGAAAATAATTATATAATTGAAATTATATATTATATAGTTCATTAGGTCATTAATTTTCAATTTATAGTCAAATTTTCTCCTTATAAGTGATATTTAAATCCCTTTAATATTAAAAAAAGTATCTATGTAATGAATTATAATATTTTTTTGCAAAGAGAAAATTAAAATGGTAAGCTTTAAAATGAAACAAAAAATGTATACATTATTTTGGATAAAGTTATTTCAGCCCAATCATTCATTATTTTGGAATCCCTATTTATATGATGTTGTTATTATTGATATTGAAATTAAAATAGCATTATGTTTTGAGAAATTCCAAAAAGTGTCCCACTCATTATTTATAAAGGACACCTCCCCGTCTCTTAATTACATCATATTAATCCTTTTAGCTCACCCAAACCTTAACAATTACGCTTCTAATTTTCCCTATCAACATATTTTAGGTTTTTTCAAAACAAAATAACATCCTTGTAACGTTTTTTAAGAGATCTAATTATTCCATTTAAATAATGTGGTAATTCCCATTTATTACTATATTCTTTTTTACTCTTATTTACCTTTTCTAAATATATTAAAGTTATTATAAACTATTATCTTAATCAAAATAAATATATGGAAGGTAATTATTTATATTCTAATACCCTTTTTCACCATCCTACTAATAAATTAGAAGTGAAATTACCACTCATGATTACATAGGGATTACAGTCCCGATGTATCTATAACAATCATTTTATTTCACCAAATAAAATTTAGTGTGTGTTGAATGGTTTAATATTTAAATATTTTAATTATCTTATAATTTTTCATAATAAAATTCATAAAATGTTCTACCTTTTTACCTTCAAAATCATTGAAAAATAATAACGTCCCTCGTGAGTTTGTGTGGACTACCTCCTAGTCGAACTGACGTTTCTCATTTATCATATCCATTTTATGAAGACTATAATGATGACGGATTTGATAAATATATAATATATATATTATTTAATAAAAATATAGAAATTATTAATTGATATTTACCATTCGTTAATTCCATCCATAATTAAATTAAAAGAGTGTTTATGCATATGTACGGCCTACCATCTCTATCAATGGTGTAATTCATTTGTTAGATATCTAACATTTATTGATGATTCTAAATATATAATTAATATATATATATATATATGATATTTATATAATGATTAATATTATGTAGGTGATCGAACTATGATATATATATACAAGGATCAAAATAGTTATACTGAAATACTCCTAACAAACAAATATGTTAACACTCATACATGATGATTTTAATGAATTTATTAAAAATGGGTTTGTTAAAATGTTATAATGGTTAAATATGTGATATTATAAGTATAAATTTTAATCATAAGTGTAATCATAATAAATTTCAATTTATTATATACGGGGATAAAGTGGATTCACTAAAAGAAGAACTTGTGGTAATTGTTTAATTACATTATCCCATTGTTTATCAAGACTGATTAGTAATATTACTCTGATGATGAGATATTTTGATATAATTATTAATAAACTTATAAATTTACATTTATTCTTGTTAATTTTGGGATAATACAATTTTTCTTTTCATTTTACAAATCTTATGTGCTCTGGATAACATATATATATATATATATATATATATATATATGGAAAATCAACATCAAATATCTCTTCAGATGAAATTATTTCATCTATATTATTATATTGTAAGATAGTTTTAATGAAGGAATGTAATATATTTCATTGATTTTATAAATTCACTTTTACCCATTTTTTCTTTTTGAATGAACTATTTAAGGGAGCCTATTTTTTCCAAATGAATAAATTATTTTTTTCATTGATAAAAGAATGAAATATTTTTTTTTCTAATATGAGATGAACAGATATCCCCTAAATTATAAACAATTTTTACAATTGATATTCCTTTAAATTTATAAATTTTCTTTTAAAGAAATTTATTTCCTTTATGTTATAAATATTTTTAAACAATTTATTTCAATATTAAAGGGTTATATTTCTAAATAATTTTATAATGATCTTGTACTTATATTTATATTCATCACTAAAAAATCATTTCGTTCAGAATTAATTATTTGGGATATGATAAAAAACGTCCATAATTTCATTCAAGATGTTTTATGAATATAGTTATATAATTTTTTTAAAAAACCCATTACTTTTCCACAGGTTATACATTGATAGTGTGATTAAATGTATGTCAAAAACATTTTTTATACATGTTAAACTATATTAAATTGATTCTATAATTTATTTATTTTTATAGGTGTTGATGGGATGACTTAATTTTATTCTTATGGCCAACATAAATATCAATTTAATTATTTGATGTTTTCAACCTATATATCCCTCCGAGGAATTGGGTTTTGTTTGATATCTCATGAGATAAATAGAAATAGAAGGGATAGTAAACCGAATTTAGTAATAATATTTATCCACATTTGTATTTTTAGAAGTGAAAATTATAGTGCCCCTAAACTTTTAATCATATAATTACATGATTTTTTGCATATGTAAACATTAAATTAAAAAGCATGCATCTTAAAGTCTTCTGTCATTATAGAATAGGTATATAAAACATAAATCATTGTAATAAATAAATAAAATCTCTATTCAACATCCATTTTGAACTCCTATCCTATTTTAATATATTTTTTCAACAAAGGATAACATGTGGATAACATGAACAATGGGATAAGCTAAAAATACAATTAAGGTAATAAACAGAAAAATAAATCTATGCACATGGTTATGAAGTCAAAACATAATGATATAAAAAGGTGTAGAACATGGTTAAACATAATGAATCATTAAATATAGAACTTGTATCATATAATCCCGGAATCATTATAATGTGGATGTTACATAAAACATGAATTTATCATTGTTCAAGCCTTATTTCACAAAGAGGAGAATGTGTCAAGGCCAACCATTATTACTATTTCAAATGGATCACAAGTTAAAGATAACTATCAAGATCGTTGCACATAATGAATCGTTAGATAATAAATTACCTACAACATTTGGAATTTATATTAGAGAAAAAAACATTAAATTTACATGAATATGTGTTCCACAACAATATTTATACATACAGAATAAGATGTAAACATATGGAATAATCATGGAAAGAAATGTTCTTCAAAATCATTTCACAAAGCATAATAATTGGTATTATCATAATAGTGTCCATAAATAAACGTAATTAATTCATTCATGGACATTAATAATGGAATATAGTTATAAATCGTAATAAGTGATGTTGAAATTAAGTGATAACATGTAAAATATTACATAAGAAACATTATAATTAACAATAATTAGTGTGGTTTAAGGAAAATATTAATGAAAATATAAAAAAAGATAGATTACTACATCATACAAAACATAAAGTGAACCATGAAGGTATTAATAATAAATTTAGTGATATTATATAAATAATTGAAGAATAAAAAATATTAGGGATTTTAGTTTAAAATTGATAAGAATTTTGAAAGAACCCTTAATGTGGGATTCCATATTGTGGGAAATGAATATGTAAACTATTAAAAACGTGTATATCTCAAAAAAATAAGGACAAATGGATCATGATACAAGAATTTAGAACACATACAATTCATTTTGAATCTGTACATAAAAATGAACTATATTTTTATTTTTTAGAAAGATAGAATGATTATCCTAAAGTTGTAATAGAGGTTTTTGTAGAATCCCTTACCTTATGTCAAAAAAGATTCCATAATTTATCTTCATAACATGAATAATAAAAATAGAATAAATAAATCATTAATTTAGATAATTTTATGCATATAGTTAATTTATAATAATTTTTTCAGTTCATTTATATCCTTTTTTATGTGTTATGAAATTTAATTTCATCATTTTGGAGGGTTAGATCCCTTTGATTTCAAGAAAGGTTTACTTGTTTATATATATCCAAAATAATGTTGAATGATGATAATTTTCAAATAATGAAAATATATATTTTATTAATTCAATTAGATAATATTTAAATAAAACAAGTCCCTATATATGAGGATTATTTATTTGTTAAATCATTAATGTCATTCATTTAAATTAATTTAACATTTTCTGATCATCAATAACTAGTTTTTCTAAATTATTAAATATCATTTATAAAAAATTGTTAGTGAAAATTAAAATGGTTTTAATACATCTAATATAATCTTGGTAAACCAATGGTGGAATTAATATATAAAATCATGTCATCCTTGAATTTATTGAATCCTCACCCCACATATGATTTTTCCTTATAAAAGTAAAAGAGAGATGAGAAGAGATTTGATTAAAAAGTATTCCATTGACATGATAAAATTAGTGTATAAGTATTATAATATATTTTTCATGGAACTATGATAATGGTGAATTATGGAGAATATAAGAAAAGATAGGAACATGAAATTAAATTAAAAAAATAAGAATATTTATTTACCTCATGAATCCTTCTTCGTGAAAACCTCTATTAGGGATTAGTTTGGCCTTTTTAAGAACAAAATACATTGGACATGGGGGAAGGGATTCTAATGATATTTTAGTATAATTGGGGCCAATATCATGGATTGAGTAGTGTGATGGGAAGATTGGGTGAGGGGTTGGATTAATAGTGGAGAAGAAAGGGATTTTCTCAATATTTAGTTGATTAGATTATTATTTTCTCAAGACATCGATATTTTTTATTCTTTAGACTAAAAGAAGTAATTTGGTAATGTGAGGTTGGACCAATGGTGATTACATTATCCATACATTATATGTGATTTCATAATCCATATTTTATACATTTATTGTAATTTAACATATTTTACTATTCACTAAAATTCATGTATTCTAGAAAAATCCTAAAAATTCACCCAAACTATTTTTTTAACATTTATATTTAAAAAATAACCACCATTTTATGAAATAAATTTTCAAAATATGTGATCAATTATAAATTACATGAAAAATATAGGTTTAAAATTATAAATTATTTTATAACACTTTGAAAGATAAACTATGATAACTTATAATTATCTTATAATCATAAGACATTTAATACATCTATATGAAAAAAATCCCAAAAGAGTTTTCTATATAAAAATAAATTAATCATACAATTTTAATTAAATTTTTATGACTTACAAATATATCCACACTTAAATTTATAAAATATAAATTTAATTTTACTATGATATAATTATACAATATTTTTATTTATGAAATGCTTAAATAATATTTATAATTTCATTGATTAGGTTGTTATTTGTTTTTCTAAGTTACTTTTGATAAGGGACAGATTAAAAATCTAATGTCCTGTTATAATTCCTTTTGTACATGTATCTTAAATTAAAGAAATGCCTTTTATTTCATTTATTATAAATTTATAAAGTGTCAATTGTGTTTTTAATGTGATTTTTTACACTATATAAAATAATTATTAAAATTAAATTACCATTGACTAAAATTAGGTTTCTTACATTCTACCCACCCCCTATGAATTTTTTCCCAAATAATTTAATTTTAAATTCAAATATGAAAAAATGTTTGGGTTTTTTCCTTCAACACATACTCAAGAACCCATGTTTCCTATTCGTACTTATGATTCCTCTGTAGTACTTTGACCAGGTGAGTTTCCTTGTTGGTTAAGTAATTATCTCTACGATTCATCTTCTTCCCTGTCTACTCCACATAAATGTGTTTATCTCTAACCTTACCACCCATAAATTCTGTAATTGTGATGTATCCAGTATGTAATTCTTTAATATGGATAAATGGAATTCATCATTTACATGAGACCTGGTTGGTAGAAGGTTCAGTCTATATGCCAAAAATCTATCATAATCAATGAATTCGAATAGATCGATGTACCTGAGACTCAATATTATTTTATTCCAAAATCACATGAAATTATTACACGGATATATTTAGAGGAATACGATGTTTCCAACCATAAAATCCAGTTCCTGATGATGATTTTGTGCACATATCATTTGTTGACATCAAGCTACCCTGATGTGGTATTGAATAATTTTCACCTTCTCCACCATTTCATCGACCATTTCATGTCATATCATCTTACGCTCACTAACTTAATCATAGAATGCCAATTTTCATCCCTTTTTCCAATAAAGGCCTTTATATAGATCCATTCGAATGCTTCAGTTGTTTTTATTGTTGTCAAATTGCTCAATGAGAGGAATATGTTGGTCTCATACTCAATTTATGAAATAACCTGGTCATTTTTAGTAAAATTAGATTTATTTTAAATGTATTATGGATATAAAATACAAATGCACTCATTTTTTCCAATTGCATTTAAATGACCATTATGTATCATTATGGATGATAATATAGTTGTCAAACATTGATCATAAGACTAGTATAAATATAAGGGTTTAATAAATCATTTCAACATAGACAAAAGAGAGGATGGACTCATCTAGTATACTCGGGAAATAAAAGTTAATTTATCATAGCTGTAATAGGAGGTAGAATCACTATTTTTCAATATTGGACATTCATTATCTAATCTTAAACATGTTTTTCTAGAATGTAATCACCTATGATATAAGTTCAAGCTTATCAACAGCACTTCACAAACCATGTTCGTTGAACAACCCCAAAAACACCCCACCATCGCACACCTTATTCTTTTGGAGTATGATGGTGTGATAAAGGAATATTTAACAAGATCATAGAATTAGGTTTATTTTCATATATATTTATATAGAATAATGAATGTATCTTTATTTTAAAATTTTCAACTTGAAAATGATTTTTAAAGAACAAATAGTATTTTTTTGGAAATTTAAATTCAATTTGGAAATATATTTTGAGACATTACTATATTTTCAAATTAAATTATATTTTAATAATAAATTATTATTAAATTACATTTATTAAATAAAACATATATTATAATTTTTTTGATGTCAATTGTAATTTTTATTAATGTTTAAAAAATGTTTTTGTTAAAACTCGTCAATTTTCAATAAATGTCAATTTTTATTTTAATGGTGAAAAATTAAATTTTTAGAAAATTATATAGATAGAATTAACACCATTTATTGAATCAGGATGTCAATAATATGCAATTATTAATTGATCATTATTTTTAGAGATAGTTAAATTTTTGTGAAAAAATTAAATATCGTATAAATAAAATATGTGTTTTATGACATCATAATGACACCTAGATGAAATAATAAATTCAATAATTGGTATTATAGGCCCAACATATGTTTTCCAATTACAATATTATTATTTTATATTTATTTATCTTATTTTATATAGTCATAGTCAATCCTCCCTGACATATAAAATATTTTAAGATTTTGAAGTCATTTCATTAAAAGGGTGACTCACCTCCATATAATGAAGGGTAATATTTTAAAATCTTCATTACTAATTCTTTTAAATTAATTTTTACCACAACCTTTTTCTAGAATCCATGGGAAAACCCCAAGGTATTTATATTGGGTTTTGAATATTTTCGTGTATATGGTCTAATACCAAAATAATAAAGAATTGCCCCACTTTTTTTCTAAACCAACCCAATATCCCAATACTCTTCAGAAAATTAATTTTATATCTAAAAACCTATTCTCCATAATTCCTTGATATTCCCCCATACTCTCTTAAGCTCCCAATAAGCTTTTCCCAAGACTTTGGTATTAGACATCCATGTAAGGGATCTGACACCCTCTTCATTTTTCAATCATTTCTTTCATGTTATGTCCTTTTTAATTTTCTTTTTCCTATACTGGGATATGTTTTTAATTATTAAAATCAATTATAGTTTATTTATAAATTATTTTATCCCATTACACTCTCATTTATCCGTTATATGATCCTGTATGTACACTTTTTACCATGCTGATATTCTTTAAGGGCTTCCTTCCATTCACATTTTTATCTAAGTGTCCTTATATTGTAACTCCATTTTTTTCAATTATAAATGATGGATTATTTATTCAAACCTATTATATACTAACATTTTTATTTTTTCATGATGTGATACCTATTTCTCTCTCATTAACCCCCCATGTACTGTTGTTACCGTGTAAAAATTTTGTAAGTGTTATTATATTTCTCACATTTGTTTATGTTTCATTATTATGTTACACCTTCTATTTACAAATTATATTATTTAAGACATTTATCTTAATAACTAAATTAATATCCATTTCATTTATATATTATTATATAACATATTTTCTCTCATCAACCAATTTTTGGAATATTAATGTCAAACAATTTGGCTGCTAAAATTGCACCATGATTTTCTATGCCAAAATCATCATGTAGTGAATACCATGACCATTACTATATCAATATTATTCACTTTTATACAAAACTACATATTTATTATATATTTTATTTTATTTATTCTATATTTCTTTATCATGTAATAAATGATGATGTTCAATGATTTCATTTATATAGACTATGTGACACACATAAGCATGAGATTGAAATGATTTAGAAGGGTGAGCCTGAAAGCTCTCCAATGAATTCATTGATGTTTATTATCATGATAATCCATGTCAAATGTGGGTTTAATTATGATAATTCAAGGGAAATTAGTGTTTAATCATGATAATCCATGTGAAATGAGCCTTGTCTCATGCTAATATCGTGTTGTATGTTTCTCCACATTCCCTTGTTAAGATAAGAAAGTTATATTAGAAATTTTGGTTCTTGATTATATTATTATCCATTTTATACCTATTTCATAAAATTTATTTTATTATTAATGTCATTACATGTTTGATCCAAATCCAAGATTTTTATCTCACCCATACTTTATGTTTGTCCTCAAGTTATCAAATGTAATTCTATATACAAAAGAATGTTGTGGCTATTTAAAATATGTTCTCAATAAAGATGTTTAATTTTATGTCTTATGATGTAATGTAAAATTCCTAATCACCAAAGACACTAAAATCTCAATATATTGAGTTTTATTATGTGCATGCTTATATATTAAATTTTTTTTAAATATTAAATAAAAATAGGATTGTTATAGTCGGTATCAAAGGATATGTTTAGTTAATTTGGGACTGGGATTAGAAAACTATAGTGAAAGCCTTAGAAATAAGACTAATTATAAGGAAAACATACCTAAATTTTGGTGGTTATAATGTATGTGGTTTATGACAAAAATATATCTCTATCTGTATACCAAAAAGTGGAGGTGGATATGGACCAAATATATCTAGGGGTAAACCCCGAAAACACCCCTTTGAGCTAGACTCAAACAAGAACTGATGCACAATAACGTTCCTTGCTACAATATTGGTTCTAAACTCCCAGGGGATAAGCATTAGTAAATCAATAAGAGTAGTATAAACCACTATTATGGGAGAAATAAAAAAATACCATAAGAATATATGTTAGTAGATAGATAATGGATATCATTGATTGAAGCATATAAATTCATAAGTTAAGGAATTATATTTAATTTATATGTTATCCCATTTTTCATTCGATTCCACTTATGTTTTTAATAGTTTAAAATGATTATTCCAAATTCTACTTTTATTTTATTAAATTTTCTTTAATATGTGGAATCTAGATAACAATCGATGTGAAGGGAAATGTGATGAATGTCCCAATTAGATGACCAATCAAATGGGAGCTCATGTAGGGTATAACCTGATTATGCCAAACCAACAATAAAAATTCATGATTAAGAATTTGAAATTTTGTGAATGCCCAAGAACATGAAGGAAGAGGATGATGATATCTCATGAATGTCCATCTGATAAAGGTGATAAGGGAAAGAAAAGATAATTTCCAACATGTGACACATTTGGAAATAGACACTAAGACATATGTTACAAAGAGACTATGAGATGTGTAAATTGTGTAAATTTATTGAAACAATTATCCAATTTACATGAATGAATGGATAATGTGATGGATGGAAACAATGCTCCATATAAGGAATTTCACACAGTTCAATGTCTTAATTATGGATATAAATCAGACAGTATCCAATACAATGATCTATATTAAGGGATGAGACTCATGATCAAAATCAGTAATATCCATTATCAAGGGAGTAGAAAATGTAATATTCTAAGATGGATAAAGTTGAATGAATTAAATGTCACCACTAATTAAAATTTGTATATGTCAAAATATATATAAATTCAAGTCTTATTATTATATCACTTATATTTTCTAACAACATTTATTCCCTTAAATAAATGTTCTAAAATCATTACGGAAAACATCTATCAGTGTTGTGTCAAATGTTAATGTTTATGAGAATGTTCATATTGAAAATATTATTTTTATCCCTTTGCTGGAATTTGAGGCAAAATGAAACTGTCATTTCAAATTTCTAAATGTATATGAATATTCAAGAGTGAAACAATCATACACATGATCTGGATGTAGTAGAACTGATCTTTTTGATAAAAATCTGCTGGAATTACCACTTCATCTATAGTGTGAAATATATACAGATCAAAAATGTTTCAACAATATATTCAACAAAATAGATTTTAATATTCTCCAATGACGATGGTCAAAGCTGATCAAATACTATGACTACTCAATTCACTACCATATGAGAAAATCAAATAAATTGGTAGATGATCTATGTAAAAAGGATCCAGAAACACTTTCATTGATGAGAATGTAAATGGATCCAAACTTCTTTGATTTTATGATCCTTGAAATGGGAATGATAATGATGTGAACATCATCATCCTTTTCAAATATAATTTTTCAACCATATTTTTTTTATTTGCTAAAGGATGCTCATATGGATGATGTGGGAATTCATAAGAAAGTGGGAACTATAAGAATTGGGAAATCATTGTAGTTAAATGTTAATGGATAAGTAATTGTCATATTTGGGCCAAGACTATGTGTTTCATAAAACTCAATGTCAATGAATGAACTTTTTGATGATACACATTGTTTTAATTTATACATTCTAAAAGGAATGATAACTATATATTGATATCTCTGAGATCATATTTGGTGGGATAACATAAAGAAAGAGACCGCTGAGTATACATAAACTTACCTAGTACATTATCAGGACAAGGTTGAGAGGTTGATATCTTAGGGGATGATGCATCCATTACTCATATAAACATACAAATGTTAAAAGATCACAATGAAATTTATAACCAGAAACTTGATGACATTCAAATGATACAATTCTATCTGGTTTATTTTGGATCATCTTAAAAATACAACACCCTTCATTGTGTTTAGAGATGATTTCTCATTGTGTAAATTGGAATGGATATACAACAGAGTAGTGGTAAGTCTTCATTGTGTTCCATTATCAATTGTATCTGATTGAGATCCATGATACCCCACTATGTTCTGGATGAGACTTTAACATGATCTAAATATTGATTTTTATATCAATATTGATTATCATACTCTAATTTATGGACAATCTATGTATATTTTTAAAACACTTAAGGAAATGTTGACAGCAAGCTCAATGGATGTCATTGGACGATGGGATCAATATCTTCTGATGGTGGTGTTACCTTACTATAAAATTTCCCACTCAAGAATTCAAATTACTTATTATTAGGCCCTTTATGGGAAGAGTTGTAGAACACTGGCATGTTGGGATGATGTTAGGGAACAAAACATCTAGGCCCTGAAATGGTTGAAGAAATGGTGTATAAAGTTAAGAATATACCTCAGTGAATCAAATATGATAAGATTTAACATAAGAGATATGGTAGGAACTATCTATGATACTTAGAGTTTGATTTTGAAAATATGGTTTTCCTCTATATATCTCTATGGAACAGTGTTACGAGATTTTAGAAGAAGAGGAAGCATAGTCCAAGATAAATCGACCCTTTTAGGATCCTTGATCACATCAGAGTAGGGTCCTATAAACTAGAAATTCCACAGAACCTATCTCAAGTACATGATGTATTCCATGTATCACTCTTGAATATTTACATACCTTAACTATCACATGTACTCAATAAATAGTTGGCACCATTTTAGAATGACCTCTATTTTGAATTGAATCATGTTAAGATCATAGATCGTAGAGGAAATGTTCTACAATATAAGACAACTTCCTTCATCATGGTGTTGTGGGAAAACCAGATAACAGAAGAAGAAACTGAGGAACCAGAGATAATAATGGTGTAGAGTTTTCCTCATCTATTTTATTGTTGGAAAATTATGTTCTGAGGATGGAATTTCTTACGGGGTGAAGTATGTAACATCCTGAAAATTTATGAATAAAATTCCATTTCTTTTAAATGTATAATGGATATAGAAAACACATTCAATCCTTTTGCCCAATAGGATTAAAATGATGAATATGTATCATCACAGCTGATAATATAGTTTTTGAATAGTGATCTGAATACTAGTATAAATATGAGGTTCTAACAAATCCTTCCGTTGTTGAAAAATGAGAGGATAACCTCAGTTAATAGAATTAGGTTGTACAAAGATATTTTTTCAAGGCTCAGAAATGAGGTAGCATCATTGGGCTACACTTTTGAACAAGCCCAAGCTAAGAATCAACATGTTAATCTTGAACTGAATCACCAATTGGAAAAGTTCAATCTCATCGACAGCATGACCCAAACCATGTTCAGTGAACAACCCGAAGAATTCCCCACAATCACACACCATACTCTTAGAGCGTATGGAAGTGGAATAAAGGGTTATGTAACAAGACCCCATCATTATTATAATATGAATTATTTTAGTTCATAATAATGAATACACATTTATTTTATTTCTGTTACTTTGTATTTTTTTAAATAAAAAAATGTAGTTATTTTAATATTCAAATTCAATTATGATATCTATTATGTTGAATTAATTGATATTGTAACTAAATAATATTTTAATAAAATAGTATTACTAAATTACTTTTATTAAATATAATTGATTGTATAATTATTAACATGTCATTTGTAATTTTTATTATGGTATGAAATCCATTTAGGTCAAAACATTTCAATTATCAATAAATTTAAGTTTTTATTTTAAAGGTTAATATCAACATATTTAGAAAATTATTTAGATTAAAAATGAACAATATTTTTTGAATCCGGACATTAAAATTATATAATGGGGAACTTTTCATTCTTCTCTATGTCACATAATTTTTGGGTAAAAATTAAAAATCCTATAAATGAAATATGTGTTTTATTACGTCATAATGACCCCAAATTGATGTAATAAATACTACAATGGGTATTCCTGGCCCAAATTATTTTTATGATTAAAATAATATGATTTTTTATTTATTTGACATATTTAATAAATTATTAGTGAATCCTACAAGCATATAAACTATTTTAAGGTTTTATAATCATTTCCTTAAATTGGTGACTCACCAAGACATAAGAATGAAAATATTTTAATATATTTGGCCATTTTTATTATAAAAAAATGTATAACACTGACCTTTTACTATAAAATATGTTTAAAAACCTTGTATGGTTTGTGGATTTTTATATTATATTGCTTAGGGTCCAAAACAAAAATAATAAATAATTCTACCACCTTTAAAATATAAACCCACCCAATATCCCATTCCTCTCCACTCAAACCATTTGGAGATTGTCTATCATCGACCTCATTCCCCCTTTAGTCCCCTTAAGGCACCCCAATACTCCCAAGAAGCATCTCCCACGACTTTAGGATCACACATCATAGTAAGTTATATTCCACCCTAATATTTTATCAACCATTCCTTTCATGTTATGTAAATTTTAATTTATTTTCCCCTATTTTGGGATATTGGTTTAAATGTATCCATTACATTCCATTTTATGTATAAATTAGTAGACCTCATTCCAATCCCATTTTTCCCTCCTATGATCCTTTGTGTACACTCATTTCCATGTTGAATTATTGTAAAGGTTTCCTTCCTTTATCATTTTTATCCAAGTTTCCTTATATTGTTACAACCTTTTATGTTCATTTAAATATTATGGGGTAGGTTTTGGAACCTCCCCCATAATTCACTTATTATTTTTGTTTTATGGGTTACCTCTTTCTATATCAATAATCCCTCCAATTTACACTCTTTAAAGTTCCAAAATTTAATAATAGTTATTATATTTCACCTCCTTCTCCATGTTTCATTATTGTGTTACGCCTTCTATTTCAAAATTTATTATGTTGGGACATGTATTTATATAACCCACTTATTTTGATATTCCATTATATATGATGAGATGTACCTTTCACTATCATAAAATATGTTTTGGAATATTTTTGGTCACATCATTATGGTGCCAAAATTGTTCTTGGATTATCCATTCCAAAATCATTGGGTAGTAAATACCATGACCATTTCAATATCAATGTTATTCACATTTATACACATGTAATTATTTATTATATACTTTCATTTATGTATTCCATATTTTTTATAGTGGAATAAATGGTGATGTTGAATGAATCAATGTTAAATGATCTATGTGGCACAATTTAGCATGAGATTGAAATGTTTATGAAGGGTTCACCCTGATAGCTCTCAAATGCGTTGTGTATTGTTAAAGAATCAAGATAATCCTTTTGCAATGAGGTATTATTCATGATTTTTATTTTTAAATTATGGCTTACTCATGCTAATACATTTTGAATGAGCCTTGGATCATGCTAATATCATGTTGTCTATTGTTTCCACATTACTTGTTATGATAATCATGCTATATCATGAATTTATGTTCACGTATCTCTTATTATCCCCTGATATTAATATTTCTTAACATTTAGTGTATTCTCCATACCATGCCCAATTTACTCAATTATTAGGCATTATAGCTCACACCTTTCTTATGTATATCCTCAGGTTATCCCACTCAATTCTATATACAAATGAATGCTTTGGTCATGTAAAATATGTTTTCAATAAATATATAGTAATTTATTTCTAATGTTGGTATGTAATTTTCCTATTCCGCAAAGATAGTAGACCTCTCGATCCTCGGAGTTTATTAAGTTCATGATTATGTTGTAAAGCATGTAAAAATATTAAATAAATATAGGGTTGTTATAATTGTTGTCTATGGAAAATGATATCCATGTGTCTTCTAGTTTCTGAACAATTCTGTCTGACGGGAAATCATTTTGAGGATGATAGGCCTTAATAATATTTAACTCAATGATTCTATCAGGTTGGTTTCACTTCTAGAACAAGGAGGTAAACATTATATCTTGAGAAGATACAATAGAGACTGGTAATATATACACCATACAACTTCATCGATATATATCCGGGCAAGTTTATCTAGGAATAAGTCCTCTAAAATTTCAATAAACAGAGTTTCCATTCTACTAAAATCCACAATAACACATATATAATTGATTCATATAGATATATTTAGATGTACCTTGATAATTTCAAACGTGATGTTATCCCATGTCATTGTTTGTTTGGATAATGGGTTCATCAAACCTATAGAATTTTGTGTCTTAGAATCCACTTGATGACAAATTAATAACATTGATGTATATTCAACAATACAATTTTTCATATTGTTCCCCCAATAATAATCATAGATATATCAATACCTTGTTTTCTGACCTAGATTACTAAATACTATTGACTTAATTGTGTTATTCAGAGGATACTTTGTTATATTAGGATTGGATGGTAAACATAGTCATGACCCAAATCTTACGACTGCATCCCTATCGATCTTTGACTTAGGAAAGTTCTTATTTTTTATAGTTTACAACATTTATTGAATAACCAAATCATTTCATTGAGACTCCTTTATCCGATTTAAGAAGGAATTTTGAGAAGCAATTTGATTTTTTTATTATTTTCTTCCCATAATAATTCCCATATCCATCCATTGAAAGATTAATATGTTTGGATCCTTCACAATTCTCATCATTGATAATGATGTTGTATCTTTTATACTTAAAGAAACCACATCATATATTTCTTTACCTAGATGGTAGTGCATTGAGTATTCATAATCAATGATGATATATAACCATATTATCTTTCGCATATTAATCTATTTCTCTGTGAATATATATTTGAAACTCTTGTGAATAGAATATATCTCACACATCTCCCTATAGAGATAATGCTGCACGATTTTAAATGAAATGAAAATATCTTCTATCTTTAGATCTTGTTTTGGATACTTTTACTCAATAATTATCAACATACATGATTCATATAGTATCACATTGTAATTTTTCATCTGTAAAGAGAATAAAAAATTCTTTAATGAATCATTTTACACCACAATGAATTCATCACTTATCAATGGTTTGAGTACTGTCGTAGTTATAAGACTCTTTTTCAACACTATAATGTTGTATTCACATTCAATTTTCAGGTCAAGCAATTCCCCTTATGAGTTATCTTTGTTATTGGGTTATAAAATCATGATACGTTGATTATAATTCAATTGTAATACTCATGTAGTTGAAGGAAATTAATGATATCTGTTATAGAAGTTGTCTCGGGTGACTATTTGATTTTATTTATCTTAAAATGGAACACATATATCCCTTTTATCAAAATTAAAAACCCCCATAATGATACATACTCCATCCAAAATTCATAGTTTTGGAACGTTTGATATAGTTTATCAAAAAATTTTGTTTTCAAAATACAAATAAAAATATCCATGTGTTCCTACTTTCTTTTGGAGTTTATCATAATATCATCTATTAAGACTACCACAACATTTTTGATGAAATGTTTGAAGACTTTATTTTTTTAAATAATTGAAAATTACTGGTGAATTAGTGAGTCTTATGGGAAACAATATAAACTTGTACCATCCATAACGCATTATAAATGTATTAATGGGAACATATTTCTTCCTCACCTTTAATTGGTGGTAAACTGAATGAAGGTCCACCTTAGAGACATAACTTGCCCCACATAGCTGATCAAACAAGTCAACTATCCATGGAAGTGGATAAATGTTCTTTAATGACTTTTTATTGAGATCATCATAATCAATTAAGAGGTTTATTGAGACATCAATATTATCCACGAAGAGGAATGGTGCACCCCGTGTTGAAATAATCAGGAGTATTAAACCCTTGTCTGAATTCCCCTATAACTACTTCCTCAGTTCATCTAGTTCAACGAAATCCATTCTATATGGTTTCATTGATATAGGAAGAGATAAAATAGTATGTTCAATTGATAAAAAGAACTCTTGATTAGGTGTATGATTGATCAATTGTTTTTGGAACACTTCAGTGTAATACCTCGTGATGGGGAAGTCTTCGAGAATATTTATCTCCTTTGTCTAAATCATTTAGGAAAGATATTATTTCTCATAAGGTAAAAATAGCAACACATTAGATGATTAATCTAAAGGATATTATTTTTACTCCTAACACATGTATATTATTGGAGGATGGTCCATGAAGTGAATAGTTATCAACCTTTCCTGATAGTTGATGATAGATTTATATAAATATAGCCAATCCATGCACAAAATATCATCAAAATCTACCAAAGAGAGTATGATAAGATTTAATTAGAGGTAATGTCTGTAATAATTTATTAGGGAGCATTTATAAACAGATGACATAATAATATCACCATTCGTTGAACTCATAGATAACTCAGCCTCATAATTTGAGGTGGAGATTGAAAATATCTACTAAAAAGAAATAATGAAAGAATTTGTAGAACTATAATCAAATAGTAAATTCTTTATTCATGAATTAATAACTGTTGTACCTATCACCACATGATTTTTTAGTTTCACCTCAGTAGTAGTGATTGAATATGCCCTTCCATGATTCCTTGGAGGTTTTGGACGATTTCCTACAACAACCCAAGTATTCGGTTATTGGTTTGAAAAATTATCATATTCGTTTAAGTTAAAAAATGACACCACTAGTTGAGAATTGATATGAATCTTCCATTATTATATCACATTTGATGTATTTATAATATCCATTTGGTAGTTCTCATCTAGATACCTAATTCTTCACATTTGAATCATTTCCTAGTTCCCTTTAGAAAGTTACAAAGATGCTTCTTCCCAAAAGTGTGACAGGTGGGATATTTTGTCTTCTTTCCTTCATGGGACTTATTTGCTGATCCCATCATATTAATCTCCAATTTTTTTTCATCGGGCCCAAGAGACAACTAAGAGTTTTTTATCTCCACTTCAACTATGAGGTCACAAAATAAAATATCCTCATAAATATCAATGTATTGAATCATCACTGAATTTTTTATAATTCTCATCAGTTTTCTAAAGAAGCGATTCACTATTCCTTCAGTGTTCATTAAAAATAATGTTTTTTAAATTTTATTCAGTTTAATGATTTCTTAATACACCTAGATAGAATCATCTTCCTTATACTTAAGCCTATGGTAATCTCATTTCATCTAGAGACGGAGGGTTCGAGGAAAATATTTATTGGAAAAAAATTTCTCGAAAGCATCCAAATACATAAAATCAATTTAACTCATGGACTTCATATTTCTAATCTGTGACTAACACTGATCAGATTCCCCCACAAAACTATTGACCACCAAAACAAATTTCTCTTATTCATAGATCTAGATGAAATATAATATATTTTCAAAAGAGTTATTCCACTGTTCAGTGAGGAGGGGTCATAAGATCCAATAAGCATGGGAGTCCGTTTCCACAGGAAGGCTTCAAAAGAATATTTATCTTTCCATGGAGAAGGAGTTTATTCAACAATATTCATGTTATTAGTCATAACATGATACATCTGATAAAGTATCATTATAAAAATTTATGGACCCATTCCAACCATATTTGGAATATCATTACAGAAATAATCACATTTCATATCACATTAATTTTTGGAATGTGTTCAACCATTTACTATAATTAAATATGATAAATAAAGTTCAATTATGGGGATTTAATACATATATAATAAGAAGAAAAGATTTAATTAATCAAAAAAATAAAAAATCTTAATGGAAAAGTATATCCTAACATCTGATTTAGTAGGATTCAATATATTTATCCAGGTTTTCCCTAACATTTATTCTTATGGGTATTTTATTTCTTCCATTAATATTGTTTTTGTAATGATTTTATAAATATACAAATGCATATTCACTAGGAGTGTCATACCAGGTGCATAGTAAGGCATGTTCTCATTTAATGGGTTACCCAAAATCAAGACTAGAACACCATTCAAGAGTTATTAGTCCTAGGTATATATATGGTAGAACCACACCCACAAGTAGTATCTATATGGGGATGCATATTATTAATAAATTAACTACTCTATAATTATCAAATTTATGGATGTTTTACTATAATTAGTATTATCCCTAAAGTTCTTACTAATATTATATAGTCATAATATCCAAAAATTTATATACATAACTCTAATAATAATTATATTAACCATATCTGTTTACATATAAAATTACACGATTTTATTTATAATTAATCATCAAATTACATGCAATGGATCACAAATTATACTCTCTTGGAGGACTATGTACATAAAACTAAAAACATGATTCTAAATAAAACATTTATTTTTTTAACATCCATTTTGGGCTCCAAAATCCATTGAGCACTTACAACTACATCAGATAACATTAAGATAACATGAGTAAAGGGATGTGAAAAAAATCCCAGTATGGGAATAATAATAAGAATGAAACATAACACAATTGTTAAAAGGCAGAACATGATGATATGAAAATGCATGGACCATGATCAAAAATAAGTAATCATAATTTATTAAACATTGGATCATATAATCCTGAAAAAATTATAATGTGGTAGTAAAATAAAACATGACATTAACATGACTCAAGGATAATTATACATAGAGGAGGACAAGTCAATGCTCACCACAATGACTCTTAAACATGGGGAACTAGTCGTGGATAACTACCAAGAATGTTGCACATAATGTCTAATGAAACTAAAAATTAACCAATGAATTTGATTGCTATCTCGGTGCAACCATGTTTACATTCTTATTTATATGTGTTCTACCAGAACAATATTTCATATGGAATCAATCATAAATAGAAGGGTTTCCCATGAAATTATATAGGTTTCATAATCATGTCATAAAGCATAATAATTAGGCTGAGTATAGAAGTTTCAATAAAAGAAAGTAATTTTAAAATAAATTGATATACATAAAGTAAAATAGTATTAAATCATGATAGGTGATTTTAAACTAAATTGATACCATTTAATAGAGAATATAATAATCATTACAATTTAAACAATTTAGCACGATTTAATGAAAATATTATAGGTCATTTAATGAAAAATATTTCAAAATCATTCCTATAAACCCCAAATTTGACCAGTTATGTGTTAATAATAAAATGAGTTATTTTATATAAATAATTCTATATGTAAACAGATTGTGGATTTGACTTCAAAATGGTCATAAATATGGGAAATTCCCATTAATCAGTGTTTCTTATCCTAAAAAATTTAGTAGTCAGCCTTTAAAAAAATTGTATGTCCCAAAAACATAATGATCACAGGGTAATGATAAATGATTTTGGAACATATAAAAAGTTTTATAATATGTAAATAATAATACAAGTAAAATTTTTATATAAAATATATAACGAATTAACTGATGTAGTAATGGAGGATCAGGTATATTTCTTACCTTAAGTCTAAAATGATTCTGTACTCAATCTTAATGTACTAAATATTAAAATTAGTATACTTCATTAATTAAAACACCTTTATAAATTTATTTTATTTATTTTTTTATTTTGGTCTAGTAATATCCTTTTTGATGGGTTATGAAATTCATTTTCATTGTTTGGGAGTGAGATATTCCATGGGATTCATGTTCGGTTTACTTGTATATGTGTATGGAAAATCATGCCGAATGAGGATAGATTACAAACGAATATTATATTTTAATTAAAAAATTATATAATATTTTATACAAATTTTTTCCATTAGTTTTGATTTATTATTAGATAAATCATTAAAGGCAACTGTTTATATTAATTTATCATTCTGTTATCCTCAAAAATCAGTTTTATCATATTATTAAATATCATGTATATATATAGGATCAAAAACATATTAAAAGTTTTCATAAATATAATATAATTTTATTCATTCATAAAAAATGGATTTAGGAACTGCTATAGGGGTAGAATTGAATGATAAAAGCATGTAATCAATGAAAGTGGTCAATTGGCACCCTACAGACGATTGTTTCATTATTAAAATAAAAGAGAGAGTGGAATAGATTTGATAACTAATTATTCCATAAACATAATGATATTATATTATATATATGATAATGTAGTTTTCATTACCCGTGGAATAAGGGGAAGTGAGGAGAAGATAAGAAATGAAAATAACAATTAAATTTATTGAATGAAAATAGATGAGTGTTTTACCTCATAATTCCATCGTCTAGAGAACCTCTTAATCTTATTTTTTTTGGAAGTTTCCAAAGACCAAAAAATCATTTATGAGTTGGAGGTGCATGGGAAGGTGTTTTAGTATAATTTTTTCAAGGCTCAAGGATTGAGAGGTATCAAAAGAATAGGTAGTGAAGGGTTGTATTTATAGTGGAAGAGAGGTGTATTTATTCCATTATTTTATTCATTAGTATTGTATTTTTATCATGAAAAGAAATATAATTTATATGTGAGACTAAAAAATGTAATTAGATCTTGTTATTTAGAACCAATGCTAGTTAACTCATCTATAATTCATATATGACCCCATAATTAATTTATTTATCATATATATTAAATTTCCATATTTCACTATTCACAAAAACTCAAGTATTTTAGAATAATCCAAAAAATTCACCTGAACTATTTTTTTTACTTTTAGAATTCCTAAATTAACTCAATTCTCTTCTAATAATATTCTAAAAATGATTAAATCATAATCTACAAGAAAAATATAGATTTTAATAATATAACTGATTTAATATCATTTTAAAAAACTAACTATGTCCTCATTAAATTATTTTATAATCATAGGACATAAAAATAAAAAAAATTAATGTACTTTTTGAATGTACATATTATATTAAATTATTAAATTATTCATACAATTTTGATTAAATATTTATGAATTTAAAAAATACCAACACATAATTAATAATGTTTAAAAGATTTACTTATATATACTATGATATAATTATGTCATATTTTCACCTCGGAGAAGACTAAATTTTATTTATACATTAACAGGTTAGGTCACTATTCATTTAGCTAATTTAATGTTCATAAGGGACATATTACAATTCCTTATTTTATGTAACTATTCCTTCGGTATATGATCATTATGTACTAGAAGTGAATTTTAATTGGCTAATTCATAATTTATAATGTTTTTATTATGTTCTAAATGTGATTTTATGTGATTAAACAATATAACATAATTATTACATGGGAAGTTACATTGTCAAATCATTATTTCATTTCAATCATTAAACACTGGTATAGTTTTTGGAGTACACCCACTAAACTATGATAGTCATGGAAAAGAGGCATTACTATAAGTGAATTCATTTTCTACTCTTATTTGTATTCCAGAAAACAATGAATTATTCAAAAGATATGTTTTCATTATTAAAGTTACTTTTTTATTTTTATGATTCATGTCTTCTAAAAAACCATCATTTATTCCATGCCTCCTGATTATGATCAAGGATATACATCTTATCATTTTTAAATATAAATTTAATGACCTCGTATCCTTTTTCTGATGTTATGAATATATGATAATAAATACCAGTCATGTTTACCCTTACTAAGCATGAGAGATCATCCTTTATTAATTTTCCTTTCTTAGGTTATGAAGTATTATTTTATGTGAATTTTTTTTATTAAAGTCAATAGTTATTATAATATAACATGGAGATGGTGTAGATATCTTACTGGAAAGGTGTTTATGTTTCAATAGTCCTAATGAGAGAAGACCTAAATGATCTGGCCATGGATCAAAATATTATTTAACTAATATTCATCTATTAAGATTAAATTTCTAAATATGATTTTTTAGACACTGTAGTTTGTATCATGGAATTGTTTAGTTACCATATTTAAACAAGGATGACATATAATCATAAGATTCTTAAAGATATGTCTAATAATTTGACGAATGCCTAATATTTTTTGTAATGATCATGAACGAGATATGTTAAACCAAAGGTATCATAGAATGTGGACGGATTTAGATATCCAATAACTTATTTATCATGACTATTTGATATCCAAAGATGATTTTTTATCATTAAACTATGATGTTTTTGTTTCTATTAATCTTTATAACTTCAAGTAATCATGATTATATTTAACATGAAAAGAAATGAAAAAATTTTACACCTCCAAAAATAAATGTGATGGAGATATAATGAAACACATTATTAGTATTCTCACATTACATTCTCAGTCTCTAAATCACACAAAGAATTAAAATGAAAAAGGAGTTGAATTTTTTTTTTGATTCAATAAATGGACAAATATAACAATTTTTAAGTAGGTATACTAATCCACTAGTAACATAAAAATAGATCACTAATATTTGAAATATATGTTATAATGTTATATGTTTGGAATAAGAGATACTTTTTTTGATGTGTATCATTTGGAGAGTGAGGCATATCATTCTTCCAATGTTATTAAGAACATGAAATAATAATATGAATTAGAATCAATTTAGTGGGTCGAATTAATAAGCATATTTTCAACAACTACATTATGCATTTAATTTTTATGAAAATGTATAATGAATTATTTGAATTAAAGAAAGAGGATAATGAATTGGATTGTACTTATGAGTAAAATTTCACAAGTTATGTGAGGTATAGTTTTTTTATTATCGTCCAACCTAGAAGTATGTTTAATAGATCATTTAGTTTATTAAAAAAATGCTTCCAAAAGGTGATTGATGTATGAAATTTTAGTGTCTATGATGAAATATTATTTTGTACTGTCAAGGTGGAGGAAATGATTGACATTACCCATCTATATTAAGGTTTTAATGACAATAGAAAACATTAACATAATCATAATTCTAAATACCATTGAGATTCGATTATGTTCCATCATTTATTCTTGATTTGTGTATGGAATCAAAAGGAAATTTTCTATATACGAATTGGTAAATGTTTAATGTGTACAAAATAATTTCATTAAGAAATCAGATTCTAATTGGATAGAAATAATTTAAGTAATAATTTTAATAGAGAGAAAGATCCACATGATTGACCAGCCAGAAGCCAATGTGATAAATTCAAGTAGCATTCGAATTATGAAAAATAGTTCCCTAAAATTATGTTTAGTGATGATGATCATTGTCAAAATCATCTTAAGGCCATAGAAAAATTAAAATAACATGAAATAACTATTTAGGATGATAGAAATACAACTAATGCATGGAATGGTAAAATTACCATTAACTCGAGATCATATAATATCAAAATTCATTATGAATCAACCAAAACTTTTATATCTATATACTATTCATAGGTTTTAACAGAATAACCTCTAAAAATAGAAGTTTAAATCAAAATAGATACACTGAATGATATGATGATCATATCAAAAAAATTTGAATCATCTTATATAGATATTTTCTGGAATGTTCATTATATAAAATTTTTCTACTCTATTACTACTTGAATTCATGGTAATTTTGGGAATGGATTTTAATTAATTAATTAAGTCCACCTAAATTATTGAGGAAGAGAGGGTATGATTTACAATATTAATCACCCTTTGGTCGTGAAATAGTGTGATGAGTAAAGCGAACATCCGATGGGATTTATATTCATCATATATATCATAATTCATAATCAAAAAGAAATTTTTATATCATATCATTTGGGATAAACCCTGCATCAAAGATATTAAAATTATTTATGAGTGTATTTATGTATTTTTTATGAGCTTCCATGTATTTCACTAAATCACAATTCTTCATTTTAAATGGAACACAAGCCTTGTGATACATCTATATACATAACTCAATATAAAATGCCCCAAAATGAGTTGACATAATTGAAGATGAAAATTTAGGTAAATCCTTATTGAAGTCTCATTCATCCAAGTGAGTCATTTTAGGGTCTAATTATTTTGTTCGATAAGAAGAATGATAGATCACAATGAATTTGAAGTGAATAATAAAAACATAAGAAGAAAAATATCATGAATAGTTATCATGTAACAAATTTTAATAAAATTATTATTCAACTATTAATGGATCATTACATATTTAATAATGACTATCATTTTTTATAAAATCAATTTATAGTTATGAAGGATGATATACACAAGTAATAATTCAATAAAATGGATGAATAAAATGAATTTATAGTGATACCATTTAGTTTTACAAATTCCTTTTTTATGATTATCTATCTATTAAAAATAATATTTAGATATCACATTTATAATATTTCCAATGTTATTCAAAATGATATTCTTATTTTATTAAAATTTAATGGAAATTCATGATGATCCCATGATGATTGTGATGAAGACCCAATGTAATGATAATATTTTTTTAAAAATTTCCATGAATGATATTTTTTGCAAATTTTCATTCAAATGAGATATAATCTTCGGTTATGGTATCTTTTTTGAAATTTCAATGACAAAAGCCATTGATCTTTCGCCTAAACCTACCACTACAACTGAGATCAATATTTTTTTGTTTGGATGGATATTATTGGATTTTTTTTATAATTTTTCCTTGATATGAAGTTAACACACATTGTTAACTAGGAAGGGATCTATGTTCATTGTGAGGAATGAATGTGAGGAATTTGTTAAGGATATAATGACAAGTGTAGTATATTAACATATTATTACACAACCCAAAAGTGGTGATAGGATTTTAATAAATATTGATGCATCAAATAAGGTACTAGGTTTCATCCTCATGAAAAGCCTTATGTTTATAACTTATTCATCATGATAACTAATATTAAAAGATAAAAAAGCCTATCTCATGATTTATAGTTAACTCTGATAATTATATAATTAATTATATTAATTAATTATATCTGTAGATATAGGTGTGAAAAATATACCAAAAACAGTTAATGTATATGTTAACCCAAATATTTTGTACAAAAAACGATCTAGTTTAATAAAAAAATTATTTCTCAATACATTACCTCATAGAGAAAGAGAACAAGGTTGAAGATTCTATGAATTTAATGGAGAATGAAATCTTATCAATCATGAAGATCACAAAAGATAAAATATTTTTGTATGTTCAATGTTTTTATCCTGAAGTCATGAAGGTTGTGAAGAAATATTTTCTTTATCAAACGATTTATCAATGATAACATTAATGTGGAAAATATGAAAAATATAGTTTTCCAAAAGAATGTGAGAAATGTTTTTGAGTTCAAACATAAATGTGATAGAATAATAAGCTTTAACAACCATGTATGTGTGACTTATGTACAAGATCTGAAGGAGGTGTTAGGTGAAACACATATATATTAATTTTCTATTCAACATTTATGTATGAATCTGTATAGATATTTGAAGCACTATTTTTTGTTTGATAGGAATAAGATAGAAATTGTGCATTATAGATTGGAAATTGGAAATCTCATCGATGGATATTTTCAACAGATTTCCAAATATGATATAAAAGGAATAAGGCTATTTGGGGTTTTCCTGATCAAATTATTAAATTATGTCACATAATTTACATTAGATATGATTTCATAATTAATAAACTTACTCTAAAATAAATTAATAACATGTAAAAATTTCATTTCATGCCAACAATACTTTTAATTAATAATGACTAAGGTTTATATCATTACTTTAGAGAATTCTTTAATAGGATCCAAATATTCATTTATTTTGTATATGTATGTATCATTCATTCGCATATAGTTATTATGATTGGGCAATTAAAATAGTAGAAGAAATTATTAGATACTAATCTATGGATTTAAAAGGTAGTTAGGATCAACCCATTAATTTCTTAAAATTATCATTGAAAAATAGGTTCCATCCTGACATTCAGATGGCTCCTTATGAAGCCCACTAAAATTAAAATATAAGAACTCCAATATCCTATAATTAATTATGGTAATGAATATTAGTGGGATCTAATCTATTTGTGGAATTGGTAGTGATTGTTACATTGGGACAACAATATATAAATCCATCTTATAGTTGAAAAAGGAGTTATGTTGAATATAATTAATAATTTATAGAGATTTCATTTGGATACAGTGTATATTTATTAATATCTAAATTGAATAGGTCGTTGAATATTTTATAAAAGGGAAATCTAACAAATATTTATATTATTACATTTCAAATTATTGATCATATTGTTATAATAGATTATCAATTGTGGCATTGATCAAATCTACCTCAAGATAATGAAGTGTTCAATTATCAATCTTGTGGAATTACATACCTGATTATTCACCTGTAATGAACTCATATTATACACTAATAGAGTAAGATCATTTTCATGGATAAAAAAAAATTGATACTAAATTGTTGCTAAAATGTTCTATGAAATTGGACTACTCACCTAGTAAATATTTTCTTGTGAAACCACCAAACTGAGGCAACTACGTGGGACTAAAAGATGTGATGTGTAATAAATATCCTATTCTATTTTAATAATAGTTAAAAAATTTAGGTAAGTTATTCATTTTTAGGGATTTAATTTCTCACCCAAATATTTATATTAAATATTTCACATTATAAACTAATATTTCTTTGATATCTTACATTATACAAAATAGTGAGTTTAGGAGAAATGTATATCATTATTAAAATATAATTTTTATTACTTCCAATGAAATTTATTGGAGTTTATAAATAGATAATAAAAAATGATAAAAAATATATTCTCAACAAATTTATTAAATTAAATAATCAATTGTCAAATTATTTTACTTTATAAAATAATAAAATCTGATACTAAATGTAGATTTTTATGAAAAATTATTTTATATGTTATATGTATTCAAAAAAAGATAAATTAAATTAATAATTAATGGTATGTTTTTTCAAATATATATATATATATTATTTTATTGGTTTTTTTCATCATATAATTTTTTTATCGGAATGGGATAAAATATATTTTGTTTTATACATAAAATTTAACTTTTTACCAAAAATATTTTTTGTTCATATTTTCTGTACAAATATTAAAACTTGTTTAATCCATTTATATAAATTTAATTTGAAAAAACTAATTAATGTTTTCGAATCATTAGGCCATAATTTGGTAATTAGGCCCGTTTATCTTCATTATGAATTGTAACTGTTGTAATATTTATATCCTCAATATAGGGTAAATTATTTAAATCAATAGTAAAACGAAGTGAAAAAACATAATTATCTATCATAAATGTTATTGGATGATGGTAATCAGAATTATAAAACCCTAGGCTTGAATTTTATTAGTTTAAAGGATAATTTTCTAGAAAAATTATATATATATTATTGAAATGAAGTAAAGGTAAAATATATCTCTCTATTCATTTTCGATGCTATTTATTTTGTCACATAGATATAAAATATGGTTATGAACGAGTATTTATAGTAATTTTCTGAATAATTATTATATATTCATGGTTTTAAATTATTTATAATTTTATGTTTGATATTATAACCAAAAATACTTACATAGTGTATGAATAATATATATTCAATTATGTGAAAAATAAAATAAATTAGTTTGAAAATTTTAGAACTGATATAATTTTAGTTATTTAATATGTTAATATAATATTATATGTGAAAATGACATATTATCACTACTATAAAATACCCTATACCAATGGTGTGAAATGGTTTGGAGAACCATTTCCAAGAAAGGCATAGGGATAGTTCTATACCAAATGTTTTCAAAACCATCAGTATTGCTAATATCAATATTCTATACCAACGGTTCTGTAAAACTGTTGGTATATATATTTTAAAAAAGAGGCATTCTGTCAGTTTTGTCCCGTACCTCCTATTTATGATTGAATGACATAACCACTAACCTAAATTTACTTTTGTGAAAAAAAAATTCATAAATATATATATGTATTAATATAAATATTTTAAATTTTTATTAATATAATGTTGTCTATAATAATATTCCATAAAAAATACATGTAACTATACCAAGGTTTCTAAAAACTGTTGGTATAGACCTTTACCAACTATTTTGAGAACCGCTGGTAAAGATTCATTGATTTTGGTACCTATACAAATGGTTTTGGACAAAATGTTGGTATATTGTCTCTATTGTGGACCTATACCAATGGTTTGACCAAAATCATTGACATAGGTACATATAAGTGACTTATACCAATAGTTTTTACCAAACCGTTGGAATAGGTCCCCCCTATACCATCTGTTTGTCCATAACTGTTGGTATATGTCTAAATTAGTGAACTATACCAACGTTTTTGGCCAAAAATTTGGAATATGTCCATATAAGTGAAATATACCAATGGTTTTCCCAAAACTATTATTATAGATCTTATTTCTAGTAGTGTATTGATATAACAACCATTCATTTTATTAAACACTTGAAATTTATTTATTTCATAAACGCATTACATGATTCAACATCGAATATAGATAGGTATAATGTCATTGGAAATTAGGATCATTACATATTAACATAAAACATAAAACATGCAAAATATTTATTGAAAACATAATTTGCATAACCACAACATTCCTTCATACTTAGCATTGCTTCAGATAACCTTAAAACATATATGTGAAAAGGATGATCTATAAATCCCATTTAGGGGGTAAACAAGGCATAACAAGAATAATAAAATACTTGTTAAGAAATAGGCATATCAATATAGAATAAAATAACATGAACATAAATCCATGATATATCATGATTATCATAACATGGAAATGTGGAAACAACTCTTAACAGGGAATTAGCAAGGGCTAAAGCTCATTACACATAGTGCATGAGTAAACCCTCGTTGATATTTAATCATCATGAGTAAATACTCATTTTACATCAATTATAATAATCCTCATTACAAAATATGTATCATGATATTAGTATTTTCCCAATTCATTGAAGCACTGTCTGGGTGCACCATTCTTAAACATTTCATTTTATGCATAAGTGTCCCACAAGATCAAAAAATTGATTAAGTAAAAAATCATAACTTATTACATGATAAAGGAATGTGGAAGTCATAAATGAATCTATTTCATAAATAATTTAATATTCACAATAGTTATTACCCTTAAAAGTGAATTGGGAATGGTATTTACTACACAGATATTTTCTCTTGGAAAATTATTATGCAATTTCAGCAGCAAAATGGTGTGACAAAAGACATCATAAAAATGTTCGATGATAGATAAAGGGGTGTATCATCATAAGTACATGAAATAGACAGTAAGAGGGTCATATATATACACATACCATCATAGTTAATTTAATTTATATTCATAATCCAAAATAATTTCTTGAATGTAAATGGGGAGAGACAAATTCATAAAAGAATATCGACATTATTACAGGTGTACGTGGGTTGAATTAATGTGAGATAAACGGGTAAATAATCATTCAAACATGATTAGGTATGTATGTGTGGAGGTGAAATATCATACCCCATCATTTATAATTGAATATTAAAGGTCATACCAATATTAAAAAACTTGGATAGAATGAGAAAGGAAATAATTTCATACTTTGAAGGGTGATCCCAAAGGAATGAGAAAGGCTTGAGAGAGAATTAATTAGAGCTATGGGAATATTGGGTGGATTCTAGAAAGAGGAGGTAATATTTTTGACAAACTCTAAAGTCATTGAGTGATGAGGAAGTGGGATATTGGGTGGGATCGTATAGGAAATGAGAGGGAATTCATTATTATTTATGTTTGGGACACCACACATAAAACTAATAAGAACCACAAACTAGCCACCTATTTGTTTCCATGGATTCTTCCGAAAGGTAGTGGAAAAAATATTTTATAAGTCCAATGTACGATCTTCTTAAAATAAATGGGTTGCTTATGTGGAGGTGAGTCACACTCTCTAGGAAATCAATTTAAAAAGATAAGATGTTTTATAAGTCATGGAGGGTTTAGTAAGGCTTTAAAAATTAAATCATATAAACCTAGAATCACATTATTTTAATGATAAAAAATATATTCGACGATCATAATGTTTATATTATTGTATTACATCAATATTGGGTCATTATTATTTCATAAAAACATTATATATATAAATAGTATGTAATTTTTACCCAAAAATTTGACTATTTCGGAAAATTAAAATAAATTAATATTTGGAAAATTTCAAGATCTTGATTCCAAAAATAATATCCATTTTAACTAATTAATATTCTAAATATATGAACTTTTTACTTTTAAAATAAAAATCGTCATTTATCAAAAATTCAATGGTTTTGATAAAATCAACTTTAAAACCTTAATAAAAATTACAATTGCATAAAAATTATATGATCATATATATTTCATAAAAAGTAATTTAGTAATAATATTTTATTAAAATATTATTATATTAAAAAATCCATTATTTATTCATAATAGAATTCTTTATTGAATATTAACTAAAAAATTACTATTTGTGATTTAAAAACTATTTACAAATATACAATAATAAAATGAAGGTAAATTCATTATTATATACAAAAATAATTTACATGAATATAGTACTAGGGTCTTGTTAAATAACCTCTTATAACACCAACATATGACCGAATTGTATGGTGTGAGATGGTGATAGACTCTTATGGTGGCATGGATAACATTGCACAGGTGGTAATCATTATAAACTTCCACTTCTCTTGTAGGTGGTTTGTTCGACCTTAACATGTTGAAGAATGAGTTGGTATTTGTTAGGAGAGAAGCCCAATGATACCACATCCTTTCTGAGCTCTAAAAAATGTGCTTCATAAGGGGACAGTCTATTGGAGGAGGCCATCACATCCTTTGTCTGGGTAAACTGGATTTGTTAAAGCCCTATATTTATACTAATCATCGGATCATTATTGAAAGGATATATTAGCGATGATAACAATAAATAATGGTTTTTTAAAATCCAAAAAACATAAATCTGAAAATTATAAAATTTTATATAATCATTTTACATAACAATACATTTAATTAGATCAATAAGAATTTTCATTAATAAAATTTTCTATGTTACTATCTTCCCCATTATGAAATTCCTCCCTCAAAATTAACTTTTCCCATCCTAAAACAGATGTTGGTAACTCTGCTTCATCTCTACCTCTAATTCAAATGTTGTTTATTCTCACTTATGGGTTTTACACAACACCTTGATGAAAGTAATTGCCGTATATCATAGAATATTCTATCTACAATCTAAGATCATCACAAGACACTCCTCATAAGAAAGATCATCCTATAAATGTTCTACCTCTGAAAATAGTAAATTTGAGGGTATGGTATTTACTTCTATAATAGGGACACATGAAGGACATCATGTACTTTTTCCATAGGGTGTGGAAGTCATAGTTTATAGGCCACAACCCTCAAATGATCATAAATATGGAGGGGGATGATGTACCTAGGAGTTATCTTCCCCTTATTTCTAAACCACATGACCTTATTTCAGGAAGATATTCATATAAATACCATGTATTTAACTATGATCATATGGTCTCGTTGACGATTATATGTATAGCAACTCTGTTGATATTGTGCGTAATTGTTATGATGAAGTATTATTTTCACCTTAACAACCATTTCTTTAACCATTTCAGGTCATAGCAGCTTATGCACACCGGCTACAACCCAACATGGTAGTTTTCTACACCTTCTAATTTAAATAGCATCATATGGTTCCATTTAGATGTGTGAGTAGAAACATTAATTATAGGAGAATTCAACTAGTGGAAGATGTTGGTCCCATCCTCTTTTAAAGTCCATATAACATGGTCATAACATATTTTCTAGTGTCAGAATAGTTCTTTCAAATTGGCCATCATTTTTAGGATTATAGGACGTATAGAAGTTCAGTTCAGAGATTAGAGCATGTTGAAGACTTTTCTAGAACAACAAGGTGATTCATGGATCATGATCAGATACAATAGAAAGTGTTACTCCATACAGCCTTTCAATATCTTTGATGTAAATCCATGCATGTTGACTCAATGTGAAGTCCCATAGAATCATGATAAAGTGAGATGTCTTTATAAGAAGTTCCAGAACAACCAATATATCATTGTTTCCCCAAGCTTTCCTTGGTAGTCTAGTGATAATGTCCAGGGTAATGTTGTCCCAATTCAATGTTTGTATGGGTAGTGGTTTCATAATCCACTGATACTTTTTCCTCTCAGTTGTCACTTTATATCATATTAGGCACATTGAGTTATATTTAGCAATATCCCATTTTTTATTGTCCCACCAATTGTTTTCTCAGATATCATGATACATCCTTTTTCTCCCTAATTGAATGGAGAAGGTTGAGCTATGTGCGTCATCCAGAAACTCCTCCATTATCATTGGATCAGATGGTAGGCATAATTATGATCCATATCTCACAATTCCATCCTTTTCATCCATGAAATCTATGGATTTCCAATTTTTGATAGATTCAACCCTTTTCTATATATCCATATCATTTCTCTGAGTATCCTTTATTTTTTCCATGAAGTACGACTGAGAAATAATTTAAAAAAGGATTGATGATGTTCCTCTATAAATGATTCCCTTGTCTATCCTTTACAAATATAAGAATAATGGATAATTTTAAATTCACATCATTGATAACAATGCACGATCCTTCAAACATAGAGAAACTTCAACATTGCTTTCTTTACTAGGATGGTAGTGGATTGAGAATTCATAATCAATGATGAGTTATATACAGCTTCATTGGCGTGTATTAGTCTCTTTTTGTATGAATATATATATGAGTTTCCTGTTATTAGTATATATCTTACACCCCCCCCCCATAGAGATAATGATCCCATATTTTCAACGCAAAGATCACAGCCACCAACAACAAATCATGTGTGGGATAATTTTTCTCATGGATTTTCCACTACCATAAGGTGTAGGCTATCAATTTATCATTTTGAATCCACAATCAACCAATGAACTTCATTGAACCATCACTAAATACCACTAAATTTTATCCACTCATGGGTAATTTGATCACATGCATAGTGATAAGCCTCTTTTTAACTCAATGAAGCACTCTTCACATTCATCACTCCAAGAAAACATTCCTCCCTTTTGATTTAGCTTGGAAAGAGTGTTGTAGAATCCTATAAAAATTATCACAAATCATCGATAATATAAATCATACTCCTAGATTCTATGAATATCTTTTCTTAATGTTTGCCTCAACTATCCCTCTATTATAGTTGTCTTTGAGGGATCCACTGAAATCCCATTGCTAGTGATGATATGACCCACGAAAGAGACATAATTTTAAAAGTACTCACAATTATTTTACTTTTCATATAGTGTGTCATTTTAAAATGTCTCTAGTTCAATTCTTTGATGCTCTTCATGATCCTCCATGGTGTTGGTGTATATAAGAATATCATCTAAAAGAAATAACACAAATTTTTCAACGTAATCTCTAAAGACTCTATTGATCAAGTAAATAAATATTTCATGAGAATTAGTCAGTTTAAAAGTCATTAATATGAATTCATAGTGCCCGTATATTGTACGAAAAGAAGCCTTTGGGATATCCTATGTTTTCACCCTAACTTGGTATTATCCCGACTGAAAATCCACCTTGGTGAAGTATTATGCTCTACATAGCTCATCGAAAAAGTCATCAATTTTAGGAAGAGGATAATTGTTCTTTATAGTTATTTTGTTGATCTTACAATAATAAATGAAAAGTAACATTGACCCATCCTTATTCTTGAAGAAGAGGATTGAAGCACCCCGTTATAAAGAACTCGGGTGTACAAACAGTTTATGTAGATTCTCATGTAGTTGTTTCATTAGCTCCTAAATCTCTAAGACAACCATTCTATACAGGGTCATGGATATTGGAAGGGAACCTAGTATAATTTCAGTGGTGAAATCAACATATCATATTGGGTTAAGAGAAGGAAAATCATTGGGAAACACTTTAGTGAATTCCCATACAAGAGGCATGTATTCAACGTTGGTTGCCTCCTCGGACTCAGTCATCTATGATAGATACGCATTCTCATAGGGAAGTAATATCCATTCTTGTGATGATGGTACTAAAGGGGAATCATCATCCACTTTGCACTTATATAGAATTGGGGGTCAATTCTCCTTATGGAGAGTTATTTCAATCTCATGTACATTTATGATGGCTCTATATAATGAAAGACAATCCATGGTGAGAAGTGCATCCAATTCCACCAGACATAGTATGATGATGTTTTTCAGGATGTCAAATTCACCTATTATGATAGCGGAGGAGTTATATTAATGGGATGAAATGATTTCCCCATTTCCTATAATCACAGAAATCATTAAATCCTTGATTTGTGGCACAGTTTGGATTTTTCAACTAATCTTTTGAGACACAATTGAATGCGTAGAACTTGAATAATGAATTATGTTCTCTATTTTAGTATGAATATCTAGAATACCCTCACAAAATTAATATTATAGGTTCACTTTAGCAGTAGTGATGGAAAAATCTCACCCTTTTTACCTTGGAGGATTTTGGTTGCCTCTGAAAGCGATTGGATTAGAGCACTGATTTTCAAGATGCCCTGGTTCTTTGTAGTTGAAGTAATGAACAACACATTGAGTGTAAAATAGATCATTCATCTCCTCTATCATAGTCACATATGTTTTTTTGTTTGTAGTAATTGGCTAGGTTCCATTCACTTCCACACCTAAATCATTTCATCGCACCATTTAGACAATTCCTAGGGTGCATCTTGCCGCACCTTTGGAAAGTGGGGTGCTGGATTTTCATATCACCATTGGTTTTATCCATAAGACCATCATAATTTAATTCCAAATTATGCTACTTATCCCCATGATACCCCTAAGATTCTCTGATATCCATTTCTACCTTGATGGTTTATGAGACAGTTTCCTCAACGCAGTCGAAGTCACGGATCACCAGGGATTTCTGTACACTAGGTTTCATCCCATCAAAGAAGTGGTCAACCTTGAATTTGGGGGTAATGAAAAATCCAGAGGGGTATCGTGATAGCCATTTGATGTATTCCATGTATGATTAGATGGATTATAAATCTTTTTTCTCTAGAGAAATGAAGTCCCTTTCTATCTTAAGTATGAGGGTGCATTGAAAATATTTATTGAGATACATATTCCATAAATACTATTATATAATGGCTCGATCTCCTCCACAGGCCTTGTATTTTTGATCAATGTATACCATTGACCATCTTCACCCTACATACAATATGTTTCCATAATAACCTTCCCTTATTCGGAACATTGAATGATTGAGATGATCCTTTCAATGGAGTTGATCCATTGTTCGGTAATTGAGGGATTAGATGATATATTAAAAGTAGGTATCCTTTGCCTCATGAAGCTCTTGATACCGACTTATTCTATTTTGTTGGGTGATTAACGTTCCACTTGACATATGTTTCTATTAAATTATTCTGTTAATTGAGAGTGTATCATGACAAAATTCATGATTCATGCTCCCATCATATTGGGCATATCATTAGAAAAATCATCACATTGATCTTCAGATTAGTTGTTTTCTAGAGTCCTCTTATTACTTTCCATTGGATGGAATAAAAGAAAAGTTATGGGTAACATATAAAGGGTATTCCAAGTTCAACATAGATGTATTATAAATTACTTGTATTTCCTTAACATATGATTATAAATGTTTCAATCTATGTTATCCATAATATACATTATAACACAAATTCTTCGTTGAAATTTTATATTTCTCAGAATTATGGTTCATACTAATCTAATGAAATTTTCAAAGCATACCCCCCGATAGTATCTGAACCCATAGTGCAGAAAGGCCTGTTGGTGTGTACCAGGATACCCCAGGTCATGCCCGAAATTTCTTTGTTAGAGTGTTCACTCCTTGGTATATTTTTATTAGAGCAGCCTCTACCTACTCATATCCAGAAGAGGATGTATTTTCTTGATAAACCAAATACATAATAGTTAAAAAAAATTGGGTTGTTTTTTATTATACATAGTCTTATCCCTGCGTATTCCACAAGGTGTTTCAAATTATAATCCCAAGAATAACAAATCATATCCTTTTAAACCAACTACAATAACCCAGCTTTTTATTAAACAAATAAATATGATTTATTACATAAAAATTTCACTTGATACAACATCATTGATTGATAGGTCTTGTGTATTTGGGGATTAGGAACATTACATAATGACAGAAAACATAAAACACACAACATCTTTATTCATAACTTATTTTACAAAACAATAACATTTCTTCATACTTAGCATTGAATGGGATAACATGAGGACATTCATGTGAAAATGGTGATCTATAAGGCCTAGTGATGGGGTAAAAAAGGCATAACATGAAGAATACAATACATGTTAGGAAATAAAAATATCAATATAGAATAAAAGAACATGAATATAAAGGCATGATATAGCATGATTATCATAACATAGAAATGTGTCAACAACCTTTAACATGATTTTAGTATGATCCAAGGCTCATTTCACATGGATCATGAGTAAACCTTAATTTGACATGAATTATCCTCGGTATATCCTCATTTCATTTGAATTAGAATGAGTAAATTATCATTTTACATGAGGTACCATGATACTAGTCAATTCCCAATACATTGGAGCGCTATCAGGGAACACCCTTCTAAAACGTTTCATTTCATGCATAAGTGTGGCACAAGAACATACAATATGGATTCATTAAACATCATATTTTATTCCACAATAGATGAATGTAGAATTAATATAAGAAACTATTATATCAATAAGAAAATGTGCATAATGTTGATGACCCTTATTAGAGAAATGGCCAAGGTACTCACTACACAATGATTTTCTCATGGAAATTGCGATGTAATTTCAAAAGCATAACAGCGTGATATAAGACTTCAAAAAAAATGGTTTATGAGAGATAAAGGGGTGTGTCATCATATTTACATGAAATGCATTGTAAGGGTGTCATATATATATACATTTCCCCTTATATTTAATATAATTTATATTCATAATACAAATTAATTTCTTATTTGAAAATATAGAGAGAAAATATCAAAATGGAATTTTGTAATGGTAACAGGTGTATATGGGAGAAATTAATGAGAGAAAAAGGGGTCTATAATCATTCAAACATAAGAACAGAAGTACAGGGGGGGTGAAAATCATACCCAAACATTAATAATTGAATATAAAAGGGCATAAAAGTTTTAAAAAATGTAGATAAAATGAGAAAAGTAAAGAATCCCTTACTAGATAGTGTGATCCCAAACGGTTGGGAGAGGCTTGAGAGATGATTTTTGTGATATTGGGGCACCTTGGTTGGATTGTAGTGAGAGTAGGACAGATGATAGATGAACTGAAATTGATTTCAGTGAAAAGGAATTGGGAGATTTGGCTGGTTTATATAAGAAAATGGAGGGAATTATTTATTATTTAGGTTTTGGACACCACACATTAAAAAAATAAAAACCACAAACCAGTCCATAGTTTTTTCCATGGTATTATTAAAAAGGGTAGTGGAAAACAATATTTTATATGTTCAATGTCTGAAATTATTAAAATAATTGTGTTACATATGTGGAGGTGAGTCACACTCGCAAGGAAATCAATTTAAAATTATAAAATGTTTTATAATTCTTTGATGTTCCACTAAGTCCTTGAAAAATAAATCAAATAAAACTAAAATATCATTATTTTAATGGTAAAACATATATTGGTCAAACATTGTTTTTATAGTGTTTTATTAAATCACGATTTAGTCATTATGATGTCATAAAACAAATTATATTCTTAAATGGTATTTAATGTTTACCAAAAAAATCAAATGTCTCTGAAAATGATGAAAAATTCACCATTGGATAACATTGACATCCTGATCCCAAAAATAATATAGATTTTATCTAAATAATATTATAAATATTTGAATTTTAACATTTCAAATAAAAAATAAAATATATAAAAAATTCATGGATTTTGATAAAAACAACTTTCAAATGTTAATAAAAATTACAATTTAATTAAAATTATGTGATCATTTATATTTAATAAAAATTAAATTAGTTAATTTCTTTTTTAAATATTTATTAATTCAAAAATCCATTTTTTTCTTTAAAATATAATTATTAATACAATATTAACAAAAAATACCATTTGTTCATCAAAAACTATTTACAAATTAACAATAATAAAATACATGTATATTATTTATTATAAAGAAAATAATGTACATAAACATAGTGCTAAGGTTTTTTTACATAACCCCTTAAAATCCTACATAAGACAGAAGGGTAAGGTTTTTGATCGTGATAGTCCTTTGGGGTGGCTTGGATTACATCTCTCGTGTGGTAATCTCTATCAACATCTACTTCACCCATAAGTGGTTTGGTTAGTGCTTATGATGTTAAATCTCAGCTTGGGTTTGGTCAAGAGAAAATCCTATTGATATCACCTCCTTTCCAAGCTCCAAAAAACCGGCCTCCTATGGGGAATGTCTACTGGATGAGGCTCTTGCTTCCTTTGTCTACATAAATTGGATTTGTTAAATCTATATATTTATTCTAATCATGTGATCACTGTTTAACGACTATGATATCAATATTCACAATTCATAAGGAGATTTTAAAATAAAAAACATAAAACCAAAGAAGATAATATTATATATAACCATTTTACATAATATGGAATTTAATTAGATCAACAGTAATTTTCATTAATAAAATTCTAGTTGATTAAATTGATGTGTTATAAAATCATATTCTAATTCAAAATTTTTTATTATGTCTAAAATTATATAAATAGTGTCATAATTGAAAATAATTATATTTTATCAAAATAATTTTTTATAAAATTATTTAAAATCAATAAATTTCCTGAATTTTAAAAATGGGAAATGCTATTGTAATAATTTTCAAATCATGGAAATATATGACATATTTTTTCAATATACGAACAAATTATAAAACTATAATACGAAATTTATTTCCATTGTTAAAATTAAAACGGGTTAACATTGGGTAATTTGAAATAATTAGATTCAAAATGGCCACAAAAAATTTGAAAATTAAATTTATTGATTTGATTAAATCCATATGATACCTTTTAATGGAATTCATATCCATTTCGATATGGTCTTCTTGATAATGAATTTATTATAATTTATTTATTTAAAAAATTTAGAAAGTTCTCCTAACCAAATTTAAAAATGAGCAGCTCCTCCTAAAATTATTTACACAATATTAAAGTTTCTATATTAAAAAATCCTTAAAAATTGCACTTGTAAACATCCCTAATCTCATTAAAGATGTTTTTTCCTTACAAAAACCACCATAATATACTATTAGTGGCGACCATACTGATTCATTTCAATGATGTGATAATATCGTTATGGGATCTCACTCATTTCAATTATTCGTTAGATTTATAAAAATAAACTTAATTCAATAAAAATAAAAACATAATTATCTTATGTATTTTTAATTATTTTTTTCTGATTATTAGAAAACCATTATACACCCTCCTTCTCATAAAATTGGATGTGGATATGTCCCGTCTGTGTACATGCGACACACCATATCAATGTAGCCATACAATTCATTTACTATCACTATATTTTATGGGTGAGTATAATGATTGGTGTAGTATTTATATTACATTTTTCTATAAAAAATTGAACTCCTTAATTTTAATATCATCTATACCTTCTATGTTTCAAATATTTTGTAAATCTTTAGTGTTTCTCATGCGTACGTGTAGAATACCACCTCCATGAGGCAACATAGTTCATTTTTTATTTCAATTTTACATGGATGTTAATGATTATGAATTATATAAATATATTTTATATACAAGAATTAATAATGATATTTTAATTTTTAATTTAAATTTATAATTCTTTGATTCTATCTAATGAAGAATGGAAAAACATTTATGAGTACATACGACCTACTATCTCTATGAAATATGTAAATAATTTTTTTTCTATTGATTTTATTGATGTCTATAAATATGTATAAAATAAATATATATGTTATTTTTATGATTGTAAATATTATAGTTACTATGAAAAATTGATAATTATATATGAAAAAATAACTAATCTAAAATAATAATAATAAAAAAAAAGTTACCAGTATGAGAAGTATATTTAAATGAATTATTGATTGTAGTTGTAATGTTATAAAGTGATATATAATGGTATTATAAATAAGAAAATTAATCAGTTATATAATTATAATTAATTTAATTTTGTTATATTGTATTTTGTAGTAATTTGGATTTATGGAAAACTCAAGGTAAATATCTTGATCTAAGACATGAATTCATTTAATCTGACATCAGACTCAGCCCGACAGAAGTCTTGATTGTGTTCCTGATCCCTAAAGGTAGGAAACAAATTCTTGGTAAATAAAATTACAATTTGGGAGTGATTTCAAGCATTTATATAATGAATAACACGAATCAATAGTAAAAATCACAATAAATGATAAACAAAAAAAGTAAGGTTCAAGAAATTCTGATTCATTGTTTTTCAATGTTAAATTTTTTTTACATGAATGGAATGGGAAAAACACCAATATCACACAAACCTCAACATAATAAGAGGGGAATCATTATCAATTTACAACCATCATCACTTGCAATAAATGGAACTCTAGATAATATATCCACCACCACAACCACAATACATATTTCTTTTAAGTGGGTAATACATAAGTATGTCTATATACACATAAGATTGTTTATTTGGTGTGAGAAATATACTAGTAGGATTCCACAATAAAGAAGAGATTTCCTACAATTGGGTTAGAAGTAAAATTAATATGATGATCTTCATAATAACATTCGAATCATTTTTCAGGATTTTTTTAATAAAAACATTCTAAAGGATACACTTAAAACAAAACCATTTCTCAAATAAATATATTATAAATAGGGTATACCATATACTGGTAGCTAGCACCACCTGACATAAGAATAATGTCACCGGATTCAGCCACAGTAAAATACCAATAAGTAACTATCTTAAGTGGGACCCTACTAACCTCATACCACATAGAACAATTTCCTCCAACTCAACTACCAACATCATTACTAGGAAACATCCACTAGAGGGACACATCTACAAATAATCTAGTGGTATGAAAAACATCATCAAATACAAATACCATTCCCTTGCATGTTCTAGTAGAGGGGAGCCCAAAAAAGAATATTATTGGTCTCTAATCATATCACATATATAGTTAGTATTGATATCATAAATCCATTTAAATTAATATAATAATCAGACACTTCCTAATCAATTGGTGTTCTATGTTTAGTTCCCACACCTAGAAGACCCAAGATTCCATTTTTGATCAATTTTCTATTCACATGTCACTTAAATCATCGCATTCAAAATCATGTTACAAGCTTTCGAAGTACACATGGAAATCACAATTTTCCATTAATAAAATCATTTTTCCATATCACACATAGACCAAAAAAATTTGATATACCTTTATAACCACTTTTATAGTTCATAATGGAAATTTAGAAGCACAAAAAAGAAAAACAATATGGGGTCCAACTATTTTCATGGAAGAATACCATTTCAAATTTATACTCTCTAAAAAACTATCATCTAACATGATTCACAACACATTTATGTTGCATAACAAAGAATCCAACATTAAAAAAACCCATCTATCTAGGAAAATACACTTTGAGATATTTTCACCTTTAAATATATTTGAAAACACATGTCACACCTTCACACATGGTACAAAACATATACAGGAAACAAAAAAAGCAAATAACATAAGACACATGAATACATTAATTTAAAAAATCCATTTTAGTCTTATGAGTATGTATAATCATTTAAAAAACATTTTTCACAACAATCAAAACTATAGAACACCTTTAAAAAAGAATTAATGAATGAAAATCACATCTAATAATGTAAAAGCATTAAAACACAATTCTTATAATTAGAAACTTCATGAAATTATTGGGAAACCAAAATAAAACACTGGAAACACACTATAATGAAATATAGATTAAAAAATCTAATACCTTTCCCAAAAAAAAAGATCAAACCCTTTTTAGGGAATCTAATAAGCAGAAAAGGGTGTAGCCCAGACGGAATGAAGAGAAGCCCTATATAGAGGTAGAAACCATGGTAGAACTAAACATACATAGAGTTTATTTAGGAAACCACACAAAATAAACAAATAAAATTAATGTACAAGGTAGTAATGGTGAAGGTAATAGGCTCCTAGATTGAAAAATATTGAATGGGTAAAAAAGGGTTGAAAATGAGGTTAAAATTGAATAGAGTACAAATGTAATTTTGCAATTTTTGTGTGTCCTAGAATGATTGAATGGTTGGCAAACATGGTTTTCCAAAAATTCTAGAATCCTTGCATCCTTCACTATCCTAGAAGGATAGGAAACCTTATTATTCTACATCATTTGAAAAAACATGCACCGATTGTGCTGTTCCCACTTCCCAATTTGGATATTTTTCATACACATAATTTGGTGATGGGGCATAGTTTCCCTTAACTAGGTGCCAACCACGAAACACCTTATTTCAAGAAACTTATATCTAATACAAACAAAAAATTCATGGTTAAAAAATAGGATTAATAAAAGACCAAAAATAAATACAATAATTTGAAAATACAAATTCATTTATGTGAAAATTATCCAAAACATGAATTCGTTTCATCCCAAGAATGTAATTTAAATGTATGATTAGAGAACATGAAATTATACTCTTCTTAAAGTCACAAAATATTATCCTATTCTAATTATAATAACTACCATTCATCCAAAAAAATCGAACAAATGGAGTAATCTTATGAGGAAACACTCTCTCATGGGAATCCAAAATCTATACCATCTGCTTGACCAAAAACAAATTCAGTTCCAATTAAGACTATTCACATATCAATATATGAGATGTATATTGGTTGATCAATATCAATTTAGATACATGTATCACATCATGAATAGTAATAAACTATGACATAATAGCAAACATGTATTCCACCATACCAAATCTATTGGTAATCTCAAATGGTCTAATATACCTCAGGGAAAACTTTTGTTGCTTAACTAATTGAAGATGAACCAAGAGAGATTCCTTGTATAATAACAGAAAATCACACATAGAATACTATAATTTTCGGTACCTATGATCATCATAAGAAATAAATATACTCAATCTATCATCAACCTCATCCTTATTTGATTTAATTTCTCATACATATTCTGTACAAAGCATGGTCATACCAATAAGGTATTACCCAGATTATCCCCAGACAAAGGTTATTGATATGATAGAGTAGAAAAAACCTCAAAAGGATCCTTTATAATCAATTATTGGTAACTAATTATATATGTAGTCCCAAACATCCACAAATGGAAAACCCAAAAACCTCTAAAATCCAACACACATTCCCAGAGCATATGTTCCTATATTTGAAAATATTTTTTAGGGTGGTATGTCATACTCAGCTTAACCATTGTCCCCATATCCTTTTGAAGTTCTACCCAATACTTCATGGTAAATGTGGGTCCATTTCTTAAATAAATTCATTTGAAACACCATTAATCTACAAAACATTATGAACATAAAACTGACCCAACTCATCCACATTGGCTGATTACTTTATTCGAATGAACTGTAAAGATTTATTCACACGGTCAATCACCACCAAAATGGAATATATTCCATGGGGATTCTGAGGTATTCCAATAGTAACATCCTTGGTGATCTAGTCACATATCGAAGTAGGAATAGTTAGTAGTTGATGTAAACTAAATGGCCTTTGGTGCTTAATTTTAAACTAGTGATAGGTATAAGATCATGATACAATGTAAGATACATATCACATAATATCTTGACACAAGACCTGGTTAATCATATCATTTTACATCTAAGAAGAACCATTATTATTGATCCATTAAGATATATTGTTATACAACATCACCACTTTCGTAGTGACAACATCACCATGAAGCTACCCATGAAGAAAAAAACTCATTTAGAAAAAAAACCATTCATAAGACACCTAATAAATATTTAGAAACCTTATAGAAATATATAATATCTCATTAGTTGGAATTTTTTATATTCAGATACTTAGTAGAAGGTGTCAGAAACTCACTGGCTATGAACACACTTCCACTATGATCATTTTTCTTTAGATTCATCCAATAGAAAAGTCCCACAAACGTCAGCTCATAACTTGATTTTTTCAAAGGTATTACTATCTATTTACTCTTAAATGAATATTTCACCACATTTACTTTGACCGAGTTATAGAATATTACCAAATAGAACCCAATAATATACCCAACCCAATAACACTTCTTTATATTCAAAAAATTATAGGAAAAAATTTATACTAAACTAACATGATCCAAATATTCAGAAACTTATCTATAAAAAGAATATGACACCTCTTATTTAAGTAATTCATCACTAATAAACATTTCACATCATGGGGTGGTTAATTATTTTTATTTGGTCAGAGTTGGTGAAAACCATAATCAACGACAAGGATGTCCTCTATCAGCACACGCCCAACACCCATGCCTGATGCAACACAATAGACCATATATCCCATTACAAACTCAGCTAAGATAAAAAAAGGGTATATGTTATTCCACTATTTGTGCTCCTCAATAGATGCATGGCACTCTCAGATTTATTAAATCATTTCCAAATCTGGTAGAGCTCCGTCCTAAATGAATCATGTCGAGAGAAATCTCGATCGAACAACATGTATCCCCATTACAACTATAGAAAGCTACAAATTTCACCAACATTCATTAGTTTCTCAAAAGAAATCACTGCACTATCCATATTATGGTCCATAGAAAACACTAGTTCTATGATCAAATGAACCATACCGCCACTTCTATAATACAAAAGGTACACTTTAAAAATATCACATTATGTGATGACCCTGAATTGTTCATAGAAAAATTATAAAATTCCTCTCATGATATTCCATAGTCCTTGAATAGACAAATATATCAATCATAAATACCATGTAAAAGGAATCAAGATACTAGTAGAACACCCTGTTCATAATCACCAGAATGTCCACAAAAATATTTTTCATCCCGATGAGAATGACCATGTATTCAAAGTGGTCATATCTACATTGGAATGCTATTTTATAACATCTTATCCTCTATAAATGAGTTGATGAATCCCAAATGAAAATAAATCGTTGTTACCCACCTTGTTGCCTTAAGATGGTAGAAAATTTCATAAATAAGGGGAAATGGTTATTTCATCTTAATTATTACCATATTTGGATTTATGTAATCTATACAAAAACATACAGATCAATATTCTATTTTATAAATTAGAATTTGGGAGGTCCAATGTGTGATACATGGGTAAATGAATCCTTTGGATTCAATATCTACCATATGTACAATCAATTACCTCAATAGAGTGGGGTCCTTGTAATATGGATGAGAGATATTGGATGTCTTCCCAGTACCCCGTATGTGAGGAAATTAGCATAACACTCCCACAAAAAACCAATAATGCATCTGAAGAAACCTATAAGAACTTATCCAAGTCATGATTTAATCAACCCTCATGAGGACCATCATAATATTGCAACATGAAAGATGAGATATGATAAACATGGTTGCCCAACCCCTGATGTGGAGGCCAAGAACTACCCAACTGAGGATCCTATTCAAAATACAAGTCCTGGGTACTTCCATCAGGATCCAAAAAAACTCACTCAACAATAATAGAAATAAATTTTCACATGGAAACACACATATCAATCAATAACAAGAATCTTGACATATAATAAAATTTCTAAGACTACAAAACATCATTGCAGGTCGACCCCTGACATGGTGACTATGTAAGACGGGAAAATAAAAATCTACTCTCGCTTCAAACCATGCACCATTTCAAAATTAATCGCATATAGAATAACCCCGATTGGATATATTAGAACACCCAAAATAAGGGATGAAATAAAAGAATTTAATGGAACAATATCAAACATAATAACAGCTAAAAATGATTCATTTATAATAGTACACAGAACTATCATATGCCTTCCATATGATTATTCTAGAAGTCATTTCATGTCGTGAAGACACCTCATCTCTATTTTCCCCTTAGAATGAAAATGCACCTATGGCTCTACAAAAAGATGAATCTACCTCGGAGAAGAGCCATCTTTAAATTAATAATATCAAAAACAAGAGCCTGATGTCCAAGATGTTTTATACTATTCCTTCATCCATTTGGAGGCCATGGATCCTGAACCACATTGGTAAGGGTGTACCACTAAAAAATCACTGCTAGTGCACTAGATCTCCATAGTGGTCACATCACATAGGTGGAGATGAGCACATAGATTAGATGTACCATTAATTCCATCATTGATGAAACATAAATGACCTAGCATTAGAATCCATGGATAAAAGAAGGTTAAGAATGATGGATTGAACTCCAACCTCCCTTATTACCCGTATTTCCCCTCTTCCACTTCATCTCAAATGAACTACCCCTACCCACTGATAAAATTACAAAGGATAAACTAGAATTTTATCTTTAGTCAATTCCTACCCTAATAAAATTATCAGCATCCTCGAAATATGTTTTCATCAAGAATAATAATACCTGAGATAAAATTTTAGGATGCAATCCCTTCTCAAACATTTGATCCTTCGTATGTTGATTGGAAATGAGCTCAGGTGCATACTGAACTTACTCAAAAAATATGATACCATCATCCATCACTATATGGTTTCCCATGATAAGCTACAAAATTACTATGATATGGGGAATGATCTAATATCTGGTAAATAATTCAAATTATATAATTACTTGAAATATTTCTAGATCATATATTCATTATCTTCAACTTGTACCACCATGTCCAACCAATATCTACTAGGACCCTCAAGAATAAACAAATCAAAATAACTCTAATTTACTCATGAGTATCAATAAACATAAACAAACTATCTATTTTATCAATCCACTCATTAGCTTCCTCGTGTTCCATGTCACCTCAGCGAGATGAAGACTTTTTGTTAAGGAACTCTCGATCCTTGTCCCACCCATGACATGGTTCACCATCCCAAACCTATGTTTGAGCAAAGCCCACTCCTTGACCCAAATCATTGTCATGTTGAACCAAAAATACAAATAAAATTTGATCAATTTGTTATGGAAAACACTCTATGTAATCATCATGTGTTCTCACAGGAAGACTGCCAATAAGCATCATTCTAACACATGACATAACCACATGAAAATCAATTAATACAACAGATCTAAAAATTCCTAACAATAATAATAAATACAAAAACAAGAATAAATACAACCATTAATTGATATATACCAAAAAATGTAAACTAAACCCATTCCTTCCACCCATCATAGAGTCTATATAAATTCAGAATCATATACATATCACATGGAGGAGAAGTTAATTCAAATCCTAACATCCCACAGTGACTAGAGTTCTATAACAAGGCAATTTTTTACAGACGCCCCACTCATGACCAGAACATCCATCCATGATCATCATTGCTCCGGAATATCTATATATGTACCAAATAATTATATCCAAAGTTTGTTTCCAACTCTGAAGCCATTTTGTCGTGAACCATGTCATGATTCCATCCAATCTGACACATGAACTCGCTCGAGAAAATACCTCAAGGGTGTTCCCAATCCCCATGGGATGGAAACTATATCACGGGTATCACCAATACTCACTAGAAAATATTTCATCGGAGTATTTAAAAATGAAAAACCAACAATAATAAAAAACATTTTAACTAATAACCACAACGAATTAAGGTAAAATTTTTTGATTCATGTTTTAACAATATTAAACAAAACAAAAAGTACGAGAACAAAATGGGATTAAAAAAATATTGCAAAACCTCTATGAAAAAGAGTGGAATAACCTAAAGACACCACCATACACACCTATAATAAGTTGAATAATACAAAACTTATCCACTATATCCACAATAACACATCTTTCCATTACCTGGTTTAAACATAATAATTTCGCCATACACAAAATGTTGTACGTTGAGTTTGTTCCAAAGCTAGTTTGGACGCCAACCAAATGAAAATATTTCATGCTGTTGAAAATTATATTGAATAATTATTTATAAAAATTGGAAACTTTATTATGAAATTATTTTAAGGAAATAATTTCAATGTAATTTTTTTAGGAAAACAATTTTGCAAATAATGATTCAATAAAACTGACAATAGAGAAGGTCCCCTGTATTCTGATGGCTAGAACCACATCACATAAGCAACATGAAAAAAGAGATAACATTGGGAAAATTCATATACGTAACCAACAAAAGTGTGACCATGTGATCCTCTCACCTTGGGGAGTAAAATCCTCCAACTCAACTACAAGCATTATTCTTAAGCATTCAACTTTAGAGGAATACATCACATAATATTATTGTGGTCTCCAAGTAATAAATCAAAACCAATAGTGTTTTATTTAATAATATACTATAGATGATCCCATACCAAAATTCTTGTAGTATCTAATCATATCACATGTATATATAGTGTTTAATATATCAATCCTACTATATGAATATGATCCTCATAAAATTACAAATAAAAATTCATAATACTTCATGTACTCCCACATAGAATACCCAAGATCCCCATTGTGTCAAATTAAATTTCACATATCAAAAAAATCATCACCATCACAAACGCATTTCCAGAATCAGAAGAACATAAGGAGATTAAAATATTCCCTTAAAAAATTTTAACATTTCACTAGCACTCACACACCATTTGGAAATACATTTAGTTTTACTTTAACAGTTCATAAATCTTATGCAGAAAAAAATGAATGAAAACATATGGAGTAAAACCATTTTTATAATAAAATACCATTTTAAATTCATAATCTCATTAAAACTATTCTACTATATGAATCACATCTCATTCATAATTTAAAGACACATTATGGACCACAACAAAAATACAACATGGAAAAGAACATTTCACATGGAAAATAAATTGGAATCTTATTTTCATATTTTTAGATTGTTTGAAAAATATTTTAAACCCTTAATGTTTGGGATATATCATTTTCAATAAAAAACTATAATGTACATAAGAAGCTTTTCTGTTTTCCTGTACAAATCACATTTTCATTATATGTGCATATCAATCCTTTTCAAAAACATTTTTTCAATATGTAAATAATCTATATAATTCCATTTAGTAATGAATTAAGAAATTCAAAATCATCTACTAATGTTAAATCATTGAACCACATACCACACACATGTAATCTTCCCAAAATCAGTATAAAACCACATCTTCATATCAATGAGACCTTATAAATGAGTGATTAAGGGACCAAAATTAATATCTCCCCACATAACATATATTCAAACAGAATTTCATCAAATTAATCCATTGAAAAAGAAGAATGCAAAAAGGAGAGAAGAGAAACCCCTAAAAGAAAGATAAACCGCCTGAGAAAGACACTTACAAATAAATTATTGAACAAACCACATAAAATCCACCCCAAAATAGATGGTTTATGGGGGAAAGTTGGATGTGGTGAGGCATTTAAAGGGATATTTTTTAATGTGCAAGAAAGGAGAGAAACTGGGTTTAAAATGGGGGAGATTAAAATAATAGCATTGATTTTTTTATGAAATTACATTGGTCACAATGTATTCGAGCAATGTTTGAAAAACATTTTGCAACTATGTAGATTCTTTAATCAAAATCAGAAACTAGAAGAATGATTACCTAGGCATGGGTGCACAGTTTACCCTTCCTATGCAATAAACATTTATCACATGATGTCAAGACAAAAACACAAATTTTCATAAAATAATAATGATAAAACCATATTCTAAATAGAAGTCCCTAAATAAACCCAAAACACCTAAATATAAAATCATTGATGTGATATTAATGGTTTTATGTCACAATCATATTTTTTATTGGGATTGATTTATATAATTTCCATGATGATGAAATATTATTATCTACCACCGATGAAATATGTTAATTTTATTATAAACATTTTATTAATTGAAAATAAATCTTTTAAAATCATTTTAATCATCTATCTTACATAATAAATTCATAATTTTTCTTAACTAAAGTGGACTTTATTTAATTATTTAGATGATTTTTTTTCATATGTATGTTTTTTGAAAATATTGAAAAATGTTATTTACTATTATCTAAATATATTTAATTTTATTATTAAAAATCGTAGAATTTTTTAAAATGATTGGAAGGAAATATTTTTACCATCTTCTTAATTAATTACTCTGTGTATTTTCTGAAAAATGTATTAAGGGAAGGTTTTTTACATATTAAACAAAAAATTGTTTTCTAAAAATCAAGAATTATTTTAGACATAAAATTTCAATAAAATATTTAAATGTGTTTTTATTCAAAAATTTATCCTTTATATTGTATATCATCTTAAATTATATGATTTCAAAATGGAACACTTTTTTTCTTCAGGATTTTTACTAATGTTCTAATGGTATTTCATCTCATAAAATACAATAAACCTTTATTTAAACAACAATTTAATGGGTATATTTTATAATTATATAATTGATATTTTTAATCTATATAGTTTATTAATATGAAATCACAATTGTTTTGAAACATACATCTTTTACACTTATTATTTACTGATTTCATAATGAAATTATTATGAAACATATTTATGGTGTTTGAATTATTCGATGTGAAATTTCTTTCAAACCCATTTAGTTTTTTAGTTCTGATATAAATAATAAAATATTATATTTTTGAACAAATATTAATTATTTTCATTATTTAATTGGCTGGTCAAATATATCCCTCTAATGAATTGGGTGAAAATTTATAACCATTGAGATTAATAGGAAAGGAATGTGGATTGAAATCCATACAGTAAGGTCCTTTTCTCACTATGATAGTATTGACTGTGACCCTTAAATACTATCATGGTTTGGTGAGTGAACACATTCCTCTACGATATTTTGGGAAATGATAATTGAATATTATAGAAATTATTTTATATTCCTATATTTATTCCACTATTAAATATATTATGCCTATGTAATCTGTTCATGGTTTATGTTCATAGATTTATACATAATTTTTATAATGTAAACAACCATGATTTGTTTTATTACATAATATTATGTAATATGATATATATGATATGGTATTCAAATATTAACCTCATAAAACAATTTCATTTTTCTTATGTGTGTCGTATATGATCATTGATATATCCCCCATTTACAATTATAGATCACCACATCTAATACTTAGTTATGTTTCTGTTCTAATGTTATGATGAAATACTTTATACATGATATCTATAAAGGGGGATATAATTATGATAATATAATTCTGAAAAAATGTATAAATTGTATTAAGCATTTGTTTATATTTTAAACATTCCAAATATACTGCAGATAAATTATTCTGGGTTGATCAAAATGTCACGTAATGAATATTCATATATTAAAAGGTAGTATCTTTGAATGAAATTTTCATATTGCTGTAATATTAGTATTATATGATTCATAATATTTTATTAAAATAAAATAATTTATAATAATTAATTAAATAATAAAATAAAATTATAGATTTTGATTTTTATTGTATTTTATGACATTTAATTATTATTATTATTATTATTGAAAAATAATGAATTTATCACCATGGATATATAAAATTATATTGAATGATATGAAATAGTTAAATTTAATGGGATATGGTTTCAATAAATTAATAAAAAATTGATATATTTTTCAATGAAATATTTTATAAAGAGTTATATAATTTTATATTAATTAATATAATTTTTCAAATTTAAATGATAGATATCAGGAAATGTATCGATTTATATAAGAATAGAATACATTTCTATTGATGTTTAATTGATAAGACCTATGATTAAGAAATCATAAAGGATAAAAATAAATTTTCCAAAAAACTATTATATATATATATATTTTTTCAATCTAAATAGTAAATTTCACATCGTTTAAAATTGAATTAGATAAAATGGAAAATTTCAATTATATTAGTACATAAATATTAAAAAAGTAGTTGAATTTTATTTTCGGTCATAATGAAAATTTACTATCGTACAAATTTTATATAAAAATGTTAAAATGTTGTAAATTTGTTTAATTTGGTGTTAAAGTGTTAAAATATATATAAAAATATTAGTAAATTGTTTTTATGAGAATATTGAATAATGTTTTCTAATGTTTTCAACATTTTATCTAATTTCAATGAATAAAATGATAATCTAAACCATAGGGTGTAAGTATTTATATAAATACCACTAGAAACACTCTAATAGAATAAGACCATCTTATATCATAGTCAAACCACTATTTTCCTTCCAAGAATTATTGAATAACTACCAAATATTAGGCACTTTAATCAATATTAGTAAAATTATACATTTTAATCATAATAAGGTATCCAAAATCAATCATTTAGAAGGAACTTGTCTCAATTTGGATAGAAGTATTTAATATAAGCACATAATTTTTCATAATAATTTTAATATTACATATCATATAATGTATTTTAAAAGGTTATACTAGACATAATGATGTTATAAAAAATTTATTTTTTTATAATTAAATTATATTAATATTAAATAACATTATAATAATTATTGTTTATTATTATAACATGTTATTTTTCCGGGTTGGTTCTGCCTCCTACATGAAAAATGCTATACCATCTTCAATGTCTCCAAGATGAATAAATACCATAGCATTATTAATCATAATATATGATATTAAATAGCAATATATTTTGTGATTATGATTTTGTAAGGGTAACAAATATTAATGATTAATGTTTAGTAACATATTACTGATATAAAATTACCTAAAATATACTCATATTTAATTCCATTATCATGAACCATACATATAAGTTCAAAAAAGTAAACATTAGAATAATCAAATAATATAAAATGATTTATAACACTTCTATTAATAATATATGAATGATTAAATTTATATAATAAATTGAGGACCTAAATCTCCACTTGTAATCTTGTATGAGAAAATCAAAATTAAAAACATTTGATCATAATAATAAACAATAATTAACTAATATATGTGTAATGTATGATAAAAATGATGAGTATGAAATTTTTTATATTTTAATGAGGTTTTAAATTGGTTTTTAGACTATAATTTTTGTTATATGAAATGCAATTTATCATTTAATGATTTTTCTAGTAATGGTGATTTTTTTTCATAAACTCATGTTAAATTATATAATTTATTTTTATATACATATATATGAGGACAAAGATTCATTTCCTAAATATAATAGAATAATTTTTAAATAAATAATGTATTAAATGTCTTTACATGTAATTATACTATTTATCCTCCCTTCAATACACAATTCAACTAAATGATTTCATAAATAGGACCATCCTAATCTGTTATTTTTATTGGTAATATATATCATCAAATTCCATATTGATTATATTATTTAACAGAATTCCAAATTTATAACTATATGATTTATTGAGGGTTTCAAAAAATACAATTTTGTTTAAATGGATTTAATTGAATATTTTATTGTTATTTTTGGAGTTTTTTATGAAATTACATTCTTTACAAAATTGAGAAAATACATTAAATCTTTTTTTTAAAGAAGATAATATTTTCCCAACATTATATATAACATACAATGTAATATTACTCATCATAATTTCATGGTTTTATAGTTTTTATTCTATTCCCTCATATAAAGACGTTATTATTTTATAAAATTGATATATTTAAAATTTAAAATTTAATTTTTTCTTCTAATTTTTAAAATATATTATCTAATAAACATTTAAAACTATATTCATATATGTAGGAGATTGTTAATTTTACTTACACATCACTATAGTTATTATTTTATGTTATCAGCAATGCTCTATGTTTCGATAGATTTTGATGATACATTATAAAACATTTTAGAGAACTCAATTCCATCCCATTGGGTAATTATTATTAATATAATTATGAACGTTTACTTCATTAGGAAAACATATATATGTTGTATAACAATTTGATGGGTGGGTATATTATATCCCTCTGTCAAATTGGGTAATTTTAAAATTTCATTATATTATTTTGATTTGGGAGTGAACCCCATCCTAAAAGGGTGCCTATCCACTTATAAATGATAGTCTCTTTCATCACTATAATAAATATGTTAAATCCATATATCTCTAGAGATGAAATTCATGTCATTTTATAGTAAAATTAATAGATTTTTGGAATATATAATCTATATGATAATAATTTTATTTTTTTTCAATTTATATAAGTATCATTTAATATTTTTTTATAAGACACATTCTTATACTTATGATATGTTTTCATATATCATGATTTTTTATTATTGTTTCTTCATTAGTATATATCATTCCATAATATATTTAAAAATGAATATTATATAATTCATGATTTATGATTTATGTTTTATTGTACAAGATCACCTTTTGGTATGACCATGATCTGATATTATACTATCATACCTGCATGTTCATGTTATGTTCACTTGCGATCTATAATTGATATCCCATATGTTTACCTAAAATAAAAATTTGATCACACCATTTATAATATTTCCACACCATAATAATAAAATAAGAATATTATGAGTGATGTTTCAAATGGGGTATTATTAAGGATTATTATTTTTGGGAGATGTTTGAATTGTTTTTAAATTTGTTCGTTATGTGTCTAATCCATAAATACACTAAACCTATAGGTTTTGGGATATTTTTTATTTACATATGAAATAAATAGTAATATAAAATGATTAAATATATATGTTTGTTATTTTTGAGTGATCCTATTTGGTATTAGAGTTAGGTTTAATGAAGTTTTTATATTTGGTAATGTATAATAATATGGTATTACTAAAGAAATTATATTAAAAAATGTTGTGGGATGAATGTAGAATTAAATTTTATATAATGGAGGTGTCAATCAATAAAAATTTATTGGAATTATATTGTTAAACATGTGATTTCATATATCAATCATTATTTCTAAAAATATCTTTTTTGAACATCAATGTGTAGAAGCTGGAAGAGTCATCTTAACTATGAATTTAATAAATAAAAAATAAGCATCTCAATGGATATAACATGACTCGAATAAAGGGTGAAATTATATTGGATATGATGGTGAAAAACTCAAATGATATAAATAAATATTGAATTATAATTAACCGTGAAGGAATCAAATATGATGAAAATCAATTTTGATTCTTTCATATATTATCTCCCATTATTCATTAGTGGGTCCTTTGATCCACTAATTATTGGAGAATTGAATGACATAAAAGAAATTTTTATTTTTCTATATGGTTCTTATATAATGAAATGTTTGATTAATATATTTAATCTTTGTATGATGAATAATATCAATAGTTGAACCTCGTTAATAATATGAGAAAATTCTATGAAATTTTCTCCATAGAATGTGTTTAATTTTTTAAAATATATTGATTTTTTTCCCCAAACCTATTCACATTAAAAATTTATAAAGAATTTATACACATGAATAAAAATTATGATGAATCAATTGGTATCTACCAAACAAGACTCACATTAGTTTCATGATAAAAATATCATTTTATTGTTGAGTGTGAATGAAAAATCATTCATTCCATTAGTGTTTTAATATAGTGTCTCTTGAAATAATTATTCATAAGTTACATCTATTTCTATGGATATATTTTTCAATGTGCATTTAATTTGGATGAAGAAATCAGAGACTACTATTATTCTTAAATATCTAGAAACCAGATGAGAAGATGAAAGTTTCAATTAAACTTATATTAGAAAACTCTTGGTGGAATGAAAATTAATCTCTCAACATAAAACAAATGTGGAAAAATCATTGATGAAAATTCCTTCAATTTGTATGTGGATAATCAATTAAAAGAATAAAATCCATCATGAACAAGAATTAAATAGAGATATAAAGAGTCTAACCAATGAGATGGTTTAAAATAAAACTCATCATAATGCATAAACTATACCCCAATTTCTCAATTATATAGAAATATTATATTAGACTAATATTGGAACCAAACTAGGGTTTAATCAAGTCAATTGATATCAGTAATACCCGAAGAAAAGAATATAATATAAGTACTATACAATCATAACTATTATATTTGTTTATAAAAATAAAGGGGTAAAATGAACACTCATTATTATGTAAAAAAATTAAAATATAATACTTCATTTTTGTTTGAAGAATGAATCCATGTAATTTATGTTTTTTATGTTTGTTTTTTAACTTCCAGAAACAAATGATATTGTATTATCAATGAAAATACAAAGAGTTTTAGTGATTTCATCCAAGTATATAGCTATTCTCTTACCATGGATTATGAGAATAAAGATCCTAAAATTATGATTCTTTCTTCATTAGAGATATATATGGAAATATTAATGGATTTGTTCTCTCTACATAGATATCTTCTCTATTTTTAATAAGGACATATCTTTTCATATAAAAAATTTATCAATGATCAAATAAAAATCAATATTTGATGACAATTTCCCTTTGGAAAAATATATATTAATAAGGGTCCTGATACATAGTAATGATTGATACATGGCTCAAATGACCACAGAGGAGCATTACTACAAAAATATAAAACAATAATTGGAATATGTATTTTTATTTACCAATGAATTAACCACTCTTTCTCTTGAACATTGACTTGAGTTTTCAATTGTAATCATATGAGTTCGTATCATAAAATTTAATAATTCATAAATAATATAACCATATAAATTCTAATAATTTAAGAAGTAATTACAAGGGAATCTTGAAACATGTTCTATATTCCAAAGTTCCTCACTATATGTTATATATGTTATATTTTTCAATAATATGGATAGATTAATGTACCTTTTTATTGATTATTGTGAAAATAATAAAATAAATATCAATATAATGTCTTTTAAACATTATTTTTATATTTTCATTAGTAAAAATGGTGTGGCTCAATATTTTCCATAGTTTGACCATTCGTAAAAATATCCTCAGTTAAGGGTAAAAATAGGGGATATACCCAAAAAAACATTTTATATATTATATAGACATTATGAAATCATAATAATCTTATTTATATCTATAATTAATATTCCATTTTCATGGATCCGATGTAAATTGTTTTTAAATTATCAAAAATTAGTTTTTTATTCAATAATGATTGTATTATAATATATTCTAATAGTAAGAATGTGAATGTATATCATTTGATATTTGTAAAAGGGTTTTGAGATAGGAGAAACATTATGTTATATTTATAATGTATGAATTCCAGATGTAGAATGTATCCATCAAGGGTAAGGTAAATAAAATTCAGTATAAACATGTAGATTCTTCATAGACTTATGTAATTTAGGAATTACCCATACCCATCATTGTAATAGATATATAAAATATTCATGTATTTTTTTAATACTAGAAGTTCTGAAAGAGAAATTTCTCATGTTAATAGATCATACTCAACATGTTTAATTTAAATTAATGTTGTTCATTAGGTAATGAAATGTGAAAAAAAATTAAGTGGATTAATAAAAGGTTTGTTGCAACTCATTAACCCAAATTAAAGGATAGTGGAGAATAATTTTTAATATTCAGTGACACATAATTAACGGATTGAAAATTTTTATCCAGATAAATTACAAGTTTTTATCTTATGAAATTGGCCATTTGAATGCACATGATAAAAAATTACACAATTCATAACATGGATCTCTCCACTTTGATATTTTCATTAATGACGTAGAAACATTATTTCTATGCTGAAATGTGTGAAATATATATTCCTCTAGAATTCCAAAAGTAGTTTTTCATATATAATGGGTTGAACATGAACTATAGGAGACATTTGGAATTGATTAATGTGTGTGAATTTTCAATACACTACCACCATTGGTTATAAAATAGGCATGCAATGTTTTGTGTTTGAATGACCATTCCACATTATCATTGATGATTATTGATGGAGAGTAGTATCTCATGGATTGGGAAAATATGGTCCTTAAAATCGTAATTAAATGTGATAAATATTAGCTATACCCAATGAAAACTAAATAATATATCCATGTTATGATTAATGAGTTTAATTAGTATTATTAGACTATATATAACAATTTATGAAATATTCCAGTGTTATATATTGATAGTGAAGATATAAATATATTCCATAAATGAATATGTGATAAATCAATACAATAACTGAAGAAGGGTCTATTGAATGGTATAAAAAGGTCAGCATTCTATATCAATCCAAGATGTATGGATATTTATAATTAATTATAGTATAATTTATAGTTTATAATGATGAATAAGAAGTGTGAAAATTATATATATTGATTCATAGTTTCCTAAATAATTTATGCTAAATAATAGAAGTCTAATGTGATGATACAACTATTATCTACAGTTATATAAATATTGTAGAACACCAACTTATATTTCATTATTGATGTTCCATAAAATTTACAAGTACATTTTTATATTTTTGTATTAATATATATATATATATTAATTAAATGAATATTAATGTTACGTATGAGGATTTATCACTTGATCAAATTTCTATGAAATATATAAATGAGGTGTTAAGGATGATTATTGATTGTCTTTTATAGAGATATATATTTTTACACATGGTTTTGGAAGTGAATTATTTATGCGTTTGACCATAGATGAGTGACATTAGTTCCTATAAACCATAAATTGTAGTCTAATTAGAGGGGAAAATTAAAAAAAGGATGATATACTGATATCATACCCGATGGATTTTAATAGTAATAGTATTGAAAAAAATCCCATATTAGAGTTATCAAATAAAAATTATTAAATTTTTTATTTCAATTAAGACCATAATAGTGTGTATATGAGAGAACCTGGTAAACTCTCACATTTATGGATATATTTTGATAAATTATGGTGAATGAACTGGAATGTTATCAGGACATTAAGTAAATATTCAAACAATTAAATGAAAAATTTGTGACACAAAAATCTAGTTTAAGTTATACATATAAAATCATCGATTCCATTTGGAGTTTTGTAAATTAAATATGGTATTATATATATTATCACCTAAAAAGAGGGATCAATGATTGAAATGAATGAGATTTTAATCATAAGATACATATCACTATATAAATCATCCATTTTTTTGATAATTTCATCTCATCATCTTTCATGTCAATCAAACCTATACTATTTATATGATATAAAAACCATTACGTAGTAAATTGGATCCATTTGTTATTTGATTAAATTGTTGATACATTGACGTGACAACCTTTCAATATAACTAATAGTTTATTAATCTTGTTAAACATTAAATATTCATAAATATCACATAGATTTGATGACATAAGAAATTCCAATTTAATTTCCTTAAGACCGTCACTGTTATCTCTATAATATCAATAGATACCATTAACAGTACACTTCATAGAATCCAAGTTAATTGAAAAATAATAAATGAGTGAGATTAGATACACAATTAGGGTAATAGAAAATGCTATCTATCATGAAAATATAAGTCATAGTCAACATAGAAATTTTAAAAAATGAAAAATATTCCTTTTAATTAAAAATTTTAGTATGAAGAATAATTTGGAATGAATATATAATGAACAAAAAATTTCAATAAATAGAATTAGATGAGTATGAATGTTATAATGTATGATTTTAAATTTAAAATATTATAATGATATTAATAATGTATTTCCAAATATTGGAATTCATAATACCCATCATCATAAAATTACACTCAATTATTTGTTATAAAAAATCATAAAAATTCCATATGTGAATTACGCTAAGAATTCATATGAAAAATTTAATGATGTATGAAAATACAAAAACATTTATGTTTAATAATATATAACGAATAATATATAGTCTATAAATAGATATTCCCATTAGTTACATTGTCTAACTAATTCATCATTTGAAAATGAGAAAATAAAAATACAATACATACACAACATAGAAAATATTTTATTTAAAAACTACCATTAAAATGTTAATATTTTACAAAAGACAATAAATATAACATGATCATAATACCTCTACTATAATAGGTATATGTGTATAAGGAAAGTATATCCCATGTATATTATAAAATTCAAAACAAAATATTGATTTAAATGTGAAAATTTTAAATAGATCACTAGAATATTTGATGATGAAAATAACATTTTAAATTAAAAATACACAATATTAGGATCAAAAAATTTCAATAATATTATATATTTTTTTTATTTTAAAATTTTCTTGGAAACATGAAATAGAAGTTTTATGTTAAATGGTATGTACTATAACGGAAGTATCAATTCATGTGGTCAATGTGAAAACACCAATTACATTCACACATTCTATTAGAGGAATCAAATTTGAAAAAAAAGAAGATTCATTTTAAAAAATTAATATAAATTCAACATGGGTAGAAAAATTATTCAATCATTAGAAATATTAAATAAAATTTAAAAAAAATTCATGCAATTATAATATTAGATGAAAAAAATTTCCGACCCAATAGAAAAATAAATATTATTTTAATTAAAAAACTAATTTATGTATCTTGAGTAAATAAATGATAAAAATGAATTGACTTCTTATCATTATTTAAATAATAAATAGAAAATAAATATATTTGGTTTATAATTTAATGATCATATAATTAACCCAACAAATACATAATTAGATACAATGTGTATAAATGATGACATCATGAAATAAATACATATTAAAATCATAACATTGAAGTGAGAAATAATAAATGATGTGAGTCTATATAGAAAATGTAAATAAAAATATAATTTTAAATATAAAATATTATAGTAAATAGATATTTCAGAGGTAATGATCAAGTAATTTTTTTAATGATGTATCGGTATAACCCAAATAACGTAACATGAGATAAGAAACCCCTTACCACCTTGGTATCTATAGAATCATTAAAGCAGTGAAATAGAAAGGTCAAATGAAAAATTTAATTCTATAAATTTAATGGGAATAATGATATATATTTTCATAAAATATGTATATAAATCACATGAATGAAACAAGTATATAATATGGAATATTCCCTATTGAAACAAATCAATACGAGAAACCCTTACATGAAGATTGACATACATAGAATATTCGATAAAAAAATATATAATAAAATTTAATTTATTGTAATTAAATAATAAAATTATTTACATACATATAATATCATATATGATCAACTTATATCATTTCAACTATCATTTATTAAACATTCATTATTAAACTATTAGTTCCCAACTGTTACATGTTTCATTTTTCATGTATGATTTAGGAATGATTTTCGAATCCCTATAGTTTGATCAAGGATAAATTGTAACCCCAATGTAAACCATAACTAAAATTTCATATATATTAATTATATAAATATAATCATCCATAAAAGGTATTTATTGAAAAAACATTACACCATTCATGTAGAAATTAGGAAATACATACTCATAATCATAGTTTCCAATTTCCAGGCAATGTTATGATAGAAAGATAACTATTAATTTTTTATATTGAATATAAATAATATCATAAATAAAAATTACATGTATCATATCCATCCTAATGACCATTCAATTAATTGGGTGATGAAAACATAATTACACCTATACGTGGAGATGGTAAGTTGTACATATGCACACATGATGTTATTCTTTGCTTATGATGGTATGAATGTGAATAATTGATTTAAAACCATCATAATAATAATTATATATATTTAATATACTGAAATAAAATTATATAGTCCATACCATGGATTTATTGGAGGTGTAAAAACAATTAATATTTTTGGTAAAAAGTTACCAGCATTGAATCATTGTAAGAAACCACCTATAAATTATACCGTATGTATTTAAAAGATATAATATTACAGAGAAAAGAAGGACTTGGATGTGGTGAATTAATCAATAAAGATATTATGATATGGTTCTTTTTTGGTATATAATTTTTAAATTTTTTGATAATTAGAGGGGATGCGGTACCTTTTTATAAGTTAGTGCAGCGACACTCTTGAAATTATATATTGTTTTAAATTATTAAAAATTAATTTTTATAATCATGTGATTCCAAATTGAAACATTTATTTTCTAGTATTATTATAAATATATATACACATATTAAATTAAATTAATTAAATTTTATTTTACGTTTTATTACTTTTTCATAGTTTTCCCAAATTTTAAATCCTCTTGGGGATTATAGAAATATAAAGGTTTTTTCAAATTAAAGGGACATAAATGTTTATGTAAATGGAAAAGTGACCCATAAATAGAAAATGGATGTTAATTTCAACAATATCCTATTTAAATTTGAAAATATATTTTTTTATTTTTTTTTTATTTTTTTAAAAAATATTTTTATTTATAAAATTTTATTAATACCTTTTTTGGAACTTTTCGAATTATTATAATATAAATTGTTCTTAATTATTTTAAAGTGGTTCCAAATTGGAATGAATTTAAAGATATGGTGAATATACTCTTAAATTGTTCTTTTAATAATTGTTTTATATGTTCATATCAAATTTAAAACATTATTATTTTTTAACCCAATGGTTAATGAAATTTAACATTAACTACAACAAATAATTTTTCATTTAAAATTGTTTATATTTTAATTTTTTTTAAAATTATTCCTAAATGTCAAAGGAATGTAATGTAAGACCATTTTCCAGTAGAATTTTATAATTTTATATTTCTAATAATTTTTTAATAATTTTATAAAATATATATAAAAGATACTACTTTGATCATTTTATCAACTTTTCACATAACATTCCTATGAAAATAAACATAAAAATAATGGAATTTGAATATAATTATTTTAAAAATTCCTATTTTAATTTCTGTATCTATAAAAATTATTGAAATTATAAATTTAATTTTTTTTTTCAGTCTTACTATTTTTAATATCATTTATTTTATTCTCATGTAAATTGAATAAATATAGGTTTGGAAATGAATAATAATTTAAGGTAATTATGATATATTTAAAAAATGAAAATAAAACAAATTCTATGAAACATCATTTTTATATAAAATAAATAATTATAGTGAACCAAATTCCCTTTTTATCCAAATATAAAATTTTAATACATATTAATCTCAATAGAGTAACCTTTTTAATTAATTATTTTTTTAAAATAGTATGAAGGTTATAATTAAAATAAAATTACACCAAGAGAATATATTTAAAATTATTTCATAGAAATTTAATAATAACAATATAAAAATTGGATAAATATAAGGGTTATATAAATTTTAAACTCTTATAATAATGTTTTAATCACATTTTACCTATTTTACACTTACTAATGTGAAAATTATTTAACAAGAATATTTTTCCAAATGAACAAAAATAAATGTGAGATATTTTGAAAATAAATTCTTTATGATTCAGAATATGGAATAAATTTTATATTATTCAATTCAATCAAGAAAAATAATTTTATTTTTAAATAATCACACAAAATGTGATGAAAATAATTTCTCCATAATAGTTTTTTCCAGAGTATAAAATTGTTAATAAAAAATTATACCTTGAAATTTATAAAAATTAAATTATTTATATTATTAATAATGTAATTGTAAATTTTTAAATTTTTATAAACTCTAAAACAAAAGGAAACATTCATAATTATTTAATAAAAAAGAGAAAAAGTTATTATATTTCTTTATTATTGAAAAATTCATTATTTTTGTAAAGTTATCATAATGTCACTCTAACAAAATTTTGTCAGGATGATTTAAAACTAAATTACATTTTTTTAATTCCATTATACAATATTGGAGGAAATAATTTATATTAATTTTCTAAAAAATAAAATAAAAAACAATTTTCAGGGAACATGTATTTTTAAAGAATATTATGAATTTAAAAAATATTTTTTTTTTCACATAAATCCTTTAAATTGTTTTATAAAAATGGTACTGAATAATAATAATTGAAATAAAATAATTTATATTTTATAATCGAATAATATAGTACATTTAATTTACTCATGTAGTTGAATTTTTTAAACGTTACTGTTGAACTCTAATTTATTTGATAAAAAATATAATATAAAATCATGGGGTCTTCCATTCTACCCACCATATAAAAACTCACATTCAATTTTTCAATATGTAATTAATGGTTCTTCATTAGTAACATCTGAACATTTTACAAATTGATAGTTAAACATATTTTGAAAATGGAATGTGGAAAAGAAACATTACTTGATATATCATCTATCCAGGTTTCTATATTAAGAGACTGTTTTAGCGATGTTAAATTATAAACATGGAAAATTATAATAAAATACATTATAAAATACATAGTGATATGGAATATTTTCACGATAAATTTTATGTCTAAAAACCTTAAATTAATAAGGGGTGATGTAATATCCTACTATTTTTTGAAATATATTCTTTCAAAATAAATTAAATTCATTAATACATTATGTTAAATGATATAAAATGATTATATTGAGTCGAAGGATATAAAATTATTATCTTTTTTACAATAAAAATATAATTCTTTCAATTATATATGTTACACAAGATCATGATTCTTATAGAACAACATTATATAATAAGTATTATTAGTACTATTATCTCATAGATGGTTCATCAAAACCTTATTTTCATCTAATTTAATTATATCGATAAATTATTCATATATTTTAAATTATACTATAATTATTCAATTTTTATATCATTTAATCAAATTTTGTCATTGGAAAAAATATTCACATTGAATTTAGATATAAAAACACAACAAAAATTTGAAAATTTTTACTTTAAAAACCAACACTGTCACCCTGATAATGGGATTAATTTTAATTGAATTTCTAACACATATGAGGTTTTAATTTTGTAAAATAGATAAAATTATTTTGAATAAGTGAAATTAATAATTTTTAATATGTTCAACAAAGTCGTGGACCTAAATATATTAGTTATTGTGGTTAAAATTATTTACAATGATTTCAGTAAAATTGTGTTTACATAGTGGTTAGATGTTAATCTAAAGAGACCAAATGACCATGAAACATTCCAAAAAACCATTTAATATAAATTATTCTACCATATACCCTATTCTAATAAATTTTTACCATTATTGGATTCACAAGTCGTAAGGTAGATTTATAAACAGTGTTTAAAATTTTACAAAAAAATATCATATTACTTTATGGGTTATACCTACACGTAAAAACACATCCAGAAAATGTGTATCGAAATTACCGTCATGTATAACAAACTACTGCCTCAGGTAATCATGCTGTTCATCTTTCATTAACCTCCTCTCATGTATGGGATGAGTCATTGAAATAATATTTTTAAATATTATATATTTATATATTAATTTATTATTTATTAACGAATATTGATTGTAAATGTACAAAATCCTTCATGATTTCCATTTATTTCTAAATACGATAACTTTTTGGTATACTTGTGGACTACATCCTCCACAAATCGATATGATATATTGAGAAAGTACATGGGACATATTATGTAATTTTTTAATTACAAATATTTTACATAAATATAATCCGTATTATATTCATAAAATAAATAAATTTTTATAAATATAATTTATAATTTTTATTATCAACCTTTCATGGAAAAAAATGGGATAACATAAATCCTAGATGTGTGGACTACCACCTCCTTGATTCTATGTGATTCCTTTCAAATAAAAATAATTATATATATAAATATATATGTTTTAAAATTATGGTATTTATGAAATTATTATTATTATGTTTTAATACATTTTACTTTCATTTTTTCTATAACAATAACTAAAATTTGGTAATGTTACTAATATGTATGTTCAATCTATTATCTCCATGATTGTTGAGTTTGTTCGTTTTCATAATCATCATCCTATATTTTTTTTAATTTATAATTAATTTATAAATATGATAATAAAGTCCTTATTTTTATTCTTTAGATTTTTATATTCTTACCCCTTTGAACATAGTTAACATACAAAAGTTGTTTCGAAACATGAAATGAATTTAGTCAAAACAAGCAATTTAAGAAAACATGACTATGTAGTTGAATATTATTTTTTATGTAGGTTATAATTACTGATAAAATTTATAAATTTTCTAGTTAATGTTAATAATTAATAGATTTTTATTTATAACGATAATGACATACATGAAAATTGAGACTCAATGTATGAGATTTTATATCACTTTGTACATTTATGATATTAATACCATATACAACAATTACTTATTTTGTGTTGTGTATATAATTAAAATTTAAATATATTATATCCTGAATTATTTTACAAATATTTAATTTAAATGATTCAATTTGATATTATTACTCTTGGTGTTTAGATATTTATACTTTACCACAACTTTTGGGTGTTTCATCTTAATTTTCATTACATTGACACATAATTATTATTATGTGCATATTCAATTTTATATAGTGTATATATTTCCCTATATATGTTTACATACATAGATTCATTTATCTCATGAAATTAATTGTTTCAATAGATTTAATTCTTTCAATATATCATGACTATATAGTTATTCAAGTAGTAATGTAATTCGACTAAATCAAATTTTATTGAGACATTTCTTGATGATATAAACCTTTAATCATTGTAATGTGTATATATAACCCCTTTTACATTATATATGATACTATTATCTATTTTAATGTTAGATAAATTTTTAATGGTAATCATTCATGGGTCTCATGATATAATACTCAAAGTGTTATTGGACAATACGAATTTTTAAATATTTACTTTTCAAATAATATAGTCCAAGTAAAAAATATTGATAATTTTTTACAAATTTTTTAAATACACATAAAAGAATTATATATAAAATTTTATAACTATTATTATTTTCATTCAATGGTTATAAAAAGGAATATTTCAATGGGAATGAAGAGGAACATTTGGAAAAATGGAAAAAATAATGTCTAATTTTTAATGTATGATGATAACAACGTTTTAATTACTTTTGAAATTTATTCTATTTAAATATTATTTTAAAAGATTATATGTTTTATTATATGAAAAAAAATATTCCTTTTATTTATTTATTTTTTATTGAAATTGTTGTTTCTATGTAATGTGTGTTTAGTTATTGAGTATTGGTTCTTTTAATAAAAGGGTATTTTTATCTGAATGTGCATTTATTGGGATTTAGAAAGCGATTTTAAATGTATTTAAGATGAATGTTTATTACTATTTGTATGATACATATGAATTATAAAAATAAGGTCAGCCAGATACAAAATATACAAAGGGTTGACCAACTTTACAGATCACGAGTGGGACCGATACAGCTCATATGAAGCATTGAGCCCCATTATAGCTCGTAAGAAGTTGATGGTCCTGATATTACTTATATGATGTGTGATCCCCATTATAGATCTCAATTCTAATGGGTAATGGTATTTTTAGATATTTTTATTATAGTTATTCAAATTAATTTTTTTTGGAATTCGTTTTTGTATATAATTATCATTGTCAAAAACTGTGGTTTAATTTCTTTATATGAGTTTTAATCAGTTTCAATGAGATAAATGTATGTTTTGTGTTCATGTGAAAATTTTGTAATTCATAATTTCAAAATCATTGAATATAGAGGTAAATGTTATTTGAGATTTCATGTATTTATCAATCTAAAAACTTTATTTCCTTTTCATATCCCTTAATAATAATTTGATCTCATCCCATGTTTTTAAAATGTTTTCATAGGGTAAAATTATAGGGAAGGTAATCGAAGAAGTGACATTGGAAGTTGTGGGGATTTTCTATGAAATGAGTTCATTCATTATTTTAAATGATTTATATTCTGGAAAAATTAGATATGGTTTGGTTATTTCCACATTGTATTTTATGAGTTTTTATGAATTAATTATGAAATAATTAACTATCTATCTAAAAATGAATATATTATCAATTTGAATTAATTTAGTTTCAGGAAAATACTAATGATTATAACATTTTAATGGTCTGGGAATTTTATTTGGAATGAAAAAAAATGTTTGGATATGTCCATTGGTTCTCATAGTTATTATAGAGTACTATTAGAATATACTTATTTATGGATATGTTAAACTGATATTTAATTAAATATTTCTATGTTAATTCAACTATATTAAGTTTTTTTCAGAATAGTTTCTTGCATAGGAAAAAAATATGTATTGAGAAGTCATAAAAAACCATCCAAATAAATTTTTTTATGGTTGTAATCATATCCAAATATTTTTTGGCTATGATGGGCCAGTTGGAAAATGATAAAAATTTTGGTGGTATCCATGATATTGAGGAACCCAACCTACCACAAAGAAACATGATGATAATAGAGTATTTCATAAGGCAAAATCTCCAATTATTAACAGGAAATGTCTAACCTAGTGGTAGTTGAGAAATGAATCATTTCCATGGGGAAGATATTTGAAGTCAAGGGTTGTTTGGAATGTCAAAGGGTAACTCATTCCATATAATGTTTTTATGGTGAAGATGATATATGGTGGACATTGGTTAAGAATATTGAAGAGAAAGATGATCATGATTGCATGGAATGGGAATCATTAAAGTATCATTTCCATGAAATGTAATTTCATAAATTTGATCGACTATGGATGCAAAAATAAATCATTGTGTTAAAGTAAAATAATTAATATTTTGTGGCTCTATATGAAGAAAACATCACAATATTGGTATGTTATGTTCCATTTCTTAATAGAGATATTTAAAGTAAAATTAATAGATTTATCCTAAGAATGAATCCAAAACTACAATGATATTTGGTATCTTGGTAATTTTGATGTTAAGAAAATGTGGTTTATTTTAATGAAAAGTTATGGAATATTGTTTGATGAAAATTATATTCCACGAGATGAAATATGTATGAAATTACCATGGACAAAAAGAATTGAGATGTAACCAAATATAATATCTGTAAGTAATCCAAAAATGTGTTCCATGTGTGTTAAAATACATTTTTAAGGATTGTATTTTAGAATTTATAGGGTGAAACTGATGTTTATATTTAATCAAAAGGAACACGACTCTAAGGATAAGAGTCCATAAAACTCATACAAAGATATTACTAATAGATTAAAAATATTAATATTCTATAGCTGTAATGAGTTTTGAAATTATACTATAATGTGTCCATATAAACAGACTCTGGTAGTAAATTTTTAATAAAATTTTTAAAAGTGTATGACAAAAGTATTTTCTACATCTACAGTTGATATGGAGCTATCTGGTAAAGTGATGTAGGCTCCAAGGACTACTATATTTTCAATTTTTTATCATAAGTCCAATATTTTAGGCACCCTCGTTCAATTTTATAAATAATAAAAAACATTGGTAGTCATTTATTGAGTTTCTATAGATGAATTTGGAGTTAAGACCATGCTAATGAGGAAGGTGATCATATTCTGTTATTGTGGTCTCTTGTAATGAAATGATTTTGAAGAAAGAAGACAACCTCAATTTGTATTTGGATGAAAATTGGACAGACTATCATAATCAATAAATCGTGTTGACAATTCTTAAAAGGATCTTGATATTTAGGTGATGTTGGCTATATGAAATTGTTATAAGATTCATTCTGAAACTAGTTTAGATTTCGTAATCACATTGGAGGAGAATCAAAGTTTTCAGGAAGATTATTAAAATTTGACAATGGTTTTATGATATTAGAGACATCGTCAATCACAAGTATATTAATGATATGTGGTGCAAGATTGATGAAAGAAATGGGGATTAAATGAGATGCTTACAATCATATTAATATTAATAAATTCCAGATGTAAAGATAAAATTGAGATGGTGATAGTATTAAATCTGACTATAATCAAGGAAAATTAATTCTAGAAAAGTATAATATTTATATGTTGGAAAAATATGGTTTATAGAGTTTTGGGAAGTAGAAATAATTCGCAATGAAATTCAGAATATGCTAAAGATGTTATCCAATTATATTTTATTTCAGAATGGAAGTCATTATGTATGATTTATTTTTTGAAAGATGAATGATAGATAATTATATGCATTATAAACTTAATATCATTGTACTTGTTTCGTAGGATTCATAATGGCCGATAAAATTTGTGGAAAACGTGAAAAATCAAGGTTTTGGATTTTCAATTAGACCAAAATTCAAATAATAAAAATTAAGATAATGAATTCATATGAAAGTAGTTTTTAGTGGAATTGTATTCGGGAGATAAAAGACTCATTATTTTATTTCAATCAGAGGATTAATTATTTTAAATAAATGAAAGAAAACAAAATAAAATAACTATGACAAAAATACAATGAATACTTTCATATTTTAATCAAAAATATAGTCGAACATTTAATATGGGTGGACTTTCATAGTTTATTGTTCATGTGGGTCAACATAACATTGTATGAATTTTTGTTTTATCTAATGTTGGTCATGTTAAAATATGAATAAGAATATATTGATTTACATTTTTCATCATTATAATAAGTCGTATCATAATGACATACAGAATTTAAGTCAGACATGAGTATGTGAAGAAGATTGTTCAATGTATTTTCTACAGGTGTTTTATATGTAGAAATCATACTAGTGAATTGGAATTAGACTAGAATTTTTTTAAAGAATGTCTAGAGATGAAATTTAATTTAAAAAAGATTTTAGATTATTCTATAAGAATTGATGATGTTATAGAGGCACTAGAAATTCATGGGAATTGAGATTTTGTGTAATTGAGGTGAGTGGGAAATTTTATGGGATTTCATAACAAAGAACTTTTAGGTCAACTATAATGAGTGAAGTAAACTGTAATTTATTATGGAGAACTATTCATAGAAGAGATAGAATCTATGAATTTAAATGGTGAGTATAATTGTTTACATATTGAGTTATATAGATTCATTTTCACTAGAGGTAAGTGAATTTATAAGTGAGAATATTGAAATATGTTTTAGAAGATCATCAAATTCCACTATATGTCATATTAAGCTTGTTATCGTATTTGGCTAGTCACCATATCATTCGAGAAAATCAGAATTAGTATTTCTATATTGGGATTCATGGACTATGGAAGACGGAGTTTTGAATTTTATAAATTGAATTATATTATATAGAAATCCAGCATATTGGGCATTCATATTTCAATAATCAGACTTATATTATTGGATTTGGAGAATTAGACTAGGTAATTTAATTTGAGTTTGATATCAAAGACCTTCATTATAAGAACCGGACCCTATTACATTATATAATAATAAATTTTAGTGAATAAATCACTTCCTTTCGCATTGATGATATTTTCATGTTTATATTTTTAGTGAATGATGATTCAGTACATACATAACATTCCACAATTATACAATGTGGATACAAAAAAAATTGTGTCCGTTTTTCCAAAATATAAAACATTTCTTTTAGAAAATATCTTCTTGGAAAAATAATCATAACATTTAACTTGGATTCCTTCGTTGTAATATAAATTCTTATATCATTTCAAAATCACCTTATAACATTGTATGTGCACCAAAATCGTAGTAAGGGATATAATAATTAGGAATGAAAACATTATTACACAGGTAATTGTAAACCAATGAAATCATTTTAAAAAAGATATTATTTTTATTCATATATACATTTTGAATCATGTGATTTCCATGAGATTTACTAAAAACATAAATTACATATATAGAACCATAATTTTTTCATGGGGAATTACTTCCTTATATTATAACCATCTGGGATAGATTATGATTTGTAACCGTAACGACATCCTTACAATGTAACCCTCACGACTACATTATGTTGTAACAATCACAGTTAATCTGGGAGTAACCATAGGTATGTCCTACAAAATACACATAAACAATGCATTATAGGGACATATTGGTCCCAACATTCATCATGAACAATTACCATGAACCAAGACAAAATCACAGTACAATAATATTGCACAAAAACATTGCTTTTAATTGTTGTAAAACATAAATTTAAAAGAGGATTTAAAAGGAGAAGACCCTTAAAAATATCATATAATTGAAGTTAGACTATATAAATTGGATGGAATATATATATACAATAAATAAACATAATTAAAATAATATAAACAATATTCATTACACAATCAAATTTAATTTCAAATAAATAATAAATTAAAAGGTAAACCCAACGAATGGAAATTTGGTTAAGAATTCAATTACCTCAGGTTCATATGACCTAAAATATTTTCAAACCTCTTATATAATGGTTTAAGTAGTGTTATTAATCTCTTATAAAATCATTTTCATGTTTATGAAACATTATATTATAATTTTATAACATAATTTCACCCATTATTTTTTAGTATTTATTCATTCCATTGTTTCGTGTTTTTTCATTAAATTATTTCCATGGATGGGATGTAATTGATGTTCGTGTCATATAAAAATTATATTTTATAAATGGAATTAAATATTATTCATATGTCTCTATAATAAAAAATTATTCCATCAATAATTTTGGATGAACGATGTGTGTATAATTCATGAGATGAATGATTAGTGATATATTTTCTGATCATTTCAGTAGTTCATTAAGAATAAAAGACATGTTTAGTCATATACCATCAATATCATGCATATAAGATAATTATAGAATGTTACATAGGTAATATAATACAAATTAATATCTTATTCAATAGAAAAAATTGTTTTAAAAATCCATTTATAAAAGAAAAAAAATTTAAAACACATCATCCATGATTTTAGTAAATCAATACTTCAAAGATGGTGATCATATTTTTATAAAATGTTGGGTTGAAGGGAATAAGTAAATTGATGAATTTATTCATAAAAATTATAACAATTAGAATATATAATATTCCTGATATTTCATTCTTCTTGGATAATGTAAGGACAATATAGTATTAGAAAAGAAAATAATTGAAAAGAAATCACAAGAAAATAAAAAGAGGATCGTTAAATCTTTATATCATTTCCATGGGATCCACATTAAAGACATTTGTTTTGACCATTTGGTGAGACCAGTAGGTCTTGTATGTGGGGAATATCCTTGGGAATAGTATTTGGTGGGACATAGACAAGTATCTAGGCTTGAATGGTTTGGAAGGAATATGGGGTTGGGGTGGTATTTATAGTGGAGTAGAAGATGTGTTTTACATTATTTTAATCATTAGATTTATATTTTTGTCGAATATTATGAATATTCATGGTTCATGTGAGAAACAATATTATGAATTTCATGTGCATTAGAAAAAATTTCCATTTACATTATCTATTACACATCAATGATATCGAAATTCATTTATTTATCATATATCGTAATTAACAAATTTCACTCTTCACCAAATATTAAAATATTTCAAAAAAATACCAAAAAATCACCATATCCATTTATTGACATGATTAACTAAAAAATGAATTCCATTTTTTGAATTTTTTTCCTAAATATGATTAATGTAATTTTTAGGTAAAATAATATTTTACTCTAAAAATAACAATTTCAAAAAAAATTATATCATTTCAAAAACTAATCAAGATATCATTATTATATAATATTAAGAAAATAAAATAATAATAATAGTTACTATTTATAATGTTTATATGAAAATTCACATTAATATTCATAATTGTGTGCTACTATTTACCAAAAAAAGTTAGTTCTACAAGAATCCAAATAAGTTATAGATAACAACTGTAGATGACTATTTTTTGAAATTCAAATCCTTGAAGTTATCCAATTAGGTTTATTAGATATTTTCTAACTACCCAGGTAAAACAACGATTTGTACATTTTAATTAAATTTTAAGACAATGGGATGTTATATTCTCCCCAACTTCTATAAAAGGATTCCACAATTTTTTTATTTACATATTAAACATGTGAGGGATCCTTTCCTTTAATGAATTTTTAGATTACCATATTTCTTATTATAAACATTAGTTTTTTCAAAAAACCATTACCTAGTGTATTACTGTATTCTGCAATACTTTCCAACGAAGATCATGTATCATAATAGGTTTCACTTCATATGAAAATCTATCTTAAAGTTAAACTACATCTGTGATTAACAAATGAGATGAATCTGGCACATACATTCTCAACATTGAAATAAAAAAATGATGGCGTACTTGAGAATAACATAGAGTAAAATCAACTTGATAGGTGACTGGTCCAAATTTATATAGGATTTCATAATGTCCATTGCACCATGGACATATATTTCTGTTCATTCCAAAACACATAACACCATTCCATGGTAAGATTCTAAGAAAAACATGATCACCTACCTCAAATGAGAAGCCTTTGATACTCATGTCTATATAACCTTTCTACCTTATATGAGCTTTCCACATGTGTTGTTGGTTCATATTCACTTTTATAGACACTTCCCCTACTAATTTTGGTCCCATAAATTTATTTTACCACTTTCATCCCCAAATGATGGAGTTTGACACTGTTTCCAATACAATTTCTTAAATGGATCCATCTTTATTATGGAATGAAAACCATTATTATAAGAAAAATAAACTAAAGAAGTATGCTGATAAAAAAATCTATAGGATCCTATTTAATAATCTCAAAGAATATCCTCCAAAGTTTGAATTGTTTTTTATGACCTACAATTTAACTGCGGATGAATAGTTGTATTGAAATTTATTTATGTTCCCATTGACTATGGAAGGAAATTCAAAAAATTATAATAGAAAATGTGATCCTAGTCAGATAAAATAGAAAAAGGCACTCCATGAAACCAAACAGTCTCTTTGAGGTAGAATCGTGAAATCTGGTCCAATTTCATTGAATCTCAAACAAGATGGAAATGTGTAGATTTATTCAGTTGGTCCAAAATAACATAGAATTCATTATTACCTCATGAATTCTATGGTAGTACCACAATAATGTCGATGGATAAATTATTCTCTTTCCACTCCTGAACTAGTTAGGGGTGAAGTATCACCTTCAGTATCCTTTACTCTACTTTAACATGTTGACATGAAAAACATTTCACAGTATATTGTACAATATCTCTTTTTGTTTTATCAAACAAATAATACTCCTGATAGTCTCTATACATTTTTATCCACCAATATTCACTGAAAAAATAGAACTATGAGATTCACACAATAATTCTTTCTTCATCTAGTTACCACCAGTGACAAAAAAATTATATTTCCCAATCATAAAACAATATCTTTATAATTGTTAAATGATGAAAATATGACCATTTTAACCAATTGTACCTTTTCTAAAGCTAACAGACTTCATTCTTCACTTGATTAATTCCATATTATAATGATGTACCCATAAAACATGAAATAAAGTAGCGGTATTTCCTATACCCACATCTTCTAAGACAAAATTCATCAAATAATTAATCAACGGATCAAGTTCCAAATGTTACATAGTTAATGATGCATTATGTTTTTGATACATGGTATCTATCAAACTGTTTTTATCTCATAGATGGTAATTGATTATGAAATTACAATCCATTATCAGTTCACATCATCTTCTATGACTCATGTGTTATTCTATCCGATTGAATATTTTTTACATCACTTAAAAAAATAACAAAAATACTATGAAGAGAACCCTAAATATTTCAAATCTAGTAGCAAGGTTCAAAGAGTTCAAAGGAAAGTCGAAATACTCCAAATGGGCTTCAAAATAGAATTGTGCAACAGACTAGATTCAGGGACCTACGTGGGGGAGCTATGAGACAGAGCTATGCGTCAGACCTACATGGCAGAGCTACGTGATAGAGTTACATGGTTATCCTTCATGCCATAAGATTTTTATTTCCCCTAAACTAAGTGAATTTGTAATGGATCTTTGAGAGGGATCTACATGAGTGACAGCACTTTAGATAGGCCCTATCTGTGCCTATAAATAGAGTCCTTGGGCTCCCCATTTGAAAAATGAAAAAATTTGAATGACTCTTTGAATCTCCCATTATGTATCTATTTCGCATAGATCCCAAAAATTGTCTCAGCTAGCTCTCTAAACCACAAGATAAGATATAATTAAATTGGATAATAATGTTTTGAAAGTATTTTTACAAATTTTACACAGGTTTGGTCCTCCTGTGTAAAACCCATTCTTCAGTCATCATTTATTCTTGCACGGCATACATGTGCGCCACACATGCGTGATATATATATGCAGTACATCAATGTGGGATACCTATGAGGCATACTTATGTAAAGGACCTACATGACCAACTCCAGTACACTTTCTAAAATCCATTCATGGTAGGGTATCACCATCCTTGGTTCTCTTATCTGAAAGGGACTATGTTGATGCCCCCACAAAAACCTCCTGACTTATCAAACCATTGGGAAAGGAACATTATCATGTCTCCTATTTAGGTGTGTATTTCCATAGTAATATAATTCCCACATTTGTTTAAAAATGGGGTTTGGATTTGTGTAATATATGTGGGTTTTTTTATCTGCAGTCACATTAACCTTTCTCCCAAGAACAATGTTTGGAAGTTCCCAGGTCGAAGGAGGTTTTGGGTTCCGGCCTCTCCCTTATCGAACTGATTACTCAAAACCTTAGGTCTCTATTTGGAAAGGTATGGTACACTATTTATTTTCCCTGAAACCATTGAATAAATATCCCTCCTCTACTAGAATCAATTTTAGGGCAACCATAGTTGCATAAGCCCCAAGATATTTTGGAAGGAGGTATCATCATTGCTCATTCTCTCTTCTTCAGTTCAAAAGACCAAAGGGGGTATGGGTATAGGGACATTTATTGCCCTTTACCTATCCTGATGTAATTTTTCACCTTGGGAAGCCATCCTGGTGTACGCCCCTAACATTAACCCCTTTATCCTTCTATTTTACCCATAGCCAATGTAAAGAGAAAATATGGAAGGCTCGTCACCTAGCCCTCTTATGTGGTCGATGATCCATCTTCCATCAGTGTAAGAGGAAATGTGTGAATTTTAATTGTTGACTATTTTAAATCCTCTGGTTTCTCAAACCTATCATGACTCACATGGGATTAGTGATACGTGATGGTTACAAAATATGCACAATCACTCATTGGAAGGAACTACGAGAACATTGATTCCCACTATGACCAGGACAAGTAGAAAGCCTTATCAAGGCCCGAGCTCATTAGATATCATCCTCATGAATACATTTTTAATTCTCTTAATGTTGGAATTATCTTAAGCAACAATCCCAAGATTAAATCCAATATCATCAAGGAATCCTTTCTACGAAGTCATACCAATCTCATCTCTCTCAAATGACCACACATTGCTATGGGATTTATCGAGCTACGTGGGATTTGTTTTCCATCAATAAGGGATATGTAGGAATACTCCTTTAGGTTCAAACCAAACACTTTAAATTAACCCTATTCTCCTTGGTCAAAATTCCCTATAGGGTCTGACCCAACATGGAAACCCATATACATTCATTCTTCCTTGGGATGCTTCAGCATAAGTAACACAAAATGATTTGACTGAGGGCCTTCGGCTTAGAGGTCCTTATCACATGACCTTAAAAGGTATGATGTGTCCCATTCAGTGGCACTAAAATACATGTGTTTTGATTCCATTCATAAGGATACGTTGGTAGCCCATATTATGGTCCTGATCCCAAGATCAAGATAATCCTTTGTATCCCTGGATGACAATAATTTCCAAAGTGACCCATTTAGTAGATTTAAAACCAGTATCAGCATAACAATGATTAAAAGAATATATAATTATTATATTAGAGAATACCACTAAGGAATAAAACCTCAAATATATACGATAATTTCCATTAATGAAGAACCCTGAATACAAACATATGATTCTAAATTTTACACATGTTAATAATTTATTATAAATTTATCGGGATACTTATGATATACTTGGTGAAATAATGAGTCATGAAAAACTATTTAAATTAAAAAGAGAGTCCCTGAGTAAATAATAATTCCCCCCAAAAGTGTGTGATGATTTCGATCTCCCATCCTTTCGACCACTTCACATTGTTATGAATCATAAAGTTCAATCATAAAGAACACATGCCTGTGAAAAGTTGGTCCCCTTTGGATAAAGAATTGATGGATGCTTTAGTTCAATGAATAAATCTAATGGAAACTGATTGGAAATAGTGATTCTTAAAACTAGACACATTTTTCAAGGAACTAAAAAACAAAAATGGTGAACATGAAGTGAATCCTTAAACAAGTTAATAATGGTACCCACTTGTTTTAAACTTTTCAAATGCTAATGGAAGGCTAGACCAAAGAATGAATCTTGCATGTATCCTTCTAAAAAATGTTGCTTTAATGGAGTTTGTTGTTTTTAATGGTTTCTTCTTCTTAGAATTTCATTTATTCACAAAAATGGATTTCTCTAAGAAAACATCTATGAACGTCCCGAATGCTTTTCAAGATGGATCTCTATCCCTGGGAAGGACGTTATTACCAACCCAACATTTTAAACGTTGGGTCTCTAATGTGCTGGTAATGGAATATCACCAACATGCTAAAATCCGAGCATTGGAGGCTGCTTGACAGTCCCTCCAGGTCAACAACAATCCTCATTCATCTGGCCAACGATGACAGACGATCTAGAAGAAAACTGTTCTAACTACTATCTCCAACCGTTTCGAGTCATTATACCCAGAACACAAAAATCAATCCTTTCCAGACTATAAAGAGGTGGATCAAGAGGTCACTAAAAGCATCAATTTAGGGAAAACATCTGGTTAACAGGGATCAGGTTATCACCTCTACCTCATCTGGAAAAGCCCATAAATTTAACATGATTGAAAACAATGAGCATGCTCATAAACCCATCTGTACTAATTTTGATACTCAGTAAGCTCATCTGACAGAAACCCACAAATCCCACAAGATAAATCTAGTGGAGCACCGTGCACATGAACATACATCTTCATAAATGTTAATTTCCCATTAGCAGGCTCGTCTGAATGCATTTAATGAATATTGCCAATATAATGTGGTGGAAACTTATAAATAGGAACATACACCTTTTTAAAATCCCCAATTCAATGAACAATCTTGTCTACTAGTATTGAAGGAATTCCATCAACCATGATGGATGGGAATCATCCATCAGTCACATACACCTTCCAATGTTGATCAACCCTTCCAACAGAGTTGTGTTCCAAAGATGATGAATCAAGAAGATTTATGTCTTGTTGTAATCCATCCTGGTGATCACCCCAATGAAGGAATTCTCTATAAAAAATCACCTCCATATTAGTATTCCAAATTGTCAAGACAATTCCATAACTGAAAATGTAGTGATGAGAATGCCCTCTTATATTGAGGAACTTGAAAACACTTGGCCAGTCATGTCTGAGGTCTTGTAATTTCTGGGTGAAAGCTTTCTCAACTAGAAGCCATCTTAAGGGAACAATCATTCATCGAACCTCCTTGGGTCATTTATCTTCTAATACATAGCATCCACTGTAGTCATATCAAGTGGAGAAACCTCTAGTGAATGATGGTGAAGGTGCGTTAAACTTAAGGAAATTATTTTCTAATGTAGAAATCAAAGTCATGTTATGGACATTGGAAAATTCTCAGTACAATATTCAAGAATTAATAACAGAATATTGGGTTCATGATATTGACCTCACCTTATGGAAAACTCTTCATTATTTGAAAACAAATTTATTACCATATGATGAATATTAGAAACATGTAATGGTAATAGAAGGGTTGATGCGAAAAATTATCTGGCCATATTTATAAATTTTCTAACATCCAATGGTTGAAAAACAACAGGGAACCCTTCAGCGTCCATGTATCAATGATCTAAAGAGACTATGCTAGTTATTTTCTGATTCCCTAACTAGTGATTGTATCAGAGGATGGGGTGAATATTGAGCATTGCATTTCACTGCATTGCAAAATCAACATAGTTTTCCAAAATTTGTCTCATGAAATGTTATTAACCACGATTAGCCACAATCGATATGTTTTGTTTGAAATCAAATTTACACTCAAGAACAGGCCTCAACTAGTCCTTTCCAGAATCAAGTCCAATGAAAAGAATTTGTTGAGTTACTTTTACCTCAGGAATATGTGTATCTTGTGCAGGCATCCCATTTAGATGATGTCAATCATCAAATAATGAAAATGTACAAAATATAACAGCGATCTTCTGAAACATGTGAGTTCAATGATTGTCGAATGGTGAAAATTTCTAATATTTGAACCAAAATCCAAAAAATCAAAAATGCAGTTTCAGAAATTTTAGCTATAATAGTTCAAGATTCACCACAGCTTGTAATGTTGGGGGATCATTTAATTAAACCATCAAATTCATTAAGAAATAGTCAATGATTTGATGAAGAAGAATAAGAACAGACCCATACTGCATGGCTAGTTCTTTTTCAAATCTATAATCCCCTCCTCAACTGAATATAGTTTTCATTGAATTAGGTAAGAAGACACAAGGAAATAGTACAATTGAACAATCCTAGGATTCCATTTGGGTTACTTTCTACCAAACAATTTGAAGGAATTCTTAGTATAATGGAATGGAATCTCATGGAAGACACAATGAAAAATGATCTAGCAGAAACACTAACAGAATACCATCAATGTATTTTGAATTAGTGATTGTTATTAATATCTAATAGAGGATCCTCCAAAAATTATGTCCAGTTCATGGGAATTTGATGAAGAATTTCTTGTCTATAATATGGTACACATCGAGGAAAATGAAGAAGGTGTGTGCACCAGAAATCCCAGGCTTACCTAAAATATAGTTATTCATTAAAATAACCAATTCCCCCCTCCATGAAAGGAATATAACCCGGGGAATGGAAAAATGTATGATTTTATGTAACATTTCAACTAGAGAAGCTCAATCTCTTTCACATGAAGAGACATTTACAATGCAAGAAGAGGAAATTAAGGAGTTGAAAATACCCAATACAGAGTAACTTCGAAACAGGATTACTGCTAGACATATTTCCCAAACATGTCATCAAATTGAATATCCTGTAAGAGATTCTTATCAAATATGATTTGTAGTAACTACATATGAGGGTAATGAATTCCCTCCACTCATTACACAATCATGGAAAAACTATATTCATCATGATAGGCATGTTCATGTTGTTTATCCAAGGTTGATCTCCCCACCAGAATTAGTGGTTTTGTCATTTGATGCACCATCTCAAGATCTATTTTCTATACCTACAGAGAATCCAGATCATCTGGATATTACCTATATGATTATGAACACAACTGAGGAATTAAAAACTTTATTGGAAGCTATGGAGGTACGACATGCACTAGTTCGGCAGGAAATGAGATCTTACCCAGAATGGGTGGATGCAAATCCTCCCCTACTAAATTATGTGAATAAAACATTCCCAATCATTAATGGTTCGTGTCAAAACAAAACTTAACACATTTTGTATGTTGTTGTGATCCCATGATAGGAACATCTCAACAACAAGAAGCAGTTAATGTTTGGTGTTTTGAAAAATCTTTATATGGATTAGATTTTGTCTGGTATACATGTTTACATCCTCGATCAATTATTGTATGGGATTATCTATATTAAAAATTCTTTATTCAATTTAGCTCAACACATCCAATGAAGACAGTTTTTTATCTTGCCAATTGAAAAAATGGAGAATGATAGAGTTTTATATTTCCTTACACGATGGAAAGGATTAACAAATTGCTTATGTCTAATAGTCCCTCATGATGAGTTTCTACTAATTTGTGTGTCTAATCAACGTGATGAATTAAAATCACCATTGATCCCTATGAAATAAACAGAAGTGATTCAAGACCATACTTCGATTTCTCAATAGATAAAATACTCTACTATAGAAACTATGGTTAATACATGTGTAATTCCAAATGATCTTGGGAGCAGGATATGAAGAGGATAAGATTCTATACTCACACTCAAAGGGGAACCTGTACCTGCTTCTACAACAAGACCCTCATAACACTGAAGGGTTACTCTTTCTGAGTATCTACAGAAATCATCTCAGCCTTATAAAATAGTTTTGTTTAGTTTCCAAGGCCAAAGAAGAAAAATAAAGACGCAGATGAAGATCTTTCAAATTATTGACAATTTCACCAGATGTTAGGACACCCAATTCAAGAGTGTTTTATATTAAATGTCCTTCTATAAAAGATAGTAGAATTTGGGAAAGTAAAACTGAAAAGTTAATTAGCTTGAGTATCATGCGTTACTACTACCGATGCAAAGGAATATGGTGAATGGAAAGAATTCAAAAGAAAAAATGTTCAGAAATATGATGATTGGATGATTATGAAAACTATCAACTAGATTCACGACATTTAACGAACACAGTTGAAACAACCAATTGTGTTTTCTTACACTATTTCCACAACAAAATAACCATCATCAAAATTTCATTCCTCAATAAAGATAAGTGATTATAAAGACAAAGATTAGTCAGAAGAAGACGAGCTCGTGTCAAGGATAATGTTGTCCTTTGCCATGAATGATTTTATGCCATCAGATTCAAAAGCATGGGCACCGCCCCTCCAAATGAAAAAACCTTAATTGACCTATCAATTAGAATCTTCATCAAATGAATAATTGATCTTTGGTGTTGTTAATGAGATCCATTTAACTAATCCATCTATAAATAATGATTCTAATTATAATGAGCCTAAATTCATTGAACCTAATTGGGGAACTAGAGGAAGAGGCCAAGGTCGAGTATGCAGGGGAAGACATGGGAATTCTAGTAACTCTAACCTTACTCAAACCATATATGCGGTAAGAAATCATGGAAGAGCCCTTCTGCAGGCTCAACAGAAATAAAAAGTTTCTTCCATGAAAGACATGTTTAGTTCTGACATAATAATTTTGGATGACGGATTAGAAGCCACACTGTACGCTTCTTAGAATATGAATATACCTAATCAGTGTAATTTGTCAATCCTAGGAGTATTATCAACTTCTGCTCTAATATAGTGTTCATCTATATCAAAAGCATAGAATTACAATGCACATGAAAAACCACATCACTATGCTAGTAAATATAGACCTTTGGATCAAAATAATGGTGTCTTGATATAATTGGCCCATCTGAATTCTATGTTATCAATTCTGGATGCATTGAATTTCTCAGAAGATCTTCAAGAAGAACTCATTGAGATTTTTTCATGTCCTCAAGAGTTTGAAACCGAAGTTACTGCTGCTGAGTTTTACCATTTAATGAATGATTGTTTGGAATTCCATGCGTTCATATCTTTTATAGATGAAGATGAAGATGATATTTTAAATAGAAATATCAGACCATTGTATTTTTTAGGTAAGGTCAATGACATAGACATTTGTCAAATTTATTAATAATGGATCTAGAGTCAACCTCATTCATGTTCGTACACATCATTGGTTGGCCCAAATTGAATCTGAATTATCTCTATTGAATATAATGTTTCAAGGATATGATAATAATGAACAATAACTAATGGTAGAAATTACAATCAGAACATAGTTTGGAGATATTGTATCTAATTCAGATTTCATGTTTGTTCATTAGGAAACAGTCTTTAATATTTTTCTTCAAAGGAATTGTCTACATCAACATGCATCTGTACATTTATCATAGCACCAATTAATTATGAATTGTTTCATTGGAAAAATAGGGACATTTTATGGTGACTAGTCTCCATTCAAAACATGTGAATCTCAATACATTGAGGTAGATTTTTATCACACAAAAGGAATAAAGCCAATAACAAAGGAAATAACTAGTGTTAATGATTCCAATGGGATAGAAAATATTCCATCAAATCAATTTATTTTAATGAGTACAGATTATGTGTTACCCATAAATCAAATTGAAAAGGTGAACCCATATATGAGAACTCATCTAGTAAAATCAATAATGTCAATTACGGAAATTGAGCCTAATAACATGGAAGAAATTATTGATCAATCGTGAAATGATGAAAGACTAAATAAGGATGTTTTCATTTCATCGATTGAACTTCAGTAATACTATACCTTTTCAACTATTGTAGAATAAATCATGGTAATTATAGAGGAAGATCACGATGTTGATTATAAATCCATAAATCCTTACTTATTACCACAAGAATACCCTTCGTCGTCAGTAGGGTAAAATATGGTGGCCACTTCTCTGGGGTGTTCAAATACTGATTCCTTCCTTATCTGTAGGAATTTTTCCCCATCACCTACTATGGATGTGAGAAAAGAAGTGGTAAAATATAATGAAGAGGAAAAAGATCTTGGGGATGGCCCTCCACATATGAAGACTGTGTCTCTACCATCATAGATGAGTACAGAAAAATAAATCTAGGTACAGAAGAAGATCCACAACACAATATAATTAGCATGACCATGAACTTTGAAGAGAAAGAAGAAAAAACCAAAATCGTGGCTCTAAAATTAAAGATGATGATTTTAAGGTTATGAAGGCTAACTTTGACATTGATGTTTGGTATCCCAATTGGATTTCCAATATTTTCCCAGTGAAAAAGAAGAATTGGAATATTTGAGTCTGCATTGATTTCATAGATCTTGACCGACATTGTCCTAAGGATGATTTTCAAATTTCGATTACAGAGCTTCTTATTGATTCAATGACTAGCTATGAATCTCTATCCTTCATGGATGGAATATATGGGAATAATAAAATCCAAATGGCCTATGATGAGGAAGAATATATACCCATTTGAGCCCCTCAAGGTGTGTTTTTCTATCAGGTAATGCATTTTGGCTTAAAGAATGATGGTTAAACAAAAAAATGTTCCATGAACCATATCATTAAACACTTCTTAGGGAATATTGTTGAATGTTAAGTGGATGATCTAGTGGTCAAATTCAGACAACCATCAAATCACTTAGATGATTTGGGAACTGTATTACATAAACATCGGCAACATATTTTGATAATGAATCCATTTAAATGTTCATTAGAGGTAACCTCAAGAAAGTTTATGGGCTTCTTTGTACACCGTCACGGTGTCAAAGTTGATTCTGAGAAAACAAAATCAATCCTAGTTATGTCACCTCCTAAAAATTGGAATGAATTTGGAGGACTTCTAAGACACATGCCCTATATTCTGCGCTTTATCACCAATTTGGAAGGCGAGTGTTTTCACTTCACATGATTAATGAAAAAGGAAGTCACTTTCCAATGGACCAAATACTGCCAAGAAGCAGTTGTTACCTTCATGAAATATCTCTTGAGTCCACCAGTATTAATGCCACCTGATGATGCAAGCACACATATTCTCTATGTGACAGCATTATGGCGATAATTACGTGCCTTCTTCACACAAAATATTGATGATGAGAATCAAAACTGCCTTTAATGTCTCAGTCAAAAAATTATCGATATGGAAACAAGATCTTTATGTAGTGAAAAGTCCATCATGGAATTATACTTTTCATTACAGAAAATGAGGCACTACCTACAACATTATAAAGACCAATTTGTATCTCTCAATAAACAACTCAAATTTATCCTCATTTTTCTTATGATTATAGGTCTTATAACATAGTGGGAACTTATTTTTCAATACTTTGATATCTATAATGTTCCTCAAAAGGAAATAAAAGGCCAATCCCTTGCTATCTTCTTTGTTGTGCATCCATCTTTTGAAGTTGCATTATTAAATAAAGTACTTCCTAATAAATAGGACTTCTTTATTCAAGAAAATTTCCAATCATGGGAAATGTATTTTGATAGTGCTTCTAGAGGTCCCACAGGAAATAGAATAGAAATCCATAAACTCAACTATATTGGGTTAGGAATTGTCTTTATTTTCCCTGAAAAAAGCTATATTTCCTTATTCCATCCTATTATCAAAAGGTGGTACCAACAATGAAGATGAATATTGAGCTCCCATAATAGGGTTAGAATTTGACCTTTAAATGCAAATGGGTCATTTAAAGGTGAATGATGATTTAGAATTGGTTATCAAACAAATAAATGGGAAATATTCTATTAGAAAAGATGATGTATGTCTATTGTGTGATTACGTTACAGGTTTAATGGATGAATTTCCCTCATAGACGACATTGTATTATGTCCCATGATCACAATATTTCCCAGAAGATGCACTGGATAATGAATCTACAAACTTGGTAGATCCAATTCAATATGTTTCTTTCATTAGCATAACTCCTCATCATGTGGTTTCACCTTTTGTTCAAACCAGAATAGAGGGAATTAAAAACAATTTACCTATATATGAACCATATGGTCATACCACAGGATGGAGAAAATCTATCATGGAATATCTTAAAATGGGTTACTTTTGCTAGATAAGGATGAGAAAGAACATATCTGGTGATGAGTGGATAATTTTACTCTTTATGATAATTCAGACCACCAAAAGATCCCCTAACAACAAGGCTTTGATGGAATTCTATTCAGATATATTGGAGGTGAAGAGACTACAATAGTCATGAATGAAGTGAATTCAAGAGCGTGTGGTGGCCAACAATCTGGGTACATACACTCTGATCAGATCTGAAGATTTGGATACTTTTGGCCATTAATGATGAAGAATTATACATATTTCACTAAAAATTTTAATCCCTTCTATGTACATGCCTACTTCATTCATCCACACCAAGTGTTTCTACATAGAGGTAAATACTATTCTCTATTTTCCACATGGTGAATAGATGTAATATGGCCTTATCCTCCAATCATGGCTATGCAGTTCAAGCATATTCTCACAACTACTGACTTCTCTTTTATGGCACCAATATTTGATCTACTAACGTAAATATATTTTATCAGGAACATAATAACAAGTCCAAGCATTCATCTCACTATCATCCAGTAGACAATGTACAAATAGAGGTTTCCACAAAACCCTATCAAATATACTCCAAAAGATGTTGGATAAAGATATGAAATCATGGACTAATAAACTTTCGAATGCTTTATGGGATTGTTAGAAAACTACATGTAATGCTACGCAAGCATCTGTTTCTTCACTGGAATAAGGAACTAAAGAAGTTTTAACAATTGAAATGTAATTTCCTTCACACAGAGTTGCAATCTGTGATCAATTATCTATAAATGAGAGATATCTTAAATGGTTCAATGTGTTGGAATGATTAGATGAGAAAATATTCCCTACATTTTATCATTTAGAAGTCTATCTGAATAGAATAGTTAATGATTTTAACAAGAAAGTTCACCTCCATTCATTTCTTCAAGGATAATTGGTATTTTTTCATTGGAATCCAATGATTCCAGAGAATAATCCTCAAAATCTGGAGCCACATTGTGAAAGACCTTATTCAATAGATAAAGCCTATTTGAATGGAGATTATTCCTTAATCTCAATCGATGGAGAGATTTTTACCACTCCAACTAATGCGAGATTTTTTAATAAATTCATTGTTTAATTATACATTTTCATTCTCACTTCAAGACATTTAACATTATAGTATAATGTCCTTATAGCAAGATTTTAAACTGCACAACACCCATGTCCTAGTTTCAAGACCTTAAAATGTATAATAACTATATGTGTCCACGCTACATGATGGTAAAATGAATAGCAATCTTTATCCTTATCACATGATGTTAAACAGCATGAAATCATTTGTACAGCTAAAATTATATCTATTTAACATAAGAAGAATCAAAATAACAACAACTTTATCAACATCAGTACTCCTTATTAGTACATGAGTCCCTATATTTCTTATGTCCCAGTCAGATCTGCATAAATACCAAGTTTCAAGAACTACGTATGGCTTAATTCTCATTTTCTATGAGATGTGTAGAGATACCTAAATCTCTTATTTTGGGCCTATCATAAATCACCAAATCTTCTTATTTTCATTTCTCCTCATGTATATGAATCAGGTCTATACATAGTGTTTCATTACGATATATGATTTTTTCATTATACAATTTTCTGTATTATGATTTAACATCTCTCAAAATGTGTCTAAAGCCATCATTATTCATGTCAAGCTCAATTATCGTGAGGAATGATTGTTTCAATAAATAGGTATTTATTTATTCCGATTTTCCAATGAGATACATAGAGATGCCTAGATTTATAATCATGGGCTTAGCCATGATTTAAAAAACCTTTATTTCTTGTATAATATTTAAATCTTCACATAGAATGTTTTAGAACTATTTATGACTTGATTCATACCCCAACCAGAGATAATGTCACACTTGGGTTTTATCACTTAATACAGTTACAATATGTCATTCCTTTCACATCAGTTCATTGTTATCTTTACCACCTAATGATAAAATACCAAAAAATATAACACCCATATTTTCATTTCCATCACCTATGAATTGTAAAATTATCCCTTTCTACTCAATGTTTCGCACACCGAGCATATATTACATGGGCTAAGGAATTGGGTATATGACTTAATTATATAAATAAGTTGATTATATTTCTTATGGATATATGAAGATCCTCACTGCATGACATAAAATTTTATAGTATAATGTCCTCACTGAATGACTTAAAACTACATAGTATAATGTCTTAAATGCATGAATTCTAACTGCATTGTATAATGTCCTCATTGAATGAAATAAAACTGCACATCACAATATTAATTCACAGGAAACAAATAAAATCTTCATTTTTACATTTGAGTCTGATCAATATAATGAACTTCAAAATCATGGTGAATATCAGATATAATATTTCTCCTATTCATTGAGAAAAATCACCTTTCATATTTCTCAATCATAATCTTGATTACTTCTAGATCTTCATAATAATTCTTACAGATTTTGGTTACAAGGTTTCTAATATTTATGAACTCTTTTGTCAGACTATGAAGTCTATTCCCATTGGTGCACTTTCATATGTTTCCTTCATAACAAGTCTTTTAGCCCAAAGAAGCCACTATTTGGCTATGTAGCATATGACCTAGTTGGCCTTGCATAACAAAGAACCCAAAATGGGTTTGTCAAAAAATTATAACTATATTTTTGGTTATAGTATATTTGTTCCCTTCTAATATTGATGACAATATACATGAATCTATATTTTAATACAGCCATTCTGGTATACTTACCCTGTTATCTTTCTCTTGATTTTAATGACTCAAGACCATGGATTACACCTTTCACTCACCATGTGTTCAATGAAATATGAAATATCATGGAATCATTTAGCCTCATATCACACACAGTTTCCATTTCTAGTCCTAGTGGTATGAATTAAACTTATAGGCACTATCCTAAATACATAAACTAAAAATGTATAGTATAATTTCTTCACTACATGACATATAACTTCACAATAATATTTAATAAAAAATCCCCTTTCTGTTTAATTTTTAACCATTTCCAGTAGACCAAATATGTATAGAAATGGTTTTACGATTTGGGACTAATGGGGGTCTAAAATAGCTTGTTTCATTCATAAAATTACTTTCACTGGAAAAAAACCTACTATGGTATTGAGTCCCCATAATCATATTTTCCTATATCTATCAACAACAAAATGATAGATTTCAATGAACTCTTTTTTCTAACTATGAAATAGATTCCCTTAGGAGGACATTCATAAGATTCCTACATAATAGAACTATCAGTCAAAAGATGCCACTATTTGGTTAAATAACATATTCCATAGTTGGCCAAACATAATACAACGCCCATACCCGGTTTTGTTGAAATAATGATAACTTAGTTTTTGGAATGGATTCCCCTTATGCTGATATAGGTTTTAGTTTTGGTGACCATAAAAATCAGGACTCAAGATTCCCCTTGGAAATATTTAATGAATATTAAGTCAATTCTTGACCACAACATCTTGTATGAGATCTAATTTCAAAATTTACGGTCAATGCTATTTAGCCCTAAATATTTTCCCTTTATAGCCCACCATGCATGACTCTAAACTGTCAATAACATAAGACATGGTGCTCTTTATATTGAGATCCCTTGAAGGGCATTGTAAACAAATGTCGAGCCCCATCTCACTAAAAATACATTTTTTATGATTAATGTAATATTGACCAATAAAATAAGAAGTCAAAATTAATTAAAATTTTGGGGTTATCTATATAACCCTAGAAAGAATCTAATTATGCTGAATAGGACCATCAACATAATAATAATATTGTGACAACATCATTTTTGTTAGTATAATAATATTATTTTAATATAAAAGATTCATTATCATCATTTACCTTTTCATATTGAATTCATGAAAAATAGGAATAAAGGCATATATGATTGAAGAAAATAATTCATTTATTCATATAAAATCAGAGGACCATCCCCAAAATGTTGCCTATCAATCATGTTTTATAATAAAATCTCAACATGACTTTTCATTTGTTGGACCGCTTCATAAGCCTAATCTGCGACTAGTTGATGTTGAGACAGATGAGAAACTCCAACATCCTCTTCATGAAGAATTTATTCCTTAGTAGTTGAAATGGAAGTTATCCCTTCTAATTGGGTTTCTCCCATTGTTTGATTCAACCGGTCGAGCTTTTCATGAACTGCATCGAATTTTTATTTAAGATATAAAAAAATCCGTCATGGATTTATTTATTTGTTGGCTAATTTATATTGATTTCATGTTATGATTTACCTCCGCCTCTACTATTGCATCTTGAAAGACCTCGATATTGATGATCTGTTTGGCCTCTTCAAAATCATTTCACATTTTATGCTCCTTCTCCCATCGGAAAATAGACTCTTTCTTGGAATCAAAGATTGGATGATAAATAAATCCACTAAATACCAATACATAGAATCATGCTTTGAATTGGAAAAAATGGGACAAAAAATCATCTAGAGGCCTCTCAGAAATTATGATCCAGTTATTTTTACATGTCTTATTACATTCCATTCCATGATCATATTGCATCTCAATGTCTGAATCTGAGTCACTACCACGAGGTAAAATGTACCCTAGAAATAGGTCACTTAAAGAGATTCCTTGTACTACTTCTCTAGGGATAGTTGGAGCATCACCTTCTGATCAAATAGTTGATAATTCTAAATGATAAATCAAGTTCATTATCAGTTTCAAATGGAATTAATAGATATTATTTAGGTAGTTGATTATATTTACCCAATAATATGTAATTTTTTTGATTGGATTCATCCCCTGAATTCATATCTTTTTTATTTTGAGCCGATGTTTTTTGAGAAGGGTAATTCCCTTGAGTTTCCTCAGTTTTCACATTTGAAGGATCCAGAACATCTCTTGATGGAGGATACTTTATGGGTGTTTTCTCCAACTCCAACATAAGGATAAAGTAGAATACCCCGTTTTGGAAGAGCCTTTGTAAAATTATCTACAGATAAAGATGCATAAGGTGAACCTTGATTAATGAATCAAGTTAAAGTACAATGATTTATATAAAATTCAAGAATAAGGACATGCATCCTTGACATCACTCTTTAAAATCCCCAAACATCTAGATGGAACATGGAATATCATGATTTGGATTTAGTGTCCCCATCATTTCGGTGTATACGACCTGGAATGTTATAGCATCTTCACAATTTATGGTATCCAAAAAACATTCATTGATGCCCAAATCGGCTATGCTGACATTTGGCCCAGTTGTTTCCTCAATTGGTACAACAACATAAGGTCATTCCATATTTGGGTTAACATCCATATTTTTCTCAGATTGTCTTGCGTCCTCATTCCTTTCTTGTGGAGAAATATTAATATCATTATTGACTATTCTAGGATCCTTTATCAAAAGAAACTGAGGAAAAAATTTAATCATACAATGTCCTCTTTTCTCTTAGTATAGCTAGGTGTAGGTATAGCTAAATATTTTGGAAATTTATCTACTAAAATGGTATATTCAACAAAATGAACAATGGTTTCACCTGGGGTTTAATTTTCTAGTCCCTAAGAATAAGCTCTTAATCCCATGAGAGAGGACATACATATAGATCCTACAGAAGGATAAAACGTGGTTACCAATGTGTATTTAGATAATTATATTCTATAAGGCTAATATAAATACCTACTCCTTAGGCAAACACTTCAAATCAACCTCATCACTCTATTGTGTTTTTTTTCAAAATCATGAGGAGGGATTGAAACACTCATCTTAGCTAGGGAAACATATGGTAATTGTTGATGAATATATGTCTATATTACCCCAATCATGATTCTTGCTCCAGGAAAAAGTTTTGTCAACCTGGTTGGGACATTCGTTGCATCTATATGAGAGCCAACATGACCATATTTGGTGATTCAATAATGGTTCTGGAGAATCCTCCTCTACATTCAAGCTGCATAAATACATTTTCATCATGATTAATGATGATAAATGGTAACTCAGAGTTGAGAAAAAAGAAAAATAGAATAAATTCTCAGTATTAACACATATATCCCATTCCTCCACAGAGTCTATAATTACACCTTCATGTAATCCTAATTCCATCATATGAAATACTCATTTAGACGGTGGTATTTTTTCCTCATTAGAATATATAAAAGAGTCTAGCTCCATAATATACTTTTATACATCAGCTTGGTTATTATATGGATTGAAATCAAAAGGTTCGTTGATGTCACAAATATCTCGTATTCAAATGTAATGTTGAATTAATGCCCATACATCCCTAAGATCCCGGGTTACACCCTACCAATGTTGAATAGATGAAGGTTGAAAAAAATCAATCATGTTGTGGTTGATTGTGGATGAGATTAAACACCTTCTGATTGGTGAGATTTTTCAATCCTCCTTTCTTCTTCTTCAAATTGTTCAAAATATGGGATAGAATCCTCTATTTGATGGTGGTGACTGGATCACCTTGGCATTGGAGGTACTAATTCTGTAAGCCTGGTCTTCTCTGTATACCTCCTTAAATGACGTTTTTCGGGCTCTGAATTCACTGAAACATCTACATCTTCTCTTGATCTAGACATCATACCATGATTTCCAGGTGCAACAGTCATTGTAGATTCCACTCAATATATTCCTTTTGACAAAGACCCCTGACGATATGAATACGTCAAATAATTGGAAACCTAGCATCCAATCCGAATGATTCATCTGTTGGAGGTAATTTCATATATAATTTACATACCTTTAAATCTATTAGAACCCATAATTGAACCACTTCCATTTGGTGTTTCTCATGTCTAACATACATGGGTGGAAAGTGATTGATTGTTGAAGTCATTTGAACAGATGAGAATACATATAGGGGATGTACACTTCACTGATAATTTCCCCATCAATCCCGGTTGATAATACACCATCCCTAAATTCCATCATATAAGATCTCAGCTCATAATTCTATTCTTTTCCATCATCAATACATGTTCCAACTGGTGGGTTACCAAACGGAAAGAAACAAAATTCTCCAAATACATTCAATTCATTCATTGCCACATCAGGTGTCATGTTTAGAGACTTAATACTATAAATGTTATGTAAAAAAGGAGTGCATCGACCATTGGGAACTATAATTGAATTCAACACCGAGTTTGATGAAAAATGTGCAGCAATCCAGCCCCACAACACATGAAATGGCCCTGAAATTTAAAATGGATCCTTCTCATTATATAAATGTAGCAGGAGATAGTAAGTTCTTTCCAATACAGGGGTTTTTAGCCCAATACACTTCTCTTATACTAATTTAGATGTAATGAAGATAGTCCCTGATCTAACCCCACCTTCAGATTCATGGACTGGAAGCACCTAAATGCTTAGACACATAGAAATAAAGGTAGCTACCCATACATTGACATCTATATTGGGTTTCACATTATATCCCCAGTGCTTATAATCACCACATTTCTGAATATTCCAATATGTTACTAAACTACCCTTTTTATCTGCAGAAGGGAAAATAGTAGGACGTACACATGTTGGAGCTATCTATGTAGTTGGTTCTTGAATGTCGTCTATCCACACTATTGCATGGATAAATTTATTCTCTTTGGGTAAATTCTTTGCTTTCATAAATAATTCATGTGTCGGTCATGGTGTCCTAGTGACATCATTCCATGTTGTGGCACGTGAAATGAATTCAACACACATTTCACCATAAAATTGAATTCTAGCTATTTGGTAGATGTCCCAGAGACTAATACAAACCCCACCATGTGTCACATGAATGGAATTCGTTTTTGGACTCCATTTAAATATTAATTCAGTAATGAAATCATTTTTATAATCATATGTTTTCCTCATCCATACAACCTCATAGATATGAACGTCTGATAACTCTTTCCTAAAATCTACACATGCCTGACATATGAAGAATTCCCACATCCATTCTGGCTTGACACCTCCTCTATAATGAAGATCTCAATCTTCTTTCCAACCATTAGATTGATATGTTTGAGGAGACAGATAATTAGAATAATAATAATGTGGTTTCAGCTGTACAACATGATCCTTCCTATAACAAGTGCAACCACTATGATAAATGATGCAAATAATAGGGATTGTTCCTTCTTGTACAAGAACCCCTTTTCACTAATATTCATGAAGCTACAGTTAGAGTAGTGAAGAAATCAATTATTTGGAATGTACATCTTAACAGATGGAACATGGGAATCATGCAAAAGCTCTTGCCCATATATGGGTAAATAAGATCATTGTGGATAGTCACATTGGTATGGAATTAAACCCTTCCATATCCCTGGATGAGTATTCTCAATAATGTCATAATAGTCTGGTTTAACGATCTTCCTCATTTTATTTTGACGAGCCTTAGATTATATAGTATGTGTCATCAAATGATTCATTCCTTCGTGCAAAAGAATTACCAAATTTCAACTATTAGGTTTGATTTTTTAAAAATGATAAATTAAAAAAATTTCAAAGGACACTATTCTCATAGGTCCTTCGATGAGTTCCATCATGTAAGTCCATCGATGAGGTCTATCATGTAGGTCCACAGACAAGTATTCTAGAATAACTCCTTCAATGAAGTCATTTAGTGTAGCACAATCACTTAAATAATTTATCCTTGATGAAATTTCATGTGAATTACGCAAAGTGCACCACGTGATGGGGCCTTGCGAACAAGCTACGCAATGAGAGCCAGAAAATATGAATAAGCACAGCTAAAGAAATCTCAAAGGTTTATATATACATATAAGAAACTTAAGACCTACACATCATGACTTCATGCAACAACCCCATTTGATACCTCCGTGAAATACCTATGCAGAAAACCTTCTTTTTTCATCAATGAATCCAGAGTATTTTTCCAAATCATTTACCTTACGACTCAACCCTTTTTCTATGTTTTATATCCCATATTGTGGGGGGGGGGGGCTTTTGTTGACACCACATAAGAAAGTTAAAAAATTTCAACGAAGAGAACCCTAGATAATTCAAATCCCTAAATATGGTTTGAAGAGATCAATGGAATTTCAAATTACTCAAAAAGATCATCACAATAGAACTGTGTGACAGAAAAGTTTATTTGACCTATGTGGTGGAACAACACGACCGAGCTACGCGCCAGACCTACATGGCATATCTATGTGACAGAGTTATGAGGCTATCCTCCACACTAGAACAATTTTTGTGCCCCTACGTGGAGTAACTGCACAATTGAGCTGCATGAAGGACCTTCGCAGGAAAACCCACTTCATCTTGGCCCTATCTGTGCCAATTAAATGTGCCCTTGACCTCCCACATTTGGGAAATGAAAAAATATGAATGACCATCTGAATCTCTAATTGTGTATCTTTTTCACTTAGATCCCTAAAATTTTCTTTTATGGCTCTCTAGAACACAAGAGAAGAGATAATTAATTGGTATAACCTTGTTTGGAAAGTCTTTTTATAAATTTTACTTAGGATTGGTTCTCCTATGTAAAACACATTCTACAGTCTTCATTCTTACCTCCACGACTTAATTGCGCTTTCTACCTGTGCAGTATACCTAAGCGGTACATCAATGTAGGATTCCTACGTTACATATTTACAAGAGGGACCTACATGACCAACTCAAGTACCCTTCAAAAAATAAATTCACGACAAAGTGTCTCCTTTCATTGTTCCCTTATATGAAAGGAAATATATATTTTCCTCCACTCGAACCTCTTGACTTATCAACCCTCTAGGAAAGTCACATTATCGTGTATCCTATTTGGGTTTCTATTTCCACAGTCAGAGGATTCCCACATTTGTTTCACAATGGGGTTATGAATCATGGATGGTTTGTGGGTTTTTATATCCGTAGACTCGTAGAACTTTCTTCCAAGTACAATGTTAATATATTCATTAGTGGGAGGAGGGTTTTGGTTCTGTCATCTCCCTTCTCAATGAGATGACTCATTACCTCATGTCTCTTGTAGGGAAGGTATGGTTCACATTTTATTTTCTACACAATCATAGGAGATGTCTTCCTCCTATTCCAGGATCAATTCTAAGGAAACTATATTCGAATAAGTCCCTATATTTTCTTTCAGTAGTTTTCATCATTGATCCTCCATCATCATTGGTTCCAATGACCAAAGGGGAGATGGGTACATTGAATTTAATTTCCCTTTCCCTCTCTTGTTGGGCCTTTTCACCATCAGAATCTATCATGGTGTAATCCCATAATGATTACTTCTTCTGCATTTAATTGTACTCTTGTTTAATATGAAGAGAACAGAGGGATGTCTCATCTTCTCACACTATACAATAGTCAAAGATCCCTCTTCTATAAATAAAGGAGGAAAAGTGTGATTTTACGTTGTTGAATATTTCACATCCTCTTGTTTCTCACACTAAGCACGACTCACGTGGTCTTAGAGATATGTGATGGTTAAATCATATGCATAGAAATTCATTTGAATGAACTATGAGGAATCTGATTCCCACTATGAGCAGGATATGGAAAAATCTTTCTCAATGCCCAAGCTCATTGGATATCCTCCTTCAGAATAAAATCTTAATATAATTATTCTAGGAATTCTCCTTAGGAATAATCCCCAAATTGAATCCCAAATCATCAGCGAATCCTTTCAAGGATGTAATCCCAAACCCAAATTTCTCAAAGGACCGAAATCTCTTATGGGATTTATCGAACTATGTGGGATTTTATTCTCATACATATGGGATATGAATGAAGCCTTGTTGAGGTTCAAACCCAAAAATTCAAATCAACCATGTTCTACTTGGGAATATTTTCAATAGTTTCTTATCCTACATTGAAACCCATATCCTTTCCATGATCCTTGGGTTGCATCTGCATTAGTCCCATGCTATGTTTTTTCTAAGTAGCTTCCACGTTGAGTTCCTTATCACATTTCCGTAAATGGAATGATGTGTCCCAATAAGTGGCCCAAAACTATTAGGGTTCTAATTACATTCATAAGGATACTTAGTTATCCAATATTATGGGTGCAATTACAAGATCAAAATAATCCTTCATCTCCCTAGATGGAAATATGTTTTAGAGTGCCCCACTGAGTGGCTTAAAACCCAGTATCTTTATAACGATGGTTAAAAGAATCTATAATCAGTATATTAGTGGATACCATTGATCAAAAAAACATCAAATACCTATGAGAGTTTCCATTAATGAAGAATCTTGAATACATAATAAGGATTATAAATATTACACATGTTAATAAGTGATTGTAAATTTCAAATAATAAATATGATATACATGGTGAATTAGTTAGGATTCATGAAAATATATTAAAAATACAATGAGAGTCCTAGAGTAGACAATAATTCCCCCCAAATGGGTGTGATGAGTCTGACCTCACATCCTCATGACCAATGCATGTTCTTAAGTATCTTAATGTTCAAACATAATGAACAACTGCCTTTGGAAAGTAGGTCCCCTTTTCATGAAGAATTGATGGAGGATTCAAGTTCCATGAATAAATCCAATTGAAACCACCTAGAAATAGTGATTCTTAAAACATCAAAACACATTTCAAGGTACTAAAAAAAATATATACTTAATTATTTATTGGATAGAATATATTTAAAATATCACTCGGTATAAATGATGTCTGCAAATCTTCAAATGATAAAAATATGGAAGGAAAATTTTAATAGGGAAATGAACCAAAAGAGAATTGTTTCACTTAAGTGAAATAAAAAACACTTGTAACTTGAGTATAATATAAGATAATATATTGTGGAATAATATCTTGGGACACAATTATTAATGAAGCATGAGAATTTTATCAAAGAGGGATAGTATCTGAGACATTTATGATATTCCATGATGAAGTTGAATGATTTAAAATTCAGTGTATAAGAATGTTGATATTTATTCAAAACAAACCTTGGAAGAGATTCATTTTTATATATATGGGAGAATAAAAGAACATTAAACAAATGGATATAAGTACCTACACATATTAAAAGATTATTCTACATGAATTACTTAATTTATGTTTATGAAATAGAAATAATATTCTTTGAAAATTCTTAAATGTTTAATAAGTAAAGATAATAAGAAATATGTTTATTTAGTGAAGAAGTTGAGAACAAAACATATTGGTGAATAAATAAGTGAATAAATTTAATTTTACCTTGAGAATCATGAAATTATAGATGAGTATAGTTCTCCATACACTCCTAAAAAATGTGGCTGCTAAAATAAATAAATAACGTTTAGTGGAAATGGGAAGAACTGTGTTACTTGAACTCACCATTTCTAATTAATATTAGTGGAAAGCCAGGAGTACTATTGTTTATATTAAAAAACTATGAATCTACAAAACAAGATCATTTCTGACTCTATATAAATTGTTTTATAAAAAATATCTATGTTTCAAACACTTTGGAGTTTTCAGGAGTCCATTTATTAAATAGAATTATGGTGCAAACTACATAGTGTTTGAATAGAAAGGTGAAGACAAATGCTCTATTATATATTCATTAGATGGAAGAGGATATATATGCATCACTAAGAGTCATGATGATTTGTCGATTATATTGATGTGATTATTTTTAAAATTGATGAAGATGAAAAACATACTGATAAAGTTAAGGATGATTATTAGGATAATGAATCCTTTTCTAATAAGGAAACAAAAAATAGTAATCCTACTCCAGAAGAACAATCATGATCAACTATTTCTAGTAATGATAAGGATACATGAAAATATTATCCTAGGATGAAGAAAAAAGAGGAAGATCATAATATTAGTGGTGATTAATATCATAAAAATTTAATAATAAGAATAAAAAATTCTTTCACACATAAATCTATGAATTAAAAATGTGATCTGAATTATATAATAGAAACTTTTTAGTATCTGAAATTACATCATGACATTGGAACTAATTACCAAGATAGATACTATTACATTATCTGCACAAATTGAGAGTTCCATAACAAACATAATGATAAAGGGGATGTGATAAGAATCAAAGAAATATTAGTGTGGAAATGGTATTCAATGATTAACCATATTTATTTTGATGAAACCTTTACATAGGTGGAAAAGACATGAAAAATTCATATTTTCTATTTCTATCATAGATGAAAAATATTACAATATCTTTTAATTGGATGTTAAATCCTTATTCATCATCCATTATCACTATTGGTATGATTATATTTAAAAATCATGATGCATTGTTCTTGGAATAATTGAATTTAATGCATTCATATTGTAGAAGGAATTATATGGGATAATAATATATCTAATATCATGGTATTCCAAATTGGATACATGTTTATGTAAGGTGAGTTTCATTAAAGGAAGTGTTGATGGACTCAATATATTAGAGACTATCAAAATTATTCCGTTATCATTATTGATTTGTTGATGATTTTATATTTTGGGGGAATTATGAATGAATTAGGGAAATATTTTTTGAATAGATGAACATGTTTTTTGAAATGTCCATATTAAGAGAGATGAAATATATTCATGGGATAATATTTTTAAAAGATGAAATATATCATTTTTTCGAGGAAAATTATTCTAAGGAATATTTAAAGAGGTTTATCCTAGAAAAATCAAAGGATATTTCAACACCAATATCTAGGGGAGAATTTTTTTTCTAATGATGGAGAATGAAAATGAGTTTATTAGAAATAATTTTTTAGTATGATTGGATGTTTTTTATTTGAATGCCTCAAGACCTGACATTGTTTAATATTTCACCTTATGTTACAAATATCAATGTGCTCCTAGGGAATCAAAATTACTTGATGGAAAAATAAATCTCAAATACATCAATGGCAGAACACATTTTTGTATCAGGTATTATAACTCAAAAACTATTGATTCAGTTGGTTATTCAAATGCTGATTGGGTAGGAAACGTGGATGATAAATGTTCCATATTAGGTGGATAATTATTTCTGAAAAATAATTATGTTATTAGGAATACAATGAAGCTAAATTTTGTAACATTCTCTTTGGATGAATCTAACTATGTTTCTACATCTAAATCCACTACTCAACTAATGTGCATGAAAATTCAATTATAATACATACATATTGAAGTGAAGTTATTATTGATATGGGGTTTTGATAATCAATGCATAATAAATCTCTCGAGGAATATTTTTCAACATTATCTATAAAAAAATAGTAATATCAAATATTATTTCATGAATAATTAATTGAAGGTGTAATATGTTCCTTTATCAGAACATGTTGATGTCATTTTTATAATTCATTTATCAAAAGAATCCTTTGATAAATTTATTTTTAACAAGGGTGTCCAAACTATTTATCTCATGGTTGTGCTATTCTTTTCTTCCCTCTGTCATATGACAATATGGTACTTTTTTCATAGGGAGAATTATCTCATAAATCTTTCCTTCTGAGTTCTTGTAAAAAGGGGGAGTTATGAGTAATCTAGAAATTGATCATTGTATGAATGTAAAATAATATATCAATTATTAAGAGGTTATAGGAATAATTTGTTTTTGTAATCCATGAAATGTGATGATACGGAGAAAGAAAGGAAAAAGGGATGAAAAATATGAATTTTTTCATAATCACTTATTTTGGACATTAGGGTTTCAAATCAATTAATTTGGACAACATGGTTATTTTTTCAATGATTATTGGTTTTTAAAATGAGTTTCCTTAAATAGTCTTAGATTTTATTATTATTAATATATTTCTTTAGGATACAATGAACAGTGATTTTGAATCCTATTTGAAAAAAATCAAAGGGATAGATTGTTAAGACTAAAATGACATGGAAGTGGATCATATTCAGGTGTTGTCATATATTATCAAGAATAATTTTTGATCAAGGGAAATGAACTCACATTTTATTTGGATAAAAATCATACTAACCATTTTATTTATGAAATATAAATAAAAATGATGGGAATGGTATATCATATTCAGTTGAAGCGGGATCAAAGGGATGGTAATAATATTGGCTCTGAATCTAGTATAAAAGGTGTGATTACATTAGATGATAATTATTTTCTACATGAATTATATTCAAATGTAATGATTATTTTATAATCATGTAATTATAATAAATTATATATATTTCAAAAAACCTTTTGTGAAAGCATGATGGCCGAAAGGGGTAGTGAATGAGATGCTGTCAATAATATTCCAATTGATCAGATATAGATGGAAAAGAAATGTCTGTTGGAGATCATATTCAACCTTATCATAATAAAACCCAATTTAATTGTATAAAATGGTATTTATTCTATGTTGGATATAAATATGGTTTCTAGATTTTATGTAAGTTTCAATAAATTCCACAGAAATTTAAAAGCTGCTAAAGCTGGACATTGATGCTTGTTCACATCATGACAAAATTCTGGATGCAAGATGAAGACTGTGAAAGATGTAACTTATAGAAGTTAATACATTACATTATTAAGGTCATGATAATGGGTTAATAATATTCATAATAGTTGTGAGCATCTGTGGAAAAATTGTTAAACCATAGGGTCTGGTATTCATTTAGAAAAAAATCTAAAATAACCTAATCATTGGAGAATGAAGTAAAAAAGAACAATGTTTATAGTGGTAAAGTATTCATGGGAGAAGGAACCTATTAATCAGACATGGTATGTTATAGTAATTAGAGGTATATTTTCTTAGAACATTTAGTTAAAAAATAATAATTCAGAGACCAATACAATGTGTTATTAGAGTGTTTTATTAGAAATATAGTCAACTATTTAAAAATGGTTGAATTTCATTTGTTGTTGTTGAAGTTTGTTAAGAGAATATATGAACATCATGTGTTTTATCTCATGTAGTTCATGATAAAACATTAATTAATATATATAATTTTTATTTTTTCATCATCACAATTAGATAGATTGTCATTAAAATCATAATTGAAATCAGAGTAGATTTTGTGAAGGACATTATTGAAAGTATTTTTAAGGGGATTATCATATTTAGAAATCCTAATGAAGAATTGGAATCCAAAATTCATTTGATAAATAATTTTTTGATAAGATATGATGTCTATAAAAGAATTAATAATATTTGATAAGCGTTGAAAAATATATAATTTCACCCAAAATTCATGGGAAATCGTGATTTTGTTAATTTTTGGCTATGTAGGAAATGTTTTGTGATTCCATCCAAAAACCACATTTGGTACACCTATAAAAAAATTACTATGTAATTTATTGATGGAGGTACTATTAAGGGAATATAGAGAAGGACCAACTTTAATGAGATGATTTTTTTCCATATTTATGTAATTTAATGATTTTTCGACAAAGTGAATTCCAGGTATAAGAGCAAATATTAAAATTTCATTAAACTGAAAATCAAATTTAGTAATCATCATATTTACCTATCTATCTTGTACTTATTTTCATCATATTTGTCGAGTCACTATATCAGGAAAGATAATGGATCATGATTTATGAGATTGTATTTACTATCTAAGGAAGAATGATTTTAGAATTGTCATTATTTAAATCTGTAAAAGTTATATCCATCATATAGGGAAATTATATTTCTAGATTTTTTATGGATAATTGGATTTCGAGAATTGGTTGTGAAATTGGATTTGATGTATATATAAAAGTACTTGATGTACGTAACAACAAATGAGTAATAAATTGATTAATTTTCTCTGATTAATCTTTTCACTGGGAGTTGAAATGGATGAATATGTAACATGTTTTGTTCTAACAAAATTGTATTACGACATCTATTCTAGATTGTTCACATAATATTTTGGATTGTCTTCAATGTGCTACCTAACTGAATGTGTATACCCTAATCATTTTATTCCACAAAAATGAATTTTCATATGATTTGTGTGGTACTGCGTCATTTCCTAACCATAACAATTATGTAGATATAATTATTGAATTGTGAACCTTGTAAATACGTGTGCTCAAATAGATGCATGTTAGATTTTTCTCATTAGGGAATGAGATATTTAATAGTATGGAAAGCTTATTTGAATAAAACACAATAGAAAAAAGTTTCACTATTTCACCACTCACCCTATGAATGATAAAAATATGCCAAATACCCACATTAAATAGCTATATGTAGAAAATTTATATGGGGAACAATACCTCTAATTATTTTAGTGTATTTTTAATTGTAATGGTGACCAATAGGGTAATATATCTATGGAATTATTTAGTATTAACATTAGGTATTACTACTAAATATTATATATTATTTCACTGTCTTGTCCCAAGAATGTTTAAATTACCTTATAATGTTCTAACCATTTGTTTTGGATAAAATCTAATGATAGGGAGTATTTCATTCCATCCATTTTAGGATTATGTGATCTATAAGTATATGATTTTAGTTCATCCGGAACGAGATGTAATTTTGGAAAGCCAATTTTGGGGAATGATATGATTTGGTCGTCATAGACTTCCCCATTTACATTGTTACACCCCATCATATTGGGGTGTGTTCTTAGAATCCTCATGCCCTCCTCCAATAGGACAAGGTAAGAATACGATCATAGATTAGGTATATCAATAACATAACAGTCATTTCCTATGTAATTGTAAGAATTCACACTACTCCAAGCCCACAAAATGATGAATCGTAAAAACCACTTTGATCCAAATGCATATATACCACTATATACCACCCATAGAATGATTGAAAAGTAATGTTTAATAAGGTAATGTGTTCCATAAAACAAGACTATCAAAAACATTCCTCAAACCACATGTCCAAAATATATAAATCATGTTAGGACTACTTCATATAACTGCAAAAACACCGAATCTTGCATGATGTCACAAAGTATTTTTTGGTCAGAGTCTGCATAGGACATTGTCAAAATGTATCTCACGTACACATGACACAACACGTGCACACAATGCTCGTTCATGGGTGACAATAAAAATACTAATTAGGATACCCAAAAACCACAATGAAATGCATAATTGAAAGTGTAGTCAAATCTATATAGTATATGTCTACAACCCATATAACATGAATTACCAGATATACTCAATCCAAGACATGTATTCTGCCACATACCATCACTATTGATTCATTTCAATGATTACACAATGCAATCATTCGTGAAAGCACACTCCCTACTAAATGATAACATTTTTCCTAGAAGTAATGTTCAATGAAATCTATCATGAATTATATATGGTGATATATATAAATAGAATATGATACCACAAATGAGGATCATAGCAGAAGCCATGGGGTGATACCGACAATTGAATCTAGAATATACAACTATAGAGAGGATCTATGTATAGTGTAGTTGGTAATGTCAATAAAAATGACATTACCTAGCGAATGAAGAATGAATAGAGGATCTTACTCTATGTCTCTAAGTGAATTCTAATAACATGGCTAAAGAGATCCAACTGAAGGTATAATACTCCTATTAGTTAGAAATGATTCGCACCAAACATCATGGAAATCATATAGAAATAAATCCTAATGATTTTTTTCCATGATATAGTCTAAAAGAGAATAAACTCATGTAGAAAGGGATACTAGACATGTATTATATTCACACACTGTGTTCCCTGACCTCGGTTACATGCCATGAATAATGGCATGTGTCATTTTAACTTGTCGCGTAGAAGATTGGTACACAAACTTATGAAGGATCAAGTCAAATTTCCTCCCATATAGGTTCCACTCAAGAACTATGGCTATCTACTATTACAAAGTGTAAACATTTCTGTCTTTTCTCATGTACCGGTATATGGTTAGTCTGTGTACTTGGTCAAGGCCATGTCTTTTGGTGGGGTACTTTCCATGTAGGAAACTTGTGTACTCCACCCTAGGACCCAATATCTATAAAGATTCAAACCAGGTCATTGGGAAGGTCCTACAATATGTGTGATAGAGTCACATAACATGATACATTTAATTATCTCCTAAAAGCTATTTGTTTCTTAGTGTCGGACACACTCCATGTATCCCAGAGTTAAACTATGTGTTCAACGAGATTTTCGCGAATGTATGTTTCTTTAACAGTATGACTCGACACATTTTATGGGTTCTAATTTGGTATACTATGCTCTTTGAAACATCATATAAAAAGTCATATCATCCTCGTAACATAGAATCCGGGGGTTTTAGACCGTCAATAGGCTCATTAATCCATTTATTTTCATTGCAATTAAAACTGAATGAAGAATGATTTCAACGAAACCATTGAAATTCCTCTATCTTCATCATAATCTCACCTCTACTAGGTCATCATGATGGTGGTTATTCAATTAGGGTCCATTGATCCAATAAAAAATGAGCAATCATCATTAGATTATAAACATGATAATGAACAAGGAACACACCTAAAAAATGGGGGATGAAAACAAAAGAAAAATATTTGAGGAAAGAACCTCAACTATAGTTAATTCACGCCTAGATCCATTCCCATAAGAATGTTTAGAAAATAAATTCAACTATCAAGTAATCTAACCATGAGATTCAAAAATGTATAACCCATACCACATGGAATGATCAAACCAAAGATCGACTGGTCATTAGTCATCCCATGTTCTATATTTAATTTCTTAATTGTGGAAGAAAATAAAAAATAACACATCCTTTCTAGCAATTAGATCATTCAAAACCAAGTATTGATTAGTGCTAAAGAGATCGTTCAAGAATGATATCCAATCCAAATCTCTATCATTATTTCTAGATAAATTATCCAGGGTTTCTTTCTAGAGCCTCTAGGGAATTATAATTTTTTCAGCATAACTATGTTTTATTATATAATTTTTTAATTAAAATAAGAAGTGTGGATTGATCACTACATCGAAAAAACAGAGAAATAAAATAAATTCTCAACATTGATTATTACTCAAAAATGATTAAAACTATTTTTTATAGCTAACCCACGTAATACGATGTTATTCTGCATCAATGGTAATGTAGATTCTCTAAACACAATAGTTTTATCATAATTCTAATCCAGAAACTCATTTTAGAATTTATTCTACTATTTCAGGAAAACTCAATATGTGTTATATTTATTATTTAATTGTTATTAGTTTATTTATTTTGGTCAAAATGGGAGTTGTAATCACACATTTTCTTTACTCATGGCCTCAAAATTATTCCATATATTATTTAGAAATCATCTATGGGAAATAAAGGAAATTAAATTCTCCACACCAAGAGGATTGGCATCCTCGAATATCTAAAACAATGGTTATTTAAAAATAATCTATATTGATAATGAATATGAGCCTCCCACTCCCATGTTCTCTAGTGGATATTGCTGTGCTACAATCAGAAACACACTAAATGTATCTCTCCCCCATGAATGATCTTATCCCGATGATCCTCAATCTCTATTGGGTACTCTTCCATGATATCTCAATCATTGATGTTCAACTCACCTCATTTGATGTCATATGATGGGTCATGCATGTTCATTCTCAACTACAAAATGTGGAAGACGTTGTGTACCTTTTCCAACTTTGGGGGTAAATCTAAGTGGTATGTCACCTCACTACTATATAATTAATCTGAAAATGTTTGAAAAACCAGATAGATTAATTGAATCCCTTACCAAATCAATGAAATCCTCATCTAGGTGAAACTCACAAGAATAAATAATATCCTACCTCAGACCCCAAATTCCTCCTCTTCCTATCAGCATAGTACTTCTAAAAGCTATTGGTGGTATTGATCTATTTGAGGATGATCCATACCTTCCCATTAGCAGGTCACACCAACAATGGGACCATAACTGTTAAAACTCATAGGTAAATCCAAAAATGTGGTGACATGTAGGGTCACCGATAAGAAGCCTAGAATGATGCCATAATAATTGGAGAATGGTAGTTGTTTTTGAATGAATACTCCACCAGTGGTAGGTGATCCTCCCAACTATGTCTGATGTCAAACATTAAAGCATGTAGCATGTCCTACTGAACCTAAATTGTCTAATCTTCCTAGTAGTTCATCTGTTGGAGAAACATTGTGATCATGCATAACTGGGTTCCAAATGCCTCAAGAAATCCCATCCCCGCCCTATATATAAAACAAGCCTCATGATCCAAAAAAACCTTGATGGAACTCCATTCTGTCAATTTATCTCTTGAAAGTAGAGGCGTCCCAATCTCTATACAGTAATCTTCTATAGGATAGCTAATAAGTGGGATGAATTGGTGAGTCAGTCAATGATCACCCTAATTCCATCATATCAACTAGATGTGAATAATATACCCATCATGAAGCACATTGATTTTCCATTACACATCCATCCAATCACCTAATGGGTTTGAGCTAAACTTGTCAAAACCTGGTGCTGAGACTCCACAGGAAGACAAGTGAGGCACTGAGAAAAAAACTTTTCCACTCTTTTCTTAATTCATTACCACCAAATCTGACATTAGAGTTACTAGTACATTTTTTTCACACCTGGATGTACTAATAATGTGGATGTATGATATTCCATCAAAAAATCCTCCCCCAACTCCACTAGAACTACTATACATCCTTTGAAAACGACATCATTCCCCCTCCATTCAAATATCTACCATGAAGATGCTGTGTGAATTTCTGAGCTTGTAGAGTATCGTATTTGGTATCCAAAATTTGTGCCTCCTTGATTCAATATAAGAGTGGTGGGTTAACAACCAACCACAAGAGTTATGATATTCCATTACCTACTACAAATGATAATAAAATGATGCCAACTACTCAAATTCCTATTTAGAAACTACAAACTAGATCTTATACTAAGATAATCTACCATCATTTCACCCTACTAGGAGTATTGAAAATCTAAAATTCATAGTCCTAGGGGAACTTGATCCATCTCCTCTTCCACAATTTTTTATCCTTCTATGATATGTTCTACTTTAGACTATTTTTATTAGAGTAGATGATAATATTATCTTCTAGAAGGTAGTTTCATAATATCATCAATGTGATGACTACCACTACTAACTAAATATCATGGGTCATTTAGTTCTTCTCATGTTTCCTCAAATATGGTGACCAATAGGTAATCACCATTATCCCTACATTAGGATACATCCAATCCTAGTTCCAAATGCCTCGAAAAATAATATATACTCAACACACACCCCTGAAATTCTCAAGATCAGAGCACTAGTCTAACTCTTCCTCAACAGCAGAAAATCCTACTTGAAATTCACTGTCTACACAAAAGGATTCAACTTTTCTATGAAAGATGTAAACAGTGCTGATAACCCGGTTATATTAGGAATGAATTTTTTCTAGTAACTTGTAATCCCAATGAATCTCCACACCTTTATAATGCTCTATGTTGGATCCCATGATAACACTACCTCAACCTTTTCAATGTACATATAAAATCCTTCAACTGAGAAAACCTTTCCATGAAACTGGACCACCTAAATATAGAACTAGCACATTAAGAGTTTCCCATAAATCTAGTGATGTCAGAGTTCATAAAAAAACCATCCTAATGTGTTTCAGGTGCTCCACCTCATACACCGAGTGCACAAGAATATTAGTGATAATTACAACATAGAAATGGTCTATGTAAGGCTTGATGATCTGATTCATGATCCCCAAGAAAACTACTAGTGATTTAATCATTCTTAAGTGGAAAACCAAAAAATCATATTGTCCATAATGTCATCTAAATGATGCATTCGGTATATCCTGATTTTGTACACCCTGTTGGTGATATCTAGATCTATGTTAAACCTTCTAGAACCATCATGACCCTCTCAACTAGTCAAATAGGTTGTATATTCTTGGTATTCTATACTTTTTCTTTGTGTTCACCTAGTTCATGTGCCAGTAGTCCACACACAATCTCTGGATCCCATTTACTTTTTTGTAAATAAAAACTGTGGATGACCTAGGTGAAATTGTGGGCCTCAAGAATTACTTCTTCTACATGTTCTCTAACTATACCCTTATCTCATGGAGCTCTATTGGAGGCATCTGATATGCTAGTGAAAATATATGGTCTATCCTTGGTGCAAATCAATGTATATGTATATCACTTCTTGGGGTGGTATTCTTGGAACATCTTCATTGAAGACATCCTCATAGTTTTCCACCACTACCAGAAACTGTTGACTAATAACATTCACATAGCCATGGTTCAGGCTATAAAACTAATATGTATTCTTCTGCACCCTCCTATGCATTAGTCTTTACTATTCTTCTAGGGTTACCTTTTCTCCGAAAATTTAAATCCCCATTCCATAATTGAAGACACACCACACCTATCTCCTAAAATAGTCAACATGGTCATAGAATATGGATAATCAATCCATCATAATAATTACATTATAAGACCTCAATTCTATAACAATGAGGTTCCAAAAAAAACTCCCTCCTCCATTGGTCATGTCACATTTTTAGAAAAAATGAGTGATCACTATGTATTCCCCAATAGAATTCTCTAAGCACAATGTTCTAGTCTAAGACTCAACCAGAATATCTAGGTCCTGAAAAAATATATGTGGATTGAAATGAATAAATAGAACCAATGTCTATCACTAATATAGCTGAATATAAAAATACATATACCATATGAAAAATCATTCATGAATCCCCTAGGTCATTTTTCATGACCACATGTAGTTGGTCCATCCCCTTCCCTCCATATCCCTAATCCTATCATGTACCTCCTTGGTGTGGTGGTTGTAACATCCTGAAACATCAACCACATCCTATTACACTCATTTATCTTCTACAACATATTAGTTGTATGGTTGGTTGCAAAATCCCTACTGGTATTTGCCCAACTATCACATAAATAGAGCCACCTATACCTAGGCTAACATGACCCCCCATGTGAGACCTAAATGGAAATTTCAATTTCTTGGGACCTCCTCCTGAAAAATATCCATTGTCTAGATCCCAATGATGGAAATTATCTCAGTGAAAATAAGTTATTTTTTCCTTCTCATCCAATACTGACTATCACCAACCATATATTGTCAACCACGAATCTTTCGATCATCATAGCTCTCTCGAGCACCTCATCATATGTTAGAATAAATAGTGGGTTAACATTGGATTGGATGTCTCATCATTGGCCTAGATCGATGGTCATATCCTTGACGTACTGATCTATGACCATATCGATCCAGTAAAAGGAATGGATGGTAAACCTCAATTAATAATCATCCACTGTCATGCAACCACATTGGAGATGAATAATCTACAATATACACATAGATATCAGCATAACATGTGTGGACTCACCTATGATGAGATTTTTGAACTATGTCTGTGAATATGTTTCCATGTCCTGAGTTTGGATAGTAAAAATCTACCATCTCCCTACCGATCCATATATAAGTATTTCCAACAAAACTGGAATCATATCTAATAATTTCATGACTAGATGGAAAACTTATGTCACCACCTCAGTCTAGTTCTTAAATTCATGAGGATTGAGATTCCCTTGAAACCGGAGGTGCCTCTATCATTGAAACACACAAAGCATGCTAATCCTGCACTCCTTATTTTCTGGTATTGTGGCTACCACATGATGCTCCACATGTTGTGGTATAGTTGGTGAACCACATGGAGGAAACATATTTGGAATTGGTTCCTACATAGAATATAGACAGTTGAGGGGGTCATCCTCATGATCAAGCTATTCATTCCATGTTGGTTTACATCTAAATGGAATCTTATAAGAAATAATTATTTACTATGATCAATAACTATATCTTGAGAGATGACTCATGATGGAAATAGGACCACAACCCATTCTTATATGATTCATGTACCAATATTTTCACTACAAAAAATTTCATGTGTATGATGTCAAGAATAATTATATCGATGTCATGTTTTATGGAAACATAGGCCACTACACCAATGTTGAAGACTCTATATTGAAAGTGAAAATTGAAACACTTTACACAGTTTCACCACCCCAATCTCAAAGATTCCTAGTCATAATGATGAACTGAACGACTTTGATACCACTATTTCAAAACCAGTCCCAATGTGGCCCATCCCGTGAATCCACAAGCCCAGATCCAATTGGCAAGGTGCTGGTGATTATGAGTGAGTAGTCATGTCACTATCATGGGATGCATTGAATATATACTTATATGCACAAACACATCTCCACTCTTTGAAAATGTTGAAATTTAAAACCTAGAAAGAACCAATGGCTTGCATACCACTATATCCCTACCAGAGTATGATTGGAAAGTGAAATATAGTAAAGTAAACTGGTAAAGAATAGATGATCATCCAAATAATATTTGTATCCACATGTCTAGCCTGTAATAAAAAGGAATATAGACTACTTCATGTAGTTGTAGGTACACCTCTTCCTCCATGATCTCAATATGAACCATCTTTTCCTACTCCTCCGAGGACAATTTCTAAAGTTCTATGATTTTCAAAAGAAATAAAACATTTAGGGAAATCCCATGTAGAGGTCAGTATAAATATTCTATGTAGGAAGGCTTGAAACCAAAAATCTATACAAAAACGAAAATACAGTTAGTTGTACAGAGTATATGTCTCCATAACATACAACTAGAATATCTAGATAAACTCAATACAATAAATGATATCTAGAGGTAAGTCAAAACTACCACATACCAATACTATAGATTCTTCATAGAGATTTCAGGAAGCACTAATCTAGGATAACACCAACATGAGTAACATAACACTCAAAACATCTATCCAAGAAGTATAGTTCATCATGAACCATCGTGATAGAGATACACTAATAGATCTGAAGAAAATATGACAACACGGATGGTGTTCAATGAAAAGTAAATGGGTTGATAACAAAACATACATTTTTTTACCATTACGTATATGATTGACCCCCAAAGAAGTTGTTCATGTCAATAATGAAGAATATACATAAGAAATAAAGAATGAAAACTTGATCCTAGTCTGTACCTCTAGGGGGATTGAAAAACTCTATCCTAGAATTCCAATTAATGTTATCATACTCATATGAGTTGGAATTTATTTAAACCAACCATTAGGGAAACTATATGGGAATAAACCATAATAATCATTTCAATTGTACGGTGTACAAGAGTTTCCATCCATGTAGAATGTGACACATGGCGTGTAGTAGAATCACACAGCTACTCCTTCACCTGGGGTACAACCCATGTACAATGGCCCATTTTGATATAACTTTTCATGGACATGATGGGTACACACTTTGTAAAGGATTCACATGGTGTTTCCTTCCATTCAGGGTCCAATCATGTAATCTGGTCATTTTCTAGTATATGGTGTACACCCATGTGTGTCATCCCATGTACCAATACATAGGTTCTTCCATGTACATTGTCCACGACAAGTAGTGTTGTGGGGGTACATACTGTGTAGGCAACCAGAGTACAACACCACATGTTCATGTATCTCCGTAGAAACACAATGTGTCTCTAGGAAGGGCCTACATGACGTCTGATAGGTACACACACCCTGTGGAATCTTAATATCTTTTGAAACCCAAAATATCACTCAGTGGGGTCCACACACCATGTAACCAAAGGTTACACACCATGTTCATTATTATTTTCCAGGATGTCTGGTTCTTCCTCCGTGCCCCTTGGCCAATGTCCTAGGTTCCTCTCTAGTGGTCTTTTCACCTCAAAACATCAGATCAAGAGATTTATCACCACTAAAACATGAAATAAAATGATTTTGGGCCTTAAATCAACATGGAAATCCATTTATTTATATATTGACAGAAACTGCATGAAGATCGGTTTATCTGAAACCATTCTAATTCATCTACAATTGTCGTTGTCACACCTCAGTTAGGTCATCCCAATGATGGATCATCATTTTTTTCATTGCTCTTGTAAATGACGGTGAAACGATCATTCACTCATTAAAGTATCAAAGAATGAAGAAAAAATGTAGAAAATAGGGGGGTTGAAGTAAAATATATGAAGAAAAACCCTCAAACATCATTTGTTTCAACTACGATCTGTCCCTGTAAGTATGATCTACACTTCAAATCAATTCTCCAATAATCAAACCTTATTGATCCAGCAATGCATAAATAATCCTCTAAGATATGATCAAACTGAAAATAAACCTATACATTGGTTGGTCTGCATGAATCATTTAATATATAGATCAAGGAAAGAAAATCCTCAATAACATATAATACATGGGAATTGTATCATTCATTGTTGATGATCAATTGCTATTGGTGAGATTCATCAATAACGATCTCCAATCCAGGTCTCTATCATCATTGCAGAATGAATTTTGTAGGGTTTCCGGACAAATCCTCCATGGAATTATAGGACTATGAGAATAACCAAGGATACCTAAATATGGCATAATTTACAGAATAAGTGTCGCTGAATCAATTAATTTAAGAGACAAAATAAATTCTCAGTTTATTTTATTCATTGAAAATGACCAAAACTAATATTCACAGCCAACCCACAACAACTAATGTTAAATCACAACATAGGTAAATTCACTACTCTAAATGCAATAGTGTCATCTGATTTTTGATTCGAGCACGCGTTTTTAAAGTTATTCCGCTTTTTTTAGTAAAAATTAATTCTTTTAATATTTGTTATTTAAATATTATTCAATCATTTATTCCAGAAAAATGGTATCTAAAAATGAAACACCATCTTAGTTCATACTCTCAAAATTTATCCATATAATATTTAAAAATAAATCACAAAAATTATGGGACATTAAAACCTGGTTCTCTAACACTCTCTATTTATTAATGATAATTAATTTTCCTTACCGAATACATCTTCTAATTTCCAACCAAGGTTATCCCTATGTAGAATAATAATTATGTGTAATATCTAGTTACCATTAGTTTTCCTACATTACCCTTCTAATAGTATATTTTATAAATCCTTTCATAATGTGGGTTTTAACAAAGGAACTGCTGAAATAAAAAGTATTTTGATAATAATGATGAATTTTGAGGGAGAAATTCACTTAATGTGGTGAAAGAATATAATGTCCAGATATTTTATGAAATAAATATTTTAAAATTTATTTAAATTCATTAATTGATTTTAACCTAAAATACATAGTTTAGCCTGTACCACATCAAATACCATGTTTATCATGTGTTCTATGCAACATCGACTACCTCTAATGACTTTTGTTTCACATGTGACTGATTCTTACCAAAATATAATATACAATTAATATTATTATGATAGTTATGACCTTGCCATAAAAATAGAGGTAATGAATGAAATTAAGGAAATTATAATATAATCTCTAACACATGTTTGGGAGACGAATTCATTGGTTACATATTAATTATAAATTTATATAATGACCAATTAAAGATAAATGAAATAACATCCTAGGTATTGATAGAATAAGGAATTCTCATTTTTATTAATATATAATATATATAAATTTTACCAAAAAATTGATGATATGTCTAACAACATAAATGTAAGAAAATAATTAGTTTCCTAGAAATATTGTGTGGTACACAAGACTATGTTATTCCAAAGAATAATATATCATTAATATTATTATTTAATATGGTAGTTATCTCTTATCATTGTATTATCATGAATGAAAATTTCTAAATATATAATTGCTTGAAAATTATTGTAATGTTTTTTCATTCATATTGTATATTTTATAGTAATAATATAATAATAAATATTATTTTGTTCCTAAAAATTATCTTTTTAAAAAAAATTGTTGGATCCCATTTAAATACGCAATTATGTAAAATTTAATTGATTGAACATTTATAAATTTTTATTTAAATAATAAAATTATTTTCTTATGTCCTAATACCAATTTGTTTTGGGTGTATTTTTTGTATTATTTTGATAATTTTAATATTTTGATGAGTAATGAATAATACTAAATTTTAGTTCAAAATGACATTTTTGTCAAATTTATTAATAGAGTTCCATTATTATTTTATTTTGAGTTCATGTATAATCAGCTGAATTTTATATTAGTAAATATAATGTTGTATATGAAATAAATTTTAACATTGTGTTGAGATATAAAGACATATAAATGATTTAAACATTTTTACATCAGAAACATAAATTTGCATCACATTTGGGGGATTTATTTGATATTTATTTATACATATTTAATGATTTTAATTTTAAAAAATTATTCTATAATGATAATATACATAATATATAATTTCTAAAATTTACAACTTATATTTTACATAAAATATTAATAAATGTAATTTAAATTTAATTTATTAATTGATGTTCTATTATGTTCTCGTAGTGGTTAAACTACAATATTAAGAGTCCAAATGACCAAAAAAACATTTACAAACCACATTTCCTATTCATTATTAGACAATATAACGTATTTGATTATTTTTTAACCATTATTGGAGTCACATTATGTACGGGATACATCTCGCTACTCTTTACCATTTTATATTTACTAGAATGGCACTACCCATCCACTATAAAAAAGGAACTCTACCTTTCAATTTCATCACACCTATAAATAATGCTTTAGTCACCCAAAAAATCCTCAAATAATCCCCAAAATACCTCCTTTAATTATATATTCTTCACTTATGTATGAAATCTAAATAAGTAATCCCTTTGGTGAAATCCAAAAGTAGTTACCAGAAAAAGCGGAATCATTCTTCAAGATCTATTTTTTATTTAATTTCTATCTCCAACACTAAATTTCGATTTATTAATTTAGTATATAATAAAATAATTATCCTCAATATACTGAGTTTATATTATTAAAATGGTTCAACCTACTCCCACCCACACATCAATAATGTGGGTAATGAAATTACAGTCTATGTATGTCGAACTACAACCTCATTTAACGATGTCATTTTTTCCTTTACCAGCACTCATATATGGGAATTATGATGAGAACAATATTTTTATATGATATATATGTGTGATATTTTTCATTTATTCACACTTCTATAATTATATAATATACATACCTTCATGATTTCTATTTTGGGAAAATAAAATAAAATCGTTTGGGGACATGTAGACAACAACCTCCTCAATGTGATGCGATTCCATCAAAATAATAAGAATTATGTTTATAAGATTTTATGATTTAATAATATTTTACAAATGATATAATGAGAATTATTTAATGATAGTTTTTAATTAACTTCTTTTTAAAATGATTATTGAAAAATGGGAATGTTACTCATGAATGTATATGGTTTACCATCCCCTTGATAGAAATATTGGTTAATGTTTCATAATAAAAAACATAATATGGTTTAGAAGTATATTTTATGAATAAATTTAATAATTATGTCATAATTATTAATCAGGATAGGATGATATAATTTTTCCTTTGAACATTGATGACCTACCAATGTGTATTTGGCACATGAACAAAATTTTGTTAAAACACTTGACATAATCCTTATTATGTAAGTAGTTGTTAAAAAATTATAATAAGAGGGATAAACGTAATAATAAAATTTAAGATTCATTATGTGAATTTAAATAAATAACTAACATTTATTTTCTAGATTAATAAAAGAAAACATTATAATTCATACACAAGGTTAGTGATTAACATCTCACTTTTTATATAAGTTAGATAAATTTCATATTAATAATTTAGTTATTTTGTGCGGTTTATATACTTTTTATTATGATATAAAAACTTATAAATTATTTTATATTCATTTTACTAAATTTTTTATTTTATTATTATTATTTTTGGTCTTTTCAATTAATACGTTACAAATGTTATAAGGGGTTTAATCTCAATTTACATTACATTGAGACTTAATTGTTATTAGGAACCTAGTTTCACTTATATGGTGTATCTGTGTCACATTGAATTATTATATCATTGTTTTTATTTATTTAATTTTTTAAAATTAATCAATAGATATTGTTATTTCATGGATACCATGATTCACATGTTACAAAAATATTAAGGGATCTCATCTCAATCTCCATTCATTGAGGCATTTCTTAAAGATATGCACCTTAATTATTTTACAATGTGAACATCAAATACCATTGATATTAAATATCTATAATTTATATTTTAAGATGTGAGATAATGTTTTCATAAATATTTATAATTCATGGAAATTATGATTTAAATATTCAATGTGTTTTGATACACATTTAATGTTTAAATATTTAATTTTCATAAATCTCGTCTCCATGTAAATATTCTTGATCTTAATTTAAATATGCATTAAAATGGATATAAATTTTTTTATAAATACAATTTATTGTCTATATTTAATTTCTTTTATTATTCTTAAATGTAATATTTTTTACAATATTAAAAAAAATGTTTTGAAAAATATCATTGTAAATTTCATAATTTTAATGTATTATGATAATGACATTTTGTGTCACCCTGAATATTATATTATTTCTGGTTTCCTTTGAATGACTACATGTTTTATTATAATAATAACTATATATCATTTTATTTTTGTTATTTTATTTGAAAAATGGTTTTGAAATAAATTTTTTTGGGAATTGAAAAATGGTTCACAAAAGAAAATGATATTTTTTATGAATGTTTTTTCAAATTGATTTAAAAAGTGTTTTCAATGGGTTTTATGATGAGTGTGTTTTACTATTGGTATGGTATATGAAACTTATATGAAATTGGTTATCTATTTAAATCATATAAAATGGTTTGATCAACATTATAGCTCATAGGTGAGCCCGATACAACTTATTAGTTTGGTTGAGCCTCATTATAGGTCTTCAGAGATATGTGATCTCGATATATATGATATAAATATTTATCCATATTATATATCATGGATGAGCCCATAACGGATTATATAAAGGACGATACCTATTATAGAACTCTAATCTATTGTGTAATGATAATTCTGGATATTGGGCTTATGGTTATATCAATTAAAGGTCTATTGAAGGGTTTTGTGTATTTGATACTCTATGTCACCAAAGCGGTATAATTTCATTCTGAAGGTTTTAATAAATCCTCGTTAGTAAAATGTTTGGTTTTAGTCATTTTAGAATTTTTAATTTCAAATTATAAATTTACATTGAAGTTAATGGTAATCACTATATGTGATATCACGTTTTTTGTAAATTAATGGCTTCCTTTCATTTTTTATCCTAGATTGAGATTTTAAAATCATCCCATGTTTTTAAAATGTTTTTAAAGTGTTTATAGTGTGGTAAGGTATATTATGATTTCATGTTTTTATTTATAAAAATTTTATATAAAAAAATCATGCATTTTTTTCAAAGTTTTATATCATTTAAAAAAATTGATACAGTTAAGAACTGTCAACATTGAAATTTATTAATTTTTAATATATTAGATATGGCAAATTGTCAAAAATAGTAAACATTAATTGTTCCTCATGGAGAAAGAAATAAATTTATTTACTAATATCTAAGATTATTTAATGGTTATGGTTGGGTCTTTTATGTGAATAACAATAAATTATTCAGAAATGAAGGTAAAATGAGAATATATGTATTTCAAGATACTATTAAAAAATGAGTTCAATTAATTTAAAATATAGACTAAGAACACAAGAAAATATATATATGTGGAAATTAAAATTTCATTATTTAATCCATTCCAAATATAACATAGTATCTTTATTAAAATCTTTAATATTATAGAAGAATTTTATATTTCCTAAAGAACTAAAATCAAAATATATCAGATCATATAATCTATAAAGGAATAAAAATATATTCCTTATAAATTTAAAAAAAATGCTTATAAAAAAGTAATAAAATACCCAAAATCAATAATAATTTCATTTGATGAAATAATACATCAATATCCAAATCTGAACAATATTACCAAATGTTCAACACAAATACATTAAATGACAAAAATTATTATCAATATTCAAAATGTTCCGGACTATGATTGATCCCAAATATTAGAATAATTTGATCACATATTATTCCTAGAATAATTTTAAAATTATCTCTATATAACATAATTCACTCTAAAATTATGGAACAAAATTATATTCAAAGTCAAATAATATTTAAAATATAAAATTAATCTCCCAAAATAGAAAACAAATTACAAAAAAACATTATTTACATAGTCACCAAATGAATTTTCAACCACATTGTTATTTATAAATAAAACACATTCTCCAAAAATGTTATAACTATTTAATCCTAATTATTGATTTTGACATAAAAATAATGAACATATTAACCCTAAAGGTTATCAAAAACAGTAATTATATTTTTAAAAAATAAAAATAATTATTCATTAAATAATTATTTATCTAATACATTTAACAACACAATGTGTTGTATTCAAATAAATTTCTCCCTAAATAACCTTAATCATTTAAAAATCCCAAAAAACCTAAATATGTGTTACAATTCAACCGAGGACAATATATATTTATCCCAAATCACTGTGGAATATATTTGGTTTCGATAGTTTGTATTATAACATTAATCATAATATCTCATAATGAAAATGTGAAGTATCACAAGTATATCCCATTGGATTGTGAATCTAACTACAGTGAAATAAAACACTCATTATTCAATAAAATGATTGTTAATATATATTCAACCATATATTTTCATATTTATTACCATGAGGTGAATCTGTTCAAAAATTAAATCCCTTTATATTATGAAGTCATGTATATGTTTCTTGTAAAACAAAATAATTTAAACCATAAAAAAAATATAAAGAGTATATTATTTACATATACTTATGACAAATATCATTTATAGACTTATGTTCTAAAATATATGTTTTTAGAAACCCTGTTCCCATGGATTATACTCAAAATTCTCTAATAAAAACTGTAAGTACCCCTACTAAAATAGAACATTGTTAATAGATAATTAATTACATAGTATATATATAAAATGTATCACATATAATGGATTGGATATTTTAGATTTCTTTATAGACTATATAAATTGGTATGAAATATTATATTTGGGAACATTATTGTTCTTTTTAACATATTACTTCATATCAATCATATTTCACATCCAAGAATCATGAGGAAATGAATCATAATAAATATGTGAGATCACATGGTTAGTAAGGGTTATAAATATTGATAACAATTATTAGTTAAAGACCCATAATCAATATGAAATGTTAAATTACTAAAAATAACATTACATTTTTCCAATAAATTGGTAAATAAGAATAACATGGTTGTAATAAATGATTATAGAATAATTCCATAAAAATATCAAATGTTTATGAAACATATACATGGATATCATAATTATCAAAATAAATATAACAATATCAATAATTGAGTTCATAATGATGCATTAAAAAATTACAAATATCATAAATTTACAATTAATTCCCCATTCCATGTTATATTATACATACCATCACAACATCATTCTATAAAATCAATCATAAATGAGTATGTAATAATCCAAATATCCAAAATAGTTTATCTAATGAGATATCCCAATACATTAAGTTGATATAGTTGGACCTCCCATCGATTATTATTCCCATTTCATTCATCACATGAATAGTGATGAATTAAAATTCAATACATATTCAACATAAAGGATGGAATTTAACACATACATATAAAAGAAAAATTATAAAAAAAAATTAAAAAAACAAGTTAATAAGATATCTAGATTAATATGGAGTATGATATTAATAAAATATATCCCTATTAAATCATAATATTTACTATAAAATATTGACATATGTAAGAGTACATTTAAATTATTGCTGGGAATATTTACTGATAAAAATAATATTTTCATATTGAATAATGTTATAATAAAATCAATGATTTAACATAATAATTTGGAAATTAAATTCTTTAAATGGAACACTGAATATATTTAATGTATCATTCAATGTAAATGTTATATATTATAGAGTAATTAATAATTCGGGGGGTGTACATTAAAACAAATAATCTACTCACACCTTTAGTAAAAATTAACTCAATAAGATAAAGAAATTTTTATTAATTTTAAATATATTTATAAAATAATAATTCATAAAAAATATTTTCTAAATCACTATGGTATATTAAAAATAGTCAAGAAAATATTTTTAGGAATATAGGATTGTCTATGAAAAATACTATCATTTAAACAAAATCAGTTCTCCTAAAAAAATCATCCAGTATATTGAGTACATAAATGAGGGAAATGAATGGAACATATATTTTTTATATAAACTATTTAATGGACTAAATTAATATTTATATATTGAATGATTATGTTATTCTAAAAATATAGTCGTCAACATAAAAAATCTTTAATAATGATGATATTATAAAATAAACACTTTCAAAAATCATATCCTTGAAGTTAAAATGAATCAATATAGTAATTATGTTTGAAAAATGTAACTCATAAAATATAAATTTTAAATAATACATAATACAACCAGAGGTCATATTTCAAAATATCATGGAATTACATTTTCAATGGAGTATTTGTATAACATAATTAATTGAAACAAATTTAAACAAACTCTTAACACATTAGAAACTTTTGAATCATAAAACATATTAAATAAATAATATAAAGTTAATATTTGACGAAAACAAATTTAAATGTTATAATGATAATTAATATCAATGAAGTAGTATATACAAAATTGGAAATACGATAGTTGTTACTATGGTATATGTCTCGTGGAAACAATTGTGAAATTAGAAACCCATAACATGGGATTGATTTGATTTAAAAATTCTACATCCTGTATTATAATAAATTATGGAAAACTAAAAAATCTATAGCCTAATATTTTAAATTTTTATAATGTCATATATAATCCCCTTATAAAATTTAAACACCCATTTACTATTAATTCTAAATGAAATTATTCTTTTCCATGTGTCAAATATTTCATTTTCATAAAATATTCAGAAAAACAATTTTATTCCTTGCACATCGATCAATGTTTCATATTTTTGAGATTTTAATTCACATTGAAAATATCCAATATATATTTATGATATATATATACTATAATAAATAAATTTCTGAGATAGAAAAATTAATTACACCATTCATTAAGGTAGTAGGTTGTACCTATGCATGAATTTTGTTTACATTTTTTGATGGTTTCAATAAAATATTTGTATATAATAATTAACCTTTATAGAATTATAATAATATCAATATATATATATATAATAAATCATTATAAAAATAATGAAATTTTGTGATGGAATTATAATTACACTGGTATGTAGTGTTAGTGTGTCCTACATATACATGGGTGATATTTTCGATTTCCATGGGATGAAATGAAGGTGGATAAAGAAAAATCAATATTTATAAAAAAATTATATATTTAATATACCAAAGTTAATATTTTAAAATTTATTCCATTTTATTATTTGAAGTTAAAGAAGAAATAAAATTGAATGTACACTATTATGAGTTGTACCAAATCATTGAGAACCCTCCATTTGATTATACATTAATCCTTAAATGTTTATAATTTTTGGAAGAGTTTAGTTTCTATAATTATTTATAATAATATATTTATATTAAATATTATATATTTTAAAATATAAAAGCCTTATATTGTATATGTATGAGAGTAGAAGTCATTCGCTTTTATAAGTGAGTGACGAGATATTCTTGGAATTAAATAATGTATTAAATTAACAGATCATATTTTCTATAGTAAAGTGTTCCTAAATTTAAATATTTATAATATAGGATGAGTATATGTCAAAATTAATTCATCCACAAATGTTTGTAGAAATTTATATTATGCTTTAACCTTTGACTCTTAGTTTTTGGAATCCTTTAATACTTTTGACGTTTACCACTATGTAAATGTTTTATGTTATTTATCAGTCAATAATGATACAAAAAGATATAATAACATCCCACCCACCTAAATTATAATTTGAAGGAGGAATTACATTATTATTCCACATGTGATATCACTAAGATGCCAAAGGTTGTAAATCCATTCCAAGGGATTCATTAATAGATATGGGGTTATTTTCCTTTGATAATAATAGAAATCAACCAAACATTTCATCACCAAGTGTCTACTACATCATATATGATAATGAAATTAAAAAAACTCAATCAAATACCATTCATATTAAACGAATCTACAATAAAGTACCATATTGTTTAAAAAAATAAATCAACGTACATAGGGGAGTAAATGAACAACACTACCCAAAGACTCCAATAAAAACACCAATTCTCCAACCATGATCCATACTCCAATTCCACAAGGCAACCCATGTATCATGATACCCAAAAAAAGAAGTGTGATAATTTCATTTTTCATGTGTCCCAATAATAAATTTATTTAAAACAACCAAATCATTAATGTAGATGTGAGTAATGAAACTCACGCTGAACTCCCAAAATGACTTACCTACTCACGTGACATTTATATAAAATGTAATCACTTTTATATGTAACAATTTAACACAAAACAATTATAAACCATTTATATAAAGTCCATGTAGTTTCACAACAACATAGTTTTACATACTATAATAAATTCAAAGTATATAATCCACACATTTAATTCAATATATTTCATTAATTGAATTGTAATTACCAATTCTATATCACACTTCCACACACAACCATACCCACAACCACACAGTCTTGGTGTTACCATTTTCTTGGGAACTCCACGTCAATAACCAATACCATTTGATTGTGGTAAATTATGACTATTACTCTCCTATATTACACATGATTAACCACATAAGACATATATCCTTCCAATACAACCATTTCAAAAGAAAATCAATTATTTCTATTAAACAAAACCATTATTAAAAACCATAACAACCTATCATTTTAATAACACCATCCTTTTATTGAAAACACATTGAACAACTCATTTATATTAAACAAGCATTGTATAAAAAACCATTTTCCAATATATGATTTAAATATAACCATATTGTTTTTGAAAACTATTTTTATAACTATAAAAACAAACAAAACATTTTAAAGTCATATTACCAATTCAACTTTTCCCAAGACACCCAATTCGGCACATCATTATAAATTATAACCTAATATAGATTCTATAAATAATTTCAGAATAATTATATAATTAAATTCACAAAATATAAATTTGAAATCATTCATTCATATTATATATATATGATTTCATTATGAATCCATCTTCCATGATATTTATGTAAAAATTTACAAAAGTCACTAAAACACCCTCAAAACCATGTTGAATCTAAAAAAATACCTTAGATGTAATTATATATCATAAAAAATAAAAAATTAAATAGAAATTACCAAAAAATATTATATCTTATCCATAGTGGACTAGATTTCAGAAATAGGGATAGAGAGAGAGAAATAGTTCTAAGAAAAATCATGACAAACTAAAAAAAAGATCAGTTACTTCATGAAAAATCCATCTATTCACTACCAAACACGTCTATATCACTTTTAATTCAATTGGGAAGGGATTCAAAACTTTTACCATAGGAAATATTGAGTTTGTGTTTATCTAGAAAAGAACAAGTGGATCAAAATTAATCCCCAATAAGGACGAATTTTGTTTTTCTCATTTTGTATTCCTCGACCAGTTAGTTTCACGGCTCAGAAAACTGTGTGGTAATAATGTGAGAAAATATTTTTTAAGGGGGACCTCTCATAGTTGTCCAACATGGATATAAACACCTTGTAAAATAAATTAAAATTACCATTATCTCACATTGCATGGTTTCTCAAAGGCATCAGAAATGTTTGGAAAAACTGTGCGCCAACACATGTGAGATTCCCTTTGCCCAAGCCATAGAGTGAATGGTTTCCTGTTGGATTATCCTCGTATCTCGAAAACCATCCTCATACCATTCACTTGTATAAGACCCCAAAATAATTCGAAAGGATTCCATACCCTTTCAAACATTACTCAAACACTACATATAGTTAAAATAAATAAATTAAGGGTTACCAACGTGAAACATACGGTGGTAAATTATAACCAATTTTAACTTTTTATCCTTGAATAGTAAAAACCAATGTTTCTCTGAAATATTTTATGCAATTTATCATTAATTTATATCTACCATTCCTATGTATCTTTATGAATTTGACCATGTTTCAGCATATCCCCCACTAGACTAATGTTTCCAACAAAATAATTTCTCTTTCCTATCTAAAATCTCCACTGGAACATTCACCAATGATCATTAAGATATAGTTAATGTGATCCCATCCAATCAAATATTCAAGATCATATTTATAACATTTAAACTACGATACTTGAAACACATTGTGCACCACAACGAAAAATGGTGTAAAATCGATCCAACATTCGACCTCACCCTCCCATTTATATACCCCAAATGGCCTATGTATAAAAGAAATAACATTCCCTACATATCAAAATGAATATTCCCATGCATGGAGAGATTCAAAAGACATAAATATTACTATTTGATTTTGGAACCACAACATTGAACTCTCATCTAGATTTGATCCTTCAACAGTCTCCCCATAATTAGTTATGACCTCATAGACAAACAATCTACATTAGATGATTGTTCCTCTACAACCATCTTATCTAAATTAGGAAAAATGAAATTGGAATAAAATCCAAAATATCACCTTAGTCATCACATTCCTAATAAATGTTGGCTAGGACCAATTGAAACTACCACTCATATAAAGCTTCTTTTTTGAACTATGGAAGCTATATTCTCTTTAATTCATTTACAATTGTATTTCCTTACCCTTAGTATACATTAAATTAATGAAAAAATTGATGATACTCCATCTATATTTATTGTCATATATTCAAATCCCCTTGTGATTAATTGTGTTTCACTCTCTAATAATCCCTAAACATAGTGAATTTATCACCAAATAGGTAATGAGTCCATGTCCTCAAATCATGGATAGTTATAGCTAATAAAAAATCATGAGTTTGTTAATTATTCTCAAGAAAAACATAACTACATTGATAAATAAGTAACTAAATAGTCCCCTTTATTGAAAACACTTCCCAACCATGATCCCAAAGTATCACGCTACAGTACATACCCTTATCCATCATATAGATGAATACTGATTGGTGCTAATTTATGTTAAAAATTATTCCCTTAAAAACCATTATTACATTTATAATTCCATTGGAATGAAAACACTTCATTTTTAAATTATATCATAATAGAATATACTCATGATAAATCATGAAAAAAAAAGTCGGTAATGAGCATCCAATCTAAGAAAACATTGTATCTCAAAGACAATCATTGGAGGTTGCTAAGTGATGACAACAAATGTCTTTTTTGGTTCCAAAGAAACACCTATTTCAGATATTACATGTGCAGGAAACATGCCTCTTGTATATAAAAACTAGACATTTATAAATTTTCATACAAACAACAATCCCTTATGATTTCCAGCACCTTAAACAAGTGCTTTTCATTATTAGAACATGTCCATTAATGCACCAATATGTCATCCATAAACACCGCCCCTACAAAAATAATATATCTATGATATATATGATTCAACAATTCCAAAAATACTGAGTGTGGAATTTTAATACATAAAGGCATTACAACATATTCATAATGGACATATCAACTTGTAAAAGAAGTATTTGGAATATCATCCTTCCAAAACCACAGTTGGTGATATCCATGTTCCATGCCAATTTTTTAGAACAACTAGGTTGCCCTCAAATGGATCCAAAGGGTCATCAATACTTGGATGTGGATAAATTTTCTTTTTATAACATGGTTAATATTACAATAATTCCAAAAACACAAAACATCTCCATATACATATTTAATAAAATGATTGGTGCATCCAACAGAGACGTGCCTGACCAAATGAACACTTTGTTTCCTAGATCATACAACTAAACATTGAATAACATTTATATTAATGCTTCTATAAAATAAAATGGATTTTAAATATGGTTGGTCCTCAGATGAATTTAAATTGTAAACTATGTATATCTATTGGATGGAATTATTAATCCATTTTTAGGAATGTTATCCCAAAACTAATCCACAACTACGGGAAAACCACTAGATCTTATCTCATGAATCGATGAAAAAGTAAACAAATCCAACTAGTGTGAGATCACTCCAGCTGTTGGTTCCAACATGCTTGGTGAACCTTTCTTCAAATTATAATTTTCTATAAATAGATGCTCATCTCCGTAATTAGTCATAAAACTAATCTTTTAGGTGTGAAAGTCGATGTTATAATTGAACATTTTCAAAAAAACACATAAACATGATTACATCATATATATCCATTTCAGGCACAATGAAATCCCATATCCACACACCTCCATAAATATTATCTACAAAAAAGACTAGACGTTCTCTTTAACCAATATGAGATTAATTCCTTAACACCAAAGACATCATCTCAAAATTCAGAATCTATGAATAAATAGAATGAGAAGAAATAAAAAATTGGGATTCACCTGTATAAAATTAATCATTCATATTTAAGTATTAAAAATAACACTACCTATCACTATTGATGGCCCAGAGTGATCATCCACAACCACTTACTTGTCTCCATATAATTTATTGCTTGTAGAACATTTTTCCTTATTTCCCTGTTGATATTGATCTTTCTAAGGAGTAATTTTATTACTTGTATCACCATGGAATGAAATGTTCACCTAACTAGATGTATTATGTTGACATGATCCCAAAAAATCATTTGACATATGGGACACTTGAGAAGTGTCCCGAACCTAAAATCTTAGATCACTATGATAAAATTACTGAATATGTCATATCAGATTACAATTGTGTCATAATATAGGTTTTTTCATACACTCACAATTCATGTGACTAAGATAAACTCATTGGAAACATCCTATCTTGATATTTGTATTTGAACAAAGATTAATTAATCCCATCGTCTGATTCAATGACATGCACCGATCATGTAAATTTTTGTCCCTCTTACACTATTTTTTATAATTAGAGTTCCCATCATTTCTTGTAGGTGTCAACATAATCACCCATCCCATATCTCTTGAGAAGTCTCATTTTTCCACCATCCCTCAATTAAACATCTCAGTATAATTTTTTATATAGACTAAACAATTCTTTGAGAAGATCTCTAGTATCAGTCGTGAATCAATGATGTGAAGCTTCATGGACTTACTAGGAAAAGATTATTTTGAAAATATGAAAAATTTCCTAAATTTTCCCATTTAAATCATAAGTGGAAACATTTCTTTCTTCATGCCTAATAAAAATGTCGTTATTTTAACTATGAACATGTGAGGATAGAATTTTTTGTTGAACAATTCATAGAAAATATCAAATGGGAGTACTTCGTCCAATATTTCCTAAACTTCTATATATCACCATTATACTACATGATCCTCTATAATATTCATTGGAAGCATGATATTCATATCTTCTGGACTTATAGGGAAATAGAAGATATGATTCATCTTATTAAGACATACCTTTGACATTTCTAGTTCTGAATCACCCAAAAAATGGGTTGATTTTACTTCTACAACTAGAAGAAATGATCAAATTCCCTTGGTTTATCATACCTATTTCTTTTATCTCCATAACGAAAATCATAGAAATTAATAAAAACCAACTATTGGTAAAACTATGGATCATCTCTAACCCCATTCTTAGTATCTCCTTCTAGTTGGGTTCTGTGACTGTTACCATTTTCCATTTTAAATACAAACAACAAACCCCACTAATCTGACTCTCTAGATAACTATGAATTAATAATTTATAATTCAACCACATAAAAGTTATCAAATCAATGCTTTCTAATATCGCCCCTTTCTATGATCACCCATTTTTGGAAAATTACATCCTGTTTTTGAAAATTATGTAATTTTAAAATATGAAAACCATTTTTATTTCATGTTCTTACATTTGAAACGAATTTCATCATTTTTAAAAAATCATCAAATTTTACCAAATATTACTAAAAATGAAATATGAATTCTTTGTGGGAAGTAATTTTTATAAAGTGTTTCATGATTGTATCATATGATAAGAGAATGAAAATGACATTCTTATTTCTATGAATGTCTCAATATAGTTTTCTACCAAAATATCTATTAAGTTGAAGTTCATCCTAAAAATGATAGTGATGTATATGAATAAAATAAATCTCATGTCCTTGAAATCAAAGTATTTTTCACCGAACCAACACTAGGAATAGAGTATAATGAATTTAAACTAAAAGAACAATATAAGCGAAGAGCAATTTTTTGGAATGAAAAGAACAATAATATACCACGTGTCACATCTTCCACCAACTCGTTTTCTTGAGATTGAGGAAGGGAATTAATTGGCCTTAAGTTAAATCCCCAAGAAGATAATGGATGGAAATAAGGGCTTCATTAAGGGATGGTGGATTATATTTCCATTAAAAATAACTCATTTCAACCAAACATGCCATAACCAAATAACTATTAAAAGATTAATGAAAAAAAATTAATGAAATATATATCAATATAATTGATATAAAAACCAATCCTCAATAAATTAACATAGTGTAAGACTATAAAAAATAAAAGTACACTGTAGATGAAAAATCCAATGAAACCTAAGGACTCCAATATCATCTCAACAACTCCACCCATGCTATACACCTTATTTGCACCGAATATCCCCTGTATAAGTATGCACCACTAAATAATTGTGATACATTATTTTTTCACTTGTCCGGATAAATAATATTTACAAAACAACCATTGTTCCAAATGAGGGGTGATAATTGAAACATAGTAGACTTTCCCAAAATTTCATCCCTACTCATTCCATTATTATAGAATAAGTTAGCACATTTACATAATTGTTTTAAATAAAAAATTGAAAAAATATTATATCTAGGCCAAGAAGATTCAAAGAAACATAGTTATCCATACTAAAATAGTATATTATGAATTAAACCAACCATGAAATTAAAACAATTACATGAATTCAATAGTATTTACCTATTCCATATCATAAATCTCCACACAACCACACACACAAACACACATGCTTGGTGTTACCGTTTACGGTGGAACTTCACATCCATAACTCGTACCCTTTTGTGGTGTTACGTCACATCCTATATCAATCCATTAAAAAAATTCATATAAATTTAGACCATATAACACTGAAATAAAACCATTTCAAACTCAATTATTCATTTTAATAAATCCAAAATGTTATCTAAAACCATCAAAATCTACTATTTCGATAGAAAATATTTTATGGAAAATAGTTTATTGTGAAACCATTTTAATAAAACCATAATTGTATTTAAAACTAGTTTTCGAACAAACAATTTCAATAAAACCTTTGTTTTATTTGAAAACATTTTTTTATTCATAAAAAGCAGTTAATTGTTTTAATATTCATCAATATAAAAACATGTTACCAAATTCACATTTGTTCAATAAACCCAATTTTGATCAATACCATAAAATTTCACTAAAGAATGTAACCATAAACAATTTCACAACAATGTCATAGACAATTTCAAACGTAACTACATATTTGAAATCAATCCTTCATGTTAGAAATAAAGGATTCATGTGTGAAAATAGTTACATTGGGATTTATGGTGAAAATGAAGGACATCACTAAAATACCCATGAAATTAGGGTGAATATCCAAAACACTTTTGTAATCTCATCCTTGATAATATATATTGAAAAATGTAACCAAGATTTGAATAAAAACCTTAAATATACAATAATTTTACAATATATATGAATACTGTATAGAGGGATGAATGTAGATCAAAGAAAAACTGTGAGAACTACCAAAATGGGGACTTTCCATGAGAATCAAGATTCAACAACCAAGAAACACAATCAGGTTGCATAAAATTTGATTGGGAAGGGTTAAAATGCCTTTGGAATAGTGAAATATTGATTGAGGGTTTATTTAGTGAAAAAACTAGTGGTTAAAACATCATCCCAACACAAATTAACTTTTTTGTATCTTGTTTTTAAACCATCCATGGTTAGTCGCACTGTTAGAGAAAAATTGCACAAAAAATAAAAAATCCTCTTCCTTATTGATGATAATGTCAGGTTGAACTACATAGTCAGAAAAACAATTTACTAACCCTGGAATATACCACTATCCCACTTTTATGGGTTTCTCCAAGGTTAATGGATGGATAAGACCTATTGTATTCTTACCCATCCACCACCCCATTATCACCTATCTCATTATGCATAGTATCCTGTTGAAGTTTCACTATTTCAACAAACTATGCTCAAACTGTGAAACTATAAAAAACCCAAAAACAATTCAAAAGGTTTCCAAACCCTCCCAAATGTCACCCAAATAGTTTATATGATTAAAATATGTAAATGAAGGGTCACATACTTGAAACCAAGGGTGAAAAAATAGATCTATAAATTTAAAATGGATTTTATTTTCAACCATATCCCATTAATTATTCTAATGATATTATTTTTAAAAATTTTGAACACTTTAAATAAATATGCTTCATTATAATATAACGTTGATATCATTTTTAGAAATACATGATATATTATAACAAAATAAGTGCCTAAATTTAGTAATGTTGTATAAAAATTTCATATTTTGGATGATAAGAGATATACAGTCTTAATAAAATCATCAAATAATAATTTTATTATTTTATATAATAAATAAAACTATATATTTTAGATTGACCACTTGGTTGACAAATTTTAACATTTACCATGGGTATGAATTTATTCATATTTAAGGATTATATTTTCACTTACATGTTTTGAATTTTAAAAAAATGGTACTAAGAGGATATTTAAAATAATATTTCATCCTATTTGTCTCATTGAATGATTTTAATGATTTTTAAATAACTAATTAAGATGAATTAATTATAAAATATAATTAATATCATCTTAAGAAATTTTCAAATAATTTAACATTGAATTCAACATGAAAATAATTATATTTTAATTTAATCCTTTCACAAAACTATAATATATTATTTAACACCAAAAATATTAGTAAACACAATAACATAACAAAATTATTAAAAATTAAATAATTTTGAAATCATTAATTACATTTTTATATTACTACAATAAATACTTCTTTGAAATTACACATACATTTAATGTAAATATATAGTAAATAAAAACAAAATATATATTAACATGATAAGATTTAATAATTTTTTATAAAATATAAATTAATCGATTAAATTATACAATTTTTATGATTTTATTAAAATATATATATACTAATGTCACGAGATTGAAATATTGAATTTAGTTTTTTTATAAAATAATATAATAGTCGTAATTATTGAAAATTAAAACCAGGTAACCATATATTTGCAACAAATATGGAAATATAAGAACAAAACTCATCCAAAAGGGTAAATAATAGTTTTAATGAAATTTTAAATCATTATTCAAAAGATTTATTCATATTTACTCATTTAATCCCTACAAATGTGAAAATTATTTACGAATGTTATTTGTAACTATGATAAAGTGGTAATATTTATAAAATAAGATCCTAGTATTTATAGATATTAAATAAAATATTCAAGATTCAATTAAATGATGATTAAGTATATAATATAAACTATGTCCTAGAAATCATGTTGAAAATTATATTTCCTGAAAAAATAATTTTATGTAATATCAAAGTCATTAAACCAAAATCAAATATAAATTTTTTTCTAATGAATATAGTTAGATTATTAACAATATAAATTATATAAATTTACTTGTAAGACAATTTATAAAATCATTTAAAATATTAAATGAAAAAATAATGGTAGTTTTTAATCAAATTATTAGTTTCAAAATTAATAAAAAAATATTTATTTTTTTTAACATTTTCATGAAAACATATTTAATTAATTTTTAATTGATAAATCAAAAATTTTATTAATTTTTTAATGTATGTAATCTTAATTTTCTAGAAATTATTTATATTATATATTCATAAAAATAAATAATTACCATTTTGTTGAGAAATTAATTTTTAAATTTTATAATGAATTTATGTAAATTATATTTTCTTCTTCTAATGCCATTATAATTTTTTATAATATATTCTCTATTTATTATATAAATTTAATGTCTAGTTTAGAACGATATAATATATTTAATTTAATTTAACATGGGGTTTCATGTATCACAATATATCAATCTAATTTCATTTATTTAAAGGGAAATATATCATAAAATCCATGGGTGTTACACTTGATGTTTTCGTCATATTAGTTTTTATTAAGAACGTTAATGGAAATTTATAAGAATTTAAGTTTGAGTATTTACCAATGGATCATGATCTCTATTATGAGCACAAATTTATATACATAATTTAATTTGCAGATAAAATAATACAAAGCATGACTACTCTTATGATTAATGTTATTTTGTTATATCGAAAGCATATGGATAAAGGTTGGAATCCTGAAGATATAATTAAACAAAAATATCCCCAATTTCTTTTATAATTAAATTTAAATTGTCAAATGAATTTATGGTAGGTATAATGAAACGCACAATGATTTTATAATTTGTTTCACAATAAATACATATTTTTTTAATTATATTCATTTACATGAAACGCTAAATAAAATTATTCATGATAATTTTTAATTCATTGTAATATTAAAATACATTGTATTAATTAATAAATAATGATTAAAAAATTTGAAATACCATTTCGTGAATAACATGTTGAATAAAACAACTTGTTTTTAAATATACTATAGAATGAAAATCATCATCGTCATAGTTTTTTTAATATCATAATCCCAACTAAAAAAATTAAATGATAGATAATTGTAAATAAAATTTTAGGCTTATTGAGAGGGATGTATATGAGATTTTAGAATGATATTGCTACTCTACATAAGAATATATATAGGAATGGATGTTTAATGTTATATATATGGCCATTAAATGTATAGAAGTTAGAAATTTTTCCATTGAAAATATTTCAATTGGATATATAGTCACTAGAATTATAATTATTAGATATATGGGTATTGTATATCCACATATACAATAGTTATATCTATTTTATAACCTCTAATAACAAATTGATAGTAAATTTTATTCAGAAAGAAGATATTACAAAATAAAAACATAATTTCTATTTAAATAATTTAATAAAAAATATATTCTTAATTAGTTATTATTATTATTAAACATTTATAAGAGGTTTATATTTAATTTAAATAAATATATTAATGTATATGAATAATAATATTATATATTTATATGATAAATACTCAATTTTAATGGAATAAGGATTAAATAAATTAATGATAAAAAGGTAATATTTTTCTATGATTTTTTTTAAGCGATGTGTTTGTATTGTCTCAATAAATGAAAATTATTATTTTGAATTATTATATTAATTAAAAAATAAATATATTATAAAATATATTAATACTGATTTAATTATTAATTGATTAAAAAAGAAAATTTATAACAATTAATGTTTAAAATGTCAATTTTTTATAAAATATATATATATTTATATATATTTATTTATTTATTATTTCTATAATATTTAAATATTAAATATTTTGAAATTTATATAGATTAAATAAATTCAATATATTCATTCAGAAATTCAATTTTATGTTAGTATATTAATTTAATTATAGAGTTGAAAAAGAAGATACTGAGGAAAAATTGAGTTACACTTTTGATGATAAATCTGAGAAAATAATTTAACAATATTGTGTTGAAATAAATAAATATAATGAATAATATATAAATAATTTTTTGTATCATCATAATACACAATAAAAAACCAAAATCCTTCGTTTTGATGGAACCCATATCAACATGACAATAATTCATCAAACTTATCACGTATTTATTCACCATCATTTTCATTTTCCATTTCATGTATAATTTTTTTTATATTAATAATGATATTAATTATTTTTTTAAAGATAATATTCAATTAAGAAAATTATATTTCAATTATATAGATATATACTCTAACTTATTCACCTATATAACATGTTGTTGTTTTGGGTTTCTTAACCCCAACATGATAGATATTTTTTTGTATTCACTACATCTATTATTAATGAATTCAATTACTTGTATAATAGAAATTTAATTTTTTAATGATTAATTTAAGTAAGTAATATTGTTTTTATGTAGATATATAAATTATGACCATTCTAATGAAACTCTTAGGTATTATAATATTTACCAAAACATGCTCATCAAGGATTCCATTCACAAGAATCAAACCCATAACTTCAACCACGTAATAATTTATATATATAAATAATTGAAAAAAATCCACTACATTTATTTTTATCAATGATTAACTTGTAATAATTTAATTAGGCATTGATATTTCCGTTGTGAGTCTTCAACAAAACAATCTTAATTATAACCATTCGATTTTGAAAATGTCCAATAACTATCTAATATATGTGTAATGATTGAATATAAATGATGAGTATAAATTCTATCAAATATTAATCTATTTTTTAAATAAATTATTATGATTTTTATTCTCATTATATTAGAGGACGAATCAATTTCATAGATGTTTTTAGTAAATGTAATTGGTTTTTTTCCAATCTGATATTCATATTGAGATTGCATATGTCCAAAGTCATATTTTTGGATTTTTCTATTTTTATATAAAACCAAATTGTTTTTTTGCTCATTTTATAATATGTAGTTATATATATAAATTCATTTAATTTCTTGGTTTCAAAATTAAAAAATTTATATTAATGGGAGAACTTTTATCTCTTATTTTGAGCCAAACTTCATTAATCTCTATGTCCATATTCATTAAAATGTTTTATATATTCTTTATCTATAATTATATAATTTCCTATATTTATTTTATATGGAAATATAATTTATTTCAAGTGTTTTAAATGAATAATTTTAATCAATTTGTTTGTCCCATATTTTTTATTAAAAAGTGTTAAAAATCATCCTTTTTAGTTTATAACATATGAACACATTTTAGAATCATTATACAAGTTTTTAACATTGAATATTCCTCCATATTTTTTTTTATTTTAAAATATTAATTCCAATCACTTAGTTTTTATAAAATATATTAATTTAAAATTAAAATTCCAAATAGTAAAAGATATTTTTATATTTTTAATAAAATTTTATATTGATTCTCAAAATATTTTTTTCTTGTGTGGTAATATCCTATAATGTTTCTTTTCTTTGACTAATGATATTTTATAAATATATCATCCACCATATTCATATTGATGGAATATTACAATGTCATTTTGAAGTTTTCATGGAACAAATTTCCTCTAATGAGTTAATTATGGTGTGTGGAATTATGAATTTTTCTTAATACATATGGATACACATATGTGGTATGTTAGTATGTGAAGAGAGAGTCCCTAATAATATGCATATTCATTATGTAATTGTTATACCCAATGATATAATTGGTAATTAGCAGTGAATCAAAACCCCAATGGGAATCTTTCCATAAATTAATATGAGGTTTTCTTATATCCCAAATATGAATTCGGTAATCCTTGTAATTCTTGTGATTAAATGTTAAGGATTTGTTTTAGAAATATTTTATTGAGAAAAACTTTAAAAACCAAAATGATTGTTCATGTGGTGATCCATGACATAACTATTTATTTTATATGCCTCTTTATATGTCATATTTTTATTCACAAGTTTTTTTTCAATTTTCATGAATATCATCTCATGTTTCCATCACCATACCTTTAATTTATTCATTTTTACTTCAATATTTTTATTAATTACACATTATTTATTTATGATATATTTTTTTGTACTATTGTATTTATTTTATAATAACATACAATTATTATGTTCTCATTCCTACATTCTTATATTATTTTAAAAAAAAATTCTTAATATATAAAATAATTAATCTTACTATGAATTTCATCTCATTCTTTCTTATATTTTTATTCCCCATGTTATGAATATGAGTATTACTTATTGTTTGAATCGAAGGGTATGAGTGAGAAGAATATATTTGAGACTGGTCGAAAATGTAATAAAAATAATTATTTATATATCTATTCTATAAAAAAATTAAACCAATTGGTTTTGGTGTATATTTTACTAGGAAAAGTACATAAAATATTTTAGATTTTTTTCATATATTTGTTTGATATTATTTTATTATGTTATGATAAATTTAGACATGTGATCAATTAATCCTTTAAGAGAATGTGATTTATAAGGCACTCATCCCCAATATTATTCATGAATTATAGTACTACCCAATGTTATTGTCATGTAGTTTATTGAGATATTGAATTTTTTTTAGTCACTCTGTTTCAACATGGTGAGGGTGGAGAGATAAAATTGATATAGATCAATCCCTCTCTATATACTGGGGGTCTTTGTCCATGATGAATAATTTTTGGTGCTCCCTTTGCAAGGAAAAAATACTCAAAGTCAAATATAATTTATATTAGGCTATAAGGGTTGGTGTCTTGAGAACCAAATATTTTTTACTTTGATTACATGAATGTTCACTTATTATATATTGTTCATTGTTCTGCATGACTATAATATAAGAATGTCATGGAATATTTGTTGCATTGATAAGGTCTTGGTAGATCCCCACTATATGAGAACCATGAAACCCTATAACAATATTCTTAAATAATGTTGTACAGTTGGATTATATACTATGATAAGACACAAAGTATACATATTGTCATGTTCGAGTACTCGTAAGAAGATGAGACTCTCTCTCATGGAGTTTGCACTTGGTAATCTTCAAGATGGGGGATTATGAGAATAGACCCGCTAGTAGCAATTCCGCATATCTTGGTTTCATCGGACATTGCTATCTACGTGCATGTGTAATGGTCCTTAGAATGGATGATTATCATTAACTCATATCATGACTCGTGCAATTAGATTTACAGACGAAAACTGTCATGCAGACAGTTGGCGGGAAGTAGGGTATATTGGGTCCGTCACGAGTGACATGTTGTTAATGGATATGTCATGGAAGGATTTTTCCCTTCCGTTTATGGAAGTTGATATCTTGGCCCTTTGATTGAAATAGATCTATCGCATTAAATTACATGTCCATTTTGTGAATGGTGAGTTTATTTCAGGTAGTCAATTAACAATGGATCAAGAATATTGGTTTATGACACTTCCATGAAACCTTCTTGATGAGATATCGAGACAAAGGGATTAAATTACACAGTAAGCATTCATATGTGGTGATAAGTCAATGTAGCGTCAAATTCTTTCTCTTAGGTGCCTTGACCTGTTGCTAGACAGTAATCTTGAACTTTAGGAAATCTTGCCTAATGCTAACGAGAAAGAGGCCTAGAGGTTCACACACTAAGTTTATTCAAGTGTCTCAAGTAGAATAAATATTATTCCCTTATGTTTTTTGATAATTATTCAAGGGAGCCTAAATTGTTTTAATGTTGGAGTCCACTCAACAGATCAAGGAACAATAATCTCACCCTTTATCCGAATATACACACCATGTACATTTATTGTGCCGTTTAGTTTTCAATGAAAAACAAGTACACGCCATGTATTTATTAATACACACCATGTAGTTTTTCCAGTCAGGATTTTGGGGATATAATATTGTTTTTAATGATATTTATTATAATCAGCGTGGGTGCATGTCAAGGAATTAATTATTCGACATGGTGGTTTAAAATGAGTTTCAATGAAATAAATAAAATGTGTAACGCATTTATTTATTTTCATAACTCTATAACCTCAATCCTGATTATAATTATCCTCACAACCCCAACTCTTTTCCTACACACAAGAGAATCATTGTGTACAACCATTCTGGTGAATTATTTCAAGGCCGAAAGAGCCTCTTCCTCCATGAACCCTCTAAAGAATGATAGATATCCTCATCCATTGGATCAATACAATCTAAGGAGGACAATGCAAGCAAAGTGTTCTCCACGCTAGAATCTGGAGAATCCTTTGGTGACGTCTAGAGATACGAGGTATCCTTTTGGATCACCGCTAGAGGGAGTCTACACATGGCTTCTGCGACACAAAGGAGGATCACATCGACAACGTGATCAAGAACATCAATGAAGAATGAACACCCAAAAGGTATCTCTTAATAATTAATTAAAGTAATTATAATAAACCTGTAATGATCCTTGTTTTTGGTTCCGAGACAAACCTTTTCTTTGTCTTTTTCTGTGATTCGATCCATGGATACTGGTGTTTATCATCATATTGATCCCATATTGATCATTGCTAATGAAAAAAATCCAAGTGGGCACATCCACCCACGTGCTTCTTCTACGCCAGGAACCTTCAAATGGTATCAAGGGGAGGTTACAATGTTGATTATAGTTATTTAATTTTCATTGATTATTTTGCATTTATATTTGATTGAATTTGAAATATATCATTCTATTAATCTGAATAAATGATATCTATTCTTCCCCATTTGTTTCTCGATTCATATCACATAAACGATCTTTTAATTTTACTTTTTGATTAAAAAAACAAGGAACTCATATGAAGAAGCCGCTCTTTCTATCTGTACAACATGAGATTACACGATGTGTAATTAAAACTAAACGCCATGTACTTAGGTTCAATGAACCAACACTAGTTTGTCAATCCAAGCTGTGTTAATTGAATATGACTAAGTATTAATCATGACGTGTTGAGAAGAATTGAATGGAACGTGGAACCAGAATACATGGAACGTATGTTGGAGAAAGACGTCGTGTAGTCCATTCTGGCCCAGGTGAAACCGTATACAAGGATAAGCCACATACTGCGTACACGGGATAGCCAAGCTGGTTACCGCGTAATAAGGAAGTACACGCCGTGAATCATTCATCTACATGTCATTTACTCCAAAATTTCCAAAATTGAGAAAACATGCCACAGCCCCTTGCGTGTACATTTAATAAAGGGTGAAAAGAAATTTAAGCCGTGTAAATACAAACTACACACCGTTTACTTTCCAGAAATTTCAGTAGGATTCCTCCAAAAGTCCAACGACCTATACAAAGAATATGGATGAAAAGAATCTCAAGAAATTTCTTAATGGAATTTAAGATAAATAATTGATTAATTATAAGATCATAATTAATTAAATTCGAGGGTGACTTATCTTAAATGAAAGAATGATTAAAAGAATTTGAATTCTAAATATTCGTAAATGTCGTTCCACGCTATGGATGATCATGATCTGGACAAAATACCCTATGTATGTGTATGGTTTCATTTAAATTTATATAATTTAAATTTTTTGGTCTGCGATCCTTATTCCAAAAGCATTTAGGGATTGCATGCCCATGGATTCTTTAATGTAAACCCATATAATGGATGATCTCCCAAGCCAGAGGAGGCGGTTCAAAACCGGAAGCTGAGGCAAAACCGATGCAAGAAGATACTAAGGTGCATATGTGGGAGCTAAAAAACAAGAACCAACGGGTTCAAGGTGTTTTCCCCTAGGTCAAGGTTAGCTTATCAAACTGCTAGATAATCTAACCAATAGAAGATAATGATCATGACATCTTATTTTATTTCTGTCTGATTTCATAGTTAATTTATTATGTATGTGTTTTCATGATCACATAATTAATGAACAATCTTGCAAAGATAGAATAAAAAAAACCGGACTATGCGTAATCATTATCGGAGAATGGTTAATCTCTTAAGAAATCATCACTTAAAATTAACAAGCATGTGATAATGAAAAACTATGCATAAAGAATAAAATCCCTCAAATACAGCATTATGTCAGACCAAGCCTTCTGTTATATGATTAAGGGAAACACTCAATAAAACTAGGTGTTTGAACTACCCTTGTTGGGACACATAATTTTATAAAGGAAGCCCTTATGAAAGGTTTCGGGTTGACATAACCATATTACATCAAGATAAGTAGCCCTTGCTAGAATTGATGTAATATTGGAGGCAAGAGTTGAAGAAATCCAAGTCAGGATTTCAAGATTTGGGAGTCCACTCAACACATCAAGGAACTATAAGCTCACAGTTGGAAAAGACCTGCCTACCTAAATAACTTCAAATATCTTGACAACCCTTGTTGGGGTTATGAAAAAGGGAATATGGATCTTTTCCACTATAATTTCAAAGAAAATGGACATTCTGATTTCAATGGTGAGGGCCATTGAGACTTTATAAAATAGTGGGAGACTTAATAAAATTTATTATTTGTCATAAAATATAATCAAGAAAGTACTAATAAATATGCTCTTTTAAATTGTAGAATCAAGATGAAAAACTCTTCAACCACATTTTCTCTGGGATCAATTCTGGATAAAGACAACATCCTCACCGGCAGTAACTTTCAAGAATGGTTTAGGCACCTCCGGGTTATCCTACTCCATGAATGAATGGTTTACGTGCTGGAGTACTCGCTTCCTAATTCTCCTACCATAGGGGCGAGTGATGAAGATTTCCTGGTCTATGATCAACATTTGAACGATGCTCTCGACGTTCAATGTTTGATGTTGTCATCTATGTATAGTGAGCTCATGAAGTCTCGTGACGAAATGGATGCCTACAACATGATCAAGCACCTCCGTGGTCTATACCATGATAGAGAAAGACATGAATGGTTTGAGATCTCCAAGGCTCTATTTCAGAGAATGCTTGGAGAGGGTTCCCCTGCTGGGCATCATGTATTCATGCTCAATGTCTACATTGAGCGCTTATATGTTCTAGGGTTTAAACTCCTCAAGGAACTGGGTACCGATCTCATTCTTGCATCACTCCCCCAGAGCATCTCAAAATTTTTTGTGAACTTCAACATGAACAACAGTGAAAATTCTTTATATGATCATCTTATCCTTATTCTCCATGTGGATAATGTCATGAAGCATGAAAAAACATTTGTCCTTATGGTGAATAAAAAGAAATAGAAGACGAAGATATTTAAGACCGAAGCTTCATCAAGGCCTTCCATGAAAAGGAAGATCAATGGGGAGGTAGAGGAACATGATGCTATTTGTTTCGCATGTGGCAAGAAGGTCCACTGGAAGAAAAACTATACCCAGCCAAGGAAGCAAGGGGAGATTCAGGAGCATTTGTTATCGAATACAATCTATATGTTTCTACTAATTTGGTATTAGATACTTCTTGTGGTGCTCACATCTGTATCCAAATACAGGAACCAAGTAGATTTAGAATGATTGACCGAGGTGAGGTGGATCTATGAGAAGCCAACGAAGCCAGACTCGATGTTGTAGCTGTCGGAGACTACCACCTCACATTTCCAACTGGGATGATCATGGTGTTAAAGGGTTGTTATTATGTTCCTTCTGTTACTAAAAACATTATTTCAGTATCTAGATTAGATATTTATGGATTCGTATTCATGTTTGGAAATGAATGTTGCTACTTTTATAATGATAGCAGTTGTTTTGGTAGGGAACTTTTATATAACGAAATTTATGTGTTAGACTACAGAAACCATGTAATAGAAATTGATGAAAAATTGAATTCCCATGACTCATACCACACCCAACATTGGCATCAGCAGCTAGGTCATGACAATGAGAAGCATTTGACAAAATTGCATCAAGATGGGTATTTAAATTCTTTTGAACTAAAACCACTTGGCGTATGTCATGCGTGTCTACAAGGAAAAATGGCCAAATCCCCATTTTGTGGGAATGATGAAAGGGCTAAAGATTTCTAGAATTAGTTCACACAGATGTGTGTGGACCATTTCCAGTTGAAGCAAGGGGTGGGTTCTCATACTTCATAACTTTTACTAATTATTTTAGTAGATATGGATATATCTACCTAATGAGGTATAAGTGAGATTTTTTTGATCAGTTCAAAGAATACAAGAATGAAGTTGAGAACCATCTTGGTAAGAAGATTAAGAAACTACGCTCAGACAGAGGATGAGAATATCTTAATCAGGACTTCATTGATTTCTTACTGGATTTTGGGATTTTATCTCAACTCAGTCCTCCATACACACCCCAGTGAAATGGTGTTAGTGAAAGGAGGAACTACACCCTATTGGACATGGTGAGATAAATGATGAGTCATGCGAGTTATCCATTATCCTTTTGGGGATATTAATTAAAAAAAATCATCACACATACTAAACCAAGTACCATCTAAATCGATAAATGGTATTCCATATGAGTTATGGAGTGGACGCAAAGCCATGTTATCGAATTTACATGTGTGGGGTAGAGAAGAATTTGTTAAGGCCTCATTAGGTAACAAACTCGCACCCCGAGTCACAAAGTGTATCTTTATAGGATATCCCAAGGAAATAATGGTATATAACCTATAAAACCCCTCAGATAAAAAGGCTACAGTGGAAAGACATGCCATATTCCATGAGAGGGATCACATATCCAAAAGAGATAGTGGGAGTGAGATAGACTTCGATGAAGTCAAGGCCTAAGATACACGTGAGTTGGTACAAGAAGTGATTCCAAAAAGCCTCATTGAAGAAAAATCAGTTCTAGAGACACAAGAAATGCGTAGAAGCATGAGAGAGGTGAGATAAACAGAGTGATATGGTTTTATTGTCACCGAGGATGACGACTCATTATTGGTGGAAAATAATGATCCTATTACCTAAAATTAAGCAGTTGAAAGCACAGACGTTTCCAAGTGGCAAGAAGCCATGAATTCTGAAATGGATTCCATGTACCAAAAACAATTCTATATTTTGGTAGATCCTCTAGGTGATTTAAGCCTATGGGTAATAAATGGGTATTCAAGAAGAAACTTGGACCTGGAGGGGCATGTAAACACCTACAAGGAATGACTGGTTACAAAAGGTTTTACACAGCGTCATGGAATTGACTATGAAGAAATTTTTTCACCGGTTGTGATGCTGAAATCCATCAAAATACTATTTTCCATTGTCTCTTACCATGAATTTGATATTTGGAAAATAGATTTCAAAACATCATTCCTTAATGGGAACCTCCAGGAATATTTCTACCAGACACAACCTGAAGGGTTTGTGACTACAAAGGATGCCATCAAGATATGCAAGTTGTAGAAATCCATTTATGGATTAAAGCGAGCAACAAGGTCATGGAACATTCATTTTGTTGAAGTTGTAAGGGAATTTTTCTTTTTTACGAACGAATTGGATTCTTGTGTCTACAAGAGGTTTAGTGGAAGGGCAGTCGTTTTCCAAATAGTATATGTTGATGACATATTACTAATTAGAAATGAAGTACCTTTCTTACAATTATTTATGAAATGGTTTCATAAATTCTTCTCCATGAATGAATTGGGCAAGGAAGCATATATTCTTGGGATCAAGATCCATCATGATAGATCCAAGAGAATGCTGGGCCTGAGTCAAAGTACATACATTGACAAGATAATGAAGAGATTCCGTATGGAACAATCCAAGAGGGGATTATTTCCAGTGTCACATGGCATTCATCTTTCCATGAAAATGTGCCTCAGACACATAATGAAAGAAAGAGAATGACAAGGATCCCTTACGCATCCGCGATTTGTTCAGTCATATATGTTATGCTATGTATGAGGCTAGATGTTTATTACACATTAATTACAGTAGGAAGATATCAAGATGATCCAGGGGACCACCATTGGATGGCTGTTAAGACTATCCTTAAGTATCTGAGGTGTACTAAGGATATGTCCCTAGTTTATGGAGGAGACGAGGAAGTAGTCATCAGAGGACATGTGGATGCTATTTTCCAGACTGATCAGGATGACAAGAAGTCTCATACTAGATACATCTTCAGTATCAATGGAGGTGCAGTGAGCATGAAGAGCTCAAAGAAAAGTGTGGTGGCAGATTCTGCAGCAGAGTCCGAGTATATCAAAGCTTCTGAGGTAGCTAAAGAAGAAGTATGGATGCTAAGCTTAGTCCAAGAGCTGGATGTAATACCATGCATTAAAGATCCTATCACACTCTATTGTGATAATACTACAGCAGTGGAACTTTCAAAAGATCCAAGGTCACATTAGTGGACCAAGCTCATAATTCGAATGTATCTTCTCTTGAGGGATTTTTCACAGAGAGGTGATGTTTCATTGAGCAGTATTTCCAAAGAAGATAATGTGGCGGACCCATTGACTAAAGCCTTGACTCAGCATAAACATGATCATAATGAAAGGTTTAGCAGACTAAAAGTCGCAGGCAGTTGGCTCTAGTCCAAGTTGGAGTTTGTAAGGGTTGGTGTCCTAATAACCAACTGTTTTTAGTTTGATTTCATGAATGTTCATATATTATATATTTTTCATTGTTCACCGTTACTATTATATAATAATGTCCTGGAATATTTGTTGCATTGATAAGGTCATGGAAGATCCCCTCTATGATGAGAACCTTGAAATGCTATAATAATATTCTTAAATAAAGTTCTATAGTTAGATTACATACTATTATAGGACGCATAGTATACCGACTGTCATGTGCGAGTACTCGTAAGAAGACAAGACTCTCTCTCATGGAGTTCGCACTTGGTAATCTCCAAGATGGGGGATTATGAGAATAGACCCACTAGTAGAAATTCCAAATGTCTTGGTGTCATCAGACATTACTATCTACGAGCTTGTGTAATGGTCCTTAGACTGGAAGATTATCATTAAATCATGTCATGACTCGCGCACTTATATTTACTGATTAAAACCATCACGCAGACAGTTGGTGAGAAGTAGGGTACGTTGGGTGCGTCATGAGTTACATGTTGTTAATGGATAAGTCGAGGAAGGATATGTCCCTTCCTGTTATTGAAGTTGATATCTCGACCCTTTGATTGAAATAGAATTGTAGCATTAAATTCTATGGCCATGGTGTGAAGAACGAGTTTTTTTCAGGTAGTCAAAGAACGACAGATCAAGCATGTAGGATTATGACACTGCCATGAAACCTGCTTGATGAGATATCGAGACAAAGGGATTAAATTACAAAGTTAGCGTTCATATGTGGTGATACGTCAATGCGGTGTCAACTTCTTTCTATTGGGTACCTTGACCAATTGTTAGATACTAATCTTGGACTTTAGGCAAGCTCACCTAATTCCAACAATAAAGAGGCCTAGAGGGTCATAGACTAAGTGTATTCAAGTATCTCAAGTAGAATAAAGATTATTCTCGTACGCGGTTTAATAATTATTCAAGGAAGCCTAAATTGTTTTAATGTTAGAAGAAGAATAAAATAAAAACAAGTACATGCCATGTATAAATTAGTACACTCTGTGTAGTTTTTTTTTTGAAAAGTAAATGAATAAATGAAAACAAGATACACAATCCGTTTACATTTAATGTGCCGTGTAGTTTTCAAAAAAAAAACAATTACATGCTCTGTATTTATTAATAAACGCTGAGTAGTTTTTCTAATCGGTATTTTGAGGATATAATACTGTTTTAAATGATATTTATTATAATCAGTGTGGGCGCATGTCAAGGAATTAATTATTTGACATGGTGGTTTTAATTGAAAGTTAATGAATTAAAGAAAATGCATAACACATTTATTTATTGCAATAAATCTACAACCTCAAACCTGATTATAAATATCCTCACAACCCCAACTCTTTTCCTACACACAAGAGAATCATTCTGCACAACAACTCTGAAGAATTATTTCAAGGCCAAAAGAACCTCTTCCTCCATGAAAGATCTCAACATTGAGAGATATCCTCTTCAATCGAATCAAGGCGATCTAAGGCAGACAATGCAAGAAAAGTCTTCTCCATGATAGCACCCAGATAATCCTTTGGTGATGTCCATAGATTTGACTTACACGTGTGGATCACCACTAGAGGGAGTCTACACTTGGCTTCTATGATGCAACGATGGATCACATCGACAATGTGATCAATAACATCAATGAATAAAGAACACCCAAAAGGCATTTCTTTAGAATAAATTATATTAATTATAATCAACCTATAACAATTTTTTTTTTTGACAGAAAAAGACGGATCACATCCTCATAACCACGATCAGCAGAAATACAAGTGCATAACCACGATGGAAAATGATTGAACCAGAGCACATCCTCATAGGGAGGGCCAATGCCTGCCATCTTGTGAGCGGCTTCGTTCGCTTCCCTTTTAATAAATGAGAAATTGCAGTAATTGAAGCCTTGTCTCCGCGAATGAATACACCGGATAATGGGACCGAAAGGTTGAAGCCCGCCGTCAGTGAGATTGATGTCATTGATTACAGTGAGACAGTCGGATTCGATGTGAATGGAGTCCCAACCGCAATCTTTTGCGAAGTTTAATCCAGCAAGGATGGCGGCGGCCTCCGCGACTGAGGGCTCCCAAAGTGCATGACGTGCTTCGTATTTGGCAGCGATGAGATTTCCCAGGTTGTCCCGGGCCAGTAAACCTAGTCCAACTGGGCCATCCTTAGGGAGAGAGGCATCCACATTGATCTTAATAATCCCTTCCGGTGGGGGGCACCAATGTTGGGGAAGAGGAGGGTGAGTGGAAAGTCTTTGTTGTTCAGGTGCTCCCAAAGTGCATGACGTGCTTCGTATTAATTATAACAATATTTGTTTGTGGTTCAGGGACAAACCTTTTGTTTTGCCTTTTTCTGTGATTCGATCCGTGGAGATTGGTGTTTATCATCTTATTGATCCCAGATTGATCATTTCTAATGACAAAAATTCAAGTGGGAACATCCACCCACACGCTTCCGCTGTTCCCGAAACCTTTATAGGCTTCAACACTCCATCAATTTTTATGATTACTCAAGTGAGTTTTGTATTCCCTGTTATGAAATGTATGTTGTATTATGTGAATTCTATTGGTGGGTATCATATATTCATATCTTTTTCTAGGTGATGGAGTTCACAATGGGGCTATAATTTTGATATGTGTTCCTAGAGTTCCCTATTAATATGACATAAATGTATATATGGATTTTTTATTGGTATTCATGTTCATCATTATCATGTGTGATGTCAATTAAATTTTTTGGTTCTAAGATTACGAGAACTTCCATTCATTATTCATATGTGCTTTGTGGATTCCTACGTATTGTATATATACTGAAACCAGTATGGACATTTTAGAAACACATATAAGGACTTATGTTTAGTATTATTATATTAGTGGAATCTTTTTGGATGTTATATATGTTGATTATGATCTTAGTAGTGGCCATATGAAATTACAGTAGCAAATGTGAATGTTTAATGTTATTTTACATAGAAAATAATTTCAAATCAATTTCTTAATGTTAGATTCCTATAGGAATGTTATGATTAAATTTTCCAATTTAACCATTTGGATTATGAATTGTTATCTTATTTGTGGATCATATAATTTTCACTTGAATTACATATTTTAGTTAGTTTTAATTATCTATCTCAAAATATTATTTCCTATGGAGAGATTTGGGTTTTTATTTTTGTTATTAAGATTACAATTCCATTCATCTTTGATATTTGATGTTATATATTGTCTCTATCCCCTAGACTATTTGTGGGTTGATTAGCTGGAACACCCACCCAAATACTATCTAAAGTAGTTTATTGGTTGGTGGTCCATGTTTATAGTATATAAAAAAATATTAAATTTTTACATAATGAGGTTTCTATTAGGTTCCAATATCCATTATATTTTAATTTCTTTGTGTCATATATTGGGTTTCTGGGGTGAATATAATGGTTTTTATGTATTTTTTGAGTATTCATGGTTGGTGTGAATATAGAAAAACATTTCGGGTCATCCTAAGAAACAATGAATCATGTGTTGGATTCCTATAATAGGTTACATGATTAGGGGGATGTTTAGTTTTAGCAATGTGGATTCCTCCTCGAACTATATAACATGTGACGAAAGCCTTTTTTATGGTGGTTAGATGATTTTTCCAATAGTTTGTGTTATCTTGTAACACTAATCTAGGTTTATATTTGATTTATAATTTGATAAAACCTCCATAAAATAAAAATATTTATTTAAAGTAATCTCAAAATTTTATATAAAGACCCTAAAATATGATTTGTGTCAGCCTATTCTAGTACTAAAAAATATAATTATATAATCATAGAAATTAAATTATTTCATTGTCACCATTTATAAAATCCTTGATATAACTATAACTAATGAATTTTTTTTATTATTTTATATCCTAATGAAGTTTTTAGGTTCAGATATTTTTGAGTATTTGGAAACATAATAATATAATAAACCCCAAGAAATTCTCAACTAATGTATAATTATTATTATAAATAAGACTCTACTTAAATACTGAAATGTCTTAAACATCTCCCCTAATTCATTCACACAGTAAATCATTCTAAACATGTAACATGTATTTCTACACTTCATAACCCTAGGAATATAGATATATGAGATTAGTGACAACAAACAATACGTAAGGGAAGCATATAACAACCAAAATGAGGAATGAACATGGAATTAATATTATGTATAGAATTGATAATATACAAGAAGGAAAAACAATCATTAAACTAATAACATTCGATATCCCTGAATATGAATTGAAATTTCCATATCCAGATTGTGAAATGTTAACACTTAAACCAAATACCTAAACTATCATTTTCGCATGAGTCATGGGGATTCCTTGATGGGATGTATAATTATAGTCCTCCAATTTCACATTATTTATTCAAATTATTTCAAGATATGATTAATCAAAACCATTCCTACAATTCATAAAGGAACTATTTGTTGAATAATACCATTGTTATCTATAAAATGATGAATTTGTAGTACCATTTCAAGACCAACCACCATTAGTATCTAATAATAATCAAGGATATCAAAAAAAATTTACATTTTAAAAAATGTATTACATGATCAAAACCAATTTAGATAATAAATGTTGATAGTATGAAAATACATAGTCAATATAAAAATTAACATAAGTAGTGGGTAATAATATACAACATGCCATTAATTTTCTAAAGTTCAATTGAATGTATATCTTTTATGAGAATACCATAATTTAATTGTTATGTAAAATGTGACATTCACATTAAAATGACCAATGAGTATATGATTATGTAAATAAAATAATTATCATTATCCATTTGTATCAAGTGAAATATTGTTTATGGACTGAAAATCCAATTTTCCTAGGAAAACAATGGAAATCTATAACTGTAGAGACCCGAAGCCTGACGTACATTGACATTACATTACATTTTCGGAATACTTAGTACATAACAGAAACACACACACAAGGATCGAAATAGTTTACTGTCCTTGGAAACTCGGAGTATAATCTTCTAATCCTGGTGAAAGATCTTCGACATCTCCCATAAAGATATTCCTTTTTTTTATACCTAAAACCTTTCTTTATATCCTGGAAAAAAGAAAACATAAAAGGGTGAGCTCAAATTCTCATTAAGGGTAAACAAAAGAAATATCAATCACATCATATATATAAGCACATAACTTTTGGAAATCTTATCCTGTAAAAGAGATCATAATTTCATAACCTGGGATAACTCATGGCAGTGAAATGTAATCACAATAATCATAACTTAAAACATTAAACTTTGTGTCATAGACACATAATCATAGAGAATCATTTCTTGTTAGTCAAGACTCATTGCCAAGACTATCTTAGTGGACAAAGTCCCTTTTTGAACTGAGCCACCCTCATTTCAGTCCTGTTTCACTGAACCGGTATAACCTACAATTCCATCCATGTCTATCTCATGAGATATAAAATCATTACCCAATGCATTGGAGGGAGATATAGGTCCCACCCATCTCATAATGATACCATTCTTATGTGTGCCACAAAATCTTAAAACATACATCATTGCATAACCCATGTAATAAAAATTGGATTCTTAAACATCATGACATCATAAAACAAATCATATAAGATAAAGGAATTCATAAAAATAATTCCATCACAACATAATCAAATAAATGTAATAATAGGGATAAAACAGAACCATTTATTACCATAGATGGAAAACAATGTTGATAAAACACTTGAACTCCATTCTTGAGGAAAATATCCTTCCTACTTCAAAAACATTTTCCTTTCTTAACATGTCATACAATTTTAAACTAAAAGAAGTTGATTAAAAATAAACTTGAAAACTTGTAAATGAAGCTTCTTGGAAATAATGTTTTAAAAATCCATTCATGCCATATAAGTTAATGAAAACATTCATCTCGTACTTTTTTCGGAAAAGTCAAAAAGTACCTCGTACGAAAGACGACAAAAGGTCCCACCCATCTCATAATGATACCATTCTTATGTGTGCCACAAAATCTTAAAACATACATTATTGCATAACCCATGTAATAAAAATGGGATTCTTAAACATCATGAAATCATAAAACAATTCATATAAGATAAAGGAATTCATAAAAATAATTCCATCACAACATAATAAAATCAATGTAATAATTGGGATAAAACAGAACCCTTTATTATCTTAGATGGAAAACAATTTTGATAAAACACTTGAACTCCATTCTTGAGAAAAATATCCTTTCTATTTCAAAAACATTTTCCTTTCTTAACATGTCATAGAATTTTAAAATAAAAGAAGTTGATTAAAAATAAACTTGAATACTTGCAAAGGAAGCTTCTTGGAAATAATGTTTTAAAAATCCATTCATGCCGTATAAGTTAAAAAAACATTCTTCTCGTACTTTTTTCGGAAAAGTCAAAAAGTACCTCGTATGAAAGACGACAAAAGATTCTTTTCATATATTTTACTAAAAACTCACTGAAGGGTAAAATTGGATTTAATCAATTGTACGTGGATGGAAATAATATTACATATCTAAGAAACATGGTTGTGGATGATAAAATACACCCCAGTAAATGTCAAAGTGAAAACAATCTTGGATAAAAATGAGATTGTGATATTTCCCTTACCTTAGGTCCGATTTGCTTTGTACATGTCCGATCCTCCTGTATAATGGTTTAAATAATGTTATTGACTTATTACATAATCATACATATTGATATGATATCATATATGGTCATATTCTTAGCTTCTTATTAGTAATATTTCATTGTTACTTGTTACTCGGGTCTTTATTGCCTTTTGTTCTTATACGTGTTTTTCCGAATAAATTATTATTATTCATTTAAGGTTATAGATACCTTATATCCAGAATGGTATTAGTATAACATATATCATATTTATTCATTCAATTCATTTATATAATTACTATGTAATGATGATCTTGTAGAACGAGTCGCATCACATCGTGGAGACGATATTCCGTACGTACACACGAGCGAAGATATTGCCCCCATGATCATGGAATTGTATTCAAGTGTATTTATACTATATCAGTATCAATATAAATTTATAATAATCATATATAGTTACTCAATACACAATTATACCCATCCTTGTAAGGTGATGGTGGAAAATAGATTACACCACGGCGTGGAGACGGTATTCCGGACGTACGCACGCGCGATGAGTTCATTTTCCCGTAGGATTGATAGAACGTGAATTAGGGTTGTTTCATATTTATAATAACATATCAGTATGTAAGAAATACTGATGTCATTACTTTATCATGATACAAGTAAAGAAGAAGAAGTTGAAGAAGAACGAAATTGAAAAGATCGGTAATGGATATTACCTCTTCTTTGAAACGCCTCATTGAATCCTCCACTTAGGGAACTAAGATTGGTCTTTGAAGAAGACCAGGACATCTAGGATTATTCTAGGGAAGTGGAGAAGGGATTTTGGAAGGGTTTGTCCGAGCTTGGGTGCTCAAATTGGTGTAAGGGGGAGGGGGAGGAGGTGCCCTTTTATAAGGGAGGAGAGGGGCACCTTAGGAATATCTCAAAATATTATTTTATATTAAAGTAAAAATCGGTTTATAATGGTTCCAAAGGGTCTTATTTAGAAGGTAAAGTGGGTATGGGTCGAAATCCTATCAAGAAATTGGATTTAGACAAGTTATGGTATTATTTTAACCTTATCAATTAGATTTAACTCTATGTTAAATAATTTAACTTTTACCGTGTCTTTTTGCTTTCTTACCCTATATGGTTAATACACTTACTATAACATGCCAAACGAACCCCAAGTTGTTTATTATTAATATATATATCCTTATCTATGACATTTGGCCGAACCTTAGATTTTTAGGAAAAAAATAACAATTAATAATATATTATTTGTTTTAAAAACTATTTTGTGTCAATTTTGTCACTATTTGATATATGATTTTTGTGAAAGTCATAAAAGAATTATATGTTCGAAACAAGTTGATTAAATCAACACTAATATATCATAGTAACCTAGAAAATTATTGGAATTCATAAAAAGTCTCAAATTTAATTTATTTGGGCATATATAACATCAATTAAGTTAACATTTCCTTAAAATGGTAATTACTGCATCATCGTTGTGTCATAAATAAATTAATTTATTTAAAGTCGAAAAATTATAAATAAAATATAATTATGTAGGAATTATTTTTATCTTTCTAATGGATATTTATAATCGAATTTATCTTCTGTATAAAACCATATTAAAAATGATTTAGTTATTAAACATTGATTTTAACTATTTTAACTATTCATCAAATAAAATAATATTAAATGTCATAATCTAATCCAAGTGGACCTAAATGGTCAGATTATATTTATAAGATTGTTTTTGGTTGAATTACACTTATCCAATAGAATTAGGACATGTGTTAGGGTAATAGTTATATCATATTTACCCTTAGTTACCCTATTTACTATTAACCGCGGTAAAAAAGGTAAAAAGTTACTATTCACCAAAAAATTATTTTTATCTCATTGAACCACATTTTACTTACTGATATCAACCATGTCTGTCGGATTTTCAAAATTCCATTCACAGAAGCGGTAAAATTAAGTTTTATGCAAAATTCAGTTTTTAACCTACCACTTAGTGGTTTCACTATTCATCAAAAATTGAAAGTTTTCAGAAAAATACCAAAAATTAGGCCTAAGCTATATTTGATATTAAGAACTCAAAAATGATTTCTATTTTACCAAATTCAAAACATATCAGTAGCATTAATTAATTTAAAAATTAATTCCCGTTGTCAAAACAAATAGTGTGTTCTTAAGAGATAATAACTATCAAAAGATTGACACTTGTTTATGTCTGGTTTAAATGTGAAATTACATCCAATGACCAACATTGTATTAAATTGTAAAAATATATTCTAAATATACTTTCAAACCACTCAAACTAATAATTTATCACTATTAATTATTTCGATTGAAAAAGTTGTTTTTAATTAAAATTTAACACTTTTCACTATTTATCAAAATATGAAAGTTATCCGAAAATCACCAAAATTTCACCCTAAGCTAATTTCGATATTACAAATCCAAAAATGAATTCCATTTTGAAAAATAAAATTAACAAAATTTCAAAAAGTGGTTATTACTATTCATAACGGCTAGTTTTAATAATATTTTAATAGCATATTGTTGTTTAGTGAAACTCGTTATTGCGTACTACACACACTTTCGAGGTAGGTCGCGATTTCGTGTAATGCAAGGCAAGTCAAGGATGCGTGTTGTGCAAGCTCCTTTTGGTGTAGCGTACAACATAAGACATTAGTGAAATTAAAAAGAATTTTTTCATAAAATCTTGGGCTGTTACATTCTACCCCCCTTAAAATGAATTTCGCCCTCAAAATTCGTCGGGGTTATAAATGGTTTGCTATTCAAAAGTTTCTTTAATAGAAACCCACATCGTAAAAAGGAATACCAAATCCAATATTTAAAAACTAATGTATGAAACGTAACGGTTACCCAAATAAACTAATCACTGGGTTTGCACAAAGGTGAAAATATGGATACAGAAGAAAAATCTAACCATCATGTTCTGATGGAGAGTGGTAGAGAACATGGCTATGGAAAATCCAACAATCACAAATCCATAAATTTGTCAAGATCTAAGGTACCATCTGATTAATCAGATATAAGATCACTAGGACAACATTTTTGGTTTTCAAGATCGTTTCCCTAAAGTTGAAGAATTTGAATTAGAATAAATACTTACTTTATTTTGGTACAATCTCACTGTTGTTCGTGCCTTGAACAATTTCCAATTCATCTCTTAAATAAATGAAGTTGAATTTGTTATTCATGAAGTGTTAGCAGATCATGTGATAAAATGACGGGTCATTCCATCTGTCTCAAACAAAAGGTTAGCACAAGTTATTAAATATACATAAGTCATTATATAGTGAGATTAATCATATATGGTTCTTAAAATGGACTTATACTTCATATATCATGCTGCATAATATAATAAAACTAGCTTCTACTAAATAGGGACTTCCAATAGGCTAGTGGTAGGTGATAAAGGCTAGTCGCACTTCAGTTGTGGGTTCGATTCCCACTGCCTTGTCCGACGTGATGGGCTGTCGCCCATCCTGCAGGTTGTTCTTTTTTTAAAACTACATTACTATAACATCAAATAAATAATATCAAAAAAAATTTCTATCCTTAACCAATACTAACTTATTGTTAACATAATACATTCCAATCTTTAGGCTTATCTAAAATACTTCGGACCAAGCTCATAGTATAAAGAAAATGATTACTTGAAATGTCACAGAACAATCACGTGAATGCCATCATTTATCCCCCATATATCATAAGATATATTTTGTTGGTAAAATTTCAAACATGTGAATACCTTAATCATGTATTCTCTTGAATAATGAATTCCCATTGAACCTTAGTGAAAACATGAATGCAGTTAAAAGTTAACACTTTCCACATACCAAAATCCTCAAAATTCTATATACTCAAACCATGATATCAGTTAGTCCTTATATCAATCATGAGCTCATGAATACAGTCAAAAATCTCATTATCCTCCTATCCCTTCATTATGCGCATATCATCTGTTTACCAAAAATTTCTCAATCACTTTTCATGGTTACCGGTACCATAAAATTATTTAAAACCACAATAGACCAAAACATAAATTTTCCAATATTACACGATACTATATACAACATTATTTTGGAATCCCATTACATAAACACTTAATCATTCCACCAAATCGTTGTCATATTCAACATCGCCAATAGTGATCGCATGTGACTTCCCTTTGTCCTTTGCCTTAAGTGGTTGCTAATGTTGATCATCACTAACCCTTGGATTAGGGAATTTATTAGAATAATGCCCCATTTCCTTGCACTTGAAGCATTGAAGTGTTGGTGGTGCGTTCTCTGCAGTGTTTTCTTTATTCACATCATTAGAAACCCTTTTTCCATTACCTCGACACTCAGCTTCTCGATGACCTTCTTTTCCACACATAAAACATTTTCTATTCCCTTTAAGACAATCTCCACCATGCTTCTTTCCACACTTTGAGCATAAGGAAAAATTCATCTTCTTTTCACCATTATTCTGAGATTTCTCCTTGAACTCCATCTTTCGTTTCTTGTCAAAACCATGAGATGGATATGTAACACCAACTTCCATTTCTACCTTGATAGCACAACGCACAATTTCTTCATAGCTACTGAAGTCTCCTATAGCTAATGCCCTTCGAAGACTTGGTTATAAGCCAATGAAAAATCGATCAACTTTTCTTTCACGTTGGATGATAATGCCAGATGCATACCTTGAAAGTCTTGTAAAATTCTCTTCGTATATACCAACAGATTCATCATCCTTTTTATTTAGTTCAAGAAACTTCTTCTCCATCTCTGTTCGAAGAATACGCGGGAAGTACTTATTGAAAAATAAGTTCTTGAACTCATCCCATTCCATGGACTCAATTTCATCTCTTGGCCTCGTATTCTTGATATGATTCCACCATTTATCAGCTTCACCTTCCAAACAATATACTGCTAAGATGACTTTATCATGTTCAGAACATTGAAGAACAGAAAATATCTTTTCAGTGGTACTGATCCATTGTTCAACAACAAGTGGATCAGAAGACCCACTGAAAGAAGGTGGACATTGCCTCATGAAGGACTCAATAGAATATTGTTCCCTTCTCTGCTCATTAAGAAGTCCAGAATGATTCATAGCTTGTGTAAGTATAGAAATATGAGTTTTCACTCCATCTCTGATAACATTTGTTTGTTCAGGAGGAAAATCATTGCATTGTCCATTGCATTGATCAACACGGTTCCTTCGGGTTCCAGCCATCGTCTAAAACCCAAAAACAATAGTGTGAGAGGCAAAAATCATGTTAGGGATAACAATATAATAAAGGGGGAGTACCTTCAATATCTAACCTCTTAGGTTTAATTCTATGATCGTTAGCTTAATTCTAGTACTATAACCTATATGCATACTTAACCTTAGGGACATCCCTAGACATACCTTAGAAATATCTCTAGGGATATCACTAACGTTTTCGCATCCTAGTTTCCAAAGGTTGACTAAACCTTTCCTCTAATACCAGCTGTAGAGACCTGAAGCCAGACGTACATTGAAATTACATTACATTTGCAGAATACTTAGTACATAACAAAAACACACACACAAGGATCATAATAGTTTAGTGTCTTTGGAAAATCGGAGTATAACATTCTAATCCTGGTGAAAGATCTTCGACATCTCCCATAAAGATATTCCTTTTTTTATACCTAAAACCTTTCTTTATATCATCGGGAAAAGAAAACATAAATGGGTGAGCTCAAATGCTCAGTAAGGGTAATCATAAGAAATATCAATCACATCATATTCATAAGCACATAACTTTTGGAAATCTTAACCTGTAAATGAGATCATAATTTCATAACCTGGGATAACTCATGGTAGTGAAATGTAATCACAATAATCATAACGTAAAACATTAAACTTTGTGGCATACACACATAATCATAGAGAATCATTTCTTGTTAGTCAAGAATCATTGCCAAGACTATCTTAGTGGACAAAGTCTCTTTCTGAACCGAGTCACCCTCGTTTCAGTCCTGTTTCACTGAACCGGTATAACCTACCATTCCAGCCATGTCTATCTCATGAGATATAAAATCATTACCCAAAGCATTGGGGGGAGATATAGGTCCCACCCATCTCATAATGATATCATTCTTATGTTCGCCACAAAATCATAAAACATACATCATTTCATAACCCATGTAATAAAAATTGGATTCTTAAACATCATGACATCATAAAACAATTCATATAAGATAAAGGAATTCATAAAAATAATTCCATCACAACATAGTCAAATCAATGTAATAATAGGGATAAACCATAACCCTTTATTATCTTAGATGGAAAACAATTTTGATAAAACACTTGAACTCCATTCCTGAGGAAAATATCGTTTCTACTTCAAAAACATTTTCCTTTCATAACATGTCATAAAATTTTAAATTAAAAGAAGTTGATTAAATATAAAAATGAAAACTTGCAAAGGAAGCTTCTTGGAAATAATGTTTTAAAATTCCATTCATTCCGTATAAGTTAAAAAAACATTCTTCTCGTACTTTTTTCGGAAAAGTCAAAAAGTGCCTCGTACGAAAGATGACAAAAGATTCCTTTCATATCTTTTACTAAAAACTCACCGATGGGTAAAATAGGATTTAAACAATTGTACGTGGATGGAAATAATATTACATCTCGAAGAAACATGGATGTGGATGATAAAATACACCCCAGTAAATGTCAAAGTAAAAACAATCTCGGATAAAAATGAGATTGTGATATTTCCTTTACCTTAGGTCCGATTTGCTTTGTACGTGTCCGAAGATCCTGTATAATGGTTTAAATAATGTTATTGACTTATTAAATAATCATACATATTGATATTATATCATATATGGTCATATTCTTAGCTTCTTATTAGTAATATTTCATGGTTACTTGTTACTCGGGTCTTTATTGCCTTTTGTTCTTATAAGTGTTTTGTCAAATAAATTCTTATTATTCTTTTAAGGTTATAGATATCTTATATCCATAATGGTATTAGTGTAACATATATCATATTTATTCATTCAATTCATTTATATAATTACTATGTAATGATGATCATGTAGAACGAGTCGCATCACATCATGGAGAAGGTATTCCGTACGTACGCACGGGCGAGGATATTGTTCCCATGATCGTGGAATTGTATTCAAGTGTATTTATTCTATTTCAGTATCAATATAACTTTATAATAATCATATATAGTTACTCATTACACCATTATACCCATCCTTGTAAGGTTATGGTGGAAAATAGATTACACCACGGCATGGAGACAGTATTCCGTACGTACGCACGCGCGGTGATTTCATTTTTCCGTAGGATGGATTGAAGGTGAATTAGGGTTGTTTCATATTTATAATAACATATAAGTATGTAATTAATGCTGATGTTATTACTTTATCAAGAAAAAACTAATGAAGAAGAAGTTGAAGAAGAACGAAATTGAAAAGATCGGTAATGTATATTACCTCTTCTTTGAAACGCCTCTTTGAATCCTCCACTTAGGGAACTAAGATTGGTCTTTGAAGAAGACCAGGACCTCTAGGATTATTCATAGGGAAGTGGAGAAGGGATTTTGGCAGGGTTTGGCCGAGCTTGAGTGCTCAAATTGGTGTGAGGAGGAGGGGGAGGAGGTTCTCTTTTATAAGGGACGAGAGGGGCACCTTAGAAATATCTCAAAATATTATTTTATATTAAAGTCAAAATCGGTTTATAATGGTTCCAAGGGGTCTTATTTCGAAGGTAAAGTGGGGATGGGTCGAAATCATATCAACCAATAGTATTTAGACAAGTTTAGGTTATTATTTTAACCTTATCAATTAGATTTATCTCTAAGTTAAATAATTTAACTTTTACCGTGTCTTTTTGTTTTCTTACACTATATGGTTAATACACTTACTATAACATGCCAAACGAACCCCAAGTTGTTTATTATTAATATATATATCCTTATATATGTCATTTTTCCGAACCTTATATTTTTAGGAATAAAATAACAATTAATAATATTTTATTTTATTTAAAAACTATTTTGTGTCATTTTTGTCACTATTTGATATATGATTTTTGTGAAAGTCATAACAGAATTATATGTTAGAACCACGTTGATAAAATAAACACTAATATATCATAGTAACCTATAAAATTATTTTAATTCATAAAAAGTCTCAAATTAAATTTATTTGGTCATTTATAACATCAATTATGTTAACATTTCCTTAAAAGGGAAATTACTACGTCATCGTTGTGTCATAAATAAATTAAATTATTTAAATTCTAAAAATTATAAGTAAAATATCATTATGTATGAAAGCTTTTTAGATTTCTAATGAATATTTATAATCGATTTTATCTTATGTATAAACCCATATTAAAAATATTTTAGTTATTAAACTTTGATTTTTACTAGTTTAACTATTCATCAAATAAAATAATATTAAATGTCATAATCTAATCCAAGTGCACCTAAATGGTCATATTATATTCGTAAGGTTGTTTTTGGTCGAATTACACTTATCCAATATAATTAGGACATGTGTTAGGATAATATTAATATCATATTTAACCTTAGTTACCATATTTACTATTAACCGCGGTAAAAAAGGTAAAAAGTTACTATTCACCAAAAAATTATTTTTTATCTCATTGAACCAAATTTTACTTACTGATATCAACCATGTCTGTCGTATTTTCGAAATTCCATTCACAGAAGCGGTGAAATTATGTTTTATGCAAAATTCAGTTTTTAACCTACCACTTAGCGGTTTCACTATTCATCAAAAATTGAATGTTTTCAGAAAAATACCAAAAATTAGGCCTAAGATATATTTGATATTAAGAACTCAAAAATGATTTCTATTTTACCAAATTCAAAACATATCAGTTGAATTAATTAATTTAAAAATTAATTTCTGTCGTCAAAACAAATAGCGTGTTCTTAAGAGATAATAACTATCAAAAAATTGACACTTGTTTATGTCTGGTTTAAATGTGAAATTACATCCAATGACCAAAATTGTATTAAATTGTAAAAATATATTCTAAATATACTTTCAAACCACTCAAACTAATAATTTATCACTATTAATTATTTCGATTGAAAAAATTGTTTTTAATTAAAATTTAGTACTTTTCACTATTCATCAAAATATGAAAGTTATCCGAAGATCACCAAAATTTCACCCTAAGATAATTTCGATATTACAAATCCAAAAATGAATTCCATTTTGAAAAATAAAATTTACAAAATTTCAAAAAGTGGTTATTACTATTCATAACGGCTAGTTTTAATAATATTTTAATAGCATATTGTTGTTTAGTGAAACTCATTATTGCGTACTACACACGCTTTCGAGGAATGTCGCGATTGTGTGTAATGCAAGGCAAGTCAAGGATGTGTGTTCTGCAAGATCCTTTTGGTGTAGCCTACAACACAAGACATTAGTGTAATTAAAAATTATTTTTTCATAAAATCTTGGGCTTTTACATTCTACCCCCCTTAAAATGAATTTCGCCCTCGAAATTTTTCGGGGTTATAAATGGTTTACTATTCAAAAGTTTCTTTAATAGAAACCCAAATCGTAAAAAGATTTACCAAAACCAATCCTTAAAAACTAAAGTATGAAACGTAACGGTTACCCAAATAAACTAATCACTGGGTTTCCACATAGATGAAAATATGGATATGGAAGAAAAATCTAACCATCATGTTCTAATGGAGAGTGGTAGAGAACATGGCTATGGAAAATCCAACAATCACAAATCCATAAATTTGTGATGATCTAAGGTACCATCTGATTAATCAGATATAAGAGCACTAGGACAACATTTTTAGTTTTCAAGATCGTTCCCTAAAGTTGAAAAATTTTAATTAGAATAAATACTTACATTATTTTGGTACAATCTCACTGTTTTCCGTGCCTTAAACAATTTCCACTTCATCTCTTAAATAAATGATGTTGAAGTTGTTATTCGTGAAGTGTTAGCAGATCATGTGATAAAATGACAGGTCATTCCATCTGTCTCAATCAAAAGGTTAGCAAAAGTTATTAAATATATATAAGTCATTCTATAGTGAGATTAATCATATATGGTTCCTAAAATGGACTTATACTTTATATATCATACTGCTTAATATAATAAAACTAGCTTCTACTAAACAGGGACTTCCTGTAGGCCAGTGGTAGGCGATAAAGGCCAGTCGCAATTCGGTTGTGGGTTCGATTCCCACAGCCTTGTCCGACGCGATGGGATGTCGCCCGTCCTAGAGGTTGTCATTTTTTTAAAACTACATTACTATAACATCACATAAATAATATCAAAAAAAGTTCTATCCTTAAACAATACTAACTTATGGTTAACATAATTCATTCCAATCTTTAGGCTTATCTAAAATACTTCGGTCCAAGCTCATAGTATAAAGAAAATGATTACTTGAAATGTCACAGAACAATCATGTGAATGCCATCATTTATCCCCCATATATCATAAGATATATTTTGTTGGTAAAATTACAAACATGTGAATACCTTAATCATGTATTCTCTTGAAGAATGAATACCCATTGAACCTTAGTGAAAACATGAATGCAGCTAAAAGTTAACACTTTCCACATACCAAAATCCTCAAAATTTTATATAATCAAACCATGATATCACTTAGTCCTTATATCAATCATGAGCTCATGAATACAATCAAACATCTCATTATCTTTTTATCACTTCATTATGTGCATATCATCTATTTACCAAAAATGTCTCTATCACTTTTCATGGTTACCGGTACCATAAAATTATTGAAAACCACAATAGACCAAAACATAAATATTCCAATATTACACGATACAATATAAAACATTATTTTGGAATCCCATTACATAAACACTTTATCATTCCACCACATCGTTGTCATATTCAACATCGCCAATAGTGATCGCATGTGACTTCCCATTGTCCTTGGCCTTAAGTGGATGCTCATGTTGATCATCACTAACCCTTGGATTGGGGCATTTATTAGCATAATGCCGCATTTCCTTGCACTTGAAGCATTGAAGTGTTGGTGGTGCGTTCTCTGCAGTGTTTGCTTTATTCACATCTTTAGAAACCCTTTTTCCATTACCTCGACACACAGCTGCTCGATGACCTTCTTTTCCACACTTAAAACATTTTCTATTCCCCTTAATACAATCTCCACCATGCTTCTTTCCACACTTTGAGAATAAGGAAACATAATCTTCTTTTCACCATTATTATTAGATTTCTCCTTGAACTCCATCTTTCGTTTCATGTCAAAACCATGAGATGGATATGTAACACCAACTTCCATTTCTACCTTGATAGCACAATGCACAATTTCTTCATAGCTACTGAAGTTTCTTATAGCTAATGCCCTTCGAAGACTTGGTTTTAAGCCACTGAAAAATCGATCAACTTTACTTTCAGGTTGGATGATAATGCCAGATGCATAACATGCAAGTCTAGTAAAATTCACTTCGTATATACCAACAGATTCATTATCCTTTTGCTTTAGTTCAAGAAACTCCTTCTCTATCTTTGTTCGAAGAATATGAGGAAAGTACTTATTGAAAAATAAGTTCATGAACTCGTCCCATTCCATGGACTCAATTTCATCTCTTGGCCTCGTATTCTTGATAAGATTCCACCATTGATCAGCTTCACCTTCCATACGATATACTGATAAGATGAATTTATCATGTTCAGAACATTGAAGAACTGAAAATATATTTTCAGTGGTACTGATCCATTGTTCAGCAACAAGTGGATCAGAAGACCCACTGAAAGAAGGTGGACGTTGCCGCATGAAGGACTCAATAGAATATTGTTCCCTTATATGCTCATTTGAAGTCCCGAATGATTCATAGCTTGTGTAAGTATTTCAATAAGATTTTGCACTCCATCTCCCATAACATTTGATTGTTCAGTAGGAAAATCATTGCATTGTCCATTGCATTGATCAACACGGTTCCTTCGGGTTCCAGCCATCGTCTAAAACCCAAAAAGAATAGTGTGAGAGGAAAAAATCATGCTAGGGAAAACAACATAATAAAGGGGGAGTACCTTAAATATCTAACATCTTAGGTTTAATTCTATGATCGTTATCTTAATTCTAGTAATATAAACTATATGTATACTTACCCTTAGGGACATCCCTAGACATACCTTAGAAATATCTCTAGGGATCTCACTAACATTTTTGCATCCTAGTTTCCAAAGGTTGACTAAACCTTTCCTCTGATACCAACTGTAGAGAGCCGAAGCCTGACGTACATTGACATTACATTACATTTGCGGAATACTTAGTACATAACAAAAACACACACACAAGGATCGTAATAGTGTAGTGTCTTTGGAAACTCGGAGTATAATCTTCTAATCCTAGTGAAAGATCTTCGACATCTTCCATAAAGATATTCCTTTTTTTATACCTAAAACCTTTCTTTATATACTGGGGAAAAGAAAACATAAAAGGGTGAGCTCAAATTCTCAGTAAGGGTAAACAAAAGAAATATCAATCACATCATATACATAAGCACATAACTTTTTAAAATCTTAACCTGTAAAAGAGATCATAATTTCATAACCTGGGATAACTCATGTCAGTGAAATGTAATCACAATAATCATAACTTAAAACATTAAACTTTTTGGCATACACACATAATCATAGAGAATCATTTCCTGTTAGTCAAGACTCATTTCCACAACTATCTTAGTGGACAAAGTCCCTTTCTGAACCGAGTCACCCTCGTTTCAGTCCTGTTTCACTGAACCGGTATAACCTACCATTCCATCCATGTCTATCTAATGAGATATAAAATATTTACCCAATGTATTGGAGGGAGATATAGGTCCCACCCATATCATAATGATACCATTCTTATGTGTGCCACAAAATCTTAAAACATACATCATTGCATAACCCATGTAATAAAAATGGGATTCTTAAACATCATGACATCATAAAACAATTCATATAAGATAAAAGAATTCATAAAAATAATTCCATCACAACATAATCAAATAAATGTAATAATAGGGATAAAACAGAACCCTTTATTATCATAGATGGAAAACAATTTTGATAAAACACTTGAACTCCATTATTGAGGAAAATATCCTTCCTACTTCAAAAACATTTTCCTTTCTTAACATGTCATACAATTTTAAACTAAAATGTAACAGCCCGAGATTTTATGAAAAATATTCTTTTTTATTTTACTAATTTCTTGTGTTATACGCTACACCAAAAGGAGCTTGCACAACACGCATCCTTGACTTGCCTTGCATTACACGCAATCACAACCTTCCTCGATAGCGTGTGTGGTACGTAATACTGAGTTTCACGAAACAATGATATGCTATTAAAATATTATTAAAACTAGCCGTTATGAATAGTAATAACCACTTTTTAAATTTTAGAAAATTTTAACTCTCAAAATGGACTTCATTTTTGGATTCGGAGTATCGAATTTAGCCTAAGGTGAAATTTTGGTACTTTTCAGATAACTTTCATATTCTGATGAATAGTGAAAATTACTAAATTATAATTAAAAACAACTTTTTTAATCGAAATAATTAATAGTGATAAATCATTAATTTGAGTGGTTTTAAAGTATATTTAGAATATATTTTTACAATTTAATACAATTTTGGTCATTGGATGTAATTTCACATTTAAACTAGACATAAACAAGTGTCAATCTTTTGATAGATATTGTTTCATAAAAACACGCTATTTGTTTTAACAGTGTGATTTAATTATAAAATTAATTAATGCAACTTTTATGTTATTAATTTGGTAAAATAGAATTCATTTTTGAATTCGGAATATGAAATATATCTTGGGATGAAATTTTGGCATTGTTCTGAAAAACAACAATTTTTGATGAATAGTGAAACTACTAAGTGGTAGTTAAAAAAACTGAATTTTTCAGAAAACGTAATTTTACCGCTTCTGTGAATGGAATTTCAAAAATCCGAGAGACACGGTTGATGTCAGTAAGTAAAATGTGGTTCAATGAGATGAAAATAATTTTTGGTGAATAGTAACTTTTTACTTTTTTTTACCGCGGTTAATAGTAAATAGGGTAACTAAGGGTAAATATGATATTAATATTACCCTAACACATAACCTAATTCTATTGGACAAGTGAAATTCGACCAAAATCAAACTTAGGAATAAAATATGACCATTTAGGCCCACTTGGATTAGATTAGGACATTTATTATTAATTTATTTAAAGAAGAGTTAAAATAGTTAAAATCAAAGTTTAATAAGTAAATCATTTTTAATATGGGGTTATACATAAGATAAATTCGATTGTAAATATTCATTAGAAAGCTGAAAAGATTTCCTACATGATGGTATTTTATTTGTAATTTTTGGACATCAAATAATATAATTTATTTATGACACAAAGATGATGCAGTAATTATCTTATTAATGAAATATTGACATAATTGATAATATAAATACCAAAATAAATGTAATTTGAGACTTTTTATGAATTCCACTAATTTTCTAGGTTACTATGATATATTAGTGTTGATTTAATCAACTTGGTTCTAACATATAATTCTGTTATAACTTTCACAAAAATCATATATCAAATAGTGTCAAAATTGACACAAAATAGTTTTTAAACCAAATATTATATTATTAATTGTTATTTTATTCCTAAAAATCTAAGGTTCGGCCAAATGACTTAGATAAGGATATATATATTAATAATAAACAATCTGGGGTTCGTTTGGCATGTTATAGTAAGTGTATTAACCATATAGTGAAAGAAAACAAAAAGACATGGTAAAAGTTAAATTAATTAACTTAGAATTAAATCTAATTGATAAGGTTAAAATAATACCCTAAACTTGTCTAAATCCTATTGGTTGATAGGATTTCTACCCATCCCCACTTTAGCTTCGAAATAAGACCCTTTGGAACCATTATAAAACGATTTTGACTTTAATATAAAATAATATTTTGAGATATTCCTAAGGTGCCCCTCTCCTCCCTTATAAAAGGGCACCTCCTCCCCCTCCTCCTCACACCAAATTGAGCACTCAAGCTCGGCCAACCCCTGACATTTTATCCTCTCCAATTCCCTAGAATAATCCTAGAGGTCCTGGTCTTCTCCAAAGACCAATCTTAGTTCCTTAAGTGGAGGATTCAAAGAGGCGTTCCAAAGAAGAGGTAATATCCATTACCGATCTTTTCAATTTCTTTCTTCTTCAACTTCTTCTTCTTTAGTTGTTTCATGATGAAGTAATAACATCAGTATTACTTACATACTGATATGTTATTATAAATATGAAACAACCCTAATTCACCTTCTATCCATCCTACGGAAAAATGAAATCACCGCGCGTGCGTACGTACGGAATACCGTCTCCACGCCGTGGTGTAATCTATGTTTCCACCATCACTTTACAAGGATGGGTATAATGGTGTAATGAGTAACTATTTATGATTATTATAAAGTAATATTGATACTGAAATAATATATATATACTCCAATACATTTCCACGATCATAGGAACGATATCATCACTCGTGCGTACGTACGGAATACCGTCTCCACGATGTGATGTGACTCGTTCTACATGATCATCATTACATAGTAATTATATAAATGAATTGAATGAATAAATATGATATATGTTACACTAATACCATTCTGGATATAAGGTATCTATAACCTTGAAATAAGAATAAGAATTTATTCAGCAAAACACGCGTAAGAACAAAAGGCAATAAAGACCCGAGTAACAAGTAACAATGAAATATTACTAACAAGAAGCTAAGAATATGACCATATATGATATCATATCAATATGTATGATTCTGGAATAAGTCAATAACATTATTTAGACCATCATACAGGAGCTTCGGACACATACAAGTCAAATTGGACCTAAGGTAAGGGAAATATCACAATCTCATTTTTATCCGAGATTGTTTATTCGTAAGTACTACTGGGGTGTATTTTATCATCCACATCCATGTTTCATCAATATGTAATATTATTTCCTTCCACCTAAAATTTTTTTAAATCCATTTTTACCATTAGGTGAGTTTTTAGTAATATGTATGAAAGGAATCTTTTGTCGTTTTTCGTACTAGGTACATTTTGACTTTTCCGACAAAAGTACGAAGAATGTTTTTTTAACTTATACGGCATGAATGGATTTTTAAAACATTATTTCCAAGAAGCTTCCTTTACAAGTTTTCAAGTTTATTTTTAATCAACTTATTTTATTTTAATGTTGTATGACATGTTATGAAAGGAAAAATGTTTTTGACGAAGAAAGGATATTTTCCTCAAGAATGGAGTACAAGTGTTTTATCAAAATTATTTTCCATCTAAGATAATAAAGGGTTCTGTTTTTATCCCTTTTATTACATTGATTTGATCATGTTGTGATGGAATTATTTTTATGACTTCCTTTATCTAATATGAATTTATTTATGATGTCATGATGTTTCAAGAATCTCATTTTTGTTACATGTGTTATGTGATGATGTATGTTTTATGATTATGTGGCACACATAAGAAAGGATTCATTATAAGATGGGTGGGACCTATATCTCCCTCCAATGCATTGGGTAAAGATTTTATATCTCATGAGATAGACATGGCTGGAACGGAAGGTTATTTCGGTTCAGTGAAACAGGACTGGAACGAGGGTGACTTGGTTCAGAAAGGGACTTTGTCCACTAAGATAGTCTTGGCAATGAGTCATGACTAACAAGAAATGATTTTCTATGATTATGTGTGCATGCCACAAAGTTTCATGTTTCATGTTATGATTATGGGGATCTCATTTTCACTTCTATGATTTATCCAATGTTATGATATTATGAGCTCTTTTGCAGGTTAAGATTTCCAAAAGCTACGTTCTTATGTATATGATGTGATTGATATTTCTTTTGTTTACCCTTATTGAGCATTTGAGCTCACCCTTTTTTGTTTTTCTTTCCCCAGGATATAAAGAAAGGTTTTAGGTAAAAAAAAGGGAAGATCTTTATGGGAGATATTGAAGATCTTTCACCACGTTTAGAAGATTACGTTCCGAGTTTCCAAAGACACTAAACTATTATGATCCTTGTGTGTGTGTTTTTGTTATGTACTAAGTATTCCGCAAATGTAATGTAATGTCCATGTACGATAAGCTTCGGGTCTCTACAGTTGGTATCAGAGGAAAGGTTTAGTCAACCTTTGGAAACTAGGATTCGAAAACATTAGTGAGATCCCTAGAGATATTTCTAAGGTATGTCTAGGGATGTCCCTAGGGATAAGTATACGTATAGGTTATAGTAATAGAATTACGCTAACGATCATAGAATTAAACCTAAGATGTTGGATATTGAAGGTACTCCCCCTTTATTATGTTGTTTTCCCTAGCATGATTTTTGCCTCTCACACTATTCTATTTGGGTTTTAGACGATGGCTGGAACCCGAAGGAACCGTGTTGATCAATGCAATGGACAATGCAATGATTGCCCTCCTGAACAAACAAATGTTATGGGAGATGGAGTGAAAAATTTTATTGCTATACTTACACAAGCTATGAATCATTCTGGACTTCCAAATGAGCAGATAAGGGAACAATATTCTATTGAGTCCTTCATGAGGCAACACCCACCTTCTTTCAGTGGGTCTTCTGATCCACTTGTGGCTGAACAATGGATCAGTACTACTGAAAAGATATTTTCAGTTCTTCAATGTTCTGAACATGATAAAGTCATCTTAGCAGTATATCGTTTGGAAGGTGAAGCTGATCAATGGTGGAATCTTATTAAGAATACGAGGCAAAGGGATGAAATTGAGTCTATGGAATGGGACGAGTTCAAGAACTTATTTTTCAATAAGTACTTCCCTCGTATTCTCCGAACAAAGATGGAGAAAGAGTTCCTTGAACTGAAGCAAAGGGATGATGAATCTGTTAGTCCCTATGAGGCAAATTTTACAAGACTTGCAAGGTACGCTTCTGGTATTATTATCCAACCTGAGAGTAAGATCGATCGATTCTTTAGTGGCTTAAAACCAAGTCTTCAATGGGCGTTAGCCATAAGGGACTTCAATAGCTACGAGGAAATCGTTCGATGTGCTCTCAAAGTCGAGATGGAGATTGGAGTAACCCATCAGTCACATGGGTTTGATAAGAAGAGGAAGATGGAATTCAAAGGAAACTCTAAAGAGCACACTGAAAAGAAGATGAACTTTCCCTTATGCTCAAAGTGTGGAAAGAAACATGGAGGGAGTTGTCTTAAAGGGACAAGTAAATGTTTTAAGTGTGGAAAAGAAGGTCATCGAGCAGTTGAGTGTCGAAGTAATGGAAAAAGGGTTTCTAATGATGTGAATAAAGCAAACACTGCAGAGAACACACCGCCAACACTTCAATGCTTCAAGTGCAAGGAAATGGGGCATTATGCTAATAATTGCCCTAATCCAAGGGTTAGTGATGATCAACATGAGCAACCACCGAAGGCAAAGGACAAAGGGAAATCACATGCGATCACTATTGGCAATGTTGAATATGACAACGATGTGGTGGAATGATTAAGTGTTTATGTAATGGGATTCCAAAATAATGTTGTATCATTGAGTATTGCAATATTTATTGATGTGGTATTCAAAGTGATTGAAATATTTTTTGGAAATAAGATGATATGCGCATAATGAAGACGAGAAAATGAAATGTTTAATAGTATTCATGAGCTCATGATTGATATAAGGACTATGTGATATCATGGTTTGAGTATATAGAATTTTGAGGATTTTGGTAACTTTTAACTGCACTCATGTTTTCACTAAGGTATTCAAGAGAATACACGATTAAGGACTTTGAATGTTTGGAATGTGACCAACAAGACATATCTTATGATATGTGGGGATCAACGACAGTATTAAATCTCTGGTAATCGTTGTCACTATATTATGAGAGTGGACTGCAGTATTATGTATAAGCCTAAAGATTAGACTGGATTATGTTGGACATAAGTTAGTATTGTTTAAGGATAGAAGATTTTCGATATTATGGATGGGATGTTATAGTAACGTAGTTTTAGAAAAAGGGACAACCTGCAGGACAGGCGACAGCCCATCGCTTCGGACAAGGCTGTAGGAATCGAAACCACAACCGAAGTGCGACTGGCCTTTATCGCCTACCACTAGCCTACAGCAAGTCCCTGTTTAGTAGAAACTAGTTTTATTATATTAAGCAGTATGATATATGACGTATAAGTCCATTTTAGGAACTATATGTGATTAATCTCACTATAGAATGACTTATGTATATTTAATAACTTTTTCTAACCTTTTGTTTGAGACAGATGGAATGACCCATCATTCTATCACATAATCTGCTAACACTTCACAAATAACAAATTCAACATCATTTATTTAAGAGATGAAGTAGAAATTGTTCAAGGCACGAACAAAAGTGAGATTGTACCAAAATAAAGTAAGTATTTATTATAAGAAAATTTTCAATTTTAGGGAAATGATCTTGAAAACCAAAAATGTTGTCCTAGTGATCTTATACCTGATGAATCAGATGGTACCTTATATCATCACAAATCTATGGATTTGTGATTACTTGCTTTTCCATAGCCATGTTCTCTACCACTCTCCATCAGAACATGATGGTTAGATTTCTCTTCCATATCGATATTTTCACCTATGTGGAAACCCAGTGATTAGTTTATTTGGGTAATCGTTACATTTCATACTTTAGTTTTTAAAGCCAAGTTTTGGTATTCCCTTTTACGATGTGGGTTTCTATTAAAAAAACTTTCGAATAGTAAACCATTTATAACCCCGACGAATTTCGAGGGCGAAATTCATTTTAAGGGGTGTAGAATGTAACAGCCCGAGATTTTATGAAAAATATTCTTTTTTATTTTACTAATGTCTTGTGTTATACGCTACACCAAAAGGAGCTTGCACAACACGCATCCTTGACTTGCCTTGCATTACACGCAATCGCAACCTTCCTCGATAGCGTGTGTGGTACGTAATACTGAGTTTCACGAAACAATGATATGCTATTAAAATATTATTAAAACTAGCCGTTATGAATAGTAATAACCACTTTTTAAATTTTAGAAATTTTAACTCTCAAAATGGACTTCATTTTTGGATTCGGAGTATCGAATTTAGCCTAAGGTGAAATTTTGGTACTTTTCGGATAACTTTCATATTCTGATTAATAGTGAAAATTACTAAATTATAATTAAAAACAACTTTTTTAATTGAAATAATTAATAGTGATAAATCATTAATTTGAGTGGTTTTAAAGTATATTTAGAATATATTTTTACAATTTAATACAATTTTGGTCATTGGATGTAATTTCACATTTAAACTAGACATAAACAAGTGTCAATCTTTTGATAGATATTGTTTCTTAAAAACACGCTATTTGTTTTAACAGCGGGATTTAATTAAAAAATTAATTAATGAAACTTTTATGTTATTAATTTGGTAATATAGACTTCATTTTTGAATTCGGAATATGAAATATAGCTTGGGATGAAATTTTGGCATTGTTCTGAAAAACAACAATTTTTGATGAATAGTGAAACTACTAAGTGGTAGTTAAAAAAACTGAATTTTTCATAAAACTTAATTTTACCGCTTCTGTGAATGAAATTTCAAAAATCCGAGAGACACGGTTGATGTCAGTAAGTAAAATGTGGTTCAATGAGATGAAAATAATTTTTGGTGAATAGTAACTTTTTACTTTTTTTTACCGCGGTTAATAGTAAATAGGGTAACTAAGGGTAAATATGATATTAATATTACCCTAACACATGTCCTAATTCTATTGGACAAGTGTAATTCGTCCAAAAACAATCTTAGGAATAAAATATGACCATTTAGGCCCACTTGGATTAGATTAGGACATTTATTATTAATTTATTTAAAGAAGGGTTAAAATAGTTAAAATCAAAGTTTAATAAGTAAATCATTTTTAATATGGAGTTATACATAATATAAATTCGATTGTAAATATTCATTAGACAGCTAAAGAGAGTTCCTACATGATGGTATTTTATTTGTAATTTTTAGACATCAAATAATATAATTTATTTATGACACAAAGATGATGCAGTAATTATCTTATTAATGAAATATTGACATAATTGATAATATAAATACCAAAATAAATGTAATTTGAGACTTTTTATGAATTCCACTAATTTTCTAGGTTACTATGATATATTAGTGTTGATTTAATCAACTTGGTTCGAACATATAATTCTGTTATGACTTTCACAAAAATCATATATCAAATAGTGTCAAAATTGACACAAAATAGTTTTTAAATCAAATATTATATTATTAATTGTTATTTTATTCCTAAAAATATAAGGTTCGGCCAAATGACTTAGATAAGGATATATATATTAATAATAAACAATTTGGGGTTCTTTTGGCATGTTATAGTAAGTGTATTAACCATATAGTGAAAGAAAACAAAAAGACACGGTAAAAGTTAAATTAATTAACTTAGAGTTAAATCTAATTGATAAGGTTAAAATAATATCCTAAACTTGTCTAAATCATATTGGTTGATAGTATTTCGACCCATCCCCACTTTATCTTCGAAATAAAACCCTTTGGAACCATTATAAACCGATTTTGACTTTAATATAAAATAATATTTTGAGATATTCCTAAGGTGCCCCTCTCCTCCCTTATAAAAGGGCACCTCCTCCCCCTCCTCCTCACACCAAATTGAGCACTCAAGCTCGGCCAAACCCTGCCATTTTCTCCTATACACTTCCCTAGAATAATCCTAGAGGTCCTGGTCTTCTCCAAAGACCAATCTTAGTTCCTTAAGTGGAGGATTCAAAGAGGCGTTCCAAAGAAGAGGTAATATCCATTACCGATCTTTTCAATTTATTTCTTCTTCAACTTATTCTTCTTTAGTTGTTTCATGATGAAGTAATAACATAAGTATTACTTACATACTGATATGTTATTATAAATATGAAACAACCCTAATTCACCTTCTATCCATCCTACGGAAAAATGAAAACACCGCGCGTGCGTACGTACGGAATACCGTCTCCACGCCGTGGTGTAATCTATTTTTCCACCATCACTTTACAAGGATGGGTATAATGGTGTAATGAGTAACTATTTATGATTATTATAAAGTAATATTGATACTGAAATAATATATATATACTCCAATACATTTCCACGATCATAGGAACGATATCATCACTCGTGCGTACGTACGGAATACCGTCTCCACGATGTGATGTGACTCGTTCTACATGATCATCATTACATAGTAATTATATAAATGAATTGAATGAATAAATATGATATATGTTACACTAATACCATTCTGGATATAAGGTATCTATAACCTTGAAATAAGAATATGAATTTATTCGGCAAAACACGCGTAAGAACAAAAGGCAATAAAGACCCGAGTAACAAGTAACAATGAAATATTACTAACAAAAAGCTAAGAATATGACCATATATGATATCATATCAATATGTATGATTCTGGAATAAGTCAATAACATTATTTAAACCATTATACAGGAGCTTCGGACACATACAAGGCAAATTGGACCTAAGGTAAGGGAAATATCACAATCTCATTTTTATCCGAGATTGTTTATTCGTAAGTACTACTGGGGTGTATTTTATCATCCACATCCATGTTTCATCAATATGTGATATTATTTCCTTCCACCTAAAATTGTTTAAATCCATTTTTACCCTTAGGTGAGTTTTTAGTAATATGTATGAAAGGAATCTTTTGTCGTTTTTCGTACGAGATACATTTTGACTTTTCCGACAAAAGTACGAAGAATGTTTTTTTTAACTTATACGGCATGAATGGATTTTTAAAACATTATTTCCAAGAAGCTTCCTTTACAAGTTTTCAAGTTTATTTTTAATCAACTTCTTTTATTTTAAAGTTTTATGACATGTTATGAAAGGAAAAATGTTTTTGATGAAGAAAGGATATTTTCCTCAAGAATGGAGTTCAAGTGTTTTATCAAAATTATTTTCCATCTAAGATAATAAAGGCTTCTGTTTTTATCCCTATTATTACATTGATTTGATCATGTTGTGATGGAATTATTTTTATGAATTCCTTTATCTTATATGAATTTATTTATGATGTCATGATGTTTCAAGAATCTCATTTTTGTTACATGTGTTATGTGATGATGTATGTTTTATGATTATGTGGCACACATAAGAAAGGATTCATTATAAGATGGGTGGGACCTATATCTCCCTCCAATGCATTGGGTAAAGATTTTATATCTCATGAGATAGACATGGCTGGAACGGAAGGTTATTTCGGTTCAGTGAAACAGGACTGGAACGAGGGTGACTCGGTTCAGAAAGGGACTTTGTCCACTAAGATAGTCTTGGCAATGAGTCATGACTAACAAGAAATGATTTTCTATGATTATGTGTGCATGCCACAAAGTTTCATGTTTCATGTTATGATTATGGGGATCTCATTTTCACTTCTATGATTTATCCCATGTTATGATATTATGAGCTCTTTTGCAGGTTAAGATTTCCAAAAGCTACGTTCTTATGTATATGATGTGATTGATATTTCTTTTGTTTACCCTTACTGAGTATTTGAGCTCACCCTTTTTTGTTTTTCTTTCCCCAGGATATAAAGAAAGGTTTTAGGTAAAAAAAAGGGAAGATCTTTATGGGAGATATTGAAGATCTTTCACCACGTTTAGAAGATTACGTTCCGAGTTTCCAAAGACACTAAACTATTACGATCCTTGTGTGTGTGTTTTTGTTATGTACTAAGTATTCCGAAAATGTAATGTAATGTCCATGTACGATAAGCATCGGGTCTCTACATAAAATAAGTTGATTAAAAATAAAATTGAAAACTTGTAAATGAAGCTTCTTGGAAATAATTTTTTAAAAATCCATTCATGCCATATAAGTTAAAGAAAACATTCATCTCGTACTTTTTTCGGAAAAGTCAAAAAGTACCTCGTACGAAAGACGACAATAGATTCCTTTCATATTTTTTACTAAAAACTCACCGAAGGGTAAAATTGGATTTAAAAAATTGTACGTGGATGGAAATAATATTACATATCGAAGAAACATGGATGTGGATAATAAAATACACCCCAGTAAATGTCAAAGTAAAAATAATCTCGGATAAAAATGAGATTGTGATATTTCCCTAACCTTAGGTCTGATTTTCTTTGTACGTGTCCGAAGCTCCTGTATAATGGTTTAAATAATGTTATTGACTTATTCCAGAATCATACATATTTATATGATATCATATATGGTCATATTCTTAGCTTCTTATTAGTAATATTTCATTGTTACTTGTTACTCGGGTCTTTATTGCCTTTTGTTCTTATACGTGTTTTGCCGAATAAATTCTTATTAATCTTTTAAGGTTATAGATACCTAATATACAGAATGGTATTAGTGTAACTTATATCATATTTATTCATTAAATGCATTTATATAATTACTATGTAATGATGATCATGTAGAACGAGTCGCATCACATCGTGGAGAAGGTATTCCGTACGTACGCACGAGCGATGATATTGTTCCCATGATCGTGGAATTGTATTCAAGTGTATTTATACTATTTCAGTATCAATATCATTTTATAATAATCATATATAGTTAATCATTACACCATTATACCCATCATTGTAAGGTGATGGTGGAAAATAGATTACACCACGGCGTGGAGACGGTATTCCGTACGTACACACGCGCGGTGATTTCATTTTTCCGTAGGATGGATAGAAAGTGAATAAGGGTTGTATCATATTTATAATAACATATCAATATGTAAGTAATACTAATGTTATTACTTTATCATGAAACAACTAAAGAAGAAGAAGTTGAAGAAGAAAGAAATTTAAAAGATCGGTAATGGATATTACCTCTTCTTTGAAACGCCTCTTTGAATCCTCCACTTAGGGAACTAAGATTGGTCTTTGAAGAAGACCAGGACCTCTAGGATTATTCTAGAGAAGTGGATAAGGGATTTTGGCATGGGATGGCCGAACATTAGTGCTCAAATTGGTGTGAGGAGTAGGGGGAGGATGTGCCCTTTTATAAAGGAGGAGAGGGGCACCTTAGGAATATCTCATAATATTATTTTATATTAAAGTCAAAATAGGTTTATAATCGTTCCAAAGGGTCTTATTTAGAAGGTAAAGTGGGTATGGGTCGATATACTATCAACCAATAGGATTTAGACATGTTTAGGTTATTATTTTAACCTTATCAATTAGATTTAACTCTAAGTTAAATAATTTAACTTTTACCGTGTCTTTTTGTTTTCTTACACAATATGACTAATACACTTACTATAACATGCCAAACGAACCCCAAGTTGTTTATTATTAATATATATCTTTATCTAAGTCATTTAGCCGAACCTTAGATTTTTATGAATAAAATAACAATTAATAATATAATATTTGATTTAAAAACTATTTTGTGTCAATTTTGTCACTATTTGATATATGATTTTTTTGAAAGTAAAAACAGAATTATATGCTCGAAACAAGTTTATTAAATCAACACTAATATATAATATTAACCTAGAAAATTATTGGAATTCATAAAAAGTGTAAAATTAAATTTATTTGGGCATTTATAACATCAATTATGTTAACATTTCCTTAAAAGGGTAATTACTGCATCATTGTTGTGTCATAAATAAATTAATTTATTTAAAGTCTAAAAATTATAAATAAAATATCATTATGTAGAAAACGTTTTATCTTTCTAATGAATATTTATAATCGAATTTATCTTATGTATAAACCCATATTAAAAATGGTTTAGTTATTAAACTTTGATTTTTACTATTTTAACTATTCATCAAATAAAATAATATTAAATGTCATAATCTAATCCAAGTGGACCCAAATGGTCATATTATATTCATAAGGTTGTTTCCGGTCGAATTAAACTTATCCAATAGAATTAGGAAATGTGTTAGGGTAATAGTAATATCATATTTACCCTTAATTACCCTATTTACTATTAACCACGGTAAAAAAGGTAAAAAGTTACTATTCACCAAAAAATTATTTTTATCTCATTGAACCACATTTTACTTACTGATATCAACAGTGTCTATCAGATTTTAGAAATTCAATTCACAGATGCGGTAAAATTAAGTTTTATTCAAAATTCAGTTTTTAACCTACCACTTAGTGGTTTCACTATTCATCAAAAATTAAATGTTTTCAGAAAAATACGAAAAATTATGCGTAAGTTATATTTGATATTATGAACTCAAAAATGATTTCAATTTTACCAAATTCAAAACATATCAGTTGCATTAATTAATTTGAAAATTAATTTTCGTCCTCAAAACAAATAGCGTGTTCTTAAGAGATAATAACTATCAAAAGATTGACACTTGTTTATGTCTGGTTTAAATGTGAAATTACATCCAATGACCAACATTGTATTAAATTGTAAAAATGTATTCTAAATATAATTTCAAACCACTCAAACTAATAATTTATCACTATTAATTATTTCGATTGAATAAGTTGTTTTTAGTTAAAATTTAGTACTTTTCACTATTCATCAAAATATGAAAGTTATCCGAAAATCACCAAAATTTTACCCTAAGCTAATTTGGATATTACAAATCCAAAAATGAATTCCATTTTGAAAAATAAAATTAACAAAATTTAAAAAATTGGTTATTACTATTCATAACGGCTAGTTTTAATAATATTTTAATAGCATATTGTTGTTTAGTGAAGCTCGTTATTGCAACTACACACGCTTTCGAGGAAGGTCGCGATTGCGTGTAATGCATGGAAAGTCAAGGATGCATTTTGTGCAAGCTCTTTTTGGTGTAGCGTACAACACAAGAAATTAGTGTAATTAAAAAGAATTTTTTCATAAAATCTTGGTCTGTTACAATAATGATGTTGGTATATATGAAAAACATCATTTCAAAATAATTATTGAATAATTTCACCTAAGAAAGGATCTATAATATAATGGTTTCACACAAAGGTTATATTTCTTCAAAATGATTACATATGTGACGTGACTTTCCCAGATGCAAATTAATAGGTTCCCTGAGCCTGGTTGTCCATAGGGACTCAAGATCATCTCCCCAACTACAAGATTCTACTGACTAGTAGTGAGGGACTAGGGTGTATTGGTGGGAAACTATTCACTCATTAAATGATTGTAGGATATTAGATAAATATAAATATAGTTAAATCATGGATGAAATAGAAGTAAATTGAGGATGTAGAAAAATTAAATGATAAACAAGGACAACTGTAACAGAAATAACTAGAATCACTAATGATGATATGGCATGTCACTATAATACTAGAAATAATAGATACATGACAGTAGACATAACTTCTTCAACAAAGTTATAATAAGAATCAATGAATATAAAATGTATCAGGTGCCCCTGCTTTGTCATCTACTTTCAATATCCATTCCAGACATCTAACAATTAAGGGGTTTAAGCCATATAATTCCAGTAGTCAAATCATGAATTCATGTAATCTACCTAGGGAACTAAACCAAAATCATAATGGGTGTGGGATAAATCACAATGGGACACCACCTATGGTGTCTAGAACATCATGTCTGTATAATGGAAATGTAATAGTGTGAACGAAAGTAAATTTAAAGTAAAGCAGTACAGTGTAACAAAATTCCAATTTACCCACATTAGCAACTAGTTGGTGTACGAACATGTAACAAATTCATTAATCAATAGTTATTTAATATAAAAATATTACATATGTTAGAGTTAGTGAATGTTCTAAAATGAATCATAAAAACTTGTAATGATATATAATAATGAAGTTACATGGTAAAAATGAAGGAAACATAGACCTCAAGGGTCACCAACTCAGTAATAATTGTACCCTCGCTATGGGTAAGAGTGTAATCTGCAGAGTGTAGTTCAAGTTATTACTCAATTAAAATCCTACCTTGTATAAGGGGTTCATCCAAGGTAAAATGGTGCTACAAAATGACTGGGCCCTATGGGCTGTAACCATGGAAATTACATGCCAATGCTAGATCCAGGGAGTGTATCGAAGGCATCCTTTAACACTATATGAGGGATCCAACATTTTTTTAGTTGGAATCAAATAATATATATGTATAAGGATCTATGGTGGTCTCAACATACACAATCTACTTCCTTGAATAAGGATGGGGATCACATGATCTCAAAGCATTCCCTAATAAGAATCCATGATGATCTCAAGGTAAGAAACTCATATTTGATTATGAAGTTATATATATAAATTCAATTTATTAAAGACTTTAATTTCAGTAGTTTGAATATGAAAAGTAGCATGAATCCTTTTAATCAAGTGATAATTAATTAATAAGTCCATATGATTTAATCTGTCTCTTTAATTGGTTTGATAAGGAAAATTATCATGAAACAATTATTTATTCTATTATATTCATATTCAATCATTATGTTTCATTACCCTACCTTCCATAAATGTGTTAAACGGTTCTATGGACATGAATGATATTATTTTTTTACATTTAATCTGATCATATCATGTAAAATTTATACTTTCCAGTTTCTATTTTACATAATAATATTAATCAAATCACCTACCTTTGGAGAGTTAATTAGTTAGAATGCATTGTACATTTCATTATGAAATTTAAAATTTAAATTAATACATTTAATAATGAAAATATCATCCCTATAAGGATTAATATACAAAACACCTGAATGGTGGTTAAAATCAGTCAAAATATAAAAACACAATTATGACATAAAAAATTACATTGGATAGATAGAGTTGTGGGAGTAAACATAAAAAACTAATCACATATTTTTAAATATCATAAAAATGTTGTTCTAATAATTATAATCATGGCATAAAAAATCCATAAAATATACCGGATGAAATCAGAGGGCCCCACACATAATTTAATAAATGAATGAATTTGAGGGTTGAGTTGTAAACAACAATCCTTAGGGCCATATAAATCCCTTCCTCTAATATCAGCCCACAATTTGTTTAATAACAATGTACGTCAAAGAAAAAGGATAAAACACTCAGACCTCGATAAAAAGTTCAATATCAAGAGAGGAATAAAATAGATAAAAATGATTCGAATACATTCCGTTGTGAAAAAAATATAATAAATAGAAGCTCGATCAAATCCAATATAAAGGAGATCATCCAATACCAACCATATTCCTTCAAAGGGATTATAAATGAAAGAAAAATTTGTTAATATCATGTGAATTCATGTTAAAGAATACGAGGGTGGATAAATTAGATCATTAACAGAAAAATGGTAAATTTTTCCATAAAATAGCCTGCATAGTGTTCTTCCACATGAGTTGACAAAATGTGAATTAACCACATAAGAGTATTTTGGTAAGAGGGTCACTAACATAAATATGCATCATGGTTAGGGAATCTACGCACCCACAATGTGGTAAGGTTGTATCCAAAAATTCATCACCAACATGGTTTAATCTAACCATGCAACATTACTGCACAATTTACTATAAACCGTGTACCACGACTACTTCTCCTAAAATGCAGTGTTCCTAGCTCCTAACAAGCCCCAAACACCCTCGAAACAATCAATAACTAATTCAAAATCCATTTTAGGAAAAAAAAATAAGAAAAAATTTAATGGATCCAAACATGAGTAAAAACTCATGTTCTTATAGTGTTCTCCTCTAAAAAGAACTCATCCCTGAGTTCAGGTTCCAAGGGTTGAGGTACCCTTTTTGAGAATGACTCTAGCCACTAAGAACACACATCCACATCCATATCCCATGTATTCTCCTACTAATTGACATGGTTCCATATCACCCAAGATATATTGATAGAACAACCTCAAAGAGTCTTCATGATCTGGTCAATGATCAATACATGATACTCCTTAAAGGATGCATCAGCATCTAACTCATCCTAGTTTGTCTCCAATGTTGGATATGGGTCAATAGGATATTGTCCAAGTTGCGATATATATATGATTTATTTCATAGCATGATACCCTTGAGGTATTATAAACTGATAGGTTACCATTCAAACTATCTATAAATTATCAAAAATTATTTCATAATAAGTTGAAAGATCCCTTTCTCCTATAACGGTCTATGCTCTATCCATGGAAATACATGTATGAAAAATGATCCCCAAAATCTAACTCTTGATTTCATCGATAGTAATTCAAAAATTCTATTTTCAATAATAAGTAGTATCCATTATCTGCCTACTCAGCTAAATGTACTCTCATGTATCTTGAACTAGACAATGACCTTGTAAGGCCACCTCACCTACATCAATCCAGAACTGTGGTGAACGATATGAAAAATAATATAAGGATTCAAAATAACCATTCTCAGTTGTCTCCTAAATGATATTGTTGTAGAAGAACTCAACTAGAGGGATTTTATTATCACAAGAACCGCTGAAATCTAGTACACATGCTCAGAGAATATACACTATAACTGGTATCATCCACTACAATTATCCATCAGTCTGAGGGGTAAATGATGTGCATAGAAGAAAAATTGTTCATGTAGCCTTGTTCAATACCTTCAAACATTATTAGATTAAATGATAATTCCAACCTAAAATGACAGAACAACAAACCCCATGTGTTCATATTAACTCAAGGACATAAAATCTTATCATCTCATTGACTAAAACTGTTTTCAGAATTTGTATGAAGTGACACTCGATCACCGATATTTCAATGAATACCCATATAGTTTCACAACCAATAAGAGATATATAAAAAATGAGTATAAATTCCTAGTACACATATTTCTAATTCCATCTCATTAATCAAAGTGGTTGTAAAAAACTTGCTTGTATATGGTGCTCTAACTTCACATACTAATAGGTGGAACAGCTAGTTATAATCATTCAACTTGATATTAAATCCTAGGACACCAATATTTGTGTTTCATATCTCAATACTTATTGGAGATTCCTAGATGAACTACCAACTAAGAAAAGTGATACTCATGCATCAACTCCTCTCTCGTATCTATAGGGTCCGAGACACGTCCATGATTATGGAAGATGAGATCTCTTTTCCTAGACCAATCCATAAGTGGGTGCTATCCTGATGTTCTCTAACCGAGAACCAATACATTATAATTTAAAAATTGTCTTATCTTAACACTGTCAAGGAGGGAATATATAAATCCCAAATTTGAGAGAAAATTCAAATCATGAAAATCATGAAACTCTATATGAATCTTAAGTAAAAGGTCCATTAATACACATTAATCATTGTCTTCTCATACAAACTATGTATAAATTTTATGACTAAGTTCATCTTCAACAAATTTCCCTTCACAGATATACAAGCAAGATAATGATAAATGGATTGTAGATACTCGACCCATCTCTACTGTCTGAGGTTCTAGTCACATTGAAAAAAAATTATATTTATGGAACACAAGTTCTATATACACCACATAGTGATCAACCAATAGATTATGCCTCCAGTAATGCAAGGCACATACATCTTCTACAAGATCAAGGTCATGGAATGAGATGTTTCTAAATTGAAATATCAACTATAGATATCTGTATACAATTACATTGTGTGCTTGCATCAGTATTAATCATAGGATGATTCATGATTAATCATTGAAGATGGAATAATGCATGCATGGCTCCAGACGTGTCATAATATGTACTGAGAGAATCCTCCCTTTTACTTCCTGAAAGCATTTCTCACAATATTCTGAATAGAGTAACATAAAACCCATCTTGGTAAGGCTAGTAAGTGGTGAAGAAAGACTTTAGAAGTCTTGTATGAAATAAATTTAATATCCAACCATCCACAAGAGAAATATTATGTAAAACATGTTCTTGGGATTCTCTATTGATGATACAACACTAACCCTTTCAATTTCAAAAGAAACACATCATTCTGATATTATATGACAGAATAAGTGAACATTGTCTATCTAGAAGGGGAACAAAGAAATCATGTCATAAGGTTGATTATCTCTTAGTGTACTCAGGATGATATTATGATTATTTATATGGACTATATGAGTTTGGGAACAAAAAAAGCATTCTTCAACAAAGAATATAAAAATATGAATCCAAGTAGAGGTGGAACACACTTTTTATCAAGTCCATGAAAATGGAGGGAATATTTGTACGAATGAATGATGTAATAATGTACTCAATCAAGCCATACCTGAAATGGAATGTTTAATGTGGTATGGAGGATGGATTGACACACAACTGATTATAAACAAATATTATGTTGATAATAATGAAAACACTAGCTCCTCATTATTGATCGAAGATATCATCTAATCTTGGTTGTTTATATTATTTTCTGACCATATGTTCCTTTATATTTCTATAATCCTTTCATAGATGTAAGAATCCATCGGCCATCATAGATAAAATCATGGGAGAACCCAAAGGGGATATACTGGGCCTTATAAAACAATTGGATTCTAAATCATTTAACTGTTTCATCATCTTCTTGTGCTCAGAAGGTGCCATCATATATGGAGGAATGGACAATATGTATTCTCTTGGAATAAGCTCGATCATAAACTTTACCACTATCTTATGAGTTATTGTATAAAAATCATTAGTAAAGACATCCATGAAACAATCCACTATTAGAGGAAAATTACCATTTTTGAATCCCTAATCCTCAAAGAAGTAATATTGAATCTATTTTGTGAATCCACTTAGCCCATGATCTTTTGGTCCATATCTACCATCATGTACATCCCAATCACCCTTATATAGATAATTGTTTCCTCTATTGATGTAAGGGATACACTATGATTATACTTGTCTACAAAATCATGATATTGAACCAACCCATGCATTTAGAGTATGAAATTGATGCATGTATTCTCAAGAATAAAGACGTTACATAGGAAATAGTAACTACCTACCTCAAGGGTATGGTCCCGATATTGGATTATGCTAATTGTTCATAACCATATTAGTGTATCTAGGTTCATTACACCATAGTCATAATGCATATATAGTTTGAGACATTCCAAAATACATACATAGAAAAAATATTATGAATCACATGTTTCAAATAAATCTGATTATATATTACATGCCACTAGAAAAATGATTCATATTGTAGATGTTATCATGACCTGATTTTCAATTATTAATTATAGTTTTTTAAACTAGCCTGATTTGCGGCCTTGTGTAAACGATATCCTACCACGGTCATAAATACTCGTTTGGTGCTGCTGGTGATCACGGGTCAAAAAACCATGACCACAACCTCCTCCCAAGACTGGCCTATTTGTTTAATTCGGAATTCCATCCTCACATATTGTAAAGGAACATTATCTGGAAGATGGAGCTATTGTGGATCATTTTACACTCGAGGTAGATAGAAAGGTCATATAGAAATGATTAATATTCTTTATACAACCATAATCCCAGCACTCCATTGGGTCTCTATCACAATATTGTTCCAGGTTCCCCCTTCATCCCCCTGATGAAACAGTTTGGAGCTTTCAAAAAGGTCACTTTTGGTGTCACATCTCTAATGAGAAAACTTGAGGGAGCATATCATTCCATAGAGTGAATGAATGGCCAGCCGCAATAATAACCCAATAAGTGCAATTCCCTTTCCATACCTCATGTTTCACTTAATGATATGACCCTAAATTACAATTTAAAAAAAATATATTTTAATGAAATTCTCTTATGTAACGATGGAATAATAGATCTCATCTCTGAACCATCTAGCATGTAAAATCTTATCCCTAACTAAATGTGGTGAAAATAGAAAAAAATCCATGGGGAACACACAATATTCTATAAAAAATATAAAAAATTATTGTTTTTCATTAATTATATGTCTCTATAAACCATCATTGTCTAAATAATGATCTGATCATATATTTTTGTCTGGTAACAAGCCCATAAAATAATCTAATGACGACTGGCCTGGGTAATCACATTCCACCAGTGGTTTCCTAAATCACAGATCATATAAGTAGAATGTTTGAAATACTATTGTGGATGTGTCTCCAAATGATTAATGATTGACATGGTGGACTCTAGATAAGAATTGGTATCATGTGGATCACCATCCCATTAGAATGTATGAGGATGATACTACTGGAAATCATGATTCAGATCATCCATCATAAGTGAAACTCAGGGAGCACAATGCTTGGACATCATTAGACATAGGAAACTATCACTAACATGGGAATTAGTTTTAATTCCCCATACAGTAGATAGTGCCTTGAGTGGAAATCCTTAAGTTAAGACTAGTGGCTTAGGGCCCCTCATGTCTAGAGAATGGTGGTTTCCACATTTATGGCATAAGAAGAGAATACTTCATGGTGGTATTGGTATAAAAATTCCAAGCACATTCCTTAGATAAATATTAAGTAGAATTATAGAATTAACAAAGAAATATGAATGCAAGGAATCCCATTACACATGGAATACTATCAAAACTACCTATTATATGTCCTGTAATAGGAATGTGCTCAAGTATTTGTTATATTTCATTATAAATTTAATTACCAGAGTCATTCCATTACCTTTCATAAACAAGTTTATGTATGTGTAACCAATTAATTTTATAAGTCATGTTTCTCTTTTTAAAGGATGGTTATTTGCATTGAATCAATGCATATGTGCATCATCATTGAAAAAGACACCAATTTATTTATTCCTTGATGGCTTGTCTCGGTAAATTACTCATCCCAAACCCTGGGAATCCATACACATCATTAATTGATACATATAGTCACTCAATAAAAACCAAGAGTAATATAATCATATTCTAAATATCGTAGCATTAACCAAAAAATAATAGTAATATCAATGAATTAATATCAATTAAATGAACCAATATGGAATGTAAATTTATAATACATGAAAATCATGGGTGCTAATAATGATTCATGCAACAATGCTTTTTTCCCTCAGGTCATCGGTGAAGGCTCCACACACAGTGGAATCGTGGTTGGGATGGCACAAAACATTGATTTTTACCATGATAAATGATTTTTCTGAGATCAATATGATGAAAAATTGTAGTCTCTAAGGAATAGAATAAAAGATTTATTAAATAAAGAATAGCACCAAACTTTTATAGAGGATCATGCACATCATGATTAAAATAAAAATAATTAATTTTGTAAAGAAATTAATACCTGGATCATCAGTACATTCATTTTTGATGATGTTGGTAGTCCAGAATGAACCTTTTATATTATATTATTTCTCTTGAAATAATAAAAACAAGAATCCCTCTAGTAGTTATCCAAACATGCTTTGATGGCCTCCGATCGACACTGCTCATTCTACGGGTGCCTGTGTGGTGGAGCTAGTGTCTTGTGTCAGTGTTTATAGATCTCTTTTCCTTCATCCTTGAGAAAAATTTCACATTCTTGATAGTGGTGGTAAGATTATTCTAATGATAAATCATTATGCTCAAGAATTATGAATTCACAGGGTGTGCGGTTTGGTACATGGAACAATAGACGTACATGTATATTTATTAACATGGGGATTTAGTAACTATATTTAACTGAAAAAAGAAATAAAATACATTAATTAAAATAGAGAAAACCCATGATATTAATAATAATATTGCGTCGTTATTTATGGTTGGTCAACTTTTACAAAACAGAATTATAAATAATATTTGGCATCACAAAATAGTTGATGCACTATTTTAATTTGTGCCAAATAGTCATATAATTAATTATCATCTAGAAAAAAAATTATTTTATTTATGTACTAGCCTTGGACCACTTGGAATCCACAACTATTTATTGAACACCCAAATATATAAATAAATTAATTATTCTATTAAATAAATGTTTTATTTAAAACTAGTAAATAAATATTTATTAGTTGTTCAATAAAATTAATAAATATATTTTACCCACCATCTAGTGAATAAATATTTATATATTTAAAGAAATAATTTAAATTTGAATATAATTATTTCATTTCCTTGAAATAAAATTTATTAATAATATTTAAATAGAATTACACTGATACCATAAGAAACACATTTCGTGTAACCCTTTATGATCCTTTCTCGCTAGCATTAGTTGGGCTTGCCTAAATTCCATTAGTACTGTCTAGATTCAGGTCATGGAACCCCGGAGAAAGAACATAATGTCAAAAATATGACAACCACATATGAGCACTCACTATGTAATATTATCTCATTGTTATAGTATCTAATCAAGCAGGTTTTATGATAGTCTAATTATCTTTTATGCCATGGCAATGGAATTTCATGTGACAGTTATATATCAATCAATGGAATGAGATATCAACTTTCATAAATTGGAGGGAAAAATACTTCCTTGACATATCTATTAATAACATTCCTTTCAGGATACACACAACATAACCTACTTCTCGCCGACTATCTGCATAAAGGTTGTCATCTATAAATCAATGTGTTAGAGTCAGGGCATGTATTAATGATAATAATAAATTCTAAGTGTCATTACATGCACTCAGTGATATAAATATCTGATAACACAATTTTTTTTGGAATTCCTACTGGTGGGTTAGTTCTCATAATATTTTGTCATCGACATTACCAAGTGAGAACATCATGAGACGAATTCTCATCTACTTACGAGTACTCACACCTGATGGTATACATGATTTGTGTCCCATAATTGTATTTAATCCAATCGTATAATAGTATTTATGAATATTCTTTTATAGAATATAATGGTTTTCATCATATTATAGAACCTCTATGACCTTATCAATGCATCAAATACTCATTGACATTATTGCATCATAGTCATGCAGAACAATGAAAAATATGTAATATTATGTTTAATATTTAAATACAATTAATATCCATGTAATCAAAGTAAAAATATTTTTTTCTAGGACACAAAATCTTAAAAACTCCCACATGGACTAGATCCTACTACCTAGGACTTCATCTCGCTAGACCTCACATGGTTATCAAGTTTTTACTGAGTCAAGGATTTTGTGAAGGGGTTTTTGACATTGTCATCTATGGAAATATTTATCACTGCAACCTAACCTATCTGTAAAAAATCCCCCTAGAAATAATAATTTCTATGTATGTGCATCTTCCACTGGTGTAACCTAGTCTCATTTGCATGATCCATGACTGTAGTATTATCAAAGTACGATGTGATGGGATCTTTACTGTTAGTTATCATATATATTCCCTGGATGAAGCTTCGCATCCAAACTTGTTATTTTGTTGCCTAAAAATTTTCTATATACTTAGACTATAATGTAGAATCTGTGACCTCCTCTACATTGAGATCATCAAGCTCACTGCACCTCCATTCTATGTGAAGATGTATCATGTTTGTGAATTCATGTCATCTTGATCAATCTGGAAACTAAAATCTACATATCCTCTTATAACTTGTTCCTTGTCTCTTCTATAAACTAGGTAAATATATGTAGTATGACTCAGATTCATTATAAAAGTCTTGGCTTCCATCAAATGGCGGTCACCTGGGTCAGCTTGATATCTTCGCACCACACATAATGCTTAGGTGGAATCCATCTCAGTACCAAACATGTCATACATGATTGACCCAATCACTAATACACATGGAGCCATTACCATTATCTTCATTTATACATGTGTCTGAGGACACATTTTTTTGAAAGATGAGTTCCATGTGATGATGGGAAATATACACTCTTGGATATTTCCATACTGAATCTATTCATAATATTATAAATGTATATGCATTGAATTAGGCCCAAAAATCTTTGGGTTAAATCATGATGGATCTTGATTCCATGAATATATGCATCCTATCTCAAGACTTCCTGGGAAAATCATTGATTCAACCATGCCTTAATAGAATTTAATACCGGGATATAGTTTCCAAAAAGTAATGTCATTAATATATACTATTAGGAAGATTACTACACTCCCATTTAATTATTTTTATACACAAGGATGACATTTGATATTAAATAAACAAATTTTTTATTGATTCATCAAAAAAGATGTTCCATGACTAAGATTATTTATTTAAACCATAAATGAATTTTTTGAAATTTTTCATACCATATTTGAATCTTTTGGAGTCACAAACCCTTTAGTTTGTGTCATGTAGACATATTCTTAAAGTTTCCCATTAATGAAGGATGTTTTGGCATCCATTTTGAAAATATCATTTTCATGTTAAGTGGAAATGGCCAATAGAATTCAAATGGAATTAAACATTGAAATTGGGGAACAAGGTTTGTCATAGTAAATTCCTTGATGCTATTTTATCCCTTTTATATTTTATCATGACATATAGGTATTTCCTTGTCTTGTATGTCCAGTTTCTTCTTGAATACTGATTTGTAACAAACAATATTAACATCAGCAGGAGGATATACCATTAATCTACACTTGGTTTCGGTACGTGGAATTCATTACATAATTCATGGAATCTTTATACCTAGAAATATTTTTTCCACTTACTACTTATTTATAGGATTAAGTATCATTATTACCCACTAATAATGAGTCACCATCCTCGATAACTAGAAAACGTAACAGTTCCATTTCTCTAACCACCCTAGTACTCAAACACATCTCTTTGGTCTCTTAAATATTTCTTTCTTCCACAACGCTTTGTGGAATCTGTTCATATACCAACTCTTTTCATCCATAGGAATCAACTTCATTGAATTCAATCTCTATCCGACTATCTATATTGGTGATTTTCTCCCTCTCTATGAATTGGCGTGTCTCTACACTATAACAATTTTTCCTGAGTGGTTTCATATATAATTTCTACTTATTTTTTGGGGTATCGTATAAAGGTAAACATTGTTTCTTAATGTGCATGTGTTTTTATCAAAATATGTCATTACAAATGAATCGCTTCAATAAACATGTAAATTTGATAAAATTTCATTCATTCCACTCCATAACTCATATTGAATACCATTTATCAATTTAATTGGTACTTTTTTAGTATGGGTTCCATTTTTTGTAATGAATATACCCAAGGTATAATGGAATTATCACATGAATCATCATTGATCTCTCCATGTCCAACATGGTGTTGTTCCTCTTTTCATACACACCATTCTACTTGGGCATGTATGGAAGAGAGTTTTGGTAATGGATCACAAACTCCAATAAGTAATCAAGGAAGTCTTCATTATTATATTCTCACCCTCAGTCTGAGCATATTTTCATAATCATATTACCATGATGGTTCTCTACTTTATTCTTGTATTATTTAATCCTATCAAAAGAACCTGACAAATACATCATTAGGCACATATTTCCATATCTACTAAAATCATTAGTAAAAGTTATGAAGTATGAGTATCCACCCCTTCATTTAATTGGAAATGGTCCACACACACTAGTATGAACCAATTCAAGAAGATCATTATCCCTTTTACCTTTCCAATTAAATGTGGAATTGGCCATTTTCCCTTGTAAATATTCATGACCTACACCAGGTGGGGTTAGTTCTAAATAATCTAAATATCTATTTTTATGTAACATTGTCAAGCGTATACCATTTACATGACATATCCCTTGATGCCAAAGCTAGGTGTGGTATGATTCAGGTGATATATCTTTGTTACTAATTGCGATTATGTGGTTTGTGTAATCAATAAATAAAACACCATTGAATAAATGTTCCCCACCAAAACAATTAATATTGTTGTAAAAGAAGGAAATTTCATTTCCAAACAAGAAAACAAATCCATATGTATCTAATTTGGATATAAAAATATGTTTTTACTAATAGATGATACATAATAACAACCCTTTAGAACCAAGTTCATCCTAGTTGGCAATGTGAGGTGGTAATCCCAGATAGCTAAATCAACAAGTCTATCTCCAATGGCTGCTCATAGATCTACCACCATTCTATCAATCATCTCGAATATACTTGGATCTTATATTTTTATACATATGTGATAACCAAAAACTATATCTAATACCCAATCTATGGAAACAAATAGATTTCATTCGATAACACATGCCCCTAAAGCTTCCCGTTGCTTCTTAGGCTTGGTTCATTTCAACTTCAAGTGGTCCTTCATACCACGTGAGAAACAAACATCCTCCAATTCCATTGCCACTCTAATGATCTTCCTTTTATTTAAAGCTCATGAAAAATATTTGGGCTTAAAGATCATCACCTTGGTTTTCCTCTAATTCTCCACATGTACAAAATTATCTTCATGCTTCATATATTTTCCCATATAGTGAATAATTATAAGAAGATTAAATGGAGACTTATCAATTTTTTTCATATTGAAATTAACAACAATGTTTGAGATTCTATGAAAGATTGATGTGAGAATGATTTTGGCGACGAGTCCATTTGAATGTTTGAACCCTTGAACCTCTAGGCGCTCAATGTATCCAATAATCATGACAACATATGGACTAGCTAGGGAACCTTCTTCATGAATACACTTAAAAGAGTGCCTTATAGATATCAAACCATTCCTACCTTGCTATGTCATGGTAAAGACCATGGAGTTCCCCAATCATGAAATAATCTCCATGTTATCTGGATAAGTCATGATCACACTAAACATTGATTATAGCATAAAAAAATGAACATCGATCGTGTTGTTCATAGGATTCTCATTTACCAAGAAATCCATATCACTAAACTCTTGGAAGGAAGATTAGGTAATGATGACATAAGCACGTGAGAGTTCCTTTTATGGCATAGGATAAACCAAAGGTTACTAAATCGATTATTGATGATACTACTGAGGAAGGTGTTGTTATTATCTTGAATTGATCACTGGTATGTTGTGGTTGAAGAGGTTTTCATTTTTAATATGCAACTAAACGATCAGATCATAGGTACATTTTTATTATAGTTAATGATAAATAATATATTTTATTATGTATCCCATTATTATATCATGTTCCAAGGGCCCTCACCATTGAACATGGAATGTTCTATTTCCATGAAATTATAGCTGAAAGCATATATATTCCCCTTATCAAAAGACAAACAAGGGTTGGTCAAGGTATTAGATGGTTTTTTGGTAGGAAGGTCATTGAAAACATTAGTCTTGTGGAACTTTTATATATTGGGTGGACTCCCAAATCCACAAATAATGTATATGGATTTTCTCAACTCTGGCTTCCAATATTACACCATGTTAGGAAAGGGATTAAACTATTGATGTAATATGGTTATGTCAACCTGAATCCTTACATAAGCTCTTTCTATATAAATGTCTGTTTCGCAGCAAGGGTTCATCAAACAAATAGTTTTTGTTTGTTTTTTTGACATTAATCATGTAAAAATGTATTTGAATGAAATAATATTCTAGTTGATCTATTTTTATCTATTATGTGTGAATTTAAAATTATCATTATCACTTGTTTTTTAATATTATGTTCAACATAATTAAGTGACCAATCATGTGTTGATAATATTTATTCCCATGTCTAGTTTATTTAAGATTTATCTTGAATGCTTGTTTAATAGACTAATTATGTGATTGTGACAACACATCCACAATGATATACCATGAAACAGACTGAAATAAAATAAATTAAATAGAATGACCATGATATTTTCTAATGGTCATATTATCTAGTTATGGATTAACTAACCCTAACCTAGGGAAAAAACATCTTAACATTTTGGGTTCATGATTACAATTTTCCACTAGTCCACCACCAAATCTTTGGGGATTGGATTCATCTCCTCTCAAGGTTCAACCACCTCCACTAGCTTGAGACTTACACCCATTATATATATATATATATATATATATTTAACTCGCATGTAGGTGAGGCGTAAAAAGAGGTTTTACATAAAAGATACATTTAGCACACATACCCTATATATTAATTAGGAGAAGGCTCGCATTACAACAAATTTAATTTAAATAATTAAATATAATGAATCCATAGATATTCAAAGGTCCTTGTCTATATCATAATCATCCATAGAGCGATAGTTTTTGAAAAGGGGAGACATTAAGCAGGGGATGGCAGCGGGATCAAGTTCTTATTCGGGGGTGGATGGAGTTTGGCCTACGATTGGGGAAGATTCACGTTCGAAGAAGGTGGTCACATCCAAGGTTGGATCCAACAGACCTTATTTAAAGGAGTCCATCTGTGGGGGAGGCCTGAAGGGTGGGCCTATTTCTACTCCTTCGATTCTTCTTGAGCATCGTCAAACATTGTTTCTTGATGGGAACCCATGGGTGGTTATCTCTGAAAAGGAAATGGATAGTATTTTATAGGTGCATATAATCACCTTGGTGGCTCGCTTCGGGTCGGTGAAACCATCAGTTGAGGAGTTTAGGGGTTTTGTGAAATCTTGGGGACTTCATCACAAGACAATGGTCTCAGAGTTATATATGTTTTCCTTATGTGTTTACCTCTTTGAGAGATAAAACTTCAGGCATTCCTGGTCAAGGGAGGAAAGAAGAAGTGGTACTCATCGATTCACCCAATCATGTTGGGAATGGGAGTATCACTATGTGAAAGAATCCCATATGGGTGCAGTTTGGATTAGTATTCCATGTCTTCCCCTTTCCATTTATAATCCCTCCATTCTAGAGGTGGTGGGAGAAATTATCGGGAAGTTCTTTTGTGTTGACGAGATGAAGAAGGGATCCATGGACACAACTAATCCATGGATCTGTGTGTAGATAGACCAATCAGTGAAGTTCCCATATATCTTTATGATCCATTATTCGGGAGGGTTTATGTGGAGGCAGTGTTTGGTTTTTACTTCTCTTCCCAAGTTCTCCACCACTTGTGGCTTCCAAGGTCATTCGGTGGAATTCTATAGGATGGAAAAAAATAAAGCATGTAGTTAGGGGAAATTAGTCCCTATAGGAAAGAATCCATTGTCTTCATCACTTAGCCCGATTCATGGTTCGTAGGATAAGAGGGATGACAGGGTCGGAGATGGCGGGTACGGGCCAGCGGGAAACCTCAATACGTCTTCCTTGACAGGGCTGGTCATGGTCAATGACTTGACATCTGTTTTCATTAATTAAAAAGTTTTGTATTACGGTTCCACAAATCAGGAGTCCTTTTCTGAAAAGTCTTTCATGAACATCTTGTTTCTAGAGGTCTCTGAGATGGCTTGTTCATCTCCATTGGGGTCAGGCCTGTCAATGCGGAGGGATATGGATGGCCTCTCGTGGGAGATGGGTGATCAGTGTGTTTCTTTTCTGCAAGATAAAGGTAAATCCTTTTCCCTGTCATCGACTTTTTATTTCATTCCAAAAGGGTTGGCTCCTCATGTTGGATAAGTCCGGGTTTCTTCGGTACTATCTACTAGAGCTATCAAACATTTGGGTCTGGCCTCGGATGAATGTGTTATCGATTCCTATTCGAAGGATACTCAGAATGGATTCTTTTAGGGAGTGGTGAAGGAATTATCTTCAGCCTGTAACTCTCTTCCTGGGTTGATGCTAGCCTCACTATGCTAGGAGGAGACGCCCATAAAACATTCCTCTACGACGATGGGGAGTAGGTTGTCTTTGTTGGAGGAATCTGATAGCCACTTGAAGTAGAAGGTGATTTTCCCAAAGAAGGTATGTTTGGAAAAAGGATATTCGAGACCAGTGACTCGTTCTATGGCTAAGGAGGAATGGTAAAATGACCTTTTCATTACTAGAGAATGTATCATTGAAAAGAAGGTTATTTCCTCCATGTTGTAATGGAATCATTGATTATATGGAATGGTCGAGGTATTGGGAGGAAAGGAAAATGTTACTTCTTTGCATCTGAGTGTAAGAAACATGGGACTTCCCAGGATATCATCTTAGAGCCGAAACAAGAACCATGAAGAATCCACATCTTTAGAAGGATGTTGGGGTATGGAAAATATATGCATGGTCATCTTCTTAACAAACAGGTCTGGATTTTTTGGAAGATTTTTATTCAGTTTTAGCTAGTGCTGGTGCTAGATTAGTGCATTTCAGTCAATCTTGATTGCAGATGTATGGGGATTATTTTTTCATTCATTTATTCTAGCTAAATGTTATGGTTAGGAAGAACCTAAAAGGAATACCTTGGTTCATTTGATCTGAAGGGATTAACTTGGTTTGTTGGTGGGGATTTTAGCGCCATTGTGGACTTATTTTAGGAGAAGGGAGGCTCCACGATTCTCAATAATGGTATGCTGTATTTCAATAGCTGCATTTCAAGTAAGGGACTACTAGATTTGGGTTTCTTGGGTAGAAATTCACTGGGAGTAATAATCGTCATGGGAACAGTTGCAAATGGTGTAGGTTGGAAAGATGCTTGTTGAACATTCAAGGTCTTGACTTCTTCCCCAGGACCACGATCTCTCATCTTTTGCACACACTCTCATACCACTCACACCTTTTTATTGACCATAACAAGGGTAATCAAGTGAGTAATGGCATCATCTATTCAAAGGACTAGCAATTCAAGGAAGGCATCATGAAAATGATAATGTACTAATGGGTTCAGAATGTGAAGGGAAGATCATGGGTTTCACTTTACAAATTCCTTAAATGCCTCAAGTATGATATTGGTAGGTGGTTGGCATGTAATCAAATAGTGAAGGTCTTGTTGGAGTCACTCCAGTTGGAGATCAACAACTTGGAAGAAATTCTTTAGCACAGTTGGAAGGAATCCACTTTTATCCTTCTATGTGATAAGAAATCCTTGATGGTGCAGAGATGACTGGAAGTGGAGAGTAGCTTAAGATAGATATTGAGGGCTAGGTAGCATCAGGATGGAGACATAAAAATTGGTTTTTCCATGCTTCCTTTGATGAACACAAAAGCTCTAAAGTGAACATAAGGATAGATGATGTGTCTTTTTCCTCTAACGTGAATGTGGCTGGGAGGCTAGATTTGGAACACTTTGAATAGCTGGTGGGGGGTAGATCACCCCAAACCATTAATAGGGGATAACATTTAGCATGATCAAGATTATTTATGGGATGTATACCTTAGAGTATTAAATCGATATAGAATGTTTCCCCAAGGACTCTTCTGTTAGGGGACGAGTTCTAGGATATTGTTAGCTCAATGTCATTGGAGAGTAGACCTAGTCCGGATGGGTTTCTGGTCTCCTTCTATGTGGCAGCGTTGGATTTTGTGTGGCCATAGGTCACCAAGGTGATTTAGGACTTTTTCAAGGGGGATCAATCAATAGGGGTATGTGTGCCTCCAAGGTGGTGCTGGTGCCAAAAATAAAAGACCCATCCTTTGTTAACCTTTATAGATCTATTTTTATGTGCAATATTTTATATAAGATATTGGTTAGTCTTCTAGATAGGATACTCAATACGGTGATTCCAATAAATAATTTACCAATAACATAGTGGATTTATCTAGGGTAGAGGCATTCAATGGGCAGTTGGAGTTTCCCAATAACTAACAAATGGATTTGAATAAGAAGGTGGTTAGTTCCAACCTGATTATCCATGTTGATATTGATAAGGCTTATGAAAAACTGGTGTGGAGTTTTTTAAGACGGGTTATGAGAAGAATTGGTTTTCATGAATGTTTTTGCGACTTATGATTCTGATGCTTCTCTTCCCCGGGGCTTACTATATCGTTGATGGGGATGGGATTTGGCTTTTTCAAGAGTGATCATGGGGTGTTCCAAGGGACCCCCTATCTCCCTCTCTATTTTATATTGCACAAGAATATATTTCTTGTATCCTTCATAAATTCTTGAGGGATAGGAAGATCATGCCATATGGATAGCAAGCCTTAGATGGTACCTTCTTATATATTATGCTTGCTGAAGATATCTTAATTTTTATTAATTATAGGAGGCCATCCCTGAATAATTTTATATCGTTGATGTTGATATGTGTAGGCCTCAGTGGGTAAAAAATAAATTCAAGTAAAATCATTTTGTTTGTCTCCAACAAATTTTAAAGAATGAGGGTCCGGAACATACAATACATCTTGGGTATTCAAAGGAAACATTTACGTATGACCTATCATGGGGATACTATTTCGAACGACATGGTAAAAAGGTATTCATTAATGTCATTTTAAATAAAATCTTGGAAAAGATACTAAATTTGAAATCCAGGTTCTTGTCCTTCGGAGGTAGGGTGAAATTGATCCATAGTGTGGTCTCATCATTCCAATGCATTTATTTTCAGTCATCACCCCTCTTAATGGAATTATTGATGCTTTGGAGAAGATGATGAACAAATTTCTCTGGGATTACAACCTCTTAGGAAGAACCCACTGGGATTTCTGCTCTTGTTTTGCATTATTGGTGGATGAAGGTGGGGAGGTCTAAAGGATATTTCGGCCTCAATGAAATACTTACAGGCTCAGTTAGCATGAGATTTTCTGGAAGGTCACTCATTATGAGCAAAAATTCTAAAGACTAAATATGGTCCGAATTGGAAAGAGAGAGAGGGTAGGAAGATGTACTGACTAGGGAAATCGATTAGATATCATTTCGAATTTCTCTAGAAGGATTATCTATGGGTTGTGGGTCATTTGGATATTAACCTGTGGTAGGATAATTGGACTAGGGAGAAGATCTCCTTACCTCAATATCCAGTTCCATATTTTACTGTCAATGAAGCCAGCCACCATCCCATATTTCATGAAGTTGTTCATAGCTCTGAGTAGATTGAAGATTTTAATGAGGTAATCTTCTTGGAAGAAGTTGACAGACTATGTTTTTTGGATTCTACCTCAAGGGTATTCAATGAGCAGGACTATCATCGTCTGATCAGCTAGGGGGCGTCTGTGCTAAGTGGGCAATACATCTATGGTGCAATGAACATTCCTCGAAGATATCTTTTCTGGTTTGTAGGGCATGAAAAATGATCTGGAGATGGATGACGACATCCAGAAGAAGGTAATAATTCTTGCTTCAAGATGTTTCTATTGCTCCCATCCTTAGTAGGAGTTAGTGATACACTTATTTATTAAGTGTTTCTGTGCCGTTCTTTTGTGGACCTGTTTGGATGTAAGGGGAATGTTCAATATTACATGCTCCTCCATGTAGGCGTTCCTTATAATCATGTACTCAGGTACGGGACATGATGATATGGAGTCTAAAATATGTGACATTGTTATAACAACAGTCTTCTGGATGATCTGGGGGTGAGAAATAAGGCACGTGTTGAGAGCCGGTGGTCCCCGTCTTTAATGCTGGTGAATATTAAAGGAATGTTTCATGAATTTGGGTCTCTGCTGAAAGGACGTGAGAATTATCAAATTCTTTGTATTTTTCGGAATAGGTCGATGGTATGCTCTTGGTCGTAGGGTTTCTGGATAATTTGGGTTCCTCTTGTAGTGGGATTCAAGATTAATGTTGATGGCTCATTCATGGATGGGATGATGTGAGGGGTGGTTTGCTGTGGGATGGAAATGGTTTAGTTATTATGGCCTTCAAAATAATCCATGGTCCAGGTGACTCATTAGGGGAGGAAGTTCATGTGTTACACACAGGTATGGAACTTTGTATGAGTTTATCCCTAGTATGTTAAGAAGTGGAATCTGATTATGAGATCATGATTTGGTCCTTGCATGGGAATGTGAAGGTGTCATGGGCCATGACACGAATTGTTCATAGATGTGCTGGTATGATCCCTAATGATTGTTCTATACATCATATTCCATGAGAATATAAATTTGAGGGGGATTATCTCTCTAGAGAGAGCGGTCCGGAGTAACCTCAAAGGATGTTCTTTAATGTGGGTTTTGTACCCCGCATATTTATGAACTTTGTTCAAGGGGATGCCCTTGGACTTCATCACTTTAAGCCACCCGGATCTCATTGGGGAGGGGGCTTGTTCCATGTTTGATCTTTAATAAAATAAAAATAAAATTTTTATTCATGATCATCCATACATGCAATGATATTTACGCATAAATAAAACTAGCATTCAATTCATCAGTAGTTCTTGTTAATGATAAATCACATTTGAATCAATTAATTACGATCTTTAAAAAATTAATCATTATATCTTAACAACATTTCTGAAATTCCAAGAGATTCTCATAAATCATAATTTTAAACAAATAATTTCATTTAAAAATATCTTTGTACATAACTTGTACATTGGAGGAAACCTGGTTAACTCATTTTCATAACTACCGAATGAGTGGAAATGTACTTTACAATATATAATATTAAACACATATGTATTAAAAACCTATTATGTGTTGTGACTCAACTTTATGCCAACAATATGGTATGTTTCTAAAGGGTTTTTAGAATCTAATAAAAATTATAATAAATTTGCGTTATTTGGATGGGAACACGATGTGTAGTTCCACCTATATGCTATGTACAATTTTTCACAGTCTATCCCAAGTAATCAGTCAGGGTAATGTTGTTTGAGTGTATATAGGTATTTTCTAAAGTACATGGCATGTCTTGTGGGCCACACATCATTTAGTTCCTCATTTAGTGGTCTCTATACCGGAATTTTGTGTACGTGGTACATAGTCCATCCTTATGCCAAAGGGACTACACATCATGTCTAGTGGGCCGCATGGAATTTATTACATAATACACATGCCACTAGTTCCTAGACAACACACAGAGTTATTAAGAAATAGACAGACTTCTATGACACATCAGGTTTTGGAATACTAGACCTAGTTCATTGAACCATGCCTATATGGCTGGTACTATTGAATACAAATTTCATGTTATACTGTTTTATGTTGATAAACCATTGTCACCTACGGATGAGATCCTCTATTTTATTTTAACCAACATTAATAGAATTGATCATTTCTATGAGGTGAATGACAATCAAAAAAGTTTGATCATTTCTCAAGATTCATATTTTTTATAACGATAAACCTGAATTGAATCAACGAAATTATTAAATGTGTAAATAATCAACTAAATATTTACATAATTATAAACTATGATGTATCCCTATTGATACGACTTGATGGTTCTGGGAACAACGAAAGCGTGGTTGGGATGGCACCCAATGTTGATTTTTTCCATGATTAGTTACTATTACCAGTTAAATACAGTGTTGAACACTGGTCCCCATGGAATAGAATCAAAGATATAGATAAATAAGGATGAGGCATAAATATCTTAGAGTGGATCATTCACATCAGGATTATAATTTATGTAATTAAGTTAATATATAAATTTATACCTTTATCGTTAGTATTTTCACCATTGATGATGATGATCATTCAGAATGAACCTTATATATTATCTTGTTTCACTTGTAAGTATCCAAACTAGAATCAATGTTTTGGTGATCCACATGTTATTTTATTGGCTCCGATCGACACCGCTCATTCTCTGAGTGTCATGACGGAAAAGAGAGTGTCTATTATCAGTTGTTCTTGATCACTTTTTCTTCGGCCTTGATGATTGACTATTGATCATTATAGGGAAAGGAATATTATTAGAGATATATGTTGTTTAGATAAAAAATTCACAATTTTTCAGTTAGCAGTTCAGTACCTGGAATAATAGACTTATGTGTCTATTTATCGACATGGGGATTTATTTATAATAATTAATTTCATAATAATAATTAAAAACACTCATAAACTTAGATAAAACCCTTGTTATTAATAATAGTACCTCATCATTATTTACGGTGAGACAACATGTGATAAATATAATTATAAATAAAATCTTGTGTCATAAAATAAAAGTAGATTAATTTTAATTTCATCCAACTAGTTAAAAAATTATTTATCGTATTTCTATTAATTATTTTACGACAACATCGTCCTTGGTACTCTCAATCATCACTCCTATTTATTGAACACATGAATAAATAAATAAATAATTTTTTTTCTTAACTAAATATTTTATTTAAAAGTTTGTAAATAAATATTTTTTAAATGTTCAATAAAATAAACAAATATATTCTACCCACAATCCGATCAATAAATATTTATTTAATTTATATAAACTTTTTAACTTAAATAAATTTATTCTATTGCCTGGAAAATAATACTTATTAATTAAATTCAATGATAATTTCACCATGACAATCATAAACACTTTGTCTATGACCAGCTTGGATTTTTACTCACTAGCATTAGGTGGTCTTTCCTAAAGTAGAAGTGTACTATCTGGAAATGGGTCATGCCACCCAAGAGAAAGAACATAAAATCGCAACAACGAAATCCATATACAAATGCACACTATGTAATATAATACCTTTTTTGCAATATCTCATCAAGTAGGTTCCATGACAGTGTCCTCAAACATTAATCTTGATACATCTTTCTTTGACTAGCTGAAATAACCTCATTATTACACAATGGACATGGAATTTATCAAAACAATTCTATTTCAATCAAATGTATAAAATATCAACATCTATAAATGAAAGGGACAAATCCTTCTTCAACATATCCATTAATAACATGTCAATCATGAGGCAACAACATACCCTACTTCTCACCAATTGTATATGTGATTGTTTTTATCAGCAAATCAAAGTGTGCGGGTCGTGACCCATATTAATGATAATCTTAAAGTCTAATCGTCATTACACACTCTCACAGATTGAAATATCTGATGACACCAAAACATGCTGAATTCCTACTGGTGGGATCATTCTCATAATCTCCGATAATGGAGATAACCATGTAAAAACATCATGAGAGGAAGTCTAATATGCCTAAGATTACTCACACCTGATGATCTTCATGATATGTGTCATATCATAGTATTTCATCCAACCATTGAACTATATTTAAAATATAATTATAGTATTTGAAGGATCTCAACATAGTGGGGAACTACAATTACATTATCAATACAACAAATAATCATGGTCATTATTAAATCATAGTCATTAAGAATAATGATCAATATATAATAAGATGTATAATATTTCAATATATTAAATATCAAAGTATTCAATGTTGAACCAGTTTGTTATAGGACAACAACTCTTATAATCAATACACATACAAAATAGAATATAAATCATAATGATAATCAAAGACAAAAAAACATGTGGGTCACCCAATAGTGACTCAATGTCAACAATGATAGGGAAAATGAGAACAAGAATTATAATTTAGTGAAATCTAATTTATCCCTGGACATGGGTTCTCGAAGACCAAGAATGACTTATGATCAGGTTCCATGAATTCATAATCTCTTCAATATTTTATCCAAATATTATTGAATGAATGGAATCAACTTTGATAGCATTATATGAAATCACGTACCAATATTCCACCTAATAGGTTCCCCTGGTATAGTGGGACACATGGACTCAAATGTATCTCCCCAAATACGAGAGGCGTTACACTAGAAGTGAGGACCTAGGGTCTTTCCATAGGGAGACTATTCCCTCACTAAAAATGTGTAGCACATCATATAAATATAAACAGTGGTAAATCAAGACGATATTTAAGTAAGAATCCAAAGTAGAGAAAATAATAGATAAACTTTGAATATAATTACAGAAATAATTGATGATGATATTCCATGTCACTTGAAATTTTAAAAACATGGTTATAAGACAACATGTATAAAATGATTCACAAATGTAAAAAATAAATCAAATAAAATCCCAATCATCCTGAGTGCTAGCTCGATCTTCAACTATCAAGATTTATCCTAAAAAAAGATATAAATTGTATGAATTTGTATGTATCCATTTTTCAACACCTTCATTAATGTAATCTAACTTAAGAACCAAACGATGCCCAGAGAGAGTTTGAGATACATCTCAATGTACCTCCACCATTGAATTATATAACATTTGGTCTGTGTAATGGATGTGTAAAAGGTTGAAATCATGTATATATAATGAAAACATGTACAATGTGTCTTTATACATATGTACCTATTTGGACACTTGGATGGTTACTGAACATGTAACAAATTATTTATTTTATTGTTAACATATTTTTTTAAGAGAGACATGTATGAAATATTTAAGGTTCCACTCTGTATCTAGTAATCCTTTAATGAAATTTAATATTGACGATTCAAGGTAATAACTAGGGAATTATAGACCTCATCGGTCTCCAACATTGTAATAAATTTAGACTATCTATGGGTAAGAAATCAATCCAATGAACATAGTTAAAATAAATCTATAATGAGTTGCCTACCGAGTCGATGATGTTCATCACATGTAATATAGGGCTATGTAATGATTGGGACCTATAGGATGTAACCATGTAACTTACTTGTCACTATTGGATCCATGGAGTGTATACAAGGCATTATTTAAGACTATATGGGGGATCCAATGGTGTAATATCGAGAATCCATGAATATAAAATCATTGTGATCTAGGTTGGTCTCAATATAGGAATACCACATCCTTGGATCAGAATAGGGTACCCAAGTGCTCAAGGAATTCCCCGATAAGAATCCAAGGAATGCATCTGTTAGGCCACTATTAATTGATAATTATGTCATATATATAAATCCAACTGGTTCAAGACACTCCCTTCATTAGTGTGAATATGGAAAGTTGCATGAAACCTTTTAATCATGTCATAATTAATTACTTTTCCTATTTGGTTATAGCCTTCAATTTATATTAGTGTAAAATGACTATGTAGAATAAATTATGTATTGAATACATTTAAGGTATATTCAATAATTAATTTCTATTTTGGTACTTTCCAATAATGTGGTAAGGGGTTATAGAAACCTTAAACCTATAACTTATTCATATTTAATATGATCAAGTCACATATGTAGTATACTTCACAATTTCCATTTAAACTTTAATTTAACAGTCAATGAAATTACCATAGATGAGTCATGTATTGATCATATATGGTACATTATATTATTAAATAATTACTATAAATCAATACATTTAATATAGAAAAATTAATCTTAGTTTGATCAAGTCAGGTCACACCAGAACGATGGCTCAATCATGTCAAAACACTATTATCTGCATTATGGACTAACATTATAAATGGGATGGATAATGTTGGAGGAATAAAGACTAAGTACAAATCAAATATTTGGAAATAGAATAACCATTTGCTTCTAATGATTATAATCATGGAAGACAAAATCTATATTCGAAACCTGATATCGATGGGTCCCATACATAATTTTCAAAATAAACAACATTTAGAGGTGTGTTATAGACCTCCCAACATTGAGTTTTATGACTCTCACCATATTATATAAGCCTCTAAGTCAGCATAGATTGGAGGATATCATAGAAAAAGGAAAACATTCTCACACATTGATAACTAGGTCAAGATAAAGAGAGGAGATTAATAGCTAAAAAGGAGTCAAGTAATTACTATTGCACATCTAAAATGATGAATTGAAGCTTAGTTGGATCCTAGATTTTGTAGAGCATTAAATCCCCACCATATGCCATCAACGAGCTATAATTCGAGAGAAAAATAGAATAATCACACATTAATTCATGTTACAGATGAAGGGGGAAGCTAAATTAGACCATAAAAGGAGATATGGTAAAAATACCCATAAAACAACCTTTTCATGGTTTTTCACCATGTTTTGACAAACCATGCAGAAACCATACACTCGTACATGGGGAAGAGGGGACATGGCATGGTTAGGCTGGACAATTTGGGGAACCATGCACCAACTATGATGTAATCCTCTATGTAAAAAATTCATCATCTACACGATTTGATCTAACTGTAGGGCCTTCCTACGTGGTTTAATACAAAACATGAATGGGGCATAATTTTTCCAAAAATCTATTTTCCAGGCTTTGAAAATTCATTGAACTCCCACGAATTCTTTTACAAACTCATTCGGCATCCACATCAGGATCAAAAAAATTAATTAGACTGATATTTAAAGGATCCATACATGAGTGAAAACCCATGTTCATACAACCTATATATATATATAAATTTATTATATAATTAACTATGAATAAAAAATAAAAAATTATAAATCAATTTTCTAGATGAAGAGGTAATTAAAAGCTAAAATTTAAAATGTATTTTATAAAAAAAATTTACTGTAATGTAAAATAAAAATTAATATGTATCCATCAAAGTAGTCTTTTGAAAAGGTAACATGAATGATTATGAGAAAATATAATTTAAAAAATTATAAGAAATATTATGTCCTTGAAAAGAAATATGGACTTTGGTAAATAAATTTTAGTGAAAAACAAATCATATGCATGAGAAATTATAACCCGTAACTGATATTTTAATAAATACAGTTGTTTAATCTCAAATTATAAAAAGTGTTATTAAAGGAAATTGATATTAAATATTAAATATTTAATTTATTAATGGAAAATACAATAATGAATTACGATAAGAGATATTTGATATTATGAACCATGTTTATGAAAAAAATTACAATTCAAGATTGGTGATTTACAGTTGAAAATAATCCATTTTACTAGGGAAACAAATATTACAGTAGAAAATTTAATAAGGTAACATGATTTGGAAAGAAAATACCATGAAAATTAGATTGTATGATGTAACCATATATCGAGAAAATTAATGCACTATACAATGTAAACATGTTTTTCACTCATTTGTATAATGTATCAAAGGCTCAAAAAATTTGACCAACTATAATATTATGTCTTCGGTAACACTTCAATTATAAACCATAATTGAGGGATTGTTATTGAACATAACATAACTTGATTAAATTGAAATTAATTATATGATATCATATATAAGATGTTTATAAAATACAGAAATGAAAATATGTCCATAATTTCAAATGTTTCTCAAATAGAAGACTTTTAGATTAAAACCCATTCATTATATCCTAACATCAATGAATATAAATTGACATCCAATATAAAAAACATATCTATATTTATATATTTATTTAAAATCATAATAATATATACTTTCATTCATAAACATCATGAATTTTCATTCCGTATATGAATTCATTATATTTTTCACATCATTTTTATATTATTGATTGATTTTTATTTTCTAATAATAATGTTGTCCATATTAAATTTTACATAAAATTAATTCACTATTAGATAATTATGTACACTATAAATTAGGATTTTTCATTATAATTTATGATTCAAACTTCATTAAAAAAGGGTTTATACTTTTTCCATAATTTTGAGATCTATAACATGCTTATTTTGGTGAATTTGAGGATCAAATGGTATTTAGTTATTTAATAAATTAAATAAGTAAATAACTATACCGATACCAAAATGTACATACATAAATATTTCATATTATATCATAAAAAACTATCGTAGTCATTCATGATTGATGTGCAGAATATTGTTCATGTTGGAGGTTAAAGAGGTCCAAACATTAACCAACCATGATAAATATATGATTATTTGATGGTTTAGTTGTAATATCATTATTCCCAAATTAAATTTATATTTCTTATTTTTTATTAGTATTATGTATCATTAATGTAATTACATACACTTATAATATAATATATATAAATTAAATAAATAGAAAAATAGGGCATTTCTCTTTTTGTTATCTCAGGTTAATGACTGAATTAATGGGAATAATCTATTGATACTATAATTTATAAGATATATAAAATTGAATATTAGAACCTAAATTATATTATAGTCATCATATTTATTGATTAATAACAAACATATATGCATCTGTGTATGGTTTAGAAGGGAAATAGAAAAACATTTTCTCATGGAGGTAGTTGATCGTAAAATACATAAATGTTGAATTTTTAATTTTTAATGGAAGGTGTATATAAATATCTACTTGGAATACAAATAATATAGTAAAATTTAATTTTTTTAATTATTATAATATCCATATATTTTTTGGATAGTGTTAATGAGATTGAATATAATCTAAAACAAAGGTTTTGTATTTGACAATACGCTCACCATGGACATGAATGTTTTTAGGATATATATGTTAGATTGGATTACACCAAAATATACACAAGTGGGGGGTGAATTGTGGTGTTTCAAAAATCATTGTGTGATTTTGATCTTCCTTTTTATCTTTAATTAGATAAAATGATGCAGCAAAGATTTAAATAGAAGAAACACAAGATGTATAGTGTTTAAGGAAAAGAAGCCCCCTAGTCCACTCCACCAACGATCTACTCCATGAGATTGGTGATTTTCACTATCTCATCCTCGTTTCAACAAACCGGTTCACAAATGAGTATATGTAGTTGACACATTTACAATCCAAGCCAATACAAAGAATTCTAGTTCAAACAAGAACCTACTCCACTTAGAACAAGAAGCTGGTTACTCAAGATAAAATGAATTTTAGAAATAACTATTCAGTTGATCATCACAATTGCAACATAATGCAATTGACAACAGATGGATCTTCTTCTCTATAAATATTGATTATCATGTCGAAGCAGTTCTGAGTTGATCCGATTATAGTATATATAGAGATATAATTCAAAACATCAGCATTATTAGATCCACAATATATATTTGATGTAGAAAAAGTGAATATTCTATTGAGTTCCTTCTTCTTAAATAAATAGAGAATTAACGCTCCTTTTTAATTAACAGAACTGAGTGCTTCTTACAGTCTCTGTTTTCCACCTTTTTGAACAATATATTGACCAGCATACTAAAATGCCTAGGGTTTCATAGAAAACTTATATAATAAAGAAGGGCATATTATCAGCATATTTAGATACATAAAAGTCGCCTTTTGATTCACGATATTAAAAAATTTGATTTTACAGTGTAGCCGTAACTTCCCTAATGACTTGGCATAAAAATATCCTTTTAATTCAATCATTAATCTATTGATTAAACAACGTTGAAACGGTCAATGTCGTATTTTAAAATCGACTTTCAATCCGGCTTGAAATCCTCCTAACAATTAGCTTGCTGACCGTCGCATAAAAATATCATCTTGGAAACATTCAGACACTAAATGTAAGGTTGATTAAGTGGCCTCCAAAAGTAGGGTTGACAACGTACGGTTGAACATAAATGTAGGGTTCATGATACTTTCTTTAAACTCAAGGTTGATCATAAATATAGGTATGATCATACATACTATTTCTTCAACACTCAGACGAATGATAACAGATCCATTCAAAGAACTTATGGTTGTTCAAAAAAGTAAGGTTGATGAACCATACTTTTTAGAAATAAACATAATGTTTATTTCTTATGTACGGTTCTCCTCACATACTTTGTTGATAATTCAAACAAAAGGTTCCTTCCAAATGTAAGGTTCTTCTTCCATACATTGCTGATAACGTGTGGTTGATTAACCATACTTTTCTCTTATCTCAAAAAAGTATACATGCTTCTCATCCTTACGATATGTTTATCAATGTAGTGTATGAACAGTTATTCCAGAACACGCTAAATACGAATACATTAATAATAAATTCCAGTAATTTCAAATTTAATATAAATTAATAAATTCTTGCAAAATACTAAATAAAATCATTAGAAAATAATTAAGGGTATTTTTGAGGATCAACATTATCATAAAAAGATACAGTATTATTTTCAATAATCTCCCCCTTGAAATAACATTTTTATGTATTGTTGAAAACAATACATTGCTCAACAATATACCCCTTTTTAATGATCACAAAACCCATAAAATCATAAAACAAATTAAATTAAATTAAATTTCAAAATTAATTACAAAATGTTTTACAATTTTGAGAGGACAAGAAAATATTAAAATTTGACAAAATAATTTCAATAAATAAAAAATTATCCTCATTCATGAAAATAAAATATTTTTTCTTTAAATATAAAAGTAAAGAATAAAAAGAGTTTCTAGTTTCATCCAAATTTCTCCATATGAATAAAAAATTAAAGAATTTTTTTTAGAATAAACTATTGATAATAACCCAAAATTGTTTTCTGTATAAGTATAAATCCATAAGTATAAATACAAAACTTTAAATATACATAAAATCATTTAAATAAGGTTTTTAAAATAAAATGTTATGTTTATCGAATTTCTCCCCCGTTTTGTGATATAATGAAAAATGATAAATCATGGATTTTAACATATTTAATGTTCCAATGAACTGTAGGTAAATGCTATTTTAAACGATTTATCAATAATTAAATCTGTAGTACGTTCATATCAAAATAAAGATAACAAAACAAATAGAAATAATGAAAAATAATTTCATTAAAAATAAAAAATAGATACAAGTATGATAAAAACAGGAATCAAGGTTTGGGTAAGGTATGCAATAGGTTCTATATCCTCTGGATTGCAGACATTATTTCTGTAAACTGTTCCCTGAGTATCTTCATAATCCCATCTATATGGTTGATAATGAGATCTCTATTCTCTAGAGATATATGAATACCCTCGATTAAATTTACCCTGAAAAACTCATGCATCCTTTCCTTATTTTCTATAATCACTGACAGCTTCTTTGACATCTGATTTAAAAGTGTTTTGATTGGTGGCTCACTAGATGTTAGTTGATCCAAAAAAAATTATGATTGTCCAGAAATACTGATAATGGAGCACTATTACATTGAAGATCATGCAACCCGTCATTCATGTTTCTCATCGTAGCTGTGATAGCTTGAAATATTCTGATTAAATCAGGTGAAGTACCTAAGCCACTAATATTACTATTTGAAACTGATGCAAATTGGTTCTCCTTAACAAATTTTATATCTGATAAATCTGTATTCATAAGCATTTCAGATTTCTATTTTGTAACAACATCCATCATATCCTCTTTGTACATTCCAATTTCTTGCCTTGATATTTTACTCCCCTTCAGCTTTTGAAATCTCAATTGTTATAAGTCTAAGGCATTTATCAGAGTGATTTTATCAGATTCCAACTGAGACACCATTTTTTATATTTCTTCAACTTATTTCTTCCCTGAATCAAAGGCACCCTAGGCTTGATTCACATTCTCAGGCTCGGGATGATGCAACAGTACCATAGGTGATGATTTAGCAACAGTTTTTTCTTTTCTTTGTCTTGAGTGGGTTTGTCCACAGATTTTTCCTCAGTGTTCTTTCTAGACTCTTCCATAGAAAAATCCTCTTAAAATAACTTTGTTGGAGCATTAGGTAGATGTTCATCACAAACATCATTATCTTTATCTTCCACTGGAATTTTGAGAACAATTTTTTCAAGTGTCTCCTAAGGTCTGGCCTCATCCTCACCAGGAAGTGCCTCCTTATCTTGTTCTTATTGAAGTGTAACTTCAAAATAAGCTACTATCTATTCATGAGTCTTCCTTTGAGCTTTTTCTTGAACTCCTGATCCATCTACTGGTGTTTTCCATTCACTAACAACATCCAAGGTCTTATCAATACTAGATTCTCTTACACAAGTATAAGAGAATAAATCTTCGATTGTTTCCAATGTAGGGGAAGTAATTTCCTCATTAATAGGTCTTGTTCTTCAGGATTGAAGTTCCTCCTGACTTCATTCTTCCTTAGCATCTTCCACATCAAATCAGGTCCTTCTTGCTACATTGCTGACTCTTGATTCAACTTGTCCCTCCTTGGACATAGTAGGATGAGCCTAAGCACTCTCGGAATCATCCTTAGCTCTTACTGGAAACTTTTTTCCGTTAATGGTGATCTAAAAATATCCAATAATCCTTAATGTTCCAACATTAAGCACATTATTGTGATGACAGTGTACGCAGGCATCCACTAATCTCACCCTATCCTTTTAAGCAACATCTTGGAAATAAATCGACCGAAAGGGTAAAAGTTCCTCCGGGCATCACATTGACAACAGTAATTGAGTTACCTTACCATGTACCTTGGGAAGTTTAATTTAATATCACTTAACATAAGATAAATTATGTACATATTAGGGTACAAAATATTTTCAATTTCGGCCAATATGAGAGCTATTCCGGTCTGAACAAATTTGACCAAAATTTTCTAATCAGGCTCAAAATCCTTGAAAAACCTTTTCATTATAGTCTTAGTACCAAAAATAAATGGCATTATGTCATCATATTTATGAAAAGAATCTCCAATATTTTTCAAATCAAAATGAAAAATTCCCTCATGAGGGTAGTTGAGAATCTGACCAATTTCTACTGAAGAGATTGAGAAATCCCTATCCTCTCTCTTAGCCATCATACTGTCTTTATTATCCCCCAAACTAAACTGTATAGACTTGAATAAGTATCTATGTTCTACCTTATACAGAAAAGTCTTTATTTTCACTTTTGAATATCTGTTCAAGGTTCTGAAATGATAGTGCTTATTTTAAAAGTAGATTTGTCTGAAAAAACCAGTCGAGATCGATTACCTTAACCTGTAATATTTTTCTTCCTATAGAGCATTGTCTCTTGGCATTTCTTGACTTGGCATTACTGACTCTTTTATTTCTTACCATCTCTGCGAGAATCTCTAAAGGTTTGATGGTTAGGGTTTCAGAGGTTCGAAGATTAGGGATCACGAGCAGAGGTGCAGTTTGCATATTTGAAAAGGTTTTGATTAAAATGAAATGATGTAGTAGTCGAAAAGGGTTTTTGACAACCTTTATTCTCGTGTTTTTAATAATCATTAAATATATTTCAAAATAAATAAAATAGATTACATGGAAAAAAGAAACTTATTATTTTTGAAAAATAAAATATCAAAATTATTTTATGCAGAATTAAAATAATGAACTAGCATTGTAAAACAAAATTTTATTTAAATTCAAATAAACCTTGAAACCCTTAATAAAATCAAACCTTTCCATGGGAAGTGGTTTTGTAAAAATATCAGCTAATTTAATTTCAGTACATAGAAAATCCAATGATTTTTCTTTTTTAAGAACTTGATCTCTTAGAAAATGATGTCTGATATCAATATTCTTAGTACTAGAATTATTAATAAAATTATTTGAAATATATATATCACTATTTTTATTACATAAAACAGGTGTATTTTTAAAATTTAATTCAGAGTCCATAAGTGTGTTTTTCATCCACAAAACCTGTGCACAGATACTACCAGTAGAAACATATTCTACCTCAGCTATTTACAGGGAAATTGAATGTTGTTTCTTACTAGACCATTAAATTAAATACTTTCCTAAAAAGTGACATGTTCCTGATGTGATTTTTCTATCTAATCTAAAAATTCAAATTCAACATATAAATATGAAATCGAATTGAAATCATAATTTTTAGGATAAAGTAGAGATTGAAAAATAGTTCCTTTTATATATCACAAATTTCTTTTGATAGCAATTAAATGAGGTTCTTTAGGATTTGATTGAAATGTTGCACAAAGACATACTGAATGCATTTTATCTGTCCTGATATACGTAATATATAAAAAACTACCAATCATACCTCTATATAACCTGCTTTCAACTAATTTTATAGTTTCATCCAAATCAAGTATTATATTATTACACATAAGAATTTTATATGACTTGTTGTTTTCATGTCCAAATTTCTTCAAAAAATCAGTAATGTATTTGGTTTTATTCAATACATTTCCAAAAACTTTTTGATAAATTTGAAGTAATAAAAAAATTAGTTCTCCCATCATACTCAATTCAAATTATTTTTGAAATAACATTAAAAACCCAAGACAAAGGGTATTATCAGTTGATCCAAAAATTACATCATCAACATAAATTTGAGCAAATAAAATATGAGAGTTCACAGTTTTCATAAAAAATGTTGGGTCTTCCATTCCAACAGTAAAATAATTTTTCAAAAAAAGAAGATATAAATATTTCATAACAATCTCTAGGTTCTTTTTTAAGGCTATTGAGAGCTTTATAAAGTTTAAAAACAAAATCCGTTTTTTGAGATTTTTCAAAACCAGGAGGTTGCTCAACATAAACATCCTCCATTAAATATCCATTTAAAAAGGAAGATTTAACATCCATATGAAATAATTTAAAATTCATATAAGATGCATAGTCTAAAAAATTCTAATGGATGAAAGTCTATATACATGTGTAAAGGTCTCATAATAATCTATTCCTTCTTCCTGATTATATCAATTAGCTATTAATCATGCTTTATTTATAGTTATTGTGCCTTGATCTTTTTGTTTATTTCTAAAGACCCATTTGGTTCCTATTATTGGATAACTGTTAGGTCTTTCCACTAATTCCCAATCTTCGTTTATTTTAAACTGGTTTAACTCATCTTGAATTTCTATTACCCAACATTCATCATCTAATGCTTCTTCTATAGTATTGGGTTCTTGTTGGGATAGGAAGGTAGAAAATTCCACTAGGTTTCCTACGATTCTCTAGGTTTTATTCTTGTATCTAAGTCACCTATTATAGTTTCTAAAGGGTGATTATTTTTGGTTCTAATCAATCTAGGTAACAAACTTATAGGTTCTTCAGTATCATGTTCCTCTGAACTGGACTGAATTTATTTTATATCATTTTAAAATTCATTCTTTAAGTTCTCAAGTCTCATGTTATCATTAGAGTCAGGTTCATCCATTTGATCTATCCTTTTCTCAAAAGGATCAAATTCATTAAATTTCACATGAATGGATTCTTCAATAATACTTGACTTTTTATTATAGACTCATAAGCTTTGGAGGTAGCAAAAAATCCTAAGAAAATACCATCATCAGATGTTGGGTCGAACTTACCAAGAATATCATTGGTGTTCAAGATGTAGACCTTGCATCCAAAAACATTAAAGTAATTTATTTTCGGTTTTTTGTTATTCCATAGGTCATAGTGTTTCTTTTTCAAAATAGATCTAATTAAAACTCTATTCAATATATAAAAGGTTGTTCTTAAAGCATCTGCGCAAAAGTAGGAAGGAAGGTTGTATTAATTTAACATAGTTCTAGCCATTTCGTGAATTTATGTATTTATTCTTTCTACAATGCCATTCTATTGAGGTGTTCTTGGTGCTGAGAAGGTATGTTTAATAACAATGTTTGAGCAAAAGGAATTAAATTCCTGATTCTAAAATTCACCACCATGATCACTTATCAATGAGATTATATTAAAAACTTTTTCAAATTGAAATCATTTATAGAAACATTAAAATAAATTAAAAGCATCATTTCTAAATTTCAAAATGAAAATACAATAAATCTTGTATAATCATCAACTAATACATAATAATATAATATACCAGCTATGGTTACTACTCTGGAAGGTCCAAAGAAATCCATATGGATATGTTCTAGTGCTTTAGTTGTAGCAACGTTATTAACAAATTTGAATGATGATTTGAGTTTCTTGGCAAGTTGGAATGCATCACATAATCTGTCACATTCAAATTTGAGACTAGGAAAATCAGAAAATAGATGTTTCTTAGATAATTTATGTAAAACATATAAATTACAATGTCTAAGACACCTAGTCCAGCTCCAAGATTCACTTACATTAGCAGTTAAGCAATTTACTTGTTGTTTACACAAGGAAATTAAATTCAATGTACAGACATTATCAGTTCTTGGTGCCTTAAATTTAAGTAGTTTATCATTAGAAACATTACAACAATAGTTAGTAAAATCAACAGTATATCTATCATCAAAAATTTGAGAGATACATTTCATGTTGTGTTTTAATCCATTTACATAATGTACTTTGTTTATTAAGACAGTTTTTTGGATCTCCAACAGCTCTAATGCCAATGATTTTTCCTTTGATATTTTCACCAAATGTGACAATTACAACATCTTTTTGAGTGATTTTAAAGAAATTCAATGAGTTTCCACTCATATGTCTTGAGAATCCACTGTCCATATACCATATTTCCTTTTTTTCTCTTATGACCTGCTTCTTACAAAGACATTTACACAGATTTTTTCGGTACCCATATTCTGTTGGGTCTAGCTTTGTTAGCTAGCAATGATCTAGGTATCTAGATTTGCCTTGATCATTTAATATCAGGTGAATCATATAAGTCTTTTGAAATATAGTTTTTCTTAATACCACAAATTTTAGGTTGTCTTAAGAAATATTTTTTAGATATATGTCCTGTTGTCCCACAAAAGTTATCATTAACCCTTTTAGAGCTAGGAAAAAAATAATTTTTATATAGATTAAGTTATTTTCCTTTACTTCCAATTCCAAATCCCTCCTTTTTAATGAATGTTTTTCCAAGAATTTCATTTAATGAATTCTTACCTTTTGTAAAAACCAATGCAACCTGTTTGTAAGATTCTACTTCAGCCTTCAATGTTTTTATTCTTGATTTAAAATTAATATAGTTAGTGTTAATAGAATTGTATTTATCAGTTAATTCCTTATGTTGTTTCAGCATTTTACCTCTATCATCTGAAACACCTTTATGTAAGTTATTTAGTGACTTCTGTTTATTAAATAGTTAATCATATCATTCTTCAAACATATTGCAGTAGGCTGAAAGTTTTTCATTTATGTAACTTGATTCAGAATTTGATTCATTATTTGAGTCAGAGGAGTAATATGAGTGTCCCTCATTGGATTATACCATGAAAAAAATGTTTTCTTTTATATTGACTTCTTCTATCTCTGAGCTTCATTCAGGAGAGATAATGGAGTGTTCAGATACACTCCAAGTGGCTTTCAAAGCTTTCTTGTCATTCTGCTCATAGTTATTTCTTTTGGATATTTTCTTCTTCATTGCATCTTTCAATTGTTAGAAATCTGGTCTAATATTCCTCATATTCATGCATTCCTAGAATCTTACTTTCTTATCATGTATCTTAAATGATTTTTTGAAGCCTCTTTTCATAGTGTATAATTTTCTAAATTTTCTGCCAAGCTGATCAGGTTCTTCATCTGAGTTTGATGAGTCAGAGCTCTTTAATTTAGATTTGACTTCTATATTCTTCATCTTTCTAATCATTTGTTGTGATGTTACCTTCAAGGTAGTATCATCTCTTTTGAAATTCACGTTGGGTTCATTAGATTCATCTTCTATCTCAACTTCATACATCATTAATGGTTCAATCAGTTCTCTCATGGTTAGGTATTTGACAAGTTTCAACTATCTGATTGCTACCGAGATTCCATTCCATTTATTAGGGAGTACTCTCAACACTTTTAAACCATGATCAGCTTGCTTAATGGAATCTCCCAAGGCAGTTATGTTATTGATAATCTTAGTCAATCATCCATTCATTTGTGTAATACCCTCACGTTCAACCATTCTGAATTTATCAAATTTAAGCTTAGCAGTTTCATATCTCATTTCCATGATATTGTTAGTTCCTTTGTAAGAAACATAAATAGTTTTACACAATTCATATGTTGTAAGTCATTGAAATAATCTATTAATGTCATCAGGTACTAGACCACATATAATTGCATTTATTTCATTTTAACTCGTATCGTATTGTACTTCAGTATCTGCACTCCATGTTTGAGGTTTTTCTGGTATTTCATATGGAATTATAATCACATAATAGTCTATGTATCCAATATTTTTCAGATAGATTATCATTCGATACTACTAGCATCCATAGTTTTCTCCATTGAAGTATGGTGCTCTGACCATAGACATTTCACCGCTTGTATCTGTCATCTTTCTCTGTGTATAATCACATTCATCTTGTTAAATCATTTTCAGAAAGCTCAACCTCTTATAATAACTGTTGGATCAGATTACACCACATATACACAAGAGGGGGTTGAATTGTGTATTTTAAAAAATCGTTGTGTGATTGTGTTATGCCTTTTTTACATTATCAGATAAAATGATTCAGTAGAAATTTTAATAGCAGAAACACAAGATGTATAGCGTTCGGGGAATATAAGGCCCCAAGTCCACTACACCAACACTATACTCCATGATCGTTGTGATTTTCACTAGCTCGTCTTTGTTTCAATAGACAGGTTCATAACTGACTACAGGTAGTTGACACCTTTAAAATCCAAGGAAAAAAATCCTTCTGGTTCAAACACAAACCTACTTAGCTTAATATGAGAAGTTGGTTACTCAAGATAAAAAGAATTTTAGAAAGAACTTTTCAGTTGATCTTCAGAATTGCAACAGAATGTAATTGATATCAGATGGATCGTTGTCTCTATAAATATTGATTTTCAAGTTGAAACAGTTCTGAGTCGATCCGATTGTAGTAGATATAGAGATATAATTCACAACATCACCGGTATTAGATCCATAGTAGATATTTGATGTAGAACAAGTGAATCTTCTATCGAGTTTGTTATTCTTAAATAAACATAGATTTGACGCTCCTTTTGAATCAATAGTACTGAGTGCTTCTTGCAGTCTCTATTTTCCATCCTTTTGAATAATAGAATGATCACCATAATATTGTGCGTAGTGTTTGAGATAAAACATATATAATACATTAGAGCATATTCATTGCATATTTAGATCCACAAAAGTCTCCTTTTGATTCTCGGTACTCAAAAATTTGAATTTGTAGAGTTGTCATAACTTCTCTGAAGACTTGGCATAAAAAGTTCTCTTTAATTTGATCATTAATACATTTATAAAATAGCTTTGAATCGGTCAATTCTATATTTTAAAATTGACTTTAAATCTATCTTGAAATCCGCCTAACAATCAGCTTGCTGACGGTTGCATACAAATATCGTCTTTCAATCTTTCTGATGCCAAAAGTAGGGTTGGTGACATGGCGTCCAAAAGTTGGGTTGACAACGTAAGGTTGAAAATAAAACTAGGGTTCGTGTTACCTTCTTCAAACGTAATGTTGATCATAAATGTAGGGTTGATCATCCATACTTTTTCTTCAACTCTCAGATGAAAGATAAAAGATCCATTCAATGAACATATAGTTGTTCACAAAAGTAAGTTTGATGAACCATAATTTTGAGAAATAAATGAAACATTTATTACTTACGTACGGTTCTCCTTCCATTATTTTTTGATAACTAAAATGTAAGGTTCCTTACTAACGTAAGGTTCTTATTCCATAATTTTCTAATAACATATGGTTGATTAACCATAATTTTCACTTTTCTCAAAAAATTCTACACGCTTTTCATCCTTACGCTACGATTATCTACATAAGGTATGAACAATGATTCCGGGACACGCTAAAGAAGATCCTGAATAAGTAAGGTATGAACAGTGTTTCCAAAACATGCTAAATACGATTACTTTAACAATAAATTCCCGTAATTTCAAAAGTAAAATAAATTAATAAATTACTGAAAAGTACTAAATAAAATCATTAGAAAATAATTAGGGGTATTTATGAGAATAAAAATTAACATAAAGAGACAGATTAATATTTTCATTAATCTCCCCCTTCAAATAATGTTATTATGTATTGTTGAAAAAAGTACTTTTCTCACCAATATATCAAAGGAATTGAATTTATTTAATAACTATGAGTGACTGGAATCTTATTTTTATGAGATTGGATTCTAGAGAGTGAGAAAATGAAGTGTTTCAATAAGAAATATGATGGTGGATTATATAATAGAGTGGTGGGATTTGTATGATTTTATATGTTTTAGTGATGATTCATTCATAAACACCATTACATATTTAAATAATTCCATTTCAAATTCAAGGATACATGCCTCTAAAATGTGGAAAATCATTAAATGGGTGTATTTTTATGTTTTTATAATATTTAAAATTTCTCAAATATTTAATTCAAGTAATTGATTTTTTAAATTAATACTTTTACACAATGTTAATCACAATTTCCCAGTTTTTATTTTTACCATGATAAATAATCATTTCTATAGAAATTAATTTTAATGGCAATAAATAAAAGATATAAGTATTAAATAATTTGAATCATTAAATTTCAATAATTATACATTTTTTTAAAAAATTAATTGAATTGATGTATAATTATTTAAAAAAAACAAATAAATATTTAAAATAGTTTTTAAAAAAATTATGACACTAATATTTAATATTATTATATATGATAAAATTTTCATGAATTCCTATTAAAAAGGAGAAATTGGTTAGTAATGAATTTGATAAATGTAATGATACCAATAATACAAAAAAACAAATCCTCACTATAATAGTACATTATTTAGTGAAATGATCCCAAATACAATTTTTGTTAATTCTAAATTGTGCTTTAGATCTAAAATTATTTGGAATATGTTTTATATGTACATGGAATATTTAAAATTTTATAATGTTTTCTATAATTTAATATATTATTACTAAAAATATTTTCACACCCTTTAGGATATTATTATAATTGGATAAGAAATTAAAATTTTCTCATATACTATAATATTATATAAAATATCCATTTAATAAAATTAATAATTATTCATATATGTAAATTATTATGTGGTGAATTACGAAATGTGGCTCGTTTTAGCTAATTGAAATGGTAAAATATAAAAAAATTATGTAAATTAAAAAAATACTGAAAAATTATATTATTAAAATCATTGTTTTGATTATTAACTCATATTAACTATTTATATTCTAAATTTAATTATTTTTAAATAGTTACAAAATTAGTAAATTCAAAATTTTAATTCCTATGTCTATGAAAAATTTTACAAAAAGTATTTCGGGATAGACATGTTATCAAATACATTAACTTATTTAATGGAAATTATACTTTGGGGTGTTTTAGTATCTACAAAAATTTATTGCCTCCCCACAATTTATATCATACTACTAAAGTAAATTTTATATAGAAAACATAATTAACCATAAATAGTTAGATGATCAAGGGTTTAATTTTGATTTGGAATGATAAATTTATATATATATAATTATTATAATATTTTTACAAGATATCTAAAGAATTAGTAATTTCACATATAATTCTAGTAAGGTATTTATATATAGATCTATATGTGTTTGTAGAAACCATATCATAACAAAATCAAAGTATATTTATGATACTTTTCTTGAAATATAATGTTTCAATAAGGGGAGTTAAGTGGTAGAGAATGGAAATAAAACTAAAGATCATAAAGAAAGGTGTTACCTATTCATTGTGTAACTCCATTTCTGTAAATACAAAAAAATTTCATAGATAATATTTTCTTATATTCTTTGGAATTTTAGGAGTCAGCAGTTTCTGATGGCGCCTGATTTTGAGGCCTGGTGTGCCGAAGATCAATTTCAGATGTTTCACTTGGGTACGTTACGTAAACGTACATGTGGGTTTTTATATCTTTTGAAACGGTGCTCTGAATAGAAATCTGAGGGCCCGGATGAACTTGCAGCTTTGGTATTTTCCTAAGGGTACCATTAAAGCATTTGCGTTTGTACGAGAGGAGAATTTTTAATTTGGGGATTCGTAACAAATTAAAATAAAATTGTGGTGTTACATTAAGTGCACACAATTTTATTTAATTTATTAAGTAGTGGTTATTTCCTATAAGGGGAAGTTAGAGGTGGTTACCACACCCACATAACCTTCCATGTGAGTATAATGTGTTTTGGGGCCAACAAGAGAGCCTAACCCATTAACTACCACTTAAACTCCCATGAAACACCCCTTATTAACAATTGAAACACTCAACCTCCTCTATTTTGAATTTCTAAACTCTTCACCATCACTTAATTAATTCCAACACCAAAGATTAATTAAATGCAACATTAAATTACTCTTTTAATTCATTTTTAATCAATATGAATGGCTTGGAATTTCTATTAAAATATGGGAGTCTTATTATAATATTTTCTTGGAAAATATTTCAGTGTTGGAACATTTGGAGATTTTGAATAGAGCTTTATCCTTCCATGAAGATGTACTTCCTCTTTGATGAAGCACATCGATTCCACTAGAGAATGAAGATGTGTCTTCCATCCTCTTCCTCCATGAAAAGAGAGGATAAGCCACTTCCTCTTCAGATGCACCCTGACGTCAATGGAACCAACTTCCATCTTCCGCGATGCCTGACCTCTGTGACGCTATTCTTCCACATCTCATCGACGTAAGATGTCAATTATAAAGTTAGGGTGTTTGTATAATTTAAATTTTATAAATTATACCTTCGATCTTATTGAATGAAAGTGATCGTCAGTAGCCATTTGTTACCACCTATCACGGAGGGTGCGGGCCGAACGAACATGGCCCGAAGACCCTCTATTGTTTCATAATGTTATTCGTGATGGACACAATGATGGAAGAGGCTCTGAAAACTGAAGGCAGTGGTGGAAATGGTGGTTGCGTGCTGGCACAAAGAGGATCGCGACACTGGGTGATGCACCGATGGGAGACCACGACTCGCAACCGGGCTGCTAGGCGGAAGAAGAACTGGTTGGTCGTAGCCAGCCGGACAGGAGAACCGCGACAAGAGCTGGACGACCCGCTTTGGTGGATGAACCGACCGGGTGGTAGGAACCACGACACCAAAGGGCGTCGTGTACGGAGGATCTTCTGCCCGCAACCACATGCCGCTCAGGCCGAGATGACCAGCCAGCATCGGCCAGCTGGACAAGAGGCCGACGCCGCATGACGCCGTAGTTTCGGAAGACCAGGGTCGCACCGCCTATCCATTCAGCTAGCTGGGAAAGCTATGGCCAGCCGCGGGCCGGGCGATGACATCCAGGTCGGGCTGCACTAGCTGGGCCTAGCCATGCCCCACCATTCTGGCCTGACCCCTTAGTGGAGTCGGACCCACCGAGTCAGGAAGGGCTGACCTGGCGACCCATAGGGCTGGACGAGCACTGCCCATTTCGCGTAAATGTGAATGATTTCCAGAAAGTGTGCCTGATCGATCCACCTTCAATAGAACTATGACCCTTGCGATGAGAAGGACCTTTTCGAAACACTAAGTGAGATTTGGACAACTTTGGAAAATGGACGGGCATTGAACGAGCATAATTCCAACAGGGCTCCTGGAACGGAAAAGACAATAACTCTTAGACTGGGCATCTGATTGACGCGACGTCTATCACCAGGGCTTCTTTTGACGAAATGGAATTTTGGTATACATAAATACCAGACTTCTTGATAGTTTATGTATCAACCACATGGATCGAGGGGAGGACCCTTATGGAATCAAGCGTACAGTGTGTAGGTACCCAAGTGCTGGCTGAGACCTGATGAATTCTTGTCCAATTTGTTTCAGAGTGACGTGACTAGCCCAGTGGGGAGCTCCACTGTGTAAGGCGACAGAACCATGATAGAGAAGCACTACTTTGTGAGGCTGCAGACCTGCGGTACTCAATAGGAGGTGTATCTCTGTATTAGGGGGAGTACTACTTTGTGAGGCTACAGACCCATGGCATGGAGCACTATTGTGTGAGGCGGAAAATCTACAGTACTCGAAATAAGGAGAACCTTAGTAGTCTAAGGTTAGTGATTAGTGCATCAGAGTCACGATTGGTACATTGTAATAGACATAGGAGGAGTTCTCCAGCAGCCGTGGTTTCATTAATCTAAAATCCTATTTTGAGTTGAGTCTTAAAATTCAATCATTATGAATGATGAGATTGATATTGTTACATGTGTGGAATAGTTTGTGCATGGGCTTGAGATATAGAGTCGAACAGAGATAGATATATTAGGTATATGTAGGGTCATATACCTAAGTAGGGTTGTTTGATACTTCGTGATTGTATCTTTCCTTTTTTGGTGTATCCTTCGTAAATTATGGTAGACCATAGAGGGTCTCGGGGACCATATTGATTATCATTATAGTCACCCCTGCACTGGCAATGCCCACACTTCGTTGTGTTGGTTGCAGAAGATAGACAACACTGATCTAGGCTGAGTTTTGTGGAACTGGATGGTACTTGGAGGTGGACCACACGTTTAGATGATAAATGGAGTGGACTGATAGACGTGGAGTGCTAAGGTGGACATCATTACCTACCCTTCGGGTGGGATACTTAGTGGAAGATCCAGGAGATTCCATTTTTAGTTGTTGTCTCTTCAACAGTTGTATTTTATTTCCATTATACCTATAATTTACTTTTGGGCTTGTAATTTCAGCCCCTTTACATCCATCTCTAATTTTTTTATACATAATTCACAGAGTGTTTATTTCCTGTTCCATACTCTATTGTGTTTGTTTACGTTCATATAGACAATGCCTTCCCAGCATAGAAATTTATGCCTTTGGTGCTAGTTTCCATCCCATGGCCTATGGAAGGTGGGATTTGGGTAATCACAACATGGGCCCTGAGGACGGGTCGTGACAAATTGCCATCAAAGGAGTTGGTTCTACCACAGAACACAAGACTCTGATCTTTTAATTCTATGAAGAAATATTGTTAAGAGTATTGAGTGTTTTTTTCAGTTCAGGGATTCCAGTGTTGGTGTGGAGGTCGACGTATCCATACACCAGGACCATGACTACTGATTTTCTACATAAGTACATGAAAAAACTGATTTGGTGTATGTTTTCAAATGTTTTCTTTTAGTCAGCTAAAATCAGGTTAGCTCACCAGGTATAATCTTTTGACCGTGTCGCATCTGTTCAAGATGCCACCATGTAGACTACTAGTTGGAGTTTGGAGATAGTACCCGATGATGGCCCATCGAGCGACGAGGCTCCGGTTCAGGGCCCTCATACTATGTTGGGACCTTTACGTGGTGTAACAGAAGCGCCACCTCCCATTGGGAAGCAAATACTACTAGCCTCACTGGAAGATGGTAAAAGTCGACTGAGCGCATTACACAAGTCCTAGCGGTAGAGGCCTCCAAGGATTCGAGGTGAGATAGTTTCCCAGGTAGTAGATGACTAGATGGAGGAAATTTCTACAGTATTACTCCTAGTTGAGTCACTAGTAGTGAAGATTTCGATCTTAGCTACTAATCATCTTCAGTGATTGATCATGAGGATGATCCTCTTAATTATGATGTTTCTATACATGGACCGTTTTCCAAGATGGTAATTTTGGGTAGTTTTCCATCTACATCCATGCTTGTTCATCATCAGACACTACAGATGGTACCGGTAGAGGACCCTTATAGCTTTAGTGCCTTACTTGTGTTTCAGCACCAGATATCCATCATGTTCCGAGATGATCTGGACCGACAGGCGGCTAAGGACTTGAATGTGGAGGTGGATGAGAGTTTTCTAGTGCTAATACAGCTTCGACAGGAAGATGTTTCGATGGCTAAGTATTCATCGAGGTATACCGATCATTCCAGGTACTAGATGAATTTGGTTCGATCAGTGCTTTAGAGCTCGGACCTCTGTGCGAGGTGTGTTTAAGTATATCTAAGCCATCACTTTTCCATCTATATATTCATACTTATATTAGGATGTTAGAGAGAACCATTGAGTATTGAATGTTCATTGGCTGAGTAGATACATCCAGTGAATGATAGTAGGGAGAATGCAGGAAACTAGCGCCAGTCTTAGAGACATGGGTGTGTAAACTGTTTCAAAAGAAGTATATAACAGGGACAGATGAATATGCAGGGTAGTAGATGTGGAAGTAGAGCTCGGAGAGCAGAATGAGGCAGTGAACATTTTTACATGTTGCGACTACCTTCCATTGTAATCCTCACTAGGCTTAGGGAGCTGGAGTGCAGGGGAAGATAGTAGTTGTATGCGGTCAAAGAGTGTGACCCTAGGTCTCTTGGAATGATTCAACAGACGGTAGGTGTCTACTACTATCTTCTATATTAATAGAAATAGGTACCAAACATTTCTTACTCCCATGAATCTTGTACTAGTCGTAGAGTTTTTGGTTAAGCCTTTGACATGATCCTCATGTCCATAGATACCATTGAGAGGAGAATTGATAACCACACTTATGCCGACGGTGTGATTTGACACTTGAGGAGAGAGTTTTGGTTGGAACCTCTCAGTGGTAGCATCATGGCCTTAAGACGTTAGTTTTGTTAATGATTGGGAAACCATAGTTCCTACACAGATTGATTGTATTAGGCAAAAAGGATGTTGTTTGACTACAACGTTGGGACGGGTTTTCCGTGGTCAGAAAAAAGGAAACCCCATGATTCACATGATGGAATCATTCATAAGTTGGTGTAGTCAATCACTCAGGAGACTGCTAGACCTATCTTTGTGCCAGGCATCTCTAGAGATGCAGCTGGCCAAATAGTAGATATCCTTTGTTGTTAGTGATGGAGTTTCCTTTTTGCAAGTATCTCACAGTCACTCCTCCACTTATTTAGCGAGTCAGGGAGGCACAATGTGGGGGCATTGATTGTGAGACGCGACGTGCTCAAATATCCACAGGGAAATCACATGATGGATTTTTATGAAGTTGGGGAGCACGTCATCCTCTTCAGGGGACGTACCGTGGTACGATTTTCACTTCATAAGAAGGTGTTGATGGAGTTACAAACTTCCCCAAGAGCGGTACATCCAGGAGTGGTGAAGATGTATCAGGACCTCAGATGACATCACTGGTGTCTAGGTATGAAGAAGGCAGTAGCAGAGTTCATATCACGATGCCTCACTTGTCACAAGTGAAGGCAGAGCACCAGGTGCCAGCATGCATGGTACATCCCTTATAGGTCCCAGAGTGGATGTGGGATAGAATATCTATTGTTTTTGTGATGGTTCATCCACGTACATCCAGAGGAAACGACTCTATATGGGTGATCGTAGACTAACTGACCTTGTCGGCCCACTTCCTACCGATCAAAGAGTATAGCTTAGTAGAGAGCTTGGGACCCCACTACGTTTATGAGATCTTATAGATTCATGGTGTTCCATCGACTATCATCTCTAATCGAGATGCTAGTTTAACTTCCCAGTTAGGGAAGAGGTTGCATGAGGCTTTAGGAACATAGCTTCATTTGAGCACCGTCTTCCATCCTCGGATGGACGGTCAGACTGAAAGGACAATTCAAACTCTGGAGGACATGCTCTCTGAAGGTGTCCTCAAATTTGATCACAGTTGGGAGGATCACATACCCTTTTAGGAGTTTGCGTACAACAACAGTTACCACTCCACCATCGGGATGACACCTTATGAGGAACCGTACGGCTGACCATGAAGATCAACTCTGTGCTAGACAGACCCAGGGGAGTCAGCACTTATAGGAACAAAGATGGTGTATTCTATGACAGAGAAGATGTAGATCATCCAGGAGTGGATGAAGACTACACAGAGTAGACATATTTCTTGTCCTGATAGGAGATAGAGATCACTGGAGTTCGATGATGGCGACCACGTCTTCCGACGGGTCTCATCTCGACGTGGTCTATGGAGATTTCGCCAGGATGTCAAGTTATCCCCACATTTCATCAGACCATTCTAGGTCCTATGTAGGGTCGGTGAGGTGGCTTACTACATGGCCGTTAAACATCAGTTGCATCAAGTTCATATCGAATTTCATGTATCTAAGATTAGAAGACACGTGCACGACCCGTCACAAATCATTGTCAATGGAGAACTGGACATAGATGACATGGCGACATTCACGGAGGATCCAGTGGAGTTCAAGGTTCGATAAGAGCTGGTCCTACATGGATGGTTGAATCTTCTGGTGTGCATTCGCTAACTGCATGAGAACCTCCATGAGTGCACATGGGAGAGGGAGGATCAGATGATTGCTTATTATCCCTATTTGTTTCCCTAGTGTGTGTTTTATCTTTACAACGATGTAAATCCCTGATATGGGGGTAATTTAAAGACCAAGAAATATCTTGGAAAATTTTTTCCAAAAATATTTGGAATTTGATGAGTCTGCAGTTTCTGATGGAACCTGATTCTGAGGCCCGGTGTGCCAAGAATCAATTTCTTTAATTTTATTCAGGTACATTCAGTAACCATATGTGTGGGGTTTTCTATCATTTGAACCATTTCTCAGAATTGAAATCTGATGGAACCAATTAACTATTAGTACCAGTATTCTCTTAAGGAGTCCATTACAATAGTTTCATTTTTACGGGAGGAGATTTTTTAATTTTGTGAATTGTAAAAAATTAAAATAAATTAGGATGTTATATTAAGTTTACACAATTTTATTTAATTTATTAAGTGGTGGTTATTTCTTACAAGGGGATGTTAGCGGTGGGTCCAAAACCCACATAACCTCCCATGTGAGAATAATGTGTGGTGGGTCCCACAAGAGAGCCTAAACACTCAACTCCCACTTAATATCCCATCAAACCCCCCTTATTAACTCTTGAAACACTCAACCTCCTCTCTTTTGTATTTTTAAACTCTCCACCATCTCTTAATTAATGCCAAAACCTAGGATTAATTAATTCCCACTATTAATTAACCATTGAATTTATTTTGAATCAATTTGAATGTCTTGGAATTTCTATTAAAATTTGGGAGTCTTATTATAATATTTACTTGATAAATATTTGAGTGGAGGATCTTTTGAAAATTTAGAAGAGTGATTTATCCATCCACGATAAACAATGTCCTCTTCGATGAAAAAATTCGATTCCACCAAAGAACAATGATGTGTCTTCGTTCCTCTTACTCCACGACAAGTGAGGAGATGTCGCATCCTCTTTGAATGCACCCCAATTACAATGGAATCGAAATATATCTTCTGTGATGCTCGACTTCCGTGACCCTCGTCTTCCGTGGCTCATCGACGTGCATCATTAATTATCGAGGTAGAGTGTTTGATTAATTTAAATTGAATAAATTATAGATTTTTCCTTGTTGAATGAATGTGATCTTCTATGGCCATTTGTTACCGCCTAACACGGAAGGCGTGTACCAAAAGAACAAGGCTCGACGACCCTCTATTGTTTATTAATTTTATTCATGTTGGAGACAATTATGGAAGATGAAGCAATGAATAAAAGCAGTTGTAAAAATGCTATTCATGAAATGGCTAGAAGAGGACAGCGACACCAGGTGTCATACGGAAGGGAGACCGCATCCCGCAATCGGGACGCTTGGCTGAAGAAGAACCGGCTGACCGTAGCCGTTTGGACAAGAGAACCACGACGCCTCTCGGCGCTGCGCTACAGAGAACCACAAACCACACTGGATGGGCCGCTATGGAAGATGAACCGGTCAGATCGTCGGCCACCCATGTGGAAGGAGCCGTATTGCCCAAGGGGTGTCACGTACAGAGGATATGCGGCTGGAAACCGTGGACTCCTCATGCCGGGATGACTGGCCAGCTTCAGCCGACCAGAAAGGAGGACGGTGCCTCTTGGCACCACTGTTTCGGATGACCAGGGTCCACGCCCCTGATCCACTTAGCCAGCTGACTGAGCCACACCCCACCAGGTTGGGTCGTGCTGGCTCGGTGGGGCCGCGGCCCCCAGTCCAGGCCGACCCCTTAGCCGGGTCAGACCCGCCGAGTCAGGACGGGATGAGCCTCTTTTGCTTAAACACGAATAATTTCTAGACTGTGCCTCCGATCGGCATTCCATCTACGGAACTAGGACCCTTGTTACGAGACGATCCTTTTTCGATACTCAAAGTGAGTATTGTACAACCATTGAAAACGTTTGGGTTTAGAACGATCGTAATTCCAACTGGTCCCCTGGAATGGAATAGCCAATAACTCTCAATCTAGGCATCCAATTGATGCGCTGTCAGTCGCGTTGGTATTTTTTTGAAGAGACATATCATCCAGATATATCAAAATAGGACTTCATGATAGTTTATCTATCGACCCCTTAGACCGAGGAGTGGACCATCCTAGAATCGAGCGTGCTTTGTGTGGGAACCCTAGAGTTGTCTGAGACCTGATGAATTCTTGTCTGATTCATTTTGGAGAGATTTACTAGCCCAGTGGGGAGTGCTAATATGTGAAGCAGTAGACCCATGGCGGAGGAGCACTACTGTGTGAGGTGCTAGACCCTCGGTACTCGACAGGAGGAGTACCTCTATAGGCTAATAGGGGGAGGACTACTGTGTGATGTAGTAGACCCATGATGGGGGGCACTACTGTGTGAGGAGGCGGACCCGCGGTACTCGATAGGAGGAGTAACTAAGTAGTCTAAGGTTAGTGAGTATTGCCTCTGAGTCAAGACATAACCACTATACTCAAGAGAGGAAGAATTCTCCAACAGCAGTGGTTTTGTTAAGTAAAAATCCTGGTTTGAGCAAATTCTTGACATTCAATCATTATCATTGATGTGATTGAATTTGTTTCTTGTGTGGATTGGATTTATTTTGGGATCAAGAGTTGGAGAAGAAAAAATATTGATAAATAGGTACATGTATGGGAATATACCTACGTAGGGTTGTTTGATACATCATGATTGTGTATTTCCTTTTTTTAGTTTATCCATCGTGGATTCTGGGAGACCATCGAGGGTCTCGGGGTCCACACTGAGTATTGTTATACCCACCCCTGCATGGGAAATTCCCATATTTTGTTGTGTTGGTTGCAGATGACAGACAACACTAATCAAGGAAGAGGGTTGTAGAGGTGGATGGTATACATCAGGTCTACAAAATTATGTGGTAATTTCACTTAGAAATAAACATATAGGTAGATGGGAAATGAGGCATAAAAACATTGGCAGATGATGTCATTAGTATCCAAAATTTCAATTGATCTCTAATATCAAAGTATCATTATAGATTTTATTCTATTTTACTTTAGTTTTATAAATATATTTAAATGTTCATTGACATTAAATTTATAATTTTTTTATATTTGTTCATAACATAATGGTAGGGAGACCATTTTAGGATAAAATATTCAAATATGATTATTATTTCTATCCCAAAGTTGGATGGTAAAACCATTTCCTTTTTTGGAATATATCCTCCATGATTATCTACATTTGAGATGGGATTCACAGACTGGAATATAGATTTACAATTAGTAAATTAATGAAAAATATCGGTTGATTGGAATGAAAAGAGATGTTGATGAATTTTTACCAGATGACTCAATAGTTAGTTGGTCAAAAAATATCCACAATGTCTAGCAGGTATATTTAATTATAAACTAATTTATCTGTGGAAATGGGATTTGATATACATGTAATTTATGATAGGTCTCACAAGGTTGGTATAGAAACCTGATTTTATATGGGTAATTCTAAAATAGATTGTGAAGTCAAATTATTTTATCCTTGTTCTTAAATCTCATATGGTGGATGACATTTCGAAAATATATATCTATGTTGTTTTTAAAGAGACATGGTGTTTGGATTTTGATAGTATTGGATAGAGAGCCACAGTTTACATATCTTTTTTAATTCCTTACAGAAGTCCAATTGGACTAGTATTACTATGAGCAATGTGAATCATCATTAAATTGATGGAAAATATGAAATAATGATACAAAAAATGGATGTCATGTTTTTTTTCATAGTGTTATGTATATTGGTGGCTCATGGGAGGATCACATATAATTAGTGGATATTTTGTATAAAAATTGTTATTATACCATGATACATATGGTTCTGTTTGCATTATTTCATCGTATAAAATTTCATAATCTACTTTTTTGGGTGGAAACAAGTGAGCATTTAATATTTCAAACTATCCTTATGAAATATAAAATGAAGAAGTTTCAATTGATCAGAAATATATTGGAGAATCCTTATAGTCATCATAAGTCAAATATAGATCGTTATCGATCATAATTTTTGTCTGAGTGAGGGATAATGTGTTCATAATAATCTCTACAAGGAATAGGACACATATTTTTGGGAAGAAGGGAATGTTATATCTTTGAAACATAGTTATTTTGATTAATAGAAATGGATATGAACTGGCATATAAGATGCATTCCCACATAATCTCAAATCAATGCATAATGTGTTTCATGTGCCTATATTTATAATCAATAAACATGATCCCAAGGATGTCATCTAACGGGATCAAATTGACCTAGATCTGACTGCAATGTGATTTCATATGCATGTATGAGTTTTGGATAGACAATAGAATGTATTTCATGTGAAAAGAATATATCTTGTGCAGGTTTAATAGGAACATTGTCAAATTGAAGAAGAATCATAGGATCAAGGAATGGAAAGGGTATAAAAATTCTCATAACTCCTTCATTTCAATAATTATTTAAATCATTATTGGGAAGTAAAATATATTTTTTGGATATTTTAGAATCCCCAGTATTAGGAATATAGTCATCTATTTAGGCATATTAAAAATATGAGGTTTCTAGTTTATAATTGGAGATATTTGGAGGATATTTTTTATATTAGTAATGATTTTATGGAGTTTCAAATTCTTTCTATGGATTGTATAAATCGTGTAAAACCATAAATGAAACTATGAAACTGATACATTAGGCATTCAGAAGGTGCTGGTTAAGAGAGTGGTTTTCCCAAATAGTGCAGGTGCCTTGGAGAAACCATGAATGGATGGAAAAATGGTAATATTATATATGGCCCATATATTGTTTGAATGTGTGATTAAATAATTTTAGGTGGGTTTGGATATGGTGTCTTGTGAACATTTAACGCACTGTTTTCCAAATCACATAGTGTTTAAATATAGATAAAAATATTGTGGATCAAATATGAATTTATCATATAAAAATGTTTCCCAAAATTAGATCTTTTCTAAAACTCCTCTCCATCATATGGTTGTAGAGACCATTACGTTCGATTTGAGATTGATTTCAATGAAAATGTTCGACCAATTGATCAAATTTTTAAATAATTAATATCCAATCATGAGTATATGCAGTTCTGTGGTCAGAATGAATGAATGTTTATATGGAAATGGAATGGGTATTCCATTATGAATATTTAAATGTCTTATAGAGTTTTTTTGGTTTCATTGTTTATTTGGAAATATTATTGGTTAATAAAATTGCAATGTATTTGGTATCAAATAATTGTAATTGTTTTTATCTATATTATCTTAATATGGTAACATGTTCTATCCGAGAGGAGTTTGATTGGAATTCTATGGGAAAATCATTCTGAGATTTATACTCATCCCCCAACATAGGTTGTTTGGTGATTTTACAAAGGTTATATATTGACACACGGGTATTAGTAAGGTATCTCATTTCATTTATGATTCATCATGATACAATGGGAATGTATGGTGGTGTTAGGGATTTGAGTAGGATTTTAGTTATTTGGTCTATATATTATGTTCCTTTGAGTTTTTAAGGGCTTGGTTTCAAAAAAAATTTAAATTATATAATTGTTGGGATTTGCTTTATATTAATTTTATTTTTTTACTAATTAATAATATAGAGGATGTTTTTTATGGTTATTTTTGTTTTCTATGTTTATTTTCATAGGTAATATATTCCAAAAATTAATTATGATGCCCTTGACAATTTTTTGAGGCTTTTACTACTTAATGGTGTCACCTCAGGCCTTGTATCACTCCCATCACTTCTCCAGAAAATGAAGAGAGTCATGATGTTATAGAAACATACTATGGTGTATATGAACAACTATATTTATACGACACAATATTTTTGATTAGTATATTTATATAAAATATTATCACTAATGATTCAAAACATACATAAGATTAATGTTGGTTGCTACTATACTATTCATGATCATACAAATATTAGTATTGTAGGTTGGTATATTATGGCTTATAGTGTTTGTAATGCTAGCATTAGAAGTGGATATTAAAAAATAATTATTCTTCATTTCTGTAAATTTTTATTTTTCTTTTAACTTATAAATATTTAAGATTAAATAAGTAACATTTTATTCTATGAATGAGGAATATATTTAGAAGAAGTAGAAGAAATCTAAAAACTATTTGAATAATATTTTTGATATTTTAAAGATACATATTTTGTAAGAATTGATTTTAATATATAATGATTATATTTATTAATAATTATATATTATTGGGGTTTTTATAGTTGAATATTTTATTAACTTCAAAATTATGAGATCACACACAAATTTTTATGGATTTTTGGAATTCAATATTATGAATCAATTTTCACATGATATTAAAGGTCTATTAAAATATTTCTATAAATATTGAATTGTTAGGGGGAAATAAATAAACAAAAATATATTAATTCCAATAATATTTTTAATTGGATGAGGATGAAGTGGAACATATTTTTTTAGTCCATGGTGAAAGAATAATTTATTTAGAGATTTTTCATAAATATGTTTTCATTGTTAATTAATGTATCTCGTTTGTGGTTCATTAGACATGGTGGTTCCAGTGCATTTTTATGTAAATGGATATTACATTTCCTATATAAAAACCCAGTTCTTTATTCAGTTATTCCTAAAAAACACTTTATATCATTCTTTTTTGGGTATCTTTTGGGGTTGTCTTGGGTGAAAACATTGGATATATTGAATACTATTGGGTTTTTTGTAGTTGGCGTATGGTTTTCCCAAAAAACCATCCCAACTGGAGAAAATTTTACAATCCATGTTAGTTGGGTTTTTTTCACTAGTTTTATGATTAATAAACAGTGCACCCTCTTATGTGAAACTGATTTACCCATTAAAGAGGGGCGCATGAATAGGATGCACGGTTTGCCCTAACCATGCGACCAATCCAAGCTAATTGTTTGTGAAGGATTTTTAATAAGAAATTTTTTTATGACAAAAAAAACTTATTTATATTTCCCTGATTGATCATTCCTAGCCCAAACCTATTTCTCCATTAAAAAAAGATCCTAATAGATGTTTCGGCCCCTCTTCACCCTCCTAGAAGTGAATCAAACCATGAAAAACACCATTTGATCCTACCCGGGTTAGTTTTCTCCTTGTGTTATCTATATACCAAAATAATTTTTATCCTACCTAGAGTTTTGTGGACCTCTTTACAAATTTGAAGATCTAATAAATTTCATTTAGAAACACATATCTAGGTTTCATTCCCAGATTCCATAGTCATTATTCATCGTTGGAGAATCCTAATTAGTTTTTGTTTTTTTGAGATATAGCAATCACGATAATGGACGTTACATCATGATGAATTTTTTTATTAACCATAAATATATTTCTTTAATTTCAATTATTTTTGTTAATGAAATTTACTTATTTCTCTAAAATTACATTCAATTGGTTTTTTAATACAAAATCTCCTTGACTTAGTGGATTTTATTTTGGGAATTCAATTTGGGAATGAAGTAGGAGAAAACACTCAGATTCCAATTAAATGTTGGTGTAACTCTGCCATTAATGAAATTTTGTGAAATTTAAAATGTAAAATTTAAATTTAAATATTTTATGTAATTCATTGAAAATTAATATATTTAAAATAAATAATTAATTTTAATTGTGAAATTTATATGGTAAAATTCATTTGAAATTTGAATAGAAAAAATGTATTAAAATAGATTTGATAGAAACATTTGGGCTATATCTTGAAAATATTCACGGTTTTCATTAAAAAGTATTTTTGTTACTTTAACTGAAAATTTTCATATTCTAAATAATAATGTAATGATTCTTATTTAAAATAGTAATAAACTAAATTTTCAATCGATGAATTTTTATTAGTACACATTCAAGACATAGTTAGTTAGGGAATTATTTGGACAACACACTCTGATTAGTAGAACTCAAAACCATAAATGTTTCATATCACATCACTAATAGTATAGTGATGAAGTCCGCATGACCAATGTAAAAGGGGTCTTCTGTACACACCTATTGTCCTGTCACCTTGACTGTATGGAGTCTATTATCTGGGAACTAATGGACCTTTTAGGTATATAACCTTGTTACCTGCTTTTTTTATTTGAAATGAATATATGCCATTGGTAAATACTATTTTACATGCCTTTTGAACTTATATAAACTATTATATATAATCTTTTTTATTATTCCATTTGTATAGAAATATTTAATAAATTGAAATGTCATGAATTTATCTATTGTATTTACATCATTTTAAATATAATATATTAGTTTCATAAATATTCTTGTGAAATTTCAAAACAATTTATTTATATTTTTAAGTACAAGATTTAGTTTATTAAACATTTCAATCTAATATGTAATCCATAGAAAGACCCTATGTGAATTTTATCTATCACCCTAACTTTTCCATCAAGTGTTTTTATATTTACCCCTTCTAGGTTCGAGCAGGTGTAAGGAAGCACTTGAAGTTGGTGCTAGCTAATAATATGTGGACATGGAGAGTTGTGTCCATTGTTACATGGTATTGTATTATTTATTTTATTACATTTATAATTCATAATGGTGTTTCGTACTTTTTTGGATTATTTTACACTTTTCCATATGTATTTGGTTTCCTATGCATTCTAATTAGTTTTTTTCTTCCACAATTTATGTGGAATATTAGTTCCAACATTCATTTTATATGGTTCTAGGTGCATTTCACTAACCAGTGGGGATGAGGAATTCAATTAAATCCATGTCTGGATAAGCTATGTTATAGTGCCACTATGGTATATTTTCTATTTCATGAAATTTATTATCAGAGCTCTATATTGAGATTCTAGTCGCGAAGTTAGTATGAATTTGTGTATAATTTTTTGGACTTATGAGGTTGTTTATATTATGTTTAAGGAAATTAGTCACATTAATAAAAAATATGTCACTAGGATTGGTTTTGGAAATACATCTTTAGTATTAGTTAAAGTATTTTTAAATTTTTAAATTTTTTTAGATTTAAATAAATATATTTTTCTTCTACCTATTAGAATTTATTTCCTATTATTTCTCCCTTTGATTATTAATATGATGTCTTATTTTATGTAAGAAGAATTATTTAAGAATAATTATTTTAAAAAGATATATGAATTAGACTTGGTTAGAAACATTTGAGGAACTTCTATTAGTGAATCCCCTCGGGGAATTGAATCTGTTTGTGGTTATTGTTCATATTGTCCATGTTCTGGGGTATGACCCACCACAAGTTCACAATGAGGATCCCATGTGGATCCTTTGATGGATGTTCCCAAGTCTCTTTCATTGGATTTTATTCACCTGACGCCACCAAAGATCCAAGGTTATAATGATCCTCAACTAGATAATGAATATTTGTGAATGATTGGGTTCCTATTTTAATTCATAGATTCATCTAAAAAAATAAAGGTCAAGTGTGACACCTTCATACTAGAGTTATTTATAAAGTGATAAAGGGCATGATTGTGGTGGTGAAGAATCATTAGGGCTTATAGTTGAATTAAATATGTAATCTTTTCGCTAAACATTAATATAAACAGTCTAAGGTGTTATCCAAGTATATAGAGATGTTTAAACTTAAACGGGTTGACATAATTGTGATAGAGTATGAAAATAATTTTGTTCCAATTTTGTATTATTCAAATGATATATTATCTATTGATAAAATAGTGACTCAATGATATTAGTTTTAACTTTGAGAATATATTCATTTCCAATACATGTTGCTGAAACAACCTTCTAATTCTGGTGTTTTTTATGGAGAAGTAATGTGGGAAATAGACATTGCTGGAATTTTAGTATATTGATAGTTTATTCTTCTCTTAATGGTTGTGTGTTTTCCTCTAAGGGAAATAGAAAAAATGTATAATCTCATGGTTTTTATCAATAAAATAATTATTCTAAACATCATATAATTCATGGTAGGGGGCCTTTACTTTTATAGAATTGTGTCAAGTTAGTGAATTCAAAGCGGGTTTTAATTGAGGTGCCTAAGGTGTGTGGTACTTTTGGATTCTCAGATCGCCTACATCTGTTCTGCTATGTTTATTTCACTTTCTGTAGTAGAAATTATCATTATAGCCTTCTAGAATAATAGGGAATTCATATGATTCTCATTCAAAAGCATTTGAGGCATATGCATCTAGAATGAAGCTTCTTCATGTAGTGTATGAGTATCCAGAGGATGTGGTTACCAGTCCGAAAACTATGAGAAGTACCATTGTTTTTTATTAATAATTAATAACTAGTCTATTTGAAAATGGTTAATATCATTTATTTATTTCTAAAAATATTATTAATATCTTAAATCGTCAAAATGAACTATTTTCTTATCTCATTGATTTTACTACGCCCCATGCAACAAATACAAAGCTGGTCACCATAGTCCCACTGGTTTCTCTTCCTTTTATGATGATTCACATTCTTGGAATATTATAGTTATCGACCTAAAATTTCTTGACATCATATTTGGTATGGATTTTATCGTTTTAAATAATTTCTGAATTGATTTTTTTGTAACTGGTCTCATAGACAACACATGAGGGTATATATTTTATTTTTCGAGGATAATTGGACCTATGTTTGAGTAGGAAAAGTACTTGTTATTCGGGGATTCATAATGTGGTATTTGTATTTTCTATTGATATTGAGAGGGAATATTTGTGAAGTAATGTATACAGGTTTTGGTTGAGTTCCATTATGTTTATTCTTTTGAATTATCAGATTTTCCGCTAATAAGATGGGTAGATATTTCAATCAACATAGTGAATGTCACCCAACCAGTGTCTCTTCCATCATACCACATGACACCAACTGAAATAAACAAGTTGTAGACTCACATGGATGATATTTTATAGAATATATATGTCTACTTGAGTGTACCACCATGGCTGGTGTCTATTGTCATACCTAATACGGATGATGACTCACTAGGCCTTTGTGTCGATTATCAAAAACTCAATTGAGTTAAGAAAAAGAATATGGATCATTGTGAGAATGTGTTGTAGGGGAAGACTCTGTCGATAGTTTGTGAATTTGTTATACATGGGTTTCTTTATGAAAAAAAAATGAAAGGGAGAGAATATATAAGGGCTCAATGACTAAATATTTTTGAATCATAATCATAGATATGATTGGGAGTGCATCTCGAGGAAATGTTTTCATAAGCCCTATGAATTTTATGATCCCGATATTTCTAGAGATGTATCGTGCTTTATTTTAAGTACTCATATTTTATTATTTAAAGAATTTTTTGTTTTTAATTACAATTTATAAAATGCCTGGGTGGAAATATTAGGAGATATATGAAATAGGGTATTGCAGTATTGGAACATTATTCCCTAAACATGAGTCGTCTTTCTGTTAACTGTTAAAACATGGAAATTGGGGTTTTGCAGGTTTTCCGACAGGATTTTAAAACTGAATTCCTATATTAGAATAAACTTGAACCCCTATAAAAGTGTTAAATAGTTTAGGAACATGGTAATCAGAAACTACGTGTTCATTCCTAGAAAACTATGCATAATAAAATAGTTCACCCAAAATGACTTTAATTATTCCCAAAACCCCATTTTAACTACAATCATACTCATTCAATAATAGGAATGATTTTAATATTATTTATATCCCAAAGTAATTTTTATGGCTTCCAAACATTTTTTTCCAAATTAAATCCCGATTGTCTGATATACATTACTTTTTGTATGTGGATTATTCTCGGATTATCTTTCGTTTTTTCCAATTCATTTTGTAGGATTTTATCTTCTGTATCAATGAAAATAAATCTATATATTATAAAAATTTATATTAGATTGTAGATATATATCTATATCAAAGAGAATTTATTAAATCAATATTTATTTTAGTTTATATATTGGGATCTCACCCCACACTTTTACTCTGTTTCATTTTTTGAAATTCTACTAGGCAATAAATTATAAATGAATCAAGTTTGGTGGTCTGTAATTCAAATCCTATAATCAAGTTATTAATTAAATGAAGAATATTATATTATAAAAAGTGATAGATTATAAATTTTATTTCCAAATTGAATTAATTATTATAGTGAATTAATTATTTAATCGATGATTAATATTATAAATTTATTTTTTAATTAATTTATATGAGTAGTTGAGATGCAAAAATTGATGATTTAATAATTAATTACAAAATTAATTACAAACATATAAACAAAAGTATTAGTGTAATAATTAATTACTGAGTTTACTATTATATTTTAAGATTATTAAAAAAATAAATCAATTGTTGATTTAAATAATGAGAAATTGTGAATTGAGAAACATGTGATTTGGGGGAATTTATAAAGGAATTATTGATTGAGATTTTTTAATTATGTAATTTGGAAATTTATTGTTTCACTTAATTATTGGAAAATTAAATGAATTCAATGAGTTTAATTAATTGGCTAATTAATTTATTTAAATGTTGTGATATATTAATTGATGAATTAATTACATGGTATACCATGATAAATTAATTTTTGAATTAATTAATGTAATTCCTATGATCAATTTATTATTTAATTAATTAAATTCATTCATGTGGGATAGTTGATAAATTTGGTAAATGTGATAATAGATATCTATTTTATGCATGATATATATGTTATTTATTTGGAGAATAAGGTGTGGGATATGAACAGACACAAAAAGTGCTCACGGGGTCCTCGAAATGTAATTAAAGAACCAAGTCATTCAGGAAAATTTTGTGGGATTGGGAATAAAATTATAAATAATCATGATTTCTAGTCATGGAATGATGTGATAAATACACATGGGGTGATAAATGTGGCAATCTATACCTAAAAAATAGTGTCATTATACAATTTTTCCAATTTACCACATCATGAATTGAATTAAAATAGTTAATAAAATACCATTTATGAAATTAATTGTCAATGGATAATATGAAGTTGTTTAGACACCAATATGGGACAAAGTAGTTATTGAGGTAATGATTTCTTTAGGATCATAGGGGTTACGATGTTAAATAAACAGTTGTTGAATAAATGAAATATGGTTACTTAATTACTTTTATTTATTCTTCAAACAACTTCATACATTATTTTTTATGGGGTATTGTTTTTGAAAATGTTTGTAGTGGCCAAATAATTTGTACTCAGAGGCTACCCATGCTACCTGTTTGGCACCGAAATAGATTTCATGGTAATAGGAAAAGATATGGTAAAAGGCATTCTGATAGATTATAGAGTTTGGATGAAACATGGTTAAAGTAACAATACAATGTTTGAGACCTTCTTGGGAGTCATTAGGGTATTTTATTTTGAGTTTTAATTTTTCTAATTGGAATGTAATTAACCATGGAATTTTTTATAAATCATATTTTCAGTTTTATATCTAGTTTTTAGTCATAATTTGATCTTGTTACTTTCTATTTTGTTTTATATTATATATAGTAATTTTTTCTTATTAACTACTACTGTATTACTCAGATAATTGATTATATTGAGGGGTACCCAGGTCAGGATGTGGTGGTCGGGTTTGGAGCACTTTTGAGGGGTACCCTGGTCAGGATGTTACACACTGGTATTGGATTTGTAGTTCTCTATATATTATTTTATAGCTACTCAACCTATATTTATTTCTTATTAGAAAATAGTACCATATTAAATGACTTATTTGAAGACTCATTGGGATGATGTTAAAGATAATGTCTTTATACAATTTATTGTGGCTCCTTTTGCAACACCTATTCATTTTTCTTTGAAATATGATCATTCACATCATATTTTTTGTGATAAAAACCCATTCAAATATAAGTAATGATTAAGTATCTATTAACATGAAATGGTGATCAATTTTACTAATTTTTTGGGGGTGAAGTGGGTTTTTTATATGATGGTCAAAATTTCATTAGTTGAGAATTAAATAACATGACATTCTGAAAACATTTTATGAGAGATAATATAGAAATTATGAGTACCATTTCATTCCTTATGGTATAAATAATTAAAATAAATTTTTATGGGATTAATTAATATTATTTCCCATAAATATAATTATACATTCATGGTGTTATTTTTGGATTAATTTATCTTTTACTCTACATCTCAGTAGGCTCATGTGCATCATCAGAGAGAAAATATGTAATTATTGAGAAAAAATATACATTATTTCATTGTATAAAAATGTGATTTCATTATTAAAAAATAAATGTTCATTAGAAAAATGTAGTAATTAAATGATATATTACTTTATATTGTGATGAGTAAGTTTTAAATGACATGTTAGAAACCATATAATTTTTTCGGGATTAATAAGCTCATGATTTTAGTTGTATATTATCACATGTTATTTTAATAAATTTTAAATAATGGATTCTAAGATGACACTTCTAACTCATAATAGAGTAATGTTTCCATAGGATGAAAAATTTCAATGTTCTTTTGATTAACTTAATCACATTCTGAATATTACGCTAGTGTTGAGTCATCTCGAGGACGAATATTCTATATGGTCTTTTATGATGCTGGAGTTTCAAGTTTAGGCTTCCTTATTATGTAGGGTGAGTAGATATTCTCATATATAAATTATAATATTATGAATGACAATAATAATTACATGAAATGTGATCTTTAACACACCCTCATGATTCTAGATATTAAAAATAGATTGAATTACCAATGTGGAGAATGTTTTACAACATATTCCACCCACAATATCATTTTTACTATCTTCTCTCAAAAAGATTTTAATATTTCATAGATTCACTGGTTGTAATATCTATAATATTATTAATTTGAAAATTACATAAACACTAGAGAAATGTAATGTAATCATAGATACATAATGGAAAATTATGAACCATGTCATGAATGAATCATTAGAAGAGTGGAACCTGATTTCACTCCATTCCTAGTTTTGTATAAGTGTTATGAATAAGGGGGATGAAGTTGTTTTGGCTAGTGATCAGTTGACCTATTCTCTTATCCGAGTAATTATTCAAGAAATAATTCCTCATGGAGTGTTCAATATTATCATAGACTCTATATATGGTTAGGCGACCATTGATGAGTATCCATCTGCCCCATAGTGTATTCTATGATTCCAGAATCATTTTTTTGTATTGTTGGTAGTAATAAAATTTATGTAGAAGAATGTCATAATTTTCAATGGATAATTATCCTTGGATCCATTAATCTTATTTATGACGTGAAGATATGATTTTTGTGTATTGGTATGTTATAAGACATAACAAATTTTGTCTCCCCCAGATATACATGCTATCAGGTCATGGTAGAGCACTATAGAACTAAAGTATTTCTTCAAACAATTCCAATTCAAGCATGAATGTGGGATGATATATCTATAAATATTGTGGTGGGGTATATTTGTAGCTAGTAAATGATGTTTCTATAATGGGTTGTCAATGATCAAATTACTAAATTAGCTTACATCTATGAAAAATATGATGAAAAAAATGTGTAGAGTTTAGAAATCAATACGTGTAATAGATTTTCAATTTTTAAGGATTAAAATATTCTATAGGATTTATAGATATCCCTATTTTAATTCATTATTTATATGTTTCTATTTCGATGAACCAAGATCCCATGTTTATTTTAGTTCATCATATTATTGTTATTTGGATTGCAAGATAGATGGAGTTATATAGATTCATGAGGATATCTTTTCTTCTTTTTCTCATCGCATTAGTTGATTATGGGATGAAAATTTTTTATATTTTTATATGATTATGATAATAGATTTATATCCACTATCATTATTCTAATTTTGATACTATTTATTGTCACCCTTGAAATTCTCAGTTGTGTTAGTCTAGGAATGGTGAGTGTTTTTGGTTGTATCAATATTGGTTTGAGAAATTACATCAAATATATAAATTATTCATCTATTTATTTTTATGTAATATATATGGTATAAGTCTTATCCAAATTTTCTTCATAGATAGTAAAAATTTTGGGTTGGTGTTAAGGTGTTCATAAATGTTACACACTCTTTGGGTAATTGATGTCTTGCGAGGAAATGAGTGATTTACCATTGTTTTGTGAAAACTTTTTAGGATTTTTACATTTTTTGAAAATTTATTACAATTTAAAACATCCTCCCAAGATCATGTAAATACAAAACATGTAACATGTATCATTTATGAGAATGTATCTATAAAATGCATATCTTGTTCATTGATGGAGTGATCTTGACATCAATCATGAATACAACTGGACTAAGTTGTGTATCAGGATTGTAGATTTTGAATTAATGTTAATTTGTGTGATGATAATAAATTTGGTTTATGTTCTGTGGATGCACAGTTTGGATATTCATGAGAATTGAGAGGTTATTGTATAGATGAGTGAGGCGTGGCCTTATCTTTTTTACATGGAAAATTTTTGATAAGATTTTTGGAATATTAATTTTCTATTTTTGGAATGTTATAAAAATTTCTTATTATTTTTAGATACTAAAAACAACTATTGTGATAATTGTTTATTTGGGGATCCTTTTAGGATTCATCATAATTTTTTTAACCTTCTAGCATTATACACAATCTCCCAAAACTATTCACTATTTTAGTGAATATCATGAAAACCTACGTAGTGAGGCCATGTAATGTTGGATAATGACTTTTAATACTATGTTCCCACCTATTATAAACCATTCCAACTTTAAACTATCACATGTTTATGGAACACATTTTCATAAACCATGTGGTCATTCTAAAATAACCGTATGAATGATAAAATTTAATTCCAAAAATTATTTTTAAATATTCAAAACCATATTTGAGACAATGATTCACCCTAAATCCGTATATAGTCTTTCCTAATATTTATAGGTCTCTTATAGATTGATTTTGTCTTATGCGAACACTTTCTTATTTTTATAATTAAATGGAGACTCTCGATTGATCTCTTACTGGCATGAGTTATTTTCATATTATGTATCTTTTTATTTATTCTTATCTCTTCCTTTTGGGTTTTTTTATATCTTTCTTTTGATGATAGATCTAATATATTTTCTTAGGTTATGAATATTGGATTCGTTTATGGATATTTATTTCAGAAATTCATCATTGGAGTTTCCCATGGAGGGTACTAGTATTTGTAATCATGGTAGGTGGTTCCTTTCTTGATTGGCCAATTATTTTAACCATGAGTTTCATAACTAATTTATAATTTATTTAAATATATATTTTCAAAACATAATAATTTTTTTACTATAATATAATATTTATTATGAATTGGAAATTTAAGTAACCCCAAATTCTAGAGAATTAGGATGTGATTTGGATTTGATGGAAATTGGTGAATTTGATTTGTGAAATTTATTTTTCAAAAATGGATTCAAATTTTATAATAAGAAACCATATTTAGTTTTATTATAAAAAAAGTTGTGAATTGATTAAAAAAAGATTTTTTTGGAGAAATTGTCATATTGAAATTTGGAAAATAGGGAAATTCTATTTTTAATAGTTTTGAAAACATTTCCCCATTACTGATTGTTGATTTTGAATATAAAAGACTAGATAGTTAGTGAGTTATTATGGATAAAAAATAAATGATTGTAATTCCATATAAATATTTTTTACAATTACAAGTATAAAAAAATGTTTATTAAATATATTATACTTGGAAGGATGTTCATTAGTACACTCTGAATAGTGTATGTTTAACGTGTGTGCTTAGAGACATTATAAGTTTATTATTGTGTGAGGATACGATAACATGGATCTATTACACCTCTTAGTAGATTACATTGTTAATAATTTTTAGTTTAATTGATATATTATATTTTTTTTAAAGGTGATATACATAGTCCTTATAAATATATCTAAAAAATTCTCTATAAAATGTTTTTGAATACATTACATACATTGGTCTTCATAAATTTGAACAAAAACATATTTTTTATGTATTATCTTATATTATTTATGGTGTAATTCAGAATCCCAGGTGTAATGAGAAAACCCTTGGGGTTATGTTATTGCCAGTATAAGTTACTATCTAATAGTGTATCAGTGTTGGTTAGTTACATTTGACATCTCAGATTTATCTCAATGATACATGTGTCATATTCAAAAAATTATTCCATTGTGAGTTATATAAAATTTTAAGAATTTATTATATGATTCTGATAATGAAAACTATATAAATTTTAAATAAATATATGTTTCTATATTTCATGGTGTTTAGATTCATTTAGTACAAAATGTTTCAGGGCACTTCAACCCAAAACTTATTTCCATAGAGAATGATTTTATGTTATCCACATTATAATCTTTTATAAGGTAAAAATAATTAACCATTGAGATGCTGTTAACTAAATATATTTATTTAAATGATATATAATGTAAAATTTGACATTATTCTTATATGGTTATTACAATTCAAATTTTAATGATTGGGTCATTGATTTATGTTTGAATTTTAATTTAAATAGGACTGTTTATGATTAAGTTTCCTAGATGAGAAATTATATTATATTTATCTACTATACCCATTTAATTTTCAATTTATATATTAATTCATTAAATTATGTTGTTATTTTTAAATAATAATTTCTTTAATAAATATAATGATTAGATAAATGTTATAATGAAAAATAGACTTCATTTTCGCCATTGGTATAGAACAATTTTCTATAATGTTTATTTCTTATTTTAAACAATTTCATAAATATTTTTTATTATATCATATTAATTGTAATTTAATTTTTAATTATTATTTAATATCTAAAAAATGTTTAAAGTGATTGTTCTTATTTTTTTCTTAGTGATGAGTTTTTTAATTTTTACTAAATATGTGAAATGAATATTTGTTTTAATGATTTCGACATCAATGAATTTTTTTTATTCCTAACTATTCAATGATTTGAATATTAAATTATATTTTTTGTCTTTTATATTTAATATTTTTTACCATATTATTTATTATTATTTTTAATTTAAATCATTAATTTCTAAATGAAAAGGGTTTTCCCACAAAAAAATTCCCAAAAATCATTCTAAAGTATTATCTCATATGTCAACATAACACATTGAATATTTTGGTTTATTAAGGATATAATATAATCATACCATCGACTATATTTATCTATATATGTAATGATCATTTTTACTAGGGAAGTAATGTCATTATTTATGAAAGATACATTTATTTATTATGAATGAATGTTTATTATTTGTAATGTTTATTCAATTGAATATGGAATGAAAATTATAAATGGATTAGTACATCCTAAAATTGGGTATCCCATGGATTTATCAAAATGACACACTAGACAAATTGGTAGGGTATTTGGAAATTTCCATACATACATATGAATATGTTAAGGCTATATGTCTTGGTAATAAGTTTCACATGTCCCACATTATGCATTTGGTTAATTTCATTATAAGTTACTAATATACATTAGATTAGATTATTGTTTCCCACAAATAAGATAAAGGAGTGATATAATTTATATACCATGTTTATCATAATTTATTCCTTACAAAATATTGTTCATTTATTTATTGTATGAGATTATTTGATATATATATATTTATTTCCTTACTAATATTCTATGATGAACCCATTCTTATGCTCCCTTACCAATAATTCAATTAGTTTTACGATGATTGATATGACAGAATATTCTAGTATAAATAATGACATTCTCAATGAAAATAACATATTTTATTTTGTATTTTCAAATGATATAAGCTTCAATCATGTATCTATTTGGAAAGACTAGTAAAATAATTTATACCTATGGGTATAATCTCTTGTATATTGTTCCATTTTAATTAATTAACCAATGACACTAGGATACTATAGTTAGGGTATTTACAGGAAAGATTTAGTTTTATTTATCATTAATGTAATACATGGATGAATTATTTGATGATTTATAAATTTTAATATAAATGAGGACTAACAAAAAATGAGTCTATATTATGTTCTTTTTGAATATCTTGTATCCTTTAAATAATTTATTTATTATAATTATTATAATAATTAGATTATAATTTTACAATGATTAGTATAATAATATATATACTCATTTTTATTTATTATCCATGTTACATGTTGTTATTTACCTCCTTTCAACCTTGTTTTATCATATTTTCATTGATTATTATATCTATGTGATAAAATATATGATGAATATTTTTGAATAATAAATGAAGAATGTCCTAAAATATTTAAAAAATTAAATTTTTTAATGTGTATTATTGTTTTATGATAATAAAATTACATGAATAAAATCCTATCATGTTGGAAATTTTTAATAACATCTTTTTTTTTCTTAAAAATGTATTAATAAATCATATAAATCATATATGTATTTAAATAGATTGACCATGATGAAGTTATATTTAGTTATTTGTTGAGGATATGATGGAAAAAATATATTTTTTTTTGATTTTACATGTTATGAACATTTTATTGATTTAAATATTTTAATAATATGTTTATATTCAATTTATTGATATATTTTTTATTACAAAAATTTCACAATTATAAATCGGAGGAGTGTATGTGATCCCATGTCTATAAGACTTAGAATATAAAATTAAACACTTATATTATTTTAATTTATATAGTAATGATAGATAGTGTTCCCTTTCTCACAATGATACGTAGTAACTATAAAATTTTTTTGGTAATAAAATAAATAATACAAAAATATACACCATCATCATAAGATGGAGATATAAAATAATGAATACTTAATTCTTTTATATAACCATTTCATTAATTCAACTTTTAATACACATATATTCTAAAAATATAACAACTCATTTGAATATATTTTAATGTTTCATTTATTTAATCATAATAAAGATATATTTTTACCATTTACTAGGTGAATAAATTCAATGGAGAACATTATATATAATTTAAAAAATGAAATATGAGGTAGGTTAATTGGTGTATATATAATTAATAATCATATTTGTTGAAAAAAATCTCCCTAAAAACCATCATTCAAGTACATTATGATGTTTTCTAGTTCATAATCAGTATTAGAAAGTGATCTTCATGACATATTATGTTATGTTCACAAAAAAATATAATGTTTCTATTTTAAAATCTCTAAAGATAATAAAATATATATATCTTTTGGTCTTTTAAAACCATATAAAAAATGTTTTAACTATTTTATAAATTTAAATATTTAAAGATATAGTATTATGTTCTTGGAATTTATATATTCAAATTTTTTAATTGTCCCCTATGTATGGGTATAATAAAATATTTAGGGAATTACTTATAGGAGGAAAAATGATCACAAAAATTGGATAAAAAATTTTATACTACACCAGGATATAATATGATGAATAATGAATCATTGGAGCTACCTTATGTGAAATAAAAATGTCCAAATTGTATAAATGAGGGAACATAAAATTGTTATATATATGATGAAAAAAATAATTCATGATAAAATAAAGGAATTATGGTCTCTAATTAATTAACCACCATTTATAAAATTAATCCACTAAAATGAATATGAGAACGTTATATGAAATTATATATACATATTTTGAATCAAATATATAAATAATATGAGGATACCTTGTAAATATATTAATGATAAATCATAACTATGGATATGTTTTAGTTTTACCAAATTAATATTCATTAGAGAAATGTTTATAAATATTCAGCACTCTTCTACTAGGTTTTGTTTATTCAATTCTTGGATTGGATTTTCCATCATTTTATAGAGAACATATAAAATTATAATATAAGGAAATATATATACAAATCCAAAACCAGAACATGGTCTAGTAGTAAAGTATTAAGGTTTATGAATCTAAAATTCGAAGTCCATCAATGAAATCTATATTAAACTAAATGTTATGGAATATATTACCATGCATTTATATATAAATAAAATATAAAAACTAAATACATTCATGTTGTTATGAAAAATTAGGATTTTTTCCAAATAGATTATATGATTTTCCATAGATCATGAATAATAGTTGTCAATGTGATATTATAATATGTGTGAAATCTATAAAAAATAACCACTATAAAATTCAAAAAATTTAATTGATAAAATGAGGGAAGAAACATCAAATAAATTTTATAAATTTTTTTAAATTCCCTAGTATATCACTTTAGGGTGATATAGATCAATTATATATATATAATGATATGCTAGTTCATAGTTCAATCGATTACTAAGGTCACATTAGGACCATTATAATGAATATATATTTTTGTAGTGGATTGGTGACTTATTAATCCAATATCTTTGTTTATAATACATTGTAAATTTTAAATTCTTTTTAGATATTATCAACTGAAGATAAAAAATTACATTCAGTTGAAATAATTTCATATACAAAATAGACATTATAAGTTCATAGTTATGTAATTTATTAGAATAATTACAAAAATATTTATTGAAATATTTATAAATTATACATAGACTACCATGATTAATCTATTGCAGCAATTATGATTGATATTAATAAACGTTATAATATTTATGATAAACATGAGGATCTCCCATGGATAGTTATATTGATAATAATGATGGAGAAGTTGTATTCTATTTTCAACTATAATGCATTTTTTATACCAATAGGGAAATATTGGCATTTTCCCAATTAAAGAATATATATGGATCAATTATAGATGAAGGTGGTTATGATGTGTTATAATCACACATGGGACATTGATATCATATGTTTCACTGAATTTCATAGATGAATCCTATTCTTTATGAATATTTTCCCAATATTTAATATCCCAATTACAAGGTTTTCATAAATTGTATTAATGTTTATCGATATGGAAGAGTGTTTAGGGAGTATTCATGTAATTAAAAAGATGGAGGACAAAATAACTTTACTAACACTAACATATTATAATAATTTTTTTTCTATGATTGTGATTTTGAGAATTTATTTAGACAAAACATTTCAAATAATTATAATGTAATACCATATTCATCATAATAATTTATTGTCCAATAAATGATTTACAAAATCGATTAATTTGAATAAGATGATGTGATTTGTGAATTTAAGACATGAATCCATTACTAGTATAGAGTACAAAATGATATATATATATATATATATGTCTATATGAACTGAAATTAATTTATATCTTAAATAAATTATTTGAAAACACAATCTAAGAAGATAATTAGAATTAACCATTGAATGTAAATTCTTTATAATCCACACCGTGTGAAGAAGAATATGGTATATTTTTCTCTTATAAGAATATAATGTAATTGTATTTTACTTTATCATTATTAAAAATAATAATTTCCTAATTTATATTGAATTATTTTTTAAGAATAAAATTGAAGGAAATAAATATAATTTACCTTGAAAATTTATATCAGAAAAAATGAATCAAGTGAAAATCAGAAGGCATTAAAATACCATTAGAATCATATAACGAATGGCAGTGAGACTGTAAATGGTTAACACCATAAAATCAGCATCATTAATGATAGATTAGTTTATATTTAAAATTTTCATTGTTTTCTATTGAAAAAAAGAAAAAAAGAAACCTTACATGATTTATATATACCGTTTGTCACAATCAACCCAAAAATGTACCCAGATGTAAGAAAATAATTTGAACCACTTTTTATTGGGAATCATGAATAAGGATATTGAAGAGTATAAATAATAGTTATTGAATGTTAACATATTACTAATAAATTAATTATATCTAATTTCATATTACAACTATTGACCATAAAAATAGAAATGGTAGAATGCCTCGTTGGATTTTCTATGTGGCCATTCAAAGACAATGAAAAAAACATCACATATATTTTTGGGTATTTACATACTATGCTAAAAACATCAATACCATTTCTTATGGTTTATCCTATCATGAACTAAAAATCATAATGATAAAGGATTAGGTAAGGCTATATGGGAAATATATTTAGTTTATATTTGATTGAGATCAAATGTTTACAATGATGTTTTGAATTATTTTTTAATTTCGGTGATAAAAGACATGTTCATTAGTATAAACTATATTCCATTAAAAATTTGTCAATCAGAGTAGTAATTTCATCCACATGACGAAATGTTTAGAGATCTCTCGATACCATTTATCTTTGGTTAGGAAAAAAATCTCTAGAATCTAATTATACACAACATAGTTTTTATTAAAAGTAATTATATAGCCTTATATAAAGATTAATATTGGATGAGATTCCGAAATTCATTTTAATGGGCTGAGTATTATGGAATAGTAATACTAGTATTTAAAATATTTTATTAGAAAATTTAGAATGACATAATCCTTATATAAAAAATTAATTTAGATTATAATAGATAAAATATCTTTAATAATATATGTTTATGATACATGGAGGTAAATTATGGAGACACTATCATTCTTTTAATATCACCATCTTAGAGGGTCATGATGTCTATAAAGAAGGAATGATTAGACATATATTTATTATCACCTGCAATACTCTTAATATCAATTTAGATTTATCCAATATAATATACATTTATATAAACAGATATTAAGTTCAAGATGTGTTCTATATTACTATACAGTTGTAGAATATACCTGATCCCACAAATACACTATGGTGGTTTTATTAGAGTAAAACATCTATTATAATGATATGGAAGTCATGCTATTTCATTAAGTGGATTAGTTTATATGTAATAGGACTTCAAAATAGGAAATTTTCATTGGTTAATGAAATATTATAAAAATGCACAATGAGAAATAAAGGATAAGCAGAAATATCATTATCTCCATTGGTTTTGAATCGTGGATATGAGATGAAATTTTCAGGATGATATTTATAAATTTGTAATAATTTAATGGCGTAGAAACTATCAATAAATAAATTTTTATTCCAAATATATATTATAATCTTATAGATATATAATGTAAACTAAAAATCACAAGAAAAAAAATAAGAAGGTTCATTTTTAAAAAATATATAAAATTCAATATTTGAATGAAAAGACATTCAAAAAATTTATATCAATATAATGTGACCATAATAAAATATGACTATAATTCATTTATCCATAGGGTCAGTGTGTGCTACAATTATTCCACCTTTGAACAAAACACTTAAAATATGTGTAAAATTACAAAAAGGTTATGAATTGATTAAATTATGTACATAAAAATTAGATATTATATTTTAAATGGTGCATGGTTTAAATAAGTTTAATTAATTAGATTAATAATAGCCATATGACCCTTGAAATAATTACATGAACATTGAAATTTTCCTCTGACTGTTGTAATTGTTATACAATGAATATAATATTAATGCAGTAATTATAATAATAATTCAAACATTGAAACTATAATATAGATAGAATGTGATATTCAAAATAACTATTAAAAATAAATATAAAAATGATAACATTTTATAATAAATATTCATATTAGGTAACTCAGTGAATGTATAATATATTTTCAATATTGTATGGTTTATATTTTTTTGAAAAAAATTAAACTTTTATTAATACCAAAATATAAAATTTTCTAAAATTTTAAATAATTTTAGAAAATTTAGCATAAAATATTTAATCTTATCTCCTTAATTATCCAAGATTTGTTTTGTAGTATTTACCTGGAAAATGAATATTTTGGTGAATTGAATCTTATATAATGTGGTTTCCGAAAAATATATTGATATAGAAATTAAAAATTATATTATATTAATTGTACATGGACCAAAAACTATTCTAATATAATAAATAAATTTTTTGAAAACTATTATTTTAAAATTTTAATCTTATTTTATTCAATTCATTAAATTTCATGTTATTCTATTATAAAATGCATTATTTTTCATTCAATAATTTTTATAAAATAATAAATTTAGAGGAGAATGTTTTTTAAATACAAAAAGTTAATTTTAATTAAAAAATATTTATTTTCTCTTATACAAAAAAGTAGTAGTTTTTGGAATTGAAATATTATTGAAATCATTATTATAATGGAAAATACCAAATTCCTCTATTTAGAAATATCTACTCTAACCCAATGAGAAATTACAATAAAATGCATTTAATTTTCAAATATTCAAATTAATTAATAATTTTAATCCTCCTATAATCATTTTAGGTGTTTGGGTTTTACATCACTGCATCTTTATAACCCATTAAGGAATATTTATTGGATAAAACATCAGGAATGATTAAAAAATTAAAGTGTACATTTAATTTTTATTTATTTTATTCATTTATTCTAATTAATTCATCTACACTATTCTTTAAAAAATAAATCAATGAATATATAAATAAAATTATGTTGTTATGCCAATATATAGTTGTTTCCAAAAAATTTTAATAACCATATTACCTTTCTAAGATCTTTTGAAAAATCTCTATAGTATTCAACTTAATCACATATAATGATATAAATCTTGGTTATTTCTCACCCCATTCAAAATTTCTAATAGCATATTATATAAAATATACATATCTCTCTTTAAAAATCTAGTTTTTTAGTTTATTTTATGTTATTAATTATTTTTTAGTTTTAATTACTTTTATTCTAAATTTCATGTTATCAGATCTAAATTATTTAAAAAAATTATTCAAAAAAAATATATTTTTCATCGATCCATTTTTACTCTATGAATAAAATAATAATAAAATTATTGTGATTATAATTTTATTTAATATAAGAAATTAATTAAATTAACTTATAAAATATATCTAAAATAAATATAAATAATTTTTTCTTCTATCTTATAAATTATCTTTCATTATTTTTAACCCAAACCTTACATATATTCATTATTTTTTTAAATTGATTTATTCATGTTATATTGATATACTTATAGTTTTTGATGAATGAATAACCACTTAAAATAAAATTTCCTGAGAAATTACTTACAAAATCAGGCATTTATAAAATTATAAGAGTTTTCTTCATCACATTATGGACTAATTTTTTTAATTATAACCTAACCCTCCAAATTTAAAAATTTATATATATATTATAGATAATTAAATTTAACTCATTATATATTTATGTGTTTATTTCTTATTTTTTATATTATATTTATATTTTCAAATTATGACACATAAATTTGAACATATAATTTAATTATAGGTGTGTTTGGTATTAAACTTATATATAATAATATTGTAAATACATTATATCCAATAATTGTTTCGGTATAAATTATTTCATTATCTTTGGTATATATATTTAATCCTGATCATGGTGAGGTTAGTATTTTCTATTATATTATTATGTGTTGTCAATGTGAATTTTTTTCTATTATATAATTATTATGATGTTTTTCCATTCCATGTATCCTTAAAATTATATATAAAATCATTCAATTAATATTTCATATTATTATGTGATTATTATTGTTATGATCAGTCATATATACCTATTGATTTATGGGTCATATTCCCCCGTGTTATTCCTATAATTATATAAATTTTATTCCAACAAAAAATTGGCATGTGTCGCTATTATATTACACATATTAAAATGATTATTAAATCCAATATGAGTACAATGTTGATGTATTTATATTTGGTATAATGTATTCTGTATTTTATGTTAGTTTAATCCAAATTTTCCAATATGATAATTTAATTAGTAGTGGGTATAAATAATCAATTATTTTAATATTAGAAATTATGTAATTAATATTCATATAGTGTGTAGGTCTTGGCATTTATATAATTTCTTTGGGTATTTAATATATTTTTTATTGATAATATTTTTTTAAACATTCACCTTAGATGAATTATAAGATAAATTGTTTTGTTATTGAACTCTCTTATGGTTGGATTCTTCTTCTGATGCTTATATTGTTTTTATAAACCAATAATTCATTCATTCAATGCTATTTGAAATTTTTTATTTTATCTATTACAAAAATATATTGGATAAATTTGTTTCTGTCATAGTCTTTTATTTCAATCAACCTATATATTTTATTACAATGATTAACTGTAAACTATATTATAAAATAATATTATAGAGAATCGATAAATCATTTGATGCAATGTAGCATGAAAATTTTTATTCTAATCATTACATTCAAAACCTAACATACAAAAATTCAATCTTCTATTTTATTGGTAAATTGATTTTAACCTATTAATAATTCATAGTGTATTAAATTTTAATTTAAATATTATGTTGTATCATGTTGAGAATTGGATTATTTTGTTATTATATGTTGATCAAGATTCAATTTTGAAGAAAAAAACATGCTATGTAACTGAAATTTTGATCCTAGTGGTGGGTGAGTACATAATTCATGAATCTAACTTTATAATAGTTCTAATAGAGAGGAGTAACAATATATGTCATAATGAATGTTTTTGGTGGAATTTCCATGATATATATATAAATTCAATATAAAATATAATATTGACCACCAATTTTCTCTCAATTATCTAGTCGATGAGATTAACTACTATTATTCATCTAGTTTTTTAGTTATTTTATAAATCATGAAAACAATTTTAAGATATATTGGGAAATGTAGAATGAAGTTATTTTTAAATATGAAGATAGAATGAAATACCAGAATATAAACTCCCCTATTATTGACCATAATGATCATTTATTATCTAACAACATAGACTCCAAAATGATAATCTATTAAAGATTACAAAATTTAACACACACCTCCAATACATAAAATATTTTTTTGATCTTATATTTCATGAATTTTTGATAATTATATTCGAACAACTATCTACAATAGAAAAAACTAGAACTCTATTGACCACTAGAACCACTAGTCCCATGATTCATTTATGGTCAAAGTAGATATATAGGAAACGGTAGTAACAATTTTAAAAAAAATTATAAAGCCATTTTTGTTTTTTTTCATTACATTGGACACTATATAATCAAAATCATCACAAGGAAAAAATTAAAATCATATTCATGTGCTTGATCATTAGATTCATGTATTTTCATCAATTAGGTGACCACTGTTTAGTATCTCACTGTGGATAAGATCATGATAATCCTACTGAGAAAATAAATAAAAAAGGTTGTGATTACATATAAATATAATATAATATAAATATTTTAAAAATGTTGAAAAATAAAAAATACTATAGTAATATTGTTGATGAATAATGAAGATGCATCTAGTCCATTACAAAATGGGGAAGATATAATATTAAAAATAATTAATGTATTTCACTTAACATCATTCATTCATTATGTGAAATGAGTAGTCTTATACTTATTTATTATGATGATTTATATAATTATCAACTGATGGTGAATATTAATTATACTATCCATCGAGAATATTATATCATTCCTAAAATTATTATCCACATCAGTATCTTTTTATTTCATTTTTTAATGAATTTATGAGATCTTATTATGTTTACAACATAATTTTCCATACATGACAAAGTTAATTATTTTAGGGTAAAATTAATTCATTTTCGGAGGATGCATATAGAATTATACTTACTATACATATCGGGAAAGTCAACAAGTCAGCAACTATGGTGTAGTTCATATGTGTCCCAACTAAATTCATTTGATAATATCTAAACCATGATAGTTGAGATTAAATAAATAAATAAGGATTATTAATATATAAAATTTTACAATTCCATACATGGAGATCAACCAACATCTTACACTATGGATATCTCATAGGTGGGGAGTTTACCATGACACTGAAGACACAAAACATTATGAAATTCATACTTTATAAGAAAAAACTAATTTGATATGAAGGGTTGGATTGGGAATTTTCTATATTTTGGGAATACAATTTTATATCTACTAATAATGTTATACTTGATACATTATTCATAACATATTTTCAATGCATTTTCATTTTCTGACCTTGCTCCAATTAAATGTTCAAAATTTATTGGATTTGTGCGAATAATTCAGAGTTTACTAATAAATGGAAATTAAAATTAAATTATTTTAAAATAGTTAAATTAAATTTTTTAATATTTAATAATTTTATTTCTTATGGATTCGAAAACAAATAAAAAACTAAAAATCATTATTAATTACATTAAACAATTTAAATAAAAATTTAAAAATCATAAATAATTAGTAAATTTCTTAGGTATTATCCAAATTATGAGGATAAATTATAATTATAAATGTATTAATGTTTTAATATTTTAACACTCATTATTACACAAAACACTTGTAATCATACTCTATGTAATTATAATTAATTCATTAAAAAATATCCCACCTAAATAAAAATGCTAATTCTAGAAAAGCATAAAGTCAGTGATTAATTCAATATTGAAATTATCAAATAACTTATTTGAGTCTAACCCACCTCATCAACTAATTATATGTGATATTCAATATTAAATGTGTTAAAAAATAAAATTAGTATAAGTTAGATGTTATCATATGTGACATTAATTTATCCATTTTCTTATTTTTCTCATATTATGTCCCTATTTTCAAATTCTTGATATAAATAAATTACATTCATACATTTTAAATTCTCATTCCATTTTATAGGTTCATTATTCTCATTGGCTAATTAAATTACATGTATAAAATTATTATGGTATCCAAAAATTTTAAAATAACAATATATATGATTCTATAAAAAATGGACAATAGTGAGCATTAAAGACTATGAAATGTTTTTATTTGGATACAACCATTATTAACAATAAATTAAATTTATTTGGTAAAAAGGCCATAATTTATTATGAAACAAATATTTAATGAATATTCGAAATAAAAATGTCTTAATTAATTCATATGAAGTAATCCATCAATTTTTATTAATGTTATTTTAATTATCAAAATCATATTTTCATCCAAAAAAATAATTGCTTTTATAGTGAGTATTATAAATAATTTTTTATATTTTATTATTACTTTATTAATATATTATTTATGAAACATGTATTTAAATTTTATCATAATGAGAAATTTTGTGTTTTTAAAATGATTCATTTTGCAGTTTATAGTGATGGAATATATATTTGATAGAAAACTGTCTTCTCAGTTTAATTATTTGAAAATTACATATTGTTTTATGCAATTATAATTATTCCATTTTGATTGTACATAATCTAATTAATATTATCTTTTTCAATATTTTTTTATTTATTTTATAAAATTATTTATATAGTAATAAATATATTTCTAATAAAAATAGGTTTTTTTAATGTTTATTGGATTTATTTGAAAAGAAACATATACCAATTATTTGCAATTAATATTAGAAAATTGATTCCATATTTGTAATCATTATTTGTAAATTTGGTAAAGAATCCAACAATATTTTTTTTCATGTTGAATGGTAAACTAGTTAAATTTATCATGTTCTTAAATGGATGCTTAGGTTAACAATGAATAAAACTAACATGAAAAAGATTTACAAACACTATACTTATATATTTTAATCATTTCAATGAGTGATAATTATAACGACTATAAATATATTAGAAAATTTTGATTTTTATTTCCAAATATCATGATAAAAACCTTTAAATAATTTTATGTAAATGAAATTTCAATCATGTCTATTTCATGCTTTTAATATATATAGTATTTTATGAAAATAGAAAAATCACATTATGAGTTTATATAAAATGTTATTTTTAAGGTGTTTATTTTTTATGGTTATTTATTTTTTATTTTTTGTTATTAATTTATTACCGTAAATTCTTTCTCAACACTCCCATTGTTCTTGGGTAAGCTATAGAAAAATTAAGTAAATAATTATAAAAACAATATTATATTCTTTGTAATTCGGTGTGTTCCATGATATTTTTTATAAATATTCTATATCAATTATATTTAAAATTTTAAAATATAATTTAATTAGTGTCACAGTATTTGTTTCAAGTCACTTATTTAGTTAGTCCTAAAGAGCGCTTTTATACTATATTATGTTTAATATTATTTTAGTAAATGATTTAAAATTGAAAATAATATTATAATTTTATACTATAATTATATATAGTTTATAATATCAATCATAATAAACATAAGATTAAAATTACCTTTATTTGTAACTTTCATTAATTTTTAAAAGTAAAAAAGTATTATTATCATAATTATCACAAAAATGGTTAATATTGCATGGATGATTGTTATAAATAATTTAATATATAAATATTAAATTAATTTCATAATTTTGAATCATAGTTTTTAATATATCATCTATAAATATATAATTTATTCAATAAGAAATAGAATTATCCCACTTGTATAAGTACATTCTACAATCTATATATGTCGATTTATTTTTTTAAAATACCTTTTGGTGAATGATAATTGGGATATATGGAACAAATTTGTTATATTTTATAAAATTAAAACCATTATTGAAATATAAAATAATATTTTCCTTCATTACCTAATGATTTTTTGAAAATTTGAAATGTTACACATGTGTTTGTACGGAGTACCGTCTACCTGTTCTAATAGATTAATAGTTTCATAATGACATTAAGATATTTGATATAAAATAAAATTTGATTAATAAAATTTATAAATATATATTCTTTAGTATTATGGATATTATATAAAAATGATATATTTGATCACATCCAACAATAAAATATATTTTGAAAAAGTGTACTGAATGTCCTAAAAACACATGATCTGAACTTAACATGAATATGTTATTAAACATGTGATTGAAAGTTTTTAATTAATGTGTATAATAGTATGTTATTAAGGCTATAAAATATTATTAATAATTTAAATAATTAATATATGTTCATTAAAAAAGAGTTAATAAATATACATGTCATTTAAGACTTAAGGAATGAGATTTCTTATCTTAATACACTTTTATAAAGACCAAGTAATTTTCATGCCATGTTTTTCATTGTTTATTGTATACATTATTCTTCTAGTTAAATTTTATCATTAGTCTCTAAAAATTTATGTTTCTAAAAATAATTTTATGATTTTCCATTAAATGTTTTGTCACGACCCCCTCCCCACAAAGTGTACCCCTCCTGGGCTGGCAATGTGAAAAGGGAGATAATGACCCCCGAGTCCTGCCTCCAGTAGGCCCCGGGTTGGCGACTAGCACCGAGGGTATAATACACACACAAATGGGAGGCATTACCCTCTAAGAGAACACATGCAGAAGAGATAGATAGAATAGAATCCAACCAACTCCAACTCATAACTGAAATGTAAAAGAAACCCAAGTACATATATGAAATGTCATGCAAAAGTACTACAACTGAAAGGGGAAACTAAAAGTACCCAAAAGAAAGTAAAACGACAGCGACCACAAGCCCGAACATCTCCTCCTTCAACCGCAAGCTAGTAGTAACCAGCTTGATCTCCAACCTGCTCCAAGTGACCTGAAAAACATTTTATATGTACATAGGGTGAGTATAACAGTATACTCAGTAGGATCCTCCCCAAGACTCTCGTGCAAAAGTAAAGAAAGCATGCTAAACCCCAGTGAACAACAAGTGAAACTAACTCGTCACCTAAACAGGTATACTATGTTCCCAACCTCACCAAGGCTACTCTCACCAAGTAACGCATACAAGAATATAGCATGTAGTAAAGAATATCAAGGGTACCCCACTACCACTTCCCCACTGGTTTGCCGCTTTGCCCCAACGACATACGTCCTGTGCATCTCTCTCCAAAGGCTTGCCCGTATCAACATGGGTCAAGCTCCCCAATCTGCACCTCGTGCACCACAAAGGTTTGCCCGCAGACACCTGGGCTAAGCTCCACACAATCCTCACAACCAAAAGTAACCAGGTAGTTTCCGGGAGCCACCACAGCTCGCATAACGTGTATCATACGTCGGGTATTATACCTCAAGCCATTACAGCCCATACACTGAGTAAGGATCCTCAAGCCATCACAGCCTATACATGTTACACCTATAGTAGTCCATAGGATACTATATCCAGAATATATGTGTGTGAAATAACCACAAGCCATTACAGCCCTCTACACACATATATGGGTAAAACTAACCACTGTGCCTACCAGCACTAAGATCTACCAAGAGAAGAGAGCGGGCCAAAGGGGGTAGTCAGCCATTCAACCTCCCATCAGAATGTTGGGGAAAACACCCCCCCAGGGCTCAGAATCCCCGGGGTGTCAGTTTCCCTTACCGACAAGGTGGAGTAGCGTATAGAAACACAAAAAGTACAGAATATATAAGTAACTCACATCCACACTATGGGCATTACCTAGTCTTAGATACAACTGCAGCTAACGTCTCTCAGACTCCAGGCTGGTACTTCTAAGACTAGGTATCCTATAAGCACACAACCAATTGAAGAGCTTTATTAGATTACTCCATTCTCATTTATCAGTTCCACTGTACATTAATTAATTCTTTAAGAATTAATTAAGATTGAACAATTCCCCATTTAACTGAAATGGCGTCACTTTCAATACAACTGCTCCTTTTTAAGATTCACATCACCTTTAAATTCCAGCATCTCCATCCCCATGGATTTTCACCATTTAATCAAACATTCCTTACAGAATTACTTTTCCACATTCCCAGGCATTCTAGAAAAACATCCTTTGCTTCTAAACACAAAGGAGGCTCAACACGGTGAGTAGATATACTACCCGTCGGGTCTTTGCCGCCTATAGAAAGAGCATATACCCATTCTCCCTCGAGAGGCTAAACACGGAAAGCACGTGGCATACCCCGCGCGTCTTCGCCTCCTTTGGAAGAATGGTAGCAAGACCAGCTGCCTTGAGCAGTGGGGAAAATCAAGGCAGATTAACATTCAAGAACACCACAAGCAACCAGCAACGACATCCATCCCATTCCATCACCCCTGGTGCCCTCCCTGACACCCATATGCATAAACCGATGCATCTCGCCACACTAGGCATCATCTGCCGCCACAACCACAAGTCTCCATGCCTCCACATATCACAACAACCGTCTAGGCTCACATCACAGCACAAGCAGCAGGAAAACAAACATCACAAAGTGGGCTCTCGGCCCGTTAACAAACAAGAGGGTAACTCAAAACCCTTTTTGAAATTCCCACATAATCTGTTCTCTAATCCATATTGAATTAACAGATTTGTTATTCGTAGGTTCCAATCATGGATACCTAATCAGTAAGCTATCACAATTAAATAACCAAACTTACTTCCCTAATTTGATTATCCTCAAATTAGAACAACTACAACAACGACAAAAAACCAGATTAATTTATATGCCTCTTTATCCTTCGCCAATTAATCAACAGTTAATTCCAGCTTTACGTTCATTATCAATTTATATCATGAACGATCAACAAATCAAAGAAACATAGATATCACTATATCTAGGAAAACATGAGGCAAACCGTTATCACGGTATAAAGAAACAACACGCGATCAACCAATTCTTTTAATCCAGTTCAAGTATTTAATTAGGTCAATTTCATTATGATCCAAAGGAATAAATCATGCTAATTCTATGATTGCACATATATAATTAGAGAAGCCATGAATCCCCTACCTCGAAGAGTTCTTGACGTCCTTTATCCACACAGCAGGTCACGATCCTCCCCTCGCGACAACTTATGTGGAAGAATGATCGACACAGCTTGGTTGCATCCAACAGAGTGGGACTGATCCTAGGAGTTAGGGTTGTTTGTGCAACTCCTAGGGAAAGGATTGAAAGGTTCTAGTGCCTCTTAGTTAAGAAAAAAGGGAAGGAACAAGGGAGAATGATATCTCTTCCCTTTTTAAGATTTAACGAGGTGACGATTTAAGATCCGGTTAATTCTCCATTAAAAACGGATCGCATTAACCCATGCGGTTTGACCAAGTAAACCATTCCAAGCCTTAGGAATAATTAATATAGGATTTATGGCATTTGAATCGGCCTTAAGAGCCCTTAAAATAAGGCTTTAAATGTATTTTACGTCAAAGGAAACGTCAAAAAGGGAAAAACTGTAGGAGTCTGGAAACACTGTTCACCCACCGTTACTGTACATGAAACTGATCTGTCACACCGATCTGTGAAACTGATCTGTGAAACTGATCTGTCTCACCGATCTGTGAAACTGATCTGTCTCACTGATCGGTGAAACTGATCTGTCTCACTGATCTGTGAAACTGATCTGTCTCACCGATCTGTGAAACTGATCTGTGAAACTGATCTGTCTCACTGATCTGTGAAACTGATCTGTCTCACCGATCTGTGAAACTGATCTGTCTCACCGATCTGTGAAACTGATCTGTCTCACCGATCTGTGAAACTGATCTGTGAAACTGATCTGTCTCACTGATCTGTGAAACTGATCTGTCTCACCGATCTCTGAAACTGATCTGTCTCACCGATCTGTGAAACTGATCTGTCTCACGGATCTGTGAAACTGATCTGTCTCACCGATCTATGAAACTGATCTGTGAAACTGATCTGTCTCACTGATCTGTGAAACTGATCTGTCTCACCGATATGTGAAACTGATCTGTCTCACCGATCTGTGAAACTGATCTGTGAAACTGATCTGTCTCACTGATCTGTGAAACTGATCTGTCTCACCGATCTCTGAAACTGATCTGTCTCACCGATCTGTGACACTGATCTGTCTCACTGATCTGTGAAACTGATCTGTCTCACCGATCTGTGAAACTGATCTCTGAAACTGATCTGTGAAACTGATCTGTCTCACCGATCTGTGAAACTGATCTGTCTCACCGATCTGTGAAACTGATCTGTCTCACTGATCTGTGAAACTGATCTGTCTCACCGATCTGTGAGACTGATCTGTCTCACCGATCTGCTACTGTTCATAAAACTGGAAACACTGTTCACAGAACTAGAAAATTGGCAAAGTGTTGGGGATAAGTCCCCTTGACCTCCCGGAACACCTCCAACACCAACATTTCACAAAGTAATGGACCAGAGAGGTCCGGGCCATTACATTAGATACCTCTCAAAACATTCTCATCCTCGAGAATTAAAAACCAACCCAGAAGAAAAGAGGGGTCCGAACAACCACCCCATAAGATACCTCTCAGGGGAAAACCACCATGAGTTGTTCGAAAGCTGGAACAAAACTATGACATCCGGGAACAAACAATCCATACCCAAACAATTCATTCACAACATCACATCAAAGGTACATAAATAAAACATGAAAGGTGCAACCATAGAGAAAACATCATTACATGAAAGGAGTTAAACATTAAACAACTCTGGGTACTGAGCACGTATCTGTGACTCACGCTCCCAGGTACTCTCCTCCATGCCACCGTGTCGCCACAAGACACGAACTAAAGGAATAGAACGCCCACGTAACACCTTCTCCTTGTGGTCTTGGATCTCCACAGGTCGCTCCTCGAAGGTTGCATCATCATCAATATCGATCTCTCCCCAATCGATAACATGAGATTCATCATGAAGATAATGACGGAGCTGCGATACATGAAAAACATCATGTATCCGACTCATCCGAGGGGGAAGTGCTACTCGATATGCCACAGCTCCAACACGACCTAACACCTCGAAAGGCCCAACAAAACGGGGAGAAAGCTTACTTCCGCGACCAAACCTTCGCTGCCCACGACGGGGAGTCACCTTCAGAAACACATGATCCCCAACATTAAACTCTAAGGGTCTCCTTCTTTGATCCGCATAAGATTTCTGACGATCTTGTGATGTCTTCATCCTCTCACGAATCACTTGAACCATCTCCGTCGTATTCTGCACTAGTTCTGGTCCGAGAATTGCTGACTCTCCGACCCCAGTCCAGCACAACGGAGAAGGGCATGGCCGGCCATACAAGGCTTCAAACGGCGCCATGCCGATGGTAGAGTGAAAACTATTATTGTAAGCGAACTCTACCAAAGGTAAGTGCTTCGCCCATGAACCTCCAAAATCAAGAACACAAGAGCGCAACATGTCTTCAAGAGTTTGGATGGTTCGCTCTGTCTGACCATCCGTTTGAGGATGAAAAGCAGTGCTAAGGCATAGTTGAGAGCCAAAAGCATGCTGGAGACCTCTCCACACCCTCGAGGTAAAACGAGGGTCTCGATCAGAAGTGATCGTCTTAGGAACTCCGTGAAGCCTCACCACCTCCTCCAGATACTGCCTCGACAAAACCTCCACTGAGCTCGACTCCTTGATTGCTATGAAGTGGGCCGATTTAGTTAAACGATCCACTACCACCCATATAGCATCATGTCCTCCCAGAGCTCGAGGTAAACCTGTAACAAAGTCCATTGAGATGTCCTCCCACTTCCACTGAGGAATCTCTAAGTGCTGGAGAAGACCACCAGGAACACGGTGTTCGGCCTTCACCTTCTGGCAGACTAAACATTGAGACACACATTCTGCAACTGAACGCTTCAGCCCAGGCCACCAAAACTGACTCCTCAAGGATCGATACATCTTCGTCACACCAGGATGTACAGCTAAGGGCGAGCTATGGAACTCTCGGAGAACCGTCTCGCGCATCGCCAAGGGAACAAAAAGCCTGTCATGATACAACACTCGGTGTTGTTCATCCTCTGACCAACCATCAGGGGCCTCCCCACAAACAACTCTGTCTCTCAAAACTTCCACCTCTAGATCACCCAACTGAGACTCTTCCACCTTTTGCATCAGGGATGACTGCACCGTCATCTGGAAAAGACAACCTCTTCCTCCAACTTCTCCCATATCAAGATGCAAAGCTGCTAGCTCTTCCATCCCTCTCCAGGAATCACCAGATTCACGCACAACATCATTACGTGACTTTCGGCTCAGTGCATCAGCAACAACATTTCCCTTCCCAGGTGTATACGATATTTCGAAGTCGTATTCCTGCAAGAACTCCATCCACCGACGCTGCCGCAAGTTCAAATCCCGCTGAGAGAAAACATACCTCAAACTCTTATGATCGGTGAAAACCACAAAGCGCTCTCCAATGAGGTAATGTCTCCACAATTTCAGAGCAAACACCACGGCTGCCAACTCAAGATCATGGGTGGCATAGTTGCGTTCATGGGGACGCAACTGCCGAGACCCATAAGAAACAACTGACCTCTGCTGCATGAGAACACAGCCTAGCCCCAGATGTGAAGCATCACAGAAAACATCAAACTGGACTCCCTCCGTTGGAAGACAAAGGACTGGAGCACTTACCAACTTCTCCTTTAGATACTCGAAAGCTGTCTGACACTGATCAGTCCATATGAATGCTTGATCCTTCCTGGTCAAAGTTGTCAGAGGAGTCGCAACTCGGGAGAAATTAGCCACAAACCTCCTATAATAGCCTGCGAGACCAAGGAAACTTCGCACCTCTGACACGGTCTTGGGGGTTGGCCAAGACACCACTGCTTCTATCTTCGAAGGATCCACAGCTACTCCCTGTTGGGACACAACATGTCCCAAGAAACGAACTTCTCGAGCCCAGAACTCACACATGGACAACTTCCCAAACAACCGATGTTGGCGAAGAACTCCCAAAACAGCTCGTAGATGTTCTGCATGCTCTTCTTCAGATGTGGAGTACACAAGGATGTCGTCAATGAAAACCACAACAAACTTGTCCAAGAATTCACGGAACACATCATTCATTAACCCCATGAAAACAGCTGGAGCATTTGTCACGCCGAATGGCATTACAACAAACTCATAATGCCCATGACGACAGCGGAAAGCAGTCTTCGGGATATCCTCATCCTTTACACGCATCTGATGATATCCTGACCGCAAGTCGATCTTTGAAAACAAACTTGCACCCTTCTGTTGATCGAATAGGTCATCAATCCTCGGGAGAGGATAACGGTTCTTTATTGTCACTTTGTTTAAGCGACGATAATCGACACACAACCGCAAACTGCCATCAGCCTTTTTCACGAACAAGACTGGTGCACCCCACAGTGACACACTTGGTCGAACAAAACCACACTGCAATAGACCATCGAGCTGAATACGTAGCTCCCGTAACTCAGAAGGGGCCATCCTATATGGAGACATAGAGATGGGAGACGCTCCTGGCTGTAGCTCGATCCCAAACTCGATCTTCCGTCGAGGGGGTAAGGATACAACCTCTTCTGGAAAGACATCAGGGTACTCTTCTACGACCCTAGGAAACGCCAGCTGTTGAACCTCTGAAGAACTCAGCATCATCCCAGCCATCATGGATGATAAGGATGAAACTCGTCTATGCCTCATCCGAGGATCTCTCTCACCAACAAACACTACTTCCTCTCCATCTTCATCAAAGAAAACGACCTTCTTCCTGTAGAAATCCACAATAGCCTGCACCGAATACAACCAATCCATGCCGAGGATGACATCATATGGTTGTATTCGTAAACATAGGAAATCTCCCCAAGAGCGGTGCTGCCCCAACACTAGCTCACAGTCTCTACATTCTTCAAACAAGCTAGCTCGACCTCCAACTGGCGTAGTCAACGCCAAGGGCACTGGAAGCCTCTCTACCTCAAGTCCCAAAGCGTGGACAAGGGTAGGGGATATAAAGGAGTGTGTCGCTCCTGAATCAAACAAGGCATACACCAAGGTAGAAAACAAGCAAAGGGTACCTCGGACGACATCTGGCTCGCCTGGAGCTGGCAACGCTAGAGCATGAAGCTGACCACGACCACCTCCACGGCCTCTCTGACCCTGATGACGACCACCACCACGGCCGCGCTCTGCTCTTTGAGGACGGGGAGCGTCATGGGGCTGTCCTCTGCCTGCTCCATCTACCCTCTGGTGATCTAAAGCTGGTGCAACCTGCTGCTGCTGCCTCGGCTGGAATTGCCTCAACGGAGGAACCTGGAGTGGAGCGCCTGGTGCACGATGACTGCTCTGAAAAGTTGGGCACTCCCGCTGCTGATGACCACGTCCACCACAAGAAAAACAAGCGCCTGATCCCTTGGCATAGGTCTGAGAGTTGCTACCTCCGGAGAAATGAGATGGGAAGGGCTGGGACCTACCCCCAGGTGAACGGAAACTCTTCTGTCCTGAAAACCGAGAACCCCGGACCACAGCTCTGCTTCTTGAAGAATCATGACGATTCCCCTCTCGTGACGATCCGGTCCTAGCCAAAGTCCTCTCAACAACCTCTACCCTCGCCAGCACCTCAAGATATGTCTTCAGCATAAATGGGGTGACCTGGCGCTGGATCTCTGGACGCAAAGCCTCCTCGAAATGCCTCGCCCTGGCCTCATCATCTGGTAACAGGTCTGAAGCATATCTTAGAAGGTTCCTGAAACGGATTCCAAACTCCCGAACACTGGAGCTCCCCTGTCGAAGGGTAAGAAGCCCCTGGCGACTGGATGCCTTCGCAGTCGAAGAAAGAAACTCGACTCTAAACCTGTCTCGAAACTCTTCCCATGACATCGCTGACTCCTCACGATCCCCAAGGAACAAGAACCACCACTGTCTCGCTGCTCCACGCAACATCGTCACAACCAAGGACACCCAGTGTTCCTTCCGAGAACGAATCGAACTGAAGCCTATCTCGACCTCCTCCAATCAGTCTTCTGTGACTGCATCTGAAACGGAGCCCTCATACTTCTGTAGACTCTGGCGCTGAAACTCTCGGAGTGTCTTCCTCTAAGTGTCATCGTCGTCAACCTCTACCCGGCGGCGATCTGCTGGAACAGCCTGCTGGGCACCTTCTGTGCAAACCTGACGGGGACGCCGACCTGGAGCCATACCTGTAAAATAACAATCGTTAGAGCTCCTAAGCCTGGAATATGGAAGACTCAACATTAATTAATTAATTATTTTGTTTTATTAATTTTTTTAGGTTACCTATCCCAAGGTCTACCCATTCAAACACAGGCGCAAGGAATAATGATGCATGATCCTTTCCTAGGTCTCTACCCTGCAACCAGTATCACTTTGTTTAGTAGCCATCGTAAACATAAAGGTCCGTGCAACAGATCATAGGGGGCCCTGAACGCCTATGTCTCTGCCGGTCTCCAGTGTTTACCCCACTTGCTAAACATGAATGACACCGTTGCCCTACCATCCCATGCATCCTCACCTGTGCCTAACTCCAAACTCCATCCTATCCCTCGACCAGACCTCTGATACCACTCTGTCACGACCCCCTCCCCACAAAGTGTACCCCTCCTGGGCCGGCAATGTGAAAAGGGAGATAATGACCCCCGAGTCCCGCCTCCAGTAGGCCCCGGGTTGGCGACTAGCACCGAGGGTATAATACACACACAAATGGGAGGCATTACCCTCTAAGAGAACACATGCAGAAGAGAGAGATAGAATAGAATCCAACCAACTCCAACTCATAACTGAAATGTTAAAGAAACCCAAGTACATATATGAAATGTCATGCAAAAGTACTACAACTGAAAGGGGAAACTAAAAGTACCCAAAAGAAAGTAAAACGACAGCGACCACAAGCCCGAACAGCTCCTCCTCCAACCGCAAGCTAGTAGTAACCAGCTTGATCTCCAACCTGCTCCAAGTGACCTGAAAAACAGTTTATATGTACATAGGGTGAGTATAACAGTAAACTCAGTAGGATCCTCCCCAAGACTCTCGTGCAAAAGTAAAGAAAGCATGCTAAAGCCCAGTGAACAACAAGTGAAACTAACTCGTCACCTAAACAGGTATACTATGTTCCCAACCTCACCAAGGCTACTCTCACCAAGTAACGCATACAAGAATATAGCATGTAGTAAAGAATATCAAGGGTACCCCGCTACCACTTCCCCACTGGTTTGCCGCTTTGCCCCAACGACATACGTCCTGTGCATCTCTCTCCAAAGGCTTGCCCGTATCAACATGGGTCAAGCTCCCCAATCTGCACCTCGTGCACCACAAAGGTTTGCCCGCAGACACCTGGGCTAAGCTCCACACAATCCTCACAACCAAAAGTAACCAGGTAGTTTCCGGGAGCCACCACAGCTCGCATAACGTGTATCATACGTCGGGTATTATACCTCAAGCCATTACAGCCCATACACTGAGTAAGGATCCTCAAGCCATCACAGCCTATACACGTTACACCTATAGTAGTCTATATGATACTATATCCAGAATATATGTGTGTGAAATAACCACAAGCCATTAAAGCCCTCTACACACATATATGGGTAAAACTAACCACTGTGCCTACTAGCACTATGATCTACCAAGATAAGAGAGCGGGCCAAAGGGGGTAGTCAGCCATTCAACCTCCCATCAGAATGTTGGGGAAAACACCCCCCTAGGGCTCAGAATCCCCGGGGTGTCAGTTTCCCTTACCGACAGGGTGGAGTAGCGTATAGAAACACAAAAAGTACAGAATATATAAGTAACTCACATCCACACTATGGGCATTACCTAGTCTTAGATACAACTGCAGCTAACGTCTCTCAGACTCCAGGCTGCTACTTCTAAGACTAGGTATCCTATAAGCACACAACCAATTGAAGAGCTTTATTAGATTACTCTATTCTCATTTATCAGTTCCACTGTACATTAATTAATTATTTAAGCATTAATTAAGATTGAACAATTCCCCATTTAACAGAAATGGCGTCACTTTCAATACAACTGCTCCTTTTTAAGATTCACATCACCTTTAAATTCCAGCATCTCCATCCCCATGGATTTTCACCATTTAATCAAACATTCCTTACAGAATTACTTTTCCACATTCCCAGGCATTCTAGAAAAACATCCTATGCTTCTAAACACAAAGGAGGCTCAACACGGTGAGTAGATATACTACCCGTCGGGTCTTTGCCACCTATAGAAAGAGCATATACCCATTCTCCCTCGAGAGGCTAAACACGGAAAGCACGTGGCATACCCCGCGTGTCTTCGCCTCCTTTGGAAGAATGGTAGCAAGACCAGCTGCATTGAGCAGTGGGGAAAAGCAAGGCAGATTAACATTCAAGAACACCACAAGCAACCAGCAACCACATCCATCCCATTCCATCACCCCTGGTGCCCTCCCTGACACCCATATGCATAAACCGATGCATCTCGCCACACTAGGCATCATCCGCCGCCACAACCACAAGTCTCCATGCCTCCACATATCACAACAACCGTCTAGGCTCACATCACAACACAAGCAGCAGGAAAACAAACATCACAAAATGGGCTCTCGGCCCGTTAACAAACAAGAGGGTAACTCAGAACCCTTTTTGAAATTCCCACATAATCTGTTCTCTAATCCATATTGAATTAACAGATTTGTTATTCGTAGGTTCCAATCATGGATACCTAATCAGTAAGATATCACAATTAAATAACCAAACTTACTTCCCTAATTTAATTATCCTCAAATTAGAACAACTACAACAACGACAAAAAAACCAGATTAATTTATATACCTCTTTATCCTTCGCCAATTAATCAACAGTTAATTCCAGCTTTACGTTCATTATCAATTTCTATCATGAACGATAAACAAATCAAAGAAACATAGATATCACTATATCTAGGAAAACATGAGGCAAACCGTTATCACGGTATAAAGCAACAACACACGATCAACCAATTCTTTTAATCCAGTTCAAGTATTTAATTAGGTCAATTTCATTGTGATCCAAAGGAATAAATCATGCTAATTCTACGATTGCACATATATAATTAGAGAAGCCATGAATCCCCTACCTCAAAGAGTTCTTGACGTCCTTTATCCACACAGCAGGTCACGATCCTCCCCTCGCGACAACTTATGTGGAAGAATGATCGACACAGCTTGGATGCATCCAACAGAGCGGGACTGATCCTAGGAGTAAGGGTTGTTTGTGCAACTCCTAGGGAAAGGATTGAAAGGTTCTAGTGCCTCTTAGTTAAGAACAAAGGGAAGGAACAAGGGAGAATGATATCTCGTCCCTTTTTAAGATTTAACGAGGTGACGATTTAAGATCCGGTTAATTCTCCATTAAAAACGGATCGCATTAACCCACGCGGTTTGACCAAGTAAACCATTCCAAGCCTTAGGAATAATTAATATAGGATTTATGGCATTTGAATCGGCCTTAAGAGCCCTTAAAATAAGGCTTTAAATGTATTTTACGTCAAAGGAAACGTCAAAAGGGGAAAAACTGTAGGAGTCTGGAAACACTGTTCACCCACCGTTACTGTACATGAAACTGATCTGTCACACCGATCTGTGAAACTGATCTGTCTCACCGATCTGTGAAACTGATCTGTGAAACTGATCTGTCTCACTGATCTGTGAAACTGATCTGTCTCACCGATCTGTGAAACTGATCTGTCTCACTGATCTGTGAAACTGATCTGTCTCACCGATCTCTGAAACCGATCTGTCTCACCGATCTATGAAACTGATCTGTCTCACCGATCTGTGAAACTGATCTGTCTCACCGATCTGTGAAACTGATCTGTCTCACCGATCTGTGAAACTGATCTGTGACACTGATCTGTCTCACTGATCTGTGAATCTGATCTGTCTCACCGATCTCTGAAACTGATCTGTCTCACCGATCTGTGAAACTGATCTGTCTCACTGATCTGTGAAACTGATCTGTCTCACCGATCTGTGAAACTGATCTGTGAAACTGATCTGTCTCACCGATCTGTGAAATTGATCTGTCTCACCGATCTGTGAAACTGATCTGTCTCACCGATCTGTGAAACTGATCTGTCTCACTGATCTGTGAAACTGATCTGTCTCACCGATCTGTGAAACTGATCTGTCTCACCGATCTGTTACTGTTCATAAAACTGGAAACACTGTTCACAGAACTAGAAAATTGGCAAAGTGTTGGGGATAAGTCCCCTTGACCTCCCGGAACACCTCCAACACCAACATTTCACAAAGTAATGGACCAGAGAGGTCCGGGCCATGACATTAGATACCTCTCGAAACATTCTCGTCCTCGAGAATTAAAAACCAACCCAGATGAAAAGAGGGGTCCGAACAACCACCCCATAAGATACCTCTCAGGGGAAAACCACCATGAGTTGTTCGAAAGATGGAACAAAACTATGACATCCGGGAACAACCAATCCATACCCAAACAATTCATTCACAACATCACATCAAAGGTACATAAATAAAACATGAAAGGTGCAACCACAGAGAAAACATCATTACATGAAAGGAGTTAAACATTAAACAACTCTGGGTACTGAGCACGTATCTGTGACTCACGCTCCCAGGTACTCTCCTCCATGCCACCGTGTCGCCACAAGACACGAACTAAAGGAATAGAACGCCCACGTAACACCTTCTCCTTGTGGTCTTGGATCTCCACAGGTCGCTCCTCGAAGGTTGCATCATCATCAATATCGATCTCTCCCCAATCGATAACATGAGATTCATCATGAAGATAATGACGGAGCTGCGATACATGAAAAACATCATGTATCCGACTCATCCGAGGGGGAAGTGCTACTCGATATGCCACAGCTCCAACTCGAGCTAACACCTCGAAAGGCCCAACAAAACGGGGAGAAAGCTTACTTCCGCGACCAAACCTTCGCTGCCCACGACGGGGAGTCACCTTCAGAAACACATGATCCCCAACATTAAACTCTAAGGGTCTCCTTCTTTGATCCGCATAAGATTTCTGATGATCTTGTGCTGTCTTCATCCTCTCACGAATCACTTGAACCATCTCCGTCGTATTCTGCACTAGTTCTGGTCCGAGAATTGCTGACTCTCCGACCCCAGTCCAGCACAACGGAGAACGGCATGGCCGGCCATACAAGGCTTCAAACGGCGCCATGCCGATGGTAGAGTGAAAACTATTATTGTAAGCGAACTCTACCAAAGGTAAGTGCTTCACCCATGAACCTCCAAAATCAAGAACACAAGAGCGCAACATGTCTTCAAGAGTTTGGATGGTTCGCTCTGTCTGACCATCCGTTTGGGGATGAAAAGCAGTGCTAAGGCATAGTTGAGATCCAAAAGCATGCTGGAGACCTCTCCACACCCTCGAGGTAAAACGAGGGTCTCGATCAGAAATGATCGTCTTAGGAACTCCGTGAAGCCTCACCACCTCCTCCAGATAATGCCTCGACAAAACCTCCACTGAGCTCGACTCCTTGATTGCTATGAAGTGGGCCGATTTAGTTAAACGATCCACTACCACCCATATAGCATCATGTCCTCCCGGAGCTCAAGGTAAACCTGTAACAATGTCCATTGAGATGTCCTCCCACTTCCACTGAGGAATCTCTAAGTGCTGGAGAAGACCACCAGGAACACGGTGTTCGGCCTTCACCTTCTGGCAGACTAAACATCGAGACACACATTCTGCAACTGAACGCTTCAGCCCAGGCCACCAAAACTGACTCCTCAAGGATCGATACATCTTCGTCACACCAGGATGTACAGCTAAGGGCGAGCTATGGAAATCTCGGAGAACCGTCTCGCGCATCGCCAAGGGAACAAAAATCCTGTCATGATACAACACTCGGTGTTGTTCATCCTCTGACCAACCATCAGGGGCCTCCCCACAAACAACTCTGTCTCTCAAAACTTCCACCTCTAGATCACCCAACTAAGACTCTTCCACCTTTTGCATCAGGGATGACTGCACCGTCATCTGGAAAAGACAACCTCTTCCTCCAACTTCTCCCATATCATGATGCAAAGCTGCTAGCTCTTCCATCCCTCTCCAGGAATCACCAGATTCACGCACAACATCATTACGTGACTTTCGGCTCAGTGCATCAGCAACAAAATTTCCCTTCCCAGGTGTATACGATATTTCGAAGTCGTATTCCTGCAAGAACTCCATCCATCGACGCTACCGCAAGTTCAAATCCCGCTGAGAGAAAACATACCTCAAACTCTTATGATCGGTGAAAACCACAAAGCGCTCTCCAATGAGGTAATGTCTCCACAACTTCAGCGCAAACACCACGGCTGCCAACTCAAGATCATGGGTGGCATAGTTGCGTTCATGGGGACGCAACTGCCGAGACCCATAAGAAACAACTGACCTCTGCTGCATGAGAACACAGCCTAGCCCCAGATGTGAAGCATCACAGAAAACATCAAACTGGACTCCCTCCGTTGGAAGACAAAGGACTGGACCACTTACCAACTTCTCCTTTAGATACTCGAAAGCTGTCTGACACTGATCAGTCCATATGAACGCTTGATCCTTCCTGGTCAAAGTTGTCAGAGGAGTCGCAACTCGGGAGAAATTAGCCACAAACCTCCTATAATAGCCTGCGAGACCAAGGAAACTTCGCACCTCTGACACGGTCTTGGGGGCTGGCCAAGACACCACTGCTTCTATCTTCGAAGGATCCACAGCTACTCCCTGTTGGGACACAACATGTCCCATGAAACGAACTTCTCGAGCCCAGAACTCACACTTGGACAACTTCCCAAACAAATTATGTTGGCGAAGAACTCCCAAAACAGCTCGTAGATGTTCTGCATGCTCTTCTTCAGATGTGGAGTACACAAGGATGTCGTCAATGAAAACCACAAAAAACTTGTCCAAGAATTCACGGAACACAGCATTCATTAACCCCATGAAAACAGCTAGAGCATTTGTCACGCCGAATGGCATTACAACAAACTCATAATGCCCATGACGACAGCGGAAAGCAGTTTTCGGGATATCCTCATCCTTTACACGCATCTGATGATATCCTGACCGCAAGTCGATCTTTGAAAACAAACTTGCACCCTTCTGTTGATCGAATAGGTCATCAATCCGCGGGAGAGGATAACGGTTCTTTATTGTCACTTTGTTTAAGCGACGATAATCAACGCACAACCGCAAACTGCCATCAGCCTTTTTCACGAACAAGACTGGTGCACCCCACGGTGACACACTTGCTCGAACAAAACCACACTGCAATGACCATCGAGCTGAATACGTAGCTCCCGTAACTCAGAAGGGGCCATCCTATATGGAGACATAGAGATGGGAGACGCTCCTGGCTATAGCTCGATCCCAAACTCGATCTTCCGTCGAGGGGGTAAGGATACAACCTCTTCTGGAAAGACATCAGGGTACTCTTCTACGACCCTAGGAAACGCCAGCTGTTGAACCTCTGAAGAACTCAGCATCATCCCAGCCATCATGGATGATAAGGATGAAACTCGTCTATGACTCATCCGAGGATCTCTCTCACCAACAAACACTACTTCCTCTCCATCTTCATCAAAGAAAACGACCTTCTTCCTGTAGCAATCCACAATAGCCTGCACCAAATACAACCAATCCATGCCGAGGATGACATCATATGGTTGTATTCGTAAACATAGGAAATCTCCCCAAGAGCGGTGCTGCCCCAACACTAGCTCACAGTCTCTACATTCTTCAAACAAGCTAGCTCGACCTCCAACTGGCGTAGTCAACGCCAAGGGCACTGGAAGCCTCTCTACCTCAAGTCCCAAAGCGTGGAAAAGGGTAGGGGATATAAAGGAGTGTGTCGCTCCTGAATTAAACAAGGCATACACCAAGGTAGAAAACAAGCAAAGGGTACCTCGGACGACGTCTGGCTCGCCTGGAGCTGGCAACGCTAGAGCATGAAGCTGACCACGACCACCTCCACGTCCTCTCTGACCCTGATGACGACCACCACCAAGGCCGCGCTCTGCTCTTTGAGGACGGGGAGCGTCATGGGGCTGTCCTCTGCCTGCTCCATCTACCCTCTGGTGATCTAAAGCTGGTGCAACCTGCTGCTGCTGCCTCGGCTGGAATTGCCTCAATGGAGGAACCTGGAGTGGAGCGCCTGGTGCACGATGACTGCTCTAAAAAGTTGGGCACTCCCGCTGCTGATGACCACGTCCACCACAAGAAAAACAAGCGCCTGATCCCTTGGCATAGGTCTGAGAGTTGCTACCTCCGGAGAAATGAGATGGGAAGGGCTGGGACCTACCCCCAGGTGAACGGAAACACTTCTGTCCTGAAAACCGGGAACCCCGGACCACAGCTCTGCTTCTTGAGGAATCATGACAATTCCCCTCTCGTGACGATCCGGTCCTAGCCAAAGTCCTCTCAACAACCTCTGCCCTCGCCAGCACCTCAAGATATGTCTTCAGCATAAATGGGGTGACCTGGCGCTGGATCTCTGGACGCAAAGCCTCCTCGAAATGACTCGCCCTGGCCTCATCATCTGGTAACAGGTCTGAAGCATATCGTAGAAGGTTCGTGAAATGGATTCCAAACTCCCGAACACTGGAGCTCCCCTGTCGAAGGGTAAGAAGCTCCTGGCGACTGGATGCCTTCGCAGTCGAAGAAAGATACTCGAATCTAAACCTGTCTCGAAACTCTTCCCATGAGATCGCTGACTCCTCACGATCCCCGAGGAACAAGAACCACCACTGTCTCGCTGCTCCACGCAACATCGTCACAACCAAGGACACCCAGTGTTCCTTCCGAGCACGAATCGAACTGAAGCCTATCTCGACCTCCTCCAACCAGTCTTCTGTGACTGCATCTGAAACGGAGCCCTCGTACTTCTGTAGACTCTGGCGCTGAAACTCTCGGAGTGTCTTCCTCCAAGTGTCATCGTCGTCAACCTCTACCCGACGGCGATCTGCTGGAACAGCCTGCTGGGCACCTTCTGCGCAAACATGACGGGGACGCCGACCTGGAGCCATACCTGTAAAATAACAATCGTTAGAGCTCCTAAGCCTGGAAAATGGAAGACTCAACATTAATTAATTAATTATTTTGTTTTATTAATTTTTTTAGGTTACCTATCCCAAGGTCTACCCATTCAAACACAGGCGCAAGGAATAATGATGCATGATCCTTTCCTAGGTCTCTACCCTGCAACCAGTATCAATTTGTTTAGTAGCCATCGTAAACTTAAAGGTCCGTGCAACAGATCATAGGGGGCCCTGAACGCCTATGTCTCTGCCGGTCTCCAGTGTTTACCCAACTTGCTAAACATGAATTACACCGTTGCCCTACCATCCCATGCATCCTCACCTGTGCCTAACTCCAAACTCCATCCTATCCCTCGACCAGACCTCTGATACCACTCTGTCACGACCCCCTCCCCACAAAGTGTACCCCTCCTGGGCCGGCAATGTGAAAAGGGAGATAATGACCCCCGAGTCCCGCCTCCAGTAGGCCCCGGGTTGGCGACTAGCACCGAGGGTATAATACACACACAAATGGGAGGCATTACCCTCTAAGAGAACACATGCAGAAGAGAGAGATAGAATAGAATCCAACCAACTCCAACTCATAACTGAAATGTAAAAGAAACCCAAGTACATATATGAAATGTCATGGAAAAGTACTACAACTGAAAGGGGAAACTAAAAGTACCCAAAAGAAAGTAAAACGACAGCGACCACAAGCCCGAACAGCTCCTCCTCCAACCGCAAGCTAGTAGTAACCAGCTTGATCTCCAACCTGCTCCAAGTGACCTGAAAAACAGTTTATATGTACATAGGGTGAGTATAACAGTATACTCAGTAGGATCCTCCCCAAGACTCTCGTGCAAAAGTAAAGAAAGCATGCTAAAGCCCAGTGAACAACAAGTGAAACTAACTCGTCACCTAAACAGGTATACTATGTTCCCAACCTCACCAAGGCTACTCTCACCAAGTAACGCATACAAGAATATAGCATGTAGTAAAGAATATCAAGGGTACCCCGCTACCACTTCCCCACTGGTTTTCCGCTTTGCCCCAACGACATACGTCCTGTGCATCTCTCTCCAAAGGCTTGCCCGTATCAACATGGGTCAAGCTCCCCAATCTGCACCTCGTGCACCACAAAGGTTTGCCCGCAGACACCTGGGCTAAGCTCCACACAATCCTCACAACCAAAAGTAACCAGGTAGTTTCCGGGAGCCACCACAGCTCGCATAACGTGTATCATACGTCGAGTATTATACCTCAAGCCATTACAGCCCATACACTGAGTAAGGACCCTCAAGCCATCACAGCCTATACACGTTACACCTATAGTAGTCCATAGGATACTATATCCAGAATATATGTGTGTGAAATAACCACAAGCCATTACAGCCCTCTACACGCATATATAGGTAAAACTAACCACTGTGCCTACTAGCACTAAGATCTACCAAGAGAAGAGAGCGGGCCAAAGGGGGTAGTCATCCATTCAACCTCCCATCAGAATGTTGGGGAAAACACCCCCCCAGGGCTCAGAATCCCCGGGGTGTCAGTTGCCCTTACCGACAGGGTGGAGTAGCGTATAGAAACACAAAAAGTACAGAATATATAAGTAACTCACATCCACACTATGGGCATTACCTAGTCTTAGATACAACTGCAGCTAACGTCTCTCAGACTCCAGGCTGCTACTTCTACGACTAGGTATCCTATAAGCACACAACCAATTGAAGAGCTTTATTAGATTACTCCATTCTCATTTATCAGTTCCACTGTACATTAATTAATTCTTTAAGCATTAATTAAGATTGAACAATTCCCCATTTAACTGAAATGGCATCACTTTCAATACAACTGCTCCTTTTGAAGATTCACATCACCTTTAAATTCCAGCATCTCCATCCCCATGGATTTTCACCATTTAATCAAACATTCCTTACAGAATTACTTTTCCACATTCCCAGGCATTCTAGAAAAACATCCTATGCTTCTAAACACAAAGGAGGCTCAACACGGTGAGTAGATATACTACTCGTCGGGTCTTTGCCGCCTATAGAAAGAGCATATACCCATTCTCCCTCGAGAGGCTAAACACGGAAAGCACGTGGCATACCCCGCGCGTCTTCGCCTCCTTTGGAAGAATGGTAGCAAGACCAGCTGCCTTGAGCAGTGGGGAAAAGCAAGGCAGATTAACATTCAAGAACACCACAAGCAACCAGCAACCACATCCATCCCATTCCATCACCCCTGGTGCCCTCCCTGACACCCATATGCATAAACCGATGCATCTCGCCACACTAGGCATCATCCGCCGCCACAACCGCAAGTCTCCATGCCTCCACATATCACAACAACCGTCTAGGCTCACATCACAGCACAAGCAGCAGGAAAACAAACATAACAAAATGGGCTCTCAGCCCGTTAACAAACAAGAGGGTAACTCAGAACCCTTTTTGAAATTCCCACATAATCTGTTCTCTAATCCATATTGAATTAACAGATTTGTTATTCGTAGGTTCCAATTATGGATACCTAATCAGTAAGCTATCACAATTAAATAACCAAACTTACTTCCCTAATTTGATTATCCTCAAATTAGAACAACTACAACAACGACAAAAAAACCAGATTAATTTATATGCCTCTTTATCCTTCGCCAATTAATCAACAGTTAATTCCAGCTTTACGTTCATTATCAATTTCTATCATGAACGATCAACAAATCAAAGAAACATAGATATCACTATATCTAGGAAAACATGAGGCAAACCGTTATCACGGTATAAAGCAACAACATGCGATCAACCAATTCTTTTAATCCAGTTCAAGTATTTAATTAGGTCAATTTCATTGTGATCCAAAGGAATAAATCATGTTAATTCTACAATTGCACATATATAATTAGAGAAGCCATGAATCCCCTACCTCGAAGAGTTCTTGACGTCCTTTATCCACACAGCAGGTCATGATCCTCCCCTCGTGACAACTTATGTGGAAGAATGATCGACACAGCTTGGTTGCATCCAACAGAGCGGGACTGATCCTAGGAGTAAGGGTTGTTTGTGCAACTCCTAAGGAAAGGATTGAAAGGTTCTAGTGCCTCTTAGTTAAGAACAAAGGGAAGGAACAAGGGAGAATGATATCTCGTCCATTTTTAAGATTTAACGAGGTGACGATTTAAGATCCGGTTAATTCTCCATTAAAAACGGATCGCATTAACCCACGCGGTTTGACCAAGTAAAACATTCCAAGCCTTAGGAATAATTAATATAGGATTTATGGCATTTGAATCGGCCTTAAGAGCCCTTAAAATAAGGCTTTAAATGTATTTTACGTCAAAGGAAACGTCAAAAGGGGAAAAACTGTAGGAGTCTGGAAACACTGTTCACCCACCGTTACTGTACATGAAACTGATCTGTCACACCGATCTGTGAAACTGATCTGTGAAACTGATCTGTCTCACCGATCTGTGAAACTGATCTGTCTCACCGATCGGTGAAACTGATCTGTCTCACTGATCTGTGACACTGATCTGTCTCACCGATCTGTGAAACTGATCTGTCTCACCGATCTGTGACACTGATCTGTCTCACCGATCTGTGAAACTGATCTGTCTCACCGATCTGTGAAACTGATCTATGAAACTGATCTGTCTCACTGATCTGTGAAACTGATCTGTCTCACCGATCTCTGAAACTGATCTGTCTCACCGATCTGTGAAACTGATCTGTCTCACTGATCTGTGAAACTGATCTGTCTCACCGATCTGTGAAACTGATCTGTGAAACTGATCTGTCTCACCGATCTGTGAAACTGATCTGTCTCACCGATCTGTGAAACTGATCTGTCTCACCGATCTGTGAAACTGATCTGTGAAACTGATCTGTCTCACTGATCTGTGAAACTACTCTGTCTCACCGATCTCTGAAACTGATCTGTCTCACCGATCTGTGAAACTGATCTGTCTCACTGATCTGTGAAACTGATCTGTCTCACCGATCTGTGAAACTGATCTGTGAAACTGATCTGTCTCACCGATGTGTGAAACTGATCTGTCTCACCGATCTGTGAAACTGATCTGTCTCACCGATCTGTGAAACTGATCTGTCTCACCGATCTGTGAAACTGATCTGTCTCACCGATCTGTGAAACTGATCTGTCTCACCGATCTCTTACTGTTCATAAAACTGGAAACAGTGTTCACAGAACTAGAAAATTGGCAAAGTGTTGGGGATAAGTCCCCTTGACCTCCCTGAACACCTCCAACACCAACATTTCACAAAGTAATGGACCAAAGAGGTCCGGGCCATTACATGTTTCATTGCATAAAAAGTCATAAAGATAGAATGTATATTCTATCATAATTTTTTTTAAATGAATTGAAGATTTCTTTTTTATGACATTACTTTAAATAAAAAATATTAGTTTGATATAAAATTAAATAAATAAATTTTTTAAATAGGTATTTATATCTCAACATTGAATTTCATACAATGATATATGAAAATGATTCTTTTTGGTAATTTCATATAGAACATTGGACATTATATACAATGTTAAAAAAGATTTTTTTTTAAAAAAATATTTTAAATTAGTGATATATTTTTATACCAAAAATGATATTATATACATGGGTACCTCTTAAAATATTACATGTTTTATTTAATGAAACAACATTCTTCCTTATTCGGTGTATTTTAGTTTTAAATATGGTATTTTTAAGGAAACTGATATATAAATATTTCAAAAAAAAATTCTACCAGTTGAATATGCATATTTTTTTTATTATTATAATGAAAATAAGAGATTTAATTGGTTTTATATATTTTATTTTCCAATGATTGTATATATAATTATGGGTGTTCTAAAAATAGATCTCGAAGCATGTTTTAGTGATTTTTTATAAATACAATTTATTCTGAATTAACATATACGGTTTTTCCAATTATAAGGTCTATATTTATAGTTCAATAAATAGAATATCATAAGGAATAAAAAATATGTGATAATGATTTAAATTTAAATATCATTGAATTATTTTTCATACATAAGTTATCCTAATGAACCAATGTTTATTTGATTGATTATTCTCTTTAGGGGTCAAATGTATTTTTTTGTGCACATTTTTATCATGGGTTCACATGTTTTCTATGAAATAATAATTAAAAGGAATTTATCATTTTTATTTAGATTATTATGAAAATATAAGACAAAAGTAATATTTTATTGTGGTGTTAAAAAATCATTGGAGCATAATTTTTATCGAAGAAATGGAAAACACCTTATATGATCTCATGATTTTTTTAAATTGACTAACATGTTTTTTAATACATATATAATTTACTAAATATTATATTTCATCTTATACCATTTTATATTTTTTTAAATTTATTTAGGGATAATAATGAATAATTATAAATAAATAATTAGGAAAAACTAAAAATTGGTAGTAGGGGTTTCTGTATTGTTCTCATTTATCCAAAAAGTGGTTTTTATAAAATAAAAAAAATGGATTGTGTTGTGTAATATATATATTGACCCAAAACATTTACGAAAATCATTCCATGATTTTTTAAAAATAAATTTTAATAAATAATAATCAAAATTTCATTTTTCATGTTATCATTACCCCACTCTGATTATAATACAATAATGTGAGATGAAAAATAAATCATTATTATTTTATTATTAATAATTAGTTCCTTAATCCTTTTGATATCCTAAACCACTATAATGATATATCAAATACATATTGAAATGAGGTTAGATAAAAATACTAGTAATCTAATAAACCAAAAAAAAGGAAGCATGACTTTTTAGTAAAATTTATAACATGATATCATTAAATTTATGGCTCATTGTTAATCACATTAGAGAATAAAAAACAATGTTTTATCATATTATCTTGTTAACATAGTAAATGTGGTATCAATATAAGAACATTGAACATAATTATTTTTTATTCATGTGATATTAAACTAGAATGGAATTTAATTATTTACAAAATAACATTTAAATTTATAGATTTACATAATTCATAAAAAACATTACATAAAAAACCCATACATTAAAAGTGGACACATATATATAGTACACAAATCTTCATAAACAAATGTCTTTAAAACTATACTGGTTGTATTTTTATGAATAATATTCAATAATTTCCCCTTGACCTCATCCTTAACTCTATTCCCCCATCAAACATAAGAAAAATGTTTTAAAAATTTGGACTATAATAATACAGTAGTATGTGACATAAATTAATGTAATATTTCTACTGAAATTCTAGAGAAACATTTTCATAAAAATTGATCCTTTTATTCAGGAAAATGAATAGTCTTATCAAAAAGATAAAAATATCATTCCATTTCTAAATAAAGTTGTTTCCATGATAAATAATTATAAATCATCTAAAATATAAGTAGGTAACATGGTTCATAATTTTTATTATTATTCTAACAAATGTATTAATCAATATTTCCAATCTCTAACTCTGGATTACCTATAACATTAGAGGTTATAATGTAACCACTCATCTGTTGTCAATTACGAAACCACCCATCACTAGTTTTCACATTTATACCCATTGTTATTATATTACATAGCAAAAATTCATAATATAAAATTCCCATGAACCATAATATAATCATAAATCATTAAATATTATATTGTACAAATCGTGTTGGATAAAATTAATGTTTTAATTATAAAATAATCCCTTTCGAAAGACGTGCACATAAAATGGATAAAAATTCATTAAAAGTATCCATAAAATTATATAATGTATGATTGAAAATATTCATGAGAAATTATTTTGGGAAATTTTTATAATTTTATATAAGTAATAAATATGTTGTTTTTAAAAAAAAATTCACAATATATGTTTTTAAAAAAATCCCCATAAAAATCATAAAATTTAGGTGCACATAAACAAAAAGAATCAATTGTGAGTATTCAATGTAAGTAAACAAAAATTTTAAATATGAAATAGTATAATAAATTTTATAATTCAATGAAGTTTAAGAGAACCTAATTACAAAGTATATATTTAAGCATATGAGTGAAAATTGTGTATATAATTCTCAAACACATTTTTATTAGTCAAACCATACTGAAACAAAACATTAATAACTATGAAATTAAATTATTAATATCATAAATATAAATATTATAATGATATGATAAATATATGTTCACCATAGAAAATTTGAGATGAGAAACCCTTACCACACGCTTCCCTTTGGTGGAGAATATTTTAAACTAACATATAATATTTTAAATAATGTTATTAATTCAATAAAAAATATATTTTATTTTTAAATCATTATTTGATACATTTAGAGAAATTTTCCACAAATTCATTAATAATTTTTAATGATTCATGATTGCATAATCGATTCATTTGTGTATAATTATGGTTTTTCATTTAAAATGGAAAAAAACTACTAAGTAAAATGATATGGTATTTTGGAACATTGAAAAGTTTAATATTTCCGATATATCATTTTTTTCATATTTGAAAATTATTATTTTGATAAAATCCTATTATTAAATTTTTTTTTATTTTGACTTTTCCGAAAAAAATTAACTAGTCAATTTAATTAATATACATTTTATATATTAGATTTATAATATTTCGTAGGTTATAATAATATTAAAAACGTATTTAAAAAAATTATTTTATTATCATCCTTCATGGAGTAAAGGGAAAAAATAATCCTCATTCAGAGAGATGATTAACCCCCATAATTAGGACAATAGTTTTATTTCATTAAACAATAGGAGGTAATAAAAAGGATGGATATAAGAAATTACAATAAAAAATAAATTTATAATATATAGATGATTATTGAATTATTATCGTATGATTTCTGAAGGAGATGAGGGGATAGTTGATGAATAAAATAAAATAGGAGAGGTAGTTTTAGAATATTACCTTTTGAATATCACCTTCTTGGAGGATCCCTTAATGTCCATAGAGTCAGTCTTTTGGTGAATCCAAAATCTCATGGATGTGGGGAGGGTGGATATGAGAGGTTCTTAATGATATTTTGTGAGCTACAATTCTTGTGAGGGAAACTAGTATAGTGGGGACTGGAATTTATTCTTGAGGAGGGGTAGATTAAATAGTGCTAATAATGAATATTTAAATATAAAAGAAACCCACATTGCGGTGGAATTAATTAAATGTGTTTGATTGATAATTAATGTTTAAAAATATTTTTATGGTGTATACAATCACATAAAACCTTTTCAAAGTTTTACCTTTTTAGAATTTTAATATTTTCCTTTTAATCATTAATCACTTTCATTATTTTACATATACTATGGTAATTTTTTTCAATGGTAAATTTTCTATGATTAAAAAATGAAAATGAACATAAAAAATGATTCGAATTTATTTAAAATATTTAATCCATTTTACCAAATTCAATTCATAAAATTGGTAAATTTTAATGTAAAATTAGCCCCTTAGAGAGGATAACAAAGAATGTTTTTAAAGTTAACACATCCAAAATATTGAGATGTTTTATATCCAAATTAAACATGAAAAAGTTTATAATAACCTAAATTGGAATAATATTTTTAAAATGTAACTAATTTTATATTAGTTAAATTAAAATATAATTTAAAATTATAATGTATTAGGATGAAAATTCAGTTTTCAATAAAAATGTTATATTTTCCACTATTCATAAAAAATGAAATGTATCATAAAATAGACAAAAATTCATATGTGGGTAATATTTAAATTTCTTGTTAAAAATTGCAATTCACTTTTATAATAATGAACATATAATTTAATAATAATTGTTCCATAAAAATGCATCAAAATTGAATTTTGTAAATATATAGCTTATTATGATGACTGATTAATTTCTTCTTATCATAATCAAATTAAAAATATATGGTTATATTTATTATATATTATTTACTATAAAAAAATAAAATTCATCATGATATTTACATGATATTGTTTAATTTAATTTGTTAATATAAAATTCCATTTTGAGCATAAAATGGGTTTTTATTAAAAACATATTTTAAATCCAATTACATTATATATTTATTTATAACTAATAGGTAATAAATTAATTCATCTTATAAAAAAGTATTAAAAAATTAACATATTTTAATTAATAACATTTTATCCTTCCATTAAAATTATTAGGTTATTATGATCATAATTATATAATATTATTTAGTCATTTGTTTCCGTTTGACGTGGCATGTATTGAATGAAATTAAAACTTTTGATTTGTTTTAAAATATTTGGATGTTAAATTATACCCCATTTAGTAAATTTTTTAATTTCAATTAGAAATTACGATCAACATAATTGGTGGATGACTTTTCAAAATGTATTTGATGAAATGTCACTTCATCAATATGAGAAATAAATTTTTCTTTTCAAAAGTGATTAAAGATATTATTAAGGTCACCTAAGATAACACATAGTAGGTTTCAATGTATGATAAAATTGACATGGTTGATAAAATTTAATGTTCATGGATTTATATAGTGGTATATATAGCATGATTATGTCATTTTTAACCATAAAACCATAATTTTGTCATTGTTAAAAAGGGTATTGATTACTCTAAAATAAAAAGTAAATGAATAACAATTTTATTTAAAAAACAATTTTCCTAAAATTTGAGTAATTCATTTACTTCCCATAATAACAACACAATGAATCATAATTACATAAAATGTATAACTTAATACATTACTCAATTTTCACATTAATCTCATCTTTTTTTTCCAAATTAGGAGTATTCAATAAGAGTTTTCAGAAATAAAACATTATAAATAACTCCTACTAATAAAGAAATCAACAAAAGTATAACTATTGTTTACACCAATATAATGTAATTGACTACTGAATTTTTTTTATTTCAATATATAAAATCTTCAAAAAATAATTAACCTTTATATGGATAATTTATACATTAATCCACAAAAATCAACAGAAAAAAACCATTGGTCAATAAATATGATTCAATAAATAACTATCCTTAAAATCCCTCAAAATATTCTATACTGAAATATGAAACCCAAAAATAAAAATTATTTTATTTTATTTTCATTAATGATAAAATTTAATATTCAATTAATATAATTTATTATTAATGTATCATTGAAAAAATCTAATTTCTATAGTCAAATATTCATCTTCATTAATAACTTAAATCATTATATATTATTCCAAAATGAAATTCAACTATTATTTCTCAAATAATATACCATATTATTAAATATTATAGAGTTGAATAAATTTCCCAAAATAGTGAATGTCATCTGAAATTAGACAGATGACATAATCCCTAGTTAGTTTCCAATCTCATGGTTATCAATATGAAAAAACATATGATCCAAAAATAAAAATAATATTTATATATCATATATTTTATAAAAATAAATTTCGTACTAACTATTACATAATGCAGGCTAGTGATTAGAGATACACCATTACCCCCCTTTTTGTGTGTCTATAATCCCTACAACTTTACCAGATGTTATGTCTTATCACTCATCATGCATGTTTTTCGTCTCTAATGTTATATTTTAACAGTCCAAATAATTTTCTAGATATTTCATAAAAATCCTAAAAATAACAATATATGTATAAAATCAGTTATTCTCTCATACATCTCATTTTTCATCAGAAAGAATCCATTCCTACCTAAATTTCATTAGTTATATAAACCAATAATAACTAAATTTCCATTTAATATATTTTCCATAAAAAGTAACATAATTATTCCTAAAATAACCATTTTAATATCTCAATATTATGGTTTACATGTACATTAAAAAAATATCTATTTTTTACCAATATAAAATGATAAATATTTCATATATCTTTTTTTATCAAATATATGAAAACATAACCTTCTATATAAAAATCACCATGTGTACAATGCTTCCTAGAGTATTTATAAAATAACAACTTTTTATTAAAATGAAAATTCAATTCATAGAATCATAATTAAATCATAATATTTATTAAAATATTGACAATGATTCTTCATATTATTCCTCAATATATGATTTATATAACATATGATGATAACTATATCCTCAGGATTCATCAATATCAACCAAAAAATGCATCATAAATTTAATATAGTAAATAAAATATTAAAATTAATCCAGATAATAGGATTTGTTTTATATCGCCTTTAACTTCTAATATTATACTGATCTTCTTGAATGTATGAGTTCATTTTATTTTTCTAATATCATTTTTTAGATTGATGGTAAAATTAAGATTTATAAATCTAAAGAAAAATTTACAATGACTCGTAACATTTTTGGAGAGAAGAAATGTTGTTATATAATTCAAATATTTTTTTAAGTGATTTAAATACTTATAAGGATTAATAAATTATATGAACAATACATTCAAATAATAGTTATAAGAGAATCATCTTGAAGTGTTAAGAACTTTTTTTATGATCTCATCCCATCCATCAGGCTAGATGTTCCTTAATCTATAGAAAAAAACACCATTAAGAGATAAAATTTATTATTTAATCCATAAATGAATATGGTCATCTTAAACATTATACCCAATGAAAATAAATATTAAATTTTCCTTCCATTCCATTATACGTAAATTTATTAAATTTCTAATTCAAATCTCAAAAAATTTATTAGTCAACTATATATTATTCAATTTTATCCATGAAGTTGTGTATAATGGATTGAATATATGGTTATCCATAAACTTTTAGACTCATGATAATATATATATATCTTAATAAAACATAAAAAGGAAACATTATATTCTATAAATATGTCTGAAACCTACTAAAATACCTAAATTGATGACCTTGCCTAAACCAGAACAGATTGTATGGATTTTAAATTGAATCAATTTTTCTCATTCACAATGATATTTCTGGTCTATAGTATTAGACTACTATTGAAAAAAATTAAATTGAAAAACCATGAAATAAAAGTGGAAATTTAAACACAATAAATATTTATCATAAATTATTTTAAAATAATATATGTTTTCTCTTCATAAAAATTTAACAATATTTCCCCTTTATGTCATCCTTCTCATTAATATCGCTAAAATCAAGTCCAAAATAATTTTTAAACATGACATGAACAATAATACAACATAAGGGACATAATACAATATAAAATATTTGTATAGTTAACAATAATAAAAATATTTTCATAATACATAAATTTATATTTGTGAAAAAACATCTTTTAAAAAATTTCAACATAAATAATTTATAAAATCAAGATATTTTTATGTAAAAACGTTATAAAGAACCTAAAATATAAACATTTAACATGAAATTTTCTTTGTATATCACTCTTATATATTGAGTAACCATTGTTTCCAATCTACAACTCTGTATTACACAATTCATTGGAGTTTATAATGAAACCATCAATTATTGGTTTATTACGAAACCACCCATCAATTTTTTATTGTGTAAACACCCATCCTTGTGTTGGTTTCATGGTTTCATGATAAATTAGTTTTTTTATAATTATTCATATTCATAAAAACTTGAAGTAAATCTACATAATTGAAATGGAATATTATTATAAATTTTTAATAAGTTTAAATATTACTATATATCATTTCAATTTCTTATATGAGGATAATTCTTCTGTAAAATATTTAATATTAAATGTTTTGTTTTATTTTCCAATTATTTGGAACATCACAAACATGTTTTGAATTATATAATATTATATGTATTTATTTGTACAATAATTTTAAATATGTTATAATATAACTAATTAATAAAATTTAAACTAATAATACTTTTTAAAGGATCCTTTAATGTTGTAATAAAAAATGAACAATAACTATTCACAGAGAGGATTTTCCATTATAATTTAGATAATGGTTTTTTTTAACAGAACACACGGATGTATTAGAAGGGGTAGATATATGATATTCCATTTGAAAAAATAAATTAAATTATTTAAATGATTCGTTAGTTATTATATGATAAAGGAATAAGTATGTGAGGGGAATGTTGAATAATAAAATAAAATTGGATAGGTTGTTTGAGAAAATTACCTCATGAAATCAACTCTATTAAGTATCCATATGAGACCTTGAAGTGGAACTGTTTCCTATTCCAGAAAAACATGGGATTGATAATTGTAGATATGAGAAGTTTTGTATGATATTTTGTGACTTTCATGTATTTTGAGGAAATATATTGTGGTGAGGGTGGTGTTTATAGTTGAAGATGAGTGGTTTTAAATAATTAAATAATCATTATTCATTAATTTAATCTCACAATATTGGTGTGGAATTAATTTTAAATAATTATGTTGTTAAATAATGTTTTAATTGATGTTTGCAGTCATGAAAAAAAGTCTACCACCAATTCAGTTTTTTTCTCTTTTGAGATTTTTGCACTATTAATGTTTCATTATTTGAATTTTTTGCGGTAAAATTACATAAATTATATTAATTGATTAATAATTTTACTAATTTTACATTTAAAATGATATAAAATATAATTCATCCTTATAAATTATATAGATGAAAATTTACTTTTCAGTTAAAATGTAGTATTTTCACTATTTATAAAAATGAAACTGCTAATAAAATACAAAAAATTCTTCATTAATTATTTATGATATTTTTAATTCAAAAATGAAGTTCATTTTTACAAATAAATTTGTTATCAGTATCATAATTTGGTTTTAAAAAATTTCTACATCATACGGATAGAAAAATACTTTTAGATAAAATATATAGCATTTATGCTTAAAATTGGATGTCTTTTAATATTTAGCCTATCAGAAATATGGGATGAATTTAAGAATAGTTTATTTAATATATAACATTTAAATTTAATCATTATTTTTCACTAATATTGATTAATTTGATTTATTGAGATAAAATTACATTGTGGAAATATAAAGCTTTTTTCTAAAACAAATGTCCTATATTTATTTTGTTAGTCTATTTATATATAATTAATTTGTTCCAATGAATATGTTTTAAATTAATATTGAAAATATATTTTTATTATTTCATTAATTTTTTCCCTATTAACAACTACGTGATAACTTTAAAATTTAAACACTAATATTTTATCATTTATTTAAGCTCGATGTGGGTTATCATTAATGACATTAAACATAATTCATGGTTTTTCGATATCAGGATGTTAAACGAAGAATATAATATGAAATTAATATTATTCAAGGATAAATCAATATATGATATCACATGGTGGAAAATTTCCCATAATGAATTTGGTATACGATATAATCCCATACATGAATTCTAATGAAGATAATGATTTACCCAATGAATTACATTATGATCTGAGTGAACCCATCGTGATATGATCATGATTTTTGTGATTCACATAAATGAAACAATCATATGGAATATCAAAATAATTACAGATTTAAAAAACTGGTTTCATAATCTAGAAACATATAATAATTAATTGAAATATCACAAATAATGAATTTGAGAAATAACTATAATCTATTAATTACCCCACATGAGTAAGAATTTATATAATATTTATATATGTGAGAAAAATATATAAATAATTTATAAGAAATTTATTACCTCAATGAATGTATTTTTTTATGATAATATATTTAAAATAAAAAATGGAATATTTTATGAGGAAAAATCCCTTTTCAAATTGAAATAAAATATTCACTATTAAAAAATATTTAAAATATTACTGAAAAAAGTAAAATATATATATATTAAATATTATAATATGTGTTATTATTAATTTATTATACATAACAACTGTTAATTACATATATTTCATATATTTAAAAACATTACTTTCTAACTAATGTAAATAGGATAAAAGTACCCCATTTAGAACATGATAAGATGGTTCTTTTCAAAAATAATATATATAAATGTCAAACATCTATTTTAATTTCATTAATGAATAATTTTTTTGTATTTATAAAATATTTTCAAAAATATTTATTTAAAACTTTTATACGGATACAAATCAAAAGTGCAGAGAGAAAAATAAAATCATTATTTCTTAAAATAATTTTCTTAATCATTTTTAGAATCAATGAATATAAAATTTAATTATTACATGAGAATTTATACAATATATAAATTAAATTAAAAATAATGTGTTTTATTATAAAATTTTCAAAAAAATTCAAACATCATTATTTTATACCATAAACAATAAAAATTAAGATGATATTGAAAAATCCAATTACTTAATTCATAAATTTTTAATCATTATTACCATGAGTGAATAAATAAATTTATAAAATATAATAAAATTTTTATTGATGGAGTAATGATACAATATAATAATGGGTAGTCTACATAACTTTAAAATAAATTAGGTCCATAATAAATCTTGTGTCTCTACGAAAGATGTTTTGAGATGAATCCATAATCTTATGTCATGAATTGTCATGTGCGTCATATATATCCAATATAATAAACTAATATAAATATTTTTTTTAATAAAAAACAATTACAAGTTCAATACCTTATTCTTAAACCATTTAACAAAGTAATGAGTTATGTCTACATTATGTGTTTCGGGGACATGTAGATCATAAATTTCAAAATGGCATCACTATGTTGACTATGGTCGAAGGGGTCATTTTTTCATCATCTAAATACTAATATTAACTACTTTTATATTATATTAATACATAAATTTTACATTTAATAATAATAATTATTCATGGTTATGAAAAATTAACAACCTTACAATCAAAGAGATGATATGCCATATATATACATATGTAATGTTTCCATTTTCCGACAATCATGAAGGAAAGATAGTCTATGTTATTTAATATTAATAGTATAATAGTAACATAAAATTCATCATATCAATTATATAACTAACCATACAAATATCTTCCAAGTGATGTGGAAATAGAAAAATAATCACATCGTTTTGTGAGATGGTAGTCCTATATCTACATGGATAACGTTATAATTTTTATATAGATGGAAAGGTGTGAAATTAAATGATATATTAATTTTAGATAGTTATTAATATTTCTAGAATATGATATATTTACATAAAATAAATCATCTTTAAAATCGATGAGAAGCTATAATGGAAAATGAATTACATCAGATTGTGAGAACACAACCCACCATTCTCATGAATGATATATTCATTACATATTTAATGGATGATAGTATGTATAAATAATTTTAACTCACCATAATATAATATAAATATATATTAAAAACTTGTGTTGTAATATTTTTATTCTTATTAAATAATTGAGGGTGTTAGTTAATGATGTAAAAAAAGAAAGATCATAGGGAAAGAGATTATTGTCGCTTATAAGAACATCCTTTGTATCTATTATTGTGGGTCTTATTGTTTGTCTATTATGATTAAAAGATGTTATATAATGTGGATATGTATTTTTGGGAGAGAATTTTTATGGTTTTATTGGGCCAAATGGCTTCAGATGTGTGAACATGTGATGGAATGGGTTCACATTTATAATGGGGGAGGAAGGGGTTTTTTATGACTACCAAAAAAATTCAATATTAAGATGTCACTCACAATAAAAAATCCTAAAAAATACATAATAAATATTTTAGTGGTAATATGGTAAATTTACACCTCCAAATTAAAAAAAACATGGTTTAAATATGTAACTTTGTTAACCACTTTATTATAACCCCATGGTAATCCAGTTTATCAATAACGATTGTAACAAATTTTCACTATTTTTTAAATTAAATGTGATAAAACATTATGTGGTAATTATTATATAAAATTCATTATTATTATTTAAAAATATTTAATATATTTTATTAAATTAAATAATCATATATATAATAATTTAATTTAAAATGAATCATACAAACCTATTTGAATTTATTATTTTTATGAAATGCATTTTTTATTCAAGAGGTAATATTATATTATATCAATGAATCTAGGTAATTATCATTTGAGTCTAAATTAATTAATATATGCATATAATCAGTGAATTTTGGTAGAATTTATCCTTAATATGGTTAATTTTAATTAATTAAAATAGATTTACATTACACATATAAAAACTGTTTCCAAAAAAACTGAATTTTTAAGCAATAAAAATTCATACAAAAATAATTATAATTTATTAAATAAATATAATTATATTATATTATTCAATATTCAATTATTAATTTTTTTATTAATATAATAAAAAAAGAGATAATATAATTTCATTATTACATTATTTAATTCAAATAAAAGTGAGTATTTGAGAAATCCGTAATTATCAATACATTGAAGCAAATAAATTATTAATGATAAATAGAAAAATACAACCCAATTTTCATTTAAATACTTTAATTTAATAAATTATTTTCACTTTTTCTATATCAAAAATGAATAAAAATTTCCTTACAAAACGACATCCAAATCATTTTACAAGGAAGCATGTTTTTAATAAAAAATTACATTATTAATGTTTAGTTATTATTTACAAATACTATATCAATAAATTTATAATGATTATAGAATGAATATAAATTTTATAATGTAGTTAATTCTAATAAGAATAACCAGTTTATTGCTTAGTTTTTAATAACATATTCCATGTGTACGTTAAACATAGATTTTAATGTTTAATTCAATATTGAAAATTGTATTATTCATTTAAAATCATGGGTTTTTAAATTAATTTAGTTATATGACCTCATATAGACTTGGATTTTGTTGGATATAACTATACCTGAATTGAATAAAAATCTATGTTGACTTAGAAATTGATTATACTGGTGATCTAATTTTTCTATTTGATGTTGTATTTTTATGTCCTAAATGGGTAAACAAATATCAATATCAATGGAAAAATTATAAGTGTTATGTAAATTTCACTTTGTCTACAAGTGTGGGATTATGGAATTTATATATTGGTATCACAATTGTTGTTTTGATAACATTGGTGTTTAAGATGATTTAGATGAGGACATTTTGTGTATATTATATACCATTAATGGTCAATAATTATAATGTTGACAATTTTTTTAGATTCATAGACAGCCCATTTTATGTATTATTTTTTTGGATTTTTTTATTATTAATAATATTCTAGTTTAATTTTATGGAAATAATAACATTGGGAATATTATATATTTTTGTGAAAAGATGTTTTTCAGATGATTTTGATCATATTTTTTGGTTAAATGTTCAATGTTTTTGAATAACTATTTGGTTGAAATGATATTTGATGTTGAGATAGTTATAATTAATTAAGAAATGGTGTTATTTAATATTTGGATCATTTTACTGGTGAAAAATATAAATCTTCATGTAAGGATTTTATGCCTATTCACATCGGCTATTATGAAATGTTATTATAGGGGACATTGTAAATATATTTTTGAAATTAGATTAATAAAACCATTATAAAAAATAAATAAATTTTATTCATTTTTCATATTGGTTATCCCATTTCCTACGCGAATAACCATTTATCAAACTAGTTTCAAATTGTGGAATTATTATTTTATTATAAAAATTAGACATTGTATCAACCTCCACAACAGTATAATTGAAATGCATGGAAAATCAATAAAACCTAAAAATATTATTCCATTTAATATGAAAATTTCTAAGTCCTTATAAACTATATGGATATGGTTAATCAAAAAGATACAAAATAATATATAAGAAATTTAACATAAATTTTCTGTAAAATATATGAAATATTAAAAAAATCATAATAAAAAATCTATTATCATCAATAATTGTAATTTTCCATATATAAATTATTTCATACATTAATCATAGAACATAATATATACATTATATTAATATTTCTTGTTTATTATACTACCTCAAATAGATGTCAAATAAAATATCTTTTTTATGTAATATATATAAAATTAATTAATTTTAAAAGATAATCCACTATAGATTTCCAAAAACAATTTCTATTAGATAATCATTCATATCATCTATTTAAAAAATATATATGATATTCTTAAAAAGAATATGAATAAAATAAATTTTATTCCTTATAATATAAAAATTTATTAAAATAATAAATTGTATGTGCTCAATAAATTCTGAAATCATTCTCTAACATCAACATAGATAGTGTATAAAAAGTACAATGTAATATATCTTAGACCCAGAACACTGACCCTCCAATGAACAATGATATGAATTAAAATTTAATATTAATTTGTAATTTGTAAAATGAAATATCACACATTGTGAGAAATTTTTTTTCATATATTTCAAAATATCGAAACATACAACAATTAATAATGACATTCATCTTAAAATATTCCAACTATATAAATTATTATTTCTATGTTGGTCATTGTCAAAGCTATAGGAGAAATAAAATGTTTGTCTATAATTACATATAAATCAATCTTGTCATACCCCATACATATTTTATATAGACACTTAATAAATAGTATACATAAATATAAAATTTTAATAAATTAAATGAGAAAAAATTTTATTCAACATACGTGGAAAAAATCTTCATCATGTTGATGCGGAATTGATCTCCATATATAAGTTCAATGATATCATATTTTCAAAATATACACAAACATTTTATGCACAATAACATAAGCATCATTAATATACTCATATACTCCTAATTATAAATTTGAGAATGCTTAAAATCTATTGGGACAAGTTGATTATGTTTCTGATGTCATAAATCATCAAATTTTTTATTGTCAATAAAATATTTCCTTAGAACTAATGTATTAATAATAATAATTAGATAAATATAAAAACATTAAAATGATAATAAATTTTAAACACCAAATAAAACAAAATATACCATATATACATACCTCTATGATAATATATTGAATTAGTCTAGATATCCAAACAAAAAAGATATTAATTCATTTCCCAACTATAATCACCTCATATGTAGTACATGGTATTCTTGATTATCAATAGATAATTTCTTATACAGTAACCCTATAATGCCCCATATCAATCTTCAAATGATGAATGGTATTACAGATATGATATACCTTCCCATATAAAACTATATGATTAGGATCATCAAAAAATAACTCATAGTAGATTAGAAACTTTGGGGGTGGGGATTAGGGGTTGAATAAGATTGGGTATGTTCTAGAGGTAGATATGTGTGAGTAGGATAATGATTAGAAGTTAGATATGCGTATTGAGGTGGAGGAGTTAGATCAGTTGGACAAAACCATTTTTATATATATGAACACAACAACTATATGAAACTTGTTATCCTATAATCCTTCATCCCTTGAATATCATGAACTTTGGCATCAAAAGGTTCTTATTATTATTATTATTATCTTCTGATGAATATTTTGAATGTCAAAACACATTTTATACTCATATACAAGTCAAGAATCTTTAAACATTATCCGGGTGATTTGGATATCCCAATGTCGTGGATAAATTTTCCTTTTGAACCTCAACAATAATACACCCTATGTTCTCTACTTCTCAAGATAACCCTACATGTATTATTGGAAGATAATTATAATGTATCCAAATAATGATATATTTCATTTAAATTAAATTTAAAAAAATTAAGCATCATACATTCATTATAGCTACAACTCTTGACAATTCATTAAAATATTATCTTTTTTTCTCATTGGTTCTATCATATATTTGTTATGTCTATTGGGGGATGGGTGTAGAGGTATCCTCTATATAACATAAATACTTAACTCACATATTTTGAAGTTTTTATAAAATCATATGATCTTACAATAATGAGTAACCTTACATAACTACAATTTGAAGGTATATATTTATATATTGAATCTGCTCATGTGTTCTCCTAGACTTCTATATATTTGGAATTATGAATAAATAAATCATTAGAATGGTAATTAAAATAAAAAAACTTTCTTAAAATATAAACTTTGAAATTATAAAATGTATTTGCATCATCTAATTTTAATATATTACTTCCTTGAATCATAATGTATATATACATATATATAAATTCATGACATTATTTTTCACGACTTTTAACCACATAAATGAACTCAGATGTGAGTGATTATTTAAAATAACATCACCATATAGTACCCAACGATAATCATTTCATCTTGAGTCCTCTATTTTAAGGTTATCATATTTCATTTTATACGAAGTATAAAATAAATATTACTATAAAATTTTCTAGATATGTAAAATAATAACAAATATCCCGACCAAAATGGACTCTAACAATTGTGATAATGTCATTTGTAAACCCTTTGAAAATTCATCAATCTAAATTATAAATGTTCATTGAGAATATATTGATACCATGTATTGATGTGTTTTAAATTTTTTCCTCCTGAAATACCATTATCAGCATATTCTATTGATATACTATGTTTGTAGTTATGGGAATCTTTTAATTTTTTTAACTGTGTGGATCCACAATTACCAACCCTCAAATTATTTTTCCCCCAGTGGAAGTATATGTCTGATGTGAAGAATGATGCGAAGGATTATCAATTGGGGCATGTGATTGTTCCCCCAAAAGGTATGAGTATAATCATATCGATTAATATATGGTCAATTAGGGGAGTGATCAGTCATTATAATATAAACTAATTCAACATCAATTAGTTTAAAAGTATATAAATCCAAAAATTTCATAAAAAGTTAAATAAAAAATTAACAACAGTAAAAAAAATTAAACTCAACTAAAGTAAAAGAATTTTTATTCATTTTATACGTTTTTATATAAAATACTAAAAATATTAATGAGAGATGAAATGATGAATTAATTAAAACTACACAATACTAATGATAGATCAGATGAAATAGTAATATCCCACAAACTTGATATAAAAAATTCTATAAAACACAATTTTCTTATAATATACTCACCTATAATATTTATATTTTTTATTTAAAATCTTAAATATAATATATGGTTTGTTCAAAAAAAAATTAATTGATACATTACATATGGATAAACATATTAAACTAGTAAAAATTTACATAATTGAATAATTATTTATAATATTGCTTTTACTAATGAAAATAAAATGAAAATATCTAACATGTGAAATTTAAATAAGTAAAACTTAAATAAACATATGTTAAATTTTTATTTGTAATTTACAATAGGATTGCATCCCCAATTCCTTCCTCATGATCATTTCGTATGGCACAAACCATGTCTACAATCTTCTCATGACTATTATTTGTTAACCATTCATTGAAGGAGGGATCTCATATAAATCAGTATCTTCACCATGTTTATCATCACCAACAAACAATTTCATCCATATAAATCAATAAAACAATCATATTAGATATATGAATAATATAGAAAATAATTTTTACATGTGTTTACATGACAAAATGATCATTGGTGAATTCCAATTTTTTGTAATTATCTATTGTCATTCCAAATTTATCATTTCATACATTGATGATACAAATAAACAAATTAAATATATACCCTGGAACATGAAATATAATATAATAAACATCCCATATTTTTGAAAAAAAAATTTAATGTTTAGTTGGTGTGGAGGTTTGGGTTTTGAATTTATGACTAAATAAATACATTTCATCAACAAACACAAACACACTACAATTATGAACCACACATCTTGTTTTCCTAATCTTTCATATGATATATATGGACATTAATTTTATACCCATACCTTATAATAAAATTTAATCATACACATCCCACTAACAATATCAATATTTATGATGCATCTAGTTTACCAATCATGGTCTCTTTAGATCATGGAAAAATAGTTTTTTATTTCCTTTCAAATTCAACCTATATTTCATCAATGGATGTATTTGTTTCATCGTAATATATTCTAGTGTTATATTATGTTGAAAATCATCTATGTTATTCATGATTTATAATGTACCTTCAATATTTGTTAAAAATTCAATGATTTTACTTTCAACTCATGAATCGCCTTTACCCAATATTAAAATCAATCATTGTGAGATATATGGAAACTAATATTCTCTTCTACAAGAAAAATGACTGCACAATAATATCAAATATAAAATGAAATATACTTATAATACATATATTCATTAGTTAGATGTGGATTCATAACATACCCATTCAATATAATCATATACCTTTTAATGGGATATATAAAATGTAGAAATATATTTCCAAAAATCCATATTTATTTCACCAAATTAACCATTACATGCATCATGATATAAAGAAAACATGGACTCTTAACATACCCCTTCATAATGTTTTATTAATTTTCAATATTTTATACATTTACCAAACAAAGCATAAATTAAATAGTTTTTTAACAATTTTGAAATAGTTGTATGTATTGAAAATTTTAAGATAATAATTTTTTATAAAACAAATTGAATCATTTATTTTATTATAATAGGAAAATAATATTTATTCTATTAATATCTATGATATCTATATCGATAATGTTGTGTATTTAAAATCGTTTAAAACAGATGATTTTATCTATAATAGAATTCTTGGAAATATTATTTATTCTTGATTCAAAATTTATCCTAGAATGGAAATGTTTTACATTTACCTAGTTTTATATTTTGTAATTACTTTTTATCATGATTAATCCTTAGAAGATATGATGAAAATTGAATTATTAAATTCTATACATCTTTTTTTTAAATACAACTTTCCAATAATTAAATTTTTATTTATTATGTCTAATGAAAACATCTAGAATATATATAAATAGATAAATTTTTTTCAAATGTTGATAATTTTAATCGACTTAAGTGGGGTTATTTTTTTTGTCAAAAGCATGGAACATTATCTTTTTTTATTTTTTCCCAAAAATATTTAAAAATAAATATTTATTGTTAATGTTTTATATTTTTAGGGATAATGGTGTGAATTTTTTCGAAATTAAATTTGAATTATCAATTAAGAAAAATTTTAAACTCATAATTTTTCTTATCCCAGAAAAAATACAATGATACCTAATAGGTAAATAAATCCTTCCAAGAATGTAATTAAAAAATATTAAATGGATATAAATTAAGAAAAAAAAATTATCTAAATAAAATAATACATCATGATATGATTGGAATAGATATGATATAAGCCCTTTAAATCTATATTATTAATTTTTTAATTGTAGAAAACCAATGTTTTTTTACATTTGATTTTTTAGTTGTAATGTTTTATCAAAAATTTGATTGATAATTTAGATGGTTTTTTACTAAACTAGTGTTCATAGAATATTTTTTGTTTATTTGTCTAAAATTAATGATAATAGTGTTTATAGTAAAATAATATGATTTATATGAATATGTATTACTCATGTTGGATGAATGTTTTGATGTCTAGAAATCTATTTTGGAAATTATTGATTATGATTATTGTAATTGTGATTTTTGAGATGAGAACATATAGATTATATATTTGTTGAGGCTGAGAAACAATTCTCCTAATACGATCCTTTTTCATGGTGAATTAATGAAAATCATCCCATTGAAAATGTTATTGATATAATTTTTCGATGTTATGAAAATTATAGAATCAAATTTAAATATATTTCTTATATATTTCTTTAATGTTCTGATTAAATTTATAAATAATTAAAGTAATCCTAAATGAATTAAATAAGTGATTGAGTATTTTAATATTTTTTATAAATTACTTCAAGTAATTAGATTAATTAACATTAGATAAGCATGTAATCATAACAAATTATTTATTTTTATTATTCTAGATCAGTAAGGATATATTATAAAAATAATGATTTAATTATTTCCACAGGATAATCTGTAGAATAATTTATATACAGTTTGTATTTATTTTAACCTATTTCATTGTTAAAGGCAATTAGAATAATTATTTTACTTTTTTCATTGATTTGGTTTAAATGAAATGGATAATAAATGTGATATAATATATTGTTTGATAATCAATAAATGTTTTATTTGTTAACCCCATAGTTTTCAAAATATAAAATTTACTAATCAGGATAAAAAATTTCCTGAAACTTTTATGGCCTCAAACAATATCTTTTTTCATAATATGAGAGGACTAAATTATTTATATAAATTAATGTTTCAATGAAATGTAGTGCTAATTTAAATAATTTTATTAAGTCATTATAACAATAGTTTATTTTTGAAAATTTATGTTGATGATATAATTTATATTTCCTCTCTATATTTGCTTTTATTAATTTTAATATTATGATGTAATTTTAGTTCTACATGAGATTAATGAGGGAAATTATATTCATTTATGGACGTCAATTTTTACATATAAAAAATGGGATATTTTTTAATCAATAAAAGATTACTATTGGTTTGGTACCATGTTCTAGTCTGGAATCTTATAAATGGATGATGGATCATATAAGAATTATTTGAAAAAAAAGATGTTGATGTGTCTATAAAATCTATTTATATTCGTGTTTTTGGAGGTATATCGTATAGCTTTCATTATTTTACATCATCTTGACCCAATTTTAGGTTATATAATTGTTTATGTGAACTAGTTCTATATGATCAAAAAATGATTAATATTAGTATTCTAAAAAGTGTATTTTGATATAATACATGGACATTTTCTCTAGTATGATTTATTAGAAATATATCTATTTTTATTTAATGGAAGATTTTGAAAACTATTTTGGTTGATTTAAAATTGTTTGGAAATGTATCTTAGTTATGTTTTATTTTAATGGAAATAATTTATTATATGGCCTTCTAGGAAAAATATTTATATAACTCAATATAGTATTTACGGTTAGTTTATTTTTTCAATTAATTATTGTGAATAGTTTTTACATTATAGAAAAAAATTATTTAATTTAGGTTTGTATGTTGATGCATATCATGTATATTGTTACAATACATCCTTAATTTAAATTACTATGAATAATTTAAAATTTTCGTTAATAAAAAATAATAATGTCGAATTTCATTTAATTAGATATTAAGTAAATAAGGAATATATTTATTTAGATTTTATTACTATTGAAGACCACCTTATATATTCCATCATTAGGCCATCATACTTTACATAGTTTGGAAAAATAATTTTTATCATGGAAGACCATCTTATATTTCCGGTTTTGTGTGTTTTTTTATTTTTTTTCTTTATGTCCTTCCTGCTTCTGGTTCTTGGATGGGTGAATTTGTGTTGCGATTTCATGGATGGATCTGGCGGTTTCATGCCGCAGTTTTTGATGTTCATGTGTCTTCGTGGGCATGGGATGATTCTATTCCTCTTTATTTCGATGATGATGTTTTTGTGTGAGTGGAAGTTTCAGTATGCTGTGATTTCTTCGGCCTCCACCGATGATCTGGTGTGCACCGCTGATGCTTGTACTGGCAAGGTCAATGGATGCTGAAGGTCTGTGATGTTCGTGACGACGACGGTCGACGGTAGACGATGATGGTCGATGGTGGACAATGACGGTCACCAGTGATGGAGTCGACAGGAGCCGGTGAACATCGTCGGTGTCCCGGTGAAAGTGGGTTTTTCAGTCGCATCGGGGGCGTATCCGGAGGATTATGAGGCGGTGGTAGGTGATCCTGGGTTTCGAGGCGGCGTGCGGGCTTGCAGCTCGAGGAGTTACGCGATTTCTTTTGATGGGTGGTTTTTTGAATTTTGAAATGTTCTGATTGTATCCTTGGGTCCCGACAACCCCTATAAACCGGGTTTCTGATAATGAAAAAAAAATTATTTCCAGAAGAATAAATATATTTTTATTAATTAAACATTTTAAATGTCTCATATATTCAATATAATGATATTTTAATGTTTCATTTTATTTCCTAACATAATTTTTTTTGTAAATGATATCTTATTGTTTTTCTAAAGTAAATTAAAAATATTTCCCTATTAATTTACATCTATGATTTCACATTTATTAATTTATTGTTTCTCCATTATATATGTTTTTATATTTTCAGGTACATAAAATGTTTTATATAAAATATAATAGTTCCATACTTTTAAATATATTATAATATATATATATATATATGCATTTGTGTGTGAATATGTATTGAACCATCGTCATTCTTTTAGTTTCGTAATTGTGGAGTTATTTTTGAAATTATACCATGTTTATTAATTACCAATATTGTGGAGAATATTTACAGCCTCCGGGAATCACATTAGGATTTGATAATTATAAAGACATAGATTTTTTCATTTATATTATATATTTTTATATTTTTAATTATATATTTTTCAATTGTTTTTATCTTTGAATAATAAAATATTATTTCATTTTTTAAATTACTTTTTTTCATTTTTTTGATTGTTAGTAAATTTTTTTGTAACTTTTATTGCAATATTTTTTTCTAGAACAATAATTTTAAAATGTAAAATAAATTTTATACATGCTTTGTACTATTCTGATATAGAATATTTATTGTTTCCAAATTTCCCTTTTTCAAATCAATAAAGCCAAATGGAATTCATGTAGCAGTTATTGTAAACAGTAGAGCTGATTTTGACGAATTGGTTACCCTATTCATTTTGACCATATCATAGTCTATACAACAAGAGTGTGAATAATTTTTTGGAACTGTAATATGTTTTTATGAATTTAAATTAGAAGACATACAAATTTAAATTGATGTGTATCATTTTAAAAATTAATTTTGACATTTTGTTATATTTTTAGTAAGATTTCATTAGTTTTACATAACAGTTTTACTACCTTATATAAATGATAACATGGGTTATAGGAATATAATATACGTGTTTTTTAGTTGGATAATTGAATTTTTTATATAATAAAAAAAGTAACCAATTACAGTATTTAATTTAAAAAGATGTATTTTATGTTTTAATATTTAAATGATAATCAAATTTTTCACGAATTCCTATATATGAATTTCATAATTGGGAAATTCCGATGCACGGGAAAAATACCTATATAGTGAATTTTATTATGTGATTCACCTATATAGAATCTCATATTTGAATACATTTAGTGAGTTGGAAATGTGATCCCCATTATATTAATACTATTATATATATAATACTACATGAAATTTGGCTATGTAGTTCAGTGAAATGAAACATGAAATTATAATAAATTTTTCCTTGGGTTTATAATACTGATTTTAATAATATTTATCTCAAAGATTTATAATTTCATAATTTTTATATAAATTAATAATATTTGGCTTTAATCATTGAATATTTATTCCCATTATATAATCATGGTTTTATAAATATGAAACAATTGTTTATTTTTATGTATGAAACATTCAACATGAAACTCATAAAAAGATTTTTTTGGTATTTTATTAGGTTATTATAATTATTTTGGTGTATATATTAATAGTTACTAATATTAAATACATATAAAATTATTTTATTATTTATAATTTTGTGTTTTCATGTTTTCAATTTATCTTAATATTTAATGATATTTTTAAATGAAATGTTTATAAATTTAATATTTCAAATTTAAATATTTTATTTACCTAGTAATTATCATTAACCTATTATTATGGAAATAATTTCTTATATTTTATTGGTGATTAATTTTTTTTTTGTGTTATTCTTCATCATTTGATGTTATTTTGGTGAATTTATAGTTTATTCTGAAATAAAAATATTATTCACATTCTATATATCATTTTCCTTAATAATGATGTATTATTCTGTTTAGAATATTAATTTTATAAACCACTTCTCAGTTGATTCATTATTATTTTTTTTAGAATGGAATTATATTTTTATGCTATATAGTAGTGGTTATGTGACAAAATATTGATACGATTCATATTTTATGATGAATTTATGATTTTAATTAATATAATACAGTGAGTGTCGTGATATTAATAGTGTGGAGTGATTTCCATTCTGCATCTATGGGAAATTTCCCCTACGGTTCTCTGATCTCATAATGGATGAAAACATTTTACACGATCATTCAATACAATAGTGATTTGATCATGCTGATCAATAAAATAAGAACAAATACAAGTGTTTTAATTTTCTTCTACATATTTTGTAATGTTTAATTGAGTATGTAACACTTATATTCATATCCATTGTGATTTCACATTCTATGTATTATTTTAAATAAAAATTAATGCCCTATCATTACATTTGGATTCTAGAAATGAAATCTCTCGACCCTTCTGGTTTCAACTCATGGTATATAAACTTTTTTAATTGGGGTTTCACTTCCCATACTATATAAAGTTTTTTGTTGGATATTATTACCTTAGAAATTTATTTTGTATCTAGGTTATGGTTCCCCTTAAAAATTAATGTAGTTCAAAACAAATATCTCCATGAAGGATAGTATAAGAGTTAAGTAGGTCCACTTTAGATCATATTAATATAAAAAAAATTCATATTTACTACTTTATTTTAATTCCATTTGTAATTAAATTTATTAAAGACCATTGATAATAAAAAACAATGATAATTAATACATCTCTTTAGAATATCAGTTCGGTCAATTCACCTCCCAAAACCATATACTATTCTCTAACTAATGAAATACCAAAACACCATAAAACGAGGATAGAATAAATAATATGAAATAGAATAAATATAAACTAAAAAACAAAAACATTAAAAACTAATGATAAATTTTTAAAAAAAATAATTCAATCAACCCAACTCCCATGAAAAAATGACATGATTGAATGGGAATTATTATGGATAGATTTAAAAATATAATTCATTAACACCATGTAAAATATAAATATGAGTAAATGATGGTATTTTAAGGATAAAAGACTACAAAGTCACTCATCATGTGCTTATAGCTTTTTCTATGTTTTATAATGAATGGAAACAATAGAAAGATGTTTGTTGTTTATAACTAGAAAATACATTTTTAAATATTTAATGACTAAAATTCATGAACATATATTCCTATATATTATACTGTAGTGATATTTCATTATATCACAACATCCATTCATTATTTAAAATCGTTATGTATCAAATAAAATGTTTTCACTCTCACAACATGAATTGTACGCATGAACATAACAAAAAAAGTATCACTTGAGATATAGAAAACAATATATCAAATGAAACATAACAATGAATCCATATAATAATAATATCACTGGTCTTATTATTCATTTAATATCAAAACCCGGACAGATGACAATATTTAGAAAATGAAAAAGGGAAATGTTGATAGGGAAGTTTGAGCTATAATGGTTTCTCTTAAACATCAATAAACTCGTTAATCAAAATAATTGAAAATCAATTATTGGTGTATGAGATCTACGATAACTGATATAAATCTATTGATTCTTTCATAAGATATAAAATCATAATGGAGGATATTTTGAAACTAATATTAATAATATAAAATGAAATTATGATTGAAAAAAAATAGTAGTATATAATGTTGTTATACGAATAACATAGAAAAATTACAGTAATTAATATGATAATAATGTGGAGTCCAAAGATCAATTACTCTAATAATTTTAATATAGGAGAATGAAGAATATTTATGCTCATCATTTGGTATTAAATGCCCCCCTTCATGATTTTCATTTGATAATATATAATATGATTCTATATCAGAACAAGATCCATGCCACATGTATTAGTGTATAGATTAATTATTATTGGAATTTAAACTCATATATCATGATTCAGATTCCCTACCATGATAATTGCATTCATCTTCAGAAATAAAATACATAGAGCCCTTCTATGAATTCTTCAATATTTGGATGATCCAACAAAAATTAATTTGGAATTACATTGTGCCTATTAATGTCTTTGAATAATATTATTTTATTCAATATATTCTGAAATAGTAATTTTCCCCATGTCATACATTTATATGTATGTAAAATGTCACTTCACTAATGTCATTGAGTGATAGGTAATGTATAAAACAAGTTATTCTTCAATTTTATAAAACATTATATTTTCAAACACAATATTGATGGATTAATATAACAGAAACCTATTTATTACATTGGAAAAAGACATAGGTGTGATGTATAACATGACCATTTGATATAATACTTATTATGAATGACACACACTCCATATAAAAGAATGAATTATTAATCATTCAGTTAATTGAAACGTTAAAGTATGGAAATAAGAAACATTATTTTCATTTATCAATTTATATGTGTAGGTAATTTCATATATTAATTTCATTCCATTTTTTATCCCTTCAATACATAAAAAATATAAATAATGGTATTCGTTATCTAGATCCATCCAAATTGATATACTATAATTGATATTATATTTAAAATACATGAAATAAATTTAATACTCAAATTAAAAATTGAATTTATGAATTACCAATTAATTCCAAAATGAATAAGAGGATAAATTTTAATATTGAAACCACAAAAATATAATATTTCATATTTACAAATGTATCAAAAAACAATTAATTTTATAATTCATTAACAGAAATATAAGAAAAATTACACTGAAAAATGTATTACAATTTAAAAAAAGAATAATCTTCTCAGTCTAACCATTTTTTAAATGATCAATAGTGAATTCACCCTATTTTTTAATATAGGATCATTTAATAGTCTTGGGTAACTATTTTAGTGCATCATAGGGTAGAAATATGACCATATATATGAGATTTTATCAAGAGGAGTTAGTGTTTTAATTTAACAACGAAACCCTACTTTTTTATCTTTTAAAATTATTGCTGATTTGTACACAATCTTGGAAGTATTGGGCGATGTATTTTGCTGATTTGGGGTATTCTATCCTAATTCGAGGAATTTTGAGATTAAAATTCAATGTATAGATTAAATCTTAGTGAGGCTATGAGATTTATTAATCCTATTTTAATACTCAATTGGTTTAAATTTTTTATAAATTATATATGCTTATATAGGGTTGGTTTAAGGTTTCCAGATGTTTATGATAAAACTCAGAATGTTTTATTAGAGAAAAATCCTTATTTTCCTTCTATTATAAAGTCTACACAATGTTAGGTATTTTATGTACTGATAAATATCTCATTTTTAGTTATTTGTTTTCAGAAAAATGTGAAATCCACTATTGTGGCCAATAGAAAATTCTATATTTATATTTTATTTTGACCCTTTCGGGTGAGGTCATGGACATTATGTCACTATTATTGCGGAAATATCAGCTATTTCCATGTTTAATGATTGGTATATCTTCAAGAACAATTAAATATTATGATATTTATTTATGATTTTATTATGACAGAGTTGCTGGGTGAGAATATTTTGTGATAGAAGTTATTAATTAATATTTTTTAACTAATGATACTATGTTTTGTTAGACCACATACATGGGGATTCTATGGCCACTTTAGATGAATTTGATTTTTCATTCAATAGAATTAATTGTTCAATTTAATGAATATATCTATATTTATTTTTCTCTATAACATCATATGATACTGAATTAATGATGGAACATCAAATAATTACTTACATGTATTTTCTATAAATTCTTAAAACATTTAATATTAGTTATTCCTAGGAATAACAAATTTATTCACTATCTGAATAAATAGATACACTATGGGCCATCAATGTCCAAGAATGTAAGAGTCTAATATTTACATATATCTTAATTACCAATATAGAGTATGTATGTTCCCACCATTAAAAATAATATGATTCAAAACATGGAACAATCAACCCCTTCTATAGGATACTCCTGCCCCACAAGATGTATATCTTCCTCCATTATTATACTGGATCAACTATCTTACTAATGTAAACACATTCAGGTATACATAAAAAGTCTTTATTCGGAACATATTAATCCATAGTTAAGTGTATTTTTAATATGGACAACTTATTTTTTAACAAAAAAAATCAAATTATTTTTACCACAAATATACCCCTTCTAAAAATTCTATATTCATTTGTCTCTTTATTAACTAATAGATATGGAAGGGTATCAGGTTTCTCCCATATTTTCATCTTTCAAAAATATTTGATATAAATAAGATTTTTAATCACTTTTATTCTTTTTTTAATCTTTTATTTCCAAAATTATTATCTTAAATATGAATATTCAAATGTTACCATTAAAAATTATGTTATCCTTGAATTCCACAAAGGTATTATATTTAGAACTATATTACATTTATATGTGTGTACTTACCATTTAAATATCTCAATATAAAAAAACTTATTCCATAATAATTATTTTATTTATCTATTAGAAACATCATATACATGTAATATTTAATTAACTTTTGAATTGTTGATGTCTGCATGGGAGTCATGCATTTGTGATAAGGATTTCCTTCTTGTGGTTTCAATCAGATCATTTAAAAATTATTTCATTGATGGGTTTAATTTATTCTGAAAATGAATCTCATTCATATAAATATTGTAAATATATATTATTTTTAGAGAAAATACCAAAAACTTTTTTAAATTTATTTATTTTTGAGAAATAATTCTAGAATAAACAAATATTGTGTTATTTTAATGGTATATTAGACTAATTTAATGAAAATTATATACATATTCAATATATTGTAATCAATTAAATATTATATGCCCTTAAAAAATATATTATGTTGAATGAAAATTCATACATCTCTCAAAAATCATATGATCCCATCATAGGAATGTCCTATGTTATACCATGCATGTTAATAAAAAGTTATACACCAAATCTGATTTCATAGTGGGTCAAATGTGATGCCATATAAGCCTCATAAGTGACCTATACATCCCAAAAATTATTGGTGTTAGAACAAAATCATAAATATGCCCTATAAATAGTAATTGCGTCAAAATATATTACCCAATTTCTCATATGTGCCAATTTTTAGTTCTATCATATAATTTTTAGAATGAATCGAATAACAACATTCATCCACTTACAACACTCTATATGTTGGTTATTTTAGAATCTATATATTTACAATCATTCTCAAGTACTATATTCAACTATAAATTCCCTATTGGTGGAGAATATAAATATTCTCATTTCATTCAATATGTAATTAATTCACTAAATATAATCCCCCAAAATATTTCATTTTATATCTACAACCTTATTTATTAAAAATACCACATTGTTAATTTTTGAAGTTCTATAGAAACATTTATCTTTGGTGTTAACATACCATTATGGTATATAAAAAAATAGTCACAGCTTACCATTATTTATAATATATTAAATTTAAAAATATGTTCCATATCATCAATTATGAAATATTTGTTTTTAAAAATTATCCCTTATTTATTAAGAGTCATATAAAGATCCACTTATGAGTGAAGGATGATCCCATAAGAGTATCATAAAAAATAAACTCTATTAAGCTTACTCTATGATTATGTTGGAAATAAATGTCTAGAAAACAAGATGAATTAATCGGTGGATAGAAATTCTATACAAAAACATATATACATGTGATAAAAGAATATGCTTGTCAATTTAAAAAAATTTAAAAAATAATTTAAATGATAAATTTTTATTGAACACATATATCAACAAACACATCAGGATTTTCTAGTGAAATGAATTCCACTACACTTTTTTCTAATATTCCCATTAACCATTACACCTTCATCGGAGACATGTTTGATGTAATCAATAAATTATTTATGTTTTATTGGAATGTATTATTTAATAATTCTTAAAATATATCCAAAAAATTTAAATTCATAATATGAATGTTTAATCTTATTTATTCACCACCTCAAAGGATACACTAATATTTTCCACTCCGTGGTAGTTCGAATATTTTATAAAAGAAGCCTTCATTTCTATCCTTTATAGAACTGTTCAATATCCTCTTTTTCATCAATGAATGTTATCACAAATAAACTTTGCGCTTTGGAAAAAACGAGTGACATCATTGATCATAATTTCTAGAAAAAAATGTTAGAGGTTCTTATCATATATTTAATTTATATCCATCAAAACAAACGAAGGGAAGAACTCGTCAAATTCATTTTTCTAAAATGAGTGTTAATAGTTCTAATAATCTAATTATTTTCTAAAAATAATTTCTTTTATAGAGACGTTATCTATAAATTTATTTCAAATGTAAATTCTTTTTATATTTCTTTAATCATACTCCTCTAGAATTCCCCAAATTATTGTGGGATGATTCTATTTTCATAATCCTTACATGTCCACACTATGAAGAAACATTTCTATGAGTTTATAAGATGAAAATTGTGGAATGTTCCTCATCAATTCAAATTTATTTATGTGCAAAAACTTTTGGTCCATGGGAAATATCATTTATCTATACTCTATCCCTTTTTAGTTTCATATCTAAATTTTCTAGAAACAATTATAATATAATACATGTTACTTTACTATTTGATGTAATCAATATGTCCCCAAAATATGACATAATTAATTTTCTCTTTATGAAATAAAAATAACAGTATTATTTGTGAATAATATAAAATAAATCATTTATACATTTTATATATTTAATTTTATTATCTCTGAATCATTTTTATATTTTGTAAAAAATATCAATGGGGAATATTAGGTAATTTTTAAAATGTATATTTTAAGATAAATAAAATAATAACGTTTTTAAAATACCATTAATTTTTTCCTCATAATGGTATCAAAATGAATTAAAAATTGTGAATGGTTTTTCAAAAAAGGTAATGTATATTTGAATTATATATAATTAATTTTAAAAAAAATTCTTTTTTTAAATTTTTTTTATGAATATAACTATTTATGAAAATTAGTATTTAGAAAATGCGTATTCCAAAAAAACGATTTTTAATAAAAATAAAATTATGTATATTCATCTTGAATTTCTAAATAAATTGAATCATAAAAACAGTTTATATAATTTTGTAATCATGTTTGAATTATGTGATTTTGTACATTTAATTTTAATTAATAAAAATAAATGACCTATGTAAAAGTTAGTGACCAAATTAAACTATAAAATGTAGTAGAATAAGTGATCAAACAATAAAATTACAAAAACAATAATCAATTTGATTATATTAATGTAATCTCAATCCCAATAATGATATCTTCTAAATTTTTCTAATTTCTGAAACTTATTTGAAAATTATTTTTTGTTTTTATATTTTTACAAAACTGAGACCCCATCACATATAAAATTACCCATTTACCAACCAATATATCCAAACAAAGGAATTAGTATATCATGATAAAAAAACAAAAAAACTCTATAGTACAATCCCTTATATCTAATATTGGTTTTGGTCTCCTCAAAAGATCAATCTAATATGGCATAAGGATTGGTTTAATGGAGGATATCAAAGTAATATAAAAATCTTATTATAATAATTTATAATTAAAAAATATATTCTGTAGAAAAATAGTTTTTGAAAAGATGATGTTTTTCCATTTTAGATTCTTTTTCTGATTTTATATTAGGTAATAATTACCTGAATTTAAAAATTATTTTTATTTTTTATTAAATCCTAATATATAATTTTTTAATTCAATATTTATTTTATTATTTTACATAATTATTTTATATTAGTTAAATTATATTTTATTACAGATATGTTTTTTATTATCGTCCTTGTTTGAATTAACTCTACTAATTAAAATTTCATACCCTAAAATTATATTTTACATATTAAATACTATTTAAATTGTTAAATTATATATTATATGAAATTCATAAGATCAATTTCATTTGTGTATATAAATTATTTCACAGTGAGTGCTTGCAATGTATAAAACACCATTTTAAAAGGATCATTTCAATGAAATATTATTTCAGATTACAATGCAATTATCAATATCATTAATCTAAATGAATTTAAAATAATTATAATCATTAAATATTTATTGATTTTAATTTAAAATGAAGAAAAAACGTTTTTCCATAATATTATAATTAATCATACAATAATGTTGAAAATTTCTTCACATTAATGTAATACATATGTTTTCAAAATGTTTATCATGGGCTTATAAAATAATAAAAATTACAAAAAATTATTATTCTATAAAAATATATATTTTTATTTGAAAAGTATTTAAAATGAATTAATATATTTTTTGATAAAAATAATTTCAAAATATAGAAAACATTATTCGTTATTTTTACTCTTCGCCAGAAAAGTCTATTTTTTTAAAAGATATGTCAAAAATTAAAATTTTATATATTTCGGATGAAATTAATTTTTTTATTTATAAAATATAAATTCAATAATATTATTTTATATATATTTATGATAAAATATATAATATAATTGAAATGAATTTTGTGGAAAACCACCTTTTCATTTTTAACTCTTATAAATTAGTTTCCCTCTAAATGAAATAATTATTAATTGTTTATCATATGATTGTTTACTATAATATCATTAATAAAATCTCCTTAATATTTTATGTTTACATTTTTCAATTTTAAAATATGAGATATGCTATAAAACAAAATCATATATTTAATGGATCTAAAATATTGTGTAATCGCACCAATAGAGATATTACCAAAATCATTATAATTTGCCTCAGGACATCATCATTGATAAGATTCACATGATCCATTTCATAAAAAAGTTTTATTAAAATTCCTCAAAGTAAAAACTATATTTCTCCAACCTATATTAATTTTTTAATATATAAGTATTTGAGGTGGATGATTCATTTTAAAATTCTAGAGACCATGTAGTTGAAAATTAATCTACTTAAAAAAGGATAAAGCACATGTTATTGGATTATTGATATTCTGAGACTATGGAGATAGAATATGAGGAACTATCTTCATGGGGTCTCATATAGAGATTCCAATTAATGATTTTAAATAATTCAGTGATGGTTTACTTCTATAGATTTGTACCTGCACACTGAATGAAATGATGTTGGTGCAGATTTGTAACCATGAGAGTTCTCTTATTATATGAGAAACGGTTCATCCCATATAGCTTTAATAGAGAAATCAATATATTGGAAAATAATATAATATATGAGAGAAGAATATTATTGTTAGAAAATATAATAATTCCAATCTTTCATATGTATTTCTTCAAACTAATGGAATTGTATGATTAAGCAATAAAAACAATCTACCCAAGAATCTATTATGGAAAAAATAATGTCATTATGGAGAATTGATATACTCACCTCGATAGTCCTATAGCTACATCACCTATGTTATTATATAGGAAATATCATGGAACCCTGATTATTGGGATTTTCAATTTACAAAATCACTATATAGTAACCATATAGGACCATTAATTTATAACTAAATGATAATGTTTTAAAATTAGGTGATGAATCAATTAAAATGGTTCTATGGACTTTCCAGAATGGAATTTTTCAAAGTGTCTTGTATGATAACTATAGTCTTCATATCAATAGAATTTAATAGAATTATTCTTATATCTTAATCATTTCATATGGATTCTACTCACTTTTTTCATGCACTTATATCATCATTTATTTTTTGGGTAAATCATAATAAGTTAGTCCAATCTAATGGAATGTCTTCGATGGGATATTACAATTCCAATATCATGTCTCCCCAAAATAATGATGTATTTACACACCATATAATCCATATCTAAAATAGATTTGGTTTATATGTCACAATGGTTGGTTTGGTTGAATGTTTAGTAATATTTTCCATTGAGGGACCTAATAATATACCCTTGAATGAAATTATAGCCCCCAAAAAATAAATTATTTAGTAGTTAAATGCATAGATTGTTAAAATAATTATAAAAAATATCCTTTCCTAGTTTTTTTTAGTACAATAATCATGTTATAATCAAGATCTTACATAATTTTATAATGTATAATAATTCCATCTATAAATACAACTAGAAACTGATCATGGTAATCATTCAAATATATATGGATTAAATCCTAGATGATAGGTGTGAGATTATTATGACCCAATAAAATTACTATAAATTCATAATGTACTTACATAAAATGGAATGTTGTATGTGGTATGTCATCAAATTTCATGGTAAACTAATAATATCCTTTTTTTCCTATCAATAATAGAATGATATTGATATTATCATAATTGATCTGATAAAACATTAATTCATTTAAAATAATAATTATACAATATAATTTTCTTTCTATCTTCTAGATAGTAAATGAATATCCACAATGATAAATATTTCTTCTTAACAAAAAACATTAATTCATCTCATGTTGTTGCACTTATATTAATAAACTCTTTATCATTATTTTATTTGATCATCATCTTTAATTCCTATAATTCAGACAGAGCCATTATATTTGAGGACTTTTTAATAGTTTTAGCATCATATAGTATGTCTATATAAAACTAGATATTATGACACAATGGAAGAATGTGAAAATCTTCTAGATAAAATAAATAAATCCCATTAAATTTCATATCATTTATGTCGATGGTCTTCCAAACCTTATGAGATATATACCCCTATTCTATAAGAGTTTATTGTGTAGAGAAAAAAATCTACCATCAGACTAGTTGATTATTATACTACAATTTCAATATCAATTCAATGAGGTGGAAATGTATTATTTTAAAATTATAATAAAATAAACCCATTGATAGGTAATGAATAAAATATTAAATAAATAATTGTTTATTTGATGGTATGTGTACATTTCTCATATTTCTTATCACACATTACATTTGTAATTCTATTTACATGAGTTTACCTTTTTGTATGATCATAAGAGGATCTCAGAAATATTTTTCTAAATTTAAATCAATAGATAACATCTTATTATTACATAGATATTTTTTTTCTTGATGGCGTTATTTTTCTCAAATAAGACATTTAAAAATCCCTTTAAGATAATTTCCTCAATTATTTTTTAGAACATCTATTATAAAGAAAATAGTAAAACAAATCTCTATATGATTTTTTTATTATATCAATTGATTTCATTATTTCATTTCATAAAAAACTAAAAGCGATTGATGAAAAATCCCATATCCATTTAAAACATGATATGACATTAAACAATATCTTTACAGTTATTAATGTCTCTTTTGGTTGGAACCCTTTTGAGGCAATGTTTTCTGACATATAAGAGTCACAAATTTTTAAATTTCAATTAAATAATAATTCTAAAGGCACACCTTGAATTCCGTGTAAAATTATCATATATTGAAATTGAATGATACATTACCCTTTATATTAGGATTAATTAATTTTATTTCTAGAATCATATGAATAATATAAGGAATTTATTTTAATAAAATTTTAAAGTACCCCACTCTCAATATTCTATTACATTATTCGTCTCATATAAATTGTAATATCACAGTATTGATAAACTTAATCTTTAAAATAATAAACATCTAAAATAAACATGTCTTATTTTTAGTATAGGAGAATGAAAAAGATCATTTCAGCGGATGTAATCCATTTTTCAGTAATTAGTTGATTGGTTGACTAAATAATAAATTCTGTGTGTTAACTATTAATGAAAAAACAACATTTTCTCAAGCCAATTATCATAAGTTAGAACAACTTGACTCCTGTATTAATAATTTTTTTATTTAACAAAATTAATTCATTCCAACACCAAAAATTATTTTTATGTAGGATGATTATAATTACCCACCAATTCTCATTGGATTGAGAGTACAATGAGTCCTTACTAGGCCTTAATTGACATCCCTAAGACGCCAATGGTTGGTAATAAATGAGAACGTGTTTCAAAAAAAGGGGTGGGGGAGATTTACCCTTTTATAAAATAAACCAATAGACCTACCAACCAACATTAACTATATGAGGCATGAACAAAATAATGGAAGCTAAAAAATTTCATTTATGTCAAACCAAAACATGTACACAATAGGGGAAGACCAAACCAAACATCAAAGTACACAACAAAAGAACAACTCATGAATTTAAAAAGACACCAATAGTCTATAGTCCACAAGTTCTAAGATCCATAATCAACAAATAGCCACAATCATTGTCAGGTTGTACTAAAAACATGGGAAGCGTTACCTTGGCCCATATCCCAGAAAATTGCATCTACAAAAGCAACAATGTGCCATATTAGGGGTGATTATAAAACACATTTGGTTTTACCAATGACATTCCTTATCACGCCACTAGGATAGAAGAGTTAGCAACATTTATATAAAAATAGTTTATATTAAACATTTTCTCAAAAGTAGTTTATATCTAAATATAAACAAGTTTCTGAAAACCACTTATAACCAAAAGCATTCAAATGAAAAAGAATCCAATTTTCCAGTGAGTTAATTTTCCAGAAAAATAACTATTCAAGCATTAAAATCATTTTAAAAATATCCATTTTATAAATACCCAACCAATTCCCAACTCATGCAACCAACCAGGTAGGCTTCGTTATGACAGTTCCATACTCATGAGCAGTTTCTCATCGATCTGCAGAGTTGTCACTAGTTAATTGTTTCCCATTGTCCATTACACCATTGTCACTAAACACAATGTCATATATCAGAGATTCATCTACATATATTTACCATGTGCCATTGCATCTTTGGAACTAAGTACAAGGTCATATTTCATCCCAGCCTCTTACATATAGTTACAATGTTCCACTACAACTTTGGCATTGAGAACAAGGTCATATTTCTACCAAGCCTCATACTTGAAACATGAACACACACAACACATATTCACGTTAATTATGAAAAAACACTCTTTCAATAAAAACACCTTTTTTATTGAGAACCATTTCCATGAAAACCATTTCAATTCCAAACCATTTCAATTTGAAATGATTTCAATAAAACTCCCTTTTTATTGAGAACTGATTATATCAAAGACATTTCAATCTCAAAACATTTCAATAAAACACCCATTTGGTTGAAAACAAATTTTTCATCAAACCACATAAAATTTCAGAAAATCAATAATTTAAAATCAACATTATAAATTCAAGAAGCCAAATCACTTGCACACTAATTCACCAAGATTTCACAACTTCACTAAAACAATAAATCATCACTAAAAAAGAATTATTATATGCTCTTTATAATAAATTCCATTCAAATAACCCAATTTGATTCTATGAAAATCAATTATAACAAGAGGAGGTTAGACGAAGCCTCTTAGCATTAGGGTTTTGATGATGACCACAATGAATGAAGGACACATAAGAAAACCGGGTTGTTTCTTCAAAAACCCTCCTTAGATCTCTTATCCTTGAATAAACAAGACAAAATCTTGTCATATTTGGGATACACACACATAGATCTTCCCATAATGGCCGTAGATATACAAAAATTATAGAAGAGGAGAAGATGGTCTAAGTAGATAGATGCAACAAATCAAGAACGAAGAAGAACAATAACATACTTCAAGAATCCAACTTCGATTCGCCAAGGGATGCCTTCAGATCGCCTCTAGAAGGATGGGAGAACCCCCTTTGACCTCAGGAGAAAACAATCTGGATTTATGGCCACATATGAGGGAAAATGTGCCAATTAGAGGAAAAATTAATGAGAGCCACCTATATATGATATCATTTAAGTGGTCGCACATTCTCCTTGCACGGTTAGACAAACCGTGAGCTAACTGTGCATTAGCTACTACCTCAATTGACCCTCCATGCACAATTTGGCCGTAAAGTTAGACAAACTATGTGTTACACGTCTAGAGGCTACTACATCCAATACAAACTATGCATGGTTTTTAGCATGGTTTAGACAATCCTTACACCTTTCGTGCGACTTCTCCTTTGCATCAAAACATCATTCAATGTTCTCCTAACAATCCAATTCACCACCCTTAATTTAAAAACCATGAAAATAATCAAGTAGGGGATACATACCAGAAACTAAGGGTACTATTTTTTTCCCCACCATTGGTCTTTCCTTCCAAGGAAAGTAGAAAAACATCACCCAACTGAAAGTGTTCTGGCCACTGCTCTTTCATTTTTGTTTCACATTCCCAAGCCTCTTATTGAATCTCACCATTCATCAATAAAAACCACACTAGACTGATACATTTTCCATGAAAGACATTATGTTTCCTATCCACAATACGTACTGGGATATGTATCAATGAAGCAGACAGATCTTGGCCAACGTGATCCCATCTGATCCCATGGTCAGGATCATGCTGATACTTTTTCAACTAAGAAACATGGAACATGTTTTTCACCGAACTGAATAATAGTGGTAATCTCAACTAATATTCCACCAATCGATCTCATTATAGTATCTCAAAAGGACCTATATATCTATGGGATAGATTTCCATGCTTCATGAAACGATGATGACCAAGCCTTGTAGAGTTCCTCAAGAAGTCGTGATCACCCGCAACGAATGAAAACAATCTTCGACGGTGATCTGCATAATATTTTTGTTGACTCAAAGCCATCTCCATCTTTTTTCTAATCCACTAGATCTTCTATGTGTTTTCTTGGACAAGTATTGGTCCAACTATTGATGTTTCACCTGTTTCCACCCAACATAATGGAGAATGACAAGGACACCCATACATTGCTTCAAACGGATCCACGTGTATCAAGACATCATAGATATTATTGTATGATAACTCCAATAAGGATATATTCTCCTCCCATGAGCCACTGAAATCCATTAGACAAGCCCACAACATGTGTTACAATGATTGTATCATGCACTCAGATTTCCAATTCATCTGAGGATGATAAGCCATGCTCATTGTCAACTGAGTTCCAATGGCTTGTTGTAATGCTTTCCCAAAACGAGATGTGAACCTTAGATATCTAACTAAGACAATAGGAACTTTTACAACATGTTTATTTATAACTTATTGGATATAATATTTTGAAAGATCATCCACCATATGGGATTCATGAATAGAGAAGAAATGGGCTGACTTGGTTAGATGATCCAAAATCACCCAAATGGAATCAAGTTTCTGAACCGTTCTTGGAAGACCCGTAACCAAATACATTGCTAGTTGATCCCATTTAAACACTGGGATGGAAAAAGATTATAACATAACAGATTTTATCTTATGCTCTGATTTAACCTGCTGACAAGTTAGGCACACCGAGACAATCTTGGCCACCTTCCTTTTCATGCTGCTCCACCAAAATTGTGCCTTCTATGACTTATACATCTTCTGTGTACCAGGATGTACATCCCATTTTGAATGGTGGTATGCATGATGGCATTGTTCCTGCAAAACTATAGGTATAACCATCTGATCTCTAAAACACAAATATGAACCCTATCAAGCGTTCTTCCCACAAGGGTTTCCCCACCATTGAGTTTTGAACTTATAAACAACCATTATGCATTAGGTTTTTGTGCGTCATTTATCATTTTTACTAGATCATGAACAAGAATAGTTGAAAATAAAACTGCAAAATCATATCGGCCTTCACATTCGACATGCATGTTGGCTAAGACCGACATCAACTACTATTCATCTGAAGCTTATTTGGAAACTGAGCATATGTCATTCTACTCAACGCATCTGCCACCAAATTTCCTTTCCCTGGTGTGTACAAAATGTCAATGTAAAACATTTGGAGATACTCCATCAACATATTTTTCCTCAGATTAAAATATAGCTTTGAGAAAATGTTTTTCAATCATTCGTTTTATGTAAGCACAGTAAATTTTACAACAAAGTGATAATGTCTCCATGTTTTCAAATCATGGACGACTGCAGCTAACTCTAAATCAAGTTTTGGGTACTTCTTTTCATCCCCCTCAACTGCGTTGAACCATAAGCAATGACATGGTCTCCTTTCAGGAGAACACAACCCAAACCTGGTCCTGAATCATCACAATACACCACATACCCCTGTCCTAATTATGGTAAAATCAATATAGGTGCTGATGTAAGTCGAACATTCAGTTCCTTTAATGACTTATGACATTCTTTAATCAATAGGAATGGAGAATTATTCTTTTTCAGAGCTACCATTGGTGAATATAGTTGTGAGGAATTACACAAAAATCATTGCTAGGAACCAGTTAGTAAAAGAAATATTCATATCTCTAACTAATTTTTTGGAGGATTCCAATAGATATCGGTTTCTATCATTTCAGGATCGACATTATTGCCTTTATCCAAAATGACATGGACATGGAAATATACTTCCTCTATCTAAAAAACACACTTTGTTAAGTTTTTATTTTGGAAATGATCTCTCATGATTTTTAACAATGTTCCCAAGTGCTCCTCATGATCAGACCTTTTGGTTGAATAAAACAAAATGTCATCTAAAAAAACAACCACAAAAGAATCAAGATATTCTTTAAATATCTTATTCATCAATTCCATGAAAAATTTTGTTGCATTTGTTATATTTAAATGCATAACTACGTATTTGAAATGGCCTTATCTACATCTAAAATCATTCTTTGGAATATCCTTCTTTCAGACGTGCAATTGGTGATATCCTTATCGCAAGACAGTATTGGAGAACTAGTTAGCTCTCCAAAATTGATCGAGCAGGTCATCAATTCCTGTAAGTGGACATCTATTCATTACCATATCTTGGTTAAGATTATGATAATCAACACACGACTGAAGAGTTCCATATGCTTTCTTGAAAAACAATATCGGTGCCTCCCATGGAGATGTACTTGGTCGAATAAACCCTTTTCTTTTCAGATCATCTAATTGCACATTTTATCTCTTCCATTGATGACTAAGTCAACATTGCGAATTGGTAACAAATCATTCCCACAATTGGTCTCAACAAGCTATTTGAACATTTATTTTACATCCTCTTTCATTTGAATAGATGGTCGATTATATCCTTAGTCATGAACCAAATTGTTCTCCTATAATAGTCCTTGTCAGCCTTAAATATTGTCAACCAATCCATGCCCATGATAATATCATAGAAATCAATATCCAACCTCGAGAAGACTAATTTTATCTAATCTCCCTCAAAAGTAATTCCACATTATCTACACACAAAGGATTGACAATGTCTTTCACTCAGATGAGTTTTCTGTTTCAAAATAGAAGGCATCATTTCCAGTTTTATACATAGAAAGTCAACAGCACGAGAAGAAATGAATGAATACGATTCAACAATATCAAACAACAATTTCACAAATGTAGAATTAAAAATAATAATACCTCTTACTATAGATGGTCAATCGTGATCATCAGAAATCATCTACATAGCTCCATACAATCGCTTCTTCACTGTACAATTCTCCATGATTCCTTATTGAGGTTTCCCTGGTTGAGGAGTCATGGAATTTCTAGAATCACCGTGTCTATCATAACTATGCTGATGATGCTGACTCTGTTGTCCTTATCCTATCGAAGCATACAATGCTTTCGATGCCATGGAAGTGTCATGCACACCCTACCTCAGAGTATTCCTATAATAGTACTTTAGATGCCCCATTTTTTTACAATTGTGACATGATCGAGGTTGTCTCAGGCAGTTCTTCTATATGTTTACTTGAAAACCACATTGTAATTTCCCTTCTTTTATCTGGGGTCATGGGGGAAGGTTCACTGATCCAGCCATCTGGTTCTGATTTCCACTTGCATCATGGAAATAGGTGTCCCTTTTCCTCTTGTTCCCAGTGGTAGAGTTGTGACCGTTTCCTGTATGTATCATCAGTCCGCCTTTTATCGATTCCGATATATCACATTAAACAACAGACACTTTGTTCACCATTTCCACATAATCAGCAATATAGAGCACCATAATCATCAATTGAATATCCTTCCTTAGCACTAATTCGAAGATACATGCATTAAAGGATGCACTTCACGCAACCTATGGTGCAAAAAAGACTATATTAATGAACTTATCCACATACTCTGTGATATAGAGGCTCTCCTGCTTCTATCTGTAGAAGTCTATCGTTTTTTAGATTTTGAACGTGTGAGTATAGAACTGATTATTGATTTTTTTTCAAAATCCTATCATATAAGGCCTTCCTCCAATTTAGCGTGTACTGATAAATCCTACCATTGACGTGCAAGATCATCAAGAATATAAATTTCCAATGTGACCATGAGATATGATGGTGTGCCGATGAAACTGACGATACAATTTATCCTATATAGCCAGAACTCGGCCTTTTAGGGTTCAATATTACCCCGAATGTTTGGTGGATTTTACTTCATGAATTGGATGGTATGATCCACATGCATTGATTCATTCCTCTTATTTCACGTACCCACCACAAAAAATTCATAGAAAATACTCTGAACTAGTTCTTGGTTTACCCGTGGTTCATGTGCAACAACATTATCCGTTGCTTCCCCAGGTTAGTTTCGACGACACCTACTGTGTTACATTTTCTAAACCAACAAAATCCTCTGTCAATCTCACTCTCTAGAAACTAATGGATTAGCAATTCAAATTATACACATCAACTATCACAAAATTGTTTTCCAAAACATCCTTTTTCATTGTTCAATTTTTTTTGAAAACATTCAAAATTCATTTTTGAAAATCGACCAATTTTCAAAATACACTAAATATCATGTTTTCAAAATCATTCAATTAAAAAAAATTCTATATTTTTTATTTTCAAAAATTCACACATTGTAGAAAATAATAATTAATTCAACATTATTAGATATGAAATAATAGTGGGATGTAATTCCTATATAATGTGTGCCATGCTAATCTCATTGGCTAAACCCATGCGAATGAGATTTCTAATATTATAGAATAGTATCCAAAACACTTATGTACCCATCAACCTGGTAACATGAATTTCAACATAAATAGGATTTCTAGGTCATTTTATACTATACATTTCATGTTCTGAAAATACCAATCATGTCTCGGATTTTGACCCAAGGGATAGACAAGAAGAAATTTGAACTCCAAGACTAGAAACATCGATTACAACTTGTTTGGCTGGGACCGAAAAAGATGATACCTTTTGTGATGACATGCCATTTTTCATTGTCATGGGTGTACAAAGAATCATTATTAGGCCCTAATAGACATCTCCAATTGCCAAAGGTTGGAAATAAATTCAAAAGGGTTTCAAATACATGTGGGGGATAATTTACCCTTTTAAGAAATAAACCAATAATCCAACCAACCAACAATCTCTATATGATGAACGAACTAAAGAAAGACATCTAAATAATTTAATTTATGTCAATCCACATTAATTACCAAACAGAAGGAGACCAATCCAAACATCAAAGTACATTGTAGAAGAAAAAATCCAGAATCTCAAATGACACCAAAACTCTATGTTCTACATTCTCCACACTCCACAATCACCGAACAGCTCCACTCATCATGAGGTAGTACTAAAATAATGGGAAGTGTTACCTTTTCCCCTATCCTAGAAAATAGAATCTTCAAAAAAACCAATGTTCCAAATCATGGGTGAGTATAAAACATAGTGCGTTTCCCCAATGAAATTCCTACAGATTCCACTAGGAAAGAAGAGTTAGAAACATTTATATAAAAACATTTTATGTAATACATTTTCTCCAAAGTAGTTTATAACTAAATATATAAAAGTTTCCAAAAACCACTTATTAACAAAAGAACTCAAATGTAAAAGAAACAAATTTTGTAGTGAGTTATTTTTATAGACATATAACTAATCAAGATTTAGAACCAATTTACAAACATCCATTTTTGGCATACCCAACCATTTACCAACCCATGAAACAACCCATGCATGATTCTTTATGACAATTCCATACTCATGAGCGGTTTCATGTCGATCTACCAATTCATCACATGTTAAGTGATTCCCATGTTCCATTACACCTTAGGCACCGAGAACAAGGATATATATCAACCAAGCCTCATAAATATAGTTTCCACTTTCCAATAAATTATTGGCACTAAGAAAAATGTCTTATTTCCACCAAACCTCATACATATAGTTACCATGTACCATTACACCAATGGCCCCATGCACAGGGTCTTATTTCAACCAATCCTCATACATGTGTCACGAACACACACCATATATTCCCATCAATCATGCCAAAACAAAATTTCAATAAAAACAACTTTTTGTTTTGAAATCCATTTCCATCAAAACCATTTCAATTCAAAACCATTTTAATTCCAATCCATTTCAATAAAACACCATTTTTATTGAAAACCACTTCCATCAAAGTCATTTAAATCTCAAACCATTTCAATGAAATTCCATTTTTATTGAAAAAACAATTTTCATCAAAACCAATTACAATTTATAAAAATCCATAATTTAAAATAAATATTTTAAATTCATGAAGCCAAATCATTTGCACCAAAATTCACCAAAATTTTTTAATTTCACTAAAACCATAAATCATCATTAAAATAGATTTATTCTATGTTTTGACAATAAATTGAATTAAAATAACCCAATTTGAATCTTTTTCAGTCAATTCAAACAAGAGGAGTCAAGAGATAATCCTCCCACATTTATGGTTTTGATGAAAACTACAATGAACGAAGAACACACAATAAAACCGGGTTTCTTCATCAAAAACCCACCTTATATCTCTTCTCCTAGCTAGAAAAAGACTAAATGTCATCATATTTAGAATCCACGCTCAATGATCTATCCAAAGCAGGTTTAGATCTATGAAACCGAGAGAGGAGGAGAAGCAGATCTAATTAGATCTATGAAACCAATCAATAATGGAGAAGAACAATCACATACGTCATGAATCCGGATTCGATTCACCAGGAGAAGAATTTGGATCGCCTCCGTAATGATTGTATAACCCTTTTGGCCTTAGGGGAAGTGGAATCCCGAGTTATGGCCTCTTGGGAGGTAAAACAAGACACGTATATGAATAAACCTGTGAGATCCACCTTTATAAAATCTCATTTAATTGGTCGCACAGTTTGTTCGCACAGTTTGACAAACTGTGCATTATCCACTGCCTCGGTAGACCCTCCATACACGGTTTGGCCGCACAGTTATACAAACTATGCACTGCTCGGGAGGATGCTACTGCCTCAAAGACCAACTATGGACAGTTTTCCTTCACGGTTTAGACAAACCATGCGTAGTCCATGTGACATCACCTTTTTATAAAAACATCATTCAATGTTCTCCAGACTCTCCTAGTCATCACCGTTAACATTAAAACCATGAAAACAATCAATTAAAGGTTACATACTGGATATCGAGGGTATTATAATGATAACCACTACATTTTCTATCAAATTTAGATATATCTTTTTTGACCATATTTTCATCCATTTAATAAAACAAAAAATAAAATTTTGAGGATTAATCATAATATTTGGATATCCTAAAATCATAAAAATAATTCCAAATATATATAAATCGATATAAATTAATTTTAATTAATGAAAGTGTAAGTTTAACTGATATTATTAATGGTTTCTATATGTTTGAATCCTTAATAATGGATCTTATTGAAAACATGAATGGACTCATATATATCACCTCTGATTTATGATCTATGTTAATAGAAATAGAATAATCAGAATACACTATAATAATGTTCTATATTTTATATATCAAGAGTTTTAAGGTTTATTACCTCTTGATTAATCAATTATAAAACAACATTAAATTTTAATATACTAGTATGGGTGCATTTTTCTTGAAAACCAACTAATTATTCTTTACCAATGCATATATTTTCTCATACTGATATAATTATACTATGGGTTTTTAAAAATGTGGACTTTTAGTTATTTCCAAATTTTAAATAACCTTTCTATAATAACAACTATAGAGATCGAAAAAATTTATATATAAAAATAAAATTCCATGATATTATATTTTATCAACCTTAAACATTAAACAATTGTGAATGAAGTTAATAATTCACATTTAAGATGTTTTCTAGTTTATATTTTTAAGAAATTTAACCATATTTTTTAAATTTCATCTAAAATATTACATAGAAACTTCTACTAAGTATCCATTTTTTCAAAAAATATTAAATCTTAAATTAAAACAAGAATTATTTTCTTGATATATATCTTATTGAATTCTTCTATTCACTTACCCTACCTTATATCTTGTGAAAAAAATTTAAAAAACATTGGATGTGTTTAAAAAGCTAAGTGTTATAAAATAATTAATGAAAACATTTGACCAAGAATACATACATAACAGAATCTGTTTAAAATACATCATGAAATAAAATAATTAATGAATAAAAAATATAAATCATAAAGGCAACTCCAGGAATACATATCATACTTACATTATAACTTTCACAACTATATAATGAGTTATTGTGGAATACCCATCACAACATATTCCCTAAATATATAATGGAAAACATTAACATTTACCTCAATCAGGTTACTAAATGTATAGGAGAGATATCTTGGGCTCACTCACCCTAAGTTAATCATGGAACCACCCATATAAGTAAAACAATTCCTAAGAACCATAACACATAAACAAGCATTATAGAAAGATAACTTGTCAACATTGCAATAAAAATATATAATATCAAGATATTAAAATAATATATTCCTTATAAAACCCATTTTCAGTACAATAATATGTAAAAACGGGTAAATGATATTTAATTTCTATTTTTTAAGATTAATACTACTTGTTCTGTATTACAAAGATCAAATAATATTCACCACGGTAGAAAGATTGTTGTCAATGAATATGTTAGAAAAACATTCCTTTTTATCATTTAGTAAAATGATTCGTATTAAAATATTCCCTTTGGATGAAATGAAAATTAAAAAGGTTGTTATACACAATATAAAATAATGTCATGTATAAATAAAAATATGACTCAACGAAAGAAGATTGATATGAAGCCCATTACCTCATGTCTGACATTACTCATTCATTCATTAATCTCCTAAATAAATATATAATGTTAATTTTATAAATATTTAGGAACCTTTAATAGTTTATTATTCATATTATATTATATATATCCATGTTATAAACATTACATAATAATTTATTTTAATGACTGTCATTTTGTTAATATATGGTACTTGAGTCAAAATCATCTTCTTATAATTACTAGTTGTCCCTATGTCCAAAATTACATTATCTCCATAAATATAATCCTGATTTAGATATAATATATAACATATATATTGAATATATTTATTAATTTATAATAATACATAATATTTTGAGATATGGAGTGAAACACACTGTTCATGGAGATGGTATGCCATACGTACGCATAAACGCTACTTGAATATATGTTTCATATTTAATGGAATTAAAACATAAATATACATTCTTATATTTTTAATCCAGTATAATATCAAATATAATTTCAGTAAATCCATCATTTATAAGGTCTATTTATGATATCAAAGAGTCATATAACATTGAGTGGGTGTTAGTCTGCACTTCCTCAAATGAAATTATCATATTTACACATTATGGAAATAATAAAGGTAATTCATGAATGAAAAAATAATAAAGAATAGAGACAATATAAATATAATATATATCACATATAAATATATATCCATCTTAATTTCCACTATAAGAGGTGGTATGATATAATTGATCAATCATCGTTTAATGTGGGAGCAGTTCATTGTCCATAGAAACAATATGTTCATATCCATTAAATGGAGGTTTGTGGATGTCTAGTTCTAATACATATCATAAAAAAATCCTAGTATATTGAGTTTAATGGTGTTTTAATAAAATAATAGATGAATGAGTGTTTAGGCGGTTGATGAAGGAAAATAAACGAAATGAATTTTAGAGAAGATGTTCCCTTTAAATTGGGTAACTCCCTTGGGTTTGAACCAAAAGGCATTCTTAAATTTCTTACATACTAGGGGATGGATTATAGGGGGTATAGATGAATGTTAGGATCTTATTGAATCATAGTTTTGATGAGAAACGTTGCATGATAGGTTTTTTAATAGTTTAGTTTTGGTGGCCTTCTATAAGATGGAATTTAGGCACATTAGGAATGTTTGAAAGTATTACATTATTTTAAAATAATTTTCAGTTAAAAAAGTTCCAAAAATTATATAATATGACAATAATATGAATATAAGTAGAAATAATATCATACTATATGAATTCGATGGTTTTTTATATCTGTTTATCCTTATCGTTTTTTATTTAACCCTTTGTTAATTTATTTATCTTTTACCATGTCCCCTTATATATTCATTCAATATGGTTAATATATTTACTATAAAATTGAAAGAGACCCAAAATGGATCCTCTATGACCTTTATAACATTATTAATGTCATCAATTCCTAACATATGTTTTTTGGATTATTTTATCATTTAATAAATATTAATTTTTTTTAAAAAAAATTTATGTCAATTTATAAACTATTCATATCATGACTTTTAAAAAAACAATAATAACATTATTATTTCGAAAAATCATCATTAATTTAATGATAAGAAGACATTATTATCCCCAAAATTAGCGGATGTCACAAAAATATTATAAATAAATTAATTTTAATATTTATAGTCCCATATATTCGATTCCTTTATTAATTAAGCAATTATTGCATCACCATTGTGTCATAATTAAAATTATCTATTTAATATATGAAAAATTAAATAAATTACCATGATGTAGGAAATATTTTTAAATTTTAAATGAATATTTGTAGTCCTAGCAATCAATTTATATTATTCTATATGAAATTGGTTTATTAAAAGCTATATTTTAATGTTATTTTTGTCCTAACATTAAATTAATTAATATAAAATTTCATTATAACTCCCATGTGGATACATGGGATCTCAAAACCAGCTAATGGATTTAAATGGTTGAAAATGTATCAATCAATAGGATTAGGACACATGTAATGCTAATTTAATATTATTATAATATTATTTTGTATCTTTATTTACCAGATTCACCTTTTAACCATGGTAAATTAATTAATTACTAAATTTACTATTTATAATGTCTAAAAATAAAAGTTACCTATTTACACAATTTGGACCTCATGATTCATAATAAGGAATCCATTTTCCCAAATTAAAAATATATAATTTTTATAAATTTATTTAATATTTATTTCTATTGTCAAAACAAAAAGTGTGTTTTGAAAAATAATAACTATCAAAAGATTAAAACTTGTGTATGTCCAAATTAAAAGATAAATTAATTTAAATAACCATAATTGGATTATATTATTAAAATATTATCCAATTAAACATTAAAGGCAATTAAATGGGAAATGTATCAACAAAAATTAATTATATTAAAATGCAGTTCTTAATTAAAAGACAATATTTTTAACTATTCATTAAAAATGAACTTTATCAGAAAAATACCAAAAGTTTACCCAAAGTAAAATTTGGTGTTCTGATTCTAAAGAATAATTTATTTTTTCCAAATAGAACATAAAATTTCAAAAACTATTTTTTTAAAAAGTGTTTACCATCAAAAGGTCGTAAATCGACATTTTAATGAATATTAGAGTATTTATGAATAAAATTTGATTCATTAACATTTTTTGAAGATAAAATTTATTATATAAATGTAAAAAACATTTAACAATAATTTATAATCATATTTCAGTTATTTATATTCATTCCTATCAATAAAATAACTAGAGGTTAACTACCATTTAAAATAATTTATTTCAGTATCACTCATCCATATGTGCAACATTAGATTTTCAGAGAAAGTCATTATTGTGTGTCAGGTTCGCCATCAAATATAGCATAACATCCAATGTAAAATTAATAATTAAATCACAAATATTAATAAATATAGATATTTAAAATTCTTTATTTATTTGGGATATTATAAGTATTAATTACCATTATATAATAATATTATCCTAATTATAACCTTAAAGGATTAGTTTTATTGGGATAATGGATACATAAAAATAGGTATATAAATTATCTATGTCATATACTATTATGTTATTCACAATAATAACCCTTCTCAGACATATCATATTTATAATTGTTATCTATGACATGGGGATGGTAAAACTAAAAATGTGAGATCTCATATTCTAAACAATAGTAAATTTAAAAGATATTAATCAATGTTTGTAATTTATAATTTTATTAGATTAAGATAATTATAGAATTATATAAGTATAATAAAGTCGCAAATTCTAATTCATATAGAATAAACATGAAATGGAGATAATATTATATTAAGAAATATACATATGGTGTAGGAGTTCATAATCATCAATAGTCAATCTTGAGCTAGAAGATCATGACATTGAATAATATATATATATATATATATATATATTATCATTTTGTATTCATTATTAAAATCCTATACTATTATAAGGGATTACGCAGACAACACATTCGATCAATTCCTTTATTATAGTTCACTCCCAAGATTATATAATTGGAAATATATTTACTTTTATTATTATTGTGTTAACGAATTCATCAATAATAAAAAAAAATCATTTCAGTGAAACATTTTATCCTAGTTCCTTATTTTTAGATGAATCAAGTGGACCATTAGATCAATGCGGATTTATGGATTTTTTCATTGTTAGCATTCCCATGACCGTGTTCTCTATTAATCTCCATGAGAGAATCACGGATAGTTTTATCCGTCATTTAAATGTGTTCAGACAAGGAACCCTAGTGTGTATTACTCCCAGTGACCATTGTAAAATCCTTAAATTATTTTATAGTGGTGGTCTAATTACTAATTTTTCGATGTGTCTCTTCATTAAATATATTTTCAGAATTCATATAATAATTTTTTATCTATAGTTTAATTTTAGAGGATAAAATTTTTTAAATGAAGTTAGAATGTAATAAATTATGATTTTATGGGTTTATCATTTAAAATTTAATTAGTTTGATTTCATACTTTTCAAAAAGCACCATATTTAATCAAAACAATTAAAATACAATTAAAAAATATTATTTTATCATGAATGGTATAACCTAGTCGTAAAACCAATGGGATTAAATATTATTAACGGTGTAATAATATTTATATATTATATTCATATAATAATTTTTTACATTCATCCTAATGAATTTATATGCATAAGATAAGAATTAAAACAATTTGTATGATTTAAAAGGTGGTATTTTTGTAAAACTTATGTTCCCTCTTTTTAATAGAAAACCTATTTTTGATCAAATTTTTGAAACATCAGTGTATTTTATTTGTGAAAATATAGATATATTTTAAAATAGAAATTTTAATACTTAAATTAATGTATTTTTTGGTGTGTTTTGATAAGTTTCATGTTTTTATGGATTGTGAAAATATAAAAGATTAGTTGAAACATCCTATTTTCATCGAAATACATTATATTGTTAAATTATTAATTATTGTTATTTTAAGTATAATTAGATATATAATTTTTAAAATAATAACATATATTTAATTTTAATAAATTTCACATTAAAATGGTATAGTATATGTTATTAGACTTTTGAACATTTCCTTAAAACCTGCTTTCTCACCACGATTGTGTGATTAACATTAAATAGAATGTAACCACATAAGTGAATTGAGTTTGGATCAATGAATGAACATGGTTAAAATAAGTACTATATTTTTCTTCTGATAGTATCATATATAATTTTATAAATACTTTTAATTGTTATTTTATTGAATTTATATTTACAATAGTTAATGGTAATTCGGGTAACTAAAGATAAAAATAATATTTCAATGTTATAAAATTACCCTAACACTTGACCTAATTTCAATAGATGAGTGGGATTCACACAAAATAATCCTTTTTGTTAAAATTATAACCTTTTATGACACTTAGAAAATAATATTACTTTTATTATAATTTATTTAATGATAAGTTTAAAATGTCATACTCAAATTATTTTTTATGTACATTATTTTTAATATCTGTTCAGATATAAGAATAATTCTAATAATATATTTAATTAAAATTTAAAAAATTTACCTCCCTAATTTTAATTTATTTTTAAATTATAGAAAAAATATTTATTCAATGTATTGTATAATAATGATACAACAATTGTTTAATTTATTGAAATATAATATAAATGATAATAAAAATATTTAAATCAATATAATTTTAAAAAATTAAAGAAATCCACGAATATTATAAATAAATTTCATATAATGGGCATATATTATAATTTATTTTAAAAAAATATCATGTAGTGAGGATATTTGTAAAAAAAGTAATTTTTAGTTCTATCTAAATTGTAAAAATATTTATTTTAAAATAAATTATATTTTATCAAATAATATTAAATTCATAAAAGATTAAAACCCACCTAATGAACATTAATAGTTTTAAATATGTAATCAATTATCCATTTGGGTTTTGTTTTGAATATTATTGAAAAAAAATTAACAAAAAAATTTTAAAAGCCATGTTGACAAAATATTATTATAATGATTTAACTAGGGGTTAAAGGAAAACGATATGGTTACTATTGTGAACTAAACTAATCAAAAAATAATTTCTATAAAATATTCATACCAATAATAATAATATTTTTAGAATAAATAAATTTTATGATATTTTAATCAAAAATAAATATATATTAATTTAATGTTTTAAATAATTCTAAATTTTCCCCACACTTCTTTTATAGAAATTTACATCATTGATAACTTAGATACATGATAATGAGCCTTATATTTATAAAATTACCTATCTATTTCAACTATAAAATTCATTTTAAAAAATTTAGTGGTTCGGGTATTTTAAATAACCAATCATTATGTCTGTTAGAGGAGATACAAAATAGGTTCACTAAAAAGGTTGTAAACATATTTACGAAAAAAATAAAAATTATTTCTTCCTCTACTGCCTATTTATATGCGGTATCCTTTTAATAATATTTACTCATGTATCATATATATTATAACATACTATTTGATTTACTGTACATCCACATTACTCCTTTTAACCGTCATACAAAAAACAATATTACAATGCTTTTGTATGTACAACTTACCATCTGTAGGATGTGGTCTAAATTTTTTTCAGCAGCACATCATTTTGAGGGGTATGATGAATTGTTCATCTAATTATTTCCTTCATTACCATTAAATGAATGATACTGTCACTCGTGCATATGTATGACCTACTGTCTCTAAATTGTGAGGAGAGTCATTATCCAAGAAATCCACTCAATAATAATCATAAAAATGTATATAATAATTTAATATAATATTCCATTTAATTTAATATAATTTTATATATGAAAAAATTAAATCATATTCATAATAAATTGAAGATACATGAAAATACATAAGAAAATGATATAGTTTACTCCTGAATCAATGCTAATAATGAGATATTATTAAAAAAAGATATAAAAAGATAATATAATATATCATAAATATTAATATACTTCTTGTATTCTTTAATAATAATCAATAACAAATATATAAGAGGATAACTCACTCTCAACTAAAGGAAGGTATAAAAAATGGTTAATTTTTCAATATCCTTATTATATGGTATTATTTATACATAATTATTTACTGAGACAAATTTACCATATGTGTTATTGTTTTTTATAAATTAATATCAAAATTTTCTTAAAATTATTTGATTATTTTTTAAATTAATTTTCATACATGCTTGTATTTTTATTAATCATTTCTAAATTAATTATTCTTTCATTTTCTGAATAAGATGATATATAAAATTTTTAATAAAAACCTGGATGGAATGTAATTTTTTTAATCTTATACATCCATGGAAAATCTTCCTTTATAATATAAAAATATTATTTTCCCTAAAAATGTTTTCATTTATATTTTGCACCCATTTAATAAATTTCAAATATAAAAATTTGAATTTCTCATATGTTGTTTTTAATGATTCTATTAGAAAACATTCATCTGCATCATCATCATTTGATGGATTTATGTTAAATTTATGTTTTCCACTTATGATATATTCTACTTAATATTATTTAAATGGTTTTGGATATGTTTCATTTTAGATGTATTGTTTTGATACCATTCATTGTTTTCTGTAAATTTAATATAATTATTTATATTTTTTAAAATACGAATGATTATGTTGATTATGTTTCAAAATTTTCATATAAAGAATGCATTGTATTTATTATGTGATGGGAGATGATAGTTATATGACAATCATTAATTAGTAGGTCTCATGAAGAATTTTTTTGTTATTTGCTGATATAATTCCGGTTTTTTGAATGGTGTTCTAGTCAATTGTTTGATGATTTTTTTACTATGTCCATCATTATGCAATCCCTCAATATTAGAATAACAACTAATCTTCTAGGTTTTTATTCTACTAGTAGAATAACAATGATAATTTATTATACATCTTGGTATTATTACATATTGTTTTATTTATTATAATTGTATTATTCACGTGATTATTATTAAAGGGATTTGGTTTCAGTTATACACATTTCTATAAGGTTTATTGAAATATATATATATATATATATTACTTTATACTATACGATTAATCCTTAATGAACCCCTATATTGAGTAATGTAAACCCAGTATAATCCTTTTTATGTGTTTAAATTTGTTGGGTATTGTTTCGGAGTGGTTTAGAAGGGTATCATATGATTGGAAAAATTCTAGAATCCTTTCTGGGGCTGCACGGTTTGAGCATGGTTATTAGAAACCATATAGAATCCTCAAGTAACCTTGAAACTCAATAATATGTGATTGTTCATGTTTTGGACATGGATTTATTAATAGTATGATGAGTTTGTGTGTGGTTCACTTTGAGGAAGAAGCATTCACATGGTAAACGTAGGGTTTGAAAAACTTTTCGAGCTTACTGTGCACGATAGAAAATGGTGTTTCAAAAATCTGGATCTCACCAGATATTCCCTATTTCATTTTTCCCTCCCATTCAAGCCAAAGGTGTTATTCCATATTCTATTGGCTTATATGAGAAATACAATCAATTTTGGAAGAAAATTATAGGGTTTCCATGGTGGTTGGAAAGCAGATCTTCCCATTTAATTCTCACTAATTTATGTCCTTTGGTTTTACCTATATTTATACTCTTCTATATATCATTTTTTTCATGATCATCACACTTTTCAAGTATATTAAGGGGTTTAGTAGAATAAAGTGATTATTTTAGGGCTTTTTGATGACAGGTAAAGGGATATACAGTGGTTTTGTTGGATTGTTCTCCTAGATTTGTGGGGTGATTTCTCATGGGTTAATTTCAATGGATTCTTAAGGTTGGTGGATTCTTTCTTGACTCCACATTTCTAGAGATATAAGTTTAAATTTCAAATAATATGTTTTCTCTTGATATTTTTTTGTGATGTGTGATTCTTAGTGGAAAACAATGTTGTGATGATATTGGGATTTTGTGAAAATAAGTTAATATTGTGAATGGGGTTATGATTTAGGATTGTAGTATGTGTATTTTAAAATTTATGGCATGATAGATTTAAGAAAAATTGTTTCTAATGGTTGGATTTAAGTAAAAATGTTTTTTTTGTGATTTGGTTTTACATAGAAAATGATTTGTAATATTTCTCAATAAATGTGTGATTAAATGAAATAACATGTCATGTTATGTTGATATGTTTTTGGGAATAATTATTTGAAATTTTATTTGATATTTTTGGGTGATATGATTTTTTGAATTGTTGATTTAAATGTCATTATGGTGTGGTAAATGCCAATTTTCACAATTTTGATGGATGATAGTCGAGATTGTAGAACTATCTCAGTGAGGGACATGAATTCCCACACCATGTAAGTGATGGGTTGGTCATGAGTGTATCTTCATCAACAGGGAGTGTAATTGGAATGATGTCCCACAACATGGAATATATGTTTTGGTCCTAAATGTAACATAAAAAGGGACGGTGATGGGCATAAAGTCCCACACTATAGGAGAGAATGGTTGGTTGTGAATGTGCTACATGTAAAGTAGCGCCATGATTGTATGAATCAGATGGATGATATTTTTGATGTTACATAACTATCTTTATTTTTGATATATGTATACAGTATTGAAAAATGAAACGGTAAATTACATTCTAGTTTTATTTCCTTGATTTTCATTAGATATGGCAAATTAATTTAGGTAAAGATGTGTTTATCTTGTTGTTAATGTTGAAATTTTTCACTGACTTTATATAAATTATTTTATATAAATTATGATGATTTATTTATCACATATAAGAGTGTAGGGACGTCATTTATATAAATCATACCATTTATTATTACTAACCTGAAGTTTGGAACATTGTTTATTTTGTAGATATTGTTTTCTGGGAAAGAGGATGGGTTACAAAATCTAATTAATTTAATAGTTAATTATAATTCATGAGTGTTTTGGTGGTGCATGGGGCACAGAACATGTGGTGCAGTAGTAGAGGATGCCTTGGATTAATTTAGTTCTCTTTTCTAGTCTTCAGATTAGCGCTCTTATTTTTGTTTGGTATGATTTGGTTGTATTGGTTTTTAGGAAATGTTATTAATTAGTTTTGTAGTGTTTTTGTACTATATGGTTTAGGATTCTTTTTTAAAATTAATCAAGTTTGTTTTTTGTTTATGAATAGTTTGGTTTCATGGTTTTTCTCATGGGAAAATTGTTCCCCAATTTATTCTTGAAGCCCTCCGAATTTATTTCCAACCTTTGGCACCTAGGGAACATCACATTGGGCATAGTACCACCTCACCTCTTTCTAAATACAATGAATATGGGGTATGTCATTACAAGTGGTACTAGTTTTTTTGGTCATTGAATTTCATTTGAATAATGTTATTCTATTCACTGGTGTAGATTTTTGTTCTTGGTGTTGACATTATATTGTAGTCAATTCTTGAGTTAGGATGGTAGCAACACACATGATTTTCAATACGTGGAATGTATTTCGTAAAAGGATGTATCTAACCCTTTTATTCTGAACATCAATTTATTAGTGTGTTTGGTACATATGTGTTTTGGATAAATATATATGAGTGTGATCTCATTGTCATGGGTGTATAAAATGAGACGAGCATTACATGCATGGTAGAAATGTTTTCCAACTAGGATGCATATTTCATTCAGAATAATGATATAATTTTTATAAGAATTTGTTTATTTTTGGAGAATCTAGATGGTATTTCAAATGTGAAAATTTTGAAAAGGGAATGGTTGTTTCACTTTTAAAATGGGGGGATTTTCAAAATAATGTTAATTTTTCTAAATAATAAGAATGAGAACTGTGAAAATGTGAATAGCTTGATTGTTATTGTTGTAATGTAATTGAAATTGAAATTGTAATTGTAATTGTAATTGTAATTTTATTCCTTAATATTATAGAGAGTTAGGATTATTGTGATTCTTATGTTGATTGAAATGGAATTAGGTGTGCATCATAGAGACCAATTGAAATAATCTGTTAAAAATGTCATTTCACATGAGCCCCATGTGAACCAGCAGTCTGCTCATGGCATCATTCTGGCTTTCCAAACCATTCTGTAAACAATTAAAGCAGATAATCTTGTAACAATATCAATCATGGTTATAAAACCATGTATTTTAATTGTTATTGTATTCACAAGAGGATGTGTGATCCCTTAAATGAGACAAAGGGAAATAAATACACATTATATAAACAACATAGAGCACATTATAATTTTAACACTAGACTAGTATAAATATGTCCTCGATGAAAACGTAATCTTGTATGTTTTTATTGTAGTTTTATAGGCCACATGAATTGGTTTTATAAGACATAGCCACAACCATGTCAAAATTTCAAGCATATAGGGCATCTTTAGCATTATTATCATAATGCTCCTATGTTCCATGTTAGTGAAACTCTGCTAGGGTTAAAATATACCAATTCTTTACTGAGATGGGGGAAACAATTTCCCCTCATTAACAAAGCCTAGTTAGTTATGGTTATTCTATGAATACCACAACTCCTCAGTAGTGGATGTTTCATAAGGGTAATAAAGTGTTGATCATGGAAACAAATCTGCTGTTTTTAGTTGTGCGGGTTGTGATGGATGATCAACTGAGACCATTCATGGTTCAAGGAGAAATTATTTTAAATTCTACCATGATTCATGTTTTTTTATATGGGTGTTTTCCATTATTTTATGGCCCCTTGTGTTGTTAGTTTTCTTCGTTTACATGTGGAAATTATTCATTCTCTTTTGAATCATCAAATCCCAATCATTCAAAGAGTGTGTCAAGAATTATTTTGTAGATCATGTGTTATAGTTGTATAAGACATTGAATTTATGTGTTATTTCTCTGTGCTTATGATAAATTCATATTATATAATCCTAGGAATGTATTTTATGGAAACGTTTAGGCCCAAATCAATTAATATGGGAAAATGGTTAGTATTAAGATAGAGGATGGTGTTGAACCCATTTTAATAGAGGAGAAGAGTGGTAATCTGGGTGAAAAAAATTGTATACACCCTCTATTAGAATGATATAAAATCCATTAGTGACTTTTTTGTTGGAATCAGTGGAAGGTGTTGAGTATTTTGTTCTCCTATCATTTTAGGAAAAGTTTATAGATTTATTTCCTGATGAATTCTTAGTGTTTCAACTCTTTAGAGAAGTGTATTTTACAATATATCTATATATAGGGACCATTCTTATCTCATATCTAATTTAAAAAATTAAACAATAAGAATTATAGGAATTGAATGTGTAGACTTTGGAGCTAGAGAATAAAGGGTGCATCGGGTTTGCATGTCTCTATGGGTAGTTCCAGTTTTGGTTGTTAAAAAGGTGGATGGAATTCTTTGGCTCCATATTGTTTATTTTGGACATAAAGTGGTTATTATAATGCAATTTTATCCACCTAAACACATTAATTACTTGTTTGAACCATTTATGGGATATTATCGGTTCTCCCAGATGGACTTAGGTCATGATATAATCAGTTGTTGGTGATGAAAGATGATATTCCCAATACAGCTTTTAGAAATAGATATGACCATTATGAGTATGTAGTTATGCCATATTTTATAAACAAAGCACATAAAATCTTTATGGTATTAATGAAATCATTATTTCAGAAATATCTAGATTCTTTGGTTGAGGTATTAGTGGATCATGTACTAGTGTATTCCAGGACACTGGTGGAGCATGAGAAACACTTAGAGATAGTGTTGGGATATTGAGGGACCATGGATTCTATTCCCAATTGTATATGTGTTATTTTTGGATATAGGAGGACTATTTTCTTGGCCTTTTTATTTAAAATAAGGATTTTTCTTTTGATACAGAAAAGATAGTGGCTCTAATCTCATGGAAATATCCATTGAATGTTTCTGATAAAATGAGTTTCCTTGGTCTAGATTGGTATTATCAGCGTTTTTTTTCATGATTCATCACTATTTTCCTCACTATTGAAATCATTGATAATTATTTATGATCCATTTATGTGGAATTATAAGTGTCAAAATTCTTTTTAAGATCTCAATGTTATCTTTATATCATCAACAATAATTTTTTTTAAACCCTGAAAATGGTATGTGGTGTATTATGGCGCATCATGATTAGATTTGTGATGTGTTCTCATTCACGTGGATTGCTTGGTTGCATATAGATCATATTAATTGTGTTTTATTTATAAGAACTACCAACACATGATTTAGAGTTGGTGTTAGTGTTTCATGGTTTGAAAATGAGGTTTCATTATATCTTCATTGAGAAATTCATGGTTTATACTAATCAAAAGATTTTATAGCATATTTTCTTACAATGTAATTTGAACATGAGGCATAATAGATAGATGGAATATCTCTAGATGTTTTATTTTGAATTAATGTACACACCAAGTTATGAAAATATAGTGGAGAATGTATTATGATGAAAATAATATGATCAGATGGTGAAAAAGGAATCATATTAGTGGCAGTTGATGTTGGTCTAAACTAAAATTTGGTTGAAATGTTAAGAATGGAGTGATAGACAGGTCTTATTTCTGGTTTAAATGGTTCATGGATTGTTTTTTTTGTTTTATGTATCTCAAGAATTTGATTATGTGTGTATGGAGATGAGGTCGAAACAGAATGTTGGAAAGACCATTGAGGGATGGAAACTGAATGTGAATTCACTTTTGTGTTTTTAGAATCAGATAGTGGTAGAAATGTATTTTTAGGGGGTACTTATCAGAGAGTATCATCATTATAGGAGGGTTTTCCATCATATAATTCATAAGATGTATATATTCTTAAAATCACAGTTCGGGTGGGTTGGTATGAAAAGAGAAGTTTCCATGATTTTTTCGTGATGCTTGACTTGTCTAAAAGTGAAGGAAGAGCATCAGTGACTACAAATCTTTACCTATACCCATATAGAAGTTAGAACAGATAGTGATGGATTTTCTCATAGTACTCCCATTGACATTTAGAAAGCACAATGGATTATGGTTGATAGTGGATCAACTAAGAAATTCATTCCATTTCATCTAGATTCAGGAATCCAATACTGTGGAATATCTATCTGAAATCTATATTTGTGCGGTTGTAAATAAGCTTGGTGTTACATTTTTAATTTTATCATATAGAAATACAAGGATCCCATCTCATTTTTGTAAATCCATGTATTAAGACCATTGTACTCTATTGACGAAGAGAATGGAATATCATCCTCAGAAGGATGGTTAATCTAAAAGGATGCTAAAAAATTGGAATCATATGATAAGACCATTCATAATAATGTTTTTATTTTTCATGGGCGGATCAGTTTCTATTCAAGTAGTTCTGCTATTATAATAATTATCATGCTTCCATACATATGGATCTCTTTGAGGCATTTAATGGGTGTTTGTGTCATTCTCAACTTTTTCATAAAGAAACTGTTGAGGCTTGGATGATGGACGGATTCATGTACAAGAGACTAGGGAAAGGATCATGTTGAACAATAATATAATGGGCATAGCTCATAGATATTAGAAATCATATGCATACCATTGTCAATGACTATTGATGTTTGAGTTTGGTGATCATGAGTTCTTTATATTATCTCATAGTCATGGACATCATTGGTTTGGAAAACATGGAATGTAATATACAAAGTATAATGGGTTTTCTGAGATACATGAACTTGTTGGATATGTGTCTTATATCTTGGTTTTTCTACCACAGTTCTGTTCTGTGCAAAACTTGTTCAATGTATATCAATTGAAAAAAATTCAGCTGAATCATGACTATTTGATTTTTTGGGCTCATGTTGAGTTAGAACTAGATTATTCTTTGGAGAAAGTTCTAATGTAGATTATGGATTTTAAATATACAATATTGTGTAGTAAATAATAATTTTAGTTTAGATTTTGTGGAATCATGTTCAAATCCAATAGGATGCATTGGATCAGGATAAATTGATGGATGACTAATGACACAAGCTCATTCATAAAAAAATGGTTCTCTAAATTTTTAGGATGTAAAGTACCCTCATGTGGAGAATGTATCACCCAATGTTTGTTGTATAAAACCCTTTTTATGTATTATTGTGTGTTTATTGATGTTTGTTAAAGTTTGGGAGAGTTTGGGAATGATTTTGATTGATTTGGAAGTATTTGGATGCTTTTCTAAGGCAGCACTAATTGATCCCACCTAGGGGAAATAGTGTAGGATCCATAGATAACTATGAATATCTAGATAGTGGGCCTTCACATATTAATTTCATGGTTTTTCTAATCATTTGAGGTTCCCTTTTAGGTAGTAAAATTTTCATATTTAGAACATTGTTAACTAACTGTGCGAGCTACCATGCACAATAAAAGACGTGTTTCTAAAAATTTCGATCACTCATGATTTTCCCTATTTCAAAACATTCCTCTCCCACTAAAACACAAAGTGGGAATCCTGGATCTCAAGTGTTATAGGTTCCCTCATACCCATTATAGAAGATAATAAAATTGGTTTTCTATTGGTTTGATGGAAGATCTTCCTAAGAAAGTCTCCCCTCTAGGTCGCTTGAGGTTTTTCTCTAGATATACACTTCTATCTCTCATGTATTTCTACATCTACACCCAATGAATGTATATATTCTATTTTGGTAGTGTAATTTTATGATTATAGTTCTTTTGAATGATAGGAATGTGATCTAGTGTTGATTTGGTAGAGCGTTTTCCTGGATTTGTTGTGCGATTTCATCTGGGTCAATTTTCACTAGAACCAGAAGGTAAGTTATTTCTATATCAACTCCATTTTCCTAGAACTAGAAGTATTAATTTCAAATTTATTGGTTTCTCATGAATTTTATTGTTTTTGTGATGTGCGATGATTGGGGGAAACTTCTGTTCTGGTGAGTTGGGGTATTTTCAAAAAATGGGATAATATTGTGAAAGTGGTTTTATTGTCGGATAATAAAATGTCGATTGTATATTTAGTGGAATGATAGATTTTGGGAAATGGATTAAGGGAGAGGGTTTTAAATAAATTTATTTTATTGATATGTTGTTTGATATGGAAAATGGTTTGAGGGTGTTTTCAATAAATGTTTGATTTATTGATGTAACTTGGTATGTTATGTTGAAATATAAATGAGCACATTTGGTTAATTTGTTATTTTAAATTGTTGGGTGATATGATTTTGGTAATTATTTATTGAAACGCGATTGTAATATGGTAAATGTTGATTTTCACAAATTGGATGGATGGTGGAATGGAATGTAGCACCATTTGGATGAGGGGTGAGAAGTCCCAACACATGGAATATATGGGTTTTTGTGGATATACCATCATTGAAAGGGAGGGTGATAGGCATGAACTACCACATCATGTATGATACGGGTTTTTTTTGAATAAACCATCATCAAATTGGATGGTGATAGTTATAAAGTACCATACCTTGGAAGAGACATGTTGTTCGTTAATGTGAAATCGTTAAAGAAGCACAATGATTGCGTGAATACTATAAATGATATTTGGGATGTGACATAATTTTGTGTATGGTTGAGATATATATGTGGTCGTGAAAAATCAAACGTGTAATGAAATTTTTGTATTCCTTCATTTATTTTGTATTATATAAGGTATATTTAGATGGGCAATGATTTGTTTTTTATTGTAGTTAGTTTTTCAACTATCTCATTTAATTTATATTACAAGTTTTATATAAATTACACTAATGCGTTTTAACCTAGTTGTGTGTTTATGGATGTCAATTGGGGAAATCATACAGAGTATTGTTACTCACCCCTACATTGGAACATCAGTGCTTTTGATGACATTTTTTATGGGACACAATTTAGAGTAAGGAATGTCATTTTGAATGGGTTTCTTCCTGATTCATGGGTGGTTTGGTGGTTCATGGAGCATGGATATTAATGTGGGAAAATAGAGGGTACCTTGGATTACATTGAGTCTATTTTATAGTTTTCCACTGCGAACAATTATTTTTGGTTTGGTTTAGTTTTTTGGTATTAGTTATTTTGAATTGTAATGTATTAGATTTCTTTTTTATAGAATTATATGGTTTGGGTTTCTATGTTTACCCACATCATATAATATTTTTAATATATTGTTATGTTGGTTGATTTATCTCAAGGAAAAATAATTTCATAATTTATTCTTTATTTCCTTGACATTTATTTCCTATCTTCAGAAACATGGTAACAAAGATGAATTCTTTATAGCATGTCACTACTTACTCAACCATATGAGGATGCTTCAGGTCATTAAACCATTACTTGGCATATGAGATCACCCTATAATATGTTTTATTTTACAAGGATTCCACAATATATATTATGAATGATATTCATGGTAATTCTACGATAATTTTTTAATTATACAAGTAGTATTTATGTTTAATTTAATGTTAAAAAATGCTATTTAAGGTTAGTATATTTAATCATGTTTCCAAAAATGTTTAACTAATCAATCCATTGGGATTTTTTCATTGATTCTATGAAAATGTTATAATGTAACACACTAGCTCTAGGATATTGTGTTTACTGTTTTTACATATAAATATCCCATATAACTATTATATATGCATTAATAATAATCCATCATATTTGAAGATAAGAAATGAAATTCACTATTCCTAGAGACGGTAGGTCATTTGTAAGAATGAAGGATAATTCCATTTCATTTTTATATAAAAATATTGAAATAAAACTAATATATTTGTATATTATTATTTCATTATCATTTTTATTTAATATATCTAACATATTTATAATAAATCCCATCATCTGTACATTCCATGTAATACGTCAACACATCAAATTTAATTGAGGAGGCGGTAGTCCACACATCCACAAAAGATGTTATTTTATTTAAAATTTTTATTGAATAATGTTATATTATATATAATAATAAAATAATCACAAAAATATAAAATATACAATATATCTAAAATAAAAAAATATTCCAATCATGATTCACTACAATGAGTGGTTTTAACGAAAAATCAAACGACCTCTTTTCGCAAGGATATATTGAACCATTCAAACAAACAAGAAATTAGTTACCAAATTTTTTGAAGATATATCTCAGTATATTGAGAATAAAAACGTTTTTATATAATAATGTAATAAATATAAATTAAGGGAATGGGGAAGAAACTAAAAACATGTGAACGTAAAAAAATGTACCACTTTTTGGGTAACTTTTTTTGGTTTTTACTAAATGGAAAAAGTTGGATTGAATTAATCCCAAAGTGAGAACTCTTGGTTGGGTGGTTGGATTTTGGGATCTTATTTGTGTCATGTTATGATGATCCAATTTGGCATGAATGGTTTGAGGAATGAGGTAATGAATTGTTTTTCATATTATTGGGGAAGTGGAATTTATATAAATAAAAAATGTAAAAAATATAGTTTGGTCACTTTTTAAACATGTTTAAAAAATTTGGAAGATAATTGAGTGATGTGAATTTATGATCATGAAAACCATCCAACACACAAAAAATATCATTAATATTATATTTTGGTTCCTTATCATATATGTTTCCCAACATTTAATATTTTGGTTATCATTAATGTAACTTGATTTGAATCCAATATAAAGTAATCATAAACATAAATTATTTTTATATTTATTGTGAAAAATAGAACGACTTAATTCAATAATTATATCTTATTTAAAAAATAACAATCCCTTGTGTGTTTCAAATAATAAATAAAAATATCATATGTAATATGAAAAAACTGGTTTTACTCATACTGTAATAATAAAATTTTATTATCTATGTATCAATATATTAATTATGAAAAATTAATTTCCTAGAAATGAATTTATTTAAACTTTATTAAAACATAAAAATCATTTGTACGAAGATAATATTTTTATTAATTTTAAATCATTTAATAAAATAACAGTTATTATAAAATAAAATTTATTTCAATGATGAAAATATTTATCTAATTTTAAAATAAAAATATCAAACAATTATTGTAGTTAAATTATATTAAAAACATATATTTAACTAGATATGTTTATATATAAAATAGATCACAATGTTTTGTTAAATTTACCTTACATTTAATGGTTATAGCATTATTTATTTAATTTACTATTAACTAAATAATCTATGTGTTTTCCATTCTTAAGAGGGTAATGTATGCATATAATCTAAAAAAATAATGTTAAATTATCAATATAATAGAAAATCATTTGTAATTTAAAATAAATATTATAATGGATACTATGTATCCTCTTCAATACTCGAATGCGTTATTGAAAATAAATTCAAGGAATGTACATTTTCTATATTTTTGGTAACTCAACTTATTATATGGATCACCATCATAAAAATGTGTGACATTAATTCATTAATATAACCATGATATGATACAGTTGTCTTATTGGAATACAATTTCAATTGAATATGTTTCTAGATCATTTTGTACCATAATATTAAGCTTCAGTCCTTTGTTAAGTTTGTTTTTACATTAATCACTGAATTTATGTTTAATCACATTCAATATTATTGATGGAAAATAATTAAGTATATATTATTAGAAGATAAATATTTTACATATTCAATCCATATATATAATTTATTTAAAATTAAATTCAAATAAGTGGAAAAATTAATTTTAAAACTTATCTCGCTGATGTGGAAAAAAGTACGTTTTTATTGTGAAAATATTAAAAAGTTCATTAATTTTAAATATCTATATTAAATAAAATTTATTAGAATCACTTAAATTCGGTTCAAATATTTTTAATATTTTTTATTTTTACAATGAATTTAATTTGAATGAAATAATTAACATTAATAAATGTATAATCAAAAATGCAATTTTCATTAAAAATACTGTATTTTTTACTATTCATCAAAAAATGAAGCATCTCATAAAAAAAATTCACCCAAAGATAATTTAGACATTAGAAATAAAGAAAATAAAATTATTTTTACTATGAATATTTATAATTGTCTACAAAAATATTTTAAAATTTTGTTCACCATTATGTTGCGGTAAAACTCAATTTTGGGAATGACATAAGCTTAATCAATGAGCATTATTGTGTAAGCCTGTCGTTATGTTGTATATACATAAATCTAGGAACAAATTAATATTTATTATAAAATTATAATACTCCAATTTTATGAGGTGATACATTATACGTGGATTAAAAATTGTTATTTTATGCATGACTATGTGTGTCACATCACTACATGGATTATCTAACCATTTATACATCGAGACAAAATGTGGAAAGACTTGAAGAGAATTAATGACCCCACAGGCCGATGACTAGCATCCAAAAATCAATAAACCACAATATAGAATGATTTTACCCATCCTAGAAATTATACAAGTCATATAGATGATTTTGAATGGGAAATTATAAAAGAGTTATTAATTGAAAAATATGAAAAAATGAACGAAGAATAAAAAAGAGATAAAATATAAATAACTCAAAATACCACCAATGTTAATGTTCAAAAAAACTAATTACTTAAAATATACGACCAATTGACAATATAATTTTGCAAATTACGAAATATCAAATAAATGGGTACTCATATTCAGTATAAGTAATCATCCCCAACCCAATGGGATGCCTTACATATTCTAACATCCAAAGACATAACCAGGTCGACACACAACCAAATGGGTATACAAAGTTTGAGTTAAATAGACATAGTATAATCTAACTGGGAATTTCAATATCTGGTCACTAAATATATAATCATAATATTCTAATTATAAATAAAACATGTAATGATAAATGATATTTATGTTTATATCAAAATCATTAAAAAAATTTCCCTACAACAAGAGTTCTATAACAAGCTAAGAAGACTTGTTGTGAAGAATAATTTCTATAAATATTAATAACGTTTATAAATAAATATAAAATCCATTATAGTTATATCAAATTAATAGGTAATTCATTCCAAGGATCATACACTTTCATGCTAGTAGGGAACATATAACATAATCAATTACTAGGGACCATCTATGTCCTTATAACATAGTCATTAAGAGAAGAGGAGCACCCAATGAGTAAACCCATAAATAATGTGAATATACTTTCACAAAAACTCCTCACCAGTAGAAGTATTCCCTAGTATTGATACCCTCAAAAATAAAAATAAATCAAGATCATAATCAATACCTTCCACCAATGAACCAAATTCTTCCCAATTGATGCATTTACGAATGAAATTTCAGAATGGATTTTCTGAAAAACTATTAAAAAATTATTTTATTTCATAAAATCAATATTAGAAAACCATATCATTATTTTATAAAAATTATAATTTTCTATTACATAGAACTGAGTAGAAAAACATATATTATTTCACATCCATTTATAAACAAAAAATATTATTATTATTATAAAATGAAATTTCTAAATATTAAGAAATCATTGATAATTAGAAATATAATAGATTCGGATCCAGTAACCTCATCAAGGATAAAACAGTATCTTAATATGTTACATCAGAACCTAAAATAAATATAACGCAATGATGTAGGGCCATACATTGATTACCACATCATAGAATCAAAATCCATTATGAACGTGAGAGAATAGAGTGGTTAGACCAAACTTACCTTGAAAAAGACACCCAACACATCAAAAAAACATGAGGAAATTCTTAAATGAGAAAAATTTATAACATTTATATAAATATACATACAAAAATATCCACAATGTTGATGAATCCAGAAACACATTTCCACATTCGTTACAAAAAAATGTCAAAAATGAAAAAATTAAGCATTCTAAGAGATACACAGTGAAACCACTATGGTGATCAAATAAAAAATTATGTGATCTATAAGAAGGAAAGGTAAAAACTGATATTTTTTATGTAATTTATTTAAAATAGAGTTATCTTCTTCAATAGGATGCCTTACACACAACAATGAATTTTAACAAACCAAAATATAATATTACTAATATTTAAAAGATTAAAATAAAAAATAGATATCAAAATGCTGTATATAAATACGAATAAATAAATAATGAAAATTATATGGTATAAAATTAAGAAAATATATTAATCTTTTATTAATTATTTAAAAATTATAAAAAAATCCTTTGAAATAAGAGAGTTTTTCTAAAAAAAATATATGAACACAATGTGAATTTAATTTAATAATATAAATTATTCAGTAATTGTGGATTATTTTAATGAATATTATATACAATATATAGAATAGTATTTTTTAATTTACATAATGTTTCTCTGGTAATTAGATAACTATACATCTAATTTTATGCATGAAATCAATATTGTTTTCATAAAAACATTACATCATGTTTTATGATATATATTAAAAGATATATTTATAGATTGAGTATATTTATTTGAAAATACAATCTTAATAATTGAAAAAATGCTAAAAACATCAAAAATTAAATTATTTATATTTTTTAAAATTATTAATTTCTCTAATAATTAGTGAAATTAAAAAAAAAATCAAAAAAAGATTTTATTTTAATTAATGTGAAATGTTAAAATTTGTATTAAAATGATATAAATGAAATAATGAATGAAATTATTTTATTAATAATTATATTTATTTCCACTAACAAAATTTTATATTTATTATTGATAAATAATTTTTTTAATTAAAATAACTTTTCTTTTGATAACTATTTTTTTTGCATGTGCGGTTAAAATTTTAAATTAAATTAATCCACCAATATGAATTTCAATTCATAAAATTTATGAATAATTTTGAATCAACATAAATAACATTTCTAAAAATGGTAAATATTATTATTATTCATTATTAATTATAAATACTGTTAAAATTATTTCGATTGTTAATGTTAAAACTATGGTTTTTATAATACATGCATCTATGATAAGATTAATTTTAAAAATGCATAGGTAATTTTTTAGTAATTTAGATTTATTATTTAAAATAATTTTTTCAAAATTATCAAATTGGACTCATTGATCTTACAGGATAATAAATTACAAAGGTAAATTAAATGATAAAAATTATCATGTTATACACTATATTTGTAGAGGTGACTAATCATAGAAGATAATAGTATAAAATGTTTATAACAGTTGTATTTTTGTTATATTGGTTTGACTAGACAATATATTAAATATAATATATTTTTTAATAATTTTTTGTATAAATGTATTGAGTGTTACATACTAGTAATGAATATTTTGGTCATATATAGAATCATCACTCAACCTCAATAAAAAATGAAACATAATCTCCCTAATCATTCACACCTTATAATCAACATGTACAGAAAAAAACCAAAAAATATACATCCTATAAATCCTTATCCATGTGTTTATACAGTTATACTCCCAAAATACCTCACCTATTGTCCTTATAAAGAGATCCAAATGAGGTTGTTCCAATAAAAGGTAATTTTCATCACTATACCTTTCATTGTATTTTTAACGTTACCAAATTCATTCATTTAATAATAAATAAAATATAATAAAATAAATATAAATGTTATAAATATATTCTATTAGGTTAACCATATGATATATATACATCTTCTCAACCATTCATTGGGTAATGATATTGTAAGTCATGTGTGTAGAGGATCACTGCCTCATGAATTGATGTAATTTGCTTTCCATAACTGACTACAAAGGATTGAAGGAATTATATATTATACAACTTAAAATTATATATATTACCAAATTAAAAATCAATAAATAAAATATAAATTATAAATTATTACCTTTTAGTCTTTTGGAAAACGATAACTTCACTCTTTCGTAGGTGCAGACTATAGCCTCCACGTAAATATGTGATATGCTTTTCATTTATTTTTAACATGGAAGGTTAAAAGGGTCTATATAATTAAATATATATGACTTTCATTATATAAAAATCATTCTATAAATTTTATATAACATTTAAGATTATTTTTATCTTTATCTCCATTAAATGGATGTTGTGTTCATGTGTACGTATAACCTACTAAATCTGCAAAAACTATAATTCATTTTTTTATATATAAAAATAATAAATTATTATAAATACATTTATAATATAAAAAACTTGTATACTTAGTGGGGTTTTTATAGAAACATGAACTAATATTATTCATTTTTTATAATTATGGCATATTTATATCGATTTAATTTTATTTCATTCATGGGAATTTCAATTCATTATTTAGAAAAGTAGTTAATAATTTATGTTATAATCTCAATTTTTATCTGAATTGTTTATGACTATGTTATTGATGATTAAATATTATGATATACCACTAATGAATATAACATATTTTATATATTTTTTCTATAGAATACATGTATTCCTTTCATTATTATCATTTAATGGATTGTTGAGGAAAAAATGTTTTTAATGAAAAAGATTATTTTTATCTATTGGGTGGAAAAAATGAAATTTAATCCAGGTCCATGTTATCTAAAAATAGTTATTAATTTTTAATATATTCTGAATTTCGTGTTTAATTATTGTTTAATTGACATAAAAATATTTAAAAAACGTTTCAAGTATAAATATTCTTATATCTTTCAAAATAAGGATGTTTGAACTTTTTATCGAAAATGTGATAGGAAAAAATTATTTTAACGTATACCATATGAACAAAATTTTCCAAAAATGATTTCTAATAAAATATATGAATCATATAATAATATTTCTCAGGTTAGTTTCAATGAAAAAAATTCATCAAAATTCTTTAATTTTTTTTAAATAATCAATTTAAAAATGTAATATAAATTTTCCACAAATATTTTGGATGACATGTCAATGGAATTTATATTCCTTAATGACAAAACATATGACAATGATTATATTTTAATTCTCATATGATCATATGGTAACATAAATATTTTTATCATTAGTTTTTATGTTCATGTGTATTGAAGAAGTGATGTATATCAAATCTATTTCGTTTCTATATCTTGTTCATGGTTGAAATGTTAATAAAAACCATATATTTTTAATGGGATGTGATTTGATGAATTATTTTTGATATTGTGATATAAGAAAATAAATCACTATGTGATTTATGTTACTTATTTATTCCTCTAATTCATTGGTTAATGATTAATATATCTTAAGATAAAAAATTCTGGATTGTAAAGATAATGTCATTTAGTTAGGAACTTTGTAAATTATGATATTATTGGAAGATAACCATTACTACTACAATGATTTGGGGAGTTATCTCAAATCACTATATTGTAATTGGAAATATTTCATTTCTACTAAGAAAAATATTTTATATGATAATGTGGATTTAATATGTCAATGTCTTCTGTTAATGGTTTGCTCTCATGTATTATGTTATTTGATTGCTTTTAAATCATGTATTGTGAACTACCATGATTTATGAAAAGGATTCTATTTATTATCGATGATATAATGTGTACAGTTATAAATTTTTATTTTCTTACTCTCTTACCCTTATTTTCATGTTATGATTTTATGTGAAATAGTATCTGCCTTTCCAACCATTACTAAGAATATGAGGACAACCATTAATATTTTTCCATTCCCCATATATATATATGGTATTGTGTAAGATTTTTAAAAAATGGTTTATAGTTTGAATCTCTTAGTGTAATAAATATGACTTATCTCACTTATGAACATTCTGATAATGATGAATGTTTTCCTTCATAAATAGAACAATACGTGTTTATTACAAATAATTATGTTACATAATGATTATGCTTCCCCTAATATGTAATATAAATATATATGAAATATTTATTTTTTGTACTTCGTATTAGAATAAGGTCTGGTTAATATTCGGAAACACATATCATAAAACATTATTTAGACCCCTAAGGTTATGTATATGGATATTTATAAGGAAATGTACAACAATATGTATAATATATATCTATGTCTATGTGTATTTAAATTTCTATATATATTTCAACTATTATGTGTAAGAATGACTTTATATATTTGTCAATATATTAAAAAATTTCCTCAGAATTTAGGCACACGAAAGAGAATGTGGTTTCAACGAAATTACATACCAATCTAGATACTACACGAGGATATCGAACTGGAATAGAGGTACATATCTAGGATTTAATACTAAAAAAATTCATACGAGGGATTTAACCCTGTTGTCACATTTGTTTCAACATTATGGATTGTTGGACCCATGGTTTGACAATACTTGGGGATATGTTTTTGAATGTTATAAGATAATTATAAACCAAAACGAATTATTTAAAAATTTTATTACTAAACTTTTATTTTGTTTAATCCCAATTTTTCATTGATTTAACAAAATCCCTAATGATTTACAAGAGATATGAAGGTTTTTTCTGGATTATATGGTTTTCAAAAATGATTATTTTTAATGAAATTATTGTTTTTTTGTCTAAATCAATGGTTATTTATAGGAGGAACCATGATAACATTTAATATGATATAAAATGGTAAGATGAAAATTAATGGGGTCACTAATGGGTTGAATGATATTTTGACTATTAAAAATTAGTTTTCAATATACATGATAAAAAATACATACCATAACCAGTTATATGTCCCATAATGGAAGAGAATGATCTAGTCCCCTTAGATATTTGTAGGTGGATCTAATAAATGAATGAATTTTTAACATTATATATTACAATAATGTGTTAATAAGAACATAAATAAATTTCTTAGATGATGGTGATTATTTTTTTCTACATAAAAATGAAGGACAAAGGGAAATACATTGTAATGTATTTTGAAGTATTTTATGTCGGTAATCTAAAAATTATTTAAGTTGATACTCACAAATAATGGTGAAAAAAATACTATGGTGAAACCAATGAAATTGTAGAAGTATTTATGTATTGGGGTCCACTATTTATGATACCAAATTATGTTTATCAAAGGTGTTTTGATATGGGAAAAATCAATCATCTTCAGATTGTAATAATTTTTGAATAATATAAGCCTTCATTAAATATTTATATATGTGTTTTGGATACTATCATGAGTTTATTAGTATAGTGATGATAATAAGATCAAATATAGAGATAATCCATTCAATAAATTTGGGAAGGGGATTTAAATTTGAATAATGAAAATTTGGGGGATTTTTTCGCATAATATAAATGTATCCCTTAGGTTTATTATGAAATATTAATTGAGATTAATTTAGTTTGAATTTTTTTACTTGTATTAATAAAAAAATGTATTTATATGATATTCAGTTAAAATGTTAATTATTTTTTATCCTCATCATAAATCTAAGATGTTATATAGATTATATTAATATATATTTTTCAAAATGGAAACCTTCCACATCTAGGATGGTCACTGGGATTTTTTCCACAACTTAAGATTGATATAGGTAATACACCTACAAAGAGAATACCCGATTTCATAGTATGTATAATATTTCAATCTATTTAAAAACAATTTTTAAATTGATAATGATTTTGTAGTAGATATGACTATAAGAAATGACAATAATTTAATTATTAATGTTATTTAAAAAATCAATATCTTTAGATCCATGTATGATTATGATTAAAAGAACATTATGAAATTATATTTAAGATACATTTTTTGGATTATCTTATGGAAGAATATAAGACATTAATATGTCGGTATGGTCATTCTGATTAATCATGTAAATGATTATAACATCATTAAGATTATATGATTTGATCTCAAACACTTTTTCTATGAGGCATTTAGAGTGAATGATGTTATTTTAAGATACATATTAAATTTTCTCTTTCATCAATATGATAGAAAATAATTCTAATTTTTTTTTAAATATTAGGTAAAACTATTTTGAGGAATTATAACTGTAATAATTTATATAATAATTATAGTTGATATTTGGGTGTATTTATATTAAAAATTTATTATACATATCCATATTATATGAAACATGTTGTAATATTTGGTCTTGGAATTTGTTAACAAATTTGAGTAGAAAAATTCAATCATTTTAGATATTTTATCATCCAATAAAATTTATTATTATTCAATGAGTCATAAATAAATTTTATATGGAATGTTTAGTTTATTGACAAGGAAATGGGTTTGAAATGGATCTAAGCATAACCAATTTATGATATTTCAATTATAAATTGGATTTCAATAGTGTAATCATATGTTTTACTTAAATTATAATGATATTGGAAAAGGATAATGAATTAGTTTTTTTAATTTTTTCTATCATTTCTAATTAATGAATTGTCTTTTCACCAATAATATAATAAACGATTCATGGAATTTAATATTATCCCACCATGATCATTGTTACTCTTTATTGGTACATTGGAATTCATTTCTCATCCATGTCAATTTAATCAATTATCTATTAGATTACAGTATTATAGAAAATATTAATAACTTAATCTAGTTAATCTATGTGATTTCTTTTCCAAATTTTCTGGACGATGTTATATTAAACCTTTTAAATATGATGGTTTTCCACTAAGGAAATTTAAAATATAAATCCCACCATGACCAAGTTATAGTTTTGAATATGAAATTTATTAATGAGGTGGGGTAGTGATATGACTCCATTATATTTTATGAAATAATTTTTCCTGGTTAGTCTATTTTCACTAAAATCATGTGTTATACGCCATAATGATTTTTCCCAATCCATAATAAACTATTAATATTATTATTTAAAAATTACATTTATACCATAGATGATAAATTGGATAGAATGAATAGGACGATTTTTTTTTAAAATTAAATGGTTAATGAATTAGAAATTTTTTTAATGATTTATTAGAAAATATAAAATTTATAATTATAAATAAAAGATACCATCTATAGAAATATTGTTTTAATGCATAGACTGTTATTTAACATGTGAAATTAAATTATTCCATAATGATAAATATTATTATAGATATTTATTTTTTATAAATACAATACTTTTTTTATTATTCATTCAATATTTTGGTTCTATGATATAAAAATAAATCAACATTTATTCTCATAAATATTATTTTTTCTAAAAATTTGTTTTTTCAAATTGTGAATAATTATTTTTAAAATTAAGATATTATATTTTTTGAAATTTATCTAAAAAACTGAACATTTTTTTTAATATTTGAAATTATATATCTATTTTATTTTTTATAACTATTTGAAAAGAATAATATTTGATGATTACTGAGAAATGATTATTTACATTGAAAATTGTAGTCTCATTTAATAAATTTACAATGGTCCACTTTTTGATAAAAAATTATACATAATATTATATCAATTATATTATTACGAATAAAATTTACATCATTACAAACAATTTTTTTGGGATTGATGAAAAAACTTATATGTATTTAAACTTTTCTTTGGAAAATAGTTTTTGTCCTCATGTTTGTGGGTATAATATTGATAATAATTATAAAAATTCTAGGAATAGAATTACATAAAACGTAATAAATATTATTAATCATAATAAATCATATTATTTAATTGGTTTACTATGGTTTTTTATTCAATGAATATTATAATCATCATAAATTAATTACAATGGTTAAGGATGAAATTAGATATTAAAACTCAAAGTTCATGTGTACCAATTTTTTTCTACTCATATGATTTATATTTAATAATTAATATTTTATATTTATAATATTTGGAACCAAACTATGTAATAATTATCATAATATTTTTAGGATTGATAAAAAAATTACCTACCTGTATATAAACCTATGAATTAATTGGGTGAAGGCTAATTTGGTAAAACTGAGAAAACACAGAGGTTGCAAAAATATAATGAATCAATAATGCATTTTTATATTTTTTGATCAAACATATATTCCATAAAAAACATTATTTACTAATTCCGGATATATGTATTTTGAGTGTGACTTCCTATTATTGAATATTTTGGACTGTTCACACTAAATACCACTCCTGCTGAATTATTAAAGGGAATACTTTCCTTTAAATTCATAATATCAAAATATATATTTGGAATAAAAAAACACAAATAAATCTCACCCAATATTATATCTCCATGTTCTAGATCATCAGTTATTTAAAAATTGGCTACCTAGTGGTCCTTTACAAGAGATTTAATGGAGGTTGTTCTATTATAAGGTAATTATCATCACTACAACATTTCTTTTTTAATACCACTACTAAAACCATTATTAATGTCCCAATATGACCAATATAATATTACTAGTATATATGATATAAATATATGTTGATGAATTTATTTAATAACATATATCCATATCCTATTATGTCGAATGGAAAAAGAAACTATCAATCATGTGTATATCAGACTACCACCTCGTGATCTAATGTAATTAATTTTCCAAAACCACATTTCAAGGAGGGATATATATTTGAATTTAAATAAAATTCATGATATATATTTCATAAAAATACTAATTGAACTATAAGATCTCATATACCTTTTTTTGTCTTCCAATCCAATTGTAATGTCGCTCACGTGTACGTGTGGACTACCTCTTACCTGAATAGATGTGATATTTTTTTCATTATATATTGATCGGGATGCTAATAATGGTATATCTAATGAATATATATAATACAGGTGATATATATGATATAAAAAGTTTTCTTTTATGTTTAATTGAACATTTAATGTTATTTTGTTCCATCCGTCGAGATAATTGATGTAGCATTCATGCATTCATACGACCTATAATTTTCATAAATGATGTAACTCATTTTATATCTCTAAACATAATGGATTAAAATAAATAAATTTATAATTTATAAATATAATATTAATATAATTTTTAAAAGTTTATATATTATAGAATATTGATCAATAAAAATTGATTTTAAATTCCATAATAAAACATACGTGATGAAGAAATCATTTATTACCTGAAACATTTTTCTAATAAAGCATTGTTAAAAACTGAAATAATACTTTTGATATAAATAATATATTTTTTGATTAATATTGTTACGATTCATTAGTGGTTGTATAAATATCAAATATATATATATATATATTATAATAGTATCAAATATACATGATGAATGTAATGAATTATGCCAAAGTAATTTTATCTCAATTTCTATTATTTGGGACAAAAGTTATATTATGAATCTATATTCATTTATGAGGTGTATATAGATACTCGTTTAAGTGACATATCATTAATATTTTTTTAATGATTCTTCCTTTTTAATCATATACATTCATCTGGATAATTATTAAAATTATTCAAATGCATTTATGGTATTTTGATCTGACTTCTATTTTTATGGTACATATTTTATATTCGGCACTTGTATCTTTTATGAGATGTATATACTTAACATTAATTTATTTTATTATTATTACCCATTATATTATAAGATATACATATCCATTTATGTCTCATTAATTCATGGGTATTATGGTTAAAATGTATCCTATGTATTAAAAGTTTAATGGTTCAACCATAATGTTTTTCTGGATTGTACATTATTGAGTTTCAAATGGTGAAATATAATGAATGACATATCTTGAAAAACATTTTAATCTATTATACTATTTTTATTTTTATATAATATATGTTTTATTTCATATTAATTTATTAAATGATTACTGAGACCAAATTTCTTTTAAACATCATAATTTATTATTTTGTCGAAAAAACATTTTTCTTACATTTACATGTATTTTATATTTTTTAAGACCATATTTAGTTTTATCAAATTATTTTTTAGATATATTATCATATATTTTTAATGAATAAAATAAAATAAAATTTAATATTTTTTATTGAAACTAGTTAATTTTGAATTTCTCCTGAAATTGTGAAATATATAATTTTATAAATGTGTATAGAATGACCATAATTTTCCACTATCAAAAAGGAATATTTATTTGATATTGAATTTATATTTTATCAAGTTAGTTTTATAATAAATTTTTATTCCATAATATTTTAGATACATTATTATTTTAATGTAGAGAATTCTAAATTGAAAGTGTATTTTCCCCAAGATTGTTTTAATGATATTTTTAGTGAATTTTCATTTATTAATGAAAAACAAATGGTTTTGATTTTTTTACAAGACATATGTCCCCAAGTAATCATCATTGTATTTTCATTAGCTAGATTCTGTTAATTACTATGATATAGATAATGTTATTAAATTCTTTCATTTTATATGTATTTTTTCCTGATAAAATGTTTATGAAACCCATTTTATTTTCATGAATTGAAATATGATTAATGTTTTGTCAAATTACTACTCACAAATACAAATTTTGTCTGATTTTTGGGGCCGATATCTAATTTCAATAGACTGCTCTATGATTTCTATCTCATAACTAAGTAATTACATAATGGGGAGTGGAGTTAGTTCAATAAGGTACTCTAACCACAATTATTATATTTTTGGTGAAACATGATAACAATGATGGTTTTGGGAGAGACCTATATCAATTATGATTTTTTTTAAAATTATCCTCAACTATTAAATATATGATAATATACACATATTAGAATTAATATATATATATATATGTCTAATGTGAATGTTATTTTATCATGGAATATGTTATTTGATTACTTTAGGACTCAATCCTTATGAACTACCATGATTTACTCCATGGATCGAGATTTTGATCGATTATATACTTTGTATATATATATATAATGATATTTCTATGTTATCATACACATATGACCATGTTATAATTATGTGACTGTTAATTTCAATCTTGATTAGCCTTACTCCTCATATACGCTCACCCAACATAATGTTTAAATTTCCATGGTTTTGAAGAAAGGTATTACGTAGGATTAGTTGATTACATGATGATGTTTCCATTGTTAGTAGAAATAAATGATTATAGAATAGATAATTTTGTTTTGAAGAAAATATTCACCCATTAAGATGTTTTATTAATGTCAGAAATGTTGTAGTTAGTTATAGTGGATAAACCATAAATTTCAAGGATGACCATTAGGATCAAGGAAGATAAGATAATACGGTAAATAATAATGATTCATACTTATTGAATGATAAAAATCAATAGGCCACAAAGAATTCAAATTTTAAATACAAAATTCACATAACAAATCCATTCAATTCAATTAAAATGAAAATTGAATCACATCAGAATAAAAAAATCAATTCAACCATCTCACGATATGAACATGATTTATATCCTGAACTATATTCTACAGTGAATAGAATTCACAACATCATCCAAGTTCCATTTTAACGTCTTGAACTAATTTTATGTCATCAATGTGTGTTGTAGGAATCAAACCATCTAGGTTCTACTCAAAAAAAAATGTTCTTTGATACACTACTAAATACAAAACATAAAGAAAATTAAAAAACATCATATCAAACATGCTATTTTTTACAATAACATTCAACTGGTTGTTTCATCCATTCGATGTTATGTGGGTTAAGGGTTCCCAAGAAAGGGGTGAGGTCAAAGATCCCTCAATTAAGATATTATCTTGCATGTCTGTCAATAATATGATCTATGTCTCTATAATAATGAGTCCAAAGGTATGGACTTGCAATTCAATTCTTTCCCTTAAGAATCAATGATCTCTATTAGTTTACCCACAATATAATTTTCTAGCTCAAACTATATATCATCCCAGCTGAACATTAAAGAAGGATCGGGATGGTATTTCATGAAAGGAGATATATAAAAATCATCATGAATAAGTTTCCACTATGATTTTAATGAAAACAAATTTGAATCATTCCCATTCATTTGAATTTCCTTGAATGATCTCACATATTTCATAAGGAACATTACCAACTTCTCAAGCCGATGGTGTCCCAAATAAGCATATCTATTTAGTAAATTCTATTAAAATGTAGAAAATCTATTGGAAGGAATAAAATATCTCTATATTATTTAGATGAATCGTATTTATAACCAAATATCATCCTTTATCATTACCCTATCCACGATCTTAAAAATGTTACTAGGTTTCACAGGTGATTAATCTACATTATCTATTATAATTTTATGTGATCTGCACCTGTGTTCATACAAAACCACAAAAGTAACCATTATATTCAAAGAATGATCATTTTTATTCTGAGAATACTTGACAAGTCCATGATAGAAATCCAACAATCCTCCAAAATCATATGATTCCATAACAAATAATATACACATGGATCTAAAGAGGACACTACATAAAACCTTCTATTAGTTTATAATATTATTTTCTGAGCCTAATGTGAGTCCCAATCACCAGTTGAGGACTATTGAATAATTTGGATGTAAACATATGCTCCCAATCAGAGACAGTTATATAGGGATCACCATGTAACCTCATTTTAGGTTACTGAAAACATTAAAAAGGGAAGAAAATACATCCACATTCACTTTCCAAATGGAAGAAAGAATTCTTACAAGTCTAGATAAATGAATGGATGAAAATTGAGTTGCACCCATCAGAATTAATTTAGTGAAATTGAATTTATATTGAGTGTTATGTGACCCACATACCATCACTAAGAAGGGGTCGTGGAACCATTGAACTGTGAACCACCAGTACGCACAACGACCTACAAGGTGCTAGCCCGCATAGTGATTGTCAAAGAACCCCTGAGATAGAAAACCACATAAATATAAGAATCATGTTTTTGAAGTCCATATACATACCGTCTTTTGAACTCGGAAATTTGTGGAAAAATAAATCTATAGGGTTTATAATACCATGACTCACGAACCACAAACCTCCGCAAAACCTGGTTGACCAAGCCTTCCCTAGATCTATAAAGTTCTTCATGGGCTTACGGAAATGGATCAATATTCCCATGTATATGATTGCACCAAATATAAATAAAAGGATTACAGGAGGAATTTAAAACGAAGGAAAATGAAATCATAGTGGTGATCATAGAGGTTTGGTGAATGAATTCAGAGGGGATTCTATATTTGGTATCCAATCATCACCAATATGCAAACCGTGAACCATGTTTCCACATTTATACTCAGCTAAAATCCACGAACAGATGGATAATAATAACAATGTATATGTTGTTAACATAGTTGGTTTCATCGCAATCCAGAAAATACTCATAGATAAATTCTACCAAATGATAGTTTCTTGGTGCCTCCTTCAAAAGTGAGTTCTACATAGTATATCAATATGTGGATTGACCTCCCCGCCATAATCTGCATCAATATGTTGTTGGAACATGAATATGCAAGGCACACAACATGAAGGAACTCTTACCATTGTGTTGTAAAGTTGCCTATGTCGAAGCCCATGTATATATTCAGTGTGCAGATGACCCCTTTACGCACACTCCACTATAGTATGTGGAGCTCCCTCAATCCTACATGAAAAAATAGTACATGAGATGGAGCATCAATGGGTGGCCTTTCATCTAGCTCCAATCTCACTACTCCAATACTGTCTATCCATCTATACCAATCCATTTACAAGTATTACAACATAAGGCCAAAGCCTCCTCCAAAACCACCAGAGCCCTATGGTTTTTTCATCAGGCACATCCACATGCCTTTTTGAGTCTACATACCAATGGTAAGAATAGTCATTATGGTTTCCCCCCCACAATGGTTTGGTCCCCAGGGATGTCTAAAATTATACATTCCCATGGTAACCTTGATTCCATCCTTGGGATGCTGATATGAAACTCCCCACTCTAGGGATTCATGTGAATCACATTATTTTCTATTCAATGAAGAATGATGATATGTTAGAGGAATCATGTTGATTTTCATTTAGATGATAGGCCACACTCCAACCATTACCAAATATGGATTATTGGGAATTCCCACTGAGGTATGTCCCTAATCAGGCAAGGGATGAGCCACATGACCCACAATTTCTTCCAACAATGAAGGGTTAATTGTTCTGTGCTCTTGGCCACCGTTGCCCTGACTTCTTCTGCCATATGCCTTCCATATACCTTCATTTGGTGAGAAGGTTTTTGGTTTGTTGAATATCTAACAACATCTTGTTTTCCACACCGAGTATAGCCAATGGGGGCTTAGGTATTTGTGATGATTACAACATCCAGCAAATTATCATGATATGAACTATGAAAACTATGCTTCCTTCTCAAAACAAATACATCAGATGCCTTCTTTAACGCCCGATCTCAAAAGGGATGCTCTCCTAAAAGGTTTCACCCAATCATGTCCTCTTAAATTAAAATCATCCATGCATAAGACCCAACCCATTAAAACTATTAGAACTCTTATTCCTGGTCATTAAAGGTTACTTATGATTACTTCTTGAATTCTCGAGATCAAAAGGGGTTCTCTCCCAAAAGGGATCACCCAATCACGACCACTCAAATAGGGAATCTCCCATGTGCAAGCCCCAACCTGATCTAAACTATGAAAAACACTTATTCCTGGTCAATACAGTATATTTAGGATGCCTACATGAATTTCTGAGATCAAAATGGGTGCTCTCCCCTATGTTTTCACCCAATCATGTACTCTCAAATTGACAGCTACCATATGTAAACCCCAACCCACAAGAACTATTTGGGCTCGGATTTCTATCTCGAGGATACATTAGAAGCCCATATTATTGATCTGATCTCTACATCAAGCCACCTTCCTTCCCCACTAGGATGATGATAAACACTAGAGAAACATATTGCATGTCTTAAGTTAATGTTTCCTCTATAGAAACCAATAGATGTATGCTACGATGATTCTATAAACTAGGGGTAAACCAGGAAAACAATTTTAGAGAATAAAACAAGGACGCATGGACATATTAAATTTACCTAAATTATTAAGAGAGTCCTATAATAAGAAATAATCCCCCTAAGTGTCTTATAAGCCCGACCTCCCACCCTCTCAACCAATGGAGTCCTTATGTGTAGTTGGACAAATCATCTTCCGAAAATCACCTACCGATGGAATGTGGGAACCTGAATCATGGATACTATGCCCATTGGATGTTTCTGGATCACTGAATGAACCTACTGGAGACTAGCTGATGATTTTATATCATAAGAGTTCCAAATGCAAAATTGCATTACCCATGGAATCGCCTGCTGGGAAAATTTGACTGTGGCACCACATTTTTAATATAGAAGGGATAAATAGTCCAAACACCATAGTATTAATCCAATCATCCATTAAGGAATAACGACACAGATTGGGTTGAAAAAATTCATTCTCAAAACCATCAAACGCACCACCAAGGGGGTTAAATATAATAATGGTGAACCCGATGTGAATAATAAACCAAGGTGGGAGTTTTACCCAATTCTATTCCCTTCATATCCTATTAAAAAGGGGGTGTGGGCCATGATTAATTATCAAATATGCATATGATCAAGATAATCTAGTTTTTTGTGGTGTTTTTGGCCTTTTTATGTTATATATATATATTATATTTATATATTGATGTTTTATATAGAGAAACCTTCGATCCAACTATCGTCCTAATGATCAATGATGATATGTGCCTTAGTGACCCCACAGGTTGTTGTGGCCTCGATTAAGGGACATACCCCCTTGAAATACCTACATCTTCAATGCTAGGTATTCAACACTCGGATCAAGTAGTACCACCAAAATGGTACACACCCTACAGTGAAGGTCCTAAGACAATCCCTCAAGTCATTGAAAGATCGTCAACCACCTCCTCTTCCACGATTGCACCCCTATACAATGTTGCCCCGATGGTCATGTCGAACTGTTTCAACAGACTTTCCATATATCATTAAAATTATTACATCCCTTATCATAGCGAGTATGATGAAGTCAATGATGTTGAATTAATCACAATTATATGGAGGTCCTACTGATAGCCCCTTCCAAAGATTATCTCCTCAAAAAACAAGAGATTAAGTCTCTTCACTCTGAAGTGGATATTAGGATGAAGAAACATACTGAATTCTAGAAGACATGAGCCCCTGTGGATGTCCTCTAAGGATGGAAGACATTTAATTAAGAATAGGCTATTATCCTAGTTTTTTGAGGAGTGACTCTAACATAAAAACGTAGTGGCATTCAATGGGAAGACCAACAATGCTCCCCCAAACTCAAGCACACCATAGAAATAGGGTGGCACAATATGAGCATGTGCACATTCCTTCTTGTGATCAGTTGTCCCGTAATGCAAACAGAGAGTCAAATTATAGGAAAATGTTGATATATAGTAATGTACAACTATTCTATCATCCAAATTATATGAAAAGTAGCTATAGGTAGGCACAAATCACTATTGATGCATATCAAGCCATCCATCAAAATAGTGAAACCAGAAAATATGAGTAGAGTAAAATTCCTACGGATGGATAGAAATCCCATGAGAGAAATATAATGTAAAGAGAGATGATTAAAATTACAACTCATAAATATAAATCCCACTAATAAAAAATTGTGCAACCGGACAAGGAAACTGGAAGTATACTCATTCCTCTATCTCGGCAAAGTAGAACTGTCAGTATCTACTAAAATTATATGGAGTACCAGAGAAGACACAAACTCCTATTCCAACATTAGAATGGGTCTTTATACTCGATCTATCAAAATATGTATAACAACACATCCTAAAAATAATGGAATATCAGACGTAGAATCCTAACCATGTTTTCCCAACATGAGAAGATATCATTTCCTCAGTAAAGAATATGAGGAACTAGGCCTAAGACCTAATTTTGAAAAATGATGTAAATTACTTGAAGAATGTGTTAGTCACCCTGGAGTAGTTATGCATCCCTAATCCATTTCAAGAAGGTTAAAGACAATATCTTTTGATAAAAGGATAGCTGGATTGGGAAAAAATACTTCTTCCAACTGGAAGATGACAGTCAAATGTGGTGGATGCTCCGGTGTAGGAATTTATCGCCACAAAAACAAAGGATGATAGTTTCAATAATCCGAAAAAATTACTGGAACCAAAATGTCATGTTCCGACATATAAAGTACGTTACCAATAGCATATGGATTTGATTACATTCAAGATAACAACAAAAAAATGTTCCAACGGAAACAAGAAAATGAAAATCACATACATTATTATACTTTACTGGAATCCAAAGTTCATGATACCCTCAAACATATATAAATAATAGCACAAGAAACTGTTATCCATTTACAAAATATATTTAAGTGGTGGTAGTAGTTGTGATGGACCTCTCTACAATATTGCATAAAGTGGCTCTGAAGGTTCTCCCTAGAGAACCCACGTTTGCTTACTCCATGCTCCAGGAATGACCGTTCATGAGATACAATCTTCTGATTTGTGTCAAGGTATCATTCACCTTGAAATAAAGATAATATAACAAGATGTCCATCCCCTTATTCAAATTTCCCTTGGTGGTATCCCTACGGTATACGTTACAGATACGCTTATCCAAGTAGTCGTATGTCCAGTCCTGATGTTAGTCCTCACCAAGATGATTTTCATTGTGAAGGCCCCCCATGCAATGGATGTATCTTTGAAATCCTACCACATTGTATCATCAAGAAATGAAAAGGTCTTACCCTCATTGAAATACATCATAATGGCCCTATTTGAGGTATACACAACATTATTTCATCCAGAATCCAAATATGAAACTGTGATTGTAATCACCGCCATCCTAATATCCATCGAGAAGGTCCTCCTCTTAGTGAAATCATGCAGCATGTAGGTAATTGTCTCTCTTTAGCCCCACTGATTTTCATTACAAGGGTATATGTTGTAGGTACATTCTCCATGGTTGGGAATCAAATTGAAATTTTAGCACTGAACTTTTTTGCACCAATTTCGATTTCTCTCTATACAATCAAAATTCATACCGGAAAAAGGCCCTCCCCTTTCCAAGAAAAATTTGAGAAATCACTTCTACTCTAAGTAACATGGAAAGATGGTGCCATACATGTAAAAAATAATTTCTATACAGATTGATTTTATTTTCATGACCATAGGATTTCTAGGTGCCACACTCATCATCTGTACTTCCCCCACACCATTCGCATATGAAAGAGGCTCCCACCAGCCCAGCTTCTTAGAATGAAATTATTAAGAAGCTGTCAAGATAAGAATATCATATAGCGGTGTCTTAGATCAAATAGAAACATGATATGTTTCTCAATAGAATAAAAATAGATAAAAATAATATACTAGTGAATTATTGGCCTACGACAACTTCTCACTTCAATATACCAAGAGAGTTTTTTGAGGAACATATGCATGAAATTCTCCTGAAAATATGGATGACTCTTTACTAGATAAAATAAATGCACAAACACTATGGTTGGAATGTAGAACATGTAAACATATTATGGGAGCTCTATTATATAATTAACCTTGAATCCCTCCCTTATTCATGGTAGCCACGATCAAATTGTGAAATAAAAACCATGAACTAGCTTGTCTCCAGACACTACACAATTTTTTTTGCCCCATTGGTGACCCCCATATGGAGTTAATATTATTGTATGGGGGTACATGGATCTCTACATTTCACCGCATGTCCATTCCAATAGACCGCATTAGAAATGAAATCTTTTAATGTCAATACCCAAAGGAAAAAATCATGTTAAACCTATACTCATGGAATATGGAACACTCGAAAAAACTAGACAGGAGAATGTACAAATGCACTGGGATTGATGAGATAAAGCCATAGAAATGATTACGAGCCAGGAAACTGATAACATCTAACATGATTCTCACCTATGTGAATCCAACCAGAATGTGGTGCTCATGTAAAAATACCCATGAATCCTGAGATGATCTAGCACCTCACTCGACTCAAACCTGATTAGAAATGAGTGCAATCCAAAAGGTAGAAATAGAAGTGGCTGTTGTAGCAATGCGGGATAGCCATAGAGCATAGTTATGATGAATTTTTAAATTTAAAAACCCATGTGAGACAAAAAATTCCAGTCCATAGAGCATCAGCAGAAGAGCAGGAGCAACCCCAACCCATAGGGTTGTTGGTATTTTTACCACATTTCCCCACTCTTAGGATGCTTTTCTTCTCCTGTCTGGGAATAACGATGAGCAGAGATGTAACCCGCTCAACCCCATCTCATGTTTTATACCCTTCGAGATGAATATGCACTACGAGGTCAGAACAGGGCTCCCTTTGAGTCAATTTTTGTGAAAAACCCATAAAATACTATAGAATTAATGTTTAAATTCCAATAATGGATTTATAATGCATTCTAACCATTCAAAACCATGTACTCGACTCCAATTGTGGTATAAATCAGTGAACGTGGTAAATTTATACCCCGTAGATCACACAGAAAATGATGCAAAGGGATAAGATGAAATGGAAGATGGTTCCCTCCTCGATACATCCCACACTAAACATAAGGGTGTGTATACATGGAACCAGAGAGTAATATTAAATCTTAGTGGCCCCTATATTATCCATTCATCATCTCCCTCAATAAACTCCAAGAAGAGATAGATTAAATAAAAGGTCATATATGGCCCATATCCACCTCCCTGTGAGAGTGTGTCCCTCACTATTGGAGAATAATTCTTCAAGAAAGAGAAATAAATAATATACCTAAGGGAAATTAATGAAAAGATGTGTCAAAGGAGATATCTTGAAATATGTTTTCCTCCTATAGAACATCAATTGGTGTTCCCAAAAGAGGTTCTCCTTCCATAGGAACCCATCCGGGTAAAAAAAGTTCAACCTCTTATGACCATCTAATACAGCTTTGGGACCATCATACTATTTAAATCTAATTTGGAATGGACATCAATACTTCCCATCCCTAGGAAAATAGCCATAGTGTATCTAGGAGAACCATCAAAGGAGACCCCCAGCTGGGAATCCACCCCAAATTATAGTGGCACCGGAATTTCCATCTTTTTACCCTACTTCACCCATTGAATATCATATTTTGAAGGATATGAATCAAAGGGTATTGAATAAAATTGAGGGGATACTGGCTTGACTTGATGACATGGATAGTTAGTGTGCACCAATACATCTAGATAGCAAGCTCTACACTAACTGGCTGAGCAATTTTTTCCACTACCAATCATTGAAAATCTCATATTCGAAGTGTTAAATGGTTCCAGAGACCCATAACATCACCTAATACACTATGACTCTTACTGTGATACTAGGATAGAATCCCCAGATTAGAATTATGTAGTGAAACATATGAGATTCAGGAAAATCATGTATGGTTCAGTCTTCGTATGGTATGTTATCATGCTAGCTCACTCAATCCGAGATTGGGAGGACCTTCGGCGACAGTTTCTCTACTAGTTATAGTTCATCATTGTCATTGACACGAGATAATGTTCTCATGAACTGCAAGCAGAATGAGAAAAAAGTGTTTTAGACTTCATATCCAGATGGAAATGGGTGATTTACTCCCTAATCAGGCCCTTACTCAATGATGAAATCTCTTTATTCTCATCGATAATCTCAATGAAGAATTTCACCCACCACTCATACCTATAAAGTACACATGTGGGTTCCACAATTTTTCCTCCATTTCAAAAGGATATAATACACTTCGTAAAAGAAAAATCTCAAGTCCCAAGTGGCCCCATTATCCAAAAGAAAAATAATGGGATGATATTACATGACTTCTGTCACGATTAAGCAACCCCGAAAACAAGATCTCGTTGTGAGACCACGAAAAAATAATTCAGGAAACCCTGGACACCAACATTCTCCCCTACCTCAAAAAGATGAGTGAGGGAATTCTATAAGAATGTAGTTTGATGACCGAAGAAATAATGTATTCTCCTTCAAAGTTGTCCAATTCAAAGAGAACATTGTTGCTTCAATTAATTGGAACATGAACCGGCTACATTATCCAAAGACTGTCGATGAAGTGGGCCTCAATGTCCGTAAAGTTTATTATCCCTATCACCATATACAAGCGAACACCTTCAAGGATTTCTTCACTATTAAATATATCCTCCAAAGGATGGTGAATTCTATGTATACCATGTTGGGTCCACTCCCAGCACAAGTAATCTTTGTCACCACCATAGTCCCAATAGATGAAAAGGAATAAAATATAGTCATAAAAAATGTGAAAAAATTTAATAATAGGATGATTCAAAAAAATGAACTGAGATCATGGTATTATCCAAGCATAGTTGGAGAATCCACTAATCCCCCAATAGCTTCTGATGCAATACGATTATCGTCCTCATCCCTGCATCCCTATGTAGAATAGAAGGGGTGGAAGAAGAAGAAATAATATGAATTGTCACCTAATATGAAGTGATTCTTCACACTATCAAACTTAATTACTATGGACATTGAATAATGTGAACCAAACAACCAAACAGGACAACATGCACTACCCCATAAAATGGAAAATCAAGAACCACCCTATTAAATGACATCATCAGAAGAAGACAGTCAGACAGAAATGTTGTCAGATCAAGAACTGATCTTCATATCCATTAATGGCATTCACTCGATAGACCCATTCTATAATTAAGACCATAGAAATGAACATGAATTTCCTACATCCAACCAGAAATCCAGTGGAGGAGTTTGTGGAGAGTGAGGGTTTCCTGGAAGTCATAATTGTCAAAAGAGTCAAATTCTTGACCACATATTAGCTCAATCTTTTAATAATTCTAGAAATCTCCAAATGACCATCTGACAGACACAACGAGAACACCAATTATCCCCTGCTCCCACTAAAATGTATACATGACCAGTCACATTGGATTATGTTTCTAAGGAAGCACATTTTTACTATTTTCCAAGTTAGATAAGATGATTAGATAGGTCAAACATGGAATGTACCACAACACCATCAACTCCTATCTCAGAAGCCAGAACATCAACATATAAAACTCAATCCCCTATAGAGTACATGAAAGAGAATCCCATGTTTAGAAGGTGCCCACCTTTAGAAAATTAATATGATATTCTAAATCATATAACCTTATTACTAGAGAAGCTATCAATCCTGGATTCATTGAGAATTTCCACATAACAAAGGGAGGCAGTCATCAAAGCCTTATTAAGTCCCCTAGAAATCAAGGCCAAAGTATTACTGGCTAAATTATATTATATATAGACCAATCCCAAAGAATTCCATTCTATCATGTACATCATAGAAATTGATTAAGGCTCTATCATGCATGGTAACATCAAACCATATATGTGTTCAGAATAATAAATGGAAATGATGTTCTACGAATTTTCACCAAAAACTAATCTAGAGTTAACCTTCTCCTATTCCAAACACTTCATTTGTTGGGTTATTATGAGGATAGTCTCAAACCCTGTACCAAAACTTTTTTGAGGTATGGAAAGTGTTCAATGAAGCTGTTTGGATGAATAAAGCTTAAGACATGTCTCATTGACATCATGTCAAATTCTATGTTTATGATAGTGTGGAAAGAATGAACTACAACATCCTGTTAGGGAGGACCTATCTGCATCATTTTGTTGCAATTACTTCTTCACTTCATCAGTACATAGAATATTATGTTAATGTTAAAAACAAGACATTTCATGCTGATAAATATCCATCTAATCTTGAGGGTTTCATTACATCGATGAAGGGTTATATGAACTAGAAGAGAAGATGTCTTTGACTAAAAACATTGACTATATCACTGACATAAAATGATTAGAAATGTCTCCAACATATCCCGTCAAATAGCTTGGGGGTGATTATTTATTACCCATAAACCAATTTGAATTCATTGGTTCAATCACATATATAGAATCAGTTCTTTGTATTATTTCTTTCAGGGCCTCAATTTCCAATGTCACTGATGAGTGGGCTGGGCACTATGATATCAGTGAATTCCCAAGAAGAGATGTTCTCATCCCATACTCGAGACCCCACATAGTTCCCTCCATACTTACTAATGTAGAAGATAATTTCTCTCTAAACACTGGAGAGTTCTCCTCGGTAATCCACTCTCCAATAGAAGATGATGAAGTGATTTTTGAAGAAGAAAAGGACCTCAAAGATACCCCTCCCAGATTCTATGAAGGTGTCTCCACCACTATCAATGAATCTAAAAAGATAATCATTGAAATGAAGATGACCTCCAGAACACACTTTTTAGTGTGGGTATTGTTTTTAGGAGAAAGAGAAATATAACTCCTTCTGAAAAGAATAATGTTTTTTTCCTACAACTACATAGAAATTCCAGGTCTTGATCTTATATAAGCCAATCACCATCTGGGTCTATCAAAATACCACTACGGTCGTGATTCCAAAAGAGAAGCTGAAGATGATAATATTATCAATGATAACATCATTCGAGAAGTCCAATATCTTATCTATCAGGAGAACATAGATCCTGTAAAAAAGAAAAATTGACACATTACAGTCTCAATCAACATCAGGGACCTCAATTCGAACTTCCCAAAAGATGATTTTGTGGTCCCAGTCATAGAATATTTGATCGTTGAAGATGCTACTACATTAAGGTTCCCTTAAAGAGTTCTCCGTTATATGTTTATTCCCTTTGGTCTAAAAAATCCTCCACGACATATCATCTTGGCATGCATCATGTTTTCAGGCACATCTTTGGAAAATTCTTCGATTTTTACGTCAACGATTTTGTGGATAAATCAGGACAACAATCAAACCACCTAGTAGATCTAGAAACTATCTTAAACAAACTGCAAAAAAATTGTTTAACGATCAATCCCTTAAAGTGTGATGTCAGTATTACCTCTAGGAAATTACATAGTTTCTTCATATTCCACATAAACCTCATAGTTGACCGTATGATGTCAAAATCCATCGTCGGAATATCGCCACCTCGCAACCTCACTGAGATGAGGGACTCTAGGGGAAAGTGGACTATATTCAACGCATTATAGCCAACCTTGGGGGGTAAATGATTACCTCTTACCAGGTTAGTGAAATAAGATGTAACATAATAGTGGGATAACATTTGAAAATAATATTTCAACAATATGAAAAGATATATCATCATACCACCAGTGTGGATGCTGCCAGTTGAGGGGAGACCATCTATTTTGTATGTAACTTCCTTAGAAAGGTAATCAAATTCCTTCCCCACACATAAGAATGAGGCCATCATAGAGAGTGACCCCCTTTACCCTAGTAGAATAATTGACGAAGCTGACAATTGATATTCAAGAATCAAAAATAATTGTTTAGCAATAATCTCCACAGTTCATAAATTTTGTTATTACCTGCAGCATAATGAGGTCTATCTATTCTCTTGTATCAACCCACTCAATTATATCCTCATCCTTCCCATGCTAACTTGAAACTATTCATGGTGGGTAGTCATCCTACAATATTTTTACATATGGTATGTGCCCCAAAATCCATTGAAGGCCAGGATTTAGAAGACATCATGGTAGAACACCCCTCAAAATAAATGACCCCATTGGATACTAAATTTTCAGATGATGAATTTTTATCCGTATAAGATGGCCCACATGCATGGTGAATGTGCATTGATGGTTATTCCAAGAGCCCAACAGGTAAAATGATATAGGAGAACAAGATCAATAATGTATGGCTAAAAGTTAAGGTAACACCCTTACCCTAGAATCCTATAGTCGGTGAATTATTTTAGTACAATGGCATGATTTCAAGGAATCAAGTCCCAAAAGACTTATCATTTTAACAGTCCTGGAAAATAGATTACATACATGACATTACATTAGAAATTAAAAAAACAAGACAAAGAATAAATGACCCATTAAGAATTCAATTAACACATTTTCTTAACTCTACTTATCAATCATAAAATACTTCTTCACATACTAGGAAAAATAAATCATAGAAAAGGGTGAGCTCATATTCTCAGTATATATAACAATATAGTGGAGACATTCATAAATATGCAGACAAATTTAAGGAATTGTATTAGACTAAAACAAAATCATTTTAAACATAAACTTTATTATAATATGGCAAATATAAATTCAAATAATTTAATTTACTTATTCACATGATATTCTACATGTCAAATAATGATATACAATATCAACAGACACTTTTATAATGATGGAATTCATAATGCCAGACATTCATAACTACATTGTTTAGCCCTTGTGCCAATACTACAAATATGATTTTGTCGAGGCCTTGTGCAAAGAAACTAGTTTGTCTCATGAGACCTACTGATGCATCAAGGAGCTATAGTGGGATCCACCGGTCATGTACTAAGTCCAATGCATTCCTCATATGAAAAGTTTTAAACATAACATAAACATTATAATTAAAACTATCATATGAAATGTCAATACATTATCCATAAACCATGAATGGTGTAAAAATATCACATCCATAGTCAAACATATAAAAAAACCATTAATACAAATAATAAGTTTTCTATCATAATTATTCAACATGAAATAAGCATAAAATTCATCAAAGGATGTTGACATAGATTAAATAAAATCCTTTTTTTAGAGAAATATCTCTTTCTATTTTGAAATCATTTATGAAAAAATTTATTTTGAAAATATTATTAAATGATTTTAAGGGAATCTTTGATAATTTTATAACGGATGAAAATTCCCTCACCCACCATATATGTTAAAAAAATATTCTTACATTAAATTTGTCGAAATGGTTAAAAAGTACCTTGTTTTGAAAACCACTGAAAGATTCCATTCAAAGACTATAACGTCAAATAAGGGTATAAATGACTTTAACCCATTATCTAATAAATAGTAAAAATATTTTGAAAACCCTTTTTATGAATCCTGAATGTGGATAATAAAGAGGTCTTAATAGATAATTATGTATAAACAACCTCATATAATGAGGAGATTTTGAAATTAACCCTCACACTACAATTTTATTTAGTCGAGGGGTCATTTAACATCCCGTATAAAGACTATAGCATGTTATTAAATTATACCAGAACCATATTAAGATTTATTATATCATACATGATTCCTTTACTACTTTATAATAACCATTTAATAATAATTTCCATGTTAAATTAACATTTCGATTAATAATAACTTTCATTATCGTATGTGTTTTAATTTGATACCCTTGATTGTATCACATCGATCATGATTTAAATACATCCAGCATATAAAACATGATTCATATATCTTATATATTTAGAATATAAATATGTATAATAGACATATATATGAAATGGAAAACACTGTTTATGGAGACGGTAGGTCGTACGTATGCATAAACGTTGTTTCCGTTTTCATATCGTATTGAATGAATCTAAGGGAGTAATATATATGTAAGTACATAAATAAATAAATAAATATATATATATATCTAGTATCCTTACTATTTCAGATATTACATAGAAATTAATGATATATATATTTTATAATCATCGTTGAATGGTGAATGTGGAAATGAATCTCATCGCGACGTGGAGACGGTAATCGTTATGTATGGAAGAGCGACAATATCATTATATTAATGGAAAAATCATATTTAATTGGATGGTGTAAAATTTATATATAATAATTAACATGTTATATTTATTATTTAAATCATTTTTTCTCATTATTATACAAATCCAAATAATGAACAGTTTGAATAACAAACTACATCATGACATAGAGATGATTATCTGTACATACACACATATGGTGACTTTGTCATTTATAAGAATGATAGAATAGTGATCATGGTTGTAATATTTTTATAATAACATCACAGTATTTAGAATATAATGGATTTATTATTTTATAATGGAAATAACAAAGAAAGTGTAAGTGGAATAAGAAAAGAATTTGAAAGAGGTGATGAAATATTTACCTCTTCTTCAGGTTCTTCCTTTTGATTTGATAAATAAGGCTCCATAGGTTTTAATTTATGAATAAATTATGTCCTCTATGATCAATTGAAGAACTATTAGATGATATTTGGGTAGGGTTATTCTTATCCAAATGGATTTGAGGTGTGATTTTGTGATTATGGAACGAACCCTTTTATAAGAGAGGTGATGGTAACTTTAGGAAAAGCATGAGATATTATTTTATAATCAAATTGTTTTCGGGTTCTAATGGATCCAAAATGATTTATTTAGAGTATATTGAGAGGATGGTTCGAAAAAATCTCAACTAATAGGTTTCAGACAAGTTTAGGTTATTATTTTGACCTTATATTTTATATTAAACTCTTAATTAAATTGTTTACCTTTTATCGTGTCTTCTTGTATTGTTACACCATATGGTTAAGAAACAAACTGTAAACATACAAGAGAACCTAAAGTGGTAATTTAATGACATATATATTATTATTTAATCCCTTTGGACAAACCTTCGAGTTTTTGGAATATTATATCAACCAATAATTTCGTATTTGTTTTAAATATTAATTAATGTCAAATTTGACATTATTTGGTATTTTGGTTTTGTTAAATTACTAAAAACATGATTAAATTGATCAATATATATTTAATAAACCATAACATGTCATATTCAACTATAATATTCATGCATGTCATAAAAATTCTTAAATTATATTTATTATAATATTTATAATACCATTTATTTGATCCTTTCATTAAAAAGGTAATTAATACATCTTCATTGTGTTATCAATAAATTAAATTATTTAATATCTAATAATAATAAATAAAATATCATTATGTTGAATTATTTTTATCTTTATAATGAATATTTATATTTGAATTGATATTGTGGGTAACCCAAAATTAAAATGGTTTAGTTATTAAATATTTAATTTAACACTTTTAACTCATCTTCGAATAAATAATAATAAATGCCCTAATCTAATAAAAATGGAAAAAATAAGATCACATTTTATTCCTATGGTTGTTTTTGGTCGATTTATACTTATCCAATAGAATTAGGACATGTGTTATGGTAATTATGTTATCATTTTTACCCTTAATTACCCTATTTAATTTTAACCATGGTTGAAAAAGTTAAATGTTTCTTTTCACAAAAAAAAATTATCTTATTGGAAAAAATTTTACGTAATGATATTAACCATGTCTCATGGGTTTTTGAAATTAATCTCACATAATTGGTAAAATTAGGTTTTATGAAAATTTGCAAATGCTTCTTAGAGGTGGGTAAAATAGGTAAAAAAGTTCAATATAATTTTATACATCTATTTTTATTATAAAAGGACTATAATTAATTACATTGAAATTATATAGGTATTATATATATTTTTTGACTTCAAAAAATTTAAATAAAATAAATATTTATTTAAATAAAAAGTCATTTTAATCTAATAAAGCAGATTTATTCACTATTCATCAAAAATTTAATGTTTTTAGAAAAATTCCAAAAATTCACCCTAAGATAATTTTGATATACCAAATTAAAAAATGTAGTTGATTTTAATAAATTCAAAATATATAAGTTTAACTTATTTATTTAAAATCAATTCCTATTGTCAAAACAAAAATGCACTTTTTTAAAAAGTAAAATATATCAAAATATTGACATGTGTTCATGTGAAATTTGAATGTGAAATTACTTATAATGACATACATTTTATTATATCAAAATAATAAAATCTAATTATACCTAAAATCATTTAAAATGAATAATTTAACACTTTATATTATTTGAATTGAAAATGTTGATTTCAATTAAAAGATAATAATTTTCACAATTCCTCATAATGTGAAAGTTATCAGAAAGGTACCAAAAACATATCGACACTAAATTTTTATGTCCCTCTTCTACAGAAAAATTTTATTTAATTAATTTGATTATATAAAAGTTTAAATTTTTTTTAAATAGGGTTCTCTAATAAAAGGTGGTAAAATTTCTTTTCTTGAAAAAATACTTCTATTATCTAAAAATTCAATTTTTTATTATATTATGTATAAGAAAGACATAATATAGATGTTAACATTATATAGTTTATATATTAATCCAAGTGTAGTTAATACAATCCATAACCGCTTTTCGAATGGTTAGTTTTGTAATTTGTGGTGCTCTCGAACTCGATGTTGCCTGTAGTGGAAGCTATTGAATTAATTTAATTAGATAAGACACCATTAAATCATTAAGGGATACATTATCCTCTCCTTCAATAAATTTTGTCCTTTCAATTTTAAATTTTTCTTCTAAAATAAAATGTTAAAAATAGAAAAATACCATTATGGAAAACCAACATTAGAAATCGGGTGAATAAAATTTAGTCTTAATAAGTGGGAATGGGAAAGAAAAAATTACAACCAAATTATGACCTCTATTTAGAGATCATTGGTGGAAATTAGAGACACCTAATTGAATGAAAAACGTAAATATTTATAGGGAGTGACTATGGTAATCAATAACAAAACAATTGTACAATTTAGAGCCTCAAATCCATCAATCTATGATGATATAAAATATCATCGGTTCAACAAAACATAAGGTACTAGGATAACACAATTTTTTGTTTTAATATCCCTTCATTAAAATTTAAGAATTATTTTTTTCATAGTATAATGGGCGAAAAATATACTTGAAAAGTATAGTTTCATTCTTCAACTAATTCCTACCACAACTCATCTTTCACTCCCAAAAATAATAGAATTCAAAAATATTCAATTTATACTAATCCTATAGGGTTACAAAAATATTCAATTTCTAATTCATTTGTTATAACATTTATGGAAATTAAATTATTCAAACCAAGACATCAAATATGCCAGTGGTAGGTGATCCAACCTTTTCGCCCTTTGGGTGTGGGTTTATGTCTCATGGCCTTGCCGGATGTGATGAGTTGTTGCCCGACCTCTGTGATGTCTATTTAATGACAATCCAAAATAATCTCAATAAATCATTTAACCATAACTACAGTATCCAATTTCCAGCATAATCAATCCCAACATTTAGACTTATCCAAAATAATTCTTTCCAAACTCAGAGTCCAAAAGTTATAAGGAAGGTAAACACAATGAAGACAATTTTTTCCTTTTTATAACATCTTAATACATTCATCATGTATTCTATTAAAACACTGTAACACCCTAAATTTCCCTAGACCCCTTTTTATTACATTCATGTTACATTATTCCATATAGAATTCTAGATATACTCTTTATATCCAATTTTTTTTAACTCTAACTATAATGGAATATACCAATAATTAATCAGTTCCAAATAAGTAAATAATATCCAATATAATTTATAAAAATCAATCACATCGTATTCCAAAATCACTCCCCTAGTATCATAATCATATTAAGGGTTATATTCCTCTCAAAAAATTTATTTACCAAAAATTTATCCTACCATTTAGTCACATTACTTGGTTCCACACAATCACAAGTCCTTAATGAAATATTTCTATAGTAAAATCATTTTATACTCTATAATTATTAAAACATGTACATCAAAAATACATTACACAAATGATACAATACTTTAATAACAACATAAGAACTCTAATCATTAATCATAATCTTCGGTAGTATCATAACATGATTATTTTCCAATAGAAGCAATTGTTGTATACACTGATGGATTGGAAAATGATTCGTGTAGTGTCTCAACTCCTTAAAGATAATGCATTTTACATTTGACACCTTTTCCTCACCCTTGCTATTAAGTACACGTTGCCCTTTTTCTCCACACTTATAAAAGAATCCATTTCCTTCAAGAAATTAGAAGATAATTATTTCCACAGTTATCACATATGGTAAATTCCTTATATCCCTTATTCCCTTTATCTATCATTCACTCTACAATATTTTTATTCTCTGGATTCCCGTCGAATCTATAGGACTCAAAAAATTAATTAATTATTCTATTAACACGTGATACTATTTATAATTTTGATGATAATACATGGGAGACTATTTCTATTCTAAATGTATGATTAACACCAAGAATGATATGATCCATCTTACTCTTTGGATCCTGTGTATTGCTGGAGGTCTCATTCCACCTATTAGGTGCCATTTCTAAACAATTGAATACACAAGGTTAGTTTATGAATCGCAATGCAAAAGTCCAAAAATGTAATGTACTTAACATAATTTGAATATATAATGGATATAATACATAATAAAAATAAAAAATATTTGAGGAGGTATATTCTAATAAACCACTCATAGTTGTTTGTAGTGAAAACAAAAACTATCCTAAGCATATCCCCAGGGTGTGTCATAACCAAGAATGAAGGAAGGTTTGTTGTTGTGAACCCGTTCCTATTCGAGTCAAGCTCAATGTTGTGTTTTTGGGTTCTACCTCTAGTTACATATGTGTAAGAGCTTCCTCTACCTACTCGTATGCAGACAGAGATGCATTTCACAGAAAACTCACAAAATCTCAACAAAACCAAAATTCTAGGAAGTTCTTATATATTAATCCTCGCAGTCTATCACATGGTAGTGTTCTATAATCAATGTTTTTTTTAAATCTATTTCTATGTTTGTTTCTAAACCTAATATGATGCCAACTGTAAGACCTCGACCCTATAAACCTAGATTTGGTGCATTATTTTAATACATTGGATTGATTACAAGGAATCAATTCTTGAAAGACTGATCAGTTAAGCAGTATTGGAATATAAATTACATATAGGAACATTAAATTACACATTAGAAAATAGAACTAAGAATAAATGATCCTTTTATAATTCCATTAATCCCTTATATTAACCCTTGTTATAAAAATAGTATAATTCTTCACATCATGGGAAAAATAAAACATAGAAAATAGTGAGCTCGGTTGTTGAGTAAGTATAAAAATATTGCAGAAACATTCAAAAAATAAGCAAAAACATTTATGGAAATTTGTTAGACTAAAACAAAATCATTTAAAACGTAAACATCAATATATTTTGGAAATGTTAAAATCAAATAATTCTATTCAATTATTATCATGGATATTATATTATTCAAATAATCAAATGAAATATCAACAACCAAGTTCATAATAATGGAATGCATAATGTCATGCATTCATAAACGCATAGTCATGGACTTGTTCCAAGATTACAAAAAATATTTCATCAATGCCTTATCCCAAGACACTAGTTTGCCTCATGGGACCTACCGATGCATCGAGAAGATATAGCAGGCTCCACATATCACTTAATATGTCTAATTCATTCCCCATATGTAAAGAATGAACCATAACATAAACATTCGTACTAAAACTAGCATACAAAATGTCAATACATTATACATAAACCATGAATGGTGTAAAATTTACACATCCATAGACAAACATATCCTAAAACATTCAATTCAATATCGATGTTTTCTATCATAATAAATAATATTCAAATAATCTTAAAATCCATCAAGGGAAGTTGACATAGATGAAATGAAAACCTTTTTTAGAGAAATATTTCTTTATATTTTCCAATCATTTAAGAAAAAATTTATTTTGAAAAAATTCTTATAAGATTTAAAGGGATTCTATGATGATTTTAAAAATTTATAAAATATCCACATCTTCCATATAAGTTAAAAAAGAATTCTTACTTTAAATTTGTCAAAATGGTCAAAATGTACCTTATTTGGAAAACGATAGAAAGATTACTCTCAAAACATATAAGGTCAAATAAGGATAAAAATATCATTAACCCATTGTCATTTAAATATTAAATATATTTTGAAAAACATTTTTGAAAAGAATGTATGTGGATGATAATGAGGTCACAGTAGATAATTACATATAAACAACCTCAGATAACGAAGATATAGGGAAATTAACCCTTATCTTGCACTTTCCTTTAGTTTATGGTATGTTTATAATACTATATAAAGACCATAGTGTGTTATTAAATTATTCTAGAACCATATTAATATTTATTATATCATACATTATTCATTTATGTCTTCAAAATACCCATTTAATAATGATTTCCATGTTAAATTAACATTTTAGTTAACAATCGCTTTCTTTATCATAAATGTTTTAACTTGTTACACTTGATTTTATCACATAGACCATGACTTAAATACATCCTGAATATAAAACATTAATTATATATCATATATATTTAGAATATTAATATGTATAATATACATATATAAAATATGGAAAACAACATTTATGGAGACGGTTGACTGTACGTACGGATAAATGTTGTTTCCGTTTTAATATCGTATTGAACAAAACTAAGTGAATAAGATATATGTAAGTACTTTAATATATATATATATATCTGTAGTATCATTATTATGTCATATATTACATAATTATTAATTATATATATTTTTTATAATAATAATTGAATGGTGAATGTGGAAATGAATCTCATTGCTTTGTGGAGACAGTAATATGTATGTACGCATGAGAAAAAATATCATCATATTGTTGGAGAAATTGTATGTAATTGGATGTTATATCATATATACTTAATAATTAACATGTTATATTTATTATTTACATCATTTATTCTCATTGTTATACCTATCCAAATAATGAAGTGTTTGAATGACATACTATACCACAACGTGGAGATGGTAATTCGTACGTACGTACGTATGGTGACTTTTTCATTTATAGGATGTATACAATAATGAACATGGTTGTAACATTTTTATAAAAACATCACAGTTTATAGAAGATACTGGAGTTATTATTTTAGAATGGAAACAACAAATAATGAGGAAGTGGAAGAAGAAACGAACTTGAAAGTGGTGATGAAATATTTACCTCTTCTTTGGGTTCTTCATTTTGATTTGATCAAAAGGGATCCATAGGTTAGATTTCTGACTAAAGGAATTACTCTTGTATGATGTGACGAATGTGGAGGGGATATTTGGTCAGGGTATTGATGAGACAAAAGTCATTGGATGTGTGATTTGGAGAGAAGGAGAAGTACCCATTTATAAGACAGGTGAGGGTCACTTTAGGTAAAGCTTGAAATATTTTTTTATAATAAAATAGTTTTCTGTTTATAACTGATCCAGAATGATTTATTTAGAGTATATGGTAGGTATGGTTCTAACACCTTTCAACAAATAGGTTTTAGACATGTTTAGGTTATTATTTTAACCTTATCTTTTATATTTAACTCTTTGTTAAATAGTTTAACTTTTATTGTGTCTTCTTGTATTCTTACACCATATGGTTAATAAATATACAATAAAATTCCAAGATAACCTCAAGTTGTTCATTAATGAAATATATAATATTATTTAATCCTTTTTTATAAACCTTAGTTTTTTGGGAATATTATATCAAAAAATGATATAGTATTTAAAAAATTATAATTTATGTCAATTTTGACATTATTTGGTTTTTGGTTTTAATGAAAGTCATGAAAACATGATTACATCAAAAAAGATATGTTGAATCAACCATAGCATTCCATATTCACCTAGAAAATTCATTTATGTCATACAAATGTTGAAATCATATTTATTTAAATATTTATAATACCAATTATTTGATTCTTTTATTAATAAGGTAATTACTGCATCATAATTCTGTCATAAATAAATTATATTAATTAATGTATAAAAATTATAAATAAAATAACATAATGTATGAAATATTTTTACCTTTCTAATGAATATTTTTATTCAAATGGATTTTTGGGTTAACCCTATATTAAAAATGGTTTAGTTATTAAACATTGAATTGAACACTTTTAAATATTCTTTATGTAAAATAATATTAAATGTCCTAATATAATCCAGGTGGACCAAATAGGATTATATTTTATTCCTAATATTATTTTTGGTTTACTTATTATTATCCAATAGAATTAGGCAATGTGTTAGGAAAATTATGATATCATTTGTAACCTTAATTGCCCTATTTACTTTTAACCGTGGAAAATAAAAGTCAAAAGTTACCAATCACAAAAAACTAATTTCATATTATTGATCAGAATTTTATTTACGGATATTAACTGTGTCTCTTGGTTTTTTTAAATTTAACTCACAGAAGCGGTAAAATTATGTTTTATGCAAATTGGCAAATGCTCCGTGGAGGTGGGTAAAATAGGTAAAAAACATCAATAAAATTTTATACATCTAATTTTATTATATAGTGACCCCAATGAATTATATTAAACATATATAGGTTTTAAATATACATTTTTAGTTAAAATAATTTTGAATAAAATAAATTATAATTTAAATAAAAATATAGTTTTAAATAATAACACAATATTCTTCATTATTCATAAAAAATGAATGTTTTTAAACAAATTCCTAAAATTCACCATAAGATAATTTTGATATTCTAAATTCAAAAATGAAAAATATTTTAATAAATTAAAAATATATAAGTATCACTTAATAATGTAAAATCAATTCATGTTATCAAAACCAAAAAGCAGGTTTTTAAAAAGTACAGTCTATCAAAAGTTTGACATGTGTTTATGTCAAATTTAATTGTGAAATTACTTATAATGACATACATTGTATTAAATGATAAAAATATAATCTAATTATCCATCAAATCCTTTTATATCGATAAATTAACAATATAAATTTTTTCAAATGATATTTTTTTAATTAAAACATAATATTTTTCACTATTCGTTAAAATATGAAAGTTATAAAAAATGTAACAAAAACTTATAAAAAAAATTTATTTTTCCTTCTTATAAAGAAGAATTCATGTTCATTAAATTGAATATATAAAAGTGTCAAATATTGGTTTTAAATAGTGTTCGCCCTTAAAAGGTGGTAAAATATTATTTTTAAAAAAAATACTTATTCTATCTAAAAAAGGAAATGATTATTATATTTTGTCTAAAAACAAATAATATGGATGTTATCATTATATAGAGTATATAATATTTAAAATTCAGTCAATACTATTCATAACCGCTTTTTGAATGGTTAGTATAGTATGTTGTTGTGTGCTCGAACTCGGTGTTGCATGTAGCACAAGCTATTGAATTACATTAATGACATAACAAACTATGAAATTGTGGAGTGTTTCAGTTAATAATCATAACCCGATAGAAGACTGTATAGCCTTACTCCTTCCTACATTTAGAGGGATTCATAAATAATGATGAATAATACCATCCCCTCAATGTAGGCCTAGAACTAACACTTCATGCATGTGTCGAGCCCCATAGGATAAAAGGAAATTTAGAGATGGTAATCAAGAAAGTCAATAGTGATGATGTCATTATGGATTAAGAATTAGCCCGCATGATGAACCTTGTTCCTGAATTGAGGGAATAATTCCCCTCACATCCAATTCTAACTTATGTCCTACGACATCAATATGATATAGCCGATGTGTTGAAAGGGTATCTAGAGCCCTGACTGATTGAGATTGGGATGAAAAATTCATTATCATTGCACACTTTCATATGGTATTTCCATTAATTCATAATTATATTGAAGAAATCAGCGATATTAGCACCAATTCTGATCCTTTTTATCATACCATCAGATGGATGAATCCTTTTCATGATTTTCTCCAGAGTGGAGAACTCCCACCCAATAGGGAAAAAAGAAAATAAATCTGAAGGAGGGTAGTCATATTTTCTCTTATAAAATATCATAGAGCAAGGAAAGGTTCTTTAAAAATGAGCCCTTGATAGAAAATTTTACAGATACATCAATAGAGAATAAATTTCTGTAGTCATGAAAAAAGTTCACCCCAGAGCTGGTGGAGCACACCAATCAGCAACCAAGCTCTCCCATTAAATTTGATGTCTAAGATACTAATGGATGACTATGATATTGGATTGTTCCACATTCACTATGAAGAGAAATTCCAATGAAATTAATGCTAATATTATTCACCAACCCTCGAAGATACTTCACAGACATATATACTACTAGAGTTTTGGTGATTGGGGAATGGAAATTGTGGGACCATTTCCTTATAGGACAATAATAAAATTCTAGTTCATTATCACAGAAAATGAATTCTAATCTAGATCAGCTAAAACCATACCCCTAAAATTGGTCAAGTTGAATAATATTTTTATCTTTGTGAAGGAAAAAATAACTACCATATTTTTTCCCTCATAAAATACTAATGGTCAATAGAATCGACTTCCACTCTGCTTAGTTAGAAAACTTATACTAGGATCATAGAATCAAATTGAATCATTCATTCTGGTATCATGCATTGAGAAACGAGTAGATATAGGCTTTCAACAACCCAATTTACAACATATTTCAAATGATGGTAGTTAAATATAAAAAATTGTGGCGAGAAAAGCTCTTTCATGCTTTATAGGCATACCAGACCATGTCCCATACTATGACCTAGGAGACCCTATAGACACTAGTATATGTGACAGAGGTGGTTTTTCCTACTGAAATTCAAGTTCCATCACATTGTCTAGATTTTTTGATAAACTAACCATAGATTAGAAGTCCTAGACACAATTTGATGAGTTGTAGTAGCTACATGGGAAATATTTTCACACATTGCACCATTTTTATGTCTACAAAAATCACATAACATGAGAGTTCTACAAAAATTTCTCCTATGGTACATCCTCAGAGGAGAGATGGTCATTGTCATTAGAACCCCAATGATACTCTCAAAAAATATATAAATGAATGTTCCAAAGTTGGAGGGAACATAATTCATATAGAGGTTCCATTCCAATGGTGCATCTTCTATGATATCAATGGATGGACACCTCATCATGGCTCTCACCAATGAAAATATTTTTAAGAAGTACATCACGTAACATTGAAGCCCTCATCAAAACTATATGACAGTAAATTATGATTCATCATCCCAACCACAGGATTATAATCTATATGTAATTATTACCTACAACAAAACATTAATCTAGTATGCTAATGTCATCATTTTAGGAGTCTAAACTGCACATTATAGCATCGAACAAACAAGTTGTTAAACCACATTACATAAACTGAGCGATTCACATGATGGAAAAATGCCCAATCCCTCAATGAACAACGTACGACTTGATTCCCATTAATAATTGGGATACATATCAACTAATAGACCCCCAACCTTGTCACATCCCCCAAAAGAAAAAAAATCCTATAGCATATCCTCTTTCTCCCATATTATGAGATGAATCATATTCAGTCTTTGTTTCTCACACTGATTATAATTCATTTGATCTTATGATCAGTGGTATGGAATACCTTGGAAAAATAAAATATAATTTAATATGATAGACCCATCACCCATTGTAGATGAAACCCAAATTCCCCTACTCTTATGTCCATTCCAAATCATTACAGGGAACATCCAGAACAATGGTCTTTTGGATTTCTTCCCATGAAGGATATGTAGTGATGACCAAATTTAACATTTGGGCCCCTTTACCAATAAAAAACCACCATTCCACCATTAACATGTCAGTAATGCATGGGGGAGTCCATGAAATGTCCAACCCACATGACATTGAACTATGATATTCTTCAAGATTCATGTGTGACATGATTCTCAATGTTATGAAATTTCGAACATGCCCCCATTTTCCTCCACATCAAATTAAACAAGGTGATAGAAATTCTGTTTCTGAATTAGGACACTATTATGGAATCTAAAGATCATTCATCCACTTTAATATGAGTCAGTTCGATGTAGAAGCATCAGTATAACATGGCTAATCATGCTCTAGATATTTCTTATGTTTCTATACACATCATTCTTATTGGTCAAACTCTATAATTTAAGAAATCATGGTTAAACATAAACATTATTTGCCATCAGAGATGTAATGAAAATGTCATGCAGACATCAATATTTAAATATTATCATAATGCCCCCGTGGCTCTGCACATGAATCCTACAATATCACTCTCATCTAAAAGAAAATACATCTTCAGGAGAGTCGTATCCTACCTCAAAAACGCCTAACGAATTCTAAGACCATGACATTCTTCCTGCTCTAAGTTGCATCCCATGACTATGATTTACACCTAATATTATACCCTATGTCTGAGGAACACTACAACATCCCAACCATGACTAAATTAGATATATTAACAATCCATGTGACATAATGTCCTTGTTTCATAAATCTAAACCATATAGTATAATTTCCTACCTGCATTAATCTAAACTATATAGTATAATGTCCTTCTGGCATGACACTATACTACATAGAGTAATTTCTTTCTTTCATGACACTAAATTACAAAACATAACGTCTTCGTTTCATGAATCTAGACTAAACATCATCCTCGCAGCATGGTGCTAAACTAGACAACATAACTTTCTCACTGCATAATTCTAATTTTCACAGCACAACATCCTTGCAACTGGACCCTAAACCTCCCGACGCAACATTATCACTAGGCAATGCTGAACTAAATGGTTTCAATCATATATGTCATGATGTTAAACTATATAGAATATATTTAGCATATAATTATCCCTAATTTTAATTTTTTCTATTTTAAAGTGTTGATTCAGAATCCTTGTCATCCCTTATTTCTCACAACAAGCATAGATCACTTGATCTTAGGGATCATAGGAAGGGATCCACCATGAAATCATGGAAAATAAGTCCAAGAATATTTCCATACCATTAGGACCCAAAATGGCATGTCACAATTCCCTTCCCAGTAAGAGAACTCATGTCGATTGGTCCTATGACGTTTATGTTCTGGGTAATCCATAGATGAGACAAATACCTCACCCTATGTATGAGTTAGATTTACATGGGGGATACCTGATCCAAATAGTGAATCAAAAACCAATTTCTTATAATATTTCAAGAAACACACCTAACATACCTCAAACTTTGTGCTTTGTGTAATATTGAATCCCCATAATCATCCATGGCCATCAGAGATGGACGACCAATGTCCTATAAAACCCTTTTTTGACTATGCACATTTTTCCCCGGTGAATATTCACATGATGCCTATAATGCAGCCATAAAGGAAAGGAAAATTATTCCTTAGGAGGGTCATCTCAAATCACATTTTTCCTGATATCTCCCTAGCCTCATGTCAACCCTCTTGATTCAAGAACTCTCAGATTCATGGTTGACATTCTCTTTCCAACCCACATTCTAGGTAAATCAGATCATTCTAGCCCGACTCACCTCTGGTATCTCTTGAGGATTATGTAAAAAAAGAGTTTCCCAATCCAAATGGTTGATGTTGACCCACATAAGAATCACATATTCCACAACATATTTCCGGGTTTCCAAGAGAGGTCCATTCAATAAAATGTCACCCTTCGTGCTTAGGTCAACCATTTTTGAATAGGTCATATGTCATGTCTAGAATTTTCCTAATCTCCATAACCCATCATGGCCATTAGAGATAGAAGGTTAGAGACCTATGAACACATTTCTTTTATTATTCACATCACACCCTAGTGGTTCTGCATATGTTGTCTACTAGACAGACATCAGTAAAAGGAAACATACTCCATGGGAGAGTCCATTCTAGATTTCATGTTCTCCTAATACATTTATGAACCATATTAGTACCTAGAATTTGAAAAATCCTCAATATAATGGATTACATATCCTCCCATACTAAAATTCCTCGACATGAAAATGATTTTTAATTGAACTATTCATTCACCTACTCTCCCTTTCAAAATTAAGAATCGAGTAGGATATGATATCCATCCAAATTTCATACAAACTTCCCCAAAACATTCAGACATCATCCCTCATATAGGACATACATTGTGGCCCCCAATCCTAACACATACCCAAAGTTTTATAAATCCCTCAGTCCATCAATGGTGGAAGGTTAGAGTTTTTCAAACACCATTATTTCGCTATGCACATCTCGCCCCTGTGGATCTGCATCTGATGCATGCAAAATGGTGTCCATCCAAAGGAAAATCCTTCCTCAAGAAATTCTTCTCCTCCCTATATACGGTTAAAATAGATCACAAGACTCATATATTCCAATAAATCACAAATTTATGGTAATGAATAATCCCTAATTCTTGTCTGAATGTTAGTAGAACATTCCCAGCTGATGAACTCCAAATTATGTCCCTTGACCTGTCAAGTCTGTACCAAACTATTCAACCTAAAACATCTGTAATAAGTCTGATTTACATGACTATAAACCTCTAGTAATAAAAATGTTGATATTTCAAAAGATACATAAATCTTGATAGGTCAAAACCCTACAAATGGAGGATTATGAAAATGAAATGTTATACATGTTAAGCCCGAATAAAAAATAATTAGGGAAATATCTAGGTTAAAATGAAAAAGAAACAAAAGATCATTAGATTTTCCATGATACCACTGCAATAGTTGAACAACAATCACAGAGTCTTTCATATTTGGAAAAAATGTAGATCCAGATTAGTTTATTTTAATTTATTTGTTTTTAATCATGGTTTAAAATTAATTCCAAAAAGAAATGATGTTCATAGGATTGATTGTGATCAATTGAATTGATAGGAATATAGAAATAAGAATCATTAGAGGGAAAACAATTCCATCCTATATCATAATGATTTTGTGGGAATACACATCCTAGATACTCTCCTAGAATGTGGGACATGAACATTACTAGAAATTTATGGTAGAGTCTAAATTTTTCATAAATAGTGATTGTGACTCATCAATGTAGTGGGGAATATTTAATAAATTCGTAGTGTCAGCCTTAATGCATTCCTACAATACATATTCTTACCTCATAGAATCATGGTAAGTCCTTTCTCCCTATTCTATCTATCATCACCCCTCCTAAACTAACACCACTTCTTGGTCCCTCTCCTATATTATCCACTCTAGCATTTGGAACTATTTCTTAACTTTTGTATCAAGTTTTTGCAATGTGGAATATTAATTCAGAAGTTCGTTCTGAAACCTCTTGAATGCTTCATCTTCATATGTAGCTTTAGAAAAATGAGTTTTATTTTTAGTAGAATGTTGAGTTGTTTAATCTTTGAAAAAATGTTGAGGATAACATTTATTACATTCATCCTAATAAATAACCACCAGCCTCACTATATCTTTGATTCCATGATTTTTGAATACACAAAAAACTATGACCATTAATTTGTAGTGTTATTAGAGAATCTTTTCTAGCATATCTTCTTATAGGTTTTGAGAGAATAATCTCTAAATAATAATTTCTTCATTTTTATGGATGGGATGAATATCAGCTAGGCCTTCTTGATGGTAGTTTGATTCACTCGTTTATGAAGACATATTACCAGGAATGAACTTCCCAATGGAGGCACTAAATTTATTGGCTACAACACAAATCGACCCCACTGCATCCACCTAAATGATAATTACAACGAAGGACACATAGGGATAATCCATCCCAACTGATATGTATTGTGGATGAAATTCAGAGAATAATTGAGGGATGACATCAATACCTCTCCCTCCTTAGAAACATTTCTACAAATAATAGATCAAACCACATATTTTAACCACAGTTGTGTCTCGTGGCTGCTTGGAATCTTTGATAGACCAGGACCATGCCCAACGGGTATAGTTATCCCTGATACAGCCCCCAAAAAGGTTGTTTACAGAAAATATGTTTGTTGGTATGGTCTGTCTAGAGAAGGGTACATGCGTTTTTATCCTAGGGGATGAAGAAAAAACACCCCTCGAAATTGGATAATAAGGTATAATGTACTGATGATAAATTTCATGGTTAAAAATGTATGTATCCCCTATGATTGTGACTTCTATGTAATCATTATTTGTACGAACAGTGTCAACCACTGAAGGGGATCCATACACGAGGATAATGTCGAACTGATTTGGATTGGTTGGTTCTATAACATTTGATGCCCCTCTAAATTCATGTATGGAATGGGTCTCTCCAATGGATTCAACCCCTGCTACGAAGGTTACCATGTCTCTCTCTATTGTAACTTCCTCATCATGGTAAAATGATCCCTAAACATCTAGATGCTCTCCCACTATGGAAGAAAATATCATCTAAGATAGATAAGAATCACGTGAAGGGTTTACAAAACCATCAATGTCTTTGGTTTGTTATGTCACTCAACTTCTATCAATAAAAATGTATGGTGACCCTTCATCTACTGTATGGCTAATGGTAGTTGTATCTGTTTGAGGAAGAACTATCTAGTTACCAATAGGACCTCCATTAGAATAAACATGTAATGGTGAGTCATCAAGATAATTTTACATGTTTCAACCACCATATGGATTAAAATGTCTTATTATTATCCTCATATTGAATATAAATAGTTTGCAAGAATACATTCATTTCTAAACTTACCACAGTGATGGATCATTAACAAGAGTACCTAGAGGTGGTTGAGGTGGAAATGCCATAGAATTGTCTATGATGACTACCACTATGTGTTCTTAAAATTCAAGGTATCCATAGGCATCACCCACACAATCGGTAAGGTGAACTCCCCATATACTATGTCCCAACAAAAATAAATCAGGTAAATAATATTTTCTCAAAACCATGCATGATCATACAAAAAAAAGGGAAGATGGAGGGACTATTATCATCTCTACAAATAAAGGATTTTAAATCCAAATGATTTGAATAGAATATCCTCTCCCTTTATGGCCATCCACCATCTGAGTACTGCGATTAGTACCACATGGTCATACTAGTAACTCATTTATGTGATGGTGTGCCGAAACATGATCATTTTATTCAAGTAAAAATCCTCAACATCAGGTTCTTCATCGGCTGAAATAACTGTAAGAAAAATGGATCCCCCAAAACCCAGATAGTGGAAAACATCACCCCTGATGAAACATCCATATATATTTATAGAAAAGTTTCACCCTTAGATCACCCAAAACCCATTAAGGATTCAGAAATACAATCATGACTGGGATGGACATTGCTGGAAGGTTGGTACAGGGAAGCAGAGTGAATTTTAAAACCCGAAAATGTTTCTGGGGTGTTCTTACAAGATTAGAACCCTAATGGGATGAAAATTTATGGGAAATATGGAGTAGATATGTTTCTTATCTCATGATGGTTGCGATAGGTGAGCCAGCGACGTCTTCATCCTCTTCATTAGTTTCTAGTCGTAGCATGTCAAGTACCCTATGAAATTATTTTCAGTGACCACTTTAGGAATGAATGAAGGTCTCGAGGACCCTAGGTAACTACCCACCATTTGAGTATCATCATAAATTGAAACATCATTGTGAGATGGCAGTTTACCATTATTTGAAAGAGAAACATCCTTAGTCTGAAAATGATTCCATAAAGCGCGAGGGGACCAATTTTGAGTGGATTGGGGTCCTTTAAATAGATCACATTTCCTCTAGGACACTGGGAAGTCAGCCTTAGGGGGAATGGATGGTGGACTCCCAGCGACGGCTTCAAAATCTCATTCGACTGCCTATGAGGATATAACACTTTCATTTAAAACCTTATTCTAGGGATATATGAGCTACATTCGAAGTACTTTTACAAGCCGAGAGTTCCCCACAACTCCTTTTTTTGTCTTTCTCTTTTTCCCTGCATGCCTTTAAAGTTATCAATATAATAACTGGATCAGCTAATTGACCATCAGGATATGATATAAACCAGGGCACAAAATAGAATCTGGTGAAGAAGGTTATAGAATTCCCAGATTCTAGATGTCTAACATGGCACTGGGTGTCCTCCTAGGTGAACATCATCCATAGCTGACTTGATATATTCAGTTCATTCTCTTGATAGTAACTGTAGAGGTAAGTATGAAAAAACATCCGGAGACAGTTAAATTGAGGACTAAATATGCTAATCCCATGTCCCTTGCAAATAATATTGTTGAGTCAATAAGGTTTTCCTTATGACTTTCCCATTCCTTCTTGTTTTGAAAATTACAAACACCTTATCTTTAAGGAAAATTGCTTTCTTAAGGAAAATTTCTTTTATAAGGAAAATTTCTTTCTTAAGAAAAATCGATTTTATAATAAAAATTATCCTTATCATATTTTCATTCATATTTTTCTTAAGTATGAGTTTCGGATTCATTTTCTCGAAATCATTGAAACTTTGATATAAAGCATTCTGTTTTAGGGTTTGGATTCTGAACAAGAACTATAAGGAAGTTTCATTCCGAATTCCGGATATGAATTCTGACTAAGTTCTATTCCAGATTCAGAATACGAATTCTGAAGAAGAATTCTCATTACGAACTCTAATGAAGAATTCTCATTACGAACTCTAATGAAGAATTCCCATTACGAACTCTAATGAAGAATTCTCATTACGAACTCTAATGAAGAATTCCCATTATGAACTCTAATGAAGAATTCCCATTACGAACTCCAATGAAGAATTTCCATTACGAATTCTAATGAAGAAATCTCATTCCGAATTATCATTACGAATTCTGATGAAGAATTCTCATTACGAATTCTGATGACAAATTCTCATTATGAATTCTGATGACGAATTCTCATTATGAATTCTGATGATGAATTCTCATTACGAATTCTGATGGAGAATTCTCATTACGAATTCTGATGATGAATTATCATTACGATTTCTGATGACGAATTCCTATTCCGAATTCTCATTCCGAATTCACCTATTAGACAGAATCTGATTATCATTGTTTTATACACTCTGAATTTATTCATTCCGAACCTTCACTCCGATGTTTCTATTCTGAACCTTTATGTTAGAGTTTAAAATGATGTCGTACATTCAGTTACACTCACTTTGTTATAAAACGATGTCGTCCATTTTGTTATAAACTAACAGTTGTCTAAGTGACATGTGTACAGGTCCCTCCGATCTTTATGGAAAATATGACCGTTGGAGAAGGAGCCGACCTTACCTATAAATAGGAGCTCATTTGAAAGAGCTCGGAGCCGATTGTTGAAAAAGTGCTTACATGCTGTTGAAGTGATTTCTAGAGAGAGAGTCTCTTATTAACTCTCAAAGCATCGTGCGACTCTGAATGTTGTGATTACATTTGAGGGCTTCTGGGGATAGGAAGACAGAGGTGCCGACTACCTTACAGATCGAGGGCTTTCTTGCTGAGAAAGACAGAGGTGCCGACTACCTTAAAGATCGAGGGCTTCCTTGCTGAGGAAGACAGAGGTGACGACTACCTTAAAGATCGAGGGATTTCTTGCTGAGAAATACAGAGGTTACCAACTACCTTGAAGTTGAGGGCTTGCGGGGATAGCAAGACAAAGACTCCGATCTTCGTATCGAGGGCTTACCCTGGTGTGGGTAAGACAGACTTGCTTGAAAGTATAAATCAAGGGACCTTTATCCAAGGTTGTTGGATACCCTTCTCTTTGGGTTAAAAGACTTTTTCTTGTTACTTGTATTTTTACTACTTGTTTCTATTCCGCTGTATTTTGTATCTTAAGGAAAGTATAACTTTCTTATACTTCCTTACTTACTCTGATTAGTTTAGATTCTATACGCTGTAAGGTAGAATCTCATATTGTAACATTTGTTAAGTTTCAATTTCCGGAACCTTATTTCCGGAACATACTTTTGGAATCTCATTCCAAGTTTAGTTCGGTGTTAGAGGTGTTGTGAATTTACTTAGTTTAACTTTGTTAAACTTAGCCCTTTCCTTTTCTTAAGGAAACTTTAGTTATTCATAACTAACTTTAAAGGTTCCAGAGGAATTTTTAAAGTATACAATTCACCCCCACTCTTGTATATTGAGCATCTCATATTATATTTCGATCCTACAATTGGTATCAGAGGTTGGAAACCTCTTACTCTATACCATTCTTACATTTGGTATCAGAGCACGGTTACTGAAATACTTGTACTCACATACAAGTTTTCCTTGCTCAACTTTTTCATTCCAAACATTGTCATTCCGATTTTTTCATTCCGGATTTTCTCATTCCGAACTTTGTAATTACGAATCTTTGCTACTAACAAGTTTGTGTGCAAAGTTATTTTCAGTATGGCAGGAATTAATGTTGGATCTATTGACAATCTGAATCCTACAAGGCCACCAATCTTCGATGGTAATGATTATGAATACTGGAGAGATCGTATGAAGACTTTTGTTATCAATACTGGAGTAGATAACTTTGTCATGCTTACTGGTGATTATAAAATTCCTGACAAGGAAGTCAGAACCTTTACTGACCAGGAAAAGCAAGAATATCAACTCAACTATAAGGTACGCAATACTTTACTATGTTCAATGACTAGAAATATATATAGCCAAATTTTTCTTGTGAAGCAGCTAACTGTATATGGAAGAAGTTAGAAGTTACACACTTTGGGACTTCTAAAGTGATTGAGACTAGAAGAGCTATGCTTAGAGTTGAATATCATGGATTTAATTTTCCTTATGGAGAACCCATATGTAAAGTTCAACAAAGATTTATGACTATTGTCAACAGTCTACAATCTATGGGAGAGAAAGGTTTAGATGATGAAGCTCTTGTGGACAAGATAATTGACATTATTCCCAATGAGTGGGAATCCAAGAGAACAACTATAGATGAGAACAGGAAGGTAACTCAAATTACTCTTGAGGAGATTTTTGGAACTCTTCTACAACATGAAACTAGAATGAAGAGAGATGCTGACAACATCAAGAAGAAGAATGGAAATGGTACTGTTGCTTTTACTACAACTTCAAATCAGATGAAAGCTAAGACTCCTGAGAGAGTAACCAGATCCAAATCGAAGAAAGTCTTTTTCCAATCCGAATCTAGTGAAAGTGAAGTCTCAGAAAATGAATTAGCCAATCCTGCTCGAAGGATGAACAAGATAGCTGGATAGAGAAACTTTCAATCCATGTATAAGAAGAAGGATAGGAATGATAAGAAAGATGGAGAAGTTACTTGTTACGAATGTAAAAGAGCTGGACATATTAGACCAGATTGCCCTATGCTCAGAATGAAAGAAAGGAAGGAAAGACATTCAGACAAGAACAGGAAAAAATATTACAAAGCCAAAGCTAATAAAGTTCTCAAAGCTAATGACACCTAGAGTGCCAGTGGTGGTGACTCTTCAGATGAATCTTCTGATTATGAATCATTAGGACAGAAGAATATTGGTCTTATAGCCAGATTGCCTATTGATAATCATTGTCTTATGGCTAAGGTACGAAATGATGAATCATTGACCAATGTTTCTTTAAATTCTAATGATAGTAAGTATTATAACTCTTCTGATGAAGAATCATCTTCTGATGAGGAAAATACTTTACCTACTTTTGAAGAAGTCTCTAGGTTTGCTGAACTTCTTGACATTGAGAATTCCAAACTCAACAAGAAACTTGATAAGGCAAACTCTAGGAATTCTATTCTTACTAAAGAGATATCAGATCTTTCTAGAGATCTTGATAAGAAAAATGATGATTTTGAAAATATTTCATAAAATCTTGAGGAAGTAAGTTCTGAGAAGAATAAACTTTCTAAAGAATTAGAAAAAGTAATTTCTAAGAAAAATGTTTTCGAGCCTAACTCTAGTTCCAAAACTAATGATTTTGAGGATAAAAACTTGGTTGTAAAACTCAAGTCCGAAATTTTTTCCTTAAAGAAGTGTTTGTGAAACTTTACCCATGGTAAGGAAAATTTTGATAAAATGTATTCTCAAATACGACCTTTAAGAAATAAATCCGGATTTGGTTATACCCATGCAAAACCTGTTTTCAGTAACAATTATTTTGTTCCTCAGAGTGCCCCATTTTGCACTAAATGTCAATGTGGTGGTCACTGGGCAAGAAGTTGTTCCTTAAACAAAACTCAATCCTTAGGTTTTCATAAAGCTTACTTTTCTAAGAAAACGTGGGTTCCAAAAATTTTATTGTCTGGAAATCTCGGATCCAAACAAGTTTGGATTCCGAAAATCAAAATTTGTTCTTAATTTCGGGAATATAAAGAAAGTTCCATCAACAATATATGGTACATGGATAGTGGATGTTCCCGGCACATGACTGGTAACAAAAGCTTTTTTGAAATGATTATGAAAATTAAAGGAGATATTATTCTTCAGTTTATCGGAACGCAAGATCAACTTGCTGATATATTCACAAAATCATTTCCTTCTGATAGATTTGAATTTATTAAATAGAAGTTAGGAATGATAACCATAAGGTAATCTTCCTTAATTAACTTTCTGTTGAAAAAATCTCCTTACAGTAATAAACTCTTTTTCATAGGGGGAGTACATTTGATTGTTTGTTTAACAAAGTTTTTCAAAATTTGTTTTCAAACTTTTCGGAACGAATATTTCCGGAATGGAACTTCCGGAACTACCATTTTCCAGAATGGATATTTTCGTACAGAATACTTCTGGAATGAAAGTATTCTTATTGAAAATTTCTGGAATGAACAACTTTCGTACTGGGACTTTCATAACCAGATTTTCGTACCAAGTTTTGTTTTTCGTATTTACTTTTTCGTATTAACTTTTTATTATTAAATTTTTCGTATTGACTTTTTCGTATTGAGTTTTTCGTGTTCAGTTTTTCGTATTGAGTTTTTCGTAGTAGTCTTTATATTACCCATTACGAATAACTTTCCTAAGCTAATCCGAAAGGTATGGTTTTCTTACCGAAGTTTTCGGAATCATATTTTACTTGCTGGCAATTTCTTATAGTTTTTTTCGGTTTTTGGATTTCTTAATTATTTACATTAATAAAAACCTCAAAAAGATCGGATTCAAGCTCTCAACCGTCAGATCTGATCGCAGCTCATTCCAACCGTTAGATCAAATATGGAATGTCAACCGTCATCTCGTTGCCTATATAAAGGGGACCCTATTTTCTAGTCCCACATCGATTTCAAGCTTTTGCGTGCTGAAGCTCTGACTCTCTGATTTAAGGCCGTTCCGAACCACAGTTTTCTCAGTTCTGAACTTCAGTCTTCTCTGTTCTGAATTTCCCAGAGAACTTCTAATCCGAATGTCTGCAGAGTTAGCTTCTCAAGAAATGTCTTCAACCAAGCCTATTTCTCAGTAGTTAGTATACATAGAATGGTTAGTTCATCCGAATTTCTTCAGCAACTATGATTCTATCATTTCAAAGAATATCAAGTGGAATGGCTGGGAAGATGTTGCGGTATCAAAAACTGGTAACCAAGATGAAGTGTACTCAGATTTTCTTGTTGAATTTTATGAGTCAGTTGCTTTCTTCGAGGAAGATAATAGAGAGAAGTTTTCTTTCAAATCGTATGGCAAGACATATAAGCTTTCTTACACCAAGGCTGCAAGCTTGGTAGGGTTAAGTTATGAAGGTGAAGCTAAGTTTATTTCTCACGTATTTCTAGACTCCAAGGGTAGTTTCAACAAAGAGAAAGCCTTAGAAACTCTCGGATTGGATGATGACAAGGCTCCGAAAATTGCAAGCCTATCTACAAACATCCGGATTCTGGAGTTATGGGTGCAAGGGTTATTGTACCAAAAAAAGGAGATAAGGATAGCCTGAAGAAGAGTGAGATATATATCTTAGATTTCCTGATAAATCTAAGAAAGTTCAACTTGATGAAACATATTCTTCTTAATATTGAGAATTTGAAGAAGGGGGATCTGAGAGCTCAGATCGTAATGTACCCAGCAATATTATCAAAGCTCATAGTTCGGTGCCTAAAATCTTTCAAGGTAGCTTGTAGTTCTAAACCAAGGGTGTGAAAGATCATGCTGCTTAGTGATGGCACGCTTAAAAGAATGAATATATCTTTTGACAAGAAGTCTGGTATGTTTATTGATCTACCTCATCAAGTAGAAGTGACTCCGAAATCTGCTGATCCGGAATCATCCAAGCCGGTAAGGAAATGAAATCTGAAAGAAATGGTAGTCGAAGCCGAGGAACCCAAGTCTAAAGAAGTCCACTCCGCACCTCCAAAGCCTAAGAAGAAGAAGACCTATCCTGATGAGGTTGTTACAAAGTGGAGAGCTGACAAAGAGAAGAGGAAAGAAGGGGATCCGCAGTTCGGATTAGACCATGCGGAAGCTAAAGATTTGAAGGAGAAAGCTGCTGATGAGCTTGAGAAACAAGCTAAGGAAAAGAAGCTTAAGAAGAAAATGTTAGAGGCTGAGGAAGTCCAAGCGTTGTTGAAGTTTAATGAAATGGGTTCAGCAACAATTCCAGTTCCGAGATCTTTCTCTCTGGAATCTCTACCTGAGACTCCAGGAAGAAATCTTGTTGTTCCGGAAGAGGCTGTTGCCACAAATACAGAGGAAGTAGAGCAAGTGGAACAAGTTGAAGAGGCTGCTGAAGGAAGTGGTGAGACAGGAGATGTGCTAAAACAAGTAGATGAGTATAAGGGAACTCTTTTGGAACACTTATCGCTCCGAACATCAGAAGCTGAATCTTCGAAGTTAGTTACTCCTGCGATGGAAGAAGAGAAAGGAGAAGAAGAAGTTGCCTATCATGGAGAAGAAGAACAACTTTTACATGATATTGCTCAGATGGGAAACGTAGAGGTTGGTGTTCACGAAGTTGCTGATGAGGAAGATTTGGTTGTTCATGTTTCTGACAGTGAAAAGAAAACTCCGGAACAAGATTCCATTCCGGAAAAAGATAAGGGAAAGAAAGTTCTTACCGAGACTCCGAGCCCAGTATTAAGAAAGAGGAAGGAAGCTGGTAGTTCTTCTAAGAAGAAGTTGGAGCTTATTGAGGAAGAAAATTCTCCTAGCAAGATTTCAGATTCGGAGTCATCCTCGTTGGGGCATGACTTTGTTATTCAGTCCTTAAAGAAGTTGGTGGGAACCATTCCAACCTTCTCAAGAATTGACTCTAGATGCCAGATGCTCCAAGATGCGCTGAATCAGAAAACCGACTCTGTATCCATGGTTATGGATAAGTGTGTTGAGATTGAAGCCCAGTTCAAAAATTTCTTTATTGGTTACGAAGCTCATAAAAGATCTTTCAAGAGGATGACAAGCTGGTCGAAGAAGAATGTGGAAGAGATGAGGTTACTTGATGAGTTTCAAGATAATGTTAAGGATGCCTTTGAAACTGAAGACAAGAAGATTAATGAGCTTACTGCATCCTTCGAAGAGAAATTGACTGAGGAAAAGAACTTTCGGATTCAGGAAGTGAGAGATCTGAATGGGAAGCTCAATTCCGTTAATCAAAGTTGGAAATATGAAAGGGATTATCGGATCGAGTTTGAAGAAAGGATGAAGGTTCAGGAAGAGAAGATGAAAGCTCAGGAAGAAAATTTGAAGGCTCAGGAAGAAATAATTGAAGCTCAGTCAGCAAGAATAGTCGTCATAGAGAAGCATGCAGGGGAAGATCACAAAGACTTAAAGAAGATCAAGACGATTCTTAAGGGGCTAATGTCGAAGGACAAAGATCCGAAATGACCAATCCGATCTTTTTGTTGTATTTTTTGTTGTCGAGATTCTAATTTTAATAAAAGTCGTACTTGTTGTTTCTATTGTTGTCATTACTAATTTTTCAGGTACTTTGTTATGTTTTTCCATTCCCTCCAATTCTTTTTGAAAATAACAAAGGGGGAGAAGGAAAAGGTCCTTAAGAAAAAGAGGAACTCTAATAAGAGTTTATCAAAGGGGGAGAAAGAAAAATACCCAAGGAAAAAGAACTCTAATAAGAGTTTGTTTAAGGGGGAGTTTTTCTTAAAGAAGACCTTCTTAAGAAACATCACTCCGGAAATATGAATACGATCCTTAGAGTTTCAAAGCCTAAGGGGGAGTTAGTCGTATTCATCTATATCCATAATCCAAGGGAGATAAGCTTTATTGTGTTTCTTTCTTCTTGGAATAGCTTTTTCGTAAGGATGTTTGTGCTTTCCAAAAAGGGGGAGATTATTGAGTCAATAAGGTTTTCCTTATGACTTTCCCATTCCTTCTTGTTTTGAAAATCACAAACACCTTATCATTAAGGAAAATTTCTTTCTTAAGGAAAATTGCTTTTATAAGGAAAATTGCTTTCTTAAGAAAAATCGCTTTTATAAGAAAAATTATCCTTATCATATTTTCATTCATATTTTTCTTAAGTATGAGTTTCAGATTCATTTTCTCGGAATCATTGAAACTTTGATATAAAGCATTCTGTTTTAGGGTTTGGATTCTGGACAAGAACTATAAGGAAGTTTCATTCCGAATTCCGGATATGAATTCTGACTAAGTTCTATTCCAGATTCAGGATACGAATTCTGAAGAAGAATTCTTATTACGAACTCTAATGAAGAATTCTCATTACGAACTCTAATGAAGAATTCCCATTACGAACTCTAATGAAGAATTCTCATTATGAACTCTAATGAAGAATTCCCATTACGAAATCTAATGATGAATTCCCATTACGAACTCCAATGAAGAATTTCCATTACGAATTCTAATGAAGAAATCTCATTCCGAAATCTCATTACAAATTCTGATGAAGAATTCTCATTACGAATTCTGATGACAAATTCTCATTACGAATTCTGATGACGAATTCTCATTACGAATTCTGATGATGAATTCTCATTACGAATTCTGATGATGAATTCTCATTATGAATTCTGATGATGAATTCTCATTACGATTTCTGATGACGAATTCCTATTCCGAATTCTAATTCCGAATTCACCTATTAGACAGAATCTGATTATCATTGTTTTATACACTCTGAATTTATTCATTCCGAACCTTCACTCTGAAGTTTCTATTCCGAACCTTTATGTTAGAGTTTAAAACGATGTCGTACATTCTGTTACACTCACTTTGTTATAAAACGATGTCTTCCATTTTGTTATAAACTAACCGTTGTCTAAGTGACACGTGTACAGGTCCCTCCGATCTTTAAGGAAAATATGACCGTTGGAGAAGGAGCCGACCTTACCTATAAATAGGAGCTCATTTGAAAGAGCTCAGAGCCGATTGTTGAAAAAGTGCTTACATGCTGTTGAAGTGATTTCTAGAGAGAGAGTCTCTTATTAACTCTCAAAGCTTCGTGCGACTCCGAATGTTGGTGATTACATTCGAGGGCTTCCGGGGATAGGAAGACAGAGGTGCCGACTACCTTAAAGATCGAGGGCTTTCTTGCTGAGAAAGACAGAGGTGCCGACTACCTTAAAGATCGAGGGCTTCCTTGCTGAGGAAGACAGAGGTGCCGACTACCTTAAAGATCGAGGGCTTTCTTGCTGAGAAAGACAGAGGTTACCAACTACCTTGAAGTTGAGGGCTTGCGGGGATAGCAAGACAGAGACTCTGATCTTTGTATCGAGGGCTTACCCTGGTGTGGGTAAGACAGACTTTCTTGAAAGTATAAATCAAGGGACCTTTATCCAAGGTTGTTGGATACCCTTCTCTTTGGGTTAAAAGACTTTTTCTTATTACTTGTAGTTTTACTACTTGTTTCTATTCCGATGTATTTTGTATCTTAAGGAAAGTATAACTTTCTTATACTTCCTTACTTACTCTGATTAGTTTAGATTCTATACACTGTAAGGTAGAATCTCATATTGTAACTTTTGTTACGTTTCAAATTCCGGAACCTTATTTCCGGAACCTACTTTTGGAATCTCTTTCCAAGTTTAGTTCGGTGTTAGAGGTGTTGTGAATTTACTTAGTTTAACTTTGTTAAACTTATCCCTTTCCTTTTTTTAAGGAATCTTTTGTTATTCATAACTAATTTTAAAGGTTCCAAATGAATTTTTAAAGTATACAATTCACCCCGCTCTTGTATATTGAGCATCTCATATTATATTTCGATCCTACAATTGGTATCAGAGGTTAGAAACCTCTTACTCTATACCATTCTTACAAATATCCCCTCCTATGTGGCCATCTAAGACACCATCTCTAAAAGAAATAAAGTAACCTCAGTTTACAAAGATATCAGATAAAGACTTTGTAATAGTACTTGTAGGGTAATCATAAGGATGATAAGAGAATCATATGTGGGAATTGAGATAAGAAACTATGTCTTCCTCATTATTTTTGGTTTTCTCCTCACTCTAATACTATGAGGCCCAAGCTATTGGAATGACCATGGTGGTACTCTGAATATATGTTTAGAGGGAGGAATGAAGAATTTATAAGGAATTGATGTAGAAATAACCCCCAAAATGGGAGAAAATCCTACAACAAAGAATTTTGAAGGGCCAAATGATCCGATAAGGTGGAACACCTTCACTGATTGGACCCAACAGGTGATATATCCTTGCCAACACTGGGAGAGAAAGATTAATGCCTTTTCCAATGGCTAGCTGAGACACCATGATGATTGTTGATACTCTCACACAACCATATGTTTGTACTGTTTAAGTCCACCCACTCAAAAACATTGACAAAAAGATAGTTAGTTAAAACAACCAATCAACATTGTCAATGATCCATCGCCCACACACATGAAATTTTCCCTCTTTCCAATGTGGGCCACTAGTAACCCACATACATTCGGGTTTTATTGGAAGAACATGCTCGAGGTCTTTGTGGATTGGGATCAAGTCCAATAAATTCAACAAATGCACTAATCCAATAATCAAAATCAATGACATGCATTAGAAATTGATTGATTCTATTCAAAAGATCCTTCTCATGAAATATTTATTCAGGTCCAAAGTAGGGGACATTACTTCATTATCCCAAATTGAGGATGGAGGTTGCAATCAATCATATATACCCATAGAAATTGGGATTCCAGAAATTATCTAGATGTTAAAATGACTAATAACAACTTCCCATGGGGTTAAATGAACGGTATTGTTGTCTAGGCTCCACTTTCATAGGAGCTATGAAATGAGTGCGGTTGGATGGTGAGTTTATGTATGATATACCCATGAATCCTCATTTAGTCCCAAAGTCTACATCTCGGACCTAAATTAATCATATCTCCATTGAAACCAAAAATTATACCCCCAATATAAGACAAACGAACCTCCGAAGTAAATATCTCACATGGAATGACTAGATGTTCTAGTCAATCATTGTATCTTTCTACAAAATTTTCTGCTAGGAGTGGGTCATCTTATTTGTCTTCCACTACACCTCATATATGTTTTGAGGTGTATAGCTCTATAGGGACCTAGCAGAAATATAGATCTGCAGTTAAAAACCCAAGAAAATCACGACCTTTGGGATACAGGTGTTTGTTATCTACGAAATAGGATGATCAGTTGGATTTGGTGCTGGAATCATTGTATCAGACAAAAGATCAAACCCATAAGATATATTCTTCTCTCAAGTGAGGAATTTTTTTAGGAACACAATAATAGAATTTTCTAGTGATAGAAGATACGGGATAACTACTAATTTTTCATAAACCACACTATCCTTATTCTTTAATTATTCATTAGCAGTAGAAAGATGGTCAGTAGAAGTAGCCTCTGAAATAGTAGTGACATCAGTAGCAGTATCTGAAATTTAAATTGCATCCTGAACCAAATGATCCAAAAGAACAAAAAATGTTAGTCTAATGCAAATTGATTGGATAAAGGCCAGTAAATTGATAAAGGACTTAAAAATTGTCTTCATGGGGAACCACGTACTGCTCCCAAAATGATATGCAGTTGTCATTCAACTTGTTCTGAATGATATGCAGAAGAAATACATTCATACTATTGCGGTACAAGAAATCATTATACCACATACATCAATGGAATGAAAAATTCCAAAGGGGAACTAGCTCACAGAGAATTATCCAACAAATAGAAGGGTTTTCAGAATGATGAAATCATGGACCACAGACTATCCTAGTCTCTATTAAATTTTTTTGTTTAAAAATTTAGTTTCAGATTATGAAGGATTAAATTTCACTATGTCAGTTTGTTTTCTATGTGTTGGACGTGAAAACAAAGTGGAAATATTTTATGTGGGGATCTAGATATTATTTTCAGATTCTACAAAGTATATCACGTAACCCAAATTTTGGTTCCGATGTAGTAGTAGTTGCGAAGAGTTCTGTCCGTGGCACTTACCAGTTTGTTCACGTTTATGGGCATCACAATAGAAATGGTAGGAAGATGTAGAGAAAACTAGGGGTGATACGAGATCACGTTTCACCATCATAAATGGTAGAAGAAAAATGTCTTGGGCCTCTATATATGTATAGGGGTGTTCTCCTCCTACTAGTACTATATGTTCTACAACAATCCACTTTAGTTCAAGGCTACTTCTATATCAAAATAATATCATCTTCATTCCGAACGGACCCCATTCTAATGGGGGGAAATTGTACGATACTAAAAACTCAAAAAATGGATAAATATATAGTCACATGCTCTATTCCGAATGAAGGTAGAATTCCTAAAATTCTTGATAATTGAATGGATGCAAATTGATTTTAAGATGATAGAAGAAACATAATGAAATTCAATTTCTAAATAGTTTTATGCGACCCATGTACCATCACGGGGGACGGTTCACAAAATGCATGAAATGTGAACCACAAGTACAAGGAAGGAACCAGTATATGTGGGTAAATAGAGTGATGGACGATTAACTCAAGAGACCATGAACCCCATCACTGGTGGAATCAATTGAAAAAATACAATCCACATTACATCTAAAAAATTCATCTCTACATGGATGAAGAAAATCGGTAGGGTTTGGTGAACAATGACTCTTGAACCACATCCTCCAGAAACCCAGTTCACGAAGTCTTCTACGGATCAAGATATATTTGCAAGGGCTTATACAAATGGTGTCGCATGAAAAAATTTATGGTTTCCCCAATGCTATATAAATGGAGTTCACGAGGAATTGATAAGTATGGATGAAGAATGCATGGGGGAGACACTAGAGGTTAGGAGAATGAATTTACAGAGGATTCAGGCTACAGTTTCAAATCATCACCGATGTGCAAATGACAAAACATGTTTTTATAGGTATAACTTTCTATGAAACATATAAAGTAGGATCTTAATAATAATGTTCATGTAGAGAACCTAATTATAATTATCACATATCACAAACTCCTCACTGGTGAATTCCCCATGAATGACAGGTGTAAGAACTCCATCTTCATATGGGAAATGGTTGTTAATTTCTTGTTTTTTTGAGAAAAAAAGGTGTTTCTGGATATTTTATAAGTACACTTATTGTAATTTGGAGTACACATTTAGTACCTTTTTCCTATGGGTAGATGTGTACGGATCGTATAATGAATGAGTACATGGACCTGTGAGGTGACATGGAGATGTCCAAAAGAGGGGCCATGTAAAGTCTTATACACATCGTGTATCCGCAGGGAACATGCTAGGTATTTTTAATTTTATTTATTATATCAGACCTGGGTTGTGTCTACTCGATAGAACTATCTTTTTAGAAACTTGTCTCATCTAGGAGGAATGTATATTTTCAATTCTTCTCTGAGCACCCAATCGCCCATATATTCTCCGAATCAAACTCGGTCGGTTGTGTTGGATATTCTAAATTACAATGATTATTTCAATTTTTCTGGGTTTACAATTATTTCATTTGATTTGATTTCACCATTAGGTGGTTCACCTATTTTTTCTATTATTGTTGAAATTATTGATATTTTGTTTCTATAGATACCCGATGAGATGAGGGTATGTCATCTCATGCATCATACAGAAAGTGGTTAGAGATCCCATGTCATGTATACTTGTCATGCCATTTATGGTGCATTACTGATTCCATGTTGTTGTGATAAGTGTTGTACTAGATATTCATGTTTTTTTGATAGATTCCTTAATCAAATTCCTTCTATTTTGATATGGTATTTGAATATTTAAGGAATCAGTTAAACAGAAAACAAACATTGGTTCTTGAGGCGTAATGTGCAGTCTTGGATTAGAATTTTGTGGATCATGTGATTTTTTCACTATTATACCTTTTGATATACATGAATATAATAACAATCATTGATTTAAATGTATTATAGGCCCCCATGGATTAGAATTCTGCACATTACTGTTTGTTTCAGTGTTTTGATTGGGTTATGGAGGATTTTTTGAGTATTACTATCAAGTAAAACCTAGAAGACATGGTCTGTAATAATAAATACATGGAATGTATACCTTTTAATGGGATGGAACAACATTTCATATGTACACGTACTGTACTATATGTACACACTGTGTAATCCCGAACCATGTGACTAGGTGGGTGGACAGAGACACAGGGTTGGGAAATGATTGGTGGTGCTCATCGTGTACTTGGAGTACCCATTGTGCAGTAAGGATAGTGTATCCAGTCATGTGAAAAACCACATAGGTGGATGAAACATAGGTTGTACATAACATGTTCTTTTATTACACACAATGTATATATGACTATGTCACCGACCATGAGACTAATGACATAGATGGTTAGGACAAAAAGTATCATGGTGTGTCCCGTTAGCATACGCAATGTAGAGTTACCCAGGTTGGTGTTTTGTGTATTGTTGTGTGGTGGAACTCAGGAAGGGGAAAAATGATTCAACTACATTTATTGTATCAAAAAAACATGTCGTGTGTAAGAGTGTAACATGACTTGGATTGGAAAAACTACATGCCCATGTGAACACGTAATGGGGACACACCAAATAAAGGTCATAAACACTGTATATCCATGTTTTCATAAAACATTAGTACATTCTTTCTACTATTTTTTTCATAAACATCTGAGTTTTATTCCATGCTAATCATAAACAATGTTTTGAACATGTCCTTTCAAAATCATGCCACTGATATGTACTCCAGTTGTGCACCAAATACAGGGCAATGATCAAACACTAGACATGGTATATTTAGTACTACCAACATATCCTCTCATTTTCCTATCTTGGTACCATCCGTCATTCCAGATACGGGTGTCAATTAATAGTTTTGAGAAGGATTTATATTGTTTATAAAGCCATTCGAAGGAGTTCCACATCATTCCCAGTGTATGGAAAAATTGATCTGGTTTTTTCAATAGCAACATCCTTCAACATTCTCAGGGGATGGAGGGCCTCAGGTTAGATAATCATGGATAAAATCCATGATAACTATCATGGAGAATCTAGAGATGCCATCAGAGAGGAGGGTGAAGCTCTCTATGTACATGATTTGGGATTCTTCCATGAGATTGTGGGATGTGATTTGACAGGCAGAACGCCATGATGTTATGGATTTGGATGGGTTATAGAGTACCTTTTATGAATAAATTTACTTTGAGACATTTTAGGCCAATTGAACCCAATAGTTCATGAGTTTGGAGGAGGGTAATCTATCAGTCATTGAGTATTATACTCTCTAAACAGAGCTAAAACACATTGACCCCATTCTATGGGTTGATGAGATTTTTCTAGTGAGGATGTTTGAGGATGGTTTTGAGAATTACATCTGAGGTCAGGTGAAAATACTTAGTTTGACTTCCATATCATTGATAGTCAACCGATAACTGATCGATGAGTGAAATATGATGGATTTAGGAGCTGTTTTCCTAGGCGGTTCAACATATAGATTTACAACCCTTCCGAATGATATCAGGAAGTGCCTCCTGAAGACTACACATCAAGATCTGAGTAGTCAGGATACACCTTCAGGGAGCCAGGTTATATGCTACCAGTGTGGGAAGTCTGGAATATGAGGCCACATTGCCCAATAGACCAAGTCAGGTGCTGATCTATTGGAAATAAAAGACATCTTTAGCATTTATGTTAGTTTTTTCTCACCATCAGCTAGTGACAGAGGGTCTTCAATTACTCTTCGTTCAGGAGAGAGACCACCATTTTGACATTAGTATGGGAACTAGAGTTCATTCAGCCATTTTGGAAGAGGTGGATGTCATGGAGATGGTAGCTAGTCAATAGGCATTCAGCATCAACAGGGTGAATCTGCTCAGGGTTGTCAGAAAGAGTTGCTAGGCCATGGTACTGGTCGGATATTTGTACTGGAGTAGACCTAGAAAGAGCAGGATCCCATACCCTCTATATTAATATGTACGATCCTAGTTGCCTCATTTTTAGTTTCTTTATGTTTCGATATTTTGGATTCACATAGTTTCGTATAATTTTTTATTGTGGAGTTCCTTGGTATCAATATCATTACTTTTACTAATATCATTATTCTAGATAACTCGTTGGGGACTAGAAAGGAGATATAACATTAGTGCAAGGAGTTCTCTCATGATGATGGTGGGTGACACTTATTATGGCACCTCTATGTCATAGATATGACTTTATATGTTGGCATTCATAGAATGGACTAGTTGATCCCCTACTAGACTATTTTTTACTACTATCGTCATAGGGATAGAATCAAATCTCCAATGGGAATTTTGTTTCTACAGAAGGGAAACTAGGATGTCACAAAGTGAAGAGCGGTACCTATGCATTACTGGTTGAGAGGTGTTATAATGATGATTCCTAGTATTCATCTAGATGATGAGGGGCTTCATTGTTGAAATTTACTCCATTAGTGTATCCTTTCAGTGATGTTTTTCCAGAAGAGGTTTTAGGCTTTCCTCTATAGCGAGAGGTAGATTTATCTTTCGATCATGTTATTGGAGAAGAACTGTTATCCACTCTTCATTATTGGATGGCTACACTAGAGTTAAAGGATATCAAGAAGTAGTTGGATGAGTTTCTAGCAATGGGTGTCATCTGACCCTGTACTCCACCATGGGGTTTCCCTATCCTATATCATAGAAGGGAGATGGTACCATCAAACATTGTGTGGATTATTATAAGCCGAACCAGTTTACATTCAATAACTAATAACCCTTATTGAGGATTGATGATCTCTTTTATCACCTTTTAGGAGCCTGGGTGTTCATGAAGATTTACTGGAGAATCGATTATCATCAGTTTTGCATTAGACCATATGATATATCACTTACAGCCTTTCAGATTTGGTATGTTCAATATGAGTATTCGGTCATGCTATTAGGTCTAACGAACACGACTGTAGTATCTATGGAAATGATAATCCTAATGTTCCATCCATACATGGATTCAATTATGGTGGTTCTCATCGACGATGTCTTGCTGTACACTTACACTCAATACGACCATGCTACCCATATTGAGGTCATTTTCAGTACATTAAGAGAGAATCTGCTGTTTGGTAAGATATGGATAGACCAGATATATTTCTTGGGACATGTTATCTCAGAGATAGGAGTACCTATAGACCCAGAGACAGTGAGAGTATTAGTTTCCTAGGAGAATTTTGAGAAACTATTTAAGGTTCAATGTTTCCTATTGTTGGATGGTTTCTGCATATGTTTCATCCAAGAATTTTCACACTTATCAGAGCTATTAATAGGACTAACCTTGAAGGGTGTTATGTACATGTGGATAGTTTACTATGATTCAATATTTCAAGAGTTGATATGGAGGTTGACTTTTCCAATGATACTAGTTTTTACATAGCAATGAATGAATTATAGAGTATACTGTGATGTATTAGATATCGGTCTGTGTGAAATTATTATGTAGGGGGTAGGAGTCATTGCATACGGGTCCTGGAAGATGAGGCCACATGAGAGTAATTACCAAACACATGATCTCTATCTAGATTTTGTTGTATTAAATCCAGGCTATTGGAGACATTTTCTCATGGGATAACATTTTTTTTCCCACCTATAACAAAAGTCTCAATTATATCTTCATTAAGAATTATCTAAATTTGAGACAGTAAAGGTGGGTTGAGTACCATCAGTACTTTCAGTTTTAGTTTTCCTACAATCCTATGAAAGGCAACACAGTGGTTGTGGTATTGAATAGGAGGCCTCATATAAAAGTAGTTTAGGAGGCCAGAAGTGAGTATATTTTTATGGATATGTTCTCTGATACGAATTTTGAGGTGCATAAAAGATTTGGTAATACATGTCATTATTCTATAGCTACTACATATACTGTACTTGAGCGACTGCGAAATGAGGCATCTATCAAATTCTAAAGGGATAATTCTGTGGGAGAGTGTGTCACTATACCACCCCATTCCTAGATTGACTCTTGGACCAAATGATATCATACGCTTCAATGGATGTTATTTGGTGTTAGCAGCCATACACGAGGAGATTCTGAATGATTTTCATTCTTATGTTTGGGTAGCTTATTCTTGTGTCAAAAATAAGTATCGATATCTACATCCTAAATATTGGTTGCTAGGTTTGAAGAGATATGTCTATAGTTATTTCTTGAGTTGATCCCCATTATAGAAGGTGAAGGTGGATCATCAATGACCAGTAGGGATTTGGAACTAGTTTCTCATTCATGAGTGGATGTGGAAAGTTGTCATGATTGAATTTGTGCAAGGTTTTCCGATGATGCCTCAAGTGAACAAGGTAGTTTGGGTTATCATTTACTGACTCATGAAGGTTACACACTTCTTAACAATCATGGATAACTTAACTTCTTATAAGATTGGAATGTTGGGAATCTTAGAGATTGTATTCTTGCCTGGGGTTAAACACACTATCGAATTAGATAGGGAATCCTATTTTACATTATTGGTCTAGCAGTGACTATAGAGGGATTTTGGTATATTGTTACTTATGAGTACACCTTTCCATCCCCAGACAGATATCCATCCAAGCTTATTATTCAGCTGCTGGAGGACATTCTACAAGCATGTGTACAATATTTTGGAGGTTCTTGAGAGAAGCACAAAACCATGGTGGAGTTTTCCTATAATAAATATTTTCAAGAAGCTATACCAATTGAACTATACGAGGAATTTCATGGTAGTCCTTGATAATCCCTCTTATGTTGGCTGGAAGCACGAGAGGTAGCTTTTCATGCACCATGTTTTTCCATGATACCACAGATCAGATAGAGTTTATTCGGAAGAGTATGTCTTCTATAAAAACATTACAAAAGCCTTATGAAGATTGATGGATATGACCTCTAGTGTATGAGGATACATATCAGGTTTTCCTAAGTGTAATGGCGAGGATGGGACATATGAGGATTAGGAGACATGTAATGCTTTCACAGAGATATGTCATTCTGTTTGAGGTATTGGGGAGATACATGCCAAAATCCTATTTCGTGATGTTACCATGGAGGTACCAATCCATGAACGACATCTTCATCATTTCCCATATACAATGCTACTTCAAAAACCCTCTCATGTTTTACAACCTGAGGATGTTATGTTAGAGCTAGAAACATTGTTCAAGGAGCATCATATCCTGATTATTGATCGCAGTGAGAAGGTTATATGTAGCTTGTCTATTCCTATGGTATGGGTGTTATGGAATCATGAGAAAGTACAGGATGAGACTTGGGAGTGCGTTATCGATATACGACCATAGTGGAAAGAGATATTTGAGGCTTATTCACTAGTGCCTCCTCTTTAGGGAAACTGGTGGGTGAATTTCATTAAGTTGGAAGTTTTTAATAACCATGGTCTTCATTTTATGTATGGATCTTGATTTATGGTGTTTTTTTTTGAATGTGGGTTGTTTCTTTAAATTTAAGGAGTACATGTCTTTTACATATGATAACATGTCGTGTACCTGGATGAAGAGTGTAGTCGTGTACTAGGCGTGAAACAGTCGTGTACATAGTCATGTGAGGTGACATGGAGACTGACTAATGCAAGGACTGATAAAAGACTATACAAATAATGTACCCTCAGGTAATACACCGTGTATTTTAATTTTTAATTATTACATTGTTCCAAGGTCACATCTAATCGAATGTAATGTCTTCTTTTGAAACTGTCTTGTCCAGGATCGACGAATATCACATATTCTATTATGATCCCCCAATCAACCATTTGTGCTCTGAATCAATCTATATATGTTGTGTTAGAATCACATCGGTGTGTTATTCCATCTTCTACAGACTGATAACATGATTCCATATCCTTTTCGAGATATCCATGAGAGTAAATTGCTGAAATTTAAGTAGATCTACTATCTTATAGGTTGATTTAGAGGCTAATGTTATACTATATCGACTGTAATACCTCAAGGTAGGTGATTTGTGGCTTTATATAGATTTCCTATGAATTGTATGTGATTAATTTGCTGAATACTCTAGTTTAGGGTATTGCGTGTTTATGGAATTTAACCATATTACTTCATGTTATGACTTATTTTCCTAAGCATGGGATTTTTATTTTAAATATTGTTATTTACCTTTCTATAGATTTGGTTTACCATGATAGATTTTATATTAGTTGTTGGGTCTAGAATTTCCACTTAGGCATCATTGACATTCATTCCTAGTGTTGTAAGGATAATGTGATAGTATCTGACATGCTTGTGTTATGCCTTGTTGACATTTAGTGTTGTATTATTTGTGATTTTCTTTAGCTATTACTTATATTTTGTGCATGATTTATGTACATAGGGTTGTGGTAACCAGGTGTAGTGAGATCATTAGGGGAATTAATGTTAAAGGATTCCCCAGAGTGTCTCTTATAATATTCATGCTACGAGGCCATAAGGGGGATTAACGTTGAGATCTCACTACAAGTGTCGATTGTTATCATTACAAGACCAAAAGGTGGAATTAACATTGAGTTCTTTCACAAAGCGTCTATAATTTATCGTTAAAATAATATCAGGGGAATTGATGGTGAGTTCTTCCTCATAGAGTATTTGTTTTCATGAAACCAAAGGAGTCAGACTGTGTGAGCTATCATAGTGGGTCTTTATATATTTATTTGTTAAATGATAAGTTGAACCAAATGGGTTGGTATTTGAGAACATTTCCATAGGGTTAATTTTAAATGATTGGTTTAATAATTAATAAATGTTGATGAATGTATTTGAAACTTTACAAATTATAAATTTTTAGTACATCCTTGTTTATTACAATATTTTTAATATTTTCATTTTATATATATTAATTTATATTTATTAACATATATTAATTTTTGGACTATAGGGATTTATCTCACACCCTGTTTGGGTAATTCTTTTTTGTCCTAAAAGATTATATTTTTATAGGTATTGATAAGGGAAATCACCCTTCAACATCAGGAACACGACTTCTTTGGAGATGGGAAGTATGGGACCAAGATGAGTATTTTGATGTTGTTGGAGTTTACTTATTTTTCATTTTACATTGTTTTATTACTATGTTCAATCATTATAAATTTTTTACGACATTCATAGATACTTGTAACATGCATCATTATTTACATGGATATGTTGCAAGTTATTTATATACTTTTAGTCTTCAACTATTAACTTATTTTATGGCATTACTACTTTTGATACTATTATACTTTTTTTTCGCAGTGTCACTCATCCCATGAGGGAATATTTTCCCAACTATCACACCCAAGGTTGTCACTACTAATTGGAAGCCTCTAGCATTCAGGTAAATGTGTTTGAGGCTATGTGACCAACCAAGTATGGGGATCCATTGTGAACAACCAAGAACTGGGTTGTGATAATAGGTTCTAGGAAATTACTTCAAAATTGTGTTCTGCATAGTGTCTCTCTATGTGGATTGATCCCCCTATTGAGTACTACAAAATTATGTAGATGGAACCTGAAGCAGCATGGAAGAGCGCATTTATATCTACGTACCACTGTGATGTGCATCGGTAGATCTCCCACCCAACCCCGTATGGGAAAAATGTACATGGGATGGGGGCGTCTTTGGTTGCCCTTACATCTGGCTCCAATATCGCCCCTAAACTACCATCAAGTCCATTATACCCTCTCCTCTAATGAATCTCCTAACATCATGCCAATACCTCCTCTAAAGCCACCGAACCTGTATAGTAAGATCATCGAGGGCATCAGTGTGCCCCTTTGAGTATACATAGACATGGTAAGCAGAGTCATATGAGATACCACCAAATTATCATAGAATACATGGATTTTTTATGTCTATATTCTCATGGTAACATTGATTCCAACCATGAGATACATAGAGGTGACATTCAGACCCTTTCCTAGAATGTGTTCTAGGTAACTCCAATTATGGTAAGTCCCTAAATTTCTAAGGTCCTAGCCACATGACCCCTGATGTCCTCCCACATTGAAGGTTTCATTTCTCTTCACCCTCACCCACCGTCGCCCATGCCTCTTCAACCATAGGCCTGCAATATCCCATCTGTAGTAGAGAAGGATTGTAGTTGGTTGAATTACTAAGATCATATTTTTTCATACACCAAGTATGAATCATGTGGGATTTTATATATATAATGATTACAATAAACACACAACCAACACAATATTAATTATAAGAACATTGATTCCTGGTGAAAACAAAATATGCAGGACTCCATTTTGGAGGCCCAGTCTCAAAAGGGGTTGTCACCCAAAAGGGTTAACCCCATCATGTCCTCTCAAATGAGAATCTTCCATGCCTAATCCCCAACCCATCAGAACATCTATAACTCTGATTCCAGGTCAAAATGAGATATATAGGATCCCTACTTGAAGGCCCATGTTCAATAGAGGTATTATCCCAATAGGGTTCACCCAATCATGTCCTCTCAAATGGGAATCTCTCAAGAGTAATCCCCAGCCCGATCTGAACATTGAGAAATCTGATTCCTTGTCAACCCATGATATGTTGGATGTCTGTTTGAAGTAACAAGATCCAAAGGGGGTGTCTCCAAAAATAGTTTGACATATCATGTTCTCTCAAATTGGCATCATCCACCCGTAATCCCCAATCCACCGGAATTACGCGAGCTCTGATTCATCTCTTGATGATATATTGGATGCCCATATTATGGGATTGATTCCAATATGATGTAACCTTTCATCTCTGCTGGATGAAGATAGACTCTAGAGTGCCTTATTTCATGGATTATGTTAGAATTTCGACTTTATAATAATACTTGTGTCTTACTATGATGATTTTTTGAACTAGGGTTATCTCATAGATACACACATAGAGAACAGACTAAGGATTCATGATGATAAGAACACGTCATAAATCTAAAAGAGTGTTAAGAAATATGAAATAATACCCCCCAAAAGGGTGAGATGATACGGAAATCCCATCCTCTTAACCAATGGAGTCCTTATGTGTCATCCTAATTCCCCAACCCTAGTTACCCAAAGTAAATGCATTATTAAATAACAATGGAATGATCATAAGGAAATTATTTATCAAAAGGCCGATCACTTTAGTATTTTTGGAAACAAGATTCATACATAAGTTCATCTTTACAACTTGAAGATAAATACAACACACATATTTTTCATTAGAAACATCAAAGACTCCTAGATTTTGCTTAAGAGACACTCTTAACCAACTTCTTCATATCCTGGGAAAATGAAACATTAGAAAGGGGTGATCTCAAACGCTCACTAAGGGTAAGCAATATAGTGGAAAATGAAATAATTATTAAGCATGGTGAATAATTGAAACCAGATGACTTTACAAATAATAAACATGAAAAATTTTATGACCGGAATGTAAGTTGAGTAAATAATGCCAAAATAAAACATAATCATGGGTATTCTACTAGCCGAATGACTACATAACCATCAATATTATTTTCATAATGAGAGAATGTATAATGCCATGCATTCTGAAACATTTTTTCAAGGCCTCTACCAAGACGTCTAAAAATGATTAATGTCTCAGCCAAAACTATATATAAAATTTGGAATGGACTCATCCAATTTAACATCTAGTTGTCTCATTAGACCTATCGATTAATCAAGAAGCAATCATGGGCTCCACCTGTCACATACTATGTCCAGTACATTCCTCATATGAAAAGTTTTAAACATATCATAAATATTCATAATAAAACTAGCATACAAAATGTCAATACTTTAACCATAAAAATGAATGGTATAAAAATAAAACATCCACAGTCGAACATATCACAAAACCTATAATACAATATGGATGTTTTGTATTATAATAAATAAACTTAAAATAAACTTAAAATCCATCACATGATGTTGACATAGATGGAATTAAAACCCTTTTAAGAGAAATATATATTTCTATTTTTAAATAATTTATGAGTCACATAATTATAAAGAAAACATATAATTTGAAAATATTCATATAATCTTATAAGGGAAGCTTTGATGATGTTATAATGGCAGAAAATATCCGCACCCGTCGTATAATTTAAAAAATAAATCTTACCAAAAAATTGTCAAAAAGGACAAAAAGTACATTGTTTCGAAAATGACGGAAAAATTCCCTTCAAAACACATAAGGGTATAAATGAATTTAACCCATTATTTGTAAGTAGTAAATATGTTTTGAAATAAATTTTTGAGAAACATGGATGTGGACTATAAAGAGGTCCTAGAAGATATTTACATATAAACTTTCTAAGATAATGAATAGATTTTAGAATTAACCCTTACCATGTAATCTTCCTTTGTCGAGGGTAGGTTAAACTTCTGTATAATGTTGAAATAATTGTTATAAAATTATACATGAATCATATACATTAATATGATATCATATATTATCTTTAAACATTTCATTGTTAATAATATCGTAGTATTATTGTCATTTCAGGTGTTAACGAATTCGTTTTCCTTTATATTCTTTGTTATGTGAGTCGTATTTTTATATATAGGGTGTATATTATTCATATTCAGAATGATTTAATATCTTTAAAAATTATTTTTAATCATAAAATAATAATTATTCTTGAATGGATATGATGGGGAATGAATCTCATCACGTTCATGGAGACGGTAATCCGTACGTACGCACGAGCGACAATATCATTATTTTGATAATAAAATAATATATAATTGAATGTTATATCATATTTACATAATCATTAACATGTTATATTTATTATTTTCATCATTAAACATCATTATTATACCCATCCAAATAATAATGAATTTAATAACAATTACACAATGACAGGGAGAAGGTAACCCGTACGTTCGCACGAATGGTGACATGTCATTAAAAGGATGGATATAATAAAGAGTTTAGTTGTACCATATTTATAATTACAACACAATATATAGAATATACTGGAGTTTTTATTTTAGGATGGAAATAACAAATAAAGAGTAAGTGGAAGAATAAAAGAACTTGAAAGATGGTTGTGAAATTATAACCTCTTCTTCAGGTTCTTCCTTTTGATTTGTTCAAAATGGCATCTTAAGTAGTATTTATGACTAATGGAAGGCATATAGAATGATGTGAGGGTAGTTGAGAGGATATTTGGGCAGGGCTTGACAGATCCAAAAGGCGTTCATGGTGTGAAATAGAGAGAAGGGGACGCCCTTTTATAAGAGGGTTGAGGGGAACCTTATGAATGGTTATAAATATTATTTTATAATAAACCATTATCATTTTTTAATGGCTAAAAATTAAATTATTTAAAGGATACAGTTGGGATGGGTCGATAACTACTCAACAAATAAGTTGTCGATAGTTTTGAGTCACTGTATTAAATTTATCTTTTAGATTTAACTCTTAGATAAATAGTTTGATAGTTACCATGACTACTCGTATTTTTTTATTATATGGTTATTAAATTTAATATATACATCGAAGAAAACCCCAAGTGATTATTTAATGATACAACTATAATTATATAAGTCATTTGGGTAAACCTTATATTTTTAAATATATTATAACAATTAGTAATATAATATTTGTTTTAAAAACTCAATTATGTTAATTTTGACACTATTTAGTAATTCATTTTTGTTAAAGTCATAAAAACATTATTAATTAGAAAAAAGACACTTAATAAATCTTATCATGTCATATTAACTAATAAAATTCATGGATAGTAAGAAAACATTCAAATTATATTTATTTTAACATTTATATACGAATTATTTGATTATTTCATTAATAAGGAAAATACTGCATCATCATTGTGTCATAATGTCTAAAAATTATAAATAAAATACCATTATATAGGAAATATTTTATCATTATAGTAAATATTTATTTTTGAATATATATCATGTATAACCATATGTAAAATTGTATTACTAAATGATATATGCTTATGTCATTTTTGTATTCACTTTAACATCATTAATATAATGTGTAATTATCACATACAAGTGGCACCGTTGGGAACCAAAATCGACCCAAAGAAGCCCATGGTCAGAAATGTATCATCTAGTATGGATAGAACATTTTTTAGGGTAATGTAGTATTATTAATAAATTATTATTTAACCATTATATACTTGATTTACCCATTAACCGTGGAAAATAAAATATTTACTGAAATAATTATTCAAAATGTCTAAAAAAATTTAACTACTTACACTATTTATACCTCTTGATTCTAAATATGGAATCCATTTTTCTATATTCAAGACACAAAATTGGTGGAAATTAATTTAATATTAATTCAAATTTTCAAAATAAAAATCGTGTTTTAGAGAAATAGTAACTATCAAAAGATTGTTATTTGTTTATGTCCAGTTTAAATGTGAAATTATGTCCAATGAACAACATTGGATTAGTTGGTAAAAATATAATATAATTATACTTTAAAAATAGTCAATTGAATAATTTATCACTATTAATTATTTCGATTGAAAAAGTTTTATATTAAATTTTTGTAATTTTCACTATTTATCAAAATATGAAAGTTATCAAAAAAGAACAAAAAATGCACCCAAATCTAATTTAGATATTATGAATCCAAAAATGATGTCCATTTTTAAAGATAAAATGTATACGATTTCAAAAAGTTGGAATTACTATTCATAATGGCTAGTTAGATTGGTTGTGGTGTGTGTTGGAACTCTATGTTTCTTACAACACATGCTACTGTATTATTCACAGTGATGTTTACCATGAATGTTTGTGCTGTTACATTCTCCCATTTTTCAAATAATTTAGTCATTAAAATTTCTAGAATATTACTGCATAAAAAATACTCGGATTGTTCTTCATCATAAGATTCTCGGGTTCCCAGTTTTCATCTTCCAACTTATTGTTTCTCCATATAACTTTTACGAGACGAGACATCCAGTTTCTCAACACTTGTTCACTGGTATCATGAATCATGACGGGCTCTTCACAATAAGACATATCAGTTTCCAGTTCTACTGCCTCAATGGTTAGTATATGCGTTGGGCCAGACTTCTATTTTCTCAACAGTGATACGTGGAACACATCATGATCTTTCAAGGTATATGGCAACATTGTCAAATGATAAGCTATATCCTCAATTCGATATAGAATTTAAAAAGATCTGATGTACCTAGGACTCAATTTTCCATTCTTACCAAAAAGTATAATACATTTACATGTAGAAACCTTTAAGAAAACATTATCTCCTACCTGAAATTCAAAATACTTATTTCAGTTGTCATCATAGCTCTTTTGCCTATGTTGTGCTTCTTTGACGTGGTTTTGGATTACCATCACCTTTTCTATCATTTCCTCCACCAGTTCTGGGCCTAAGAGTTTTCTTTCACCATCATCATCCCAACAGGTTGGTTTGCGAAATCTCTATCTATATAACTGTAACACCATGAGATTTTATGAGATTTATTATTTTTTATTTCTTTTGATGTCTTCTGTTATACGCTACACTAAGATTAGCTTATACTATAGCAAATACCGTATTAGCTTTATATATACACAACACTATTCTTCGATCATGTTACACACAATTTCATATTCGTTTTGTGGAAATTATTCTACACAATATTATGAATAGAATTTGTTTAATTTTTAAATGAAATAAGTATTTATTATGTTATACATAATAGCAAACAGAGCTTTAACTACACAAAACCTTAATGTGGCTTTCATTACATGCAATCACGACTTTCCTCGATAGCATGTGTAGTACGTAATACTAAGTTTCACTAAACTAGATATTAATATAATATTATTATGAAGTAGTTGTTATGAATATTAATACCAAATTTTTAATATTTTATAAATTTTATCATTCAAAATGGACTTCATTTTTGGATTCTGAATATCAAAATTAGCCTAGGGTGAATTTTGGGTATTTTTCTGAAAATGATCAATTTTTTATGAATGGTGAAAACACTAGGTTACTATTTAGAATCTGACTTTTTATTTAAATAATTATTTATTTTATTTAAATTTATTTTAGGTAAAATTTGATACATAATACCTATATATGTTCAATGTAAATCATTGGAGTCATTTTATAATAATTATAGATATATAAAAATTTTATTGAACTTTTCACCGTCTATTACCCACCTCCTAGGAGAATTTGAAAATATACACAAATAATAATTTTACTACTTATGTGGGTATAATTTCAAAAATCTAACAGACTGAATTAACATCAACGAGTAAAATGTGGTTCAATAAGATAAAAATAATCTTTGGTGTATAGTAACTTTTTACTTTTATATAACACGGTTAAAAGTAAATAGGGTAATTTAATGTAAAAATGATATTATTATTACCCTAACACATGTCCTAATTCTATTGGATAAGTATAATTAGACCAAAAACTAACTTAGTAATATAATATTATCATTTATGTCCACATGGATTAGATTAGGACATTTATTATTATTTAATTCAAAAAAGAGTTAAAAGAGTTAAAATCTATGTTTAATAACTAAAACATATTTAATATAGGGTAATAGATAAGATAAATTAGACGATAAATATTCATTATAAAGATAAAAATATTTTCTACAAAATTTTATTTTATTTATAATTTTAATACATTAATTAAGTTAATTTATTTATGAGACAATGACGATGTAGTAATTACCTTATTAATGAAATATTAACATAATTGTTGTTATAAATATCCAAATAAATGTAATTTGAGACTTTTTTAAAATTTAGATAATTTTTTATGTTAATATGAAATGTTAGTACTGATTTAATTAACATTGTTTTTACTAATTATTCTGTTACAAGTTTCACAAAAATCAATTACCAAATAGTGTCAAAATTGACATAAAATAGTTTCGAAAACAAATATTATATTATTAATTGTTATTATATTCCTAAAAATCAAAGTCTCGGCCAAAGGACTTTGATAAACTTATATATATTAATAATGAACCAATTATGTACGTTTTTCTTATTATACAAACTTTATTAACCATATAGTGTAAGAAAACAAGAAGTCATGGTAAAAGATAAATTATTTAACTTACATATAAATCTAAATAATAAGGTTAAAATAGTAACAAAAAATTGTCTAAAATCTATTGGTTGATAGTAATTAGACCAATACCCACTTAAGCTTCGAAATAAATCAATTTGATGATATTATAAACCGAATATTACTTTATTATAAAATAATATTTTAAATTTTTCCTAAGGTTCCCATCTCCTCCCTTATAAAATGGCACCACTTTCCTCTTCTCTTTACACAATTTTTAGCCTTAATGCTCGTCCAAATCCATCCAATTTAACTTATAAAATTCCATAGAAACATTATATATGTTCTGGTCTCCTCCAATGTCCAAATCTAGTGCCATAAGAGGTGGCTAAGAAGAGGCGCGTCAAAGAAGAGGTAATATCATTTAACAATTCATTCAAAATTATTTCTTCTTCTACTTCTTCTTATTTATTTTTTTCATCATAAATTAATAACATCACTATTAGTAATATAATAATATGTTATTGTAAATATGAAACAACCCTATTTCATCTTCAATCCATCCTACGAAAAACAAAATCACTACACATTCGTACGTACGGAATACTGTCTCCACGCTGTGGTGTAATCTGTTTTCCACCACCACCTTACATGGATGGGTATAATGGTGTAAATAAATAACTATATATGATTATTTTAAAGTGATATTTATTCTGAAATATTATTCATACACTTCAATGAAATTCTACAATCATGGGAATGATATCGTTGATCATGCGTACGTACGGACTATCGTCTCTATGAACACGATGAGATTACTTTTCATTGATTAACCATTCAAGTATGATTATAAAGTATATATAATAAATAATTATGAGTGATATTACATAATAATTATACTGGATTTATGTACATATAATTTTCATTTACATAATTATTTTTAAAACAATAAGGAACTGAAAACAGCGTTCATGCTTACGTACGGCCTACTGTCTCCATGAATGGTGTATTTCATTCCATTTATCGATATATTATATATTTATATTTATATGGTGAATATAAATTTTATATAAATCATATTTTACATGCGGTAATTATGTAAATCAGGATATAATTAATATTATCATGAACAACATGTCAAAACACATAAGATAAATGAAATGATTTTATCCAAAACACTGCTTTAACAAGGAATTTACAAAAGAACAGATAATATAAACTCATAAGTGAACCATATATGATAAAATAAAAATGAATATGATTTTGTGATAAGTCTATGACATTATTTAAATCATTATACAGGTGGTTCAGATACATATGAAGCATATCAGTAATAAGGTAAGGGATAACTTTTCCAATCTCGTTCTTATCCAAGATTGTTTATTTGTAAGTATTTACTGGGGTTATATTTATCATCCATATCATTATTTTCTAAAAATGGTTTCATGTATTTATAAAGTCCTTTTTACCCATGTTTTACTTTTAATACATGGTGTGTATGGAATTTTTCTTTTTTCACCATATGAGTTACTTTTTTTACTTTTCCGACAAAATTACGAGGAGAATATTTTTTATAACTTATATGGAATGAACATATTTTTATGGTTTTATAACACCTTATTTTTATGAAGTATACTCTACAATATTTCATTACTATTTTCAACAAAATCCTTTTCTTATAAAATTGCGTGGCATTTTGTGAAAATAAAATGATTTTGAAGAAAAATGAATATTTTTCTCAAGAATTAATTTCAAGTGTTTTATCAAAACCATTTGTCATATGAGATGACATTATTTTCATATGAGCATGTTTCAAGTATAATGTATCAATGATATACACGGTTTCAATTTTCATATGATGAAATGATATCCATTTGTTTTATATAGATTATGTTATGATGGGATCATGTTTATGAAAACCATTTTTATTCTTTGGTTTATGATGAATGATTTATGTTGTGGAACACATAAGAACGATTTCATTATGAGATAGTTGGTACCTATATCTCCCTCCAATGCATTGGAGAAATATTTATATCTCATGAGATAGACATGGCTGGAATGGTAAGTTAATCCATTTCAAGGATATAGGGCTAGAACGAGGAGTGAACTAGATTCAGAAATGGACTTCTTCCACTAAGATGGTCTTGGAAGCAATGCCATGGATAATATGGAAATCATAACATGTTCTTAATGTTTTTCCATAATTACATGTTTTATTCCCATTCTTCCATGATTTATGTTCTTTTATGATATATTCCTTACATACTTCAAAGTTTTATGTCTTTACTCAAGATTTTGATGTTTAAATTTTATGTTCATGTTTTTGTTTTCATTCAAATGTTTACAGATTGTTTTATGTTGTCTATGTTTACCCTTAATAAGCATTTGAGCTAACCCTTTTTATTTTTTATTTTCCTAAGGATATAAAGAATGTTTTTAGGTAAGAAAACAAAAGGGGAAATATTCTAACAGTCTTCATGATAATGCGCAAGTTATTTTCATGATCTTCATATCTTTTGGAGTATACCAAGATTTCATCAATAAATAATACCACAAAAGCATCGAGATCATCCTTGAAAACTCTATTCATTAGATCCATGAATACAAAGGGAACATTAGTCAATACAAAAGGAATTACTCTAAACTCGTAATGTTCGTACCTCGTTCAGAATATTGTCTTCAGAATGTCGTCCTTCCTTACACTGAACTGATGATATTCAGATCGAAGGTCAATCGTTGAAAAGTATTGAGATCCATGAATTTGGCCTAATAAATAATTAATGCGAGATAGGGTATAATTGTTCTTTATTGTTATGGTATTGATCTACCTGTATTCGATGCACCACTGCACAGATACATCTTTCTTCTTCAAAAAAAGAACAGGGGCTCTCCATTGGGAATCACTAGGTAGAATAAATTCATTATTACTCAATTCATCTAGTTTTTTCATTAGTTCCACTAGTTCCACAGATTCCATTCTATAAGGGGTCTTCAATATAGGTCTTTCTCTAGGAATTAAATCAATGGAAAACTCAATTTCTCATTTAGGAGGATGTCCAGGTAAATCATCAGGAAACACATGAACATATTCTTTCAAAATAGTTACATCATCTATTTGAACATCACTTTCCTCACCCACAGTTATTTCAATCTATTCCTCCCCAATAATAGAATTTTGTTGAGCTAATGGGGATGGATCTAGATAAGTATCATGTGTTGATGATTCTGAAATAATGAAAAGATGTTCTTTATCCCCATCATAAAATATTGTAACCTACTCCTTCTTGTAATAAATTTTCACATCCTGGTCCAAAATCCAATACATAACAAGTATTATATCAAATTCAATCATTGGTATGACGATGAGATCAACAGATAGAGAAACATTATGAGCTCTAGTAGGGACCAATTCAAATAACTTTGTTTCAAGGATAATTCTCTTAAGAGTTTTGATAGACAAACTCCTTGTTAAATCAAATTGGAAATATCTAATTTTCATAGAAAACAAGGAAGATATGAAACATTGTGATGATATACAATCAAATATTGCATTTTCTAAACATGAAAAAACTATTAAATTACCTTCCTCTATGTCTGTCAGAGATTCAACCTCAGTAGTAGTTATCGCATAAGCTTGGTCTTGATCCCTTGGCCTTTTATGAGGTATGTTTCCCTTACACATATTAAATTCATTTTCATAATGTCTCATATCCCTATAATTGTAGCATTGAACATTGGTAGTGTCCTTCATTCCCTTACAATCTCCAGCAATATGGACTTTTTGTCCACATTTGTAGAATACTCCTTTTTCTTTTAGATAGGAACCAGGGTGCTTCCTTCCGTAATTATCATAGTGTGGGAATTCAATTCATACCTTCTTCCATATTTCTTTATTTCCTTTCCCATAGTGTTCAGTAGATCTATTTATTTTTTTATTTGATTTGAAGTCATAAGACAGAGTTAATTCAGTTTCTGTCATAACAGCACTTGAGACAATATCTTCATATGATGAGAAGGATTGTGATACTAATGCTTAATAGAGAAATTGTTTTAACCCATCAAAGAAACGATCAGTGTTACCACATGGGTTACTTATATAATCTACTTCATGCTTTGATAAAAATTTAAATTTAGCTTCTTACTTTGTGACATTCTCATCCTCTTTTTTCCTTAGACTCATAAATTGTATTTCTATATCCACTCGGTGGTCATGATGAAAGTATTTTTATATAAAAATTCTTTAATCTCCCTCCAGTCCATATGTGATACATCCTCGTCATCATTTGTGTTTTGAATCAACAACCACCATTGATCAGCATCTCCTGTGAGGTGGTAAAATTCCATGTCAACATTTCCCCTTTCGCTACTCCCCAATTCATGGAATATTTTCTCCAAGGAATTTATAATTTTCTCAGCCACTAATGGATTTATACTCCCATTGAATATCAGTGGTTGTTTCCTCATGAAGAGATCTAAAATTAATCCTCCATGATGTGGATCAGGGTGCTCCATACATGTAAGGTTATTATTCATAATCTGAATGAGTTGTCCCTGTATGGTGATAAGATTATCAACACCAGTTGTATCACCAGCTCCACTATAATTATCTTGAAAAAGTGGGAAAACCTTACTTGGTGTGTGTGCATTTATACAGTTTACATTCTTTCTACTATGATCCATTTTAAAAAAATGGCATACAATAGATTAGTTTATAAATCGTAATACATAAATCCATACTCGTAAAAAACATAACATGAATTGAAAAGTCTATCGATATAATCCATAATCATAAAAAAATTGTTTTCTTTGAGGTTTTATGTACTCTTAAACCCTTCATAATGGTTTATAAAGAAAATAAGAATTATACTAAGCATATCCCCGGGGTGTGTAGTAACCAAGAGTGCAACAATGCACGTTGTTGTGAACAAGTTCCCTTCGAGTCGAACTCAAAGCTATGTTTTTGGGTTTTACATCAAGGTACATCTATTTTAGAGCCTCCTCTACCTACTCCTATCCATGCATGGATGTATTTCATGGAAAACTCACAAAATCACTACAATACCAAATTTATAGGATGTTCTTCTATACTAATCCTCAATGTCTATCTTAGGGTTATGTTCTCTAATTAGAGTTTATCTAAATCTAGTTTCAAAGGTTTGTACTAACCATCATTTGATACCAACTATAATTCCCTGACACTAGTTACACATAGTCGGTGCATTATTACATAACATTGGCATGATCCCAATGAAATCATGTCTCGAAAGACTGATCAGTTTAGTATTACTGAAAAAAAGATTCATATATAAGATGAACTTTACAGCTCGAAGATAAATACATCAAGAATATATTTAATTAGAAATATCAAAGCTCCTACATTATTCCTAAATTTCACTCAAAACTATCTTATTCATATCCTAGAAAAATGAAACATAAGAAAGGGGTGAGTTGAAACGCTCAGTAAGGGTAAGCAATACAGTGGAAAATGACCTAAATATTAAGCATGGTGAATAATTGAAACCACATGCCCTTACCAATAATAAACATGAATAATTCTATAGAAGGCATATGAGTTGAGTAAATAAGGCCATAATAAAACATAATCATGTGTATTCTATAAGTTGAATGAGAACATGAACGATCAATATTATTTTCATAATGAGGGAATTTATAATGTTAGACATTCTGAAACATTTTTTCAAGGCCTCGACCAAGACAGCTAAAAATTATTAAGGCCTCGGCCAAAACCATATATCAAATTGGAAAAGGCCTTGGCCAATTCTGCATCCAGTTGTCTAATGAGACCTACCGATTCATCGGGGAGCTATAGCGGGCTACACCTGTCACATACTAAGTCAAATACTTTCGTCATATCAGAACTTCAAAACATATCATAAGCATTCATATTAAAACTAGCATACAAAATGTCAATAATTTAACCATAAATTATGAATTGTATAAAAATAGAATATCAACATTCAAACATATCAAAAAACCTTCAATACAATATGGATGATTTGTTTCATAATAAATCAATATCAAATAAACATAAAATCCATCAAAGGATGTTGACATAGATGGACTCAAAAGCCTTTTTAGAGAAATATCTCTTTCTATTTTGAAATAATTTCAGAGTCACATAATCAAAAAGAAATAGTTTATTTTGAAAATATTATTATAAGATTATAAGAGAATCTTTGATGCTGTTATAATGACTGAAAATAGTTTCACCCACCATATAAGATAAAAAAACATTCTTACCTCAAATTTGTAGAAAAAGTCAAAAAGTACCTTGTTTGAAAAATGATAGAAAGATTCATTTCAAAACACATAAGGGTATATTTGACTTTAACCCATTGTCTATTAAAGAGTAAAAAAAATTAAATACATTTTTAAGCAACATGGATGTGGTTGATAAAGATTTCCCAATAGATATATATGTATAAACAACCTTAGATAATGAATAGATTATATAATTAACACTTACCAATTACTTTTCCTTGGTCGAGGGTAGGGTAACCTACTATATAATGGTGAAATTATTTTTATTAAGTTATAAAAAAAATATAAATTAGTATTATATCTTATATGATCTTTTAACATTGCGTTTTTAATAATATCATAGTATTATTGTCATTTCATGTGTTAACTGATTCGTTTTCCTTTATATATTCTATGTTTTGTAAGTCAAATTTGTTATGTATGGGATGTATCGTATTCATATCCAGAATTATTTCTAATCTATAAATATTATTTTTATTCAACAAATATAAATTAGTCTTGAATGGATATGATGGAGAATGAATCTCATTGCGTTTATGGAGATGGTAATCTGTACGTACGCACTAGTGAAAATACCATTCTTTTGATATTAAAATAATATATAATTGGATGGTATGTCGTATATACAGAATAATTAAAATTTTAAATTCATTATTTACATCAATTAAAAATTATTATTATACCCATCCAAATAATAATGTATTGATTAATAATTACACTAGGATGTGGAGATGGTAAGCCGTACATTCACATGTATGGTGACATGTCATTCAAAGGATGGATAAAATAATTAATATTGATGTACAATATTTTTAATAACATAAAAATATATAGAATATACTGAATATATTATTTTATAATGGAAATAACAACTAAATAAGAAGTGGAAGATGAAAAGAACATGAAAGAGGATGGTGAAATTATTACCTCTTCATCAGGTTCTTCCTTTTGATTTGATAAAATGAGATCCTCAATTTGGATTTATGACAAATGGAATGACTCTAGGATGAAATGTGCTAAGTTGAGACGATATTTGGGCTGCTTTTTGTCGACCCAAATGGATATGAATGTGTGAATTATATAGAAGTTGGAGTTCCCTTTTATAAGAGGGGTCAGGTTCACCTTAGGACAAGTTAGAAATATTATTTTATAATAAAATAATTTTCTGTTTCTAATGGCTCAAAAAATGATTATTTAAAGTATAAGACGGGGATGGGTCGAAAGAAACTAATACAATAGGTTTTATATAGTATTGTGTAACAATATTAACTTTATCTTTTAGATTTGACTCTTAGTTAAATAGTTTACATTTACCGTGTCTTTGTGAATTTCTAAATCATATGGTTAATAAACATACCATATACATCCAAGAAAACCCAAAATGGTTCATTAATGATACACTTATCATTATAAAAGTTTTTTGTCTAAACATTGTATTTTTATGAATATTATATCAATTAGTTAAATATTATTTTTTTTAAAACATTTTTCTGTAAATTTTAAAACTATTTAATATTTGATTTTTTAAGGTCATAACAACTTTATTAATTCAAAAAAAATCAATTAATAAATCCTAACATGTCATATTAACCAATAAAATTATTTTATGGCATCAAAACATTCATATTATATTTATTTTAACATTTAGAATACCTACTATTTGATTATTTCATTAATAAGGAAAATACTCCATCATCATTTTTTAATAAATAAATTTAATTATTCAATGTCTAAAAATAATAAATAAAATACCATTATATATTGAATATTTTTATATTTCTAATGAATATTTAAAGTTTTAGACATAAAATGTATAACCCTATGTAAAATTTTTTTACTAAAAGATATATGCTATTGTCAATATTGTATTTACTTTAACATCGTTAATATAAAGTGTCATTATCACTTACATGTGGCTCCATGGGGTCCCACAATCCACCCAAAGATGCCCATGGTTAGACATGTATCATTCAATATTGTTAAGACAAGTTTTAGGGTAATTGAATATTACTATAATATTATTTTTTCACCCTTATTTACTGGATTTACCTTTTAACCATGGTAAATAAAATATTTACCGAAGTAATTATTCAAAATGTATAATAATTAAAGTTACCTATTTACACAATTTGGTCCTATTAATTTTAAATATTGAAAAAAAATTTCTAAATTCAAATCATAGAAGTGGCATAAATTAATTTATAATTTATTCATGTTGTCAAAAAATAGTGTGTTTTTAAGAAATAAATCTATCAAAAGATTGATGCTTTCTTATGTCAAGTTTAAATTTGAAATTTTGACCAATTACCAACATTGGATTAAATGGTAAAAATATAATCTAATAATACATTAAAAATACTCAAATGAAAAATTTATTACTATTAATTATTTCGATTAAAAATTATGTTTTTAATTAAAATTTAGTAAATTTCAATATTCATTAAATTATGAATGTTATCAGAAAAGTACAAAAAATTCACCCTATTCTAATTTCAATATTACGAATCCATAAATGATGTCCATATTGTAAGATAAAAAATATAAATTTTTTAAATGTGTGTATTACTATTCATAACAACTAGTTTGATTCGTTGTGGTGTCTGTTAGAACTCGATGTTACGTACAACAAATGATACTATATTATTCAAATAGAAGTGTATCGTGAAAGCTTGGGGGTGTTACAGTTGTTGTAAAAATCATCATACAAAAAGATCCTTCAATTAGAAAGCATGTCTAGTTATCCTGGATTATAGGCCTGTTGGGTGTTTCTGGATCCCCAAATGGGCCTGCTGGAGACCACCTGAAGAATTTATATCCTATGAGGACGGATAACACACAAACATAAACCCATGAAATCACCCGATTAGACCATTTGACTACGGAACCCCCATTGTAATATAGAATGTATAAACTGTCCAGTCTCTACGAGGTCAATCCAAACCATCCATAATGGATAACGACATAGATTAGGTTGAGAAAAAGTCATTCACCAAACCCACAAACATGCCGCCCCACGGGTTCGAAATAATCACGATATAATTCTCCTAAATCTTAAAAAGTTACTCATCATTAGCAATGTACCTGATCAAAATATATATAACTGACATCATCAAATAGTGAATCACTAACATTATTTCTTTATTTCGTTAAATAATATAATATTTTAGAAAAAATTCATAAAAACCATGTACCACTTCCAAAAAAGATATATAAGAGGACGGATAATCAAAGAAGGTTAGAGATGCTATGAATTTTTTTTGTAAGGTTTATAGAGGAAAAAATGACCTGTAATGTCAACCATAATATCATACCACCAAAATCATCATCTCATGTCATAATAAATCTCCATTTTTCTCAATGATAGTCCCACAATGAACTATGATAGAAAAAAACTAAACCCATTTCAGATTTTAATATGATAAAAAATATCAAAAAATTTATAATATTATCATACAGTAGAGACCTAGTGTAGAATTTCATCCATCTATAAAATGTCTCTCTAATTCTTATGAAATAAATATCATGCTGCTAAAAATACAGATTTGGCTAAGGGAGAGACAATGATGGATAGAAATTGGTGTGAACTATTCATGAATCACCCTATAAAACATCAAGATGAAAAGGTTTTAATATTCCTATTTTTTTACACTTATATATAAATTATATAAAATCATATGATTATACCTTCCTCTTATGACGTATTATATTCCATTCCTCTTCCCAATGTTGCAAGAGATGTTGATATTTAATGTCGAAAGGTATTCCAACTAGTTCATCTATCTAAGATTCAATTAATTTAATGAATATATATAGGTTAGAAACAAATAGTAATTTAATACAAATAATCTCTCCAGAATAATCATATTTCATCATACTAACAAGAATATTCATTACTATGCCAATATCAATATCATGATTAGCGTAGTTTTCTACATGTAGAAATATCATAAGATTTACATTGGATACCACATGATCCTACAACAATATAACGTAATTAAAAACATCCCTAAATTTATCTATATACTCCACATACCCATTACTAGGATAATTTATCATCTAAGTAGGCGTTGATGTCATAATTCTTCTCACCACATCAAAAGATAATTGATGGTTTAAATATTATAATAATTTTACCCCATTCATGGGTGAAGAAATAATGAGTTACATAATCTATATTAAATATATGATGTAAATATGATAGTATCCATCAATAAAATGGAATAAAAATATATTAAATTAATCTATGTGATCCAATAATGAATATGCATCCATCACATTTTCATGGTTGACTACGACATCATGATAAAAAATAACATAAATCAATAAATTCACATAATATATCTATAAATTTTACTTTTAAAGCTATAAATAGTGACAAGGATCCTTATGATTTTAAAATTCAGACACATATGGTGCTCATACTCATTGTCATTCCTCTATTAAATAAAGATATTATTCTAGACACTATGATAAATCAATTAAGATAATCCAACAATTTCCGATTCATTAGTGGCATAAAAATAAAAGGTTTAGTAGTTAGACCAAAATGAATGATAGGTTATTGGTAATGTCAATTCATGCAACTGAGAAACATTTTTACTATATCAAACTCAATGAAACTGTTCAATTGATTTCCAATCCAATGATCTATCATAGAAATTTTTCCCCAATTTTACAAATCAATCATGTCAACCGCATTGAGAAAATATAACTTTATATTAACCTTATCCTAGTTGAAAATTCAATAGTATATACAAAATCAAAATGAATCATAAACCATATTGGAAATGAGAACTATTACTTTAGAGAATTATACACTAAGGATAATAAAAAAATTCTCTATCAGTTAATCTGAATAGATCATGCTCTATATTATCTTCAATGGATCCAAGTGACGGGATGTATCAATATAGACTGTATACTGAACAACAGGTCAATAAAAATTTCTACTTTCCACTATATGTTAAGACCTTTTTAGTTATATGGGAAAATATTATGGATGTCCCAAATAGTAATGTTATGATCACCAACATGAAAATTTTCATTGGGTTCAAATACAAAAGATGATATCAAATTCTTTAGATATATTTGGAATTTTACAACAATAACAAAACCTGAATCCCACTATCCATGACACACCATTGAGAACCTATCTATTGTATATAATGATACATGTTGATAATAACAATAAATGTCAAAATTAAAAGTGATATGAAAATCAATTAGACTGATTCCATAAAATGGATTCTTATTAGTAAACATGAAATCCATGACTAACCCATAACTAATGTCGATAAATAAGACCGTATAAAAAAGATCCCATACTCTTAAATCTTTTTAAGATGAGTTACGTAATTCTTGAAAAATGACACGAGATCTTTGATAATTTTAACACATAAAAAATGGTCAGATAAAAATAACTCAAAGGAATAAATATGGAATAGAAAAGTAACTATATAATATCCCACAAAATTAAATCCTCTAATTTGTTTGGAAAGAAATTAACCTTTACGTAAAAAAATCTTTTAGATGAAGGTGTTTCAGTCATGAGCCATGTTATTGTGTCCCAATGGCATTTTATTATTCAGATTTCATTGTAGTTACCTATAGAGATTAAAATCCATGACAATAAAAATCTATAAAAATAGACTCTTATAATATATATATATATATTACAGCCTAAACAACCATTTTCAATCATTTTAGTCATGGATGATAATTACATTTGTTACTGAACATACAACACTTGTATGAAGACATAGTTACAATGGTATCTAAAACTAATATCGTAGATGAGGAAAACATCTTGGCACCTCCTCTAACACAGATCTGATTCTCATGAAACTTCATCTTCATTCCCTCCACTCATGTGAAGTTGACACTACGAGGTTGAAAATTGAAATATTCCAAATATTTTATGTCACATGCATCACACAAATTATTTAACATTCTATTTTCTCAAAATATATAGAAATATATATTATTAATACCTTAAAAATAATATCTAGTTTCAAACACAGAACTTACATCTACAAATTTAATGGATCAATATTTTCATCCTAAAAAACATGTTCCATAAATAAATAGATTTACTCTTACACCAACCAATCTTTGAAATTCACATAGTGTAGATCCATATAAATTTAATTCATTAGAGATACTAGATAGAACTTTATAATGGGTTTGATTAAAAACCCCTTCCCTCTGAAGCCGACATTCCTATATAACATCATTATTGAAGCCAAAAATCTCGTTATTGTCTCCTAATTTATAAACACAAAGAATATCACCTTGATATTATTAGGTGTATCTAGGATGTTAATTGTCTGATTGATCTTATCCAAATAGTCCTCTACCTCTTGGGGATCATTCTTACCATTAATGGAAGACAGTTTCTCATATATGATTTCTCAAGATTGATCCCATTCACCATCGTATTGTGAATATTCATCAGGAACATCATTCTAGATAAACGATAATTTTTTTCTCGACGACCCAATTTAATGACATCATTGTCTCTTTAAGATTACAACACAATGAGGGATTACCATGATGAGAATACATTGTACCTTCAAAAAGATCCAATGAATGCAGTATTGAGTGGAATAATAATGCAAACAGAAAACATAGATGAATTATTAGATGACCTAAAAACATCAGTTATAAATAGAAATCATATTAAATGAAATAGAGACTATGTTCATTAACTCAAAACTAGATATAAAAATCCAAACGTACATTTGAATCATTATGCTCAGAAAAATAAGAGGTATCAATTTTATAATTGAAACATGTATATTAGGATTTCAAAATCCTATTTCCTATCTAAATACATCCCATCATAGACAATAGACCTTCAATTATACCATATTTTAATGTAAAAACATGGCTGAGCTGTCTATACAGGATCTAAGATGAAATTAAGAAGGAACTAAATGAAATTACTGACCCCCATAGATTATCAATTAGAATTAAGGAATAGAAAAGAAAATAAAAGTAATTAATTATATATGAGGAAGATTAATGGAATATATTTATATACATGATTGATGGAATCATTGAATGAATAACTATGATAAATTTATTCCATAACTGAATAATGATAGGAAATGAGAAAAACCTAAAATTATTTTTAACATAACCCATTGTATAATTCCAAATATAATTGAAACATAACACCAAGATAACTACTCATGTAATAATGTGTGAACCATAACTCCATATCACCACTAGGTACATGTACCTAGATAATGTAATCCTTACACCCTCTCTATGGAACCACATGTTTTCCTACATCCAAATATATATCTATGTATACACACGATACATTTTATGTGTATGGTGTTATCTAAATAGACTCAGCAGGATCCAATAAATTTGTTCCATATCAAATAAAAATAAATAAAATAATAATATTCATATTCTATGAAAACAAATACAATGATAATTGATAATGTTGGTTATATAATTTTTTTTATCGGTAATAAATTTTTATTCAGTTCAATAAAAATCAATACAAAACCATTTCAATGAATAATTTTCAAAATAATTTATCATAGAGAATACGTTTTTTAAAATCCATAATAGTATAAGAAAAATAATCGGTAAATATATCCAAGGACAACAATAGACAAGGATAATTGAATACACATACAAAAATTATGTCTAGGGAACAATCAAGACCTTAAAACAAGGGACTATGGACCATACGAATCCCTTTTGTGTATACTTACTCATAATGTCAATATATTCTTCTAAAATAAAAGATGACAGAGAATAGAAACAACTAAAAAATTAAACCCACTAACAATTAAAATATATGATGTCCCTAATCTAATTCAGTGACTATCATACCTAAACATTCCAATGTGCCTCATTTGTCATATTTATTTTTAAATTTAATAAAAAAATTGAATAGATCTACTTTTATTGAAAAATTATTTGAAAACCCTTTTCTAAATTCATTTAGAACAACAATTTACATTAATAATGAATGTAGAAAACTTAATATAATAACAATATTTTTTTTCATAAATATTAATCATCATAAATTTAGTATAAACCAATTGAAAAAATAAGAGTAATCAAAGTCCATTCAATAATGGATACTAATAGAACCACCAACCACATCCCCCTATGAACTCAACCCACAACATGATTCTCCAACATGAAAAGTAAAGAGAAGATAATGAGGATGTTCCAGATATATATTCAAAAATTATAGAATCAAAATGAATAATATGATATGTCCAAAGGATATTTTAGAACATAAAACCATTCATGAACACACACACTGTCACACAAAAAATATTTCGGTCAGTCTGTAGTAGATTATCAGACAACATATATAGAATAGATCATAATAACATCACCATTTGGTCATAGAATTCACAAAACTGGTTGAATATTATTTTCATAACTAATAGAAATTATGATGTTGAATGCCTTTGTACTGAGATATATATATCAAAACAACTATGGAGAATAATATGCAACAAAATTGTTCTAGAAGGAGAGGATGAAACCAAATTTTATTAGAAGAAACTAGGGATTGAGGATGAGAATAGAAGTAGAGAATTAATAACTATTAAATCATGAAATAAAATGATATATATATGTCTTCAATGATTGATGTTTTGAATAAATGATTCATTAATGAAATAAAATAAGTTTTTTTAAAAGAAAATGTCATCATAAATGCTTTAAAAACAAAATTCAGCATCACATTATGTGATCATGTTTCACGACATGAAAAATTGTATTTATCTATGGATAATTTTTAGAATGGTCATTGTGATATATTCACATAAGGAATATAATTAATTGTGTAAATGTTCTCTGAAGGAATCATATATCATAGAATCTACTGAAAACACCTAAAAAGACTCTTTATGCCTTTAAAACATCATGACACACTATTAAAAAGAAAAATACATTATATTAAAATACTTGATGTTAAAATGTTACATATCTATTAAACCTATATCGAAATATTACTATTGATTATTTATACAATTTATAAATTCTAAAAAATACACAATCATAAAGGAATAAATTTATTCATTGGGAGATTATAGTCAACCTTCTCTTAATTGGGGATCTTGTGTGTATTTTGAGATTATATATTCCAATTATTGTATTTATGATTCACTATATAACAAGAGATTCAAACAATGACTAATATGAAATGAATTATTACTAAATGAACAATAATATCATTTTATGGGAATAATATTTATATAATAATGTGTAATGTAGAGTTATAGTTATAGGAAACAATAATTGTAGCAAAAATAATTTTTTATAAAAATTCAACATATTTTCATTATTGTGGTGAACATATAATCATATCTATTGAGGTGTATATTGAAAAAGGTAAGAAAGAAATACTCACAGTTCTTGAGTTCATGATAACTATTCACCATTCCATTTACATTCAAAACTCACATTCAAAATATTTGTTAATATGGTATCCATTTTTTTTAACTTTATAGTTTATTTAATTAATTTTTTCCCTTTTAATGGAATAATTGAATTAATAATATAATATTTACCCATAATTTGATTTTGAAATTTAAATGGTATAATAGGTAGAAAAAAATTAATTTTTATCTTTTCGATCATTGTATTCATTTTTAATATTATTTACCTACTTTATGATATTTATTGCAACCCAAAAAACATATCCTTGTGCATGTAATACATAATACATGTATGTTTTTTCCACATTATAGATGTGTATGATTGTAATAAATATTTAATTCATCATCTTTGTCACTGAAACATCAATGAGGCTCTATCCTTTGTTTATTTTATTTTTTTAGAATTTGTCAATGATTATGTGGTTAATCATGATTCATGTACATATATTTGTAAAAGTGACATTATATATTCTATCAGATCTAATACCATAAGAAACTAGGGACGAAATTCTAATCTCTTAGTGGATACCTTGTTAACAGGGTTCCATTGGAATTTATCCATTAATAAATCCTAATGGGAATTATCAAGGTAGATGTGATTACATAAAATATTAATCATAAATTATCTCATTAATAAAACAATCTAAAAAATTAATGTTTTTTAAATCTACCTCATTTAATTTTTTTTGTATCATAAATCACCATGGATTAAATGTAAGAAAATATTGATGTTTCCTCAAAATCATCTTAACATAATTTTATAAATAAATATCAAAAACGTATCATGATATTTCTTATATTATAAAAACAAAAAATATTTAAATTAAATGATCTTTAAATTCAACATATAGTCTATCCAAAAAATAACATATCATTTAATATATAATATAAATTATAATTCAAAATATTTTAATCTATTTTTTAAACAACATTTTTTCTATGAGGATCTAGTAGATAAATATCATAAAATAATCCATATATTTTAATATAGAAAATTTGAATTTACAAATAGTTTCCCCTGTTAGTGTCTAATTGGGTATGTAGTTGTTGGCTTACTTGTCATGCACCAAAGGGATGATTCAGGTGGTACATGACTGTTTTTTTGTGTTGACTACCACACTGTGAATCTACTCCACTATCACAGCAATGTGTATATATCAAGATATGGATTTATTTTCTTATAAATCAAATACTCTATTAATAAAAGAATACAATGATGTTTTAGTATGAATGAACTATGTATTTTGTTTTTTAAGGATATAGAGGCATAATTTCCAAAAAAATAACCAAACCATACACTAATAAGTAATATAACAACATGTAATTTGATACATTTTCTAACATAATTAAATATAAAAAGTTGAAAAATGATCGTTTACTTCGAAATAATTGAATTTTAGTCATAAGGAAACATGGAATATAATACTCAGAATAAATATATATAACCAAGTAAAACATAAACAAAATTAACTCTCACCAATTAATTATTGATTATGGAATCGTAGTTCACCTAAATATCTATGATTTATGATTTAAATTTTTAAAAATAAATTGTTGATAAAAAATACTTTCAAAGGAGATATAATGATAAGGATCCATAAATAAACTTCATGTATATAATACATGAAAAAATATATGAAAATAAACATTAATAAAAGAGACCTAATATGATAAAAATACAAAATTTATTACATGATCATATTTATGTGAGTAATAACATGGGAATTAATATATTATGCATAAAATGAAAAGTATATACAACATAAACCTGAGACATTCATAAGAATATCACCTTTTCTCCTTAATAAGGTGTCAAGAGATAATATTTCTATGATTATTAAATAAGGAATCATAAAAAATAGACACAGAATTAGTCTAACTAATTATCTACCTATCTTCTATGTTTCACAATTCTATACCAAATGCATTGGAGTGATATTAGTGTGAAACCTTCATATGTCTATCATTATGTGTTCCACATCAACCAAATACCATAAAAAAGTAATTTAAAAACATAAATACAGTGATTATTGATGTAGATTTCATATCTCGACATTCCCAACCAATGATGTTTATTTATATCATGTTGAATTCAATTTAATTGATATTTTTTGGTATTCATGACATGAAATTATGGTTTGAAATGTCATTTATTTATTTCTCAATCTCGAAGGGTATATGAAAATGATAATGGAATGTTCACTATGATAGAGATGGATAATATATAAAAATGAATAATTTATATATAAAATGTTTAATTTATATCACACGGAAGCATCATAACAAGTGAATCAAATGTTTTACAGTATGAAATGATATCATTAAATAAAAAGGTGTAGCATTGGCATAATGACATGAATAAAAAGAATTATTCAATTTTATTAAAGGGACATAATATAATTAAATCACCAATATTGTAAAAACATCATATTAGAGGATCGATTATAAACACATTGGTGAAAAATATATTAAAACCAAAATGTATTATTATAATATATTTAACTTAATCAATAGGAAGAGGTGTATAACCCTTACCATGACAGGTAACTTTTTCATTATATGATAGACTCCATGAACCCAAATTAATCCCTGGTGATGTATTATTATAGTCATTGGGTAAGGAAAATCTTAAGATTTTTAATTTACTATAGCTAGGAATGAGATAATTAGCAGGAGTGAAATACTTTTATAGGTTAAAAGGGGTTTTTTATAAAAAAATTAAGATATGTGAGGGGAAAGAATGGTATCCCATGGGATCTATTGTATACGGAGAGATAGTTGAATAAATATTAGAGAGTCATGTTTGGTTTACATACTAAACTAAAAAAGGATTAATTTTTATTATATATGCCCCATTATTAGTAACGTTTGGGCCACATTAGATTACCCATTTGAAAAAATGTTCATTATTACCAAATATTAAACATCAAAAATATTATTTTTTGTAAACAAAATGGTAAATATTAATATGAAAGTTTAATGTGTTGATCCTTTATTTTTTTCTATTTGTTATATATGTGTATTTATACCGTTGAAAATGATCTTTTTGATTTAAATAGATATTATGAAGAAATTACAATTCTGTTGAAAGATGGTGTTTTTGTTTTTAGGTTTTCTAAATCATATTTTAACTTAATTTTATTTGAAATGAATTTAAATTTAATTTTACATTTTTCTAAACATCATTTTAATTTCTTAATTTTAAATTTTAATTTTTTATTTAGTGATACAGAAATTTATAAAAAAAATCATTTTTTGGAAAATAACATTCTTATTACTGTAACTAATATTTAACATGATTAACTAATTTTATAAAAAATGAAATTTATCTAATTAAATAATTCGAAAATTTTATTAATAATAAAAAAAATATTAAAATAATTTTTTTGAATTTTTATAATACATTAAAATAATATATATTATATTAATGCCTTTAAATCATGAAAACCTGTTTTTTAAAAATGTGTCATTATGATTCAAATTTATGTGTTAGATATGAATATCTTGATTTTTAAATTTCCATTTGAGAAATTTATAATTTAAAATTTAATAATTCTATTGCATTCATGTCATGTTAAAAACGAATTTCTCAAAAAAATATATAACTAAAAGATAAGACCACAAATTGTTTAATTAGATGGAAAATATTATTTACATTCATAAAATTGTAAATTTTGTTTTTGAAATTTTATAATATTTTTTAAATGTATTTAAAATTATCACTTAAACTTATATTAAATGAATTAATAGGGTCTATACTATTTTGTATCTTAATTAAATAATTATATTTGCAGTATGGGTGAAATGATTATTTTCAATATCTTCCTAAAAATTGACTAGATGTAAAAAATCAAAAACAATTCCTACCAAACTATTATTAAAATATTAGTTAGTAAAAAATTATTTATTTTATTCAAATTAGAATAAAAAATTTAAATATCATATTTTTAATTAAATATATAAAATTAAAAACAAATTATTGAAAATTATCTATTTTAATCATAATGTTTTTAAAAAATAATTTCATTTTTAATTGAAAATTAAAGAGTTTCAATATAATATTTAAAAAATCGACCATTTATTTAATTAGTAAATAATATAATTCACTAATAGAGAACTACTTATTTCAAATATGTTACTTTAATATAGATTAAATTTATCAATAAAATTATATATTTATAGTATAAATATTATATTTTACAAATCAATTGATTTTATGATCTTTTTTTCATTTCAATAATACATAATATCATAAATTAATAATTTAATATGATATTAATTTAATTTCTTATTTAAATTAATATATAATTTTTTTAATGTTAGTATGTAATTGAATTGTTTAATAATCATGTAGCATAGTATTTTAATTTTTATATTCCAAATTCATAAAATCACAATACCTATTGGAAACATGTATTTAAAATTAAAATATTTCAAATTATTATATTTCCAATAACCATATTTCTAACCACCACTTATATAATGAATTTAGTTCCTGTAATATAGCATTACTTAAGTCATTTATTCAATTCATACATCTTAATTTGCAAACCCCATTTCCCTATTTTTAATTTTACGTCTCGTAATTTTCTTTTTTGTCATGACTTGACTGTTTCAGTCCCATATAGAGGGTGTCATGTCATGTGTGACTCTCCAATAATGAATCAAATATATGAGAGGCTAGCCACAAAGCATTTATTAGGCACACACATGGAAAGACATATCGTACATTACTTATAAACAAACATATATCTAAATACTCCAAGAATGAAAAAATCTAAAATAAAAATGATACCCTATTGTAAGAAAAGAAAATATACACATAATTTTATTAAAAAAATATTATTATACAAAATTGGGACACATAAAAGCCAACCAAAACAAAAAAACTATCAACATTGTTCAAGGTGGATTTCTTTCAACTGTAGCACCTAGTATAATAATGGTATATCAAGATCACTATACTCTTCTTCGACATGGTCTTCCTAATAATAAATGAAATGTCATTTTACATTCATAATATATGTAAAATGAGGGGAAATTTTAGGAAAGGGTGAGTAATAAAATAACCAGCATAACTCCCCAAAATGACCAATCATAAATGAATAATAAACTAGTAAGACCTCTGCTATTGTATGTCAGTTATGATATGAGACATAGAAAAATTAATATCACAAATATACACATAACGGACAACAAGTCTAAATGATATATCATATATACGATAAGCCAATGTATACTTCTATTTGGTTTGTGGAAATGATCACCCTTCAGTACTCACTCCATGATCTATGCTATCACTAATAGTTCCCATATGAGGGTTTTTTCTCATCAGGATTCGACATGAAGAAGAACATTTGTGAAATCCAAGGATATAAATACATGGATATAGGGTTCCACCCATGGACTAATGTTTACAATATAGCATACTGATAATAACCCACATTTATGGGTATTATATTCCCACATGTATTTGGACTAATGATTGTAACGCCCCGACCCCTGTCACCCAGAGTCGGTGCGTTAATTGCATAACATTGGCACGATCACAAAAGATCAAGTCTAGAAAGACCGATTAGTTTAGTATCAATGAAAACAGTAGATACATTCATTAACGTTACATTACATCATAATTTGAAAAACTATAATAACAAAGTCTCCATAGTCCACACTCATATCATCTTTTAACTATCCCTGCAGGTCATTCATAAAATACTTCTTCACATCCTAGAAAATATTAAAACATTGAAATGGGTGAGATCATATGCTCATTAAGTATAACAATATTGTGGATGCTTTCATAAATAAACATTAACATTTAAGGCAATGTATAACTATAATAAAAGCCTTTTAAACTTGAACTTAAACATACAATGGAAAAACTAAAATGAGATAATGCCATTTACTTATTCACATGGATATTCTACTGGTCGAATAATCACGTACAATATCGTTAACCACTTTCATAATGATGGAATGCATAATTCTAGACTATCATAACCACGTAGCCAAGGCCTCGTGCCAAGACCACAAATAAGATTTTGTCAAGGCCTCGTGCCAAGACACTAGTTTGTCTCATGAGACCTACCGATGCATCGAGGTGCTACATCGGGCTCCACCCGTCACTTATTAAGTCCAATGCATTCCTCATATGAATAGGTTTAAACATTTCATAAACCATAACATAATCGTATAACATAAAACATTCATGAAGGAAACATAACATTTCTACATTTCAATAAAAAGATATCAATACAACACATTTATATAATAAAAAAACTTTCAAAACCATTTTCAATACCAAAATACAGGAAAAATAAAACATTGTATTTATTTTTCATTTAAAAAAAGTTATGGCTTGTAGAGGAATCCAAAACTCAAATAATAGTCACGGTGGTAGAGAAGTCGTTGTCGCGACATACGTAAGAAAAAAACATTCCTTTTGTCGTTTAGTAAAAACTCTTCGTATAAAATGATTTCTTTTGAATAAAAGTAAAAGTCAAAGGGGGTTTATACACAGTATAAAAGAAAGTTGTGTATAAAACAAAATATGCCTCAATGAAAGGAGGTTGAGACGAATTCCTTACCAAGATAATTTTTTTAAATAAAATAAATCTATTATGTGTATTAAATATAAGTACACATAAAGAATGGTAAAATACAAGATAGGACATAATAATATCATTACATAATTTGAAATTAGGAGATTAACCCAAAGAATGGAAATGGGCTTAAGAAATTCCCTTACATCATGTTCGACTTGACTCGACCACTCTTTAACCTCCTGAATAATAAACTAGGGATAATCTCTTCCTTCTTAAGAAAATTTTTCAATTTCATTACTCCTTTTATATAACTTATTACCATGTCATAAACATTATGTAATTATTTATGTTAATTACGGTCGTTTTGTCGATCATTGATACTTGAGTCAAAAATAAACTTATCATAATTAAAAGTTGTTAATGTGGTGAAATATCCGTTATAACAATTTATATTCATGATTTATATATCATATATATCATATATATCCAGTATATAAACTCATTTATAATGTTACATAACATTTAGAGGTATGAAATGAAATGCACCTTTCATGGAGACGGTAAGTCGTACGCACGCATGAACACTACTTTCATTTCTATTTTGTATTTAATGAATGAAGTTATAATTATATAAAGGTATAATATAATTCCAGTATAATATAATGTATAATACAATTTACTACATCCTTTATACATCCCACATATGGTATTAACGCTTCAAATCACTTTGAGGGGGCGGTAGTCCGCACTTCCAAAAATGAAATTATCGCGTTTACCCATAATGGAAATCATAAATTATGCCATAAATGGGAATAAAGAAGCATAAGGAAACCAAAAAGATAATATATATAGAATATATGAAAATAGTTTCATCAAAATGTCCACCATTAGAGGTGTTTAAAAGATTATTAAACAATCATCGTTTCATGAGGCAATATTTCGCCACCCATAGAAACAGTATGTTCTTTAACCATTAGACGAATGTGTGTGTAAGTGTAAAACAAATCCTTAGAATAAAAACATCCTAGTATATTTTAGATACTGGTTTTTTTACAAAAGAAACGGATAAAAAGAGTTTAAGGGGTTGGAGAAGCAAAATAAAACAGAACAACATTAGATAAGACATTACCTTAAAATACGGTAACTCTTTTTGATTTTAGCCAAAGGCTTCCTTGGGAATACTTCTTCCCAAAGTGAAGCTTCTAAGTGTAAGGTAGGTACGTTCAGAGAGTATTTGGGAAGAGGTTGGCCGATCCAAATGGCTTTGAAGGTCTGAGTAAGGTGGTAGTGGTGGGGGCCTTTTATAAGAGGAGAGAAGGGGCACTCTTGGAAAGATTGAAATGTTACTTTATTATGAAATGGTTTTCGGAATCTAAATGTCCCACAATGATATAGCTAGAGGGTAAGGTGATAAGGGATATAAATATACTCATCCAATAGGTTTTTTACAAGTTTATGCCTTAGATTTTACATTATCTTTTTATTTTATTTAAATCGTTAATCAATGAGGTAATCGCTGCATCATCATGGTGTCATAAATAATTTAATGAATTTATTGTCTAAAAATTATAAAAACAATTCATGATGTATGAAATCTTTTTATCTTTATAATGAATATTTATAGTCAAAAATATGACTTGTATAGCCCCATTTAAATTTTTTTTAGTAAAACAACTCATGTTTGTGACATTTTCATTTTAACATTAAATATAAAGTTTTTAATGTCATTTTCCTACCAATGTGGCTCCATGGGGTACCCAAGTTGACCCATGGATTGTCTTGGTCGGCCATGAAACATTCAATAGTGGTAGGACAAGTGTCAAGGTCATTTCCTATTATTATAACATTATATTTACCTTAAATTTCACTAATTACCATTAATCGCAATTAATTAAACATAAAAGTTATTATTCACCAAAAAATTATTTTAATCCCATTGAAACAAATTTTACTTCTTAATGACAACCATGTATGTCGGATTTTTGAGAATCAAATCACAGAAGTGGTAATGTTTCATTTAAACGTAAAAGAGTTTTTTAACTATCACATAGTGGTTTCACTATTCATCAAAAATTGAAGTTTTTCATAACAATGCCAAAATTCCACCCTAAGCTATAATTGATATTATGAATTCAAAAATTATGTCTATTTTAGAAAATTCCAAACATAGAAGTTTCATTAATTAATTTTATAATTAATTCCCGTTGTCAGAACAAATAGCGTGTTTTTTTGAAACAATATATATCAAAAGATTGGCAATTGTTTATGTCCGATTTCAAAGTGAAATTAATTCTAATGACCACCATTGGATAAAATGGTAAAAATATATTATAATTATACTTCAAAACCCCTCAATATTATAATTTATCACTATAAATTATTTGATTAAAATAGTTGTTTTTAAGTATTTTTCACTATTCATAAAAAATTGGAAGTTCTCAGAAAAATACCAAAAATTCAACATAGGATAATTTCGATATTCCGAATACAAAAATTATGTCCATTTTGAAATATAAAATTTATATAATTTCAAAAATTAGGAATTACTATTCATAACAGCTACATTGGTTGGTTTGGGTGTGTGTTAGAACCTCGAACTTGCGTAAAATGCAAGCTATTGCATTATTGAATGAGAAGCATATCATGGAAGTTTGGGGTGTTACATTATCCCCTCCTTCAAAAAATTATGTCTTCGCAATTTGAAATTTTCCTTTGAAAATAAAGGGTTGAAAGTATAAAATACCTTTGTGGAAAACCCACATTGGAAATATGGTTAATAAGAATGTAACATTAAAAGAAAAAAGATAAGTACAAAGGTCATCTGAGATAGGCCATACTAGGATTCTATGAAAAAATGGATATGGAAGAAAAAAAAATAGAAAGGTCTGATGGAGAGTTGTAGAAAACAGTATTAGGAAAAGTTAACAATAAGAAAATCACAAACTTTTGATTGGTTAAACGGTCATTGAATCCCCAGTTGGAAAAGCGAATTGAAAACGTTTTTGTTTTATGTTACCTTTTATAATGTTGAGGAATTTATGTAAGAGATTTTCTAAGAATGTAAGGAAATATTCTTACTTTTATTGTAGACATTCATTCCTTAATAATTTTTTACCACAAAACCATCGTTCACTCCAAATGGTAACAGAACTCAAAAATATTCTATTTATCCTAATATTATAAGGTTCTAAATATTACCACAAACCATTTAGATTAGGAAAACTATTTTTTAATAAACAGGGACTTCCTGTAGGCTAGTGGTAGGTAATAAAGGCATGTCACATTATGGTTGTGGGTTCGATTCTTGCAGCTTTGTCCGACGCGATGGGTTATTCCCCACCATGTAGGTTGTCCTTTTATTAAAACTATAGTATTTTAATATTCAAAAAATAATCTTCAGAAATGTTTTAACCATAAAAAATACTATCCAAATATCAACTTAATCCATTCCAACCTTTATAGTTATCCAAAATACCTCCGCCTAGACTTCATCTAAAGGTTCCATAAATTCCAAAATCAATTGTAACATTAGATTTCCTAAACAAAGTAAAGTTTCTCTTATTTTCACATACTAAAAATATGATTTCCTTCATCATATTAAAACCTTAATGATAACAACAAGTACTGTATTACAATCATTATATATATCACATTATTTTTATAACCAGAATATAATCCTTGAGTCCAAAAGCACCAATACATTAATTATTCAGCATCAACTGTAGTAACAACATAAGGTTGTCCTTGATCCCTTCGCCTTTTCTGATGTATGTTTCGCTGATTCTTAGGACATTCATTTGCATAATACCCCATTCTCCTACAATTGTAGCACTCAACATTGAGAACCTCTTTCTTTCCCTTGCATTCACGAGCTTGGTGACCTTTTTCTCCACATTTATAACAAACTCCCATTCCTTTTAGGTAGGTACTGGGGTTATGCTTCCCACAATTATCGCATAATAGAAAATCCTTCATTCCCTTTTCCCCTTTATCTGGCACTTGTTCCACCGTTATCTTCTACTCTTGCTTTACTTTATTGTCATAAGATTTAGAGAATTCCTTTTCTGTCTTGATAGCACATGAGACAATATCTTCGTATGATGAGAAGGATTGTGAGACTGAGGCTCGATGGAGAAATGGTTTTAACCCATCAAAGAAACGATCAGTCTTACTTCTTGGGTTACGTATATAATCTTCATCATGCCTCGCTAACCTTGTAAACTTAGCTTCGTACTTTGCGACATTCTCATCCTCCTTATACCTCAGACTTAGAAATTTCCTTTCCATATCTGCTCGATGGTCATGTGGAAAGTATTTTTCTATGAAAATTTCCAAAAACTCCATCCATTCCATACATGATACTTCTTCATATTCCTTTGTGTTTTGAATCAGTGACCACCATTGATTGGCATCATCAGTGAGGCAGTAGACTGCCATGACAACCTTTTCCCTTTCGCTACTCCCCAAGTCATGGAATATTTTTTCTAAGGAGTTTATCCTTTGCTCAGCTACTAATGGATTTGTACCCCCTTTAAATGTTGGCGGTTTTTTCCTCATGAAGCGGTCTAACATTGATCCTCCATGTTGCAGATCAGGGTGCTCCATACGAGTATGGTTATTATTCTTAACCTGAGTGAGTTGTCCCAGTATGGTAATAAGTTGATCAGCACCAGTTGTATCTACAGATCCACAATAATTATCTTCAGAAGGAGGGAAATCCCTACACGGAGTGCGTGCATTGATACAGTTTCCATTCCTCCCACTAGGCGCCATTTCTAAACAATGGCATAAACTAGATTAGTTTTTGAATTAAAATACAAAATTCTATACTTGTAAAATACTTAACAGAAATTGAACTATTTATGGATATAATCCATAATCATAAAAAGAAATGTTTTCTTTGAGAAAGTATATACTCATAAACCCATCATAATGGTTTGTAATGAAAATGAGAATTATCCAAATCATATCCCTAGGGAGTTTCGTAACCAAGAGTGAATTAAGGCCCATTGTCATGCACCAGTTCCCGTTCGAGTCTAGCTCAGAGTGGTGTTTTTGGGTTTTACCCCTAGGTACATCTGTGCCAGAGCCACCTCTACCTGCTCGTATCCAGACAGGGATGTATTGCTCGGATAACTCAAAAAATCTCTATAATACCAAAATTCTAGGAAGATATTCTATACTAATCCTCAAAGTCTATTTTTGGGCTATGTGCTCTAATCAGAGTTTATCTAAATCCAACTTCCAAAGTTCATACTAAACTTCCTCTGATACCAACTATAACGCCCTCAGCCCAGCTACCCTGAGTCGGTGTGTTAATTGCGTAACATTGTCATGATCACAAAAGATCAAGTCTCCAAAGACCGATTAATTTAGTAGCCTTGGAAACACTAGATACATTCATAAACGTTACATTAAATAATTAAGTGAAAAACTACAATAACAAATTCTCCATAGTCCAAACTCATATCCTCTTCTTACTATCCCTGTAGGTCATTCATAAAATACTTCTTCACATCCTGGAAAATATTAAAACATTGAAAGGGGTGAGCTCAGATGCTCAGTAAGGATAACAATATTGCAGAAGCTTTCGTAAATAATCATTAACATTTAAGGCAATTTATAACTAAACCAAAATCCTTTTAAACTTGAAATTCAACATAATATGGCAAAAGTAAAATGAGATAATGGCATTTACTTATTCACATGGATATTCTACTAGTCGAATAATAACATGCAATATCACTAACCACTTTCATAATGATGGAATGCATAATTCCAGACTATCATAACCATGTATCCATGGCCTTGTGCCAAGACCACAAATAAGATTTTGTCAAGTCATCGTGCCAAGACACTAGATTGTCTCATGAGACCAACCGATGCATCGAGGAGCTATAGCAATCTCCACCCGTCACTTATTAATACCAATTCATTCCTCATATGAATAGGTTTAAACATTTCATAAACCATAACAAAATCGTATCACATAAAACATGCGTAAAGGAAACATAACATTTCCACATTTCTATCACAAGATATCAATACAACACATTGATATAATAAAAACACTTTCAAAACCATTTTCAATTCATAAATAAAGGAAAATTAAAACTTTGTATTTATTTATCATTTAAAAAAATTATGGCTTGTAGAGGAAGCCGAAACTCAAATAATAGTCACAGCGGCGGAGAGTCATTGTCACCTCATAAGTAAGAAAAAAAATCCTTTTGTCGTTTAGTAAAAACACTTCGTATTAAAATATTCCTTTTGAATAAAAGTAAAAGTCAAAGGGGGTTTATACACCTTATAAATGAATGGTGTGTATAAAACAAAATATGCCTCAATGAAAGGAGATTGAGATGAAGTCCTTAAAAAGATCATTTTTTTAAATAAAATAGATCTATTATGTGTATTAAATATAATTACACATAAATAATGTATAAATACAAGATAGGACATAATAATATCATAACATATTTTGAAAGTAGGAGATTAACCCAAAGAATGGAAATTGGGTTATGAAATTCCCTTACCTCAGGTCTGACTTGACTCGACCACTCTTAAAACTCCTGAATAATAAACTAGAGTTAATATATACCTTTTTAAGAACCTTTTTCACATTCATTATTCCTTTTATATCACTTATTACCATGTCATGAACATTATGTAATTATTTAAGTTAATAATGGCCGTTTTGTCGATCTTTGATACTTGAGTCAAAAATAAACTTCTTATAATTACAAGCTGTTCATGTGGTGAAATATCCATTATATAGAGAATTATATTCATGATTTATATATCATATATATCATATATATCCATTATATACATTCATTGATAATGGTACATAACATTTAGAGGTAAGAAATGAAATGCACCATTCATGGAGACGGTAAGCCGTACATACACATGAATGTTACTTTCATTTCTATTTCATATTTAATTGAATTAATTATAATTATAAAAAAGAATAATATAATTACAGTATTGTATAATGTATAATACCATTTACTCCATCCTATATACATCCCACATATGGCATTAACGATTCAAATCACTTTGAGGGGGCGGTAGTCCGCACTTCCTAAAATGAAATTATCGCGTTTACCCATAATGGAAATAATAAATTATGCCATAAATGAGAAATATAGAAGCATAAGGAAAACATAAATATAATATATATAGAATATATGAAAATAGTTTCATCAAAATGGCCACCATTAGAGGTGTTTAAAATAATTTTGAACAATCATCGTTTCGTGAGGCAGTATTTCGCCACCCACAGAAACAGTTTGTTCTTTAACCATTAGACAAAGGTGTGTGTAAGTGTAAGCCAAATACTTATCATAAAAAAATACTAGTATATTTTAGATAATATTTTTGTTACAATAGAAAGTAATAAAAATATTTTAAGGGGTTGGAGAAACAAAATAAAACCAAACATCATTAGAGAAGACATTACCTTAAAATCGGGTAACTATTTTTAATTTTATCCAAAGGCTTAGTTGGTAAGACATATGCCCAAATTGAGGCTTCTAAGAGTAAGGTAGGGAAGTTGACAGAGTATTTGGGCAGCAGCTGGCCGATCCAAAAGGCTTTGAAGGTGTGAGTAAGGTGGTAGTGGTGGGGGCCTTTTATAAGAGGAGAGAAGGGGCACTCTTGGAATGATTGAAATGAAACTTTATTATGAAATGCTTTTCGGATTCCAAAGGTCCCAGAATGATATAGTTCGAGGATAAGGTGATAAGGGTTCTAAATAGACTCACCCAATAGGTTTTTGACAAGTTTATGCCTTGAATTTTACATTATCTTTTCATTTTATTTAAATCGTTAATTAATGAGGTAATCACTGCATCATCATGGTGTCATAAATAATTTAATTTATTTAATGTTTAAAAATTATAAATCAAATATCATGATGTTCGATTTATCTTTTTAATGAATATTTATAGTAAAAAATATGACTTGTATAACCCCATTTAAATTTTTTTAGTAAAACAACTCATGTTTGTGACATTTTTATTTTAACATTAAATAAAAAGTTTTTAATGTCATTTTCCTACCAAAGTTGCTCCATGGGGTCCCCAAGATGACCCATGGATTGTCTTGGTCGGCCATGACAAATCCAATAGTGGTAGGACAAGTGTCAAGCTAATTTCCTATTATTTTAACATTATATTTACATTAAATTTCACTAATTACCTTTAATCGCGATTAATTATACTTAAAAGTTACTATTCCCCAAAAAAATTATTTTAATCCCATTGAACCACATTTTAATTCCTAATGGCAACCATGTATATCGGATTTTTGAAAATCAAATCACAGAAGTGGTAATGTCTAATTTAAACGAAAAACCGTTTTTTAACTATCACTTAGTGGTTTCACTATTCATCAAAAATTGAAGTTTTTCCGAGTAATGCAAAAATTTCACCCTAAGCTATAATTGATATTCCGAATGAAAAAATGATGTATATTTTACAAAATTCCAAACATATAAGTTTCATTCATTAATTTTATAATTAATTCACACTGTCACAACAAATATCGTGTTTTTAAGAAACAATATATATCAAAAGATTGGCAATTGTTTATGTCAAATTTCAATTTGAAATTAATTATAATGACCACCATTTGATAAAATGGAAAAAATATATTCTAATTATAATATAAACCCAAAAAATAGTATTATTTATCACTATAAATTGTTTTTATTAAAAAATTTGTTTTTAAGTATTTTTCTCTATTCATAAAAAAATTGGATGTTCTCAGAAAAATACCAAAAATTCAACATAGGCTAATTTCAATATTTCGAATCCAAAAATGAAGTCCATTTTAAAATATAAAATTTATATAATTTGAAAAATTAGGTATTACTATTCATAACGGCTACTTTGGTTGGTTTTGGTGTGTGTTAGAACCTCGAACTTGCGTACAATGCAAGCTATTGCATTATTGAATGAGAAGCGTATCATGGAAGCTCGGGGTGTTACAATGATTCCCCCATAAAATACCTAATAATGATTTTGAAATGAGAAAAGGTCACACCTTGGGTCATGTTGAGAGATTCCCAATTTATAGATATTAGTACCCTTTTATGGTTGATGAAAAACAATTTTATACATAATACGTCACTATACCCCCATTGGGAAAATACAAGAAAATATACCAAACTCGATGTTTCCATTATTTTAGAGATGAAGAAACACAATTATAAAAAATAAAGGACATGGCATGAACTGTGAGTATATTTCGTGTCTCTCTTTCATTTTTTCCTCCCCATAACTCAACGTCTGACATGGAATGTTTGTGTCCATGTAAATGATTTTTTATTTTAGAATACATGGCATGTAGAGGAACAACGACACTCAATGTGGGACACCTGCCCATGTCTATGTACCACGGTCCATGAACACGTATATAGGAAGTGTACATGTACTATGGAAATGTTGTTAAACCAATACATGTCTATGAAATGGGATGTGAAAATGTACACTATCCAAACCGTTATTCCTGAACTTTTCCACACCTTCTTAAACCTAGTGTACACACTAAGCTATTGGCTGTTATTTAAAAGAAATTTCATATGTGTCCCATTATGTATTTTAATTTTATCTCATTCTAAACCATAGAACCACTGGAGGGGGCAACAAAATATGATTTTTTTGGATCACATTCCATATAGTAAGTATTTCAACATTAATACCAAATTTAATGGCAGGTCTCTTCTAAATTATAACTCCCCATTATTCCACTATATATTAAATCATATATCATAGATCTTGATTGAAAATTTAGGCCTCCACATTTGTGGAAGGTTTAATCACATCCATCCAATCAAGAATAATCATTCATCAATCTATATCATCATGTATCAAAAATACAATCATAAATATATAAATACCCACATTATTATACTTTTTCATCATTCAGCATGATCATGCCATCAACATTGATACAAAAAAACGAGTTAATGATCCTCCACACCAAATAAAAATTTTCATATGGTCAATCATTGTTTATTTGAGGAGCGTTTGACTAAATAAAACATTGATGATGGTTCTACAGAGAGTAGGTTGTGGAAACCACAAAACATAAATTGGATTACTGAAACATGTTCATTATTCACCCAGTACTATATTTGTGTTCAAAGGGAAATAATCCATTTTTAATATCAGTATACAACAAAAAATATCAATTCATTATATTCCTTTAAAATAAAACAAAACCCCTAAAAAATATGTCTGTCAATAAAATTTCATTGAATGTTTGGATAACATTTGTCATAGGATCGACCTTGAGGGAAAAAATATACAAATAAGTTCCTAACTTCATATTTTATTAATTACTAATGATTAATTGTCTTCATTATTCATTAATTTTATGACCAATAAATTCAATTGGGTTATATGATCCTTGTGATCATAATACAACTATCAATCCTATCACAGTTCTCCCTGATTTCCTCTATGATCTACTAAAAAGATCTAGTGTTATGTTAATAACCATATGATTTCAATGTAACATGTTGCAAAAAGAAATGGTTTGGGTCATACCAATATAATAAATAATAAATTTATATATTTTATTCTCTCTATAAATTTCCACACCTGAAACAAAACCACATAAAAAACAAGTTCTGTAATATCTATATTAAACCATTCATTCCATATTTAACATTGGTATTATATAAATAATATGTTACTCTAATATTGATTTCATCCATTAATTTTGAAAAGGAACAAAATCTTGATATAAAATGTTTATTATTTTTATTATATCAATAAAGATACTTCATGGGCCTCTCAATCCCATGCCTACACATTGCTGGCTCTGAAAATATTATTTCTTAATATCACCACAAGTTGATAATATCCAAAAAAAATTGTCCCCACCTCTGGGATTTGTTTTAAAAAAATAACTCAAAATTAAGAGGGTACATGGGTCACATCATGTTCTCCCATTTCATGGTGCTCTATTGAATATTATTATGCTATCACTAGATGTCCTCTAAGGGGATAACTCAACCATGGAGGATTTTATCTAACTAATACTTGATCTATACCTTATTATCTATAAAGGAATCTCCATACACAATGTCTATATAGCCCCAGCTTATAAAATGTGATGGGTGATAAACATATAGACTCAGTGGTTAAAAAAAGTAAAATTCATCTACCAAAAATACTATGGATCTTTGGATATTTGGTAAAACACTTATACAACCCCAAAAAATTTTATACAGGGAAATCAAATTAAAATGATAAATTTTCAACTGAAAAAATAATTGAAAAACATATCCTAGAGAGATCGTCAAGACCACATGGATTTCCACATGAAAATACAAATCCATTTATTTTTAGATTGTATATGACATAATATATATCTCGGTAGAGTTCATATTCTCCTAGATGATCCAAAAAATATTTTTTGTTCATACATTAAATCCTAGACCGTGAGTGCTGAATCACTAGGACAAGTCTATTATAGTGTTTAAAAGTATGGTATCACATATATATCAAAAGAGTTCCATGACGCATTTGGAATTGTATATTTTTTTGTAAACAAACTCCCACATTTAAAGGGTATTATTCTAGATATTGAAAAATTACACAATTAATTAATGTGAAATATCATCCTGGCCCTGATTTGTCTTATCAACCAGCCTCTCAGTGTATGGATGAAATGTCATGATCAAATAAAAATATGTCTCAAATGAATATGTAAATCATGTATATAATAATGATGTGAAGGGAGGTTTATTTTTTGTTCTAATTATTTATATATGATAATTATTATTGAAAATATCATTCATTTAATGGAATCAAAATCCCCCTACTGAACTATTATCTTATAAAGATATTTTCATGGTTTATGAGGTGTGTAATTTTACAATATAACATATGTAATCATGTCGCATGGATGATAATGAGAACCATATAATGAATTAATATGATATACAATCCCAATTCTAGTTGGAACATTTAGAGGATGAGCTATTCTCATAGGAGCATGGTGCTTATCCTTCACCCATTAACAAGTAAGGCATGGTGATTCAATCACCACTAAACACTTCTTCACCCATAAAAACTAAAAATAACTCCCAAGGTCCTCATAAATCTTCAGTACACATAGATACAACAATAAATGCAATGTATGATTCTCCATCATAAACTCATCTCACAATGTTATTAGTAAAATCATCCATCTTATGGAAATGATGATGTTCTATTAATTTTCACAAAATCCATCAAGAACAGGTCATGTGGATATCTGAATACGCACAACCTCAGATTCTGAATCTCAAAATTTATCTTCCATTAAAAAATATATGTGTGTTGGTATAAAAAAACAATTACTAGAGATGAGTTACTACATCCTCATATAAAAGTTTTAACTACAATTTGGCGAACATCTCTAATTACTATGTCAAAAAATATATACAAGATTCTATAACGAGATAATATACCATAGTATTTACCTTCCAAGGAGAATATAAGATATTGATTTCATAATAATAGATGTTTTATATCCATTACATCTATATCAATTTATTCTTTATATATGATAAGATATAATTGAAACTATTTCAGTCAAAATAAATAATTCACTGCTCAGGCACAATGTAGTGTCGCCACATTTTTTGGGCTAAGACCACCGCAAAAAAATCTAGATTATATGTCACATAATTTAGCTCATGTGATCTCTCCTATCTAAACCAATATGTTATTACTACCTATCTATTCATTAGGAAAATTCTAATAACAATCCAAAATTTGTTAGATAATATTGGGTATAAACATCATCCTCTATTATTATCAAAATGGGAATTCTCATCATCCACTACCATTAATCCTAAATATACTAATTTCATCTCTTTGTCCAAAAGATAGGCATCCCCTTATGACATAACATAGACCTGCATGCTGATATCATAGTGAAATTTGTCATTAATATCGTGTAGTTTCCAACCAACCCTATGAATCTCTCCACCACCATTATACTTGTGGTCACCTCTTTAACGACCCAAATTTTTTTTAATGGAATTTAACATCTTATAATATTTCTTGTAGGGTATAATATGCCTACATAACATAGATAATAAAATAAAAACAATATTCTCATAAATGACGACTAAAATAATCGATATCAATGAAATTATGAAAATTATACTTATGGAATCATAAAAAGACTAGTTGAATAGTAATATTACAATTATGAATAATAAGTCAACCAATTGAATATTAACCTCATTAATGATGGTACAAATAAAATATAGGCATCTTATAATAAAATTTGTGAAGTTTATATCATAAAATAAGTAAATAAATGTTTTATAATTGACCAATTATGTGTTGTTGTTTTTTTAAAACATACATATTTTATTATAACATAAAAATAATTATAATGATTTTATGTTAAATTTATTTTCAAAATTTGATTCATAAATTAATATTATTTTTCCAATGATTGTAATATATTTTTATGAGACATTAAATTTTTTTTAAAAATTTTCAAAAAATTAACAATAAAAAATAAATAATTAAATTTTTAATAAATTATAATTTTATTTAAATATATAATTTCCAATATTTAAACATTAATAATAATACAATGGAGTTCATGTTTTATTTTTTTTAAATAGTTTCGTTAATTGATAATGATTTTTCTAAAATAGTTTGGTTTTTGGTAAATTTTGAAACACAGTAATTTATGTAATTTATAATTTTAATCCATTTACATGAATTTTTGAGTCATGGATGATGTAATAAGACATTATTTAGCAATAATATTAACAATTTACTATACTTAGTCCCATAATGTAAATATATAGGTTGTCTTGCACCCAAATAATAAAAAAGTTAATAAAATAATCAAACGCATCAACCTTCTTCCACTATAAATACAACCCCTCATAATCCTTTACCCTCATAAAATATAATAAATGGAGCTTGATTATATTTTGCATAATTATTTTGACAAAACTATTCTATTCAACTAGGAGCTTCTGGTCTAAAAATATAAAGAAATCCCTTGTTCAATAATGTGTTCTTCAAGGAGATATACTCATGAGGTTAATTCCACCACCATTTTCATTAAATTCACTATATCTTTTACCTCATACTTTCCTAAAATCTAAAAATGTACTTGATTAATACATTAGCATAAATATATTATATTTTTTTAATTGAATTTTCATCATCTTGTCTCCAATCCTCTCCCATTTTTCTAAAATTTAAGAATTCATCTTTGGGGTTTCTTTTCACCATCTACATAGAGGAAAAGTTTTTTTCACTTATTCCTTGAAGGATGGTCATAAAACAATTTATATGGTAAATCCAAATTATAATTTTTGTATTAAAAGTTATTTAATGTTATCTAACAATTATATGAACATAATATTAATTAAAAGAATATACTTTTGTCACGGTCGTAGAAACACCATTATAAACTAATCATTTTTTCATCAACATTTTTTCTAATGAATAATTAAGATTTGAAAAATAAAAAATAAACATAAACCATTTAAATTTATTTAAGATAATAAATAACCACTAATTATTATTCCTTTTTTTCTTATATTTTACATTAACTCCTATAATTATACTCAATAGAACCTATAATAACATTATGATATGTGTACTACCCAAGAAACAAAATTAAACAGTATAACTAATCAAAAACAAAAACAAAAACAAACATTAAAAAATTAAATTAAATTAAATATATTTGCAATTGGTTATGACTAAATAAATTAATTGATCGAATTTGAATATGAAGGTTATTATGAAAAAATACAGAACACATGAAATCATATGGTAACATAATCTCTCTAAAACACCAAAATTACCATTGCGTCAAGATTTCCTTCTTTTTAACCCAATATAACTTTTCATTATTTTAATATAATTATGAAATATTATTTTATTTTGTTCAAAAAATATGTATCCATATAAATTCTTCATTTTTATAGTAGATATTAATTTTTTCAAATTGTTTCATTCTAAATTTCCCCAAATAGTCAAGCTCGAGTAAAAAAGAACATACCCATTTCTTACCTATTCTCATGTACACTCCACTTTCTATTTTAAGAAATAGATATTTTTATAAAATATCTCATTTTTTAATAAAATGATATAATATATCACTTTTAGTTTTATACACACAGTTTTATATTTTTCTACTAATAAGACTATTTATTATTTTATCATAGAACATACTAGAGGGGATCATTTCTAAGGTTATATGAACAAACGTTTTTTATATGATTTCAATTATTTTGGAAATAATTTATAAATTAATACTCATATATCCACTTATAAATTTCCAAGAATCACAACACTAATGTTAACCCATTCCAACGGTTCTAAACCATATGAATAGCCTCTGAAACTGTTGGGATACACTATTCGAATGGTTTAAAAAACAGTTGGTATACGAACCATTTCAATTGACCTATACCAATAGTTTGAAGAGAACCTTTTGTATATGTAGGGTTAAATTAATCCTCCCCAATGGTTTAAGTAAAACTATTGGTATATATTTGTATCGATGGTTTATAGACTGTTGGTATACATACCATCAATCATATATACCACCGGTGCCAAAAAAATCGTTATATATTCTATCCCAACACATTCATTGAAATTATTGGGATATATTTATCATTTGAATACCAACGGTTCTATGAAACGTTTTCATATGTTTCCTAGAATATTAAATACCAATGGTTCTGTGACCATTTGGTATATCTTATGCTCCCAATCGCAGCACAATACACATCAATGCAGTAAACCTGCACATGCAACTCTACTCCCCATCAAACATCAAAGGTTTGTAGACCTAATAAACCCAATTTGAGTAGTAAACCTGCACCTCTAAGAATATATCAACTAAGCTAGACAGACCTATAATCCCACTACGAGATGTAAAACTGCACCTCTAAACATGTAAAACCAGTACCTCTTACAAACATCCAAAGAACACTATAGACATATAAACCTTCACCTACTGTAAACCTGCACCTCTAATAGTCTTCCAAGTCACATATAATCCTAAACCATCATGAAACTCATATAGAAGATGCTTTACATTATGACTGGGAATAGCCACTAGGTTTTTTCATCTTGGTTTAGACTATTAATAGTCTACTTTTTTGAAGAAGTTGCTAGAAGGGATAGAGATGATCGAGGTGGTTTTACCATGGTGGAGGATGAGGTATCATGTATGTGGGATCCCTCCTATGGTTCCAAATTTCATGGACTATCATATCCACACTCATATATAGATTGTGATGGTTATGACCACTATATTCCACCAGATCAGGGTGGACCTACTGTCTCATTAGTGTTTTGACAAATCCTATGGGATCCATAGTTATGAAGATGGGCAAAGAAGGTGTGCTCTAGGATTTTCCCTTAGATGTACCTACCAAATCATAACCTATAGAGGATTCTTTACATATTTTTGAGAGATTTGTTTCCACATTGACTTCATATTTTGAATCCATAATATATTTAAAAAAATTTAGAAAAATACTTATTTTAGATTTCTGTGGAATTTTGAGTTATGAGGAATCTCATGTCTCTTAGCTTAGAGAAGCTGATGCTAGACAGCTTTTCGATATGGTTGTATGTCATATTCATCCCAAGATGAGTTTTCATATTCAAGAAGTAATGATTTAAAATTGACAGTTGGATAGCGAGATAAAAACCATTTGATTAGTTATAGAGGAAATGAGGACCTCCTTTGTTTCCAGTTAGGATTCCTTATTAATGAGATTAGAGAATGTTGCTATTGATGCATCAATATTTAGTTCTCCACCTCCCTCAGCATTAGTTGATGATGATTCGATCTAGTCTATATTCAAAGAGTATATCAATGTTGTTATAGGTTATGTACATTCATCAAATCAGGATTAATTGAGGAAGATTTTTTAGAATGGGTTTTCATGGAATAGATTGACCAGTTGAATGTGATGACAAATCTACTAATGCTATTCATGGAGGAGAAGAAGGATTTCGATAGTCGTATAAAGAGATGATGAAACATTATTAGATACTTTTTTATTCATATTAATCCTTTCCTATATTTATCTAATACTCTAATGGATTCTCTAGATGTGATTCCCATAACATCCTTGGCTTCTGATTCTTAGTATCATCCTTTACCTCTATAATTATTGACTTTTGGTATTTCTTCGGTTGAAGTTGTCTGGAATCTCAATCCTATTTTGATCTGAATGATTCATACCTCTACATCTATACCTTCAACCTCTACCTTAGTACCTCCTTCTTCTGGAAAGGGAAAGCTCCCTACTAATCACCCCACCTGCACCCTACCCTATAAAAAACCCTTGGACACCACCAAGACATTTTCTCCAAGACACCCCACATGTACCCTCCCACCCTACACTGCAGACCCCATAACCCCCCCCCCCCCCCCCGCATAGCCCCTGGACACCCCACCTGGACAGCCCCTCCTAGACACACCACATACACCCTGCCCTACATACCCCCCCAGACATTAATTGGACACCCCATAAATATCCCCTCTTAAGAATCCTGTTACCCAAGAATTATTGTGGGGCTACTGTCTTGATTCTGGGTTTCTTAGGTATGCCTTCAAGATCGATTAATCTTGGCTTTCGATTCAGTCTCGTGGGACTTCTTATAGGATGATTACGATCTTCCCACCTTTCGGAAAAGATTCTCGTCTTGGGTTAAAAGATGTGTCTCTTTCCAAATATTCTTGGTGAATATTAATGGTAGTCAACATGGATAATATACAGTAAAAAGAGGTATTAGGCATGGGGATTCCCTTTTGCATTTCATTTTTGTGATTTTAATGGTTTTTTTCTCACACATCATGGACTCCCTTATTCCATCTTCAGATGCTTACAATTTTCAATGGAGATTTGCGGGTTGGAATGCAAGTTGTAGGGGGATGGCATGGTGCTGGGGGGGGGTGGTGCGGTTTTGAAATGGTGGAATAGGGATTTTTTGTTGGTGGAAGGGGGGCTGGTGCGTGCTGGGATGTAGGTGGATGGGGGCTGAAGCGGTGGCTGGAATAGGTGGAAGGGGATGGTGTGGGATGGATTTTAGGAGGCTGGTGGATGTTGGTCTTGTGGCAGGGGCTAGTGTGTGAATAGGTGTAGGAGGTTGGGGGCTGGTGAGGGCCGTAACTGGTGGCTGGTGTTTTTTGAAGGTGGTAGAGGGCAGGAATGAGTGTTTTTCAGGACGCTGGGGTTGGGGATGGTGTTGTGGCTGGTGTGGTTGCTTATGTGAGCTATATTGTAGGTGGTTGGGGGCTGGTGCGGGCTCAAATGCAGAAGGAATGGGTATGGAATACTGGTGGAAGGGGGTTAGTTGCAGATGGTGGGTGGATGGTGTGGGTTGATTCGAATGTTGAAGGGGGGTGTTGTGGGTTAAATGCTTGTGTAAGTGGGATGAAATGAAGGTAGAAGGGGGGCCAGTGTGGGCTGGATGTGGCTGTTGCAGGATGGATTGTGGTGGCTGATCGTTCGTAGGTAGACTGTGGAGTCCTCCTTGTGTTGGTGGTGGGGAGCATGAATTCGTGTTGTTTGGTGCGTGTGTGTGTTTTCGAGTGTGGGAGTGTGTGCTCTCCCAAGGGTGGGTGTGTTTATTTTTGTGGGTGGGTGTGTGTGTTTTCCTCTTGGTTTTCTCTTGCATCGAGTGGACCATGGTGATTTCATGATGACATGGTGGTTTCATTTGATTCTCGGGTCTTCGGTTGGATGTTCATTTGATGTTCGCGTGTTTCTTCAGCATCTCTTCATGTGGAGGCTACTTCTTTACTGTTGGTGGTGGGCTAATGGTGGTTTTTCCAGTCTCGTCCTGGAGTAGGGCCAAATAATATCTTTGCCATGATGTGATCGTAGCGTAACCAAGGCGTGACAGCGATGTGACCGCAGCATGATGGTGTGGTCCAATGACATCCGTGAGGCAGCATCATCTGGCAAAGAGAAAAAGGAGCAGGAGGAGGTGGGGAAACATTCTTGATGTCTCCATACTCCCCATTATCTACGTGTAGGTAATGAATCTATAATTCTATCTTGGTATCATACAACAAAATCTGACAGGACTGCTAACAATCGTGGGGTGTCATCCGAGACCAGGGCAATATTATGGCATTACTGTGGCGTGACCGTGACTTGACCATAGTGTGACGATGTCTTGACCATGTTGTGACCACGTTGTACTTCCCCCGTCCAGTAACATCTGTGGGGTAGAATCTTCCGGCCAGGAGAAAAGGGAGGTAGAAGAGGCGGGGAAACATTCTAGCCATCTCTTACATCCCCATTAACTATGAGTAGGTAATATATATAAATCATTACATTGTTATAATATATTGATTTCTGATAGTACTGTGAACCACCACAGGGTGTCGTCCTGGAGCAGGGCTAGATCTCAACATTACAACAGCATGACTGCGGCATGACCGCAACGTGACCGCGGCGTGATCGATGTGCGACCACTGCATGACTGTGGCGTGACTGCGGTATGACAGCAGCAGGACCGTGGTGTGATCGTGGTGTGTTGGCCCAGTCTAGTGACATCTATGGGGAAGCATCTTCCGGCCAAGTGTGATGAGAGTGGGTGAGGTGGGGCAACATTCATGCAATCACCTCCCTCCCTATTAATGGTGGGGGGGGGGGGTAATTTATCTAAATGTCTATCTAGGTATCATACGTTAATACATACAAGAATTCGAACTGCTAAGCATTGTCATCCTAGAGTAGAAACAAATCACGGCTTTACCTCGGCATGACCGTGGTATGACCACAGTAGGACCGCGACATGACCATAGTGTGACCGCCGCGTGTTATCCTAGCCAAGTGACATCTGCGGGGCAGCATCATCCAGCCTAGAGTGAAGGGGGCTGGAGGAGGAAAGGCTACATTTCAGTTGTCACCGACATCCTCAATAACTATGGGTGGTTAATGTAACTAAAAATCTCTATTGGTATAATATATCGAATTCTAACAATACTGCAAACCCCCTTGAGGATTCGTCCTGGAGCAGGCCCAAATCACACCATTACCATGGCATGACCATGCCTAGACCACATCATGACCGCTGCGTGTTGGCCCGGACCAGGGACATCCATGAGGAAACATCTTCTGGCTAGGAGCGAAGGGAGTAGGAGGAAGCAGGAAAACAATCCAGATGGTGCCTCCCTCCCCATTAACTATGGGTGGGTAATGTATCTAAAACACTATCTATGTATCATACATCGAATTCCGAAAGTAATACGACCCACCATGGGGTGTCTTCCAAGAGAAGGGCCAAATCACGGTATTACCGAATCGTGACCACGACATGATCGCGACATGACCGTAGAGATACCTCATCATGACCACGATGTGATCGTGGAGTGACTGTGATGTGACCACGACATGACCAAGGCATGAACGCTGTGTGTTGGCCCAGTCCAGCAACATCCACGAGGCAGCATATTCAGCCAAGATTCCAAATAAATCCCCTGTAGTTGTTCTTCATATTATAAAAACTGATCTTATGTTATGAAAACAGACTCTTTATTCCGGATTATGGTATGATATAAATATATATTTTATTTTCATTGATTTTAAAAATTGTACAATGTAGTTCAAACTACTGATTGAGAGTGAAATTATGCTGGTTTTTTACTTAATAATGGTTTATGGATTTCTTGGAACTCTAATAATAAAACATCAGTCACCTTGAGAACAATAGAATTTGATTATGTTTTAACATCTCAGGATGAAACACAAATATTATTGGAGAATTAATATATGTAAAAAATTATATGGGCATCGAGACCCGGAAAACACCCCAATCAGTGTTAAGATGATGCTTATGGTGGAATCACCATAAGCCTGACAGGAGATAAACAATGACACCATCAGTGTTTTTAGATATATATGACTCCGGTAAACAACCAAAGTGGTGGCCAAGGGGCCATGAAAACACCCAAAATGGGTTTCTCCATAATATATGGTCACAATAGACATGATAGACCAAATAAACTATTTAATATATTATAACAACAGATCGTCAAAAGGTTTTAGTGAGCGGAACAATGACTCAACGTCAAAAGGGAAATGGAATGACCAAAAAGAATCATACACCCTAATCTATCACTGTGAGTTTTTACAGCCAACGCACCTCCATTGGAGGGGCTTCAATATAAAAACATGACTTTATTTATGAAATGAAACAATAATATTAGAGGACACTTATTCAAGATATGAAATTCAATATAATTAAGCAGAATTATGAAAGAAGCTAAATTCAATTTAAAGAATTCTTCAAATAAAGAGGCTACGAGAGGGACTCTACCTCAAGGTAGAACCAAGTCATACACTAGGGATTTTGGAGATTTATAACTAAAATAAACTACTCCTCCACTGTGTATTCGCACCCTCACACACATGCAAGGACAACTAGCCCCTATGCACACACCCTCATGGCCATAAGCATATGCATGGGGATACTTGCATATATGCTTATATGCATATACCAGTCTTCACTAATTTCCATATGAATATATATATATATATATATGGGCACACCTAGCCCCATAAATTTATAATCATTTCTATGGGTGACTCTACATGTAATGGGGGAACCCACAAACATATACTTACATACATATCCACACGCAGGCGAGTCACCTTTGACTTGGAAACTCGAAACCAACGAGCCGGGTTCAACACACTACACAAAGGATATTATGAACCTTAATACAAAAAAAGGACACTACATAACTAGTGAGAAACCAACCAATGGCATTAAAGCCTTACCTAGATTGGTAGTAGAGAATCAAATCCACCCAAACATACATGAAATGATCCAACGCCCAACCAAAAACATAATATGGAGTAAAAAACTCTAAATCCCCAAATACATTAGGTGTGAGACAAGTAGTAACCATATAATCTTACCTCTGATCAAAGCTGGTGGACTGAATCAATCTATACTACGTTTGGACCCCTTTACAGTATATAATTACACTCTGTCCATAGAAAGTAGTCAATGATTTATGTGACCAATGTGATAAATAAAATAAAATAAAAACTAAACTAAAACATATCTATCTCCTGATACTATACATGTCACCTCAAAATATATACGAACCACAACACCCCATGGTTGAAATCATGTTCTTTCAAGAAAAGGGGAAACATATCAATGTTTCAAATTGATACTATCTAACAGTAAATTCCTTTTAATTAACAATTAATCTACCTATTATTGGAATATAATAAATTTGGCCCGAGTTTCAACTTAGTTTGGTTTTTTTAGATAAGGGATAAGGACTTATTATTCTTTGTTTTTCTGTTTACATTTGAGATATTTATTTAAAAATGATTCATGTATTTGGAATTATTATTTAGGGGTTTAGTTCTTAGCCTGTTTCCATGGTACATATCCACATGAATAATTCTTCGAATGTAGGGTTACATTGACATTTATGTGCTTTAATGAGATTGATGTCACTAACAATGAGTATTTTGATCAAGTAAAGTATTCCTAAGAGGATAGGGCATTATAGTGATAGGTGTTTCAATTTTACAAGTCACATTTAATAAGGAAATACTTATGAGGATGGATTGGAATCATGGTAGGTTCTTAGAGTATGATGGTCTCTCTTAGTTTATAAAATGTATTATGAAAGGTTTTACTCCATTTATTGAGTAAAGAGTTCAACTAAAGAGTTAAAGGATGGGATGCTAGTTTGGGTATTGGGTATTGTTAGACAGATTAGCATTATAATTCCAAGAGGCTTTGTGTGATTTATCTTACGATGGAACCTAGTTAGTGGGCCTGGGTTATAATAATAGATTTTGATGTGGTTCTTGACTGTATTACATAGAATATAATATAGATGGTTTCAAAATTGTTTTATTTTATGACTAGGAAAATCATATGGTGAATAATGTTATCTGTCTAGTTGGATGATGAGATGTGAACTGTGGCATGGCATAATCCTCAAGAGATTAGTCTAGACTATGTGACTGAGGGGATAGACTAGGATAGGTTTGATAGGATTGTGTTATTGGCCACCCCATACGAGGATGATATGATGTATAGAGACACATGGAGACAGTTGGGGTTATTTATGCTATATCATGGAGAAACATGGGGATATTTCATGACACCAACATACTCCCGAAATGTTCCCCATCAATGTTTTATAAAAACAATTCCATCCCGTGGAAGACCCCAAGGCTCCTCTTGCTTCTAATTTTTCCTCACACTCACACCTCATGATATTACGGTATACAAGTGATCTAATTCAACTACTCAGGATAGCATCACTACACTCCACCCATAGAAAGAATTAAAATTCCAAAGTGGCCAATGCAATATAGAAAATAAAATTAAAACTAAACAACAAAATATCTGAATCCTATGACTATACATGTCACCAAAATATATATAAGAACCACAATGCCCCATAGGTCAAATCATGTTCATACAAGGAAGGGGTAAATAGTTCTATTTAGTAATCTCTTCATTTTTCATTATGTTCTTTATATATCACGTTGTTGGAAACACTATACTAGTACACTTAGCCACTGAATATGCACCTACGCAGCATTAGTTGAGTATAAGATTGTGCACATAACCATCATCACTAGGGAAAGAACCTCAGAAGGACACCAATCAATGTTTAGTAGTTGATCCTACTATTGAACCTGGTTTGGCCCCAGTCCATGAACCTGATGGTATACTTAGTCAAGAGGGTGTAAACAATTTCATTATACTATACTATGAATAAAGGTGTTGGTATATTTTCTACCATCAATGGGAATTTATCAAGGCTTGAGTGCCAATCAACTTTAGTTCCTATGTTAATGGAACCTTAACTATCTGTAGATGTCAAGTGGTATCCCTCAAGGGTGTCTTGTGGCGTGTAATGTCTATATATGATTTACTTGGAGGTTTTGTATTATTGGAAATGTGTATTGCATGGTCAGTATAATAAATACATTGGTCAATTGGAATATACACCCATAGTCAAAAGAGATATACCCACTTTTGATAGGGAATACCATCCCAATAACCATCACGCAAATCCAAGACCAAAATTTTACATTACTAATTAGAATTATAAAATATATGATGCACCCACTTATGTTTTATGAACCAATCAATAAAAGGGAACGAAACTCCTCAAAATAACCCCCAAAATCTAATATATCATCACTCACCTCCAATTAACCCACAATATTGCACATCTTAATGATGATACAACCTCATAATATATATATCATGATTAAATAATAGAATCCAAAATAATATAATGCTTAATTGGTGTCTATAGATGAAAATATGTGGTTTTTTAAAAATAAAAAACTTTTTATTGAATGCAGTATTTGATTGAAAGGAATACAACCTTTGAATGTTACCCTACATTTCTGGAAGACTCTATATTGAAAAAATTCACAATTTACCGAATAATTCACCACACAATGAGTTGGTTACTACTCAAAACTATAGAAAATGGACGATTAATAAGAATGGTTATCTTAACAATGATCCAAACAATGAATTACATTTTTAAAATTTTTTAAAAATGAAGACTAATTCTTAATTGGAAGAACTGATCAATAACCCTAGATTGAGGAGAGGGAGCTGAGATAGGGGGACGTCTCCCAAGGTTTTCGGCCATGGGGAGTCTCACGGATGACTGTAGAGAGGGCCGAGGGGCATTATCGAAAGATATTGAGCCAAGAGGTGAGGGGGATTTTACTTGGAGAGGGAGATGAGAGGGGAGGGGGGAACGTCATTGGGAGCCATGAGGGGAGGGGTACGTCGTCTTCTGAGAATGTGCGAAGAGGGGAAGGGGAACATCACCGAGGGCAGGGAAGGGGGCCCGGAGGCAGAGGCAGAGGTTGAGAAGTGGAGGTGGAGGCCTGGAGGATGTTGAGGTTAGGGAGGGGAGGAGTGGGTCCAGAGGTGGATGGTGGTTTCATGTGGGGATGAAATGTCTGTAGGGAGCCCTAAAATGTGTTTATTTTTTCCCAACGATTAACAGAAACTGTGAGTAATAGTTTTCATTACAAAATGTTTTGTTAAACCATTGGGAAAACCCGACATATAATAGCATAATCGAATGGTTTACTTAAACTATCTGTATAGGTTCTTTTTTCCAAAATTTTTTCTAAACCATTGGGGAAAAATTGTTGGTATAGGCTAGATTTACACTAGTGAATTATTTAATTCTATTTAGTCATTTACACAATTTTTATATCCACTTTAGTTATGCTACATGAGATGAATAATATTTCCATTACATTATATTGTTTATACCATACGATTCATTCCTCTTATGCATCACATATTTATTAACATTATATCATGGTTAAAACTAGATAGTACAAAAATGCATTGTGAATTGTATATTATCATGATATGTCCTTTTGATATATAGAGTTAACCAAATTCTTTTATGGGAATTTTCCACCATGTAATAATGTATTGGTTGTTAGTGTTGACTCATGTTAATGTCCTTTTATATGATTCTACCACATTCCAATGATTCAATAATTACAAGAAGGTACTTTCTATAGGATATTCTTATACATGTTTATTCTTCTTCCATTGCACTTTCGGTCATTGTTTTTTCCTTATAAATCACGTTTCATTCATTATTCTTATGTTTATTTCACTATATGGAATTTTATATCATATATTTGTTCATATGTTCTCTATGTTATTGGTTGTAGATGTCTGTTTTCAAAAGAATTTAAGATCTCATTATTTATTTTAAATAAAATATTTATTTATTTTTGTTTCAATCTTTAAAATTATCAAATTAATCCTCCAAAAAAATTTGACCATGCAATTCAGAGGCTTTCATAGGTAAATGTTCTAAAAATCATGTAATAATATTTCTAAACGTATAAGGCTTATATCGTATATAAAACAGAACAATCTACTTATTTTATGGGATTATGACTATAAATATTTATTGATATCTATAGGGATAATTCTATCACCATTGTAATCCTAGAGTAAAATAAATAGAAACAAAATTTATATTATACTATTCTTTTCAATGTGCATTCTTCTATTTTTAATGTTTGTTGTATATAATTATTATAAAGATTTTCTATCACCAAATGATTTTAATTTCATTATCTTAGTAAGTGGATGAATATAAGAGATAATGTTCTAATAATAATTATGATAGGAATTGTTATGTTTCCCCCAATGAAATTCTGAATATGATGGGAATAAGAGCTCAATACATAATGATAGAATTATCACAACTGGATTATGCTATTAATATTAATAGTTTTTTGGAATTCTCTCCTACTCCAATAAATAATCAAATTGAATTAAAATACTTTTTGTGACAAAATATTTATATAATTAGTGGATATTCCAATCTCATCATCACAAAATATTGGAATCCCTCCAATGAACTGACATTTTTTATCAACCTGTTTAGTGAAGAAGGGTAATTTTTTATGGATGAATTTCATTTTTTTGGGGAATGGATCATTTATAGACACATATAAAAAATATAATGTCCATGGTGTAAATTTATAAACCTTATTGGGAATAATTCATGAAAATATTTTTCAATAAATATATTCCATAAACACATCAAATTAATATGGAATAAGAGTTCCTCAGACTGAGTCAATATGATGTCGAGTCTATTATGTCATATAATGAAAACATTACAAATCTTACAAAAAACTCATAGGACTTTGAAAGGAACACTAAATATTATTTTGATCAATTATATAGTGGACTAATGTCATGTCTATAAAACCTTTTGCAGATGTTATACATTATAATATATGAGAAAGTTTTTTAGTGTTCCCTTATAGTTGATATGAATGTCAGAGACTATTAGTGGTATTATTGGCCTAGAAATACAAAGAAATAAAATGGTTTTTAATGTTGGGGGATAAATAGATAAATCTCATGATGGAAATAAAACCCAGCATCCCATATGCTAAATGATTGGTAAGAATCCCTAGAAAATTATATTAGTGGAACCAAGATAATATTCAATTGTGGGTGAGAGGGGAATCCAGATTTTATTCATGGGTGATATAATGGAGCACTCAAATGTAGATGAATAAATGATGGTTCATATCCATACTCAGCATGTACTGTATTTCATCCACATTAAGGTACTAGGATATTATGAAAGACAATTCCCAGTCTTTAGGCTTATTGGAGGAAATCAACAACAACAACCTCTAAGACAATAAGGGAGGGCCCTTCCTTTAACAAATAATGAGGTGGATCATGTACATGATGGGGTGACCCATAAAATAGCTATAAATTCAGGTATAGTGAGTATGATATGTTAATATCGATATAAATGTTTCTATTTTATGCATTATTAGTATCACTATTCAAATGTCACATCAAAATTAGAATGTTGAGTAATATTTGAGAATAGAAAATAGGGATATTATTTCTTGACAATAATATTACTCCACTACAGTTAATGAGTGTGGGATAAACCTTTAATAAAATCTTTTCTTAATACCATTAGTGGACTGTGATGGAATATTGGGAATAGATTGGATATTTTATAAAAATACAAAACTAATTGTTGGGAAAAGGAGATGAATATTCACATCCCAAAGAATCCCTTAATTATTTATATATATAAATATGCGGATAATTACCCATTATAATATTTTTCCTAGTTGTGGATACTATTAAATTTATGAGAAAACATATAGTTACCAAGTTATTTAGAAAAATAGAGAATCAATCAAAATGAAATTACCATTCTGAGGGACATTCATAATTTTTTCCCTGAAGAATTTCCTCGTCTTCCTTCTTACAATGTGGTTGATTTCTAAATTGAAATTATTCTAAAGTCTCTAACCATTTAAATTAATCCTTATGAAATATCAACAATTGAATTGCCCGAGTACTTCACCATGGGGTGCCCTTGTTCTCTTCATCATGTATAAGGTTGTTTTGATTCACCTCTTCATTGATTATAATGAAATAACAATAATTATAATGAATAATAATCCCGTAAAACATGTAGATTTCTTGTTATATCAGACATGTATGACCAAATATTTCTTCAATATGGACCTTCTGTCTGGATATCATTTTTTAATAGTGAAGAATGATGATATTCCCATTAGTATCTCTTGAACAAGGTAAGGACACTGGTATTCAATTATTCTAAAATTAGGACTCACTAATGCTCTATAAAAATTCATGAACTAAATTAATAGTGAATTTAGAGACTACCATGTAAAATTTTTGATAGTCTTTATCAATTATATTCTTGTATAATCCATATAAACGAATAAACATGACATGATTTTAAATACTATTGTAATGAATTTTATAAGGGATTCAATTATCAATTGTACAGTAAATGTGTTTTTTTTGATTGAAGATATATCATTCGTTGGGAATTTTATCACTATAAATTTATTATATGTTGAACCATCAATGAAAAAAGAAATAGATGATTTAAATAGGCCATCATATTTAAGGGAGATCCACATTATTTTTGGCATATAAGGGATTTAAGGACACGTTGTGTGGAATTTTTCATTACATTCTATTCTAATAAAAATGCTTGTATTGAAAGGGGCGATATATGTCTAGATGTAATAATGTGATTAATTTTTAATTTAGATCATGATGATGCTAATATGTACACATATACTGACACTACCATCAAGTGGTTATGGTTTTCTTATATATAGTGATGCCATAAAGAACAAGTTTGTTTGTTTAATCCTATGGAATGATAATATGATGGTGTATGCGTCACAGTAGTTGATGATTCATTTGAAGAAAAACCTAATAAATTATTTAGATCTAGAAACTATGATACATTCCTCGAATATGTAGTGAAAATACCATTTTAGATAAATGAATGAAAAATAAGTTGATCATAGTACACTACAGATTATTTTAAAACATAAGAAACTCAAAATGATTCAATTAATTTTGAAATAGATAATCAAGAACTCTTATTAATTTTTTTACTACAATATGTGAATGAAAAACAAGGAAGTTTATGATCTTAGTATAAATGTGCCTTATACCTTATCCAAGATGAGGATTGAAGAATATCACATCTTTATGGGAATAAATCCTATAATTCCATATTTATTACCAAATCATCAATTTATGAAAACACTATGGATAATCAAAATTATGATCTGGATAGAAAAATAACATAAAAGAGGTAATGAATAAAAAATAAAATATTTTTAAATTGATGATTTTGGTGGTATTTAATTTGAAATAAATATTTTCATTACTTTATCTAATGATATTAAGAATGGTCTATTTAAATATTCACATAACTCATCTTTTTCTATCCATCATGAATGTACAATAATGCAATGTGAACTTCAAGACATCATCTAGTTGGAAAATATGAAGAAGTATATTGGGGTGTATATCTCTAGTAGTTTTGTATGTTAGAAAATAATTTTATTGAGAAAAAATCCCAAAGGGGTGATCCAACAACTCCATATAAACCAATGGAAATTGGTGATTTTATCTATCTACTATGTCACTGATCTCCAAAAATCATCCATAGGAAAAAAACATGAACTGGGTTTTGGGGGATTAACTTTCCAAGATTTCACAATTTATCAATATTCTAAAAGATGTATCACCTAAATTTTTTAGGATATTTATGAATAATGTGGAAAGGGTTTATGCGGTTCAACATTCTATCATCTATGATCATGATATAAGGTTCCCATTTAAATTATAGTTATGTATTCAACATAATTTGAGTACTGAATTTAATTTCAACAGGTCCTACAACCCTTGAACTGATGGCTGAACTAGATGGTGTATTCAACATCATGAGAACATGCTCAATAACTTATAAATGGAATTCAATAGAGGGAGGGATCATTGTTTTTCATTGGTTGAGTTATCATATAACCAAATCTTCCACCATGTATTTTTTTGTCTTCATATAAACCATTATATGGTAAGTGATGTAAACTCCATCTAGTTGGTGGTGATGTTGGTGATCAAATGCTACATGGACATGATCATGTTCAAGGGATTTCAAGGATGGTTCAACCAAACCGTCATCATATCAATTATTCATAGATTTAGAAAAATAGCTCTTGTGAATACTGTTAAAGGGAAATAGAGTTTCAATTTTGTAGAAAAAATCTTATGTCGAATATCACTATTGAAGAGAGTCGTGTAGATTGAAAAAAAAAGGAATCCTAGCCAAATTTAATTTGGACCATTTTAGATTATTTATCACATAAGTTACATTCCATAAAAACATTCAGTTCTACAAAATTAGGATCATCTTTATAATGTGTTCATTGTATCTCTCTATGTCATTACAAATCGAACAACTCACATGTACTAAATTTTAAGGCTGTACAAATGTTGTTTGACCTCTCATTTGAAGAGATTACAATGATGATCTTAGACTGTATAGACAATGAATACAACAACCTAATGAATCACATTTTAAAATTTGTGTGGGCAATTCATAAGTATGAATATGAGGTAGAGGAACCTGAGAGTGTGGTGGAGGATAAAAAACCTCAAATATTTGTACATAATTATATAAAATGAAATTTTGAATGAGAAATATCATAAGCAGGAAGATCAAAATGACATGAAATTTAATGAAAAGATTTTAAATTCTAGTAATTATGTAGATAGAATAAAATATATAAATCACATATATAACCCAATGAAAACATTATAATAATAAATGAAAAATTAATTATGTAATATTTATAAAAATTAAAAAACTTATACCCATGGAATATTATCCTGAAAATTTGTATAGTAACATGGCTATTAAGAATAATAACTCATCCAATAGAATATTAATATCACCTATGAAATTTATAAATAAAATTATTGAATCTTAATAATGATAATTTGACATATTTATGACATCGATTTAGGTAATAATTATTTACAAATGTTAAATCAGGTTTTGGTAATTTTGTGATGTGTACATATATATTTACAATTTTAAAATTAATATAATGATTACAAATATAATATATTTTCTTTTATATATTAAAAAATATATACTTTATTTCCTTTGATTTAATGATAATTTTATAAAATTTCAATTTATTAATTAATGTGTCCAAAAATAGGTTATAATATTAAAAAAATTATTTTTCAACTATATTATAATGTTAACTAAATATCAAATTAATGATATTTAAAATACTTTTCTCCTTAAAATGGAGTAAATTTTTGAAATATTCATTTAAATAGTGTTGGGGTAAATTTATGTTATTTTTTTATAATATTTGAATTTTTGGGGAATAGTGAAATACGATAATTAATGTTACGTAACATATTTAGTAAAATATAAGAATTTTGGAGACATTGATGCATTATGAATCCACGAGATAAAACCTCTATGTACTACTTACTATTATTATCCAAAATAATGAAACCGATCTATATTCTTCATCAAAAATAAAAATCAAATAAATAAAATAATCCAAAACACACTTCTCCTCCTAATATAAATACTACCCGCAACTAAATATTATCTTCCACAATATATGCATTGGAGAATTATTATATTATAAAATATTATAGTCCCAATCCTCTTCCACATTTATTTGGGAATATGGTCTTATCAAAATACAAAACAACTGTTCCTTATGGAGGTTCTCAAGAAGGAAATATTCTTTAACTAATATTCTCCACATTTCTCGTTTAAAATTTGTCTTTATTATACATCCATATATAATATGCTATCAAAAGATACATGATAACTCTGTTATCCCAAATATAATGGTAGATCAAATCTTTAATACAATACAAGACAAATAAATTCTTATCATATCGTTTATTTCTAAAAATGAAAACCTCATCTGCGGGGTGTCGATTCACCATCATTATGGACGATGAGTATTCATTTTTCATTTATACTATAAAGGAATGTTATAGATACATTTTTATTATTAAAAATTATTATAATATGTGTATAAAAATTATGTTGTCATTCTACAAACTAGCATAAAAATATAATTTTAAATAAAACAATACTCATTTTTGACAGATGTAAAAGACATCAAATAAACTATTATTTATTTCATTATAATTTTATCTAAATAATAATTCCCATTTAAAAATTTAAAATCATATATGAAACATTTTATGTTCATTTATTTGAATTATTAAAATATAATTACAGTTATTGAGATTTTATTTCATTTTACAAGCATTCTAGTAATTAAACTGAAGGGAACTATTGATAAAACCAAAAAACGAAAACTCCAGGAATGAAAAAGTTAGATAATATACCACATATAAATGATGCCAATCCAAAATATTAAACCAAAAATAAATAAAATACATGTATTATAGATTTTAAATTAATTAATTAATGGATATAATTTGATTATTCAGAATATTATTTTCTAGGGAAGTACACATTTAGAAATATGGTAAGGGAATCACTCTAAACCTCTATTATAATATTAGGTGATACTATATATCACCATTCATGAATGTAAATCATATTTACTTTTTAAAAGAAGTTACTAAAATTTTTTTATATGTTTCATTATTTTGTTTATAGATCATGTAATATTTATTTTATTGGAAATAAAACTTTTCAAATGGTTCTCTTTTCAATTCATCGTTATAAGAAATCCCAACAAAAGAGAGCTTCTCCATAATATAAAATTTTTTATGTAAACTACATTAACATTTTTGGGAAAAATTAATTTTCTAGAAACACTAATATTTTCATGAATACTTTTGTTTTTCTATTTCTGGTTTTAGAGAAAAAAATATTCTTTTTCCATTTAAAAGGATCATTAATATTTTCCATTATAGAGAACAAAAGAGGCATGTTTATTAAATTTAACAAAATCTTTGTTTACATATTTTAATTTTAATATGAAATATTTTATTCAGATATATGCCTATATTCCCATATTAATTTCTAATTGATCAATAAATTGTTCCTTTCTTTAACACAGATATTTTATGCTTTTTGTACATCTATATTACAAGGCAGTGATACAAATTTCATTCCATGGTTAACCCTTCTGTTTATCCCATATTCTTGATTATTCATGTGGCACACAAATTAATTAACATGTTATTATTCGTGTTACAAAATAGTTCACCAAATAATTTTAAATTTTATGTGTCATGAGACATCATCTTTTATAGGGAGTAAACCTAATTCCTTTTCTAGACATTTTCCCTAATGTGATACAATCATGGATGTTACCCATGAAAAATTTTATTGTCATGATATATTATGAATTCACGTTAATATATTATTATTATTAAATGATCCCATATTCATTAATTTAGTGTTGAGTATGTTAATTATTTTGTCGGGCCTTTTTAACTTCATTACTTTATGCCTACTAACTCATGTGATATTATATATTCTTATGTTTATTCCTCTACGGAGGCTTTTAGCTCATCCATATTCTTAGGTATTGCCTATGTTATACTATAGATATTAATAGATGAAAGGAATTTGGAGAATCAATGTGGATTTTAGATAAATGATATATTTATTTTTGTTGCATGAACTAGAATTATTTACCTATTCTACCAAGTACACTAGAAGATGATATTCTTGTTTTGAATATGAAGGTTATCTATTCATAAAATCATGTAATAATTTGTGAAAAATGATAGGGACATTATAGAATCCGATGATAGAAATTCCACAACCTTAATTAGTAACACTACTACTCTCTCATCTAAGAAGACATGTCCCAAAAATGAAAACATATCATATCAATAATATACACATCGATAGATTCCCATAAATATTGATCTCTTAGAGTAGGTGTGGGACTATACTCATGTGTATGTAGTGATATTCCTCAGAATCCAATGGAATTTTTTTCATTAATGAAGAAAACAAAAATATAGTCTAATAATGGGTAAATCATCTTGTTAATGGGTTCCTTGAAATCTACATGGGAAATCATTACTCTAAAATTTATCACAAAATAATCATAGTTTTTGTAGCATCATGAATAAAAATTATCTATTGTATCCACATCACATAATATGATTTAGTAATTAATTGATCTTATATAAATATAGGAAAACCATATTTCATATCCCAATATATGATGGGGAATTAGAAAAATGTTTGTGTGTATATATTGTTAATAGTCATCCTATTAAGGAAAATAACAAAAAATTGACACAATCTCCCATTTATTTAGTGGTGAAAATGGGATAAAAAATGGGAAACATAATGTCTGGAAAATATCATCCTTCCTCAGTCAACATATAGTTACTTTAGTATATTAATATATATGGGATAAATATGACATACAATTTATAATATCGAGGCATTCCAAGTGTTGAAGTCTTTTTAGAAGGCAATATCTATATGTGGAGGTAATGTCGGCACATCCTTAGGTTTTAAATATTTATACTCTCCCACCCCTATAAACTGATGAAAATTAATTACATACACTTATATAATTGTAATACTATCTAAATAATGAGTAACTATCTAAATCATCTTACTTAAGAAACCATCCCTCCATAGATGGGTTTATATCTCATAGGATAAGTAAATACTCAATCCATAGAAATATAAAAAACACAAACATGAAGTGAAATACTAATTCTAGGAATTGACAACGGATAGCAAGTATATTCCAATTAATTTGTCATAATGCCACATAAAAAATTGAAAAATAACTCATATTATGATCTCACCTACAAGATTGAGATCACATTATTGGATCAACTGTGTGATTAATAAATCCACTTTATTGAAGTCTCTATAACCATGTTTCAAGACAAGGGATCGATAGAAATATATATTTCATAAACAAAAGATGAGTAATGAAATGAGTGAATAACATCTTTGTCAATATGTACAATATGTAATGTATGTATGAGATATATCATACCTTAAATAGTCCTAGGAGCCTCGGCATCATTAGACTCCACTACCAGCTACTATCCTAGTCCCTAACTCCCCGCTCCATTAACTTAGCATAGACCACCTTAGGGTAGTGCTGGTAATTTCCCCATAGTCATGGAAAATACCATTCATGTTACTGAATTTATAAATATGAAACATAAATAAAATACATAACTAAAGTATTGGGTAGTATAATAATTTAATGTCTGAGGTCGGACTCATAATGACGGGGTTGGAGAAAAAATTAATTAAATATAATAAACATAGACTATATAACATATTAAATCTATAATAAGTAATTGGATGAATATTGGATTATTGGTTAGAAATAATAATTTAGAAAAACAATATTGGCAGTTGATAATATTTTTTCATTATAGATTATAATATAATATCATCAAATAGATGTAATATTACGTCATAACTAAGTTAAGATGAATCTAATGGTCATGGTAAAAACCCCAATATCTCTAAATATCCCTTTTATCAATGGTCATGTTACGTAGAGTATTTTTTGACATGATAGCTTGAAAACATTTTAAAATATTGCATAAAATTAATCAAATGATTATGGTGTGACTAATTCTCAAGTCGAATGAGTTACATTAATCACTCCCTAATCAAAAAAGCAATAATTATGAATGAAAAGTGAATGTAAGAGAATTTATGAATATAGGGATGCAAAAATAAAACAAATGAATTTTATTTAAAATTAAATTACCTTAATATAATAAATTCCACTTTATTGTAACTTCTTTATAAATGTTTAATCCCCTTATGAAATATTCAAAGGGGAAGGAAAGTAATAATATTATCATACACATTATTGAAGAAGAATTTCATGATCTCAATGGCAGAATCAACTCTGAATGAGTACCTTTGAGTGAAGCCTTGGCCACATAATTTTTTGAATCCATGGTGCTCTACCTTATAATTTTAAAAAAACTATAATATTTCTACCCATCATGTAATACCGATAAAAGTTTTCCTCTGCTATTTTTGAATCCACATGAATCACATACAAATCCTATTTGGATATATTAATTTTTGACTCCTTAAATTATGTGTATTTGGGACTCATGTTATGTAATGACAAATCACCTTGTATAATAGCTTCATTTATTTAAATTTCATGACTTTTCATTATAGTATAAGTCATTTTTTGGAATGAAACAATATAATGGGTAATGATATTTCATGATTTGTAATTAATTTTTCTTCTCTCAATCCAATTTCACCATGGTTCATACTTTATGGGCCTTAGTTTTTATACATGATCATATTCACAACTTCCTTATCACACTACGATCGAAGCTCTAAGTACGAAGGGTCTTATAGCTCTATATTTCAGACCATATCATGGTTTTTTCATAAATTCATTGTATCCTTCAAGAAAAAATTATCCAATTCAAATCCCGCAAAAACTGGAAAGAATATTCATTTATATAAATTAATTAGTAAAATAAAACAATCATAAATTTATTAAATTAATACACTTCTATAGTGGAAATATGTCTATCAATATACCAACTCGTCATACTATACAATATTATCAAACATGTATACCAACCAATAAATTCTATTTCCTCTTACAATACTTTTGTGGTCCATTGAATTTCTCTATATCAGTTATATAGTGATCTAGACAATCTTGTGGGAATTTTACTCATAGGATGAAAGATAAAACCAACCTATCTCTCCCAGCTAACTAGAATGATCCAAATAGACTTGAACAATAGATCCAATATGTTCAGGTCGTCTCTCAAATAATTGATAACAATTTGATCAATGGTCTAGGTGTAATATATCTTTTACTATAGTAAATTCTCTTTTGATCATACCAATAACACCAACTATGAATTTCAAATCTTTCAAAAATATCATTTCTAAGAAATCAAGATAAGGAAACCCAATAATGATAGGAATGCAGTTTCATATCCCTACATTGATGATGTATGAGTACAGACCTTTTTCAATGGACCATTTTTGGAATAAATGATTATATATCATAAGAAAATATTATCATGAGAGGTTATTAAACCATGATGAATAATCATCCAAGGACTTGATCACTATAAAATATGGATAAACTCATTTATTCACATTTCATGTTCCATGGAAGGTTAGAACACCACCATGAAGATATTCCAAAACTCGGACCAAGTTAGTGACATAATTTTTTTTGGATTCCCCATAGTCCCCCATCACCATATTGAGACCCAAATTAGACTCATCCTCTAGATGACCATCTGGTTTATAGGTTTCCTCGATAGGTGTAAAACTCTAAGAACTACCTCTATCTAGTGTTCAGATTCCGTGGGTTCTAAATTTCCAAAAAAACATGGGAGGTGATAGGCTGTAAAAGCAATTCAGTGCACTAAACCACTAAATGATCTTATATCATAATATTAGTACAATCTAATAAACATCTTGTTGATGTATGATTGGAAAACCATCGGGTGTTACCACCTCATGTACATGAACGATTACCGACGTTCCATTAGAATAAGTATGATTATTTATATCCTTCTATGTAATCATATATTCTATCAATCATGTATTAATCCAAAAATATAATAATTATGTACCACAGCCAAATATTGTATCCAATGAGATGCAGAAATATGTACATAGAAACCATAACACAATAATTTATGATGCATGTAAATATGTTTTTTAGACACCATTTTATTAATTTTACAATAACAACAAGAATGTCTTTACATTCATGGTGACTAGATACATTAGCATCCCCTCAACACTAGAGTCCCAAAGGTATTATACAAACACTAAAAACATTAATAATGTATTCATAGTTCCAAAACTGATATAATAATTAAAAAATATCTAATCATCAGTCATAAGATGAACACTAACATGATTCCACTCAATAAAAACATCACTAAAATACGATTACCCATATAGAAACAAGCCATGTGTGAAATATCAATACCCAATCAAATTAGATTGGTACTGGGGAAAAGATCCATGTTGGGATATCAAACACAGGGGTGTTCTTAGTCTATGCAACTTTTACACACACAAACATATCTCCAAATAACCATACATAGTTGAAATGTAAAATAATTATGATAAAAAAATATTGTATATCATCTATCCCACAAAATAGTACAAAGAAATTACTATAACAAAATTGTCCAAATAGATTCCCACAAAACATATAAATTAATAATTCATATGAATTAGATTGTTAATATCAAATCCATCACCAAGCATGAATGATGGTATATCAGGATCCATATTCCCTTTTAGATTCTAGTCCACCATATACTTCATCATGTGGGGTTTCATCTTTATATGACACAATATATATGGTTAGAGACAATATTGGTGTAATTATAACAGTATAAAATTTAAAACATAAAAATCACCTAAATAGAATCAAGATACTAGATAGATCACGATGTGAGTGTTGAAATTGTGAAAAGAGACCTAAAAATATGAATAGGAAACTATATATACTTATAAAATAACCCCTATCTCAATGACGTATCAACTATATTGTAATCCAAATTATTCTTCTAAAGTATTCAAGGTATGGAATATCGTATAAACTCATTCCATGATCCCTGATATCCCAATGGGTTCCCATTGGTGGTGAAGTGCACTGTGTTGCATTTGTTGTCAATGAGGGATGAAGTTGTCTTGGAATGAATGGAAGTCAAGGTATGTCACGATGTGAATGACAAAGGTTGTGATGGTGTTGGTGGTGAAGGAGAATGGCCATAGTACTAAGATGCATGTCACTTAGGAGATACACTATGTGGTATTGGAAATTGTGGTTGAAACATTCTCCATGGACATCTGACGATTGTTGAGCTGCTCTTAAAGTTCAAAGAACTTGTATCAACTGGATACAATGTCACAACATGATTAGAAGACCATGCATTGTAGTGACAATGCATGAGGAGTTGAAGAAGATCCATCCACAACTACTAAGTGGATGATGTGCATTAATAAAGTCCATGCACTATCACTTAGTGCATGAGAATCAGAAGAAGATCCAATTGATCTCTGATTTGATCAACGAAGCCCATTGAAGATGTTATGTGATTCCGGAGTTCGGTTGATGAAGATCCTTGAGAATTCTCTCCTAAGTAGAAAATGAGATGATGAAGAAGAATCATAAATTGAGGAGTTGTTTCTAATCAAGTAGATTAATGTTTGAATTCTCAAGAAGAAGAAGAGAGAAGAAGAAATTAAGAAGGGAGAAGTGGCTTGGAATTTGGCATTTTACATATGGGATACTTTGTTTTTTTAACAAAGTGTTTATTCATGCCTTAGCCAAAAATTAGGCCAGCCAAGGCCAGCCCACGGGTTCAACCCCAAGGCACTTGTGGGCCTAATGCGCCACGCCCATGGGGGATCCCATGGTGCAAGCACAAGGCGGAAGTGGGGCCGTGTGTAACCCCCCGAGGACACGCGGTGGTGAAACCCGCGCGCCCGAGGTACATAGTGGGCGCTAGGAGCGCGCCCGCAGGGAGCAGAGTGGGCGCAGAGCGCGCCGGCAGGGAGAACACGGTGCGGGGCGGCACCGTGGAGGGAGAAGATTCAATCGAGGGGTTGAGGCGGCGCTAGGGTGATAAAGCGCGAGAAAAACACTGGCCGTTTCGATGTGGGACTGAAAATTTCGCCCAGGATCTGATCCTGGCCGTCCGACTCATCGCGCGGACGATCTAAGCCACACATCTGATCCCACACAAGATCTTCAGATCCAAGCCGTCCGATGTATTTCAAACGCCCGATCCAACGGCCGGTGAGTCGTCCTCTTCCCCGAGCTCGGCTGAGGCCTCCCCGCGCATTCCCGGGGCCACCAACGAACCAGGCGCCCTCCGAGCAAGCCAAATCGAGTTCCCGGCCACCTCTGATCAAGCTGAAGGGTCCAATGAGATCGTCTGGCCCTATAGAACTCGTCCATGGTTTAAAATGAGCCTGCATGCAATATACAGAAGACATCAGTTGCGGTCGAGGCAAGAGAATCTGCCGAGGCTATGAATGGTCTATGCCTTTGCATGGATTGGGAGAGAAGAGGCTGTGCATGCGTTCTAAGTCGCATGCACATAGAAGGAAAAGAAAAGGAAGCCCGCGTGAAACCGAGAATAAATATCAAGATTTGAAAAGATTTTTAATGATCCGAAGATCTTGGGAGTTTGAGTTATATCACGCGGATGAGCCGAGGCACTTTTTGCCTATAAAAGGAGAGCCCATGCTCTCGGTATTGCTTGTTGATTATTTGTTAAAGATCCGGAGAACCGTGAGTGCACCTTGTGCCTCGCGAAGCCAAAGCCCCGCGCAACACCCTTGCACGACTGAAGTTCCAGAGCCACCCAAGGCTCTGAAGGAGGTCCCTGCCCGTGTACTCGCGCGGCAGAAGGAGCCCTCACTTCCCACAAACTTGGGCGGCAGGAGGAGCTTGCGTGGCTGAGGTGCTTGACACCTTTCGCGCCCATGTGGCCTTGTGCGCTTGCGCGGCAGTAGGACCTGTGCGCCCGCGGCCAGTGCACTCTGTGCGGCTGTGAAGAGAGGAAGGCCGCACCCCTTGCGCGCCTATTTTGAAGGTGGAGTTCGGGCAGTGTGTGCATAAGAAGTGGAAGGCCGAGGCAGTGCCTCGTGTGTGAACTTTGAGAAGGCCGAACCTTTGTGCTTGTGTGCCAAGAAGACAAGAACACCTACATGCAGTGGCTTGTGCAGAACGAAGAACAAGTTGTGTGTGCACCAAGTGAAGACCACACATTTTGTGTGTGTGAAAAGTGAAGAAGAAAGGCTATGGGTTGTGTGTGCAAGAAGAAGTGAAGGGCAAAGCCTTGTGTGCAAAGAAGACTAAAAGAATAAATTGTTTGTGCTAAACAAGAACAAGGCCGAACCTAGGTGTGTGCACTAAAAGTAAACACACTTAGAAGAAGAAAGAATTGGAAGACTCACACTAATGTATAATACACTTTTAAGTGTGTAAACAAATTGGATAAAGTGTGTGAAGTTCATTGAAGGTGTGTGCTTAAAGTGACTACACCCTTTGTGGGTCTACTGCACCAAGAAGAGGAAAGGAGAAGTGCATGCATGCATGCATGCATGTGCACAAGTGAACAAAGTCAAATCAGTGGTGTGCAATTGAGTAGTCCAAGACCAGTGGTTCTTGAAGAATTTGAGAAGCCATGCAGTCAGTGCATGAGGAAGAAGAGTTTCCATGCACTCAGTGCGTGAAGTTGAAGTGAGTGAGACTGGACCAGACTGAAGTTAAAGATATCAGTTGTCTGAGTATTCAGTAATTGAGAAGAGCCTGATCAACTGAAGTGATCAGAAGTGCTGAGCAAGACCAACAGACCTTTTCTAAGGTTGTTGAAGTTTCTTGAAGAGAGAGGCCAGGTCATCCTTAGAAGAAGGAGATAAAGCCTGAGCAAGACAAGAAGACCTGATCAACTCAAGTGATCAGAGGTATAGAGCAAGGCCAGCAGTCTTTATCCCAGACTGCTGAAGATACTTGAAGAATCTTAAAGTGAAGAAGAGATACTCGTGCGACTCGAGGAGCCAAGAGAAGACCCTGTGGGACTCAGGGAGAAGAAGTCTTCCGTGGGATTCTGGAGCAGGCCAGTGGGACTCTGGTAACACTGTGTGAAGCAGTATAAAGACCCTCTTGTGGGACTCAGGAGAGATACGGTGGAAAGCTGTATCGACCATTGTAATACTAACCGATTATAATGGGAGAATCCATGCTGGGAGAGCATGGCAAGGATGTAGGCCTTTGGTGCCGAACCTTGTAAATCCTTGTGTCCTGTGCCTTTTCATTACTGCATCATTCGGGAAAGGTTGAGAGATACAAGAAGAGTGGATCGAGGCTTTAACCAGCCATAGAGGTTTAATTGATTAAGAATCAATTAGTAAAAAGTTTTACGGGATCACTGATTCACCCCCTCCCCCTCTCAGTGATTCACACTGATCTGGCCACTTCAGGTGGGGCCATACTCTATAAAATATTCAATGAATAATGACTCACTAGAACTCAAATTTTATCAATACAATGATAAGAGATTTAAACATGAAACATTAATTTATACTAGAACCAACATGTCATAACCAGTTTAGGGAGGGATTATACAAATACATAAATTGGACATGATGATTCGTAAAACCCTATTTGGGTAAGATAAATAAATAATAGAGAATGACACCTCTTGTAACATGAAGGGATTCCAGAAACCAATCCATTACTACTCTTAATGAGGTGATGAAATCCTCTAAAAATGAAAGGATCCATCATTTTAACCTCATGGTTATGAATTATGGGAATAGAACCTAATAATTCTAGTAAATAATAAGATACAGAAGGACACAACATGCTCTAGACAATATAAAATGTGTTTCTCATCCTCTATAGGTCATCCTGTGAATTTTCATCTTCCTTGCCATGTATTTTTCCATATAAATAGATTGGCCTTTTCAGATACTTGATATATAGTTGTCAGCATCCACTCAATGGGTACTACCTTATGGATCCTATATATGTTAGTTCATTCTCATGTTCTTTGGACATTTTATATATATATATATTATCCCATGTACATAGACATGATTGAGTGTCGATCGATTTCTAGGTACTATTTTTGTTCACATATGTCTGTCCAAGACCATTTACTAATATAGTGCACTCCAATACATTTTCCATGGGTTACACATACTATTATAGTTGTCACATGACTGATTATATAATTCTTATACCATAAATGAAAAAACAATAACATGGGAATAAATGGTGTATGATTTATTGTAGTACATGCCATGTAGTATAAATTTTATCACAACTCTCTAAAAGGATTATGTTCCCCACATATGATATTTTCATACCAAATTCTATTGTAGAATATTACAAATACCAAAAATGTTAATTTTCTTAATACCTTCTCACCGGTTTAAATAATACATCACGAAACCTTGTCATAAATCATAAATCATAACGGAACATCATAAAATTTAAAAACTACACAAATTAATCTCCTAATCAACACCATGACATCCTCCATCATCATGAAACATATTAATGTAATAAATCTCAATTTGTAACCCCAAATTAATGATATAATATTAAAAATATTGATTGTGAAATGATAATTCATTAATTATTTTTTGAATAACATTCCAATTAAAATATAGATGATGATCATAAATAGAATAGAGACAGAAAAATATAAAAATATAATGTGATTAAAAAACACATCCATTTTATGGATTGGAATCGATTAATTTACTATGGCTGATGAAATAATATGAAAAAAATGAACAAAAAAATATCTATTCATAATATTCTAATATTATTAATCATAACTATAAAATAAAACATTGATCTTTAAATCATTTTTGTTAGAAGTCATGGGTTGTGTTTTACATGGGATAAACAAAATTGGGATAAAATAAACAAAACAATATCCTTTATAATTTCTTTATCATTAAATGATGAATTATTTTCAATTATCATCATCACTAGTGATGTAATAAAGGATATTGGAAAATATTCTCCTTTTGTTAGAGGTCAAATCTATGATCATCTCATAATCTGTCAAAATCATCTACATGATATCCTCATAAATCGCATTCGATATGCATCTAAACTTTGGATTTTACAAGAATTTTTTTTAAATATAGAAGTGTTTTTATTAAATATTTTAATAAAAAATTAATAAATAAATTATATTGTATTATTATATTCACACACAACTCCACCTAAAACGAATCACCGGTTAAAGATTGGGGTTATATCACACCCATGATGAAACCCGCTTTCTGATTTAATAGTGTACATCATATTTTGGATCTAACACTCTATTATAGAGTTATTATACTAATTTATAATAATTCATCCTGGGTGATATAATATGATAAATATTTTTATAATTTTCAAAATTACGGTCCCTGAGGAACCGAATCCCACCATGACTCAATGTATATTGTTGAAAATATTATTTACATTTTAAAAATCATTAAAGGAATAACAATTTTCATTAAATATATCATTTATTGATGTTATTTAAAATTATTTGTTTTATTTACGAATTGATAATCCATTGTGATGAAAGAAAACTTATATATCTATTATTATTAATTATGTTATTATTTTACATATAATGTAACCTTTTAATTTGTTCACTTTTATTAATTTTAATATTATAAAATAATAAATTATTTGGGATGTGTAATACATTTTTTCATGTTCACCGATTTTAATGTTTTACAAAAAATGTAGAAATTCATATTTTTATTCATATATTTTTTTAATTAATTTATAATCTATATTAAATACATTTATTAAAAATAAAACAAGAATGATATCATTGACTTTTTATAAGTATTTTTATATAAATAATATGGTTCATTTAATAATAGTGTTACATCCAATGTTTATTATGCCATGTGTAGGTGGTCACCCTAAAACATTATGACTAGAAAAATAATGAAGTCTATAAAAAAATATTTTTTGAGGTAGATACCCATGTTTAGGAATCAATTTTACAATATTAATAATAATTATGTTGTATTATTTCTATTAATTATTGTTTACTCATGCTTCACAACTCATTTAAGTCATGATTATGCTTTTCCAAAATCCCTATAGCATGAATCTATTTTACTAATATATGTTTTATTAGATTTTTTATATTTTCATCAACTGAAATCATTATTTTATTGTACACAAATTAAAATACTATTCTCTTGTATGATATTCAATTGAAATTACATATTTCCACAAATTAATATTAAATTTATCTATGACTTTATTATCTTTCGATTAACATTTTTATAAACAATAGTATCATGTTTGATATAACTATATGGGTATAATATTTCAAATATATCTGAGGGAGATAACAAATACGTATTTTAAAATACATTTATTATGTATCTTGTCTCAATAGAAAATAATTTTTCAGGTTATTGGTGTATGAATATCTTTGTTATGTGTTAAATAATCATACAATTTTATAAAATATAGATGAATAATATGATATATTCATCTAAAATACAATGTTAATTCCAACAATGTTTGTAATTTATATTATATCAACTATATCTTCGAGACATGATTTTCTATTTTATGGAAGTGAATATATAATAAAAATTATTGTTAAATCAAAATCATAATATTCCTTAATTTTTAATAGAATCATTGGATGGTTTTACATAGGTAATAAAATTAACCTTCTAATATTTATAAGTATCATTCTATATTTATATCAAAACCATTACTTTTAGTGAATAAAATTCAACCAAATATAAAATTAAACAATGTTTTCAAGGATTTTATATAATTATTCAATTTTTCCAATAGCCTACAATTTTGGAGATAATGATTTCAATAATTATTGAAATAACTTTTGTATCTATGTAAATGGATAATTGGGGTGATTACATTGTTATAAATAATTTAAATATGTAACAGTATGTGATTGATGTAAATAAAATAAACCATTTTCAATTCACGAGTCAATTGAATATGTATTAACCTCCATTTATATATTTTTTTCATGTTCATGACAATTTTAAAGATAATATAATAGAGAGAACGACTCCTATGGAAAGAAATAAAGGATCTTTTACTACTACTATTTATTAAATTCTAGAAATGAAAATTGAAAATTTCATCAAAGATTATCTATAATTGCTATATTTTAAAATAAAAATAACCTTTAATTGGTGAATAAAATATGACTCATAACACATTTTAATGGGTATGCAATCATTTTTATGAAAAATATATAAAATTTTATAAACTATTAAATCTACCAGATTTATTAGTTACAAAAATCTGAAGCATACTCCAAGAATATATTTGAAAAAAAAAATATTTATTTAAATCCTTCTTAATCTTCTCTAAATTGGAGATCTTATATGCTTTGTGTATTTATTAATGAAGATTCATACACAGAAGTAAGGATGAATAAAATTCTATATATGGGGTGGAGTAAAAAGAGGGAACATTATACTTGAATTGATATATAAACATGTTTTTAGTTTTTCCTAGTCAATGAATAAAACAAATTTAATCATTATAATATTTATATGGTATTTATATTTAAATGACATGAAATATTAAGAAACCATAATAATGAAGGATGATTATATATTTCAAATCATATCATCATAATACCATTTAATATGAAATATAAAAATTATCAACAATTTAGTAAAAATCATAATATACATTTATATTGCAATAATTAATAATCATAATGATGTCAATAGATATACTAGATTTCTTAATACATAATAATACAATTCATTAAAATGGCCCTCTATCCCCGCTTGGAAATTTCAAAATATGTAATGACATAAAAAAGTAAAATATATAAAACCTAAATAATAAATTAATCCCATTAAATGATGTTGTTTAATAATAATTTGAAAAGGAATTAGTTAATAGAAAAATATGATTGATAAAAAAATTACTAGAAGATTATATTTGTTAATAAAGGATAAAATTAAAAAGAGATATAATATTTGTCAACAATATGATCTTAATAATTAAAAAATCATTAAATGTGGGGCTTTTAGAATAATTTCATTACTATGCATTGTTTCATTTGTTTGAATTCATCTCAAAATCTCGGAAACAAATATTTCAATATAAAAATATATGGTAAAATTGAATAAAGAAATTTATGAATGATCTTAGAGGAACGATATAGAATATATAGAGGTGATGGAGTAAATCTAATAAATGGAATAGTTAAAAATCACTAACTGAATATTATAATTAATCAACTAAAAAACTCTAATATTGGATTAAAAAATATGAATTAAAATATCTAGATAATAATATGAATGTTATATTTATAGTTTACAACATTTTCAAAATCATTGAATTGAAGGTGATTTTTAAGAGAAAAGTGTAATTAGATTTAGGGAAAATTATTATCTTTTTATTTTATTTTTATCATAGTCAATTCACACTTGGAAATTATAATATCCACATAGAGACATGAAATTTTGAAATAGTCATTAATAAGGGTGAATATATATAATTAATGAGTAATGATTTTATGTTTCAATTCAATCCCAATAGAAGAAAATCATTATTGAATACCCTTACTATAGATATCATATAAATTAAAAAAAATATTATTCTCTTATAAAAAACAATTTTTATGGTATTATTAATAAAATAGGCAAAGAAACAATTTTTTAAATTCATAATCATTATTTTTCATAATAGAATACCTATTAAAATATCATTTAATATTATAATTCTAATGATATTATTGTTTGTAAAATAATGCATTCAAGATGATTTTTTTATTTCTAATCACTATAATTTTTCACTTACTAATACTTTACATAGATTGAAAAAAAATTAAAAATATATATTTTAAAAAAATATTTTCACTAAACATATAAATTATTTTTAATATGTAGTTCATTTTAAAAACCTTCACATAAGGAAAACAATCCATTAAAGGGGCATTATGAAAGAGGTGGAATACAATGATTATATTATGAAAATTTTATAATAAAATTAATATTTCATAATAATAATATTAATTACATATTTATATATTCACTATTTAATTTACAGGGTATAATTAGTTGTTTGATATAATGAATAGAAGAATTCAATGATGAAAATATTAAATTAGTATTCATGAATGGTATCCTTTTCTCTCTAATTATTTCTAGATATCCCAATTTAATTTATTATTATTGTTGACTTTTATGAGAAAAGAACATATAATTAGATCATATGATGATTTATTAACTACAAATGGATAGACCAAGAGTAATGTTATATATATGAGATTTCATTTTCTGTGTTGGGATAGTGTGTCTTTACAATCATGGGAGGATTATTTAAAATTTAAATAAGTAATAAAAGATTTATATTGGACAAAAACATTAAATATTTTTCATATAGTGGTCAATTATTTTAATTTTTTAAAATATATTTTTTATTACATTATATCTTTTTATGTTATTAATTAATTATACAATCTAATTTAAGTAAATCGTAAATAATTTTAAATGGGGTTTAATCCTTTTATTCATTGTAAATTAAAATGGAATGTCTCAAAATTGTGAAATTTTTGGAAATCTAAAATATTATCATAAAAATATTCTTCCTCAGTATGTATTATATTGAATTGAATTTTTAATTGTCAACTCAGTATGATAACATATGATGAGTTATGTTTGAAAATCCAGCTTTTTTGTCTATTCATATATAAATTCGATGAATTATAAAAAATTTAATAGAATTATAGTGTTCATAAAATTAATGAGGTTATTATTATATTGAATTATATTTTATTAGGATTTAATTAAATGTTTGAATTATTTAAAAAATTAATATTAACAAAAAAATTATAGTTTTTAAAAAATTAATTTTTTTAATTTAATGGTACAGATATGTTTTATTTTTGTATTCAAATTATATTATTTTTCTCTTATTATCTAAAATTTATATGTAATTACATAAATCAGAAAAAATTTGAATTACATTTATTTTTTCCACCACCATTTTTTGGTACATTTTTATGATATTCTTAATTTTCTAGTGGTTATATGTTTTATAAAATGTTCAAACATATTATTTGAAAGATGTATTATGTTTATTATTATAAATTTATATTATTTAATTTATTTACTTATAACATATTTTTCAATCATAGTTCTCAAAACCATAATAGTTTTCCAATCAGAAATCTAATGAAATTATTTCATTTTATGTAATTTTTTATTATGAAACTATATCTAGGAGACCACTGTACTATTGAATGCCATCACATAAGAGTGTTATATTGAAATTACTTCAGATAATAATATGTTTGATTTTTAATACTATAATAAATATTCATATGTAAGAATCTAGATTGGTGAGGTAATTAATTCATTGTTATAAAATCATAGGGACATTTTTTGTCTTTATAATCGGATATCTTTATAGATACACCCTAATAACATTGATCATATATCAATATAATCATCAAGAATTAAAATTCATTCAATTCAATTTTTTACTAGAAAATTGTACATGAAATAATTTAAGTTATATAAATTTTATACATCATCGAATCACATTTGTATGGTCGTACACTAATTATTTTATAGATATGTTAAACAATTATTTTAGTTATGTCTAATATGAGGTGAATAAAACTATATAAAACCTTATCAAAACAATTGATATCATCATAAAAAATAATCATTAAAATAAAATAGAAACATCATCTCCTTCATTATATCATTGAACATAAATATAATACATGAATATTCTTCCCATATGTTTCCAAACTCTACTAATATGCATGTTAGACAATTATCATTACCTCATAATTAATTTTCGCAATTTATATAAAACAAGAGGCATAAATAAATGAGTTTTTTGCAATAAAATTTTCCCATATTTGAAATATTTGAGTGGGATATCAATTCACAAATAATATTACAAAAAATATATAAATTATTAGTATATAAATTTTAACATAAGGAATTAGTCATTCCTAATTCTTCAGGAAAATAAAAATGCGAAAAATCTCACCAAATCCTCAATAGTTAATATCAAACACATCCGAAAAGGGAGAAAGAAAAAAAACACTTATCATATGAAAATCTATAATGTCAGAATATCTAATGAGGAATAAGTCAACATCCAAATGATTAATTTGATCATATCACATCATACCTAGTACTAATAAACATATCTTATTTTAAAAGTCTATGTATTATGTTTCATATGAGATAATAAAAAATGAGTACACAATATACAAATAATTAATTTAACTAACCTAATTCAATGTAATGGATTCAAATAACCTATTTAATAAATAATTTATTAGGAAATGTGATTTGAAATCCCAAAAATGTAAATTAATTGGGAAACCATAATAATATAATTTTTTAATCCCGGGAATGAATCTCACTGGGAGGCAATCCAATCCAATCTTCAGTGTAATCCATCTTGGATTTTATTAACAATATAATTTTTTATTTATCATTATATCACATTTTTAATAAATGATTAATAATATTGAATATCCATAAATTATGTTGAAGAAAATTACATTAGAATAAAACATTATAATAACCATCACATTTTTGAAATACCATTTAAAAACACATTAAATAAACATTTTCATATGGAAATACTATGTTAGTGAAGTACTTGAGACTATTAATTAATTCGAAATTACATTTCAAATTACATTCATTTAAGATGGTTGATAAATATGGGAAATATTCTATATAAAATATTCATAAAATATAACTCTTATGAATTATGTTAAAATTCATTCTTGATTATTGTTATATGACAATACCTATAAAACTATGACTACCACTAAGGTCTGTGGTGAGCATTGGGTGCCTCCCCAAGACCACATTCTATTTCCATAGGGTTGGTTATGTATATTATAAGTAAAAAACTAAAAATATAAAGTTATCTAATATACAATATATAATATATTTTCTACCCCATATAATAAAATATTGATAACTGTGCAGATAATTTATAATTTACAGGGAAACAATTATCAATGGATATGGGAATTTACAACTCATGGATTGTAAAATATAATTCAGTATAGAAATGATTTACAAATACAATACCAAAAATCACAAAGTTAACATATCACTGATGAAATTCAATAAAGGGAACCCAATTTTAGGAATCCTTTAATCACATGCATTTTTTTCTATTGAAAGAAATTTTTTCCATTCTAGAATCCTCTATATGAGAAACAATATATCCACTAAAACCATCAATAATAAATGACCAAAAAAATTTATATTTAATGTATATAATATATATATATATATCTATGTCAGAATAATGTCCATGAATTTTTTCTTATAAATATACTCTAAATATTTATCAAAAAAACAAAAAGTCACATTTACTATTATTCTTCACAAAAATAAAAGTTGAACCATAAATCCCCAAAAATAAAATTTAAAAATTTCAAAACATATTTTTTTATTAATCTAATTTTACATTAAAAATTATAAGTAAAATCCAATATCATATTGAAAAAATTAATCTACTAATTTTCAACTCTCTCTATTCAATGATAACTATTAATATATACCCTGACATCAGTGTGTAATACACCATGTCGCATCTGAATCAATGGAAATAAAAGACCATTTTAAAACATAAAAAATCAGTCCATAGAAGACTAACAAAATAGTTTTTGGGATCTTGAATAACACTATAAGAAACATATTCTATGGGACTAAATTTCTAGATGGTGGGTGAAAAACACCCCCAAACAACTTATAAGAGGTAGTGAACATGACCCAAAATTTGTAATAGTCTAAGTGATTAATTTTACTATATAAAAATATTTAGTGATAATTTCAGTTATGCTTATGAACTCCTAACATAAACATATTAGTTCAGTTGTAATAGAATTATAAATTTAGAAATTGTTATTTAGTGCACCATAATCTGAAAAAACATTAACTAATCGATGGTTCATTTACACCACCTTAAATATACAGGTCCTCCAAAATATATATATGTTTTCCTTGTCCCTAGGTAATGGAGGGTACATACACCATATAAAGGATAGTTTGAAAACATTAATATAATTTATATTCCCATACTAAATACCTTCAATAATATTACATTCAAAGAAAATAATAATATGATTTTACTCTCTCACCAAGAAGAAAAAATTGTTGCGGGAGAAGGAAACTCATTTTCATTCTACTCTCCTAGTATAAGATCTTGGATTTATCTAAAACATATGATCTATTGATTTTTTTAGATTAAGAAAATTTTATTTGGTTAATTAATTTCATAACAATGTCTGTATGGATGCTCGGGGCTGTTCTTAGGGTTTATGACATGAAAAATGAGAAAACCATGGTTTTCTATGTAGGTTGCATGGTTTATGCATGGTTAGAGAAAATTGTGTGAACAAAATCAGGAAACCAAGTAGGAGGATGTATTTTGGTTAGTGGATTCTGCACAGTTTGTGCAAGGTTTGGAAAATCGTGCTTCCCCAAAACATTTCGGAAATTTCAATATTACAACTACGAGGTTTTTAGGTTCACTCAGGATTTTCATCCACCTCCTTAAAAACCTAGGAACACTATAAATAGGCCAAGATCTTCCAAGGATCGAACTACTTCAATTCATGACCAGTTTGTATTTCATTGGATGAAAATCGAAGTCCCGTGTGAGTCAAATCTTCTCCTCCTATGTCATGACATGTCCCTCGAGGCATGTGCTATGACTACCCCAAGCCCACCATCCATATGCCAGGGGTTTCTGACCAGCATCAATGGTGTATTCCCTAAAAATTGGAAGGAATTGTCTCTATAACCTATAATTATCAAAACTAATTACAATGTTGGTTACATGAACAATGTAAAACTATGTAGTAAATAGAGAGTGTACAGAATGTAAAAAGGGGCCAGAATAATTGAACAACTATAAAGTACACGGAAAACTGGAAACTACAAGTAAATCTTAGTAAAAATATTTCTATCACCCACCATGGCCTCCTACCTGAAGTGTAGGTACAACTAAAAAATGGTCGAGTCTACGTTACGCCTCTCCTAAGGTCCGCCTCCGAGCTACCTCCACACCTGGTACCCTCATCCTCAGTCATCGTTTACTGTCATATACACCAAAAAAACAAGGTGCAGGCATAGCCCTTACAGGGGTGAGTCTAATGATACTTAATAAGGACCCCAAGACCCTCGTAGGTCTCAAAATATCCACATAGCATAATCCACAAATCATTAAAACAACTAGCAACCCTACATAGGTATATTCCCATACATATACCTAAGTTGTCTATTTAACCCAGCTCAATCATGTGGAAACTCAAGTACCGACTCAGATGACCAAAACACAAATGTCCAACGATGGAAAGAATACCACAAAGGTAACATCACAATGTTATGCACCACAATGGTAACAACATAGATAAGGTATACACCACAAAGTTATTCCACATAGATGATTACCACAATGGTTGCACCACGAAGGAATGTACCACAAATGAATTCCACATAGAAAATTACAACAAATTTAAGTACTCAAATCACACCTTAAATAACTTAGGTATGGTAGTGTAGATGATTAGATATAACTACTGAATAATTTTACTCCGTTGAGAGGCAGACCCACGTTCGATCCTAAATCATCAGACCCGTGTAAGATCCTAGTACATTATTCCCACGTAGGATCCAAGAGTAATCCCACATGGATTACTAGATTGTATACAAGTAGGATATTGGAACATAGACCCACGTAGGATCGTAAATCAGAGACCCACGTCAATTCCCAAAGCAAAGACCCACATAGTATCCCACTATCATCTTACAGACAGCCACATGGTTCCTGAACTAAGATCGCTTGATACCAGGAGGGTCCAATCCTCAAGCCATTAGATGATACTCCAACTTCAAATAATCTTCATGAAGAAGTACCACAATGGACCTCCATGTAATAGGGGACTAAACTCAATAGATGGTGCATCCATCAGACGCCATGTCTGTATGTTATTGGCCTTTTAGTTCCGAGGGCCCAATTGAATTCGGGTTCGATCCTACCTGGCTGTACTCCAACATTATCCAAACCTCATGTGGGACATACCAAAAGTACTATCTCATTACAAGGTTTCTAGCACCATATCTGGTCTTCAAATAGATACTCGTAGCTCATGTTATGTCCAAAAGAGTGAAAATTGGGTCGAAGCTGGTCCTGGTGCGGTTCTACCCAGTTCGGGCCGACCCAACTCAGTTAAGACCAACCCGAACTGGGCTTCCAGGAACTGGTTCAGGTTGACCCGGCCTGACCTAGGTATGAACTTGGGACCAACCCAGCCCACTGTGTCCCACCCAACCTGCTGGGTCCAACTCGGCCCACTGGCGCAGTCCGCTGTGCGGCCTACGGTTGGCCCATTGTGGCCTGCGATGGGTTGCCTGCTGGGCGACCCGCACTGGGTGGCACACAACCAGCTAACGTCTGGTCCATGGCTGGGTGGCCCTATGGCGGGATCTGCCCTAACTGGTACCCAAGGGGGAGGATCCCCCTAGGTTCCACGAATGGCCTAGCTGTAAGGGTTGGGTAGCCGACCTGTCGGTGCCACGTGGTGCCTACAACAGGCACAAGGGGACCCGAGAGCCGCTCATCTACCCGGATGGCCAGACAACTAGCACTCCTCTATGGTGCAGTCAGACATCGTTCCCCCACCGGTGGCTGACAGCAATCTGGCTACCCTCCTTGGCCATCGCGGCCTCATTCCGTGACTCTTCAATGCTCGGTGGCTTGGCCATGCGTCATAGCTCCCATCACACATCTAGCCTTGCACCGGCTGCAACCCCTGCTCTTCCATGGAAAATTGGCCATTGACCTTATCAGACAGTGTGGTCATGCCACTGACATCGTCATGACTGCCCAGAGTACCAGCCATTGTTCTCAATCCCCACTAGTGTATGTCACCGGAACAGGTTGACGGTGACATTCCTCATGCACAGAGCATGCCTTGGTGGCCGATTCTTCATTCTCATAACTCCAGCACTCATCTTGGAACATCTCCATCGATTAAAGACCATCATAAACCACAAAGGTAGTAGAGAAGTCCGGACGTGTTTTATTTTCCTCACTCTACACGTTAGAATGGTAGAAAGTGGCATAATTGTTCTTAAATCAATAAGATTTAAAAGAACATTGTATTTGCAATTTAAAACAACATTTCCTACCTTGATTTCTTGTTGATGTTGGTGAGGATTGGAATGGAAAACCATCAGTTCGTTATCGTTGAAGATGTTCTTCATTGGGTATCATTCAACAGAGTTCTTCATTGGAGAAAATGTTATTCATTGAAGTGATTTTTGCTTCACAATTCTCCCCTGATCTCCTTTTCCAACAAATTCCCCATCCAAGAGGTTTAATTCCAAATTAATATTGTTAAGTTAATTAGTAAAATTTATTATGGAACATTAATTAATTTGATGCTGGAATAATTAATTGGAATATAACCAAAGATTCACATCCCTCATTAAAGAGGGATTTCTAGGCTCAGGTTGACCCCACTACATGATCCAAATTGGGGCAATTTAATTTCAAAAATAAAATATTTTTAATTTATTTTTTCCCATGAAAATCACAAAAACTAACTTTCATCGTCGACCTACTACGGTCAAGATGAAGGACTCCTTAAGTGGCTTCCTGCCCTACGAGCTCAATGGTGTCCTCAGATCTCAATTCTGAGCATTGGTTCAACAGATAGAAAAACATTCTTGCATGTTTACTGAAAACACCTGAAAAATAGATAAAAAAATTCATTCTGGGCACTCTGGGCCTGGAAAGCACGAGTCGTCATTTTTTGCGGACTCAAAATATTCTCATATAATTCAAAATATATAAAAGTAGTTTTCGGTTCTTACATTTTCCTCACATCAGGGAATTCTATCCCAGAAATCATCATCACAAAAACTAGATAAAATATTGGGGGTACTGAGCACGAATATGAGCCTCCTGCTCCCATGTGCTCTCTTGGGGGTTCCTGTGTTGCCAATACACAAACACTAAAGGTATCGATCACCCATGCAGGACTCTCTCATGTCGATCCCCAATCTCCACTATAACCTCCAAAAATGTCACCACATAATTGATGTCCAAATCACCCATGTCAATGATGTGCGAAGGATCATGTACCTATCTTCACAGCTGAGATTTGTGAAAAATGTATTGACCCTGGTGCAACTGAGTGGGATGTGCTTGGCGGTAATCCACATTGCCAACTCTACTGTGGACCTGATAGTGTCCGATGAACCTAGGAGATATCTTATCACCCTGGAAAATATCTAGTATCCTCATCATGTTGAGACCAATATAATTACATGGTCTCCATCATCAAACTCTAGAGGACTCCTTATCCTACCTGCATAAGACTTCTACATGCTCGGTGTAGTCTTCGTCCACTCCTTGATGAGATGTACCTTCTCTATGGTAGCCCGTACCATCTCTAGTCCCAGGAGTGATTACTCCCCCAGGTTAGTCTAGAAAAAGTTGATCTACAAGGTCTGCTATACAGAGCCTCGAACGATTCCATCCCAATCATGGAGTTGTAGCTGTTCTGGTATGCAAACTTTACCTAGTGCATGTGATCCACCCAGCTATGATAAATGTTGAGGATCCAAGAACGCAGCATGTCCTCAAGGGTCTGAATGGTCTTCTTAGTATGGATATCTTATTGAGGATGGAAGGAGGTGCTCAAATGAACTTGCATCCTAAAATCCTCCTATAACCACTTCCATAGCTAGGAAGTGAAACGTGAATCACAATCAGAGACAATCATCGATGGTACAAAATGTTTCCGCACAGTCGTTTAGAAATTATGGCGTCCTAATATCTATACTGAACCATGATATCTGATAAGTAGGATGTTGATTTACTAGTTGAGTTAGTTGTAGATCACCCAAATATAATATTGACACCTCAATGTATGTGGGATTAATGCCTTGATTTTGATGGATATCATGTCCCACATCCACTTTGGGACCTCTAAATGTTGAACTATGCCAGCTGGTACCTGATTCTCTGCCTTCACTTGCTAACAAGTGAGGTACAAAGAGAAAAACATTACTACCCCTTTCATTATTCCTAGCCACCAGTGCTGTCATGGGAGGTCCTGGTACATCTTTCCACTGCTATATATACCTCTTGATGGGATGTGCGGATCTCCCTCAACACATTCTTCTGAAGAAACACTAGTACCATGGCACATCATATGAAAAGGATGATGTGCTCCCCACCTTTTGAAAATCCATCAGGTTCCTATCATATGGATATCTTACCACGTTGAGCCTTGAAGTCAGTGTTCCCATGTTGCGACTCCCTGACTCGTCGAAGGAGTGTGAGAGTGACTGTAAGAGACTGAAGAAAGACGACTCCATATCGATCCACAATGAATATCATCAAAGCGGCCAACTACTCTATCGCCTCACCTAGAAACTGTATACCAAATATCCTCACATGTTCATCTATTACAACATTCCCCTTCCCAGAAGTATAGAAAATCCTGAAGTCATAGTCCTGGGGGAACTCAAGCCAACTTCACTGTCTTAGGTTCGGGTCCTTCTAGAAGAAGATGTACCTGAGACTCTGGTGATCAGAGCATACCATAAAACACTCACCCATCATATAGTGTCACCACATCTTCAATGTGAAGACCACAACTACTAAATCAAGGTCATGGGTAGTTTAGTTATTGTAACACACCGAGATTTTATGAAAAATATTATTTTTAATTTCATCAATGTCTTGTGTTGTACGCTACAACAAAAGGAGCTTGCACAACACACATCCTTGACTTGCCTTTCATTACACGCAATCACGACCTTCCTTGATAGCGTGTGTAGTATGGAATACCGAGTTTCACTAAACAACAATATGCTATTAAAATATTATTAAAACTAGCCGTTATGAATAGTAATAACCACTTTTTGAAATTTTGTAAATTTTATTTTTCAAAATGGAATTCATTTTTGCATTCGTAATATCGAAATTAGCTTAGGGTGAAATTTTGGTGATTTTCGGATAACTTTCATATTTTGATGAATAGTGAAAATTACTAAATTTTAATTAAAAACAACTTTTTCAATCGAAATAATTAATAGTGATAAATTATTAATTTGAGTGGTTTTAAAGTATATTTAGAATATATTTGTACAATTTAATACAATTTTGGTCATTAGATGTAATTTCACATTTAAACCAGACATAAACAAGTGTCAATCTTTTGATAGTTATTATCACTTAAGAACACGTCTTTTGTTTTGACGATGGAAATTAATTTTTAAATTAATTAATGCAACTGATATGTATTGAATTTGGTAAAATAGAAATCATTTTTGAGTTCATAATATCAAATATATCTAAGGCGTAATTTTTGGCATTTTTCTGAAAACTTTCAATTTTTGATGAATAGTGAAACCACTAAGTGGTAGTTAAAAAACTGAATTTTTCATAAAACATAATTTTACCGCTTCTGTGAGTGGAATTTCAAAAATCCGAGAGACACGGTTGATGTCAGTAAGTAAAATTTGGTTCAATGAGATGAAAATAATTTTTTGGTGAATAGTAACTTTTTAATTTTTTTTCCACGGTTAAAAGTAAATAGGGTAATTAAGGGTAGAAATGATATTATTATTACCCTAACACATGTCCTAATTCTATTGGACAAGTGTAATTCGACCAAAAACATACTTAGGAATAAAATATGTCCATTTATGCCCACTTGGATTAGATTAGGACATTTATTATTAATTTATTTAAAGAAGGGTTAAAAGAGTTAAAATCAATGTTTATTTACTAAAACATTTTTAATATAGGGTTATACATAAGATAAATTCGATTTTAAATATTCATTAGAAATCTAAAAAGATTTCCTACATAATTTTATTTTATTTGTAATTTTTAGACATGAAATAATTTAATTTATTTATGACACAACGATGATGCAGTAATTATCTTATTAATGAAATATTGACATAATTGATGTTATAAATACACAAATAAATATAATTTGAGACTTTTTATGCATTCCACTAATTTTATAGGTTAATTTGACATGTTAGTATTGATTTAATTAACTTTGTTCGAACTTATCATTCTGTTATGATTTTCACAAAAATCAATTACTAAATAGTGTCAAAATTGACATAAAATAGTTTTTAAAACAAATATTATATTATTAATTGTTATTTTATTCATAAAAATCTAAGGTTCGGCCAAATGACTTAGATAAGGTTATATATATTAATAATAAACAACTTGGTGTTCTTTTGGCTTCTAATAGTAAGTTTATTAACCTTATAGTGTAAGAACACAAGAAGACACGGTAAAAGTAAAATTATTTAACTTAATGTTAAATCTAAATGATAAGGTTAAATAAGAACCTAAACTTGTATAAATTATATTGGATGAGAGTTTTTAGACCCATCCCCACCTTATCCACGAAATAAATCAATTTGGAGCTATTTATAACCGAACATGACTTTATAATAAAATAATATTTTTAGTTATTCCAAAGGTGCCCCTCTCCTCCCTTATAAAAGGGCACCTCCTCCCTCTCTTCCTCACATAACATTGAGCCTTCAAGCTCGGCCAACCCCTGAAATATTCTCCTCTCCACTTCCCTAGCAATATCCTAGAGGTTATGGTCTTCCTCAAAGACCAATTTTAGTGCCCTAAAAGAAGGTCTCAAAGAAGCACTTCAAAGAAGAGGTAATGTCTGTTATCGATTCTTTCATCTTTATTTGTTCTTCCACTTCTTCTTCTTTAGTTGTTTCATTATTAAGTAATAACATCAGTATCACTCATATACTGATTTTTTATTATAAGTATGAAACAACCCTATTTCACCATCTATCCATCCTATGGAAAAAGAAATCACCGCGCGTGTGTACGTACAGAATACCGCCTTCACGCCGTGGTGTGATCTATTTTCCAACACCACCTTACTTGGATGGATATAATGGTGTAAATAATGACTATATATGACTATTATAAAGTGATATTTATTATGAAATATTATACATATACTCCAATACAATTCCATGATCATAGGAACGATATCATCACTCGTGCGTACGTACGGAATACCGTCTCCACGATGTGATATGACTCGTTCTATATGATCTTCATTTCATAATGATTATATAAATGAATTGAATTGAATTAATATGATATATATTACACTAATAATATTCTGGAAATGTGGAATCTATAACCTAAAGAAAAGAATAATAATTTATTCAACAAAACACGCATAAGAACAAAAAGTTATAAACACCCGAATAACAAGTATCAATGAAATATTACTACTAAGAAGCTAAGAATATGACAATATATGATATCATAAAAATAAGTATGATTATGGAATAAGTCAATAATATTATTTAAACCATTATACAGGAGCTTCGAACACGCACAAATCTAGTCGGACCTAAGGTAAGGGAAGTATCACAATCTCATTTCTATCCATGATTTCTTATTCATAAGTATTTACTGGGGTGTATTTTATCATCCACATACATGTTTCCTCAATATGTAATATTATTTCCATTCACCTACAATTGTTTAAATCAAATTTTACCCTTCGGTGAGTTTTTAGTAAAATATATGAAAGGAATCTTTTGTCGTTTTTCGTACGAGGTACTTTTTGACTTTTCCGACAAAAGTACGAGAAAAATGTTGTTTTTAACTTATACGGCATGAATGGATTTTTAAAAAATTATTTCCAAGAAGCTTACTTTACAAGTTTTCAAGTTTATTTTTAATCAACTTCTTTTAGTTTAAAATTGTATGACATGTTAAGAAAGGAAAAATGTTTTTGAAGTAGAAAGGATATTTTCCTCAAGAATGGATTTCAAGTGTTTTATCAAAATTATTTTCCATCTAAGATAATATAGGGTTCTGTTTCTATGCATATTATTAAATTGATTTGATTATGTTGTGATGGAATTATTTTTATGAATTGCTTTATCTTATATGAATTGTTTTATGATGTCATGTTTTTTATGAATCCCAATTTTATTTCATGGGTTATGTAATGATGTATGATTTATGATTTCGTGGCACACATAAGAATGGTTTCATTATGATATGGGTGGTACCTATAACTCCCTCCAATGCATTGGGTAAAGATTTTATATCTCATGAGATAGACATGGCTGGAATGGTAGGTTATACCGGTTCAGTGAAACAGGACTGAAACGAGGGTGACTCGGTTCAGAAAGGGACTTTGTCCACTAAGATAGTCTTGGCAATGAGTCTTGACTAACAAAGAATGATTCTCTATGATTATGTGTGAATGCCACAAAGCTTCATGTTTTAAGTTATGATTATTGTGATTACATTTCACTGCCATGATTTATCCCATGTTATGAAATTATGATCTCTATTGTAGGATAAGATTTCCAAAAGTTATGTGCTTGTGTATACGATGTGATTGATATTCCTTTTTTTACCCTTACCGAGCATTTGATCTCACCCTTTTATGTTTTCTTTTCCCCAGGATATAAAGAAAGGTTTCAGGTATTAAAAAAAGGAAGATCATTATGGGAGATTTTGAAGATCTTTCACCAGGATTAGAAGATTATATTCCGAGTTTCCAAAGACACTAAAATATTACGATCCTTGTGTGTGTGTTTTTGTTATGTACTAAGTATTCTGCAAATGTAATGTAATGTCAATGTACGTCATGCTTCAGGTCTCTACAGTTGGTATCAGAGAAAAGGTTTAGTCCACCTTTGGAAACTAGGATGCGAGAACTTTAGTGACATTCCTAGAGAATTTTCTAAGGTATGTCTAGGGATGTCTCTAAGGTTAAGTATACGTATAGGTTATAGTACTAGAATTTTGCTAAAGATATTAGAATTTAACCTAAGATGTTAGATATTGAGGGTACTCCCCCTTTATTATGTTGTTTTCCCTATCATGATTTTTGCCTCTCAAACTATTCTTTTTGGGTTTTAGACGATGGCTGGAACCCGAAGGAACCGTGTTGATCAATGCAATGGACAATGCAATGATTGTCCTCATGAACAAACAAATGTTATGGGAGATGGAGTGAAAAATCTTATTGCTATACTTACACAAGCTATGAATCATTCTGGACTTCCAAATGAGCATAGAAGGGAACAATATTGTATTGAGTCCTTCATGAGGCAACGTCCACCTTCTTTCAGCGGGTCTATTGATCCATTAGTAGCTGAACAATGGATTAGTACTACTGAAAAGATATTTTCAATTATTCAATGTTCTGAGCATGATAATGTCATCTTATCAGTGTATCGTTTGGAAGGTGATGCAGATCAATGGTGGAACCTTATTAAGAATACGAGGCAAAGGGATGAAATTGATTCCATGGAATGGGATGAGTTCAAGAACTTGTTTTTCAGTAAGTACTTGCCTCACATTATTTGAACAAAGATGGAAAAGGAGTTTCTTGAGCTGAAGCAGAAGGATGATGAATCTGTTGGTATATACGAAGTGAATTTTACAAGACTTGCAAGGTATGCATTTGGCATTATCATCCAACCTGAAAGTAAAGTTGATCGATTTTTCAGTGGCTTAAAACCAAGTCTTCAAAGGGAAATAGCTATAAGAGACTTCATTAGCTATGAAGAAATTGTGCGTTGTGCTATCAAGGTAGAAATGGAAGTTGGTGTTACATATCCATCTCATGGTTTTGACAAGAAACGAAAGATGGAGTTCAAGGAGAAAACTCAGAATAATGGTGAAAAGAATATGAATGTTTCCTTATGCACAAATTGTGGAAAGAAGCATGGTGGAGATTGTCTTAAAGGGACTAAAAAATGTTTTAAGTGTGGAAAAGAAGTTCATCGAGCAGGTGAGTGTCGAATTAAAGGAAAAAGGGTTTCTAAGGATGTGAATAAAGCAAACACTACAGAGAACACACCACCTAAACTTCAATGCTTCAAGTGCAAGGAAATGAAGCATTATGCTAATAAATTCCCTAATCCAAGGGTTAGTGATGATCGACATGAGCAACCGTTTAAGGCAAAGGACAAAGGGAAGTCACATGCGATCACTATTGGCGATGTTGAATATGACAACGATGTGGTGGAATGATTAAGTGTTTATGTAATGGGATTCCAAAATAATGTTGTATCATAAAGTATTGGAATATTTATGTATTGGTATAATGTGGTATTGAAAGTGATTGAGATATTTTTGGAAATAAGATGATATGCGCATAATGAAGGGAAAACGAGAAAACGAAATGTTTGACAGTATTCATGAGATCATGATTGATATAAGGACTAAGTGATATCATGGTTTGAGTATATAGAATTTTGAGGATTTTGATATGTGGAAAGTGTTAACTTTTAACTACATTCATGTTTTCACTAAGGTTCAATGGGTATTCATTCTTCAAGAGAATACATGATTAAGGTATTCACAAGTTTGTAATTTGGCATATCTTATGACATATGGGGGATAAATGATGGAATTCACGTTATTATTCTGTGACATTTCAAGTAATCATTTTCTTTATACTACGAGCTTAGACCGATGTATTTTAGATAAGCCTAAAGATTAGAATGGATTATGTTGGACATAAGTTAGGATAAAACGTTTTTAGAAATTATTGTTGGGATATTATAGTAATATAGCTTTAGAAAAAGGACAAACTGCAGGACGGGTGACATCCCATCACGTCGGACAAGGCTGTGGGAATCCAACCCACAACCGAAGTGTGATTGGCCTTTATCGCCTACCGCTGGCCTACAGGAAGTCCCTGTTTAGTAGAAACTAGTTTTATTAAATTAAGAAGTATGATATATGAAGTATAAGTCCATTTTAGGAACCATATATGATTAATCTCAATATAGAATGACTTATGTATATTTAATAACTTTTGCTAACCTTTTGTTTGAGACAGATGGAATGACCCGTCATTCTATCACATGATCTGCTAACACTTCACGAATAACAAATTCAACTTCATTTATTTAAGAGATGATGTGGAAATTGTTCACGGCACGAACAATAGTGAGATTGTACCAAAATAAAATAAGTATTTATTCTTGTTCAAATTCTTCAACTTTAGGGAAACGATCATGAAAACCATAAATGTTGTCCTAGTGCTCTTATATCTGATTAATCGGATGATACCTTAGATCGTCACAAATTTATGGATTTGTGATTGTTGGCTTTTCCATAACCATGTTCTCTACCACTCTCCATCAGAACATGATGGTTAGATTTCTCTTCCATATCCATATTTTCACCTATGTGGAAACCCAGTGATTAGTTTATTTGGGTAACCGTTACGTTTCATACTTGTTTTTTAACGATTGGTTTTGGTATTCCTTTTTATGATGTGGATTTCGATTAAAGAAACTTTCGAATAGTAAACCATTTATAACCCCGACGAATTTCGAGGGCGAAATTCATATTAAGGGGGGTAGAATGTAACACCCCGAGATTTTATGAAAAATATTCTTTTTAATTTCATTAATGTCTTGTGTTGTACACTACACCAAAATCAGCTTGCACAACACGCATCCTTGACTTTCCTTTCATTACAAGCAATCACAACCTTCCTTGATAGCGTGTGTAGTACGCAATACCTAGTTTCACTAAACAACGATATGCTATTAAAATATTATTAAAACTAGCCGTTATGAATAGTAATAACCACTTTTTGAAATTTTGTAAATTTTATTTTTCAAAATGGAATTCATTTTTGGATTTGTAATATCGAAATTAGCTTAGGGTGAAATTTTGGTGAATTTCGGATAACTGTCATATTTTGATGAATAGTGAAAATTACTAAATTTTAATTAAAAAAAACTTTTTCAATCGAAATAATTAATAGTGATAAATTATTAATTTGAGTGGTTTTAAAGTATATTTAGAATATATTTTTACAATTTAATACAATGTTGGTAATTGGATGTAATTTCACATTTAAACCAGACATAAACAAGTGTCAATCTTTTGATAGTTATTATCTCTTAAAAACACGCCTTTTGTTTTGATGATGGGAATTAATTTTTAAATTAATTAATGGAACTGATATGTTTTTAATTTGGTAAAATAGAAATCATTTTTGAGTTCATAATATCAAATATAGCTTAAGCCTAATTTTTGGCATTTTTCTGAAAACTTTCAATTTTTGATGAATAGTGAAACCACTAAGTGGTATTTAAAAAACTGAATTTTTCATAAAACTTAATTTTACCGCTTCTGTGAGTGGAATTTCAAAAATCCGAGAAACACGGTTGATGTCAGTAAGTAAAATGTGGTTCAATGAGATGAAAATAATATTTTGGTGAATAATAACTTTTTTCTTTTTTTTACCACGGTTAAAAGTAAATAGTGTAATTAAGCATACAAATGATATTATTATTATCCTAACACATGTCCTAATTCTATTAGGAAAGTGTAATTCGACCAAAAACAAACTTAGGAATAACATATGACCATTTAGGCCCACTTGGATTAGATGAGGACATTTATTATTAATTTATTTAAAGAAGGGTTAAAAGAGTTAAAATCAATTTTTATTTACTAACACAATTTTAATATAGTGTTATACATAAGATAAATTCGATTTTAAATATTCATTAGAAATCTAAAATTATTTCCTACATAATTGTATTTTATTTGTAATCTTTAGACATCATCTAATTTAATTTATTTATGACACAACGATGATGCAGTAATTATCTTATTAATGAAATATTGACATAATTGATGTTATAAATATCCAAATAAATATAATTTGAGACTTTTTATGAATTAAACTAATTTTATAGGTTAATATGACATGTTAGTATTGATTTAATTAACTTTTTTCGAAATTATCATTCTGTTATGATTTTCAGAAAAATCAATTACTAAATAGTGTCAAAATTGACATAAAATAGTTTTTAAAACAAATATTATATTATTAATTGTTATTTTATTCCTAAAAATCTAAGGTTCGGCAAAATGACTTAGATAAGGTTATATATATTAATAATAAACAAATTGGGGTTCTTTTGGCTTCTTATAGTAAGTTTATTAACCTTATAGTGTAAGAACACAAGAAGACACGATAAAAGTAAAATTATTTAACATAATGTTAAATCTAAATGATAAGGATTAAATAGGAACCTAAACTTGTCTAAATTCTATTGTATGAGAGGTCTTCCACCCATACCCACATTATCCACGAAATAAATCAAATTTAAGCTATTCAAAACGGAACTTGACTTTATAATAAAATAATATTTTTAGTTATTCCAAAGGTGCCCCTCTCCTCCCTTATAAAAGGGCACCTCCTCCCTCTCTTCCTCACACATCATTGAGCCTTCATGCTCGGCCAACCCCTGCCAAATTCTCCTCTCCACATCCCTAGAAACATCCTAGAGGTTATGGTGTTCCTCAAAGTCCAATTTTAGTGCCCTAAAAGAAGGTCTCAAAGAAGCACTTCAAAGAAGAGGTAATGTCCGTTACCGATTCTTTCATCTTTATTTTTTCTTCAACTTCTTCTTCATTAATTGTTTCATTATGAAGTAATAACATCAGTATCACTCATATACTGATATGTTATTATAAGTATGAAACAACCCTATTTCACCATCTATCCATCCTACGGAAAAAGAAATCACCGCGCGTGCGTATGTACGGAATACCATCTCCACGCCGTGGTGTGATCTATTTTCCAACACCACCTTACTTGGATGGGTATAATGGTGTAAATAATGACTATATATGACTATTATATAGTGATATTGATTATGAAATAGTATACTCATACTCCAATACAATTCCATGATCATAGGAACGATATCATCACTCGTGCATACGTACGGAATACCGTCTCCACGATGTGATGCGACTCGTTCTACATGATCTTCATTTCATAATGATTATATAAATGAATTGAATTGAATTAATATGATATATGTTACACTAATACGATTCTAGAAATGTGGTATCTATAACCTAAAGAAAAGAATAAGAATTTATTCGACAAAACACACATAAGAACAAAAAGTTATAAACACCTGAATAACAAGTAGCAATGAAATATTACTACTAAGAAGCTAATAATATGACCATATATGATATCATAAAAAGAATTATGATTCTGGAATAAGTAAATAACATTATTTAAACCATTATACAGGATCTTCGAACACGCACAAAGAAAGTCAGAACTAAGGTAAGGAAAATATCACAATCTCATTTTTATCCGAGATTGCTTATTCGTAAGTATTTACTGGGGTGTATTTTATCATCCACATACATGTTTCCTCAATATGTAATATTATTTCCATTCACCTACAATTGTTTAAATCCAATTTTACCCTTCGGTGAGTTTTTAGTAAAATATATGAAAGGAATCTTTTGTCGTTTTTTGTACGAGGTACTTTTTGACTTTTCTGACAAAAGTACGAGAAGAATGTTGTTTTTAACTTATACAGCATGAATGGATTTTTAAAAAATTATTTCCAAGAATCTTCCTTTACAAGTTTTCAAGATTATTTTTAATCAACTTCTTTTAGTTTAAAATTTTATGACATGTTTGGAAAGGAAAAATGTTTTTGAAGTACAAAGGATATTTTCCTCAAGAATGGAGTTCAAGTGTTTTATCAAAATTATTTTCCATCTAAGATAATATAGGGTTCTGTTTATATGCCTATTATTACATTGATTTGATTATGTTGTGATGGAATTATTTTTATGAATTCATTTATCTTATATGAATTGTTTTATGATGTCATGTTGTTTAAGAATCCCATTTTTATTTCATGGGTTATGTAATGATGTATGATTTAAGATTTCGTGGCACACATAAGAATGGTTTAATTATGAGATGGGTGGGACCTATAACTCCCTCCAATGCATTGGGTAAAGATTTTGTATCTCATGAGATATACAAGGCTAGAATGGTAGGTTATACCGGTTCAGTGAAACAGGACTGAAATGAGGGTGACTTGGTTCAGAAAGGGACTTTGTCCACTAAGATAGTCTTGCCAATGAGTCTTGACTAACAAAGAATGATTCTATATGATTATGAGTTAATTCCACAAAGTTTCATGTTTTATGTTATGATTATTGTGAATACATTTCACTGCAATTATTTATCCCATGTTATGAAATTATGATCTCTTTTGTAGGATAAGATTTCCTAAAGTTATGTGCTTGTGTATACGATGTGATTGTTATTTCTTTTGTTTACCCTTACTGAGCATTTGAGCTCTCCCTTTTATGTTTTATTTTCCCCAGGACATAAATAAAGGTTTTAGGTATTAAAAAAAGGAAGATCTTTAGGGGAGATGTTGAAGATCTTTCACCAGGATTAGAAGATTATATTCCGAGTTTCCAAAGACACTAAACTATTATGATCCTTGTGTGTGTGTTTTTGTTATGTACTAAGTATTCCACAAATGTAATGTAATGTCAATGTACGTCAAGCTTCGGGTCTCTACAGTTATGCTCATGATGTCTCAGCTGTCGAGAACCATATGTAAAAACAGCGTGATCCAGCCTCAGGACACATTCAAGCCCGGTCCCTGATGCATCGTAGTTGACTATATTCCTAACACCATCCTCTAGAATCCTCTAGATGTGGGCACTAGACATCTTTTGCCTCATCTCCTAAAACTTTTGTTGGCATCTGTCCATCCACATGATGGGTTGTCTCTTCTTCATCAACGTTGATAATGTTTCTACAACTCGGGAAGAAATCTATCCTAAATTACCAGTAGTATCCATCCAAATCCAGGAAACATCAAACCTACGTCACACTCCTGAGTGGATACCAAGAATGAGTCACCTCAATCATTGCTGGAACCACCGTAACTCCAACCTCTGAGATGTCATGTCCCAGAAAGTGATCCTCTTAGTTCCATAACTAGCACTTCCAGAGCTTACCATAATGCTGGTTCATTTAGAGTGTGTCTATAACTACCTGAAAATGATAGGCATTATGCTCCTCAGTAGATGAGTATATCATAATTTTGTTGATCAATACTACTAAAAAATGATCAAGTTATGGCTGAATGATATTGTTCATGATTCCCATGAACACTTCTGGAGCGTTGGACACGCCAAATTGAATAACCAAGAACACGTAGTGGCCATACCGACAACTGAAAGCCACCTTCTGCACATTATCATCTTATACAATGATCTAGTGATAGCCTAAACTGAGGTCTATCAATGTGAAGCACCGTTCTCCCTTTACCTGATCAATGATGTCGTCAATCCTCACAAGTTGGTACTTTTTTTAACAGTGACGTAGTTCAGGCTCCGATAGTCAACACAAAGTCTCAAGATTTCATCCGCCTTCTTGATGAACAAAACCATGGATTCCTGATGTTATTAATATTTTCATGACTTATTATACTCTCTAATTACATATTTTGTAACACCCCGAGCTTCCACGATACGCCTCTCTTTCAATAATGCAATAGCTTGCATTGTACGCAAGTTCGAGTTCTAAAACACCGCGACTAATCAAAGTAGCCGTTATGAATAGTAATAACCAATTTTTAAAATTATAGAAATTTTATATTTCAAAATGGACTTAATTTTTGTATGCGTAATATCGAAATTAGCCTATGTTGAATTTTTGGTATTTTTCTGAGAACTTCTAATTTTTTATGAATAGTGAAAATTACTTAAAAACAACTTTTTTAATAAAAATAATTTATACTGATGAATTATACTATTTAGTGGTTATAAAGTATAATTAGAATATATTTTTACCATTTTATCCAATGGCGGTCATTAGAATTAATTTAACATTGAAATTGGACATAAACAATTGCTAATCTTTTGATATAAATTATTTCTTAAAAACACGCTATTTGTTGTGACAGCGGGAATTAATTATAAAATTAATTAATGCAACTTATATTTTTGGAATTTTGTAAAATAGACATCATTTTTGAATTCGGAATATCAAATATAGTTTAGGGTGAAATTTTGGCCTTGTTCTGAAAAACATCAATTTTTGATGAATAGTGAAACCACTAAGTGGTAGTTAAATAACTGATTTTTCGTTTAAATGAAATATTACCACTTCTGTGATTTGATTTTCAAAATCCGACATACATGGTTGTCATTAAGAAGTAAAATGTGGTTCAATGAGATTAAAATAATTTTTTGGTGAATAGTAACTTTTAAGTTCTTAATCGCGATTAGAGGTAATTAGTGTAGTTTAAGGTAAAAACAATGTTTTAATAAAATGATATGAGTTTGAAACTTGTCCTACTCCTATTGGATGAGTCATGGCCGAACAAGACAACCCATGGGTCAACTTGGGGACCCCATGGAGCCACTTTGGTTGGAAAATGACATTAATATATATATATTTAATGTTAAAATTAAATTGACACAAACATGAGTTGTTTTACTAAAACAGTTTTTAAGTGGGGTTATACAAGTCCAAATTTTGATTATAAATATTCATTAGAAATCTAAAAATATTTCCTAAATCATAGTATTTTTTTATAATTTTTAGACATTAAATAAATTAAATTAATTATGACATCATGATGATGCAGTGATGACCTCATTATTTAACGATTTAAATAAAATGGGAAGATAATGCAAAATCCAAGGCTTACACTTGTCCAAAGCCAATTGTATGAGGATATTTAGAACCCTTATCACTTTATCCTCGAATTATATATGTTTTGGACCTTTATAATCCGAAAATAATTGTGTAATAATGTAACATTTCAATCTTTCCAAAAGAGCCCCTCCTCTCCACTTATAAAAGGCCCCCACGTCTCCCACCTTATTCACACCTTCAAGCCATTTGGCTCGGCCACCCTCTGCCCAAATACTCTGCCAACATCCCTCTATTACTCCTAGAATACTCACTTTGGGCAGAACTCTTCCCAAAGAAGCCTTTGGCTCAAATCAAAAAGAGTTACCCGATTTTGAGGTAATGTCTTCTCTAATGTTGTTTTGTTTTATTTTTCTTCTCCAACCCCCTAAAATCTTTTTATTAATTTCTTTTTTAACAACACCAGTATCCTCAATATACTAGGATGTTGTTATAAGAAGGATTATAGCTACAATTACACACACCTACATCAAATGGTTAAAGAACATACGGTTTCTGTGGATGGCGAATTTCTGCCTCACGAAACGATGATTGTTCAACACTCATATAACACCTTCAAAGGTGGCCATTAAGATGTCACTATTTTTATATATGATATATATTATGTTTATGTTTTACTTATGCTTATTTATTTCTCATTTATGGCATACATTATGATTTCCATTATGGGTAAAACGCGATAATTTCATTTTAGGAAGTGCGGACTACCGCCCCCTCAAAGTGATATGAATCGTTAATGCCATATGTGGGATGTATAAAGGATGGAGTAAATGATATTATATATGATATTATACTGGAACTATATTATACCTTTATAAAATTATGATTTCATTACATTAAATACGAAATAGAAATGAAAGTAGCCTTCATGCGTACGTACGGCTTACCGTCTCCATGAACGGTGCATTTCATTTCTTACCTCTAAATGTTACGTAATATTATGAATGAATGTATATACTGGATATATATGATATATATGATATCTACATAATTAATATAATTCTGGATATAATGGATATTTCACCACATTAACAACTTGTAATTATAAGAAGTTTATTGTTGACTCAAGTACCAAAGATCGACAAAACGACCGTTATTAACTTAAATAATTACATAATGTTCATATCATTGTAATAAGTGATATAATAAGGATAATAAAATTGAAAATGGTTCTTAATAAGGTGTATATTAACTCTAGTTTATTATTCAGGAGGTTAAAGAACGGTTGAGTCAAGTCAGACACGAGGTAAGGGAACTTCTTAACCCAATTTCTATTCTTTGGGTTAATCTCCTACTTTCAAATTATGTCATGATATTATTATGTCCTATATTGTATTTTTACATTATTTATGTGTACTTATAGTGAATACACATAATAGATCTATTTTATTTTAAAAATGATCTTTTTAAAGACTTTGTCTCAATCTCCTATCATTGAGGCATATTTGGTTTTATACACAACTTTCTTTTATATGGTGTATAAACCCCTTTGACTTTTACGTTTATTCAAAATGAATCTTTTTTACAAGAAGCGTTTACTAAACGACAAAAGGGAATGTTTTTATCGTACGTATGCGGTGACAATGACTTCTCCGCCGCCGTGACCACTATTTGAGTTTCGGCTTCCTCTACAAGCCATACCCTTTTTTAATGAAGAATAAATACCATGTTATACTTTTCTTTTATTTTGGTATTGAAAATGGTTTTGAAAGCGTTTTAATTATAAAAGTGTGTTGTATTGATATCATGTGATTGAAATGTGGAAATGTTATGTTTCCTTTATGCATGTTTTATGTGATACGATTATGTTATGGTTTATAAGATGTTTAAACCTATTCATATGAGGAATGTATTGGACTTAATAAGTGACGGGTGGAGCCCGCTACAGCTCCTCGATGCATCGGTAGGTCTCTTGAGACAACTAGACGTGGAATTGGCCGAGGCCCTTTCCCAATTTGATTTATGGTTTTGGCCGAGGCCTTAATCATTTTAGACGTCTTGGCCGAGGCCTTGACAAAATGTTTCAGAATGTCCGGCATTATACATTCCCTCATTATGAAAGTGGTTATTGATATTGCATGTGATTATTCGACCAGTAGAATATCCATTTGAGTAAGTAATGACATTATATTATTTTATTTTTGCCATATTATAATGAAGTTCAAGTTTAAAAAGGCTTTTGTTTTAGTTATACATTGCCTTAAATGTTTATGTTTATTTATGAAATCTTCCGCAATATTGTTATCCTTACTGAGCATCTGAGCTCACCCCTTTCAATGTTTTAATATTTTCCAGGATGTGAAGAAGTATTTTATGAATGACCTGCAGGGATTGTCCGAAGAGGATAGAAGTGTGGACTATGGAGACTATGTTATTGTTGTTTTTCACTTTATGATTTAATGTAATGTTTATGAATGTATCTAGTGATTCCAAGGATACTAAACTAATCGGTCTTTCGAGACTTGATCTTTTGTGATCATGCCAATGTTACGAAGTAATGCACCGGCTCTGGGTAGCTGGGGTCGGGGCGTTACAGTTGGTATCAGAGGCAGTTTAGTACTAACCTTGGAAGCTAGATTTAGACAAACTCTGATTAGAGCACGTAGACCTAAGATGAACTTTGAGGATTAGTATAGAAGAACTTCCTGAAAATTTTGGTATTGTAGAGATTCTGTGAGTTTTCCAAGCAAAACATCCCTGTCTGGAAACGAGCAGGTAGAGGCGGCTCTGGCACAGATGTACCTAGGGGTAAAACCCGAAAACACCGCTTTGAGCTAGACTCGAACGGGGAACTGGTGCACGACAACGGGCCTTGCTGTACTCTTGGTTACGACACTCTCGGGGGATATGCTTAGGATAATTCCCATTCTCTTTACAAACCACTATGAAGGATTATGAGTATATACTTCCTCAAAGAAAAAAAATTTATGGATTATATCCATAAATAGTTCAATTTATGTTAAGTATCTTATAAGTATGGAATTATGTATTTTGATTTATAAACTAATATAGTTTATGCCATTGTTTAGAAATGGCGCCTAGTGGAAGGAATGGAAACCATATCAATGCATGCACTCCGTGTAGGGATTGCCCTCCTGCTCAAGATAATTATTGTGTATCTGGAGATACAACTGGGGCTGATCAACTTACTACCATACTGGGACAACTCACTCAGGTTATGAATAATAACCTTACTCGTATGCAGCACCCTGATCCGCAACGTGGATGATCAATTCTAGACCGTTTCATGAGGCAACAACCACAAACCTTCAATGGGAGTACAAATCCTATAGTAGCTGAGTAATGGATAAATTCCTTAGAGAAAATATTCCATGCCTTGGGGAGTAGTGAAAGGGAGAAGGTTGTCATGGCAGTTTACCGCCTCACTGGAGATGCCGATCAGTGGTGGTCGCTGATTCAAAACACAAAGGAAGATGATGAAGTATCGAATATGGAATGGAGGGAGTTCAAAAAGATTTTCTTAGAAAAATACTTTCCTCGTGACCATCGAGCAGATATGGAAAGGCAATTTCTGAGTTTGAGGCAGAAGGAGGATGAGAATGTCGCAAAGTATGAGGCTAACTTTACAAGGTTAGCGAGGCATGCTGCCGATTATATATGTAACCCAAGGAGTAAGATTGATCGTTTCTTTGATGGGTTAAAACCATTTCTCCGTCGAGCTTTAGTATCACAATCCTTCTCATCATACGAAGATATTGTTTCGTGTGCTATCAAGACAGAAAAGGAATTCTCTAAGTCTTATGAGAACAAAGTAAAGCAAGAGAAGAAGAGAACGGTGGAACAAGAGACAGATAAAGGGAAAAAGGGAAAGAAGGATTTTCCATTATGTGATAATTGTGGGAAGAATCACCCTGGTACGTGCCTAAAAGGAATGGGAGTTTGTTATAAATGTGGAGAAAAGGGTCACCAGTCTCGTGATTGCAAGGGAAAGAAAGAGGCTATCAAAGTTGAATGCTACAATTTTAGAGAAATGGGTAATTATGCAAATTAATGTCCTAAGAGTCAAGGAAACTAACCTCAGAAAAGGCCAAGGGATCAAGGCCAATCATATGTTGTGACTGCAATTGAAGCGGAATAATTATTGTATTTGTGTTTTTGGACTCAAGAACTAGATTACGGTTATAAGAATAATGTGATATATATATAAGGATTGTATTGCAGTACATGTTGTCTTCATTAAGGATTTAATATGATTAAGGTAATAATATTTTTAGTATGTGACAATAAGAGAAACTTTACTTTGATTGGGGAATCTGAGGTTACAATTGATTTTGGAATTTAACGACCCTTTAGAGAAAGTCTGGACGGAGGTATTTTGGATAACTATAAAGGTTGGAATGGATTAAGTTGATCTTTGGATAGTATTGTTTAAGGTTAATACATTTATGAAGATTATTTTTGGAATAGTATAGTACTATATTTTTGGGAAAAGAACAACCTGCAGGGTGGGGCATAACCCATCGCGTCGGACAAAGCTGCAGGAATCGAACCCACAACCATAGTGCGACGGGCCTTTATTTCCTACCACTAGCCTACAGGAAGTCCATGGTTATTATAAAATAATTTTACTAATCTAAATTGTATGTGTTAACATTTGGAACCTTATACAATTAGGAACAGTATAATATTTTTGGGTTCTATTATCTTTTTGAGTGAAAGATGAGTTGAAGGTTGAAACTCTAATTGTCAGGCATAAATTTATATATACCTATCTGTTATTCAATGAATAAATTAATTCTTAAACTTTAGTAAAGGGATATTAAAACAAAAAAATGCGTTATCCTAATACCTTATGTCTTGTTGAACTGATGATATTTTAAATCAACATAGATTGAAGGCTTTGAGGCCCTCAATTTGACAGTTGATTGTGATTGATGACCTCAATCACTCCCTACGAATATTTACGTTTTTCCTCCAATTATATGTCTATAATTGCCACCAATGTTCTCCTAATCGAGATCATAATTGGGTGGTGACTTTTTCATTTCCCTTTCCCTCTTATTAAGGCTAAATTTTATTAACCTTATTTCCGATGTGGGTTTTCCACAAAGGTATTTTCTATTTTCAACCTCTTATTTTCAAAGAAAAATATCAAATTGCGAGGACGCAATTTATTGAAGGAGGGGAGAATGTAACACCCCGAGCTTCCACGATACGCCTCTCTTTCAATAATGCTATAGCTTGCATTGTACGCAAGTTCTAGTTCTAAAACACCGCGACTAATCAAAGTAGCCGTTATGAATAGTAATAACCACTTTTTAAAATTATAGAAATTTTATATTTAAAAATGGACTTCATTTTTGTATTCGTAATATCGAAAATAGCCTATGTTGAATTTTTGGTATTTTTCTGAGAAATTCTAATTTTTTTTGAATAGTGAAAATTACTTAAAAACAACTTTTTTAATAAAAATAATTTATACTGATAAATTATACTATTTATTGGTTTTAAAGTATAATTAGCAAACATTTCCAACATAGGTAGAACATAAGATATAATCAAATAATTCAACAACAATTCCTTATCCAACGAGTTGAATTAGAAATAGACAATCCTAGTGAAAAAACATTTAATGAACTCAATGCCCCCTAATATGAATTTCATTCCCCTTGTTATTGAATATCAATATATAGATTCTGACTATGAACTTAAATCAGGTGTGATTCATCTTATCCCTCATTTCCACAGTCTAGTAGGTGAGGATCCACATCACTACCTTAAAAAGTTCAATGTAGTGTTCTCTAACATGAATCCTCAAGCGGTTTTTGAGGAACAAATAAATCATCAGTCATTCCATTTATCCCAAGATTACTCTACCAATCCATGGCTCTAATAACTTCCTTCTGGTTCCATAACCACATAGAATGATATGAAGAGACTATTTTTAGAAAAATTCATTCATGCTTAGCATAAAGCTTCTATCCGAAAGGAAATAAGTTTAATTTTTCAATTCCCAAATGAATCACTCCATGAGTACTTGGAGAGGTTCAAAAATTTTGTTTCAACCTTCCCAAGGCACCAAATCCTTAACTATCTATTGATAAAATATTTATATGAGGGGTTATTGACTATGGAGAGAACCCTCATTGATGCTGCAAGTGGTGGTGCTTTTGTTGTTAAAACCCCTGCAGCTGAAAGATATCTCATAAGAAACATGGCTGTTAACAGACAAAAATTCCATACTCGAGCATAATCTCAAGTCAAACAATCCCAATATAGTCAGTCGATATAGCCGAACAAGATGACATAGTGGATGAGTGAACTTACAGGTCTTTTTCCGCAACTAGATGTGGCTAAAAAAGCATCAACATCATCTTTTACACAATGAATGTTTCCTAGTCCTTTCAAAAACTATGAAACCTAGAACACTCCATCAGATACAACTGACACATGTAAACAACATCAAGAGGATAAATCTGATTCATCTAGACCAATGGAGCTCAATACTGCATATTATCAAAGGAACAGAAACCCTTATCAATCTGGTCAGATCATTAGAAACTTCAACTAACCTTAATCTAATATCTTCTCTTCTTCCTATAACCACGGCCTGAGGTATTGTAATTATGTCTCTCATCCCCCTCAATTACCCCATCAAAAACCCAAACCAATCCTAATATGGTCATGGTGTTGGTAACTTCCATCAACCATATCCTTATATTCCTCAAACTTAAATGAATAATCCTCTTCCTGGATTCCCATATCCTAGGGTGCCTTCCAAATTCCAAATCCAATATAATAACATTACCATGAACCAAAATCTTCTTAATCCCAATCTAAGTTAAGCCACTTCTTCCATGAAACCCTGTGAAAGTGCAGTGGAAGATCATGCCTTCTTCACCCGTTCCAACCTCAAGAACACCGAAATCCAAATTGGTCAACATGCATCCCACCATAGTCTGTAGAAACAATCCAATTCTTCCCAACTCCCAGCTCAACAATTACCCAACCCCATGGGTAATGTAAGTGAAATTTCAATTATATTGGGAAAGAAAATTGATATGCTTCAAGATAAGTCCTCCAACCCTCATTTAAATGTTGACCTAGAAATTCAAAAGAAAAAGAAATATGAAAAGGAACCTCAAGCACTTCTCTAACTTCCTTCCATTCCTCTTAAGAATCCAATTCCTTTACCTCAATTCATTTATTGGGCAAAGATGTCCTTTGAACCCGATCCTAAAATTCTTGACATGTTTAGAGGTGTTGATATCAACATACCCCCCTAGATTCCATAAAAAATACCTAAGTATTCCATGTTTCTTATGGAATTGTGACACAAAAGAGGAAACATAGGACCAATGAAAATGTTTCAACCCAAGAGTCTATTCCAATAATGATAAACGATAGAAGGACCATTACAGTTCCACACCAAATTAGATGTTCCAAAATCGATGATGCACTCATAGACCAAGGAGACTCAATTAATGTGATGCCCAAATATATCTCCTCCAACCTTGGTCTAGTTCCCTTATATCCAAAGGGTGTTGTTATTCAATTTTCCAATTGAAGCACTACTAGTCCTGAGGGTGTATTAGTGGATTTCTATGTCCAAGACAATGATATTATCTTTCTAGCCGAATTCTATGTCCTTGACATAGAAGGACATACAACTTCTTTCCAATCATCTCTAATATTAAGAAGACATGTCCTCATGATATTTAAACCCCAAATTGATTTCCATGCTGGCATCTTATCAATGGAATTTTGTGACCAAATGGTCAGGTTCAATATATGTCAATCCATGTAATACCCATATGAGAATGAATCTACATTCCCTATCCATTCTTCTAAAACTCTCTATGAGAGTGTGTTGAATCCCAATCCATCATGTCCTTCATGTTATACTAATAGAGGAGATTGTGATTATTGTATCCTCATTAACCAAGTAATAAATATAGATTTTTATGTTGACATTACAAATGCAAGCTCCGTTGATATAAAATATCTTAAAAAATCATTAGACTCTCATCATGCCTTCAACCTCTACATCAATGGATTTGATGAAAATGAGGAAAACGAACTAGAATGCTCATTTGTTGATATTGATCAGTTTATCAGACATTCATCATTTCCTATATATAATTTTAAAAATTCTATTATATGTGAGGTTAATCCTAAAAAAATGTGTTTATCTTTTCTAAATGCGAGTGAAGGTTGTGAAATTTGTTCCCTAATTAATAAAGTGATCATTGGTGATATTTAAATTGACCATTATTTGGAAATAAACATTGAAATAAAGGATATAAAATATTTTATTTAGTCTTATTACTCCACAGAAATAATTGAGTTAAAAAATCAGAATCTCATACTATGGTTTTCTGCTATCTAATCGTTACAAAATAGAACAATAAGAATTGAGATATATTATTGAATTTCCATGAATATAAAATGGTGAATTTATGGATAAATTCATCCATTACATTAGAGAAAAAAGAGAGGATATTCATATTCTCTTTCCACCTCCATTTAATGGAAAGAAAACTATCAAGGAAGGGGATAAATTATCCAATGAATAATCTAGCATCCCCATGGAAAAATGATTCTGGAAGCACTCTAAATTTGAGAAAATATGGTGGCCACCATCAGACATTGGGTAATCCACAACAACTGTCTAGATGTAGAGAAATAAATGTAGTGCTTCTTGGGAGGCAACCCATGTTTTCTTTTACTTTTATGAAATTTTAATATATTTTTAGTTTTTCATTAGATGAAAAATGATTTTTCATTTTTAGGTAACATCCTACAATCATAGAACCATATCGACTTCTATCGGATCAACAATAGTTACACCACTTTATAGAGATGGAAACCCATCAAATCCAAACTAGGGGAACCTCTTTCCCTTTAACTCCTCTTCTCTCTCCATCTCTCACTCTCTCTTCTTCCTCCATCCTCCTTATTTTTTTTAACACTTTTCTAGTCACAATTTTTTATTTACTCATACTCTTTTTTGTGGGTGTCTTTATATAAAACACAAGAAAATCAAAAATAACTAAAAAACAATAAAATCACAAAAAAATTAACGAAAAACAAGTGTCATGATTAAACAACTTCAAATTTTCAAAATTTTTACAACCATTTTGGGGAGTCAAAAGACATTGTTTCATTTAAAATATTTTGTGTTTCCATGGTATATTTTGATAAGGAATATTGTGTCAAAACCAATAAATATTTAATGCTCACTTTTTGATATGGAAAATGATTTTCCAAACCCATGAAGAAAAAATATTTCTTTCTTACCATGGCTACCAAGGGCCATCTTTTCAAAATGTATGTTTTTACCCCCATTTGTGAGTCTTCAGGTTATTTTCCTTTGATCTGAATTTCCTAATTTAGTGTGCATTAATATGATAGAGGCATTTTCTAAACCACATGAGAATCACAATGGCCAAATAGAATCCCATTTCACTTAAAATAATCATCCTTTTGAAAGAACCTTCATGCCTTTGAAGACCTTTTCATTGTTAGCCACATTACAGTCCGAATAACATATCCCACCTAATATCAAAATGGATTTCTCATTGCATTTATTTTTTGAAATTTATGTTTCGGGGTAATGGATTTCATTTGGGGTACCCTTTGTTGATTTCAACATTTTATCATATTCTTGAGGGAAAGCCTCCATTTCAGTGTGGGGGAGAGGTATCCATTCAGTGTGTTTTTGGGATTGTATACATGTTTATGACATATTTTTCAATTTTTAATGACAGGTGTTAAAAAAATTATTAAAAAAAATATCAAAAACATTCAGAAACAATACAACAAAATTGGGTTGTGTATTGGGTAGGTCAAAAATCACCATTTCTCAGCCTTTGATCTTATTATAACTATTACAATTAGTGTCGTTAGGAGATAAATAATTCGTTGGGATATGCGCATGAGATCTTTTCCATGTAAATCTTTCAAAAAAAGAGAATAAAGGAAAAAAAACACTTGCATTATATTCATATGTCATTGGGAAAAGTTTTGTGGTTTGTAAATATATAACCTTCTCATAACCTTTACATTTTTGTCCTCTATTATGTATTTCATCATAAAATCATTCCCTTATAAATATGAGTTTTCATTTCCTTCCATGATTCATTAGAAAAAAATGTGCATTGTGTTTTCTCTGTTGGTGTTTTACCCCCTTTTTCATATATTTTGGATATCATCTTTCTACCATCCCATATCCATAGAAAAACACCAAAAAATACCCTTGATTTTTAGCACAATAGTATCAGTAATTGAAGCGGAGAGCTCTTTTAATCTCTAATATTTTCTCTTTTGGTTGGGGAATGAGTGAAGCTCAATAAATTAATTTTATCATCTTGAGAGATGTATGTTTTTTGTGCCCCATATTCCATTTCTAAATTTGGGAATGAAAAAAAAAGATTTTTAGATCATTATTTCTATAAAAATTTGATGTGTAATTAAATATGGATGATTGAAATAGTCTCATCATCCACTGGTTAGAGAAAACAAAATTTTAATTTTTTATGGCCAGTGGAAATGATTTTTTCATGATTTTATATTTATTTCAAATGAGGGCATGCACAATAATATGTGTGGGGGAGTTGAGGTTATTGATATTTTCATTATCTATTAAATATTCCATTTACATATTTTATCTAAAATTTCCATAATTTGTATAAAATATTTTTTTTAATACTAAGTATAATTTTTGAGAATTTTTAGAAGTTTTCCAATTGAGTATGTTTTATATATTATTTATAACTATCAATATAAAATACAAATTGTGTGGTTCGTGTTTTTTTGGATTCTCTATTTAATATCAAACATTTCATTAGAAGAGATAATAGGAAAATTATTCCACTTATTGGCTTCTATGGACCACACAAGAAGGCAAACAAGAATCAGAGAAGAAACTGATCCAGTAATGAAGATTTAATTGTTGGGCTCACTCCGGAAGTACTAATTCATTAATTACCCTAAAAAATTATTATAAAAATGAATGGAGTAATAGAATAACATTTATTGGTCAAAATCCAAAACATGTGGCCCAACAAATGCTTTCAAGTCCATCCCTCCATTCTGGATGGAAATTATAATCCAAGAAACTATTCAAGACATATCTCATGATGGTATAAAAAAATAAAGATGATATTTTTCAGTGTGAAATAGGAGATATATGCATATGATGTTTTTGATTAAATCATTCGGATTTGAAGGTGTCTTCAAATTCAAAAATCCATTCACATTTTAGACATTAAAATGATTGGATTGAAATGGATAAATTAACATTTTTAAATAAACTTGACATAAAATTGCCTCCTTAAGTCCAATGGCCACCAAAGATTCAGGGTCGATATGGAAGATATTTATATAAAACTATTAAGAAGATCATCTCTCATGATTCGGCTGTCTAATTTGTAAAATTTATGATGAATGTGGAGGGGTAGTATTGGAATCAAAACAACACACAACATTTGGATATTAATAGATCTTCCTCCTATCCATGCAATGAGTTGGAATTTCAAAAGAGAGAAGCACATATTGGCACTCCGAAAGCCTTGAAAAGGGCTTGGGAGGACCTTCTATACTCATGTTTTCACTTGAGATACCTTTCCTCCTCAATTTTATTTTCATTTAATTTTATGTTCTTCATTTTTGTAATCTTGTAAGTCACTTTCTTTGTAATTCTGTTTTAATGCTTGTTTCTTATTCAATATCTCTTATTATTATCCTTATTCTATAAATTCATATCAATGTCATTAAAATTGTTTAAATACAGGTGAATACCCTTCCCTCCATTCACATTCTAATTCAATCTAATGTTATTTTTTAATACCGATCACACGCCATGTGTGTCTATGTGTTCGACACATAAATCTTTTCTTGTCCCATTCTTTATGTTTTATTTATAAATAATCACCATTAACATATATTACCAGATTAATAACTATTTTAATGGATGAGTAAGTCTATTATTTTTGTGAGTCAAAATTTTGGGATGTTAAGTTATTGAGAGTATTTTCTAGATGAATATTCTTAAAATTAACATTGTGTATGTTTGACTTAGCATGTCACAGATTAATGACTTATTTTGTTTAACTTGTGGTTTCCATGGATTGTTAGAACTATAAATACACTAACATTCACAATGTATAATTGAGATTAGAACCCTATGTTACGTTAAGGATTAGATTATAGCCTTAACACATTGGAATTCCAATAAACGATATCTTTGGAAGTGGGTGTTAATATAAATATAATATATAGTAATGCTCAAAGATATCACAAGCATAACTCCCTAAAAATGAACTCACACAAATATTTATAAGTTTTCTAAATTAGTATTAACCAATCCACCATTTCATAAGCTCTATAAACAAACCCCCCAATGAGAATACAATCCACTAAAAATTGACTATGAAGAAGTATCATCACATAGGATTCGACCCAGGTGTTTCTATACACATTAATATAGCATTGAAACTTTTACCAGTCAATAGGCGACAATTTGCCATGCGTTTCACTTCCCAAGGAGAAACACTATACCAGATGAACCCCTTCCCATATAAGTCCTCCAGCTATACGCGCAGCTCAAGAAGCTTTGCAGGATCCATCCAATACAAAGGTGAAGATATCAGTGCCGTCCCAGTGTATATTTCAATGTAAAAGTTCAACTCCCTACAAGGAGGTAGACTCATAACATCATCAGGGAATACATCAATGTAATATTCCACCACACCAAGATGCCTCTGACTCTCCACATCAACATTTTTTAGGGTAAAGCTAGCCAACTGATGAGTTATTAGTAGCACTCTCCTCCGGGTAAGTCCATCCTATGCTGCAAAGGCTTTGTTTTCATCGATGAAGGTAAACCTAGTCCCATTCTCGTGGATACAATGAATTTTTTTGCCTAATGTACTCATTTTATGCAGGGACTATACATAACCAATCCACACCCCAGAAGGCCTCGTATGGCCTCGACACCAGTACTAGATGATCTGATCCGAAACTCATGCCTCCTATTATAAGCTCCCACTTCCTACACTAGTCATAGGTATTAGGTGCATGGAGCTATGCTCTCCTCTAACCACATGCTCCTTGTGGTGGGGTGGACATCCTGGTTGGGGGGGGGGGGGTAACACCTCGAATTGTCACCCATCGCTAACAACACGGACAACTCCTCTCCCACATCTGCTTGTTTCCTGCAGACCTCTTCTATTGTACTATTGTCTCTACCTGGGTGATCCTTCGACCATCTGGTGATCATCCATTTGTCAGGCCTTGTAGTCATGTGCCATTTGACCCATCACGCCGCATGATTAATATTACCTACTCCTCACTTGACTAGCTCTACCTCAGGTGCCCCACACAACCGGCCCTGAATCCTGCAGGTGTCCACCTATAGGTCTAGTCCTCTTGGAACTATATGACATTTGTCTACTACCTACTGTAGTAGATTCTTCTTCATAACACCCAGTGGTGGGTCTCGCTGCAAGTGACTGATAAGAAAGAAATATCTCCACTAAGATGGCTTTCTCTAACACCCCTTCCTAAATCAGGATAATGATAGAAATCATCGAATCCCTGATCTCCCACCTAAGAACCTACATAATGGTTTGAGAACTGTATAATGGGTCCCACACCATATCAGTGGTGTAGCGTGAGTGGTCGGTGGACCTCATTGAGTACTATGCCAAAGTCATGCTGCCATGCAGCAGAATAATATTCTCTTGTATTCAAATTATGCAAAGGGTTACTGGGACAAAATCTGCATGAAATAGTCTCCCATAGTCTACCTAGAGAAATGTCACCTCGTCTTGAACTTCGAGCATCAAGATCCACCATCCTCCTACTGCTACCTATAGAATACTGGTGGAAAGGATCACCATTAAATCAGTTGGTGTCCCTACTGAACAGAAGACTCTAACTAAGGCCTCTAGAAATTACTTAGCCACCTGTGGGTATGTCTCACCCTTGAACATAGGTCGAATTTGTCCTGGGAACTCATGCTACACACTAAAGTTGCGTCCACTCTCTGCTACTGGGGCTGGTGGAATTGGTGGCCCAAGGGGTAATGGTACTGCTGGTGCTTCTAATGGTGACTCTACTAATAATGGGCCATGTAGAGGCCCCATTGCTCAGTAGGATATCATCACTTACTCTTATTAAAAACCTACCTAGCTATCTGTATGGAGGAATCCTAATAGGAAACAGGTTCACCACGATTAATAAGTTAAAACTGTTGTGATGACTCAAAGAGATCAGGATGAATAATTTTCAGAACACACATGCAATCAGTTAATTCATGTAGTGAGTAAAAATATCCGAAAACAGGGTCTGAGTGTATGGATACATCATCCCCCACACCAACACTAGATTCCCTAAACTGATATCCACACTCATAACACATATCACTATCGCTATTAAAATATTAGAGTACAATCTTCTACAGTAGAAACAACTCATGTGATACCAATTTGCCACGACAGGTCCCTCAGGGCCTATGCCATCACTACCCCATTTCCTCTATCCATAGGACAGGGGATGGAATCTAGTTCTAAAGGTATATTCGCTAAAAATGGGAAGGCATTTCATTTATAATCTATAACTCAATCAACTATGCACAAAAAAAGTACACACGCACAAAGTAATACTATGTTGTAAATAGAGTGTGTACAGAAAGAAAAATGTGGCCAGAATACAAGCCCAACTATAATGTTCAATGAAAACTATAATGTACAAGTAAATATGAGTACAAATAATGTGAACACTTGCCTAGTACTATTACATTATGGGTATTTACAACTCCCAAACAGTCTACTCTATGGTACACCTCGTCTATGGTCTCCCTCTGAGCTACATAAAAACTTGGTTCCCTCATCTTCAGTATGCACCGTCTGTCATCTGCATCAAACCCTACACGGTGCGGGCATAACCCATGTAGGGGTGAGTATAAGTATACTCAGAATGGACCTCCAAACTCTTGTAGGACTCACAAAACCCAAAAATAATAAACCACAATGCATGAAAACAACATACAACCCTAATTAGGTATATACCCATACATATACCTATGTAGTTGAGTAAACCCTTATCAATCATGATGAAACATAAGGCCCAAATCAAAATCCCAAATCTCAACTATCCCAAAAAAAATCAAATACCATGAAGGTATGTAGACAAAGGAAACGCCACACAAAATAATAACACAGAGGTATCACCATGAAGGTATGCACCCTAAAGGTATCCCACAAAAAATATTTCCACAAATGTATCACCACGAATGTATGCACCACAATGGTATGCAACACAGATAGTTACTACAAAGAAACAGACTTAGCTCACACAAGGTATAACATAGGTATGGAAGTAATGTTGATAAGGTGTAACTACTGAATCATTTTACTCCTTTGTTAGGTAGACCCACATAGGATCATAAATCATCACACCCACGAAGGATCCTATTACAACATAACCACGTAGTATCCTAGAGTAATCCAACATGGATTCCTAGAGCAGACCCAAGTGGGATACTGGAAGAAAAATAAATGTAGGATCCCAAAAGCACAGAACCATGTAGGATCCTAAGGCATAGACCAACATAAGATCCATTTCTCATCTTATATCCTGCCACAAGGTTCCCACACTTAGCTCTATTGATTCTGGGAGGGTCTGTTCCTTAAACCATAGGACAATACTCAAACTGCCATGATGTCACATGAAGAATTACCCCAATGGACTAGAACATAATAGGTGTCTCAACACAATAGGCGGTGAATCTATCTCATGCTTGATCTATAATTTATTGACCATTTAGTCTTGATTCCCTGGTTGAATTCGTGTTTGATCCAACCCAGCTGTTTCCCAACATTATCCAAAACTCTAGTGGGGTATACAAAAAGGACCGAACTGTTCCAAGGTTTTTGGTGCCACAGAAGGTTCAAAAAACAGATACTCATAGCTCATGTTATGGAAAAAAATGCGAAAAAGGTGTCAATGCTAGTCCGGGACCAGTCTGACCTGCTTATGCCCAACCCAACATGGTTCGGGATTCCCCAGCCTGACCCGGGTCCGAACTTAGGTCCAAACTGGCCCATTACTTCCCGCCCGACCTACCGGTAAGGCCAGGCCCACTGGGCGGCCAGCAAAGCCCCGCGCAGGGCAGCCCACAATTGAGAGGCCAATCCATTCTGGTTGGGTAGCCAACCGAGAGGCATCATGTCGCGCCGACAGCAGGCATGAAGGACCCCACAACCCCCTCGGCTCCCTGGATGGCTGGATGGACGGCCCTCCTCTGTGGCACAGTTACGCGTCGTGCCCCCTTTTGTGGCTGGCAGTGAGTAGGCTTCCCTCCTTCAATGTTGTAGCCTTGTGGCACGACTCCTCCATGCTCGGTGGCGTGGTCTCTTACTGCCAGCCCCATCACGCAGCTGGCCACTACCCTTTCTCTACCATGACCGATGGGACGCGAACCTTCTCAGGTAGCGCATTCATGCCACTGAAATCTTCATGGAATGCCGGACTACTTAGCCTCCATTCTCGATCCCCACCTATGCTGGTCGCCGGAATGGGTTGCTGAAGACATTCCTCGAGTCACCGGGCGCACTTTGGTGCCCTGTTTTTCTTTCGTAAAACTCTCACACTCAACTCATAAAGTCACCATCGATTCAAGAACATCATAAACAACAAAGGATGCGGAGAGGTCATCCCATTTTTGTTTTTCCTGCACCCTCTGCATTAGAACCTCAACAAGTGGCATAATTGTTCTTAAATCAATATGATTGACAAGAACATGGTACACGGTATTCATAAAAACATTCAAAACTCGATTTCATGTTGACATCGGTGAGGAAAGGAAAGGATGGACATCAGTTCATCATAATTGAATCTATTCCTCATTAGGGATCCATCAATAGAGTTCTTAATTGATTAAACTGTTCTTTATTGGAGAGATTGTTGCATCATAATTCACCCATGATTTCCTTGGATAACAGACCCCCCAACAAAGAGTTGTAATGCCAAATTATTATAGTTATGTTAATTAATTCAATTAATGTTGGAAATTAAATAATTTGATGTTGGCCCAAATAATTTTTAATGAACCCAAGAGTCACCTCCCTCATTAAAGAATATGTTCATGGTTTGGGTGATGCCCACAACAAGATTGAAATTTAGAGGATTGGATTTAAAAAATAAAATATTGTTAATTTAGTTTCTCACCGATGAAAATCACAAAAACTAACTTTCACCCTTAACCTACTATGGTCGAGCTAATTCTCTCTTTAAGAGAATATAGGTGTTGTGATCTCATAGGTGTCCTCAGATTTCAATTACAATCACGGGTTCAAAAGTTACAAAAAACCACTTGCACGTTTACTAATCATACCTATAAAAAAGGTCAGAAATTCATTCTAGGTACTCCTGGTTTTGGAATCAGGGGCCGTCAAAATTTGTACACTCATAATATTACCATAAAATTAATAAAATTTACATGGAATTTCAATGTCTTTACATACTATATCTTTTCTTCTATATGTATATAAGCTATATTCCTTGTCTTTAAAGGGGTGTTGAATCAGGATCTAAGGCCTTGGTTGATGAGTACATGGTTCTTTTTACATGATATTTTGTAATGGGTGTCCAAATATTTATTTTAAACCCTCTTGATCCCCATGGGATTCACGGAGGATGACAAAAACAAATTAGGGCGGCCCATGGGGTGTTCTGATATTTACTAGACATAGTGTTAGCCAGGTATGTGTAAGGTCATTGTGATAGATTGTAGATCCCATGATGGATATATTAATAATCTTAAAGGATATGAAATTTGGGATTAGTAAGACACTTAGTATTTGAACTGACCGAAGATGTTGTTTGGTTGGCATGAAAAAACGAGTTAAATGGATTAATAGAAAAATTATAGGTGACTAGATTATACATGAATATGCTTAGTGAGACAAGCATGAGATTGGGAAATGAGGATAATTGATTAAGTAATATAAATAGTGAATCTATTTATGTATTAGGTAAATAATGTTAATTTACCATTTATTGTTTTTGTTGTGATGTTTTATATGATGTTGGATATGGCTTATTATGGTGAATGATAAATAAGCATGAGCACATGGATTGGTTGAGTGGGGTATCAACGTGAGGTTCTACACCCATGGGTTGAGTTGGACTGAGGTTCAAGATCTACCCTTAAATGGATGTGTTTTTGAAGGGGAAAAGTATTATTCCCCTAACAGTTTCACTCCACCCAGATGGATGCTTCAAGTTGATGATTATGGGTTTTGTTGTAATGTGATTCCTAGTGATATAGGACAATATTCTATTTCCAAAAGATAGATAATATTGAATGTTCCTAATCGATAGAACACATTAAATCAGTATATTATATTAATAAATTTCTAATTAGGGGACCAATATTCCAAATTAGTATTAAATAAATGAACATATTCTATAATGGACCAATGAATAGTTAATCCTTACTTGATATAATTTATCAATTTCATGAACTATTTGTCCCTACAGCATATTGTTTACACACCATTGGTGGTGGTGCACTATATTATACTCACACCCTGCTCAGGCTACCACTGTGTAATCGAGAAGATTTCAGGCTAGCTGGTTATAACAAGCGAAAGGTCCCTAAACTATAAAGTTTAGTCGGACAAGGGATATTTTGGGTGAGGTTCCAGACATGGAGTCTTACTATTTTGGGATTCAATGATTCTCTTTCTTTTGGGTTCTGATCACATAACACTGTATCATGGAATGGAATACTTTTTTTTGTTTATTATTGTACCCAGTTGTCAGATTTGGTAATTTAAGCAGGTTATGGAATTTTCTATTTTGATTCTACTATTTCAATTATTATCTGATATGGATTAAAATGTTATTGATGGTATGGTCTCCCACCAAGACCTATTAGACCCATGCCACTAGTAAGAAACCTCTGGAATATGGGGATTTAGGCATGAGGTCATGTAGCGACCTGACTCAGTGCACCAGATTAGTGGCTCTCAGGTCGGGGACCATAAAAGTTGTATTAGAGGTGTTATTTTCTCTATCTTACTATTTTGAGATGGTAGATAGGATGATAGAAATGTGTCGGTCTTTTGCAATGAGCTCATTCTTGGGAGTATCAAACCCATGTATGGGGGAATACCAAAGTCACCCTAGATGGGAATTGTTTTCCTTAATATGTGTTGTTATTATTGAGGTTATTTCACCATTTTTCAATGTACAAGTTGAGTGATGTGACAATATTGTGATATTTATCTCATGAATGGAATGGTATGATCCTGTGCATTCATTCATAAGTCTAGGCACTTATGTAGTAATGTGATATGCATAATAGTAGGTACACAACTGTGATAGGTATGAAGGACATAATGGTTAGGATGCATATGTTTCTTTAAATGAAAAAATTAGTTCCTAATAAGATGGAGTGAATGGGTAAAAAGGGAAGTGAAAATGTCAAATAGTAATTAGAAAATAAATCTAGATAGATAATTAAGAGTGGATTAAACTATTTTAAGATTAAATTGGGATACAAAAATGGTTTTGTGTCGATTAAAAGGTATGGTGTGTGACCATATAAATATGGTACCTTTGTTATCTAAGGCCTTAAGAGGTTTAGCAAAATGTAAAGATCCATTTGCAGGTGGCCCCATTTTGGTAGTGTCATAAATCTAGTTTCATGGAATATGATGAGCCTAACAATATCATTTTCCTTTCATAATACCATTATTTGTGTGCTTCAAGGTTTATATTTCAAATTATAGACAAATGCCACCTCGAAGACGTGGGCCTGTCGGGAAACATGAGGACTTTGCTGAGAACGCTCCTCTAGTAGAGGAGTAAGAGAACATGGTGATCCATGGAGATAGGTAAGAGTAGTTCCACAAGAACATTTCTCATTTTATGAAGATTATAGAGTGTGACCTAGGGCGTGTGGCACCGAGTATATTCAAGCATACCAAAAAAATTATGTGTCGCACCCTCTGACCATTACCAAATAGGGTGGTCCAGAAGAAGAAAGTTCTGGATAGAGTCCATACATAATATCCTTTAACATCTATAGTATCTTCTTGATAAGTGATTCATGTTAGTGGTCTATATACTGAGTGGGCAATTAAACCATATGGGGGACATCATGGTTCAGATGGAACTGGGTAAAGGATTTATGTTGAAGGATTTTATGGAGAAGTTTCTTGAGTACTTATACACAAAAACCATGATGCAGAAGAAGTATGGATAGTTTATGATGATTAATCTTGGGAAAATGTTATAGATGGACTATTATAGTCATTTCAATGATTTTAGGGGATCCATTCCAATGTGGAAAGGACATGAGGCATCTGCTCCGAAATGCTTCCAATACAAACTGAGACATGAGATCAGATCTCATGTAAATATATTTTATCTAAAATGGTTTGTTGATGTTGTGGATAAATATATTATCTAAAAGGGTATCCAAAATGTAGATTCTTGTAGTGAATTTGTGGTTCCATATAAGTGAGCATGTGGTACTTCTTCTGATAGTAGGAATCCCCACACTGGTACCGTTCAGCAGGGTGGAAGCACATAGAGAATTCAAAAGAGGGGGCCACTATCTCACCTTGGCGACTCAGTCTTCATTAATGAGGGTGGATGTTTATGGGAACAACCATGACCAGTGCCCCACCCACTGGTTCAGTGCCAAGCATCGAGAAGGATAACCCACATGTAGAAGTTATGTAGGAACCCGCGCTAATAAGGGAATGATGTTTGTTAGAGGTATATAATGAATGTAGGTAGGGGGTACTTTACCCCGTATCATGCTAGTAGATTGATCTCCATAGACCATACTAGTAGGGGTCGTGGACATGGAACTCCAGGGCGTGATCAAACTAACCAACAGAGTGGTGTAGTGCATTGCACTCAGGCTGGAGCCCAATGAAAAGTGTCTGGTCATCTTCATGAATTTAATGGTACAACTGATGGTGATGAGGTTGGAATGTCTACTATGTGAGTTACGATTCTTATATCCAACAAGTTTTTAGTTCTTTATTTGCTATAGGTGCTCACAATTCAATTATTTTTGCCTCATTTAGTAAATTTTTTGGGTCTCACTATGGATAATTTTGGTGGGAAAAGGTCACATTATACTCTATTGAGATTATGAGACCAGATCAGCAGGAAATGTAACGGATTTCCCCTAGATTTTGGTGGTCATAATTTCCTTGGGGTATTTTTGTTATGGAAATATCATGCTTTGACCTGATCATGGGTATGTATGGTTAGTGTTGTATAAATCCCACATCAACTGTTATCAACGTCGGGTAAAGTTCACATCTCTTAATTGAATCTCTTTTATCCTTTGTGGTGAGTGGGATACTGAAGCGGGCTGTGCAAGGCTTCTATGCTAATAGTTGAGAGAAATCATGACCCATGTAGCATGACTTATGTTAAATGATGGGTATAAGGATAATCCTATCATTCCACCATTAGTGGATCATTTTTTAGATGAGTTTCCTAAGTAATTTCATGGCGATACCACCTAAGAGAGATGTTGAGTTCACCAAAAAGTTGTTACCTAGAGAATAGCCAGACTCCATTTTGAAATATTATATGATGTCGATAAAACATCACAATCTAACGGTTCAATTAGAAGTGTTTGAGATTAAGGGGATTATATGTCCTAGTAAATCACAATGGGAATATCTGATTTAGTTTTCAAAGAGGGATGATAGATCATTAAGTCTACAATTATATTATAGGATGATGAACCAGATGAAAATTATCAACTGATACCATCTTCCTAGATTTCATGATCTTTTTTAAAATCTCATAAGTTCCTTGGTTTTTTCTATGATTGATTTGAGATTAGGATATAATCATTTGGGTGTGAGACTTTATGAAATACCATAGAAAGAGTTCCGAAGTAGGTATGGGTTGTATGGATTTTTGGTAATGCCATTTGGGATGACTAATACACTACTTGTGTTCATGGCCTTGATGAACTGTATATTAACCCCATATCTGGGTCATTTTCTAGTTTTCATCGTTGATGACATCTTGATGTACAGAAAAACTTAGGATGATCATGCCAAACATCTTGAAATTATATTGAATACACTATCTGAACATTGGATTCAGGCCATGCCATGAAAATTTTAGTTTTGGATTGGTGAGGTGCACTTTTTGGGATACATCATCAAAAGATTAGGTGTGTTGATGGATCCAGAGAACGTATTGCTTATGGTGTCTTGGGAGTATCCCATGAATGTAACTTATATTCGTAGTTTTCTTGCTTTGTCGGGTTATTAATAGATGCTTATTAGAAAATTATCTCATTTGGATGCACCAATCATAGGTCTAATTAGGAAGGGGGTTATTATTGATTGGTGAGAGGATTGTGAGAATATTTTGTAGAGATGAATAATTTGATGAAAACGGCACTGATTTTGATCTTACCCGAACTAGGTATGATGTACAACTTGATCTGCGATCTGTCTGGTGTGGTTCATGGGGTCAATATTTGTGTAAGTTGAATGGGTTATTTCTTATGGACCGAGATAGGTGAATCCTCCTGAGATATATTACAACACTCAAGACCATTCACTATCTAATGTGGTTCCTTCCTTGAAGTCATGAATGCATTACATGTTGGGAGAACCTTTTACGATGATTACAGAACAAAAATGTATCAAATTGATATTCTCTCATAGTGATATGAATCTTCTAAAATGATGGTTTTTGTGTACCTGCAATCCTTTTATTTTGAGTTGGATTATACATTATAATAATGTACTAGTGTTGTTGATGCTTTGACCTGAAGGAATTACTATCAGGTTATCAAAGAATTTTCATCATAGTGGGGGTTTATGACCCTGTTTGCTGAGATGCATCAGGACATTGAAGATGTGATGGTGATGTCAAATCTTGCATATGTAGAAGTTTAATCTACACTATTGAGTTGGATAATGGTGATCTAGTTGTCAAATCCAAAGTGTTTATCTATGAAAGAAAGTAATTAAGGAGTGGATTCACCTTCAAGATGAGTTTTTTTTGCTCATGGTGTTTCTTGTGTTCATAAATGTGTGGTGGTACAAGTAGAAGTACCAGATGTGTTGATGTAGGAGTTCCATGCATCAAAGTGTGTAGTACATCTAAGATTGACATAGATGTACCTTGACCTCCACATGCAGTTTTAGTGTCTTGGAATGAAGAATGATGTTGCGAGCATTGTGGAAAGGTTCATTACCTATCAACATGTGATGAATAATCACAAACATCATTGTTGTTTATTTTAGTCATTTCCCATTACGGATTAGATATATAATAATGTTACAAAAGACATCATGTTTGGTCTTTCGAGGAAATATCGAAAGAGTGATGAAATTTGGGTGGTTGTGGATCGGTTGTGGAAGGTGGCATATTTCATTCCAATCCAGGATACCTTTTAATGTTGATTGTCTTGGTGAGTTAAATGTTCGACAGTTATTTCAATTTAATTATGCACTGAGAAAAATTATTTGGCTTGGTGATCGGCATTTTACTTAGTTCTTCGGGGAGGGGTTACCTGAGGTGCTAAGAACCCAAGTGTTGTGGAGTACCACTAATCACCCATAGATGGACGAGCAATTGAAAAGAATTTTTTAGGTGTTATAGGGAAATTTGATAGATTGTGTTTTGGAATTTTGTGGCTTGTGGGACATATAATTCTATCTATTTGAGTTTTCATACTATAATAGTTTCCATGATACTATTCAGATGGCTCCTTTTGAGGAACTCTACAGGAGACCGTGTAGATCTCCGCACTATTTGTTAGAGTTCGGAGTGTCAAAATTGTTCAAACTGATTATCATGAGTGAAAAGTATGAGAAGGCCAGTTCGATTCAGAAATGTATGGAAATAGTGTATAGTATGCATAAGTATTACAAATATGGGCATCATTGAACACTATAGTTCAGAGTGAGTGATAGTGTGTTTCTTCCAGTGTCCACATGGTTGGGTCACATCTGTATTCGGATGTAGGGAATGTTGGCACCTAGATATGTGGGGCCATTTGGGATTGTGGAGAGTATGTGGCCAATGGATTACTAACTGGGTCTTCCACAATGGTATAGTTGTATGGATGATGTGATTCATGTTTCAAACCATTACCAATATCAACATGACTCATCTCTAGTTTTAGATGTTGATGATGTTGAGCATGATGTTGATCCGTACTTCAAAGAGCATCTGGTTCGTCTCATGGACCGTAGAGAGAAATATTGGCAAGCTAAGGTTGTTCCTATGGTCCATGTAGCGTGGAATCATATAATTGTTCAGGAGGAAACATGGGAGATATAATCAAATATATGGGCCCAGTGGCCCGAACACTTTTCTTAGCAACTCAGTGATGCATGGAAGAGTGGCTCGAGGATGAGCAATCATAAGGTGGGGATTTTTTAAGATCCCATATTTCTCTATAAGGTATATTCTACATATGATTCATTTTAAGACATTTTAGATTTTTGAATTAAGTTTTTACCCATGTCTTTAAGGAGGCTCAATAGTGTATTGAGGTTTTGGGACACGAAAAATGAGAAAAATTTTGGTGTCTTAGTTAGACACATAGTCTGTGCATTGTTTGTGTTAACCTTGTGGATAGCCCATGGAAACCTAGTAGGAGGTGAGATTTTGGATAGTGGAATATTCTAATTTTTCAAATGGGTTATAAAACCATTCAGGTAAACCGTGTGGCCTTCAAAATTTTAAAAAATTACAAAATTTCCAATTCATAGATTTTATGTTCACTCATGATTTTCATCCTCCTCCTCCCTTGCGACCCTAGTAAAAAACAAAAGAAACAAAGAACTTACAAGGATTTATCTCTATTTATTAATGACTATTTGGAGTGGTGTTGGATGATAATTGAAGATTTGGGTTAGTCAAGTCTTCTTATACCCTCTATTTTCTGGTTTTGGTATTTTATTATTGGTGATCTCTATTTAAAGATCTAAAATATCTATTTTTTATGAAATATAGGTTGAGGCTTCAGGGGTTTTTTTTATCAGGCTATAAGGCTTTAGTCGAGAGGGTGATCATCATTGTATTCTAGGTATGTGGACTACAATCTATATCTCTATGTTTTTGTGTAGATTTTTTCATCTAGGTTTTTATTTTATCCCTCTTTTTAGGAGTTCATGGTTATTTTAACATGGGATGGTTTAATGGGTGTCCAAATTGTTAATTGAACCCATCTTGATCCCCATGGGATGCAAGGAGGATTATTGAACCAAAATAGGGCCATCCATGGGGTGTGACAACAATTCCTAGACATAGAGATATCTATGTAAGTGTTAGGTCGTTATGAAAGAACATATTATCCATGATGAATAGGTTAATATGATTAAATAATATGAAATTAGGGTTTAGTAATAATCATATGTTGTGTAGTTACCTAATAAGTTGATTGGATGGCCTGAAAAATGGTCTTAAATAGATTAAGAGGAAACTGCTAGGTGATTAGCTTATACTGGAATAGGTTTAGTGAGATAGGCATGAGAATTTAAAATGGGATATAAGGATTATGTAATAAATATCATTACTTTGTTAATGGATTGGGAAAATAATGTTAATTTTCTATTATTGGAGCTATTGTAATGTTTTAAACAATGTTACATGTGGTTTGATATATTAAATGATATATAAGAATGTGAAAATGGCTTGGTTGAGTGAGGTATCGAAATGAGGTTTTACACCCATAGGATGAGAACTGATGATCTAGATCTGTACCTAAACATATGAGTTAAGGAAGGGGAAAATGTTCTATTTCTCTAATAGTTTCACTGCACCCGGACAGAGGCTTAGAGGTGAGGATTATGATTTTTGTTGTAATGTGAAGTCTCATGAGATAGGACATGATTTTATTCACATAATCTAGAGAATATATAATGTGCCTAATCCATTTAAGACATGAACATAATAGATCAGATCATGAAATGAAAATCTAGTGGACCCCAATTAAATAATATTATAAAATAAATTTACATAGTCTAGAATGGACCAATGATCAATTAATCCTTACATGTTAAATTTTTTCACTTTCACGCACTATCATCCTTTTCAGTACATTTTTTAAACACCGTTGAATGTTTCTATAAGGCCCTAGCCTTAATCCATACTTAATATTGAATTAAATGAATAATTCACATTGAGGATCTTTTCTAGTTTAGAGTTTTAGAGAATTAGGACATAACTATTACATCTCAAAAGATTACAAAAGTAGACACTTCTACTATGTTTCAATAAAATAAAAACTCTTAAAATGAAACATGTCTAGTTCCATGTTTTAGATAGAATGACTTTTCCTTGATCCCATCCCTGACCCTATTCTACTTTAAGTCATGTGAAAAACATTTCAAAAACGTGGGGCAAGCATAAAAGGCTCAGTAAGGGATACACAAAGAAGGAAAACTATTAGTTTTTCAAAACAACCAGTAAACCATGAATACATTATGAAAGTTATACTTTTCACCTTTATGAATCAGAAAGTACTTTTCATTGAATAATAGATTGTTACATACCCTTTTGTAATCAAAATATTACAATAAAACACATATAAAGAACACGTAACATATAAAGTTAACTTGGGATATAATCATACATAAATGGAATAACCATACGGTCGACTTCCACATATATTACTTAATGGAACATCCATACGGCTGACATCCATACCCAATGCATTGGAGGTTATAATGTAACCACCCGTCTTTGTATTCATGGCACCACCTATCATTTGGTTTATCACGTAACCACCCGTCCAATGTCCATGTACCAACAAAAATCATAACACATACAATGAATATAAAGGAAAGAAACCATTTCAACATTTCAATCACAAGATATCGATAAAATATATTGACATAACAAGTCCATTTTCATAACCATTTTCAATACAGAAATACATAAAAGTGTATATTGTATTTAATTTCATTTAAAAACCTTACGGCTTGTTGAGGAAGGAAAAGATCAAATAATACTTGCGGTGGCGGAAAGGTCATTATCACCACGTACGTTAAAAAACATTCTTTTTTGTTGTTTATTAAAATGATTCATATAAAAAGATTCCCTTTGAATAAAATTAAAAGTCAAAGGGGTTTACACACAGTATAAAATAAAGGAGTGTATATGTTTAAAAATGCCTCAATGAAAGGAGATTGAGACGAAGTCCCTTACCTCATTTCCGACTTGACCCGTTCATTATTTAATCTCTTTAATAATAAACTAAAGTTAATTTTTACCTTCTTAAGAACCTCTTTCAAATATATTATTACTTTTATATCACTTATTACCATGTTATAATCATTATGTAATCATTTAAGTTAATGACGTTCATTTTGTCAATATTTGGTACATGAGTCAAAAATGTACTTCTTATAATTACATGTTGTTCATGTGGTAAAAGTTTCATTATATACAGAATGATATTCATGATTTAGGTATCATATATATCATATATATCCATCATTTACATTTATTTAAAATAGTACATAACATTTGGAGGTACGAAATGAAATGCAACGTCTATGGAGACGGTAAGTCGTACGTATGCATGAACGCTACTTTGATTTTTATTTATTATTTTAATGGAATTAAAACATAATTATACATAGTTATATTATAATTCCATTATAATATCATATATAATATCATTACCTCTATCCTTTATACATCCCACATAGGGAATTAACGAGTCATATCACTTTGAGGGGGTGGTAGTCCGCACTTCCTCAAATGAGATTATCGTATTTACCCACCATGGAAACCATACAGGTTTGGTATAATTGGGAAGTAAATAAGTATAAAGAAATCATAAAAATAATATATATCATATATAAATACAGTTCTATTATAATGGCTACCATGAGAGGCGGTATGATGTAATTGAACAATCATCGTTTCGTGAGGCATTAGTTTTCCATCCACATAAACATTGTGTTCTTCATCCATTAGATAGATATGTGTGTAAGTGTAGTTCGAATCCTTATCATAACAACATCCTAATATATTGAGGATACTTGTGTTGTTACAAAAGAATGTAAATATAATGATTGTTGGGGTTGGAGATTCAAAATAAAAGAAAACAATTTAAGAGAAATTGTTACCTTTAATTAGGGTAACTCACTTTCGATTGAACCAAAGGACTTCTTGAAGTGCCTTATTCCTATGTTAAGGCTTCTAAGAGGAGGAGAGGGATGATTGGAGCTTAATTGGGCAGAGTTTGGATGACCCAAATGGCTTTAGAGGTGTTAGGAATTGCATAGAAGTGGTCTCTTTTTATAAGGGAGAGGAGGGGCTCTTTAGGAAAGAGTGAAAATATTTTTTTATAATATAATTATATTCGGTTTATAATGGACCAAAAATCATTATGGTCAAAGATAAGATGACTCATAATCGAAATAAAATCATACAATCAGAATTGGACATGTTTTGGATCATATTTTAATCTTTATAATCTTATATAATTAAATAATATATTAATGAGGTAAATACTCCATCAAGATTTTGTCATAAATAATTTATTATATATGATATCTAAAAATTATGAAAGAAATACCATGATGTAGGAAACTTTTTAGCTTTCCAATGATTATTTATAGACAAAAATATAACTTATATAACCCCATGTAAATATTAACTTCCTAAAATATATTTGTTTATTTCATTTTGGCCTTTACTTTAAGTTAATTAAAATAAAGTTCCATAATCCCTTTTTAGTGGCTCCATGGGGTCCCCAAATCGACACAAATATTCCCATGGTCGGATATGACTCAACCAATATGATTATAACACCGTTTACTGTAAATAAATATTTTTTTTCCCTTATTTACCAGATTTACACTTTAACCATGGTAAATAAAATATTTACTAAGGTAAATATTTAAAATACCTAAAAATAAAAGTTACCAATTTACACAATTCGAAACTCCTTATTCAAAATATGGAATCCATTTCTCCAAATTCAAAGATAGAAGTCGTAGAAATTAATTTAAAATTAATTCCGGCTGTCAAAATAAAAGGCATGTTATTAAGAAATATTAACTATCAAAAGAGTGACAGTTGATTATATAAATTTTAAATGTGAAATTTCTTATAATGACCAAAATTAGATTAAATGGTAAAAATATAATCTATTTACATTTTAAGACCAATTAAAAGGATATTCTAAAAGTATAAATAAATTATATTAAAAACCAATTTTGAATTAAAATATAAGATTTTCACTAGTCCTTAAAAAATGAACTTTATCAGAAAAATACCAAATATTAACCAAATTAATTTATGATGGCCTCATTATAAATAAAGATATTATTTTTTCATATATAATGTATTAATGTGAACATAAAAAAAAATATAAAGGGTTCTCCATTAAAAGGTGGTAAATCGGCCTTTTAATGTATATTATGCTTAAAATTAGATTCATTCATATATTAAGCCTCTAACTTTTTTTGGATAAATATGAATACATGTATAATCATATTATAGTTAGTTTTGTTCATTCCCGCCAATACAATTTCTATGAGTTAACTACCATTTAAAATAATAATATTATATTATTAGTGTGAAATGTAATATTCCAAATAAACCCATTGTTGTGTATCGGGTATGCTATCAAACACAGAAATCCATTTAAAGTAAAATTAATATTTAATTCAAAAATACTAATAAGAATGAAGATATCTTATTCTTCATTTACTTGGGATGTTACATCCTTCCCCCTTTTGGGAATTGCGTCCTCGCAATTTTTATCCACTTATCGAAATAAGTGGGGGTATTTACCTCTCATAGTATTTTTAGATTACCACATTGCCTCTTTAACCATATGGTTTTCCACAAAACCTTTACCTATGAATTACCTTATTCCGCAACACATGCTCTCTACGGTCCAGAATCTAGGCTAGTTGTTCTTCATAAGAGATATTCTCTTCAAACTGAACTACCACTGGGCTCAAAACATGAGATGGATCTGGAATATACTTTTCAACATTGAATCATGAAAAACAATGTGTACCTGAGATAAACTCGGAGGTAAAGCCACTCGGTAAGAAACTGATCCAACATTCTACAGAATTTCATATGGTCCAATGAACCTTGGACTCAACATTCCGTTCTTACAAAATCACATCACATTTTTTAATGGTGAAACATTGAGAAAAAGATCATCACCTACCTAGAAAGATAGATCCTTCCTCTTGTTGTTTGCATAACTTTTATGTCTGCTCTGAGCTATTCTCATGTGTTTCTGAATCAAATAAACTTTTTATGCCATCTCTACTACCAATTCTGGTCCATCATCTTCCTTTCACCCACGTCATCCTAAAAAGCTGGAGTTCGACAACGCTTCATATATAATGCCTCAATTGGAGCCATCTGTATACTGGACTGAAAACTGTTATTATAAAAAAGCTCAACCAAAGAAAGATGTTGGTGCCAACATCCATGATAATCCATCAAACTGGCACGTAGCATATCCTCTAAGGTCTGAATTGTTCGTTCTCACATCCCATCTGATTGAGGATGAAGAACTGTACTAAAATTTAATTCAGTAACCAATGAATTTTAAAGGCCTTTCCAAAAGTTAGAAGTAAACTTGAGATGACGATCAAATACAATGGATATATGAAATCCATACAACATGACTATCTATTTAAGATACAATCGAGAAAGTTGATCTAGAGAGAAAGTATCTCGAATAGGAAGGAAATGAGGAGATTTAGTCAAGAAATCAACAATAACCCATATTGCATAATAACCTCAAGATGTCTTCGGTAATCTGACAACAAATTCCATTGATATATTTTCCCATTTCCACTCTGGAACTGGTAACGGCTGAAGCATCCCTTTTGGTAACTACCTCTCTACTTTAACCTGCTAATAAGTAAAACACTTCAAAGTAAAATCAGAAATATCTCTTTTCATTCCATCCCAACAGTAATACTCTCACAGATCTCTATACATCTTAGTACTTCCAGGATGAACTGAAAACAGGGAACTATGAGCATCACATAACAACTCATTCTTCAACTGTGAATCACCAGGCACACATAATCTCTTCCCAAAACTCAAAACACAATCATTTTCAATGTTAATTTTAGGAAACATACCCTTATGAACCAAATATACATTTTTCTACATCTCACTATCATCCATCAGTGATTTCATTATTCTGTCCGATAGAGATGATCTCACTGACACCTGAAACAAAACAGAAAAATTTCCTACACCAACAACTTCTACGCCAAATATCATAAAATCAAAAACCAAAGGACGTTGTTCCAAACGTAGCGTTACTAATGAGATATTACTTTTCAGACTTAAAGGATCAGCCACTTCATTTTCTTTTCACGGATGGTAATGGATCGTGAAATCATAATACTTGATTAATTCCAACCATCTCCTCTGTCTCATGTTCAGTTAATTCTGAGTGAATATATACTTCAATATTTTGTGATCAGTATATATTTCACACTTCACTCCATAAAAATGATGCCTCCAAATTTTTAAAGCAAAAAACCACAGCAGCTAATTCCAAATCATTTGTAGGGTAATTTAACTCATGTGGTTTCAACTGAAGTGAAGCATAAGAAATTACCTGATCATTTTGCATTAAGACACAACTTATTCCATTCAACAAAGAATAATTGTAGATAACATACTCACCATTTCTGGAAGGTAGTGCCAAAAATAGAGCATTCACCAATCTTCTTTTCAATTCCTGAAAACAATAATCACATTCTTTTGTCCAGATGAACTTAAAACCTTTTCCAGTCAACTTAGTCATTGGACTAGATAACCATGAAAATATTTGAACAAACCTCCAGTAACAAACTACGAAACCATGAAAATGAAGAATCTTGGTTATATTTGTGGGTCTTGGCCATTCTTCAACAACTTTCATGCTAGCATGATCAATAATTATGCCATTTTTTTAAACAATGTTACCATATAATGAAATTTGTTGTAACCTGAACTCACACTTGCAGAATTTTCCATAAATTTTCTTTTATTTTAAGGTTTTCAAGAAAACCATTAAATGACATTCATGCTTCTATTTACTTTTAGAAAACACCAAAATATCTTCAATGAAAACAACCTCAAAATTATCCAATAACACATGGAAAATTCTATTCATAAGGTCTATTAATACAACAGGTGCATTGGTTAACACAAAAGGCATAACTAAAAATTCATAATGTCCATATCTAGTACGAAACGCAGTCTTTGGAATGTCTTCATCTTTTATATTCAACTGATGGTACCCCGACCTCAAGTCAGTCATCGAAAAATAATGAGCTCCTTGGAGCTGATCAAAAAAATCATTAATATGAGGCAATGGATATTTTTTCTTAATAGTAATGTTATTAAGTGCTCTATAGTCAATGCAAAGTCTAATTGAACCATCTTTCTTTTTAACAAAGAAGACTAGAGCACCCCATGTTAATGTGCTAGGTCGAATTAAACCTTTATCTAATAACTCCTGCAATTGCATCTTTATCTCCAAAAGTTTAATTTGAGAATTTGGAATTGGGGGTTTTGAAATTGGCTTAGTATCAGGAACTAAGTCAACAGTAAATTCAACTTTTAGATCAGGTATAATACTAGGCAACTAATCAGGAAAAACATCAAGTTAATCATTTACCACTGGTACATCCTTAATCTGAATAGTTCCTTTGTTTTTAGGAATATGTGAAAGGTTACATTCATTTCCATCTTTTACCAGTTTTTGACTTCCTGGTATGTTATCAAAAGAAAGTGTTCATTTTTGTACACAAACTGAAAATCATTTAGAAAAGAAACCTCTTTAGCTCTACCATCAATCTTAGCATGATAAACAGAAAGCCAATCCATGCCCAAAATAACTTCAAACTCTACTAGAGGCAAAACAATAAGGTCTGCAGGTAGATTCTTTCCACACACAAGGACATGAATATTCGTATATTTTCTTTTTGTTTCTACATTTCCTCAAGGTATTTTTACCATATTTTTAGTATTAATATCATGATATGGAATTCCCAATTTTATATAAAACTTCTCATAAATGAATTAATGTGTAGACCCTAAATCAAACAACACATTGGCATGATCCGAAAAAACAAACAGTGTACCTGATACTACTTCATTTGATGGCCCAACATCTACTGAAGTAGTTTCAAAGGATTTCACCACCCCTTTCTTATTGTAGTCTTGCTGATTTCCTTTTTTTGAATTCCTTGTTGGACACTCATTTTCATAATGACCCATTTCATTGCACTTAAAAAAAATTACTGATTGTAAATCAAATTTTGTCTTACCATTACCTTGATCTTTTTCAGTACAATTATGAGCCTTATGTCCAATTTTAACACATCAGTAGAACTTACCAGAATTCCATAGGCATTAACCATCATAATTTTTACCACAATTTTCACAAACTATAAACCTAACCATCTAAACATCAGACTTTTTTGAAGAGTTCTTTCCTTTCTCCTGCCACCACGACCTCTTATTTTGTTGTTTGTCAACGAATACTTGATCATCCGAAAACTTCATTTCCACCTTCTTTGCACAACGAACAAGTATTTCATAAATTTTGACATCACAGTAAGATAAAGCCCTTCGATACTTTTGCTTTAATCCTATTAATAATGGTTGATTTTACTATCACGATCTCGTATGAAGTTTGGAGCATACCTTGCCAGTCGAATGGATTTTTCATCATAAGCAGCCACTGAATCATCCCCCTGCCTCAATTAAATGAATTGTTTTTCCATCCTATGATGAACCACCTTAGGAATATATTTCTCGAGAAACATACTTTTGAATTCATCCCAATCAAGAGAATTAATCTCCTCACTATCCATGATATTTTTCACCACCGAACACCACTGATCAGCTTCACCTTCAAATCGGTAAACAACAAGACTAGCCTTTTGATGTTCTGAACAACACATTGCATCGAAAATCATTTCCAGTTCTTTGATACATCCTTCAGCAAGCACAGGGTCAGATAATCATCTGAATGATGGGGTATGTTGCCTCATGAAATGCTCAACTACTGACATGTTCCTCTGTGGTTGATCTGGATGATCTCTTGAATGAATAACACCACCATTTATAGCCTGAATCAAATGTGCCATAACTGCAGCAAACTGTTCAGTTCCAATTCCGACCATCTCAGGTTGCTGATTTGGAAGGTTGTCTTCCTCCTGATGTCATCCCAACATAGCTGCCCTATTTCCTCTCTAGAAAACCATTATAAACACAGAAATATCTTAGGCAAAGTAACACGGTAATCTAGAAATGCTATATGATGTCATAAATTACATTATGGATATTAATTTAACAATATCATAACTCCTAAAGTTATCTAAACCAACCTATGATACCAACTATAAGTCCCCAGACTAAAACCTTAATTAATATTGTATTAAATGAATAATTCAGATTGAGGATCTTTTCTAGTGTAGAGTTTTAGATAAATAGGACATAACTATTACATCTCAAAAGATTACAAAGTAGATAGTTCTACTAAGTTTCCATAAAATAAAAACTCTTAAAAAGAAACATGTCTACATCCATGTTTTAGATAGAATGAGTTTTCCATGATCCCATCCTTGACCCTATTCCAGTTTAAGTTCTTTGAAAAACATTTCCAAAACTTGGGGTGAGCATATAAAGATCACTAAGGGATACACAAAGAAGGAAATCTATTAGTTTTTTCAAACAACCAGTAAACCATGAATACTTTATCAAAGTAATATTTTTCACATTTATGAAGCAGAAAATAATCTTCATTGAATAAAAGATCGTTACATACCCTTTTTTAATCAAAAGATTTCCATAAAAACCATATAAAGAACTCATAACAAATAAAGTTAAATTGCTATATAAAAATACTTAAATGGATTAACCATATGGTCAACCTCAACACATATCACTTAATGGAATATCCTTACGGCAGACTTCCATACCCAATGCATTGGAGGTTATAACGTAACCACCCGTATTAGTATTCATGGCACCACCCGTCATTTGGTTTATCACGTAACCACTCGTAAAATGTCCAAGTACCAATAAAATTCATAACACATACAACAAATATAAATGAATGAAAATATTTCAACATTTCAATCAAAATATATCACCTAAATATATTGAAATAAAAAATCCATTTTCAAAACCATTTTCAATACCAATATATATAAAAGAGTATATGGTATTTAATTTCATTTAAAAACATTACAGCTTGTTGAAGAAGCTAAAGATCATATAATACTAGAGGCGGCGGAAAGGTCTTTGTCACCTCGTACGTTAAAAACATTCCTTTTTTTCGTTTTGTAAAAAGATTCATATAAAAAGATTACCATTGAATAAAATGAAAATTCAAAGGGTTTTATACACCATATAAAATAAAGGCATGTATAAATCTAAAAATACCTCAATTAAAGGAGATTGATACGATGTCCCTTATAACGTGTCCGATATGACCAGTTCATTCATTAATCTCCATAATAATAAAATAAAGATAATTTCTACTTTCATAAGAACCTTTATCAAGTTTATGATTCATTTTATATCACTTATTACCATGTTCTAATCATGATGTAATCATTTAACTTAATAAAGTACATCTTGTCGATATTTGGTACTTGAGTCAAAAATGGACTTCTTATAGTTACATGTTATCCATGTGGTAATTATTTCATTATATCTAGAATGATATTCATGATTTGGGTATCATATATATCATATATATCCAACATGTACATGTATTTATAATACTACAAAACATTTGGATGTACGAAATGAAATGCACCGTTCATGGAGACGGTAAGCCGTACGTACGCATAAACGCTACTTTCATTTCTATTTCGTATTTTAATGGAATTTAAACATAATGATACATAGGTATATTATAATTCCAGTATAATATAATATATAATATCATTACCTCTATCCTTTATACATCCCATATTGGGCATTAAAAAGTCACATCACTTTGAGGGGGTGGTAGTCCGCAATTCCTCAAATGAGATTATCGTATTTACCCCCCATCGAAACCATAAAGGTTTGATATAATTGGGAAGTATAGAAGCATAAAGAAATCATAAACATAATATATATCGTACATAAATACAGTTCCATCATAATGGCCACCATGAGAGGCGGTAAGATGTAATTGAACAATAATCGTTTCATGAGGTGTTTGTTTGTCATCCACAGAAACATTATGTTCTTCATCCATTAGATGGAGGTGTGTGTAAGTGTATTTCGAATCCTTATCATAAAAATATCCTAGTATTTTTAGGATACTTCTTTTGTTATGAAATAAAGGAAATAAAAAGAGTTTAGGGGTTGCAGAAGCAAAATAAAAGAAAACAAATTAAGAGAATCCATTACCATTAATTTGGGTAACCCACTTTGGTTTGAACCAAAGGACTTCTTGAAGTGACTTATTTCTAATGTAAGGATTTTAGTACGAGGAGAGGGATGTAGGGAGCTTAATTGGGCAGAGTTAGGATGAGAAAAATAGATTTAGGGTTTATTAATTTTTAATAATGAATAATATTTAAATTATATTAGTGATCAATTAGTCTTTGGGGTCAGTTGTATTGATATAGAGCTATGGGTGTAAACAATGTATGGAAATTTTTCCAACTATCAAAGGTTCTAGTAGAAAATAAATTTAAGAAAAATAATATAGTGGTCGGGGAATATTTTCCATCTATCAAATTTCAGTTACCTCAACCCCGTGTGGAACTGGCCCAAGCCCAAGGGTTGGCCATATTGGGCCTAGTTCGGGATGTGCGGCGCGCAGGTGGGCTGGCCAGCTCAATACCTCGTTACCCAAAAACATGTTCTGCCACTTCAGTGGTGGCATGGTGGTGATGGTGAGTGGTACAACAATTCTATTCTTTTGGAAGTTCATGGTTCGAATCCTGGGAGTTCGCTTTCAGGGCGAGCATCTCCCCTGGGATCCACCCATCTTGCTGGGTATCTCGATCTCAAATGGGTGGGAAAAATGAGGCGCAACCCAATATGCTGACGAACTGATATAACAGGCCATCAGTGAGCAGGCTATAACCCTCCGGGACGCTCTGCCCTCTCAGCTGGCAACTACTCCTTCCTGGCTGGGGCTCTCTCTGGAGTGACCCCATTGTGGGGAGGGGGGTTTCCTTGTGTGGAGGGTTCGAAAAGGCCACAAAGGGGAATTCCATTTTAAAAATATAAATATATAATCGATAATGAAGATAAAAGTACAAACATGTAATGGTCCGGTTTTTTAGTATAGTGGGTAATAATACCACATATTCACTAAAATTAATTTAAGATGATTTTATTTACATAACATGGGAATATTATACATTGTTGAATGCATTATTGAAAAACGTAATACTATATCCAATATCCAATACGATTGAGTCCCCACTATATATTGATTCACCATATAAAGAGAATGATTGAAGAATTACTATAGGAGACTAATGGATGACATTTTTTAACACCAAAATTATTTAATCAATGTGTGGTGTGAGTCATGGATAAAACATCTAAACATGGATTATTGCACATGTTACATCCTCTCTGAGAATCAATAGAGGATTAATTAATGTGAGATGTGAATGGATTATGATTACTACTAATATGTGATAATTTAAATATAGATCCTGATATATTAATAAATTGGATATAAATTAAATTTTCTTCAATTTTATTTGTATTTCAATTATTTTATCCCACTAAATTAATAATATTTGTGCTTATATTCCTTATTTTTTTATTTTTGATATATTTTATAGAATATGAGAAAATTACATAATTATGCAAATCTAACATATTTCAGTAACTTTATTATATTAAAAAAAATTAAAATATATATCAAATTTGATTGAATATATTATTTTAGGGTTCCATGATTTGTGGAATTGAAAATTTTCTTCTAGACCTAGAGTGAATTTCAACATATAACATCTCAAAAAATCATTTAATTTTAAAAATGTTCTTGTAGATAGAGTGAACCCCACATTAATAAATGAGGTATACATTGGGATACACAACTAATATTGGTGTGATCCTAGTTGTATTGGAAATAATACACAATTAAACTTTTTTAAATTTAATTTAACAGTGTTCTTAACTCATTATGCTGTCTACTCGGTGCTCAAAATTGGATATTAATTATGGAAACATTTGGGAACAATTAACATGATGTGTAATTGGGGAATAAATTCTCCAAAATGTGGTAAATGGAACTAAAATTTTAAGTTCATATATGGAACATAATTTGGAACCACTTTATATAATATAATTGTCTCTCAATCAACCAATTCAATGGTGTGCCTTGTAGATATATTAAACAGACATATTTTGCAACTCAAATTTCAACTATTGACCACACATTTTGTCTTGATTCACATTAATGGTAATATATGAAACTATGATTCATATTAAATTATTATAAATAAGTTTATAGAGGATTATTGAATATAATATGGAATATATATTGAATATATAAATGATTTCCAAGCTTTATGATTTCACATTTCTATTCTTTGTTATTATAGTTTTACATTACCATGTAAAAAGACTTCATATTTTAATTATATTATATAAATTTTTTCATTCATCCCTTTTTCTCTTCAAAATATAATATCAATATCTACCACTATCATATTCCTTACACTGCCACATTTCAATTTTAAATGAAATGTGATTAACCATAGTTTTGGCCATGGTGTATGATTCAAAGCGTTCTTAATTATTACTCTTAATTGTAACATGATTTTGTCTATTTTTTGTGCATGAAGTAGTATTTAATTTGGGAAGTAGTCTTCCAACAAAAACTATTTTAAATTATATTATTTATTTGGATTCTCTGTCTTCCATACTATTGGTAAAATCCTTCATACTGTTGAGTTGGTGTTTCTTGAATTGATGAAACTACATAAGGTGGAGCTGTTTCTTTTTTCAAAATATATTCGTGACTATGTTGTTATTCTTTATATCTATTAAATGTGGTGAGTTTTGGTGTAAAAAAGGCATTGTAAAATAACACAATCATTAAAAGATGATATGTAACTTGTGAATTGGGATTCATCAAATTAATTATCAAACTGAATTTAATGAAAATTCAAATAGTGAATAAACCTATGTGACCATACATTATACAAAGGCATTTATTTATAACCAACATTCTGGGTTTCATCAACATGTTACGATACAATAATTATATTTTATTGAAATATTTTCCCAAACTAGAACTCATTGTTTTCATTAAATAATATATAAATCTGAAGGATTTAGATTATGCGAATTAGAATTTAGTTATGAATTATCTATGATTCATATCAATTGAAATGAACATGTTCAACCTCTATACTACGTTATGAAATTAATATTTCATTTTTTTCTCCCTATGCTAGATATGTGTTGAAGGTGGCACCATTGGTGGTGATCCAGTGTTTTTTTTATTTAATATTACTAATTTTAAAATCTAGATAGATTTCATTGTTTTCCAAAAAAACTAAGAATCATTTATTTTTTCCCATGATGTATTAGAAGAAACATTATTCTACAAGGTATCATTACTCAACGACATAAAAAAATAACAAAAAAAGAATAAAAAAATATAATAGATTCAATATTAAATAACGTAAGGAAAAATTGGAAAAAACTAATAGGAATGGAAGGGCCATCATATAAATATGATCATCAGTTAATAGAGAAACCCAACCCAGAGCTAGAGGAAGATCCTCAAAAGTGGTTGAAGTAATTTCCCAACTCATTTTTAAATTAGAATAACCCATTGTGGAAATATAATAGGTACCCAAATATTCATTACTCCTCCCTTAATCATTTATATGAAGGATAAATGAAACGTACATACATATAGAGCTACATGTTAGAGATAAAAACTAACTGAATGACTCCAAGAGAAAATGTGAGGAACTACATGTCTCTCCAAACCATGAAAATATTAATATCCCCCACCACTATATATATAAATAGAAATGAGAGAAGAATCTACCCAATTTTTGGAATTGAAGGGCTGAATGGAGGATCATGACTACCCAACTCCATCCAATAACGATCATGCCCAAGAGACAATTTCAATTGAAGAGAAGATTCAAATTAAACTAATTCAAGGAGTTGGTCATTTAATGAACTATTAATATTCCAATTTCATTGAAATTTAATTGTGTAACATTCCCTTATATTTTCATTTTAAATATTTTGATGAATCACATTTTTCCATTTAGGAATATAATTAAAATTAAAATGAACATGTTCATATACACATGGATCTCTCTATAGACATTTAATATTCAATAGTGATAGTACATGAATTGATCATAATGGATCTTCTAGAGGATCAAGATATACACAAATACCACATGAAAATATATAATTTTGAAATTAATTCTTGATATTTTAAATTTGAATATCCAATTATTTATTCAATTATATAAATATATTTGCATAATCAACTAGATTTTGATGAAGAAATTTCACAATTAAAAAATAAGAAAGAGGGTGTTTTATTCTTTATCCTACAACCTATATTAAAACTATACCCCATTGATGAGGGTATGATAGGGGTACTCCATACATGGAATTATCATATTAAATTAAAATGAAATGAATAATGGGAGGGGGAAAACGCATTGATTCATGTACAAGAAACTACAACCCCTGAAATATTATGGATAAAGATGTTACATCACCTATTGAGGTAGTAAAATTTCAGATCCAACATGGGGGGTCATATAAAGATTTATATTTACATTATTTCAATGAATTTAAATTTATATTTTCATTTCTCTAGATAATTATACGACATATACAAATAAAAATTATTTTTTTGAACATAAAATACATAATACTTGTTAATAATGGAGTAACTATAGAACATGGGACCTCGAAGGAATAAGTAAGTCCCAAATAGGAGATGTTGGAGAGTTATGCAAAATTTTAGAAGGGACATCAATTTTAGTGATTATATTTCAATCTACTAACATTTTTGTCTAAATTATTGTTTGAGCGTTGAATTGAAATTGAATTCTCATGTTTGAATTCATTATTTAATATAATTTTTGAGGAAAAATGAGTTTCATTGAAATTATATGATGAAATTATTAATATTTTAATGTTATTGAAGTTGAATGAATAAAATGGAAAATTGTATGAATATGGTGAAATAGGGAAATTAAAATAATGGATCATAATTACTTTCAATAAGTTGATTCATGTAAATGAAATTTGAAAATCATTTTTCTCTATTTAAATTTCATTAATTTATGTGAGTTGATATATTTTTTAATCACACCTTGAGTTATTTTCTAATATCATATTTGTATTCCAGAGATAATATCCATATCAAATACTTCCTATTTATTCTTCACAATATTTTTATTATTATCATTTAAAATACAACCAAATAGAGAACGCCTGTGAAATTATAAAAGATATAACTCTGAAAAGATACATTTAATTTTTTTAAGACATATTTTGATAAAAAAATTATCCTTAGTAGACCACCTTTACATAAATCCTCATTCAGACTATAGAATCCACAAATGACCACTATATTGATGATTCATCTTTCAAGCTATGTTTATCTTTTCAAAACCTGCTCTTTTTAATATGGTAAGGGAAATGTGTGTGGGGTGTTATTCTGGGATTAAATAAAGGTTGTTTATTTAATTGTTATAATTATTTCATTTTCCATGAATCGATCAAATATATCTTCTATAGATCTATTGAATGGATCAAAAATGATCATTGGGAAATTCATGGATTCATTTTATCTATCTACTATCATGTAGATATTGATGAACAATTATCCTGAGGAATTTTGAAGATCATATGATTATAGAGTGGATATAAAATTTTTTAATCTCCAAAATCATAACCAATGATAATAAGATGATTAATACTTCTTCAAATTCAATTAGATAATTTTCAATTTATTTTATTTTCCAATAAAATTATATATTGAATCCTCATATAGCTATATGTTCATGGTATTCACTGATGAATATGTTTTAGTGTTGACCATTTGAAAAAAAAATAATTCCCTAAAACATCGGAATCCACTGTGGGCCATGGTACCGCATTCAGTCATTATCAAATATTTCATGATATATTTGTGTTATGATATTTTGGTCAATAAGTGAAGAATATAATGTTTTTTGTGATGAGATAACATGAACATGATGATACCATCATTGTATAGTGGGATGGAATTCAACTGCTAAATATATTATAACTGAGGTAGAATCGAGGGTAATGATATTATAATCATATTGGGACTGAATAATATAATGAAATTTGGATCATGTGATGTATGTAAATCACTAAAAATAAACCATTATATAATCCATAATCATCAATTAAATAAATCAGTCTGTACACACATGAAATAATGTTACTTATCTCACGAATGAATCATTTGGAACTGAAGAACAATCCCTATAGAAAAGTAGATGATGAGACTTCTACATTGTTAAATATTCTCACTATTCTCCTTGATCATTCATCTTTAATCCTCATTTATGATCTTTCATAACAATAAATTATTTCATCCTCATCACCAATCTAATAGGGCCATGTAGCCAACCCAAGAAATGAATCATAAAGACTTATTTAAATTGATGTATTTGGGTTTGGGGAAATTAAATAAATTAGTAATTTAATTACTTTAACGCACATACCCCATGAATTCCGTAATGATTATGGAAGATAGAAAACAACAATTTTTCACAGATATTGTGATTCCCATATTTATAAAAAAAAATAATAGTTACATATTTTTTATCTGATGTCGTGGTCTGGGGGAAAACATTTTATTGTGAAAATATGACTATGTGTCATTTAATATATAATTTAATATTTTTAAAATAATATTTCAAGGGTACTACAACTGAAAAAAAAACATCCTTGATAATAAAGAAAATGAAAATGATATAAATTTATATAAATATATAGAAAGAATCAATTCAAAACAATAAGAGTTTTTAGTGAAAAAATTATAATTACAATACACCAGTAATATTAATAATGAAAATAATAATGATTCAAAAAATACATTTGAAAAATATAATATTTATAAATTTATACTATAAATTTATAAAAATATAAACTTAAATTACATTATTAAGGATATAAATTAATAATGAAAAAATTAGTATAATAATATATACCTTTTATAAGAAATTTTCCTGTAATATATGATATAAATATATGAACCATTGATATCATTATATTAATAAAAGTCTATATAACCATATTATAATCTTATAATCATTCAATATATACCAAATAATGATTTTGACATAATCATTGATATAATTTGATTAAATATACATTACTATAGGTATATCCCATAATTACTCATCATAACGTTATAAATTACTAAATGGCTATTTGAGTACATTAAAAAAAATGAACAAGTAGAAATTTGAGAGATTGGTAATATAGAAATTTTTTTCGCTTCATGTTATATAATAAGTATTAGGTCATTATATTTAATTATACTAATATTTACGACATCCATAAATAATTGATTTTATTTAAAAATATTTTTAATGAAATCCCATTTATAATAAAACAAAGGTACTCAAAAAATTAATTTATTCAATATTTAATATTTCATCAATAACTATTTAATATTCACATGAAAACTGTAATGTATTTTTTCTATTTTTTCTATAAAAATGACTATCTTAATTTAAAATTAATATAGTCATTTTATAAAATACCATTATTTCCCTTAATATATTTGTATATATTGTATAAATATTTTTTTCATACCTTGACAATGTTATCAATTTTATTATTTCCCACTCAATAATAATTTCAATGTCTCTGAATCCTTAAATGTACTATATATGAAATAATTATTTATTGAATAAAATTTTATTCTATTCTTATTAAACATCACTTTTCTTTCATACTTAAAATTAAATATTAACATATTTTAAAAAAAGTTTTTATATTTGTGAGCATTATATTATCTCCTTTCAATAATAAGGTTTTGTAACCACTATTCTAATTTTCCAAAAAATATACTACGTATTTATGAGAGGTCAGAAACTGATGTACCCCACTACTGAGAATTAGAGTATACAAAACACTACAACATCCGCATTAGTATTCTCTTCCAAAATATAGGCTTATTTTAGATATTTTTTATTATAATTACCCATAAATATATTCATATAAATTTCAAAAAGATACAGTCTACGTATATATACAAGAATAAAAAAATTATTTTCTACATTACATGAAAATTTAAATTATTCATTAATTAAAAATTTATATTGAAATATACATTCCATGTTGTAAAATTATATATATTTTATTAGTATAAAAAATGATTAAAATATTTTGATCCACCACATAGTTAAATATACAATGGAAGAAATAAATATCAATTATGATATTAATTCTATAAAATATTGTTAGTATTCAATGAATTTCAATAGGTTATTTTTGTTTCATCATAATATTAAAATCATGAAATTAAACTATAGTAAACATCAAATCATTATTTGATAAATAAATTACATTTGAAGAAAAAACATAAGCATCATTGATAAAATAGATGAACTAAAAGTAATATTTTATATTTATAGGATAATGTATGAATATAGGGGGGATGTGTGTTGGTTTATTTTAGGAGATGAATTTGACTAGAAAATTATACCAATTAAAATTAAATCCAATTTTTCAATCAAAACATCCTTAATCTTCTGGTTCATATCTAAAAATGTTTAAATCAGGTTTTCACATATATTTTCTTGAAAATGAATCAGAACATATTTTATTATATCACTATATATCATTTATGAAATTTAAAAAATTAATCATCATTAAATCCATATTATTTCACCAATTGGTTGTTTTTTGATTCTAGGTTTAAATTTAATGTTTTTAACTATATCTAAATAATGAACAGTTTAAAAAAATTAAGGTAAAATATAATTATTTTAATCGATTAACTGAATTTTTGAACCACCTATCTGAGTGATTAATTGAAAAAATACATCATTGATTCATGTGAACTATTTTTATCCAATATATTAGATAAAAATATAATTTGCATTCTTTATAAAATTGCATAATCATTATCACCCTTAAAAATTATCCATAAATATTATAGAATAACGATTGATCATTTTTATTAAACATAAGTGTCCCATTATATGGATGTTATTTATTTTTATAATTAGTAGAAAAATCAATTCCTATATCCCATACAATTTTAAAATGATAAATTAATGGTTATGAGTAAATATAAATATATTTTTAATTTGTTTTTGTTAAAAATCATTGAAATCCATATGATGAATTCATGCTTCATAAAACATTCTAGAGATATGATCTATATTACCAATGAAATTATTGATATATATATGTCACTAATGATTATATATTGACTTATTCAATTTGTTCCTAGCCTATGTGAGTTATTTTTAACATCATTTCCAAATTTATGAAATTGTATCTCAATTTTCATTTATTTGGGACAACCAACTAGAACATTTAATTTTAAATCATATATGTCCACATATTCACTCCGTAGAAAAAATTATTCATCATTTAAATTATTGTGTAACTGTTTCAGTTGGTAAATTATAAGAGAATACCAAATATGAATAGCATGATATTTTTAATTACAAAAATTGATGAATCATGTTATGATTTTTAGGTAAACTTATATCACCAGGTATAATATTTTGGACTATTTTAAAAAAAATGATTATTTTTTCAATTTATAACACAATTATTGTCATATGAAAGAGTATTTTTTAACTGAATCACATTAAGAATAATTTTTTTTCATTTATATTTGAATTGAGAATATCACTACTTTTAAGTATTACATCTATGAACTACAATAGAAATTATGAAAAATCATGTCTCTCCATCTATTTCAAGAATTCAAGTTAATATATCTTAAAAACATAAATATAGATGTTATATATTATTTCTATTTATATAATATGTAAACTTCATAAAACATACTCTGCACCTAATATGAATATTCATTACCATAAAATAAACATTAAAGTTCATGAAAATTGAATAACTTTTTTGTCAAATTCCAATAATAATTATATTAAAAAATATTTTAAATAAAAATTCAATCTTATAATTTATAAAATCATGAATAATTTTAGTTAGATATATCTATATGAAGGATTTATATTTTTATATGGGTTTTGTTTTATATAACCATATTGCAACACTGGGATTCTATGAATTAGGTAAAATTCATTTGTTACACTAGACACATAGGAGAGTAAATCATTTGTATCCTTAATGAAATAAAAAATAAAATTCAAACATTGGAATATTATTCAATCAATATGACTAATAGAAATAAACATTATAAAAACACAAATAATTAAATCATCAATAAAAGTTAATTTTACATTTGTGGATGATAAAAAAGTGAAAAATTAAGTAATCTAAAATATGAAAAAAGTTGTGGTTGGGAATAGTTTATGTAATAAAACAAGGGTTAACAGTAGAGGAAGATTTTAGATGATTTTGAATGATGGTGTCTGAAGATGTATTATAGATTAATTAGGTAAGAATTACTGTTTTGGATTCTATAGGACGTAAAACATAAATCTTTATGATTTCATGAATGAGAAAAGCAAAAGTTCTGGACATTTTATTAAAAATTAAAAATTATTTGACATCAATTATTTTATAACAAATGTTAGAAAATAGTTTCCAAAAAAAATTATATTATAGCTGATATTGATAATAATTTTTTTTCATTTTTATTTTTAGTTATCAATTACCCAAATATTGAATCATTTTTGAAATCATTTTTATTTAATTATATTGTATAATTAGTCCTCAATAATAAATTTTTTTCTAATTAGGTTCAATTGGCGATCAAAATATGGAATTTTGGGAAAGAAATAGAATTTTGGAAATAATTTAATTATATTTTACATAAATGGGAATTTACTAATATAACATGGATCAAACCTTGTTATATAGATAATATTATAAAATAAGGGTCTAGGGACATTTTAATTATGTTTAAATTTATTCCTATTTATAATGTTTTTATTTTCATAAAAGTTATCTATTTTAAATAATTTCCTTTTATGTTACTCAATCCACTTTTAACTATCATTGAATATAAAACATCTACAAATGGTTATGTGAAACCATATTAATAAAGAAGACTATCAATATTAGAGAGATATGGGTTCATTTTTGTCACGCATGATGATAAGTTTATCTTAGACAATAATTCTGAAATTAGATATTTTTTCTAGTTTTAGATCTTTTCTGAAGAATTATTTTATAATGGAATTTTTTATAGGTAAATTGAAATAATACAGATTGCATAATAGATTGATCATCCATTATTTTTGAATGTTGGGATATGCAATAATATTATTTACCATCCTTAATGAATACATCTATTTATTATGGGGTTCAAAAGGGTTTGTGTGAGGGATCAAGGTTTATACAAGAAAAAAAAAATACTATATCATAACTAACAAGACAAAAAAAATATGGAAAAAAAATTTATATATAAAATATGATGGATCCATATTCTAATTAATTTCAAACCATTTATTCCAACATTTTATTTTATAGATTAATAATTATATTTTAGGAATTGTAAGAGGATTACAATTATGTCTGGGTGAAAGAAGAATAGATTACTAGTAAATCATCAACTAGATCCCCCATATTTGCATGGAATTTATATAATATAAATAATTTGTTTAATTATATAATGTAGAATGATAATTTTATTTCAATATTGGCATTTATTAACATTTGATTTTAGATATTTTTTTATTAAGAAAACCTAATGTAGAAACCTTCTATCACCACTATGGTAATTATTATATTATAATATAATACCTCCAAAATATTATAAGGATATAAATATTATTTTCTTTTATGATGAAATTGGGCCACCAATGTCTTCCTTGGATGATATATTGAAATCTAATTTTTTTCATCTGTGTACTATTAAGGGTGATATAAAATCTATGGTTTCGTCTTTAAATCCAATAGTGAAGCATCAATCAAATAAATTGGATCCATATTTATATGAACAATATTATTGATCATTTAATAATGAGATAAATGAAATTTCCAATTCCATGTAAATATAAATGAACCGATAATACTGGATTATTTAGAGTTATGTTTGATATACATATCGAGGAATACAGTTGATGAATAGTCAACATATATCAGGATGAGGGAAATTTAAAAATATTTAACATATTCATAGTGATGACTAAAATGTGTACCATAAATAGTAATATATAGGACAATATGTTTTCACAGAAAACTCAACACACAAAATTAAATGAATCAACCTTGGAATGTTGATAAAAACTAAGATTTATTGGTTAATAAAGTGAATTAAGCAGGGGAAACCACATCCATGAATTTTCTAAGCATTTTAATTATGATATGGGTTTTTCCCAAAACATATAATATTATAGAAATACGATACATTAATTATACATAGAAATATTTATTTTGGCTCTCACAATTGAATATCATTGGGATTCAACCTGGAAAAATTGTAATTGTTTTATAAACGATACGAGGATGAAAAATATTCATACTTCTTACTATGTACATTAATATAGAATATATTTTAAATTATGATTTAAGAAATGATGAAAATAATGATTAATTTATTTAGAAAATTTTTTTTAATGGTTTCATGAACCATGATGAAAGTGACATTTCGATACATTTATATTGTATCAATTTCCATGACTAATCCAATACCTTAAATGAATAATAAATATTTTTTATTATAGTATGCCACAAGAAAAATTGTATATGTTTTATTATAAATTTTATCTTTTTTTATTTGATGGTAATGGTCACATGACTGAACTACCAATGGATTATTCTATGTTTATTTTACATCCCAAACATGTACTAACATGGAGTACAACAAGCACATGGGTATAACTAAGATGGATAGATATTAAATCATACTCCTTATATTAGGACCATGCAAGACCATGAAAGTAGAATATTATTACTACATGATCTGGTTTATATAAATAGTCATATCATGTGATGAATCCACATTAGTAATGGATTCATTATGAATTCATTATCATTAATAGGGGGATAGATCTAGACCATGTATATTTTGGAGGTGGAGGCCTTTATGTATTAATGGATGAGAGAATAGAGAAGTATACAATTAGTAACTAATATATACTTATTTTTCCTCAGTAATCTCCTGGTCAACTTTTTTGAATCGTCGGAAAATGTGGTTTACATATTGGCATTCGTTATCAAGGAGAACACTGGGTATTCCATCCCCTAGTAACATATGTGGGGATAGAATCATTATAATGAGATATAAACACTAATAGGTAGGAATTAATTGAAAATTTTAGACCTATTCTAATGGGAATCTATGATGTAAATATACGCGTTTGAGATAATAATATACATTTGAGGTTAGGTGAATCACCTACCTAATTGGATCAATGTGTTTTTATATATGAAACCTCATCGATTTTTCTTAAAAATGAGATTTTTTAAGGATAGGTGTGGAGGGATTTAGATGATGAGTTATCATACATAATTAACATTTTCATGTAGTCCTCTAATTTTGAATATGTTAATCATCTCATAGTGTATTTTTATGATCATTATTAGAATGATGTACATTTAGAGGTCTTATAGACTTATTATTCTATTACATTAAGATAGTTAATACTAAGTAACCGAATATGAGAAATATATATATATTTATATAATTAAATAAAAAAAGAGAGCTAGTTCCCACATGAATCCTTTGTTCAATATCCTTGCATGATGGATAATGAATGAAAATAATGTATTAGATTTAGTGATTAAAACTATGATTTTGGATGGGCTTCCATAATATGAGGGAGTAGTATGGGGATTAATTAATATTAAATAGAAAAATACAGGCCAAATCAAATAGATGTGGTGGATGGAATGTTGATCATTACCCAAGACATAGAGGATTTAGTCATGTAGTGGATGCTAGAGGTAGAACCCTCTAGTATATAGCTCATAGGAAATCCCAAATGATAGTTTTTTCATGAATAGATGGAAAAATAAAGATAAACCAGAATAGTAGGTAAAATTGTAATATTTTGTGGTATTATTGATCATTGTACAACAATGATAATATAACTATTGTTATTTTTCATGGTATGTAGTAAATAGTGATTAATTGTGATGAAAGAATCGTTCTTCATAAATAATTGTCATACTTTTTATAAATAAAAAAAATTAAAATAACTATAGGACTTTACAAATATAATTTTTTTAAAAAAATAAAAAATATAAAAAAAATATTGAATTAAATTAATAAGAATTAATTAGAAAATATGAATTGATATATATATACATAAATAATTTAAATATTAAAATATTAAAAATTAAATACACATAAATTTACTTAAAATAAATTAAAATATAAAAATTAATTAAAAACATTATTAATAAATAAATTAGTTTCTAAAAATAAATATGTGTTTTATTATTTAAAATAACTATAAAATAAAATACACTTAAAAATAATCAAAATAAATTAAAATTATTTAAACAAATTTAGAGCATTAGAAAATAAAAAAAAATATAAAAGTATAAAAAAAATTCAAATCATTATATTTTAAAAAAAAAAATTACAAATATATAACTATAATATATATATATATATATATCATTTCAAAAATTATATACTTCTCATCCATACTACAAAAAATTAATAATTCATTAGAAGTCATCAACTTCTGTCAGGTGGAGGATGTACTCTCAAAGGATCAGTGGGAATAAAGTCCATACAAACACCATGCGTAGGTCACTGATAATACTCAAACATATGATAATCTCTCTAATTCTAGTGCTCATGCTCCATCTCCATATCATTCTCCATCTACTTTATCATCTTATCCTCATCTATCCAAATTTCCTAATATCAAACAATGGTGGACATCATCAATGATGAATCTCAATGATCTCCCTTCTCTCTCATTGATTCCATCACATAAGTACCATAACAACTCAGAGATGTCAGAATAGATCTGAAATCATTCACTTCACATATCTTTATGCCATGTAATTTCACCTGTATCTTACACCCACATCAAATGCCAAAACAGCAGGGGCATATTGTTCAATATCTCCATGAATCTATCGTGAATGTGAATTCACAACGTTATATCATTAAATTTTAATGTAATTAGAAATTATTATAACAATAAATTAATATACAAGAAATTATTTTAGGAATTTAAATACCGTAATATAGAACTATTAGTCGCCTATAACTTCACTTGTATTCAGATCAATATACATATTTTCATAAACATCAAAATTAGTAATAGATTGGTTAATATTGACCTGTATAATATATTAACATGAAATTTTTATAGTATATACACATTAATAGACAATATATGTTACCATATGTTGTCAATGAATTGAAATTGAAAAACTTATTCTCAGATTTGTTACCTCTTTCCTTCCCAAGCATTGATGTCCAGATGTTTATTACCTCCCAAAAGGCCTACCTTATTAAGCCACAACATTAAACATATCATTCATATTGAGTTATGTCAATTATTTTACATTCCTTCAGATCAAGTATCTTTTTAGGATATGAGATTTATATAATTAGGTATAAATTCTTATATAACAACTCAAATATTAGTTAGTAGGAAGTCCTACCCGATTTCTATTTTATCATAAATCAAAACAAGTTTTTAATGAAACACAATTTTATTTCATGTTTAAACATAATTAATTTATACATGATACAATCCTTGACATTATTTTTACTTAAATATAATTAATTTAATATCAATATTTTGGATGACGGTAAAAATCACAGTAAGGGATACACAAAGAAATAAAATGGTTAGTATCACATAAATATTTAAACCGGGAATACTTTATCACAATGTAATACTTTTAACCTTTTAAAATTATTATGTGCACTTCACAAAATATAAGTTCATTTATTACACTTTTTGTAATAAAAATATTACTATAAAAACCCATTTATGTAAAATATAACATTTAATTGTTACTTTATAAATAATCATAATTAAATTGAATAACAATACAATTGACTTCCACAGATATCACTCTTACATATAGAATATGAATATTATTGGCTCATATAGCCAATTCAATCGAGGATATAATGTAACCATACATATGTAGATTATCACAAAACCACTAGTCTTTTGATTATAATTTAACCACCCATATTTGGTGTATCACATAACCACCCATCAAATTTACTAGTCAAGTTATCTAACCATAACACATAAAAGATTGTAATTATCAACATTTCAATTGTAAAATTTCATTTACAAACAAAAGTTATCAATTCAATATATTGAAATAGTTAATCCACTTTCAAAACCATTTTCAATACAAGAATGACCAACAATGGAATAATAAATTTTTGCCCTTTAAAAACATTAATTCTTATAGAGGAATGAAAATATCAAATTATGGTTATTGAGATAGAGAATTATTTATCAATGAATATGTTAAAATAACATAACTTTAATCATATTGTAATGAAATTATTATACTTTTTATAAAAATGATACCTTTTCAACACCATGTAATGTATTAATATTCAATGTGGTTTATTACACACCATTTAAAATATGGTGTTTTATGACATCAAATATGCCTCAATAAAATGAAATAATGACTCAGTCCCTTACCTTGAGTTCGATTAGTCATGTGTGATCCCTAATATTCCTGAATAATGATCATATGTTAATTTATAGTTTATTGAGAAGCAATTTAAGGTTAATTATCCTTTATATTTCATTAATTACAATGTTATAATAATTAGTTAATTATTTGAGTTCATGTCAAATGTTTTATCGATGTTCAACTCTTGAGTAAAGGATGAACATGGTTTGATGTGACTAGTCAGTGTTTTAAAAATTCCATTAAATACATAATTATATTCATAATGTTATTATAATTTTTATACATAAATAATACATTAAAAACAATGGTGTATGATTATGAAAAAAGCACAATGTTTTATTCATGTAGATGAGAGGTCGTATGAACACATGAGTAACATTTCCATTTTTCATTGAACATTATGGAAATAAATAGAGTATTATTGAATCCTTATATAATAATAATAAAACCATTAATTTCATATTTATAATATTAATATACATATATATATATAACAAGTGATATAGTTAAAAAAAGAGTCACATTGCTTTGTGGATGTGATAGTTCACACATACACATAATTGATGTTATCATCTTTATGAGCATTGAATTAATTAAATTAATTGATATATTATTATCATATAATTATTTATATGTCATTAATATAACATATAATCATTTATTACATTATTATAACTATTCACGAGAGACTATTATGAAAAATGATTAAGATCAATTCCTAGATGTGATTGTTCACATGTACACATGAATAGTTAATTACATTCAAATTTAATATAAGTGGATATAGATTTGAGTGTTGATATTAACATAATAAAATATAGTATATTGAGGATATTGGAATAGTTTTTTATTCTTGTAAAAATAATATATTACGGAAATGAAAGAAGAAATTATGTAGAAATACATAAATAAAAATATTAGCTTTTCCTTCAGAAGAGAACCTTTTATAACACCTTAACACTTATAAGAAGGGTGTTATGAATAAAATTAAGACTCAATGATATTGGTAGGGATTCTGTGGAGGGTTTTGGGTGGGTCTTGGAAAAGATAATAGTATTTGGATGTGTTTAGAATGGATATGAATGGGATCCTTTTTACATGAGAAGGGAGGGTCACCCTTAGAAATATAAAATGTATTATAATAATATAAATTTGATTTGGATTAAAAATTGTGACCAAGTTAATTAAATTCAATGATAGGATGAGTATGGTTCAAAATTTAATAATACAAAAAATATTAGACAAGTTGTACTTTTTTTAATCCATATATTTTGGTTTTAGCCACTTTTAACTCATATTGTTTTATCAAATAATTTACACTTAGAGGGTTAAAATAATTACCAAATCATTCCAGCTCAAATATTAATGAGTCAATAATTATAATGTGAGAGATTTATCAGCTTTTTAGAAGAATTTTATATTTTTGGAAATTTTATATCATTTAACTAAATATTTTATTTTAAAAAATATGAATTTTTTTAAATATCGAACTATTCATTACTTGTTTTTTTTAATATTATAACAACATAATTATTTCACAAAAAATACATGAATCCATTCCTATTATGACACTTGCATCCAATAAATTATTTAATGGAATAAAATATATCAAATTATTTTTCATAATATTAATTATATAATATATTGGATTCATTATTTTATAAATCTATTACTGCGTCATCTTTCATTCATAATTAAATTTAATTATTTAATATCAAAAAATTATAAATAAATTAGAATGTCATAGGTAATATTATTTTATTTCTATTTTATACTAATTGTATTTGATGTCACATACATAACAACATATTAAAATTGTTTTAGTGAGAAGAAAAATAATTCTGTCATATTTTCCATTACATTATATTAAATTATTTAAATGTCATAATCACACCCATGTTGCTTCCAAAGGTCATGAATTTTTCACTAGGGTGGTAATGGTCTATAATAAACCATACAATTATATAATTAAAAGTGTTATATTAATTTTATATTATTATAATATTAATTATAACATTATTTATCATTTTAACTATTAACCGTGGGAAATAAAATACTAAAGATTACCTTCATCCCAAATTATTTTTATAATATTGGGCCAATGTTCTTCTAACGAATACCACCATGTATCTAAATTATTTAAAATTTAATTAATTGAAGTGTTTCAATTATGATTAATAATAATCCCTTTGATGGATTGAGAAAATTGATTTTTTTCAAAAGATCACATTGTTTTTCTATTTAACAGTAATTTGAAAAATAATATAATGAACTAAATTTTTTTAACTAATAATAAAATAATAAAATTATATATAAAACCCATGTAAACATAGAATTTATCAATATCAATAAAATAGATTAAATGGTTATTTGAATTAAAATGTAGTAATTTTTAGTATTAATTTATATACATATTTAATCAGAATAATACAAAAAATTAAACTAAACTAAATTTAAATGTAATTCATATCAATAAGAATAGTATTTTTTTCAAAAATAACAAACAAATTTTAAAATTTATATTTCAAAAGAGATCACAATCAATATGTTTTAAAACTACTTTTTAAAAATATTAGTGTGTTTTATCCATAAAATTGAATTTTCTACAATTTTTAGGGAATAAAATTTATTATAAGAAAGTATAAAATATTGAATAAATATTTGTAATCATAATATAGTTATTTATTTAATTCTTAACAATATAATCTCAAGGTGATAAAAACCATTTAATGTAATTATTATTATAGTATATTATATTACATTATAACTCACATTTGTTCTACATAATTTTTCAAAGAAACCAAATGTTTAATGTTGAGTATGAAATCAGACATATCATCCTTATTACAGAAAAAACAATATAATTTATAAATATTAACAAATATTAAAAATCATTATTCATTAATTACCTTGGATGTTACATCGTTCCCCAAATTTGGAATTGTGTCCTCATAATTTTATTCACATGTCAAATCCATGGGAGTATCTCTCCCTCAATGATTTTTTATATTATCATATTGCCTCTTAAACCATATTGGTTTTAATATAAAACCTTTAACACAATAGATACCATTTTCTGAAACACTTTTCCCTTGCAGGCAAGAATCTGGACTGGATGTCTATTATTTGAAATATTACTATCCAACTGATCAACTTCTAGACATAAAAAATGAGATAGATATGGAATATATTTTATTAAGATTGAAATATGAAAAGAATTGTGTATTAGGGAAAGACATGGAAGAAAAGACACTATGTGTGCTACTATTCCAACCTTCTCAATGATTTCATGGGGTCCAATAAACCATGAAATCATCTCCTTTACATAAAAAATGAACCACACTTTTCAATGGATAAACCTTGAAAAAAACATGAACACCTACCTCAGACTAAATATCATTCACCCAGTTGTCCCCATACATTTTCTTCCTGATCTATGATGTCCTCATGTGTCACTAAATCATCAGAACATTATCTACAATTTTCTCTACCATTTTCGGTCTCATAATCTTCCTTTCAGCCACTTTATCCCAAAAATTGGATTTCAACACCACATTCTATATAATGAGTCATATGGCTCCATTGGTATACATGAATGAAAATTATAATTATAAGAAAACTCAGATAATGAAATATGATTATACAAAATTCCCTAAAAATTTATTGATGTTTCACCTATAATATCATCAAATTTCTGAATTGTTAATATTGACTTCCTACCTAATTATGGATAAAAAGTTGTGTTTAAATTTAATTCCGAACCCAATATTATTTTATGATCCTTACAAAAGATATAAGTGTACATTGGTTCACGATTAGTTACAATGGAGAGTGGAAATCCATGTAATCAAACTATCAATTTAATATAAATCCATTAATGTTGATCTAGAGACAGAGTATCTAGAATAGGAGGAATATGAACAGAATTAGTCAATCGATTAATAGTAACACATATCAAATTGTTACATTGTAATGTATTTGGTAATACATCTACTAAATCCACTGATATATTTTATATTTTCCACATTAGAATTAGAAATGTTTGAAGCTCCACTTTTGGTAACTACCACACTATTTTAACCTATTGAAAAATCATACCACTTAGGGTATAACAAGCAATATATTTTATCATTATATCCCACCATTAATACTGTCGATGGTAACAGTATACCTTAGTGATTCCTGGATGAAATGAAAAAAGAGATCTATAAGCTTAACATAAAAAAATTTCTTCAATAATTAATCACATGGAACACATAAACTAATTCCAAACTACCAAAAACAATCTTTTTCAATGTTAAATTTAGGTAAGATACCCTTTTGAACCAATTATAAATTTTCCCAAACTCACTATCTTCTTTCAACACATTCATTATTCCGTCATATAGAGATTATTTCACTAACACCTAAAACAAAATAGGGTAATTTCCTAAACCAAAAAATCCCAATACAAAATTAATAATATAAGAAAGGAAATTATCTCATTATAAAAATAGCATGGATAATTTAGCATCATTTTTTCAACACAAAGTATCGACCATTTTATTTTCCCTTTTGGGATTGTAATGTATCGATAAACCATTATAAATAATTAATTGTATCCATATCCACTGCCTAATAGTCAATTTGTTATGAGTGAATATATATATCAACCATGTGTGTTCATTATATATTGTACACTATATCCATAGAAATGATGACATTAAATTTTTAATGACAAAAACAACTACAACATCCAAATCATGTATAGGGTAATTTGAATTATGAGGTTTAAATAAATTTGAATCATAAGAAATTACTTGATTATTATCCATTAGCAAATATCTATGTCCTTTCAATGAATCATGACTGTAGATAAAAAATTCACCATTCATGGGAGGAAGGATGAAATTGGAGAATTTAACAGTATTCATTATAATTAATGAAAATAATCATCAGGTTCTATTATCTTGGTGAACATAATTCCCTTATGTCTTAACTTTTTTAGTGGGATAGATAACTGAGAAATATTTTCAAAAAATCATTTCTAATATCATATTAATGAAGGAAAACTATGAATATTTGTAATATTGGTATTATGTGGCCACACATCTACAACTTTTGTTTTAGCTGTGTCAATAGTTATGTAATATTTTGAAATAGTATGACCAAGGAATGAAATTTTTTGCAACCAAAATTCATTCTTACAAAATATTACATACAATTTATTTACATTTATGGTTTAAAGAATAATCCTAAAGTTATTTTCATGTTCTTGATGACTTTTATGATATACAATAATAGCATATTTAAACAAAAAAAATTGACCCAAAAACTGATGAATGAATACACTTTCACCTTCAGTTGATTGTACCATAACCTCAAATCAACATTCACAAAATAATGAGCTCTCTAGATCTGATAAAAAATCTTCTATATGATTAAAAAAAAAACTCTTTCACAATAGATATGTTATTCAAGTATATGTAATCAATAAAAATCCACATTGAACCATATTAAATTTTCAAAAATAAAACAAGGGCTCCACAATGTGAAGAGCTTGGTTGAATTAAACCATTCTCATGAAATTCAAGCATATATTTATTTCAACAGCACCAATTAAATTTCATACATTAGATAATGGGGTTTAGAAATATGCTTAGCATCAGGAAATAAACCAATAGAAAATTAAACATCCTGATGAGGAACAATACCATGTGATTCATTAGTAAAAACATATATAAATTCATCAACAACTAAATTTTCACTAAACAAAATTATTTCATAAATTTCAACAACAGGATCCAGATAACAGTCACTGTCACCTTTAATCAGTCTCTCATATTCATGGTAAATTACAAATGGTATGAATTCATGGAATAAATCATTCTAGTTTTGTCAATCTATTTTAGTAGGATACTCTGAAAGACAATCCATAACAATTTTATAACATTTCCACTATGAAGAGTTCAACATGATTTTCAGGAAAAAACACCCCCATAATTATAATATTATGATTCCAATAAAACATGGTTTTTTTACATTCTCCTGAATTTTATTAATACAATTCTATATCACATTCATGAGGTGATATTTTCAATTAACATTTTATGATCTTCAAAATGATTGAATTTAATGATCTATGGTCAAATAGAGTATTCGAATATTTAGAAAAAACTCACCACATACATATCCCCAAAACATTTGATGGTCCCACATCAACCATAGAAAAAGTAATCGATTTCTCTAGGCACATTATCATTAGATCTTATAATTTTCCACCTCATATAATCAACATTGGATAGATTTTTACATAATATACTTTCTCATTTCAATTAAAATATGTATATCGTAACTTTTAATTTCATTCCTGATCAAATTCATAGAAATCACAAGTAATATGACCTGTCATAACCCATATAAATCACTTATGAATAATTGAGAGCAATTATATAGAAATCTATTTACCATTCATATCATAATATGGATATTTAGTCTTCATAACATCAATCTTTTTGGTGAATTATCTCCGAACGTTTTTCAACTGAAATACTCATTTTTCATTTTTTCATGAAATAAATGATCATTAGAAAAAACTACTTCTAACTTCTCAGGAAATCACTAATGTTTCCCTTTTGTTTTTAATACATGAGAAATTAATTCCCTTCGATATTTAGTCTTTAATCCCAATCAAATTAAATTTTCATTCTATTAATAACCCCAATAAGTGTTGGGATGTAACATAATAAATGAGTGAAATTTTATTCAAATATATCCACATAATCTTCCACTTATTCTATCAATTACCTGAATTTATTGTCCATCCTAAGTCAAACAACCATAGGAAAATATTTCTTATGTAAGATATTCTTTAATTAATCCCCTACTTTAGCATAAATATATTCAATTTTGTTGATATTTTTAAATCATTGACCACAACTGATCATATTAACCAAAAAAATAAAAAATTTCTAGACTAAACGTTTTATTTTCTAGACAACCAATTACATCAAAGTTTTTTTGGACAACTTCAATCCACCCCTCAGCTGGCACATGGTCAGATTATCCTCTGAATAAATGGGGACTTCACCTCATGAAATGCACAACTATCAGCATATTTCTCTATAGTTGATATCATGCATGGACACCACAACTATTTATTAGTTGAGTCAACTAATCCATCACTCCAAATAAATATTCAGTTTCTATTTTTACCAGCTTCTATTGATGATTTTGACGGTTTTTATCCTCTATATACCTTTCCAGCAAATCTACCATGTTTCCACTCTTGAAATCCATTCTAAATAGATATATTTTAAATGATAAAACATGGTAATCCTCAAATTATATGTCAATTCAATTTTAACATAATGTTAAAATTATTTTGGGATATTTTGTTAACAATATTATAGGTCAAAATTTTATCTAAACTAAAATCTGATAAAAATTATAATTCCCCACAATTGAAATTTACTTAATCTTGAGTTATGTCTATGAATTGACATTCATTTACATCGAAGATCATTTATGGTTTATAAATTTAAGGAATTAAGACATAACTCATAAATTACAACCTAAATTTTATAAACTAGACACATCTACACAATATCCATTTCCTTCATAAAACAAAAAAACATTTAAAAGAAACATGGTTTCATTTTGGGATTTAACATCCAATCTTATCCTTTATCCAATACTTGAATATATTTTTCATAAAATCCTATTTAATCATTTGAAAATTTGGGATTAGGTTAAAATGCACAATAATGGATACAAAAAAATTAATACTATTCATCATGAAAAAACATGTAATCTATGAATAATTTATCATAATGTAGAAAATATTATTTTTTAGAAGGAGAAAATTCACATCAGTGAATATAAGAACATTTTGTACCCTTGTTATAATCAAAACATTACTATTAAAACATAGAAATAATAATATAACATATAAATGTAAATGTTTTGTTAATAATACAAAAATATAATAACAATATGGTCAACTTCCACACATATCACTCTTACAAATTAAATAGACATACGACCAAATTAATTAACCAATGAATTGGAAATTATAACATAACCAACCTTCATTGGTTTATCATAGAACCACATTTCTTTTGTTTATCACGTGTCCACCCATATTTGGTTTATCATGTAACCACCAATAAAATTTCCAGGTAGAATTATGTAATAAGAACTATTAAAAGTTGGTAGTTATCAAAGTTTCCCAAATAAAATTTAATTTGATATCACAAGAAATCATTTCAATATTTTGATAAAGAAAGTAAAAATAAAAAACAATTTATAATAACAAAACAACATAATATGTAATAAAGTGTTTTCATTCCATTTTAAAATAATTAATTCTTATATAGGATGAAAAATATAAAATTTAAGTGATGACATCGAGGTAGTTATTATCTCCCCATATGATAAAAAATATTCACTTTTTCCATTTTGTAAATAATGAAAAATTATTTTTATAAAAATATTCCTTTTTAAAACATTGGAATGATTTAAAATTTAAAATTATTTATTAAACACCTTATAAAATGTGGTGTATAACATCAAATATGCCTCAATAAATAGAGGTTAGACGAAGTCCCATACCTTGAGTTTGATTCATCACATTTGTTACTTGTAATTATTGTATAATTAAATTTGGATGATATTAACATTCAAGAGAAACATTTTTATGTTCATTAAAACTTTAAAATCATAAATTACCAATTTTCATGAAATATTTAATTATTAGAGTTCATGTCGATCAACATCTTGATATTCAGTAATTGAGTCTAAAATAAACATAGATTCATGTCACTTGTCCATGTGGTCATAAATAAATCATATAAATAATTATATTCAAACATTATCATAATTTTATACATATATTATACATTAAACTCAAATCATTATGTACGGATATTATTGCTGAACAATGTTATATTCATGTAGTCGATAGTTTGTACATACACCTAAATATCATTTCTATTATCATTGATCATTATGAATGATATTAAATATTATTTTCTCTTTATATAATTGTAAAACCATAAATAATATCACATTAATCATTTAATTATAAGTATACATATATATATATATATATATCATAAATGTGATATAATGAATAAAAACGAGTCCCATCACTTCGTGGAGGTGACAGTTCACACTTAAGTACGAAGGACGATTCCATTGTTATGATTATGGAAAGTAAGAATATAATAGAAATATTATTAAATTATAATGATTAATATACCATTAATATAAATAAATAAAGTAAATTATATTATTATAACTATTCATGAACGATGCTAATGTAAAAAAAATTATATTAGTTTTTGGAGGTGGGAGTTCACACGTAAACCTAGAGGATTAATGTAATTCTCATTTAATAGAAGTGGATAGTTATTTTGGTGATAATTTTAACATAAAAAAATACATGTAATTAGAAGATAGTGGTTTATGTATTTCATCTTTGAAGAAGTATATTTTAATGAATTGGAATAAAAAATAAAATAGAAATACATCAATCAAAACATTACATATCCTTCAGATGAGAAGATTTTTTTGACACCAAAACAATTCAATGTAGCTTGTTATACATAAACTAAGGCTTATAGAATGTGAAGAGAGATAATTGGATGGTTTTTGGGTACATATTTGAAATATAGGATTTTGATGTGCAAAGAATATAGAAAAGGGATGAATTTTATAGAGAGGGGAGGTGCACACATAGAATTTTTAAAAATATTTAATTAATATAAATTCAATTTTGATTCCAAATGGGTAAAACCTTAATTTTTTAGAATATAGGATGACTATGGGTAAAAATATAGTCATCCCATGAAAATTATTCATGTTTTAGTATTTATTAAATCCTTTTTATTTTTTTACCCCTTGTAACTCTTACCATTTTGTCATGTAATTTGATATTAAAGCGTTAAAATAATTACAAAATCATCCCAAATGACCAATTTATGAGTAATTAATAAAACAATTTCAGATATATATATTTCATGGAAGAATCATATATTTTTATAAAATTTTATCATTTAATTATATATTTTATATATTAAAATACGAATTATCTCAATTTTGACACTATTCATTACATGACTTTTTTAATATATCAAAAAAAAGATTCCTATAGAAAAAATATATTAAATCAATCATAAAATATCATAGAAATCCAAAACATTCATGAATGGCATCAAATATTTAGTCTTATTTATTTTAATAATATTAATATCATTTAATTTATTCCTTTTTTAATAAATCAATTACTACATCATCTTTCTCTCATAATTAAATTTAATTATTTATGTTATATAAATTCTTAAAAAATTATGATGATGTATGTAGTATTTTTATCTTTCTAATGAATAATCATTATCGAAGATATCAAATACATCACCATAAATAAAAATTGTTTTTGTATGAAGGGGCATATTTATGATATATTTTCCTTTACATAAAATGTAATGTTTTAAATATCAAAATTACACCCGAGTGGATTAAAAAGGTCAAAAGTTTGACCCAAGGATGTTAATGGTTGATAATAAGTCACCCTATAATATTAGGACAATTTTTATTGTAATTTTTTAATATTATAATGTTAATTATATATTTAATTACACTATTTACTAATAACAGTTTTAAATAAAATACTATTATTACTATTGACCAAAAAGATATTTTGATCATATTAAAAATAATTTTTCATTATTATTACATCCATATATTTGTTTTCTTAAATTAAATTCAAAAAAGTATTCAAATTAGGTTTAACACTAATCCCATTTACATGTCAAGAAATTGGGGTTTTTAAGTAAAACATTAAAATGTTTACATAGTTTTTTGTTTAATTATAATTTGAAAAACATCCAAAAAACTAAATTGTATTAAGTAATAAAAAATTAAAATAAATACACCTTTAAACCATGTAATAGCATAGTCAGAAAATCTAAATAATTTAGATGAGAAGGAAGTTTGAATTAAAATGTTGTAGTTGTCACTATTGATTAAAATATTATTTTAATATGAAAATAACAAAAAATAAACAAAAGTAAATTTTGGTGTCATACATATAAAGAAGATTCTTATTTTTTAAAAATGAATATAAAATATTGAATGAAAATATACCTAAAAATCATTCTCCATTAATAGGATGTGGAACTATTTTTTAAAAATAATACAGAATATTATTCTTAAAACTGGATTTGTTCTCATAATAAGAATATAATGTTTATTGGAATATATTTAAAATATTTAATAAATTTTTTTATAGATATTATATTTAGTTTGTTTCATTCTATGTAATACAACGAAAAGTTGATAACATCCATTTCAGATAAAAATACTAACAATATATTATTTTCTAGTATAACTCATTCTTGTGTACAACATAAGATTTCAAAGAAGCTGATTATTTCATGTCGAGTAAGTTGTCTGAAATAGCATCCCTATTAGTATAAAATCACACATAATTCATAATTATAAATAAATATGAAAATTTTTATTCTATAATTACTGAATATTTTACACTTCTATCCACATGGTGCACAATCCATCCCAAACGTGAGCTGAAATAATTTCTTCTAGATGAGAGATAGAAGAATGGTAAAAAATAGTATCATAATCATTATCCATAGATCAATTTATGATGATTTGTAGATGCTAAAAAACAGACATAATTATACTAAAATACTATGATTATTGTATATGACCTATTTGGATATCTTGTATTGGGGGAAATATATTCTATAATATAATAAAATAAAATATTTTTATGATTCAATAAATTCGAAAATTTTATATATTATGTAATAACTTATATTGTAGGGGTGAAACATCTGGTGACACATAGTGATTGAAACGAGGTCCCCTAAAATCAATGTCTTGAAAACATAATTTTTTAGAATCACACCTTATTTCATAATTGATAAATGTGAAAAGGTAGTAAAATAAAAAAACATTCTTAAAATTATTACAAAAATTAATACTGTAATTTAAATGAAATTTAATAACATAAATATTTTATCCTACCTACCTAAATAAGTATTAAAATCAAAATATGGTCATATCTCTGGAAGAGGATATGGAATCATAAATCGTGCAAGATCATTCCCTCTCCAAATAGGGATAGTAGACTCATGATCAACTAAATTATGATAATCATTAGTTCTTCTCACCTAATAGAGAGAAAAAAATATATTTTATGTTTCTTCTCCAACCATCTGACCAAAAAAAGTTTACATGTTTGAAATTATTGACACAGATTTAACAACATAAAAATTAATAATTACTAAAATATATTAATATCGACTATAGGAAATTGATAATAGAAATATGAAATATTAAAAATTAATAAATTTAATATTATAATAACTACATATAACTAATGTCCAGAATATAATAAATAAATATTATTATTCTTTTTGTGTATCATCATTATTAATGGATTTATACTCATCTTCATCATTGTTTAATTCAATGTGATTTTTGGTTTCAATATCCCTTGTTACTTCATCACCATTATCTATATCATTAGTTATTAACTTAGGGGGTTGATCATGGATATTTATATTTTATTAGTTAAGAGATATTCATTGGGATGTTTCTCAAAAAAAATCAATATGATGAACATATAAATAGAATCTTCAATTTTTAATAAATCTATTTCACATGATTTCTTTTTTATTGCACTCAAATAGTCCTTAAAATTTCACAATACATCACAGTAATTATCACATTAAACATGACTTCCAGGATGTACTAAAATAAATTGTTCATTTGTTGCAAGAATATTTTTATATTTAATATGAACAATAAATATTGTGCGTGAACTTAAAACCTTTTATCAATGTCAAACCAATTAAATTTAATCGTTTTAAAATCATTTAGTCCCAACTAAGAAAAATCGGTTATTTCATCAAACATACCATAAAATTCAAGATTTACATCCATATGATTGTAACATATAATAAAAGAACCACTATTAAATGATTTTATTGATTCACCATATATGTTTGTATGGAGTTGAAATACATTTACCATATACCCATTATTAGATGTTATGAATTTTGATGGTGTGTTTTTGGGTACGTATAATCTTCAATGAATTTTATATTCATTTTGTGTTTAAATTGAATATTAAAAATTGTTATTAATAGATATCTTTCAAAAATTGATTTATTATTCATTAAAAAGATCTATGATTTACCTGTATTTAAAAACAATATAAAATTTCTAATGATGTTCTTCATGATAATGAGAAGTAATTTGTATAAATTGTATTTTTGATATGGTCCACATATAGTCATCAAAAATTTTATCATATAGAATTATATCATTTATAAATATTAATATAAGTAAAAAATATTATCTAATGCCCAAATATAGTCCTTTCAATACAAAGTAGCATAAAATTTGTATATGTTCAATGCAGATCTTCATATATAATCCAGCATTCAAGAAACACACCAAATCCTACCTCGTGCTAATTAAAACTTGATAACTAAAGGTCTATGAAATAATCATTATTTGTATCATTATAAAAAATTAAATTATGTTTTTATAGATATTATTATTGTTAATAATGAGCCATAAAATTTGAACATTCATCCTTCAAGTACGATTCAACAATCTATCCTTCAACTGATGTCCTTTTATGTAAATTCTTAATCAATATTTTCAAACATCTCTAAAATGTATTCAACCACAATAATTGTATTGGAACTACACATTAATGTTCATATGTAAAATGAAATATTAAATGTTCAATTGAATTAAATATTCCCCTTATTATTATTCTTCTATATTTACATAAAATTAAATCAATATCTTGTCTTAGAAAGATCAATTCTTCATAATCCAATTAATCTTCACTTGTATATGATAACAAATATGATATTTCTACTTAAATGACCCTGATTGATGAATTAAATAGACTAATAAGACCAACAGGATGAAATATTCCAATTATGACATGAAGTCCATGAGTTTTTGCCTTGTTAATATACCTATTTATGAAATATTGTGACAAATTCAAAGCATAAAACAATGGTAACCTAAAATATATAATTCCTTTAATGAAAAATAAATTCTTTTCTTATATTAGCTATTACAAAAAAAAATCATCATTAATTTGTGTCATCTATCATATTTAAATTATTGAATTTTAGGACATCTGCAAATCTTGAAAGTATATGACCATGATGTAACATTATCATTCCTCTTAAATGGTATCTCTAACATGGTATAAAATATTTTATCAAAAAACATTATCCAAATATAGAATTAATATATTATGTGATGAACAAGAAAATAAATCCAATATGGATGTTTCAAAAAAATATCATTATTTATCCAATTATGATTTATCTAAAATCAATTTTTTTTCATTTATGGTTTGTCCAAAACTAACAAGAGGTAATGTAGGTACAATATAAATTATCTAGTTACCTAAGAGAACTATTTGAGGTTCATATGTTTCAATTAAACCCTTTTCAAAAATAAATATAGTCATTCAAAAAGGCTGATCCACATGAAGAAATACTAGATGATAGTAAAAATAACTATTCATTCCCCTATTATCAAATTTGATAATTTTTTCTTAGTTGTTCATTACGTATATGATGTTAGAATATGTGTGCTCTATCTATATAAAATACCATATTCTATGAATTCACTAATCTTCAATAATAATTATACCTTCACTATAAAATTATGATATGCAAATATATCAATGGAAGTCATACCATTGCTCCAAAATGAAATTAACTAATCCATTAACGGATTTAAATAAAAAAAAATATGATTTATTAGAATTTAGGGATTCAATAATGAAAAAATATATATCCTCATTTATCATCATCTAGGTCGTTGAGTTATAAATAGTAATGAAAATATTCCAATATCAATATTGTCTGTCGTAAGAAAAAATTTACATAAACAATACATAGTAAAGAATTATGTATTTTATGATGTTTTAAAGAAGTATTAGGTTGCATATGATTAATGTGTTTCCATGAATCACCATCACATAGATGATTTATTCTTTTATTGATGAAAATATTTTATTATTGAAATGTCATCAATCTAGTATGGTTGTGAGACGTAAATAAACTCTTTTAAATATTTGTATTTGAAAAAAAACTTCAACTATTTGATATACAATCTGGAAATTCCTAATTGTACATCTTTATACCTTGATTCTCCACATATTTCACAACTAACTCAAAATCCTTATTTACCATAATATTAGTTGAAATCATTTGAAGATTCATCATGTTTTAGAAAATTTATTCCAAAATTATTAACCTACCAAATACGTTTATTGAAGCATACATGAAATTTATTTAAATAAAGAAATAAAAATATAGAAAAAGATTATATATGATTGTAACTACTATTCGACGTTAAATTTTTTCATTTAATAGATATCAAATTTATAAATGAGTAATGAATTCTCATCTGGAATCACATTTATAAGTGCTCCTCAACATATTTCATAATATTGTAAAACTAAAGAGGTATTGATTTGAAATTTGGAATATCATTCTATGTTTTTTTCCTAAATATATTTTGTAGTATCCTATATTAATAAATTATGAAATGATATATCTATAACGAATTTTTTTACAGAATCCATTTCAGTATGTTGTTTCCAAAACATATAATCATTCTGAAAACAAAAACACAAAAGATGATGTACAACATTTTCAAACGTTTTTAATATCCTAATATCACATTCTGACATATACATTTAATTTTTCCTTTAGAAACAAATCAGAATTTGATGATGAAAATGATATAAATGTTTCAAAACATATAATATAGAGAGGATTTTTAACATATCCATTTGAATTTTTTTTGGATTTTTCTAATCAATATCATGTATTATAAATTGGTGTTTATGACATGAGAAAATAATTATATTAAAATTTTGTAATGATTAATAATTATTGATTAGTTTGATTAGTTTAATTTTTTTTTATATTTTAATAGTTTCAAATATTCTATAGAATATGATTTGAGTGAGGTGATAGGTTAACATCAGTATACAAGAATAATAAAAGATTGGTGCAAATAGAATAATAATTTTACATATATTATTTAACACAAACTCTGTTTTTTATAAAATAATATTATTTATCTAAAACGATGTCTCATATGATAAATCATAGACCACCTTAGGGTATGGCATGTAGGGTCTACCATAAGTTCCATATAACAATTGTAAGCATTAGGTGTTTAGTTACATTACACAGGACTGTAATTCGTTTAATATATGTATTATAATTTCTCATATAATTTTGATGTATCATTCAAATTATATATCATATGACAAATATATTTCCACCATGTGGATTGGGATTTGAGTTTCACCCTATGTGTGACGTTACATTTGTTAGTGTCATGTTTTCAGTAACATCGCATGCGAGGAGTGTTTTTTAATATTTTATTCATGTTATATATTATATATATAGATATATATATGTACAAAAATTATTAAAATTACATATTTCAATTAATAATAAATTTAAACAAAACCTTGGGAATTTCCAATAGTTATTATTATTAATTTTTGCACGATTATAAAATATATTTAGTATTTAATTAATATAAAATATTTTTTAATTAACTATTTAATAATGATATATCTTTTTAAATTAAAATTATATGATATTTATATCTAAATTTATAGAAAATATTAATTTTATTTTAAAATTAAAGATTTTTTCTGTCAAATTATTTATATTTTTTTGAAATTTCATAAATATTTTATGTTTTTAATTATATTTGGTCACTGGAAATAATATATTCTTTTTTATTAATAATAGTTATTAATTATTAATTAAGAACTATATTTTATATAAAGTTTAATATTAATTATTTAACTTGTTATAACTCTTTTAATATTAACAACATATATATATATCTCAATTTCTTAATTAATATCAATAAATAAAATATTTTTTACTCATTTCTAAACTAATATACATATATAAAATCTAACCAAACAATAAAACACACACACACACACATATTAATATTCTTAACATAAAATTAATTTTACCAATAAATAATTCACATTATAAGAAAATATGATTATATTGACATAATAAATTTTTAAATTAAATTATAAATAATTATGAGTTCATCTTAAATTAATTAGTCATTATTTTTAATTGATAATTATTTTTCATTTAAAATTTTTTCATTTATAATGTTTGAATTAGTAATTATTATTCCAGAAGCATAATAATTGTTTTCGGGGTCAAATGATATTACAACTACTATAAGAATTATTATAACTAATTATCTTTATGAAGATGATATTTATAAAAATTATTTTTATTTTCTTAATGTTTTTTTGATTTTTTATAATTTTAAAACAAATTTTTATTATTTTTTATAATTTTCAGAAATATTTTCAATTTATTAAAAAAGATAATCCATAATTTGTAAATTTAATAAATTATTTAATGATTTTTACTGTCTAATAAAATAAATAGTATATTTTTAATAATTATTAATTTTTATGATTTTTTAGCAATTCATTGTATCTGTTATTTGTGTTTATAAAGTATTACAAAAAAATATCCTCTTTATTATTAAGAATTTTTTTAATAAATATAATATTTTTAACATTTTTATTTTTTTCCATTAAACTAATTATTTTAAGTCTTTTTTAAAAAAATTAGTGAAGAAATTATGTTGTGAAATTATTTAATTATATTAGTTTTATAATAATTAATAAATATCTATAGGTTCTACTTATTTTATAATATATATATATATATATATTATAATATCTCAATAAAATTTATTTACTTAAAATATATAGTTACATGTATTTTTAATAATAACTAACATATCAAAATGATATAAAAATTTTCATTTGCATGCACACGACCAAAATTCCGGAAAGAGGACATAAATAACTATTACAAATCAAGGTGAATATCTGTTAAAATTTTAAAAATATTCCACAATCTGTAAATAATAATAATAAAATAAAATAAATATAGGTTTTTACTGAACCATCATATTTACAAAAATATTACAAATATCAATCATATTTCAATAATAAACAATTTCCAATAATAATATGAAATTACCAGCATCCAATGACCATGAATACTAAAAAATAATATATTAAATGAAAAGATCAGAAAATAATTAAAAAGTAGATAAATATAATTTAATAAACACTTGAGGAACTAGGACAATAAAATAAGAAATAGGAAATTTAGATTTACCCTAGCCATCAAACAAAATATAAAAATCAGGTAAATTTATGAAATTCGGTTTTTAAAACCAGTATTTACTATATTTGACCAAAATATTAAAAAATGATGAATGATAAAAGTTTAGTCCTTATCTAGATTATATAAACCAAAATCATCAAAAAATACGAAAAACAAGTATTTTTTGAGCTTCGTAGAGTTGTGTAGTTGGGTGAGTTCTGTCAAGGTAGTTAATGAGAGGGAAGAAGAAAGGAGTGGATGATGATAGGGTGGTGTGGAGCTTTAAAATTGATTATTTTACAATACATTAATCATGATGAAATAAATCATGTCATAAAAGGTTTTATTTATGAGAATTATTTGCGACGAGCATTGATGGACATTGAATAAAATCCAAGGTCAATGAGCCAATATGATGGACTTCTATGTTCATCACAAATACATGTTGCAAATATTTGTCATGCGGGTATATGGGAAACCTTTTCATAACTATGTAACTACTATTAGGGATTGAATACTACATATTTATCAAATATTTCATTTCTAATTACTATTTACGGTTTGTTATTTATCCATTGCCAAATCACAATCTAAAATACATATAATTTTTATAACAACGTTAGATGACACCCCTTTTCTAATGAAAGATGTGGTTGTTGAATAGAATAGTATACTATTCACTACACTATTCATTGTATAAGGTTTCATTGCCTCCTGAGTGAATATTGATATCATATAATTTGATTTTTTCATAAAAAATCCATCAATGAGATTATGAAATCGCATTAGGGTGGTAAAAAATTGATCATTCACAAAGAAGGGAACAAATGTTAGTAGTGGGCCATCATCGACTCTGTGGAAGATACTATATTCTAGAAAGGGGTTCAATATATAATAAAGAGGGTTGAAATGATATAATAATAATTAATTTTAATGGATTCTATTATAGATATACGATTCTATTAGTTGGGGGAGTCATGATGGGGTTAAAGTCTGATGCCTTATCATCACTTAGGATCTATAAGGTCTCAAAATTGTGTTTTAATTCCACTTTTTTAGAATGAGTTCTAGGAAAGTAAAATTATTATCATAAGTGTTCTATTATATGGATGGGGTATACATATAGGTTGATTATAACCATTGACCACATTTTTATCATGATTTTGAGTTCATTACTACTAATTCATATTATTTTTGGATGTGTATCTTGGATAAGAGTCTCTAGTCTGGATGGATTTATAATAAACATTAGAGATGAAATTAAGATTTATTAAAACATGATTCCCTAAGGATTATACCTTACCTATGAGGTATCACATTGGAGAGATATTTGGAATTTACAAGGGATCCAATTTTTTCACTATTAATGGATTTCATTCCAAATCATAGATTATAATGTGTTCCTGATGAAAAATATGTATGCTATTGAATATTTGAACATTCATAATGTTGTACCATCATTAAATAATTATATTTATTTCCTCTTCCAAAATTATGAAAGGTATATGGTGTTGTGGTTTAATTTAAATGGAAATTTTCTTGAGAAACATAAGAAGAAGGTTATAAAATTCTCTTTATATAGGATAAAGATGGTCCCATGAATAAATTGTATGAAGATTCATTACATTGTTAAGTGGTTTTTTATTCAAGGACATATATTATGGATTAATGGATTTCAAACATTATGATAGTATATTTTTAAATAAATTAAATTTCTTATATGGTTTTATAACAATGAATGAACAGTGATATTGTAACATCCCATGTAAGTAATGAATAATATATTTTCTTATCTATGTCTATTAATGAATTAGATATTATTTTAAAGGCTTAAAATGAGAGTAAATGTATTCTTAAGCATAGAATTCTCTAATATTTTTAAAAGATTGTTTACCTAATTTTGATTGCAAACCATTTTAAAATCAATATTTTGACAATTTAATAATCTCTATAAGTCAAAATACACTTATTATTTAGTATTTAGACATTGAAATTTACATTGGATAAATATTTGTTTTTTTACAATGTTCATTTTTTTAATAAATAGTGAAAAATATTGCATTTTTCTTCAAAACTAATTTTTCATATAATTTATTTATATAGTTATATTAACATTATAATTGGTTTTAAAGTGTAATTAGAATAGATTTTTACAATTTAATCCAATGGTGGTCATTATAATTACTTTCACTTTGGAATTGGACGTAAAAAGGTATCAACCTTTTCATATATATTTTTTCAAAAAAACCCTGTATTTGTTTTGACAACAGGAATTATTTTTAAATTAATTATTTTAATTTATGTGATTTTAATTTTGTAAAATAGATTCAATATTTGGAATCAGAAGGTCAAAATTATTTAATAAAGAAAATTTTATTTTTTGACATTATGAATAGAAACGACGGTAGTTATCTTTAATTATCAAGATTAATTAGTAATCGGGTAGTTAAGGGTAATAAAATAATATCATAATAATATAAAATTAACACAACATGTGTACTAATTCTACATTTTGTGTCATGGCAGAACATGGGATGCCTTGTTGTAATCTTTGGGACCCCGTGGAATCACATTTGTGTGATAATGACTTTTAATCTTCTAATTTTTTAAATAATATTAAATATAAAAAAGTATGTAACACCCTAGTAAAAAAATTTAAATTTTTTCTAAATACATGATATCTAAGACTACAAATAGTCATTGGAAATATAAAAATATTTCATACATCATGACATTTTTTATATAATTTTTAGACATTAAATAAATTAAATTTTTCATGCCACCATGATGATGCAGTGATTTCCTCATTAATGAACGATTTAAATAAAATGAAAAGATAATGTAAATAATAAGACTTACACTATCAAAGTCCTATTTAATGAGTATATTTATAAACCTTATCACCTTATCCTGTAAATATATCAGCTTGGGACCTTTATAACCTGAAACACATTTCAATATAAAGTATCATTTCTTGACTTTCCAAGAGTGCCCCTCCTCCATCTTATAAAAGGCCCCCACCCCTACCTATTTACACACACCTATCAAGCCATTGGGTCTGCCAAAATATGATAATATCATCTCTCCACATCCCTATATTCATCCTAGGAGCCTTACCTTAGACAGAAAGCTCTTACAAAAACCCTTTTGGTTCAAACGAAGAGGAGTTACCCGATTTAAAGGTCAAGACTTCCCTATTGTTATTTTTTTTATTTTGCTTCTAAAACCCCCTAAACACTTTTATTCCTATCTTTTGTAACCTAACATGTATCTTCAAAATAATAGGATGTTGTTATGATTTGTATTTGAGCTACACTTACACACACCTACATATAATGGTTAAAGAGCATAATGTCTCTTTGGATGGAGAATTCCTACCTCACGAAATGATGATTGATCAATATTCTTCTAACACATTCAAGGGTGGCCATTAAGATGTCACTATATTTAAATATGATGTATAATATGATTATTTTTTCCTTAAGCTTATGTATTATGCATTTATGGCATACCTTCATGGTTTCCAATATGTGTAAATGTGATATCTTCATTTTAGGAAGTGCATACTACTTCCCCATCAAAGTGATTTGATTCATTAATACCATATGTGGGATGTATAAAGGATGGAGGTAATGATATTATATATTATATTATACAAGAATTATAATATACCTTTGTATCATTATGAATTAGTTCCATTTAATATGAAATAGAAATGAAATTAGTATTTATGGTACGTACGACTTACCATCTCCATGAACCATGCATTTCATTTCATGCCACTCAATGTTATGTTATATTATAAATGCATGTATATAATATATATATATATATATGATATCTACATCATGAATATAATTCTGGATATAATGGATATTTTATCACATGAACAACTTTTAATTATAAGAAGTTAATTTATGGCTCAAGTATCAAATATCGAAAAAATGACTGTTATTAACTTTAATAATTACATAGTGTTCATGAGATGGTAATAAGTGATATAAAAGTAATAATGAAAATGAAAAAGGATCTTAAGAAAGTATAAATTAACTCAAGTTTATTATTCAGGAGGATAAAGAATGATCGAGTCAAGTCGGTCATGAGGTATGGGACTTCGTCTAAATCTCCATTCATTGAGGAATATTTTTTTTACACAACCTTATTTTATTCATTTTATAATCCCATTTTAATTTTTCATTAATTTAAAAGGAATATTTTTTATACCATGTGTTTTACTAAATGAAAAAATGTATTTTTTTTCGTACTAATGTGGCGACAACGACTTCTCCGCTGCAATGACCATTATTTGTGTTTCGGCTTCCACTACAAGCCATATCATTTTTTAATGAAAAATAAATAACATATTTTACTTTTCATTTATTTTGGTATTGAAAATGTTTTTGATAATGTTTTTATTATATCAATTTGTTTTTTAAATCATGTGATAGAAATGTGGAAATGTTATGTTTCCATTATTCATGTTTTATGTGATAAGATTATGTTATGGTTCTTGGGCATTGTTTATGATGATGGGTGGTTCCGTGATAAACTAATGGTGGGTGAGCCCGTGATAGCTCTATAATGCATTTAGTAAAGTGAAGGATTGAACCATTAAGGTTTCTACGAAGAGATTTAGGGAATATAATGTGATGGGTTTTCCAAACATAACCATGAGGGTTACTCCCTATGTAAGAGTGTTATGAAGGCCTCAAGATACCTCTATGTCTTTTGTTTTCTATGAGTTATTAATAAATCTTTTGATTTCATGAAGTATGATAAAGTGGTTATGTTTTATGAGAATGTTATGATATCATCAATTCTTATGTTTACATGGACTAATGTTTTCATTCCGTAGTTTTATATCTCTTACTAAGATTTTTATGGTCATACCATGTTTTCGAAATGTTTTTCACATGTGAAGGGAAAGGTACATGATGTGATTATAGTGTCAAGGAAGTGTCATGAAAGAATCCATGTTTTGTTTAAAATATGTTTCCTTTTATGGGAAATGTGAATATTGTCTTTAATGTAACCACCTTATTTAAATGTGGAATTTAATGCATGATTTATGTACTAGTTCTCTAAAACACGAAACCTGAAAATATCCTCAATATGTAATCTTGTAATAAATTATTATTAAGTAATGTTTAAGGTTGGGGCCTTATAATTGGTATCAGAGGTCAGTTATATAACATTAGGAGTTAGAATTATATTAAATGATTATCCCGAGATATTTTTTTATAGTCAAATTGAAATGATATATCATTTGATGATTACCAAATTGCTTCATCTAAGACATGTTTCTTCAGAATGATTTTCTACAGAGGAAATAGGGAAGCAGTTCTAGGAAGGCATACAGAAGGAAATGACATTCCGAATCAGCATCCTGAGATGGCCGGAATTGGAACTGAATAGTTTGTTGTAGTAATGGCACAGTTGAATCAAGAGATAAATGGTGGCGGTATCCATGCACGAGATCAGCCAGATCAACAACAGAGGAACATGTTAGTGGTGGAACATTTCATTAGGCATCATCCCCATTCATTCAGAGGATCATCTGAACCTGTGATAGCTGAATGGTGGAATAATGCACTGGAGAAGATTTTCTATTTCATGGGGAGTTCACACAATCAAAAGGTTAGTCTTTCTATTTACCGTTTGGAGAGTGAAGAAGATCTGTGGTGGTCGATGGTTAAAAATATCAGGGACGCTTATGAGATTTATGCTATCGAATGGGATGAATTCAAAGTTCTATTTCTTGAAAAATGTTGTTCTAAGGCTATTTGACTAGGACGGAAAAACAATTCTTGGAATTGAGGCAAGAAGAATACATAGTGGCTGCTTATAATGAAAGGTTCACTCTATTGGCAATGTATGTTCTGAATTATATACGAGACCTTGATAGTAAAATCAATTGTTTTTACTCAGGATTAAATCGAAAATATCGATGGGCATTGGATTCTTGTGAGTTCAAAAGTTATGAAAAGATGTTTCAATGTGATGAGAAGGAATAAATGGAGTTTTCCTATGATCAAGTTTTCTATAAAAAACAATAGAATAAGAGACTGAGGTGGCTGGAGAAATGGAATAATTCTTCGAAAAGGTCTGATGGTAAGAAAACTAAGTTTCCAGTTTGTGTTAAATGTGGTAAAAGGAATGATGGAGAATGTCTTCTAAAATTTTGAAAGTGCTATCGATATGGTAAGATGGGACATAAGGGTTGTGATTGCACTGAAAATGATTAGGGTGATGGTAAGAACAATTTGATTTATAGTTAGTGAAATGTTTCAAGTGCAATGAACTGGGTCATTATTCAAATGATTGTTCGTCAAAGAGATCGAATGATGGGAAGCAGTCAGACTACAAGCAGAAAGTTGTGGTGAAATCCTTTTCAACTAATTCAGCAGATGTTGCTCCATCAAATGAAGTGTTATCAGGTACTTTGTTTATTTTCTCAGATTATGCTAATGTGTTGCTTGATTCTGGGTGTACACATTTTTCCATCTCTTAAAAATTTTCTAGTAAATTGGAAATACCATATCAGGAAATGAATCCTGAAATTATGGTAAAAACACCTAGGGGAAATGATGAGGCAAAAATAATTTATAAAAATCATCACATCCATATCTGTGGAAACAATATACTTTCAAACCATATAGTTTTAACTCTAGTAGAGTTTGATGTTATCCTGGGTATGGATTGGCTCTCTATTTACCATGGTAAGATTGATTTTAAATCTAAGAAGTTTCTTTTTAGGAAGACATTCAGTTTGTGTACAGGAATGAAACCTTACTATTCATAACATATGAAGAGGCTGAGAAACATGTATAAGATGGAAATGAATGTTACTTAGCGCTTATTGTTGAAAACAATGGAACTGTCCAGATTAATGATGTGTTAGTTGTTAATGTGTATGATGATGTTTTTCCTGATGTGTTTCTTGGAATAACACCAGTTCAGGATGTTTAATTTACTATTGAATTAGTTCATGATGTTAGGACAATTTCTAAACCCCCTTATCGAATGGCACAAACTAAACTTTTTGAGTTGAAGGATCAATTGAATGAGTTTTTAGAGAAAGGATTCATTCGACCTAGCACATCACCATGGGGTGCTCCCATTTTATTTGTTAAAAAGAAATATGGTTCAATGAGACATTGCATTGATTATAGAGCCTTGAATAACATCACTGTTAAGAACAAATATCATTTTCCTCATATCGATGAATTGTTTGATCAGCTCTAGGGAGCTCAATATTTTTCAAATATTTCCCTGAGATAGGGGTACCATCAGTTGAAGGTAAAGTAGATATTCCAAAGGCCACATTTCGTAAAATATATGGACATTATGAATTTTTAGTTATACCTTTTGGGCTAACCAATGCACCTGCTATATTCATAGATCTTATGAATAGAATTTTCCATGAGTTGTTGGACAATTTTGTGGTTGTTTTCATTGATGATATTTTGGTGTATTCTAAATGTAAAGAGGAGAATGAAAGTCATATAATGGTTATTTTTCAAACCTTAAATGAAAAGTAATTGTATGGGAAATTCAGCATGATTGAGTTTTGGTTGCAACAAATTTCATTCCTTGGTCATATTGATTCTAAAGATGGAATAACTATTGATCCTGAAAAACTGAGGGTTGTTGAAGAATGGTCAAGACCCACAAATGTAACTGAGATTCGTAGTTTTCTTGGTTTGGAAGGCTATTAGTGAAGGATTGTTAGAAATTTTTCATGGTTATCTAGTCCAATGATAAAGCTAACTCTGAAGGTTGTTTAGTTTATCTGGACAAAAGAATGTGATCTTTGTATTCAAGAATTGAAAAAAATATTTTTGAATGCTCTAGTTTTGGCACTACATTCCAAGAATGGTGAGTTTGTTATCTACAGTGATGCTTCATTGAAAGGAATCGGTTGCATCCTAATTCAAAATGATTGGGTAATTGCTTATGCTTCACGTCAGTTGAAAACTCAAGAGGAAAATTACCCTACACATGATTTGGCATTAGCTGTTATTTTTTCGCCTTAAAAATTTGGAGGCATCATTTGTATGGAGTAAAGTGTTAAATATAAACTGATCACAAAAGTTTAAAGTATATATTCACTCAGAATGAATTGATCATGAGAGAGAGGAGATGGCTAGAATTAATCAAGGATTATGATTGTACAATTCATTACATCCGGGAAAAGCAAATAAAGTGTCTGATGCATTGAGTCCAAAATGTAATTCCACATTAACAATGTTACGTTTGGAACGTGATCCATTGTTTAAGGATTTGATGAACATTGGCATAGAAGTTACTGGTGTAGGATGACCTTCTGTTTTGTTTCAGGTATCATTGAAATCAGCTCTATCAAACAGAATTAAGCAAGCACAAAAACAAGATAGTGAGTTGTAGAAAAAGGTAGTGCTGGTTCATAAAGGGAAGTTTCATTAATTCAACATTGATACTGATTGTGTTTTTAGATTTGTTAAGAGATTGTGTGTGCCTTTTGAATCACGGTCGAAGAGAGATTTGTTATGTGAAGATCATAGTTCTCAGTGTTTAGTTCATCCATGTAGTACTAAGATATATAGTGATATTCGTGAGTACTACTGGTGGGATGGAATAAAAAGAGATATTGCTTATTATACTTTGAAGTGATTGACTTGTCAACAGGATAAAGCAGAGTGGCAGTTACCAAAGGGGATGCTTCATCTATTACCATTACCAGAGAGGAAATGTGAAAATATATCCATGTACTTCATTATGGGATTACTGAAGACACATTGAGGTAATAATGAAATCTAGGTTATTGTTCATCACTTGACTAATTCTTCTCATTCCCATGCTATACGAGATACCTTTCACCTAGATCGACTTTCTTGTTTATATCATAATGAGATATTCAGGTTACATGGAGTTCCCCTCTCCATTTTATCTGATCGGGATCCCAGGATTAATTCTAACTTTTAGAAAGGCCTTCAGAAGTAGTTGGGTACTGAATTAATTTTTAGTACAGCTTATCATCTTCAATCGAATGGGAAGTTAGAACATACAATTCAGACATTTGAGGATATGATACATTTATATTCTATTGATTATCAGGTATGTTGGGACCAACATCATTCTTTGGTTGAGTTTTTTTATAATAACAATTTTCATTCTAGTATATAGATGGAACCATTTGAGACATTATATGGAAAGCGATGTCAAACTCCAGCTTTTTGGGATGAAGTGGGTGAAAGGAAGTTGATGGGACCAGAATTGGTAGAAGAGTTGGAAGAAAAAGTTCAGCTGATACAAAAACACATGAGAACATCTCAGAGCAGACAGACAAGTTATGCAGACAATATGAGGAATGATCTCTCTTTTGAGGTAGGTGATCATGTTTTTCACAAAGTATCTCCATGGAAAAGTGTGATGCGATTTGGTAAGAAAGGAATGATGAGTCCAAGGTTCATTGGACCATATGAAATTATTTATAGAGTTGGATCAGTTTCATATCGAGTTTCTTTACCTCTATGTTTATCTCAAAAACACAATGTTTTTCATGTTTCAATGTGAATGAAGTACATGCCAGATCCATCTCATGTTTTGAGTCCTGAGGTAGATCAGATGTAAGAGAATCTATCTCATGAGGAAAAACTGGTCCATATTCTTGACCATAGGGAGAAAGTGTAATGGAATAAGGTGATTCATCAAGTAATGGTTTTTTTAAAAAAACGACATGATTGAAGAGGCACCATGGGAATCTGAAAATGCATTGAGGGATAAATACCCCACTTATTCGATAAGTAAATAAATAGCAGGGATGCGATTTTATAAGGGGGGAAGGATGTAACATCCCATGTAGGTAATGAATAATAAATTTTATTATCTATTTCTACCTATGAATTATATTGTATTTTAAAGTTTTAAAATGAGAATAAATCCAATCTTAAGCATAGAATACTCTAATATTTTTAAAAGAATGTTTTACCGCCTTTTGATGGAAAAAAATTATTAAATAAATCTTTGGAAAATTTTATAAGATATATTTGTCAAAATAAACTAATTCTTTAGAATTGGGACATTGAAATTTACATTGGGTAAAGTTTTGGTATTTTTTTGACAATATTCATTTTTTTAATGAATGGTGAAAAATACAGCATTTTACTTCAAACCCACTTTTTCATTTAATTTGATTATATGGTTAGATTATCATTATAATTGGTTTTAAAGTGTATTTAGAATATATTTTAACTATTTAATCCAATGTTGTTCATTATAATTAGTTTTACTTTGGAATGTGGAATAAAAAAGTACCAAACATTTCATAGATTTTGTTTCAAAAAACCCCGCTATTTATTTTGACAACTAGAATTAATTTTAAATTAATTATTGCAATTTCTATGTTTTGAATTTGGTAAAATGGATTCAATATTTGGAATTAGAAGGTCCAAATTATGTTGTTAAGAAACTTTTGTTTTTTGACATTATAAATAGTAACAACGGTAATTATCTTTAGTTATCATGATTAATTAGTAATCTGGTAGTTAAGGGTAATAAAATAAAAACATAATAACATAAAATGACCCCAACATGTGTCATAATTCTACTAGTTGTGTCATTTCCGACCATGGGATGCCTTGTTCCAAACTTTGGGACCCCATGGATTCACTTTTGTCTGATAGTGACTTTTTATCCTTTTATTTTTTAAAGAAATTTATATATAACAAAGTATGTAACACCTAAGTAAAACAATTTTAATTTTGTCTACAGAAATGATCTCTTGGACTATAAATAGTAATTGGAAAGGTAAAAAGGTTTCTTACATCATGGTATTTGTTTTTTATAATTTCTTGACATTAAATAAATTAAATCATTTATGTCACCATGATGATGCAGCGATTACCTCATTAATGAACGATTTAAATAAAATGAAAAGATAATGTATAATCTAAGACTTACAATTTTCAAATACCTATTGGATGAGTATATTTAAAAACCTTGTCACCTTGTAGTCTAAATATATCAATGTTGGACCTTTAAAATCCAAAACTCATTTAAATATAAAGTAACATTTCTTGACATTCCAAGAGTGCCCCTCCTCCCTCTTATATAAGGCCCCTACCTCTACCTCGTTACACACAAATCTCAAGCCATTTGGTTGTCCATTCTATTCTAATTTCATCTCTACACATCCCTATATTAATACTAGAAGGCTTACATTAGGCATAATGGTCTTACAGCAACCCTTCTGGTTCAATCCAAGAGGAGTTACCCGATTTAAAGGTAAAGACTTCTCTAATGTTCTTTTGTTTTATTTTCCTTCTCCAACCATCTAAACTCTCTTATTATTTTCATTTGTAACAAACACTGTATCTTCAATATACTAGGATGTTGTTATGATATGTATTCTAGCTACTCTTACACACACCTACATCTAATGATTAAAGAGAATACTGTTTCCGGGGATGGAAAATTTCTGCCTCAGGAAACGATGATTATTCAATATTCTTATAACACCTTCAAGGATGGCAATTAAGATGTCACTATATTTATATATGATGTATAATATGTTTACTATTTCTGTAATATTCTTTATTTTTCATTTATGGAATACCTTTATGGTTTCCATTATGGGTAAACACGATATCTTCTTTTTAGGAAGTGCGGACTACTGCCCACTCAAAGTGATTTGATTCGTTAATCCCATAAGTGGGAAGTATTAAGGATGAAGTTAATGATATTATATATGATATTATAATGGAATTATAATATAACTTTATATCATTATGAATTAATTCCATTAAATATGAAATATAAATGAAAGTAGTGTTCATGCGTACGTACGGGTTATCGTCTCCATGAAAGGTGCATTTCATTTCTCATCTCTAAATGTTATGTAATATTATAAATGCATGTATATATATGATATATATGATATATATGATATATAAATCAGTAATATATTTATGGATATATGGATATTTTACCACACGAACAACTTTTAATTATAAAAAGTTTATTTTTGGTTACAGTACCAATGATCGACAAAACGACCGTTATTAAGTTAAATAATTACATAGTGTTCATGAAATGGTAATAAGTGATATTAAGGAATAATGAAAATGAAAAATGTTATTAATAAAGTAGAAATTATCTCATGTTTATTATTTAGGAGGTGAAATAACGACCGAGTCAAGTCGGACCTGAGCTATGGGACTTCGTCTCAATATCCTTTCATTGAGGCATATTTTGTTTTATACACAACATTATTTTATTTGGTGTATAAACCCCAATGACATTTATGTTTATTCAAAAGAAATATTTTTTTAGAAGCATTTTACTAAATGAAAAAGCGGAATGTTTTGGTCGTACGTATGCGGAGACAACGACTTCTCCACCGCCGTGACCATTATTTGAGTTTTGGCTTCCTCTACAAGCCATAACTTTTTTTCCTGAAAAATAAATACCATGTTTTAATATTCATTTATTTTGGTATTGAAAATGGTTTTGATAATGTTTTATTATATCAATGTGTTTTTTATATCATGTGATTGAAATGAGGAAATTTTATGTTTCCGTTATGCATGTTCTTTGTGATACAATTATGTTATGGTTCTTTGGAATTGTTTATGAAGACGGGTGGTTACATGATAAACTAAGGGTGGGTGAGCCCATGATAGCTCTCCAATGCATTGGGTAATGCGAAGGAGTTAAACATTATGGTTTCTTCTTAGGGATTTATAGAATATACTATGATGGGTATTCCAAACGTATCCATGAGGGTTACTCCCAACGTAAGAATGTTATGAATGTCTCAAGTTACCTTTATGTCTTATGTTTTCTATGAGTTATTCATAAATAATATGATTTCATGAGGTATAATAAAGTGCTTATGTTTTATTATTAATGTATGATTTCATTAATTCATATGTTTACATGGACTAATGTTTTCATTCCGTACTTTTATATCCCTTAATGAGCTTTTTATGCTCATCCCATGTTTTTGAAATGTTTTTCATTTTTCAATGGAAAGGTACATGATGTGATGATTGTGTCAATTAAGTGTCCTGAAAGAATCCATGTTTTGTTTTAAATATGTTTCCTTTGATGGGAAAAGTGAATATTGTCTTTAATGTAACCACCATGTTTAAATGTGGAATGTAATGAATGATTTATGATCTAATTATCTATATCTATAAACCTGAAAACATCCTCAATGTGAAACCTTGTAATAACTCAAGATTAAGTAATGTTTAAGGCTGGGGAATTATAGATATTCCATCTAGAATAATTATTGATTTGTATAATTAGTATTCACTTATGAGATCAGACTCAATATGATGTATTTCTTAGAATGGAAACATACTTTATTGCTATGTCGAATTGATCATATATATGGAAAAATAAATATATTCAATATCAGTGGATAAAACAAAAACATGATGGATACATTATTATATTTGAAAATTTTGGAGCACAATAGGTTCAAAGTTGGACCTATGATTTGATATATATACATCACTACATTTATGTTAGGATTTTAATAAAAAAAATTCAAAGTATCATTCCATATATATAGATCATGATCATTCTTATTGGTTATAATGTTAAATCAAGGTAAATATATAATACCAAATATAAATAAAAATGTTTATTATATCTATAACACATCTAAGAATGATTTACATTTAATATAATTATTATTAACAAAGAAAAAGGTATGGAAATAAAATTGGTTAATTAGGATGGCCATCCTTTGTTATAAGAATATCCCATATTCTAGGACTTTCTTTACTTACATATATAACATCGTCCATACAGTGACCCAAATTATTCTTACATGAAAATTTGATAATTTTTTGAATAAAAAATATACAATTTTTACATAACATAGATGAAAAGGATTACTATCGTGGGATAATTAGGTCCAAAAACAATATTTACGTAATTAAATTTAAAAATTATTTAATTACATCATATCTATATTATTTTTTACCTCATATAATTCTTATTCATAGTAATCACATTAGGATATACGTGAAATAATTGGGTGAGCTTCATGCCTTGTAAGAGGATAGATATGAACACCGATCAATATATCATGTGTGAGAATAATAATCAATACTATAACTCAAGAATATGATCATCCACATAATCATGATAGTAAAACCTATATAACATAATGAAATGTGGAAATCAATAAAACAGAAATATTATGTCTTGTTAATCAAATAAACCACCTAGTTTTTGAAAAAAAATCTATCATTATGTTCACACATAACAAATGTTCATATTAATAACATCATCATTGTTAACCAATATTGAAACATGTCAATGTATATTTAACCTCATATAATGACATAAATCACATTAATCAATGCATTGGAGTGCTATATATTTAAATTAACACTTGTAACGTCATAATATTTACATAATACTGCATTCCACATAAAATATATAACCATATTATTCATAAAATAACCAATGTTAGAGAAATGAGATAAATAAATTTTTTATAAAAATTATATTTGTCAATAAACACGGGGTTCACAAAATAAATTCATAATAACATACATATTATAAGAACAATCAATATTCAGTGGTTAAGAAACAATATAAAGAGAATTAAAAGAATTCTTTTTTTATAAAGTGTATTTATTTTGGTAAAATATTTTCATTTTTTCTAAAATCATATTCGAAGCAAGTATATCCCATAAATGAAAATGGAAGAAAAATATAATTTTCTTTAATGAGCAGCTTAATAAATATCTGTATATAAATTTTTGATTAAAGAGTGATAACCTAATGATGGGGATATGGGTTTGAGAATCATCATATTTTATATGAGAATGCATTATCTGCAATAATATCATGGTTAAAAAATTAGATTCACAAATTAAAAAAAATTCATAACAACATTTTCATCTATTTGTTTTATTATAATTTTTTTATATACATTAATTTCCATTACGATGTGTTATGGAATTAAATTCTATCATTCCACGACTGTTATGTGTCATGGTTTTCATGATTAGTTTACCTCCATTAAAGTATTGATGTTCATGTAAAATGATTATAGTTAACTATAATTGACATTATATGTTATTAATGGATATAGAAAATAAAAAGTTTCCTTACATATAATTTTATATAATGTATGACGATGAATCCTTTGATATCGTGTTAATAATAATCACAGAGATTATGTTTGGCCACTTTCGGTCATAAAAAATTAGTTCTGTTTTACTATTTAAAATTATATATATATATATATATATGATATTTAGAGGAAAAAAATGTTCATAAAAAATGTTTTAAAATCATTTTGAACTATTATAAGGGGTTTTTACCAGCCTCGAAGGAGGTAAATGCAGATAAAAACATTCATCCATGAAAGAGATAAATCAACACCTCAACGAAAACATTTTCATTTATAAATGAAAAGGGAGAAGATATAATTATTTATTATAGATTAATCAACTATGAAAATAAATTTCCAATATATATATGATACTAAATTCATCGTGCCAATTTGGTAATGGGATATGTGGACAGAATAAAAATTGAATGAAATTTAAAATAAATTTAATGAAATGATAGTGGATTTTACCTCTTGAAATCATTTCCTTGAGATCCTCCAATTTGATATTTTTTTTATTTTTTGTGGGTACCAAATGCTCCAATACAAATGAAATAATCGTTATAAGAGGATAAAGTAGAAATTGGTCCAGCTTCAAGTCTTCGAAGGTGTAAGGATAATGGGTGTTGATGGATGGTATTTATATTGGAGGAGGTGGTGTTATTTGGTTATTATATTCAATAGTTCATTATTTTAGTTCAAAAAAATTAATATATTAATTCATACCACTATATATATTAAAATATACTCTGAATGTTCGAGTTTATGGGATTACATAATTTAAAAATTAATAATTTATGTGTGTATTAAATAACATAAATAACTGTATTTCACTATTCAAAAAAAAAACTCTTATAGAAATTTTAAAAACATTCCCTATCAATTTTTCAATGTTTATAATTTAATAAGTAACTACATTTAATGAAAAAATATTCTTAACATGATGAATTTAATATTTATTAAATCATTATTTATATTAACAAAACTGATTTGTATATTATAAAATATTTTATGACATTTTTGAATAATAGAAAATATCTCATAAAATTATTATATAAACATAATACAATTCAATATTATATTATGAATAAATTTTATGAATTTAAATTTTCTTTTAAATTGTTTTATTAATTATATAATTTCAAATAAACATTTACTCTGTATAAAAATACAAACACAAAATTTATCATTTCTATAACAAATATTGACTTTTAATGATATAAATATATAATATATTCAATAATAATATATATAAAAATTATCAATTTAATATGTGCGGTTACTATTCTATTAGCTGATTTAATATTCCTTATTGTCACATTACTATACCAAATGATAATATACCATTCCATTAGTATAGGTTCCTAAACATCCATAATTATGTCTTATTTAAATAATTATTTATTTATATAATACAAATTATATTTTCAATGTGATTTTATATGGATTATAATTATATTATTGGAATTTATATTAATTAAATATTTGTTCATTACATTCATCTCCCTTAGGGAATTTCAACGTTTAAATTTAGTTCTGCATCCTATGACTAAAACACCTGAGTCTATATATCCTTCATCACTTACTCTAGTTCCCATGATTCTTCTTTATACTTATGGTTCCTATATACAACATTAACCATGTCAGTAGTCTTCTTATGTAGTAAATATATCTACTATCTATGATATTCACTAGATTCTCCTCATAAGAGAGATCATTTTACAACTGTACCACCTTTGAATTAAATACATATGAGGTATCTATTATTTACATTATTAAGAGGGATACATAGAATACTTGATGGACTTGGGACATGGTAGGAGGATGTTATAGATGAGAGGCCACAACTCCGATATGATCATGATTATTGAAGAAGATGATGTATCTGGGAGTCAACATTCTATTCATCCAAAATCTCATGAACCTTTCCGATAGAGCTATGTGGAGGAATACCAGGTATCCAACCATAATCTCCTAGTTTCATCGATGATTATCTTCATAGATCTTCTGTAGACATTGACATTACATGATGTGCAACTATATCGATTTCTCATGCTCTGTCATTTATTAGACCATTCCAATTCTTTGAAGCTTATGTTCAACAATTAAATCATATCATGTCAGTGCTGTAGTGATTTTAAAATAAAGGGAATCATATGGGGTCATTTAGATTCTAGAGTGGAAACTCATGTTGTATAATAAATCGTCTAGAGGAATATGATTGTCGAATTATTCTATGAAGTACACAAAAAAATCTATAGAAATAAATTTTTGGTTGTATATTCTATACAGACTGGCCATTAGTTTGAGGATAATAATATATACTAATGTTCAGCTCAACATTTAGAGCATTTTGATTCCTTTTCAAGAATATCATTTTGTATATTGGAACTTGATATGATATAATCATTCGAGGAACTCTATGAAGACTGACCACTTATTTATGTATATTGCTGCAAGTTGATCCATTGATATTTCATGTTGAATTGTGATACAGTGATATATCTTTGTGATACCATCCATGAAAACTCAAATATAATTGATTCTTTTGGATTTTTTGGGATATCTACTGACAAAGTTAAAGGTGATTTTTTAACAATTACATACAGGTATAGGTAATGGTTCTGTCATCCTAGCAGTCTTTTTTCATTAACACTTCACCTCTATTATATTAATTTATCTCTATATTGGATGGTATACATAAGCATGACCAAAATAGAATGACCACATCATCATAAATTTTGGTCATAGATGATTTCTCTCTTTTGATAGCATACACCTTATTCTAAAATTCTACATCATTTCTTGCATCATCCTTTCATTATTTTATGATGTATTGTAGATAAATTATTTGAGAATGGAATAAATATGTTCCTTATTTAATGATTCCCATATCCATTTTTTTGAAAATAACTGATGGTTGGATCCATCCAAATTCTCATCATTGATAATGTTACATGATCCTTTCCACTTAAATATTTCACCATTTTATTAACTTTTCTATGATGGAAGTGGATTGGTAAGTGATATATCATGATTAGATCTATCCATCTTAATAGAACCTAATAATCTCTTTCTTTATGAAAATAAAATTTTGGATCATATAATATGTATATGTTTCATACTTCTCCCCAAAAATTTAATTTCGACATATTTTCATCATGAAGATTACAACTGCCAACTCAAGATAATGTGAGGTATTGTTTTTATCCTGGAATATCACATACCATTAGGTATCAGATATCAATTTATCATATTTCATTTTTAAACGTTCTAATACCGATTTTTCAGTATTAATGTATAACATAAATACATCCCTACATTTTGAAAGTGTGTGTATTTATGAAGTAATTGGCCTATTTTATATCATTGTGAAGTAGTACTCACATTTATGGGTCCAAAAATTATTTTACCCCTTCAATGATAGATTGATTAGAGGAATTTTAAATCATGAGAAGTTATTCACAAATCAACACAAATACCAAGATACACCATGGAAACTATAGATATCTCTTATATATTTTTTCTGTGGCCACTTTTCAATTTCCATTTTAATAGATACGTTCATAGATATTCACTTGCTGGTGGTAAAATTCCATTACAATGATTAATTATCCATAAAATACTCCCCTTTACTATTTTATTCCAAATGATTCTAAAAATTCAATGTATTTATCTCAATAATTATATTCTTCACAAGTCCCCCCTTTTTCATGGAGTATATTATAATATCATATATAAATACATAAACAAATTTTTTAAGGTCATCTATAAAGACTATATTCATGAAATCCATGATTATTGATCGGTATTTTTGAGTCAATAATGAATAACAATAAACTCATAGTTTACATAACCCATTTTCAAAGATTTCATGGGAATATATTCCTTACTCACCATTAATTGTTTTCATTCTAACCAATGGTTGACATTAGAGAAATATGTTCCCCCACATAGTTGACCAACAATTTATCTATTTGTGGAAGGGTATACTAGTTCTTTATCGTTATTCGGGTGTCCTTATGAGAATCAATGATGAGGAACTTCGATACATCTTTCTTCATGACAAAGATAACTCTTGAACCACATGGTAGGCACTCAGGTGTATAAAAGCCATTATTTCATTATCTTGAATCCCATTGCTCAGTTCTTCCAACATAATGATTTTCTTGCATTAATGAGTATTAAATATCTTAAGAGATCCCCAATTATGTTCTATCATGAATGCATCCACTCAGTTAGGAGGAGGATAAGGTAATGTGTCACTGTAAAAAGTAGTTTGGTCCCTGATAATGGGAATGAAATTGATGATGATTCTCTCTTATATATCAATCATTTGAGGTGGATATTATTTCACATATGGAAATAATATCCACAATTGAGATGTTTATTTTGGAGGATATTAATCCTCCTCCTTACACATCCAAATTATTGTCTGATTCAATAACATGTGTTGATTTTTCTCCCTTTTATATCAATTGATGTTGGATATTTATTAAAATAACCAATCCATTAGTAATATAGAATAGAACTCCACCAATTGATGTAACGAAAAATTTTATGGGAGTTTTAGTCCAAAAACAATAACTATCGAAGAGTCATATAATCTGAATTCATTAATTTCCCCATTTTCAATTTTCATATATAAATTGACTTCAATATTTTGACGTGGGGGATGAATAGTTCATCTAAACCTAAATGATATGAATGAATTTGTATGATTAGAATCATATAGTATGTTTTCAATCCATAATGAATTATCAGCATATTTATCATGACATTATTATCAGTAACCACCTCAGAAGTTGTTATTTCATAATATTTTCCTTGATCTTTTCGATTTTGTGGATGTTAATGCTGATTACCCTAAAGGATTCAAGGTCAAGTAATGTATATTTCTTAGTACCTTGCCACATATTATTGAAACATTGTACCATGGGTTGTGATATACATTCCTCCACCACATTTTATTTCTTCTTTATGTCTCTTAGATATTCATGATCATTGTGTTTATATCCTCCACACTTATAGCATTTCATTTTACTTTTGCGGCAATTCCCATGACACTTCATCCCATATTTTTGACATGTGAATGATTGTTTTTTATTTTAAACAATTTCATTAGACCCAATAGCTTTAAACACAATCATTTATTTATTATATCCATATCCATGTGATTACTCTCCAAACTCAATATCCACTTTGATTGAAAATCAATAAAAATATTCATAATTCCTAATGTCTTGAATTTATAGATACTTTTGAGGGTGTAATTTTAAACCAGTAATGAATATATATTTTTCTGACATTATTAATAACAATACTTGAGGCATACCCTGAAAGACTTGTGAAAATTACATTGTAAGTCATGATTGATTCACCTTACTTTAACTTCATCTATATAAATTATGTAGAGACCCAAAGCTTGATGTATATATACATTACATTACTTTTGTGGAATATCTAATACATAACAAAAAAAGACGCCAAAGGACTGTAATAGTTTAGTGACTTTGGAAACTCAGAACATAATCTTCAAATTGTGGTGAATGAACATTAACATCTCCCATAAAGATCTTACCTATTTGTGTTCGTACATGAAACCTTTATTTAAATCCTTTGGAAAAGGAACCATATAAAAGGGTGAGCTCAAATGCTCAGTGAGGGTAAGCATGTAGAAAATAAAACAAATCATATACATTTGAACATAAAAACATGAACATAATGCTTAAACATCTAGATCTTCAGCAATGACATAAAATATGGTAGAACGTAAGGCATAGATCATAATGAAACATTAATCCTGATAAAATATCATGGGAATAAAACATGTAATTTTGGAAATAATTAATCACATGTTATGATTTCCATTAATTCCAAGGCATTGCTGGCAAGACTATCATAGTGGACAAAGTCCATTTCTGAATCAAGTTCACCCCTCGTTCCAGTCCTCTATCATAGAACCAGATTAACATGTCCTTCCAGCCATGTCTATCTCATGAGATATAAATATTTAAACAATGAATTTGGAGAGAGATGTAGGTTAACCCATCTCATAATTAAATCATTATTAATTGTGCCACAAAATATTCATAAATCATTCATCATTATTCAAAGAATAAAATGGGTTTCATAAACATCATCCCATCATAACATAATCCATATAAAAAAATGTATATCATTTCATAATAAGAAAATTGAAACCATGTAAATCATAGAGACATTATACTTGAAACATACACATATGAAATAATTTCATCTTAGATGGAAAATTAATTTCATAAAACACTTGAAATTAATTCTTGAGGAAAATATCATTTCTTATCCAAAATAATTTTCCATTCAATAAATTATATGCAATTTAAAATGAAAAGGAATTTTTTGAAAATATTCCTAAAATAGTGTAGAATATGAATAATGAAAATAAGGAATTATAAAACCATAAAAATTCATTTTTTCCATATAATTTAAAAAACATTTTTCTCGTACTTTTGCTGGAAAAGTCAAAATGTACTTCATATGGAAAACAAAAGAAAGACTCTTTTTATAAAATGTGGTAAAAGTAAACAAAGGGTTAAAATGAATTTAAATAAACAAGGAATAATAGTAAACATTATATGAAAATATTTTTAGAAAACATGTACAAGGATGATAAACATAACCCCAATAAATACTTACAAATAAACAATCTCAGATAAAAATGAGATTGGAAACTTTATCCCTTAACATATGTCCGATATACATTTTACGTATCCAAACCTCTTGAATAATTATTTAAATAATTTTATTTACTTATTACAGAATCATATTCATTGTTATGATATAATATATGGTTCAATTATGACTTTATATTACCCGTTCTTTTGTAAATTTCATGTTAAAGCAGTGTTCTCGGTAAAATGATTTATTTATCGTACGTGTTTGGACTTGTTGTTCTTGATATTATTACTACTTATATCATGATTTAATTACCTCCAGAATGTAAATCATGATTTATATATCATATATATCCTGTGTATATAATTATAATATATATGTAAATGAAATGAAATACTCCGTTCATGGAGACAATAGGTCGTACGTATGCATGAACGTTATTTTCATTTCCTTATTGACTTGAATGGTAGTGAGTATATGACAGACACACAAATATATATATATATATATATATATATATATATGTATTCATAATCAAATTAGCTTTATTATGTCATATATTTCATTATTATTCATTATATATACTTTATAATCATTCTTGAATGGTTAATCATGGAAAATGAATCTCATCGTGTTCGTGGAGACGGTAGTCCGTCCATACGCACGAGTAATGATATCATTCCCATTATCGTGGAATTGTATTGAAATTTATGTATAATATTTCGGAGTCAAAATAAATTTAAAATAAACATATATATAATTTATTTACACCATTATACCCATCAATGTAAGGTTTTGGTGGAAAACAGATTACACCACTACGTGGAGAAAATATTCTATATGTATGAACGCGTGGTGATTTATTATTCCATAGATTGGATATAAGATGAAATATATTTGTTTCATATTTATAATAAGATATCGTAATATGAGTTATACTGATGTTATTAATTTATGAGGAAACAAGTAAACAAGAATAAGTATAAGAATAAATAAATTGGAATGAATCGGTAAAGGATATTACCTCTTCTTTGACGCCCCTCTTATTAACTTCCTCGTAGGGCAATAGAGTTAGTCATTTGATGAGACCATAACCTCTATTATGTTTCTAGGGAAGTTGAGAAGAATAATTGGCAGGTTTTGGACGAGCTTCAAGAATTAAATTGGTGTGAAGAGAAGAGAGAAGTGGTGCCCATTTAATAAGGGAGGAGAGAGGCACCTTAGGAAAACATAAACTATTATTTTAAAATAAAGTCATATTCAGTTTTTAATAGCTCCAAATTGATTTATTTATATTCTATGGTGGGGATGGGTATAAATTCTCTCAAAAAATATATTTTAGACATGTTTCAGTTACTATTTTATCCTTATCATTGATATTTAACTCAAAGTTAAATAATATAATTTATACCGTGTCTTTTTTTAATTACATTATATGGTTAATAAACATACTATAACAAGTGAAACGAACCCCAAATGGTTAATTAATAATATATATATCCTTATCTATGTCATTTGGCCAAGCCATTGATTTTTAGGAATAAATAACAATTAATAATATAATATTTGTTTTAAAAACTATTTTATGTTAATCTTGACACTATTTGGTACTTGATTTTTGTAAAACTCAAAACAGTATGATTAGTTCTAAAAAATTTAATAAAATCAATAATAACATGTCATATTAACCTATAAAATTATTTTAATTCATAAACAGTATAAAATTACATTTATTTGTGTATTTATAATAGAAATTATATTAATATTTCATTAATAAGGTAATTACTGCATTATCATTGTGTCATAAAATAATTATATTATTTAATGTCTAAAAATTATAAATAAAATACCATTATGTAGGAAATAATTTTATATTTTTAATTAATATTTATAGTCGAATTTATCATATGTATAACCCTATATTAAAAATATATAATTTATTAAACATTGATTTTAACTATTTTAATTCTTCTATAACTAAAATAATAATAAATGTCCTAATTTAATCCAAGTGGATGTAATGGGTAATATTTTATCCCTAATGTTGTTTTTGGTCGAACTACACTTATCTAATAGAATTTAGACATGTTTTAGAGTATTAATAAATTCATTTTTACCCTTAATTACCCTATTTACTTTTAACCGTGGTAATGAAAAGTGAAAAGTTACTATTCACCAAAAATTATTTTTATCTTATTTCACCACATTTTACTCCTTGATATTAAACTTGTATTTCAGATTTTCGAAATTCCACTTATAGAAGCATAAAAATTATGTTTTATGTAAATTTTCAAATTCTCCTAGGAGGTGGGTAAAAGAAGGTGAAAAGTTCAATACAATTTTTATATATCTAAAATTATTATAAAATGACTCCAATGAATTACATTGAAATTATATAGGTATTATGTATCAATTTTGACCTAAAATGAATTTAAATAAAATAAATAATTATTTATATAAAATTTAGGTTTTTAAATAGTAACCTAGTGTTTTCACTATTCTTCAAAAATTGAAAGTTTTCAAAAAAATACCAAAAATTCTCCCTAGGATAATTTTGATATTCCAAATCCAAAAATGAAGTCCATTTTGAAAATTAAAATTTCATAAATGGTGTATTTCTATTCATAACTGCTAGTTTATATAACATATCGTTGTTTAGTAAAACCTGATATTGCCTACAACATACTCTATCAAGGAAGGTTACGATTGCGTGTAATAAAAGCGAAGTCAGGGATAAGTGTAGTTCAAGATCCTTTTGGTGTAGTGTACAACACCTGACATAGATGAAATTAAAAAGTACATTTTTCAAAAAATCTTGTGGTGTTACATTCTACCCCCCTTAAAATGAATATCGACTTCAAAATTCGTTGGGGTTATAAATGGTTTACTACTTGAAAGTTTTAATAGAAACCCACATCATAAAAAGGAATACCAAAACATATTTTTAGAATCTATTGTATAACACATAACAGTTAGCCAAATTAACTAATCACTGGGTTTCCACATAAGAGAACATAAGTGAAAATATGGATATCAAAGAAAAATCTAACCATCATGTTCTAATATAGAGTGGTAGAGAACATGTCTATTAATAAGACAACAATCAAAAATCCATAAATTTGTGTTGATCTAAGGTAACATATGATTAATCAGATATAAGGGCGCAAGGAAAACATTTTTGGTTTTCATGATCATCTCTCTAAAGTTGAAGAATTTTAATTAGATGAATTACTCAATTTATTTCGGTATAATCTCACCATTGTTTGTGCCTTGAATAATTTCAACTTTATCTCTTAAAGAAATGATGTTGAATTTTTCATTCGTGAAGTATTAGCAGATCATGTGATAGAATGATGGGTCATTACATATGTCTCAAACAAAAGTTTATCAAATGTTCTCAAATAAACGTAAGTCCATCTATGGTGAAGTTAATCGTATATGATTCCAAAAATGGACTTATACTTAATCTATCATAAAACTTAATAAAACTAGTTTCTACTATACAGGGAATTCTTGTAGGCCAGTGGTAGGAAATAAAGCCATGTTTCACTTCAATTGTGGGTTCGATTCCCACAGCCTTGTCTGAGGTGACGAGTAATCGCCCATCCTGTAGGTTTTCCCTTTTTCTAAAACTACATTATAATAACATTCCTGCAATAAAATAGAAAAAATTTCTAGGATTAAACAATACAATCTTATGAATGTCTTAATCCATTCCAATCTTTAGGCTTATCCAAAATACTTCTTTCCATGTTCATAGTATAAAGAAAACAATTACTGGAAATGTCATCTACTGAGCGTGTTAATACCATAATTTATCCCCCATATATCATACGATATATCTTGTTGGTCACATTAAAACATGTAAATTCCTTAATCATATATTCTATTGAACCATAGTTAAAACATGAATGTTGTCATAAGGTAATTCTTTCCATATACCAAAATTCCAAAAATTCTATATACTCAAACCATGATATCACTTTTTTATTATATTATTCATGAGCTCCTTAATAATATCAAACATTTCATTATCTCCTTATCCCTTCATTATGTGAAAATTAGGTGATTTCCAAAAATATCTGAATAAATGTTCATGGTTACCTGTACCATTCAACATATACTTTTAAAACTCAAGCAAAGGAAACAGTGTAACAATCCTTAGTTTTTTCTTTATTCTATAGTACCATACATTATTCTTGATAAACATAATATCATTACACTACCTTCTTGAACCACTAACTGAGCTTCATCATTTCTTCCATATCATATATCATTTATAGTCTCTTCATCATCATCCACATAAATAATACCCATATGACAATGCTGATTCTCTTTATGAGATTTTCCCATAGGGAATTGGTTTTCATAATGCTCGTAAATTCCACATTTAAAACATTTAACCATTGTTGATGTCTAAGAAATACCATTATTTTTTTCTATCGTGTTAACTGAAACTTTTCCTTTACAACTACTGGCTTTGTGTCCTTCTTTTCTACACCCAAAGTATCTTCCAGTTCCTTTGAAACATTCTCCCTGATGCCTCTTCCCACATGATTGAAATGAGGGAAATTGAACTTTCTTTTCTCTATGATCATCATTAAACTCTATCTTTCTCTTATTATCTTAGTCGGGAAACATACCAAAGTTGATATTATTGATCATATTATGAGATTTATGATTAGGAATAATAATGATATGTGGACTTCTTGATCTAATTTCATTTGGTTTCTCTTGGATAATATCATTCCATTGTCCTTCATATCCTCCGTTATCATGAATCTTCTTATTTCCAGCCATTTTCTAAAACCCAAAATGAATAGTATGAGAGGAAAAAATCATAATCAAGGGGGAGTACCTTCAATATCAAATAGATTAGGTTTAATTCTAAAATAATTACCTTAATTATAGGATTGTATCCTATACTTATACTTAACCTTTGGAAATCCTGAGATGTACCTTAGAAATATCTCTAGGGATCTCACTAATGTTCTTTCATCCTAGATTCCAAAGGTTGACTAAACCGAACCTCTGATACCAACTATAAACACCCAAAGCTTGAAGTATGTATACATTACATTACTTTTTCATAATATCTAATACATAACAAAAACAGTTGCCAAATGATCGTAATAGTTTAGTGTCTTCGGAAACTAGGAACATAATATTCTAAACATGGTGAAATATATTCAACATCTCCCATAAAGATCTTACCCATTTATTTTCATACCTAAAACCATTCATTAAATCCTACAAAAATGAAGACATATAGAAGGGTGAGACCAAATGCTCAGTAAGGGTAATCATGGGGAAAATAAAGCAAACCATATGAATTTGAACTTAAAAACATGAACATAATGTTTAAACATCAAGATCTTGAGAAATGAAATAAAACATGGTAGTACCTAAGGAATTGATAATAAAGAAACCTTAATCCTGATAAAATAACATGGGAATAAAAAATGAAATTGTGGGAACCATTAAGAAAATATATGATTTCCATAGTAGCCCATACATTGCTTCCAAGACCATCTTAGTGGACAGAGTCCCTTTCTGAATCATGTTCACTCCTCGTTCCTGTCCTATATCACTAAACGGGATAAACTTGTCGTTCCAGCCATGTCTATCTCATAATATATAAACCTTTACCCAATTAATTGGAGGGATATATAGGTCCCACCCATATCATAATGAAATCATTCTGACATGGACATGAAATAATCATAAATCATTCATCATTACCCAAAGAATAAAATGGTTTTCATAAACATCATCCCATCATAACATAATCTATATAAAAAATGGATATCATTTCATTATAAGAAAATTGAAACCAAGTAAATCATAGAGACATTATAATTAAAACATACACATATGAAATATTGTCATCTTATATGTAAAATGGATTTGATAAAACACTTAACAGTAATTCTTGAGAAAATTATCCATTCTTATTCAAAATCATTTTCTTTTCACAAAATTCCATGAAATTTTAAAAGAAAAAGATTTTGTTGAAAATAGTCAACAATTTTTGTAGATTAATATTAATGAATATAAGGAATTATAAAATCGTAAAAATCCTTTCATGCCGTATATGTTAAAAAAACATTATTCTCGTACTTTTGCTAGAAATGTCAAAAAGTACTTCAATTGGTAAACAAAAGAATGATTCCTTTTATACAATGTGGTAAAAGTCAACAAAGGGTTAAAATGACTTTAATAATACCTAGAAGAATAGTAAAAATTTTATGAAAACCTTTATATAAAACAAGGACATGGATGATAAACATAACCCCAATAAATACATACGAATAAACAATCTCGGATAAAAATGAGATTGGAAACGTTATCCCATACCGTAGGTTGGATATGCTTCGTACGTATCGGAACCACATGTATAATAATTTAAATAATGTTATTGACTTATTACAGAATAATTTTAATTGTTATGATATAATATATGGTTCAATTATGACTTTATATTACCCATTCTTTTGTAAATTTCATGTTAAAGGAGCGTTTTTGGTAAAAAAAATTATTTATCATACATGTTTGGACTTGTTGTTCTTGATATTATTACAACTTATATCATTATTTAATTACATAAAGAATGTAAATCATGATTTATATATCATATATATTTGGTATATATATATATATTATAGTTAGATAAATGAAATAAAATACACTGTTAATGGGGACAGTAGGTCATACATACGCATGAACGCTGTTTTCTTTTCCTTATTGACTTGAATGGAACTAAGTAGATGACATATATATATATATATATGTATACATAAATCCATTAGCTTCATTGTGTCATATATTTTGTAATTATTCATTACATATAATTTATAATTATTCTTCAATGGTTAATCATGGAAAATGAATCTCATCGCGTTCATGGAGACAGTTGTCTGTACGTACGCATGAGAAATGATATCATTCCCATGATCATGGATTTTATTTCAGTATATATATAATATTTTAGAATCAATATAACTTTACAATAACCATTTATAGTTATTTATTTACACTATTATAGACATCCATGTAAAGTGGTGGTGGAAAACATATTACACTACGGGTTGGAGACGGTATTCGGTACGTACGCACCTGAGGTGATTTTGTTTTCCATAGGACGGATAGAAGATGAAATATACTTGTTTCTTATTTATAATTACATAACAGTATATGAGTGATACTGATGTTTTTAATTTATGATGAAACAAATAAATAAGAAGATTTAGAAGAATAAATAAATTGGAAGGAATCCTTAAAGGATATTACCTCTTCTTTGACGTGCCACATCTTAAACTCCTATTAAGGAAATAGAGTTTGTCTTTTGAAGATTCAAGAACCTCTATAATGTTTCTAGGGTCGTTTAGAAGATTAATTGGAAGGTTTTGGATGATAATTATGGCTCAAAAGGTTTTTAAGAGAGTGGGAAGGGGTTCCCTTCTTATAAGGGAGGAGATTGGAACCTTAAGAAAAATTAAAATATTATTTTATAATAAAGTTGTATTCGGTTTTTAATAGCACCATATTGATTTATTTCTAATATAAGGTGGGTATGGGTCGAAATAAACTCATCCAAAGGGTTTTAGACAAGTTTAGTTTAAAATTTTACCCTTATCATTTAGATTTAACTATTAGTTATATAATTTAACTTTTACAGTTTTGTTTTTGTTTTCTTACACTATATGGTTAATTAACTAACTATAACAAGCCAAACGAACACCATGTGGTTCATTATTAAAAAATATAACCTTATCTATGTCATTTGTCCGATCCTAAGATATTTATGAACAAAATAACAATTAATAAAATATTATTTGATTTAAAAACTATTTTATGTCAATTTTGAGACTATTTGGTACTCGATTTTTGTGAAACTCATAACAGCATGATTACTTCTAAAAAGTTAATTAAATCAATACTAACATGTTATATTAACCTATAAAATTATTTTAATTCATAAAAACTCTGAAATTACATTTATTTGGGTATTTATAACAACAATTATGTTAATATTTTATTAATATGTTAATTACTACATCATCATTGTGTCGTAAATAAATTAAATTATTTAATGTCTAACAATTATAAATAAAATACCGTTTTTAGGAAATATATTTACATTTATAATGAATATTTATAGTCTAATTTATCATATGTATATCCACATATTAAAAATGTTTTAGTTATTAAACATTGATTTTAACTATTTTAATTCTTCTTTAAATAAAATAATAAAAATGTCCTAATCTAATCCAAGTAGGCCTAAAGGCTAATATTTTATCCCTGTGGTGTTTTTTTTGAACACACTTTGTAAAGACCCGCAAATTTCAAGGAAATTTTTTTTCTTAATTTTCTTTGGAATTTTACAAGAGCGCAGCTTCAGACGGCACCTGATTCCGAGGCCCGGTGTGCCCGGAATCAATTTCCGAAGTTTGGCTCGGGTACGTTCAGTGAACGGGCGAGCGGGTTTTTCTATCTTTTGAACCGGTGCCCGGAATCGAATTCTGAGGGCACCGATGAAATCGCAGCGCCGGTTTTTGCTTAGAAACGCCTCTTCCGGAGTTGCGTTTGCTCAGGTGTGGTTTTTTAAATTTTACGGCTTTAAGTCAGAAATAAAATAAAGTTTGTGCGACAACTTTATTTTATTTCACTTAAGCTGCTTGGAAGCCACTTGAAGTCACTTAAAGACGGCTTGAACTGAGTTGAACTGGATAGGATGCTATCCAGAAATATCCTACCCCTTGGTAGGATATTTGTGCGGTGGGACCCGCACGAGCCCCGCCGTTTCTTTCGCTAAGTAACGCACCCGCGAAAACCCGTCAAAGTAACTGAAAAGTCAACCGACGCGTTTTCTTTAATTCTTAACAGACCATTTAATTGGGCGGTTTATTTCGTGAATTAAATGGACTGTTTCTTCGTGAATTAAATGGGTCGTTTCTTTCGTTGAATTAATTCAACGAATTGATGGATCGTTTCTTAACCGGTTTCGTGTTGGCATGTTTATAAAATAAGACCAACCCAAAAATCCTTGGAAAGGATTTGAAAGAATCTTCGTTCCTCCACCCTCTCCGCGAAGAACGCGAAGAACGCGAAGAACGCGAAGAACGCGAAGAACGCGAAGAACGCGAAGAACGCCGGCGACCGGAATTCGACGACGCACACCAAGATCTGCGACGTCGACGAGATCTACCCGCGACGTTCTTCGGCGACGTCTTTCTTCCGCGGCCGATCCTCGTTCGGCAACAAAGGTGAGAATCGGATCTTTTCTTCTCCCTTTTTAATTTCAATATCAACGGATTTAAACTAATTAAATCCGTTGATCTTGATCCGGAGATTGGCGACGCGACGAGCGATTCCGCGACGACGCGACAATCTCTTTCTTCCGCGACGAGCGATTCCGCGACGACCCCTCGTCCGACGACGACAGCTGCGAGGTAAGGGATGTTGGAAATTCTTTTTAAAATCCCGTGTTTATTCTTTTGAAATATAGAACCCGATCACGAAACAATTTTAATTTATTTAAAATTGTTGATTGGTTTCTTTCCTGTTTCTCCCGTTGATTATGACTAACGCGGAGGGTGCGGGTCTAACGAACAAGACCCGGCAACCCTCCGTCGATCTTCCTTTGTGTGCGGATTTGGCGAGCGACGGCAAAAGCGCGACGCAAGGGCCATATGTTGATTCCGCAGTGGAGGACGCATCCCGGGAGGAACAACGGCGCAGACGGGAGGCAAATCGGGCCACCGGAGCATCTCCGGCGGCCCGCGGAAGGAGGCGGCGGCGCGGGTCGCCGGCGCGGCGGCGCCGGCGACCGGGGGCGGCGGCGCCCGGCGCGCCGCCGGAGGAACCCGCCGCGGCTCGGCCGCGGCGGCGGCGAACCAGCGGACCCGCGGTCCGCGGGTCCGGTCCACACGGTCGGGACGCGGCAAGGCGCCGCGTCCGCTGACCACCCGCGCGGCCCGCACGCGGGCCGCGGCTCCCTCGACCGCGGGCTGCGCCCGCGGCCTTCCACCCGCGCGGCTGGCCAAGCCGCGCCGGCCGAGCCGGCCGGTCCGGTCGGCCGGGCCGCGCCCAGGCCGGACCGGACCCGGCCGAGCCGGTTCGGGCCGGGTCGGGCCGACCCGGTTCGGGCCGACCCGGTTCGGCCGACCCCAGGGGGGGTTCGGGCCGGGTCGCCCCGGGCCCAGTACCCCCGTTTCGGGCCCTCTACGGTCTTTCGCCCATATCTTGGGCCTGGGACCTCCGATTGACGAACCGTCAGCGGCTACGCGATCCTTGGATCAAGACGGTCGTTTCGGTATATTATACTCAAGGTTTCGGAAGACTTTGGGTTCGGCCGGGTTGGTTCGTACACGAAGCCAACCGGGCCCTCGGAGCGGAAACGCTCATAACTTGGGCTACGGACGTCCGAACGACGTACCGTCAGCTGTGGTAGTTTCCTCTAAGTGAGACGGAACTTTTGGCATACTCCGCCCGAGGATCGGATACAGGCGGAGTACGGTCGGGTTGGTTTTGCCCTAAAAACCAACCGGGCCCCTGGGACGAAAATGCCAATAACTCTCAGACCGGGCGTCCGATTGACGCGCCGTCTGTCGCGTTGAGATCCTGTTGTCGATACGGAACTTTTGGATACATCAACTTCGGACTACGTGTCAGTTGATGTATCAGCCCCTCGGCTCGTGGAGCGGACCCTCCTAAACGAGCTCGCTACGTGCGGGAACCCTAGCGCTGGCTGTGACCTCGACGACAGAGCAGAGATCCTCCGTGGACTGCGACGACGGCAGAGCAGAGATCCTCCGTGGACTGCGACGACGACAGAGCAGAGATCCTCCGTGGACTGCGACGACGGCAGAGCAGAGATCCTTCGTGGACTGCGGCGACGACTGTGCAGAGATCCTCAGTGGACTGCGTCGACTACTGCACTCAGCGATCCTACGTGGAAGAGTGCTACCGAACCTGTGTGAGCTGAATCTTCTTTTTACCTTGAGCGGTGGAGCGCTTGGGTGTAGCGGCGGACCCGTGGTACTTGACAGTGGTAGTGCGCTTGGATGCAGCAGCAGACCCTTGGCGGTGGAGCGCTTGGTTGTAGCGGCGGACCCGCGATACTCTACGGAGTGTGTGCGCTTGGTTGTAGCGACAGACCCGCGACGGTGGAGACGTGCGTGCGGAGTACGGAGACCGTGTAGATGACTGAGACCTGACGACTGCTTGACCGACTCGACTTGGAGTGAGTCGACTAGCCCAGTGGACGGAGCGCCCAGTAGTTGGCAGCAGACCCACGGCGGACGGAGCGCCTGGTAGTTGGCGGCAGACCCGCGGTACTCGACAGGAGGAGTACCTCAGTAGGCTATCTGGGTGAGCGCCCGGTATTTGGCAGCAGACCCTCAGCGGACGGAGCGCCCGGTAGTTGGCAGCAGACCCGCGGTACTCGACAGGAGGAGTACTTCAGCAGTCTTAGGTTAGTGAGCAGTACCTCGGAGTCGTGACAGGACCACTGTACACTTCAGAGATGGGGCTCTTCAACACTTACGGTTTCGATAATGAAAATCCTGGTTGAGCTGAATCTTATGTTACTCTCCTTCGTGGATTGTGTTGAACTATCCTTTGTGGATTTACTGTTTACTCTCCTTTGTGGATTGTGTTGAACTACCCTTTGTGGATTTACTATTTACTCTCCTTTGTGGATTGTGTTGAACTATCCTTTGTGGATTTACTGTTTACTCTCCTTTGTGGATTGTGTTGAACTATCCTTTGTGGATTTACTGTTTACTCTCCTTTGTGGATTGTGTTGAACTACCCTTTGTGGATTTACTATTTACTCTCCTTTGTGGATTGTGTTGAACTATCCTTTGTGGATTTACTGTTTACTCTCCTTTGTGGATTGTGTTGAACTATCCTTTGTGGATTTACTGTTTACTCTCCTTGTGGATTTGAGTCTTGCTTTCCTTTGTGGATTGAGTTGTTCTTGAGCTCGTGAGCAGAGCTAGAATTGGGGACTTAGGTATATGTATGGGCATATACCTAAGTCGGGTCAGATGTCACTTCGTGATTGCATCTTTCTTTTGTGCTATATCCTTTGTGGATTTCGGGAGACCTTCGGGGGTCTCGGGGTCCTTACTGAGTAGTTGTACTCACCCCTGCACGGGCTATGCCCGCACCTTGTTGTGTTGGTTGCAGACGACGGACAGCGCTGATCACGGTTGGGGCGTGGAGCAGGACGGTACCTGGAGGTGGACCACTGGTCGGGACGTACTCGGAGCGGACGTGGGACCCGAGGAGCCTGGAGGCTATCTGTACCCACCCTTCAGGTGGGATTGCCAGTGGACGACACGAGACCGCCGTCTTTTCTTCAGTTGTTGTACTTTACAGTTGGGCTTGTATTTCCGGCCCCCTTTCTTTTCTGCACTTTACTTTCCGCTTGCTGACTCTGTGTGGTTGTTACTTATAAAGGCAATGCCTTCCCTGTTTACTGGGATTTTACGCCTTGGTGCTAGTCGCCAGCCCCTGGCCTATGGAAGGCGGGCTTGGGGTAGTCACGGCACGGGCCCCGAGGACGGGTCGTGACAAATTGGTATCAGAGGTGGTCGGTTCTACCGCAGACTCTGATCGTCCTTTCTTTCTATGTGAAGCAATAGTGTTTAGTGTATTGAGTGTGGTTATCAGTTCAGGGAGCCCAGTGTTGGTGCGGCGGCCGACGTATCCGTACACCAGGACCCTGACTCCTGATTTCCGACTTAATGCATGAAAACATTGATTGCATGTGTGTTTCAAGTCTTCTCTGTGATTTCTTGTGTCAGCTCACCGGGTATACTGTTCTGACTGTGGTGCTCTTGTTCTCCTTTTCAGGATGGCCCCGCGACGATTGCCAGCTAGGGTTCCGAGTGTAGGGCGCGACGGCAGCCCACCGAGCGACGAGGCCTCGGTGCAGGGCCCTTTGCCAGCGGTGGCACCGGCGGTAGCCTTACCCGCCGAGCCACCGATGCTTCCAGTACCAGACGCCGACGATGCACGTCGCCTCAGGGCACTGCACGAGTTTCAGGGCCAGCGACCGCCCAGGTTTCGCGGTGAGGCGGACCCCCAGGCCGCCGAGGACTGGCTAGAGGCGGTGGTACGGATCTTCAGGCTAGTGAGGACACCAGCGGATCTCATGGTGATTCTCGCAGCGAGCCTCCTGCAGGCGGCGGCAGGACGATGGTGGAGCCTGATGCTCCAGGTTCACGATGAGGCATCCTTGCTCTGGGCGGACTTCGAGAGCCTCTTCCGCTCTGAGTTCGTCCCGGCCACCCTCCGAGCGGTGCGCATCCAGGAGCTTCTCCAGCTGCGCCAGGGCAGCATGACGGTCGCTCAGTACGCGGCGAGGTTCACGGACCTATCTCGCTACTCGACCGACATGGTACGGGACCCCTTCTTCCGGGCCCGGACCTTCGAGCAGGGCTTGCGACAGGAGATTCGGGCGTCGCTGATCTCCCTCAGCATTCCGACCCAGGCGGGAGTGCTAGAGCGGGCCCTTCTGATCGAGAGCTTCCTTGCTGAGTCTACACCAGCACAGAGACCCACCGCAGGGCGGCACGTAGCGGAGTCTTCGGTGGCAGGTAGCCGACAGATGACTCAGGGTTCCAGGCAGACCAGACCTACCAGTGGCCGACTGCACGACTCAGGCTCAGTTGTGCGGGGAAGCCGGGGTGGAGTCAGAGCCAGGCGTGCCGAGGGTGGGCAGTGCTACTCCTGTGGCGGAATTGGTCACATGGCTCGTGACTGCCCGACCCGCCATGCGGGGGAGCAGCAAACGGTTGAGGAACCACCTAGGCAGAGGCAGAGGTTCGACCGTGGCGGTCTGCAGGGAGGAGACGGACGAGGTAGAGGAGCTGGCCGAGCAGCAGGTGGTGGACGACGCTTTGAGGCTCTACCACCACCACCACCAGGAGGTCCACCCCGACCGCAGGGGAGAGCTCAGCTTCAGGCAGTCGAGGCCTTCGATCATGGAGCCCTGGGAGCTGATGGACAGGAGCAGAACTAGTGGATACATCCTTTGTACTTCTGGTTCCTTGTTGCTTTTGTGTAGCGTCTTGTAATATGAGCTGCAATAATAAAAGATGCATACCTTTGTGATATTTTCGTTCCTGTCCTCTTTCGTGATGTTACTAGGAGATTCCAGTTTTGGCTGTTGACTTGACCCTCACTTGTGAGACATCTACTGGAGGAGACCCAGTTACCACGCACTGATGCCGACAGTGTGACTCAACCCTTGGAGGCGAGAGTAATAGTTGAATCTCTTAGTAGTAGCGTCGAGGCCTTACGACGTCATCCTTGGTATGGATTAGTATCATCCATGTTAGGATTGACTGTTTTAGGCAAAGAATGTGGTTCATCCAGGGGATGAGACCAGATTTCTCTTTTCGGCAAAGAAGAAATCTTGCAGCTCTTGTGGGACCTGTGATGGTCCGAGCCACGACAGAGAAGGTCCAGATCATCCAGGAGAGGATGAGGACAGCTCAGAGCCGGCAGAAGTCATATGCTGACAGGAGGCGGAGGCCACTGGAGTTCGAGGATGGCGACCACGTCTTTTTGCGTGTCTCACCTCGACGTGGTTTACGGAGATTTGGCCGAGGCGGCAAGTTGTCTCCACGCTTCATCGGGCCTTTCCAGGTCCTCAGCAGGATAGGAGGGGTGGCTTATCGCCTGGCTCTACCACCTCAGTTGCACCGGGTGCACGACGTCTTCCACGTGTCTCAGCTGAGGAGATACGTGCACGACCCGACGCACATCATCAACTTTGGGGAGCTGGACGTGGAAGATGGGGCGACTTTTGCGGAGGTCCCAGTGGAGATCGAGGATCGACAGGAGCGGGTCCTACGTGGGCGGTCGATTCCTCTTGTGCGCATCAGATGGCAGCACGGGAACCTCCAGGAGAGCACTTGGGAGCGGGAGGCTCAGATGCGTGCTCAGTACCCCCATTTGTTCCCCTAGTTTTTGATGTATCTTTACGGGGACGTAAAGCCCTGAGGTGGGAGTAATGTAAAGACCCGCAAATTTCAAGGAAATTTTTTTTCTTAATTTTCTTTGGAATTTTACAAGAGCGCAGCTTCAGACGGCACCTGATTCCGAGGCCCGGTGTGCCCGGAATCAATTTCCGAAGTTTGGCTCGGGTACGTTCAGTGAACGGGCGAGCGGGTTTTTCTATCTTTTGAACCGGTGCCCGGAATCGAATTCTGAGGGCACCGATGAAATCGCAGCGCCGGTTTTTGCTTAGAAACGCCTCTTCCGGAGTTGCGTTTGCTCAGGTGTGGTTTTTAAATTTTACGGCTTTAAGTCAGAAATAAAATAAAGTTTGTGCGACAACTTTATTTTATTTCACTTAAGCTGCTTGGAAGCCACTTGAAGTCACTTAAAGACGGCTTGAACTGAGTTGAACTGGATAGGATGCTATCCAGAAATATCCTACCCCTTGGTAGGATATTTGTGCGGTGGGACCCGCACGAGCCCCGCCGTTTCTTTCGCTAAGTAACGCACCCGCGAAAACCCGTCAAAGTAACTGAAAAGTCAACCGACGCGTTTTCTTTAATTCTTAACAGACCATTTAATTGGGCGGTTTATTTCGTGAATTAAATGGACTGTTTCTTCGTGAATTAAATGGGTCGTTTCTTTCGTTGAATTAATTCAACGAATTGATGGATCGTTTCTTAACCGGTTTCGTGTTGGCATGTTTATAAAATAAGACCAACCCAAAAATCCTTGGAAAGGATTTGAAAGAATCTTCGTTCCTCCACCCTCTCCGCGAAGAACGCGAAGAACGCGAAGAACGCGAAGAACGCGAAGAACGCGAAGAACGCGAAGAACGCCGGCGACCGGAATTCGACGACGCACACCAAGATCTGCGACGTCGACGAGATCTACCCGCGACGTTCTTCGGCGACGTCTTTCTTCCGCGGCCGATCCTCGTTCGGCAACAAAGGTGAGAATCGGATCTTTTCTTCTCCCTTTTTAATTTCAATATCAACGGATTTAAACTAATTAAATCCGTTGATCTTGATCCGGAGATTGGCGACGCGACGAGCGATTCCGCGACGACGCGACAATCTCTTTCTTCCGCGACGAGCGATTCCGCGACGACCCCTCGTCCGACGACGACAGCTGCGAGGTAAGGGATGTTGGAAATTCTTTTTAAAATCCCGTGTTTATTCTTTTGAAATATAGAACCCGATCACGAAACAATTTTAATTTATTTAAAATTGTTGATTGGTTTCTTTCCTGTTTCTCCCGTTGATTATGACTAACGCGGAGGGTGCGGGTCTAACGAACAAGACCCGGCAACCCTCCGTCGATCTTCCTTTGTGTGCGGATTTGGCGAGCGACGGCAAAAGCGCGACGCAAGGGCCATATGTTGATTCCGCAGTGGAGGACGCATCCCGGGAGGAACAACGGCGCAGACGGGAGGCAAATCGGGCCACCGGAGCATCTCCGGCGGCCCGCGGAAGGAGGCGGCGGCGCGGGTCGCCGGCGCGGCGGCGCCGGCGACCGGGGGCGGCGGCGCCCGGCGCGCCGCCGGAGGAACCCGCCGCGGCTCGGCCGCGGCGGCGGCGAACCAGCGGACCCGCGGTCCGCGGGTCCGGTCCACACGGTCGGGACGCGGCAAGGCGCCGCGTCCGCTGACCACCCGCGCGGCCCGCACGCGGGCCGCGGCTCCCTCGACCGCGGGCTGCGCCCGCGGCCTTCCACCCGCGCGGCTGGCCAAGCCGCGCCGGCCGAGCCGGCCGGTCCGGTCGGCCGGGCCGCGCCCAGGCCGGACCGGACCCGGCCGAGCCGGTTCGGGCCGGGTCGGGCCGACCCGGTTCGGGCCGACCCGGTTCGGCCGACCCCAGGGGGGGTTCGGGCCGGGTCGCCCCGGGCCCAGTACCCCCGTTTCGGGCCCTCTACGGTCTTTCGCCCATATCTTGGGCCTGGGACCTCCGATTGACGAACCGTCAGCGGCTACGCGATCCTTGGATCAAGACGGTCGTTTCGGTATATTATACTCAAGGTTTCGGAAGACTTTGGGTTCGGCCGGGTTGGTTCGTACACGAAGCCAACCGGGCCCTCGGAGCGGAAACGCTCATAACTTGGGCTACGGACGTCCGAACGACGTACCGTCAGCTGTGGTAGTTTCCTCTAAGTGAGACGGAACTTTTGGCATACTCCGCCCGAGGATCGGATACAGGCGGAGTACGGTCGGGTTGGTTTTGCCCTAAAAACCAACCGGGCCCCTGGGACGAAAATGCCAATAACTCTCAGACCGGGCGTCCGATTGACGCGCCGTCTGTCGCGTTGAGATCCTGTTGTCGATACGGAACTTTTGGATACATCAACTTCGGACTACGTGTCAGTTGATGTATCAGCCCCTCGGCTCGTGGAGCGGACCCTCCTAAACGAGCTCGCTACGTGCGGGAACCCTAGCGCTGGCTGTGACCTCGACGACAGAGCAGAGATCCTCCGTGGACTGCGACGACGGCAGAGCAGAGATCCTCCGTGGACTGCGACGACGACAGAGCAGAGATCCTCCGTGGACTGCGACGACGGCAGAGCAGAGATCCTTCGTGGACTGCGGCGACGACTGTGCAGAGATCCTCAGTGGACTGCGTCGACTACTGCACTCAGCGATCCTACGTGGAAGAGTGCTACCGAACCTGTGTGAGCTGAATCTTCTTTTTACCTTGAGCGGTGGAGCGCTTGGGTGTAGCGGCGGACCCGTGGTACTTGACAGTGGTAGTGCGCTTGGATGCAGCAGCAGACCCTTGGCGGTGGAGCGCTTGGTTGTAGCGGCGGACCCGCGATACTCTACGGAGTGTGTGCGCTTGGTTGTAGCGACAGACCCGCGACGGTGGAGACGTGCGTGCGGAGTACGGAGACCGTGTAGATGACTGAGACCTGACGACTGCTTGACCGACTCGACTTGGAGTGAGTCGACTAGCCCAGTGGACGGAGCGCCCAGTAGTTGGCAGCAGACCCACGGCGGACGGAGCGCCTGGTAGTTGGCGGCAGACCCGCGGTACTCGACAGGAGGAGTACCTCAGTAGGCTATCTGGGTGAGCGCCCGGTATTTGGCAGCAGACCCTCAGCGGACGGAGCGCCCGGTAGTTGGCAGCAGACCCGCGGTACTCGACAGGAGGAGTACTTCAGCAGTCTTAGGTTAGTGAGCAGTACCTCGGAGTCGTGACAGGACCACTGTACACTTCAGAGATGGGGCTCTTCAACACTTACGGTTTCGATAATGAAAATCCTGGTTGAGCTGAATCTTATGTTACTCTCCTTCGTGGATTGTGTTGAACTATCCTTTGTGGATTTACTGTTTACTCTCCTTTGTGGATTGTGTTGAACTACCCTTTGTGGATTTACTATTTACTCTCCTTTGTGGATTGTGTTGAACTATCCTTTGTGGATTTACTGTTTACTCTCCTTTGTGGATTGTGTTGAACTATCCTTTGTGGATTTACTGTTTACTCTCCTTTGTGGATTGTGTTGAACTACCCTTTGTGGATTTACTATTTACTCTCCTTTGTGGATTGTGTTGAACTATCCTTTGTGGATTTACTGTTTACTCTCCTTTGTGGATTGTGTTGAACTATCCTTTGTGGATTTACTGTTTACTCTCCTTGTGGATTTGAGTCTTGCTTTCCTTTGTGGATTGAGTTGTTCTTGAGCTCGTGAGCAGAGCTAGAATTGGGGACTTAGGTATATGTATGGGCATATACCTAAGTCGGGTCAGATGTCACTTCGTGATTGCATCTTTCTTTTGTGCTATATCCTTTGTGGATTTCGGGAGACCTTCGGGGGTCTCGGGGTCCTTACTGAGTAGTTGTACTCACCCCTGCACGGGCTATGCCCGCACCTTGTTGTGTTGGTTGCAGACGACGGACAGCGCTGATCACGGTTGGGGCGTGGAGCAGGACGGTACCTGGAGGTGGACCACTGGTCGGGACGTACTCGGAGCGGACGTGGGACCCGAGGAGCCTGGAGGCTATCTGTACCCACCCTTCAGGTGGGATTGCCAGTGGACGACACGAGACCGCCGTCTTTTCTTCAGTTGTTGTACTTTACAGTTGGGCTTGTATTTCCGGCCCCCTTTCTTTTCTGCACTTTACTTTCCGCTTGCTGACTCTGTGTGGTTGTTACTTATAAAGGCAATGCCTTCCCTGTTTACTGGGATTTTACGCCTTGGTGCTAGTCGCCAGCCCCTGGCCTATGGAAGGCGGGCTTGGGGTAGTCACGGCACGGGCCCCGAGGACGGGTCGTGACACACTTATCCAATTGAAATAGGAAATGTTTTATGGTAATAATTATATCATTTTTACCCTTCATTACCCTGTTTACTTTTTACCGTGGTAAATAAAAGTAAAAAGTTACTATTTACAAAAAATTATTTTTATCTTATTGAACCACTATTTCTCCTTGATATTAATTGTGTCTCTCTAATTTTAGAAATTCCAATCACAAAAGCGGTAAAATTATGTTTTATGTAGATTTTCTAACTCTCCTTGGAGGTGGGTAAAAGACTTTGAAAAGATCAATAAAATTTTTATATGTCTAAAATAATTATAAAATGACTGCAATGAATTAAATTGAACATATATAGGTATTATGTATCAATTTTAATCTAAAATCAATTTAAATAAAATAAATAATAATTTATATAAAAAGTTGGTTTTTAAATAGTAACCCAATGTTTTCACTATTCATCAAAAATTGAAATTTTCAGAAAAATACCAAAAATTCACGCTATGATAATTTCGATATTCTAAATCCAAAAATGAAGTCCATTTTGAAAAGTAAAATTTAAAAATGTTGGTATTAATATTAATAATGTCTAGTTTATATAACATATCGTTGTTTAGTAATACCCTGTATTGTGTACAACATTCACTATCGTGGAAGGTCGCGATTGCATGTAATGAAAGACAAGTCAGGGATGCGTGTAGTGTAAGATCTTTTGGGTGTAGCCTACCACAAAAGACATCGATGAAAATAAAAAGAACACTTCCATAAAATATCAAGGTGTCACAAATTATCTCTTCATCTATGTCCAAATGGATTTTGGGAAACAGACATTAAGAAATAATTTTCTTATGTACACCAAATACATTATTTCAATTCTATCCTTTATCTTGCTGTTCTTAATCATTACCCACCACTAATAAGGCTATTAAGCTACATGATAATCAACCAGATACAACATATATATCTCAGAACATAATTTAATAAAAAAAAATAATCCATATTGAGTTAATACACTATTCCTAGGCAAGTGGATCAGAATATTAGACAACTGTGGCTATTGTCGCATAAAAAACTTGATAGTCAGTTTATAATTTATAGGAGAAGGATATAATTCATCATAATTCAAGTTATTGTTCATATCATGATAATTTTGAGAAAAAATAACAAAGAAAATTTTAAATCCACCTCTTAATGAAATGGGGGTGTCATTCTGGAAATCTCTACATTGTCCAATAGATGTGTTCTTGGCTTGGTTTTCCCTTGTTCTCTATGTTATCTAAAATAAATTTTTAACAACAGATAAATCAAAAAATCCTGAACAAATAAATTATAAATTATTTAAATTAATTCTAATTTAATATATTGTGGGATCAATATGTTTATCATTTATTTAAAACAAATATTATTGGGTGCTTACATTAACGTGGTCTCGTACTAAGGGTTTTGACTTATTTTTTCTAATCCTACTTATAATGTAATTTAAATCATTCTATGATACCAACATAGTAGACCCTTATTTTTCATATTTGACATTTACATCATTTTAATTATAAAAAATATTATATTATAAGATAGACATCATACAATGGTTTATTGTATTTGAAAAAATTGTACCAGATATAAAATTTACATAGTTAAATATAAACAATGATTAATTAATTATTCACTAGTTTCATAGTGTCCCTAATATACAACCTTTTTTTAGTAATTAGCTGAGGTTATACCTTGAATTATTGGTTTGGATAAATTCCAAGTAGGGCGATTGATAAGAACATGTGTCAGTATTACTTGGCTGAGCATAATCATAAACACAATCACATCGTCAATGAATCATCATAATTTTCATTAGAGGTAGATTTTTCTAATGGAATGGAATGTTGTAATTCTTCAATATGAAAAATCATGTCTCAAGGATCAAATACCTAATAATGTTGTGAATAAATCTTGCATCACGTTCACACAAAACAAATATGAATAATTATAACATCATCAAAGTTAACCAAGAAATAATCACGATCACACATATGTCATCTAATATCATGATATAAATCACATTATCCAATTAATTGGAATTCTATATAATTATGGGTGCACATGTCACATTATAAAATTTAAATTATCATTCATGCCACATAGAATGTGTAATGATCATTTCCATAAATTAACACCTATAAAAGAAATGGGATTCATGATATTTTCATATTGAATATATTATCGAATAAACATTTTGGTTGAAAAATATACAATGGGAATAACATACTTGTTATAAGAATCATTAATCTTTTGTGAATAAGAAACAATCTCAAAAGATGTAAAAGATGTATTTTGTCGGAAATATGATGTCTTTTGGAAAAATCTCTGCAGTTTTTACAAATTCATTTAGGAAGCATGTATATCCCAGAAAATGAAATGGAAGGATAATGAAATAATATTTATGGAACATTGAAGGTAATATAAACAAAAACATTTGGTATGAAAGAGTGATAACTCAATGAAATGTAGAGAGGTTTGAAAATCCTATAACATTATGTTTGAATGATTTCTTGACATTAAAATGATAGATAATCTATTTAGATTTATTAATTAAAAAAATCCATATCCACTTGTTCTTCTAGATGTCTTATTATTTTTTAATTAATTATTATTATGTCCATTTTGATGCGTTATGGGGTTCAATTCCATCATTATAAGAGTGTTCATTTTCTTGGTTTATCATGATAGGTTTGCATGTATTCATTTATGGAAGTAAATGTTAAATATGGATAAATGTCCAAAATTGAGGTTTCAATTCATTAATAAACAATAAAATGATTAATGGGTATTTTTTAAAATTTATTTATATGGTATAAAGATGAATAATTTGATATGTAATTAAGTATAATTGTTTAAATTATTTTTGGAAAATGTTTGTCATAAAAAAATTATATCGTTTTATTCATTAATATTATGTATTTATGTTAGTTATATAACATTATAATGGTCATTAAAAACATTTTCAATATATTATGACCATTATATCAGTGTTATGACCATACTTTAAGTAAATCATGGAATATAAAATCATGTCATCCTCGAAGGTGATAAATCAACACCTCAAAGAAGGCATTTTAATTTTTACATTAAAATGTATATGAAGAGAATGATGATAATAGATTTTTTCATTTAAAAATGAAATTTATAGTATATATATGATAATGGAGTTTACATGTCACTTGTATAATGATGATGAAAAGAGAAAAATAAATGTAACGAAATTAAATAGAAATTTGAAGAAATTCCAGACGATTTTACCACATGAACTATTATACATGAAAACCATTTTAGGATGATTGGTTTTTTTTCTTTTGATTAAAATACATGATATCTGACCAATGAATGAATCTTGATAAAAATATTGAGATGTCATTGGGAATGATTCAGGGAGTCAAAGGTGTGAGGATAAGAGGTGGTGTGTGGTTGTATTATATTCGAAAGGGGGTATTTATTGTAATATTCATTATATTACAATTTTGTATCATAAATATGAATAATTTGAAATGTTCCACATAACATATTGAAATAATCAATTATTTTTCATGATTATAGTATTATATCATCCATACATTATCTGGGACTCAATATGTCTCTTATTTGTTAAATACAATAAATTATTTTATTTCACTATACAAAAAATTGAATTATTTTTTAAAATTCTAAAATTTCACCCTAACAATATTTTTACATATATAATTCTACAATTAACATTTTATAATGAAAATAATTTTCAATATTTTCTAAATTTAATTTTAAATTTAAATTATCATTATTCAAAAAAATATTCATATTGAAACGAAAATTGATTTTATCACAGTTTGTAAAAATACTCATGATCTAAAAAAATAATATTATGATAATAATAAAACAAAATGATAGTTTATAAAGAAATGTTATGAAAATAATGTTTCTTTTAAATATTTAGATTAATTATAAAATTTTAAATAAACTTTTTGTCTTCACGAAAATACCAACACTTAATTTGTCATTTCTAAAATATTAATTTAATTATACCATTAAACACGTATGTCATATTCTTAATAATAAGATACCCAACTTCCCCTAACACTTTTGTATGTGAGATTACAATTCTATTGGATGATTTAATATACTTTATTTTTTAAATTACTATTTCAAATGTGATGTTTTTAGTCCATTAGTAATGGTTCATTAATTTACATAAATACATATTAATTTTCTCACTCATTTTTTATAATGATTCTATTATTTTTATAAAATTTAATTATCTGTGGCTTATACAATATATGATAATTATAAAAAGTGACATTCCATTGATAATATTTTTGAACATTTAGTTCAAGAACTGATATAAATAATTCACTATGTATAGAATATACTATGATCATGCTATACATTGTTCTGAAAAAATATTTGTAGATGAACAACAACAATGATGGGGCAGAATTTTAGATAACCCCAAAATGATGTTATATAGATGATTGATTAATAATAAATCAGGTATTTTTATGTCAGTCAAAATATAAAATATCATTCACTTTAATATCTACCATTTACATTTTTTCCAAATATTTATAAACATTATATAGTGAGGATGTGGTGGATAATGTCAATCAACCTAACCATGAAACCGTTTAAAATATAAAACATCCCAAGTGAGACCCCACAATATTGTGATAAATAAGTTGTATGTTAATGATTATTGTTATATACAATAATTTTTTTATTGTGGTTTATAGATATTGGTCAGAATAATTAATCAAAAAATAAAATAATCCAAGTCAATATAGAGATATGTGGTGTATTATCCAATATTGATAGTTAAAATATCTATTATATGTAATGGTATGAGGAGATTATAACCTATTTTATTATTATAGAGAAATAAAACACGGAGTGAAATAAGGAATGCGAGGACCTTCTGAATAAGAATACTAAAAGAGGTGATAGGTATTATGGGAATGACATTCAAAATAACATTCATAATATTGTATTCACCACTAAATTAAAAGAAATTTACATAATCTAATACTTTTCTATGGTAGAATATTTCATTTAATTTGAGGATTTTTAATGATATTACACAGAATACTATAATAATTTTACAGTTGATGTATTCTGTAACTTTTATTAATTCATTATATCTAAAGGGATTATGGATTAATACCATTATATTATAATGAAATTCAATTCCTACAGGTAAAAAACATTAGATCATGTAACATTATTCTATATTTGATCATGAATACTTTTACAATAGAAAATTAAAATTGTATAAACCATTATTGTGCACCCGGTTCCTTATATCTTATAATCCTTGAGATATAAGTGAATGAATCTGAATTTCTAATATGTGGAATGATAAAGTCCCTTTCCTATAGGGTTTATGGCTATCTACATTGGACATAGTGATAAATCCATTCACATTGAATCGCAGAAAGGTTTCTTTTTTAATCAAACAATTTTAATGGAAATGGGAGAAACCTGAGTTCTACCAAAAAGAATAGAGCAGAGTCATGCAAGTACAAATTAAGCCTACTACAACTGGACACCTTGAAAATTTTCCAAGTGATATTGTTTACCTAGTTGTATATTTTATCCATTAGAAGATAAATCCATTCACATTGGTTATATAAAAACACTTACAATTCAAATTGGAATGCCCATTTATATCATATAAAATTTTAGATGGTTTTTATGGTGTGAAGTTCAAAATCCATGGAACATAGAAGAATGACTCTTAATGTTGTGATAATATTATTGGGACCATCTATATTAACCTATTGATTAATGGATGAGTTTCTATTTGGTTAAAATTCGTACTAGATATACTGAAAAATGGGAAATTATTTTCTATTATAATTTCAATGATCATTAGGGAGATCAGGTATATATATTTGTTTATTTGTCTTTTATTGTAATTTGAATAATACATTTTCAATTATCTATTTTAATTAATATCATTTTAATTCCAATAGATTTTATTGCATGGTAATAATATGGTTCACATTTTCATAGATCTCCATGTAATTGTTTTTAGATGTAATGGGTTTTATGTTTGTTAACAATGAAAATTTAATATCATGCCATTTTAACTATAGATACATTTAAATTGAGTTTGTAGTGATTGAAAATATGGTTTTTGGATATAATTATTACACCTCTTAGATAGAAGTTTCTCCATTACTTCTATGAGAATCCTGAAAAACACCCACAATGAATTAGGTCACAATTCTATGGATGTTTAATTTATGAGGTGAATGAAAGTTGTTTTATATATGGGTTCATAAAAAATTAAATGGTGTAAATATTATGATATATATCATTTGTGATGATTGGGAATATTTATATTTAATGGTGGTTATTAAAACATGAATATATATGTTTTGACTAACCCATTATAAAAATGATTGCCTCACACGGAATTGAATTGTGTTTAATTCAACAGAGTCTTGAGTATGGTTGATATTTTCCACACCACATTTCATTAGTAAAATATAAAATCTGTTTTGGAAAAATAACACATATATAAAACCACTAATAATTTCCCAGAAAAATTAATTATTTTATTTGTGGTATTATAATTATTTAAATATAAGGAAATTATATATTAAATTATTATGTGTTATTGAAGACTCTATTTGAAAAATAATTAGGGTCTATTTTATCTTTAAAATGTAGTATTAAGTACTAATGATGTATGATAAGATGGAGATACTTGAATCTAATTCAATAATATCTGGATCAACTCTAACTGCATATTTGACTGAAATGATATCAAACAACAAAATATTAGGATATTGAAGGTGGATGTTTTAGAGATTAATTATTTATGTAGAAGAGGTCCAAAATATGGGGAATTGTTATATTGATAGAGTAGATGAACTGAAGCACATTAAATTTAAATATATGTTTTCCCACAAATGTAATTTATGCTATACTAAACAAATAATCCATGAAATAGAAAAAAGGATAGGTTTGGACTTCGATATCAATCTTGTAATATGGGTATCAATCCATATAACACACTAGAATGTGGAATGGTTAAAATGAGAAAAAAATAGATGGAAATACCTAATGAAATGATCAAAAGAAATATTTTGTCTTGATTCCTTTTTTTGAATTATATATACAGCTATGAATATGGTTTCAAAGACATTGCTCATAGAGTTTAATTATATATATTATGAATGAAAAAAATTTATTTTTTTGGTCACTTAAAAAAATCATAATTGGAGAATCTTCTTCCATATAATAGAAATAATAAAGAAAAATCTTTAATTAAATTAATTGTTAATGCTACATATGAAACCATAGTATAACATTGAAATAATTTATGTTCCTTATTTTTAATCCAATATGTGTTTTTTGGTCATTCATGAAATATAAGTATTTTCTATTTTTCCATCATGAATATATAAATAATGGGATAGTTGGGATTAATGTCAAAAAAATTTGAAAAAATTAATAAGTTATTTAGATCTCATATAACAAGGAAAATTGAGGTCTCATCTTCTAAATAAGATATAACATTATAATAATGGAAAATAACAAACTAAAACTATATAGACCACATAAATCATTTTCATTTAAGAAAATATTGATTAGTAATGTAATACAATATTCCATTAATTCATAAAATATTTGAATATGGTACCAAGGTGAAACATTATATTAAAAACTGAATGCAACCCATTATTTGTAATCTTGATGGGGGAGAACCTAGTCGACCAATTTCCACTCAATATATTCGTTAATGAATTTGTTGAGTAATTCATATGGATATAAATTAAATAATAATAAAAATGGTAGAACATAATTAACACAATGATTATGGGATCTAGATAATATAAAAAGAAGTGAAACTCCCAATATAGATTATCGTTGACCATTTATTTCATATATAGGGTCTACTACGACATCATCAATGTCATGTAAAGTAAATTTTAAAGAAATTTTTTTTTTCAATAATTCATCTTATCTTGTTTTATATAATAATAGTCCAGGTTGCGAACCCTATATGGATGGTTTCCAGTTGGATTCTTGTGTAGCTTCAATATTTTAGTCCCATTTTCTATGAAATGTTATGGGGATACAAATTGTTGAATACATAATTTTTAAACATGAAAGAAAAGGAGGATAATGCAGTTTTTTTAAAAAAAATTATACTATAAAATCATTCTATTTTCACATAATTGGGGTGTATTAACATTGTAATGGAAACAAATATCTATTAAGCGTATTTTTACCTCAATGACATGTGAGAGGAGGTTACATAATGAATGGGTACTGAAAATCAATAAAAAATAGCTTATATATAGTGGAAGAGTTCACTAAAAATGAATGAAAATACCTCGGTACTAGGAAATGGTTTCGTATAAGAGAAAAATAAATAATTGTATATTCATTAACATATTAATTTATTAATATTATATTGTTTTTAGATTCTAAAGAATATTAATATATCTATATATATACATTTAGTTCATATTGTTGACATTGAAACAAATACATTTGAACAAAATATGGTAGGGATGTTTATTAGTAAATTTAAAATCATATATGGATGATGGAATGCTGTATCAGTTAACATAATACAACTATGAAAATATTCTATATGGTTTTGTGAAAAAATAAATTTTACATTTTTCTAATAGTTTAGATTACTATAGAACAGATGTCATATGTGAATTTTTAATTCTTAAAATATACACATGGTTTTAATTCAGATGAATCTCATGTTGAATTCCCCTTATCTATGATGTTTTATTTATTTCAATGAAGATGTGCGAATTGGACAAAATTTTATGCAATGAATTTTTTTGAGTCGATTCTTGGATGATATTTCATATCCTCCATATAAATAATGTTATGTGAATGTACACCATTGGGGTAAACATTAGGAACAAAAAACGTATTCTCCCATTCAGGCAGTCACGTTTTTTCCATTATATACCATTAGTTTTATTTATTACATCACCATGTCACCATGGAGGAAGAATAAATGTAAAACCTTATTGTTTATTTCATGGAAATCTATGTTTTTATGGAACTCAAGATTGATATATACATATATATAATTATTATTGTCATATTATGGAATGGATAAATATCCTAGATTGCATGTTTTCCTTGTTAAATTATCATATATTCCTATTTAAAGAAATAGAAATTTAAAATCAATGAGTTTTATGGGTACTTGTAAGTATTCTATTTAATAACTAGTTTCCATAAGAGATATATAATTAAACATATAATATTATAATAAGGGAATGGAGATATTTTTAAATAATCTATAGTAATTTTGGCAAACATGCATCTTTATAACTATGTAATCAAAATTGATGAATTCCACAATCATCTTTCATTTGATTAATACTCATAGGATGTGCAATGGGATTTAATTTATTATTATACATATAATATGATAATTTTATTAGATTATATTATAATAAGATTATAAAAAATAATTGATTAATGTATTCCAAATAGTTGAATGTTGGGAGATTTCAAAAAAATCAAACATTAATAGAGTCTTAACCACTTTTATGTTTATAGAATCATCCCAAATTAAAATGATTAATGTATCATTAAGCATGATCCTGAAATATATTACTAATAACCTCATTTATGGTACCGTGATATAAATTACTTATATGGTTAAGGTAAACATGTTATGTTGGACATTAGAAGCACCGTTTTAAGATGTATGAATTTTAAATGATTCCATCTTGATAGGTAATTATTAATAAAGTATAAATAGTTCAAAACCATGGGGTTATAGATGTATCCTACACATTGGATTTGGTGGGTGGGAATAAATATTTATCATTGTAATGAACATGTTTTAATATGGAACACATCCAAGAACATGACTGTTTACACTACAAAAATGTAATATATAATGTTTCAATAATAATTTATCTATAAAAGAGATGTTCATTATTGTGGCAGTAAAATTGGATACAATTCATTATATTTTCCATTATTTTATCTTCTCAAATTGGGGGGTGGGATAAATGTTTTTATAATGATATATGATAAAATTATTCATCTCTTTATACTATTCTACTTTCATTTTGTTATATAAATGAAACCCTTATAGATAGAGAACAACGATTTAATTCACCTATTTCAAATAATCTTCAACAGAGTCATGGGATGTTTACAACAAAACCATAACCAAACTATATTTCATTATTTATCAGATATATTTATATGAAAATATATTTCATCATATGGATATCTAACTTGGTTTCATGATTAGATAAATAAATAAATTATTATTATTATAAACCAAGATCCTTATTTAAATCATCACAGAGTTCACTTAACTCCCATAGGACTTGTAAAAAATCATAGGATACCTTGGGGGATTGAAATAATTTAATGGATGATTATAAGGACAAATAAAATAAAAAAAATAAAAAAACAATTATAACATAATATTTAAGAAAATGATAAGATATCATTATAAGGCCATGTCATAAACATTACATAATATTTAGTTATTTCAATAATACTCATTGAAAATCGTTTCAGGTTTAGAGTTTTATAGAATTAGATCATAAATCATGCATTACATTCCACATTTCAACAAGATGGATACATAAAAGACAGTATTAATTTTTCCCATAAAAGGAGACATATTTAAAATTAAGCATGGAATCATTCATGATACTTCCTAAAAAATATCATCACATCATGTAACTTTTCCTTGACCTTTGAAAAACATTTCGAAAACATGGGATGAGCATGAAAAGCTCAGTAAATGGTATAAAAATATGGAAAGAAAACCATAGTACATGTATACATAAGAGTCATTGAAAACATAGTTTACCCATAAACATAAGAACATTATCATACCTCATGAAATCATAAGGATTATGAATAACTCATAGAAAACATAAGTCATAATGGTAACTTGAGGCATTCATAACATTCTTATGCAGGGATTAACACACATGGTTATGTTTGTAATAACCATCACAGTATATTCCCTAAATCTATTCGGAGAAACCATAGTGATTAACTCATTCATGTTATCCAATGCATTGGAGAGCTATATCGAGCACACATGCCATTAGTTTATCGAGGAACCACCCATCTTCATAAACAATTCCCATGAACCATAACAAAATCATTTCACATAAAACATTCATAATGGAAACATAATATTTCAACATTTCAACTAAAAGATATCAATACAACACATTGACATAATTAATAAAATTTCAAAACCATTTTCAATAAAATAAAATTAAAACATGGTATTTATTTTTTTATTTAAAAAAATGTAATGTCTTGTAGAGGAAGCCGAAACTCAAATAATGGCCACGACGGCGGAGAAGTCATTGTTGCGACAAACGTAAGACAAAAACATTCCCTTTTGATGTTTAGTAAAATGCTTCATATAAAAATATTACTTTTGAATAAAAGTAAAATTAAAAGGGGTTTATACACCATATAAATGGAAGTTGGGTACAAAAACAAAATATGCCTCAATGAAAGGAGATTGAGACGAAGTCCCATACCTCATGTCCGAATTGACTCGATCATTCTTTATTCTTGTGAATAATAAAATTGAGTTAATTTACACTTCTATAAGAACATTTTTCAAGATAATTATTCCTTTTATATCACTTATTACCATTTTATGAACATTATGGAATTATTTATGTTAATAACGGTCTTTTTGTCGATCTTTGGTACTTGAGTCAAATATAAACTTATAATAATTACAAGTTGTTCATGTGGTAAAATATCCATTATATCTAGAATTATATTCATGATTTATATATCATTTATATTATATATATTCACTATATAAATACATTTCTAATATTTCATAACATTTAGAGATAATAAATGAAATGCACCATTCAGGGAGATGGTAAGCCGTACATACGCATGAACACTACTTTCAATTATATTTCAGATTTAATGCAGTGAAATCATAAATATATAATTATATATTATAATTCTAGTATAATATCATATATAATATCATTTACTCCATCCTTTATACATATCACATATTGCATTAACAAATCAATGCACTCTGAGGGGGCGATAGTCCGTACTTCCTAAAATGAAGATATTGTGTTTACACATAATGGAAACCATAAGGTATGCCATAAATGAAAAATAAAGAATAATAAGGAAAACATAGATATAATATATATTATATATAAATAGAGTTACATCTTAATGGCCACCAATAATGGTGTTAAATGAATATTGAACAATCATCATTTCGTGAGACAGAAATTCGCCAACAAAAAAAACAATATGTTCTATAACCATTAGATGAGGGTGTGTGAATGTTTAAATAAAATACATCTCAAAAAATATTATTATATTTTAGATAATTATTTCCTTACAAAATAATGAAATAAAAATAGTTTAGGGTGTTGAAGAAGAAAAAGTCAACAAAAGAACACAAGTGAAGACATTACCTTTAAATTGGGTAACTCCCCTTGGTTTGAACCAAAAGGGATTCTTGAAGATATTTCAACCTAATTTAAGGCTTATAGGATGAATATAGGGATGTGGAGAGATAAAATGATCAGATCATTTCTGATCCAAGGCTTTTAGAGGTTTGGGTAATGTGGTAGAGGTGGGTGCCTTTTAGAAGAGGGTGGAAGGACACACTGGGAATGTTAAGAAATGTTACTTTATTATATAATGAGTTTTGGATTTTAAAGGTACCAAAATAATATATTTCAAGTATAAGGTGATAAGGGTTCAAAATACACCCATCCAATAGATATTTGACATGTTTATGTCTTAGATTTTACATTATCATTTCATTTTATTTAAATCGTTAATTAATGAGGTAATCGCTTCATCGTCAGGGTGTCATAAATAAATTAATTTATTTAATGAAATAAATAATAGGAAAAATACTATGATGTAGGAAATTTATTTATATTTACATTGACTATTTATAGTCTAATATATCATTAATTTAGACAAAATTAAAATTGTTTTACTTAGGGGTTACATACTTTGTTATAATTGACCATCTTTAAAAATAAAAAGATAAAAAGTCAATATCACACAAAAGTGATTCCATGGGGTCCCAAAAATTGGCACAAGGCATCCCAAGTTCGTCCATGAAACAAAAAGTAGCATTAGGACACATTTTTGTGTCATTTTATATTATTATGTTATTATTTTATTACCCTTAACTACCCAATTACTATTTAATCATGATAATTAAATATAATTACAGTCGTTACTATTCATAATGTCCAAAAACAAAAGAGTATTAATTAAATAATTTCGACCTTATGATTAAAAATATTGAATCTATTTTACCAAATTCAAAAAATAGAAAATTAAAATATTAATTTAAAAATAATTCCCATTGTCAAAACAAATAGCAGTTTTTTTTGAAAAAATATCTATCAAATGTTTGAAAATTGTTTATGTCCAATTTCAAAGTGAAATTAATTACAATGACAAACATTGGATTAAATGGTAAAAATATATTCTATTTACAGTTTATAAACAATTAAAAATATAATCCATCCATATAATTAAATTATATTAAAAAGATGTTTTGAAGTAAAAAGCATTATTTTTCACTATTCATTAAAAAATAAACATTGTCAGAATAATATCAAAAATTTGTCCAAAACAAATTTAAATGTCTCAATTCTAAAGAATAAGTTTATTTTGAAAAATATATCTTAAAAAATTTTCAAAATATAGAATTAAAAATGGTTTTCCATCAAAAGGCTCTAAAACAATCTTTTAAAAATATTAGAGAATTCAATGGTTAAGATTGGATTTATTGTCAATTTAAGCCTCTAAAACAAAATCTAATTTATAAATAGACATATATATGAAAATACATTGTTTTTTAAATACATGGGATGTTACATTCTACCCCCTTTAGAAAATTGCATCCCCATAATTTATTTACTTATCGAATAAGTTGGGGTATTTATCCCTCATTGCATTTTCAGATTCCCATGTTGCCCCTTCAATCATGTGGTTTTTACACAAAACATTCAAATGATGAATCACCTAATTCCAAAATAACTTCTCATTGTGGACTAGAATCTGGACCGGTTGTTCCTCATAAGATAATATCTCTTCCAGCTAAACTACCTCTAGACTCAAAACATGAGATGGATCTGGCATGTACTTCTTTCACATTGAACCATGAAAAACATTGTGTACCTGAGATAAACTCGAATATAAAGACACTCTCTAAGAAACTGATCTAACTCTCCCCATAATTGCTTATGGTCCAACGAAACTTGGACTCAGCTTTCCTTTCATACCAAATTGCATCACACTTTTCCAGGGTAAAACTTTTAGGAAGACATGATGACCTACCTCAAAAGAGAGATCCTTCCTCCTATTGTCTGCATAACTTTTCTACCTGCTCTGAGCTGTTCTCAAGTGTTTATGTATCAACTAAACTTTTTCTCCCAACTCTTTAACCAATTCAAGTCCCATCAGCATCCTTTCATGCACTTCATCCCAAAAATAAGGAGTTCGACACCGCTTCCCATATAATGCCTCAAATGCTGCCATTTGTATACTTGGATGAAAAATGTTATTATAAGAAAAATAAAATAAAGAAATATGTTGGTCCCAAATTCCCTGATAATCCATCGAACAAGCACATAACACATCCTCCAACGTCTTAATTGTTCGTTCCAACTGCCCATCTGATTTCGGATGAAAAAATGTACTAAAATTTGATTCAGTACCCAACGACTTCTGAAGGCCATTCCAAAAGTTAGAATTAAACATTGGATCATGATCAGATATAATAGAGAGGGGAAATCGATGTAAACACACTATCTCTTTAAGTTACAAAAAATATAGTTGATCTATAGAAAAGAATCTCTTATAGTAAGGAAATGAGAAGATTTAGTCAAGCAACCAATAATAACCCAGATTGCATTATTACCTCGAGGTGTCTTCAGAATTCCCACAATGAAGTCTGTGGATATATTCCCCCATTTCCATTCTAGAAATGGTAAAGGATGAAGCATCCCTTTCGGTAACCGTCTCTCTACTTTACCCTATTGACAAGTCAAAAACTTCATAGTAAAATCAGCAATATCTCTTTTCATTCCATCTCACCAGTAATACTCCTGATGTTCTCTATACATATTAGTACTTCCTGGATGAAATGAAAAAAGATAACTATGAGATTCACATAACAACCCTCTCTTCAATTGCGAATCACAAGGCACACACAATATCTTACCAAATATCAATACTCAATCATTATCAATGATTAATTCAGGGAACTTACCCTTCGGAACAAGCTCTACCTTTTTCAACAACTCATTTTATTTCTTCTGTGGTTGCTTAGTTTAATCTGATAGAGATGATATCACTGATAAATAAAACAAAACAGAAGAACATCCTACACCAACAACTTTTATGCCAAGGTTCATCAAATCCTTAACCAAAGGATCATGTTCCTAACGTAACATGCTTAATGAAGAATAACTATTTTGAATCAAAGTATCAGCTACATTATTTTATTTTCCCGAATGGTAATGAATTGTACAATCATAATCCTTGATTAATTATAGACATCTCCTCTGTCTCATGTTCAATTTATTCCGGGTGAATACATACATTAATAATTTATGATCAGTATATATTTCACACATTACACCATGAAAATGATTCCTTCAAATTTTTAAATCAAAAACAATAGCAGCTAATTCCAAATCATGTGTGGGGTAATTTACCTCATTAGTTTTCAAATAACATGAAGCATAATCAATTACCTGAATATTCTATATATGGACACAGCCATTTCATTTTAATGAAGCATCACTCTAGAACAAAAACTCACTATTCCTGGATGGTAGTGCTAAAACTGAAGTCTTCACTAATCATCATTTCAACATCTAAAAACAGTAATCACATTTTTTTTCATGATAATCTTAACACCCTTCCATGATAGCTTAGAAATTTTACTAGATAACCATGAATAATTTCTAACAAACCTTCGTTAATAGCCCCCCTAACAAAGAAAACTATGAATATCAGTTACATTTGTGGGTCTTGGCCATTCTTCCACAACATTTGTTTTTTAGGATCAATAGTTATTCCATCCTTAGAAACAATGTGACCAAGGAAAATATTTGTTGCAACCAAAACTCACACATGTTGAATTTCCCATACAATTTATTTTCTTTTATGGTTTTAAAAATAACCCTTAACTGACTCTTATTCTCCTCTTTACTTTTAGAAAACACCAAAATATAATGAATGAAATAAACCAGAAAATTATCCATGAACTCATGGAAAATTTTATTCATAAGTTCCATGAATATAGAAGGTGAATTGGTTAATCAAAAAGGAATTACTACATATTCATAATAGAAACATCTTGTACGAGACACGGTCTTCATAACATATTCTTTCTTTTTCTTCAACCGATGGTACCCCGATCTCAGGTCAATCATTGTAAAATACTATGCTCCCTGGAGATGATTGAAAAAATCATCGATATGAGGCAAAGGATATTTGTTCCTAATAGTGACGTTATTCAATTCCCTATAATCAATGAAAAGTCTCATAGAACCATCTTTCTTTTTAACAAATAAGAAAGGAGAACCCCATTGTGATTTGCTAGGTCGAATGAATCCTTTCGATCATAAATCTTGCAATTACTCCTTCAACTCTAAATGTTAAATTTGATCCATTTGATAAAGGTGTTTTGAAATTGGGTTGGCATTATGAACTATGTCGACAGTAAATTCAACTTCCCGATATTGTATTATTCCAGGACAATCGTCAAGAAAAAAACATCAAGATACTCATTTACCACTGGCACATCATTAATATGAACTGTTCCTTTGTTTTCAACAATATGTGCATGGTGAAATTCATTTACAACTTTTACAAGTTCATCAGTCTCTTTATATGTTATCAACATTAAGGGATCATTAATGTACAGAAACAAAAATTATTTCTGAAAAGAATATTTTTTACGACTACAATCAATCTTAGCATGATAAACAAATGTCCAATCCATACCCATGATAACATCAAACTCTACTAGAGTTAAACCAATAAGGTTTGAAAGTAGGTTCCTTCCATGGATAATGATAAGAAGATTATTATAAATTATTTTTGTTGGATCGAATAAGTAGATGTATATTATATTAGATGGAACAATACAAGAGGGGGGGGGGGTGAATTTTATGTTTAAAAACTTTGTGTTTAAACACTTAAGAAATTAGTTTAAATGATATTATACTAATACAAATAAAAACACCCACAATTGAATTGAATATACAGGTATGATGTAATGAAATACTATCAAAAAAGTAAAGTAATTGTATTCAAGATGAATACAATAATCAGAGTAAAAAAAGTGAATGATTCTACCATAAACTGTATACTATCAAACCATAAAATATGTAATAGTAAGAATGTAATTGAAACAATTATAATGTAATAGAGATAGAGAAGGAAACAAAACAATTTCTTTTCTAATACAATTAGCAGTGTAAATGTAAAAGTATTACAATTCTTTTGACCCAAAGAGAAGGGTTATCCATTCACCTAGGACAAAATGTATGTCTCAACAACACCTTGGTAATCCCTCAATACGATGATCGGAACATCTGTCTGCCTAACCCTGTCAGCCGTCAATAGGATGATAGGAACGTCTTTCTGCATATCCCCGATAGCCCTCGATACGATGATCGACACATCTATCTGCCTATCCCCGATAGCCCTTGATTTTGTAGGTGTTTGGAACCCTTGTCTTTCAATTACTTGAAATCCCTCGATAGGATGATCAGACACACAAATCAGGAGAGAAGATACAGTGTCTCTATCTAGAACATCATAGAAGTAGTGTATCACAATTGTTCCAAAAGTCTCTACTTTCAGCTTCAAATGACCTTCTATTTATAGGCCTCGAGTTCCAATGGTCATATTTCCTCCAACGGTCATATTTCTTCGAAAAACTCGGAGGGACTTGGACACCTGGCATAATAACGGTGATATTGAAACAGAAAGAACAACATCATTTTGATTAGTTTGTCACTAACTCAATGACATCGTTCTGGTTAAAACATAAGGTATATGAAAAAGATAATCATGAGTATGATTAATATGTATCATGTGTTTTTGACTAAGTACCAAAATAAGCATGTAAATAAAGTATGAGTATCAAAAGTAATACCATGTAATGTTTTGTAACGATACAATGAAGGATACACTAATGTGAGTATGATTGGCAGAGTCAGTACGATACGATTGACAAAGTCAGTACGATACAAATAGTTAGTACGATCAACATGGTCAGTACGATTAGCATGGTCAGTATGATCAGCATGGTCAGTACAATCACCATGGTCAGTAAGATTAGTGTGGTTCGTACGAATATCATGGTCTATATGATCATCATGGTCAGTACGATCAGCATGGTTTGTACGATCAACATGGTTAGTACGATTAGCATGGTCAGTACGATCAGTATGGTCAGTATGATCAGCATGGTCAGTACGATTCAATAATCATGATAAATAAAATTAGTGATTTCCAAAACAAGATATAGAAGTCAGAAGTGATCTTTTGACTCAACAATCACCCCCTTTTTGGAAAGCACAAAACACAAAGTAAAGGCAACAAAAAAAACTTATCTCCCCATGATTTATTCAAAAATCTTCTGAATATGAATTTGAATACAACTAAATCCACTTTAGGTATATACTTCCCTAAGGATTGTATTCTTAGATTTTTCTTGGTTTCAATGTATTTGATTAAATTATTATCCCTTTGTAAAACATTCTCCCCATTTTTGAAATATTCTCCCCCCTTGTGGTTTACAAAAAGAAAGGGGTAACCTTGAGTTTCCTAAAAGTGTTAGAGAAAATAATTGTAGGAAAAAAGAAAGAGTAACATAAATATTATTACAAAACAGACAGGTTCAATAAGAATGGAAAAACAAATACAATAGTCATTTGTTTTCTCTTTCCTTTTTATTCTTTATCAGCTCATGAAGAACAACTTTCATCTTTTAATTTCTTTCTTGTCTTAAAAAATTGGATCACCCTAAGTTCTGAAAAGTGATTTTTGGTGCAAAAAAATTTGATCTTTATTTCTGATAGTCTCCTCCTGAACTATGATTACATCCTCAAGGGTATCAATTCTGTCTTGTAGATTCTTGTTATCTTTGGATAACAAAAAATTTTATTTCTTCAACAAAACCATTTCATCTTTGAATGATGAAACCTTCGTGAATTCATACTAACAAGCATTCATTCTCTCTTAAAATTCATTCACTGAAGAAATTTCGGCTCCATGAGTTACTTGATTCAACATTTCAATGGGTTCATTGTCAAGCTTATTAAAATCAATTGCAAGATCATTTGATAACCTCTTTATATCTTCAATTTCTATATCATGGTCATTCATCAAGCTTTCTATTTTATATGTCCACTTGGTCATCCAGTTTCAAGCCTTCTTATGAGCAACCAAACTTTTCAAAATAACATTTAAATCTCTTTCAACTGAAAAAAAATTCTTTCATAATTCTCTTATAAAACCAAACCTCTTTTTCTGATTATCAGTAATAAAATAAATTTTCCCTTCCAGCCTTGGAAACTAAGGAATAGTCTTTTCAACCCTTCTTAAAACATGAACAATATAATCACTCTTCTTGAGAGTGATTGTGTTTTCCAAATCAATATCCTCATCGTACGAAGGAAATTCATTTGACCAGCTTGATTCAACAACTTGCTATTTTCCTTTTCCTTTTTATTTCTCTTTTCTTTCTTCTTCTACTTTTTAACTAATGTCAATAACAATTTCATTATGAGAGGATTGAACACCTTGATTTTCTTGAAAAGAAATTCTATCTGGAGTTTCGGATTTTTGAAAAGGTGCTTGATCGGCATGATGAACTTGCTGAATACCTTCACTTTCCTTTTGAAATGATTACTCTATACTCTTCTTTGAACTGTGAAGGAATTCTAAAAGAAAGTCCCCCTCTTATTCTTCAACTTCATGTATCTCTTCCAACATTTGTTTCCTTTTTCATTCTCAGGAAGACTCTGTATGATAGACTCTTGATGCACTTCATCTGTTAGTTGAGCACTAGCATCCTCAACCATTTTCAAGAATTTAGAGATATCAAAGTCTTGAGCTTTTCTTTCCAAAATGGTCTTCTTTTTCTTTTATGATTTACGGGATTCTTCTACCCTTATTCTCTCAGAAAATGCTTCAGATGGGTCAAGACAGAACATTGGATCACCTTCTTTCCAATATTCTGTATCCTTTCTCCATTTGGCTACAACCTACTTACTGTACTTTGGTTTCTTCTTTGCCTTTGAGCTGGTTTGTGGATCAGACAATTGAGTAACACCAATAGAAGTATTGTCTTTGGCTGGTATAGGTGCTAATTGATTCTGAGCTGATTCTACTTCTAAATCTCTTAAAAAGAGTTTTGAACTCACATCAAAACAAACATTCAGCTTCATCAAAGAACATTTTCTAATCTAGGGGGGCTTCAAATCTATTAGGTTTCCTTTCAAAGGAATATTGTTAAACGTCATGCTCTCGAGATTAAACACTGTAAGGATAGTTGGATACGTAATCAAATGAGATTTGATTGATCCTGGCTTTACATTCCAAATTGTTTCACTAATGTATCCCATAAGATTTACTTTTATCATGTTGAATAGATAGACCAACAAGAAGATATCAGAGACTTTTCGAGTTTCCCTATCCCCTTTCCTTGGGATAAGAAACCTTGCTTCCATAGAGACACAAACCTATTGTCTAGTGAAAGATGTGTCACTTTACTTTTTTCTTCATTTACAACAAAAAAAGACTTCTCGGAATATTCTCTATTATGCATTCTGACTTCCTCTGTTAGTTTGTGAGATGGAAAAAAAGAATCACCTTCTATCAGGACATTTAGAAAATGAGACGCTTGTTTCATAGACATAGATAACTTTTTATCATACACAGCAAAATTTATAGTCATGTCTTTGTCGAATGATATGGTTTCATAGAACTGACTGACCTCATCAAGGAGAACCAGATCTTGAGAAATAGGTCTTTCAACACATAAATGCTCCCATACATGGAACAAAATAATCTTCTTGATTGTAGAATCGTACGAGTCAAAGATGTCCTGAGAAACTATCCTTTATCTGAAAAGGACTTTTTCTGAGAAATCCTTTGAAGACATATCGGAAGGAGTGTAAGAAGAAGACTAAGATATAGGGATGCTGCCAATGAAAGATCGCACGAGAACATAAAATCAGTGAGCTGGAGCTTCGGCGTAGATCCTGAAAAAAATTATGTTGGTTTGGGGAGGGGGGATATTTATAGGCGAGAAAAGGGTGATTGTAGATATTTTATGGTCCAGATTAGAAGAAATAAGATCAATGGTTAGGATTAAAAATAAAACAAAAATTAAAAAATGGAATGTATATACCTGCCGGAGATCGTAATGTAATTGTTGGTCTAGATAGTATTCACAGCGATAGAAAAAAAACTCATACGTACGAAGAAAAAAATACTATCAAACGTCACGTCGATGAGAAACAAAGACATTACTATGAACTGACAAACTTATGGAAAAGATAATCAATACCATGAACTGACAATATGATGGAAAAGAAATTCAATACCCTGAACTGACAATATGATGGAAAATAAAACCAATACCATGAACTGATAATACGATGGAAAAGAAAATCAATACCATGAACTGACAATACGATAGAAAAGAAATTCATTACCATGATCTGACAATATGATGGAAAAGAAATTCATTATCATGATCTAACAATACGATGAAAAATAAAATCAATACCATGAACTGACAATATGATGGAAAAGAAAATCAATACCAACAACTGACAGTACGATGGAAAAGAAAATCAATACAATGATCTGAAAATACGATGGAAAAGAAATTCATTACCATGATCTGACGATATGATGGTCAGATAGGTGAATTATAATAAAATTGTCAATACAATAAACAGATAGTACATAAATACACATACCATAAGATAAAAAGTAAACTCAGAAATAAATTTTCTCCCCCTTTCTAATAAGAGTTTCATAATTTTAGGGTAAATGTAAGAAATGAAGTAGATATGAATGATTATTTTAATCTAATCATTCCTAGATTCTTTTTTATATATCCAAACCTTTAAAATGGTAATGGTTTTGTAAAAATGTCAGCAAGCTGTTCTTGAGTTCCAATGAATTGTAAAACAATATCTCCTTTTTTTTGTGATCCCTAAAAAATTGATTCCTAACATCTATGTGTTTTTCATGAGAGTGATGTGATGGGTTCTTACTAAGAGATATGACACTTTTATTATCACAATGAATTTGAATTTTGGAAAAACTTCATCCAAAATCAGTGAGTGGGTGTTGCATCCATAATAATTGAGCACAACAACTTCCTGCTGCTACATATTCAGCTTCAGCAGTGGAAAGTGCTACAGAGTGTTGTTTCTTGTAGGAACAAGAAACCAAGGAATCTCTTATGAAATGACATGTTCCAGATGTACACGTTCTATCCATTCCAACCACCAATGTCAGCATCTGAAAAAAATTTTAAAAAAAAATCATTTCCAGAAGAATAAAAGAGACCTAGATCCATAGTGCCTTTTAAGTACTGAATGATTCACTTTACGGCCTTTAAATGAGAATATTTTGGATTAGATTGGTATCTTGCACATAAGCATTCAGAAAACATTAAGTCTGGTCGACTAGATATCAAGTAAAGTAGACTCCCTATCATACCTCTAAAAGATGTTTGATCTATTGGTTTCCCATCATCATCAAGATCCAGAGGATTTGAGGTTCTAATAGGAGTACTTATACTCTTAGTGTTGTCATAACCATACTCTTTAAGAAGATCTTCAATATACTTATGTTGAGATATATAGGTTCCTTCTGGTTGTTGAGAAATTTGAAAACCAAGGAACAATGTTAACTCACCCATCATACTCATTTCGAACTCAGAATTCATTAGTTTCACTATTGAATCAGTTAAAAATTGCTATGTTGATCTGAATATGATGTCATCAACATAGATTTGAATAATCAAGACATTTTTATTTTCCATTTTTTATAAAAAGGGTTGGATCTGCTGTTCCTTTTAAATAATTATTTTTTAAATGAAATCATGTAAGTCTGTCATACCATGCTCTAGGGGCTTGTTTCAGGCCATATAGAGCCTTGATATGTTTAAAAACATGATCAGGATGTTTTGGGTCTCGAAAACCAGGAGGTTGTTTGACAAAGACATCTTCTTGAACAAAACCATTTAAAATAGAACATTTTACATCCATTTGAAAAAGTTTGAAATTAACGAACGATGCAAATACTAATAGAATACGAATAGATTCATGTCTAGCTACAGAAGCATATGTTTCTTCATAGTTCATTCACTCTTGTTGATTATATCCCTTAGCAACAAGTATTTCTTTATTTTTTACATGATTCCATTTTCATCACATTTGTTTCTGAAAACCCATTTTACACCAATTACAGTTGTTTCTTTAGGACTTTCAACTAAAGTCCAAACATGATTCCTCTCAAATTCATTTAGTTCATCTTGCATTTCATTTATCCAATCATCATCTCCTAAGGCCTCACTTGGACTTTTAGGTTGAAATTGGGAATGAAAAGAAAGATTTTCTATTTCATTTCTTTTGGAATTTCTGGTCCTTACAGGTTGTATTACATCACCAATGTTATTATCACTGGGATGATTCCTAAGAAACAATTGATTTGGGTTTTGTAAAACTTGTTCATCAACTTATGGTAGAAAATATTCGGGGGTAAATGTTTCAGGAATACCATTATGGAAATTTTCCTTATCATAAGAATCTACTAATGATATTTGATAAAAAATTTGAAAACACAACCAAGGATGTTGGATTGGGTTGGTTGAAAACAAAAGTATCAGTTTTATCGAATTTTACATGTACTGTTTCCTCATAAGTAGAAGTATTTTTATTGAAAATTCTATAAGACATAGAAGTTGTAATGTAGCCTAAGAAGATCCCTTCGTCAGATTTTGGGGTGAATTTGTGTATATTATCTTTTGTATTCAGAATGAATAAATTTCACCCAAAAAATTTGTAGTATGAAACTTTAGGTTTTCGACCAGTCCATAACACATAAGGTGTTTCCTTAAGAAATAGTCTAAATAAAACATGATTTATAGTATAGCAAGCAGTACTAACATCTTCATCCCAAAAGTGCTTAGCAATTGAGTATTCACTAAACATGGTTCTAGTAATTTCCTGAAGAATACAATTTCTTCTTTCAACAACACCATTTTTCTGATGAGTTCTTGGAGCTGAGAAATTTTGAGTAATACATTTCTTATGACAAAAAGATTCAAAATATGAATTTTTAAATTCACCACCATGATCACTATAGATATCAATGGTAGGTTTTTCTCATTTAAAACATGAGCATTGATTGTTTTGAAATATGAAAAGGCTTCAGATTTCTTTGTTAGAAAATAGTCCCACGTAAATCTAGTAAAGTAATCAACTAAAACAAATTCATATTATTTTCCTCCAATGCTTCCAGTTTGTGAAGGACCAAAAAGATCCATATGCACCAACAGTAATTCATTAGAATTTAAAACATCATTAATCTATTTAAAGCTAGTTTTATGTTTCTAGACAAATTGATAGGGATCAAAGAATTTTGAAGATTCATATCTAGGATCTGATAGTCCCTTTACAAGTCATTTCTTTGAGAGTTTACAAAGGATTATTAGATTGCAGTGTCCTAGCCTTCTATGAAAACACCATGATTGGTCTTATATTTCACTTAATCAGGGTAAGTTTTGGCTTCTATGTTCTTCTATTTTAATAGTGTATACATTCTCTAGCCTATGGGCAGATTGAATGAACTCATCATTGTAATTGTGAACTAGACACTTATCATTCCTAAAATTCACAAGGTTACCTTCATCACATAATTGACTTATGCTGATTAGATTGTGTCTAAGACCTTTAACAAACAAAATATTTGAAATAAGAACTTTTACATGAAAAGAAATATTACCTATACCAACAATCTTTCCATGAGAATTATCTCTGATGGTAACTTTTCCACCTTTTGTTTTGATAATCTTTTCAAATAATATTTTGTTTCCGGTCATGTGTCGAGAACAACCATTATCCATGTACCAAATATTCTTGTTGGTACACTTCTTGTCTTCGTGAAAAAGAAACAGTTAGTTTCTCGGGATCCAGACTTGTTTGGATCCTGATGGGTTAGATAAAAGAAATTTTGGAATCCATATTTGTTTAGAAAAATGATCTTTATGAAATCCTAAATATTGATTTATATTAAGAGAACAATTTCTTTTCCAATGCCCTCCACATTGACACTTTGAGAAAAAAGGGGTATTGTGGGGAAAAAATAATTATTACTAAACAAAAGTTTAGAATAAGTATACCCATGTCTAGACTGATTTCTTAATGGTAAAATTTGAGAATACATTCATTCAAAGTTTTCCTTTCCATGAGTATAGTTTGAAAAACACTTTTTCAAGGAAAAAATTTCTGACTTTAGTTTCAAAACTAAGTTCTTATCATTCAAAACATTTTATTTTGAACTACAGTTAGGCTCCAAAATAACTTTCATTGAAATTACATTTTCTAGATAATTAAAAAGTTTATCCATTTCAAATTTAAAATTCTAAAGGGTTTTTAAAATACATTCAAAATCAGATGTTTTTGTATCATGATCCATAGAAATATCTGATATATCTTTGGTTATAATTGAAATTCTAGAATTTGTTTTGTCAATATTTTTCTTGAGTGTAGAATTTTCATTCTTAAGTAATTTAGAAAACCTAGACACTTCTTCAAAGGAAGGTATAATATTATCTTATGATAATGAGGACTCATCATTTGAAGATTCATAATATTTATTATCAGTAAAATTTTCATTCATGGAAGCATTTGTAAAATATTTAGTATTGTTTACCTTTTCCTTGAGACAATTATCTTCAATTGGTAATATGGCTATATGTCTAATTTTTTTGTGTCCTAAGGACTCATATTATGAAGAATTATCTAATGAATCACTACAACATGCACTCGGAGTTTCATTTTCCTTTAAGACTTCCGTTTTCTTATAATAGTTTTTATAATTTCTTTCCAAATGTTTCTCTTTTCTATCTTTTCTTTTTAGTAAAGGACATTCAGGCCTTATGCGACCCACTTTCTTACATTCATAACAAGTTACGTCTAAATCTTTCTTATCATTCCTATCTTTCATTTTTAATCTATATTGGAATTCTTTATTACCAAAAATTGTGTTCATCCTTAGAGAAAGATTGGCTAACTCATTATCTGAAAGATCACAATCACTTGAATTAGATATAACAACATTCTTGGCTTTGGATCTTGTAATCCTTTCAGGTGTTTTAGCTTTATATGTAAAGGCTACACTTCCATTCCCATTTTTCTTCTTGTTGAAATCAGAATCTGTTTTCATTCATTTCTCGTTCTTTAGAAGAGTTCCAAATAGTTCATCAAGATTAATCTAAGAAACTTTTATGTTTTCATCAATAGCTTCCTTTTTGATTCCCATTCATTTGGCATTATACCTATAATCTTATCTACAAGAGCGTCATCATCAAGGAATTTTTCTCCCATAGATTGGAAGCTGTTGAAGATTGTCATAAATCATTGTTGCACATTACATACTGGCTCTCTATAAGGAAAAACAAATCCATGATACTCTTCTCGAAGAATTGCTCTTCTTGTTTCTATAACCTTGGATGTACCAAAATGAGTAACTTCATATTTCATCCAAATACAGTTGGAAGCTTCAAGTGAAGATATATGGCTGTATATATTCATGTTCATAGAACATAATAAGGTATTACGTACCTTGTAATATAGTTGATATTCTTGATTCTCATGATTAGGGAAAGTATTGACTTCTTTGTCAGGAATTTTGTAACCTCTGTTAAGCATAATAAAATTGTCGACACCAGTATTGATCACAAAAACCTTCATTCAATCTCTCCAGTACTCATTATAGTTCCCATAAAAGATAGGTGGTATGGAAGGATTTGGATTTTCTATTGACCTAATATTCATTCCTTCCATCTACCAAAACAAAAATTTCTCCACTCCACACGTTAGTGTAGTAAGTAGTTAAAACGGTAATATGAAAGAAATAGAACAAGTAATAAAAATCAGTGGAAACCTGCTCTGATACCAATTGTTGGATCAAATAAGTAGAAGTATATTATACTAGATGGAACAATAATAGAGGGGGTGAATTGTAGGTTTAAAACCTTTGTGTTTAAACACTTATGAAATTAGTTTAAATGATATGAAACTAATACAAATACAAAAACCCACTATTGTATTGAATATACAGGTATGTTGTAACGTAATACTATCAGAAAAATAAAAGTAATTGTATTCACGATGAATACAATAATTAGAGTAAAACAAAAGTGAATGATTCTACCTTAAATCTTATAGAATCAAACGATACAATATGTAATAGTATGAATGTAATTGAAACAATTACAAATGTATAAGAGATAGAAAAACAAAACAATTTCCTTGCTAATACAATTAGCAGCAGAAATGTAAAAGTATTAAAATTATTTTGACACAAAGAGAAGGGTTATCCTTTCACCTAGGATAAAAGGTATGTCTCACCAACACATTGGTAAGCCATCGATATGATGATCACAACGTCTGTCTGCCTATCCTTGGAAACCCTCAATACGATGATCGGAACGTCTGTCTACCTATCCTTGGCACCCCTCGATACGATGATCTACACGTTTGTTTGCCGTTCCCTGGAAGCCCTCTATTTTGTAGGTAATCAGTACCTCTGCCTTTCAATTACTTGAAATCCCTCGATACGATGATTGGAAGCACAAAGCAGGAGAGAAGTTACAACGTCTCTCTCTAGAACTTCATTGAAGCAGTGTATCACAATTGTTCCAAATGTCTATACTTTCAGATTCAAATGACCTCTAATTTATAGGCCTCAAGTTCCAATGATCATATTTCCTCCAGCGGTCATATTTCACTGAAAAACTCGGAGGGACTTCAACACTTGGCATAATAACGGTCATATTGAAACAGAAAGCACAACATCATTTTGATTAGTTTGTAACTAACTCAACAACATCGTTTTGGTTAAAAAAATAAGGTATATGAACAAGATAATCATGAGTATGATGATAATGAATCATGTGTTTTTGACTAAGTAGCAAAACAAGCATGTAATGAATGTATGAGTATCATAAGTATTACCATGTAATGTTTTGTAATGATTCAATGAAATATACACAAAAGTGAGAACGATTGGCAGAGTCAGTAGGATACGATTGACAGAGTCAGTATGATACAAATAGTTAGTACGATCAACATGGTCAGTACAATTAGCATGGTTAGTATGATCAGCTTGGCCAGTACGATCAACATGGTCAGTAAGATCATGATGGTCAGTACGATCTATATGGTCAGTACGATCAGCATGGTCAGTACAATCAGCATGTTCAGTACGATCAGCATGGTCAGTAAGATTATCATGGTCAGTACGATCAGTATGTTCATTACGATTATCATGGTCAGTACGATACGATAAACATGATAAAAAACATTTGTGATTTCCAAAACAAGATATATATGTCAAAAGAGAACTTTTGACTCAACAATTTTTGCCTCAACATTTCCCCCAGGTGTTTTTCCACAATTTTAGGAGACAATTCATGAGATGGAATTCCCAATTTACAAGAAACTTTATCAGATCTGAAAGAATGTGTAGACCCCGAATCAAACAAAACATTGTTATAATCTGAAAAAACAAACAATGTACCTGCTTCCACTTCATTTAATAGCCCAACATCTACTGAAGTAGTTTCAAAGGATTTAACCACACTTTTCTTCTTGTATTCTGAATTCTTACCAGCATTTGAGCTCTTTTTCGAACACTCATTTGCATTATGACCCATCTCATTTCACCAGAAACATTTCACTAACTGTAAATCAAATTTCATCTTACCATTACACTGACCTTTTTCAGTGCAATCATAAGACTTATGTCCACTATTACAACATCGGTAGCATGTTCCAGAATTCATAAGACATTCCCTAGCATTCCTTTTAGCACATTTATAAAAAACTGAAGACTTAGTTTTCTTACCATCATACCTCTTTGAAGGATTCTTCCCTTTCTACTGCCACCTCGGTATCTTCTTCTATTGGTTTTTATAGAACCTTTGATCATCGGAAAACTCCATTTCCACCTTCTAATCACATCAAACAATCTTTTCATAACTTTTGAACTCACAAGAAGATAAATGCCTTCAATATTTTGGCTTTAATCCGGAGTAAAATCAAATGATTTTACTAACAAGGTCTCAGAAAACATTTGGGGCATATCTTGCCAATCGAGTGAACTTTTTTTCATAATCATCCACTGAATTGTCCTCTTACCTCAATTCTAAGAGTTGATTTTCCTTACTTATTCAAATAGACTTAGGAAAATATTTCTCAACAAAAATACCTTTGAATTCATCCCAGTCAGGAGCATCAATTTCATAAGCATCCTTGATATTTTTAACCATCGACCAACACTGATCTGCTTCACCCTAAAATTAGTAAACAACAAGACTAAACTTTTTATTGTCTGAACACCCCATTACATCAAAAATATTATCCAGTTATTTAATCCAACATTTAGATAGCCTAGGGTTAGATGATCCTCTAAATGATGGGGGATGTTGCCTCATGAAATGTTCCACCACTAACATGTTCATGTGCAGTTGATCTGGCTAATCTCGTTAATGGTTACTACCACCATTTATTTCTTGAATCAACTACTCACTTATAGAAACAAACTGTTCAGTTCCAATTCTGACCTTCTCATGATGCTGATTCAGAAGTTCATTTCCTTCTTTTTTCTTTCCTAGCACTGCTTCCCTGTTTCTTTTGTGGAAAACATTCTGAACAAATATGTCTTAGATGAATCAACATGGTAATCTTCAAATGATATATCATTTCAATATTACCATAAAATAATATTTTTGTATAATCATTTAATAGAATTCTAAATCCTAAAGTTATCTAAACTGACCTTTGATACAAACTATAAGGCCCTACCGTTAAACATTACTTAATCTTGAGTTATTTCATGAATACACACAGAGGATCTTTTTTGGTTTAGAGTTTTAGAGATTTAGATCATAAATCATGCATTACATTCAAAATTTCAACAAGGTGGATACACAAAAGGCAGTATTCATTTCTCCCATCAATGGAGATATATTTAAAATAAAACATGTATTCATTTGTGACACTTCCTCGACACTATCGTCACATCATGTACCGTTCCCTTGACCTGTGGAAATCATTTCAAAAACATTGGATGAGAATAAATAGCTTAGTAAGGGGTATAAAATTATTGAAAGAAAACCATAGTCCATGTATACATAAGAATCATTAAAAAAATACTTTACCCATAAACATAAGCACTTTAACATTCCTCATTAAATCATTAGGTTTATGAATAACTCATAGAAAACATAAGTCATAAAGGTATCATGAGGAATTAAAAACATTCTTACGTAGGGACTAACCCTCATGGTTTTGTTTGGAATACCCATCATAGCATATTCCCTAAATCTCTTTGGAGAAACCTTAGAGTTTAACTCCTTCGCGTTACCCAATTCATTGGAGAGCTATATCGGGCTCACCTGCCCTTAGTTTATCACGGAACCACCCCTCTTCATAAATAATGCCCAAGAACCATAACATAATCATATCACATAAAACATGCATAAAGGAAAAATAAAATTTCCACATTTCAATCACTATATATCAATACAACACATTGGTATAATCAAAACATTATCAAAAACATTTTCAATAAAATAAAATTTAAACATGATATTTATTTTTTTATTTATAAAAGTGTTATGGCTTGTAAAGGAAGCCGAAACTCTTTGTACAAAAAGATTCCTTTTGACGTTTAGTAAAACGCTTCATATAAAAAGATTCAATTTGAATAAAAGATCAATTCACAGGGGTTTATACACCATATAAAAAGAAATATGTGTGCAAAAACCAAATAATCCACAACGAAACGAGATTGATACGAAGTGCCATACCCAGTGTCCGACATGAATCGATCATTATTTAATCTCTTGAATAATAAACTAGTGTTAATTTCTACTTTTGTAAGACCCTTTTTCAAGTTCATTATTCCATTTATATCACTTATTACCATTTTATGAACATTATGTACTTATTTAAGTTAATAACAGCAGTTTTGTCGGTCTTTGGTACTTGAGTCAAAAATAAACTTCTTATAATTACAAGTTGATCATGTGGTAAAATATCCATTATATACAGAATTGTATTAATGATTTAGATATCATATATATCATATATATCCACTATATACATGAATTTATAATATTATATAACATTTAGAGGTATGAAATGAAATGCATCGTTCATGGAGACGGTAAGCCGTATTTACCCATGAACACCACTTTCATTTCTATTTCGTATTTAATGGAGTGAAATCATAAAGATATAAAGGTATATTATAATTCCAGTATAATATCATATATATTATATCATTAACTCTATACTTTATACATCCCACATATGGCATTAATGAATCAAATCACTTTAAATGGGAAATAGTTCGCACTTCCTAAAATAATGATATCTCGTTTAACCATAATGGAAACCATAGGGTGTGTCGTAAATGGAAAATACAGAATCATAAGGAAAAAATAGAAAAAATATATATCATATATAAATATAGTGACATATTTATGGCCACCATGAAAGGTGTTAAAAGATGATTGAACAATCGTCGTTTTGTGAGGCAGAAATTCGCCAAGCACAGAAACAGTATATTATTTAACCATTAGAAGGAGGTGTGTGTAAGTGTAAATCAAATAATTCTGATAAAGACATACTAGTATATTTAAGATACTGGTGTTTTTATAAAAGAGAAAAATAAAAATGGTTTAGGGTGTTGGAGAAGAAAAATAAAACAAAAGAACACAAGTGAAGACATTACCTTTAAATCAGGTAACTCCCCTTGGTTTGAACCAAAAGGGTTTATTGAAGATATTTCTGCCTAAGGTAAGGCTAATAGGATGAATATAAGGAAGTGGATAGATAAAATGAGTAGATCTTGGCTGAGAAAATAGCTTGAGAGGTGTGGTAAGGTGGTAGAGGTGGGGGCATTTTATAAAAGGGAGGAGGGGAACTCTTGGAATGTCAAGGAATGTTACTTTATTATATAATTAGTTTCAAATTTTAAAGGTCCCAAAATTATATATTTCAAGGATAAGGTGATAAGGGTTCTAAATCCACCCATTCAAATGGTTTTGTTAAAAATGTACATCTTATATTTTACATTATATTTACATTTTATTTAAATCGTTAATTAATGAGATAATCGATGCCTCATCATCTTGTCATAAATAAATTTATTAATTTAATGTCTAAAAAGAAAAGAAAAAATACTACGATGTAGGAAATATTTTTATTTTTAAAATGATTATTTATATTCTTATTGATCCTTTATGTAGACAAAATTAATTTTTTTACTTAGGTGTTACATACATTGTTATAATTAAATTTCTTTAAAAATATAAAGATAAAAAGTCACTATCACACAAAAGTAATTCCATGGGGTCTCAAAGTTAGGAACAAGGCATCACAGTGTCAGCCATGACACAAACAGTAGCATTAGAAAAAATGTTGGGGTCATTTTATATTATTATGTTATTATTTTTTTACCCTTAACTACCTAATTACTAATTAATCACGATAATTAACGATAATTATCGCCATTACTATTCATAATGTCTAAAAAAGAGTCTTAATTACATAATATGTAAATTATGATACAAAATATGGAACAAATTTTACAAAATTCCAAACATATAAATTTCAATAATTAATTTAAAAATAATTCATGTTGTCAAAACAAATAGCGGGGTTTTTTGAAACAATATCTATCATATGTTGGACAATTGTTTGTTTCCACATTCAATGTGAAATTAATTTCAATGACAAACATTGGATTAAATGGTAAAATTATATTCTATTTACATAGTAAAAAAAAGTAAATATATAATCTATCCATGTAATTAAATTTGATGAAAAATTAGTTTTGAAGAAAAATGTAGAATTTTTCACTATTCATTAAAAAATGAACATTGTCTGAGAAATACCAGAAATTTATACAAATTATATTTCAATGTCCTAATTCTAAAGAATAAGTTTAATTTGAAAAATAGAGCTTAAAAAATTGTCAAAATATAGATTTAAAAATGGTTCTCCATCAAATGGAGGTAAAACATTCTTTCAAAAATATTAGAGAATTCAATGCTTAAGATTAGATTTATTCTCATTTTAATCCACTAAAACACTATATAATTTATAAATATAAATAGATATGAAAATATATTTTTCTTTAAAAACTTGTGATGTTACAATCATGAATTTTATTATCATAAGTAAGGAATCATTTCATTAAGAAAAAAATTTAAAAATCATGGAATCATAAAATTTGGTACAAAAATATAATAGGTGATATCACAAACAAATTCTATGTTCATTCCCATGACCATTAATATATTTTGGAAAATGTGTAATGGAGGATTTATCACACTCACAATACAAAATAATATAGAAGACATTGTACCGTGGTATATTAGGTTCATTCAATATTCCATTGAATTTATAAATTTTCTCCTGGAATTGAAGGGTTACATATTTATATTCCCACAATTAAAAGAAATTAAAATAATATATATTCATTCTACATGGTTAAAATAAATCATAAGTAAATATTTAGCATTAATGAACATGTTTGATGTATGAGGGATTTTTAATTAATATTTATGGAATAATATAATGTTAAATCACAATTGTTCCCAATATAAGGTCGAAATAAATCAATTTAGACAATCATAATTGAAAACATGACATTTACAAGTAGCATGGTGTTAGAACTCTTAAAATGCAATGTAAAATCAAGGACACGATTGAATAAAATCAAACCACTATTGTAGTGATTTTTGATATGTTTAAAGTACACTTTTAGATATTGATTACGATATTTATTTTATAGAAAACAAAATTTGATGTATGGGTGTTATATATAAAATTTTAATATATTATATGTTTTCAATGGTTTAAATATTTTTTTTTGGGTTCTTCATCATACTAGAAAATAAATATGAATGTTACCATAAATGATTCACACATTAATATGTGAATTTAGAGAGAAACTAAAATCAAGTATCATGTAATTAAAGAAATTAATATTTTCAGGGGAGTATATGCTAGGAAAATATTTAAAATAAAAATAACAATGTACTACGATAAATATTTTAAAATGGGATAAAAATAAATAAAATTTTTTACTCAAATGTAAAATTGGAGGAAAAGAGGATGCCTAAATATTGTATACCAATTTAATCTATAGGTGGGAATAAAATCCTAAAAAAATTAAATTCCTTAAAAAGAATTATAATAAAATTATTAATCTATATATCATATTCTAAGGACTTTTCATTTTATTTACTAATTCATTATATTTTAGTATTCTTTCCTATGACAGTTATATGATGTTGTTCGTTCAATTATTCTTTAACAACTTATATATAATGAAAAAATTTGAATTAATTTTAATATAATTTATTAATATGGATACTAGTAGTAGTTTTTTAGAAATTATTTTAACATATTAAATATATTTTTTAAAAATGTCAGAATTTATAGTGAAGACAATGGAAACTATTTTCAGATGGAGGTAGTAGTCTGAATGTAAGCACAATTATAATTTTCATTTCAGAATTAATGAATGGTAATGAAGGTAACAAATAAACTTTAAAATTTAAAATCATTATTATATTATTATTATATTATTTATTAATTAATTAAATTTCGTTTAAATTCAATAAATAAAAGTGACGAAAAACAGAAGCATCACTTTGTGGAGGTGTCTGCCTACAAAACTTATAAATGGAACTATTATTAATCAAAATGGATATATAGGAATAAATTATGGTTAGCCCATTAATAATAAAATATTTATGAATAATAAGATACTAATTTCATTATATTATTCTAGATTTATTATTTTTAAATGGTATAATTATGAGAAATAGTTTATGAAGAAGATTATTCTTACATTGGTGACAAGTTATTATTAATTATATTTCCATGGAAAATAAATCATTAATTTATATTATAGAGACAATTGAAAAATGTTGATCAAAGAAAAGTTTGATGATATTTTTTTATAGTTTCAAGGAAAATTTGAATGGAATGTTTATCCATGGAGTTTTGGATGTGATTTCCTTTTATAGGTGATGAAAATAGAACTGTTTGGAATACTCATAAAAGCTCTAGGATATCATTACAATATTCCATGGAAAATTCTTATAAAATTTGAATATAATATTTTATACGGTGTACTTTTTTATATAAAATTTCATATAATACATTATTCACATGTTTTAATCATATCTGAGACCTTTTATCATATGATTGTTTACTTTTACATTTGTAGTATTAAAATGTGAAATATATTATAACTATGTATTTGTATTTATGTTTAAAAATAAATTTATCTAAAGTGTTTGTACCCCATATATCATGGATCATGTGTTGTGGTACAATTTAATTAGAACATGATACCATTAAATTTCATCCCAAATGACAAATTAGTATTGTAGTTTGAGAATACTTGATTTAATACATGATACCCTTAATACATGGGGAATATAAAATAAGAAATAACATATGTAAAATCCCAAACACCATAAAGGTAATTAAATTGATTCCACATCATAAACCATGATAATTAAACATAATATTGGTGATCTCAAGTTTTAATTAATGGAAATTATCATAGATGAAATAATGAGTCCATAAGTATAATGAACCAGGTATACTCAATAATTTGTAACACAGGCCCACAAATTTTTATAATTAGTAACAACCAATACATTTAGGTCGTATATGATGTATGTAACCCAATCATCACATCCAATATAATGAATTTTTCATTTAGATTATAAAATTTAATTCATAAACAATATTCCTTATCAAATATCTATATTGAATTATTGATTCCAATTTATCAATAATAAAATAAATGTATAGTAAATTCCAAAATAAAAACCATATGTAAAAATGACATATAGATTAATAAATAAGAAAATACATCACCCATGAATTTGAATACCTAGTGAAAAATAAAATGGAAATTATTACATTGTAGTGATTGTTTCATAGAAAGGATAGCAATAAAAAAAGTGAGATTGCAAAGATAACATTTACCACATCATAATCTTAAAACTAAACACCATGGGTGATATAATTAAGTGTTAAACATAAAATCACATGATTTTTATGTGAATAAAAATATTTAATTTATATATATATTTATATACACAACATTAATCTTAATTGCATCATAACAATAGATAATAATCTAAATATTTTAAACTGAGACAAAATAACATTCCACACGCTTCTTTTGGGTGAACACATTTTACCCTCATTTATAATGTTTCCAATAATTTTATTCACTTATACCAGAATAATAATTATATCTATAATATTTTTATTTTCTTTATATACTATCTTAATACTATTTGTTAATAGTGTTTTATTTTTTTCAATATATCCTGTGTTAATTTAATAGTTATTTGAGTATGTTATGACATGTAATTTTTTTTCTTATTACACTGACTATTATTACATGATCTCTATAAAGAAAAAATGATGTAAATACCATACATATTTTTTATATTTTTTTTTTAATAATTTATTTTTTTTACATTAAACAAAATTCATCGTTCATGGAGATGGTAGGACATATTTAAGCTTAAAATCTACTACCATTTCCTTTTCATATTTAAATAGTAATATATATATATATATATGAACATTAAATTATCATATTTAGGTTATATGTAACACCCCAGGTAAATAAAGAATATTACATTTTATCATTTATCTATATGTTTGAATAATATATTAATATTACTTTAAAGGGGATGCTATGTTTGATTGTGTACCCAATACGCAAAAATGAGTTTCTTGGAAATATTAATTTGAACTATAATAATAAAATAATATTATTTTAAATGGTAGTTAACACATAGCCGTTGTAATGTCAGGAATGAACGAAACTTACTAAAAATGATTATATATGTTTTTATAAATATTTTTACTTTTATCCAATAAATGATAGAGGCGTAAAATGCAATTGAATCCAATTTTAAGAATAAATCATCTAACATTATTTAAAAGGTCGATTAACCACCTTTTGATGGAGAACCCTTTTTAAATTTACATTTGACAATTTTATATGTTGTATTTGACAAAATAAAATCCTTCTTTAGAATCTGGACATCGAAATTTACTTTTTTTAAATTTTTGTTATTTTTCTGATAAAGATAATTTTTATTAAAAATGTTGCATTTTAATTCAAAACCACTTTTTAATCTGATTTATTTATATGTATAGATTGAATTTTTAATTAAGATTATACTGTATTTAGAATATATTTTTACTATTTAATCCAATGGTGGTAATTGGAATTAGTTTCACTTTGAAGTTGGACTTAAGCTAGGGTCAATCTTTTAATAGATATTGTTTCTTAAAAACACACTCTTTGTTTTGACAGAGGGAATTAATTATTAAATTAATTAATTCAAATTATATTTTTCTAATTTCTTAAAAATAGGTATCATTTTTGAATTCAAAATCTCAAATATAGCTTACTGTGAATTTTTTGTATTGTTCTGAAAACATCAATTTTTGATGAATAGTGAAACCACTAAGTGCTAGTTAAAGAAACCGATTTTTCGTTTAAATTAAAATTTTCCAATTTTGGGATTTGATTTTCCAAAATATGACATACATGGTTTTCATTAAGAAGTAATATTTTGTTCAATGAGATTAAAATAATTTTTGGTGAATACTAACTTTTAAGTTTTCTTAATCGCGAATAAAGGTAATTAGTGTAATTTAAGGTAAAAATAAAGTTTTAATAAAATTAAATAACCTAAACACATTTCCTACCATTATTTTATGTTTCATGGCGGACCAAGAAAATCCATGGGTCATCTTGGGGACCCCATGTAGCCACTTTGGTAGGAAAATGATATAAATAACTTTTTATATAATGTTAAAACAAAAATGTCACAAACATGAGTTGTTTTACTAAAATAATTTTTAAATGGGGATATAAACGTCATATTTTTTGACTATAAATATTCATTAGAAATCTAAAAAGATTTCCTACATCATGATATTTTTTATATAATTTTTAGACATTATATAAATTAAATTATTTATAACATTGTGATGAAGTAATGATTACCTCACAAATGAATGATTTAAATAAAATGAGAAGATAGGGTGAAATATAAGTCTTACAATAGTCACAAACCTATTGGATGAGTGGATGCAAAAACATTATCACCTTATACTCGAAATATATCCTTTTGGGACCTTTAAAATCTGAAAATCATTTTATAATAAAGTAATATTTTATAACATTCCAAGAGTGCCCCTCCTCTCCTCTTATAAAAGGCCCACACCTCTACAACCTTACCCACACCTCTCAAAACTTTGTCACAGCCAACCCCTTCCCATTTCATCTCTCCACATCCCAATATTCATCATTGAATCCTAACTTTGGGAATAATCCTTACCAAGGATTCCTTTGAGCTCAAATCAATGGGAGTTAACCGATTTAACGGTAATGTCTTCCCCTAAGTTGTTTTGTTCTATTTTGCTTCTACAAACCCATAAACTCTTTTTAAAATTTGTTTGTAACAACAACAGTATCTTAAATATACTAGAATCTTTTTATAAGAAGGATTCGAGCAACACTTTCACACACCTCCGTCTAATTATTAAAAAACATACTATTTCTGTGGATGGTGAATTACTGCCTCACAAAACGATGATTGTTCAATATTCTTTTAACACCTTTAAAGGTGGCCATTAATATGTCACTATATTTATATATGATATATAATATGTTTATGTTTTTCTTAATCTTCTATATTTTTTATTTATGGCATACCTTAATGGTTTCCATTATGGGTAAACACCATATACTCATTTTGGATTTGCGGACTACCTCCCCCTCAAAGTGATTTAGTTCGTTAATACCATATGGGGGATGTATAAATGATTTAATTAATGGTATTATATATTATATTATACTATATTTATAATATACCTTTATATCATTATTATTTCATTCCATTTAATAAAAAAACAAATGAAAGTAGCGTTCATGCATACATACGACTTACCATCTCCATGAACGTTACATTTCATTTCTTATCTCCAAATGTTATGTAATATTATAAGTACATATATATAATGTATATATATGTAATATATTACATCTAAATGATGATATCATTATGGAATTATAATATATATATCTCTCATTTTTTTAGTTCCATTAATATGACAAAAAATGAAAGTAGCGTTCATGCGTGCGTACGGCCTACTATCTACATGAACGATGATTTTAATTTTTTCTCTCAAAATGATATGGAATACTATAAAATGAATATATACTTGATATATATGGTTTTTAAATAATAAATACTATTCTGGATATTTTGTACCTATAACTACATGGAAAATTCTTTTCCAACAAGTTCAATTTTTACTCATGTACCGAACATCGACAAAAACGTCTGATATGAACTCACTTAATTAAAAATTTATTATAAAATTATAATATGTGATATGAACTTAATAATAATCTTTAAAGTAGGTCCTTAATAAAATATCAATTTACCAGATTTTATTATTAAGGTGATTAAGGAACGATCGACTCATGTCAGACACAAGGTAAGGGATCCTACCCCTCTCTTTCTTTTTTAAGTATACTCTTTTATGTCATTACTTTAAAACACATCTTTCTAATTATTGGGATTTTATATTATAATACTATTAATGTAATTTTTTATGTTCATATGATGAGACACCCTATTTTCACTCATCAATCCATTTTGGATGTTTTGAGTGGCGCCGATAGGCTTCCGAATTTTCGTAAGAGATCCATCCTACCTCTTTCTTTTTAAGTACTCTCCTTTATGTCACTTCATTTAAGTTATTATTTGTAATGTTGGGGGATTTTATTTAATATTCATCTTGATTTAAATTTTATTTTAATATGACGAGAGACCCTATTTGTTCTTATCAATCCATTTTGAGAAGTATTAAGTGGCGATGTTAGGCTGCTGGGTTTTCATAAGGGATTTTTCATCTCACTTTTATTCTCGTGAGATTTATGATATATTTGGTACCAATTACATTGAGTGGTATATATTCTTCCCATTATTAAACTCTTTGTTTAATATAATTTTGTTTATGAGTATTTACATCAATGATGTATTGTCCTTCATTCATGGGGTCTATGTTTCGATAGATACCCAAGTCGGTAAGGGAACCTTTCACCCTTTTCTTTTTAAAAGTCATATTTTGTTGGGTCATTTAATTTACATATTGTTCTGTTGGGATATTTTCTTCTATATCCTTATTGATAATAATTATCTGTTCATGTTATGAGATACCCTTTTTATCTCTCATCAACTCATTTTCTGAATTATGAAGTGACGCCGTTAGGATGTTGATTTTTTGCAAGGGAACTTCTTAACCCAAATTTGATTCTTTGGGATAAACTTTCACTCCTTGAATATTCCGTTCTATGAATATGTGTGAATAACCTATAATTTTTTTATACTTAATAACCACTTAAATTTGGTGTATTCAATTGTCACACATATTTATGTAGTTGATTTATCCTTAATCCAAGGATACCGTCTTTGTAAGGGACATCGTCTCAATCTCATTTCATTGAGGCATATTTTGTTTTATACAAACTTTCATTTATACGGTGTATAAAGGCCTTTGAATTTTATGATTATTCAAAATGAATATTTTTATACAAAGCGTTTACTAAACGACAAAATGGAATGTTTCTTTTCGTACGTATGCGGCGACAACGACTTCTCCACTACCTTGACCATTATTTGAGTTTCAGATTCCTCTACAACCCATAACTTTTTTCGAATGAAAAATAAATACCAAGTTTTACATTACTTTTATTTTGGTATTGAAAATTGTTTTCATAATGTTTTTATATCAATGTGTAGTATTGATATCTCGTGATTGAAAAGTGGAAATGTTATATTTCTTTTATGCATGTTCTATGTGATATGATTATGTTATAGTTCTTGGGAATTGTTATGAAGATGGGTGGTTCTATGATAAACTATGGGTAGGTGATCCCGATATAGCTCTCCAATGCATTGGGTAACGCGAAAGAGTTGAACGTTAAGGTGTCACCGAATAGATTTAGGGAATATTCTGTGATGGGTAATCAAAACGTAACCAAGTGGGTTACTCCCTACGTAAGAATGTTATGAATTCCTCAAGTTACCTTTATGTCTTATGATTTCTATGAGTTATTCATAAATTGTATTATTTCATGAGGTATGTTAATGTGCTTATGTTTTATGAGTAATGATTGATCTCATTGATTTTTATGTATACATGGACTAATGTTTTCTTTCCGTATTTTTATAACCCTTACTGAGTTTTTTATGCTCATCCCATGTTTTTTTGAAATGTTTTTTCATAGGACAAAAATTTTAATAGGGTCAAGGATGGGATCAAGGAAATGCCAGGCTATCTAAAACAAGGAACTAGACATGACTCTTTTGTCCAAGAGTTTTTATTTTGTTAAAAAAATGGAAACCGAGTAGATGTGTCTACTTTGTAATCTTTGAGATGTAATAATTATGTCCTAATTATCTAAAACTCTAAACCTGAAAAGATCCTCAATATAAATTATTCATTTAATTCAATAATAAGTAATGTTTAAGGTCGGGGCATTATACTTGGTATCAGAGGTCGGTTTAGATAACCTTAGAGGTTAGGTTATTCTATAAGCATAAGTGAAAGTACCATAATGGCTAGGATTTCAGAAAGATTCATAGTTTTTAGATAATATTAATGAGTATGTATATCTTAGTGTTTATATTCCTCATTAGTACATGATGATTTTGTTGATATATGCACTCTGAAATTTCTGTTTTTAGTAAATGGATGGATCTAGTAGGCACCAAAGTGACAATTGGTTTGATGGAAACTGTGGTGGTTCTCTGATTAAGAGACTGTATGAAATGTGGGATTCAATGAGGAATCTTGTGGTTGTGCTGAAATATCTATCAAGTAGTCATGAGAAATCACTTTAACCTTGGTGTGTTCTCTAATGAATCATGTACGAGATGACCAAATCGATGTGGAAGTTCAGGTAATAATTATAAAGGCAACCATTAAGGTTTATATGATCCCTATTTTTTAGGTAATTATGGGTTACTCTATGATATGATGGAAAATGAAAGGCATGAGATAAACATGAGGTTAAAATATGTTATGATCATTTTTGAAGATTTTATCTTGATATGGGGAATGTTTTAAGAATGTTTTATTTTTGGAAAAAGGACAACACACAGACCGTGTGACAACCCATCGCGTCGTACAAAGCTATGGGAATCGAACCCACAACCAAAGTACGACTGGTATTTATCGCATACCACTGGACTACATGAAGTCCCTGCAGAGTTTGACTAATTCTTTTTAGTTAGATGTTTTTATGATTTAAGAGTAAGTTGATTTTGGGTTATCTATAGAAATTATTAACCTATCCTGGAGGATATGTGATTAGGTTAATTACTTTTTAATATGAGAATTTTAGAGAAACTAATGTTATTTTAAGATAAGTGATAATTTGTACCTTGGAATACTATGTGACTAAATCCTTCAAATATTTGGGTTTCAATCTTAGTTTGGTTTACATTGAATAATTTTATAGACAAATTTTTTATCAAATGGTCCTTGTTAAACTTTGGGTTCTGTTTGACAAATATTGGAGATTATGAATAGAATTTATTTTTATAAAGGGTTACCTTTTTTGGGATTATCTTATCTCATACAAAAAATTTTGGTTTTGGTTTTTTCTAAAGACATGGTAAATATATAGTTCTCTTTTGAGGATTGTCTGATTCTCAAGAAGTTGATTTTAGTACTCTTAATGCGAACAAGTCTTCCTAAATACTCATCTTTTGGAGAAAATATGAGTTTGATTAAGGAATCTAGTAAAAGATGAAAGTCTATGAGACAAGTAAGTATGTTTCATTATGATTTAGTTAATCTCATTATTAAATTACTCAATGAAGAGTAACTTAAAACAAAAATGATGTCTGTTAACTTTTCCTACTGGGGAATCAAATACAGTTTAACCCATCACAAGTTTGTGATTTTTTTATGGTTAACTTTCTCCTAGACATGTTTACTATCACTCCCCCTCAGAACATGACCCTTTTTTCCCTCCATATCCATGTTCACCTACATGGAATTCTAGTATGGGTTAACTCGGGTGACCATTGTTCTTCACTTTCTTTATTTAAAAGTGACTGTTTTACTTACTCTTGTTCTGATGTGGTATTTTCAATGAAGTTTCCAAGACCAATTTCAAAATTTCGAGGACGCAATTCCCAAAAGGGGGAAGGATGTAACACCAAAGGTAAATAAAGAATATGAAATTTTCACATTTATCCATATTTGTGAATAAAATATTAATATTACTTTAATGGGGACACTATGCTTGATGGCTTACCCAATACGCAACAATGAGTTTCTTGGGAATCATACGTTGAACTATAATAATTAAATAATATTATTTTTAATGGTAGTTAACGCATAGCCATTTTAATGGTGGGAATGAATAGAACTAACTACAAAATGATTATATAATTTTTTCAAATATTTTTACTTTTATCCAAAAAATGTTTGAGGCTTAAAATGCAAATGAATCCAATTTTAAGCAAAAATCTTCTAATATTCTTTAAAACATCAATTAACTACCATTTAATGGAGAACCCTTTTTAAATATACTTTTTACAATTTAAATGTTTTATTTGAAAAAATAAAATCTTTCATTAGAATCTGGATATCAAAATTTACTTTGTGTAAATTTTGGTTATTTTTCCGATAAAGATCATTTTTATTTAAAATGCTGCATTTTAATTCAAAACATTCTTTTTATCTGATTTATTTATATGGATAGATTATATTTTTAATTGATGTAAATCTGTATTTAGAATATATTTTTACCATTTAATCCAATGGTGGACATTAGAATTAATTTCACTTTGAAATTAGACTTAAGCTAGTGTCAATCTTTTAATAGATATTGTTTCTTAAAAACACGCTATTTGTTTTGACAGTGGAAATTAATTAATAAATAATTTAATTCAACATATTTTTTTTCAATTTTGTAAAATATGCATCATTTTTTAATTCGGAATATCAAATATATCTTAGGGTGAATTTTTGGTATTTTTCTGAAAAACATCAATTTTTGATGAATAGTGAAACCACTAAGTGGTAGTTAAAGAAACTGATTTTTTGTTTAAATGAATCTTTTCCACTTCTGTGATTTGATTTTCAAAAATCTGGAATACATGGTTGTCATTAAAAAGTAAAATTTGGTTCAATGAGATTAAAATAATTTTTGGTGAATAGTAACTTTTATGTTGTATTAATCACTATTAAAGGTAATTAGTGTAATTTACGGTAAAACTAATGTTGTAATAATATGAAATAACCTAGACACATGTCCTACCCTCATTTGATGTTTCATGGCCAACCAATAAAATCCATGGGTCAACTTGGGGACCCCATGGAGCCGCTTTGGTAGGAAAATGACATAAATAACTTTATATTTAAAGTTAAAATAATAATGTCAGAAACATGAGTTGTTTTACTAATATAATTTTTAAATGGGGGGTATACAAGTAATATTTTTTACTATAAATATTAATTATAAATCTAAAATGATTTCATACATCATGATATTTATTTTATAATTTTTAGACATTATATAAATTAAATTATTTATGACATTGTGATGATGCAGTGATTACACATAAATAAACAATTTAAATAAAATGAGAAGATAGGGTGAAATCTAAGTCTTACAATTTTCAAAAACCTAGTGTATCAGTTTATTTAGAAACCTTATCACCTTATACTCGAAATATATCCTTTTGGGACCTTTAAAATAAAAAACAATTATAATAAAGTAATATTTTTTAACATTCCAAGAGTGCCCCTCCACTCCTCTTATAAAAGGCCCCCAGCTCTACCACCATACCCTCACCTCTGAAGACTTTGCATCGACAATGCCTGCCCATTTAATCTATCCATATCCCTCTCTTCATAATTGAACCCTCACATTTGGCAGAATCATTTCCAAGGAAGCCTTTGAGCTCAAATCAAAGAGAGTTACCCGATTTAAAGGCAATGTCTTCCCTTGTGTTCTTTTGATTTATTTTGCTTCTCCAAACCTTTAAACTCTTTTTATTAATTTTTTTCTAACAACACCAGTATCGTAAAAATTAAATTATTTTGTTATAAAGAGTATTAGAGAAACACTTTCACACACCTCTGTCTACTGGTTAAAGTGCATACTGTTTCTGTGGATGGTGAATTACTACCTGATGTAACGATGATTGTTCAATATTCATTTAACACCTTCATGTGTGTCCATTATAATGTAACTATATTTATAAATTATATATAATATGTTTATTTTTTCATTAATCTTCTATATTTTTAATTTATTTCATACCTTTGTGGTTTCCATTATGGGTAAATGTGATATCCTCCTTTTAGGATGTGCGGACTACCGCCCCCTCAAAGTTATTTGATTCGTTAATGCCATATGTGGGATGTATAAAATATTTCATTAATGGTATTATATATGAAATTCTAATGGAAATATAATATACATTTATATCATTATTATTTAATTCAATTTAATACAAAAATAAAAGAAATGAATGTAGCGTTCTTGCGTATGTTCGGCTTACCGTCTCCCTGAACCATACATTTCATATCTTATCCCCAAATGTTATGTACTATTATAAGTACATATAAATAATGGATATATATGTAATATATTACATCTATATGATGGATTTAATTCTGGAATTATCATATATATATATATATATATATCTCTTTTGGTTTTAATTCCATTAATATGACAAAAAATGAAAGTAGCATTTATGCGTATGTACGACCTACCGTTTCCAAGAACTGTGCATTTAATTTTTTATCTCCAAATTTTATAGAATAATATAAAATGAATATATACTAGATATATATTATATTTAAAAAATCAATACTATTCTGGATATGATGTACCTATAACTACATGGAAAATTCTTTTCCAACAAGTTCAATTTTTACTCATGTACCAAACATCGACAAAAACATCTGATATAAACTCAATTTATTAACCAATTATTATAACATTATAATATGTGATATGAACTGAATAATAAATTTTAAAGGAGTTCCTTATGAAATTATTAATTTAACAAATATTATTATTCAGGAGATTAAATAATGATCGAGTCATGTCAGACACGAGGTAAGGGATCCTACCCCTCTCTTTCTTTTTTAAGTATAAACTTTTTATGTCATTCTATTTAAGCTCATATTTATATTTATTGGGATGTTATTTTATATTACTATTACTGTAATTTTTTTTATTTTTATATTATGATACACCGAATTTTCTCTCATCATTCCATTATGGAGGTTTTTAGTGGCGACGATAGGCTGCCGAATTTTCGTAAGAGATCCAACCTCTCTCTTTCTTTTTAAGTACTCTCCTTTATGTCACATCATTTATGATCCTCTTTATTATGTTGGGGGATGTTATTTTATATTACTCCTTATGTACATTTTATGTTAATATGACAAGAGACCCTATTTGATCTCATCAATCCAATTTTTGGATGTTTTAAGTGGCGTCCTTAGGCTGCCGAGTTTTCGTAAGGGATTTTTCATCTCCCTTTAATTTCCGTGAGATTTATGTTACATTTTCAACCATTTCCATTGAGTGGTATATATACTGCCCATTATTATACTCTTTGGGTAATAAACTTTCATTTATGAGTATTTACATCAATGATGTATTGTCCTTCTTTCATGGGGTGTATGTTTCGAAAGATACCCAAGTCGGTAAGGAAACCTTTCACCCTACGCTTTTTAAAAGACTTATTTTGTCGGGACTTTTAATTTACCTATTTGTATGTTGGGATATGTTCTTATATATCCTTATTGATGTAAATTTTATGTTAATGTGAGGAGATAACATTTTTATCTCTCATAAACTCATTTTCTGAATATCGAAGTGATGCCGTTAGGCTGTCGAATTTTTGCAAGGGAACATCTTAACCCAATTTTTATTCTTTGGGATAAACTTGTACTCCTTGAATATGTCGTTATATGAATATGTGTTAATATACTCTGATTATTTTACAGTTTATATCCACTTATATTTGGAATATTTTTTTGTCAGATATAATTATGTAATTGATTTATCCTTAATCCAAGGATACTGTCTTTGTATGAGACATTGTCTCAATCTCCTTTCATTGAGGGATATTTTGTTTTATACGCAACATTCATTTATACAGTGTCTAAATCCCTTTGACTTTTATGTTTACTAAAAAGGAATATTTTTATATGAAGATTTTACTAAACAATAAATTGGAATGTTTTTTTGTCGTGCGTATACGGCGACAATGACTTCTCCACCACCATGACCATTATTTGAGTTTCAGATTCCTCTAAAAGCCATAACATTTTTTGAATGAAAAATAAATACCATGATTTTATTTTATTTTATTTTGGTATTGAAAATGGGTGTTATAATGTTTTTATATCATTGTGTTGTATTGATATCTCGTGATTGAAAAATGGAAATGTTATGTTTCCTTTTTTCATGTTTTATGTGATACGATTATGTTTTGGTTCTTGGACATTGTTATGAATACGGGTGGTTCTGTGATAAACTAAGGGCGGGTGAGCCTGATATAGCTCTCCAATGAATTGGTTAATGCGAAGGAGTTAAACATTAAGGTTTCTCTGATGAGATTTAGGGAATATACTATAATAGGTATTACAAACCTAACCATGAGGGTCACTCCCTACGTAAGAATGTTATGAAGGCCTCGAGTTACCTCTATGTATTATGATTTCTATGAGTTATTCATAAATCTTATTATTTCAGGAGGTATGTTAACATGCTTATGCTTTATGAGTAATGTAAGATCTCATTGAATTTTATGTATACATGGACTAATGTTTTCTTTCCCTATTGTTATAACCCTTACTGAGCTTTTTATGCTCATGCCAAGTTTTTTTGAAATGTTTTTCATAGGACATAATGTTTTATACGGTCATGGATGGGATCATGTAAATGTCAGACTATCTAAAACAAGGAAGTAGACATGACTCTTTTGTTCAAGAGTTTTTATTTTGTAAAAAAATGGATGCTGAGTAGATGTGTCTATTTGTAATCTTTTATATGTAAAATTTTTGTCCATGTTCTCTAAAACTCTAAACCTAAAAAGATGATCAATTTGAATTATTCATTTAATTCAATAATAAGTAATGTTTAAGGATGGGTAAATATATATTATATATATATAATATGTTTAAGAAACAATTCTTATTACCATTAATGTAATGTGTGAATGAGTAACATTTTATTGAGGATATGGTAGTTCACCAGTTAATGAACTATATTATCATATTCCCACAAAATGGAACATATAAATTTATGTGCTACATAATAATTAAATAAGAATAAATACATTATAAATATACAATATATCAGATATCAAATATAAAAAATATATTTACATCCATCAAATTCTATAATGGAAGAACTAATCACAACAATTAATAATGTGGTATCCCCCCATGCACACAAATATTGATTATGTTTCCCATTTGATTAATGTGTGTACAATAGTATGAATATTACATAGTATATTAAATTAAAATTATATTTAATAAATTGTTTTTAATATATAGGCATGATATAAAAATATATTAAGTTGACGATAAGTAAATGGAACACAAGTGACTTTTGATGATTGTAACATAATATTTGGTTAAATACATTTATATTAAAACAAAATACATGGATAGATTTTTGGGAAATTATAGGATTATAAGATGATACTAGTAAAATTTTGATCTTATGTTGAGATATTTTTTACAATACAAATGTATTTATAGGTGACAATATTTTGGAGGGGTGAGTGTCAGTTTATTGTGGGGAAGGAGTGTCATTCGTGTAATGTTTTGATTGAAAAATAATTTTTTTATTATGAAAACACTTTTAATGGAAAAGTATGAAACCTCAATGTCTAGAAATACAAAAAAAATAATACAAAACAACAACAAAACATAAAAACATGACCTACATCTCCCTAGAACCAACCACATTTCAAAAAACCTTCAACAATGCATACCACTTGGCTAACTGTCCCGCACAAGGCTCTGGCCCGGTACAGATGGAGAAGACATTTACTCTTAGAATTCCAAATCCGAAGGGCATGCATAGTTTCATGATTCAGGCTCTGAACCCCATCTGAGGAAGATTTAGTAAAGTTGAGATGTATCACACAATAATCACTTCTGCAAACACACAGAAAGCTGGTCCATAAGAAAACTAAAATCAAACCATAAAGCACCCAAAACTGATAGCAAACACCACTTAATAAATGAGAATAATTGAAGATAAACTAAATATTACAGAATTTTTTTCCCAAAAAACTTCCATAAAATAGATATTACTATCATGTTAGGAGTCTTCATCACCATTTTTTCAAACTCAAAAACCAGTTGGTTCCACGTAAGTATATAATCCTCAATCATAATTTTCCATTTTATGAACCTCATGATAATAAATATAACTTTTGTGTCCACCCATGTATATTTATCCTCATAGAGGGTTGCCTCTAGAGGTCTCCCCATCATTTTAGCTGCCTCTTCTTTAAACGCATTGAGGGGTAAGATATGCTCAACTACATCCTCCTCAGAACATAACAGTAGTTCCAAGTGATACTCCCCATTGTATTCTAATCCCTGATGATTCAACACCTCATTGTGAACCTTTTTGAACATAATCTTCATGGCATAACAGGTCTCCAACAATTTAGTTAAGGATGAGTTGTCATTCCTACCTTTCCTCCTCCTATTTCCCCAATTCTTTGAGCTCAGTGTTTCATCTACCGAATGGATATTCTCATCTCCCATGTATTAATGTTCGCAACGTTGAACTTCCTCCAGTGAGTAACTGAGAAAAGAACTCATGCATGCCCCAACATGCCTCCCAAATTTGTTATCCAGGTGAATTAAGATATGTGACATAGAAGATAGACCTCATTCCTTCCCTTCATGAGAACTACAATCCTCTTCCAAAGTAGGCACATGTGACCCCTGCTACAGAACACCACTAACATGCCCCGTTTGATTCTCTAGATTATTCTACCCCCTCTCTACCATCTACAACACAACCTCCTACCTTCCAGACTCCTGGGTTTCTACACTAACCAAGTCATGCTAAAACAGAATTCCACCCAGATGTGTTCTATGTAATTTGGATCTAATAAGGATCAGAATATAAAAAATTTATGGTATGGTAGATATATTTCTATAAAATATATTTTGAAAAATTTTCTAGGTATTTATAGATTATAAGAATAAAGTGTAGTTCATTGTGAAGCTAATATTTTTCTAAATCATTGTAATTATTTTTTAGTTAAATCGAATATTATTTTTGGGAAAAATATAAAGTTACCATATTATGAATTATCGTTTTTATGATTACATATTTGTAATCAAATTTTCCAATTTCTAGTTACATTTTTTGTTAAAAATATTTGAAATCTAATTCAATAGATGTATCAATAATGAAGGGTTTTAATTTAAAAATGACCCAATGTTTGAAATGTTTTTAAATCCAATTTCAATGTAATTTTTACTAAAATGACATAAATTGTATTTATTTTTGAATAATTGATATACATATAGTTCAAACCCAACATACAATATAATTTTTTAGCATAAATAATGATGGTGAAAAATCAATTTTAAAATAAAATGCAACATTGTTTACCATTTATCAAAAAATGATACATCCTTGAAAAATACCAAGAACTCACCATAATTATAATATTATATTAAAACATCAAAAAATCTATTATATTTTTTATTTAAAAAAAATAAAACTTTTAAAATTTTATTTTTAATATGTTCTCTATTTATAAGTTGTGAAAAAATATTTTGAAAAACATATTTATTTGAGTGAGAAATAATGTAGTTTGTACTTATCCTATGGAAATTAATTATATTGGATGTATATAAAAATTATTTGATATAATATATCATATAAAAATAACATTAATATCATTAAATAATATTATATAAATCAATATATTATGATAAAAGAACTATTTCATAATAAAAGAATTCTGTTTATATTAAAAAGGGTTTTTATCCATTTATTATTAACAAGATAACATCAAATATATGCGAACCATATAATTTTAAATGATATTGAATTATATTAATTGATTTTTAAAAAATTGATATCCTATATATAAATAAATTAAATAAGGCTATTTAAATAATATATTGTTTCGATAAAAACTGTTCTTACGTGTAACTCAAGATACAGAGTAATGTATTTATTGCGTGTGATGAAATATGACTCAATATTGTATGCATTACAATATAGGGAATAGTCATAACTGATTTAAAATAGTAATTATTAAATATCTTCTTTTTATTTTATATTCCCTTTTACACAAGTTGTTTTGTGTCATACACTCTATCAAATACAATGTCCTTATTTTTGAATTTCATGGTGTTACATTTTCCACAACATAAATAATTTTTTTCACCCAATTGAATCATTATTATGGTAATTGAGTATTGGTTCTTGAGACATCTATTTTTGAAATGGAATCATCGAAAATAGGGCCAAAAACACTTCTTCAATATAATATAGAAAATTAAATGAAAATGAAACCATAAAATTTGGATTTTGAATCGAATAACGTTAGTGAAAACCTAGACATGGATAAGAAGTCAAACTTCAATGTAATGATTGATGGTGATAAATAAAATCATCATTAGAATGTTTTTGAACAAAAAAATAAACAAATTTCTTGAATAAATTTCATTTTTTATTAAAAAACATTGATAATAGGACAACAACATCGGTGAAGACACCTTTCATAGATTTGAATAATTATTTCACTTTTTATGAATGTCCATAAGTATACAAACGAGAAGTATTTATAAAAAACCAAACATACTGATTTTTCATAACATGAAAAATATCTAATCTATCTCATATCACTTATTTCATTATAGTTTGAAGTAATACATTCATCCCTAAAATCACATCAAATTATCAACTTATACCATTTGATAAATGGTTAACCTTTACAATAGATTATAACTCCACACATTTTAGTAATATTCATGTTATATATTAGTATGAAATTTAATTTATCTATATCAATAATCACATCAAATAAAATTATGATCTCATCATTAGGAATATATTAAGGCATATATTTTTATCAGTAATTTCGTTTAAAATAAATATCCTTCTAATAATTCTCTTTTCTGATACAAATAAACATGTAATCTTAAATATATATAATGTAATAGTTCTACCATATAATTCGTAAAAATTTCATAAATCATTTTATGACAATAGATTCAATAAAATCCATTAATAACATATTTTATAGATACAAATATAGAAGAATATTATTCAATCAACTATTGTTAGTTCAATTAAATATTCATGGCCAAGATCCCTTTGCTTATTATATTGTATACTCCCTTGATTATTTTTTAATTTACCTATATAATTTCCCATAAATATTTAGTTGTGTTACTGAACTGATATGTTTTCCTTTTTCCATTGAATTATTTTCTTAAGGGCTCATATCTCAACATATATAACAGACTACCAATCCATTCATGAATTTATGAAGGTGGTTTTTTCAATATGTAACGAATTCGGGAAAATAATTCTTTCCCTTAATTTTCATTTACTCCATCTATTTTCATTATGTTTAGAAGACCTATTTTATCTTTATTCCTATTGAATCCATTTGACATGGGGAATTATTTTTATAATCTTATTGCAGATAAAACAATGTCATTGTATGAATTTAAGAGTTGATACACCAATGTCTTCGATGACATGGATTAAATCCACCAAAGATATCATCAATAATATACTCCACAGTGTCTATGAAATCTATGTCATATCATGATAATATTATAATGTTAACATCATACTCAATGGTAATTTTGATATCTTTTTGATTTATACATGAGATAATTATCTTTATCTCAATCTATTTATCATAAGTGATATATTAATCAATGAAGTTTTCCTTAAAAGATCTTCATTTATTGAGTTATATTCATTTTTATTCCATTTTATTTTAGATGAAAGATAATTATTGATCTATATATACATTTTGATAATACTCTTCATGTGTACCCATTTTCATTTTCAGAACATCCAAATGTAATAAATATGTTCTTCAATGTCATAATCCATACCTCAATTTCAATTGGATTAGTGTACCCATTAAACAAAGAGGGCCTTTATCACATAATGTTATCCAACATTGTAGAATATCGATGTGTAATATTTTTCTACTTACGGGTATGGTTATATATCATTAACTGATTAAGAAACCATAATATACCCATACCATTATTTATTCCAATACATACTGTAATGGATTTCATAGAAGTGTAACCACTACATTGGCTAGTAGAACTAATACAATTCACCCATCCTGATTCCATTTCTAAAAAATGACATATACAAGATTATCTCAAAAATGTATAAACATTGTATGATTCAAAATGTGGAATAATAATTCCCCAAAATTAAAGAAGTTTATAAATAGAAAATATTATAATCATAAACATGGTTATATTGTGTAAATATTTCTATATGTATCCTTAAAGAATATATCTATGTTATTTTCCAAAATATATAGTATATATATCTATATTCCATTGTTTTAAAAAAAATCAATTATACCAACTATAGCCACATGAATATAGATATCCTTCATTTTATGGCGTGCCACTATTTAATTAGCATCAGATAACATTACATCATGTCCCAATGATTATATAATATAAAATATTTGAAAAGAAATTCTTTATAACTGGTACAGATAATAAATTATGAAAATATAATTAATCATAAAAAACATAAAATATCACTATCCTTGAAACACTTTAAAATGATTACTTGACAAAACCAATATAATGAACACAAGATTAGGGTGAGAAATTTTTTTTAATAAGGTTTATGAAATAATTATATAAAATGAATATATAAACATGATAAAAATGATATGGTAAATAAATAAGAACACCTTCCACTCATATAACATGATGAGGAATTACCAATATATAATGGTAATGAACTAAAACACAACCTATTTAATCAGTGAACTAATAATAAAATGAGTCTATATATTTTATCGTTTGAAATTCATAGGGATAGTAATTATACTTAATGAAATATCAATGAATTAAATTAATAATTATTGGACAAAATTTATGAGGAACATGAATCCATATACATTCAACACCATTCACAAGATGATCTAACACTACAGGTAGAAACCCATTAAAATATTATAATTAATATTTCTCTTGAGAACTATTCAATTTATCATGGAGATAAAATAAATTTTGGCCCCACCCATCAGATCATGTCCCAAAAATTATATATATATTTTAAACTATTTTATTAATAACCATTATTCTTTATTCAGTATGACAATTGAATAAATAATATGATTTTATCAATATTTCATAGATAATAAAATAATAATCAATGTAAAAACAAAATTTAAAAATTGTATATAGTATAGGAAGTAAAAATACGATTCACCCAATAATGATTATATTTAATGAAATTTCCTGTGAAAATGATTATAAGAGGATAATTGTTTCATTAGAATGTTAATAGTCACAATAATAATTGAGATTTTAAATATTTATTTTACCACATTGAAATTTTCAAGATATAATAATAGGTTAAGTAAATTAAAATTGTAACATAAAAGGCTATTAATTATGAGCGAATAAGGATATAAAATGATATAGGGGTTTTATATACACCATATAAAGTTGAATAGGTTTATAACTACAAATTAGTCACAAGGTAATGTAAATAGAGAAGTAATTCCAAAAATTGCATTTCATTTTTCATAAACATCATATAATATATATTAAAATTATTATAATTGTGTTATTAAATTGTAATTTAACCATAAATATACTTATAATATAATATATTATATTTTTATAACATCTCATTACCCTTTTCTTAAAAATAATTCATTATTTTCTAAATTTTGGGAGTTAATTACTTATTTTTTCAATATGTTTGGATTTTTTATTTTTGATATTATTTTGTAGATCATGATTTAATAATCAATAAAAAGTAAAAAATTATTTAAAACCCATAGTTATTTATTATTTATGAATTTATACTGAGCCATATAATATTAATATATGTAATGAAATCCATTGTTCATAGAAATGATAACTCTTAACTACTGATGATATCTACTTCCATTTCATTATCATATTAAAAACAATTAGTGATATATAAATATAAAAACTTATAATATAAATATAGTATCATATTTATTATTTGTGTGTCACATATGTTTTTTAAGATAATACATAATACATTCCATGTAATGTGTGAACAAATGACATTGTTTTAAGGAGAAGGTAGTCTATACCTAATGAAACAAAGTTATTATATTCCCAAAATACTTAATTCACGATTTAATGTGTTAAACAATAATTAAATAAGCATAAATAAAATATAAATATCATATAAATAAAATATAAAATATAAATAAATCATTATTATTTTTATAGGTAAAAATGGAATAAATAACGACATATTTTTGTGAGGTAGTGGTCGACCAAACACATGAATGATGTTTATGTACCAAATTTTATGGAGGTGTGTAAAATTATATTTATAAATATTATAAGGAATACATATAATTTTGTATATGATTCTAAGGATATTATACATTCAAGATAAATTACAAATTTATGTTCTACATATGTAAGTGAAACAAATGTGACAATTGAAAACAAAATTGTATTATTTGGGTAACTCCTTTTGGTTTATACTAAAATTCATCATTGGATATGTTTACACACAATGTGGTGCATATTTTATGAGTTTTTAGATTTTATGATATTATTTGTTTAGATATTTGATGGGACAAAGGTCTTTATATGTGTGATTATGGGGGAGTGGTGAGTGACATTTTATTATTGTGGAGGAGTGAAATTCATGTATATTTTTGAATAGGGTATTCGAACTGTGTTTTTCCCTTGTCATCTGCACAGAAAAAGAATCGAATAACATATAAGGGATTATATGATCTAAATATGTAAATCCAATTTCTTTTTGACATGTGTGTAGGTAATTAAGGCCCTTGATACTATGAATTAGTTTAAATTTATGGTAATTTTTCTCTTAATTGCTAGAACTATTTTTAATTACACTCTCTAATAATATTTTTAAAAACTATTTTTTTATTTAATATAAAATATTAATAACGGTAATTAATAATAATGAACTAGTTTTTCTAAATTCCTATAATAGAAGTTGAATAAATTAATGTAAAATTAATCTCATAGACAGAATGTAGAAGCTGGTTTTTATATATAATATTGTCAAAACATTGAAATTTTTAATATCCAATTTCAAATTGAATTTTAGTATAATTTAATAAATTTTTTGAAATTATTAATTATTTATATATGTATTCTTTTAAAAAATGAAATATAATTCCAATATATTAATAAATCATATGAAAAATTATTTTTCCATTAAAATTCATTACTTTTCACTATTCATCGAAACATTTATATACATTAAAGAATACTAATAATTAAAAATATGATAATTTTAATATTCATGTTTCAAAAGAAGTTAATTTTGGCTCCTATAATTAATAAATTTTCCATCAAATTGATGTAAAACTAGTTTTCCATTAAAAAATAGATAAAATATATTTAGAAAAATATATTATTTATGTATAGAATTTTGTATGTTTTTATCATAGGTATATCAATATATAAATTATTTTCCTAAAAAATATTTAATACAATATATAATATATAAATTTCATTAATATTATTGAATAATAGTAATTAATTTAATTTATTTATATAAACCAATATTTAAACATTAAATCATTTTCTTTATATTCAGTTGGATTTTAAATTCTATTACAATTAATGAATTCATTTAATGTTTGTGTTAACCACACATTGTTATAATATATTTAATACTATTCAAAACTTATAATTTTATTCATAGGATATATCATATTATCTTAAATAATTATATTTTAACAGTATATTGTTTCTTGGTAAAACATTATCTTATGTTCAACACAAGCTATATAACAATTTATTTGATGTTTGAAATGTATAATAACTTAGTTTTATGTTATTTTAAAAATATATAATATATTTAACTGATTAAAAATATAATTATATTGTAATGTATTCTTGTATTTCATTCTCGTGTATTGTTTTTGTTGCATGTCATACACACTATTGAATATAATTTCCTTAATTTGGAATTTTTTTTGTCACATAACTAAAATTTTAAAATAATTTCATATTTAACAAAAATTTAATAACTATTTAGTCTAATTATGTTTATAAAAAATATAAATATATATGTTTATACTAAATATACATTATACAAAAAATAAATTCTGAAAAGAAATGATAATTATGAATTATGTGTTCATTATTTTATTTAATATTTATTATGAATTGAATGAGTTTTATAATATATATATATATATATATATATATATATATATATGATTTTTAAAAAATTTAATTATATCGATTTTTTTACAAGAAAATTTATTTTTAATATAATTCCTCTAAAAATCAGTTTTACATTATTGTTGTAAATATTGTTAGTTATATTAATATAAACATAATTTCAATAAATAAAATTGATTTTTATAAAAAATAATAATTTAATTTTGAAATAAAATAGGAAATAAATTTTTTTAATTAATATCAATAAAATTTAATGCATGATTCTTATCATTACTGTGAAATTTTTTTACTGTACAATATTTATTGGGTTTTAAATAATATTAAGCATGTATTTTGTAAATTTTTGATAATATTTAAAAATGATTCATATTAATTAAAAAAATATTTCTTTTAATATAATATGTTGTTATAAAATTTTAATTCATTATAGTATTATAAAATTTATAGGCTTTTCCAAAATTGATATTGTTTGTATTCAACATTAATAGGTTATTTAATAAATTTAAAAAAAGAAATTAAATTTCTAATATTGAATGGAAAAATTAATTTTTATTCGTGAAATTATTAATAAAAAATATACATATGTATATTCTAAATTAGATATATAATTCATAAATAAAACTTATTTTATGAAAAAATAAATTTTATGACTTTTTGTATTCATAATATTAATTAATATTGATTTATATTTGAACTAATCTTAATATATTAAACAATAGATTGTAATTTTTTTAAAAAATATATATTTATTTTATTACGATTATATTTTAAATACTTTAATGAAATGTTATTTTATAATAATAGTTCATTAAAAAAATAATTACTTATAGATTTTTTTAAATAAATCTTTATGCACTCCAATTATATTTTAATATATAATTAATTTTCAAATATTTGTATATATATCAAATAATATTTTATTTTGAATTTAAATAAATTTCATTAAAAAAATAAATGTTTCATGTATATCAATTTGATATATTTCAAATGAATATAATTAAAACAAATATATTTATAATGACTATATTTTTACTGACTATATATTATATTTGAAGAGTTTATTTATGTATATAATTTTGTTAAATATATTACATATAGTATTCTCATTTCCAGAGTTTTCATTTTAAATATCCTTATATTCATTCTCTATTCAAGATTCAATTTTAAATTATTCATTCTTATTAGCTTTTAATGATCTTTAATGGTGAAAAATATTATTGTGTTTTTTACTATTGATGATTTTACAATTTTCAATTTAATATACATATTTATTCATGTAATATAATTGATGTACTAGTCTATAGTGAATAACAAATCATGTTGTCTAATATATATTTTTTAATTAATATTATGAATGAATAAATTATTTTTGGATCAATTTCTATATTGTATGAATTAATTGTTAATCGATTTCATTTAAAAAAATGTAAATATTGTGTTCATAATGATAGATTCATATATTATTTAATGAATAATTAGTTTAAAATTTATGGTCTTTAAACCCCCCCACCCCCTCCCCACCCTCATCTGCAATAATAAATTGCATCCTTTGAATTTAAATTTGTATATTCTAATAAATATATCTAACGGGGCCTCATAGATATAAATTTCATAATATATAATTTATTTATGTTTATAAACCATGAAAATGTTAGAGAAAAATCTTTCTAATATTATTATCCCTCATATTTAGTTTTTATCTGATGATCTAATCTATGAATATATTGTTATTCATCTTCGATAGTTGATTTATAAAAATTTTTTATAAATTGTTTTTATAATAATAAATTCATAATAAATAATTAGTTGATATTATATTTGATCACATTATTCCAATTAATTTTTCTTCTATGATTTCAAAACCAACCCAATTCCAAAAGCACACTAAATTAATCATAGAAGGAAAGTAATTGTTTTATTTAAATCATCACAATAATCGTAATATTATGCCACAAAAATCATACCACTTGAAGGATTTATTAATAATTTTACATAAATTTATCATGGTCCATATTAGATGTTTTTGAAAACATTTAATGTAAAGTTGAGTTGGTTAAAAAATATTGAAATTAGAAAATAATAACTCTTGACTAGAAAATTGGTGTTCCTTACTCTAAAAAAAGTGAACATAATTTACTTGTTTTGATTACATATGCGATCTACAGTTCCCATGGACTGGGAATTTTAATGTTTTATATAAATCATTATTACATATAAATTATTTTATTGTCACGTATAATTTCAATTTCTTAAAATGTAATGTAATTTAATATGAGTAATTATTTTTGATGCATGTTTTTCACTCTGATCATTAAAAGCTTCCTAGTCACATTGCTATCATATTTTGATGCTAAATAAAATTCTATAATATAACTAAATCATTTTTCACCCATATTGTGAAAATTTCCATTTTCTATCCTTCTATATTTTTTTCATACATGAAATAGATTCTTCATTCAGTTATCTTTTTATTAATCAACGCATTAATATGACTATATCATTTACTTTTTTGTGTGTACTAAGGATTTCAACATTATATACATTTTCAATAATGTTTATTGATATTTGGATTCTCATAATCACCACATTTCTCATATCGTTCCCCATTTATATGGGTTTTCATTGAAAATATGATCTCATGTTCTCTTATACTAATGGTTAGTTCTATTCTGTCTGGTTGTTTTGTAACTAAAACATAAAGGGTTAAAAGATGTTATATATATTAAACATCACTAAGGAAAAATCATAAGTAATAAAATAATAGAAGTTAAATCATTAAATAGTTTATCCGTTTACATAAACATTTAATCATATAATTATATTATTTTGTCCTAATAAATCATAATATATTCAATGTAACTTTTTGATGAGTTATCATATACTTATCATCCTTTTCCCTTAATGTAAATAAAAACTAAATCCATCAAAGGGGTTTATAATTTATAAATTATCAAATCAATCATATCAACAAGATTCTTATATACAAGTGTGCATTCATTTTATGGATAATAATATATCCATGTATTTATATATTTTCCATATCTCAAACAACCCTTACTAGGGTGATTACACATATGTTCATATGTGAAACAACCATATCCACATTCCATCATTCAAAAATGATTTAATAGCTACAAAAACAATATCTTACATACATTTTCAAATATCAAGGATGTTATAATATACATAGCCACTAATATTGTTGTTTTAATTGTAACTATATAATTATAATATATAAAAATTAACTAGATCAAACTCTAAAAAAGTCAATAGTGACCAAACAGATACACACACCATACATAATGTTTTCAATTAAATGTTCATAAAATTAAATCTAGTGTTCTAAAAAACTATTTATTAATGATTAGACGCATAGCTGAATCATCATAAATATAAAACTAACATTATAATTTAAATATGAAAATATTTTTTCTATCATAGTCGTGTCTACTAAAACATCAAATTATACGAATAAGAAATTTAAAAAGGATAAATTTTATTTAAAATCCACATTAATGAAATAAACATAGAAATAATGCATAATATGGGAGGTAAATAATATAATGTGACATTATGTATGGTATTATCATAAACATGGAAACATGGAATAAGTAAATAAGATTACATGATTATAGAGTCATTCAATATGTTAAACAAATATAATAAATGACATCATAAAAATTTATTGTGTACTTCTATGACACTGATTATATTGAAAAAAAAAATTCATGGTAGATTGGGATCACTACCCATTCCTATAAATGTATTGAAAAAATTTATTATGTAGATTACAATTAAATTCTAATATTGTACATAAAATCTCAATACATTTAAATATTTGACCATTATAATGATACAATATATAATTTTCATCCCACCTTTGAATAAAATGAAATCAATACCATTTTTTATTTATGGGTAAAATTAAAAATAATTAAATCATTGGCACATGAAAACCAATTAGAATAATTTGGGTTTCATTATATTAAATGAAGACATGACTAAGGGTTATTTTATATAAATTTTAAATATGTGAAATATTAATTTAATTTCAAAAATTAATAAATGAAAAAGGTATGTAAGTTTTTATCATTGAGTCACAATATATAGAATTTGATAATAATTGATTTGATAAGAATAGATATAAACAAACATGTTCAATGGTGATTTATAATATAATTAAATGGCCACATTAATGAAGGAAACAACATATAATTTCCAATAACAAATAATGTAAATTAGTGGGTTTTTATTGAAATTATTTGGTTTTAATACTAGATTAATGGTTTAAAAAACTTTTATGTGGGTGTTTCTTATCTTGTACCCAAATTTAATATAACTCCCTTAAATTGGATTAACATAAAAGTTGAAATATCACAGCGAACTGAAAATATGTGTATGACCTGAAAATATGATATTGAACAAGATATATATATATATGTTACATATATAAAAAATATAAATTTTATCAAATTAATATTCCCTATAAATAAAAAAAGAATCAAAACTTGTCCCTCAAATATAACAAGTATGGTATCGAAGATCCCTTACATTTATATCTGAATCAACATTGCGTGTTTTATTGATATCATTATTAAAAAGTTATTTAGGATTATTTGTTTCACTAAAAACATATTTATCAATTTTTTATATCATATGTTTCTTTAACATTTATATGTTATATATTTATATTATAGTATTCTGTAAAAATTAGTTACTTAATGTTTATATACCACTATTTCTATAAATAGTTATATATATTAACCATGATTGAAAGCACAGTAAAATATATCCAATATATATACATTATATAAATAATTATTATATTATAAATACATTAATTAAAGTATTCATTGTGGGTGGTGATGAAAAATGAGATTCTTTTCTCATAGGAGAGGTATTTCACCTGTATGAATGATCAATGATTCCATTTCTCCAAAACAATAGACTAAATTATAGAGAATGAAAATATAGTCTTTTTTGAGTAATATTTATATAATATATCATATTGACACATTAATTATATCATTTTGATAATTAATTAATAACAATTATGAATAAATGAAAATGTTATTTTGGAGGTAGTAGTCCTTGCAATAGTTTATGGGTTATTTCATTTAATTCAAGATAGGTAGAAAAAAATGGATATTAAATTAATATAGTAAAAATTAAATATAATAATTATAATAAATTCCTTATATTTTTATGGATAAAATATTGTTGGAAGATTATTGATAATGTAGAAATGTTAGGATGAACATAATACAAACGTTAGAGGCATCATATTCCCCTAGATATTTCCATTGAAATGTTTTCCTTGAGAGAAATTATAATGAATAAGGGATTAAGGATCAAAATTGTAAAACTAGGATAAATAATATAGGAAGTGGTTCTATGTAATTTGGAATTTTATGTGTAACGTGTAGGGGTAGAATTATCCCCATATTCAAATTATAAAAACATATATTTTTAAGAGTATAACATAATCTTCACTAATATTATTACACTATACAATGTTCAATGACGTTAATGATTCATAAATATGCATATTTTTGTTGTCCCAGATTGATAAATATTCAATAAATTTATTATAAATATATTTTATATATTTTTAATTTCATTTATAATATGTCTTCAGATTTTATCATTTTGATATTTATGAGGGTTCTAAATTTTTATGTAGAATAAATCTTATTATATGAAATATGGTAGAGAATATTATACTTTTTATTAATTTTTTCAAATAAATTCATCCATAATTAATTATAAATATATTTTTAAATATGTAGAAAACTTATTTTATAAAAAATAAAAAAAATTGTTAAAATCAATTTTGTCCACGTGTTTTTTGGTTTATTTAATTTGAAATATTCCAATAATATGTGTTTTATTGGGTATAATTAATTAAATTTTTGGAATCATCATAATTAATATTATTTATTATGATAAAGTTAATATGTTGTCATAATGAAAATTATAAAATATATGGGTCCATGTTATCTAAAAATTCTCATTTTATTTTATTCTTAATGGATAAGTTCCCTACGTTAAAAAACTAGTTGTGTTTGAGAAAACTATAATGATAAATGTATGTAATAATGAGGATAATGGTGTAAAATATTAAAAAAATATATTTATTTATGTTTTGGATGTGTGGATATACCATACCATCCAATCAAATTTTCTGGTACATAGAGTGATATAGAAATCACTTTATTGAAGTGTTTTTTTAATTACCAAAATTCCATTCATTAATAACTATAAAATGGAACTCCATATCCTTGTATATTCACACATATTTATCAATTTTCATGGTTAAAAAATTCCAATTTACACCCAAAAAATATTTATCTACATTATTAAGCATAAAAATTTTCCAAATTTCCATCCATAGTGTTCAATACAAGATCTTCCAAGGATATTTCTCCCTGAGAAGGTATTCATCTTAATGAAGATTTTTATTTTTATTAATTCTTTAACATCATTCAATTATTTCTTAAAGCATAAAATATATTAACTATAGTATATATAAAACTAATAATTATCATTTTTTATTAGATAATAATTATCTATATTATTATCCATTAAATGCGAAACAAAATCATCATTTGTGTGTATTGTGAACTATTGAATCACAATCCAATTTAATCTAGTATCCATCGCATACTCATATGGATATTAATTATATTGAATATAATGAATATTTAAAATTCAAATTATATTTTATTAATCATATATTTTAAATATTCAATCCACTATCTTACACACTCACCCATTAAGAGAATTATATAATCACTCATGGGTATATAAGACCTACTGTATCAATGAAGTGATGCTATTAATTATTGACATAATAATTTATATAATGGGTTTTAAAATATATAAAATGAGTTATAATTATATTTATAACATTATTAAGATTTTGGATATTATGAATTTATATATTGTTAAAAACAACATTTTCATGATAATTAAAAAACGATAAAAATTGAAATTATCATGTGAAATAATAAAAATAATAAATATTGTTAAATAAATTCTTATAATATATTATTATAATATTATATATGATAATATAAATATGAATTATATTTTAAAATAAATTAATTACATGCTAAAAAAATTACAAATGAAGTCAAATCATGTTCATCCAATGTGATTCGTTATACAAATATTTTGAATTCATTTTACATTAAATGAGGCATATTATAATTTTAGGAACATAATTTCAATTAAATTATTTATATATATAATTTATTTCATAAAATATCATAAATCCATCATAAATAGTGATTTTTTAATTTCATATTTTTATTATATCATCAATGATTATTAAAATTGAATGTTACAAACTTGTATGGAATTTCATAATTCTATTTCATATAATTTGATTTTTTTTATCTTTCGTTATCTATAACATTTTAAGATTTTTGTAATTTATTTTTAACATTTTCTGTTTATATCCGCCAATTTTATGTAGATTTATATTATTTACCCACTATCAACTCCTTGGATAATATATACTTCATTAATATTTCCATTTTCTAGAAATTATTTAAATTCTCATTGTAAGGAGAAATATTTCATAAAATAATGCAATTGGTTTCTATATGTTTTATATACATCAGCATAAAGATATTTAAAAATAGTAAACCATTATTCATCGAGATTAATTTTTCAAATTCATTTAAATTCTACAATGCTAAACAATTCAAATGTTTCCATAGATTTGAGCATCTATTTTAAAATAGCAATTTCTTTCGGGATTTCATTAATATATATTAAAGGGACCTTGTCCTTTTAAATTAAATAAGATCCAATATTTTTTTAAACAATATAAATTATTGAAATGGAAATATATTTTTTAAATATTCCTCTCTTCCCTTCATAAATAAAGTAAAATATTTTACAATAAAATTCATTATATTTATCTTTTAATTCAGATATATTATTCTTTTATTTACATGGTTTATGTTTATTTAAAATATTATTTTATATTATAAAATGATTTATTAATGAAATATGATGTTATAAATGAATACTAAAATTCCTTTAAAATTAATTTTTATACTATTTTCAAATGGTATGTTTTTTTGAAAAAATGTCAATATGGATGTTTTCTGTCATGTTTATTGATAACAGACATCCCCACCACCATAGCCATTTTTCGAAATATAGTTTTTTCTACTTATTTCAATTGGAATAAACACGAAAACTCTTTTATTTTAACTTATATTTGTAGTCCACTTCTATTTTATTTATTCTTTGAAAATATAATTATTTTTTGAAAACAAAAATTTTTCTGAAGACCTAGTGGGAAAATATTACATATGGATTAATTTAGTGATTAATAATTTTTTATTTTGGATATTAGTATATTATGATATTTTTAATATCAAATTAAATTTAAAATAAATTTCCAAATTTTTTATCATTGATATTGTTTTTAAAAAAATTGTATACCATTTTATAGGTGGTTTTTATTTTTCATGATACTTTTTTAACTATAGAAATATTTATAACTATGAATACATTAGTTCATATAGATATTTACTGATTATTAATAATGCTGATGAATAAAGTAGATTATTCAATGCATAAGGAATTAGTTTTTAATGAAGTTATGTGTGGGGGATTTAATTATATTGTACTTCAATGCGTCAGTGTGTTTATGGAGACAAAGGAGTTTCCCAAATTAAGTGACCTTTTACCCATAGTATGGAACAATCATTTCAACAATATTGAAATTATAAATATTAATATGTATTAAAATATTATGTGTAAAAATAATTATATCCATAATAATGAATTCATTTATTATCATACAATATATTTTTTCATTATTATTAACCATGTCTTAATTTTTGGTTTGTTTTTTTCGATAAAATGGATTGTGTTTTCAATAATTTACCTTTCCATAATGATTTTAACTTATATAATAATGGAATTCATGTTATTTATTAAATTTAATTTATTTTAATTTTTTTTTTCATTAATTAATGATAAATCATTATTTCTTGATTATAGCATCCAATATACATAACCATTACATGGTATTTTAGTTCACCCATATATTTTTCTGGTTCTATATTATATGAAGATTACTTCACGGAATGAGATCAATGATGTTAAATATTTTCAATTAATTTTTTTTATAATAATAAACATGTAATATGAGTGTTATTTAGATATTTTATTCTATAAAGATAAAAGAGTAAGATGTCCTTTAGAATTTAGGACCCTGAATTTATGAAACTTTAATAATCTAGACAAAAAACCATCCAATTGGGTTCATGGTAAATAGAATTGGTAGTATAAAAAATTTAGTATAAATATTGTGACATATATTAAGTAAAACATAGATTATGGGACATAACAATATGATATAATTTGGGGATTTCATGAGATAATTACCATATTGACTAGATAAAGTATATAATATGTTATTTATTCTTCAAATTACATCACTTTATATACAATTCTATTTAATTTTGTTCTTTAATAGGTATACCTTGGGGTAATAAATATGAAAAGATGCATTATGACATCCTTAATCATCACTTGGTGTATTAAAATGTACATTATTGCACACCTAGTTTGACATTTTGATGGAAAATTCTTATTATAAATCCAATTTTCTTCATAAAAAATATAAAATATATGAAAGTAATGATTTCCATAAAGAATATGTTTAATAGTCTAATATTGAAAAGATAAAATATTTATATTGATTTTACACATGATTAAGAATTATATGTTATAATTTAAATTCATAAAATCATGAGATAATTTTATATATTAAATTTAATATAAATTTTATAAAGAATAATTAAATGATTCAATGAATTTTCAAATGATTTATTTTATTCTATATATTCACACTCATTATATATTTCATATTTTAAAATAAAATTATGTAATTTCTTGAACAATATTAAAATTTTGATTAGTCAAAAAACCTATGGATGTCTCACAACTACATGAATGTCGGAGGGAGTCCCAATTATAAAGAATAAAATTCTTTTATTTTTACATACTATTATCATAACTCTATTAAAACGTTTATTAAATCCTTTTATGAAATGTATTTTAATAGATGATGCAGATATTTATTGAATTTAAAGGGAAATTATCATCACTGATGAATATTTCAAATTACTAATTATTAGGTAAGTGAATACAACATATGATCCTATCCTAATAAAATAGCAAGAATATCTCTTGGATTATTTTATTTTTTATGAATATAATACAAAAATAAATCAATTGAATTTATATATTGAAATTGAGAATGTGTATATTGAAAAACAATTCTTATGAATTAGCTATAAATCCTTTAAATCATGAAGTTTAATTATACATTGATTTAATATAAATTCCATGACTAATATACAAGACACCATATAGATTATATAATTTGTATTTATTGATGTTGATGGAAAAACATTTTGAGTTTTTGTGATATAGTATTTAATTAGAATAGTGTTTCATAATGGGGATCCATAATTCCATACATTAAGAAGAATGATGGATCCTTGAGGATGTCGATAGAATTTAAAAAAATTGTTATTATGATATATTAAAGGTGACCCCTTCTTTATATTGATGACTTGTTTGATTAATGACATAGGTTTTAGTATTTATAAAAACATTAACTTTTATCAGGGTATCATCAATTATGATTAAATAAGGGAGATATTCTATATATAACATTCCAAATGAGGTATTGATATTAGATATTTACATTAATTACATTTGTATTATAATGAACTAGAATTTTATCAATGATATTTACCATTGGTAAATAGTTTTATATAGTATAAAAAACATACATCAAATAGAGTACCCTATAAAAACATCATTTAAATATATGAAGAATGAAATAAATGATATTCATTGAAATCAAATAACATATAGTGATGAAATAGTAACATAACCATTGTAATAATAATATGGACATTATGAATAATAAACTAGACCATTGAATAATAACCATACCTATGATATTATAAGTACAATTTAGAATTTTTAAATGAGTGTATGATAAATTTTTTTAATATAATGAGGAAATAAATGTTACATAAATAATAAATCATTTATTTATATTTTTTGTAAATCATTAATTTTTTTGGTAAATTTTATAACGAAAATAATGTTTTAATATAAAATTTATTTTTCCTAAATATACTCATATTCTTTTATTAAATTAATAGGGTAATTTAATGATAGAATAATTAATTTATCACTGTGTTATAAAAAATATCATTATATTAAAATCATTATTTTTTTGAATAATTGATTATTTTTGTTAAAAATTAAATACACATATTTTTAAAACTACCTAAAAAATTTTATTTTCGGTTTTCAAATATAAAAAACAAAAAATTCTTGGAGTTAGATTTTTTTATTTTTATAAAAGAGATGAATTTGTTTTGAATATTGAAATACAATAATTTTAGATATTATACATTCTATGAAAATTAAATTAATTATTGAGTTATAGGTGAGGTTTGTATAATTTTATATAACTCTCCTTACTTAGTTACTATATTTATTAATGTGAATAAGAAATATTTATATTCATGATCTAAAATAAAGAAGTATGGAATAAACTAATCCACTAACTCCCCTCTCCTGTCCTATAAATACAACCCCTCACTACTCCCTCTACCCAATCCACCAAAAATACATATATTGTATAAATTGTACAAATTTAACTTCTAAAAATTCTTCCCCATATCCCAATGTTAATGTAATAAAAAGAATACCAATCCAAAAATCATTAAGGAGGTTCCCAAGGAGAATATTACAGCGAGTTAAAATCCCCCTTCAATCCCATTTATTTTATTTTATTTTCTCATCATTCCAATACACTTAATCCAATGTGTCATGATAACTACAACTACACATATATAATATAATTATATTATGTTAATGGGATATCAATATTCAAATCTATTATCCTCTTTTTATTACAAAAATGAAAACATCATCCCTGATTTTTTGATTTTCCATCCTCAAGGGTGTTGAGTTTACATTTTCCATTAAAACCAGAATTACTAGACATAAACCTATTATAATGGTTACGATCGAATATAAAATATATATTATATTTTTCAATGTTTTATTAACAAATATATATATTTATAACATTGAATTATAAAACAAAACACAGTTGTGATGATCAAATACCCACCAAAATAATCTAAATGTTAAACATTAATGATTTATCTATTGAATCATATTAATATATAAATGATATATAATACCACTTAAATAATAACATATTATTCAATAACCTAAAATTTATATTATAGAGAATTACTCTCATTTTTCATGAACTTTCATACTTGTACACTATTTAACTCATCTGGGAAACCTTAAAAATGAACACTCCCAGAATATTGAAAATGAACTCCCTAACTATTGAAAAAGGTTATAAATGAACATAAGTTAACTATAATAAATAAAATTAAATTAAAATACTTTACTCATAGTTAAATTTATTATTGTTCAATGTTTTTTCTATGATATACATGTTTCTTAACTTCATGTTATAACAAATAAAAAGATATGACGAAAGAACTCTTATTGTTTCCTCTTAATATTTTTATTATGTTTTCATGGATGATGATTTATATACCAAATATGATAGTTATTTTATATTTGGTAACCTTATAATTTATTGATGAATTTTTTCATAATGATATCCTTATGGAACCCATTCGTGTCTATGTGTTATTACATTGTGATTATTAATATACATTCTATGAATAATACATTAATATTTGAATGTGTATGATGTGATTGGTGGGCCTTGAATTATATATCCATAAAATTCATTGGAAAATTTGATTTATTACTTGATATAATGTGTAGTATTACTGAACATTATTATATTTGTATTCAATGTGATAATGTTATGATTATTCACATATGTTATGTGTGAAAAAGTTTCTATCCTTGTTCAAAACACGATGTGGTATTTGACCACTAATAAATAATTTATTATGATTTTTAATTTTCAATATTTCATACCATATCTAAATGTTCTTCTAATGATCATGATGATGATAATATTTTTATCTTATGATGAAGTGGATTATTATAAATTATGATAAATTGATTCATGTCATATCATCATCTTATAGTTTTATTAGCTAACCCCATTCATTGATGTATATATTCATGTTCCTACATTTATTAAGTATAAAATGATAATATAAGGATTATGAAAAAGATATATAATTAATTTTTATGATTAATTATTATTAACTAGTTTATGGTATTATATTTCATAATATACTAAACCCATTGATCATTTTTTATAATAATTTTGTGATTTTTTTTCATCAAATGATTAAAATATCATTTTTGAAAAGTACGATAACTATAGTATTGTTCAGTGAATTGTTTTGGTAATTTTGGAATAAGTAATATATTATATTAGTAAAATGTATTTTTCTAATAAATATTATTTGTCAATATAAAGAATATTTTTGAGAAAAATTTATTAACAAAACGATCCCATAAGATATCACTTTGGTCTTTATAGTTTAAATGTATAAAATATTTTAAGAAATAAATTATATTATGTCTAGTCCTTTTATATTTTAGATAATAATATTCACCACGAGAAAAAATGGATGTAAGCCCATAATAAATACAATGTAAAGAAGTATGATTGAAATACCTAATACCAAATTTATGGCAATGATTACCCCACTCCCTCAAGCTATAAATAGTAAAATGAAAGAGTTGTAACATCCAACATCTCCTATGGGAGAGAGGCATGTTATAGATTACATTATTATTTAAAATAAACTCATATTTAGTGGATATTATGACTCATATATTAGAATAATATGTTAACCTATTAGAGTTTCTATGCTACACTAATTTGAGATTTAGAAGGTATCTCTATCCATGGGTTTTGTTATAAAAAATTATACAAAAAATATATAGATTTAGTATTGGATTAAAATTATTCCATATAAAGTAACAACCTTTGTAAGACATTGGGTGTTATTCGAAATCATCCTATGTGATATCAATGTTGGTATGGTATATTTAGAATGATCTCATCGATATAGAGATATGGACGAAGGAAAAAGTTCCAAACTATAGGATCAATTGAAAATGGTGTAAAAAAATATCATCAAACAACATGCCAAAAAGTGTGAAGAATTAGCATGGTAATTTCCACAGTGTGATGGGATGTGAATCAAGTGTATGAGAAGAGGCCACCATGATCACAAAATTCAAAGAGAAATAAATAAGTCATCCACCATGATAGAGGAAAAGATAAAACCACACTTGGTTCAATTTTTTAGCGATATGGTGAAAGGGAACCATTCAAACCCATTTACTTAACTTATAATCCTTGATAATTATTTAATTTAGTTTCCACATAATCCAGATGAAAAAGGGATATAATATTCCATCTCCATTGTTAATGTGGAGAAGTAAAATGAATTCGAACATGGTATAAATCATATTCACCAACGAATGGAATAATTATAATTATATTGTTGTTCTACACATTCTATTATAAATTAAATCTTATATATAACTATTTAATTGAATACGTGATACCATAAAGTTTTTATATCCCTAAATGTACCTTCTCCTGACATTATTACAACCATGGTGTCAGACTCTTCTCTGATCATCGTATGTGGGACGAATCTTCCAAAAATCCTATAATACCTCCCTTGGTTAATTTGATTCCATATTTTAGATGTAAGGGATCTTATTACATTGATAAAACATAAAATATAAGTAAAATAAAATTAAACTTCATATTAATAACAATATCATTATGCTCTACAAATTCAAAGATGGGAATGATTCTACATTTGTAAATTCATCAACGGTGTGGGTGTTGATTCCATGTAGATAAGCATACCTCACTAAAATTAATGAATAGAACCACATAAAAATGTGATAATCATACCATGTACATAGTCAATGATATCCCAACAATAACAATAGGGAATAATAAAATTCATTTGTGATGGATTGACCAATTGAGACTTCCAACATTAAAAATATTAACTAATATCTCTTAAATGAACAACGTTGAATGTTATATGAGAAGGTGGTGGTTTGGATATATGAAGATTCACCATCAATAGTATTTAATAATTATCAATGGTTCAAATAAAAAATAAAGAGATATACTCCATAGTTTTTTAGTAATGAATATGATTTTATCATAATTTATCACCCACAAAACAGGTGGCCAATCTAATAGAATATTCAGAAAATTAGGGAAAATATTTGAGCCATTTCAATGGAATTAAATAGACTATGGGATCAAAAATTATATTGGTTAATTTATTATATAAAAATATCCTCCACATGAGTATTCATGTGTATCCATAGGAATATATGAATTGGAAGTGTTGTATAACTATAATTTTATGGCACTAAATTGGCGACTGATCGGTATTGGGACATGATTATATTCCATATATGACCTAAAAGGTTTATTAATTATAAAAAATATCAATGCCTCTCAAATTCCTAAAATGCTCTATGTTGACAATATTTAATTTACATGGAGTTCAACATCAGAGACAAATTATAACATCGAATATCACCAATGAAGAGAGTCATGTGGTGTTGAAAGAAAGGGAATCATATCCCATTGTATATTTTCCATTTGAAATTGATGATTTCATTGATGAAATGGGTAACAATATTTACCTTCAACCAAAAAAATTCTGATGATAATTACATGATCCATGTATCTAACTTGTTGATGTAACTTCCAGACCCCTCACATGTACAAAAACTATATGTGATCCTACTGGATAATGAAGTCTCATATATAGAGAATTTGTTGACGATCTATAAACATAGACAAAAATTATTATGTAACAAGATGAATCACTTTACCAATGTATTATAGGGGATCTATATGTATGATGATATAACAGGGGAATCATAATAAGTGATTGTGTGGAAATAATATCCATTTTTTACATTAATTTATAAAACAAAATTTCAATGGAATAATTTCCAAAGGGTGATAGAATGTGATAACTTAGAATTTTATCTATGAAATTTCCCTATGTAAAATTATATTATATTGTATAAAACAATTAAATAACATATAAAAACCAATACAAATATCATAACAATAAATTTTGAATGAAATAAGTGGTATTTTTATAAATTAATTGACCTATACATAATGAATAATAATAAGAATGTTGGAATAGTAATGATACTATTAGTAAAAAAATATGGATAATAGAATATTAAACACATCTATGAATTTATATATATAATATATTCAATTTATAAATCAATATATGATATAATTATATGACAGTATTTTTAGATAAAATATTTATAAATGATAAATTTAGGATCGATTTTTTTAAATTTAAACATTTATTTACATGATCATAACTAATATAAATATTTAAAATGAAATACATTTACATAAAATGTATTCTAAAATAAAAAATTTATGTAATTATAGTTATAATATTATTTTTTGTGACATTAATAAATATTTAAAATATTTGTTAAATCTGTTATAATATTAATGTAATTATTTTTCAAATAAATGATTAATTTATTTATAAATTAATTGTATATTTTTTTATAAAGTTATTTTTATATAATTGAATAACTTTTTGAAATTGAAATATCATAAAAGGGATAAGGTGAATTTTTGGGATTTTAATAAAATATCTAATTATTTATTCAATTTTGAAATATGATAACATATGGCATTAAATGTTTTGGTCAAATACATGAATTATTGAGTCATTTATAATGATGGAACCATTATCTAGAAATCACCATTACAAATTAATGTCTTTTTTCCTACTAATTAACAATATTTATTTTTCTTTATCTAAAAAAATAATCAAATGAATAAAATAATCCAAAAACACCACAATGTTCACCTATAAAACCACACTGACCACATATTATCTTATGTCCTCCAAATCCTTATATCCTAATTTTTTTTCCCAATTAAAATTCCATTAATCTACCCCATGTACAAGAGTTGTTGGTCTCAACAACTGAAAATACGAATTTCCTTAATAATGTTCTGAGTGATATGATAGTCATGAAGTCAAATCATTATTCTTTATTTTCTACTTTCATTTCATATCATATCATATCCTCACCATTATAATGAAAACTAGTATGATAACTCCATTATGAAATATAAATTATGTAATTTGAATATTTTATCCAAATACACATAATTAAATATCTTCTATTCTCTATTTTTCTATAAATGATTACGTCGTATGTGGGTGATGATTCACTGACATCATGGATGAAAATAATTCATTTTTCAATACTGCCTTCATGGACAATTATTAAACAATTAAAATATATAAAAAATATTTCTAAAATGAAATTATCATATTTTTTTGTTATTTATCAAATTTATGTATATAATATTGAATGATAAAACATAACCAGTTTGTGATGATAATAAACTCCTAAATTAATCTATCTATTTATGATTATTTGTTTTTATAATGAATCATCCTAATGTCATAAAAATTTCATACAAGTCCATTTTTTCATCTATACAATCATTAGTATCATATAATTTAAATTCCATATAATTGTTTTCATTTTATAATATTTTCCATAAATGTATACAAATGATCTGATCGTAAAAGCCATTAAAATAAACACCCCCATAATGATGAAATTGAACTCCATAATTCATTAAAATTAAATTATTTTTAATTAATGTTATTATAATAAAAAAATTCATCTGTAAGAGGTTCTAAATTATTTAATTAATTAATAGAAATTTATTATAGATTATATTATGTACAAGTAAAAAATGAATTTGGTCATTAATTAAGGTGATTCTCGAACTGAACTCTCTTTCATTTCGGTCTCCCATATTTGACACCAATGTTTTGTATTGATGATCTTTTAATTTTACTTATATATATTTTAATTTTTATAGAATTTTCATTTCTAGGATATAAATGATTGAAATAATTATTTTATTTTAAATGTAACGATTTTCCAAAATAAATATTCATTCCAAAATACATAATGATTCATATTTTTTTTATTTCTTTTCTCTCAATAGTTATGATATCTAAACCATATTTGGTCTTAATTTATCTTTTGGTAAGGCCACCGATAATTTAAGAGTGAATAATATAATTAATACTTATCAAACACATTACTTTCATTGATTATTTCATGTATTTTAATAGAATATGATCAATGTGGAAAACATGATTATGTAAATGATATGATCTAATGGGTGGGGATAAAACTATACATTCCTCCAACGCATTGTGTAATGGTATGTATCTAATAAAATAATTTGTAATATTAATGAACACGTGCTATATTTATTCATAATAATTATTTTTTTATTATGAACATAAATTGTGTGTTAACATGATTCTATCTTTGTTCACAACAATGTGTTTTATTTGACAAATAAGACATGATGATTCATTTTGATACATTAACAAATTTTATATTGTTTCTTAATATTTCCTCTCATGATAACGATGATGATCCTATTAATCTTTTATGTTGACGTTCATTATTCACAACAGTTTTTTCTGATTCATTTCCTTATCAATCAACTTATTTTGCTTTTAGATCCCGCTTTATTTGATGTATATCCTTGTGCAACTAGAAATACTACGGGAAAAAAATGTTGTTAGATTGATAAAGAAGGTTATTTTAAATAACTATTTATGTTTGATTTATTTACATGATGTGTGGTCATAATTTTCACATGAAACTAAAACCATGTATCCATTATTGTAAAAATTTTAGGTTTTTTTATTAAAATGAAATAAAAATAATGTATGGAAAGTAGGGTCCGAATATGTTTCTAATAGTATAATACTTATTTTTATAGATCAAATGAAATAATTATTAAATAAATATATTAATAATTTCAGTATGTTAATAATTGATTATATTGTGGTGTATTATATGACTAATGTGGCCCATTAGAATCACATACATATCATTCGTAAACATCTTATAAGAAAAATGATATATGAAAAATTTTCAAAGTGTCATTTATATATTCGGGAAGATTAAATGTTTGGATATATTGTACTCATTTAAGTAATTTCATTTGAAACTTCAAAGGCAATAGTTTTTAGCAAATTTCATACACAAAAAATGATGTCATAGTTTCGATGGGGTAGATGGTTTTAATCAATGATTATTTAAAAAAAATTATAATTTCCCAACTCATTTACCGTGATTACTTCTAAACTAGATCAGGTAATTAGGAAAATGGAATGTGCGTAATGTTTTGAATAATTATGATGATATTTTTCAATGATCTAATTTTCAAACTACCTTCTATAATTTCTATGCTTGAGATATATATATTTATTCATCAAATAACAGACTAGGTTGTTTCTATAATAATAATGAATAATGTCTTCACACATAAATAAATATTGTTAATTAATCCAGAATAAAACTATCCTACCATTTTCTTGAGTTGACAATCATAATTCTTTCAGTTAAAATATGCATATGGTTTAGTATGTTGAAATATGTGAGATATAAAATATAAAAAAATATCCCAAAATACATATTTTCACAGAAATAGCTAATCATTAGGAAATAGAGATGGTATGATTTTGTAGAGGATTATTATATCTCAATACACTACTACATAGAGAATTAAAATAGTGTTCTGAATTAACTAAAAATGTAGGATCATAGAGTTTTGACCAAAATAAGGATTTAGATATATTATATTTTAGTTGAATCGATAAATGTGTATATTATAATTATTATTATAGGGGAGAGATCACCCCTTTTTTCTATGATTTCAAAATAATGACTACAAAAAATGATAAAAAAAATCAATATTATGATGTGAATTTTTGAAATAAAATTATAACTCATTATGATGGGAATTTATAATAATTCATTTGTGAATATGGCCTTCTAATATTTTGATGTAGAATATGTTTTCCATCTACACCATTATATGAAAAGGGGATTTATGATGGATCTCATAGCCCTGTTTTCTCTTTAGAGCATTGGTGGTACCAGGACTTATAATAATTTGGGGGTACAATTTTAGGTGGATAAAATGTAGAGAAAAGTTGAGGATTGGGTATGAAGATTCCTCGTATTAATTTTTTTTATGTTGGTATAGAGTATCCTTTAGGAGTCACAAGAACTCATCTTATTTCAACATAAAAAAGGGATCAAATTACTATGCTAATTGTTGCACATCTATTGATTACACTTTGATGGAATTATGAATGATGGGATATTATTGATCACTTAAAAAATATTAAAAATTTCAGTATATAAGTTAATATTAAACAACTGAAATCGTTATAATTCCAAATAATATTGAATTCATAAAACATTATGGTACACCTCATTAATTTTTATGATCAATTGCATCGATGGAAATCAATATACAAAAAGACTACATAGAAAGCTCTTGACACAAAGCATTATCTAAGTAAAACCTACCACACTAAAACTGGTGGACACCTCTAATAGACTATTATAATATAGTATTCCATGTTGATGTGATGGTCTCTTGATTATCAATGGATGTTAAATCAATATTTTCCATTTATAAATATTATATAAAAAAATAGTTCCATTATATATGTAAATGGTGTTGTGTGAACTATTATATTCCAAAATATTTCATAATACATCTTATTGGAACAAATTTTAATAATTGTATTTATAGACATTGAACTTATTTCAGAGTATTGTAATAATATAAAGGCTATTTGAGATCATATTAATGAAGATAAATGATTGAATAAGAGTTAATATGAAAATTTTATGAACTATTTGGAATTTCATTTTGGAGATAATATTTTCCAAAAATTACTTATATGTAAGGGTGCCATATGTTCTGGACAAAAGGAAAAATATATCTTGAGGTACATTAGACCATTTTAAATTATTATATGAATTTTATTTATGGATTATAATTTATAAATTAATTCAATCCGACATAATGTTTATGATTTTCAATATATATGTGTTAAGGAAATATATTCTAGAACCAGCACATGTGCTCAACTATAATGAAATTGAATTGATATTTTACCAATATCATTGTTGATACAACATCCATGTTATTGATACTATAGGGAATGTATCTAACAATAAGATGACTCAACAACTAATGAAACATTAGAGAAATCAGAAATAGGAGGAAACAATATACGAAATATTTGATGTTAACAAAAATAATAACAATATATTCATAAAAATGTAATTACAAAAATATATAGAGGATGAAATATATTTATTATGGAATAATATTACACAATAATACTTTAAGATATATTTAATTTCTAATAAATTAAATCCATTTGATAACATACAGTAAAAAAACCCCATGATGCAATTAATGTATTTTTAAATTATATATTTAGAACACTATAAATCAGTAAAAATTATAATATATCATGAGAATAAAACATCTAATTTATTTGGGGAATATTAATTTAGACATTTTTTATCATAATAACCAAAGAAAAAACATATAATATATCCCATAGTAATAAGATTTTATTAATAAAAAAATTAAATAATTTAAACATTCACTATTGTATTTATAATATTTTTTTAATAACATGTACAATTAATAATTTATTAATAAACAATTATTTGAAATAATTCTGTGATCATTTGGATGTAAAATTGAATGTTTTCCCAGAAAACTGTTTGTTTATTGAAAATGTTTTTTTGATAAAAAATGAATAATGACTATCTATTTGACTTAAATAATATAATATTTAGTTATGAATGATTTAATTTTAAAATATATATTTTCAACAATATTAATAAAAATATATTTAATAATAATTAGTAATAATATATTTAATATATTCTAATATTAAAATTTAAAAATCCCATCAATGAGAAAAACGTTTTTATTCAAAATTTGGGAGTTTATAAAAAAAATAAATTTTAAACATTTTTGAATGAAAATGAAAAAATTAATAAAATATCCTTACCATAATTCTTAATTTTATGTGATATGTTAATCTTATGTATAGTTCATAATTTTGATAAATAAGAGCCAGGAAGAAAATTAATGTGGTAATGGATAAAATGAGGTTTGGTGCATTATATGCACTTGTCTGGAAATAAATAACTCACCCATATATTTTTTATTCTATTACATTGATTTAATATTTGTTACAATTTTTCCAAATTTTAAAATTTTCAATATTTTATTTCAGTATTAGTGAATAAATTTCATTGGTAAAAACATTGTTTCATGGTGAAAACTAAAATAGTAAAAGTGAGTAAACATATTGGATTAGAGAATAATATGTTTAAAAAATATTTAATTTCATACAAAGGAGGTGTGGATGAACCTTAAATTCCCCAAAATCAATTACTAATCAATTATTGAGGCACACTAAGTGGGATTGACTTGTAAATTTTAAATAGTTTTTCAAATTACCAAAATTCAACTACTGCTCAATTGAACAAGTTAAATCCATCCCCACACTTCTTCACACATCTAATGTACATTTGAAGACTGAAAACATCAAAAATAAATCAAAAAATAATTTTATACAATATATTTCTTATTGTAATTCTAGAATACCGACACTAGGGTCCATAATAAGAGATCTAATTGGGGTTTCTCCTAGTGAATATAAAAATCATAAAAAATAACTTTATTATACATTCATCATTTAGAATAATAAATTATGTATTGCATCATAAAATATAAAAATACCCATTTACAAAAAATAATTATGTGTATTTATTAGAATTGAATAATATTTTCCATTATCCTTCTCTATAAAAGTTTAAACAAATCCATCACTTGTGTATATTGTGGACTATGAAATTTCTATCCCATGTAATTTTTCATAAATCCCCAACACCCATGGATTGATATAATGTTGGGTGTAATGAATTTATATGATTCAAGCTATAATAAATTTTTTTACTTCAATTAATATATAAGCCAATATTATACCCTTCATCAAAAAACATGAATGTTTTTTTGTAAGTGTGTATGTACAACATAAAATCCCAACAAAACAATGGGACCAATTTCATATGTAAAAAAACAAATAACCATTATTAGATTTTAATTTAATGAGTAAATATGATATTTATAACAATATTTTCATTTTGGAGACTATTAATCTATATACAATTCAAAATTAATTGATCTTTCATTGAAGAAATAAATCAAAAAACACAAAAACTAACACCCAAAACAATGTCAATAATTAAATGTTATTAACTAATGGGTGGTAAAATAGCAAAATATGGTTATATATTTCATTATAAATATAAATATATTATATTAATATATTTATACCCTTATATTAAACATTATATAGGGTTATAACAAAATTTCAACCGAAGGGAGGAAATATGTAATTGATTTTTCTTCAATTTCATTTCATTTAGGCATATTGTAGTTTATACTAAAATTTAATTTTAAATTGTTTATATAATTCAAATTACACTTCAAAAATAATGAATCCTTAATAATAAATTGTATTTAAATATTTAATTTTAATTATTTAATCTAAGGATATTTTTGGAGAACTGATATATTTGATGATAAATTTCATAACATAATTTTTTCATTTGATTATATTACATCGTTATCTTCTTAGATAATGTATCATAATATTTATAATTTATAATTTTTTTCAATTCAGGATTTTTATGATGATTTAAATTTTATACAAATAATGAATTTATTTATTATTCAACACATCAACAATATTCTCATTATAAGGGATTTCATCTCAATTTCCATTGAATTTGGATATATATGTTAATATGCATTCGTTCACATTTATCTGTTGTATATACCGATACATTGTTGAATTTAACAAGAATACCTATTTATTCATTAATATTAATTTCTCAATTCATATTAATTCAATGATTGGTTAATAAGTATAATGTTAATAAGGATTTAAGAATATATTATAGAAACTCACTTATATTTTAGATTGTTTTTAATATTTTCTGTAGAATAATATAATTTTTCAATTATAAGAAGATATAATTTTTTTAAAAAATGGAAATATATAAAACTCATATATTTCCTTCAAAGGATTACAACATTTAGATGTTGAATAAATAAATTAATTATATTATGTAAACATATTTTAATTTCTATTTCCAAATCAGATATATAATTCTTCCAATCAAATATTTTCAAAAATTGTTTTACCAAAGTCAATTTATATACTCAAATTATCTATTTTAAAATATTCTATTACCCCTAATGTTTTTGTTCAATATTTTTGTTGTTTTTTAGAAATTTATTTTTTCTACATAATGATAATGAGGGTCTTCTTAACGCATATGGTAATAAAATACATTCCCTTCATCATATCCATTTTTTGAAACATAACTTCTTCAAAATGAATTTAATTTTTAGAATTGTAAGACTCGATTATGAAATATTATTTAAACATATCATATACAATCCCTTTATTCCTCAAATATTCATTATTTTATTTCAAAACACTATATTCCCAACGAACTGATTTTCATAACTCGCCATTGGATTTATTTTTTGATTATTATATTTATCTTGAAAAAATATCATTATTTTGATGATTTGAATTCATAAAATAATTATCACATAAATATCCATATTTATTTTAACATGTATTTGGTTATTTCCCAGATGTTTTTCTATTTTTACATTAGGTGTTTCCTTTTATTATAATTTGATTGTCTTTGATATTATTGAAAAAACATATAGTTTACTCAATATGATTAATTCTTAATATGGAATATAGTCCTAGAATTAAATTGATTATTTAATATGTGAGGAATTACATGGACATGTAGTTATATTTGGGACCCAAAAATTATATTTTATTTCAAACAATAACTATATCTATTTGGGAAAATTAGTTGGAAAAAGGAAATGTTGTTTAAACATAGGTTTAAACAGATTTGGAAGATCTTGATTTTATTAATTTATTATGTTTTGAGATCATGAAGTCTATAATGAACATTGTCCATCACTATGAATTTTTTATATTATTATCCTTGTTCTTATTTCATTGATATTTTCCATGTATAAATTTATCCTCATTTTATTTGATAAATGCATTGTGTTCTCAGTAATTGAACATGTCATATTGATTAAAAATTATGTCATTATGATATTCAATTTAGTTATTAAATGTAATTATGTATAATTATTTACCTTAATAGATTGATTATTTATTATTTGATCAGGTTATTTTTAGTTGTACATAATACATATAGAGCATTTGAGCAAACCATTAGTTAGTTACCTTCTAGAGGATTTGAAGAATAACTCATAATATGAGTAGAAGGATGAAAAATATATTCCAATATAATGAGTTTTAATTAATACCCAATGGAATGTTTTTATAATGTGTGTATCTTATTATACAAAATACATAAACTGATTAGTACTTACTGATTTGACCCATTATATAAAAATTTATGTAATAATGTACAAACCATCTCATTGATACTAGATTATGAATTATTTCATATATACCTTGAGGAAAATACATATTTAATTTTTATATCACATTTATTAGACTCTAAAAAATTATATAGTATTAAAAAATCATTTTTTAAAAATACCCATAGAAATTGATGAATTATTTTTCAAAATAATGACTATTCTTTACAAACAGAAACTACATTCATGTTGTGTATGAAAAAATATATATCTTGTTCACAACTACTGTAAAATGAAACTCGTAATTATAAACAAAGTAAGATTCCATTTAAAATATTTACTGAATTTAAACAAAGATAAATTGTAACTCTTCAATAATATTAGAATATTATGAATTTCCTAGTAAGCTTTTAATGAATATTTCTTTTTGAAAAATAGATTCGAGGCAGAAAATAATAACATTTATAGTTTACCATAAAATATTTCTTGTCCATTTAGAGTGTCCAATAGGTAAAAATGGAAATAAAATTTGAAAAACATAAGAAAACTCATATTATATAAAAACTTTTTGGGTTTAATATAAAATATCATAAATTTCATTAAAAATAATAAAAAAATTAACAATTCCAATCATGGAATTAGTTATTTAAATAACCCCATATATGGGTCATGTGATTGAATTGTGAAATTATCAAATATTTTATTTCATTTAATATATGTCAAACCATATAAAAATTGAAATACAACATCATAAAATTGGATTCAATTTTTTAAATTCCCATGAAATAAAATATTTAATGATGTCTAATTATAGCCCAATGAAAATAAATTGAATAGGGAAACAACATAAAAAATTGATATTTTTGAATCATAATCGAAATGGTTGATTATCATTAAATTTAATTTAATTACCAGGATATTAAACGGAGTGCTGAAATATAATATCAATGGGGCTCTATAAACTAAACATGAAAGAAAAAGTTCTTCAACATAAAATATATCACATGTAAACAAATGTGGGATGAGAAACTCGTACCTTAATATTAACTTATATTAAAATCCATCTAACATCATGTTTAATATGTTTATATTTATTATACTTATATATTAGATTAAATATCATATATGTTATCTAAAAAATATGATAATCATTTCTTAATAATTAAGTTTTTGAATAATTATTTGTCAAAACCGGTGTTAGGGGACAATGATTATGCCATGAAATTAATCGTAAGTTATGGAAGAAGTATATTATGGAGTTGGTATCAATGATAAAGACTACAGGGAAAAACATTGAGTATATTAAAAATTAATTTTAATAAATGGAGGTGAGGCCTAAAATTCAATGGGATGATAACATCTTCTTTCTCAGGGTTATTAAAACTAATTCTGAATGAAAGGTTGCTATAATTTAAAAGGGATTAAAGGGGATGATCAAGTACACATTGGCACCCCGAGGGAGATTATAATACTATCATTTTTGAGGATTACATAAAGAAAAAAATATTTCAATGTGATTTAACCATCATATTAATGAGATCATTTATAAGAAATATTTGGAGTTTGTAATGGGTATTTATAAAGGACATTTGGATAGACTTTTTGTAAGGAAAAATATAATGGATGGTGTAATGTGGTTGGGGAGAATTGAGATAGAAAGATTCAATCGAGTATTCCATATTTGTTAACAGTCATATATATCAATTGTTTTTAATATTCCATGTGAAATTGAGATCATATAGGTGGTGTTGAGGATAAATTATGGATGTTAAGATGACCTAATAGATATCATTTATTTCTTATAGGGATATTTGGAGTATTATTAATTATTATCTTATTGAAATTATCTAGAAATTGTTTTGAGTTGGAGCCCACCATGAATCAATGTGTTATTAATTTGTTATTCTAATTCCAAATATCAAAGAGCCCATTTCAATTATCTATTACATGACCGTAATCTTTTAGAATGTTTTATAAAATATTATTACATGTTTTTTTAATATAATGATAGTTTGGTATTTCAATGCACCATTTCTTAAGAAAAAAAGGATTTCTTATGGGGAAGATGAATTCAATAAGAGATTGGTATTGATAATGAGATGATTGATGATGCCAAAAATAATACTATTGGATATGACATTATTATTAATATCAATATTGATTATCCCTATGACCCAATAGAGTGTAACAACATTTATTATGTGATGGGTTGTTTTGGAATAATGGATTGGGCATGTGACTTATTTTTCCATTGTTATGCTACAATTCCTATCTATTTATCAATTATTGGATAGTTCTTTAGTATTTAAATAATTTTTGGACTACTATAGTGCGATCAAGTTCCACAAAAACCATTTATTTTGGCCGAGTATGATATAAAATAAAATATCAAATACAATTTTTCTAAAATAAATGTGTTTCCTTATCTATCAAATGACCTGAAGGCCTTTAATTTTTTATTATATTGATCATTCCCCATGTTAATGGATGTGGTGGGAAACTAAAATAGACTTTATAGAAATAATATAAATCAAAAACCAAGATAAAAATAGTAAAACCATATAGAAAATATAGAACTTCCCCTCCAAAACATTTGATAATGGTAATGATCTCCATCATTGCAAGGTAGTTTGGCTAGCAAGTGTCCTGTTTCAATGTACATTCATGATCCAATGATAGATGTCATACCCTCTCAGACAACCAAATCTATAATGCTTTGTAAAGATAAACAACCAGCTTTGAATCCTCCTATAGTGTCATGTTCTATGTATACAAGGGTGGATTCACCATCTTCCTCCCTTTTGGATCAAGCCATAAAATAATTAACTTCCACCATTCACTGTATGAACACCTTAAAAATAATATAAAATCAAATACACCTCACCCACGTCCATAACTAGGACCCCTTGAACCATGAATCCTTTACTGGTCACCAGAACCACTACTATTGGAAACCTATTCTATCATCCATAGACACCCCAACCATTGGTTGAAGAAACTCGAAGTGGAAGGTTAGACAAGGCAGGTGAAGCCTGACCTTCTTCAACTTGGACCGGATGGCCCATAACCACACCATGAAAGAATCAATTAATAGTAGACACAGGATAAATCAACCAGGAAACACCAAACATGGAATGGATCTTGATAGTGAAAAATTTCAGAAGCACACAACATTGTTCAAATCACACACCATGAGAATCTGGAGACCTCACGGAGGATTAGGGAACCTCTAACGATATCAATGATAAAAAAACCATTCACCAAACCATAAAAACATCAATACTCACAAAAACTATAGAATCATGGTTCTCCCCCTCAAAGCCTCCAATTTTTTGTTGCCGACCCACATTGTATGCATGCTATATATGACGCCTTACGACACTATACCAAACCAAAGAACCGGATTCATACCACATAATGTTGCCACTACACATTCCGAGCTGAGATGATCTAACCCTCAGGATGATTCAACGTCATCGAAAGGGACAACACATGTCGAATAGAGTTAAAAAGACAATGTTTCACAAAGTCAAAACAACTCTGAGATCGAAGCTAAGGACACTTCTGAACCACGTCAGAACCCCAAATAATCACTCCATCAACAATATATGCTTATGATGAGATGCTTCAATGTAGGACATCTCAAGACTGAGCTCGACTAGAGGGGGAACATAAAATGAGGAATGAACGGGACTCTAGACACTGGGAATGGGGAGGAGAAGCCGCTCAGTAAGAGGTCATTTTTTCATGTCTACCTCATAATGATTAGTCCTTGGGAGAATAGATTTGTGTCGATTATTACCTCACCCATTATATTTTTTGATAATAATGTTTTCTTATAGAATGTAAGGAAAACAATTCAATCATTGGAGTCAATTGATTGATAAAGAATTATAGAGGAAGGATTGGGTGGTAGAAAAACAATTTTAAAAGAATTTGTTACTTATTAAAATTATTTGATCCCTGGTGAAACAAACTGAATAATGATAAATAGGTAATTTTTTAAATTATACATACCTTTAATTACATAGATGTGCCCATATAATTCTATAATATGATTAAAAGTTCATTCAATATGTTATTATTCATATATAAAGTCTAATTTTTAATTCCAAAAATATGTTATTATCATTTTATTGGAGAATATGTATACCGAATACTATTATATATTCCATTCCATTGCATGTTCTATATGTTATTATATAACAAAATGAAATTGTCAACACACTTCAAAAAATGAAGAAAATATATATATGTGTTGCTAAAAATGATTAAACATGTAACTATACTATGTAGGGAAATGTGAAAACACTAGTATAAGATACAGTTATTAGTCTATGTATACTTTCAAGTGATATGAAAGGAATGCAAGTGTGAATTTAATGGGAAATTATCTAGGTTTCATCTCTTTGGGAACATTACATGTTAGATCAGTATAGGGAAGAATTGAATAAATAGGTAGAGAACTTGGAGAGTCCTTTATGTCTCGTGATATGTATGATTTAGAAAATGAATATTCAAAAATAGAAGTTTCTATGGGTTATGTGGGTGTGGTAATGCCTTTTTCATGAAATATATTTTTATGGACTATGTTTTATTCATTCATAGATGTCCACCTCAAGAAATTTCTTTCATTGAAGAAAGAATAAATTAGTTAGTGATCCACAAAATTTCCTCTGATGAAGATAATTTTTTATATGATAAAAAGTTCCTAGTTTTGGATATAGAATGTTCAATGTTCATAGATATGATTTCATGATTTTTTATCACCAAATTTTTATGATATTTTGGTATATAATGAGAACATGGATAATGCATGGCCAAAATTCTATTGTGAAAAGAAAATCCAATGAGAATTGTGATTTTTACTGACATGTGACGTCTTGTGACATCCACACCAATGATAATATTTAGAGAAGTGATGCCACTTTGTATTTAATATGCTGGTTGTATGAGTACTCCAACTAAAAATACTTCTGGAATAGGGTTTTGAAGAAAAATTAGGTGAAAATTGTATTGATTTATATTGGTATGTGGGTATATATCTCATTGAAAATGGATTATAAGGATTATTTTCATATTTATTTTATTCAATTGGATGAATAATATATAGAAAATATAAAATCCAATGGCATGTTATTTTTATTAGATTATTTCGGTTTTTTGGGAGGTGAGGATCAAATATAGAGATCTTATTTGAAATTAATAGGTCATCATCATTATGCATATTAACGCCCTATTAGAGGATGTAAATCCACTAATAATTGGAGTTAACATCATAGATGACCATATTAGATTTATTTCATAATAATTATGTTCTTTCTGAGAGATGATGAATGCTCAATTCATGGAAAAGAATTTTTTTGAAACCAGACATTATGGGTAAGAACTAAATCTCAAAATATTAGGATTACATGGGATTTTGTGAAGGGGTGATATGTTATTTGGTGGAAGGAGTATATGGGTACTGTTTTAGAAACTTATTTGGCTTAGGGAACTCTTCAAGGCTGAGATCAAACCTCTCTATAGTGGTATTGGTCTGTACATAATGTACAATATTTTCCATGTATGAAAAGAATATTACTCAATGATTTTGGTGGGTACCCCAAATGATAATGAATCATTATAGAGAATATTTATTATTATACTAGGATATATAACATTATCATTGTACATGACACTTTGGTCACGTACATCTTGAGGAATGTTAATTTCTTGCATGGTTTTCATTTAGTAAAGGATATCCAAGTGAGTGTCTTATTGTTTCTTATAATACAAGGTCTATACTTATTGATTTAATGTTTTAAATTTTTTTTGATGATCATGGAATATTTGATTAACAAAAACCATTAATTATAGGTTGACTGAAAAAATAATTAATTGTGATAATGACAAATATTTATTAAAGTTGTTGTTCCCTAGTGTTTCCTATTTATATTTTCGTAGAAGTTTTAGTTATGTATTTATGATGATTGGAACATAAATTATGGCTCAAAAACATATTAAATTTGATACCAGATATAAATTTCATATATATTCTTCCTATTAATATATACATATTTTGACACATCCATAATATTTGAGAAGCTAAATTGAATTATAGTGTTCCCAAAGGTGGTAGGTCGTACTGACACTTGAATGTTATTCCCATTTTTCAGTTGAATGATTTAAGGAAAAGAGAATAATAATTAAAATTAAAATTATCATTACAATATAATAAATAAAAATTCTATTTATTATATCAATTATTAGAAATATCATAAAAATTTGGTTGTGAATAAGTAATAACATCACTACCAGGATATGTTGAGTGGTATGTACACATGATCAAGGTCATCAATTTCTTTGGGATGTAATGATGATTTATGATGGATGTTACATCATACTAATAATTTTTTATTATATTTATAATACTAAATTCATGATTTTAGAATATATACAATGTATTTAGAATATTTAGAGGATGAAATAAAATTTAATGTACATTTTCCATAGTTTTACTTGTTCATTGAGAAACATGCTTTGATTTATACAGTAATACTTGAATATAAAGTATTTTTGAATTATCTTAAGTAATAAGATGTGTTGAAGGAATTTTTGGTGTTATTATGTTATGTTTTGTCTCATCCAAAAGGATAAAAATCCTTATTTACTAATAGAAAATTATTTTCATTTAATATGTAAGGTGAGGATAACTATTGTAATTACTTAACATATTAAATTACTAAAAATTAATTTTTTTTAAAAAGGTTACTCTAATTTAGAATATATCTAAAATAGTATGTCATTAATTCTAAACACCATACTAAAATAAAATTTTGAATGTTTATGTGATTAATATCCTTTTATCATTGTTTTATCTACAAATTAATCCTTTTAATATTTCCCAAAATATAATTTTTTTAAAATAATTAAGGATAAATATTGTTATAATAAAAACACTAGTGATCTATTAATATGATATTGATGATATATAAAACCATATCACAATAAAATGGTTGAATATATGTTTTCGATAAATTTCAAATCATTTAACAAATCATTTTAATTATAAAATATCATTAATGCGCCTTTTCGAAATACTTGAAATAATTTAAACCCATTTATATCTCTATAAAAAATAATATGATCCAAAACTAAAATAACCCTTTTATCCTAATTAAATATACATTCCTTAATATGAAAGATCATTTAACCCTGATTTTTATAAATAAATTTAATATCATTTCAATTAAATATAAATTAAACAATCTCTATATTATAATTTGATTTATTATATACTAAACTAAATAGGGTTATTCGTAAATGTTTCACCCAAAATATACACAATGAATTAAAAAAAATACATATAAATATAAAAAATGATTATTTATTCCATTGATTATTATATTAATCATATGTTTATGAACCCATGATGATTTAGGATTATTTGATATCACTATTTAATGTTATTGGATTCTATTAGTTAAATTATATCATTCATCATATATGTTTATATAGAACATTGTAAACAACGAAATTATATTACTTGGGAGTTTAAATACATGTGTAAAATAAGACAACACCATATATGCACCAAGATTATGGAAATGATATATTTGAAAAACTACATTCAAGGACATCACACCTAGATAAATCAATACCAAAAATACATTTTCATGTATTATTAAGATATATATTTTCTCCATGGAAAAGATCAATAAATTTAACTTAACAATAAATCATGGTGATATTATTTAAATTTAAAATTTTTAATTTCTATCATATGGTCATGTACTGCAATTGTTTTTTCCCTAATCCAAATTCAAAAGAATTTATTAACTATTCACTAACACATACTATAAATCCATGAAATCTAATTCTGGAGAGAAAATGGTTACTTGATTATATTGGGAGTAGATATAGGTGATCCTATCATGGATGAAAAACATTTTTTAGTAGCCTTGTAAATTATAAACACAATGAATCTAACACACATTTAAATACATAAAATAAAAAATGTATTTTATATGAGAATATAATTATTCTTTTTAATATATCCTTTATTTGAAATAATACTACACTTCCTAGAATCCATTTGAAATTATTCATAAGGAATTTGTGAGATTATATTATTAATATGGGATACTTATAATGATATATATCATGAATATCTATTTCATAACTAATATAGATACATATATATCATAAAACAAATACTATTTGATCAATAACATCACTATGAAAAATAATATTTGATGAATAGCTGAGGAAAAAATATTTAAAAATAAAAAATCACATGTTCTAGAAAATGAACCATTGATATCATAATAATTAAAAATTACCTAATCATTATTAAGTAATATTATAATAATGGGATAAATAATTTTTTACATCATTGACTTATATTTGATTTCTTGGTCCAATACATCTTATAAATACCGTCATATCCTTATTCTATTATTACATATTTAAATATGTATCAAATTCACCATATCTAACATATTATTTTAGCAGGTCACATACTAATTAATCGATAGGTTATTTATGTCACCATTTCTCACTTACAATTTCCAATGCAGTCAACATATAAAAATGGCTGAATAATAATTCAATACATAATCAACATAATAAATATTATAGTAGTTTATCACACAGATGTAAATATTTTCAACAAAATTAATAAAACATTATCATAATCCTTCTTATTTAATATGATTGTTGATATAAAATGATTGTATCCTTAGTAATGTATAATATAAAATAATTAATATTTAAATATATGATAGTAAAAAATTAAATTTTCATATTTTTTTAGATGAAAAAATAATTTGGCATTTTGAAATCGCAAATATTAAAATACAATAATTTCAAAAATATTAATAAAAAATTAATATAAACAGAACCATTAATACATTAAAATAAGGAAAAAAATTATGAATATGTTTCAAAGTTGGAACAACCATTCATGAGGGGAATGTTAATACAAAGATTCAACTCAATCTTTAATTAAAAAAGTTCTATATTCTTAAAATAAAAAACCTATTACTTTTAATAAATTTTTTGAAATTCTTCATGGTAATGATGAAAGTAATAAATTAGTAGGGAATATAAAAAACACATAATAACATTTCAATTAAAATATGTAATTGTTATAAAATGAATCCAAGATAATAAGAAAGTAATGTAGGTTTTTTTAAAACATTCGTTGGTGTTTTTGATCTCCCAAAAGTTAAAAATGGGACTATAACATTATAACTATCGAAATATACAAATTAGAGAAAAATTAAATATATTTTATTATATAATTATAATATAATTACTTTAATGGAAACATAAATATAAACAATATCAATTATTAGGGTGATTATGCAGTAGGCCCAAACAATGATCTTGTCATTGAAATGATAATTAAAATATAAATTTTTAATTTGGTAAAAAATATGAATCCAGAAAAAACATGTCAAAATAAAAGATAAAAATCTTAGGGTTTGTTTCACTAATAATTTTTTATGGTATAGTCATTGAAAAATATGTATAACCCACTGAATGAAAGTTATTACATTCTTTTTTGACATGGTAGATTTTATATACACGTGGATGTTGCTTCCATTTCTAAATGGATCGATGAAAATATTTGTTAATAACAAATTAAATAACTTGAATCATAAAAAATAATTACTATATTATATATATATATATATTAAAATACAATTTTACCCATCTATTTAATGTGGGTATGGAAAATCAATGACACCACTATATAGTGTAAGTAACATGTATAAAATAATTATTGATGTTTTTTATTACAATTTTATGAAATGATGTTCTATAATTATTTTTCAATCCTCAAAATAATTTATAGGTTTTTAAAAGATAATAATTTTTTATTTTTAAATGATATCAGGGATTATAAGTGTTCTTAGAATAAATAAAATAGAATCATTAAAGTTACGAATTGTACATCAACAATGTGAAACCTCCTTTGGGATTATAATTAAATTCATTAAAGGTTTTATTTTCAGTGAATATACCATCATAGATGTTTTAAAGGAATATATTAAGGTATTATTGAATGTATTTTATGATATTGGAGGATCATAATATGCAAAGAAGATATGAGAAGTGGTTTTATTTCATATGTGATTTGAGGGGGATTATTTGAATTAAATAATGTATTAAATTAAAAAAAATTAATACATATAATCATATGAATGAAAATTAAAAAATATAGAATATATGATAAGAAAAATTATATGAACCATAATTATATTAAATTGACACATGTTTATATAATGTTTTAACCCTCATCTCTTAAATCTAAACCTTATTATTTTTGAAAATCATCACGCATTCAATGATTTTTACTATCTATTGATGAAATATATTACATGAAATGGAAATGTATTCAATCAATATAGAATGATTGATATGATAAAAAATACCCAATAAACATGTAAAATTGTATAAATTTTATGTATTATATATCATTTCATAAAATATTTGTATGGGTTTAGATCTTAGCAGACTGACCCTTTTTGTGTTTCAAATGCTGAGGCTCCTTGGATGTGACCCAAAGTGAGTATATATGAGGTTTATGATGTGGTAATATATAATATAATTAAATGAATGATGTGTATTAGGTTTTCATGTCATGTGTGCTTAGTTCGCATCTTATTATATATTTTTCATGGGGTGTTTCATGATTGGTAAATATTTGGGTTTAAAAGGTGCAAGGAGAGGTATTTTTTTGTGAGATAAGAAACTAAATGATTACAAAATGTGTGAGAATTACAAACCTTATAAAACATTAATGAATAATATTTATAAATGGATTCATTCTCAATAATTTATTTAAACCCATATGGACATATTGATTCAATGTGATCCAGAAGTCGTCACTTCATCGTTTTGATATTCCCATGATGGTAATCGATCTCAAACATTTTTTATCAATAGAGATCCAAGGGGATTTGTATCTCAATTTGTTGTAGGTTATTACTGGACTGTCTAATTTTATCTTGATTATTACTTCCATATGATTTTGGATAATCTCTCTAGTCAATAATTGTGATTTTTGGGAGGTTTTTTCATTTTTCCATGTCGGGGTGTCCTTTGTTCCATATAGCCTCTTGTTGATGATTTGATTGTGATACGAATTGTTTGTACCCAATTTTATAATCAAAATTGATTCCTTTGAGGTAGGGGATTTGTTGATTATGTTATTTTAATTACATTCAATACTAAATTAAGAATGATTTAACCCATTCAATGGAAATGAAATTATCCTAATAACGTTTTAACATGATTAATAAGGAAATGGATTATAGTGATCCTAGGATCATAAAATATACCATGATAAAGAGTTTCATATATTTTTTATAGATATATCGATGTATATGTTATTATTTGATTAAATTTTCTTAATCGTGGTGCATCATGTAGAAATTTTTAATGAACACAATGGTTGTAATAATTGATAATAAATTGGATTTTGAATAATTAAAGATGATAATTTTTTATAATCTAGATATTATTTTAATTTGAATTTGATCAAATTGATAAAAGTATACATTTTTAATTTAATTGGTTATTCCATTACATGATAAATTGGTTAATTAAACTGATTCATGATAATACTTGAGGATAATAAATAAATGTGTATTAAATGATAATATCACTAAAATATTATTTCATGAAATGAGAATAGATTTGAAGATAATGATTTTCATTTATTATCATGTTATAAAATTATGCATTGGGATGTCCATAATTATTTTAATTGATTAATTATCCTTGTAATGCATGATGAAATAAGAATTGGATGTTTTATGAAGATACTTTTATAGTGATTGAGTTCACATATTCATTGATAAGGTTGATTCCCTTACTTGGATAAATGGTAGATCGGTTTCTTGTGATGGTTGTATGACTTGAATTGGAGACAAGATTTCTTTGATGGTTGTTCATGTTTGATTCATGATGATTTTTTTAGGTTCTCGAGATATGTGACCAGTTATTTGAGGTAATACAATTGAGAATAGTATAAAGGATATGATATGGGACGATGAAGCTCATATGTGATGTTAACCTATGATGGTTGATCATGGGATGGATAATGTGATATGAGTTGGAGATACATTGATTATGTGGAAATAATTGAACCCTTTTATGGAAATATACACCATGATATACATTTATATGTAAGGTATGGCACTAGAGATGAAGTAAGAGGTAGAATATGGGATTATTCATTGAGGTGAACATGATAGTTGGGAGTCTCTGTTCAAATCTTTTTAATTTTATATGGCTGAGATTTTGAATTTTCTTTTTATTTCATTTAACCACTAGATGATGTGTTTAGATGTTTTTGGTTTATTATTTAATCTTTTGGATAGAATAGTATCGTTATCCTTGTGTACATAGTTTATGGAAGGTGTATAGTAATTAGTAGATAAATATAAACCCTTGTGGTATGTGTTAATGAAATGGAAATCCTAAATGATGTAAATGTTGATAAAATTAGTGAACAATTCAGATTATTCCATTACGAAATGCTATTTACACTAATAATTAATTTAATAAAAATTTGAATGTTATTAATAGTTAATTAATGAATAATAAATTATTAATTGTAAAAAAATTAAAAAATTGAATGAGAGAATTTATTGTATCTCTTAAAATTATTGTGTTCTGATTGGATATTTATCCATAGTAGTGGAAGTCAAAAGTACAAGTGATATAAGCTACAATTAATACTAATAATATGTTACTATCATATTTTGGTTGTATGATATGTTTTATACTAATTATTATATTATTTAATTTTATTCCCCCCCCCAATTTCTATTAGGTAAACTGACACCATGTGTACTCTAGAGGGGTGTTTTCCTCAACATATGGGTGGGGATGATGGGTGAATGCCCCTTCTATAACCAATTTTTTATTGGATTTTACTTTTATTGGTATTCACATAATTTTTATTCCACATAAATGATTGTAGGGTGAAGATATAGATTTGTAAAATTTAACACACATGTATTTCTGGATATAGAATCTAAATCATTATTATAGGTATGAAGAGCATAGTATCTAATAGCTTGAGGTACATAAATGATGCAGGGGTGGTAATGCCCTACGGTAGAAAAACCAATGTATGATATATGTTATATAGCATTGGTGAATCAAAAAAAAAGCATAATTAATATATATAGTACATCAGGTGATGATTATATTATGTTATGAATGAGTTTCATGTTTTGATTCCTCGTCCAACTGTCATTGGGCTGTCATATTGTGTAGAGAGATTGATTGTGGCTTGTGATGTTTTAGAAGATCATAAAACTATAGGGGATGTAGGATAATGGCACCATTTTTTTCATTATTATATTATATTATCTCATGTAAGTGACACATCGTTAGAGTTATATATGGCGAGTCTAGGTAAATAGTATACATTTATATTTGATGAGTTAGTTTCACTATTTTACACTATGATTTATCATGAATTAATTATGTTTTTAATGAATTGATCCATGTAGAATCATAATGAGTATAATTTTTTCACAATCATTTCATATGAAATCTATTTTTTAGTTTATCTAGAAATGTTCAAAGATCAGGTTCGATATGTCATGCTCGTTATATCTCATGAGATGTTTAGTCTTTGTGTTCGCTTCAATCATAATGTTTTAAGAAACATTGTTTACTTTTTGTTATTATGTACTATATTGAATTCCATGTTTTTTTGTTGGTATTTCATTTACATGTGTCTCTAATCATTTACATAATGTTTTATCTTTCTTACGCATATATTCCATATGTTTTAAGGAAAATTCCTCTGATATAAATGTTTATTAGAAATTTTTTTGTTGTCTCTAAATAGGGGCATACTGTATTCATTACTCAGGAAGTCAGCATATATCTCTAATATTTTTAGTTTATTTGGGGGGAGGGGTTAATGAAAAGTGGTATCAAAGGATCATTTTGATGGAAATGATGGATTTTTTAGTTTGGATTAGGATTGATTTCCATGGTCGATAGTGAAGTAGTGTCCACAATGTTTATAAACTGATGTAAACATAGAAGGCCATATATGACATTGTTATTTAGGCTCCCCTTTGACATAATTCCAAAAAAATTAATTTATCTATGTCCAAAAAATGAATATATATTAGTATTAGAGTAGAGACATATGAAAGATTATACATCTATCTTATTAGGTCTACTTTTGAAATGGATAGACGTTACAATTGGTTAAAAACATAATTATAATGATACAATAATTACACCACTACTATTATTATTTATTTCATATTATCTATTTAATAAGTACTACTAATTTTCTATTTACTGAAAATTTTCTAGGTCAATTTCCATGTTCAATTCACATTGAAGATATTTTGGGGATGTGCAACTAGATCACCATAGAGTGGATTTCGATGATGATGACCCATGATAGTGGACAATATTAGTGATTCATTGTAGTATTATGTAGATATTTAAGGGATCCATTATATATTCTTTCAATGAATAATGGTTTATAGAGGATGATATAGATTTCAGGTCGACTCAAGATTGTAAAAATAAATTGATTTCATTGGATGTGAATATGTTGGGTGGAATAACAGTGTAGTGGTGGTTATTGTTACATGGGGATCCTGAGGTGTTAGTAATCCCATGGGATATGTTCTCAGACTATATTTGAGATTTTTTTCATTATTCTATAGTTATAAAAACTAGCATACAAGATATTCTTACACTTATTTTGAAGAGTTTTGGTGCACATGAGTTTTGGAACGGATTCATGATGCTTCTATAATTTTTTAAGAACTATTTCCATATGTGGATGTTTGGGGGATACATTTTGAAAAACCATTACATATATATACCAAGTTAAGGCTATTTATTTTAGATGAGGACATATATAAATATGATGTAATTGGATGAGGATATAAATAGAATATAAAAATGGTTTGGATCAACATTATATGGGAGTTGTAAAGATTCCTTATGAAATAAAGTTGTGATCTAAGGCTTCTAGTATCAATGGTAGTTGTGATTTTAGACATATTTGTATAGGAACAATCCCTCATTTATTATATTATCTATGATGGAGGACCTCATGTTTATTAAATGTATAATAGTTCATTTCTAATTTTAAAATCATGTGTCATCAATAGTGAGAGTACCATACATTTATAAGAATCCATTGTGCTTATGTTGTTCCACAACAGGTTCCTCTATTATCAAAGTATCATGTTATGTAGCGGAAGTAGGGACCTCATGTTTGGGTTCAATAGAGTGGATATGAGGAATTTATAGTACAAACTTAAAATGAAACTCTTCATCACAATGTAGTTTGAGACCATGGAGGAGGTTGTCCATATGGTCATAGAGGGCATAGTAATGGTTGTGATGAACATCATGCTATGGTGTTTCAAGATCCAATAGAGAAATACATCATTTCATGTTCCATAGTATTTTTTCTTACATCGTTAAATTAGTTTTTTCATCCATGATAAATAAAATCCATTATAGACCCTACTCTTATCCATTCATTTGGACATGAGATAGAGAGGCTTCAAATTCCATATGAATTGACTACAGTAATTGGAGGTCATGTTGACTTGAATGATGTATGTAGATAGTATGATATAATGTTGGGGGTAAAAATTCTTATTGAGGGATATGCTAGGATATAAGATACAACGAAATGACATCATCACTGACATGGATTGGTTGTGTTGGGTGAATGATATCATGAATTGTTTCTAATGGTAGGTTTTTTTTATGATCTGTATAGACATAAAATGATTTCAATTAGATAGAGTACCAAATAATGGGCTAATTATGTTTTCCATACAATCCCCCTTTGTTGTACGAGTTAATGATGATATCATTTTATATTTAGTTTCTTGTAATTTTGAGGGTTTTAAATGATTACATTAATATCAGGTAGAGGAGATTTTAGCATTAACCCATCGATAGAAGATCATGTATGTAATTGGATAACTATATGGATTGTCTCATATCCCAATGAATCTTTATAAGATTCCCCCTTTAGAGTAGTGAAATATTACCTTACCAATGGATTAATTTATTAATTGATGTTTTGTTTAGCTTAGTCAGTCACCTAGGGGTGCCCCATTATTTTCCATTATGATTGTTCACATTGATGTTTCCCATCCATGATTACTATATCATTGAGAGTTAGAGGGTCGAATCAGTGACTTGTTTTTATTTTATATTTTCTTCCTTTTGAATCAAAATCCACGTCATGTTAATGACTAAATTCCCTTTTAAAAACATAAAAACACACTTCCATATCCATAAAAGTATTTACATGGGCTACATCTCAACAAGTGTATCTACATCCATATTATGGTTTGGAAACAATCTACTTCCACCAAATAAACTACAAAACAATCATTTCATTTAAAATAAAATGTGAATTATGTTCCATTACACTCATCCAGAACATTAAAATAATGAAATAGTGTGTGTTCTTCTTCTAGAAAAAAATATTGCAACAATATGCTTTTGGTTCTTCCTTTTAAGCATTCAAAAATTTGATCTTTCAAAAAAAGTCTTCACCTTCCTACCCAGATGCTGGTAGGAACATCTTGAAGTCCACTCCGCACTAGCATAGGTTATCCAAGAACATCTTGTATCTTCCAAGAGCTCAGTTACACCACATTGTGTGAAAGCTTCACAGACTAAATTTGTCTTCTATATAATGACCCTTCTTTGTAGACGATGAATTGTCCTGCAGATCAGTGTTGCTTTAGGAATGCATGGTACCTTTCCAGAACACATCTTTTACATGTCTTCATTCCTCTATGTTCTATAGTTCTCTGAAAACATATTCCACATAATTCCATGTGAACCTTATTATCCCAAAAAATATCCCCTTTCAAAGTACATCTTCTTCTGTGGAATATAGACACAATGAACTACATCTGTTTGAGGAAACAATCCATGAAAAATCATTTCCATGAAGAAATTAATCATTATGTAATACATAATACTTCTGTAAAATTCATCCATCAACAACAATATCATATTATAAAATTTTCTATATCATAATAATGGGATTAGTGTCCATTGTATTGGAAAATAAATCCTCAAATATAACTAATATAATTTATCCAAAAAATAGATGTTGTATAGCCTTTACCATGTACCGTGCATGTACCATGAACCATTTTACCAATGTAGCCCACATACTTACATTCTTCCTTCATGATGTCATAAATAACCACCTTCAATCCATGAGCGACAACCTTCACAGAAAACTGTTGAACTCCCATGAAAAGTAATCATCCCATTAAATGTGATCCACCAGATAACATTATTTTTTTGATATGTATTCATTAATCCATAAACTTAAGAATTTTTTGATTTTTTAGTAATTTAATTAATATTATCATTAATCAATCAATATCATTAATTCTAATAAATCCTAAATACGATTAGAAAAACATTTACTCTCAATTTTCATCACAATGATTGCATCAAAAGTTCACCAATAAACATATGATATTTGTGAAATACTTTTCATAAAATCCATGAAATATTTTCAATGGCCTTTTTCAATTTTAATTTTTTTACTATATTTTATAACAAAAGACAACAATCAATAAAACAACTTTTTTATACATCAAAAAACATATCCTTTCAATATGGTCCTAATAAAAGCTAGTTTTCAACATATTATTGATTATCATCGCATAAAGTAAGATATAATAATGAATAGATATCCTTTTACATGGGATGCTCATTTATATAATATACAGAATGGATACTGTTGGTTCTTGATGACTAATTTTCATTTATGATATCATTAGATTTGGATGAAGGATGTATATATTCAGAATAATACATTTGATTATATCATCAGTACTATCAGTTTAATTTCATATTTTAGGGATTAAATATATATCTAGATGTTCTCATGGGGAAGATGATGATTGTGATATACTGAAATGGTGATGTTGGTTCTTAGTGACTAATTTTATGTTATTATATCATTATATTTATGTGGAAGATGCTGATATTTAGAAGACTACATTTTTTTATATCATGGGAACTACCATTTCAATTTGATATTGTTTGGGGTCAATATTTCACTAGAATTGCTCATGGGGATCATGATGATATTATTTAGAGAGTTCTATTATATTATTTGGGGGATTTCAAACAATAAAATCCTTTTTTACTCCATGTCTGTGGAGAATCATGATGAGTTCCAACACTTAATTTTCAGAGTTGTTCAACATGTATATCTATTTGGGATGATTTATAATTTTGAGTTATAAGTTAACGACCCATGTTTCATAGGTAATGTGACTTTAAATTATGAATATTATGTACATCCTTCAATGTTATATGAGTTTCTCTCTTCGGATGCACCCAAGATAGTGGTAGAGTAATGATGTTTTTTTTATCATGATGGCTATTATAGGAGTTTCATAACTGATTTCTATCATGTTACAACTCCTATGACAGCCTTCATCCAATTGGATAAGGTGTACTTCTGAACTAACTATTATTGGGTAGATTTTGGATAGTTAGTGGGTAATTTATTCATATCTCTAATACATATTTACTAGCATAAAGTGTTTACATTGGGGTTTTATGTATTCATTAAAGCGTTTTCAGATATTTTCATTTTTTTGAAAAGTAGATTAGTTGTTTCAAATGGGTCTCAGATGATAATCCACCATTATCAAAACTACTCATCATATGATCATTAGTTGTTGAATAGTTTTCTCATTGATTTTTTGCAACACTGCCTCATCAGTGAGTGTTCTGTGGTTTTTAGTAATCCTATGAAATTGATGTTTGTCTTCACACAATGAATATTGAATTTTATTTCCAATTTTTTGTTGTGATTAGTGATGGATTGTGAATTTGTATATTCTACACTCATGGAATGGAATATTTTGTGATAAATCCATTGAGCAAGAAGTCGCATAGAGTAGTTGTGTGTGAAATGGGAAATTCAAAGAGTGTCATAGAATAACACATAGAAATAGATCTTGATATGGGATTGAATTGTGGTAGTTGTTTCAATTTCTAGATTAAGTGTAATTTTCAATAATTCATCAGATGGAGGAGTCCCGGTTTTGGAATTCTGAGGTGAAGGTATTGCTAGATTCAATTGTTTCCATAGATTCCCCTAAAAGTTGTTATGAAGATAGAAAATAATAGGTGTTGTTCTTGGGAAGGCATTTCATTTCTTTTTAAATACACACGATTGATCACTATGAGATACACAGTTTTACTTTAGAATCACATCCTAGTTTGAAAAATATATACAAATCGTTAGGAGGAATGTTTTGTTAGTCATGGTTGATGCATGATGTTGTTAAATTATTTCTCAATTTCTATTTTAAGGATGGTGATGGTCGATTACCATTTCCTTGATGGATTCACCAACCTTTTGATGTTCCCAATTTATGAATATTTATTATGAATGTACATAAGTATAATTTTCCTCCAACATATGGTGTCAATAAATTTTTTATGATTTTTCATTATTTGGTAATATCTTCCAACTTTATTGCTTTAAGGGAATCCAAATAATGGTATATTTTTCTTAGGATGTATCTAGTTGTTATGGAATATGACCTTGTAGTCCCGACGATGACCATCACAAATTAGGATATACATTTTACCTCTAAATAGTTGATAGTTTTGTATCATGAATTCATCTGTTAATTATTCCATAACATTAATCTTTATTAAATTAAAAAAAATTAGAATTCTTAGACCCCCAAGACTCTTGATTACCAATTTCACTTTTTTGTCCTATATTTTTGTGGTTTGTGGACAAGGAATTTTAACTAGTTCTTTTTTTATTATGATAATATTTTCCACCACACTATTGGTATGTCTCTATTTATATCATTGAATGACTGATATTTCCATTCTTAGTTGTTTTAGTTTGGAGTCAGGGAAGTAACATTTAAAGGGATGTGTCTAGTATAGAATACAATAGAGATGGTTTAGCTAATTCAATAGAGAATGAAAACAACAGAGGATCATCAAAAATTATATTCTTAACATAATATGATACATTTTATGTTCATGTCTGGATATCTGAAGATTTTCAATGTGACACCCCATCATGGGAAGTGACGTATTGGTAGGGTGAGTAAGAATTATATGTAGTTTGTTATGACTTTTATTTGTTGGAACATGTTATAGTTGTGTAATATCAGATATAACTTCCCCCATAGATTATATAGACACATGATGTCTTTCACATGTTGTAGATTCTCCATTATATTCTTGGATACTCGTATATCCACGATTGTTGTTAGAATGATGTAAATGATGATTAAACCATTGAGGAGTGCCCACACAGATCTTGGATTTCTAGGATAAGGTGTTACATCAGTTTTTTATATACTAGTCTCATTTCATGTGGTATCATTGTGGCAGGGAAGACATTATTGGGGAATTTTAGTTCTATATGATCACTTAGTACCCCGAGAAGTTTAATGTCTAGCTCCGCACATGTATTTTTTTCATTATTGATATTAGACATTATGGTTTATTATTTGTTATCCTATTTTTATAATTTTGTCATTACTTTTATTTTATAGGTATCTCCCATGGGAGATTGTTTAGAAAATGGATTTTAGGGGGTTTCAAGTTGTTCCTATGATGATTTGGTAGATCTTGTGTGATGAAAAAATCATTGATAGGCATAACATTGAATGGATATTTGGAAAACCCCATTATGTTTCTCACTAATTTTTTACTAATTATCATGGTTGAAAGTTGTTTGAGAGTTTATGTAATATATGATATGGGATCTATAAATAATATCCCTTTGTGTGATTCTAAATCTCATAGTTCTTATAGGAGTTTGAAGGTGTGTCAAGAGTGGTTCACCTTTTAAAATATATAATGTGTGTAACTAAATTACAAGTTAAGTGTTTTCATGTCGTATTAGATAAATTAAAATATTGTAAAGTCTAGTTCATGTGGTGGATCATGATCAATAAATAATCTAGATGAAAAGGTACAATGTGATGAAATTTTTGGTGATAAAAAAACTCAATGATTAAAAAATGTTTCAAAAATTACACATCATGTAAATCCCCATGATAATTGTTTATAAAGGGTGCTAGACATGAGATTTCATACAAAACTATATGTCCCTATTGATTATAGGTCACACTGTATCCCATCATTTAGATTTTTGGGATTCCATCTATAGGGACAAAACTATTTTATTATGTCTTATATATGTTTTGATCCAAGGTGAGTTCTATCAACATTTATATAATGTTAATTCTCTATATGTCTCTTTTTTCACCATTTATTCCTTCCATGAAGTGGAATACCATTTATTCTATCTCGGATTGGGGTTTCATAGTTTATCTAGTGTTCATTTTCCTCAGTTGGACACACAGTGAGAAATATCCTAGATTTCCCCCATTCTAATAACTTCTCTATGCCAAAGAACACTTAACTATATATTTATAATCATGTAGGTTCCCTAAATGAAATATTAAACTTTTTTTAGTGTGTTATATAATTTTTTCAGTTCATGATTTTTTGTTTAAGGGGTTAAATTCACCCACTATTTAGAGTGAATATTACTTGTTGTGTACCCTACAACACATCCCTGACAAGTCCACTTCGGTTAAATCCAGGATATTTTCTAATACATATGTTATAATAGGGGTCTAATAATACACCTAAACCCCACATTGATAGAGTAATCAGGTCCTAGACCTCAAAGGGCAACTAGATTCCCCATAGACATGGGGTCCCCAACCGCGGTCCCACCAATATTCCTTAATGAACTATTAGGATAATGAAAATCCCCACAAGAAAACCAATGTTATTTATAGTGTGATTCATCCTCACTACAACACACTTATAGAATATTCCTAGAAGTTCCCACATCTTATTAAATACTTGGGGCTATGAAAATAAACTATGGATTTTTAATCAAGTATGCTATTAAAAATTAAGATCAATATTTTTAACATGATTCATATCAATTATTCCTCGAAAAATTTATCCTTATGTTTATTATAGGTATTAATTTACAATTAATTTGATTAGGGATAACAAAATAAAATTCATGATTATGATTTAGTGTTTTTTATTAATCGATATTGATTATATATTTCTAAAATTACTGAATAAATGATTTGGTTATTTCATGAGAAGATAAAATTGGTTAATTAATACGATTGGTGGAAATTATGTATGATAATAAAATAAGACATAGTAATTGTGAATGGTACTTCTCAAGGTATTTTATTATTGGAACTAATTATTATAACATTTTTTCCTTTAAAATGTATTTATTGTTTGATGAAATCTGAATCTCACAGTTGGAACCTATGATTAATCAATTAGTTGATTCAAAATGTAATGAGTACTCGTCATGGTACAATGATAATTTCATCATTCATCATTTTCACACCATCTTGAGAAGGATGAGTGCCATGTTTTAGTGTTATGAGAGCTCATTTTCATACAAAGGATAGATACATTGTTTTAGGTATTTGATTTACATACTGGTGGTTCATGGGTTTTCATGATTATTTAGTTATTTTATCTATATATTAGACTTATAATTTAAGATTATATGATGACACTTGGGATAAATTTTGTTATGCAGTGGGGAAATAAAGAGGTGATATGAGACCGGGATAGTCAAGACTAGGATGGCCAGTGTGATGTTGGGTGTTGAGGCCTGGATGATGTTGAATAATATGATACTAGTGATGGAAATAAAGATTGAGATATGCATGTGGGTTGTGGGGATGCCACTCAATTTGATGGTATGTGGTGAAGATGAGAATACATGTTTATTAGTTTCTGAGTTCTAGGATGTTCATTTTGAATCTATTTACTGTATTATTTCTGGTTTTTTATTTATTCAATAGTCCATTACCCACTTCTTGAAGAAGGTGGATGTGCATGGTTTCATGATTCCTCATGGAAATACATTATGGTGGATTTTCATGAGGAACTAGATTATTGAATGATTATAATAATGATTAAATAAATATTTTACCATAGTTATGGTAAGATGTAATGGAAATTCCAAAATATGTTAATACTGATAAATTGTTTCATTGGATTGGATTACACTGGTAGTGAATGGAATTTAGCATGACAAAAAAATTAATATATTGTTGAAAAATGTTAATCGTAATATACTGTCTAATTAACTAATTAACAAATGGTAATTATAAAAAGGAAAAAATAAAATTTAATTATCTATTCATATGCCTGTGTGCATATAGGATATTTTTTCATAGTTGTGGTGTTATGGATTTCATGCAACCTTTGATTTAGTTGGATATATGACTAGGTGATTCCAATATTATGGATGTGAGATGTATTATAACTTCTATATTATATATTTTTATTTTTAATATACAAATGATGGTTTGGGAAATTGAAACTCATTGGATAGTAGGAGTGTGTTTTCCCAAACATCCTGATGGGAGGATGAATGGATGAAAACCACGTTTTTCCCCTCCCAATACTCTTGGATGAAACTTATGATGTTAATAATATAGGTTAGTTTCCCCATATAAATTTTTTTAGGGATATAAATTATTATCTTTATTTTAGACACAAATATTAATATATATAGTATCATAAGGATTATTATATGTATGATATGTATAGACTATAATTTCATGAGGAACTGGCATGGTGTATAGTATTTAATGGATTTATGTGTAAAAATAGATGTATAATACATGTCATAAAGGATATGGTGGATCTAAAAAATTACATTATTACTATGTATAGAAAGTGATGTTTTGATATGATGATTTGACGCATGAGGTATATGTTTCCATACCTTTCATAGGTGTTTTGGATGAGTGAAAAATTACTCGGGAAGCTACATAGGGGTACCACTGAGGTTTCACTATAATATTGTATCATATATTGTATGAGATACATGCTGAGAGTTATTCATGGTTATGTTGGTAAAATAGTATACCAAATTAGGGGAAAGCCAATTTCACTTTTGTTCAATGTAAATTAGTCTAATTTGTTTATAATTTGTATGAGTGGGTAATGGATGCATTTTATTGTGCATACATTTAAGAACACCCTATGTATATATGAAATAAATTATTAGGATAGTAAGACTAGGTTAGAGATTCTGTTTCATTTTAAAATATTATAGTTTTTCATTAGCATTTTGGATTCATGGTCACTACTGTATTTAACTATTTGACTACTCTTAGTTTTATAATAGTTTCTTAGTACTATATTTAATTTCATTTTCTAATTTATTTCCTATATAAATATAATCATATGATTATTTTTTATCTATATTATCTTCTTCATTAACATGTTTTTCCTAGAGGGTAATGACTCCCAAATTCTTGTTAATTATTCCATTGGTTCTAGTCTCCATTATGGTGACTAATAGATGTGAGATTCATGTGGTCAATGTCTCTATACCCTAATTTTAGTATCTTTCTTTAGAGGGGTTCATGAAAAAAGTTTTTATTATAAAATATCATTAATGTTATTTTTTAGTATTTGATGAAATCTATAATATAATAATATAACTTACACCTAAAAAACATCAAAAATGTCATAATGTAAAATATACTGATTATTCGCTCAAAATAAAATCATCCAATAATAATTTTACATGTTTAGATATCATTTAAAATAATATATTTTATAAAAAACCATAACTAACCAATTTTAACATTATAATGGAAGTAAAATTTTTATTTTTAAGGTTTTATAATTCAATTTATTAGTTGATAACTGAATTACTGATGGTCATGGTAGGAAATATTATACCATTAATCATCGCAACAAAACTCATAAAATATTTTATTTATAAATAAATATTGTAATGAAGTTGATAAAATATTGAATACTGTTAATTTTTTTAAAATCATTACAATTAAATTTAATAAAAAATATAAAGGGAGCAATTAAATTTAAATATAAACTATTAAAATATCATTAATTTGATAAATGTGACAAAAAAATTTCTTTTCACACAACAATATATCGAAATAGTGTTACATTTAATATTTTTAAAATAATTTATTCTACATTTATATTAATTTAATAAATATTTTGTCAGAGTTGCGTAATAATTAATGTTATTTATTCAATCAAAGTAAATATTAAATTAATATAAATATAAAACTTTTTATATATAAATGTATCATTTATAGTTGAATATATCATATTATTATAATTATATAATAACATTAGGGATAATAATGTCAAGAGAATAAAACTTTTATTTTTTTCAATTATTTAAAAATTATAATTTTTATAATGAAATAAAAATTACACAAAATGGTAATATATTTTAGTCTCGGTTAAATCTAGATGAATTTATAACATCCATTATAATAGTGAAATGTATTAGAAAAATTTTAAAGGAATATCTCAAAAATTTCATTATATTTTCCCATTTCACTATTACCTTTAAAACATAACTTTTTTTTATTACTGAAATTGAAAAAATAGAGTTAGAATATTTATCAAATTTTAACTTCATGATTATAAATATTGAATCATTTTTACCTGATTTAATTCCTAGAAGTTGAAAATTTTAATTTATAATAAATACCATAAGACATGATGAAAATCTATTTTCCGGTAATATTTTTTTATGTATTTATATGAAAATAAAATATATAATTAAATTAAAAACAATCATTATATATATAATAATTTTATAAAACTACTATTAAAATAAAAACTAATTTTTAAAAATCTGAATTTTGAGAATTTTTCAAATGGAAAATGGAGTTCTGAGTAAATTTAACATTGATCACCATTCATTTTAAATGAAATCATTTTTGAAAATGTTAAATAATGAACTCTAAACAAATTACATCCTAATGATTTATGAAAGAGGTTAATATTTATAAAAACTTCTAATATTGGAAAATTTATGTAATATTATTTTCTCAAAATAACAAATAAAAACTATTTTTAATTGAAATGTATTGATAATGCATATAATAAAATTATATAGAAAAATTTCCTCATATAAAACCATAGTAATTCTATTGAAATTATTTCACTAAAAGTAATTCCATACAATTAATTTCAATGTTAAATATTAATTCTATATTATGGTTCATTTATACTTTGCAATGTATGTGTCGCAAGTTATGAAAGATATTAAATTTATTTAATGATATGTATATCACAAAATATTTGGGTGATACAGTAGTGATAATTTTTTTAAATGAAACTGTATAAAACAAGTAGATCACATTAGATTTTAATTTTTAACTACTTGATAAAATATTTAAATATCTCACCATGGGTGAAAATTATCATGTTGGTCTTCATATATCATGTTACACAACAAATATGGAATTATCTCTACATAAAACATTCTTAACACTTATAAGTATTGGAATTTTTTTTTCAAATTTATCCATTATTAAAATACTTCTCAGCAGAAAAACATTTCTAAACATGTAATATAATAATTTGTTATGATAACTCAAATGTATTGATAACCCAACATCTAATTATAACATTAGAATAACCTAATTATGAGTCCTACATCTAAAAAATTCAAACAAAACAATTCAAAAATCTGCTTTCCTAAATCCATAATAAGTGGATATATGAAAGTCACTTTGATACCGAACTCACTATTAGTGAATTAAAAAAAACAATAGAGTATATTGAGAAATTTTATATAATATAATTAAGTTTATATTAATTCATCTATAATATGTGGGACCCACATAGAATTGGGATTTAGGGTGCACCAACACCACACTAGAGATATGAGTAAATGTGAATGTAAAATATAGTGTGATCTCTAATTAAATGTGGGTGTACCATATAAAGATGATAGTAGGACCACATATAACAAAAATTGAATTAAAATTACTTTTGACAATTTACAATGAATAATACAAATATGTAAATAGTAAATATATAAAAATAATATTCAAAATATCATAAATAATAATTAAATTAATATTATTCCACAAATCATGATAAATAAATAGAAATATTAAAAAATTATAAATTTAATATACCCTATCAACACATTTAACTCAAAATCTCTATGAAGGGTATCAATTAAATAATGCATTATGGAATTACTAATTGATATTTGTTAGTTAAAAAAATTAATCCTATAGTGAAGGAAATAAAGAATCATGAGAAATGAGAGGATATCCATTTCACAAAATTGAAATATTAATTAGAAAAAATATAAAAATTAAAATAAAATAATATTTATTTTTTTTAGGGAGAGAAAATCACAAACAACCATTGGAAATAATCTAAATAAACAGACAAACATTTTCATTTAGGTCTATATTAGAAGATTCAATACAACTAAATTCTTCAAAAATGATACTAATAAAGAAAAATACCAATGATGTACTATATGAAAACTATGTTATATAATATATGATGAAATTCTATACCCTTTATAATATTAGTAAATCAATTGTAGCATCCCCAACACAATTACCCTTATAAACATTGTTATCAGATTGTGTCTCACTGGCCTTAGGCAAAACTCCCTGTATGAAAAGGGCTTCCAAATAAGAGTGAGGGTGTAAATGAGTAATTTTAGTGAGACTAAACAATTAGGGGAATGATATAACAATACTGATTTTACATATATATAACATTAGGATGAAGCGTAAAGACATAGTAGACTCGAACCAGACCCAAAAAGGTGGAATTGAAATCAATATCAATAAATAGAGGATCAAAAACTAATATACATTAGTATAATTAAATTAAAACTCCAAATAATAACTAGTATCAATTTAGAATTGAGCAGTAATCCATATTGTCCATATAATAATATGAACAATGAAAGGTCTCTAATGGATTAAAATCAGTATATACATATACATGAGCATACTAAAACAATAATATAATTTAAATTGAATCTCCAACTGTGGAAGGACTAGAAAGTCTCCTTGCATCCTTTCATTCCAACTCAAACAAGGATCCATATTTAGAGGAATAACATTACCTTAACATAAAATCCAGAAGACTACACATGTCCCAATGGGCTTATGTAGTGTGTGAGAACGTGTCTTGGTAGGATACCAACCATACAGGCATACACAACAAAACTATTTAAGAAGTTTTAATTTCATAAAAAATAAATAATGAAAAACAATGATAATTAATAAAATAACACCACTAGCTCATGACATCAACAAAAAATTCATCACCATCCTTATCAAAATCCAAAATCACCGAAGAGGAGAGGAAACTTGGCCAATGGTCCAACACCCCCTCTGAAGTATCATATCAAATGTGAACACTCTGTATCCACCTCCAAAATATGTAACCTGAAACCTAATGAAAACTAAATCATTATGTTTGAAAACATGTCACCACCATCATTAAGGCACGCCCATTAATATTTACTGACACACTTTTAGAGAAACATCAATATCTATCCCAAAATAAAATTTATGTTGGATCACATCATGAAATCTCGAAGAAATACAAAACCATTCCTCCAAAAAAACCAAGACCATTGCCTCAATACTGTGATCCAAAACCCCCAACTGATTTTCTAAATGATAACATATGATGTATCCTAACATTAACTATATATTCATATAGAATGCTTGCCCAAAACAATTCTTATACCACACGATGGGGCCTCTTCCTACCTGTGTAGTCAAAACCACACCCTCACTGAGTCAATGTGTGTGATCTGGGATCCAAATTCGAACTTTGGATATCATGGGAAAGCGAATATCACCAAATATAAAATAATAAACATTTATCTACCACACTTTTCTCTTACGACCTTTTCTCTCATGTTCGATGTCCTTTCAATCGAAAAATATTATGTAATGCCATCTACAATACAGTCTCACCACTTTATAGTGGAATACCTAACACCTAACTAGTGATCAAATCACCCATGTATATCCTATCCAAACCCATCATAATGACTAGGTCACCTCAATCTTGATGTCCATTCCATATCAATTACTCAGACCAAGTCCATCATGACCCCATTGGTCTCAAATGTTATTTAATTGGAATATAAATATTTAATTCAAATAAATTTAACAAATAAATTCAATATAAATAACTTTTATATATATAATTAAATAATATAATCCAATAGAATTATTTTGAATAAAAAACCAAATAAAATTTTAAAATTAATATAAAAATCACCCTCCCAAACCACCCATGAAGAGACAACTTGTAACCCATCCTCTTCATACAAAGAAGGTTAGGAATGGCCAATGGCCACACATATGGTTATATGATCAATTTAGTATTGAGAAACATGGTCTCTATCACATCGTGGTGGACTTCCAAAATTTATGACATCAAAATATTTTAGAATAACCAAAATAATGTTACAAACCACCTACCTTGAACTCTTATTTGTACGGGCGTCTAGTCTCGACCTCTAAATCTGATTGATTCTAGAGAAATCCAAGTATCATTCAAATTACATTTAAATATGGTAAAAGGAATCAAATATATTTCGTGCCCTGGGAGAATAAAGGAAGGAGAATAAAATTCATGGGTGTGGTAATCTTTAATTATCTATTTATATAAAATCTGAATGATATAAAATGGAGATCAGATGAAAGATATAGGCCACACCCCTTTGGAGATGAGTATCAATTCCTCTATTGATTCATCACCTGAAAAATGAGAGGAAAATATGAAAATAGTGAGAACAAATGAAAATATTTACAAGGATATAAAAATATTGTAACACATTTTACAAGGCCACATGGTAAACTTTCATGGTTTTCCAAACCATTCAGAAACCTTGCATTCTATAGTGGGAAGATACTGCCTATATAGAACTACAAATTTGGATTGCCACATAGTTTTCTCTAACCATGTGAAAACCATACCAAATTCTATTAATATATATATATATATAATGCTACAAGTCCATGAGACTCACACATTAAGTTTTTTCAAACCATGTGGCCATAATATAATAGGGAGCATGGTTATGTAAAAGTGGCCACACAATTTTCAACAAATTGTTCACCTTAACCTATAACTCCTAAAATAGGACTTCAGGCTTTTGATGATCCTAATATCATTATGAAATCCCTTAAAACTCTCCATGCCTCTAAAACTATAAAAACTATTATGTATGGTTGAAGAAAATGATGGAATTGTTTTCTGAATCCCTAGAAAGAAATTGGCATACCCACCTGTTCAAATATTCAAAATGGGAGAGGTTTTTGGCCTCATTATATTATGTGAATTATCTATTAATGTGTAATGATTTTACTAAATTCTCTTTTATAATGAGAATATTTTATAGACGGTTTAATTTCATTCATGTTCATTTAGTGAAGGATATTGGTGTATATTATTTTTTAGGATCATTAAAAATTATTTAAAGGTGGTCGAGGATTGAAAATGTCCATGTTAATAAAAATAAGTCTACCACACCATAATTCACATGAATAAATTTGAGACAAATGTAATTTCATTGATTTAGGTAGGCCAATGGGATTCATTAATCAAGTATTCAATGATAGATTTGGAATCACGAAATAGATATCCTCATATTTAATAATGATTATGTATCTTGGAAAGAGATTAAACATGATGAGGTATTCCACATTAACATTTGGTGTTTCAAGAAGGATATTTTCTTAATGAATTATTTTTATTTCAAAAGGTGATCTTTGTGTAGGATCTCTATAAATATCATTTTTTAATATCATGTATAAGTGAATTGTTTCATCATAGAGAATCAACTCAGGACTTTGGTGAAAGAAGGTTCAAATTTTAGATAAGGACAATTAATTTAATGTTATTCCACTAAAATGAACATCTGGTTGATAAATTGTGAATAATTTCACTCAAGGCAGTACGCTAGTGGGAATTGAAAGAAGTGTGGTGAGGGATGAAATGTGGTATCAATTTTTTTTGTTATTATAGTGTTTCATGCATAGAGTGACTATGTCTATACTTATGTATTCCACAAATAGGGATGATTATTTTATTTTGGTATGTATGACACTCTATCGAAATATGCTCGGTGGACCATCCCTTAGTGTTGAACCATGTATTAATACTGAGTTGTTTCATTACAGGTGAATCATGAACTTAATACACATAGAATCTGATGTGTTTAATAGGTTCCTAATAACATTGGATCTTGTTTTATCTCACATTAAAAAAAATTGGACATATTAATTTACCCCTCCACTATTTAGGTGTTCCAGGTTCATTCATGTGTTATCCGAGCCTCTAGGTTACTGGAGTTAAATCAATCCTCTCTTCTCATGGATAATTACTTAAATTTTATGTAATTCCCCATCATTAAACGATGAAACTTTTATATCTCAATGAACACGATGAGATCCCCTCTAATATCTCTTAAAATTGAGGTTATTTTGTACAATTCATAAGGGATATAATTCACTGATGAAATATATCTATCTATGACAATTAAAATCAGAACAATAACTTATTTCATAATAAAAATCATACATTTCCCGTACTACAGCTCTATTTAACAAATAAATCTAAATGTGATGAGATGTGTTTTAGTAATGTCTATATCAGAAATACTATAGAATTTATAAGAGTTGGATAAAAAATTAATGGATGATAATATCATTATTTTCACAATAAATTGAATATCTAATTATAAATAATTATTAAAATGGAGATACATTTTTAAATTTAATTACTAATGTTGTTGGAGCTATTTGAGTACACAGTAAACAAAATTATTATTTAAACATTGATTAATATTGAGATGGATTCTATTTCTCTAAACCATTAGCGTATCATCACATGATGAAATAGATCTATCTAATCTTTCACATGATGATCTATTAAACAATCTAGTGGATTATGAAATTAATGTCAAACATGGAAATGAAACATCTGATAAATTTACTGAAATAGAATTCAAATCCTTGAAAAAAATGAGGTTTCTAGATAGATTGGAACTTTATTAATAGAATGAGGAATATAAAATTTTAGGACATTTTTCCATAAAAATTAAAATAGGGAAAACAATAATTTAAATAAAATATCATATTTCGTTTTTTTAATGTGGTAGGGTTGGTCACATTGCCTCTAGGTGCTCAAGAATGTTTGATCCTAATGAAGGGAATCATGAATACAAAAAAAGACCTCAGAAACGAATCCCAAAAATGGAGAATAAAAATCCCGAAGAAAATTACAACTAAAGAGATTCACCTATATAGAAGTTGGATGATAATTAATTTTTTGGGGATGAAGAACCGGATCATAAATCCTAAAACCCAACTACAATGATGGATACAATTGAATAGTCTGATACATGAAATATAATGATATATATATTCAGTTGATTACTAGTGATGATCTTATATTGGATCTCAATGATTCTCATAGTAATGGTGAAATTCATTGTTATAGATACAAAATGGAGATATCAGTTCTTGAAGAGGAATCAAAATATGTTTATAGGATTTAATATGGAATTGATCAAATGGAAGAATACATAAAAGAATATTAAAAAACTAATGAATTCATATAACATATAGTATAATTAATATTCATTATTTATTAATTGGAAATAGTAATCAATGAACATACATCCCAATCTGACAAGAAGTCCAATATGGGTGAGTTTGTTGAAAATTATGTTGATGTTGAAAGGGTAATCCCTATATGTAAATGAAATTCAATAGAAACAAAGAAGAATCAATATTCTGTAATATTCTCATATGATGATCTATTAGATATATCTATCTATGGGTTTTAAGGAGTTTAATTAGAATTAAATGTTCATAAAACCATGTGCAAGAGAAATTCTATAATTAATTATTATTCGGAACCCCCAAAGTATGGAAACAATAATCCATGAAATAAAGGGAAATAGAATATTTTACATATCAAAGAGGCACAAGATTTCAAAAGAATGAAATCATTAAGTCTAACTAAATGGATAAATGAATCCCTTCACAAATAATCATTGAAATTATTTCCAGTGAAACACTTTTCAAATGGTTGGTGACATGAGGATGAATAGAAGTGTTATGAAATTTCATTAATTGAAATTTCAATTGTAATGAAATATAGAACATAACATGTTATACTATGAATGTTTGAGGAGTTATTTGAATGGTAAAGTGCATAAAATTGAACAATTGGGAATGAGCACATATTATTCATTATATCGAATAAAAAGTTTCTATGGATATTTTTTCATTATTCTTTTTAGAGAGATAAATCAATTTATAGTAGGCAGAGGAATGATAAGAAAAAAACCTACAGAACTGAGATATAAGTCAATACCCCATTGTCATGTGGAGATTCTATTGGGAATAATTATTCTCCTCTATAAATACATGATGTGTATGATGAACCAATGAATATTTAAAATTGAATGTAAATTCCATTAATAAATTCAACCAAATCACCTTTTTAATAGATAAAAAATAATATAATATAGTAATCCAACCTTGCAATAATTTCTCTTAAAGTGGGAAATAATATATTGAAAATGATTATATATAATATATTCCCATAACATATAATGAGAAATGTTGATATATTGAATAATTTTATGATAATGGTTGATGAAACTATGAGCTATTTCAGTAACGCTACTTTTATATTCAAAGGTAGTGGACATATAGAATTTAAAGAAAATTACCAAAAAATAGAATATATTTATGTGGGTGGTATACATAATAATATTTAATGTTTTATTCAAATATTTAACATAGTTTGCATCATATATTGTAATCAAAAGTTGTGTACTATTAAAAGAAACACAATAAATTCTATCATTATAGGATGATGAAATAATGGATACATATATAAGTGTGAAAGTAAATTAATGAATATTACATAATAATTGAAGAGTAAAACAACTTATACCACTAGTTAATATCTCACATTAATCAATTATGATATTAAAAAGATACAAAAATTGAACATAGTCATTAATATACCCAATATAATGTGTTAATATGAAATAAATTGCGATACTTTGGTAATTGGGAAGATTTAATATAATTCATATTAGACAACAGTGAATAGGTAATAAAATATTCATGATTGTATCCACACTGACATGTATTGTAAGACAAATTTGCCTGGAATATAAGGGAATAGTTACATTGATATTTTTATTGATATTTATTATATAATGGTTTATAAAATGATTATAAATTGGAATGAACAGGCGATTTATTGAATTAAAAGTTATCAATGAATAGTTTAGATTGATACATGATGTATAATAAAATTTATACTATTTGATAATGGATGGGAAAATGTATCCCTTTCATTTAATAAATATATAGTGAAGCATCATATAAATAATGGCTATTCTACTGTGAGGACCCAAATAATGGAGTTGTTGGGAGAAAAAAATAAAAAGGTGAAAACCATGTCTAGAACTATGCTAATTATAGTCATATCTCCCAAAATTAATAGAAATAGGTTTTTATAGATGTAATGTATACTAAAAATAGATCAAATTTTTGTATGGGAGAATCCAACACTCCATATGAGTTTGGTTCACATAAGGAATCACAATTTTAAATATTTTCATGTTTTTTATGTAATGAGTCATATGAAACAAACAAGTGAATCAAGGGTTGTATGGTGATGGGGAAGAAAAAGGAATATTTACATGATTTTCAATAAATATTAAATCCTATAAATGATTCACTAATTTCTTGGAATAATTTTAGGATTTATTGATGTAGTGATAATTGAAGATAAATCCAAAAATTCCTCTAGGTATTCATATGTTGATATGAAAGAAGATGAAGAAGAAATGTGGAATGGAAAAAATGAAATTTCATTATTAGTGAATGAAATGAAAAACATTCAAGAGTTACAAAATAGTGATGATTTATAAGACAAATTGGAAGAGTAATCCAAGGATAAAGATAATTCTTCTCAACATCAAAGGATATATAGAAGAGATTAAATTTATTGATCAAATATCATTTGAGATTGGAAAACACCCACACTGTTAAGGAGTATTTGGAATGATTCACAATATTCAATCAAATAAATTTTGGATACAAAATCATTTGATGATTCTATGAAGGATGAATAAATGGGTACAAACATGAAGGAATAACTAGATCACATTAACAAGTAATAGACATGGAATGTTTTTAACAGACAGGAAAATCACAGTGTGTTTACAAAAAAATGTACATTTAAAATCATTTATGATGAGAAAGGATATATGATTAGAAACAAGGAATTCCATGTTTTTAAAGGATATACATATAATTAAGGAATTTAATTTTTTGAAACATTTTCTCCATTGGTGAGACTGGAGTCTATTTGGATTTTCCATGCTATTTGAATTCAATGTATAATAAATTTTTTCTAGATTGCTGTCAAAATGGAATTATTAAATGTTGTTTTTAAGGAAAAAGTGTACATTGAAATACATGTGGGTTTAATAATTTTGAATGATGAAATGAATGTTTTTATGTTGAAAAAGTCACACTATGATCTGAAGCAGGAACCACAATAATGTGATTGTATTTAGGATACTTATCTGATGAAGATTCATTTTAAAATATGAGGTTTAGAACCCAATGACTATCTAATGAATTAAAATTAAGAAACATTTATAGTTTTTTTTATGTGGATTATATTTAATTTGGATGAAGAAGTTATAGATAAGTGAATGGAATGTCCAATCACATGTTATAAAAAATTAGAAATTTCTATGATTGGAGTAGTAAGAAACATATTGTGTGGCCAGTTGATTTAAAAGAGGTATTTCCCTTTCATATATTAGGCTATGTATTCCTGAGTGAAACAATCATAATTCGATATTCTTACCATTAAAAAAAATTACTTTAATTGAAGTTGGAAAAAATCATGTAAATAATGAGGATGGGACATATGTGGATCCCACCAAGTACATGAGAATCATTGGATTCCTATTGTTTTTTAATACATCATAACTAGATATTTTCTTTTAATCATTATTAGTTTACCACTATTAGAGTAATTCAATGGAAGAAAATTTTATATCATTTAATGAAATATTGAGGTTCACTCAATATAATCACAATTATGTCTTATTCTTTTCTCCAGAAAGAGTTAAAGAACTATCGACATTTTTTAATGATGACTAAGATGGATTTGGGGTTGAAAAAAATTCTATAAGTGGTGGGGAATTCATTATTAAACTTAAATGTGTTGGGTATTTGATTAATAAATAGGAAATAACTTATCCCTGTAATGTTCAATATTGTATATATCTGATAAAAAGGATTTCACTCAGCTATTTTTGATAGAGAAAAGAATTACTCATGTAGGTGATACGGTGAAACTTCTAGTTGTGATTCACTATGATAAATATATTGGGATCGATTTTATAATAATTTATATTCAACATTCTTGTATGTAAAATATTTAAAACAAATATCACATCATGATGGAAAATTTTGAACAATGTATGATTAAAATGGATCATGGTGGATTAGATGACCACATGGATTACATTCTGACCAAGTTGTTGGCAGCACATGTGTTCGATAATCCTCATTTGAACCATGGTTTTCAGCCACATCAAAGTGGATGAGGAGGTTATTTATAATCCAATCCCCAAGTTTTGATAGCTTTTTTATCTATTTTTGGATGTGATTTTGGGTTATGTGGGAGATAAGATGCATGAGGAGTGTGTTTTTATCAATACAAGTAGAGATTCAGATGATTTTGTTTTATTGACAAAGGAAAACATGAGAAAATATTGATAAATTATGTGTTGTAATTTTGTGGTTGTTAATGTTTTTTGTAAAATCATTCAATTATTTTGTGTCATGATTAGACATTATTTGAACATTATTAATCATTCCAAAAAATGATAAAACATTTCATTCTTCCCATGTAGTTTTCAACACTGAGATCTTTTGATTTAAACATATATTGTTTGAATATTTGATTATTGTGTACTAGATAATGATTGAAATTGGTGTTTTATTGAATGTTTTTATAGATATCCAGCAATCCTATAGTGATATATTTTTATCCATGTTGTTTTATTACTTGAAAGAGATTCTAAATTATTTTATTTCTCAATCCATATAGTGATTATCAAGGAAATGTGTGACGAGTTAGCGATAATATTTATAAATATTAAATGACTCATGAGAAGTATGTGTTTCACTTGAGATTTGTGAGCGAATGATGTTAAAATAAATTATTTTTAGAATCATGAATGATCTGGAAATGGTGGTGGAGAATCATTAATGTGTGAGTTATATATATGAGGCTAAACCCACTTTATTACACAATAAAAACATTGATAAAATTATTTTTAGCAGCTTTTGTGATGGCCAATGATCTATGAAATCCATGCATTAATATTAATAATGATCTATTGAAAATTACTATCATAGTCTAGACGAATTCATATGTATATTGGAAAAGGGTGTTTCATGTGTAAAATTTATTTTCTTTTAAATTAGTGAGCTTTAAGATGGTAGTTTGTTCCGAAAAAAGAATACTGCTTCATGATTGAGCTTAGTGAACAACAATTCGGAATATCATGTTTAGGTGAAAAATTAAGTCGGTGTGCATCAAATCAAGACTGTGATGAAAACACAGTCTAATTCAAGTTATGGACAAAGGCTTTAATGTCCTTTATACAAAATTACCCTTAATTCAACAAACAAAGTATGATTTCACCAAAGGTAGTTAGATAGGTTGATTAAATGGGATTTTTTTAAGGGACGTAGTGTGTTATCCACAAAATCATGTAATGGGAGTGTAAATAGAATAGAGATACTATTTATAAACTAAATTATTCCACCATTTGTTAATAGTAATGGATTTTGGTATGAATGAAACTTTTTTGGAAAAAGATCCTTGGTGTAACACTATGTGGTGTTAAAATTAAATGTGTTACTTTTTTTATCCACATCTGAATTTATAAATTGCTTCATATTACCATCAATAATGTTTAATAGTTTCCAACCAACACATTAAGAATATATTTCTCTCTTGAAGTAAAATATGACTCCCTAATTTACCCTTCCTATCTCAGGGTTTTCCATGTAATTTTCCTTTCAATGGAACATGAGCTTTAGCAGAATGATGTGATATGAAGGAGAGTGAAAAAAGATATATAATTTTAAAAAAGTAATGTTACCCCAATAATTAGGCTTCATGGTTAGCTTTCATCTTTTTACAATCAATTCAAAAAATAAATGGGCTACTGAGTGAGAGTAATTCTAACATATCCTTTCTTGTGCATCCTTACACACAACTTTCTCTAACAAGGCATAAACCATGAAAAATACTATACAAACACAATAGAAAATCCCACACAACTTCATTACTCACCCTATATAGATTTTTAAACATTCAGGAAATATAGAAATAGGGTTAACTCTATTATGAAAGAGGATATACAATTTTCCCAAACATTGTGACATAACTTATAATTCCTAAGAGAGGCCATTAGACATATGACACTCCTGATACTGTTCTAAAAACCCATATAACATTTTAAGAGAATATACTGATACAAAAACATTACATAATGTTTATATAAATCTTAGAAATATACTCTGAATGTCGAACAATATATCAGCACACCCACAAAATGAAAATTTTAAAACTGGTTATGTTTTTTACCCAATTCAAAAACCTCTAACATAACATCGAAACCCCCAGAATCTCAAATAGAAAAAAAATAAAGAAAAAATTATTTCACAAGTAATAAAACATATATTAAAGTAAATAGAATATTTGTTATACATTGAAAAAATCCTAACATCCATTTCTAATCACTATATATTGTTTTCATTTTCTATATTTTATCATATTATAATTACAAATAACAAATAATTATATACAATAATAATAATTCAACTGGTGTACATGTTTAACCACACCTAAAAAAATATGATGAATTACTCAAAACCATTTTCCACAATCTGTTGAAATTATTTGTGTACCCACCATTGGTTTTAAAAACAAATAATCTAATTTTGATTCTCATTAATGTAATGAATATATATAGATTAATGATAATTCTTATTTAATATATAACTTATTTTATAGGATATATTTATTACCAAAAAATGTTGGAACCATTAAATTTCATCATCTATAAAAATTATGATTTAATTATCATTTTCAACTCCATGATTCTGATGATTATATTTTGTTATTCTTTATTTATTAAACAGAAAATTCATTCTAGAACCCATACAAGAATTCGATTATTGAGAACCAATGTTAAAATCAAACCAATATATTTTGGTTCCCATTATCAAAATCTATGAAATATAATGGAAATCATTATATTTATTCCTATCAAACATTGAGAAGATGAATATGATAGGGAAATATTACAGCCACTGACATATAAGAAAAACTACGATCATCCCATTTCAATAAATTGGAAAAAAATGTTTATCATAGGACATTTCAATAAACCTTGTCTCATTATGGAAGAATGAAATCTTAAATATCGCAAATAAAAATTATATTTAATAATAAATCATTATATAATTCTACAACCATAGGATTATAATGACTTCCAACACTTATCATATTTAGAAAAAATAATTTCTAATGTTATTGTGGTTTCTACGTGGGGGAGATGGCATAGTCTTTAAAAATTAATTTTAATCTAACTATCAAAATAAAAATTATTTGTTATCATTAATATTTTTAAGAGACTCAAAAAAACACTAACTAAATCATATGTATACCTTCCTATATTAAATCAATATAATTTTGTTTTATATTTTAATTTTCACTACAACCTTCAACTAAATCAATGATATTGTGATTTTAATTTTAGATTAATTCAATTAACTATAGAAGTGAATATTTATTATTTATAACTCTAAAATTTATGATCTATATAAATATATATATTATTAAATTATTTAAATCATAGGGGAATATCGTTTAACCAATTTTATTACTGATATATCATATAATGGATTCGTATTAATCATTTATCTAATTCTCTATATCATGAATAATTAATACCACAAAAAATGTACTGACAGACTATATATATACTTTGATGTACATAACACATCCAACTTGTGAGGATATTAGAATATTTTAATATAAATTATATAATCATCATATATTGGTGATTTATCCTTGGGTAATTATTTATATCCAACCAATGGAGTGTATATTGGCTATCATCTACTGATTAAAAATAAGTCACTTCCATAAATAATTATGACCTTTTGTTATATAAAATCATTTAGTCTTTCGACAAACCTATATTCAAAAAACAATTATTTATGTAGACTAAAAAACAATATGCCATGAAAATCATTCAACAAAATTATTCATCACTTATAGATTAATGATATTTCCCACGAACCATTGGAGATGGTAATTTATATATATATAATTATGATAAATATTAAATCCTTAAAAAAAATCTCATATCAGCCTTAATATGAGTTTTTGGTGAATCCATTTAAACACCATAATTTAATGAAACATATAGATAAATATTCATGAAATGTTCATTATGAAGTAAATAATTATTATTAATAGATATTAACTTCCACCAACAAATTTATGCACATAACCAAGTATTATATTTTAGTCAATATATATATTTTTCAAAGTAAACAAATTTCAACATTTAATCCATGTGTTGTTGAGTAATTTTTTTAATGAAACTAAACATAACACAAACGAGATTATGTTTTATTTAATATATGGTATAAATTATAATTTAATTACAATATGACATTATATATAAAACCAGTCATAGAAATGATGAATTATAAATTAGAATAAATTTATTTATTCTTTTAAATTAATGAGAATTTTTATTTATAATACATAAATACATATTAGAAATTATATTTTCTCCCATGTTATATAATAAATAGATTAACATATCTCATATTTAATATCTTAATCAAATATTAAAAAATTAATGATAATGAAACATTCACTAATATCATTGACTATTTATTATTCATTTGAATTATTTATTAAAAAATGTTTTTATCCACTTTTAATATCATATGAATCTTGTAAAAATATATTGTTAACTTATTATTTTATATTTTCATGAAACAATTCATTTTAATGATAAGATACATGGATATAACATATGAATAAAAAAATTTAATTTAATTTAATTTTTTATAATTCCCCATGTAATTCATCATTATTTTAAATGATCTGATAGCATTTTAGGAAATAAAACCATTTAAAACAGCATATTTATTAAAATTGAATTATAAAGTAGATAAAAAATTTATGCACATTATCCTCAATGTTATATTCCTTCCATATGACCGTTTTAATGAGAATAATATTTCAAAATCAATTAAAAATATGAGTCTCAATTTCATAAATAAAAAATAAATTATTATAAAATAAATGCAAAATAATGAACTATGAATGTACCCTTGTTTTTACCCATTCTTATGAAAATTATAAATACTTTTTCAATATATAAAACAATTATTAAAGGTAGCATCAATTTTTTGGTCTATAGTAATTTTACAATATCTATCCCAATCAACGTATATGAAGAACTACTAATAATTAATAACATGGAAACAAAATATATCATCCCAAATTTCAACAGACATATGTTATTTTCATTTAGTGCACTACATAATTTTTGTTTAGGACAATTTCATACTATATTATACACCATTCAACAACAAAAAATGCTACACATTCATTCAAATTATGAGTTTATTTTCAATGAAAGGAATGTTTAATTATGTAATAAATATACATAAAATTTTAGAGCCATTAACATTACATAAAATATCTAGAATCCATTTTCAACATGGTCATCCCTTTGAATAACACTCTGAAAATAGTGGATAACTTTATAAGGAAGAAAATACAAAATATCATTCTGATATCATTGATGAATGTCATAATACAAAATATCATACTAGGATAATGGGAAAATATTTCCCTTTATATATTAAAATTCTAAACCAATAACATCAAGAATAATGCACCCATTTAATGGATTAAATGAAATACTTCCACTAAATTTTATATATAGATCCCTAAAAACATCATAAACCGATGAAATAGTTATTTAATATACTAAATACATCATGATATGATATATTTTCCACACTATGATGATCATGACATTAGTGAAATAAGATTCAATATTCAATATTTTTAATTATATATATTTTTCTACATATGATATTTTCATTGGTACAATGTCCAATATTAGACACCTCTAGAAACAACTTTGTAATACCCAATAAGATTCCTTACTCTGTTTTAGATGAAAAATTAAATTATTGAATCATCAATATGGACAATATAAATTGTATTCATCCATAATTATTTTATGTTTTTAATCAATCTAACTATTGTTATCAATTTTTTAATATTTTGAAATTAACATCTCTCCTCCACATGATCTTGTGAGATTTGTTATTAGTAATGATTTCCTTATAAAATGATTGAAAATAAAACGTTTTTAGGAATTCTATATATCCATATAACATAATTTAGTCCTATAATCCCTTATAATTTGTTAAAACCAATTATAGATACTCAATAGTAACTATTAATACCACAAACCAGAAAATATAAGGTTATTAACATAAAAAACCACATTGGAAATTCCCCTGGTGATGTCTAAAACTATCAATTAAGGAATCATTATTCGGATAGATCTATTATGTGTGTAATATCATATATAATTGATAATGACTTCTCTAACCTGATTAATCATTCTATTTCTTTCAACAATTCAATTGAATATATTTACTTTAACATTCATTATTTGGAATGATTCTTATAGGTACAATTATCTTTCACTACTAGATATCTCTATTCTAAAAGAGATATAATTCATTAAAATACACTAGATTTAATATCTAACATTATTTTGTTGAAATAATGGACTAATTTTATTTATGGAGGAGAAATCAAAAGTAGTTAATTTTAAAACATTCAATACAAAAAAATTAAACACTTTGGAATATTCTATCCTCATCCAAGATTAAAAAACCCGCTGAAATCATAATTATATAAAAAATAAACAATTATTATCTTTTATCTATTATTATAATAAAATAATTGATTTAATATCTGAAAATTAATTTTCACCAGTTTCACTAAGGTGTTTTTTTATTATTTCATATAATATCATTCATCCTTTATTGGTAATCTACAAATATTATTTGAAACTACATATATACTATTTCACTAAATATAACTTCATTGAATTATACCTTCATCTGCAAAATAAAAAAAATTAGTACAAAAATGTATAATAGTATTTTTTGTCATTTTGTACATTATAAACTACGATATTCAATTTTTAATACTCTATTTATCTTCATTGTGAAAAAATTATTACATTAAAATTTTTCAATTTGAAATCAGGTATTTAAAAATATATTTACCATTACTATATAATGAATACTCTACATCATATATTATTCCCACATCAAAAATTGAATTAATATAATCCATTAATTCATTGAATTTCATATCTATTCTAACACATGTGGAACAACCACTCTTAGTAATATTAAATTATATAATATATTTCATTTCTAAATATAGGCATTTTTGGATAATTTAACAATTGACTCATGAAAATTTTATTTATAATAGACAATTATATACATTCATTATATGGTATATTAAATTATATTCAATGTAATCCCATTTATGGTATATTATAGTTTTATAACTTCTAACAATATTCAAAATATCCACATAGATAAAAACATCTTATGAAGACAACAATAATATTTTTATATTCTAGTTAATGATCTTCATGGTATTATTGGATTGATCATGTCAAGAAAGTGAATGATTTTTATATTAAAAAAAGATACAACCATTACATAAAGATAATTATTAATTTTATTTGAGTTAAAATAATTAATAAAGTATGTTAAGAATATTTCAATATAAATTATGATCTTCCAAATATGGATATAATAATTTATCATCATTTATTCATGAATGATTTTCTGAACATCATATTCAGGTTTTGGGAGATGAACACAATACTCGGGAGATAGAACATTTGTATTGATCCTATATAGTCATAGACTAAGAATGAAAAAAAGATGAATCATTATATGTAACATAATATATGATTAATTAATCATATAGTCCAAAAAACAATCAAATTTGTTGTTAATAAATTATCGATCATTAAATGAATAAAATTATGAATTATTTGAGGAAACTTCCTTATTTATAGATAATTAATATTCTCATGAATATATGAGAACATTTAGATTATAACACATATACCAATAAATCCAAAACAAATATAACAATGACCATATAAAAATATTAAAAATTTATTTCTTATTCACTAACCACATTTATTTAAAAAATATTTAATTATAAAATTTAATAACTTTTCCCATTATTTGAATCTAATATTACCATCATAACCATATTTTACCATGTCATGATCAACCAAAATTTCACTCCATTATTAGTTTTCTCCATTTGAAAAATATACTATCTTACATAAAATGTTTATGAAACACATGAAGATATAATTTCATGCATTAATTCAATGAGTTATTGTCCAACATGTAGTTTAATTCAATAGTGTTCACTGTGTGATAATTATTCTACTTATAAAAATGAATCACATAAATACCTCTCACATTATAACAACCATAGATTCTCCCATAACATTAATTAAATTAATTATTTCAAATTATAAATCTACATAATGTAAATTTAATTTATAACACATGTTTTTTAAAATATATTGTTGTTTTGATTATCTGTTTAATTAATAAAAACACTAAAACATCACTAAGTGATTAGTCAAAAAAATGACATGTCAAAATTATGATGACTAAGGTATCTATAATTCTTATTCATCCTTGATAATATCTATTAAAATTTCGTGAATTTTTTTAGAAATAGTGAAAATTAGTCTTTAAATATGTCTAATGATAATTCATTAATAAAGAAAAATATTTAATTCTATTCCAACCTATTTGACTTTTCCTTCTTGACTCCTAATATTTTATTTCGTGTGTCTCCTCCTAATTAAATGAGGCAACTCAAATATGATAGTCGGATATATTTATTTATTAATAAAACATATAGAATATATTTTCATTAATAGAAGCTTATAATACTGATATATAATATTCTATAAATTGTATATAAAAAGGGAGTTTTGTGATGATTTATCAATATTCTCTACTAGATAATTAATTATTATCTTCTTTAATTATTAATATAAGTTTAATTAAATCAATAGATTGCCTTAAAATCACTCTATATGGGATGGGTCATAGAATTCACTCTATTAGATCATATCATTAACTCAAAAAAAATGGAATGATATTTAAAAATATATATCATAATAAAAGACATAATTTTGAAAACAATTTATTTTAATATAGTAATTTGTGAGAAATATACTACATAATATTCATATATTAAGAACATATTAGATTTTTCATTATTAATTATGTCAACCAATGTTATAAAAATTATAGAAACCATCTAATTAGATGATGAATATAATGGTGAACATGTCAAAAAATCCCACAACATCTTTCATGAACATTATATTAACTGATCTAAAGTTAAATCAGATAATATTGATAAAAACACATGGTAAAGTATTTTTCTACCTCTAAAAAAAATCATCTTTAATAAACTAAAAAGAAATACATATTAATATATTATCTATATATTTACTTTACATACCAATAATTCATGTACTACACTATAGTATTAAAATATTTAATGTTGTGGTAAAAAAAATTTATATAAATTAAATAAATATAAATAATAGTTCAATGGTCACTAGAATATAAAATTCATAAATCTATATTCCATTCATAGTTAACCCCATCAATGGAATATATATTTATATTGAATATGAATTTCACCCATCTATATCATATTGACGATGTTGTCTACAAAATATAATTTACCATTGAAGACATTAACATATACCATCAATTAAGATTTGATACATTGATTCATATGGATTTTAAATACCTAAGGATAATTTTGTTATCTCACAAAATAGATTACATGTGTTTTTTATAGTATATATATATATATAGCAATTTCATTTTCACCCCAGGAAAGTATTTTTGGCATGGTTTATTAGAAGAATATATTTTCAATACATTTAGTGCATGATATTTTTTAAACGTAATAAACCATAGAAACCGTAAAAAAACAAAAAAAACATATAATTTCAATATGAACAAAATTAGAACACTATTTTTCACACATTTGATGAAACATTAACACATTTATGATTCATTAATATGAATTAGTTCATACATTATATGAAAAAATATTTAGATAGTTGAATAATTATTTGTATATCGACAAGATAAAAATTATTTTTCATTTAATATCATTGATTTGTGATGAAAATAATAAATATGGAAAATTTAGTATATATGTTCATAATTAATTCATCCCTTGAGTTGGGAATAATGTTAAAAAATTAATTTTGAATCTATATTTCAAAATAACAATCACATAATAAGAATTTTGTTCAGAAAATTTATAATTTTCTATCAAAACATTTGATATTCCATAAGGGATTCTAACTCAATCATAAGCATATAGTGATGTAAACATTATACTATTATGTTTTATTATGATATAACATACCCATTAAATTATTAAAAAATGATAAACACTTAAATTACATAATTAATAACCATTATTTATATTATGTGATCCATTATGAAATTTAGAATAATGTGACCACCTATATTACAAACATAATTAAACATAAATTCCAAAACAACACCTCCATTATGAATATATAATTGTGATATAAGAATATACTGAAATATAAATTAACTATATTCTCTTTCTAATCTTTTCTATCATAACATAAAAATAGATAAAAATTCAGAATAAGTTGATTGAAAAATGAAATCCCTAATTTAAAAAATAAACATTCACATTTAATGTAATTTTACATATACGAATACTTTTACATGGTAGATGTGATTCGTTATCCATTCAGAAGATCATGTACCCAATGGGAAAACACGATACCTTACCCACCTAGTTACTCATGTTAGTATATAGTGATACTTATCTAGGTACTCTGTGATATACAACTACAACCTACATTATTTTATCAATTATAAGGAACCAATTAAATCTCCTAAGATATTTTATGGAAAATTATATACCATGGATCCTTCATGTTGAGGATAAAAATACAATATAAAATTATCATCCATTAATAAAATATAAAAATTATATTTTATCCTTCTAATAAATAGTTTATGGTTATCACACCTCTTGTCTTTTTAAAAAATAAATCTACTGATCAATTCAAGTTCTAAATCCTGATTGTCTATATCTTTGGAAAGATATATATAATGACATGGACATACTTATAACAAAAAAAATTATTATTTAATTAAATTTACTTTAAATTTAGGTTATATTATTATATATAGATGTTTATAGAATTAGGTCATTACCCATATATAACAATACAATATGATACAATTTTTAGAATTATGACTTATATTTAATTTTCTAAGAATAGAAAATAAATGAAAAAATTATATTTGAATCATTTGATGATGTGTTTTCACCCAATTCACATTTACTTCTTTATTTCCATTTAACACTCATTAAAAAATTGAAAATAATTTTTAAAAATATTTGATGACAATTTAAATCTTATTAAGGGATATATGATTAATGAAAACCAGTATACCATTTTAAAAAATGTACACCCCTATAATGTTAAAATTTGTCATCAAATTACTATGGGATTATGAAATAAATCATTTTCTCGTGAAAAAACACACACCTTTGTCTCAAATAAATATTTTCAAACAGATTTAATGCAAAAAACCCTATTTTAGTTCAATTATTGAATATTATTCATAAACCTTTATAAAAAATTCAAAAATAATAATAATATGATAGAAATAAAATCTAATTATATATGTAAAAAAAGTTATTATAAAATTCATTTGACATATAAAATTGTTCTCAAATTTTATATAATTTATATTAGGCTGACCCATTTTTCATTAGCTAAAAAGGGTCTCAAACATTTTGTTAGCTATATTAGGATCATCCATTTTCATGATAAATAATGGGGTTCAACTCTTAGTACAATATATATTGGGAACCCTCATGATATATAATGGGGATTAACCCATCATATGAGTTGTATGTTGATCAAAATATTTTCTTATAAATCTCACATACTATATAAGGACCCAGCCTTAAACATTATATAATATTGAATTAAATGAATAATTCACATTGAGGATCTTTTCAGGTTTAGTGGTTTAGAGAATTAGGAAATAACTTTTACATCACAAATGATTACAAGGTAGACATATCTACAGAGTTTCCATTTTTCATAAAATAAAACATCTTGAAAAAATGATTCAGGTCTACTTCCATGTTTTAGACATCATGACTTTTCCTTGATCCCATCCATGACCCTATTCTTCTTTATGTGCTGTGAAAACATTTCAAAACATGGGATGAGCATAAAAAGCTTAGTAAAATTTATGAAACAAAGAATGAAAAAATTTGTTCATAAATACATAAAAAACATGAAATCATTTACTTTCCTCATGAAATAATTAAATTTATGAAGGACACATATATATCATTAATCATATAGGTAACTTGTGGCATCAATATCATACTTACATTTTATCAATCACAGCTACATAGGGAGTTACATTGGATTACCCATCACTGTATATTCCCTTAATATCATAGGAGAAATATTCACATTTTCTTCTATATCATTACCCAATGCATTAGAGAGCTATCTCAGGCTCACCCGGTCTAGGTTCTTCATAGAACCACCCTTAAACGTAAATAATTTCCAGGAGCCATAACATGATCATAACACATAATATAAGAATAAAGGAATGATAATATTTCCACATTGAAATAATAAAATATCCTATAAAGATATTGAAATAATAAATCCAATCTCAAAATCATTTTCAATACCAAAATACATAAAAAGTGTATATGGTATTTATTTCTCCTTTTAAAAAACATTCTGGATGGTTAAGGAAGACAAATATCCAGTAATACTCACGGCGGCGGAATGGTCATTGTCACCACATACGTTAAAAAAACATTCCTTTATGTCATTTAGTAAAAATATTTGTATAATAATATTCCCTTTTAATTAAATGAAAATTAAAATTGGATTATACACTATATAAAATAAAGTCATGTATAAAACTAAAAATTCCTCAATGAAAGGAGATTGAGATGAAGTCTCTTACCTCGTGTCCGACTTGACTCGATCATTCGTTAATCACATGAATAATAATCTAAACTAAATTTATACTTTCTGATGATCCTTTTTCAAGTTTATTAATACTTTTATATCAATTATCACCATGTTATAAACATTATCCAATCATTTAAGTTAATAACATTCATTTTGTCGATATTTGGAACTTGAGTAAAAATGATCTACTTATATTTACAAGTTGTCCATGTGGTAAATGGATCCTTATATACAGAATGATATTCTTAATTTGGATATCATATATATCATTTATATTCAGTATATATATGTTTTTATAATAGTACATAACATTTAGAATTAAGAAATGAAATGCACCGTTCATGGAGACGGTAAGCCGTACGTACGCATGAACGATACATTCATTTCTATTTCTTATTTTAGTGGAAATAAAACATAATTATACATAGGTATATTATAATTCCAGTATAATATAATATATAATGTCATTAACACTATGATTTATCCATCCCACATAATGCATTAATGAGTCTCATCACTTTATGGGGGTGGTAGTCCGCACTTCCTCAAATGAGATTATCCTATTTACCCACTATGGAAACCATAAAGGATTGATATAATTGGAAAGTACAGAAACATAATGAAATCATAATCACAATATATATAATATATAAATATAGTTCTATTATAATGTCCACCATGATAGGTGGTAAGATGTAATTGAACAATCATTATTTCGTGAGGCATTAGTTTGCCATCCCCAGAAACATTATGTTCTTCATCCATTAGATGGAAGTGTGTGTAAGTATAGTTTTAATCATTCTTATAACAACATCCTAGTATAGTGAGGATACTATTTTTGTTAAAAAGTAAAGGAAGAAAATGATTTTAGGAGTTGGAGAAATAAAATAAAATAAAATAATTTAAGATAAATCATTACATTTAATTTGGGTAACTTTCTTTGGTTTGAACCAAAGGAATTCATGAAGTACTTTCTACCTAAGGTATGGCTTTTAAGTAGAGGAGAGGGATGTTGAGAGTTTAATTGGTCAGACATTGGACGTGCTAAATGGCTTGATATTTGTGAGAAATTTGTTAGAAGTGGTTTCCATCAATAAGGGGGAGGAGGGGCTCTTTAGGAAAGTGTGAAACTATTATTTTATTTTCTAATGTTATCTGGTTTAAAATGGTCCAAAAATCATTATATTCGATGATAATATGACACATGGTCAAAATAAAATCATCCAATCAGAATTTTACATGTTTTGTATAATATTTTAATCATTATAATAATATTTATTTAAATCATTTATTAATGTGGTAAATAATTCATCATTATTGTGTCATAAATAATTTAATTTATTTGATGTCTACAAATTATAAAAAATTACTAAAATTTAGGAAACAAATTTGGCTTTTAAATGTGTATATATAGTCTAAAATATGGCTTATATATCACCATATAAAAATTAATTTACTAAAAGAGTTTTGTTATTGTCAATTTTGTCTTTACATTATATTAATTAATATAAAATGTAACTATCTTTCATAAGTGGCTCCATGGGGTCCAAAAATTGACTCAAGGATGCCCATGGTCGGCCAAATCTCATCCAATAAGGTTAGGACAAGTGTGAAGGTAATTTTTAATTATTATAATATTTATTTAACATTGACATACCTTATTTACCTTTAACAACAGTAAATAAAAGTCAAAAGTTACTATTCATCAAAAATTATTTTCATCTTAATGAACAACATTTTTACTTCTTGATAACAACCATGAATGTTGGATTTTCAAAATTCAATTCATAGAAGTGGTAAAATTTCATTTGAATGAAGAAGTTAGTTTTTCAACTACCACTAAGTTGTTTCACTATTAATAGAAAATTGATGTTTTTCAGAAAATACCAAAAATTCATCCAAAGCTATATTTGATATTCTGAATTCAAAAATGATGTCTATTTTTAAAAATTCAAAACAATGAAGTGGTATGAATAAATTTTAAAATTAATTCCTGTTATCAAAACAAATAGTGTGTCTTCACAAAACAATAACTATCAAAAGATTGATACTTGTTTATGTCCAATTTCAATGTTAAATTAATTCCAAAGTCCAACATTGGATTTAATGGAAACAATATAATTTAATTTCACATTAAAACCAACTAAAAATATTATCTATCCTTATAAATAAATTATATTAAAAGTCACTTGTGAATTAAAATGCAATATTTATCACTATTCATAAAAAATGAACTCTATCAGAAAAATACCAGAAAAAATTACCCGAAGTAAAATTTGATGTCCCTATTTTAAATAAGGAGTTTATTCGGGCAATTAGAATGTATTAAAGTGACCAAAACTATATTTAATGAGGGTTATCCATTTAAAGGTGATAAATCATCCTTTTAATGTAAATTATGCTTAAAATTAGATTCATTCACATTTTAAGCCTCTAACTTTTTATTGGATAATGTAAATACATATAACAATATTGTAGAATCATATTGTAGTATGTTTTTTTCATTACCACCACTACAATGTCTAGGAGTTAACTACCATTTAAAATAGTAATATTATATTTTTAGTGTGCCATATAAGATTCCAATGAAACCCGTTGTTGCTTATCGGGTACGCTATCAAACATAGAAACCCCTTATAGTAAAATTAATATGTAATTCAAAAATATTAATAAATATGAAATATGTCTTATTCATTATTTACTGGGGATGTTACATCCTTCCCACCTTTTGGGAATTGCATCCTCTCTATTTTTATACACTTATCAAAATAAGTGGGGGTATTTATCCCTCATAGCAATTTAAGATTCCCATGTTTCCTCCTCACCCATATAGTTTTTCCACAAAACCTTTACCTAGTAAATTACTTTATTCGGCAGCACTTGCTCTCGATGGTAAATAATCTGGAGTTGTTGTTCTTTATAGGAGATATTATCTTCCAACTGAACTACCTCTCGGCTCAAAACATGAGATGGATCTGACGTATATATTCTCAACATTAAACATGAAAAAATCGTATTCATGGGATAAACATTGAGGTAAATCCACTCTTTACACAACTGATCCAACTTTCTCCAGAATTTCATAAGATCCATTGAACCTTAGACACAACTTTCCCTTTTTACAAAAACACATCACACTTTTCCATGGTGAAACATTGAGAAAGTCATGATCACCTACCTCAAAAGAAATATCATTCCTTATGTTATCTCCATAAATTTTCTGTTTCCTCTAAGTTGTTATCATGTGATTCTGAATCAACTGAAATTTCTCAGCCATATCTTCTACCAATTCTGGTCCCATAAGCTTCCTTTAACATACGTCATCCCAGAATGCTAGAGTTTGACAATGATTTCCAAATAATGAATCAAATAGATCCATTTTTATATTGGAATGAAAACTGTTATTATTTTAAAATTCAACCAAAGAAATATGTTGGTCCAAAATTCCCTGATAATTCATAAAGAAAGCACGTAACATATCCTCCAATGTCTGAATCGTTCATTTTGACATCCCATCTGATTGAGTATGAAAAGATGTACTAAAATTTAATTCAGTACCCAATGACTTCTGAAGGCCTTTCTAAATGTTAGATGTAAATCTGGGATCACGATCAAATACAATGGAGAGGGGAACTCCATGCAACTAGACTATCTCATTAACATAAAACTGATCAAGTTGATCTAAAGACAAAATATCTCTAATAGGAAGGAAATGAGAATATTTAGTCAATCGATCAACTATAACCCAGATTGCATTATTAACTCGAGATCTCTTTGGTAATCCAACAAAGAAGTCCATGGATATATTTTCCTCTTTCCACTCTAGCACCGGTAGAGGATGAAGCATCCCCTTCGGTAACTGCAGTGCTGCTTTAACCTACTGATAATTCAAACACTTCATAGTAAAATCAGTAATATTTCTTTTCTTTCCATCCCACTAGTAGAACTCCCAATGATCTCTGTACATCTTAGTACTACCAGGATGAACTGAAAACGGTGAACTATGAGAATCACATAACAACTCATTATTCAACTGTGAATCACAATGTACACATAATCTCTTCCCAAATCTCAAAACCCAATCACTATCAATGTTAAATTAAGGCAACTTACCCTTCTAAACATACTCTACCTATTTTTGTAACTCGTTGTATTCTTTATGCACTTGATTTATTCTGTCTGATATAGTTTATCTCACTGACACCTGATACAAAACAGTATAATTTCATGTACCAATAACTACTATGCCAAATTTCATCAAATCAATATCCAAAGGATCTTATTCCAAATGTATCATGTCTAATGAAACATTACTTTTTCAACTCAAATCATCAGCCACTTTATTTGCTTTTCCCGGATGGTAATGGATCGTGAAATCATAATCCTTGATTAATTCCAACCATATCCTCTATCTCATTTTCAATTCTTTTTAGTGAATATATACTTTAAACTTTTTTGGTTAGTATATATTTCACATTTTATTCCTTAAAAATTTTTCCTCTAAATTTTTAATCCAAAAACAACAACAGCTAATTCCAAATCATTTATAGGGTAATTTAACTCATGTGGTTTCAACTGATGTGAAGCATAAGAAATTACTTTATAATTTTTCATTAGGACACAATCATGCCCTTTCAATAAAGCATCATTGTAAATAACAAACTCACTATTTCAGGACGTCATTTCCAAAACTGGATCATTCAAAAATATTCTTTTCAATTCCTGAAATGAATCATCACATTCTTTTGCCTAGATGAATTTAACACCTTTTCGAGTTAACTCAATCATTGGACTATATAAATATGAAAAAATTTCAACAAACCTCCAGTAATAACCTTTCAAACCAAGAAAAATACAGATCTTAGTTATAATTGTGGGTCCTATCCATTCTTCAGTAACATTTATTTTAGTAGGATCGATAGTTATGCCATTTTTTTAAACCAGGTGACGAAGGAAAGAAATTTGTTGTAACCAAAACTCAGACTCGCTGAATTTCCCATGAAGTTTTTTTTCTTTTAAGGTCTTCAAGGAAACCATTAAATACCTTTCATGTTCCTATTTACTTTTGGGATAAACCAAAATATCAACAGTGAACACAACCACAAACTTATCCAATAACTCACGGAAAATTCTATTCATAAGATACATGAATATAGCAGGTTCATTAGTTAACCCAAAAGGTATAAATACAAACTCATAATGCCTATATATAGAATGAGACACGGTCTTTGGAATGTCTTCTTCCATTAATTTCAACTAAGGCTACCCCGACCTCATTTCAATCTTCAAAAAATACCTGGCTCCCTCGAGCTGATAAAAAAATCATATATATGAGGAAATGGATACTTATTCTTAAAAGTGATGTTATTAAATGCTCTATAATAAATTCAAAGTCTTATTGAAATATCTTTATTTTTAACAAACAAGACATGATCACCCCATGGTGACGTGCTTGGTCGAATAAAACCATTATCTAATAACTCCTGTAATTGATTCTTTAACTCTAAAAGTTTAATTTGACCCATTCGATAAGGGGTTTTTTTAAATTTGATTAGAATCAGGAACTAAGTCAACAATAAATTCAACTTCTTGATCAGGTATAATACCAGGCAACTCTTCAGGAAAAACATCAAGGTATACATTTACCACTGGATTATCATTAATCTGAACAGTTCCTTTGTTTTCTACAATATCTGTAAGGTAACATTCATTTCTATCTTTTACTAGTTTCTTAGCTTCCTGATATGTTATCAATAACAAGGGTTCATTTTTTTTACAAACTGAAAATATTCTGAAAAGAATCCTCTTTAGCTCTGTAATCGAACTTAGCATGATAAACAGAAAGCCAATCCATGCCCAAAATAACAACAAACTCTAATAGACGCATAACAAATAGTTTTGCAGGTAGATTCTTTCTGCACACAAGGAAAATAATGTTCTTATGTGTTCATTTGGTCTAAATAGTTCCTCCAGGTGTTTATAAATTATGTTTTGTATTCATATCTTGAGATAGAATTAAAAATATACTAGAAGACTTCACATTAATGAATGATTGTGTAGAACCTGAATCAAACAAAACATTGGCATAATCTGATCAAGCAAATAGTGTACCTGATACAACATCATTTGATGGCCCAACATCTGTGGAAGAAGTTGCAATGGATTTCGCCACCCCTTTCTGCTTGTAGTCTGGCTACATTCCTTCAGTTGAGTTATTTTTGGGACACTCATTTGCATAATGACCAATTTCATTGCACTTAAAACATTTTCCTGACTATAAATCAGATTTTGTCTTACCATTACCCTGATCATTTTCAGTGCAATTACAAGACTAATGTCCCATTTTACCACATCAGTAGCACTTACCAAAATTTAACAGATATTACCCAGTATGATTTTTCCACAATTTTCCCAAAATGTAAATTATGTTTCTTACCATTAGAATTTTTTGAAGAGTTATTCTCTTTAGCCTCCCACCTCGACCTCTTATTCTGTTGTTTTTCAAGGAATAACTGATCATCAGCAAACTCTATTTCCACCTTCTACGCACAACCAAAATGTTCTTCTTAACATTTGACCTCACGAGAAGCTAAATCCTTTCGATCCATGGTCTTTAATCCTATGAAAAAATGGTTGAATTTACTATCAAGATCTTGTATGAAATTTGGATCATACCTTGCCAGTTGAGTGAATTTTTCTTCATAAGCAGCCACTGAGTCATACTCATGCCTCAATTCTAGTAATTGTTTTTCCATCCTAAGACAAACCAGAATAGGAAAATATTTCTCTAGAAACATACCTTTGAAATCATTACAATCATGAGAATAAATCTCCTCAATATCCCTAATATTTTTAACCATTGTCCACCACTGATCTGCTTCACCTTGAAAATAGTAAACTACAATACTATCCTTTTGATGTTTTGAACATCCCATGACATCAAATATATTTTCCAGTGCTTTAATCCACCCTTCAGCTAGTATAGGGTCAGATGATCCTCTGAATAATGGGGGATGTTGCCTCATGAAATGCTCCACTACTGATATGTTGCTCTATGGTTTATCTGGTTGATCTCTTGCATGGATACCACCACCATTTATAGCTTGAGTCAACTGTGCCATCACCACAACAAACTGTTCAGTTCCAATTCCAACCATCTCAGGTTGGTGATTTGGATGGTTGTCTTCCTCCTAAGGTCATCCCAACATAATTTCCCTATTTCCTCTGTGGAAAACCATTATGAACATAGAAATATCTTATCAATGATACATGGTAATCTGGGAATGCTATATGATGTCAATATTTACATAAATTACATTATGGATATTACTTTAACAATTCCCTAACACTGAAAGTTATCTAAAACGACCTCTGAAACCAATTATAAGGACCCGGCCTAAAACATTACATAATATTGAATTAAAAGAATAATTCACATTAAGGATTATTCCATGTTTAGAGTTTTAGAGAATTAGGACATAACTATTACATCTCAAAAGATTACAAGGTTGACATATCTACACAGTTAATATTTTTTCTTAAAATAAAAACTCTTGAAAAAAAGTGTCATGTCTAGTTCCATGTTTTAGACATCATGAATTTTCCTTGATCCCATCCTTGACCCTATTCATATTTATATCCGGTTAAAACATTTCCAAATGTGGGATGATCTTAAAAATCTCATTAAGGGTTATGAATCAAAGAATGAAAAAATTTGTTCATAAATACATTTAAAACATGAAATAATTTACTTACCTCATGAAATCATAATATTTATGAAGGACACATAGAAATCATTAATCATAAAGGTAACTTGTGTCATCCATATCATACATATATTATATCTATAAAAACTACATAATAAGTTACTTTAGAATACCCATCATATTATATTCCCTAAATATCATAGTAGAAACATCCACATTTGCCTCCATCACATTACTCAATGCATTGGAGAGATATCTCGGCCTCACCTCTCGTAGGATTATCACATAACCACCCATTTACATAAATAATACCCAAAACCATAACATTATCATAATACATAACATAATCATAAAGGAAAGATAACATTTCCAGGTAGCAATAATAAAATATCATTTCAAGGTATTGAAATAATAAATCCATTCTCAAAATAATTTTCTATACCAAAATACGTAAAAAGTGTATATAGTATTTATTTTTTCCTTTTATGAAAAAATTCCATCTTGTTAAGGAATCCAAAGATTAAATAATACTCGAGGTGGCGGAAACGTCATTTTCACCGCTTACTTTGAAAAAACATTCCTTTTATTCATTTAGTAAAATTCTTCATATACATATATTCACATTAAATTAAAATAAAATTCAAAGTGGTTTATAAACAGTATAAAATAAAGTTGTGTATAAAACTAAAAATTCCTCAATGAAAGGAGATTGAGACGAAGTCCATTACCTTGCATCCGACTTGACTCGATCATTCTTTAATCTCCTGAATAATAATCTAAAGTTAATTTCAACTTGATTAAGAAAAAATTTCAAGTTTATTATTCCAATTATATCACTAATTACCTTGTTATTCAAATTATGCAATCATTTATGTTAATAACATTAATTTTGTCGATATTTGGTACTTGAGTAAAAATGATCAACTTATATTTACATGTTGTCCATGTAGTCAATGTTTAATTATATCAAGAATTATATTCATGATTTTGATATCATATATATCATATATATCCATTATATACATGTTTTTATAATAGTACATAACATAAATAGGTATGAAATTAAATGCACCTTTCATAGAGACGGTAAGCCGTACGTACGCATGAACTGTACCTTAATTTATATTTATTATTTAAATAGAAATAAAACATAATGATACATAGGTATATTATAATTCCATTATAAAATAATATATAATATCATTAACACTATCCTTTATACATCCCACATAAGTCATTTAAAAGTCACATCACTTTAAGGGGCGGTAGTCCGCACTTCCTTAAATGAGATTATTATATTTACCCACTTTGGAAACTATAACGGCTTGATATATTTAGAATTTAAAGAAGTATATTGAAATCATAAACATAATATATATCATATATAATTATAGTTCCATCATAATGGCCACCATGAGTGGTGGTAAGATATAATTGAAAAATCTTCGTTTCGTGAGGCGTTAGTTTGCCATCCACAAGAAACATTATGTTTTTCATCCATTAGATGGAGTTGTGTGTTTTTGTAGTTTTAATAATTCTTATAACAAAATAATAGTATATTGAATATACTGTTTTTGTTACAAAATAATGAAACAAAAAGAGTTTAGGGGTTGGAGAAGTAAAATAAAAGAAAAAAATTTAAGAGAAACTATTACCTTTAATTTTGGTAACTCCCTTTGGTTTGAACCAAAAGACTTCTTGAAGTGCCTTTTGACTAATGTAAGTCTTCTAAGAGTAGGATATTGATGTTTATAGCGTAATTGGGAAGAGTTTGGGCAAGCAAAATAGCTTGGGAGGTCTGAGGAATTGGATAGAAGTGATCTCCTTTTATAATGGGGAGGAGGGGCTCTTTAGGAAAGTGTGAAACTATTATTTTATTATATAATGTTATTCGGTTTCTAATAGTCCAATAATCATTATATTCGAATATAAGATAACTCATGGCCTAAATAAAATCATCCAATCATATTTGGACATGATTTAGATAAGATTTTAATCATTATAATCTTATTTATTTAAATCATTTATTAATGAGGTAAATAATGAAACATTATTGTGTAATAAATAATTTTATTTATTCGAAGTCAAAAAATTATAAAAAATAGTCTATAATGTAGGAAATCTTTTTATCATTTCAATAAATATTTATAGTCAAAATTATGACTTATATATCACCATATAAAAATTCATTTACTAAAAGAGTTTTGTTATTGTCAACTTTGCCTTTACATTAAATTAATTAATCGAAAGTTAAATTATCATTCATATGTGGCTCCATGGAGTCCAAAAATCGACCCAAGGATGCGCATGGTCGGTAACTACACATACAATAAGGTTAGGACAAGTGTTAAGGTAATTTTGAATTATTATAATATTCTTTTTAACTTAATTTACTTTATTTACCTTTAACTGCGGTAAATAAAAGTCGAAGGAGACTATTAACCAAAAATTAGGTTCATCTTAATGAACCAAATTTTACTTCTTGATAACACCCATGTATGCTGGATTTTTGAAATTCAATTCACATATGTGGTAGTATTTCATCTAAATGAACATGTCAGTTTACCAACTACCACTAAGTAGTTTCACTATTCATCAAAAATTGATGTTTTTCAGAAAAATACCAAAAATTCAACTGAATCTATATTTGATATTCCAAATTCAAAAATGATGTATATTTTTCCAAATTCAAAACCTAGAAGAGGAATTAATTAATTTCATAATTAATTCCCATTATCAAAACTAATAGCGTGTTTTTAAAAACAATAACTATCAAAAGATTGATACTTGTTTATGTCAGATTTCAAAGTGAAATTAATTCCAATGACCAACATTGGATTAAATGGTAAGAATATATTTTTTAATTTCAATTTAAAACTTACTAAAAAGATAATATAACCATATAATTAAATTATATTTAAAGGCACTTTTGAATTAAAATGCAATATTTTTCACTATTCATAAAAAAATGAACTTTATCAGAAAAATACCAAACAATTACCCAAAGTAAAATTTGATGTCCTAATTAAAAATAAGGACTTTATTTGGTCAATTAGAATTTATTAATGTGACCAAAACAATATATAATTATCATTCTCCATTAAAAGGCTATAAATCTGCCTTTTAATGTAAATTATGCATAAAATTTGATTCATTCACATTTTATGACTTTAACTTTTTATTTGATAAGCTAAATACATTTAAAAATCATGTATAATCATATTGTAGTTATATTTTTTCATTCCCTCCACTAAAATGGTTAGGAGTTAACTACCATTTAAAATAATAATATTATATTATTTGTGTGCAACATAAGATTCCAAAGAAACTTGTTGTTGCCTATTGGGTACACTATCGAACATAGCAACCCCTTTAAAGTAAAATTAATATTTAATTAAATAATAGTAATAAATATGAAATATGTCTTTTACTTCATTTATTTGGGATGTTACGTACAATATAATCAATAATTTTTTTGAATGCACTTTTTCATTATAAGGTCATTTTGAAAAACACTTTTTAACACATGTGAAAAAACTATTTTAGATATCAAATTAAAAATTTTTTTAAATCCCATTTTCAATATCATATTACAAAAACAATTTAAATTGTTATTTTATTTTAAGGAAATATTATATATTTCAATGTAATAAAGAAAATAAATAACTATTATGTAAGTAGGAAAATTCATTTTTTTCCATGTCTTAAAATTGATCACTCATTTGATGTTTGTAATGAATGTCAAAAAATTTCTAAAAGGATTCATTATTATTATAACAAATTGAAATAATGAAAAATAACGTTATAAAAATGATATGTACATATTAAAATCATATAGAAAATAGGTAAATGATTAAAAATGTAGTTATATCACAAACTAATAAAGAGAAATTTATTAAAGAATTTTCTCTTATCGCATTAAAAAAATTAATTGTAAGGCCCATGATACAATAACATTAGCATAATTTAAAAATATGAAACTAGATAAATTAATTATATAAAATTTGAAAAGGTCTATATTTTCACATTATAAAGGAATATATGTGAATAATATATTAATATACTTAATGTTAAATAAATTGACATGAAGTCACTTACATAACATCTAATTTATCAAATTTTTTTATAATATAGAATGATAAAATTATTATAAATATTTATTTTATTGACAATATTTTTCATGTTTATTATAATTTTTTATTTCCCATAATACCATTTTAAATGAAATTATGTAATTAATTAAGATATTGTATGATAATTTGATGATATATGGTTATTCTATTAAAAAAATTAGTAGGTTCAATAGTCCTCAAAGAGGACAATATTAAACATTTTCATAGTAAAAATACTTAAATTAATATATGATTTTTGAATTTTTAGTAATTATAAGAACATTTAATATTTATGGATATAAAAATTAACTACGTTATGACAATGAAAATTGAATTACATCACTACGTGTGTTAGTAGTCATATTCACACATGGGCGACATTATTATATACCCCATGAAATGGAATGTGAGATGATCTATGTGATATCAAAACTCCAAATGTACCAGTATGTTACAAATATAAGATATATAAAATATATAAAATATTATAACAATATATAAGAGATGATGATGGAAACTGAATGAAATTGGTTTGTCATGAAATAGTTTGTTGTACACATGAATGATGATTTTTTCCCATTTGATGGAAGATGATAATGATTTAGGATATTAATTTTACATAATAAAATATAATTATATGGATGATATTTTATTATAATATATTCATAAATAAATATTTTTTTTATTAGAGGATGATAAAATAAAATAAAAATGTGCAGTTAAACGTGATACCGCTTCTTATAAGGATTGGAGATGGGTGGCCTTATATATGTTAGACGAGTGGCACACATGTGAATTTTCGACATAAAAAGGTGATCCCTTGTTTCTCAATTTGAAAAATGATAAAAAATATATAATAATAAATAATATTACATAATTTAGTTTAAATATGTTCATAAACCATAATATAGATTTGTTATGGGTCATTTGAAACCTTTCCTTATAGATTAACCCCATGTAAACACATTTTCACCATATCCATGAATATATTTTTTACTATTATAACTATTCATTATTATAAAACTGTCATTTATAATTACAAAATAATAAAATTAATTTTATTCCATTTTTTCAAATTCAATTTATATAATTATAAAATTTCAAATTATAATTAATATAGTATATGTAATGAAAGAGGGTTTCTAAGAACTGTATTTTTCAGGAAAATGTTTATTTTATATTAAATCTAAGAAAAATAATAATAAATGTATAAATACACATTAATATTCTATAACATAACATATATAAATTTCATAAAACTCAATACTCATAATAAATTACACTAACTAATTATTTTGGATAAACATTATCAATTTAAAACATTTTCGTGAAAATATTTTTTTAACATTACTAAAATCTAATATAAAGACGAATAATATATAATTAAATAGATTATTTGTATCTAATTTAGATGTTTTAATATTATATATATTTAAAACATTACCATAAATTTAAATTATATAATTTACAAGAAATATTTTTAAAATTTAATACAATTCACTTATTTTTTAACTATTCACTTTAATAAATATATATTTAGTGAACTATCTACGATTCACGGTATTTAAATTTTTATATTATGATTCAAAAATTATGATAGTTTTAAAAATTAAATATTATATTATTTCTATAAATTATTTATTTATTTCTCACAAATAATTATATTTTTTGAACAAAACATATTTCTAAAAAATAAAATTACATTACTAAAAATTAATTGATTAGAGACAAATAATTTGTCAATAGTTTTTATTTTTTATAACAGAAATATATTTTATAATTTATATAATAATATTCATACAAACTATTTATTTTCATGGTTATAATATTTATATATTTCACATGTTGTTTAAGCTCGGTGTTGTGTTTATCACAATCTATCGATGAGATTTATTTTAAAGAAATACATCATCATGTTTAAGGTGTTATATTATTTTATACTACTTTTCCATTTCATAAATGATATATAATAGGATTTTTTTCTTATAAATATATGTTATTTTTATTCTACCAAATTTTCATAATTTTATTCCAACAACTTTATTTCTGATAAAAATAATTAGGGGATTATAATTTTATATTACTATTTCTTGAAACACACATAATATTATGATTTAACAAAATAACCTATTTATTTGAAAAAATGGTAATTAAAAATTACATCTAGAATAAAACATTAAAATGTTTTCATTTAGTAGTTCATTGTTCCGAAATGAAAACATGAACATGTAGGAGAAAACTAACATATATTAATTAATAGAATGTGATAGAGAGCATAGTCATGGGAAATTTTACAACAAAATAATATATATATATATGATAATTTTAGTGTCTATTGATTCAATATAAATAAATTTAATATGAATTTTGTTTCCAAGTTCATTTTTTTATTCATTGATTGATTTTCAATTATGATAGAGTAAAAGAGATAATATACTTATAGGATGATCATTTGGCTATCATTAAATTAATTCCTACTTCTTCTCTGACATTAATAAGTGAATATATAAATGTATTTTTTATTCTTTATGAACTAAAAAAAATATTTAACATATTAATAGCCTTATAAAATAATGAGAAGTCATACATTCTATATCAATATATTTTCAATGAAAATAATATTATAATGGGTTTTAAAATAATAAGTAAAAGTCAGCATGATAAAATATATTACTATTTAACCAGAAGAAGCATCCAATTTATGTATTAGTAAATTAAATGTCAAAATATTTTGATGGGAGGTTATAGAAAAAAATTTACATTATCCAGAAAATATAATGTGGCCTAAAATGTAGATTCATTCTTTGTGAATACCTGGATGACAAATAATATATTGTGGAAAAAATAAAATCTTCCAACATAATCAAAACTTGTTGAATAAATCCATAAATCCAAAAAACATTTCCCAAATTTCATTACTAAAAATATTCTCCTACCACATATTACATCTAATATTCAATGTCAAAATTTTAATTCATGATTAAAATATTAAAAATATTTTTACCTCTAAAGCTATTACTACATCCTGAGATATCCAATTATAATTATTTTTTAATGAGAAGGATTTTTCAACACCGTCAAATTTATTATTATGATGATTTAAATCATGATTAATAAACATTGGAAATACATTTGAAAATTTTCAAAACACATTGATGCAAAAACATGTCAAAAATAAATGCTTATATTTTATCTCATTTATTTAATTTTCATTTATCTTCTCATTACAGTCATGATACATCTTAACAAACATACTACACTGATAACACAATCCTCATTATAAAATATATTTACCAAAATTAATTTTTTTAATATTGGAACATTTTTTGGGTTTAGATACATATATTTTTGTTGGTTTCTTCTCTATTTCCATCCACATAGACAATTTATTTCTCTTTCTATCTCGTTGCACATATATGTAAGATAACACCATCTAAAACAACTCCAAATTACAATGTTAATAATCATAAATTTTACAATCATGTGTGGAGAATGGTAATTATAAACATAGAGTCAATACTGAGTATATTGGTTTTAAATTTAATGTAAGATTCCCAAATAAAATATCGCACATACCTATATAATCCTATTAAATTTTCATCATATATATCTAAATAATCTTTATAATTTTGCATCAATTCATTTTTTTCGTTCATATATAATTGGACAACAATTAATTGTCATGTAGATATTCATTAGTGTGTCACATTCCATTGAATCAATCTCATGTCTCCCTTCCTTAGTCATACTTAAAACCCACCATCGGTCTGCTTTATCCATCATTATACTAAAAATGGGTGTGATAATTCCTAGAATTATTTGGTTTTTTGTCTAATGAAACTCTATACTACCATCACTATCCTCTGTGTAGATTCAAATTGTCTCTATCATGGATACCAACACTATTTATAGTTTGTATCCACTATTTTTTCACATCAATAAAATGTTATATTCTAATTAAAACTATATCATGAATCTAAATTGGAAGAATATTTTCTTTTAAATTCATTCATTCTATTGTTTTTTTATCTCAAAAAATATATTCTGAACAAAATTGTTTAGATGAAGATAAACGATAATAAAAAAAATATTTCCATTGATATTTGGAAATGTGATCATCCTATCTAATCATAATATATTGGAAAATAACCATATTTTTGGTTTGTGTAATTTGAAACAATACCACATCAACTTACATAGATTCTGATCCCCATCGAGTGAAATAATTATACATTTTGAGGATAGATATTGGAACCCACATCGTCAAGGAATATTGTTTCCAAGATGTTTTTATTTAAACAAACAAACTCGGGATATAAACACATATTATTACCCATTTTCTATCCATGATAATGGTTGAATCCATTAATTTATAAATTTATGATAAATGTTTTCTAAATAATAAACTTCTTGTTATTTAATTCTATAAAATAATCATTATAATGGACTAAAAACATCAAAATGTCTACATGAATGTAGTTATGTGTCTTGTAGGTGTAACTAAAAATAAGTAATGTCTATTTAATTTTTTTTACCTGGTGACTTCATTAAAAATATTCACACAAAATAAAGGTTCACTTATAATGTCTATGAAACTAATATACACGGAATATTATGAAATAATATATGGTTTGTTGCTCTTAATAGTCACATAATAGGAACTACGTGAGGAAACAATTTCATGGCCCATCATTGAATAAATACATGTTATACTATATGAAATTCATTATGCAAAAAAAATTCTGATATTTTTATACAAAATATACGTTAATTTTAAATTTTTAGTGGAAAAAATATTTTTTTGTAGAGGTACCAGGAACTAATATATTTTTCACTAAAAAAACCAACATCATTCCTATAATACACTATGTTTTCTCTACCATAATATAATATTTTTTTGTATGTTAATTAATGAATCACTATATAAACATATTTTATTCCAGAACAATTTAATTTTCCTCTAATTCTATTAATGAAACTCCATTTTTTCAATAGGGATTCCAAAACACCCTCCACCCAAAGTATGGCACTACATGGTTGGCTACCACTCCGTGTGTTAGGCATCTTGGGCACTACATGAGGTATATTATAGTCTTAGAATCCATGGTATTCCAAGAAATATGGACCCAAGCCTCTTTATTTTCACAACTAGAACATAAAAATAAATAAAATTCTCGGGTCGTGTCATCCTTCACACAGGTCCTCCAAAATCCCCCGGGTATCCCTATTCAACTCAATAAAAGAAGTAGTTGGGAGGGTTGTCGAATCAAAGTTCCTCCTAGGTCTGATATAAAATAAATTTCAATGAACATCCAATTTATCCTAATTTAATACAACTTGTGTGAGATACCTTCCTTGAGTAGGGACATATGCGAGATCTATTGAAAGACACTTGATGAGATACTCCGTGCCTAGGATAAATCTGAACCAATGTTTTGTATCCAAGATTGTCCATTTTTATAACACATATCATACTCACGTAGGTTTATTTAAACTATAATAATCACTTAAATATACTCTCTATACCTTGTTGAAACACCGTTTCTCACAAATAATTAACCTACATGTGACACATCTATGTGTTCATTTAATCTACCAATTGTAGTGCCCCTTATCCTTTGGATACCTCATATGAGGGGAATCAAATTGGAAACTCAACCAAGTCCCCTAGAAATGATACAATATGATAAAAGGATCAACATTGTGTATACCATTTTAGAATCCATTCAATTTTTCAAAGATTTACTAAAAAGGTCCTACACAACATGTATGGTCCCTGGCGAACATGTGTGTGAGAATTTTATTAGACAAGAGGACCCATACCATGGGGGAAGATTTTGGTATCTCCTTTTCTTGGAGACAAGGTTACGAGCCTTACTATTACAATGTTATCTCATAGTCCAATAACCTCTAGTTTTTGGATGAGATAAAGGGAATGATATCCTTATGTCATCACTGAGATCCAATTTTTGTGAAATCCTCATGACATTCTTCCATGACATATCCAACTTTATTCCATGGTCCTTATCTACACTCATGGTCCATTATCATATGTATCTCTAAATATGAAAAGACTATATACCAAAATAATATTGTATATGGAAACACAAAATTCATTTTTTTTACTTTGGTTTGATGGTACAATGAATGGTGTGAAATGTCATCTCCTCGACCACTTCCACTAGAAGCAGGATGATCGCATGGTTTCCCATATCATATGCATCCTATTTCTGGAATTGAATAATGTTTCACATTTAATTAGAGGTGTTCTATGTTCAAGGAATCCAAAAATTATTATCTAGGTTTTGGGATATAATATTTTCTCATATATTCCTCGCTTCCTCAATCAGAATGCCTCTATAGGTGTTAATCTTCAAGGTCGTGTATCTGACCATAGGGAAGGGCATATTTAGTGGTTTCCCGGTACCAAAAAATCCTTTGTTTTCTTACATGATACATGAATAAAGTATGATTATAGGTTAGTGGTTATCATGACAATAATATGATCCAAAAAATTTCTGAATCATTACATGTATAATCCTGATCTAAACATATGAACCTCTTAGTCAATATTATCCCAAACTATTTCGTCATACTCATTCACGAGGTTATATCCCTCATGATTATGCCTTAATAAAACCACTAATCAGAAATGCATCCTCATTAAATATAATACCCAATACAAGTTTCTCAAAGGGTTGTAAACCCCAGTAAGAAAACACATCATATAGAAAAAATAAGTGTGGGTCCTCACCACTAAGATACATGGTATCTGCTTCCCTTCCCAATAAGATATGCTGGATGAATCCCTTATTTTAAAAAGAAACCCTAAATAAAAAAATTCTCTATGATCTAAATTCCTTATCATGTCTTATTCGACATTATAATGTATATGTCATTAATTTTTAGGAGGATACTTCTGCAGAAGAACCACACCAAACATTGATAGGGCACCATATTATTAATTTTGTTGATACATGACAAGAAATTTATGCTATATTGTTCTTATCACATGACCATACATGGTAAAATGTTTCCCATTATGTGGAATGAAACTATACAGGTTAGGAATCCTTTCACATGGATACTTCAGAACCCAAACTCATGGGACCAATAACAATATGAAGTCAATTTTTGTCCCCTTATATGATGGTACACTCTATAGGGACCCACAGCATGTCCAAAATCTAACCCCATCATAATAAATAACTAAGAATATATAATAAATATATGAGTATAATAGTAATAGAGAACATAAAATTCATAAAAATATATCCAATGGCGAACAACATATGACACATATAGTAGATTCAATGTTCCATACAAGATAATAATTCATTGATAATTTAAAAGTGACTGTGTAATAATAGGGGATTATTTAATAACACAGGAACATATATTAAATCAATAATAGAGTATTAGAGAAATAAGTAATTCCAATAAAATTGGTGTGGTAAGCCTGACCTCCCATCCTCTCAGATGTTGTGTATTATTTTCTTTCTTTGCGCAATTTCCAAACAATCACCAGAATTTGGAATGTTGGCAATGTATTATTTTGGATTTAGAACTGTATAGTTTTTTGGATCCTTGAATATACCTACATGGAAACTATTCTGATGTAGTGATTCAAATATAAATTATTTCACCAAACTCAAACTACTACAATAAATCATTTGATGAAAATGATTTTCTAAAAAAATGGAAATCCAATTTGAATCCTTAAACCATATGATTGTTTCACACACCAATCAAGAACCATTATATATTAAAATGAAAATCGAACAAGGGTGGATATCATTTGTGAATGAGTTAAATTATTGAGACGTTCCTTTTATGGTATTTTTGAATCTAATTTGTCACATATTCTGTAATCACATTTAAATTGGTCTCCCATCAAATCAAATGGTTTCGTACAGACATTGGTAGATGAATACCATAACTAAAATTATTATTTTGTCCCATTCTAGGAAATGGATGACTTCACCAATGAAAAATCTTCACTGATTTATTGAGATGGAAATGGTGTGAGAGTATCACCATGATGGTATAATCCCAACCCTACAAAATGACTAAGAGCCCTCCATCAAAAAATGACTCACAAATCCTCCAATTAGGAATGACCAGTGGTTCATATTTCAATGGAACCTATTGTCATATTTATCTATATAAAGAGATAATCCCTGGAACATGACAACCTTCTATTCCCTTATCATAGTGTCGTAGATCATGGGGCCACATAAGGCCTCTCATAGAAGTCACATGTGTCCTTACAAATATGTCATCCCATCAATCACTATAGCCAATGTGTTATAGAAGAGAAATCACAACATGATGATTGTCCCGTTAATAAAAATTAGGCCAAGGTTATCCAGAAATGAGAACAAAAGATGTCTAATTTTGGGAAACAATAATAAAAAAGAAAATTGATATTAATATATGCTCTCATCAAAGAATTCCACAAATAAAATTTGGTAGAAATTTTGTGTCAGAACATACAGCCACCCACCCTAATTAAAGTGACTATAAGACTCATCTATATGTATCCCATGAATCTGACTATTAATATTCTGATGAAGGATGTGATATGACACATACACCCACCCTCATAAACATTTCTTGCCAATATCCTTTCCTGGAAGATTCTTATGACTAAAGTGAATCAAATCTGGTGGAAAACAATGAGATTACAGACACACCTACTCGAATCTACCAAAACTACTAGCAATCTCGTATATAATCACCCATCAATTACTATCATAAATTCATGAAAATGAATATGGGTAAGAACCAACTCTCTTCACCCAAACATATGAACTTTTATTAGCAACATATAGGAATGCGAGGACATGATCCTACACAATCAAATAATATAGTTTAAGAGTGGGAATATTTCCTCATTCCATCCACAAATTTCTAAATGCACATCAGGAAAATGGAGAATGAACAAAAGGATAATCCAACCAAGATCACAATGACTATCCATTTAAAAATAATTATTAAAAAAGTTAACTTTAATGTGAGGGACATATAACTGTGTCTCCACAAATGGAATGGATTGTCCTTAAGTGACCATGGATTAGGCACGTACCTCAGCTCCCATGTTAGAGGGTCATTGAGAAAACTCCCCCAATGTATATGGACATGTAGATCAGGAACATAAATACATTCCAAAATGAAGAGATAAACTTATTCTACTAGCCACTCCACAGTAACCCCAAACCCCTGATAAAAATCCATAATCCTATCATGAGATTATAGAGGAAACATAGGAACTAATAAAACATGATCAATTAATTGAAAACCAAATTCCTAAGAATTTTTCCCTAGTCAGCTGCTAGAAAGAATAAAAAAATGTATCATCTATAGAGATTAATTGAAAAAGAAGACCCAATATACATTCCCGGTCCACTTAATGTTGTAGTTCATGAATCCCTCATGAACATATCTACAAAGACTCTTAATCCTACACTCCCATTTCAAAATTTAAAGAGAATTAACAATAATTATGAAGGTCCTCCAAAAAATATCATGATGAACGATTTCATATTTTTTGTAATATGATCTATCTTTAGATCCCATCTAATGAAGAGATTTATATAATCCCATTACATGGAATGAATATCTATGTGAAGAAGGATATTACCAATTATATAACCAACAACGGTTATCTTCCTAATGATATAAATCCCTAAGAATTTCTACTCCGCAGTGCTATTTCACATTGGAAAGAGGGTCCTCCACATAGAAATATTATTATTACTATTTGGAAAAAAAATCCCTCAAGGTATCATTAAATCATTTTTTATGTGATTGTGTTTGTTGGGAAAAATGGACATCTATATTGTGATTGTTGAAAAAGAAAATCTTGACAGACAGGGGGAGCAACTAATGGATGGAGCAGCTAGATAGAAGGAGATGAAGTTGTGAGCAGATACGTGGAATGTTTTTAAATCTGATGATACTAATAGTGGTAAATTGGAGAATAGGATTAGAGCCTTATGGGAATCACTTAGAGCTGAAAAAGGTGTATCAATCACCTCTTCTATCACCCTCACAACTGCTATTTAAGAAAAAACATTAACAAATATTGATGAAAAAGGGAAGAAATGAAATAGGATTATGTAAGAAGAATGTACATTAAGTGGAGGACCTACCACCAATGTAAAATATTTTGGTGACTCAGATATCTGATAAAAGAAAGATGAACAATTAATGCATTGAATAATTCACATGTTTTATTCCACAGCAAGAAGTAGAGGAATGAGAAGGACCCCAATAATGGTTGAAGAAGAAAGGGAAGCTGACTAATAGAAAGATTCCTACCCAGCGAAGTAATAAAGGGAAATGGAACTTTCTGAGGAAAATCATTGAAGGAAATATTTACTGGTTGGATTAAACCACAAAATATGAGAGAGGATAAACTTAAAATGTATACATATCAGAAAGAGAATTATAATGTGGGTAAATAATTCTTAGTCATATTTCCAGAGAAGAAAAAATTGTCTAGGAATCTAGAAGAAGCGAGGAAAGAGTGTGATGATCAAAAAAAAGTATCAAAGGGTTGATGCAACACGATCAACCACAGTCCTCATCTGGAAGATTCTATAAGAACCCCTCTTCCTATGTATATAAATGCTTTTAACCAATGATTAAACTATTTTAGTTTTTAGGGAGATATGATCGAAGGGGAAGTGGCATCTATCAATGAAAAGTGGAAAGGTTATATGCTTCAGAGTATAGATTGACTCAAATCTGGTACCAAAAATGAAGAATAACGAGAGTAACAGAGCACAATATGATGTGATTGTGTTATTAACTTTGTCTCTTGTTTCATAAACTGAGTTTCAACTCAGAAGTCTTAGAGATTTTGTTAATGGTGAAAATTCCCAGTGGAAGATGAGAATAGATGATGCCATAGAAGTAGATTGTTTATGGGTCTAAAAGTTGGGCCAAATCCTGGGAACTGTCACATAACATTGGAGGATAATTCAATATCATAATAAGATACAAGATCTATCAATGAAATAATTGGATAGTCCTGCTCAGTTTTTGTCCATAAATAGAAGACACTACTGGAGAAGATAAAATATCATGCATCTCATGCTTATTTATTTTGTTCTAATAATGTTGTATCACCTAACTATTTTCAGGATACCAAGAACCTGTGAGAGAGTATCAGTAATTTTTTAACAAGATGATCAAAAAATTAGTTGAATGAAATGGTGTCATTGAACAATGACAAAGTGACATGTTTTCTTTTGAATGTAAGGATGTGGTAAGAGACTCAGGGGGATTAGAAGTGGCAGATGATAACTAAGAATAATACATTGATGATGAGCAAGAATTTTTCAAGTCCATGTCTGCAAGGAATCCAATGAGTCGAGCTGAAATTGATAGACATCATTAGTCCATACAAGAAGAGTGAATCCACTACAGCCGGCATCATTCTTATCTCATTTATAGCCAAAAGTCTTTGCTGATGCAGCAAATGATGGAAACTGGATTCAAACAATAAATGAAGTGCTAGATCAGATTGAGAATTATCAGACGTGGGATATTGTTTTGAGGCCAACATATATTAATGTGATCGTGTCTAAATGGGTCTATCGAAATAAGATAAATGAATATGGCACAGTGATTTGGAAAAAATCACAACTAGAGTTTAAATGATACTCCCAAATAGTGGGCATTGATGTTGATGAGACATTTGCACCAGTTGCAAGGTTGGAGACAATCTGATTATTTTTAGCCATAGTAGTGCAAATTAAGATCAAAGTGTTCTAAATGGACATAAAATATGCATTCATGAATGGGGTACTAGATTAGGAAGTGTATATTGAGTAGCCAAATGGTATTCTCATTCATGAGGATGAGAAAAAAATTTGTAGACTGAAGAAGGTGTCGTATGTGATGAAATAAGCATGAGAGCATGGTACTCAAGGTTGGATTAGTATTTGAAGACGTTAGGGTTTCAATGTGGTGGAGTTGATTACAATCTCTACATCATCATTGATAGTAATCAAAGGATGGTGTTGTTGGTTTTTGTATATGACATAATATTTGGCGGATCAAATGAAGCTCAGTGCAGACATTTTTCTGAATTTATGAAAATCGAGTTTCAAATTTCAATGATTGAAGAGCTAACGTTTTTTGGTCTACAGGTGACACAAGAAAAAAATGGAACATTAATTTCTCAATCCATATATTTTAAGGAGTTTTTTTGAAGATTTGGAATGTATTATTCAAACGTGATGAATACCATGGTTCTTTCCCGATTGAAATTATCAAAAGGTGACAGTGGAAGAGTAGTTAATATCACTATATACATACTGATTATTGGCAGTTTACTATACATAAAATCCACAATTCCTGATATTGTTTTTTCCACATGCCATTCAGTGAGATATCAGAGTAATCCCAAGGAAATCCACATGCTTGTAGTGAAAATAATACTTTAGTATATCAAGGGAACAATGGATTTTGGCTGGACATGTATTGACAAATAGCAGACAGAGTTATTGGGATATACTAATGCAGACTCGGCTGGTATAGCGGATGATAGAAAACCAATGTTAGGTGGTGCATTCAATCTTGATGGATTGCGTATTTCTTGGATAAGGAAGAGTCAAGATAGAATTTCTTTGAGCACCACAGAATCATAGTATATTGCGGCCAATAAAGCTTGCACACAATTATTATAGATGAAGCAGCAGCATGAAGATATGGGATTTGATGTGAAGTCTCTGATCAGAATCTAGTGTGATAAATCAAGAGCTATCAATATTATAAAAAATCCCGTCTATCATTCATGGAAAAAGGACATTAAGATAAAGAATAATTTTATCAAGGAGAATGTTGATTAGGGAATCATGAAGTTGGAGTATATGCCTATAGAGCTACAGGTAGTAGACATTCATACAAAGGCCATACCCAAGGAATCATTTGAGAGACATAGACTGGCTCTGGGAGTTCAGTCGACTCCCCACACTTGAAGGAGTGTATAGTGGAACCCCCCCCCCCCTCACCCCGATGTATGATGTATTTTTCCCTAATGTGCTTATATGTCTTCTCTACTCTGTTACAGACTGCAAAGGAGTGAAATTTGGGTTCGTTGACAAACGAGGAGATAATAATGATTTTTCGAGGGGGAGATAGTGTTGCTATTTAAGAAATAAAATGATAAAGGAGATCCTAAAATGAAGGATGCCTAGCACTTGATATTTTATAATGATTCAGCAGGTGATGATGAAATGAAAATAAGATTTTCTATTTCTGAAAAAAAGTAAGAACAAATTTTCTCAGCTCAAAGACCATACAGTTTGGGAACAACCGATATCAGATTTGATGAATCACCTCCCATGCAAGATAGAAAGAGAGCTGTGAAAAGTTCCAGAGTTTTAAAAAATCCTATAGGTGCTGGAGATAGTCCAAATATGATAGTTACAAAAAGTATTATCGACATGTCCTATTTCCATGGGATTCATGGAAACACATAATGATTTCATTCAGAGGCTCATGAATACATTTCTGTCTGTGAAAATAGAGACATTAATAAATATTATAATAAGAAGAAGTGTTATGGGAAATCTGAAAGAAGATTCTCTCAAAGGAAATCATTTATTATAAGCTATTACTGTGGAAGAATGGGACACACCATGAGTATGTGTCAGGAAGCTCATGAGCACAATGTCAGAGTAAGAACTCAAGATACATCAACATCGTGATAGAGAAATGATTAAATGATCTTTTCTATTGATGGAGAATGTTTTATATGTTCTGATTATGGGAATTGTATCATTGAAGTTAGTCAAAACATATAAAATTATATCCTTATAATTTCACCTCCTGGAAAAAATAATAAAAGTTGATTGTAATTCTTGAATACATTCCCTTATCTGATGATTAATTTAAAAAATTGTCGGAATGTGTTTTATATTCTCAAAACTGATAAAGTAAGGGGTCATATATAAGTCCACAAATGAATATTATGAAGAAATCATTATCCTCAAGAAATACATATTGATAATGTCAGTGCTAATTGAACTTCTCAAGGTAAAGATGCATAATTTATTTGTCATATTCATTGAAATATCACAATGTGGATTACATGAAAAATTAATGATAATGTGATTGAAAAAAAAATATATATTTTATCAATAGATAAATTATCTATGTTGAGAGTCATTATTTAGATATTGAGAATTACTTCCTTGTGTCAATCATTAGGGTTCATAATCTAAGTAACTACTTTACGCAACACAAGGACCATTTTGTATTTCTCAATAAACAAAATAAATATATCTCAAGTCTCTCTATGTAAATGGGTCATTAGGAATGGTTGGTGGTTATCATGTAGCCATTTGATATACAATTTTTTCCTTAGAAAGAATTGAAATTGATGACTTCAAGTATTTTCAAAAAAAACATAGGTATTTAGAATCAACATTGATAAATAATGAACTTGAATATAATCAGATATTCTATAATCAAAACGGATCCAAAAAAGTATGATTCATATTTTAACAGCACATTCAAGTGCCCTAATGAAAAGATAATACATGTCCCAAATCCAAAAGATGTCAAGTTAAAGTTCATGATAATTTTACCATTAATGGTAATTTTAAAAAACTCATTCCTTATGTAATTGGGATGTACAGATAGTGGGGTGTAATTTCAGTCCACCATTACTAGCCTCAAATTTTTGCTCCAAATACTTTTTCACCAACAGAAGTTTAGAGGAAATATGGAGTTGGAAATAAAAGATATCAATGAGGATTATTACATCTGAAATGAAGAGATAATACCATTTATTTATAATTAAAAAGTAATAATGCAAGATTTCCACATATATCCAATATTTAATTATTCCATAAAATCAAAATAATACCTCATAGATGCATTGGAAAATGTAGTTACAACATTGGAAGATCCAAACTGAGAAAAAATGTTTATCCCTATTGTGCCCCAACAAATGGTCTCACATTTTATTGAATTCATAACTAATTAACAAATTAAATCATTCATTTAACCAAACAATATATACCTACCTCTAGATGGATGATGCACATAATGTACTACCTCCATAATGTAGTACTCCCCTAGATGATGGTGGGAATGAGAATATATGATGTTTAGAAACCAACATCACATTATAATTAGACAAATCAACGAAAATTATTCTTTAAGGATGAGTTTGATTAATTTGTTATTAGATGTATTGATTGATAATATGCATTAATTTACAAGAATTGGTACACATTTTATCATATTGTTCCCACCATTAATGATATAGGATCTAAAAATAAATACTATTGCTTTGAAACTTATATCCATTGATGATATTGGATTACAAAAAATTCAACAAGATGTTTCATTCCCAAAAAATGAATTCAAACTTCTTCCATTAAACTCTATATTTTTTAAAAAAAAAAGACTATCCATTTTCAATTTTGTGAATGGATGTTATTGGGCCACACCCTCCAATAATGTCCAATCATTTTAAATACATCGTACCTACTACCAAATTCTTCACAAAATTCATTCAATCAATTCCCCTCAAATAATTCAGAGACAAAATCATCATATTCTTAATGAAGGAATTCATTATTACCATATTTGGGTCCCACATAAAATACAACCTGAAAATGACACCAATTTATATTTTTTTAGGTTGAAAATCATTATCAGAATTAGAGAAATCTATCCATTCATCTAAGTATCATATAGTGGAAAATGTGTAGTTATAGGCCTCAAAAATTACAATAAAACACATACTCCAGAATATTGGGGAAAAAATAATATGTATTGGTATCACAAGAACTTTTGTACCTAGGTTCTTACATGACAGCATCCTTTAGCACCACATGAGTGTCCCCTTATGCAGTGGTATGTGGAACATAAGAATTCATGACAATTGAAGTGCAATTCCCATCTCTCTATATTTCCATATGTTGAAGGCTATCCCAAATTAAGAAAAAATATAAATTATTAGATTAATATGGGAAACTAGATGAAAAATTATTTCAACCCCCACATTACTTAGATGTATATCAAATTCAGGTATTGTTTGATTTTAACAAGTTGGTATGACTTATTTCATTCTTCCATTGATTATAAATATTGTTCCTTTGGACTCCAATGATTTCAGGATTGATGTCCACAATGAATTTACAACATTTAGAGGGACATTCCTACACACACAAGGTTCAGTCAAATGGTTCATATTACTTATAATGAATAGATGGATATCTCATTACGGCCCCAACAAATGCAAGGATCATGGAAATATAAATCGTCAAATGACATTATTCTTGTCTTAGTTGGAATATGTTAAACTACAGAGTTTTTACTTTTTACATATCTATAAAACCCGTGAATATCTTTTAAATAGTAGGATGTTAGACTAAAAAACATATATGTAGTATATTCTATTAGATAATAAATTTCAAATCATGTTATCTTGGTTATATGAAATTAAAAAATAATTATGCATCAAATATTCCCAATATTAAATTGTGTACTAAATTTTTAACCCATTACATTAAAAAAATGAATGAAAATCCAGGTCAAATGAAGAAAAACTAAAAGACACCAATGTCGAATTTAAATAATGTTAAACTACATAAAAATATCCTCATAATAAGATGTACAACATTATGACTCAATCTGTTCTTCAAGACATAAAACTGTTTAGCATTCTTATATGTTCAAGGGAATACTATATTTCATAGGGTTGGTTTCCTTCCACACCTTTAGTATGGATCATTTTAATGTCTTCATTATCATCTATAGATATTTATTTTAGGTAATATAACACCTTCGTGGTCATATCCATCATTATAGAATAATATAAAAGCCACATTCTCCCCAAGACAAAACATTATTGATATGGGGAACTATTGTTAATAACAACATGTGGATTCATTCTTTCTCAAATAATATACGTAATGGTTACTAGATCATATACCATCGACAAAAAATAATATTATATTCCACATTGGGTAACCCTTTTCCACATTTAAATTAGTTAAAAAACATGGTTAACATCCACATTTTACAATGATAAACTAAACAATACTCGTGAAATCCTTGTGTGTATTTAATCTCATATTAATGAGAAACACTTCGATGCTTGGATTTCCAAGACTTGGTCCCATCACTAAAAAAAAATTATTTCCCCACCCTATGGGTGAGTTAGTCCTACAGAGCGAACATTTGGAGTTATACATGTGGCTTGATTCTAGCCATTAATGGATACATGGTGAAATGGATATTTTTTTCATTTGGTATAGATGAAACATTTCACAAATTTCAGATTGAGTCATATTTATCCTCATAGCATGCAGAAAAACTACTTTGGATTTCAGAACTATTTAAAGATTTATTCTCATGGAAATTCATTATGGTACGATGCCTAGAACTAAAACCATAATCTAGAAACTAATAAATATAAATTCAATAAACCTCAATTTATGTTTACTTTGTGTGGAAGAATAATCCTTTACAACTTCATTGTTCTCGCATTGAAAATTTCTCCTGTGGGCATATGATTTTTAGAAAATTATTTCTAAAAATTCGTATTACAATAAATTTGTATCATGTTCATCATGATCATGGATGCATGTCTTTTAAGGGACACCTAATATCTTCATAAAATTACAACAAAATGTATGATTTCTAATATACTATTGGTTTCATGATTCTAATTCCAATGATATACATAGTGGCATCACGATTTAAAATCATTTTCCCAACTACAACAAAATATATGAAATTCCCCCACTCTCTTTTGTACGTGTAGAATCTGTATAAAAGGATTAAATGCGTTAACTCAACATATCTGGGATATTATTGTTTATAATGTTATCCTTTTCTATAGTGATGAATTCTACCAGTACAGGGAATCAATTTTTGAAAAGTGTTTTTCTTAATTCTTGATCAACCAATATTCAAGGTGATAACTGAACCATATTCCTGGTCCATCGTGTATTTTCCAATTTTACATTTATCTACCTTTGTTCATACATGTGGAAGTATAACTAAATGTCTAATTTCATAGCTTTATGACATTAAATTGTATGGTTCATAAATAGCTACATATTCCTATAATCTCATTATGGTGAAATACATGGTAACATATAGGCCTAATTTTTTATTCCCAACCACATATTAAAGAAACAAAACACCCCTATCCTACGTAAAAACAAATATCAATGTACGAGATCTTAATTTGGGATCCATAATTCATTCCCTAGAAGGAAAAAAGATTCATCCCCTCTAATATATGTGTCATATATTTTAACGGGACTCCCTAATCCATGGATGATATTAGTCCACATACTTCTATTGTTTTTTAGAAATACACCTTCCACACTTCATACTATTTATAATTAACACATTCATATCTTTGTAACATTTCTCCATGTACAGATGACTGAATGTTTTATAGCTAATGACATTAATTCTCGACTATATGGTAATAGTTCCCATTTTCTATTGTGTAATATCTCTCATGTAATAGGCCTTTTATCCTGAGGATTCCATGGATTCAATATGCAGTAACATCCACCAGTCAGTACTTCATAAAGTATTCCAAAAACTAGTCTTTTCATCCGATGTTTACGTATAACTTGAGATAAGCCTGTTATATATCTATAATACTTGATGACATTATATTAGAACAATCTATTGAAATTTAGTATGTGATCATCATCCAAATATCATCCCATATCATTTATCCTCATCTAGGAACCTTTAATATAATGTTTTACAATTCCCTACATCATTTATCCAGTATTCTACAATGACATTCATCGGGTATGAAATATTTTACATTTAATTTTCATAATACATGGTCCTAGGTATATGAAATAAAACTAAAGACATCATTCCATCCATTTTTTAGAGTTATAACTACACATGAATTATTTTTCCCCATTCTCGGGCAATTTGAAAACAAGACGATTCCCCCATATTTAGGTACCCTCTTTCCCCACAAAAAAAATCTATTTCTGGGGAAATCCATATGTCTAAAATATCATTAAACGTTCCATAATATAATCTTAGAATTATTGAGATCTAATTTACATGAAAATATTGTAACATTCTCGGGTTGGATTTTCATATGTCTCCAATGATATCTCACGCCCTATCAGCCAAAGGATTCCATAATTTAACAGTGCACCAACTTGCCATAAAAGTATTTCAATATTTTTTCACAAAATAGAGTCTTGTAAACTAGTGGTAAGATCATCCATAGAAGATACTTCATATATCTACATAAGACCTTTCCCCATAATAGTCATTAGTTATAAAGTTCACCAAATTAATGCTTACAATATTACCCTCCTCATACATGGATGTGATGGAATATTACAACGTAAAATTAAAATGAAAAAGAATATTAGTAAACATTTTTTAAAATAATGAAAAAAATAAATTCAGAAAAGGGACTTATTGTATCATCCTAAAATTAATAGCATAACATCCTATTTATAAAACATTAAAATATACACCATCATCCTCACTGTAAGATGTTTTCATTCAAGGGGATTATCATTGTCACATGTCATTAAACTGCTAGTTCATTTCAGAAAATGTATTCATACATAACATCAATTATTTTCTAAAGTTACCCTCCTTCACACATCCCAAATAAATGTAGGAGTGTTATCTCATTCATATCCAATGCCATTTTCATATATTCCCTTCATTATTATACAAATTCAATGGGAAAACAACTTATTATGGTTTTGAGGAATATGAATATCCATTAATATCATTTGGATCTCAAATATACAATGTAAAAATTCATAATAACATAGTGCATGACCATACAATATCATGACCTAGTTTACTATTCATATATATCCCTCCCAAAGGGCTTATAAGGCATAAGATTACACTATTTTCTCATGATGTTACAATCCCTAGTCAACATTTCATAATTTAACCCACATTATGGGTCTTTCAACCCAATGAAATTCAATCCATAGGAGTGATATCCTCTATTTCCATGTCCCAGTAAGATATTAGGAAGGAAAACACTCTTCCAAAATGACCTGTGGACATTCCTCACATAATTATTTCACTTCATGTTTAGAATACATAATCCCAAAATTGTGACTCAAAATTCTCCCTTTTTTATATTTGAATAATATCATTACATTACAAGCCCACAAGATTTTCATGTGAAAAATTACAAATATATATTCTATAATTTTTCACCTAACAAAAAAATCACATCTTCCAAGAAATCAAGATATTAAACTGTTAATAAAAAGAGACATATTCAGCTTGATCTTAAAACCCCACTATGGGAACTCCAGAAAAATGTAAAGTATTATATAGCGAGACCATCAATTCATGTGGTGAGGGAAAAATAGACGAATGAAAATAAAATGCACAAAAAAAGGTTGAAAACATGAATTTTTTTTAATGAACAAGCCATGTCTCACCCACTGAGTCTTATTTTTCTACAGATTAGGAAACAACTAGTGTTGTGACATTAATTGAATCATTGTTGTTATTTTTTCAAATATATAATTATTAATAGGAGAACTACAATTTCTAGGCTCCATGGATTGGGATGAAATTAGTGCCCTCCCTCACTATTGTAATATTATTATATTGATTTCCAAAAAAACCAAAAACAATTGATCATAATCTAAAAAATGTTTTCTTTATGTCCAAAAGTGCATGGGGGTCTTCCATTGAATGTAAGTTATCTTCTATATTTTACAGATTTTCCTCAATGTAGGATTTGAAATATTCTCTTCTAGCTCAACCATGTTTTATTTCTTGTCGGAGCCTAGATGATTTCATTACATTATCATCCTCATCATTAGGGAGCATTATCTACTCAATAAAAACAACATCTCATTTTCATACAGAACCCCCCTTCCATGTATTGGTGTAGATGGACTAAAAAATCATACATGAAATTTCATTTTTTGAAGATGCGCCATTAAGTGATATTTCTCATCAGGGAGATATTGATAATAATCTAACTTCATAGAATGGATAAGCTCAACTTGGGGGACAACAACTATAATATTTTCTAACAGACTATCCATATATACCTCAAACCATTGAGATCGTTTCTCCTATTCCTTATTAATTATGATATAATTCACTATATAAGAATATCATGATAATCAAATATTTCATATCATATCATGTTTAAAATAAATGATTGTATTTGAAGATTTAAAGAAGGGTTTCATGTGGCATACACCTAAATATCTTCCTGATGTCCCTCTAGAAAAAGATGAACAATGTGAAAATATAATCATGCACCTCCAAGTGTGATTTAATTTTTCTCAAAGGAAGATACATGTATTCTGGGATTATATCACTCAATGAATGCCCTTGTTTTGCACCCTAAAAATGACATCAATTTCACATGTCAATGTTGGCGGATCTATGATATATGACCTCCTGTTAGGCTCTATTTCTATAGTTGATGGTACTAAATATAATGTTACAACCAATCATCAACATTAAGAAGTCATCAATTAAAAAAAGTAAGTGAAGTAACATTAATGGTTAATAAAATTTTCATGTTGTTGGCTTCATTGATGGGATTGATATCTCCCTGTCACAACCAACCTCAAAAAACTGAGTGAATACCTCTTGATAAAGAGAATCATTTTTCTTTTTATCATCAAATCGGATCATAGGACCTCATAGATCTCCCACTACATAATTTTTATCTATCACATACTCATTAACTGAATTAGGATAGATTTGGATGCGTTGTTGATGATGTTACGTGGACACATTCTCTTTATGAAAATATTTATATCTTGATTATTGTTTTTAGACATTGAATAAAGAAAAACTTATCGTATGTATGAGAAATATTAAAGAAAGATAGATATAACCTCCATCCAATAACCTAATAATTTACTCAAATTCATCTATGAAGTAAGGGGTATTAATTATCCTTAACCTACACTCATGGTTTATTTATTCACCCAAAATTTCATTATTTAATCCCACACATATCATTGAATCCTCAACAATTTGGGTATCTAAGGTGAATTGATCATGTCAGGAATGGACTCTACAAACTATTCCCTCTCTCAAATTCTCAAAAGCACCATAATCAAGTTTTGAAGTGTTTGGTTTCACCTCAGTACCTTTACCAGACAATCTAAGACACATTTCATCCATTAATGTTGCAATAATGGCGCCAAAATTAAATATTTTGAGTTCCTAAAATGTGGAAATAAATATAAAATATCATAACGAGATGAATGTAAGAAATAGTAGATGACACCATATGTTGTGAATATAAAAATACACTGAATACCTCCCATGATTGCATGAATAGAGATAGCTGAAGTATCATCACTTGATGCTTAATCCATCAAGATAGTTGATTTATCAACCTGGGGATGTGCCTCCTCCATGGTTTCCACTGTGATTCATGAGGGATCATTGCCATATCCCTTATGAGATGAAAGGCATGCATATTCTGAAAAGGAAACCATGCTCATAAGAGTATTATAATAATATCATGATATATAATGAAATCACAAATTCTTGTCTTAGTGTGTATGTAGACCCAACATCATTTCCATATTTCACATCATCCCTTGATACACATAAGGTCCTATATCAATCAACATAGAAATATTAAAATGATGTGATAGTTGAGGTTCGATTCAAACCATTTAATCAATCATCATTCTCTTGATATTATTTCATACTAGTTAAAAATATGATTTACATTAATTTTTTCCAATGAATGGAATATTCTAATTATGATATTTTATTAATTGAAATGAATTAAAAATATGATATAAATACATAAAACTTTAAATAAAGTTCTTTGACTAATATAAGTTTTTAGAAGTTAATAAGTATAATCACATCCTTTAATTTATTTACCTTTTATATATTACATAGTCAATTATTCATTCACAATAAACCCATTAATTAAATCATTTAAATAAAATAATATATATATATATATACGAATTTTTTTAATAATTAATTTTTATTAATTAAAATATTTATATTAAATAGATGTTTTTTGTAGGCCTAATTATAATATTAATGACATATATTGACATCACTTGACCGATTAATTATTTTTGGTCAATATATAAAAATTTATTATAATGTTTATTTGATAAATGTTTCATGTTATACTTATAGTTAAATATGAAATTTATACGATAAAGAATACCTAATGACATTCCACTGGGTAACAACCAAATTCCATTCCACTGGTGACATAATGACATTCCACTGGTGAAATATATTCAAAAAATACAATGATTGTATGTGGAATGTAAGAATCAAAGTAAAGGAACGTCATCTCAGTCAAGTTTCATTGAGGAATATTTTGATAATATACACCAACTTATTTTATATGGTGTATAATCAACCCCTTTTAATTTCAATTTAATTATATTATTTTGAAAATAAATATTTTTATATGAAGAGTTTTAATATATTGAAAAGGGAGTTTTTTTACATATAATGTGAAAATGACTTTTCCACTATTGTGACAATATTAGGTATTTGGATTTCACTAAAAGACGTACTATTTTAAATAGGAAATTTAATAAAAATTACAGTTAATGTATTTTGGTATTGAAAATAGTTTTGAGAATGGATTGACTATATCAATATCATTAAATGATATCTCCGGAATGCATAATGCATCTATTATTTTTCATTATTCTTATTTATGTGTTATGATTATGTTCTGATTTTGATAATTTTTTATGTATACATTGGGTATCATGATATAATTAGGGTGGGTGATCTCGTGATAGCTCTACAAAGATTTGGATAATGATATGGAGTTAAATTATAAGCATTATCCAAATAAATATAGGGAATATACTATGATGTATATTCCAAACATAACCACAATGGCTTATCCAAATATAGTTGTGAAAGCTACGATGTAATTATGATATGGTTTCCAAATGATACATTTAGAATTTTTCATTTTTATTATTTTTTTATGGAATCTAATTATTTAATGAGGTATTTTAAGAGATTATGCTTGATATACAAAAAGTATAATTATGTTAAACTGTTTCAATGAATATTAAATATTCATGGACTAATGGTTTCATTGATTATTTTGAATCCTATATTTAGAATTTTGTTCACATACCATGTTTTTTGAAATGTTTTCTATTGGGATAATGATTTTTAAGAGATTGGAAGATGTCAAGAATATTTTTATCAAGAAAAAAGAAATAATGGAACATTTTATGATAAAATTAATAATTAGTTGATTCATCAACATTGTTTTATTTGAGTTGTTATGTAATACTTATAACCTAATTCTCTAAAACTATAAGCATAAAAATATCTTCAATAATCATTCTTAATATAACTAAATATTAAGTAATGATTATTGTTCTAAGGCCCCAGCCATAAACATTACATAATCGTGAGTTATTACAAGATTACACATTGGGGGTCCTTTTTTGTTTAGAGTTGTAGACAATTAGATCATAAAACATGAATTACATTCCACATTTAAACAATGTGGTTACAAAAATGATAGTATTCATTTTTCACATCAATGGAAAAATATATAAAATAAAACATGGATTAGTTTGTGACACTTCCAAAAACACTATCATCATATCATGTACAATTCCCTTGACCTTTGAAAAACATTTCAAAAACATGGGATGAGCATAAAAATCTCATTAAGGGTTATAGGAATATGGAAAGGAAACATGAGTTCATATATACATAAGAATGAAATCATACATGACCCATAAAACATAAGCACTTTAACATACCTCATCAAATCATAAATAAATCATAGAAATCATAAGACATAAAGGTATCTTTAGGCATTCATAGCATTCAAACTTATGGAGTAACCCTCTTGGTTATGTTCGGAATACCCATCACAATATATTCCGTAAATCTCTTCGGAGAAACCTTAATGTTTAACTCTTTCACATTACCCAATGCATTGGAGAGCTATATCAGGCTCACCTGCACTTAGATTATCTCGGAACAACCTTTCTTCATAACAATTCCCAAGAACCATAACATAATCGTACCACATAAAACATGCATAATGGAAACATAAAATTTCAACATTTCAATCACAAGATATCAATACAACACATTGATATAATAAAAACATTATGAAAGCCATTTTCAATACCAAAATAAAACAAAAGTAAAACATGGTATTTATTTTCACTTAAAAAATGGTTATAGCTTGTAGAGGAAGCAAAAACTCAAATAATGGTCATGACGACAGAGAAGTTGTTGTCGCCACATACGTATGAAAAAAAAAATCCCTTTTTTTAGTAAACGGTTCGTATAAAAAGATTCCTTTTGAACAATCATAATGGTCAAAGGGGTTTATACACTGTATAAAAGAAAGTTGTGTATAAAATAAAATATCACTCAATGAAAGGAGATTGAGACGGATTCCCATACCTCGGGTCCAACTTGACTCGATCGTTTTTAATGTCCTGAATAATAAACATGAGTTAATTTATACATTATTAAGATCCTTTTTCAAGTTAATTATTTCTTTTAAGTCACTTATTACCATGTTATGAATATTATGTAATCATTTATGTTAATAATAGTGGTTTTGTTGATATTTGGTACATGAGTCAAAAGTGAACTTCTTATATATACAAGTTGTTAATGTAGTCAAATATCATATATCTCAAGAATTATATTCATGATTTAGATTCCATATATATCATATATATCTAGTATATACATGCATTTATAATATTACATAATCATTTAAAGGTAAGAAATGAAATGCACCGTTTATGGAGACGGTAAGCCGTACGTACTCATGAACGCTACATCCATTTCTATATCATATTTAATGGAATTAAAACATAATGATACATAATAGTTTTATATTTCCAGTATGGTATCAAATATAATATTATTAAATCTATCCTTTATACGTACCACATAAGATATTAACGAACCAAATCACTTTGAGGGGATGGTAGTCCACACTTCTTAAAATGAAGATATCGCGTTTACCCATAATGGAAACCCTAAGGGTATTCCATAAATGAAAAATTCAAAATATTAAGGATAACATAGACATATTATATATCATATATAAATATAGTGTCATCTTAATTTCCACCTTTTATGGTGTTAGACGAATATTGAACAATTATCATTTCGTGAGGCAGAAATTCAACATCCACAGAAATAGTATGTTATTTAGCCATTAGATGTAGGTGTGTGTACATGTAGCTCGAATCCTTCTTATAAAAACATACTAGTATATTTAATATAATGTATTTGTTACAAAATAAATAAATAAAAAGTGTTTACGGGTTTGGAGAAGCAAAATTAAACAAAAGAACACAAGTGAAGACAATACCTTAAAATCGGGTAACTCTATTTGGTTTGAACCAAAATGGTTTCTTGAAGAGCTTCATGCCTAAGGTAAGGCTTCTAGGATTAGGAGAGGGATGTGGAGAGACAAAATGATTTATTCTTGGCTGATCCAAAGGGTTGAGTAGTGTGGGTATGGAGGTAGGGTTGGGGGCCTTTTACAAGCGGATAAGAGGGGCACTCTTGGAAAGTAAAGAAATGATACTTTATTTTAAAAATGGGTTTCAGATTTAAAAAGTCCAACATTGATATAATTCTAGTATAAGGTGATAAAGGTTCTAAATATACCCATCCAATAGGTATTTGACAAGTGTGGGTCTTATATTTTATATTATCTTTTCATTTTATTTAAATCGTTAAATAATGAGGTAATCGCTGCATCATCATGATGTCATAAATAAATTAAATTATTTAATTTCTAAAAATAATAAAAAAATACTATTATGTAGTAAATATTTTTATATTTCCAATGAATATTTATAGACAAAAATCAGACTTGTATAAACCCATGTAAAAATTGATTTAGTAAATAAATACATGTTTGTGTCATTTTTACATTTACTTTAAATAAAACACATTAATGTCATTATCTTACCCAAGTGGCTCCATGGGGTCTCAATAATTTACCCATGGGATTTCTTGGTCGTAAATGACTCATCCATTAAGAGTAGGACATGTTCCATGTTCATTTCATATTATTAAAACATTATTTTTACCTTAAACTACACTAATTGCCTCTAATCGTTATTAAAAACATAAAAGTTACTATTCACCAAAAAATTATTTTAATCCCATTTAACCACATTTTACTTCCCAATGAAAACAATGTATGTCAGATTATTGAAATTCAAAACACAAAGGTTGTAAAATTTCATTTGAATGAAAAATTAGTTTTTTAAGGATCACTTAGTGGTTTCACTATTCATCAAAATTTGATGTTTTTCATAAAAATACCAAAACATCACCCTAAGCAATATTTGATATTCGGAATTAAAAACGGATTTCTATTTTACAAAATTCAACACATATATGTTACAATAATTAATTTAATAATTAATTCCCACTGTCAGAACAAATATCGTGTTTTTATGAAACAATATATATCAAAAGATTTACACTAGTTTATGTCCAATATCAAAGTGAAAATAATTCCAACGACCACTATTGAATTAAATGGTAAAAATATATTCTAATTTTACTTTCTAACCAATTCAAACGATAATATAATCATATAAATAAATTATATTAGAAAGAGGTTTTGAATTAAAATATAGCATTTTTCACTATTCATTAAAAATGATCATTATCAAAAAAAATACCAGAAATTTATCCAAATTAAACATCAATGTAACAATAAAAATGAATAAGTTTATTTTGACATATATATCTCATAAAATTTTCAAAGGATAATTTTAAAAATGGTTCACTATCTAAAGACTGTAAAATAATCTTTTAAAAATATTAGAGAATTTCATGCTTTAGATTGGATTTATTCTCATTTTAGTCCTCTAAAACACTATCTAATTCATAAATAGACATAGATAACTATATTTATTATTCATTACTTACTTGGGATGTTACATTGTTCCACCCTTTAGAAAATTGCATCCCCACAATTTATTTACTTATCGAAAAAGTGTGGGTATTTATCCCTCATACCATTTTCAGATTCCCACGTTGCCTCTTCAACCATATGGTTTTTCCACAAAACCTTTACCTGGTGAATTACCTTATTTCGCAACACATGCTCTATGTGGTCAAGAATCTAGACTGGTTGTTCCTCATAAGATATATTCTCTTCCAGTTGAACTACCTCTGGACTCAAAACATGAGATGGATCTGGTATATACTTTCTCAACATCGAAACATGAATAACATTGTGTACCTAAGATAAACTGGGAGGTAAATCCACTCGGTATGAAACTGATCAATTCTCCCCAAAATTTCATAAGGTCCAATGATCCTTGGTCTCAACATTCATTTCACACCAAATCGTATCACACATTTCCATGGTGAGACTTTGAAGAAGACATGATCACCTACCTCAAAAGAGAGATACGTCCTCCTGTTGTCTGCATAACTCTTCTGCCTGCTCTGAGCTGTTCTCATGTGTCTCTATATTAGCTGAACTTTTTTTCCAACTCTTCTACCAATTCTGGTCCCATAAACTTCCATTCAACAACTTCATCCCAGAAAGATGGAGTTCAACACCGCTTCCCATATAACGCCTCAAATGATGCCATCTGTATTCTACAATGAATACTTTTATTATATGAAAATTCAACCAAAGAGTAATGTTGGTCCCAAATTCCCTGATAATCCATCGAACAAGCATGTAGAATATCTTCCAAAGTCTGATTTGTTCATTCTGAATGCCCATCTGATTGAGGATGAAAAGCTGTACTAAAATTTAATTCAGTACCCAACGACTTCTTAAGGCCTTTCCAAAAGAAAGAAGTAAACCTGAGATCACGATCAGATAGAATGTAGAGGGGAACTCCATATAACCTGACTATCTCTTTAAGATACAAATGAGAAATTTGATCTAGGGAAAAAGTATCTTTTTTAGAAAAAAATGAGCAGATTTAGTCAAGCGATCAACAATAACCCAGATTGCATTATTACCTTATGGTGTCATTGAAAATCTCACAACGAAGTCCATGGATATATTCTCCCATTTTCACTCTGGTACTGGTAAAGGCAGAAGCATCCCTTTCGGTAACTGCCTCTCTACTTTTACCTGTTGACAAGTCAATCACTTCCTAGTAAAATCAGCAATGTCTCTTTTCATTCCATCCCACCAGTAATCCTCTCAAAGATCTCTATACATCTTAGTACTACCTGGATGAAATGAAAATGGAGAACTATGAGCTTCACATAACAACTCTCTCTTCAACTGTTAATCACAAGGCACACAAAATCTCTTCTCAAATCTCAAAACGCAATCATTATCAATGTTGAATTCGGGCAAATTAACCTTCTGAACCAGCTCTACCTTTTTCTACAACTCACTGTCTTGCTTCTGTGCTTGCTTGATTCTGTCTGACAGAGAATATTTCACTGATACCTGAAAAAAATAGAAGGGCATCCTCCACCATCAACTTCTATGACAAATTTCATCAAATTCTTAACCAAAGGATGAAGTTCCAAACGCAACATTGTTAATGAATCATTACTTTTTTGACTCCAAGAATCAGCCACATTATTTTCTTTTCTCGGATGGTAATGAATTGTACAATCATAATATTTTATTATTTCTAGCCATCTCCTCTATCTCATGTTTAATTCTTTCTGAGTGAATATATACATTAAACATCTATGATCGGTATATATTTCACACTTTACAACATACAAATGATGCCTCAAAATTATTAATGTGAAAACAATAGCAGCTAATTCCAAATCATGTTTAGGGTAATTTACCTCATGAGTTTTCAACTAACTTGAAGCATATGCAATTATCTGATTATTCTGCATTAGGACACAACCAAGTCCTTTCAATAATGTATCACTGTAGATAAGAAACTCACCATTCATAGAAGGTAGTGCCAAAACTGGAGCATTCATCAATCTTTTTTTCAATTCCTGAAAACGATCATCATATTCTTTTGTACAGATAAACATAGCACCCTTCCAAGTTAGCTTAGTCATTGGACTAGACAACCGTGAAAAACTTCTAACAAACCTTTGGTAATAGCCCGCCAAACCAAGGAATCTACGAATCTCAATTACATTTGTTGGTCAAGCCCATTATTCAACAACCTTTATTTTTGTAGGATTAATAGTTATCCCTTCTTTAGAAACAATGTGACCAAGGAACGAAATTTGATGCAACCAAAACTCACACTTTTTGAATTTCACATTCAATTTCATTTCTATCAAGGCTTGCAATATAACCCTTAAATGACTTTCATCCTATTATTTACATTTAGAAAACACCAAAATATCATCAATGAAAACCACCATAATCTTATCCGAGAACTCATGGAAAATTCTATTCATTATGTCCATGAATACAGCAGGTGCATTGGTTAGCCCAAAAGGAATTACTACAAATTCATAATGGCCATATCTTGTATGAAACACGGTCTTTGGAACATCTGCTTCCATTACCTTAAACTGATTGTACCCAGATCTCAGGTCAATCTTTGAAAAATACTGAGCTCCCTGGAGCTGATCAAACAAAACACCGATATGAGGAATAGGATATTTGTTCTTAATAGTGATGTTATTCAAGGCTCTAAACTCAATGTAAAGTCTCAGAGACCCATAATTCATTTTAACAAATAAAACATGGGCACCCATTAGTGATGGGAAAGTTCGAATGAAACATTCTCTAACAAAACATGCAATTTCTCCTTCAACTATAAAATTTCAGATTGATCCATTCGATAAGGGTGTTTTGATATTGGCTTAGCGTTAGGAACTAAGTCAATATTAAATTCAACTTCTCGATCTGGTATTATTCTAGGAAACTCATTTGGAAAAACATCAGGATACTCATTTACCACTGGCACACCATTAATCTGAACAGTTTCCTTGTTTTCAACGATATGTGCAAGGTAACATTCATTTCAACTTTTACATGATTCTCAGCCTCTTGATATGTTATCAACAGTAAGGGTTCATTCTTGTACACAAACTGAAAGTCTTTCTAAAAATAAACTTCTTTAGCTCTACAGTCAATCATTGCATGGTTAATAGAGATCCAATATATACCCAGGATAACATCAAACTCAACTAGAGGTAAAACAATAAGGTTTGCATGTAGGTTTTTTCCAAGGATAAGGATATGAAGACTCTTATAAATTATTTTTTCCTCAACATTTCCCCCATTTTTTTTACCACAATTTCAGGAGTCGTTTTTTTATATGGTATTCCCATTTTACTAGAAACGTTTTTAGAGATGAAAGACTGTGTAGACCACGAATAAAACAACACACTGGAATAATCTGAGAAAACAAACAAAGTATCTGATACAACTTCATTTGATGGCCCGACATCTGCTAATGTCGTTTCAAAGGATTTCACCACCCCCTTCTGCTTGTAGTCAAACTACTTCCCATCAGTCAATCTCTTTGTCGGACACTCATTTTAAAAATGACCCATCTCATTGCACATAAAACATTTCACTATCTATAAATCAAATTTGGTCTTACCATCACCCTGATCTTTTTCAGTGTAATCACGAGCCTTATGTCTCATCTTACCACATCAATAGCACTTTCCAGAATTCAGAAGAAATTCCCCAGCATGCCTTTTACCACATTTATCACAAACTGGAAACTTGGTTTTCTTACCATCAGACTTTTTTTGAAGAATTATTTCCTTTATCCTGCCACCTCGGTCTCTTCTTCTGTTGGTTGTTATAGAACACTTGATCACCGGCAAGGTCCAATTCCACCTTCTCAGCACATCAAACAAGATTTTCATAACTTCTTAACTCACGATAAGCTAATGCCCTTCGATATTTTGGATTTAATCCTGAGTAAAAACGATTGATTTTACTATCAAGGTCTCGGATAAAATTTGGAGCATACATTGCCAATCGAGTGAAACTTTCTTCATAGGCAGCCACTGAGTCCTCCTCTTGCCTCAATTCCAGGAATTGTTTTTCTATTCTATGTTGAATAGCCCTAGGAAAATACTTCTCAAGAAATAATCCTTTGAATTCATTCCAGTCAAGAGCATCAATCACATCAGTGTCCCGGGTATTTTTAACCATCTACCACCACTGATCTGCTTCACCCTCCTAACAGTAAATAGAAAGACTAACCATTTGATTGTCTGAAAACCACATGACATCGAAAATATTATCCTGTTATTTAATACAATATTCAGCTAGAACAGGTTCATATGATCCTATGAATGATGGGGGATGTTGGCTCATGAAATGTTCCACCACTGACTTGTTCCATTGTGGTTGATCAGGGTGATTTCGTGCATGGATACCACTACCATTAATCGCTTGAGTCAACTGCACCATTACTGCAAGAAACTGTTCAGTTCAAATTACCAGCATCTCAGGCTGCTGATTCGGAAGGACTTTTCATTCTGTATTTTTTCCTAGAACTGCTTCCCTATTTCCTCTGTGGAATTCCATTCTGAAAAAATATGTCTTAAATGAAGCAACATGGTAATCTTCAAAAGCTATATCATTTCAATTTGACAATAAATAAATGTTTTTGAATAATTATTTAATAGAATTTTAACTCCTAATGTTATCTAAACTGACTTATGATACCAACTATAAGGCCCCAGCCTTAAACACTACTTAATCTTGAGTTATTACCAGATTAAAATTAGGGATCTTTTCAGGTTTATAGTTTTAGAGAATTAGATCATAAAACATGCATTACATTTCACATTTAAACAATGTGGTCACATAAAAGATCGTATTCAAATTTCCCATCAACAAAAAAATATATAAAATAAAACATGGATTCTTTCATGACACATCCTTGACACTATTATCATATCATGTACCATTCCCTTGACCTGTGAATAACATTTCAAAAACATGGTATGAGCATAAAAAGCTCAGTAAGGATTATAGAAATTTGGAAAGGAAACATAATTTCATATTTACATAAGAATGAAATCATAATTTACCCATAAAACATTAGAACATTAACATACATCATTAAATCATGAATAATTCTTAGAAATCATAAGAAATAAAGGTAACCTGAGGCATTAATAACATTCTTACGTAGGGAGTAACCCTCTTGGTTACGTTTGGAATACCCATCACAGTATATTCCCTAAATATCTTCGGAGAAACCATAATGTTTAACTCCTCCGTGTTACCCAATGCATTGGAGAGCTATATCGGGCTCACCCGCACTTAGTTTATCATGGAACCACCCGTCTTCATAACAATGCCCAAGAACCATAACATAATTGTACCATATAAAACATGCATAAAGGAAACATATCATTTTCACATTTCAATCAAAAGATATCAATATAACACATTGATATAATAAAATCATTATGAAATCCATTTTCAATACAAAAATAAAACAAAAGAAAAACTTGGTATATATTTTCAATTAAAAAAATGGTTATGGCTTGTAGAGGAATCCGAAACTCAAATAGTGGTCACGGCGGCAGAGAAGTCGTTGTTGCCACATATGTACGACAAAAAAAACATTACATTTTGTCGTTTCATAAATGATTCATATAAATAGATTCCTTTTGAGTAATTGTAAAGGTCAAAGGGGTTTATAAACAATATCAATGAATGTTGTGTATAAAACAAAATATTCCTCAATGAAAGAAGATTAGACGGATTCCCTTACCTCGGGTCCGACTTGACTTGGTCGTTCTTTAATGTCCTGAATAATAAACTTGAGTTAATTTCACCTTTCTTAAGAACCTATTTCAAGTTCGTTATTCCCTTTATGTCACTTATTATCATGTTATGAACATTATTTAATAATTTAAGCTAACAACGGTCATTTTTTCGATATTTGGTACTTGAGTCAAAAGTGAACTTCTTATATTTAAAAGTTGTTCATGTAGTCAAATATAAATTATCTCAAGAATGATATTCATGATTTAGATTGCATATATATCATATATATCCAGTATATACATGCATTTATAATATTACATAATCATTTAGAGGTATGAAATGAAATGCACCGTTCATGGAGACGGTAAGCCCTACGTATGCATAAACGATACTTCCATTTCTATTTCAAATTTAATGGAATTAAAACATATTGATACATAATAGTATTATAATTCCATTATGGTATCATTTATAATATCGTTAAATATATCCTTTATATACACCATATATGGTATTAACGAATCAAATAACTTTGAGAGGGCGGTAGTCCGCACTTCCTAAAATGAAGATATCGCGTTTACCCATAATGGAAACCAAAAAGGTATGCAATAAAAGAAAAATACAGAATATTTAGGAAAACATTAACATATTATATATCGTATATAAATATAGAGACATATTAATGGAGAACTTTTAATGATTTAGATGAATATTGAACAATCCTCGTTTCGTGAGGAAAAAATTCACCATCCATAGAAATAGTATGTTCTTTAACAATTAGATGTATTTTTGTGTAAGTGTAGGTCAAATCCTTCATATAAAAACGTCCTAGTATATTGATGATACTGGAGTTGTTACAAAAAAAATTATTAAATAGAGTTTATGTGGTTGGAGAAGAAAAATAAAACAAAAGAACACAAGTGAAGAGATTGCCTTTAAATAGAGTAACTCCATTTGGTTTTAACCAAAAAGGTTTCTTGAAGAGATTCCTTCCTAATTTAAGGCTTCTAGGATGAGTAGAGGGATGTGGAGAGAAAAAATCATCAGGGCTTGGCTGAGCCAAAGGCTTGAGAAGTGTGGGTAAAGAGGTAGAGGTGGGGGCCTTTTATAAGAGAAGAGGAGGGGCACTCTTCGAAAGTAAAAAAATGCTACTTTATTTTAAAAATGATTTTCAGATTTAAAAGTTCCCAAATTGATATAATTCGAGGATAAGGTGATAAGTGTTTGATATATACCCATCCAATAGGTCTTCAACAAGTGTAGGTCTTATATTTTACATTATCTTTTCATTTTATTTAAATCGATAAATAATGTTGTAATCACTGCATCATCATGATGTCATAAATAATTTAATTTATTTAATGTCTAAAAATTATAATAATTTACTATAATGTAGGAAATCATTTTATATTTTCAATGAATATTTATAGTCAAAAATCTAACTTTTATAACCCCATGTAAACATTGTTTTAGTAAAAAAATACATGTTTGTGTCATTTTTACTTTTACTTTAAATAAAAGTGATTAATGCCATTATCATACCCAAGTGGCTATATGGTGTCCCAAAAATCGACCCTTGAGTTTTCTGGGTCGTCCATGACTCATCCAATAATGGTAGTATATGTGTCAAGGTTATTTCATATTATTAAAACATTATTTTTACCAAAAACTACACTAATTACCTCTAATCGTGATTAAAAACCTAAAAGTTACTATTCACCAAAAAAATATTTTAATCCCATTGAACAACATTTTACTTCTTATTGACAACCATGTCTGTCGGATTTTTGAAATTAATAACACAGAGGTGGTAAAATTTCATTTCAACGAAAAATCAGTTTTTTAATTACCACTTAGTGGTTTCACTATTCATCAAAAATTGATATTTTTAAGAAAAATACCAAAAATTCACCTTAAGCTATATTTGATATTCAAAATTAAAAAATGATGACTATTTTACAAAACTCAAAAAATATTTGTTACATGAATTAATTTAATAATTAATTCCTGTTGTGAGAACAAATAGCGTGTTTTTATGAAACTATATATATCAAAAGATTGACAGTAGTTTATGTCAAATTTCAAAGTGAAATTAATTCCAATTTATAATATTTGATTAAATGGTAAAACTATATTCTAATTTCACTTTAAAACCAATTAAAAAGATAATATAATCATATTAATTGATTATATTAAAAAGATGTTTTGAATTAAAATACAACATTTTTTACTATTCGATAAAAATGAACATTATCAAGAAAATACGAGAAATTTATCCAAAGTAAATTTCAATGTACCAATCATAAATAATAAGTTTATTTTGAAAAATATAGCTTTTAAAATTTTCAAAAGATATATTTAAAAATGGTTATCCATCAAAAGGCTGTAAAACAATCTTTTAAAAATATTAGAGTAATCCATGCTTAAGATTGGATTTATTCTCATTTTAAGCCTCTAAAACACTATAGAATTCATAAATAGTCATAGAAAACTATATATATTATTAATTAATTACTTGGGATGTTACATTTGTTGGGGCCTTATAGTCGGTATCAGATGTTGGTTTGGATAACGTTAAGGGCTAGGATATTTTTAATATAATATTTTTAAATTTTTTTTACTATATGGCCAATTTAAAATGACATAGAAATAGAATATTAAAATTTTTTATTATTAAATTATTATAATTATAATGGTTTTATATAGAAAAAATATGGTGACAAGGTTGGGATGCCATCGAGAAAAAAACAACCTTCCAAACAAGCGACCAAATATTATCAAAATCGAAACTAATGAGTTTGGTGTAGTGATGGTGTAGTCGAATCAGGCTATCTATGTTATTGATATCCATCAATGAGTTCATACAAATCAACCACGTAAGAATATATCTATAAGGCCCTGGCCTTAAACCTTACTTAATTTTGAATTAAATGAATAATTCAAATTGAGGATCATTTCAGGTTTAGTGTTTTAGAGAATTAGGACATAACTGTTATATCTCAAAAGATTACAAAGTAGACACTTATACTATGTTTCCATAAAATAAAAAAAACTCTTACAAAGATACATGTCTATTTCCATGTTTTATACAGAATGACATTCCCTTGATCCTGTCCTTGACCCTATTCCACATTAAGTCATGTGGAAAACATTTCAAAAAAACTTGGGGTGAGCATAAAAAGCTCAGTAAGGGATACACAAAGAATGAAAACTGTTAGTTTTTCAAACACCACGTAAACCATGTATACATTATCAAAGTAATACCTTCACCTTCATAAAGCAGTAAAAACTCTTAACTGAATAAAATATCATTACATACCCTTTTATAACCCAAGGATTACCATAAAACCCATATAAAGAACACATAACATATAAAGGTAACTTGGGACATAAACATAATTAAGTGGAATAACCATACTGTCTACTTCCACACATATCACTTAATGGAATAGCCATACTGCCAACTTCCATAAATACTTAATGGAATAGCCATACGACCGACTTCCATACCAAATTCATTGGAGGTTATAACGTAACCACCCATCCTGGTATTCACGGCACCACCCGTCATATGGTTTATCACGTAACCACCCATCAAATGTCCAAGTACCATTATAAAAATCATAAGACATAAAACAAATATAATGGAAAGAAAAAATTCCCACACTTTTTTCACAATATATTACATAAATATATTGACATAAAAATCCATTATAAAAACCATTTGGAATACCAAAATACAAAAAAGAGTATATGGTATTTATTTCACTTTTAAAAAAATCCTTACGGCTTGTTCAGGAAGCCAATGACCAAATAATACTCACGGCGGCGAAAAAGGTCGTTGTTTCTGCGTACGTTATAAAAACCTTCCTTTTTTCGTTTAGTAAAACGCTTCATAGAAAAAGATTCATTTTTTATAAAATTAAAAGTCAAAGGGGTTTATACACCATATAAAATAAAGTTGTGTATAAAACGAAATATGCCTCAATGAAAGGAGATTGAGACGAAGTCCCTTACCTCGGGTTCGACTTGACTCGATCGTTATTTAACTTCCTTAATAATAAACGTGAGTTAATTTATATTTTCTTAAGAACCTTTTTCAAGTTCATTATCGCTTTTATATCACTTATTGCCATGTTATATTCATTATGCAACTGTTTAAGTTAATAATGTTTGTTTTGTCGATATTTGGTTCTTAAGTCAAAAGTGGACTTCTTACAATTACATGTTGTTCGTGTGGTCAAAGGTTCATTATATCCAGAATGACATTACTGATATGGATATCATATATATCATATATATCCATCATATACATGTATTTATAATATTACATAATCATTTATAGGTAAGAAATGAAATGCATCGTTAATGGAGACGGTAAGCCGTACGTACGCATGAACGCTACATTCATTTCATTGCCATATTAATGGAATTAAAACTAAATGAGAGGTATGTATATTTTAATTATAGAATTATATTCATCCTTTAGAATTATCATTAATCATATATAACCATTATATACATGTACTTATAATAGTACATTACATTTGGGGATAAGAAATGAAATGCACCGTTCATGGAGACGGTAAGCCATATGTACGCATGAACGCTACTTTCATTTCTATCTCATAGTTTAATGGAATGAAATAATAATGATATATAAGTATATTATAATTCCATTATAACATCATATATAATAACTTTAAATCCATACTTTATAAGTCCCACATATTGAATTTAACGAATCAAATCACTTTGAGGGGGCAGTAGTCCGCACTTCCTTAAATGAAGATATGGCGTTTACCCATAATGGAAAACATAAAGGTATGCCAAAAATGAAAAATACAGAAGCTTAAGGAAAACTTAAAAATATAATATATCATATATAAATATAGTTTCATATTAATGGCCACCTTTTAAGGTGTTAAAATAATGTTGGACAATCATCGTTTTGGGAGGCAGAAATTCGCCAACCACGGAAAGAGTATGTTATTTAACCATTAGGTGTAGGTGTGTGTATGTGTAGCTGGAATAATTCTTCTAAAAACATCCTAGTATATTTAGGATAGTGGAGTTGTTACAAAAGAAAATAATAAAAATATTTTAGGGGGTTGGAGAAGAAAAATAAAACAAAAGGACTCAAAAGAAGACATTACCTTAAAATCGGGTAACTCTCTTAGATTTGAGCTCAAAGGCTTCCTTGGGAAGACTTCTGCCCAAAGTGAGGCTTAAAGGTGTAAGAGAGGGATGTGGAGAGATAAAATGGGCAGGGTTTGGCAGTTCCAAGGGCTTTGGGAGTGTGTGTAGAGAGGTAGAGTTGGGGGGATTTTATAAGAGGAGATGAGTGGCACTCTTGTAAAGTTACAAAATGTTTCTTTATTTTCAAAAGAGTTTCGGATTTTAAAGGTCCCACATTGATGTAATTCAAGGATAAGGTGATACGGGTTCGCAATCCACCCATCCAATAGGTTTTTTCCATGTTTAGGTCTTAGATTATAAATTATCATTCCATTTTATTTAAATCCATTATTAATGAGGTAATCGCTGCATCATCATAATGTCATAAATAATTTAATTTATTTAATATCGAAAAATTATAAAAACATATCATGATGTAGGAAATACTTTTATCTTCCTAATTAATATTTATAGTCAAAAATATGACTTGTATAACCCCATGTAAAAAATGTTTTAGTAAAACATTTCATGATTGTGTCATTTTTACTTTAACATTTAATAAAAATTTATTTATGTCATTTCCCAACCAAAGTGGCTCCATTGGGTCCTCAATTTTACCCATGGATTGTTTTGGTCGTCCATGACACATCCAATGAGGGTAGTACATGTTTCAAGCTCATCTCATATTATTAAAACATTATTTTTAACTTAAACTACACTAATTACCTCTAATCGCGATAAAGAACTTAAGAGTTACTATTTACCAAAAAATTATTTTAATCTCATTGAACCACATTTTTCTTCTTAATGAAAACCATGTATGTTGGATTTTTAAATTAAAAACACAGATTTGGTAAAATTTCATTTAAACGAAAAAATCAGTTTTTATAAGTATCACTTAGTGGTTTCACTATTCATCAAAAATTGATGTTTTTTCAGAAAAATACCAAAAATTCACCCTAAGCTATATTTGATTTTCTGAATTCAAAAATGAAGTCTATTTTAAAAAATCCAAAACATATAAGTCAAATTAATTAATTTAATAATTAATTCCCGATGTCATGACAAATAGCGTGTTTTTATGAAACAATAAGTATCAAAAGATTGACACTAGTTTAAGTCCAATTTCAAAGTGAAATTAATTCCAACGACCACTATTTGATTTAATGGTAAAAATATTTTCTAATTTCTCTTTAAAACACATTCAAATGATAATCTAATCATATAAATAAATTAGATTAAAAAGAGGTTTTGAATTAAAATATAACATTTTACACTATTCATTAAAAAATGACCTTTATCGGAAAGATACCAAAAATTTAAACAAAGTATATTTTGATGTCCCGATTCTAAAGAAGAGTTATATTTGGTCCAATAGAATTTATAAGATTGATCAAAACTATAATTAATGACGGTTCACCATCAAAAGGTGATAAGTGAACCTTTAGTGAAAATTGGGGTATAAATGCATAAAATTGAATTCTTTCCATATTTTAAGCCTTTATCTTTTATTTGATAAATGTAAAAACATTTAAAAAACATATATAATCATATTTTAGTTATTTCTATCCATTCCAACCAATACAACGGGTACATGTTAACTACCATTTAAAATAATATCATTATATTACTAGTGTGCAACGTAAGTTTTCAAAGGAACTCATCGATGCATATCGGGTACGCTATCGAACATAGAAACCCCTTTAAAGTAAAATTAATATTTAATTTGTAAATATTAATAAATACAAAAATGTTTTATTCATTATTTACATGGGATGTTACATCCTTCACCCCTTTTGGGAATTTCTTCCTCGCAATTTTATTCACTTATCCAAATAAGTGGGGGTATTTATCCCTCATAGCAATTTCAGATTCCCATGTTGCCTCTTCAACCTTATGGTTTTTCCACAAAACCATTACCAGGTGGATTAACATATTTCACAACACATGCTCTCTTCGTTCAAGAATCTGGACTGGTTTTTCTTCATAAGAGAGATTCTCTTCCAACTAAACTACCTCTGGGATCAAAACATGAGATGAATCTGGCATATACTTCCTCAACATTGAAACATGAAAAACATTATGTGCCTGAGATAAACTCGGAGGTAATGCCACTCTGTATGAAACTGATCCAACTCTCTCCAGAATATCATATGTTCCAATGAACCTTGGACTCAGCTTTCCTTTCTTACCAAATTGCATCACACTTTTCCATGGAGAAACCTTGAGAAAAACATGATCACCTACCTTGAAAGATATATCCTTCCTCTGGTTGTCCGCATAACTCTTATACCTACTCCGAGCTGTTCTCATGTGTTTCTGAATCAAATGAACCTTTTCTGCCATCTCTTCTATCAATTCGGGTCCCATCAGCTTCCTTTCAACCACGTCATCCCAAAATTTTGGTGTTCGACACCGCTTCCCATATAATGCCTCAAATGGTGCCATCTGTATACTAGAATGAAAATTGTTATTAGATGAAAACTCAACCAAAGAAAGATGTTGGTCCCAACTTCCCTGATAATCCATCGTAAAAGCTCGTAGCATATCCTCCAAGGTCTGAATTGTTCGTTCTGACTGCCCGTCTGATTGAGGATGAAAAGTTGTACTAAAATTTAATTCATTACCCAACAATAACCCCGATTGCATTATTACCTCAAGATGTCTTCGGTAATCCCACAAAAAAGTCCATGGATTTATTCTCCCATTTCCACTCTGGCACTGGTAGAGGTTGAATCATCCCTTTCGGTAACTGCCGCTCTACTTTAACCTGCTGACAAGTCAAACACTTCAAAGTAAAATCAGCAATATCTCTTTTCATTCCATCCCACTAGTAATACTCTCGCAGATCTCTGTACATCTTAGTACTATCAGGATGAACTGAAAATGGGGAACTATGAGCCTCACATAACAACTCATTCCTCAACTGTGAATCACATGGCACACATAATCTCTTCCCAAATCTCAAAACACAATCACTATCAATGTTGAATTCTTGCAACTTATCTTTCTAAACCATCTCTACCTTTTTCTACAACTCACTGTCTTGCTTCTGTGATTGCTTGATTCTGTCTGATAGAGAAGATCTCACTGATACCCGAAACAAAACAGAAGGACATCCTGCACCAACAACATCTATGCCAAAGTTCATCAAATCAAAAACCAAAGGATCTCGTTCCAAACGTATCATGGTTAATGAAGCATTACTTTTTCAACTCAAAGCATCAGCCGCATTATTTTCTTTTCCCGGATGGTAGTGAATTTTACAATCATAATCCATGATTAATTCCAGCCATCTCCTCTGTCTCATGTTCGATTTTTTCTGAGTGAATATATACTTTAAACTATTGAGATCAGTATATATTTTACAGTTTACTCCATACAAATGATGCCTCCAAATTTTTAGAGAAAAAACAATAGAAGCTAATTCCAAATCATGTTTAGGGTAATTTACCTCATTAGTTTTCAACTGACGTGAAGCATATGCAATTACCTAATCATTCTGCATTAGGACACAACCAAGTCCGTTCAATGAAGCATCACTATAGATAACAAACTCCCCATTCCTGGAAGGTAGTTCCAAAACTGGATCATTCACCAATATTATTTTCAACTCCTTCAGTAGTAAACTGAGTCAACTGAGCCATCACTGCAACAAACTGTTTAGTTCTGATTCCGACCATCTCAGGTTGCTGATTTCAAAGGTCATTGCCCACTATATGCCCTCCCAGAAAAGCTACTCTATTTCCTCTATGGAAAGCAATTCTTAACACAGAAATATCTTAGGCGATGCAACATGGTAATCTTTAAATGCTATATCATTTTAATTGTATCATAAATTAATTATAATTTTACACTTTTCTAAATCCTAAAGTTTTCTAAACCTCCCTTTGATACAAACTATAAGGCCCCGACCCTAAACCTTACTTAATATTGAAATAAATGAATAATTCACATTGAGGATATTTTCAAGTTTATATTTTTAGAGAATTAGGACATAAATATTATATCTCGAAAGATTACAAAGTAGACACTTCTACTATGTTTCCATAAAATAAAAAAACTCTTAAAAAGATACATGTCCAGTTCCATGTTTTATATAGCATGACTTTACCTTGATCCTGTCCTTGACCCTATTACACATTAAGTCCTGTGAAAAACATTTAAAAAAAATTGGGGTGAGCATAAAAAGGACAGTAAGGGATACACAAAGAATGAAAACTGTTAGCTTTTAAAACATCATTTAACCATGTATACTTTATCAACTTAATACCTTCAACTTCATGAAGTAGTAAAAACTCTTCACTGAATAAAATATCATTACTTACCCTTTTGTAACCAAAGGATTACCATAAAAGGCATATAAAGAACACATAACATATAAAGGTAACTTGGGACATAAACATACATAAGTGGAATAACCATACGGTCGACTTCCACACATATCACTTAATGGAATAGCCATACAAACAACTTCCATACATACTTAATGGAATAGCCATACGGCCGACTTCCATAACCAATACATTAGAGGTTATAACGTAACCACCCGTCCTGGTATTCACAGAACCACCCATCATATGATTTATCACGTAACCATGTGTCAAATGTCCAAGTAACAATATAAAAATCATAAGACATAAAACAAATATAATGGAAAGAAAACATTTCCACACTTTGATCATAATATATAACATAAATATATTGACATAAAAATCCATTATAAAAACCATTTTCAATACCAAAATACATAAAATAGTATATGGTATTTATTTCATTTTTTTAAAAAATCCTTACGGCTTGTTCAGGAAGCCAATACCAAATAGTACTTGCGGTGGAGGAAAAGGTCGTTGTCTCCACATACGTTAAAAAAACATTCCGTTTTTTCGTTTAGTAAAAGGCTTCGTAGAAAAAGATTCCTTTTGTATAAAATTAAAATCCAAAGGGGTTTATACACTTTATAAAATAAATTTGTGTATAAAACGAAATATGCCTCAATGAAAGGAGATTGAGACGAAGTCCCTTACCTCGGGTCCGACTTGACTCGATCATTCTTTAATGTCCTGAATAATAAACTTGAGTTAATTACTATTTCCTTAAGAACCTTTTTCATGTTCATTATCCCTTTTATATCACTTATTGCAATGTTATAATCATTATGTAACCATTTATGCTAATAATGTTTTTTTGTCGATATTTGGTTATTAAGTCAAAAGTGGACTTCTTACAATTACATGTTGTTCGTGTGGTCAAAGGTTATTTATATCTAGAATGACATTCCTGATTTTGATGTCATATATATCATATATATCCATAATATACATATATTTATAATATTACATAATCATTTATAGGTAAGAAATGAAACGCATCGTTCATGGAGACGGTAAGCTGTATGTACGAATGAACGCTACTTTCATTTCTTTGCCACATTAATGGAATTAAAACTAAATGAGAGGTATGTATATTTTAATTCCAGAATTATATTCATCATTTAGATGTATCATTCATCATATATATCCATTATATACATGTACTTATAATAGTACATTACATTTCGGGATATGATATGAAATGCACCGTTCATGGAGACGATAAGCCGTATGTACGCATGAACGCTAATTTCATTTCTATCTCATACATTAATGGAAAGAAATAATAATTATATAGAATTATATTATAATTCCAGTATAACATAATATATAATAACTTTAAATCCATCCTTTATACGTCCCACATATGGCATTTAACAAATCAAATCACTTTGAGGGGGCGGTAGTCCGCACTTCCTTAAATGAAGATATCGCGTTTACGAATAATGGAAACCATTAAGGTATGACCAAAATGAAAAATACAGAAGTTTAAGGAAAACATAAACATATTATATATCATATATAAATATATTGTCATCTTAATGGCCACCTTTGAAGGTGTTAAAAGAATGTTGAACAATCATCGTTTCGGGAGGCAGAAATTCGCCATCCACAGAAACTGTATGTTCTTTAACCATTAGATGTAGGTGTGTGTAAGTGTAGCTCGAATCATTCATATAACAACGTCCTAGTATATTTAGTATAGTGTATGTTTTACAAAATAAAAGAATAAAATGAGTTTAGGGGGTTGGAGAAGCAAAATAAAACAAAAGGACTCAAACGAAGACATTACCTTAAAATCGGGTAACTCTCTTAGATTTGAGCTCAAAGGCTTGCTTGGGAAGACTTCTGCCCAAATTGAGGCTTCAAGGAGTAATATAGGGATGTGGAGAGCCAAAATGGGAAGTGGTTGGCCGAACCAAATGCTTTGGGAGTGTGTGTAAAGAGGTAGAGGTGGGGGCCTTTTATTAGAGGAGAGGAGGGGCACTTTTGTAAAGTTACAAAATGTTACTTTATTTTCAAATGAGTTTCGGATTTTAAAGGTCCCACATTGATGTAATTCGAGGATAAGGTGATAATGGTTCGAGATCCACCCATAAAATAGGTTTTATCCATGTGTAGGTCTTATATTTTACATTATCCTTCCATTTTATTTAAATCCATTATTAATGAGGTAATCGCTGCATCATCATGATGTCATAAATAATTTAATTTATTTAATATCTAAAAATTATAAAAATAATATCATGATGTAGGATATCTATTTAGATTTCTAATTAATATTTATAGTCAAAAATATGACTTGTATAACCCCATGTAAAAATTGATTTAGTAAAACATCTCATGTTTGTGTCATTTTTACATTAACATTTAATAAAAAGTTATTTATGTCATTTACCAACCAAAGTGGCTTCATGGGGTCCCCAAGTTGACCCATGGATTTTCTTGGTCGGCCATGACATATACAATGAGGGTAGGACATGTGTCAAGATCATCTCATATTATTAAAACATTATTTTTACCTTAAACTACAGTAATTACCTCTAATCGAGATTAAGAACTTTAGAGTTACTATTCACCAAAAAATTATTTTAATCTCATTGAACCACATTTTACTTCATAATGACAACCATGTGTGTCGGATTTTTGAAATTAAAAACATTGAAGTGGTAAAATTTCATTTAAACGAAAAAATCAATTTTTATAAGTAGCACTTAGTGGTTTCACTATTCATAAAAAATTGAAGTTTTTCAGAAAAATACCAAAAATTCGCCCTAAGCTATATTTGATATTCCGAATTCATAAATTAATTCTATTTTAAAAAATTCAAAACATACAAGTCACATTAATTAATTTAATAATTAATTTCTGATGTCATGACAAATAGCGTGTTTTTATGAAACAATAAATATCAAAAGATTGACACTAGTTTAAGTCCTATTTCAAAGTGAAACTAATTTCAACGGACACTATTGGATTTAATGGTAAAAATATTTTCTAATTTCAATTTAAAAACAATTATAATGATAATATAATCATATAAGTAAATTAGATTAAAATGAGGTTTTAAATTAAAATACAACATTTTACACTATTCATTAAAAAATGAACTTTATCGGAATGATACCAAAAATTTACACAAAGTAAATTTTGATGTCCTGATTCTAAAGAAGAGTTATATTTGGTCCAATATAATTTATAAGATTTATAAAAACTATAATTAATGATGGTTCTCCATCACAAGGTGATAAGTGAACCTTTAGTGAAAATTAGGGTATAAATGCCTAAAATTGAATTCTTTCCGTATTTTAAGCCTTTATCTTTTATTGGATAAATGTAAAAAAAATTAAAAAACATATATAATCATATTTTAGTTATTTCTATCCATTCCCGCCAATACAACAGCTACATGTTAACTACCATTTAAAATAATATCATTATATTACTAGTGTGCAACGTAAGTTTTCAAAGGAACTCATAGTTGGGTATCGGGTACGCTATCGAACATAGAAACCCCATTAAAGTAAGATTAATATTTAATTTATAAATATTAATAAATATGAAAATGTTTTATTCATTATTTACCTGGGATGTTACATCCTTCCCCCCTTTTGGGAATTGCGTCCTCGCAATTTTATTCACTTATCAAAATAAGTGGGGGTATTTATCCCTCATAGCATTTTCAGATTCCCACGTTTCCTCTTCAACCATATGGGTTTTCCACAAAACCTTTACCCTGTGGATTTACTTATTTCGCAACACTTGCTCTCTTCAGTCAAGAATCCGGACTCGTTGTTCTTCATAAGAGATATTCTCTTCCAACTGAACTACCTCAGGGCTCAAAACATGAGATGAATCTGGCATATACTTCATCAACATCGAAACATGAAAAACATTGTGTACCTGAGATAAACTTGACGGTAATGCCACTCTATATGAAAATGATCCAACACTCTCCAGAATTTCATATGGTCCAATGAACCTTGGACTCAGCTTTCCTTTCTTACCAAATCGCATCACACTTTTCCATGGAGAAACCTTGAAAAAAACATGATCACCTACCTCGAAAGATAGATCCTTCCTCCGGTTATACGCATAACTCTTCTTCCTGCTCTGAGCTGTTCTAATGTGTTTCTGAATCAACTGAACCTTTTCTGCCATCTCTTCTATCAATTCGGGCCCCATCAGCTTCCTTTCACCCTCTTCATCCCACAATGATGGAGTTCGACACCGCTTCCCATATAATGCCTCAAATGGTGCCATCTATATACTAGAATGAAAACTGTTATTATATGAAAACTCAACCAATGAATGATGATGGTCCCAACATCCCTGATAATCCATCGAACAAGCTCATAACATATCCTCCAAGGTCTGAATTGTTCGTTCTGACTGCCCATCTGATTGAGGATGAAAAGCTGTACTAAAGTTTAATTCAGTACCCAACGACTTCTGAAGGCCTTTCCAAAAGTTAGAAGTAAACCTAGGTTCATAGTCAGATACAATGGAGAGATGAAATCCATATAACCTGACTATCTCATTAAGATACAAATGGGAAAGTTGATCTAGGGAAATATTATCTCTTATAGGAAGGAAATGAGAAGATTTAGTCAAGCGATCAACAATAACCCTGATTACATTATTACCTCGAGATGTCTTCAGTAATCCCACAAAAAAGTCCATGGATATATTCTCCCATTTCCACTCTGGCACTGGTAGAGCCTGAAGCATCCCTTTCGGTAACTGCCGCCCTGCTTTAACCTACTGAATAGTCAAACACTACCCAGTAAAATCAGCAACATCTCTTTTTATTTCATCCCACCAGTAATACTCCCGCAAATCTCCGTACATCTTAGTACTGCCAGGATGAACTAAAAACGGGGATCTATGGGCCTCACATAACAACTCATTCCTCAACTGCGAATCACATGGCACACATAATCTCTTCCCAAATATCAAAACACAATCACTATCAATGTTGAATTCATGCAACTTACCTTTCTAAACCAACTCTACCTTTTTCTGCAACTCACTGTATTGATTCTGTGCTTTCTTGATTCTGTCTGATAGAGAAGATCTCACTGATACCTAAAACAAAACAGAAGGACATCCTACACCAACAACTTCTATGCCAAAGTTCATCAAATCAAAAACCAAAGGATCTCGTTCCAAACATAGCATGGTTAATGAAGCATTACTTTTTTGACCCAATGCATAGGCCACTTTATTTTCGTTTCCCGGATGGTAGTGAATTGTACAATCATAATCCATGATTAATTCCAGCCATCTCCTATGTCTCATGTTCGATTCTTTCTGAGTGAATATATACTTTAAACTATTGTGATCAGTATATATTTCACAGTTTACTCCGTACAAATGATGCCTCCAAATTTTTAGAGCAAAAACAACAGCATCTAATTCCAAATCATGTTTAGGGTAATTTACCTCATGAGTTTTCAACTGACGTGAAGCATATGCAATTACCTGATCATTCTGCATTAGGACACAACCAAGTCCTTTCAATGAAGCATCACTGTAGATAACAAACTCCCCATTCCTGGAAGTTAGTGCCAAAACTAGAGCATTCACCAATCTTTTTCTCAACTCCTTTAGTAGTAACCTGAGTCAACTGAGCCATCACTGAAACAAATTGTTTAGTTATGATTCCGACCATCTCAGGTTGCTGATTTCAAAAGTCATTGCCCACTATATGCCATCCCAGAAAAGCTTCTCTATTTCCACTATGGAAAACAATTCTTAACATAGTAATATCTTAGGCGATGCAACATGGTAATCTTTAAATTCTATATCATTTTAATTGTACCATAAATAACTTATAATTTTACACTCTTCTAACTCCTAAAGTTGTCTAAACCTCCATTTGATACCAACTATAAGTCCCCGGCCTTTAAACTTACATAATATTGAATTAAATGAATAATTCACATTGAGGATCTTTTCAGGTTTAGATTTTTAGAGAATTAGGACATAACTATTACATCTCAAAAGATTACAAAGTAGACACTTCTACTATGTTTCCATAAAATAAAAAAACTCTTAGAAAGAGACATCTCTAGTTCCATGTTTTATATAGAATGACTTTCCCTTGATCTCGACCTTGACCCTATTCCACATTAAGTCATGTAAAAAACATTTCAAAAAAACTTGGGGTGAGCATAAAAAGGTCAGTAAGGGATACACAAAGAATGAAAACTGTTAGTTTTTTCAAACATCACGTAAACCGTGTATACTTTATCAATGTAATACCTTCACCTTCATGAAGCAGTAAAAACTCTTCACTGAATGAAATATCATTACTTACCCTTTTGTAACCAAAGGATTACCATAAAACCCATATAAAGTCACATAACATATAAAGATAACTTGGGAAATAAACATACTTAAGTGGAATAACCATACGGTCGACTAGCACACATATGAATTAATGGAATAGCCATACAGCCAACTTCCATAAATACTTAATGGAATAGCCATACGGATGACTTCCATACCCAATGCATTGGAGGTTATAACGTAACCACCCGTTCTGGTATTCACGGCACCACCCTTCATATGGTTTATCACGTAACCACCTGTCAAATGTCCAAGTAACATTATAAAAATCATAAGACATAAAACAAATATAATGTAAAGAAAACATTTCCACACATTGATCACAATATATAACATAAATATATTGACATAAAAATCCATTATAAAAACCATTTTAAATACCAAAATACCTAAATGATTATATAGTAATTATTTCATTTTTAAAAAAACTCCTTACGGCTTGTTCAGGAAGCCAAAGACCAAATAATACTCGCGGCGGCAGAAAAGGTCGTTGTCTCCACATACGTTAAAAAAACATTCCTTATTTTCGTTTAGTAAAACGTTTTGTATAAAAAGATTCAGTTTGTATAAAAGTGAAAGCCAAAGGGGTTTATACACCGTATAAAATAATGTTGTGTATAAAACGAAATATGCCTCAATGAAAGGAGATTGAGACGAAGTCCCTTACCTCGGGTCTGACTTGACTCGATCGTTATTTAACGTCCTGAATAATAAACATGTGTTAATTACTATTTTATTAAGTACCTTTTCCAAGTTAATTATCCCTTTTATATCACTTATTTACATCTTATAATCATTATGTAACCATTTAAGTTAATAATGTTTGTTTTGTCGATATTTGTTTCTTAAGTCGAAAGTGGACTTCTTACAATTAAATGTTGTTCGTGTGGTCAAAGGTTCTTTATATCCAGAATGACATTCCTGATTTGGATATCATATATATCATATATATCCAGAATATAAATATATTTATAATATTACATAATCATTTATAGGTAAGAAATGAAATGCATCGTTCATGGAGATGGTAAGCCGTACGTACGCATGAACGCTACTTTCATTTCATTTCCATATTAATGGAATTAAAACTAAATGAGAGGTATGTATATTTTAATTCCAGAATTATATTAATCATTTTGATGTATCATTCATCATATATATCCATTATGTACATGTACATATAATAGTACATTACATTTGGCGATAATAAATGAAATGCACAGTTCATGGAGACGATAAGCCGTACGTACTCATGAACGCTTCTTTCATTTCTATCTCATACTTTACTGGAAATAAATAATAATGATATAATAGTATATTATAAATCCATTATAACATAATATATGTTAACTTTAAATCCATCCTTTATACGTCCCACATATGGCATTTAACGAATCAAATCACTTTGAGGGGTCGGTAGTCCGCAATTCCTTAAATGAAGATATCGTGTTTACCCATAATGGAAACCATAAAGGTATGCCCAAAATTAAAAATACAGAATCTTAAGGAAAATATAATCATATTATATATCATATATAAATATTGTGTCATCTTAATGGCCACCTTTGAAGGTGTTAAAATAATGTTGAACAATCATCGTTTCGGGAGGCAGAAATTCGCCATCCACAGAAACAGTATGTTCTTTAACCATTAGATGTAGGTGTGTGTAAGTGTAGCTCGAATAATTCTTATAAAAACATATTAGTATATTGAGGATACTAGATTTGTTACAAAAGAAAATAATAAAAAGAGTTTAGGGGGTTGGAGAAGCAAAATAAAACAAAAGGACTCAAAAGAATACATTACCTTAAAATCGGGTAACTCTCATAGATTTGAGCTCAATGGCTTCCTTGGGAAGACTTCTGCCCAAAGTGTGGCTTGAAGGAGTAATAGAGGGATGTGGAGAGCCAAAATGGGCAGGTGTTGGCCGAGTCAAAGGCTTTGGGAGTGTGTGTAAAGAGGTAGAGGTGGGGGCCTTTTATAAGAGGAGAGGAGGGGCACTCTTGTAATGTTACAAAATGTTACTTTATTTTCAAAAGAGTTTCGGATTTTAAAGGTCCCACATTGATGTAATTTGAGGATAAGGTGATAAGGGTTCGAAATCCACCCATCCAATAGGTTTTGTCCATGTTTAGGTATAACATTTTACATTATCATTCCATTTTATTTAAATCCATTATTAATGAGGTAATCGTTGCATCATCATGATGTCAAAAATAATATAATTTATTAAATTTATAAAATTTATAAAAAAATATCATAATGTAGGAAATCTATTTATATTTATAATTAATATTTATAGACAAAAAATTACTTGTATAACCCCATGTAAAAATTGTTTTAGTAAAACAATTCATGTTTGTGTCATTTTTACTTTAACATTTAATAAAAAGTTAGTTATGTCATTTCCCAACCAAAGTGGCTCCATGGGGTCCCCAAGTTGACCCATGGATTTTTTTGGTCGGCCATGACACATCCAATGAGGTAGGACATGTTTCAAGCTCATATTATATTATTAAAACATTATTTTTACCTTAAACTACACTAATTACCTCTAATCACGATTAAGAACTTAAGAGTTACTATTCACCAAAAAATTATTTTAATCTCATTGAACCACATTTTACTACATAATGACAACCATGTATGTCGGATTTTTGAAATTAAAATCACAAAAGTGGTAAAATTTCATTTAAACGAAAAAATCAGTTTTTATAAGTATCATTTAGTGGTTTCACTTTTCATCAAAAATTGAAGTTTTTCAGAAAAATACCAAAAATTTCACCCTAAGATATATTTGATATTCCGAATTCAAAAATGAATTCTATTTTACGAAATTCAAAACATATAAGTAACATTAATTAATTTAATAATTAATTCCTGTTGTCATGACAAATAGCGTGTTTTTATGAAATAATAAATATCAAAAGATTGACACTAGTTTAAGTCCGATTTCAAAGTGAAATTAATTCCAACGACCACTATTGGATTTAATGGTAATAATATTTTCTAATTTCAATTTAAAACCAATTCAAATGATAATATAATCATATAAATAAATTAGATCAAAAAGAGGTTTTGAATTAAAATACAACATTTTACACTATTCATTAAAAAATGCACTTTATCGGAAAGATACCAAAAATTCACACAAAGTAAATTTTGATGTCCCGATTCTAAAGAAGAGTTATATTTGGTCCAATAGAATTTATAAGATTGATCAAAACTATAATTAATGACAGTTCTCCATCAAAAGGTGATAAGTGAACCTTTAGTGAAAATTAGGGTATAAATGCCTAAAATTGAATTCTTTCCGTATTTTAAGCCTTTATCTTTTATTGGATAAATGTAAAAACATTTAAAATATATATATAATCATATTTTAGTTATTTCTATGCATTCCCGCCAATACAACGGCTACATGTTAACTACCATTTAAAATAATATCATTATATTACTAGTGTGCAACGTAATTTTCAAAGGAACTCATTGTTGCGTATCGGGTATGCTATCGAACATAGAAACACCTCTAAAGTAAAATTAATATTTAATTCATAAATATTAATAAATACGAAAATGTTTTGTTCATTATTTACCTGGGATGTTACAATATCAGTAGTACATAATTTCACGATCCATTATCCACGATCTTTCAGAATATCATCTCACCCCATGCAAGGTGAAGTATGTATTAAAGAACTAGAAACAATTTTTTATGTTAGGGGGTGTTCAGAAAATCAAAAATTTACTCTTTTTTGTTACCATTTTGAGAGTTTTGTTGATCATAAGGGGTCTACGGTTAATAATGTTATAGATTGTGAGTATATTAATAAACATTAGTGGGATGAATTGAAAAAAACATTCTTGGGAAATATTTTCCTATGTCAGTTTGACTAATTATGGAAATAAATTATTAAAATTAAGGAAATATATGGAATCAAAGGACTCATATGATGACAAATTCAATTGACTGAAGAGTTATTCCAAAAAATTTATCTGAGATATTGATTATAAAACAATTCTTCTCTAATCAACATTAATTCCAATATGTCAAAGTGAATTGTTTTCTACTGAGTTTAAAATTTATTAAAACCCTGTTTGATGATCCGAGACGGTGGAAATCGAGATTAGGGATAATCATGTGTTCATTTTAAAACAACGTAATAAGTGGTCAACATGGTAAGATAGTGGGAATAATAATTCAAAAAAGTCTAATTATGTGAAAATTATGCTTACTATTTGTTAAAATATTCGTAAAAAACATTGGGGAATGCCTTTTTAGTTAGGGTATTTTTATTCAGTTTATTAAGATGGAAAAAATGGATCATAACATCACTGAAAATTGTCAAGACTATTTTATAAAAAAATATGATATACAGTCAGTAAAATGCTTTAAATATAATGAAATGTGTTATTATGTGAACCAGTACCAAATGATTGATTTTATTTATGGCATGTATCCTTAATACAAAAATAAATGTGTGGTGAAATCCTTTGCGACTACTTTAGAAGATGTTGGACCATAAAATTATTTTGTTCTAGGTATATTATCTGTTTATGAATTTATTCCAATGTGATGTTCATTTTAGGGTCTACACATTCTTTCATTTACGGGTTATTTTCTTGTAAATTTGAATTCCACCTAAAGAATTGAATCCAAATTATATATAAAAACACTTAGGGGAAATGTTTCGAAAAAAATAATTTATAATAATTATACAGAACTTATATGTCGAAATAATTTTACTTCATACCTTATTCATTTATCTATATTAGTGTTTGATATCATTGTGGCTATGGATTGGGTTTATGTTTATAATGATAAGATTGACTATAGGGATAAATAAGTTTATTTTCAGAAATACTTTTAGTTTTTGTATAAGTATGAACCCATACAATTAATACAACATTCCAAAGCTAAGAAACTATTAATAAATGGAAATAAATGTTATCTTGTATATATTTTTGAAAGAAAAGAAATGGTTCAAATTAATGATGTGCCAGTGTAAATGTGTATTTTGATGTATTTATTGATGAATTTCCCCATATTACCCCTGATTGAGAAATTTAATTTACATTTGAATTTGTTCTTGATGTTAATAAATTTAAAATAAAATACATATAGAATGGATCAAATTTAACTCTACGATGTGGAGAAAAAATTAAAAGAGTTATTAGATAACGAAATCATTCAACCTAGCACATCAGAATGGGGTGATCCCATCCTTTCTGTTAAAATTAAGGATGGTTTAATTAGACTTGGTGTTGAATATATATCCTAGAATAACAACACTATATCGAAAAAGTATCATTTAGCTCATATCAATGATTTTTATGATCAACATCATGGAGGATAATATTAATTGAATGTTAACATTAGGCTAGGGTACCATCAGTTGATAGTAAAGGTAGAATTCATTCATACGGTTGTGTTGTGTACATGATGTTTCCATTATGAATTTTTAGTTTGTTGTTTGGTATAACTACCTCACATAATACATTCATGGATGCTATGAATAAAAATTTTCATGATTTATTATAAACTAATTTCATTGTGTTTATTTTTTACATTTTAGTATATTCTAAATTTAAAGAGGAGAATTAAAATCATTTAATTATCACTATTAAAACAATAATTTTAATGAAACGCTATGGAAAATTTATCATTTTTTAGTCTCTGTGACCAAAAATTACCTTCCTTGGTAACATAGTTTCTATATATGCCATAAATGTTGATCCTGCTAAAAAAAGTTGTCAATGAATATCCAAGGACACGAAATTTTATCAAGATTTATTGTTTAATTGTTTTAGTAGTGTATCATCTATGGCTTGTTTATAAAATTTAACATATTTCTAGGATAATAAATAATATTACATGAAATGGAGTTAAGTTCATATAGATCAGTTAATTTGATGATTCTTTTAGGAAGTCAAAAAAAAAATTGTGAATGATTCTGTTTTGGCATTACATTCAAGAATTGGTAAATTTGTAATCAACATTTATTATTTGTTATAAATACTTAGTTGTTTCATCATGCATAATGATCAGGTAATTTCTTTTTCTTCATGCCAGTTAAAAAATCATGGGTTAAATTATGGTACACGGGAATTGTAATTTTCTATTATTGTTTATTATTTAATAACAATGAGGAATAATATATAGAGAGTAAAATTTGAAATATATACTAACCATAAAATAATTAATTACATACTCTAAAATAATTGAACATTAAATAGATAATTTTAATGGAACTAGTCAATAATTACGATTGTATGATTTACCAATATCCTAGAAAAGAAATTAATGTGGCTGATGATTTAGTCAAAAAAAAGTAATTCTATTTTAACCATGATACACATAGAACATGATACTTTTGTTATTAATTTAATGAAATTTTATATAGAATTATTTTATTGTTGAAATAGCTTTCTTTTGATTCAGTTATTATTGAAATGATCTCTATCAGATTGAATTAATCAAGAAGAGAATGAAAAAAATGAGTTGCAAAAAAATCTTTTTATGGTTCAAAAGGTAAAGTTTATTAATATTAATATTCATAAAAATTGATTATTTATATTTTAGATGATATAATGTGTTCCATGTGATTTATATTTGAAATAAGGGTTATTATGTGAACCACATATTTCTGTGTTTTCATTTTAGCATGTTATGTACAAAGACCATTGTTTGTATCAACGGTGGGATGTAAATAAAACAAATATTACTGACTTTAGAGTGATTTGTTTGACTTGATAGTATATTAATGTAGAGAGGCAGTTGATAAAGGTGATTATTAAGCCTTTTCTAGGACCATAGTGGCAATGTGAAATATATCCATGGATTTTGTAGTGGGATTACAATTGAGTTTTCAAGGTAACAATGTGATTTGTGTTATTTTTTATAGACTGAATAAATATTCTCTTTTTTCATCATATTTGAGATGAATTAGATCTATATAAACATTAAAGGATTCATATTAAAGAGTTATTTAGTTTAAATGGTGTTTAACTCATCATTTTATCTGATCGTGATCCAATGTTCACTTCAAATATTTGGAAAGGACATTAGAAGTCAAAAGGAAATGAATTAAATTTTAGTACATCTTTTCATACTCAGTAAGTTGAGCTGTAAGAATGAACAATTCAGCCATCAAAGGATAACATATGTGTTGGTTTAATAAGTTAAAAGGGGATTTGGCATCAACATAATTTTTTTTTATTTTTTCTACAAATCATTTTCATTCGGGTATACTGATGGGACCATTTGAGTCATTATGTAGAAAGTTAGTTTTCACACCAGATTATTGGGATGAAGTAGGTGAGATGATATTGATAGGTCCAAAATTTGTAGAGGAGGAGGAAGAAAAAGTTCCATTTATTATGATACACAAGAGGATATCTAAAATGATATTTTAAATGTATGCAGATAAAAAATATGAAGGGCGTTTCTTATATGGTGGGTGATCAAGTCTTTCTCAATGATTCTCCATAGAAATAAATCATGTATTTTTGAATTAAATGGATGATGAATTCATGGTTCATTGGACACTAAATTAATTTGGATATTGATGGATTGGTTACCTAACCTGTGAACATAATATTAAGCTTATCCTTGGTGAACAATTTTTCATGATTCAATGTTGTGATAGAATATTTTAGATTCATAAAATATTTATAGTCCCAATGTAGTTTTGTTGGCATATAATATCACTTATGAAGAATAACCCATCCATATGCAAAATTTTAGACATAAAGTGTTAAAGAATAATTTGATTCATCATGTAATTGTTTTATGGGAAACCCATTTGGTTGTTGTGGCTACATGGGAGTCTATCATTTTTGTGAGGGAGAATTACCCAAACAAATTTGATATCTAAATAAAATTGTGAGGACACAATTTTTAAAAGGGTTAGATGATGTAAATCCCTGGTAAATATAGAAAAATAAATTTTCATATCTATTAAAATTTAATTATTAGATATTAATTTTATAATAAAGGGGACATTATCTCAAATAACGTATCCAACATGTAATAATGATTATCTCCAAAATCATATGTTGCACAGAAGACTAGGTTATACTAAAAAACAATACATATTTACTATTATTTTCCTAAATGATAGTTACTTCTTGGGCATTATATTTGCAAGAATGAACAAAAATAAATATTTTATGTTAAGGAATTATTATTAAACGTTTTAAATTTATTCAAATAAATATTATTGGATTAAAATAAAAATAAATCCAATATTTAATATTTTTTAAAATGTAGAATTAAAGACGTTAAATGGTGACTAATTTTTTTGTTTTTTTTACACATTAAAATTTCTTATTTGACAGAATAAAATTTATATTTAGATGGTGGAAATTATAATCTATTTTTGATAATGATTTGGTATTTTTCTGAAAAAATTTAAATTTTAATAAATAGAGAAAAAACACATCATTTTAAATCAAAAAAATTTCATCTAATTTATTTATGTTGTTAGTTTAATTTTATAAATTGTTTAAAAATTTTATTAGATTCAATTTTTATAATTTAAAACATTATTTCAGTTGATGTAATTTCATAGTGAAATTAGAGAAAAAAACATATCAATATTTAAGTGATTTTAACTTTTGAAGACTCATTTTCACATTTGGAAAATGGGGATTAATTTTAATGTTATTAATGAAATTTTTTTCAAAATAATTAAATATGGATTCCATATTTGGAATCAGTGGCTCTACTTGATGAAAATATGTTTATTTTAAATGTTTTTTAAAATTGTGAATGGAAATTTTGGTAATTTTTATTTATTATAGTTGGCAGTCATTTTGGGTAATACATAATATTATAAGGATAGTGAAATTACCCAATCACTGGTGAAAACACTATTTGATAAAAAAATTGTCCCTTAACTCCTACGAAATGTAATTTAGTAAAATAACGGAATTTGTTTCGTGAAATTGATATACATATTATTATATAAAAATAGAGTTAAAACGTGTTACCCTATTATTTTTTATATGTTAAATAATTTTTATATATTGATAAATTTGATAAATATTAAAATATAAATAGACTCAAAAAATAAAATTAATTTATCTGCATCATGATAATTTAGATATAATTTTTATATAATAAATAATTAACATAAATATTAATAGAACAATGATACATTAATTATTTTCTTTATAAAAATATTAAATAAAATATATAACAAATATTAAATAAAATATTATATGAAATAGTTAAGATAATAAAAAAATTATAGTTTACTATGACATATTATAATACTATTAAATTATTTTTTACTTATATATCTATTTTTTGGATTTTTTTTAATTTCAATGAAATTAATCATGTCAAAATAAACACTTTAAATATTTTATGAAAATAATATTTTTTAAATTATTTAAAAATCATAAAAAAATTTAAAATTTAAAAGTGAATATGATAAGGTCATAATGATTATAAATTATTCATTTATATAATATTAACCTGATATGAGGAAAATAAATACCCAATTAATATTGAAACTATTATTACCAAAATTAAAATTAAAATATATTATTTATGGGTTTACTGAAATGTAAATATATAATACAAATTCAATACATGAATAAAAATTATTGGCTTAGAGGATTAATAAATATCCTCTTCTCATAGTTTACAAAACTAATCTTGAAATCATTTGGATTTAAAAATTAATTTATCTTTATTAAATAATTAAAGTGTATACAAGAGTTCCCCCCTCTCCTATAAGATTGTACCAAATAATCTATATTAATCATACTTCTATATGCATTTTTCTCATCCGTGATCTAACCAAAATCCTTACTAATGTCCCACCCCATATTTGTGAGGCCTTATTGTTGGAATAGAACCCTTTATAGGTGTGTTAAGGTGTTCATCATTGGTGATCAACTGAATAAGACATATCTTTTTATTTATGCATTTTGATATTATTCCATCTTACACTAAATAAAATTTCCTTAAACCATGATTAAATAATAACTATTATATCTTTAATATACAAATATAATATTATGTAAATATCATTATCTGAATTTATATTGAGTTTCATCAAAATGGAAATTATCTTGTTTTATGGGTGAACGATGGACTACCGCCTCTTCAACCCATGTAGCTCATTTTTCATTATCTCTTCTCAAGACTGGTAATAATGATGGAATTAATGTTATTTATATGATTTTCAAGACATATTTATCATTCTAATAGATTAAAATATCAAATTTATCCTACATTCCATGCATAAAAAAATGATAATGTTGTTTATGCATATGTGCGAACTATCACCTCCATGATTCAATGGGAATCATTATTATTTACCATGAATGATTTTACATTATCAAAATAATTTTTATGTGTAACAGTGAAAACATTTCCACATGAAAATAATAAAAAATTATTCCTATAAAACCCGGTGAAGCGAGTTATAATTGTAAAAATAAAATTAGGATTTTTGAGAACTAAATTGAAAATCCATCTTATATTCAAAAGAAACACCTGAGATTCACATAAAATAACTATTATTTCATAGATCTTCTCAATGGTAAGGATCGTTATGTTTCTATTTTAATTATTTTTGTTTTTTATAATAATTATTCCAAAGGGAAGTCAAGGTTGTATCATCGGTGTACGAGGTTCGTTCAAATTTGACATCCATGAAGTTTCAAAATCCATAACGGGCCACACCATTTGTATAAATAGTGCATCCTATCCCACATAGTTTCCTAATCCATGAATTTTAAGGTCCTTGGCAGCTGTTTCTACATAATATTTTTGAATCCATGTGAACCAGGTTGATGGATCTGTGGTGTTATCGGGCTCATTGGTAGAGGCCATCCACATAGTTCAAACACATTTAGGCCAAAGGTGTATCCAAAATATGATCCTCAACGTGTGTTGATGAGTATCTATTTTTTACCATTATTATTATTTTTATTTTCACACTCTATTCTCCCTCTCTTCTCTGTATAATTCTCTCCCATCCCATAAATGATATTCTTCCTTACCCCCCCCCCCCATATTTTTTCATATATGTCAGTCAAATGTAACCCAATTCACTCTTCTCAGGATCCATTGAATTGATCTTGGTAAGATGTATGATCATACACATTCCCATGCATGCTTATTTCCTCCTCTCATACACTACTTATGTGTTACATAGTATTACCTATATTCAGTTAGATGGATGATTTATCTAATATAATCCAATCTATCTTTTTGAAGCGGTTATAACAGATGGTTGGAGCACTACTACTCTAAGGTTGGTAGTATAGGTCATTATTTATTGATTCAACACGTCTTAAAGGGTGTCCCATTGTGGTTATTTCTTGACCATCCCAACAATGACAAAAATTTTAAAAATATATGAATGTAATTTTTCCCACATTATTTTTTTTGAAATTTGTCTATGGTGAAAATCATATAATGATCATAATCTATCATGATGACCAACAGCATTGGTTTTACCATCATTAATAACAAATTTACCCATTTCTTGAGTTTTTAACCACTATGTGTTTTTTATTGAACAAGTGATAAATGCTTAAAATTTATATATTGAATTAAGATTAATTTTATTAAATTAGTTATATTGAAATTTAGAAATTTATGATAAATAATTATTATTAAATATACTACATGATTTATGACTCATATCATTGATTATGCATACTTCCATGTGTTCATGCTTTGTAGCCTCATTTATTATGATTTACACTTATTCCATGACATGTTCCAAATTAATTAATCATGTTTCATTGATCCTTAGGCTTATTTATTTTTTATTAAATGTTTAGAATTAAAATAAGGATATCTCTACATTGATAATATCATATCAATATCTATTACCTATTTGAGATATGTTATATTGGCCTTTATTCTTTTCCAACATGTGAGGAACAAGAGAACATGTGTCCAGATATAATTACCTAGGGTAAAACCCACCATGAATGGACTTGATCTACTTGATGGTCTACGAGAAACCCTGTGAATTCCATAGAATAGATCCCTTGGTATGTTACATATACACTTGAGTGACACTGGTTTTGGAGGTTAGAATGTGTGGATGGTCTCATTGGAAATTAGGCTACACTATTCTATTGGTGATACATAGTACCCAATGTGAGATACCAAGTCTATGAAATATTTTTACATTCCATGAGTGATATGTAGAACATCATTAGGGGTCAGAATAGAAGGAATCAATAGAATTGGTTATCTATGAATCTTATTTAATAACACTCATGATTCTAAAAAGATTTATTTGATGGGATAAGGATACCTCAATGAATTTGATAGATTTCATTTCTTATTTATATGTGTCATACCATATTTAAAATATGAGTATGATTGAATAATATTTCATGGATGAGACCACCACTAAAATATAAATTCATGGGTTCAGTCCAAATTTATTTTTATCTTATGACAACACATATAAATAAATTATATCTTTTATAAGTTCCCTTGGATTATAGATTTTTATTGTACCAAATCGTATAGAATTGGATGAGTATCAATTTAAGAAGCTGGAATTATGTGTTATTTATTTACATTTTTTATGAATAATAATTAAAATTTATAGGGTCACAATTCTTATTTATATCACATGAAATTGATTGGAATAAACACAGTTGGTGTTATCCTACCTAGATTATATCTCAGACCTTATTTGGGACGCCTTTGGTATCCAATTAGACTTCCTATTTGTAGTTATAGATAAAGGGGAGTAGTGTTATTCTAATATATGATTAATATTATTTGGATGATCATGTTGAATAGGACCAAGAGTATGATCAAGATACATATAGAATAATTTTTTGGTCTATTTGGTAATTTATTTTCATGTGGTATATTCCAGTATCGTATGATCCACTTGTACTACAATTTTATATAATATGATCATCATCATCATCATTATAAAATATTGTTTCATCATCCACCATTTATTATTTATCTTGTATGATTCTATATTTATTTTGGTTATTTTATTTTCTATTTTTGAAACTCTTACAATATGATAGGTTACTTTTATCATAATATATCATGTCATTCTATTGTTTTATAATATATATATATATATATATGTTATTGTGATATACTATGACCAATGACAGAATATTCTCCCCACATACCCACCCTAGTCTCTCACTAGTAGTCAAAAGAATCTGGAAATTTTGGAGGAACCCATGAGGACTCATTTCCAGAGTCTCAAATAACTGTTGAGTGGAAACCAGTGTGGGGAGAAACATATTTGTATCAAATCATTTAAAACATTTCTAAATATTTTGTTATATAAAATAGAATAAGAAATTGGAATTTGGTAGTGAATCTATGGATTAGAGTAGATGACACACATATAAGATAAACCCCATCATCCACGGTGAGGAAAATTCTATTTTTTTTCTATTATGGTTTCATTGATTTCACCATTGGGTGAAATACATGTTTTGGGTTTTTATTATTGTTGAAATGTTTATTTAGGTAATGGGATTGTTTCTTGGCTCGATTATATGAGGGAGTATCAATGTATGCATCATACTAGTCACTATAAGACACAAAAATAACGGTTTGTGCCCTACTGGTCTGTTTTATAGACATTTATGGATATTGGAGTATCTTAGGGGATTTTCATAAAGACCTTGTCAGTGTTAGAGGGGAATCAATGCTACTGCATGGGTTACACGTCTTGCTACAATATTAGATGATGTGGTTATTGGATTTATTATTTTCATAAATAAATCACAATGTGTAATGTTTTGGGGTTATAAAAATAAATAATTTTATAGGTGATGTTTTTTTCTATAGAAACTGAACCCTGAGTACTACATGGTGTGGAAGAGTATTACACTTTATTTAATATACTAATTCATTACTCTTTTAAATTTTCATTCATTCCATGTTTTTATTCATTCTATTAGGATATCTACTTCGTCTCAATTTTTATGATCCGTACCTTCCCTAAGGATTTCATTAAGCCATATCCCTCTCTCTTTGATTAGTTGATCTTAGTGACTGTCCTAGGAAGTCAAGGGTGATCCCAGTGGAATTTATCCTTTTTTACTGCCAGTATCTCACAATTTGATGTTATTTCATTCAATAAATTTTCTATATGCTATAGTTTTTGACTATCTATGTTACTAATGGTGTTTACCTTAAATTTTTGTTGGTGTATTGGTTTCATGGAATCCACAGATGGATGATGATCTCACAGAAGAGGTAATTTGTGGTCTATCACGTGATCCATTCTTATATAAGGATCAGTGACATCCCTTCAAATTATGATTTAATTTGATTCTCCTTTTTCATGAAATTTGAGGAGTTTTTATGACTGTTTACTGGTGGATCATTGTTACTCCAAACAAATTTATGATAAGGAATTGTTTAATAGAAATTCTGGGGTGATGGGAAATGTTTTTAGAGTGATTATAGATTGATATTGTTTTGATCTTTTGATTGTTAAGGTTTGATGGTAAGCTACAAATTGTAGTCATTGGTGAAATTATTATGCACTACTAAATTATGGAATAAATGAATTTTTATATTTGGGAACATACCTTGTGAAATTGTTCAATTATGTACACTAGGATAATGAATGAATTCCTCATGATTATAATGTTTTATGTATACCATAAATTGAAAAGTGTTGTTAAATAATGAAATATTAATTAAATATTAAATTATATCTTGTATGGTGTGTGTTGTGGTGTGGTTTTGAGCATGATTCTCTGTTATGGGTTCTCTTATGTGGTGTTATGGAATCTTAGTTTGGGTGATTTATTGATTGTGGAATATATAATATGTTTTTTGCAAAATGGTTGTGACGGGGTTGTTCAGTGACGTGTTCTTATAAGTTGAAATGTGTGGATGGTAATGGGGGGATGAATTTGATGAAGGATGTAGGTGGTTGGTATTGGAAATTCTGTAGGAGTTTCTTCATGAATGACATTTTATGTGATTTTTATTCAATAATCTACTATGTAGTTTACATTTCAGTCATGTCATATGTAAATAATTATATAAATTTATCTCTTTGAATGTTTTTGTTAACAATGCAGTGCCCGCCCCTGGGTGATCGGGGACGTATCCCTAATGTGGTATCATACTAATTACCTGATATTTTTTATGGTAGATTGATCTAGACTAGTAATCTTGGAATGGGTATAGCTGTCGACACTGAGTAATGCATTAATCCAAAGAAATTTTGGTATAGAGGCCTTATGACAATTTCTTTCTCTTCAAATGATGTAAATATCCATTATTTAGATTTATGCTTTGTGCTCAATGTGAAATTCATTCTGTGTAGACCATCATTAATTTTTTTTAATGTAATATCAAGATTTAAATGGATTTATGTTATTTTATCTTTGATTTCTTACTTCCCACAAATACTTTTCCATCAATCTTTGGAGGAAGAATACTATAGAATTTGGGTGAGACGCTCGTGGGTCTTTGGGGGCTGTAACTTGAATGATCTAAATTCGACAATAGCTTTTGATCTTCTTACTGAGTCACCTATTTTTCTAATCTGGCTCAGTTTCCCTATGTTACCACATCATTTGTACAAGCATGCTTCCAGGTTTCTGATTGCAAGTCTTATTTGTAACCCTTCAATGATTGATGTTGTGATAATAACTATTTCAAAAACCTCAGATGCAATAGTTTGTACTGAAATTGACATTTCCCAATACATCCCATTAAAAATATAGATTCACAATGGTAGTTCAACATTCCTTCATGAAGTATCATATAAATAACTACTCGAGTAATGTATAGCTTTTCATAATCATGGTCTTTCATTGAAGGACTATGGAATTTGGGCAGTACACACTATGATTCTTTAATTTACATGGGTTGGCAGAGGAAAAAAAGATTGATATTGATGAATATGATATTAGTCAATAAATTTTTGTCTTCCTTTGTAGGATGCAACATTCTGTTAGAGGAAATAAGGACGCTGATGAGAAATTTGATATGTAGAAGACAAAAGATGTGAACAATGGCCAAACTTGGCAAATAAAGAGCCATTCATTAAGGACTATTAACATTTTAGATTTTTTATTGTTGTACACATATAACTATATGATTCTAATGATTCCCCAACATATGTTAAGGATTCAAAGGTTCATTCTAAATATCATGATTTCTACCAATAAGATAATAGAAGTGTCCATTCAGATTCTTGTGAATCCACACATTATGCATTTTATCATGCATGTCAGATTGAATATTTCTTCATGAATTGTAATTGTAAGAAATGTAGAAAATAATGTATTTAGTGAGATAGTTTCATTATGAAAATAACCCTAGAATACTCAAGGATGTATATATTACATAATTATTGAGAAAAAAATTGTTAAAATGTCTTTCACAGCCTCTAGGATGGTAAACAATTATATTCCCCCCAGACTGAGGTAGCTGAAAATCTAACCATGTATTATTATAAAAATAGTTTGACTAAAATTGATTATAATAAGGAAATTGACATAGCTGTGAGAATTTCATATCAAATTGATGAGGAGGTGTCATAATAATATTAATATTGGATGGATGAACAAGACGAACTATTTTTCCAAATGTATGAGCAACTGGAAATCATTGTGGATATTTACGTTAGAATTAGATAGAGAATTTTTATAAAGTTATTTGAGGAATTAAATTAAATTCCAAACATTGATATTCAATAAATTTCATGGTAATGACATCATTTATTGTTCTCCTTTTAGAAGATTGCAATATTGGAATTCAATACAGATAAATTCCTTTTTTTTTTTTTGAATACGGAGACTTGATGATTTCATTGCTAGTTTCTGGATTATGTAATGTTCAATGTGAGTTCCACATATGTTGACTATTGTTATTTCTAGAAATATGCTTCTCTTGGTTCGTAAGAATACATAAGGTAGGTTGTATGATATTTTTAAGAGGACCATAAGGACTCCGCATTTAGAGAGTTATTATTTTCTTTTTCAGATTCATATTCTTTTCTGGAGGGAGTTCTAAGCTACATACTTCGATAGAGCAAGAATTGTCTCTTATTTTAACTTTTTATTCATCCCAAATTAGTTTTCAAGATGTAACCCAGGGGAGGTTCTTGATTATATGTTGAAGATGGATGATGAGACTACAAAGAACTATTTTTTATAGGTTTTGATGCTTCAATGACACTTTTACAACAATCTATTACTAATTGTTCTCTAAAATTGAAACACATAAGATCATCAAGACCTAAAGATATAATTTTTTACCTACACCATTAATCCTTGATATTCATTGGATATTTTCACTTTTTTTCTCACATCCATTTATTCTTCTTCTAGTACGTGATCGTTGTACCTTTGGTAAGAAATGTACTATTTTTTATTTATAATATAATCTTTTGATGTGTGGAAGGATTTTCCACCTCTCACTTATTTTTAATAATAAATTATGTAAGTAAATAAATAAATTATTTATTAATAACGAATGGAATGAAAAAGATTGCTTAGGATACTGAAATGATTTTTGAAAATTAAAATGTTTCAAATTATGAATTATTTTCTAGATTTTTCATTGGCATAGTGTTACAAATTTAAACGTAGCCGTTAGAGTGATGGTTTGGTGACTTGATGGTTTCTATAGAACCCATAAGATTGATGTGAGTGTCTAGTATTTTATATGTATATAATTATGTTTTCCTTGTGATTTCTATATGCATCCGATCCTAGAAGATCAATATGTACTGAACACCCCTATTTTCATAGAAGTGGGAATCCTTTCCCAACATCTTAGTGGAAGGATGATGATTAGACAACTGCTCTATCATGATCTTTTTTACAGGTGGTGATATGCCAATATTGGTCATGTAGGTTTTTTTGTGAGGCACACATGTGTGCGGGAGAGTTCTTCTTTCGTAGGAATCTTTAGGATGAGATAAGGTGAGCACTCCTCAGTGCCTTTAGAATAATTTTTATTTGAGGACCAGGTTTCTATGTGCTAGATGATATGTGGTTGTGGAACAAGAGTCTATGGGAAGTATGATATTTGTTTTTGAAATAGTTGTATATGGGTGGGATGCGATGTGATCATGTTTAAGGCCCAGGTTTCTATAGGTGAGATGTGATGTGGTTGTGAGGCCCAAGTTTGTGTGTGTGGTATGCGATGTGGTTTGTTCAAAAGAGGTGGGTTCTCAATGATGTTTTTCATTAGGGGTTTAGATATGCTAATCTATGGGAAAGTAGTTCAGTGTACTGAATATTTCCTTTTCACTATATTATATTGCATGACATGTGTTAGTTGGTGAGAATTCCATGGTGAGTTTGGGGGGTTAGTATACCTTCTTAGTTACTATATTTTTTCTACTCTTATCTCTCAAAATCATTAGTATGATTCTTTCACATCTGCATTAGTGAAATTGGTTTTACTATTGAGTATACCTATATACTCAACCTATATATAGAAACATATTTTCTATTTATAGGAGTATTTAGTAAACCATGATGGACCTTACTAGATCAGATCTTAAATTTTTCTATGATGTTTCCTAGTTTTAATTTTTGAATTACTTTGGAAAATATTGAATGGGTATAAATTTTTTTCACATGAATAATGGAAGGATTTTGGATTTCATTTACATATGTTTTGGGGTGGATTCTTGGATGATCCATCATATCTCCCAATCTTGTTTACTTAAAAATGTTAATACCTCCCCTATTTTGAGATCTGTACACCCTTGGAACTAGTCTGCAGCCTGGTGCATACTAGAAGTGGGACTCATGGGTCATTAACCCCATTTATTAATTTCCAACATAGGAGTGGTATCATTCATGGATGGGGGTGGTGACTAAGTGGAACCATATGTGGTTGTTGAAATATATGATTGATTTTGGATATATGAATGTTGGGGATTTCAGGGTATGGAATGGAAATAGTTATAGTTTTCATAATTGTGTGACATAGGATAGGAAGACTAGCTAGTATACATGAATTTATCCCTACGGTGATCCAGTACATGAACTATGATCATATCGAATGACAAAATGAAATATACTTTCTTATAGGGTTGATTCCTCAGAATGGTAAATTCATCATAATGACCTGTGTTTTTGTATGAATTTGGATGTTTCCAGATGCATAAAAATAATTAAAATAAATCTTCGTAATGTTGCATAAAATTCAAAAATAGGATATCATAATTTACCTATCGCCTGTGGATCCTGGATGTTGTCTGCATTTGCCGCTAGATATGGTGATTCAGCAGGTAGATTTGGTTGATCATTATTGGGATGATCCAACAAAGGATGATGGATTTTTATTGAGGGTGTTGTGTTCAATATCTCTATAGGCATCAGAAAAGTATGTGGGAAATGTTTTAGATGTAAATAAATATAGGTGGTTGGAGGATATTGAGATCTCCATCTGTTTTCTCCAAATCCAAAAATAGGACAAGGACCCATTTGAAGTTAGTCAGATTCATGGAGATTCAAGTTAGTTTTGGGTGATACATCTAGGGGAATAGATGTATGAAAACATGTAGTGCTTCTATTTACAGAAGGAGTTCTATGAGTAGTTCCTTTCAGTGACCATTACCATAGAATAGATGAATGTTTTTCTATACCTTCATTATGAGAGAATTATAGTGTGGGAGTTTGGGATCATGTTAATGGATCATCATCTCTTTTCCTAGATCCCTTTCCAGATGATGATCCTCGAGTGAGACATCATGAGGAGTCCCTTCATCCATCCATCAAGTATAATATTACTCATTTAGTGTTGCCAACATATCTATACGACTATAATAAGGATGAGGTGATCCGTAGGATGCACTCATGGGGAGGTATGCCACGAGAGGCGATCCAACCGACCTATTCAGGTGGAAGAGTTCTTATTACTAGGTCTCAGGTGCTTGGACCCATGAGGTTTGGACCATATGGGAGATGACCTTAGTTATTTCATTTCAAGCCTAAGGTAGTTAGTGGTCTCCATACCCCTCTAGTGGTTTTGGGTAAAAATTACTTTAATATGGATCTCGTCTATCTTCAAAATCAATTCCTAGTGTCTACAAGAGATTAGTTTGGTAGAGGGGGACAAGATCAGGGTCAATCTCTTTAGAAGTTTTCAGTGGGACAGTATCTACAGTAAGGAAAATAGATGTTCCCATTTTTTAGGAGATATATGTCATGTAAGGGTCGACCCTAGGATGTATTCCTGGCTTAGAGACAAAAAAATCAGGATTTTCAGGGAGTTTGTCATCATCTGATAGGTATGGATGTAGGGGATGTTTAGTTTCATGTAGTAGAGGTGACAGTTCTAGCAAGGCCATAGGACATTAGATTTAGGAGCCCTATATTTTTTACACTTGAATTGTATTATTTTTATTAAATATCTTCACAATACTTTTTTTAGCCACTCTTTTCCATTCCATGGGAATTGACATAGAGAGGATACTAATTTCCTTATTGTTTATTAAACCAGTTGGAGGTTAGAAAATATAGTTTGATGTGTATTTAGGGTGTATATTGGTGATAGAGATGCATTAGTCCCTTGGGGATCTTTTCTTACAATAGAATCAACAATATTATTTCATCCTTGACAGTGATTTGTTGTATTTCTTGTATGATATTATTTATTGACTCAATAGTATATTCATGTTTTCATATTTTGATGGTTAGCATGTGGATTTTGTTGGTGAGCGGGGTTGTTAGGAGGGTATTTGAAATGCATAACCCTTTATTTCCTTGTAGGTGGAGCTGCCAAGGAATTTTGTAGATTTTAATATGTTTTATGTTTCCACGGTCAATGGGGAGTTCCTATATGTTTTCCCAATGGTGGTTGTTACACTACCCCCTTGACGTGATATCGAGTTTAGGATATCCATGTAGCCAGGTGATTCTCTTATCTTAATGTCTTCTTTTTGAAGGTTGTGGATTTGTTTTGAGGCTGGATGTTTAGATTGATGATCTTATACTGAATGGATTTATCTTGACATATGATTCTCCATGGGGGGATCCTATTTTATTAACTAAGAAGCTATATTTTGTCCATTGGCTCTGTATAGGCTTCCATATGTTGAATTTGGTAACAATCATGAAATATTATCCTTATCCAAAGATAGATTATATTTTTGACCACTTGATTGTCACGAATAGGTTTTATATTATCTATTTGTGGTATGTATGTCACTAGTTATTGGTGGAGGAAAGTTATATCTCAAAAACAGCTTCTAAATATTGGTATTTTCATTTCAATTATGTAGACATGTCAATCGGCGTAGTGAATGAACCAATTGTGATCATTGTACTAATGATCTCTATGTATTTTGAGTTCCAAGATAAGTTCATCATCCTATTCATCAATGATATCGTGATCTACTAAAATTCAGAGGAGAATAATACCAAACATATCAAGACTATCTCACCAGTTCATCGACATAACTAGTTCTGCTCAGAGTTGTCCATGTGTATGTTTTGGATATTAAGGCGACATTGCCTTGGGTCTATGTTGTCTCAAAAGTGTGTATTAGTGGAACCATGAAAGGTGTTAGTGGTTTTTTCTTGAGAAACACAAATGAATTTGATATATGTTCATATTTTTTGTTATTAGCATCTATTTTCAGAGGTCTGTACCAGATTTCAAATGAGTTGCAGCCCCATCGTTTACTTTTACAATGAACAGATATATTTTTTTGTTGGGTGATCAATTCCAAGCTCCATTATATTAGCTCAAGGGTAGAATGGTTATCTATTCAGTGCTCTAGATTCCCTTAGAAGGTGTAATATTTTTGGTGATTATTGATACTTCCCATATGGTTTTGGTTGGTTTACTAATGGATTAGTAAGAAATGAACCATAATGGGTATAAGAAGATATGTTCTCATGTACATGACAATGCATCCCATGATCTAAAGTGACCATCAGTTGTTATCACAATGATGTTGTGGTCGCATGGCCTCATTGGGGAGCATTTTTGGTCCTAAGGGATCATACGATCTTGAGGTATATCTTTTCAGGACAAAAATTTTGAAATTTTCTAGACTACAATTTTGAAATCTCATACACATTTGGGAAATTAAATTTCTTGGTCAATGATTTGAGCAGAAATACAAATAAGGGGTTTTTCCAGAAGCTGCATACACTTGGTTAGAGATAGAGGAGTTTGATTCCTTTCACGTAGATGTTGTATTAGATGGTAATAAATGATTTTTCATCATATTAAGAGGAAACCCTTTCTTATGTAGGAGGTGGATGAGTCTTAGTGGTGAGAATAAGATATAGACTTGATGTATGATCGTGTAGGCCATGGGGATGCTTCATAGGGATGGTTAAAGATGTTTGGAAATAAATGTTATTTTGAGGTATGATGTTTGTTCTAGTTGTTTTTTGTAGTGTAGTCCTTATTGATTTTCATAGATCATCCTTGGTGGTACAAAGAACATTTTTCATGATGTATCATGGATTGATGGTGCAATTTTCCATTCATGGGATGAAATGAGAAGTGGAAGAGTTCATAGAAAACTGATGGTTTGGTCAATAGGTAATGGCATAGCATCATGCCCCTATATTTTTTATGTATCCCATGGATGTCCCTAAGTGGAATTCAGATTAAATTTTAATGGATTTCATCATAGGGTTAGCCAGATCCCAAGTGGTTGTGTTTTATATCAACAATAGTGGATCTTTTGATGGAATCGACCCACTTCATATTGATCAGGGAGTCTGGAAGGTTGATTCATTGGATAAGAGTTACATGGATGAAGTGGTGATGTTTCATGAATTTTAGAGATCCATTTTCTTATATTAGGATGCTTAGATTACATCTTGAGTCCAGTAGGGATTACATCATTCTTTTAGATCCCAATTATTCCTCCTAATTGGTTTCCACCCTCATGACAATGTGTAAAAAGATAGGAATATCAAAACATTAGAAGATATGATAGGATTATATTCCTTGGATATTGGTGGGTCATCAGTACAGAAAAATCCATTAGTAGTGTTCACTTATAATAGAAGAATTCACTCTTCTATTATCATGGCTCTATTTGAGGAGTTATATGATAGATCGTGTTGTTCACCATTGTAGTAGATGGTGGTTGGGAAGATAATTGTTCTTTGTAAAAATGTGGGGTTGATCATGGTAGAAATGCTTTATCTTGTCCATGACAAGATTAATGAAATACATGACTTCTATAAGTATTTTTCCAATCTCAGGAGCACTCCCATGAAGTGTGAGGTTGGGGTCCACATGTTCTTAATGGTTTCTCATAGACATAGGTATAAGAGGTTTTCAAGAGGGGTATTCTTTCTCAAATGTTCTTCATACCCTTGGAGATGTACGAGTGAGTTTGTGAGGTGTCTTATTGTTAGGAATTTCCATTGTATTTAAAAAGGATACATGAAGTCTTCCCAGCTTCTTTTGTATCATAATGATGAATCTGATTTCATTTACTAGGGTGAGTAGGATATTAGGGATGATGAAACCTTTGTGGAATGACCAAAGGAAATCCATGAATAATTATATATGTATTTTAGTGGATGGAAAACACTTTGTTTTATGTAATGTAAATAAATTTTTGCCACAATCATAGTGCATTGGTGTAGGGACACAGTTTATTACCCAATAATAAATGTTGTTTTGAGATCTGTAGTTATTTATTTGACTTCTAATGTGAATTTTGAGGTATTTTGTTTTATGAGATGAGTTTTTTCCCTTGTATTTTGAAAAAGGTTTCATGTTGTGTGATAATGTTCAGACACATGATAAGGGGTGTACCTGATTCATATTTGATATTCATCAATGAGGATTTGATTAAAACAATTTACATGAGTCAATGTTTCTCGATGTGGATATTAACATAAAATTGAGAATGAGATTCACTGATTCTTGTGTAATTGAATGTGTTGTTATTGTTCTTGGGTGGTGTGTTTTTTAGTTGTTTGGGTTTACACAAGGAGGATTGGGTTTCAGATGTTAGGTGAGTTGTTCTTGTACACGAGCAGTCCACTCAATAATTGAACTCACATATAGTTTTTTATCATTTCTTGATGATATGTTTGGAAGTATTTCAAATGTAACGATGTCATTTACTGATATGTCACATGGTTTTTAATTCATACACATTTCATCCATCAAGGTTTGGTTTTGGATTTTAGTGGGTGAGATTCATTTGAGAAGCATCTTATGTAATGGTCGATGTCCTCACAATTTGTTACATTGTCATTTTTTGGTGTTTGAGGATCTCATGTGATGTTTCATATGTTTTGGTGGGAGTTTGAGTTGAACGAAATATCTTGAAGGGGTTACAATTCATGGAACCATATTACACAATGTGATTCTTGAAATCACAATTTTTCTTGAAGGTTTCATGACATGTAATGTTTCGGGGGTATAAAAATCAAATAAATCAAGAGTAGATATATTTTTTGTCAGAAACCAAACCTATGGTACTACACGACGTGCAAGGGTATTAACCTCATTTAATACCCTGATGCAGTTCTTTTTTAATCTTTCATTTCAGTTTTATTTTCATTCATTAAGAACAGATATATACTTACTGTCATTTCAAAAAAATCATAGTCACATGGAGGGGTTCATCATGGCCTATCCCTCCCATTTTAATTAATTGATCTCAATTATTTCTCTTTGGCAATCATTGGTGATATTGGGTAAATTCTACCTTTGTTTTCTTGAATTTTCTATTGGTTGCATCCTTTGTTATTCCAAAACATCTCTCTTTTCTATGGAGTTTGTCTACTCATATTCTATATGGGGTTTCCCTTATGTTGTTATCATAACAGTGGTTCTGTGAAATCCTTGAATGGATTCATATCTCATAGAATAGTTAATCATATCCAATTTCATGATCCACTCTCATAAATGGACCATAGACATCCCTTCATTATATGATTTTATTCATTTATCTTTTTTTCATCATGCATAATGGGTTATTTACTTCTGTTAACCACTAGATCATGGTTTCACCACACTAATTTATTATAAATAAATAGTTAATTAAAATTGATTGGAAAATGGGTTTGTTTACATGCATTTTTTACTTTTATATTTCTATGATCCTATGATAGTTTCCACTCAATTACCCACAAAAAATCATGGCAAATGGTGGCCTTTTGTACACTAATATGTTATGTAATACATGTTTTTTTTCTTTGGAATCTTACATGTGGAAATTGATTAACTACATACACTTTAATAATTAAGGGATTCCTTAGGATTAAAAATACTATGTTATAACTCCTAAATTAGCATGTCGAAGTAAATCGCCTTATTATATAAGAAATTGTGTTTTCTTTGGATTGTATTGTTGTGTGGATGTTAGCATGTCCATTTGTCTTGGGATATCTTGGGTTGTCTAATTGAATCTCAAGTTGATTGATAGCTTTATTTTTTCAATCTTAGATGAGTGTTGTGAGATAGGGATGTGATCAGGTTGTATGGTAATTTTTTAATAGACATGGTTATTCATGGATAGTATTGGAGTGATGGATATTAAAAATATGGCGATGGTTGGTATGGGGAATTCACATTCAGTTTCTCCAAGAATGACATTTGATATGTTTCATGTTGTGTTTTGTGAATGGTAGTTTCCTATATTGTGCTGGAATAAGTGAATAAATACAAAAATAAATGATTGATTAATAAAGCATGGAATGTTGTGGGATTTTTTAGATAATATAATGGTTATGGTAAATTAAAATGTGTTGAATTATGAATTGGATTGTATAAATTATTTTCTATGGTGTTGTGAATTTTGACGTAGGATTTTGGGTGATGGTGTTGTAAAATGTTGGTTTCTTTGAGGACCAATATGTTAGTTATGAGTGTTTGATATCTTATATGTATATCCTTTAATTTCAAATGTTTTTTCAATATACACCAACCCTAGTTCAAACTATGTGGAGATCACCCCAATTGTCATGGTGTGGGTGTCATTCCATAAAATCTTAGTGGGAGAAAGTGTGGTTGGCTACCCACTCTTTCCAGCCCTTTCTACAAGTAGGTGATAAAGAAATAATATTCAGTCAGGTTCTAGTTTTAGAGGCCCATGTGTGTTCAAGTGAGTTTTCCATTTCCATTTGTCTTTATAATGAGATGTGTTGTTTAATCCCATGTTTATTCGGGATGTGATGTGGTTATAACACTAGTATCTTTGGGCCGGATGAGTTGTGATTGGAGACTAGGTGTATATGGGTGTGATGAGATGTGGTTCTGTCCCATGTGTCTACTGTCATAATTTGCGGTGGTTGGTGGCCCAGGATTCTCCATGAGGGATGTGATTTAGATGGGATGAATATGTGTGTGTGAGTGAGATGAGAAGTGGTAAGTTCATAAAAGTTGGGATCACCGTGATGTTTTCTATTATGGTGTGAGAGTATCTAATTAGTGAAAGAGTGGTTTGAGAATCACTATCATCAATGTAATTTATATTATAGTACTTGAATTGTGTTATTTGGTGAGTATCCTGTGCTGATTGGTGGGGCACATAGTATACATGTTTAGGTGCTATTTTGGTTTATGATATATTCACACGAGTGCATTACTGTTCTTTATTCACATGTGAATGACAGTCTTTGGTTTTCTTACCGAGTATACTAGTATAATCACTCTATTCTTGTAAAAATAATTCATTATTACATAAGGATCCCATAGGTTGTGTTGTACCTTACTAACATGGATCATTATAGATAATATGTCCATTCATAGCTTTACTTTTTGTATTAAATATTTTATTTTTTATTTGTTCATTTCTCATGAATGTGGTATGGATTTTGGATTTCCATTATATATATCATAGAGTTTCATTACAGATGATCCATCATTTTCAGAAAAATGTTTTCCTAAAAAAATTATAATTCCTCTTATATGGTATGATTGCTACACCTTTGATTTTATTCAAAAATTTGAGGCCAACTATAAATCATAATTTGAGTATATTATCTATTTTTCTATAATTCAATCCCAAGAGGAGTACCTCTGGAGGGAGTGGTCATCAATTAATGGTCATTATTTTTTTTTCTATTCAATATTGTATTTGTTGGTGCATTTCTTATGATTTATTTTACATCTGTAGTGCCATGATTAGATATATTGAATCAGTTTTTATTTTCATCATAAACTAAGAAAACATAATTGGCAAAAAATGTTTAAAAAATGACCGTACATTTTTTACATGTATAGGTTAAAGAAATAACATAATGTATTTGGAAATGGCATATTAATCAATAAACAATTTGTCACATGGGATGTAATGTGTTATGGTTTGGATTACGTGAAATTCACATTTATATTTATGAGTTATATGGTAAATTATATATAATAAATGTAAATCAATCTAATTCAACCATTTAAAGTTATTTAAAAACATAAATGAATATGAAATTAATAATTTTAGGAACTTTAAAATGAAATTTCCACCGTTCATGTGAAATATGAGACCATGACCATTACCTTACTATAGTAGTGGAAAATATTCCATGCTTTTATGATCCTTCTATGTCATTTCCTACTCATGATGACCATTCTTTAGGATTAGGTTGATTCTTATGATATGATATAGATATTAATTAATTCGAAAATTTATTTATCACTTTCATTATATATTTTTCCTATTATATATAAATCATTAATTGTTAATGCTCTTAATAATTTTATAGATATTATATCCTGATGTACTCATGTTTTATAAGAATATAATCGAAATGTGAACACTCTAGAGGTTGTGGTCCATGTTCTACATCGAGTACCTTCTATTTTTTCCACCAGAGAAATCCCTTTTGATCATTCATTCAGCACAAATTCTCAATTATATGACTATTTTATTTTGATTATCTAGATTATTCAGGTTTTTCTATGACCTTCTCCAAATATGGTTGAGTATATTGGGGACATTATACAATATAATGCTCCAACTTTCTATGGGGATGTAGGACCTCAAGCTATGGAGTCAGGGATTGATGCTCTCATGATGATCTACTATTATTTTGAGAATCCTCTAGAATAGAGGGTCAGGCTTGAAACATACATGTAGTGTGACTCTTCCAAGTGTTTGTGGGACATCATCTCTCAGGATGAGTATTCGGGACATGTTCAGGGTGTACTTCTAGATGGATTTCTTTGTTTACTCTATTACACTGATATATAGGGAGAACCACACTAGGTAGTTAATGAATCATTGTTGTGGAACTATGATGGTGGTATTTTATTTAGCTCACTTCATTGAGCACCTGTGTTTCGATCCGTCTCTAACTGGTGACATGTTTAAAATTTATATGAGATTCTAGGATAGGATTTTGTATTCTATTTGGACATAGGTGAATGTATTATTGATTTTTTTCATTAAAAAAATTGTGAACTATGGCTGTATGACAAAAGAGAAGAATATACATAATGTGAATATGATCTTGGGTAGTTTAGTCTCGAGACCTGGAGATGATCCATTGGAAAACATGAATCTCTATTTAGAGGGTGTTTGTTCTGGTAGTTCTAGCCACATGAAATGCAACGATTGTCATGTGATGTGTCATCCGTTGGGATACCCATTCCAAAAAAATCCCTAGAGAACGACCATCCCAATCGAGTTCCAAAATTTTGGAATGCTGTTTCACACACAACACTATTGTCGGTCTATTCCTATAACTCCTAGTGATAGGGGAACCATACTAAAACCTCTATCTATTACTAGATCTATTACTAAATTATAGGATGAGTGTATACCCTTTACTGGATGATCACTCCTAGTTGTAATGGTTTTGGTCGAGGAAGTCATTGCTCATATCATTAGCGACAAAATAGTTGACCGACCCAGGTTATTCAGATAGAATTAGAGTGACACAGATAAATAAATATCTATGTAGTACAACAATTAAAAGAGGATTAGAGTTATGGTCCATTTTATTGTTATAGGTAAAATTCTATAAGCCTCTACGTTAGTTTATTCAATTATTGGTACTTGTGAATCATGTTGTCAAATATCTCATGTGGTTTATGAAGGAGGTTAAATGCAATTGGGTACATAATTGGTGTTATATCTCATGAAAATCCTTAGGGGTTAGATCATAGGTCATATGCTAGTATTTGAATAAATCCTTAGGATATGAGGGAAATTTTTCTTACGTAGTTTCTTCTTCATCAGGATGATTGTCTACAACCCAATTCTCAATCTGGAATAAATTTTCCCATACTTCGTTCATGTGGATTTCTATCACTAGAGGGTTTAACAATCATGACCGATGGAAATTATGTATATACATAAGGGAAAATGTGATATCAATACATTTTGAGTAGGAACGAGTCATACTGGAATAAGTGGAGTAACATCTCAAAAGGAGATTCTACTTATGAACAATATGCCAATATATATTGTAGAATTTCTTATTGTTTAGGATCATCAAGAAGATGTCTCTCATATAGATTTCTCCTGCTTATATCCTAAGAGGGAGTTCCATTTCATCATCAATAATTTTCTTATTATAGCACCTATGTCCTTTCCTCTGTATAGGATGGCACCTACGGATCTCAAGGAACTCTAAAATTATCTTGATGATCATGAGGTAAAAGGTTTAGTATGACATAGAACAACACCACTTGGATCACCGATCCTTTTCTCCATGAAGGTCGGTGGTACCCTTATATTTTTCTTGGATTATTGTAGGTTATCCATTCTTACAGTGATGAACTAATATCCACTACTATTTATAGTCGATGTATTTGAATAGTAATATGGAGAAGGGTTTTTTTGCATGATTGATTTTTTGTCAGCATGTCATCTGGTTCATGTGATAGTATCTAACAGACCATGTAAAAGGTAAAACATCTATGAATATTTAGTAATATTGGTAGATTTGAAGAATGTGTTGATAGTATATATGGAATTGATAATTATGGGTTTCCACTATTATCTTGATTGCATTTTGGTGGTTTTAATAAATGGCATCATACAATATTTGATGACCAAACAAAACCATGTAACCTATCTTGGGATCATGTTATGTACATGAATACTGAACAATCTATATATGAAGATCATCAGATGAAACTATTGTATTAGAAAGGTTCAATTAATTTTTCATATGATATCATAGGTAAGAATATCTATTGACCATCAAAGTTTAGTGATGTGGGTTTTCTAAAAAATCAGATTAATGTGTTTGATATACATAGATTTAATGTTTATATGGCTATTACAAATGTTTCATATGGAATTTCTCATTATCGGAAACACATCTTATGATCTTGACCAATAAGGGTGTGAAATTAAACTACACTACATTTATGAAACTACATTTCTTGATTTAATGAGAATAGAGACTTTATCAGTAATATTTAATTTAACTAATCCAGAGATAGGATATAAGATTTATTAGGATGATTCAATGATCTATCTTGGAGAATTCATGATATAGTGTTATCGGGTTGTAGCATACGGTTCTCGCCAGCTTTGAACACATGGTTTGAATTACCCTATGACTGTCGTTGAGTAAGCGGTCATGGTTCATCATATATGATGTTGAGGGAACTAGATATTGGGTGAGTTATTCATCAGTTAAAAAGAGCACAAAAGTATAAAATACATCCCTGAATAGCGAAACATGAATATAAGAAAGTGTAGGTGGGTTGAATACCTATAATAATTTGACTTTGATCATTATTATGTAATTTTAAGGGGAAAAATATTTGATGGATCCTTGAACTTTAATACTTAGACGCATTCCATCGTGGAGGAACACAGTGTGTTTTAGATTATGTCTTTTTTTTAGTTGCACATGGAGGTATAGAAATAGTGACCACTGACCATTTTAGTAGCTCTATAAGGGACATACTCCCAACTATAGTGGGACTGTTTGAGTAAACTTTTATATTTTGTATTCCATTTCCTGAGACAAACCATTTTGGGGGAGAAACCACTACATAGTTATGTTTTTTATGATAATACTATCAATCTCTTCCATGGGCGTTTTCTGGGGGAATCTCATGCCTCAGTTTGTGTCCTTCATCCGGGTAATACTAAATTCTACTGATACAACAATAATAATTTTCAACTTTCTTGTAAGAAGATGTTGATTGTAGGTTTCATCCCTTATGGAACCACTTTTTATATAGTAATGAAAATAACCACTTAACCTCTAGACTTTTAAATTAGCCACCTATTCTTGAGTTGAAATGGTATGATGTCACCAGGGATTTAATTATAGACTAGTGTAGTTATCCTCTAGTTAGTGATGCATTATTGGATATTATCTACATGTTAACCAAGGATTCTCACTTATTACATATCTCAGAAAAAATTTCTTCTGTAAATAATCGATGGATTTATATATGGTCTATATTCCACCTTCATGGTGTGCCTCATTTAATCATTATATAACAATATTATACTTTTACATCAATGTTGAAAAAAGGATTGACAAAAGAACTAGTTTCACAGGTGATCATGATTACTTCATATCAAACTCAGATCGATGGTCAGTGCTACATGACCATAAATGTTTTTTAGGATTTTATTTGGGCATGAGTCCATGTTTTTTAGGTTCCTGGGAGAATAATTTACCTATTCATTAGCATTCCCATAATAATAGTGTTTAGGTTTCATTTTACAAGTATATGTAAGAGTACCCTTACATTAGTTCAATACATTCACCACTATATTGTTTAGAAGAAGATGATGTAGCTCTTTTAGATCTTCATCTTATTTATGAGTGTTCAGTGCATATCCAACTATCTTTTTAAAATATTGCTATAACATAGACTAGGAAGTAGTCATACACCAGGCATCATTGTAGACTGTTGGAGTTTGATGTGGGACATTTTTTTCTTATGTGTAACAAGTATTTTGGTCATATAAAAATTTAGATGTAGGGAATGTAATTTTATAATTATGCCATACATTTCGAGATATTGTAAATAGTCAAGTCAGTATCTTATCAGTTGATGTTACCTAAAAGGTATAATTCCATACACGATGTATTCCATTTATGAAATCCTCGATGATATTATCCATTCCATTATCATTATGTTGAACATATTGATATTGATATTTAGGATGACGTGTCCTTCAAAGAGAATCTTCTAAACATCATGAATTAAAGTATGAAGTCTCTTTGTGGTAGGTTACGTCCTCGAGCTTAGGTGACATAGAAACAGAGTAGTATTCAAGATGAGACTTGGTAGTTGAAGAAAAAGGTAAATGATTAGTGTCCATAACATTTATTAGAGGACTTCATACCACACTCAAAAGGGAAACATGGGGATATGTTATCTAAAGGAGGGCTGTTAGTAACATCATAGTTTTCTAAAAGGTATGGGCGATTAGTTTTTATTTTTAATTCTTTTTTTCTCTATATATAATGATGCCTATGGAAGTTATGGGGGTTTGAGGAAGTTCTATGATTCTTCACAGCATGAATCCATAATGTTCTAAAATGCCAATAGGGCCATAAATTTTGTAGAAATAATGCCACTCAACTCACACGTTTTCTCTAATAGTGATTTTTGAGGTAATGGGTTGTTGGTGTATTCCAAATTTATCATCCACCATGTGACCATAGGTGATCATCTATACGGTATTTTTGTTCTCTTAGGAAAAGTCAATTTATACACATGGTACACAGTTCAACTAAAATTGTACAAACTCTATCCCATACCTATATGGGGTATCATACATTTCTCATTAATGGGTGATTTTAAATTCGCCATCAATTCTCCCATTATAATCTAACAATATTTTAATCCTCTCCCAGGAAATGTAACATTAATTCCTCCTCTTTATTTGATATGGGAAATGTCCCACAACTAGTCTCATAATCTATCATTTCTAGATCCTTTTAAACAATATTTCTAAAATATATTATCTTATATTATTAATTTAATTCTTCCATACACATATAAAATCTAATTATGTGTGAAATCCTTTTCCTTCATTCCATGGTGTTATAGTTTTTCTAATATATCATAGAATTATGTTTATTTCATGGGACGATAACATATGAGGAGAGTGTTACAACAATGAGTTAGGTGTTCTATCTATTTTATTTCTTTTTATTTCTTTTCAATGGGTAACCCATTTTAACATGCACTAGACCCTTCTACGACGCCAAATATGTGATTAATAAATAACTCTAATTAGATTCTCATATAATTTTGACCGATGCTACAACAAAAACCATCCACAGGTTTCAATACTTGACATTTGACACCCGTTTTTATATTCACACCAATAATGGCCTATTTAACCATTCCTTGAGCTGTGAACCACCATTAATGTGTATTGAGGATATTTGACTAATGTCTTAAATTTATAAATTTATTTTTGATGAATTGTAATTCATGATATAGGCAATGTAGGGAAATTCCATATACATAATTTTTATTGACTAGTCCTAGTGATTTATTCTTTGTTTCATTTACTATTATTTTCCATGTGTGAATTCTTTTTAACCTTATTTCTTAAGAATTAAAATTATTCCATGTCATGTGCCTTATAATTTGAGCTTAATTATTTATTCCTTGTTCCCATTAACATAATCCTTCAATATTTTTATTGAATAAAATTATTTGGATATCATTCTTATCTAATTTTACATCAAATTTAATGATGGTCACATGTGATATTGGTTTCTTTCCATGACCTTATTATGGGCCAAGAGTGAACATGAGTCCTAACATATGGATTTCATGGATGGGATTTCCATGATTCAATTACATCAACTTGACAAGATGGGGGTGACCCATGCCATTCTGTGGATGGGATCCCATGTAGTATTACATATACTATTGTGTGACACTAGTACAATATGTGAGAAACTGTGTATGGGATCGTCGTTAGTGCGGATTCATGATGCATCATGTGCTACATGTTCTTTACATGAGATACCTATCATGGAATCAGAGTTTACCATTCCATGAGTGATATTTGTGATTCCATTACTAGTTTCCTTGGATGGACATGGTGGAATTGGTAATATCAAAGGCTCATTAAACAACCAATGTGATTTAATAGGGATCACCATGGATGGTCTCAAGATTCCAGAATGGATTTCACATATTTATTTTTTGATTATATGTTATTACTCGTGCGTAAATTATGATCATTGTTGAATGTTATTATTTGGGAAAAACCACAAGTGTAAATCACATGATTTGTGTCATTCTTCACTTGTTATTTAACATTTAATGACCCATAAAAATAAATTTTTACTTATACAAGATTCCTTAAATTAGTAATCAAGATTAGTATGATGTTTTTTTAATCATTCATGAATTTATTGAGGAAACCAGTCGAGATATTATTATTTATTTATCTATATATATTTCATCGTGTAGATTTAATGAAGAAATTTCCATTTTTGTCACATGAAATGGATTTCCATAGACCCCTTTTGTAGTAGATTATTGGGATAATATCACACACCTGACATGGTCAAAACATGACACAAAATAATACTTCATGATATCAGTTATTGATACACATAATAATCAAAAATATGATGTTAATCTTATATTGTTAGGATAGAGTATGTTGTAGAAAACCGAGCTTATGCTCGAGATTCTTGTTGTATTAGTTTTTTTATTTCGTGAAATATTTTACCATGTGGGATATGTATGTATCTCATATTACCAATGTACAGTTATTTTTAAAAATAATTATGATAATCATTATTTGTATATAATAATTATTCAGCATCCACTAGTTAATTTTTAGATGGAATCATTATTTATTTATTTATTTCTTATTTTATCTCTATGGGATACCAATTCCACTATGATGTGTTACTAGTATAGTAATATAGTGTATACATCAAAAATTTATTATATATATATTTATATTGATCTTAATCTGACCTATGAGTGAATAGTCTCATCATGCACACACCATATGCCCTTGTTTCTGGTCAATAGCCACTAGCATTCTAGAATGCACACATAAGGTCATGTGGCTGCCATTAGGGGATAATATTTTGTGGAAACCAAGGATGGAATATAAACTAACTACAATGGTTATTCTTTGAGTGACTATCATATTAATAGTTGAATATATAATTTAACCATCACTACTACACATGAAACAACTATTATTGTTTTACTATTAATAACTATCACCATTACAGAATAAATAATCATCATCGATATACATGGAATTACAATCAAATAATATTCACATAATATTGTATAAGAATCATCTTTAGTTAACTCCATCACATTTCGTAATTCATTGGAGACCATAAATAGGTCTCACCATTTATATTATCTATATCGGGAATATCCTTAAGCTATAATAGAGATCAACCACTCATATAAGCTATAGATAGATATTTGTTTGGCCATATCTAATTATTATGTCTCCTATTTGGAATGAAAATATTTTTATTGGTTATTTCTTCACGAAACCATATTAATACTCTTTTAATCCTATATTGATAACATTTAAGGATATACAAATAACTATATCTTTTACAAACCATGTTTCATATCAAAAAAAATGAAAAAGGGATTTATGGTTTTCATTTTGGTAAAACATAAAATATTTGAAATGAACCCAACCCTCAAAAATTAGTATGGTGGTGGGAAAAACAATGGACATCATATAAGTTAAAATATATCATTATATATTGTATTGTGTAATGGGGTAAAAATAATAAGTAAAAAAAATTACATTTGAAATGAATTGTTTGAAATTATTATGTTCTTAAATTGTTTTAGAAATTTTTATATCCCATATAAAATAATCAATAAAATTTTAATAAATTTAAACAGATGAAAATGATTAAAAATGGAAATATTAAAAAAATTTAATAGAATATCCCTTACCTATAGTCTCAATTTTCACATGTGTTCCATATTTTCCAAAAAAATAATATTATATAAATTATTGAACTACATGAGAACCTATTCTATTTTTTCCTTAAATCTATGTTATTATAATTTATTATACAACAACATAATTATTTATTTAAACATTATATGTTTTGATTATATTAATATAATATGTCCAAACTGGATTCCATATGTTGACTATCGTAAAAGTGGTCATTATTAAGTCATATCCAAAATAATTATAATAAAAGTATATTAATTTAAAAAAAATTAATAACAAACATAATTATTTTATGAGAAACGTGTATGTTAGAAAAATATAGACAATAGGTCCAATGTGGGAATGAATAATGATTCCATTTTATACTGATCAGTATATAAATAATGTATGTAAAAATACATAATTATATAATCATCGTGAAATCATAAATGTCATATATTTTATTAACATTCATTTATATTTATCATCCATGTGATGTGATGATGAAAAATCACAACACGTCAGGAAGGTGGTAGTTCACATGCGCGAACCAACAGTGCATTAATTATTTAGATAATTGAAAATTAAGAAAATATAAAATATTTTATCATTATAGGATGATAAACTTGTCATTTGTATCAAATACATTCCAAAATTCCCTTTTTTAAAATTGATGTGAGAGAAAAACACATAAAGTTTTTTTATATCAGTCCGCGAAGTGGTAGTCCACCATACACATAAATGATGAAATGCATTAAAAAATGTTGGAATTTATATATATATATATATATATATATTTATATATAATAAATCATAATAAGTTGCCAAAATTTTTTGTATTCTTGTTTAGTTTTATACTCATTGTTTATACTATTATACATATGGGGATTATGGGATAACACTTAATCATTCAGTAAAATGCTAAACATCTTCCGGAATCATTATCCTTTGATTTACAGATTAGGGCCACTATTATTGGTATAATTCACAAAATAAATATTATATAAATACGTTTGGGAAGAAAGTTTTTTGTTGATATTGTATTTATTAAAAAAAAATTGTTTATGTGTGATGTAAATATAATAAATGATTCCCTTTTATAAGGGAGGGGAAGGGTAGTTTTTTAATATCTTAATTGTTTAAAATAATGAAAATAAATTTGGATATCTAAGTGTATCCAAAATGAGAATATTCTAATATAAGAAGATTTTGAGCCAAATTTTAATCATCAAATAATATCCATACATTTTTCTTCCAAATATTATTTTTATGGTTTGGATTAATGAATTTGTTAACCTGTTTGACAATTACGGTGAAAAAAAATTGTTGATGATATTAAGGGTTAATGTATTGTTTTTAAATTGAAAAAATTGAATATAAATATAGAATAATGGATATTTAAATTAATTTAATAATCACCTTTATAAGTATAGTATTTTTAGGAAATTAATATCTTTTAAAAAATTATTATTTTTAAAAAATTTCATGTTATGAGTTATCAAACTATTCATTTAATTTGAATATAAAAATATCATCAAGAAAATTTAAATTTTATTAAAACATTATTATATCCCTAAAATGTTATTTTTATCAATTAATTTAATTTTTCAATATAAATAATATATTAATACATTTATTGTAAAATATATTTTCTCTATTAATTAAATAATTAATGTGTTAATGACGTTTAGGAATTTAATATAATCATTTGTTAAAAATAAATTTTAAATAAATTACCATAATTTTGGAGAATTTGTTATATTTATAATTAAATTTTAACAATAATTGGAACCTCCTTTTTCCTAAATTTAAAAATAACATATTTATTACACAGAGGAGAATGATATTTTTACTTTTAATTATATAAAATACATTAATAGTGTTAAAACATAAAATTAGAAATAGTTAATATAAAATAATCTTGGATTAGTATGGACAATATTGAGTCATAAAATAAAATAATGAAATATTTAGTAAAATTTTATATCCTTAAAATATTATTTTTAATAATAATTAGATTATTAAACATTTACATGGTTTCATAATTTAAAAGGGTTACAATTTCAATTGAGAGGAATAGTATACTATTAAAAAATGAACTCCAGATTCCAAATATAGAATCAACATACTATAAAAAAATTATATAAAATTATCAATATTTATTCTAAATTTAATCCCATAAAAGTTATAAATATTGGTTTCTCTTAAAAATGAAAATTTTATGTATAAAATGATTATAGATTTTATTCTATAACATAATTCCTTACAAAAAAAATTGTATTATTTAATGAAACTAATTTTTTTAATGTAATAAAAAAATAATTTGACATTATAAATAATCTAAAATAGATTAAAATATACATATATGGTTCTTGGGGGGAAAATACATTAAAAATTTACACCATACACATAGGCTAGAAAGGCAGGTCGTAGGCCATAGAGAAAACCAACCCATAATTCCTTATTTATTCAGTACATGGCTCAAAATCCCAATGTGAATGATTCCTATCACATGGCACACATACCCATATACTGGACTGAAGGAATAATTCTTTGTAATGTCTGCATCATACTAACTGTGTTATCATGTCGTTGTCATGCATTTTTCACTGCATGCCTACATCACAACTGCATCACCAACAGCCAGTGTAAAATTGTTCCCACCTGGATTAGAACCTTATTCTGATGCTGGATTACATGGATCCTTTACCACTTATCAAATACCCCGTCTATAATAACATATAATTTTCAATAAAAATAAATATATGACATTATTCAATAAAAATTATATATTTTTTCATATTTTTCAATATATAAAAATAGGATAATGTTGGTATAAAAATTTCAATAATTACTTATTTTTTTATCAAACAAGTTTTCTAAAATTTGATGAATTTATTAATAGTATTTCAACATGGGAAGAAAAAAAATTTCAGGAAAAATAATTTTTTCAATATAACATTATAAAATGTTCATTTATTATGAACAACTAATTAATAAAAATATTTATTTATTAATACACACTCATATATATATAAAAGTATTTATATTAGTATAATTTAATCCTATTCATGTTGTCTAATTCAACAACTAGTTTTTAGTAGTCATATTTATATACTAATGTTTCACGATTAATTTAATATCCTTGGTGTGTGTCATACACATTATCCAACAAAATATATATATTATAAATTTTTTTTTTATTATATTACATATCTCTCATCAGGTCATTCAATATATTATACATTAATTTATTGTAAAACACCACATTCTATTTGTGACTTCCTTCGAATAAATATGTCCTGGTTAATTCTTTTACTATTTTGATGTCATTTATTATAATATATTCAAATGAAAAATATAAATTGGATCTTAATTCCTTTATAATGAATGGAATTCTCCCATAAAATAATTGATCAATCAATTTGAATTTATTACAGAAATAACACACAACATGATTTATCTCCCAAGTAATGTTTACAATATATATCAAAACATTCAATCCTTCATTTTTCATCGAATAAATGAATTAATATTCCAGTATTTCTATTTGGTCAAGATAAAATAGTTTGTCTATGAAAATATCCTAAACAAAACTCTACTATATACTCAATATCTTCTTTGATACATTATATTAATAGATCAATGGCCACCATAGATCATTATATCATGTTAGATAATAATATACATATCATTAAATAATATCATTGACTACATATTAATGGTAGAAATATAGTTTTTGGATAATAACATTTTATTAGATACTAATTCATATGTGTCTCATGGCATGACTGTGATTTTTTACTATTGAGGTTTTCCAATAATATATTATAATGAAGTGGATAAGTATTTTAGCATCTATGGAAAGATTTATTAATTATTAAATGATTCATATACCATAATACTATTTTAATTCTATCAGTTCCAATAGAAATAATAACGACATTATCATGATCATGTTAAAAAAAGTATTGGATCCCTTCTAAACACACTTATATCCCAAATTATATAATAATATTAAGAATATTAAATAATAATTTTTTATATACATAAAATAAAATCAAGATGATATTAATTGATGAATTAAGGGATTATCATAATGTTCATTCGTTAATTTACTATTTTCTATAAGATCATGTTCTTATAGAAAATCCAAAATTATATTCGGTACACCACATAAAAATAGTTACAATTGTAACTAATAGTATGTGGTTATTTTATTAAATTTATGTGATATTAGTGATTTAAACTCAAATAAGATTGAATAGTTTAGTTTTATTTGGAGAATATATATTCATAAATTTTTCACAATATATTTAGAGACACGAAATACAAGGTCAAATTCAATTTGGAACATTAAGAACTATTTTATTATATTAGAAAAATAATTCATTTCAAAACTCGTCATACAATTGGGATACAATGTCAGGAAAAACCATTATATTATATGGTCAATTTGGGAAAACATACATCAAAAGTGAAAATAGAATAAATAATGAAAAAAATTATGCTTGAGATAAAAAATAATATAATATTCCATATATTTATTATCTTATTGCTTAGTATACCCAGGTGTGAGAGAAAAATAGTAAAATAGATATAAAAATTTGTTTCCAAATGAAAAAACTCATAAGATTTGACAGCAAACCTGTTTTAGTAAGGCCCTATGTGACAACCTCATAAATTTTAAGGAATATTTTAAATACACATGATCATTTTTTCCATTAAATATACTACTAAAAAATCATGATATATCTTTTTAGGACCCACTAATTATTAAATAATTTCATTAAATTCATTATATTATATGTGAATTAGGTAATACAGTTCATTGTTGATATTGAATTATTTTTAATATTTTCATTAAAAGAATATTGTTTTAATTAAAATTATATATATATTTTTATAAATTTTAAAAAAAATATGTTCAAAATAATATATAATAATAATTTTTTTATAGTGTTATAATATATTAAAAGGATCATAATAAACATTAATGCAATTTAAAATAAATAAAAAACATCTTTATAATTTCATGGAAGATAATCTAAGAAGATAAAAATAAATATACATTCCATTGGTAGCTTTTATAATAATATAAATTTCATATAATATAGTTGGTATAATTTTATTATATAAACAATTGAATCATATATTTAATAAATGATAATTAAATATGTATTTTTATTGTAAATAATGAAAATGTGAAATTTTTTTACAATAAAAAACTATGTGTAACATTTAATAAGCATCTAAAATTTGAAATTATAAAATGTGGATAATAAAAATTTATTGAAATTTATTGTACTTATGATAATATAAAAAAATACATATACATAGATTTTGAAATATTAATAACATAAATGGATAAATTATATAGATATGGATATAAAATAAATATACTTTTAAGTGATGATTTTAATGATGGTTGCTTTTTCTAATAAAAAATAGTTTTTTTAAATTTATGATCAAATGTGGAAAATGATATGAAGATATCAAAACAGTAATAATAATCAAATGAGAAAAAAATTAATCTTTTTAAAATTGATGTATCATTAAATTAATCTAACAATTTTTTAAATATAAATAGACCTGAAAATTTATTATATGAGAAAAAAACTAATAAATAACAATTTTACTTTTTTAGATATGTTATAATCTCTAATATAATATATTTTGACTAACAATAAACCTATATAATGAACATAAATTTATTTATATTTCAATAGAACATTAACTTATTAATTATAAATACCAATTTATAAATAAATATTAATTAAAATTAACTATTGGATGTTATGTTTTCTTTTTCCCATCAAAATATATATATTTTCCTTTAGGTTCACAAGACATGGTCCTAGTATATTTTCCACTAAAATATAAATAATTTCTATGGTGTCATGTATTTTAATGTCATAATTATACATTTCAGAATGTGATGATAAATAAAATATGATTTCTAAGGGGAAAATAGTTTATTGGTACATGTGGGGGAAATTTTAGATTTTTAAGGATATTAGGGAACTGGAATAAACATTAGTATAATGTTTCAAAATAATAATAAATTCATAGAAACAAATATTATTCATTAAATAAATATTAGCAACTTTTAATATCATGTGGTAATATAAATTACATATTTCATTATTGTAAGAGTAAGTACACATGTACACATGAAACAACATTCAATTTTCCATCAGATTTAAATGATAGGGGTAATGGATTGTCCGTTATCATAATAAAGTTATATTTCACTAAAAATATTTTTGTTATTTTTTAAATATGTTATATAATTCAAGGAGTATATTAAATTAGAAGTAAATTTGATTTGTTATGTTTAATATTATTACCTTATCCTTTGCTATCCTCCTTTTGATATATCATTAATGCATTATATGATAGCCATTTGGTGATTCCTAAACCATCAGGTCAGAGATAGCGATATTGAAAATGAATTGTTAAATATTTTTGTTGATATGAGTATCTCATAGTTTGTATATAAGTGATGAAATTAGGGGATCCTTTTATTATTGAATGATGTGACACAATTGTAAATAATCATACCATTCAAATAGTATAAATTCATTTCAAATGAATATTAAACCATTTATACACAGTTTGTATGATTGTGTAATGGGGGGTCAAAATAAAATAATTCAATCAAATTTAAGAGATTATTTTAATTTTATTATGACATGTTCTCATAGAATTGACCATTTTACTATGTGATCCCTATTTTGTTGAATAATTTTAACTATGGTACACAGAAAACACGAGAATGTAATTAAATAATCCATATTAAATAATTTTTATATTCTTCAAAATATGTATTTAAATTTATACGATTTAATTTCTAAAGGGGATAAAAAATTAGACATTAAAGTAAATGTATAACTGAATTTTCCAATTAGATTACAATTTTATGGTAAATTATTAAAAATAGATATTTTATTAAAATAACCTATCTCTTATATTCTAAATTATAAAAAATATGTTTCCAAATTCAATTTATATTTTTATCATCCTTGATTTACTATGTAAATATTTATAGAATAAACTATATTTATAGTCTTATAATACATCCTCAAATCGTACGGATTTCATTAAATGAAGGTATTTTTACTGATATATTTCTACATAATTACTGAAAAAAATTATTACCTAGATAATCTAAATTGTTCAATTGAAGATGAATTTGAGCATATAAAAATATCAATGATATCAAATATAGGAAATAAAAATTACAAAAATAATAAATTTTATAAATAAAAATAAACAAAACCTATTTCTATTATGATGAAAAATGAATTAGTTGTTTAAGGGAAAATAGTTTTCATATGTAGGGTTTACCACCTATTGTATAGTCTTGGGTATTTCAAACATATTATTGGTATGTCTAAAAATTAAAAAATTGTATAAAAATTGTATAAAATAATAATAATAATAACATGTAACATTCATAATGGAAATTTTTTAATAAAAAAATATTATTAAATGAACCTTTCAATAAATTAATATTCTATTGATAATTGAAAATTCTAAGACCTTGTTTTAGTAGTTATATATATATATATTATATTTCGATTATAAAATAATTTAATTTATCCCAAATATATTTTACAATTTATTTTATAGAATATGGTCATAAAATCATTATTTATTAACCCTACATTATAATGATGAAACATATGATTTGTATTGATTTTCACAAAAAAAATAAAACATTTTTAAAATAATAAATGATATATATTCATGGAAACTGATCTTGATTTTCAAAATTTCATCTCTATTTCGTCTACCCGTGTATAAAAACAATAAAATTAATTTTTAAAATTTTTAAAAAGTACCAAAAACATAGGAACATACATAAAAAGTAGAATCATGTTAGTAAGTGAAAAAATGAAAACCAATATAAACCATTTCTAAAAAATCTACATTTATAAAAGTAAATTTTCTCCACAGACAATCAAAAAAATTATAATTCCTTTTAAAATTAATTTATTTCCATGAAAAATAATTTGATTGAAAAACAATTCGTGTAGATTCCATGAATCCTCAGCAAATAATACAAATACTAATCCTATAAAATTTGGAGTAACCATTCGACTGACATTCAATATAATTAAATGATGAATATAGCCAATACCGACTAGATTTGTGACTTATTTGGGAACATTGATCATATAATCTAAAATGGTCACACACTGCGCTATTTTGATGCACAAAATATAATTATTATCAATTTCACTTATTTTATATAATGGGGCCCAACAATTCAAAAAAATTTAAAAAGACCATATTAAGAAAAAAATTCTCTTGTACTGTATCATCATAAAACCCCTAAAGCACTATTCAAATATCCTCTGAAAAATACATCTTATATATCATAATATCATTGATTCATCAATTGTTTAATAAAAATCCATCATTTTCAATAAAAAATCAAAAATGGAAAATAAATTTCTATTTAGGAAAAACATGAAATCACTTGAAGTAATCCAAATATATAATTAATCATTCATAAACTCGAATTTATGTCTTCATTATATACTTATTAAAATAGAAATATTCATCTAAAGAATTTATAAATTAAGTAAAAAATATGTCAACATATAATGTTTTCTAAAAAAAATTAAATATAGAAATTATTTTGATTATAAATAATTAATTTAGAAAATAATATAATTTTAAATACATGGAGATGGATTTAAAATATAGTTTTAATGAGAACACTTAATGTTTAATTTATTAAAAAAAATATCATTTCCAACATAAAAAACATTTGATTCATATGTTACATTAAATAATAATATTAATGATATATTGAAATATATTTGGCATTGTGGAATTCATGATATAAAATTTCAATGTGTATATATCAATCATATAAAATAATATATTTTAATAACATCAAAATAGTCCTCAATGAAATTAAAATGAAGATAAATTTCATTACAATGTGTCTTACTTGTCTTGTATATCAATTATATTCCTAAATTATCATTATATGTTAATTAAATAAATTCATAAGAATAAATTTCATGTTTACTAAATCTGTTTATATCACATTTTCCAATTTCATATATTCTTATAAAATATATTAGGTTTACATTGGTTGTCTTCAAATTATATGACTTATGCTTCAAGAATGAGCATAGTAGATTGATTATGACCCCCATGAGTCCATTATTTAAAAATATCCACAATTATAATGAATTTTTAATTATATTCTTTTTCAAAATTATATATTTATTAACCCATATTAAATATCTTTATTAAAAATTTATTAATTTATAATCTTGGAGATGGTATCCCATACATATGTGTGACTATCATTTCTAAATTTTAATGATCATTGTCGAAAATACATAAATATTATTATATATATATTCATCATGATAATAATATAATAAATACGTTATTATTTCTATAAAAATTATTATATATATTTCATTTGTTTTTGTGATGGAAAATAATCACATCCTTTTTGGTAGGTGGAATTCTACACGTACGAATAGATGATATAAACATTTTTTATTGTCTAGAAAGTTCAGAAATTAAATGATATACTATCCATTCAAATTATAAAATAATTAATAGCATAAGTATGTCACATATATCACATATATTCATTAACATTATCAATAATAATATTCATTCATATCATTACTGAAAAATCCATCTTATCACTTTGTGAGGAAGTAATCCTCCATACACAAGAGTGATGTTATCATATCCCCTGAAAAAAATTAAGAATTAATACGTGATATAATATTTTCATAAGAATAATTATGTTTTATATTTAATATATATATATATATATACTTTAAACATATTTTTTTAACAATTCATGTGTGGGGTTGATGAAAAACAAATCATTTTGGTTTTTGAGGAAGTAGTCCACCATACATATTAATGATGATTTTGTATCCCATTTGATGGATGAGGATTTGGATTTAGTTTATTCAATTTAAAAAATAAAATATCTGAATATTATATATACTTTTGTTATTATATCATCATTATTTATAAATATTTGAAGGATTAAGAACAAAATAATAGAAAAATACTGTGTTATTCTTGATATTTTCTTTTTGTAGAACCTCCCTTGGTTTGCACAAAAAAAATTCGTTTGTTAGAATTATTATAAAACCAAAGGAGCATGGACATAAGAATGGAATGAATGATGATATTTTGTTATTTATTAAATGACAATGATGTATATAAATGTGCAAACATGGTAGGAATTTCAGTTACCTAATATAAGTGTGGTGATTGGATCACATGTTCATTTTAAAAGAAAAAGGTGTATAATCATTTTTCAAAAGTCACAGGGCTCCAAAATGGACATATACAGAGATTCATTAACATATGGGTTATGTATTGATTGAAAATATCATTTACCAATATTTTTATTAAAATTTAACTTTTAGTATTTGTGTTATACAACCAGTTAAATACATTTTTACCTTATGTGTGGATACTTTTTTAATACTTATTATTATTCATTATGACAAAAAATTAAGAGGAAAATATTAGATAATATAAATTATTTAGATTCGAAATGTGGAATTCATTTTATTAAATTTAGTTAACCAATGTGGAAATATTTAATTTAGAATTAAACAATCACATGTGATTAAAATGTGGTTTTCAGTAAATGAATTTTTCATGAACCCCATTTTATTATATTGACAATACGAATATTTGAGATACTTTTATGATTCTAAATTTATATTTATATATGAATAATTTTTAAATATAATATAAATAACTCATAAATAGTGATTTTTTAGGTTTCTAAAATGGATAGGAATTATACACTTCAAATTTTTTTTTAATAAAATGTCTCATTAAAACAATATATGAACATACACGCAGAATTAAATATAATGTTGGAAAAAATGTGATTATATGGATGAACTATAGAAAATTATAATTATTGTGATTCTTATCCTATTGAAAACATATTAGATATTATAATTTACCAAATTTAATGAAAATGATTGACATAATTAAAAACATCGCTTTGTTATAAGTAATTGAATAATATATATTTTCTGAAAAGAAATTATCTTTTACACTATAAAATGTCTGATATGAATATTTACGAAATTATATTTATTTTCTAAAAAATTAGCTTCTATCGTTTATTAAATAAACATTAAAATAACATAATGTATAAATTATTTTCAATTATATAAATTTTTATTTATATTTAAAAATTACATAATATTTTTAATGTAATATTAAAATATATTTCCTAATAATAATGAAAATGATTTATATTATCAGTAAAAAAATTTAAAATTCATCCTCAATTTTTTATATTTGTTCCTCGAAAATTTATTTACATACAAAACAAATGGGGATATATTTACATTATATAATTTTCCATCATCCATGTTACTTCTTACACCATATTATTTTCCATCAAACAACCACCCTGTGAATAACCTTACTCCACAAAACATGTAATTTCTTGTTAATAAGATTAATAGTTAATTCCTCATGTAATGTATTTTATTCCAAATGTATTGCATCATTTCTAAAATTATGGAATGTATCTGTTATATACATTTGTAAAATTCGAACATGAAAAATATTGTTTATGTTCGATAAACTCACCCCCAAAGCCACACAATATGATGTTGATCATTATTTTTCAAAGATTTAATATGGTATAATAAACAATCGATATAAATTAACCTATTTACCAAAAGAAATAACACTCTTACATGGATATATTTTGATAATGAAATCACCAAATACATAGAAATAATTAATTTCCTTCCAGTTATTGGCATAACATTTCAGCTAGCTCTAATTTATACTCATATATTATGGAATAAACATCCTCTTTTTACGAAATTACTCTGCATAATTTTGTTCCCATAAATTTCCATCATCCTAATTAATATATTAAAGTTTTTATCAAGCACTAAATCCAATATATTTCCTCAAATTATTTCATCTGTAAACTGTAATATGAACTATTAATGAGAAAAAATAATAAAAAATAGAAAATGAGCTGACATCCCTTGTAAACAATTCTATAAGAACCAATAATTACATCCATGTTCTGAATCATATACTCATAAAAAATATTTGTTTTATGATGAGAATATATTATTAAATTTAACTAATTAATAAAATACATTAGAAGTCATATTTAGAAATTAGTTGTAAAACATGATCATGATCAATGACATTAGTGAAAAGAACCCTAGGTAACTAGACTATATAATTTATATATAATCAGGAATTATGATCTAAAAACCAAATATCTTGAATGGCGAGTAAATTTTTAGATTTAATGAGTCAATCACAAATAAAAATAATATCAACATTTCCTAGAGATGTATATGGGAATCAATCCTAAAATCTATTGTTATATTTACCATTTTACAAGGTGGAATAAAAAAGGATTGGTCAATACCTTGGTTTATTGTTCTTCTAATTTAACATGTTTTAAATTAATAATTTAGTAGTAATGTCTGAAACAACTATTTTCATACCAATTCTTAAAAATGGATCATGATTGTATTAATAAATAATAGTAATTCATGGATTCATATAACAAAGAGAATTATGATCTTCACTAAAATTCTGCGTCTTCAACTTGGAATCATAAGGCACACATACTCATGTTATCGATAAAAAAATAATCTTCATCAATATAAAAATTAAAAAAAATAATTGTATTAATGGATCATTCCATTAGCTAAAAAATATGATCATCTATTAGAGTATTCATAAATATTTCTCATATATATTTTTGTAGTGAGACCTATAGAAAAATAGAGGATATTTATGCATCCAAAACTTCTAGGTCAAAATGAATCATACAATTTACAAAAGGAAAATGATACTAATGTTACATGGTTAATATAAAAATATTTTTATAGATAAAATATTTATATATATTCCTTTACATTATAAACTCATATTGTAACCTGAAATCATAATAATTTTATGTTCCATTTTACAACTATATTTATTATTCCATTCAATCTGTGTATGTTAATAAGTCAAAAATTTTGGACAAAATAAATATAACTATTTACACCGTATAAATTATACTTTGAAATTTTTAATGAAAAATAGAATTTAATTGAATATTAAGCGTATTAATGTTTTAATTTTGATATTTCAGTTTATATTAAGAGGAATAAAATACATCATTATTATACATCTGAATAAAAACACACACTGTCAATAAAGAATCACTAAAGATGAGAATTTAACCCATTTTAGTGGGATGAAAGAAACATTAGACATGATTCGATGCCCTATTTAATTAATTGAAATAATAATAAAATTATTTTTTCATGTTTAATAGAAATCCTTCTATGCTAACATAGTCATTGGGATAGAAAATCATGAATAATTTCAATTAATATATAAGTACTTACCTTCTAAACCATGAAAATATGAATCTATTATAAATTCTGGGTACATTAAAAATATTCATAGTCATTATTTTTATTAGGTTCAAAAGTCATAGATTCATTAGAAACATTATGACCAAGAAACAAAAACATTTTCAACTAAAATTAATAGTTACTGTATTTTCCCTATTGTTTATTCTACTATTTTGTTTGAATAATAATATTTATGTTTCTTTGATCATCCTACTGGATTAAATAACATACAAAAATAACATCCATAAACACTACCGTGATATGATTCATGAATGTTGTGAATGATGTATTCTGGAGTTATATAGGTAGAGATGATACATTAAAAATCCTAAATGGAATAATGAATACTATTAATAAATATAACTACATTGAAACTATTTCATAGGAATGACATCCCCATTCAAATTCATTTTGTGATACATTGACCTCATATTAACCTTCGAAAAATTTGAAGCATTATAGAGATGATTGGAAAAATCATATATGTGTGGAAATGGATAACTTTATTTAATTTTTATGTTATTCAATGATTTATAATCAAATAAAAGTATTATTTATATTTCAATCATTTTAGAAAACAATATATGATCACCCTATAGTGAACGGATGGATCGAATGAATCCTTTTTCCAAAAAATACAAAAATTTCTTCTTCAATAATATTATTTTTCATTATTCCATATTATAAGGTTTTATTAAATAGTATTACCATTAAGAAATATGTCTATTGTAAATTAATCCTCTTACATAGGAATAATATAGGGAAAATCATTAGTAAATACATCAATAAATTCATTCATTAATTAGAAAACACTGATATGAATTGTTTATTTATTTTCATCATCATTAGAAAAAATAAATTCACTACTATATATAATAAATTCATTAGATTATTGATATATGAAAAAACATATTAAATAACTGAATAAATCTTTTTGGGATCTAATATATTGTTTATAATGATAAATTAAAATATAATCTATAAAAAAATTTAATATCAAACTTCACTATGTGTAGTTCAATATGGATTTTTATAAATATTCTTCATAGTAATGAAAATATAATTTATATAATAAATATTGTTTTCTTCAATACATCCACCATGATATTTCAACATGAAATTATATATTTCATTTGATGGTTGATATTCTAAATTTACATTCAAATTTCCCATAAACGAATGACTGTAATGTTTTAAATTCATATCAGGTATTGGTATAATTATAATAAAAATGTATTATACATACCACCAATTAATTTGATCGAGTAACATAATCCATAATATAAAAAGAATATTTTTTCAATTCATTATTATTTGGGTCTTATTGATTCCACGCCTTGAGTGACTAATATTGGATATAAAGTAGAAAAATTGTCTCAATAATTATAAATTTAATAATAAAATCAATATTAATTAATTATTCGTCAAATAGTTTTCTTTCTATTGGTATTCAATAATTTCACATGTTCAACATTAGTTAAACATCCCATATTTTATAATTAAATCTCCATTAATCATTTTCCAACACTTATCACAATATGTGATAATGAATATCTTACCTCAAAATTTCATTAATAAATTTTTAAACATATCATCCCATATTTGAATTTTATTACTATAATCATCTCAAAGAGCCTATGTGTTAAAGCCCGAATATTAACATCCTAAATACACTAGAAAATAAATTCACACTAATTTTCAGTTCTCATGACAACAAATCCCTTTCTAGACATGGATTCCTTCCAAATAGAAATCTATTCGTTTTAAAATTTATGTACCATAAATAATTATTTACATACCTAGACAGTCATGTAAAATTGGATTATTATGTTTCTACATAATCAGAATAATTTTTAAAAAATGTAGGAGTGTATTTTCCATTCTGATTCGATCAAACATGGGGAAATATTTTTCATTGGATGTTTCCATAAATATATAGGATTTCGTGGAATTGAGATTATATATATATATATATATTAACTATTTACCACAACTGATCAACATCACCAATAAAAATAAAAAATGGATGAGTTTCAATTTCAACTTCCTCAACATCCCAATGTTTTTAATATAATTTACATTGAACAAACACGACCTTTTCTTGCCACAATTTCCAATGTTCCAAATAATTTGGGTTGATGTTTTGTCCTTAAATACTCAACTATTGACATGTACCACTGTCAAAAAAAATTTCAGTTCCATAAAATGGATTCAACCACCAATTATAACCTTACTAAATTATAAAATCACCATATAACAATTCGACGTTCATGTTCCAACCATTTTGGGATTCTGATTTGAAAGGATATATTCATCTTGACCTATTCCAATTATAGCATCATTGATTTCTATATTAAAAAACACCCTGAATTAATATTTATTTAAAGAAGAAACATGGTAGACATAAATATATAAACCATTTGAACTTATTAATATGGTAAAACCATTAAATTAATTAATATAAATAGTATAATATCAAATAAAATTTCCCAAGACTTTATATGATATAATTTATAAGGGTCTTAAAATAAACATTACATATTCTAGTATCTATAAAATAGAAATAAATTTCATTCATTAAAAAATTTAATTAATTTTTAGAGTATAAAATAATTAGTTCATCAGCCATTAATAAAATTAATGGGGTCACCCGATTATAAAATATATAATGGGTTCACCCATTATAAAATATATAATGGGGTCACCCGATTCAATATTGGAAAAACCATCATAAAATATATATTAGTCCCACTTATGAACTATAATGGAGTTCAATACTATATAAATATTTTCAAACACTATATAATGAATAAAACATTATATGATTTTATTTTTCTGATATAAAATGATTGAAAAATAATTTTAAACATGTTCGAATAAAAATCAATAATCAAAATCCCTTTTATTCTACAAAAAAATAACTTTTTTGGAAAAAAATAACAATAATTAAAAATAAGGTTAAACAATGAATAAATCATGAATGCTTTGAATTGATTCCAAAGATGAAATGATGGTTATGGAGTTGGGAAATTTCATTATACACCTATATATTTAAATTGAACATTCCATTTTTTTATTCAAATAATAAATTCCAATCAAATATTTTTTATAAAAATTCAATTATAAAAAATATCCATTATAATACTCATGTCCATAATAATTTCATCTAAACACGCAAAAATTTGAGAAAGAGATAGTTATAAAGAGAGAATTAAAAGTTGATTTTGATAATTAAAATTCTCTTAAAACATTAGATATAATTAATTATTATGCCACATGAATGAATAAAATTTAAAAACATTGAATATAATAATAATTGAAAATTTAAAAATATTAAATGACAATGGGTATGTATATATACTTTATAAAATATTATCTGTTTATAACGTCAAATTATACCTTAATTAAGTGAAATTAAGATGAATAACATTACCTTGAGTCTTAATAACTGTATAAATTATTTATATTAATTCTTAATTATATATTATTTATTATTTTGATGATTAAAAATGAATTTTAATTTTATTGTTTCCTTCAATATCAATTATTACATTATTACATTTATAAACTAATTAATTAGTTATCTTGCCTAATGTTTTATCAATATTTATATTAATTTTAAAAGATTACATTAGTAGGTTGACTATGGTCAGAGAGGTCATAATATATAAGTGTTTTTATATTAAATATTAACAAATAATTATAAATTTTTAAATTACAAAAATTTTAAAACTAGTCATGAATGATTGGTAATAAAAATGATCTACATTACAATCATCGATATGGTTGGATGTACAATCATATGGGTACCATTTACATTTTTGAAAGATAATTTTTAAAATAAAATATGTATTATATTATCATTATGGAATTATAATAATATCATTAATAAATATTTTATAGAAAAATATACTAATATAATTCAAACATGTGTTGTGGTTATTGTAATCTAGCCAAAAATTTTGTGGAGGTGATATTCAATATCGACTCCCGATAAACCTAATCCTTTTGCAGTGTGTGGAGTATTAAGACGTAAAATAAAATAATAACTATTTAATGTGATAAATATGTCATAAATATTAAACATTATGTCACATATATAATATATATTTATTAAAAAATTCATTACAATCCCTGAAATTCATTAATGGAAAAAGTTACACATCGCTTTGTGAAAACAATTTCCAATGCACACATGAGTGACATAACCATATACCCCACAAGATGGGATTTAATAAGTTATAAATGATATAATATTTCCATAATTAGAATTTTGATAAAAATTTAATATATAAATTATTTAAATACATAATTAAAAAATCAATAGGAGGTGATGATGAAAAATGAATACCATCGCTTCACAGGGTAGTAGTTCGTCCTATATAGGGAAGACAATTTTTCATCATATTCAATGTCTATGGAGATGTGTTTAGGTAATTACATTAAAATATAAAAAATATAATTTCATCAGATATAATTTTTTTATTATATGATAAAATTTTATGAATAATTAATATTGTTATAAGAGTATATAAAATAAATAAATTTCATTAAAAACAATACATCTTCTTCATAAAACATCATTGGTTTGCCCCAAATTTTTTTCTGGGATGTCTTTCTAATGAAACATGTGTATATTATATGTGAATAGGTATATATAGAAGATATTTCAGATGTAAATTTCAGATAAATGGAGTTTTTAATGTGTAATGTTGATAAGACATATGGGGTCCTTTTATATATGGTGTGAATTTCCCAAATTATAAATTATAAAATAATTTTTTGTCACTATATTTTTCATTATAAATAAGTGTCAAACAATGTACATTTATAGTGATATTGTTATCATAATGTCAATATATATAAATAAAATATGTTTTTGAAATGTTTTGGGTTTGATCTAGTGATTTACATTATATATTAACACAAAAGTAAATCTTTTTGACATTAATCATGCTAAAATATTTTCAAATTGTATAATATTAATTATGAAAAAAAAATATTTCAACCTCATTATATAAAGTAAAATTTTATAATTGAAAATATTTATTCCATTTTTCCAAATTTAATTCCACTAAGCTGCATGATATAATTTAAAATAAAACAATAGAAGGGAAGATAAAGTTGTTCTTCATGTTGTCTATTTTTTATGAAAAAAATATGATTTTAAATTAACTATATAACTAGTAATGATAAAATTATGAATTAAATATCATGTTTATAGGTATATAATATATATTTTAATCTTTAATATATTTTTATTATTATCTTTAAATTAAATAAAATTGATAAAAATTATGGAATTCATAATAGTGTTTTGAGAAATTATATTTTTTAACTAGAAAATGAATATAAAATGAAATATAATATCATGTTGTTTAATAAATAATTATTTCAATAGAATATAAATAATGAATATTTATTTTACATCAAACCATATTAAAAAAATAATGGGAAATTTAAATTTCATAATTTATTAGAAGAAATGATTTTTTTTAAATAATTATTTTAAATATTTAGTAAAACTCAATAATTTTTAAGAAATCCTAATATTTTAATGACGTTAATTTTAAATATAATTATTTATTAAATTTTTTTATTATATAAAATTATATTTATTTAATTTATATATAAAAATTTCATGTAAAACCATGTGTGAACATAGTTTAATTAATGGGTCTTCCGAATTTATTTAAAAATTACATGATATTTTTATCATGAACATAACTATCAAATTCGTATAATAAACAAGAAAATAATTATTTTTGACATTATATTTTATGTTAAACAAATATGTGATTAATAAAATATGGGTAGATCTACAATACATTAATAATTCAAAAACAAGTAAATAACCACTCACATTGCACTTAGGGACATAGGATATTAAATGTATCAAATTTTCACTTTTTATTACATTTATACAAATAAATATTCCATCAATATCGAAAAAATAATAATTATATATCCACAAAAATGTATTAATAAAATTAAATGGAAAAAATTATATATCATTATCAAATAAATAGTATGAAAATAAACCGTAAAATGAACATTTCCACCTAACCATATGGAGTAATTATAAGAATCCCTCTATGGACCCAAAAGGGCTACAATGTGATGGAGTAGTTTAATCTAAGGTGTTGTCATTCTAAAATAATTATTATGATGAATAAAAGTAGTAACATTATCATGCGGACAAGAATAGTTTAATGATTAAAATGGAGTGAAAATAGTCCCGAAATATTATGCATACCAAAAGGTGAGAACCAAAAAAGAGGATAGATGTAATCTCATAAAAATATTAAAAATAACTCCTTTATAATATTCATAGTTAGATATATTAAGTTATTGGTATATCAAAAATTGTATAAGGTAATATCTCATGAAAAAATGTGGTAATTAATCAATGATCTATGTAAATACATGTGGATCATTACTACCAGTCCCTCAAATATAATCTTTATAGACCACAACAACATCCACCTTGTTCAATTCACAATCAAAAATATGATTTTCAAAAATTTATGAACCATTAACAAATAAAACAATTGTAAATCCGAAATTTGGTCATCAAAACAATTTAAAATACCCCATCAACAATCAATTGTTAAAATGAAATATTAAAAGTTATTAGAATTTATTGAATACCATAGATTATTATTGTAAGATAACACATAAATCCAAAAGTTATTTTTATTTCTATATTAATTTTTCATTATTATATTATAATATTTATCTTAAAATTTTATTTACAATTAAAATATCCCAATCCTCATTCCACTAATCGGTAATTATCACACTACTATATATTTACCCAAATGTCCAAATATCCAAATTTATTAAATATAATGAATAGTGTAAAGAATAAAATTGGATATAACAAAATATAAAAAAATCATAAACATATTAAATACTATCTATTCATTGATGGATATAATAGTACTATTTGACATTTTATTTTGATTATTTTTGTTCTAATAATTATGTTAAATATAAATGTTTTAGTAAAATTAATAATTAATAATTATTTTTAAATTTTGTAAATAATGATATAGTTTAAAATGATATATTATAAATTCATTACCACATGAAAAAATTTGTTGAAAATTTTTTTGTAATGTATTGTATATTTTTTACTCTTAAATAAATTTAAACTAATAATTTACCCTGAATACCATAAAACATTTATAATAACTAAACTATGGAAGATTATATATAATAAAATATGTGTATATAAACAATATTTACTTTCATAAATTATATAATATATAAATTCATGCATCTTACATGATGTATTGATTCGATAAAAATTAACTCAAATGAATTTTTTCATTTATTTATAATCTAATTTTTAGGTAAATATATCAACAATTAAATGATGTATTAAATTTATCTATAATTACAAAAACATTAATAATATTAATTAAAAATAAAATAATTACCACAATTAATGATATAATAAAATATCTATTAAATAATCATTAACATGACACATGAGATGTGAGTGTTAAAAAATTGATTAATAATAGAGACCGGGATGTAAATATAAAAAGTTATTGAGGACTAATATAATAATATTTCATTTAAAAATTAATTTTATATCAATATAACATATCATATTAAATAGGAAACACCATGATAACCATGAGAAATTGGATAACTAAAAATATAAATATCAACTTTGAGATAGTCCTACTAGTCCCTTAAATTACTATATCGTATGATTAAAATTTTTACTCATTTCATTTTTGGTATATTTATTTACATATTTAAAAACCACATAAAAATAAAATATATAAATATATATACTTCATTATAAATGAAATTTTATTTAATTAGTCCAATATAATCTCATGAATATATTAAATAACAAAATAGGCTATCGATAATTCGTCCCATAGAATAAAAAATCTTGTACTGAATAATTGTTTACAATATATTGAATGTATAATCCTAGTGAAAAATAATTATTATTTTTTAAATTTTTTTAGGAATACATCAATTGAGTATATTGACATATATAAAAATTCCATCAAAATAAATAAAATTATAAATATTTTAAGGAAAAATTTCTTTTTAATTTATATAATTATACATAATAGATGATTGAATAATTGATGTCCAATTATGGGTTGATGTCAAATCATGTAATACATTTATAAAATGTAATTTTTTATTTCTCACAAGGAAACTATTTTAGGAAACTATTTGATATATATATGTTATAGATATAAAGAAAAAACTAAACTAGAGGAGAATATTATGCATTTTCTATCATCTTTAATAGTTTATAAAATAAATAAAGAAACCTAAAAATGAAATATAAATATATTTAGGAATATATGATGAATAAATAATAAAAATAGATATAAAATATAAACCCTAATTATGGAAATATCATTATTAAAAATTCCTCATTCAATATATCTTATTGTATTTACATAAAATCGTACACCTTGTTTAATTTATATAATAATTTTAAAACTTTATTTATGATATATTTGTTATTATATATTATACTATTATATTTTACAAATAATAAATATTTTTAATTATTATTTCTCTTTATCATTAGACTGTACTTTAATAAATTTTATAGTAAATATTCAATAACAATATATTTATCTATATTAATTTTAGTGGTGTTGATAATTTATTGAAGCTTCATAATACAAGATTTATAATTATATAATTATTTATAGTATCTCATGTTAATTGTATTTATCTTATCAGTATTGATTACAATTTACAGTAGATTACTTTAATTCATTTTATTTTTTCTCCCAAGAGTCGTTATTTAATGACTGAGTTTAATATTATTTATATAAATATGGAATTAATTTATTAATAATAAATTAATTATTCTTTTTATGTTTTTGTAATCATCTGTGATTCAAAAATGAAAATATAAACATGTCACTCAAGTATGTACTAAAATATATCCAAATATAATAATATTTTGATGAATGCTTGAATATAATTGATTTATAATATTGGCAAATGATCAGTTTTGTACATTAATAATTAGTGTAATTATATATTCTTACATAGAATATTCATACATATTAATGGTTATGAAGACAATATGATATATAATACTAATGATTTACATGTATCCTCCATTGATGAAATCATGTCTTCTCTAATGAATAACATTCTAACAAATGATTTGATGAAAAGTTTTATAATTTAAAAAATTATAGCATAATAAAATATTTGTGGGGAGAAATTTTATATATATATATATATGTATTGAAACATAAAATGTTGTTTTAATAATGTTCAGTGGATGGGTGGGAATTTTATTGAAGTGTTGTAATAAAAATATTTTACATATTCAATCCATAAATATTGTACAATATATGAATAATTATTAATTTACCTCTATTTGTTAAAGATTAATATGTTTATATAATATTTCATAAAAATAATTGAAGATAATTTCTTATTATTTTTAATTAATATTAATTTTTTAACATATTGAATCAATATACTGACTGAATGAAAAGTAATTTTTTATTATCCTCTAGGGAATAGCCCAGTACCTCCGTTACAAAGGGACCTCATGGGGGTCGATAATAATGTAACCTAAGTTAATATTTCAGTGCAAAGATCATACACTCTCGGGGAAGAGACCCCAATCAGTTAAAAATGGTAATTACCTCTTTTGTGCTTCTGAGGCTTGCAGGAGTGTCTGCAATGGAGTTAGTTTCCCTCCAGCTATGATGAATGACATGTCCCAAATAAATTTTCCTTACACACCTTCTGGTAATGTAAATCAGTTCCCATGGAATCTCATGTAGTTCTTGGATCATCATCACCAGAATTTCAGAATCGGACTCATCTTCTGACACCTCAAGACCACGTACCCTGAAAACTTGTAGACTAATAAGAAGGGCCCAAGCCTCCGCCCCTAGGAATAACCCAGGCCATAGAAGGAGCCGAATTCCACAATAACAGAACTGTAAGAATCACTTAGGACCCTCCAACTCTCATTTATCTGTTTCTTATAGAACCATCCACATTGAGTTTCAGCCCGTTGGAACGGGGAGTCCAACCAACCCATCTGACTCCCAAGCCTTGAGAGAAATCGAAATGTTAAGGAGGTTTCAAATCAAGGTTGATTGTTGACTCCCATTCAATAATGAGAGCATATTATGAAGAAGGGACCTTGCCCTCATAAACTGAAACTAATCTAAAACACAGGATCACAACCATTCCCGATTCATGGCTTCCAAAATTGTCCAACATATGGATGTAAGGATGATGGCACAAACCTTACATTCCATGCTCTTTCCCACCACATCCTATATCCACGAGGTCATGAGACTATGAAAGGGAGGCTGTTAAAAATCGATCCTTGGCTGTGGGGAGTTGATTGACCAAAGATCAACTTTCCAGGTGCTCTGAGCTGATATATGGTCAACGGATTCCCTCTTCTAAGTCGCACAACAAAATAACTGTGTGGCTAACTCTATACCCCTCTTAGGTATGTTTTCATGTGTAGGTAAAGCCTTATTCATGATATACCTTATGAGGAAGATCATTTTGTTGGGGATCTCTTCACAACAGTAAACGCCAACCCTCTCCTCCGAACTCGATTCTCCATGTCTGCTTCTTCTAAACACCCAGGTGGATAATATGCCCAGACTCGAACCCGTGTAACAAAATCTGTCCTCCACCTCACCCAAGCTGATATTATTGAATACCACCTTCTTTTCCTCACTGAGAACTACCTCAATAAATGAAGGATAAGTGCTTGCTTCTTTGAAGGAGATATTGAGTGAAGGATAGTTCAGGAATACAAGAAATTCCCTTGCCCAGTTTTCTTCCCAGAAGCCAACTTCTGCACTTCCAATGATCCACCGAATCGATTCGGATAGCGCATCCTAGCGGTTGAATAAATTTACTAAAAATTACATATTTAGATTCCCACTATAATATAATATTTTCACTATCAAAATCAATTTAAAATAATAACAAAATCATATTTAATGATGAAAACCCAAATATCCTACATTAATTTTTTATATATTTGAAATTTTAAATTGAAAATATTTTATTTAATAAAAATGATTTACAATGTGAAAAATATTTAATATTAAAATCAATTTATATTTATTTAATGGAATATAATTTTTAATTTTAAATGATAAATAATTTTTTGAGGGGTCTAAATTTTTTTAATATTTGTTACTTTTTTTAAAAAACATTATTACACCAATTAGTTATTTTTTATTCAATTTTATTATACGAAAACTATTTCATAACTATTAAATTTTTTTTTATTCTGATGATTTTCTATATACACTATAATATAATCTATTCATTTACTAAAATACAAACATGTTACATAAAAAAATTATATTCTTGAAATTATAAATAAATAAAAAATATTAACATTATAGTTTGTGAGGAAGAAATACATCAGGATTGGAGTATATTAACATACTACTATTTACTGGTTTCATTTAAATATCTAAATTCAATTCAATGTTTCCTATAATTATATTCATCAATTCATTTAATTCTTTCAATATGATACATCATATAAAAAATTCATTATCTATATTAACATGGGTTTTAACAATAAATACATCATTTATAACATATATATGGTGCATGTATGATTGATTTAAACATTTATATTTGATTGAACAATCTTTACTCAAGAAAATAAAATCCAATGGTTATTTAATGAAAATGAACATGATACATATATAAATATAAACACAAATAATAAAATATTTGACTATTCAATAACGATTTTATATACAAATAAACAACAAAAAATCGCTATTTTTCAAGAATACCATAAAACAAATTGAGTGTAAATTATATCCTAATATATACATTGGTCATATGAAGTGATCTTTATTATTGAGTAATTAAATTAAAAATAATATATTGATATAAGAATAAATGGCTAATAAGAAGTGCCTTATATAAAATGTTATCATGTAGATATATATAATTTATAATATAAATAACATAAATATTTAAATATTTCCACACAAAAAATATTCCTTGATTAATAAATATAAATTTATAAAATAAAAAATTAAATTTATAATAAATAATAAAATAACTCATTATGTTTGTATAAAACTCTTTGTGAATCATAAAAAAATATTTATGGACACCATTTTATAAAATTAATTAATTCGAAAGAATACACAAAATACCGAGGTTAATTTATATCTCCAGACATCCCAATGCATCAATATTCTATATAATTAATGGATACTACAAGCTTAACATATATCTAATTCATCCATAAGGTGAAATGAATGGATAATAATACCTCTATTTTGATTACATACAGAATTCCATATAAAAGATTTTTTATAGTATATATTAAGATTCATATAATAATATGGTATATGTGGATTAATATTATCATTCTATTCAATAGATAACAATTTTAATTGCATTGGATATTTGTGAAGATCCATGTTTTTAGGCTTTAATTATCTTTATAATTTTTTATTTTTTATTTTGTAGTTTGTTTCACTCTATGAACAAAATTGTGTTCCACAATTTATATTTTCTCTGGAATATCATTATATCTTTTTTTATATGGATCATGGAAGAACATGATTCATTGGTTCATAGGTGGGAATCGTGAGATTTGAGATTAAATATATGATTTTGAAATTTATCACCCTTTTCCGATGATAATTTTGTTTTATGTGAATCTCTTGGATTGAAAAATATAGGATGTTTTGTGATGATGATTTAGTGAAGATTTATTGAACATATTAATAAGAATCATATTCCGAATAATTCTTTTTATCAATATATTTTATTATTTCATACTTATTTCAATAATAATTAGTCTATTCCATGTTATGGGGATTGAAATTAGAGAGTTAAAAAAATATTATTCTACTTGGGCTCTATTATCATATATTGAACATAATACATGGTGTCTATTATAGAGAGTGAGGGATGCACAGTTGACTTATTGTATAGAAAACCATACTACTAGAGAAAAGATATTACAAAATGAGAAATGAATTTTTTATAGATTATGGTTTAATTCCATCCCCTAATCTGTTTTTCCTACTTGTGGGTGGAGATATAATGGCTCATCCATTCATCTCCCTGAATCTTCCCTTCCTAAAATGTGTTTTTTTCAATATGTAATAAGGTGTGATATTCCTATCATCTCAATAATTATTATCCATTTTCCAAGTCTATTAAATTTAGATTCCATTAGCTATGGTTCCATTCATGATTACATATGATAATAGTGGGCATGAACCAATATGACAAAGTTGTTATATAGAATAGATAATATAAATTTAAAATAATAAATTCAAATCATTTCACTCTATATAAATGATATTGCAGAAGAATATTTATTTTACTTATCATTTTAACTTAAATTATTAAAATCTTCAATTGAACTATAATTTTTTTGAATGGATATTTCTTTGTAACGTTTCAGGTGTATATTAGTTCCCATCACATCGTGGATGATAATGATTCAAGTTATTGAAGATTGTTGTGTGATATTTCATCCAAATTATTACAATATTTATTAAATAATTAACATTACAGTAATTTTTATATATAAACGATATAATAATATTTCTAGATATTGTGTATATGATTGATTGGAAATGATAGGATGTTCTCGGAATGTATTATGCAAGCATCTTAAATGTTTATATTATATGTAATGAAATCATATAGTGAATGTTTCTTTAGGTATTTTAAATTATTATTGCATTATTTTAATTGAATGTGTCATTAATTATCATCAAATGGGGAGATATACAATTTAGAACCAATAATTTTTTTCATTAATGGAGATATCATGTGAATTGATGATATTCTGAGTCCCATGATATATTACCTCAAACTATATTACACCATCATCCACCAATGAATAAGGTCGTGAATATTTATATTAGTTACGAATTATATGATATTATGATATTTATAAATTAATTAATCTATTGATGATATAGATCTCATAGATACAAATTTTCTAAGGGTCCAATATTTTAATGGGTGTCCTGAGTTTGGAATAGTTGTCCTTAATTGTATTTGATCAAATTTCTAAATACATTATAGAATAAAAATAAATATAATATGTAATTTTTTTGTGTTCATCCTCACAAAAACTAGTACATGGGTACTCGAGTGTTTATAACATGGTTAGATTTATTATAGTTATGGTGTGAGAACTGTCATATGATTACATGAGAATCTGAAATAAGAAATTAAAAATAAATTTCATGTAATGTCCCAATTGATTTATTAAGAGGCAGTTAATTTTATAACATGAACATGGTGACATTGATTGATGTTTATCCCTCTTAGGGTCATCCTTCAAATTTGTGATGGGAAATAAATAGAGGTACATATGAAGGGTGTGTTGAATAAGATGAAAATTATAGTACCATATGTTATGACCCTATATCTAGTTTACTCTACAAAGATTTACAATAGGTAAGTGGTTAATATATATTTTTTTCTTCATATTAAAAATTGAAATCAATAATGATGATATCATTTTGATGTGTTGGTTGTGATATGAAATTTGTCATGCATAATTGCATTGGTTATGTGATATGGGTATTAGTTGATTCCTAATCCATGAGTATATTATTGACCTAAAACTGGGTGGTTTGTGGGATATATATATATATTTTATTACATGAAATTTTATAGAATGGATGCACTTCCCTAGAGTTAAAATTTATGAGATTCAAAAGATTTTTCTAGTTTCAGGTTGTTAAATAATTATATTATATGGTTTCATAGGAAAATAAGTTATACTCAATATAACATGTGAAAATTATAGATCATTTATGTTTTATATTTACTTGAGATAAAAATATTAAATTCCTAAGGGCCATATTGATTTAGTTTACATTGATATGAGATAAAAAAATCAATGGATTTCATAAACAGTATATTCAACATATCTCCAACTGACCCTCCCATATAATTTCATATTCAATCAGTTTCGTTATAACAAATTTAAAATTGAAACATAATATTGGATGATATTAGATAAATATTATTGGTAAAATAATTCATATTAATTGATGAGGAATTGTGATCATAAGAATAGTCGTATGAGAAAATTATCATATTATATTACATAAATACATACTAACTCAATATTAGAAATCAGGAATTATTCCATTTGTTAACAACATAATAGATTGAATATGTTATAATTTATAGAAATAATCAAAATTAAATAATGATCCATGATGACATATAATTTTAATAATAGATCATTTTTTTATTTTACACATATGCATAGAAAATAATTTTCCTATATAAGGATCACATCCAAATATAATATAGTAATTTGGTTTGAATATCCATTAGATCATTTACTATTTTTGACTCACTGTAAAAAAATATATACCCATAGAGTCCTTTAGTATAATTGTTTCATTCCCCATTCCATTCCTTACAATATATTTTGAAATTATTTAATTCCAAATACAATAGATGGATGTATAATTAGGTGGTCCAAGTCACCTATGGAATTGTATACATATGGGACTCCAATATTTTATGTATGACTAATTAGAAAATTATCACATATTTTTGAAAGTATTTATAAGTGGCCAGAGGAGTGATAGAATAATTAATATGGATATAAATGTTTTGAGGGAGGGCATAAGGATGTGTTGAAACGTGAAAGACTATTGCTGTAAAAAAATTATGTTACTAGGAATCAACTATATTTTGGGTGAGGCCCTTAAGGATTGAGATTCATATCAATGGTCTCTTAATTGATGTGATTTTATAGGGATGTTCTGTATCAACATAACAACCATATGCTAGGAGGTATAATTTAATATACCTTAGTGAGGATTTACCATTATTAGAATATTTTCTAAAAACCTTATTCTTAATCAAATTTTCTTATAACATGTAGTTTCATTTACTCCCAACCCCAGAGGCATTCTATCCGGTGATTTTAGTGTTATATCTCTATAATTTATCACATCTATTCAACTCACTATCATTAAATCAATCATACTGTTATGATATGGTGATTCCTTACATGTTCTATAATGGTCCCCCCTTCTTCCCCTTGATCAAAATATTTAATAACATTTATTTTTTATTAGACCAGTATGATATCAAATTTACTATCATGGATTTAAGTTTTCATTAATATAAATTACAACTATATTCATGTATTGTAAATTTGTACATTCGTCATACCACGATAATTATCAACAACATATCATCCTAGAACATTATGACCATTACCTACCATTACGGTCTACTTTCTAATCAATGATGACCCTAAAATTCCAGAATGTGTGACATTGTGATTAGTTCTCTGATCTGGTGGTGTGTTTTTTCTCTAATGGTGACCCTTTCTAGAAAATTTCTATTTCACCTAATATAAACATTGCATTACAATATTATGTTTTATAAATTTTTTTTAAAAAGTGTTACATATTGTGTATCTAGAACTGTTATATCTACTAATTATGATTGGTTCAATTAATTTTATTTTTTCCCCATTAAAATTGATGATTTTTTCTCAAATAAGATTTATATGGTTGTGAAACTTTCTTGTAATGACTTGTTTTTTTGTTTCATCACATATACAATCCTTTAATTTTTTTAATCTCTCATTCTTATCCCACAGATATATGATGTTACATATGGAATATTTCTTAGATTAAAATGTGTGACATATTAATCATCATGTAAATGGGATATGACATTGAGAGGATAATTTGAAACATATTTTTTGTACAATCCAATCAATGTGGGGTTATGTTCCAATCATAACTCATTGATATTATTTTTTTAATTATCTTGATTCATGAAGAGATGTGTAATGTATCATAAATTCCATGTAAATATTTTTAAATTATATGAAATTATTTTGGGACCACAAACATTTTTGACACATGATTCGAAGACCCAGTGATCTCGGAACAGAATTTTGATATTTTTTTATGTTCAATTATGTAAAATGTGTGAGCGGGTTTTTTTATATTTTGAACCAGTGCTCTGAAAAAAATATATGTGCATTAATGAACTCAAAATATCGGGATACTTTTTGAAATGACATAACATCAGTCAAAAATGGTCAAATAGAAATTTTCATTTTCTGAATTTAAAAAAAGTAAAATAACATTACAAATTTATTTTATTTTATTTTCTCATCATTTGGGTAGTGGACGACGATGTTGTGGTCCAACAATTAGGAGAATAGATGAGGCTCATTAATGTCTTGTTAAATTGCAGAAAAACAGTGTTTTAATGATGCATAATAGAAACAATGTTACTTTATTTAAATAGTGTAATGATGTGATGTCACAACACAATAGAAATGTTGCTATGTGTTTTCATTTTAATTTGATTAATTTTTTTGTTTGTTGAGGAATTAAACTCTGAGGATTCTATGAATAATCTATAATGAACTTCCTCTCCTTTGAATAATGAAAAATGCTGGCGAATGTCAATCATCTTCGAAGCACGTTGTAGAATAAAGTAAAAATCGATGAAAGTCATTGACATACTAATACATCAATGATTAAATGTTTCAGCATTGAACATAAATGATGTTGGGGTTATTTTATTTTAAAATTATAACCTGGTATTTTCTTGAAATGAAAAATGCGAATAAACCCAAGAAAATTTTAATATGCGAATCGTGTGTTTATGGGAAAGGGTAACATTTTTTGGGATTTTTAATATCCTTGATTTAAATTATGATTTGATTATTGAATCAAATTAGCCAGATCTCCTATGTTTTTAAACATCTAACACAAAGGACACGAGCTGACATGAACACATCCCGAGCACCTCTTCCATGTGAGTTCATTGTGGATGTATTAACAATGTGGCATCGAGTGGTATTCCATGCCACATAAGGGATATCAGGAACCCAAGATGCCCATTGGCATAGTGAGATTAGATAATGTACCATCTATTCAATTCCAATTTCTCAAATAAGGGACCATCACTGCACCGCAACTGTATGAAGTTGTGGTTGGCAGGTCTCGAGAGTGAGACGACGCAGTTCCAAAAGGGAACCAGGTGGAGGGGTGGCCTACGTTCATGGCGCCTAAGTGGATGGTGAGACATGTTTTTTTGACTGTGGCTGGAGGAGCCCTGCATGACCATGAGTGAGGTGGGATGTCTGATGCTTCCAGCTTCTTCATCATTGGAGAACCCCACGAGACATCCATGCGGCAAGACCTCATGCTGGTGGAACACAAACCCAATAACAGGGATGTGTATTTTCTACGACTAGTGGGCCTGACCTACACCAGGGGGCTGGACACACTGACCAATGGGTCGGTCCCATGCCCAGTAGGCCAGACCTAAATCATGTGGGCTGGGCCCTTGTCAGCCGGCTAGACCAGCGTACTTCAATCTGGGATAGACTGAACTAGGTTGATTGGAGACCCAGTGGGCTTGGCCCTCGACCAAACCTGGACATGTCCTGCAAGGACCATTCAGCCTGCCACAATAGCTAGGTCAGACCGGACCATTCCAGACCTGAACTAGGTCAGATCAAGTAGGTGGAATTAAACCAATGTAAGTGGGACACCCAGGCTGGTTTGGTTGGATCAGTTCTATCGAGTCGGACTGGGCCAAGATGCCATCATCCCCTTTTTACTAAAATACTTGATCCATGAAATCTATGTTTCTCATTGATGATTCATTTTGTAGTTGGAACCCTCTTCATGAGGTGGATCTTTTGTAATATTATATGGTAACATTCAAGGATGTTGAGATGCGATGAATATCTTCAGAGGAGGTTCTCTCAAGCTCTCTATGTACTACACCATATGGTAGGATGAAATATGAAGAATGATGACTATCAAATCGGTTTGACTCAATAATGACCCAGTGGGAAGTAGGTATGTACGACCTGACATTCCCATGGGGGGGGGGGGTGGCTTGTGTGACCTTATAGGCCCATGATAATTGACATGAATAGTATCTCAGTATAGCCAAGGTGGGAAGTGACTCTGTGAGACCTGTAAAGACCACAGTGGGGAGCCGTTATGTGTGACCCAACATTCTGATAGTACTAATCAAGGATGAGTACGACAATTGTTCATGGTTAGTGGATGCAGCTTCTATGTGACCCATAAGGACCACATTAATCGATACCGGAGGAATACTCTTGTAGATGAGGTGTTCGTTTATGAGATTTATGATTCTAATATCACTACCCAAAAAGTATACCTAATGTGGTTTTTCTTATGCTTCATGTTTTACAATGAGGATTTTTTTGTGGTCTTTTATTTTGTTTTTTGGGCCCCTATTGAGTATATAATTACTCACCCCAACATGGTCTTTTCCCATCTGGGTGATGTACTATGCAGGTGATCATCATTTCGACATTAACATTGGTGGATCAGGAGATATATGTTCTCGGAGAGATGGGAACGATGGAAGATGTGACAGAAGACATAGTGGACTAGGACCAGGAGAGGCCTAATAGGATTGGGTGGACATAACATTCTCCTTCAACTTCTAGTAGCTAAACCTCTCCCATGTTCATGTGTGGTGTTTTCACAGATGGCCATCAGAATTTCCATTTGGTATTTTTTTGTATATAGTTCTTTTTTTGGGTTCGTATTTCGTCCAACATTTATCATTTTTAATTTTACATACCACTTTAGTTGTGATACTTGTTTCTGTTTTAGTGTGTATGTGTGTTCATACATGTACTAAGGTGTAGAGCTTCTTGGGGCACGTTGGCTACTATTGGAGGTTCATTCTGAAATTCTCTAGGGTAGAAGCACCCTTGTCAAATTTTCCATAGAAGATAAGACCATTCATTTGGATGGATAATTTTCACTATATTTTCTAGGATTCAAGGTGATGACTGAATAGTTAACCCATATAGAGTCTACTAGAGTATGGCATTAATTTTTTGGAATACAGTGAAATATCTGGGGCCTGACTGGGTTTTGTTCTAATGTGTGAGGGAGTCATGATCACCTACGGCTCATGCTAATTGAGGATACATTAGAAGAACTAGACGACCCACAACCTCATGTTAGCATTAGTGGTTGTTTAATTGAAGATGTGGTTGCACTACAGTATGGGTGAAAAGTTTACAATTTACTCTGACCACAAGAGTATTAGGAATATCTTCTCCCTGAAGTACATTAACATGAGACAGTGGTGATTTCTATATTTCCTCTTGAACTATGTATTAATGATACCCTCCACTCATGTTAAGAGGATCATGGTTGAAAACACACTCAAAAAGAGGACCTGTTTGCAGCTACCGAGTTAGGTGATAGAAGAGTTATCCACATTTCATATATCATTTGTGGATGATGGTGTAGATACATAACGTTAGTAGATTACAATTTATCCCCCACTATTATAGTGATTTAGGGAGGCAGGACTTGTGGACATTGACTTTGAGGCCACACATGCTCACTAATCATTAGGATGGTCTCTTGATGGATTTTTGAAAGGTGGTGGTCACAACATCCATTTTCAGATAGAGAACTATAGTTCTGTTGACATTGATGGAGGAGGTGTTGAGGGATTTCTATACCTACCCATTAGAGGTACATCAGGAAACGTATAAGATGTACTATGACATCAGATGTCAGTACTGGTGGACAGAGAAGAAAATGTCATAGCCGATTAAGTTTCATGACGCCTCATTTTCCATCAAGTGAAGGTCGAGCATCAGGTTCTAGTATTCTTGGCCCACCCATTCAAGGTACTAGAGTGGAAATGGGATAGTATCTTGATGGACTTTTTGATGGGGCTACCCCATAAATATATGGTTGGTGACTCCATCTACTTGATCATTGACTGACTCACCTAGTCGGAACACTTTATACCCATCTAGTAGTCAGGTCTGGTAGAGGGATTGTGATGCCTCTATGTCCATATGATAGTGAGGATTCACTGGGTGACATCGATGATAATCTCATATCGTGATGATCACTTTACATCCAGGATATAGCGGGGATTATTGGAGACGTTTAGGATGCAAATGTTCTTGAGGAAAAATTATCATCACTACAAATATGGTCAGATGGAGCGGAACATAAAGAATTTGGAGGACATTATATGTACATATATCCTTGATAATGAACATTGTTCGGAGGACCAACTTACACTGCGGGAGTTTTCATAAAAAATAGCTATCACTCAACCATTTGTATGGATTTGTTTTTGGCCTTGTACAAGAGGCCATGGAGATCACCCCATGGTTGGAAAGACTTAAGGATGTCTAAAATCATGGGTCATGAGTTAGTACGAGCTACCACCAACAAGGAGATTATCATCCAAGAGTAGATGAGGATTACATAGAGAAGGCATTAGTCAAATGCTGAAATGATTTCACAACCAATCCAATGAGGCCAAGACTTGACTACCCGTATCCCACCATCCATAAGCCAATGGATGGTGTCTAGAACCTGAAGGAATTCCCCAATCATTGAAGGTATTGCCTTTGAAATCTGTACACACTCAGAAAGGTAAACTGAAGAAAACAACAAAAAACATAAGGTATTTTCATGAGAGTAAAGTACAATAAAAAGGACAATGGTACACTTAAAATAGTGGGCCGGAATACAATCCCATGAAAAAAGGATGTATATAGATGATGTATATGTTGTGGGGAACTACTTGGAGGGTAGAAGTTATAAATATGAAATCATATGAATGGATCTCGACTGCTCCCCTTGCCCCAAGCTCTACAAATACACGAACATCCAAATTCGGGCTCGATCATCAGTAGTCAACATTAGATATTCATGTGCAGACTGATCCAATGTAGGGGTGAGTATCACAACTAATTAGGGTAACCCGAGATCCCCAATTGTCTCACAGTAATCCAAAAAAGAAAAAATCACAAGATATACAATAAAGGTAATATCGAAGGAGTTATCATAATCATGATACACAAAGAATAAGTGACATCTCAATCTAATGGTATATATTAAAGTGTAATTGGATAGGGAGGTCTAGTAATATATCTAGAACATCCTATATATAGTAACACTAAGTATGACCCGTATATGTCACTCTATGATGACACGTACCGGTCTCAAGATGTTGACCCATATTGGTAGCGTGGTATTTCCTGTATTGGTCCCTTGTGCTGACCTGTATAGATTGTTGTCACTGAACCGTATTAGTTGATTGTCCAGAGGTACATATGATTAGTCAAACATACTGATCATACAACTCTAGAGATTCTAAGGATGACCCTTGTTGGTCACTCTTCTTCTTTATGTAACAGACAACCACTGGATTGTGCCATGAAGCACTCTTGATCATCATATGATTATTCCCATCAAAAAATCAGTCATATTTCAACTAATACGACATCCCACCTAAGTAATACCCAAGGGACTGCACCATCATAGGGGTACCAACGTGTCTCATCGACTGGACGCCTAGTCTGTGGGACATAGGGACTGTTGTAATATCGTCTTGATTGGATTCAAGTATGATCCAATCCATGTTTCATGTAAAAATCCATCAAATCACACACTGAGTATCTCCAAATGAATGACATATCAAAATTGAAATAATACCACTGATGGCACGTCGATCAGTTTCCTGATCTTTTATTTACACCCCTTTCCGTGAAATAGTGGTGTTCACACCTTGGTCCTGCCCAGCTTTGTAGGTCCCTCCGGTGTATGAAAAATTTTCCAATTCCCAATAAGTAGTCCCAACACCACTGGAGGTGTGTCAAACAGACTCTCGGTTCATCATTTATGAGTGTTTTTTTATTCGAGGTCTCTTCAGGTCTTGGCCCATTACAACTCGTTCAGGTCGGCACGACGCAACAGGTTCGGGGGTCTACCTGACCTCACCTAGGTCCCTCCCAGTATGGTTCGGTCCACACCCATCCTTGTCCCCCTTAAGGAGGATCATGTCTCCAGTTGGCTCCAAGGACGTGAGGTCATTTCATCTGGATAGTGGGGCACTAACCCACCACGTGTAACGATCGGCCAGCTGGCCCACTATTCTCCAGCCGATGTATTAAGGCATAGGGCAATGTATTCCTCTCCTTTCATGTCCTGCTACTCACAAATACTACCACTAGTAGTGCATAACACCCACCATTCTCCCTTTAGTATGGCTTGGGAAGACCGTCTTTTTCCACATCGGCACGTGACAGTGCGCCTATTTCCCACCACTCACACCGGATTACCGCTAGCCTCCTCTGACCGCTAACGGCCGCCGCTAGCATGGAACGTAGGAATTTCATTCCATGGGCCATAGGATGTGCTCTAGTGGTTCGTTCATGGTGTCGGCTATGCCTAAGATCCTCTTGGGACAACACCACCACTATTTGACCCTTATATGTACCTTTCTATCACATTGCTCGGCCGTGCCGAAGAAACACAAGAACAAAAATATCATAGGAGGGTCTTGGCCTTGTTGGGATTGGCCCACACCCTCTGTGATATCATTATTAAATGTTGGTTTAGCAATAATCAGAGAATTTTTAAATAAATCATGACATGTAACCCCACATCTACCTCCTATGTTTGAAGAATTATCAACAAATAAACTTAATGTTCGATTGATCCGCATTCTTCATATAAATTAATAATGTATGAAGGAAGAATATCAAAATCTAAAAAAAACACCTACCTCAGAATCGATGAAGATATCAGCGATTGCGGTCGAGAGGTTTTCGTCGTTCGTCGATTCCATATATATTTTTCCACCAACATCATTTTAGCCTCCATCCTTCATTGTTGGAAGATAATGGGACACTTCTCTAGAGGTTCCTCCCTATTATGTCAAAGACAAAAACCTGAGCCTCATTTAAATTGATGTCTTGGGTGATTAATGCGACTTTATATTAATGAGGTTCATTAATGAAGGATACTCCTAATATTAATGGTGTGGTTACAAAATAGAAGATTCAATAATTTTAATGGCTTTACAACTCATTAGTCCCACCACCATTGCTCAATATGAGGTAGGAAAATAAAATGAAATTTATATGTTCTATTATTAATCATAAAAAATTATGAAAAATATCTTTTCCAACTGACCTACTGTGTTCAAATTTATGCCTCCCTTAACCGAATCGCAATGCTGCGAGTTCAATGGTGGCCTCATATTCAAATTCTTAGCATTGGTTTAAATGATAGAAAATGTTACCTGCATGTTTACTGAATGTACCTTAAAAATGTTCAAAAATATATTCTTGGCACACCAGGTTTTGGAATTAGGCACCGTTAATTTTTGGAGACCCGTAATAACCTAAAATAATTTTTTAAAAATTATATGGAATGTATAATTATTTACATTCCCCTCACCTTAAGAGTTTTTGTTCCAAAAAGATACAACAAAACTAGGTAAGGAAATGGTGATACTGAGCATGTATCTAAACTTCTGGCTCATATATGCTCTACTAGATATTCATATGTTGTCAACAAACTCTTACAGAAGGATTCAATAACAAATGAAGGAACTGCTCTTGTAGATCATCTAGCTCCATTGGGAAATCCGCTAACATTTTCCAATCATTGAATTCTATCTCACCCAAGTCAATAATGTGTGATGGATCATGAATGTACCTCCTCCATTGTGACACATGGAAAACATTATGTACCCATTGTATCTGTGGTTGATGATCTAAATGGTATGCCACCTCTCCTACAATATTGAGGATCTGGAAATGATCGATGAACCTCAAAGATAGCTTTCTAGAAGAGCCAAACATCTGTAATCCTCTTCGGGTTGAGACCCATAGGACGGAATGGTCACCCTCCTCAAACTCCAAGGGTCTCCATCTCTTGTAGGAATAAGACTTCTATTAGTAATATGCATTTTCATCCCATCTAGATGATCTGCACATTTTCCATGGTTGATTGTACTATCTTTGGACCAATAAGTGAAAAAAACACTTCGTCTCTCCATCATAGTGGTGATATGAAAGGTTTCCCAAACTGGGCCTCAAATGGTGCCATGTGGATAGTGGAGTGGTAATTGTTATTATAAGAAAACTCCACTACTGGAAGGTCTTCCTCCCAACTATGACCAAAATCAAGCACACAAGAACAAAGTATGTCCTTGAGTGTCTAAATGGTTCTCCCTATCTGACCAATTGTTTGAGGATGAGAGGTGGTGCGGAAGCGTTTCTGAGTCCCAAACTCACCCTATAATCCCTTCAATAATCAGTTTTTAAAAGGATCATTGCAATGTACGATGATTTTCGATGGCATCCCATGATGCTACACAATCTTCTATACATAGAGGCATCACAAGATCCCTTTTGATCCCTGTTCGTAGATGAGTAGGAAGTGGACCAACTTGGTGAGATGGTCAATGATCACTGTGATGGAATCATGGCCCCTGCACAGACATGGTTTCCCTATCATATTAAATGGATATTCCACCTCACTCACACTCTGGTACATCAAGGGGATATGCTAATCTTTATGGTACCTGATTCTCAGCCTTCATTGGATGGAAATTGAGGCATTGAGAATTGAACTCTACCACTGCTTTCTACATCCCTAGCCACCAATAATGACACTAGTGGTCTTGGTACTTCTTTGCCACACCAGGATGTACCACCAAATAGGATTTATGGAACTACAACAACAACTCATACCATAGCATCCCCAGTACCATATTGAGTCCTCTAAAAAAGATGTCGAGCTTCCCACCTCTATAAAATCCATCAGTATCCTTCCTTCTGTATACCTCATCACATTAGACCTTGCAGTATATGTAACCATATTGTGCCTCTCAAACTCACAGAAGAAGTGTGGGAGTGGCAGTCAAATACTAGAGGTATGCTGCTCCATCTCTATCCATGAAATATAATAGTAACGTGGCTAGATTCTATGTTGCCTCACTCTGCAACTATAGACAAGACCGTCTTTGGAGTGAATATGCCACTATGTTCCCCATTCTAGGAGTGTAGAATATTTCAATGTCATAGTCCTATAAGAACTCTAGAAGTCATTGGTTTCTCATATTCATGTCCATATATGATTCGATATACCTGAGACACTTTTGATTTGAGTATATTGTAAAATGTTATCCCATTATGTAGTGCCTCTATATATTTAGTGCAATGTACACTGCTAATAACTCCAGCTCAGGGGTAGCATAATTCTTCACTAATGTCTCAACATATTGGAGTCGTAGGCAATCACCACTTCCTCCTCTATTAGGACACAACCATGTCTGGTCCCTGAACTATTTAGTAGACTAAATACCCAATCACCTCCTCTAGTAGACTCATGATGGAACAAAACGTAAGTTTCTACCTCATCTCTTGAAAACTATGTTTTCATCTATTTGTTCCCATGAAGGTCACTCTGTTCTTTCATAATGAATTAAAGGGTGACACAACACCAAAAAAATGGGTATAAACCTCCAATTGTATCCTTCTAATACATAGTAGTTATACACCTCAGTAACACATCTTGGTTAGTTCCCAAGAAAGTACTATCTCGATTATCATAGGATCCACTGCAACTCCGCCCTCTGAGATGACATGTACCATGAAGTGGACCTTCCCTATCCAAAACTCATAATTCCGTAGAATTGCATATAGTGTTTCCTCCCAGAGTGTGTCCATAATTATTCTCAATTGTACAGTGTGATCATCTTCGAATATTGAGTATACCATGATGTCGTTGATGAAGACCACCATGAATCAATCAAGGTATGGTGGGATGATCTTGTTCATGAGCCCCATGAACACTGCTGAAGTGTTGGTCATGCTGGAATAAATATTGAATGTAAGAGTTAGATAGGAGAGAGAATGTGAGAATTAAAGGGGGAAGTAATAAATGAAAAAGAAAAGGAAATAAAATATGGTGAAATGTAGAGAGGCACACCAAATTGGAGAGGGAGTTGTGGGACTTTGGTTATTTGAAATAAATCAATTTAAATTAATAATATAATAATCATATTATTGTTTTTGTTAATAAAACACTTTTTTGACCATAACATCTTCGTGCGACCTCAGTTTTACAACCCATCAGTGGTAGTGGGACCCAGAATTTGAGACAAAAATTATGATTCCACTAATCGATGTCTTTTTTGGGTTTTTTAATTGGGTACCCAAAGCACTCAGAAAATAATAGATTTAATATTATTATTAAATTGTTGACCCACAATAACTCAAGCATGCAACGTCTGATTGACATCTCATCAGTGGTGATGTGATAATGTCATTAATATGAGCGATTCAAGTCTAATGTGGAATATTAAATTATTTTTCATGTCACGGGTCCATGAAACACCAAAAAATAATAATAATATTATTATTTCGAGATCTTGCATCCAACATATCTCCCTCATACAGTGTTGGAATTGCGAACCGTCTTTGATGTTGCAACCCTCACATTAAGAAAGATGATTATATGACCGTAAATCCTATATTAATTATTCCTATGTCTTGGGATGTTTTTATTCAATCAAACCAATTGGGTTAATGTTATCCCCTTTCATTGGGGAATTAAGCATATATTAAACTGTCACCCATTAAATCATCAAAAGGGACAAGATATCACCCTCCATTGTTCTTTATATTTGTTCTCAGCTACGAGATGCTACACCCTTTCAATCCTTTCCATCAGAGTTGCATAGTCAAATATTACTCCTCGGATCGATTCCCCTCTGTTTTGATGCAACCGAGCTATATCGATCAATCCTCAATATAAGGTATGTTTTATAGTTGTTCCTTTGCAATCATGTTCTCCTATTTCTTCCTCCCATATTAAAGCATGTAATATCTATGCTTATAATGGTTGTTTTTCTTAGGGTTTGGCTAGTTCGGTTGTTCTGTGGAATCCTTTGGAGGATGCAGTTGACGCGAGAGGAGAATCGTGACCCGTTGTGTGGATAAAGAACGTCAAGAACTCTTCATGGTAGGGGATTCGTTGGTTCTCTTTTCTTTTTTGTGAAACTGTATTTTTACCAGGTTTAATCCCACTAGATGACAATAAAATTGACATAATAAATATTTTAACTAGATAATAAATTGATAATTATAGCATGTTATTGACTCATGTTTTTCTAGATAGTGTGATATCTATGGTTTCTTTGATTAGATGTTCGTTATTGATGGAAATCGGTAAAGAATGTGAATTGGGATTAATTGTTAATTGTTTGTTTATAGATAATGACGAATGTTAATGAATCTAGTTCTAGTTGTAATTCGATGATAATCAATTTAGCGCAGTAATCATGTTAATTATTTTTGATAGCTTACTGATTAGGATTCCAGAATTTGGTACCTATGAACAATAAATCTGTTAATTCAAGAGGGATTAATGAACTGATTTATTGATAATTCCTTAAAGGGTTCTGATTTACCCTCTTGGTTGTTAATGGTCTAAGAGCCAAATTAAATGTGGTGTTCGTTTTTGTGCTGTTTGTGATTTGATGTGATCATAGATGTCAATTGTGATATGTGGGGGCATGAAGGCTTTTTGTTGTGGCATCAGATGACTCTTAGATTGGCTAGATGCATCAGTTTATGCATATGGGTGTCTTGAAGGACACCAGGGATGATTTAATGGAGGGGATGTGATTGTTTGGTGTTTAGTTATTTTTATTGGTTTTTTATCTATTTTATTTTCCCCCACTACTCAAGGAAGCTAGTCTTACTTACCCTTCTTTCCAAAGAGGCGAAGACACACGGGTAATTCCACATGGTCTCCATGTTTAGATTCTCAAGGAAAGATAGATATATGTTATTTCTATAAGCAGCGAAGACTCGATGGGTAGTACATCTACTCACCATGTTGATCCCCCTTGTGTTTAGTATCATATAATGTTTTTATAGAATTCCAATGAATGTGGGAAATTATTTCTATAATAAATATTTAAATAAATGGTGTTAACCCATGGAGTTGGATTTTGATGGAATATAATTATTAGGTTGAAATTTTTGAAGGAATAATTGACTTTGGGTGTGATGCTAATGAAATTTAATGTGGAATTTTTCATGGTTAATTAATGTTTAAAAAATTAATTAATGTACACTAGAACTGATAAATAGGGAATGAAGTAATCTAATAAAGCTCTTTAAATGATTGTGTGCTTATTGGACGCCAAGTCTTAGATGTATCAGCCTGGAGTCAGAGAGACGTTAGATGCAGCTGTGTCTAAGAATAGGTAATGCCATTAGTGTGGTTGTCTGATATAATATATCATGTACTTTTTTTTGTTTCTATATACTACTCCAACCTATTAGTATGTTCAACTGACACCATGGCCATTCTGAGCCATGGGGGGGTTTTTTCCCCAAGAATCTGGTGGGAGGATGAATAGATGACTACCCCCTTTGGCCCTGCTCTCTTCTCTTGGTAGTAACTTTTGTAGATAGGCACATTGGTTAGTTTTCCGCATATATGAGTGTAGAGGGTTGTAATGGCTTCTGGTAATTCACACACATATATTCTTGATATAGTATCTTATTCACTACTATAGGTGTTATGTGTATTGGCTGTGATGACTTGTGGATCCTTTCGTGGTGTATGGGATGTAATGGCTTGAGGTATAATACCCGATGTATGATTCACATTATGCGAGCTATGGTGGCTCCTGAAAACTACCTTGTTACTTTTCGTTTTGAGGATGGTGTGGTTTATGGCCTAGGTGTCTGCAGGAAAGCCTTTGTGGAGAAAGAGTTTCATATTGTTGTGCTTCGCCTAGGGGTCTGCGTGCAAGCCTTTTTGAAGAGAGATGCTTATGATGTACGGAGTTAGGGAAAAGTGGCAATCCAATGGGGAAGTAGTAGCAGGGTACCTTGGGTATTCTTTATTATAGGATATATTCTTGTATGCATTACATTGTGAGAGTATCCATGGTTAGGTTGGGAACTTAGTATACAAATTTAGGTGATGAGTTAGGTTCAATTGGTGTTACCTGTTCTTTAGAGTGCTTTCATTACTTTTGCACGAGAGGATTTTGGGAGTATCTTATTGAGTATACTGTTATACTCATCCTATGTATATATAAACTTTTTTTCAGGTCACTTGGAGAAAGTTGGAGATTATGCTTGTTTCTACAATCTTGGGGATACAGAAGATGTCCGGGAATGTGGTTGATGCTGTTTTTACATTCTTTTGGATTCTTTTAGTTTTCCCCTTCTAGTTGTAGTACTTTTTCCTGACATTTAATATATGAACATGGGTTTCTTTTTATATTCCAATTCTGAGTAGGAGTTGATTGGTGTCTATCATAGCACTCTCCTTCACTTCTGTTCTCTTAGAGGGTAGTTCCTCCCATTTGTGTTTTTATTATACCCTCGGTGCTAGTCGTCAACCAGGGGCCTACTGGAGGCGAGACTCGGGGAGTCATTATCTCTTTTTTCACATTTTCGATTCAAGAGGGGTAGACATTATGGGTAGGGGGTCATGAAACTAGTGCTGGAAATGGGCATAGCCTTTCTCCCGCATTGTCGGCTCTAGACACCACGGTGCAAGACAACACACCACCTTCACACCCTTGCGATCAGTTTCAGTAGGCCTCCTCCTGCCACCTCATGCCTTGGCCAGAATGGCACGTCGATGGTTCTTTCTGTAGGCCACCAAACATGCTCCAGTGGTCCATTCTTTGTGTCGTTTGCACCTATGAGCCTCTCGGGTGACCACTGCCACTACGTGATCCCTATATCGACCTTTCTATAACATTTCTCGGCCAGGCACTGGAAACAACAGATCATAAAAAAATTAGAGGGTATGGGCCCTGTTCAAATTGACACATGCCTCTCTGTTAGCATTTTATCCATGGGAGTTTGCAACAATCAGAGAATTTAGAAATAACTCTCGACTTGTAACCCCGCATCAACCTCTTGTGTTTAAAGAATGATCTGCGGATCCACTACTACTCAAAAGGATGTAGGGAAATAAATTAAAATATTTATATTTTTTTATTAATTTTCGATAATTCTGAAAAACTAAATTTTTCTCCCGAACTACTACGGTTGAAGTTAAACCTACCTTAAGTGAATCCTAGTGCTATGAGTTCAGAAATTTCCTAAAATTTCAGTTCTGATCACCAGTTCAAAAGTTATAAAACACTACACATAAATTTACTGAATATAACATAAAAATAGATCAAAATTCCATTCCATGCAGACCAGGAATCAGAATCAAGAACCATCAATTCTTGAACACTCGTGATAATTATAAATATTTAAAAAAAATTATATGGAATTTTCGGGTCATTACATAGTGGATGGAGACCATGGGAGTTTGAGGAGGGAGACCATGTATTCCATCAAGTTTCACCCTAGATAAGATTACGTAAAATTTTCCTAGGTAGAAAGCTATCTCAAGGGTTCAACAAACATTTTCAAATTCCGTGTAGTGTTAGCGAGGTGGGTTATCTCCTAGTTCTTCTCCCACAGATGCATTAGGTTCATGATGTTTTCCACGTGTCATTGTTAATGTGATATGTGTATGTTCCATCCCATGTCATCATATGGGGTGATCTATGAACTGACGATGGGTAAATGTTTTCAGAGTTTCAGTGGTGATAAATGATCATCTATAGCGGGTCCTTTGATGGTGGTCGATTAATCCATTGCATGTTCGGTGGCATTATGGGAATCATTTGGAGAGGACATGGGAGTAAGAGGCTCAGATTCATCCTCAGTTCCCCCATATATTTTTTTAGTTTTTGTTTTAGATTTTGGGTAAGTAAATCCCTATGGTGGGGAGAAATTATTTTCACAAAAATTTCATATATATTCTTTTAATTTATATAGATTAATTCTAGGACTACACACTTTGAACTCATGTTATTTCGAGGCACAGTGAGCCTGTAATGGAATTTTGATAATTTGTTTTGTTCACTATAGTAACCAATAATGTGGGTTTTTATAACATTTGAACATGTGGTAAGGTCGAAAATATGAGGGAACTCTTGAACATTGAATGTTGGTATTTTCCTACAAATGACTTAATTTCGGCTATAATTTTCCAAACGAAAAAGTTAATTTTTATACAATTCAAAATATAACATGATAAAATTAAAAGCTTATTTTATTTTTTTATCAATTTTTAATGTGTGGACAACGATGATTCAGTACAATGTTGAGGCTCATTGTAGAGTCATTAACTCCCACTGTAATAATTCATTAATGACACATAACAACTACACTTTTTCATAACTAAAACAACATACCAACATGACAAATGCTGTATAATAGGATCATTGTTATGTGTTTTCTTTTTTTTTGTTGATGTGATGGTGGAAAAAAAATTGAACTGTGAGGATTCTAATATGAACCTTCTATGAACATCCTCCCAAATGAATAATGACAAATAATGATGAACATTGAACATCTTCGAATGTACTTGACGATTTTATTCTAAATATACAAATTTTTTCGATGTCCTGAAACCTTGGGGAAAAACACTATGACATAGAATGTCAAAGTGGTTGACATTATTTTATATTAATGTTATTCCCCACTCATATTTGTAAATGATGAACATAGATCAACCCATGAACATGTTGACCTTCAAATCATGCATTTATGTTGGAGGATAAATTGTTTTTTGGATTTTTGTTTTCCATGATTGAAATTTACATTTTTTTGAATTAATTGAATTCTCTAGTCATCTAATGGGTTTAAAACTCTACTGAAAAAAGGTGAATAATAAATTTAAAAAGTCCTAAGAACCTCTACCATGTGAATTCATTTTTACCATATCCACATATTTGTGTAAAGGGGAATCTGGGGCCAATGTAGGGATGGAGGTGACCTGGGGCCCCTAATTATAGATATACCACAAAATGGACGATTGGATCAATTATAGTGGCCTTCATAAGAGAGCACGGGCGCACCATGGCTATAGGACACTGTGGTTGGTGGGTAGAAGTATTATGATGATGTGACACTAGACGGGGGATAGATGGAGGGGCGGCCCAAATTTGGGCTACCCAGTTGGCTGGTGAGATATGGTAGCCACACCGCAGCTGGAGGAGCCTCACACAACCGAATGGTTGGAGGGAAGTAGGACTTAACTATCTACCATGTCTGAGGAGAACTCCATTGTTCACCCATGATTATAGTCTTTACGTTGGCGTGTTGTGCCACCTGCCACCGGGTCGGTCCGGTCTCATGCCCAGCGGGCCAAACATGCGCATGCAGGCTCTACGCCAATCCCATTGATCTGGTCCCATGCGTAGCAAGGTGGAACGACACCCAGAAAGGTAGAACACTGCTAGTAGGCCATACCCATGCCCTTCAGGTCAAACCAGACTAGACCCGGGGGTCAAAAGACCCTACGGGCTAGACCCTCGGTCAATCCTGGTTGGGTCTAGCAAGGCCCATTATGCCTTTCCCTTTGTCCAGGTCAGATAAGTCAGACCCAAACCCAAACTGTATCAGATCATGTTGGTCGAATTTAATTCAGTTATTTGGCATCCCCGATCCGGTTTGGTCATATTGGCCTGACCAGGTTGGACCACGACTAGACACACCCGACCCCTGTTTAATATAACACTTATAACATGCTAACCAGGTGTCTGATTGGTGGCCTGTTGGTAGAGTTGGGTCCCTCTCAATGATATAGATATTTTGGAACCCACTATGGTTATTTTCATAGATATAGAGATGTGATGAATTGATCTAGGATCTTTTCACCAAAATACGCTACGTATTGAACCTTGAAATTGGTTGAGACCATAAAATAGTTGACTATTGTCCCTATGTGACTTGAAAACATACCAATGGGAAGTATCTCATTGTGAACGGACACAACTATGGGGAGGGGGGGCATTCTATGACCTAAAAAACCCATGATACATGACAGGAGCAGTATATATGTTTCGCCATGGTGGGAAGTGGCTCTATGTGACCTCGAAATCCCATGGAGGGGAGCGACTCTGTGTGACCAATCACAACCATGGTAATCATCAGGAATGAGTACAATAGTAGAACAAGGTTTGTGGGAAGTGGCTTCTATGAGACCAAGAATGCCAAAATTACTCGATAGGGGAAAAATTCTCTAGTTGTCAAGGAGTTTGATGATCCGACTAATATTTCTACTATAATAACCCTATATGTATACCTGGAGTTAGTTATCTTTTGAATCATGTATTACATTGAGGATTTTTGTGTGGTACTTACTTTTTTTCAAGTCCCTACTGAGTATTGCATTATTCACCCCTATATGGGATCCACCCACTTGTGTTGTGTCCCATGCAGGCGATCAATGATTGGACATAGACCTTCGTGGAATGGGTCCCAAAGGTGCTTAGGGAAATGGGACTAACAGATGATATGATTGGGGACTTGGTGGTCTATGACCATGTAGTGCTCTATAGGATCACGTGGAAAAGTTTATCTACTTAATCTTCTAGTAGCTACACAAATCTCACAATTTGGTGGGGTTTATTTGTTTTTATCCATCCTAGTTTCCTCTTTTTGTGATTTTTTGTTTTTAGTTCTCTTTTGGGTTTGATTTCTGACCCACTTATATCAGTTTTAAATAAACCCAGACCTGTTTTAGTGATACATATGTCTTTTTTAGTGTTTGAGACATTGTTAAGAATGATTGTTTGTATAGGTAAACAATAAAATTCCCCCTTATTGTGGTTGACGCCTTCGACACTAGTCCTCAGCCCTTGGCTGTTCGGAGCGGGGCTTGGGGTAGTCACAACATGGGCCTCCGGGGAGGGTACGTGACAACATGATCTCATAGGACTGTATACATATAATTTTTATAGGTTTTTCTTTTTATATATAAATATTCTTTTTTCATATATAAAATGAACCTTTAACTCTTATTCACTAATGTCAAGGTCCATTGGTGGTATCTGACTGTGTTGTGAACTCACACCATAAATTGGAATTTTAGTACGCATCTAGATATTATTACATACAATCGGATGATGGGAAATGGTTCTATTATTAGTTGTTGCGATTATTAGATTAATGATAATAGTCATTTGATTATTAAAATATACCTAGATGTAGCGATTTCTAGACAATAGTTACTCAACCTAATACATTAGACCCATCATGTATTGTTATGAAATATGATTATGATATGTCATATTTATATCTAATTATCTAGTTTAATTCATATATATTTATACTCTTATTTTTATTTAACTACCCATTTACTGATAATTATTTGTATCAAATCCATTATTGTTCATTATTTACCTAATACTATGATTGTATCCCATTGTGATGTTCAATTTCCCCACACTACATTCCCATAACCTCTTGTTGGGTGAGGTGTGTTTGAAGCCTTGTTACTCTATAGATCAGACATTGTGGTTCCTGCCAGTTTTAAAAATATTATTACAAGAGAAACTGGTTTATTAACATGTTTGTCTCTTTGGAATGATTTCAGAAAAGGTATATCAAAGAAAAATTTTTAGGTCCTAGGAAGGAGAGTTATGTATTTTTCAGGACAGTACTATACAATAGAACATTATGTTTCCTTAATGTGGGAATCCACAAACATTTTTCTTGATGTCAAAAATTTAAAATTTACCTTTAGTGATTTACATTAATTTTGTGTTTAGATTTATGGGATTTTTTTATTGAAACATCATGTTAGACACATAATATAACATTATATATAAAATTTTCATAAAATTTACAGAGAAAAAAAATTTAAATACATATCAAAATAATTATTTGTTCTTTTGGTTAATTATATATTGAAATAAATTATTATTTAGTTTATTATGATTTTCTTGAGAAAATATATTAGATTATTACAACCATTTTTTACTATTTGATTGGTTAGGGTTGTGGTCATTTCTTCAGGGGTTATACATATTGGTAATGGGTTTACACATACATTAGACATCATTGTCAACCATTTTACAATAGCAAGATATATAATCATCTTTCTTTTATATATTGACTTATTCCAATAAATATTATTCTATAATTTCATTAAATTCTAGCCCATTGACATCCAATTTAGCTAGTGCCACCCATGTGGGTAAGGAGGATGGAACTATGCATTTCCCTTTCTGGACCCATTATTTCATGCTTCAAAACTAGTTTAGTAGAGGCCCTTTTTACTAGTACATGTTCATGGAGTCTGATTTCATAACGGCAGACCAACGATGGTCAGTTGTTTTTCTTGGGTCATCATCCTACATACCCCATTCTTATATAGAACTACATGAACTCATAGTAAATATGATTTGATATTGGTAATTCAGATGATAATAAATTTTTTATAAATCACATACTAATAGAATGATAATATTATTACCATTTTACAACATGGTGATGTGGGAACATTATAGTATTTCGTGATGTATGTTGATCAATGTGATGGTTGAATAGGAAAAACCATACATGTTCTCTTCATTAAATATTACTTTCTAAATTAATTGAAGATGTAATTTTCCATGATTTTATATAGCTCATTAATGTGATGAAAAAATGTTCTCTTATTTATAACACATCATACAAATGATAATATTTAATATAATATGGTTTGGAATAATATATCATCGGACATAACATATTAAATTTTACTTCACCTAAATAAAAATTAATAGCTCATGAATAATGAATTAATTTCCTATTTAGTAGTTCCTCATATAGTACTATCAATTTTGAGGGAAATTGTGAGTGGTCATGATATACGAATTATTCTAGATGTGGGTGGATTGATATGTAATTTCTCCAACAAACACAATATTTTTAATTTATGAAATTTGATGATAATGTCATAGTGTAGATGCTATAATGATTTTATGAGGCACATATCGATGTTAGGAACATGACCAAAATAATAGTGGAAATCCTAGTTCCATTTAGTTTGAATAGTGATTCATGGGATTATAGATAATAATGAGTTACTGTATTGAATTCAACTTTGGTTGATCAGGAATAGGCATATAGTATCGATGGATCCTTCATATTGTGTGGTAAGGTCACGATGTCTTCTACATTATCTTTTAAATTGTGTTACATATGAATATACATATCATCATAATTATTAATTAAATTTTATTTTTATGTTATATTTATAAGGCCCCAGCCTTATAACTTACTTAATCATGAGTTATTACAAGATTACACATTAAGGATATTTTCAGGTTTAGAGTTTTAGAGAATTAGATCATAAAACATGCATTACATACCACATTTAAACAAAGTGGTTACATTAAAATATGGAATTCATTTTTCACATCAACGGAAACATATTGAAAATAAAACATGGATTATTTCTTGAAACATCCTTAACACTATCATTTTATCATGTACCTTTCCCTTGACCTGTGAAATTTTTTTCGAAAACTTGGGATGAGCATAAAAAGTTCAATAAGGGTTATAAATATATGGAACGGAAACATGAGTTCGTATATACACAAGAATTAAATCATACTTTACCCATAAAACATAATCACTTCAACCTACCTCCTCAAATCATGAATAAATCATAGGTATCATAAGACATAAAGGTAACTTGAGGCACTCATAATATTCTTACGTAGGGAGTAACCCTCTTGGTTACGTTTGGAATACCCATCACAATATATTCCCTAAATCTCATTCAGAGAAACCTTAATGTTTCACTCCTTCACGTTACCCAATGCATTTGAGAGCTATATCGGGCTTACCCACCCTTAGATTATCACAGAACCACCCATCTTCATAAAAATGACCAAGAAACATAACATAATCGTATCACATAAAACATGCATAAAGGAGACATAAAATTTCCACATTTCAATCACGAGATATCAATACAACACATTCATATAATAAAAACATTATGAAAACCATTTTCAATAACAAAATAAAAGGAATGTAAAACATGGTATTTATTTATCTTTTAAAAAAATAAGGCTTGTTGAGGAAGCTGAAACTCAAATAATGGACACGGCGGCGAAGAAGTTGTTGTCACCGCATACGTATGACAAAAAAAATCTATTTTTTCATTTTGTAAAATGCTTTGTATAAAAATGATTCCTTTTGGATAAATGTAAAAGTCAAAGGGGTTTATTCACCGTTTAAAAGAAGGTTGGGTAAAAAATTAAATCCGCCTCAATGAAATGAGATTGAGACGAAGTCCCATACAAAGATCATTTTTTAAATAAAGTTGATCTGTTATGTATATTCACTATAAGTAAAAATAATGAATGTAAAAATACAATATATGACATAATAATATCATGATATAATTTTAAAGTAGGATATTAACCCAATGAACATAAATCGGGTTAAGAAGTTCCCTTACCTCGTATCCGACATGACTCGATCTTTCTTTAATCTCCTAAATAATAAACATGAGTTAATTTATACTTTCTTAAGAACCTTTTTCAAGTTAATTATTAATTTTATATAACTTATTACCATGTCATGAAAATTATGTAATTATTTAAGTTAATAACGGTCGTTTTAACAATCATTGGTACTTGAGTTAAAAATAAACTCTTTATAATTAAAAGTTGTTCACTTAGTCAAATATATATTATCTCAATAATGATATTTATGATGTAGATTCTATATATTTTATATATATCCAGTATATACATGAATTTTTAATATTACATAATCATGTAGAGGTAGGAAATGAAATGCACCGTTCATGGAGACGGTAAGTCGTACATATGAATGAACGCTACTTTCATTTCTATGTCATATTAATGGAATTAAAACTAAATGAGAGATATGTATATTTTAATTCAAGAATTATATTCATAATTTAGATGTAACATAAATCATATATATCCATTTTATATATGTACTTATAATAGTACATTACATTTGGGGATAAGAAATGAAATGCATCGTTCTTGGAGACGGTAAGCCGTATGTACACATGAACGCTACTTTCATTTATAATTTGTTTTTAATGGAGTAAAATCATAATGATATAATGGTATATTATAATTACAGTATTAAATCATATAAAATATCATAACTCTATCCTTTATATGTCCTGCATATGGTATAAATGAATCAAATCACTTTGAGGGGGCGGTAGTCTGCACTTCCTTAAATGAAGATATCATGTTTACCCATAATGTAAACCATAAAAGTCGGCAAAAATGAAAAATACATAAGATTAAGGAAAACATAAACATATTATATATCATATATAAATATAGTTCTATCTTAATTTCCACCTTTTAAGGTGTTAAAAGAATGTTGAACAATCATCGTTTCAGGAGGTAGAAATTCGTCATCCACGGAAACAGTATGTTCTTTAACCATTAGATGTAGGTGTGTATAAGTGAAGCTCTAATAATTATTATAACAACATCCTAGTATATTTTATATACTGTATTGGTTACAAATGAAATTAATAAAAAGATTTTAGGGGGTTGGAGAATCAAAATAAAACAAAAGAACACAAGTGAAGATATTATCTTAAAATCGGGTAGCTCTCTTTGATTTGTGCTCAAAGGCTTCCTTGGGAAGACTTATGCCCAATGTGAGGCTTCTATGAGTAATAGAGGGATTTGTAGAGACAAAATGGTCAGGGTTTGGCCGATCCAAAGGCTTTGGAAGTGTGGGTAAGTTGGTCGAGGTGGGGTCCTTTTATAAGAGGAGAGGAAGGGAACTCTTGGAAAGTAAAGAAATGTTACTTTATTTTGAAATGAGTTATGGATTTAAAAGGTCCCACATTGATAAAATTCTAGTATAACGTGATAAGGGTTTGTAATATACCAATCCAATAGTTTTTGACAAGTGTAGGTCTTCTATTTTACATTATCATTTCATTTTATTTAAATCATTAAATAATGAGGTAATCGCTGCATCATCATGATGTCATAAATAATTTAAATTATTTAATGTCTAAAAATTATAAACAAATACTATGATGTAGGAAATATTTCTATATTTCTAATCAATAATTATAGTAAAAAATATGACTTGTATTACCCCATTTAAAAATTGTTTTAGTAAAACAACTCATGATTGTGCCATTTTAATTTTAACATTAAATAAAAAGATATTAATGTCATTCTCCTACCAAAGTGGCTCCATGGGGTCCCGAAATTGACCCATAAATTTTATTGTTCGGCCATGACACATCCAATAATCGTAGGTCATGTGTCTAGGTATTTTCATTTTATTATAAAATCACTTTTTCCATAAATTGCAATAATTACATCTAATCTCGATTAAAAACTGAAAAGTTACTATTCAACAAAAATATTATTTTAATCCCATTGAACATAATTTTACTTCTTTATGACAACCATGTATGTCGGAATTTTTAAATTCAAAACATAGTGGTGGTAAAATTTCATTTAAATGGAATATCAATTTTTATAAGTAGCACTTAGTGGTATCACTATTCATCAAAAATTGACATTTTTCAGAAAAATACCAAAACATCAACCTAAGCTATATTTTATATTCAGAATTCAAAAATGATGTCTATTTTACAAAATTCAAAACATATTAGTTACATTAATTAATTTAATAAATAATTCCCGCTGCCATGACAAAAAGAATTTTTATGAATCAATATATAACAAAAGATTGACATTAGTTAAAGTCCAATTTAAAAGTGAAATTAATTCCAATTTAGACCATTGGATTACATGGTAAAAATATATTATATTTACACATTAAAAACCAACTAAACAGATAATATAACAATATAAATAAATTAGATAAAAAAGTGGTTTTGAATTAAAATACAACAATTTTCACTATTCATTAAAAAATGAACATTATCAGAAAAATACCAGAAATTTATCCAAAGTAAATTTAAATGTCCCAACCATAATGAATAAGTTTATTTTGACAAATATAGCTTATAAAATTGTTAAAATTTAGATTAAAAAATGGTTCTCCATCAAAAGGCGGTAAAATAATCATTTAAAAATACTAGAGTATTCGATGCTTTAGGTTGGATTTTTTCTCATTTTAAGCCTCAAAAAACACTATCTAATTTATAAATAGACATAGATAATAATATCTATTATTAATTACATACTTGGGATGTTACATCCTTCCCCCCTTTAAAAATATTTTGTCCCCGCAATTTATTTATTTATCGAATAAGTGGGGGTATTTATCCCCCATTGAATTTTCAGATTCCCATGTTGCCTCTTCAATCATTTGGTTTTTCCACAAAACCTTTACTTGATGAATAAACATATTCCGTAACACTTTATCTCTGTGGTCAAGAATATGGATCGGTTTTTCCTCATAAGATAGGTTCTCTTCCAACTGAACTACCTCTCGACTCAAAACATGAGATTGATCTGGCATATACATCTTTAACATTGAAACATGAAGAGCATTGTGTACCTGAGATAAGCTCGGAGGTAAAGCCACGTGATATGAAACTGATCCAACTCTCTCTAGAATTTCATATTGTCCAATGAAACTTGGACTTAGCTTTCCTTTCTTACTAAATCGCATCACACTCTTCCATGGTGAAACTTTGAGAAAAACATGATCACCTACCTCAAAAGAGAGATCCTTCCTCCTATTGTATGTATAACTCTTATTCCTACTCTGAGCCGTTCTCATGTGTTTTTGTATCAGCTGAACATTTTCTGCCAACACTTCTACCAATTCTAGTCCCATCATCTTCCTTTTACCCACTTCATCCCAAAAATCTGGAGTTCAACACTGCTTCCCATATAATGCCTCAAATGGTGTCATCGATATACTGGAATGAAAACTGTTATTATAAGAAAACTCAACCAAAGAAAGATGTTGGTCCCAACATCCCTTATAATAAATCTAATAAGAACGTATATTATACTCCAAAGTCTGAATTGTTCATTCTGACTGCCCATCTGATTGAGGAAGAAAAGGTGTACTAAAATTTAATTCAGTACCCAATGACTTTTGAAGGAACTTCCAAAAGATAGAAGTAAACCTGGGATCGCGATCAGATACAATGGATAGAGGAACTCCATGCAACCTGACAATATCTTTAATGTATAATTGGAAAAGTTGATCTAGATAGATAGTATCTTGAATAGGAAGTAAATGAGAAGATTTTTTCAAGCAATCAACAATAACCCAGATTCCATTATTACCTCGAGATGTCTTCTTTAATCCCACAACAAAGTCCATGGATATGTTTTCCCATTTCTACTCTGGCACTGGTAAATGCTAAAGCATCCCTTTCGGTAACTGCCCCTCTGCTTTTACCTGTTTAAAAGTCAAACACTTCATAGTAAATCAGCAATGTCCCTTTTCATTCCGCCCCACCTGTAATACTCCCAAAGATCTCTATATATCGTAGTACTGCTAGGATGAACGGACAACGAAGAACTATGAGAATCACATAACAACTCTCTCTTAAACTATTAATCACAAGGCACACACAATCTCTTACCAAATCTCAAAACACAATCATTTTCAATGTTTAAATCCAGAAACTTTCCCTTCTGAACCAGCTCTACCTATTTATGCAACTCACTGTCTTACTTCTGTTCTTTCTTAATTATATCTGATAAGGAAATTTCACTAATACATGAAACAAAACAGAATAACTTCCTACACAAACAACTTCCATGTCAAATTTCATCAAATCAAAAACCAAAGGATCTCATTCCAAACGTATAATTGTTAATGAATCATTACATTTTCAACTCAAAACATCGTCCACTTTATTTGCTTTTCCCAGATGGTAATGAACTGTAAAATCATAATCCTTGATTAATTCCAGCCATTTCCTCTATCTCATGTTCAATTCTTTATGAGTGAATATATACTTTAAAATTTTGTTATCAGTATATATTTCACACATTAATCTATACAAATGATGCCTCCAAATTTTTAAAGCAAAAACAGCAGCAGATAATTCCAAATCATGTGTAGGGTAATTTACCTCATGAGTTTTCAACTAACGTGAAGCATATGCAATTACATGATCATTATGAATTAGGACAAATACAAGTCCTTTCAATGAAGCATCATTGTAGATAACAAACTCCACAATTTAGTAAGGTAGTTCCGAAACTAGAGTATTCACCAATCTTCGATTCAGTTCATGAAAACAATCATCACATTCTTTTGTCTAGATAAACATGACACCCTTCCGAGTTACCTTAGTCATTGGACTAGATAAATGTGAAAAATTTCTAACAAACCTTCGGTAATAGCATACCAAAGCAAGGAAGCTATGAATATCAATTACATTTGTAGGTCTGGGCCATTCTTCATCAATGTTTTTTTTGCAGGATCAACAATTATCTCATCATTAGAAACAATTTGACCAAGAGATGAAATTCTTTGCAACAAAAAGTCACACATTCTAAATTTCCCATACAATTTATTTTCATTTACAGTTTGCAAAATTACCCTTAAAAACTTTCATGCTCCTATTTACTTATTGAAAACACCAAAATATCATCAATAACACAACCACCATTTATCACCTGATTCAACTGAGACATCACTGTAGCAAACTGCTCAATTCTGATTCTGACCGTCTCTGTATGCTGATTTGGAAGGTCATTTCCCTCAGTATTCCTACCAAAAAAAACTTCTCTATTTCCTCTGAAAAAGACCATTCTTAACAAAAATGTCTTTGATGAAGAAACATGGTAATCTTCAAATGCTATATCATTTCAATTTGACCATAAAAAAATATTTTTGGATAATCATTTAATAAAATTCTAACTTATAAAGTTATCTAAACTGACCTTTGATAGCAAATATAAGGCCCCAGCCTTAAACCATACTTAATCTTGAGTTATTACAGAATTACACATTGAGGAACTTTTCAGGTTTAGAGTTTTAGGGAATTATATCATAAAACATGCATTAAATACCACATTTAATCAAAGTAGTTACATTAAAAGATAGTAATAATTTTTCCCATCAACGGAATCATATTGAAAATAAAACATGGATTCTTTCTTGACACTTCCTTGACACTATAATCTTATCATGTACCTTTCCCTTGACCTGTGAAAAACATTTCGAAAACATGGGATGAGCATAAAAAGCTCAGTAAGGGTTATAAAAATATAGAAAGGAACCATGATTTAATATATACATAAGAATGAAATCCTACTATACCCCTAAAACATAAGCACATTAACATACCTTATAAAATCATGAAGAAAACATAGAAATCATAAGATATAAAGGTAACTTGAGACATTCATTACATTCTTATGTAGGGAGTAACCCTCTTGGTTACGTTTGTAATACCCATCATAGTATATTCCATAAATCTTTTCAGAGAACCCATAACATTTGACTCCTTCACATTACCCAATTCATTGGAGAGCAATATCGTACTCACCCGCCCTTAGTTTATCATGGAACCACCCGTCTTCATAATAATGCCCAAGAACCATAACATAATCATATCACATATAACATGCATAAAGGAAACATAACATTTCCTCATTTCAATAATGAGATATCAATAAAAAACATTGATATAATAAAAAAAATTATGAAAACCATTATAAATACCAAAATAAAAGAAAAGTAAAACATCTTATTTATTTATCTTTTTAAAAAATATGGCTCGTAGGGGAAGCCAAAAATAAAATTATGGTCATGGCGCCGGAGAATTCATTTCCGCCACATACGTATGACAAAAACATTCCCTTTTGTCATTTTGTAAAACACACCGTATAAAAAATATTCCTTTTGGATAAATTTAATAGTAAAAGGGTTTTATACACCATATAAAAGAAAGTTGGGTATAAAATAAAATATGCCTCAATGAAAGGAGATTGAGACGGAGTTCCATACAAAAATAATTTTCTAAATAATGTTTATCTATTATGTGTATTCACTATATGTAAACAAAATGAATGTAAAAATACAATATATGACATAATAATATCATGGCATAATTTGAAATTATGAGATTAATCCAAAGAACGGAAATCGGGTTAAGAAGTTCCCTTACCTCGTATCGGACTTGAATTGATCGTTCTTTAATCTCCTGAATAATAACCTTGAGTTAATTTTTACATTCTTAGGAAACTTTTTCAAGTTCATTATTTTTTTCTATCAAATATTACAATTTCCTGAACATTATGTAATTATTTACGTTAATAACGGTCGTTTTAACGATCATTGGTACTTGAGTCAAAAATAAACTCTTTATAATTAAAAGTTGTTCACGTAGTGAAATATCTATTATCTCAAGAATGATATTATGATTTATATGCACATATATTTTATATATATCTAGTATATACACTAATTTATAATATTACAAAATAATTTAGAGGTATGAAATGAATTGCACTATTCAGGGAGACAGTAAGCCGTACGTACGCATGAACGCTACTTTCATTTCTATGTCATATTAATGGAATTAAAACTAAATGAGAGATATGTATATTTTAATTCTAGAATTATATTAATAATTTATATGTAACATTTATCATATATATACATTATATATATGTACTTATAATAGTACATTACATTTGGGGATAAGAAATGAAATGCACTGTTCATGGAGACGGTAAGCCGTATGTACGCTTGAACGCTACTTTCATTTCTATTTCGTATTTAATGGAGTGAAATCATAATGATATAAGGGTATATTATAATTCCAGTATAACATCATATATAATATCCTAACTACATTCTTTATATGTCCCACATATGGTATTAACGAATCAAATAAATTTTAGGGGGCGGTAGTCCGCACTTCCTTAAAAGAAGATATCACGTTTACCCATAATGGAAACCATAAAGGTATGCCCAAAATGAAAAATACATAAGAATAAGGAAAAATAAACATATTATATATCATATATAAATATAGTGTCATCTTAATGGCCACCTTTTAAGGTGTTAAAAGATTGTTGAACAATCATCATTTCGGGAGGTAGAAATTTTCCATCCACGAAAACAGTATGTTCTTTAAACATTAGATGTAGGTATGTGCAAGTGAAGCTCTAATACCTATTATAAAAACATCATAGTATATTTTAGATACAGTAGTTGTTACAAAATAAGTGAATAAAAAGAGTTTAGGGGGGATGGAGAAGCAAAATAAAACAAAAGAACACAAGTGAAGATATTACCTTAAAATCTGGTAGCTCTCTTTGATTTGAGCATAAAGGATTCCTTGGGAATACTTATTCCCAATGTGAGGTTTCTAGGAGTAATACAGGGTTTTGGAGAGACAAAATGGTCAGGGTTTGGTAGATCCAAATGCTTCGGAAGTGTGGGTAAGGTGGTAGAGGTGGGGGCCTTTTATTAGAGGAGAGGAGGGGAACTCTTAGAGTGTAAAGAAATGTTACTTTATTTTAAAATGATTTTTGGATTTAAAAGGTCCCACATTGATATAATTCGATGATAAGGTGATAAGGGTTCTAAATATACCCATAAAATAGGGTTTTGACATGTGTAGGTTTTAGATTTTACATTATCTTTTCATTTTATTTAAATCGTTAAATAATGAGGTAACAGCTGCATCATCATGATGTCATAAATAATTTAATTTATTTAATGTCTATAAATTATAAAAAAAACAATGATTTTTGAAATATATTTAGATTACCAATGAATATTTATAGTCAAACATCTTACATGCATAACCCCAATTAAAAATTGTTTTATTAAACAAACTCATGTTTGTGCCATTTAAATTTTAACATTAAATAAACAGATATTAATGTCATTTTCCTACCAAAGTGGCTCCATGGGGTCCCCAAGTTGACTCATGGATTTTCTTTCTCGTCCATGACACATTAAATAAGGTTAGTACATGTGTCTAGGTATTTTCATTTTATAATAATATCATGTTTTCCTTAAATTGCACTAATTACCTCTAATCGCGAATAAAAACATTAAAGATACTGTTCACAAAAAAAAATTATTTTAGTCCCATTGGACCACATTTTACTTCTTAATTACAACCATGTATGTTGGATTTTTAAAACTCAAAATACAGGGGTGGTAAATTTTCATTTAAACGGAAAATTCGTTTTTATAAGTACCACTTAGTGGTTTCACTATTTATAAAAAATTTATGTTTTTTCAGAAAATACCAAAACATCACCCTAAGATATATTTTATATTTCAAATCAAAAAATTATGACTATTTTAAAATTTTCAAAAAAAATTGGTTACATTAATTAATTTAATAATTAATTCCCGCTGTCATGACAAATAGCGTGTTTTTATGAAACAATATATACCAAAAGATTAACACTTGTTTACGACCAATTTCAAAGTGAAATTAATTACAATGTCCACCATTGTATTACATGGTAAAAATATATTCTATTTAATCTTTTAAAACAATTAAAAAAATAATCTTACTATATAAATAAATTAGATTAAAAAGTGGTTTTGAATTAAAATCCAAAACATTTCACTATTCATTAAAAAATGAACATTATCAAAAAAATACCAAAAAATTATCCAAAGTAAATGTCAATGTCGCAATCATAAATAATAAGTTTATTTTGACAAATATAGATTATAAAATTGTCAAAAGATAGATATAAAAATGGTTCTCCATCAAAAGGTGGTAAAATAATCTTTTAAAAATACTAGAGTATTCCATGCTTTAGGTTGGATTTATTCTCATTTTAAGACTCAAAATACACTATCTAAATCATAAATTGACATTTATAAGAATATATATTTTTCATTACTTACTTGGGATATTACAATATTACCTTCTAATTTATTTTCTTTTATAACCCCCATAGATTTAATTTATATCATATTTATATCGTTCCAATACAATGTGTTGGTGGTCGATTTATTCAATCATGTTTAGAGCTTCAAAATTCATTAATAAAAACTATAAACATGATTAATTTCAAAGAATAGTTGAATGGTTTCTATGGAAACATCAACTATTATAGGATATGAATAACATAGACATCAACTATAAGGGAAATGATCGTATTGACTCATGATTTCGAAATAATTTTATGTATAGTGGGACTCAACCCCCTTTAGGGAAAATCATTATTTAGTATAGGGGGATATTATGTTCCTATCATAATATACGGTAATAATATACTCCTATATCCCTCTAATGGTTTACCTGCATAATAATTTTCCCCAAAAAAATTTTATGGCATCCTCAACATATGATTTTTATGTCTGAAGACTATATTATACCTTATGAATTACCCATATCAATTCAAATATACTTCATAGAAAATACTGAGTTGAAATATATTGAGTAAAAAATTAGAGAATGTGAGGCTATAAGATTTATTAGACTAATAAATTTCTATAGTGGTGATTCATGTTCTTATATATTAATGGGGATTGATATATTCCATATTCATTATAATAATTGATTTAAATATGATATCATTGAAAATTATAAAATCATTTCGACATATTGATGACATGTTTGATCAATCTATGGGATCTCAATTGTTTTCCAATATTTATCAACGTCCATGATACCATAGGATTTGTGTCATAGACAAATACATATAAAAGATAGCATTTAGTATATGGGGTAGGTTATAATAGTATATTATCATTATATTTTGACAGAATATATCTCTATCATTTTTATTATCCTCCACGAAAAATATATTTCCCTCATATTTGGATTTCTATGTCATTATATAAATTGTTGAAATATAAAAAAATATAAATATTTTAAAATAACATATGAGACACCCTGACTTATTATTGAGAATTCTTCACGGATATCATAATTACATCATTTATACTCTATTTCACATTTGGATACATGATATGCACTTTTTTGAGTATGTGTTAACTATGGAATGAATTTTAATTTATTTGAATACTGTTGATATATTTTATTGTTATTCATGAATGAGATTTAAATTTTTTATTATTAGATTTCTCATATAATAAGGGTAATATAATATGTTTATAACATATTTTTCTCACTTAACAGTAACCATAAGTACACTGAAACCTAATCATGTCAATATATAATGAATAAAACAATAATATGAAGTATTAATAGAGATGATGAAGTCATTAACAACAGATCTTATCAGGATTCTTCTTGAGAAATGTTTTTTTATTAATATTTATGTGTATTATATCATTGGTATGTATAACTTATGATGTATGGTGATAATGAAATTTTGTTTTTGTCTATTTATCCACAAACCCATTTAACGATATATCATACCCATGAAATAGAGTTTTTGGTTGTGGTTAATGTTTTAAAATAATGGAGGACCTTCTTATTATGTGATATAATTTACTTCTATACTGACCAAAAGAGTCTATAAAATATCATCTCTAAATGTGGCATGAATAATTATTAGAGTTTTATAATAGATTAATTTTAGATATTCGATAGTGATATAAATAATTAAATTGGTAATGAAAATGTATCCATAGATTCATTGGGAATGAATTAAAAATATTTTTTGTATTGAACGTAATATGTTGAAAGTAAAGTCACGGATTTATTGGTTAAATTGAATTTGGTTGAAGATGAAAACATAGGGGAAGTAGCATGAACACCATTAGTGGACACATCATTATTTTTGGAAATATTCATGTAAAATAAAATGAATTATCATGAGAGTCTTTTGATGATTGAATGGTTAGTATCAAATGACCATCATTCCGTTGAGGATATGTATAGGCATAAATTGCTTCAAATTAATAATGGAGTGATGTAATGATATTTTAATAGAGAGAAATTGATGAATTCCTCTCATTCATCCCAGCGATAAGTGGCCTTGTGGTGGATCAGGATGTATGAATATATAAAATAACCATTAGGGAGAGACAATAGAAAAAGAAAAATAATCAGCTTCATTACTCATTTTCCTAAACTAATAATGCCCATGTTTAAGATTAACTTTCTTGGAAGGTTTCTCTAACTACATCCCATTACTATGTTAACTTTTAATGAGTTGAATATGAATTTTTTAATAGGTAACTAAGAGGATGTGACAACTTTTGGATTTTACTGACTGGGTATACCATGATGGACTAGATAATATTTAATTGAGAGATAACGATAGTCGAGGAGCTAGTAAATCCCAATGAACAAGTAACAATGTGTCTTCATGATGTACCATACATTTTGGTTTATGAAATAGATACCTCACTAACATTGTAGGTTTATAATGGACCAAAAAAGTTACTGTAGAATTTTTTGATGCTAAATAAGTATTTTCATTCATTGGGTATAAAAGGTAAACTATTAGGATGTAGAGATTACAAAAATTCATTGATATTGGATTCTATATTTCAGAATTTTTTATGATGATAGCTTTTTAGAATAACATATTATGTATAATAATATCCCTAATTCATTGATTTTAATGATACTTTTTGATGATATGTATGGATTTCCATCACATTCAACACATTATTGTCATATATATGGGGAATAATATGTTATTAAGTTGAATACAGTATTGGAAAAAAAGAGCAAGGGTATATGATAACAAAATTACTTGTTACATTTCTAAATATGAATAATTATTGTTCTCATCATTGGAGAAATATCTTGGAGTTCATTTTGGTTAAAAGATTCTTCTTTTGAGTGACACCCAATGTTAAGGAATATGCATTTGTGAGGAATGGATTATTAGTGATGCAGTGTATTTTAATATTCGAGGTCATTGAACACATCATAATGGAACATATAATTTTGAAATATCTCCATTATATGAGAGTTTGAATAATTTTTTCCACAAATCTATAACTCATATTTGATTTTATATAATCCTATTTATGTTCATAACTATGATTATGATATGTATGAAAATTTATAATCATTTGAATCGAGATTTATTTATTTTTAAATAAAGAGAGGATTCTTTTGAGTAAAATTTATTACTCTTTATCATGATATCTAGAAACATCAGTATATTCTGGAAGACACATCTGGGTGGGAAAATATTAATTTGGTGTAACTACCTAGGATGTGCATGAATATAATTTTGGATACTTGAGAGAAGAATATATCATAATACAGGTATAATTTAAAAAGGTATATTTTATTTTATTCAATTTATAAAAATTAATATTTAATTTATACATGTTTTTAACTTCTAATAAGTGGGTTAGAGGAAACCAAATGTCAAAATGAGCTAAATCTAGGTATATAGTTGTTCTGTAATAAGAAATGTTAAAAAATCCATTTAGAACACCATTGAAAAGAATTATCCAAGTCAGTGAGGGTCCTAGAAAAAACAATTATATATATAAGCACATATCCCAAATGTGTGTCTCCTTGGATTAAAAAACATAATGGTTCCCACCATGTTGTCGGTATATGCCACTTGCAACTCTATGGTGTTTCAGGGAGCATAGATAGAAAAAAAAATATAAATTTTCTTCAAAATAAATTAACCCTAATCACTACTGTTATTCTATATGTCTCTCTCTAATAAATATTTCAATTTATATCCACTAAAATGACATTTACATGTTTTTACACAATTTTAACACCATTATTAGACACATTAATGACCAATAAACCCTCTGTATCCAATATTGTCTGCCCTTAATTGTTATATTATGATTCTATAATATTTTTCCTATTCAAAAATTAATATATAATACATGTTTTGATAAAATAATAATGGTTTTAAAGGGTGTATAGAGGGATTTTGTGATCATTCAATGAATTGGATCCAGATTCAATGATATTCGATCAAGCAATAAATTTGACCATGAATGTTGGAATAACAAAATATTATTAGGTATTCATGACTATTTCATTACATTAGGGTTTGGTTTCTTACCAATCGTGATCCAAGGATTCAAGAAGGTAGTTGATAAAGGATTAGATCTATGATATATGGATTCTGTTGGACTTGGATAGTGTCTCATGTTACTGAATCATATTCTCACATATATTATAAAGTCCTTGAAATTTTCACATGATTAATGTAATTTTTTTCAGGACTGTTGGGAATCCTGTGTGTGTCCATTTGAAACATATGATTTAGGATTGATTAAATCATGCGTGTTTAATTCCATGAGAACCTATGCTACATATTTTTTCCAATATGGTTTAATATTACTTTGAATATTGATTCATATGATGTCATATTTATATGAGATTATAGATACATGTTTTTCTTTTTTTCATATCTAATTTACATTGTTTTTATATTTAGTTCTATATAGTCTTTCCCCCATGATTTGTATGTGTGTTATATTGATCAACACAAACATTTCTATCCCTTAGAGTAGAATGCCTCAAACATGTTTTGTGAAATATCATATTTAAGAGGGGTATATTCAAGAAATGTCCGATGTATGTTACTCATAGAATGGTGTTGAAATATGTGGATCATGAATCTGTGAAAATTACATATTATTTTTACATTTCCAATATAGAAGAAATTTATCTAAAATTTTTATATTTTAATGTAATGCACTTGTATTACTTTATTACTTATGTTTAGGGTTTTTAGTGTTCTCCTATAGATTCTTGTATCAAACCATAAAATGTAAATTTAGTCATAATATTTATTTCATAACATATGGGCTACTGAAGGGGAAGGTTCCTACTGTGTACGAATGACTTGCATAGTATGTGGATACATGACATTATTGGACAAAGTTTAACATGGATGTATAATTCTACCTTCGATTACATAGCATACATGATACAACATGTATACATGGTTTAGATTTTTTTAATTTAATTATCATTCCATATTTATAATTGATCAGATTTTTATAATTATATATTCTATTACTCTAATGGTAAATAATTTATTTATTACATTTTCACTATTATTATCATATTAATTATTTGACTCTGATGTTTACCTAGTATGAAGGGATTAGTCTCCCAATGATGTTCCACTTGAAATATCACCTTGATGAAAACCTATTGTGTATGGGGTGACATGAAAGAGGTCATGAAAATATTTTACATATACCCTGTGATTCACGTTATGTTGTTACAATAAATTTGTTCCACATGATCATTAAGGACTCGGAAATTAGTCATATCGTAACCATGAAAATAAAAAAGTATTTCTAAACATAGGATTAATTTGTTTTTAAAATTTTGTCACCTAATTTTATGTTTATTTATTAATGAAATGACAACTAGTCTGATTTGGTTGAGAGAGACCAATGATATAGCGAAAAGGCCTAAGAGTATGAAATTCAACTATAAGTCCTGAAAGCCCATTTTTTCAAAAAGGACCCACCTGTCAATAGTACTACAACAGTAATAAGGATATTGTTGTTCAATCTCATGTATTGACTCTGATATATTTCCTTCTATAGTACCTACACTACTACATCTTCATCACTATTATAGTTTCACCATTGTTAAAGTATGACTACAGTGTCCTGTTACAGTCCTGTTGCAGTACTTATAAATTCATCCTTCCCGAATTCGATCTTGGGTTTTTTGGATTCCATGTAGAAGACTTTTCCACTTGGTTACAAGTATGTTGGCAACAAATTATTAATTAATTATTGCATAATCTATGAAAAAGAATTTTGTTCCATAATAATTTCAAAATATAATATTTTACCCATTTGATAAAAATGGGAGTCAAAAAATAATTCTGACAACATTATCATCATTTTTATTTAGCTGGAAAATGTAATTGGTCATTATCATAAGATCATATCTATAGTGAATCATAAAAAATGTTACATGTTATTCAAATAGATGAAAAGTAAATCTAAATGTGAATTTTTACAGTTATTTGAAAATATTGAATATATCCATTTCCTTCAATATCATAAAAATCACATAATACATTGAATGATAATTTCACAAAAAAAATTATTAGTAGAATCTTTTAAATGATCCATGAAAATAGTTAAAATTATGTCATGAAAAAAATTATATTATATAAAATAATAGGTAAAATTAATTCCACATATAGAAAATGTTATACAACATGATTTTCACAGAAAAACATTATGTTCAATAGTGAACATGAAACACAAAATTGAGTTTAAATAGACCCCAAAATATTATTATTTATATATGACTACTATTACATAGTAGATATATTAGTATGTAATATTAGTATTAAAAATATATTTCAAATATTTATATATATATATATATATTTACCTTCTAAAAATAAATTTATTTATATATTCATATTTAATATGTACTCATTTTTCATTAATGTTATCTTGTTCCTTAGAAATAAATTGTTTCAAACATTAATTAAAACTATTATTTTAAAAAAATTAAAAATTATATTTATACCATTTATAGGTTTTATATTATAAACATAATATCATTTTAAATCCATTAATTAAAAATTATTTTAGATCTAAATTTTAGTAATTTTTTAGAAATATATATTATCCATAAAATTATGAAAAATAATGATTATTATTAAAAAATGAACATTTGTTTCATCCATTTTAAAAGTATCATTTTTTAAAAAAATAGTTAAATGCCAAATTAGTACTATTTTAATATGAATAATTCAATTGTTTTCATTGTATACAATTTTAGTTATATATATTTTTTCAAATAATTATATATATTAAAAAGGATATTTTTTAAAAAATATTGTCATTCCATTTATCATATTAACGATAAATTATCTTTTGCATCCTATTGAATTTAAATCCTATGATATATATTACGTATTCATAATTATGAGAAATATAATAATTAAATATTTTTTTTCTCATTATGAATACTAACTTTAGTTTTCCCCCTGATAAAGGGTAAATTTTGTTTTTAAGGTTGAAACAAAAATCATATAGACATTAAAATGACCCTAACATTGGTCTCCATTTTAATATATTATTTATTAACATCCATAATAAATAAATATTTTTTTATGTCATTTCATTCAATTTTTACAATATTAGGAATTTTATTTCATTTTATTTAATGAAAAGTAAATAATATTACAATATTCAATTAAATAACAATTTTTTAACAAAGCTAAAAACAGACGATATATACATTTATAAATAATTTTTTAAATAAATCTAGTTGTTTATTAATAATTTTAAATTATATTTATTTTCTTTAATAAATAAGTTCTATAAAGACACAAAAAAAGGAGACACAATATTTCTCTAGTTGATTGAAAAATAATACAATTCGATTTTAAAATCATTAAAAGTTGTACTATTTGAATGAATACACAAGGATTAGGAATTTTATTTATACTACTCAAATTGATGATTTTTTTTATTCATTAGATTAAAATTTGATAAATTTAATCCTATTATTAATGTCAATATAATTTAATTGTTCTATAATTTATATTATTTATATTTTATGAAAATATTATATAATTAAAAGATATAATATTATTAAAGATATTCGATATGGAAATATTAATATAATATTTTTAATTCATTAAACCATGGTGATATCCTATTTTTTCATTTTATAATAATATTATTGACCCTTATAGGTGACACAAGATTAATAGAACGATAATTGATAAAAGGGTTGATGGGATTTATAACTAGAATATATGGGTAAAAAATTATCCAAAACATTTCTAGAATTTTTTGGATTGGTTTATATTGAATTAAATTCACCATATATTAATATTTTATTATTTTGGATCCATTTTTTACATGATAAATAATTTATTTTAATTTTTTAGTCAAATTCATAATGTTATGCTCACATAAATTATAAAAGGCAACCACTTCACTTCATTAAAAAAATTGATAGATATATAATGAAAAAAACCTATAAATTAAACAACTAAAAATCATAACAAATGATCTTAATTATATTTACCTTCTAGTATGGAAACATTGGTTTCTCGAATAAAATATCTAATTGGAGTCCACCAATGAAGAGGTAATCATCTTTACCGACTCTTTCATGATTATTTCCTCTTCTTCTCTATCATAATGTGTTTTAATCATCCTAAAAAAATAACCATTGTAATATATATAGATATATTATTATTTTTATTATTGTTAAACCATATTCCATATATTTTCTATCCTATGAATTGTTATGGTATCACACATGTGTTTGTACGACACACGGTCTCCACGAAAGAGTGTAATTTGATATTTATATCCTCTTTGCAATTATGATTATAAATATAGAAATATTAAATATATATTTGATATTTGAGTTATAATTATTATTCATAAATGATTAATTCTTATTTATAATTATTTCATTCTATCCTCTAAAAAGTGAAAACTTTATTCATGCCTACATAAGACATGTCATCTCAACAAATGATATAACTCACTTATCTATATATATAGATTATGATGGATATATATATATATATATTAAATATATATGATTTTTAAAATATTAATAATATTATTGAGATTCTTGAAAATACTAAATTTATATGGAATAAAACAACTGAATCAAAACATACATAAAAATAAAGAAACTATCCCAGGGAATAATAGTATATTAAATAATTGTTAATAAACAACTGATAAATGATTATAAATAAATACAAAATAGAATGATATATATTAATTTATGGTTATTTAATATATTTATAAAAAATATATTTTTATTATCTATGAGTTTACAATAAATAAAAATGTAATCATACATAGCGGGACGGTTTCTGTTCATACATTTACAACTATGATACATATAAAATATTCACCCCTTTATTATTTTGAGAGATTTATATACCAACCAATTGATATGTATTATCTAGAAGCAATTTTTATTTGATATTTTAATGTTTTATTTCATTTTATTTCATAATGGGTTATTTAAAAATATATTACCAATGTGCGGAGTGTTTATTTCTCAACCACATCAAGATTCAGATTTAATTTCTTTGATTCTCTAATAGGGAATATTTCACATCAAAATAGAAGATTTTTAAAATTATTTTCAACTATTTTTTTATATTCTATTAATATGATTTCAATTATTTTATAGATTTTTATATTAATTTTTTTTAAGAAGAATCATATGTCATTTTTGATATGAGGTATTTTTTTACTTTTAACCAGACTAGAAAATAAATGCTATTTAACATAAATTCCAGTAGAGAAATTTCACGTTGTAATGAAATATAATTCATTGAATATTACATTACATTATTATAATATTATTTTCTATATAAATGATTTATTTATTATTCTTTCAGTTTTTCAATTTTAAAAATATAATTTTCAAATTGAAAATGTTATTTTCATCAAAATTATTTTAATGATATCCCTAGGGAAATTATATTTATCTATATTAGTAACATGACTTTCACAAAAAATCTTTATGATTTTTTTGGTAATGAAACCATCCTTATTATTAATATTTTTTAATTATGATTATTTGTATATGTAATATACTGTATTGATATCATTAACCATATTAATATTGACAGCAAATGGTTTTGTTTAATGATTTGAGAACTTTTTAACACTTCCGATGTTATTTTAAAAATTAATAGTTATAGTTAATTTTTTCACCAATTTTAAATGCTTAAGTAATTATATTTATTATGTGATAGTCTAAACCAAGTATATCCCCTCAATGTATTAGTAGGTATCATGATAAAAAATAAATTTGGTTTTTGTGGAGGACTTACACATTTTTTAAAATTCCTTGATACCATTCCTTGGGGGTATTTTTATATTTACTTATTGGGGAATATATAATTATTTTTAGTTGTATTCATTTCATAATTCTACGATTGTGAAATAAATTATTATTTTGAAACAGTTTGTTTAATTTTTTATTATATTCAAACATAAGTTCCCAATATGTAACACTTTATATATTACAATAATTGATCATATTTTATTATTTCCAAATTATATATTACTTATTTATCTTCCACTTTAAAGAACCCCATAATTATAATTTAATATTTCCCGTTAATTATGTTTTATTTATTATAGAAACCTATAATTATATTATTAATTCAACATATGGATATTCTAATGGGGAAAATTTGTTATCAAATAAAAAATTATGATATATTTTAAATATTCATAAATAATGTGAAATTCAAATTTGAATACTATATACATAGAAAAATAAACTATCTGATCCATTAGGATTTGATTATCTATATCTATGTAAAATTTATTATATTAACCACGCAATCTAGTCATATAATGTAGGTTTCTTTAAATATATTATCCAAAAACTTTAAGTATATACATTTTGAAACAGGTTTAGGAAAACATAGATTATGGAACCTAACTATATGATTTAATTAGTGAGTACTACTAAAGATAATATGTCTTTTATTCTTTTTGCAGATAATTAGATTTTTTGAGTTCCTAAAAAGTGTAAATATTTCTATGTTTGATCAAAATATTAGTTTTATATATACCCCTTTTTATGGATTAATGATATTTTGAATGATATTTTTTTGAACACAACACTTTAGTTTTGTATATTAAAATTTTATGTTGATATTACAAATTATATATATTTTATGAAATAATTATAATATAATTAATTAACATTATGGTTAATATGATCAATACATTGGATATATTTACTTTTAATTAGTTAAATGATTTAGTAATGTTTCTTATTTTATTGTATCAAAAACCATATTGGTTGAAATTTAGTTTGAGGATTATTTTTTATGATTTTAATAATATATTTGTAATTTATCCAGATTAATTTTATTATTGTTTTTGATAATAACAAAATATAGTTTAGAAAACAACCTATCATATAAGTTATGATGTGAATGGTTTAACAAAAAACCAATGGGAGACAAGGGGTAAACTCAACCTATACGAATATGTGATGTATTGGTTTGTAAGAAATTATGTTTAATTAAATTACTTTATGTATAAATAATAATTTCAATAATTACAATTATAGATTGTGAATTTTAGGTCAAAAATGATATTATCATTATAATATTATATGTTTTAGATAGATAAAAACATTAGGTTTCAAATGCATGATTATTTGGGATAGAAACTATTACATTTTTGTGGGGTAAAAAAATGGCATAATAGATCTTATGAGGTTAGTGAGTTGTGAAAAATATGGTTATTTTAACTATTTGGGATATAATATTTTTTATTAATTTAATATTATATGTTAATTTTTTTGGTCTATTAGAAAAATTTTACGAATAATGGATTTTTTATCCATGTAAATTATACTTAATTTTTTTGAATTATATTACATTAATAGATTTTTTACATTAATTGTTTATTCAAAGTTAATAACATCAAATTACGCTAATGTTATTGTATTTTGAAATTATGTTTTTGTTATTCCAGATATGCATCCCACATACCTTTATCATTTCAAATGTATGTTTTATTATCCCTTCTTACAATGTTGGATTTCAATAAAATTATTTTAAATCCTGAAACATTGATTTTCCGAGAACAAGTATAAATTGTATGGAATAATAGTCATTGATGTGCAGAGAATATAATAGTAATAGTTAATACATTTAAATAAATAAATTATTTTTGATTATGTGGAAGAAAAAGATAACTTACTTTTCTTAAATTAGACCCAACTTCTAGGTTCTTATATTTTTTACAGTACACACAAGACTGAGTTTAACTGAATTTAAATATCCAATAATATATTTTACCACAAATACTCAACAATTAAATTAGAGAGTATTAATATTATTAATTATTAATATATATATATATATATATATAATTTTCATAATAAGTTTAAATTATTTATATTTTTTAGTATATAAATAATTAATTTTTATTAAAGTGACATTATTCATAAAAATTATTTTATCTTAAAAAATGTTTTTTATTTTATTAATGTAAAAAATATAATAAAAAATATATGAAACATTGAAATAATATATTTTATACATTTATGTTAATTTTTTTAGTTGGAATATAAGAATTTACATTTTTTAAATTTTAGTATTTCTAAAAAAATATTGATTTTTCAATGAATAATAAAAAATAATGAATTTTAAAAGTATTTTATATTCATTATATTAAGTGATGAAAATTTACAAATATGTATTTAATATTAATTCATGTAGACCATATTATATGTAATATGCATATTTAATTTTAAATATTTATAAATTGTCTTTTAGTATAATATAATTTTTTGGTTTAAAAAGGGTTTTTTTATAAAAACTTTTTTAAAGTCATAATGTTTCTCCATTTAAATTGTTTGAAATAATCCCTAATGGGGAATGTTTTAAATTAAAATTTTAGATTTTATATCATTAAATATTGATTTTTCCATTCAGTGATTATTATTATTCATGGATTTAATATAGAATCAATTTTTTTAAAAAAAATTCCCTTTTTATTTACTCGATGTCCAACTGTGTTTGTGAGAATAATATTTAAAAACATATTTTCCAATTAATATCAAACTATTTTTAAACTAATAATTTTATATATGAAATAAAAATTATTTATAATATCTAATAAGGGAATATTAATTTATTTATAATTCTTTTCTGAATAAATGGTTAAAATTATTCATAGTGATTAACCTAAAAATGAGTTTACTAAGAGATTAAACATTACAAATAAGTTCAAAAATTACAATGAAACATGACCAACATAGATTTTATAGAAATATTTAAACCCTTATAAAATATGTATATATTTTTATTAGTTTTTTAAAACATTTATGTTGAAGTTATCTATATAAAATATTTTTAATGAAAAAATGATTTACATTCATCTTCTATATTGATTTTGGATTGGTACAAAATACATTACAGTTTTGGTTATATCATTTTTTGAACATAAATTATTATTTTACGATATTATTTTAGAAATATATTATATAGATTAATTATTTACATTAAATATTCAAGAAATTCCAATGAAATAATTTTTTATTAAATTAAAAATAATATAAATATTAATAAAAATAATAATATTGATATTAATGTAATGAATATTTATGATCAGTTATTTTTTAGTTAAATATATCTTGTTGTATAAATGTGATAATAATATATTATAATTCTATATTTGAATTGATATTTTTGTAATAAAAATTTACTTAATACTGTTAACATTTACATTTATATTATTTAATAATAAATGATTTTCTATAAAATGATTTTAAATTATTAAAATACATTTATTATAACTATTTATTTTTAAAATAAATTATAAAAAATAAATCTTCCATTACTGGATGACGATTTATTTTATATTGACTACAATGAAAACTAAATAATAAAAACTGTGACACAACACATATGGTTAAAGGGGAATTTCTTTTATGATTCACGTGCCTCCATAAAAATTAATTTTTAATATAGAATATTTCATTAATTTATAAATTCTATATCTTCTTTATAGTCAGTTTGTATAAATTTTATAATATGAATCACCTTAGATTGGGAATAATTGAAAATTTATTTATGTTTAAAACTAGTTAAAATAATGAAAAACCAAAATGAGAAAAAATAAGGAAACATTGGAATGAAGGATTTTTTTAAAAATGTTCTTCTTTTTGTGGTGAACATGTGTACCAATAATAATATAAATTAAAAACTATAATTATCATGTTTTTATACTCATTAGGTAATATTTTTCCTTCCCATAGTGAATAATTGGAATTTTATTAGAATTCCATTCATCATCAACTATAAATTGGAAGTCAGGAACCCTACTTTTTCTTCCATCTGAATCCATTATGAACATCAAAATCCATCCAAAATAACTTGAAATAAAAAATCATGTTATCATAGATTAATTATGTTAGGAAAAATAACACTGAGGAAGTCCATTGGTACGATGAAGGATGAGTTACCCTAACAAGAGGTAAAGTTATTCAATGAGAGTTTTTATTTTATTTCTATTTCTCCTGTCAATAAATTATTCTTACATAATGATTATATTATAACAATAGTATCCTAATTATTATTAAATATTATTATCTTGGGTTTATTACCTTAAGAAACACATAACTCTATTAAATGTGCTAGGAAATCAACATTCGTTATTGAGGGGGACATGCACCTTGCGAACCAATATTGATCCTTTTAAAATTAAAACCTATCATGGTCTAAAATAATTGTGGTAATATATTTTATAAATTATATTGAATACATAATTATACCTATATAGTATTCATATTAAATATAACCATTGTATTTTCTATATAGTAGGGGATATGACAATATCGATCATGACCATGATAGACTATTGCCTCGTTAAATGATTGGAAGCATTTTCTAGTAAAAATTTACATAGTATAAAATACAGGTAATTATAATGAATATATATGATTTAAATGATATAATAAAAATATTAATGAAATAATTTTTTATGTAATTTAAAAGATAATTTTTATTACAATTACACACATTGAAGAAGTTATAATGTCATTCATGGATGTGTGGACAACCAACTCCTCGAGGCAATGTGATTCCATTTACATAACAAGAATTATAAATATATTTATATATTATTAAATATCAATTTATTTATTATATTTTTATATTTTCTTAATTATATAATATTAGTTTCATTTTTTCATTTCGATTATTTACAAATGAATACAGTAATAATGCATGTGTACTACATACCATCTCTTTATCATAACATTAGTTCGTTTTTAATATCCATTTTTCTTAATTAGTATTGAAATTATAGTAGATTTATTAATATGATAATTATTTAATGATAATTTTTCATTATATGTTTAAATAATAATCTCTTTGACTATAGTCAACAATCCAAATTTATTTTTTTACACGTAAGGTGAATAAGGTCAAATAATCTAACAGAAACATAATTAATTTTGTGATTATATATATATATATAATAATTGCAATGATAGTAATAATAATCATGGAAAAGGTTATAAATAATTTTTATAATTAACATAATATTATTATTTAGGATCAGAAATAAAAGGTTTGATGAATGGGAACTTAATATAAGAATTATTCATGTCTGACATTTATTTCAGTTTGATTCAATCCATATTCACCACTTATTATTATTGTGTGGTTCATATGATCCCCATAAATGTATTGTATGATTATTATTCATAAATGTATTGGGATTTACATATACATTTTAATATCTATCTTTTATTTGGATTATGGTTTTGATGATTAAAAAGTTATAAGGGGGTTTTTCTCGTGTTTTGGTCTTTGATATGATTGTCACATTATTCACAAAAAATATTTTAGGATGTTTATATACATACAAATTTATATTTTATATCCATAATTTTTTTATTTTACGTACATACTACATTTATTTTAATTTTATTCTTTCATGGATATTATCCGTGAATTGTACTAATGTGATAAGAGATATTTATTATAATCTAATTTTTTTTAACGATTGGTAGTACTAGGTCTCTAATATGAATGCCTACAATTATAAATTAATATATTAAACTAATGATATTCATAATATTTTAATATAATAATAACTTTTTCCCCCACTTTGGTACATATAATAATTGGGAAATTCACTTTATGGAATTTGAACTTTTTTTCACACTTTATTACGATGTACGATTTCATTCAAAAAAATGTTATGAATTTTTTTTTCAATAATGGATTTTAATCTTCTATAATGTATCTATTAAATATTTTTTACTAGTTTTTTTTATTTTTTAATATATATGTTTTATGGAATTATTTATATTAAAAACTTTTCTCTTTTATGACTATTTTATTGTTATGATGTAGTGTTCTACATTTCCTTTAGTAATTGCCAACCAACTTGACCATTGTTCCATTATTGATTCATTTGAATTTTTAAATGTTATTTGATATAAAGTTCCCCTAAAATTCAATGAATTCTTGATTTTAATAACTATATTCAAATACAATGATTTTTAAAATGTTAATCTTTTTGAAAAAATTATTTTAAAAAAGAAAATGATATTATTCCAAACAATTTTATTAATGAAAATTTAAATTATTTAAATTAATCAACATCAACAACAAATATTATTAGTTATACACCACTTGGAAAATTTTGGACTGATACCATCCTCATTATTTATTCAGTTGGAATAATTTTGATTAAAAAATATTGTTAAGAAACCCATTTATAATCCAGATGTTTTTCAAGTATCAAATAGATTACAATTGAACAAATTTCATTATCATCGGTTAATCATGTTTCATATAAATTTACATGAAACCCATTTATTTTAAATGTGTTAATCAAGTTACATTAGAATTATAATTTTTTTAGTATTATGATGAATGATATATGCAAATTATTCTAGTAGTTTTCCATGGAAGTCATATATTATGGGGTCACCCATATACCTATTTGTGAGCCCATTAAAAATGTTATGACTGGGAGACCTTGATATAAATTGGTGATACCATTACAAATTAAATTTTAATGATATAATCATCATGTACGTGGAAGTAAAATTATCTTTTTATAATTCTTAATACATTATAGAAAAAGATGTCCAAAAATATTATTGGTTTATTTTATTTGGGAAATGGTAAATATAAACAACTGGTTCAAAAATCATGTACATCATCGCATACTTTTTCTGTAAAAAATAGAACCCTTTGTAATGACATATTAATTAATAAATATCTTTATATCTTGTGGAAATTAATCATTAAAAGGGTTGAGCTCATAAAATCATTAAGGGTAAACATGGAATATATAAAAAAATAGATATAAGATATATAAAACCATGAGAATAACTTTTGAAAAAAATAACATGTATGATATATATATAAATAATATGTTTCGAAAAAGATAATCAATATTAATATGTCATAAATAATAATGTAATATGATCTATGAGAAAATAAACTTGTCATAAAACATGGACTTATAGAAAACAAATAAGAATAGAATATAATTTATATAATTTCACTAGATCGTTACCATGACCATCATTGCCGACAAAATATTATAATAAACCATGTTCACTCTTCCTTTCAGTAATGTATTATCGAACTAGAATTACTTTTCATTTGTCCCATGTATCACTAAACCATATTTACATTTCATTCTAGTCGTGATTATCATTTGAGATATATATATTTACCCAATGCATTCAAAGGGTATATTGGCCCCACCTATCATTTAATGTAAATCACATATACGTGTGTCATAATAACATAAATCATTCAACATAACATAAATAATGGAATAAAATTGGTTTCATAAATATAGTTCCATTATAACATAATATAGGATAAACAAATGGATTATATATATTCAATAATCATTGTAAATCAATTGGAATAATAGGGGTAAAATAATTCTAAAATATATTTATTAATGAATTTAATAATTAATATAAAATAATTTTGACAAAAAAAATTATATTAAGAATATAGGAAAATATATGTTCTTTAAAACAGTTATTTCATAAAAAAGACAAGAAATTTAAAAAAAAATAATTTCAATGAAAATAAATTATAAATTCAGTAAATTAACATTCCCAGAAAAAAGTTGTCATGAAAGTGTAAAAATCATCGCATGATTTATAAGTTAAAATAAAAAAAAATTATACCTTTTCCAAAATGTCAAAAAGTACCTCATAAGGAAAAAATTATTCCTTCCAATCAATGTATAAAATTTACAGATGGGTAAAAATGACACTCTAAATAAATTTGAGGTTATTAAAAAAAATTTACATTAATTTTTGAAATCAATGACACGGAAAATAATTACTTGATTGTAAATTCATATATATAAACAATTTCAGATAATAAATAAATTGCAAAATTATCCTTTAATGAAGTTCTTGGATCCTTCATACGTGTCAAAAACTACTATGTCTATGTTTAAATACTGTCATAAAATAATTCAATAATGATATTAAATTTATTTAAATATCATAAGTTATCTTAATATTGCATTTTTTAATAACATTATTACTCATCTATTAGATATTAACGGCTTTATTTTCATACAATTTAATTATCAGATATGTTCTTGTTGATATTAGTAGGTTTTTTTAAAAAATTTTAAATAATATTATTAATATAATATATATCATATTATTTCACTATATACATTTATATTTTCATGATTTAATGAATATAATGTTCAATGAATCTCATCGCATCGCATCATGGATATGGTAGGTTGTACGTATGCACGAGGGATGATATCATTCAATTAATATTGAAATGGTGTAGATGTAAATTGTATAATATTTTAAAGAATCTATATCATTTTATAACAATAATTTATAGTTATTATTTCTTTTATTACAGCCATCTATGTAAGATGGTGGGGTAAAACATGGTAAACCACAATGTAAAGACGGTAAGGCATATGTACACACACGTGGTGGTTTCATTTTTTATTTGATTGATATATTGTGGAATTTTTATATTCCATAATCATAATAACATATCAATATATAAGTGATTCTATATTTATTACTTTATAATGTAAACAACACATGATGTTATTTAGAAGAAAAAAGAAGTGTGAATGGATCAATAGAGATGATTACCTGTTCTTTGATGATCTCCCTCTAGATAACCTCATAAAGAACTCAAGTTGGTCTTTGGAGAAGACCATAACTTCAAAAATATTACTAGGGAAGTTTATGAGGTACATTGTAAAGGTATTTATGAGATTTAATGAACAAATTAATGTTTATAGGTGAGGGAGGAGGTTCCCTTTTAAAATTGATGTTAAGTGAACTTTTGGAAACTCCAATAATGGTAATTTATTATAAACTCAAACCACATACAAAAAAAATGAAAAAAATATATATACCTATATGGTATGATATAAGATTTTCGTATAATCAACCAATAAATTTTATGCATGTTCTTCTTCCTATTTAAAATGCATAATTTTTATTTAATCTTAGTTATTATATTTAATTTTAATCAACATAAAAAAATATTTTGAAATTAAAATAGTTTCATTTATACTAATATGTAATAAATTAGAAATTAAATGTATATTTTATAAATAATTACAGTATCAGAATTATATTATATTTTTAAAAAAATATATGTTTTTTAGATAATTTAATAAAATTTTTATTGACAAAATAACAATAGTGTCACCTATGACATTATTAATTTAACTGATTGTAAAAATTATCAAGATAAGATGTGACAATAGAATAAATTTTTATATTATATCAATAAAAGGTTCAGTTCATCTATAATTTTTTTGATATATAAATTATCAAAAATGATATTTATTTTATTATGTTTAATATCATTAATATGATATTTACATTAATAATATATTTTCCACATCACTATTGTGTATTTATTTAATTTAATTATTTATTTGGAATAAATTAAAATTAAAATATAAGGAAGAAGAAAATTCTTATATATTTCATAATAATACTTATAGGGGAATATACCACCCAGAAAATAAATCATTAAAAATGTTATATTTATTAATACAAGAATGTGACATCTCCAACAACACATTATAAAAAATATTATAATTATCATAGTCATTTCCATAGGGATCAAATTTTTCAATAACTAGAAAAATGGATGATTATAGTCTAGATATACACTGTCTAAAATATATTGTCAATTGTTTTGGTTTTTTTGATATTATCATTTTCTATAAAACTATTTAATTGATATTTCATCAACTAAATAATTTTAGTATTATCATTGTATTTGCATTTGAGGTATTTAATTAATATAAAAAAATTATAAATAAATTTCCATGATGTATATAATTTCACTAGAATTATTTATTATATTTTTATTGTTGTTTTATTATTTTTATCTCTATATTAAAATTTTTATACTTATAAGAAATAAGAGGGTGGCATTTTTCCCAATTCATGTCACGTTCTTTTATTTTAATAATATTTTTACCATTTTCTTGAAACATTATATAAAATGAGTGACTTATGATACTATAGTGTTAACATTCTATATTTACACATCCAATAGGATTTTGAATTCTGTTATGGTAATTGTAATTTCATTATCATATTAATTTCTTTTCTAAATTACCCGATTTATCGTTAACTGTGTTAATTAAAAATTATCTTTTTTTAATTAATAATATCCAAAATTTTTAATTAACCTATTAATAAACTTTTGACCCACTGATTAAAAATATTGAATCCATTTTTACAATGTTTTATTTTAATAATTTTTAATTATTAAATTAAAATTAATCCTATTAAGGAAATGATAATTTTTTTAAAAAAGTATAAACCATTTAAAGATTGATATGTGTTTATATCTAATTTCAAAATGAAATTACATACAATTACCAAAAGTAGAATAAATTATAAAAAACTAATCAAAATAAAATTACAAACCAATGAAAACAATAATATAAAAATAGAAATAAATAAGCTGAAAAAACAGTTTTGAATTAAAATGCATTATTTTTTTTAATTCATTAAAATATAAACGTTTTCAGAAATATAGAAAAAAAATTCAAAAATAAAATTGTGTTTCCCACTTCCAATGAAGAAATTTATTTTTTCATGTTGTACATAAAATAAAATAATAACAATATTTTAAATAGGTGCTCCATTAAAAGGTGGAAAATCAATATTTTTTGAAAAAATAAGATTTATCAGAAAAAATGATTTATTCTAATATCATTTATAGAAAAATATAAAATGAATTTAAAACATTATATTTAAGGTATTAAATATATAAATAATTTTTATAGTCCTTCAATAATAATTATATTATTTCCTAAAAATGATTAACCTCAATCTTTCATGAAATTATTTAGAAAAAATAACTTGAAATTTTATTTTACACAGGAAAAGCATAATGAATCATATAATAAAATCTATCCATTTTTTCAAATATAAAAATCTTAACATGGTGTATCATAAAACAAAATACATCAAATATATTAACACAAAATATATCTCATAAAAATCATAATGTGTCACATTTTACACACCTTAAAATGAATTTTTCCCTCAAAATTCATCGGGGTTATAAATGGGTAGAATCCCACATATAAAAAAGGATAAAACTTTTTTTTATAAACTTATAATTGGAAAATAAGATCTACCAAAATAAAATCTTATATATGTCTCTACATTAGAGAATATATGTGATGATTTTGGCATGGAGGGAACTCATAAATTATTATAGAGATTGATAAAGATAGTTGATCATAGGAAAGTGGGTGATCTAATGAAAGTAAAAAATCACAAAACCATAAACTAATAAACATGAAAGAGGTTATTGATATAAAAAAATAATGATTAGAAGACACCATTTTACATCTTGATCCATTTTCTAATTTTTGATGAATTTTAATGTAATGATATAATTATTAGAGTTCTTCAAAATCTAATGGTTGGTCATGCCTTGAAAATTTTTCTTCTATATCGCTTATTCAAATAAATGAATAGGAATTTATCATTCCTAAAGCGTTACCAAATCATGTGATCACTAAAATATTGATAAGGCATTACATATATCATTATCACAACAAAAGATTAGCACAATTTATAAAACTGAATAATTCCACCTATAGTGATATAATAAATTAATCTAAAAACCATTATCGATGGTTTAAATATTACTATCCATTAATTCATAACCATATAATCATTCTGAAAGTTAAAAATAAAAATTTGAGAAAGAGGTATTATAATACCCAATTATATTTTCATTGCAATTCCTTTATAATAATTATTCCTTATAGTGTAATCACATTAGTATGGACAAGGAAATAACAAGATATTAAATGCTATTTTATTATTAAACATTATTTTTCCATTTCATTGTTTTTAGTTTCAAAAATATGGCAAACAAGATTGTGTTTAGTATGATGTTTGGAGTCTGATATGACAAACTTAATTCTTTTAATAGTAACTAATGTGAGGATTATTTGTCGTGAAATCCTAAATCAAATAATTTTTTCCCAAAAACAATGGAATATAGTTTTCCCTGGATTATCTCTCGAGGAGGTTGCAATTTTAGTTGAAAAACAACCACTTTTTTTGTTTATTTTCACATGAAATGGAAAATTGGGGATTTGATTAAATACTCAATAACAGAATATAAATAAAAACTAAAGGGAATGAAAATTGGTGAATGAGCTATAAAATTGATAGGAAATAAATTGGATTTGAAACCAGAATCAAAACAGTGGTTACAGACAAGATTTAACCTCCCAGACACTCCCCTCTTCCTTGTTTAAAATTATATCTCTAATGAATCTTGTTGGAACCACTCTGTGTATAAGGTTGTATTTGTTGTCAATAGTTGTCAATGCAGACCAAAATAAAGGTGATCATGAAATACTCCGATGAAGTAGAGGAGTGGTGATTCAGAGGATTTTTGTATTGTTCGTAAGTTCAAAGAACATGTGTCAAAGGTGATACATTGTTTACAACAATGAATATTGTGAGGAGTAATCTATCCAAGGATGATTAAGGCAGGATGGTGGATGAAGACCATGCAATTCCTCCCTATTGCATAAGGACCATGGGATTTGATGAAGACCATGCAATTCCTCATTATTTCATGAGAACAATGGGTTTTGATGAAGACCATGCAATTACTCATGATTGCGTGAGAACCATGCTAGAGACTTCTTGACGCATTGAATCACATGGTTTGCATGAAGTTGATCATGACGGTCGATGAAGGAGGCAATGTGCCAATGCGTTGACTTATGAAATGGCCATGCACATCACACTGTCATAGAAGATGATGGTACTAAATTTGTTCCTTCAAAGAATACATATCACAATGGTGGAGTTTGTGATAAAAGAAAAAGAGTTGCTGAAGGATACAGATCACCAAGAAGAAGTGTTGTTGAGGTGATCGTGCTTGTCGACAAAGCAAACAAACGACATACAAATTTGTTGACAAAGGATATTCCATGGTCACATGTCGAGTTCAATAGTTGTGGTCAATGATATATGTTTGATTCAAGAACATCCACAGAGGAATGGATGATCTGGAGGTGGTACAAAAATAGCAGATACAAGTTGGCGCCGTTTTCCAGTGTTTGCCAAATTTTTGGGCCTCAAAATCGGAAAATGAAGACATGGATTGTCTGCAAAAGGAGGTTCGCACAAAAAGGAAGTGGTGCGCGAAATATAAGAGGCTTGCGCGAAATACTTAAGTTAGGCACGAAAAACAGCGGGATGCGCGAAATAGGGGATCAAGGTTTTTCGCGCAAATAGTGTTTCGAAATCAGATTGGTGAAAAATGGCAAAGGCATGGGCTACGCGGAAAATAATGGTTGTGCGCGGAAGATTTGTATTTCGCGATCAAAGCGGATTACGCGCTCAAGGAGGGTTTTTCGCGCGGGGTCGAATATGCCTATAAATATGAAGTGACCCTTCTCCATTCAATAGAGTTCAAGACATAGAAAATACCCGTGCTCTGGTGCGCGAAATTGAAGTCAGAAAGGGTGATGCGCGTAAACTTAAAGTTTGCGCGTAAATTCATCTGTTGCGCATAAAAGGAAGGTTGTGCGAAAAGTGGATACCGCACAAAAGCAGTGAATTGTGCGCAAGGCAGTTTCCAGGATATGCGTAATATTTGGAGGTTGCACGAAAAAGAAATTTCGTGCAAACCATAGAAATTGCGCGCAAGACACTGTAAGGGTTGTGCGTAAAAACTGAGGTTGCCCGGTACATCTGGTGCGAAGTGAGATTCATCTACGGGTGAAAGTTGGACTTCAACAGAGCATCTACATACAGAGGAAGATGCATTCCTTCATGAAAATGAAGAGACCTACAGGTCTATAAACAGTTAGTGGATTCCATCCAAGAGCAGTGAGCTTAGGAAGAGGAATAAGGTGATCCTCTCCACCGGCAGTGAGCCAGAGAGAGAGAAACAGGGAGTGACCCATGGGAATGCAGTGAGCTGACCCTAAACAATTGTAAAGGCAGTGAGCCTAGGACAGAGTGTCTGTACCCGAACATTTGTATCCGCAGCTAGTGAAGCATAGTGGATTTAGGTACGACCGGCATCCTGTCGGCGTATACTCCTTGGACGTAGCCCTTAGTGGTGAACCAAGTAAAAATAGTTGTGTCATCTGTCTCCACATGTGAATGTTTAATTGCTGATCATATCCATCATACAGGTTTAAGTAGTTCCTACCAATGTGGGAACAAGATCCACAACTTTAAGAAGAAAAAGTTGACACCCTGATTCACCCCTCCCCTCTCAGTGTGTCCCGGGGTCCTACAAATCTCTCAATACCTACCGAAATACATATATATAAACACCTTATTTGGAAAGGATATCATATTAAGACCTCAATATGATCGTTTCCCCTCCTATAGAATTGATCTAATTATTTGAAGACCTTCAAATAACCAAACCTAACCGAAATCAATATACTCAATGGCAAGACCTCACCAAATAAATTTAAATAGTGAAATTGACTATTTTACTTTATATATTGGGAAAGAATCTTGAACAAACAAGTTGAAAATATATTCAAGAAATAAAAAAACTCTTGTCATTCAAGAAATATAAATTCAAAAGAGATGCAACATAGATTACACATGAAGATCAAAACTCGGAAGGGAGTGTCTGTCGGGTGTCGTCATCTGCAACCACTTGGTGCTAAGCCTCGCATCACATGATCAACCCCCATTACCTCCATTCCAGAATGAGTGTACACCATATTAATTATTTTCTCCACAAATCCAACCCCCCCCCCCTTGAAAAGGAAGAAGAGATGTGGAAAATAGGGGAGGAGGGCTGGAAAATCATATGTCCAGATTCTCTCCGCCCGAAATATGCTTCTGTTTGGAACACCTCTTGGCCGAATCAACCTATGTATCCTTTTAACAGGATGTTTAAAAATATGTTCTATGTTTGTCCACAAAATATCAGCCTCTTTGTAGACGTGGTACAAATGTTATTAATTAATTAGTCGATGACTCTTTCTCTACCCGAGGAGACCTTTCATCTCCCACTTGATTGACTCAATAATAGTGTGCCATATTGATCGAGTTTGACCTTGAAAACAATCATTAATGTGAGTCTTGGAGTCCTCTTTCACTCCCAGTTGAATTAATTACATTGGAAACATTTATCCGACGTTATGCTCCATTTATAATGGTGGTCTCCACACATCCGAACATACAAACTCTTCCCAAATAATGATTTATTTGGACCCATAGATGGAGGATTTAGATCATTCTCCTTTTGAAATATATGAAGATAACATTCCATTGGTTGCTAAAAAAATCAGTCTCATTGGATAAGTATTTCAAAAGATATGACTAAATACTCAGACAAGTCAAAAACTGCTTAAAATCCAGAATTAACGCATTTTCAAAATTTAGCTCAAAATAAAACAATATTCCAAAATGATGCAACTTAACATTTAATGACAAATTGGTGAGGATTAAAACATGAAATGTACATAAAATATATTGAAAATATCAGCTCTATCAGCAACCTTCCCATAATAATAGTTACATGACCCTTATTAATAGTATATATTCCAAAATAATAGTAACTGTATACATGAATGATCAACTAAAATACATCTAGCATATAAGTGACAATTTGACCATAGAAAAAACATTATTATTCTTTTAGATCATAAATAATTAAATATAATTAATTAATGAATTTAAATGAAATATTATTTTTAAAAAATCATAAATTAAAAATTCAATATCTTATGATTTTATGTTAATTTTATAAGACCTCAAGTAATTTTTGAACGAATTATAAGATCCATTTTAATTTTAAAAATCAAATTTTTCATTTAAATTATGATTAAAAAAATAAATTAAATATCTCTAGATTTTATTTTTAAAAATGGAATTCTTTTTTTTATTGTATGTGTAGAAATTTATTTTTGTGATTTTTTTGTATTTTTCTATAATTCTTGAGTTTTTGATGAACAGTGAAATACACTAATTTACAAAATAAGTTAAATTGATGAATTATATAGTCATGGGTGATGTTAAGGAGATGTAAGAACATATGGTTCGGATTTACATGTCAAAATTCATATATTTACTCCTGGAAGACTCATTATTCTTTGTCATATGGAGAAATAATAAATTAATGAATATTATATTGTGAAATCCACTATCCCGTACAGTATATATACTACCCTTGACACCCAAATTTTCTCACACCACTAAAGATTTATGTATTTTATAATATCTATTAAAAAATATTCCCTATCCCCTCCCACATATCAATGAGCTTCTGGTCTCATCAAACGACCTTTCATAGGTTATATAAGGAGGATCTCAAGAGGTAATTTCGCTCACTATCTCTCTCTCATCATTAAATTTCTATTCAATTACATATTGATTTAATAAACTCTATCCACATATCCTAATCCTTATGGTATGGTAACTATATTATTATACATGTAAATAAATTTTATTAAATGGATGGTTTAATATATTATCTCAAACTCTTATCATCTTTTTATTTTTTTGAAAGGAATACATTGTTCGTGTGGTGTAAATTTATCACCTTCAAGAATGAAAAGTTTTATTTTCCTTCACCTCGTTAAGATATGGTCATTAAACGATTTTTTTCTTGAACCAAATTATATTATATGTATTAAATCCTAATCAATGTTTTGTATATATGTTTTGTACATATTACTATATGATTAAACAAACAAGGTTTGTTGTGGTTGAAAAACTAGACGAATTAACCCAAAAGATCATCATTAAATTATTATCTAATGATTGATTCTAATGGTTTATAAAAATATTATTTATAAGATAATTTTATGTTAGGAAAAAAATTAATAATATGGAATATCTGTTCTAGAGGTTAATCTATTTTCCAAACTAACTACCATTCACATCATTCAAGAAAACATAGAAAAAAACAATCTTAAACACCAATTTTAAACTCTATAACTTATCCAAAGGCCCAAAAACAAACTTAATGAAACTATAATGAGTTGTATACATGTATATAAATTTTTTTAATTTCTAATTAATTAATATAATGTCATTATATAGGACATTATGGTGAAAAAATCGTTCAGATACAAGGTAAGTGGAAATTATCAATCCCAATATTCCTTCTTCGAGTTCTTCCTATTTTACTCTATTTACTGTATGGCAACTACCAAAAAATCACATTATCATAAATATATTACCCATTATAGGATATAAATTTCCTCAAATTTATTTTAGGTAAAAATCATATTTCTAAAAGAACTCTTCTTACAAATAAACAAACCATATTGACTTCATGAATATTGTTTCACTCTCCACTCATGGTTAATGGCTCTATGTCCATAATTTTATTCTATCATTATTCTAGGGTCAAAATATTTATGAATGTAAATTTCATTTTGTGGAACCCATTTCTTTACATGGGTTTTTTTGAAGATCATGATATACATATTTTCAATGTGGTATGCATGATAATGTAAATATTTTTGATGTGATATGTGTGACAATAATTATATAGTGCAATATGAATGTTTTAATTTGATAGATGCAAATAGAATTATACAGTTCTCCAATGAATTCGGTAAATTTATGAATCTCATGAGTAAATAAGAGATTTATCATGAACATGATGTTATAATTTTTCACAACTATGTGTGGTAGTTGACCACTAAGACATGATGATTCATTTTTATGCATTCCCACATTTCATGTTATATATTAATGATTAATCTCATTGATTTTATGATTATGTTATGATTATTCTCACCCAGTGATATATTTTTTATATCTTTCCTATTACTGGGATTTTATCTCATCAATTTTTTGATGTATATCCATATGTGAATAAATGTAGTAAGGATAGGTCACGTGCCAATAAGAAGATAGAGAATAATTAATAAAAAATGATTATGAATGATGTTTTAATTATTATGTTTGGTCATAGTTTTCCCTAGAAAATAAACCTATGGATCCTCTAGCTATAAAACTATTATTTTGATTATATTAATAATTCTTTAATAGTAATGTATGAATGAGATAGGTCGCTATAGTTGTTATTAGAGACAGGGTTTGTTTAATTTGGGAATTGGGATTAGTGAACCATAGTAAAAATCTATATTATTAGACTAAGGTTAAATATTCAATTAATAATATTTACCTAGGGATCTCATATGTTACACTTTTTGAGAAAATTATAAAAAAAGTTATTTATTCATGACTTTTAATTATATTCTGACCTAACCGGTTCTATTTAAAAAATGAAGAGGACTTGGAGAACCCAAGATATAAAATCATGCCAAGGACAATGCAATGATTTCCCAAGTGAAATACCCATTTCCTTTATTGGTGGAGTTCAAAACATCATATTGATGAATATACAAGTATCTCAGGTTTTTAAACTATAACAAGAATAATGGGTAATCTCTTGTTCCACCTATGACGGGGAATCTGGCTATCTAGTGTTATATACGTCAATGACTATCGACATTTTGTAGGGCTTCTAATCCACCAGTTGTGGAATAGTGTGCCATATCCATAGAGAATATCTTTTATGAGCATCACTATTCTGAGACTATGAATGATAATGTTGTCATTTATTGTCTAGATGGAGAGGATGATCAATAGTGGTCTTTAATTAAGAACACCAAGCCAAATATTGAAATTGCAGTGATTTAATAGAAATATATTAAGATCATGTTTTTTAATAAAGATATACGACGAACACTTTATATAAATATTGAGAGACAATTCATTGAGATTTATCAAAATGATGTAGAATCTTTTACAACCTACAAAGCAAATTTCACAAGGCTTGTATGTATGTTCTGGGATCTTTTATCAACAACGATAGAAAAATTTATATTTTATTTAGTTGGTTAAAACCACAACATTGAAAAAATATTTCAATTCATGACTTTGGGAGTTCTGATGATCTTGTATGTTGTGCCATCAATATGGAGAGGGAGTTTGGAGAATGGTCCCATGACTATGGTGGTATGAAATGAATGACGAAGTTTCAAGACAAATTATCTAATGATGATCATCAGAAGAGAACTCAATGGCCCACACTAAAAAAATTTGTGATGTTTCATCATGTGTACTGCCTCATCAAGAAGAGGAGATTCTTCATGTGTGGGAAAGAAGGCCACCATGCTCAAGAGTTTTGAAAAGACAATAGAATGAAGGATAATGTGTTGGAAGTAAGAAGAGCCTCACCCTAGGTCTAATGCAATAACATTAGTGTGAAAGGGAACTATGAAATCCAATGCACTAAACCTCAATTCCACATTCGTAATTAGCGTCAACCACCACAAAATCAAGGTGAACAAGGGATGACTTCTTCCATCACTACTGAGAATGTGAAACAAGGTAATGAAGTCATATAAGGTACACTTTATATTCACTCAATAATGGAAAAGTCATATTTGATTCGGGCTCTACAAATTTCTTTATATCCTGAATGTTTTCTAGAACTATAGAATTGAATCCCCAAAACCAGGAAGTAACGTTAACTATAAAAACACCAAGTGGTGAAATCATTAAAACCCATGTTTTTAAATCCTCTCCTGTTGACGTATGTTAGAAGATTCATACAGCATAACTCTTAATACATCTCTTGGTGGAATTCAAATCTATAATTGGAATAGATTGGGTCTTTTCATATAGATAACATATCAGCATTCAAGAAATGGAAATAAGTTTTTATTTTCCAAACCATCTCATCCTCCTACACAAATCTAAAGATCCTCACAAATATCCTTTGAAAAATACAATAACGATGTGGGTCCTGATTCCCTATAAAGAAGCATACTTCACCAAAATTGATAAGTACCTGGAAATTTCAAACCATGCGTTAATTACCATCATGGGGGAATATAGTAATGTATTTCTGAATGAGCTACCTAGATTTCCCCCAGATTGTGAGTTAGAGTTCTCGATATAACTCATACTCGGAGATACTCTTATTTCAAAGTGTCCCTATAGGATGGCTCTTATAAAATTGAAGGAGTTATAGAATTATCTAAATGAGAATTTATACAGAGGGTTCATACACCCTAGTGCATCAACATGGGTTGATCTACCACTCTTTAGGATGAAGAAGGATCGAACAATGTGGATTTTTATCCATTATCAGAAACTCAACAAGATCACCATTTAGAACTAGTATCATCCTCCAGCGATTGAATAATTGTTCAATCAGTTAAGAGGATATGAATAATTATTAATGGTGGATCATAAATCTCTATATTATCAAAAAATAGTGAATTAGGAAGATATATAGAAGACTACCTTCCATACAAGGAATTTGAACTATCATTTTCTAGTAATTCCATTTAGACTTACTAATGCTCCCGCAATCATCATGGATTTGATTATGATAGTATTTTGACATTACCTACAAAATTTATTGATAGTATTTTTTAATCATATTCTCATATACATGATAATAATGGAGGAACATGATGAACATATAAGACTTGTGTTTTCAACATTAAGAAAGTGTATGTTGTAATCCATGTTCAGCAAGAGTATATTTTGGAGGAAGAGTGTAATGTTTTTTGGACATGTGATAACAAATGAGGGAGTGGATGTGGAACTTTCAAAAAAAGGCGATTGGGGAATGGCCAATGAGTTATAAAATCATTGAAATCATTATTTATCATGGATTATCTATGTAATACAGATGTATTGTGATAAATTTTGGCAATTCTCATGCTCTCAAACTATGTAATCACATAAATGGGTAAAGATTGTCTAGATAGAAGAATGTGAGGAAATCTTCAAGGATATAAAGAGAATGATGATCACTAAATATATACTCATAATACCGAAGAGTGTATTAGGTTGTTGGATATACAGTGATTCTTCGATGGATTGAGTGGGTTGAATAATCATGTTAAATGAATAATTTGACTGCTTAATCCTCATGAAAACTACTAATACATGGGTACAAATACCCAAAACATGATCTAGAGCTAGAAGCAGTGATTTTCCCCGAAAATCTTGTGGTAGTACATTTATGTTTAGAAGTGTGACATATAAACTGACCAAAAGACCTTAATGTATATATAAAAAACAAAAGGAGCTCAACTTTCTTCAAATGTGTTGGGTTGATCTAATCAATGACAAGTATTTATCAACTCACTACCATCATGTAAAGGAAAACAAGGTAGCTAATGCTCTATGAAAAAAAAGAACCTGCTACTCTATCCATGTTACAGATTGAGAAAGGCCTTATCATCTGTTATATTCAATGTATGGATTTTGAAATTATAAGGACATGGGGTACTTCTCACCTTTCCCAAATGATTTACCAACCTTCAATACAAAATATGACTAAAAATGTGTAAAGGGATGATATGGGGTTATAAAAGAAGGTGAATGTATTGAATAATGTGAAGTGGAAAGAGTTTCATATCGACGATGATGGTGTGATTCAGTTTGAAAGTTGACATTGTCTGCCTTCATCACTAGAAATAATGAAATTACTATTGGAAAATAAACATATATCAACATTCTATATCCATCCATGTACCACCAAGATGTTCTGAGATCTATGAGAACACTTCTGGTGGGATATCAGGAAGAATGAGATTTCGGAATATATCTCAAGCTTCTTGGAATGTCAGATAGATAAATTAGAGCAAAAAGCTCAAAGGGGTGATGCAGACACTGCCTTTACCCATGTGGAAATGAGAGAATTTCACTATGGATGATGTCATGGGTCTCCGGTTGATGTCCTATGGAAATAATGTGATATGGTTTGTGGCTGACTAACTCACCGAGACTGCCATTATATCACTATTCAGTAATATCTCTCTCATGAACAAATTGTAACGATATATCCAATGGAAGATTTAAGAGTAAATGGTTTTACACTCTCTATTTTCTTTGATCCTAATCCACGATAATCATATATATTATAGTGGTGGATTAAACATGATTCGAGTACTAAATTAAATTTCATCATGACCTATCACCACCAAACTGATGGACAATCTGAAAGAACGATTCAGATGCATGGAGATTGTCTAAGAGCCTTCTGTATTGAATTAAATGTTGGATTGGATCAGAATATCCCATTGATTGGGTTCTCATACAATAGTGGGTTACAATAAAGTATTCAGAAGGATCCATATTACGATTTGCATGGAAATCAATGTTGAACTCCAACCTGTTGGGATGACGTATGAGAAAGAAAGCTACTTTGACCTGGCCTTCTACAAGAGATGATATAGAATTATCAATTCAATCAAAATCATAACATTGATACTTAGAGTCAGTAATAGATTTATGCTGACAACCGTCGAACAGACTTGGAGTTCGATGATGGAGATAGTGGAATCCATTGAATATCACCATGGAACATAGTCATGAGTTTTGGATTGAAAGGGATGCTAAAACCAAGGTACATTGTCCCATTTTTGATCTGTGACTGTATAGAATCTATACCCTATAAAGATTCACTCCAAAAAAAATGTCTCATGTTCAGGATGTGTTTCATGAGTCACATATTAGGAAATACATACCATATCCCTCACATGTACTAAATATAGAGGTCTTATAGTTAGAAAATGACTTCTCTTATAGGGAGCATCCAATAAAGATTCTGTATAGGAGAGACATGTTCCATAGCAAAAAAGTCAACCCATACAGTTTAAAAATTGGGGAGGAACCATATGTTTGACAATGCATCATGCAAACTCGAGGTGTATATGAAGGAGATATACCCTCATATAGTTATGTAAATAAAAATTTCAAGGGAAAAGTTTCATAAGGTGGTTAAATGTAAAGACTCAAAGTTTTATCCATGTAATTCCCTACTTATAACTATGCATTATAGTATAACAAAATTAGAAAACCCAATGATATATAATGATACTAAATACTATTATATCATTAAAAATATTTTTTCCTCTAAAATGTTTTCATTTTAGGAAATTTAACATACACGGTTGCGATCAGTATGATGTTTGGAAGTTGAAAGAAAAAACAATATTTTTGGTGAATAGTAACCCACCCATATGATTCTTAATATGATCCTTATTAATAGTAATTTCTTCAAAATAACAGCAACTTTATCTATGAATGATTAAATAGAATTTAGGTATCTTATAATTGACTATTTGAACATAGTAATAATATTGGTATTTTTATAAGTCAATAATAATTAATTATAACCAATTAATTATTTTAAATTTAAATTTATTTTCTTAAAATGTTTTCATAAATTATAAATTATATGTCCTATGGTTTTATGATATTTTTATAATTCCTTATGTACTTTTTGAAATAATTATAAAAATTGTATTTATTTTAAAAACTGAATTTTTCAAGTAAAGAATGATTTTAGTTGAAAACATAATAATATATAGAAAATTATTTTTTGGAAAATGAACAATTTTCTTTGGATTAAATGCATTAAAATATGGTTAGAGTGAATTTTTTGGATTTTTCAAAAATACTATAATTTTTGATGAATATGGAAATATTATAATTTAGAAAATTGGTTAAATTCATGAATTATAGAGTCATGGATGATGTTATAATGATGTGAGGATATAATGTTCAGATTAAATTGATAAAACTACTACATTTAGTCTTGGAAGACTCACTATGCATTTTCTATTGGAGAAATAAAAAATTAATGAATATTATATTGACAATAACCCTCTCCCCTCTACTATAAATACTTCTTTTCACATCCTCATTTCCTCACACATTTCAAGATTCATTCCGTGTTGAAACACTGTCCAAAATCATTCCCTAGACAATACCCCACATCCATGATCTTATGGTTTCATCAATGGGTCATTCCATTGTTCCTTATATAGGATCTCAAGAGTAGGATTCATGTTGTTATTTCTCTTCCTCTCCCTCCCTCTGTCTTTTAAATTAATTTCCTTTAAATTTCATGTTTGTATTATAATCTTGGTCTAGCTATCATCATTAAAATGGTATGGTATCTTCAATATCAAGAATATACATGAATGTTATAGTAATATTGTGATAATATATAATCCCATCCTCTTATTCTCTTCATTTTATTTTAAAATGTAAAATATTGTCTGTGAGTGTTAATTTATCACCTTTTGGTATGATATTTTTTATTTTCTATTATTGATTTCGTATCCGGTAATGGAATAGTTTTTATGGTTGAACATGATTACTTTATATTTTTTATAACCTATTTAATGTTTTTTATCTATCTTATGTGTATATTACATAATTATTAAACAAAACATATTTTTTGTTGTCAGAAAAACATCATGAATTAACTGAAATGATTATCATTAAACTCTTAACTAATGATTCATTATCATGGTAAATAAAATATTTATTTATAAGATAATTTCAATTTTTATAATATCATTCATAACATGTAAATTTAGTTCTATATGTTTATCGATGTACTTCATGAACTTCCATTCATTCTGTTTAGGGAAACTACAAAAAACAGTACTTCCGAAAAATGAATTTAAGATCTATAACTCGCCCAATGGACAATAAAAAACATAACAAAAACCAAATTAACCATATTAATGTATAAGTGGTTATGGAATTTATAATATATGAATATAATGTCATCATACACGAAATAAATGTGAAGAAATCATTCAGATAAACGGTAAGGTGAGAATCTCGAACCCAACATTCCCTCTTCGTGTTCTTCCTCTTTCAATCCATTTTTTGTTGGTTCCCTTCATAAAAATAAATTTTTCATAATTATCATACCATTTCTAGGAAATAAGTATTCTCTGATTGATTTTATGAAAAACAAGTTTTTTTCAAATGAACTATTCTTTCAAATAAACACACCCTTTTTACTTCATGAATAATATTTCTCTCTTCACTCATGGTTAATGGTTATATCTCCAGAATGATATTGCCTATTTACTTTATGGAAAAAATGTTTATGAAATTATGATTTATTATGTGAAACACATTGCTTTCCATGGGTTATTTTATGTTTCATTTTGACAAATTTTCAATGTGTCATGTATGATAATGTAAATATTATGGTGTGATTGGTGCACTCAGAAATATATTGCTCAATATGAATATTTGAATGTGAAGGGTGTTCCTAGAATTATAGAGTGCTCCAATGAATTTTGTAAATTATTTAATGTCATGTGTAAATATAAAATAATGTGTGAACATGATTCTAGCATTGCTTAGAACAATGTGTGGTAGTTGACCACTAAGATTTGATTTTTCATTTTTACGCATTTCCATATTTCATTTCTTTTATTAAATTTTACTCTCACTTTTTGGTGATGATGTTTTGATTTTTCTCACCCCCTGATATATTATTTTTATCTAGCCTATTATTGTAATTTTAGTTCACCCCCATTTCATGTAAATCCTTAGGTGACTACATGTACATTGCAGAGGTCATGTTCCTATAAAAAGTCATAGAAGAAGTAATTAAATAAATATTTATGATTGATCTTGTAAATGTTCTGGTTTGTCCTTGTTTTAAAAATAAACAACAAATCTGTAACAACACAGTAAAATACTTTTATATTTATCATTATAATGATGTAATAGTAATTTAAGAAAACGCTGGTTCACTATATGTACACTAAATTATCTTAACATTTATATCCCATATATCACAATTTATATCTTATTGTTCACATTCCTAACATGTGAACACCTTCAAAATTTATTCTCTTGAGTCATAGTAATAACCATAATTAATTTATATCCTTATTGGAAAAATACTTGTTTTCTTGTTCAAAAATGTATTGGATATATTCCTTATCTCCCAAAAAGTTGTATACTTTTATCCTGATAGCATAACCCTATTGACAAGAATACCATTATTAGTTCCCAAGATACTATGATCTTCTATTTTACATATTCAAATCAAACATATTATTATACAAATCAAATTAATTTGATAAGATTATAATATTTAGGGTTATATTTACCTTAATCATGTGTTGTAAAAATATTTCACCTTACACATAAATCACATTTCTAGGTCATTATAACTATTAAAAAATTCCTCCCCAATCTATAATTCAAAAAATATACTAAAACAAAATTTATATGTCATGATTGGTATAACATAATAATTTAATTATGAAATATATACACCTTAATCATCCAATTTTTTTATTAAAATATTAATATGGATCCATCGTCTTTGTCATTAAAAAAATATGAGTCATGTATAAAATTGCCTCAATCATAATATAACCATGGTTCATAGGTTTAATGTAAACAATAATATTTGAACATTCAACTCCTTTCACATGTCTTTTAAAATCTCTTCATCCTAAATTTAGACAATAATATTTGAACATCCTACTCCTTTAACATGTCGTTTACAATCTCTTCATCCTAAATAGTATCACCACTACTTATAAAACTATCATGATTCATTTCATGATATTTCCACTTAGAAAATTTATTTTCAATATACTCATACATTACAAAACTAAAACATTCTATATTACAATGTTTTATCTTGTTTTTTCTATTGAATACATCAATAAAAGTGTGAAAAATATTTATAATAGATTGAATTTACATAACCAAGGGAAATTATTTATTATATTTCAATCTATGAATCCATTGGTTCACTCTAGTGTTATTCATTGTTCTTACCGAAAATCTAGGATTGTAACCTAAAGTTAGACTTATCCTTCAGGAAATACTTATAAATTTCCTTAAAATTTCTCTTTGTATATCACTAACGTTTTCACATCCTAGATTCCAATTTTTTAAAAAAATCATCACACTCAAAAAATTGAACGTCACTCGCATTATATACATAGACATTAATGTACTTTTGAAGAATAACAAATACATTATGAAAATAGAAACCTAAAGACCATATTGGTTTATTGGCCTAGAAAATTTAGAATCCTAAACAACTGGTTATCAAAACATCTCCGTTATCTCATGTTTTTCCGTCAAAACCAAAATCCCCTTTCGACCAGTCAAAATTAATATTCTTATCCACATACTGGGAAAATGAATCATTACAAGGGTTGAACACATATTATTAGTAATGGTAATAATGGAAAACAAAAAAAACATGAATATATTAACTATAAACAAACGAAAATTACTGTTTAAAATCAAACCCTGTATAACATAAATAAAAATCTTGAGTAGTGAATTGACTCTTAGAAGTTCATAATACAAAAGTCTTAATGGAATATGATCCATGAAAAAAACATTTTTTATAAAAAATATAATTGTAGAAACAAAATAATCATAGAAAAAAATTTCAATATTATCCAAATATCATTACCAAAACAATCATAGTTGGTAGAGTCATACACTCAATTTAGTTCACTCTTCATCTTAGCATTGTATTACTGAACCAGATTTACATACAATTTTTTCTATATAATATCGAATTAAATTTTTTTAATCCATTCATGTATATAAAATGAGATATAAATCATTCCCCCATTCATTGGAGGGAGATATAAGTCACAAGTATCATGTAATTAAAAAAATATCTATTCTAAGAAGAATATAAGTCATTCATAATAATATAAACCAATGAATAAAATGGGTTTCTTAAACATCATTCCATCAAAACATAATCCACAAAAAAACATGGACTTCATAAATAACATAAAAAACAATATGAATAATAGGGATAGAATACATGATAACTTTCTTTATTAAATAATTTATTCTTTAATGGAAAATAATTTTGATAAAATACTCGAAATTAATTCTTGAGGAAAAGACCGTTTATTCTTAAAGAACATTTTCTTTTATCAAAATTCCATGAAATATTAATAGAAAATAATTTATTGGAAACTAATTTTGAAAGGGTGTAAAGGAATGTTCATGTAAGTAAGTAATTATAACATGTAAAAACATGTTCAAACCATACATGTTAAAAAAATTATTCGCCTTCTTTTTGGAATGTTAAAAAGTATGACTTATGGAAAATTAATTAAATAACACTTCTAGACCATGTAGTAAATGTTAAAAAATGGTTAAAATGACTTTAAACATAAATATGAGAGTATTTAAACATTTTATGAAATGAAATTTAGAAAAAATGGACATGGATGATATACATACCCCATGAAAATACTAACATATAAAAAATCTTAGATAGTAACAAGATTACCAAATTATCCCTTACCATTGTTCTAGGTTCCATCGTACGTGTATGAAACACTTATATAAGGATTTAAATAATGACAATAACTAATCCCAGTTTCAAATTAATTTTTTAATAATATTTTATGTGATCATATTATTATCAGTGTGTTAATAACAATATTACTCATCCATTGGGTATTTACTGATATATTTTGTAATGGATGCTTTTTTTTTGATAAGTTTTTTCCTATATTTAGGTTATTTTTATATCATTTATCATTTAATTTTAATAAAATATATATCATATTTTTTTATTATATATATATAATCATGCTTATATGAATATTATGTAGAATGAACTAAATCTCAACATAGAGATGGTAGGTCGTACGTATGCACAAGTGACGATATAGTGCCCATGATTGTGAACTATTTTGGAAGTGGATGAAATATTTTTTCCTGTAATACATATAATTTTATAAAAATAATATATATTTAATATTTTCATAATTTTGAATTTCCTTGTATGATGGAGGTGCAAAATTGATTACACTACTACATAGAGATGACAGGTCGTACATAGGCACACGTATTGATTTCATATTTCGTACTGTGGATAAATGGAGGAATATGTGTTTCCCATAATCCAAATCAAATATCATTATATAAGTGATACTATTTTAAATAAATTATAATGTAAATAACTCATAAAGAGGAAATATAAGAATAAATATTATTGAAAGAGTAATTATAGGAGATTAAATCTTATTTGATGAAATTCCTCTCAATTCCCACACAATGTAGTAGGTAGATAATTTTGATAAATTTAAACCTATATAAGAAACTAGTAATTTTATAAGTGAAATAAATTGGGGATACAAGAGAATGATGGATCAATTTGATGTGAAGAGGTGCAGGAGGATGCTCCATTTTATAATAGAACTGATGGGAATTATTGGAAACTCCAAAAAATATTAATAAAACATAAACTCAAAGCACATTAAAATACCACTAAAATTACTTATATAAATATATGTGATGATATAAGGTTCTATTAAAATTAATATATATTTTTTAGACATGGTTTTATATCAATTTTATCCATATCATTTTAATTTAATACTATGTTATTCTATTTAATTTTAACCAAGGTAACAAATATTTCAATATTAATCATGAGTAATTTTTCTTTATTTGTTATACATTAGAACATAAATTAATAATTTAAAACATTATATACCATATAATTATAATTAAAAAAAATTATATATGTTAATTTCTTAAATAAATTAATTATATATTATTTTGAAAAAATAACAATAGTGTCAACTATGACACTATTCATTTAATGGATTTCTAAAAATATCAAGATATGATGTCATACATGTAAAAATATTTTATTACATATCTAAGAGGTCATGGTAATATATATATATATATATATATGTTTTGATATATTATTTATCCAAAATATTATTTTTTCTAGTATTTTTAATAACATATATTTCATATTTACATTAATAATATAATTACTATATTAGTTTTTTTTAAATATTCAATATACATATATTTTAGTAAAAATAAAAAATAAAATACTGTGATGAAGATAAATCATCTAGATTTAATATTAATAATTATAGTAAAATATATATGTTGGAAAATCAATCAACAAAACATTTATATTTATTTCCAAATGATCGTGACAACATTAAGATCACATTAAATAAAATATTATAATAGTCATGGTAAATTTCATATGGATCAAAATGTTATACAACTCGTCCCAATGATGAATATGGTCGATATGTACTCTTTTGTAATGATTTGGTCATTTTATAGGTATTTTAATGGTATATTCGTTTTTATAAAATTTATATTATTGAATTTTCAACAATTAAATTATATCCCTATCAGTATTGTATAGGAATTTAAGGTAATTAATAAATATATAAAAATTATAAATCAATTACCATGATTTTGATAATTTCCTTAGATTACTACAGACTATTTATTATCAATGATTAATAATTTTAATATTTATATTGAAATTATTTTACATATAAAAAATATGTGGCTCACATTTTTTCATTTTCATGTCACATTCATTTATTTTAATAATATATATATCATTACCATTGAAAAAAGTTACTTAAATAATTCACTTATGTTCCTCAGGTTTTTTTTTTGATGGATACTTATCTAGTTTGATTTGATAAGTTATTCGAGTAATTGTAGTATCATTATCATATTAATTTGTTGCCTATTTTACCTGATTTACCTTTAACCATGTTAAAGGTAAATTAACACATTTACTATTCATAATATCCAAATAAAAAAAGTAATGTATTATCATAATTCGTTCCCAACGGTTCAGAATTTGAAATCCAATTATCGAATTTAATCCATAGAAGTTAAAATTATTATTTTTTAAAATTTATTCTGTTTAGGGAATGAGAAAATAAATGTTTAAAAAGTAATATCCACTAAAATATTTACATGTGTTTATATAAATTTTCATTGTGAAATTACATCCAATGACCAAAAATATATTTATTTATAAAAATTAAATCAAATAATAAATTAAAATAATTAAAAGAATAATCTAATAATATAAATAACATAGATAAAAAATTAGTTCTTCATGAAAATGTAGTATTTATCGGTATTCATTAAAATATAAATTTTATTTGAAATATTTTTGAATTTTATCCATTCTTAATTTGAAATTCACGATTGAAATAAAGATGATCATATTTTAAAATATAATATAAAAAACTATAAAAAATATATTTAATATTTTTATTCCATTAAAAGGTGGTAAAATTGCATTATTAAGAAATGGAAGTTTTTTTAGAAAAATTGATTTTGTCCTTATATCATTTCCATAAAAAATATAGTATGAGTAAAAAATATTATATTAATAGTATTACATATATATTTTATTAATAAAATATGTTATGTTTGATAAAGCTCATTTTATTAGGACGATTCAACTCAGTCTTACGTGAAATGAATTCTATAAAATTAATTAGAAATTATATGTATCAAAATCAAAGCATTGTGTGGAACATCCCACATTATAATACATTATTTCATATATAATATGATTCAATTGTTGTACCATACAAAATAATAAATCAATTAAATTAAAAAAACTATCTCATATATATCTTGGGATGTTACATATATGATAGAGAGACTATAATACCACCATTTGGAATCGTTATATATTATACAATTTATGGAACCAAGTAAGGATCTATATAATTTGATAATTATTATATTGGTTGTCCACTATATTTTTATTCTAATTAAATGGGATTTCAAAACGTTTTATTATTATGATTATCCATGTTATATAATAAGGATTTTAATTTCATCCATTTGGATTATAATATTTCTATTGATCATGATTGATATCACATGGCTCATGATTATTAGTTATGACTGCTTTTTATTTGGTCATGTTTAAATATTTGATTATCTATGTATTAATTGGTTTGAGTTATTTAATTAATCTCTTATTAACCCAGATTATGTCCTTATAGACTTATGCGATTCTTATAGACAATGATGTAATTCAATTACTAATAACCATGTTTATAAATACCAAACAATTGAGATAAGCCTTATTTTGTCACATTTTCCTCATGTTTAATTAAATAGGGGGAATTAATCATTTCTAGAACATGTTTCATATGGATGAAGTTACTGAACTAATGTAAAATTAGATTATCTGGGTATAATAGTAGATGATGATCTTCTTTATGAACTACATATTTATGAATGAAAAATTATATGAGTTGTTTCTAATATATTAAATCTATAATCCTAAAAATTATATTGGTATGAATGTGATCATAAATTTGTTTTTAGTTTTTATATTTTTTCATTGAATAATTCATTCAAATTATTTAGAATTAAAGATGAAAAATTAATGTATTTAGAATCTACAATAAAACATGGAGTGCGGGTTATAGGTTTTCATAGTTGGTTCAAAGCTGGGTGTGATAGCATTCAATATTAAATTGTTCATGTGTGGTTTTATTAATAGATCTCTATAATTTTATAAATAGAAAATTTTATGGATGATAATAAGATCAAAATCCTCTACACCCCATTTATGTTTTTTGTGTTGTGATCGTAAAGTGATTAATGGAATTTATGGAGATGTAGTATTGGGTTGGTATTTTATTAAAACCAAATATCACATTTGGGAAAAATATATTGAATTTTTTTTATCATATTAAATTAATATATGATAAACTAATGGTATTTTTATTCATCACATATTTTGGCTATTGTGGAACAAAACATTCAATAATTCATTATTTGATTATGATCAATGACTTCCATCACTCTATATAATTATATTGGATTTTCCTCAATTCCCACCAATTTTGTCATGTTTAGAAACTGATTTATACAATATTCAATATAACATTTTTAATTTCAATTTTATATAAAAATATGGATGTTTTTTTAATTCTTTATAACGTCAATTTACAACAAAAGTATCATCAAATTTCTAGTATTTCTTTATATAGAAAATTATTACATTTTGGGGACACAATTTATAAAGGGGTAGGTAACACAATTAGATATTAAAAAGAAGAAATATATATTTGATATAATAAATGTCATTTATAACTGGGTTATATATTTTTAAATGAAATACTATTATCTTCAATAGATTATGTTTCACACAATACTATTATTAACTAAACATAGACCATTGATAATATATTTTATAATTATAACCATACCATTAAAATTGTGATTATAAATATTATTAACTGTTTTATTAATGATATAAATATAAATATAACATTCTTACATAATATAAATTATTAATAAATGTATCATAAATAATAAATAAATTTTTATCAATGTAAATTTTTTCATTATAGTTATGTTTTATTAATAATTTTATATTATTTATTTTCATCAAAAAATATATTATAATAAAGTATTTAAATGATTTGAAAATTTAATTCATGAATTATTGAAATTTATTGAAGATTTGGTCATGCATGATATTATTAAATTAATATAGATATTAATAAATAATTTTGATGACATAAAAGTGGTTGATCCAAATAATGTAATCAATCGCAAAACCATAAACTAATCATTATGAAAGAGGACACTGATATAATAAAAAAATGATTATAATAGGACACCATTTTACCTCATGATCCATTTTCTTATTGTTGATTAATTTTCATGTGAGGATATAATTACTAGATTAGTGCATAATCTCATGGTTGGTTGTGCTTTGAAAAATTTTCCGCTTTAGCTATTATTCAATGAAATGAAGTTGAATTTATCATTCTTGATGTTACACCAAATCGTGTGATCTAAAAATATAATGATAGGGAATTATATATGTCTTTATCATAACATATATTAGAACAATTTACCATATTTCATATGTCCACATATAGGGAGATAATACATTAATCTAAAAAACATCAATAAGAATTTAAATTTTACTATCCACAAATTTATAACCATATAATCATTCTGAAAGATAATAATCAAGCCTTTAGAAAGTGGTATTGTAACAACCAAAAGTTTTTTCATTCTAATTACCCTCTTATAATTCTGATTTATAGAATAATAACATTATGAATCACAATAGAATATAATGATACTAAATACTCTATGATTATTATAAATAATTTTTCATCTTCTATGTCTTGAGTTTATAAATTCTGACATTCATGGTTGCAATCAGTATGATGTTGGGAGTCTGATAGGAAGCACAATATTTTTAGTTGATAGAAAACTACCCTTATGAATATTAATATGTCCCTTATTAATATTAAATCATCCAATATAATATCGACCTAACACATGAATGATTAAATAAAATTTAGTCATATTATAGGTGAAAATTTGACAATAGTAAAAGCATTGGTTGTTTTGTATCTCACAAATAAAAAATTATAATTAATTAAATAATTAAAAATAAAATTTATTTTAAAAAAATAATAAATTTAAAATTCTATATCTTCTGGTGTATGGTAATTTTATATGCCCTAATGTAATTTTTTTAATGCATTATTCAATTAGTTTTAATTATAGAAAATATATTTTTCTATAAATAATATTTTTAATTACAAATATAAATTAAATATATATTGATATTTTTTAAAAATTTACATTATTTTATTATTCTACATGATTATAAAATTATAGGATTAATTTTTTGAATTTATCTAAAATACATGAATTTTTTATGAATAGTGAAATTTGATAATTTACAAAATAAGTTAAATTCATCAATTATATAGTCATGGGTGATGTTCTGATAATGTAAGAACATATAGTTGGAATCACATGATTCAATAACTATATATAGTCACTGAAGTCTCAATATTATTTATCATACAGAGAAATTATAAATTATTGAATATAATATTGAGAAAACTCCCCTCACGTCGACTATTAATACTACCCTTGATACCCTCATTTCCTCACAATTCTAAAGAATAATTCCATGTCCAAACTCTGTCAAAATAAATTCCGTATCCCCTCCTTACGTCCATTATCTTATAGTCTCATCAAAATACCACTCCTATGTTCTTTATGGGGGATATCAATTGGAGGATTCCAGAGTTAATTTCAATATCTCTATTTTCCATCAATTTCCTTTCAATTTCAAGTTAATTTTGCAATCTCTCTCCACCTATCTTCATCCAAAAGGTATTGTACCTCTATTATCATACATATAATTCACATTTATGATACTAATTTGTTAATATATCATCTAATCCCATTATGCTATTCGTTTTTTAGAAAATAAAACATTATTCTTGAGGTATTTATTAATCACCTTTAAGAACGACATGCTTTCATTTTCCATTATCTCCATATGATCTATTTATGAAACCATTTATTTCTTGATCAATATTATTTCATATGTATTATATCCTATTTATTGTTTTGGACCAAGATTATGTACATATTACTAAATGATTAAAGAAGACTTGTTCGTTGGTGTTGAATAACTGCTCGAATTCACCCAAACAATCATCATTAAATTCTTATCTAATGATTCATTGTAATGGTATATAAAAAATTATTCATAAGGTAATTTCATGTTTGGAATAATTATTAATAACATGTAATATATGTTATAGATGTTTACCCATGTTATGCACAAATTCACATTCATATCATTCTTGAAAATTATGAATCAAAACACACCCGAACAACAAATTTAAACTATATAACTCATCCAAAGTCCCATAAAATAACATAATGAAAAAATAATTAACCATACTCATATATATATGGTTTTTGAATTTATAATTAATGATTATAATGTCATTATATTAAAAAATAAGGTGAAAATTTTCTTCGGATACAATGTAAGGGGAAATTCATAATCCTAACTTTCCTCAATCTGGTTCTTCCTCTTTCACACCATTTTTGGTATTTTTACTACATAAGAATAATTTTCTCATCAATATAAAAAACATTCTGTGATATAAATGTTTTCAAATTTATTTTACGAAAAACCCAATGTTTTATAAAAAACTATTCTTTCAAATAAACAGAATCATTTTATTTCTTGAATATTGTATCACTCTTCACTCATGATTAATGTTTCAATGTCACGAATTGTATTCCATCATTATTTTAGGATCCAAATTATTTTGAATGTATTCTTTATTATGTTAAAAAAATTCTATTAATGGGTTATTTTATGTTAATTTTGAAATATTGTCAGTGTGGCATGCATGATAATGTTAATACTATGATGGGATGGGTGCACCCATAAATATATAGCGCAATATGAATGTTTGACTATGATAGGTGCACCCAGAATTATACAGAACATCAATAAATTGAGTAAAGTGTTGAATCTCATGTGTAAAATCAACATGATTCATGAACATGATGCTATAATTGTTCACAACTATGTGTGCTAGTTGACCACTGAGACACGATATTTCATTTTTATTCATTTCCACATTTTATGTATTTTATTAATGTTTCCTCTCATGATTTTCATGATGATGTTATGATTATTCTCAACCCAATATATATATTTCATATCAATCCACATACTGTTATTTTATCTCATAACATTTTATATATATATCCTTAGTTGACTACATGTATGATGGAGAGGTCAAGTGTCAATAATAAGATAGAGAATATGTAATTAAATAAATATTTTTTCTTGATGTCGTAAATGTTATGTGTGTTCCTTGATTTGCCATGTCAATTAAATTATTGATCCTAATGGTGAAATATTATTATATTTCATTACTTTATAATAATGTACTAGTAACTAATATATGGTTCGGTGGTTGTAGTTGTTATCAGAGGAATGATTTAGATAATTTAGAAATTAGGATTAGTGAAACCTAGTGAAAACCTATTGTATTAGACTAATTAAAAATATTAACATAAGAGACATTATATAATAATACCATGAGTTAAGATTTCCGTTAAAATGGTACAAATTAATTTGTAATTTGTTCAGGAATTTTGACTTTTGTTTTTTACAACCATTTTTGTTATAAAAAATGGTGGTTACCAAGAATAATCAGGAAAACAACTCGTGGTAAGGCCATTGCAATGATTACTTGAATGGAATCCCCAATTAATTGAGAGGTGAAGTTCAAAACACCATTTCTATTATTAGTCAACTATCTCAAGTTTTGAAAAATAACCATAATAATGCAGAACATCATTTTTCACCTATGAGGGAGAAACTGGCTATCTAGTGTTTTATACAGAAACAGCCACTGATGTTTAGTGGTACATCTGATCCACTAGTTATAGAATAGTGTGTCCAATCCAATTGAAAGATATTTTATGTGCTTCACTATTCATATAAGGAGAATGTGACACTTGTTGTTTATCACTACATGGAGTGGATGATAAATGGTGGTCATTAATTAAGAACACCAAGCCAAATGACGAAATTGATGATATAGAATGGGAAGACATAAAGAACATGTTTCTCAAAAAGGATTTCCCATGAACACTTCATATTATAATGAATAGAGAACTAATTTATCTCAATAAAAAATAAATATAATATATCACGATATACAAAGTGAATATCACAAGGCTTTCAAGGTACATTTTGGGTTTTATTATCAACAATGAAAGAAAAATTTGTAGAATCTTTAGTGGGTTAAAAATAAACCTTCTAAGAGAACATTTAATTCAATACATTTGGATTTATGAAGATGTCGTTCATTGTTCCCTCAATGTGGACATATAGTTTGAATAATGATCCTAGGTATATGGTGTTATGAAAGAAATTAATGAGTTTCAACCCAATGGATATAATGATAAAAGTGGGAAGAAAACAATATGAAACACATGACAAAAATGGGAGAAGTTGCATCATGGGAACTAACTAAAAGGGATGAAGAAATGCATAAAGTGTGGGAAAGAAGTCCACCAAGCTGAATTGTGTCTAAAAGACATGAAAATGAAGGAGAATGTCATGAATGAAAGGGGATCCCCACCCATGGTACAATGCTATAACTATTGGGAGAAAGGGTATAATGAATTCCAATGCACTAAGCCTCAAGTTGTCGAGGGAGATCACCATTAACTTCCACAAAAGCCTACGGAACAAGGGTTTTCCAATTCCATCACTACTACAAAATAGGAACAAGGTAATGAAGTTTTACAAGGTACACATCTTATTCACTCATTAATGGAAAAAGTTATACTTGATTCTCGGTCTATGCATTCCTTAATATATGAAATGTTCTCTATAACTTCTGAATCGATCTCCAAAACTGTGATGAAAGGCATCTCTATAAAACCACAGAGTGGTGCAATCATTACAACCCTTGTGTTTGAATCTTCTCCTATTGTCGAATGTGGGGATATTCTACAAGAAAAACACCTAAATGTCCCCATGTGCAATTCAATACTCTAAAGGGAATAGATTGTATCTTATTATATAGGTCACATATCATCCATCATTAAATGAAAATATCTTTCCATAATCTGAACCATCTCATTCTCCTCTACAAATGTAATAAATCTGACGAATCTATTTTAAAAAATACTTCAATGGTGTGGGTATTTATTCTTTGTGAAGAAGCATACCTCACATAAATGGTTGAGTCAATTGAAAGTTCAATCCATGTGGAAATTACCATTATGTGGGAACACAGTGATGTATTACCTGAGGAGTTACATAGACATCCCCCAGATCATGAGTTAGAGTTCTTAATATAACTCATAACCAGATCTAAACCAATCCCAATGTGTCCCTAAATGATGGATCCTGTAGAACAAGAAGAGTCAAATAAGTAGCTACATGAGCATTTAGATAAAGGGTTTATAGACCCTAGTGAATCATCATGGGATGTTCAAGTACACATTGTGAAGAATAAATATAGAAAAATTTGGTTGTGTGTCGATTATTGAGAACTCGACCAGATCACCATAATGAACATGTATCATCTTCCAAGTATTGAAGACCCGTTCAATTGGTTATGAGGAGATAAAAAATTATCAAAGGTTAATCTTCATTCTGGATATCATCATCTAATGGTGAAGAATGATGAAATTCAAAAGACCACATTTTGAACATGTTATGGGGACTATCAGTTTCCAGTGATTCCCTTAGGACATATTAATGTTTCCACAATCTTCACGTATATGATTAATAGACAATTTAAACATTACATAAAAAAATAATTTCCAGTGTTTATTGATGCTTTTATCAAATATGATATTTGAAATTAGGAAAATAAATAACATCTAAGACTTTTTTTTTGAACATTGAGAAATTGAATGTTGCACACAATGTTCATCAAGTGTGACTTTTGGATGCAAAATTTCATGTTATTGGGTCTTTTCATCACATGTGAGGGAATTGTTGTGGTCCCATAAAAAAATAATGGCGAATGAGGAATGGGCTAAGCCCTATAATACCACATAAATCATTAGTTTTCTTTTAGTAGCTGGGTACTTTAGATGTTTTTTGAGGCATTTCTCATGATTGTCCTATCCTATAAATTAGTTAACATAGAAATAGATAATGTATTTCTGGATGGAAGAATGAGAAAGAATCTTCAAGGATAAAAAGTCAAGGTCAATCACTAAACCTAAACTCACCTTACCAAAGAGTTTTGAATGTTCTATGATTTATAGTGATGGTTCCAAGAAATGCTTGTGTTTAATACTCATGGAATTTGATAATTTGATAGCCTATTCCTCATGACAGTTGATGATCCATGAGTATAACTACATTATGCTTGATCTTGTGCTGGAAACCATCATATTTTCATTAATAATATAGGGGCACTACCCCAATAGTGATAAGTGTATCAAACAAACCGACCACAAAGTCATAATGTATATATTCACACAAAAGGATTTCAGCATGCATCAAAGAAGATTGATGGATCGAATCAAGGCCAATGATTACAAAATTTAATACCATCTTGGAAAGGCAAACAAGGAAGCTGATGTTGTAAGATGAAAATAACCTTCTACTCTATCCATGTTATGGATTGATTAAAACTATATCAACTTGGTTATTGAATGTATGTAATTTGAAATCATAATGGCAGGGGGTACTGCTTAACTTTTCCCAAATTATTTTGCAACCAACTGTCCAATATAAGTCTAAAGAGGCACAAATAGATGATATGTATTTATAAAAGAAGGTGAATTCTATAAAGGATGTGAATATGAAAGTGTTTCATATTGACGATAATGGTTAAATTCATTTTTGAACATGGTTTTGTGTGCCTTCGTCACCGAGGATAAAGAAGAAGATATTGTAAAAATTACATAGATTAACATTCTCTATCCATCGTGGTTGAGACATGATATAATGCGATCTCTGAGAACACATCTGGTGGGATAACAGGAAGAAAGATATTGCAGAATATATCTCAAGGATCATGGCAGGTCACCGTGTTATATTAGATTTGAAAAAGTCTATATGGATGATGAAGACATTGCCTATACCCATTTGGAAATGGGAGAATTTGACTATGGACATTGTCAGAGGACTCTTGAGGTCATCCAAGGGAAATAATGTGATATGGTTTGTTGTTGAATGACTCACCCAAACTACCCATTTTATCTCAATTCTAGAAGATCTCACACTTGAAAAACATGAAATGATATATGTGACGGTTTTGTTTATACTACATGGTTTTCCACTCTCTATTGTCTCTAATCATGATCAATAGTTAGCAACTAAATTCTAGAGAAGACTTAAATGTTATTTTGAGTGCTGAATAAAATTTTCGCATTTCCCCTCACCCCCAAATTGATGGCCAATATTAATGGACTATTAAGACAAATTAAGATATTATAATACCATTCTCTATATAATTCATTGTGGGATGGGATCAGCATATCCCATTTTTTGGGTACTTGTACAACAATAGCTTCCACTCGGGTATTCAGATTGCCCCAAATGAAGCTTTGTATGAAAAAATGATGTAGAACTCAAACCTATTGGGATGAAGATCAATAATAAAGCTACATGGAACTGATCTTTTTCAAGATATTATAGAGATTTTCCAATACGTCCAGAAACATATCAATGATACTCATATTTTGCAAAAGAGCCTTGCTGACTACCATAAAATTGGATTACAGTTTGAAGTTAGAGGTAAATTATTCCTCCGAATATCACCATGGAAGAGAGTTGTGCCATTTGGAATGAAAGGGAAGCTATTCCCAAAGAAAATTATCCCTTTTGAGATCCATGAAAATATAGGATTTGTGGCCTATTAGCATGCACTTCAACTGAACATTTCTTATGTTATTGATGTGTTTCTTGAATCACTTCTATGAATGTAAATACCAAATTCCTCACATGTACAAAACTCAGTGGGAATATAGTTGGAAGATGATCTATCTTATGATTATCATACAATAACGATTCTGTATAAGAGAGGTAACATCACCTATTCATGTATTACAAAATTTTTATGGAAATATTTTATAACAAGGGAAAATTATAAGGGCCAAATGTTTAATCCATGTAATTCCCTTATAAAATTTATTCCTTATAGTATAATCACATTAGGAAGCACCATGACATATCATGATAGAAAATACTATGTGATCATTAATCATTTTTTTTTGAAATTCTATGTTCTAAATTTCAAAAATCTAATATGTGATTTTGTTATCAGTAAGTTGTTTGAAGTTTGATAGGACAAAAATAATTTTTGATGAATAGTAATCTACCCTTAGGAATAGTAATATGACCCTTTTAAATAGTAAATTATCTAAAATAATAGTAACCTTATCCAAGGATTATTAAATATAATTTTGGTATCTAATAAATGTCAATTTGAGAAAAATGTAGGTTTTGGTATTTTTTGAAAGTCATAAACAATTAAATATAATCAATTAATTATTTTAAAAGAAATAATATTTTCATAAAATGTGTTCATAAAAGAATAATTATATGTATTATAGTTTTAAGATAATTTTATAAGATATTATGTACTTTTTGACATCATTATAAAATCGATTTTAATTTTAAAAACTGTATTTTCCTAGAAAATTATGATTTTAGTTAAAAAATAATAATTATATTTATAAATTTAATTTTCATAAAATGACATAATATTTAGATTCTATACTGGAAAAAAAATTAAGGTGAATTTTTTGAATTTTTATGATATAAAAGAATTTTTGTTGAATAATGAAATACGCTAATTTGAAAAGAAGTTAAATACCTAAATTAAAGATTCATGGGTGATGTTGTGATGATGTAAGAACATATGGTTTGGGTTCACATGATTCAATTACTGTATTGAGTCTAGGAAGACTCACTACGCCTTTTATTGTGGAGAAATAATAATTTAATGAATATAATATTGTGAAAATCCCACTCCCCTCCACTAGAAATTTCGTCCTTCACATCCTCATTTCCTCACACCTCCAGGGATTCCTTACATGACTCAAATTTGACCAAACACCATTCATATCCTCTACACCACTTTCATGTACTTCTTGTCTTGTCAAAGGTAGATGTCTTGTATCTTCAAAGAGGACCTCAAAAGTAGGATTCAAGGAGCAATTCCTCTCTCTCTCCCTCTCTTTTCATTTAATTTCCTTTCATGTTCATGTTCTTTTCATAATATCTATCCTCCTTTACCCTTAAAAATGTTATGGTAACTAATGTATATTAAAAATTATATAATTTTAAGATGAAAATAGGATAATATAACATCCCCTACCTTCTCCACATCATTTTATTTTATAATGGAAAACATTGATTGTGAGGTGTTAATTTATAACATTTAAGAACGATATGTTTTCATTATCCATTACTGCCATCATATTTGGTCATGAAAAGATTTTTAAGGTTCAAACACATAATGTTCTATGTATTATATCCTATTTAATGTTTTTTTATCTAACCTATGTACATATTATTAAATTACTAAACAAAACATTTTTGTTGTGGTCGAAAAAATGCCCAAATTAACCAAAAAGATAATCATTAAATTATTGTATAATGATTCATTTACATGGTATGAAAAATAAATTTATAAGATTGTATAAATTTATTTCACATAATTTATAACATTTAATATTATTTCCATATGTTTATCAATGTTCTACTTGAGCTTCTCTTCATAAGATTCATGAAAACTAAGAAACAAAATACTCACGAACAAAGAATTTAAACACTATAATTCATCCAAAGACAAATAAAATAAATTAATGAAACCATAATTAACCATATTCATGCATAAAAGGTTATTTAATTTTTTATTAATTAATATAATGTTATTATACATAAAAATATGGGAATAAAGTGTTCATATTCGAGGACATGGGAAATTCTCGAACCCAACATTCCTTTTTGGGTTCTTCTTCATTCACTCTATTTTTTGAAATAGTGACTCCATTAAAATAATTTGTTAACAATTATCTTACCCATTCTTGGATATAAATATTATCTCATTGATTTTATGAAAAACCCAGTGTTTTACAAAAGAACTCTTATTTCAAATAAACACAACATTTTTACTTCTTGAATACGATTTCACACATCACTCATGGACAATGGTTCTAGGTCAATAATGATATTCCATATTTATTGTGGAGACAAAATGTTTATAAATGTATGCTTTATTAAGAGAAACAAAGTTTATTACATTGGTTATTTTATTTTAATGCTTGACATATTTTCAATGTGGCATGTATGATAATGTAAATAAAAGGATGTGATGGGGGAACACAGAATTATATAGTGTAATATAAATGTTTTAATGTTCTGAGTGCACCAGTTATTATACAACTCTACAATGAATGGGGTAAAATGATGAATATCTTGAGTAAAATTGAAATGATATGTGAACATGATTTTAGTATTTTTCACAACTATGTGTTGTAGTTGACCATTATGACATGATGTTTCATTTGTATGAATTGCCACATTTCAAGTCATTTATTAAAATTTCCTGTCAGTTTTTTGATGTTGATGTTTTGATTATTCTCACCCCATGATATATTGTTCTTATCTATACTCTTATTGTACTTTTAGCAGTACCCCTTATGATTTATATCCTTAGGTGACTACATGTACTAAGTATATGTCATGTGGAAATAATATGATAAAGAAGATAGAATTAAATAAATGTTTATGCTTGATATTGAAAATGTTACGTTTGGTCCTTGTTTTCGAAAGACACTAAGCCATTTGATACTTGTATTGTAATACTATTATGATGTTTGTCATTATAATGATGTAATAGTAATGTATGAAAAGTTAGGGTTACTATATATGTATGAACCTGGTTCTTAGTCATGTTGTATGAGTTTCTCTTTTATCTTTTCCTTTGTGGTTTTTGAGAAAATAAGGGAAATGGGGAAAATCATAAAATTTGTTGGTATAAGACATGTACTTTTCCACACACTGTTAATTTTTCATGTGGGATGAGTATACAGGGCGTGTAGGCATGTCGATGATGAAGGGTGAAAAACTGACTACACGACATGTACTTATTATATACACATCATGTAATTAGTCGGATGGTGATTAGTAAGGTGGTGGGAGTAGCTACCAGTAGAATAGTAGTACACATTGTGTACTCTGAAATACACACTGTGTAGTCAAGTGGACTGATGAACAATAACGTGTTTTAAAGAAGCTTCTAGATGAACAGTTAATAAATGGAAAGTACACGCAATGTACATTAGAGTACATGCTTTATAGTTACGTTATTTCACTCAAAACAGGTTGTAGCCTCCTCTTTCGACAGAGGAAGAAAAAATTCAACGGGAGATGTGGGAGAGAAGTCTTGGTCATGGAGGAGCTCTTGACCACACACTGGGACTCTGATTCCTTCAATTTCATTCTCGTTTGAACTGTGCGGGAGAGTTATTCTCCCATTATGATCCTATCCATAAAATTATTATCCTAAAGGATGTAATTTGAGTTTTAACGGGTAAATATTTAACTCAGATTTATGCCGTTATCATTTTTTTGGGTGGTGTCATTCACGTATATCGATTAGAGTAGTTTGATGTACAAGCACTAGAATTTAATTACAACAGTCCGGTTGTTTTTGTGTACAGTTGTGCTACGCGCTCGTGTTTGGGGTGTCGTATGGCTGAATCATTGACTGATTAAATACCTATAAATGCATAGGTATTATTTTTATTATGTATAAATTGTTGTTTGAAATATCCGCTTGGATCCTAGGCCATCTTGAGGGTGTGTTTCCATTTTTTAGCAGTTTGGCCCTGATACATGTGGGTATGTCGTGATTATAACATGATTTGAGTTTTTTGAGGGAACATATATATAATTTCTTGCTTATGGGTTGGGCTGTACCCAATTACTCTCTTAGACTCAGGAAGGTGTTTTTCTTAGACAAGGTGTAGTGTTTCGTTTAGACTGAGGGAAGATTTTCTTATGCCCTTGGGCAGTAGCTTCTTTGCTTGAGGGAAATATCTTATACGCCTAAAGGAAACATTTGTTATTCCTAAGGGAAATTGCATGAGGGTTTCGATTATGATTACCTAAGGGTATGGATTTTCATGTCTAAGGACATGGTTTACATTGAATATTATGTTTAGTGGTTTCTTATGTTATAACTTCCAAGATAAAGCACAGTATTTGTATTTTTATAACCATTTACATTGTAGATTGCCTGATATTGATTTTTCTATGACACTGTACATAAGATTGTTAATTTAAGCCTTGTCATGGGGGATTATGTTTCAATTATATTGAATCATTAAATAGAAATTAAATGGTAATAGAACTGGTAGGAGTAGTTTATTTGGAGTACTTCTTAGCTTACATCATTTCATTATTGCATACTACTATATCACATTTTCATTGAAATATGGCCACATGCCTTTGGTGGTTTCTTACGTGGACTTATTTATCATATCCTATTTGGTTCATGTCTTGGGCCCAAAAAAATTATATTGTTTCATGTGTTAATAAGGGAAAAATTCCCAATACAGGTACTTGATTGTTGCAGAGAAGTAGGAGAGCAAGGGATCGAGCAGAGGTCTGTGAGGTTGGAGAGTTCCTACTATACTGTTTTGATTAGATGTTCAATACATGTAACTTGTGCTTTATTTTTTTAGATTTCAGTGTATCATGTTTTGTCTACATTCGTAGAATTAGGGACATATTGCATCATTATATATGAATGTTCATCATATTATACTTCAATATCTCTTTCTATTTCAACTTGGTATTTTTTACTTCTTTTTCTTTTTGTATGTTTGTTTTTTTCCAATGCATTACATTTTGATGAATGAGGGAATAGTTTCACCACAATCAGATCTAGGTCCTCGCTGCTAGTCGATAGCCTCTGATGTTTTGGGAAATGCAGTTGAGGTCATTTGGAAAACCAGGATTGGGGCACCCATGGTGTGCACCCTGATTTGGGATGATTCAAAGTGGTATGAAAGGGGTTTATTTTCTTTGACATACTTTTTTGAGCCTATAGTTTGGACTATGAAAAATATTCTATTTAGTAATAAGTTTTTAACATGAGTATCTAACCCATGTACAGGAAAAATCCAATCTACCTCGTTTAATTGAAATTTATCTGGTTTTTCAATTTTATAGTTGAATTGATTTTCACTTTTTGATGATTCACTTGTGGTGTGTTGTTTACATTTTTATTCTGGGATCTATTTAGTCTCAACCCGATGAGATGATGTTATGCAACATCATTCATCATTTAGGCATATGTCAGAATCACATGCCAGGCATTATCTCCAGGCCATGTAGGTGAATTAGAAATTGAATGTTGTTTTGAATGATGTTGTGCTATAAAATTCATATTTTTGTGATTGGTACCCTGATAGATATGCCTACTTTTGTTAGGTTATTGGTACAAGTTACAGTTGGGTTGATGGATGATAAACATTGGTTCGTGTGTAGTATGGGCTCTCTTGGACTAGAATTTAGCAGATCATGATACAAACAATTATTGCATTTTTTACTAAAATGGGAATGGTCAAGGGCTAAATTTTTTTGACAGGGATTATGGTTCCCCACCAATAGGAATTTGTAATACCAACGCATGAAATTTATGAAAAAGTTCCTCTAGTGTAGTTTCTAAGTTATACTGTGCGGAAATCTAGAAAACATGACATTCGATTATATGATCACATGGAATGTACTCTTCTATTCGGGTAGAGATGGATATTTTTTAAGTACAAATCATGTAACTTATATACACATTGTGTAGAATCTAAACGTGTCATTGACTGTGTAGGCAGAAACATGGTTTTGGAAAACTCTTCAGGGAACATGTTATGTACCGGTTGTACACGTCATGTCATGTTAACCCTGTGTCTACCCGTGTGACTAACAACATGAGGAATAAATATTTTCTTAAACATGTCTGGTCACTTATGAACACACAATGTAGTTTAATATGGGAATACATCCATTTAACTAAAAATACAAGTCGGTGATATCCTTTCTAGTACACAACATGCCCATGTGGAACACACCTTATAGTGTGAGCTGTGTATCTGACTGTGTCTCGAACAAAACATGTCGGTGAAGATTGTCTAAGTACACGGTGTGTACCTGTGGTACACATCATGTAGTCATGACCAGTGAGAAATCATGTGGACTTGTCCATTTGGATAGAGAGATGGGGTGGTTTACATGATGTGTGCGGGTGTAACATGCCATGTACCTAGGGTTGAGACACGCCCATGACAACATCAGAATGTGACCACGTAAGGGCCTAAGGGAACACATCTTTTAGACCTTATACACGCCATGTAGTATCATTCTAAATAGAGTAGTGTGGCTAATCTATCTAGAAGGACTCTATTAGGGGAAGAAAATTCATGTACACACCGTGTGTAAGGACAACACGCCGTGTGTTTTGGGGGATACATGACCAGTTCTAGTAGAAGTACAGGCCCATGTGATAGACTTAAGGGAACACACCGTGTAGTTAGTTTACACATCATGCAGTCTTGTTTTGTAAAACATGAATTTTTTTCTTTCTCTTGTTCACTTCTTTTTTCCTTCAATTCATATTCCTTGATGATCTTAATCTAAGGCGCGTGTTTTACCCTGTAGATTCATGCCACTGAGACAACCATGAGTTGTTCTCCAAGTGATCAGAAACGATTATAGTCTAAAGATGGTAGGCCATGAGCTACCAGTGGATCCTCCAGCAGTGTCAGATGCACCGCCAACCATTATACCATACAAAGGCGTGGATGCACAGTTCCGTGAAGGTATCATGTGTTTCATGCTAAACATATAGTAAGCACCGCCGGCAGCCATATCTATTGTAGAGGTGACATGTATATTCTAGCAGTAGCATCATCCTATTCTTTCATGGGATGGAAGACCATAGGCTGTAGAGTCATTGGTGGGTTCTATGCAGATAATCTCCGAGCATCTTGCGACGCCTCCAGGGTGGAGGGTCAAAATCACTACATATAGTCTGCATGATTCCTCTAAGTGATGGGTGGACGTTACCACCCTTTCTGAGAATCACCTATAATGGGGTGGGATGATTTTCAGCTAGTATTCCATGAATTTTTCTTTTCGGAGATGCAAAGGGAAGACAGATCTCGAGAGTTCATGAATCTGTAGCAGCGCGCCATGTTAGTGATGGACTATTCTACCGGCTTCACCATGCTACAATATTTTTCAACTGTTCTGGTTTTGGATGAGATTTTGAGGTCCTGAAAATTTGAGGAAATCCTTTGATATGATTAATACCCACTCCTGTGTGTTTTTAGGTTTCATATAGTGCATTCTATTGTGAACTCAGCATTGATTACTGAGCAGAACCTGCAGGAAGCTAGAGGTGTAGGCCAGGATGGTTAGACACTAGTTTCAGGTGCTATTTCAACCGGTAAGAGGAAGAGGCAGATGGATTTATCTCATGGTGGTAGTACTAGACAGAAAATTATTTAGGTGGCCAGGTCTTGTGCTACCAGTGTGGTAAAAAGGGCACAAGAGCCCTCAGTGTTTGTGTGACCCAGTGGAGTGCTGAGCTTGTGGCAATATGGGTCACCTCTGGCGTTTTTGGATGGAATTTCCACCAGTGACTAGTGAGAGGGGTTTTGTTCAGACACCACATGTAGGAGTAGTGCCAGCAGCTTATTACTAGTCAATGAATTGAAATACGTTAAGATGTTCAGGCCGAGGTGGTGGTCGTGGTCGTGGCCATAGTAGCTAGACACCAGGATCTCAGAGAGAGCAGGGTGGGTCTACACAGGGTGGGAATGTTTTGTCGCATGGCCAATACACTGGGCAAGCATATACAGTGCAACAAAACCAATAGGAGCGGGATCTTAGACCTTCCACTATCAGAGGTACTATTCTAGTTTCTTTTGTTTTATCTTCGGTAGTTTTTTATACTGATGCTACACATAGAATTATATCTATGCACATTTTGGAGATCCTTGGGCTCTGTGTTTCTTCTTCTTCAAATATCGTGATGCTGGACACACCATTTGGAACTATAACGGTAGGTGTGTGTCAGTGCAAGGAGTTCCTCCTAGAGGTTTGTGGGTGTCACATTTTATGGGACATCTCTGTCTTAGAGATGATGAGTTATGAAATCATTCTTGAGATGAACTGCTTGGTACCCTTCCATGCCTTTGTAGATTTCTTTCATCGTAGGGTGAGTTTGACATCGCCAGAGAGCAGAGAGTTTCTATACCAGGGCAAATGGGATGTCCAAGAGAGTCGAGCTGGACCCGAGCGTTGTTGGTGAGGTGGACTGGAAGCCCACATTGGGTGTTTGTATCTGGATGACCTGGGAACTTGTCAGAATAATTTCCCTCTAGTGGTCAATTGTTTCAGGTATGTATTCCCAGAAAACTTCTCAGGTCAACCCCCAGAGTGAGAGGTTTATTTCTCAATTGAACTTGTGCCAGGAGCAGCGCCAATGTCCATTCGACCTTAGAGGATGGATACACCATAATTGTAGGATATCAAGAAGTATTTGGTGGAGTTTCAGGAAATGTGGTTCATCTGACCCACTACTTCTCCATGGGGTTCACCAGACTTGTTAGCGATGAAGGTGGATAGTACCCTCAAACTTTGTTTGTATTATCAGAAACTAAACCAGTTGACAGTTATTAACTGATATCCATTTTCCGAGGATTGATGATCTTTTTGATCAACTTATAAGAGGATGAGTGTTCAAAAAGACTGTCTTGAGATCTGGATATCAACAGTTGCATGTTAGACCATCGGACATAACGCTTACAGTCATTCAGATCAGACATGGTCTATTCGAGTACATGGTCATGCCGTTCAGACTCACAAATAAACTAGCAGTTTTCATGGCTCAGATGAATAATTTCTTTCATCCTTATCAAGATAATTTTATGGTAGTCTTTGTGGACTATATATTGGGGTACTCTCACACTCGACATGACCATGCTACCCATCTTGAGATCTTTCTTAGTACACTTAGAGTGCATTAGATATATGCAATGCACTCAAAGAGCCACTTTTGGATGGACCTGATACGCTTCTTGGGTCATATTTTCTTAGAGGAAGGAGTTTTAGTGGACCTAGATAATGTGAGAGCAGTAGTTTCCTGGGAGAATCCTACGATCGTTTTTGAAATACAAAGTTTCATTGGGCTGGATGGTTACTACAGGTGCTTTATACAGGACTTGTCCCGCTTAGCAGTACCGTTGATGGGATTGACTAAGAGGGGTGTTAAGTTATTTAGGTTAGAAGCTTTCGAGATATAATTTCAAGAGTTGAAGGGAAGGTTGACATCAGCACCAGTCCAGATACATCTAGAACAAGGGAAGAGAAATAATGTATATTGTGATGCATCTAGTATTGGGTTGTGAGCAGTGTTGATGCATGGAGATAATTTAGTTTTATGCGGGTCTCAGAAGTTGAGGCCACATGAGAGGTATTACCCGACACATGATCTCATGTTGGAACCTGTTTTTCATGATTTTTGAATTTAGAGACATTACCTCTTCGGAGAACATTTTGTGCTATTTACGGACCAAAAATGTATGAAATATATCTTTACCTAGTGTGACCTGAATTTGAGACAGGGCAGATGTGTTGAATACCATCACTCCTTTAACATTGACCTTGCTTATACACCTAGTAAGGGTAACATAGTATCTGACGCACTAAGTAGAAGCACTCAGATACAGGTTTGGAAGGAGGCCAGTGGTGAGTGGCATCTTATTTCTTTGATCTCTGAGATTAATTTAGAGGTTCATGATATTTAGGGGTGAGCATATCTTTCATCCTTAGCTGTGACATCTACCTTCCTCAATAGAGTGAAGATGAGACAACTATCAAATTCAGAAGGCCTGGTTCTACGGGAGTTAGTGGAAAGTGGGGACCCTCATCCTGGTTGGACGATAGGCGATGATAAGGTACTTTGTATCCATAGACGTGTGTGGGTTCCAGGGAATATATGTGATGAGTAGATGTGGGAGTTTCATGCTTCAGCTTGGGCAGTGCATCCCATAGTTTCCAAAATGTACCGCGACTTGAGACGTCAGTATTGGTGACCGAGTATGAAAAGGGAGGTATCAAGTTTTGTTATGATATGTTCCACCAGTCAACAGGTGATGATGAAGCATCAGAGACCTGCTAGACTATTACAATAGTAACCCATTCGGGAGGTGAAATGGCATGATGTCGCGATGGACTTCGTGACCGGGTTGATGAGGTCACCTTGAGGCAATGATGTCGTATGGGTTGTTATGGACAAACTTACAATGGTAGCTCAATTTTTCTCAATTAGGGAGACCATTGATGTTTATGGGCTCTGGAATATGTAAATATGAGAGATTATATAGATTCATGGGTCCCTTGTGCAATCATTTCTAATAGGGAATCCCATTTTACATCTTGTTTCTGGTAGTGTTATCAGAGGGCACTGGGTACCTTGGTGATTCTGAGCACAACATACCACCATCAGACTGATGGTTATTCTGAGCGTATGATACATGTTCTAGAAGACATGCTACATGCATGTTTCCTGGATATTGGGGGAATTTGAGAGAAGCTCATGACCTTGGTCAAGATTTCCTACAATAATAGTTTTTAGACAACTATTGAGATGTAACCTTATGAGGGTTTTTATGGTTGGCCATTCCGATAACCCTTGTTTTTGTTAGAGGTAGGTGAGGTAGATTTACGTGGACCATATGTCATGTAGGAGAATTCAGAGCAAGTCCAGTTGATACAGAAGTTGATGGATGCTGCACACTCTCATCAGAAGACTTATGCTGATCGTCGAAGTTGACCCTTGGAGTTTTTGTTCGAGGATCAGGTTTTCTTGCATGGTTCATTGTGGTTGGTACAGAAGCAGATCATGTGATAGGGTAAACTTTCACCTAGCAATGTCGGGTCTTTTGATATTATGTAGAGATTCGGGCTAATTATATATCAGTGGAAATCACCACAGAGGTACAAGATCATGCACGACATCTTCCATGTATATCGGTTGCACCGTTATCAGTTATACACGTCTCATGTTTTTCAGCCTGATGCAGTTGAGCTTCAGGTTGATGCATCATTTGAGGAGAATCCGATTCTTATTGCTGATATGAGAAAAAATATTATTTAATGCCGGTTACATCCTCTTGTATGTGTTCTATGGTAGTATTGCTGAGTGCAGGGTGAAACTTGGGAGAAAAAGACCGATATACTTGATCAGTGTCCATAGTTGTTATCAGCTTTATCTTTAACACCAGTGGAAGGGATATTTGGGGACGAAATACTATAATAGGGGAAGTTTTTAAGAACCAGGTTCATATTCTTGAGGTACGTGTTTATTTGTTTTTTAACATTCCTTTAATGTTTTTGATAAATTATGGAAACTAGGGAAAAATTCCCAAATTTGTGTGTACACACCATTTACATTTCCACACGCCATGAACATTGGCCATGTGGGATGAGTATACAGGGTGTGTAGACATGTCAGTGATATAAGGTCTAAAAACTGACTACACGGTGTGTAATTAGTATATTCACAATGTATAATTAGTTGGTAGGTGAATAGTATGGTGGTGGGAGTAGCTTCAAGTGGAACAGTAGTACACACCATGTTCTCAGAAATACAAGTCGTGTAATAATGTCGACATATGAACAGTTACATAGTGGAATGACGCAGCCAGAGGAACAATTAATAAATGGAAAGTACATGTCATGTACATGAGATTAAATGATGTGTATTTTGGTTTTATCATAAAAAATTATAGTAGACTACTGTTTTGAATGACGAAGCATATAATTCAATGGGAGCTGTGGGAGAGAAGGCTGGAACATTGCGGAGCTCCAGACCGCACACCGAGACTCTGATTCCTTCGTCGTCAATCTCATTTGAACTGTGCTGGTGAGTTATTCTATTTTCTTGAACCTCTACTTCCAATTATTTCTATAAGGAATGTTATTTTAGTTTTAATGGGTAAATATTTAAATATTTCTACGTCATTGTCAGTTTTTTCAGGAGGTTCCATTCACAAATATCGATCAGAGGAGATCGAGGTAGGTGTTCGAGTGTTTAATTACAACTATCGAGTTGTTTTTGTGTATTGTTGTGATACGCGCCCATGTTTGGGGTGTTGTATGGATGAATCCATTACTGATTAAATACATAGAATTATATAGTTAATCTATTGATTTGGTATAAACTATTTTTTTAGAATTGATGCTTTGATCCAGGGCCACCCCAGGGGTACGTTTCCCTTGTTTAGCTGTTTGGCCAGGATACCCATGGGTATGTCGTGATTATAGCATGTTGTGTGTTTTCGTGAGAGAAAATATATATAATTTTTTGTTAGTGTGTTTGGCTTGGCATGATTTCTTTCTTATCTTGAGGGAAATGTTTTTCAAAGCCTGGGGGAAATGTTTCATTTTGGGTGAGGGAAACATTTCATATGCATGTGGGTGGTAGCTTCTGTGCCTGAGAGAATTATCTCTTATTCCTAAGGGAAATATTGCTAAAGCCAGAGGGAAATCACATAAGGGATTCAATTCAGATTAACCAAGTTTATGGATTTTCATGTCTGAGGGCACGGTTCACATTGAACATTCACTATGGTGGTTTTTTATGTTATACCTGCTAAACTAAAGCACATTCTTGGTATTATTATTACATTTTACTTGTTCGATAGCCTGATGTAGTTTTTGTTGTAGCATTATATAGAACATTTTCGGTCAAGGGTGGGTCTCGAGAACATATAATAAAATTATATTGAATTGTTAAATAGTAATTAAATACTAATGGAACTTATAGGAGTAGCTTCTTTTGAGTATTTTCTAGCATGTTTTATTTCATTATTTCATACTAATGTTGAACATTTTTTCTGATAGTTGAGTGTAGGCCTTTGTTGGTTTCCTAATAGGATTTATTTCTCACACCCTATTTGGGTCATGTCTTGGGCCCAAACAGATTATATTGCTGCAGGTCTTGAAAATGGAAAACGTCCCTATATATGTACATGGTTGTTGAAGACGAGTAGGAGAGCATGGGACAGAGCTTAGGCATGCGATGTTGTTGAGTTCCTACTACATTGTTTTGTTTTTCTTTGTTGTACTTCTACCTTGTGATGTATTGTTTTAGATTGCAGTGTATACTATTTTGGTTGCTTTCTTAGAATTAGGGACATATTTCATCAATATATACTACTGATGGTAAAATTTTACTTTAGTAACATTGTCTCTTTAAGCATAGTATTGTTTACTGCTTTCGATTTTGATATTTTTTGTATTTTTCCCCTGCGCTACACTTTGACAAATGAGGACATTGTTTCCCCACTATCTAACCTAGGCCCTCGATGTTAGTCGGCAACCTCTGGTGTTTGAGGAAATGCGCTTGAGGTCATGTGACTAACTGAGTTGAGGGCACCCGTGGTGTGGCACCCAGATCTGGGATGTTACAATATGTACACTAACTTATATTAACATTTATCTCACATATATCATAATGTATCTCTTGTTGTTCACATTTTATATATGTGAACACCTTCAATTTTTACTCTCTTCAGTCATGTCAATAAATATAATTACCTTATATACTTATTGACAAAATGAATGTTTCCTTGTTCTAAAACAAATTGTATATATTCCTTATGTCCCCTAGAGTTGTTTACAATAATCATGACAGCCTAACCCTCTTGAAAATGAAATCCATTATTAGTTCCCATGAAACTAGTACCATCAAATTTACTTATTCAAATCCTACATATCATTATCCAAAAAAGCACTATCTTAATAGAATATAAGTATTAAGGGTTATATTTACCAAAATCATGCGTTATAAAAAAAATTCACCTTACACATAAATAACTTTTCTAGGTCCATATAACTATTCGAGAAATCCATCCCAATTTTGATTCATAGCATAAAAAACACATTTATATTTCAAGATTTGTATAACATTATCTTTGAATAATGAAATATATACACCTAAATCATCCATATTTATTATTAAACCATTACTATGGATCCATCATCAAAGTCTATCATTAAATATGAGTCATGAATTAAGTTTCCTCAACCATAATCTATCCTTGCTTCTTAGGTTTAATGTAATCAATCATGGTTGAACTACCCAAACCATTCACATATTATATAAAATCTATTTATACTCAACAGTATAACCACTACTTATAAAATGTTCGTGATTCAATTCATGATATTTCTGACATAGAAATTTATTTTCATAAATCCCAAACCTTACACATATAATAACATCAATGGTATCCATGTTTTATCGTATATTTTAATTTACTACGACTAGAATGAAATGTGTGAGAAACAATAATCATAGATGGAATTCACATCACCATGATAAATTACATATAGTATTCTAATATACGAAACATTATGTTTAATCCTAGGTTATAAAAAGTTGTTACCAAAATTCTGTGATTGTAAGATATAGTTAGACATATGCTTGTGGAAATCCCTAGAAATTTCCTTATAAATATCTTTAGGTATCTCCCAAATTTTTTTTCTTCCTTGATTCCAAAAGATAACTAAACCATCACTCAGACAACAACATTAAATAAAGAAGTATTAAATACATGGAGATTACATTACTTTTGAACTATGCATAATAACTTATACAAATTGACACCGAAAGGCCATATTAGTTTAGTTTATTTAGAAATTGGGAAACATTAACAACTTGTTCCTTAAGCATCTCCATCATCACCTATTTTACAATCAAACCCAAAAATCCTTTTTGAAAAATCCTAAGTAAAACTATTATTTACATCATGTAGAAAAGAATCATAAAGAGGCATGAGATCATATACTCTATAAGGGTAAACATCGACAATATCAAACAAAACAAGAACATTCAAAAAATAAAAAAAATTAACATTACATTTTAAAATCTACCATTTATAAAATTTATCAAAATATTTAGTCCTAAATTAACTGTTGTATGTTCATAAGACAAAAGGCAGAAAGGAATATGATCCATGAGAAAAAACATTTCATATAAAAATGGAATTGCAGAAAAAACATAATCATAGAAAATAATTACCATATTTTTACATGATCATTTCTAATGAAATCATTTTTAATAGTGTCATATATTTAATCGGGTTCACTCTTCATTCAAACATTGTATTACTGAACTAGAATTAAAAGCCATTTTGGCCTTGTAATAATGAATTGGATTTTGTTTTTATTCCAGTCATGTCTATGAAATGATATATAAATCATTACCTAGTTAATTTGAGGGAGATATAGGCCACACAAATCACATAATGAAAACCATAAATATAATTTATAGAATAAAATAAATCCTTAAATATAACATAAACTAAGGAATAAAATAGAGTTCTTAAACATCATCCCATTATAACATTATCTAGTAAAAAGAAATGTATTTCATAAATACAATGAAAAATAAAACAATATCAATAAGAAGGATAATATACGTGAAACACATCCTTATTAGATAATTTCATCTTAGATTGGAAATAATTTTGATAAGACACTTGAAATTAATTCTTGAGGAAAATACCATTTCATCCTAAAAAACATTTTCTTTTATTCAAAAACCATGAAATTTTAAAATAATGATAATTTGTTAAAAAGAATTTTGAAACATTTTAGATGAATTATCATTTAAATATGGAATTCTAAAATGTAAAAACATTTTCTAGCCATCTACATTAATAGAAATAATTATTTTCTTACATTTTTTGGAATATCATGAAGTACCTCTAATGAAAAAAAAATTAATACATCTAGACCATGTAGTAAAAGTCTTAAAATGGATAAAAATGACATGAAGATCAATATCATATTATTAAAACGTTAAAGAAGTTCAATTTCCTAATAAATGTTCATGGATGAATAATATATCGCTATTAAATAATAACATATAAAAAATCTTTCATACTAATGAGATTATGAAATTATCCCTCACCATAGTTTTGGATTCCTCCAATCGTGTCAAAAAAAACATGTATATGGGATTAAATAATGACATAAACTTATCCTAGAATCATATAATTTTTTTAATAATATTATAAGAGATCATATTATAACCCCTAAGTTAATAACATTATTAATCATCCATTGTGTATTAACTGTTATATTTTCGAATGTGTGTTTTGTTAAATAACTTTTTTCCCTATAATTAGTTTTTTGTTATTTAATTTATATAGTCATTTTAATATAATATATATCATATTTTTTCATTTCATACATATATATAATTAGTATTAAATGAATATCATTTAGAATGAATCACATCTCATCATAGAGATGTTAGGTCATACACATGGACAAGAAATGACATTACTCTAATGTTTGTAAAATGATATTGATGTAAATGGTATATTTTTTTCCATATTCCTAATAATATTATAACAATCATATATATTTACTATCTCCACAATTATACATATCCATTTATGATGGTGGTGAAAATTTAATTAAACTATGATGTGCAGACGACAAGTCATACATACACGAATGTTCAAATTTCATATTTCGTATGATGAATAGAAGGTGGAGTATGGATTTCCCATAATCATAATAAAATATTAGTATATCTACTAACTATACTAATCCTGGTATTTCCATCTTCCATGTGTCCCTCCACTATTCTTCCACATCCCATTTTTCATAGGTGTCAATCACCCATATCTCCACGTACCTCCTCCCCACAAATTAAATTATTTTTCCATAACGTACCTTAGTCACTCTCACATTTCCATCCACTAAGAAACATGCAGGTCTTGACCTTACTCTCCAATAAACTCCCTCTGTCTCCATCCTCGCGGTCCCGGTTTCCATCCCATCAATCTTCGATAAACATATACCTATTTCGACTATAACTTCCAGGCATATCACCTCCAAGCACCTTCTCTAGCAGTAAACTAGAATGTCAATGTTTTATGTCTTTACCGGTCGCGGTGGTCTCAAATATATTTCTGAAATAGTGTTCTTGCAGAATCCCCAAGTAGTCCTCATCTACCTCCAAACTTTCTTAAAGTGTGACTTCCTCACACTTCATCGTATTCTCTAAAACGATTACTGTATATTCGACCATCATGTTGAAATGCGTAGTTAGACAACCAAATTTCATGACTGGTTCCTGATTTCCTCTCAACCACATCCCACATCGTCTTGGTGATATTCTGAAAACATCGTTCACTTGTATTATCTTTGAATTAATTCCATGCATGATAATTGTCATATCTTCCAGTCCATACGTTTCCACCTGCCATGCGTTTTCTTATTACAGGATGGTATTAATTTGAGTAAAAGGTTTATTGAATTCATCGGATGTATCCTTCCAGTCTTGACAGCCTTCTTGATATTTTTCTTCCTGGCCGCATCATCTACGCAACATAAGTATGTATTAATCTTCATAATAGAGAGGCTTAATTCTTTAAACCGAAAATATGGTATCAATTCAATTATCTAACTATTCATTTTCATTTTTCGTATTATTAATATTCTTTAGCTATTTAAATAAAACATAATTACTTGATGGTTTCTTGTGAAATTACACTTGCAACATATTGTGATCTCATTTCAGTGTAGCATGTTGATATCCAACTGTATATTTTGTTTTCTGAATTAACAATACCAGCTTCCCAATATAAAAAAAATCATATTAAGCATGCAGTTGTTATTTGTTTTATGATTTTTTCAACTTCAATTTCATTATCCATGAGGACATCCACATGCATATCTGGTTAGATGATACTAGAACAACTACATTAAACATAAATTTCTACTTTTTTCTGTTAAATACTACTTCAATTTTTCATTTATTATCTAAAATTATATGACTGTTATGTCCATTGTGCATTATAAGATCTTACTGAACACCTTTACTGTAAGATATAACGAATAAACAATCAAAAATTTATTGTCCGTCGAACAATAAAGATGCAAGGATGCCACAGAGTCTACTAATGAAGGAAGTACAGACAGTTTGTGAGTTGTGTATTAAGTACCATTGAAAATGTTATACTATGATTACTATCCTTTGTTCAGTAGTTTCACTTATTACACTTGCAACATGGTCAATACAAACAAGTACTGGAGACTATTCTATGCAATCTACCAACCACTCTTCTACTCATTCGAGTAAATCAGTATCAATAGCTGGCATCACATGTGTGGTCACACACATACAATTATCATATCAATGTATGGTTAGTATTGATTGCATTAACCTGTATAATATTTGCGATGTTTCATAGTACATTTCAAACTAACTAAAACCTTACATAATTACTTACTTTAATTATAGATCCGGAGAACTTTGCTGCTCGGTCAAATACAAATTTTTATTGCAAGGATACAATGGAGCCTCTTTGTGGGTTATCTTCTCTGTCGAAGTCTAAAGATGCAAGGATGGAACAATGTCTACTTATGAAGGAACTACTGAATGTTTGTGAGTTTTCTATTATGTACCCTTGAAAATGTACTATTATTTTTACTAACCTATATACATTAGTTATACTCACTACACTTACAACATGATCAATTTCGACAACTTCTACAGACCATTCTATGTCATCTACCAACCATTATGGTACTCAGTCGAGTAAATCTGTATCAGTAGGTGGCATCAAATGTGGGGTCACATGAATGCGATTATCATAATTATGTATAAATGCTTAGTTTTGTTTTCATTAACCTATAGAATATTTGCGATGTTCCATAGAACAATTCATACTAACTGGAATGTCTTTTACTAATTTACTTGTATTATAGATATTGGGAAATTGAATGCTCTGTCAAATACAAACATCAATTCCCCATCTAAATGTTCAGTTGCAAGGATACAACGTATACTGGTTGTGAAGAAACGACTAAATGATGGTCAGTTTCCTAATGTCATCAGTGAAAATTATTGTACTTGTTAACTATCTATTTTTCTCTAAATAATTTGATGTTTCCAAAGCTTCTATGGTGACATCCATTGTAAATTCTTATCTTGCATCTGATAGCCAGTCTGAATCCCCAAACAATGAACATCTACCAACAATTATGAACACAAATGAAGTTACAAGAATTCTATTATCATTCATATGTAATGATGGTTAGATCTGTTTAAAATTACATTTATAAACCATTTAACAACACTATACATTTCACAGTAACATAAATTATTAATAATTAAGTTATTCATTGTGCATAGTGCCAGAACCATCTCTGGCTACGTCAACAAGATCTGTTGAATCTAACAAATGGAAACAAAGATCAACTAACTTGATAGAATCTCTTATAAATTTCTATATGACTCATAAATTATTAATTCAATTCAAATATTATATGTCCATCAATAAATGTAGTCCCCTAATAAAATTTCATTCATCATTTTGTGCAGCATTAATGGATGATGAAAATACTCTTCATGATTCATCAGCTGATACCTCAATGCAGTAACAATGAATACTGTTTATACACATTACTGTACCTTTGATTTCAGTTATACTTCTTATTCCTCCCTATAGAAATAGATGATTCATAACTCCTTCTGCAGATGTGAACTACAATTCGTTATCCTTTACAGGTATTATGTACAATATATTTTGACATGAAAACATATAAATACCACTGTATATTCTACGTAGTAGTTAGTTGTCTTCTATTACTAATTTCAGGTTCATGAAACCATTCATTTCATCGAGAAAAAAATAGAATAAATAGTTCTGAGGCTCAACAAAATAGAACTTCTAACATAAATGGTGCAGTAAAATGTAGAGGTAATGAAATGTACACATTTAATTAAAAATGTTAATGAGTTATTTAATACTCCATCTAGTCTGAAATTAAATACTGCTTGCTGCTATAGGAGAGTCACTAGAACTAGACAATGCTGAGGATATGGGTTCGTGAACTTACTAGACTTGAAGAAGCGATTCATTAATACTAAATCATAATCTCTGTTGTTGAGTTACACTTTTTAATAACATTTTCTACGTAGAAATTTTTTTCAATCAGGTTATTTTGATATCAGAGAGATTTCTAACATCTATCAACATTGTCAAGATTTTTTTTGGTCTGCTGAGAGAAATGAGATATTTAGCAATAGAGAAAAACAATTTTTTCCCTCTTCTTCTCAATGGGAAACGTTTATTTGGACTTACTACAAGAATTTCTTGAATAACTGAGGATGTTGGTGTATGATCAAACTTTAGCTGAAGCCTGATTATTACAAGACCACATCAATATTTTCAATTTTATGTTTTGTATTCACATCAATGGGTGAAAATTTAGATATTTCATCCAATACTGATCAATCTACATATATATATAGATTTCATGGACAAAAAAACCATCACATAGGTAGTTTATCTCCATCTAATGGTTATCCTATGAGCTTCGCACAACTCTACATCTATGATACATCACATTAGTGTCAGAATAGAATTCACGGAATGAGGTATCCATTATACTCAATTATTTCTGCTGAGTTAACAAAATGTTCACCATTTTATATTAACATTACTAATTTCTACAGCATTGATGAGAGAAGTCAACACTCTACTATTAACTACAATACCATCCAGATCCTATAAAATATGCTTCATGAGAAAAATGATTTGGATAGAGAAATTATAAATGCAAGGGATGTGCTTAACCGTTAAGAGGATCCAAATTTAAAGATGTGACTCCTCAAAATAAGTCAAACGCATCCTGCTACATATAACCTTCTAAATACTTCTAAAATTGCAATGATGATTTTCTGGGATATTGAAGATCTCAACCATGAATGGGACATCATCCTTCAAACCAAATGTGGTGATTTACAAGTAATAGATGAGCTCCACCCACTGTATCTTCCATTTCAGTATCCTATGAGTTTTACAGGTGGTCAGGATATATATTGCAATAATGTCTTACATAGTTCTACTCAATTCACTATAATACTAATCAAATAAATTTTACAATTGGATAGAACTTTGATTTCCACATGCAATTCCATGATAATGATTCGATGATCTTAATAAATTCTAGAAGATTACTCCAACAATTTACAATTGATTATTATACAATGATCGAATCTCAAAGACTATCATTCCTTCACTTCAATAAAAAACTGAGGGTCAAACTTTACAATGGGTTACAAGATGCATTGCTTTGAGGTGGCCATGAAGGGACACCATGCGGGAATCATATTGTATTACCTTTTTCTTTTATGGGTGGACCAAGGAATATGATCCAGAATTACCAAGATCCTATGTTGATATGTAATTGGTCCAGGTATCTAGATTTGTTTTTAACATTTACATGTAACCCAATGTGGCCTGAAATAACTCTATTTATTAGAAATCAACACCTCCATCTAGCATAATTCCCAAAAATATTATCTCGAGTTTTAAATATTAAATATTATCTTCTAATGAATGATTTAAGATAATGCTGTTTTTTTGTGATGTCAAGGGCTTGTAACGGCTTTTTTTTACTTTACTATAACTTCATTTCCTTTTTACATTAATTGTCATCTCCTACAAAAAGTTAAATTGTTATCTTACCATGAAGTTGTTCAAATCGTGGAGTTTCAAAAATGATGCTTTCCCCATGGGAACATTCTTAAATTTCATTGTCATGAAAATAATGTTCACACTCCAGCAGAAGTACACAAAATTTTATGTGCTGATATTCGAAATAACTGTGACTACCCATGACTACACGGAGCTGTTATTAATTTTATGATCCTTGCCCCATGCTATGATGACCACCATAATTCTTCCTATATGAGAAATGGAAAATTTTCCAAATTTATTCCAAGAAAATTTTTTTGGAATACCACAGTTGATGATGATGGTTATGTTCTTTATCGCAGAAGGGATGTGGGAATAAAAGTTCTAAAAATTGGAATCACTTTGGATAATCGGTATGTCGTATCATAAAATCCCGTTTTAATATTAAAGTATCAAGATCATCCTACTATTGAAGTATGAAATCTGTCATCTTCCATTAAATATTTGTTTAAATATATTATCAAAGGAAATGATATTGTAACTGCAGCACTCTATGAAAGAAAAAACAGTGAATTCTCAAAAAAATTGTACAAGAAATTAAAATGTATTATAATTGTCGATACATATCTTTTTCTGATGCCTCTTGGAGGATATTTTCATATGATATCAATTACAGATATCCACCAGTTGGGATTTTAGGATACCATTTTCCAGGACAATGTTTTATAACCTACAATGACATAAATAATATTGTTGATCTCTTAAATCACTGTAACGTCCAATAAACAATGTTCACCTCTTGGTTTGAAGAAAATTTAGATAAACAAGAGGCTAGGGCACTAACTTTTCATAATTCCCAACTAAATTTGTTTCCCACTCAAACGAAAATAAATGGCATCGTCAAAGGTAGGGGTTTTCTATTGGCATACTTTACTATGATCCTCAAACAAATGTTGAGTTATTTTACTTGAGGATTCTTCTAATAGAAATAAATGGTCTTACATCATATGAGTATATCAAAACAGTGAACTTTGTTACTCATATCACATTTAGAGAGGCATGTTAAGCTTCGGGACTACTAGCAGATGACGCTGAATTTATTGAAGCTATAAAGGAGGATTCAACTTGGGGAATGGGTAATTAGTTACGTAGGATCGTTGAAAGCATGTTGTTTTCCAATAACATTTTTCATCCATACATTTTTTGGAAGAAAACCTGTCACATTCTAGTTGAATAAATTTTATAAGACCAAAGACATAGGATACAAATCCAAAGTCTAAATGAGTTTGTCATCTTATATTTTCAAACCACTTGTATATATATGTTTTCTTTTATTTCATCATTATTATGCAATTAATAAATATATTAACATATAATTAAGTAAAATATTTAGTGATATTAGTTTATTAAATAATACTAACTGGATGTTCTGTAGTTTACGTGTACTTTCTGCAATCTAATAAATTATTAGTCAACCGATATGCATGTATATTTTATGAAATAAATTATGTAGATTCACTATAGGATGTTTCTTTTATACTACTCTAATACCATTTTTTTCATTTTACTAGACTTGAAACTCACCAAACATCAGATACATATGTTTTCTCTGCTTGTAATAGAGCATATATTATGGTGAAATGGAACATCTCATTGATTTTATCATACCATGGAAATACCAGAATTCCATAATTCATAGTAATGTGAATCATTTAGTTGTAGAGGAACTACATTACAATAGATAATTACTATGAAATGATTATATAACAATATAAAATATGCACACCAGTGAACACATCGAGGTAATGCATGTAATTTTTTCTTATATATCTACAAATTATGGTGGATTATTCTTTTGGAACAGATATAGACGCACATGTAAAATATTCATATGGAAAATCCAGACATCATTTCTTCGGTCCCAGGGCCCTATTTTAATTGCGGTCGCTTTGAGTGGAATTGCATCCTTGCTGCTTCCATGTGGACGCAGTGCACATTCTAAATTTTGTATTCCAATCTCCATTACTGAAATATATGTTTGAGATATTCATCAAGGAAGTAATTAAGTAGAACTACAATATTCTACTAAGCTGATTATTTGGGATGAGTCTTCTATGGTGCATAAATACTTCTTTGTGTCTCTAGACTGCATTGTTAGAGATATAATTATAGAAAAAAATGATAATGTGACAAATTTACCATTCAGTGATCTAAAAATTGTATTAAGTAGAGATTGAATACAAATATTACCTATAATAATAAGTGGTAACATAAATGACATTGTATTTGTAATTATTAAGTCATCGTATATTTGGAAACACTATCGGGTATTAACTCTAATAAAGAACATGAGATTTCTTTCCCATACATCCACTGATGATTCGAATGAGGTCGATCAATTTTCAAAATAGACTTTGGATATTGGAAAAGAACATGTTCGTGATCCTAATGATGGTGATGTGCACTTCCAAATTCCATCTGCATATCATCTTAACTACTTTTCAAAATTAATGATTTCTATTATGGGTCCCACTTATACTGATTTCATTTAGAAATCCAGTGATGTCTCTTATCTGAAATAGTGTGCCATTCTAGCTCCAACATGTTATGTTGTCCATGATGTGAATGATTACATATTGTCTCTCACAAACACTAAAAAGAAAGACTACATCAGCTCTGTTTCAGGTTTTAATTCAATTTTTGATACAGATAAAGCCGAAAACATATACACCTCTAAGATATTAAATGGTATAATCCTCTTTGGTTTGGCAGCCTACAAAATTTCTCCAATGATTGGTGTCCCCATTATGATACTATGAAATGAAGATCAATTTTTTGGTCTCTGTAATGACACTCATATTGTAGTTGCATACTTAGGTGATCATTTCATTGGAAAAAAAGGTTTAACTGGTTGTCAATCCGGGTATCCGACATTCCTCCCAAAACTAACTATGACACAATCTGACATTAGATGACCTTTAAAATTATAGAGAAGACTATATCCATGGACTGTTTCTTATGCAATGACTTTTAATAAATGTCTACGTCGATCATTTTTATCTGTTTGGTTATATCTCTACAAACGTGTGTTCTCTCATGCTCATCTATATGTTGTGGTTTCTAGGGTCACATCTACGAGTGGTTTAAATTTTTTTGTTGATGATAACAATAAAAAATCATCTCATTACACACAAAATATTGTGTACAAAGAAATATTTGATAACCTGTCATAGGTACCATTTTAAATAATGTGTCATGATTTTCATAGCCATTTGAATTTGGATTGTGTACTTCAATAAATGTGAAACAGCTTGATATATTTTTTTTAAACAATAATAAAAGTTGACAAATTGAATAGATATTGTCAAGATCAATTACCCTATTGAATGCGATTACCCCCAAGGATGATGAGACACTAAGGAAATTTGTTTTTGTTTTAAATATATGGTGAAATTCGTCACGAATCTACTCTAATGCAGTTGTTTCTATAAATCTAATACATACTAATAAATAGGTATGCATAAATTACATTAATAGTTTCAATATATTTCATTTTTTTCCTTTTATGCTTTATAAATCTTTTAGTTTATTTTCTATATCATGTGTGACAAACTATTTTAAATTATTGTCCTACGTTTTTACACTGTATCACAAGGGAACCAAAATTCAGTGTACAATCACTACCTTCCAGCATATCACTATGTAAAAATAATCTCTTGTGTGAAGGGTTTTGTTATATTATACAAAACATCAAATAGCACCATACCATGTCAGTTACTTGGGATGTGGACATGCCTACAGACTAATGCTCGCAAATAAAACTTTTGTTCATCCATATGTGGTAGAAATTCCTCTTATCACCTTTTATTTTATATCATTCTATGATATTATTCTAATTATGGTTCCCGATGAACATTTAATGCGTACGTTACACTACAAACATCATGTTAATGATTTTAGTAGAAAAGTTAAATAAATTTAACATTATAGTATTTAAAGCCTAGTCCTTATTGTAATATTGTTATGTCTATTTCATTCATATATCATATAGAAATAATCAGACTAATACGATACAATAAACTAGTGGAATCTACTGGTCCTTCAAACCAGAGTATGCTCATTAGTCTACAGGATGACTGTTCACTGTTCCTGTAAATTTGCATTATGCAATTGCACACAATAAATATTCATTCATTTTGTTAAATTAATTTCATATATAGGTTTGCAACTAACCTGTAGTTTATGGGGTGAGTTTGTACATGAATTGACGGAGTACATGGAAAATAACAAACGTTCATCTATAATTATGATATTACAACTCATCCAGTTGAAGCCGTTGAGTAGTATGGTGTCTATCTATATTATGTACTTGTGCAGTTTGTAATAATTTCATAAAATATGTTGCATGAACACCGAACACTGTAATTATGATTTCTTTGACTTCATAATCCCTTCATCATCTATTATTGTAACAACTACAACAAATGCAATGAAGATACTTTACAATCTTTATATACCTAAAGCTGCCAATTTAAGAAGAAGGTAACAATATATGTTAAATTTTCTATCTATTTTAACAATTCTAATCTCTATTCATCCCAATAGTAGTACACACGTGTTCTTATTAATTATTTTCATGAATTTCATTCTAAAATTACCAGGTCTGTGTTGGGAATCACAACATAGTTACATATCCCACCAACAACTATTGCCAACCCCTCTACACCAGCATTACATTTGAATAATAATAAAACAATATTAGATGTAAAAAACTATTACAAGGTAACTAAATCATCCTTATTTTGAGAAATTCAATATGATGTATTATGATCTCTTGAAGTAATCCTTGTACTAATGAGATTGTTATTATGAACTCATTCTACTAAAGCCTACATCTTGCTTAATATCACCTACAATACTTAATGTTCAATGTAATCACAGTAGGTTTTTCAATTCATGTAACTTCTGTACGATGAAATTACATGTTTTAGAAGAAAAACTTTATTGCCACAATTGCAAATTGTCTCCTATCATCACTACTCCCTGGTTTCCTATTTTTTATTTTTTAACCTACTTATTGTAACTATTATGTTATTGTAATGACCCAAATCTTCGTTTTAGGTATGTCTTCTATCTTCTGGTCAATTTTGAGAAAAAGGAAAAAATTTGGAAAATTTCAAAATACATGTCGTGTACTTTATGAGTATACGCCGTGTACCTTGATATCATGCAGGCCATGTGCTGGCTGTGTCTGGGAAACACACACAATGTGTCGTGGTGCGGTGGAGGCTATTTAAAGAAGAGTACAGAAAGTTCTAGTATACACCGTGTACCCTAAAAGTACACGCTGTGTACATTATTTTTGTCATTGGATGAACCATGGTCCTGTATAATTACCAGAATGACCTTATTCTAGTTTAGGTTTGGCCAAGAGCTCTTATGCAGCCATGTTTCTTCTCCGAGCTCCCAAGCATCCATGCGATCTCGGTTTCAGCCGTCATCAATTGCATTGGGATCACCTTGGTAATCTATCTCTTCTGATTTAGCCTTGTTCCATGATTTTATCTCTTCCTCAAGATATTGTGGGTTGAGATTTTTGGATGTTTTCTTAGACATTCGCCGTTCTAACAAAAATCAATCATCGTGGTTCAAGTATATTGATCTCCTAGCATCTAGGTAGGTGGTTTGTTCCTTTATATAGGAGGACATTGAATATTTGTGAAATTACACAAATTCCATAGAATTGGTAATTGTGTGTTTCCTATTTTTTCCCTGTTGTTTTCCTGTTTTGATTGATTTATTCATTAGTGGTAAATTCTTATGAATAGGGTAATTTTTACTTTTCTCTGGTTGTTTAGCTGTGCATGTTTTCCCTGTTAGGTGTTTGGCCAATTACCATGTCTAGCTGTAGGATAGTGGAACTATTGTACTGTTATGTTGTTGTGCCTTAAAATAATATCAAAGTAGTTCATGAGGATTATTTGTGGTGATACACACATTATGCATATTTTTTTACATAGGTCTATGAGAACCTACTGTAGTGGACCATATAGAGAATGGACATAAGGGCTTCTCCAGAGTGTCTTATTAATTCGATGCGTGACCAAAGGGGGAATTGATGATTAGTGATTCCTCAATGAGTCTGTAGTTCCTCGACGTGGGCCACATGGGGAATGAGACATTGAGAGCTTCCCCATAGATCTATTAGTATGATATGAGACTATAGGGGGAATTGACAGCGAGTGATTCCTTTGAGAGTCTATTTTACAGCTGAACCAGAGGGGTGAGACTGTGTGCACCTCCCAGAGGTTTACTAGTAATTATAGGTTAGACCATAAGGGTTAGGTTGTGAGAAATACCCAGGGGGTTACCTATTGTTCTACTTGTTGATTTTCTATTACATTTGTACTTTGTATGCTAGACACTGTGGATTGTAGCTACCGTGTGATTTCCTATTACTTATTCATGTACTATTACATTACATGTATTCACTAACTGTTATGCACATATGTTTGGGTGGTTTCCTACTAGGACCTTGTCTCACACCCTGTTTGGGACTTGCTTTTATTCCCAAACTGACTATATTGTTGTATGTGTAGATAAGGTCAAGGGCCCTTCTACTTCAAGTACTTGACTTGTTGTAGAGATGTAGAGCATGAGTCCAAACAATGGATTGTGATGTTGAGGTGTTTACATGTACCATTTTACATTTTGGGATTAGTATTGTATTCAGAATAATGAGTTTTTTGGATTCTTTACTAGACATATGTATCATGCGTCATTTTTTATATATGTGTGTGTATGATCCAGTTTATTACTGTTAGTATTCTACTGTTTATCGTTACTCTTCTCTGGATGGTTATGGTTTTTTCTCATGCCTATTTGTTTTCTTCTACAGTGTACTCTGACAATGCCGACATTGTTTCCCCACTACCACACCCAAGGCCCTCTCAGCTAGTTGGCAGCCTCTGGCATTTGGGGAAATGGCCTTGAGGCCATGTGACCAACCGGGTACATGGCGCATTTGCATGGCTTCCAGAGTCAGGATGTTACAAATTGGTATCAGAGGGTTTCCTTTCTATTGATTTAATATTTGGAGCCTTTAGAAATGGATACGATGGATTCCGTACTTGGTATTATGATGTGCTCGAGAGTACCTAACCCATATATAGGGAAAAGGCAATATACCTCTCTTATTATAGTTTTATGGTTTTTCTATGTTACACTTGATTTGATTTAACCTAGAGTGATTAAGATGCTTTTTGTTTTTATTGTTGTTGATATTATAGTTCTATTTCTATCGCAACCCAATGCGATGAGGGTATTCCATCTCATGCATTAGATATGAACTTGTTAGAAATCACATTCCATGCATTCTTGCCATGCCATCTAGGGTGCATTAGAAATTTCATGTTATTGTGATAGGCGTTGTGTGGATTATGCATGATGTAGTGATGGATTCATTGATAGAATCCATACAGTATGATAGAGAGTTTTTTAGTATTGTACCTTGTTTAAATGATCACCAATTTCTGGTTCTTGAGGTTATATGGGCCCTCATGGATCGTAATTTGTCACCTGCAAGCTTGTCTTTCACTGTTTTCTGGGCTTCGGTACAGTTTCAGAGCTACTGCTCGGAAAAAACTCGAATACACAGTCTGTAATTTATATATAGATACCATTTATTTTTTAAACCTTTTCATTGATTGTGTGAGAAAAAATACGGGCTGTGAAAAATCTCTTGGAACACACTGTGTATAGTAGGTACACGTCGTTTAGTAGTGAGCCGTGTACCCGGCCGTGTCACTAAAAACACGGGTCAAGGAAGCTCATGTATTACATGTCGTGTTTTGTATGAACATGCCTTGTATCCTGGTTGTAGGTACCCATCCGTGTCATGAACAACACGGGACGATGTTATCTCCTCTTATACATGCTGTGTCACTAACAAAATGGGTTGGGAAAAATCTTCAAGTACATGTCATGTTTGTTCGGAACACGCTGTGTAATCTCATCCATATAACCCGTCATGTCACACACAACACGGATCACTGAATCATTTTCTACTACATTCCGTGTCTACAGGGAACACGCCATGTAATCTGAGTTTAAGAAGACCATGAGGGTTATCCATGAAAGGAGACTCGGGAAGGGGAATAGAGTCAAGTGCATGTTGTCTAGAGTTTATACACATTGTGTAGTCATGTTTTGTAAACTCGAATGTTTCCTTCTCCTGTTTCTATTTTGTACTCCTTGTTCTTTGTCCTTGATGTTCCTGATCTAAGGTATGCTTTTGATCTTTCAGAGCTATGCCTCTGAGACGTCCTCCAGTTGTACATCAGTTGCATGGTAGTGATCAGATGCCAGATATAGCTGATTAGGGACTTCCTACTAATCCTACAGTCGTGCCAGACTTGGTACCGGCTATCGTACCAGTTGCAGACGCTGATGCACAGTCAAGGGGAGACTTTATCATGATGATTCAGACCTTCCCTGGAACAGCCTCCAACCATGAATATAGCAGACTTGACCCGAGTTTTCCAACAGCAGTATCCACCTACTTTCTCGATGGAAGGAGGACCATAGGATGAAGAGTCATAACTAGACGCCATGCTGACTATCTATAAGCATCTACAAACACCATCAGAGAGTCGGGTCATGCTTGATACCTATATTCTATGAGACTCCTCCTTGAGGTAGTGGGACACAATCTCAGAGGCGCGTAATCATCAGGTTATGGATTTGGAGGAGTTCCAGTGCATGTTTTACAACTAATTCAACCTAGAGAACCTGAGGGGCGATAAAGCCTAGGATTTCATGAGTTTATAACAGTATAGTCTTTCTGTTATGGATTATTCCTCTCGTTTCACCGAGAATCAGAGTTTCACACCTCTATGGGGAAGAGATGGGATGTTCTTAGCAAGTAATTTCAAGGATGGAATCAGGGGGGAGATCCTCTTGAAAGTGAATATCATCCAATTGACTTCCATGACTTCCATCATCAACCAGGCAATCATTGTGAAGTGAAATCTAAGAGACTCTGGATCTACGTACCAGGGGGTTCTGCTTCTAGACCTAGTTTTTCTCCAGTTGATAGCAGGAAGCACCGTAGGGAGTCTACACGTGGTGATTCTATGAGCTGAGATGCATCTTCAGGTAGCCATGTAGTCTGATACCAGTGTGGAATGGCATGGCACACAAGTCTGTAGTGCCACAGAGACCCAATGGAGTGCTGATCTTGCGGAAAGATGGGTCACCTTCAGCGGTTCATCCAGGTTTTCTCACTAGTAGTTGGGGACATGGGTTCTTCCATGACTCCTCGTTAAGGAGCAGCACCACCAGTTTCTCACCAGTTGGGGAACTAATGATTAACCAGCCATTTCGACCGAGGTGGAGGTCGAGGTCATTGCAGTCAGTCACCAGTCTTTCAGCGTTAGCAGGGAGGATCAGTTCAGAGTGCTCAGGTCGGGACATAGGGCCACGAGGTAGGCTAGACTTTTGCGGTGGATCAGAACTATTAGGAGAAGGATCTTGGACCTAATATAGTTCTAGGTACAACCTTAGTAGCCTCTGTTTTATCTTCTACTCTATTCGATATTGGTGAAACACATAGCTTTATCTTTGTTTCTGTTTTGGAGACCCTTGGGCTCTGTATCATTTCTTCTTCCAACTTGTTGACACTAGACACACCTTTGGGGATGAGGAAATCTATTGTATGTCAGTGCAGAGAGTGCCCTCTCAAGGTTTATGGGTATTTTTTCTTATGGGATCTCTATGTCCATGATGAAAGGTTGTGATGTCATTTTCAGGATCGACTGGTTTCTTCCCTTCCAAGCAGTCGTTGAATATTATCGCCACAACATGAGTTTCATCTCACCAGAGGGTGAATCTTTTCTTCATAGTGGAAAATGTGATGTTCAAGCAAGTCAATTAGGACTCGAGCATCATGTGCGAGGAAGGGTTATGACCCCGATTGCTAGTATTTTTTGGGATGATCATGGGACTTCACAGTTAGACATTCCTCCATTGGTGGATCGTTTTGGAGACTTCATTAGATAATATTTATTAGGTTTTCCTCCACAGCATGAGGTTTAATTCTCTATTGAATAGGTACCAGGAGCACACTGGTGTCCATTCCGCCCTATAAGATGGCTACAACATAGTTGCAGGAGCACAAGATGCAATTAGAGAAGTTGCAGGAAAATGGATTAATCCAACCTAGTACTTCTCCTTGGGGTTCACCTGTCCTATTTGTGAAAAATGCAGACAGAACCCTTAGGCTCTGTGTGGCTTATCAAAAGCCGAACCAGTTGAAGGTCAAGAATAGAAATCCCTTTCCACAGATTTATGATCTTTTCAATTAGCTTCGAAAAGCCCGAGTGTTCTCGAAAATCGATTTGAGGTCCGACTATCATCAGTTGTGCATTAGACCATCAGATATACCTCTGACAACTTTCAAGAGTAGGTATGGTATCTATGAGTATATGGATATGTCGTTCGGTATCATGAATGCGCCATCAGTTTTCATGGAACTGATGAACCGAGTGTTCCATCCTTACATGTATTCCTTCGTCGTGGTCTTTGTGGACGATATCTTTGTGTACTCTCACACTCGACACGACCATTCTACCTATCTTTATATTGTTTTGAGTACTCTGAGAGATCATCATATTTATTCTAAACTGACAAAGTGCACTTTTTTGATGGATCAGATTCACTTCTTGGGTCACATCATCTCAGAGGTAGGAGTATCATTGGACCCAAAGAAAGTGAGATTTGTAGTTTCTTTGGAGCAGCTGAAGAAAATTTTTGAGGAATGGATTTTCTTATGGGTGGTTGCATACTACAAACTCTTCATTCATGAATTTTCACGCCTGGCAGCACCATTTACAGGTCTGGCCAAGAAGGTGGAGATGTTCTTATGGTCATATTCTTGTGAGTCATTATTTCAAGAGGTCAAGGAAAGGATGATGTCAGCACTGATACTAGCCTTTCCAGAGCCAGGAAAGAGTTATATTGCTTATTGTGATGCGTCAGGTATCTGGTTGGGCACTATGCTTATGCAGGGAGATGGATTCATTGCATACGAGTCTTGGCAGTTGAGGCCACATGAGAGGAACTACCCGACACATGATTGGTGTTGGCAGTTATTGTTCAAGTCTTGCACTATTGGAGATATTACCATCTGGGAGAGAACTTTCTGTTTTTCAACGACCATAAGATTCTAAAGTATATCTTTACTCAGAATGATTTTAATCTAAGACAGCACAGGTGGGTCGAGTATCTTTAGTCTTCTAATTTCGAACGTCCCTATACACCAGGAAAGGGCAATGCAGTGGCAGATGCATTGAACATGAGAACTCTGATTTAGGCAGTTCAATAGGCCAGTAGTGACTGGAAACATATGGCCCTATTCTCTGAGATGCATCTGGAGGTGTACGATAGACAAGGACAGACATACCTATCATCTGTAGCTGTTACATCTACACTTCATGATTGGGTATGGATGAGGCAGCTATCAGACTCATAAGGATTAGTCCCGTGGGAGAGTGTGTTAGGAGAGGACCCTCATCCTAGATGGATAGTGGGTGAGGTTAAGACCATGCATTTCCAAGGACGCGTATGGGTTCCAACAGACATATGCGAGGAGATGATGCAGGATTTTCATTTTTATGTTTGGGCACATCATCCTGGCATCACCAAGATGTATCGAGATATTTATCGCTACTATTGGTGGCAAGGTTTAAAGAGAGATGTTGTTGGTTTTTTCTTGAGGTGTTCTACATGTCAGCAGATGAAGGCAGAGCATCAGTGACCAGTAGGACTTTCATAGTAGTTACACATTCTAGAGTGGAAGTGGAATGATGTCCTGATGGACTTCATGACCAGATTGTCGGGGTCGCCTTGAGGGAATGATTTTGTTTGTGTTTTCATCGACAGGCATATGATGGTTTCTCACTTCTTACCGATCATGGGTACCTTTAGTGTTGATGATCTGGGGCAACTATACATCTGATAGATTGTATGTTTTCATGGAGTTCCACACTCTATTGTTTTAGACAGGTATGAACACATTACTTCTCAGTTCTGGTAGGGGTTTGACAGGGCTTTGGGTACAAAGGTACTTTTGAGTACATCATAACATCTCCAACAGCTAGCCAGTCCGAGTGTATGATCCAGGTGCCAAGGATATGCTCCAATCTTTCATTCTAGACTTTGGCAATTCTTGGGAGAAGCATATCCATCTTGTAGAGTTCTCCTAAAGCAACAACTTTAGGCGAAGATTCAGATGGCACATTATGAGGAATTGTACAGTAGGCCATGCCAATCACCTTTATGCTGGCTGGAGGTAGGAATGGAAGCTTTACTGAGTCCTCATCTTGTTCAGGAGACCTCAGAGTAGATAGAGTTTATTCGGAAGATGATGGATATAGCACAGTATCAACATATGTCTTATGCTAATTAGCGGAGTTGACCTCTGGAGTTCGAGCTCGGGGATCAGTTTTTCTTGTGTGTTGCACCGAGGTTGGGACACATGAGGATTCAGAGACAGGGTAAGCTTTCACCGCAGTACGTCATTCCGTTTGAGGTGTTGGAGAGAGTTGGGACAGTTTCCTATAGGTTGTAGTTACCTCAGCGGTACCAGGCCATGCATGACATCTTCCACGTCTCTCAGCTCTGACGTTACATTTCAGACCTATGTCATGTCTTTCATCCTGAGGAGGTTTAGCTTGAAACAGATACTTCTATTGAGGAGACTCCTATCCGGATTGTTGATCGTAGTATGAAGGTTCTACATGGGAGGTTTGTTACTCTATTACGAGTGCTATGGAATCTTGATCGAGTATAGGAAAAGACCTGGGATGGGGAGGACGATGTACGATCGCAATGGCCAGAGCTATTCGGGGTTTCTTTTCTACACCTCATTCGAGAAACATAGGGATGAATATCATTAAAGGGGAATTTTGTAAGAACCTGGATCTTCATTTCAAGTATTTATTTTCTCTTCTGGTCATTTTTGTGAAAAAGGGGGAAAATTTGGAAAATTTAAAAATGCACGTCATGTACTTTATGTGTACATGTCATGTACCTTGAAGTTGCATTGGCCATGGGCTGGCCATGTCGGGGCTACACACATGTTGTGTAGGGGTGCTATGGAAGCCGCTTAAAGCGGAGAACAGAAATGTCTATTACACACCATGTACCCCCGAAGTACACACCATGTACTTTCTTTTTTCATTAAACACATCGGGGTCGCGTCTAATCAGCAGAACAACATTTTTTTATGTATCATTTGGTCGAGAGCTCCTGTAAGACCGTGTATCTTCTCTGAGATCCTGAGCTTCCATTCTATCTCTGTTTCAGCCACTGTCGATTGCATTGGGATCGCCTCTGTATGCTCTCTTTTATGATTTATCCTTGTTCCATGATTCTCCCTATTCCTCAAGATATCGTTCTCTGAGTTTTTTGGACGTTTTCTCAGATATTTGACGTTCTAAAAAGAATCAACCATCGTGGTTCAAGTATATCCATATCTTAGCATCACGGTAGGTGGTTTGTACCTTTCTATTGGAATTCTTTGTAATCATGGGCAATTAAACCTATTACCATGAACAGGGTATTGTGTGTTTCTTATTTTTTACCTGTTGTGTGCCTGTTTCTCTTGATTGCATGAGTAGAGGTCAATCCTTGTGAATAGGATAATTTTGACTGTGATTTGGATGTTTTGTTATGCATGTTTTCCCAATTAGGAATTTTTCCAGTTCTTATGCCTAGCTATAGGATAGTGGAACAGTTGTGTTGTTATCCTGTCGTGCCTTAGAGTGATTTCCAAGTAGATCTTTAGGTTTAAATTGGGTGATACGGGTGCTATGCATGTTTGTTTGACACAGTGCTGTGAGAACCTTGTGTAGTGGACCATAGGGAGATTGGATATAAGGGCTTATATAGAGTGTCTTATTAATTCGATGCAATACCCAATGGGGAATTGACGATGTGTGATTCCTCGGAGAGTCTATAGTTCCTCGATGTGGGCCATAGGATGAATGGGATTTTGAGTGCTTTCCCAGAGAGCCTTTAGTATGATACAAGACTATCGGGGGAATTGACAGTGAGTGCTTCCTCAGAGAATCTATTATTCACCTAAACTAGAAGTTTGAGAATGTGTGTGCCTCCCAGGGGGTTGCTAGTACTTATAGGTTGAACTATAGGGGTTGGGCTGTGAGAACTACCCAAGGGTTACCTGTTGTTCTATTTGTTTTTTTTGTTACTTGTGTACATTATATTCTAGTAATTGTGGATTGTAGCTACTGTGTGCTTTCATGTTACTTCTTCCTAAACTTTTTCATTCAATGTATTCAGTTATTTTTAGGCACATATCTTTGGGTGGTTTCCTACTAGGACCTTGTCTCACACCTTGTTTGGGACATGCTTTTGGGCTTAAACAGTGTCTATTGTTGCATGTGTAGATAAGGGAAAGCTCCCTTCTACTTCATGTTCTTGACATGCTATGGAGATGTAGTGCATGTGACCAATCTATGGCTTGCGATGCTGAGGAGTTTACATGTTCCCTTTTGATCTTGGATTTAGTATTGTATTCTGCATGGTGACTTGTTTGGCTTCTTTACTAGACAAATGAATCATGCATCACTATAAATATATGTGTGTATGCTCAAGTTGATTACTGGTAGTCTTCCGCTATTTATCGTTACCCATGTATGGATGGTTACAGTTTCTGTTGTTGTCTATTTGTTTTCTTCCACTATGTACTCTTCCAACGGGGGCATAGTTTCCCCAATATCAGACCCAAGGCCCAGTCTTCTAGTCAATAGCCTCTTGAGTGTGGGAAAGTGTGCTTAATGTAATGTGAACAAACTAGTATGGGGCGCCTCTGGGTGGATTACGAAACCATGATGTTATAGTTATCATGATGATAAAAGAAAATTACTTAGTAACACTGACCATGTAAACCCAATATTTAATGAAAAAAATTCAGAGTGCAGATAATTGATACTGATAGAAAAAACTATTGTTTAGTTGTTTAATTTGACAAACATATCATCCAGTTCTGACAAAAAACTGCTGTAGAGTTGATAATTTCTATGATACTGGCACAAATAACATTTTCTATGACCTCAAAAACATTATGAAATATTTTTCCTCACACTACTTATCATTTTTAATTTAGAATGATAATGAATATTGTTTTCATACATAGTTGAACATTTTCAAATAAAAAAAGTGTTTCTAATAGTTGATGTGACCAATTACAATATTCAAAACCATCATCATTCATTTGAAAATAACTTCTTTAGAGTACTATTTATTAGTTATAATGAAAACTACATTAGCATCCTTTCAGACAGAATTGAACACAAAATGGTATTATAGTATTGCTTTTTTTATTTTCCAATGTTAACATAAAATTAAATAACTATAATTCTGGAATTTATTATACTCTATAGGGTCCTCAATGTAGTGGGTATTCACAAGTTAGTAGTGGCATTGAATTATTTTCATTTTTCTTAAGTAACAGACAAATGTAATTTTACTATAGTATTAATTCCATCCTTGAATAATAGGAGCATAAAACTGATAGGTCCACTCCATCATGACCTGTCACGACCCATCCTCGGGGCCCGTGCTGTGACTTCCCAATCCCACCTTCCAAAGGCTAGGGGCTGGCGACTAGCACCAAAGGCAAATCCCCGATAAAAAGGGATGACATTGCATTTAATCCTATAACACACACAGTATTAACACAAGAAGTATAAGAACAAAGTAGTAATATAGAAACCAATGGTGTATTGAATGTATGTGGGCCAATAGTAGGTCCGCGTAGGATCTTATCGTCTTAATCCCTGCCAGCCATAGGGCTTCCGCACACAACACGTTCGATTTCGGGAGGGTCTACTCCTCGATCCAAGTGTCGATACATCAACTATCATGAAGCCTCGTGTGGATGTATCCCATAGTCCCATCACATCATAAGGAACCCAACGCGATAGAAATATCTTTAATTGGATGCCCGGTCTGTAAGATATTGACATTTTCGTTCTAGAGGCCCGGTTGGTTTTTAGGTTCAAACCATCTAGTCCATACACAAACTACATGCAAAGCTCAAGTGGGGTTTTCCAAAATAACCGTATTTTTCTAAGCCTTCTGTCAATGAAGACTGTTCGTCGATTGGACACCCATAGCAGAAGATATGGGAGAAATGGTGAAATGGGTCAAACTGGGTCTGGGTCTGGCCTGGTGTAGCTGGATAGACCCGATCCGACCTGATCCATATTGGGGTCTGACCTGGTCTATGGATCATGCCCAGTCTGAGGAAGTGGCCGGGCCTGAGGGGGCGTTCCAGACCGAAGTGGTAACCCGACCCGAGGGCGGCCCGACAGAGGGAGGCCAGGCCGACAGTGGCCCGGTCAAAGGCGGCCTGGACAGTGGCAGACCATAGAGGGTGGCCCGACCGAAGGTAGCCTAGACCGAGCCACACCCAAGGGGGAGGTGCACGCCCCCTAGCACTCGAACATCTTAGCTGTTGGGGTAGAAACCTTAACTGGAGCTAGGTGGCACCGGTCCATATCAAGTGAGACCCTATGTGTCCCGATCTTACCGTTTGGCCTTACAGCAAGCCGTTCGGTTCCTACAGCGGCCGCCCTGCCCGACTGCCCGACTCGTCCTCCACGGCGCGACGGCGCCGTGGTCCTACTGTCGTCCAAGCGGCGTGGCGGCACCACGCCTCCCCCGCCGCTGCCTTTCTTGTCTGCGGCCTCCTGTGACTCCATGCAGCACACCTCCACTATGTCCTGGTCAATGTCACGACTATTTATTCGCACAACATGGCAGTGTCACTCCCTTGTGGTGGCCCGACAGTTTTGCACTGTCAGCTTCATCGCGGTTCCCCTCCATCGTCAACAAATATGAACAACCAATGTGGTCGGGTCAGGTCGTGTTCGTGTGGTCTGAGCCCTCCTAGTCATGGAGATAACATTTACCACACCATAATCCAGAAATTTGAAAGATGATGAACGGATGATTACTCATATATAAAATAACTCAAATACCCCTAACTCATTTCGTTGAACGTTTATGAAGGAACAGAAAAGGGAGGATGCCGATTCGTCATTCACCGCTTTTGTCACACACCAAAATAAACAATATTGTGCATTGGAATGTGTTTGGAGGTGACCAAATAGAAGATGGTGTTCTTCGCATTCATCGTCGGAGAGTATGAGGATCACCAGGGTTTCTACGAAGTTCCACCCAAAAAAAATTATCATCCAAAATAAAATAATAGCATATTATTTATTTTAATAGCCATCATGAATTAAAATGAATTAAAATGGCTGAAAATAAATTAAAAGAGGTTCAATTAATTCCAAAAATGAGTTGGAACATTAATTATTGGGGGATGTTCAAGGGTTTCCCAAACTTTATGTAGATTTACAAGGTGGTTAATGCTCGTGTGAGACCCACCTAATAATATTCTTCCATGGGAGGTTATGCGGGTGTGGTCTCCACCTCCAACATCCCCTTGGTATATTAAACTTCCACAAATAAAAATAGTGTAACAATTTTTTTATTTAATATAATTAAAAACCCCATAAACTAACTTCTATTCTCATTAAATTGTAACTACGGTGATAGTCTCAAAAAGAAATCACCAACATTGCGAGTTCAATGGTGCCCTCAGATTTCAATTCCAAGAACCAGTTCAAAAGATATAAAATCCGACTCATACGTTTACTGAACGTACCAGAACAAATCTTCAGAAATTGATTATGGGCACACCAAGCATTGGAATCAAGCGCCATCATGAATCTACGGACTTGTAAAATTTTGATGAATTTATGAAAAAAATATTTCCACAGAATGTTTGGGTCTTTAAATTCTCCCTTCCTTACGGATTTACATCCCCATAAACTACAACTCACACTAAGGAAAAAAAATGGGGGTACTGCGCACAAATCTGAGCCTCCTACTCCCATGTGCCCTCCGGGAAGTTCCTGTGCTACCAGCGAACATGCACCAGCGGTATTGACCGTTCACATTGGACCCGCTCTTGTCGATCATCAATATCCAATGGAAGCTCCGTGAATGTCTCCCCTTCATAGATGTACAACTCTCTATGGTTGATGACATGGGACATGTCATGAAGGTATCTCCTCATCTGTGATACGTGGCAGATGTCGTGAACCTTGTAAAACTAAGTTGGAAGAGTCAAGTGGTAGGCCACCTCACCTACTCTTATGAGGGCATGGAATGGAAAGATGAATTGTCATGATAACATGCTGCACTAGTCAAATCTCCATATACCTCTTCGAGGTGAGACCCGTAGAAAGATGTTGTTTCCATCCTCAAACACCAATGGTCGTTATCTCCTATCCTCATATGACTTCTGCCTGCTATGTTCAGTCTTCAGCCGCTCCTGGATGATCTGCACCTTCTGCGTCAAAGCTTGCACCATCTATGGTCCCACAATTGCCGAATCCCCTGGGTCAATCCAGCAGAGAGGCAATATATATGTTCAGCTGTACATTTCCTCGAAAGGTTTCATCCTGATGGTGGAGTGGTAGTTGTTTTTATAGTCAATCTCTACCATGGTTAAGTGATCCACACAGCTAAGACCGAAGTCAAGGATGCATGAACGGAGGATGTACTCAAGGGCCTAAATTGTCCTCTCAGTTTGACCATCTATCTAAGAATAGAAGGTGGTTCTCAAGAGAATCAGCAAACAGAAAGATTCCTTCAACCCCTCCCATAGCTGGGAAGTGAAACGAGCATCTCTATTGGAGATGATCGTAGATGGAACACCATGGATTCGTATTATCTCTCGCACATAGAGCCATACCAAGCTCTCTAATGAACCATGCTCTCTGATCGGTTAGAAGTGGGACGAATTGGTGAGTCAGTTGACAATCACCCTGATAGATTCATGTCCTCTAGATGTATGTGGATGTCTCATCATGAAATCCATAGCTCTATCATCCCACATCCACTCTGGGACCTAATAGGGCTAAACTAAGTATGCAGAAACCTGGTGCACCGCCATAACTTGCTGACAAGTGAGGCATCGAGAGACAAAATCTGGTACATCCTTCGACGTACATGGCCACCCGTGTTGTTGTTGGAGGTTCTGATACATCTTCGCCACAACTGGATGTACCGCTAGAAGAGATGTGTGGAACTCCCTCAACACTACCTCATGAAGTGATACAGGTACCATAGTACGTCCTATGAAGAGAATGACATGCTCCCCACCTATAGAAAAACTTATCAGGTTCATTACCTTTGTATATATGTGCACGTTAAGCATCGGAGTCAACATCCCCACGCTGCACCTCACTAAATCTCTGAAGAATTAGAGGAGTGACTCTGAGATAATGTGGAAAGGATGCTACATACCTATCGAAAATAAATATCTGTAAAGCAGCCGGCTTTTCTATCTCCTCTCCATACTGTTGAATGCCTTATATCCTATTGAGAGCCTCTACTACAATGTTCTCCTTTCCATAAGTATATACTATCTTGAAGTCATAGTCCTGGAGGAACTCAAGCCAATGTCGCAGTCTCATGTTCAGGTCCTTCTGCAAGATGATGTACCTGAGTAGATTATAAAATGCTAACCCATCAGATAGTGCATCCACATCTTCAAGGAGAAGTCCACTACTGCTAACCCTTGGTCATGGGTAGTGTAGTTTTGATCATTCTGTCTCAGTTGAAAAGAACCATACGCTATCACAGCTCTCTCCTGCATCAGGACACACCCGAGTCCAGTCCTTCATTCATCACTGTAAACTACGTAGCCTACACCCTCTTCTAGAAGCCTCAGGATGGGGAACTAGTCAATGTATGCATGTACTCCTGAAAGCATTGTTGGCATCTCTATGACCACATGATGGGTTTCCCCTTCTTTATCAATGCTTAAAGCTGTGCTACAACACTGGATAATTCTAGCACAAATCTCTGATAATACCTAGCCAGTCCCAGAAAACATCGTACCTCCATCACTCTCCAGGGATTCCCCCAAGAAAGTACTGCCCCGATCTTCACTGTATTCACTGCAACTCCAGCCTCTGATATGACATGTCCTAGAAACTGTACCTCTCGGATCAATAACTAGATCTTCGAGAGATTACCATAAATCTGGTGCTCTCGGAGTGTGTCCAGTACTACCCGTAAATGGAACGTGTGCTCCTCCTTGGTAGTTGAGTAGATCAGAATGACATCGATGATGACTACAATAAAGCGATCAAGGTATGGATGAATGATCTTGTTCATGAGTCTCATGAACACTACTTCTGCATTGATTATGGTGAATAGCCTAACCAACAACTCATAGTCGTCATACCAGCATCTGAAAGCCGTCTTCTGCACATCCTCATCCCAGACACTAAGCTGGTGATATCCTGACCGAAGATTTATCTTCAAGAACCAACGTGCTCCTTTCAGCAGATCATGGAAGTTGATAATCCTCGAGAGTGGCTAATTTTTCATCATGGTCACCAGGTTCAGGAGATTATAATCTACACACAGTTGCATGCTCCCATCCTCCTTCATGGAGAAAAAATTGGGGATTCTCAGGGTGAAACACTGGGCCAGATAAATCCCTTCCCCTGCATGTCCTCCAGTTGTACCCATAGCACATGAAACACGAAAGGATCCATATGATATACTGGAGTAGATATCTGTTCTGTCCTAGGGTGCAAGTAAATGTAGACGTCCACATCCCTTTGAGGATGTAGTCCTTGAACATCATCAGGGAATACATCCATATATTGATCCACCAGAACAGGAAATCTCGGACTCCGCACATCAACGGCTGTGAGGATGAGACTAGCCAACTTATGTGTGATCGGTTTCCCCCTCCTCTGTGTAAGTCCATCATATGCTACAAAGTCTCCCTTCTCACTGGTGAAGGTGAACCTAGTCCCATCCGTGTGGACACACTGCACTTTGCGCCTAATTCAGTCAATCTGATCATGAACTGTGGATTACCAGTCAATACAGAAAATGACATCGTAAGGCCTCGATGCCGCTACGAAGAGATCTCATCCAAAGCTCTCACCCTCTAGAGTAATATCACACTGCTGGAACTAGTGCATAATCATTGATACTGATCCAGTTGGAGTATAAAGATGTAAAGATTGAGCAAACAGCTTCATCTGAATCTCTGAGCTCCGACCGAGGTCATCAACAATAAAAGAATGACTCAAACCTATGTCTACAAGTATTGTAGCAAGGGTTTATTATAAACATATAGTATCTCAATTCATCTTTGGTGCACTGTGATTGTATGCCTAAACTGATTGGAGCTGAGTTCGTCCCTATCCGCCAGCTCCCTGTGGTCGGGGTGGACCTCCGGGTGGTGGTGGTGGAAGCACCTCGAAACGTCGTCCACCACCCGCTGCTCGACCAACTCCTCTTCCATGTCTGCCTGATCCAGGCGGAAAACCATAGTTGAAACTATGCCTCTTCCTGGGAGGTCCCTCTACTGTCTTCTATTCATCTACAGGGTGGGTTCGGTAGTCACGTGCTAGGTGACCCTGCCCTCCACATGCATAGCAATGCCTACTCCTCGTATGGATGGCCATCTAGTGTTCCCCACAAAACTGAACCTGTATCCTGGGGTCGCCAACCTTAAGGACTGGTCCGCTGTAACCTCTAAGACATCTATCTATTTCCAGCTGTAGAAGACTCCACCATGTGTCACCCTGTGGTGGGTCGCGCTACTGGTGACTGCTCAGCAAGAAAACTATCCACATGAAGGGCTCACTCCAGCACTCCCGCCTATGTCAGAATGATGAGAGAGATCATCGAAGACCGGATCTCATGCCTGAGTCCCATCTCAAAGGTCCGAGACCTGAGGAATTGGTCTCATACAATATCTGTGTTTTACCGCATGTGGTTGGTGAACCTCTATACTATTATAGAGGCAGTTACTCATGTATTCGCCCCACATGAAGGGTGGCTGGAACCAACTCTTACTGGAATAGACTCACAATGTCTACCCATTATAGTGATGCCACGCCATGCACCTAGAACATCATCCTCCACCATCATCCTTCTACTGCATACATGAGACTCATGGAAAGGATCACCAAGAGGTTGGATGATGTCCCTACCAATCTAAAAACTCTAATAATAGCCTCCAGCCAATCCTCAGCTGCATGTGGGTCCAACTCTCCCCTGAACCTGGGCGGCCATTGGTGCAGGAACTCGTGCAATGCACTCAGAAGGCATGCAATCTCTACTGCTAGAGCTAGTGATATCGGTGACCCAGTGGATAGTGGTACCGCTGGTACCTCCACCGTGATGTGGCCCTACACTGAGGCCTCATTGCTCGGTGGGATACCATCTCATACAAAACTAGGAACCCATGCTGACAGCGTATGTGGGGCCATCCTTATATGAAATAGGTGTTTAAATTTCAAAACAATATACCTGGTTAGCTGACACAAATATTCATGAAGAATACTTTTCAAAGGAAATAGACACGCAATAAGTATTTTCGTGCACTAAGTCAGAAGTCAGAAGTCAGAGTCCTAGTGTATGGATATGTCGACCGCCGTAACAACACCAGTTTCCTAAAACTGATAACCACACCCAAAAAATTAACACTATTTCCATAAAAATAATCAAATTCTATATTCTACGGTAGAACTGACTCCTCTAATACCAATTTTACATGACCATTCCTCAGGGCTCGTGCCATGACTACCCCAATCCCGCCTTCCACAGGCAAGGGGCTAGAGACTAGCACCAAAGGCGAATCCCCGATAAAAAGGGAAGGCATTGACTTTAAACATGAGCTAGGTCCCATCTAGTCCTGCTCTGAGAAGCCTCCCATCTGTCACCCTTATCCTCGATAAATATTGTTCGTCATCTGCACAGAACACAATAAGGTGCGGGCAGACCTCGTGTAGGGGTGAGAATAACGGTACTCAGTAGGGGACCCCGAGAGCCCGGAAGGTCTCCTAGAATCCACTAAGGATAAACCACATAAGTAAGATATAAACATGATGTATTAACCATCCCTACATAGGTATATACCTAATCATATACCTAAGTTACCAATCATTTTATGGATCTAACAATAGTGCCCATGAACGACCCATTCCATAATGGAAGTAACGTCAATCATCTCAATGATAACTGAAAGACAAGAATCATCTCACACGGGTATAAAACATATGTAGAGGGGTAGAGATGATTATTTTTAGTCACTGAATCATATCCTCTATCAAACACACATAGGATCCTATAACAATATTAGTGTTGTCGAATCCACAGAGGATCCTGGTACAGAAGTCATCACTGTCGAACCCACGAAGGATCCCGGTGTAGAAGTCATCGTTGTTGAATCCATAGACGACCCTCGTATAGTGTCTTCAATGTTAATCCCACATAGGATACTGGTACAATATCTTCACTGTCAAACCCACGGAGGATCCTTATGTTGTAGTATGTCCATGTAGGATCATATCATTTCAGTCGCATCCAACCATAGGGATTCCGCACACAAGACGCTCGATTCCGGGTGGGTCCACTCTTCGACCCATGTTTTGATACATTAGGTACCACTATTTCTCGACTTGATGTATCCCATAGTTCTATCACATCATAAGGATCACAACATGACAGTCGATGCACCAATTGGACGCCCGGTCTATGAGTTATTGGCATTTCCCTTCCAGGGGCCCGATTGGTTTTTAGGTTCAAACCAACCCGACTGTACCCCAACTACGTCCAAACCCCATATGGAGTATTCCAAATGTATAGAATTTATCTAAGAATTATTTCGCCGCAAACGGTTTGTCGATTGGACACATGTATCCCATGATACGGGCGAAAAGATGAAATGGGTATACTAGGTACGAGTCTTGTCCAGCCTAGCCAGACCGACTCAACCTGACCCGATCCGTACCGGGATCCGACACGGTCGGCGGGTCTCACACGGCCTAAGGAAGCAGCTTGGATTGAGGTGGTGGCCCAGCAGGAAGAGGCGGCCCTACACGAGGGCGGACCAACTGAGGTCATCCCGACCGATGGAGGTCTGGTCCGTGGGTGGCCCGGCCAACAGCGATGTGACCCTTGGGTGGTCCGGCCCTTGGGCGGCCCGGTCGAGGCAGGATCGGCCCATGGAGGCACGAATGAGGGCCACCCTGCCGATGGTGGCTTGGCCTCAAGCAGCCCAGCCTGTGGGGTCTCGGCCGATGGTGGCCCGATAGAGGGAGGCCTGGCCCAGGTTGGCTTGGCCAAGGGCGGCCCGGCCCATGGGTGGCCCAGCCGAGGGAGGCCCGACCGAAGGCAGCATGACTTGATCCACACCAGGGGGGAGGCGCGATCTCCCTGGAACACGAACGACTTTCCGTTCAGGTGGAAACCCTAACCGGTATCATGTGGCGTCGGTCCAGGTCACATGAGACCCTCAGGGTCCCGCTCCATCCAAATGGCCTTACATCCGGCCGTTCGGCTCCTCTGGCGGTCGACCCGACCAACTTCCCAGCTCATCTGCTAAGGCACAAATGTGCCTCATTCATGCTAGACTCCGCGCGGCGCAACGCCACCGCGCCTCCCATATTGCGGCCCGACCAGGCCGCGACCTCCAGCTACTCCGCACGGCACCGCGCCGCCGCGTCGCCTCTATCGTAGCCTGCCTGCTGGCATCCGCACGGCATGACAGTTCCATTTGCCTCCATCGTGGCCAGGTCAATGTCATGACTCTCCTTTTGTGCGTCACGATGATGGCGCACACATGTGGTGTCCCAGTGGTCTTACACTACAATCTTCTTCGATGTCCGCCTCTATCTTCAAAAAATAAGAACAATCAAAGGGGGAGGGTTTTGAAGTGTTCGTGTGGTCCGAGACCTCCTCATCATTACAATAACATTTGGTACAAAATAATCTATAAATATGAATAAAGATAAACAGAGTATTACTCATATATCAAATAACTCAAATCCCCCACCTTCTTTTCGATGAACGTTGAAGAAGGCATCAAAAAGGGCGGACACCAATTCATCATTCACCGCGTTCATCACGCACCCAAATACTCAATCCCATGAATTGTAATGTTTTCATATGTGATGAAGTTGATGCTGGTGTTCTTCGTGTTCTTCGTCAGAGAGGATGATGTTCATTAAGGTTCATCCAAAGTTAAACCCAAAATGAATTGTCAACCAAAACAAAATAATAGAATGGGCTTCATTTTAATGGTCGACATGAATTCAAAAGAATTCAAATGGGTGAAAATTAATTAAAAAAGGTTCAATTAATTTATTAAGTGAGTTGGCACATTAATTAGTGGGGGTGTTCATGGGGTTACCACACATTATTTTGAGTTACAAGGGGGTTAAAACTCGTGTTGTTCCCACCTAATAATATCCTCTCACAGGAGGTTATACGTGGGTGTGCCCCACCTCCAACCTCCCCTTGGGGGATTAAACTTCCAAAAATAAATATACAGTAACACTTTTATAATTATTTAATTTAATTAAAACCCCATAATCTAAAATACATTCTTGTTAAAATGCAACTGTGGAGATGGTATCAATTAGCGATCACTGATGATGTGAGTTTTGCAGTGCCCTTGGATTTCAATTACTAGAACCGGTTCAAATGTTATAAAATCTAGCTAATATGTTTACTGAAAGTACCCGAACAAAACATCATAAATTGATTATGGGAACATTGGGCCTTGAAATTAAGAGCCTTCTGAAACAATAGGCTCGTATAATTCCCATGAATTTTAAAAAAAATATTCCATGGAATTTCTCAGTTTATACATGTTCGAACACTGCTAGAAGGTTTGATTCTTGTACATCCAATATGTTATCTGCTCAGGTATGTAACAATTATACGAAGTGAATAATAACTTATTTAATTTTCTTTAACAATACATGCTTGATTACTATTGAGTTTTAATGTTTTTAATATACATGACGTACAATTATTTAAATCTGTTAATGTCCACAGTTAACAATCTCATATGTTCTATATTGATTTAAACTTCAACTAGAAGCTTAAAATTCTTCTAACTATATTCTCTACGTAAAAAAAAATCACGTGTATTTAATATGGTATATGACATGCAACAAGGTCTTCAGATTAGTTGAGACAGTTTAGATATAATTACTCATTGTACTCCACATGAAAGGAGAATGAAGGGAAATATGAACAAGAAAAATGTGAAATCCAACTGACATTTTCTTCCCTACTATCTTAGTAATAATGTTTTTGTTTGTTTAATTGGTGGTTATTCTTTTTATTTAATCCCTTATGTTTAATACATAGTGTTTTCAGATTTTTGTATTTGAAATTTCTCAAAGAGGACATTTCAATATGAATTATCTATATGTTTGTTAAAAAATTTACATTTTGGGTGATTTTCAAGCACGACGCTTTTCATGATGGATGGTTTTAATGACATGTTGTATGGTTTTCATGAATTACATTTTTGTATCAGTTTTTGTTGCTCGATGGTTTTTCATTAGGCTAAAAATTACTCGTTGTGGAATAAGATATTATTGTAGGATTTTTATGCTGGAAATTTTAATTCATTTTTTTCAGTTTCTATTAATCAAGGTAGAAGATGTCAAAAATTGAGAAATATGTTCTTTATTTTTTTTCCAAGGATATTGTAGGTTTATTTTATGGACATTATGCATAGAATCACATTTTTTATCCTTGTACTCATCATTAAATTTTTACTGTGTTGTTTCCCTGTTATTTAATTGTTTAATGAGTAATCAACAATACTACAATAGGAATAGGTAATGTCTGTATGTATTGTGTCATAAATCTAGGAAGTGAACCTCTATTTCATCCCCCATCTTATTTATGGAAATTTTTTGAATAAAGGTTTCTAAATTAATTATGCAAATTCAAGACACTGGCATTTCTGTTTCATTAAATTCATATCAAATCATTGATACTTTGGTAATTTTTTGTTCATTTCACATCTGTTCATTGTAATTCAACAATTTTATGACTGACTAGTGGATTATAGTTTTATGTTTGTAAATGTTGCAACTAAAATAGGACCTCTAGAGAAAAATCCAATGGATCTATTTAAATACCATGGACCCTCCATTGACATTTTTTTCATGATTGTCTATCCAAGGATTGATATCTATCTTCTTCCATATATTGGATCATTACTTTAATTCTGGGATATATTTTCTCTTTGGAGGACATGTTTTCTCTTAAAATGCTTCCAGGGTCTGCATCTATTTTCTTTAACATTGGTTTTAAGGTTCTTCGTAAAATTTTCCTCATCCCATCTCTATGGAATCATTTAATGAATTTAGTAAAATTAAGTCTATATAGCATCAGTATCCACAAACCAGTGAACCCATATATGATGTGTTTTCGATTACTGTTATTTTCACTATTTTATCATATATGTCACTGTTGTGGGATATTATGCTAAATCTAAAACATTTTAGTCGACAGTATCTGTAATTTCAATATCATGTTTAATACCTTAATTCCTATAGTTTTTATTATTAAAAATCGGTTGTATAATTAAATTGTCACCTATAATGTTGAGGGGAACATATCTAATGCATTATTCACTATTTCATAACATCTATGAATTTCATTATATTATCATGAATCTAGTTTTAATTTATCGGTTTAAGGAGTTTGATTTATCATTATAGTCATTATCAACTGAGCAGTGGGTGATTTTATTTTGATTCAGTTCATAGTATCATTCACTTGTAGAGATATCTATTGACAGAATTCGATTCTGATTATGTATTCAGACACATTATATCAATAACTAATGACTACACACCACCATCAACTGATGCCACTGATCATCATATTCAAGGAAAGGATAACATCAAATAAACACATAAAAAGTTGACTACAGGTATGTCTTGCAATACTTATACATTTTTAAAACACCTTGTCAGAAATCTTTATGTTTCAAAATGCATGTTTCAAATAATTTATCAACTTCTATTTCTACCTATAATATAGTTTAGTAATAAATTGTAATTAAATTTAAAAATCATAAAAAAGAAAAACAATTTTCATTGTAAATATTGTTATTTAATAGTTTATGTTTATTGAAATATATACATTAGAACTGATAGTTTTTGTGTTTAAAACAAAAGGTTATATGTTTAAAAAAGATTCTTAATTGTTTTAATAAATACTATTAAACCATTTTGTTTAACCATTTCTATTTACTAAATTCTGTTTAATGAAATTAAAAATGGCTATTCTATTAAAAAAATATTCCACATGATAGGAAAATGATATACATTAACACATATGGTTATTCTATTTAATATTTTGTATTTAATTTATGTTTAATAATTTATGTTCAATTTCAGTTTTAATAAATTTTGATTAATTAAATTCTAAACATTAAAACAAAAGGTTATTTCCTTAAAATAGAGGAGCTGTTTATTTATTTATGTTTACTAATTAATGTTTCCCAATTTTTATTTAACAATGTATGTTTACTAATATCTATTTAATGAAATTTCAAATTGTTATTATGTTTAATATTTTCTCCACATTATTGTAAAATTAAATACATTAAAATAGATAATACGTGTTTGAATATTTAATGATGTTTTCCAGTAATTTAGTTTTCGAATATTTGAATTTTTATGCATATTCTTCATTTGAATAAATTTACTAATCTAGGAATTGTCACTACTTTTTTGTAAAAAAAATTCCTAATTAATGAGTTTTGATGTATAATTCTATTAAATATTATTACTCATTATCTGAATTTTGATGTTTGTTTCCTGTATAACACAATTCCAATATTTTTAAATATTACGTATGCATCCAGTTAAATGAATTATCAATATTTTTTGAATTTTTTTCTAAAATAGTTTACAGTTCTATTGATGTCATATACCTTTTTCGGTGGATTAAGATGCTCAAGAACATCACAAATCCTAGGTAATGGGATAATCTCTAATTTCATATTTTTATTATCTTCTCCTTTTTTATTGATCATTCTACGTATGTAGCATCATTTATTCCACATTTCCTTCTATGTGTTTCCTTATTTTAACCATATGTGATTTTATGTTCCCATTTATGAAAAAATACAAGTCGGACTACAGTGTGGGTTCTTGAGTTTACATTGCAGAGTGATTTCTTCTATTGAAATTGAATTCAATATCAATTCCATAAAACAACAATATCATATTGCATCATCAAATCATGAAGGGGATGTCACACTGGAAAAACATGAGGTGTTGGTGAAGTCCATATGCACTTTTGGACCATTTTTTGGTATCATGTTTACGAAATCCATCCCATTATATCTCTATTTTCATCCATCATTTGTTTTTTGGATTTGAGATATTGAAATATATTATTTTGGCACCAACATCTAGATTATGTTAGATCCTATAGGATTGTTAAAAAACCACCCATATTGTTCTGTACATCTTTTTTCTTAAGAAAATTTCAATTATAATTATTTTATTATTGTTGTTTAACTATATTTATTGATTATTGCCTCTACAAAAACTATTTTCTCATTTCAATCTTATTAATTTAATACTCCACTGGTTAGCTGTAAAATGTAAATTTGAATGAATTATTGATTAGTTAAAGTTTTAGTGAATATTGAAATAAATATTCTACCATTAATAGGTTTTCTATTATTTGTAGTGGATCTTTCCATACTTCATGCCATAATGTTATAACATATATTTCATATTGGTTATTTGGTTTAGGTTTTGTGATTTTATAAAATATTCTGCTCATGTTTTTATATATGATGTACTAAAATCGCTGTTACATTCATTATATTAAATTTTATATCAATTAGATATCAAGAATTACATGTTATATAATTGGATTAGGTTCTGTATCAAAATGATTAGGGAAAATCATTAAATTTTGTAATTTGTTGTATAATATTTTATGGAATTCATGTTTTACATACCTACTGTTTTTTTACTATTTTTGGAGTTTCAAGGGTCTATATTAAGTGTTTCATATGATGTTAGAACCCTTCTAAGATTCTATAAAAAATTTCAACTATAAAATATTTTGAATCAGACTTCTAGTTAATAAACAAATTCCCCTATGTGATAGTGGTACTTCTTCAAGAACAACAATTTGAGATTACTACCATTTAGTGAAGAAACAACCCGATTTAATTTCTCTTCATTAATTTCATTGAATCAATTTCACGATGAATACTTTAACTATGTTTTCATTTTTCTCAAACTGGCCACTCATTAAATAAAATATTATTTCATTTATTTTCATATTTCACTTTTTTATTATTATAACCATTATCTTGTCTTTGATTTATCTTTCACTGTTTATTACAGTCCCCACATTATAGTTATTATGATCAAAATAAAAAATGAATTCAAATATTCTTCCTCAAAATTTAAAAAATCATATACTTTTACTCTTTTATTTGTCAACTATTTGAATGGTGTCTTCATATACTATACAGTACTATTTAATTATCACAGACCATTATATTCTAATTAAAATTTATTCAACATTTTTATTTCTCCTCAACTTTTATAAATATTAATCTCTTTTAAAAAGAAAAACCGTTAATCGAATATGTCGTGAAATAAAATTTGAGAGTACTAGTTATTAATAATATGGTAATTACATTATAATGTAATCATCTCATGAAGATGATGTATATTAAATGAGAAGTTTTAATGAGGAATTATAGGAGATACATCTTAATTGAATAAATTCTTCTCGATCACCTCATAAAGTAGTAGATATAGAGTTTTTAGAAGTGTATAAAATATATAAACTAAAAAAGTAATATTATAAGTGAAATAGGTAAGGTATTTCCAAGATTAAAGTATCAATGTAAAGTGAGTGGATGATGGAGGATGTGCCCTTATATAATTGAAATTAAGGGAGTTTTTGGGAACTCTAAAAATTTTAATAAATAATAAACTAAAATCACATCCAATAACAAAAAAATGTATTATATTATAATATGAGATGATATAAGCATTTAATAACATCAAAAATTAACTTTTAGACATGTTTTTTTATCTATTTAATCCTTATAATTTTAATTTAAAACAATGTTATTCTATTTAATTTTAAATCAAGTAACAAATATTTAAATATTAATGTTGAATAATTTTTTCAAATTTGTTTTCTATTAGACAATAAATGAATAATTTAGAAAAAATTTACGAATAAATAACAATTTCATAAATTTTGAAATATTTTATTATTTTTAAATAATTTAATAATACATTATTTTGACAAAATAACAATAGTTCCAATTATGACACTATTCATTTAACGGATTTTTAAAATATCAAGATAAGATTTAATATTTGAACAAAATATTTTATTATATATCTAATGGGTCAAATAAATAAATAAATATATATTGATATATTAAATATCCAAAATATTATTATTTTTAAGTATTTCTAATAACATTAATTTGATAATTACATTTATAAAATAATTACTATATCAATTTTGTGTAAATATTAAATAAACATGTTATTTAGTAAAAAATAAAAATAAAATACCATGATTATAATAAATCATCAACACTACAAATTAATACTTATAGTTTAATATATCAATTGGATGATAAAACAATAAATTTATTTAATTTATTTCATCATTAATGAAAAAACTTTATGATCACTTAATATAAAATATGATAAGTGTCAGAGTCATTTACATATGGATCTATATGGTCAATAACTCATTCCAAAGAATATTATGGTAAATTTATAATCTTAAAATAATATTTGGATATGTTTCTAGGTATTTTAAGTGTAATAAAATTTTTAATTAAAATTATTTTATACAATTTTCATCAATTAAATAATTTACCAATCATTACTATATCGACACTTAATGCAAATAATTAATATTTAAAAAATATAAATAAATTACCATGTTTTTTATAATTTTATTATATTTATGGAGACTATTTATTATCATAGATTAATAGTGTTATTATTTATATTTTAATTAATTTACATATAAAAAATTAGAGGCTAGAGGTTTTTTACTTTCATGCCACTTTCATTTATTTTAAAAATATTAATATCATTATCATGGAAAAAAGTTAATAAAATAATCCACTTATGATCCCGAGATTTTATGGTTTGATGGATACTCATTAGTTTTCTTTTTAGTGGATGTTAGGGTAAATTTTGATTCCTTATCATAATAATTTGTTTCCAAAATTACCAGATTTAAGTTTAACCGCATTAAAGAAAAATTAAAAGAGTTACTATTCATAAGATCCAAATAATAAAAAATATCTTATTATCATTATTTGGACCCACTAGTTTGAAATATTTAATGAAATTTTAAAACATGAAACATATAAGTTATAATTATTAAATTTCAATTAATCCCATTGAAGGAATGAAAAAAAATTGTCCTTAAAATGTAAAAAACTTTAGAAGATTGACATGTGTTTATATAAAATTTCAATGTGAAATTACATATATTAACCAACATTGGATTGAATTATAAAAACATAATATAATTATAATTTTAAAATATAATAGGGTAATATAAAAATATATATAACATAGATGAAAAAGATGTTTTCTGTGAAAATGCTGTATTTTTTAATATTCAATAAAATATGACTGTTATTAGAAAAATTACAATAAATTATCCGAACTAAATTTCAAATTCCCTCATCCAAAGAATAAGTTTATTTTGTCATATATAATATAAAAATCTATGAAAATTATATTTAAAATGATTATTCCGTGTAATGGTGGTAAAATTGCATCTTAAAAAATACATATTTTATAAAAAAATTGATTTTGTTTTTATATAATTTCAAAAAAAACATATAATATGAATATTAATCTTTATATAAATTGTATTAAATATATATTTTATTAATAAAGTACATTAATTTTGATTTTATTATTTTATAATCAATATTATAATCACTCTTTCATGAAATGAGTTCTACAACAACAACTAGAAATAATTTGTAACATAATCCAAGCATAATATTTCATATAACCTCTTATAATAAATTATTTCACACATAATAAGAAAAACATGGTGTATCATAAAACATATTTATTTAAATAATTTAAAAAAATCTATCACATTAGAATTTAGCAGTGTTACATATATGATTGATAAACCATGATATCACCATTTGTCATCATTATATTTTATACAACAAGTCGAATCAAATAGAGCTCCAATTTTGTTTATAAATTTAGTTCACTATATTTTTATTCTAATTAAATCCTTTTTGAAATGGTTTTATGATATCGATTTTCAAATTAACCACAAATGTTTTTTAATTTTTTATATTGTGATTGTAATATTTCCTCTGATCGTGATTGATATCATATGGTTCATGATTATTTATTATAAAGAATTTTTATTTTGACATGTTTAAATATTTTATGATATATGTATTAATTGGTATGATATTAATTTTTTATTAACTCATATTTTGTCATCATATACTTAAGTGATTTATATTATCAATGGTGAAATTCAATTAATAATTCCACTGTTTACGCATAATTACCATTTGAGATCATCCTTATTATGTCACATTTTCATCATGTTAAAAGAAATAGGTTGAATTAATTATTTACAGAACTTATTTTATTTTGATGATATTGATGACCTATTGTTAAATTAAAAAATATTTTTATAACAAGAGATAATGATCCACATTATGAAAAAGATAGTTTTGAATTCAATTTTATATTAGTTGTTCCTCATTCAATAAATCTATAATCATTAAAAATATATGTGCATCAAAGTCCTCCAATAATTCATTTTAATTTATATATATATTTGGATAATATTTCCTTCAAATTTATTTGTATCAAAGCATAAAAAATAATGTATATTTATTCTACACCAAATCATGAATTTCTTGTTCTAGTTTGTCATAGTTGGTATCAAGGCTGGGTGTCAATAACGTTATAATTAAAATTGTCCATGTGTGGTTTTTTTAAGATTTATCTATACACTTATAAATATAAAATTTTAATTAGATTAATATGCTATTTTTCTTCTACAACGCATTTATGTTTTAATTTATGAGATATTAAAGTTACTTATTCAATTAAATGATATGTATTATTAGGATGGTAGTTTTGTAAAACCTAATATCATATCTGGGTAAATTATCATAAAAAATTATTATCTTATTAACTTATATTCTTAGGAACTAATGGTATTTTTAATAATCACATATTTAGGCTATGTAGGAACAAAACGTTCCATAATTCTATAATTTTTTATAATAAATGAATTCAATCACTCTATATTATTATTTAAGATTTTCCACTATTCCCACAAATTTTATCATGTTTGGAAAATTCATTATATATTATTAAATATGAAAATTTTAAAATCCATTCTATATTAGTATAGGGATGTTTTATTGACAATTTTTATGATGCAGGATAAAAAATGTATTATCAACTATCAATTATTTCATTATAGAGATAATGTTCAAATTGTGTGGACATAATTTATAAATGGAGATATAACACAATGAGATATTAAAAATAATAAAAATATATTTCATTTCATAATGAAAATTCAGAAAAGGCATAGATTTTTTAAATTACGAAATGTGTTTCTTCAATGGCTTATGTTTCACGCATGCCTGAATTTAACAAAACAAAGACCACCAATGATATATTTTACAATTACATCCTTACAGTAAAATTAGTGAGAATAAAGAGTAATAAATATTTTATTAAGGAAATATATATATATATATATATATAACATTATTATACGATATATATTATTAATAAATGTATAAAAAATAATAAATAAATTTGTATTAATGGAAATTTATTTTTCAAATAAATTTTTTATAAAAAAATTTATATTATTTCTTTTCATTAAAAAATATTATAATAAATTATTGAAACATTTTGAAAATTTATTTAATAAATTTAAAATTAAATTAATAATTTGAATATGAAAATTAATCCTTGGTAATTTTTTTGGATTTTTAAGAAAATATTGGTGTTTTGTGAAAAATTAAATATACTGATTTATGAATTATGACTTTTTCATAAATTAAATCTGTAATTTAGAAGTCTAAATTTTTCGTAAATATTTTTTTATCTAATGTATGTCATATTTAATCAATATAAATAAATTTTAATCAAATATATATTAGTTTTTAGTATAAGTTTCATTTTTGAGTATAAAAATGGGGTCTATTAAATATATTTTAAAATGCATAATGTATCTCATTTTAATTAAATAAAATAATCCGGAATATAAAATAATTTAAATTAAATTTTTATATTTTATATCAAGAAATATTACTTTGGTTATATTTCATTATTATTATTATTACTCAAAGAGTTAATATAAAATAATCATTTTCCAAAATGAAAATCGTCCTAAAAACCTAATGACTCTCCGTATCTATGAGATTAATTTTAAATTATATTATTCCATATATTTCAATTGAATTTTGAAAAATAATTTGTATAATTGGAATAAAAATATTTTATAATCTAAATAAGGGGAACATTACTTTTGACCATAATGAATATTCAAAATAGGTAAAATTAATTAATGTGATTAAGGAAAAAACTAGTATACTAATGGTTTAAATGTTTATCATAATGTGAAAATAACATTTAAATTTTCCCAACATGAATTTTCATGAAAAATTACAAATCTTAAGACCTAAGGATCTATTTTAATTTGTTTTTGGGACATTATTCAATGAATTTCATCTATATAATATGGTATATAAATAAAAAGTCATAAATGAAACTTATTTTTTATTAATATCTATAATTCTAGGGGATATGAATAAAATTACACATTTGGTTATAAATATTATTTTAAAATATAATCGATAGATCCTAAAAATTTGAAAATATGTATAGCACAATAGATATCATGTTGAATAAAAAAAGTGCATAGAGGAATATAAAATATTGGGAAATTATAGTTTATTCACTATTTCCCAGAAATAATAAAAATAATATAGATTGAAATTTTCATAACACAGAGTTATATTGTGTTACATGAAATAGTGAGTTTATGTGATATCTTTTATTTCAAGCAAAATCATGATCTAATGAATAAAATTAATATTATGATTTAAAATGAAAAATATCAAATAAACATTAAATTAATTTTTATTTATGTGACTTAATAAATTAAAAATATAAGGTTAATAATATACAATTATTTTATTGGTTATCAATTTATTATAAATTAAATTTAAAAGAAACGGAATCTTAAGTGCCTGTATAAGAAAATTTCTTATTAATATATAATATACTGTTTTATTATGAAATTAAATTAATTCTGATTATTGAATATAATTTACAATATTTATATATTATATATTCAATAATATATTTGTTACATTTATTTAGTAATTTCTGATTTTCCAATTATGAGAACAAATCTAGTTTTATGCATAAAACAAAGTATTATTTTAAAATGAAGATATATCTCTTTTTAATGATACAGTTGATTAAAAACTAAATTTTCATACTTCAATAATAATTATAAGAAAAAAAAAATTCAGTTTTGAAAAAAAAAATTCTAAATCGTCCTATGGTGAATTTTTGTTAGTTAAATGAGAAGTTATATTTTTTTACCATTAGTTATAAATAATAAATTTTATTTGAAAATGGATAAAAAATGTGGTTAAAAGGTGAAAATATATAATTATTTTATTTAATTGAAAAAGTAGTTACATTATACACATATAAATATAATTTCAGACATTTAAATAATTTATATATTTATTCTGCATATAAAAACATTATAAACCATTGATTATATTCATTTTAAAGCCTTCTTTCTCATTATGTCTATAGGATGAGTTTCAAATTAAATTTCTCCATATGTTTGATTTGAAATTTAGATAATTATTTCCATATTTTTATTAATAAGTATTCATAATTATAGTTGGTTAATGATATTTTCTATCACAATGAATTATTCAATGAAATTTATAATAAATTATATCAATTAAGTAAAAAAGTTTACATAGTGGTTAAACATAATCATAGAGGTACAAATTGACCTAGATACATGAAAAAATCCCTTGTGTATGTGGAATAATTTATACAATATACACTATTTTATAAAAATTTATTTTAATTGGAGATAAATTATTCTAGTGAGACTAACAAATACAATACAACATTTGATAATTTCAATAATCACAGTCCGCCTAAATATATTGTACTCACCACCCCCACCCCCCACATTTTAAAATCTATAAAGTCATTTTTATCATAAAAAATATTATAAAATACACTAATAACATATATAAATAATCCTTGAATTATAAATTTTTATTATATCCACCCAAAGATTCTATTTGGTTCAAAAAATGTGATTCTTGAAAAAGATGTAGCAATCATCAGTGAATTTTTAATTTATTATTCAGTCCCCCTTAATATATTATTAGATAATTATTATATAATAAACCATGTTGATTCAATATACATATATGTTTTTATTTTATTGAATCCACCTATGTATTAATACAAACTTGAATAACGGGATACATAAAAATTGTTCGCATGTACCGATGACTACGACCTAATTAATCGATGTCATTTGTTATTCCATTTAAAAATTTATATTTTGATAATAATGATTTATTTAAGTATAATAATATTATATAATATATTTATAGATTTTTAGGATTTTGTTTTCACAATTTTACATATACAATCATGCTTCCCATTATGGGAGAATATGATTGGGTCGTTCGTGTGGACGAGAAACTACATCCTTGTGAAGGGATGTGATTCGTTCACAATTAACATAGAATGTATTGATGGTGAAATTAATAGAAAAATGTAATATATATTTTAAATAAATATTAAATTGGAGAGATGATGTAAATATATATCTTTTACATGTCATTATTTTAATATGACATGAACATAGAAACACCATTCATGCATAGATTTGGCCTACAGTCTCAATAAAATTCGTAATTCTATGCTGGTAATAATTTATTATTGATTAATATATATAGAAATTTAATGAATATATATGATATTTATGTGGATGTTTAAATTATTTAGATATTTTAATTTTGATCTATGTAATAGTAAGAAACAAAATATAAATTCGAAGCATATTAAAAAACATCAAATTTAACACCTAAAACAATTACAAAAATAGATTATTAATAAAGAATTGGTGATAAATTTTTATAAGAGGATAATATATGTATCATAAATCTTAATATTATTTTTGAATAAGTTTTTAACATTATTAAAACAATTAAATAATTAGTTAATGAAAGTTCAATATTAAAAATGACTATTGTATGGGAATTTATAGTTTCACTTTAATTTTTTTTTGACAATCATGCCATATTCACCACACCTATCTCTTGTGTGGTGTATATATTGACATATAATATTATATATCATGAACCCTCATTATTTCTAGATATACAATATTTTAATTGAAAATATTATTTCATAGGGCTCATTATTAAAATGATATATATTTAGGTATTTTTTGTGATATTTACATTCCATTGAGTGTTATTTCTTATTATGCACTGATTCAGTTTTATATGGTATATATACAAATGCTATCTATATTTAATATCATGAATTATTCATAAATAATTTTATTTTATGGTTCACTATTAATTTCATCATCCATGTTCATTTGAATTTAAAATTATGTTGGTGTATAATTTATTATGAAATCTCAATTACTTTTTTGGTTGTGAACATTTCCATGAAAAAATAATATTCATGTAATAAATTTACATTAGAAAATATGTTTATTTTTATTTTAAATAATTTTTAATAATGGATATGATTATTTTTTAATAATATATAATTTTTACATATGTATATTAATTATTAATTATTATGATAGTTTTCTATGGGATATTGTTAAATATTAATCCTTTAACCAATATGGATATTTTATAATGGAAAATTTTTATGACTTAATTTAATTATTTTATATATTAAGATTTAATTTGAAGTCATATAAAATAGTTGGGTATAGATTAATTCAATACACTCGATCAATCATTAGTATCATGGGAAAAATTAGATAGTGAGAACCCATTCCAAACTGTTTGAAGTAGTTTTAAACTATTGGCAGGATATAACTTCATTGTACTGTGTTTTAAAAGGTATTTACAAAAATCCGGTAGGTTTCAACCCACTGTAATATAAATTATTGAGGTTAGTTCTTGACATTTTATATAATTAGGATATATTTTTATAATTAATGAATCAAAAATTTTTTGTTCCATCATTATTTTATTTCCATGTGGTTATTCAATTAGTGAAAAAATATATTATCATGTTTTAAGATCATGCTATTATTTATTGGGTATTATTTGATAATATTCTATTCCTTTCATATTATAATCATGTAATTGATTATTTGGAATGACTATCTGTTATTTAACATTCAATGTTTATAATCCTAATTTAATCATGCAATATATCATTGTACATAACTCGAAATGATAAATGTTCTCACCATAATTTTTTATTCCTATCCTTAGAATATGACCATGTAATCCTTCAATGATATTTCAAGGACCATATTTTTTTAATTTTATATGTATCATTTTTTACTTTTTTATTATATAATGTAATATTTGAATCATATATATAATCTAGTTCACTAAATATAATTAATTGATAGGTCCTTTGGGATTTGATACAAAGAAATCATGCTAATGAAATGAAGCAATGCACTTAATATTCCCTAATGGTGTATGAAATGTTATATTTTGATTAGAGGATGCTTAGTAGAATCAGTGGGAACTAGATTTAGGGAAACATATATTTGACAAAAAAATCATATCGTATACTTTAAGGAAAATTACATAAAAACACCATAAAGAAACCATGTTTAATATAACGAGATTATCAATATATAAATTATAAAATTTATGATAACGTCATCAATATTTATGGTATAATAATATATATTACCAAATTTTATTATCTAATATTTTTTATGGAACTTTATAGAAATGTGACCCAGAAGGATGAAGAGTTTCAACACTCATGGAAATATTAGATATTTACATAATAATGAATCCATTCTGAATAATAATGGAATAGAAAAATATATGGTAACTAATGCATAGGTTTATCATGTTCTAACAAATAACAATGAATTCATTTATAAACCAATCCCACAATGGGATTATTGTATTCTATATCTTTATTATATGATAGAAGCCCCCATAATTTCATGGGTGTTGTTATCATATTATATATTAAAAATATATCAATTAAATGGTGTTCATTTCTAAAGGCATGGAATATAGTAAATTTGAAAATATTAAATTATTAGTGAATTGTATCAAAGGTGATGTGGATCAATTTTAGTCATTGATCTATAATAATATCGAGGAATAAGTAGAAGACATCATTGAATTGAATTCATTTAAGGATTCATAACATAATGAAAATTGTATAAGAATGTGTTACAATTTATTATTATAAATCTAAAAGGATAGAATGGTATGATAAAGATTACATATAAAACAATGTGTAAATTATTATAAATTTATTCAATGGTAATGGTCCATGAGAATGAAGGATGTGGTTCTCTGTTCATTTATCGTAATATAATTAAATTGTTCAATGTTTCAGAGAAACAGAAAAAACATTCCTTAAATCGTACATAAAAATTGGAAATATTAAGTATATGAGGCCATTTTAGAACCAATAAAAATAGAACAAGTCAAAAATATTAGAAGATAAAAAATGAACCTTGTGAAGGATGTGGGATTAATCACTATGGGATGTTCTTCGATATATTGATAGTTTATTATCAGTGTACAGGACAGTTTCATCAGGTTAATGAATTTATGGGGGAATGAGTACTATAATATTAAATATATAAACATTATAGATATTATGATGTTTGGAAATTAATCACCTGTGTGTCAATAAATTATAACACTTATAACAAAATGGGGTGAATGAAAATTATAAACTATTTATTAAACATAAAAGGAATGATTAACATTATTGTGTTTGGATTCAAGAGTTGTATCATTTGAATATATTATCAATGATGTATTTGTTATGAGAATTATTCAATATTTATGTATTTTAACACATTTCTATATCATAAATTATTTGATAGAATGTATTGAATGGGTCTAAAAATGATTCAGTGGAATATTGAATAGTATAGAAAAGACATGATTGATGTCAAAATAACTCGTTATATATTTATCAAATTGAGATAATGATGTTAAAATAGTGATATGATTGATATGGGAAATTTAAATAGGATACTAATAACTAAAATGGAAATTATTAATTATAATATATTTTTTAAATTTAGTTACATTCTTTCTAATGTTTTGGATAAAATTTTTTTGAGTGGTTAATAATGCTAAACTTTTATGAAATTGTTTTAGATAGAATTTGGATGTGTTTTTGTAGATTAATATTTTACATCCACATATGATGAAATATCTGATAACAGGTGAAATAGATATAGTTCAATGCAAAAATAGAGGATTATATTGTCTTATTAATGATGAATCATATCAATAAATTATATTTTTCTTATATTGATAGTGAATGAATTAATTTTTACAACTCTAGTGAAAGGGACAAGAATTTTTTTTTCTGATTGTCATAATTAATTCTAATGTCAATGTATTTTATGAAACATCTTGTTTATTGATATGTGTTAGTGAAAATTCTCCAAAACATGTTACCTCTGTTTTCCTCCCTCCTTATTTGAGTGTTAGGTTTTATTTTTTCATGTCTGTTTTCTAACTTCCCACCATCATCATCAAATCTAGAAATATAGTTATAGAGTGATTCCAAATGATGTTTATACCTATCTTTATCACTTATTACGAAGATATTTTATTAATCCAATTTATAATTTTGGGTTTTCAATAATTTTACTTTAATATTTAAATCCATTGATTACCTATATCATGTTTAAACATCATTGTCATATTTTTTTTATTAGGGCATAATTTAACCTTCAGGATTTTAAAATATGTACATGATATTCAATAGTGTGTATGATATGAAATAAAAATCATAGAAATGAATATAAAATCCTGAGACATTATAATATAATTAATATTTTAAATAAATCATATCTATGATATATCCTACAATTTTTTAATCCCTGAGTTATATTGCAATACATACACCAATATCATTATTTTTAAGCATGTGTTTCATGAAAGACAATAATTTACCAAACAATATTAATATTATTTTTAAAAATTAATTTTATATACTAAACTCTATATTTATATTTAAAAATAAGATTCAATAAGTTTGATAATATTTGGTTAAAAAAATTATAAAATCTATCCATATTTAATGAAATAATTATTAATATAATTAAAATCCAATTTAATATAAAGGAAATGTTTTAATGACACAAATATTTTTATTGTACCAAATCTATATTATCATAATAAATTAAATTAATTAATTTTAGAGAATGATATTAATGAAATAAAAACATTATACATTCAATATATTATTTTTTACATTCATTCAATTGGTAAGATAGGTATAATAGATAAACAAGTATACTATTTTCATAAAAATTTCTTTTTCTTGCTTGTATTTCCTACAACATTTAATGGAATAAATGATTTAAAATATTATTTTTTTATTTTTGTTAATATTATTTTTCATACTAAAAATCATTTTAAACAGGGAATCTAATAATTATCTGGGGGTTAATTTTTCATATTTTTATGAGATGAATTAATTTTAAATAAATAGTGAAATATACTATATATTAATTGAAAACTGGCTTTTTATACACATAATTAATATTGAAAAATTATATTATTACATTTTTAAATTTCTTAGTATATTAACAATACATATATAAAAAAATTTATGTCATTTTTATAATTTTTATATTATATTTACATATAAAAACATAATATACTTTTAATAATTTTCTATATAAAAACATGCATTTTTTTATGTGTGTGGGATAAGTTTTAAAATAAATTTAGCAACATATATGATTGAAAATTATAAAATTTTACTAAATATATTTATCCATATGAATTTATAATTTCTATTAATATTAAATTAGTTTTTTTATGAAATAAAATGGAAATAAATTAAAATTAGATATAATGTATAAAGATAAAATGTGTTTATGTAGAATTAATCATTAATCAAAAGGGACCAATTTACCAAGAAACTTTTCCAAAGCACATATACTAGAAGAATTTAGACCATATACCATATTTAATTGAATTTGGTTCTTTATTGGGGTAAAATGATGTTATGGGAACCTCCCAATACTGTTCGCCTTTTTATATTTACAAGATTTCCACTACCTCTCCCTATAAAAGTAATGTGACATCCACTAACATATTGGCACCTAAAACCCATATTGATTATCAAAAAATAACTCAATTAAACACATAAATTCCCTTCCATAATCCTATTATCATCCCTTTTAGAAAAAATAAATCCCATGAAATACATTGTTGAAAACTTTAAACTGAACCACATGTTATTGGTAATAATCATCAACAAATGTTTCCATTTTATTCCTTCCTCAAACAAATTCATTTTATAATATAAATATTATTTATAAAATAGATTATCAAAAATATAAAAATATATTTTTTATTCATATGATATAACCAATAATTTTGCACACATTAATGTAATGGGATACACAATCATAATTCGTTTATATTACAGATTATCACCTGATGAATCAACGTCGTTATTCATTCCATTAAAACCATTCACAATTTTCCACAATGATGGAATTATAGATTGTCTGTGATATCTATAATATATATAAATTCTTTATTATTATAGATAAACTGTATTAAACATACCTTCAATCTGTCAATATTGTTGGAAAATTATAACGTCGTGTGTGCATATGGTAGACTACAACTTCAAAAAGAGATTTGATTTGTTCACACTTTATAGTGACTGTATTGAGAATCAGTTTACAAACTATATGAGATTTATATGAAATTAATATCATATTTTAATGAAGACAAACAAATATATCAATTACATTACATTTTTAAATTTGTAGAAAACTGAAACAATGTTTACGTGTACGTACAACCATCCATCTCCATGAATAGTGTATTTCACTTCATATAACAAAATATTAATGATTAATATAATCAAATTTTTAAGGAATATATATTAAATTTTCATATTGAATTAAATCCTAGACATGATGAAATCATAATAAATTTAACAGCCACAAAAAACATTCGATTCAAAATATACACAAAAAAACATGTCAATTAGCACATAAAACAATGAATATAATGAATTATTATTAATTAATGAGAGAGTATATGTAATAATATGATCGTATATGACATCATAAATACTAATATTTTTCATTAATAAGATATTACCATCAAAAATAAAATATATAATAGGATAATAAATATTTATCCAAAAAGAATTGTATAGAAATTTGATTTCATGTCTCAATTTTACATTCGTGAGACTTGTTCCATAGTCCTAAATTAAACAATTGTGGTGGTGTATATACTACCCTATGAAATTGTATATAAATAATTTAAATTTTCTAGATTATTAATGGTTTTAATAGATATTAAGTTTCATGGGGCTCATGATTCAGCAATACTACAATGGTAAGGTATTTCCAATTACATTCTATTGATATTTATTTGTTTTTTAGAAATGATGGATACAAGGCATCTTTTATTAAAAGGATGTAATTGAAAGTGAAAAAAAAAGAGGGAAAATGAGAAAAAAAAATCAATTTCTTTAAATTTTTCACTAGTCACTCACAGAACCTCTATTCTTATTCTCAAAGTGCATTCACCAACACTCTTCCATGACCTCAGCCCCAACCTCTCCATCTCCCCCTTCTTGAACACCACCTACATTAAAGCTATTGATGTCTTTCATAATGTGTCTTCGCATCATTTCTTTCAGAGCTTACAATTTATTGTGGATATGTTTTATAATGAATCGTTCATTATTCATGGCTTTTTCAATCTCAATTTCAATGAATAAATCACAGGGTATTTTTGTAGATATTTACTTTGTGATTGAAGTAATCAGGCAATCATAATTCCTTTTGATATTGTTAACCTGATCTTGAATCAATCGATTTCATGAAATCATTATTAATTGGAAATAATATTTCATTTAATATATTAATTTATTTGTGATATATTATATTATTTCCTAAACTGTATACCATTTTTAAAACATTTTTTACATTGAATGCTTTATGATTTGTTGGTTAAAATTTATCAAATAGTATCCTTTACTAAGTATTTATATTACTCAAGGCACATTTTTTATGATTCAAAATAATTATTATATATTTGATGAATTATATTAAAATATTGTACATGAGTTGCAGAAAAATAATTTTAAGACCCTCAATGGATCTATAGTCTCGTGGGAATGAATATTTTGGATAAAAACCCATTTCCTTTTTCCATGAATTTTAAAATGGCCTGGACGATATATCCTGACAGTACTATTTTATGAATGACCTTCAAGCAAATTATAAGGGTTTCATCCCAATGAATCTTATTTTATTGACGATATATCTTGATACTAACTATATTAAGGACATATCATGAATGTTCTGACATCCAAAATAATGTATTATTTTATTAATGTTCTTTAATTTTGTTATTCAAATAGTTCAAATTTCTATTGCCAAATTTCAGGATCACGTGAATAATTATATGTAATTATTCAATAATATATTTTTATATCCATATTATTCTCATGTAAGTAAATAATTTTCATGCCTTTTAGTTATTTACTATTCCATGTTGAATATTCTTATTGATTCATGTTATCTTCCACTTTATATTACCCTTTTTACACATTTGATAAAATGAATTTATTTTATTCTTCCCCTAATGATATGAAGTAGAAATATCAGAATAAGAATTAATGGATGGTGTTCACTTTTATTTATTATGTTTACATTTTTATTTAGTATTACTTAATGTAAAATAGGAATCATTTGTGTAATCTAGTTCAGTAAAAATGATAGACTGATTGGTCCTTTGGGATTTGATTTCTATTAATAATGTTAATGTAAGGATAAAAAGTAATGAACTCTTGGATACAAGTGTATGTGTTGCTAAATAAACGATTTATTATAATAAAAATATTTATTTTTTTAAAAAAATTTGATAAAAAAAGTTATTTTGATGTTCTAATGTAAAATTTACTAATTATTAAAAAATATTTGACTTATAAAAAAATAAATAATAGTGATCTAAAATTATTATTTCTTTTTATTATTTTTCTGGATAAATAAATAATGTTACACATGTTTGGAAAAATTATATTATAATTAAATATATTTTTATATTTTTTAATTAAATATAAATGGAATAAAAACATATTAACATTCATAACATTTTATAATTAATTATATTATATTATATGATTTAAAATTACAAAAACCCAATATTATACCTTGTTATTTTAAAAAGATAAAAAATATAAATTATGTTCCATTAATCTTCTAATTTTTTTTGTGAATAAATTTAATGATTACTAATTAAAAAACATTTTTATCAAATTAATCGTTAATGTGGTGTTTTTATGCATTACATGAACTAATATAATAATTAATTTCAAACACACATATTATTTTTAGTATATTAAATTTTAATCATATTTGTAATCAATGGGAATAAATTATCTAATAATTATTAGTTTATTTTAGTCTCAATGGATAAATTAATAATGGTAAAATAATTATTACCCTAATAAACAAAATAAATATACATTTACTCTAAGGACATAAGTAACAAAATGATCAAATTATTTGACTAAATGTGTGGTGTGGTGTGTCTTGACCATATCATACCTCCCTATATTGAATAATGAATTTTGATGGAATTTTATGTAATATTTCTCCTAATAGTTAATGCATTTTAGTATTTTTAATAATGGAAATCCTACTCAACATTATATGGAAACATACTACACTCGCTTATTTATAAATCTCAAGATATCTTATTCATCCAAACTAAAACTTCCATTTTTTTATGCCACATAATGCGGTTCAGAACTCATTTGGCCACAAATCCTCATTTTCATCTACCCAATTTCTAAAATGCATCTTACTAGTGGTGAGGGATAACTCTTTTAGTGGGGAGACTATGCACCTGTTAGTAGTGTGTAACACAGTAGAAATAAAATAATATTTCAATATTATATGAAATAATCCATAAAATTAAAATAAATACTATAAGACTTATAGTAAAAATAAATCCTAAAGTCATTTCATAATAATAACGATGAAACATGTCACATGATTCTAATAAAATATCTAAAACATGTAAATAACATTCACATACATTACATTTACCAAAACTTATAAAATGTCGAAAATAATACTAGCCTCATCAGCGTTCCATGTTATCGAACTCCTAAGAAAAATATCATATACCATTATTAGGGATGATTCCATTGTCGAAACCTGGTATCATATAGTATTCTTTTATTCAAATGGGTGTCCCAAAAAGGGTGTTGATGACGACCTCTTCGATAGGACGGTCATGTTTACATTTATAAATACCCAAGATATAGCACAGTGCCTAACCTCAGGGTCTCTTTTAAGGAAGAAGTGTCCAGAGCCCTAGTGGTCATTCTGAAAATCATTTTGTATTTTTAAATACATTGAAAACATAAAAACACACTCCTACGAAAACACTAATCAGCACTAAAGAGCACAGTGTAAAGAGAGATAGTAATGGGAATGTGAAAAAAACCATGACAACAAAAAACTCTACATGGAATAAGAAAAGTCAATAGAGAAACACAAAACTACACAGAAAACTACACAGAATAAAGAAAAGGACACCAAAACACAGAAGACAAAAGTTAGTGAGAACAAGGCCGGATCCAGGTTAATCCACCCTATACTCTCTATCCTCGATCATCTTAATTAATTGATCAACAATTCACGATTTCGTATAGTTAATGACCGGTGTCACGGATCACATACCAATATCACTAATAAATTGAACACTCAAGCATCAAATTTACTTAATACTCTAGTTTTCCTCCGAACTGCAAGGTGACTCACCCAGCAAAGTCATTCTGGAAATTATTTCTCACAATCCAAAATGATTCCACAAAGATCATCACATCGCACAACCAACCATGATTCTCAATTCGCGAAATCAAGACAGGAAGGGGAGAATAAATTAAGCAAAATGTTATCGATCACTTTGTGCATGATCTCACTCGTGTTCAATCTAACTCATAATCACTTTCGAACAATGCGAATAAAAAGAAACATGATCGAATTACTGTATGGATATCCAGATCCTGTTGGGTTTCATAAACAGGATCTAGCTTCGCAAATTAGATCTTTATTTCTAGAGATTCTAGTTCACAACCCGAGACGAGAAAGAAGAAACAACACAAACAATTAAACATAACCAACATCAGAATTCAATTAACTAAACATGCAACACTATGAGTGTATTTAAAGACTCAACATAGAACACCAAAAATAGACCAGCGGGAGGATGGATTAAATGGAGGAGCATGAACTCGTCTCTAGATCAAAGATGAGTTCTAGTCTGATGAAGAGGTATGAAATGGTGCATGAATGGTGGTGGAGTTTCCTCCCCCCACTATTGAATGATACCCCCCTGGGTACTCTTCTCTCAGCCCTAGGGTACTATGCTTTGGGTCCTGGCCTCCTGTCATTAACTGGAGAGGAGTTGTGCGTCCTCTACTTTTTATATGAAAAAAGAAAACTAAACTAAATAGGCAGTGTCTATCCACATGGCGTGTCTTTGATATGAACGTTACCATGTAAGTGCAAACAATCCCTTGCAAAAATCTCGTTAATATTCTCAAACATTTCTTGCTAACTGCTTCTTCTTTTTTCTAATCTCCACTTCTATGAGTAGCCTCCCCTGCATTAAACACACAAAAAACACACGTAAGTCAGATTTGAAATAAAAATGACACTATATTTATATATACTATATATTTATCTAAAATAAAAATAAAAATATATAATATTATTTTTAAAATAAAAACTATTAATAATATATATGAAATATAAGATTTTGATATTAAATTTATAATCTGCAATTCTTATTATTATTATTATATTGTACATTATATATGAATTATAAAAATAATGTACAATATTATTAATGTTACACTAATTATATTTGTTACAAATGTTTGTATCAATATAATTATCAATTATATATATATGGATGTATTATTATAATTTATTATATAATATAAATATAATTAGATTAAAAATGAAAATTAAAGAGGAGGAGAGGGGGGTTTGTGCGGGTGCGGCCTGGATAGAGGAAAGGTGGACGACAGCGGGGTTAGGGCACTGGCGCAACGATGAATGCAGGGGAGCTGGTAAGGACTTGTGGAAAGGGGAGGGGCTCGATTTTGGAAGGTTGGAGCTAAGGCAAGGATGAAGGTGGCTCAGGTGGTGTGCAGAGTGGAAGGTGTCTTGTAAAGGGTGGATGCAAGACAAGAGTAGACAGCATGTGGGTGGAAGCTGCGGTCAAGGCAGAGGTGTTATGGTTTAGGCTCAAATGGGAGGTGAGGCCACGGGTTTGGGTGGAGCTTGGGATCGGGTCCGGTAAGCAGTGCTTTGAGGATGTGGGCTTCGACCTTGGTGTAGGAAGGTGAGAGCTTGACCAATTGCTAAATTTCACTCTTTAATATGAAGGTGGTAGGCTTCAACATCAGATTTTATTTATTCTTGAATTCAGCTTGATTCTTCTTTAATGTTGTCTCATGTTGATGAATTGTTGTGCTACTGAGTTTGTTGATGAGGTGATGTAGAAATTTTTTTTAATTTTTTTTTTTTGATTTGTTGTTATGATTGTGTGCAGATGATGATGGAGTAGAGGAGTAGTATGGAGGAGTGGCTTTGCATGAGGGAAACTGAAGGGGGTGACGGTGTGGCAGCATGAATCATTGTGTGATGAAATGTGTATTGATGAGGGAATAGAGGGAGAGACGCATTAGTGAGGATAAAATTGGCACTATAACAGTGAGGAGGTGAGGAAATGGATGTAATGGCGAGGAGTGTATCAGTGAGGTAATGAAGGGGAGGAGGTGTATTAGTGAGAAAATAAAACATAACAGTGAGGAGGGGTTAACAACAAGGTATCATTGCGGAAGGGATAGAGAAATGTATCTTTGATGGTTTAGTAACAGTGAGGTAAGGTGTATCATTGAGGAAGAGAGGTGTGGATGTATCAGTGAGGAAAATGGAAGTATAATAGTGAGACTATCAGTAAGTAAAAAGAGGAAAATGTATCAGTGATGAAATAAAAGGACAGTGTATCGGTGAGGGTTTTCGAGGCTTACAATGATGAGGTGAGGATGTGCATGATGGGTAACGGTGAGGTCACCGCTACCGGTGAGGAAGTCACTGATAATGAACATGACCGTGTAGCAGCCACACCTGCGAACAAACATAACTAAAGAAATTAAATAAATAAAATAATTTAATAAAACTAAAAAATAAATAAATTAATTAATAAATTAAATTAAAATGAATGGAATTAAAAACAACAATGTTAATAATAAAATTAATGAATCTTTATTTAAACAAATGAATTAATTTGGGTTAAAAAATAAAAAAATTAATTAAAGCACAATTTAAAATATTTACAAAAACATGCATTAATTATTTAACCAATTAATTAATGAATTAATTTAACTGAAGAATGGGAATATTTATTTTATAAAACTAAATTGTTAAAAATAATTAAATTATTAAAATACTAAAAACCAAAAAGAGTTTTTTATTTACAATTTAACTAATAAAAAATTAATTAATTATTAATTGAATTTATAAACTAACTAGAATAAAAAATTATAAAAATAAAATAATAAATAAATAAAAGACTATTTCGCAAGAATAAATGATTTTAATAATTATTTAAAATTACAATAATGCACATTAAACACATGTTTTAAAAAAAACGGATTATTCTACACAGCATGTAAAAAAACACAACACATACCAATTTTTTAATAAATAACTCATTTTGGTATAAAAAAGTAAATAAAAATACCAAACGGATGTGGCAAAGAGTGTTAAAACAATGCCACATCAAACTCCCCCAAAAATAATGCTTTGATTGTCCTCAAACCAGCACATGCCTTTAACTTTTAAATAATAAGATGATTTGTGAGTTTTAGTTAAAAAGGTGAAAGTTTAAAGATAATTATCCATAGGACCGGGACCAAACAACGAGTTAGGCCATCCAATGGTGTTCATAAATGATATCCTCATTAGATTCAAAAGCCCAATATATGTAAGGATCTTCACAAACTCATACACTGTCAAGTATGTCATGCCTCCTATTTGTATTCATTGATTGTCCTACTTTACCATCTAATTGAAGTTCTAATTCAAGAAGTGTTGATAGGTTAGATGAAGTGGAACTCAAAATATAACCAAGGGCACTGTCCATTCTCACATTCCTCTAGGTTCTAAAAATTATAGTCTATTAAATTGATCACTTAATTGTTTCAACTCAAATGAAAATTAACGAAGTCAATTTCTCCATTCTTCATCTGGGTTCAAAATTCCCCTCACCTTATTGAGTTCATTTTTGACAAGGGCACTTTATTTTACTCTTTCCCACCCATATTCCATTTGTAGAGCACTATGCATAGTACATATTATGATTTATATTGGCTTTATTTATTCACAGAAATACACCTAATGCACCTTGTCTCAGATTCTGACATGTGTGATCCCATTTCCCATTTTACTCCAGTGAAAAAGGAATTAATTAATAATAATTCAGATTGACTTCCTAAAATGATTGAATATTATTTAATAAAAATGTGAGTCCCCTAGGTTCCAGTGAGAACTTTTAGTTATTCTAAGTCATGATCCTTTTTCCATAAGACCTATTCTATCACACTCTTATACTCAGTTCCCAAACATACTGGTTCGTAGAGATAGTGAACAATTCCACTCAACAATAATTCATACTTAACAGTTTCTAACTCAATGCCACTCTCAACATCCAGAAAATAGTTATCCACTAAATAGGACAAAAATGAAGTACCAGTGAACCTCCATTGACCATCATGTGGTGAAAGAATTTTAATGAATTTGAAGGAATTTTCAACCTATTTTTTGAAATAAAATTTGACAATATTAAAACAAACCCAGGTTCAAGAAGGTGGAATTCAACATAACACTAGATGACCCCTCTAATTCCCCCACACTTAAAGCCCAAAATTGACCCCAATGTTGAATTTCAAGGTGGGAGACAGTTTAAGTTCAATATAGATAGAAATTGATGCTGGAAAAGGTTATAGAGGGGTATCAATTAAGTTCAAATAAAATTTATTTTCCACACAAAAGGTGAATGGAAATAAAAAAAAACAAAAGAAAACAGAAGAGATCAACCCTACTAACCATAACCAAAAACCAAGTGCAGTTCTATTCCTAAACTATTCATGCTTAAATCATTATGATAAGACATAATATTTTACCAATTTACTTAAAATGGAAGCATGATTAAGGGTGATGTGAAGCAACAACAACTTAATGAAATTGAAAGCAGTGGGTGCAAGCATGTTTCACAAATCAGCTCAAAATAATTTTCAACTCCCGATATACTACCAGCTAAACACCCATGCAGGAAACATAGTTCACATGTTTCAAAAACCAGCGAGAAGCCCCCCACACTTAATTCACAACACCATAAAATAAAAATGTGAAGAGTAAAACATTGAAACATAAAACAATACTCCCCGGAATGTGTAGGTTCTCAAATTTACAATTGGATCCCTTTGATTTACATGTGCATGAACTCAGGATACTCTTGTTTTGAGCCTGTATGATGAAATAATTTAATATTATTGATCAAGATTTTACATTAAAAAAAATCAACCACAGAGTATGAGTTATGGAGTTTTATCCATGCTCTTTAGTGTACTCTTCTTTTGGGAGTTGAATGATATCCATGTGGAATCTGCTGCCTGTTTATTTTCCTAATAAAACAACACAAAAATTAAAAATAGAATGCAAAAAAGAATCTAATTTAGGAAATGAGAGGGATAATCCTTGGATAACCCCTCAGGGGGTGCTGTAGTTTGACTGTACAAAGTAGGACAGTCCTCAGATCAACCCTAATTGGAAGGGGTATTTAACTCATTTTCCAAGAACCACCATGTGTGATTCCTTCCAACTTCATTTCCCCCACCATCTTTAGAGTACCCCATTGCATCTTCAAATAAATTCCCATCATGGGATGTGATGTACTTCATGTTGAGTGATGGAGGGGAATACAGAATGTAGGGGTACATGGCCTCTTCTTCATGTTGAGGCTGAGGATGCACAAGTTGTAATGTTGGAAACCATGGACATGACTTGTATTCTGGTTTATTCCAATAAATTATTTTATCTTTGGAAACAAGGACTTTGTCAAAATCAACTTGTAAACTTGTGCACATCTCTAAAAATTTATTTTCAAAAATAAATCCAAACTGGATGTGTTATCTAGGATCGGTAGTTCCATTAACTCTTCAGTAGATGCTACCAAAACATCCTCGCTCTCCATGAAATCACAACTGTGTATTGCATTTTCAATATATGCACAGGGAGCATCACTATGTACATTAGTTTCAAAAAAGTCAAAAACAAGTTCTTCTAAGGTGAAGTCTACTCCCAGATGTGATGCAATTTGTTTCTCCTAGTTAAGCCATGATCCTGGAAAAAAGACTTTTATAGGAGGAAGGTAGTCAACATCCTCCAAACATTCTTTTAAATAGATGGTCTATATTGTGGTTTCTTTCAATGAAATGGTTACTATTTCATCTTCTGGGTCCTCCTGTGAAAACAAGGAAAAATAATTAGAATAGTTATAGCAAGAAAAATCAGTAGAAAGGAATTCTGGGAAAAATGTTCATCCAAGAAATGCCCAGAATCTAGAGTCTTTGCAAGTTCCATCTCCTTCAATCCCTTTAAATCATACTCCAAAATTGATTCTAGAATTTCCAGCTTTGACTAAAGGAACATATCCTTATCAAATTTGGGAAACTTCAACTTTTTATTTCTTCTGTTACTTTTCACATTCTTTCTCAACTGTCTTCCAGAATGTTCAGCTTCAATGGGTGGTAGTGGTACAACACTATCTTATTGGTATCCCTTAACCTTATCCATGGCTTGTTTCATCAACTGCATGATATCACGGGATGCAATTTTCTCCTCATCAGTACGGTCTCGATGCTGTATTTCATGCATCCAACATTGAACCTTTACAAAAACCTCCTCAAGCTCGTGAACCGGGTCAAATAGTGACATTGTTTTGGATTTGTTAGATTTCATCCTTATGTGGGTTATTTATGTTTATTTATGTTTTTTAATAAAATAAAAATTGTAAAAACCACTGAGACACTATTTGCTCCACGACAACGATGCCAAAATTTGACGGCATATTTGCCGCAAGGACGGTCATGTTAACATTTATAAATAGCCAATATATAGAATAGTTGATAACCTCGGGGTCACTCTCAAGGATGCAGTGTTGAGATCCCTAGTGGTCGTTCCAAATATCTTTTTGTATTTTTAAATACTTGAAAAGATAAAAACATACTCCTACAAAAACACTAATCATTGCTAAAGAGCACAATGGATAGAGAGATATTGATAGGAAAGTGAAAAAAATCCTAGACACCGATAAAATCTACCAAGAACAAGAAAATATGAAAAAAACACGACATAAGATAGAAATATACAGTGAACAATGAAAAGGAAACCAAAACACAGAAGACAAAATTTATTGAGAACAAGGCCGAAGCCAGGTTATTCCACCCTCTACTCCCTATTCTAGATCAACTTATGTAATTGATCAACGATTCTTGAATTCGAATAGTGCATGACCGGTGTCTTAGATCACATACCAATCTCGCCTATAAATATAACACTAAAGCATAAAATTTCTTTAATACTCACGAATTCTGCCAAACTACAAGGTGACTCACCCAGCGATGTCATTCAAGAATGAATTTCTCAAAATCCAGAATGATTCCAATGATATCATCACATCGCACAACCAAAATTGATTCTCAGTTGGAGAAATCAAGATATTAAGGGGATAAGAAATTAAGAAAGAAATTAGCCGATCGTCGTGTGCAAGATCTTAGTGTCGCTCAATCTAACTCACAGTCACGATCGGACAAGGTGAATTAAAAAAAAATGATCGCATTAATGTGCAGATCTCCAGATCGTGTTGGGTTTCATAAACTGAATCTAGCCCTGCAAATTAACTCTCCATTTCTAGAGAGTCTAGATCAAAACCCGAGACGAGAAAGATGAAACGACACAAACAATTAAACATAACTAACATCACAATTTAGTTAACTAAAAATTCAAAAATACGAGTGTATTTATAGAGTCATCATAGAACACCAAAAACAGAGTAGCAGAAGGATGGATGAAATGGAGAAGCGAGAACTCATCTCCAGGTCAAAGATGAGTTCCATTCCGATGAAGTTGTATAGAATGGTGTGTTAAAGGTGGTGGATTGTCTTCCCCCTGCAGTGGAATGATTCCCCCATAGGTACTCTTCTCTCGGCCCTTGGGTACTCTCCTCTGGGCCCTGGCCTTTTGTCTTGGCCTAGAGAGGAGTTGAGCATCCTCTTCTTTTGAGACAAAAAAAGAAAACTAAACTAAACAGGTAGTGTCTATACACATGGCACATCATTGATGTGCACGTCACCATGTATGTGAAAACAACCACGTGAAACAATCTCGCAAATATTCTCGGGCATTTCCCGCTAACTTCTTCTTTTTTAACCCCCGCTTCTATGAGTAGAAACACAAAAACAAACACGTGACACAGATACGAAATAAAAATGACACTATCTTTATATATACTATATATTTATCTAAATTAAAAATACTAATATACAATAGTATTATTAAAATAATAACTATTAATAGCATATATGAAATATAAGAAGATGATATTATATATATAATATTACAAACTTATTATTGTTTTTATATTGTACATAATATATGATTTATAAAAATAATGAACTATATTATTAAAGTTTTACTAATTATATTTGTTATAACTGTTTCTATCAATACTATTATCAATTATATATATATGTGGATGTATTATTATATGTTATAATATAATATAATGATAATAAAATAATAAATTAAAATTAATGAAGAGGAGAGGGGTGTTCGTGCGGGTGCGACCTGGATAGTGGAAAAGGGGTAGACGACAAGGTTAGGGTAGTGGCACCTCGATGAAGGTAAGGGAGTTGGTGAGGACTTGCTGCAAGGGTAGGGTTTTGATTTTGGTAGGCCGCAGCTATGGGAAGGATGAAGGCATCTCAGGGGGTGCGCATAGTGGAGGGCATCACGCGGAGGGTGGATGCATGACCGGAGAAGGAATTATGTGGGTGGAAGCCACAGTCAAGGCAGGGGGCTTAGGGATTTGGCACAAATGGGAGGTCAGGCTGTGAGTTTTGGTGGATCTTCTGATCGGGTCCAGCGAGTAGTGATTTGAGGCTGAGGGCATTGAGCATGGAGTAGGTAGGGGGTGCTTGACTATTATCTATATTTCCCTCTTCACCTTGAAGGTGGCCAGGTTTAACATTAGAATTTATTTATTCTTGAATTCAGTTTGATTCTGCTGTGACGTTGTATCTTGTTGTTGAATTATGTTGCTGCTGAGTTTATTCATGTGGTGCTGCAGAGATTTTTTTAATTTTTTTCTGAGTGTTGCTGCTGTGATTTTGTGTGGATGAGGATTGAGCATAGGATTAGTATGGAGGAGTGGCTATGAAGTGGAGAAACTAAAGGGGATAACGTTGTGGGAGTGTGAATCAGTGCGTGAGGAACTGTGTATCAGTGAGAAAATGGAGAGGGAGACGTATCGGTGAGAAAAAAAGGTAGTATAATAGTGAGGAGGTGAGGAAGTGGCAGTAATGGTAAGGAGTGTATCAATGAGGTAATGAAGGGGTGAAGGTGTAATAGTGAGAAAATAAAACATAGCAGCGAGTAGGGGTTAGCAATGAGGTATCAATGAGGATGGGATAAGGAAATGTATCTGTGAGGGTTTAGTAATTATGAGGTAAGGAGTATCATTGAGGAAGAGAGGTGGGGATGTTTTGGTGAGGAAAAATGGAAGTATAATAGTGAGAGTATCGGTGAGCAAAATAGGGGAAAATATATCAGTGAGGAAGTAAATGGACGGTGTATCTGTGAGGTTTTGTGGGGATAACAATGAGAATGTGTGGATGTGCAAGTTGGGTAACGGTGAGGTCACCGCTACCGGTGAGGAGGTCACCGATAATGAACAGGACCTTGCGGCAGCCACACCTGCGAACAAACATAACCAAGGAAATTAAATAAATAAAATAATTTAATAAAACTAAAAAATAAATAATTAAAATAATAAATTAAAATTAAAAATAATGAAATTAAAAAAACAAAGATAAATAATACAATGAACGAATCATTATTTAAACAAATGAATTAATTTTGGTTAAAAAAATATACAAATTTAATTAAAGCACAAGTTAAAATATTTACAATAACTTTCTTAAATTATTTAACCAATTAATTAAAGAATTAATTAAATTGAAGAACGAAAATATTAATTGAATAAAACTAATGTTTTAAAACTAATTAAATTATTAAAAGTCTAAAAACCAAAAAGATTAATTTATATACAATTTAATGAATAAATCATTAATTAATTAAATTAATTAATTATTAAAATAACTAGAATAAAAAATTATAAAAATAACAGAATAAATAAATAAATGTCTATTTTGAAAGAATAAATTAATTTAAGAATTATTTAAAATGACACTAATGCACATTGAAACACATGTTTTAAACAAAAAACTGATTATTCTAAACAGCATGTACAAAAACACAACACTTACCAAATTTTCAATAAAATAGTCATTTTCGTATAAAAAATCAATAAAAATACAAAAAGGAACTGAAAAAGAGTGTTAAAACAATGCCACATCGGTTGTGAGATAAAATATCCATAGGAAACCACCATTGGTCTACAGAAATCAGTTAGGTAATATGTATAATATCTATGTAGGCAGTATTGAAGTAAACTTGGAATCAAACAAAATTAAATTTTCATATTTATTTATCATCATCAATTAATAATTCATCCTCATCGAAATTATATTTCACCAGATCCAAATAATTACAGGAATCCCCTTTATGGTAAATACTAAAAAGATAATCATAAATATTAATTCATTAAACATGTGATTCATGTCTGAAACCAACTTATTCATTTCCTTTGAACATATCCATATAGGATTTTAAATAAATTTGGAAACAGAGCCCATCCTAGACATTCCCATGATTGGATTCATATATTGCTCCAACTATGCTATCACATTATTCCCATAATTGACATTCATATGATTTGATTTTAGTATCTCCAAGGAATGTTATACACTAAACCCTACAAGACCATCCAAATAAACTTCTTTGTATCATATGTCTCTCTATATTATTTTTCCTCTATGGCATACAAGTTCATAATTGGTGGTCCTATAAGGAATCAACAATTATCACTCATAGAGTATAAGGTAAAATTACATTATGTGTATATCCAGAAATTCCTTCATTAGTATCCACGATTCACTAAACATATAAGTTTACCCCTAATTAGTCCATTCGTGGAATCCTCTATTAGGATCCATGATTCACTGAAGGCATAAAATGGTTTTGGGCATTGAGTTATTCAATGGAATCATTCAATGGGATACATGAGTTATCAGATTCATAAATAGTTTTAGAACATTATTTGTAACACTAGAATATATTTATGAAATATTGCCTTTATATATTTTTAATATTCAATTGGTTCATTTCACACAATTGTGAGTTTTAATGAACCATGAAATGCCATTAGTATAAAAAGAAAATTATAAACTAGAAATTATTTTATCATAAATAAATATAAAAAACATATGAAAACATAGGGAGAATTAATTATATATCAATTATTTTTGACCAACAAAAACCATTTTAATGTAAATGAAATATTTATAATTATGTATTAAAATATTAATTTAATTAAAATTACCAAATTGAAATTAATGATATATATGTTCTATATTTAATAAAATATTTTAATATAAATCTAATATATATTTTAGTCATATGGCTTGAATAAACCATATGTTACGTATAAAACCGATATTTTTTAGAAGAGTAATTTTATTACCATATAATGGAGAACCATTATAAAATTAATTTTTTAAACAATAATATTTTTAGTATGAAAGAATAAACATTATCTTTGGAATCCAGATATAAAAAATATAATATCAATTAATTATTGATATTTTCTTAATAACATTGAGGTTTTGATGAATAGTAAAAACATTGTTTATTTTAATTGAAAACATGTTTTACATTGAAATAATTTTTATTGTTAAATTATATTATTTAATGATTATTTAGTATAAATAGAATATATTTTTATCAATTGATATAATTTAGGTCATTGGCTTTAATTTTACATTGATTATATATATATAAACATTTAAAACATTTGCATTTATTTACTTGTGAAACTAATTTTCACTTTCTGACAAAGATATAAATTTTAAATAAATTACTTCAAATTAAATATATTGAATTTAGATTAATGGATTCCATATTTTCAATGAATTGGTCGAAATTATACAGATAGATTTTTTTGGGAGTTATGAATAGTGATGTTGATATTTTTTATTAATATAGTTAAAGGGTAAATCTAGTAATTAATTGTAAAATTAATGTTATAAAATTATGCTAACACTTTTCTTAAAAATAGTGGATTAGTGTTATTTGAATGAAGTCATACATGAGACTAAATTGTATCCTTTGAAAGAAAATTGGATGAGTTAGGACATTTAATTTATTTCATTAAAAGAAAACCTAAATGTATGTTACTAAAATTTTAATAACTATAATTTTTTTAATATAATGTAATATAGAAGATAAATTAAACTATAAATAATCATTTGAGTGATAATATTTTATTATTTGTCTTGTAAATTTATTTGTCATTTTTAGATAATAAATATTTACATTAATATCTCACACATTAAGGATAGAGAAATTATAAAATTAATGATAAATAAAATAATAGTATTATTAATTAAAAGCATAATAACCATTAAAATGCATGATCAAATAATATTGGTTGAATATATCATGACCATATTCATGTAGGGGTTGATTGTTTTACCATTTAGATCCATATGGAAGTGATTATGACACTTATAATATTTTATATATAGTGATGGCAAGGTTATCACATTATTAATTTAATATATATAAAATTTTTAATCAATGATTTTCTAAATTATATATTTGACTATAAAAATTTATATTAAATAGTGATGTATCATATTTTAGATATTTTTTTGTTTTTTATTTTTATAAAAAAGTAAGGTTGATAAATTGTTACAAAGAAATATTTTTGTTTTTATTTTATTAAGGAAGATAATAAACAATGATTAAAAAAAATTTCAAAATAAATATAATTTTTGATACATAATATATACAATGAATTTTCTAGTTGAATTAGAAATAATATAAACATAATAAAACATTTGGATTAATGAATATTTTTTCTTTTTATATTTTAAAATAATCAATTTGATGTATGTATCAAAATTTCTATTACTAATAGTTTTCCCAAATAAATTATTATTTTATTATTTTAAAATAATTTTTTTAAATTTATAGAATAATTATGAAATGATTTAAATTATTTTAAATTATCCATTTCTGGTACAATTTTCACCAAATAAGTAAATATTTCATTATTTTAAATTGAAATATTTGTTATCTTAGTAAAAAATGAATAGAATAACTATGTATTAACTGAAAATGATAAAGCTAAAATTGACATAAAAAAATATCAAAAATATATGAGTATATGTGATTAAAATCTTATATTATAACATCATTGAAAATATGTAATTATATGATAGGGTTGTGTTTAATGTATACTATATCTTTTATTCATATGTTTCATTATGTTTATAATGTAATTATATTTCTGAAATACAATTCTTTATATGGATTATTTTAGGAATGAATGATGTCTATTAATCCGAGCATATTTAATGGGTTTTGATATGATGAATAATTTATGTTTTGCGGAACATGTAACAATGTTATCATTATTTAATGTGTTAGACCTATATATCACTTCTACAAATTAGTTATTTATTTATTTATAATGAGAAACATAGTATTAGTATGGGATGTAAACCCGATTAAGTAAAACGTGGATGGAATGGGGAGTAAACTGTGTTCAAAAATTGATATTGCCCGCAGTGATTTCTGTGTAAATGACCCATGACCAATATGAAATGATTTTATATGCTTATGTTCATGCCACCAAATATCATGTATTATGTTATTACTTTTGGGATTATATTCATTGATTTTATGAGATTTTATGACTTATAGAAATACATGATATTATGGTTTATAATATGTAGGACAAGATTTCATAAATTTATATTATTATTTCTTATGATTAGGATATGATATATATATATATATATATATATATATTATTTACCCTTACTTAGAATTTTTTCTCACCTTTTATTATGTTTCTTTTCCACGAGTAATGAATAATGGTATTAAGTAAAATATGTCAAGAAGAGGTCCAGTTAGGATGGAAGAAGGGGGAGACAAAGTAGATATCTTTTGAAACAATTGTTTGTGATTCCTAGTTTCTAAACAATTTATACCTATATGGTCCTATATTGGAATTATCAAATTTTTAATGAATATTCTATAATCTTGATTTAATATGATTGTATGTATATTTTGAGATCTTATTGTTGATAATAGGGGAATAATATATTAAATGATTGGAATCAATGATGAGAAAACATTAAAAAGAACCATAAGGATATTTTAATGTATAGGTTACGATCATATTGTTTTATAAATGATCATTAATAACCTAGGATAAAACCAAAAAATGTCTTCAATTGAAATTTAATTATTGGTTAAGTGGTTTTCCCATTATTATTATTTTTTATCATACAACGATTGATGGTTTTAATATATGTATGGAATCTAGATAATGAAATTAATGCAGAATGTAATGGGAAATGCAATGATAGTACTCCTGTGAAACTAAATGTTATAGGAGTAGGAATTCTAACCCTTGTTCATATATTCTAACAACATCCTCAGTCTATAAAAAATGTAAGACTTCAAAAACATACAATAGAGGTAAAAAATTATATTAAGTTCTTCAAGAAACAGTTTCTACATTCATTTAGTGGGTCCTCTGATCCACTAACTGATGAATAATGCATTTATACCACTAAAAATATATTTCTAGTTATCTAATGTCCAATACATTATAAATAAATATTTTTTTCTATAATTTTGATGGTAAAGATGATCAATGGTGGAATCCTATCAAGAATACGAGGGAAAGAGATAAAATTGAATCCATTTAATGTCACTAAATGAGGAACTAATTTTTCAATAATTTCTTAGTCTAGTATTCTTCCATCAAGGAAGGAGAAAGTGTTCATTGAAGTTAAGAAAAGGGTTGATAAATCTTTTGGTACCAATGAAGAAAATTTTACCAGACCAATAATGTATTATTTTAGAATTATTTTCCAACCTGAGAGTAAAATTGATCGATTATTTAGTGTCATAAAACCATGTCTCTGATTGGCATTATTCATAAAGGACATCAATATCTATGGGGAAATAATTTTTTGTGTCATCGATGTTGATATGGATATTGGAGTAAACCATCAGTATTGTGGGTGTGATAAGAAGATAAAATTTGAATACATGGATAAATATAAAGACCACACTGAATAGAAGATTAGTCGTCCCTTATGGTTAATGATTGGAATGAAACATGGAATAAATTGTCTTAATGGGACTAGAAATTGTTTTAATGGTTTTATAGAAAGTCATAAAGTAGTTTAATGTAGAAGGTATGAGAATAAGGATTCTAATGATGCGAATAGATGTAGGGATGCATAGAATCACATCCTACCATTAAATGCTATAAGTGAATGAAATGGGAAATTTTTACAATTAACTCCCTTATCCTAGGGTTTTCGATGATTATAAACAATAAAAAACATGTAAGGCTATATAAAATGGCATGTCATAAGAGATAACTATTAACAATGTAGTATACGATAATTATATGTTGAAATATACAGTTACCATCATTTCTAAAATACAAATTTTTTATATGATTCTAGATCCACCAACTCTATTATTTGTATATATTTTTCAAAGGGTATCTTAGTATTACCTAATAAATTATATTTTTATTTAGTTGTGACAAATTATAATGGTACAAAGGTCCCATTAGAATTTTATTATTCATCTCTAGTTGATGATTGTGGGAATGTGCTTTCTAAAAATCTTGTGATACATCCATTAGTTGAATTTGATGTTATTATTGGTAAAATTGGGTTACTCTCTATGAATCATAAATCAATTTCCATGGAAGGGAAGTCACATTTCACATTCTTGATCAATATATGCTCATCTATTGATTCAAGGATGAATATAACCATCTGAGGGAAATTTATTCGATCATATGTGCTTTGATTTCAGTAAATAAAGGTTATCTACAAAAAATGGGGGATATAATCTCATCATTAATAATAAATATGTTTTATTAGATGTTTTTCGATGTATTTCTGGAAAAATTATGATGTATTACACTAAATCATGATGTTTAGTTTTCAATAGAACTCATATTGGGTGCTATGACTATTTTAAAGACACCTTATATAATGTCCCTAATTGAGTTCCAAAAATTAAAGACCCAACTACAGGAGAATATTGAAAGGTTATTCATATGCCCAAGTATATCACCCTATGGTTCCCAAGTTCTATTTTTTTAAAAGCTAAATGTATCAAGAAAAATCTATATTGATTATGGAGATCATAAAAAAGATCAATATCTGGGATAAATATCTGTAACAATACATTGATGACTTAATCAAAATATAACATGGAGTTTAATAATTTTTAATGATTTAACAATGTATAGGATATCATAAATTAATTGTCATGATAGGAGATATACCAAACACAACATTCCATACAATGTATTGACACATTGAAATTTGAATGTATCTTTCTTGACATACTAGTTCACTGCTAACATCATGGATCTAATGAAAAGAGTATTTAGTGACTATCATGATCTGTTTTTGGTATTATTTATAGATGATATTATTTTATATTCGAAGAGGAAGGAATAGAATAGATATCAAATGATAATTGTACTAAATACCCTAAGAAATGAGAAGATTGATGAAAAAGTTACCAAGTGTGAAATTTAGTTTTAGAGAAATAATTTTTTGGGCCACACAACCCCAAAAGAGGGTGTATCTTTGGATCCATAAAAAATATAGGTTATTGAACGTTGTGCTAGATCGGCCATTGTAACTGACATCCAAAGTTTTCTTGGTTTTCCTAAACATTATTGACATTTTGTGAATATTTTTTCATGACTATCTAATTCACTAACCATGTGGACACTAAAAGTAGTTATATTCAATTGGATGGAGTAATAAGAAGATAATATCATAGATCTAAAAATTATGATATAAATTAAACATGTGATCTCATTAACACATACAAGAGAAAGTTACTAATATCTAATGATGAATCCCATAAGTGGTTTGGAGTTATTATCATGCAGAAATTTGTGGGGATTGATTATACAACATGAAAATTAAAAATTCATGGATAAAATAACCCTACTCATGATTTGGTGTTAGTTGCAGTAATCATTGCATTACATATATAAAGGAATTATCTTCATGTTGAATGGTGTGATATTTATATAAATTGTAATGGTTTAAAGTATACATTCACACAAAAGGATATAGATATTAATCAAAGAAAATGGTTGGATTTAATTAAATATTACAACAACTAAATACATTACTGACCTAAAAATTGGAACTAGGTGATGTATGATTTGATTCAAAAAGACCATTCTAGTCTCTAATGATGAGGATCTAAAATGAACCAATTTTCATGGATTTTAGAATGATGTTTATTGAAATTCAAATGGAAGGGGTTAAATCCTATGTTTTCTAAATGAATTTTCAAACTTCTATACATATTATGATTAAGGTGATGGATAATGAAGATATAGAGAAAAAATAAGGTGGGAAATGTTACTTAATTCACCATTGAGTATAATGGAAAATTATGTTCAGGAACTGTGTTGGTATTCCACCCATACTAGAATAAAATGAGTTGTGGGATGTGGATTATTGTTATTCATTAGTCATTAATCAAAGAATCACAATGATCTAAAGGGACCTAGAAGATTATTTTTAGTGGGATGTCATGAAATGATATGTTGCAGAATATGTCTATCAATGCTTGGTTTTCAGTATGTTAAGGAAAACAAGAAAAATAAGACGGTGTTGTTACAAACATTAACCTTACACATCTGTAAATAGGAAAAAATCACTATAGACTATGTATTAGTACTTCCAAAAACATAATATGTCTATAATGATATATGGTTTATAGATAATCAACTTATAAATTTTGAATATTTGATTGCTATTGGAGAGGATTTATCTCTTGATCGACTTTCTCATTCATATATAGAGGTAGTGGTAAAATTTTATGGATTACCACATTACAATATATCTGGTTGGGATGTAAGGTTTACTTTGTCATTCTAGACAATTGTTCACTAGGATCTAAATGCAAGAATAAATTTTAAACAATTCTGATAATCCTCATATAGACATCCAATCTAAATGGAAATTCAAACTACATGGGACATGTTGAACGATTATGCGATGGATTTCAAAGGTGTTTAGGATTAACACCTTCCATGGTTGACTTTTCATCAAATAGTAAATTTCACTCCAATGTTTAGATGAATCCTAATAAATCCATATTTTTAAAGAAGTGCATAACTCAAACATTATGGGATGATGTTGGTGAAATAATTCTTTTGGTACCTGATCTAGTTGATTAAATGGTAGATATGTTTAGATCAATTCATCCAGACATAATAGAATCTCAAAGTCGACAAAAATATTATTATTTAACAAAAGAGTTTATCTCCCAATTGAAGTGGGATAAATGATGTTTATATGAATATATACTTGGATGATATTAATGATATTTGGATAGATAGTCAACCTTAACCATAGTTATAATTGTCCTTTTATAATTCAGTATCTTTTGTGATGGTATCTTATAAATTTGAACACCCACTAAATCTCTATGATGTTCATAATATGATCAATGTTTATTTCATTAGAATGTATATACATGATACATAAGATGTACTGAACTCATAACTGATAACATTATAGAATGATCATTCATATGTAGAACAACTGATAGAGTTTGTAGATCGCAGTGAAAAAGCTCTTGGTAATATACCTCTCACATGGTTAATGTTTAATGGTGGACTAAAATATTCATAAAATCTATATGGGAAATTGAGGATACAAAGAGGCCATGGTTACCTCATTTTATTGTATCAAAGATATCAATTTAAAGGATGAAATTCTGTTTAAGGGGGGAATAATGTAAGAACTAGGTTTTTATGAAATATTTTCTTTAAAAATAATAATTCTTCAATTGCATGTGTTGCACACAGTGAAGAATTTAAACGAACCATGATATTAAATTTGTATAAAATGACCATTATAACCTATTATATAGATTATTGAGAATTAATAAAAGTAAATTATGAAAATTTAAGGATAATTTTTTGGCTACTAATTATTTATGAAAATCATAATCAAATTAAACATAAAGGAAATATTGTTAGGTATTTATTAAAAAATTAACTGAATTAAAATTAGTAAATAAAATTATTGATATATATATATATGATATTTATTTAATAAAATATTTTTCATACACATATAATTTATATTTTAGTCATAGGATATATATAAGCAATATTTTAGGCATAAAATCCAATATTATTCAAAAGGGTAAATTTACAACCTTTTAATGGAGAAATTTTTTTTAAATTTAAAATTTTCAAAAGTTAATGATATTATGTGAACAAAATAATTATTATTTTCACGTGGGAATAATAAATTTTCTTTGGATTCATTTTCTTCATTTTTTTGATAACATTAATGTTTTTATAAGTATTAAAAATATACTATATTTAAATTAAAAAAAAATCTATAAATACTTATTATGGATAAATTACATAATTAAATGGATTTGGTGTATAGATAAAATAAATTTTTATCATTTAATTTAATTTAGGTTATTTGAATTAATTCTACTTTTAATATAGATGTTAAAACATTAAATCCTTTTGCAATGTTTTAAATTTTAATTTTAATTATATTTTACAAAAATGAGATGAATTTTAAAATAATTACTACAATATATATGTTTAGAAAATTTTAAAATAGCTTTCATATTTTTAATTATTAGGACCAAATTTTTGTAAATAACATTAATTTATTTTAGGGCTTTATGAATAGTAATATCTAAATTTTTTATTAATACAGTAATAGATTAAATCATCTTATTATGGGGAAAATAAATTTTTTAGAATTACCCTAACACTTATTGAAATATCATTTCATGAGTTTTTTTCACAATCAGGTTGAACTAGATTCCTTTAGACGCTACTTGGATGACATTTAGACATTTAATTTATTTTATTTAAAAGAAAAGTTAAATATGTCATACTCAAATATTAATTACCATATCATTTTGAAGATAAAGTTATAATGAAAAGAAACGTAACTATTAAAACTCATTTGAATGATATGATATTGTTATTTTTCATGTAAATTTATAAATATTTTTTTGGGAATAAATAATTTCTCTAATATCTTTTACAATAAAGATTAAAAAATTCATTAATTTATCAAAGATCAATTAATTTTTCATTAAATTGGTAATAGCCATTAAAAGTCATAAACACTTTACCAAATTTTATTGGTCAAATATTTGTTGACCATAATAATCAAAGGGTTAGGTTATTTTCTATATAGATTCATGAGGGAAAAATTGTGACACTTATAACATTTTATTTAATGTGATTTTTTTCACATTTATGTTTTAAGAAATATTAATATTTTAATGTATTATTTTTCTGAATATCAATTCTACTATAAGAATTATTATAAAATATTGAGTAATTATCATTGTAATGATATTTTATTTTATTTTTTTATTCAAGAAACAGGTAAGTTAAATAATTACACAAATGTTATGTTGTGATTATTTTATTAGTGGAGATAATAAATAAATATTATTAAATATGTTAGACATAATAAAATTTCTTATAATTAATATATACTATTAATATTCATGATGACCAAAAACTATTATTAATATAATTAATCATTTAGTTCGCTGTTAACGTGTAATTATTATATTTTTTATTATTCAATAAATTTTAAATTATTATACATTAAACTATTTATTTCTTATCGAAATAATTTATAATTAAATTATATAAATATTAGAATTTTATTAAATATATTTAAATATTATTATATGGTTTATAGTAACATAATTTATTTATTTATAGTCTAATTTAAATCAAATATGTTCATATTCTACCCTTTTCATATTGAAATACATGTTACCTAAGTTAAAATTAAATTTAATGACTCTGTGTTAATTGAAAATAATGATGTTCTAATAGACATAAAAACCATTCTAAAAATAATTGGATGATGAGAATTATACATTATATCAAATTATATTCAAAACAATGACATTTTGGAAGGTTTTTATGTTGTTTGAATTAGTTTTTAAATAATATTTTTGAAACATCAAAAGGTTCACCAAACCACAACTAGAAAAGAATTCCCCATATGATATATCTTAATAACTCATTGGGCCTTCAGGTTCATCCATAACATACCAATTTCTTCTTCTACTTCCTCTTACATTATTATTTCCATTAGTAAGTAATAAAAATAGAATCAACTATATACATATATTTTATTTGGGTTTGGTACAATCCTTATTCCACATTATAACCATCTTATAAAAAATGATATCACCGAATGTGTGTACATTGGACATATAGACTCCACACCATGGTGTAATCTACTTTTCCCCATTGCATTACATGGATGGGTATAATGATTGAAATAAAAACTATATATGATTATAATAAAAAGATATTTATTTTGGATCAATATATACTTTGTACATATCTATAAAATTTCATAATTATAGGGAATATACAATCGCTCATGCATATGTATGGTTTACTGTCTCCACAATGCTAGGAAATTAATTATACAAGATATCAAGTAAATAATTGTTATATATAACTTCATAGTAAATAAATATGATATATATTATTGTAATATTATTATTTTAATGACATTACTATAACCGATGAAGAAGAATCCAAACTTATTTCAGAAGACATGCATAACAAAATTAATCTTTCATACCCAAAAAACGCATAATAATAAAATTTTATAAAAACAATTATAATAAAATAATATATGATATAATAAAAGCGAATATGATTCTGTAAAGTGTCAATGAAACAAATTAAATCATTATACATAAGTTTCATATACATACAAAGTATATGAGACCAAATTTATGGGATAATTTCCCAATCTCATTATTATCCGATTATGATTATATTTAAGAATTTATTAGGGTATATATATCATACACATCCAAGATTCCTATATATGTAATATTATACATTAATGTCAATTCCACCAATTGATGAATTTTTATTATATGTTATGAATTGAATCTTTTGTTTTTTTTTATACGATGTACTTTTTGACTTATCTGAAAAAATTATGAGAATAATAGTTTCTTTTAAAATATAATTCTTTTCGAGATTCTACATTTTCATAACACTATATTTCTATGATTCTTCCCTTGAATGATTTCGAGGATATTTTCACAGATTTTTTTTAAAATTGTGATACCTTTTGGGAAAAGGAAAATTTTTTGAATGAGAAAGGTTATTTTTCTAATGAATTAATTTCAAATGTTCTATCAAAATTAATTTCCTACTAAGATGGAATTATTTAATATGTTTTTATTCCATGTATAATATCACTATTATTCCAATGTATGATTATTATTAAAATGGAATTAAATGTATGAATTCTATATGTTATATATGGATTATGGTATGATTGAATTCCTTTTAAAAATACATCTTAATATTTGGGTTATGTTATGATGAATGATTTATGTTTTTGTAGAATACATAGGAATGAATTAATTATGAGATTGGTGGGACCTATATCACCCTCAAATTTACTAGGCAAAAATTTATACCACGTGATTTAGATAAGGATGGAAATGGGCCTTGAAAAATAAGAAATGAGTTTATAGTCTTATGTGTATGTCACCAAATTTCTGGTCTTATGTTAAGAAAGCTTTGATAATGATCATTTAATCTTATTAAAATTTACTATTTATCCCATTACAGGATATCATGATCAATAATATGTGGGATATGATTTTTAAATGTTTTGTTATTATTTCTTTTGACTATTATTTGATGATATCTACCTTTATTTTTACTTTTACTAGGAATCTGGGCTCTCCCATTCTAATATTTATTTTCCCCATGTCATTAAGATGGTTATTAAGTAATATATGTATAAAATTGTTATCGATATTATAGAATAAGAGGAACACAATATAGATGTTTTATGATCCAGTTTTTTATTTCCCATATTTTAAATACACTATACATATACAGTCATATCATGGATTTGTTATATTTATAAGGAATTTTCATATTTTCTAATGAGATATATATGTATATATGGAATGAATTTTTATAATAAATATTCCCATGGAATCCTTAAAATGGATCAAAGATACCCCATGTTCATAAATTTGTTTAGAACATTGATTCCATCAATGAGCCCCATCAACTATACCCATGATTCACCCAATACATACAATTCGTTATTCCATGGATTCCATCCTTAGAATCATTTATTTGGATGCATGAATCAATCCTGGATATTATGATTTCCATCATAACAATTCATTTAACAATTATATTTATGAAAATAATATCACAACTAAAATAATGAATCTCAATCAAACCTTCCACGAGTTTCTAATCCTTGTCCAACCTCAAAAATCATTGCTTTTGAATTACTCACATAATAATATTCAATACAATAGCCATTCAAATGCCCAATGAAAAAATTTTCTCATATCATGACTTAGAAGCATACCATTCAACCCCATTTCATTTTTATCAATTATCTTACTTGGTAAAAACATTAGAAGAGAAATTCAAGAATAAACATTAAATTTAAAAATAATCATACACATAACCCACATGAGAATTTAACGTATCAAAAATCACATGACTTGAAATAAATTTCATGGAAAGAGGAATTTTACATGGTAAATTAAATCCATCCTATTATCGAATTCTCATAGAAATATATTCATTAAATAATCATACATGAATTTACCCTATATGGAATATTTCATGACAAGGTACCTCTCAAAGAATCACTGTTCAAATGAATAATCTATCAAAATGGCCATTTAAAACAACATACACAAGGGTTTGGCCGTTTAGAGTTTTAAACCCATAACAAGCATTAATTAGAAAATTCATTTTCCAAAAACATGTCTGTAAATAAAAGGGTTCATTTTAATTTAAATGTGATGCATGTCAAATTTTCGTGTGACACAACAACATATATAAATAAAAAAATTTAAGAAAATGCCACATGACCACATACCTTAGTTCCATGAAAGATATATAATCCAGTATCTGGTACTAATTATTCCAAGATAAGGATTAATATGAATAATGGATGAAGATTTAGAAATTATGGCATATTATCCTAAATCAAAATAGTGTAGCCAATATCCATAAGAATATCGTAATATTAAAAGATAATTGAGGCCTTACCATTACTGATCCAAAGTGAGGAACGATTTTTTAATTAGAGTTCATGCTGAGATAGTAAATCGTATCCTCGAATAGTTCAAGTTGGAGAGCTTCAAAGGTCTCTGTTTTCTATGTGAAAGAATGAATTCCTAATTCAATTTTTAAATATATTATATAATTATTTAAAAAATATAAAATTAACCACACTATATATGTCACACACTATATTTTTCAAACAATTTATGTGAAAATTTTTGAAAACCAAGCACCAGTCATTCATGGAATCCTCTAAAATAGGTTGAACACTAGTAATTTAACCACATGGTTTACATACCATGAGAAGAGGCACTTTCAAAATATGAAAAAGTTGTTGACATGGCTGCACGATCATGTGGAATCACCTGAATGGTTTTCGCTATCTAGGTAGCGTCCTCTTCTCCCCAAAAACCGGTTCTCTAGCCTTCGGACTTGCCCCTAACAGATCCGGTCCCACTATGTATTCAGTGGGAACTCATTTTATGCCATATTTATGTAGTTGAATTGAGAAATTATTAAAAATAATGAAATTTTACGTCAATAAAAAATCTTGTTCTTATAGACACCAATCCCTAATAAAATTCATCTTTGAATTTCCCTTCAAAAGGTGGGGAATCATGATACACGTATAAATTCACACACTACCATGTTACTTTAGATTTTCACCCCCAGGTCCCATCCTACAGTCATACATACTACTAGTGCATATATACTAGATGAATGTGCATGCCCACAAACAAATTCATTCTATGGTCCACAATTTTTAATGTATTATCTTAAATGTGTTTCATTACCTATAGCTATACCTTTATTTGGATGAACGGAATGACATATGTAAGAATAATAACATTATAGCTGAGAAATTTGGAAGCATTAGTGTATATCATATACATTTTAGGTAACTGTAGTCGATAGGCTACCATCCTAACTCATTCTGGAATCTCAAACTGACCGATATATCTCGATGAACGTTTATCATTCCCTATGACCATCCTTTTTCATAGCCTCAATAAAACACTCAAGAAACCACAAATCCCCACCTTGTAATCTCAAGGTAATCTGTAGTGATCAGTATATAATTTTCATTGGGAGTATATTGTATCCATCCACATATGATACAACTACATCTGCTATGTGGCCTCCAAAATGAGGAGAGGTCCCTACGTAGAAATCTATCCAACTAGAATCCAACACAAGGGTTATTGGACTAGACTACAATACGAAGATTAATATGATTCCATAGGGATATTAGCATCAAAGATATTGTTTTTATATAATTTAACTATTGTTATATGAATCTTATAAGAAACCCAAAATTCTAGGTTGCATGATTAGAACATGTCCATAAGCACTTGAATTGTGGCTCTGACTAGCCATTTTTTTACATGTTATGTCATACATAGAAGCAAATATGTTCTAAATTCCCTTTGTATCCATTTATATAATCAATATGTAATCATGGTGTGTTTATATGAAATTATTGAAATCCATTCCCCATGTTTTCATACATTCTCATAGATATAAAACCTCCCAAGATCCTTAAATGAAAAGGTCTCTTTGATAGGTAGTAAGTGAGGGACCTTAATAGGAAATTTAACAACCAAACACATAACATAATATCCTTTGGGTGCCATGGGTGAACTAGTGATGAAATATATTGTGGGATCATTCCACTACCACTCATTAATGGGTATCTACTATAAGATTTTTACTGGTCATCGTTGCTCCAACATCACATACTGATAGGTGGAACCCCTTAAAAAAACCAGATACATCTGTTATAATTCTTGACCTCCAATTCAAGTGATGTAAATCTCAATATATATTTATTACACCCGGATGTACTACTCTTGATGAAGTATAAAAATCATACATCATCTCCTTTCACATGTTTTTTAAAACCCATTCACTTCTATTCACTCTTAGGATCTCATCATCTCCTATAGTCCAACTAGGAGGAGGTTCCTCACATGCCAGACACTCAAATATTACAATGCCTTCATATTCTTGTAGCTTCCACATACAAACTATATATTTTATGGTAGAGGTAAAAACTAATGATGAAAATAACATTCTTCCCCTGACTATCATGAATCTCCTAGTGAATATTAGAGATTTAATTCACGATCTACCACTATCTATTGGCCTACTAATCATCCTATACTTGTGTACTCTTTATTAGTCCATCAACCACTACATTTCTCTGACAAAGCATCTAGGAAAACTCATTGTATAATGACTGAATATAGTCAACCCAATATAGATTCCTCAGAATAAGATCATGCTATCTAAATATAAAAATGAGGGGTTTTTGGTCTATGTAGACCAAAAATCACTCTCCCAATAAGTAGTGTCTCAGTCATTATAATTCTTGAAAAACTACAGCTAACTCAATATATTTTATTTGGTCATTCCTCCCAAGTGGACTCTACTATTGAGACCCATACACAATAACTAGATTAATCTGTATCAGAACTACCACTATCCCCATACATGATTCATTACAAAACTTAATGTAACTTCTTCTGGTAACATGTTAGTTTAGTATCAACATTGAAATAAATTTCCATTTTATCTTCTAAAATTCTATCTTGTATGATACATACAATATATACTTCACCAATTCATAGTCATGTTTGTAAATGGAGATTTTATGCATGATAAGTCAAGTATGAAATTATTATAGTAACGAGCCATCACTAATAAACTAGAAACCTAAAAATGTTTCATCAGATGCAAAAAAAAAATTAGATCTACCCTTCACTGTTTCCATTGATAAAAGTTTCTATTAGTTGAGGTGACACGTGATGTGAAACTGATCAGTCCAAAAGTGGATCTTCAGGATATTAAAGTATAACTGATACTCCCTTAGTGTATTGAAGGTGAAATCAAGATGGGTGGTAGGGATTTATAGATTATGAGAAAAAATTAACATAACATCCATGAAACCCACAAATGATGGATCATGATATGGATAGAACACTCGGTTCTCCAGAGCCATGATGACAATTAGAATTTTTGTGATACCAAATAGCATAACAAAATATTCATACAGACTATACCTTCTCTGGAAGGCTTTGAGAGGTATGTGTCATTGTTTATCATGGAAATGATTGTAACTATATATCAAATAAATATTTGAGAATATTCAGTTACTCATATCTAGTTGAAGTGTTCATCTATTAGTGGATGATGATACTAGGAAATAGCCATCTAGCAGTTCATCTTCTGTTAATCCACACATTTCCCGAGGGAATCATTCACATTTTTCATAAAATGACCTTCACCATATATGTACTAGGTTAGACGAAACCATTTGACTCTAAATCCACAAGAAAAATCTTGATCTCTTGATAATACATTGTTTCCATCATATAATGAGTATTGGACACTTATAAAACTCTTTAATCTACAACGATAGAACATAATACCTCTCTTAATTGAGGAATTATTGACAATTCATCCATGAAAACATACCTGAAATAATCATCCACTAGAGGTAAATTATTCTGACATGTCCCCTTATCATCCATATATAAATTATTAATTTTGTATCTTATAGCATTTAGCCCACTGTACTTTTGTCCTGATTGGCCCACCTAGACATTATAATCACAATTTTAAATGTTCACTATGACCACCGGTGATGTAAATATCAACATTAGGATACAGTTGTCAAAAAAATTAGGAAATATAACCCAAAATTCTAGATTTATAATGATATCAAATACTCTTATGTTGAGGATGAGGAGGTCCCATATTAATTGACACCGACCAATCTCAAGGGGCACATCTAAAAACATAATACTGAGACCAGGACTCTCCTCAAAATGCACATATATAACGATACGTGAATCGCTTCTATTAGGGAGTGTTGAAGCTAAATTAGAGGCTACTAGAATAGTATATCTAACAGTATAATGTCCTGGATCTGGATGCTCGTTGTTCTGTTGAATTGCATATGCCTAGCTTATATCGTGGCCCTATGACACTTCTTGGATACCCTGATCAGATCCACCCTATTTTCACTATGAAATCGATTTTTGGATAAAACTACCACGACAACCATAATGTAATATTTTGCCAGTAGTACCCCAACTTCCTTTTTTATATGATGATTCTTACCATGAATACACTATATCACTGGCTCATGGAAGATACATTATATAAAATCAATATAAATAGATGATATTTTAACAATTTCAGTAATAAAACTTGTCACTTGGACAATGTAACTTCCCTTGTCCCAACCAATAGAACATTTTCCACCTTACATGGCTACCAGAATGTGTAATCTATCTATGAAAATCACCACATGAAATCAAAATACAACACTTACATATACCATTGTAATTTGTACTAAATTGAGGTGTCAAATGTCTCTAGCTCTTACGCCCATTGGCTCTTAGGTTATGATGCAAGGTCAGTGCATGATTAACTATTCCCAAATTAGTAGTTAGTTGAAAGGAACTATCATTTGATTGGTTATCATACTTGATAACACCATTGAATATATAGACTCTAGTTATCTTATCACCCATTATAATATGTTATAATCACTATTTCCTTTAGATATTGGTTTAATAACCCATAATTAATATTGTTCCATTCCCTAGTTTTAAGAACACTTGAGCTCTATTTTCCCTCAACGTATTAGTATAGAATTAATCATTGAAGGGAATATGAATATTCCTTTAGGTAGTCTCCCAATGAAGATCAGTCTGAGGCATAACATCCCTCTACCTCTTGGTGAAATCACACATCATGTACATAGAGATATTTAACCTCCTCTCATAAGGAATTTCTAACTGATTAAAGATAGATATAATGTACCCTAGAAATGACTCCACATCATGCGATCTGCATACCTTGAAAAGGTGGGAAGATAATTTTTTGTAACCTCACACCCCATCTCTTCCATAGTTGAGGAAGGTCATGATGCTCCATGAATGGTATGCATAAACCAGAAGAACCCATATTCAAACTATGCCTTAACAACTTTGACTAGTACACCACCTAGTCCCATAGTTGGCACAACATGAGGATCCACTAGTAGCCCATTGCCTACCAACTCTAGAGTATTATCATCACCACTATCATATCGTACCAATTGAGATCATCATGGTGTCATATATCTACAATAAAAAACACACACATCAGTTCATGATTATTGTTATGGTTTTTAGCTCAGAATAATTGTTGTTAGAAATGATAAGTAAAAAGTATCCTCAATAAGAACTCAACCATTTACCTTCTGTATGGGTTATGTCTGTGAGTAAAGAATTTCAACTACAAGGAATAGATAAAACATTATTTCTAATACTATTTTGTGTCATGTTTGATACTTTTCAATAAAGAACTCAAATTTCTATTTCAATTCACATGAATTACTTTCCAATTGAGTCCCAAAATTCATTATCATTTTCATTTAACATGAATTTAACTTCTTCTAACATTTTAATTCAATATCATTTCACATTTTTTTCCAAATCACCTTTAAGGGATGTACGATGGTACATGAAATTCAAATCCAAAAGGTATCACACACTATAGGGACCAAATATTTGAATCCATAGAATCCAAGACATAACATATATCAATATACTAATAACAACAACAACTGTATCTTTCACGAATCCTATCACAAAACAATGAAAAAATTAATAGTCCCTGTATGGAATATCAATATAAATAACATTTGATTTATAGAAAATTATATGATTCATGAGATGGTTTACCCTCATCACATCAAGATTCAATAGAATAAACAAAAATTAATATCCTCAATAATAGAATAACCATGTGTACCACCCAATGGTAGAATAAAATAAAAAATTATATTCAGAATCAAGAAAACAATAATACTTTTCTTGATATTTTGGAATTTTCTTGTATGTGGGTTAGCTATTCTTGGGAACGGATCATTACAAAACACAAATTATATTATATAACAAATAAATTGAATCGCATACTATAAAACTATCCTTTCATACCACTTTGTATCATCCCAATTCTGGATGCCACTTAACGTTTCTCTAAAGACGATTGGGAAAATGGCCTCATGAAAATAAAATAGAAAAAATATGTACACATCAATCATATAAAATACATAAACTAAAAGCTATTAAAATTCAGAAATAATCATAGTATAATAACAATAAAATCTTTGTCCCCTGCTCTCCTCATCCTAAAAAGAAATTCATGTTCTTGTATTAGGGAACATGACCTTTTAGACACCACCAATAATATAGTCATTCTTTGTCTAAAAGTTGACCAAAATTTCCTATGAGATATAATAATAGCTGTCAACCATCTATGGTCTTTGAAAATCTGTCATTGAATATACATAACAATATTTTAGGCTACATAACAGCAAATAAAGATTTTCTAAAAAGTATACATATATCTTAAAAAATATATTTCATTTAACCATTCAATATCTTTGAATTTTTAATTCTCATAATCCGTTTCAATCATGAAATCCACTTTATAGTCAATTGAAAATGAATATTACTAAACTGGAAATTTGTAATCATATGAGTCAAGTCCAAATCCAAGCTTATTACTTGTCTTGGAAAATGGTCATATAATCTATAAATAAATTTTGAACCTGAGCCCATAAATAACATTCATATGTGGGAATTTATATATCACTCTTTCGATGATATCACAAAATTCCCTTCCTTTATATTTCTATAATTAAATTCTAATATCTCCCTGGTATAATATCCAACAACACCCAAAAAGAAAATCCAAATGGAATGTATATAATCATATATAAATCTTTTGTGAGGTAATTTCAACAGCACAAGAATCTTCCATTGGTGGTCCTTTAAGGAAGAACCAGGTATCACTCCTTGTGTACTTGGTCAAATTACCTTTTCATGTCCTTCCATAAAATCTTTCATTTTGATACACAATTAACTGGGAATATAATTCAAGCCTCAATGAGTATATAAATGGAATATTTCTTTTGGACCCCTGATTCACTTAATAAATAAATATGTTATGGAAATTGATATAATTCGTGGAATCCTTCAAATGGATCCATGATTCTCGTAATACATAAATAAGTTTAAACTATTGTGTTCATATATGTAATCCTTCGGGTGGATCCATTATTCACCCATGGCATAAATAGGGTTAGGTCATTGATTTCTTACATTGAATCCTACAACTGGATCCATGTTTCACTGAAGGTATTAAATTTGTTAGACCAATGACAATGTCCATGAAATCCCTCATTTAGATCCATAATTCACCAATGGATATTAAGAATTCGATGATTCTAATTATATTTAATCATTAAATTTGGTATGAAAAGGTAAAATCCAAAACCATACATCTTAGTCACAAATCTAGAGGTGATCTAATCACATTACAACCTCACAAGTCATGTCCATTCAAATACTCACATGGGAATATTCAATACAAATGCCATTAATGTACTAACTCAATCATTTTTAAAATAATACTACTAATAAAGATATTAATCCTTTACTTGGGTTAGTTATCCATTATCTCACACGGTAAAAATATTAAAGTGTAATTTAGTCTTAATCATGATATTTAATAGAATAACTAGATTTAACTCATATGGCTATTTAACATATCAAGTATCACATGATTTTTATGTCGTTTCCATGAAACGGGAAATGTCCATGGTTAATTAATACATTCCCATTACCCAATTTACATATCACACCATTAATCAGTATATTTTAATAAATTTACCAATTAATTCACATAGAATCAAAAGGCACATCTCAAAGTAGTAATTGGTTAGATGAATAATACATCAAAATGGATTCTCAGACAAACAAACACAATGGGTAGTACATTCATGATTCTAATCCAATTAAAATAATTGTCAATCCTATTGAATTAAATAAATTATAAATGATAATAATTGTGTTAAATTAAATTTCAATGTGATGCCCAAAAAATTGGAACACCACATGATTACATATATAAATATACCAAAATTAAAAGAGTCGCATGAGAAAACCTACCTTAGGTCTATGAAAGATATCTTTTCTCATATCTAATCATGATTTGGAATATATTAGGTGAAATATGATGAATAAATGATGATTGAAAAAAGGGCATATGTTTATACCTTAAAACAACCCAACCAAAAGATAGAAGAATGACATAAGATTAAAAATAAATTAAGGAATTCCCATTCAGGATCCCAAGAGATAAACCATGATTGAATAATAGTTTGGAAGTAGATGGTACCACAAATACTATAATACCTCACGTTTGATATCCTAAATGGTCTACATTTTCTTTATGTAGGAATAAAATACAAATTTAGGATTTAATGATTTTTTATTTAATTATGAAAATTAATATGTCCTACATTACCAGGGTATCACAGATTAAGCACACAGTTTTTAAAACCATGTTCCGTTCCTGAATGAATTATTATAGGCTATGGTGTACCCATAATATTTACCAATATGGTTTGAACACTCTGTGGAATCTATGGAAATTGTTTCATTTAAAATAATTAAAAACTAAAGACATGGCCACACAACCATCTGGCCCCACTCACATGAATATCACTAACCATTAACCCACTTCGCCGCACTAATATCATGGGTTCCTGGCTCTAGAGAATCCTCATACACCTCTGATCCCTTTATTAACACATCAAGAATTTTTATTCAGCCATATTTATGTAGTTAATCCGAGAATTGATGGAAAATGGATATTGCAACCCAAAAAAGATCTTTTTTCATACAAAATTTATACCAAAATCAATTCTCAACATATCTACACCCATTTTAGATACAATATATTTTTTTTATTGAAATCCATCTTAGGAATTTCATTCAAACAAAATTTATTTACCCATATAAGAGCGAAGGTTCATCAATGAAAATTTTGGTTTTATTTCACTTTCCACCAAAATATATTAATCACATAAAATGATTTTCTTAAAAATTACTTAATTGTTATAATCATTTATTTATTTAAGGTTAATACCTATAACCACAAACATATTTTTTTAATGGGTCATGAAATAATTAATATAGTGTACTAGGTTCTATCACATCACGAAATGATGTCGTTCATTTATCCAATCCATACTCTCTAGAATGGGAATAATGATGCATCAAAAGTTTTTATAAAATATTTATAAAATATTTTTAACTATGGATACATTATATTATATATATCATATATACATTCAATACAGTAGGGGATACGATAATGTCTCTGATATTTATAGGTGACAACTTCATCGTGATGTGATTTAATGGATTCTGCACTAATTTTTTAAAAGGGGAGTTGTAAGGGTAATGATAATGAAAATATATGATATACATGGAATAATTATGATATTAATGATATAATTATATTTCTGGTCATAATATATTTTATTTTTATTATTACCTTTTCACACATATAAAATGTGATAGCATCATTCATGGTTGAGTATATTACCCCCTATTAAGTCAATGTGATTACTGTTACCTGAAAATAATGTTACATAGAAATAAAAAATAAATAACACTTAATATATGAAAGAGTAATCTTTTATTGAATTTTATACTATTAATAAGCTTCTTTTTTAATGATCGTTGAAACAAGGATTGTTACTCATGCGTTTGTACAACCTACCGTCTCCTTGATCACAATGTTTTTTCATTTTTCATTAACATTTTCCATGATTTTTATATATATGATTGATGTATAAATATTTTAATATATCACGATTATTATTTTTAGGTGCCTACCTAATTACCTAATGAACCATAGATGACAAACCAAATTGATTTTCTTCAAATAAGTTGAATATGGTGAAAAAATACTACATACATTTAACAAAATTTTAATTATATAAAAATTGTATAAAAGTGAAATAAAATTAACAATAAACATTAATAGGGATCCAAAACAAGAATTAAAAAAACATATGTTCTCAATTTTTTTGACAATGAAAAATCACAATGATTCTTACTCAAGGTTATGAGTTTTCTCATCCCACATTAATTTCTATGTGATTTATTGCAAATTCTCCACTTATTATTGTTGTGTGGTGTATATAATTATATTAAATATATTTTATTGTTTTTATAAGTTATTTTAAGGGTATTAAAATATCCATTTATGGATATAACATTCTTGGGGTTTATCATTTCAATGTTTCTAATGAGGTACGAGATTTTTATCACAATTTTTTTTATTGGGGAATTTAATATGTTATTCACCAATGTTAATTTGTGTGGTGTATATGAATCCATTTTTTCTTTGTCAATCCTAAATATCTGTATATTAATGATATTATATGTTTAATTTAATTTTATTCCTTCATGAGGAATAAGATTCAATGTTACCAAAGTGGTAATTGTTATATGTTAAAATATCATCAATATTAGAATTATGCATGATTTACTATCCAATGTAATATTTTATCTATATAATGAATTAAATTATCCTCAAATTATTAAACATATTTTAATACAATTTTACATGTTTCCCAATGTATGGTACATAGAATAATTTTCAAAAATATAATAAAAATATAATTCATTATTTATCTATTCATAGAAAAATTTATTATCATTCAAATATATTGTCTTAAAATAATGTTTTCAATTATTTATAATTTTTTAATATTGATTTTTTATAATAAATATTTACCCCATTTATTTTTTTATAATTAAAATAAAAGTAATATTCTTTATTGATACATAATATGGAAGTTTTCAATCATTTTTACAATTAAAAAAATGTTTTATACAACATATATAGAATTACGCACCAACATGAACTACATTTCTTTGATGATTCATTTCAAATTTTATAAGGTCATCTTTAAATAAATGTTTCATAATATCACAAAAATCACTATTTTCAAATAATATTTTTAAAGAGAATGATTTTAAAAAAATTATATGTTTTAAAAAATTGATTTCCAAATGAAATGACTATTTTCCTCAAAAATGTTTATATTGATAATTTATGGGGATTTAATTTACTGAATATAAAAACGTTATATTGTTAATTATCCTGAAATGGGGATACATAGTGGTTTACCACCATCAATATTTCACTGAATGTGATAACATAGTTAACATAAATTATTTTGTAACATGTTTCTCTTCGACAAGTTAATATTGTTTCAAAGAGATTGGTTTGGATCCAATTTATTTTACATGGTTTAATCATGTTTTAAATATGTTTAAAGGAATATAATTATAATACAGTTGTTTGAAATTGTTATAACATAATAGTGATGGTTTCTATGTGTTTTATGATAAAATATCTATTAACTTTCTTTATGTTGTGGTTTTTTGATATTTATAAGTTTCGGTGGTCTAAATAGTGTGAGGTAATACCATTATAATTCACACGGTGGGGTATCTAGGAAAGAATTTGGCGATCCTTAAAAAAGTCAGTTGATGGGGATACCCATATACTTCAATGTGAGGTTTTTATAGTATATAGGATTCGTTTTCTACGATAGAAATATAATTCATTATGAACTGAATATGTTGTAATTCAACTGTATTGTTATTAAAATTAAAAGTTATTTAAAAGGTTTGTATGAATATGATGCTCCAAGTTACTAAAAAAGGGTTTTAATTAATTTATATGGATTTGTAGAATTTATTCTAATAATTATTGATATCAGATGGATCATGAATATTGATTGAAAAGAATCATTTCATTTCTATGTTTTCATATTTTACAATCCAGGTATTTATGGGCATGATTTCTCTTATGACTCACCCTGGAACTATGATTACGTCATCATAACCAAATGGGATTCTTATTATCATTGATGACATTAAATTTATAAATAGTATACAAAATCTTAATGATAATTTATGATAATCATTATTATGTTTCCTATTCTACCAGATATAATTAATGAGGTTGAATGAATTATATAATGAAGGGATTAGATCTAGATAATGGTTATCTTAATTAAACCATTATTTGTATCAATGTTAATTTGATTTTTTCCTTCTTCTATGATACACTAGAACTAAATATAACATGGGTATAAAAGTGATCTTATATTTCACTTTTAGGTTTTATGTTTCGATTTCCAAAGTAATGATACACTATATTTATTATCAAATCAAAAAATGTAACTATTCTAAATATAGAATTGAATTTGGTAGTGTGGGTTCTTGGTAAAAATTGTTATACACTGATATTTTAAAAAATAATATTATAGTAAAAAACAAATAAGAAATCTAAAATGAGTAAAAATGAACAAAATAATATTGTTATTCAATTATGAATATTATAATCTTGTTGTTAAATCCAATAGTATAAATAGTATAATCCGAATTATAGAATATATATAGTTTTACAAATCAATAAAAAATAAGTGATTAATTATTATGAAATAAGTATTCAATTATTTGTAAATTTATTTTTTGTTTTAGTAATAAAATTTATCTTAAAAATATTTTTAATTATTTTATCAAAATATATTGTAATTATTATCTATAAATTATATAAATTTAATTTTATATAAATATTTTTACATATTATAGAATCCTATCATAATCATCTTTGGGATATATTTTAAAATATTCATATAATGTTCTATTTTACATGGAATTCTAAAAACTATTGATTTTTTATAGAAAATTATATTTTTGTCTGATCCTTTTAAAAATATTTTTTTTAAAGTTTGATCAAACAAAAATTATTTCTATAATATTATGAATTACACAATTGATTTTAGTGGAGCCATCCTGATTGTAGAATATGGTATTTAAAATTTTTATACATAAATTAGTCATATTTTCATAAAAAATATAATCATTTTGATTTATTTATAATCAAAAAATTAACCTATAAAAATAATTCATTTTGAATTATGAAATAATTATTCCATATTTGGAATGAAGAGAAAAAAATTACTAAATAGGATCTTAATATTAGTTAATATTATGATTAGTAACTATAATAATTTTTATACAATGTAAAATGGTAAATATGGTTATTATGTATAAATATTAAATTATAATGACTAAAAATTTTCACCCTTAAACAAGACAAATATACATTAATTTATTTATTTTTACAATTTATTAATCTTTTGGTTTACCATGCATGAATTTGGATTATAGAGTGGTGAAATATAAACTTTTAGGGGCTTTCTACCATTTTATGGTTGGCCTTCAGGGTTCGTAGTAATAGTCTTGTGCCCTTGTTGGTTCCCAGGTGGATCTGTGATGTGGATCATGACATGAACACTTTTTTTAAGTCACCCTATTATTGTGTGGTGGGATCTTTAATTTCAGAAATATTGAGGGACTCGGTTTGATCGTGGATTAAACAACTATGTGTCTTCCTTGGGAATGATGTTTGATGTGGATCCTAGAGTTGGAATTGGCATAAACATAGTTGAGACATTATTTGGAAGACCATAGACAGACTGTGTGGGTTTCCGTGTTTAAAAAAATTGATTTTATTTTATTTTTAGTTTACTTTTTTCATTAATTTTTTCAAAGCTCTTTGATTTTATCCCATCTCAATATTTAATCATATGATAACCCTTAATTTCATCCCTTATCCATACACGACACCCTCTACCGAATACCACCACTCTATGAAATATTTCCTAGATATCTAAAAGTATATTTTCTTTTAAACCAATTTATAGTCTCTAAATCCTTCATCCTTCTATATTCTGGAAATGTCCTTCTTCCCCTGTATCACTATTCATTTGTATAAATCCTAGTTTTTGAAGGTTTAATATTCTTATCTATATCATATTAATTGGTAATTAAATGGGTCTCTCAAGTCATTTTCAAGCATGTTTCAACATTCACATCCAATGTACAATCATGTCATATAATTTTGGTTCACCCACTACCATTTTTTAGGTTGATTTCCTTTTTTCATAAATTTATTTCCTATAATAATTATTTTTTTATTATCAATAATTGTTATCCTAGTATTCTATTAACTATTTCATTGTCTTATTCGAAGTATTTTTGAGTCACCAAGGCCAGATGAGACCTATATACTAATTAATAGGTAAGAATATATATATATATTCTATATTTATACATGTTCACTCATGGATGTTAGAATATATACATTTAGGCTATGTGTGCTTTTTTATTTGTATGGAAAATTCATATGTGTGTTTGTTTAATGTGTAATATGGATGTATATGAATGTATGTAAGGATAACCTTTTAAATATTTATGTCCATGTGAAAATGTACCTAGTTTATTGGTGTCCATATATATATAAACATTAATATGAGTCCAATAAGAAATTAGAAGATTCATGTTTTTATATGAAGGCAACATGTTATGAGTTGTTTTGGATTTAATATCCACTGTTATGGGTTTGTTCCCTATTTATATTCAAAAAAAAATTAAATCATTATTTTTATGATGTTTTTAAAATTGGTTATCATTATTATACATTGTAAAAATGCTATGAATTTTTTTTTGTTTCTTCAAAATCGTAACAACCATCCACCAAAAAATGCCCAGTCACCCTACCAAAGAATTGTCATGGTGTCCTAGCCTACATGGTGACACTAGTTCCCTTATAGATATGTGGCCCCCTTCATATAGCCCACCCACATTCCCAAATGGTTCATTAGATTAATGAATATCCTCAGTGGCCATCAAATGTTCTTTCTGGTGTTCTTATCCTCAATCAAACACTCCCAAAGAAACATCTGACGTGTTCACCCATCCAAATCATTACTCCAATACATGCATACTTAATTATGGAATTAAAATCAGGCAGGATGTCGAAATGAAAGGTTCACATTATTTAAATTAGTGGTATAGTTTTTTCATTAAAAATTTTAGTATATAGGTGTGTTACATTAACCCCACCCCCCTCCCACTATAGAAAAATATCATCACTGTTTACCACAACCTCAGACTAGGAAGTTGTACATCACATAAAATCTTGTTCCTATTATAATACCAATGTAAAAACATGGCCTCAATAACATCATAGACACCACATCCAAATATTTTTATCAATTCATGTCTAGCTAATCAGAACTATGTTATATTTATATATGTGGTACCCTCACAAGGGAACACCAACATGTTTTAATTGATAATGGAACTTATGAATATCCCCACATGCCAACACATGTTATTTATTATAATGTTTTCCCTCACTTGGACACTGATAGGGAGACATCCTAATAAGTCACCCAGCATAATAACTACTAAAGGATAATCATTATTAAATGTAAAAATATAATCATATAAACATATAAAAAAATGGTCACATTACTATAATTATTCATAGAATTTATTATTTTAACACATTAACATTCTAGGGTGTTAAAAATGGTCTTGCACTTTTCTTCCATATTTTTTATTACAATACAACATGATATATTTTTGTCAAATCATTTTTAAATTATTATATTTTAAATGTAAGTATCCTTAAAAATAAAATATATTTCTAAATGATTAATTACATGAGAGGTGTGTTATTCAGCTAAAATTATTTGGATAAATTTGTAGACTAACAAATGGATCATTTGGCACATTGAAGTGTAGTTTGGTTATAATATTCCATGAAAGGATCATTTGGAATCTTCTGAACATGAACTATTTTTAGACATATATTTGGGAAATAGTTTGCAAATGTTATATGTGTATTCCATTTTAGATTTTTTTAAAGGATATATGTGTGATGTGAGCCCCTATGGATATCTCCCATAAAAAGGGCCTCCATATAGGTGGTGTATGAGCTTCGAATAAGAATGTAGGTTAGAATATATGGGTATGGTAAATTTAATATGTTTAATGACATTTATATTCTCATTTAAATTATAATCATGGGATTCATAATAATTAATAAGAAGTTGGAGTGATTATTTTTTAAAAATCATGATTATACAGATTACTAATGCTGGATTTTCAGATAGTCTAGAGGGGAATTTCAACTTGGGCGGCTAGTTTAGTGAATATTTTTTTGTTATAGAGCTGATTTTCTCCATTAAATAATATTTTTGTCCAAAAAATGTATTTCAAAGGCTATATTCTAGAAATGATTAAGAAATAAACATGATTACATATCTGTATGTTTCAATATAAGTTTGCAACACACTATTTACTTGATCTATTGATACATGTTTCATACAAATGTTACTCTTGCCTATTTTCTTGTCATTTTTTAAATTAAAAAAACTTATTATTCAATATTAAAATAATTTCTCCTCAATTTATATATTTAATTATATTCATTGAAATGAAATTTCATATTTTTAGGAATAGTTAAGAAATTTAATCTAAATAGTGTTTTCCTAAAAATAAAAGAATTATAATATTTTTTTAATTGAATTGAAATAATATTTTTAAGTTATATTTTCAAACATGAATGATCTGATTTTCTTTTCAATAGTATAGAATAGTGAATAGTTTATTTTGAGCACACCTAATATGTTTTGATACTAAAGACTAATTATTTTTCATTATTTTTATATTATTCTACTTTTTCTAGATCATAATGTTTTGTCGTCGATCAATGTTGGTCATACATCTAGTGGAGATCCACATGATCATGTGGACTCATGTAATTCATTATTTATTTATATTACCGATATGTAAAAACATTCTGCATATATTTGGGTTTTTATCATTTCTATTGTCTAAATAATTTCTTATTATGTTGTATCTGATTTATAAAAAATATTGTCCATCCATACAGGTTTGGGAATACCACTTGGCCTTGTTTTGTTCTAACCTGATGGAATAATTCAAAATTGAGCTAGATTGGTTAATAAAAAAATAATTAGAGCAAACACATTGTTATTTGGGATGTCAGTTAGATAAAATATATAATTTTTGGTTATTTGGATATACATCATGGGTCGGTTCCCTATCCCAACCATTAATAAGGAGATATCTTCCATACTAGGTATTATGGTTCCAAGTATTTTTTTGTGGATTGGTATTTTGTTTTTTGGGTTTTTTTGTTTGATGAGATTGTATATATTAGGTTATAGTAATGGAAGTGAGTTTTTTATACACTTTTAGATAATATAGCCTAGAGAACCATGTAGAGACCAAATTCATGGTTTAATATCTTTATGATGGTTAGATCATACTAGGTTCATGATTTTGTAAAAAATGATTATGGGGTATGAATAACTACTAATTCCCTACTATATATTAATTTTTATAGGGGATAAATTCATATGAATATGGTAGGTGATATTTAAATTAGAAATGAAAATTATTTTTATAATCCATTTTAAAAAATCAAAATAGGTGTTAAACAAGGAAACATATTCTATTCTAGTGGTATTTTAAGTTTTTAAAGGGATGTGGATAATGATTTTAATTTAAAAAAGGTTTAATAAAATGTGATATGACATTTAAATGGGGAATTTTTATTGATGTAAAAATCCTAAATGTGACCATTGGTATTTCAAATGAATTCTCACATCTATTTGTTTCTATGAAGAAGGTGTATATAGGTACTTATTCATGGATGACATAACTTTAAGGGGGAGAAATAATATATGATAATGTATTGGATTTCATGGCTGAATATTTAAAATGGATTGATTGACCTGTTTTTTCCAAATGGTTTTTTCAAAGGAATAAGGTTCCATTAATAAGGGGCTTCTAATATATTGAGAGATGTTTTAACGAGAATGTGAGATGGTGTATTGAATTAATTTTGTAAGTGGTGAAGTGGTTTTGGATATGGAAAAAATGGTCTTCATTTTAATTTAAAATATATTTATTTTTAAATAATATTATTTGAATGTATTCAAATTTTTTTGTTTTTTTTTTGAGATCTATTTTGGAATAGAATTTATTATGTTATTAAATTTATTTTGATCACGGTAAGTGGTTTATGATATTATTTGTTCTACTTTTGGATTGATTTAATAAAGTTTTTTAGATTAATGTTCTTTACATTATGCTTCCCATAAATATAGAAAATGTTTCTAAAGATTTTCTTCAAGTTTATGGACTTGGACATACAAAAATTGGTGTGGTGGAGACATGATCACCTCAAATTGTTTCCTATTTTCTATATACATCGATGTTCATAAGTTTATTCTGAGTGTCTTGGGGATGTTGAGTGTCTTGAAGAATACTATATTCTGTCAGAGAGTTAGTTGTATAGTCTACATTTGATGTACTAGTAGTAGACTAGTGGAAGATGATCATTATCTACTCTTTGGAAGTTTGGATGGCTCTAGATATTATTTATACCGTAGTAATACATTGTTAAATTCTTTTGGAATTATAGAAGAATAAATATATTGATCACATGGACATTCAGAAAGGTCAACTGATGATGAAAGTGGTATGATGAAAAATTTAATGAGATGGTTTCTATTTCACTAGTGATTGTGTTGGGAAATCAGATTTAAGTTCCTCTTTATAGAAAGGGGGTATTTCTGGGGTTCAATAACAAATCCTTTTGTCTTGGAATGTCCTTGTGGGAATTTTTTTGTAGTCGATAGATTAGATTATTTAGGTGTACATGGAGGATCACCATCTGGTGAGGAGTGTGAACTCATGAACCTCCATCCTATATGTCATTTTATTAGTTTGTTCATCGCATGTTTTTGGAAACTCCCTCAATATTATTGGGTGTTGTTTGTTTATTCACAATAATCCATCTTTCCATAAACCTTGGTGGGTTGTCCAAGTTATTGTTACAGATGAGTTAGGACAGAAAACATTCTAGTAGAGGAAGCGTTTGTATGTTTTATATAGTCTTAAATCGAAGTGCATTATATGCATCAAAACATCAAGAATCTATCCATAGGTCCTAGAGTTATTATTTTTATGCAATTAAGGAATTTTTGGGTGTGATGGAAGTATATCCAACAAGTTAATACTTTCATCACATTGTGATAGAAAGGCACAAAGTATAAAATTAAAAACATGTTGTTTCCTAGAGGGATCCATGGTGGGTTAATGATGTGGAAATGACTTATTATTTGTTTAATAAAATATATAGTATGTGTGTGGTTGTTATTTAATTTTTCAAAGTTCTATGTGATTGGTTTGACCATGGTTTCTCAAATATTTGTCTTCGTAGGGGTAAACGTGGGAGGGGGTCAATGGCCTAGGTAGTTGTACGATTCTAACATCTATTATAATCACATCGGGGAAATTATAAGCTTATTTTTGAGTTTTTTAAATACCATTGTTTTGGAGAATAGACTTGGGGATGGATTTTGGTGATATTTAAGAAAAACTAAAGGACAATGGGTTGTTCTGATGTTCCACATGTTATGTGAAAATGTTGTACTCAACTGTGGAAACTGTGAAAAACTAGAATGGGAGGTCTTCACTGTTTGCACAAGGTTTGAAAAATAGTTCAAATAAACCATTCCAACTAGGAAAACATGGACATAGAGTTCAACATGGTTGACATATAAATTACTATAACTGTGAACACCATCCTATGAAACTGTGAACACATGATTATTTATTTAAAAATCTATTTTTAAAATAACCCAAATCCCCTGAGGCTCCAATATGTTGGCCATGAACCATGACTGAAACTTTATAAGTGATCCTAGAGAATTCTAGGGGGAATTTAAGGAGATTAGAAAATTATTATTTGAGATCAAAATCCCAAATTTAATGATACCCTCTCTTCATGTTAGGTGCATTTCATACAGTTGTTGCTCTCATTCATTACACTATATTTCATTATGTATTTCATGGAAGATCCCTACCATTTCCATGGATCAAACAATTTGAGTTAAAATCTAGACCAAGGATCTTGTTTTGGGGATTTTGATCAAGAATATGATCAACAATGTTGTGCTTCCTGAATTTTAGGTATTACTGTTAGGATAACATCAGTCAATAAACTGAGGTAGGTGGTATAAATAAAATTCCCATAGTTGGGGATTTGATATGTGACCATGATAATCTATTTCATAAATTTGAGTAATTAGGAATGTTTCATAGAATTTTTATTTCGTGGTTATATTCTAATAATTGAGTCACAAAACAAAAAGAGGGGGTTTCCAAAATAGGTATTTGTTATGGAGAAGGGTTATGGGATGATATATTGTAATTGATATATTTATTTTATTTTGTTAATATAATTAATTGGTGGATATTAATTAGGAAATTATGTTTGTCTATGTATGATAATTAATTTCAAGAATTTATTATTTACCGTGATGTTGATCTAATAAAATTAATTGTGAAAATTTATTATGAAAAGTAAAGACTTGAAAAGTATAGTTATTTGTGAAGATGTAATTATGGAATGAGATTTGTGTTGATAGATTAATTAATTGATGAATTAATTTATTTGTTATCTACTTAGTTACATTATGAGTAAACAAATGAAATTTAAAAATTTTTACTAATAGTTGAATTAGTAATGGAATGATGTGTCTATTTCATGTGAATTAATTAATGATTAAATTGGTGAGGTTTTTTTGGTGCTAGACATATCTTTCATGATTTATTAGAAGTTGTGATCTTGACATAAAGTTCTAACCCAATAGTTATCCCAATCATGAAGGTTTTGGTTGTTAGGCATGATAACCTACACTAAATTAGATATGGTTTCTTGGGAATGAAGACCAACAACGAATAAAATTTTTGTAGTTTTCTTTATGTTCAACACCAAATGAATGATTAAAATGAATTATGATTCAAATGGAAAAAAAGACTTGAAAAATTTCCTTATTTGAGGAATACATATTAAATGAATGTGTGATAACTATATAATTGTGAATTGTAATTATTTATAAATAAGACTACATATACTATCATTTGACTCTATTTTTTTAGTCCCTCTTGGTGGTGGCCTACTGAGTTGTGCTCACACCCTATTCAGGCCACCTGGTCGACACAATATTTTCATTGTTTGTTGTAGTTCAGGATAATGGCAAGGCCTCAGGATAGGTTGTTGTTTGGGAATATATAATGGGAGAGTGAAAAAATGTAGTTTGGTACCCACATGGGTGTCGTGGTGTCTTTACATTTAGTTGCATTGTCCTAGAATGGTTTACCATTCTGTTGATTGATGTATTTTCTTGTTTTGAATAAAACATCACATGGTATTGATTTGGTTGTTTATATGCATACGAACTTTGTTATTTTTTTTCCTTTGTTGTTTTACTTTGATAAATGTTTGTATATTCTCCCAAAGACTGAATTGTCAGACCCTAGCTACTAGTCAAGACCATCTGGTGCATGGGGAGGTGTGTTTGAGTGCTTGTGTACAACTATATTCAGGAAATGCTTAGTGTCACCCAGGTCAGGAAGTTCCACTGTGGTATTAGACTTTATTTCATTTATTTTTTCTTCTATTGTCTTACTATTATGGGATGGGTGGACAAGAGAATTTTAAGATTCAAGGCTTGGTAATGGGATCGTTCTTGAGAGTTGAAAACTCATGTATGGGAGAAAATATGTGTACTCAGGGTGGGATTGTTGTGATTGTTTTTTTTTGTTAAAGTTGTATATTATTTCACCTTGGTTGATTTACTTGTGGTGTGATCTGATATTTCTTTTGAAATTTTGTTAAATTTTGATTCTATTCCTAAAAAGGAAACATACATGAGTATGTATACATAATTCTAGGAAAACATGAATGTAGTGATATCCATCATTCTAGGAACACACAACAGAACGGGTTATGGTTATGTCAGGGAACATGAAATATTTTTTATTTATTGTGATATTATAATACGAATATAAAATGAGAATAAATGTGTGTTTATTGAGAACCATGAATGATGAAATGAGTATTCTTAATTAGATAATTAATTAATTTGATAAAATGTGATTAATTTAGTATTTAATTATTTATTGGGAATGTATGTACCCTTGTTAACCAAGACCTAGGAGTAGGATGGTTAAGGGAAATGATAAGGCCACAATATCGACTTTGTGTTGAAAATTAGGGGATATGACATGCTGATACTTGTTTTTTAGTATCTCCTCTTACATAAATGTTTTAATCGTGAGTTTTGAGTCCAAATATGTGTGTTGGATTGTAAGATATATGCCTCTACGACACTTTTTGAGGGAGATACAAAGGTTTATGGCCCAGAACGAACTTCTAGAAATTGAATTTCATGCACCACTGGTGCAAGATGAGGAACAATGGTAGTATTTCCCATACTAAATTTCTTGTTTCATGCAACTCATAGAGATAGACACGTGGGGGTTCTAAAAATCATTCCTTTGATTATACGGGAGGTTCAGCTACCACACCCTCCTTCATTTACTATTGATGGTGTACATAAGGTATCTAAATAATGGATAGAGTCTATAAAGACGATACATGACCATTTAAATACTCTAGCTAAGAGGTGGGTCATGTTGGATGCTTATATGCTACAATGGTTAGCGAAGTGTAGATAGTACATTCTTGTATGATCTGGACTGAATGATGATATTTTATGGATGATTATTCATGATATTTTCATGGATCACTTCAATATTGAGAAAATGATACAAGATAATGCTTTAGAGTTTATGAATTTGACCCATAGAAGCATGTCTAAAATGGATTGAGCTGAATATTCCACTTATTTATAGAAATTGTATTCATATTTGGTAGCATATGAGGCAGATTTGGAAAAATTAATTTATGAAAGATTTATGTGGAAAATTATGTCCTTGGTAAATATCTTTATCCTGAATATATTATCAGATGTAGTTACTCTAGATCATATTTTAGAGGGGAACATAAATGAGGCTTCTAGTAATGGACATGTAGCTACCACTGGATGATCAGATAGTGTTCCTTCTGAGAGAAAGAAGCACTATTTCGAGGAAAATAGTCACGAGAGTAGAAAGCACAGTGGACATCAAAGAAGAACTATTTAACTAAATGTTTGACACGTGATCTTCCACAAGTGAGGCAGACATGGACACTATCTTTCACACTTTCATCAACCAACAGTGGAGTTTTGGTTTTGTGGCAATTTGGGGAACCAACTTTAGTTCATTAGGATGTAGTGGAAAGCTACTGCAGAGGGAGTAGTTGCATAGAGTCAGAGTGTAGGAAGGAGGATTTCTACACCATATAGGTCTTGTTTTTGGAACATAATGGGAAGACATGGTAGAAGTAGTATATGTGGTGCTTCTAAGTATGATCTTATATATCATTAGACTAGATAAACTCAATGGATTCATATGATACCACATGGAAGAGGGGACATACAGTTACCTGAAATGAAGCCTACAATTGTGGAGAGAGAGACTGGTCAATCAACATTGAGAGGTACTATTCTAGTTGGATCTACATTAGCTATTACCTTGTCTGATACGGGGGCCTCTCTCTCTTTAATATCTACAAATCACATTAATGGTTTGATCATGGAGGTGGACTCTATATGTGGGGTTTTAGGAATCGATACACAATTGGGATCATGGTATAGGGATATTTATCTTTGCATGTAATATTCTCTACAGAACAATTAGTATTTTTTTCTTTTTGATATCTATGTTTTTGATATGATGTGCTTCGACTAGATTATGGGAATGGACTGGCTAGTCGCATACCGTGCCCACATAAATTGTTACAATTAGATATTGGCCTTTATATTTCCTATGGTTTAATAGTATGCTCATATTGGAGAATGGGATATCTATATATGTTGATCTGGTCCAATTACATAGAAAATAAGAGTGATCACATCCCATGTTGATAGTCCATTTGTAGATGTTGGTTGTGGTTTGAAAAAAGTCCCTCCATCGGTAGTAGAACTATTAAAGGATGTTTTTCCTAAAGACGTTTAAGGGATAACATATGAGGGAGTTGTGTAATTCTCTATTGAGGTCATGTCGAAGTATGATCCTATATTTATTTCAATATATAGATTGACAGTAAACTAGATTCATTAGCTAAAAATGAAGTTAGAGGAGTTATATGATAAAGGTATTATCCATCCATTTACGTCACTGTGGGGATCACCTTAATGTTTTTATATAAGACCAACCATAATTCATGTTCATGATTCGATTACCAGAAGTTGAATAATATCATCATGAAGAATTGATATCCTCTCCTTGTATCGATAATTTTTTTGACCAGCTGAATGGTGATTGCATGTCCTCAAAGATCGATCAAAGATTTGGGTATCAATATGTGATAGTTCGGACATCTGATATACCATGAACTTATTTCAGTTGTTGGTATGTCCTTTATGTGATTGTTTTAATGCTGCTTGTGTTGGAAAATGTTCCAAAAAAGTTTATGTCTTGATGGAAATTTTTTTCCATCCATAAATTGATTAGTTTTTGGTGGTGAATTTGGATGACATCATGGTGTACTCTAAGACTCAGGAAGATCATTCCCAACATATTGACAACATATTGAGTACACTGAGATAACATCATCTATTTTCCAAGATATCTAAATTTCATTTTTTGATTATCATGGTACACATTTTGGGGAATATCACCTCGGAGGATGGTGTGGCTATAGACCTAGAAAATGTGCAGGTAGTGATTTCTTGGGAGCATCCAAAGAATGTTTTTGAATTATTGCGATTTTTGGGATGAACTGGTAACTACAAAAGGTTTATCGAAGACTTTTCTTTATTTGGAGCATCAGTTTAAATTTTGAGAAACATTGGGATAATGTTATATTTTTTGATGAATGTGATAATTTTTTCATAGAGTTGAATAATCACTTGACATCAGCACCAATATTGATCTTACATTATCGGGTGAGTAGTAAACGATGTATTTTAGTGGTTTTAGGATTGTACATTGATTTGTGTTTGTCAATGTGGATCGAGCATTTGCTTATGTGTCTTGGTAGTTGAGGCCACATTAATGGAATTACCCTACACATGTACTCATGTTGGAAGTAGTGTATTATGCCCTTAAGTAAAGGGGACACTTACTTTTGGGTGAAGGGTTAACAGTTTTTACAAATCCCAAAATCTTTATGTAAATCATTTCATAGTGATACTTGAATCTTCGGCAGTAAAGATTGTCATAGTATATGCAGTCCTTTGATTTTGAACAGTCATATACACACAAAATGGGGAATAGTGTGGTTGATTACTTAAGAAGTAAATCTCAAAATCAGTTGGTATATGAGTGGAGCGAAGAGGGGAATATGTTGAAATATCTAGGGGAAATACATTTGTTAGTTTAGGAGAATAATGAGGGGATAACTCTGGTTTCTCTAGCAATTAAGTATACACTCATGAGATGGATCAGTGATAGTTAGAATGATGATCTGGAGTTTTTATTCTTAATAGAATGCCTAGAAGGTGGGGAGACACCTTCAAACTAGATAATATATTTTTATTGTTAACATCTATATGATAAATTGGGTTATTGCACCAATGTGTCTATGATATGAACTCATTTGAGAATTTCATAACTAAATGTGGGCGATACATACAGGGGTGAAAAAAATGTTTCACGCCCTATAAAAAAAATGTTGGTTTCTAGACTTGAAAATGGAGATAGTAGTATTCTTATCAAGATAATTAACCTGTCACCTGGTGAATGCAGATCATCAATGGCCTGGAGGCCTATTGATGTCATTTCATTTACTATAATGGATGTGGGATGATGTGACAATGGATTTCAAGGTAGTACATCCAAATAATGTTTGCATGAATAATGAAATTTGTGTTGTTTTGGATTTACTAATGATGGAAGAACATTTCTTGCATATTAGGGAAACCATTACACTATAATTGTGGATAGAACTATTTGTATGAGAGATAGTTCGTTTTCACGGGGTGTCATGGACTACATGTTCTGATAGTGATTCACACATTACTTCACAATTCTGGTTGGTCTTACATAAATCACTTGGTACAAATGTTTTTTTATATACTCCCATCCACCTACAGATAAATGGGAGTTGAGGGTACACAATAAAGTTGTAAGAGTATATGCTACGAGCATGTGTTCTCGACTTTCATGGGTATTGGGAGAAACACTTGGAATTAATAATGTTCTTCTATAAAAAATGTTATCAAGAAACTAAAATATGGAACCATGGGATCCAATTTATGTAATACAATGTATATCACTACATTGTTTGTCAGACAAGTGTGAGTCAATGATTTTTGGACCGAGTCTCATTTAGGAGACATCAAACTAGGTGCAACTGATTGAAAATCATATGGAAATGGCTCAGATTAGGCAGAAGTTGTTTGATAATAGATAGATATGCCCGTAGTGTTGATAATGTGTGATCATGTATTACTTTGGTTGCCTCCTTGATTAGGTCACCATTATAAAATTATGTAGGGCTAGTTGTAACCATGTTTTGTAGGACCGTATGAGGTGCTGAAGTGAATCTGGCCAGTGGCATACTAATTATACCATCCACTGAAATTCTGTACTATACATGTTGTTTTCCATGTGTAACTAATATGGTAGTATCACCCAACCCTTCTCATGTGATTGAAGTTGAAGAGTTTCACCTCTAGATAGATGTGTCATTTGAGGGGCACCTAATAGGTGTGTTGGGTCGCAGTGAGAATTTTTTAAGGGGAAATAAAATGTTGTTATATCATGGGTTTTGTAAAAATTATAGTGCTCAAGGGGAATATTGGGAATGATAAGAAGACATGATGTCTCAATTGCCCAATCTTTTTGGGTTGGAATCTTAGAGATGTTTGGGAGTGCAGCTCGACGACGATTTGTTATAAGGTGTGGATTTTCTAAGATCCCAACCATTTTCGGAGTCATCCCGGGCAGGTTTTCATGTTCTTGTAGATTTTTTATGTACATATGTTATTTAGTAGACTCTTGTGGTGAATTTGGGTGTTTTTTTAAAATAACATATAACAGGATATGCTGGGTTTGCACACAGTTTGAACAACCATCTTATTAAATAGGGCAATTGCTGAAAACCGAGATAGAGAGGCCCACATGGTTTTCACACATTTTGAAAAAATGTGTGATTAAACACTTCCAACTATGCAAACTAATAAATATTGTTCCACACGTTCTGTTAATGGTTTTCTATAACAATGCTACCCTACCCAGTAAGCAGTGCACATATCCTTAATTATATGAAAATAAAATTTTAAAACCTCCTGAACCTCAATGTATCCCATATGTAGACTTTGGATCATGTTTAAAAATATTAGATGGTCACATATCCTTTAAGTGGTAATAAAAGGTTATTCTAATATCTTTATTCGAGATCAAAATCCCATATAGATGATCTGTACTCTTCCCTATAAGAGTATTTCATCCAGTTGCTTCTCTCATTCACTCCTCAATCTTTCATTGAAGTTTTCATATGAGATCTCAAACATTTCCAGGGATATAAACCTTGATTTGAGATCTAGATCTAAAATTGTTGAGTTAGATCAATATTTTCATGTTCTTGATTCAATGATCTTAAATTTGGTTTGGGGATTTAGATAAGATGATTGATCAACGATGTTGCATCACTCGAAATTTGGGGATATCTATTGGGATAGTATAAATAAATTAACTGAGGTAGGTTGTCTAAATAGAATTCACATTTTCATGGAATTGATATGTGAATGTGAGTTTATTTATTTTCTAGCTTCTTTTGATAATGGATTTCCTAAATTGGAATAATAAGGAATGTGGAATTTACTTGTGATTTACTTGGTAATTAATTTATAATTGAATCATGGAACAAACATGGGGTTTCCAAATAGATATTTGTTTTGAATATTTGTTATGGGTTTAGATATTTTAATTGAGATATTTATTTGATTTTTTATGTTAATTAATTGGGGGATATTTATTATGATATGATGTTTTTCTATGTATGATAGTTAATTGTAGGATTTAATCATGCTCAATGATTTTAAGACAAGATAATAAATTATGATAGTTAATTATGACATGTCGAAATTTTATATAGATAATTAATGATAATGAAATAAATGTAGAATAGTAATTCTATTTATGGATTAATTAATTGATGTATTTAATAATCTGTTATGTTCTTAGAAAATTGATTAGTCAACTAATGGTCATGGAAAGGATAAACTAATCATTGGATTAGTAATTTAAATCATGTGGATAATTCGTGTGAATTAATGAATGATTAAATGGATGAGATTATTTTTGGTGTTAAACATGGAATTCTAGACCAATTAGAAGTTGGGACATGGCATTGAGTTCCACACAAAATTTTATTCTAGCATGAAATTTTGGGGAGATTTGTATGACGACCTACACTGAGTGAGATAAGGAGTGTTAGGCATATCGAACTACACTAAATTATATTTGGGATTCATGGAATGATGTTCAAAACCAAAATAATGATGATTCCAATAAAAAATGAACTTAATATTTTCCTAATGTGATTAATAAAGAATAAATGACAACATGAAAACTATTTAATTAGGCATTTTATATATTTCTTCATAAAACTGCATACATGAAACTTTGATTGAACTTGTTTTAGAGACCGTTGGTGGTGGACAACTGAGTTGTACTCACATCCAATTAGGGATACATAATCTTCACTTGATTACACTTTTTGGTTGCCGGAAAAGATAAGGACAATGCCATGTCACAAGTTTCTATTTTGTATTGGAGCATGGGAGAGGGAATCAGATGTGGTTTGTGACAAACTTGGGAGTCATGGTCTCTTTACATTTAGTTCAATTAGAGACACTTGACATTAGCATTATCATAAAATGTTTTTTATTTTAGTTCAGTGTGGTATTTACTTATTTTAATAACATATGACATGGTATTGTTATGTTGGTTTATACTCTTCCTCACATGGTTATTTTAGTTTTTTTTTCATTAGTGATTCATTATGCTATAACGGGTATGGTCATCCCATGACTAACTTACCATACCCTCACTGCTAGTCTGTACCCTATGGTGTATTCAAAGGCACACTTCATGGAATGTTGCCCACCATATTAGGGAAATTTTTAGAGGATCTTGGGTCGGGATGTCACATTAATGTTCAGAACATAGATGGATCAAAAATTGTAAATCAAAGTGAAAACTGTGTGACAACCATCCTGGATTAAATATTTTAATAAAAAATTGGGTTTTAATATGTTTTTATTTTTCTTTTATGTTTATTTTTATTTCCTCCATAGTTTATTTCATCCCTTATCCATTTACCATATTGCATGTTCCTCCCTCCCATTCCATATAGTTGTGTGTCACTCCCTCCTCTAGATCCCACCTCTCTATGACACTATTCCAAGAATTATAGAGGATTTGTAATTTTCATCCCATTGTATGGTATGAACCTACCTATATCAAAATGATTCTAATGAATTTATCTTCCCTACTACCCCTCAATGTTCGGATAATCTATTGTGTTTTTTGGGTCTATATTTTTTCTAATTGATATAAAAATAAATGGGACTCTTAGATTTTAATTGGTTGTGTTTTGGAAATTCCCTGCAGATGGATATTCATTTTAGACTATATATGTTCTCCTATCACAGTTTTGAAGTATGTGTCCATTTTTTATTCCTTAAATTATAATTTTAATAATTTTTTATGTAGTTATTTTGTATCCAAGTATATTATATTGCATCTTGGTCTATGTTGATGTGGTTTTCAGTCACCAGAGATGAATGTGACTTATGTATGTATGAATAATTAGGAATATAAATATGTATATCCCCTTTATATATATTCACTATAATGATGTTAAGCCCCTCAGGATTCAAAAAAATCATATCATAGAAGCAAGTGATGCTGGAGTTATGAGCTTTTAGAGAAGCTAGGTGATCTGCCACATTATTCCCCTCTTGACATGTGTGCACCATTTGAATGTTGGTGGATATCATGCCCCGACATTTTTTGATGATTTATAAAATCGACCATGGATTAGAACCGATTACATGAAGGGAATTGAGGAGTATAAGTGATATAGTTTGAGTTTTATAAATGGAGAAGCTCCCCTGGAAACAGAGGGAGAGACCAGTGAGTAGGGCATGAGCTTCTACCTGTAGAGATGGTCTGCATCCAAAATGAGCATTATATTCTAAGATAACCAATCCTCTAGAGTCACAGATAGCCCCAGAAGATGTGTCTATAGTCATGAGTTTGAAAATAAAGATTTTTTGTAAATATTCTCACAAAATGTATACTCTCATAAAATCAATGCACATAGGACCCCTTAATAGAATGTATTTGTTGGATGATGAAATAGATATATAATTTGATATCCTTGACAATAATAAATGAGAATGACCAACCAATCTATTTTTTGTTAAGAATCTGTAAATACATGCTACAATATCATCAATATATTTTCCATTAGATATATCCATCTGATGAACACTTATGAGTTGTGGAATAAAATGTGACCTATAGATAATGAATTTATATTTTTTTTGGTTTAATGTAATTATTCTTCAAACTAAGTAAAATATTGAAAAATTTTCCTCCAAAATCAATGAATGAAATTTTTATTATTACATTATTTCAAGTAAGGACTATTAAGTGCCCAATAAGAAGAAAAAATTTGTAGAAAAATTAGTCCCTATCAACTTTGGGGAAATGTATCAACACGATCCAAATAATTTTTTTTACTTTGATGATGGGTTATCTTCTCTGAACAGAAATTCAAAACCATTATATTCTATTATAAAACAACAACAATTTTCATCCATTTCTGAAATATTTCAGGTACTTGCTCCTGAATATTTTTAAGTGACTACACATGCCTTCTCTATAAGTTTTATAACTCTAAATAACATTATTTCGATGTTATTGTAGGATAACTAGATATGGGAACCCAAATGAGAACATTTTTTAGATTCCAAGTTTAATATAAAGATTTCTAGTCTCATCTTGAACCAAAGAACATCAATGAAGGAATCAATTAATAGTGTAGTGTAATATTAATGGTAGAAGTTTTAAATTAATTTTATAGAAATAAATTTTGGTCGCTTATAGATATTCCCATAGACACCTTTAAAATTTAAACTGATTGGGATTTTATCAATAATATAAATGATTTAAGAAATATAAATTGAAATAAGGATAGATTTTCTTCACTAGATTATAGTCCGGATGAAGTAATTTACTGGGGAAAACATTTTCACATATTGAAGAAATATAATACATAAGAATTGTGCATTTTTTATACATCTCATCAATATCTCAATATTTATCCTATATATTGAAAAAGTGTATTAATAAATAGTTTTATAGTGGAAGATGTTCTTGTAGAGCACTACTTGTTTCCAATGTCCTCATATTTCTAATCATGTTTCTAAATTAACATCTCATTTATAAGTTTTGAAACATGATCCTATATATTTGAAAGAAGGGAACAACAATTTTCTAATTTAAAAAGAGATTTAAAAAAGAATAGTCAATCCTTCTCTTTTAATAAAATATATTTCATATGATGTATTACTATTAAAAATCAATATTTATTATATTACTTTGGGATCATTAAACATTAATCTTCCTACTAGTTATTCTAAAATAATAGAAATTTAATTTCAAATTTGTATAATGGGTGAACTAAAATTCCTTTCTAGATTTTATATTTTTTAAAAAAATTAATTTATTATTTTTCATCAATGAAAATATATAAAAGATCTATATAAAAATTTAAAACTAGATATCACTTAAATTAATGATACTGATATGAGTACCACCTATAAAATTTATCACGATAAAGCTAGAAATCTTGATGACCAAACAAGTTATATAGGAATGATTTCTTGTCTTCCCTATTTTTCTACTAGCTTAGGAGATAATATATTTACTATGTGTATGTATTCCCATTTTTAGGAAAATCCAAATGATTCAAACATACATATTATTAAATTAATTTTCAAATACTTCAATTATATATCTACTTTAGGTTTATTTTAACATAGGGGAATTTCAATTAGTTTATTATGTTATTATGATGTTTCTTTTAGTGGATCGATATTAGGTAGAAAATTAACCTCTAAAACATATCAGTTTTTAGGAATGTTAAATGATTTATTGGGTAGAAAAATAAAAATATGTTTTCATTATGTACAGTTGAAGAAGAATATATATATGTATGTATTTGATGTGTACAAAATTTTGAGTATGAAACACACTCTTCTATAATAAGGATATTAATTCCAACATTACCCCATATACAATGATAATAAATTATTATTTAACATATCCAAGAATTCAATTTGTAATTCAATAATAAATAATATTGATATAAGACATTATTTTTTGAATTATTGTTTTCAAAAGGGAGATGTAACTCTTTATTTTTTTTCACTGAACATAATCTTTATACTATATTTACTAAGAGTATAAATTCTAAGAGAATGTCTTATATATAGAATGAATTAGAAATGATTTTTTTTTGTTAATCCCAATATCCAATTTCATTCTATTGGTTTTCCACACATATTGTTTTTTATACTATTGGATTGTCATACAATTATTTTATCACTCTGTTGGTTTTTCATACAATTGGTTTGCGACACCATTGGTATTTCATATAAATAGTTTATCATACCAATGGTTTTTTATAACATTAGATTGTTCATAACATTTATTTTTCATGAAATTTTCTATTATACAATTGGTTGTTACACCCTTGATATTTCATGTGATCGATTTTATGCCATTACGATATTTTTTCTCTTTTTTGAAATTTTAAACCACTGATTTATATATGGATATATTATATTTCTATGAATCTTGATGAATCTTTTGTCTCAATATTGATTTTGATATAAATAATAATTTTTAATTAGAATTCAAAATACCATAAATTATATTACATCTTAAATATTTTTTTATACAAAATACATTGATCGTTATTTAATATTTGTGTATCTATCTCTCAAGACTATTGACATTAATTTTATCTCTCGTTGTTCATAACTTCAACAGACTCTTGACCATGTTTTCCAATATGTTCTGAATGCCAATAATGATCACCAATTAGTATCTTCTTTGTATCATTCTAAATCCTAAATTAAGTATAAGAATGTATCATGTGCTCCTACAATGGGATGCTCTAGTTAACCTCGGGCCTTCTAGTCGTGTTGAAATGATAGAAAAGGAAGTAGAATTGAAGTGTATAAAATAAATTAAGTCACTCGTAGATAAGGTTATTCGAATATATGTTTGTATGGAATGGTTTTCTCCAAATGGGTGACCATATTACCTAAATCTTGTATATATGTTCTATAAAAAAATATTCATGTTTATTAATATAATGATGATTGAATTAAAATCCCACTCAAAGGACATCTGATTTTTTTCATAATAAAAATGTGATACATGTTTTAATATACAACATGATGGTTTTTGTGATGAATATAGAGGAAGAATCAAAGAATCATGTGAAGGGTTCATTTATGAAAAATCACATTCTCTGTTAACAAAAGATTGTTCAACTAGAAGGAATACTGACAATAAGTTGGATGAAGAGTGTAGGTTGTAGTTTAAATTCATTCAGCAAAAGATTTTCCAAATGAAGTGTTACCTTTTAATAGTTAGATTTCCATATGTTTAACCCATATCTATTATGATATAAGGTCACATTATTAGTCTATATAGTTATATACCATAAAATATTTATGAGATTTTATAACATTCATCGAGATAATAATTATTGATATATCCTAATAATTTTTTTGTAATTTTATTTTTTAAAACCCTAGATCAGGGGGATGAATAGTTTTTGATTGACTGTTGTGGTTTTTTCATTATTAGTTACACATGTAGAAAAATGTAAATAATCTTGTACTCATTGATGATATAATTCATTGGATATTATGGTAACCTTTAAGATAAATAAAATCAAATTTATTTTTCAAAATGTACTAAATATGATGTTGATTCATGTTTGTAACCTGACTAAATAGTAATATACATTGATTATAATGAAAAATAGAGTATTGTTGAAGAGGAAAAGGAATGATCTATTGATGAATGGAGTTTCCCTGAACTTTGTCTCTAATCATATACCCACGCCTATGGATATCCTTGTCCACCTAAGAGATCTCAAAAAAGAGTTAATATTATTTAAGAGTGAAGAATAAGTTATTTAGTATTGTGGAGAAGAAAAATTTTTATGTTCAAGGTCAACTGATGTTGTTTATGATGAGGAGGAAGAGGATGAAGAATAAAATGACGATGGATATGATAATGTAAAGGGAAATGATTATGGATGTGAATCTGAAAACAATTAATATAGTGCCCAAATGATGTAGAAAGGTGTGAAAAAGCCTCCATAACATAAGGATGCATTTGGTTATGGGGAGAAACCCCTATATGGTTCCCTCCATAAATGTTAAATTATTTTGAGTTAGGGGAAGAATATACATTCATTAATATTGAGAATAATTTCACGTCAACGGTTTTATAGAATTGTCCATAACTATTAAATAACATTTCAAATATTAAAATACTTCCAAGTCTAAATTCTATATATATTTTCATAATCTAAATTTTTTTAAAATAAAACATGCAGTATTTTTCTTGATAAAAATTTTCATAACATTCATATTGACTTTTTTTCTTTTCATATCCATTCTTATACCCCATTTGAAACTATTTAAATGAAGGGATTTGAACAAAAATCATTGTAATGGGTAGAAAATCAGGAATGAAACCATTATACCATGACTCTATTAAACTCAAGTAAACATTTTTTCAAAATCATAATTTTCACCCCCAAAAAATTTTAATTTAGATTACCACATGAAATCATAATATTTTTATCAAACAAATTGAAATCATAAATCATGATGTTAACTTGTCACATCCATAACATTAAAACATTGTATCATTCATGAATATAATGAGAGTAATAATCATTGATACATTTGGAATACCTATTATGGTATATTTAAAATATAACATAGTAGAAACCCAACAGTTTAACTCCAACTCATTTCCAAATGAATTTGAGATCTATCATAGATTAACCACTATTAGTTTATAATAGAACCTCCAGGATTCATAAGAAATTCCATGAACCATAACATAATTATAAAACACAAAAATAGGATTAATGCAAAAATAACATTTCCACTTTGAAATCATATTTCAGATTTACAAGTCCCACATTAATAAAGAAAAACACTTTAACTAAAAATAAAATTAAAAAAATCAATGCATAAAAGTTCCATATTATTGATAAATTCCATTCATGGTGTATACGTAAATAATATTCCAAGTTGTTAAATTAATAAATAATTTTTTTAACACAATTAATACATTTAAAATTAATACTTTTAAATAAATGTTTCAAATAACACATTGAAATTTATTAAATAAATTAAAGTTTCAAAACATTGATTTCCATATAAATAAATCCATAAAAAAAATTTAAATCATGTAAATTAATGAGAATTACTTTAAAGAATAAATAGTAGAGAAATTTAAAATGATTTTTTAGTTAATGAGTCCCTTACCACTTAAGAAACTCCAGAATAAAAATCATTAAATAATTAAATTTAAACCTTACATTAAATACCATGAGAATATATTAATTCATAATATGAAATGTAAAAATGTATGTATATAAATCTTTTATGATAATAATGGATTTTAACATCATGATACACACAATTTAAAGGAGATTGATTTGACATCCATTACTATGAGTTTGACTCTTCTCATTCATTCTATATCATCTTGAATTAAAAAAATAATGTTAATTAATATTTCCATGAGAAAAATTTCATGTTTATTATGCACTATATATCACCTATTTATAATGTTATACTAATTAATTATGTATTTATGTTCACATAAGATGTTGTATAAATTTGCGGTCCTTGAGTTAAACATGACTTTGGAATTATGTCAAAAGTCCTAGTTGTTATAAGTTCATTATCTAAAGAATAATATTCATTAATTATTAAAAAAATATATATATCAATTATTCTTATTTATTCAATCACTAAATATGCATATGAAAAATTTAACAACATTACAATCATAGAAATGTGATGTTGTATATAAGCATAAGGTTTTATAGTTTTTTATCATCATTATAAAATGAAAGTAAGTATTATTTTATTATTATAAAATAATAATTAAACTATTTATTTCATTGTAATTAATCATATATACTTGTAAATATAATAAATTATATGTACTGAATTAAAATGAGTCACATCACTTCTTGGATGTGAATGTTTATAGGTACACATGAACAACATTATAATTTTTATAGACATGGAATGTAAATAATAATTTTCTATATTATTATAATATATTGATTAATATTTCATGAATATAATATAGGATCATTAATTATATTATCATAACCATTCATTTTATATGATTATGGAAATGAAATTAGATCAGTTCATAGGGGTGATAGTTCACATGATGGAACAAACGATTAATAACCTCCACATTTAATAAATGTGGAGATGGATTTAGGTGTTGATATTAACACAATTACATCTCAATATATTTAGGATAATTAGATATTATTTATTCAAGGATGAATATGTTTTTAATGATGTGGAAAAATAAATATAATCGATACACATAATTAAAACATTTTTTCCAGAGGTTTCTTCTTTTCATAACACCTATAACAATGGCGGAACAACTAAAAGATGTATTAAATAATTTGTAGAGGAAATATAAGAAGTTTTTTATGTTAGTTCATGGATGGAAAAAATAGGTTTTATATGTGTAAGGAATAAATAATAATAATTCCTTTTTAAATGAGAGGGTAGGGGAACATAAGGAATTACAAAAAAGCATTAAATTGGTAAAAATTAATTTTATAATCTAAATGGCTTCAGCTAGATTTATTAGTAATAATATATTACATTTGTTATAATGCCCTTAATCCCATTAAAATTAGTCTAGTTTTTAAAATCATTAAATCATAATATTATTTTGACAACTATTATTTTTCTCATTTTATAATGTTTTTCATAATTTGAAGGTTAAATAATTACCATTGCTTGACAAACAACTAATGAATAAGTAGTAAATGAAATTTAAAGAATTATATAAACTCTTTTTCCAAATGATGTTTTATTAATAGTTTTATAAAATTTAATAAATATTATGTATTTTGGAATATTATTTATTTCAATTTTGAAAGTATTCATTACATGAATTTTTAAAAATATTCATAAAAACGTGATTCCTTATAAATAACTTCATTAATCCATCAAATAAATTCCAAACAAAAAAATAATTAATTAATTAAATCGAATAATAAAAATTATATTTATTGAAATATTATTAAAATAATTTTTTGAATTTACCTTAAATAAATCAAATATGGAATCATTATTGTGTCATAAATATATATAATTATTAATTTTATATAAAAAATAAAATACTACCATGATGTAAGTAATATTTTTTGTTTACAAAGGACTATTTATTCTTTAATATATCACTTATATATCCCCATAATAAATTTTTTTAGTAATAAGGGACATGTTTATGACATCATTGTTTTTACATTAAATAAAAAGATATTAGTGTCATAATCCTAGACATTTGGATTAAAAAGTACACCATTTAGGGCCATGTAATTCCTTAGTCAACATTAACTAAAAAAATAATATTAAGGTAATTTTTATTGTAGATTTATATTACCATAATATTATTTTGACCATTAAATACCCTATTTATCTATAACTGTGGTAAAAAAAATACTAATGTCACTATTCCCAAAAAATATATTTTGATCTTATTTAACAACATTTATTATTAAAATTAAAACCATGAATTCCAGTTTTAATAAAATTCAATTCTTTGAAGTGGTTAAATATAGGTTGAAACAAATCCCATTGATTGATCATGAAAATAGATTTTTGAGAATAAACGTTCTAATGTTCATAGTGTTTTATATCCAATTTCATTGTGAAATTGCCTCAAATGACCTATATTGAATTGATTGACAAAAACATTATTTAATTATAAAATAAAACCAATTTAAATTATAATCTAATGTAAAAAATAAATAAAATTAAATGAATTTTTAAATTAAAATGCATTATTTAAGAATTTAATGAAACATTAAAATTTTATGAAAAATAATTACCAAAGTTTATATTGATGTCCCCCTAAAAAGTAAGATGTTTATTTTGTTAAATATTACATTTTAAATTGATAATAAATATATTTTTTTTAAATGCTTGTAAAAATTAGATTCATTAAAAATACAGATTGTTTTGTATAAGATTGAATTTTTAATTATATCATGTCTATGAAACATATAAGATGAATTTTAGAAATAATATTGAATATATAAAACATTAATATAATCCATCCTGAGTGATTGGATTATTTTATAAACCAAATTATTTGAATATAAATAGATTAAAAAATAAACATCATTCATATTAAATTTATTTTTATTTTCATATGAAATTAGCATGAAAAAAATTATTCATTATATAATCATGTGTAAACTATATTATCCTAATATAGATTATATCACTCAATACTGCCATTCTAATGGAATTGTTAAATTAATGAAATTTAAATAACAATATTTATTTGTTCATTTTAGGATCCATGTGGCATATCATTTATGTTGTAAAAAAAATATTCCCTATTAAAACTCAAGATGTTATAGTCTCCCCCACAATGGAAACATTATACTTATGATTCGAATTTTAGGTCTGTGAATATGTTATGACATTTCAACATACCTTAATTCAATCCCACATTAGAAAAAGGATTAATAAATCATTTAATTTAAAATAAATAAAGGATAATATGATGGTCCACTTAAGATAACACATACTAGAATTATATATAGTGAAAACATTGATATGAATGAAAAACTAACCAACATGTTCTGATGGAGTGTGAAATATAACATGATCAAGGGAGTTTTAAAAATTAATAAATCATATTTTTTTGTTTGGTAAAAACGTTATTTATTACTTGAGATGAAACACAAATAATAAGAATTATTGATTTAAGATAATTTCCATCATGTTATGGAATTCATTAAATTGTATAATAAATTACATAATGAAACATACTTACATGAGATATGCAGTTTCGTCATTTATTCATTTTCTACCATAAGATCATTTTTAGTTCCCCAAACGAGGACTATTTAGGTATATTTTTTCACACATGAATCAATTTATATTTAGTCACATAATCTATAAATGATGAACTACATATTTATCCTCTCTTTTGACATCAAAAAAAATTAGTACAAGATAATATAATTTTCCAAAAAGAAATGAGAAATATAAAAAACTACTATAATTTCCAAATTTCAAAAGTAATTCCCAAAGTTAAACATAGTTCATTTTTCAAATTACTATTCCTAAAATTCCTTAAAAAATTCTAAATATTATTGAAACCCAAAATTAAGATGGATTTAATCATTTAGTATTATATGATAAATTTTAAGATTTAACTCAAAATAATTAAACTAATTTCCAAGGCTCATATAATTTTTTTGTCCTAATAAACATAAAAATATGATAATGACTTCCATAAAAAGATAGCATACTTATATTTCCATAAATGATACTTTATTATAATAATTTAAACTTTATTCATCAATTAAAATCCCATTGTATTCTATTTACCAAAATCATAAAATTTTCCCAAAATGGTCAAGGTATTTCCAAAGTAACCTTTATAAGTTAATCCCCAAATCATTTTCCAATACCAAGGATATAGATTGTATTAAATATTTGCTACAAAATCAATTTATTATTATTCCATATACTAATTTTACTGGAATTAAATGATAATATTGCTTGGGAAAATCACATAGGTCAGTGGTTGGAGATAAATCTTTGTCACCCTTTGGTTGTAGTACTGATAAATATATCCTTTCCTGACATGATGGGTTGTCACCCTTCCTAAAGATTATGATTTTTCAAAACATAATTAATTATTTAAAAAAATTCTAAAATAAGATAAAATAATAAAAATTAACCATAACATATGTTAACATCTTTTTTTATCTCAGGCCTTCCATTTTTCAGCCCAAAATGTAATATCCCATAATTATTTGAAAATAAATGATCATATAAACCCTATGATTATCCATCCCTTTATAAATATGTCCACATAATAAAAATATAATTCACTCATGAATAATCTTTTCACATAAACAACTTCAGGGTTACGCATTTTAGAAAAAAAATACTTCTAATGCAATCTCATCATAATTATGAGTTATTACATTAAAATATTAAATCATCATAAAATATACTATAACACTTGAATCCATTATAAGTATACTTCATAGTTATTCAACATTCTTCCTAATCATTTAACTATTCCTTTCCATCATATTCCTAAATATTCTTTTCCTATAAAAACAAGAATCATGTCTTATGAATCAATAATTTCAAAACATGAAATAAGAAATAATCCATACCTTTCATAGGCCATATTCAGTTTCCCCATATTCAATTTGAAAAAATTAGGTATTTCTAAACAAATATTTATATGGTCCTCCTTATACCACTACTGAACATTATTCATTCGATATATATTTTATCAATGGAAGTACTCACCACATTTAAAATATATAATTTATTACTAAGAAATATCATCATTCTCTTTCCTAGAGTAAAATGAATTATTCCTTATTCCTTTGAAGGTTATTACTTTATTGTAATGGCCCAGGTTTTTGGGGACCATTACTTTCTGAAAATATCGTGTTGGGTTTTTGGGTCTGGGAATCTCGGTGAAGTTTGGCGTAACGGTAGGCCTACCTGAGATGTGATGGCTTACGCCTTCTAGGAATCAATTCCGTTGGTGGACGTTGTCTGTGCACTAATGAACCCCTCATTGTGTGTTAAATGGCTTGTTTTATAATTGTAAACTCCTACTGTGAAAAATAATTGGTTAATCACGAATACCCTGTTGAATGAATTGAAAGCTCCAGGATCAACCCTTCTGTGACAACTCCCAGTTAAAACACACATAATTGAAATCATGGAGTGTGTTAAGTCTTATAAATCTGAAAGTATAGTCATGGCCCTGCTTAGTGTTAATGGTAGTGGTTTGGTTGTTTTCTTTTACGGGCCGATTACTAGTGGTGTGGGAGGGGATGAGATCCCATGTTTTTATGCTCTCAGTGGTTGTGAAAATTTGAATGAGATTCCCTGTTGTTGCAGATTCGGTGGATGTGAGATTTTATGACCAGGTGGTTACCTTGTCTACATCACGAATTGGGGTGGGATCCTCTATTCTTGAGAATCCCTTTTTTCTCCAGATATTGGGAATGGGGCTATAAAATAGGGTTCTCTATAGTTGATGTGGCTTCATGAGAGAACCACGGTGGGTATTATGGTTGATGCTTGACTATTTAATTTCTTGGACTCTTGCCTATGATTACAAGTTGCCCAAGTAGGTGCATAACATAATTAAATATAACTACTGAACATAAAAAAACAAGGATGGGATATATAGGTCTTGGTTTTGTGTGAGTTGTGACTTGGACATTGCGTTGTTTGTGCTCTTAGGAGGGCTGAAGAAAAACATAATCTTAAGTGAGTTCTTGTTACCTATATATATTTGTATTTTTGTGTTTCTTATTCGCGCCCCACCCAAGTTGAGCACTTAGTGCTGAACACCACCATTTCACGGGGGAGGGTGTTTTTCCCAACACTATTATTAGTGGCTGGTAATTAGCTCCTTTTTTTCTCCCTTTTTCAGATAGCCCAATTATCTTCGGGCAGGATGTGATGGCCTGAAGTCCATTATTAGACCAAGAACAATCGGGCGGGATAGTGTGGTGGTTGGCCAGGTGTGTGCACAGGTGGTTTCCCTTGTATCTTCGGGATGAGGCCCATGTGTCTTCGGGCGTGGTAGTGGATCTACTAGCCCAGGTGGCATCGGGCGTGGTGGTGGTTGTTCTAGTCTAGGTGTTTGAAGGTGTGGATATGTGTGACAGTTGTGGACCAGGTATTTGCGGGTGGGATTCGGTAGTGGGACTGTGTGTGTTTGTGGCCCAGGTGTGTGCGGGCGGGTGTGGCAGTGAGACTGCAGTGGAAATGGCGGAATTGGTTGGATGCATAGGATGTCTCAATAACTTGTGGGAAATTGGCGTGGGGTACACAAACATCGATGTGTTCTTATTATATATATTACCTGACTTGCATTATTTGGGGAGTGTTCCTTGGTGAGGCTTGGGTGGATAAATTACCTTGATAGGAGTTTGGTTTATTCCTTTTCTCACGGGACTTTAGTACGTTTCCCCCAATTGAGCACGAGAGTCTTTGGTTTTCCCTACTGAGTGTACATGTATGCTCACCCTACGTATATGAAATTCCTTTTAGGTTTCCAGGAGGACTTCGGGGATCGTGCAGGACCATACTACCTCGGACCTTTGGGGAAGTTGCAGTTGCTATTTTTCTTCCTTTGGTACTAACCTTTGTAGTCTCTTTTGTACTTTGTGGATTTTACTTTTGAAAGATGCATGTGGGAATGGATTACGTTTGACTTTACTTTTCTTTTAGTTTTGTCATTGTTGGGTTCCATCATCTTATCACCCATTCCATTAAAATAGAAAAAGGGTAATACCTTCCATTTTGTGTATGATTCTATACCCTTGGTTCTAGACACCACTTTGGGACCTATTGAAGGCCGGTTTCGGGGGTCATTATCTCTCCTTCAACTTAAAGAAGGAAGGGATTGGTAGTCTGTTGGCCCTTCCCTTCTTTTGGTGAAGGCGGGTCATGACAGAATGGAATCAGAGGGGATGGTTGAGAGATTGGATGGAGTCTCGTGTTAGGAATAGTATGGATTACATGGGATGGTAGGTAAATAGTGATGGGTGACTTCGGTGCATGAATTAGGCCAGGGAACACCATCCTGGACACCGGATGTTAGGGCCCCCGTGATCTGACATAACTACTAGTGACCTACAGAAAGGCCATGTGATCACGATGATTGCAGGGTAGTGACCCTAGGAAAGGTACATGAATCATAATTACTTGTGTTCTCACGTTTCGGGGGTGTTTTGGGGATTAAGAATAAACAAAAAGTTTAAGAAGTTTTAAAAAAATATTCTGCACTACTTGGGCATAGGCATTCCTTGTCTACCTTGCAGTTATGGAACCTGGAAGGAATCCATGTGTGGTACAAGAGATCGAGGCCCCACAGAATACCTTGGATGATCGGCATAGAGATGACCAAGAATAAGAGGAATAACAGTGGCAGAGGACTCTTCAAGACTTCCAGCAATAGACCCTCGAGATGTATGAGGGCAAAACTTCTGACATGAAGACAGAGAGCTGGATAGAGGAGCTGGTGATAGCCTTCGGCTTGATCTGGTCTCTGACTGAGTACAGGGTCTATTTGTCCGTCATCCAGATGTGGGGAGTGGCACGTCAGTGGTGGACGCTTTACCTGTGGGAGAGGAGAGAGGCCGAGGTTGCGTGGGTTGATTTCGAGAGGGAGTTCCTTGTGTAATTCTACTCCTCGACGATGAAGGAGGAAAATAGGCAGGAGATACTCTCCCTCTAATAGGGTAGTATGTCCGTGAGGGAGCTAGGGATCAAGTTCAAGGACCTCCTATGTTTTGCTCTGAACCACTTTCCCAAATAGGAGTCTTAGGAAAGACACTTGGAGGAGGCTTTCCGACCCTTCCTCAAGTATGTTGTTACCCCTTTACCCTTCCGACATACTTGGAGGTCCAGAAAAAGGCCAATGTGGTAGAAAGGATGAATGCTCTACGAGGAGTGTCACGGGAGAGGATCCAGCTGGGGCTATCGATGGGGAAGGCCATCAGCACCAGGCTTCCAGCGTCAGGACCCTCCCGGTTCCGACCTGTATGGAGTAGGCCACAACAGTTTCAGTTTTGATCCCCTAGTCCTCGCCCTTTTCCTTCGGGCCTAGGACCACGGTGCTTCGTCTGTGGGAGTTGTGGACATCTCCAGAGTCAGTGCCCGAACCAGGTACAGTACGGCGGTGGCGGACAGACCCACCACCTGCCCCAGCATCAGCTTCTAGCTAGGCCTTTCCAGCAGCAGTAGCAGGGACAACGAGCTCCCGCTCCTTCGAGGGTAGACGTAGGAGGTGGAGGTCGACCATAGGGCGCTCCACAGGGACCTAGACCGGGTTCTGGTCGGGGAGGAGGCCGATAGTCGAGGGGAAGAGGAGCTGGGTTTGGACAGTTACACGCCGCAAAGGCAACAGTTCCAACAGGGCTGAATGTTGTTCGAGGTACGATTTGTTTGTTTAGTACCCTTGCTTATTCCTTGTTCGATACAGGAGATTCGCACTCCTTTGTTGCACCCAGTCAATCCCATGTCGTGGGTCTAGATACCGAGAGACACCCAATGCCTCTGGTGTTGAGAACACTAGTCGAGGGTCAGACCGACATGTTGTTTGTTTGTCAGGGATGCAGACTGATTATAGGGCCACATGAGTCAGTTAGGGAACATCTTCTATTGCAGATATAACCATACGATGTCATCCTAGGCATCAACTAGTTATTCTCTATGTGTGTCATCATCGACTGCTTCAAAATAAATGTCGTGTTCTAAGACTTGGGCGTCCAGCGTGTTGTTTTCAGGAGTGAGGGGATCAGTCATAAGGGAAACATGCGAGATGAACCCCTCCACTCCTTTTTAGCTGAGCTGTCAGTAGGGTCAGTAGATTTTGAAATGGTGGAAGAGCCATAGATCATCTGTGGGTTTATGGATGTCTTCCCTGAGGAGGTGATGACTCTACACCCTCAACGTGATATCGATTTCGGGATAGACCTGCAGCCCGGTGCTCATCCTATCTCGATGGCCCCTTATCGGATGGCACCATCAGTGTTACAGGATTTGCGGATCCAAATTGACGATCTGATGAAGAGTGGATATGTTCGGCCGAGTGCGTCAGCTTGGGGTGATCCATTATTATTCGCAAAGAAGGTAGATGGTGGTCTAAGGTTGTTCATACACTACAGGAGGCTAAATCCAGTGAAGATCAAGAATCGCAACCCTCTTACCAGGATAGACGATCTTTTCGACAAGATGAAAGGGGTAGGATGGTTCTCAATGATCGACCTACGGTCTGGGTATCACCAGCTGAGAGTGAAGGAGGGAGAAATCCCTCAGACATCGTTCAGATGCATATATGGTCAATTTTGGTTCGTAGTTATGCCCTTCAGCGTTACAAACTCCCCAACTATGTTCATGGGGCTTATGAACTCCATCTTCTGGGCATACTTGGATCAGTTCGTGGTTGTGTTCATCGACGACATCCTGATCTACTCGAGATCAGAGGAGGACCATGTAGAGCACCTGAGGACGGTCTTGGAAATTCTCCGACAACACCATCTCTATCGTAAGTTTTCAAAATGAAAGTTCTGGACATGAGAAGCGCACTTCCTCAGGCATGTGGTGTCTGAGTAGGGAGTAGCAGTGCAACCGTCAAAGGTTGAGGTTGTTGTTTCTTGGGAAGAACCCAAGAATGTGGAAGAGGTCCACAGTTTCCTTGGGCTGGAGGGTTAATATCGGAGGTTCATACCCAAAATTTCCATAGTAGCAGCCCCTTTGACATCCCTGACCAAGAATGACCAGGCCTTCGTGTAGAGTGAGCAGTGTGAGTAAGCCTTCAGCTATCTGAAGGAGATGTTTTTTAGTTCCCCAGGGCTGAGATTACCAGAAGAAGGGGCAACCTATGAGGTGTTTTGTGATTCTTCAGGATAGGGCCTGGGATGTGTGTTGATGTAGTGACAAGGGCTGATCTCTTATGGGTCCAGGAAGCTACACCCTCATGAGTGTAATTACGCCATCCACGACCTAGATCTTAAAACGGTCGTTTTTGCGCTAAAGTTATGGCGGCACTACCTCATCGGGGAATGAATTTTTTTTTTCACAGATCACCAAATCTTAAGGTATATCTTCTCCTAGTGGGACCTAAACATGCAACAATAGAGATGGGTGGAGTTCCTCCCGAATTATGACTTCGAGATCTCTTATACTGAGGGCAAGGGAAATGTAGTGGCCGTCGCCTTGAGCAGGAGGACACAAAAGGATGCGGTTCGAGAGTCAGCAGATGCCTGGAAGGCGATGGAGGAGTTGGCTACCTTACACTTGGATGCAAAGATGGATAGTGGTAGAGGCTGCCAATATTAGATTATAGTGCAGTAATCTCTTTTTTAGAAAGTGAAGGATTTTCATTGGGGAGACCCTGATTGCGAAGTGATGCGCGACCGAGTTGACCAGGGAAATGCTCCAGAAGGATGGACAGAGGATGGTCAGAACCAGATGTTTTTCCAGAGATGGTTGTTTGTTCTGGGGGCGATGTCTGGAAAGGTTCACTGTGAGTTCTACAACTCAGCCCTGGTGATACACACAAGAGTTTCCAAGATGTACCAAGGACTGAAGAGGCAGTTTTGGTGTTCCAGAGGTAAGCGAGCGGTGGCAGAGTTTGTGGCAAAGTGCTTAGTGGGTTAGTAAGTGAAGGCTGAACACCAAGTTCCAGGTGGCCTACTACTGCCACTAGAAGTCCACAAGTAGAAGTGGGATGTCATATCAATGTATTTCATCATGGGACTACCTAAGGTCCAAGGGGGACATGACGCCATCTGGGTGGTGGGGGACAAGTTGATGAAATCGGCCCACTTCCTGGTGATCAGGGAGTCGAGTGAAGTGGATGTTTTGGCGCGAAAGTATATGGATGAGCTGGTGTAATTTAATGGAGGTCCGAGTTCTATACTCTCGGATATGGATGCACGTTTTACCACATGAGTCTGGATGGTTTTGCAGTATGCTATTGGCACCCAGCTATGTCTTAGTACTACTTTCCATCCCCATACAGATGGACAGACAGAGCGCAACATCCAGACCATGGAGGATATGTTGTGGGCATGTGTTCTAGACTCAGGGGGATCATGGGTGTGATACTTTCCTTAGGTAGTGTTTGCCTAAAATAATAGCTACCACTCTACCATCGGTATGGCCCCATTTGAGGATTTGTATGGGAGGCCATGCAATTCACCTGTGTGTTGGACCGAAGTAGGAGAGGCCGACATCCATGGCCCGGAAGTGGTGCAGAGCACGACATAGAATGTTCAGCTCATATGGGAATGGAAGTAGGTGGCCCAGTACCGACAAAAGTCATTTGCTGATACCAGGAGGAGGCCTTTGGAGTTTGAGGTTGGAGACCACATTTTCTTGAAGGTCTCCCCTCGGCGTGGGCATCAGAGGTTCGACAAGGGGGGTAAGCTTTCTCCCAGGTTCATCGGACACTTCGAAGTGTTGTGGCGGGTCAGCGAAGTGGATTATCGGCTAGCGTTACCACCGTCGATACTAAGGATACATGATGTCTTCCATGTGTCCCATCTCCATCGGTATCTGCACCATGATTCACATGTCCTCGATTTTGGTGAGCTAGACATCGAGGACGATGTGGCTTTTGTGGAGAGGCCAGTGATGATCGAAGATCGCAAGGAGAAGGTGCTTCATGGGCGAACCATTCCCTTGGTTCGTGTGTAGTGGAGACATGGTGGGCTTGATGATAGTACGTGGGAGAGGGAAGCACATATGTGTACCTAGTACCTAGAGTTGTTTTGAGTTTTATTCCCTATTGTACCTTTTGTGGGGGAACGTTTTTTATGGCCATGAAATGTACTGGTTTTCTTTCCTCTAAATGTGTGTGAAAAGACCGGGCTATGTGGCAGGAGAGAACCCGACCCCTAATCAAGACACATTAGGGTGGATTCGATTAAACACGTACAAGCGAGTCAGTGCGGCCCATAGAAGATAATATCTTGACATGGGGGAGGAGACTCCCCAACCCACATGCCTGGGCAGTTTGTCATGGTATGTTGCAAGTGTTTTTAGTTAGCATGGGTTCACTCCTAAGAGGTATCTTTTGAGGTGGTTGTTCGGACCCTCTATATCCTTCTGGTTGGTTTGATTCTCGAGGAAGAGAATCGCTTAAGTGGTATATAATGTATTGGCCTAGGTTTTTGGGGTCCATTACTTTGTAAAAATCTCATGATGGGTTTTTTGGTCTGGGAATCTCAGTGAAGTTTGGTGTAACGGTGGGCCTACCGGTCGTCTTAGCCAACCGGTAGCAGGCCTACCGGTAGCTCGGTCTACCGGTAGCTGCAGCCTACCGATAGCTAGGACTACCAGTAGCCTTAACCTACTGGTAGCCGGCCTACCGGTAGCTGAAGCCTACCGGTAGCTTGGTATACAGGTCGCTGAAGCCTACCGATAGCTAGCTCTACCAGTATATAAAGCCTACCGGTAGGTAGGTCTACGGGTAGATGAAGCCTACTGGTAGCTCGGTCTACCTGTAGCTGAAGCTTACTAGTAGCTCGGTCTACCGGTATCTGAAGTCTACCAGAAGCTCGGTCTACCAATAGATGAATTCTACCAGTAGCTCCGTCTACTGATAGCTAGAGACTACCAGTATCTCATCCTACCAGTGGCTGCTGCCTATCGATAACTCGGCCTACTATTGGCTGCAGCCTACAGGTAGTTCGTTCTACCGGTGGCTACAGCCCACCAGTAGCTCGGTCTACCGGTTGCTGCAACCTATCGGTAGGCCAAGATACTGGTGGCTCTGGCCTACCCCCGTAGGTTCTTTCCAGTGGTGCTCCTTACGCAATTAGGGTTTACACCCGATTTTGACCCCTCGTTTTAAAAGCCCGGTGAGCCCTAATGACTTAATTAAATATTAATGAAATAACATGGTGTGTGCATTGGTTTAAAACACCCGACACCTTTAATGACATGTGGGACTGTGTGGTCAACCCTATACCCCCGCTCACGCGGTTTCACATTCTTATCTCAATCATCCAAAACCCTTATAACTCAAGGGTTCACCTGGGTTTCTTCTATTCTCTATCATCTTCTATCGTCTAGACGAGCCGATTTTTGTGCATCAGGCGAGCCGCATAGTTATGCATAATGTTCCGCACCTGGGCTAAGCGTCGATCAATGATCATCAAGTTGGGAATTTCTATTTCGCCTCTCTCTTTTGTGTATCATACTGGTTGGGCATGCTTTTGTATCTGTAGAATTGTTCAAACCAAACCTAATTAAAGATAATGAATGGATTCTATAAATAATGAAGGGGGGATATTATAGTTGATGTTGTTTATATTATGATCATCTTTCTAAGTTGTGCTGGCTTACGCCTTCTGAAAATCGAGGCTGTTGTTGGTCATTGTTTTTGCACTAATGAACCCCTGTGGTGATTTAAATTTCTTGTTTTGTAATTGTAAACTCCTACTGAGAAAAGTAATTGGTTAAAAACATATACCAGACTGAATGAATTGAAAGCACCAGTATCAACCCTTCTGTGATAACTCCTGGTTAAAACACATGGAATTGAAATCATGGTGTGTGTTATGTCTTATAAAACTGAAGGTACATGCATGACCTTTATTTGTGTTGGTTGTAGTGGATTGGTTGTTTTCTTTTACGGGCCGGTTGTTGGTGGTGTGGGAGGGGATGAGATCCCCTGTTTTTATGCTCTCTGTGGTTGTGAAATTGGGAATGGGATTCCCTGTTGTGGCAGATTTGGTGGTTGTGAGTTATTATGACCGGGCAGTTACCTTGTTTACATCACGAATTGGGGTGGGTCCTCTATTGTTGAGAATCTCTTTTTGCTCAGGATATTGGGAATGGGGCTGTAACATAGGGTTCTATTTAGTTTATGTGGCTTCATGAGAGAACCGGGCGTGGGTTCTATGTTTGATGCTTGACTTTTTACTTTCCTGGACTTGTGCCTATGATTACTAGTTTCCCATGTAGGTTCAGAACTTAATTAAATATTGCTACTGAACATAAATAAAACAAGCCTGGGATAAATGGGTCTTTGTTTGGCGTGAGTTGGGACATGGACGTACCGTTGTTTGTGCTCTTAGGAGGGCTGAAGAAAAACATAAACTTGGGTGAGTGCTTGTTACCTATATATATATTTTTAGTTTTGTGTTTCTTATTCGTGCCCCATCCAATTTGACCACTTAGTGCTGAACACCCCCATTCCACGAAGGAGGGAGATTTAACCAACACTATTATTAGTGGCTAGTTATTAGATCATTTTCTGCTACCTTTCCCGAATAGCCCAAGTATCTTCGGGCAGCCTGTGATGGCTTGAGGTCTATTATTAGCCCAAGAATCTTCAGGCGGGATATTGTGGTGGTTGTCCAGGTGTGTGCGGTAGGTGGATTCCCATGTGTCTTCGGGATGAGGCCCAGGTCTCATCGGGCATGGCGGTGGATCTTCTAGATGAGGTATCTTCGGGCATGGTGGTGGTTGTTTTGGGATTTGTTTTTGCAAGTGCGGTTACGTGTGATAGTTGTGGCCCATTTGTTTTCTGGTGGGATTCGGCAGTGGGACTGCGTGTGGTTGTGGCCCAGGTGAGTATGGGCGGGTGTGGCAGTGAGACTCCGGTGGAAATGGAGGAATTGGTTCGATGAGTAGGATGTCTCAATAACTAGTGGGAAAGTGGCATGGGGTACCCAAACATCGATGTGCTCTTATTATATATATTACTTGACTTTCTTTATTTGGGGAGTGTTCCTTGGTGAGGCTTGGGTTGATATCATACCTTGATTGGTGTTTGGATTAATACTTTTCTCATAGGACATTAGTAAGTTTCCCCCACTTGTGAAAGTGACTCTTTGGATTTCCCTACTGAGTGTACTTGTATGCTCACCCTATGTATATAAAACTACATTCAGGTTTCCTGGAGGAATTCAGGGATCACGCAGGACCATAATATCTCGGACCATTGGGGCAGTTGAAGTTGCTATTTTTCTTCCTTTGGAACATACCTTTGTAGTTTCTATTGTACTTTGTGGCTTTTACTTTTCAAATATGCATGTGGGAATGGTTTACTTTAGGAATTAAATTTCATTTAGTTTTTGTGTTTTTGGGTTCCATCATCTTCTCACCCAATCATATGAAATAGAAAAAGGGTAATTCCTACCATTTAGTGTGTGATTATATACCCTTGGTGCTAGTCACCACTCTGGGACCTATAGAAGGTTGGTTCTGGGGGTCATTATATCTCCTTCAACTTAAATAAGGAAGGGCATGGTAGTCTGCTGACCCTTCCCTCCTTTTGGTGAAGGATGGTCGTGACATTTATCACCGTAATTATCATATCTATAACATATTATAGTACCTTTAAACCATGTTCCTAGGGGTTTCATTCCACATCCAAGAAATCTATATCATTGAATATACTTACAAATATTATCATTATTAATTGAACATCCACATAAATTTGTTTTTCTCAAATATGAGTCAATAAAAACTCCACCAAGGTTCTCGTGGTTAATTCTGACTTCTAATAGTTTGTTTAGAATTACCACGGGTGCTCTCATTACAATTCGCATATAATTTAATTTCTAATTTTGAGAACCACCTCGTTATCAATCACAACCACGACTACTATGGTTTATATTAGATCCAACAATTTTCTAAAACCACGAAGATCAGTGTGAGTATATCAATAATATCATCATATACTATCTTATTGGGATAATAAACACTACGATATATATATTCATTTTATATCAAAATCATTAAATTTATCTAAAATTACTATGACACTTCCAAATATTCTAATCATTGTGGTTATATCCTACTTGTAAATTATTCATAAATAGTAGTCTACCCTTTAATGATATCCAAACCAACCTATGATACAATCTATAATGCCCCAACCTTAAATGGTATATAATCTTGAGTTCAGTCAATAATTTAAATTTATTCACATTAAGGGACATTTTATATTTATAATTTTATTGAATTAAGTGATAAATATTGCACAAGAGCTCAAATATTACAATGCTGAAATTTCTAAACACTATCCAATTTTGTTATCATGTAAAATGTTTTAATATTAAACAAGAATGATTTTTCATGATAAAAATCATCATAACATTTACCCTGAATTCTTACTTTTTCATACCCAAACATATACCATGTGAATAAATTTTTAATACATGGTATAATCTACAAAATCATAGTAAGGGGCATAAAAATAGGAATGAATCCATTAGTCAATGATTATTTTAAACTCATGAATCCATTTTCCGCAAATCATACTTTTCACCCATAAAACATAAATTGTTTAGATTACCTCCTTAAATAATAATATTCAATTATAACTCATCTAATAATAAATCACTAATGTATCATATGCAATATATATCATTATTTTAATGTAGCTTTGATGCCTACATAGGGAGTATCCTTCAGGGTTACATTTTGGAATAACCATCATTATTCATTTCTTAATTTTATTAGGTGAACCCCTACCATTTAACTCTATTTCATTACCCAATGAATTAGCGATACATCAATGGCTCACTCACCCATGATTTATAATGGAACCTCCTATATACTTAAATAATTCCAAAGACCCTAACATATTCATAACACATAAGACATGATGAATGGAAAAAATAACATTTCCACTTTCAAATAACATTTCATCCTTACATGTTTCACATTAATTAATGAGAAAACAATATTTTAAAATATAATGTTAAAAATGTAATAGAAAAAATAAATAAAAAAATTAATATGAAAGAAAAAATTGCATTCATGGAATACATGTAAAAATATTTTATGTTTTTAAATAATCTGCACTTTTTAAAACACAATTTTAAAAAATAAATAAAGTCATTTTGAATTAATGTAACCCATAAAACAATGAGAATTTTGAATATATGTAAAATTTTAAATCATTAATGTCTATATAAATAAATCATTAAAAATATTTTTAGAACATAAAAACTAATGGAAAATAGTATGAAGACCAAATATTTAAATAATTTGAAACAATGTTCAAGTTAAAGAGTCCCTTACCACTTGCAAAATACATGAATAAAAAAATTAATAAAGAATTAAATTTTCAAAAAAAATAACATATCAAGGAAATACATTAGTTATTTATATGATGTTTCAAAAGAGTTTTATATACACCTTATAAGATAATAAGGGTTTTATCATCATGACATGCCTAAATGAAAAAAGATTGAGTAGAAATCCATTAACATGGGTCTAACTCATTTCATATATTATTTATAATTATAAATAATAATCATATGTTAATTTAAACATTATTGAGAACTTATTTCATGTATATTAACCTATTTATATAACTTATTTATATTGACATAAAAATTTCAGATTTATTTTAGTTTGCGTCAGACATTCTTTCAATATTCTATTATTGAGATCCATATTACATTGGCATGATGTCAATAGTCCATGTGGTCATTGATTAATTTACCCAAGAATAATATTAATGAAATAATTATAATATTAATATATAAATAAGACACTTATAACCATTGAATAAATATGGATATGATAAATTGAATAACGTTACAATCAGGAAGACGATAATCTATTCATATGCATGTGTAATGTTTTCCATTTTTCATTGATCATTATGGATAAAAGGAAAGAATTATTTTAATTTTAATGAATAATTCGGAAAATTTTTATATCATATTAATTATGTAAATAAAATTAGTTATACTAGAAAACAGATGTAATTACTAAATGATCCTAATCTCTTCATGGAGGTTATAGTTCACACGTATGCACAAAGGTCATTATCATATTTAATTTCATAGATAGTATAATTGAAATTGATATATTTTTATATTATAATGATAAATTTTTAATGAATATCGCATATGAACATTAATTCCATCATCATAAAAAGTAATGAGATATGGTTTTTGAAAATTAATTCGAATGATTTGTGGATATGATAGTTCACACGTACACACAAACAATTAATTCCTTTTCCATTTAATGGATGTGTACATTGCTTTAGGTTATGATGTTATCATAATAAAATATTATAAATTTTTTATGTTTTCATAATAGTTTTATGGAATTTTTTATACTATCATTAATTTTTTTAAATGATAATTACTTTTGAATGATTAAAATATGTATGTCACACACTGATTTGAAAATATTTTTTAATGTTTTAATTATGTTTAACAAATATACAGATTATTCAAAAAACATGGAATGTTTTAATAAAATATACTACAAAAAAATTATCTTCTCACATTAATGTCTCTGTTATTTATTAATTTTTAGTTTATATGTTTACGGTTTTTTAAAAATAATTTTTTCTCATTTATGAGTGTTCATCTTTTAAAGATGAAATGTTTTTTCAAAGTGGAAATGTTATTTCTCTGTTAATATTTTTAATTTTTTTTGAGTATTATATTGTTCATGGATTTTTTTTACTTATACGGGTGGGTTTTTAAACTTTTTATCCTCTATAAATCACTCATTTAAAATGTTATTATAATTCATTAATTATTTATGTTCATGCTAGTTGTTTTTTCTAATATTCATTTCTTGAGGTCAAGATGAAATTCGTATGATGTAAATAGTCCATGTAGTAGTAACTACATCATCACTAAAATAACATTAAATACATAATAACTCATTTTGAATATAAATTATAATTTTAAATCCCATAATTTAAAATGGATATGAAAAATTAAATAACATTACAATCATGGAGAGACGTAGCTGTATGTAGGCAGGAGTAACGTTTTCCATTTTTCGTTGATCCTTAAGGAAAGTTAATAATTATTATATTATCATTCCATTATAATAATAAAATAATTAATATAAAAATAATTATTTAAATATAAATATATAAATAACAAAAGTGATGTAATGGATAAAAATAAGTCATGTCACTTCATAAAGGGGATAGTTCACACGTACGCATGAACGACCTTATCATTTTTATACCCATGGATAGTAAAACTATAATTGATATATTATTATCATATAATGATCAATATTTCATGAATATAACATATGAACTATTATTCCATTATTATATCCTATCACGAGTTATGTTTATGTGAAAATAATTAGACGGGTTTGTGGAAGTGAGAGTTCACACTTACACTTTATCAATTAATTCTATTCCCATTTAATAGAAGTGGAGATATATTTAGGTGACGATATTAACGTAATATCATATCAGTATAATGAGGATAATATAGATATTATTTAATCCTAGAAAATAATGATTTCAATGATGTGGAAGAAAATATTAAATATAAATACTTATATAAAAACATTTCATTTTATTCTGATGTCAATTTTTTGACAATTCACAACCTCCCAATAAGGTGTTCTGCCTAAAATAAAGATTCTATAATGTGGTGAGATGAAATATGAAGTTTTTTCTTTCTATAATGTCTAATCAAAATGGGTTTAAAGAATATGGAATGAATAATATTTATTCATTTTTACTAAATATGGGATGTGTATGATTGGAATTATAAAATTATTGAATTAATATGAATTACATTATAAATCAATATGTTACCAATAAAATTTATTTCTAAGATACGATGACATTAGGAAAAATTCACATCATCCAATTAAAATAAGAAATTTTTTGAATATTTTTTAATCCACAACCCTTTGTTTTATGTCATTTTAAATAATATAATTTTATCATGTAATATAAAAATTAATGGTTAATATAATTAATAAAAAAAGCACCAAAAACTAATGAATAATCCATTATTGAAAATTTTAGATATATCAGTTTTTTGGCCTAATCATGAATTTTTATAAATTTTATAACATTTATTAACATATGTTGAATTTTAAAATATGAATAATGTCAATTTTAACACTATTAATTACATGAATTATTTAAATAAATTAAGGAAAACATGATCATTTAAAACTAACTACATTAATTCATTTATAAAAATTCAACCTATTCCAAAAACATCATTTCTGGTAGAAAATTTTGGAAATTTAAATATATATAATTATTATTAATATCATTTATTTAATTCTTCCATTAATAAATCTATTACAACATTATTACTGTGTTATAATTAAGTTTAAATATTAATTTAAAAAAAATTATAAACAAGTTTGTTTGATGAACGTAATGTTTATAAATTTATATGGACAATTTATAGTATAATATTTCAATTTTATTACCCCATATTAAATAATGATTAGAAATAAGAGACATGTTTATGTCATCATTGTTTTTACATTAAATAAAACATTATTAGATTAATAATCACACCCATATGGATTCCGAAGGCCATGATTTCAGACCATGTAGTGTATTTATTAACAGTAAATAATCCAATATAATTAGGAAAAGTGTTAGGGAAGTTTTATATTAATATAATATTATTTTTACCTTTAATTACTATATTTATCATTAAACATAGTAAACAAAATTGTAGAGTTATAATTCAAAAATTTAATTTTTATCCTATTGAAATATATTTTTAATACATATTAAAACCATGTTATTATGTTTTTAATAATTAAATACGCTATGTTGTTAAATTAGTTTTAACAAAAATCCCATTAACGGATCGAGAAAACTGTTTTTTGATGCAAAATATTTAATAGTTCAATATTTTTTTTATATCCAATTTCAATGTGTAATTAAATCCAATGACCTAAAACATATTTATTGAAAAAATAGTACATAATTATACATTAAAACTAAATAAAATTATAATCTATCTATATAAGTAAATTAGATTAAAAATAAATTTTGAATTAAACTATAATATTTTCAAAATTCATTAAAAAATGAATCTTATCAAAGAAATAAAAATTATTTAACCAAAGTAAATTTTTATGTCCCACCTAAAATAATATTTTTATTTTGTCATATAGAACTTATATAAGTGAAAAAATTGATTTCAAATTGGTTCACCATCAAACAGTTGAAAACATTCCCTTATTAGAAAATACACCTTTTAAGAAAAAAAATTAATTTCTTATTATATCATGGAAAAAATATATATAAGATTACATTTTATCATCACATAATGTTTATATATTATTTATAAAATTAAAAAATAGGATTTGACTATTTTATAAAAACAATTATTCACATTTAAATATTTTTCATATAAACACATACATTATATTCAATTTCTTTTAATTTTAATTTCAAATTATTTTTTTAACCAACGATCCATTATATAAAAATGTGTAAACCGTATTTTCATATTTTTACAAATAGAATTCATTCCCACATTTCAAAAAACTTGATCGAAATGGAAAATTTTAAATTAAAATATTTAATTGTTTATTTTAAGCTTTATTTGGTGTATAATATACGTTATCGAACAAAATGTTTTTGCCTTAAAAAATATGATAATACATTAACCATCTATGGAGATCATTGATGAACCAATAAAAATTGATGATATTTAATATAGTTCTTTTTCCACTGGTCATGATGCTTTAGATTATTCAACAACTAAATAAATGAGAGTAATATCTTCTATTTAATATCATTCTTTTAAGTAAGAGAAAAAGGAGATAATTGAAGAAGACTTTGAGAATGAACAATTGGGTAATGTTTAAAAGTCCCATTTTGTAGAAAACTTTATCAGTGATTCCCCTAAAATTCATGTCCAAATGGATGTAGAGATACATGATTCTTCAACAACTGATACAGAGTTTGAAGTTAAGCCTGCCATTGTTGAACACACAGTTGCTGCTCAAATTTCAGATTGTCAGATGAATTAAAAAGATTGAGTAATTTCTACTAGTGTGGTACCTATTCAATTTTTTCTATTTTTATAATATGGTTGGACCTTATTGAAGATGAGCATGTATTATTCTCTTATGTTACATGAATCCACCCAAATGTGATAACCCTTTAGTTAGTATAGAAGGTGATCCTAATATATCCTTGATAGCCTAGGAAAATCATAAATATCTTCATGTAATGTTTAATTTTGTGTGGCCTCATATACCTGAACATTTTTCAGCTGCTCATTTTATTCCAATGTATAACATCACAAAGTCTAAATTGAATGTTTTTTGTGACAATATGATGGTTTCATTTCACAATTCTATAAGAAATAAAGCACCACTTTTGAAAAATCTCAATGAAATAGATTCTAGGTATTTATTTGAGTCGGTTATTGAAAATATGAATCCTGAAATGGTACATCAGGTATATGAGGTGTAAATTCAAAATAAACGGATTGAAAATGATAGGGAAACTATCAAATATATTGTTGAGGAAATTAACTATTATTTTATAGCTTCTTTGGATGAAATTTGTATCATTATTGGGGATAATTCCTCATATTCCTCTAAGGTTTTTGTTCCTCATATATTAGTTTATATTGATCAGTAAAAGACTATTATACATGAATAACATAGAGATTCTTCTTCCAGTGAACTATGTTGTGTAACCCATCAACCCAAAGAGACATTGATTTTAATTTGGAATAATTTTAAACATGTTTTATAAGTGATTTCAACCCCCTCTCATGATAAAAAAACTTTTTGAGAAACATTTAGTAATGCCATTCAGAATAATCTCCCACATAATTGTACCACGCATACTACAGATTCCAATTTGAATTAATTGGATGATATTCTATGAATTCCTCATGTTACTCCACCATTCACAGAGAATATCAGACAATATCAGTATATGAACCAAATCAAGAATCTTTTTATTGACGTATATGGATATTTCTTGATTGCAATGGAATGTGGGGGCCAAATGATCATGGATTTTAGAAATCTCATGAAGTTGTTTATTTGTGTTTATAGGTATGTAGTGTCTTCCAAGGAAACTATTAATATTAAATAATACAACTTATTTGGAACTCAAAACTATAGTTCCATATGACCCTTAATCACATATGCTTTCTCATTTTCAAAAATGATACGTGTCTACTTCTCAATAAATGAGACCCCAAATACCAATTGTTATATTTCAAGACCATCATCAATCGATATCCGTACTCTCCTCTGGTATACCTTATATTCTCTCTCATGTTGATCCTTCTACCTTGAATAAGTTGCATGGGAAATCCAATTATTAAATAAAATACCCAATTTACCCCACTTCCAAACCATAAAATTTATATTTTTTTGGATTATACTAGGACGTCATTGATGGGATCTTTTTTGTAATAATTCATCCTCAAAATTTTTAATGAATATATTATATTTAATTAAGTCTCATTAATGTTGAATATCTTTCAAATATATATTTTTTATTCTTCTTATATATCGTGATATTGAACAATATTTTTACAATCCCAAAAGTGGTATAATATTTATGTCATTTGTGATTAGGATAATTCTTACAGCATAAATGTTTTTATTTTAGGAATTAATATTTTTATGCTTATCTAAATCATCATATTATTGAAACTATATGTTTTAAATATTTATATCTTTGAAAAATGTTTTTATCTTTGATACATCATATTTTTTTTGATATGATATACACATAATATGAATGATATGTATTTATTTATATTTATATTCTACCATGGATATCATGTTTAAATTTGTGAAATACCATTGATGAGTTTTTTATATTTATAATATTATTTTTTTAACATTATTTGTGATCATCAAAAAGGGGAATATTATCGACCTCATACTTATAATGATAGCAGAATCATGTTTTTAATAATATTATTGAATTTCATAATTACCTGTAAGTAATATATATTATTAGAATATGTGATAAATTTGTTTATGTATGAGACAATGTTGAGTCAGAAACTATTGTCCATTTCCCACTGCAAGCATAAAAATATATATTTATAGGATTCTATAAGGACATCACACCATCATATCCTCATACAACTAGATCAAAAAAAATTCCAATGTATTATTAACCATTAATCAACTCCCCCTAGTGATTTCATGATGACATAACACAAATATGTCTTAGTATGATATATCCCTATATAAGACACCTTCAATGTCACTCATCTAGACATATACCGCAAAAATGATAATTATCTCTATGTTTGAGACACCAAAACACTATACACTATTAGATGAGACATCACCATCATACTAAAAATATGGCTATTTCTAAGATATTTCTAGAGCTTCACACATCATGATCTTTATAATTCTAGAACATGACACCTCAAGAGCTTGTTACCAATAGAACATCATGCCAGTAGATATTTTGACACTATAACATTTTGTACAACGTAATTTATTGTAAATTGAATTACACTAACAGATTCATTATTAAAATTTCATTATATTTTCTATTTTAAATATTATACCTTATATGTCTGATGGAAAGCATGTAAAAATGTATAGTATGAGGTAGCAGTTAATTTAGATGTTCCTTCTCTTGTAAATATAAGAATAGGCACACTCCATAATGATTGAAGTAGTGAAAATATGATACAGTACATATTATAAAAAGGGGATATAGTTGAATAACAAAAATAATGAAAATAAAAAAATCTCTAACTACATGAAATCATATAGAGATGAAAATGATAAACTAAAAAATCCAATGAATCATCATATCTAGTCATATTCTCCATTCAAATAAAAGGAGTTGTGACAGGAAATTTACTAGAAGATTTCTAAAGAATCTGACTCGAGCCATGATGTTGATTCAACTCAAGTGTCAAAATATGTATCGAATCAAACTGGGAACTTGAAAACTCTATACTCCTAGATTTCTATTTTTTTTAGTTTTTTCTTTCCTTTATTGTATATTGTGTGACTACTCTTCTGGACCACACACACAATGTAACTTTCACTAGAGTAGAATATACATGATATATTCTCAAATCTCTTTTATAGTTTTTTAGTCCAATAAATAAGAGTGGTAGAGGTCCATATGTTTCATGTTTCATTTTACTCCCACATATAACTATAAAAGATGTTGTGTGAGACCTAATAGTTTTTAAATATGGGATTATCCTGATATACGATATAGATCATCTAGATTATTTTATATAAACTACTTGGTAGTATGGGTTCACTAATTTGAAAGGAGTAAGAATCAACATGAGACTAAACATACAATGTTTTTTTATTCATTGTTATTTTATATTTTTAACATTATTTCCCCTTGAAAATTGAATATTGTTTTATGTGTAAACAATATTTCTACATTGACAATTTATCATAATTTTTGTTCATATAGTATTTTTATCCTATCTATTGATTTCAAAGGATTCAATTATATTAAATATTATTCTTCCTATAAATAATGAATCATTAGATAAATAATTATAAACATTAATATTTATATATAATACTTCTTATTTTATATTCTAGTACATACAAAAAATTTTTGTGGGATTTCAAAATAATCCATTTTAGACAATGAATTTTACTAGTTACTCAATTCACTCTCCTATTAAGATACACACTCTTGCCAATAATAGTTATTATCATGATACACAATCTTATACTTTTTTAGTTTTATGTATCCAATTATTCCTTTTTCCACATTGAAAATAATTTATATTTTCCCTCAACCTACATAGAATTATCACATTTCTAAAGTTGATTAAAACTCATTTTATACGCTTTCACATCAGTTGGACATCAGTTATTCATCAATTACAATTTCATTATCTTCGTTTTTTATGATATACTGATTTAAAATAATATAATATGAAAAAATTCATTGATTTATGAGAAGATTTATTTTTTATAATTTAAAAAATTCATTTAATTCAATAATTACAAGTGGAATTTATTATAGTATTTTCAAATATGTCAACACCATTTTTTTAATCAAATGCATAATTGTGATTAAAATTCTATAATATCATATTATATATTTTAATAAATGGATTTTTATTAATTTGAATTTGTATGTGCTATCTCGGTACTATTCACCATATTACTGAGAATGGATAGTGATTATGTTTAATAATTTTTGAATGATATTTAAATTTCATATGTATATGATGATTCTGTTTCACTGAATTCTTATGAGGAATTTATTATACTTATTAAGTGATGGTTTAGGACATCTATATCCCCTTTATGCATCAGTATGTCTAACGAGACAAACACATTATGGTCATGGCCAAGACCATTCTTATTTTACGATATAGATTTGTTGGAATCCTTAAATAATTATTTTTATATGTCCTGGAAGAGGAGTTGATGTACTATTTTAGATATCCAAAATTATGGATTCCATAATTATTATTTTATTAATTGATAATCCATATGACAATTCTATTTTTATAATATCAATGGTTAGGTTATATTCTCATATGATTACTTATATTTAATTATTTAATTTTCTAATATTCCCGGCATAGTAAGATCAATAATAAGCCTTAATAGAATGTGTTTGTAGTTATTCAATTATAATTTTTTATGTTTATTTTATATTCCTATAAATTTATACTACATACAAATAATTTTAGGCAAGTCCATTCATATTTTGTATTCTCCCTATTATTGTAATGGGTCTATAATGAATGAAATGAATGGATAATATCAGATTTTATGGTTATTTCAAACAGTGTTCATATATTTTTTTCATTTCATGATGTAATGTAAATATTATGTATGTATCTAGTTTTATATTTATATTAAACTCTTTAGTTCATTATAATCTGAATAGTTGTTCATATTAATTCTTAATTTATGTAAGGCATCGAATCTAGGCTACTAGGGTCTGGTTTTTTACATTCACCTTATTTTCAATCATATTAAATATTAACGGAGTTTGTTTTGGTTCCATATGCTGACTAAAACAAAAAAAATTAATGTATGGGAAACAATAATCCTTATTTTAACATATAATCATTTCCTAGATAAGGATTATATTGTTATTTTTCAGAAAAAATCGTTCATGGTGTCCTATTTGTGTATTTTCAAGTTATTGTGTTAGTTAAAAAAGGATGAATTTCTATGTAGTAGTAAATAATATATAGACTGTAAGGCATAGTTTCTGGAAAACTATGGGAATATTTTGATAAATGATGTAATTATGGAGAAGGTATATTTCGTCATAGTATTGAATTGTAGAATTCAAATAATTTTATAGAGATCAAAATCCATGTAGTTCATGGAAGACAAGAAGTTCATAGAAGGATAGAGGTTAGAAGGATGGTTCTATATTTTTGATGGTGAAGTGGTGATTTTTAGGGATTTTATGTGGTTTGTTTTCATAATGAATTATCAACCATAGGTAACCAATATGACACAAGATCCATGAAGCGAGAGACAATTCATGGGCATAACACACCATGCGGTAATGGTTGTACCACATTACAGATTTGGGTAAATTTAATTACAAAGATCTTCATATCTATTCTTCTATTTAAGGATTCATAATCCCATCATTACATAGAGTGATATTCATTAGATAAAAAATGATATGGAAGAACATTTCTATGTACAAAATTGGATCACGTGTAATGATTTTGAGAAGTGAAGTGGTCCTCGAGGGAGAATTCCATGGAGGTTGAAGTAGTTACATGAACTGTCCATGAATGTATTTTTGAAGGTCCCTACAACTCACAATGTATAGTGGTCCAGTGAGGAAAATTATTACATGTTGAAGATGCTCATCACAGCGTTCGTACGTGGATTTGGTATGAAAACATGGTATGTGTAGGAATCATGTAGAAGTTGAGAACGTCTATAAAAGAGGTGGTATGAAAATAACTCGCGACATGCAGTGCATCATAGATTGTAAAGGAGTCAAGGAAATTCACAGAAGAATAGATCAAGAAAATAATTTTTGAAAAATAATAGTATGTGAAAATAATTAATTCTTTTATTGGTGAAAAAATAAAATTAATAATGTGTCAACCTATATTATTTGATGTGTACATTCATGAAGATGAAGGGACATACAAGTCCATAAAATGTGAGTAGATCCCTTATGTGTGTAGTGAGAAAAAGAGGAAGTAGGTAGTGATCCTTTCCATCAGATATGAGCAAAAGAATTATATAGAGGGAGGGTCCCATTGTAATATAGTGATCTGACCCTAAATCATATAATTTATGTTATTTTATGTTTAGATGAAATATATCATGAACCACCCTTCACGGTAGTGAGACATGGTGGTTTGGTACAATTATAAAAAATTTCTTTATTGTCCTTGTATATAGATTTATGATGGTGAACAATGTAAATATTTATTGTGTCTTTTGAATGATTTAATTCACAGTCATACATTACTATAATAAAGATATATATCATCATTTTTTAATAATTAAATATGATAAGTAGTGGGAGTAGTTTTAGTATATCATATATTGATTCACCCCACCCCCCTTCGTTAGGGTTGTTAACAAGTGCGCATTCATGAAAATGAAGGGACCTACATTTATATAAACTATGAGTTGATATCTCCCTTGTGCATTGAGAAAATGTAGTGGAATACATTAATCTTTTTTACAAACTATGATCTAGGGAACGATACACAGGGAGGGTCCCATGGAATGTTGTGAACTAACCCAAAACATAAAAATGATAATGATCTTGGGTAAATATGATATATAACGTGAATAACCCTTCATGTAATAATGTCTTATGGGATTTGTTACAATCACCACATTTTCAATATATTCTCCATGGATGTTGACAAGTGACGGGGAATCAAGTAAAAAAATATATATCTGATGCATTATTTAATTTCAACTCACACATATCTTTGTTAATTAAATTGATGATTATATTATTAATGATGGAAGAATATACATATAGGAATTAATTATAAACTATCATATCTTGATTCTCCCCCTCTTTGGGTATTTAACCTATTTGGGCTGACATTTATGAATCATAAAATTTAATAGAACATATGTAATTTAAATGGATTTGTATTCTATAAAAAAATAACATGTTCCATTCGACTCTAGTCTCTTTATCCTTACCACCAATATATTTTGTCTCAAACACCCTATTAGAACAATAAACCATGGACCTTATTCCCTCATATTCATCCAGTGAAGTTCTATTGGCATCTCTATTGGTGGATCCCTATCAGCTAGATTTATTTCTTCATCCTGGGCTATGTGTGATGGATGTTCTATTCGTCTCACACTCCATGGCCATCCCCCTTATTCTTCTTCATTTTTTGGAGGTTCATATATGGCTCTTCATTCACTAGTTAGATGAAATGGGACTTTGATTTTCCCCATTCGAAAATCCTCTTTTGATGGTGGATGAACACTTCCCATGTGGATCATATTGGCTTTATTTCATAAGGACATGACTCTTTTGATTATATTCCAGAACCTCATCTTATAAAATAACTGAAGTCACGTATCAAAAATCTCCATGTTAAATTATAAATCATACTCAATCTTATTAGGATATCAAGATGTCTTGGTTGAATAATGGGCTTATAACCCTAGAATGTTATATTTATGGAATTTCAATCTCTCTTAGTGGTAGAAAATGGTCCACCATTGTGTGAGTCCCCTTATTTGTAGTGTGGGATAATCTTCTCATCCTCTTGCATACCATTCATATAATATAATTTCTAGAAAATATTATCTACATATATGCGAGTTTTTATGCATGTATAATTGTAACCTATGATTTCCAAATTCCACAATAGATTGGATTTTTTTTTGACAAAGATCTCTCATCTCCTCCATTATCAATGAGGATTCTCAAGGTCAATGAATCAGTGGAATGGTTGAAACCCTTTTTTTACACTCGAATCCTTACAACGGTATTAGATTTCTCTTCCTCGAGTAATTGTTATCAGAATGTACTAATCATGTATCTCTTCGCTCATGATATATTAGGTTAATACCATGCTTAGAGGAGTGTCTGCAACATCTGAAAAATGATTTGATCATTTTTATGAAAGTATAACAAGTGTGGTTTATAAGGATAGTGGTGATTATACACCATCTTCCTTGTTAGATCACCCTCTATCATCTACTTCATCACTGAATATTAGATTTTACACTCTCTCTATGTGAATGCCTCTTGTTCCCTATATCCCACACCATCCATATAAACATATAGTCACCAAACCACTTCACAATTTCTCATTCCTGGAGATTTGGATATCCTATGGGATGACAATCATTAAATATTACTTACCTCATAGGCCACCATAACCACAAGGAAATTCCTCATCAACCTCCATGGATATGTTTTCGAACATCTACAATGTGCTATGGAATGTTCTAGATATCCCCTCCTACAACCCTCCATTCCATAAGTGGGCCTAAAGGTACAATTATTATCTATTAGAGGATACTCAATCTCCCCTCACACTATAAAATTCATCAAATGGGTTATGAACAAGATATTGTGATAGAAGTAAGTTTTCTAATTATTCTACACAAGGAAAGTGGCCTTACATACCAAGGCTGTGTTCTTGGAAAAACACTACACTATTTTTCTGAATGATCATTTCTAATTAATGTTCCCTTAAATAATAGGTAAAAGATAGTCATAATATCTAATGAGGCGTCCAATCAAAATATCTCTCTCATTGTTTTCTAAAAAAGCATTACTCTTTAGAAATATTTTTTTTTATTCAAAATTATTGTCATGAAAAATTTTATGCCCGGAGAGCCCACAGACCAACTTATCTGGGACTTCTATAATTATACTATAGTAGGGGAGGATCTGGAAATTCATTCAATATTTATCCATTAGACGGGCATTCGATATGTTTTTGTTACTTTTCATTAATTTATGCATTGTGTGAATATAGGTTATGAGACCAGTAATTGTAGGATATTAAATAATTAAATTGTGTTGGTATATGAAGAATGTTTGGTGGATATATCAACTAAATATTGGTTTCATCTATAAAAATGTGTGGAGGATAACCTTATTGTACTGATAGGGTAGTGTTCACATCCTTCTTGGATCCTGAGATTCTCTTACACTTGGGCTATTTGGATGATATATATACATGGTTCAATAATCAGTGAATAATATGATTAATGCTGTGTATGATAGATAACTGTTTTGGAAACCTCCATGTGATTTAATCATTCCAAAATAAAAGGAAATCAACTTATTTTGTTAAGTTTTGGATCACTCTCACCCTCTCATCCATCAAAAAAATAGAAATATATGTTGATGATGCTTCTTATTCTCCAATTTATATCCAAACCATCCTTAGTTCCTCACTATGTTTCAACACCACTAGGAGCGAAATATTTTGGGTGGTTTCATGATTTTCTTCATTAATAAACTATGTTGCCTTAAAAATGACATCACTGTATGTGACAATTCCATCCCATATCTTATGATGATCATGAATTTTATTAAATGAGATGTTTGGTGGGTAGAATAAATTTTGGGTTTGGAAATAGATGGTGACCTCATTGTCTCAATTGAAAAAAAATCTTCAATTTCATGAGATTCTTTTGGAACCCAAGATATGTCCTTAATAAAGGTATTAGGATACCTGGATTACTGAAAGAGGTCGAAACACATACTAATTCAATGATTTTTTGAATGAAAAATAACTAGGAAGTGGTCTAAATATATGGATCAGAGATGAATACTACATTAGTGACCCTGATGTGATTTTAACTATGATCTTTACTAACATCAACTCTTAATTGTGAAATCTTAACTCATGTATTAGACTGCCTATCTCGATGGCCCAAACAACCTCCATATATGGATCCCAAAAGTTGTCTTTTCATAATATAATATCCTCTTAGGATGTATTCAATGGATAAAGGGGGTGTGGGACTCCATTAAACCTCTCAGTCAAGAGAGAGTGTCCTTTCCAGAAGTATTCCAGAGTTAATTTTATTTGATAATATTGAATTTTTAAAAGAATGGCCTCATCTAACTTATATAAGACTTAATAGATGGGGTTAGTTTTCATTAGGTTTTTTGTTCCACTACTATGGTTCGAATCCAATAAGTGAATGACTATGTCACCATCTGCCACTATCAGCCTATTAGCATTTGAATATTTACAAACTGGGCATTGGATTATATCATTAAAAAGATAATGACTTTTTATATCCATTTTTTGGACATTGAGGGGGATTAAGATATTCAACTAAGGTATTTATATCCAACTATCAATGGTTGTATGTCCATATATGGTTTATGAATGAAATATAATGGTGACAGTTTCCAACATTATCATCAATTTGCATATAGATATGACATATGACCTCCATGAATGGAATTTAATCTTTTGGGACATAAGGTGCATGAGATTCATTGAATGGGTTTCTAACATTTTATTTCAATGTTATTATTCACCAGGGTTGAACATAGTATTCATTTGTGGTTTGATTTTAAAATGATTATTTGTAATTTATTTGTTTGGATAGATTTGTGAAAATTATTTTATGGAATGGATTTAAAAACAATATGTTTTTTATTAAAATGTATTTATAACTTTTATATTTGTCAATGGTTTTCAAAAGGTGGTAAAGGATATGTGAAAGATGTAACACCATCGAAAATAGACTACTATGTGACAAATTAGTGAATGGGTAGCTCAACACTAGTGAATATGGGTATTCCATGGTTTCAAGAATAGTTGGATGTGTGGTTATGTAGAATGGAATGGATTATAAAAAATAAAATTTTTTATAGGGTTTTAGGACATTTTTTGGTGGTTTTCCTTAGAAAGTTATATTGTATTGTGATAACATCATGGTTTTGGAACATGATTATATTTTTACATAAACTGTTTAAAAATTGTTTTTTATAAATATTTTATATAAATATTAATTCATTTTTAACATGAATTGTATGAGTAGGGGAGACGTTTGGGGAAAACATATAGAGATTCCTTACACACCCCGAGATTTTAACATTGGTTCATTTTCAGATATCATTCTTTGGGACACTGGAAAAGGTAAAGTAACACATTCGCAATGATGTGCTTAGTGATACATGGGTTGTTTTATGGAATTAGAGCATTGATAAATTTGGACATTTAATTTATGTATTTTACATTGTGTTTTGTAGGTTGACATTAATTGTTTGTATTTGTATTTTGTTATATTCCATTTTGGTTTTCATTTGAATTTTTTTTGAATCCAATAATAATTTTTTGACTTGACGTTGATTTATGCATAAAAAAGGAATTCCATGGAATTTTTTTTAATTGTATGGTGTTATTTCAAGCCTAATTTTCTTGATGACGTCTGATTATGAGGCCCTGTGTGCCCATAATAATTTTCAGAACATTTTTAGGTACGTTCAACAAATGATCCAGAGAAATTTTCGAAAATTTGAGCCGGTGCTCGGAATTAAAATCTAAGGATATCGTTGAACTCACAGCGCTAATATTAGATTAAGGAGTCCTTCAACTTGACCACAGTGGGTCGTGGTTGAATATTAGTTGTTGTGCTTTTAAAGTGGAGAAAATATAATACATTAACATTAATTTTTTTTTTGAAATTCATTCTTCCCAATTTGAATTTGGTTGTGCGGACCAACTGAGCTTTGAACTCCCTATTCAATGAGGGAGATGACTCTTGTGTTCTTTTCCCATTAACTGTGCCAACATAAAATTAATTAACATTAAAAAATTACTTATATGAATTAACATAAATTTATTAATTTGAAATTTAACCTCTTGGTTGAGAGATTTGTTTTCAAATGAGATACGGGGAGAATTGTGAAGCAACAAACTCTACAACGAAGAACAATTTATCCAATGATGAACTCTGTTGAAGGATCCCCAATGAGGAACGTCTTCAACGATGAAGATAGACGTCTATTCTTTCCTCTCCTCATTGATGTCAACTAGAAATTGAGGTTGGGAATGTTGTTTTGAATACCCCTTAACATGTTATTCTCAATCTTCTTAATTTAAGAACAATTATGTCACTTTCTACCATTCTAACATGAAGGGTGCGAGCCAAATGAACATTGCCCGACCTCTCCACAACCTTTGTTATTTATGATGGTCATGAATTGATGGTGATGTTTTGAGTCGAGTGCATGAATTTGTAAAATGATGTACAGGCCACCGGGGCACGACCGGTGACCCGAGAAATGTGGCTGGCAACCCTTGCTAGCGACCGGCACTGGTGGGGCTCATGAATAGAGGAAGGCACTCCGGACAATGGCGACAATGTCAGCACTGCGTCCATGCCTCCGGAGAAGGGATGTGGCCCATCCTCCATGGCGGAGAAATGGCGGTGTATGGTGCACAACCGGAAGCACGAATGGGGAGGAGGCGTGTGACTACGCTATCAGGAATGCAGGGGAAAAATCATGAGGATGCCGTGGAAAAGGAAGGAATTCTGCTCACTGCTGGCTACCGGTGGTGACGCGGCACACGACTATGCAGCAGAGAAGGTATGGCAGTCCGACAAGCCAGCAAGTGAGCACGACCCAGGTTCCCACATGCCTGATGTTGTCACCACATCGTAAACGCCGATCGCCTACCCAACCCGAATATTTGGGCCATTCGGGGATCCCAGTGGTCACCTTCCTATTGGGTGGAAGGTAGGATGGACCCAACTATGGGGCCATCCAGCCGCGGACCAGCCGCAAGCCAGCCATAGGCCACCCATTGAGAACCAGCCGTAGGCCACCCGTGGGACACCATATAGGATGGGATGCACTATTAGGCTGGATAGGACCAAGTGGGATGGGTCAGACCCAAGGTTGGTCCCAGTTCAGGCCGGGTAGGGCCGGTTAGGCCCGACTGGGTCATACCATACCCAAACCAGCTTCGACCCCTTTTCACTCTTTCAGCTATAACATGACCTACGAGCATCCCATTGACAAACTGTATATAGTGCTGCAATCCTTGGTTTTAGATGGTCCTTTTTGTATACCACACAAGAGTTTTTTATTATTTTGCGGTATGGTCGGGTTGGATCGAACCCGAATCCAATAGGGCCATCGGTACTAAAAGTCCAATAACATGTAGATCGTGCATCTGATTGATGCAGTGTCTATTTCTTTGAGGCCCCTATTAAATGGAGGTCCATTGAAGTAATTCATTCTTGGACATCATGGCAGTTAGAGTATCAACCTTTTTCTTGAGGAGTTTACCATCCTAGAATCAATCTAGCTTAGTAGAGGAGCCCTATAGCGGGTTGTAAGATGAGAAAGGGATCCTATGTGGGTATTTGCCTTAGGATCCCATGTGGGTTTGTGATTTGGGATCCTACGTGGCACTATGTTCTATTATCCCACATTGATCCTATCTAGGAATCCACATGGGATTACTCTAGGATCCTACATGGGTCTACTGTAATAGGATCCTATGTGGCTTTGATGATTTTGGATCCTATGTGGATATGCCTCTCAATGGAGTAAGATGATTAATTTGATACATCTAATCATCTTTTCTATTGTACCTATGTTATACCTAGTGTGATCTGATTTCGTACGATCATGGTAATACCTTTGTGGTATTCTTCATTGTGGTTTTACCTTTGTTGTACATACATGCATGTTCTTAGATTCACAGTATTCATTCCTTCGTGGGACATTTGAGATTTGGTATTTTGAGTTGGGCCTTGTGTTTCCTCATGATTGAGATGGATTTACATGACAACATATATATTTTTATGGGAATATTCCTAAGTAGGGTTTTTTGTTGTTTTCAGGAATTTTTTATCTATTGTGGATTTTGTGAGACCTACGAGGGTCTTGGGGTACCTATAAAGTATCATTATAGTCGCACCATCACTGGTTACCCCCACACCTTATTGTGTTTGGTGAAGACAATGGACAATGCTGAATGAGGATGAGGGTACCGGGTCTAGAGGTAGTTTAGAGGTTAATCATAGGTGATGTGTACCACATATTCGACTGTTCGAGAGTTGTACCTACCCATCGAGTTTGAGTCCTTGGTGGGTGTTCACAGAAGTTGTACTCAGATTTACTTGTACTATCCATTTTTCCTTGTACATTACAATTGGTCTTCTATTCTAGCCCATTTTAACATTCTATACACAATCCTATACCTACATTATTTTACATTATGCTTCTATCCTTATTTTGGTTTAGTATGATAATTTATAGATTATATTGGAAATACCTTCCTATTATTAGGGAATACGCCTTTGGAGCTAGTCACCAGCCCCTGGCATATGGAAAGAATTCTTAGTGTAGTCATGAAACGGGACATGAGGGACAGGTCATGACAACTTGGTATTAGTGGAGTTAGTTCTACTGTATTACATTAGACTCTAATCATTTAAGAGAAATAGTTTTAAGTGTTATGATTCTGGTTATCAGTGTAGGGATTCCAGTGTTGGTGCGGCGGTTGACGAATCCATACACCAGTTCCCTGACTTCTGATTTTTGACCCAGTGCACGAGATCACTGATTGTGTTTTTTTTTTGAAATTTTTTTTTTATGATATATTTGAGCAAGGTCACTGGGTATAACTTATTAAATGTGGCACAACTATTTATTTTCTATATTCCTTTAAGCAGACAGCCATCTATGGTTCTAGGAAGAGTATGTGTTGATAGCCCACCGAGCGACGAGGCCTCAGTTTAGGCCCCTTTATAAGTAGAGGCACCAACAGGAATGTTCCCCATTGGGCCACCTGTGCCACTAGCCCCAGCAGCAGAGAGTAAAATCTTCTTGAGTATATTGCATGAGTTCCAGTTCCAGTGGTCACCAAGGTTTAGGGGTGAGATGGTCCCAGAGGTAGCTATGTATTGGCTAGAGGCTGTGTCGGGTGTCCGTCAATGGGTGAGAACACCAGCTGATCTCATAGCGATCCTTGTTGCAAGTATTATATTGGAAATAGTAGGCAGTGTGTGGATCTTGTTCTTCAAGATCACAATGTGGATAAATTTTATTGGTATGACATTTATAGACTAATTTTAGCTGAGTTTGTCTTAGTGGCCCTTCGTGCATTGCGTATACAAGAGATTCTTCATCTACAGTAGGGAAGTATGACTATGGATCAGTACTCATTGAGGATCACTGACCTCCCACACTACTTCACTGATATAGTGCGTGACCCATTCTTCCGAGAAAGGACCATCGAGTAGGGACTCCAGAGGGAGATCAGGTCTTCGGTTATTTCTCTCAGGATCTCGACGTAGGAATGAGTGTTAGTGTGAGACCTATTATTGAATAGTTTTCTTAATATGAAGTCACTAGAAGTGAGGCCCACTTTCAATGATACATAGTGGATTATTCTATAGATGGTAGCAGACATATGTCACAGAGGACCATGAGAACCAATCCTACAGGTGGACGACCGTAGGATTTAGGGTTTTTGTGTGGGGTACCAGAGACACAGCCAGCCATGCGAGGAGAAGGCAGTGTTACGCTTGCGAAAGGCAGGGTCACATGGATTGTGACTACTCAAACCATTGTACACATGATAAAAAAAATGATAGAAGTAATTCCCAAACATAGATAGATGTTCAAGTGAGGAGGTCATCAGGGAGAAGACAAACCTGGTAGATGAGTTGGCCATGCAGCTGGCGGTGTGCAAAAATTCAAGGTGTTACCACCACCCCCACGATGTGGTCCACCCCGGCCAGAGTGAGAGGGTGTACAAGGGAGAGAATAGCTACAGGAAACTGATGGAAATGATTTTGGTGCTCTAGAGATGATATGAGGTATGATCTGTGACTACTTCACCTTAGTTTCAGGACATATTGTCACAGGTGATAGCCATTCTTTTATTTCCACTGCCCTTGTTTGGAGCTCGGAGATTCCAGTGGAGTCATTGGCTTGATCGTTATGGCTAGTGACTCTTACAAAAGAAGATTTGATGATTACACATTGGTTCTGGCAGTGTAAGATTAATATAGGAGGTGAGTGCTTGGGCTGGAATCTCCAAGAAGTCGTGTCTAGGCCTTAATATGTCATCTTGGGTATGGACTGGTTTTCTATAGTCCATGATCATATTGACTGTATTAGGCACAATGTGTGCTGTGTACACATGGATTTGGCTAGTTTTACATTTATCGGCGATAAGGTAGCATTTTCGTGACATGATGGACATACCATGAGGAGAGAAAAACCAATCACTTATCAGTTGGATAGAGTTATCCCCGAGGCAGTTGATGTGGAGAGTCCGAGCTATCCTGTAGTGGTGGACTAGTATGTGGAAGTATTCCCTAATGATGTTCCAGGTTAACCTATTTGTAGATAGGGGGACTTTTAAATTTTCATGTACCATGGGATGATGCCGATATCTACACCACTGTATCGGATGTCTCCCGTGGACCTTCGTGAATTGCAGGAACCACTGGAGGACTTCAAGGGGATGGGGTTCATCTGGCCTAGTGTTTCTCTTTGGGAAGCCCCGATTTTGTTCTCCATGAAATCCTATGGGAGCTTGAGACTTTCTGTTGACTATCGGATCCTTAACCAAGTGACATTGATGAACATGTACCCACTTCAGAGGATTAATTAAATGTTTGATCAACTGAAGGGTGCATGGTGGTTCTTGAAGATAGACCTCAAGTTAGGCTATCACCATCTCAGAGTAAGAGATGAGGATGTGAAGAAGATGGATTTTTGTTGTTGAAACTTCCACTATGAGTTCTTGGTTATACAATTCGGTGGGGCAAACACTCCAGCAGTGTTCATGGATCTCATGAACATGATCTTTCTGCAATTCCATGATTGGTTTTAGTAGACTTCCATAATGAAATTCTGATATACTAGGCTACTGAGGAGGATCATGCCTAACATTTTTGGACACAATCCAAGAGCACCAGCTTTATGGTCAGCTCTCAAAGTGTATGTTCTAGATATTAGAGGTTCACATTCGGGGACATGTCATCTTGGAGGCTAGAGTGGTGATGGATCCAGTGATGATGGAGATGATACATGCTTGGGATCCACCCTAGATTGTGAAGAAGGTACGAAGATTCTTGGGTTTGGTCAGATACTACCCAGGATATGTGCCACATTTCTCCAGAGGTTATGCACCTTTATCAGCATTGATGATGAAGGGGAAACCATTACTATTGTCAGAGATATTCCAGCGGAGTTTTCCAGAGCTAAGGCTAAGGTTGACTAGTTTCCCCATATTGATTCTTTTGCAGGAGGGTGTTGGGTACATAGTCTTCGGCGACACATCAGGGACCAATCTCGGATGTGTCCTGATGTATGATAGAGTAGTTATCACATATTTTTCTTGATAGCTGAGGCAACATGGGTAGAAATACACTACCTGTGGCCTTGAGTTAGTAGTAGTGGACTTCACTATGAGGATGTGGAAACACTATAGGATTTGAAATCATTTTTCCATCTATTTTGATCATCAATGTCTCATGTATATCTTCTACAAGATGGACTTGAACCTGAGAAATCGACATCCTCTTGAGTTCCAACAGGACTACGACTTCGGGATAGTCTATACTTATGGGAATCAGAACGTTGTAGCAGATGCACTCAGCAGGGGATCTGGTATACATCTTCTAGGTGAGGCGATAGAGCAACTAGCCGCATTGCAGATATCCTTTCTAGATTGAGGTAGAGATGATTTTCTTCAGTCTCTTACAGTCACTCCCACACTCCTTTAGCATGCCAGGTAGGTGTAGTGTGGGGACACTTACTATGAGGCTGGATGTGCTATGATATCCACAGAACATGCACCTAATGGATTTTATGAAGATGGGGAGCACTTCATCATGTTCATGGAATATACCATTGTACTAGTGTTTCTTCAGGAGGAAGTATTGAGGGAGGTCTACACTTCCCCTCTAGTTGTACATCCAATAAATGCGAATATGTACCAGGACCTATGACGACAGAACTGGTTGTTGGGAATGATGAATACAGTAGAAGAGTTTGTCTCTCGGTGCCTCACTTGTCAGCATGTTAAGGTGGAGTAACTGGTACCAACAGGAATGATTAAGCATTTATAAGTCCCAGAGCCAATTTGGGACATGATATACATGGAATTCATGACAAGACTTCCATGTACATTCAGGGGTCCTAATTATATCTGGGTGACTTTTGAGCGACTCACCAAGTCGGCCCACATTCTACTAATCAGAGATAATGGTTTAGTAGAGAGCTTGGGATGCCTCTATGTGAAAGAGATTTTGATTATAAAAAGAGTAAACATGATGATTGTCTCTTATAGTGATTCACATTTCACTCCTGGGCTATGGAAGGGATTGTAGGAGGCTTTTGGAATGAAACATCATTTGAGCACCACATTCTATCTGTAGACAGATGGCCAGACTGAGTAGACTATTCAGACCCTCGAGGAAATGATGAATGATTGTGTCCTTGACTTCTATCACAATTGGGAAGATCACTTTCTGTTGTTGGAGTTTTCATACAATAATAGAAATCACTCCGTGATTGGGATGACACCTTTTGAGGCTCTGGATGGCCGACCTTGCAGATTGCCTTTGTGCTTGACTGACCTAGGGGAGTCAGCACATATGGGACCAGAGATGGTATGAGCTACCATGGAGAAGGAACATATCATCTAAGAGTGGATGATGTCAGTACAAAGCTAGAAAAAATCATATTCCAACAAGAGACAAAGACATATAGAGTTTGAGGATGGTGATAATGTATTTCTATGGGTCTCACCTCGATGAGGTTTGCGGAGAATTTGATGGGGAAACAAGTTATCTCTGAGGTTTTTTGGACCCTTTCAGGTCCTCAGTAGTACTGGAAAGGTGGATTCGTTCCTATAAAATCCCCTTCAGTTGCATAGGGTGCACAAAATTTTTCACGTATCCCCGCTGAGGAGATACGTACATGATGCTTCTCACATCATTGACTAGGGAGAGCTGGAAATCAATGATGGGGTGACATTTTCAGAGGTTCCAGTGGATTCTGATGATCAAAAATAGATATTCTTTCATTGGAAATTAATACCTTTAGTGTTTCTGCGTTCTCATCATAGGAACATCCCAGAGAGCTCATGGGAGCAGGCGGCTCAGATTCATGCTTAATAACCCCACTTTTTTTTCTAGTTTTTTTAGTAGATTTTAGGGACACAAAGCCCTGAGGTGGGGAGAATTTAAATACCCAGAAGTTCGAAGTATTGTTTTAAATATATGGGAATAATTAGAGTCTGATGTTCTTGACGTCATTTTATTCTGAGGCCAGGTGTGCCTGAAATGAATTTCTAAAAATTTTTAGGTACGTTTAGTAAATGCGCGAGCGGCGTTTTGTGGCATTTGAAATAGTGATCAAAATAAGAATCAGAGGACATCGTTGAACTCACATAATAGATATTTTATTAAGTAAACCTTTACCTCGACCGTAGTACATCAATGGTGAAGTTTGTTTCTGTGGTTTTGTGGGAGAAAATAATATAAATTAACATTATTTTATTTTTCAAATTAAATCCTCCCAATTTGAGTTTGATGTAGGGGAACACTCAAGCCATGAACTCCATCATTAATGAGGGAGGTTAATCTTGGGTTCTTTTCCAATTAAATATGCCAAAATCAAATTAATTAATGGTCCAAAATTATTTGTATTTATTAACATAACTTTTTAAATTTGGAATTTCACCTCTTGGTTTGGGGATTTGTTGGAAAAGGAGTTATTGAGGGAATTGTCAACCAACAATCTCTCCTATGAAGAACACATTCCCCAACGAATAACTATGTTGAAGGATCCCAAATGAAATAAGTCTTCACCAAAGATGAACCGACATCCTTCCTTTCATCTCCTCCCTGACATCAATAAGAAAACAAGGAAGGGAATATTGTTTTGAATACCCCTTACAATGTTGTTGTTATTATTCTTGTTTTAAGAACAATTATGTCATTTTATACAGTTCTAACGTTGAGGGTGCATGATAAATAAACACATCCCAACCTCTACACTACCATTGAGGTTTATAATGGTCTTTAATCGATGGTGACATTTTGAGTCAAATGCGGGAATTTTGGGAATGAAGAACTGGCCACCTGGGGGAACCCAGAGCCTCGAGGAACGTCGCAGTCAACCCGTGCTAGTGGCTAGAAATCGGTGATGATGACTGGCACCGGTGGGGAACTAAAATGGAATTCATGACTCCGATCGATCGTGATGATGTAGGTGGTGTGATAGTGCCGCAATAGAAGGGTCACGGCCCATCGGCCCGGGCAGAGCAAGGTCGGCGTCCAACAGATTGTCGGCTGCATGAATGTGGTGGATGTGCGTGACTGCACCGCCGAGCATACAAGAGGTGCCACACAAAGATATGGAAGCGAAGGAGGGTGGAAAACTTGTTGACAACAACTGGTGGTAGTGCGGTGTGTGACAGCGCTGCAGAGGAGGGCTGTCTAGCCGGGGAGCAGAGTGGGAACCTGGGTCCTGCGTGTATGTTGTCGGTGCCACGTGTCGCCGACCGGTCGGCTATCCAACTCGAAGGGCTAGTTAATTTGGGGAACCTAGGGGGAACCTTCCCCTTGGGTTCATCCTAGGGAATACCACATTGTAGGGCCACCAAGCCGCGAACCAACCGTGGGCTAGCTGTAGGCCACCCAACACTGGTTGCCCAGTAGGCTGCCCAGCGTGCACCAACTACGGGCCTCCATGCATGGGCCGCCCACCATAGACCAGCCATGGGATGGGATAGACCCAATGGGATGGTCGGACCTTGGACCGGACCAGGGTCTGGCCCGGTCAACCAAAACCATGTCGGGTCCTCTCAGGATGGGTCGGGCCTATTCGGTCCAACCGTGTCAGACTGGACTCAGAACCACGTCGTCCCCTTTTTACTCATTCGTCATTAACATGACCTATGAGTGTCCATTTGAGGAACCATATTTGGTTCACGAATCCGAGGATAATAATGGTGCTTTTGGTATACCCCACATGAGTTTTGGATATTGTTGTGGTATGGCCGTGTTGGATCGAACATGAATCCAATAGGGACCGTGGGACTAAAAGGCCAATAATTTATAGACCATGCATCTGATTGATGAACTTTATGTTGCGTTGAGACCCATATTAAGATTAATTCTATTAGGTACTACATTTTGGGACTTAGTGGTAGTTGAATTATTGACTTCTGGCTTGATGAATGGACCCTCCTAGAATGAATCAAGCTTAGTGTGTGCACCTTGTGGCAGGTTGTAAGATGAGAAAGGGATCCTATGTGGGTCTATGCCTTAGGATGCTACATGGGTCTCTGATTTGGGATACTACTTGGGTCTGTGTTCTAATATCTCACTTGGATCCTCTCAAAGAATCCACGTGGGATTACACTATAATCGTATGTGGGTGTACTGTACTAAGATCCTACGTGTGTATGATAATTTAGAATCCTACGTGGGTCTGCCTCTCAATGGAGATAGATGATTCATTAGATACATATAATCATCATTACTACTGTACCTATGTTATACCTAGTGTGACCTGAATCCTTACTTTCATGGTAATAACATATTTGTATTCTCTTGTGTGTCTTTACTATTGTGTTGTCAAACTCATGGTTTTCATTCATTCATGGGATAGTTGAGCTTTCAGATTTTGAGTTTGGCCTCATGGTTCTTCATGATTGATATGGGTTTTCTCAACAACATAGCTACATGTATGGGCATATACCTAAGTAGGGTCGTTAGTTGTTTTAATGCTTTGTGGTTTATCCTTTTTGGATTTTGTGAGTCCTATGAGGGTCTCAGAGTCCCTAATGAGTATCATTATACTCACCCCTGCATGGGCTATGAATTCACCTTTTTGTGTTTGGTGTAGAAGACTGACAATGCTGACCGAGGACGAGGTTATGAGGCCTAGAGGTAGCTCGGTGGTGGACCATAGGCAAGGTTTACCACAGAGTTGTCTATAAGAGAGTTGTACCTACCATTCAGGTAGGAGTCCTTGGCGGGTGTTCAAAGGATATGTACTCAAATTTACATGTACATTCCATTCTTACATATTCATTACTTTTGGATTGTATTCTGGCCCCTTTTTACTTTCTGTACACACATTTTTACTCCATAGTATTGCATTGTGCTTGTATCCTTCTTAGTGCTTAGTTGTGTGGGTTATAGGTTATAAAGGCAATTCCTTCCCGTTTTTAGGGAATACACCTTCGGGGCTAGTCACCAGCCCCTATCCTATGAAAGTCGATCATGGGGTAGTCAATGCATCGTCCCTGATGGATGGGTTGTGACAATTTATATCACAAATAATCTAGTGGATTATTTAGTCATTTCATGTATGTATTGTGGTTTTATTTTCAACAGGAAAATATTTTCCCCGGAATATAATGTATCGCATTGCATTTATTTCCAGATGTTGTAATCATGGAGATGTAGTCTAATGAAACGTAACAACCATCCACTATCTCTATATAGTAGGTTGGTTCTAGATGTTATAGTGGTATCAATGTTGGAGAGTCTAAATATCCTTGTGGAACTAGTTGTATTCAGTTATATTAGTCCTGGAGATTAAATGCTTTCTATTCTATGCCTTATGTCAAATTAGAAGAATGAAATAATATCACTAGGAAATGAAATGTATATCATAGAAAGACATATTTAGCCTTTTTATTCTAATCATCATGTTACCAGTGAGTTGGGAACGTAAGTATTTTAGAGACAATTGAAGGATTTGAATGTCATTGTCATCAGTTTAACTAATGAGATGAGCATATCAAGTATTTAGATATGACTTCCCATAGGGAGATAATATATAATTATGATTTATGAATTATGATTTGGAGAAAACCAGTTTAGTTTTTTAAAATGACCAATAGTTAATCAAATGAAGGATTTTGAAAAAGATGATGATTTTGGTATTTTGAAAATGGATTGATTTAAAAATGAATGATTAATTTTAAAAAATAGTTGAACATTATAAATATTTATCTTTTGAAACCATTATTGTGTTAATTAGATTTTATAGAAATTGAAATGGTAGTCCTTCAGTTGATATAGATTGATATTAATGGTGGAACATAGTATGCATTTAAAAAACCTACTAAAAGTTACTTTTTAGATTGATTTTGTACATGATCCATAGTTTAACCAATAGAATTTTTAGTGAATTATCCTCGAATTTAAGGATACAGATAGTGAGAACATGAGGGATGGACCTAGGAATGTGGTCCACATCATATAGTTTTGAAACTAGAGTCCCCCAATATTTTTGTGGTGATTTTCTAATAGAAAAGTAATAAATGTGGCTTAAATGGATGAATCATGTCATTGATTTGATCTACAAACCATTAGAGAAATAATTCTTCATAGTGTTGTATATTTTGGTATATATTTCATTAAAATGGTGGGATTTATATGTTTAGGATAAATTTGAATTAGGCCCCTAATGAGTGGATTTTAATGAATTCTATAATAAAAAATTATACCCTCTCACATAAAAATTCAAGGAATTATGTAATTAGTAATCCCTGTAGAAAGAAAATCATATTGTTAATGATTATATAGATTGATTCATGAATATATTTTTCATTAACCTGGAGTTATTTTTACTGTTACCATGTAAGAATATGTCTTTGAATCAGGGATGAGGCATGATATATTCTAGAATATTTTCGTGTTATATATTAAAAATTATATGAAGATGATCAATAATGTAATGGTAAATGAATGGTACATCACATGATCTATTTGAGGGTGAATTAAATTGATAATGGTAGAAGTCGGCGGGAAATATAATGGTGGGTGAATGAAAAAGTGTGATTAAAATTTCAGTGTTCAGAGAAAGAATAAAAATCATATTTTAGGGTTTGTAAAAATGCCTCCACTATATGAAAAAAATTGAATGTTTCTATTGTGGTTCTCTTGACCGCATGAAGCATGGTTGAACCAAATAACCTAGATCATGCCATAATTACAAACATTTAGGGAATCATTAGTTATGTTATCATAGTGCTTTGTGGTAAGGTGTTCATGAAACTATTCATGTGTCTATGGTATCATATGGTTTGATTGGACGAGGGAAGTTGAATCAATCTAGTCAGCAAAACATAACATTCCATGGTGATTACAGAAAGATCATCAAGAAAATATGTAATAGAATTTAATGAGTTGGATGTTATTTGGATCAGATCAGAATATTTTGGATGATCATTCCAGACCATCTAGGGTGTGGTAAAATTATTTTGAATTATACCCATATGAAATAATTTATTAATACCATCTCATTATATTCATTTATTTCTTCTACTAATTTTGATTTGATTTTCATAAACATTTACATGAATCTTTCAATGTTAAAACAGAAAAGTCTTATTGGTCATCGATAATTTTGAGCCATTCTGTGTAATACAACCCATGATTTCATAGTATGTTATGTCATTAACATAATTCAATAGTGTGCGCTACACACAACACCGACTTCAACGTCACCACAAGTTATTAAAACTAACCTTTAAAAACGTAGTTATGAATAGTTTTAGCTGCATATTGAATCTTATATACTATGTATAATTTTAACATCCCCACTATTTGTTTCAAATACAAAATATAACAGCAAAATCATTTTTTCGGATAAAATAATTATTCTTAAAAAAAATGCAATTTTAACACCTTTTAATGAAGAACCCATTTAAAACCAATATTTGACACCTTTATATATTCAATTTTGGAAATTAAATTCTTCTTTAGAAGTAGAACATAAATATTTGGTTTGGATAAATATTTGGTACTTTTCCATTAACTTTCATATATTGATGAATAGTGAAAAGTACTGTGTTTTAATTAAAAATGTTTTATAGAAATAATTTATAATGATAAATTACACATTTTAATGATTTGGAAGTAAAATTAGATCATATTTTTATCATTTAATACAATTTTGGCCATTGTATGTAATTTCACATTTATATTTGACATAAACACATTTCAGTCTTTTGATAGGTTTTTACATTTTAACAAAACCCTCTCTTTGGTTTTGACAAGCTGAATTAAATTTAAATTAATTTAAATTAAACTACTTTATTATGAATTTGGTAAAAAATATTTCATTATATAATTCAGAATATCAAAATTATCCTAGGGTAAATGTTTGATATTTTTCTCAAAACATTCAATTATTGATGAATAGTGAAAAACAATACATTATGATTTAAAATAAACTTTTCATTTAAATAATTAATTAAATTTATTTTATTTATTTTATGTAATTATAGATATATGAAACCTATATATGTTTAATTTATTTCATTGGAGTCATTTTATAATAAAATTAGATGTATAAACTTGTATTGATCATTTTATCGTTTTTACACACCTTCTAGGAGCATATGAAAATTTTCATAAAATAATATTTTACCGCATCAAAGAGTTGAATTAAAAAAATATGAGAGAAAGGGTTAATATATGTTAATAAAATGTGGTTCAATATAATTAAAATAATTTTTGGTTAATAATAACTTTTGCCTTTTATTTTCAACGGTTAAAAGTAAATATGGTAATTGAAGGTAAAAATGATATCATAATTACCCTAACACATTTCTGAATTCTATTGAATAAGTTTAATTTGACCAAAATAAATCATAAGAATAAAATATGATCCTTTTTTGTCAACATGGATTATATTTGGAAATTAATTATTATTTTATTTAATGAGGAGTTAAAAGCGTAAAACTCAAATTTTATTAACTAGTACATTTTTAATATAATGTTACACTTAATATAAATTAACCTATAAATATTCATTAGAAATATAAAAATATTTCTTAAATAATGGTATTTTATTTTATAATTTTTATAAATTAAATAATTTAATTTATTTAGGACAAAATGATGATGCAGTAATTACCTTTATAATGAAATATTAAAATACTAGATATTATCAATATCCAAATAAATGTAAATTGAGACTTCAGATAAATAAAAAAAATATTATGTTCATATGACATGTTAGGGTAGGCTTAATAAATTTTATTCGAAGTGATAATGTTTTTATGGCTTTCAAAATAATAAAATACTAAATAGTGTCAAAATTTACATAATTGAGTTTATAAAAATATTAATATATTATTAATTGATATAATGTTCATAAAAATCGAGCGCTTAGCCAACGAACATAGAAAAGTATATACATGTTAATAATGAACCAAATTAGGTACTATAGGTTTGATTTTTTATTATCCATATAATATAAAAATACAATGAGAAGTGGTAAATTTCAAACTATTTAACTAAGAGTTCAATCTAAAAGATAGTGTTAGTATGTTGACCTAAACCCGTCCAAATCCTATTGGATGGGAGGTTTTCGACCCATCCCCACCTTATCCTTGATGGAAATCAATTTGGATCCATCATAAATATAAAATTAATTTATTATAAAATAATATTTCAATGTTTTTCTAAAGTGGCCCTCACCTCTCTTATAAAAGGGTACTTCCCCTTCTCTCAAAATCACACATCCATAGCTATTTTAACTATTAAACCCATCCAAAATAACTTCCCAACATCCCAAAAATATTCTTAGAGTCCATAAATTATTCATAAAGCCAACATATAGAGTCATTTTGATCAACTCAAAAGGAAACACCCACAAAAGAGGTAATAATTTCACCACCCTCTTTCTTGTTCTTTTCTTATTCCACTTCCCCATTCATAGTTTTTTCTATACCAAATAATAACTATAGTAACAATTACATACTATTATGTTATTATAAATATGTTATAACCATATTCATTATTATATCTATCCTATAAATGACAAAGTCACCAAATGTGTGTACGCATGGCTTAACGTCTCAACGTTGTGGTGTAGTTTGATTTTCCAACACTTCATTATTTGGATGGGTATAATAATGACAATAACTAATGTAAATAATTAATTGAACCAGTTAATGATTATATATTTATGATAAACTATCCAATTACATTCTATTTCTCCATCAATGATATTATCGGTCATGCATACGTACGAATTACCGTCTTCTCAATGTGATGAGATTCATTCCCACCATCAACATTAAATGATGGTTATAAAAATATATATTATTAATAAGTATGTAATATATGAAATAATATTTATACTGTATATATATATATATTTATGTATGTAATTACATATATCATATACACATACTTTCGTTCAATACAATATGAAAACGGAAACAACATTTATGCTTATGTACGACCTAATGTCTCCATAAACGGTGAATTCCATTATATATATATATATATCTATTATAAATATTTATATTCTATATATATATGATATATATATCATGGTTTAAATTATGGAAGTATTTGAATCCTGACCTTAATGATACGATCAAGAATAAAAATTTAAAACACGTAGGATAAAGAAAGAAACTATTACCCAAAATGTTAATTTAACATGGAAATAATTGTTAAATTGGTAGTATAAAGTAATAAATGAATCATGTGTGATATAATAAATATTAATATGGTTCTATTATAATTTAATAACAAACTATTTCCATTATACAGAAGGTTAAACATACCCTTGACCAATGAAAAGTGCATGGGAAGGTTAAATTCCTCAATCTCATTATTATTCGAGATTTTTTATAGGTACATCTTTACTGGAACATTTTCAGTATCCATGTCAATTTTTCATAAAATAGTTTTCAATGGGATTATTTTTATGGGAATCATTTATTAAAACATCATTTAAAATTTTTTATATAAATATTCTCCAAAAATCATTCTCCTTAATTACCATGTTTTCAGAATGGAGTTTTAAGGATTTATTTATATGGACAAGAATTTATTTAAAATATTAATTACATTAAAAGTTTCAATGTGGTATGGGAAAACATGATTCAAATATGTATTTAAATGTCTTACTTTCTAAATTGTGTGAAATTTAAATGTTTTAATGGAAAAATGATATTTCTTTGAATGAGTTTTATAAATCATTTTCATCTATGTCCTCATCCATTGATTTATTTTAAACTTGTTTGAAGTTGATTTATTATGATACAAATCATTTATATTGTATTGAAGCTTTTTTAATGTGTATGACTATTGATGTGTTATTTTTATACCATTCATAACTTATTATTAAGGTTCTGACAATTCGTATGCTAGTTCTAATATAATTGTTTAGGTTATGTTTTAACCATTTCAAAGGAGGAATGTATTGGACATAGTAAGTGATGGGTGGCGCCTGGTACACCTTCTCGATGCATCAGTATGTCTAATGAGACAATCAGACGTAGAATTGGAAAATGTCTTTCCCAATTTAATATACGATTTTTCCTAGGCCTTAATCATATTTTGACGTCTTGGCTGAGGCCATGACAAAATGTTTTAGAATGTCTGAAATTATACATTACCTCATTTTGAATATTATATCAATGGTTCATGTGGTTATTAAACTATTAGAATACCCATGACTATAATTATATTCGAATTATTTACTCATCTCCAGTTTCATCCATAAATCATTCATGTATAATATTTGTAAAGGCATGTGTTTTCAATTAATCGCCATGCCTATTGTTTATGTTATCTTCTGATAAATTGTTCACTCTTACTGAGAATTTTATCTTGCCCATTTTATATGTATTATATTCCTAGGATATACATGAAGTGTATTATGAATGATATGCAGGATTAATATAAAATAGAATAATGGTGTTCCAAAAGATTAATTTATGTTGTGTTTTATTTTCTAATGAGAAATATAACATTCTGGAATGTAATCTATACTCAAAGATTGCTAAAATATCCCTCTTGGAAGACATGATTCCTTGTAATCATGCCAATATATTTATATAATGCACCGACACTAGGATTATGGTTTGGGGTGTTATAGTTGGTATCATAGGAAGTTTACTAACAACATTGGAAATACATTTAGTTAAACATTGATTTGAGAACATTACCCTAACAGAGACATTGAATATTAGTATTAAAGAACATTCAAGGATTTTGGTACTATAGAAATTTTTTGTGATTTCCTGGAAATACAACATTATCTGAATACATGCAGGTAGAGGCAGATCTTGCATAGATGTACATAGGGGTAAAACCCAAAAACACCACTTTGAGCAAGACTCAAATATGTACTAGTGAATTACAAGGGGCCTTGTTTCACTCTTGGTTATGATACTCCTAAGGGATATGCATACGATAATTCAAATTTTCATTACAAGCCATTATGATGGATATAGTGGTATATACTTCCCCAATGAAAATATTTTATTATTATAGATTATATGAATAATGTTTTCAATTTATAATAGGTTTTTTCATGTTTCTAATTATGAATTTCAATTCATAATCTAAACTAGTGAATGTTATTATTTATAAATGGCATCTAGTAGAATTAATGAGAATTCCATTAATACAGAAGATCGAAAGATTAAGAAGGGTCATATCATTCATGGTATTAAGACAACATTTAATATGGAAATATTCACCAACATATTCACATCATATGAAGAAATAATATCATGTTTTAATAAGATATATACTGAATTTTCTGAGTTCTATGGATTTGAAGGGAAGAAAGAGTAGAAAAGGATGAATGAGAGAATGGTGGATAAACTAAATAGGGGAAATAAGAATTTCCCATATATGATAACTATGGAAAGAATCATCATGGTAAATTCTTGAATGGAATGGGAGTTTTTTGTATGTGTAGAGAAAAAGGACACAAAGTACGCAATTGAATGGGTAAGAAAAAGGGTCTAAATGTACAATAATTCATCTTCTGGGAGTTGGGAAAATGCGCAAATCAATGTCTAAATCATCAATGTATACCCAAAATGCTGCAATTGGATAATAATCAAGTTATGATACTACTGAAGTTAAACATTAATTAATATGATTTATTTTGTTGTTTTTAATGTATTGTTCCATTTGATTATTGTATTAATCATGTACATGTAATAAGAATTATAGAGTACATAAGGATTGTACTACAGTACTATTTCATTAAGGATCTGAGATTGTGTAGAACAATGAAAAGTTACTAAATAGTAGGTTAAATTTTTTATAAATATATGGTTGAGAGAATGATAAACCTTAATATGACTCTAATATTGAGGTATTGATTTTGGAATAAGATATGATTGATTTGGTTAAATTAAAATCGATATTATTGACTACCTTAAAACTGATTAATGATTTGTATATTCCATCATCGATAGATTTTACAACATTTTTTTGTTAAAAGGAGTATATCATGTATTCTATAAGAAATAAGGATGAATGAATTTAATCAATATAGTTATATGATAATTCATGGAGTTATAATGTTTTAAATGAATACTTTATGAAGGTATTCACATGATATTACATGGTAAAATGATTCTTCATTATTTTTACATTCCTTATAAATTACTAACTGTGAGTTTGGAGAGAAGTATTTTGGATATGTATAAAGGTTGTAATAGATTAGGTTTGACATTGAATACTATTTTTATGGTTAAATTAATTCTTGATATTATTTTTGGATTGTCATAAAATGGACAACCTGGAGGTCCAACTATAACATGTCGCGTCCAACATGGTTGTGAGACTTAAACCCGCAACCGAAGGGTGACAAGGGTGCATCACCTACCACTAGCCAAAATGATGTCCTAGTTTGTATAATATAGTTTTCTTAATAGTTTGAAAAACTAATTATGAATTTATTATTTTTGGAACCCTATACGATGAAAATAAATATAATACTTTTGAATTTTATTATCTTTTGAAATGAAAAATGAGTTTGTGGTAGGAATTAGTTGCAAGACGACACTATAATTTCCAAGAATATTTTTCTATTTTTATTCTATGAATAAATTAATTCATAAAATTTTGGGAATGGATATTAAAAAAAATGTGTTATTTTAAGACCATATGTTTTTTTGAACTAATGATAATTTACATTATCTTAGATTCACTGCTTTATGGCCCTCAATTTTACACTTCCTTATGATTGATGACCTCAATAGAACCATATAAATACTTACATTTTTTCATTAATTATGTGTCTCTAATTTCCACCAATTTTCGCTTAATCGATATAATAATTTGGTGGTGACTTTTTAACTTCAATTTCCCTCTTTTTAATAGTAAATTTTATTAAAACAATTTCAGATGTGGGTTTTCCACAATGGTATTTTTCTATTTTTAACCAATTATATTTGAAGAAAAATTTCAAATTGCGAAGAATAACTTTTGTAAAGGATGATACAATGTAACACCCCAAGATTTCATAGTATGTTATCTCAGTAAAGTAACTCAATATCTTTCCCTACACACAACACCAAGTTCAAGCGCACCACAACTTATTAAACTAACCGATCAAAAAGTGGTTATAAATTTTATTAACTTATTTTTAAATCTTATATACTCTATATAATTTTAAAATCCATATTAAGTGTTTTAAATACAAAGTATAAGAACATATTCATTTATTTGGATAAATTAAGTATTAAAACAACAATTTTACAACCATTTAATTGAAAAAAACATAAAACCAATATTTGACACTTCTATATATTCAATTTAAGTAGATTAAATTATTCTTTATAAGCGGGTCATAAAAATTTATTTTGTATAATTTTTTGGTAGTTTTTTGATAACTTTCATAATTTTATGAATAGTAAAAAATACTATGTTTTAATTAAAAAAATATTTCTCAATCGAAATAATTTATAGTTAATAATTATGCATTTGGATGGATTGGAAGTATAATAAGATTATATTTTTATCATTTAATAAATTTTTTCCATTATATGTAATTTCACATTTAATGTTTACATAAAGAGAAGTAAATATTTTGACAGTTTTTTACTTTTCAAAAAATCATCTTTTGGCTTTGACAATGAGAATTAAATTTAAATTAATAAATGAATAATTTTTTTCTATTCTTTTTAAAATAGAATACATTTTTGTTTTATGAATATCAAAATTATCTTATGTAAAATGTTTTGGTATTTTACTGAAAACATTCTATTTTTGATTAATAGTGAAAAACACTGCGTTATTATTTGAAAGAAACATTTTATTTAAATAATTATTTATTTTATTTAAATTTATTTTAAGTCAAAATAGATATATAATACTTATATAAGTTCAACTTAATTCATTGGAGTCATTTAAAAAAAATATGTATCAATGTTTATTAGTCATTTTAACGCCTTTTACCCACCTTCTAGGAGCATTTAAAAAATTTCATATAACATAATATTACCACTTATGTTACTTAAATTTTAAAAATAAAAGATACATGGTTAAAATCAGTAAGTAAAATGTGGTTCAATAAGATGAAAATAAGTATTGTTGAATAGTAAATATTGAATTTTATTTAACTCGGTTAAAACAAATTGGGTAATTAAGGGTAGAAATGATATCATAATTACCCCAACACATTTTCTAATTATATTGGATATGTTTAATTCAACAAAAAAAAATCATATTTATTAATATATTTTCCTATTTGGTCAACTTGGATTAGATTATGAAATTTATTATTATTTTATTTAAAGATTTGTTAAATGTTTTTTATTCAATGTAAATTAAATATTCCATTTATAATATAGGATTTTACATAATATTTGTAACACCCCATGATTTCATAGTAAGTAAGTTCTTCAAAGTAATTCAATAACTTACACTACATGCAAAATCGAGTTCAAACGCACCACGAATTTTCAAACTAGTTTTTCAAAAGCGGTTATCAATAGTATTAAAATAATTTGGAACTTTATATCACCTTTATAATTTTATAATCCATATTATCAGTTTCGTAGACATAATTTAAGCAAAAATTATGTTTTTTAGATAAAAAAAGTATTTTTAAAAAAATGCAACTTTACTGCCTTCTAATGGTGAACACTTTTTAAATCCAATATTTTAAACATTTATATATTCAATTAGACAAAATAAACTTTTTCTTTGGGATCAGGACATATGAATTTGGATTCAATAAATATTTTGTGTTTTTCTAATAACTTTCATATTTGGGTGAATAGTGAAAAATAATATATTTTAACAGAAAACAAATTTTTTAATAAAAATAATTTATTGTGTTCAACTATATATATGAAAGATTTGGATGTATAATTATTTTATATTTTTACCATTTAATCCCATGTTGTCCATTGGAAGTAATTTCAATGGAAATTGGGCATAAACAAATGTCAATTTATTGGTAGTTATTATTTCATAAAAATATGATTTTTGGTTTTGAATACGGGAATTAATATTAAACTAATAAAATAAATTTATATTTTTTTATTTTTTTTAAGTATACTTCATTTTTTAATTCATAATATCAAAATTATCTTAGGTTGAATTTTTTGCATGTTTCTAAAAACATTTAATTTTTATGAATAGTGAAAAACACTGAGATATTGTTTAAAACCGAATTTTTATTTAAATAATTAAATATTTTATATAAATTTATTTTAGGTAAAAATAGATATATAATACCCATATAAGTTCAATGTAATTTATTGGAGTCATTTTTTTATTATATTAGACATATAAAATTTTATTGACCTTTTCACTATCTTTTTCCCACCTTATAAGAGAATTTGTAAATTCCAATAAACATAATTTTACCGTTTCTATGATTTGAATTTAGAAAATAATGGATACACATTTAATATCAATAATTAATATTTTGTTCAACAAGATAATTTTTTTTTGAATAGTAACGTTTTAATTTTATTTACCACAGTTAAATGTAAAAAGGGTAATTAAGGGTAAAAATGATATTATTATTACCTTAAAAAATATCTTAATTATATTGGATATGTATAATTCTACCAAAAACAACCTTATGAATAAAATATGAACCTTTTATGTCCATATAGATTAGATTTTCCAATTTATTATTATTTAATTATGTGAAGAGTTAAAAGAGTTAAAATCAATGTTTAATAACTAAAACCTTTTTAATATAGGGATACACATAAGAAAGATTCAACTATAAATATTAATTATAATGCTAAAAATATTTCCAACATAATGGTATTTTATTTATATTTTTTAGACATTATATAATTTAATTTATTAATTACACAATGATGATGCAATAATTACATAATTAATGAAATATTAAAATAATTGATATTATAAATATCCAAATAAATGTAATTTGAGACTTTTTATAAATTCAATTAATTTTACAGGTTAATATAACATATTAGGGTTTGTTAGATAAATTTTGTTCGATGTAATATTGTTGTTATAAATTTAGAAAAAAAATACCAAATAGTGTCCAAATTGACATAAAAGAGTTTTTAAATCTAATATTATATTATTCATTACAATTCCTCCTCCAATGGCCTTAAGGCCTTCATTTTTTATTGATTTTTGATAATCCACCTTTCAATGGGTGAGGTGAAACCCTTTACAAGGCCCATAGGTGTAATCACTACATTACCCATATGCCTTAGCAGAATTCATTGCCCATAGGCTTCAAACATTACCTACAACCTAGACTAACTACTTGGAACTGCTCCTCCCCAGTATCTTCATCATGACCCAAACCTGTCTAAAACATATTGGTTGACTGTTTTTCAACCTATCCCAACCTTATAATTTAAATAATCCACTTTGGAGCTATTAGAAACTGAAATGTATTTTAAAAGACTATTGTCTTGGCCAAACCCTACCCAAATATCCTCTCAACATCCCCCACATTATCCTAGGGGCATTCCTTTAGTCATAAATCCAACATAAGAATCCCTTTTGATCAACTCAAAAGGAATAACCTGAATGAGAGGTAATAATTTCACCACCCTCTTTCAAGTTATTTTCTTCTTCCACATCTTAATTCATTATTATTTCCATTCTAAAATAATAATTTCATTATCTTATATATATTGTGACTTTATTATAAATATGTTTAAGCCATATTCATTATTCTATCCATCCTTTGAATGACATGACACCATATGTGCGTATGTACAGATTACCATCTCCACGTCATTGGTAATAGTTATTCAGTACATTATTATTGGGATTGATTTAATAATTATGTGAAATTCATGTAAATAATAAAATATAACAAGATAATGATTCTATATATATGATATACAATCCGATTATATATTATTTTATTATCAGAAGAATGATATTGTCGCTTGTGCATACGTACGGATTGCCGTCTCCACGAACGTGATGATATTCATTCATCATCATATCCATTCAAGACAAAATTTCATTTTATGATTAAAAATAATTTTTAGAGACATGATATCATTCTATAAATGAATAATATACATCCCATCCAAAACAAAAATGAGTCACTTAATTATGAATATAATGGAAAACTAATACATTAACACCTGAAATGATGATAATACTATTATATTATTAGCAAATCAAATACAAAATAACATATATGATATAATTTTAATGTACGATATTCATGAATAATTCAAAAAAAAATATTTTACCATTATATAGGAGGTTAACCTACCCTCGACCAAGTAAAAAGTACAATGTAAGGGGGTTTCATATCTCACATTTAATTCCATGAGATTTCCCTCGTTCACCACTTATTTATTACATGTTGTGCATGTTATTCCCATGATTGTATTAATTGTGTAATATAATTTAATTTATAGATATTTAAATCATCATTTTATGACCCTTATTTCATGGGTGTATGTTTTGTAAGTTACAAAATCGTAAAGGGAACTTGAAATTTCAATTTCCACTCCTTCGGCTTTATGCATTATTTATTGATTATTTTACTCCAAGATTGTGTATGGAATCAATATTCATTTTCTTATGTCATAATTTCCACTCCCCTTTTTGTTAATATACTTTTGATACACATAATCACTCCATTGAGAAATTCTCAAGTCATAAATATGAACATGTTATGAGAAATTTTAACTCAATCTCCATTTGTTGAATTAAATATCCAATTCATTGGTGTTGTTTATACAAGAATATGTGTGAATGTCCTCTGATTGATTTAAACTAAATATCCAGTAATATTTGTTGTATTTATATTTGTCACACATAATTATGTCGTTGATTTATCCTTATCCTAAGGATACATTCTTTATAAGATATTTCATCACAATATACATTCCATTGAGACTTCATTGTTGTTTTATACCAAATCAATTTTATATAGTGTATATAATATGCATTGACATAATATATAATTAATCAATTTGTTCTCATGATATTACAATGTTTTGATTACCTTGATTAATTTTATTCAAGTGTCTCTCTTTAGGTTATGAACTCTAAGTAAAATATTATTTAAATGTTTTATAGATTTATTATACTAAATCATTCTCATTAATTTCCATGTTTTAAAAATGTTTTTAAGGATTTATTTATATGGAAATTAATGTTTTAAAATTAAAATTCATTTTCAATTTTTCAATTAGGTATGTGACGCTTTGATTCAGAAATCTATTTTAAATGGATTCTTGATAAAAAGTGATACTTTTAAATGATTTCAAGAAAAAGGGTGATATTTATCTCACATAGTTTTGATAATTATTTTCATTTATGAAAATATCCTTCATTATTCTCGATTGAGGTTAATCTAATACTATAAAATCTTCCATATTGTATCGTACGAGTTATGTTTGACAGTGGATGTGCTAATTTTATACCATTCATGGTTTGTGGATAAATTATTGACATTCCATATGCTAGTTTTAATAAAAATGTTTATGTTATGTTAAAACTTGTTCATATGTGGAATGAAATCGACTTAGTAAGTGATGGGTGGAGCCCACTATATCTCCTTGATTCATCGGAATGTCTAATGAGACAAACTAGTGTCATGGCACAAGTACATTACAAAAACTTATTTGTAGTCTAGGCATAAGTCCTTGAATATGTGATAATGATAATATAGAATTATGCATTTTATCCTTATGAAAGTGGTTATTTATATTTCATGTGATTATTAGACTAGTATAATACCCTTGTGAATAAGTAAATGGAATTATTTCATTTATTTATGATATATTATGATGAAGATGATGTTTAAAAGGATTAAGTTTTAGTTATAAATTGCCTTAAATGTTTATCCTTATTTATCAATGTTTCCCCTTTATTGTTATCCTTAATCATTTTCTGAGCTCATCCCTTTCTATGTTTAATTTTTTCTAGGATTTGAAGAAGTATTTTATGGATGACCTGTAGGGATATTCTGAGGGGATATGACTGTGGAATATAAAAGACAATGTTGTTGTAGTTATTTACTTTATCATGTAACGTATGACTTATGAATGTATCTAGTGATTCCAAAGCTACTAAACTAATCGATCTTTCGACACTTGATCTTTTTTGTCATGCCAATGTTATGTAATAATGCACCGACTCTAGGTAAATGGGGTCGGGGCATTACAGATGGCATCATAGGAAGTATATTAAAGACCTTGAAATATATATTTAGATAAACTCTTAATAGGGAATATATCCCTAAGATAGACTTTGAGGATAAGTATATAAGAACTTCTGTGAATTTTGGTATTGTATTGAGTTTCTGAGTTTTCCATGAAATACATCCATGTCTAGATACGAGCACATAGAGGAGACTCCGACATAGATGTACAACATTGTAAAACCAGAAAACACCTCAATGAACAAGACTCGAACAGGAACTGGTACACGACAAGAGGCCTTGCCGCACTCATGGTTACAACACTCCCAGGGGATATTCATAGGATAATTTAAATTTTCTAGAGAATCGTAATTGAAGAATTTTAATATAATATGAGAATAAATTTCCTTTTTTAATCCTACGGTGTTTCAAATTGAAAATTTTTTGTCATGGTATTCTCTAAATGATTTTATGACTACTACTACTCACACAATACTTTTTTGATTTTAGTCAATGGATGGATTCCAAGGAAGTCATAGTAACTTTAAGAATGATGTACATGGTGGAAATGGTGGTGGAAATGAGAAGAAAAATGTAATTATGATATCAGTAAATGATATTGTGTTCATTTCAAATCATTTTTCCAAAAATATGATCAACATCATTTATATTATCAAAATCTCAAACTCAACAATGAAGTAAATAGTGATGAATAATAAGAGCTCTAACAGTGGAGACAATAGAGAAAAGAAACCTCAATTTCCATCATGCATGAAATGTGGAAGGTGAAACCCAGGGATGTGTCTCAATAGAACAAATAAAATCTTTATGTGTGGGAATGAAAGACATAAATTGAATAATTTCTGAAGAAAAATGAAGAGTACTATGGAATAAAAAAAATGTTACCAAGAATCCATTTACTATCATTTTCTGTAAAGTTAGGGGTCCTGGACATTACCCGAGTTAATGACCTATTCTATAAGATATTTTCCTGGTCAAAGAATAAGCTAGTTGGAAATAAATGGTTGGAATAATTTTCAAAGGTGATAGTGCTCCTTGTTGATGGTATTATATTGGAATAATTTTCTATTGTATTTGGAACCATGCAGTTTGTCATGTGAAAATGATACTTGAGGGAGAATTATCTTTTCTATTGTGGATATAGTGATAAATAACCATTTTGTTTTATATGATCATTATGTTTTAGGAAATTACATGTTATTATATTTTTAGACGAAAATGAAAGGCATGAGATAACATTTGTGGTTAAATTATGTTATGGTTATTTTGAAGAAATTATCTCATTTTAATATTATTATAAAGTATTGTTTTTGAAAAGGAAAAACACACAGACCGTGTGACAACACGTTGCGTCAGACAAATATGTGAGAACCGAACCCACAACCAGAGTGGGATTGGGATTTATCACCTACCACAAGACTACGTGATATCCCTGGTTAGTGTGACTAATTATTTCTTGTTGAATGATTTTATTAACCAATAATAAGTTTATTTGGATCTTATGACTTATTAAATGAATATACTGGGTATAAGAAAATTATTTAGTGATTAAGTGATAAATGTTATTTTGGAATATGTTTGCTTTGATGGAAACATTATATTCCCATGGGAAATGGAATACTGTCCAATTTCATTTGAGGAGAAATTTTTTATTTTTATCTATGTTTTTATTGAGGATTATAATGGTTTGGGTTATTTATGGAAATGAAAAACCTATAATAGAGAATATGTGATTATGTTAGTAACATTTAAGTATATGGCATTAAGAGTGTTTGATGTCATTTGGAGATAAAATTTAACGTGGAAGACTACATAACCAAATTCTTCTATGTTTTGGGTTACAATATTAGATTACATTATATTAAAAAAATTTGGAAAATTGTTTGTTGAATGGTATTTGTTTAACTTTAGGGTATTGTTGGATTAATTTTAGAAATTAAGATTAGTGTTTCATTCTGTAAGGGAATATCCTTTTGGGGGATCATCAGATCTTGTACTAAACTGTTTGGTATTAATTAATCTCTAAAGGCAAGGTAAATATATATTTTTACATTCATAGATCATGTGATTTTATAGATGTTTATTCTAGATCTTTGGGTGTGACCAAGTATTATTGAATATTCATCATTTAAAAAAATGAGTTAGCGGTTGAAATTTATTAAATAATGCAACTCTACAAAAAACCAAAGTATATCTCATTATGTTATTAATAAATATAAAAAATGAATTCCTCATCTTTAAGAAATGTAACTTAAAACAAAAACATGTTGTCCCTTTACTTTTAATACTGGGAAACTAATGACCATTTGTACCATCACAAGTTTTTGGTTTTCTTGTTGTTAACATTCTCCTGGTCACGTTTTCTATCCCTCTCCATCATAACCTGACACTTTTTTTATCATCTATATCCATGTTTTTCTACAAGGAATCCTAGTATGGGTTATCAAGGGTGACCTTTGTACATCCCTTTCTTTCTTTTAAAGTGATATTTTTATTGACACTTTTTACTATGTGGGATTTTCCATTATATTCCCAAGCCCAATTTTAAAAATTTAGAGGATGCAATTTATTGAAGGAGGGAGTAATGTAACACCCCAAGATTTCATAGTACGTTTGTTCTTCAATGTAATTCAAAAACTTACACTACACACAAAATCAAGTTCAACTGAACCACGACATAACAAACTAGCTGTTCAAAAGCAATTATGAATAGTATTAAAATAATTGTGATCTTTATATAACCTTTATAATTTTAGAATCCATATTATGAGTTTCTTAGACATATTTTAAGGACAAATTAATTTTTTTCATATAAAAGTAGTATTTTTCAGAAAATGTAATTTTACCTCGTTTTAATGGTGAACCGTTTTAAATACAATATTTGAAATTTTTATATATTCAATTTGACAAAATAAACTTCTTCTTTGGGATCGGGACAGAAGAACTTGGTTTCAATAAATTTTTCGTGTTTTTTTGATAACATTCATATTTGGGTGAATAGTGAAAAATAATATTTTTTTAAAGGTTGGGGCTGAACCTCAATTTATTATTTAAAGAAAAGATCCCATTAGGTTGGGTAGAGGGTTAACCATTACACAGCTCGAAGGACCATGGCCTAGTGGTCTGACTATAAGGCTTGATAACCAATTTTTTTGGCCCAAAGGACCCCTCAGTGAACATTACTACTCCAATACCGCGCTGCTACAGTATCTGCTATAGTACCGCCACCACTACAGTACCTGCTACAGCCCATTCTCCACTACAGTGCCACTACTGCTACAGCCTGCCACTACTACAGTACCCAGAAATTCTCCCCTGCCCAGATTTGATCCTGGGTCTTTTGGAAGCCAGGCAGGAGCCTGTACCACTAGGGTACAGGCTCATTGGCATGAGAAATAATATATATTAACTAAAAACAACATTTTTAATCAAAATAATTTATAGTGTCCAACATTACATATGAATGGTTTGTATGTATAATTATATTATATTTTTTCCATTTAATCCAATGTTAGTCATTGGATGTAATTTAACATTGAAATTAAACAGCAACAAATGTCAATATTTTGGTAGTTATTATTTCATAAAAATACGCTTTTTTGTTTTGGCAATGGGAATTTATTTTATACTAATAAAATCAATTTCTATGTTTTAAATTGCGTAATATAGACTTTAATTTTGAATTCATAATATAAAAATAATCTTATGGTGAATTTTTGTAAGTTTCTGAAAACTTTTAATAATTGATGTATAGGGAAAAACTCCGAGTTGTAGATTAAAAATGAAGTTTTATTTAAATAATTATTTATTTTATTTCAATTTATTTGGGAAAAAATAGATATATAATACCCTTATAAGATCAATTTAATTCATTGGAGTCATTTTTTAATAATATTAGACATATTAAATTTCCTTGATCTTTTCACTATCTTTTTCCCACCTTCTAGAAGAATTTGTAAATTCACATAAAACATAACATTACAACTTCTGTGAGTTGAATTTCGAAAATCTAAGACAAAAAATCTAATATCGAGGAGTAAAATATGGTTCAATAAGATAAAAATATTTTTTTAGTGAATATTAACATTTTACATTTATTTACCATAGTTAAAAGTAAATCAGGTAATTAAGGGTAAAAATGATATTATTATTACCTTAACACATTTATTAATTATATTGGATAATTATAATTTGACAAAATAAATTAGGAATAAAATTTTAACCACTTTGGTCCACTTGGATTAGATTAGAAAATTTGTTGTTATTTAATTCAAAGATGAGTTAAGAGAGTTAAAATCAATGATTAATAACTAATACATTTCCAATATTGGGATACACATAAGATAAATTCGACAATAAATATTAATTAGAAGCTAAAAGTATTTCCTACATAATGGTATTTTATTTTTATTTTTTAGACAATAAATAATTTAATTTATTAATGAAAAAATAATGAGGCATTTATTACCAAAATAATGAAATATTATAATAATTGATATTTGAAATATCCAAATAAATGTAATTTGAGACATTTTATGAATTACACTGATTTTATAGGTTAATATGACATATTAGGGTTGGTTAGATGAATTTTTTTGACGTAATAATGGTGTTATGAATTTAGAAAAAAAAATACCAAATAGTGTCAAAATTGACATAAAAGTTTTTTTAAATCAAATTTTATATTATTAATTTCTATTCTATTCCTAAAAGTCTATGGTTTGACCAAGTATTTTATATAAAGATAGTTGTATCATTAATTAACAACTTGTGGTTATCATGGATATATATATTTGGTTTATTAAATATATAATATAAAAATACAAAGAAAAATGGTAAATGTATAACTATTTAACTAAGAGTTAAATCTAAATGATAATGTTAATATAGTGAACCAAACCAGTCTAAAATATATTGGTTGAGTGTTTTGCGACCCAAACCCACCTTAACCTTTTAAAAATCCACTTTGGAGCCATTAAAAACCGAATATTATTTTATAATAAAATAATATTTTATGTTTTTCCTATGGTACCCATCACCCCTCTTATAAAAGGTCTCTTCCCCTTCTCTATATTTCACACCATAAAAGCCTTTTGTCTCAGCCAAACCCTACCCATATATCCTCTAAACTTACATCAAATCATCTAGAGGCCTTCCAATAGTCAGAAATCCATCTTATAGAGCCCTTTTGGTCAAATCAAAAGGAAGAACCTAAAGAAGATGTAATAATTTCACCACCCTCTTTCAAGTTCTTTTCTTCTTCCACTTCTTAATTCTTTGATATTAAAATTCTAAAACACTAAATCCAGTAGTTTATATATACTTTGATGTTATTATAAATATGTTACAGCCATATTCATTATTCTATACATCCATTGAATTACATGTCTCCATATGTGTGTACGTACGGATTACCGTCTCCACGTCGTGGTGTTATTGTTATTCAATAAATTATTATTTGGATGGGTATAATAATGATGTTTAATTCAAGGATATAATAAAATATAACATGATAATTATTCATTATATACTATATACCATCCAATTATCTATTATTTTCCTATCAATAGAATTATATTGTCCCTCGTGCGTACATATGGATCACCATCTCCACGAACACGATGAGATTCATTCCCCATCAAATCCATTCAAGACTAAATTTCATTTGATTAATAAAAATAATGTTTAAAGATATGATATAATTATGGATATGAATAATATACATCCCATCTAAAATAAATTTGGCTCACATAACAAATAATATAAATGAAAACGAATCTGTTAACATCTGAAACGTCTATAATACGAAGTTATTATTAGCAAATCAATGTTAAAAAATAAAATATGATATCATATTAATTTAAATGATTCTTCTATAATTCAATAAAAAATATTTCACCATTATACAGGATTTCAATCTACCCTCGACCAAGTAAATATTAAAAAGTAAGGGGTCTCTTATCTAACTTTTAATTCTATGAGATTTCTATTGTTCACCACTTATTTATTACATGAGGTGCATGTACTTCCTATGATTGTATTCATCGTGTATTATAAATAAATTTATTGAACTTTCATCATCATTTTATGATCCTTCTTTCATGGGTGTTTGTTTTTTATGTTACCAAATAAAAAAGTAAATTTAAAATTTCAATTTCCACTCATTTGGCTTTACGCATACTACATTGATTATTTCCCTGCAAGATTATGTGTGGAATCACTATTCATTTTCTTATGTTATAATTTCCACTCCACATTTTGTAGATATACATTTGATAAACATAATAACTCCATTGTTAAATTCTCAAGTATTCGATATGAACTTTATAAGAGTAATTTTAACTCAATCTTTATTTGGTGAGTTAAATATCTAATTCATTGGTGTTGTTTTTAGAGTAATATGTGTGAATGTATTCTGATTGATTTTCACTGAATATCCAATCATATTGTGTGTATTTATATTTTTCACACATAATTCTGTCTTTGATTTATCCTTCACCTAAGGATATGGTCTTTAAATGAGATTTCATTATAATTTACATTCCATTGAGACATCTTTGTTTTTATATAGAAAATCAATTTTATATGGTGTATATAATTTTCATTGACATTATATATCATGAATCCCTATATTCTCATGATATTACAATATTTTCATTACCAAAATTATTTGTATCCAGGTGTCTCTATTTTGGTAAGGAACTACAAATAAAATATCATTTAATTTTTTGAAAGATTTATTCTTTAAATAATTCTCATTAATGTCTATGTTTTAAAAATAAAATAAAAGATTTATTTATATATAAATTAATGTTTTAAAATTAACATTCATTTTCAACATTTCAAAGTTGTATAGTTTGATTCAAATATCTATTTTAAATGGATTTTTGATAAATAGTGAGACATTTAAAAGTCTTTAAGAAAAAAGGAAACATTTTCCTCCAATAGTTTTGATGATTATTTTCATCTATGAAAATATCCTTCATTATTCACGATTGAGGTTAATATAATGCAATACAATATTCTATATTGTACCAAATGAGTTATTTTTTACTTTGGATGTTCTATTTTTATACCATTCATTGTTTGTGGATAAAATATTGACATTTCGTATGCTAGTTTTAATATGATTGTTGATGTTATTCTTAAACCTATTCATATGAGGAATGCATTGGACTTAGTAAGTGATGGGTGGAGCCTACTATAGATCCTTGATTCATTTGTAGGTCTCATGAGACAAACTAGTGTCTTTTCCCAAGGACTTGAAAAAATATTATTTGTAGTCTTGGCACAAGGCCTTGAATATGTGGTTATGATATTCTGGCATTATGCATTCCATCATTATGAATGTGGCTATTTATTTTTCATGTGATTATTCGACTACTAGAATATCCATGTGAATAAGTAAATGGAATTATTTCATTTTTTTCCTTATTATACTGAAGTTTAAGTATAAATATATATTTTTTAGTTATACATTACCTTAAATGTTTATGCTTATTTATTAATGTTTCTGATATATTTTTATCCTTACTGACCATCTAATTTCATGCCTTTCAATGTTTTATTTTTCCAAGTATGTGAAAAGTATTTTATGGCTGACCTACAGGGGTAGTCTAAGGGGATATGAGTGTAGAATATGGAGACTATTTTTTAATATTTTTCACTTTATTATGTAATGTAAGACTTAAGAATGTATCCAGTGTTTCTAAGGCTACTAAACTAATCAGTCTTCCGAGACTTCATCTTTTGTGATCATGCCAATGTTATGTAATAATGCACCGAATCTGGGTAACTGGGGTCAGGGCGTTATAATATTAATTCAAATATAAATATTCATTATAAATCTAAAAACATTTCCTATGTAATGGTATTATATTTATAAATTTTAGACATTAAATGATTTAATTTATTTATGACACAATAATGATGCAGTAATTACTTTAATAATGAAATATTAAAATAATTTATATTATAAATATCCTAATAAATGAAAATTGACGATTTTGATAAATTAAACTAAATTTATTGGTTAAAATTACATGTTATGGGTGTTTTAAATAAATTTTATTCGAAGTTATAATGTTTTTATGGCTTTCAAAAAAATAAAATTCAAAATTGTGTCAAAATTGACATTGTTGTGTTTTTTAACAAATATAATATTATTAATTGTTTTAATATTCAAAAAAATCATTGGATCAGAAAAATGACTATCATGTGGTCATATAAAATAATAATTAACCTAATGGGGTTCTCTTTTCTTGTTACAAAAATCTTATTAACCATATATTATAAAAATACAATGAGACATGGTAAATGTCAAACTATTTAACTAAGAGTTAAATATAAAAGATAAGTTTAATATGGTTGTCTAATCTTGTAAAATACCTATTGGTTGAGAGGTTTTAGACCCATCCCTACTATAGCGTTAAAATAATTTTTTTTGTCATTAGAAACTGAAAATTATTTTATTATAAAATAATATTTCATGTTTTTCCTAAAGTGACCCTCACCTCTCTTATAAAAGGGTGCTTCCCCTTCTCTTAAAATAACAACTCCAAAGCTAGTGGGCTTAGCAAAACCCCACCAAAATATCCTCCCAAAATCCTTATAATCGTCCTAGAGTTCTTAATATGATCATAAATCCAACCTAAGGAGCACTTTTGATCAACTCAAAAGGAATCACCTGAAGAAGAGGTAATAACTTCACCACCTTCTTTCAAGTTATTTTCTTCTTCCACTTATTCTTTTTCTGATGTTTCCATAAAAATTATTAATGTCAATACCTATTATATAGTGTGATGTTATTATAAATATGGGACAATCGTATTCATTATTCTATCCATCCTATAAATGAAAAATTCACCATACGTGTGTACGTATGGATAACCGTCTTGACGTCATGGTGTAGTTTGTTATTCAAAAACATCATTATTTGGATGGGTATAATAATGAGTATACATGATGTAGATAATAAAGATAACATTTTAATTATTCAATATATATGATATACCATTAAATTACATATTATTTCACCATCAATGATATTTTCACTCATGCATAAGTATGGATTATCGTCCCCACGACGCGGTGAGATTCATTCCCACATTCACCATTCAACGATGATTATAAAAATATATATTATTAATAAGTATGTAATATATGAAACAATAATTCTACTAGATATATATATATACTTAAAAATATCTTATTCAAGTACTACAATTCAATACGATATGAAAACAGAAATAGTGTTTATTTGTAAGTATGGCCTATCGTCTCCATAAATGGTGCCTTACATTTCATATATCTATCAATTATAAATATTTATATTCTAAATAAATGTTATATATAAATATATTTTTATATTTTTTATGTAATTAAATCATGATCTAAATGATAGCATCAATAATAACATGTAAAAACATGTACTATAAAAAAAGCGATTATCACCAAAATTGTTAATTTAACAAGGAAATAATTATCATAAGTTTATTATAATGTCATAAATGAATCATGTGTGAAATAATAAATATGAATATTGTTATGGTATAATTTAATAACATACAATTGTCATTATATATGAGGTTTAACATACCCATTACCAATAAAATGTGCAAGTTAAATGTTAATTCCTCAATCTCATTATTATTCAAGATTGTTTATGGGTATCTTTTTACATGGACATGTTTATTATCCATGTCCATTTTTCATAAAAGTATTTTAAAAGGTATTATTTTTAATGGAATATTTTATTAAATAATCATTTTAAATGATTTATATAATTATTCTTTTAAATGATTCTCATTTATGTCCATGTTTTCAAAATGGTATTTAAGCATTTAATTATATAGTCATGAAATTTATTAAAATGTTATTTCAATTCAATAGTTTAAAAGTGGTATGGGACACATTGATTCAATAATGTCTTTAAATTTCATCCTTTCACAATTTTGTGACTTTTAAATGTTTTCATCAGAAAAGGATATTTCTCTCAAAGAGTTTTACAAATCATTTTCCCTTAGGTCCACATCTTTTGATGGATTTTAAACTTGTTTGAAGTTGATTTATTATGATATAAATCTTCTATTTTATATTGAAGTTTTTGTGATTTGTTTAACTATGGATGTATAATTTTTATACCATTTATATATTATAGTTAAAGTATTGATATTTCGGGTAATAGTTATAATACGAATGTTTATGCTATGATTCATCCATTTCATATGAGTAATGTATTGGACATTTTAAGTAACCGGTGGAGCCAGCTCTAGTTCCTCGATGAATTAGTTCATCTCATGAGAAAATTATATGTATAATTGGATGAGTCCTTTCCAAATTTGATAGATGGTTTTGGCCAAGGAATTAATCATTTTTAGATGTCGTGGTGGAGGCCTTAAAAAATATTTCAGAATTTATGGCATTATAAATTCACTCATTAGGAAAAAATATTAACTGTTCTTGTGGTTATTCAACTAGTAGAATAACCATGACTATGATTATTATGGAATTATTTACTCATCACATAGTTCATCTATAACGTGTTCATGTTTATTATTTGTAAAGGCACATGTTTTCAATTATTTACCATGCCTATTGTTTATGTTATCTTCCACTAAATTGTTTACCCTTACTTTGAATCTGATCACACCCCTTTCTTATGTATAATTTTCACAAAATTTCAATGAAGTTTATTATGAATGATATTCAGGGGTTAAGCTAAATTGGAATAATGGTGTTCTAAAAGATTCTTTTATGGTGTGTTTTATTTTTCTAATTTCTAATGTAATATTCAGGATTGTAATCTATTTTACATGACTATTAAACTATCGATCATTCGATACTTGATTACTTGTAAACATGCCAGTGCATTAAAATAATGAACTGACATTGGGATTCTAGGTTTGGGGCGTTAAATTGTGTAGATCATGTTCTATATATTTTTTAGTGAAACAGATATGGTACATCTTTGTAATTTAAAATTATGACTTTGATATATTCTGGGGTATTTATTGGTTGAAATAAATCAAGTCTCAAATCAAATATTATACAATAAATACCAATTTTAACAATGAATATGTCACAAATCATATCATTCTATGGAACCAGAGTTTTAAGGAGGGTGAAATGGGATTATTGGAACCAGTTGTTAGAAAAATATGTTAAGAGATGGTAGAATTGTCTTTGGAATCGATGGATGATGTTAGGAGTAATAGTTTTTCAATAGTGGCCTATGAGTTTCCAGATTTTTGTCCCAATAATTTCTCAGTATCAAAACATATAATATAACTGGATTTTATCATTGAATTAATTTGGTGGACCAGAAATATTTTTCTTTGGTCATATTTTAGGGAAGTAACATATTTATTATAATTGAAAGTGTGGTTTTATGATCATGAATGAAAAAGGTTTCCTTCATCCATTAATATCATCATGGGCATCACCAGTCTGGTTTTTCAAAAGTGGATGGAACTCTCTAGTTCTCTGTCTATTATTTATGTTGTACGGTAGTATAGTAAAAGATGGTATCCAATTACATGTATTAGTGGTATCTTTAATCAATTGGGGGATGATCAGTGGTTCTCCAAAATTTAAATGAAACATGGATATCACCAATGGATACTCTGGAAGGTGGATATAAAAAATACATATTTTTATGTTTATATTTCCAATATGAATATTTAGTGATTTATTTTATGATATTTTTAATTCAATATTGGTATTTATGGAATTCATGAATTGAATATTTCTGTGATATATATATTCATTAGTGGGGGTTTCTGTGGATGACATATTAGTGTATTAAAATAAATGATATGTGCATGAAAAAACATGGTGACTATTTTCTAAATCCTGGCAGATCATTAGTTTTATGTTAAATTATAAAATTGTGTTTTTTAGGTACACGTGTTAATATTTTATGGCTATTTAATTTATGAAAAGAGTCGTTTATTTAGATATATAAATGATAGATTGAATTTTATATTATCAACCGATAATGAATTCCTTCGTGATACAAACATTCATTGGTCTAGAATGTTATTACTAAATCTTTTCTTTTGATTTTCCATGACTAGATTAAAATATGAACATTTTTAAAAAGAATAATGATACATTATATTTAGAGGAGGGATAGAGAAAATATTTTGAAGAGTTATGTGTTATCCATACATTAGAACTAATCATTGTTTTTGATGAATCATGAATATGGTACATTGTGTATGTTATTATTTTTTAAATTTTTACGATGTCTCTAATGTAAGGATATCATGTTGTATGGTATGGCTCAAGGTAGTTAATGGTTTATGAGAATAACTACCCAATACAAAATTTATATTTAGCTCTAAAAGTACATCATTGTAGAAAGGGAATCAATACTTATTTGGTGAGAAATTAACTATGTTTATATAAAATAAAATAATGGAAGAAATTTTCTCACAAAAATATTTGAATCTGATAAAAAAAAGATGAATACTGTATATCCATATTTCCAACATTTTCATTATGAATACATCAGGTAATGGAAATTAAATTTTTGATACATTATATAGAAATTACAATGATCAATTATAGAAAAGATGTGTCAAATGGTTAACATTTTATATCGATCAAAGATGACATGCACTTGGAATTTGATTACCGTGGTGAATTAGCAGCATTCATTACAGTTTCCTTCATTATAATTATTGATGAAATAGTTATAGAATGACATGTATCCAATTCAGATTTCATAGTTTTGATGTTAATACTCAATGGTAGAAATACCCTTAAAGGATTGAGGATGGATGGGTGTTTAGTGTTATGGTTTAGAAATTAGATTGTTGTGACTATGGTTTATCTAGAACAACATCATCACACATACCACCACTTGAAATGGGATGTTCATCCTAGAATTGATACGATGTATAAGGAGTTGATATCATAGTTTATGTTGGTTAGTATGTAAATAAATGTTGTTGAGTTTCTATCAAAATTCAATACATGTCAATATGTTAAGGAAGAACATCTATGGCCAATATGTTTGTTATACTATTTAGGTCTCCCATTATTCAAATGGGTGAATAAATATATTTATTATTTAATAGTAATCCAAATTATGGTGTGGAAACATGATACCATATCGGTGGAAATGTAACATCTAAAAAATTTATCTCATTTAATCTTAATTCAGGAATATCATTGGGTGGTGGAATTTTATAAAAACCATATATGATAAGTGGCAACGAGGAATTGAATACTAGTTTATGTTTTGTTTGATAAATATTTGAGGTTTATTTTTCATTTCCTGAAATACACAAATATTTACCTTGGGTAATAGTTGAAAATTTAAAAAATGTTTCATCATTATATGGACAGATATTCCAAATTATGATACAATCATTGAATGATATGTTTCAATACTGTTTGTGGTTTTCTGTGTCTCATGGAAGGATCACAAAACATTTGCAGAGTTATATTATAAAAAAACTATCATACCATGATATGCATGGTTTATTTCGAACCATTATTTTATAATCCTTGTTGATCTCTACTTCATTAAGTAGAAACATGTGAAACATGACTAGTTGGGTTTGACCATGTCTAAGAGAAAAAGGTGAAATTTCATTTGATCAGGAATCTTATAGAAAATGTGTATCAGTCATAAATAATTTGTGTATCATTGTTAATGGTCATTTTCATTCGAGGTGATAGACCATGTGTTCTTGAAAATCTATTAAAGGCTTGTACTACATCAATTTGAGAATCATTGAATCTTATCTCATCGATACATAATCTATTTTGAGATATTTGAATGGAATGGTGAGGTGGAATATCGATTTTCATTTACACCATAATTCAAGGTTGTGCATAATTTATTCCACATTTCTAAATTAAAAAAATTATCATATGGATACAGACTATATGATTATAGGGGATCATATTGATCTAGATTCTAATGTTTTATCGGTGCAAATGCCAATGATGATTTTGGGTAGTCAAGAGAACGTCTTTCATGGAAGAAGAATCACTATTTTATGGGTTTTGAGACAACATGGTTATATTTAGGATGATACTTGGAATGAGAGACTAAAATGAATTATCAATGGTTGGAACAGTAATAGAGAATTGTTTTGTTTCTACTAACTTGGTATTGAATGGTCAAATGGTGGGGATAATTTAGAGATCCAATTTATTTTTTGTAACACATCTCATATGATTTTTAATTATATAATTACTAAGGTGATTATTGGGAGAGTTTTCAAAAGATTTAAATTTAATTATGTATTTTACAAGGGTTCATAGTTGGTGAAATGCTTGGGAAAACCGTGCAACAACAACATGAAACTGTGAACAAAGAGAATGTGGGTAAGGGGACGTCACATGGACAACACATGATTTTCCATACCCATGTGGATTCCATTGAAAAACCATGAAACCTGATATAGTGTTAATTTTCATTGATGGACCAATGTTTGGAAACCATGTGATCTATCTATACGAGATTTCTAGTTGAGATAGAAGCTAACACATGTTTAAGGCATGTTTTTCCTAATTGATCAACTAAACATTGATGTTTTATAAGAAAGAACCATAAAATGTGGTTCTAGTATATGATACAGATTTTCTACATCATTGTTTCAACAAACTGGCCCTCATTTTAGATTATCTCTTCTTAATGACTGTAGGGGCTTCTCCCAATGATCTGGTGGAAATTTAAAAGATTTTCACGGTTTGTTGAAGCACATTTATTGATGTATGCCATTGTTTACGGTAGTTTTTCTTGGTTTTCCTTGGATCTACTTCTATATCTATCTCATTTTATTATACCTATGTACTCTATGGTTATATATAAAGTATTCAGTTCTAAATATTAATATATTTGTCTTTGTTTTTACCCAGGTAATTTATTTAAGGTAATGTTTTGGAGATTCGATAGTTCTCTATGGATTATTCTGGTTTTTTGTCATTTTCATCTTGTTTTCTGAGGTAGGTGGCCTTAATATAGAATTATATTTGTATAACATGAAGGAGTGAATTCAAATATTTGTTTTACATGAAATTTTTTGTGAAATTGGTGTGAAAATCAGGGTAAAACCCCTCTTTATTGAAGGTTTTTGGTCTTTTATTGAATATGTGGAGTTATTGTTTTTAATTCATACTAGATAGATTTTGAAATGATTATTTTATGTTTGATTTATGAAAAACGTTTTATGGAATGATTTAAAATAATTTTTTTAATTAATAAGGAACTTAAGGATTGGGAATGTGAATGACATTGTTTAGTTTCATTTGTTCAAAGGAATTTAGATGTATAAGGACATGATGTACCCCCATAAAATGATGGAAAATATATGGGCCTAAAGTACCCATGTACAAATGGTGCACTAGGTGATGGCTTAGAGATAGAATGACCCACCACCCATGAGTTTATTTAGGTCCATTGTTGTATTCATGGTTGGATGTGTGGTTATGTAAAATTGAATTTATTATGACACAGTGGAATTTGTGAAAACAATACATAGAAAGTTTTATGTTTACATTCCATAAAAGATGATACTATTTTGTAATAAATACATGGTTATTTATGTTGTCTATATCATTATATAAAATCTGTAGAACATTTTTGTGAAATATTTTTCTTTATATAAATATGACAATGTGTTCTATCCTAGTAGTTGATGTAGGGAATTCATTTAGGGAAAACATACTGAAATTTATTACTCACCCACATTTTGGAACAAGGGCACTTTTTGAAATATTATTTATGTGAACAAAGAAAAAATTAATGTTCCATATTTCGAGAGTAGTGATAAGTGATTAAAGGGATGTATTTTTGGGCTGGTTCATGAAGCATGTTGGATCTTGGAGTAATGTAGCTGTCGTTTAGTTTTTTTGGTTGTTTCCCATTATTTACATTATTGATTTGTATCTTTATTCTATAGAACTCTTATGAATTTGGGATTTGATATAAATGATATTAATTTATTTCTATTTAATGTATATCCTGAATAATATATAAGTTAACTGGTCACTATATCATTATTGGTTATTTTATTTTCAGTGTGAAAAATATCCCCCAATTTCAAATGAATACTTTTCTTTTTATTGTAAGCCTTTGGTTTCGTGGAGATGTCTCGTAAAGAAAAGAAACATCATCCAACCTTCTCAAAAAATGAGGAGTGGTGTGATGTCACAACATCAATGATAGTAAAAGAAAAATACTCAACAATTAAATAATTACTTCCATGTTAGTCTGTAATATAAATTATACTTTACTAGTATCATAATCTAATAATTGTGACATCGTTATATGAGTTTCCTAAATATATTAAGTGTCCTATTTCCATTAGACATGAATTTCATAAAAATGATCAACAATTTATTGAATCAAATTTATTGGATATCAGTACAGACCAACACACTCTTTTAAATTATTTTTGAATACTGTTTCATATAAAATTCTTATTTATTTTATAATTCTCATGACCAGTTACATACTAATACAATACTTAAAATTCATAATTAGTGGAAGAAATCATATGTAAATTAATAATTACCTTTAGTCAATGTTAGTAGAAGAAGCATGATCATGATCCATTATCCACTATTAGGGTAGATTCTTCTGAAAATGGTAAAATTGATTTTCATACTATCCTATAAACAAATAGTCTAAGTATTGAAAATTGGGATCATGTTTTACTATCCATAAAACCACAATCACAACAACAATTATTTCCACACTTGTATAAAATATTTATTCCTTTTAAAAAAATACCATGGTGATTATTTCCAAAATAATTACATGTGGGAAAATACATATTTACCATCTTCGATTTATCCATATTTTTTCAATTTGGCATCTTATTATCGTTCTTACTTATGAATACAAAATAATTATATTATAAATTTGGTGTATCTTTATCACATGTTAATATGTCCCCATATTATGAGAATGTTTAGGGGACTACATCCATACAAAATATTATCTTATAACCATAATAGAAATTATCATTCCATCAATTTGGATCATTTGTATTGCTTTCGACACATAATATATGTTGACCTCCATTACTAAATGATGACATATTTTGTATTAGATATAATAATGTATAATCCAAACATTAGAGAATCACATAACATTAATTGAAAAAACCATTCATTTCTAGTATTATTATAATTAACATAGTTTCTTTTGGATGTTCTTTTACACATAACCATAAAAAATTACATAAGTTTATAATCCCCAACATATTCATTCTTAAATCTAGTTTCCACAGGTTCTACCAATAAATAATTGATCCGAATTGCAACTCCACGACCCAATAAACTCAAAGATGGTTCTATAATTTATTAAATTGGCATAATTATATGTAATCAAATCCTGAAAGAGGAAAATATTTTGTAGTTTTTTATAAATAGACCTAAACCTAATTAAAATATTATATTGGTAAATAAGAAATAATTTTTCAAACATAACAATTATTAATAAATTGAATCATTGAAACTAATTCCTAGAACACATCTTTATATTCAATGGAATTAATAAAATATGTGAAATGTAAAATTCTTTGTAAGGGTTATCATACATTATAATAAATCAAAAATATACAAGAATAAATAATTTGGAATGGTAAATAGATAAAAACCACTCCATTTAAACAAATTTGATAATGATTAATCAATATATAATGATATATAACTGAGGATACATGACATTTATTAAAATAACCTTTAATTAAATGCATCCAAATAAAAATTCAATGAAAAAAATTAGGGATAGTTTTAAAAATAACTGATTTCTTATTAAAGGATATGGTTATTTTTTAAACACTAAGATTCCTCACAACATGTATCCATTACCGTAAATACATTTCACAAGATATTTTAGCTTATTAGGTAGAAACCAATTTAATTTTCCTAACCGAATCATATAATTAAATGAAATCCATAATTTGTTTAGAATTATGAGATTCAAATTATATCATTTCAAAGGATAGTATATATGTCATAAAATATAATATAGGTGTATAAAATTACAATATTTATCAATTAAATTAAATTAATATGAAATCCCTTACAATGAGACAAAAATGTCACATCGTTCTTTATCAACCTATTTTAGAGTAACTCATTTTAGTTTGAAACAAAAGGGATTCCTTCATTGACATTATACACAAAGTGAAGCCTCTTTGTTTAGAGGAGGAAATTTTTTTACTTATTTGGGTTGATGCTGGACGATCAACAGTGGCACGAAATGTTTGAATAAGCGGATGATTGTAATCCATTATAAAGTGGAGGAGGAGTTTCATTCTTCTAAATACAAATTTTTAATCAATATTGGTAGGTATACATTATATAATGCCATTAAAAACAGTTAAATTATTGATTAATGTGAATTTATGATTTATAAAGACCACCAAAATAAAAATTGTAGTGAATTTTAATATTTGTTTCAATCTCCTTATGTTTTTTCACTTTAAAAATTTTGGTTTTTATTAATGTAACATGATTTCAATAATATGATATTTAATCATTAAAAAAATTATTCATAGATTTTTAAAAAAATAGAACCAATGAATTAATTTATTTATCAAATTTACAATATAAAAAACCCATGTGTGTTGGAAATTTCACTTTTAACATCATCAGGTAATGCAAAAAAACAATACATTTACCACAAATGTTATAAAAATATAATTATTATCTCTGGGTGAATATTATAATGATGAAATGCCAATTCTTCCAGGAATGGAAAATATTTTATATTTTTTAACACTTAAAAATATGAATGAAACTAACTTGATTTTTATTAATTTCAAATAATTTTGAAATATATATTTTTCTGTAGAAAAACATTAATTTAAATTTTGATAATATTTATTTAATTATGAATTAAAAATATTCAAATAGTTATGTAATTCCAATATAATTTGTTCCAATATCATTAATATGATATATTCTACTAAAAAATAGTTTAAAATAATAATTAATTACATTACATTACATTTAATGATTTTAGCATCATTTATTTTACTTATTCGTTAAATAAAACAATCAATGTGTTATCATGTGTTATGTGTCTAATTTAAATATTTTTTTAATAATTTAATTATAAATAAATGTGTTAAATTTAAATAATTGAACTTTCAAAAAGATATTTCAAAACAAAAATATGATGTTATCTCTATAACTCAAATATTTGTAAATTTTAAAGGTAAAAGAAGTTCATTTTTTGTGTATCTCATGACTCAACATATTATATTGGAAAAACTAATGAAATTGATTCTGAGTAATTAATAAAATTATAAATCATAGATTATATGGTTGATATATATCCACCCAATTATTTTTGGACAAGTTTCTAGGTCATGTTGGGACATATGATTAAGGTTTAGTGTAATATTATGCTCAATTTGACCTTATTTTCTATAATTAATTTTTCATAGAATTTCTAGTTTTTTTGGTAAAAAAGAGTTTATATACATAAAATATAAATATAATACTGATTAGAACCTTATATATACATTTTTTCAAATTCAATCCATAGAATTTGAAAAATCAAATTAAAAGCTAATCTCATAGACGTGGATAGAAAGGGGGGTTTCAATGTGAAAATATCCAAAATCTCTTTATAGTTTTTTTTGACTATATACAACATTGAAATGACTAAAATGTCATATATTGTATTAATATATGTATAATTGACCTATTTTTAATTTAAAAATGAATTTAAAATATTTTTTAGCATAACTAATTATTCGAACTAGAATTTATATTTTAATTAAAATAATTTATTTTTCAATATTCAGCAAAAAAATAACCATTTTTTTCAAATACTACAAATATAATACTCCCATAATATTGACATTAATCATTTAAAATTGACGTTTATATTTCCTAATAAAAATTTTATATGTGTTAAAATTTTTATTTAAAATAGTATTGTGACTAAATGTTACAAAACTGTCACGAACCCCTCCCCACAAAGTGTACCCCTCCTGGGCCGACAATGTGAGAAGGGAGATAATGACCCCCGAGTCCCGCCTCCAGTAGGCACCGGGTTGGCGACTAGAACCGAGGGTATAATACACACACAAATGGGAGGCATTACCCTCTAAGAGAACTCATGTAGAAGAGAGAGATAGAATAGACTCCAACCAACTCCAACTCATAACTGAAATATAAAAGAAACCCAAGTACATATATGAAATGTCATTCAAAAGTACTACAACTGAAAGGGAAAAGTAAAAGTACCCAAAAGAAAGTAAAACGGCAGCGACCACAAGCCCGGACAACTCCTCCTCCAACCGCAAGCTAGTAGTAACCAGCTTGATCTCCAACCTGCTCCAAGTGACCTGAAAAATAGTTTATAAATACATAGGGTGAGTATAACAGTATATCAGTAGGATCCTCCTTAAGCCTCTCGTGCAAAAGTAAAGAAAGCATGCTAAATCCCAGAGAATAACAAGTGAAACTAACTCGTTACCTAAACAGGTATACTAAGTTCCAAACCTCACCATGGCTACTCTCACCAAGTAACACATACAAGAATACAGTATATAGTAAAGAATATCAAGGGTACCGCGCTACAACTTACCCACTGGTTTTCCGCTTTTCCCCAATGACATACGTCTTGTGCATCTCTCTCCAAAGGCTTGCCCGCAAACACCTGGGCTAAGCTCCACAATCTGCACCTCGTGCACCACAAAGGATTACCCGCAGACACCTAGGCTAAGCACCACACCATCCTCACAACCAAAGTAACCAGGTAGTTTACGGGAGCCACCACAGCTTGCATAACGTGTATCATTCGTTGGGTATAATACCTCAAGCCATTACAGCCCATACACCAAGTAAGGATCCTCAAGCCATTATAGCTTATACACGTTACACCTATAGTAGTCCATAGGATACTATATCCAGAATATATGTGTGTGAAATAACCACTAGCCATTACATCCCTCTACACACATATATGGGTAAAACTAACCACTGTGCCTACCATCACAAATATCTACCAAGAGAAGAGAGCGGGGCCAAAGGGGGTAGTCAGCCATTCAACCTCCCATTAGAATGTTGGGGAAAACACCCCCCAGGGCTTAGAATCCCAGGGGTGTCAGTTGCCCTTACCGACAGGGTGGAGTAGCGTATAGAAACACAGAAAGTACAGAATATATATAACTCACATCCACACTATGGGCATTACCTAGTCATAGGCACAACTGCAGCTAACGTCTCTTAGACTCCAGGCTGCTACTTCTAAGACTATGTATCCTATAAGCACACAACCATTTGAAGAGCTTTATTAGATTACACCATTCTCCTTTTATCAATTCCACATTACGTTCTTTAAACATTAATTAACCATGAACAATTTACCACATTAAACTAAATTGGCATCACATTCAAAAACTGCTCCTTTTTAGGATTCACATCACTATTAAATTCCAGTTTCTCCATCCCCATGGATTATCACCATTTAAAAAAACTTTAATTATGGAATTACCTTCCCCATATTCCCAGGAATTCTAGAAAAGAATCCTATGCTACTAAACACAAAGGGCTCAACACGGTGAGTAGATATACTACCCATCGAGTCTTTGTCGCCTATAGTAAGAGCATAGACCCATCCTCCATCGAGAGGCTAAACACAGAAAGCACGTGGCATACCCCGCGTGTCATCGCCTCCTTCAGAAAGAGGGTAAGCAAAACAAGCTGCCTTGAGTAGTGGGGAAAAGTAAAGCAGATAAACAAACAAACCACCAACATCAAACCATCACATTCATCTCATACCATCATCCTTGGTGTCCTCCCCGACACCCACATGCATAAACCGATGCATCTCGCCACACTAGGCGTCATCTGCTGCCACAACCACAAGTCCCCATGCCTCCACATATCACAACAGCCATCCAGGATCACATCAAATCACAAGAAGCAGGAAATAAAAGATCACAAAATGGGCTCTCGGCCCTTTAACAAGGCATTCAGCCTTCATACAAGATGAGCACTCAGAGCTCCAAACCACAAGGCATTCAGACTTACAAGCAAGCGGGTAACTCAGAACCCTTTTGAAATTATCGAACTAATAGTTCTTTAATCCATCTTGAATTAACAGATTCATTAACATGCCTCTTTATCTTTAGCCAATTATTTAACAAATAATTCTGACTTTACGTTCTTTATCAATTTCCATCATGAACGAGCAACAAATTAAAGAAAATCATAGATATCACTCTATCTAGGAAAACATGAGGCAAACCGTTATCACGGTACAATGTAACAACATATGATCAACCAATTATTTTAATCCGGTTCAAGTATTTAATTAGGTAAATTTCATTGTGATCCAAAGGAATAAACCATGCTAATTCTATGATTGCACATACACAATTAGAGAAGCCATGAATCCCCTACCTCGAAGAGTTCTTGACGTCCTTTATCCACACCACGGGTCACAGTCCTCTTCTCCTCACGACAGCTGCATCCACCGGAGGATTCCACGGTACGACAGTACCAACCAACCCCAAGAAAACCCATTTGAACCATAGAGATTACATGCTAATATGGAAGGAAGAACAAGAGAGGGTGATCCCCAAAGGAACGATGATAAAACCTACCTTATATGGAAGAACGATCGACACAACTTGGTTGCATCAACAGAGCAGAACTGATCTGAGTAACGTTTGATTGTGAAACTCCTATGAGAATGATTGCAAGGTTCTAGCGTCTCGTAGATGAGAACCAGGAGGAAGAACAATGAAGAATGATATCTCGTTCCTTTTAAAAAAAATTAGAGAGGCGACAGTTTAATATCCGATTTATTCTCCATTAAAAACAGATCGCATTAACCCACGTGGTTTGACCAAGTAATAACATCCCGGCCTTAGGAATAATTAATATAGGATTTATGGACTTTGAATCGGCCTTAAATTCCTTAAAATAAGGTTTTAAAAGTATTTTACGTCAAAGAAAACGTCAAATTTGCGAAGCTGGAAACACTGTTCACATACTCAAAATTTGGCAATGTATGGAATCGGTAGCTCTCATGATGTCTGGAAACACTGTTCATTCGCGAAATTTGGCAAAGTATGGGATCGGTAGCTCTTAGGATTCTGGAAACACTGTTCATTCGTGAAATTTGGCAAAGTATGGGATCGGTAGCTCTTAGGATTCTGGAAACACTGTTCATTCGTGAAATTTGGCAAAGTATGGGATCGGTAGCTCTCATGAAGTCTAGAAACACTGTTCATTCGTGAAATTTGGCAAAGTATGGAATCAGTAGCTCTTAGGATTCTGGAAACATTGTACAAGTCTACCGATAGAAGTCCATCGATAGAACCTCACCGATAGAAACACTGTTCAAGTCTACCGATAGAAGTCCACCGATAGAACCTCACCGATAGAAGTCCACCGATAGAACCTCACTGATAGAAACACTGTTCACTGAACCTCACCGATAGAAACACTGTTCACTGAACCTCACCGATAGAAACACTATTCACTGAACCTCACCGATAGAAACACTGTTAACTGAACCTCACCAATAGAAGTCCACCGATAGAACCTCACCGATAGAAACACTATTCACTGAACCTCACCGATAGTAACACTGTTCACTGAACCTCACCGATAGAAGTCCACTGATAGAAACTCACCGATAGAAACACTGTTCACTAAACCTCACCGATAGAAACACTGATCACTGAACCACACCGATAGAAGTCCACCGATAGAACCTCACCGATAGAAACACTATTCACTTAACATCACCGATAGAAACACTGTTCACTGAACCTCACCGATAGAAACACTGTTCACAGAACTAGAAATTTGGAAAAGTGTTAGCTGAGCTACTGCTGGACTGCGGCTACCAGTATACCGAGCTATCTGTACGCCGTGGCTACCGGTAAACCCAGCTACCGGTAGGATGCAGCTACAGGTAGACCGAGCTACCGGTAAGCAGCAGCTACCGGTAGACCGAGCTACCGGTAATCAGCAGCTACCGGTAGACTGAGCTACCGGTAATCAGCAGTTACTAGTATACCGAGCTACCGGTAATCAGCAGCTACCGCTAGACCGAGCTATTGGTAATCAGCAGCTACCGGTAGACCGAGCTACCGGTAATCAGCAGCTACCGGTAGACCGAGCTACTGGTAGGCAGCAGCTGGGGGATAAGTCACCTTGACCTCCCAGAACACCTCCAACACCACATTTTCACAAAGTAATGGACCAGGGAGGTCCGGTCCATTACATTAGATACCTCTCAAAACATTCTCGTCCTCGAGAATTAAAAACCAACCCAGAGGAAAAGAGGGGTCCGAACAACCACCCCATAAGATACCTCTCAGGGGAAAACCACCATGATTTTTTCAAAAGATGGAACAAAACTACGACATCTGAGAGTATGGAAACAAATAATCCATAACCAAACAATTCAAACATAACATCACATCAAAGGTACATAAATAAAACATGAAAGGTCTAACCATAAAGGAAACGTCATTACATGAAAAGAGTTAAACATTAAACAACTCTGGGTACTGAGCACGTATCTGTGACTCACGCTCCCATGTACTCTCCTCCATGCCACCGTGTCACCACAAGACACGAACTAAGGGGATAGAACGCCCAGACAAAACCTTCTCCTTGTGTTCTTGGATCTCCACATGTCTCTCCTCGAAGGATGCATCATCGTCAATATCAATCTATCCCCAATTGAAAACATGAGATTCATCATGAAGATAACGATGGAGCTATGATACAAGGAATACATCATGTATCTGACTCATCTGAGGGGGAAGTGCTACTCGATACGCCACAGCTCCAACACGAGCTAACACCTTGAAAGGGCCAACAAACCGGGGAGAAAGCTTACTTCCACGACCAAACCATCACTGCCCACGACGGGGAGTCACCTTTAGAAACACATGATCCCCAACATTAAACTCTAACGGTCTTCTTCTTTGATCAGCATATGATTTCTGACGATCCTGTGTTGTCTTCATCCTCTCACGAATCACCTGAACCATCTCTGTTGTATTCTGCACTAGTTCTGGTCCGAGAATTGCTGACTCTCCGACCCCAGTCCACGGCATGGCCGGCCATACAAGGCTTCAAACGGCGCCATACCGATGGTAGAGTGAAAACTATTATTGTAAGAGAACTATACCAAGGGTAAGTGCTTCACCCATGAATCTCCAAAATCAAGAACACAAGAGCGCAACATGTCTTCAAGATTCTAGATGGTTCGCTCTGTCTGACCATCCGTTTGAGGATGAAAAGCAGTGCTAAGGCATAATTGAGAACCAAAAGCATGCTGGAGACCTCTCCACACCCTGGAGGTAAAACGAGGATCTTGATCAGAAATGATCGTCTTAGGAACTCCATGAAGCCTCACCACCTCCTCCAGATACTGCCTCGAAAAAACTTCCACTGAGCTCGACTCCTTGATTGCTATGAAGTGGGATGATTTTGTTAAACGATCCACTACCACCCATATAGCATCATGTTCTCCCGGAGCTTGAGGTAAACCTGTAACAAAGTCCATTGAGATGTCCTCCCACTTCCACTGAGGAATCTCTAAGTGCTGGAGAAGACCACTAGGAACACGGTGTTCAACCTTCACCTTCTGGCAGACTAAACATCAAGACACACATTCTGCAACTGTACTCTTCATCCCAGGCCACCAAAACTGACTCCTCAAGGATCTGTACATCTTCGTCACACCAGGATGTACCGCCAAGGGTGAACTATGGAACTCTCGGAGAACCTTCTCGTGCATCGCCAAGGGAACAAAAAGCCTGCCATGATACAACACTCGGTGTTGTTCATCCTCCGACCAACCATCTGGGGCCTCACCACATACAACTCTATCTCTCCAAACATCCACCTCTAGGTCACCCAACTGAGACTCTTCCACCTTCTGCATCAGGGATGACTGCACCGTCATCTGGAAAAGACAACCTCTACCCCCAACTTCTCCCATATCAGGATGCAAAGCTGATAGCTCTTCCATCACTCTCCAAGAATCACCAGATTCACGCACAACATCATTACGTAACTTTCTGCTTAGTGCGTCAGCTACAACATTCCCTTTTCCAGGTGTATAAGATATTTCAAAGTTGTATTCCTGCAAGAACTCCATCCACCGACGCTGCCTCAAGTTCAAGTCACGTTGGGAGAAAACATACCTCAAACTCTTATGATCGGTGAAAACCACAAAGTGCTCACCAATGAGGTAATGTCTCCACAACTTTAGAGCAAACACCACGGCTGCCAACTCAAGATCATGGGTGGCATAGTTGCATTCATGGGGACGCAACTGTCGAGACCCATAAAAAACAACTGACCTCTGCTGCATGAGAACACAGCCTAGCCCCAGATGTGAAGCATCACAGAAAACATCAAACTGGACTCCCTCCACTGGAAGACAATGGACGGGAGCACTTACCAACTTCTCCTTTAGATACTCGAAAGCTGTTTGACACTGATCAGTCCATATGAACGCTTGATCCTTCCTAGTCAAAGCTGTTAGAGGATTCGCAACTCGGGAGAAATTAGCTACAAACCTCCTATAATAGCCTGCGAGACCAAGGAAACTTCGCACCTCTGACACGGTCTTGGGGGCTGGCCAAGACACCACTGCTTATATCTTTGAATTATCCACAGCTACTCCCTGTTGGGACACAACATGTCCGAAGAAACGAACTTCTCGAGCCCAGAACTCACACTTGGACAACTTCCCAAACAACTGATGTTGGTGAAGAACTCCTAAAACGGCTCGTAGATGCTCTGCATGCCCCTCTTCAGATGTGGAGTACACAATGATGTCATCGATGAAAACCACAACAAACTTCTCCAAGAATTCACGGAACACAGCATTCATCAACCCCATGAAAGCAGCTGGAGCATTCGTCACGCCGAATGGAATTACAACAAACTCATAATGCCCATGACGATAGCGGAAAGCAGTCTTTGGGATATCCTCATCCTTTACACGCATCTGATGATATCCTGACCGTAAGTATATCTTTGAGAACCAACTTGCACCCTTCAGTTGATCGAATAGGTCATCAATACGCGGGAGAGGATAGCGGTTCATTATTGTCACTTTGTTTAACCGACGATAATCGACGCACAACCGCAAACTTCCATCAGCCTTTTTCACAAACAAAACTGGTGCACCCCACGGTGACACACTTGGCCGAACAAAACCACACTGTAACAGACCGTCGAGCTGAATACGTAGCTCTCGTAACTCAGAAGGGTCCATCCTATACGGAGATATAGATATTGGAGATGCTCTTGGATGTAGCTCGATCCCAAACTCGATCTCTCGTCGAGGGGGTAAGGATACAACCTCTTCTGGAAAGACGTCAGGGTACTCCTCTACGACCCTAGGAAACGCCAACTGTTGAACCTCTGAAGAACTCAGCGTCATCCCAGCCATCATGGATGATAAGGATGGAACTCGTCTATGACTCATCTGAGGATCTCTCTCACCAACAAACACCACTTTCTCTCCATCTTCATCAAAGAAAACGACCATCTTCCTGTAGCAATCCACAACAGCCTGCACCGAATACAACCAATCATGCCAAGTATGACATCATATGGTTGTATTCGCAAACATATGAAATCTCCCCAAGAGCGGTGTTTCCCCAACACTTGCTCACAGTCTCTACATACATCAAACAAGTCAGATCGACCTCCAACTGGCGTAGTCAACGCCAAGGGCACTGGAAGCCTCTCTACCTCAAGTTCCAAAGCATGGACAAGGGTAAGTGATATGAAGGAGTGTGTTTCTCCTAAATAAAACAAGGCATACACCAAGGTAGAAAACAAGAAAAGGGTACTTCTAACGACATCTGCCTCGCCTGGGGCTGGTAACGCTAGAGCATGAAGCTGACCATGACCTCCTCCACGGCCTCTCTGACCCTGATGACGACCACCACCACGACCGTGCTCTGCTCTCTGAGGACGGGGATCGTCATGGGGCTGTCCTCTGCCTGCTCCATCTACCTTTTGGTGATCTAAAACTGGTGCAACCTGCTGCTGCTGCCTCGGCTGGAACTGCCTCAATGGAGGAACCTGGAGTGGAGTGCTCGGTGCACGATGACTGCTCTGAAAAGTCGGGCACTCCCGCTGGTGATGACCATGACCACCACAAGAAAAACAAGCACCTGATCCCTTGGCATAGGTCTGAGAGTTTCTGCCTCCAGAGAAACGAGATGGGAAGGGCTGGGACCTACCCCCAGGTGAACGGAAACTCTTCTGTCTTGAAAACCAGGATCCACGGACCACAGCTCTGGTTCGTGAGGAATCATGACGATTCCCCTCTCGTGATGATCTAGTCCTGGCCCAAGTCCACTCAACAACCTCTGCCCTCGCCAGCACCTCAAGATATGTCTTCAGCATAAATGGGGTGACCTGGCGCTAGATCTCTGGATGCAAAGCCTCCTCGAAATGCCTAGCCCTGGCCTCATCATCTGGTAACAGGTCTGAATCATATCGTAGAAGGTTCCTGAAACGGATTCCAAACTCTCGAACACTGGAGCTCCCCTGCCGAAGGGTGAGAAGCTCCTGGCGACTGGACACCTTCGCAGTCGATGAAAGAAACTCGACTCTAAACCTGTCACGAAACTCCTCCCATGAGATCGATGACTCCTCATGATCACCGAGGAACAAGAACCACCACTGCCTCACTGCCCCACACAGCATAGTCACAACCAATGACACCCAGTGTTCCTTCCGAGCAAGAATCGAACTGAAGCCTATCTCGATCTCCTCCAACCAGTCTTCTGTGACTGCATCTGAAATGGATCCCTCGTACTTCTGTAGACTCTGGTGCTGAAACTCTCGAAGTTTCTTCCTCCATGTGTCATCTTCGTCAACCTCTACTCGGCGGTGATCTCCTGGGACAGCCTGATGGGCATCTTCTGGGAAAACCTGACGAGGACGTCGACCTGGAGCCATACCTGCAAAATAACAACTGTTACAGCTCCTAAGCCTGGAATATGGAATACTAAACATTAATTAATTAATTGTTTTTTTATATTTATTTTAGGTTACCTATCCCAAGGTCTACCCATTCAAACACAAGCGCAAAGAATAATGATGCATGATCCTTTCCTAGGTCTCTACCCTACAACCGGTATCAGTTTGTTTAGTATCCATCGTAAGCTTAAAGGTCTGTGCAACAGATCATAGGGGTCCCTAAACGCCTATGTCTGTACCGGTCTCCAGTGTTTACCCCACTTTCTAAACATGAATGACATCGTTTCCCTACCATCCCATGCATCCTCAACCGTGCCTAACTCCAAACTCCATCATATCCCTCAACGAGACCTCTGATACCACTCTGTCATGACCCCCTCCCCACAAAGTGTACCCCTCCTGGGCCGGCAATGTGAGAAGAGAGATAATGACCCCCGAGTCCCGCCTCCAGTAGGCCCCGGGTTGGCGACTAGCACCGAGGGTATAATACAGACACAAATGGGAGGCATTACCCTCTAAGAGAACTCATGCAGAAGAGAGAGATAGAATAGACTCCAACCAACTCCAACTCATAACTGAAATATAAAAGAAACCCAAGTACATATATGAAATATCATGCAAAAGTACTACAACTGAAAGGGAAAACTAAAAGTACCCAAAAGAAAGTAAAACGGCAGCGACCACAAGCCTGAACAACTCCTCCTCCAACCGCAAGCTAGTAGTAACCAGCTTGATCTCCAACCTGCTCCAAGTGACCTGAAAAATAGTTTATAAATACATAGTGTGAGTATAAAAGTATACTCAGTAGGATCCTCCTCAAGCCTCTCGTGCAAAAGTAAAGAAAGCATGCTAAAGCCCAGAGAACAACTACTGAAACTAACTCGTTACCTAAACAGGTATACTAAGTTCCCAACCTCACCATGGATACTCTCACCAAGTAACGCATACAAGAATATAGAATATAGTAAATAATATCAAGGTTACCCCGCTACTACTTCCCCCCTGGTTTTCCGCTTTCCTCCAACGACATACGTCCTCTGCATCTCTCTCCAAAGGCTTGCCCGCAGACACCAGGGCTAAGCTCCACAATATGCACCTCGTGCACCACAAAGGCTTGCCCGCAGACACCTGGGCTAAGAACCACACCATCCTCACAACCAAAGTAATCAGGTAGTTTCTGGGAGCCACCACAGCTCGCATAACGTGTATCATACATCGGGTATAATACCTCAATCCATTACAACCCATACTCCGAGTAAGGATCCTCAAGCCATTATAGCTTATACACGTTACACCTATAGTAGTCCATATGATACTATATCCAGAATATATGTGTGTGAAATAACCACAAGCCATTACAGCCCTCTACACACATATATGGGTAAAACTAACCAATGTTCCTACCATCACAATGATCTACCAAGAGAAGAGAGCGGGGCCAAAGGGGGTAGTCAGCCATTCAACCTCCCATCAGAATGTTGGGGAAAACACCCCCCGAGGGCTCAGAATCCCAGGGGTGTCAGTTTCCCTTACCGACAGGGTGGAGTAGCGTATAGAAACACAAAAAAGTACAGAATATATATAACTCACATCCACACTATGGGCATTACCTAGCCATAGGCACAACTGCATCTAACGTCTCTCAAACTCCAGGCTGCTACTTCTAAGACTAGTTATCCTATAAGAACACAACCATTTGAAGAGCATTATTAAATTACTCCATTATCATTTTAGCAATTCCACTGTACGTTCTTTAAACATTAATTAACCATGAACAATTTACCACATTAAACTAAATTGGCATCACATTCAAAAACTGCTCCTTTTTAGGATTCACATCACTATTAAATTCCAGTTTCTCCATCCCCGTGGATTATCACCATTTAAACAAACTTTAATTGTGGAATTACCTTCCCCATATTCCCAGGCATTCTAGAAAAGCATCATATGCTACTGAACACAAAGGGCTCAACATGGTGAGTAGATATACTTTCCATCGAGTCTTTGCTGCCTATAGAAAGAGCATAGACCCATCCTCCATCGAGAGGCTAAACACGGAAAGCACGTGGCATACCTCGCGTGTCATCGCCTCCTTCGGAAAGAGGGTAAGCAAAACCAGCTGCCTTGAGCAGTGGGGAAAAGTAAAGCAGATAAACAATCAAACCATCACATTCATCTCATACCATCATCCTTGGTGTCCTCCCTGACACCCACATGCATAAACCGATGCATCTCGCCACACTAGGCGTCATCCGCTGCCACAAACACAAGTCCCCATGCCTCCACATATCACAACAGCCATCCAGGCTCACATCAAATCACAAGCAGCAGGAAATCAAATATCACAAAATGGGCTCTCGGCCCTTTAACAAGGCATTCAGCCTTCATACTTGATGAGCACTCATAGCTCCAAACCATAAGGCATTCAGCCTTACAAGCAAGCGGGTAACTCAGAACCCTTTTGAAATTATCGAACTAATAGTTCTTTAATCCACCTTGAATTAACAGATTCATTAACAGACCTCTTTATCTTTAGCAATTATTTAACAAATAATTCCGAATTTACGTTCTTTATCAATTTCCATCATGAACGAGAAACAAATTAAAGAAAATCATAGATATCAATCTATCTAGGAAGACATGAGGCAAACCGTTATCACGGTACAAAGTAATAACATACGATCAACCAATTATTTTAATCCGGTTCAAGTATTTAATTAGGTAAATTTCATTGTGATCCAAAGGACTAAATCATGCTAATTCTACGATTGCACATACACAATTAGAGAATCCATGAATCCCCTACCTCGAAGAGTTCTTGACGTCCTTTATCCACACAACGGGTCACAGTCCTCTTCTCCTCACGACAGCTGCATCCACCGGAGGATGCCACGGTACGACAGTACCAACCAGCCCCAAGAAAACCCATTAGAACCATGGAGATTACATGCTAATATGGAAGGAAGAACAAGAGAGGGTGATCCCTGATGGAACGATGATAAAACATACCTTATATGGAAGAACGATCGACACAAATTGGTTGCATCAACAGAGCGGAACTGATCTGAGTAACGTTTGATTGTGAAACTCCGACGAGAATGATTGCAAGGTTCTAGCATCTCGTAGATGAGAACCATGAGGAAGAACAACGAAGAATGATATCTCGTTCCTTTTTCAGAAATGTAGAGAGGCGACAGTTTAAGATCTGATTTATTCTCCATTAAAAACGGATCGCATTAACCCACACGGTTTGACCAAGTAAAAACATCCCGGCCTTAAGAATAATTAATATAGGATTTATGGCCTTTGAATCGGCCTTAAAGTCCTTAAAATAAGGTTTTAAAAGTATTTTACGTCAAAGAAAACGTCAAATTTGCGAACCTGGAAACACTGTTCGCATACTCAAAATTTGGCAAAGTATGGAATCGGTAGCTCTCATGAAGTCTGGAAACACTGTTCATTCGTGAAATTTGGCAAAGTATGGGATCGGTAACTCTCATGAAGTCTAGAAACGCTGTTCATTCGTGAAATTTGGCAAAGTATGGAATCAGTAGCTCTTAGGATTCTGGAAACACTGTACAAGTCTACCGATAGAAGTCCACCGATAGAACATCACCGATAGAAACACTGTTCAAGTCTACCGATAGAAGTCCACCGATAGAACCTCACCGATAGAAAACACTGTTCACTGAACCTCACCGATAGAAGTCCACCGATAGAACCTAACTGATAGAAACACTGTTCACTGAACCTCACCGATAGAAAAACTGTTCACTGAACCTCACCGATAGAAACACTGTTCACTGAACCTCCCCGATAGAAGTCCACTGATAGAACCTCACCGATAGAAACATTGTTCACTGAACCACACCGATAGAAACACTGTTCACTGAACCTCGCCGATAGAAGTCCACTGATAGAACCTCACCGATAGAAACACTGTTCACTGAACCTCACCGATAGAAACACTGTTCACTGAACCTCACCGATAGAAGTCCACCGATAGAACCTCACCGATAAGAAACATTGTTCACTGAACCTCACCGATAGAAACACTGTTCACTGAACATCATCGATAAAAGTCCACCGATAGAACCTCACCGATAGAAACACTGTTCACTGAACCTCACCGATAGAAACACTGTTCACAGAACTAGAAATTTGGCAAAGTGTTAGCCGAGCTACTGCTGGACATCGGCTACCAGTATACCGAGCTATCAGTACGCCGTGGCTACCGGTAAACCCAGCTACCCGTAGGATGCGGCTACCGGCAGACCGAGCTACCGGTAAGCAGCACCTACCGGTAGACCGAGCTACCGGTAATCAGCAGCTACTGGTAGACCGAGCTACCGGTAATCAGCAGCTACCGGTAGACCGAGCTACCGGCAATCAGCAGCTACCGGTAGACGAGCTACCGGTAATCAGCAGCTACCGGTAGACCGAGCTACCGGTAGGCTGCAGCTGGGGGATAAGTCACCTTGACCTCCCGGAACACCTCCTACACCACATTTTCACAATGTAATGGACCAGGGAGGTCCGAGCCATTACAAAAACAATGTCATTTGAATAATGCAAACTAACATGGTGTTATGTGTAGTTTAATCATAGAATTTAATTTTTTATAAATAAATCCCGAAAAAAAGTGATTTTAATTTAATATAATTATATTTTAAATCATTGGGGTGTAAAAAAATTTATCACTATGTGGAAATAGTATTTCGTACTTATGAACAAGCTATACTTTCACATCCCATTTGATGGGAAATAGTGTGTAAAATTGTTGTTTCAAAATAAGGCTATCATTATAGTATTTATAAATTTATTTTCTTACCATATTATGATAAATAATTTTTACATTATATCGGCAGAAGATAATTTGAATTGAATGTGATCAGTAACAGTGATGACATTTCCTTGGAAGAACTCATTCAGATATGTTATTAAAGTTCATAGAGTTAGAATTTTATGAAGACCCTCTACTCTAGAATGTGGATACCGTATTTCAGAAAATATTGTTTTTAGGATAATAAATATATATTATTAAATTTAATGTAAGGATGTGATGGATGGTGTTTCCCTTTATTAAAGAGGTAATTGATAAGATTGGGATTTCATAAAATTTTGATATATGAAATGACTATTATTTATAAAAAAGTTTCCAAATGATCATCAAGTTAGACATAGGGTAAGATATGATTGAAAAATAATCATAAATATTTTTTCTAGGATAATGTTCTATTTTGTACCATATTATTTGGTTGTATCCCCTAATTAGGCAATTTTTATATTACCATCATAAAGTCGTTTGTACTCCTCAAGGGTTATAATTTAACATATGGGGTAATTATAAACAATGAAATTGAAAATTGATGATATTTTATACAATATTTTATCCAACTGTTAAAATTTCATGAATTTATAAATTTTTAAAAATTAAATATGAATTTAATTTAATAAAATTTTATTGAATAAAATTGCATTATTTAAAAAATGTGAGAATATTCATTTATTTTTACATCAAATACCTCATGAAAAAAAATGTATAAAAAATATATTTCATGTTTATTTTATTAATATTTCACATTTATCTATAATATTCATTAGAATCATTATATTATTAAAATTATATCACTTTAAATATTTTTAATTTTTTAATTTTTTAATTTTTTATTCTAATAAATGGTGAATTAGTGTTCCATAAAAATTTAATTTAATTTAATATTTTCTAAATATAGAAAATAAATTTTTATCATGATTTTAGTTTCCCTAATATATTTTTTTCGCATGTCTTTATTTGGTCCCAATGTAGAAACATACAAAATATTAAAAATAATTTGACTGATGTTTTGTAACATCTTTTTATTTAAACAATCTAAAATATACTTTCATAGAAAAATTTGTTTAAAAGGTAGAATTTGATAAAATGGTATAATAATTTTAATTTAAATACTTATAAACTTGTTATTTAAAATTTTTTGGCCTTCTTTTTTATTTTTAAACTATATTAACCCCATTTAGCCTTTACTATGGTGAATATTTTAACCTAGTTTAATATTAATAATACAAAAACATAAAAGGACCAATGTACCAAATTTTATCATATCTATTATAAATATGGATCATATTTTATAATTTTAAATACGTATATGCTTCAAAATTAATTTTATAATATCTTATAAAAACTCTATAAAATTGAATTTTTATAAAAATTAAATTTTCTTAAAAAATATTTTTTATATATAAATATTCATTTTATTTATAAATTTATAAAATTGATTCAAAAAAATTATTATTGAAAATATAATAGAACTAATTTTTTTAAACCATCATTAATATAATATATTACTTTTTGAATGGATGAATCAAAACTAATATTTTCCAAAAAAACGTTATTATAAGCTAATTTAATAGAGAAATTATTCATTTTTAAAAAAGAAATCAAAATATTGAACATAATATAAAATTGGTATGATATTTTTAGAAATGAAATTAACTTTTTAACATATTATTTAAATATGTTCTGATAAATCCTTATTAATTTTTCACAAAAAATAAAATTAAAATCAGTTTTTATGAAAACATATTTATAGAACATGAATGGCATTAATAAAAAAATTAGTCATTTCATGAGAATTAATAAATGAATTTTTATTTATTATTTCATTTATATATATTTAATAATTTTAATAATAAAAATAAAAAGTATCAATTTAATAATAATGTTATAATTATAATTTCAAAATTATAATATTTTTTGGTTAGTTTAAGCTTAGTGTTGCATTTTTTATATTCTATCAAACATATGTCCTTTTAAATGATGGAGTGTTACTTATATGACTATTTTTTCATAGGGACGATATTATTACATTTATAATATTTTATATAAAGAAATTTCATAAATGAAACAATTTTATTTTTTTAACAATAATATTATTAAAATATGGATAACCTGATTATTTGTTCGGTAATAAATAATTTTATGAATGTCAAATGATATTTATTCTTCAGTAGAGTTTATTTTTAATTTCTAATGAATAAATATTTACTTGAAATGAATGCACAATTCAGACGTAACAATTATTTTATTAATTATATATAAAATAAATAATTAAAAATCATTATATATTTTATAATATGAAATAATTATGATGACCCACAATATTATAATTTAAAAATAATATATTCGATATGTTTTTATGAATTTGATTATAATTTAATTATTGTGTTCATCATAATATGTTAATTGTAATTCAATATTTTGGACATTATCATTAATGATATTTAAAAAAAATAATATATATAGAACATATTTAAAATTTATAGAAAACGTTGATTTAGAAAAATACAGAGGTTATGCATAATTCCATCTACAATGTTCCATGTGTGGGTCATTTGGAATTTTCTAGTAATATAATTGACCTTTCTTGGTTTTAATATTCTAATAGCATTATAATAGTCATAACAATAATCATGTGGATAAAACAAAAAGATAATGGTGAAATTATATTAAAAAATTTACAAAATTAATTACATGGTACTATATAGACATATATTTAACTTATATTCAAAATATATAGATTTGGTACCCTTTTTCAGGATATATAATTAATAATAATTTAATATTTGAAGAAATTCCTTATATTCCATCACGTCAATTGTAAATAGAAACCTTCTTCATTGAACCATTATCAGTCATTAATCCAAATATATACAATAATAAATATCAATTATGCTTATAAATATCATTTTACATAATCTTGATTTTATAAACATTCTAGATTAGAACCAATTCATATCATCATAGAAGATGTAAATGAGGTCCACTAACGAATATATGGTCATCTTTACAGAATCATTCATGTTTATTTCTTCTTATAGTTGTTATTCATATTTTTTAAGAGTAAAATATAATAAATCCTATATCATAAACATTATGAGATTTTAATATTTTCATGTTAAAACCATAATACATCTCTTTTTTCCTCCAAATAGAATAATCATCACTCGTGCGTATGTATAGATTACAATCTCCACATAGGTATGAAGTTCATTTTTCATCACCACATTAAATTTAATGTTATAGTGTTTTAATTAATAATTATGTAGTATAATTATTAAATAACATTGTTTCTTAAAAGAATAAAGATATTCAAAATTTATTTATCTCGATCTGAAAAAAATGAAAATAAATCATGTGTTTGTACGGACTACAATTTCCATTAATGATGTAAATCATTTTGTTGTATGTATATTTATGTATGAGTGTAAATATCTATATTTTAGTATATATTTTATTTATACGTTGTATAATATAATTTTTTTCTTTAAAACATAATATATTTATAAGGAAAATATCAACTGAATAAATATATTCAAGGAAAACGAAGCAGTTTTCACCCAGAATAGTGATTTAATAAATACATATCAATAAAAAAGAGATAAATTATTATAACTAAATTATAAATTGTGTGATCTATATATGATTAATATTTTCTAATTGATTTATAAGAAATATATACTTATTATAAAATGTGTACAAACATGTATTATGTTTGTTGAAACTAAGGTAAGGGCATCTGGTCTCACTTTTACATTCATGTGAAGTATTCTATATTTAGCACTTATTTATTTATTTTTTTCTATATAATTACCCTTTGATATATAATATCATTTTTATCATTATTTTTATGGAATTTAATATTTAATTTTCAGCTTTTTCTTTCATGGTTCATAAGATTTAACTGTTACTAATCTGTTAACTATTTAGTTAACACACTCAAAAATATTCAATATTTTTTTAATATTTAAATATTAAAAAAGAATATTTAGTTTCTATATAAATGTTATTCAAAAATGTATTTTTATTTTTTATTCTTCCCCTAATATTTTTCATAACACTTATTCTTCCATGTTTTACATATATTATATGAGCTAAACATAGTATATAATTTGTTTTTGGAATGAGTTTTATTATGACATTTGGAGAATGTGTAACTGGAATGTTTTTTATAACATACAACATGAACATGATTTAAATATTTTAGTATTAATCAATTATTTGAATAATACAAAAAAAAATTAATGGAAATTTCAAATATGGGATTTTATTTTTAAATGATAAATTTTAATATTTTAAAGATTTAATTTTCAATGTGAACTCTTTATTTTCATCAAAAATATTTTTTAAATATATCCATATGAAAAATATATTCATCATCATAAAAAACACATTTTATATTTATAATCATCTCAATATATTTTTTAATTACTCATTATTTTTATTTATATAGATGTTTTATGATCATTTTGATTATTTATATACTATTTTGATAGCATTCACCATTTTACATTTGATGGTTTATGAATTTGATTAGGTATTTGAAAAATTATTTACATTTCATATGCTATTTTCAAAAAATATATATGATTATTTTATTTCACCCTTTTCATATGAAGAATTAATTGGATGTAGAATTTCATGGGTGGGGCCTAATATATCTCTTCAATCCAACATTAGTACTCATAAATGAAACTATAGTGTGGTTTGTAAAATGTCATACACATTTATTTTGAATTCGTGGACCAAGGAAATGTTTGTATATTCATATGTATTAAAAAAGTTAGTGATGGTGTTTTTAAGATGATGATTATTATACATTTTACTATATTGAATACTAAAAAATTGTCATGTTATTATTAAAATTATTGTTATATCCACAAATATTTTTCAATGATATGATATTATGTATATAATAATATTGGATCAAATTCTATTCAATAAATATTTTTTATGTCTTATTTATATTTCAATGTATGTATACCATTACAAAGAATCTAATATCACCCCTTTTTTATGATTTTATTCCCCATGATACAAGGAAATATATTATAATTGATATGTAGGGATATTGTATAGTGGATATTAGGGTTTTAAAATAAATTACAATTCTTTTAAAAAAATAATATAAGGTGAAATACATTTTCTTATCTTATTCATCACGGATAGTAATTTATAAGGTCCACTGGGATGTTATTTCTAGTCACTATTTATAATTTTATAGTGTAACCAATGACATAGGGCTACTAGAGTCTGGCACTTTAATGAAAAATAAAAAAACGTTTTTTCCTGAATATTTTTTATAATAATCTCAATTTTATCAATTTATTAATAAATTCAATTCTATTGAAATTTAATATTAATGAAATATATCATTTATAAGTAAAAATTCCTTAATTTTTTATTCATGACCATGGATATGGAAGAATATGTTCATCAATGAAGGAGAAATTCAGGTACGTTAATCTTTACAATCATTTTTCATTTAATTATAATTAATAAATTAAGGAATATTTTTGATATATATTAGAATAAAAATAAAAATAAAGAATAATATAATACCTAGGATGTAATAGATAAAATCTAAATAATTTTATTCCTTAGAAATTTACAAAATGGAATCCCAAAAAGAGATGATATTTTCTCATAAACCTTTACCCCAGGTTTTGTATTTCATTTTACATGTTCAAAAATCTTGTATAATACATATTATAATAATATAAATATATTACATGACTAATTATATATTTAACATACTATTTATCATTCTGTTATTTATTATAATTATTATTTTCTTCTATAAATGATCAATCTGGTAAGAATTTGTATATTTTCTATGCATGTGGTAGTTTGATGGTTGTGGTACTTGAATAATTGTCACTACTTCATCTTCTCTATAATATTATTAATTACATATGTTTCATATTTATTAATTGTATTCACATTGATAATAATTTAAATAAATTTAAGATGAAAAATGAATTACATATTTTCTTGGATGAGGTACTCTATTCATAAATATGTGTGATGTTAACACATTTCATGAGGTAGAAAAAATGAAATTCATATAATAATTAAAATTTATAGAATTATAATTGAATCCAAAATATCATATATATTCATTAAGTCTTTATTTATGATCATATAAATTAATATTAAATGGAAAATTAATCACATCACTTCATGTAGGTTATTGTGAACAAGTATACAAAAGTTACATTATCATATTAAAATGGATGGAAATTATATTGAAAATTAATTTCCCATAATCACAATAAAATATTAGTAAATTTATTTTTATTCTGAAATTAGGTTAGTAAAGATACAATTGAATTAATATTTTTGGGATATCAAATGATCATTGAATGAATTGGGTATGATGATTACCACTACATTGAGAGACGTAAACTTGAATACACTGTAATCCCACATAATATGGAATTAATATAAGGACATGATATCATGAATTATGTTAATATATATATTTATAACATGTTTTATTTTTTGAATTTATGATCTAAAAGGTTTTATATTAGTTAAATAGTAAGGATAATAGGATCCTATTTATAATATAATGGAGGGACACACATGAAATATAATTAATTATTTAAATAATATAAAAAACAATTCTCAGAAAGAAGAGCCAAATGTATAATTCATCCTTAGTAAGACAATGTATGGTTTATAGTTTTTCATCATATAATATTTTTACTTGTTTATTTGGAATTTATTACCCTTCCTTCTTCATTTAACATTCATGTAAATATTTTTTAACCCTAAATGTGCTAATAATGTATCAATATTTTTACAATTCACTATGAGAAACTGTTAGGTCCTAGCATTAAACATTAAATTTTATTTAGTTTTACTCATTAATTTTTTATCTATTAATATTAGTATCTACTTAAGTTTATATATTTATATAATTAGATGATAACTAATACATTAAAAACCATAACATAAAATGTTGTCAATTCTCATCAGCATCCATTTCCCATAATTTAAAATAATTAATATAAATCACAATCACATTCAATTAAAATCATCTATAAATTCTAATTTAAATCATCCTTTCCAACACACAATCATTAATCCTGAGAAAAAAATTTAAAAACATGGGACGTTATGAAAATTCATAGTATGGTTTACCCACAGAATAAAAATTGATAGTTATGTGTAATCATGAATCCCCTCGAAAAAATTTTCATAAATTAATAACTTCTACTCATAAGAATTAGAAAATATTTTCCATTGATAATAATAACAATGTATACCCTTTTTCTATAAAATGATTTCCATAAAATCCAAAACAATCATGTATAGGAAATAATGGTCTCTTGATACATAATTATACTTTTATTTCATTGAAATGGAATTACTATGTAGTGGACATCCCTATATGCCACACTTATAAACTGAATAACAATAAAGTAGAATTCCAAAACCAATGCATTAGAGGGAAATCACAGACCCACCCATTTTTAGATTATCACAGAACAACCCATCATTGGTTAATCATTTAACAATCTATAAAATTTACATGTACCATTATAGAACCAAACCACAAAAAATAATTAATCTATCAAAAATTTATTATTTAAATTTCATTTTTTACTCACATAAATAATCAATTTTTTCAATAAACTATCTATTCTAAATACAAATTATAAAATTTTAAATGTGATTTTTATATAAAAATTTCTCATACGGCATTAAAAAATCTAAATCAGACACCCCATTAAATAAAATGAAAGTAAATAAATTCAATATATGATATGTCGATGGGTTTTTATAACCTTGTAAAATAGGGTGGGTCTATTACTTCAAAATATGCCTCAATGAAATGAGATTTCTAATATGATCCCTAAAAATATCATTGAGATGATATGAAATATTAGATTATTTGTATTATATATAAATAAAAAACAAATAATGGAAATAAAATAAAAAATAATCAAATGTAATTTCATGCATAATTGAAGTATAAATAATCAATAAGTGGAAGTTTAACTCAAATAAAGTAATGTTTGTTATCATTTATCATAACATGAGTCCAAATCATGCCAAAAAAATATTTATTTTCCATACGAATAAACATAGGAGAATTATTTCTATGATTTAAAACATATTTCATATTTATTTTTCGATTTATAAACATATTATCTTTCTATAAAATGTACTATATTGTATATGTTAAGAAGAAAAGTTTTGAAAATATTTAGTAGATGAGTCCAAACTGTCATTGGTATGATGTTTATTGTTAATGTGTTTATTAGTACAACTTATTGAAAATTATAATCATTTTTATGCAAAAAAATTAATTTTAAATCCTTCCATTAAATTTGGATATGAAAAAATAAGTAAGTTATAGTTCTAGAGAATGTAAGTCATATGTTATGATGAGTAACCTTTCCATTTTTAATTGATCGTTATAGAATGGAGGTAAATATCATTATATAATTTTCAAATATTGATAATCTAATTAATATCATATAAATTATCTTAATATATATATATATATATCATCCATGTGATGTAGTGATGAAAAACAAATCATATTGATTCATGTTGGTGATAATTCACACGTATGCATGAACAAGATTATATTTATTCTATCAATGGAAGGGTGTGAATATAAATTACATGTTCCATTTTCAAAATAATAAATATTTAATGTATAAAATATATAAAAACTATATCCATTAGAATAACAAATTTGGAATATATTGATGGAAAATAAATTATATCAGTTCGTAAGGCGGTATCCTTCCATACACACGAATGATAAATTCATTTTCTATTTTATGTGTGTGGGGTCATATTTATGTTGTGATATTAACATGAAAATGTAATTATATAATATATAATATATTATATATATTTTAATTATTTAATATGATATGTATGGTTGTAATTATCTTGATAGAATAACTAGAAAGATCAATAATACATGATATGTTTCCTCTAAATCAAGACACATCCATAACCCATACAAGATGCATCACAAAAAATTTAATAACCGGGAGATAATTATAGATGATTCAAAACAACTATTGAAGTATAACTCATCATTATCTCATCAAATTTCCTTAAAAACATATAAATCCATTCAAAATTAGACCCAAACAGGTTAAATATATGAAAGTTTATTTGATATTGGAGGGGTTTCATACATTAAATATATATTAACATGCCAAACACAATAATCTATGGATATAAATCATCTTTTTGCGATGCTCCCAAGACATTTATGTATGAACCATTTCGTGATCAACTAATACATCCCTCGTTGATATCACATTCCTTAGAAACATCAATTCCCAAATCCAAAACTCACACCAGGAATGATTACCCAAATTGAGTAAGTTCTTCCTTAATGACATTGTGTTGACCAATATATGATCAACAAAATCAAAAAACCATTATTACATGATTTGAGTAATGATCTAGATTTTCTAATCTAAAAAAATATATAATCATTATTATGTCCAAGTAGAATAAATAGATACACAAAAACACCATATTGACACTAAAATGTTTTCCTTAATATATCCTCTTATTGGACTCCAAACTAGTGGTATCCTGATTGTAGTTCAATATTATAAAAAAATTATCCCAAAAAATGATATAAAACATCATCAATTTTTGGTAAATGAAACATGTTCAAAATTTTCATCCCACTCGATTTCAAATTCAATGTATATAGATCTGGTATGTGTTCATAGAAATGAGTCTTAGAGAATCACATGGTGACACACTAGGAAAAATAAATCCTATAAACTATAGGTTTTCATTATGGAAATTATATTCCATCAAACCACTTGGATTAATTCTATAAGATGAAATAAGAATGATAATTTTTCCATGGATTATTTCAATTATAATTTTGTCATCTCTATATGGTATTTGACAAGAAATGTAAACTAATAATGCCTCTATGTATGCAAAAATGCTAGAAGGTATATGACCACACAAAAAATGGTCACCATCATCTAGAATAATTTAAATTAACAGTCATGAATTATTACCAACATAGGAAACACCATGACATTACCTTGCCTATATATAGTCCCACTCACATTGGAAAACATGAGTCACCCCATATAATGATAAGACCAGAAACGGAAGAAGATAATAGTGTATAATATCCTTTATACATATTATTTAATCCATTACAATAATAATGTCAAAAAAACAATGATCCACCACTAAGAAGTCCCAAAAACATTAATGTCATATACTGCAACCGGACATGCTGGGAACCTAAAAACGTTGTTAAGAAAAAAACATATATTTTGTAAATATTATATAAAAATGATATGTGATAAAAATTAAAAGACCATATGTGAATCAAATTTGATGACATAACATAATGAATATCACATGTTTTGTGATAATATAACACCATATTAGAAGAAATAAAATCATAATTCAAATAGTATATTGCCCATCATTTACTTCCTCTGGTGCACACTCTACTACATAAACTCATCTGGACATATCCCCATATAAATTCCCTTTGTAATTAGAATAAGACCTACTTCATTTTTAATCAAAATCCTTTACATATGATCCCTTTGTTAAATGTGATATCACATTAATTTAATGGGAGATACTATCACAAAAGAAACATCATATGGATAGATCACCAATAAATATAAAATATGTACACATCATCCATAAAATGATTCATATTATTAACATGCCTCCCTCATTGGTAAAAAAACAACCTACTACTTCAATTCAGAATCCTCTAAATCTAGTTATATTGAATTTCATCCCACAATTGTCCTTCTAGCTATATATTCCTCATCAAAATATACATAATCTAATACCAACATAAAAAATAAAAGGAAAAAAAGAAAAATATTCAAACAAATATTATTTCTCATCATAATCTAAATATATCGATCCTTCAAGTAATAATTGGTTATATTCATTGGGTTTATAAGTACCAACTCATCCAGACAAGTAAAGTTCACAATAATGTTACAATCACATTGCTCCCTGGTTAAATATTCATGTGTATTTTCAACACATTATTTCATAGAATAAATATTTTAATTAAATATATTCTTGAATAAAAACTACTTAAGAACGTTATGCAACATATTTTTCACTACTGAGTTTCATTATTCTATTATTTTTTCATTTAGAAAATAAGATTCAAAAACTACCTGAGAATCATTAAGAGTCTAGAAGATTTAAAAGGTCATATCTAATCATTCAATCAGATCATCTAACCCAAGTTATCATTAAAGATAAAAGAATATAGTTGTATGATTATTAGAAAATTTTGAGCCATGATCCCATACATTTCATAGGTACATTGTACGCACGGACCTCATATTCAAAATGGTACAACTCACTACATCATCTAGATAAGGTTCCATTGGAAGATACATAGGTGATACCTACCTCATGGATGCCCCACCTGTATTTAGAGGATTTCTTAATGGAATAATTTGTTTTTAATTATGTGACAATTAAAAATCCGTCATGAGAAACTCTAAATCAATTAAACAAAAATGCCCATAAAATCATTATTTAAAACACTAATAAATTAAATCTCTTATCAATTCTACCAAATAATAAAAGAAAATATAGAACAGAATAGATCTTTATAAATAAAAACCCACTTAGTATTATTTGAAATACCATAAACACTCTATGTACCATAAAATTGTAGATCAGTTTTATTTAAAAAAATTCCCATTAAATTTATTATAATGAACAAATTTATTTATTTTTGTACTTATTAATGATTATCTAACCCACCATGGAAACTATGATTTATCTATAAGGGTGAGTAATCCAGGTCCCTATTCCACACTTTATATTTTAATAATGAAAATTATTTTCATATGAACCTAATAACTAGGACCAAATCAGGAAATGAAGACACACATCTTGCGAGTAACCCCTTAAATTTCAGTATTAAATAGACTAACTCAGGTAAACCAGTCCATTAACCTATGTCTACCCATTAAGGGGTCAAGTATAACAAATATTACAAAAAAGTTTCATATATAAGGAAAACAAGAGATATGAACATTGTAAAAATCATAAATAAGTATAATACAACTTATCCTAGCACACTTAACCAGAAACTAATAATATTTAGAATAAATAGTTTTCATGTGAAGTATTTTCACCTCCAAACCATCTCCCATTCCAAAAAAAGTGACATAAAGTGATTGCATCATACTATATAATTCTCTTAACATTACCGGTATTATAAAAATCATGGCCTGAAGCCACCCATAGGTGGAAATAAGTAGTGAGAAATAGATCCTTATAAGATAACACCAGGAAATGTATATAAATTCAAATAACAATAACTCTCAATTTATTTTTTTTTTTAAATATATTTTAATTTTTTTAGATATAAAATAATTTGAAATCAATTATAATATCATCTAATAGTTCTCAAAAAATTTCTATCATGTTATCCTAATAAATATAATAAAAAAAATTGAATCATAATGAATGTAGAAAAATATCGGATATACTATCCATGAAATTATATATGTTGAGATAAAAACTCATAAATATCAAGAAAAAAATTCAACATCTATCTGGGATATAGAATTTGGGATAATGTATACTAGACACTATTGATCATAAGATGGAATAAGGTTGGATCCAAATAACATTGAGTCCTACCATAGAATCAAAACATATATAATGGTTACATCTATGTAGTGTTACACCCAATACAGATACAACTTTTTATTTCTCAATTCACCTAAGGATCCCACAAGGGAATATTTTTCCATATTTGTTTTCAATATAGTTCTCCGAATTTTTTATAAAACCATATATTGTACAATAAATTTTCCATTTTTTTTCTAAAAATCCATTTTCCATTTCAAATTCAGGCAATGTGAGATTCAATGAAAAAACTCTTTTAAAATATGAACTCATTCCCTTTTATATTTTAACAAATGAAATGAAATTTCATGCCTTAATGAATTGATACAATTTAGATTAAACATATGAAATTACTACATGAGAAAAAATAAATCTAACTCATGGACGTCGGAAATGAGTCACCTTTATCAACTTGGATTTGGAAACACAATATTTTATGGTGTAATAAATTTCATGATCAAATAATGAAAAATATTGATTGGGAACAAAATAAAATTAACAATGCCTACTAAAAATAGTGATAAAACCTCAACTGAAGAGAAATTGAGAGGAATGGATTTCGTAAAGAGATGAAGTTCCTAGCTAAGCAGATCAACTTTTGGTTGCATATGTCCAAATGGAAGAGATTTTCCCAAAATATCATAGGGTAATTATTATTTATGAGAGAATGAAGATACAAAAGGGAATGAATCCTCAAACCCCATATGAAATCCTAAAATATGGGACTCAGGTTATTACACTTTCAGTAATATATTATATTCCATGAAACCCTTTTATGTTATGTTATGCCTAAAATTCATCTCCTTTTTAATTTAAAATAGTTTTTTTTTCACATTACACAATGTGTAACCCTTACACATCATGTCAAATTATCTCACACTATATTAAATTCATAGATTCTCTATAGTATGGATTATAAGTCCTGTAATCCCATCACAAATCTTGTATTTTCCTAGTAAATAGTTGAATCCTATGATTTATTATGAAACTTATAACATATATAAGGCCTTAAAATTACAGGTATCCTACCAATTCAAGGTAATAAATACATGCTTGATGTAATATCTCTATGAAAGTGAAACACACTGGTTCCCTAAGATGGTTAGTTACATTAACTGTAGTGTGCCTCCCCACATGTTAAAGGCTTATATCTATTGGATAGGGTATAATTTTAAATGAGAGGAGACTATATCCTAAATATCATAGTAGTAAAATTTTAGCAAAAGAAATTAAGAAAAAAAATGATATATCCAATAACTACTATACACAACAATATCACATGATCACAAAATTAGGAATACAATAACAATACCAAAACCGTGGATTTTTAAATCAATGTATCTGTTATATGTTAAATAAAAACCCAATATAAAGACATAATGACACTCCAAAGTGGGTCCCAACAGCACATGTGGATCCCTCATCTATGCTCAATCCTGACTAACCCATCTAACATGGTTCTCATTCCCTTGACATATATTATAGTCCATAGGTATATTCGTGTACAAATCATGAAGCCCGAGTAGGGTGTGTGTACAACTATATACATCACCACCCACAATATATAAAACTATATCCATTTAAAAATACTGTATGTATTTATATTAATAATGAATTAAAATGTATAATGTAAATTGATATAACCATTCATTTTTCATTAATTAACCACACAAAATTGTTTGGGTTAAAAATGACATCAATCCAAACATTTAAAGGTTTGGAACATACTAGAGTTTAAACTATCCCCAAAGGATATCATGAATCATGATACCACGTTTATAAGTTATCTTTACATTCCAAAATGTATGATGTTCTATTGGATTCATAGTTATATGTAAATCCCATCGGTTTAGAACATCATGTCTAACACCGCATGGGTATTTAGAGTCTCTTCCCCAATCCCACACATCACTATCACATGTGTATTTGGAGCCTGAGTCTCTATTCCACAATTACTAACACATATTGTTTTTGGAACATCAGTACCCATCCCACAACTAAATATCACATGAGTATTAAGTACATCTGTAATTTTCCCACACTCACTAACATATATCGGTATATGAATTGTATGTCCAACAACTCAATATAACATATATCACAAATATCACAAATTACATAATATCACATTATCGGAATTTCATATAAATCATGGTTATGCATCGTTAACCATCTCATCAAAAATTTTCATTGAACTGAAAAAATTTAATTTACCAAAGTAATCATATTTATTTATATCTCTCACATGGTATATTTTTAATAAATAAATATTAATCAAATTTAAATCTTTAAACAATAAAATTAATTAAATATTCAAGCCTCATCTAAACCTCTATTTTATTGACAATAATTATATAATCAAACATTTTTTAATCAATAAATTCATCAATCCAAAAAATCAAATATTTATACAACATCATTAATCAATAAATTTCACCACCACTTATTCGCCAATTTCATAATCCAAATTACCGAAATTCAATTTTCTATTTCTCATCCCATTTTGAAATAACACAGACGATTAATTAATCAAATCCCTATGTTCATCAATAAATTTTTTAGTTAATTTATTCAATTAAAGATTCAGTTTATAAATGTGAAAATATAAATAACAAAATTCATTCAATCAATAATACTTCACAACTATGGAACTGATTTTCAACCACCTACCTCGAGATTAATTATGAACACTCGATAAAATAATTCCACAATTTTAAGCCGAAAACCCATGATCTAGACAACAAATGAGATCTAGATCCAAAATTTTGATCCATGGGAAATTTATGAAATCTATGAAAACCACTATCTAAATAAATTATCATTATAATAAAATATCCATTAAGAACATGAGATAAAAAGATGATGTATAGAGGAATCTAATTAAGATGAAATCAATTACTATGGTGGTGAATATTATCCCATATGGTATTTGATTCATGAAGATTACTGGTTTGAATTCATGGTAACTAGTCCAAGAGCCTCCAAAACCAATAGGAATTAGTTTAAGTCCAATTGTTGTTTATCTAGGATTATTACCTGGGGACTTGTAATTTTATATTAATTTTTTTTGGAGATTAAATTTCATTGTGCACAGTTTCATATATAGGGCACATAATTTTACTTTATTATGCACCATACTATGTTCCTCCACTCCATTTTCTAATATTTAATACATTAATGAAACATATTTGGAAATATGTGATCCAACCATGTGAATACACATTATCTAGATTCAAAGGGTTTGATGTCCTTGGGCATAGAGTTTTTGTTAACCATGTGCTAACTATGCAATGCATATTTCATCCAAAATTCCCCAATTTCACCAAAAAAAACTCCCCATGATAAATGAAAAGAAAGATACACAAGAAAAATGTTAAAATATTACCAAAACATGAGGAATATACATATTAAAAAATTGATATCTTCCATTCTACCCACCAAATTACATCTTTTCCTTCAGCCATGCTCCCATGCATCTATAATATTCTGAGTTGAAAATTCCAAGACACTAATCTCACATAGCTACATCTCTTTCCCTTGTTTCCTATTTAACAAGATAATTTTTCCCCAATATAGGAACTATTCTCATGGTATTTCCAAAATCACTTCCATAATTATATCCAACACACATATCAGATGATCTTCATTCAGTGTATTATCCCGTATCTCATTGTCATCCACATATATTTTTTGAGAAGTGTTAGGATGACACCACCAATGTTTTGTATCATGGAAATAATCATGCATGACACTCTACCTCTATAGAATATAAAATTGGTATTTAAATTTCGTGATTCACTACAAAACCTAAAATAATCCAAAAAACAAGGGCACTGACAATCTCTATATATAAATCATGTGTTAAAACAATTATGGTGACAACATAAGGGAAACACAATCACTATAATAAAACTCTAGGGGTCATCGACTTCTATCAACATAGGACTTATTCCTAATGTACTCATAGCCATAAACATCCATACTAACCAAACCTATTCTGATGTCTTAGGTATGAGGCTTCGTCCTAAAAACTCTGAATCTCCTGAATACATCCAAAATTGCATTGATATGCATGTGATACAATAAAAATCATCATTTTGTAACATTTAAATAGTTTCCTTATGTCTATTTTTATATTAATACGACATATGTTCTAGGTTCTTCTCTAAATACCCATAAAATTCCAAAAAACACACATGAAGAATATCCTCAAGAAGCTTAATAGTCTACATTCACTGTCTATTTTTATTGGGGAAATGTTGTATGTAGTAAAACATGTGTACCATGAACTGTCTACAAGCCCCGCTCTATGAGAGAAGTAAAATGGATGTCTTGTTCTGAAAAAATATTCTAAAGAATGTCGTAAAGATGTAATATCTCCGAATCATAAAAATCTCATAACAAGTCATCTATGAATGTTTCTTGTATATGTAATAAATAATCTATTATAGTGAAATATTGAAAAATCTACCAAATTTTGAAATTATCCAAAGAATCCATAGAATAACCAACACAATATTCAGGGTAATTTCAACCCACATTCATTTTGGAATGTAAATTGTCTATACTACACCACATGGTCATTGATTCTCATCCTAAACCTATTTACAGGTTTAGAATCATGTCACAAACCATATAATATTCCTCTTAGTGCTAGGACCCTAATACTAACGATGTTGGTCAAAAAATATTTCGTTCAAATCCTGATGTAATTCCCAGTTTGAATAATTTAATTCACACATTATTTCCTCTCGCATTTCCATTGGCCCAACAACCTGATTCCTTACATAGATAAACTTGTACTCATCTATATTCTAATATGATTGTGAGTCACCAACTTCAAGGAATACCAAATATTATAAACACTATATATCCTCTTATATCTTCCCCCTGATCTTGATATGATGTTTAGAATCCAAAAAAACTAATGTGAGATTCATATGCTCATGGCCCTCCTAAACCAAAACATGTATCACAGGCTGAAAATTTATCATCTTCCACTCAGCAGATGACTTCTGCATTTATGGAGTCTGATTAATCTTTATTGGGTGTTAAAAACACAAATTCCCTTCCTAGGATTATATTCAAGCTTAAAATAAAATTACAACATAAACTTAACCCAACTCCTCTATTGTGGTTTCAAATATCATTGATAAAACATAATCTTTATGATATTATGATCACAACACATTGAAACAAATTCCACCAAAAAATAATTCATTCCCTACATCTTGTATTAAAAAAATGTAGCGAACTCAAGGTTGTGCATTGGGTAATTCCATACATGTATACTAAACTGCCGTGACTCATACGACACAGCATGATCTCAATGAAAAAAAACATCACCAAGACCTATCCCATAACAATCATAAAACATCATATACTCCTCCCCTTTCATGGGTATGATCAATAATTTTACCTTTTTCATGTTCTTCATAAACTCGTGAATGAACACTCAAATACCTAATTCATTTCTAACATCATCAACATTTTTTCATACCTGAAAAGGATCTTCGTATCTATATTTTTTTTATAAACCAAAAATAATTACGAAATATCCCCATGAAAGAAAAGATTCCAAAAAATTTCACATGTTTCTCCAATGATACAACCTATAGAACAATTTCTTGGTTTAGTAACACCCCTTCCTCCTAGATTATGTGGCCCAATAACTGTACCTAATCAATTGATAATAGACAAATAAATAGCTTGGTGTATAGATAATTATTTGATAATGTATATCGACGATTTATATGTTGATGGGAATGTTCTTTAATAGTGTTGGATTGCGCAAATAGTTCATCCCAAAACACTACCACAAATTGTACATGGTATGGGTGGAATATTATGTTCATCATTACCATAATAACTACTGGATCTTGTATCAACCTGAAATACATCATTCCAATCAAATATATTCCATAAAAACATTTAAAGGAAGGATGTTGTATACGATAATATTTAACTAAAAACATATAATAAATTAATATCAAGTTGACCAGGTAGAAAACACATGAACCCCTAAACTACTTAAGAAGATCATAGATATGTGGAAGATGATACTAGTTCCTTATATTCATCTAGTTCAACATATGGAATTCAATACATAAATGTAACATCCCATCATAATTATTTGAAAACAAATACTATAGAACCCAATGTTAATGTCCTCAAATAGAAAAACCCCCTTATTCATTAGCTATTTCAATTGATTCTTATGATGTTTATTCATTTATGATTCCAATATCAATGTTGGAATAAAATCCTTATCATATATAGGAATGATATTAATAGAAAATTCCACATCTCTCTTTGTTGGAATCACTTAGAGGAAATAAGTAAAAAATTTACTAAAAGATGTGCACCATGGGTGGAAATAATTCAATATGTACAAATCTATCATTAAGTGATTGAAATGAAACATGGGAGGTGATCTCTCCCATTTATTGATGAAACACACACACACATCCTACCTTGATATCCCATTCTCCACGATGAAAATAATTATCACTATTGGGATATGTAAAAGTCTATCTCTTGAGGTAAAGATAATGGTGGGATCATAACCTTAACATACATTTCACTACCATATCTAGGTCAAATCTAAATATATCTATATGGTAATGATCCCATAGAAAACCGTACTTTTCACCATTAAGAGAACACCCCTTGAATTAATATATGTCTGTCGACCATATTCCCAATGTGATATTGATGGAAAAAACCCCATACAAAATCTATACCACCCGGATCCATATATTCACAAGTTGTATAAATATAAATCTATGACTGGTAAAAGTATCAAATAATGAAATAGTTGTCATATAGTCTTCATCAAAAATTATCTTTTACTCTGTACAGTCCATCCCTTCAATCAACTAGTTTCGAATTAATGACATTTAACTATCATAAACCACTTCTATGTGATGTAGTCTAAGACCCCCCAAGCATTATTAATCAAATGATACAAGAACACTATCTCAAAAGTACTACATCCACATCCTTTATCTCTGTGTCTATTGAAAGTCTAACTAGAAGACTTATATGGTGTATAATATCCCCTTCGAGCACTCTGGTTCTTCCTAACTTCTCGAGCATAACCAATATGACATAGGTTCTAACAAATTTGTGGTAGATGTACCATCCTGCCACAATAACGACACTGAAAGGGTCATCGTGTATAGTTTTTATGAATGTGTCCCAACCTACAACCCTGATGGAATATCAATCATGTATGATAACTAGTATATGAACCATCGCATATGCACTCTTTTTTCAAATACATATGTCAAAATTATCGATACTATACATACTAATCTCAAAATATATACCACCAAATCATATTAATGAATCCACATGTCCTACACTAGAATCATCCCTCTGATTCACATCATATTTAGGTCCCAATAAACTTCATTATAAAAATAATTTTACCTGAACATGTTAACACGGGATATAATATAATAGTCATGTCCTCCATAGAAATACTTTTTTTGTTGTTATCTCCCCCATACCAGTGTTGGTCTAGATATCTACATGTCAGTAATGAAACCATCATATTCTATCACATACATACTCCCCTATGTAAAATGCATGAAATATCCTTCCATAGTTTACAATGATAGATTTTCATGGGTATCTTCTCCCTAATTTCCTTCTATATGATTACATCCTCCTACCCAATATGGGCCAAAATACCCCATGAACACTTCACTGATTCTCATAACATATAAGCAGTCTATATGACCATCATCACAACACAAGCCTCAAAATGGTCATTTATAGTATGTATAGACTCAATATAAACTCAACATACTATGTTCTACCCTCTATAGTGAATTCCATAGGGTTCTCTAACGAAAAATACATTTTTTAGTTATAAATAATCCACTTTACCCACTCTAAGACATTCAACATACACAACACAAACCATTAAATGTTATCATAAAACATCTCTCCAAAACCATCACTAATAACCATCATTGCCTCATCCTCCATTGTTGAATCATAATTTCTAGACAAATCCTCATATCTCCCAACAAAAAAACAACATTATTAAGGAATATACACCAGAAAATATTTTTCAACATTAACACATTTATTAAGAGGGATTCACATAATGCCAAAAAATTTATCCCCCCCAGTCCTGAAACAAAAACAATCGATTCTTCATCACTACCCAAAACCATTCAAACAATATTTCATAATTTATAAGGGTAAACACATTATTATTTTACAATTATCCCATAGATAATAAAATATTCATACATTTCAACACATTTTCACTTTCTGTTATATATATGGATCCATTTAAATTTTAATTTGGAATGAATGGAAAAACATTTCAATTTCAATAGAATACAAAAAAAATTCATTTCAATGTATTCCTAAAATTCAATCATTCCACCATAATTTCTTAGTTCCTATAATGATACAAGCTCATTGAACTCATGTGAAATGCTTAGAAATGAGTTAGTACTCAATGAATAATAGGGAAAAAATCATATGACTAACATGTTCATCACTTAAGGAGAAATAACAACCATCAATAATTTAAAACAATAAAAACACAATCCCACCCTTAATAAATGGTGTTTTCCCATTCAAGGTTTAGATACATACATACATGTGCTCATGTTTAATAGAATACTCATCCTACTCTCCTTCGAAATATTCCAAAATATTAATAAAAAACTCATTTGATACCACTTTTTAACATCTTGACTCAGGTTCCACATACCAGTTCTCAGAGCTGATCAGTTACGTAACCTCAGTTGGACTTCCGCATATGGTACAGTATGTCTTCTAGAAGTAGGGTTCTAATATTAAAATCTTGAAGGCTATACCATATAAATCAGAGTAATACAATAATGAAAATAGTACCATATAAACCAACTAATCTACCCAATATATATATAAACAATTATCAGATGATAAATACAACAATAATTTAGTATCAAAACCAAAATACAAGATACGCTATTAGGGTCTAGTTCTGAATAAGGCCACAACTGAACGGCTTTAAGAAGACTAATAACCCCAATGTGAAGTCAATGCATTTCATTATTCACAATCTCTTGAAAATCAACTAGACAGTTGTGCGTTTTATTCAAGGATGCACAAAAATAGAAAACCACACATAATAAAATTATGCCCCCAGTGCTTATTTAAATGCTCCCTTCCACACCATCATTTTAATTCATTATGGCCATTAATTTTATATATTAAACGAATTGGACCCTCCATCATAATGGTAACTCTCTAGATGTTGAAACGTTGCTCCCACAAGTGGATGATTTCACCTTCTACAAAAGCACACAATGGAGGGATATAATGTACATGATATTTCATGATAGGCCCCCTATGTGACTCTCTTCATGTCATCCCAAAAGGGCCTAATCCAAACCAATTTTTTTCCTTTAGAAATTTTTTCTAAAACGACCCTTCTTGCATGCATCAATCACCTATGGAATTCACACTCAAAATATCATTCTTTAATATATCATATACCTGTTTAAAGACCCATATTTTTCTCAATTCACTAATTTTATAATTCATGTTTCCAATCACACAAAAACCTCCTCCTACGAATTCTATATGTTATTTTTTACACAAATTTACTATGATTTATTATCACTTGATCATTACTCCCACATCATATGCACAACTCCTTTGTTTGACAATCCATGATTTATTGTAGGGTTTTCATGGAACCTAGTGTGTTGTTCAATGTTGGGTTTCTCTACCTGATTATTATGTGCATACATAGCTAATAACTATTATTTTATTCATTGTTACACTTACATGGGAATTCGGACTAACCAATCCTCAGCCTCGCTCTTTTAAAGAATTACTTCCTCTAACTCATCACCAACGGCTAAAGAGGGATAATCATGTATTTCCATGGGGTGATGAGTGAGTTCCCCACATTGGAGAATAAGGATTCTAAACATCTGAGAACCATAATCATCATCACACTACACCAAAATCTATCCTAACCCCATCCAATGCACTTGGGGTTCCACTCATTGGGAATTCCCTATACCCACTCATATCCATAGAAGTGAGATATTACACTCCATTTGGGTTGGGGATAACATCCTCCTTACATGGAATGAAATACTATTTGTGAGTCACAGCTGGAGTAATCCCCAATCTAACACTCCTAGGATCACATCTATGAGTAATAACCCCACTTTTAATCATTGATGTATCTTTTATGACATGATTGTGTGGTCCACTGTAGTCTCTAATATTTCATATTAAGCATTACTCCAATAGTATGATAGGTGAGTATTGACAGTGAAACCCATGATCCCAGCCTCCAAAATATATTAATCGCCAAATTCCACCAGCACATGATGGTTTCCATATGTAACCCCAAAATCACCCTTCGTATCTACGTTGGTTTTATCTTTGTATTATAGACAAGATTCGTAGGAATTCTGCATGAGGATAAATCCTGACCATCTATAAACCATAGATCCCTCTTCCTAGGGGTGAACCCATTATATCTCAGTATCAACCATCTTAAATTATATTCCTTATAATTCTATAAAGAAAATCTATATTAGGTGGATCACGACCCACTTGGATGTCAGAATTTCACCTGGTCCAGTCGGGTGGATATCCATGTCAAATCCCCGACCACACAACCTGTTTCGGCATGGAGGCTATGAATTTGTACGACCCCAAATCCCCCATTAAATCTATTTGGTCTATTATTTTCACCTAACTCATATATATATAAAGCCTCTTCTAGTTTCAATACTATCAAAGTCATCTTCACATCAGTTCCATCTTATCCATTCCATTTCACTTCAATACTTCTTCTATTTACTCATAATTCTTACCCAAGACACCAAGTCTTGATGTGATCACACCATCTATTTGTTACATCTCAATGCGTAATCCCCATTCACCCTATTACTACTCATACAAGAATATAGGATTATTACCATATGTAATCCCAAAATAATCCATATATATCTAGAATCGAGTTTCCCTCTTGCAATGGGTAGCTAGCCATGTGTAAACCACAAATCACAATTTCATTCTATGAAGGTTTTGATCCATTCATTCCACATGTTGTAGGTAAGAATAAATATTGAGGTTCAATCCCATCCTATGATAATCATTGTGGTGTCCCCCCCATTGGGGTCCTCCTTTTGGATCAGCCCTCAGTGGTGTCCAGAATAACCTTCATATGAGAAACAGTCCCTTTATTAGACACCCCATTATAGGGTGTGTCTAAAGAGGGTGTTTTGATCCATCCATTTATTAGAACATCCATGTAAATCCAACTAGGGATGTCCCTAAATGATCTTCCATCATAAATTTTACAATTATTTTGATATATCTCTTCTACATTTTATATTTGTTGTATGACACTAGATAGTCATTTGATGTTGCAGAAATCCTCAAATACATTTCTTTAGAAAAAGATAACTCACATTCAACATTGGAAGACATAGGTTTCTACACCCCTGAGAATCCCTCTGACGAGGAAGAATAAAGGTGTCCCAATGTTCTAGTATTATAATATGATATGGATACCGGGCATGACTACCCCTCAGACTAATGACTTTTTCCACAACATGATCCTTTAGAATGTCCGAAGAGAAGTAAAATAATTAACTGGAATCCACACTGTGATTGAACTGGGAATGAGTTTCATGAAAAACTTCTTAATCTGTAAGAGAGACCTATAGAAGTATATAAATTCCATGGAGGAATCCATGGATGAATGTATTGACATACCATCATAAGTTTTCAATCACGGATTATATATCAATGAAGAAGTTATAAAATACACCCACATATATAAGGCATGAATGCATGTAAATTATCACCCCATGTATATGACGATGCACACCACGAATAATACGTCAAAATCATAAAATATTGATCCCGGTGTGAAATAGTTCTTATTTAATAGTAGTGATTAGTATCACTCATGAAATCATAAGATATAAATATCATGAAATCTAGCAATTGAACAATAGGTCACAAGAGGAAAATCTTGGTCTTAAGGCGGAACACAAAAAAAATTGGGGAAATTAGTCATTGGTAATTAAAAACATTAACATTGACAAAATGAATCCTTTTCTCCAACCATGGAATAATAAAAGATGATAGGAATATGAGAATTTATATCCATTTATCCATACTAATAGGTGAATCTTAATGCGTTGTAGGACACAGGATATAGAAAACCAATCACCCCAACTAGTAGATGTATGGGAGGATAAACAATAATGTATTGGTCCTGCCTGACTGAACAACCACCATAATGTAATCTATGACATTAACAAATGGTTATCTGCACCTTGTCCCTCTATGATAAATTGCTCAGAATAGCGTAATATATGTACTTTTCTAATGATACGAGAAATACATGTCATTCATATATGGAACACGACCTACCAGGACATGGAGGCTTACACTCCTTACCATCAATTCTTCCACCAATAACTGTGTCTGTACCCACTGCTCCCCTATCCAACACTCATCCTCTTTGTGTTCCCCTCCTCATAAAGCTCTTATAACTAGACGATGTACGTAAATGAGGTAAGGGACAATCATATCATCCCATCTATGACTACTACTAATGTGCCTCTGACCACATCTACCAACATGCCAAATCAACACCACAAGTTAGTAGTCCCTCTTGCCAAAAAATAGACCACTTATGACCCTAGTTTACAAGACAAAGTATGTATAACCCAATTCCCACATCAAGAACAATATCAATAAGATTCTCATTAGGGGGAATCATATTATAGAACATTAGTGGGCCATTCAACCCTGTAGAAAAATTACTTTGTCCCTACATCATTAGTGAATGGAAAAAATTATGCCCAATTGGGATCGAGACCTTAACCACCCCACAGGCATGATGGGTTGACACTATCAGCCACCCGCACAATGTGCAACCATCTCAAGATGACATTTGATGATGAGATCTATTATGAATGTCCACCATGTATCATAACATTCCATTGTAGAGGTCCTCCCAACTCATGCACTTAGTATAGAGGTCATACCCATGTTACCAACATCAGTCCAAGAAGTGGTCCTCTATATCTTGATGGCATCCAATCATGGACGTTCTCCCACTTTATATGATTAATAATATAGTGATCATTATAATGTATAAGATCATCAATGAAATCTTCATTAGCTCCACATTTCTAGATCAATCAGAGGCCCTCACTACTGCAACATAAACTAGAGTGAAGTCCCTACTCACTCAATGACATGTTTGCATGGTGGACCTTCCCATGTTCTAATCCACGCTAACAGAGTCCCTCCCCACTCATGAAACCATCCAAGTATAGTTCTTCCATAAATAATAGATAGTAACCATAGAGGCCACCAATATGTCATGCTCAATTAGTAATAAGTCCCTCCTCATGTTACCACTACCAATAAGCTCGAATGTACTGCTCATGCCAATGGAAACCCATGTGGAGTTCCTATGTGTGTTCATACCTTCTCCAAGAAAGGTCCTCTCCTCTAAATCACTTTCAAATATGGAGTTCCCCCATTCAAATTAATAAATCAACATGAAGTTCCTTGACATGTTTCATTTGACATATGTTTGGGTATTTCTCACACATCATATCATAAAAGAAAATTTCATACCTGCTCTAATGAAAACAGATATGAAGGACCTCCTCAAGTCACAAACTTCTCAACCAAAGGACCTCCCCACTCTAGCACCAACCCCCACAGAAGCCCTCCCCATGCATATGATCTACCATTCATTGAATAACCATCCTAGCCAGAAGTGTGAAATTTCTCCTGTGAAGTAAAAACTCCAAGAAACACCAAATCGTAGTCAGTCTAGTCTATTTATGAAATTCTGATGTAGAATTCAACATAGTCATGGATCCTTCACACTGATCCTCTGAATCGATGATTGGGATAAAAACATGTCAGGTGAGTTTCATCCTCCCAAAATGTGAGATGTACCAGATCCAGAAAACAATCTGTAAGTAAATGATGGAGGAGGCAGATTTGGGTCCCCCATAGGGTGTTTCCATTCCATATTCTCTATTGTCACTACAATCATTATATAACTCAACATGAGATCCCATAGAGTTATAATGGGGTTTAATAGTTTATAAGAACCAACTAGTTCAACTACCAATGGTCACCACCCACAGACTTGAAGTAGTGGTCCACATCTTGTCTCATTGGGATATGATGATGCAGTCAGTACCACCTCCAAGAGACGACCCAATAACCATCATCCTCTTATATTACGAAATGTACACTCCACTTCACAATCCACCACTACAACATTTTGTAGTAGTGACGTTCCAATTTCCTTAGCCACCCCATTCAATGAATTGTTCACCCTCGAGGAGGGTCATTCTTATCAATGAAGAAGTTTTTAGCATTCTGGTGGTGGACCAGTTATTAGTGATTTTATGGATGATTTTGAATCATGAATTCCTAATTTTAATGTTCTCCAATGGGTATAATATAATGTTATTATTCTAAATCCTTCGGGAGATGAATTTCCACCATCAAGGTGGATCATAGCCTTTTCCAGGAAGCCAGATAAATTATTATGAGATTGTCTAGTATTGTCACATGGTTGGCATCCAAGTGCATCTCATGAACAATCAACATGAATCACCTAGATATCAGTTGTATCTCAAGTATATATTCAATTTGATATTTCCTATACTACATAATATTATCAAATAGGGATCTCCTCAGGTGTAGATTGAAGGTTGAGTGCAATATCCTGCTCTCCATTTCAGTCTGATCCCGCAGCAGTTGGACCTACCCAGTTATATTAAGGATATTCAACTAAACCCCATCATCTTATATATGTTCATCCAAATGATATTTTTAAATATTTGAATTTCGAATGGTGCCCATATAGGTTGACTCAAACCCTATGGTAGAAGAACACCAGGTAGACCCTACCTGTGTCCACACTCATCAGTAGAATCTATTGCATGGCCCTGGTGACCCCACTGTATCATTTCCCATTAGTCCCAACACCAAAAAAGGTATAAAAATTCTAGTACCTTTATGAACACTGACCAATCTAGTAATATGTTGAATACAAAGCTTGATTTCGAAAGGTTTGTGTTGCTCTATCATAATGAAGAGAATAGAAAAGCACATTGACGAGATCCTGATCACATTCCTTTCTGAATGGTGTCTATACTATAGAGATCTTATGTACAATACCATCAATACTCTATTGTGGCTGTAAAGTTAGCCACATATTATCATTGAAGAGTTTCCTCCCATTTATCATTAAAAAATTCCTCATCCCAATAGGGTAGAGGGCAGATTATATGGAATAGTTAAATTATATGTGTCTCTGAATCTGAATACATTGTTTTAGAACCCTCAGGCCCAGTTCATACTATTCTTCAGGATATTCCTCATGTTATTCATCCATGTGCATTCCAATCCACCGGGCATGTCTACCATGTTGAAGATCCCAATAACACACTGAAAATATGGAAAGCTAACTAAAATTGGATCCACTATTAGGTAGATCTTATGTACACCCCCATAACCCACCTAGAGGACATTGAGACATGAAAAGTGGTTCTCCTAGTTAATGAAACTTTCTGTCAGGTGTTGGTGAATGATATCCCAGCACCCCCATATTCCACGAATACTATCTTCTACCCCTTAAATGGGATGAGAGACCCTCTATTGCATCATGAACCTTTTATTTTCAAAGTGTGAACCCATGCTTGGAAATCTAGCAATGTCAGAAGATACTTGGATTCAGTGTTTCATATATATATTAGAATAGAATTAATTAGACTGGTTTAAAATATTTCCTATTTGGTCTATTTCTTGATTGTATGATCTTCATTGGTAATTAAATTATCACTTCAACTCTATTATCTACAAGACCAGTATTGTTATCTTCATAATGTGAAAACAACCACCAAATTAGAATGTAGAAAACATTTTCTCCATGTGGAATGACCTAACGCTTTCACTCAAAATACCAATAACACAAGAATAGTTACTAATGATGTGCATTGGGGATTCAAATACTAAATTGGTTCCCTCCCCCATTACTCTTAATTTATTAGGGGGGTTCTAGGAATTCCCTAAAAAAATTGATGACTGCAGGAAGCCTTGAAAGAAGATAAACATTCACAATTTTTTCCTCTTACAACTCCTTCATGATGAGACCTCAAGGTTTAATCTACATCCATAACATAAGTAGAGGCCTCCCGGCTAGTAGAATTGTTTTTATAGAGCCTCATCGACAACTTCGCTGAGGAAAACAACATTTGGCCCAATATTATGCTCAGCATCGCCCACCATAGAATTGGAAGGCACAACCCCCATCAATCCCAACCTCTTAGGTGGGAAATTATGATCTAGATCCCTTATAGGATCCATCTACTTGTCAGATTCAGGGTACTAGAGTCCCTTTATCTGAATGTAAAACACAGTACTTCTCATTTTATAAAGCTCAAGTCCCCGATTATTTACGATGTTCCATGGATCGAGGAACCATGCAGTTTCTATAATGAATGCAGCTGAATGAGGCTAATATCATTAATTTCATGACTAATTACCTATTGAAATATTCCATAGTAAAACCATCAAGTGATGCTATGTTTTAAAAGACTAGCTCAGGGACCAGATTTTTAGCAATGTGGTATGTTTGGGTTACGCCCCAAAATAAGTGGCATCTGTTTTTACAAATCATGACAATGATAGTGATGTTGAATGGGAGCAGATATTTCACTACATGTCTCAAAAAATATTATGGTTTCTATTGCCTCAGAATAGTCTCTATCACCCATGGTGTATATCAGACGTTTTTGATTCTAACAAAGCCCATTGATGTCAATGTTCATTTTCCTGGTACCACTTCTACAACCCCATATAAAACTCATAGTTCATACAAGAGATGGAACTGATAGATCAATGGATTATAGACCCCCCATTGGAAAAACCCTTTTACCCATTCAGCGACATAATGTCCCCGTAGATGTGATTCACCCTTATAATTCACCATGTATTGGCTGATTCCTCATGTGATGATCAAGATTATGGCTCAGTGAATACCATCGAGATGGTGGACCCCAACATAGTTCCCGACAATGGGGATAATTAAGAAAATTACTAAAATATTCACATTCAATGAAATCAACGATGAGGCTATAGATATATTATTAGTTTGAATTCACATTAAAATCATTCCATCCAAGCGGTGCATTCTACCTAGACTAGAAAAGTGTTCAATATTAGGCTCAACACAAGTAGATATCTCAAACTATCTTGTCTGATTCACAACCGCAACTATTTTGTCTGCACAATAATGAGGTGATGATTTGACTACATCTTGGTCATCCATATCTTACTTTGGATAGACCAAAATCATCTGACTACTAGTTGGTAGTAATTTTGTGTGATTTGGCTAGTGAACAACGGTACATCCCCAAAACCTACAATATTCTACTGATTCCACAAGAAACACCCATCATATATTATACCACTATAAATTTTAACATTACATTGAAGTATAATGTGATTATGTATCTTGTAAACATTTCAAATAATCTCATAGACATCATAAACATCCTTATATATTAATAGCTCTATGAGGCCCTCACAAAAGATTTAAAAATCCACATCCTATTTGAAATAGATGTAGTAGTCATAGATGACATCTATGATGTGGAATTCAATCAACTAGAATGACCAAATATCAAATCTTTCTCAGTCGAAGATGAAACATCTCATGTACATGGGAATATCAATCTATGGTACATCCCTGTCCAGTTTAGTGGTGTGGGAATATGACATTGTCTCTTCCAAATGGGTTGTCAAATAAATATCATATTGACTCATACACTCTTCAATGTATGACTGTTTGAAGCTTATCTTAGCACTTCTAACCTAAAGATTCATTGTTACGACATGGCCGAGATGTGGTTGTGGTGAATGATTGGCCAAATAACAATTCCAGTGGAAGGATTTTTATTACTGAGTTTTTGGTTATCTCTCGGGATAAAACATATAATGACCTGATTGGTTGACACTAGCTATATCTTTAAGATATAGATCACTCCTCATATCACCAATCCCTTGGGTACTCCCTCAATGTTTAAGGGGGAATGCTATAAGATGATGCATCACCCATTTGTTCTTTCCAGTCATGATATCTAGATGTATAATAGTATAATAGTAATGAAATATGTGTTTATACTAATAAGCATGATCACACTACTATTTGTGGTCAATCCCTGGAGGAACATGGATGATTTTTCACCTCATGATTGGCCAGTTGGTGGCTTCAAATAAAAACATTAGATATTTCTTCTTCATATCTAATATTAGGGGAAGAAATGTTCCCATGTTTAATTAATGTAATAATACTAACTCATATTCCTATATATGATTGGATAGAGTGATATCACATCAGATTAAACTTGTTAGGTATCGAGACAATCCCCAATGGCTGCACTAATACACCAAACAATATTTGTTTTCCGAGATAGATTAATATGACATAGAACAACCCACCACCAGGACTTTGAAATCTTTTATTTTGGGACCCTTGGTCAATGGATTGATGTAATGGGTTCTAAAACTTCTGATAAAATGGTTTCAATAGTTCAGGGGTCTTTTGTTAGTGATTTCACCACCATATATCCTAGAACAAGAATTCCACCAGGGTCTTTAACACCGAGGAAATTATTCTTCCAAGTTATCCTACAACCTCATAAGATGGTGTGGATTATGAATATTATCCACCTTTATTTCAAGACGGTGTCTCCGCCACCATTGATGAGTACGTATATAGAAATAATTGTTCCATGTTATAAATAAGAGAAACACCGATTTGGGAGACAATTCTATCAGAAGAACAATAACAGTATATGGATTTCATGAAGAAACATCATGATGTATTTTCTTCAAGTTGTGAAATGATTTCACGATTAGACCCTCAAGTCTCCATCTACCATATTGATCTCTCAGTAAGTCATTTCATGTCAAAATCAATACCTAGGAAGATTCACCCCTACAATTTTTCTAAATTCAATGTAGATGTTATTATGTTCATCAATCAGAAAAATTTCACGGAAGTCAAATAACCCATGTAGTTTTCCATAATCTATCCTATTAGGAAGAATGAATAGATAGATCAATGTTTGTATTGTCTTTTGGGGTCTTAAGTACCATTGTCCATCGGGTTATTTTTATGATCTAGTGAATGTTATGTTGATCAATTCCACCACTCGTTTTAGGCCATCTCATTCATTGATGGATATTCTAGTCAAAATTAAATCCAAATGGACCTCGAAGATAAAGAGCTAAACACCTTTTGGGTTCTTCATGGAACCTTTTTATATAATTTAATTCCTTATGGTTTAATTAATGTAGGATATACCTATCATCATGCTATGAAACACATATCCATGATGATCCTAAAGATACTTGTGTAATTCTACACAGATGATTTGGTTTTCAAATCACACCAACATCAGGACCATCTCAATGATCATGATAATGGGTCTGGTTTCCAACACTCCTATAAACTGAAAATAAACCCCTTTAAATATGCTTTTAGGATTACCTCTTGGATTTTTTTCTAAGAATATTTATCAGATAAATAGTTATTGAGATCGATATAGTAATGATCAAGGCCATGAGTAATATTCCATTTATGAGAGACATATGGGATCAGTGAGGATTTTAATACCACTAAGGCTATATAATCTGATTCATTTAACATAAAGCGGGAAAGTGTAATCAATTTCCATACTAATGATAAAAATATGTAATATACCCATATGATTTCATGTTCCAAATCTCGATTGAGGAAACCGATAAGTATCTAGTGAAACCACCGGTTTTGATACGACCCATCTCTAAAAAGCCAATGGTATTTTATTTGACGTTCACTAGATTGATCCCCCAGCACCCTTCTAATAGCAATGGACATTGAAGAGATGATGAAATATTTCTACTATCTCAGTTTTATTCTACTCAACATAGAGAAAAATATGTTTTTATCACGAAGTGATTAATCTATTTTGGTTTCATAGTGCATGTGATTTTCCATTATCTACAACATCAATAGATATAGTTGGTTTCTTGTGTGGATACAGAAAAATATATCTGAACTTCGCTATATAAAAGGGGATTATAGATTACTGTGTTATGATCCTTCAACTATTTGACATCAACTTCTTCCCACAGAAGGTAGTCAAGGTTTAGGCACTAGCTGACTAGCTTTACACTCATTCCACTGCCTGAGAGCATTCCTAATATCATTATATTCAAGATGTTGTCATTATCTCATTAGATCCAAATATTCAATGTCAGACGGTGAATTTCGATGATCCCATGGGTTTTCCATCTAGTAGAAGGATCAATGATCCTATGCTCAACCATGTAAGCATGTGAATCCTCTTCACTACACCTACATAGGAGTTCCTAACCAATTCATTGTTTTTTTGTGAATGCTTCACCAAAAATAAGGTGGAATATCAAGGTAACATTAATGGACTTGAGGTAGATCTAGAGATTAATGTTCCCTACATTCATGACATTGGGGGCTCTAATTATTCCTCAACTATATCAACACTAACTATGTCGTAAATAATATATATCTTTTACCCTTTTTAGAGTGCTACCATTATCATATAATCAAGTTCCCTTCTTAATTAGAGGTCACTCATGTTCCTTGGTCATATAATGATCTAGCTGATTACTTGTCAAGTATATCCACTAATCTCACATATCCCGATCAATGAGATCTGCCAATACATGATGTACATCAATGGTTCATCACTCTTGTCACCCATTATAATGATAAAAACTATTTGGTAAGCCATATTACGTCTATGGAATCAATATCAATACATCCAGATCCCCTTACCGTAGTAGAAGAGACCTCCAATTTGGTAATTCAATACATCATTTATATCCTATATAATAGTACCCTGATCGAAAAATCCAATCATGAGGGAGTTCATCAAAAGAATTTATGTGCACCCTCTATTATGGTACATGCCGTGAGAATATCGTCTAAAAATATATTTTTTAAAATATTTATCCTTGGATTCATTCAAGGAAATGATATTTTCTAGGTAACATAAGAATTTCACAAAGGGAATTGTGGATCCCACTATGTAAGATCAAAACTAACTCATGGAATTAAATATATGAGATTCATTTGGCATGCATGGTCCATGAACATTTTATGTATTCCTAGAGGTTCCATTCATGTATGATCAATTTAAACATTTTATAACGACCACTTGAGAACCACCATTCTACCCTGTATTTTTATCCCCTTGCAGTCTAGGGAGTAATAATTGTGGGACCATCTCCTCCAGTAATAGCTTTCCAATGTGGGTTTATTCTAACTTCAAAATATTTCATTTCCATATAGGAAGAGGTTATTCTGCATAAAGTGGTCAAGACCCATTATATAGATTACTTTGTGTGTTTCAACACCATATAATGACTAAGAGTCCCTTATGTTGTTCTTGATGATAAGAGAAAAAAATATGAGCATCCGGGATGATGAAATTTTACACGAAGTATAAAATCCTGTCCAACCATATTTCTCTCAATCAAAAATAAGAAAAATGGACAGATCAACATGTTCAATTACACCCTCACTATAATTATGTAGATTATGATGGGGAAAAAATAATATTTGTCTGAAAAAGCTCTCTATGTAATTTTGGGCTTATCAGACAAAAACTAATTATTCCCCCAAGGTTACCCCATAATCCATGGTGTATAAAGAAGTGGTATCCCTACCCATTGAGATTCATTTTACATCTCTCTATACAAGATTCCACAATTAAAAGGAATCATACATATTCGTAGATGTCTTTATAGATGAATGAGGATCCCTCATTGAGAATAGGCTCTAGGCCTTACAAAGTCTATAGAGAAACCTGAATGAGATACCAAGAGCTCTCAACAAGAATTTTCATCTTAGCTCATTCCATCGTGATGACGTGGTATTGGGTCCATGAATGCTAAGGATATCTAGATAGAATCCACAAAATTTAAGTCCTATATGGGGGAGACACTACATAATTATTATGATTTACCCTAATTTTGCATACTATATGGTCACCATGTTTGGAGATAAAATTACTCCTTCCACCAATTCCATGTTCCCCAAATAGTATACTACATGAGTGGGGATTCTCATTTAGCATAATGATAATATTCACATTCTACATATGGAATTTCATATTTGAACATAAACTAAGATCCGTTTTGATAGAGCTACATGATTTAAAAATACCTAAAATTATATTCCAAATCACATGAAGATAATATTAATTATTCTTCTTTAATTTGAATGAAGTTAAACTGTGTAACAACCATCATCATTACTAAATGAAAACATAATGTAAAAAATTTCGAAAACTATTTATGGCTTGATTCCCATGCGTATGGGATACATAGAAATTTCTAGACCATTTGACTTTGACCTAAATAAAAATTCAACATTTCGACCCCATTTCCTAAATTTCAAAGGACTGTGTGGTGTTGTGTTTAAACCTCCATGGTCATCATTCATGTCGGTGTGCATCCTGAAACCACAATACCCACCTCTATGTCAGTATCTCTATCGTATATTTGGATCTCTATGACCTTAAACTATGATATATTTTATATAAGAAACATTACATTAAACTATTCTACCCAATCCCATGTGACATTAATCTATTGCATCCTTTAGAAATATTTTTAACAAATTATCATTTATCATCCATTATAGATGTATATAAAATAAATGTTCTACTTTTTCATGCATGACTCTAAGATGCCACATCCCAAATGACATGAAACTACTACATCATCCTAGTTTCATTACATTAAAAATGATCAAAAACCATTTTAATAGAATGATAATGATTAAAATAAAAACTCCCCAATGTCATCATCATAGAGGGAATCACCATAGGAAGTGGTCACTCACCATTCAATAATATAAACTATGTATTGCCTGATTCTCATCCCCATGGGTTTTGTAGGAATGCGTAGATCTTTTGTCTATGTTCCAACTTCAAATTACATAAAATTATAGGATTAGGATGCTTCTAGGATTACATGGAGTGTTATGGTATTATTTGAACTTTGTTCACATTGGGCTATAAGAATCACACCATGTACCTCCATCTTAAATATTCCTCCCAATCGTCATCTTTATAACATGATGTTGAACTGCCCAAAATTCGAGAACAATGTATGGGTTTATTCCTATCCTCATGAAATACATATAAGATCGTGGATATATTTAGTTTAGGACAATATGTAATTTCATTCATTTCATGATTTATCAAAATTTATCTCTTAGTATTGTGTGGTGTTGTGTGTATTTCTGCAGTCTCCATTCACGTTGGGTTTATTTTCCAACTCCATGCACATCGACTTTTGGGATACGTTTGTCTCCCAATGTCTTAGAAACATGACAATATACATCACATCAATCATTGTCCTTCCCACATGATGTTGAACTGCATGGAATTCGAGAAATATGTATGGCTTGATTCCTTCCCTAATGGGATACAGTTGAATTCCCATAACATTTTTTGGGTCCATCACAGGTTGAAGACCAATTTTTTCATGGATATATATTGTATGAATATGTTATCATTGGCCTCATTAATGTTATGTTATTTACCACTCAATGGTATGTATGACCCTCGGAAATGATTTTTCCATTTTTCCATGATCATTGACTTAATTATAGAATCCCATGTCAAAGAATTATGACATTAAAATAAATATTATTGAGTGAAAATATTGTGTGATGGGACAATATGGTCCTCATTAATGTCATGCTACAATGGATTTGTAATATTTACGTATTGGGGAACATCCATTCTCTAATGCCCTTACCGTATGATGTTAAATGAAATACACTCAATATAATATGCATGATGTTAAAACTGATGATATTCAATAACTATATGTTGATAGATTCCTATCCTTATAAGAAAAATAGTGATTCCCTAAGATATTCTATTTAATTCCATCCCATGGTCCAATAACTGTCTTTTATCTTTTTTCTTCCACTTTATTAGAATTGGTCCAAGGCCATGAAATAATAGATAGCCCCACAAAGGTTTTTTACCTTATGAAATGATTTATATCCCTCTATCTGATATCATGTATTAACATGCTCATATGTTTTCTGGCATAGAACCAATGTTGTTGGATTCAAAATAGACATTCTCATAATCCAGGTTCCTTGTTCACAGGTCACATTTTTTTGTTCTATATAGTAATTCATATCATAAGGGACCCCTTAATAGCATCGTGTGTGGTATCATGGCTCACATAACGTCCGGGTCTGGTGCCTTGGAATATCATGAATTTTATTTGATATAGGTACCATGGAAAAATCATGGTTAGTGGATGACCAAAATTTTTATGATCCCATCCATAGTAACTTGATATAGATTATATGAATCAAATAAAGTCAATAGTTATCCTCCATTGATAGACAACACCCATTGTTTACGAAATATCATATTTTCTTATTCAAATCCCTTTACACATCATTATGTACAGGGGTAACTTCAAAACCCTTAGTGTTATCCATTTATTCATCCTTTCTCATTGAGAAGGATGAGAAAAATTATTCTACCACCCATAACATAAATTATCCTATCACATTCAATGTTCATTCATGTGTCTTACGGATCCTTTCCTCCCATTTTAGCCCACAACTTTCTTGGATAATGATGGATTAGGGGAATTGGTAGATTTTCATACCTTCTATGAAGGGTCACACAATCCAATGATAAAAATTATAAGACCCTCAATTAGAAGTTGATATCACATAAAAATGACATTAAACAGATCAGTCATGTTCAAGCCTTAAGAATTTAAACTATGTGTGGTTTTTAAATAAGGAATGGATGTTGTGTTGTGGACCTTCTGGGCCCTTATTCTCATCGGGTTACATCATGGAACTACACAACACATTTACCCTGTGGAAGCCTCATTTTATGGTATAATATCTATGATGATAAATAGTGATCCCCAACATCCTTGTTCATTGATGGTAAACTTCATAATATCCGTCATCCTTATAGTATTATTTTAATCATAAAAGTTTGTATCATCATTTTATAATGATAAACTAAAATGTGGTACGATGTGTTTTCCTAAGAAGCATTCACCCATCATAATGGTCCACCTTACACTCCATATTTCAAAATGATGAGTGGCATGATGCCCATATTTTTATCATACATAGTGACACCAAGAAAGCCTATCCAATATCTCGGCTATAGAATCTCAAGCTCACCCTTTTGGCCAATTTTCCTAGGTATCATCTATGAATGGTTGTAGGAGTGTTGAGACCAACATGGTCCTTAATCATGTTAGGGTTTTTGATGGAACAAAACTAAACATAATTTCTTAAATTAATTGAATTTTTTTACCTTAATCTATGATTCTTAGTGTCATAGTTGTAAGACCATAAAATGTGTAACAACCTTAATGTTTTCATTTCAGAGGATATCTCCCTTTTTTGGAAGTTTCTATTTTCCATGAAATCATTAGGGACTATGAATGGTATCATTCCCACCCATATGGGATATACAGAGATATCTATGCATTTTTTCTTTGGGAACAATGAAAAAATAAAAAACCTTTTCATCCCATTGGCATGGGTCCCCCCATTCAAGAATGGATGGTGTGGTGTGGATATTCTTTCTCCACATTCATGACAGATTATTTACAACAACACACACTTATACATTGGGATATATTTGTCCTAGTAAAATAATAATAATTTACATTACATTACCATTATAACATCATGATGTTAATCTTCATGGGTATTACTCCAGACCATGATGTAATATTGGACATGTGGTCCAAAATTTATGACCATAAAAAAGAGAGATTTCGGTCTGAGAAACAAAACCTTTAAATAGTTCACAACACCCCGTGTGAGTTCGATTTATGATGGTAGGTCTGATCGTACATGCAGATGTTCCACAATAGCATGATTGAATGTGTCACAGTATGAACACTATATAATTGAATTATATTAGGACATTCCCCCAATTCAACTCTGTGCTTTTCCCATTCCTTAATTTGGATCCATGTCATCTTTTTAGTTTGAAGGGACCCACGAATGACATGTCGTCTAGCCACATCGTTAACCTACCATCCTGTTCCAACTCTCTAGAAGACTCTATATGAATTTTTTAGAATGGTACCACATTTTAATTATAGCCAGCATCCCACCATTATACTCAATTTCTCAGACCATGTAACATGAGATGGATGATGTGTGTCGAATAAGGCCAGAAATAATCCTCCATCGTTTAAGAATCTTCATTATATTATTGATATCAGGAAGTGTGATTCAAATTTTTACCCCTCATATTTCAGTGTATCTCTATCATCCCATGTGTTTCCCCCCCCCCACATCCATGAATGTAAATATGGAATGATGTTGTGGTAGGACTTTTAACTCCCATCATTTCTTTTTTATTGTTGTGTTCTCAAATATGATTGGGAAAAAATGACAACACTTCTTATTTACCACAGAAAGTGTGTCTCATGTTGGTATGGAGTCATGGTAGTGTTATACCCACATGGAGAAGTTATGTAACCATTAATCCAAAGTACTCCAACAATAAACTATGAAATATTTTTATTCAATGAATCCGGATGTTAAACTATTCCTACCCACCAAAAATGACGTTGAACTATTATAACCATACTAAACGACATTGAAATGTATGGTCTAGTCCTATAATAAATCATTAAAATGTTACATCATAATCTTTGATATTTTTGAAAAATGACACAACATTTTTGTGTTCTCACATGATAGGGAATCACCCTTGGAACTGGACATCAAACATGTCACCTATCAAGACCTAATTGTATATTAATTCTTATAGAGACACCTACTCATTTCATCCATGACCAGCAGCTCATGAAAAATAAAAATGGTGTAAGCATGACCTAGATAATGCCACTTCTGTCTATGCATGGGTAAGACATGCACAATGATATATTCCTACAGGAACTACATGTTTGCCGAATCACATCCTTATGGGATAGGTAGTGACACTGGAATCATCAATATTTGGTACAACCAAATCATTATTTCTCCTTTTCATGTCCAGTCATCTATGCTCATACCACATGATGCTAAAATGTATGGAACTCGAGTATTATTTTTTCTTGATTCCCCAACTTACGAGACCTATAGTTATTCTTAGAAACATTTTCTTTGGGCCCAAACACAAACTCTATTTTCCAAACACTATGACCTTAAACAAGGATCCATATGGTCCATACTATATGACTTTAAACTGTGAAACTAGTTTTTCTGGTGAATAACCCTAAAATGAAACCTTACTCTTCGTAATTATACGATACCCCATGATAATTATTGGATTTTTCAGAATCCTCCCAAAAGAGGACAACCCCCACTAGTGTTGGTCTCCAACTACACAATATTCTAAAAAAACATGTGGGTTGTATTCCAACTGTATGGGATATCTAGAGATTCCATAGTGTTTCTCTCAGGCCTTGACCTGGGATCAGTAGCCCTTTTGGTCCCCTCGTCCATATTTATTATCTATGTTCTATGAATTTGAACTAGAAATCTCACTAGGATACATGGAATGGTTTTGGGTCCCCTTTTTCTAAATTCAAATTCGATTTTCCTCCTTACACATCATATATGCCTTCTTACCACCCATTTCTCTAAATATTAATGGTATATAAGAAACATTAGGGTCCCTCTTGATGGGTTTATTCCCTCCATACCACAAAAATATATAGGATCATTTTTCTAATTAACCTCGATAACCAAAAACTATTACTTGTTTCTAGGATGTATGAACATAAACAATGTGTGATGTCCTAATCACATGATTTAAAATTATGGGATGTCCTAATCACATGATTTCAAATCGTAACATGCATCATCACTACATTCATGATGTAATACTGTAAAGCATCTCAGACCCTCATCTAAGAGGTCTTCTCCCACAATGTTGGTCATCTTCCATATTTTTTGTATCTTTTGATATAACTCAAAATCATAGGATATTCTCCCCTATAAGATATGTTTGATCATATTTTATAATAATTCACCTACCCCAATGTTATTTAATTCATGGCGGTATGATTCCAAGAGGGTTAGAAACTATTAAATCATTCTATCATCCACTTCGACGATATTCATACCGCTTATTTAGATCCTCATACTCATTCATGATTAAAGAGACCCCCATAATGGTCTGGTCCTAGTCAGCTCCAGATTCCATACCATTTAGGCTTATTATCCTGATGTCATTAGATGACATTTTGATTTTTGTCCCATGATCTGAAAATAATCATCTGTTTGACCTCAATTGTTTTTCCCCATTTTAGTCTAGTGGTTCATATATTTTGTTTCAAGTATTGTTAGAAGTTATCTCATATCCGCAAGCCATCAACATTGTGTTCTGAATTATTGTCATTGTGATTCACATTGTTCATTACTACATTTATCTAATTTATTATAACGACCCTGGTGTTACCTGATTCATGAACTATAGGTCATTAGGAAATGATAGTCGACTGATCTAATAAGCCTATTCTCTAAGAAAAGCCTCTCTCAAACTAAACACTCTGGGAGGAAAGTCAACAATATCATACCTTATATATTCAATGATTAGTTGGAACTCTTATATATAGTGAACGATTATGTGCTCTTCCAATGTTTCTCATATCATGCGTGGATGATATGATCTTAGAGATTATTCATTATTTTCATCATAGATATGATTTAGGTACACTAATTGAGATAAAAAATATATTTCTATACACATACATGAGAAAATAATGTATGAATTAAATTATTTTTCATATGTATTTCCAATGCACAACCCATATGGATCTTCCCGTTCGACAGAATGCTTAAATAATGCCACATTATGGTATGTAGCTTACAAAATCCCCTCCAACATCCTTATCTCCCACTCCAAATTAATAACCACTGAGTAAAACTCATTAGAAATTATCTCTATTATATTATATCTGTATTGGATCTCATCCACCTGATAGTTTTCTTGTTTTAGCTGCTCTAGGGATTCCTGAATCTAGACCATTAACCATTCACTAATTTATTACTACATAGTGATCAATGTGGAACACTCTTTCATTAACTCGTAAAGGTACTAGATTACCTATTAAACATAATGTAACATCCAAAAAATTTAGATTTCATTTTGATATAGGGAGTCTATAGTTATTGAATACTCACTTATATCATCTTACCAAGAAAATCATGATTGTGAGTTTCCAAACCTCTAGCATAGAAATTGGTGATCCACGTGTGAAGTGACCATCTATTTATTTTCCTTTTTGTCAATATTGAATAATGTGAAAAATGAATGCACTACCTTTCCCAACACATAGCTATGCAGCTCTCCAAAGTTGCATCCAGATCAGAATCATCCAACTCTTCAGGGATATTAGTTCTATATATAGGGAGTATAGATAGAGTTTTGGTGGTATAGTCTTCTTCTAAAATCATCTATATGTGGATGAGACCGATGTCAAGTTTTCAAACCATTATTTCTAATTTATTCTTCTTTAACCTCATTTACGCTAGTGTTGGGATTTTTTCTGGTAGTGGAAACACCAGTATCCACAACTTTCTTCTTCTAGGTTACATTGGTTGGATAATCACAAGTAACTCACTCATCGGGGACTTGTACATCCCTCATGAGAGGTCCCATAGATGTCCCATAATAATATTTTTATAAGGGCCATATTCTTATGATCAATTCATAGAATAAGGAAAATTATTCAACCAGATTCCTAGTAAATATATTTTGGTCTCTGATTATAGATACCTATGAGAGATATGAGCATCTAGATCCAGTGGTATAGTCATCATAGAAACATCCTCCACGAGATACCCATCAAATGGTTGTTATGATAATGTGTGTAATGAGCTTTATATGAACAAAGGATATAACCCATGATTTTTCAGCCAGTAATGTTACTTCTTTAAGAAGCTCACCACTAAGCACATCGATCACAACCGTTCTACAACCTTGCTTAGCTCCAATTTTGGTTTCATATAGATATCTCCCAAGGTATATCAAGACATTCTCACATCATATATTATGAGATCCTTGATGATAATCATTTTTTTAAAGAATATGATAGAGTTTGGTTGGTATATATTAGTTATTAAAAGGCAAGGGGTCATGAGATAAAAAAGTCCAGAAATTATTCTTGATATTTAGAATATTTTGTATCTGAGTATGTAATCTCTCCTATCACTCATGTGGAATCCGGTGATGATTAATTGTCCCCTGGATTAACCTACTTATAGGATATTCATCCTCATCTTCATTATCTTAATATTTTTCTTCATCTTCTTCTTCATCAACATCCTATTCTTCGTCCCCATCGTCATACATGTTTGTAATTTTTTTTGGGTCATGATCATGGATAGGAATTAATTTTACAAGGAGATTTGGTTCATCATACCACTCTTGTTGGAATGAATTAGCGTTCATGGTTTTCATGGGTCATTACTAGTGATGATATCCCACATTTTACACTATTTAAATATGCATGAATTTAGGTTGATCAAGTCAGGTATGCTTTAGCCTTCAACCCAATTCCTCAACATATAGTGATTTCCACATCATCCCTCAGAAGCCCACATGTCTGGGAATGCTGCGTGTATTGGTCTATGTATGAGATACATTATATTTTCCGAGGGAATTGTATAGAATACATTTGGTCGCCATCATGAAAAAACCTCTTCAAAAGGTGGGGGTGTGACTGCACCCAATGGCATTACATCCATTAGGGTTCTAGATCGTGTTGTCCCAACCACCTGACGTGCAACTTCTCTTTCTTCCCCTGCAATAGATAATCTATTTTCTCACCTCCCCAAATCTACACATGCTGTAGTGATCATCAGAATGACTATTCTATGAAATTATTATATATATGATACCACCAATGATCAACATATTCCACTAATATATTCACATCATCATCATTGGGGGTTGTGTGAATATTTAATCTAATCTGGTAGTTATAATAATGAACGACAACTAGTGATGGATACAAGGGTGTTACTCCTCTCGAACCACTTTTTAAACATTTTTCAACATTATCAATATGAACCCAAATGGTCTAGTGAATAATGATGTCACATATGTCTCACAAATGATCTTTCCATCATTTCTGGTTACTAGAATTATTCCATTGATATAGATATCCTCTCTCACCTAATGGACCTCTCAGGTCATCCATCATTTGCTCTACCATGATCCCAGCCATTACTGGCCACCCCATATAGACCACCATCATTGTGTCCCTCATTGGAAGCACCCTACCACTAAAAAAGGTTTTAAGGAAAGTAGAAAATTGCACATATTCATCTCATATCTCATTCACACTAATGGTCCCCACCTAATATTATTATGCTTCTAGGATCACCCTATATGATACATCCATTCACCTTTTTTGGGCAGTCTGGAACTGGTTCCCTCATCCTGCATGCCTCACATGATCATACCTCTTATGGAATAGGATCAACCACATCAGGTATGGGATGCCCTTCACATAATATTTGATCAACATCCTATCCTTCTCCAATTATATAATATTCCTTGTAAAAATATTGGTTCATGATCTATCTACAAAGATAATATATATAGGATGGAACTCATCATATAGATGTCCCTCCATGGGAATTCATAAAATGAAATGCATATCAATTAGAATGATATCGACTTCCCCATGGTGTATTTGAAAAGTGCGTGTGTCTTAAGAACATTGGATGAATAACTATTAAACATGTTATGAATAGTGGTTGAAATTAAATTATGAAATCCATATAGAATCAAATTAAATGATGTTTCATTGCTCATCCCAGAAAAAATTACATTTGTGGTGCACCCAATATTGTTATTTCTATTATCTTGTACAACTACCCTTGTACCTATGGTCCCAATAATTCATATTGTACACACATTTCTTATTTATACTAATTCGAAAAGGTGAATATATAGCAAAAGAATTCTTCCTCTCAATAGTATTCTGATCATTAGCCATGTCCATCGAGTTGTGAAATGATAAAATATGTATGAGAGAAATTTTATGGTGTGTCCTGAAAAATAGTGGTTTGTGTACCTAATCGTATGACGACCTTGAAAAGATACAATATTTCTAAACATATCAAGACTAAGAACCTATGTATAATTCACTGGATGAATTTTGGTATTCTGCACAAAAGTTTTGAACATACTGACATGAGGGAAGAATAACATATCATATATAAATTCAATGTACTATGCAGACACCACCCTGTATTTATAGTCAAAGACCAGGTCTTCTACTTTGGATCAAAGCACTTTATGTTTCAATAATTGGGTTTTTGGTCACCTCTATGAACAAATTGTTCTATTTGGCGTTTCCCATAGAACATAGACATTGGGTCCCCATTCAGCTTATAATCTCAAGGGAATTTTATGGCACCAAATTCTAGATGAGTAAATAGGTGAGAATCATTGAGAAGTCTAATGACCCCAATTAACTCACCATACCATTCCTGGATGGTCAATGATGTCATGCACATTTTATTAACCATGCCAACAACATGGAAATCGTCATGCAAGGTTCTTATGCTCCCAATGTGACATCAAGGGATCTATTTATTCCCCTTCCCCAAAAAATCACAAAAGAAGCTATCTGTATTATTTCAAGGCTACATAGATTCCGTAAAAACCATGCACAAAACCCTTATGCACCTAATGCGATGTCAACTTCCCCATTCCATGTCAGTCTTATTATGTGCTCCACCATGAATTTCATCTATAAATATATGAGAACCACACCCAATTCTAGAGATCTATCTGTATGTAAAACACTCATTCGTGTATGCTCTAGATAGTCCCTTCCACAAAACAATGAAATCCATGCATACAAGGTACTAGATGATGCACATATGGTCCTCTAAGGGTATCCTTTTAGATGGGTTCCATAATGTATTTAACCTCACTCATTTCAATTTTTTAAAAAGGAAGGTGAAAAAATGATACCCTTATTATGTGCATAAACCACATATGGTAGGTGGAAAAAATATCCTTCTTATGTGCACCATAAACCCTTGGGCACACTGATCTTTCACATAATCCCCATAATTTTTTCATGAATGTATCGATCCATGTGATTGCCTCCTCATTAGTAATCTATTGGTTTTTTACCTTAAAGAACCATGTTCGAGCCCCTCATTCACACAATTACCACATCTTGTGTGCACCTTCTCCCTAAATCCCTCCAAGGATCAGTGTAGTTATTTCATGGTCCCTCATGTGGTGATTACCATCATGATACTCAACCATATTCTTCTACAAATATCTACACTAAAAGATATTTCTTCTTCACATAGCTATGCTAACATAGACACCTCATCTTTCCGCTCTTCCCCCTCACTTGGGTCTAAAATAGCTGGAGCCTTACCTTCACTATGGGTTAAAGTGTTATACTCATGTATGTCCAATAGGTGAGGAGTGAGTTCCCCCCATATGATCTTTATAATGTTAATCTTCCAAGAACAACAATCCTCGTTAGACGATGATAAACTATAGCCTCATTTCATGCAATGCACATTGGGTGTGGTGCCTCTGACAATGTACACACCCATTCGTATTTATAGAGTGAGATCATTTTATCCCAACAGGAAAGGAAGGATATCCTCCACATATGAAATAATATCCTCCTTAGGTGTCACTCCTTCAGCAATACCAAATCTTCATCTCCCAGGGAAAATTATACTTTTAATCCCCACACATATAATCAGTAACAAATCCTTCATGACAAGTTTGTTTGGTCCACTACATCCTCTTTTTTCTCACACCAAGCTTATCTCATTTGGGCATAGTGGTTATTAGTGACTCTGAAACCCTTCTTCTAGGAATCCATCCTAGATTAAAACAAATATTTAACCTTCAATTCTTTTATCCATGTGTAATCCATAATTAACCCTTTAAAACAATATTGATGTTGATCCATGTCTTATAAACATGGTACATTGGAAGCTTCCATGAGGATCATTCCAATCCTTCAGTAATCCATAGCACCATCCTGTAGGTGGTTCACCTCCTTGTTCTAATTATCCACCATCATCAATTCCAATTTTACTCTTTCCCTTGAGACACTATATATTGGGGGGTTCACTCCCCATACATAGGTTATATATACTCGTAGTCCACTAGGTTGGCTAACGATGCTTAATCTGCAACAACACATTCCATTATGTTTGGGCATCTAAACATACGTAAGATTAAATTCGACATTCAAAATATTTTGGACATTGATTACCATCCAATTGGAATACGTAGGAAACAACCGTAAGGTTAAATCACAACAATGAAATAATCACATTGGAACCATCTCATCCATTCCATTCCACTTCAATACTTACTCCATTATCATCCAGTTTCTTACTGATATTCAACATCCTAGAGGGATCACACTATCCATATGTTATGTCACAGTACATAATTCCATTTCATCCCATTGTTGATCCAAGAACCACGTGGGTATCTAACCAAGTGTAATACTTATACAATACATATCCATCCATCCTAGAGTCCCCCTCTTACTACGAGCAGCTATCCATGTGTAATGCCCAAATCATTCATTCTAACAACATCGGTTTTCATCCCAAACTTCTACACCAGGATTTTAGGAACCCTCCACAACTGTTAATAAAATCCAACGGTAAACCATTTTGTGTACTGCTCATTAGGGTCTATATTTTTATATTATTCATCACAATTTTCAAAATATAACTTATTGATGTGAAACCTTCCATTTATGAGACACATCATTCCCTGAACCATACTTGTAGGTTATTTTGATAAATCCATCTGGTAAACCAGACATGTGATCCCTCTTAGGGATGATTAAATCATATCAACCATCATAATTGTTCTGATCATCCCAATTCTTCTCTGTTATATGTTCAAATTGTGGCATACATCATTTTAAACATTGAATGTGAAAGAAAACCTTTGATACTTGCTGTTGAAATAAGATACCATGTTATCAAAATGGGAAGACTTGGGATTCAAGGCCTTTGAGAATCCCTCTAATGAAGGAGAATACATGTTTCCTAATATTCTGACATCTACGTATTCCGCTGATTACCAGTATGACAAATCTTCTAACCAAATGATGTTTCATTGACTTTAGACTTTGTAATTTCATGATTGAAGCAACATAATTAATGGGATTCCAAAATGATATCGAACTAGAAATGAGTTTCATGTAGAACAACTTAAACTATAATGGAGACATGGACTAGATAATGAATTTGAAGTAGGATACAATAGAAGGAAGTACCTACATCCCATCATCACAATTAAATCAAGGAGAAGACATACCTGAATATGTGATGCAATATTCATGCGTTTAGAAAGAATGAATGGGGGTAGCAATCAGGGAATATAAATTATGAGTTGTGACCTCATGAATGTATCAGAAACATAATTCATCCAATGTACATGTCTTGTGTCAAATGGAAAAACAAAATAAAGACACGTTGACACTCCAAAGAAGGTCTGGAAACAATTTTTGGTTCCCTCATCCATGCTTTATACGGACATATTAATCTAACATGGTGCACTTTAAATTTTCTTATATTGAAAACATGATGTATATTTTGTTATAAATCAATTATCCTATGTATGGTGTGTTTAAAATTCAGTAGGCCGCTACCAAAATTTGTTAAAGCATTATCTAGTCAAACGTAGTGTGTGGAGTTGTATAGATAAATATAAATTCATAATGTAATTAGGTATATCCCTGTATTATTATTTAATTATACTAATAAATTATAGTAGATAAAAATTTTACCTAACCCATCAATAAATTTAATGACCAATATAGGAGTCTATATTAACCCCAAGTGATATAATCTATCAAAATACAACGATCATCATTCATGAGTTCATTTAAAAACATATGTGGTCCAATACAAACCAAAGACCAATGATAATTTCATGGGAACATAACAACTTTTCGAACACCCAATTGTTATTTAGAGAGTTTTTCCATGACCTACACCACAATATCACAGGGGTATTGGGATACTCAGTACCTATTTGAAACTTAATAACTCATATTTGTATTTGTAACCTCAATATCTAAACTAACCATAAATATCCCATTAGTATTTGGAGTCTCACTTCCTATTATTAACCTATCATCATGCATTCTAATTGACATGATCCATTTAAATTTATCATGACATTCATATTATCTATCTCCATATCATAGAATAATTTGAATAAATCACTATTAAACCAACTAATAAAATTTAACTATATAATTCAATATCATGTCCTGGTTATGCAAAAAATTCTTTTTATTCCCATTAAGAATCACATTCATCATTCAATTAATAAATAAATATCATTATCCCATCAATTTACCAATTATACAATAACATTAAAAAATAAATTTAGTGTCTCATTAATTACAATTTTTTTAAAAAATTACCAAAATTAAATTCTCCAATGTTCAACTAATTTTATAGACACATGTGAAATCAATTAAAAAAATCCATTATTACCTATATTAATTAAAAAATTAATTTATTTGATTAAGGATTCAATTCCCAAACATAACTAATGAAATCTCATAACACATACACAAAATTGGAAGTCAATAAAGTGATAAGAGATTTTGGTCCACCTACATCGAAATTGCTTATGGACAATCACCAATGAAAATACCCTATTTGAAGAATAATAACCATGATCATGGTAAAACATGTTCATGATCCAAAACATTGATCCATGTGAAAAAAATTAGATCTATCAAAACCCAGATATAGGTCAATTACCAACAGATGAAAACATCCCTTCAATGCATGAGAGAATGTTAGGATGATATATCTTACAAGAGAAGGTAAAAATTCATAAATATGCACTTCAATTCATCAATAAAATGGTTCTCATGATTAGTAACCCATCTGGGAGAATAAAAAAAATAGTAAGCGATTTACATTAGGTTTGGGTTTATTTTGGATAAATATTGAGGTGTTTCAAATTTATTTATATTTTTTCAGTGGTTTAAATGTCTGCACGAATGGTTTATTATACAGGGCGAAGGGTTTCACTAACTCTACACTTACTCATGTGATTCCTCCCATGGGATTCCTGGTTACTAGTATGGGGAGTGTACTATTTGAAAAATGATGTCCCAACTATTTGAATCCCATATGTCTAGGTCCAAACAATTTCATGGAGTAGGGTGAATTGTTTTAGATAACCATGAACCGACCATTCACTACCCATATTCCTTCCAATGTTTAGAAATAACACTCCAAAAAATCCTCAAGGTTAAAACAATTAAATATGCAACATAAAATTGAAAAAGGGTACTTAGAAATTAACTGAATTCATCTCAAAAAATGGTCAGCATCACACACTTAAAGATAATGAAAACCAAAATAAAATATTACAATATACCAAATAGAAATGTTGTGAGGCATTACATTGGTAAATCTAAATAGATTTTTTACATGTTTTAAATAATAATAAGTGGTTCCCTTTTATATGAAAGTGAATGGGACGTCTTGGTGTTTCTCAAAATTTTTTATTAATATAAATTAATTTCCAATCCCAAATAGATCCAAATATTTTAATTTCAATGATAAGATGGATGGGATAGAAATTATCTCATCCAATACTAATTTGACATATTTTTACTATTTTCTAATCCATACTAATTTATATCAACCTCATTTAACAAATTTATCACTTACCATGATGTCATGGAATTTAAATATTTAATGATTAATGTAATTATTAGAAAATTCCAAATGGACCATTATTGATTCATTTATGACATTTTATACATTATCTCAATATGTTAGATGAATTTTCATTTTTATAGGAATTTTATACTATTAAATAAAATAGTATATGTTATATAATATCAATAGTGTGAATTTTGACACCATTCATTACATTGAATTATACAAAACTCCATACAATGGGATTTAGTCGAACCAAAACATAAAATAAATCAATAAAATTTCAAAGACAACTAGAAAATATGTCTATGAAATTATGTATCTAATATTATATATATTCTTATATTCTTATTATCATTTATTTGTTATTTACATTAATTAAAACATTATTGCATCAAATAAAAACAAGAATTTAAGGAACTTATATCATCGATAAAAATTAAAAATAACTAACCATGATGATGATAAATATTTTATATTCCTAAATTATATATTTGGTTGTTGATATCTTTTACATGAACACATAATAATATATTTATACTTATTTAAACTTTAGGTGTGAGAAATATGAATTTTCAAAAAATAAAATTATATGGTGGAATTAATGTGAACTAAATCTCTCAAATGGATCATAAATTATTCCTGAGGATGATTTTATTAACACTCACTTATCAAAAAAAAAATTAGAACATGTTTTAGGTTAATTATCTATAATTATCACAATTAATTTTACCCTTAATTACTCAATTTAACCTTATTTGTTGTAATAAAAATATTTATTTTTACAATTCATTTTCCCAACACAGAAAATTATCCTATTCAAAAATATTAAAAAATATTATTATTAATATAGAATCCATTTTTCAAAATTCAATACAATGAAGTTTCTATAATTAATTTCAATTTAAACCTCTAGATGGGGTGAAAAAGTGGGTTTATAAAGTTAAAATGTTCAAATGTTTTGTATGTATTTATATTTAAATTAATTATAATAAACATTAAAATGAAAACAATTGTATAAAAGGATTTATTATTTACATAATTTTAATTTAAAAACAATTTGACATAAATTTATCATTATAAATATTTTAGTTGAAAATTCAGTTTTCCATGAAGATACAGTACATTGTTTTTTTCATCAAAGAAGGAATCTTATCAGAAACATTCGAAAAAATCACAAGAAGATAATTTTTATTTTTATATATTAAAAATTATGTTTATATTTTATAAAAAATTAAAAAACAATAAAAATTTATTTATAAAATAAACATATAATCAAAAGGATGAAAAGTTTTTATAAAAACTAATAATTAATACAAAAAAATTGTTTTTCTTATATTAAGGATTTAAAATATGATTAATGAATTTTTAAAAAATATAATTTTTTAATTATAATGTTGTTATAAATATTTAATCCCAATAATAAAAAGGATATGAAATAAATAACATATTAAATAACAATATTAATTTGTTTTTTTAAGCTTGATATGGATAATATTGTAAACTATCTAGATTAATGTATTTTAACTTTTTGGATATTAAATTCATCTCACATTAAAAAATTGAGTCTAATAAATTTTAACATGATATTCAAGACTAGTGATTTTATATTTCAAAATAACATTTTTAAAATCACACTTTAGAATAATAGTCAATAAAACGTCCACATAATAATAGAGAAAATAAATTATGCAGGTTATCTATGAAAACACATAACTATGGTTCTGTATAAGAAAAATGAATGTTTAATAGAAAATATAATATCTCATTCTGATATAAAGTTATAGATAACATCGATCTTATAATGGTTAACATCATATAATATTAAATAGATGATGGGTAAAAATTCTATTTAATTATTAGTAATTAAATTTAGTAAATATGTTATACATTCAAAATGTGTTTTTATAGATCTAAGGAATTATTTTTCATACTAGGATATGTACATAAGTGTACATATGGACAAGAAGAGTAGAGTTTCAAAATTTAATCAATTTACACCACAAAATAAAAAATTTAAAAAAAAGATGAGTATTCAATATGTTTTTTTTCATGCGTAATGATTATATAGAATCACATTATACACAAGATAATTAACTATCTAATTCAATTTCCCTGAATGATTAACCAAAAAAATACAATAATTTGTATAATATAATATAATTTTAAAAAACATATATACCTTTATATAAAAATGAAACTTTTTAAAAATAAAAAAATAATTAGTAACACCCAATGTTCAACTTTGATCATTCAATAAATAATAATATTTCATAAAAAAGAAATTATATGAGAAAAAATAATCAATCATATTTGATCACATATATGTTCAAATAACATGAATCACTCTTAATGTACCATTAAAAAAATTTAGTTACATAAATCAAATAATATCTATGATATGATAACCATTTCCATAACAACCCTTATTCTCCCTATATATAAAAAAAATCATTGATTATTACACCATAAAATTCATCATTTATTATTCAAATAAAATCCCAGAGTAATCTTTTTTACTTTAATCCTATTGGGTTCCCAAAATATTATTCCACATAAAAAATTAATTTGATAACCAAATTAATTTATGAAAATCATTTTTCTATATAATGTAACAACCCATGGTTACCTCAAAATTCAAGATTATATAGACCATAAATTTTATCCATATGTTTAAAATTATTTCAACCAAATTATTTTATATCTCTTCATCCAATTACATGTTCTCATTAAAGATTTATTTTTTATATATAACTCACAAACTAAAAATTACGTAAAAGATATGTCATCATAAAAATATTATATATACATTTAAAAGTTTCATCATCCTTAAATATGACATAATTATTCAATCCATTATATATATAAAAAATAAATATTCATTGTTTTTAATAATACCATAACCTGGATTTTCCCTTGTTTTCTATAACAATTCTTCCTGAAAATAGAAACTTGAATAATTTCATAGTATTCAATAATGTTAAAAAATGATCCCTAAAATAATGAATACTATTAATATTTCATTGGTAGTTTTTTCAGCTTCAATTTTAATGTAACTACTTATTTATAAACAGATATTTGTATGGCCATACTGATCCCATTCATGTTCCCTCTTCATATGAAATTGATTTTTATAATGAACATAAAAACAAAATTTAAAACATTCAAATAATTATTGGGAATAAAATCTTTCCTTTCCATGGAGTCAACCAAACACTTCCTCTTTATGTAGAATATGATTTTGTTATAACATAAATTACCAAATTTAAAACATTTTACCATATCATTTATACATCATCCTAGGTGTTTCATTCCTCATTCATGGTAAGTATATATATATATATATATATATTTAATTTTATTATCATTGTTACTAAAACATCCACAATGATTTATTTGGCTCACATATGATGAATTAGGAAAATATGCATGGTTTAAGTTATTAGTCATTGATCATAATAGTTGTATTAGAATAACCAGAACAGACATAATTATGTCTCCATTTTATTTGGTATCTCATTCCAACAACCACCACAATATTCTTCAGAACCATAATATCTTTGGTGTCAGATGGTTCCATCCATTTATTAAAACCTAAAAAAATTAGTGGGATCATATAAATAAATTCATTATATACCATATTATGAGGTTGATAAAAAATAGGATATCTTTATTCTTTTTATATTAGACTCATTCATTTCATCCAAAATAACTATGGATCTTCTTACCATGAAAACTATTATGTTTATATATGAATGTAAAAATTGATTAAATGACATCATAAATTGTAATTTTATTTAAAATATCATTTTATATAAAATTATATGACCACATTCTCATAAATGCATAATCTTGAGTTTTCGTCACGAATTAACTTTCTAACACATGGGGGATATTTTTAATTTTAGAGTATTAAATAATTTAATCATAATTGATACATCAATAAACTACATAATATATTGTTCTCCCTCATGATTAGTATAAATTTTTTCCATAATATAAAACAATTAAAATAATTCATGATCTCATTTCATGAAAATTCTTCATGATATTCATCTTGACGTCATTCATTCCCATACCAATCCTTATATATGTTGAAATACATTTTAAAATGGGGAATTAGAATAGAGATCTCCAGAAAGGGTACACAAGGAAGATAAATTGTTATTTCTATAAAAACATGAAATACCATTAGATATTTTTCACTATGTAATATACATAACCCTTAATATTTAGAAAATTATTTCCATTAAAAATAATTTAATTGCTTACAGTTTTTGTAATGAAATATTACAGTAGAACATTAATATATCATAGAAAACATAAAAATGTATATTGGGACATAATTATACATTTCATTCATTAAAATGGAATAACCATGTGGTCTACTTACACACATGAAACTCTTGTAAAAGGAATAACCATATGGTTTAATTCTATACCTATTGAATTGGAGGGCTATCTCGAAAGTACAGTTCATTAGTTTATCATAAAACTCTCCATGAATGGTTTATCAAATTAGCACCCTTGAAATTTTAATGTCCAAATATATGAAAATAATATATAAAACCTTTCAATTTTCAATATTTCACTATTAAAATTTATTTTTCCCTCCTATGAAAATTTGTCATGTTATTAAAAAAATGAATCCATTTTCAAAACACATTTTATAAATTGATAAAAAAATTATATTAAAGTGTTCCATAGCAGTGTAAATCATTTGAGTTATAATAAAATTTAAATAACATGATATTAAATAATATAATTATATGATTTTTCAATGGTTTTATTTATAAAACTTTTAAATTCAGGGAGTGTATTACATAAAAATAGAACATAATGAATAGAGATTTAGACAAACTCCCATACAAATATCTTATCACATATAAAAATATGATTATGTTTGTTAGATGTAAATAAGGATAAAAATATAGTAAAAACAATAGAATATAATCATATTTCATTCCACTAATAATCTTATCATGCCATAATCAATGAAAATAAATGAAATTCAATGAAAGGAAATTGAATTTATAATTTCCAGACCTTAATTGTTAATTATAATTTAAAATCATTTTATTATAAAAAACTTATTTAAATAATATAGTTGATTAATAACCATTTTAATTATTACTATAAATTTAATATATTTTATTAGAATATTATAAACATTTCATAATTTTTTATGTTCCCGTTGAATGTTTTGATGATATTCAATATATGTGTTCAAAATGACTTTGGTATGATGTATAAAATAATCATAGTAAATAGTTCCTCAAATATAGAATAATAATCATAATATAATTTTCAGTTTTTTATATATAAGTATACCTTTAAGTCCCTATATTAAATATATATTTTCAAAATGAACTATTTTACAAGAATAAAGACATTATGATGTACATATTCATGCTCAATGATTCCATTTTTGAATAATCGTTATAGAAAAGATATAAGTGTAACCATAAATATATAGAATGATCTGAAGGAAATTAGTAACTTATTTATCATCTATATATAATTATCTATATCAGCCATGTGAGGTGCTGATGAAAAAATAACTATATCTCTCTGAATATGTTATAATTCACTCATTTATATAAATGGACTTATCATATTTCTATGCATGGAAGGATAATTATTTATATGATATATTATAATTAAATAATGTTAAATATTTTAGGAATACAATATATAAAGAATAATTTTATCATTAGAAATAATCCTGAAATATGGTTATTGAAAATGAATTATATCAATTTACGAGGCTATAGTTTGTTGGACACAAGAAAGTAAACTTATTTTTCTATTTTATTTAAGTGGAGAAGGATTTTTCTGATTATATTAACAGAATAACATATAATTATATCTATGATACTGGATTCATTATTTCATCATGGTCAAATAATATTTTTTGTATTTGAGAGATTGAAAAAAATAACAACATGCAATGAAATGTGTTTAAAAATTCTTTGAAATATTTTTTTTTATAATACCATAAGAGCTCTAAGGATAGAGTTCAAAGTAGAAAAATTAAACTTTAATGTGTGGTTAGATTTTTGGAATTTATTTCGGATTATCATGGACAATGAAAATTTTATAGCCAAGGATTTTATTTCATCTAAATTTATTATTTAATGTGTTTGTTGTAACTAGATAATGCAAAGAACCTATAATTTCAAGGAAGGTGAACTTATAGTACATGGTAATTTTAATATTGAAGTTGGCATAATTTTTAAGTGATTTCAAATTTTTTGTCTCAAAATTTTGAAGATGGATTGAGATTTAAGAAAATTATTTTTCTATGATTGTCCCTATGTAAATATGGTAAATTCATGGGATTCAAAAATAATAGGATTAGAAGAGGATGAGAATCACGAAGACGTGGAACATTAATAATGAGGTGATGAGTGTATTTTAATCAAAATGTCTATGAAAAGTGGATCATCTAAACTTTGTGAAGTGTTGATGGTAATATCTATGACCATGAGATGTTTCATGAGTGTGTTAAATTAACCAGATCATCATGAGTGAGGGGATTCATGAACATGAGTTTTAAGATTAATGGAATATAATATGGAGGCATGGGATCATCATGAAATCCATCACTTATAAATGTGATTCTACCCCCACTTCATATTTAACAATGGTAATTTTTTAATACAATGAATGTCTCCAAAGTCATGAAAACCATGAAATTTGTGAATCATGTATTTCATTTTATATTGAGTATCCTAAAAAGACTATATTATTATTAAGAAATAAAAATATACATCGAAAAAATGATTTTTGTGTTGATAAGGTCTTCCATGATGACACATAGATATTCTAATAGACATTTTTCTTCATGAATGTTGTTTTCTTCATGAATGAAGTGTTATTCATGGATTGTCATGAATGAAACTATTGAACAATAGGTTTATGTGAAAAGTGCTTTGGAGGGCATCAAAATAGAAAATAAATTAATGTTGAGTCTTTTTATAGTGAAGGATAAAGACTTAAATTATAATATATTGAAGATAGCTTATTTTCATTAAACAAAGTGAGACATCACCCAATATAATGTGATATAGGGAGTCACTAGAAGTGTTACGATGGTGGAAGTGTTTACTCCATAAAATATTGAGAAGGAAGTACCCCTAGAACCACGGGAATATGTAAAATCTTATTTTTCCCAAATATATTGAACATTAATGAATTCAGTTATAACCAATATACTATAAGAATCTGATCCATGGAGTAGCCCTTTGGGGAGAACTATGTAAAATTCATGTGTGATCTCTCGAAATGAGAGTGTATAAATTACTAAACATTTCCATCATATATGATAAAACATTTTCTACCAATTTTGTAATAATATCAATCAATTCGGATAAAATAGTTTATAACCTAATTATCCCTTCCCATCTCTTTATATTCTGGGGTCCCATTAGTGGAATCTGAGCAAATAGGTTGAAAAAGATGAATCTTTCATATATTAGATTCATAGAAAATTCAGTAATTATCTAGGGAGTCCACCTCATTGATGAAATTTACAAACAAATTTGGAAGAAAATAATGATATCACATTTAAGATCCCATGGAATGGATGTTATTTTTATCACTATAAAGTGGTTTTAAGAAACTGATGTTATAGGACTATCTATGATTGAAACAAACATGAAAATTATTTATATACATTATAACGAATATATTTTCCTTACTCCATCTACATATCATCATATCTATTTCATGGCGACATTTATCACATCAACCATGACTATTTCGGAAGAACTGAAAACATTATACGAATGAGATAAAAAAAATTAAGGAGTCTAACAACACATTTTATACAATAGCTTTGATGATATGATGATGAACCATGAAAAAAATTTATTCCTTTTTAAAAATAATTATTGAATTTGTTGAATAATTTCAATTAAGTGGTGAAAAAATTAATGACATTGGCATCATAATGAAAATAATTAGAAGGATATAATCACACTATAATTAAAAATGAACATCACATGAAGATATGGATCTGTGTAAAAATCCACATTATGATATACTAAGTACTATTGTGGATTAATAAATGAGATTCAAACTAGGAGTTGTAACTACTTGTGTATTTATTGAAATGGAATTGAAATCCATGGAAATTGGGGGTTTCTAGAGATAGACTCTATAATGAAAATTAAAATTATGTACATATTAATATTTTTCCCAAAATAATACAATTAGTAAATGAGATATTTGACGAAATATTCATCTCTAATATTTTTAGTGAGGTGCATTTGGTTTCATTAACTCTCGGTTCTGAGGGATGTTTGATAGTAAATTAAGTGAATATGGAAACCTTTAGAGGAATCATCAAATGTTTACACAATATGGAGAATCAAAATCATGAAAGAAATTTAATAGATTTATTTTTTTCTATAATGAATAAGAAGATGATATTGATTTATTTGATGATGACAAATTATAGTTTAAATATTGAACCCAAGGATCCATGATTGATATGATTGAAATGATAGAACATTCAATCATTAATGATAATGATAATCACTACATTGATGTTTCTGATCCAAAGGTGGACTTGATGATGATTTTTATATAATTGGATATAAATGAATGAGAAAAAAATACGAGAGATATTATCAATGAGTAATTAGTGTATATTAATCAAGTTGATGTAGAAATTTATTAAGTAGAAGAATGTGGAAAAGAAAAGTCAGCTACATTTGAAATATTAAAAGATATTTTTGAAATAGAACTCATGATTGAATAGTATAAAATGTTCATAAACCAAATTACATTATTAATGGAGGAGAATGATTTGGAAATTGAGAGGGGTGAGGAATAATTTTTTTTACTTTATGGGGTAAACTAAAAACTGAATCACTTTCAATGGAAACAAAATAAAAAAATACTTTAAAATTTTTCTTATATAAAGAGCTGTTAAAAGGAGATAAACACAGTTCTGAAGGAGTATATTGGCTTTTAATGATCAAAGACCAACATTTTTTAGAAAACATGGAATTGGATGTGATTAAAAATCATTAAAGTAATGAAACACAAATTATCTTAAATAATGGGATGTAGAATGTCGATCATATCATAAAAGAACATGATTTCCTATCAATGAAAAGATCAATTCAAACTGAAAATACATTGAATAAATATCCTTCATTATATAGATATTATTCGAGAAAAATACTTTTTCAAAATATGTATTAACGAAGAGGTGGGGAAGCGATAAGATATTTACACATATAAAATATCAATTTTTTGTTATCGGTGTTATACTATTTAATTATGTGAAGGGCTAAAGAGATATTTGAATGAAGACGTATTTGAAAGCCAAAAATAATTAATGCTACCATATCATTTATATTATTTAATAAATAGTTCTATGAATATTTATTTTATCATCATATATGATTAATAATTTTCTACATAACTTAGAGTAAAGTCAATACCCCCCAAACAAGAGGTGTTTCTATTAAAAATACGTATTTTATTATAGAATATAAAATTTATTATTATTAATCCATGCACATGGAAAATATATTGGTATTTTTATCTCCAGTATCCACACAATAAAGAATATCAAGAATGGAAAAGAATAAAATTGATAAATCCATCCTTAAACAATGAAATCTCAAATCCACAAAGAATAGTAGCACCTTGATTTGTGAATGTGGATATTTATCCATCATTATTGGAAATGGTTATTTTTTTATGAATTTTAAGAGATTGGATTATGGAATATTATGTTTCTACAATGATGGTTTTTTGATGATCAAATACCTTGGGTGTAATGAAATGGAAAATGAAGATCATAAAAAATGTTTCTCTTTTAGAATGATTTTCATAACAATCTGAGGATTATGGTTCAACTCAATGTCTTGGGATATATAGTTACATTTAATAAAAAAAATTCACTATCAATGTAATGAAATAGAAATTTCTAAATAAATAATTCAGATCATTTGAAAAATTATAACAGATTGATAGTAATGAAAGCATTTTATACTTGATAGTTAATAGAGAAAACAACTTGTGGAACTTGAGGTTGGGTAAAATTAACCCACAATTCATGGAAAGCATATCTAAGATGAAGATATTAATTTATATCCCCAACATGAATCATAAATGAGATAATTATTGTTATTATTTAATGTGTGTAATGACTGTCTGTAATTTATATATGAAAAATAGGAAAAGGTAATTAAATAATCTTGATCTTGTCCCCAAACAGGTATGTGCTATAATAATTGTATCTGATTCATCTGAAGGGAGGTACAATATTATTTTTATTATTGATTAGAGTATTTTCGATTTAGAAATTATTATATATAGTTAATATATTGTGCCTGATTCAAATAATATTTATCAACAAATAGATTATAATTATATTGGCAACACAATCTATGGTCTATGATCTGATAATTGAGCTAAATACACATCCATTGAATACAATAATTTACAAGAACTGATGGAATAAACCATGAGGATCCTTCAGGGATAACCTCAATTAAAAATTGAGTTCATTAATGTAGAAATAGAAATGTTGACAATATTTATAGAATAGTTTAAATTTCGTTTCATATATCTCTTCAATAGTGGAAAGGTGATTTTCAATCATTAGTGAACACTCTAAATAGGAAAACGAAATATATATGGGAAATTGAGATGCCATATGAGTAGTGGTATGGATGGAAGCCAAATTTGAAGTATTTTTTTAAGTAAATTATTTTTTTGAATCATCAAATAAAATCAATGAATGTATGGTTATAATAAATATTAAAGAATATTGCATTAATATTCAATGAATATTAAATCCCAAAATGATTCAACGATATTCATAGATAAATTGTGGAAGGTGTCATGATCATTAATGATACTACCCCAAATAAATCTAAGAGATCAAATGATGATATCATTGAAGATGGAGAGGAATGAAAAAAATGACATATTCAATTTTCTAAGTAGTGTAAGATTTTAAAAATAGTTATGATTTATAAAATTATTATTATTCAGAAGAAGAATTAGAAGTGGAATCCATGGGTGAAGAAACTTCAACTAAATCACAGATAAGAAATGTAAGAGAAGTAATTTATCAATAAAATATCATTATGTACTAAATCTCACCTATAAATACATGAATAATGTTGAATTATGAAAATTATTTCATCCTATATATTCTAAAAAAACATATTAGAAGAAGCATAAAATTATGAATCCTGTGTTATGTCCACGAATGATAAACAATATCTGATTAACAAGAACCAAACCTGGGATATTTTTAAAAGTGATAAAAATTAAAATTGGATTGGAACAAATTGGATCTTTAATTTTTTTGATGTTAATGGAAATGCGATCAGAAATATGCAGCATTTACTGTGTAAATGATCTGTAAAAATTGAAGGTGATGATGTTCAACAAATATTTCCTCTATTGGATAGAATATAATCAACCAAGATTTTCCATCCAATTGAAATTGAAATTGGATAACATGTATATCATATGGATTTAATAATATAATTCAAAAATTGTGTTCTTGAAGAATGACTCTACAATAAAAAAAACAATGATATTTATAATTGGAAATGCTGATGAAAATTTTAATTGATTATAAAAATCCCTCTACTATATATACATAATAGTACATTCAGGATATTCTAAACGTGATTATTATAAAAGAAGTATTTAATAAAAATGTAGGTTAATATAAATATACAAAAGTGAAAACATCAATTTAGGATAAAATTACGTTTCTTTTATATTTGGATGTATTTTATTTTGAAGATTCAGGTAGGGATCCATGGATGAGATTTTTAATCAACATTAATCAGAATTTGAAATTTCAATGATTGGTGATCTCACATAATTCCTGGGGATGCGATTTATTAATAAGAGGGATTACATGTCAACTTAATAAGAATGATATAAAATAGATATGCTAATGAAATTCAACATGTGTGACTCCAAAATGACATCTACTACAATTTGGGTTGAGATTTAACATGTAATTCATGATAATGAGACATAAGTGGATCCCAACCATTATATAGAATCAGTAAAAGCTTATTTTACATTACTAAAACATGGACATAAATTATCATATCATCATTCTTAAAATTATGATTGAAAAACGACTCTGAATTATGATTATTTCACATTAGATAAATGATTCATGATGTACATTAAAGGTATTCTCTATTTTGGATAATACATTATATGAGGAAGAGATATTGAATTTTTGGAATTATATGATACTGAAAAGGATGGAGATATAGTGTAAAAAAGTAAAATGGTGATGTAAAAATATTAAATGGAAATAAATGGGTGGTCTAGTTGACAAAAAATAAGAAAGTAATTGTCTTATTACTATTTAATTAGAGTATAAATATTCTATAAATTATTGAACTCAACTGCATTAGATTAAGTAACAACTGGATAATATTGATGATGAGGTTAAACAGAAAATTTTGCTTCATTATAACAAAAATAGAATTATATAATGTATAAATAATCTATTTCAACACTCTCATGTAAAACAAATTTATATCATATTTCAATTCTTAAAATAATATGTTGAACAAGATTTTATTAAAATGGAACATTATGGATATGATGACCATGTGGATGATATTTTGATGAAAACGTTGGAAGCACATGTGTAGGAAAATCAATTGTTGTACCTCTGTTTTCATCCACTTCCCAATTCATGAGGAGGTTATGGATGGTCACATATACCTATTGTGTTACCTTTTTTATTCTACTAATGTAGTTTACATTAGTTTATGGGGAAGATATGATCCTTCGAATGTGTGTATTGTGTTATAAAAGTAAAAATATAGTTTCTGGGGGATAATTACTAGTGTGTGATAATGGATTAATTAGGTGGGATAATGTTTGTTTGGTTATGGTTTTTGACAAACCATGCATTGTGATAGTGACACAATGAAAATGAGGTGTTTGATTAATAAATACACCATGATTCTATGGATCGACGCGATGAGGAAAATTTTAGAACATTAATTAGATATATTTAAATATTAAAAAACAAGATATGAAAATTAATGCTTCCACTGTTGATTTATAAATGGATCATTACTCATGTAGACTTAGTGTGTTGGATGATTTGTTTCTCATATATCAAGTTTTGATAATGGTTGGTTATTTATTTAATTTTTTTCTACAGATTACCAATAAACCCATAGGGGAATATTGTTAGAACTAAGGACATTAATTGATTGAAATTGTGTCCAGTTTATGTTTGTTTACAATCCAAATTATGAAGATATTGGGAGTTTTGGAACATGATCTTACAGTAAAACATCACTATAATATAGAAGGTGGAATCATTTCTAATGGTTTCCATATTATTGGGATCAAAATACGGATGGAATGTTATTTTTTAAAAGTAATTTTTTTCCATTTAGTCTTCATAAATATGGTAAACTTATGAGTTTCATGAATACTATGTTTCACAAATTATGAATTTTTTTTTTGATTTCAGGCACTATAGACTACGTGGTGGGTTAATAGTAATCTATTAGACTACGAGAATTGGTTAGTCGTGAATGTGTGAAGTGTTGAAGATAATCTCTATGAAAATGAGAAGATTAAGGAGAAGAATTAATTTCATAAGAGATTTGAGTGTTAAGGAGCTTCATGAACATGAATATGAATGTTCACCAAAAATCTACTTGAGTTGTGGGATCATAATGAAAGGATGATCCTATAAATATGAGGTTAAACAAACATCATATGACACAAAAATAATTGGAGAAAGGATTGAATATCTCTAAATTCCCAATGCCCAATTGACTCAAGAATCATGTATTGAAAGTGATTAAGAGCTCCATGAAAAGAGAATCATACTCATGACCAATTCTAAGATATCATAGAAAAGGATTTTTGAAATGATCCTTCATTCTATGAGGAATTAGTAAGAATCAGTAAGGATGTTTTTTTCCATGAGAGGTGTTTGTTTTGAAATGGTGTTGAGTATTATAAAGGATATTTTAGAATGTACATAATTAGAATAAATTTAAAATATGTAACAATTTCAAGAGTCAAAGTAGGATTTTGGAACAATTAAAGTGTGATAGTATTTATTAAAAATACTAATATGGTAATCTACTAATGAGACATTCACGTAATTAAAATTTTTGAGACATCATTTAATGTAGTGAGATAGGGGTCAATGATGGTGTGTGAAGCGAAGAATTGTGTTATCCAAAAAATCATGAAAAGGTAGTCTGTCTAGAATAGAGAGACTCTTTTAGAACTTATGTATTTAAAAACTTGTGATGATTAGTGGATATTTGCTAAAACAATACACTGTTGGTGTATGCACCCATGGTTTTCCATTAGCATTAAACCAAGAAAACTGATGACTTCTCCCTCAATGTGAATGTTTATATTATTCCTCTTTTCAATCCAATAGAATTAACTGGATCCTACCGATTTGAGAAAAATATAATTCACTTTAGAATAAATAACTGAAAACCTGAATCACCCCTCCTCCCTAAGGGTTTGTTAGGGGCCTACAAATTTTTTTTTATGTTCATTGAAATAAAAAAGTGGAGGTTCCCTATTATTGGGTAGTGAAGGGGAAATCATGGAATTTTAGAAAATTTTAAATTAATATAAATTGATTTTTGATCCCAAAATTGATACGAAAATATTAATATCAATGAAGACATTATATTTTGTAGAAATAAACTGATAGAATGAAAATAAAAAATGTATGACTATTTTTTAATCAATATAATTTGGTTTTATCCCTTATTTAACTATGTTCACTCTTACCATTAGAACATATACTTTTTTACATTAAGGTTCAACATTGTTACTATAAAATAGAAAAAGTACCATAAATGATTTATTGGTGAAATTTATAACATTATTCCATTTATTTGGATTTTTTGTATATTTTTATTTGTTCTAATTATTTAAAAAAATATAATTTTTATAAATATCATTACTGTTAATTTTGATCATATTCATTACATTGACTTGTAAAAAAATCAATACAATATGATAAATATGAACAAATACCAAACTTCATTAATATTACAATTTAATCTATAAATTTTTTAGATGATATTTATATTATGAAAATTTATTTATTTTAGTATTTTTAATATCATTCATTTGATATTTCATTTTATTAAACAATTAATGCATAGTAATTGGGAATGTGATTAATTTAATTAAATATTCAATATAAAATAAAAAAATTACATGGATGATGGTAAATATTTTATCTTAGTGTAGGCACCGAAAAACACTTCCCCATAATTCAATGACTAGTTCCAAAAAAATTCTTTATGTGCAGCCAATTCCTCAAGCTTTGATTTGTCTGGTCTTGGAGCCCAAACAGAGTTACAGATTAGACGTTAAGACCGTTCAATTTCTGGATGCTGGAAATGGCCATCCCAGACGGTTTTTGGGTAGAGAATGGATTTTCACGTAAAAGGAGAATATTATGTGAAATATGGATTCTTGAGTAGAATAAATGATTCATGCGCATAAAATAGATTTTTTCATAAAAATGTAATCCTATGCATAAAAATGTAATCCTGTGCGTAAAAAGGAATCTTTCACGTAAAAGGGATTTGTTTGAAAAAATTGAATTGAATTTTACACGCACTGAAATTCAAGACATTTCCTATAAATAAAAGTGCACCCCATTCCTCCATAGGGACCCCAGGAAGTCGGTCACCACTCTATTTTGTGTATGCCTGCATTTTCTGCACCTGCGTGTGAGACCTCCCATCTTGCAAGTAAAACATCACTTTTGAGTGTAAAGAGGGATACATGCTCAATTTTGCACACAAAGCATTATTTTTTCACGCAATAGTGCCACGATGCCCACTATTTTCACCCACCAATGTTTCACAACTCTAATTGCATGCACACCTCCCCTATTGTGGGTAATTCCTCCCTTATTACATGCAATTCCATTCCAATTGCATGCACACTTACTCTATTACATGTAATTCCTAACCTATTGTGTGCAAGGGCACCTGTTTCACACACCAATGTTTCACCAATCCAATTGCACACACACCTCCTGAATTGCTCGCAATTCATCCCTTGTTGTGCGGTATTCCTTCCTAATTGCATGAATGCCACCCATATTGCCGCAATTCCTTCCCTATTGTGCACACATCCTCCTATTACATGCTCCAATTTTTCACCTATCAAATTGCATTCACACCTCTCCTATTTTTTGCAATTCCTACTTTACTGCATGCAATTACGTCCCTATTTCATGCAGGTCTAAACTATTACGCGCAATTCCTACCCTATTGCATGCACGACCACCAATTGTGCACACATCTCCCATATTGCATGTAAACCTCTACTATTATGCACAACTCCTTCCCTATTGCACACTCTTCCCCCTATTGTGTGCAGACCTTATCTATTGCACTCAATCCTTCTCTATTTCATTCCAATCTTCACAATTACGAAAAAGTGCCATGATGTCCAATATTTTGTGCACCTATGCCACACAATGCAATATTGCACACAGCCTATCTTGCATGTAGCACATTTTACGTGAAATAGTACACTGGTCAATGCCCATTTGTCAATTCTGTGAACTTTTTGGGCCGGTATGTTGATTTTTTCAATTGCACCCTTATGCACTGCCGCCCTCCTCCTATGAGATACTATGATTTGAGATACTCTTGTTAATACCATGAAACACCTTGAGTAATCATATTTCTCTTGGTCTATTTCCCATGTTGTGTGTTGAGATTATCATCATCAATCCCCCCTAGTACCTTGATTCGAACCCTTCCCCCACCAACTCATCCAAATCCCATCACCTGGATCCTATGCCTTGTCATACAAGAAAGGTTCGGCCTGGCGTAATTCCCAATACCATCAATTTCTAGGCACCTTATTCCAAATTGTTTTATCTACATGACTATAAACTATATTGATCCCTATGTGACAAATAATAGTATGCCTCTTGCTCTAAAAAATAGATGCCTTAGGCTCAAAGCATAAGATTCCAATAGTTCTATCTACATGACTATAAATTGTTGTACACCCTATATACCAATCATAGGACACCGCTTTCTGCAAAAAAAAGATGACTTATGCTTCAAGTATAAGATGCCTAATGCCATGATTATCGTGTCATAATACCAAGAACTATGGAACCCATTAAAACATTATGTCACTCCACCTCATGCTTTTTGTGTGCTTTATATGGATCTCTATCCACATCAATGTCTAAAAGGACCCCCTAATGTCTTAGTCCCATGCCGCATCGGCTCATCTACCATCTTAGGCCAATGCCCAGTAAGACATTGGGCAACACTTTGAGTCGGTTCCTGTGTTTCGAACAGATTCAGCAATCGACCCTCATATGCATGTCTCCATTTCAGGATAACATGATATGCATGCTGTATTTCAAACATAGTCAACAGTTATCCTCCATCGCCATGCCACATTTATTGTGTTTCAAATGTTGTTCATGTGATTCGCACATTTCAACTCCCTTTGTTTGGACTGCTTCCAATGCCCCTTGGTGTTATACTACTTGTGCACATGTGCATTGGTGTAGGCCCCAATTATACTCCCCAAACCACCCGTGAGATGGGATTCCCCCATGGGAAAACATAAGGATGTCCTCCGGGAAACATCCATGCATAAGCCCCATCCACCGTCTCCACTCCTTGGTGGCACCAAGACACGCTAATGATTATTGCTTCATCACATAGAATCACTAATGTGGACCCCCAATGGGATCACCTCACGACACCCCCTGACCACAGCGATGACAGTCACTTCGCATCCCCATGTTGTAGAGGAGGTGATTATGTAAGTCATATTGGGGCGGAGTTAAACCCCCTCGTCCGAGCAACAGGATGTTAAACTGCCAAGCCCCAACGTCTTAAGAAAATAATGACAAATTATGACCTTGCCTCCTGACATGCATGTGGGGTGCACCATCATCAAAACTTTTCTCACCTACTAGTCTCCATGGGAGTGAGATCATTCCTCATATGGAATGAGATCCTCTTTATCATTGCAGTGTCTGTCCATGGGGGAAGGGAAACCACCCTGGTGATAGCCCGAGTTTTCCTGGAATGAGAATGCATCCCTACCCCTCCTTTCATAGGTGCCAAATCCCTCTCCCTCTGGGATTTTTTGCCACTGGGACTCCATCCTGGATTAAGTCCCAATCACCCCGGGCTGCTAACCACGCGTATTCCCATGTTCTCTCTTTGGGCTGCAAACCATGTATAAGACCCAATTTCCTCTCTAGGCTGCTAGCCACGTGTAAGCCCCACTCTACATTCATTAGACACAACTGTCGTGATGTGATCATCATGTCATTATTGCCTCTTTTATCTCACACCGAGAATAACACATGTGGGCTTAGAGAAACCATCGACCATGACATCCATCCAGGCCCCCTAGAGTGTAAGCCCCACACCCAACCTGAACTACTAGGACGTTGATCCTTTACATGGAAAGGTACATAGGATGCCTCCATACGGTTCAAGAAAACAACCCATTGGTCCCGACTATCTTCACATCTATTCCCCAAACCATTCTGAACTATGTGGTCTTTGATCCTCACCAAGGTGAGGTATGTGGGAAGCCTCCCTAAGGATCACACCCAACACCCAGTCACTATGACCGCCTTCACATTGGTACACAAAACACCCCATGAACTTCATGGTCTTTGATCCGTTCCATGGCATGGTACGTATGAAGACTCTACGAGGTTCATCCCCACAATCTATCTTGGCCCGATGTCATTCTTTACATTGGTTCTCCAACATTTCCAGAACTACAAAGTCTTTGATCCTTGCCATGTCATGGTAATTAAGAAGCCTCAACGATGTTCAATCCCAACATCCATTTAAACCCTAGTTCCTCATTCACGTCTGTCCACCGACCCCCATCCCATATGAACTATGTGTGTTTGATATCTAACTCTAAGGTAGGGTATATAAGAATAATACATGAGGATCAACCCCATTCAGTGGTAAGCCATTGTGACCCAATCCAGCGGTAATCCATTGTGACCCCATCCAACGGTAAGCCATTGTGACCCCACCCAGCAGTGAGCCATTGTGACCCTATAAAGTGGTAAGTCATTGTGAAATCAATCAACAGTAAGTCATTTCCTCTACTATTCGTGGGTAATCCCTTATAATCCTATTTGTTGGGTCCCTCATATCTGGTCCATCCTAGTGGTGTCAGGCTAACTTGGGATGCTAACCATGTTTCATCCCCAAACACATCCTCATGTTGTCTTCCTATGTGTACTCCCCTATTCATGTCTATTTCCTGCTCTTCCCTTCAATCCTATGTGTTTCAGGAAGGTCAAGACTCAACCCCGCAGTTCCACTTTCTCTGGGTCCAATACATGCATCCATTCTCACGGGCCACCTTCTTAAGCATCCCTTCACCAAATAGAACTATGTAGAAATTGATTATCGACCACATGGATATTTCGGAAGCTTCCTCAAGACTGAATCCCATTATTTCTGTCATCCTCCTGGTGGTTACATCCCATTCACCATCCACCTCATTCAAAGAATTCATCATCCACATCATTTCTTACATGGGCCGCCAAATCCCAGTGAGTTCAGGAAAACTCGCCCCCCTATATCAATGTTCCATCTAGAGTTTTCACCCATATAATTGACTCTAATCAATGTTTTGATCAGTCTGATATGTCTCCATTAGAAGTTAATCATGCGGCATGCCCTGAGTTAAACATGGGAAGATAAGGAAAAATGTAGATACAAATCTACAACATATTATTCCCTGCATTCGATGTGGGATTCCTCAGGATTCCGAGCCCTCGAGAATCTGTATAATTAGGGGAAGAAATTGAGATGCACCAATTCCCCAGCATCTAGACATGCCAGTGATGTCAAAGGTGACAACTCCCCTGACCGAAGGATGCTGCCCTGACTGAACCCTTTGGAATGACCCGACAGAAGCAATGTAATTAACTGGTATCCCTGAAGATATGGAAATAAGATGGGTTTCATGAAAAACATCTTAAATCTATAAGGGAGACACAGACTAGGTGATGATATATGAGGAGGAATCCACCGAAGGAAGAACCAACATCCCGTAATCTCGTTTTGATCAAAGAGAAAACATCCCTGAATAAGGAATGGATGTCGACCGCCTTTGGATAGAGGTGATGTGGGCCAAAAAACAGCGCCTTTATCCTCGAACAAGACAAACGTGTGTTCCCCGATGAAAGCATTTGAAATGCTTATAATAGACTATTTTTATTCAAATATTTTATTTGAAAAAAAACTTTTCAAACATGATATACCAACTAAAACATTAATGTAATATTTTTTCATTGTCATAAAATATATAAAATAACATTAATAATGTCATTCATGTGGATTCAATGTATCATAAATTAATAAAATGGGTGATTTAATTCAATAATCACACATAAAATAAAATTAGGACATGTTTTAGGGATGTTTTATAATAATTATCATTATTATTTTTCTTGTCAATTAACTGATTTACCCTAAAATTCTATAATAAGAATTGTTATGTTTAATATTCATATTATCAAAATATAAAAGATTAAATGGTACTTAATTTATACCTATAATTCCAAATATTGAATCAATTTTAAAAAAAAAAATTTGGACACAAAATATATTTAAAATTAATTTGGTATACTAGGTGAGAATGTTGATTTTTATGTGAAAATGTTCTAAAGAATACTTAATTATATATCAAATTTCAATACTAAAAATATTACAATATCCACTATTTAATTAAAATATAAACTATTGATCTAATTTTCTATAAATATAATTATACTATATAATATAACATTATAAATTATTTTAATGAAAATTATTTTTTCAATTAAAATGCAGAATAATTCATTATTCATTGATAAATTAAACATATAAAATATACCAATAAAACTTGATAATATAATGTTGGCATTCCTTTTTCAAAAACTAATTTTATTTTGACAAATAAAATTTTTAAAAGTGTTAAAATATTGTTTTGAAAGAATTTTTCCATCAAAATGCAAAAAATTGTTTATTTAGAAAAACACAGTTTTGATACATTAAAATTTAGATTTTTTGACATTATTCTTTTAAAATATATATAATGAATAAAAAAAATTATAAAAAATTGTAAACATAATATATGTATTACTATTTAAATCATCCAATATAATTCCAATGTAATAACATCCATATTAAATACTAATGTTTAGTTTTTCATTTACGCTTCATGTGGCATACCCATTATGCTTTCAAACATACTATTTTCTTTTAAAATATCATGATTTTAAAAAAATAAAAATTAAACTTGGGTATATTTTACTATTTAATAAAATTCATAATATGGAAAGCATAATATTATTTTTATTTTATATAAGGTTATTATATAAATTTTAAAATAAATTCACTAAACATAATAAAAAACATTTCTAGAAAAATTCAATCATTAAAAAAATGAATATATTGTTAATTATTTACATGTAAAACCCATTAGATAAGTGAAAAAATAATTTAAATATTATATTATAATCTATTTAATTTCTATCATACATTAATAAATAATTTTAATATTTATTATGATAAATAACAATAGTGTACAATATTGATATTTTTATAGAAAAAAACATATCTTGTTACTATCAATGCATTCTGTTTATTTTTTTAATAATTATGAAAAATGAATTATATATATATATTTAATAATTTTCATAAATATTTTATTTATAGTCATAACAACTAATTCAGTGGAAAATAAAAAACTATAAAATTAAATAATAATAATGAAATAGTATTTCATTGTTTATATAACCAATGTGTTACCTGTAAAGAAAGAAATAATAAAAATAAAATTTATTTAATGATAAAAAAAATGTTAAATCAAAATGTGATACATTTTAACAACATTTATAATTTATCATTATAAATTTTATCACTATGCTACAAATAACAACAGATATATCAGGCTCAACACATCCTAAGGTTCCCACATAGATTCCATCTTTTATCGATTCACTAAAGAATAGAACTATTGAGTGGTGATATTTTAAAATTAATAATTTATATAAACAAGAATTTATTTGATTTATTATTAATATGATTGGTAATGATACAATTTTATTACCAATATTATTTGTATAGGTGATGTATTCGGTCAATATTTTTTGATTAGATTTACACAGAACACCTTGTGAACGTAATAGTGATTTTGTGTATGTTACAAGTGATTCGAAATGATCATGAAATGATCAATAAGTTTGAAGTGAATGATATTATATGGAATCATATTTCCTTTCATTCCCATATCAAAACATTAGTATTTGGATTTATTAATTGGAATAAATTTCAACCAACATCAAATATTAATTCTCCCACAGGATTGAAAATATTACCTTACCAATGACTGAAATTTCTTGATGATTTACTAAATTTCCCTTATCATGAATTCTATTTCATTTTCTTAATTATGTTGTAATATCTTGTATTTTAAAAACAATAAATTCATATAATATTAATACACTTCTTACCATAGAGTAATTCATAAAGATACATATGAATGTTTCATTGAAATCATTTTGGGTTGAAAACACATCCAAATAAATGTGTTGATCTCAAAAAGAAATTGATAACTATATGTAATTATTAGAAAATATATTATATGGTATCATTTTAATTCCTAGAATTTACAATTTCCTTAGAAATAATATAGATTTATAATGTTAAACAACATATTTAATTCTTCAAGACATATTCTCTAGGTCATTAATGTTATAATTGAATCATAATTATATAAAATAGAATATATTTTACAATTAAAATACTACTATATGATATTGTATATAATAGAAACAAACTAATGTTATAAATAATCATTATATATATTGAAAATTTCTATCATTATTAGATAATTTAAACTGTAGAAATACCATTATAGACCTCGGGTTTATAGGGAGTTTGATAAAAAAATCAAAAGTGTTGTTTTATAATTTTGATTTTTTAATCTGTAAAAACATTGAAATTGTTTTAAAATATATCACTAAAAAATAACTTATAACATACTAAACATCATTATATATATTCTAAAATTAAAATTTCCATGTTCTACTAAAAAGAATAATATTTTTGATATATATACATCATCATATTTCAATAATTAATAAAAAATGATTAAAAATGTCAATCATACAACAAGTCATTCCTAAATTTTTTTATCCACATTTATTATACATGGTTAATAATAATTATCAATCAAAATATTTTCTAAATTAATGGACAATAAATAACATGTTCAATAGTTCAACTTCATAATTTGGTGCATCATTAATCCCTATAAGGACATACAGATGAACATTCTCCATGGAATAATAATATATATCCAATATCATACTCATTTCAATATCCTTATTTAAAAAATACAAATGGATTATATGTCATTCATTCCACATCAGGTAAGAACTAGGATTTTCATTAAGACAAAAAGTATCAATAACCTATTTTCCATCCCTAGTTGTTATTATACATACAAAATATAGATTTCAATGAATATAAACTATCTCCTCAATTACCAATTGAACTATTTATTTTTGAATATATAATTAATGATTTTATTTTCAGTATATTTATCACATATTTCGCCATTTAGAATGTTCCTCTACATTTTAATTTAAAAAATTAATATTCTAAATTTCATATCATATGTCTTTTAATTTTTCAAAAAATAATTATCATAGAATAATCCAAAACTGTCAAAAAATAATTCTACGTGGGGACCAATATTTTTACCTTCATTGATGTCACAATATACATTGAAAACTCATATCCACTAATTGTTTTGAGGCATATGTTCACGACACAAATTTTATTTCATATTTAGAAAATCAAATTTAGATGAATACGTCATAATGAACATGTATCTCATTTACATCAATATTTTTATGATTTTAGATAGCTATTAGAACTCATTCACAACAAATTATTAGTATCAACCCATTCAATTACAACTCTAGAAATCATTCCCTATGGTTGGTCAAGTTATTCCTCAATAACCTAATTTTTAAAAATATTCCCATTTACCCTTTCTTGAAATAATATAACCTAAAAATCATAGCCATTGAAAACTATTTATTCATTTGGAATAAAGTAAAAAACATCAAAAAAAATATTAGATTAAAAACTCTAATAGTATCTTTGAACATTATTTATATAGAGATATATTGGGAAATTATTAATAAATTCTACAAAGAAATAATCATTTAATTCTCCAGACACCCTTTAAATTTAATGCATCATGATAAATGGGGATTATTATGTATCTATGGAATCGTACTAAATTTATAATGATTCATACTCTTAAGAAATATTTAAAATTTTAGAATCACGTTATTTAAACCATGTTTGTAATATTTGGTATGATGGAATATCATAGAAATGTAATGAGAACTGCATATTTTTATCAAGAATATTATATATACATGTTAAGTGATACTTTTTCACGATTATGATCAAGATTGGTTCTTATTATCACTAAAAATGTTCATCGAACTAAAATTCTTCTAATAAAAATGTATAGGATCACTACACGGTGAAAGAAGTGGGGATATGTATATGTTATTAGGACTATCTATGATATTCATCTTTAATTCATGAAAATCTATTGAGGACATTCGATATGGGGTCATTAAATAGGTGTAACATTGGGTTTGAGTACTATTAAAAACCAATATTCCTGATTCCAAAGAATAATGGTTTTTAGTACTATTAAAAGCCAATATTCTTGATTCCAGTGAATAACTTAAATTTATTCTATAAATATATCCAACAAATCATTAAAAAATATGAATATCAATGGTATATAGATTCACTGCATCCATTTGAGAAAAACATTGAACCTAAATATTTTAGAATACATATGAAATAATGGTCAGTACTATTATATGATCATAATTATGATTCCCCTAAAAAATGATCATATACTGATTAATAATATAAAAAGTGACTCCACATACATAAAATATATATGTTATCTATCTTGAAATATTTAATCCAGTCCAAAAACAATATCAAATTCAACTAGGGGGAGAATCACAATATGTTACGAACCATATTTCCATAGTAATCATTTATAAAGGAACTGTAAAAATTTGTTGTGATCTTAACAACATTGTGAATTATTATTCATAAATAATCATCTAATCCTAGAGGTGGGGATTCTATACACTTAAATTATTTATTAGATGTAATATAATGGGTATAGAAATAATGAAATAAGTCATATTCAAATAAAAATTGATAAAATGTTAATATTTATCTACGAAATTCTCACAACCCTCATTGTATGTTTTGATAGTTTTGGATTTACCTTTATCACATGAATAAAGAGGTCTGTGTTACTAATGTTTATCATTATCTCTCAAATTTTAGAATTAATTTTCATAACTTACATAATTCCTGTGATTATATAATTCTAAAAAATGTAAAATATTCATCTTATATTTCACACCATCTTTGACTGGTCTCTTAACATCTCTTCAAAATTGTTATAAATAATTTACATCATATTCATATTAATGTTTTTCCTATAAAGTATACATAACTATAAATCATACCTTTGAAACAATTATTTCATAAATTTTGATTAATTTTCATTCCGCTATGGATTTTATTGATAAATATTACCAAAAAATATTAAATTTATTATTTTTCCCCAAATATTTGATGACAAAGAATGTATCAAATCTCTATTTATAGCATGAGGTCACGTAGAATGACATATACATAATATTAGAGGTTTAATATTCCCAACTGTGTCATGAGATATGTTTTCATTCCACAACATAATTAGTGAACTTTTCCTTATGGATAAATTATAAAACTTGAATCATACCTTATAAATCTGTTGAAATTTTTTATATTACGTACTAATGTATTCATATTGATTCCATGTATAGTGAATAAATCCTATTGTGAATTTCATTAGAAGAATCCATGGAATATAATTATTGGAAAATATGTCTTTAATATCATTACATGCCTTTAATTCAATCTCATCTTCATGAGGATTATTCTTGATAATAACTTACTAGATATCATATTCACCTTCCAAATGTTATAAATCATAATTAGATTTATCATAGACAATGTATTATGAAAAAATATTATATTTTATTTAAATTTTATAAAATAAAAATTAATAAGTGGTTTATTTGTAATAATAGTGGCCCAACTATAAGAGGTAAACATACCCTCATATAATATCATCTATCAGACACTAATGAGATTATATTCATATGAATTCTTAAATGAATAATTTCTAAAAGTAAGGATATCATACTAAAAGTTTAATAATCACTTTGAAATTCCTCAAAATGTTTTAATATTATCGTAAAATAATTTTTTATATTATTATGAATTGAATAGTAAAAATTAATTTTCTAAATATTAATATTAATTTTATCAAATTTCATTGTTTTTAATTTGGATGAATAAATTAATATAAAAAATCCACTGAAAATGTTTTTTTTTTGAATTTAAATTACTGTTTTTTTAATAAAAAATATTTTTTACAATCCAATGATTAATATTTTATAACTCTGGTTTTTGTTTTCTAAAATAACATTTATATATTAAAAAACACATTTATTAATTTTATTAGAAAATATGGACATAAAAGTTAGAAATAGTTTATTATAATTTCATTGAATAAACCATTATATTTTTATTGATATATATTCAGTAAAATTCGGTAGAAACATGCTACTATGATAAAAAATAAAATATTAAATGTAACAATTATTGGGTTAAAGGGAATGAAAAATTAAAAAATATTTAATAAAATTTTGTTTTTTATAGACTATCATGTTTTTCTATCAAACCAAAATATTATTGATTATTTATTTATCCACATACCATTTATAATATTTTTTATAATTTAATTATGATGAAATATTTTAAAAAGTATCATCATCACTAGTTATAAAATGTTTTTATCCATAAGAATTAAATAGAACATTAAAAATTAACATTTAAATTGAATATCATCCACATATTTATCTCGTAGATCCCATTTTATATCTCATAGTATTATACACATAAGATATTAGAATAGGAAAATAAATTCAATATAATTCACTAATTTAAAAAAATATCGTTATTCTATTCTTAATCATTTCCCTAACATTCATACGACTTCATTTTTATATTACTAAATATTATATATTTAAATTTATATTTATATTATACTTAATCTTATTATATTGTGTAAATAATCACTAACAACCTTTCAACATTCTATTTTGATAAATTAATCCTTCATTCATGCATTATTTGGATTGTAGCCTTCATAATGAAACATGATTCATTTTCCTTTACATCATTGATTTATTTATCAGTCTGTAAAGGATTTGATGACCCATAAATAGAGGGCTGGTCCCATATAAAATACAAAATTACATGACTCTACATTAATGGTGTTTTTTAATATCCACCTAATATGTGTGACCCCTCATATATAGGGAGATCTAACTGAGTATAGTCAAAAAAAGTACATCAAATATATTATACTTTTTGTTTTCTCAAGGTGATTAGTTTTTCAATATCTATCTCATTCATCATTAACATGATTAATTTGGGGTCTATCCATTGACAAAAACATTAGAGATTAGTATGAGATAAAATATTCACTCTGGAAAATTATTTATTCATGAAAAATCAATCATTTCATGTCATAATTATGACCATATTTTTTAATCTGTGATATAGTACGATTAATATAGTCCACAGGTGGTTTTCATATATTTGAATCCTTAATAGTTTTTCACAATGAATATGTGAGGTAACAAAATAATAACACTAAATTATTCCCAAACTATTTAACATGTAAGGGCATGCTCACTGTGAGCCATAATGATTGATCGAATATAATCAACCAACACACTGTGAGGTTTTCATCTACAGAATAAACTATTCAAAAACCACATCCTCCGGTTGATTTCAAATATTGATGTATATATAATAATCACACAAAATCCCTTTCTTCCCTAAACATTAGAATGATATCTAATACATATATTAATTCCTAGTGGTTTCACTAAATATTATTAATTCTAATATTAAAAGATTATATGAACCCTACAATAATAACAACTATATAAACCCATATAATATATATATATATAGAAATAAAAAATGTTAATGAATATTCATTTTATTGCAGCTAAATACTTAAAAGAATCATATTTGTTTATACTTTCCAAACACTAGATAAAAAATAATCTTAATTAATGAAATTTTATAAACATATCCAATAATTATATCCAAACATTATATAGTTATTAGATACACCATACATAGAAAAAACATCTACAGGAATTGAGGAACGAAAATATAAGAAAGAGTTGTCATAGATTTATATTAATAGTAAACATGGTAGATGTAAATAATCAAATCAGAATAACAATATCATTAGTACATTATAATATTATATTATATTTTTAAAAGACATACCCAGTCTATCATGGATCATATTTATGATTCGTTAAATTAATAATGGAATATCATAAGACCTGATTCATAGATGAATCAATAATAATATGGTAGGAGTGAAAAATATTTCAATGTTAATGTGAAACCTAACACGATTATAACATTTTTATAATGTCTAAATAGAAATATTTTGACTCAAAAAATTATCTATATTAAACTATTCCCTTGTAAAAACTGTTATACTCAAACAATGTTCAATGACGAATCATATGGACATGAATCAATGATTATTCCAAAATGTATAGACATAAAAATTGGTCAACACATAAAATTGAGAAAATGAAAATGGGATCAATGATAATAAAAAATACAGATGATTTATCCATCAGTTTTTCAATACTTTGGTGGGAAATAAATGTTTGGGCCTACCATTCACATAAATATAATTAATTCTAATATAAGGGATATGATAAAAAATAATTACTTTAATAACATAGCCCAATGAAACTAAATAAGATTCGTAAAAATATCTTGATCATAATTATTAACAATATATACAACTAATGTGTGTTGTATAATTTGATCATATCCCAAGTAATGTATATGTAACATCAAGGTAAGTCATCATAGATGTAAAATAATTTTGAAGATCTATTACAATACATATTGAGGGAAATGACATTATAAATATTATGTCACATCATAAAAAATCCAAAACATTAAGCGAAAAAATCATTTCAATAGAACATGGAAAATTTAATGGAATCTTCATTAAATTGATAAAAAATAATAGTGTTCAATTATTCTCATAATATATTTGTAAAATGGAAATTTTATTTTATACTTTTTTGATAAATTTAAAATTACATCATTCAGAAAAAGATCATATGATTAAATTTTACCCGTGTTGTAAAATTATTGAAATGGGAAAAAATAACATTAAAGAATCATTTGAGAATAGTAAAAGAATAATAAATGACATTGAAAACAAATTCTCAATATAGAGTGAAATAATACATATTTTATATTAGAATATACACTTATTCACTGGAGTTCTTAAAAGTGTAAACTGAAATGAATAATGAATATTTTATAGAGATAACAAAAGGATAAGAAATTATATTGGTATTACTTGTAGGTAAAACATTTGATTTCATCTGCAGAAATTATTCATAAACAATGATTATTAATAATGATATTGTATCATGAAAACCTTAAGGCATTTATAAAATTTTAACCTTAAACCCTATAAAATAGTAATATAAATTGATACATTTAATATCATTTAAATAATTAAATTATTTATATAACATATCTAGATTATATTATATACATTTAATATAAGGATATAGACGTATAAATAAACATTAGTTCCCAAGAACAAAATATATGAAATTACATCCTAAACGTTTTCATTATCACTAAATCAAAAAGTCATGAAAGAGAGAAGGCTATGTAGACTTAAAAATCCGAATAATGTTCATTATAGTAATCATAATAGTCACTAATTTTTATTATATATATCACCAAATATAAAAAATATTCTTCAATTACTTATGAAATTTTTTATTTTAAAGAGTTATTTTTCAATGTAAAATGGTATCTTTCCACATGAGTTTTTAATGATATCATAATATTAATTATATTCAAAATAATATATGTTTCTTATTCTATATATAATCAGTTAAATATATTTCACAATTTTTTCCTCATTATTATTTCCCATTATGTTTTTTGTTCAATAGGATTTTGGATATTGAATTGTGATACAATTCTAAATATAAATATCAATAGTTTATAATTATATTTTTTAATCTATAATGAATTAATATTTCATATTCTAGTTTCATTATTTTTTTGAAGATAATTGTTTTTTACATTCAAATATATTTAATACATTGGACAATGTATGTATCGGGTGGGGTCGATTATAGCCACTCGATGAATTGTTATATCTAATAAGTCAATTAGTTGTGTTTTGGAATAAGAATTACAAATTTATATATATTTAATAGAAATTTGTTTTTCATTTATTTTAATTTTCCTTTATAGAGGTCTTGATTGTTTGTTTTATAATACCATTATTAATAATCCCATCCTTATGAATTCTTATAATATTTTCCATGTGATTATATATATTTTATAGAAACCTGTGGATAAATTTCATGAATATGAGAATAATAATATGGTATTATTGGGTCATACTATATTCATTGAAATTAATTTATGAATTATTTATCGTTAAAATTATGTATATAATTATTAAGAATCCTTGATGACCACTTTCATATTATTTCATCAACAGTATACTCGAAAATGTATCATGATTTATATATAAGACACATTAATGGGGGTGGTGGTGTTATTGTAGAAAATACAACGTTTTAATATCAGGTTTTTAGATATAATGTGATATTAAATAGGTATAATAATTATCAATAAAAATAAAATATTTTTTCCATGGGAATTTGATTTATTGTATCTATTTAATGTTTAATATATGATATGTTATGAGAAGCTGATGTTCGGGAATATTTAAACAAATGTAAATCAAATTATTCAGAAAACTATGTTTTCTATGATTTTTATCTTAAATATATTTGTTTTAAATTTACATGTTATTGAAATTTAAATTTCTAGAAATATTTCATGTAGAATTAATTTTTTTCATAATTTCAATTTTCTTATTGGATATGGAAGATAAATTTCATCAATTAAGGTGGAATTAAGGTCAATTTATCCTTAAGAAAACATGAACTATAATTTTAATTACCATCAAGAGTATTATGGTATTAATTAAGGAGATTAAAAAAATAAATATAGTATAATAAAGTATATAGTATACTATTAAAAAATTAAATATAATTCATCTTGATGTATATTTATTCACAAGAAATAACAAAGAAGGGATAAATTATTTAGGTAACCCATTTCCTCAATTCTTGTATTTCTTTATATGTATTCAAACACATATATAAAAATTATTTATTTAAAATAAATTTATTCTATAAAAATAATAAATAAATAAAAAATATTTATAATTACATAACATTTTCAAATTTTGCTTTTATTTTAAATTTCTTTATTAAAATGATTATTTTGGATAGAATCTGTATGTTTTCAATGTATATTTCAACTAGAGGGTATGATTACTTTTTAAATGGATATTATTTCATCTTCTGTAGAATTTTATTATACGAAAATATGTATTATTAATTTTTTATATACACATTTTCAACAATTCATATAATTTGATAATGATAAATGAATTTCATAACTTCAAGGAAGTGGTAGTACAAATATTAAAATGTGTGATGATTTCACTTTTCTACAGATAATAAAAATGAAATTTATATGATAATTTAGATTTAAATATTCATTATCTCATAAAACTATCATATATATTAATTTAATATATTTTTTTAACAATTTTTGAAAATATTCCTTCAAACAATACATCAATAATAGAGGAGGTAGTGCACATATACACACAAGAATCGTTATCCTATTAAAATGGATTTAAAGGGGATTGGAAATTGTTTTCCTAAAATAATAATAAAATATCAAAATTTTGATAATAATTTTGATAAAATTTTTGGATGTTTATTTATTAATTATAGGATTTATGATATGAATAAAACATTAAAATAGTTTGGTATGATGATTACAACTTCTATGAGACACCTCAACTATAATCCACCATAATACAATACAAGAGGGATCTATTTTAATGATATGAGATCATGGATGAAGAGAATATTAATATGATGTTTTTTTTATTAAGGGGATTATATTAATGGTTATATTTTTTATGAATTAGAGAGGATAATATTTTCCACTTTATAAGATACTAGATATAAATAAATTAAATTACATAAAACATTTAAATGATCAAAATCCAATTTCATATGAATATAGTACTAAAATCAATAATTCATTGATTGTAATATATTATTGGGGAAATATTTTTTCATGATATAAGAATTGGACTAGTTTATGTTGAATTTTTAATGTTATTAATAAGATTAACCGGAATGTAATTATGTGATAACAGAACTTGTGGTTATAAATTATTATCGATATTCCTATTAATTACGATAAACATAAATTAAACCCATTAAATTTTAACATTTTAGTCAACTAAATCAATTAAAAAGGTAACATTAGATTCAATTTGAATAATTTGAATAATTATATTTTAAAAAAATAAATTTTCTATTTTATTATATATGTTATTCTTAAATTAATTTATAAATACAAATTAACATAATTTATTAAGAGAAAAACTCATTGTGTACATGAAAACTAAGTTTCTAGAAAATAAAATTTTTTAATTACAACAAAAATAAATTACGATAAAAATAAATTACGATAAACATAAATTAAACCCATTAAATTTTACTATTTTAGTCAACAAAAACAATTGAAAACGTAATATTTGATTCAATTTGAATAATATGAATAATTTTATTTTTAAAAAATATATTTTCTATTTTATTATTTATGTTATTCTTAAATTAATTTATAAATAAAAATTAACATATTTTATTAAGATAAAAACTCACTGTGTACATAAAAACTACGTTTTTAGAAAAAGGATTTTTTTTTCATAAATTTCTTACAATTTAATATTTTTAATTTGAATTCAATAAAATATGTTTTTAAATATTTATGAAATAATTTTACTTATTTTTGTTATTGACATCCATATATTCTGATCCTATGGCTATGAAAAAACTATCAAATTAAATAATAATAGTTTAATGATATTTCATGGTTCATTTAAGCATAGTTTTGTGTGCAAATAAAGTAACATAAGAAATAATATTTATTTAAAGAAAAAATCTCCATTAATAAAATGATTATTAAATTCTATCCCTATTACAGAATATATCCCTATAAATATCATCAATATGACTCAAAATAATTTTGATAATTCATCCTCATCTAATCAGTGGGTCCTCTCAAAGATTCATTATTTTATTGTTTCAGTAAAACCATTAGGCCTATTGGAAAATTGTATTTTGAAATAAATTATCTATATGATATAATATATATTAATATATTTTTACAGAATGTAAGTTATGATCCAATGGTATGAAATTTGAGATCAATTAATGTTATATATTGGATATATACATTCTCAATAATGTTAGATGTAACACATTGTGAAAATGATATAGGTCCGTTAGTAGTTCAATGTGATATTACACCATGATAAAATGATCATGTATTTTGAATAGACCAACAAGCCATGGAATAATATATCCCTCATTTTACAATCGCATAAACTTATTTATAGTAAATATCACCCATCTTTAAACTATATATTTCACTAAGGATGTCAACGTTAATTTTACACTAACTCTAAGATGTCCTGATGTGACATGAATTTTATCTTTCCATGTTCTCCATTTCTTTAACAACTATTTTTCAAAATATCACTTATTCTAAATACATATAATCTCACCTTTTTTCAAAAAATATTCTATCATATAAGTATTTATTTAGAGTAATATGAAATCATTATTGAAATTTATTGTTGTACATAAAATACAACAGATGATGATTTTGAACTAAGATACAATTGAAATATTTTGAAAATTCGTAGAACATATATTCATTTGTATTGTGGTTATAACTATAATGTCTATTTACATGAGGAAATTTTATTGTTCATGTTTTTATATATGTATTCAACTCATGATTATATATTCTCCAAAAAATTAATGTAGTAATTTAATCATGAAATATAAAATAGAATGTGGAATATTATTCATACACACAAAATTATTAATATATATCCAAGAAAGATTATCGATGGACTAATATAAATTAAATTCAATTAAAATTACTTACATCATATTTTTATTTTCAAAATAAAAAAAAGAATTATTGATATTATATATTTTGGGGAGTCTGGGGATGTAATCATAATGATGTTTTCCAAATTCCATTATGGAATGTGAAATTCTTGTGACCTCAAATTAGAATTATGTCTTTTATCTATACAATAATGATATAAGAATCATATAGTTTTATATGTTTCAATGTAAATTTCATATTTTCATATCATAAATAACATTTATATTTCTATACATAATTATAGTACATTTATTAATATATAATGATTGACTGTGATATTCATACAATAACTCATTCATTAAATTTTTTATTCACGGTACACATACATAGTTAATAAACCTCATTAATAATTCAAAAAAAATTAAAATTTAATTATCTTCCTCAACATAATTTATTGTTCTAGATCTTAATTTTTTTCATCTTTAATGAAATCATTGTAGTTTATATGAACATTTCTCATTGAATGTTATGATCTGTCCCATTTCATAACAAATCAAAAATCAAAACAGCGTGAATCAAATTAGATTGAATCTTATAGAAACGACAAAATGTAATATTAGTTTTCATTCAAAAATAGAGTATCATTCACCTCTTTATACATCATATAGAGGTAATGTGTTAAGAAATTTTACATTTTTATAAATTCCTGAAATATTTTTTACTATAGATTTTGAAATATTTATGGGTTAAAATATACTGCATGACATAATTATTAGTATATATAACAAATCATTTCGCAAGAAAATACTGCCTCAATTTTCTATTTTAAAAATACAACTATCTAATCCAAATATTTAGAACTATTATTTTTCTAAAAAATATTTATTTAAAATGAGGAATCATATAACACCATATCATTCTCCATGGGGACTAACAATTTAACCTTATTAGACACATCAATATATATTGAAAACCCTTCTCTATATGGGATTATTTAGTCACATTCCATATTACCAAAATTCCCTTCAGATCAATTAAATAATCCCAACAATAATATATCTAATATAACCTAAATCCAATTTGATTGAGTAATGTTATTATGTTAGATTATTTCTAGAAATCATTCAAAAAAGAATTAGTTATGCACCTCAATACCACATAAAATAAGAAGATAAGTCTGTATTATTTTTTTTAGTATTTATCAATAAAAACCACATAAAGTCCCGGAAATTTCAAATAATATTTTAGTTTCTTAAATTATTTGGAATTTTTAAGTCTGCAGTTTCTGACAGTGCCTGATTCTGAGGCCCACAATGCCCAGAATGATCTGCCAAAGTTCTGTTAAACTTAAATTAACACGCGTGAGAAGTTTCTTGAAAAAGTGGATTGACTCCAAATTGGATAATCAGATCAGAAATACGAGATCACTGTTGCACTCAGGATGGTGGTTTTACCCTAGGCACAACTTAAGTTTAGTCGGCATGGGCCTCCTGTGAGAAATCCCAAAAATATATTAACCGTAAATAAAATAATTAAAATAATTATTTTATTTTTCAAATGCTTATAATTCCCAAATTGTAGCTCAGATTAAAAATCAGAGACCACCGATGAAATCGTGAGGGCATGCTTTATTTAAAAATACACTAACTTTTGCAGTCACAAGAAACCATAAAAAGTATGTTTTTGGCTGCGAATAAAATAATAAAGTGACAATTATTTTATTTTAAATTTCATAACATCTAAACAGTGAGTCAGATTAAAAATCTAAGAGTACTGTTGGGTTCGTTGGGGCATCTTTCACCTAGGTAGAGCCTAACCTTTACCAACGCGAGTCAAGGGTGGATGATAATAAACTTCTGAACATTTATTTCATATACATTTAGTAAATGTACGTTTGGGATTTTATAACATTTGAACCGATGCTCTGAGTTGAAAGTTTCGGGCTCCGTTGAACTCGCATCATCGGTGATTTCTTAGTGAGACCTTTACCGTAGTGGTGTATTATCGATATTGGAAGATAGTTTTTGGGGTTCATTATAATGTTAAATAAAAATAAGTTTGTGGCTTATTTTTATTTGAGGTGGCTAAAATCACCATGGATAGGTTGGGGGTGAGGGCCACCACACCATAACCTCCCATGAGAGGTTATGGTGGTGGGTCCCACCCACACATAGCCTCCCTTGGGAGGATTTTATTATGGTGGGGCCCACCCAAGCTCCATAACTTCTCTAACACCATTCAACCCCATGGAACTCCCAATAAATTTGGGAGCCTTCTCACCTTCCCTCTCTCCATTTATTTTGCCAACTCTCCACCATTAATTCTGTGAATTAATTATTTTACTTCAAATTCATTTGAATGCATGTCAAACCATTAAAATAATAGTTATTCTATTATTTTATTTTGGTTTTTCACTTTCTTCTCAGTGGATCTTAGAATACCTTGGAAAAATATCTCTCCAATGAAGAATGCTTCTTCCTTGCAGCAAATAATGCGAAGAACATTGTGACACTTCTTCCATAGTCTTCTACCCCGGACGCTTTCTGATGCACAAGATTAAGTTGGGAGGACATGATGAATGCGGCGGATGACGAATCGATGCCCACCTTTTTCCCGCGACTTCATCTATGAAGGCAAAACGAGGTAGGGGTTGTTGCATGATGATGATTCTCTATTCTTCTTCTTAGAATCAAATGGAGATTGATAAAAGGTAATGTATTTTAATTGTTGAGCTACATTCATGTGAACGGAATGCTACCACACTAAACATGGAGGGTGCAGGCCAAACCAACATGGCACGAACCCTATGTTGTTCTTTTTGTGATGATTCTTTGATGGCATGGCACTGAGGTGACATTGACGAAGATGGAGAACGAAGACCTCGCTACCCACGGCTCCCACGCCCCACCACGCTACCCGTCTACCTGCATGTCGCCATGCCCCACATCACCTACCCAGGTTCCACCGTGACCCATGCCACCACCCGATGCCCTTTCTCACTGACCGACATTCCCTTGCGCGCTACCCAGCACCCCGGGCCCTGCAGACACACTCCCGACATCCCGCGCCCATGCCCGCACCACTGCCCGGCGCCCCGTGCCACTGCCTGGCGGCCCGTGCAGCTTCCCCACACCCCGCGCCAGTACCTGGCTCCCATGCGCGATGCCTGGCACCCCTTCTGTGGATTTCTTGGTTCCCTGGCACCCTGCCTGGCGTCCCGACACCCACACTCTCTGTTCGACGCACTGGAACCCTTCTCCGAATGCCCACAGCTTATCGGTGACCAGACGGCCCAGCTGCTCCCTACAATGCTTGCCCACTGGCCTCCCAGCCATTGACCTACTAAAATGACCTACAACACCCCCTCAGTGTCACTGGTTGAACCAGCCCGATCTTCCCTGGCCTAGTTACCGAGCTGACAATGTGGCGACTATCGGGCCGAACCGTCCTCAAGGTCCACTAGGTAGGGCCTAGGAGACCAAGTCAAAACATAGAGGGTTGACCTGCCCAACAGGCCAATCCTGACCAAGAAGGTCTGACCGGGTCAACCCAAACTGGGTTGGGATGAGTTGGTATGACTGGTTTGGACCGGACTAGGGCACACTAATGACACATTTCTTACATTGTCCATGACTTTGGAGCCAGATGTATGTTTGACGAACTGTCAGCGGTGCTGGTAATATCATTGAGAAAGGGTCCCTTCAAAAATACCCCATGATAGTTCGGGGTATAGTTGAGATATGGACGGGTTGGTTTGTACATGAAACCAATCAGGGCCCCGGGACAAAAAATACTAATAACTCACAGATCAGGCGTTCAATTGACACGTCTTCTGTTGCGTTGAGACCCCATTGATGTGGCTGTCCTTTGATATACTTACACCTATGATTTAGTGACACTTGGAGTATCGACCAGTAGATCAAGGAGTGGAACCTCTCAGAGATGAGCGGATAGAGTGCGGAGACCTAGTTGTTATAGACCTTACTACTGCTTGACCGATTCGACTCGGAGTGGTTCGACTAGCTCAGTGGACGGAGTGCCTGTATTGGCAGCAGATCTACGATAGAAGAAGAACTTGTTTTGGTAGCGGACCCATGGTACTCAACAAGAGGAATACCTCTGACGGCTATAAGGTGGAGCACCCAGTTTGGCAGCATACCCACAGCAGTGGATCACCAAGTTTAGCAGCAGACCTGCGGTAGTCGACAGGAGGAGTACCTTAGTAGTCTAAGGATAATTAGTAGTGCATTTGAGTCACAACAGGGCCACTGTTATCCATAGAGGAGGGTTTCTCAATCAGTCATGGTTTCTTTATTAAAAAAATCCTTATTTGAGCTGAGTCAATGACCTTTGTGTTTTCCTCATGATTTAGATGGGTTACTTGATAACTTAGGTATATGTATGGGAATATATCTATGTAATGGTGATCTATTGATTTCATGTTTTTTGGTTTATCATTGTAGGATTTTGTTAGACCTTGAGGGTCTCGGGATCCCTATAGAGTATCGTTATACTCCCCCCGGCACGGGCTATGCCCGCACCTCATTGTGTTGGATGCAGACGACATAAAATCCTGACGGAGGCCGAGAGCGCCAGGACGGGACGATACCTAGAGGTGGACCACTTGGAATAACTGCACACAGAGTGGACCCATAGATGTAGAGTGATGAGGAGGACATCTATACCTACCCTTCGGGTAGGAACTGAGAGGATGATACATGATCTACTTTCTCCATTTAGTATCTTGTCTTTTTCAATAGTATTTTCATTTAGTTGTAGTTGTACTTTTTTGGGCTTGTTTTTCCACCCCATTTGTACTTTCTGCACAAATGTTATATATCTTTACATAGTGTTTTCTTCCACATGTATTCTGGTTGTGTGTGTTTGCATTTTATAAAAGCTATGCCTTCCAAGTATTTGGAAATTACAACTTTGGTGCTAGTCATCACCCCCTGGCCTATAAAAGAAGGGCTTGGAGTAGACATGATATGGGTCACAGGGGACATGTTTTAACTATTTGTATTATAGAAGTCAGTTCTACCGCAAAAATTAGGACTCTAATATTTCATTACAGTGAATTTTTTTTAAGGAAACTAAGTGTGGTTATCAGTTCAGGGAGTCCAGTGTTGGTGTAGGCGTATGACGTATACATACACCTCGACCATGATTTCTGATTTCTGACATAGTGCACTAAAACACAGATTTCGTGTGTGTTTTCAAAAGTTTTCAATATGTATTCTCAAACAAGTTCATCTCACCATGTATAGTATTTTGACCGTGTCGCTTCTGTTTCATTAGGATGCATCCCCATGGACGACCAGCTAGAGCCTCGAGTGTTGTACTAACAGACAGCCCGTCGAGAGGCGAGTCCTCAGAATAGGGCTCTCTTTTTGTTGAGGCTCCAGTGGAGGCTCCAGCGGTATTACTCCTCATTGGTCCATTGATGCCACGTACCCAAACAGCAGAGTATGAACGCCGCTTGAGTGTGTTGCATGAGTTCCAGCACTAGAGGCCACCCAGGTTATGGGAAAAGATGGACCCACAGGCAGCTGAGGATAGGATGGAGGATGTGGTGAGAGTCTTTAGGGTTGTAGGGACTCCAACCGACTTCTTGGTGAATCTTACTACCAGCCTCATTCATAAAGTAATAGGCAGATGGTGGAGCCTAATGCCCCAGATGAATGATAAAGCGTCACATCTATAGGAATACTTCGAGAGCCTGTTCTGGGAAGTGATTGTACCAGCCACCCTTCGAGTGGTGCGTATATTGAAGCTACTAAATCAACTACATTGTAGAAAGAATGTGGCGCAGTACTCAACGAGGTTCAGTGAGCTCTCACGCTACTCAACTGATATGGTACGAGACCCATTCTTCCGAGCCCAGCACATCGAGAAGGGACTCAGGTGAGATATTAGAGTTTAGTTGTCTCCCATAGTATCCTGATGTAGACGGGGGTGTTGGAGTGAGCCCTCTTAGTAGAGATTTTCCATTTTATGTAGTCTCCAGCAGCGATACCCACAATTAGATGAAATGTTGTATAGTATTCTGCAACTGGCAGTAGACAGATGACGTAGAGGTCCAAGAGGACCAGACCTACAGGTGATCGATGGCATGACTCAGGATCTGTTGTGTGGGGAACCCATAGTGGGTACAGAGCCAGGATACCAAGAACAGACAATGTTACTCCTACTACAGGATTGGTCACATGGAATGTGACTGTTCGACCCGTCGTGTAGACAATCGGAACATAGATGTTAGGCCTCTCATGCTGAGGTATAGGATTGATCGAGATGATCCATATGGAGAAGGTGGACATGGAAGAGGAGCTTGTCGTGCAACTAGTGGTGTATGACTCTTCGAGGTGTTGCCACTACCACCACCCAGATGTCCACCTCGACCACAAAGATCAGGTGGACAGGGGAGAGCACAGCTTCGGGATGCTGAAGAATACGACTACGGAGCTCCGGATGCCGTTGGACAAGAGCATAACTAGTTCTAGGCATAGTGGCCTTTGTTCATGATTCTTCTATCTTTATTGATGGAATTGTTTGTTGTTGCTTTTTTTCATTGTACTTTGTGCTACAGTATTAAAAGACACTTTTTCTTGTGACATTTGTTTTACTGCCCTTTTAGTGTGGTTAATACTAAGTGGATCCAGTTAAAACTATTGAATTGACCCTCACTTTTGAGATTTCTACTAGAGGAGATCCAGTGACCACACACTGCTGCCGACAGTGTGACTCAACCATTAGAGGAGAGAGTAACAGTTGGGTCTAATGGTAGTAGTGTCGAGGCCTTACGACGTCGTCCATGGGATGAATTAGTACCATTAATGTCAGGATTGTCTGTATTAGGAAAAGGACGTGGTTCATCTATGGGATGAGATCAGATTTCCCTTTTTGGAAAAGGAGAAATATTAGAAGCTCTTGTAGAATATATGAGAGGAAGGATGAAGTCATGTTCTTACAATTGGCTAGTCTCACCCATTGTTATTTTAGAGAATGGTTTTCAGTTTACTCCAATATCAATGGTCTTTGGTGTGTCTTCTTTCAGAAAGATCTGAATGTGAGAAAGTGGCGACGACTTGAGTTCTTCCAGGTCCATGACTACGAGATATTCTATACTCCTCAGAATGGGAACATTTTTGCGGATGCACTCAGTAAGAGGACTGGTTTACAACTGCTAGTAGAGGCGACGAAGCAGCTGGATACATTACATATATCCTTTGTTGATAGAGATGGTGAAGCCTATCTACAGTCTCTTATAGTCACTCCTCCACTTAATAAGTAGATTAAAAAAGGTGGCTTACCACCTGGCCCTTCGACCTCATTTGAATCGGGTGCACGACGTATTCCACGTATCACAACTGGGGAGATGCGTACACAACCTGTCCCACATCATCGACCAAGAGAAGCTGGACATCGATGACCTGACGACTTTCACAGAGGTTCCTGTGGAGATTGATGATCGACAGAAGCATTTCTTGCATGGATGGTCGATTCCTCTTGTGCACATTTGCTGGCAGCAAGGGAACCTTCAAGAGATCACATGGGAGCTGGAGGCTCATATGCGTGATCAGTACACCCTTTTTGTTTCCCTAGTTTGTGTTATAGTTTTACGGGAACGTAAATCCCTGAGGTGGGGGTAATGTAAATACGCAAAAATTTCATGGAAATTCTTTTTCTTAAATTACATGAAATTTTATGAACCCACAGTTTCTGAAGGGGCATGATTTTGAGACCCATAATGATCTGTCGATGTTTTGTTATTCTTGAATTAACGCTCGTGAGCATTTTTCTTGAAAAAGTGGAATAAAATTTGAACGGTAACTCAGATCAGAAATCTGAGGGTACTATTGTGCTCAGTATGGCGGGTTTACCCTAGGCGTGACTTAGGTTTTGTCTGTGGGAGGCTCCTGTGAGAAATCACAAAAATGGATTTACCATAAAAAATTAATTAAATCACTAATGGAAAACTACCAAAACCCATGGTTCAAAACTAAAGCAATAGCCCCCAAAATCATGGGTATATCCAATACCCACGGTTTTGGGAACCGTGGGGCTGAGTGGCGTCAGTATAGGGGTCTTGATCTATCCCCACGGTTTGAAAAACTGTTTGTATACTTTTTTTTCACCATGTCAACCCATCCTTAATAATGTCAATGTGTTCTTCCCATGGTTTTTGAACCGTGGGTAAAAATATTGCACTAATGTAGCCGCTGGGTGTTGAACTCATGCCATCCCCCGACCAGACATAAATTCCAACACACATTGCCACTTCAACCAAGGAATTTATATTAATATATATCTATATTTGTAAATATATATTAATATATGATCGTAATATGAGAAAATGAACCTACTGGGTCTCGAACGCGCGTCTGGACAGCATACTTTATCCTCTTAACCAACTAATCTAATTCGGCTATACCTATATATATATATATATATATCTATATTTAATATTCTAATCCTCATCTCTGCATTTAAAAAAATGCCAGCGGAATTTGATACGTCAACCGCTGCAATAATTACAAAACACCTTACCAACCAAGCCATAGAAATAATTTGCTTATAAATTTTTATCAACATAAATATATTCGTTCAACCTAAATATATTCGTTCAACCTAAATATATTTGATACCCGCCAAATTATTTTTTTTCCCACACAATTTTTTGTAGCCATAATGTGGGGAAGCTATCTCCATGGTTTTAAAAAAATTTGTGTATTGGCCTTCAATTTATTTTTATCCCCATGGTTTTTGAAAAACTGTAGGGGTAAGCGTTGAAATAAACACCTATACCCATGATTTTACAAAAACATGGGTATATTCATTTGAAAAAAATCTATCCCCACAGTATTTCTAAAACTGTGGGTATAGGTCTATACATATACCCACAGTTTTCTTAAACTGTGGGTATATGGCACCTCTATACCCCCAGTTTATCCCAAAACCGTGGGTATAGGTCTATTTTGTAGTAGGGAATAAATTATTTTATTTTTCAAATGTTTATCACTCAAAAATGGTAGCTCGAATTAAAAATTTGAGACCATCACTAAACTCATGAGTGAATTCTTTATTTAAGTAGATACTAACTTTTTCTGATGCGGGCCACCAGAAAAAAGATAGTTTTTTCCCGCGAATAAATAATTAAGTGAAAATTATTTTATTGTAAAATTCATAACTTCTAAACGGTTAGTCGGATTAAATATCCAAGAGTACTGTTGGGTTCGTTGGGGTGTGTTTCACCGAGGCAGATCCTACCCTCGAATGATGCGAGTTGAGGGTGGCTGATAATAATTTTCTGAACTTGTTTTAAGGTATGTTCAGTAAACATACGTTCAATATTTTATAACTTTTGAGATGAAGGTCGGAATAGAAATCTGAGGGAACCGATTAACTCACATCGTCGGTGATTTCGTAGTGAGAGATTCACCGTAGTTGCGTTTTATCAAGAGTGGAAGATAGTTTTTGGGGTTCTTTAATAATGTTATATAAAACTAAGTATGTGTCTTATTTTTATTTGAGGTGGTTAAAATCTCCAATGGGAGGTTAGAGGTGGGAGCCAGCACACCATAACCTCCCATTAGAGGTTATGGTGGTGGGGCCCACCTGCACATAACCTCCCTTGGGAGGATTATATTTAGATGGGGCCCACCTGAGCTCCTTAACTTCTCTAACCCCCTCCAACCCATGGAACTCCCAATAAATTAGGGAGCCCCCTCACCTTCCCTCAATCCATTTATTTTTCCAAATCTCCACCACTAATGTTGTGAATTAATTCTTTTAATTCAAATTCTTGTATATGCATGTCAAACAATTAAAATAATAGTTAGTCTATTATTTTATTTTCGGTTGGAACTTTCTTCTAGCTTGAGCTTGGAAAAACATGGAGAAGTATCTCTCCAACGAAGAACTCTTCTTCATTCCAAAGAAGAACGCAAAGAACGTTGTGATGCATCTTCCACGGTCTTCTGCCCTGGATGATTTCCAACACAAAATCTTAAGTTGGGAGGACGTGAAGAATGCAGCAGATGACGAATCAACTCCCACCTTTTTTCTTCCACTTCGTCTATGAAGGCCAAACGAGGTAGGGGTTGTTGCATGAAAATGATTCCCTATTATTCTTCTCTTCATTGAATGAAGATTGATACAACGTAATGTATTTTAATTGTTGAGATTCGTCCATGTGAACTGAATTCTACCACCCTAAACGTGGAGGGTGCGGGCCAAACCAACATGGCGTAACCCCTCTGTTGTTCTTTTTGTGATGATTCTACAACGGCATGGAACTGAGGTGACGATGACGAAAACGGTGAAGAAGGACCGTGCAACCCGTGGCCCCCACACAACGCTGCACTACACGCATACCAGTGCACATTCCCACTCTCCATCGCCTACCCATGTGGTGTCGTGCCTTCCACCACTGCCTGATGCCCTAGAGCACTACCCATTGTGCCCTTGCATGGTGCCCGGCACCCGGACCCTGGGCGCGCTCCCGGTGTACCACGCCCCTACCCACCCCACTGTCTGGCGCCACTGCCTGGCGACCTGGTCCGTTTCCCAGTGCCTCGCGCCACTTCTCAGCACCCCGCACCGCTGCTCGGCACTCCGGCACACTACCCGGCGACCCGACACCTGCGCACTCTGTCTAGCGCATCTACGACCTGCCCGGAGGTCCCGCGGCTTGCCGATTCCTAGCCAGCCTGCTAAAATGACACGCGGTGACCCCACAGGGTTGCTTCTCAATCTTGCCCAATCTTCCCTGTCCGAGTTACCGAGCAGCCTACGTGGTGATTATCGGGCTGAACCGCCCTTGCGGTCCGCTGTGTCAGGCCCAAGGGACCAAGTCAAAACATAGAGGGCTGACCAGTCCAATGGGCCGAGTCCGACCAAGAAAGTCTAACCAGGTCCACCCAGACCGGGTCGACCCAGACTGGGTGGGGCCAAGTCAGTCTGACTGGTTTGGACCGGACCGAGGCCCACTAATGACACATTTCTTACTTTGGCCATATCTTTGGCACAAGACGTCCGTTTGACAAATCGTCAGCAGCGCTGGTAATCACTTTGAGAAACGGTACATTTAAAAATACCCCAAGGGAGTTCGAGATATAGTTGAGATATGGTCAGGTTGGTTCGTACACGAAACCAACCGGGCCCCTGAGACAAAAAGGCTAATAACTCACAGACTGGGCGTCCGATTGACGTGCCGTCAGTTGCGTTGAGACCCCTTTGACATGGTCGTTCTTTGAGATACTTCCACATAAAATTTTGTGAAACATTGATTATCAACCAATAGCTCATGGATTGGACCCCTTTGGAGACATGAAGACAGAATGCGGAGACCTAGTAGTTATAGACCAGATGAGTGCATGACTGATTCGACTCAGAGTGATTCAACTAGCCAAGTGGACGGAGCGCTCAGTTTGGTAGTAGAACAATAGTGGACGGAGCGTCTAGTTTGGTAGTATACACATGGAACATGACAGGAGTAGTACCACTAAAGGCTATTAGGGTGAGCGCCCGGTTTAGCGACAGACCCACAGCGGAGGAGTGCCCGTTTTGGCAGCTCACCATTGGTACTTGACAGGAGGAGTACCTCAGCAATATAAGGATAGTGGGTAGCGCCTTAGTGTCGCGACTGGGCCACCACACCATAACCTCACATGAGAGGTTATGTAGGTGGGGCCCACCCGCACATAACCTCCCTTGCGAGGTTTTTATTATTGAGGGGCCCACCCGAGCTCCTTACCTTCTCTAACCCCCTTCAACACCATGGAACACCCAATTAATTAGGGAGCCATATCACCTTCCCTCTATCCATTTATTTTGCCAACTATCCACTATTAATTCTATGAATTAATTCTTTTAATTCAAAATTATATTGAATGCATGTCAAACCATTAAAATAATAGTGTGTCTATTATTTTATTTTGGGTTGGAACATTATTCTTGGTGGTGCTTGGAAGAACATGGAGAAATATCCCTCCAATGAAGAACACTTCATCCTTCCAACAAAGAAACCAAATAACACTATGATACATCTTCCTCAATCTTCTAACCCAGACGCTTTCCGATGCACAAGCTTATGTTGGGAGGACGTGACAAATGCGGTGGATGACGAATCGACACCTGCCTTTTTCTTGTGACTTCGTCTTCGAATGCTAAACGAGGTAGGGGTTGTTTCATGATGATGATTCTCTATTGTTCTTCTCAGAATCAAATGATGATTGATACAATGTAATGTATTTTAATTGTTGAGCTTCGTTCATGTGAACCAAATGCTACCACTCTAAACACAAAGGGTTCGAGCCAAACCAACATGGCCCGACCCCTCCGTTGTTCTTTTTGTGATGATTCTAAGACGACATGGCACTACGTTGATGGCGACGACGACGGCGAATGAAGACCTCAATCCATGACGCCCCCGCTCACCGCCACGCTACCTGCCTGCCTATACACTACCACAACCTGCATCCCCTTCCTAGGTGCCACAGTGCCCCGTGCCACTGCCCGTTTCCCTTGCGCGCTGATCGGTGTGCCCTTGCGTGCTCCCCGGAGCCTCGGGCCCTTCCGGCATGCTCCTTAGGTCCCGTGCCCCTACCCGCGATGCTTCTATGTGCCCCGCACCACTGCCCGGTAGCCTGTGCATCGTCTCGACGCCCCCGTGTGCTGCCCAACGCCCCTTTTATGGCTTTCCTGGTGACCCGGCACCCTGCTCGGCATCCCAAAACCCAACCTGGCACCCGCGCGCACTGTTCGCTGCACCGGCACCCTGCCTGGTGCGCCCGCGGCTTGTCGGTGACTAGCCGGCCTGCCCGTGCCCCGCACAACATGCCTGCTTGCCTCCCGGCCAATGGCATACTGAACCCACCCGCAGCACCTGCACGGTGTCATTGGTCGAACCGGCCTAATATTTCCTGGAAGAGTTAACGAGTCACATGTGTGGCGACTATCGGGCCGAACTGACCTCGTGGTCCGCTTGGCCGGGCCCATCGGACATGTCAAAACATAGTGAGATTACTCACCCAATAGGCTGAGCCTGACCCAGCATGCCTGACCTGGTCGACCCAAACTGGGTTGGGCTGAGTCGGTCCAACTGGGTTGGACCGGACCCGAGCACACTAATGACCCATTGCTTACATTGGCCATGTCGTCGGTACCTGACGTCTGTTTGGCAAACCATTTGCGGTTCTTGTAATCTCTATGAGAAACTATCCCTTAAAAAATAGCCCATGGGAGTTTGGGGTATTGCTGAGATATGGTCAGTTTGGTTCGTACATAAAACCAACCGGCCCCCTGGGAAAAAATGAATAATAACTCACAGACCGGGCGTCCCATTGATGCGCCATCTATTGCATTGAGACCCCTTTGACGTGGCGGTCCTTTTAGATTCATCCACCTGTGATTTAGTGACAGTTGGAGTATCAACCAGTTGCTCATAGAGTGGACCCTTACGCAGACAAGCAGACATAGTGTGAGGACCTAGTAGTTGTACACCTTACTACTACATGACCGATTCAACATGGAGGGATTCAACTAGCCGAGTAGACGGAGCACCCGGTTTGGTGGTAGACCCATGATGGACAGAGCAACTGGTTTGGCAGCAGATGTGCAGTACTCGACAGGAGTCATACCTCTAACGGCATTAAGGGGGAGCGCCCAGTTTGGCGGCATACCCACAGTGGAGGAGCACCCAGTTCGGCAGTAGACCTGCAGTACTCTATATGAGGATTACCTAAATAGTCTAAGGACAGTGAGTAGCACATCGAAGTCGTAATAGGTCCATTGTAATCGATAGTGGAGGATTTCAATAGCAGTCGTGGTTTCATTAATGAAGATTCTTCGTTTGAGCTGAGTCAATGACCTTTGTGTTTTCCTCCTGCTTTAGATGGGTTACTTGATAACATAGGTATATGTATGGGCATATACCTAAGTAATGGTTTTCCGTTGATTTCATACATCTAGGTTTATCCTTGGTTGGATTTTGGATACCTTGAGGCTCTCGAGGACCCTATAGAGTATCGTTATACTCACCCCTACACAGGATATGTCTTCATCTCGTTGTGTTAGATGTAGACGACGGTCAACCCTAACGGAGGCTGAGAGCTCCAAGACTAGACGGTACCCCGAGGTGGACCACTCGGCGTAACTACACACGGAGCGGACTGATAGACACAGAGTGTTGAGGAGGACATCTGTACGTACCCTTCAGGTAGGATCTCGGAGGACGATCTAGGATCTTTTTTCTCCGTCTAGTAGTTTGTCTTTTTCAATTGTAATTTCTTTCAGTTGTAGCTTTACTTTATTGTTGGATTCTATTTCCCACCCATTTTTTACTTTCATCGCACTTATTATATAGCTTTACATGGTGTTTTATTTCACTTGTACTTTGGTTGTGTGTGTTTACATTTTATAAAGGAAATACCCTCCGAGTTTTAGGGAATTACTCCTTTTGTGCTAGTCGCCAGCCCCTAGCCTATGGATGATGGGCTTGTGGTAGTCATGATACAGGCCCCGGGGGACGGGTAGTGACAATACATCTTTTATAGATATAACTATATAAAGAATATTTAAAAAATAAAACACATGGGATATGATATTTTTAGTAATAATTAACAATTGTTTATATTAAAATAAATAATATCCATTCCAAATTTATCTAATAAAATATTTATTTGGTCTACATGTTCCATATTTTATATGAAATATTTTCAGATATCATCTTTAATAATAATAATGAAAATATAAATGATATCACTATAAACTATATTAATTTATTCTAGTATGATAAATTGGGTACTTGTTTGTCAAATTGGTATCAATATAAATTCAAAATAGAAAATCTTTGTACAAAATCCTTCTTGGGATATTAAGATTACATATGAAATAATTAATGACATCTTTAATGATGGAGTATATTTAAAAATAAATAAGATGAACATAATTGATCAAACAAGTTATCAATATAGGGTAAATGATAATATTTAATGTTTATGATCTTATTATGTTCTCATTAATAAATTAAAATACTCATTAAACAATCATTCATTTAATAAAGAAGAATAGGTGAATACTTCTTAGTGATAGACCTAAGAATATAAATATATTATTAGAATTCTCTAATATATTCTTTATTAAGTATTTCAAGACAATCTTTTACATTCAATATGGAGTCATCTAAATAATTTTAACATTGTGTTTGATTTCTTTTTAAAACTAATCGTTATGATTCGGAGGAATTATTTCATAAAATGCTAGAAATACACATGGAACATTCATAAAAATATAAATATATTTGATATTGTGTTTCTCTAATCCATTTAAGAAAAATTTTATATATGAATATTTACTAAAAATTTTGCACCAAATATTACATCATTTCTAATATCATATTTATTCTACGAATGAATTATGATCATATGTTGATTTAGAATATTAAACATGACCTTCCATCCATAATAAATTTTTTGAGCTCAATAATGATATATTTAATTCATTCCAATAGTTATATTAAATTTAACTAAAGGATGAATAATAATATTTGTATAAATCAAAAGAATACAATCTAATACTATATACAAATTGAAAGCATAATAATTTATCATCATACAATTATGAGTTATTATTTATCACTCATCATCTAGTACTTTCGGTGGGGATGTGATACCATTAAAAGTGTCATCGGGTATAATATACTAGGTATAGATAGCATTAAATAAAAAAATTTCACTTCTAAATTGGATAAAATATAAAAATATAGAAACTAAATTCTCATAACAAATAATGGATGTTTTGATCGCATGAGTATTCCATTTGATTCTTATAACAATAGGATGGTTACACTAATTATCATAATTGACACATATATTTCCCAACTAGCTATTATAATGTTCATACTCCTTCTAAATAAAAATTTTTTGTATAAGTTGCACATTTGGATGATAGTTGACACCATCCACGACTTCTATCATCACATCAATTTGAAATTCATATACATGTTCTCTTAATTTTACACTAAAAACATTTTCCATAAATTGTATTGAATGAAACATCAGGATTAAATGTATAATTATTTCATAATTATGATTAATTTTATTTCATCTATGTTTTGGTTATTAGTCTTTCAATGAAATAATATCATTTTTTTTGTCCCTTGAACCATTATAATAATGAAAATCCAAAAAATATATTTATTTATTGAGAGCACATAAAATGACATATTATTAACATTAGGAGTCTCATATATCTAACTCCATTCATAGAATAATTATCATTCCAATAATTAATTAATGGATATTATAATCTGGATCAATGGTAAAATTAAAATTATATCTTCTATGTCTAGTGAAATTTATATCATAGGTGCAAATGAATTAATAATAATTATATTTTAGAACCATAAATTCCATTAAAAGTTTTATGGGATGATTTCAATAAATTTAATTATTGAAAAATACCTTTTTTTAAACCCCCACATGTCATTGAGTCAATTTAAACATATTGTGACTTTTCTTATAAGATCTGAGAATTGATTAGATTCAATTTCTAAATGATATAAAGACAAAAAAACATTCTAATTATCCATATATTATGTGAAAATAATTTTTTTAAAAAATTGATCAATTTATGACAAATAAATAATTTGGAAATGATACCTGAGAATCAACAATACGAGGTAAACACAACATTGTGTCATTACATCAATTACCCTCTCTAGAAACAGAATAGTCAAATGTATTTTTAAATGATATATTTCATAATGATAGGATTTTATTTTTTTAATATATGAATAATTTATCAATTACTCATTCTCATATCATATTATTATAATGTTTTGGTCAAAAAATTATTTTTTTTTAAAATTTATTATTTTTTCTATTATGAATAATTGTCGATATTTTATTATCCATATGAACGACATAAATTCATGAAACTATTATATTTTAAAATTATTTAATTTATAAAATAAAATAATAAAATTTAAATATGAATATTTATTAAAAAAAATGCATTGATATTTTTTACCTCTTGTAATTGTTTTTGTTAAAAGGTATTTTATTATATTTAATTACACAATTTTAATCTGATTCAGAAAATATTGAAATAAAATTAATAAAGAGTTGATCAATATTATATATTAAGGAACATACTTATTTTCATTAATATATATATTACATAGATAAAAATTGTTACTTTTATAAATGATTAAATTTGAAAATTAATAATCGAAAGGGAAAAGAGCTTGGATATTTACAAAAGGAATGTTTACATTTTAGTAACTGATACATTATATAAAAGATCTAACATACCCATAATTTATGGATTATTTTCTAATCTAAATTATATTTTTATCATCATATAATTTTATATTAAAAAGAAATATTTTTTGAAAATTCATTCTAACAAATTTTTAAAGGGGCACATTACCCTCACTTCAATAATCGAGTAAAAAATCAGTTTTCTCTATAAAATCATGAAAAATGTCTACAAATATAATACCATTAAACCTTTATCATCCTTAATTTTTTTATATTATCATAATTCATTCCATTCCAATTTATACTCTATGATATTCCTAAAATCATCACTATATTTTAAATCAGTTCACTAACAAGATTTCTAATTTTTTTATCTATTTATTCTAATAATAATTTATATTTAAATTATTATTTAGAGTATATTGAATATGATAATATTTTTGAAATAAAAACAATCCACCTTTGACCTTTTCCATCAGATAAATGGAAGATTCATTGAAGCAGTTAAAATATTACCACCACCAGGATGCAACTTTTTCATTTTCCATCACCAATTTAATTCATTTCATTCAAATATTTCAATATTATTCTTCAAATAAAGAATTTTTAAATTATTATATTGAGTATACTAAATAATATAATATTTTTTAAATAATAAATATCCACCTTTCACCTTTTCCATTATGTAAATGGGTTCTTATTTCAAGCATTTGGAGTATTACAACTTCTAGTATGCAACTATTTTCGTTTTCCTTCACCAATTTAATTCATTTCAGTAAACTGATAGCTCAAAGCCCCATGAACGGAATATTTTATTCATATAATAGATAGTATGGAATATATCTCAATATATTATGTATTTGGAAGATCAACAAGATCTATTTGAATCATCGTACATTGGGATATTTGAATGTGTCTTTTCACAGAATATAACTAAACAAATTTTAACCAATATTTTTTTCATGAGGGAAATTACCTAATTTTCTATCATATTCATTCATCACAGTATTATGTTAGTATATATTAATAGAATAAAACAAAAAATGTATAGAGTGAGAAATGATATTAATTTTTGGAAAGATTTTAATTATTAAAAATAAATCATCGTATATAAAAATCATGACACCATATTTCTGAATCTATGACACAATATGATTAATCTAGGCCATCCTTAGTTTTCATATATTCATATAACTCAAAATTTTCAAAAAATAATAATTTTATTTAACACATTCAAAACCAAAATTGTTTTCAATTTATGTGAAATCTAAGAGGACACTCAATGATAAGTAGATTGTTGGATGAGATATACTTAACCAATTATTTTCGAGTTTATTATCCCTAGACGCATCTATTTTAAGACCATAAACTCTTATTGTTTTCAAATTTTGATTTATTTCATATAAAAAAACTTAATCTCAGCATTCCAAATACATTAATAATATATCCAATATATAGGTAAACGCCTAGTGTTTTCACAATTTTGCACTAATATTAATCTCCACTAATATTTTATATATTCAATAATACAAACTATATGAACCAATAAATTTATTAAATAGATATCACAATGAATTTTATAAATTTTCATTACATAATATTATGATCTATTCTAGAATCATATCATTTTTGTGTCTTTATATTCCATATATATAATATTATTATTTTTCAAAAAATCATAAACTAATCCCATAATGTATTTTCAATATAAAAATCTTTATAGATATATAGTACATAAAAAAATTAGTCATGAAATTGGTAAATTAAATATTAGAAAGTATGATATAGAATTCTCAATAACAATAAAAACGTTGGATAAAAATAATCAGTTAATAATTACATCGCTATAAGGGTGTGTGAAGATGATATTAATATCTAAAAAATGTTACCAACATATCTTCAGTCATGACCCGAAATCATGGAAGAAATCAATGATGTTTATAAGATTTATATCATTTTAGAATCCATGAAAATGACGAATGAGAGCACAATGTTTTATAATAATTGTATAAAAAACAATCTTATAATATTCTGGTCATACATAAATATAAACTAGTTTACAAAAAAATAAATGGTCATGAAATAAGGCCCTCTCATAATCTTTTTGATGTGATATCATGTCCACAGATTAACCAAATAATATGAATCTATATCCATGTAGAATCATATAGATTTGGAAATAAATCCTCAAATAAAATAGTGGTTATTGAAATAGGCTCACTTATAACATAATTAAATCCAGACTTGCGTAAATATTACCATTTCATCAAATGGATATATAACTCTATGAATGAATTTCAAATAATCAAAATAAAATCATATATATTCCATGTGATCATAAATAAATCAACTTATATTAGAACCCATTGAATTGAAATTCACATCATAAATATATATGGATCATAATAATAAACCATGTAGTGAATGAAAACGTGTTATATCATTTTTATAGCCCCATTATGTAATAAGTATAATAAATGGTTTTAATCATAGATTATAATTATATTAGAAGATAACTAATAATCATTATTTAGGATAATATCATATTAAATTGTTAAATACCATTTAAAATATAATTATTCATAATATAATATGATGAAAAAAATTATTTGAAAAGAGCCTTGGAAGTATTTAATGGATGATTTAATGTATTCAGATTTGATAAAAGTGAACAATTATTTCCATACTATATATGCTAAAGATCATAGTTTTTAGTTTTGTGAAAAATGTTAATAAATTATATCATTTATAAAAAAAGAGTATTAATTTAAAACCATTTTTAAAAATTAAATTTTATAAAAAATGAATTTAAAAATAAATAGAGAAAAATAATAATATTCTTAATGAAATTGAAAGAAATTTATTTCTTATAGAAGAGTTAAATAATATTGATTTTCCTTAAATCATTTATTTCGACACATGATAAAATAAAATGAGAAAAATGAATTGAAAAAAGAAATTTCAAAAAAACGATAATAGAATATGTTTTATGTGAATTATTGATAGGATAATAAATGATTATATCATCATTACAAAATAAGAAACAATATATAAAAATTGATAATGTCACATGAAATCTGCATCACATTAGTAACCTTTTAATATTATTACCCATTAATGAATAACATCATATAAAACTATAAACTTCAAGAACATAATTTTTTTCCTGATAAATGATTTAAATGTATCTCTAAATATACATAGTAAATGAATTTATATATATAACATAAAATTAATCCCAAATAAGTGAAATTGAGATAATAAAACCTTTTCATTTTGGTAATCATTGAAACAAATCGGCATAAAAGTGAGAGAATTATATAGAGTTATAAATGCATATAATATTTATTTAAACAATCATTAAAATGATTCATGTATAGTATATAAACAGTATAAAATAAATTTGTAGTTAAAATATAATATCTTATAAAAAATAAATCTGATTTGAGATACCCTTAGAACATTATTGACTTTTATTGAAGTCTCTCTTACCTCATCTTCTTTGGTAAGTCTCATTTGCATCCATTCACATGGATACCTGTAATAAAATTTTCAGAAGAATAGGAACATTAATTCAGTGAGAGTGATGATGAAAGTAAAATAAATAAAGGTCTAGTAATGTATATTACCCCAATGTCATCAAATAAATCTAATGTAAGGATGTTGTCTTATCATCATAATTAAGGAACTAATTGAATTTATTGCGAAATTAGAATATTTTACGTTCAATTTTTACCCAAAGGACTCTAAATGAACATATATAATATTTTAAAGTAGATTTAGATTAATATATTTGAAACCAATGATATATATATTGGAAAATGTGTTTTTAATAGGTAAATTGTTAAACAAACCCTTTGTTAATAAATTATAAACTTAAATGAGGTATTATCTTTTGTAATATTAAATGATGTATTTCTTCTTATAAGTAGAATTATGGATAATAAATAAATATATGATGAAAATTTAGACTACTCCTTATCCACTATGTCTTATTTTACTCTTTTTAATTAATTTAATAAAATATTATTTACAGAAATTTTTTATTAATTTTATTTATGGAAACAATCATTTATTTTTTAGGCCCAGATGAAAATAACGTTATATAAATCAATTATAACCTTTTAACCTACATATAATATGTCTTATTTAATGGAAATATTCATGTAACTCAATAATTATTATCATATTTTATTACATTTAGTATTATTAATATAATTTAATTGATTTTTCAAAGAATTATATAATTATTATTTAATTATTACATTTAAAAGTAAAATAATTGTATTTATAGTGATATTAAAACATAAATTACATTGATAAATAATAATATTTAAAACTTTAATCATATAGTAAAAACTGCACATAAACCCTTTTATAATTATGAAAAATTATTAGATATATTAATGTCATAGGTGTAACATTTTATTTTTTTTCTTTTAATTATGTAAAAATTATATCAATATAAAAAGGCCACTTATTTCCATATATTCATACAAATAATGGAAATGGCTAAAATTTACTTTCAAAATGGGATAAGTAATGTGAATTGTATAGGCCTTATCTATTGGTTTTATCCCTATTTAACACATTTTAACCTTACTACTGTTGTAAATATTTATAATTGTTACTATTCATAAAGAGAAACAATATTGAGGAAATATTTATCAAATTTGGACTTACTAATGCTAAATTTTTAGTACATTTTCCATTATTTATTTTCATTAATATGATTTAATTATTTTAAGATAAAAAAATCTAATGTACTCCAATTTTTCCTTTTTAATTTTGTTTGTAAAAAATTCCTTTCAACCATATTCAACAACTGAATCGATCCCATTAAAGGAGAATTTATTACTACTAATGTTATTAAAAATTTTAATTGTAATAATTAATTTAAAATAATACATTTTATACTATAGAATTATAAAATCAATTTTGTTTTTAAATTTTCACTTTTTACAAATCAATGAAAATCCTACATTTTAGAAATTTATATAAATTCATTATAAATAATATTTTATTTTACAAATTAAAAAATAATATATATTTCTGGCCAAATATAACTTTAAAAAGTTCATGAAATTTTTAATAACATTCCTTATAAATATGAATAATTTTTTTTAAATGCATTTTTGATTAATGAAAAATATTTACCAATAATATATTTTCTTTTTAATATGAGTAAATGAAAACATTATTTAGTTTAAAATTTGTATATATTTCATTATTTTATATTCCTATTCAAATATATATATATAAAAGATACGATAAAATAGTTATACATAAAAAATTACAATTATGGATCATTGATGCTTGGAATTGTATGTTCTTTTAGATGTCTAACATCTTGATATTAAGTTAAAAAATTTTATTATTATAGAATTTATATTAATAATTCAGGTGATTCATGGGGACAATAATTATAAACCATCTCAAGTAATTTATCGACCACATGAGATAATAAATCACTGATTTTGGAATACACCACTTCCTAGATTAACTTTCTTTCTTCTAATAATTCCATTACTATAATTTTTTGATTTATAGAATCAAGAATTTAGTCATTATAGTTTCAATGGATGTTTTATTCCAAGTTTTCATTTTCATTAATGGTTATAAGATTTCATATGTTTATTTTTTGTAATTAAACTACGTTTTTTATTTTTTTCATATCATCTTCTTTATTCCATGTTTATATTTTAATATAATTTTTTTAATTCTACACCTTATAGGGTCTATGTGTATTCCATTATTGGTTTCTCTTTATCATAAACAATAGAAGATAATGATGTGTAATTTTAAATGATATGATGGAAGATATAATAGTTTACTCAAATTTTGAGAATAATGTATCTTTTGTTTGGATGTGTAATGTATATATATCTCCAGTCATCCACGAATACAAAACTATTGGATTATTCTAGAAATATTATATTTTGTTCCATTAATTTAATTTGACTTCTGAAATTTTTTGTTAGTGGTTAGTGTGTTATATAACAGTAACCATTGAATAATGATATATTTTTTCACATAAAAGGGTCAATAGTGAGTTCTTCCTTCCTTGGGATGTTTGGACATTCAATATGAATCATGATTTCATTTAATGGTATAGAGAGTTTATTGTGAATATATATAGTATTTTACATCCTATCTCTAATTCAAATTAGTTTATTAGTCTGATGGTCATTTATTTTCCATTAAATTCATTTTTCAAAAAATTCATTCTAGTTCATACCATTCACTAATATCAAAAAATAGTTTTCAAAATGTAATACATCAATAGTAATAGTAAACCATAATATGTTATTGGTAATATATTATCTAGTTTATTAAAATAAGACATCATATTTCAAATAATAAAACTTTATATTTGTGTCATATTAATATCTATAATCATATTATATTATTGGTTAAATCCTATCAATTTAAATAATAGCTCACAATGTGAATTTGAACTTGAAAAAGTATATCCCTTTATAGTGTCATTATAATATTTTGGTCATAGGATAACATTTTTTGAACAATTTCATATTGTGTTAATTCCCAAACCATCCCTATAGTTGTTTTTGTAACACCCTTGCCAAATAAAGATTATGAAATTTTTATATTTATCTCTATATTTCAATAAAATGTTAATATTAATTTAAAGGAAACTCTATGATTGATGGCTTACCCAATATGCAACAACGAGTTCCATTGAAATCTTACACTGCACTCTAATAATAATATAATATTATTTTAAATGGTATTTAACACCTAGCCTTTGTAATGGAGGGAATCAACAGAACTAAACAAAAAATTATTATATATGTTTGTCAAATATTTTTACTTTTTACAATAAATGTTAGAGGATTAAAAATGCGAATGAATCCAATTTTAAGCGTAAACATTCTAATATTATTTAATAGTCCGATTAACCGCCTTTTGATGGAGAAACTCTTTTAAATCTACTTTTTGAAAACTTTATGTGTTATATTTGACAAAATAAAATTCTACATTAATATCGGGACATCAAAATTTACTTTGCGTAAATTTTTGGTATTTTTATGATAAAGTTACTTTTTTAATGAATATGTGAAAAATGACGCATTTTTATTCAAAACCTCTTTTAATCTAATTTATTTATATGATATTATTATCTTTTGAATTGTTTTTAAAGTGAAATTATAATATATTGTTACCATTTAATACAATAGTGGTCGTTAGAATTAATTTCACTTTGAAATTTGACTTAAACTAGTGTCAATCTTTTGATATATATTTTTTCATAAAAACACGCTATTTGTCCTGATAGTGGGAATTATTTATTAACTTAATTAATGTAACTTATATGTTTTGAATTTTTTAAAATATACATCATTTTTGAATTCGGAATATCAAATATATCTAAGGGTGAAGTATTGGTATTTTTCTGAAAAACATCAATTTTCTATGAATAGTGAAACCACTAAGTGGTACTTAAAAATCTGATTTTTTCCTTTAAATAAAATTTTACCACCTTTGTGTTTTGAATTTCAAAAATCTGGCATACATGGTTTTCATTATGACTTAAAATTTGGTTCAATAGGATTAAAATAATTTTTTTGGTGAATAGGAACTTTTATGTTCTAATCGTGATTAGAGGTAATTAATGTAATTTAAGATAAAACATGTTTTAATAATATGAAATGAACTTGACACATGTATTAACCTTATTTGATGTGTCATGGCCGACCAAGAAAATCCATGGGTCAACTTTGGGACCCCATGGAGTAACTTTGGTAGGAAAATGACATTAATATATTTTTATTTAATGTTAAAATAAAAATGTCACAAACATGAGTTATTTTACTACAACAATTTTTATATGGGGTTATACAAGTCATATTTTTGTCTATAAATATTAATTATAAATCTAAAAATATTTCCTACATCATGATATTTTTTTATATTTTTCAGAAATTATATAAATTAAATTATTTATTACATCATGATGATGAAGCGATTACCTCATTATTTAACGATTTAAATAAAATGAAAAGATAATGTAAAATCTAAGACCTAAACATGTCAAAAACCTATTTTATGGGTGTATTTAGATCCCTTATCATCTTATCCTCGAAATATATCTTTCTGGGACCTTTAAAATCTGAAAATAAATTTATAATAATGTTACTTTTCATGACTTTCCAAGAGTGCCCCTCCTCTCCTCTTATAAAAGGCCCACACCTCTACCTCCTTACCCACACCTCTCAAGCCATTGGCTCGGCCAACCTCTGCTTATTTTTCCTCTTCACATCTCTATATTACTCCTAAAATCCTCACTTTGTGCATAATAATTTCCAAGGATGCCTTTGAGCTCAAATCAAAAAGAGTTACCCGATTTAAAGGTAATGTCTTCCCTAGTGTCTTTTGTTTTATTTTGCTTCTCCAAACCCATAAACTATTTTTATTCCTTTCATTTATAACAACACCAGTATATTCAATATACTAGGATTTTTTTATGAGGAGGAATCGAGCTACACTAACACACACCTCCGACTAATTGTTAAAGAACATACTGTTTCCTTGGATTATGAATTACTACCTCACGAAAGGATGATTGTTCAATCTTCTCTTAAAACCTTCCATGGTGGCCATTATGATGTCACTATATTTTATATATGAAATATATGGTATTTATTTTTTCTATATGCTTCTGAATTTTATATTTAAACCATGCCTTTATGCTTTTCATGTTGTGAAAATACGATAATTTCATACGAAGAAGTGTGGACTACCGCCCCCTCAAGTGATGTGACTCGTTCATGCAATAAATGGAATGTATAAAGAATGAAATTAATGAACGTATGTGACCTATATAACATATATATTATACTGTAATTATAATATATATCTCTCGGTTATTTTTAATTTAATTAATACGACAAATAAATGAAAGTAGTTTTCATGCATACGTACGGCCTACATTCTCCATGAACAGTGCATTTCATTTATTTTTATCACCAAATGTTATGGAGTAGTATAAAATGAATATTTACTGGAGATATATGATATTTAAATCTTTAATACTATTCTGGATATGATTTACTTATAACTACATGGATAATCATTTTCAAACATGTTCATTTTTGACTCATGTACGAAACATCGACAAAAACGTCTAACATGATCTCACATTATTAACTAATTATAATAAAATTATAACATGTGATATGAACTGAATAATAATATTTAAAAGAGGTTTTTATTCAATTATAAATTGACAAATGTTTATTATTCAGGAATATAAATAAACAAACGAGACAAGTTGGACTTGAAGTAAGGGATCCTACCCCTCTCTTTCTTTTTAAGTACACTATTTTATGTCATTCCTTTTATTCTCATATTTCTTATGATTGTGATGTTATTTTATGTTAATCTTACTGTAAATTTTATGTTCATAATATGAGAGACCCTATTTTCTCTCATCAATCTATTTTTGGATGTTTTGAGTGGCGTCGTTAGGCTGCTGAATTTTCGTAAGAGGTCCAATCTCTCTCTTTTTATGTACTCTCCTTTATGTGACTTCTTTTAAGCTCCTCTTTGTTAAGTTGGGGAATGTTTTTTTATATTCCTCTTTCTGTAAATTTTATGTTAATATTATGAGAGACCTTATTTGAGCTCACCAATCCATTTTTGGAAGTTTTAAGTGGCGTCTTTAGGTTGCCGAGTTTTCATAAGGGATTTTTCATCTCACTTTTATTCCATTGAGATTTATGCTACATTTGCCACAATTTTCTTTGAGTGGTATATGTACTGCCAATTATTCTACTCTTTTTGTAATATAATTTTTTATGGGTATTTTCATCAATGTTGTATTTTCCTTCTGTCATGGGGTGTATGTTTCGAAAGATACCCAAGTCGGTAAGGGAACCTTTCACCCTCCTCTTTTTAAAAGACTTCGTTTTTGGGGATTTTAATGTACATATTTTTTTTGTTGGAATATGTTCTTCTATATCCTTATTTATGTAAATTTTATGTCCAAGTGATGAGATACCATTTTCTATCTCATCAACTCTTTTTCTGAATTTTGAAGTGACGTTGTTAGGCTGTTGAATTTTTCCAAGGGAACTTCGTAACCCAATTTTGATTCTTTGGGATAAACATGAACTCCTTGAATATGTTGTTCTACGAATATGTGTGAATTACCACTGATTGATTTAAACTTAATATCTACTTATTTTTTTTTGTTCGTTTGTCACACATAATTATGTAATTGATTTATCGTTAATCCATGGATATCGTCTTTGTAAGGGACTTCGTATCAATCTCCATTCATTGAGGCATATATTGTTCTAATACAAGACTTTAATTTATACGGTATATAAACCCCTTTGACTTCTACTTTTTTTCTAAAGTAATATTTTCTATACGTTGCATTTTACTAAACGAAAACAATTGTGTCTCTTTTTAACGTATGCGATGATAGTGACCTTTCCGCCGCCGTGAGTATTATTTGATCTTTGGCTTCCTCAACAAGCCGTTATATTTTTAAAAGTAAATAAATACAATATACTATTTTTGGTATTGAAAATGGTTTTTATAATGGAATTTTTATGTCAATATATTTAATTGATATATTGTGCTTGGAATGTGGAAATGTTTTCTTTCCTTTATAATTGTTTTATGTGTTATGCTTTTATAATGGTACATGAACATTTGACGGGTTGTTACGTGATAAACCATATGAAGGGTGTTTCCATGAATACTAGGATGGGTGGTTACATTATAACCTCTAATGCATTGGGTATGGATGTTGGCCGTATGGCTATTCCATAAAGTAATATCTGTTGAAGTTGACCGTATGGTTATTACATTTAAGTATGTTTATATCCAAAGTTACCTTTATATATTATGTGTTCTTTATATTGGTTTTATGGTAATATTTTGATTAAAAAAGGGTATCAAATGATATTGTATTCAATGAAGAGTATTTTCTACTTCATAAAGGTGAAAATTATTACTTTGATAAAGTATTCATGGTTTACTGGTTGTCTTGAAAAACTAACAGTTTTCCGTCTTTGTGTATCCCTTACTGAGATTTTTATTCTCACCCCAAGTTTTTGAAATGTATTTCATAGGACATAAAGTGGAATAGGGACAAGGATGGGATCAAGGAAAATTCATGCTATCTAAAACATGGAACTAGACATGTTTCTTTTTAAGAGTTTTTATTTTATTGAAACTTAGTATAAGTGTCTACTTTGTAATTATTTTGAGATGTAATAGTTATGTACTAATTATATAAAACTCTAAACCATGAAAATATCCTCAATGTGAATTATTCTTTTAATTAAATATAAATTAAGGTTTAAGTCTGGGTCCTTATAGTTGGTATCAGAGGTCGGTTTAGATATCATTAGAGGTTAGGGTATTCTTTAAGCATAAGTGGAAAGTTTTCTTTAACCACAATGGTTAGTATATTATATAGAGTAATTGTTATTTTTGAAGGTTGTAATGAGTTTTAGATATGTTGGATAAGTATATCTTAGTGTTTATATTCCTCTTTAGTACATAATGATTTTTTGATATACTAACACCGATATTTTTGGTTTTGGTAAATGGATGGATCTAGAAGGTACCAAAGTGACAATGGGTTTGAAGGAAACTGTGGTGGTTCTCTGATTATGAGAATGGATGAAATGGGGGATTCAATGGGAAATTTCATGGTTATTCTAAACTAACTATCAGGAGTCATGATCAGCCACTTGAACCATGGTGAGTTCTCTAATGCATCGTGTACGAGAGAACCAACACAATGGGTAAGTTCAGGTAATAATTATAAATGTAACCATTAGGGTTTATATAATCCTTACTCTGAGGTAATTATGGGTTACTACATGATATGATGGAAATGAAAGGCATGATATAAAATTTATGTTAAATTATGTTATGGTTATTTTTTTATGAATTTATATCTTTTGAGGAATGTTATAAAATTATATAGTTTTAGAAAAAGGATAACACGCAGACTGTGTGACAACCCGTCACGTCGGAAAAATCAGCGGGAATCGAACCCACAACTAATGTGCAACTGGTATTTATCACCTACCACTAGACTACGTGAAGTCCCTGGTCAATTTAAGTAATTCTTTATAGTTAGATGATTTTATGTATCAAGAATAAGTTTATTTTGGTTTATCTATTGAAATGATTATCCTATCATGGAGAATATGTGATTTGGCTAATTACATTTCAATGTGAGACTTTATGAGTAACTGGTGTTATTTGGATATAAATTTTAAGATTTACTTTGGAAGATAATGTGATTAAATCCTTCAGAGATTTGGGTTTCAATCCTAGTTTGGCTTTATTTTGGCATTCGTTGAACTTTGGGTCTGTTGGACAAATTTTGGAGATTAAGAAAAGATATCATTTTTATAAAGGATTATCCTTTTTGGGTATTATCTGATCTCATACCAACCTTTTTGGTTTTAGTTTTGGTTAAGGTCTAAAGACATGGGAAGTATACAGTTCTCTTTTGTGGATTAGGTGATTCTCTAGAAGATGATGATAACTCTCTTAATGTAAACAATTAATCTTAAATACTCATCTTTTGGAGAAAATATGAGTTCGTGTATGAAATATAGTAAAATTTGAAAGTCAACATGACAAGTAAGTATGTTTCCTTATGATTTAGTTAAGATCAAAAATAAATTCCTTAATTAAGAGTACCATAAAAAAATGTTGTCTATTAACCTTTCATACTAGGGAATCGAATACCGTTTAACCCATCACAATCTTGTGATTTTCTTATGGTTATCTTTCTCTTAATCATGTTTTCCATCACTCTCCATCAGAACATGCCACTTTTTTCTCCTCCATGTCCATGTCTTCCTACAAGGATTCCTAGTATGGGTTAACTCGGGTGACCTATGTACTTCTCTTTCCTTCTTCTAAAGTGATTGTTTACCGACTCTTGTTCTGATGTGGGACATTCAATGAAGTTTCTGAGCCCAATATTAAAATTGTGAGGACAAAATTACCAAAAGGGGGGAAGGATGTAACACCCAAATCAAATAAAGAATATGACATTTTTATATTTTTTCTATTTGTGAATAAAATTCTAATATTAATTTGAAGGAAACACTATGCTTGATGGCTTACCCAATATGCAACAACGAGTTCCATTGAAATCTTACTTTGCACTCTAATAATAAAATAATTTTATTTTAAATGGTAGTTAACACCTAGCCGTTGTAATGGCAGGAATAAACAGAACTAACCACAAAATTATTATATATGTTTGTAAAATATTTTTAATTTTTACAATAAATGTTAGAGGATTTAAATTTCGAATGAATCCAATTTTTAGCGTAAACATTCTACTTTTCTTTAAAAGGTAGATTAATCGACTTTTGATGGAGAACCTCTATTAAATCTACTTTTTGAAAATTTTATGGGTTATATTTGACAAAATAAAATTCTTATTTAAAATTGGGACATCAAAATTTACTTTGCGCAAATTTTTTGTTATTTTTACAATAAAGTTCATTTTTTAATGAATAAGTGACAAATGTCGCATTTTTATTCAAATCCTTTTTTTAATATAATTTATTTATATGATTAGATTATATTTTGAATTTTTTTAAAAGTTAAATTAGATTATATTTTTATCATTTATTCCATTAGTGGTCGTTGGAATTTATTTCACTTTGAAATTGGACTTAAAATAGTGTCAATATTTTGATATATATTGTTTCATAAAAACACGCTATTTGTCATGATAGCTGGAATTAATTTTTAAATTAATTAATGTAGCTTATATGTTTTTAATTTTGTAAAATAGACATCATTTTTGAATTCGGAATATCAAATATATCTTAGGTTGAAGTTTTGATATTTTTCTGAAAAACATCAATTTTTAATGAATAGTGAAACCACTAAGTGGTACTTAAAAAACTGATTTTTTCGTTTAAATGAAATTTTACCACCTCTGTGTTTTGAATTTCAGAAATCTAAAATTCATGGTTGTCATTAAGAAGTAAAATATGGTTCAATGGGATTAAATTGATTTTTTGGTGAATAGTAAATTTTAAGTTTTAATCGCGATTAGAAGTAATTAGTGTAATTTAAAATAAAAATAATGTTTTAATAATATGAAATGAATTTGAAACATGTCCTACAATTATTGGTTGTGTCATGCCTGACCACAAAAATTCATGGGTCAACTTTAGGACCCCATGGAGCCACATTGGTAGTAAAATTATATTAATATCTTTTTCTTTAAAGTTAAAATAAAAATGTCACAAACATGAGTTGTTTTACTAAAACAATTTTTAGATGGGGTTATAAAAGTCATATTTTTTACTATAAATAGTCATTAGAAAGATAAAAAGATTTAAAAAAACATGACATTTTTTTATAATTTTTATACATTAAATAAATTAAATTATTTATGACATCATGATGATGAAGCGATTACCTCATTATTTGACGATTTAAATAAAATGAAATGATAATGTAAAATCTAAGAACTATACATGTCAAAAAACAATTGTATGGGTGGATATCGAACTCTTATCATCTTATCCGTGAAATATATCCATGTGGGACCTTTAAAATCAGAAAAGCATTTTATAATAATGTTATTTTTCAAGACTTTCCAAGAGTGCCCCTCCTCTCCTCTTATAGAAGGCCCCCAACTCTACCTCCTCACCCACACCTAAAAATCCGTTGGCTCGGAAAACCTCTGATCATTTTTCCTCTACACATCAATCTATTACTCCTATAAACCTTACATTGGGAATAATCCTTTCCAAGGAAGCCTTTGTCCTCAAATCAAAAAGAGTTACCCGATATAATGGTAATGTCTTCCCTAGTGTTCTTTTGTTTAATTTTGCCTCTCCAAACCCATAAACTATTTTTATTCCTTTATTTTGTAACAAAACCAGTATCTTAAATATAATAGGATGTTTTTATGAGGATGATTAAAGCTACACTAACTCACACCTTCGTCTAATTGTTAAAGAACATACTCTTTCCGTGGATGGAGAATTACTGCCTCAAGAAACGATGATCGATTAGTCTTCTTTTAACACCTTTCATGGTGGCCATTATGATGTAAATATATTTTATATATGATATATATGGTATTTATGTTTTCTATATTATTCTGAATTTTATATTTAAAGCATGCCTCTAGGCTTTTCATGTTGTGAAAATGCGATAATTTCATACGAGGAAGTGTGGACTACCGCCCCCTCAAGTGATGGGACTTGTTCATTAAATACATGGAATGTATAAAGAATGGTATTAATGAACATATGTGACCTATATAACATATATATTATACTGGAATTATAATATATATATCTCTCAATTAATTTTAATTCCATTAATACAACAAATAAATGAAAGTAGCGTTCATGCGTACGTACGGCCTACCTTTTCCATGAATAGTGCATTTCATTTCTTTTTATCTCCAAATGTTATAGAGTAGTATAAAATGAATATGTAATTGATATATATGATATTTAAATAATTAATACAATTATTTGGATGATTTAATTATAACTACATGGACAATTATTTTCAAACAAGTTCATTTTTGACCCATGTACCAAACATCGACAAAAACATCTAATATGACCTCACATTATTAACCAATTATTATATAATTATAATATGTGATATTAACTGAATAATAATATTTAAAAGAGGTTTTTATGAAATTTTAAATTGACCAAATTTTATTATTTATGAATATAAAGAAACAACCAAGACAAGTCTAACTTGAGGTAAGGGATCCCACCCCTCTCTTTCTTTTTAAGTACACTCTTTGATGTCATTCCTTTTATGATATTCTATCTTATGATTGGGAGGATATTTTCAATTAATCATATTGTAATTTTTATGTTCATTTGATGAGGGACCCTATTTTCTCTCATCAATTCATTTTTGGATGTTTTGAGTGGCGCCGTTATGCTGCTAAATTTTCGTAAGAGATCCAATCTCTCTCTTTTTAAGTACTCTTCTTTATGTCACTTTTTTAAAGCTCCTATTTTTTATGTTGGGGGATTTTATTTTATATTCCTCATGATTTAAATTTTATGTAAATATGATGAGAGACCCTATTTTATCACATCAATCCATTTTTCGATGTTTTAAGTTGCGTCGTTAGGCTTCTGAGTTTTCGTAAGGGATTTTTCATCTCACTTTTATTCCCGTGAGATTTATGCTACATTTTACACGATTACCATTGAGTGGTATATGTACTTCACATTATTATACTCTTTGTGTAATATACATTTGTTTATGAGTATTTTCATCAATTTTTTATTGTCATTCTCTCATGGGGTGTATGATTCGAAAGATACCCATGTCGGTAAGAGAACCTTTCGCCCTCCTCTTTTTAAAAGACTTCTTTTTTTGGGGATTTGAATTTACATATTGTTATGTTTTGATATGTTCTTATATATCATTATTGATGTAAATTTTAGGTCCAAGTGATGAGATACCATTTTCTATCTCATCAACTCCTTTTCTGAATTTTGAAGTGACACAGTTAGGATATCGAATTTTTGCAAGGGAACTTCTAAACCCAATTTTGATTCTTTGGGATAAACTTGTACTCCTTGAATATGTCATTCTATGAATATGTGTGAATGACCTATTATTTTTCTACACTTAATATCCACATATATTTTGTGTATTCGTTTTTCACACATAATTATGTAATTGATTTATCCTTAATCCAAGGATATTGTCTTTATAAGGGACTTCATCTCAATTTTCTAACATTGAGGCGTATATTGTTCTAATACAGGACTTTCATTTATATGGTGTATTAAACCCTTTGACATCTTATTTTATTTAAAAGGAATATTTTCTATACAAAGTGTTTTAATAAATGACAAAATGTATGTCTCTTTTTAATGTACGTGGTGACAATGACCTTTCCACCACATCGAGTATTATTTGATCTTTGGTTTTCCCAAAAATCCATTATATTTTTAAAAGTAAATAAATACCATATACTCTTTTTGGTATTGAAAATTGTTTTTATAATGGATTTGTTATGTCAATATATTTATGTGATATATTGTGCTTGAAATTTGGAAATGTTTTATTTCCTTTATAATTGTTTTATGTGTTATGATTTTATAATGGTACATGGACATTTTACGGGTGGTTACATGATAAACAATATGATGGGTGGTGACCTGAATACCAGGACGAGTGGATAAGTTATAACCTCCAATGCATTGGGAATGAAAGTCTGCTGAATGGCTATTCCATTAAGTGATATTTGTGGAAGTCCACCGTATGGTTATTCCATTTAAGTATGTTTATGTCCCAAGTTACCTTCATATGTTATGTGTTCTTTATATGGTTTTTATGGTAATATTTTGATTACAAAAGGGTAAGTAACGATCTTTTATTCAAATAAGAGTATTTTCTGCTTCAAAAAGGTGAAATGTATTACTTAAATAAAGTATTCATGGTTTACTGGTTATTTTGAAAAACTAATAGTTTTCCATCTTTGTGTATCCCTTACTGAGCTTTTTATGCTCACCATAAGTTTTTGAAATTTTTTTCACATGCCTTAATGTGGAATAGGGTCAAGGATGTGATTAAGGAAAATTCATGCTATCTGAAACATGGAACTAGGCATGATTCTTTTTAAGGGTTTTTATTTTATAGAAACATTGTAGAAGTGTCTACTTTGTCATTCTTTTGAGATGTAATAGTTATATCATAATTATATAAAACTATAAACCATGAAAAGATCCTCAATGTGAATTATTCATTTAATTCAATATTAAGTAATGTTTAAGGCTGGGTTTTTTTTGTTTTAGATATAAAATTATCTATGACATAGAGTCATAGAAATTCTTGTGTCCATAGATACAGATATATTATAAAAAATTCAAAATAATTTTATTAGTAGAAATAATTTTGTTCAAGTACACATTAGCTTATCCTATGGTTTATCATAAGTTTTTCTCTAAAATAATCTCTGAAAAAACTAAAACCTACTCCACTACCAGCAAGGTATACATTTTTATAACACAAATAAATATTTCATTATTTTAAATAATAATTCAAAACATTCTGAAATATTAAGGGCCTAATATTTGTAACTTAGATTCATTGTACATGCACTTTTCTATCTGGTTCCTATAATAAATGTATTTTAATATATAACATGAATTAAAAAAAACTATCAGGATAAAAATTCATTGTCTTTTATAACTATGTAAAATTACATATAAACTCATTTTTTGATACACATTCTGTCTATAAAGTCTATACATAGATTTTATTTCTTTATTTGTAACCTTTTTTTTCTATTCCTAGTGAAAAGTGTTAAAAAGGAATGTGTTTTCTATAAATCAAAGTATGTGATAAACATTGACATTAGACAATAAATGACCATAATGTGTGTGACATAAGGAATGATGAAAAGAATATATTCATGATGAAAAAATAAATAGCCTGATAATTTTTTTATGAGGAATATCAATATAAAAATTAAAAAAACATTATCATAATAACATGATCATAATTACATGAGTCATAAAATGTAAATTTCTCTATTACATAATCATGATAAATTCATAAACATATCACAATAGATCTTCATTGTTGTTTCATAAAACATTTTACAATGTATTTTTAACAATGTATAATTACCTAATGTTACACAGTGTTTTCTGGGTGGGCCCTTCATATTACAACGGTTTCCCACCTAGTTATCATGTAACAAGATAAAATGAAATATTAGAAATGAGAATTCACCCAATGTAGTTGTGTTCATTAAGGGAGAACCCTATATATTCTTTAATTAATGTTTTAGAATAAGAAAAACATACATAAATCATGAAATAATAAAAAATATATAAAACCATTGGAAATTAAATTTTTGTCCAATGATATTATGAATCATTTTTTTTAAATAGCCATCAATAGACACAACTAAGTATAAGATATTAACACCATGTAGATAAATGTAAAATGGTCTAATAAACACCTCAACTATTAATAAGTATATTGTTTAAATGTCAACACCCTTTTATTAATTTAAATATTCAAGTGTATCCACATAGGGAATACTTTCTCTAAATGTTATGTATAGACGTTTATAAGGTGGGAGATAAAATATAGGGATTATTCTTATGAGATATGTCATTTAAACATGAAAATGTTTTAATTTAAATATTTACATGGATAATAAAATAAGATACTTGTTAAACATCTTGTGATATAGATAAAATTATTATTTAATAAAAATTTGTTGGGAAATAATCCTTGTCAATGGTTTAATACGGTTTTCTGGGTGAATAATAATAATCATCTTTTAATGATTTAATATGTTCATAATATAAATGGTTATACATAAAATTTATAGAATATTGAAAAGAAGAGGTGAAGTGTAAATTCATGGTGTAGTGATATCAACAATAATAAAATATCAATCTATATATACCAATCCTTAATTATGGTTCACGTAAAGAATGTGAATTATCCCACGAAAATCACCCAAGAGTGTTAAACCAGGTGAATTGAAATGTCCCACTATCCTTGCACCATAATGAATTACGTGATGTGTTTGAAAACCTATTTTTATGTTTTATTTCCTTAGTTCCATCTGATTACAAACCACATGTAATTGTAGTATCAATATAGGGTTATCAATAAAATAGAAGAAAAAAAAATTTCCTTACCATATTTTGGGAGGTATTTTGAACATGGGAATCCATGATCATAACAATGGAATATTTAATTAGTAAAATTAGAGGTAATAGTTTTATCTCATTTATAAAAGTGCAATTATACTATAAAATTGAAACATAAAAATAATTTATATTAAAACGTGAAGGTAATTAAAATGACTTATGAGTGTAGATGTAAAAAAGTGTTTGGAAAATTTATTTTTGATGAGTAACAACATATAAAAAATCTATAATAAGAGGAAAATAAAGACTCTCATTAATGAAGAATAAAAATAAATATAATATAGTTATAAAAATAAAATATAGAAAACTAATTTTAAACTCATGATTATACAAAATATTAACATAAATTAAAATATATGGAGGAAAATATCAATTACATTGTTAAGATTCCTCTTTACGGTATATAGGGACTCCTAATTACCTGGTTACCATCATGGATGGTATCCGAATTTTGTTATTTAAAGACAAACCATGATAAATTTATTTTGTATGAAATATGATGAGGAAATGTGGGTATTTATAACTGAGGTTTGGTTTTAACTATTAAAATATATGATATTTAATTAAATAAACATTTCACATTTGAGTGAAATTAATTCCCATAAAATACTATACCATTAATGATTGGGAGGGTTTTCTATATTTCCAATTCCCCCTAATACAAAACAAAACCTTCCATCCTACCCAATTAATATATATAATTCAAATACAAGTTATCTTAAAATTATAATTTTTAGAAAGAAATCATAAGGTTTAAATTTATATATCATATTTTATATTTATAAATTAAAATATAGATAATTAATATATTTTTTTAGAAGAGAATATTTTTAAAAAATACACATGAAGAAAAAATAATTATTTTATAAAATAATATTGTTGTGTACTATTAGTATTTTCACTTTTCCATAAAAAAAATTAATTTTGAATAAATATTCCAGAAAAAACACTTCTGTGATTTCAATTTTTTGATTATAAAATTGAATTTTATAATAATGAAACTTTTATATAAATATGATAACTAGAAATTTTATATAAATATCTTTATTTATTGAAATATTAATAAATCATAGAAAAATAATCATTTTTACCATTATAAAAATTAAATAAGTTATTATCAAAATGTTTTTCATTTTTAATCTATTTTTTTGGTTATTTATTCAAAATAATATTTATCTTAAACATATTCATTTTATCATAAAACAATAGGATTAACAGTACATTTTTCTTATATCTAAAAAAATTAATATTGATTATATCAATAAAAATTCTCTTTAATATTCCTACTTATAGTTACCTTTGTTTTGAAATATTATTATATAATTTTTTATATTTTCAATGTGATTGAAATAAATAATAGATAATAAATAATAAAATTATATTTTTTTTAATAATATAAATGAATTTTCAAGTTTTTTTATTATTCCACATTTAAAGAATTTATTTCATCAAAATATTACTCGTTGAATCACATATACTAAAACAACATGTTCACTTGAATGTTATTAATAGAAAGTAAAAATCTGAACTCCAAGCAGAATTTAATCCTATTTAGTTGAACTTTTAATACATCACCAAGAAATATATGAAATATTCTACTATTCTTAAGGCTCTATACCCAAATAATAATATATTGTGTTCATATAAATAATCTAACTCATTTAAAATATGTAATGACGGGCCCGAGAACCGCACACCCAAATCATGATACCCATATATAGAATTTTTAATATAGTGAACCAATAAAAATAACAGTCTTGATCAAAACCTAGTTTTCTTAGGGAATATTTTACATTTATAACTAATCACATTTTCAATAAAATTTCCTCCACAATGATTTTCCAATCATGTAACCTCCTTATACATATCCCTTTAATTATTATTCTTGGTTAAATGGGGATAAATATGTTAAGGGGGAGATATAAATCAAAATAATGGATAAATAATCAAAATTATTCATAAATAACTATCATGATTAATGTACGAGGACTGATAAAATAACATGTACATGGGGAGAAAAAGAATTACTTGTCATATGTACATTAGGAATAACATCGTCATAAGTAAATGATACTTAACATGATCATTATTAAATGATACACAGCATGATCATTATAAAATGATCATAAGTACATGAGAAATAATGCTATCATATGTACATGGGGAATGATGTAGAAATGTGACTAAAACATACTCATGGAATCATTCATATACATATCTCCATATCTTCTCACTATATTTTCATTTATCATATTACCATTTCTTTTTGAAATAGTATCTTTTCCCAATGCATGAGGTAAATATCAGTGTAAAACCTTCATAATACAATGTGTTCCTTATAAGGTATCATAAAACATATTACCATGTAATAATTTCATATTATCATTACCAAATGCTGGAATCACTATCATGATGAACCCTTTAATTTCATTAATTTATGTTTTCTATAAATGCATGACATTGAAAAATCCATCCAAGACCCTAGAATGATAAAATTATTGGAAATTTAATGAGTAAAAATGAACTTTTTTAACATTATAGTTAAATAATCATCATTATTAGTATGGAAAAGAATACTAAGGTATCAATTACTGATAAATAAATTGTTAATATATTACTAGTTTTCCCCAATCAATCAATATACCATTTTATAAGTGAATAATCTTCAACCATATGATGAATACAAGGGTATACAGACCTGAAAGAAATTAGATGTATATTTACTCAAATCTGATGATATGGAAAGTCAATGAAAATGATATAACATCATTATATTTTCAAATCAAATACTATGTTCAATAATATTCATGATATATTATACTAAACATAAAACAAACTACTGAATCTTATTATTTAAAATGTAACTGTTATCATATACCCATTAATTTGCTAGAATGAACAATGATAACAACATAATGAAATATATAGCTGATATAATCATTGAAAATTTATTAATTATTTTCATATAAATTATTTATAGTTTTCTGTAAATTTATTTTATTATTTATTTAGTAAAGTGGTTTTATTCTTCAAAAACATATTTTCATAAATAATTATTTTTATATCATTTTATGTACAGTGAAAATCATTAATATGTGAAATATTATAAAAATATAACATATAAAATTAAATTAATATTTAAGATCAGTTTATAAATATTATAATATGTTGAAATTATGATAAATTTTTGAATAGTAATATTTTTCAGTAAATATTGAAGATTTGTTTTGTAAATATTTCATTTATTTTAAATAAATTAAATAATATAATTTTCAAAATTTATTACTAATTTAAAATCATGTAACCAATGTTTAATTTATTAAATTTCATCAACAAAAATTATTTTATATCTACTTTATATTTTATAATATTATATTATATTTTTAGGTTTCAAAACCATATTTTATTGAAAATTATTTTAAAGTATATAATTTTTTCAAATTTTATTAAATTAAAATTCTCAAAAATGGGGAATTATTAAAATAAAATTTATAGTTATATATCATTATTTTTAAACTAGGTTTCTTATAATGATAGTATCAATTCATAGAGTTATAGTAAAATATATTTTTTCATACAAAATACACTTCTAGGAAAACAGTTTTTTATTGCATTTATGTGTTCTATTTAAATTTAATTTTTTCATTTTAAGAATTGAATTTGGAACTGTGGAATGAATTAATTTAATAATATTTTAATAATTATTTATATTACTAATTTTATTTTTTATGCATAATAATGTTAGTATTTTAAAGAAAATATTTTCCATAATATACGTAAAATAACAAAACATGTTAAAGTTAAAGGGCAATGGACTAAAATACATATATACTACAACATTAAATGTGTGTTTGATGTTCTTATTGAATATAATAATAAATTAAAAGATTAATAACTAAACTAATTAATTGAAATTAATTATCCACAAAAGTGGTTGGAATTAATAATAAAATATTCATTATTTAATTACATAAAACCACCACTACTAATGTATAATTTCCACTTCTCACCACCCCAATTCAAATAAATATAATTGAATATATTAAAATATATTCTTTAACCTCTCCAATCCACTATTATCTCATCAATGTAATTATATTCTCACTAAGAGACCAATTCTAATGACCTTAAGGGTACATCAATTTGGCGACATTCATGAGGTAATTTTCTCAAACAACCACTTTTACAATCTAGTATTATTATATTTTCAGCTATAATAATTCCTCCATAAATTAATAATAAATAAAATATAATATAAATAATTTAATTTTATATTTCTAATAGAATATATTACTTCAATCCTTTTTATTATATCATCTTATTCAATGAAATAAACAATTTACCAAATTATGGTGGCTAACCATTTCTATGTCTAATGAGTCTTAATTTTCTATTACCACCATCAATGATTTTCCTTAATATATTATTATGGTAAAATAATATTTTAAGATGTTTATTATAACATATTTCATGTTCTGTAACTAATTTAGACATATAATATTACATAAAATTATTCTTGTTTTTGTTGTTCAGAAAAATTTCCAAAATAAACCAATCCATTATCATTATAATCTAATCAAATTATTCGTCATCATTTATGAAATAAAAATGTTCTATAAAAAAATAAAACATATCAATGTTAATTAATTACATTTCTTTCACATATTTTTTTACATCCATTTAAAAGAACATCAATAATTATAAAAATGTGAACTAACTATGAAATCGTGGAAATAATGATCACAGAAATTGAAAAAACATTAAATATTATTAATTAATGGGATTAAAGATGATTTAAATGAATAATATTATGTATCATAAATATAAATAATTCTTTTTAATGAGTTAAATAACATTTATCCATCAGTTTTAATAAATATTAATCTATGAAAAACTAAAGGGAATTATGAGGTAATTGTTTCTCATCTTACATTTATTTATGTGAGAAATATGATTTATTCCTCAAATATTCCTTTTTATGGTGTATATATTTTCCATTTATGTATCATATCAAGAATATAATTATCTTCTTTCTATTAAATTTTTCATTTTATTATTCTAATTTTTTAGTTTATATGATTCGAGTGATTATATTGTGTAATGGAATTCATTAAAAATTACTATTCTTTATGTGAAACATAATCATCATTGATAATGTCATGCAATGATTATATTTGAAATGAATATTGATTTTCACATATTATATTTCTTATTGATTATTGTGGATTTATAGTGGATACATATAATTGATTTTTTGGATTAATTCACACTTCAATGATATTATATTTGAAAGGGAAATTCCTTTTAATAAACATATGATATTGATTAATTTAAAAATATTACAATGGAATTATTTTCTGCATATATTAAATAAATAGAATTTAACAATTTCAGGTTTCCTTAACAATTTGAAGATAAGTTTATAGTTTTATATTGTTACTCTAATTGAAACAATTTTTCATTTTACATAATTAGTTTCTGAAAATCAGTGATTTTAAAAGAGAAGCATTATTTTATTTAAACAATGGTTTATGATTCAAAATTTCATGATTTTTTTGTTATGGTTAATGTGAAATTTTAATGATAATATGTGGATCCATAATAAAACAATTAGCAGTGATTTCATGATAAAAAATGGATTGGTTGTTACATTATCATCCAATGATTTGTCGTTCTGTGATAAACTAAGGAGTTATGATTACGTTGTAACCTCTAAAGAATAAAGTACATTAATGTTTGAGGTTGACCTTATAATCTTATTATTTTAACGAGTCCTAATTAAAATTAAATACCATGTTATATAATTTTATTTTTTATTGATTATATAGATTTTTCATGTAAATCGATTTATTTTCTAAAGTTCAGATAATGAACATTTTCAAAAGAAGGTTCTTTTTCCAGGGTGCAAATTAATTTTTTCAAGACAATGTTTTTATATGTTTTTTCTGCTACAATTGTTTCATTATATTATGTCAATTTCTATAATATTATCACATCCCATATTTTAAAATGTTTTTTAAATTATATATGTTATAGTATGGACATAGATGAGATCATGGGGAATACTATGAAGATTATTCATGAAGGGAGACAATGTTTTTATAACATTGCTTTTAAGGATTTAATGGATCATGAGTATATGTGTTCACTTGTAATGTATGGGTTTACCAAGTATTAAAATTTCTGAATTCTATAATTAATTAATCATAAAATGAAATCTATATTGTAATAATATAAATTATATTTTATAATCACTAGTATATGTAACATTAATGACTGAGTCCATAAAGTTGTTATTAGATCCAGGGTTAAGATAACATAAAATAATATGATGTTTTTTATAGAGTTATGTATATTATAATTTTCATTACAATATTAAATATAATTATAATTTTGATGTCTTTAACACTTTTAGTATATTAGTAATATTTTTGGTGATTAAATTTATACAGGTTATCGATTTAGGTATAAAGGATTTTATAGTTATTGTATAATAGAGTTTTTATAGATATTTTCATTTGGAGGAACATTTTATTTTAACATGTGACAATGAAATTCATGATTTAATGTAGGTATATTCTATTTTTTATTCTTTATTTATCAAGTGCAGTGGAAATAAATCTTTCACATCATTATTATCCATTTTATCTGATTTTATTTTTACTAAAATAGACAAATCATATTCAAATGTTTTTGGATGATTACAATATTTTAAAATTACATTTATGAATTCATTTTTCATTACTGTAAACATAGTTGTGATCATGATATCATTTTCATTTTATTTCAAAATCTTATCATTATCAACTCCCTTTATAATGGATCCTCTATAATAATAATGAACATATACATATGTTATATTCAATATAAATGTATAATTATATAAATCATGATGTTTGTATTTAATATATTTATTATTCTATCTTATAAAATTATAAAAAAATCCATTAATTAGTCATAAATATAAAGTATATATATTTTATTATAGGAATATTTTTTGATGAAATATGATGAAGAAGAATGGTTAATATTTTAAGAATAAATTTTAATGAATGGTGTATTAATTTATTTAGATTTCAAATCATTGATACACTGGTATTTTATAAATATTTTTGGAAACATGGAATGTATAAGGATTTTCTCTGTTGTATGTTTAGTTTTCTACAGTTTTCTATCACATGATAAATGGAATTGATTTTATTGAAAATTTGTAAGAATGATATTCTTTTTAAGGTATATGTAACCCTTAATATTATAACATGAAAAGTATTTTTGAGGAACAATTACTACAAATTTGGGGGTCTAATTTTGAATGGTAATAAAATCCTTTTTGGTTTATATGATCTCTTTATTAGATGTTATTATTGTTCATAATTTTTGTGAGGAATAAAATATGAGGATTTGTATAACCATCAAAGTTAAATATATTAATGTATTTTTTATGGAAGTTTCTGACATTTCACTAATTTTATAAGGATTATAAGAATGTATTTTTAGAAAAATACATCTCACAGAATCAATGAAAACACGTCACATCCGACATGGTCCTCTAAATCAAACCCGAAGATAATGGACAATAAGGGTGTATTTACTACCATTTGATGATATGATATCTTAGTTAGTCTGTATTTATTTATATACTCAAACAGGATGTTTGAAAAATATTATGTTTATTTTTCGAATATATGTTTTACCATTTTGATAACCATAGATTTGGAATTTCATTTTGTTATTCAAAAATCAATATTTTCTTTACCATTCATCACATTGATCATAAAATGAAAAACCAAATCTTATTATTTAAAATGTAATGCCTATAACATATCCATTAAATTGGAAGGAATTAAAAATATTAATGACATTATGATGTATATAATAGTAATAATCATTTATAATGTATTACTTTATTCTAAATGAAAATTTATTATTTTTAGGAAATTGATTCCATTATTTTTTCTTTAATATAATTGTTTTCACCAAAAACACATTTTCCTAAAAACTGATTATATTTATTTTTATGCCAAAAAATATAATTTAATTATAAAACATTAAAAAAAATTATTTGATAGAATAAAATAAAAATAAAAAAAATCTAAATTATCATATTGTGAAATTTTTTTTATTTTCTGAATAGTATAATTCTTCAATGAATACTTAAAATTACTAATTTTTTTAAAAATGTTAATTCTGTTTCAATAAATTAAATAATTATAACGTATAATTGTTTTTTGGATTAATATAATTTATCAATCATATTATTTTGTAGTTTTTCATCCATTGAAATAATATTTATTCAACAATATATTTTTTTCTCAAAGAATCAATTTTGTTTAGTTAAAAAATGGATTTTTCTAAAAACATCATGAACGTGCTTAATATCTCTTCATATTAATTAAAAAAAATAACAAAAGGGTATTTTTTCTAAAAAATATTTATAATTTTATGGCATTAAATGTTAATTCAGTTTCATAAAATATTATTTATTATTCACAGAGTTAATATAAACCCTTCATTTTCATGATAAATATGCATCTTGAAAACTCACTTTTTCATCACATATGAAAATTTTGTTTTAAATTTTATTTTACCAAATATGTTAATTTAATTTGGTAAAATGGATTATATATTTGATATAATAAGCTCCAAAATAGATTCTATATTCATTTTAATTATTATACATATATAAATTAACAATTAAAAAATGTTTTCACCACAATATAGGTTAAATAATTAAATAGGTTCAATATAAAACATAATAGCATAAAATAGATAAATAATATTAATTTAAATTTGTGGTGATGTGTTTATTAGCCCTAAAAACATGTGAAGCATTAATTATCAATATAATTCTTTGAAATTTATTCCACTAAATTTTTTTGGCATTATATGTAAAATAATATTTATTTAATTACATAAAACCTCCCCTCCTATGGTATAAATACCAACGTTTCATGCTCCATTTCTCTTAAAAAGACACAAAGATAGTAAATTTTATTCAAAATATTTCATACTCCACTCTCCCTATAGCCATGTGTTTTTGGTCTAATCAAAATGAAAATTCTATGGTCCTTAATGGCTATATCATTGGGGTGATATTCAAGTGGTAATTTTCTCAAACAACCTTTCTTAATTTCTTTTTTTATTATATTTTATACTCACTTATTTGATCCATAATTGAGTAATAAAACCATAATAATGTATATAAATTGACATTATATTAATACTATAATATGTTTTATTCATATATTTTATTATCTCATCTTATTTAAAGAAAAGAAACCATTTTCCAAATTGTGGTGGTTAACCCTATTCGTGGATAATGAGTTTTACATATCTATTACCACCTTCATTGATTGATGGTCAAATTACTAATATTTCTATATAATATATTATTTGGAATATAATAAAATATTACAGGTTCTTAAACATAAATTTAAACATAATATTCACTATAATGAAACAACATTGTGTTGTTCCGAAAAACCACCAAAATAAACAAAACATTTATCGTTAATGATTTCACAAATTATTGATCCTCAGGTAAGATAAAAAATTTATATGAGAATATTTAAACATCATGATGTGCATCAATACCTTTTCATATGAATTTTGGTGTTTTATATCTATTATTAAGGAACTTTCACATTTAAATAGAACAGAACCAACCATGAAACCACAGAACAAAGCCTTCCAAAACAATAGAAATAAAGAAATATTATTAATTAATGAGTTAAATGATGTGATATAAGAACCATATAATGTATTAAAAATAGGAATATATTCATGTAATGAGTTAATAACATTATTTAATCTAATATATAAGACGTTACTTTATGCCAAAATAAATGTAAGTGTGAGGAAGGGGTTTCGCATCTATGTCTTACTTCTATGTGATATATTCTATATTGACCACAAATTTATTTTGTTTATTTTATATAATTACCAGGTTTTTTCATATCATTAATCTAAAAAAATTTAATTAATCATTTAAATTGATAATTATGACTTTTATGGTGCATACAAAATGACTGATTACAATGTGTATAGGAACTAGTAACCAAATTACAATACAATAAGTAAAAATTCCACTTCATTGATAACATCATTATAAGAATATTTCTGAAAATAATTTTTACATTATTATGTCATATGTCATCATTTTTTTGTGGATTTTACATGGTAGAAAATAATAAACTAATATGATTAATTCTCACATCAAAGATATAATATTTTTGAGATATTTTCAATTTAAAAACATATATTATTGATTATTTTTAAAAATGTAATAAGAAATGTTCTCTTACACATATCTAATAAACTAAATTCCAATATATCATGTCACCATAATATTTTGAAAAATAAAGTAAATTTGTATATGGATTCATTAGAATAATATTCAACCCATTAATGTGAGAGGTTTTTCAAGACAATTGATTTAAAAATGGACAAATTAATTTCTTCAAATTGTGTTTTATGATTCAAGATTTCATGATTAGTATTTATTTAATGGTTATCATAAATATTTTATGATTTTTTGTGGTTTTATTATAAGTTAATTACATGTGGTTCCTTAATAATACAATTATTGTTGTTGTGTTATTAACAAATAGTTGGTGTTTTTTGAGATGAACTGATGACATGTGGTTATGATATCACCATTGATGAATTGAGTACTACATATTTTGATGTTTGAAATATTGTTTCATTCATATGAATAATTTATAAGAATATAATTTATCTTTTTACTTACTTATATATTACATTATTTATAACGAGTTTTCAATGATATCAATATATATTCAAATGGAAATATAATGATATTTTTTAAAAGATAATTACTTCTACAAGGGGAAAAGGTATGATTTATTGAAAGAGTATTTAGGTTATTTTTTGGAATATAGGTTTAATTTCTACTATTCCCCTAACTAATATTTTATTATTATACCTGGAAATAATTATTTTTTTAATTTTTTTAATAAATATTTGAGAAAATCATGAGATAAAAGTGAAAATTCTGATGATAATGGATGAAAAACCCAATGTTTTTCAGAATATTTTTTAATGAAAATGGATACAATGCATATGTTTTCACTTATAATGTAAGGGTTTACTTATTATGAGTAAATAATAATTCAGTAAAATTAATAAACTAACATATCTCTTGGATTGTAATTAAATAGAATACGTACTTGCTAACATCAGGTCCACACAAATGATGTTTCTTTATTAATAGTCATGTCATTTTCACCACAAAGGTGCATATTGAGTCACTGACATGGGATAGAAATTAATTTCTATGATAAATATAATGGGTTAAAGAGTAATCTTTTTTTGTTTAAAAATAAGGTGGGAAAATATTGTATTTTAAGTATTAATGTAGTTTTTCATGTGAATATTATAATAACATCATTATAAATTATATGAGGTTCACAAATTAGAGGGTAGTACCCCAATATATTGATTTATTAAAATATTTGGAGATAAATAATGTCATGATATTTGGATTTCAATTAAATAAAAAATTTAAATCGATATATTATAATCCATTCTTATGGTTCGTAAGGTGGTCATGATTTATACAAATGACATTTCCCTAGAGTGTCAAAAGTGTATATAGTTAAGGCCCACTCAATATGATGAATATATATTAAAAGGATGTAACTAAAAAATCATTTTATAAATTTAGACCCTATAATAATATATTAATATCCAAAAAAAATTAGTATCCTAATTGGGATGTTTTTTTTATGAAAAACACATACAATTTTTTTTAACAAAAATTATGATTGTTTTACTGCTATGTAAAAATATTAGAATTCAAATTTCTAGTGAATGTATTATTAAGAGAGTGAATTGAGACATATAATTACTAAAATTGAGTTTAGACTATAAAAATGAATCATATTAGTATATAAAGTTGTAACATAAAGGGATTTATATATTTTTCAAATTTAGACATAAATAAGGGGTATGTGGCCCTTTATTAGAACAAGAACGACTTAAAAATATATATTGATATGGAAATGATTTATATAATTTATATTTCCACATATTATCTATAATAGGTTTAATTTAAATATCTTTAAAACATAATAAGATGAGAAAAAAAGACTAAAAAAAATAATAACATGAAACTAAAGAAATGGTGGAAAAGAACCACTTAAAGGGTGTGGATTATTATTAAGTCTAGAGAGGGACTACATTGAACAGTCATAAAACATTTTAGAAACTATTTAGAATGTAATTTAGTGGGATATAATTTTTAATGACATTGGTGAACTATTATTAGTGTAAATGGTGGTATATATAGTTGAGTAGAGGTTGTTTTAATAGTTAAAATTCATATTCCTACTCAAAATCTATTTTTATTTGATTTTATAAACCCAATTTATTGGTGAGAGGAAACTAGAAAAAATGGTTCAAAAATCAAAACTTTACACTATAGCCAAGAATATCGTGAATAGATTCAAACACATCCACCAAAGGCAAGTCTCATGCTGCCAAAATCATGAGTACCCCTTTCATTATCACCACACATCACTGTTGTCGACGACGTTGTTCAACCACCGTACCTCTGAAGAATGACTTAGTCATCTAAGCCACCCAAAACCATCTCACCACCTATTCTTCATTCCCCAATGAACTAGTGATAAAGAAAAGAAGATCGCCATCCATCAAACATCATCATCACCATCCATCAACACAACCACCACTCAACACCACTCCTCCCTCATCATCATCCCCACTGACATGGACACCATCGACATCCAAAACACCAAAGAAGAACATTGTCGTACTCTATGACCTCTATCTTACAGAACACCACACTAGAGCGCCAGATGCCATTGAAATCAGTCATAGCCATGACACATCACTGTCATTAACAAACCAATGACTGAAGCAAACAAGAACCAAAATAAACAAGAAAACCCAAACAAAACCATCACTGAACTACTCAAAGAAGATCCCAACCCACATTGACCAAAAAAAGGGTGTAGAAATCCATCAAATAGAAAATAAACCAATGATGATGTTGATCTCAACATGAAGGAATAGAACCATAATGCTATCAAAGAAGGACGTCGACTCAGGTCGTGTGAGAAAGATGGTCAGCTGCTGAACCCCACATCCCAAAACATCAAGAAATCACTATTCCAGATCAATATAATAGACTAGAAGAGAAACTTGAGTTCCGGTCAGAGACATGAATGACCAAAGTCTTTATACGATGACCACAAGGTGGGGGGGAACCTTATACAAGAGAGAAACCGACCACCAAAATGCATATCCCCAAACCACTATGAAACCATCTCTTCAGGTCCAACGTGGAGTTGTGCGGTGGAACAAGAGGTTAGATCATTGAAAAAGTGGCTAGGAACATCAAAATAGGACAACCATTATCAGGATTAACAGAAACTCTTTGAGAGGCAGCATTGAGAACAAACCTATAGGAAATGAAAGGGAGCGGATGAGAGGGGATAACAGGGAAAAAAATAAAACAACCAGGAGAGGGTGGGTAAGTAGAGGGGAGAAGAGAGTGAAGGGGGGATATGAGGACTAAACATACAATCCTCCCATAACAACGTGCCTATGAGGAAACCCCAGATCCATAAAGGCAAGAAGTAGAAGCCACTCCAAGGTTTCAATAACAATAATTGTTAAAATACCTGATATTTTAACATATTAGCCAACCTATTTTTTATATAAATTACAAGAAAACTTTAGCATCAATAATTAGTGGGAGGGGTTTTTTTTTGACATTTATGGTCTCTAAAAAATAACCCTATCCTTCAAGATAGACCAATTAATGCATATAAAAAACTATACTGAAATTCCAATTTATTGTTACAAATTGTTAAGTTAAAATTTAAAATTAAAAAATATATTTATAAAGATTGTTTTTAGTAATTTAATGATTTACTGATTTAATATAGTCTTTTAAAAAATTATTTCATGCACACATAATAATGATTTCATAAAATCATAGTGCTTTGTAATGAGTATATTTTTATTGTTTCCAAAAAATCAACATTTCAAAAAATTTATAATAAATAAATTTAATATAAATTTAATATAATGTGTAAAAAAATTCATTTTATTATATCATTATAATAATCTAAATATGATAAATTCAACAATTTAATAATTATCCTTACATATTAACATATATAATATTCATAGAAATATACTTATTCTGAATATTAAAAAAATTACATCGGACAGTGTAAATATATATTATCATTTACAATGTCGTTCGTATAATTATTTGATGAAAATATATTTTATAAAAATAGTATTCATTAATAATTAATAATTTTTTTAAAATAAAATGTTTATAGAATCTAAAACTACAATATTGATAATTTCATAAAATAATATCATTACACTACCTAATTATTCCATCTAATTGTGTGTAATGATATAGTTTAATATAAAATTATTTCACTGTTCTCATTGTCAAAATTGATTGTAAAATAATTGTTATTTGAATAACATAAAGGATATTTAAGAGATTTAAATTAAGATTTAATTTGTATAGTGAATAGATAAATAATAAATTTATTTCATAAAATAACTTCACTACCCATTCGAGTACTTATTATCTCATGGTATATTTTTTAACCAGATGTATTAAAGGTATATATAATTCTTGGACCACCAATCCCATAATAAACAATATATAAATTTATAAGTTATTGGAGAAGATTTTTAATTCATCACTTCATAACCTATAGAATGGAAATATGATTAAATAATAATCAATTATTTCACTATATTATAAAACATTGTTTTGAAATGAGTTTAACTAAAAATCCATAATAACCTATTTAACCAATTGGTATGAAAAGGGTTTTATAAAATAAATCATAAATAATCATAATGATATGTCAAAATTTGAAAAAAATATTAATGTTATCAAATGATCATATCCCTAGTGATGAAAATTAATTCAATGATTTTTTTTACATGGATGAATAATAGATCTAAAAGATAACTAGAAAATTTCATTTAAAATATTAAAAATATCATAAAATTTTAAATATATTTATGAAAAAAATTATAGACTATTTAATTGAAATATTTTAAAATATGAACGAATAAAACCAAATAAAAAAACAATGTGTAATCATGATTTTTTGAAATATATTCATACCATATATAGTAAAATATTACATTATAATAACACTAGTTTAAGAGGTTAAAAAAATATTGTTTGAAAATTATTGTATACAATGATAATTTTCAATCATTTGTTATTTTATTTCATTTTCTAGGATAAATAAAACTGCAATAACAAATTACTTTTTGGTAAAACCCATTAATTTTATTGTAAATATTTCAATCATTAACTTATCTATGATTTTTGTGTCCCAATTGACATTCAAAAACTCGTTCTTATGTACAGGAGAGCTTAGGAATATACCATCAGGTGATCTACAATGCAAATTTTTGACGAACATATTAATATATTGTGATCACTTATGTCATTCCCCATACTTTTACAAGGGGGATACCCTTGTGATTGTGTGACATAACCCTCTAAGAATTCCACTCCTACACTCTGTGTAGTAGTTTTTATCATGTGTTTTCAACATTACATTTTTCTTGACTAGGGGGGATTTAAATGCAACACTAAATTAGTTCTACACCACCTTGAAGAACAAGAATATCAAAAATATGAGATAGAGGTTTAAGAGAGAGATTTCATCATGTGATTTATATGATCCATATGTGGGTTGAAAAATCATAACTGAAACATATAGACCATTCTTCCATCCCCATGTTTACTGGGCCCTATCCAGTCAAAGAGAATTTTTATAATCATTTTTACACGTAAAATATATATTTTAACGTTATATAGACATTTATGGTATCATTCTTGACTTCTTGACACCCATGTAAAAGACCTAGAATAATCAATTGATACATATGTTGGGGTCTTTCATGAGATCAAGATGTCTTCTCAAGTGCCTCTCATGATATTAGGATGAATTGTCGACATGGTCTTCTGGAGACCAATCTAGTTTTTCTGATGACATTCACATGATTTATTATGACCACATGTTTCACATATATCCATTACATTAACATAATATTATCAACAATAAATATTAAAATTCAACCTTTTAACTTTGCTTCCTTACTTATTTTCAAGGATATGAAATCTTACAAAGTAATTCAAGAATTTTAGAGGGAAATCAATATTATTTTATGTGACTTTTCCAAAATCAAGGATATTTCTCATAATTATGAATAATGATTTCTATAGAAAAATATTATTGTATTATGAGAAACATAGGAATCACAAGATTAAATGGATGTGTATGATCTTCTCCATAAGTTGAAAGTGACATGTTATCATATTCTCAGACTTCAAGGTGACTATGTACGGAGGGGGATACACGACGTATTCATAATTAAATAATTGTGTCACATGAAGCTAAAAGAAAAAATCATTCACATGAGGATTCATCCTTTCAATGAGTTTTTACTGGTTCTATAATTATTTTGATTTATCATTCTATTAAAATGTCACATAAGTGGAAGAGATCATCGTGCATCCATCGCAAGATCAAAAGTGGTTGTTAGGATGCCTTCACAATAATAAGATGTTTTGTTATAGGTGATTCACATTATCTTTGGAAGACTATGCATGATGAATTATGAATTACTATGGCCATCATATGGTCATGATATCATGTGTCCTTATGTGTGTTATGTGATTCATGTGATTTAACATTATTCCCTTTCATTTTTTAAGAGAAAATAACACCCATGTTTTACATGATAAGAATATTACAGATTTAATGATTCTTATTTCAAGGGAATATAAAGATTTCTTATTCCATTAATATTTACAATTATCAATTTATTAAATACTCATCATTAAAAAAAAATCTCGAGACAATGGGAAAAAATATAATTCCATCGTTACATTGATGGTTCAAATACATTCAATGTGGTCATAGTTTAATTATCTCTAGAATCAAATTTGTGAAATATGTATCATATATATTCATTGTATGTTATTTTAGGTCCAATTATATAAATTAATTATGAAAAATTAATTACATTAATTCAAGGGTTATTTGGTCAATATATAGGAGAAAATGAGTTTGCACATTTTGATGGGTTGGAAGAATGAAATTTATATAATATTTCAACATTAATCTTTTTAACTCTATACGATATATTATATAAATTAAATTTATATATGTACAACCCACTATTTAATATAGAAATAATAATTTATCATATTTCTTTTGAGAGTTTTTATTTATCATATAAAAACGAGCGACATTATCACATTCAAATGGATTAGATACATATATAATATTATTGTGAAGGAATCATTATGAAATCACACTATAATGATGATAATTTGTAAAAATTTTATGATTTATAAAATATATTATGTTTTTGTATAATAATAAATAAACAAGTAAAGTCTTGGTAATATGATTACATCTTCTTTAAATAATTTTCTCTGAATTTCAACATAATCTGTCATTTAATTGTCATTGAGTAATGAAAAGATACAAAAGATAATTGAATTAATGATATGATGTTTATTCTATAGGGATGTGAATGTTTGAAAAACTATTATAATAATTAATGAGTATAATTGATTTACATTTTTGAGTGAGTGTTTAACACCCATACCCAAATCACCAGGACCATCTCTATAAGGACCTGACGTTATACATTACTTAATAATGAATTAAATGAATTATTCACATAAAGGATCTTTTCAGGTTTAGATATTTAGATAATTTAGTCATAAATATTACATCTCAAAAGATTACATAGTAGACACTTCTACTATGTTTCCATAAAATAAAAAAAACATAAAAGGAAACACTTCTAGTTCCATGTTTTTGATAGAATGTCTTTACTTGATCCCATCCTTGACCCTATTTATCTTTGAGTCCTGTGGAAAACATTTCAAAAAAAAATGGGGTGAGCATAAAAAGCTCAGTAAGGGATACACAAGGAAGAAAAACTGTTATTTTTTCAAAACAACAAGTAAACCATGAGTACATTATTAGTGTAATACTTTTCACCATTATGATGTTGTATAAACTCTTCAATTAATAAAAGATTATTTCTTACCCTTTTTAACCAAACTATTACCATAAAACCCATATACATAACATATAAAGGTAACTTGGGACATAAACATACTTAAATGGAATAACCATATGGTCGAATTCCACACATATCACTTGATGGAATAGCCATACGGCCGAATTCCATACCCAATGCATTGGAGGTTATAACGTAACCACCCATCCTGGTATTCATGGCAGCACACGTCATATGGTTTATCACATAACCACCCGTCAAATGTCCATATACAATTATAAAATCATAAGACATAAAAAAATATAATGGAAAGAAAACATTTCCACAATTTGATCACAATATATCAATTTAATATATTGACATACGAAATCTATTATAAAATACATTTTCAATACAAAAAAACATAAATTATTATATGGTATTTATTTCATTTTAAAAACATTACGGCTTTTCTAGGAAGCCAAAGACCAAATAATACTCACCGTGGCGGAAAAGTTCATTGTCAATGTGTACGTTAAAACAAACAATCCTTTTTTTTTGTTTTGTAAAATTCTTCATAGAAAAATATTCCTTTTTTATAAAATTAAAAGTAAAAGGGGTTTATACACCATATAAAATAAATCCCTGTATTAGAACAAAATATTCCTCAATGAAATGAGATTGATATGAATTCCCTTTCAAAGACGGTATCCTTGTATTAAGGATAAATAAATTACATAATTATGGGTGACAAACGAATACTCCAAATATAAGTGGATATTAAGTTTCAAACAATCAGAGGTCATTCACACATATTCATAGAACACCATATTCAAGGGGTACAAGTTTATCTCAAAGAATCAAAATTGGGTTAAGAAGTTCAATTGCAAAAATTCGACAGCCTAACGACGTCACTTCAAAATTCAGAAAATGAGTTGATGAGAGATAAAAAGGGTATCTCGTCCCTTGGAAATATAATTTATAGAAATATGGATATATAAGAACATATCCCATCATAATAAGATTAAAATACCTAAAAAATAAGTCTTTTAAAATGAGGAGGGTAAAAGGTTCCCTTACCGACTTTGGAATCATTCAAAACATACACCCCATGATAGAAGGAAAGTACAACATTGATGTAAATACTCATAAACAAAATTATATTACACATAGAGTAGAATAATGGTAAGTACATATACCACTCAAATGAAATGATGGAAAATGTAGCATTAATCTCATGGGAATAAAAGTGAGATGAAAAATCCCTTATAAAAACTCGGCAGCCCAACGACACCACTTAAAACGTTCAAAAAATGGATTGATGAGATCAAATAGGATCTGTCATTATATTAACATAAAATGTAAAGAAAGAGTAATATAAAATACCATCCCCCAACATAACAATGATGAGATTAAATTAACTGACATAAAGAAGAGTACTTATAATGAAAGAGAGAGTTTAGATCTCTTACGAAAATTCGGTAGCCTAACGGCGCTAATCAAAACATCCAACATGGATTGATGAGAGAAAAATATGCTCTCTCATCATATGAACATAAAAATTACAGTAAGAGTAATATAAAAGATCATCCCAAACATATGATATATGAGCTTAAAAGGAATGACACAAAAGAGTGTACTTAAAAATAAAGAGAGGGGTATGATCCCTTACCTCAAGTCCGACTTGTTTTGTTTGTTTCTTTATATTCCTGAATAATAAACTTATTTAAATTTATAAATGTATAAGGACCTCCTTTAAAGATTATAATTCATTTAATATAACATATTTTAATGTTATAACAATTTTTTAATAATGTTAGTTCATATCAGACGTTTTTGCCGATGTTTGGTACATGAGTAAAAAATGAACCTATTTGAAAATTATTTCCCATATAGTTATAATTAAATCATTTCCAGAATAGTATTATGATTAAAATATCATATATATCTAGTACAAATTCATTTTATACTATTTCATAACATTTGGAGATAAAAAATGAAAAGCACCGTTCATGGAGATGGTAGTCCGTATGCAAGCATGAACACTACTTTCATTTTTTTGTCATATTAATGGAATTAAAAATAAATGAGATTGTTTCCCTCAGAATTCGGGGATGACCTCCTGGATGGGAGATTCAAACGTTCCGATCGGTTTCTATCGGGTTTTTTCATAGAACCGGAAACATCCAATGATTCCACATCCATTTAGACCTACTTTCCAAAGGTAGGTGCTCATTAGTTTGTGGACTAATGAGGATTAGGAATTTGCATTGGTTGAGAGGATGGGAGGTCGGACTCATCACACCTTTTTGAGGGGAATTATTGTATACTCAGGGAATCTCTTTATAGATTTAAGTTATGTTCATGAATCCTTATTACATTACCAAGTATAAAATGAGCTTTCTTTTAGTTTTTACAATCGATGATTAAATATGTAAGAAATTTAGAGAATATTTTATATATATTTTAGGTTCCTCATCAATAGAGAATCATCTATATCTATTTAGAGATTCTTGGTCAATGGTATCCTTCAAAACATTTATATAAAAGTTTCTTGGTCATTATGATGACCGGGCTGGTTTTAAAGCCACTCAGTGGGGCACTTGAAGTTTATCATCATTCAGAAGGACATGGATTATTTCAGAGTTGGGATCGAACTCGCAGATGGCTACCTATATATCCTTTGTTTTGGAAAGGAATTATAACCCACGTAGTTCAAGCGAGGGAGTACGATGTTTATGATTGATGGCTCAAAGAAGGATGTTATAATTACTTTTACCCTCTAAGCTCACGTGAGTCATGCTCGGTGTGAGAAACAAGAGGTATTGGTAATAAAATAGACAATTGGGCCATGAAATATGTAATCATAAGAAATGTTTTGGGGATTATGTATGTATGACTGCCCAGATAAATGAAGGTTAGGATTTACTTTAGGGAGAAAATCTAGGAACAGGGTCTATAAAGGTATATGTGCTTCATGGAGATTTGAATACTCTAACTTGGGACTTATTCCTGAAAAGGAAATCCAAATTAGGAGAGGATTGATAATTGGGTTTTACTCCTGAGAAGGAATCCCATAACAAACGTAATTTAGGACTGGTTAAAGAGAATTTAAGGGACTTGGGGCTTACTCTGGAAAAGGAAGCCCAAATTTATGACTGTGGCTTATTCCTAACAAGGAATCCCAGGTTAGGGGACTTGGGACTTACTCCTGAAACGGAGGCCCAAAATTATGACTGGGACTTATTTCTATCAAGGAAGCCCAGGTTAAAGAATTATGATTGGGACTTACTCCTGAAAAGGAGGCCCAAGATTATGACTGGGACTTATTCCTGACAAGGAAGCCCATGATAATGGATTATGATTGGGACTTACTCCTGAATAGGAGGCCCAAGTTAGGGTATTATAACTAGGGATTATTCCTGAAAAGGAGACCCAAGTTAAGGATTAAGATTTGGGGCTTACTCCTGAGTAAGATGCCCAGGTTAAAAGACTTATAACTGGGGATTATTCCTTAAAAGGAGACCCAGGTTATGGATTCTCTCATCTTAAAGGATGAGGTTGTATGAATGAACTCTCAATCTTTTAGTGACATAAATATGTATAAATCACTATGTTTGGAGATATATTCCACAGAATTCCTTTCAGATAAGGAAGTCAAATCAAGAAATCATGCCATAAATGGCTTTGAAGAGTGTCTTGAAGACTGAATCTTGAATTGGAAAGGTGAAATGGATTAAGAGGGGTAAAATGGGTAAGATGGGCACCCAAAAAAGTCAGGGGCATGCAAGTCTTGAAAGGCGCGCAAGTCTTGCGTGGGAACGCAAGTATTGGTCGTGCAGGTATACCTGTGCGACATGTGGGGTACTTGCGCGATTTTCAACTAGCATTGAAATACTTGAGTGACTCTTTATTAAAGCCTTTAGAATCCTCTTGAGGTTCTTCCAGTAAAGGGACACGCAAGTACTATCGATGGAGTAAGGTGGCGCGCAAGTGTGGGCACTTTTCATAAGGGTTGGCCACTCAGGCGCGGAAGTTCTGATTAGTTTCAACACATTGGCCTTCCTCCCTCTCTTTAGATCTTCCGTTCTAGGTACGATATTACCTTAGATGTGTTCTGGATGCTTTGAGATGAGACTTGGGTGACAGGAGCATAAATCCGAGTTTCTGTAAAAAAATCCTCCCTGAATGGGGGGGCAATAGGGTCTATTTATAGGCAAGAGAAGACCCCAGGCGGTTTTCGGGCGGTTATCACTTAGGTCGCGCAAGTCACTTGCACGACCATAAGGCGTCGCACAAGTATACTTTCACGACCACTAGGCGGCGCGGAAGTGTACTTGCGCGACCATGAGGGAACTTGTGCGACCTATGGTTAATGTTCTCCTTGTTCATCCCTTTGTCGATATTTTATGTTTCTTCAAAGGATGAATCACTTTAGACTAGGGTATTTCTCATTTTCAGTCATTAGACTCTGTGATGGAATAAAGCGTCAACAAAAGTCCCCCCTCAGAGTTGGATCTGGAGAGAAAAAAGGATCTGACTCTTAGGTAAAAAGAAAAACAAGAAATCTGGAAGTTTAAAGTTATGCATGTCGGACATACAAAGACTAATGTTTAAGGTTGAAATAGCTTTGACCGAAATGAATTAGAATTGACTCAATTCCTTGATAACTCATTTGAAAACATAGTACCATACTCATGTATGAGGGAAAAAATGTAATCTATGACTTAAGAATATTTGAATCTGAGGAATGTTATGAAAAAGAGCTAAAAGGCATCAGAGATGTAGTTTCCAAGAATGAAGTTACTATTATTTAACAAAACCCGTTAGGGGGTTGAATTATGCAGGGCCACCTAAGGGAATTTGCTGCATGGTCAAATAAATAGCATCTTTCGGCTGAAAAGACTGTTATGTAGACTGTTTATGCAAGGCCACCTATGGGAACATGCTGCATGGTTAGGAAAAAGAACTCTCAGAAATTTACATTCCAAGTGCTAATAGACAGTGAATGTTTATGGAGATTCAAATCATCCAAAGTATAGAGTTTGTTGTATGGAAAGAGGTACTTGAATATGGAGACGATATTTCCAGACATGATTATCGAAGAACTGGATGAATATCACTCCTACAAAGGTCTGACCCAAATGTAGGGAAGAAGAATAAACCATAGACATCAATACTTTCAGATCATGAAAAAGGACATGGGACAAATATATTAAGGATGGCTATTTTCTGTAGATCCCTACATACCTTCATTTAACACAAATAAGGAAAAAGGAGGCATTCTTCCCAGGAATGAAGTTACCATCATTTAACAAACCTGTTAGGGGGTTGAATTATAAAGGGCCACCTAAAGGAATTGGTTGCATAGTCAAATAAAGAGTATCCTTCTGCTGACAAGTCTGTTATGTGGACTGTTTATGCAAGGCCACCTATGGGCACGTACTGCATAGTTAGGCAATAGAATTCTCAGAAGTTTGACATATTTGCGACTAAATGTCAAGAAACGGGTGATGAAGATATGAAAATATTTAAGGATATAATTATGACACATAAACATGGGTATTGTCCACTGTATACAGAGATAAATAAATCAATGATAACCATAATCATGTTGTGGTTGGGTCCTGAATTGAAATTTTGGACTTTACTACGTATCTCATAAGAATGAGAATCAAACCATACGTAGTTCTTGAAATGCTGTTTAATGTCATGTAGGATGAAGGTATGAGAGATCTTAGTTTAGGGTCATAGAGTTCAGACCATAATAATGAATACACAGTGTGTGTTTTCATGAGGACTTTTCATCCAAGGGACTGAAAGTGAAATTTGGGGTTAGGATCAAAAGACATGGGGCTGGATTCGAGGGATAATCGAACGATCCTACGTATCCCATAAGGATGGGAATCAAGCCCATGTAGTTCTAGAAATACCCTTTTTACAAATTTGGTTCATACATCTGAAGGGTGAAAGGGGATTTTAGTACAATGATGGTTTATCCCGTGATAAAAAATTTAGGCATTGCCATGTATGCACACAGTCTTTTGAAATGAAACATGATTGAAAAATCAATGTAAATAATAGTTCCCTCTCAAATGAGGAAATCAAAGAGTAATGTAGTTTACTGTCATACCGGAAAAAAGTGTTGTATAGTTTAACATCGTATAACAAGGACGAAAGTGAACCAATGTAAAGATATCGATTCTAGGGGTGGTTTCACGAATCAATATCGTATGAGATGAAGGTGAACCAATGTGAAGTGATTGATTTTGGGCTTGAACCTTGGGAGGTTGCCTACGTACCCATCCTAGAAGGCAAGGATCAAAGTCTGCGTAGTTCAATTAAATAATGAATTAATAATCAAGTTGTTATTGGGGACAACGACCTAAAAATGATGTTGGGATTTACACATGGTTAGTAGCCCAGAGAGAGTGTTATGGTTGAGGTTTTCTCTAAGCTCACGTGAGTCATACTCATTGTGAGAATCAAGAGGTATCAACAACCTTAACGATACATAGTTTAACATCACGTAGGACGTATGAAGGGACTATGCAGTTTAATGTCTTGCAGTTAGGACTATTGGTGCTGCACAGTTTAATGTCATGTAGCAGGGGAAAAGTTCAGTTTAGCGTCATGTAAGACGTATTAAGGACTTTCTGTATAGTTTAGCGTCATGTAGTTAGGACGATGGGGACAATACAGTTTAATGTCATGTTGGGCATAAGTATAGTTAAAGGTCATATAGGACCTTTGATGATTATGTAGTTTAACGTCTTTCCGGACGTAAGGTACTTTCAAATAGTTTAGGGTCTTATGCATGGACTGTTGCTGTATAATTTAACGTCGTATAGCAAGGACAAACTGGTGCTGCACAGTTTAAGGTCATGTTGCGGGGACAATACAGTTTAACTCCATATTGGACGAAAGGGGGATTGTGCAGTTTAATGTCAAGCAGTGAGGACAGATTAGTGTACCATTTTAACGTCATGTTGGATGCATTGGGGATTTTTTCCATAGTTTAATGTCATGTAGGACAAAAAAGGGACGGTACAGTATAGCTTCATGTTGGATGAAAGTGAAAATAGTTTTAGGTCATATGCATAGACAGTGGATGGTGTAGTTTAAATTCATACAGGACCATGGAGTATTTTGAAGTCATATAGGACCTTTTAGGGAACTTTTTCACAATTATACATCGTGTGGGACGAAGTTGCAGTTTAATTTCATACTGAACCATTTATGTGTAGTTTAACGTCATATAGAGAGGACAAACTGGTGCCGCACAGTTTAGTGTCATGTTGGATGAAAGAGACTTTTCTATAGTTTAACGTCATGTTGGACGAAAGATACTTTTATACAGTTTAATGTCATGTTGGGCGAAATAGACTTTTCTCAAGTTTAACGTCATGTTGGATGAAAGCGACTTTTCTACAGTTTCATGTCATGTTGTACGAAAGAGACTTTTCTACAGTTTAACGTCATGTTGGACGAAAGATAATTTTCTATAGTTTAACGTCATGTTGGACGAAAGAGACATTTCCTTAGTTTAACGTCATGTTGGATGAAAGAGACTTTTCTACAATTTAACGTCATGTTGGACAAAAGAGACTTTTATACAGTTTAACGTCATGTTGGATGAAAGATACTTTTCTACAATTTTAGGCGAAGGAGACTTTTCTACAGTTTAACATCATGTTAGACGAAAGAGACTATTCTACAGTTTAACGTCATGTTGGACGAAAGAGGCTTTTCTACAGTTTAATGTCATGTTGGACGAAAGAGACTTTTCTACATTTTAACATCATGTTGGATGAATGTATGAACCAATTGTAAAATCTTGGTTCGGGGGAACATATTTTGTGTTTATACAAAATATTTCTTCAGAAATCTGGCATTGGTTGGAGTCGTGATGATGTCTCTATCCATTGAGATTAATGAATAAGCTCCATTGGAGTAGACCTTATATATTGAATAAGGTCCTTCCCATTTTGGTTCATGCTTGGGAGGCTTCTTTCCTAGTATCATCGGTGTTCTGAGAACCAATACCAAATCCCCCTGAATGAATCAATGAAGACGAACTTTTTTGTTAAAAGCTCGTGCTATTCGATTCAGATAGATTTCCAAGTGGTGCAAAGTGCACAATTTTTCTCATCTAACTATTCCAAATCATTCAATCTCTTTTCGGTTGCTCATTTGTAAGTAACTGATCACAAATGGCTTCTCTGAGTGAGGGAAATTGAACTTCAATTGGCAAGATTGCTTCCGTTCCATATACCAACAAATATGTAGTTGACCGCGTTGCATTGCGGGTGGTAGTTTGATAAGCCCATAAAGCATGAAGGAGTTTATCAGGCCATGACCTATTATCTTTATCCACCATGTTTTTCAGTATATTTGAATGATTCTTGTTAAAGGATTTTATTTTTCCATTGGCCGCTGCATGATACCGAGATGAATGGTTGGATTTAATGTTGTATTCTTGATACAATTTCTTCACCTCAGAAGAATAGAAGTTGGTGTTGTTTCCTGTCAATATGGTATGAGGGACACCAAATCTAGTAATGATGTTAGACATGGTGAAGCTAACAATTCATTTAGAACTGACTTATTGGAGAGGTATTGCCTCTGCCCATTTGGAAAAGAAATCAATAGCAGTAAGAATATACTTAAAATGCTTGGATGTAGCTGAAGGGTAAAGTCCCACCACATCCATTGCCCATGTGGGAAATGGCCACGAGTATTTAGCTGTATGAAGAAACTCTGGAGGTTGATGAATTAGGATGCCATATACATGGCATGAATGACACATCTTTGTGAAATTAACACAATCTTGTATCATTGAAGGCCAAAAGTAACCAAGCCTTCGAATTTGATCAGACAATCTATGTCCAGACTGGTGGGCACCACAGACTCCTACATGCACTTCTTTCATGACAGCCATTGTATCTTCACCATAAATGCATCTGAAGAGAACTCCATCAAAACCACGTTTATAGAGAATTTTCTCTTAGTGGTGTGGCTATTATAAAGAGTAAAATTGACCGCACGTCACTGGATTTGTTCTTTCTCGGCTCTATCAGGTGGAAGTGTTCCATTTTGAATGTATTCCCTGATAGGTGACATCCATCCTGTAGTATGACCATAGAGTTAAGGAATGAGACTAATTTCATTAATTTCCTCTGTTCAGGCTTGAACATAAGGTCAAATTGCACGACGGTGGGAAATACTGATGGTCGTCTCGTCCTGGTTTGGATCTGCTAGAGCTGTGGATATATTGGCCAGCGCATCATCTTGAGCATTTTGTGATCTTGGGACATATGAAAATGTCGGTTCTGAAAGGAATTCCGCCATTAACTCTTTGACATAATCATACAAAGGGATTAATTCTTCTTTTCTGATGGCATAATCCCCATTGACTTGTTTGATTACTAGGTCTGAATCACCTTTCACCTTTAAGTGATTCACTTGTTCATGAAGCGCTAACTCCAAGCCTGTGATAAGAGCTTGGTATTCAGATTCATTATTGGTACCACCTTCCCACAATTAAAAGGAATAAGGTAACACTGCTTTATCTGCAGAAATGATCACAATTCCTCAACAAACTTTGTTAAATTTAGGATTTTCCATTTTCTTCCCTATTGGACTTCTGGAAGCACCATCAAAATACATTTCCCATGTTTGAGGATTCTCTTGAAGAGAGAAAACTTCCTCATCTGGGAGTTCAATATCTAAAGACGTGTCTTCCACTGAAGGATGTTCATCCAGGAAATCAGCCAGAACTTGGCCCTTTATCGCCTTTTGAGACACATACTGAATATCGAACTGCTGCGAAATAACTGCCCACCTTGCTAGACATCATGTAAGCATTGGAAGACTAAGGATGAATTTGAGCGGATTATTGCGAGATACCAATTGGACCTCGTGATGTTCCAGGTAGTGTCTCAGTTTCTGAACTGCAAAGATTAATGCCAGGAAACACTTCTCAATATTTGAATACCGGGTTTCTGCTTCAAGCATATTTCTATTGAGATAGTAGAGGCTATTTTCATTCCCATCAACATTATTTTGAGCAAGAAAGGAACCCAATGATCGCTCTAGAGCTGTCACATAAGGGATAAGTGGTCTTCCTTCAACAGGGGGCATGAGTACTGGTGGACTCAAAAGGTATTTCTTGAGAACATCAAATGCTTCTTGACATTCTTCAGTCCGCTGGTAAGTGACTCCTTTTATCATTAATTTGGTAAAGGGTAAACTTTTTCCTGCCAAATTGGAGATGAAACACCGAATATAGGCTATGTGTCCTTGAAGTCCTCTTAATTCTATCAAATTCTGAGGAGGTGACATATCAAGTATTGACTTGGCCTTCTCATGATCGACTTCAATACCATGATGGCGTACAACAAAGCCGAGAAATTTTCCTGAGGTTACCCCAAAAGCACATTTTAAGGGGTTCATCTTCAAATTATGTTGTCGAAGCTTGTGGAATGTGACTTCCAAATCATCCAAGTGATTAGAATGTTGTTTGGATTTAACCACCAAATCGTCTACACAGCATTCAACAAACTTCCATAAGAATGGTTTGAAGATATGATGCATGGCACGTTGATATGATGCACCTGCATTCTTTAAACCAAATGTCATCACCCGGTAACAAAACACACCTTGAGGTGCTCTGAAGGATATAGATTCCTCATATTCTGGGGCCATTCAGATCTGATTATATCTGGAATATCCATCCATGAAAGAAAGTACTTCATAGCCAGTCGTCACATCAATTAAGAGTTCTATAATACGAACTGGGAAATCATCTTTAGGACAATACAGATTAAGATCTCTGAAATCGATGCAAACCCTAATTTTTCCGTTATTCTTCTTTACGGGGACAATATTAGCCAACCACTTGGGATACTGATCTTCTATGATGAATTTATCTTTGATCAGATTATCCACTTAAGCTTCAATTTTTGAAGAATAAGTTGGGTGTGTTCTTCTCACGGCTTGCTTAAATCCTCGATGTTCTTTTGGTAAACCCAAATGATGAGTAGCATCATCAGGATCAAGCCCTGGAATTTCTGTATAGTTCCAAGAAAAAATATCTTTATTTTTCTTTAGAAAAGAAATATACATCTATTGCTCTTCAAGGGTCATGGTCGCACTAATTAAAGTGGGGTGTGGATTTTTCTCTGTACCCGGATTTATTTCTCTAAGTTCATCCACAGTGGTAGAGATACCCTCTTCAAATGCTGGAGGAGCATCTCTAAGATATTCCTCTTCCTCTTCATCACATGCTATTTCCTCTGTTTCTACATTCATAGTAGATGACAAAATGAAATTTTCATGATCATAAGAGATGTCAAAATTTGCACATTTTGAAGAAGAAGCTTCCATTTCCGAACCTATTGATAATAAAGGGTCTTCTTTTGGAAATAATGAGGAGATGATGGATTGAGTATTGACCTCATTATTCACCTCCGATGTTGCTATAACTTCTTCTGGCCTGATTGTTGATGTATAGACCTGTTGGATTTTAGAAGATGAAATGAAAACGTCGCCACTTATGCTTTCATCACTGTTTGGTAGGTTACCAATTTCTCCCATGTTGTCTGGCTCGATTGCCATAGTTGACATTATGGATCTTTCCATAAGAGTATTTTGATTTGGGCCTATTTTTTCAATTTTATTGATAGGTAACACATAATCTGTACTCAAATGTGTAAATGGATTTATTGGAATCTTCTCCAAACCATATGGAGCATTAACTTTGGTAATTTCCTTTATTATAGATTTCTCTATTCCCTTCATGTGATAAAATTTCGACTCAATGTATTGAGACTCACATGTCTTGAACGGGGCCTTATCCCCATACAATGTTCCAACTTGACCATTGAAACAATATTTGAGAAATTTATGGTATGATGAAGGGATAGCCGCATGATGATGTAGCCAGGGTCCTCCAAGCAAGAAGTTGAAAGATGAGTCTTGATCAACAATCATGAAATCCGAATTGTATACAAGATCTCCAAACGGAGTTCTGAGTGTAACATCCCCTATTGGTTCTTGTTCATTTTTATCATATCCTTGTAACATCATGGTAGAAGGAGATAAATCATATTCCATGAGGCCCAATCGACGAAGTGTACGAATGATCATGAGGATGACTCCTAAACCATTGTCAATGAAAGCTCTTTGGATATCTACACTATTTAATTTGTCAGATAAGTACAGAGGTTTTATGTGCCCATGCACAACATCATCTACATCTCTATCAGTAAAAGTTATCACTACATGGCATTCTGTAGGATTATTCTCTATGTGATAGACTTCAGCTGCAGTAATTTCAGCTTCAAACTCATGAGGACTTCACAAAGCTTCGATGAGTGCTTCCTGAAGATCTTTTGACAGATTCAAAGCATCCAAAATTGATAACATGGCTGGTACTTAGTCCAAGTGTTTCAATATATCATACTTTTGATCTAGAGGTCTGCGTTTCCCAACAGGAATATGCGGTTTAGCAGGTACCTTGGAAGCAGATGCATTGGAAGCTCATGCATATTATATTGGGATAGATGTTGAAACATCCTTGGTTTTGGAAGATTAGACAGATTAGATCCATTTACTTGCTGAGATAATGTAGATGGAACCTTCAATCGGTCTTCTAATATAACTGTGCCAAGAATGAGTTGGTTATTGGCAGAAGAACTTGCTTGTTCTTTTTGAGCTCACTGAAGGGCTCTACCACGAGTTTCTGCTGCATACACAGTGCTAGCAGGGGTAGAATTGGAGTAGTGGCTTCAGAAAGATCCACGTCTTCCCCTATATCCTGAAACTCTCGAACTTCCTCGGATTCCCTTATTTGATACAGGGAATTCAGGCTCATCAAAATTGAAATTATGAATAGAATACGGATCTGTTAATTGAATCATATTAACAAAACCGAAGATTAACTCTTTATCTGATAAAGATTCTACCTGATTTTCCTATTTATGTTGTTCTGTTTGATGGGGTGGTGCCCGTGGCTTTGAAGTAGATGGCATAACGTCTGCCAAAGTCAAAGACAATTTAGGCTTTGACACATACTCATCTTCTTCTGATTCTTTTTTTCTTCTCTGAATCAAGACGTTTCTTTGGGGACTTTCCCTCTGACGAAGAGGGTTTTACCGCAATATTCATGGTAGAGGACACAATTGGTTTCATTAAATGTGTTCGCAAAATGGCATGAGTCTGATTGATTGTCTTTCTGACCATCCAATCATCACACATCTGTGCATTTCTGCTTTTGAGTTCTTGCCATTCACCTTCCTCCTCTGGAACTGTAGCAGTAACACATGCTACCTAAGTCAAAGAACCTTTCAACATGACTTGTCCCAAGTCGACCATCTTTTGCAGGAGGTCTTTGAAGACAAAACACTCCTGGATGGGATGCCCCAACATTTGATGAAAGGGATAATAATTGGGACGGTCTTCATCTCCTTCCTTGTTTGGCCTCTTGGGCACTGGTAATTGAGCCAAATTATTTTCCAGAGCTGAAATGAAGTAACTAGGAACTTGCTCATTTCAGAAAGAGTATGTTTTACTCTTCAAATCCTCAAATTTTTTTCGTCATTGATCTTTTTCATCAATTAGACGAAACGGCCTTTATTTTGGCGTTCATGAGGTGGATCTATAGCGACCCCCAAATACCGGGGTGCTTAATGAGACATGATACACTTAACACTACATCATTACAAACAAAATATCATGTCTCATCACAACAGAGGATCGTGAGGCTCGGGATTCTGGGAAACCAGCTGCTTTTGTTTAGCTTCATTAATATCAACCGTACCTGAAAAATTTTAAACAAAACGTAGGGTGAGCAAAAATGCCCAGTAAGGGGTTTAAAAACCATTTTTAGGAAAAATCCTTTCATACATAAATCCTTTCAAAAGAATACAAATACTTTTCTAAAACAGTATCATTTATTAAAAACATGAAATCCAACTTTCATTGAAAACCACTTGCACAAAGAGGCACGTACTTGAAATAAGCCTTAATGTAAACATGGTCAGAGTGCGCAAAATAAACAGAGAAGCAATACATAAAGTTAAAACAAGGTTACTTCAATTCCAAGGGAATTACTATGGCTAGGTAGGAAAACATGCATATCATGGTTCGTGAGAAGAATGCAGTTCATTTAACAGTTCACCATAAGAAAACAGTTCTTGTCACGTTAAGTATGGTTACATGATCAAGGGAGCATTTCAAGGAAGACATTTTAGAAAGTGATAAAACATTACATTAAACAAGACAAGGACACGTAAAGTTCTTATGATACCAAACATATGTTTTTCAGTTCTTATCACATGTTTCCTTTCTCATAGTCTAAGGGAATTTACCCAGTTAGGGATGTCATGTTAGTTGAACCATCCCCTGGTTCACCATTAATCTTCATATGTGGAGGGAAAGTATAATGCCGGACCTTGTCAAGACCTTGCGTCAAGACCATAAAAACATAACTTAATACGGGTCAAGGCTAACCGCTAATCCCGTTTCCATAGCAGCACAAGCCGAGGATATCCGCCAAGACTGTAGCACATAACGTCTCATGAGACTCATCCTTTACCCAATGCATTGGAGCGCTGTATAATTCCGGGCGCACCCATCCATAACATGTAAGTCCAATACTTCCCTCTCATATTTATACATGGTCATACGTTCATTAGGTTTCATTCATATATTCATAGTCAAAGTCTCTCATACATATTCACCATTTGAAGCAGATCATGTCATGAGCATAGATAAAGAATTAGAACTGGAAACAACAAGCTTATTACACAAGAAATAATAACTTAAACACTCAATGTATTGGTTTGTCATGTAGAATTACATTATTACTAAGGGCCACTTCCAGGCTTAAGGATATCTGTAAAACATCTCCTTTTGGAACCATAGTTTGCTAGAAAAATTAAAAACAAGGCAAGTGTCATTTCTTGTAACTATTCGGAGTTCTAGAAATGGATAAGAATTAAAATAATCACCAAACAATGTTAACTTTCGTTTGCCAAAAATACTGTCAATCAGTCCACAGTTATGTATATATGTAACACACGAAGCCGTGTATTGTGTCTATGTGTCTCGGTGGTTTAGTTAATTAAATAATACTCAATTGATTCATTACTTGATTCACATATTCTTAAGAACATAAATTTTCTAACAAAAGGGGTAGATAGGGTTTTATAAAAGCACACAAGGAAATCAACTTATCACTTGTGAAGGAATTCAGTTTTATTCATACTTTGGATTCCCACAAATCTTGTCTTAATTTGATGTACACAAAAACAGTTCTGATTTGGAAGAGGTTTCATACAAAAGAAAAACATGTATATATATAAGTCGAATTGTAATAAAAACATAACTTAAAATTTGATCTTCCTCGTTTATATTTCAAAACATAAAACATGTATATTTATATATATGAAAAATATAAAATAACATAAAACGAAAAACAAACATGAACCCAAACCGAGTTTCAAAATATCACCCTTACCAGTACGGAGAAGAGGAGAGGAAGACAACGAAGCCCGCGGAATCTGGTGCACAGCCTCAGGACGTATGTATACATTACACACATAGTGCGTACATGCAAATGGGTTTGTGTTTATATAAACATGTCTATATTTTTGTATATTTCGAAGTAAAAGAAAACACAAAAGAACACTTGACCCCTTTCAAGTATTTGACACATTAAAACATGAGTTTAGAACTAATAATCATATTTAGGGAGCCCAAAAACAAAGGATTGAAAGTTAAATCCAAATATATATATATGTGTTTACATATATAAGCGTATAAAAAAAAAGAAACACAAAACTCAACTATCCCTTACCAGCTCGACGAGAAGGAGGAGGAGCAAGGTGCAACTGCAGGATCCCGAAAGTATGCACATGGAATACATATATATACATATATAACCAGTATAAAAGTATATATATAACTCTAAACAACCCGGTACTTACACATACTACACAGACTGAAAAAAAAACAAAAGACCCTTACCTCGGCTTGGAGGACGGAAACAGGAGATGACTCGGGGCGATGCTGGATCGGTGGTCGGACAACAAGAGAGCTCGGTGCAAGCTCTTCTCAACCGGTGCAGAAACAACCCTTGCCTGCGGTGAGGTCCGATACTTAAGAGGAGACGACGGAAAACCAGGGACGAGAGCAGTACAAACCGTGTGGAAAAAGTAAGGATGCCGCCGGGTCCACCCGCTGGACTAAGGATAGAAGGGTTGCAGAAAAAACGCAGCAACTTGCTGCTAGTTCGGCGCGAGGGAGATGAGCGCGACATGGAGAAGAAAAAACGCGAAACGCGACGTGGAGGAAAAAGAAAAACGACGGCCGAGATCAGATGCGGTGCGATCGACGGCCCAGGATGTAGCGCGATAAAAGAATCGGACGGCCGTGATCCAGGGGAGAAAGGATCGGACGGCTGGAAACCCACCGCAGTATAAACACGGTTTTTATCATACAGGTTTTTCTAAAAAAAGAATCTCTTTATTAATAAAGTTATTATTAATTTATTAAACTCAATTATTCATTATTTTAATAATAATTCTGTTGTCAAATAATTTAATCAAGCCTAATTTATATTATTATTATTAAACCATTCTTATTTAAAATATATTATTGGTTAAATAAATATATATATATATATATTGATTTAATCAAAACGTTTTATTATATGTATATATATATATTTTGCAACATCAAAAATTAATATTAGATTGACATTATTATTAATCCTTAATTAATAATTACATACTATTTCATTAAAACACGACACAAGTATATATATTTTAATTCCCCTTGCTAGTTAACTATCCTATTTTTCTTAATTAGAATGTAACATTTAGTGCAACTATATTTTATCACACATACAAGTGTGTGTTAGTGAAAATATTAACACCACAAAACACACAAGTGAAAGAAACCATAATTTGACGTAGTTTCTAAAATAATTAATAAAAGGTTTAATCATACGAGAAATAAGGTATCTATTTTGATGCAAACTCATAAATGAAATTCAACAGGTTTGATATAACTAGAAAAACAATTGTTTAATTATTTAATTAAAAAGTATAGTGGAAGAGGAAAATAATATTAATTCTTTCCTTTTAAAACATAAAATACAAATCTTATTTTTTTGAAAACAAAGGATAATTAACATTGAGGTCATTTAAAACATTAAGAAAACTACACATGTATCATTCGGATCATTTTATTTCCAACGGTCAAAACGATCATTGGATTCTTTGGGAACCAACGGTCGGATTTATGGTCGTTTGGGGTCCAACGGTTAGATTTATGACCGTTTGTGGTCCAACGGTCATCTTTGGTGCTTATAAAAGAATTAGGTCTCGGGTGACCCTTACCCCAAGTGGCTGAAGGAGAAACAAGGATGGTTCGTATGATCCCCTTGGTGTTGAGCACGGTCGCGGTGGCGTCAGCCATTCTTACGTTCCTTATGATGGATGCTCGAAATCCTTACCGCATACTCGGGCTCCTAGTGGTTCTAAGCAGTCTTCCCATCGTTGTAATCGGATTCTTGGTTGGAATCCTTGGTTAGTGATGTTTTGATTGTGGGAAGTTGTAAACGTCATGTTTCTTAATAAAGGAGTGTTCCATTCATGCTTGTTGTTACGTTTTTCGTTTATTTTCCTTTTCTTTTTAAAGCAAGATGGTCCAACTAAAAGGGGAAACATATCATTACACAAAACATGAATTCTCGGGTTGTTACATTATCTCCCCCTTAAAAGAATTGCGTCCTCGCAATTCTATTCATAAAAAGACAAGAGAAAGACTTTGGTCGCACAACATTACCAAAACTGAAGGCCTGGATCAGTTAACGGTACCCCTAAACTGGTACAGAGCTCCTCTGTTTCCCTGACCCAGATACACTTTGAGCAATAAGACTTGTACTCCTGCTCATGGGCACTACACACAGGCTTCCACAGGGAGGCTCGTGCAATAAACAGCTCTGAGACGTCCGAGCGGACGAATCCCCTAGTAACCCTTCGAACTTCATTACGCTCGAGGTAGTTGAGGGGTACAACGCGATTGAGAAGGCTGACGTTCAGGATCTGAAACATGTAGGCGGCTCTGAGGTTGCCGTCCTGAGCTGCTACGAGAAAGCAAGCTCTGGCGGAGAAGTTCCGTGTCATAGAGAAACACTGAAACAGCCCTTCCTGGTATCTCCCCCTTCGCCTATAGCAGGGGAGCTGGGTGGTGGCAAGGAGGTGGATCGCAGATTCATTCTCCTGACACGCGCGGAGAATTTCTGGTCTGTTTGCTATGTCCAGAAGACGTTGACAGGACCCTCGTAGGTGGAGAAAGGAGGGAAAGTCCTCTATACAGGTTCTGATCAAGACAACCTCTATTAACTCTTCAGGCAGAGACGAGAGGTTTATCTGACTTGCCATCTGGAAGAAAAGGTAAACAAGAGAGGTCACTTAACAACACTAAGAGGAAAGAGATCATAAACTTTTTAATTAAGAATGTTTACACATTAAAGTCTGAGTTTTCCAGACGGACACTACAAAGAGAGGCGAAACTCTCTAACTCCACAAACCATACACAAGATGAACATACAGGACTAAAGTCATGGGGACATTTATAGCGCCTCTTGAGTTTCGCGTGAGGGGTGTGGAGTTGGGAAACGTCGGTGTACACTTCTTGCCTAAGAGACACACGAGTGGACTCATTCTCCAACGCTTCGAAGTCCATTAACTGGCCCCAGAAGCCATAGTGCAGGACCTGACACAGATAAGCCGCTCGAAGATCTCCGGCAGCAGCAGCTTCTTGGAAAGGGTTATCTAGCATTGTGCCAAACTCCTCGCCCGCAGTAAACACTCGGAAGAGTCCTTCGTGATACCTTCCTCGACGTGCATACGAGGGAAACTGGGTCATCATCATTAGGAGATAATCCATCCCTATTCCCCGGTGGAGACTAAGCACCCTAGATGAGTTCGACACATCGTATAGGTGCTTACACGTCATGCGAATGTGAGCGTAGTTCAAGAAGTTTTCATGGCTAACTAGAGATATAATGTTCTCTAGGGCCTCGGTGGGGAGTGACAAAAGGTCAGTAGGTACATCAGCCATCTGAAAATCATAACGTTTTTACTTAATTAGTCTTAGCAATATATTTATATCACCTGGTTTTCCAGAGTTTCCTGAACCCATCCTCTGATACCAACTATAGCGACCCCCAAATACCGGGGTGCTTAATGAGACATGATACACTTAACACTACATCATTACAAACAAAATATCATGTCTCATCACAACAGAGGATCGTGAGGCTCGGGATTCTGGGAAACCAGCTGCTTTTGTTTAGCTTCATTAATATCAACCGTACCTGAAAAATTTTAAACAAAATGTAGGGTGAGCAAAAATGCCCAGTAAGGGGTTTAAAAACCATTTTTAGGAAAAATCCTTTCATACATAAATCCTTCGAAAAGAATACAAATACTTTTCTAAAACATTATCATTTATTAAAAACATGAAATCCAACTTTCTTTGAAAACCACTTGCACAAAGAGGCACGTACTTGCAATAAGCCTTAATGTAAACATGGTCAGAGTGCGCAAAATAAACAGAGAAGCAATACATAAAGTTAAAACAAGGTTACTTCAATTACAAGGGAATTACTATGGCTAGGTAGGAAAACATGCATATCATGGTTCGTGAGAAGAATGCAGTTCATTTAACAGTTCACCATAAGAAAACAGTTCTTGTCACGTTAAGTATGGTTACATGATCAAGGGAGCATTTCAAGGAAGACATTTTAGAAAGTGATAAAACATTACATTAAACAAGACAAGGACACGTAAAGTTCTTATGATACCAAACATATGTTTTTCAGTTCTTATCACATGTTTCCTTTCTCATAGTCTAAGGGAATTTACCCAGTTAGGGATGTCCTGTTAGTTGAACCATCCCCTGGTTCACCATTAATCATCATATGTGGAGGGAAAGTATAATGCCGGACCTTGTCAAGACCTTGCGTCAAGACCATAAAAACATAACTTAATACGGGTCAAGGCTAACCGCCAATCCCGTTTCCATAGCAGCACAAGCCGAGGCTATCCGCCAAGACTGTAGCCCATAACGTCTCATGAGACTCATCCTTTACCCAATGCATTGGAGCGCTGTATAATTTCGGGCGCACCCGTCCATAACATGTAAGTCCAATACTTCCCTCTCATATTTATACATGGTCATACATTCATTAGGTTTCATTCATATATTCATAGTCAAAGTCTCTCATACATATTCACCATTTGAAGTAGATCATGTCATGAGCATAGATAAAGAATTAGAACTGGAAACAACAAGCTTATTACACAAGAAATAATAACTTAAACACTCAATGTATTGGTTTGTCATGTAGAATTACATTATTACTAAGGGCCACTTCCAGGCTTAAGGATATCTGTAAAACATCTCCTTTTGGAACCATAGTGTGCTAGAAAAATTAAAAACAAGGCAAGTGTCATTTCTTGTAACTATTCGGAGTTCTAGAAATGGATAAGAATTAAAACAATCACCAAACAATGTTAACTTTCGTTTGCCAAAAATACTGTCAATCAGTCCACAGTTATGTATATATGTAACACACGAAGACGTGTATTGTGTCTATGTGTCTCGGTGGTTTAGTTAATTAAATAATACTCAATTGATTCATTACATGATTCACATATTCTTAAGAACATAAATTTTCTAACAAAAGGGGTAGATAGGGTTTTATAAAAGCACACAAGGAAATCAACTTATCACATGTGATGGAATTCAGTTTTATTCATACTTTGGATTCCCACAAATCTTGTCTTAATTTGATGTACACAAAAACAGTTCTGATTTGGAAGAGGTTTCATACAAAAGAAAAACATATATATATATAAGTCGAATTGTAATAAAAACATAACTTAAAATTTGATCTTCCTCGTTTATATTTCAAAACATAAAACATGTATATTTATATATATGAAAAATATAAAATAACATAAAACGAAAAACAAACATGAACCCAAACCGAGTTTCAAAATATCACCCTTACCAGTACGGAGAAGAGGAGAGGAAGACAACGAAGCCCGCGGAATCAGGTGCATAGCCTCAGGACGTATGTATACATTACACACATAGTGCGTACATGCAAATGGGTTTGTGTTTATATAAACATGTCTATATTTTTGTATATTTCGAAGTAAAAGAAAACACAAAAGCACACTTGACCCCTTTCAAGTATTTGACACATTAAAACATGAGTTTAGAACTAATAATCATATTTAGGGAGCCCAAAAACAAAGGATTGAAAGTTAAATCCAAATATATATATATATGTTTACATATATAAGCGTATAAAAAAAAGAAACACAAAACTCAACTATCCCTTACCAGCTCGACGAGAAGGAGGAGGAGCAAGGTGCAACTGCAGGATCCCGAAAGTATGCACATGGAATACATATATATACATATATAACCAGTATAAAAGTATATATATAACTCTAAACAACCCGGTACTTACACAGACTACACAGACTGAAAAAAAACAAAAGACCCTTACCTCGGCTTGGAGGACGGAAACAGGAGATGACTCGGGGCGATGCTAGATCGGTGGTCGGCCAACAAGAGAGCTCGGTTCAAGCTCTTCTCAACCGGTGCAGAAACAACCCTTGCCTGCGGTGTGGTCCGATACTTAAGAGGAGACGACGGAAAACCAGGGACGAGAGCAGTACAAACCGTGTGGAAAAAGTAAGGATGCCGCCGGGTCCACCCGCTGGACTAAGGATAGAAGGGTTGCAGAAAAAACGCAGCAACTTGCTGCTGGTTCGGCGCGAGGGAGATGAGCGCGACGTGGAGAAGAAAAAACGCGAAACGCGACATGGAGGAAAAAGAAAAACGACGGCCGAGATCAGATGCGGTGTGATCGACGGCCCAGGATGTAGCGCGATAAAAGAAGCGGACGGCCGTGATCCAGGGGAGAAAGGATCGGACGGCTGGAAACCCGCCGTAGTATAAACACGGTTTTTATCATACAGGTTTTTCTAAAAAAAAGAATCTCTTTATTAATAAAGTTATTATTAATTTATTAAACTCAATTATTCATTATTTTAATAATAATTCTATTGTCAAATAATTTAATCAAGCCTAATTTATATTATTATTATTAAACCATTCTTATTTAAAATATATTATTGGTTAAAAATATATATATATATATATTGATTTAATCAAAACGTTTTATTATATGTATATATATATATTTTGCAACATCAAAAATTAATATTAGATTGACATTATTATTAATCCTTAATTATTAATTACATACTATTTCATTAAAACACGACACAAGTATATATATTTTAATTCCCCTTGCTAGTTAACTATCCTATTTTTCTTAATTTGAAGGTAACATTTAGTGCAACTATATTTTCTCACACATACAAGTGTGTGTTGGTGAAAATATTAACACCACAAAACACACAAGTGAAAGAAACCATAATTTGACGTAGTTTCTAAAATAATTAATAAAAGGTTTAATCATACGAGAAATAAGGTATCTATTTTGATGCAAACTCATAAATGAAATTCAACAGGTTTGATATAACTAGAAAAACAATTGTTTAATTATTTAATTAAAAAGTATAGTGGAAGAGGACAATAATATTAATTCTTTCCTTTTAAAACATAAAATACAAATCTTATTTTTTTGAAAACAAAGGATAATTAACATTGAGGTCATTTAAAACATTAAAGAAAACTACACATGTATCATTCGAATCATTTTATTTCCAACGGTCAAAACGATCATTGGATTCTTTGGGAACCAACGGTCGGATTTATGGTCCTTTGGGGTCCAACGGTTAGATTTATGACCGTTTGTGGTCCAACGGTCATCTTTGGTGCTTATAAAAGAATTAGGTCTCGGGTGACCCTTACCCCAAGTGGCTGAAGGAGAAACAAGGATGGTTCGTATGATCCCCTTGGTGTTGAGCACGGTCGCGGTGGCGTCAGCCATTCTTACGTTCCTTATGATGGATGCTCGAAATCCTTACCGCATACTCGGGCTCCTAGTGGTTCTAAGCAGTCTTCCCATCGTTGTAATCGGATTCTTGGTTGGAATCCTTGGTTAGTGATGTTTTGATTGTGGGAAGTTGTAAACGTCATGTTTCTTAATAAAGGAGTGTTCCATTCATGCTTGTTGTTACGTTTTTCGTTTATTTTCCTTTTCTTTTTAAAGCAAGATGGTCCAACTAAAAGGGGAAACATATCATTACACAAAACATGAATTCTCGGGTTGTTACAGGATCCCTTCGAGAAGATGAATGGTTTGAATTAGAAATAGGTATATGCGCTTGTTTAAGCATAACTGTAGCAGTTTCCGCTTCATCCATTCTCCTTCCTAGAGTTGATGGAATTACACGAGATTTAGCCTTAGCCTGTATAAGGGAATCTTCAATCTACTGAGCGATTGAAGTAAGATCTCGAAACCCTCATGTGTATTTCACCGAGATCAATGGCGTGCGTAATTCGTCACGCAAATTTGCCACACATATTGGTAACAGATCCTCCGGAGGAAGTGCTAAACTCAGGGAATATGTTAATCCCTTCCAGCGAGCAATGAAATCAGACACTCTTTCATTATCCCTTTTCTTTCAGTTTGTAAGATCAAAAACTGTCATTTTTGGCAAAGTTGAGGTGAACTGAAGAAGGAATTTTTGTCATAGATCCTCCCATCTGAGGATTGACCGGGATTGACAGCTTGTATACCAGATAAAAGCAGGTCCTTACAAGGTTTGCACGAAGCATCTGAGTTTCACTGCTTCTTGCTGCTTTGGAGTTCCCATCATAGGATCACAACAAGACACGTAATGTGTCAAATGTTGTTCAAGGTCGCTTGATCCATTTAATGTAGGGAAAACAGGGTTTCTAAAACTAGATGGAGGAGAAATTGAATCTACCCATTCAGGGTAAACTTTATTTTCTGGTTGAACATGCGCATTTTTTCCTTCCATAGTCTCTAACCGATCTGTTAATGACTCAATAGTAGTTATCAAGTATGAGAAACATCCGTTTGAACTTGGTCTTGGGTAGGTTCAATGAATGGATCTTGGACAGATGTGGTGGTTGGTGCTGCAACTGATGGTAGCACTGCCAACCGTTGTTGCACTTGAACCATAATATTAGACCTCTGAGGGTGTACTGATAATGGAGGATATTCCTGATCCATCTCAGTAACTGCATCAAATTCCTTCGGTTGTTGGAATCCAACATTCTTAGAAAGAAGACTACTCTGAAGTAGTTCTGCATTCAACCTTCTTAATTCTTTCATTTCTTCCTCTTATTGTGCAAACCTTTGCTCTAATGAGAGCGATTGACCTTATCCAGAGGAATGATATGTAACCTGATTCATTCCACTCCCTTTGTTGGATACTTATTGGATAGAGGGAAGTGGATTACCTAGGTTCTGTGTAATCCTTTGAATTCGTGTATGCACACCTTCTTCATTTGTATCAGTGCGTACATTTTCTTGAGCAGGACGCTCTTCATCTTAGTCCCCTGAGTGAACCTCCTCTGGTGGATTAGCAACAACGACATTGATTACATTGATTGATGCATAATGCATCACTTCCCTTCTATTAACATTTCTGTGATATTGCCATCTTTCATGTCTTTGATGAGACATTTCCTTTTGTTGATACAATCCATTAGGAACTTCTTGATGAGCTATAACTTGGAGGTAATCTACTGATAATATGGCTCTTCGTTCCTCTTGTGGTTTCTCCCCCAATCGAGAAAGGACCGACATTCTCTGAGGAGGGGATTGATGATCTAAAAGAGTCCCCAGTCTCGTGAACTGGGGATGTTCCTGCTGTTTCCGCTCAACTCCTCGAATCCTATTTGATGAATCTAAGGGTTGGGTTAAAGAAGTCCCCAGTCTGACAAGATGGGGTGGATCTTAACATGATATGTCTGAGACCTTCTTTAAAAGCTCTCTTGATCTTGCGAACCTTAGTTCGGAAATTAGCTGGATGCATTATCCTGTATAAACTTTTATCATCTTGTTCAACAGACCGTTGGATGATTTCCAAAAATTCTGTCATTTGATGATGTGTTTGCTCCATACGAGAGGCCTGTGCAATATTCTCGCCTGCTTGATGTTGGATAAATTCAACAACATGTTCCCTATGTGCTTGATTTTGAGAGGAACTAGTTGAAGTCTGTTCTTGAGCAAGGTTTTGATTACAAACAAATCCCATTGACTGTGGCAAGCCATGGGCAATAACATTGAATGAGACCATTTTCAGCGGGATTTGATGACTGGAAAGCACTGTGAAATGTAGTGCTCCGTGAACACCCCATCCTCTGATATGAACACCAGATGGGGCATTGGCAATTAACTGACTCAATTTTCTTAGTGCACCAAGGCATGAACGTTGAAGGGTTCTCTGCTGATTTTTAGCATTCGGATAATGAGAGACTAATAGAGATTCCAAATCAATCTGACGTTGTAGCCCTTCTGTTATCATAAGATGATTTTCATATTCATCATAAGATAATATCTTCTTCTTCAATTGACATAGAGTTTTCCATATGTTGAGACGAATATCATGGATTCCATCATCCGTCAAAATCTTGGGAATGTCATACTGGGAGTCAGCCAAAGGCCAAAACATGAATGGTACCTCACCTTTCGCCAATTGTTTTCTCATGATCAGCATTTCCTCTTCATCATTAAATGAAGATTATTCTACCTGTTTTGACTAGAGTTGGTGTTTCCTTGTTGCTTCATCAGATTCAACAAGATTGGTAGAGAGATCATTGATCAAACTAGAAGATGCATGACTAGGGGTGGTTCGGAGAATGACCTACACCTTGGGTTATCTTCTGATTGAGAAAGTATTTCACTTGCTAGCGATAAAGCATCAGACATGACTGGTTTCTCATTTGCAAGTGCCTCAAGATAAGAGGGCTTTCTCAGCACTACATTGTCCACTGGAGTATTTTCCAGGCAATATGAATCACTACTGCAGATAGGACTTTCGCAGTGAAATTCATCATCATGAGGAGGACCACCATAATGGGTTATAGTAAAAGATGAGATCTCTTACTCCTTCGTCTTCTTACCACACAGAGGGTTCCTGTGGATCTCATCTGAAGACAAAACATCAAGATTGACCGAATTTTCATAAAGATAGCCTTCATGAGAAAGTGTCTGTTGAAGACCGTTAGAATTAATGTTCCCATTATTGGGAACTGAGTGAGTAGAATCTTGAATTCCAACATATAAATGTCTGAGGGCTTCAAGAACTCCAGCATCGAGCAAGGCCTTGTTACAGATTGGCCTTTGATCTCCTAACTGTGCTGGGTGGATCTTTTTCTTAGATTCCTTCTTACTCGCTTTGGAAACCACTTGTTGACCAATGTGGTTGCTCTGAGTAGGTGTATGTGCCTGATCAGGAAATATGGTCAGGTTAGGCTGACAATATTCACTCAAATTAGGTGTATGTGCCGAACTTGGTTGTCCGTATGATATAGGGCAATATTCCCTATAACCCTCTTGGACTAGAACAGATGTGTGTGTCTATTTCGGAGTGAATCGTTGATGTGTCACTCCACTCCTAGGGATAGATTTATGTGTGTTTCCCTGAGATGATGCTGAAGCTGTTATGATATCCCAGAAAGCATCCAGAATATGAGAAGGAATTTTCTTCTGCTCTTTCACCATTGAAAAAATATGCTTGGTGTCTTCAGCTACCGGAACGGGGATATACGTCCATTCCAGGATAGGAGTAGGTGTATGTGCCTGCTCCTGTCCCCCTTTTCCTGTCAGTGAATCCTGACAGTACTCATGTGTGGGGGCAGAGAGTTGAGTGTGCCTCTTATTTGTCGTCGGAGCTTTCCGACTGACTTCTCCATGCGCTACCAAGCGAGACTGTTGGTAGGATTGATTAGCATGAGCAGGTGTATGTGCCTGCTGATTACACTTCGCCAAACACGGTTGATGAGAACCATCATATGTAGTCAGATGGGCCTGCTGACTAACTGATGATGTATAAGCAGCTTTATGTTCATGCCTACAGTACTCCACCGAAATTTCCTGGCGGGATTGGCGTGATGCTGTCAGATGAGTCTGCTAGACAGCGGAATTAAAACGGGCATGTGTGTGTGTCTGGTCATTGTTCGCCACTAAGTTAGGTTGGTGGACTTCTCTGGAGATGGCAGGGATGAAAACATGCCCATTGTTAACCGGATTCCACCTCTGGCAGTTCGTCTTGCCTGCTCGGGTTCGAAGAACCTGAGCCGAACGCCTAGAGTCGGTACCCTCATCATGTTGAGGGAGCACAGTCGCACGAGTCTGGCAGCGATTGTTGATGGGATCCCTCGGGAAGGACTCCCGACTTTTTGAATTAAGTTCCTGAGGGACCTGCTCATTCACTTCATCAGAGTAAGGGAGTGAATAAAAATTGCGCTCCGGGGATAACGACCAGAAATGGATGGAGACGGTTGTCAGCACCGCCTGCCTCTTGATCACTGGTCATTGTTGTCTGGATGACCTGTGTGAGTTGTTCACTTGGAGGTCCTGTTGGGAAGCCTCCAGAGTTGGGATGGTACCGTGTTGATGGTACTCCTTAACCAGCGCATTTGATACCCAGCATTGAAGATACTGAGTAGGTGATGTTATCCTCAGAGCGGATGACGATCCAGTAGGAATAACAGCATTGGTATTTTCAGCAGCATTATTCATAGGTGTGAATTTGAGAGCATCCATTATGGAAATACAGAAGATCTTGGAAAAGAGTGCCTCTTTGATATAAGAGACGTAATCAAGATAAATTCATCCACTTCATCCTTCGGATGGGCACACATGTCAATGATTGTTTTTGTTAGCCCTCTTACAGACTTTTAAATAGGGGATTTAACAAATAGGTAAAACATCACTTTAACATGGATAAGGATTCACGTCAGGTTCACCATTTTTTGTTTCCCCCGGAATTCGGGGATGACCACCTAGATGGGAGATTCAAACGTTCTGATCGATTTCTATCAGGTTTGTTCGTAGAACCGGAAACATCCAATGATTCCACATCCATTTGGGCCTACTTTCCAAAGGAAGGTGATCATTAGTTTGTGGAATAATGAGGCTTAGGAATTTGCATTAGTCGAGAGGATTGGTGGTTGGACTTATCACACCTTTTTGAGGGGAATTATTGTCTACTCTGGGACTCTCTTTATAGATTTACGTTATGTTCGTGAATCATTATTACATTACCAAGTATAAAATGAGCTTTCCTTTAGTTTTAACAATCAATGATTAAATATGTCAGAAATTTATATAATATTTTATATGTATTTGAGGTTCTTCATCAATAGAAAATCATTTGTATGTATTTCGATATTCTTGGTCAATGGTATCCTTCAAAACATTTATATAAAAGTGTCATGGTCAATATGATGACCAGGATGGTTTTAAAGCCACTCTAGGGAGCACCTGAAGTTTATCGTCATTCAGAAGGACATGGATTATTTCATAGATGGGATCGAACCCGCAGATGTGCTACCTACGTATCCTTTGTTTTGGAAAATGAATCAGAACCCATGTAGTTCGAGCGAGGGAGTATGATGTTTATGATTGATGGCTCAATGAAGGGTGTCATAATTACTTTTACCCTCTAAGATCACGTGAGTCATGCTCGGTGTGAGAAACAAGAGGTATTTGTAATAAAATAGACAATTGGGCCATGAAATATGTAATCATAAGAAATGGTTTGGGGATTATGTATGTATGACTGCTCAGATAAATGAAGGTTAGGATTTACTTTAGGGAGAAAATCCAAAAACATGGTCCATAAAGGTATATGTGCTTCATGGAGATTTGAATACTCTAACTTGGGACTTATAACTGAATGGAAACCCAAATTAGGAGAGGATTGATAATTGGGTTTTACTCCTGAGAAGAAATCCCATATCAAACGTAATTTAGGACTAGTTAAAGATAATTTAAGGGACTTGGGGATTACTCCTGAAAAGGAAGCCCAAATTTATGACTGGGGCTTATTCATAACAAGGAAGCCCAGGTTAAGGGACTTGGGACTTACTCCTTAAAAGGAGGCCCAAAATTATGATTGGGACTTATTCCTGACAAGGAAGCCCAGGTTAAAGGATTATGATTGGGACATACTCCTCAAAAGGAGACCCAAGATTATGACTGGGACTTATTCCTGACAAGGAAGCCCAGGTTAAAGGATTATGATTAGGACATACTCTTGAAAAGGAGGTCCAAGTTAAAGGATTATAACTGGGGATTATTCCTGAAAAGGAGACCCTAGTTAAGGATTAAGATTTGGGGCTTACTCCTGAGTAAGATGCCCAGGTTAAAGGACTTATAACTGGGGATTATTCCTGAAAAGGAGACCCAAGTTACGGATTCTCTTATCTTAAATGATGAGGTTGAATGAATGAACTATCGATCTTTTAGTGACATAAATATGTATAAATCACTATGTTTTGAGAGATATTCCACAGAATTCCTTTCAGATAAGGAAGTCAAATCAAGAAATCATGCCATAAATGGCTTTGAATAGTGTCTCGAAGACTGAATCATGAATATGAAAGGTGAAATGCCTTAAGAGGGGTAAAATGGGAAAGATGGGCACCCAAAAAAGGTAGGCGCGCGCAAGTCTTGAAAGGCGTGCAAGTCTTGCGTGGGCGTGCAAGTATTGGACGTGCAGGTATACCTGCGCGACATGTGGGGTACTTGCATGATTTTCAACCAGCATTGAAATACTTGAGCGACTCTTTTTTAAAGACTTTAGAATCCTCTTGAGGTTCCTCCAGTAAAGGGACTTGCAAGTTCTATCGATGGAGTAAGGTGGTGCGCATGTGTTGCCACTTCCCTTAAGGGATGGCCACTCATGCGCGCAAATGGTGATGAGTTTCAACACTTAGGCCTTCCTCCCTCTCTTTAGATCTTCCGTTATAGGTACGAAATTACCATAGAAGTGTTCCGGAAGCTTTGAGAAGAGACATGGGTGTCAGGAGCTTAAATCCGAGTTTCTGTAAAAAAAATCCTCCCTGAATGGGAGGCCCATCGGGTCTATTTATAAGCAGGAGAAGACCCCGGGCGGTTACCGGGAGGTTATCAATTAGGTTGCGCAAGTTACTTGCATGACCATAAGGCGTCGTGCAAGTATACTTGCATGACCAATAGGTGGTGTGCAAGTGTACTTGTGAAACCATGAGGGATCTTGTGCGACCTATGGGCAATGTTCTCATTGTTCATCCCTTTGTCGATTTTTTTATGTTTCTTAAAAGGATGAATCACTTTGGACTAGGGTATTTCTCTTTTTCAGTCGTTAGACACTGTGACGGAAAGGAGCATCAACAGAGATATATAAATTATAATTACATTATAATATATATGTTATATAGGTGACATATGTTTATTAATTTCATTCTTTATACATTCCATGTATTGCATGAACGAGTCACATCACTTGAGGGGGCAGTAGTCCACACTTCCTCATATTAAATTATAGCAGTTGCACAACATGCAAAGAATAAAGGTATGTTTTAAATATATAATAATGAAGCATATAAACATAAATACCATATATATCATATATAAAATATAGTGACATCATAATGGGCACCTTTAAAGGTGTTAAAAGAATATTGAACAATCATTGTTTCGTGAGGCAGAAAATCGCCATCCACAGAAGCAGTATGTTAAATAACCATTAGACGATGGTGTGTGTAAGTGTAGATCGAATCCATCACATAAAAACATCCTATTATATTAAATATAATTGTGTTGTTACAAAATAAAGGAATAAAAATAGTTTAGAGGATTGTAGAAGAAAAATAAAACAAAAGAACACAAGAGAAGACATTACCTTTAAATCGGGTAACTCTTTTTCATTTGTGCTCAAAGGCATCCTTGTAAATAATTATTCCCAAAGGTGATGATTCAATGATTAATATATTGATTTATAGAGATTAAATGGGTGGGGGTTGGTCAAGACAAAGGCTTGAGAGGTGTGGGTAAGGTGGTAGAGGTGGGTACCTTTTATAAGAGGAGAGGAGGGGCACTCTTGGATAATTATAAAAGGTTACTTTATTTTAAAATGAGTTTCAGATTTTACAGGTCCCACATTGATATATTTCTAGGATAAGGTGATAAGAATTATAAATCCACCCATACAATAGGTTTTTTACATGTGTAGGTCTTAGATTTTACATTATCTTTTCGTTTTATTTAAATCGTTAAATAATGACGTAATTGTTGCATCATCATGATGTCATAAATAATTTAATTTATTTAATGTCTAAAAATTATAAACAAAATATCATGATTTCGGAAATATTTTTATATTAATAATTAATATTTATAGTTATAAATTTTACTTGTATAACCCCATATAAAAATTGTTTTAGTAAAACAACTCATGTTTGTGACATTTTTAATTTATCTTTAAATAAAAAGTTATTAATGTCATTTTCCAACCAAAGTGGCTCCATGGGATCCCCAAGATGTCCCATGGATTTTCATGGTCGGCCACGAATCATCCAATAAGGTTAGTACATGTGTCATGGTCATTTCATATTATTGAAATATTATTTTACCTTAAATTACACTAATTACCTTTAATCACGATTAATAAAACTTAAAAGTTACTATTCAAAAAAAATATTTTAATCTCATTGAACCACATTTTACTTCTTAATGACAACCATGTATGTCAGATATTTGAAAATAAAATCACAGAAGTGGTAATGTTTCATTTAAATGAAAAATCAGTTTCTTTAACTACCACTTAGTGGTTTCCCTATTAATAAAAAATTGATGTTATTCAGAATAATACCAAATAATCACCCTAAGCTATATTTGATATTTCAAATCCAAAAATGATGTCTATTTTTCAAAATTCAAAACATAGAAGCTTTATTAATTAATTTAATAATTAATTCTCCCTGTCAAGACAAATAGCGTGTTTTTAAGAAATAATATCTATTAAAAGATTAACAGTAGTTTAAGTCAAATTGAAAAATGAAATTAATTCCAATGACCACTATTGGATTAAATGGTAAAAATATATTCTAAAGACACTTTAACATCAATTAAAAATATAATCTATCCATATTAATAAATCAGATTAAAAGAAGGTTTTGAATTAAAATGCAACATTTTCAATAAAAATGATCTTTATCTGAAAAATAACGAAAATTTACTCAAAGAAAACATTGATGTCCAGATTCTAAAGAAAGATTTTATTTTGTCAAGTACAACATATATAATTTTCAAATGTATATTTAAAAAGGGTTCTCAATCAAAAGGCAGTTAATCGATATTTTAATAAATATTAGAAGATTTATGCTTAAAATTGGATTCATTTGCATTTTACGCCTCTAACATTTATTGGATAAAAGTAAAAATATTTTACAAAAATATATAATCTTTTTGTAGTTAGTTCCATTAATTCCTGCCATTATAATGGATAGTAGTTAACTACTATTTAAAATAATATTATTTTATTATTAGAGAGCAACGTAAGACTTCAAAGGAACTTGTTGTCACGTATTGGGTACGCCATCAAGTATAGAATTCCCTTTAAAGTAATATTAATATTTTATTCACAAATATGGATAAATATAAAAATGCCATATTCTTTATTTTCCTGGGGTGTTACATCCTTCCCCCCTTTTGGGAATTGCGTCCTCGCAATTTTAAAATTGGGCTCGGAAACTTCATTGAAAACCCCACATCGGAAAAGGAGTAAATTAAACTATCACTTTAAAAGAAAGATTGGGAAGTAAAAAGGTCATCCAAGTTAACCCATAATAGGATTCCATGTATGAATACATGGGTATGGAAGAAAAAACAAAGGGCCATGTTCTGAGGGAGTGTGATAGAAAACAAGTTTAGAATGAAGTTAACCACCAAAAAATAAAAAAAACATATGGTGGGTTAAACGATATTCGATTCCCCTGTAGTAAAAGTTAATAGAAAAAATTTTTGTTTTAAGTTAAGATTCATTGAAGAATTTATTTTTGATCATAAGGAAACATACTTACTTGAAATTTTGACTTTCAACTTTTACTAGATTTCTTACACAAACTCATACATTCTTTAAAAGACGAGTATTTAGGAAGACTTGTTCGCATTAATATTACTATAATAAACTTCTTGACAATCAACTAATCTGAAAAATAGAACAATATATTTCCCATGTCATTAGACCCTTACCAAAACCAAAATTGTTAGAACAAGATCAGATAATCCCAAAATTGATAACCCTTTATAAAAAGAAAATCTATTCTTAATCTCCATAATTTGAACAACAATACCGAGAGTTCAACGAATACCATTAGATAAAACATTTGTCCATAAAATTCTTCAATGTAAACCAATCTAAGATTGAAACCCAAATATTTGAAGGATTTAGTCACATAGTCTTCCAAGGTACAAATTAACACTAATCTCTCAATAACTTCAGTTTCTCTAAAAGTCTCATATTAAAAAGTAATTAACCTAATCAAATATCTTCCATGATAGGTTAATAATTTCCATAGATAACCCAAAATAAACTTACTCTTAATTCATAAAATCATCTAACTAAAAAGAATAAGTCATACTAACTAGGGACTTCATGTAGTCCAGTGGTAGGCGATAAATACCAGTCACACTTTGGTTGTGGGTTCGATTCCCACAGCTTTGTCTGACTCTATGGGTTGTCCACGTTCTACGTGTTGTCCTTTTTTCAAAAATATATAATTCTTAAAACATTCCCCAACAACGAGATAAAATCTTCAAAAATAACCATGACATAATTTAACCTCAATTTTATCTCATGCCTTTCACTTTCCTTCATAACATATAGTAACCCATAATTACCTCAAAAGTAAAGATCATATAAACCCAAGTGGTTCTTTATAACTATGTCCACAAAAGAACAAATAACTAATCCTTGAATAAAATTTTCATATATCAAACATTAGGGTTACACATACTATAAAAAGTCTTATAATGTAACCCTATCATCAAAAGATACGTAATATTATTAAGAACTTCAGCATAAATCATGAAGCCCTTATATGTTGACTTCTTAATCATTCAACATTATACATGATCCATTAACCATTCATTTCCAACTTATTCTGAAGTAATTATTTCCTACAAACAAAATCATGAATCATATCATAATATTCCAAAGTAGGAAAACAAATGTTAAAAAAATAATCCATACCTTTGATTGGTCATTGTTAGTTTCTTCATCCTAAATCAGAATGGATTTAGGTATGCGTAAACGAATATTTGTACAATCTTGGTGATCCCATTCTCGAAACATCTTTATAGGACATGTGTTTGAATAATGACCATGCACACCACATTTAAAACATTAAATTGATCCCTCAGAAAGAACTTTTTTCCCTTTCCTCGGGACAACTGGTTTCTTCCTTTTTTCATGGTAGGTTCTCGCTTTATGACCATCATTTCCAAATCTATAGAATATTTATTTTCCATTGAAACATTTTCCTAGGTGTTTCTTTCCACATCTTTGAAACATAGGTTTTTGAACACACTTACCTTTATGATTATTACATGTAATTCTGTAGGGATTTGTTTCTCACATATATGATGCCTTATAGAAATCACAAAGGGTTAGGTGGTCAATCATGACTCCAGATAGTTGGTTGAAGATAAATACAAGAGTTCTCATTGCAGCTCCAATATCATTCAGTTACTCGCTAAGAAAACTATCACAGTTTCCTACACATCCATTGTTACTTTTGTGCCTTTTAGATCCAGCCATTTACTAAAACCAAAAAGGTCAATGTGAGTATATCAAAAAAACCATCATGTACTAATGAGGAATATAAACACTAAGATATACTTACTCATTCACTTTATCTAAAACTAGGACTCATTCTGAAATCATAACCATTATGGTAATGTCACTTATGCTTAGAGAATACCCTGACCTCTAAAGTTATCTAATCCTCCCTTTGATAGCAACTATAAGGACCCAACCTTATACATTACTTAATCATGAAATAATTGAATAATTCACTTAAAGGATCTTTTCGAGTTTAGAGTTTTAGCTAATTAGGTCATAACTATTACAACTCATAAAATTACATAGTAGAAACTTCTACTAATTTTCCATAAAATAAAAAAACACTTAAAAAGAAAAATGTCATGTTCCATGTTTTAGATATAATGTCTTTCCATGATCTTATACTGGACCATATTCATCTTTAAGTACTATGGGAAACATTTTAAAAAAAACTTGCGGTGAGAATAAAAAGCTCGGTATGGGATACACAAAGAAGGAAAAATGTAAGTTTTTAAAAACAATAATTAAACCATGATTACTTTATCAAAGTAATACTTTTCACCTTTATGAATTAGTATAAACTCTTAAATGAATAAAAGATCATTACTTACTCTTTATTAAATGAATGATTACCATAAAACCCATACATATAACATATAAAGGTAACATGGTACATAAACATACTTAAATGGAGTAACCATACAGATGACTTCCATACATATAACTTAATGGAATAGCCATAAGGTCGTCATCCATACCCAATGAAATGGAGGTTATAAAGAAACCACCCATCAAATGTCCAAGTACCATTATAAAATCATAAGACATAAAACAAATATAATGGAAAGAAAACATTTCCACACTATGATCACAGTATATCACTTAAATATATTTACTTAAAAAATCCATTATAAAAAAAAATTTCAATAACAAAATACATAAAAGAATATATGTTATTTATTTCATTTTAAAAACATTACGGCTTGTTGAGGAAGACAAAGAACAAATAATACTCGTGGTGGTGGAAAAAGTCGTTGTCACCGCGTACGTTAAAAGAAAAAATCCTTTTTTTGTAAAACAATTTATTGGAAAAGATTCATTTTGTATAAAATTAAAAGTCAAAGGGGTTTATACACCGCATAAAATAAAGACTTGTATTAGAACAAAATATGCCTCAGTTCAAGGAGATTGAGATGATGTCTATTACAAAGACGATATCCTTGGATTAAGGATAAATCAATTACATAATTATGTGTGAAAAAATGAATACACCAAATATATTTGGATATTAAGTTTAAAAAATTCAGAGGTCATTCACATATATTCATAGAACTACATATTCATGGAGTACAAGTTTATCCCAAAGAATCAAAATTGGGGTAAGAAGTTCCCATGAAAAAATTCGACAGCCTAATGGCGTAACTTCAAAATTCAGAAAATGAGATGATGAAAGATTAAAATGGTATCTCATCACTTGGACATAAAATTTATTTCAATATGGATATATAAGAACATATCTCATCATATTAAGATTAAAAGATCTAAAAAGAAGTCTTTTAAAATGATGAGGGTGAAAGGTTCACTTACCTACTTGGGTATCTTTCAAAACATACACCCCATGAAAGAAGGACAATACAAAATTGATGTAAATAATCATAAATGAAAGTATATTACACAAATAGTATAATAATGGTCAGTAAATATACCACTAAAAGTAAGTGATGGAAAATGTTGCATAAATATCACGGGAATAATAGTAGGATGAAAAATCCCTTACAAAAACTCGGTATCCTAACATCGCCACATAAAACATCCAAAAATGGATTGATGAGATCAAATAGGGTCTCTTGTCATATTAAAATAAAATTTAAATCAAGATTAATATAAAATAATATCCCCCAACATAAAAAAGATGAGCTTAAAATAATTGACATAAAGGAGAGTACTTAAAAACAAAGAGAGAGGTTGGATCTCTTACGAAAATTCAGCAGCCTAACGATGCCAATCAAAACTACTAAAATGGATTGATGATAAAAAACAGGTTCTATCATCATATGAAAATATAAAATTAAAGTAATAGTAATATAAAATAACATCCCAATCAAAAGAAATATGAGCTTAAAAGTAATGACATAAAATAGTGTACTTTAAAAGAAAGAGAGGGGTATGATCCCTTACCTCTGGTCTGACTTGTCTTGATCGTTACATTATATTCTTGAATAATAAACATTGGTCAATTTATAAATTCATAAGGACATTATATAATTATTATTATTCATTTCATACCAAATATTATAATGTTACAATAATTTTTTAATAATGTTAGTTCATATCAGACGTTTTTTCGGATGTTTGGTACATGAGTAAAAAATAAACTTGTTTGAAAATGATTACCCATATAGTTATAATTAAATCATTTCCAGAATATTATTAATGATTAAAATATCATATATATCCATTAAATATTTATTTTATACTATTCCATAACATTTGGAGATAAAAAATTGAAAGCACCGTTCATTGAGACGGTAGGCCGTACATACGCATGAACGCTACTTTCATTTTTTTTCCTATTAATGGAATTAAAAATAAATGAGATAAATATATATAATAATTCAAGTACAATATAAATTTTATATAGGTCACATATGTTCATTAATTTCATTCTTTTTACATTTCATGTATTGCATGAACGAGTCACATCACTTGAGGGGGCGGTAGTCCACACTTCCCCATATGAAATTATCGCATTTGCACAACATGAAAGGAATAAAGGTATGTTTTAAATATAAAATACAGAATCATATAGTAAACATAAATACCATATATATCATATATAAAATACATTGACATCATAATGGCCACCTTTAAATGTGTGAAAATAATATTTAACAATCATCATTTCGTGAAGCCGAAAATCGCCATCCACAGAAACAATATTTTCTTTAACCATTAGACAAAGGTGTGTGTAATTGTAGCTATAATACTTCACATAAAAACATACTAGTATATTTTAGATACTGGTTTTATCACAAAATAAAGGAATAAAAATAGTTTATAGGGTTGGATAATCAAAATAAAACAAAAGAACACAAGGGAAGACATTACCTTTAAATCAGGTAACTCTTTTTGATTTGAGCTCAAAGGATTCCTTGGAAAGGATTCTGCCCAAATGTGATGCTTCAATAATGAAGAGAGGGATGTGAATAGATGAAATGGTCAGGGTTTGGCCTATCCAAAGGATTGAGAGATGTGGGTATGGTGGTAGAGGTGGGGCCCTTTTATAAAAGGAGTGGAGGGGCACTCCTGGAAAGTTATAAAAGGTTACTTTATTTTCAAATGGGGTTCGGATTTAAAGGTGCCAAATTGATGTATTTTGTGTATAAGGTGATAATAGATCGAAATACACCCATCCAGTTAATTTTTGACATGGTTAGGTCTTATATTGTACATTATTCTTCATTTTATTTAAATCGATAAATAATGAGGTAATCACTACATCATCATGATGTCAAAAATAATTTAATATATTTAATGTCTAAAATTTATAAAAACTATCATGATTTAGGAAATATTTTTATATTTCTAATGAATATTTATAGTCAAAAATATGACTTGTATAACCCCATTTAAAAATTGTTTTATTAAAACAACTCATGTTTGTGAAATTTTTATTTTAACTTTAAATAAGAAGTTATTAATGTCATTTTCCTACCAATGTGGCTCCATTGGGTCCCCAAGTTGACCCATGGATTTTATGGGTCTTCCAGGACTCATCCAATAAGGGTAGGACATGTGTCAAGGCCATTTCATAATATTAAAGCATTATTTTTACATTAAATTACACTAATTACCATTAATCGTGATTAATAAAACATAAAAGTTACTATTCACCAAAAATTATTTTAATCTCATTGAACCAAATTTTACTTCTTAATGACAACCATGTATGTATGATTTTTGAAAAACAAATCACAGAACTTGTAATGTTTCATTTAAATGAAAAATCAGTTTCTTTAACTACCACTTAGTGGTTTCACTATTTATCTAAAATTGATGTTTTTCAAATAATAAGAGAAATTCCTCCTAAGATATATTTGATATTCTGAATTCAAAAATGATGTCTATTTTAAAAAATTCAAAACATATAAGTTTCATTAATTAATTTAATAATTAATTCTCGTTGTCAACACAAATAGCGTGTTTTTAAGAAACAGTATCTATTAAAAGATTAACACTAGTTTAAGTCCAATTTCAATTTGAAATTAATTCCAATGACCACCATTGGATTAAATGGTAAAAATATATTCTAAATAAACTTTAATAGCAATTAAAAATAATATCTATCCATATAAATAAATCAGATTAAAAAAAGGATTTGAATTAAAATGTAACAATTTTACTAAAAATGATCTTTATCGGAAAAATAACAAAAATTTACACAAAGTAAATTTTGATGTACAGATTCTAATGAAGGATTTTATTTTGTCAAATACATCATATAAAATTGTCAAAATTATATTTAAAAAGGGTTCTCCATCAAAATCCGGTTAATCGACCTTTTAAAGAATATTAGAAGATTTATGCTTAAAATTGGATTCATTTGCATTTTACGCCTCTAAAATTTATTGGATAAAAGTAAAAATATTTGACAAACATATATTTTCATTTTGTAGTTTGTTCCGTTCTTTCCTGCCACTACAATGGCTAGGTGTTAATTACCAATTAAAATAATATTATTTTATTATTAGAGTGCAATGTAAGATTTCAAAGGAACTCGTTGTCGGGTATTGGGTATGCCATGGAGCATAGAGTTCCCTTTAAAGTAATATTAATATTTTATTCACAAATATGGGTAAATATAAAAATTTCATATTCATTATTTACCTGGTGTGTTAAAATATCTATATTCCAAATGGCCTTAGTTGCACCTCTAAACACACTAGAGGATACATAGTATAATATATTTTCTAAATTGAATTTGTTTATGTGTATACCCATTATAAATAATTATAATCACAAATAGAAAAATAATGTAACAATATATTACAATAATATGTTGAAAAAATAATCATACCCTATTTAAAGAATGAATTCAAAAAAGTATAATTTAGAAGTAAAACATGAATATAGGATAGTAAGTTTACATCATGAAAATCACATAGATTCTATACTATGTTGTTAAAGCCCATAGTGTTTCAGTTTATAATTTAGTAGTAGTATGATGTATACATTTCAAAATTACTGATATAAAGATAGTTGGATGATGTTGATATATCGTCTAGATTGATTCATGGATTATATGAAAATGATGTTTTGTGTATATTGAGTATGAATATAGGATTATTGAGAGAGTATTGATTCATATATCATTGATATTTTGAGGTTATTAGAGTATAATTGGAGTATTTATGAAACCTTTTTAGATTAGATTTTTTTGGTGTTGGAAGATAGTAACTAGGTGCTTCATACCCTTCCCATGAAGAGTTATATCATTTGGGATTTTAGGATCCATTTAAGGACAATTATATGATAATATATTGCCATATTAAATGATTTTTATTCTATAGTGAGTGAATTAAATTGGTCCTTTGATCAATATATTTAAATATTGGTAACCCCATTTCAACATAAAATATATCTCAACATGAAAATTAGAGTAGATAATTGTTATATTTTTCTACCCAAAACCAAGAAATAATTATAGGTGAGTAGTTAATATTATTCCTAAAGAATATATATATTTAGTGGTTCTCTGTTTCCTAGAAAATATAACATTTAGATAACCTTGGTTATTTACAAATCCTCATCATTTCATTTTCCGTAGATTGGGATCTCTTAGACCAATATTAAAGAAACTATCACATGATTTTTATTTGGTGGATGAGGTCACTATATTTAATATTGATTGAGAATTCTGATTATTTAGTAAGGAAATCAAATTCCACTTTAGGTTCCTTTATTGAGGAATTTTTTGTTGTGGTATCATTAAAAGGATGTTATTGTTTGGGATCGGTAGAGCGCATATAGGGTTCACACAGGAGAACCCTGAGATGCCCCCATCCTTAGATATCATATTATGGTTATAGAGGTTATCCTAATTAGAGTAAAAGACACAGTGAATTAGGTTATTTTAATATCAATTCACTAGTTTTGACATCGTTAAGATATTGAATCATCATTCAAAGTAGCTTTTCTTGATTTAAACATGGGTGTAAAGAATTTTGGATTTATAAGTTTTACACACTTCCATATAAAATAACATAGTCAATCACATTAGACATGAGGTTGACATACATACTATTAATTTAGTGGTGAATATTACATTTTGAAGTCTTGAAAATAAGTATGAAGAATGTAGTGGTTACGTGATAGTGTGGTGGAAGCATAGATCTTGTGGGGAGAACATGTTATTATAGATATAACTACATGAAATATTCCTCACCATTGAATGGATGTATTTAGTGTATGATTTAAAAGATTTATTACAATTAATTTTTGGAATAATTTATGTTCAATGATAAACATTAGTGTTAACTTATGCGTAAGACCCATGGATGTTTTAATGGTGCATTCTATCCTTATGATGCCCAGTAAACTAGTTTATGTTGATTTTTATAGGATCTATCATCAGTGATTAACAAGGATGTGTAAGTGTATCTTTTAGTTTAATAAAATTAGTTTTCCATTACCCCAAAAAAATGAGATCTATTTTAGAATATATTTACTTTTTTAATATTCTTTTATTTAAATTATAATATATATTATTTCCCCATGGGATATAAAAGTGCTTTATGTACAACGTAATGAATTTCTAAAGTGAGTATTTGATCATCTAAGTATGTAAGATTGGGGTGCAACAGTTTTTTTATAAGGTTTTAGAACTATAGTTTTCAAAAATTTATTTATTTTATTGTCTTTAATCATTTTATTTTTTCTAAATTAATTTGATATTCTAAATATTAATTTTTTTAAATCTAAAAAATGGTGATTTTTTTTCATAAAAATCAATTTTCATCCAAGATATCATCATATGTTGGTGAAAGGCGGGGACATTATCAAGACTACATTGTGATGTTGTAATGAGAATAAAAAAAATATTACATTAAATTTGATTATTTATCCCTCACTGATTATGTGTTTAATGAATATTTAATTTATTAAATTTCTGCATGATTTCATTGTAGTTTTCACTGATTAAATCATTAAGCACTACATATATAATGAGGAGAACATAGTGAATCATTGTGCCATTTTTTGTGTTATTATTCAATAATAGCTAATCTAAAAATATTTAAAGTGTTACTAATGTTATTGTAAGGATCTCTTGCTCAGTAATGTTGTTTTCAAGAATTTAGTGTCATTGGATCATTGATTGATTGATGAATTCATTTAATGGAAAGCCCCCAAGAATACTATAGAAGATAATTGTTTTGCATGGTCTTCATGGTTATTTTAAATGGATTGTTTAAGATATCACTTAGTTTGTGAAACTAAAAAATATAGGGACAAGAAACTATCATGATTTAATGGGCTAACTATTGACACGTATCTTTTGAGTACTCGATTGAAAACATAGTCAATTCTCTAGTTCCTTATTTTCAATAGGAGGGAGTTCAATTTTTAATTTTATATGATTATTTCATTCGATGTTCTTGATGTGTTCTAATATAGTTGAGATGGTTTTTATCATACTGTTTTGTTTTTCATATCCTTTTGAGTGTAACAATTCCGCCCATTATCTATAGTTAGTGGAAGTTGTGTTTAACTTGATGTTGTTGTGTCATTATCTCATTCACATTAGTTTATAGTTTTTTACCAATCATAGGAGGTGTTGTTTTCTATTCGGAAATGTGTGAATTAAACTTATGATTAGAATAATGGGTGAAATTAATGGATTATTTTGACCTTGATATTTTATATACATATGGATGGGGAATTTTTTTGATGATGGATTAATTTGGAAGTTATGTAATGATACCACACATGAATCTTGAGAGTCATATATAGTGATAAATGTTGTCTCCCATTATTTATCTCTTTATAAGAGATGTTAGTGAAGGATCAAGTCTTTTGAGATAAAATTCCATATATATTTGGTGTAGTTGGTGCAGGACTCCATGAAATGGTATTCTGAGGTGGTGGTGATGATAGAACGAGTTTTCCAAAGTGATTCCTCATATGGTTGGACTATAGAAAAAAAAGTGTTATTTTCTGGAAATGTTTTCTGTTTAATTATTTAATAATAGGATGGTACTATGTGAGAGTTTTAGCCATCCATTTTATGTACACCGTGGTGGTAAAATAAATTTGAGCTCTATGATGATGGATTTATTGTCATCTTTAGTAAAATGTAGTAATATATATTTGGTCCAGATGTTTGGTATATCATTAGGACAAGGTCATGCATCATGATCATGATTCTTTTCTTTAGTTTTTATATATTCCTCAGTGGATGTGGGAGGACATCATATGAAAAATTATCACTAATTTATATTTAGCTCAAGGATTTTATGATGATCTACTTGTGGTAGTGGATTTATTGAATAATGCATGTCAATTTATCGAAACCTAATAGCTAATCTAAGTTGATGTTTTCTTTAGGATGTTTTTGTAGGTTGTGGTGAGACTCGATGGAATCCGATGGATGATAATCATTCGTTATGATCCTCAATAACTTAAAGGTAGTGTAGAGGTGTTGAATATTTATTTTTATATATGTAATGAATTATCAATATTTTCACATATTAATACAAATTTTTATAAAGAAAGGACAAATCACACTATGGGATACATGTTTCACTTTTTAAACATGAATATTGATTTTTTTAAAGTGGAACTACACATAGTCATGTTTTTATAACCTGGAATTTTTCACTCCCCCATTTTTATGAACCAATTTGTATGTTTATACATCCAACCACTATATTCGATAATATTATAGGGTAGTTTAAGTTATGCATCAATTCATAGTCCAAAAAACGTATCGAGTGAGAAAGATATGATTCAGTTGATTCCCAATATTATGATTAACATCACTAGATTTTCATAAATCCTATTGTAATCATTATTCGAGAAATATAAATATCATCATTTTGGATCATGTATTTATGATGGTTACACATTGTTATTGGTAGAAATGGACAGGTCATGCGAGTAACCTATCTCATAGATTTTATTGGGACATTCGAGGATTTTTCTTATGTTAGATATGTGGCATATCAAATATAACTTCTTCTATAAGATAATATAAATGTATGATGACTTCATTGTGTCACCGCATCACCATTACCATCATTAATATTCAGAAATCATTTATTAGAAGATACTAATGTTGATTATGGTCATACCATAGATGAGTGGCTTGTAGAGATAACATATTAAAAGGAGAAGTTGTTACACTAGCATGTTAAACATTAAGAACATGTCAATTTGAGACTTGGGTATATATGGGAGAAAATAAATATAAATACATTACATTTCAATATATTACATTGAATTTGATGATTATTCATTAAGAAAATAACAAACCAAGTCTATGACTGTATAGGATTTGTGTCATTAGAAACTAGTAATCATAAACAATTGGTTCATAAGAAATCTATATTGTCTAATGCTTATTCCTTGCTAAGTAAACCCATTTTGACATATCATACTCAAAAACATTCTTCATGGCCTGGGGAAAATAAGTATAACAAAATGTGATCTCAAGTTCTCAGTAAGGACAAAAATGTAGATACGAAGCATATCACAATCACAACACATACGAATATGACATTTTAAAATAATATCTACCATATGGAAGATCATGATTTCATGTCCTGGGATAAATCATAATAGTTCATAAAGAATCAAAGATCATAGTCCAAAAATTCCCAAAATTAGACATGGTATTTGGCAAATACACATTATCAAAGAAAATAATTTCATAATAGTCAAGGATCATTTAAAAAATAGTATATAAGAAAAATTCATTTACTGAACTGAGTTCACTCCTCGTTGAAGCCATGTATTACTGAACAAGTGTTATTTCCCATTCCAAAATTATATTACTAAACGAATAATATTTCATCTTCCAGACATATCTATCTCTTGAGATATAAATCTTTATCCAATGCATTAGAATGAGATATAGATCCTACCTATCAGAGAATAAAATCATTCTTATGTGTGCCACAAAATCATAATTTATTCATCATAGCATATCCCAAATATTTCAAATGTGTTTCTAAGACATCATTCTGTCATAACATAATCGATTTTAAAAATCCTATTTTATAAATAGTTTTAATAATACATATAATAAAAAAAATTGGTATTTTATACTTGGAATAAACCTATATTATGAATTCAATTTTTTTGGAAAGTAGTATTGACAGAAAACATGATATTAATTCTTGAGGGAATATATCATACCATCTTCAAAAACGTTTTCATTTTTCCAAATTCCACAAGTTTTAAGAAATAAAATAATTTCATTTAAAAAATTTAATTTAATCTAAATTGAAAATAAGTTGTTTCGAAAATGTAAAAATTCATTGATGTCATATAAATTAAAATAAAACAATCTTTTCAATATTTTATCAAGTATGTGAGGAAGAAACTCATATTGAAAATGGAAAGAAAATCCATTCATACCATTTATTTAAAATTGAATAATATAGAAAATTGATTTCAAAAATTTTGTAACAATATTTTATGAAATCTGATCTTCTTCTTAGGTATGTTTTCATTTTCCTATTCTTTTTGAGATAAAGGGGTTTTCCTAGAAATTACCTATTTACACATCGTATACATTATAAGTACATGTTGGGTACATGGTTACCATGGGTAGATGTGTGCTAGCCGTGTAACGGCCACACACATGGCCTTGTGTGGTGGCCTAAAGACCACATAATTCGGGGGCTGGTAAGGGAATGTACACACTGTGTACTTCTAAAGTACACAATGTATACATTCTTTTTTTAAATAAAATTTACCGAGGTCCCATGTCATGGACCTGGCCCATATATTCTCATTCTACATAATCTTGGGTTGTTTGTATCACTATGATTCTTCTTCAATGCATTGATCGAGGTTCCGTTTACTGATTCGACCATTGTTGATTGCGTTGATTTCACCATTGTAAGATCTTCCTTCTTCTAGATATTCTTTTCATCTTTTTTCCACTTTCAAGAGTTATACTCTTTTGATAATTATTAGATTTTTTTATATCAATGGTGTTCTTGGGTGATTAAATGATTTAGGTTAATGTCTATATAACCTAATACAATGAGGTACGTTTCTTGTGAATTTCGGTAGATAGTATATTAATATCATGTACAAAAGTTCCCAATGCCCTTGAAGGGGTATTGCATGGTTAAATTTTTATCCATGTTATTTGCCTTCTATGCCTTGTGTGATATAGTAGATGGTTGTTGATTAAAAATAGGGTTATTTACCTTATAATGGATGTGTTTCCTAGGATTTTTTTCATTCGACCGTTAGGTTTAGCTTTGCATGATAGGTGAATGTTTTTTTCTTCCATGCCTATTGTTATAAGATTGAGGGTTATTATCTGACATGTTGTTCTGTTTTATACTATTTATCCAAGTAATTCATGAGTTTTACTTTGGTTGATATGCATTTATGTGCTCGATTGACATACACAGTACTGTGAGAACATAGTGTAGTAGACTAAAGGGAGAATGGATGTTGAGTGCTTCTCGAGAGTGTCTGTTTTACTATTTCTACATGAGACCATAAGATGAATTGACATTAGTGCTTCCCCATAGTGTCTATTGTCCCTCGGTGTGAGCCATAAGGGAAATGGTATGTTGAGTGCTTCCCTAGAGTGCCTTGTATTTACCAATATGATAATATAAGGGGAATTGATGGTGAGTGATTCCACATAGAGTATTTTCTTAAGATGAACTAGAGGAGTTAGATTCTGTGTACATCCTATAGGGTTCCTTATTCATGTTTAGTTAAACTAGATGGGTTAGGATAAGAGTAAATCTTAGAGGGATACCTTCTTTGATTATCATATTACTTGTTATATGAAATTTTATGCAATTTTATTGTAAGAATTATTGTTGTGGATTACTTCCATGTTTATTACAACTTTTTTAATTTTCCTTCCATATATATTCATTGGCTATTAGGAATAATTTCTTTTATTGTTTTCCTACAGGGAATCGTCTCACACCCTGTTTGGATCAAGTATTTGGGACCAAACATAATATATGTTTTAGGATTAGATAAGGTAAATAACCCTTCTACATGAGGTACTTGATTATTGTGGAGCTGGAGAGCATGGGACCAAGGTGAGGTTTTCAATGTGGCTAGAGTCTATCTATTTTCTTTTGTACATGGGTTATTTCTATATTACATCATTGTGAGTTTTTGGTTTTTTTCCCTAGATATGTATTAGGGGTCATCATTATATATATATGTTCTCTAGTTTATTCATTTTGTCTTCCATTATTTACTATTGTATGTGTTATTAATGCTTCCATTGTTATTTTTTCTCTTCTGCTGAGTTACTCTGCTAATGAGTTAATAGTTTCCCCACTATCACACCCAAGGCCCTCACTGCTTGTCAAAAACCTCTGGTGTTTGGGGAAATGCAGATGATGTCATTTGACCAACCCGGTATGGGGTGCCTCTAGGAGGCTTCTAGAACTAGGACATAACAAAGTTTTATCAGATAAATCCTTTTCATCATGACCTACTATTTGGAGACTTTTTCCAGGGATAGAATAAAATAGATACTTGGTAATAAGCTATGCTTGGTTGTATATAACCCATGTACAGGGAAAATCCAATCTACCTCGTCATTTCAATTAGTTTGGATTTCAATTATACATTTGATTTGATATCCCTATTTGGTGATTCATATGTTGTGTGTTGTTAACATTAATGTTATTAAGGTTCTATTTTCATTGCAACCAGATGAGATGATGGTATTATATCACATGAATCATATAGGTATTTTATAGAAAACACATGTCATGCATTTTCTTCAAGGATATTAAGGGTGAATTGGTGATCTCATGTTGTGTTGATAGACATTTTGTGAGATATGATTTCAGTTGTGATAGATGGCGTGATAGAATACTATATTTATGATAGCGGTATTGAATTTTGTATTTTTTTGTTGAATGAATGTCAATAAATGGTTCTTGAGGGGTTATGGGATCTCATGGACCGAAATTTGGTGGATCATTAAACAGTTATCCTTGTTTATTGTTGGTTTGAGATACCAAGATTTGATTCACGAGGAGTATGGGATCTCACAGATCATAATTTGGAACTTTATTTTCCATTTTAGTGTTTTTATGGGTTCGGGAGTAGTTCTTAAGTAATACTACCCATAAAAACCTAGAATACTTGGCATGTAATGATAAATACATGCCATGTGTTCTTATTTTCGGGAAGGAACTCTATTTCATAAGTTCACATTGTGTACTATATATACAGGTTGTGTAGTCACTAACCATGTCACTGGCTGTGTGGGCAGAGACACTGGGTTGGGAAATCTTGGTAGTACACACCTTGTACCAAATGTAGACTTCGGGTTGTGTGGAACATGTGTCCTCTGGTGTGACTAACAACATGAATGGATGAAAACTTATGTTCTACACGTCGTGTCAATCTTGAACACGCCATGTAGTGTAACCCGAGTATCCGACCGTGTCGAAAAAACCACGGTTTAGGTAAATACTTCTTTCAAACATCGTGTCTGGCATAAACACGTCATGTACAGGAAGCAGTGTGTTCACCATAACACGGGATGATTAAACATACGTCATACACGCTTTTTCCATCCAAAAAATGTTTTGTAGGGTTAGTCATGTAACTAGTTGTGTGACTAACTACACGTGTTGGTGATGTTCATCTAGTACATGTTATTTCTGGCACTAACACGCCATGTAGTCATGTTCTTGGAGATAGATATGGCTTAGATGTGTAGGAAAACATGTGTAGGGGAATATCATTCATGTACACGTTGTGTGTTAGGACAACACTCCATGTCTATGGTCTATTACACGACTGAAGATGGCAGAAGTACATTCCCATGTTTAGGATTAAGTGAACATGCCATGTAGACATCATACACATCGTTTATACTTGTTTTGGATATCATTAATTGTCCCTTTCTCGTGTTCCCTTCTTAAAAATTTAGTTTTTTTTGATAATCTTGATCTATAGTGTGCGCTTGACCTCACAGAGTCCTTGCGCTGAGATGTCCACTGGTTGTATGCCAGTTATAGGGCAGTGATCAGACATCGAATATGGATAATCAGGGACTAGCAGTAGATCCACCAGTAGTGCTAGTTTTGGCACCATCCCTGATTCTGGACATAGGTGTGGAGGAAATTTTCAGAGAGAGATTTTTGAGGTTCATGCAGACCTTCTGTGAAGTACCGCATCATGCTCCGTCAATGGAAGAGCTTATGCGGGTTTTCCAGTAGAATCATCCTCCCAACTTCACATGGGAAGGTGGACCTCAGGCTATAGATTCATGGTTAGAAACCATGACTTTTATCTACGATCATCTGGGGATGCCTCCAGAGAGGAGGGTGAAGCTTTATACATACATGATGTGGGACTACGCTAAGATATGGTGGGATGAGATATCATAGGCGGGACACCATCAAGTTATAGATTGGAATGAGTTCTAGCATTCCATCTATTACTGCTTCTATGTGGATACATTGAGGGTCGATCAAGAAAACAAGTTCATGAACTTGTAGTAGGGTACTCTTTCTCTTACGGAATATTCCTCTCTCTTTACAGAGTTGCAGAGCTTTACACCCATCCCTAGAGGTGATGAGTTATTCCTGTAAAGGAAGATAGAAGATGGTCTTAGTCATGATATCAGATCTTTGGTGAACATATTCTAGTTGAACTCTATTAGTTATATAGTCAACCATGAACTGATCATGGAGAAAATTTTGCGGGATTCTAGAGTTGTGAGCCAGGGCAGCTCGACATCTAGAGTTGGTATCCCTCCTACTGACAGCATGATGCGCCATAGAGAGTCAACATGTGAAGATACGAGGAGGAGAGAGACTTCTTCTGGAATCCAGTTGGTGTGATACGAGTGTGGGATGAGAGGGAATACGAGGACACATTTCCTGAAAGACCTATTGGTGTGTCGATATTACAGCAAGATGGGCCATCTTTAGTGTTTCTGTCAGATCTTATCACTAGCATCTGGTGATAGGGGTCCTTCTATGAATCCTCATTCAGGATCAACACCTCCAGTCTCACACCATATTGGGAACTTGTGTTCTTCTATCCATTTAGGACAAGGTTGAGGTCTTATCTATGGAAGTCAATTACCAGGAATTCAAAAACAATAGTTTGGATCAGCTCAAAGTGGTCAGACATGGTCATTGGGTCAGGGTACATTCCAAACATTCGTAGTGGATCAGACCTAGCTAGAGTAGGATCCCAGAACCTCTATAGTTCAATTTATGATTCTAGATACATTAGTTTTATCTTTTTCCCCTTCTGATACATGGGAATTCCATTTCTTTATATATGTTGCTTTTAGGGAGAACCTCGGGCTCTGTATCATTTCTTCTATTGAAATCATAACATTAGACACTCTTGTTGGGACTAGAATAGCTTGTGTATGGAAGTGCATGGTGTTCCCACTTGAGGATGGTGGGTGACACTTCATATGTGACCTTTTATTCCTAGAGATGACACGCTATGATGTCATTCTCAGAATGGACTGGTTAGTTCCCTTTTAGGTTGTTGTTGATTGCTATCACCATAGGCAGAGTTTCACATCACCTAAGGGCATATCGCATCTTCATGATGGAGAATGGGATGTCTAGGAGGGAAGAGAAGTACCTGGGCATCATGTATTAAGAAGAGTTATATCCCATATTTTTAGTCTATATCTGGATAACTAGAGGACTTCATAGTTTTACTTTCCTCTAGTGGTCAATCGTTTTAAGGACATCTTTCCAGAGGAATTTTTAGGTCTTCCTCTGAAACGTGAGGTATACTTTTCTATTTTTTTGGTTCCAGAAGTGGACCCAATGTCTATTCCTCCTCATTGTATGGATACACCAGTGTTGTCTGTACTCAAGAAGCCATTGGAGGAGTTGTAGGAAAATGGTTTTATCTGAACTGGTATTTCTACATGGGGTTCTCTTTTCTTGTTTGCTAAGAAGGAGAATTGTACCCTCAGACATTTTGTGGATTATTGGATGATGGACCATTTGACGGTCAAGAAAGGATATCCCTTTCTGAGAATTGATGACCTACTTGATCAGCTTTGATGATCCCGGTTGTTCTCAATTATTGAATTGAGATCCGGTTACCATCAGTTGGGTGTTATACCATAAGATATACCTCTTAAAACCTTCAGGATCAGGTATGGTTTATACATGTATGTAGTTATGTCATTCGGTCTCATGAATGTGCCTGCAGTCTTCATGGAAATGATGGACTGAGTGTTCCATCCAAACATGTATTCATTTGTGGTTATCTTTTTAGATGATATGTAGGTGTAATATCACACTCAAAATGACCATGAAACACATCCTGAGATCGTTTTGAGTATAAATATATACAATCATTAGACCTATATAAATTGATAGCAGTTGTTTCTAGGAAGTTGCCAAATAATTTCTTTGAGGTATGAAGTTATCTACATCTTGATGGATACTTCATACATTTCATAGAGGACTTTTAATGCTTAAAAACACCACTGATGGGTCAGACTAAGAAGGGTGAAGAGTTATTATGTTTAGATTCTTATGAGTTATTCATTCAGGAGCTGAAAGGGAGGTTGAATTTAAACTCGATATTATTATTACAAGAGTTGGGTAAGAGACATACTATGTACTGTGATGCATCATGTATCAGGTTGGGAGTTGTGCTTATGCAGGGTGAAGTAGTCGTTCTGTATTGGTCTTGGATGTTAATGCCACATAAGTGGAATTACTCGATGCAGAACCTCAAGTTGAATGCAGTTGTTCATGCTTTACGCGGTTGGAGACAATATCTTCTAGAAGATCATTTTTTGGTTTTCACTGACCAAAAAAGATTCAAGTACATCTTCACCCATCGTGACCATAATATGAGATAATGATGGTGGGTTGAGTACCTTACATACTTTGACATTGATCATTACTATATGCTTGGGAATGGAAATGCAATAACAGATGCATTGTATAGGATGACTCAGATACAAGTAGTTAAGGAGACCAGCAATGAGTGGTAGCTGATGTATCGGTTCTCTTATACGAATTTGGAGTTGAATGAAAAGAAAATGAAGACTTTTCTTTCTTCTATGGTTGTTACCTCTACTCTTCTTGATCGGTTGTGAATGAGGAATCTATCATATTCTGATGTCCTAGTCCTATCGTAATGTGTTTTAGGAGAGGACCCTATTCCTAGATAAACCATTGGAGATGATGAGATCTTGCATTTTTTAGGGCACGTCTGGATGTTACCTGGAATACGGGATGATATGATGTGAGACATCCATTCCTCCATTTGGTCAGTTCATCATGGTTTCACCTTGATGTATCATGATCAACACCGTCATTATTGGGGGACAGGTATGAAGAGAGATGTTGCTAGTTTTGTCATGAGGTGTTCCACCTATAAGAAAGTGATTGTGGAGAATCAGCAACCAGCATGACTTTTTCACTAGTTACCCATTCCTATGTGGATGTGGAATGATGACGTGGTAAATTTCATGAATAGTTTTCGGAGGTCTCCTTGAGGGAATGATGTGGTATGGGTGGTCAATGACAAACTCATGAAGGATGCACACTTCTTGACGATCCAGGAGACCATCATTGTTGACGAGCTGGGAAGGTTGTAGATCGGAGATATTTTTTGTTTAGATGATGTTCCGTACTCCATTTTTTTAGGAAAGGATGCACATGTTACTCCTCGGATCAGCCAGGGGCTACAGAAGGCTTCTGATACCCAGGTACTTCTGAGTACAGCATAACACACCCAGATAGTTGTCCATTCCGAACATACGATTCATGTGCTTAGAATATGCATCGAACATGCATCGTGTATTTTTGAGATCTTTGGTGAAGCACAAAACTCATGTGTAGTATCCCTACAATAATATTTTTCAAAAAACTATTTAGATGGCACATTATGAGGCTTTGTATGGTATTCCTTACCGATCACTCTTATGTTGGCTGGTGGCAGGAGAGGAAGCTATGTTGGGACCTCAGCTTTCTGAGGAGACCACTGTGCAGATAGAGAAGATTCAGAAGAGGATGGTTATTACATATTTATGAATAACATCATATGATGATCATCATAGACGACCTCTAGAGTTCATGGTTGAGGATCAGGTTTTTCTGTGTGTCACACCAAGGATTGGACATAGGATGATTAGGAGTCAGGATAAGCTTTCGCTGAGGTATGTTGGGCCATTCTAGGTATCAGAGAGTGTTGGGCCTGTTGCCTATCGGTTTCAGTTAACTTAGAGGTATTGAGCTATGCATGATGTCTTCCATGTTTCTCCACTTCAACGTTACATCCCAGACTCATCTCATGTTTTCCAACCCGATGAGGTTGATCTCGAAATGGATGCCTCAATCAAGGAGAATTATATTCGGATTGTTGATCTAAGTACAACGGTTCTTTTTGGATAGTATGTTCCTCTAGAATGAGTGCTTTGGCAAAATGTAAGAGTACATAATTATACATGGGAGAGGGATGCTGGTTTGTGATCACAATCACCTGAACTGTTTGAGGTATCTTGTTCTATGACTCATTTCAATGGAAATTTGGGGAAGAATTTCTTTATGGGGGGAAATTTTTATGAACCCGGATATTCTATTCAATCATTTCTTCCTTTTCCCAGTGTTTTTGTGATAAAGAGGTTTTTGGGATATTTCATAACTACACACTGTGTACTCAGTTACTATGGGTAGCCGTGTGTTGTCCATGTAACGTTCATGCACATAGCCCTGTGTGGGGACGTGGAGAATGCCTAATGTGGGGGAAAATAAGGGAATGTAACACCATGTACTTCTAATGTACTTTTAGTGTAATTTTTTTCATTAAATAGACTGGGGTCACGTCAGACAGATAGAACACATCTCATCTAGACCTAGTTTTTCCAGGAGCATCAATACGAACATTATTCTTCTCCACGACCCCAATCGAGCATACGTTATCTAATTCGACTATCGTCGATTGTATTTAGATCTCCACATTAATCCCTTCCTTATTATATATCATCACATCCAATATCATCATCTTTAAAGAGATGTCCTTTTTGAACGTTTTTTTATTTTTGTAGGTCTACAATGTTATTGGGCGATTCAATGCTTGAGGTTTACTTATAATGACCCTATAACACTGAGATAGGTGGTGTGTGACTTTTCATAGATAGTCATTGAATATTATGTGTAAAAAATTCCAATACCCCTGAACGAGGTATTGCATGTTTACGTTTTTCCCCCTGTTATTTTCCTTCCATGGATTTTGTGCATTAGTATAGGTTTTTTATTTTAATTATGATTATATACCTTGCAATGGATGCGTTTCCATTTTTTTCTTGCTTTTTACCATTAGGTCTAGCTTTCCTAGTTTGGTTGATTTTTGTTTCTCCCATGGCTCATGTTGTAGGATGCAGTGTTTCTATCTGACAAACTATTATGATGTAGACTGATTAGGGAAGTAGTTATTGAGGATTACATTGGCTGATATACATTGATGTTCTCGATTGAAATGAACAAGGCCATGAGATCCTAGTGTAGTAGACCATAGGGATAATGAACATTGAGGGATTCTCAAGAGTATATCCTTTTTTATTAAGATTCAAGACCATATTGGGAAATGACGTATGTGCTTACTTATAGTGTCTATAATCCCTTGATGTGGGACACAGTTGGAATGTGATGTTTATTACTTCACAAAAGTGACTTTTAATAAACGATATGAGACAATAGGTGGAATGTATGATGAGTTATTCTCAGAGAGTACATGTGTAAGGTGAAACAGTGGGGTTATACTGTGTGTACTTCCTAGAGGGTTGCGTTTTCATGTTTGTTTGATCCAGATGGGTTAGTCTAATAGTACTTACCATATGGTTACCTACATTGATTAGCTTCCTACTTATTATATGAAATTGAATGCATTTAAAATATAGGTATGATTGCAGCTGAGTACTTCCTTTTTTACTATCATTTTACATTTCATGCCATAAATATTGGGTCACTTTAAGGCATAGATCATTTGGTGGTTGTATATTAGGATTCATCTCAAACCATATTTGGGTCATGATTTTGGACCCAAATAGATTATATTTTGGCGGGTTTAGATATGAAAAATTACCCTTCTACATTAGGTACATTATTTTTGTGGGGAAGGAGAGCATGTGACCAAGTTGAGTCTTGGGATGCTATTGGATTTTATCTATTTTATTTTGTAATATGGTTATTTTTATATTCCTACATTGTGACTTGTTTCGCTATTTTCATATACATATGTAACATGAATCATCAAAATATATATGTGATCTATTTTATTCATTTAGTCTTCTAACATTTACTATTTTATTCTGTTATTACTTCATCCGTTGTTGTTCTCAATTTTTCTTCCACAGTGTTACTCTTCCAATGAGAATATAGTTTCCCCACTATCACACAAAGGCCCTCTCTTCTAGTAGGTGGCATCTGGGATTTGGGAAAATGTGCTTCTGGATATGTGACCAATATGGTAAGGGGATTCTCTAGGCAGCTTCTAAAACCGGGACGTTACAAATAGAATGAATATTTCTGAATACATATTCCGAAAACTTGGATATGTCTAATAAATATTACTCATTAAATACTTAAATAGAAATAATATCAGATAATAGTGAGATTTCAAAATTATACCTTACATTATGTCTGCTATCAATTGTATTTATACAAAAGTCTTATAATTTGATTAAAATAATAACTTGTATATATTCAATTATATTTTTTTATGGAATTATATAAGATCGTATTATTATCCACTTGTTAATAATAATTAATTTTTTCTTATTATTCATGGATTAACTCCTTCATTTTCTTATGCTTGTTTTGTTGTAGATGTTTTAGTTCTCATTATTACATAATAATTATTTATGAAAAAAATTATACTAATATATCAATTATCATATTTATTAATTATATAAATTTATATTATAATTATTTAATGAATATCATGTAGAATTAATTGCATCATATCGTTGAGACGGTAGGGCGTACACCCACACATGTGATTGTATCATTCTCATAATTGTGAAATAGAATGGAAGTGGAAAATATATATTATTTTATAGAATACATATCATATTATAATAATCATATATAGATAACATTTCAATTATTATTCCTTGACAAGTATGTTGGGGTGAAACAAATATTACACTAGGATGTGGAGATGATAAGCTGTATGTATGCACATGTGGTTATTTCATTTTTTGTTGGATGGATAAAAGGTGGAATTTGGTTTTTCCGTAATAATAATATAAAAATATCAGTATATATTCGAAGATGGATTTAAATTGTTCTATTATAAAACACCCAAGAACAATTAGTATAAGAATAAATAATTTTGAATGAATCGCTATGGGGGAATACATCTTCTTCGATTAGCTCGCTCAAAACCTCATTTTAAAGCTAATGAGATGGTCTTTTTAAAATTAAATAACCTCTATAATGTTATTTAGGGTGTTAATAATTTAAATGAGTGGTTTATGGATTAGATTTTTAGCTGAAATTTAAGTGAGGAAATGATGGAGGATGTTCACTTTTGAAAAAGGTGTGAGGGGAACTTTGTAATATTAAAAAATAATAACATATAATAACATAAAAACCCATAATAAACATGAAAAATGTCTCAGTTTATAATATGAGATGTGATAATGTTGTATCTTCATCAACCAATTGTTATTTTACAAGTTTCTCTCTCAATTTAATCCTTATCATTTTAATTGACACATACTTGTTCTATTTAATTTTAACTAAAGAAATAATTATTTCATTATTAAAAGGGTTCAATATTTACATACATGAAATAAATATGAACAAAATTTAATAATTTAGATCATTATAGAAAATATCATTAATATTATATATCTAATAATAAATGTTTTATTATTTTTAAATAATCTAACAATATAATATTTTGATAAATAATCGATAATTTCAATATCAAAACTATTCAATTCATTGATTGTTGAAAATGGAATAGTGCAATGTAAACATCGAACATAATATTTAATTATATTCATAATATGTCAAGATAATCAATAAAATTATTTTATATAATAATTATCCCAAATGTTATTTATTATAATATTTTTATTATCATTTATTTTTTATATACATTAAAATATAGTCACTACATCCACATGTGAAATTATTTCATATACAGATTTTATGAGTAAAATTAGAAAACTATGATGAATATAAATAATATATATTTTCTAATAAGAAATATATTAATATATTTTATCTCGAAAATTCGAAATTAAAATTGATATATTTATTAAAACATGAATGTGACATCTTTAACATCACTTTAAATAAAATATTATCAGTGTCATAATATTTTCCATATGGATCCAAATGGCCTATAACATGACCCATGGATGATTATGGTTGATATATACTCAACCAATAAAATTTTGACATTTGTTGTTATATTTTATTGGTTATTATTATTTTAGGAAATATTATTTTATTAATTATTAAAAAAACAATATCTACATAATCAATATATAAGACATTATGGTAATTACATATTTACTAAAAACAATAAATTATTTACCATGATAAATGAAATCATTCAGCAATTAAAGATAGAATTTTGTTCTGAATTTTTCTTTAATATATCCTTAAATTTAAAATGATATATTTATTGAATTTTGAGTAAGACATTTTTAACATTTCTATATGTAAATTAAATTAAATCTCATAATCTCATTCAACTTGATTACAAAGGATTTCAATTCATCCAAAGGACTATTTATATTAAAAATGATATCCAAGAATATCATTATAAGTGTTAGGGTAATTCTGTAATATTATTTATGACCTTAATTACCCAATTTACCCTTTAAACATATTAATATAAATAACCAATGTCAGCATTTATTATGAAAATGAAAATTAAATCTAATTAAATAATTTGGAACTAATGATTTCAAATAAGAAACTTATTTTTCTGAATTCCTAATACTGATGTCTTAGTCTATAATTTAAAATTAATCATGTTTTCATAATGATAAAATAGTTTTAAAAGTTAAAAATTCCATAATATTGAAATATTTTTACTTCTAAATTCAATGGAAAACTAATCAAAATGACATACATTATATTAAATGATAATAAAATAATATATTTATGTATAAAAATATTCCATGGGGTTATTTAAGCATATGCATTTTTTTGGATTTTTTTTCAAATTAAATTTACTATATATATATTAGAAAATAAATATACAAAATTTATCCATTAGAAAATTTGATATCACTCCTAAAAAGAGAATGTTTATTTTGTAATATATAAAATAATAATGATTCAAAATTTTAATTTTAAAAGGGCTTTCTATTAAAAGGCAATAAAATTAAACATTTACAAATTATATTATTTTATACATTCAGTAGGGTTTATTAATATCCAATTTCTATTATATATATTAGATTAATATCAAGAATATTATTTGAAAAATATAGAATATATTTTTAATTAATTTCATTTACAAATTATAAATAATTTAATCAATAAATATTAAAATAAAAAAAATTATTACATTTAATTTGATTATATTTTCCATAAATAATTAATAGCTAGTGAATTCACCAAAAAATTTCGTAATATACGAATATTTATTCATGTTATCTTAACTACTAGGTTATAATGTTCATTTTATACAATAGGAATTTTGAGGTTCGTTTAAAATCACAATTTTGTGTTGTCAAAGATTTTGGAAAATTACCCTATTTTAATGAAATTATTTCACAAAAACAAACTATTGTTACATTATATCCTCTATATACTAAATTTCACAGTCAAAAATCATGAATTTAATATAAAAAAAAATTAGGATACCTTTGCCTCATCACCACATCATGTTCACACAATTTAGCCTCAAATTGTTGGTTCCTCTATAGGTGTTTATCCAAGAGATTGGTCTTGTTTCGTGGAACATTTTCACACTGATACAGAATCTCTATTGGTTGTTCATCATAAGAAATATCTTTATTCAATGATACAAATTATTAGTTTAGTGCATGTCAAGGATTTGGGATTTACTTTATCTAGAGGGTTGTATGAGACATATCATGAACATGGAAGAGATTTGGAGGATGTTTAAATTTTTAAGAAACCTTCTTAAAAAAATCCATAATTTCAAATGCACTGAAATACATAGTGATTGGATTTCCATTCATTCCAAAAGTCATTAATATCATCCAAATAGATATTCATATAATATGTTTACCACCAACTTCAAACTCTAGTTATCATTATCGATTGTCAGTATAAATTATTTTGACACATAACTTTTCATATGTATTGTTTAATAATATTTCATTCACTTCCTTTTCATCCACATGATCATGTCCAAATTTCATTTATTCCTTAACATCACCCTAGATCATTGGAGTTTAGCACTGCATTCCATTGAGAGGTTAATAAGGATCCATCTAAATACTGGATTTGATTATATTCTTGTATGTATCTTCTACCAAAGGATAGTGTTGATCCAAATAACCTTTGAAATATTTAGATCAGAGTATCAAAATGTATTATATATTTTAAATTTTTCTCCCAATATATCTATATTTATGAGGATTATAAAAAAACATAACAATATATTCTATGGAATGCAAAATTCATTGAAAAAACATTGAGGTAAAACTCAGATCAAAATTAGATATAATAGAAAGTGGAACTCCAGCTAATCATACCACTTCCTTTACATATTACATAGTAAGATGATCAGGAGAAAAACATTTCCCCAATAACAATGAAGTGTTCCAACATCGTATGCATATCAACTATAACCCTTATTGAAATATGGAATTTATTTGTTTAGGGAAGTATAGTGACAAATTCCATAGGGATTTTCCCCACTTCCATTATGGTATGGGTAAGGGTTGTGACATTAATTTATACTATATATCTCAGCCTTAAATTTCTAAAAATCCAAGCACCTATAGGCATATTATGACACAACGCCATTCTTGTAATCCCCCCAGAAATACTTTTCCAGATCTCAGTAGATCATTGGGCTTCTAATAATAATTAAAGATGATGAACTATAAGCCTCATCCATCAACACATTTATTAATTAATGTATTGGATGAATACAAACACGGTTTTTGATATTTATTATTCTATCAACTTAAAATATGAATTCAGGAATATTTCTTAGCTTATTTTCCTACTCTAAATCTTGTTTACGTGCTATCAATAAAATTATTTGTATAGATTGTTGGAAATTAATTTCAGAAATATATTATTTCTCCCCTTCTATTTTTGTTTAATGATCCATCCTTCAGAAATCCATAAATATTGGATTTCTTTGGTCCTCATCATGGATCTTATATCACGGCCCATTTGACATAGAGTATATTTCTCCGTCTAGGATTTCCCATGGTGATATTGTAGTGATAATTCGTAATCATTAACCAACTACAACCTTCTTCTTTGGAACAAATTGATCTTATTTTTGTAAAAATATATTTCATACCATTATGATTAGTATAAATATCATTATTTTCACAACTAAGAAAATTAATCGAAATCATTACTGAATCTTTTAACACAGTTAACTCTTATTAATAAGTTGGGATATTTGTAAATATGATATATAGTTTTTCTGATGTATATATTTTGACCAAGTCATTTTTTAAGAGAACACATCCTAGACCCTTCTTGGATTAATAACTATGATCACAACCCATTATCCACTACAATACAGTGTGAGAAAAAGTTCACTATATGAACTTTTTTTAAATCTATTTCAAATTATCTGCATATTCCATCATCCCCATGAACATGACTCATTTCAGATTCAAATTGGTTATTAGAATAAATATTCCTTAAAAATATTTCACAAATTTTCGATAATAACTAAAAAAAGATAACTTGGATATTAATTATAATTGAAGATCTAAGAAAATTATCAATTAATTAGGTTTTAAGTAGTTCCATAGATATCCCCTCAAATGAGATTATGTAACTGAAAATGGATGCTCTCTAAAGACATAACTCACAAATGGTTAATTATTTATGAAGATTCCAATTTCATAGGGTCTTAAATTTAATTATCATATGAGCTTCATTTCATTCATTACTCATTGAATATAATATAATATAATCTATAAATAATACAGAAAATTGATCTTTTTAGACTCTAATGATTATATTCATTATATTGAAAAATATAATAGTGGAATCAAGAATGATAGTACGGAAGAAACTTCTACAAGAATGAAAAATTCATCCTATAATCAATATATTATCTTTGACTAATATGGAATATGAATTATGAATTAACTTCATTTAAAATTGATATGCTATCTACATAGTGAAACCCAATCCATGGCACGAGCACATCAAAAATAACTAATGGAAGGATCGTATTAATAATATGAATCACTTTACCAAAAACTTGAACTCGAGAAGAATTATAAACATTTGATGAAAACATTGTTCCATTACATGTTTTCATATTGAGAACAACATTTAATTGTTGATGTAATACGTCGATAACATTACAAAATTAATTAGAAATAAAAAGAGTGGGTCGATCCAGAATCAAATAATGCATTGCAAATATTAGAGATTATGTAATTTGATCCTTTCAAAACATCGTTATCATACTTTACAGAACTGATAGTGATCACATGGGACATGACATTGTATTTGGACTTAAGATTTTACTAATTTCAATAATAATTTATAACCCCTAGATTAGGGAATTTGTTAACATAATTTCTCATTTCCTTGTAGTGTTAGCACAAAAGTGGGGGATGGAAATTTTGTTTATCCTTTTCAATATTCACATCATGGGATATTTTTATCCCATTACTTATTAATTAAACTAACTGATGGCCATATCTACCACAAATAAAACATTTTCTTTTCCACTTAGGGAAATTTCATATCTATTACTTTCACACATTGTGAATAATTAAAAATCATCTTTTTTTCAACACGACCATAATATTTTCCCTTGAATTTCAATTTTCTCTTCTTATCAAAACCATATAATGGATGGTATTCTATAATATCCAAATAAACCATAAGATCATATTGAATAGTTTTCTCATTTCAGTTGAAGACCCTTATTGCTAATTCATTATAGATAGTTATCTTTAATGCACTAATAAATCAATAAATTTTACTATCTTATTGGATAATAATTCAAATTGATTACCATTCATGTCATGTAAAGTTTTCATTGTAGTTACCAGCAGATTAATCATCCTATATCATAACCTCATGGAACTAATTCTCTAACATAGTTTGAATATTTATTTTATAGTACATGTTGATGAATAAGTTCATGAAATTATATAATTACATCGATTAAATTTCATCTCCTATCCACATATTATTGATTATATCACATCATTGAATAGATAAACCTTCCTAATGATATACTGCCAATATGAAATTACGAAGATATGGACATTACAGAACTAAAAATATCTTATCAATGGTATGAATATATTATTCATTCATTAGTTGATCAGAATTCCTTCTCACTGAATTAGATTGTGCGTCATGATGGAATCAATAGAATGTTGTTCTATAACTTTATATTTTGGAAGTATTACAAGATTCATATATTTAGAATGTTATGTGACCATATAAAAAAATTTAATTCTAGATCCTATGACATTCAGTTTCTCTTTAGGAAAATCAATGCATTACCAATATAATTAAATATAAATGAGGTTCCTTTAGGTTCATTCTATTTTCTAATACCATGAATCATAGTGTGAGAATCAATATTCTTCATTAGAAAACCACATAATCAATATAATAATTTCAATTTAGAAACAATTAGGTTTTATACTCAGTTATTCTTGATCATTTATAAAAGTCTTGTATTATAACCTCTAAATTAAAATATACATAAGGCTTTTTAAAATTTTTTATCATCAAAGATTTAAATGTATAGTTATTTCTTTACTCTGATACCATGTATTACATCCCACACTATTCATACATAGTTAATATTAAAAATTGAAGTATAATCATTAAATACCATTTCCATGATAGTGAAGGTTTGCTTTATTTAGAGACTTGGAATCATAAACAACTAGGTTATAATACATGTAAAATTTCTATCACATTTTAATTCATTAATAGAACCATTTTTAGAATGTCTTATATAGTACCTTCTTCATAATCCTTGAATTGAATCACAATAAAATGTGTGATCAGATGCCCATTGTTGGTAGATAAGGGAGATATCAATCATATATTAATCATACGAAATATGAAAATAAAATTTTAAAATCGTATCCAACATACAAAGGATAACAATATCAATTTATGGTATAAATCATAAATTTTCATAAAGAATAAATGAACATAATCACAAAACTAATAACATAAGGCATTAAATTTTTGGCATACACATAATAATATAAAATAATATTATATTAATCAATGATCCTTGAAAATATTATCATAGTAGATAATGTACATTACTAAACTATTTTCAATCCTCATTCCAGTCCAGTATTTCTATATCAGGTATACATCTAGTTTCAGCACTATATTACTGAACCGAGATCATTTCTCATTCTAGAACTATCTATCTCGTGAGATTAAAATCATTATAGAATAAATTAGAGAGAAATAGTGGTCATAATTTTCTCATAATAAAATTAATATTATGTGTTCCAAAAAACATAATTAATTCCTCATATCATAACCCATGGAATAAAAAATTGGTCTTAAAATTCATTCCACCTTAATATAATCTATCTAACGCAATTAGATTTCATAAACATAATTTCATCATAAACATAATAAAACCATTTCAATAATAATGATAGTATAATTTAAATATAATACTTTTAATTAATTCCATAAAATATGGAATATAATCTTGATATGAATATTGAAATTAATTCTTGGGGAACCCATTCTTTCCACTTCACAAAAGTTTATTTTCTCAAAATACCAAAAAAAATTTAAATCCAAAAATTTAGTTGAAAGTAAAATTTATAAAATAAATAGTGTGATTCATAGAAATATGTGAATATGAAAATGATAAAAAAATTTCAATCCTTATAAGTTAAAATATAACATTATCATCATACTTTAGTCTAATAAGTCAAAAATTGAATCATATATAGAATGAAAAAAGTTACATTTCATACCATTTAAAAAAATTACCAATGGTTAAGTTGACTTTAAAAAATTATAGGTGAATAGAAATTATGTTTTGGAATAAATATTTTCGATACATGGACATTAATTATAAATATAAACTAGTTAATACTTCAGTATAATCTATCGTGGATCATATTGATATAGTGAAATTAATCCTTACCTCAGGTTTGAAATTTTTCATTTGTATCTAGACACCCATTAAAAGGATTTTAAGAATGTCAATTTCTTATTAAAGAATCATAATAATTTTTATCTTGTAATTTATGATCATATATTTTTGCTTTTTTAATAAAATATCATTATTACTTATTATTCAAGTATTAGCTACAACATTTTATTATGCATGTTTTCTAGAATAATTTTTGGTTCCCCATATTAGGTTACAAGAATATAATTTCTAAACTAATATGATTATAAAATATATCATATTTATTCATTCTATAAATTTATATAATCATTATTTTATGGATATCATGTAGAATGAATCAAATCACATCATAGAGATGGTAGGTTGTATGTACACACAAGAAATGATATCAATTACTTAATTGTGAAATGGTATGGATGTGTATGGTATATTTTTTTTATAAATATAAATCATGTAATAGTAATCCTATATAGTTATTTTTTCCATTTTATACCAATCCATGTAAGGTGGTTGTGAAACATATATTACACCACGATATGGAGATAATAAACTATATGTACATGCACGTGGTAATTTCATTTTTTATAGGATAGAGTAAATGTGTAACATTTTTTTCCATAATAAAAGTAACATCACAATATAAAAGTGATATAGGATTTATTACTTTTTAATGTAAATAACTCATGATGAATAAGTAGAGGAAGAAAAATGATTCAAAGAATCAATAGAGTAGATTACATATTATTCAACGAGATCCATGTAGATCAACTCTTAAAATTCCTTATTTGGTAGTTTGAGAAGTCCAAATCCTATTGAATGTGACTAGAGAAGTTAAGAGTGAAAATAATTGGGGGCTGGTGGAGTTTGAACTCCAAATGATAAGTGGTGAACTGAGGGAGGATTTACCTTTTTATAATTTTGGTGAGGGGAAATTTTGGAAAATCCAAAAAATGTTAATTTATAATAAAATTAAAAACCATCCCAAATCCACATAAATAATCTTATTTATAGTCGGATGAGATAAGGATGCAATATCATCATAAAATTAAATTTTGTACATTTTTCTCGTCAATTTTAATATTATAATTTTATTTTACACTTAGTTAATCTATTTAATTTTATCATAGGTATCTGTTATTTCAATATTTAAAGTGTAAAAGATAAACATCTATGATGTCAATTATACCATCAATAAATAATGTTAAAAAATTAGACCATAAAATATTTATAATATATATTTTAAACATATATTATTGTTTTTTAAATAATTTAATAGTACATTTTATTGATAAAGAATCTATATTGTCAATTATGACACAATTCAACTCATTGATTAATAAAAATATAATGATAACATGTTTATAGAGAAAAAAATAATTTATTATATTCTTATGAGGTCATGATCTTCTAGAAAATTATTCGAATATATTAATTGCCAAATTTTTTTATTTTGTAACTATTTTAATTGCATTTATTTGTTATCTGCAATAATATAATCATTATGACAAAAATATATTGTTATTTTTTTAACATTCTAATATGATGAAAAAAAATTAAAAATAATTATATGATGAAGTTAAATACTCTATATTTATGAATAATACAAATAGTAAAATATATCATTCAAAAAATATTATTGTAAAAATATTATTTTAAATAACACATGAATTTAATAACACTGACATCACTTTAAATAATGCATTATAACTGTCATAGTATTTTCCATATATATCCAAATGATTTATAACCCAATCCATGGAAGATTGTGGTAGTGTTATAATCAACCTATATGATTTTTTAATGTTTTATACACTGTTAATTTTTATTATCATTTTATTAAATTTTATTTTATTGATTTTTCATTAATTAAAAAATTTTAGCATCATTAATGTATAATTGTTTATGGTAGTTATATATTTTCTATAAATTAAAAATAAATTACCCCCATAAATAAATAATATTTTTCTTTAAAATTAGTATTCATATTTTAATTTATGTTCTGTATAATATTATTTTGAAAATGATTTAGTTATTTAAATTTTATTATGTCATATTATTCTTTTTTCAATATATTAAATTTAATGTGCAAATCTCATCCATGTAGCATCCAAAGGATTCTATTTCTACCTAATGATGATTTATGTCAAAACATAGTCTTCAAAATATATTTTGACACATGTTACGATAATTTTATATTATAATTTTTATCATTAATTACCCAATTTACCTATTTACTATATTAATTAAAATTACCAAATTTACTATTCATAATGCCTTAAAATAAATTGATGATATTTAAATATTTGAGACCTAATTATTACTAATATGGAATCCATTTTTAAAAACATTAAATACAAAAATTTTAGTAATTTTTTTGAAATTAATCTTTCTTTGGAATTAGAGAACATTTTCTAAACCTAAAACATTTTAAAATATTGAAATGATATTATATATAAATTCAGTGTAAATTTAATTTCAATTATTAAATTATATTAACTAAAAAATATAATCTATTTATTATTTAACACAATAAAATAATTTTATTTAACTATATAAATTATGTTGATGAAAAATTTAGTTTTAAATTAAAATTTATTATATTTTCACAATTTAAGAAAAAGGAAAAGTATTTTTTACTATTCCTCTAAATATAAATGATATTAGAAAAACATCAATAATTAATTCAAAGTAAATTTTTATATCCCTCATCAAATGAAGAATTTTGTGGTGTCAGATTATAATTATTAACGAGTAAATGTTGTAATTAAAAAATAATTTTCCATGGAAGGGATGTAAAATTACACCTTTGAACAATTAGGTTTTTTACATTAAATACAATTTTTTTAAAACCTATGACTATGAAATATTTTTGAGGAATATCAAAAAAAATCATTAAATATATGAATTATATAATTAATTAAACTTATTTAATATTTTTATTTATCATCTTTTATAAATACAAATATACAAATATTTCCTTTAAATTTAATTTGTTAATATTTTTCATAAATTAATAGTAGAAACTAGTTTCACCATTAAATTTTTAATGTTTCTTATATTTATTATTAGATACATTAAATCTATTTTTTAATAGTTACTAATACTAATGTTGTATCTCAATTACATTAATATCAATATTTATTTCAATGAAAGATATTGAACAATTAAAATGATTTAGGGAAAATATTTAATAAAAACATCCATCCATTAAAGAGGTCATATATTAACTTGTGTCAGATGAATATACATAATACCCTGTGAGTTTTTTTGAATAACTCTCACTTATTGTGTCTACAATTTTTTAGGCTGACCATTTATAGTTTGTTGGATTGTATCCAAATCTTGTTTTCAAATGAATTTTATTACTATTGTTTTATAGGGCTTCCCTCCAATGGTTTATTAATAGGTTTGTTGTTTCTATTGTGAGGAATTTTACTATTCCAACATCTGATGTGGTGGATCTCCATTGACGTATAGATTCTTTAGATGTATATAATGGTGTGATTTTTCAGAAAACCCATAATTATTTTATTCTCATGTTTCCTTTTCAATTTTCACAGATTATAATGGTGTTATAAAAAAATAATATAAAGATATATACTTGGTAAGATTTTAAATTATGAGTAGTGTTGTTAGAGTTGTCTAATGAAGAACAAAAGGTGTTTTCTGTTAAAATGTTTACTTAAATAAAATATATGTTAAATATCACAATGATAATCCGTAATTGATTTTTTTGCGGAATAATCTTGTTGTATACAATAAAAGTTATTATGAATTGTCATTCAAATCATTTTATATTTTTCGAATAGATACATTAGGACATTATTATATATAGAAAGGCCTTTCTCAAAGGGTATATGGGTGTCATGTGGAGGTATTGGATACTACATATCATTTCCTGTGGTATTGGATTGGGAAGAGCTTGGTCGAACTTGTGTGGTTTGATAGGTTTGGAAAAGAGAGAAAGGTTGTGGCCTTTTATATGGGGGACATATCACACATAGAATTTTACAAATAAGATATGTGTACCAAAAATTTTAATTAAATAATTCAAACAAAACAAAACAAAAAGTAATAAAAGGTTAATCATTGAAATATTTCCATACAGTAGGTTTTGGACAGATGGATTTGTCAGTTGGGTGTATAAAATTAAGTTTTATTCCATTTTAATACTTTTTCACTATAATTAATTTTAACTTCATTCAATAATAATTTTTGACAAAATGGTAAATGGTACAAAAAAGTGATTGATTCCATAGATTTCATGGATATTACTCCTCAGATATAGAATGTTGAACATGATTCATTGGAATGAGTATGTTCCTTGGGACTGGATTTTTTGGGATAACTTAGGCCTTTCTACCAGTTGTATACAGATTTCATGGACTGAATAGGATATGTCATGTTGTTATGCTCTTATGACTCCAACTAAGGCCTATCCATGATTCCATAAATATTCTCATTTCGAATAAATGATGATTTTATAGTCTTACAAACATTGGATAAAATCCTTCACTGTTGAATAGTTCATTATATGAAATAGCTGTGGTTATTTTTACACTTTGATTATACGGCGTGGTTGTGAGAAACATGGTATGCTTGGTTGAGTCGCTCTTTAATGGTTCATCTTGCACTTTTAGTTTTATGGAATGTCTATGGTTGTAATTTTTCTAAATTTTTTATAGGGAGTTCATGGTTCATACACACTTTTACTTTTAAAATTCTTGGATAGGATCATAACAATATTTGTTAGGGATCCTTCAAAAGATATTCTAGATTTCTAGTTTAAATGGTTTTATTCGATTTGCATCATTACTATTATTTACTAATTACCTTATTTACATACACACTACATATATTGGTATATTTCACATCCTTGAATTGTATAGATCATTTGGTGGTTACCTAATGGGATTGTTTCATACACCCTTTTCAAGATTCTCTTTTTTAAGAGAAAAAACTATATAGAAGTTGGTAGTGAAAGGGGATAGCACCGAAAAATGTTATTTTTTGTATTCTAGATACTTATATTTTACTGTACTTATATTTATATTTTTGGATGCATTTTAGATTCATGTATCATCACTATTTTTTATGTGACACTTTTGATTTTTTATGTATTCATGTTTGTTTAGTTTTATTTATGTTGTATCAATATTCACTATTGATTGTTATTTCTATTATGTTGTGTTCCACTATAGAAATGAGGTAATATTTTACCCATAGACATAACATAGTCTATCACTAGTAGTGAAAAACATCTAGAATTCATGGATATTCTCCAGAGTCTATGCATCAACCATGGATATAGCAATTGTTAAGGAAAATGAAGTAATAATTAGTCTCAATTGGATCCCTCGAACAACTTCCCCATGGTAGGGGTCCTTATGAACATCAGAATTGAAATCCAAAAGCACCAGATAGTCCCTAATGACCATGTGAGACAATTGTGGGAAACCTATGACTATAGGAATATAAATTCAAATTGGGAAACTACTGGTGTGCCCCCCATAAGGTTTTAATAACTATATAGGAATTGATGGAGGTTTAAATTTTTTCCCTTTTGTGAAATGGAGAGGCACCGAGCTGTGGATCATTCAGGGTAGAGGTTTGGGCATTCCATGGGACCTCGCATAAGATGTCTTGCGAGGCCTGAGGGGCTTCACATAGGTTGTCCAGCATGAGTTCACGATACCCTATGTGATGTACCACATATCAAAAAACACTTATTCAATGATTTTCGCAATGCATAAAAGGTATCCATACATGTTCTTGTATGTCTCAATGTTCTTTTCATTATTTAAGGAAGGGTATGTCACACTATTTCTCATGAACCATGGGGTAAGTGTTTCCTCTAAAATTTGATATGTTTTTCAAATACTAAGTTTTGGAAATTGATTACACTATACACCATTAATTTCAAATTTTTTATGATTTTGAGGGGGGCCTGGATGTTTTTGGAGTGTATAGGGGCAGCACTAGAGCAATCAGTGTGTCGGGAGTTCATTGAAAATTTCATGTTTTCCAAATAAAGATTATATGGTCTGATTTTTTGGTAAATATGGGACCCTAGGTTAAGGTGGATGATATTATATATTTTTCCAATCATTTGTTATGTGTTATCTCAAGTATGGGTAGGTTGTGTATGATGATGCGTAGGGAACTTGTTCGTCATAGCTTCAAGGGGGTACCTGCAATCAGGGTCTTTGGTGGAGTTTGAAAACCATGTATGCCTTCATTTCTATTTTGTTATTTTCTTTAAAATATATTCCATTGACACCTACTTAACCATGTTAAAGAACAATGTTACAATACTAACATGTATTGATATGTCATTTTGTTGATAGAATAACCTATATTCAAAAATTATTTCATTATATGTTAAAAGATAAAATGATTAATGAGCATAGAATATTTCTGAATAAAAAAACAAGGCAATCTGATTCCAACCATTTCTACTAATGTATTTTTATAGAAGTAAATATAATGTCTATATTTTATTTTAATTAATTTTTTATCATTATAAAAATATAATAATTCATTATTTATTTTACCAATTAAACCATGGAAAAGTGAAAATGTATTTTATTGGTTTTATAGACTACCGCCTCCATAAAGAGAAGATATTTTATTTTCATGAAAAAATATGTTGGAAAGAATATATAAGTATATTTAAATATAAAATTTGTTATTTAATGTATATTATTTATTCAAAAATATAATACGATACATACATTATGTCTTCAATTTATATTATTAAATGGCTGCTTTACTAATGTATACATATGGCTATAATCTCCAAGATTTTTACACAATTCATTTTTAATAATGTTATTTAATAATTGATTTGAGAATGTTTTAATAAACTATAAAAGATAATATTATTTCATGATTACTATCTTGAGATAATGGAATTTTGATTTCTTAGAACATAGTCAACCACACCACATTCATTTGGAAAATATAATATTAATATATTCAAATAATCCAATATTATCATAATTGATTATGTATTTGTAAATTACATTGTAATAGAAACAATAAATTTAATAAAAAAATTTAAATTAATCATTATATATTATAAAATTAATATAATTTTATTTTTTATGGCGATATAAAATATATATCATAGACTAACTTGAGGTGATAGTCACAATAAATTTAAAATAAAATTTAAAATTATATCAATATTTATTGTGAACATAGTTTTATTTGAATCCCATGTTAATAAAATTAATTAATTAATGTATTTATATTTCACTAAATGAGTTAAAAAGTAAATTTCTATCTAATCCATTACTTTATTTCAAATATTTTAATATTAACTATTATTACATATTTCATATAGAATGTTTTAACAAAAATAGAAAAGGGATCTTTCATTTTAATGTGAATGTCATCAATATTTAATCCATCTATAGTAACAATTAATTTATTTCATCACACATTTATACAATTGATGTGTTCTTCATTAAGGGAAAAAAATTTGTATGTTCTATTTATTTTCAATTTTTTTTAAATTTAATTGATAATTCTATATTTACAAATTATTTTCATATCAGTACATTTATTGTTTTGAATATTTCATGTGTTTTGATTGTGTTATATATCATGGGAATTTTTTTATAATGGATGGTTTTATTATAAAATAATTAATTATGTTTCATTATTATCCTTATATTAATTTTTGAACATCAAAAAACTTTTAAGTGATTCAATTATAAATAATTGACAAGTGATCTTCATATACATCTCTATCAAATTTGATAAATTATCCTATTTGTATGATTGATTATATGACTGATATAAAAGTTATTCCCCTAGTTACCTACATGTTTTATCAACGATTCTTATAGATTTATATTTAAATATAGTTATTTCACAAGGTATATTAATTATAATATGGTGAATGAAATATATATTATACTTATTTAGCGTGAAATGTAAAATATTATTTTTGAAAATCGTTAAATATTTTTTTCAGGATTATAAAAACCCATTATATTCGATCTTTTTTCTATATGAATTATTAAAAAATTATTTATAAAAAATTTATACATATATTATGAATTAATGGTTATTAAAATGGTCATTTTTAGCTTAATGATTTATTTATAAAAGTAAAATTCTAATGAGTATTAAAGGATGAATGGGGTTTATATTTTCCTTTATTATTTTTTTTATTTCATATAGTGATCAATTTGAGTGAATACACAATATTGAAATGTTTTTCATAGTTTTCAGGAATATGAATGCACAAGGTTGCGAAAATCATTATATTTATAAATATATTTCTTGAAAATAAGACATTATATATATATATATATATATTAAATTCTGTTTAGTTTAGAAACAATTTATATAGATTTGATGTGTTAATGTTTTGATGTAATATCAATTTATATACGCGTGATTAACCAATTATTTAAAAATATAAAAAGAAATTAAATTTAGGAAAGAATGAAATTTAATTCATATCTAATGATTGAATTTAATAAAATTTTATGGTCATGTCTTTACACACGTCATGATGATTAACAGATATCCTGATGATGAAAATTCAATCCATAAAATAGTTTTATTTACAAGTCATTCATAATATTTTTAATATTATTTATTTTTTATTTTTTAGTTATTATATATATTTTGAATATTTTATTTTAATATTCCACCTATATGATGTAAAAATGACAACATTATTTTTTATCCATATGAGTATGAAATCATATAATGAACATTTATTCTTTAATAATAACTACATAATAAAATCATAAATATTGTCATGATAATCCATCTAACATAGAGGCATATACATTGTTCATAACTTATTTTCATCAAAAAATTTCTCAAATATATTTTAATTATTAGTTAATAAAGTTTTTAAATGGATTGTGTATCTTATAATATATAAATTATATTTTTATTTCTTTATAAGTACATTTTTTTTATTTTTGCATGTAATATAAACAAATAGTTTTTAAAACAATAATTAATTAATAAATAAATAAAATATAATCTGTATTAGGGGTTTTAGATATGAAATTTAGTTTTTATTGTCACACATATATTCAGTGAATATATGATGTTAAAGGATGATTTGTGAAAACAATTTCTAAAATTATTTGTGTTGTATTCATTTTACTATTATTTTATATTGAGGAATCAATTAACCAAATTTTTATGTTAAGTTAATGTTATTCTATTATAGATTTTATTTTATATAAAAAATGATAATTGTTGGTATGTATTGTTTTTATCATTATAAAATAGGAAATATTTTGTTTACACATAGCTACGATATCCTAATATAATTATGGGATTTCTAGAATGTGATTTAATTAATCAATATGATGGATGAGTCCTATGATTTTCACACTGAATAAACCAATATTTATAGATTATATAAATAATACTACATTTCATTTAAAATTCAGAATTTTGTGTGAAATTTCACTATAAAATATATATTATTTAAATATATACCTTATACTAATTATTTATGTCATTAATATTGAAGGGGTCCATTATATAGATATGTTCATATTTTTATAATGTTATGAAAATTTGTAAGTATATTGTTTTCAGGTCATAATGAAAATATATGTTATTTGTAAACATTTTCCATAAAAAAAATTATTTCATGAAAAAAAAAATATTTTATAAATTCAAAATAATCATTAAGAAGAAAAATAAAATTGAGAGAAATTATTAATGAATATTTTTTACCCCTTGTAAATAAGCCCTTTTTAAAAAGGATGACCAATGAAGCTATTAACTATAAATAATACCTAATAAATATTAATGGAAAAAAAGAAGAATATTTGGATGGACCCACTATCAGGAATAATTTTATATTTAATCAAAACTAATAACTATTTTAAAACAATTATTCATAAAAAAATTACAGTAAACAAATATCAATAATGGTCAACATATATGCGGGTGTAGATTCTAATATCACGTTAAAAATGATAACTGAGTAGTGGAACACTGTCAAACACTCAGGTCAGTAATTTAGTATGTATTGGTGACATGGTCTAGCTACAATCTACCATAAATCTAGATCTATTATTATATATCAATAGATAGTAAATACTAAAGGGTTTTACTAAATTTATGATAAAATTATAGATGAATTGTTTTAATAAAATGTTTAAAAATATAATGAATATGTTTCTGAATTTTTTTTACTATATTCGTGGATTATAATATATAGTACTATTCAAAAGAAAAATGAATTAATTTATATAATTTTTTATAAATAATGTTGTTACAAAATTTAATAGACATCATATGTAATTAATTAAATATAGTTATAAAAAAATAGAAAAAAATTATAAACATTATTATTACATACACAACACTAAGGTAATATCCATTAATATTTAAATGTTAGTTTAAAAGTACAATAATATTCCATATCTTTTGTTAAGATAAAAAAATTAATTTACAGAAGTTTTATATTTAGAAAGTTGAAATATTATTTTATAGTTTATATTAGATTATTAAAATGATTTACATGTTAAAAATTTATTCCTGATAGTCCTTGATTTAATTTATAATGTAGTATAAAATATTTATGGGATTATATAAATATAACAGTTAATTCATGATTGATATACATTACTATTCAAGATATTTTTTTAAATTTATCATCATATTTTTCTGTTGTCAACAGTATAATTATTATATGAAAATTATTTCTATTTTTAAATTAAATTATATATTTTATGTATTGATCTATTTTATAAATTATTTATAAAAAATTTAATTTTTTATAAAGACTATTCTATTTGTGTATGTTACAAAACTATATAAGGTTGAATGAGTTCACAGATCCAATCCATGGATTATTTTACAAAATTATTATTTAAATTTAGCATATATTTTAATGGATATATAATTGCACTATATTAGATTGGTTTATATTGTTTTATTTCTATATATTGGCATTTATTTTAGTAATGAATATTTTATAATTTAATTAATATTTACTTGATAATAAATCATTGGAATGAATTAATTTATTGTGGTAATTCATAATAAAAATAATCAAGAATTTATTTAAATTTCAAAAAATTATATTTTTATATTTTTAATGTAACATGTATCCAATTTTAAATAAATTTTTTTTATTAAAGTTTATTGTTTTTTTGGAATATAATTTATAGTTTCTCACATCAGATACAATTTAACACCTATTAATTTAATGAATATAGATGAAATATTCTAATATAAATATATTTTAAGTACAATTATATTTTTACTAAATTTAGGACCAACAAAATTCATTACCAAAAATACTATATATGATGTGATGAAATACAATTGAAATATAAATTTTATCAATAGAATTAAATAAATACGGAACCTAAATATCACCAATATATAAATACATGTTTAATTTAATAAAATATGTATTATATTCTTTACGATACCTGATACTTTGATATATAGATGTGTAAAACTATACATATGACACAATATGGTATAAAATGTATAATTATACAGTAAATATTTTTTCCCTTATATAATTTTTTTCAAATATAACAAATATATGTCATTATATATTATAATTTTAAAATTATATATAATTATTTTTAATTATACAAATATTACATATTATAGTATGTTCTATCATAATTTTGTTAATATTTTATATTCGATTCCAAATCAATAGAATGAAATGATATTTAATATTAATAGGAATGAAAATGGTTTATTCATAATATATAGTAATTATAAGGAAGTATTATCCCCAATATGGTATTATTATTAGTAAGAGTTTTGGATAATGAAATTATATTATATTTTTAATATCACATAGAAAAAGTTATTTGAAATTATAAATTAATTACTAAAAATTTACTATAACAGAATATTTCATATACAATATAAATATATCTTAATAACTATAGTCTTAATTATAATATTATAATATGTAATCTAATATTTTATCATTCATAATGTTGAAATATACTTACATGACCCATGATATTGATTAAATCAAATGGTTATTGGATAGGTTAGTGGTATTATATTTATTTTATTAATTATAATGTGATTTGGAAGTACTTTTTTTGGTATGAAACTAGGTACATAAAATGTTTTAATTTAATGTTAATGGAAATGGACTCATAAGTTGAATAAATTGTGTTTTTAATCATGATGAGTAATATTTAATTTTCATTTTGATATTGATAATGGTAATTATATTTATTGTATTTTTATATTTTCTCATTTTTTGTGTTTCATTAAATTATAGAAAAACATATTTGAAAATAATATATATTGTGTTTTAGGATATGTCAATTTTATATGGAATTATATATTTTCAAAATAAATGTTGTATGAGATTTATAAATATATATATATATAGGTGAAATAAGTGATGATATATGTGTGTACTATAGAGGTATCATGTGAACCCTCTATGTAATTTGAAGTATTATAGTTTTTCTGGAGGCATTTAAATAAAAATTATTACAAATTAGTGAAATTTTAAATATTTATATCATTATTATGTTTCATGGGGTGAATTAAATTATTATATGGAAAATATTTATGTATTATTATTATTTACAAGTATTTTTTAACAAATTGATTTGTTTTATATTTTTTTAATGTTTATTTTAAAGGAAATTATAATATGATTCCTCGTGAATTTTATATGATTATTCCAATTTTGAAATATATATTTTCAAAATTTATTACTTGTTATTTAGATAATATTTTTACTAAATCATTCAAATGATGATTTATTATGTTTATAAGAATTTCATCATTAATATTAAATCCAATCATGGATAATGATGTAATTTGATCACTTATCAGGTCATTTTATTTAATTTGTCAATTAATTAATCATGCATATATATATATATATTTAAGTTTGATATATGGTATTTTAAAGATAAAATTACTCTTTTACATCAATATTCCACCTGTAATTTATTATATATTTTATTATTTTTCTTCATTGGTTTTTGAATCATTACTAAAAAATCATTTAATGGTGATTGATAGAAAAAAAATATCATTATATTAGTTTTATCAATAATATGATTTACAATCAGATGTTTTCAATAAAATTTTATGTACCTCTACTCCAATTATAGATATTATGTTATTATTATGGTCCTATGTGAGAATATTGAAAATCTATTTTACAGAATAATTTTCAGATTATGTCACTATGGAGTGGATTTGATGTATTTGGGATTTTTATTTGATTATTTGATATTAATGTTGAAGTATTCCATTTTGAATGATTACATTTTATTTTTAAGGAATTAATGTATGTTTGGTACGTATTTAGTGTGGAAACTATAGTTTAAATGTATTTATTACATTTTATTTTCACTATACCAGTAAAGGGATATTGTGTACATGGAGTGAAACCATGAACCCATTGGGAAAAGAATATTATCTCAGTATATTAATGTATTTTAATTTTTTAAATTGTTATTTATATCAATTCACTATTAAACCAATTATCCATATTTACTCAATAACATAGATATTTATCATTGTACACATTTGAGATCATATCATTATCTTGTCCTTTTTTATGAACATCCCATAAAATATTTTAATTATTATTTTTTAGTTTAATTTGTTGTATTGGGAGAATAAAAATGTGTGTCATCCCTCTAACTTCATATTTGCTTTTTTTCAATTATATAAATTATTCTTTATGAAGTATTGTAACGTCCAGGATATGGGACCACTCTACGGGTACCCCGAACCTGGTTGGTCACATGACCTCAAGCATATTTCACCAAATTCTAGAGGCTGCCGACTAGCAGCGAGGGACCAGGTATGATATTGGGGAAACTATGCCCACATTTGTCAATGTTTAGCACATTGGAAAAAAATAATAACCATACAACGACAATGGAAACAATAAACCATACAAATTTAATATAACAACTGCAGTAAAAGATAACCAACCGGATAAATAAATATGATGCAACATGTCTCATGTTCTAAGAAAACAACTTGAACATGTTATGAAGTAATACAATATGATACAGAGTACAACAAAACAAAACAAAACAGTCGGTAGCATCGCGAAGCTATTCCTGGTCCCATGCTCCCCTACTCCTCAGTAGTAATCATGTACCTATATTGGGTCCTTTCCCTTATCCATACCTATAGAAAAATAATATGTTTGGGCCGAAAATCATGACCCAGACAGGGTTTGAGAAATAATTTCAGTAGGCACCCACCAAAGGAACATCCTAAACTGTGTGTAAACATTCAAAAAGAGTGTGAAAAAGTAAAATCAATTAAATAAGCAGTACTCAAAAGTAACTATCTTTACCAGTTATATTTCCATTTAATATTCATTTCATTATTTATTATTAGGAAACCACCATAGTGAATTTCTATGTAAACAGTCAGTGTCCTCAGAAATGAAAACCCTAACCCTCAGGTAATCAGAATCCAACCTGCAGTTAATTTCCCTCTTGCATAATAGATATTGCCCTCAGGTGTACGAAGTGTCACCCTCGGGCATAAAAGTCACTGCCCACAGGCATATGTAAAGTTTCCCTCCGGCGAAATAGGACGTCACCCTCAGGCTAAGCAGTACCTTTCCCTCAGGCTAAACAATCAACCGGGCACTGCCCAACATATAAGAAAGAAATACACATACAATTCATCTTAAGGAAAAAATTAATGTTCAAAATAAACATGACATACCCTAGGGTATCCGATCCATATGACTAAACAGAGGAACACACCCCTGGGTGGTCCTGGATCCAAGCAGCGATCCCAAGTAGCATTTTAATATCACATTTAATTACAAATGCAATCATATGTATTTAAACATCCAAGGCCTCACCTACATGATACCCCAACATGGTTTTGTGGCACAATAATTCACACAAACACACAATAGATGGAAATAAAACAACAAGCCACCTACCATAAACACCCATGAATGAAATATGCGAATGTCGATTCCAGAAATGTCCAAGAACAATGTCGATCTGGGATAAGAAAATTCATATTCAATCATAAAAAACTTCAATTAGATGAAGAATTGGAACGAACTACTCAATGATATGGGACGGCGTACCCATGGGGTTCCAACGTGATCGGCAGAAGTGGAAACAGATTTCTGACGCTCGATCTGGAGGTCTAAGAATGTTCATTCATCCACTCCCGAGCTCTCATTCGGTTCTAATCCAATCATGTGAATAGGGTTAGCTTCTGCCAATTTTAAGTGAAAAAAATTACATGGTGTGTACTTTTGACTACACGGCATGTACATTCCTCATTTAACTGTTCCACTGGAGTCACCTCCAAACTATTCATCCATTTACATGAGTACACTGCATGTATTCTTGACTTCACGGTGTGTACTGTCACCTAGCTGGAGGTGGCTTGCATTGCCTTACTGTTTCCCCTACTGACTGACTACATGGAATGTAAAACCACTACCTGGCGTGTAGTCGGTTTTTACACCCTTAATTGCCGACATGGCTACACACCTTATGTACTCATCCCACATAGCCAAAGTACATGGTGTGTGGGATAGTACACGGCGTGTAGTCCCAAAATTTTGGATTTTTCCCCATTTTCCTTTTTTTCATAAAAACACTCAAGTAAAAGAGAAAAGAAGAAACACGTTCGTCAAAATAAGAACAGGGTTCTTAAAAACTTCCCACTTTAAAGAAATTCATCCCCAAATTTCCCTTCCAAGTGTGGCGAAGATAAGGCTGAGAATAACTCTTGACACTGAGCATGTATATAGGTATCCCACTCCCAGGTTTTGTCATGCACTCGGCTATGATTCCATAGCACTCGTACAAGAAAAACTGACCGGCCTCGGAGAACCTTCCTCCTCCTATCAACGATACAAATTAGATACATCTCAATAGAGGCACCTATTTCAAGCTCAACCACCTCATGCTGAAATACCTGAGATGGGTTTGAATGACAGCGGTGTAACTGAGATACATGGAAGACGTCGTTTATGGCTCGATTCTTCTACGGTAACTACAACTGATAGGGAACCAGCCCAACTCTCTACTTAATCTCAAATGTCCCCACATACCTCGTTGAACGTTTACCCTATATCCTGATCAGCTTGTATCCCATCCTCGGTGAAACATGCAAAAAAACCTGATCCCCGACCACAAATTCCAAGCATCATCTGCAGCAATCAGCATAAGATTTCTGACGAGACTGTGCAGTTGTCATCCGCTTCTAAATCAATTGGATCTGCTTAGAAGTCTCTTTCATGAGAAGTGGTCCAAGTAAATCTTACTCACCTACCTCTAACTAGAACAAGGGTGATCGGCATGGCCTACCATATAAAGCCTTATAAGGTTCCATTTCAATAGTTTCCTGAAAACTATTATTATAGAAAAACTCAACTAGGGGTTTATAGTTCTCCCAAGAGCCCCCAAAGTCTAATATGCATGCACGCAACATGTCCTCAAGCACCTATATCATACGCTCTGACTGTGCATCGGTCTGAGGGTGGTAAGGTGTGCTCAGAAGAACCTATGTACCCAGTTCCCTATAAAAACTCTTCTAGAAACAAGACGTAAAACTGGTGTCCAAATTTCAAATGATAAAACGAGGGACCCCGTTAAGATGTATGATATCTTGGATATACAACATCTCGATCATGTCAACACCAAAGGTCTCCTTGATCGGATAAAATTGATCTACCTTCGTGAGTCTATCCACAACAACCCACACGACATCATTGCTTCAAGGTGACCTCGGCAACCCTTTCACGAAGTCCATCATGACATCATCCCATTTCCACTCCGGGATGTGTATATTTTGTAACAGTCTGGCTGGCCTCTGATGCTCTGCCTTCACCTACTGACAATTGGAACATCTTGTTACAAAAGTAGCTATCTCGGTCTTCATACCCATCCACCAGTACTGATGCCTCATGTCATGGTACATCATGGTAACTCCGGGATGAGCTTCCCAGACTAAAGCATGAAACTCCTACATCAGCTAATTTCATATATCCCATGGAACCCACACTCGTCCATGGAAATGAAAAATTTCATCATTGCCTATCATTCACCAAGGTGGAGGGTACTCACTCGCCACTGACTCTCGTAGACCTAGGCCTTCTGAATCAGATAGATGTCTCATCCTCACTCAATCCAGGAGGGTATAGGTCACAACTAAAGATGAAAGATAGGTCTTCCTCTGACTATTGTGCACCTCCATATGCATCTTAGGGAACAAAGCCATCAGCATCCATTTACAAATGGCCTCTTGCACTGCCTGTATCTAAGTGTTCCTTCTCAGTGAACTAGATACTGCACTACCTTTACCAGGTGTATAGGTATGCTCAAGATCGAAGGACTGAAGGTATTCAACCCACCTTCACTATCTAAGGTTCAAGTAACGCTAGGTAATGATATACTTGAGTCTTTTTTGGTCTGTGAAAACCATGAAATGTAATCCCAATAGATAATGTATCCTAAAATGCAATGCATGAACAATTAAAGCCAACTCGAGATCATGTGTCAGGAAATTCATCTCATGTGGCCTCAACTATCGAGACCCGTACGCAACAACTTGGTCACCTTGTATCAACATAGCTCCCAGCCCAATCCTTGATGCATCACAGTAAACTATATAGCTCTTCCCCTGCTCTGGGAGTATCAGGATCGGTGTTGATGTCAACTTTCCCTTCAGCTCTTGCAAGGCTATTTCATAAGATTTTTGACCAAACAAAATTCACACTCTTCTTAGTCAAACCTGTAAATGGTGCTTCTAAGAGGAAGAAGTCCGGTATTAAGAGGCTGTAGTAACCAGCTAGCCCCAAGAAACTCTGTGTCTCTACCACATTCTTAGGCTGCTCCCAGAAACTACTACTCTCACCTTCTCTGGATCTACTGCAACACCTACCTCTGAGATGATATGACCCAGGATGTGAATGTAACGCCCCGACCCCAGTTACCCAGAGTCGGTGCATTATTACATAACATTTGCATGATCACAAGAAATATCAAATCTCGAAAGACCGATTGGTTTAGTAGCCTTGGAAACACTAGATATAATCATAAAGTTTTACATTACATTTCAAAGTGAAAAACTACTACAACAACAAAGTCTTCATATCCAAACTATTAACCCCTCATAATATCCCTGCAAGTCATTCATAATTTACTTCTTCACTACCTGGGAAAAATAAAACATAGAAAAGGGGGTGAGCTCAAATGCCCAGTAAGGATAACAATATAGCGGAACATTCAAAATAAGCATAAACATTTAAGGCAATGAATTACTAAAACAAAAGCCTTTTTAAAATTGAACTTCAACATAGTATGGAAAAAATAAAAATGAAATAATGCCATTTACTTATTCGCATGGATATTCTACTAATCGAATAATCACATGCAATATCAATAACCACTTTCATAATGTTGGAATGCATAATGCCAGACTATCATAACCACATAGCCAAGGTCTCGTGCCAAGACTACAAATAAGATTTTGTCAAGGCCTTGTGCCAAGACACTAGTTTGTCTCATGAGACCTACCGATGCATCGAGGAGCTATAGCGGGCTCCACCCGTCACTTATTAAGTCCAATGCATTCCCATATGAAAAGGTTTAAACATAACATAAACATTCGTATTAAAACTAGCATACGAAATGTCAATAATTTCACCATAAACTATGAATGGTATAAAAATAGCACATCCATAGTCAAACATATCACAAAACCTTCAATACAATATAGAAGTTTTGTGTCATAATAAATCAACTTCAAATAATCTTAAAATCCATCAAAGGATGTTGACGTAGATGAAATCAAAATTCTTTTTAAAGAAATATCTCCTTTTATTTTGAAATCATTTAAGATCCATATAAAATAAAACATTTTCATTGAAAATATTCTTATAAGCTTGTAAAGAAAGCTTTGAAGATTTTATAACGGCGTAAAATAACCGCACCCTCCGTATAAGTTAAAAAAAACATTCTTACCTCAATTCTGTCGAAAAGGTTAAAAAGGACCTTGTTTTGAAAACGACGGAAAGAATCCTTTATAAACCTCTTATAAAAAGTCAAACAAGGGTATAAATGACTTTAACCCATATTCTTGTAAATAGTAAAAATGTTTTGAAATACATTTTTAAGAAACATGGATGTGGATGATAAAGATATCCCAGTAGATTATTACGTATAAACAACCTCGGATAATGAAGAGATTGTGAAATAACCCTTACCTTGTACTTTTCCTTGGTTGGGGTAGGTTAACCTCCTATATAATGGTGAAATAATTGTTATTAAATTATACAAGAATCATATACATTAATATGATATCATATATGATCTTTTAATATTGATTTGATAATAATATCTTAGTATTATCGCTGTTTCGGGTGTGAACTTACTTGTTTGCTTTTGTATGTTTTGTTACGTAAGACATGTTTGTAAAGGATAAGTTGTATATTATTCAAATCCAGAATGGTGTCAAGTCCTTAAACATAATTTTTAAATCATCAAATGATAATTATACTTGAATGGATACGATGGAGAATGAATCTCATCGCGTTCGTGGAGACGGTAGTCCGTACGTACGCACGAACGCTACTTCCATTTAATTTTTATTTTAAAAGAATCGAATACAAATGATACATAGGTATATTACTATTCCAGTATAATATAATATTTTATATATGTTACTTAAGTTCATTAACACCATCCTTTATACGTTCCATGTGTGGTATGAACGATTCATATCATTTTAAGGGGGCGGTAGTCCGCACTTCCTCAAATGAAATTATCGTATGTATATACAACATGAAACGAATAATGGTATGAAATAAAATGGAATTACAGAAGCTTATATATAAAATATATATCATTAATATCATATTTAATTACAGTTCCATCATAATGGCCACCATGAGAGGCGGTAAGATGTATTTGAACAATCATCGTTTCGCGAGGCGTTAGTTTGCCATCCACAGAAACATTATGTTCATCATCCATTAGATGGAGTTTTGTGTATGTGTAGTTTGAATCCTTCTTATAACAACATCCTAGTATATTGTGGATACTGGTGTTGTTAAAAACTAAAGGAAAAAAAAGTTTGGGGGTTGGATAAGCAAAATAAATGAAAATAATTTAAAAGAAATCGTTACCTTTAATCTAGGTAACTCACTTTGGTTGGAACCAAAGGACTTCTTGAAATGCTTTTTGCCTAAGGGGAAGCTTCAAGGAGGAGGAGAGGGATTTGGGGAGCTTAGTTGGGCAGAGTTTGGACGAGCCAAGTGGCTTGAGAGGTGTGAGGAAAAGAGAAGGAGGAGTGCCCTTTTATAAGAGGGGTGAGGGGAACTTTTGGAAAAGCTAGAAATATTAATTTATAATAAATTCATATTCGGTTTCCAAAGGCTCCAAAGTTGACTATTCAAAGGATTAGGTGGGGATAGGTCAAAAACAACTCATCCAATAGAATTTAGACAGGTTTGGGTACTTATATTATCCTTATCTTTAAGTATTAACTCTAAGTTAATTAGTTTCACTTTTACAATGTCTCTTTGTATTTTAATATAATATGGTTAATAAACGTACTATATACATCCAAGCGACCCCCAAGTGGTCTATTAATGATTAACCTATCATAATTTAAGTCTCTTGGCCGAACCTTATATTTTTAGGAATTTAATATCAATTAATAATATAATATTTGTTTTAAGAACTCTTTTATGTCAATTTTGACACTATTCAATAGTTGATTTTTGTGAAACTCATAACAGATTGATTACTTCGAACAAAGTCAATTTAATCAATTCTAATATATCATATTATCCTAGAAAATTAGTGAAATTCATTAAAAGTTTCATATTATATTTATTTGGGTATTTATAATATCAATTATGTTAATTTTTTACTATTTTAGTAATTACTGCATCATCATTGTGTCATAAATAAAATAAATTATTTAATGTCTAAAAATAATAAATAAAACATCATTATGTATGAAATCTTTTTAGCTTTCTAATGAATATTTATAATCGAAAATCCAACATGTATAACCCTATGTAAAATTGTTCTTCTAAAAGATGTAAGCTTATGCCATTTTTATTTTTATTTTAACTTTATTAATATAATGTGTCCCTACCACATACAAGTGGCTCCAAGGGGTCCCCAAATTGGCCCAAGGATGCCCATTGTCGGGTAGGTGTCCACCAATAAGGTTAGGACACGTCTTAGGGTAATTTTGTATTATTATAATATTATTTTTTAACCCTTATGTACCGGATTTACCCTTTAACCATGGTAAATAAAATATTTACCGCAGTAATTATTCAAAATGTCTAAAAATAAAAGTTACCTATTTACCCAATTTGAACATCCTGATTCCAAATATGGAATCCATTTTTCTAAATTCAAAACACAGAAGTGGCAGAAATGAATTTAAAATTAATTCCCGCTGTCAAAACAAAAAGCGTGTTTTTAAGAGATAATAACTATCAAAAGATTGACACTTGTTTATGTTCGGTTTAATTGTAAAATTATGTCCAATGATAAACATTAAATTGAATGGTAAAAATATATTCTAAATATACTTTAAAACCACTCAAATTCATAATTTATCACTATTAATTATTTTGATTAAAAAAGTTGTTTTTAATTAAAATTTAGAAATTTTCACTATTCATCAAAATATGAAAGTTATCCGAAATGTACCAAAATTTCACCCTAGGCTAATTTTGATATTCCGAATCCAAAAATGAAGTCCATTTTGAAATATAAAATATATATGATTTCAAAAAGTAGGTATTACTATTCACAACGGCTATTTTAATTAGTTATGGTGTGTTAGAACTCGGTGTTGCGTACAACACACGCTATCACATTATTCGAAGGGAAACGTACCGTGGAAGCTTGGGGTGTTACATTCTCCCCTCCTTCAAATAATTGAGTCCTCGCAATTTCTAGAATACTTATTACATGAAAAGACTCAGGTGGTTCTTCATCATAAGTTCCTCGGGTTCCCACGTTGCCTCTTCCATCTTATGATTTCTCCACAAAACTTTTACCAGACGCGTCGTCCGGTTTCACAGTACTTGTTCTCTTGTATCAAGAATCCTGACGGGCTCTTCGCAATAGGACAGATCGGGTTCCAGTTCTAATTCCTCATAGGTGAGTACATGCGTCGGATCAGGCATGTATTTTCTCAACAGAGATACGTGGAACACATCGTGAACTTTGGAGAGACTTGGCGGCATTGCCAATCGGTAAGCTACAACCCCAATTCGTTCTAGAATTTCGAAAGGTCCGATGTACCTGGGACTCAATTTACCTTTCTTTCCAAAACGTATGACTCCCTTCCATGGAGATACCTTTAGGAAAACATGATCACCGACTTGAAATTCCAAATCCTTCCTTCGATTATCGGCATAGCTCTTCTGCCTACTTTGAGCTGCTTTGATGTGATTTTGGATTACTTTCACATTTTCCACCGTTTCCTCCACCAGCTCTGGGCCTACAAGTTTTCTTTCACCAACGTCATCCCAACAGGTTGGTGTACGACATCTCTTTCCGTATAACGCTTCATATGGTGCCATCTGTATACTCGAATGGAAGCTATTGTTATAGGAAAATTCTACCAGTGGTAAATATTGATCCCACATACCCTGAAAGTCAAGTGAGCAAGATCTCAACATGTCTTCTAAGGTTTGAATAGTCCGTTCTGATTGTCTGTCTGTCTGAGGGTGGTAAGCAGTGCTCAAATGAAGTTCAGTATCCAGGGATTTCTGAAGACTTTTCCAGAATCTTGAAGTAAAACGGGGATCACGATCAGAAACAATCGATAGAGGTACTCCATGAAGTCTCACAACTTCATTAATATATAGTCTTGCTAGACGTTCCAGGGGTAGATCTTCTCTTATAGCAAGAAAATGTGCTGTCTTGGTAAGAAGATCAACAATAACCCATATTGCATCATTCCTTCTAGGAGTCTTTGGTAGCCCCATGACAAAGTCCATCGTAACATTGTCCCATTTCCACTCCGGTATGGGAAGAGGTTGCATGACTCCTCCAGGCTGTTGCCTTCCAGCTTTCACTTGTTGACAAACCATACATCTTGACACAAAATCAGCAATCTCCCTCTTCATGTTGTCCCACCAAAAATGTTCCTTCAAATCTCTATACATTTTGGTGCTCCCAGGGTGTATAGAGAAATTGGAACTATGAGCATCATCCAGTAATTCCCTTTTTAGATCAGGTATATTGGGAACACAAAGTCTCTTCCCGAATTACAAAATTCCATCTTCATACACAAAGTCTCTCAATCTCCCATCATTCACAGCTTTAATCTTCTTTTGGAATTCTTCATCATCGGTCTGAGAACTCTTAATCCTTTCTAGTAAAGATGGTTTGGCGACTATTTGAAAAAGCATTGATGTTTCACCTTCCCTGATTATTCCCATGTCCATCTTCACTAGATCCATAAATATTGGATCCCTTTCAATTCTCATATTGTTCAAAACACCATGGTCTTTTCTACTCAAAGCATCTGCCACCTTGTTTGCCTTCCCCGGGTGGTAGTGTATCGTACAATCATAATCCTTGAGTAATTCAAGCCACCTCCTTTGCCTCATGTTGAGTTCTTTTTGTGAGAAAATATACTTCAAACTCTTGTGATCAGTATAAATCTCACATTTTTCACCATAGAGGTAGTGCCTCCATATCTTCAAAGCAAATATCACAGCTGCTAACTCAAGATCATGAGTAGGATAGTTTTGTTCATGAATTTTCAACTGTCGTGATGCATAGGTAATAACTCTATCATTCTGTATAAGGACACAGCCAAGTCCTTTCTTCGATGCATCACTATAAATAACGAACCCATCATTCCCCGATGGTAGAGTCAATATAGGAGCATTGACTAATATTCTCTTCAGTTCTTCAAAACATTCTTCACACTCTTTTGTCCAAACAAATTTAACCCCTTTACGTGTGAGCTTCGTTAATGGGTTAGCCAATCGGGCAAAATTCTGGACGAAACGTCGATAATAACCTGCCAAACCAATAAAACTACGTACCTCAGTTATACTCGTAGGTGCTTTCCATTCTTGGATTGCCTTGGTCTTAGAAGGATCAACAGAGATTCCATCTTTAGAGACAATATGGGCAAGAAAAGAAATCTCATGAAGCCAGAATTCACACTTGCTAAACTTCCCATATAATTCATGCCTCCTCAGAGTCTTCAAGATAATGCGCAAGTGATTTTCATGATCTTCGTAGGTTTTGGAGTATACCAAGATATCATCAATAAATACCACCACAAATTCATCGAGATACTCCTTGAAAACTCTATTCATCAGATCCATGAATACAGAGGGTGCATTAGTCAATCCAAACGGCATTACAGTAAACTCGTAATGCCCGTACCTGGTTCGAAATGTTGTCTTCGGAATGTCTTCCTTCTTCACACACAACTGATGGTATCCAGATCGAAGGTCAATCTTTGAAAAGTATTGAGCTCCATGCAGTTGGTCAAATAAATCATCAATACGAGGTAGGGGATACTTGTTATTTATCGTTATAGCATTGATCTCCCTGTAGTCGATACATAACCTCATAGATCCATCTTTCTTTTTAACAAAAAGAACAAGGGCTCCCCATGGAGAAACACTAGGGCGAATAAATCCCTTATTACTCAATTCCTCTAGTTCGTTCTTTAGTTCGACTAACTCTACAGTGGCCATTCTATAAGGGGTCTTCGATATAGGCCTTGATCCAGGAATCAAATCAATGGAAAACTCAACTTCTCGTTCTGGAGGATGTCCAGGTAAATCTTCCGGAAATACATCTACAAATTCTTTCACAATAGGTACATCCTCTATTTGAACATTACTTTCCTCACCGACAGTTATTTCATTCTCTTCCTCCCCAATAATTGAATTAAGTTGAGCTACTGGGGGTGGATCTAAATAAGAATTAGGTGGTGACGATTCTGCTCTAAAAATAAGGTGTTCCTTATCATTATCATCAAGAATCGTAACCTCTTTTTTCTTACAATAAATCTTCGCATCATAGTCCGAAAGCCAGTCCATACCGATGATTATATCAAACTCAATCATAGGTATGACGATGAGATCAGCAGATAAAGAAAATTTATGTGCTCTAATGGGGACTGATTCACAAAACTTTGTTGCAACGATACTTCCCTTAGGAGTTTTAACTGACAACTCCCTTATTAAATCAAATTTGAAATATCTAATTTTCTTAGCAAACTGGGAAGATATGAAACAATGCGATGATCCAGAATCAAATAATGCATTTTCTAAACTTGAGGAAACCATTAAATTACCTGCCACCACGTCTTTCGGAGCTTCTACCTCAGCAGTAGTGATAGCATAAGCCTGGCCTTGATCCCTTGGCCTTTTCTGAGGTAAGTTCTCCTGACGCTTAGGACATGCATTTGCATAATGCCCCATCTCCCTGCAATTGTAGCACTGAACGTTGGTAGCTTCCTTCTTCCCCTTGCAATCATGAGCTTGGTGGCCTTTTTCACCACACTTGTAACAGACTCCCATTCCCTTCAGGCAAGCACCAGGGTGTTTCTTCCGGCATTTACCACAAGATGGATATTCAACCTTTCCCTTCTTCCCCTTATTTCCATTCCCAGATTGATCAGCAGGTCTCTTCTTCTCTTGCTTCGCTTTAAAGTCATAAGACTTAGAGAATTCATTTTCGGTCTTGATAGCACATGAGACAATGTCTTCGTACGATGAAAAGGATTGTGAGACTAATGCTCGACGGAGAAATGGTTTTAACCCATCAAAGAAACGATCAATCTTACTTCTTGGGTTGCGTATATAATCTCCAGCATACCTCGCTAACCTTGTAAAGTTAGCCTCATGCTTTGTGACATTATCATCCTCCTTTTGTCTTAGACTTAGAAATTGCCTTTCCATATCCGCTCGATGGTCGCGAGGGAAGTATTTTTCTAAAAACAGATCTTTGAACTCCCTCCATTCCATATTTGATACTTCATCATCTTCCTTCATGTTCTGAATCAATGACCACCATTGATCAGCATCTCCAGTGAGGCGGTAAACTGTCATGATAACTTTTTCCCTTTCACTGCTCCCCAAAGCCTGAAATATTTTCTCTAGGGAATTTATCCATTTCTCAGCTACTAAGGTATTTGTACTCCCATTGAACGTTGGTGGTTGTTGCCTCATGAATCGATCTAACATTGATCCCCCACGCTGCGGATCAGGGTGGTCCATACGGGTAAGGTTATTATTCATAACCTGAGTAAGTTGTCCCATTATGGTGATTAGCTGATCGGCACCAGTTGCATCACCAGCCCCACTATAATTATCTTGAGCAGGAGGGCAATCCCAACATGGAGTGCGTGCATTGATACGGTTTCCATTTCTTCCACTAGGCGCCATTTCTAAACAATGGAATAAACTAGATCAGTTTATGAATCAAAATACATAATCCCATTATTATAAAACACTTAACATAAATTGAACTATTTATGGATATAATCCATAATCATAAAAATGTTTTCTTTGAGGATGTATATACTCATAATCCCTTCAAAATGATTTGTAATGAAAATGAGAGTTATCCTAAGCATATCCCCCGGGAGTGTCGTAACCAAGAGTGCAGCAAGGCCCGTTGTCGTGCACCAGTTCCCGTTCGAGTCTAGCTCAAAGCGGTGTTTTCGGGTTTTACCCCTAGGTACATCGGTGCCAGAGCCGCGTCTACCTGCTCGTATCCAGACAGGGATGTATTGCTCGGAAAACTCACAAAATCTCTACAATACCAAAATTCTAGGAAGTTCTTCTATACTAATCCTCAAAGTTCATCTTAGGTCTACGTGCTCTAATCAGAGTTTATCTAAATCTAGCTTCCAAGGTTTGTACTAAACTTCCTCTGATACCAACTGTAACGCCCCGAACCCAGTTACCCAGAGTCGGTGCATTATTACATAACATTGGCATGATCACAAGAAAGATCAAATCTCGAAAGACCGATTGGTTTAGTAGCCTTGGAAACACTAGATATAATCATAAAGTTTTACATTACATTTCAAAGTGAAAAACTACTACAACAACAAAGTCTTCATATCCACACTATTAACCCCTCATAATATCCCTGCAAGCCATTCATAATTTACTTCTTCACTACCTGGGAAAAATAAAACATAGAAAAGGGGGTGAGCTCAAATGCCCAGTAAGGATAACAATATAGCGGAACATTCAAAATAAGCATAAACATTTAAGGCAATGAATTACTAAAACAAAAGCCTTTTTAAAATTGAACTTCAACATAGTATGGCAAACATAAAAATAAAATAATGCCATTTACTCATTCACATGGATATTCTACTAATCGAATAATCACATGCAATATCAATAACCACTTTCATAATGTTGGAATGCATAATGCCAGACTATCATAACCACATAGCCAAGGTCGCGTGCCAAGACTACAAATAAGATTTTGTCAAGGCCTTGTGCCAACACACTAGTTTGTCTCATTAGACCTACCGATGCATCGAGGAGCTATAGCGGGCTCCACCCGTCACTTATTAAGTCCAATGCATTCCCATATGAAAAGGTTTAAACATAACATAAACATTCGTATTAAAACTAGCATACGAAATGTCAATAATTTCACCATAAACTATGAATGGTATAAAAATAGCACATCCATAGTCAAACATATCACAAAAACTTCAATACAATATAGAAGTTTTGTGTCATAATAAATCAACTTCAAATAATCTTAAAATCCATCAAAGGATGTTGACGTAGATGAAATCAAAATTCTTTTTAAAGAAATATCTCCTTTTATTTTGAAATCATTTAAGATCCATATAAAATAAAACATTTTCTTTGAAAATATTCTTATAAGCTTGTAAGGAAAGCTTTGAAGATTTTATAACGGCGTAAAATAACCACACCCGCCGTATAAGTTAAAAAAAACATTCTTACCTCAATTTTGTCGAAAAGGTTAAAAAGGACCTTGTTTTGAAAACGACAGAAAGATTCCTTTATAAACCTCTTATAAAAAGTCAAACAAGGGTCTAAATGACTTTAACCCATATTCTTGTAAATAGTAAAAATGTTTTGAAATACATTTTTAAGAAACATGGATGTGGATGATAAAGATATCCCAGTAGATTGTTACGTATAAACAACCTCGGATAATGAAGAGATTGTGAAATAACCCTTACCTTGTACTTTTCCTTGGTTGGGGTAGGTTAACCTCCTGTATAATGGTGAAATAATTGTTATTAAATTATACAAGAATCATATACATTAATATGATATCATATATGATCTTTTAATATTGATTTGATAATAATATCTTAGTATTATCGCTGTTTCGGGTGTGAACTTACTTGTTTGCTTTTGTATGTTTTGTTACGTAAGACATGTTTGTAAAGGATAAGTTGTATATTATTCAAATACAGAATGGTTTCAAGTCCTTAAACATCATTTTTAAATCATCAAATGATAATTATACTTGAATGGATACGATGGAGAATGAATCTCATCGCGTTCGTGGATACGGTAGTCCGTCCGTACGCACGAACGCTACTTCCATTTAATTTTTATTTTAAAATAATAGAATACAAATGATACATAGGTATATTACTATTCCAGTATAATATAATATTTTATATATGTTACTTAAGTTCATTAACACCATCCTTTATACGTTCCATGTGTGGTATGAACGAGTCATATCATTTTAAGGGGGCGGTAGTCCGCACTTCCTCAAATGAAATTATCGTATGTATATACAACATGAAACGAATAATGGTATGAAATAAAATGGAATTACAGAAGCTTATATATAAAATATATATCATTAATATCATATTTAATTACAGTGCCATCATAATGGCCATCATGAGAGGCGGTAAGATGTATTTGAACAATCATCATTTCGTGAGGCGTTAGTTTGCCATCCACAGAAACATTATGTTCATCATCCATTAGATGGAGTTTTTTGTATGTGTAGTTTGAATCCTTCTTATAACAACATCCTAGTATATTGTGGATACTGGTGTTGTTACAAAAGAAAGGAAAAAAAAGTTTGGGGGTTGGAGAAGCAAAATAAATGAAAATAATTTAAGAGAAATCGTTACCTTTAATCTAGGTAACTCACTTTGGTTGGAACCAAAGGACTTCTTGAAATGCTTTCTGCCTAAGGGGAAGCTTCAAGGAGGAGGAGAGGGATTTGGGGAGCTTAGTTGGGCAGAGTTTGGACGAGCCAAGTGGCTTGAGAGGTGTGAGGAAAAGAGAAGGAGGAGTGCCCTTTTATAAGAGGGGTGAGGGGCACTTTTGGAAAAGCTAGAAATATTAATTTATAATAAATTCATATTCGGTTTCCAAAGGCTCCAAAGTTGACTATTAAAAGGATGAGGTGGGTATAGGTCGAAAAAAACTCATCCAATAGAATTTAGACAGGTTTTGGTACTTATATTAACCTTATCTTTAAGTATTAACTCTAAGTTAATTAATTTCACTTTTACAATGTCTCTTTGTATTTTTATATAATATGGTTAATAAACTTACTATATACATCTAAGAGACCCCCAAGTGGTCCATTAATGATTAACCTATCATAATATAAGTCTCTTGGCCGAACCTTAGATTTTTAGGAATTTAATATCAATTAATAATATAATATTTGTTTTAAGAACTCTTTTATGTCAATTTTGACACTATTCAATAGTTCATTTTTGTGAAACTCATAACAAATTGATTACTTCGAAAAAAGTCAATTAAATCAATCCTAATATATCATATTATCCTAGAAAATTAGTTTAATTCATTAAAAGTTTTATATTATATTTATTTGGGTATTTATAATATCAATTATGTTAATTATTTACTATTTTAGTAATTACTGCATCATCATTGTGTCATAAATAAAATAAATTATTTAATGTCTAAAAATTATAAATAAAAGATCATTATGTAGGAAATCTTTTTATCTTTCTAATGAATATTTATAATCGAAACTCAAACATGTATAACCCTATGTAAAAATTGTTCTTCTAAAAGATGTAAGCTTATGCCATTTTTATTTTTATTTTAACTTTATTAATATAATGTGTCCCTACCACATACAAGTGGCTCCAAGGGGTCCCCAAATTGACCCAAGGATGCCCATGGTCGGTTATGTGTCCACCAATAAGGTTAGGACACGTTTTAGGGTAATTTTGTATTATTATAATATTATTTTTTAACCCTTAGTTACCGGATTTACCCTTTAACCATGGTAAATAAAATATTTACCGCAGTAATTATTCAAAATGTCTAAAAATAAAAGTTACCTATTTACACAATTTGAACATCCTGATTCCAAATATAGAATCCATTTTTCTAAATTCAAAACACAGAAGTGGCAGAAATTAATTTAAAATTAATTCCCGCTGTCAAAACAAAAAGCGTGTTTTTAAGAGATAATAACTATCGAAAGATTGACACTTGTTTATGTTCGGTTTAATTGTAAAATTATGTCCAATGATAAACATTAAATTGAATTGTAAAAATATATTCTAAATATACTTTAAAACCACTCAAATTCATAATTTATCACTATTAATTATTTTGATTAAAAAAGTTGTTTTTAATTAAAATTTAGAAATTTTCACTATTCATCAAAATATGAAAGTTATCCGAAATGTACCAAAATTTCACCCTAGGCTAATTTTGATATTCCGAATCCAATAATGAAGTCCATTTTGAAATATAAAATATATATGATTTCAAAAAGTAGGTATTACTATTCACAACGGCTATTTTAATTAGTTATGGTGTGTTAGAACTCGGTGTTGCGTACAACACACGCTATCACATTATTCGAAGGGAAACGTACCGTGGAAGCTTGGGGTGTTACAGTGAATCTGGTCCATCCAAAAATGGAACTTTGAGAGCATAACATATAGTTGATGCTCTCTCAGTGTAACCAATACGATCTCAATATTGGGGGCATGGTCATGTAGAGTGTGAGAGTACAACATGATATCGTCCATGAATACTATCACAAATAAATATAGAAAAGGAAGGAACACACGATTCATCAGAGCCATGAAAACTCTGGCATGTTCGTGAGTCCTAACGGCATAACCAAGTACTCGTAAAAACCATATCTGCTCTGAAAAGCTATAAGATGTATATATGATGGTCTCATGCGTACCTGATGATATCCTGATCTCATATCAATCTTCAGGAACACCCGTTATCCACAAAGTTGATCAAAAAGATCATAAATCCTTGGAAAGGAATATTGGTTCTTAACCGTCAACTGGTTCAACTTCCTATAATCCACACAAAGTTTGAGGGTACCATCCGCCTTCTTCTCAAAAAGGACCAGAGAACCCCAAGGAGAAGTACTTGGTCGGATAAAACCCTTTTCATGTAACTCCTCTAACTGACTCATGATCTCCTGCAACATAGGCCTGGCCATCCTATAAGGAGGAATGGACGCCGATGTTGCTCCTGGCACAGGCTCAATAGAGAAATCCACCTCTCGCTTCGGAGGTAGACCCGAAAAGTCATCCGGGAAGAAATCCCTGAAACAGACAACCACTGGAGGGAAATATGCCTTACGAGTCCCCTGATCAACCAAATATAAACATGTAATCTGGGCTGTAACTCCACCTCACTCATGATTCTCTGGTCAAGATTGACTCGCCTAGAAATCCCATTTTCCCTTATATAGAAACTCTTCACCCTCTAGTGACGTGAAATGCACCCTATGAGGAAAGCAGTATACTAATCTCGAAAGGGATCCAACCAGTCCATCCCGAGAATGACGTCATAAGATGTCATCTCTAATACATAGGGGTCCCATGGAATGTGACACCCTCCAACCTCAAGGAGAAACTTCTTACCTTGACGTACATCAGTCATTCTAGTCCCTAGTGTAGTTTCTAGCGTCATGACACATGAAGAAGATGAAGAAGAAACATAGAGCCCAAGGCTCTCCACAAAGGGGATAGATATAAAACTATGTGTAGCACTCATATCAAAAAGTACTAATGATAATACAGAAGCTAATAGAATAGTACCTATGATTGTAGAAGTTCTGGGATACTGCTCCTGCTGGGTCTATTGCACTGCATATTCCTGCCTAGTGCCACATCCCAGCGACACAACCTGGCTACCCTGAGCTGTCCCGCACTACTACCTCTGAGATCTTAGTGTCTCACTACCATGTCCATGACCACCATCTCTACCTTCATGCCCTGACATATTCCTATTACCCAACTGGTAAGAAGATGCTGGTCCTGCTCCCGCTCACAGATTCTGCACAGAACCCCTATCACTAGCCAAAGGTGGAAACGCCCTGCAAAAGCGCTACAGATGACCCATCTTTCCACATGATCAGCACTCCACCAGGTCATGTGGACACTAAGGTCTCTTGTTCCCCTCCTTACAACACTGGTATCACATGACTGACCCACCTGAAAAATTCTTCTGGCTGGTACTGCCAACTTGAAATAAGTCCATCTTTCACTTCTTCTTGCTAGTAGAAATAGTACCAGATACTGGTGCTGAACTGCCCGGGCCCACACCACCAGCTTCCCATAGGTTCTTCTTTGTAATCTGGGCCTGGTCCACAATTTCATGTACTGAAGTCATCCTTAAAACATTCACCAGTGCTCGGATATCATACTGAAGACCATCCTCGAAGTGTATGTCCCGCAACGTCTCATCGCACACAAGAACGGGTGAAAAACGCTGAAGCTCAGTGAAACGTGTAAAATAATCCATCATTGACATAGCACCCTACTGTAGATTCATGAAATCTCAAGCTCTATCTGCCCTTAGTGTCTTTGGGAAGAAGAAATCATAGAAGACTGCCTAAAAATCATCCCACACCATGCCCCTGTGATGCTCTGATTGGGTGGTAACATCCTACAACATATTGGTGGAATCACGCATCATGTACGTTGCGAACATGACCCTCCGCCCTAGAGGCATCTCGAGATGCTCGAAGATATTCTTCATAGAACCTAGCCAAGATTTCGTAGCCTGTGGTCCGCTATCCCCAAAGAAGGTCGGCAGATTTTGCTGCTGGAAGATATGAGTAAGCTCATCCATAGATGTGGTAGCTGGCGGGGCTCCTTGAATGGTCTGCCTGGACCGTATAAATCCCTCACGGAACTGCGACTCCGTGCCTGCGTTTGGTATAATGGCTGATGGAGCATCTGGATCTATTTGAGGGTCCACTAGTATCACATGGCCCACCATCTCTAGAGTATATTCGTTGCTACTCTCTTGGAGATCAATTCACGGTTGTGTCGGCATCAAGACTCTACAAGGTCAAACACACACCTTTAGAACAAGATTATCAACGACTAAAAACAAAGGAACCGAAAAGGAAACCCGAGAAAAATTCATTTAAGATTTGAAAAACAAGACTACACGGCATGTATCTTGACTACACGGCGTGTACTTGAATTTACATCCCCTACCCGAGTCCTTCTTCAAGGCGGAGCCACACAGCTCCCATTGAACAAAACTACACGGCGTGTATACTGACTACACGATATGTATGGTGTAATTTTCCCACTGCCCGTGTTTCTTGTGACACGTACGACTACTCGGATTATTACTACATGGCGCGTGACACCCATACACAGCGTTTACACCAAACCATTTCCCATCCACACAGCTAAGTCCACACAGTCTGTCCTCGGACAAGACTACATGGCGTATCCTAGAGGTACATGATGTGTACTGGATGTGCTTCCCCGACCCGTTTTGTTAGTTACATGGCCAGATAAATGGCTCCAACTACACGGTGTGTTCTATAGTAGAGACGGTGTGTATGTCTTAAGGACTCCTCCTTCCATGTTTGTTATTTATAAGGGCGGACTCCGGGTCAACACTAAACGGTGTGTACATCCGGTTAACGGCGTGATCGCCCCAAGCATTTCACTTCCTCATGTCCCCACCGACATGGTCTATGACACGTGAAGATACTACACAGCGTGTACTTAGGGTACATGGCGTGTACTCAAAAATGTTTTCTTTTATTCCTGAACAGAGGAATATACACTGCATTTTAAAGGTATTATACGTCGTGTATACTGGATTTCCGGACTATATGCCTCAGAAACATCTCTGGAACCTAGAAAATACTGAAAAACAACACATAAGTGCCAAATTCTAATCCGTGAGGGCCCATACTCCCTGCGCTTCAATGTTTGGAAGATTATATTAATTATAACCAGATAAACCGCCAATGATCCACCATATTCTGGTCAATGAGGGCTCATACTACCCAAAAACCAATGTTTGGCATCCATTCAATTAAAAGTCTCACACAATAATACCCTATAAAATAGTACGTATCTATTAAAGCAGCTATCAAAAAAGCATGCTTTTACTAGGACAACATATATCACAACAACATGCAATATATAATGCACCTATATGGCATGGAAACTATGCATGGAATGTTCTTTCTAGAATGTGCCAAAATTATTCATGAGATGGAATACCCTCATCTCATCGGGTTGCCACTAAATAAAACTCATGAATAAAATATTAATATCAAAATCACAAGTGTGTCACCCTTTGGTGAAAATTAATTCAACAGTAAAATTTAAAAATAAGAAAAATTACAACATGAGGTAAATTGGATTTTCCCTTTACACGGGTTAGCTACGCCCATGAACAACTTATTACCAACTACCGTTCTCATCCTATCCCTGAAAAAGGATCCAAATCCTAAGATAATGAAAAGAACCCCCTCTGATACAACTTCATAACATATTAGATCTGAGTGCCACTCTATAGGTGCCCCAAACCCTGTTGGTGACATGACCTCAGAAGAATTTCTCCAAACGCCACAGGCTGCCGACTAGCAATGAGGGCCCAGGTCTGATAGTGGGGGAAACTATGCCCTCATTTTTCAAAGTGTAGCATAGAAGAATAAAATAATAATCACACAATAACAATGGAAACAATTAACCATATACATTTAATTATTAAAACTGAAGTAAAATATAACCAACCAGATATATAAATATGATGCAACATGTCTCGTGTTCTAAGAAAACAGCCAGAACATGTTACAAAGTAATACAATACGATATAGAGTACAGTAAAACAAAACAAAACAGCTAGTAGCATCATGAGCCAAAGTTTGGCCACATTCTCCCTCACTCCTTAGCAGTAATAAAGTACCTGTATAGGGACCTTTTCCCTTAACCATACTTGTAGAAATGTAATATGTTTGGGATGAAAAGCATGACCCAAACAGGGTGCGAGAAATAATCTCAGTAGGCACCCACCAAAGGCTCATGCTCAACTGTGTGTAAACATGCCACAACAGTTTGCAAAAGTAAAATCAATAAAGTAATCAGTACTCAAAAGTAGCTAACTCTACCAGTTATATTTCCATTTAATATTCCTTTCATTATTTATAATTAAGAAACCACCACAGTGAATTTCTATATAAATAGTTAGTGTCCTCAGACACGCAATCACTTACCCTTAGGTAATCATAATCCAACCCATAGGTAATTGCACTCAGGAATAATAGATATTTCCCTTATGTGTACAATGTTTCACCCTCGGGCATAGAAGTCATTGCCCTCAGGCATACATAAAGTGGCCCTCAAGCGAAAAAGGACATTTCCCTTATGATAAACAGTACCTTGACCTCAGGATAAATAAACAACCAGACCATGACCATCATATAAACATGCAATACACATACAGTTCCTCTCAATGGAAATTTAATGTGCAAAATAAACATGGCATTCACTCGGGTATCCTGGCCAAACGACTAAACAGTGGAAGGCACCCCCAGTGAGGTCCTAGATCTGTGAAGCAATCCCAAACAGTATTTTAATATAACATTTAATTACATATACAATTCTAGGTATTTAAACAGCCAATGCCTCAGCCACACGATAGCCCAACATGGGATCGTGGCACAACAATTCACACAAATGCATAACAATTGGAAATTAAACACCAAGCCACCTACCTTAAACACCCACGAACGGTATACGTGAACGTCGATTCCAAAAACATCCAAGAATGACATAGATCTAGGATAAGAAAATTTCCGTCCAATCATAAACAACTTCCATTAGGGGATGAATTAGCAAGAACTACGCAAGGAGAAGGGAGGGATTACCCATGGGGTTCCAAATGATCGACGAAAGCGGAAACAGATTCCTAACGCTCGATATAGAAGCCCACAAAGGTTCGGCCATCCTCTCCCGAGCTCCCATCTGGTTCTTTTCCAATCCTATGAATAGGGTTGGCTACATCCCATTTTAAAGGAAAAAACAAAGTACACATGTAGTTCATTTGATTACACGACATGTACTTTCTTCATTTAACTGTTTCTCTAGTGGCACCACCAAACTGTTCATCTGTTGACATGAGTACACAACGTGTATTCTTTACTACACTGTGTGTACTATCACCCAGCTGGTGGCAGCTTTCACCGCCTTACTATTTCCCCGGACGACTAACTACATGGTGTGTAAATACCACTACATAGCGTGTAGTCAGTTTTTACACCCTTCGACTCTGGCATGGCTACACACCCTGTGCACTCTTCCCACACATCCAAATTACACAACGTGTAAAATAGTACATGGCGTGTAGTCACAGAATTTAGTATTTTTCCAAATTTTCCTTCTTTTCTCAAAAACGCATAAGGAAAAGAGAAAATAGGAAACCCATACCTTATAATAAGAATATGATTTTTAAAAATATATAATTTCAAATTAATCCCAAATTCTTTTGTGGAATTAATCTATGGTCATTAAATTTTATATTTCCCATCATTCAATCTTATCCTATTATCATAATTTTTTTACCTCATTCACTGAATATATTTGTGGTATATAGTGTATTGGAGTTTTTAATACTATGTTTATGAGATTGAGAATGGAATTATATATATTTATAATGGAGAAAACTAAATTATTTTATTAATTTTTTTGTTAATTACATATAATTGAAATTTATAATTATAATTAATTGGTGATAATTAATTTGAAATTTATTTACTTTTTTATGATAATTGTATATTATCGTTTGATGGTTCATCCTGAAAAAATATAGTATTTTGAAATTAATTGAATATCTCTTAAAAATAGTCATTAAACCCTAATTGATTAAAGTGTTATGATTTTAACATGTATTCATATTGAATTATATATAATTTAATATTAATTCATATAAATTTTTTAAATATATAACCATATTTATATTAACTAGACGTTTCTTTAAACCCTAAATTAGATTTAATTTATTATTATTTTATCCTTTGATTATTCTATAAAAATTCATTATTCTATAATGTAATATTTTACATATATATGTTAGTAGATAATACAATGAATGTATTGAGTATAATATTAATATCATATTTGAAATAATAATTCTATGAAAAATATTTAGTTTTATTATTTTTTCTCAATTTAAATGAATTTTAGACACTTAATATTCATGTATATTGTGATTGGTTTAAAACTAATCAAGTATTATTTATTGATTGATTTATTAATGATAGTTCCAAACAATGTGTGAATTATTATAGTAATACTTCTTGTAATTTTTTTATTTTCATTAAATAAACCCCCTAAATATTTATTTGTGTTCAGAAAAAAGAGTAACCTCCTCCCACTTAAACAAGATATAACTATAAATCATATAATCAATATTAATGTTTTTAGAATGGGGTGTATTTTAGTAGAAGAAATATATTGAATTATAAAATGGGAACATTATTTCTCAGGAAAATTTGATTATTATTAGAATCCAAATATCATTTTCTATTGAAAATATATCTTAATTTGTTATCGTTTTTAGTTAGGGTTTTTTTAATGATATGATGATTTTTAAAATTCCACCATTTTAAAAAATCCAAAAATATTAACCCTTTTATATAATTTAATATTTTATTATTATATGTTCTCTGATGTACTCACCACATTCTATGTTCACATTCCTTATACAAATTTTGTTTCTTAAATTTATATTGAAAACATATCAAAAAATGTGATAAATAATTATGTGTTTCCATTCATACTTATTCAATGGGTTTATTAGATAAGAAAAAATAACATGTGATTATAAAATAATGATCAATTAAACCTACATAATAGTATTATGATATTTTCTATTTTTTTATATAATTATATAAGGTTATTCAATTAAAATGTTAAAAAATACCATCATATTACATGATGATGTTTTTATTAGATTACTATTCATTATTTTTTCCTAATTGAATTTGACTATTCCATATATATATATTGTTTTATCTATGTGGTTTATATTATTTCAGTAAGAAACCTCTATTTTCATTACAGTGAAATATTTCATAAAATAGAATTTACATGCACACTGATGATAATTCTGGACAATATCATTAGGGTATTTTTATTCAATATAGTCTAACTGAATAGGTATTATTAGATTCAATTTTGGATTATACTATGAGAAAATTATACTATGAGGTAATTTTTTTGAATTTATATTTTTTATGTTTATATAGAATGGTTAATTTCATGATTTCAAGTATATATCATACATCTCCATTCATCATTAATAAAACCATGATATCCTAATTTATAATATCATGATTGTATAGAATATATATATATATATATCATTGATATTGTATACTATTTCTATAAATATCAAGATAATTTCTTAAAAAATTTGAAACAATATGTTTTAATGGAATGTTCATAAGAATTCCATTTCATACCTTGTTCCGTAATACTGGTTTGTAGTCTACGAAATATTCATATAATGTACAAAAGATACATTATCATGTGATAAGAGTAATTTAGCCATAAAATGGTGTTTATATTTTCCCATTCTAATGTTATGATTTTTGATATATTTTCAATCAGGTAAACATTATATATCCCAATAAAATTTCATTATCACAGGAAATCAATGTTTTTTATTATATAGGACTAGATACATAAGAAGACTATTTTTTACCCTTTTACGATTTCTATTTAATTGGTCCACAATAGACACCCATTTATATGTTATAAATTTTATAAATATTTTCATAGCCATGGGATATGAAAACCATTTTTCAGGGTGAGATCAAGTAACTAATATGGGTAAATGTTAGATATATCATTAATATATCAAAAGGGAGTATAATAAAATAATAATATGACTATAATCATGGAACATAAGTATCATATAATGAACAATACATAAAGAAATAATCATGGAATAATTATATATATAATATTATTCATGTATTATAATAATATCAAAAATTGATTCATATAGATGATCAATAATGAAAAAATATTATTGAAATACTTTCAAATATAGAACAAAAATTATTATGGGGAATCATTAAATTCATTATATAGAAAATCAGTTCCCACTCAATTGAAAAACTAAATTGTAATAAAAAATTATAATAACACATGTTATAAACACTTAACCAATGTATTGGATTGTTATTTAATAACCCACAGAGCAATCATTCATACATTCATGGAAACTTCAAATAAATAATTTATCACCTCATATGAATCCATATGAAGAATATTGGGTTTCATTCATCATATCAATGATAACTAATGTAATAAAAATGTGTTTCATTCATGACGTTATATAGAATAGTTTAATATTAATTGGTTTTAAAATAATTTTAAAAAATAATAACCCATGAAACTAACTCATGATTAAATCAATAATCATAAGATGATAACCCTGGAAAATAATTGGGATCATATGATATTTAGAATGATTATATAAAACTACCAAATGACCATGATCAGAAATAATATGGTATTTACATAATATTGAAAACGTTATATCTTTAGTTAATAATTTCTCTAGTTAATTTATTTATGTAATTTATGTGATCCTCCTTCAATTAATGAAATGACTTATAATGTATTCATAAATAAAATAAACTTTAAATATTTTTATTCCTATTCATGAAGTGTGTATTTTCAATAAAAATGTTGGTATGCATCATATGAATGATGGAATTGGAAATTACATATAAAAATATGTAACGACCCAAAGTTTTTCAAAGGAAAATTCCCTTATTATATCTATGTCATAAAAACACAAAATAATGAAATAGTAACCTACCCTTATGAATAGTAACCTGCCCTTATGAATAGTAACCTACCCTTATGAATAGTAACCTACCCTTATGAATAGTAAATAAGAGTAACATTACCTCTGAATAATAAAATAAAATTTAGACATCTTAGAAAGTGATAATTTGACCTTAGTAAACGTTTTTGGTATTTTATAAATCATAAATAATTAATTATAATTAATTAATTAATTTAAAAGAATATTTATTTTCCTGAAATATATTCATAAATTATTGAATCAATGTCTAATAGTTTTTAGATAAATTTATAAGACCCTAAGTAATTTTTGAAAGAACTGCAAAATCCGTTTTAATTTTAAAAACTGTTTTTTAAAGTAAATTATGATTTTAATTAAATATTAAATTAATAATATTTAGAAAATTATTTTTGAATAATGGACTTCATTTTTTGATTCAACACTTCATAAAATGGTTGGGGTAAAATTATGGTATTTTTCTGAGATACATGAATTTTTGATGAATAGTGGAATCTGATAATTCACAATAAAAGCTAAATAATGTATTAATTGAGTCATTGATGATGTTCTGCTGATGTAATCCCACTTGGTTCGGGATTAAATTATAAAACTACTATTTTTGGTCATCCAAGACTCACTATTACTCGTCTTAGGTGAAATTAATAAACTAATCAATTTTATATTAACGAAACCCCTCTCCCCTCCACTATAAAAGCCACCCTTCACTCCCTCTTTTCCTCACACCCCTCAAGCTCCAACCCTTCTCTAAATTCTGACCAAACACCTTCCCTAGCTCATCCCCCACGTCCAAAATTTTCTGGTATCCTCAAAATACCAGGCCTAGCTTACTTAAAGAGGATCTCAAGAGAAGGATTCTAAAGGTAATTTCTCTCTCTTCTCCTTTAATTTTCTTTCATGTTCAAGTTCCTTTCTTGATCTCTCTCTATCTATCTTCATCCAAATTGTTCTGTAAATCTAGTATTATATGTATACATTAATATTATTATTCTAATGTTATATTATATCACCCCATACCCTTTCCCCCTTCCTTTTATTTTATTAAAGAGAACATTGTTCATGTGGTGATAATTTATCACCTTCAAAAACAACATGCTCTCTTCTTCCATTTATACCTTCAATATGGTCATGAAACAATTTTTATGGATGAACCAGAATGTTTTATATGTATTATGTTCTATTTTAAGTACTGTAAATAAACTATGGCCATACTACTAATTGAAAATGTAAAATAAGTTGGTTGTGATCCAAAAACCGCTCAAATTAGCACAAATGATCTTCATTTAATTATTATCTAATGATTCGGCCACATGGATCTAATATAACTCATTATAAAAGCATTCATGCTACTGTAATATCATTAATTAAATGTAACATCAGTTCTGAATGTTTACCCATGATCTACCCAAACATCAAATTAAGAACACAAGTGGACCGCTCAAGAAAACCATGAAAACGAACATCCCCGATCAATGTTTTTAAACTCTATAAGTCATCCAAAGGAACATAATATGAAATAATGAAACCAGAATGAACCATATTAATGTATAAAAGGTTCTTTAATTTCTAATTAATGAATATAATGTCATTATATAGGACATTAAAGATAAGGAGGTATTCGAGTACAAGGCAAGGGGAACTCTCGAACCCAATTTTCTTCCTTCGGGTTCTCTCTCTTTCACTCCATTTTTGATATGGTTACTCCTCAAAGATCATTTTTTCATCATTTTCATTACTTTTATGGGATATACATGTTTTTCACTGGTTTTTATGTCCATAAAAATGTTTTCCAAAAGAACTCTTCTTTCGAGATCTCACCTTTTGCCTCTCATTCAAGGTTAATGATTCTTATATCAAGTATGTTGTTCCCTCTTTATTTTGGGAAACCAAAGCTTATGAATGTGTTATTATGAGATGAAACCCATTCCTTTCCATGGGTTATTTATGTACATGTTTGATATGTGTTCAATGTGGCAAGAATGATAATGATAATGTTATGATGTGACGGGTGCACCCGGAATTATATAGCGCAATATGAATGTTTAAATGTGACGGGTGTGCCCAGAATTATATAGCACTCCAATGCATTTGGTAAAGTGATGAATCTCATGAGTAAATGTGAAATGATGCGTGAACATGATGCTAGCTTTGTTCAAATGTATGTGTGGTAGTTAACCACTAAGACATCATGTTTCATTTTTATGCTTTGCCACATTTCAAGTTTATTGTTTATGCTCCTCTCATGTTCAAGATCTTTTTCCTATGTCATGAATATGCTGACCCCATGCTATATTGTTCTTATTTATCCTCTTACTGGGCATTTAGCTCACCCCATTTGATGTATATCCTCAGGTGGATACATGTACTAAGGAGAGGACAAGTTCTACTAAGAAGCTAAAGAAGAAGAGATTAAATGAATTTTTATGCTTGATGTTGTACTTGTTATGTGTAGTCCTAGTTTTCCCAAGACACTAAACCTCTGGATGCTCCATGTGTAATACTATTATGTTGTTTATATTTGAAATGATGTAATAGTAATGTAGGAAAAGGCCGGGTCGCTATAGTTGGTATCAGAGGAAAGGTTTAGTTAATTTGGGAATAAGGATTAGTGAACTCTAAAGAAAACCTCTAGCATGAGACTAAGTACAAATATGCACACAAGGATATTTACCTAGGGATCCCATATGTTATGTTTTTGGTTAAATGAATAAGTTATTCCTGACTTGTTTACTTATGTTTTGTTCTAACATTTTCTATTTTAGAAAATGGTTGGAACCAGGAGAAATCAGGCCAACAACTCTTGCGAAGGCCAATGCAACGATTGCCCGAACGTCATACCCAATGATTTTGGATGTGGAGTTCAAAACATCATGGCGATGCTTACCCAATTATCCTAGGTAATGAATAATAACCATAATAATGGGGAACATCCTCCTTCCCCAAAGAGGGAGCAACTGGCTATCGAATGTTTTATGCGGCAACGACCACCGACGTTTTTTGGATCTTCTGATCCACTAGTTGCGGAACAGTGGGTCAAATCCATGGAGAAGATCTTTTCTGTTCTTCACTGTTCCGAGACGGAGAAGGAGACTCTATCCATTTATCATCTAGATGGAGAAGCTGATCAATGGTGGGAATTTATTAATAACACCAAGCCAAGGGATGAAATTGAAGAGATGGAATGGGAAGACTTTAAGATAATGTTTCTTAATAAGTACTTCCCAAGAAATCTTCGCACGAAGATGGGGAGAGAATTCATAGAGCTCAAGCAAAAAGAAGGAGAATCTGTCACAACCTATGAAGAAAATTTCACAAGGCTCGCAAGGTATGCTTCGGGTTTTGTTATCAACAATGATAGCAAAATTGATAGATTTTTTAGTGGATTAAAACCACATCTTTGAAAATCTCTTGCAATTCGAGACTTTGGGAGTTATGAAGAAGTTGTTCGGTGTGCTCTCAATGTGGAGATAGAGTTTGGATAATGGTAACATGGCTATGGTGATATGAAAAGAATGATGGAGTTTCAAGCTGGTGGATCTAGTGATAAAGATGGGAAGAAAACACAACGACCCACTTGCCAAAAATTTGGGAAGTTGCACAATGGGAACGGCCTCAAAGGGACGGGGAAATGCTTCAAGTGTGGGAAAGAAGGACACCTAGATCACGAGTGTCGAAGAGACATGAAAAGAAAGGATAATGTAGCCGATGAAAGGAGTGAACCACTCGTGGTTCAATGCTACAACTGTAAGGATCTAGGGCACTATTCAAACTAGTGCACTAAACCTCGAGCTTTCGAGGGTAATCAACACCAACAACCACCAAAGCCAAAGGAACAAGGGAAGGCTTATTCCATCACTACTGCGGAGGTGGAACATGATAATGAAGTCGTACAGGGTACACTTCCTATTCACTCAAGAATGGAAAAAGTCTTATTTGATTCCGGTTCTACGCATTCCTTTATATCTTGCATGTTTGCTAGAACTATAGATTCGAAGCCCCAAAACCTTGAAGTAGAGATATCTGTAAAAACACCAAGTGGTGAAATCATTGCAACCCAAGTGTTTGATTCTTCTCCTGTTGACGTATGTGGGACGATTATTCTGGAAAATCTGGTAATACTTCCCATGGTGGAATTCGACGCTATAATGGGAATGGATTGGCTCTCGTTATATAGAGCACATATCAATTGTCAGGAAAAGGAAATATATTTTCATATTCCAAACCATCCCATGCTCCTCTACAAATGCAAGGAAGATCATGAATCTCCTTTGTGAAATCCTTCAATGGTGTGGGTGATGATTCCCTATGAAGAAGCATACCTCGCCCAAATGTTTGAGTCGAAGGAAAGTTCCAACCTTGAGTAAATTCCCATCGTAAGGGAATACGGCGATGTATTTCCCGAAGAGTTACCCGGAATTCCCCCGGACCGTGAGGTAGAGTTCTCAATTGAACTCATACCCGGAGCTACTCCTATCTCGAAGTGCCCCTATAGGATGGCTCCTATCAAACTGGAGGAGTTAATGAAGCAGCTGCAAGAGCATCTGGACAAAGGGTTCATACGCCCTAGTGCATCACCTTGGGGTGCACCAGTGCTCTTTGTGAAGAAGAAGGATGATACCATGCGGTTGTGTATCGATTATCGGGAACTCAATAAGATCACCATAAAGAACAAGTATCCTCTCCCAAGGATTGATGACTTGTTCGACCAGTTGAGAGGATCTCAATTCTTCTCAAAGGTGGATCTTCGTTCTGGATATCATCAAGTAAAGGTGAAGAAGGAAGATATTCAGAAGACTGCCTTCCGTACAAGGTATGGGCACTATGAGTTTTTGGTGATGCCCTTCGGACTTACTAATTCCCCTGAAATCTTCATGGAATTGATGAATAGAGTCTTGAGACATTACCTCGACAAATTTGTGGCAGTGTTTATCAATGATATTCTCATCTACTCCAAGAGCAAGGAGGAACATGAAAAACATCCAAGACTTGTGTTGGCGACATTGAGAAAGGAGAAGTTGTACGCCAAGTTTAGCAAGTGTGACTTTTGGATGAATCAAGTCATGTTTTTGGGACATGTGATCACAAGCGAGGGAATTTTTGTGGACCCTTCAAAGACAAAGGCAATTGAAGAATGGCCCAGGCCCTCTAGTGTCACAGAAATCCGTAGTTTTCTTGGATTATCTGGGTACTACCGACGTTTTGTGAGAATCATCTCACGATTGTCAAGCCCGCTAACTAAGTTAACAAGGAAAGGGGTAAAGTATGTATGGACGGAAGAATGTGAGGGAAGCTTCAAGGAGCTAAAGAGAAGGCTAATCACTGCACCTGTACTCACACTACAGAAAAGTGGAGAAGTTTTGTGATATACAGTGATTCTTCAAAGAAAGGCTTGGGTTGTGTACTCATGCAAAATGATAATGTGATAGCCTACGCCTCACGACAGTTGAACATCCATGAGCAGAACTACCCGACGCATGATCTAGAGCTGGCAGCCGTGATTTTTGCCTTGAAAATCTGGAGGCACTACCTTTATGGTGAGAAGTGTGACATATACACCGACCACAAGAGCCTAAAGTATATACTCACACAAAAGGAGATCAACATGCATCAAAGGAGATGGTTAGAGCTAATCAAGGATTACGATTGCTCTATTCACTATCATCCTGGAAAGGTGAACAAGGTAGCTAATGATCTAAGCAGGAAAGAACCTGTTACCCTATCCATGTTGAGGATTGAGAAAGACCCTATCTTCTTGGATATGCAAAGGATGGATTTGGGAATCGTAAGGGCAGGGGATACATCCTACCTTGCCCAAATTATTGCACAACCATCCAACCAACAGAAGATTAAGAAAGCACACAAGGATGATGTAGAGTTACAAAAGAGGGTGAATGCAGTAAAGGAAGGGAAGTTGCAAGAGTTCCATATCGACGATGATGGTGTGATTCGGTTTGGAACACGGCTTTTTGTGCCTTCATCACCCGGAATAAAGAAGGACCTATTGGATAATGCACATAGCTCAAATTTCACTATTCATCCTGGAAGTACCAAGATGTATTGTGATCTCCAAGAACACTTCTGGTGGGATAACATGAAGAAGGAGATTGCAGAATATATATCAAGGTGCTTGGTATTCCAGCAAGTTAAAGATGAGCGGAAAACACCCAAAGGTATGATGCAGTCATTTCCTATACCCATGTGGAAATGGGAAAATGTTACTATGGAATTTGTCATGGGTCTTCTGAAAACGTCAAGAGGAAATAATGCTATATGGGTCGTGGTTGACCGACTCACCAAGGCTGCCCATTTTATCGCTATTCGGGAAGACCTCTCAATTGAAAAACATGCAAGGATATATGTGAAGGATGTAGTGAGATTGCACGGTATTCTGCCCTTGATTGTCTCTGACCGTGATCCAAGGTTCACTTATAAATTCTGGAGGAGCCTTCAACATGCTTTGAGTACTGAATTAAATTTCAGCACGGCATATCACCCCCAAACTGATGGCCAGTCTGAAAGGACTATTCCGACACTTGATGATATTCTAATATCCTTCTCTCTTGAATTCAAAGGTGGTTGGGATCAGCACCTTCCATTGGTTGAGTTCTCATACAACAATAGCTTCCACTCGAGTATTCAGATGGCTCAGTATGAAGCTCTTTATAGGAATCGATGTAGAACTCCAACCTGTTAGGATGAAGTTGGAGAACGAAAACTACTTGGTCCCGATCTTGTTCAAGAGATGACAGAGAAGGTTCAAGTCATCCAGAAACAAATCAAAGCTTCTCAAAGTCGGCAAAAGAGCTATGCTGACAATCGTTTAAGGGACTTGGAGTTCGACGTTGGAGATCAAGTCTTCCTTCGAATATCTCCATGGAAGTGAGTCATGCGATTCGGGAAGAAAGGGAAACTAAGACCAAGGAACATTGGCCCCTTTGAGATCCTTAATCGTATAGGAGTCGTGGCCTATCGACTGGCACTTACACAGAATATGGCTCAAGTTCATGATGTGTTTCACGTATCACTACTGAGGAAGTACATTCCTGACCCCTCACATGTACTAAACTCAGAGGTGGTACAGTTGGAAGATGATCTCTCATATGAGGAACAGCCGGTAAAAATTCTGGACAGAAGTGATAAGGTTCTACGCAACAAGACAACCCGCCTTGTCAAAGTGTTGTGGAGAAACCAAAAGTTTGAGGAAGCAACTTGGGAACCGGAAGAGGCAATGAAGGAGAAGTACCCTCACCTGTTTGTGTAAAGTGATATTTCGGGGGCGAAATTTCTTAAGGGGGGAAGAATGTAACGACCCAAAATATTTCAATAGAAAATTCCCTTATTATATCTATGTCATAAAAACACAAAATAATGAACTACTAAGTGATAAGTGACCTTTAAACATAATTTTGTCACCCCTATGTTTGGAATTTTAAAAATCCAACATACACGGTTGTGTTCAAGATTGTTTTTGGAGTCTAATGAAACAAAAATAATTTTTGGTGAATAGTAACCTACCCTTATGAATAGTAACCAACCGTTATGAATAGTAACCTACCCTTATGAATAGTAACCTACACTTATGAAAAGTAAATAAAAGTAATGTTACCTCTGAATAATAAAATAAAATTTAGACATCTTAGAAAGTGATAATTTGACCTTAGTAAACGTTTTTGGTATTTTATAAATCATAAAAAATTAATTATAATTAATTAATTATTTTAAAAGAATATTTATTTTCCTGAAATATATTCATAAATTATTTAATCAATGTATAATAGTTTTTATATTATTTTATAAGACCCTAAGTAATTTTTGAAAGATCTGCAAAATCAGTTTTAATTTTAAAAACTGTTTTTTAGTAGATTGTGATTTTAATTAAATATTAAATTAATAACATTTAGAAAATTATTTTTGAAAAATGGACTTCATTTTTGATTTCTACACGTCGAAAAATGGCTGGGATAAAATTTTGGGATTTTTCTGAGATACTTGAATTTTTGATGAATAGTGGAATCCGATATTTCACAATAAAAGCTAAATAATGTATTAATTGAGTCATTGATGATGTTCTGCTGATGTAATCCCACTTGGTTCTGGATTACACTATAAAATTACTATTATTGGTCATCCAATACTCACTATTCCTTGTCTTAGGTGAAATTAATAAACTAATCAATTTTATATTATGGAAACCCCTCTCCCCTCCACTATAAAAGCCACCCTTCACTCCCTCTTTTCCTCACACCCCTCAAGCTCCAAGACTTCTCTACATTCTGCCCAAAAACCTTCCCTAGCTCATCCCCCACGTCAAAAAGCTTTTGGTCTCATCAAAAGACCAGGCCTAGCTTCCTTAAAGAGGATCTCAAGAGAAGGATTTTAAAGGTAATTTCTCTCTCTTCTCCTTTAATTTTCTTTCAAGTTCTAGTTCCTTTCTTGATCTCTCTCTATATATCTTCATCCAAATTGTTCTATAAATACAGTATTATATGTATACTGTAATATTATGATTCTAATGTTATATTATATCACCCCACATCCTTCCCCCCTTCCTTTTATTTTATTAAAGAGAACGTTGTTCATGTGGTGATAATTTATCACCTTCAAAAACAAGATGCTCTCTTCTTCCATTTATACCTTCAATCTAGTCATGAAACCATTTTTATGGTTGAAACAGAATGTTTTATATGTATTATGTTCTATTTTAAGTTCTGGAAATATCCTATGGCTATAATACTAAGTGAAAAAGTAAAATGACTTGGTTGTGATCCAAAAACCACTCAAATTAGCCCAAATGATCTTCATTTAATTATTATCTAATGATTCGGCCACATGGATATAATATAACTCATTATAAAATCATTAAAGCTTCTGTAATATCATTAATTACTTGTAACATCAGTTCTGGGTGTTTACCCATGATCAACCCAAACATCAAATTAAGAACACAAGTGGACAGCTCAAGAAAACCATGAAAACGAACATCCCCGATCAATGTTTTTAAACTCTATAAGTCGTCCAAAGGAACATAATATGAAATAATGAAACCATAATGAATCCTATTAATGTATAAAAGGTTCTGAAATTTCTAATTAATGAATATAATGTCATTATACAGGACATTAAATAGAAGGAGGCATTCGAGTACAAGGTAAGGGGAAATCTCGAACCCAATTTTCTTCCTTTGGGTTCTCTCTCTTTCACTCCATTTTTGATATGGTTACTCCTCAAAGATCATTTGTTCATAATTTCCATTACTTTTCTGGGATATACATGTCTTTCACTATTTTTTATGTCCATCAAAATGTTTTCCAAAATAACTCTTCTTTCAAGATCTCACCTTTTGCCTCTCATTCAAGGTTGATGATTCTTATATCAATTATGTTGTTCCCTATTTCTTTTGGGAACCCAAAGCTTATGAATGTGTTATTATGAGATGAAACCCATTCCTTTCCATGGGTTATTTATCTAAATGTTTTATATGTGTTCTATGTGGAAAGCATGATAATGATAATGTTATGATGTGACGGGTGCGCCCGGAATTATATAGCGCAATATGAATGTTTAAATGTGACAGGTGCGCCCAGAATTATATAGCGCTCCAATGCATTGGGTAAAGTGATGAATCTCATGAGTATATGTGAAATGATGCGTGAACATGATGCTAGATTTGTTCATAAGTATGTCTGGTAGTTAACCACTAAGACATGATGTTTCATTTTTATGCTTTGCCATATTTCAAGTTTATTGTTTATGCTCCTCTCATGTTCAAGATCTTTTTCTAATATCATGAATATGCTCACCCCATGCTATATTGTTCTTATCTATCCTCTTACTAGGCATTTAGCTCACCCGTTTTGATGTATATCCTCAGGTGGCTACATGTACTAAGGAGAGGAAAAGTGCTACTAAGAAGCTAAAGAAGAAGGGATTAAATGAATTTTTATGCTTGATGTTGTACTTGTTATGTGTAGTCCTAGTTTTCCCAAGACACTAAACCTCTGGATCCTCCATGTGTAATACTATTATGTTGTTTATATTTGAAATTATGTAATAGTAATGTAAGAAAAGTCCGAGTCGCTATAAAACATGATAATGATTTTATATTGTATCAATATATTAATACTCTCTGCCATCGATATGATATATCATTGTATAATTATTGATATGAAATATTCATTTTTTGTGGTTTTGTAAATTCACATTGTAAAAATGAAATATTAGTGATCATTTAAATATATTATTAAAGGAATATTTGAGAGAAATTGGAGAAAATGTTTTTATTTAAAAAATAATAATGCTATAGAGGAGTAGTAAAAAATAAAATTAACAACTAATATTAATGACGTGTTCCTTAGTAATAATAATGTAAACATTTTCTTGTGATAAAAAATTTCATTAATATGATAAAATATATGTTACCATTCCTATAAGATTTATTTTTTTATGTTCATGTGAAAAAATTATAATCATATAAATTTTAATAAGAAATAACTATAATAGTTTAATGAAATCAAATAATGCCGAATAAAATTTATGGAGTAGATAATAATGAATTTTAGACTTTAAGGATGGAGAATATTTTTTAATATTATGAAATTTATTTTTTAAATTAACACATAAATATGATTAACAATAAAACCTTTTGGAATATAAGAAAACCAATTTTTAGGTTATAAGAGATAATCCATAATTATGAATTTTATTTTATGGGGAACCAATTGTTAGAAATGTGAAAGTAAACAATTTTGTGAATCTATAATTAATGTGGTTATTAATTTTGTAAATAATTATATAGTTTTAAAATATAATATTTAATCCATAAAATGATTTTAATTAAAAGGTAATTTTAGAACATATAGTAAAATGACGTTACAATAAATAAACTAATTTATCTGAAGAATCAATTCTTGGAATAATGATGTCCATGAATCATAATTTTGAGAAAACAAAAGGCCTAGAGTTAATAAATCTCTTAGAAACATTTGAATCAAAACCCCTTTCAATAGAATCAATACATGTATCATTAAACGTCATGAAGAAAATTAAAATATTAAAAGACATTAAATAGGATGTAATCATATTATATTTTTTATGACATTGTGATCAATAAAAAATGGATAATGAAATTTAATTTCATCAAATGGAATACTAAGACACATAGAAACATTGAACTGTAAACCCATTGGTGGATATGATTCCAAATAAAATGTATATACCATAAATATTGGGAGGAAAATTATAAAAACATAATAAATAGGATTTTGGTAATCCATTTTAATGAAAAAACTATGTATAAAGATAAATATTTGTCAAGGTTTAAAAATAATTGATAACATACCCTTCACATGTTTAATTGCATGGTCTAATGCCCACATTTCCAATTTATGAAATAAAATAAATATAATAGTATAATATTTAAAATCCATTTTCAAATATATATTCTTTTATAAATATCCTTTGTAATTATTCAACACATGTATATTAAACAGTTAATGGTTAATTAAAAAATATGTTGATAGAAAAGTTGACTGTTTTTTACTCATTTCATATTAGTGAGGTTTTTATTAATTTTTAAACTAATAATCACCATTCTCATATCATAAGTGGTACTAGAATTAATGTCTTATAATATTTTATAGTAATATATTTTCATTTAAAATAATAATTTATTATCCATGAAGGTGATGTTTGTGATTAGATTTTTTTAGATTATAATGAACTATAGATTTTTTAATAATTAATAGTTTAAATAAATATATTTCCAATAAAAATGAAAACAATTATTTACATATTAATGAAATTTATTATGTTTTAAAATCATTCATCAATATTAATGTATAGTCTTGTTTATTTAGTTTTTAAAATGTGAAAATAAGAACATGCTAAAATACATATTGGGGAATTTACAATGAAGAGATTCTTTTGTCATTATGTCATACTCACATAATGAAAATAAAATTATTATAAGTTTATTCAACTGATTAATAAAAAATTAGTAGATTTATATGAATAGTATAAATAAAAACATAAAAAATAATCCTCTTTTCCACTTGGTATACCCATTTTTGGTGCATTGTGTAACAATGAAATATTATTTATAATATTACACATGTAAATAAAATTTTCATTTTATAAATAAAAAATATTTACATAATTAACATATATATTCAGTACACCCATTAATAAAAAACTCATTGAATATTAGATACAAAAATCATAATGTGTTGGTCATGGATATAGTAATTCCCCCACAAATATGATAAATGTTTTAATATTTTCAACAGTTGGAGTGGAGAGTCGAGTATGGTCATAATCTCAATATAATATAATATAATATTATTATTTATATTTTTTTAATCATAAACATATTTTTAAAATGGTGTTGAGTATAGTTAATTTGTAGGATAAATAACTAATGTAATAATGTGAGTTATACATATATTGATAATTTTGATATTCATTTGATATATATTTTTGAAATGAATCACTTGATCGGTATTTGTGAGTTTTGTTTATGAAAAACATGGAGATGGGATACATAGGAAGTATTTTGGATAGGGATTAATTATATTTTCAAAAAATATTTGTGGACACATTAGGGTGGATGTGTTCTCCCATTTTAGTTAAACAAAAGGTTAAATCCTTAAAATAGAAAAATATAGTTATTGGTAAAAATGTAATTGCAAATAATTAGTAATAATTTTTGAGGAAAAGATTATGTAGAAGAAAATTATTATTTTAAAACATAAATTTTTCATCTATAAAAGTATAATCAAATTTTCATTTAGATATTACTTATAGAAGAGAAGCCTAATTTTGTGATGTTTTTTGGAAACATCACTAATATAGTGATGATTCATTTAAAATTATTTAATTTAGAGATATTTTTTAAATTAAATCTACTAAATTATAGATTTTGTTTCCGAAGTCACAAAATTACAGATTTATTCTGAGAATATTTGCGAAATTATCAATGTTTCTTAAAAATGTGGCTAAATTACAGAGGTTTTTTTGGAAACATCAATTAATTATCAATGCCTTTCTGAAAATGTCACCAAATATATATATATATATATATATATATATCTCACATACCCCCATAGATGTATATTTATATTATTATATATAAACACACCCACCTATATTTATATATATGTGATAATATAAATAAACACTTACACATTCTTATAAACACACACACACACACACGTGTATATATATATATATATAGAAACACACACACATATAAGTATATATGTGTCTATATATATTTATATATATATATATAAATTCATATATATTTTAAATATAGTTATGTGTTTTATTAAAACATTGTAATTCTGGCTACATTTTTACCATTGTATTAAAAGGTTAAAAATTATATATATATATATACTATAATTATATTAATATATATTTATAAATATACACATATATTTGTTCATACATAGATATATATTTAAACACACAGACAAATATAATCATATATGTTTATATATACATAACATATATATATATAGAATCATAACATATAAACATATATTTAATATAAAATAAACATATATATATAATATAAACACATTTAAAAAATTATATAAACATATATATGAAAAATAAATAAATTTAAACATATATATATATATATATATTAATTTATAAAATTATATATAAAATATAAAAAAATTTATATACTGAAATATATATATATACATATACATATACATATTCATACTTATAGGATATAAGACAGTATTATATTCTTTATTGGTTTTAGTGTGTTGGCCATGTATTTTTTTGTAACCCAACTAGTTGTTGGATTAAATTGTTATTGAGTCATATTTAATTATATCAGGGTGATTAGAGAGGGTAGCAATGTTGGATGAGGAAGCATGAGGGGTCATGTCACAAACCTGTCTAGGCCAGCCCTACACCGCTCACCAAGGCCGCTCTCTGAAATGTCTGAAGAGGAAATCCCGATCCTCCCATGAAGGCAAGTAACATTGAGGGCATCAGTTAGAGTGTCAATGGAATTATTTCTCCCAAAAATAAATAATAACTTAGTAGGATAAGGAAACTGGTAGCCCAACATACATTTATATAAATGTTTAATTAACATTAATTGTAGATGAAAATAAATTTAAAATTTAATCAGAAAACATAAACAACCAAAACTAACAACTAACAAACTCTAGGTTACCCTACCTTTCACTCTACAATACATCAATTAGATGGCACCCATGGCAATCAAACTCAAGCTAATACCTGCATAGGGGATAAAAATACAATAAAACAATATGCATGTGTATTAATACTCAGTAGGAAAGACCGATATTCTATTCCAAAAGGACATCAATTAAAATAAATGAAACATCAATTCCATGTTTGAAATAAATAATTTAAAAGTATGTTATATAAATAGGGTTCCATGCAATAATCATTATAGAATAAAATGGATGAATGTTTTCATAACTAGGAAATGCTAGTAATAAATTTCAAATAGACAATACATCAAAATTAAAAAGTATTCAAGATGGATATATTATAGAATATACACATTAAGATAAAATACACAATCATCACAATTTTTGAACCAATCACATAGTATTTTGACGATGAGTGCAAAATTTCCAATGATCAAAAGTTGTGGGAACACCCCACCGAACTAGTTTGTTTTGGGGCTAGGTATCTCATTTTATTGTGTAAATGAAACCAATTTTATTGTTTTCATGCATCATCCACTAGTAGGTAATATATACCCATAAAAAAGTGGTCACAAACTTCATTGTCTTATTTTAGTTATTGTATTCATCATCAAACATTCTACATGAAATAGGGATGAAACCACTCCTGATCACTAGCATACAAATATAAATCGTCCACCATGATACACAAGTTTCCATTTAGTTATCAATAACGTTCCATATATTATCAATAAAACTTTTCACGTGGAAATTTCATTCACAAATCATACATACAAATAAATCCCACAAAAAGATTCACATTTGTTAATGGATCTATATGACACATAAAATGTACATAAAACAAATTCAAGAAGTATAATGATGCATTATACCAAAAATACATTCAAAAATGATTTTTTGATGAAAAACACCAACCAATACCATATAAAACAAAGTCCTTCTTCCCTAAAACCATTTAATATATCAATATCATGTGCCATAAAATTTCTTCCAATGATACATCATGAAGTAAACATGAAAAAAAAATTACAAGAAAAATAACATATGGTCCTTTATGCATTTTTCACAAAAATAACATTTCTCATAATATAAAATTTCAATATTCATAAAGAGGTGTACAAAAACACTTTGATGAAATATAAAATTTACATAAACCCCTAAATATATAATTATACATATTCAAACCCCTTACAATTGTATAAAGGTACTAAACAATCTATTTACCGAGAACACATGGAAAATCACCCTTAAAACATATATTAACTACATTATTAAACCAAAACCTAGATTATATTCCCAATAAAGAACCCAAAATAGTGATTCACATGCTTCCAATAATTTTTATAATCCAAAATAATACTTTTCTATCACTATGAGCATATAAAAGCCAACCGGGTACTTTCATGAAAACGAAGAATGAAACAATTAAAAAACAAATACTATTGAACACAAAAAATGTTTTAAAACCATATTATCATTCCAAACATTTATTTGAATATCTAATCCAGGTTCTAAACCTTATATTTCAGGTCAAAAATAAAATGGATCATTTAAAACAATTCTTAGTGTGAACACTTTAACCAAAATAACAAAATTTTCACAACACAATAAGTAAAATACACATCATGAACACAAAATAATTTATCATAAGGGGGAATTAAAATAACTAGAATTCATATAAGTTTAAAACATTAAGAAAATGTTTAATAATAAATTATAAAGTCATTTAATGGGAGTCCCTAACTCAAAACCATGGGGGAATGGAATCACACACCCCAAAACCTTCAATGAGGGTTAAGGAACTCTATATATATGAATACTAACCCCAAAAGAATTTAAAACACATAATAAATCTTTGTATAATTGAATAATAGGTCGTTCATGATTAGTTATGAAGAATGTGCCAAAAAAATGAAGGAGGTAGAGGAAGGAGGAGAAATGAAAATCAAACACACCTTGAAAACATGAAAAATCATCATCTTCTAATAGATCCATACCATTAAAAGAAATATAATCGCATGGAACACATTGGATAGGATACCTATATAGGGATAAACTAGTTAATGAATATTTTAGGGGAAGAGATAAAAATTGAATGATTCAGGAATGAAACAATTACATGACAAATATTTATAATTTGAGAATCCTGGATAAATATTTCCCTAATCCGAAACTAAGATGAGATCCAAAGAGGGAAAATGGAACACCAAGGTTCGAATAGGGTTTTCTGGTCATGAGTTAGTGGTGTCATTGAAAAATAATATTTAAATTAATAATATGAAAAAGATAAAAATGTTTTTCAATTAATGGTAATGGGATCATGGGATAGCCCAATACCTGAATAAGTAACCCAAATATAACATGTTTATGAATTCATATTGGTCCAAATGGATATGTCAGTTCTAATAGGTTATGAGAGGCCCATTCCATAAGTGTAATGTGTGAATAATTATGAAAAAAATGAGTTTGAAAAGAAAACATTTTGTTTTTAAGTCTGGAAATGGGCTCACAGTTGGCCCAAACATGGAAGTAACCACACTTTTCTCCAAAACAACCAAAAAGGAAATGGGGAATCCATTGTTAGAAGATTAGGCATATATTATAGTACAAAAATAAATATTAATCTAAACCAAAAGAAAATAAAGGTATCAATATTTAAAATGTAGTGGATCAAAACCAAGATAAGAAAAATTGGGTTTGACAATTCTCCTAACCATTAAAGCTTTTCCCCTAAAATCCATAACAATTTTCAATTAAAATATCGAATACTATGGATTCTATTACACGTAGTACAACCTTTCAATCAAATTACATATCATCCACCTTAAACAAAAAGTAATAATCTTCTTCCAACAAAACACCAACTCCTAACCCCTTCCTGAGAGTCAATAGAATGATCAATAATCCACCTCTACAACCATTCCACGAACCATATTGATGGGACTTCTCCCAACTAACAAAATGATCACCCAAACCAATGTGAAATGAAGAAACCCATCAAATTTGGGTGGGTGGACGAAATAGTTTCCCCACCATTAAATATATTATACCATCTAAAAAATATTCAATGAAAATATATTTGAGACTGACAGTGGGTCTCACCACATTTATAAATCAACTCAAAATGAACAAATAAGAATTAAAATTGATTTATAATTGGGGCTCACCCACACCTGGGCACCAAAGGCCTCCCACAAAAACTTACAAACCCAAGTTTAGTAGGTTAAAACATGATCATTTAATCCACCCACTCCCTAGAGGAGGGTATAAGATCTAGGCCAAGACATTCAGAACAGATCAAGACCCCCACCATGTTGGGTGGGGAGGAAAGGTGAACCAATAATTGGGCCAATAAAACAATAAATTGGGAACAACCAAAAACAAACCTCTGATGAATAGGTATAACCAATACCACACCTGATTCAATTTTGATGTCCACATAGGGGTATTGATTAGATTCCCACATCCAGTTATATATAACCATAGGAACTGCATGAGGTGTCATTCCTCCACACTATTTGAGGAAAAAATAAAAATAAAATTGATGAGAAACCAAAATAAAAACATATAAACTATCAAACCACAACTATGAAAAAATGATCTTATTCAAGATCCCCAAATATCTAGAGATTTCCTGATAGCGTGAAAATCTTCACTCATAGGCTTATGGTTGGAGCCCTGATGTTTGAACATTGAGTAGAATTGAAATGGAATATGCTGAAACACATCAACATCACCAAACACAACTTCTATATGAAAAATAATTATAATTATTTGAATACACTTTAAATCAAGGCCAACATTATCTTTATTCCTTCAAACTATATAAGGAATCATCCAATGAGGTAGATTAATGATGGAAACGAATCCTTATGCTGATTCACTAGAATCCTTACCAATGAAAAACCATCTATTTCCGCATCACAACATCGAATATATCCATAGAAATCCAATGAACATGGCTCAAAAATCGAGCCACCAAAAATATCCCATCTCTAGACACACTAAGAGTATCTTTTATATATATTGGGGAATCATAATAAACAAACCACACTATTAAAAAATGAAAAAGAAACCCACATAATCATAAGTTTACCATAAACACAAAAAAAAATTCAGCTACAAACACTTTATAAAAAACAACAATAATGGTTGATCTTTACATTCACGAATGTTTTTTCATCAAGTATCACTCACATACACATTCCCATGACACCCCTGTCACCCATAAACTATGACATACCGGTCATCCATCAAGATATCTATTCAAAACCAGGAATGTGAAGCTCATGAAAGCACTAAAGGCAAAAACAAAAACCCTTATTTTAATATTAAAAAAATCAACCCATTTAAAATATCATGTACCTTAGATAGGTACATAGACCACTAATTCAAATACCATTATCATATTCCATCAAAACAAACCATTTTACAAAGAATGAAAAATAAACCCCATAGGTCTTTATAAAAATACTCTCCCTTTATTCAAAACACATTTCAGCATTTCAAAAAACCACAGTTTTTAAAGAAAAATATTATTGAGAACCCATTTAATTTATTTTTAATCATTTACTATAACAAGCATGCCCTTAAAACATCCCATTACCGTTTTCAAAAACTCAACACGGTCCCTTTTTTCTATGACTTCCAAAATGTCCAAAATAATTTTTAGGAAAACAACAATGACAGAAAACAAATTCCAAAAACCAATTCATCATATTCAAACACTCTTCAAATGTGCAAAACATACCATTTCATAAGAAAATATGAATCATATTAAAATAGTTAATTCCTTCCAAAAATTGTATTCCAATAAACCAAATGTTTAGATTAATGAAACTCGATCCCATTAAATCAATATACATTCTCCCCAAATAAAAATTTCACAAGAAACCAACATTATTAAACTTATTCTTATATTATTCATTGAAAACCTAGTTCCTAATTTCTCACACAAGGATTTTCAAATCAAAATTCAGAATTCATGAAAGTCTAAGAGACCCCAAAATGAGAAATAGTATCGGTGGTTAACATGACCATATGGTTTGAGGCCATATGGAAAACACACCACCAAAACAGAGATCCTTCTTAGGAACATAAACTAGCTTCGCATGGAATTCTAGTATATAAAATCACACTAAATCCATTAGTCTAACTGCCCATATGGTATCCCAATCAACAAACAATCCTTAAGAAACAAATTATCTAATAAAACTGAATTTCCCATGGACACCTCAGGATTGTAACGAGCAATAGTTCACAACACTCTTCTCAAACATAGCCCTCATGTTTTGAAAATAATACACTATTTAGATATAAATCCCACAAATAAAATGGTCCCTCTATATATCATGGTCTTTTAAGATCCAACCTCCTTTGAAACTGTTTTTTCACAAACCAGTCCGGGTTGACCCTGATCCTATCACACAGGGAGCTCCATGACAAGTCCTGAGAGGCATTTCTGGTCCTCCTAGGATGGTGACAAGAATAGAGGGAATTAGATATATTAAAAAGGAATTATTTCAAAAAAAAAATAAGAAATAACTATATAGAAAAAATAATGGGAAATATCATGATTCATTTTTATAAATGTTGTAGTAAACATAAATTATTCATGAGACTGAAAGTAAAACTGAAATAGAAAACTCAACCAAACAAAAAATAAGACCATATAACTCCATGTAACCCAACAGATCACTATCTAATACATTGATTAGATAACCCACAAGGTGATATAACTTATGATGAAACCTAAACAAGGGATAAAAAAGAAGAAGACAATAGATGTGAGTATTAAAACTCTGTAGGTTATCCCGATATTCTATTCCAAAGAAAAATCCCTTTATGTAAAATAAAAATCAATTCAAGATATAAAATACATTTTAAAAAATAATGTTTTCTGAACATGTTTTCATGTAATTATCATTATAATATAAAATGGTTTCAAGTTTTCCTAACAAGTAAATCCTATTTACAAATTTCAGAAGAGATGGAACATCAAAATAAAAACAGTTTCAAGACAGATACTTTAAAAAATGTATGAATTTAAATAAAACACACAAACCTCTAAATTTATAAACCCAACACACTATATTTATATAGTGAGTAAAAAAATCATATTAGCAAAAGTCGCGGGAACACCCCCAGTCAGCAGTTCATGGTGGGCCCCATTTACCTCATATCTCGTTTTAAAAGGAACCAAAAAAATCCAATGTTGTTAATGAGTCACTAGTAGAGAAAAAATATTCATAACCTAGTGGCCCTCTATATAATTATTGTTATTTAGTTAGTGTTTTCATCATTAGACATGCTACGTGAACCGGTGACAAAACGACTCTGAATCACAGGCATACTAGTACGCGGTTTTTCACCAAGATAAAAAGGTTTCACATTAGTGATCAATAAAGATCCACATAATATAAAAAGAAATTTGCACATGAAAATTTCATTCTAAAATCATACACTCACAAAAATCCAACAAACAGTTTGGGGCATTTCAATCATGGATCAATAAACGAATTAAAATTTTCATAAAATAATTTACAATAGTATAACACGGCTTTGAACAAAAAAATCAATTCAAAAATTCCCTTTTAATGATAAAATACCATCATTACTATATAAAAGAATATTTTTTAGTCCCAAAAACATTTTATTAATCAATTTCATGGACCATATAATGGATTTAAATGATACAACCTAAGGTACACATGAAAAACAATTTTACAAGAAAAATTTGATATATGCCTTTATGAATTATTCAAAAAAACAACAATTTCCAAAAGAAAGATTTAAAATATTCATAAATAGGTGTAAAAACACAACAATATTCAATATAATATTTACTTAAACACCTTAAAACCAAAGTTTACACTTTCACAAACCTTCAATTTCTATATAGGTAACAAACATGGAATTTTCTGAGAAGACATGATAAAACTCCTACAAAATGATAATCAATGCATTATAAAATCCAAAACAAAATATTAAACCACATAAGGTACAAACAAATATGTTTCAAATTCTTCCAATACTTTTCATAAACCAATGAAATCATTTTATATCACCTTAATCACACAAAATCCAACCAGGCACTTTCCCAAAAATAATGAATGAAATAATTAATAAAACAAACTATATTAAACACTAATATTATTTTAAAACAAAATTTTATTTTAAAAACATAATTTCAATATCTAATCCCAATTATAAAAAATATAAGTTAGGTGAAAAGGCAAATGGATCCTTTAAAAAACACATAATATGATCATGTTATACAAAACAAAACAGTATTCACAATACAATGAACAGACTACCCTTATTGCACAATAAATAATTAAACCAAATGTTTAAAAAAATACCTAGAATACATATATGATAAATAATGAATGAAAAACATGAATCAGGATTTTAAACGTAATTCTTGTTAGATCCTACCTAGAAACTATGGATGAATGGAAACACAGACCCAAAAACATTCCATGTGGGCTTACAATCACCAAAATATAGGAATATAATCCATAAAAGAATGAAAAACCTAAAAAAATCAAGGTATAGGAGAACCATGGGTCCTGAATGACTAGGTATGAAGAGTGATCCAATAAATAATGGAAGGACGAGGAGGAAGGAGGAGATAAGAGAATGAAACTCACATTAGAAACTAGAGAACTCTTTATCTTTCCATATATTCAAACCCTTAGATAAGAGAAAGTGGATTGGATCTAAATGAAGAGGATTTATAGTTATGGAATAAAAAATTACTAAATATTTTGGTGGAATAGATAAAAAATGGCAAATTTGTTATAGAAAACATTTACCATTCCAAATCTGGACGATTTGGGAATCCTTGAGACATTTCTCCCTAATTTGTGATTAATATGAACTCCAAAAAGGGGAAATTGAATATAGGGGTGCACCTAGGATTTTAGATCTTGATTTTGATGTAAAATCACTAAAAAAGTATTACAAAATTAATAAAATATCATTGAATTAAATTATTTGGATTAAAACTGGAAATGTGATCACAGGCTGGCCCAATACCTGAATAAACAACCCAAATACAAAATTATTATTAATTACTAATGGTTAAAAATTGAAATGGTGGTTTAAATAGTTCAGATGAGTCATATTTAAAAGTTTAATGATTTAAAAGTTTTCAATAATGTAGGAGTTATAAAAGAAACAAATTTTTATTTTAAATCTGAAAATGGACTCATGATTTTCTCAGATCATGATGTACCCACCCTTTTCTCCAAAACCATCCATACATGATATGGAGAACCCATGGTACGATTAGTAGAAATATATGGATGTTCAAAAAACAATAATAATCTCACCCCAATCCCAATAAAATAATCAATATTTCTAACACACTAGATCAAAACCATGATAAGAAAGATCGGGTGTGGCAGGTCAGCTACACTGGGAGTGGTTAGCATCGTATGTAGCATAGTGGGGCCGAACTAGAATAATCCCTTGATCAATTAGTGAAATAGATGATATTGTCAAATATAACCATGAAAACAATTAGGAGTCACATTAGATATTCACCATAAAAGTGATGGTTTAAGTGTAACTTTCTCACTTCTTCTGTGTGCAATGAATGTTACACATGGATTTTGGATTTCTCCAAGTTGATCTGGTTATCTAATTCACCACCTGAATTGGAGATCAAATATTTATTTGGGGTTAGAGGAGTTATATGGATCATGATGGAGCACTAGATAGGTGTTAAAGGGATGGAATGAGGGGATTTTTTATATCTAAAATAGTAATATAATTTGAAAAAAATTATAAATTTCAACAACTAAAATTGAATTTTTATCTAAAATACATTCAGAGTGAGGATTAATATTTTTTGAATTTTTTTACAAATAAAAAAACTAAATTGTATATTTTAAATACCAATAAGTGATATTTGTAAAATTTCTTTTTGAATAATGTGTAATATTTATGAAAAATATTGACAAATTTTTTTATATAAATATAAATTTAAAAAACCAAAATCGGTACATTTTTCAAATTCATCTCTAAATGAGATGTAATTTTTTTTCCAAATAAATAACTCACACATATATATAGACACACACACACATATATATATTTGGAAACATGAATAGTAATTTTTTATATAAAAATTTCAGAATGAGGTTTAATACTACCAAAATAAAAATTAAAAATAATAAACCCATAAATTTGAAAAAACAAAAAAGATTGAAGTGTTTTAAAATCATCATACAATGAGGTATAATATGTTAATTTTTCAAATAATTAAAAAAAATTTACAAAATATTATCCCTATTTTAAAAAAATGTCTGTTTATTGAGTTGATTTCTGCAACGTCTTGGTTCTAGATGCCACCCAAAGGTGCCCTTTACCTGGTTGGTTACATGGACTCAAGCACATTTTGCCAAATGTAAAATACTGCCGACTATCAGTGAGGGCATTCAATTTAATAGTGGATAACAATGCCCTCATTGGTAGAGTGACATAGTATAAGTAAAACAGATAGGAATAGTGGAGGCAGTAATAATACCATAAAATAGTAAATAACCGAAGACTGAATGTACGAAACAACTTGAGCTAACATATATAAAGGATTCATAATACATATGTCTAGGAAAGCCACCAAATATGTCACAATGCTAGGAAATTTTAATAAACAAAAGTAAAAAAGGAAAATAGAAAATCTCTAGCAGCATCAAAAGTCTTGGCTAGGTCCCACACTCTCCAGCTCCTCAATAATCAATTCCTAAATTAGAAGGTCACTTTCCATTATCAATACATGCAGCATTATAATCTATTTGTGCCAAAAAGCCAGAACCAAACAGAGTGTGAGACTAATCCCAATAAGCAACCACCCAATGATATGTGCCTAAAATTTAGTGAATATATATGGTAGGTAATATGAAAAAGTTACCAGTAACCAGGAAGTACTCATAAGTCAATTGTCCTATAAATCCATTTACAAACATTACATTTATGAATTTAATCAAACAAAAAAAATTAAAAGCAACCCACTGGTTAGTTCTCACAGCCTATCCCCTATGGATTAACAATCAAGGAATGATATAAAAATTACTATCTGAGGAAGAACTAACTGTAAATTCCCCCTATAGTCAAGTGTGAATAAAGGCTCTCTGACGAAGCACTCACCATCAATTCCCACTGGAGTCCTTTAATAGTAAACTACAGACAATCTATGGAAGCACTAAACATCAATTCCTCTTGTCATCTCAGGTCGTAACTATAGACACTCTAGGAAGCACTAAACTTCAATCCCCCCTATGGTCACACAACTTGATAATTATAGCAGACACTATGGGAAAGCCCGCAACATCAATTTCCCCTATGGTCTCACTACACCATGTTCCCCGGCCCCGTTTAATTCAATCAGGCAGAAATAATAATTAGCATCAAAAGTAAACCTCTAGAATTAATTGGGTAAACAATCAACCAGACATCATATCATGTTAGATAAAAATAATCACTCCATCCTACTATTACTAGGCATTGGTTAATAAAGAAACATCCAAATTCTCTAATCTATAACATATAGTCAAAATTAGAAAACCTGGGAAAAAACCAAAGCTTCGTAAAGATAACCCTATTCTCAAAAATTAACCTCTATCCAATCAATCTTGTCAATGAGGGAAACAAAAAGTGTTTACACTATAAACACGAAATAACCCATTCAAGGGTATTGGGAACCTTTTCACATATAACTCAAAGTCTATCTACAAATGGCACTAACCTCCTACTTTGGGGTTTTATCATCATTATACGTGAACCTCAAGCCTTGAATCACTGAATAACATTGTAGATATGCAAAAAATGATTATACATTCAACCAATTATATCTCACGAGAGTGGAGGAATCTGGAGATGGTGTTCATGGAAAAGGGAGAACTCACCGATGTAATTCTAACGCAATTGACGGCAGTCAATTCGAATATTTGGTAGTGAGTCCGGGTCTTAGAGAAGATCTGAAGCTATATTGTCTCTCCTAGATGGGACAGACAAAGAAGGATAGGTTTTTTTCAATTAAACGTGACCACGATCCATTTATTGAAAAAATATAAAGTACATGGCATGTACATTAGAAGTACAATGTGTGTGCATCGCTTTACTAGGCCTCTATTTAAGAGGCCTCTAGGTCACCACACATGGTTATGTGCTTGGCCGTTACATGGCCAACTGACCCCTACATGCGACAACTGAGTACAAGACTTGTACATAAAAGTACACATCGTCTACTCCTAAAATTCCACGAAACTCCTCTTTTTTGAAAATACACCAAAAAAAATAAAAAATTACTTGAAAAGAACATCCAGTTTATTACAAACATCCCCCCTTAATGATATTATCCCACAAATTTCCCTAGAAAGGCCGTGTAGAAGAAGATTCCTCCAACAGCTCCTGCATCTAGGATCATACATCAGCCTCCCTCTCTCATGTCTCGTATTGTACTCACTTGTTCTACAATAGCACTCAGGGTAGAGGAACATACTTACAACAGAGAACCTTCCCGCATCGATCAACAATCATGATAGGCCGCTCCTCGAAAGATGTTTCCACATCGAGCTCAACCTCCTAAGGTTGAAAATTATGATACATGTTTGAGAACTAACAACAAATCTGGGAAACATGGAAACCATCGTGAATAGACGGGCACCTCTAAGGTAACTACAACGGATAGAGAACTGGACCAACTCTTTAAAAAACCTCAAATGGCCTAATGTAACCTGATGAATGCCTACCTTTTCTCCTAATTCTCTTGTGTCCCACCCTTGGTATGACATGCAGGAAAACCTGATCTTCGACATCGAAGTCTAGAGGACATCTCCATCGACCAACATAAGACTTCTATCGAGACTGTGCAGTATGCGTTTTTTTTTCGAATCAACTCTATCTACTCTATGATCTCATGGATAAGACGAGGTCCAAGAATAGCTTCCTCTCCAACCTCCATCCAACATAAGGGTGATCGAAATGGTCTACCGTACAAATCCAAATAAGGTTCTATCTGAATAGTTTCATGAATACTATTGTTTTAGGAAAACTCCACAAGAGGTCTGTGTACCTCCAATGATCATCCAAAGTTCAGGTTGCATTCTCAAAGAATGTCTTCATGAACTAAAATCATATGTTTGGTCATTCCATCTCTATGGGGTGGATATTTTTACTAAAAACTACCTATGTTCCAATGGCCTTCTTCAGCCCCTTCTAGAATCGAGAAGTAAAATGTGCATCCCTATCTGAGACAATGGATTGTCGAACCCCATGTAATCCCAAAATTTCTCGGATGTAAAACCTTCCCATCTCATCAACACTGAAAACTTTATTGATTAGAAAGAAGTGGGAATCCATTAATATTTTTCAATGAAAACCCAAACAACATCATTTCTTCAAGGAGATATCGGAAATCCTGTCTCGAAACCCATTGCAACATAATTCCACTTCATCTTGGGAATGGGTAACTTCTACAACATCCCTGCTGGTCACTGATTCTCTGCCATCACCTATAGATATGTTGAACAGATCAAGAAAAACCCATCAACATCCATCATTATTCCTGGCCATTAATACTAATGGTGTGTACCATGATGACCTTGGTGATAGAAGGATAACTGTCTAAACTGAATGATAAATTTACCACATCATCTCCTCACATATGTCTACGAACACCCATATGTGCCAATAAAAAACAATATCTCATACTCACCTATGGTCCATCCTATAATAGGGTCCTCTCCTAACTTGATTTTTCAAATTACTATGCCTTATGAATCTGATAGTTGCCACATTTACACTCGATCATGTATAGTAGAGGTAATATCTATAGATGAATGAAACATCGACCTATGCATATCTTGTACCTCCAAATACAACTCAGAGAACACATTCATAAGATTCCACTCACTACTGGCCTCCTGAAATGCATTCATTTGAGTCCTCATGCACAAAAAATCAGCTACTGTGTTTCCTTTCCCTATTTTATAGGCAAGCTAAAAGTTAAATCACTGAAGGTACTTGACCCAGCTTCGCTGTATCAAATTTTCGTCACACTAAGAGAAGATGTACTTGAAACTTTTTGGTCAGTGAAAACCTCAAAATCTTATCACAAAAAATAATGTTGCCAATAGAATAAATCATGGACAATAGCAGACATCTCGAGATTGTGTGTCGGGTAATTCATCTCATGTGGTGTCAACTACCGAAGGAGGTACGCAATGACTCTATCTTCTTGCATAAGCTATGCTCCCAAACCAATACCTGAAGCATCATAGTAAACAGTATAGTTTTTTTCTGGCTCTGTAAATACTAGTATCGGTTATGAAGTCAACCTCTCTTTCAAATCATTATAGGATAACTCATAGGAATCTTACCATATGAACTACACACAATTCTTAGTCAGACCTGTCAGTGGTGCTACTATGTTAAAAAGTCTTATGTGAATCATCTGTTGAATCAAGTAAGCACTAGGAAACTCTAAGCCTCAATTATGTTCTTCAGATTCTCCTAGGGAACTACTACTCTCATTTTTTCTGGGTCTACAGATACTCCTGTCTCTGAGATAATATGACCCAAAATTTTAATCTTGTCCATCCAATAGTGGAATTTTGAGAGCATAGCTTATAACTGATGCTCTCTCAATGTACTCAAAACTATCACAAGATGGGTAGTATGGTCAGGTCGAGTGTGAGATTACACCAAGATATCATCCACAAAGACTACAACTAATTAATAGAAGTATCGATAAAACACTTTGTTCATCACTTATATGAAGACTATAGGAACATTTTTAAGACTGAATGGCATAACCTTATAATAATACAGATCATACTAGCTTTAGAAGGCTGTAAGAGGTATATATGAGGTATAACATGCAATTGATTGTAACTGGATCTCATGTAAATCTTCGAGAACAGTTGGGCTCCTCGATGTTGGTCAAAGAGATCATCAATCCTAGGAAAGGGATATCGGTTATTGACCATCAATTGGTTCATCATCTAATAATCCACAAAATGTCTGAGGTTATTGTCAGCCTTATTCGGAAATATGGGAGGATAACCCCAATGAGAAGTATTGGGTCAGATAAAACCCTTCACATGAAACTCTTCCAACTTCTCCTTGAGCTCCTACAACTCTTGTGTAGCCATCCTATAAGGATGAATGGACACCGGTTCCACCCCTAGAAGATGGTCAATAGAAAATCCTACCTCAGTCTATAGATTGAAACATAAAAATTCCTCTAGAAATACATCCCTAAAACGATCCACCACTAGGGTAAATTCCATCCTTGATGTCCCTTGGTCATCCAGATATAGAATAGAAATATTGGTTATATCTCCTCCTAACCCATGATGATCGAGACCTGCTCAGCTTACTTGGAAATCCCATTCTCCCATATGAATAAATGATCAACCCTTAAGTGATGTGAAACTCTCACTACAATGATAGAAATCAATAAAAAACCCCATAAGGGAACTAACCAGTCCATTCCGAGAATGACTTTATAGTCTTTCATCTCCAATATATAGAGGTCCTATATGTAGTGACACCCACCATCCTCTAGAGGGAACTTCTTGCTGTAAATAAAACTAGTTGTTCCAGTCCCCAACGGAGTGTATAGCATCAAGATATCAACAGAAGAAAAGATAGAGAGCCTAAGGATCTCCACAACTACAATATATACTAAGATATAGGAAATCCCTATATTGAAAAATTATAAACTTAAACCAAGGAAAATATGATCGTTCCTCGAAATATAGAGGGTCTCCGATCCTGATTTTATAATGTCTACTCCACTGAAAAATTACTGCCTATATCGCGGCCTTGTGATCCTACCTGACCACTCTGAGCTGATCCACCCTGTTGTTTCCAAAAGCCTCATGATAGACTACCACAGACACAACATCCACATCAGCATGAATGGCTGAAAGAACTCCAGTTCCCGGACTGAGGACTAATAGGATGTGCTACTCCTAAACACGGAGTCTTAGAAGAACCCATGTCCAATGCTTTGGGTGAGAGGATCTATAGATGTGCTAACGATTACCCATCCTGACGTAATATCGGCACTCCACTGTGTCTCTCGAGCAATGTGTCCTCGTAAATCTGATCTTAACACATTGGTATAAAACCACCTAGCTACCTGAAGGTGCATCTCACCTAATAGGATCTCCACTTGTAGTCTCACTGTATTTCTTCCTACTATCAGTCAGAGAAGTACTAACTCTGGACGCTGAACCTCCATAGCCCATAGATCTAGAATCCTTCAGATTATGCTCTGTGATCAGTGCCTAGTTGACTAAGGATGTGATGGATGTCAAGAGGAAGTTGTTCACCTGAGATTGGATATCCAGCCGGAGACCATCCTCAAACTTCCTTGCATAGAACAACTCATATACCCCTATAATGTATATAAATAGATGAAACTCTGTGAAGAGTGATGTATACTACATAATAGATAGTGTACCCTACTCCATAATCATGAACTCTCTAACGCGATCGGCCCTTAAATTCTCTGGGTAGAAATAATAGTAGAAGTAGCACTGAAAATCCACCAAAAACATATTGTGTTGTTTTCCCTCCTGTGATATCACATCCCACCATCTCTTGGCAGAATCACGAGTCATATATGTACTGAGCTTGACCCTCCACTTAGGAGGCATCTTTAGTTTCTCGACGATTGTCAGCATGGCTTCTAGTCATGACAATGCATCCATGGGTCCTCCATCCCACAAACTGGTGGGAGGATGTTGCTTCTAAATGTCCTACATCAATTCATCCATCGACGGGGTAGGATTTGGTGCTCCATGAAAGGTCTGTATCATCCTAAAAAAACTCTCTCAAAACTGTGCATTGGCACCTGTATCTGGGATAACGGTTAGTGCCAAGACTGGTATAACTGGAAGATCTACCAGTTATGCCTGATCAACCATATCTGATATCTAATCACTACCATGTAACTGGCGTACAACTGAAGGACATCTTGATGGTATGAATCTGTAAAGACATGCACATTCCTTAGATCAAGCTTATCATTGACAGAAAACTAGATGTTTAATATGGTAATATGAGAATGAAATCATTCATGTTTTTCATAACATGGATACACGGTGTGCATAATGACTACACAACATGTTCCCTAAAGAATTATCATGGGCGTGTACTCCTACTAACCCTGGTCGTGTATCACCCCATACAAACAGTGTGTTGTCCTAAAACACAACATGTGCACCTGCCAAAACAGGTCGTGTAGCACCCCATACAAACCACATGTTTTCTTAACACACGGTGTGTACATGAATCATCGTCCCCTTCCTAAGATCCCTTTCATGGTTAGGCCACATGATTCTTTTAAATGAGAATACATGATGTGTTCATTCCTGAAATGGCCTATACAAGAAATTATTCCCTGATTTGTGTTGTAAGTGACATCACCTGTTACATGACTAACCCTAAATGGCATGTTTGTGCAAGACACGGCATGTACATGGAAGATTTTTCCGACCCGTGTTGTTCGTGACATAGTCTGATACTCAGTATACACTACACAATGTGTTCATGAAGGACATATTCTATATTGTAAAAGACTCACCTGATCGATGTTGTTAGTCACATATCCAGTTACACAGTCTATGCAACACCGCATGTACATCATACACACGACATGTCCACCAATGAATTTCCAACCCCATGTCTATTCCCACACAACCAGTGACACGATTAGAGACCACATAGCTTGTACATATAGTATATGGAGTTTACTTTATAAAAATATTTACATCCTCAAAATAAGGAAACATGGCATGTACTCATCATTACATGGCATGTATTTGGGTTTTTCTGGACAATAAGCCTAAGAAACTACTCTAGAACCCAGAAAAGCTCTAAAATTAACATTAGTGTTCCAATTTATGATCTGTAAGGGCCCATAATCCATGTGAATCAAATACCGAGCTTGAATACAAGTCATATAATATAAAAAAGGCAATGATCCACCAAATTCTGATTTGTGAGGTCACATAAGACCTCAAGAACCGATGATTGGAATTCATTTTAATGAAATCATATTCAATCCAATAGCCTATGGAATAGCAGGTATTTCATCAAAGCATCTGTCAAATGAGAATACATATCTAACATAACATCTATCAAAAACAATATGAAATCACTAATTTCCCTTAAATGACATGGAAAGAATGCATGGGAGCGGATTTTTAGCAAGTGCCTATATGATTGATGAGATGGAATACCCTCATATCATCAGGTTGAAATCAAAATAGAACCTCAATAACATCAACAATAACAGCAAAAAATATGTGAATCACCCAATAATGAAATCAGATCAACTATAAAACTGAAAAAATAGGAAAAAAATTGCATTAAACGAGGAAGACTGGATTTTCCCTATACCCAAGATAGCTACTTCAGGTCATAGCTTATTACCAAGTACCTATTCCGTCAAATCCATTGCTAGAGGATCCACTCTATATGTCAAAAAGAAAACAACCTCCCTCTGATACCAATTTGTAATATCCTAGTTTCAGAATCCAACTAGAGGTGCCCCATAACCAGTTGGTCACATGGTCTCAAGCCCATTTCCCCAAACACCAGATCCTACCTACTAGCTGCGAGGTCTGTAGATGTGAGTGTGGGTAAAATATACCTCATTGGTAGGGTAACACATCAAAAGTAAAAAAGATAGCTATATCGGAACAAAAATAATACCCAACAATAGTAAACAGTGGAAGACTGTATGTAAGAAACAAATAGAGCACACATATATAAATGATGCATAATACATATGCCTTGGAATGCAGTCAATCAATTCTAAATGAAAGAAAATAGTAATAAACCCATATTCAAAATAAAACAAATAATCTATAGCAGTATTGAAAGCCTTTTCATGGCCCCAATCTCTCCAACTCCTCATAAATCATGTACCTGATGAAGAAGGGTGCTTGCCCTTATCTATACATGCAGCAATATATTCTGTTTGGGAAAAATCATGAACCAAACATGGTGTGATACTAATCGTAGTAGGCAACCACTCAAATATTTATCCCTAATTTCTATGAATATATATGGATTGTAATATGAAAATAGAAGAAGTAACAAGGAAGTACTCAAAATTAAATAGCCATACAGTCCCATTTACAAACATTATTATTAAGTATTTAATCAACCAAATCAAATACAAGAAACCCTCTGGGTAGTTCTGATAGACTAACCCCTTTGATTTACAATACAAGGAAATATAAACAAAATACTCTCCGAAGAAGAACCTACAATGAATTCCCACTATAGTCAATTGTGAATAATGTCATTTTAAGGAAGAACTCATGGTCGATTCCCCATACATCCTTTTAATAGTAAAATACATACACTCTGAGGAAACACTCAATTTCAATTCCTCTTGTGGTCTCATAACATAACAATAGACACTCTGACATAGCTCTCAATTTCAATCCCCAATATGGTCTCACATCGTGATAATTATAATAGAAACTCTTGGAAAGCCCCCAATTTCAATTTCCCATATGGTCTAATGACACCAGGTTCCCGCAACCCTGAGTAATGAAATCATGCATAGATGATAATCAACATCCAAAGTAAAAATCTAGAACTAATTGGATAAAATCTCTACATCACATCATAGCATGTCTGTTAAAAATAATCACTCCATCCAACAATTCCATGCATGGAAATTGAACAAAGCATTATAACTGGAAAAGGTAGAACAAATGTTCAAAACAAGAAAACATGGTCCAAACATCCATAACATATAAAACATAACCATAATATCAACAATTAACCAATATCTAATCAAACTTTGAAATGTTTGAAATAAAAAAGGTTAACACCATAAACCTGCAATACCCCCTTCAAGGGTATTGGGAACGTTTGCACATATAACTCAATGACTATTTACGGAAAGGCACAGACCACTGACCTCAGTGTTATAAGATTGTTTAATGTGAACCTCATGCCTAGAATCTCCCATGAACACTGTAGATCAATTTAAATTCTACAACATTACTCAAATAATATCTCTTTTGGTAAGAGGAATCAAGAGATTATGTTCTAGAAGAATGAAGAACTCATCGATGTGATTCCAACACAATCGACAATGGTTGATTCAGATATCAAACAATAAGTCGGGGGCACATATAAGATCTGTGATTGGAAAATCGCTCCCGGATTAGATGGATGAAGAAGGAAAGGGTTTTGTAAATTAGATGTGACCCCAGTTCTATTTAATAAAAAAAGAAAGTATGTGGCATGTACTTTAGAAGTACATGTCATGTACTTTCCTTTACCAGGCCCCACATTAAGCAAACTCCAAGTCACCACACATGGCAACGTGCTTTTCCATTACATGGCATGTACACATATAAATGTTCTAACTAGGTACACGACATTTACGTAAAAGTACATGGCCTGTAATCCAAAAAATTTCCAGAAAGTCCTCTTTTTCTCTAAACACCCAGAAAATGAAAAACATACAAGAAAAGAAGATCCAGGTCCATACATTATCTTCCATAATTTCTAAAAATGTAAATAAAGTTTTTCTCACAAAATAATATTATTTATAATCAAATCTAATTTATTGAAATTTATTTTTCAAGTATTTCAAAAAAAATGTTGTTGAGTGAGGTGTTTCTATGTAGTTACCTTTATAAACACCGCTAATTTGATAAATGATTTTTTTTATTGTTTATAAAAATATAAAAATCAAAATTGAAAACATATATTGTAAAATGAAATTTATATTTTTTAAAAGGGATACCTAATTCGGTGTAATATTATAGTTTTTTATTTCAATACAAAATAAAAATGTTCAATAAAATATTACAGAAAATATTTAGGAACATAAGTAAATGATTTTTCATCAACGGTGTTTTTAAAATAAATTTCCATAATATTGGTGTCATTAAATAATGACGTTTATAAATGCCGCTAATTTTCTAATATTGAATTTACAACATTTTCAAAGAAACACAGTAATTTAGGTAATTCAAAATATAGTAGTTTTTTAATATCTGTAATTATAATTGTTTATAAACTCCACATAATGAATTATATTTATAAACATATCCAAATTAGTAACACCTCATATAGAAACATTTTTAAATAACATCGATAAATTAAATAGTGATGCTTTAAAATTATACCATTTAAACAAAAAATTACTAATTATTATTTTATTGTTGTGTAAGAACTATGTCTAAAATATATTCAGTAAAACTAGAGCCACAATATATAACCCATTATAAAACATATTAGACGTGATTAATATTTTACAAACGATATTATATTATCTGTAATTATATAAAATAAACCTAAAAAATGACATTTTTAATATGAATATTGATTCTATGTAATATAATTTGATTTCCAAATGAGGTAAAATAAACTTATAAATTTAATTTATAATTTATTGATTTTTTTTATAGAAAAACACTTTATTATCAATTTTTATTCATATTATTATTTTATCATTGATTAGAATTATATTATTATTAAATTATATATATATATATATATACTATTACTATTTTAGTATTTATATAAAAATATATCATCTTAATTTAATGTCACAATATTTTTAATAGTACCGTTCCAAGTATAATTACTATTTAATCATAATTACTAATATTTTTCATGGTAACATAATTCTACTATTAAAAATAATATTGATCCTGTTATGCATTTTCAAACTACTAATTATGAATTATCATTTAATATTTTGATATTGAATTTAAAAAAAAAATTTAAAATCACTGTCAGTATTTCATTTCTTTAAAAAACATTTTCTGATGAATGAATGAAATTTTTTATTTTCTGACAAAAAAATTTAATTGATGAAAATTTATTATTTTTAATTTGATTTTGATTCACCACATTTGAGGGATTATTTATTTGAATTATAATAAAATTCAATTATCAGTAACATGAAAATTATTATGAACATATATTTTCACACATAAAATGATTTTATTTATCCTTTTTCTATATTTATTTATTCTTAATAATTAATTAATACTATTAATTATAGTCATTATTATTTATATATATTTAAAATTATAATTACATCTGTATTTACACTCCTATTCACGATATTCAATTCAATATTTTTATAATTTATTGAATATTGTTTTGAATAACAATTTTTTTGATGAATTATATCACGAATAATATTGATGTAAATAAAATACATACAAAAATATAAGTTTGTAAAATTCTCCAAGTATAAAATAATTTATTATATGAAGTAATAATTATTTCAAATTGATTTAAATTGGAAGGTTGTATATAGTATAGAAAATAGTCTAAATTTAAATTTTCACGGAGGATTCATCAACACTGTCTATTGTTTCATTAGTGAACTCCACTATTAACTCATAATGGAAATATAACATGAGATGATCAGATATGGAAATTTTTTAATCAATCTAATTAATATAATGTGGGTAAATTGTCTAATATAAAATATATAACCCTTTTTTATGTGTGATCATCAGTATATTTCTTAGATGTGATTTTATGATCATAAAAACTATCATTGCCATGTGAGGTAATCTATGTATAATAACACATGTAAATTTACATTATTATGTACCAAATGAACATTAGAAATAAATTTTATATAAACATATATTTGATATAAGTTATATAGTTCTTATTAAAAAAAATCTATCAATTGATGTATTAATTAATTATTATACATGTTGAAATTATTATTGTCTGTTGGCATTCATATAATGTTATCTTTGTATTGAAGAGTGGATTAAAAATGAAATTAAAAAGTAAAATGATTTTATGTTGATGATGGGGCCCTTCATAGAGTATAATTTATAGATCCTAATATATTAGTTGTGGTTATAAATGATTTCAATTTCTCACTTTGTATTGGGAATTTCATATGAGTATCATCTCATTTGGCCCATGGATTAGGGAAATGGTTTTGGTAATGAAAATGTCTCAAAAGTATAATACATTGAATTTTCAATCAAGCCTTTAAAAAATAACAATTTACATAAATTATTACCAATCAATATTATTAATTTTCCTATAAAATTACATGATCAATTCCCTTTATTTGGAGACATAAAATAATGATAGCCTATGATATGTAATTTACCAAGGTAAATCATACTATATTTGTTAATAGAGGAAAATAAATAATATTTTATTCATGATATTTATCAATATATCTTAATAATATTTAATCTAAATCATATTTTTTGTTATTTTAAAATGGAATATATTCATGGTTTTAATCATTATTCAAGGTATCTTATTTTCAATAAGGATAATATCTCAAACTATATATTCTTCCCATGCATTTTATAAATACCTCTATATACTGGATATGTATGAAATATATGATAACTAAATCATGAATATCATTCTGGATATAATGGACTATTGACCACATTGACAACTTTTAAATATAAGGTGTTCAATTTTGACTCAAGTGCCAAATATCGACAAAAAATGTTATTAACTTAAATGATTACATAATGTTTACAACATGGTAAAATGTGATATAAAATGAATAATAAACATGAAAAAGGTTCTTAAGAAAGTAGAAATTATCTTTAGTTTATTATTCAGAATAGCAAAGAATGATCAAGTCAAGTCAGACACGAGGTAAGGGACTTCATCTCAATCTCCTTTCATTGAGGCATTTTTAGTTTTATACACGACATTGTTTTATATGGTGTATAAACCCCTTTGACTTTTCATTTTATTCAAAGGGAATATTTTTATACAATTCATTTTACTAAACGTAAAAAAGGAATGTTTTTTAACATAAGAGGTTACAACAATCTTTCTGCCACCGCAAGTATTATTTGATCTTTGGCTTCCTTAACAAGCTATAATATTTTTAAAAGGAAAAATAAATACCATATACTCTTTTTATGTATTTTGGTATTGAAAATGATTTTGATAATGGATTTATTATTTCAATATATTGAAATGATATTTTGTTATTTCATTTTGGAAATGTTATCTTTCCTTTATGCTTGTGTTATGTGTTATGATCATTTTATGGACCTTGTGCATTATTTATGTATACAAGTTTTTCAGTGATAAAAATATGGCGGGTGAACCCGAGATTACCCACCAATGCATTGGGTAACACAATGGAGGTAAACATGAATTTTTATCCTAATCGATTTAGGGAATATACTGTGATGGGTATTCCAATGTAACTCTCTATGTAGCTGTGATAGCTATAATTTAAGTAGGATATGGATGCCATAAGATACCTTTATGATTAATTATTTCAACATTTATTTCATAAATCTTATGATTTCATGATGCATGTAAATGATTTCATGTTTTTTATGTATTTATGAAAGAATGTTTTCATTCGTTGTTTTATAACCATTATTGATCTTTCAATGCTCATCCCATGTTTTGAAATGTTTTCAAATGACTTAAAGATGAATATGATCAAGGATGTGATCAAGGAAAAGTCATGCTATATAAAACATTTAACTAGACATGACATTTTTTTCAAAGTTTTTATTTTATGAAAAAAAGGAAATTATGCAGATATGACTACCTTGTATTCTTTTGATATGTAACAGTTATGACCTAAATCTCTAAAACTCTAAACCTGAAAAGATCCTAAATGTGAATTATTCATTTAATTTAATATTATGTAATGTTTAAGGTTGGGTCCTTATATTTCTATTCTTTTTATGAATGATTGGAGTGGTAGTAAGGACATACTTCCAACAGTAGTAGAACTATTTCATTATGTCTTTCATGAATAATTTTATGTTTTCCACCTAAGTAATATGTGGAATTCCCCCTTGAGTTCATGTAGGGGGTCAAACTGGTATCTATTCCACCGTAAACAATGGAACTGACTAAGATAAAAGATCTCAAAATGTATTTGGAGGAGTTATATGATAAAGGGTTTATACATACAAGTAAGTCGCCTTGGGGTTCACATATTTCCTTAGAAAATAATTTTTATGGGATTTAACGATTTTGTGGTGATTACAATGACCATGAGAAACTAATATTCTCTCTATGTATCAATGTTATATTTGACTGGATGGTGGGGGATTGTCCATTCTCCAGGATTGATTTGATATTAGGGTATCATTAGGTGATGGTTCAAACCTCTGACATACCATGAACTACATTCCAATGTCGGTTTGGCCTTTATGAGTTTTTTGTAATGACGTTTGGGCTAACATGTTCTACAGTGGTATTTATGTCTATAATGAACATGATTTTTCATCCGTACAAAGATTAGTTTGGGATGGGTTTTATTAATGACATATGTGTTTACTCTAAGACTCATGAAAATCGTGCCCAACATCTTTTAATCAATTTGTATACACCTATAGAGAATCAAATTTATTCCAATCTATCTAAAATTAATTTTTCGATTAACATGGTAATCAGTTTAGGGCATAACATCTCAAAAGAAGCTATGACAGTGGACCTAGAAAATTTGAATGTATTGTTTTTTTGAGAGAATAAAAGAATTCCTTTTATATTTCAGGTTTTTTGGTACTAGATGGTTATTACAAGATGTTCAACTAGCACATTTCATTCAGAAGCATCTCTTTTAGGTTGGAAAAATAAATGGATAATGTTTAATTTGAGAGAAGGTTGTGAGGATGTTTTCATGGAGTTGAATAAGCTCATGACATCAGAACCAATTATGATCTTATCTAAGATGAGGGAGGAGTACACAATTTATATTAATGCTTCTGGGATTGGACTCAAAGATATGTTGATGCAAGGGTATCAATTCGTTGCTTATGGGTCTTGTCAGTTGAGGCGACTTGAACGAAATCACCTTATGCATAACCTAAATTTAGTAGCAGTGGTTTATTCTCATAAGTGTCGAGAAACTATTTTTTGAGTGAAAATTTTATTGTTTTTATAGATCACAAAATCTCGATGTATATCATCGAACATCGCATCTTGAATCATTGGTAGTGATGAAGTGAAGAGTACATGAAATTCCTTGATTTTAAACTGGCATATACACCAGAAAATGTGAAAAGGGTGTGTGATTCCTTGAGAAGGAAAACTCAGACTCAATTGGTATATGATTTGAGTGATGACTGGAATATAATGACTTTGATGGAAAAAATGCAAGTGGTAGTTCTAGGGAGTTTGTAGAGGATGAGACTAGTTTCTGAAGCATATAATTCTACACTCATGAGATGGATCAAGGACATGATGTTTGATGATATATATTTTTTATCCTTAAGATAAGGCTTTAGAGGTGGAGAGACACCATGATAATATATAATAGATTAGGATGAGAACAACTATGTGAAAAACTGGGTGGTTGTGCATACAATAATGTGAGAGGAACACATGCATAAATTTCATGCCTCAATGGCGGTAGTACAGATGTATCACCTATTAGCAAGGGAAGGTCGAGCATCAATTACTAGGAAGCCTATTAAAGATATTAACTATTCTATAATAGCATTTGTATGACATAACTATTGATATTGTGGTTTGAATACCAGAAACACTTCAGAACTATTATTCTATTAGGGTCATTGTGGATATACTAACTATGGTAGCACATTTCTTACTTATTAATAAAACCATTACAGTAGAACAGTTTAATGAACTGTATGTACGAATGATAGTTTATTTTCATGTGGTGCCACAGACTACTATTTCATATTGTGATTCATGATTTACATCTCACATCTGAAGGGCTTACATTTGGCACTTTGTACATAGTTGTATTTAGTTATTCCCTTCCTCCCACAGATAGCTATAAAGTTATAAAGTACCATACTATTGTTAGAGTTTGTACTATGAGATTGTGTTCTTGACATTGGTGGTTCTTGGGAGAAGCACATGGATTTAGTTCAGTTTACCTATAACAATAGTTATCACAAAACTATACAGATGGTACCATATTAGGAACTTTATGGTAGACCATGTAGATCAAAAAAATGTTGGTTATAGTCAAGTGAGTCATAGATGTTGTAATGACCACTAGATTTTACGTAATATTATCAGGTATTCCTTTGTGTGTCAGCAGCATTGGATCACCATAGGATACGAAGGAAGATAAGGTGAGTTCCCATGTTTTTATGACCATTTGAGGTGTTAGAGAGTATCAAGCCAGTGATGTAATGACCCAACCTTTTATTAATGAAACTTCCTCTTGATCTAATTAAATGTATCATTATGTAAAATGGTTATATAACATTTTATCTTCTATTGTTTTATGATTTTGGATTTTAAAATACCATTATGAATCGGGACCGTTTCAAATAAATTCGTTCAATAGTGTTCACTATATTAATATAAACATAGGGCTCTAACAAATCCAATTTACTCCGGCAATAGAAGTGATGGCCTATTCAAGAAGAATTGGTCCATATGATGTCAATTTTTCAAAGCTCAGAATGGAGGTGGATTCTTTTTTCATCTCTTTTAAACAATCCCATGTCGAACCTCAATACATTAAACTCGAACAGTACATAATACGGGAGAAGTTGAAGTTCATAGACATTTCCACTGAAGCAATGTTATCCAAGCCACCACTAGAGACTTTCACCATCACACACCTTATCCATTGGTCTTATGTTAGAGATAAATGGGTTTTGTAATGATAACACTGTAACATTATTATGTAAATTATTTATTATAAATAATATATATTAATTTTTTCATTGTTACTTTGTAAATAGTTTTAAGTGCACAGATAATAGTTTTAGTTAATATTAAATTAATAAATTTTTTTTTATAAATTAATGAATTTTTTAATTAATTATTATTTGATTAATATAATATTACTAAATTAATTTTTATAAATTATAAATTACTGTATAGTTGTTATGAAATCATTTGTGATTTTTTTAAGGTTTGAAAGCATTTTTTTCAAACCCCATGAATTTTCCATAAATTTCGGTTTTTATTTAAAATTGTAATAATTCACATATTTTTAAATTTATTTACATAAAACGAAGATTATTTTTGGAATCAAGATGTTGAAATTATCCATTGGAAAAATTTTCATAATTTTCAGAGACAGTCGAATTTTTGGGAAAAAAAATAAATATCATTTAAATATATATTGTGTTTCATAACACCATAATGACCCAATAATGATGTAATAAAATAATATAAAAATTATTTTCGGCCAATATATTTTCTACCATTATAATAATTTCATTTTAGTTGTGTTTTAGTTATTATACAAAACCTTAGTGGACCCTGCAAAACATATAAAACATTTTATCTTTTTAATTTAATTTTTTTGATAGTAAATATCACCGCACATAATAAAACCAAATATTTTATGGTGTTATGAAGTTAAATTTATAATAAAATGTTTCCACTCCACTTTGGCACAATCCATGTGGAATACCAATGGTTTGGTTTGTGCTTTTGATTAGTTTAATGTGTGGTCCCAAAAACCTGAATAATAAAAAATTTCCTTCTCCTTTCATATATAAACCCACCCATGCTCCCACATTTTATTCACTAGAGGCCTTTTGAGTTCATCCAACCTCTTCCCATCTCCTTATATAATCCTCCAAAGGCTCCCCAATCTTCATATAAGCATCTCGCAAGACCCTCCCAAGCCTTCGGGGTCACACTTCCAACTAAGGGTTTCAATACTTTCTTAATTTATCCAATTTTTTTAATATTTTTATGAAATTTTATTTTCATTAAATAAATTTGTGTATGATTTATAACCTCCCTAATACAATACAATTCATATAAAAATTATGAGATACCCATTTATATCTCATCAACCATTTTTATGAATTCTTATGTCTCACTGTTATGCTGTTGAAATTGCACCACACATTTCTATGCCATAGTCATTATGTAGAAAATACCGTGGCCATTTCTCTATCAATGGTATTTACAATTATGATCATTTTATTTTTTATTATAGAGTTATATAGATGTATTCCAAATTCATTTATCTTGGAATAAATGACGATTTTTAATGATTCCATGTTGTATGATCCATGTAGAAAACTTATACATGAAATGAATTGATTTAAAAAGTGCACCTGAATAGTACTCCAATAAATTAGGTAGTGATTAGTATCATGATACGTCATGTGAAATGTGGCTTTACTCATGATAATTCATGTGCAATCAGTGTTACACATGATTCATGTGCAATGAGCATTGGATCATGATAATACCATGTCATGTGGTGTTTCCACAATTACATGTTATGATAATCATGCTTTGTCATGACTTTATGTTAATGTTTCTATTATTATCCATTGATATCTTTTTTTCCTCAAATTTATTTTATTATTTATGTTAATCCTTGTTTACTCCCTTAATGAAATTTATTTCTCACCATTTTTTATGTATCTCCTCAGGAAATCCCATTCAATGCTATGTATGAGGGAATGTAGTGGTCATGTAAAGAAGGATTTGAATAATGATGTTGTGTTTTAAGTTATAATGTGTTATATAATGTTTCTAATCCCAAAAGACATTATACCACATGATATTCTCTATTGAATCAAGTTCATGTTTTATGTAATTAATTAATTTCATGTGTGTACTAAAAAGAAAGTTTTTTATTGTTGGTGTCAAAGGATATATTTAGTTATTTTTTGTTAGGATTAGAAAACCCTAGTAAATCCTTAATGATAAGAATAATTATAATAAAATCATCCCATGCTTTTTGTGAGTATTGATTAAGTGGTTTATCAGGATAATGTATCCTTGTGAGGATACGAGAATGTAGATGCGGCTATGACACTGATATACCTAGGAGTGAAAACTCTGACAAAGAGTATCAGGATTTAACTGAGGTATCCTGGTACATGACAACAGTCATTTCTACACTATTGGTTATAACAGAATCAAGGGATAAGATTTGGTAAATTAATATGCTTATTATGAACCATTATTAAGGGAATTAAAACAACGACCCTAATAATATATGTTGGGATGTATATCTTGGGTAACATATATTGAAGCCTATAGATTAATATGTTAAGGATATAAATGTTATTTATAAATCATCTATTTTTTCTTTCGTTTACCATTATTTGTTACCCCTAAATTTAATTTAATTACATCCAATGTCTGGTAATATGTGTACTCACGCTAACAACTGATGTGAACATCAGTGTTATGACTTTTCTAATGAGATTCCCAATTCTATTGGAGAAGGAATCCAGATCATTGTCATGATACTCTATCAGTTTACTCATGTTTTGAATAGAAACATGGTTCAAGAGAAACATTAAACCCCTCTATGAAAGAAAAAGACACTACTGAGAGCTTCATGAGACAAAGGCCTCCTACACTTAATGGATCATCTAGTCTCTCAATTTCCAAAAAATGAATCGAATCCATTTGTATGATCTAATACATCATGAATGTTCCAAACAAGAGAAGGTTTATCTGGTTACATATCATATTGAAGGTGAGTCTTATCAATGGGGGAAATTGATAAAAAATTCAAAGCCAGAGGAGGAGATTGAGTCTTTGGAATGGAAGGATTTATGGAAAAACAAATTGGACAAATATATTCTTCAAACCCTCCGACTTAAGAAGGATAGAGACTTCCATGACCTTAAGAAAAAACATGACGAATCTATTGGAGAGTATGTAGAAAAAAACACAAGGATTGGACAATATTTTTCATGATTTTTTGTTAACCCTGAATGCAAGGTTTACAGCTTTATTGGTGGGAAAATTCTATGCCTACAGAAATCCCCAACGATCCATGACCTCGATAGATACAAGGAAATTCTATGATGTTCCCTAAAAGTTGAAATGGAGATCATAAAATTTCAAGGCTATCATTGGTATTAAAAAATATGGTGGACTTAAATTATTACAGCCCTACGGAAAAATCCAACGGTGATACGGAAATCTCCAGCCCACATTCCAATGTTGTAAAATGAAGCATCCTGTAAATTGCCTAAAGGGGTTGTGGAAATTATCTAGGTGTGAAAGAGAGGGGAGCTTGGAAATAAAAATCCAACATGAAAACACATATCTATGATAGAGGATGGGAATTATTCATTCAACCCTCTATATGTTATTCATTGATTCAATTTCAAGGAACTATGAAATCGTTCAAAATAGTTCCCTAGGACCAGAGTTATCAGAGGAAACCGACAACCTTAAAGGTGGGAAGGATGGGTTTTTTCCATCACTACCACTGAAGTGTACCCCTAAAATGATGTACTGATAGTTATTCATGTTATTAATTCAAGAATAGAGAACATAATTTTTTAATCAGGTTCTACAAATTTTTTACATCATGAATTTTTAGTAAAAATCCCTAAACACCACCACAAATAATGGAAGCAATGATATCAGCATGTATGGAAAAAGGGGAAATCATTGAAGACCATGAGTATAACTTCTCCCTTCCCAATATTTAGGGAATTAACTTCCATTCCAACCTTATCATAGAACCTTTGGTGGAATTTGATGAAATTCTAGTAATGGATTGACTTTCTCTACATCGAGCCAGCATAAATTACTTTGGGAGTGAATTCACTCCCCATATGGTGAATCATCCCCCGATTTTGTACATGTACAATGAGGAAGATAAATCTTCATTAGAACTATCATCTCAAGTGTGGATATTACTTCCCTATGAGCATGTATATCTGGCTCAGATAGTTGATTCTAATGAATCAACCTTCCTTGAATACATTCCTATTATGATGGAATTCACTGAAGTACTTCCAAATGAGTTTATGGATCATTCACCAAGAAGAGATTTTAAATTATCAATTGTTCTTATATATAGGGCATTGCCAATATCCTAGATTTCAAATAAAATGGTTGTTGTAGAGATTGAGTAGATGAAGAAAAATCTACAGGAGAATCTAGATAAAGGTTTTATAAGAACATGTGCTTCAATATGGGGTTCACTAGACCTCTTCACCATGAATAAGGACAGGTCAATGTTCCTTGAATTGATTATCATGAGCTCAAAAAAATCAAAATAATGAACAAGTATCCTATACCCCGAATTAAATTCTTGTTCGATCTGCTTCAAAGAGAACAATACTTATCCAGGGTGGTTTTACAATCTAGATATTACCATATGAGGGATGAATAATGAGGATATCCCTATGACTACTTTTCATACAAGATACGGCACTATAAATTCATAGTAATTCCATTCAAACTCACTTATGCTCTATGAATCTTCATGGGCTTTATGAATAGACTATTCAAATATTTCCTTGGAACATATTTTGTAGCCTTTATAGGCAACATTCTAATATACTCCAAAAACATGTAGGATCCTGAGTATAATCTTATAACTGTACTAGAAACCATGTGAAAGGAGAAGCTCTATGATAATTATGGAATGTGTGAGTCCTGGTTGAAGGATATTGGATTTTTGGGTCAAATTATTACAATCAATAGGATATCAATGGAACTCTACAAGATAGCTTCCATTGAGGGATGGTCGATGCCAACATCAGTAGTATATATCCATATCTTCTTATGATTAGCTTGATTTTACTGCTGATTTGTCAGAAATTTCTAATGATTATCAAACCCTGAACCTATGATTGATCATAATGAATTCTAGATTTCTTATAGTGATGAATGTGAAGAGTGCTTTTAGGATTTGAAGGTAGACTTATCACTGTGCTTGTTCTCAGATTACCCACAAGTGGGTCATTTTTTCCCTATTTAGGGATGCTCCAAAGAAGGGCTTGGGATTTGTATTGATGGAAAATGACAATGTCATTCCCTATGATACATGGAAATTGAATTTTCTTGAGAAAAAATATCCAACATGTGATCTGGTGTTGGGTATTGTAATCTTTTCATTAAAAATTTTCCTACATTACCTCTTTGTGGAGAAGGGTGAAATGTACACATATCAAAAAAGTCTCAAATATATATTCAAACAGAAAGTGTTGAACATGTTCCAATAATAGTGGATAGAGCTGATAAATGACTATAACTACTTTATCCATTACCAACTGTAGAAAGAAATCAAGTTAGAATAAGCACTATTTAGAATGGACACATTGATTCTATAATTTTTGATAATTGAAAAAGATCTAATATTATATGATTTTATGTTGATTGAGAAAGGAATCAAAATGAAGGGAACATCACCATTCCTTTTAGAAATGATTTCTCAACCTCTGATATTGGAAAGGTTAATTTATTATAAAAAGGGTGAGGTTCAAATTCAGAATAATGTGGAATCTATTAGAAAATGGAAATCCTCATAGTTCAATATTAATGAAGAAGGAATTTTGATATTTCGGTAAACAGTATGTGTTCTATAAAATTTATAGTTAAAGAAAGAACATTTAGATGATTCACATAGATCAAATTTATCTATTCACCTAAGAAACACAAAGATGGTTCGAGATCTCTGAGAGATTTATCGGTGGGATAACAAGAATAAAGATATCACAAAGTATACATCAAAGTGAAAAGTATGTTTGCAAATGAAGTATGAGATGAAAAATTATAAGGTGATGATGAAACCAATACCCATACCATCATGGAAGTGAGAGGACGTCACCATGGACTTTGTCACTGGGAATCTGAAGACATCCAATGGAAAAAATGCTATCAGGGTTATTGTATATCATCTTATAAGGAAATCACATTTCAATGTGATTCTGGAAGAATTATCAATTTATCAAATGGAACAAGTTTATAAAAAATATGTAGTAAGGTTTCATGGATTACCACTATCGATTGTATACGATCAGTATCCAAAATTCACCTCTATGTTTTGGATGAGTCTCTAAATTCTCTAAATTGTGATTTGATCATTAGTATGGCCTATCATCCTCAAACCGGTGGCCAATCTGAGTGAACTATCCAAAGACATGAGGACATGTTGAGAGCATGTTCAATGGTCATTAAACGAGTATGGTATAGAAATCTCCCTCTAGTTGAGTTCTCTTACAAGAATAGTTTACACACAATCATCCCAAATTCTCTTTATGATTCCCTTTATGAGAATAGGATAAGAACATTGAAATGTTGGGATGTTGATGCGGAAAGATAACTCTTATGTCTAAAGATGGTCAAAGAAATGGTATAAGTGTTAAGACCATCCTACAGAAAATTAAAGTTGCTAAGAGTTATCATAATAATTATGCTGATAGTTGTCGATGAGACCCAGAGTTTGATGTTTGAGATGTGGTATTCCATCACATATCACTGTGGCAGAGAGTTATGAGATTTGGGAAGAAGGTAATTGTTATTTCAATGTACATTATCCCTTTTTTTGATCCTTTACCTCATTGGAGTAGTGTCCTATCGACTAGAACTCCCACCGAACATATCTCAAGTACGTGATGTATTTCATGCTTCACTCTTGAAGAAGTACATTCCTGGCCCATTACTTGTACTCAATCCAGTGGTGGTTCCATTGGAGAATGACCACTCCTATGAAGAGAATCCAGTGAAGATCTTATACCACAGAGAAAAAGTTATAAGCAATAAGACAATTCCCTCATCAAGGTATTGTGGTGAAACCACAAGTTTGAAGAAGAAACATGGGAATCAGAGAAAGTGAGGAAGTATAGCCACCTGTATCTGTTTTAGTGTGGCCAATGGAAATTTGTACGGAGAAATTTCTTAAGGGCGGAAGATTTTAATGCTCTAAAAATTTATTAATAAAAATTCATCTTGATCTAATTAAATGTATTATAATGTAAACTGGTTATATAACATATGATCTTATTTGGTTTGATGATTTTGGATTTTAAAATAAAATTAAGAATTTTTATTATTTTCAATATAGCTGTTAAATAGTTATCAAATTATTAGTATAAATATAAGACTTTAAATAAACCAATTTTCTCAGAAAAAAGAAATGATGCCCTCTTACGGTATAATTTTCCCATACGAAGCCCATTTGTTAGAGCTCAAAAAGGAGGTGGCTTCAATGGCCTCCACTATTGAACAATCCCTAGCCAAGCTTCAACACATTAATCTCGAAATAAATCACTTATAGAAGAAGTGGAAGTTGATAGAGATTATCAACAAAGACATATTATCTGAGTCACCCCAATAGTCTATCAAAAATTACAACCTTAACCTTTAGTCTTATGCGGTTTTTATAATGTTTTATTTAATAAGACCCTAGTACCATGATTATTTACATTATTTTGTATAATGAATATACATTCATTTTATCATTTGTTACATTGTAACTTGTCTTTAATTCATAGATAGTATTTTTAGTTAATAATCAATTAAGAAATATTTTTTGATAGGTTAATGAATTTTTTAATTAAAAAATATTTCATTAAAATATTATTAATAATTAATTTTAAATAAATTTAAAATATCTTCTAGTTATTGGGAATTCAATTGTGATATTTATTGACGTTTGAAACCTATTTATGTCAAAACCCATGAATTATTGATAAAGTTCATTTTTAATTTTAAAATTACAAATTCACATATATAGAAAATTATTTAGATAAAGTGAATATTTTTTTCAATCGTGACATTGAAATTATCAAATGCTAAATTTTTCATAGTTTTCTGAGACAGTTGAATTTTTGGGAAAAAAATAATTATGGTTTAAATATGTAATGTGTTTTGTGACAACATAATGACCCAATATTGATGTAATAAAATACAAGAAACATTATATTCGTAAAATATTTTATATTCATTTAAAATTATATGATTTTAGGTTTGTTTTAGTTATTTTTAAAAGCCTTAGGGGACCCTCCAAGACTTATAAAACATTTTAACATTTTAAATTTATTTCCTTGATGTATGACACAACTCCAGAGATACATTCCTTTGATTTTAAGCAGTTGGCTGATTGGACATATAAAATAATTTTTTCAAATACCCTTTAGAAAAAATCTTTACAAAACCCCATGGGTTCGATTGTGGTTTTGATTTGTTTAATGTGTGGTTCCGAAAACATAAATAATAAATAATTCTATCTCTTTTCCTATATAAACCCACCCAATATCCCACTTCCTCTTAACTCAATGACTTTGGATTTCATGTAAACACTTCCATTCTCTCTCTATAATCCTCCCTAGGTTCCCTAATCTCCATAAAATCTTGTATCAATCCCCTCCAAAGCTTTTGGGATCACACTTCCAGGTAAGGGATTCCTTCTTTCCTCAATTTATCGACATTTCTTAATATTGTTATTCTATATTATTTACAATTAAAAAATTTGGAGAATGATTCTGAACCTACCCAATATTGTACATTTAACGTACATATGACGAGAGACCATTTTCTCTCCAATCGTCATTTTTTTTGGATTTTTATGTCAGGTCGTTATATTGTCGAAATTGCAATGCGATTTTTCAAGACAAAGTAATTGTGTAGTGAATACCACACCCATTTCATTATCAAGGGTATTAACAATTATAAACATTTACTTATAGATTATATTATTTCATATATGTATTATAAATTCCTTTATCATGTAATAAATGAGTATTTCGAATGAATCTATGTTATATGATCCATGTGGCACACTTGTGCATGAAATGAAATGATTAAAATTGTTACACCCTAAATGAGTTACAATACATTGTGTGAATATTAATATCATGATACATCATGTGAAATGTGGGTTTAATCATGATAATTAATTTACAATGACGTTTTACTCATTCTCCATGTGTAATGAGCCTTTTCTCATGGTAATACCATGTTAAGGGTTGTTGCAACATTTCCATGATATGATAATCAAGTTGTATCATGAATTTATGTTAATTTTTCTATTATGTTACATTTATATGCCTATTCCCTATCATGTATTCTATTTTTCATTTTAATCCTTTTTACCTCCCTTACTGGGATTTATAGCTCACCCTTTTCTAATGCATGTCCTCAGGCTATCCCGTGCAATGCTAAATATGGGGTAATGTAGTGGTAATGTAAAGGAATTTTTCAATATAGATGTTTTGTTTTATGATCTATTCTGTTATATAATGCTCTTAAACCCCCATGAAACTAGAAGTCTCAATATTCAATGTTGTATAAACTGATGTTTTTTATAGTAAATTATGTTCATGTGTGTCTTAAAAAGTAGGGTTGTTATAAGTGGCGTACTTATTAGCCCTTCCATAGAAATTTAGAGGTATTCATGCTTTTTTCCATGTGTCACAACTAAATTATTATCATGTTGAACCTCCTAATGTGATTGATGGGGAAGAGGTTTTCCTAGAGATAGATGTGTCATCTGTGGATCATGTGATACATGTGTTTGGTCATTGTGAGAATGTGTCATATGGAATGGTTGTGTCATTATTACATGTGTAATGGAACCATGAAAGTCTTAAATAGGATCCATGGGAATGTGATGCATAATTGAGGCCTCAATGGAGCAATATTTTTTTCTATAAATATTTGTGAAGATCATGTGTGCAACATGAGAATGAGTTTTTATAATGTGATGATATTGAAAGATATATGCCTTTTATAGAGTCATCACATACACATTATGATGTAATTTTTGTGGGTTTTAAGTAGCATAATTTTTTACTAGTTTCATGGGGAGGGATTGGGTGATTTTATATTAAACATTTAATGGATAATGGGTTGTGTATGGTTTGTGCATGTTTTGGAAAAAAATGACTAAATTGTGCCAACTGTGAAAACCTGGATAGAGAAGTTTGCACGGTTAGAACACGATTTTCCCTAACCTTGTTCCCCTTCCCAGAAAACCATATGCATGAGATTAATTATATGAAAATATATTTTTAAAACCACCCAGACCCCAGAGAATTTCATATTTCTAACATCAATCAAGATTGAAAAATTTTAGGTGATCTGATTTGCATAATAGTTTATTTGATACGTGAATGTGAGTTAATGTATTTTCTAGCTACCCTTGATAATTGATTTTCAAAATTTGAGTAATTATGAATTTGGAAATTACTTTTCATTGCCTTGGTGAGTAATTGATAATTGAATCACAGAGAAAATGTTGGGGGTTAACCTAATTGATATTTATTTCAGTGATTGGTTTGGGGAAAATATTTTGTAATTGAGATATTAAATTGGTTGTGTTAATAGAATTAATTGGGGGAAAGTAATTATGAAGTTATATTTTAATATGTAAGATAATTAATTGAAAGAATTTAATTTGGTTAAATGAAGTTGATAAAATATAATTAATTGTGTTAAATAATTATGACATGTGGTGATTTGATATGGATAATTTTTGTAAATAATTAATTATAGAAAGTGAATTTTGTTGATTGATTAATTAACTGATTAACTAATTAATTATTTAGGTGATTTGATAATTATTGAGTTAATTAATGTATTTTGAAATGTTTAATGAATCATCATATTAGAAATAAAATTTTTTGCCTAATTTTCTTGAATTAAAGAATAATTAAATAGTTGATATTTTTGTGGTGCTAGAAATGATGTTCTCGACTGATTAGAATATTCTACATAGACATGGAGTCCCTTCCCAATAGTAATACAAGAATGAAATTTTGGGGTTCTAGGAATGACGACAACACAAAATGAGTTATGAACTGTTAGGCATGTCGACCTACACTGAATGTGATTTAGGGAGCACGACATGCCGTTCAACATCATATGAAGGATAACAGTGAATTTTGATTCAAATGGAAAACATGAATTGAAAATTGGCCTATGGTGATGAGTAAATATAATTTAAATTTGATAACTATTTAATTATGAATTGTATTTATTTTTTCATAAAATTTCTTACACTATATATTTATTGGACTTTTTTTAAGCACTGTTGGTGGTGTCCTCTTGAGTAATGATCAGAATATATTCGGACCGCTGGATCAGAACATGGTTCTTCTTTGTTGTTGCATGATAGGATATGGGAATCGCACAACGATAGGTTTCTATTTGGGATTAGAGGATGAGAGATGGAACCAGAAATGGTTTGGGACCCACATGGGAGTCGTTGTTTTGTACATTTAAATTCATTTTAGACACTAGGCATTCAAAGTTTCATACATTTTTTACCTTTCAAATTAGTATTTTATTTTCAAGTTTTGATTATAATATGACATGTTATTTTTCTGGTAATTTATATATGTTTTCACTTGGTTATTGTTATTGGAATTTATTAGTGTTTTATTCTGATAAAATAGGGTATATTCTCCCCATGACTAACTTTCTAGAACATTGTTACATGTTGTCACCCTCTGGTGTATGGGTAGGGACACTAAAGGGCATGTGGTCGACAACCTCGGGGCCATATTTAGTGGAATCCAGATCGAGAAATCAAAACCTAGAATTTTGGTAATGTAGATATTGAATTTATATTCCATTAAATAAATCCCTGTCATGAAACTGCAAGTGGAACTGGTTCTGGCATAGATGTATGATGGGGAGAAAAATCTTCCAAGGTGTTCTAGGCATGATTAAGGTAGCCTAGTACAAGAAATTGGGCCTTACTGTGCACTTTTTTTTGAGACTCCTAAGGGATATTTTTATGATAATACATATTTTATTTAGAAATCCATTATGAGGGACTTACGAGTAAATATGTCCCCAATGAAAGCATTTTTACGATTATAAAGTCTATAAATATTTAAATAATGATAAAAATTATTCTTGTTTAATGATTAGACATTATTATTTGATCAAACCATATATATTTCGTCATTTAGAAAATTCCACCTAGTTGAAGGAATGAAAACTACAATAATGCACGTGTTCTGAAAATTAATATGGAACATGTCTTTCATAATCATAAGACAACATTTTGAAGAAAAATAGTCTTCCATGTATTTTCATCATATAAGGAAATAATATATTTTGTTAATAAGATATGTATTGAATTATTCATGTCATCAGGATTTGAAAAGATTTATAGAAGAATATGATTGTTGAGAAAAAAGATAGATAAATGTAAGAAGGGGATGATGGATTTTACCACATGTGATAATTGTGGAAAGAATCACCCTGGAAAATGCATGAAGGGAATGCAAGTTTGTTATAAATATGGAGAAAAAGACATAAAGTGTTTTATTTCAAGGGTAAGAAAAAGGGTTTCAATATAAAATGTTTCAACTTCAAGGAGTTGGGACACAATGTGAATCAATATATCAATCGTCAGATTATACCCTAGATGATGTTGTTGGATAATAATCAAGTTATGATATTTCCACAGATGAAGTGGAATGATTAATATTCCTATTAAAAAATGGTTTTATTTGAATTCCATTCAGGGCTTTTTTCATATATGATTTATGGAGTAAATAAACACAATACTACAATATTATTTCGTTAAGGATTTGAGATTTTACAGTGTCAAGTAAAGTGACACAGTTTGTAGTTAACCATTTTAGAAAATATATGGATGGGTAAAATGAAAAATGTAATATGTATCTAATACTGAGTTAATGGTCTCAAAATAAGAAACAATTCATTCACATAAATAATATATTATTTTATTTCTATCTTTGGAATTGAATAATGATTTGATTAAAATACAGATTATATGATCATTATTGGGAGATTTCAACATTTTTTAATTTAAGGTGTACATATAATATTCTATGTTTTAAATAAGGAATGAGGGAAAATTAATGTATTCAATCTTTTTTTATAATAATTAATGTTATTACCATGTTCTTAGAGAATACATGTTCAAGGTATTCACATGTATGATATGTGACCTTCATAATAAATTTTGGGATTGTGTGTTTGGACATATGTATTTTGGATAAGCCTAAATGTTGTAATAGATTATATTGGACACTGGATACAATTTTTTTTGGTTAAAAAATTTCTTAATATTTTTTTGTAATGTAATAAATTGAATAATAGGGAAAAACGTAGGTCGAGCGATAGCCCATCATGTCTTCCATTGCTGCAAGACATGAACAAGCAACCGAAGGTCCAAAAGGTTGCATCTCATAACACTGGACTACATGATGTCCTGGTTTTTTAACATACTTTCTTATGGTATGAAATATTAATTATAAATTCCTTTCTTGAACCCTATATGATTAATATAAATATAATATTTTATATTTTATTAAATTTTAAAAACAACGATGTCTTTTCGGTTAGAATAATTTAAATAATGAAACTCTATATTTCAATTGTGTATTTTTCCTTGTGTTCATAATCTATGAATAAAATTAATTATTATACTCTAGGGAAATATCTTCAAACCAAAAAATCATGCCATATTCTTTTATCCAGTGAAACAAATTTTCCCTTAGATCATCGTATATTTTTAGCATTGTGATTTCTAACATTCTACTGATCATGTTCTAAATCCCTCTCCATTATAACATGATGGTTATATTTTTTATCATATATATGATTCTCTACATATCTTAATATGATATCATGTTCAATGGGGGGTTAGAAATTTTACTCAACATGGACCCAAAAGTGAGGATTTCAGGCTGAGGGAAGAAGTGTTTGATTTCATAATATATGTGTAAATCATGATCCTATTAGGTTTTCTTATGTGAACGATAGTACATGTAGATGTGTTATGACATTGTGGGAGACTGATATGCACTAGTTCACTATAATACATTGTGTGAATACATTCAGAGTGGGCAGTTTGTTTTAGTATGGTTCACAAGGATGGGTATCCGACCAGACATATTGGTGAAGGTGGCGATTCGAGTGGCTAGAAATAGGGTCAAACAAGGGTTACACATGATGGATAGTCTCTGAAGAATATTGGACTGTTTTGTGATGAGAAACATGATTGGGGTGATATGTGAGCCATTTTTTCACTCTGAGATTTTGGTGCGCCTTGGTGGTTATAAGATCCTGAATGTCATCCTTCCACAAAATTTTGTTCTGTGGGAATCACGTTTGAAATCATTGGGGTCATTACATGACACTAGATGAGGTCAGAGTATTACATTAGATCGGTAACCTTTCAAAGGTCAAATTAAACCCCATTGAATCACTGGTTGGATTAATGGTGGACCCCATACAAGTTTCATGGTATAAATAGTCGTATAACTAATGCATATTGGGTGGAGCTATGGTGGTCGAGATTGATGAAAGGTACTTATACAAGCCATATAATCAATCAATTTTGGTCATGAAATACCGATGTATTGAATGAGAGGAAAATATTGTATACATGGGGGTCTACAGAGTGCATAACCCCTTTATCCAAAATCATCATTGGTGAAATCTAGTCTTCATAGTTTCCATTGAATCTGGTATTCAGTCAGCATCAATGTATAATTTGAATTATCAATGGAATATTGCACCAATTGGGTAGTATCATTTCTGGAGGCAATCTTATGGAATCATAATATTTTGTGAATGAACCAGTGAGAAAGGATTCCATGTAGAGTGGAATTATACGGGCTCCAACCAGGGAGGCACAACATGTATTTGGATCAATAATGGATTGAACAATAGTAGTGGGGGCATCACGGGGTTTAGATGCATCCCCACTGCTTTGGAGGGCATGGTATCAAAAGTTACCTTGGGGATGCGAAAAATATTATCCTTTCAATATGTTTACATATATATTAAAACCTTAAACTTATGATATCATTCCATCAAATTGGTATACATGGAGGATAGTGTGATAATCAACGTTATGCGAAGACAGGTAGTGGAAGCTGAATAAGGATATAACTGAACTACCAGATGTCAGATGTATTCCAGTTACAGAGATGTTAGACATCCATTAGAGTCGGGGGTACCTGATATCCATGAAATTCTATTCATTCGATAAGGGATATTAAAATCACCCAACCACTTTGGTAATCATAATATGGGATCAATAGTTATATCGGGAGAAAATTCCCTCAAAATAAGAAACTAAAAAATTAGAAGAAGTAGTATTAGTAGTAGACGATTTTGGTGATTGGTAATCATGGGGGATTATTGCTCTTGAATGGATCCCTGTGGAAAGTGTTGAGAATACAATCTTGTATACATACTTTATTGAGTATCTCGAAGTAAGTCATTAAACATTCACATATGTTCTTGAAATTTTCCCATTTATTGATGTTCAATAAGTGAGCCTTTTTATGAACCACAACACCTCAATACTCTACATGGTGACCTCACAATTGGGGGTGAAGGTGTATCAATATGTATGGTGGAGTACACTCTATGGACTACACCTGAGATTGAAGGAGATAGTGTTGGGTCACTTGAAGAGGAAAGGGTGTAAATCTCAGAACTATAGGTCCTTCCAAACATATATTGTGGACCACACCCTAGCATACCCTAGGTGAAACCCATTATTAGTGAGTATGGATGAACAACACTATTTATCATCAAAATTACTCCTCCCAATTTATTATTAGATTTTCTATTATCTGATCATCATTGGTTTTCCTCATAGCATCATCATCATTGTGTTATCATGTCCCAAATAGCCTCTTATCAAATGAATCAAGGAGAACTAGTATTATTAATTAGAATATGCAGTCTAGAAAGGAATCTTGTTGTGGAAGTCACTACTATAACATGGGATCTCAACCAAATAGTTCATAAGTCCTATAATACCTTGATTTAAAAAATTCATCCCTTTCATTTGAGGATCATATTAACATAGGTTATTTTATTCCATGCAGTGATCAGAATACTCGAATCCTGAAAAATAAATCTTAATGATAAATTCACTGGATCCATTATGATGGCTACAACTATCCATGAGGTGGAAATTGTTCTATCAGATCTTTCATTTTACCCATTTGAGAATATGGTTTTGGATTCTATTAATGAAATTGGCGAAGAAGAACCCTATGTTGTGGTGGAAGAAGTTGTTAATTAAGGATCAAGTGAGGATGAACATCCTCATGATGTGGATACAAGCCCATTTGAATAAATTCCATAGGATGACCCTACTTTTGAACATCATGAAAACATTATAGAGTGGAAACTCACATAACTTATTAAAGTGGATGAATTCTATCCTGATGTGTCCGAATAGAATCTCATCATCCATAAAAAGGAATGAAATTTTATTAAATAGTTCATCGATAGGAATCCAAAGCTGAAACTGATAAGAATGATGATTTCCCATCACAAATGGTTTAAAAATCGGTGTGTTGGATAAACGAATGGATTTGTTCTTCATAAACTACTCTGTGATTATCTTGAGAATAGATGTTATAGGGGATCAAGTATATGGATGTCACATCACGCTAAGATATGCTCAAATGAATATAGAGGATTAATTTTGTCAACAAATATATTCAACAGTAGGAGGAGAAAATGTGGGGGATCTAGTAGAGGAAACAATTATTATAGTCCACACACTAGAGGTTCACATAGATGAAGTTCTCGATCATTGAAGCAAAGGAAAAAAGGGATATTTTTCCCAGACTCGTTGGAGGAACTAAAATGTGAATGAACCCTTATCTGTCTTAAATTTTTTGACATTTTTTTAAATGAATATATATATTTATTTACATTCAATGATTATGTCAGTTCAATCATATTTTTGAGACACCCAATCATCAATATGTAATCTCACGAATGTCATGGTTAGTCTGATAGATAATGTAAGAACACCTAACTTTTCTAATTGTATGAATGTTTTTGATAACCCTCAAACACTTGGGGTATGTTAACACTCCCGGACCCATGGGAGACTTTGGGATGAGATAGGATGTGGCTAGAGAATGTGGCTATATGAATAGTAAAAAATGCTTCCCTGATGTGCGCTAGTGCATGAATGATATAATGATAGATGAAATGGATTCGACTCAAATAATAGTGAATGAAGAGTATGAATCACAATAGCAAATATTTTGAGCACACCGATAGTGACATGGTGATTCACGTTTACTACTTACCATGTAATAAACACTATATCTATATTGTAATCATAATATTTGGGAAACCAAATGAGGATTACCTAATGACCTTCAGAGAAACACATACCCTATCATAGAATGTCATCCAAACATTTTTGGGATGTTAAAATGTGACTATAGGATATGAAATGTTTCATGAGACAATTATATTAGGAGATCCCTTTATATGTGAAATAGGATGAGGATCTAAATATAGTGAATGTGATGTTTGTAAATTGAGTGATGGAATGTTCAAATGGATTCAAACACTATTGAAATTACACCACCATGGATTAGAACACCTTCGAGTAAGAGTTTTGGTCTGAATGAAGATAGAAAACATATTCTAGGGTTAAATCTTCTCAGATGATGATTGATTAATTAAAATGTGAACAATGTGGTATGTTACTACCATTAGTAATAGATTACTCAGTAAAAGGCCACATTGACATTTTATTTTTACACCGTGCAACTGGGGACAATAAAAAATCATTTTAAGCCATACATTGAAGAAATTAGACTTGTATTTTGTCATCACATGGTATGGATCATTAATTGTATAGTTTAATGTCATGTGATCAGTATGAATCTCATAGTTTAATGTCATCTGATTGGGAAACTACATAATGTTTAATGTCATGCTCCCAATACCATGACCAACAATTTATTGTCTTGTTTTATGGACTACAAAAAAAACTATTCCAAATATATTTTTGCATCATGGATGAAATAAACTTGATTTGAATGAGCCTACATATTCATTCATACCAATGACATATTAGAAAATAGAAATATGTTGATGGTAATGATGAAAACTAGGACCCTTCCACACCACACATCCCTAATTGGGGGCATATGTTTTTTAAATTCATGATTATACATAGAATTATAGTTTATCATTTTATTTTTTGGACCAATGGGAATGATTCATCCAAAAATAAGAATATGTGGCAAAAATGAGTGAAAACCCTGAATTGAATGAGTCCTTGGGAGGCCCAGTGTCACACCACGTTTTTAATGTGAAGCATATAGTTTATGGTAATAGATTATGGAAAATAATGTATCATGTGAGGTTTGACCACATTTTTCACACATCACAATAAATCATAATACTACGAGAGCCATGATTGGTACAAGAAACAATGGTATATGGGGTCTTCCTAAAATGAAAGAGCACATATAATGGTTCATTATAATGGTGAAATGCCACCATGACATATGATAATGGAATGGATGTATGTTTAGAGGTTCAAGGATTGGATAGAGGGGGGATTGGTGAGTAGGGATCAAGTGCTGATAATTTTTGATAAATTAGAACCAAAACTCTATAAGTTGTGAATGGGTTGAGAAAGTGAATGATAAAATATTGGGAATGTTTGAGACATGAGAATAGATTTTTATTTCCGAAGACCCATTAGGGAGTTGGCCCAACAATTTAGGTGATCCAAAAATGACATAGAAGCATCACCATTAGGTGTTATATCTAAATTTTAATATTGATGAGATTTCAAAAACAAAAATTATACAAGTGTTGAGCAGGAGTATCATGAAATGAGATTTAAACCCGAGTGTTGCAAATATAGAGAATTCATATTTCATAAATGATGAAAAATAGTTTACAGTCATATTTTCATGACTATAAAATATTAGTTAATGGTCATGGATTTGAGAACATATGGGAAATCAGATAAATTTATGATTCATGGACTACATGAAAAAATTCACCACAAGTGTTTATTTTTTGTACACAATAAGGAAAATGTGATAAAAATAGATCCAATGATGATAATGTCCCACATATTCATGATATGATATGACTGAATATAGTTTATGTTCATGTTTTACAGAATGTAACTGAGGAAATGGTTGAAAATGTTGGTAGGTATGTCACAGGACCCATATACAAAGTGAATGTGTGATGATAAATATCCCATAATTAGGGAAATCAAGTCTCTATAGTAATTAAAATATTCTATAATGATACCAACTCTTGTGGGTGAAATTATCAATATTGGGGAAACTAGGTATTCCTTTGGTTATCAGGAGGCATCAAGAATTCGATCTGGGGAGAATCCTAGTTTAACATTGTTTGTTGGGTACATTTGATATTAATTTATGGTTATTGAATTCATACCACTGTTTGAAAACATTTAAAGGGATATTCATCATTTGTAGGCATAATAATCTCTCTAGGAATGTGGACTATGGAATTTCCTTTACCACATACTCATTCCCAATGAAGATGGAATATGTTTTAATTCATGATACATGTACTAAATTAAGGGTAAAGGCGTGATGATTTTATGGACATGAGGGTAGACCCAATGAAAAATGGCTGGGGTTCCCTATGTATTCAATATGGATCAGAATCAATGTATACGTTGTTCTTGAATGAGCTCTCCCAATATTGGTCTGGACTATAATCAACATGGGAGTAATTTATTTATTTTTCTATAGCTTTGTGGTTGAGTGATGGGTATGGAACATGATTTAGAATATGGGAATTATAATGTATCATATGTAGACAACAATCATGTTTTACATATTTCATTAAATATGGTAAGGTATATAACTAATATCGTAGAAATATCCTCTCTAGTGAGAATAATATGATATGGTGGAGATTAGTTTTATAAATCTAGGATAATGGTATTCACAATGTTTATCATCATGTAACAAGAATGATGGAACTATATAGTTTATCATCATGATGATATGATTTTTTAGCATAGTTTAGCATCATATTTAATACACAATAAAGAGAAAGTAGTCCAAAGGGATGTGCATACTGCTGCAATTATAACCAAGCCTCAATGTAGACCATGGAGGTCCACACCACAAAATACACTCCCATGGACAATAAAGTGTGAAATCTTATTATGTTCATAATTCATTTACCTAAAAATAATTTAGGGTTATGTCTCTTGGACCATGTGATGATAATTTATAGTTAGTTATTTTTCTCCATTGGAGGAGGAGATTAAATTATATGATTGGTGCATTGAGTCATGGAAAAACTGAGATGAATGATTTCCAAGGAGTCCTACCAAGAAAGTAAGATTTATAATGAAAATTCACATATAGTTTAATCTCAGGATTCAAGGACTGATACTATTCATTTTAATGTTGTAAAACACGGACTTTTGAAACATAGTTTAATATCATGTTACAAGGATGATGGGTGATCATTATACGAATTATCACTTGAGAAACATCACATTCATTGGTGGAGTGATGAAATCTCCTTCAATAGTGACCATTGAGTATTCACTATTAGGATATTCATTATGAATGATGAATGGTACTGAACACATGGGCTCAAATATTTACGGCTTCCATTCAGGACTCCTTTTCATTCAAAGATGTATTATTATGTCATCTTTGAGGAAATAGAAGACATGAAACTTTTGGTAGAGCAAAATATCAATGTTTTTCTAGTTCCTCTATATATTGTTAAATTCTTTAATCATGTTCTATTCAAAATATTCTATCACATCTATATGGCCTTCATCAATTCATTCTGTAATATAATAATAATAGATAATTGTTTAGAGCAAGGAAAACTAAATCTCAAAGGGTGTGACAACCTTGATACCATTCACCAGGTAATCTAGTGTAGAAATTGTATAATTTCATGTTGAAATTTGATAATCCCAATGATAATTATGAATTATATCTAGGCATCGTTTATTTTTCTAGAGCAACATCTTCTACACAATGTTTGATATAGTTTATCTGAAACACCTTAATCATTCTATTCTTTTACTTGTGGTAGTTGGAAGTATTGTAGGAAATAATACTTAACATTTCATACAACTTATTTTTCATAGAAGCTCCTACATTGGTGTATTTTTTTGTGAGAAAAGGATGAGGTACTTTTAACAAGTGGATGATAGTTGAACACACACATTAAAAACGATTGGGGCTTGAATTCATTGAGATGGATTTCTTCATCCCACATGGAAAATAAATCATTCATGATCAAGAGAATCCTACACTGGTGAGTTAATGCAGGGAGATAGGGTGTCATGACAATGAGTTTCCATACTAAAATTGTATAAAAATAAATTGTTGTATGGAGTGGATCTATAGGTCAATACAAATAAATTACTAGGATCAGACACACATGAAACTTTTGGGAGATCTTATTATAGTCACATACCATATTTGGATAAAATTGGCCCTAAATATGAATCTAGTGGGTGATTTTCAATCCAAAATTATGATCACTATAGGACCTGACCTGGAATTCATGGAAAACCCAATGGATCTTATCTCATTGAATGAAACATAAGAAGATTCTTTCAAACCCAAATCAACAAAGAGTTTTCTCAAAGATGGGTCCATTATGGAAGGTGAGCTACAATGTTCACAAATAGATTCTCTGACATTTCAAATGATCTAGAGGGAGATTATTTTAACTGTGACATTATATGGAAGGGAATGTACAATATTTAGATTCATTAGATGTGTGTGCATAATAGTCCTTGAGTTGACTCACAGATTATCAGTTGGTTCACCAAATGGCCTTTATCATCCTATGGGATAACTATAGTTGTGGACCATCATTTCCCCACATGAATGAATAGATTTTTTTAATCAGGAAACATAAAATATGTAGAAATGTTGGCTAGAGAATAGTCTTTTGTATTCTACATCAGTGGGACATGAGTCAATTTTTTCTACGTGGGGAAATAGTTCATCAGTAGTGAGTGTTCTATGGTAGGGGTATAAAATTTTGACTTATAATGGTGCAATAAACACTGATTCTTTAATGTATAACCTAGATTCTACCTTCACATTCAAGAGGATGAAATCATTCAATAGTGTAAACTCAAGATCATTAATTATTTCCTAATCATATTTCTCATTGTTAGTGTAGAATTTTTATTATAGGAAGGAGTATGATAGAACAACCTATGCAGGAATTATGAAGATGATCCCCAAGACTAATTTGGGTATCATGAAATGGGTGAGACTTATACTGGGTAGATGCTTCATGCTTCTATTGTAATATAAGTGACAAAACATCATGGTGTGATCCAATGATTGGATAGATTCATTTAAGCAATCAATATGTAGATGCAATTCATTAGGGTATGGATGGTGGCTTGAAGCTCTACCGTCACATGACCTTTGAAAGTGTTTTGTGGCATGAACTTGTTTTTGAATGACTAAAGTATCACTTCCCAAATTTTATAGCATTAATATTCATATTAGGGAATTCATGGTATAATCTAGAATATCTATAAGAGTCAACAGATGTATATCATGGTTCAGTAAATAATTCCTCAATTACTACAATAGAAAATTAAGTGAAACATTTCTATTATCAGTAGAAGAATATCTGGACTCCAAGTTAAGGAGTAGGTGATTGAGTTAGTATAAATTTCTCTATATTTCTTCATTTTAATAATGAAAAAGTGAAAAATCTAAGGATCATTCTAGGGTGGTTGTTTAGATGTCTAGAGGCTTCCCTAAGATGGATTCCATTAGAACTGGTGGTTCGTGTAGGTATTTATTTATTTCCTAAAATGATGTATATATCAATCACCCCCATTGTAAAAAATCCATTAATCATGATACTGGAAAAGGGAATACACATAACATTTAGATTCTTGATGAATTGAGATAAATATTCTATGTGTCCTTGAAAACATTAGAGCTCCGAATGGTTTCTGAAAGGAAACATGTGGATGATGGACTCAATATTATCTATATTGATGTAAATTACACATTATCTGATGGTGAGTCAAAGTAACATCTTATTGGAAACCATGAATGAATACCTCAGGGGATAAATATTTATAAAACTAAGAGTGAATAAATTTGAACACAATCATGATATCTATGTGGTAGTCTCAAAATTTTTTATACCTTACCACCATGTAGTCCTCAAAAATAAACTAGTGTCCAAATATCAGTTTGATGATGTAGATAATTGATCAATCATACGTGGATCCTACATATTTCTAAAATTTGTGATTTAACAGATAACAAAATGTTTGTTTTAGTGATCTAATGGTGGTGGACACTTCATTTCCAGTGACATCTAGATCTGATTGTCCAATAATTTCAATCAATTAAATATTGATACTATAACCATTATATGGAAATGATCAATATATATTTCACTGATAGGGGAAAATAATCATTCATAGAATTGTTTTTGAAGCCCTAGTAGTTGATAAATAATATGGTATGAACATTCATTTTCTTGAATAGAATGATGTTATCTATTCACATGGGTACTGAACCTCATTGATGAATATGTCTTTTATGAGCTTGTAAACTTCATCCATGGACTTAGAATTCATAGAAGGGCTCAGTTTCCAAAGATTCAACTTGAAACAATGATGGCACATTGGGAATCCAAGACGATAGAAGATGATTTGTGCGTCTAGAACTAGAATCTCATCTCACCTTCAAGAAAAAACATAAAAATTTTTCTTCATGAAATAGACATAAAAATATTGTTCTTCCAGAGGCATAACATCAGTAATTAGCATTAGCCTCAGATCTACCTTGTTAAAATGGTCCACCTAATCTAACTAGATGATGGTAGTGGAGACACCCTCTTTAAACATGGGAGGACAATCTTTCATGTTATCATCATTGTTTGAGGGATGAGAATTAGTGGGTGGAGATGGTTCATCCAAGTCAAATGATTCCATGGGAACACTATTGATAATTTGGGTGGATATAGAGTCATCACCATGGAACCCTTTCTCTGTGTAAACTATGATGAAATGATTATACATGCTAATTAAATCCGGCCCTCAACCAGGGGGAAAATTATTGATGTTAAATAAATGGTTGTGTGTCTTTTAATTTTAGTTCATCCTTGTTTAGGGAAAAATCATATGTAATGTATAGTTATATACTTTGGGAGAAAAACTATGTACCCTATTGGGGTACTGGTTTCTATTATCAATGAGACTAGCCTTTGTTAGAGTATTAAGTGATCATCTGAAATTTCGTCTACATAGGGATGTGCCCCCCTTCCCTCCTAGAAATGAAAAACCAATTTCCCAATTATAGTGTCATAGCCACCAACCCGTGAATTGAGAGGAAGAATGAATCATTTATATCTGCCTATGGGGTGGCTCCAAAAGTGTTGTACTCAACCTCATTAGTCTGAAGCAACATTAAAATTTTCATGTAATTTTGACGTATATATAATGGGATTTACAAGAGTTGAAGGGATATACATCACCAAGGATAATTAATAATAAATAATTGATGGAGTACATGATCCATTGGTTATATAAGGAGGTAACATGTACATACAGATGACGAAAAGTCTTTACCACAAAGGAATTGTAGTTAGTGTCATAGTATAAAACCATTATTTCATTCTTTGGAAACAACCAAAAAAACTAGGTAATAAAAAGGACTATACCACATAACATATTCTTGTACATTCATTAAGAAGAGATTAAATATTCTTCTACCAGTCATATATTGCGAAGCATCAAGGATACAAAGATATTGATCTAGGAAAATGTTCCTTCCAGGAAGTAGGAGGCTTCAATGCCATTAATTCTTCAGTGATGTATAGATGAAAGATGTTCCCATGTATTGGGGTCCCTCAAAATCTATGTTGAATGAGATGATATCATGAAATTATACATGATCTATCTTCTTATAACACAAATTATATACATTCACATCCTCTATTCCAAAATAGAGGTGGTTATCAAGTCTTTTATAAGGGCCTCATACATTCCATCTGATTAGGAGAGGACAACAAGGAGACACACAACACCTATTATCGGACATGGCCCAACATAACCACGCAATTGTAAGCTTGGTCGAACAAATATAAATTCATAATGGTATGTATTATAATCACATGGTAAGTAAAACTATATAGGAAATCAATGTGAATGGCCTCATGGGGGTTCCTTCATTATGTTTGTTTCGGATCCACATGATCTAAGGAACTATATAATTAATTAGAAAAATGAGATTCTATGAATGTGTTTTTCCATTTTATACTTTTTTATGTAGGGATATATGGGATATTTTCATTGATGATGGTTCAGTACTTGATGAGGGGTTTGAGCCAAATTTTCTCATGTAGGAGGATACTCTTGAAGATGAGTCACCTGTTTCTTCTGCACTAGTTGAGGATGAGATTGATGAGTCCACTTCACTCGATGAGGACAGAGTTGTGGAGGAACTACTAGTAAAAACTAAAATGGATAATATGTATCTACCAATATTATGGTAATTGCATATTCCTTGGATTATCTTTGTACAAGTCATATACGAGGTAATCTACACACCTTCTTAGCATGCTAAAAGGATTCCTCCAAGAGTTTTTCATTATTTGAGCAGTCCCAAAATATACCTTTTATGTTCCGATTGATAATGTCAAAAGCCAATATATTTTCAAATTCCAGACACACATTATTAGTATCTTATTTTAGGTTAACCTAATATCAAGTGAAAACATCAGGTTATTCCATTGTGTGCAAAATTCAACAATGCACTCGTCTAGATGTGGATTTCACATAAAGAGGTAATATATTCTTATCATGTGTGTGGAAGAGTTGAAATAGAAAAGAAACGTAGTTTTATGTTCATCACAGCAATTGTTAGTACCTATTGGTAAATGTTTGTATTAGAAGAATGTGGGCCATTAAAATGTATGAATGAAACACCAGAGCTAGGAGGCTTCATGCTGCTCTGGATTCCAATAATGGGTATGAACCATGACATGAAGTGGGCCATATGATAAAATATATATACCATCATATTTATTTGTGTGAAGGAATGATTCAAGAAATATATTGGTTCACATATATCATCCTCCCTTGTCGGAAAAAGGCTTGTCTTCAGGTGGAATATCCACATGTCGTGTCTCGAGGGCTTCTCGGAAAGCAGTGAGAGTGCCAATCAGATCATCCCTTAGGGTGTTCCTATAATGAAGAGTATCTATGTCCACCAGTTCATTGAAATTCATATCAAACCATTATAAATTCATGAAATATAAGGTAAATATCTACAGAATGTATTCAGGAGTTTCATTAGGAGCTGCTTGTGGAGTAGCATGATCTGAATCCTAATAGATAATTTTTTATCTAGAGTGTATTTGATAATTCATAATACTTTCCTATTCTATAAAATCTCATATCCAGCATTTTATGATGCATTATATCACCATGATCAATTTGGAGATGTTGGCCATGAATGAAATGTGACTTCCCCAAATTACTCGATGGAGGAGGAAACTGATCCTTTCAATGAATTCCATAATTTGGGTTTCACTCATTGAGGAGAACAACAGTTATACACTCATAGTATTTGAACACATATTACTAGGAAAATATAGTTTGTTATACCAATTTATTTTATGATATATATGAGTGAAATGAGGGGAACTTTGTTCCATCATCTTTATTGATGTTTTAACTAGTAGGAAATGATGCAGAGGGTTATGTGAGACTAAGAGCCTACCCTTTCAGGTGAGTAAAAAAACACATATGAGGTTCCAACTAATACAATAGTTCTATAGGGGTATGTTATATTCTTCAGGGACTGAACTAGTGTCACCATAATCAAAGGATATATCAAGAATGTAAATTTTTACTGTGATGGTACATGGAGGCATATCCTCAATAACACCGACTATGTCTGACTACTGCCAGATATGACTGATGTTAAGTAAATATTAATATCCCAACCCAATATATGCACATTTTGAGACACAACATAAATAATTATGAAGATCATTGTGATTCATTGGATGCATCATTGTTAGAGGGTCTGGTGGTAGTCAGATGAATCATGGTGCTGAATTACTAGGGGTGATACAAACTAAAACATGTGTCATTATTGATAAATTTATACAAGCGTTCTGAGAAACATCGATAGAAAAATTTATTATCATTGTGTAAAAAGAGTTCCTCCTAAATGATATATAGAAAACACATAACGTAGTCTTGTTTGACATACTATGTGATGTCGATGTCAAGAACTTCATTTGGCCATAAAACGACTGACAATTGATATGTGTCCAGAGTATAACAGAAGATTCCTTGTCAAATGCATTGTATGGATTGGTTTCTCAATTTCTCTATAATCTCTTGATAGGAATATAGTCAAATAACTCCTTTGGATCTGTGTAGTGGTGTACTTGACTATATAAGAGCCACAATATGAGTTTATTTCCCTCAATACACTTAGTTGTCTCTCGATGGTTCCACCAACTGCATTGTCACTTCCCAGTAGTTATGGTTGTTTACCAGCACCTCATGATAGAGAGAAGTTCTAGTTCTCTACATGTATACCTTATTATCATCATCTATTATACTTCATAATAAATATCAATGATCCCGATTATTAGTAGATAATAAAACTGTCAATGGTAGGGATTATTTCACCATGTCACCCTTGAAGGGAGGAAAATATTCCTCTTAATGCATGTACCAATGAATTGATTTAGGGATTTGGTTCAATTCACCATCTGAGATGAAAAATCACACATGAGAAGCTTCTATTCCAAACACTAATGATGATGATTTGGGTGAAGGCTCCATCACTTAATTTCATTTTACTTTTGAATTGGAGAATTTAATTAGGTTCACAATGACTTGGTTCTTCCTATAGTGCTTCCATTAGTGGTGATCGCTTTCAATAATGAATTGGTATTCTTAGTTTGGGCGGGGATTCACTTTGGCAGGGTTATTCCCTTTTTAAAAATTAGTGATGGTGTATGGAGGACCTCCTCATTAATTGGTTGGGATAATTGGAGGGCATCCATATTGGTTGTCAAAAGAAAAAGTGAATATGTCCCCTCTAATTGTTTATTTTGCAAGAATTACTTATTATATGTTAAACAATAACATAAGGAGGACATCCATATTGATGGTGAAATTGGGGATGTACTCCTCTTGGGTGGGTTGAGGGCGAGGATGGCCTTTACAATGATCCTACTATATATAGGGATGAACTACATGATGAGTAACTAAATTATATAGAGGACCTCCATACTGAGTGATGAACGTTCATAAAGGATAACTATTGTGGCTAGTGTGAACATAGGGAGGGAATCCTTGATGGTTTTCTGTTCCATATGGATGACTTATGTTGTGGCTTATTGTTGTATAGGAGAACCTCTGTACGGTTTGTTGATGAATCGGGGAAGACAACCTCTTTGGTTGATGCTAGAGGAGGGATGAACTTCTCATGAGATGGTGTAAACATGGGAATGGAAACTCTATTGACCACTAAAGGAGTTAGTTGGATATAAACTATGGTAGCACATTACATTGGGGGATAATCTATGTGGGCCAAAAATGGAGTGGGAAGGTCATCCGCTTGAGAAAGGAATGACACAAGGATGTCCATTTAAATGATGGTTTGTGACACAGGGATGCCCTCTATATCAGAACCATATGTTTGAGGAGTAACACCTAACTAGATAATGATGAAGCAATATTGAACTCATTACTAATAAATTTTGGGAACATTTGGAGGACAACTATTTCACGTGTGAGAGTGGGGGGGACTTCCATTATGGTTGGATATGGTATAAGGATGTCCTCTTTACCAGATAACTTCATTATAGTTCAACACATTACAATTTCTAGGCATGTAAATATATGACAGAGTAATCATAACCCACCTGTAAGATGGATGAGGCCATGATGTAAACTACATGTGTATGGGTACCTACTCTTTCATAGATGAGCTTTGGAGAAATGGTTTGGGGGTGGAAGTGGCCAATAAAGCTATAGATGATGATTCAACTTTCCAAGAATCCTCCGGATAATGGGCCCAGTGTTAGGGTTTTGTCATTTAGATAGGTTCTAGAATAGTGGGCATATATTACACTATTCCTCATTCAGATGAACTTGTTGTTGTTGGCACTGATGTGGCCTGGTGAGAACCCTCCATGGAGGCTCATAGGTAGTAGTCATAGCTAGGATGAACCAGACATCCTCTAACTCCTCAACATAGGGGATCTATACATAGGATCATTCTAGGAAGGCTCCAGATGTAGTTCATTATTAGTGTGGGGAATAGTGTCACCCTAAGGGGACATTGGGGGTGCTAGTGTCAATTAATTGTAGATGCCTCCATGTCCGAGTAGGCCATATCGGTAGTGGAAAAGACCCTCATCATTCTCATACTGATTCATGAGTTCATATATCATCCTAATATGAATTATCTTATTGGGTGAGATTGGGAAGGAGAACCTAGTAGTCTTTGTCTTGGGGAAGTAATGGAAGATAAGGTTCTATGTGGGATTGTAATGTTTCTATTACACCCTCCACTACATCTATGTGAATTTGGAAATACATTTCTTAAATCTTGGAACCTATAAAAATGGATGATTTAGCTGTCAAAGTGGGTACATGGGAAGCAATGACCAATTCCACATCATCACCCATTATTCCATTAAAGGACAGAGAGATCCACACTATTGATGTATCATAATAAAATGCCCAATGTATTCAATCCTCAATTTTTGATGAGTTCCACACCATGGCCTCTATTTTATTGGTAGGTCCTAGAGTCAGATAGTTGTTCAAGGTGACATGCTAATATATTAATGTCTTGAATAATAACAGTCTCCATGTTTTGGATAATAGTTTCATGTCACATTCATCATTTTTTTATTAGTATTTTGTTGGGGAGATCACACATGTCCTCAAATGGATTCACACAAATGATTATATTATTACATTGCATAACTAGATTCAAAATGATATATAAATACATAATATTCAGCAGATATGTTGGAACATTGATCAAAATTGGATGATGGTGGTGTCTATTTCTCTATTTGTGGATTCCTCTATGGAATTATTTTCCTTGTCTGGGTCTCCCTCAAATATGTAGATATGTTCATGGAATTGATTCCTATATACATATATTGAGATCATCTCTTTCAATAAAATAAAATTACATAACTATTGTGGAATAATTAAAACATTATACAATAAGATGACCAAAGAACATAATATTTTAGTACCATTAGAAAATATGAAATATGCTATATAAATGTGCTACATTATATCCCACTAGGATCTTATTGACTCTAATCATTATTTTAAACATCAAACATAATATTTATCTTCATAACCTTTGGTAAAGGAAACATTGATATGGGAGAGATCAGATTCTCATTAAGGGTTGACATGGGAAACATATAAAAATAACCATGAGCATGTGGGTTATATAACATGATCTATAAAATATAAGATTATACCATATATATCAACGATCATAATCAAAAGACATGGAATAAATAAGTTTATTTCAGAATATAAGAATAAGATGTAAATAAATAACCCATGCCATGAAATAATGACAATGTAATAATGAAGGGAATTATGGAAAATACGTATGAATATATAATTATTTATATAGTATTCAAGGTATCCTTTCCAAGGCTTTCATAGTTAACAAATTCTTTTATTGAAATGGTCTCACACCCTATTTTAGCCCTGTATTATTGAGCATAGATCACTCTTCATTCAAGCGTAGTAATGCTAAAAAAATTTCACTCATTGTTCCTAAACGATAATATTGAGTAATGTTCATTTCATATTCCACCTATGTCAAACTCGTTATATATAAATCATTATCTAATGCATTGGATAGAGATATCTGTCAGCCCTATATCTTAATTAAATCATGCATACATATGACACAAAATAATAATCATTCATATCATAACCCGTGAAATTAAATGGTTTTTAAAAACATGTAATCATATCATAAAATAATGGAAAATGATATTGGTTTTGTAATCATATCAAATAAAATCACATCCCATTAAAATAAACTAGTTTCAAAAGCATATAACCCATGGAAGATTAATGGGTGTCATATGTATCATTACATCAAAAATTTAACCATTTAAGAAAAAATATGAATGGAACCATTTAATATATTCATATAAAGGCATGAGTAGCATCAAAATATGTAATATTATATGAAAAAAACTTGGACGTATATTTTGAAAACATTTTAGAATTAAATATCTTTTTTTATTGAATAAGTCTCTTTAACACATAAAAATATGTTGAAGGCCATTATTGGAAAATAAAAATGAATGATTATACATAATACATTGAAAACATTATGGAAACATTTTTATATTAAAACATATTGAGATAACATGCAAATAATATGGAAACCATTTTTCATGAAAACTTTTCAAAGAAGCATGAAATTATATAGAAAAATATTCCTTTGAAAATAATTTACAAACATATAAATAATGATTGAAATTTATTTGAACACCATTTTCCTTGAAAACATATAAAAAATATCTTGAAAACAATTTGAAAAGAGATTCACACGATAAAAAATAAAAATATAATCAAATCTTTTTAAAAAACGTTTCCCTTGAAACATTATAAAGGAATAATGAAAAATAATATTCTAAAAATATATTAGAAGAAAAATATAAAAGAACACTGAAAACATTTTCAAACAAAATTCCATAAAAACAAAAAATTGAAGCATAAAACCATTTTTGAAATGAATTTTACATTAATCATAAAAAAAATCACAATAATCCTTTTGAAAAATACTTTTCATGAAAATATACATTGAAACATTTGATGAAATCATTAAAATTTCTTGTAACCAATTAGATTGATTTTTTTTAAATACATGTTATTAAGATATAACATTTTGAACATGAAATGAAAGACTCAAAAAATGAAGGAGGGTAAATATATACATGTTGTGTGAGATATGAATAGCATTCCTTTAGAAATGTAAAATGTTAAAAAAGTATTTTTTGGGAAATTGATAAGAAGACTGCTTTGAAATCATTCTAAATGGAAAAAAGGGAAAAAAATTACTGATTATTAGAGAATAATAAAATATTTTTTAAACCCTTTTATGTAAAAATTGGTTTCAAGTAATATAGATTTCCTACTGATAATATGGTTAAGTAGGGATATCTTAATAACCATTAAATAAATATATTATATATTAATGTTGTGAAAAATGGTAATAATACTTATATAAAACATGAATAACTCGAGGGGATTAATATTAATCAATTTAACTACGATATGGATCATACGATTTCCTCAAGAGAAATCATAAAAATAAACAATCTTAAAAAGTGATCATATAGTTTCAATATACTATTTTAGATTTCTAACAATAAACCACACTAAACATATAAGAAAATAAAATTGCATAAAGATTAAAACATCATCAAATTATTAAGATTCATTATATAACATTTCAAATATATTATACACATCTCATGGAATAATATAATTGCAAGACATGGTCGGTCTCTCAACGATCGAAAATTGAGACAAAATTACGTTACAAAATTTATAGCTTTTCATAAATAAATCCCATGATATAAATTTCATAAAATCGATAATAAAATACCCATAATATTATGCATGTGAATAATAGAAAAACTATTTTTGATGTATATAGATCGTACAAAATTAATTGGTGTTGAATAAAGAATGTCTGTCATGGAGATTATAATAGATATGAAATAACTTTACCTTGTGTCTTGACTCTCATCATACTCGTCCAAACCACTAATTAATCCGGTAAATATTTTTGGTTCTTAGAAAATGGATTATATAGATGTTTGTTTCTAATGGGATGATTCAAGGATGATGGGAGGTTGTTGGAATGATATTTTATTAGATCATGGAAAACCTATGTTCTTTGAGAGGTGTAAGGAAGTACTAGATAAGTGGCCTTTTAAAATGTCTATGGAGTGGAACACTTGAAAATATATGGAAAAAGAACTCCACCAATGTTTTTTCAATTGAATGTGGTGCCCATAATGGTTCAATTCCAATCCAGGGGATGAATAGGTCAACATATGGCCAACTATTGGATATTGGAAAAGTGTCTTTGTCATTTGGGCCCTTGATTATCCACTAAAATTTTATAATGTTTATTTTTTATATTTTATTATCCATGTGATTAATTATTAATTAACACTATTTTAGTGCATTTTACAATTTGAACATTATTTCAAATTAGGGATATAATTCTGTGTAAAAGTGGTCTTTTACATGGTTTATATTTGAACACCTAATAAAATAATAAATGGCACAATTTTTATTTAAATATTTTATTTTCCAGTTTTTATGCTATAAGAAACAATTCAATCAAATCGATCACTTATAAATTCACATTGGAAGACGATCAATGTGGGCTTTCATGCTAACACATTGTGGGTAACGTAAGTTGGACAACATCCCAATAAAGAGACTCCAACTTCAAAGATTAAAGACCTATAATTCTAAAAATTAGACTTAATAGAGATTATATCATGTGGAATATTTCATCAGAAATTTAAAGTAGCAAATTCAGAGTGCTAAAGGAATTTCTATGCGGCCCAAGTTAGATCTAAAAGTTTGTGCCAGATTCTACGTCCCGTAAAAACATCCCACAATATTACACATATCTCAAAAAATAAAACTATATTTTGGATGAAATTTTATAGAATAATGGGGAAAATATGTATCTTAATTTTTGTTCTATATGACCTACATAAATTTAGAAATCTTATAGGACAATTTTATTCCTCTATTTAGTGGTTGAAATTTTGATTGGATTTATTATCCGGGGTGAAAAAGTCCACTCTTCCTTGACATTCCAAATATCAAGGCCCACCACAATTAATTTAAGTGTCATCCACTATTGGAGGCTGTAACTAAGTCTTCACAAATTCTTAAATAAGGTAGTGGTGTTAACAGATTAGATCATCTTTGGTTCTTGGTTTAATTGTATTGTCATATTGCTGCTTTGGGTTTGTTATTGGATTTCTTTTTCATTTATGTTAGCCAATTCACCTTATTTTCTAAAATAAATGTTCATCATCTCCTATTATGTTTTTCTTATTCATATCAATTTGACACATTTTCATAATGGGGTGAATTTATTGATACAAAACCTTGTTAAATTATTCACACAATGTTGAAGTTATTTTTTAGTTTTATTTGTTTTCTCTTCCTAAATTCCTCCCTCATGAGTCTAAATCTATGTTCTATTGATAGAATAGAATCATTAAAGGGGTAAAACTTTTGTGGGATGATCCAAGTGATTAGAATGGGTCCATATTGGATGTTATTTATCACTAAATGAAATATGAATCACTTCTTTTAATGGAAATTTGTATTTGATGATTTTAAAACCTCTTCATCCATTTTGAATTTTAAGTCCAATCACATCAAGTTATAGTTGAATTCACATAGAACTCTTAGTTATATTTAAAACCCATTTAAAACCAACCCATTATTGGAAAATTCATATCCAAAAACAATCCATATAATGTACGTGTCTATAGGTTCTTTATTAGGTCTCTACGGATTCAGAAGCTCAAGCTACACTACAACCGATCACTAGACACAAAAAACCATGGTAAATATGCTTGAGAACATGTTTTGGAACCATTTTTAGGGATCTTAGAAATTTATATTAGAGAATAGTTTTATTTTTCATCCCACTTCTTTTTTCTCACCAAAATAGAATTCCCATGGAAGGCCATTTTGAACAAACCCAAACTTGTATAACCTCTCAATACATTGATCACACCAAAAACAGTGTGACGTACAATGACCATACTAGTTTGTACTAGTAGGATAATCAACAACTATTTGACCCCCAATTATTTAAATATTATAATTCATTATAAATTTTAATATATTATGAGTTTCAAAACCAACAAGGCCATTATAAACATTCTCCTATTTAATTCTAACAACAGAATTATCCTACATGAATAGAATTTTTATCTCAACCCCATTCACATCTTGATTAAGAATAATTAATTGTGAAACTATGTAAAAAATTGGATAGAATGAATTTCTAGGTTTCATCTTTGATATTAGAAATTAAAATTATTTAAATGGTTATGGAACTCGTTCCCAATCATTATATACCTTCCTCATCACTTATAGATTAGTATATTCTCCAACAAAAAACTCATGAAATTACAGAAACCCCATCCTTTGGATTTAGGATATATGAAGAAGATCAAATAATTGTATAGGGGTCTTTAAATCATGATGAATTTATTTGTATTCAAAAGAGGATAATTTGGCATCCTGGATTGAGTCTCTTAAATATTGAACTATTAAGGATCATTCAGAACCAAAAATCATTTATCCATTAGGAGAAATAAAAACATCATGTGTATATCAATTCCAAAAAAAAATATTTCCAATATTTTGGTGGAATATTTCTTTCCCAAGGAACCAATTCTATTGATAAATTTTGAAATCTAAACTTTTCTTTATTCAAAGATCCAACTCATGATTAAATCGTTTTTCCCACACCAAGCTCAAATTAAAGGTCCATATATCCACTCTAAAGTCTTTCACCATAGAGGATAACAAAAAAATTGAATTTTTATTTCTACCTATCTCATTTATAATGATAATATAATATTCCATTATTTATTAAGATATATTAAAAAATAATTTGGGTGGACTCTTTTTTTTATTCATGGGATTATCACACTCAATAAGGCCTATATTATTTGTGAAATAATATCCAAAAATTACATCCAAAAATAGTTGATACACAATCCTGATCTACTGGAAGTGTTCAAAAATATTAACCTTAAGATGATAAAAGTTGGTGTGTGATAAATTGGGTGATTCATGCCATGCTATCGATAGTAGTCTAATAACTTTTCAAGACGCAACATGCCATCAATGATTATTTTATTTTATTTTATTTTATTTTATTTTATTTTGGTGTGTTTGTATTTTTTGAAAGAAATGGAAAATAAAATTTTAATTAAAAAATTTTATAAAATATTTTTTTGGAGCAAATGGACACACTGTAAGTCTTGGGGATAACCCCATTGCGACTAGAAAAGCCACAAAACATCATCCCATGATCGAAAGGAGACAGTTGATTGGGCATACCACTATACTGCTGCTGATATTGCTTCCTTCTTATAATTTATTTATATATATTTCTACATTTTAATATTTATATATTCATATATATATATATAATTATTACTTAATCCTAGTACCAGTCTTTGGTATGCTTAAATAAACTGATAATATTTCCCCTTCCTTTTGTTTTTGTTATCTTTTATTTAAGATAACCTAAATCAGATTCCATTGTGTTCCAATTGACTTGTTTTTTTAGATTCATGGGATCCTAATGTAACACCCCTAACTTCCACGGTATGCATCTCTTTGAATAATACAATAGCGTGTGTTGTATACAACTTCGAGTTTTAACACACCCCAACCAATAAAACAAGTCATTATGAATATTAATACAAATTTTTGTAATTTTAAAAAATTTATCTTCCAAAATGGACTTTATTTTGGGATTCAAAATATCGAAATTACCTTAGGGTGAATTCTTTTGTATTTTTTTTTTGAAAACATTCATTTTATGATGAATAGTGAAAAACACTATGTTATATTTAAAAAAAATTCATTCAAATAATTATTTATTTAATATAAATTTTTTAGTTTTATATTGATAAATAATAATTATATAAGTTCAATTTAATTCATTGGAGTCAGTTTATAATAATTTTAGGTATATAAAAATTTTATCAGACTTTTTACCATCTTTTACCCACCTCATAGGAGCATTTGCAAATTTTCATAAAAAATAATTTTACCTCTTCTATCAGTTGAATTTCGAAACACTGAGAGAGACGGTAGATATAATTAGGTAAAATGTGGTTCAATAAGTTGAAAATATGTTTTGGTGAATAGTAATTTATACTTTTATTTACCACGGATAAAAGTAAATAGGGTAATTAAGGGTTAAAATTATTTTATCATTACCATAACACATGTCATAATTCTATTGGATAAGTATTATTTGACAAAAAACAACCATAGGAATAAAATATGAACCACATTGATCTACTTTGTTTAGATTCAGATATTTATTATTATTTAATTCAAAGAAGAGTTAAAAGAGTTAAAATCAAAGATTATTTACTAAAACATTTTTAATATAGGGATACACATAATATTAATTCGACTATAAAAATTTATTAGAATGCTAAACCGTTTTAATCTATAATGGTATTTTATTTATAATTTTTGGCAATAAATAATTTAAATTTTTAATGACACAATGATGATGTAGTAATTATGTAATTAACAAAAAATTAAAATAATTGATACTATAAATATCAAAATAAATGTAATTTGAGAATTTTTATGAATTAAACTATTTTTATATGTTAATATGAAATATTAGAATTCTTCAGAAGAATTTTTTTCTAAGTAATTATCCTATTATTAATTTAGAATAAACAAAATACAAAATAGCATCAAAATTGACCTTAAAGAGTTTTTAAAAACAAATATTATATTATTAATTGATATTATATTCCTAAATAAAATTTTATTGGTGAAAATAATTATATAATGATAGTTTTATCATTAATGAACAAATTTATGTTCTATTGAATGTATATAGTTTGTTTTTTAACCATATAATATTAAAATACAAAGAGACATGGTAAATGTCAAACTATATAACTAAGAGTTAAATCTAAAAGGTAAAGTCAATTTAGTGACCCAATACTATATAAAACCAATTGGTTGAGTTTTTCTCAACCAATATTTACCTTATTCATTAAATAATCCATTTTGGATCCATTTGAATCTGAAAATGATTTTATTATAAAATAATATTTCTAGCTTTTCCTAGGGTGCCCTTCACCCCTCTTATAAAAGGGCACACCCCCTTCTCTCCAATTCACACGTTCAAAGCCATTTTGTTAGGCCACCCTCATCCCAAATACCATCTCAACTATACTTCCTTAATCCTAGTGGACTTTAATTAGTCATAAAGCCATCTCATGGAGCCCTTTTGATCAAATCAAAAATAAAACCTAAAGAAGAGGTAAATATTTCATCACATCTTTCAAGTTCCTTTTTTCCCACTTCATTTTTATTTTTTGTTTTAATTATAAAATATTAACTCCACTGTCATCTCTAATATTTTATGTTATTATAAATATCGTACAATAAAATTCATTATTATATCCATCCTTTTAAAGACATGTCACCATATGTGCGTACGTACGACTTACCGTCTCCACATCGTGGTGTAATTATTATTCAATACATTATTATTTAGATGGGTATAATAATGATATGTAATTTATGTAAATAATAAATATTACATGATAATTATTTGTTATATATGATATACCATCGAATTATATATTATTTCAATGTCAATATAATGATATTTTCTCTCATGTGTACGTAAAGATTACCGTCTCCACGAACGCGATGAGATTGATCCCCATCGTATCCATTCAAGACTAATTTTCATTAGATGATTAAAAATAATGTCTAAAGACTTGATATCATTATATTTATGAATAATATACATCCCATACAAAAAAATTATGACTCACATAATAAATAATATAAAGGGAAACGAATCAGTTAACTCCAGAAACAATGATAATACTAAGATATTATTAACATAGAAATGTTAAAATATTATATATGATATCATATTAATGTATATGATTCATTTATAATTTAATAACAATTATTTCAACATTATACATTAGGTTAACCTACCTTCAACCAAGTAAAAGAACATGTTAAGGGTTAATTTTACAATCTCTTTATTATCCAAGGTTGTTTTTATGTAAGTAGCTACTGGGACCTCTTTATCATCCACATCCATGTTTCTTAAAAATTTATTTCAAAACATTATTACAATTTTTTTAAGTAGGGGTTAAATTCATTAATACCCTTTTATGAATTTTTAAAATATGTCTATAAAGGAATCTTTATAACTTTTTCCAAAAAAGGTCCTTTAAAACCTTTTCGACAAAATTAAGTTAAGAATGTATTTTTTAACTTATATGGAGAGTGCGGCTGTTTTATGCCATTATAACATCATCAATGATTCCCTTAAAATATTATAAGAGTATTTCCAAAATAAATTTTTTCATTTATATTTATATTAATTTTAAACGATTTAAAAATTATAAAGAGATATTTCTCAAAAAAAAGGTATTGATTTCATTTATGTCAACATCATTTGACTGATTTTATGTTTATTTGTAGTTTATTTATTATGATACAAAACTTCCATATTGTATTGACGGTTTTTTGATATGTTTGACTATGGATGTGTTATTTTTATATGATTCATGGTTTATGGATAATGTATTGACATTTCATATGCTATTTTTAATACGAATGTTTATGTTATGTTTATTCATTTTCATAAGTGTAATGAATTGAAATTAGTATGTAATGGGTGGAGCCCACTATATCTCTTCGATGCATCGGTAGGTCTCATGAGACAAAATATTGTCTGGGCATAAGTCCTTGAAAAAATCTTATTTGTAGACTTGGTAGACGGCCTTGACTATGTGGTTATGAAAGTCTGTAATTATGCATTCCATCATTATCTATGTGGATATTGTTATTACATGTGATTATTCGACTAGTAGAATATCCATGTGAGTATGTAAATGGAATTATTTTATTTTAACATTTCCATATTATTATGAAGAACAAGTTTAAAAGTATTTTATTTAAGTCTTATACATTTCCCTAAATTTTTACACTTATTTATGAAATTTTCCGCTATATTGTTATCCTTACAGAGTATATGAGCTCACTCACTTCTATGTTTTATTTTTTCCCATTATGCAAAGAGGTATTTTATGACTAACCTATAGAGATTGTCTGAGGGGATATGAGTGTGGTCTATGGAAACAATGTTTTTGTATTTTTTTAATTTTATGATGTAATGTAAACCTTTTGAATATATCTAGTACTTCCAAGGCACTAAACTAATTAATCATTTGAGAGTTGATCTTTTTTTATCATACCAATGATACATAATAATGCACTGACTCTGGGATTTTGGCGTTAGGGCATTACAGTTTGTATCAGAGGATGTTTAGTACAAACCATGGAAACTAGATTTAGATAATCTCTAATAAGAGAACATAGCCTTAAGATATACTTTGGTGATTATTATAGAAGAAAATCCTAGAATTTTTGGTATTATAGATATTTTTGGAGTTTTTAAAGAAATACATCCCTTTCTGGATATGATCATGTAGGGGATGCTCTAGCACAGATGTACCTAGGGGTAAAACCCAAAAACACCGCTTTGAGGTAGACTCGAACATGAACTGGTGCACGATTACATGCTTTGCTTCACTCTTGGTTACGACACTTTTTGGGGATATGAGAAGGATAATTCTCATTTTCATTAAAAACCATTATGAAGGGTTTATGATTATATAATTCCTCAATGAAAACTTTTTTTTATGATTATGGATTATATACATAAACTATTCAATTCATTTTTAGTTTTTTAAATGTTTGGATTTAGGTATTTTGATTCATAAACTATTCTCATTTATGTCATTGTTTAAAAATGGCTCCTAGAGGAAGGAATGGAAACTGTATCAAGGCACGCAATCCATGTTGTGATTTCCCTCCTTCTCAAGATAATTATAGTATAGCTGGTGATACAACTGGTGTTGATCATATTATCCATATATTGAGACAACTCACTATTGTTATGAATAATAAACTTACCCATATAGAGCACCCTAACCCATAGCGTGGCAGATCAATGATAGATCGCTTCATGTGGAAATAGCCACCAATGTTCAATGGGTGTAAAAAACCATTAGTAGCTAGGCAATGATAAAATTTCTTAGAGAAATTATTCTATGCCTTGGAGAGTAGTGAAATGGAAAATGTTTTCATTGCATTTTACCACCTCACTGGTGATCCTGATCAATGGTGGACTTTGATTCAAAACACAAAGGAGGATGATGAAGTATAAAATATATAATGGAGGGAGTTTAAAGAGAATTTCTTAGAAAAATACTCTCCTCATGACCATCGAGCATATATGGAAAGAAAATTACTGAGTCTAAGGGAAAAGGAGGATGAGAATGTGGCAAAGTATGAGGAAAACTTTACAAGGTTAGGTGAGCATGATGTTGATTATATACTTTACACAAGAAATAAGATTTATCATTTCATTGATTGGTTAAAACCATTTCTCTGTCGATCATTAGTCTCACAATCCTTCTCATCATATGAGGATATAGTATCATATACTATCAAGACAGAAAAAGAATTCTCTATGTCGTACAATTTTAATGTAGAGAAAGAGAAGAAGAGATCATCTGAACACTCTACAAATAAATATAAGGGGAAGATGGTAAAATTGGAATATCCATCTTGAAGTAAATGTGGGAAGAAACTCGTTGGTACTTTCCTGAAGGGAATGGGAGTCTGTTACAAGTGTGGTGAAAAATGAAACCACGCTTGTGACTATAAGGGGAAGAAAGAGGATGTCGATGTTTAATGCTACAATTATAGAGAAAAAGGGAATTATGCAAATGAATTTCCTAGGCGTTCGTGGAACTTACCTCTAAAATGGACAAGGGATCATGTCCAAGCTTATGCTATCACTACTGTTGAGGTTGAAGCTCTGAAATACGTGGTGGAAGAAAATTTAATGGTTTCCTCAAGTTTTGAAAAAGCTTTATTTGATTCTGGATCATCACATTGTTTCATATTTTCCTTGTTTTATAAGAAAATTAAATTTATACAATTTAATTTAACAATGGAGATGCCAGTCAAAACCTCTAAGGGATGTATCATCCCAAAAAGGTTTTGTGAATCAATTACCATTAGAGTATATAAATTTTATTTATCTAATGATCTCATCGTCATACCCATGATTTAATATTATATAACACTTGGTATGGATTGGCTTTCGGACCATGATTCAAAAAATTATTGAAAGAAGGATGTAAATATTTTTGATGATGGTGATAAAGAACACCTTATTTTTAATGTATAATCATCACCACCAGATTCTTATCTATATCCACTCTATAAGCTCAACTAAAATCAATTATTGGGGAGAATAGACTGAAATAACTGTGGGTGAGAAATGGAATGTTCAAATAGAGTATGGGCCAATTGTGAAAGAATTTGTTGATGTGTTTTCAAAGGATTTATAGAGACATCCTCCAAAACAATAAATTAAGTTTTCTATTGGTTTAATTATTGGTTAAAACCCATATCGAAGACCCCTTATAGAATGGCCACTGTGGAATTAGTTGAACTAAAGAATAAATGAGAGGAATTTATTAATAAAGGATGTATTCTCTACAGTGTTTCTTCATGGGGAGCCCATTTCCTTTTTGTTAAAAAACATATTGATCTATAAGGTTGTGAATTTACTATAGGGAGATCAATGCTATAACAATAATGAACAAGTATCCCCCACCTCTCATTGATGATTTATTTGACCAATTGCATGGAGCTCAAAACTTTTCGAAGATTGACCATCAATCTGGATACCATTAGTTGTACAGGAAGAAGGAATACATTCTGAAGACAACATTTCGAACCAGGTACTCGAATTATGTGTTTATAGTAATGCATTTTGGATTGAATAATTCACCCTATGTCTTCATGGATTTAATGAATAGAGTCTTCAAGGAATATATCAGTGATTTTATTGTGGTATTTATTAATGATATCTTGGTATACTCTAAAAGATATGAAGATAATTAAAATCACTTGAGAATTATCCTAAAGACTCTTAGAAGACATGAATTATATGGGAAATTTAGCAAGTGTGAATTCTGGCTTTAGGAGATTTCATTTCATGGCCATTTTGTCTCTTAGAATGGAATCCCCATTGATCCTTCAAAGACCATGTAAATCTGAGAATGGCCAGCACTGATGATTATAACTGAGGTACAATGTTTTATTGGTTTAGCTGGTTATTATCAACATTTAATCCATAATTTTTCCCAATTGGATAACCCATTAACCAAGATCACATGTAAAGGGGTGAAATTTGTTTAGAAAAAATAATGTGAATAATATTTTGAATAACTATAGAGAATATTAGTCAATACCCCAATCTTGACTGTACCATTGAGGAACGACAGGTTTGTTATTTATAGCGATGCTTCAAATAAAGGACATGGTTTTGTATTTATACATAATGGTAGGGTTATTACCTATGCATCAGGACAGCTAATAATTCACGAGAAAAAAATATTACTCATGATATTGGTTTAGAAGCTTTAAACATTGTTTTGAAGATTTGTAGACACTATCACTATGGTTAAAAATGTGAGATATATACAAATCACAAGAGATTGAAGCATATTTTCTCACAGAAAGTAATAAACATGAGGTAAAGGAGATGGCATTAACTAATCAAAGATTATTATAGAACTATACACTTCCACCCAGGGAAGGGAAATAATGTGGCAGATGATTTGAGTATAAATGATCATTGAGTTTTGAATAAGATGAGAGTTTAAAAGGATCCTATATACATGGATCTAGTAAATATGGATATGGGAATCACCATGGAAGGTGAAACATCAATCCATTTTCAAATGGATTACAAAAAATCATTAATAGAAATGATAATGAGTTCTCTGACCGGTGGTGATGAGTTTCAAAAAAATATTAATACTGTGAATGATGGGAGATTGAGTAACTTTGTGTATTTTGATGGAATTTTGAAATTTCAGAAGAGACATTGTGTTCCCAATATACATGATCTAAAAGGGGAATTGGTTCATGATTCTCATTGTTCCAAATTCTCTATACACCCTGGGAGCACCAAAATTTATAGAGATTTGAAGGAACATTTTTGGTGGGAAAACATGAAGAGTGAGAATGTTGATTTTGTGTCAAAATGTATGGTTTGTCAACAAGTGTAAGCTAGAAGGCAACGGCCTAGAGGACTCTTGCAACCACTTCCCATATCTGAGTGGAAATGGGATAATATTTCGTTGGACTTTGTCATTGGACTACAAAATAATCCTAGAATGAATGATGCAAAATAAGTCATTGTTGATCATCTTACCAATTCCCCACATTTTCATCCTATAAGAGAAGATTTACCACATGAATGTCAAGGAAGACTATATATTAATGATGTTCTGAGACTTCATTTTGTACCACTATCAATTGATTTTGATCATGATCCCCGTTTTACATCATGATTATGGAAAAATCTTCAGAAAGCCTTGGATACTAAACATTGTTTGAACACTACCTGAAATCCCCAAACTTATGGACAATTAGAACAGACTATTCAATCATTATAAGACATGCTTTGATCATGATCACATTACTTTCATGGAATGTGGGATCAATATTTTCCTATTGTGTAGTTTTCTTATAATAATATCTTCCATTCAAGTATTCATATGGAACTATATGAAGCATTATATAGAAATAGATGTCGCACACCAACCTGTTGGGATGATGTTAGCGAAAGAAAACACGTAGGCCCAGAACTGGTGGTGGAAATGATGGAAAAGGTGAAGGTAATCCAAAACCAAGTCAAAGTAGCTCAAAGTAGATAGAATATCTATGTTGACAACTGAAGGAAGGATTTGGAATTTCATGTAGGAGATCATTTTGTCTTGAAGTTATCTCCATGTAAGGGTGTTATAAGTTTCCCAAAATAGGGTAAATTGAGTCCTAGGTACATCAGACCTTTTGAAATTCTAGAATGAATTGGGGATGTAGCATACCATTTTGAATTGCTGCCGAGTATCTCAAATGTTCATGATGTGTTCCATGTATCACTATTAAGAAAATACAAGCCAAACCCAATACATGTACTTACCTATGAAGAATTAAAACTGGATCCCAATCTGTCTTATTGTGAAGAGCTTTTCAAGGTTCATGATACAAGAGAACAAGTTCTGAGAAACGGGACGACTCGTCTTGTAAAAGTATAATAGAGATACCATCAGATGGAAGAGGAATCATTGGAACCGAAGGAACATATGATGAAGAAACACCCATGTCGTTTTTTGTAGTAATATTATAGAAATTTAAATTAAAAAATAATTTTAAGGAGGGGAGAATGTAACACCCCATGCTTCTGTGGTACGCTTCCCTTTGAATAATACAATAGCATGTGTTAAACAAAACTTCAAGTTCTAACACACCACAACCAATAAAACTAGTTGTTATGAATAGGAATACCCACTTTTTGATGTAATATAAATTTTAACATTCAATTTGGAATTCATTTTTTGGATTTGGAATTTTTAAATTAGCTTAGGGAGGATTTTGGGTATTTTTCTGAAAACATTCAATTTTTGATGAATAGTGAAAAACACTGAGTTGTTGTTTAAAAAAATTATTTAAATAATAATTTATTTTATTTAACATTGTTTTAGGTCAAAATAGATATATAATACCTATAAAATTTCTATGTAATTCATTTGATCCAGTTTATAATAATTTTAGATATAAAAAATTTTATTGAACTTTTTACCATCTTTTACCTACCTCTATGGAGTATTTGCAAATTTACATAAAATGTAATTTTACCGATTTTATGAGTTGAATTTCAAAAATCCAAAAAACACATTTGATATCAGTAACAAAAATGTTGTTCAATAAGATGGAAAATGTGAATAGTAAATTTTTTCTTTTATTTACCGCAGTTAAAACTAAATAGGGTAATTAAGGGTAAAAATGATATTATTATTACTGTAACACATGTCCTAATTCTATTGGATAAGTATAATTAGACCAAAAAGAACCTTTGAAATAAAATATTAACCTCTTTGGTCCACTTTGTTTATATTTGGACATTTATTATTAGTTAATTCAAAGAAGAGTTAAAATAGATACAATCAATGTTTAATAACTAAATCAATTTTAATATAGGGTAACACATAAGATAAATTCAACAATAAATATTCATTATAAAGCTAAACATATTTCATAAATAATAGTATTATATTTATATTTTTTATACATTAAATAATTTAATTTATTAATGACACAATTATCATGCAGTAATTACATAATTATTGAAATATTAAAACAATTAATACTATAAATATCCAAATAAATGTAAATTTTGACTTTTTATGACTTCCACTAATTTTAGAGGTTAATAAGACATATTAGGGTTTATTAGATGAATTTGGTTCAATGAAACAATTCTCTTATTAATTTACCAAAAACATAATAACAAATAGTGTCAAAATTGACATAAAAGAGTTTTTAAAACAAATATTATATTATTTGTTGATATTTTAATCCTAAAAATATATAGTTCAGACAAAAAAACTTATATAATGATTGGTGTATAATTAATGAACCACTTGGGATTATCTAGTAATTATATACTATTTTTATAAATCATATAATATAAAAATACAAAGAGACGTGGTAAATGTTAAACTATTTAACTAAGAGTTAAATCTAAAAGATAAAGTTAATATAGTGACCCAAATCTGTATAAAACCTATAGGTTGATTTGTTTTTTGACCAATCACCACCATAGACATTAAATAACACATTTTTCAGCCATTATAAACCGAAAATGATGTTATTATAAAATAATATTTCTAGCTTTTCCTAAGGTTCCCCTCACACCTCTTATAAAAGGGCACTTTCCCTTCTCTCTAATTCACACCATCAAAGCCATTTGTCTTGTCCATACTCTACCCAAATAATATCGCACATATCCTCCCTTCATCCTATATGCCTTAATTTATTCATAAAGACAACTTATGTATCCCTTTTGATCTAATCAAATGGAAGAACCCGAAAAACAGGTAAATATTTCATCACCAATTTCAAGTTTCTTTCATTACCACTTCCTTTTTCTTTGTTTTTTCCATTATAAAATAATAACACCAGTATCATCTATATAAAATGATGTTATTATAAATATTTTACAACTAAATTCAATATTCTATCCATCCATTGAATTACATGTCACCATACATGAGTACACACGGCTTACCGTCTCCACGTCATGGTGTAATTGTTATTCAATACATTATTATTTAGATGGGAATAATAGTGATGTTTAATTAATTTAAATAATAAATATAACATGATAATGATTCTTTATATATTATATATCATCCAATAATATGTTATTTTAATATAAAAAAATTATATTGTCACTCGTGCGTATGTACGGATTACCATCTCCACAAACGGGATGAGATTCATTCCCCCTCGTATCCATTAGAGACTAATTTTAATTATATGATTAAAATTAATGTTTAATGACTTGATATAATTCTAGATATGAATATGATTCATCCCATCCATAACATTTATGACTCACATAACAGTGAATATAATGGAAAACAAATTGGTTAACACCCTAAATGATTATAATACTAAGATATTATTAACAAAACAATGCTAAAAGATCATATATGATATCATATTAATGTATATATAATTCATGTATAATTTAATAAAAATTAATTAACCATTATAGAATAGGTTAACCTACCATCTATGAAGTACAAGAACAAGGTAAGGGTTAATTTCAAAATCTCTTTATTATCTTAGATTGATTTTACGTAAGTATCTACTAGAACCTCTTTATCATCGACATCCATGATTCTAAAAAATTTATTTCAAAAAATCAATACTATTTTATAGGAAATGGGTGAAACTTATTTATACCATTGTTTGAATTTTTATAAGATTTTTATAAATGAATCTTTCTGTCGTGTTCTAAACAAGGTCCATTATAACCTTTTCCACAAAATTAAGGTAAAAATGTCATTCTATTAAATTATACGTCATGTGTGACTATTGTTTTCCATTATAACATCATAAAAGCTTACCTTAAAATATTATAAGAGTATTTCCAAAATAAATATATTCTTTTATAATTATATGAATTTTAAATGATTTCAAAATAGAAAGAGATATTTTCCTACAAAGGTATTGATTTCCTCTATATCAACATCCTTTGATGGATTTTTTGTTTATTTGATATTGATTTGTTATGATACAAAACGTTCATATTGTATTGATGTTTTTCTGATATGTTTGAATATGGATGTGTTATTGTTTTTCCATTAATGGATTATGAATAAATTATTTACATTTCGTATTCTAGTTTTAATATGAATGTTTATGTTATGTTTAAACCTTTTTGAATGAGGAATTCATTGGACTTAGTATGTGAGAGGTGGACCCTTCTATGGCTCTTCAATGAATTGGTAGGTCTCAATATACAAAGTAGTTTATTGGCACAAGGCCTTGGAAATATCTTAATTGTAGTCATCGCACCAAACCATTAATATATGGTTATGAATGTCTGGCACTATGCATTCCATAATTTTGAATGTAACGCCCCAACCCTAGTTACCTAGAGTCTGTGAATTATTACAAAACATTTCCATGATCACAAAAGATCATTTTTTGAATGACTGATTAGTTTAGTAGCCTTGTAAACACTTGATACATTCAGAAGTCTTTCATTACATGATAAAGTAAAAATTGTAACATCATAGCCTCAAATGTCCACACTCATATCCCCTCAGACTATCCCTATAGGTCAATCATGAAATACTTCTTCAGATCCTTGGAATAATAAAACATTGAAATGGGTGTCCTCAGATGCTCAGTAAGGATAAAAAAATAAAAAATTTAATAAATAAGCATAAACATTTAAGGAAATGTATAACTAAAACAAAATTCTTTTAAAAATGAACTACATCACAATATGGAAAAAATAAAATGAAATAATATCATTTACCTATTCACAAGGATATTCTACTTGTCTAATAATCACATGAAATATCAATATCCATTTTCATAATGATGAAATTCATACTGCCATACTATAATAACAACATATCCAAGGCCCTGTACCAAGACTAAAAATAAGATTTATTCAAGGCCATGTGTCAAGACAATAGTTTGTCTCATGGGACCTACCGATTCATCGAGGAGCTATTGCGAGCTCCACCTGTCACTTACTAAGTCCAATGCATTACTCATAATAATAGGTTTAAACATAATCTGAAAATTCATTTTAAAACTAGCATATGAAATGTAAATATTTTAACCACAAACAATTAATGGTATAAAAATAGCACATCCACAGTCTAACATCACTCATTTAATACAATATAGAAGATTGTATTATAAAAGGTCAACCTCAATAGAGAATAATGAATGATATTGACATAGATGAAAATAATCATCAAAACTATTTGACATAAATATCCGCCTTTTTATTGAAAACATTTAAAATCTCACTATCTATCAAGAAATAATTTAAAATATATTATTGAATCAATGTTTTTCATTCCACATTGAAACATTTAAAAGTAATTTTAATTTGAAAACGTTAATGTCCATATACATAAATCCATAAACCCATTTTTAAAACATGGACATTAATGTGAATGATTTAGAATAATAAATCTTTAAACATTTTAAAATGATATATTAGTTAGAGTACCTAACCAGAAGATAGACACTTGAATAAAATTTTTTGAGCTAATAAAAACATTTTTTTATCATGAGAATTATGGGATTCATGATACACTCTGTCAATACATTATATACACCATATAAAAGATATTCTGTGTATAACATCAAAGAAGTCACAATGGAATGTAAAATGAGATGAAATCTCCTATAAAGACCATATCCTTAGGTTAAGGATTAATCAAAGACATAATTATTTGTGAAAAATATAAATACACTCAATATGATTGGATATTCAGTGTAAAACAATCAGAAGACATTCAAACTTATTCTTGTAAAAACTACTCCAACGAATTTGATATTTAACACAACAAATAGAGATTGAGTTAAAATTACTATTATAAAGTTCATATCGATGAAATGATAATTTTTCAATGGAGTGATTATGTATATCAAAATTATATCCACAGAAATGAGATTGAAATTATTACATATGAAAATTAATAGTGATTCGATACATACTCATGGAGTTAAATAATCAATAAAGTATTCGTAAAGCCGAATGAGTGGAAACTGAAATTTAAAATTCCCTTATCGAGTTGGTAACATAAAAAACATACACCCATGAATGATTGATCATACAGTAATGATTTAAATATCCATAAAATAATGTATATTACAAAATTAATACAATCATGGGCTATGCACACACCACATGCAATAAATAAGTGTTGAACCATGGAAATCTCACGGAATTAAAAGTGAGATAAGAAACCTCTTACTTCATAATTTTCCTCGGTAAAGGGTAGGTTAACCACCTATATAATTTGGAAATAATTATAATTAAATTATACAAGAATCATATACATTAATATGATATAATATATGATCTTATAACTTTTCTTTCTTAATAATATCTTAGTATTATCGTCGTTCTGGGTGTTAACATTTTTTCCCTTTATATTAGTTATTATGTGAGTAATATTTGTTATGGATGGGATGTATCTTATTCATATCAATAATTATATCACGTATTTAAACATTATTTTTAATCATATAATTGAAATTATGTTTTAATGGATAAGATGGGGAATGAATCTCAACGCATTTGTGGAGACGGTAATTTGTACCTACGCATGAGCGACAATATCATTATTTTGAGATTAAAATTATATATAATTGGATGGTATATCATATATACTGAACAATTATCATATTATATTTATTATTTAAATAAATTAAACATCATTATTACACCCATAAAAATAAAAATGTATTGAATAATAATTACACCACGATGTGGAGATGGTAAGTCGTACGCACGCACGTATGGTGACATGTCATTTAAAGGATGGAGAGAATAAAGAATTTGGTTTTACCATATATATAATAACATCAAAGTATATATAATATACTAGATTTATTATTTTAGAATACAATCAACAAAAATAAAAAGAAAGTGGATGATGAAAGGAACTTGGAAGAGGTGATGGAATATTTACCTCTTCTTTGGGTTCTTCCATTTGATTTGATCAAAAGGGCTCCATAGGGTGGATTTCTGACTAAATAAGGTCCTATTGAATGAATTTAGGAAAATTGAGAGGGTATTTGGGAATATTTTGGCCAAAGAAAAGAGCTTTGACGGTGTGAATTAGAGATAAGTAGGAGTGCCCTTTTATAAGAGGTTTGAGGGGCACCTTATGAAATGCTAGATATTTTATTTTATAATCAACTAATTTTCAGTTTCTAATGGCTCAAAAATGTATTATTTAAAGAATAATGTGGGTATGGGTCTAAAACCACACTAAAAATTGGTTTTTGTCAGGTTTGGGACACTATATTAACTCTATCTTTTAGATTTAACTCATAGTTAAATAGGTTGACATTTAACATGTCTCTTTGTATTTTTATATTATATAGTTAATAAAAATACTATATACTTAAAAAATAACCCCAAGTGATTCATTAACAATACAAATATCATTATATATGTCTTTTAGACGATCAGTATATTTTTTGGATTAGAATATCAATTAAAAAAATAATATTTTTTTTAAAAAACTCTTTTATGTCAATTTTGACACTATTTAATAATTGATTTTTGTTAAAGTTCTAAAAATTTATTAAATGAAAATATATTAATTTAATAAATAATATCATGTCATATTATCCTATAAAATTCTTGTATGTTATAAAAACATCCAAATTATATTTATTTTAACATTTATAAAACCATTTATTTGATTCTTTCATTAATAATGAAAATATCCCATCATCATTGTGTCCTAAATAAATTTAAATATTTAAGGTATAAAAAAAATATAAAATACCATTATATATAAAATCCTTTTATATTTCTAATAATATTTATAGTCAAAGTGATAACATGTATAACCCTTTGTAAAAAGTGTTTTACTAAAAGATATATGCTTATGTCATTTTTGTATTTACCTTAACATAATTAATATAGAGTGTCATTATCACTTACAAGTGGCTCCATGGGGTCCCAAAATCGACCAAAATATTCTAATGGACTAAAATGTATCATTTAATAGGGTTTGGACACGTCTTAAGGTAAATTAATTTTATTATAATATTATTTTTTACCCTTATTTACCGGATTTACCCTTTAACCATGAAAAATAAAATATTTACCGATGTAATTATTCAAAATGTCTAAAAATAAAAGGTACCTATTTACTCAATTTGGACCTCATGATTATAAATATATAATCCATTTTTCTAAATTCAAAACATAGAAGTTTTAGATATTAATTTAAAATTAATTCTCGTTGTCAAAACAAAAAGTGTGTTTTAAAAAATAATAACTATCAAAAGATTGACACTTTCTTATATACAATTTAAATGTGAAATTACGTCCAATGATCAACAATGGATGAAATGGTAAAAATATAATTTAATTATACATTAAACCACTCAATAGTATAATTAATCACTTTCAATTACTTTTGATTAAAAATGTTGTTTTTATTAAATGTTAGTATTTTTCACTATTTATCAAAAATTGAAATTTTCTTAAAAGTACCAAAAATTCATTATATCCTAATTTTTCTATTTATAAAACAAAAATAAAGTCCATTATAAAAGAAAAAATTTAAAAAATTTAAATAATTGGGTCTAAGTATTTAGAATGACTAGTTTAATTTGTCGGGGTGTGTTATAATCTCAAAGTTGCGTATAATTCAAGCTATTGCATTATTTAATGGGAAACATTCCCTGGATGCTTGACATGTAACATTCATCCCCCTTTTGGAAATTTCATCATTGTGATTTTTAAAATTTCAATTGGGAACATAATTGAATGTCTCGCATCAGAAAAAGTGTCTATAAAACTACCACTTTAAAGAAAAAAAGACAAGTACAAAGGTCACTCGAGAAAACCTATACTAGGATCCCAAGTAGAAAAATATGTATATAGATTATAAAATAAATTTCATGTTCTGATGGAGTGGGATATAAAAAATTATCAGGATAAATTTAACAATAAGAAAACAACAATCTTGTGATGGGACAAACGGTCATTTGTTTTCGAGTAGGAAAAGTAAATGGACAACATTTTTTTTAGATACATTTCCTAAAGGTGAGGAATTTATTTATGAGATTGAAAATGAACATAAAGAGATATACTTAATTTTTAATTATAGTTTCATTCTTTAATAAATTTTTACTATTAACTCATTTTTTTAAACGATTAGTATTCAAGATGACTTTGTCACACTGGAAGAGCAAGAATCAACATCAAGAGAATATCATGATTCACAAAGGATAAAATATATATTTTACATGTATTTAGAGATTAATAAAAATGAAAATGGTTAGTACAAGATCATATGATATCCCAAAAACATATTCATTTAGAGAAAAACACTAATCTTAATTTCTAAAATTAAACCAAAAATATAGCAAAGATAAATAAATACTATTCCATGAACAATTTTCCTTAAAATCCTTCAATATAATCCAAACTAATATTGAAAACCAAAACATAGAATAATTTGGATATGTAGTCTTCCATGTTAACGTGTATCTCCGAATGAAATTGACTACACATAAAGCCAGATACTTAAAATTAATTAATCTAATCACATATTCTATATTATAGGTTAATCATTTCCATATATAACACAAATCACTATAAATCCACAATAAAAACATAGATAAATATCCATAGTTACTAATCAAATGAAATATCATAGTATTGAAATTTCCTTAGGCATATAGTTCTCCCAACAGAGTGAATGTCTTCCAAAATAACATTTATCACTTAACCACCAAATCATTTTTCTATACTAAGGGTATTAATTTGATAAGAAATAAGATTCCAAATCAACTTATTATTGATCAATAAAATCATTTAACTAAAAATAATTAGTAACACTAACCTGGGACTTCATGTAGTCTAGTGGTAGGCAAAAAATCCAAATCGCACTCTGGTTGAGGGTTTGATTCCCATAGCGTTTTCTGACGCGATGAGTTGTCACACGGTCTATGTGTTGTCCTTTTTCAAAAACTATATTTTATAACATTACCAAATGGAGATAAATTCCTAAAAATAACAATAAGATAATTTAACCAAAAATGTTATCTCATACCTTACATTTTCATCCCAAAATATATTAACTTGTAATTTCCTAAAATCCAATGATCATATAAAACCAAATGGTTATTTTATAACTATATTCACAAGAGAAAAAAAATTCTTCCTCAAATATCATCTTCATAAGAAAAACTGCGGGGTTACAAATAAAAGACAAAATTATTCCAAATTAATCTAATCGAAAAGGTGAACTAATACCTTTTTCTCCAACCATTTATTTTTACATAGAATCTTCTTTGACAAAGAAATTATCCTATAGAATATGGCATTCACTTGGGTAATGACCAGGTCCCCTACATTAACGACAAATGACTGTAAATGGATTCTTGGGACAATTTTTATTTTCTTTCATAGTACTATTCATTTTTCCTTGGAAATTCATCACTTTATGAGCATCTTTCCCACACGTAATGTATTTATTTGTTCCATTAAGACACTTTCCTATGTGTATCCTTCCACATTTCCTACATGATGGAAATTGAATATTCTTTTCTCCATGGTCTCCACTACTGGAGCTCTAATCATTATTCACCTTTCTCTTCTTTTTTGAGTCCAATAGATGGTTAATATATATGTTTTTGATCATATTTTTGGAAAACTTATTTGGAAAGAACATGATATCTTTTACGCCTATCAACATTCCATTTTTTTGCTCCATTCCCCTATCGTTCACACCTTTTACATCATTCTTAAAGTTAATATTACTTTCTTGTAATCTAGGCATTGAATAAAATAAGAAATCAATGAGTGAGTAACAATATTCATAAAATCATTTAGTGAATATCGTGGCACTATATTTTCAATTTGAAACTTCATAGGATTAACTAAGGTCATTTATTCTCATTTTATATTAAAATAATTCCAATCGGTTTGTAAATAAAATGTAAAGTATCCTATGCATATCTCTGAGGAGATTCATAACCAAGAGTGCCGCAAGGACCATTGTCATGCCCCAGTTCCCGTTCGAGTCTATATCAAAGTGGTGTTTTTGGGTTTTACCCTTAGGCACATCTGTTCCAGAGCCACCTCTACCTAATCGTATCCATACAGGAATTTACTTCTTAGAAAACTCACAAAATATATGCAATACAAATATTTTAGAAAGTTCTTCTATACTAATCCTCAAAGCCCATCTTATGGTGATTTTCTCTAATCAGAGTTTATATAAATCATGTTTACATGGTTTGTACTAAAATTACTATGATAGAAACTATAACTCCCTGACCCCAGTTACCCAGAGTCATGGCATTATTACATAACATTGGCATGATCACAAAAGATCAAGTCTCAAAAGACCGATTGGTTTAGTATACTTGGAAACACTAGATCCATTCACAATTCTTACATTATATGATAAAGTGAAAAACTACAACAAAATAGTCTCCATATTCCACACTCATATCCCCTCAGACTATTCTTTTACGATAGTCATAAAATAATTCTTCAAATCCTGGGAAAAATAAAACATAGAAAGGGGAGTTAAGATGCTCAGTAGGGATAAAAAATTAGTAAAAAAATTCATAAATAAGTATAAACATTTAAGGCAATATATAACTAAAACAAAATACATTCAAATTTGAAATTCCGCATAATATGAAAAACAAAATATGAAATAATTCCATTTACATATTCACATGGATATTCTACTAGCTTAATAACCACATGAAATTTCAATATCCACTTTCATAATGATGGAATTAATAATTCCATACTATCATAACCCCTTATTCAAGGCCTTATTCCAATACTAGAAATATTATTTTGTCAAGGCCTTGTTCCAAGACACTATTTTTTCTAATTTGACCAACGGATGCATCGAGGATCTATAACGGGCTCCACTAGTCACATACTAAGTCCAATGCATTCCTTATATGAACAGGTTTAAACATAATCTGAGCATTTGTATTAAAACGGGAATAGGAAATGTCAATATTTTAACAAAAAACCAAGAATGGTAAAAAAATATCCCATCCATAGTCAAACATAACTCATTCAATAAAATATAGAAGACTTTATTATAATAGATCAACCTCAATAAAGAATAATGAATTATATTGAAATAGATGAAAATAATCATCAAAACGATTTGAGAAAAATATCCCACATTTTATTGAAAACATTTAAAAGCCTCGCTATTTATCAAGAAGTAATTTAATATAGTTTTTTGAATCAATGTGTCCCATACCACATTGAAACTTTTAAAAGGAATTTTAATTTGAAATCATTAATGTCCATATAAAAATTCATTAAAACCATTTTTAATTCAAGGAGATTAATGAGAAAGATTTAGAATAATAAATCATTAAAACATTTTAAAATGATATTTTAGTTATAGATCCTAAATAAAAGAGTGACACTTGAATAAAAATAATTGAGGTAATAAAAACATTTAAATATCATGAGAATAAAGGGATTCATGATATACTATGTCTAAGTACATTATATGCCCCATATATAAGTGATTTGGTGTATAACATCAAAGAAGTCCCAACGGAAAGTAAATTGAGATAAAATATCTTATAAAGGCTATATCTATAGGATAAGGATAAATCAAATCCATAATTATGGGAGAAAAATATAAATACAATCAATATGATTGGATATTCTGTTTAAATCAATCATAGAAAATTCACACATATTCTTGTCAAAACAACACCAATGAATTAAATATTTAACTCAACAAATGGAGATAGATTTAAAATTACTCTTACCAAGTTCATATTGATGACTTGAGAATTTATCAATGGAATGATAATGTGTAAAACCCCAAGGTTTTGAAAATAAATATAAAATGAAATTTTATAATCTAACTATTAAACACAACTTTGTCTCCTCTTTGTTTTGAATTTCTAAAAATGGTCATCTATAGTTGTGTTCGGTAGGTCATTTGGAGTCTAATAGAATAATCAAGATTTCTGGTTAATTGTAAAATACCCTTATGAATACTAATACGAATAGTAATTTGAATAGTAATATGTCCCCAAAAAAGTAAAAAAATGATATTTTTTTATTTTATTAAACCAATATGATAATGCGATCTTAATTAATTTTTCAATGTCACATAAAACTACCTGCACTTCAAGATTGTTATTTTTTGAATTAACTATGAACTTATTTAAAAATTAAAATAATAATATTTAGAAAATTATTTATGAAAAATGGATTTTTCTTTTGAATTATTCATTTTGAAAAATGGTAGGGGTGAATTTTTGGGATTTTTCTGAAATTATAGAATTTTTATGAATAGTAAAATACGATAAAATACCATATATACAAATTATCAGTTAAATACACTATTCATGACATCAAAAGTGATGCAAGGCCACCTAGTTCGAACTCACATACACTTATTACTATTAGGGGTCAGATGAAACGACACTATTTGGTTATATTGAGAGAAATAATAAAATAATGAATTATATATTCAAAATATACCACTCTCCTACACTATAAACACCCCCCACAAATACCTCTTCTCTTCACTCCTCTAATCCTTGAATCTCCTCAATTTTCTTCCCAATTACCCTTATCTAGTCACTCCCCATGACCAAGAAGCTCTTATTATTTCCAAAACACCAAAATCCTTTCCCTTAATGAGATTCTCAAGGAGGTTATTTCCAGAGGTAAAGCACCCTTCTTTCTCATTTGGTTTTATTTCAGTTTATCTACTTTTGTTATCCTATCCTCACCTCCTCTTCCCAAATGACCATGATAACTCGATTAAAATCTATATACTGGATTTATATCATGTGAATGGGGGAACCATACTAAATATTCTAATTGTCTCAATTTTATTTTTGTAAATGAAATCGATGTCCTTGAGGTTCTGATTTATAACCTTCATGGATAAAGAAGTTATGTTCTTCAATTTTTCATCATCACTTGTAATGAAACCATATGTATGGTTGAAACATAATATAATATATGTATTATATCATAATTAACATTCAGTAGGAAGAATATTTAAATATAATTATGTTATATGACAAAACTAGTTCATAATAATCAAAATACCACTGAATAATCGAAGTGGTTGTCACCTAATGATTCATCCTCATTCCATGTATCCAAATGATAGAAATTTCCAATACCAATTCGGTATGTTAATAAATAATATATAATTCCAATCATGGAGATTTATAACCATTCCACATGATCTTCATTACATAAAAACAAGTGAACTGATTATGGAAATAAAGAAAATGAACACCCTCAAACAACAAAATTCAATATAATAACTTATCAATAACGGTATAAATGAACTAAAAAGAATTATTATAAACTAAATAAATTAATAATAGGTTCTTAAATAAGTAATTAATAAGTATAATTTCATATTCTAGGATAATAAGTTCAAGAGCGGAACACGTTCAGAGTTAAGGTAAGGGTTTTCCACCCAAACTTCCACTTTCATTTGGGATAATTTCATTGTCTAATTACCTAAATGTAATTCTTATATATTATTATTTAATCATCATATGTTCTATGTGAGTATAATATATATGTTTAAAAACCATAATCCTTCCTTATTTTATGGATAGTTACACGTTTTACAAGGAACATTCAAAATTGTTTCAAAAATACAAGCCGGGTTCAAGGGAATTTCTCAAATTCTTATCTATTTTCAATGGAAAACTATAATCTTTTTTTGGAAACCATGATATTTATAAAATAAAAAAATTTATTATGATGATACTATCTTACTTCACTTCTGGTTTTATACACATATTTTTTTTCTAAAAGAACTCTTCTTGTCAAAATAAAAGAGTATTTATCTCCAGAATTGCTGAATGATTTTATAAGAGTATTTTCATCTAATTCAACACACTTGTTGATTCCATGGTATTATTTGGTTTAATCATTTTTGAATTCATCTACCATATTTTATTTAATGTCCTATGACTAAAACTTTTCTAAATGATCTATCCTAATACCATTCCACAAATTATTCCAAATAGTAAGTGTTATATGTTTAATGGTTGGGGAAAGATAGTTAAATTTCATATAATAGTTTCAATATTAATGTATATGTTGTTTATGTTTATCCCCTCTCGTATGAGGAATTAATTGGACTTATAATGTGAAGGTTGGGGCCTTCAATAGCCCCGTGATTCATCTGTAGATCTCATTAGACAAATATATGTGTAATTGGTCAAGGCCTTTCCCAATGTGATATATAGATTTTGAACGAGGCTTTAATCCTTAGACATCTTAGCTGAGGCCTTGAAAATATGTATTAGTATGTCCAGAATATTCACATCCCTCATTATGATTTTAGTATTTTGATGATCATGTGGTTATTTGACTAGTATAATACCAATGATTATGTATTATTAGGGAATTATTTATTCAGCTCATATTTCTACCATAATGTGTTCAAGTTCATTATTAAAGGCATGTGTTTTCAATTATTCGCTAGGTCTGATGGTTATACTATCTTATGATGTATTTCTTACTCTTACTGAACATTTGAGATCACCCTTTCTTATGATTCATTTTTCTTAGGATTTGAAGAAGTAAATTATGAATGACATGCAAGGATAATCTAGGAGACATGATATTTCTAGTGGAATAATATAGTGTTGTTTTCCTTTTCCATGTATAAATTAGAACTTATGTATGTAACATGTTTCAAATAATAGAAAACTACTCAATCCTTCGGGATTCGTAATCCTAGTATGTATGCCAACATAATCAAATAGGGCACCGACTCCAGGCAACTAGGGTCGGGTCCTTACAGTTGGTGTCAGAAAAAGATTAGTAGAACTCTTTGAATCTAGATTTAGAAAACGTAGAATTAAAAAATTGTCCCTAAGTTAGACTTTGGGGAAACTACATACAATAACATCCTGGTATTTTGGTAAGGAATATATTATGTGGATCTTTCATGCAATACATCCCTGTCTGGATACGAGCAAGTAGAGGAAGCTCTAGCACAGATATATCTCGGGGTAAAACCAAAAAACACCGCATTGAGCTAGACTCTAACAGGAATAGTTACACGATAACCGAATGTGATGCACTCTTGGATACGACACTCTCGGGGGATATGATTTGGAGAATTCACATTTTCATTAAAATCTATTTTGAAGGATTGAAATGTAATATATTCTTCAAAGAAACCATTTTTGTGAATATGGTATTAGCCATGCGTAGGATCTCATTTTTTAGGAGTATTTTTTAGTTAAGGTTATACATTATGATTAATAACCTAATCTAGTGTATGACATTACCTAGATATGGCTCCTAGTAGAGGGAATGGAAATCGCACGAATGTGCGTGTTCCTTGTTGGGATTTTCCTCCGACACAAGATAATGATGTTGGCTCTGGTGCTGTGACTGGTGCTAATAAACTCATAACTATACTGAGAAATCTTACTCAGGTTATGAAAAAACCTTAACTGTATGGAGCATCCAGATCCACTACGTGGAGGAGCCATGCTAGATCGTTTTATGCTGCAACAACCTCTTTTATTCAATTGGACTACAAACAATTTTGTAGAAGAGCAGTGGATATGTTCCCTTGAGAATATATTTCTTTCATTGGGATGTAATCAAAGAGAGAAGGTTGTCAAGGTAGTATATCTTCTATTGGGAGATGCGTACTTGTGGTGGTCATTAATCCAAAACAGAAAGGAGGGGGAAGAGATAGAATAGATGGAATGGAGGGATTTTAAGGAAATAATCTTAGAAAAATATATCCCTCATCAGTAGTGAGAATATATAGAGAGACAATTCTTGAATCTGAGGGAAAAGGAAAATGAGAATGTTGCAAGGTACGAAGCTAACATCACAATATTAGAAAGACATGTTGTATACTACATACCAAATCCAAGGATCAAAATTGATCGATTCTTTGATGGCCTAAATCCATTCCTTCAACGAGCACTGGTCTCCCAATGTTTTTCATCATATGAGGATATTGTTTTGACGTGACATCAAGACAAGAAAAAAAATTCTCTAATTCATATGACATCAAGGGAATGAAAGAAAATAATAGGGCTGATGAAGACCCTGGGAATGAAAATATGGGAATGGGGAAGAAGGGAAGAGTCTAATTTCCACCATGTGATAATTGTGGAAGGAAACACCCTTTTCCATGCATAAAAATAAAAGGTGTATGCTAAAAATGCGGTCGGAAAGGCCATCTTAATGGTGATTTCCAAGGGAATAAGGAAGCCAATGATGTTCAATGCTATAATTTTTGGGATATGGGACACTATGAAAATGATTTTCTAAAACATCATGAAAATATGCAACAGGATAGGCCAAGTGATCAGGGACAAGCTTATACAATCACAACTGTATTGGTTGAAGTTCCTAATGACATGGTAGTAGGTAATTTAATTGTTTCCTTAAGAGTATACAATGATTCATTTTATTCTGGATCATCACAGTGTTTCATATCTTCAAAATTTTCTATGAAAATTAGAATTTTCCAATTTGATTTAACAAGGGAGTTGTCAGTAAAAACTCATAAAGGAAGTATCATTACTACAAAGTTCTGTCAATCAGTTTCCCATTAGGTCATATAAATGTTCTTTATCTACTGATCCCATCTTCATACCCATGATTGAATTTGATATAATCATCTGACTGGATTGGTTTTCGAACCATGATGCAAAAATTTATTTTATGAAGAAGGAGGATACGATTTTTGATAAAGATGATAAAGAACACCTTATCTTTAGAGAAGAATTGTTACCACCTAATTCTTATCTAGATCCCCCCAGTAGCTCAACTAAATTCAATTATTGGGGTGTATGAGAATAAAATATCTATGGTTGAGGAAAGGAATGTTCAAATAGAGGATGTAGCTACTGTGAGATAATATGTTTATGTGTTTCTGGTAGATTTACCTAGACATCCTCCAGAATGAGAAATTGATTTTTTCATTGATTTAATTTCTGGTTCAAGGCACATATTGAAGAACCATTATAGAATGGACACTATGGAATTAGTGGAACTAAAGAAGTAACTAGAGGAATAAAGTAATAAGGGATTTATTCAACCTAGTGTTTCTCCATGAGGAACCCCTGTCCTATTTTTCAAGAAGAAAGATGTATCCATGAGGCTTTGCATTGATTACAGTGATGCCTTTTGGATTTTTTAATACACCCTTTATCTTCATGGATAATATGAATAGAGTATTCAAGGAATATATCAATAATTTTGTAGTGGTATTTATTGATGATATCTTGTTAAACTCAAAAAGAAATTAAGTTCATGAAAATCACTTGCGCATTATCCTGAAGACTCTTAGAAGATATGAATTATATAGGATGTTTAATAAGTGTGAATTCTGGATTCATGAGATTTCATTTCTTAGCAATATTGTCTCTAAGGATGGAATAATATTTGATCCTAAAATGACGAAGGCAATCCAAGATTGGGCCACACCAACAAACATAACTGAGGTACGTGGTTTTATTAGCTTAGAAGGTTATTATCAGTGTTTCACGCAGAACTTTTCCCAACTGGTTAACCCACTAACTATACTCACACGTAAAGGAGAAAAAATTTTTTAGACAAAATATTGTGAGGAATGTTTCAAAGAACTCAAGATATGATTATTCAATTATCCTATATTGACTATACCATCGGGGAATGACAAGTTAATTATTTATAGTGATTCTTCAAAGATAGGACTTGGTTGTGTCCTTATGAAAAATTATTTTTTTATTGCTTATGCATCATGACATATAAGAATTCATGAGTAAAATTATCCTACTCGTGATCTTGAGTTAGCTACTATAATATATTCTTTGAAGATATGGAGACATTATCTCTATGGTGAAAAATGTGAGATTTATACTGATCAAAATAGTTTAAAGTATATTTTCTGAAAGAAAGAACTAAATATGAGGCAAAGATAATTACTTGAACTCCTCATAGATTAGGATTGTACGATACACATACACCCGGGGAAGGCAACTATTGTAACGACCCGAAATTTTTTAAATAAATTTTGTTTCCTAATTTTATGTGTTATTGTTATACTCAACAAAAATGTTTCATTTGGTAACATGAGTATAATTAAAATGAGACTGTTGGGTTTTGACTGTTATTTGACCATTGGTCAATATGACCGCTGGAAACTAAACATTTTGACTATTGTCTCTAAATACAAGCAATCTTGGTTAATTAATATAGAAAGAATATTCGATGGCCTCACCCAGTAGTCTTGGACCGATCGAAGCCCATCTAACAGAACTTGGGAAGGAGGTAGCACCATTGGGCTTTGCTCTGGATCAAATCCAAGCTGAACTTCATCATGTGAAGCTGGAACGGAATCGCCTTCGTGAGAAGTTCAAACTGAAAGAAATTACTACTCGGGCAATGTTGACTGAGCCGCCCCAAGATTCTATCACCCTAGCACACCTTACTCTTAGGTCCTATGCTGGTATTATAAGAGGCTATGTAACGAGACCGTAACTACCTTGTGTAATCCTTATTTTAAATAAAAATTGGTATTTCTTCTTATGATGAAGTTTATGAATTTTGAAATGACCGGATAAATATAGTATGCATATTTTTTTATGAATTTTAGAAAACGGATATTTTAAAAATGTTTATGTAAACCTTAAATAATTAAAAATGTGTAATGATTTTCAAAAAATGGTCTTCTACAATTATGTTCAGTACAAAATTTGGAGTCTAATAAGATCAACTTAATTTTTGATGAATAGTAAATTATGAATAGTGATTTTACGCTTAGGATTAGTATGGTGACCAAATGGATTAGTAATCTCACTTAAAGAAAGTTTTAAAATAATCTAGGCACCTTGATTAAGTAATGTGATTCAATAAAATGGTTAAATAACGGTTTCATAAATTATTATTCAAGTATTAGTTTTTTCGGATGAATAGTGTTTTTTAATTAAAAATTTAATTAAAAATAATTAGAAAATTATTTTTATAAAAAGGACTTTATTTTTGAACTCAGAGCATCGATATTATGTTAAGGTAATTTTTGGGGATTTTTCTGAAAAAATTGAATTTTCGATGAATAGTGTTTTTATTTAAAAATTAAATTAAAAATATTTAGAAAATCATTTTTATAAAATGGATTTCATTTTTGAAATAAGAGCATTGATATTTGGTTAACGTGAAATTTTGGGGTTATTCTGAGAAAGTTGAATTTTCAGTGAATAGTAAAAATACAGTTTTAGGGTTTTAGTATGTTTAATGACATCATAACGGTGTCATGATGATGTCATGAGATCTTTTGAGGGTTGGCCGTCCAAGGGTGATGAATTATTGTTTTGGGGGCCCCATGTGGCCTAACTCCATGATAAATGCCAAGGGAGAGCACATGGGTTTGAGAAAAGCACATGTGAGGTGTCCCTTGGCCATTAATGCTTTGTCCCCTCACTTTCCCTATAAATACCCACCCTTTCCTCCTTTAGTATTCCCTCCCAACTCTCCCCCAACGAAGTTCTGGTCTTCTTACCTCCTAAAGAGTCCTTCTAAGGTGCCCCCAAGCCCTCAAGGTCCAATCCTTTGAGTTTCAAGAGTCACGTTTTAAGGTAAGGGATTCGACCTCTCTCTTTCTTTTCAAGTAATCTCTTTTATGTCATTTCTTTTATACTCCATGTTCTTATGTTGGAGGATGTTATTTTATATTCATCTTACTGCCTATTTCATGTTCATATGATGAGAGACGCTCCCTTGCTCTCATCAATTCGTTTTAAGAATGTTTAAGTGGCGTCGTTAGGCTGCCGAATTTTTAAGTGGTTCTTCACCCTTCTCGTTTTGAAGTTCTACTTTCATGTCAATTATTTCAAGTTCCTTTTTGTTATATTGGGGAATGATCTCTATATATATAATACTGGACTCTTATGTTCATATGATTAGAGAACCCATTTGATCTCTTCAATTCAGTATTTTGATGTTTTAAGTGGCGCTGTTAGGCTGCCGAATTTTTAAGTGGTTCTTCACCCTTCTCGTTTTGAAGTTCTACTTTCATGTCAATTATTTCAAGTTCCTTTTTGTTATATTGTGGTATGATATCTATATATATCATACTGTACTCTTATGTTAATATGATTAGAGACCCCATTCGATCTCTTCAATTCAGTATTTTGATGTTTTAAGTGGCGCCGTTAGGCTGCCGAATTTTTAAGTGGTTCTTCACCCTTCTCGTTTTGAAGTTCTACTTTCATGTCAATTCTTTCAAGTTACTTTTTGTTATGTTGGGTAATTATCTCTATATCTATCATACTTATCTCTTATGATCATATGATGAGGGACCCTATTTGATCTTGTCAAATCATTTTCTTTTGAAGTTAAGTGACGCCGTAAGGCTGCCGAATTTTCATAAGAGAAATCAATTTTTTTCCTTCAATGTTGTTCATTTCAAATCGTATGTCCCTAAAATTTCATTACCATGTCTATTTTTCCTTCTTATTCTTTCACCCTACTGTTTTATGGATCATTTATGAGAGGGTGACCCATGTCCCCTCTCATTTAAATGTTTTCTAAAACCCCGAAACTTAGCCGTTATGCTGCAGAATTTTCCCCTCAAAATGCCTCTCTCTTTTCTCAAAAATTATTTTATATTATAAAGTGAATACTAAAAGCTCTAATTTCTACAAGGGTATTCACATATATATCAAAATGTCCCATTTTAAATTTCTGGGATTTACATACATGAGACCCGCTTTCCCTTTCCGTGGGTTTAAAGTGAAGTAAAGATCATGTCTTTAATGCAGTTTTTAAAACATTATGATTATGAAATGAAACCCATTTATTTTATGCTATGTGGGTTATTTATGAAATGTTTGATGATGATATATGTGGCTCACATGATAATAAAGGCAAATTTAAGGGTGCACCCTGATAGCGCTCCAATGCATTGGGTAATGATGTAACCACTAGAGATTACAATTTTCACGATACCTTGGTGAATAACCTTGGTAATTTTCAAATGACACCTTGGGGATGGACCTTGGTGATATGTTCATGATTGTCTATGTTAAATGATGTATCCACATCTTCAAGTTATGAAAAATTTTGTTTTTATTATGAAATTCCTCATGATTTCTTTCTCATGCCTTAAAGTTATTTTCATGTCCTTATTGAAGTATCTCAAGTTCACATGTAAAATGTTCCTCTTGTTTCCCTTACTGGGCCTTCTGCTCACCCTTTCTTTTGATGTATGTCCCCAGGTTATGAGATGCAGTAATGAACCTAGAATGAACTTAAGGAGACGCCTTTCAAGTGTTTAAGAAGATTGTTTTATGTTGTTTTCATGTATTATGTTCCTGGTTTCCAAGACACTAGACCTTAAAGATCCTCAGTTTTGTGTAATGTAATGAAAGTTTATGTTATAAAATGGCGGGATGCTATAGTTGGTATCAAAGGATGGTTTAGTTATTTGTGGAAATTAGTATATGAAAACTCTAGGAGGAACCCTATAGAAAAGTTTAATATAGGAAATCTTCCTGGTATTTTGGTGAGTATTGAGTAAGGGGTTGCCAAGCAAATACATCCCTGTATGGATACGAGCAGGTAGAGGTGGCTCTGGAATAGATGTACATAGGGGTAAAACTCGAAAACACCGCTTTGAGCTAGACTCGAATGGGAACTGGTACACGACAACGGGCCTTGCTGAACTCTTGGTTACGACACTCCCGGGGGATATGCTTTGGTTAATTCATAAGCTTGGTATTAACCATTGTTAAAGGAACAAAGATAAAATAAAATAAAGGTTCACATAAGAATATATGATCATTCATAACCTTTATGGGAACCTAGGAGATCACAAGTTAGGTTATACCTTTCATATACAAGTTATCCTTATATGCTTTCAGTTCCTTTTCATGATTATTAGCTAAGTACTTAAGCCCCTAATTATGCTTTCTCTTCTTAGTTAATGGTGGGAAATGGAAGAACATGTTCCGACAACCAATGTGATAGGAAATGCGACGATTTTCGTATTAATATGACAGGGATGATTAGGGGATTAAAATATGATTATTATTTTGGAAGACGTTCATTATTTTGGGAACCATATTTGATCGAGGTAAATAGATTACTACGGTATTTTCATTGAGGAGTAAGGTTGACTTATATTTTGAAGAATCGATGAATTTAAGGTGAAATTATAGTAATTTAGGTTACTTATGGGAATGAATAACCTATCTTGGGTAAAATATGTTTAGGTTAGCTACTTTTTTTAAGATGTTAGGAGTGGTTGATGTTGTCTGGAGATGAACAATGAAGTTGTTTTGGAAGACTATGTTATCAAATCCTTCTTGTATTTGGGTTTCAATCTTAGTTTGTTTTGTTTTGAGGAATTTTAAGGACCGTTATTTATGGAATGGTCTATGATGAACTTTGGGTAGTACCATGGAACTTTGATGATTTAAAAGTAGTTTCCATTCCAAGGGGATTCTTTCTTTTTGAAGAGTTGTTTTACCTTAACCTTTCTGTTTTTGGGATAATGTTTAAAGATAGAAGAATTAGATAGTTAATCTTTTGTAGATTATGTGATTCTATAGAAGATGATTCTTGTGCTTTTATGAGACCAAGTGTTTTTGAATTCTCATCATTTGGAGAAAAGATTAGTGTTGGTAGGGACTTGTTAAAGGATGAAACTCTACTTGAAGGTATGTATATTTTCTTATGTTTTTGTTCTATGTAGTAAATGAAATCCTCAAAATTATGAAAAGAAACGTAAAACAAAAATTTTGTTGGTTTACGTTTCCTACTAGGTAATCAAAGACTGTTTACACACATCATAAGTTTGGGATTTTCTCATGGTTAACTTTCTCCTAATCATGTTCTCTATCACTATCCCTCAGAACTTGACCCTTTGTTTTTTCCTCCATGTCCATGTTTTCCTACATGGAACCCTAGTGTGGGCTAACTTGGGTGACCTTTGTACTTCCCTTTCTTTATTTTAAAGTAATATTTTTACTGACTCCTTTTCCGATGTGGGACTTTCAATGAAATTTCAAAACCCAATTTTAAAATTCCGAGGATGCAATTTCTTAAGGGGGGAAGATTTTAACGACCCGAAATTTTTTAAATAAATTTTGTTTCCTAATTTTATGTGTTATTGTTATACTCAACAAAAATGTTTCATTTGGTAACATGAGTATAATTAAAATGAGACTGTTGGGTTTTGACTGTTATTTGACCATTGGTCAATATGACCGCTGGAAACTAAACATTTTGACTATTGTCTCTAAATACAAGCAATCTTGGTTAATTAATATAGAAAGAAGATTCGATGGCCTCACCCAGTAGTCTTGGACCGATCGAAGCCCATCTAACAGAACATGGGAAGGAGGTAGCACCATTGGGCTTTGCTCTGGATCAAATCCAAGCCGAACTTCATCATGTGAAGCTGGAACGAAATCGCCTTCGTGAGAAGTTCAAACTGATAGAAATTACTACTCGGGCAATGTTGACTGAGCCGCCCCAAGATTCTATCACCCTAGCACACCTTACTCTTAGGTCCTATGCTGGTATTATAAGAGGCTATGTAACGAGACCGTAACCACCTTGTGTAATCCTTGTTTTAAAAAAAAATTGGGATTTCTTCTTATGATGAAGTTTATGAATTTTGAAATGACCGGATAAATATAGTATGCATATTTTTTATGAATTTTAGAAAAAGGATATTTTAAAAGTGTTTATGTAAACCTTAAATAATTAAAAATGTGTAATGATTTTCAAAAAATGGTCTTCTACAATTATGTTCAGTACAAAATTTGGAGTCTAATAAGATCAACTTAATTTTTGATGAATAGTAAATTATGAATAGTGATTTTACGCTTAGGATTAGTAAGGTGACCAAATGGATTAGTAATCTCACTTAAAGAAAGTTTTAAAATAATCTAGGCACCTTGATTAAGTAATGTGATTCAATAAAATGGTTAAATAACGGTTTCATAAATTATTATTCAAGTATTAGTTTTTTCAGATGAATAGTGTTTTTTAATTAAAAATTTAATTAAAAATAATTATAAAATTATTTTTATAAAAAGGACTTTATTTTTGAACTCAGAGCATCGATATTATGTTAAGGTAATTTTTGGGGTGTTTTCTGAAAAAATTGAATTTTCGATGAATAGTGTTTTTATTTAAAAATTAAATTAAAAATATTTAGAAAATCATTTTTATAAAATGGATTTCATTTTTGAAATAAGAGCATTGATATTTGGTTAAGGTGAAATTTTGGGGTTATTCTGAGAAAGTTGAATTTTCAGTGAATAGTAAAAATACAGTTTTAGGGTTTCAGTATGTTTAATGACATCATAACGATGTCATGATGATGTCATGAGATCTTTTTAGGGTTGGCCGGCCAAGGGTGATGAATTATTGTTTTGGGGGCCCCATGTGGCCTAAATTCATGATAAATGCCAAGGGAGAGCACATGGGTTTGAGAAAAGCACATGTGAGGTGTCCCTTGGCCATTAATGCTTTGTCCCCTCACTTTCCCTATAAATACCCACCCTTTCCTCCTTTAGTTTTCACTCCCAACTCTCCCCCAACGAAGTTCTGGTCTTCTTACCTCCCAAAGAGTCCTTACAAGGTGCCCCCAAGCCCTCAAGGTCCAATCCTTTGAGTTTCAAGAGTCACGTTTTAAGGTAAGGGATCCGACCTCTCTCTTTCTTTTCAAGTAATCTCTTTTATGTCATTTCTTTTATACTCCATGTTCTTATGTTGGAGGATGTTATTTTATATTCATCCTACTGCCTATTTCATGTTCATATGATGAGAGACCCTCTCTTGCTCTCATCAATTCGTTTTAAGAATGTTTAAGTGGCGCCGTTAGGCTGCCGAATTTTTAAGTGGTTCTTCACCCTTCTCATTTTGAAGTTCTACTTTCATGTCAATTATTTCAAGTTCCTTTTTGTTATATTGGGGTATGATCTCTATATATATCATACAGGACTCTTATTTTCATATGATTAGAGAACTCATTTGATCTCTTCAATTCATTATTTTGATGTTTTAAGTGGCGCCGTTAGGCTGCCGAATTTTTAAGTGGTTCTTCACCCTTCTCGTTTTGAAGTTCTACTTTCATGTCAATTATTTCCAGTTCCTTTTTGTTATATTGGGGTATGATCTCTATATATATCATACTTCACTCTTATGTTCATATGATGAGAGACCACATTCGATCTCTTCAATTCAGTATTTTGATGTTTTAAGTGGCGCCGTTAGGCTGCCGAATTTTTAAGTGGTTCTTCACCCTTCTCATTTTGAAGTTCTACTTTCATGTCAATTCTTTCAAGTTACTTTTTGTTATGTTGGGGAATTATCTCTATATCTATCATACTGATCTCTTATGATCATATGATGAGGGACCCTATTTGATCTTGTCAAATCATTTTCTTTTGAAGTTAAGTGACGCCGTAAGGCTGCCGAATTTTCATAAGAGAAATCAATTTTTTTTTCTTTCCATGTTTTCCATTTCAAATGGTATGTCCCTAAAATTTCATTACCATGTCTATTTGTCCTTCTTATTCTTTCACCCTACTGTTTTATGGATCATTTATGAGAGGGTGACCCATGTCCCCTCTCATTTCAATGTTTTCTAAAACCCCGAAACTTAGCCGTTATGCTGCAGAATTTTCCCCTCAAAATGCCTCTCTCTTTTCTCAAAAATTATTTTATGTTATAAAGTGAATACTCAAAGCTCTTATTTCTACAAGGGTATTCACATATATATCAAAATTTCCCATTTTAAATTTCTGGGATTTACATACATGAGACCCGCTTTCCCTTTCCGTGGGTTTAAAGTGACGTAAAGATCATGTCTTTAAAGCAGTTTTTAAAACATTATGATTATGAAATGAAACCCATTTATTTTATGCTATCTGGGTTATTTATGAAATGTTTGATGATGATATATGTGTATCACATGATAATAAAGGAAAATTTAAGGGTGCTCCCTGATAGCGCTCCAATGCATTGGGTAATGATGTAACCACTAGAGATTACAATTTTCACGATACCTTGGTGAATAACCTTGGTAATTTTCAAATGAAACCTTGGGGATGGACCTTGGTGATATTTTCATGATTGTCTATGTTAAATGATATAGAAACATCTTCAAGTTATGAAAAATGTTATTTTTATTATGAAATTCCTCATGATTTCTTTCTCATGCCTTAAAGTTCTTTTCATGTCCTTATTGAAGTATCTCAAGTTCACATGTAAAATGTTCCTCTTGTTTCCCTTACTGGGCCTTCTGCTCACCCTTTCTTTTGATGTATGTCCCCAGGTTATGAGATGCAGTAATGAACCTAGAATGAACTTAAGGAGAATCCTTTCAAGTGTTTAAGAAGATTGTTTTATGTTGTTTTCATGTATTATGTTCCTGGTTTCCAAGACACTAGACCTTAAAGATCCTCAGTTTTGTGTAATGTAATGAAAGTTTATGTTATAAAATGGCGGGATGCTATAACTATGGTGGCAGATATTTTGAGCCAAAAGGATCATCGAGTTTTGAACAAGATGAGAGTTGAAATGGATTCTATTTTCATGGATCTTATAAAGATGTATATGGGAATAACCATGGAAGGTGAAACATCAATGATTTTTCAAATGATTTCCAAACCAACTTTACTAGGAAGGATAAAAAGTTCACAGGCTAATGATGAGGAGTTTCCAATGAAGATTAAAGGAGTACATGATGGGATATTGCATGAATTCATATATGAAGATGTAATTTTAAAATTTTTTAAGAGACATTGTGTTCCCAATATACCTGATCTAAAAAGGGAATTATTGGATTATTCTCATTGTTTTAATTTATCTACACACTATGGCCGCACTAAGATGTATAGATATTTTAAGGTACATTTTTCATGGGAAAACATGAATAGGGAGATTTTTTATTTTGTGTAAAGATGTATGGTTTTTTAAAAAGTGAAATCTGGAACACAACAGCCTGGAGCAGTATTGCAACCACTTCCCATAACATAGTGGAAATGGGATAATATCACGATATTCTTTTTCATGGGACCACCAAAGTCTCCTGTGAGGAATGATAAAATATGGGCCATTGTTGATCATCTTACCAAGTCAGCACATTTTCTTGCTCTAAGAGATGATCTACCACTTCATCTTCTAGAAAGACTATATATTAATGAATTTGTGAGACTTCATGGTGTACCCCTATCGATTGTCTCTGATCGTGATACACATTTTACATCAAGATTCTGTAAAAGTCTTCAGAAGGCCCTAAATTCTGATCTTTGTTTGAGCGCTTCCACCACCCACAAACTAATGGACAATCAGAACGGACTATTCAAACATTAGATGAAATGTTGAGGTCTTGTTTATTCGATTTTCAAGGCATGTGGGATCAGTATTTACCTCTCATAGAATTTTCCTACAAAAATAGCATCCATTCAAGTATACAGATGGCACCATATGAATTATTATATGAGAGGTGATGTCATACACCAACTTTTTTTATGATGTTGGTGATAGAAAGATTGTGGGCCTATAACTTGTTGAATAAACAATGTAAATGGGGAAGATTATCCATAACCATATCAATATAGCTCAATGTAGTAAAATGAGCTATGCTGATAACCGAAGGAAGGATTTGGAGTTCCACGAAGGTGATAATGTTTTCTTAAAGGTATCTCTATTGAAGAGTATTATACATTTTGGTAATACGGGAAAATTAAGTCCCATGTACATCAGACCATTTGAAATTTTGGACCTAATTGGAGTCATAGCTTACCGTTTGGCAATGCTTCAAAGTCTCTCCAAGGTTCACAATCTGTTCCATGTGTCAATGTTAAGAAAGTACATGCCAGACCCAACACATGTACACACTTATGATGAAGAGGAACTTGAGCCTGGCCTATCATACTGTGAAGAGCCTATCAAGATTCTTGATACTAGAGAACAAGTATTGAGATATCAGATGACTCGTCTGGTGAAGGTTTTATAGAGGAACCATAAGATAGATGATGAATCATGGGAGCCTTAGGAGATTATGTTAAAGATATACCCGAATCATTTTAGGTAATATTCTGTGAATTTCGAGGATGTGAGATTTGTAAGTAGGGGAGAATGTAACACCCCAAGGTTTTGAAAATAAATATAGAATGAAATTTTATAGTATAACCATTAATCACAACTTTGTGTCTTCGATGTTTTGAATTTCAAGAAATGGTAATCTAGAGTTGTGTTCAGTAAGCCATTTGGAGTCTGATAGAACAAACATGATTTTTGTTGAATAGTAGAATTCCCTTATGAATAGTAATATGAATAGTAATATGACCCTTGAATAGTAAATAATGATATTATTTTATTTTAATAAGGAAATATGATAATGGGATCTTAATTAATTTTTCAATACTCATAAAACTAACTGCACTTCAAGATTGTTATTTTTCGAATTAACTATGAACATATTTAAAAATTAAATTAATAATATTTAGATAATTATTTTCAAAATTTGGATTTCAGTTTTTAATTCTACACATTGAAAAATTATAGGGGTTTATTTTTGGGATTTTTCTGAGATTCTTGAATGTTTGATAAATAGTAAAATACGATAAAATACCATATATACAAATTATCATTTAAATAAACTATTCATGACATGAAAAGTGATGAAATTCCACTTAGTCTGAACACACATGAACTTATTACTATTAGGGATCACGTGAAATATCACTATTTGGTTGTCTTGAGAGAAATAATAAAATAATGAATTAAATATTCAAAATATACCCCTCTTCTCCGCTATAGAAACCCCCACCCACTACCTTTTCTCTTCCCTCCTCTAAGACATGAAGCTCCTCAATGTTCTTCCCAATTTCCCTTCCCTAGTCACTCCCCACAACTGGGAAGCTATTAGTCTTTCCAAAAGACCAAAATCCATTCCCTTACGATGTTTCTCAAGGAGGTTATTTTCAGTGGTAAAGCATCCCTCTATCTCATTTGGTTTTATTTCAATATATCTACTTTTGTTATCCTCTCCTCACCTCCTCTTCCCAAATGACCATGATAACTACAATAAAATATATATATACTGGATTTATATCATGTGAATGGAGTAACCATCATAAATAATCTTGTTCCCTCCCTTTTATTTTAGTAAATGAAATCGACATCAATGAGGTTTCGATTTAAAACCTTCATGGAAGACAATGTTTTGTTCTTCAATTTCATCTCCATTATTGGTCATGAAACCATATTTATGGTTTTATCATACTATAATATATGTATTATAATATATTTAATATTCAAGAACCATAATATGTACATATAATTAAGTTATACGACAAAACTAATTCATAACAATCCAAATACCACCGAATAATCGAAGTGGTTGTCATTTAATGATTCATCCTAATTCAATGTAACAAAATGATAAAAATTACCACTACCAATTATTTATGTTCATAAATAATATATACTTCAAATCTTTGAGATTTATAACCATTCCACATGAACATCATTATTTAACAACAAGTGAACCGATTATGAAAATAAAGAAAACAAACACCCCAGAACAACGAAATTCAATATAATAACTTAGAAATATGGCTATAAATGATATAAACATAATTATGATAAACTAAATAGATGTCTAATAGGTTCCTAAATAAGTTATTAATAAGTATAATTTCATCTTCCAGGAGACTAAGTTCAAGAGTGGAACACATTTGGAGTTAAGGTAAGGGTTTTCCACCTGAACATCCACATTCATTCGGGATACTTTCATTGTATAATTACCTCAATTTAAATCATATGAATTGTTATGTACTCATCATATGTTCTGTGTGTGTTTAATATATATTCTTAAAAACCATAATCCTTCCTTATTTTATGGATAGTTACACATTTTAAAAGGAACATTCTAAATTGTTTCAAAAATACAAGCCCAATTCAAGGGAATTTCTCAAATTTGTACATATTTTCAAAGGCACTCTATAATCTGTTTTTGAAAACATTATCTTTATAAAATCACTCATTTTATTACCAAGATACTATCTTACATCACTTCGAGTTTTATACAAAATATTTTTTTCCCAAAAAAACTCTTCTTTTCAAAATTAATGAGTATTTACCTCCAAAATTGCTGAATGATTTTATAAGAGTGTGTTTATCTAATTAAACACTCTTGTTGATTCCATGGTATTATTGGTTTTAATCATTTATGAAGTCATCTACCGTATTTTATTTAATGTTTTTTGACTAAATCTATTGTGGATGAGCTATCCTAAAACCATTCAACATATTCTTCTGAATGGTTAGTGCTTTCTGTTTAATGATTGGGGAATGATAATTTTATTTAATATGATAGTTTCAATATGAATGTATATGTTTTTTATGCTTATCCCCGCTCATATGAATAATTAATTGGACTTATTATGTGATGGGTGGGGCACTCTATAGCCAATCTAGGCAGTGGTAGGTATCATCAGTCAAATAGATGTGGATGTGGATGAGGCGTCTCCCAATGTGATATATTGATTTTGGCCGAGGCATTAATCATTAGACGTCTTGTACTAGGGCTTGATAAAATGTTTTAAAATTTTCTGCATATGAACTTCCCTCATTATGATGCTAGTATTTTTATTTTCATGATGTTATTCAACTATTAGAATACCCATGTTTATGATTTATTATGGCATTATTTATTCAACTAATATCTCTACCATATGTGTTCATGTTCATTATTAAAGGCATGTGTTTTCAATTATTCACCATGTCTGATGTTTATGCTATCTTCTAATGTATTTCTTACTCTTAATGGTCATTTGAGCTCACCCTTTCTTATGTTTTATTTTTCTCAGGATATAAAAAATTAAATTATGAATGATATGAAAGAATAATATAGGAGACCTGATTTTACTAGTGAAATAATTTAGTATTGTTTTTTCCTTTACATATCTAAATTAGAACTTGTGTATGTAACTTGTTTCCAATAATACTAAACTACTCAGTCCTTTGGGATTCGTATTCCTTGTATGTATTCCAACATAATCAAACATGGAACTGACTCCGGGCAACTGTATTTGGGTCCTTAGATTATGTGTATCAAAATATTATCCACATAAGGGGGAGTGGAAATTAAGACATAGGCAAATGAATATTTATTCCACACATAATCAGGGAGTAAAATAATCAATGAAGTATGTGTAATGATGAATGAGTTCAAATTAAAATTTCAAATTCCCTTATCGATTTGGAAACATATTAAACATACACCTATGAAAGAAGTATCAAATTATGATGATGTAAATATCGATAAACTAAATTATATTACACAATTAATACAATCATGGGAAATACACACACCACATGCAATAAATAAGTGGTGAACAATATAAATCTCACGAAATTAAAAGTGAGATAAGAAACCCCTTCATACATTTCTTTGGTTGATGGTAAATTAACCTCTTTAATATTAGTGATATAATTGTTATTAAATTATACAAGAATCATATACATTAATATGATATCATATATGACCTTTTAATATTTCATTGTTAAAAATATCTTAGTATTCTAGTCTTTCCGGGTGTTAACAGATTCTTTTTCCGTTATATTCTTTATTATGTGTGTCATATTTGTTATGTAAGGGATATATATGATTCATATCCATTATTAAATAATGTTTTTAAACATTATTTCTAACATATAATGGAAATTATTTTTTAATGGATATGATGCAGAATGAATCTCATCGCGTTCGTGGAGATGGTAATCCGTACGTAGGCATGAGCGACAATATCATTGTTTTGATATTAAAATAATATATAATTGGATTTTATATCATATATACAGAACCATTATCATGTTATTTTTATTATATAAATCAAATACACATCATTATTGTACCCATCCAAATAATAATGTGTTGAAGAAAAGTTACACCACGACATGGAGACGGTAAGCCGTATGTACGCCCATATGGTGACATGAAATTCAAAAGATTGATAAAATAAAGAATTTGGTCATAAAATATTTATAATAATATCAAATTATGTAGAATATACTGGATTTATTATTTTATTATGGAAGCAAAAAATAAAAAGGAAGTGGAAGAAGAAAGGAACTTCAAAGTGGTGATGGAATATTTACCTCTTCTCCGGGTTCTTCCTTTTGATTTAATCAAAAGGGCTCATTATTTTGGTTTTATGACTAAAGTAGGGCCTCTAGAATGAATAGAGGATTGTTGAGAGGGTATTTGGGTAGATTTTATCTGATAAAAATGGCTTTTATGGTGTGAATTATAGAGAAGGGGGAGTACCCCTTTATAAGAGGGGTGAGGGGCACCTTAGGAAAAGCTAGAAATATTATTTTATAATAAAATCATTTTTGGTTTATAATGTTTCAAAAATAGATTATTTAAAGGCTAAGATTGGTATTGGTCAAAAACGAGAAAACCAATATGTTTTTTATAGGTTGGGTACACTATATTAACTTTATCTTTTATATATAACTCTTAGTTAAATAGTTTGTCATTTACCATGTCTCTTTGTATTTTTATATTATATGTTTAATAAACATAATATATAAATATAATATAACCCCAAGTGGTTATTTAAGGATAAAACTATAATTATATAATTCTTTTTTCTGATCCTTATATTTTTAGGAATATAATATCAATAAATAATATAATATTTTTTTTAAAAACTCTATTATGTTAATTTTGACACTATTTAATAATTGATTTTTGTTAAAGTCCTAATAACATTTTTAATTAGAAATAAAATCATTTAATCAATTATAAAATGTCATATTAACCTATAAATTTCGTTTATGTCATCAAGACATTCAAATTATATAAATTTTTACATTTATAATACCATTCATTTGATTCTTTCATTAATAAAGAAAATACTATATCATCATTGTGTCATAAAAAATGTATTTATTAAATATCTAAAAATTATTAAAAAAATTATTGTAGGAAGTACATTTATATTTATAATGAATATTTATAGTCTAAGAGATAACATGTATAACACTGTGTAAAAAATATTTTACTAAAAGATATATGCTTATATCATTTTTCTATTAACATTAACCTAATTAATATAATGTGTCATTATAACATAAAAGTGGCTCCATGGAGTCCCAAAATAGACCCAAATATTCCCATGGTCATATAGTTATCAAAAATAGGGTTATAAACCGTTTTAGTGTAATTTATTGTTATTATAATATTAATTTTTAGCCTTATTTACCTTATTTACCCTTTAACCATGGTAAATAAAATATTTACCAATATAATTATACAAAATGTCTAAAAGTAAAGGTTTTATATTTAAAAAATTTGGACCTCATGATTATAAATATAGAATCCATTTTTCTAAATTAAAAACACAGAAGTGGAAGAAATTAATTTAAAATTAAGTCCCATTGTCCAAAAAAGCATGTTTTTAAGAAATAGTAACTATCAAAAGATTGACACTTGCTTATGTCCATTTTAGATGTGAAATTATGTTGAATGACCAACATATGATTAAATGGTAAAAATATAATCTAATTATAATATAAAACCACTCAATAGTATAATTTATCACTATAAATTATTATTATTAAAAAAGTTGGTTTTTAATTAAATTTTAGTATTTTTCACAATTCATCAAAAATTGAAAGTTTTCAGAAAAATACCAAAAATTAACCCTAAGATAAATTCAATATTCCAAATCCAAAAATGAAGTCCATTTTGGAAGATAAAATTTATAAAATTTCCAAAATTGGGTATTACTATGTATAACGGCTAGTTTGATTGGTTGTAGTGTGTTAGAATCTTGAAGTTGTGTTTAATAAAAACTATTACATTATTCAAAGAAAAATGTATCGTGGAAGCTTGTGGTGTTAAAATGAATGTGGATATTGATATTTCCTGTGATTATTCGACTAGTAGAATATCCATGTGATTAAGTAAATGACATTATTTTATTTTAATTTTTCCAGATTTTTTTAAAGTTCATGTTTAAAAGGCTTTTGTTTTAGTCTTATACATTTCCTTAAATGTTTATGTTTATTTATGAAAACTTTTGCAATATTTTTTTCCTTACTAAGAATCTGGGCCCACCACTTTCTATTTATTATTATTCTCAGGATGCGAAGAAGTATTTTATGACTGGCCTGCATAGATAGTCTGAGGGGATATGAGTGTGGTCTATGGAAACAATGTTGTTGCAGTTTTTTTTTTCAATTTATGATTTAATATAAACCTTATGAATATATATTGTAATTACAAGGCTACTAAACTAATAAATCTTTCGAGACATGGTCTATTGTGATCAAGAAAATGATACGTAATAATGCACCGACTATAGGCTTCTGGGGTTGGGGCGTTACAACTGAGTTGATGGATTTGTATATAAATAATTTATTTACAAAATAACAATTATTTTTTAGGCTTATCTGAGAGACATGTATATCAAATGATTTATTATAAGTGTCATGAATATAAACATAAAAAATCAGGGGACATTGTTCCATATTTCTTATATAAAATTAATTTTAAAACATCCATGTTATACCTCTACCCATTTTATATTTTCATTTCATTAACCAATTGTTAAAATTATATTTTATGTTTCAGGGAGGTGAAATTAAAATTGTATTTATTTTTTTATAAAAAAACGAAATAAAAAAATTCCTGGGAAGAAAAATTACATAAATGTGTAACATGATAATACAAATTGAACACTTTGGAATGAAATATAAAACAAATTTCTATTCCTTGATTCTTATTTTACTGTGTGTTTATGTTCATAATAATATATTTGGGAATGCGTGGTTGTCTATTGTGATTTGTAACAATTTATATTTTCATCTTCGTAGAAAAAACAGAATGTGCATCCCATCGAATGTTGGGTATTAGTTTTAATTCATGTGGTACCATAATAAATTGAATAGGTTTTGTGATAATATTAATTTTTATATTATTATTTAAAAATATCAATCAAAAAATAAATCAAAAAAATCAATTGTGTGAAGAGTAATGTACTAACAGAATATATAGCTTTAGGCACTTTAGGATCATGACCACATAGTTTTCTAGAACATAGTTGGGAATTTTATCTCTATTTGTGGTAATTTGAATTTTCTGGATTGATTAAACTCCAAATGATCCCCAAGTATGTGGGCTTCACATGGTTCATGATGGTCCTTGATCCTGGTGGTAATCGGCAATGTCACATTACATGGGTTGAGTAAAGTGAGTTCAATTTAAATGACCATATAAATTTTTTTTAAAATTACAAAATAAAACAAAAAATTATATAAAATGAAAATTCATATTAATATTAAAATATTATTCCATCTATCCCTTCAAAATATTATCTCTTTAATAACGATGAATCGTCAGGTCTATTGTGATGCACAACACATCATTATGCTTATTTATAATTGTATGAAATGTGACGATGGATTTTTAAAATGGAATGGTCTTGGTATTTTGATAATCCTTAAGAACGAGTTTGTTTAAAAGGTTTTTTTGGGTTTCATAATTGTATGATATGAGTTCTTTGGGTGAGAAATGTGTATTAATATATTTTGGGATAATATAATTCAAATTTCTTTTTTTGAGATATATGTTTCTCGGGACAATCAAAACTCAACATGGGGGTGTGATTATATAGTAAAAGAGGCTAATACGAATTTTTTATATTATAATATTCATTTGATTAATTACTTATAATCCCCAATTTTATTGAATTTTAAAATTTGAATATTTTATCACAATATTATTGTAATTTTTTGTTAAAGTAAACTATTAATTTGTATATACATGAACATCTCCTGAAATAAAAAACAATAATGGTTTTATTTAAATATTTTATATTTACATCTTCCATTATATTACAAAAAATTCATTATTTTTATCCATTGGTAATTAACATTGGAATATGGACAATGTGGGATTTCATGCCAATGTATTCTCGAAAAAGTGATCTGGGGAATATCCCAATAATGATACTATAGCAGCCAAGATCAAGCACCAATAATTCAAGAAATCATACTAATGATAGATAAAATATCATGAAAAATATTTAATCAAATATTATAAATTGATAATTTTAATTTTTAATGGGAGTTCCATGTAGCCCTATTTTTATATTAAATTATAGTCCAGATTCTACGACATAGAAAAATTGACAACCATTTTACACATATCATGAAACAATATCCATTTAGGATGAAACATTTCAGAAAATCATGGTATATCCAAATATTCATATTGGTATTATTTGGACCATCTAAATTCGTCAATCTAGAAGCTCATATCGATGCCTCAGTTTAGTGGAATCAAGTTGGCTCAGATTGTGTGTCAATGGTTGAAAATTCCACTCTCCCTTAACATTCACCCCACATAGGACCATAAAAATTAATTTATATAACATAAAAAATTGTAGGCTATACCCAATGATAAAATAATCCAATTTATAGTAGTGGGGGTGAAGGAGTTGATCACATTTTGGGTGTGGATTAATTTTATTGTTATGTTGTTGCTTTTTGCACTACTAGAAAAGGGGGCATTGAAGACCCCCAGACTCGGGCAACCGCCATTGGCAGTCGCTATATCTAACCAATAGCGTCCGCCAATGGCGGTCACTAACCTACATAAAAAAACCGGGGGGCATCTGTGCCCCCCCCCCCCCCCCGTGCCCCCTCGACCTCGATCCCTCACCGCCCTAACCCCCTCCCTCCCTCCCTACCCTCCCTCGCCGCCCTCCCCTCCCCCGCCGCCCGCCCTCCCCCCCGCCTGGCCTCCCCCGCCGCCCGCCCTCCCCGGCTGCCCGCCCTCCCCCACCGCCCAGCCTCCCCCGCCGCCCGGCCTCCCCCGCCGCCCGCCCTCCCCCACCGCCTGCCCTCCGGCCTCCGGTCGCCGCCCTCTGCCCTCGGGCCTCCGGCCGCCACCCTCGGGCCTCTGGCCTCTTGGCACCCCCCCCCCACCCCGGACGGCACCCGCACCCGGACAGCCCCCCCCCCCCCCGTGCACTCCGGACCGCCCCCCGCACCCCGCACCCCGGACGCCTCCCTGCACCCCGGACAGCCCCCCCCCCCCCCCCCACGCACTCCGGACCGCCCCCCTCACCCCGGACAACACCCCCCCCCCCCCCCGCGCACTCCGGACCGCCCCCCGCACCCCGGATGCCTCCTAGCACCCCGGAAATCCCCCTACACTCGGACACCCCCCTCCGAACCCGGACAGCCGCCCCGCACCCCGTACACCCCACCCCGCACCCCCGACAGCCCCCCCTGCACCCTAGAAACCCCCCCCCCCCCCCCCCGCACCCCGGACACCTCCGCACCTCGAACACCCTTGCCCGCACCCCTGGAAGGCCCCCGATACCCCGGACACCCCTCCCCGCACCTCGGACAGCCCCCCCCCCCCCCACCCCGACCCCGGACACCCCCCCCCCCTCACTGCTCGTCCCCCGTCCCCTCACCGCCTCCTCTCATCCAGCTCCACGCCGCCGCCGCCGCCCGTCCCCTCCCTTGCCGCACCGCCTTTGGCTCCGGCTCCCCTTCGCTGCCTCCTCTCCCTCACAGCACCGCCGTCGGCTCCCCTCCCTTTCAGGTTTGTAGGTCAATCAGGTAACATGAGCTTTCAGTTACATTATTATTTTATCAATGGTTCATAAACAAATGGTTAATATTTATTTTGAATATAGTTGATTTGAAAAATGTAAATGTAATAAGTATTGTGTAAATGTTTGTTATACAGATATTATTATGGATAAGAGTTGGATTGATCTTCCAAATCGAACATCTAGAGAATATTTCAAGGGCATTATGCAGTTTATTGACTTCATGAGAGGATTTGAAAGTGACTATATTAGTTTTCCATGTAGAAAATGTGCTAATAGATATCAATTTACACGAGATACTGTGAGGGAGCACCTTTTCTTTAATGGATTTCTGAAAAATTATAAGAGTTGGACTCGTCATGGAGAAGAATATGTTCGTTGTCAAAATACAGATGCAGTGAATATGGATGTTGATGCAAGGATGACTGATCCAATGCATGAAATGCTTACTGAAATGGTACGTGGGTTTGATCCTGAAGGCATTGACATCCAGAATCTTGAGACCGGTGAGATAAATCATCGCTCTGGTGCAGATCGTGATTCGAGGAGGTTTTATGAAGTACTTGATGATGTGAAAACAGAATTATATCCTGGATGTACTTCTTACAATAAACTTTCGTTTATCGTGGAGTTGTTTCATTTGAAGACTTTGAATAATTGGTCAGACACATCATTCGACATGCTTTTGGTTTTATTGAAAAAAGTTCTTCCTGTCGACACTAAGATTCCTGAGTCATATTACTATGCTCGTAAGTTGACAGAGAACTTAGGTTTTACATATGAGACTATAGATGCATGTGCAAACAACTGTATGTTTTTTAGAAATGAAACTGCTCTTTTGGATATTTGTACGGTTTGTGGCGCTTCCAGGTGGAAAGAGAATAGGGGAAATAAGACTCATCAAAGTCAGATTGCGATACAGAGGAAACCGATTGCTGTAAAGAAAATGCGTTACTTTCCCCTTAAACCGAGGTTGAAAAGATTTTTTATGTCATCTAAAGTTTCTAATTTAATGAGATGGAATGCAGAAAGAGTTCATGAAAGTGACATGTTAACCCACCCGGCAGACTCTCATGCATGGAAGGATTTTGATAAGAGACATCCCGACTTTGCTAAAGATGTTCGTAATGTAAGATTGGGATTGGCAGCAGATGGTTTCAATCCATTCAATTCTATGGTTGGTGCAACTCATAGCACATGGCCCATGGTGTTGGTTCCATATAATCTTCCTTCGTGGCTTTGTATGAAGCAACAATTTATATTACTTTCCACTCTTATTGATGGACCTAAAAGTCCAGGGGATAAGATTGATGTTTACCTTCAGCCATTGATTGATGAGTTGAATGAATTTTGGGGAGATGGTGTGATGACTTATGACTGCGAAATGAATGAAATGTTCAAACTACATGCTGCTTTATTGTGGACAATCAATGACTTCCCAACTTATGCAAATTTATCAGGCTGGAGTACGAAAGGGGAATTTGCTTGCCCTTGTTGCAATAAAAGTAAAAAATTTGTATGGCTTAAACATTCCAAAAAATGGGCATACATGGGTCACAGGCGTTTTCTCCCTCCTCGGCACATGTTCAGAAAGGATAGAGTGACATTTGATGGTTCTAGAGAGTTCAGCCCAACACCAAAGATCATGACAGGAGTCGAAATGTTATCGCAGATTGAGGAAGAAAACATCTGCATGGTATATGAAATTCAGGATTTGGTGGCTCCTCCAGTACGTAATATTCATGCTGCTGGTAGGCAACGCAGTCACAATTGGAAAAAGAAAAGTATTTTTTATAGTCTTCCGTATTGGAAAACTAACATTTTGAGGCATAATTTGGATGTCATGCACATTGAAAAAAATGTTTGTGATAACATATTGTGGACCATTTTAGGTGTCAGTGGAAAGTCAAAGGACCATGTTAATGCACACCATGATTTGGAAGAAATGGGTTTAAGGAAACAGTTGCATTTACAGTTAGCTGAGAGAAACAAGGCATATATGCCTGCTGCACAGTACTCGATGACTACAGAGGAGAAAGAGACATTTCCTTCCCTTTTGAAGATGGTCAAGGTGCCTGATGGTTACTCTTCTAATATTTCAAAGTGCGTGAATCTGACGAGCAAGACATTGCAAGGGTTGAAAAGTCATGACAATCACCTATTACTTCAGCGGTTGATTCCAATCGCAATTTGTGATTGTTTATCCCCCAATGTTGTTCAGCCCTTGATTGAGATGAGCAATTTTTTAGACAGCTTTGTTTAAGAAATCAACAAATGAGTGATTTAAAAAGTTTGTAGGACCGAATTGTACTTACGCTTTGTCACTTTGAGAAACTTCCCCCCCCCCCTCATTTTTCGATGTTATGGTCCACTTGACAGTGCACCTAACTGATGAAGTAATGGCTGCTGGTCCAGTGCAATTCAGGTGGATGTATCCTATTGAACGGTATTTGAGTACATTGAAAAGATTTGTACGCAACAGAGCTCGTCCAGGGGCATCAATAGCCAATGGTTATTTGATGGATGAGTGTACTACCTTTTGTGCATAAAATCTTACGGATGTTGAAACAAAAGTAGATAAGCCCTCTCAGATTCATGATGGCCCAGTTGGAGAAGGAACCACATTTGATATGGACAACATCGAGTGGATACAAGCACATCGATATATCTTGTTCAATACTCCATCAGTTGCACCATTAATGCAGTAAGTATCTTATCAATGTGCTTGTATAACTTTAACATGTTTTATTTGCATAAGTTGATCTTTTAAACATCGCGTAATCATTTGCAGGAAACACATTAATGAGATAAAAGAAGAGATGCATCGTGCAACTGAGTTGCAAATTCAACAATCTCATTATGCGGCATTTCATGATTGGTTCAAGGATTATGTATGTATAAATTTATTTTCATTCTGAGTGAAGTATTAAACTAATTCTTTCTGCATATATCATTATTGATTTTTATAAATTATGTAGGTTCGTAAGCTGAGGGAGTTAGGGGACCCCACGCTACCTGAAGTATTTATCCAACTGGATGAGGGTCCATCTATAACGGATCGTCGTTATAAAGCTATTGATTCTAATGGTTTTCGATTTCGCATTAAAGATGTTGAAGACAAACGAGCAACACAAAACAGTGGCATCGGTTTTCCCTTTGTCGATTCTGGTTATTACTATGGTCAATTTATAGACATCATTGAAGTTGTATACACACACGGTTTGAAGTACATATTGTTAAAGTGTAATTGGGTTGATCCAGTGCGTGGATGTAAAGTCGATCAATATCAGTTTTCATTGGTGAATTTTAACTATATGTTATACAAAAATAATGAACGAGTTGAGAATGAACCTTTCATTTTGACATCACAAGCAGAACAAGTATTCTTCATTACTTTTCCTTCGGATCCAAGTTGGCAAGTTGTTGTCAAAATGTCTCGGCGAGGAGTGTTTTTATTTGAAGAAGATGAACACGAGAATGTTCTGTTTGTTTACCAACAACTTGATCAACATACCGTAGTTCAACGTGAAGAAGATATTTATTGGGTCAAAGCGGCTGTTGAAGGAGAAACGGTCGATTTGTATGCTTAATGAAAGGTATAATTGTTTTCCCGCTATTCAGTAGAGTTTCCTAGGATATCATAAATTATCTAATCATTTTATAAATCCTTATAAGTTTTAATCCTCACTTTTGTAAGTTAATTCAGTCATAAATATTTAGGTTGATTAACTTTCTGATTTTTTAACATGCATTCACAACTAATTATTCAATCCATTTTTTGTTTGATTAACAGTTGTACAAGTTTGATTTATTATGAACAATCCAATTTATCTTTTAAACACTTTGGACTCATTACTGATATTTTCTATGACTGCAGACATGTCAGGGGAAGAGGCAGAAGATCCACATCATCCATCTGAGGCATCTACGTCTCAGGGTCGAGGTATTTTTGAATGTCATTGTCTATATTTTTTATGTAATTGACATATATATATATATATAACAATTGTCAATTTATATATAAAATTGTTTTCAACAGGATCAGACTCGGATTCTTCTTCCTCTCGTAGGAGAGGCCCTGGTCGTGGCATATTATCATGGAATTCTGACACGACGATAGATGTTTCATTTGATGAGGTATTTCATCCCGTGGGACCGAATGCCCCGACATTTATTCGTCATCTGGGTCATATAATACGTGACCCACATCAATTTCCATTGACCACGCGTGATTGGGCTTCTATACCTCAGGACACATTAGATCGTCTATGGAGGGAGGTTCAGGTAAGAAAATAATTTTACTTTAATTTCTATTTATAAAGAATACTAATATGTTTGATTATTTTCTTTATAGCAAAATTTGAATGTATTCCCTAAAGAGTTTCGGCCCGTGTGTATGAGCAAATGCCGTAAGATGTGGAAAGATTATAAAGGCAAAGTGAAGAGGGACCACTGGGTACCAAATGTGGGTGCCCTTGAAATTTTGGAAAAAGTACCGAGAGGTGTCCTCTCGGCTCAGTGGCGTGACTTGGTTGCATATTGGTCTACTGAGGGTGTTGCGGTTTGTATGTTAATTATTTTTCTGTATATATATTTTCAAGAATATATGATTTGTTTGAAATTTGAATAAATTGAATGTAGGAGGTGTCAACACGCCATTCGGAGAATCGAGCGTTGCAGGGACCAGCTCACAGGCTCGGGACTCGTCACGTGTCTCAGATCCGACATGAGGTACATATTATTCATTTTTTAATTCATTAATTAATATGGTTTTGTGTTTATATTCTTTTAATATACAGTTACGAGGGCAAGGTGCAGCAACTGATAAAATGTCGGTGTGGATAAGGACTCGTGACCGCAATGATCCATAGGTTGCAGCATTGATAGTAAGTGTCTGTACTTGCCAATAATTACATAAATCTATATATTAACATATATATATTTATATATATTTAAATATTTCACAGGCTCAATTTGAAGCTGAGTTAGAAAATCTGCCAGAGGACTAGCGACAGCTTCCCATGCGACGGGATGAGATATTTCATCGCATTATTGGTCGGGACGGGCATGGCTATAGTTTGACCTATGGAGCAGGGATTCCTCGTTCTGTAGTGTCACGCGCTGCGGTTGTCGGTCCTGCTGTTTCTCATATGACACAGCAGATGTCATATTTTGAGGCACGGATGCGCGCTTCCGAGGAGACAAATGCGCAATTGACAGCTGAGGTTAGAGCACTGCGGAAATATGTGCGTCGAGCTGATGGTACAGGGGATCATACGATGCAGGTATATACTGTATTTATTTATTTAATATAATTATTTTTGTTATTAAAATATTTATAATGTTTATTTGTTGTAGGCACCTGGCCCACCAGAAGGTGGTAGCAGTGATGACAACGCGTGACGCACCATATATTCACGAGATATGTTTTTTGTTTTTACTGGTAGGGTTGACATTGATGTACTGTATTTATTCATTTATGTAATGCATTATTACCATCCATGGTGGTCTTTTAAATATTTTATACACATATTGACTTTTTGATCAGATAATCTTGAATGACTCTACATTTGAAAAAGTCGAACTAATTCCAACAGATCAAAAAATCTGATATTATAGATTATGTATTATCCAATATATTTTTTATAAATTTCTGTATGGTATCGATAAAAGAAATATGTATTAATTAGATGTTATCACTTTTATTTTTAACTTTTGTAATCAATGGGTTGGCCTTTGCACCACCGGAGAGCCCCCCGCACCCCCGTACAGCCCCCCGCACCCCCTGTCACGATCCGCCCTCGGGGTCCGTGCCGTGACTACCCCAAGCCCGCCTTCCATAGGCCAGGGGCTGGCGACTAGCACCAAGGCGTAAATCCCGGTAAAAAGGGAAGGCATTGCCTTTGAAAAGTAAACACACACCACAGAGTAAACAAGCGGAAAGTAAACTCTAAACAAGCAGAGTACGACTGAAAGTGCGGAAAAGTAAATGGGCCAGAATACAAACCCAAACTGAAAGTAAAGTACAACTCGAAAAGGGAAAAACAACAACTGAAAAGTAAAAGCCGCTACTCCGAGCTGTCCACTGGAAATCCCACCTGAAGGGTGGACACAGAAAGCTCCTCTGCTCCACGGGTCCCGCCGTCCGCTCCGAGCACGTCCCGCCCAGTGGTCCACCTCCGGGTACCATCCCGCTCTGCAAGCCTCAGCTAAGGTCAACGTTGTCTGCCGTCTGCAACCAACACAACGTAGTGCGGGCGAAGCCCGTGCAGGGGTGAGTATAAGCTACTCAGTAGGGACCCCGAGACCCCTGAAGGTCTCTCAAATCCACAAAGGATAAACCACGAAGAAAAGTACAATCACGAAGTAACAACCGACACTGCTTAGGTATATGCCCATACATATACCTAAGTCATCAAATTCCGTTCGGCTCCAACACCGAGCCCAAGAACAACCCAATCCACAAAGAAGAGTAAACAAGATTATGAAATCAACGGATAACCATTACCCAGGTATATGCCCATACATATACCTAAGTTATCAAGCGACCCATCTCAATCATGAGGAATCACAAAGATCATTGACTCAGCTCAAACCAGGATTTTCATTATCGAGACCGTAACTACTGATGAGCTCCGTCTCTAGAGTGTACAGTGGTCCTGTCATGACTCCGAGGTACTGCTCACTAACCTAAGACTGCTGAAGTACTCCTCCTGTCGAGTACCGCGGGTCTGCTGCCAACTACCGGGCGCTCAGTCCGCTGAGGGTCTGCTGCCAAATACCGGGCGCTCACCTAGATAGCCTACTGAGGTACTCCTCCTGTCGAGTACCGCGGGTTTGCCGCCAACTACCAGGCGCTCCGTCCGCCGTGGGTCTGCTGCCAACTACTGGGCGCTCCGTCCACTGGGCTAGTCGACTCACTCCAAGTCGAGTCGGTCAAGCAGTCGTCAGGTCTCAGTCATCTACACGGTCTCCGTACTCCGCACGCACGTCTCCACCGTCGCGGGTCTGTCGCTACAACCAAGCGCACTCACTCCGTAGAGTATCGCGGGTCCGTCGCTACAACCAAGCGCTCCACCGCCAAGGGTCTGCAGCTGCATCCAAGCGCACCACCACTGTCAAGTACTACGGGTCCGCCGCTACACCCAAGCGCTCCACCGCCCTAGGTAAACAGAAGATTCAGCTCACACAGGTTCGGTAGCACTGTTCCACGTAGGATCTCTGAGTGTTGTAGTCGTCGTCGTCGAATCCACACAGGATCTCTGTACTGTCGTCGTCGCAGTCACAGTAGCAGTCGTAGCAGTAGAACAGTCGCAGCCAGCACTAGGGTTCCCGCACACAGCTAGCTCGTTCGGAGGGTCCGCTCCACGAGCCGGGAGGCTGATACATCAACTGTCACAAAGACCAGAGTTGATGTATCCAAAAGTTCCGTATCGTCAACAGGAACTCAACGCAACAGACGGCGCGTCGATCGGACGCCCGGTCTGAGAGTTATTGGCATTTTCGTCTCCGGGGCCCGGTTGGTTTTTAAGGCAAAACCAACCCGACCGTACTCCACCTGCGTCCAAACCTCGGGCGGAGTATGCCAAAAGATCCGTCTCACTAAGAGGAACACTACGCGACTGACGGCACGTCAATCGGACGTCCGTAGCTCAAGATATGAGCGTTTCCGCTCCGAAGGCCCGGTTGGTTTCGTGAACGAACCAACCCGGCCGAACTCAAAGTAAACCGAAACCTTGAGTGCGATATACCGAAACGACCGCCTCGATCCAAGGATCGCGTTGCCGCAGACGGTTCGTCATTCGGAGGTCTGAGGCTCAAGTTATGAGCCAAAAACCGAAACTGGTCCGAAACGGGGGGGTCCGGGTCCGGGCCGACCCGGCCCGACCCCCCCCCCCCCCCGGGGGCGGCGCGGCGGCGCGGCGGCGGCGGCGCGGCGGCGCGGCGGCGGCGGGCCGCGGTGGCGGCGGCGGCGGCGGGCCGCGGTGGCGGCGGCGGCGGGCCGCGGTGGCGGCGGCGGCGGCGGGCCGCGGTGGCGGCGGCGGCGGGCCGCGGTGGCGGCGGCGGGCCGCGGCGCACGCGGGTGGCACGCGGGGGGCTTGATTGCCCCCGCTGCTTTGTCAAGGCGGCACGGCTTTGAGCCGTGCCTTTGCAAAAAAAACGGCCCCTGCAAGTGGGGGCCGGCTGGACAAACCGGGGGGCTGTTGCCCCCCCCTCCTTTAATGAACTGCCCCCCTCATTAAGAGGGGGGTTTGTTGAACCGGCCGGGGGATTTATTTCCCCGGTTTTTATGATATCCGGCCGGCCCGCTGGCCGGCCGGTTTTTACCAACGGGACCGGAAATTCCGGTCCCGCCCTCGACTTCCGACGCCGGCGGCCCGGCCGCCGGTCTTTACTTCCGCCGCGGCCCGGAACCGGCCGCGGTCTCCTCGTCCCGCCGCGGCCCGGAACCGGCTGCGGTCTTCTCGTCCCGCCGCGGCCCGGAACCGGCCGCGGCGTTCGTCATCCGGCGCGGTGCGACGGCACCGCGTCCCTTCGCCGTGCTTTGATATTATTCAACGCGGCGCGACGGCGTCGTGTTCTTGTTGTTTCTTCAAAGGTGCGTGCGACGGCATCGCATAAGATTTTCGCACGTTCATCCGCGTGGTGCGACGGCACCACGCCACTTGCTTTCCTCCGCAAAATAATTAAACAAGAACGATGGAGGGGGGGTTCGGCCGTGTTCGTGCGGTCCGGCCCCCCCTCACGTTAAAATTAAAGATGCAACTAAAAATAAATCAAGTCACACGTTAGTCTTGATATAATCACGATCAAGAATAAAGTAAGAAAACCAAAAGGAAACGACAACCCCTACCTCGGGTTTAAGATTCGAAGAATCGACTACGTCCCGCGGAAGACGGCGTCGCGGAGGTCGGGCATCGCGGTCGTCGTTCGTCAATTCCGTTGACGAAGTGTGATGCCCGAAGAGACACGTCGTTGGCGGATCTTCGATTGCCGACGAAGAAGGTTCGGGGAGGAAGAAGAGGTCCGAAGATACCGGGTCGCCGAGTTGATGATCCTTGACGAAGAGTTGTCGTTCTTCGTTGAGGATGAAGACGTTCTTCGCCGGAGAAGATGAAGAGGAGCTCTCAAAAAGCTCTCAAGGGAAACAAACCAACAACCCATAAACAAATAAGATTACATCTTATTTTATTAACACAAAACTCAAAAGAATTTCAAAAGTTTGAAATTCAAAAGAGTTTAACTCCCCAAAATTAATTAAGGGTAACCTAAGCCATTAAAAGAGGCGTTAAAGGAGTTGGGAGGATTTGAAAAGAAAAAGGGGGGGGTTCGTGTGGGCCCCACCACACTTAATCCTCCCAAGGGAGGTTAAGTGGGTGTGGGTCCCACTCCCAACCTCCTTTGGTAGGTTTTTAAATAAGTTAAAATAAAATTTGTCTTACACAAATTTTATTTAACTTAACTGAAAAACCCCAAAACGTAACTTTCAACCCGCAACAAACGCAACTCCCGATAAGGTCTCATTAAGCGAATATCGGCGCTGCGAGTTCATCGGTGCCCTCGGATTTCAATTCCGAGCACCAGATCAAAAGTTAGGAATTCCCGCTCGTTCGTTTACTGAACGTACCCGAGCCAAACTTCTGAAATTAATTCCGGGCGCTCCGGGCCTCGGAATCAGGTGCCGTCTGAAACCGCGCTCTTGTAAAATTCTAAAGAAAATTAAGAAAAAATTTTCCTTTAATTTTACGGGTCTTTACATTACTCCCACCTCAGGGCTTTACGTCCCCGTAAAGATACAACAAAAACTAGGGAAACAAATGAGGGTACTGAGCACGCATCTGAGCCTCCCGCTCCCATGTGCTCTCCTGGAGATTCTCGTGTTGCCATCTGATGTGCACGAGAGGAATCGATCGCCCACGCAGGACCCGCTCCTGTCGATCCTCTATCTCCACCGGGACCTCCGTAGAAGTCGCCCCATCGTCAACGTCAAGCTCCTCAGCTGGAATACGTGGAAGACGTCGTGCACCCGGTGCAACTGAGGTGGTAGAGCCAGGCGATAAGCCACCTCGCCAACCTTGCTGAGGACCTGGAAGGGTCTGATGAAGCGCGGAGATATCTTGCCGCCTCGGCCAAATCTCCGAATACCACGTCGAGGTGAGACCCGCAAGAAGACGTGGTCGCCAACCTCGAACTCCAGTGGCCTCCGCCTCCTGTCAGCATATGACTTCTGCCGGCTCTGAGCTATCCTCATCCGCTCCTGGATGACCTGGACCTTCTCTGGTTCCACAAGAGCTGCAAGATTTCTTCTTTGCCGATAAGAGAAATCTGGTCTCATCCCCTGGATGAACCACATTCTTTTCCTAAAACAGTCAATCCTAACATGGATGATTCTAATCCATACCAAGGATGACGTCGTAAGGCCTCGACGCTACTACTAAGAGATTCAACCGTTACTCTCGCCTCCAAGGGTTGAGTCACACTGTCGGCATCAGTGTGTGGTAACTGGGTCTCCTCCAGTAGATGTCTCACAAGTGAGGGTCAAGTCAACAGCCAAAACTGGAACCTCTTAGTAACATCACGAAAGAGGACAGGAACGAAAATATCACAAAGGTATGCGTCTTTTATTATTGCAGCTCATAATACAAGACGCTACACAAAAGCAACAAGGAACCAGAAGTACAAAGGTTGTTATCCACTAGTTCTGCTCCTGTCCATCGGCTCCTAGAGCTCCATGATCGAAGGCCTCGGCTGCCTGAAGCTGAGCTCTCCCCTGCGGTCGGGGTGGACCTCCTGGTGGTGGTGGTGGAAGAGCCTCAAAGCGTCGCCCACCACCTGCTGCTCGTCCAGCTCCTCTGCCTCGTCCGCCTCCTCCCTGCGGACCGCCACGGTCGAAACTCTGCCTCTGCCTGGGAGGTTCTTCACTTAACTGCTGATCATCAGCATGGCGGGTCGGACAGTCACGAGCCATGTGACCAATCCCGCCACAGGAGTAACACTGCCCACTCTCGGCACGCCTGGCTCTGACTCCACCCCGGCTTCCCCGTACAACTGAGCCTGAGTCGTGCAGTCGTCCACCGGTAGGTCTGGTCTGCCTGGAACCCTGAGTCATCTGTCGGCTACCTGCTGCAGATGACTCTGCCACGTGCCGCCCCGCGGTGAGTTGCTGTGTTGGTGTAGACTCAGCAAGGAAACTCTCGATCAGAAGTGCCCGCTCCAGTACTCCTGTCTGAGTCGGTATGCTGAGGGAGATCAGTGATGCCCTGATCTCGTGTCTCAAACCCTGCTCGAAGGTCCGGGCCCGGAAGAAGGGGTCCCGTACCATGTCTGTCGAGTACCGAGAAAGGTCGGTGAACCTCGCCGCGTACTGAGCGACCGTCATGCTGCCCTGCCGCAGCTGTAGAAGCTCCTGAATACGCACCGCACGAAGGGTGGCTGGGACGAACTCCGAGCGGAAGATGCTCTCGAAGTCCGTCCAGAGAAGAGATGCCTCATCGTGCACCTGGAGCATCAGGCTCCACCATCGTCCTGCTGCTGCGTGTAATAGGCTCGCAGCGAGGATCACCATGAGGTCTGCTGGTGTCCTCACTAGCCTAAACACTCGTACTACTGCCTCCAGCCAGTCCTCTGCTGCCTGGGGATCCGTCTCCCCGCGAAACCTGGGCGGTCGCTGGCGCTGAAACTCATGCAGTGCGCTGAGGCGACGTGCATCGTCAGCGGCTGCTGCTGGAAGCATCGGGGGCTCTGCGGGTAAAGCTACCGCCGGTGCCACTACTGGAAAAGGGCCCTGCACCGAGGCCTCGTCGCTCGGTGGGCTGTCGTCTCGCTCGACTCTCGAAACCCTAGCTGGCTGCCGTCGTGGGGCCATCCTGAAAAGGAAACAGGTGCGCCACGGTTAGAACAGTATACCTGGTGAGCTGATATAAGTAATCACAAAGAAAACTTTGAAACACACACGCAATCAATGTTTTCGTGCATTAAGTCGGAAATCAGAAGTCAGGGTCCTGGTGTACGGATACGTCGGCCGCCGCACCAACACTGGACTCCCTGGACTGATAACCACACTCAATACGCTAAACATTATTGCTTCACATAGAAAAGATCAGAGTTCGCGGTAGAACCGAACTCCTCTGATACCAATTTTTCACGACCCGCCCTCGGGGTCCGTGCCGTGACTACCCCAAGCCCGCCTTCCATAGGCCAGGGGCTGGCGACTAGCACCAAGGCGTAAATCCCGGTAAAAAGGGAAGGCATTGCCTTTGAAAAGTAAACACACACCACAGAGTAAACAAGCGGAAAGTAAACACTAAACAAGCAGAGTACGACTGAAAGTGCGGAAAAGTAAATGGGCCAGAATACAAACCCAAACTGAAAGTAAAGTACAACTCGAAAAGGGAAAAACAGCAACTGAAAAGTAAAAGCCGCTACTCCGAGCTGTCCACTGGAAATCCCACCTGAAGGGTGGACACAGAAAGCTCCTCTGCTCCACGGGTCCCGCCGTCCGCTCCGAGCACGTCCCGCCCAGTGGTCCACCTCCGGGTACCGTCCCGCTCTGCAAGCCTCAGCTAAGGTCAACGTTGTCCGCCGTCTGCAACCAACACAACGTAGTGCGGGCGAAGCCCGTGCAGGGGTGAGTATAAGATACTCAGTAGGGACCCCGAGACCCCTGAAGGTCTCTCAAATCCACAAAGGATAAACCACGAAGAAAAGTACAATCACGAAGTAACAACCGACACTGCTTAGGTATATGCCCATACATATACCTAAGTCATCAAATTCCGTTCGGCTCCAACACCGAGCCCAAGAACAACCCAATCCACAAAGAAGAGTAAACAAGATTATGAAATCAACGGATAACCATTACCCAGGTATATGCCCATACATATACCTAAGTTATCAAGCGACCCATCTCAATCATGAGGAATCACAAAGATCATTGACTCAGCTCAAACCAGGATTTTCATTATCGAGACCGTAACTACTGATGAGCTCCGTCTCTAGAGTGTACAGTGGTCCTGTCACGACTCCGAGGTACTGCTCACTAACCTAAGACTGCTGAAGTACTCCTCCTGTCGAGTACCGCGGGTCTGCTGCCAACTACCGGGCGCTCCGTCCGCTGAGGGTCTGCTGCCAAATACCGGGCGCTCACCCAGATAGCCTACTGAGGTACTCCTCCTGTCGAGTACCGCGGGTTTGCCGCCAACTACCAGGCGCTCCGTCCGCCGTGGGTCTGCTGCCAACTACTGGGCGCTCCGTCCACTGGGCTAGTCGACTCACTCCAAGTCGAGTCGGTCAAGCAGTCGTCAGGTCTCAGTCATCTACACGGTCTCCGTACTCCGCACGCACGTCTCCACCGTCGCGGGTCTGTCGCTACAACCAAGCGCACTCAGTCCGTAGAGTATCGCGGGTCCGTCGCTACAACCAAGCGCTCCACCGCCAAGGGTCTGCAGCTGCATCCAAGCGCACCACCACTGTCAAGTACTACGGGTCCGCCGCTACACCCAAGCGCTCCACCGCCCTAGGTAAACAGAAGATTCAGCTCACACAGGTTCGGTAGCACTGTTCCACGTAGGATCTCTGAGTGCTGTAGTCGTCGTCGTCGAATCCACACAGGATCTCTGTACTGTCGTCGTCGCAGTCACAGTAGCAGTCGTAGCAGTAGAACAGTCGCAGCCAGCACTAGGGTTCCCGCACACAGCTAGCTCGTTCGGAGGGTCCGCTCCACGAGCCGAGAGGCTGATACATCAACTGTCACAAAGACCAGAGTTGATGTATCCAAAAGTTCCGTATCGTCAACAGGAACTCAACGCAACAGACGGCGCGTCGATCGGACGCCCGGTCTGAGAGTTATTGGCATTTTCGTCTCCGGGGCCCGGTTGGTTTTTAAGGCAAAACCAACCCGACCGTACTCCACCTGCGTCCAAACCTCGGGCGGAGTATGCCAAAAGATCCGTCTCACTAAGAGGAACACTACGCGACTGACGGCACGTCAATCGGACGTCCGTAGCTCAAGATATGAGTGTTTCCGCTCCGAAGGCCCGGTTGGTTTCGTGAACGAACCAACCCGGCCGAACTCAAAGTAAACCGAAACCTTGAGTGCGATATACCGAAACGACCGTCTCGATCCAAGGATCGCGTTGCCGCAGACGGTTCGTCATTCGGAGGTCCGAGGCTCAAGTTATGAGCCAAAAACCGAAACTGGTCCGAAACGGGGGGGTCCGGGTCCGGGCCGACCCGGCCCGACCCCCCCCCCCCCCCCCCCCCCCCCCGGGGGCGGCGCGGCGGCGGCGCGGCGGCGGCGGCGGGCCGCGGTGGCGGCGGCGGCGGGCCGCGGCGGCGGCGGCGGCGGGCCGCGGTGGCGGCGGCGGCGGGCCGCGGTGGCGGCGGCGGCGGGCCGCGGTGGCGGCGGCGGGCCGCGGCGCACGCGGGTGGCACGCGGGGGGCTTGATTGCCCCCGCTGCTTTGTCAAGGCGGCACGGCTTTGAGCCGTGCCTTTGCAAAAAAAAACGGCCCCCGCAAGTGGGGGCCGGCTGGACAAACCGGGGGGCTGTTGCCCCCCCTCCTTTAATGAACCGCCCCCCTCATTAAGAGGGGGGTTTGTTGAACCGGCCGGGGGATTTATTCCCCCGGTTTTTATGATATCCGGCCGGCCCGCTGGCCGGCCGGTTTTTACCAACGGGACCGGAAATTCCGGTCCCGCCCTCGACTTCCGACGCCGGCGGCCCGGCCGCCGGTCTTTACTTCCGCCGCGGCCCGGAACCGGCCGCGGTCTCCTCGTCCCGCCGCGGCCCGGAACCGGCTGCGGTCTTCTCGTCCCGCCGCGGCCCGGAACCGGCCGCGGCGTTCGTCATCCGGCGCGGTGCGACGGCACCGCGTCCCTTCGCCGTGATTTGATATTATTCAACGCGGCGCGACGGCGTCGTGTTCTTGTTGTTTCTTCAAAGGTGCGTGCGACGACATCGCATAAGATTTTCGCACGTTCATCCGCGTGGTGCGACGGCACCACGCCACTTGCTTTCCTCCGCAAAATAATTAAACAAGAACGATGGAGGGGGGGTTCGGCCGTGTTCGTGCGGTCCGCCCCCCCCCCCCCTCACGTTAAAATTAAAGACGCAACTAAAAATAAATCAAGTCACACGTTAGTCTTGATATAATCACGATCAAGAATAAAGTAAGAAAACCAAAAGGAAACGGCAACCCCTACCTCGGGTTTAAGATTCGAAGAATCGACTACGTCCCGCAGAAGACGGCGTCGTGGAGGTCGGGCGTCGCGGTCGTCGTTCGTCAATTCCGTTGACGAAGTGTGATGCCCGAAGAGACACGTCGTTGGCGGATCTTCGATTGCCGACGAAGAAGGTTCGGGGAGGAAGAAGAGGTCCGAAGATACCGGGTCGCCGAGTCGATGATCCTTGACGAAGAGTTGTCGTTCTTCGTTGAGGATGAAGACGTTCTTCGCCGGAGAAGATGAAGAGGAGCTCTCAAAAAGCTCTCAAGGGAAACAAACCAACAACCCATAAACAAATAAGATTACATCTTATTTTATTAACACAAAACTCAAAAGAATTTCAAAAGATTGAAATTCAAAAGAGTTTAACTCCCCAAAATTAATTAAGGGTAACCTAAGCCATTAAAAGAGTCGTTAAAGGAGTTGGGAGGATTTGAAAAGAAAAAGGGGGGTTCGTGTGGGCCCCACCACACTTAATCCTCCCAAGGGAGGTTAAGTGGGTGTGGGTCCCACTCCCAACCTCCTTTGGTAGGTTTTTAAATAAGTTAAAATAAAATTTGTCTTACACAAATTTTATTTAACTTAACTGAAAAACCCCAAAACCTAACTTTCAACCCGCAACAAACGCAACTCCCGATAAGGTCTCATTAAGCGAATATCGGCGCTGCGAGTTCATCGGTGCCCTCAGATTTCAATTCCGAGCACCGGATCAAAAGTTAGGAATTCCCGCTCGTTCGTTTACTGAACGTACCCGAGCCAAACTTCGGAAATTAATTCCGGGCGCTCCGGGCCTCGGAATCAGGTGCCGTCTGAAACCGCGCTCTTGTAAAATTCTAATGAAAATTAAGAAAAAATTTTCCTTGAATTTTACGGGTCTTTACACCCCCGTACAACCCCCCGCACCCCAGTACAGCCCCCCGCACCCCCGTACAGCCCCCCCCCCCCCGCACCCCCGTACAGCCCCCGCACCACCGTACAGCCCCCCGCACCCCGTACAGCCCCCCCCCCCCCCCCGCACCCCCGTACAACCCCCTACACCCCCGTACAGCCCCCCGCACCCCCGTACAGCCCCCCCCCCCCCCCCCGCATCCCCGTACAGCCCCCCGCACCCCCGTACCCCCCCCCCCTGCACCCCCGTACAGCCCCCCGCACCCCCGTACAACCCCCCGCACCCCCGTACTGCCCCCCGCACCCCCGTACTACCCCCCCGCCACCCCCGTACAGCCCCCCGCACCCCCGTACAGCACCCCGCACCCCCGTACAGCCCCCCCCCCCCCCCCCCGCACCCCCGTACAACCCCTCGCACCCTCGTACTGCCCCCCGCTACCCCCGTACATCCCCCGCACCCCCGTAGAGCCCCCCGACACCACCGTACAGCCCCCCCCCCCCCCTCCGCACCCCCGTAAAGCCCCCCCCCCCACCCCCGTACAGCCCCCCGCACCACCCCCGTACAGCCCCCCCCCCCCCCCCCCCCCGCACCCCCGTACAGCCCCGCCGCACCCCCGTACACCCCCCGTGCAGGAGAGGGCCGCACGTCCATCGGACGTGCGGTGCGCGCAGCACGTTCGATTGTGTCCTTTTAAGCAGCGCATCGCGTGCTGAAATGGCGTGTTGGGGGGTCAAAACCACCCGAACGACCTCGGAATGCCACGAAACCGTACGAAAATATCCGGGACGTGAATTGTGAAATGGTCGGTCAGACAGAACCTCATTCGGAGGTGCCGTGTGACCGCGGCGGCCGGAAACGCGTTTCTGGTGCCATAAAACACCAAAACGGCGGGCGGCGGTCCAATTCGGAGAAGACGTGCTCCGAACGACCTGAAACCGCACGAGAACGATAGAAATATTATTCCTGAGATGCAGAATGAGGCCGCACGTCCACCGGACGTGCGGTGCGCACCGGCACGTCCGATTGTGTCCTTTTCACCAGCGCTGCGCGCGCTGAAATGGCACGTTGGGGGGTCAAAACCACCCGAACGACCTCTGAATGTCACAAAACCGTATGACAACATCCGGGGCATGAATTGTGAAATGGTCGGCCAGAAGGCACCTCATTTAAAGGTGCCGTTTGACCGTGGCGGCCGGAAACGCGTTTTCGGCGCCATTAAACACCAAAACGGCGTGCGACGGTCCAATTCGGAGCAAACGTGCTTCGAACGACCTGAAACCGCACGGGAATGATAGAAATATTATTACTGAGATGCAGGAGGAGGCCCACACATCCATCGGACGTGCGGTGTGCGCCGCACGTCCGATTCTGTCCTTTTCAGCAGCGCGACGCGCGCTGAAATGGCGCGTTGGTGGGTCAAAACCACCCGAACGACCTCCGAATTCCACGAAACCGTACGAAAATATCCGCAGTGTGAATTGTGAAATGGTCAGCCAGACAGCACCTCATTCGGAGGTGCCGTGTGACCGCGGCGGCCGGAAACGCGTTTTCGGCGCCACAAAACACGAAAACGGCGTGCGGCGGTCCAATTCGGAGAATACGTGCTCCGAACGACCTGAAACCGCACGAGAATGATAGAAATATTATTCCTGAGATGCAGAAGGAGGCCTCACATCCATCGGACGTGCGGTGCGCGCGGCACGTCCGATTGTGTCCTTTTCAGCAGCGTGGCGCGCGCTGAAATGGCACATTGGGGGGTCAAAACAACCCGAACGACCTCCGAATGCCACGAAACCGTACAACAACATCCGGGGCATTAATTGTGAAATGGTTGGCAAGATGGAACCTCATTCGGAGGTGTCGTGTGACCGCGGTGGCCGGAAACGCGTTTCGGGCGCCATTAAACACCAAAACGGCGTGCGGCGGTCCCATTCGGAGCAAACGTGCTCCGAAAGACCTGAAACCACACGGTAACGATAGAAATATTATTCCTGAGATGAAGGAGGAGGCAGCACGTCCATCGGACGTGCGGTGCGCGCGGCACGTCCGATTGTGTCGTTTTCAGTAGTGCGGCGCGCGCTGAAATGGCGCGTTGGGGGGTCAAAACCACCCGAATGGCCTCCGAATGCCACGAAACCGTACAAAAACATCCGGGCGTGAATTGTGAAATGGTCGGCCAGACGGCACCTCATTCGGAGGTGCCGTTTGACCGCGGAGGCCGGAAAAGTGTTTCCGGCGCCATTAAACACCAAAACGGCGTGCGACGGTCCAATTCGGAGCAAACGTGCTCCGAACAACCTGAAAGCGCACGAGAATGATAGAAATATTATTCCTGAGATGCAGGAGGAGGTCGCACATCCATCGGACGTGCGGTGCGCGCGGCACGTCCGATTGTGTCCTTTTAAGCAGCGCGGCGCGCGCTGAAATGGCGCGTTGGGGGGTCAAAACCACCCGAACGACCTCCGAATGCCACGAAACCGTACGAAAATATCCGGGGCGTGAATTTTGAAATGTTCGGCCAGATGGAACCTCATTCGGAGGTGCCTTTTGACCGCGGCGGCCGGAAACGCGTTTCCAGCGCCCTAAAACACCAAAACGGCGTACGGTGGTCCTATTCGGAGAAAACGTGCTCCAAATGACCTGAAACCACAAGGGAATGATAGAAATATTATTCTTGAGATGCAGGAGCAGGCCGCACGTCCATCGGACATGCGGTGCGCGCGGCACGTCCGATTGTGTCCTTTTCAGCAGCGCGGCGCTCGCTGAAATGGCGCGTTGGGGGGGTCAAAACCACCTGAACGACCTCCGAATGCCAAGAAACCGTACGAAAATATCCGTGGCGTGAATTGTGAAATGTTTGGCTAGACGGAACCTCATTCGGAGGTGCCGTTTGACCGCGGCGGCCAGAAACGCGTTTCCGGCGCCATAAAACACCAAAACGGTGTGCGGCGGTTCCATTCGGAGCAAACGTGCTCCGAAAGACCTGAAACCGTACGAGAACGATAGAAATATTATTCCTGAGATGCAGGAGGAGGCAGCACGTCTAGCGGACGTGCGGTGCGCGGGGCACGCCCAATTGTGTCCTTTTTAGCAGCGCGACGCGCGCTGAAATGGCGCTTTGGGGGGGTCAAAACCACCCAAACGACATCTGAATGCCACGAAACCGTACGAAAACATCCGGATCATTAATTGTGAAATGGTCGGCTAGACGGAACCTCATTCGGAGGTGCCTTTTGACCGCGGCGGCCGGAAACGAGTTTTCGGCGCCCTAAAACACCAAAACGGCGTGCGGCGGTCCAATTCGGAGCAAACGTGCTCCGAACGACCTGAAACCGCATGGGAACGATAGAAATATTATTCATGAGATGCAGGAGGAGGCCTCACATCCATCGGACGTGCGGTGCGCGTGGCACGTCGGATTGTGTCCTTTTCAGCAGCGCGGCGCGCGCTGAAATGGCGCGTTGGGGGGTCAAACCCACCCGAACGACGTCTGAATGCCACGAAACTGTACGACAACATCCGGGGCGTGAATTGTGAAATGGCCGGCCAGAAGACACCTCATTCGGAGGTGTCGTGTGACCGCGGCAGCCGGAAACGTGTTTCGGGCGCCATTAAACACCAAAACGGCGTGCAGCGGTCCCATTCGGAGCAAATGTGCTCCGAAAGACCTGAAATGAGATTATTTCTTGAATCGAAGATTTTAAATTATTATAGCACAATGATTTGATATTATATATATATTAAAACATTTAAAATATATTATATATATATTTATTTAAAATATTGTATTTAATAGTATATATATGAATATTTATATATATATATATATTTATATATATATTTATATATTTATATATTCAATTCAATAAAAAAAGTTTTAAATTTTTTTTAGACTAGCGACCGCCATAGGAGGTCTCTATAGGCTGCCCGTAGAGGGGCTTCAGCGACCGCCAAGCGGTCGCTGCAGGGCGATCTGCCGGCCTTCTATAGCGACCGCCCTTGGCGGTCGCTGAAAGCCTCTAGCGACGAGGCAATAGCGACCGCCAATGGCGGTCGCTGAGTGGCCTCTAAAGGCCGAATTTTCAGTAGTGTTGTCTTTATCTACATTTCTTCCTCATGTAAGTTGTTCAATAGACCATAATTTCTTAATAAAAATATCTTATTTTCATCTTATTATGTTCATCATCATATCACATTGATACCATTTCCTATAGGTGTGAATTTATTAATACCATGCATTGTGAAATTATTCACACAACGATGGAGTGATTTTTTTATTTTATTGTTTTACACTTCATCAATCTCTCCCCCACAAGTCTACTTCCTGATTACATTGATTGAATAGTATGAGTGGAGGGGTAACCCTTTTATGAGATAATCCAAGGTAGTAGAAATTCTCTTGATTGGATTTTATTTATCGTTGAAATAATGTTTAATCACTTATTTTAATTGATATTTTTATTTGTTATTTTTAAAACTCTTATGACCTTGTTAAATTTTATGGTCACACAATTCAAGTGGTAATATGAAACTTTAACATGGAATACTCATAAATAAGATCCTATATATAAGAACTCAGATCTTCTTTCCAGGTATGTTTCTATTTTTTCGGTGTTTTTGAGAAAATTTGAGTTTCTAGATATTTTTGAATTACATGCGATGTACTTTATGAGAACATGTGGTGTACTGGGTTACCATGGGTAGCCATGTGTTGGATGTGTAGTTTCATTGCACACGACCATGTACGATAACCTGGAGGATGCCCATAGAAGACTGTTTGGAAACTTGGAGTACACACAGTGTAATTTAAAAATATAGGCAGTGTATTTTTTTTATTGATTAAACGCACGGGGTCAGGTCTGACAGACAGAACTGTCTCCTTCTTAACTGATTTCATCTGAGAGCGCCGAGCAGCCACAGATCATTAGTGAGACCCCGGACGAGCATCCGTCCTTCCGAATCAAACCACTAATGGTTGCGTTGGAATCAAATTAGTGAGTTCACTCTTCTCCTCAAGCACTATCCCTTGATTTCTCCTCTTTCGTGACTTATCATGGGTTGAAAATTTTACACGTTATTGTAGATCAAAGGAATTAAATGGCCATCCAAGCATTGTGGTTCCGATATATGGATCTCCCAACCCCGAGTTAGGTGTTTTGTTCTTTCTATTAAACGTCGTTGATTTTTATGTGCAAATTTTTCCAATACCCATGAACCGGGTATTGGGTTAACCATTTTAGCGCTATTGTTTGTCTTATATGATTGAATGAATGAGAATAAAATATTTTATTGTGAATAGGGTGAATTGATATGCTTTGGATTTGTTTCCCATGCATGTTTTTTCATGTTTTGACCTTTGGGTGTTGTTTTCCTGTTAGGCTACTATTTATTTTCACATGCCATGTATGGTAGGATGGTGTGACTATTGTTCAGACAAGTTGTTATTCTTTAGGATTCTATTTAATTAGTTATTGAGGTTTACCTAGGATGATACACGATGATATACTTGTTGGTTTACACAAGGCCATGAGAACCTCGTATAGTAGACCATAGGAAGAATGGACGAAAGGGCTTATCGAGAGTGTATTTTAAAATATTACATTTTGAGACCACATGGGGAATTGATGTTGAGTGATTCCTCAGAGAGTATGTAGTTCTTAGTCAAAGGTCACAAAGGGAATGTGACGTATGTGCTTCTGTATAGTGCCTTTAGTACCAATACGAGACTATAGGGGGAATTGACGATGAGTAATTCCTCAGAGAGTCTATTATTTATCTGAACTATCGGTGTGAGACTGTGTATGCTTCAAAGAGGGTTTATTGTTCATTTTAGGTAGGACAAGAGGAGTTAGACTACGTGTGATTCCTAGATGGTTACCTGTTGTGTTTAACTTCTTGTTTAGTTGTTTCTTGATATTGAGACCATTGATTTTTTAATGGTCAGTACCTTCCTGTTTATTGTTTCCTATATTTTTACCTGCCATATATTCACTAACTGTTAGGCACTGATCTCAGGGTGGTTGCCTACTTGTATTTAGTCTCACTCTCTGTTTGGGCCATGCTTTTGGGACCAAACATATTATATTTTTGATGGTATAGGTAAGGGAAATCTCCCATCTACATCAGGTATTTGACTTGTTATGGAGCTGGAGAGCATGGGACCAAGCTATGGCTTGTGATGCGGAGGAGTATACCTAAATTATTTTTCACTTTTGATTATCACTGTTGTATTGCAGGATTGTGACTCATTCGCTACATTCCTAGACATATGTATTACGCATCACATTATATGTGTTCTCAATTTTGTTATATTAGTCTTTCGCAGTTTATTTTTGTATGATATTATTAATGCATCGACTCTTGTGTATATTTTTTTACATCCACTGTGTACTCTGCCAATGAGGGAATAGTTTCCCTACTATCATAGCCAAGGACCTCACTGCTATTTGGCAGCCTCTTGTGTTTAGGTAAATGCCCTTGAGTCAATGTGACCAACCTGGTATGGGGCGCCTCTAGGTGGCTTCCGGAACAGAAATGTTACAAAGTGGTATAATAGGTGTTCTTTTCTATTGATTTACTGTTTAGAACCTTTAGCTAGGGATAGGAAAAAATAGTTACTTGGTAAAACGTTGTTCCCACGAGTAGCTAACCCGTGTTCATTGAAAATTCAATCTACCTCATTTATTGTAATTTCCTCTACTTTTTCAATTATTATAGTTGATTGGATTTCACCTTGAGTGATTCACAGTGATTTTTGCAATTTTTGTGGATATTATTATGGTCCTTTTTCTATTGCAACCTGATGAGATGAGGGTATTCCATCTCAGGCTTCATATAGGCACTTTCAGAAATCACATGTCATGCATCTTTAAAAAACCATCATGGATTCATTAGTGATTGATAGTTGTTGCGAAATAGGTTGTGTGATATATACATGTTTTTGTGATAGTTGACTTGATAAAATACATATTGTTTGATAGGATGTTGTTTTGTGTTATGTTTTGTATTATTAGATGCCAATATTTGGTTCTTGATGTGTTATGGGCCCACATGGACCGGAATTTGGTGCATCATTGCCGTGTTTAATTTGTTATAGCATGTAGAATATTCCAATATTTGTTTTTCATGGAGTATGGTCCCTCAAGGATCAAAATTTGGCACCTTTATTTTTTATTTCAGTGTTTTTATAGGCACTAGAATAGTTTATGATGCTTACTATTCGGAAAAACCCAGAATACACACCATTTAGTTTTGACTACATGCCATGTGTTATTATGTTCAGGAAGAAACTACTTTTCTTATCTACAAATCGTGTACATTATGTATACGCCGTGTAATCTCTAACCATGTCATAATATGTGTGGGTAGAGACAAGGGATAGTGATTTTTTGCACAGACACGCCATGTACCATTTTTACACACCGTGTGGTGTTAACCCAGTGTCTCCCAATGTAACTAACAACATAGATTGATATGTGTGAAGATATACACACCATTTCAACCTTGAACACATCATGTATTATAACCTAGGTACTCGTCCGTGTCCTAACAACACAGCTCAGTGTTATCCATTCACATATATGCCAATTCTGTCAAGAACATGCCGTGTAGTTTGTTCTGTGTGTCTGGTCGTGTCACTAACAACAAGGGCCAGGTGAAGCTTGTCCAGTACACATCGTGTCTAACATGAACATGTAGTGTAGTATTTTCATAGGAGAGTCGTGTGGCATAACTGTGTGGAAGGACCTAGGCAGTGGAAAAGGATTAAATTACATGTCGTGTGTTTGGAGAACACATCGTGTGTTTGGAGTGATTTAAGACCAATTAGTGCAGGAGTACACACCCATGTGAATGACTTCAGGAAACACACCATGTAGGAATTTTACATGACGTTTAGTCATGTTTTGTAAAACTTGAATGATTTCTTCCTCCTTTTCTATTCTTAAAATCATTGTTTTTAGTCCGTGATAATCTTGATCTATGGTGTCTGCTTGACCTTGCAGAGTCATGCAACCGAGACATCCTCCAATTGTATGCCAGTAGCCAGGTGTTGCTCAAACAACGAACATGGCTGATCAAGGACCACCTGCAGATCCTCCAATTATTCCCTCCTTGGCACAAGCCGTTGTACCTTACATGGGTGCTGATGCAGAGCTCAGAGAGGGATTTCAGAGTACGATGCAGTCCTTTCAGGAAGCACCGCCTCCTGCAAAATCGATGGCTAATTTGACACGGATCTTCCAGCAGGATAATCCTCCCACTTTCTCAGGGGAAGGAAGACCTCAGGCTATAGATTCATGGCTAGAAGCTATGCTAATGATCATTGAGAATCTGGAGATGCCACTATATAGGAGGGTCAATCTCACTACCTATATACTTAGAGACTCCTCTAAGAGTGTGTGGGATGTGATCCTGTATGTGGGACACCGGCAGGTTATGGCGTGGGATGAGTTCCAGTGCATCTTCATTGATTACTTCTATCCAGATATCGTGGGGAAAATTGTGCCCAAGGATTTATGAGTCTAGAGTAGGGTACTATATATGTTATGGAGTATTCCTCTCACTTTACCGTGCTACAGTGCATCATGCCTATTCTAGGGGTTGATCATTTGTTCATGGAAATAATGTTCAAGGATGTTCTAAGGCACGACATCTGACAATAGGTGAAAATATTCTGGTTGAATTCAATCACTTCCATCGTCATCCAGGCACAGATAACGAAGCACAATATGAGATATTACGGGGTTCTGAGGCATGGTAGCTCGACATCTAGAGTTTTCATCCCTCCTACTGATTGTTGGTAGCACTGCAGGGAGTCATTGTGTGGTGATCCAAGAAGGAGCAAGGCTCCTTTAGGTAATCATGTTGTATTATAAAAGTGTGTAAGGGTAGGGAATATGAGGCCACAATACTAGAGAGACCCAGTGGAGTGTTGATAATGGGGTATGATGGGTCATCTTCAACACTTCTGTCAGATCTTCTCACTAATTTCTGGTGACATGAGTTCTTCAATGACTCCACCTTTGGGAGCATCACCACCATTTTCTCACAATTTAGGGAACCGTAGTTCTTTAAGTCATTTAGTCCAAGGTGAAGGTCATGGTCACGGTATCCAATTGCTTAGTTTTCAACAACATTAAGGTAGATCAGCTAAGAGTAGTTAGGCATGGTCATATGGCCACTGTACAAGCCATAATTTTTGCACGAGAGAAGACCTAGTAGGAGAAGGATCCCAGACCTTCTACCATTCCAGGTACGATGTTAGTATCATTAGTTTTAGCTTCTTCTATTTTTGATATAGGGGATTCCCATAGCTTTATATTTATTGTTGTCATGGAGAGCATTGAGCTCTGTATCTTTTCTTCCGCTGATATCTTGATGTTAGAAACTCCATTGGGGACTAGAACAGCTACTGTATGTCATTTCATAGAGTTCCCTCTACAGGTTGGTGGGTGTAAATTTTTATGGGACCTATATGTCTTAGAGATTTTAGGTTGTAATGTCATTCTCAGAATGGACTGACTAGTTCCCTTCCAGGAAATCGTATACTTTTATCATTACAGGGTGAGTTTCATATCACCAGAGGGTCAATCCTTTCTTAATAGGAAAAAATGTGTTGTCCAAGTGAGCAGAGCGGGTCCTGGGCATCATGAATTGGGAGGAGTTACAACCCATATTGATAGACATTTCTTGAATGACCTGGATACTTCACTTTTAGTCTTTCCTTCAGTGGTGGATCTTTTCAGAGATGTCTCACTAGAAGACTTTTCAGGTTTGCCTTCAGAGCGTGAGGGATACTTCATGATAGATCTTGTACTAAGAGTGGAACTGGGGTCCAATCCTCCTTATAGTATGGCTACACCAGAGTTTTAGGTGCTCAAGATGTAGTTGGAGGGGTTTCAAGAAAAGGGTTTCATCCAACCAATTACTTCTCCTCGGGGTACACCGGTCCTGTTTGCGAAGAAGGAATACGATACCCATAGGCTTTGTGTGGAGTATCTGAAGTTGAACTAGTTGATGGTCATGAACTGATATCCCTTTTCCAGGATTGATGATCTCTTTGATCAGCTTTGAGGAGCCTGGGAGTTCTCCAATATTAACCTGAGATCCGGTTACAATTAGTTTTCAGTTAGATCATCAGATATACCTCTTACAACCTTCCGGATAAAGTATGGTCTATACAAGTACATGGTTATGTCGTTAGGTCTCATTAATGCACCTAAATTATTCATGGCACTGATGAACCGAGTGTTCGTTCGATATTTGGATTCCATTGTGGTTGTCTTTATGGACTATATCTTCATGTACTATCACACTCAACACGACCATGCATCCCATATTGAGATTGTTCTGAGTTCACGGAGGTAGAATCAGTAATATGATAATCCGTCAAAATTTCACTATTGGATGGATTAGATTCACTTCATGAGCTATGTTATCTCAGAGATAGGAGTGTCAGTAGAGCCTGAGAAATTGAATGTAGTAGTTTCTTAGGAGCATCTGAAGAACGTATTTGAGGTGCAGATCTTTCTAGGGTTGGCTGGATAATAAAAACGTCTTATACAATACTTTTCACGTTTATAAAATCTCCTGTTGAGTTTGACATAGATGAGTATGGAGTTCATATGGTCATATTCCTGTGAATCAGCCTTTTTAGTGCTGAAACGGAGGTTGTTTTCATCACCAAAACTAGTATTTCCAGAGCTGGGCAAGTGCTATAATATTTATTTTGATGCTTCAGGTATCATGCTGAGAGATGTGCTTATTCTAGGAGATGGAGTCATTGTGTACGAGTCTTGATAGTTTAGACTACACGAGAGTAATAACCCGACGCATGATCTAGAGTTGGAAGCTATTTTTTATTCCATACTCTATTGGAAAAATTACATTCTAGGAGAGCATTTATTGGTTTTCAAAAACCACAAGAGCATCATGTACATCTTCACTCAGCATGATCTGAATTTGAGACAATACATTTGAGTTGAATACCTATAGTCCAACAACATTGATCTTTCCTATACGCTTGAGAAAGGAAATGCAGTTGCTGATGTGTTGAGTAGGATGACTCAGATACAGGCAGTTTAGGAGGGAAGCAGTGACTGGATTCTAATGGATCTGTTCTTTATGATGCATTTGGAGGTTCATGAAAATCAAGGGAAGATAGTTCATTCTTCTATAGTTGTTACCTCTACTCATCTGGATCCAGTTCGAATGAGGCATCTATCAAATTATGAAGGTCGAGTACTTATGGAAAGCGTGTAAGGAGAGGACCCTATTCATGGATGAACCATAGGCAAGGATGGGATCTTGCATTTCCAACGATGTGTATGGTGCCAGTAGATATACGCATGGATGTGATGTGAGATTTTCATTCCTTATTTTGGGTAGTTCATCTTGGCGTCACCAAGATGTACCATGATCTACACCATCAGTATTGGTGGCCAGGTATAAAGAAAGACATTACTGGTTTTTTCATGAGGTGTTCCACTTGTCAACAGGTGAAGGGGGCATCAGCGACAAGCTGGGATTTCAAAACAGTTACCCATTCCCGATTGTAAGTGGAATGATGTTGTGATGGATTTCGTGAATGGTTTACCAAGGTCACCTCGAGGTAATGATACAGTTTGATTTTTCATTGAAAGTCTCACGAAGGTTGCTCGCATCATTCCGATCAAAAAATCCTTCAGTTTTGATGAGATGGGATGGTTGTAAATCCATGAGAATGTACATCTACATGGAGTTCCATGCTTCATTGTTTCAGATAGGGATGCACATTATACTTCTCGGGGCTGGAAGGGGCTTCAGAAAGATTTAGGCATACAAGTACTATTAAGTACAACTTACCACCCGCAGATAAATGGCCAGTCCGAGAATATATTTCAAGTTCTTGTAGACATTCTCTGATCTTGTATTCTGAATTTTGGAGGTTCTTGGTATAAGAAAATACCTCATGTAGTGTTTTTGTAAAACAATAGTTTTCAAGAAACTATAAAGATGGATCCTTTTGAGGCTTCGTATGGTAGACCATGCCGATCACACTTATTTTGGCTGGAGTAAGGAGAAGAAAACTTTATGGAAACTCATATTGATCATGAGACCACAGAGAAGATATAATTGATTTGGAAGAGGATAGATATTGAACAATATCGATAGAAGTCTTATGCTGATCAGCATAGATGACCTCTATAGTTCGAGATCAGGGATCAGGTTTTCGTGCATGTCATGTTGAGGTTAGGATACAAGAATATTAAGAGACCGGGTAATCTCACACCGAGGTACCTAGGGACATTTGAGGTGTTGGAGTTAGTTGGTCCAGATGCCTATCGGTTGCAGTTACCTCCAAGGTACTCAGGTATGAACAAAATTTTCCACATTTCTCAACTTCATCATTACTTTTCAGACACATATAATTTTTTCCAATAAGAGGAGGTAGAGTTGGAAGTGGGCACATCTTTCGAGGATAATCCTATATGTATTTTTGATCAAAGTGCGGATGTTCTCTATGGATGGTATGTTCCTCTAGTACGGGTGTTATGGCCGCACTAGCGAGTACAGGACAAGACCTGGGAGAGGGTGGCTGATGTACGATCATAGTGTCCAGAGGTGTTTGGGGTTTCTTCTTATATCCCTTCTTGCAAGGGAAATTTTGGGACAAATTTCTTAAAGGGGGGATGTTTATAAGAACCCGAATCTTCTTTCCAGGAATGTTTTTCATTTTCATGATGTTTTTTAGAAAATATGTGATTATGGAAATTCTTAAAGTACATGTCATGTATTTTATTAGTACATGTCGTGTACTTGGTTACCGCGGGTAGCCATGTGGTGGCCGTGTAGGGGCCGTGCACATGGCTATGTGTGATGACATGGAGGCCACCTAAAGCGGAGTATGGAAATGGTGATTACATATTGTGTACTTCAAAAGTACACAGCATATATTTTGTTTTTCCATTAAACTCATAGGGGTCATGTCTGACACACATAACCATCTCCTTCTCATCAAAGTTCATCCGAGAGTGCCGAGAAGCTAAAAATCTTTTTCGAGCCCCGGTACAAGCATTCCTCCTCCGAATCAAACACCGATGATTTCTTTGGAATCACATCAGTGAGTTCTCGCTTCTCATCAAGAACCATCCCATGATTTTTCCACATTCGTGAGTTATCGTGGGTTGAAAATTTTCTTATATCCATGGCGTTCTAAGGTGACTCAAGACTCGTGGTTCAAGTATCTTGATCTCCCAACCCTGAGGTAGGTGGTTTTTTCCTTTGAATTAAAACTATTTAAATTATATGTGCATATTTTCACAACAACAATGAAAGATGTATTTTTTGTTTACCGTTTTTATCTTATTGATTTTCTGATATACTTTTATACATGAGTAAAGGATATTTGATGGTGAATAGAGTGAATTTTTTTCATTGTATGTGTTTCCCTTGAAGTTTTTGTTGTTCTGACCTTTGGGTCTTGTTTTCCTGTTAGGGTGCTGTTTATTTTCCCATGCCTAGTATTGTAGGATGATGTGACCATTGTTCAGATATACTGATATGCTGAAGAACGCAATCCAGGTAGTTCTTCAGGTTTACCTTGGTCGATATGTGACGCTATACATGCTGGTATAAACAGGGCCCTGAGAACCTATTATAGTAGGCCATAGGGAGAATGGACGTAAGGGCTTTTCTAGAGTGTCTTTTAAAATATTATGATGCGAAACCACATAGGGAATTTACATTGAGTTTTTCCTATGAGAGTCTTTAGTTCCTCATCATGGGCCACAGAGGGTTTGTGACGAAGGTGATTCTCTTGAGTGCCTTTAGTAAAGATACAAGACTACATGGGAGAATTGACGGTAAGTGCTTCCTCATAGAGTCTATACTTTAGCTGAACCAGAGGTGTGAGACTATGTGTGTTGTCTAGAGGGTTGCTTGTACTTGTTAGGTAGGACCAGAGGGGTTAGAATGAGTGTGCTTCCCATAGGGTTACCTAATGTTTTTATCCTCTTGTTTAGTTGTTGCTTGATATTGAGATTGTGGATTATTTATTGTTGATTATCATCTTCTTTATTATTTCCTATATTTTTACCTACCATATTTTCACTGACTATTAATCATAGTTCTCATGGTGGTTGCCTACTAGGATTTAGTTTCACACCCTGTTTGGGCCATGCTTTTGGGACAAAACATATTATATTGTTGCAGGTATAGATAAGGGAAATCTCCCTTCTACATCAGGTACATAACATGTTTTGGAGATAGAGAGCTTTGTACCAAAATATTGTTTGTGATGATGAGGAGTATACATAATGTATTTTGCACTTTGGTTTAGTACTGTTGTATTCCATCATTTTTAATTGTTCACTACTTTCCTAGACATATGTAGTATGAATCAATTTATATATGTTCTCTAGTTTTTTCTATTACTCTTCTGTTTATTTTTGTATGATATTACTACTGCTTCCACTCTTGTGTGTATTTTTGTAATTCTGTTTTGTACTTTGACAAAGATTGCATAGTTTCCCCATTACGACACCCAAGGCCCTCACTGCTAGTTAGAAGCCTCTGGTGATCGGGGAAATTCTCTTGGGGCCATGTAACCAACCGGGTATGTGGTGCCTTTAGGTGGCTTCCTGAATTGAGACGTAACACTATATGTGTATTGGTGATTTGTAATATGGTTTGTTAGTATTAAACATTTAAGTGATGAATATTTTTTATCATTGTGAATGAACACATCTCAAATATAAGAAATTGAAAAAGTTAAAAATGAATTCTATCCAATCCATCCCTTGCATGAACCTAGGATCTACTCTTTCTCATAAATTTAATTCACGTAGAACTTTTAGTGCTCTTTTTAAGACTTCTAAATTCAATACAAAGTTGGTAACTTCATAGCCAAAAACAATCCATATAATTTACACGTCTATAGGATTCCTATTTAGTCTACGAGTATTTCAAAACCCATGCCAGACTACAAGTGATTGCTTCACCCTAAAAACATTGGTTAATTTGGGCGAGACCATTACTTATTATTATATTTTTGTCCATTATTTTTCAAAACATTTCTCTAATTGTTATAATTAAATTTAATTACACTTTATAATAAATTTGATAAATAATTATTTGATCTTATTATACATTTTAAATTATATTGATTCATAAAATGGAATCCATTTATCATAATTTCCATCATAGAGTTTGTAGAAATTAATTTCATTTTAATACATGTTATGGGATAACATTTTGGTTTTATAATGTAAAAATAATAAAAAAAATTCTATAATTTTAAATCTAATTTCAATGTGAAATTTGTTCTAAAGGCCTCTGTTGTATTAATTGATAAATATGATATCTAATTAATCTTTGAAAGCTATTTAAAATATAATTTACTGTATAAATAAAATAGATGAAAATGATGTTTTGAATTAATATTCAATATTTTATACAACTAATTTTAAATTAAACCTTATAAAATAATACCAAAAACTTATAGTAACATAAATTTTATATTTATATTATAAATAGGATATTTATATTTACATATTCAATATAAAAAGGTTTAAATAATTGAATTTTAAATTGGTTATCCATTAAAGAGGTAAAACTAGTTTTTAAAATTATATGTTTTTATGCATAAAATGGGGAATTTTCTTATCTTATGTATTTCAAATCATTATGATTAATATAAGAAATATTTTATTTAATATATAAAAAATATATTACATTAATATCACTCTCTAATTCTAATTAATTTAATTTATATGTGTAAAAAAAACATTGTGAAAATAAATATAATAAAATTTCCCCTTATATTCATTGGGTTTTCATATTCATTAAAATTTAATTGTTAACCAATGAATTCATGTTATATTTAAATAAACCCTATATTTTTTCATAAATTAGTTAGTACTATTTATAACCACTAATATAGTATGTAATTTTTATCATTATTTATTAAATAATTATATTTTAATAATATATTAATATTCAGTAATCCTTCATCGTGTGTGTTATGTAAGCCATCATGAAAAGTCATTAGTTCATGTAATGCATGCTAACCATAATGTTCCATGTAAATAAATCTCTTATTTATGTTGTGTGTAGTGCACTATTAAAGGGTTTTTTCATATAAGTATAGCCAAAAATATATTTAATTAATATAAAATAACATATTTTTAGAGTTTAATGAAATGATAAATATAAAATAGATTATATTAATTCGAAATAAATAATTCACAAAATCTTGAGGTGTTACATTCTACCCCCTTAAAATGATTTTCAACAATGAATGTTTTTATGGTTATCGAAGGTTTAATACTATAATGTTATATTCTTATATAGAAATGTCATAAAAAATAATTCTAAAACATACCTTAAAAAGGAATGTTGTAATAATAATAGTTACCCAAAATCACATATAATTGGCGTTCTACCTAGGGGAACATTGGTTGGGAGGGAATCATGGACATTGAGTTAATTTGTAAATATATTTAGGGAGTGATTGAGGTCAGAAATCACAAACATGTGAACGGTGAAAAAACATTTAGAGCCTCAAAATAATAAATCTCTCATAATTTAGAAGTTCATTGATACAATATTAATTTTTTTATTAGGAAAACACATTTATTTGAACAGTATCCTATCAATGAGTAATTATATTATTTAAAATTAATATAAGGAAATATAATTACTTGATATATTTTTATGAAAAATATTGAATTCCTTACATGTTCATTTTTATATTTTTCATTCATCCACTACTTGGAGAAATTGATATCTAGATATTAACATTGATTTCTCATGTCCTAAAATGAACATTTAACAGATATTATGGCCCATAAAAGAAAGAAAAGTATAACTATTTATTTCAATCTATTAATAAAAATAAGTGTGGTTAATACACTAATTTGTAAAAAAAAGTAACCCTATAGGTACATCCTTAATATTTATTCTACAAAAACAATTACACATTAACCTAGACGTCTAAGAGGCCAGTGGATAGAGAGAAACAATTATCAACTTCTAGTCATGGGACAAAGACCCACAATATTTCCAGACATGATTTTTTCCCTTTGCATACATGATGTTCATTTCTAAAACCTCAATAATTTAATATCCAAAATAAAATAGAGAATCATCTTCAAAATTAGGATCATCACTAAATATTCTTTTAACAATGGATTTCATAAGAATATAAATTGATAAATAATTCCACTATATATTAACAAAAAAATTTCAAGAATGGTTAACAATATAACCCATCCAAAATGATTGAAATACAAATATTTGGAAAGAAACTCATGAAATCATATTAATATTGATCCATCGTATATCACAAATTATATTGTGGCTGCCTCATTCTGAACATGTGAATACCTTTAGAAATTATTATCATGAAGCATGGTAATAACATAAATTTTTATAAATACATCAGGGAAACATATATGCTTCCTTACTCGATATATTACTAGTCATATTCCATAAATCTAAGAATTTGTACGCGTTGTCAATGTAAGTATAAATTAGTTTTCAAGAGAGCCATGATTTCTTCCCAATTAATCATAACTTTCCAATTTACTTATATCCAACATATATTATTCAAAACAATATTATCATATCATATGGGAAATTTATGGGTTATATTTCCCTTATTCATGTTTTTTCGGGGACTTAAAAATATTATTAGATTAGTTTTGTATTCTATCTGATACATTCAACATATTCATGTAAATAATTAGAAAAACACTTAAGTTGGACATTCCTTATATATTTCAATGTTCATTATTATTGAATATAAATACATAAAAATACCCATTACACCATCCATAAGCCATTAAAATGGATACCTAATCCTATAAAAATATTTATACATTCCATTCACATTTCATCTATTGTATCATCAACAATAATAACGTAACCATTAATTGCAACACCATCTTGTTGATGATTATGAGCTTCCCTATAAAGACATTGAGTTTCATAATGATCATTCATTACACACTTAATACTTATAAACATCCATGGTGTATTCTGGAGCCCAATATTTAAATCCATTTCACTAACTAATCTATTAATTTTACCACTATTGTAACTAGCTTTGTGTCTATTTATAGAGTCAAAAAATCATTTTGTACCTCTAAGACATTCACATATGGCATTCATTCCACATTATTGACCCCATATAACTTACTAAATTTTCCTCCATGGTATCCATTACTTGAATTCTTAGCATTCATTTTCTTTATCTTCCTTGGTGAGTTAGAGAGTTGGTTATGTTACACATGTAAAAACATGTTTCATGAAAAATGATTAGTCATGATCATAATAAATTTAACACTAATTGTAATCCAACTTGATTACTCATTAGAAAATCATCCATAACATTCAATATTATTACAGTTTCTATTGGTTAATTCCATTAACTTAAACATGATGCATAGTGTGATCATTACATATGATAGTAGAAAATCATATAGCCAATAAAATAACTAATTATTGGATTATTAAATCATGAAACCATCAATAATATATTAAACCATTTTTTTAACAATGGTTATTAATTTCCATATTATATTAAAAATTTTCATGATGGTTCCAGAAGAGTTTGTGGATTTTCAAAGCCTATTCCTTGGGTGTGTAAAAGATGGCATGCAGCAGGGACCATTGTTGTGTACCAAATTACCCTGAGATAGGACCAGAACATCTTTTTAGAGTTGTTACACCCTACGTACATCTATTCAAGATGATCATCCACATGTTGTATCCAAATAGATGTATTACAACAAAACCACTCAATCTATCATTCACCAATACTCCAGTACAGTTTCCTATAATTTTCTATCTCTTTACACTAATTCTTAGACACTTAATTTCAGTTCAATCGAGGTTTTTATCATCCTATATGCCAAAGTTTGACTATAATTTGGATCTAATACCAATAATAGAGACCCTGTCTTTTTATATGTTAACATAACATTACTATATAAGAATACTTATGAAGTTATAAAAATAGATTCCCATAGACCGTACTAGTCTAGTGTACTTAGAAACATGTAATCATAAAACTTCGGTACATAAATGATATGTATTATCTAACACTAAGATCATTTCTAATAGAACCCTTATTAGACACTTCAATTATAATATATATCTTTATAAATTTGTGGGAATGAAATATAAATAATAGTGAGATGAGATGATTTGTAAGGATAAAAAATGGAGACATACATGCTTAATCATGAGAATAAGGGTATGAGAATGTGATAAATAAAACAAAAGACCATACCCTGCATATCAATGATCCTAAACATGAATCGTGGCATATATCATGGAAATTAATAATCTATGAATAATAAGTAAATAAAGAACATAAGAAAAGAATGAAAAACACTGAAATAAAACATTGAATTGGTGGCATCACATAAGCATATATAATGATTTCTATAGTAGGCAATGCTTCACTTCTAAGTCCATTATATTGGAAATATTCATATGTAGAAGTAGGTTCACTTCCCACTTATGCATTTTACTATTGAACAATGTTCACTCATTGATCCATCCATATAATTTTGTTGAACCCTACGAACAATGATACCCTTCCTATAATGGAAATGATGAATGGAGATAATAAACCTCTGGTCCCACCTCTAGTAGGCCCTGGGTTGCCAACATGAACTAAAGGTATATAATCTCACAAAATTGGAGGAATTCCCATTAAAAAAACGTGATTAAGAGATAATATTGGTATCTAATAACACCTCAAATATATATATAAATAGGTAAGAAAAAAAAATCTATTAACATGAATATTTAAAATAAAACTATTAGAAGTGAAATAAATCCCTGAATTAAGTATCAAATGCATCCTATAGTAGTGAATTAGAATCATTTGCAAACGCTGAGATAGTAACTCCATGCACATTCCACATATTTAACATAGAAACCTGAATGAAGATTTACATACATAGGTTGATCATATAAGTATACTCTGTAGGAAATACATAATCCTTTGATGCACTCATTAAAGGAAGCATACAAATGCCCTTGTGCGAAAACAACAAAACCATGTTGCACTGAATATTGTATACTACCCATCCCATCCTCATAAAATCACACACACTATGTAAACAAAGCAAATGTAAATATATATATATATATATATATATAAAGAACATCAAATATTAGTTTACTCAGACTAATTCCCACTAGTTTAGTAACTTTTTGAAAACAAAATACATCTTCGTGCTCCCACCTCTTTCAAAAGAACAACATTATAACCTACCCACAAACTCATTGAGCCTACAACCGCACCTCATACCATCACCAGGGCTTCAAGACATAAAACATACTAACTGGAAACACCTGGCGAACAAACCAAATCACATCCCTCCCACATGAACATATGTCACAAGACCCACCTCACCCCAATGTTATAGAGCCCTCCACTTTTCCATCATTAAAATTACATAACTTCTTCTAAACAATTAAAAATTATGCAAAAAAATTAAAGAAGACCATACTAGTTCAATACATTTGGAAACATATAATACATAAAAACTGATACATAAGGGAGCTACATTATCTCCCACTAGGTTCCTCTTCACGAGAACCATTATTAGACACATAAAACAGAAAACATATATTCATGACCTTGGGATAAAATCATTAAAAATGGGTGAGCTCAAATTCCCAGTACGGGTAATCAAGTGATACATGTATGTATAAACATGAGGATAATGGTATGAGAATGTTATCATGATAATAGAATATAATATGATTCATATCTAAGATCATACACATAAATCATGGAAAAATAATGGTAGTTCATAAGACATTAATCAAAAAGAAGAAATGGTCACAATCCATGAAAGAACAACATTGCAGTAAGACATGGAATTTTGGAAACACATAACCATATATCTATTTCCATACTATCCAAGTCATTTCTACCATGACAATATTAGTAGTCAGGTTTCATTACCATGGTCGTCATATTAGTATGAGTTCACTCCGCATTCCATAATTGTAGTCAAGGTTCACTAGAATGGTCAAATATTATTCAAGGTGCAATCCAAGACTATATTAGTTGGATCAGTTTACATCACATATCATCATATTACATCTCATTAGATATAAAACATTACCCAATTCATAAGAGGGTGATATTGGTCTCACCCATCACATAATAAAATCATGTATACTTGTTCCAGAAGGACATAAATGAACAAATCATAACCCATGAAATAAATTGGTACCATAATCATGTAAACATAACAAAACCGGTGGTAATAGAGAGGTTTCATTATCAATACATCATAAATATAACTCATGAAAAGAAGTAGGATACAAAATCATATAACCAATGAAATAGAAAAAAATACATAAAATCATTCCATAAAAACATTATCCATTAAAATAAATAATATTAATCGAATTATTAAATAATTTCTCCATAATGGCCAGAGTGAAAACAATAATTTATCATATATGGGATATAATAATTAATTATCAATTTAAAAAACACTTCTTGAGTAAAATATCATTTCTTATTTAAAAAATGATTTTTATTACATAAACACATTTGACAACAATTAACAATAAAAAGAGCATTGAAAACAATAAATGATTATTTTAAAATACTATAACTTTTTATAAATCAGTTTTCAATGAAAATTTACATCAATGGTATTTTGAAAACATTGTTTCAAATCATTGATTAGGAATATAACAGATTTCCAACCCAAGAGGGCGGTGGTTATATTTTACTAAAAATATAATCATAAGTATCGAAGAGTGCAAAATCATACTAACAAATGAGGATAACATGATTAAATATTTTATATGTAATATCATAAATATTCATTAATAATGTATCATAAGAATAATTCAAATGATGTATAAACACAAATAATCTCGAAAAAATAGTCAATCGATTACATAAACTCTTATAATTTAGTGACATGGGATCATATACTATATTTATGAAAATTAATTTACCTGAAGCGTAATATATCATGAAAATAAGTATTATCATGACATACGATGTTAAATGGTTTTATATAAATCTCAAATAATAGTTTACTTTCAAAATAAAACATTTATCTCAACCAAAGAAAATTTAGAGAAAACAATTTTACCAATTTGGTAACGATTAATATATAAAACCAATGAAATAATAATTATAGAATGGATATGTGAATACCCGTAAATTTAATAACAATATAAATATAATAAAATAATTGGTAGTATATACACCAAAAAATGGTAGTGTTGTGAACATAGCTTGTACCTCAAAGAAATTAATAGAGAGATGAAAATCCCCTTACCTTGTGCCTTTACTATCTCCGTACTCATATAATCTTCATGTATAAAATATATTAGTTTATTATATACATTTTACATAATAATAATATTATTACTAATACCACATGTGGTTTTATTATGACCAGTATATTACCCTCTTGATAAATATCATATCTAAAAGTTTATCTTTCGTAGTATTTACACTGTTCTTCACACATGTCCTAATTTGATTTAGAATTGATGCTTCTTCATGTATCGTGATTCCATAATTTATAACATGTTATAAATATCATTAATAACTTTCATATGTTCATAATAATATTTTATTTCATAATTAATTATGAAATGGAATATGTTGGCCATGGAGACGGTAAGTTGTTTGTATGCTTCAATGCTGATTATGTTTTTTTCTACTGAAAGAATGAATGTAAATTATCTTTATATATATATATATGTGTTTTTATATGTATTTAATTATTCAATTATAATTATTATATTATATATATCATATATTTTCATTAGAACCATTATAAATACATTACACGTGGTGTGTGAAAGAATCTAATCACTTTGAGGGTGAGGTAGTCCACACATCCTAAATCAAGATTATTATATTTACTTGAAATAGAATTTCAAGTGATGTGAACTATTAAAGAAAGAAATAATGCTAAATAAATAGTGAATATAATATAATAAATATATAAATATTTTGTGAATCATATTTCCTAACATGATTGGTGGTAAAATAGATTTGCACAATCATCGTTTCTTGATGTAGTACTTCACTGTATAGAGAAACAATAATTTAAAAATCCATTTGATAGTGTTTTTTGTAAGTGTATTTAAACAAAATTCATAAAAACATCACTGTATATATAGGAAATTATTTTTATTACAAAATAATGTAATAATATTGGTGGAGATGGTTTATAATGAAAATAAATAAATGGATCTTAAGAGGAGACATTTCCTCTTAATCGAGTAACTCCTTTTAATTTATACCAAAATAATTCCATGGGAATCTTTATTCCTAAAGGGAAGATACGTGGTATAATTGAGTATTTTTTTGATGATACATGGGATGATATTTTAACAAAAAAATTGTTCTTAGTGGTGTGTGAATTGGTAGATGTGGTTTCCTTTTATTGGGAAGGAAAACAACTCGTTTGAAATTTATAAAAACAACTTAGGTGTTCATAAGTTCATATCTAACACAATTAATACCAAAATGAAAAGAAAACTAAATAATTGATGGATAATGGCGGAAATATGGCCATTAAATGGGCGTTGGATAAGTTTCTAGGTCATTTGGGACATTAATATTAAGGTTTAGTTCCTTATTAAGTTTAATTTTTCCTTAACCACTGTCATTAATTTTAATCACTTTTTCTAATAAATTTGGTCAAAAATAAAAATGTTATTATTCGAATATTAATATTATATTGAATAAAATTTTCATGTAAATTTTTTTAAATTCACTACAAAGAAGTGGAAAATTTAGGATTATTACCATTCTAGTTGATGGGACGTAATAGCATGGTTTTAATGTAAAAAAAGATCAAATTTTTGTTCTGTTTTTATATTATGTTTCAATGTTAAATTAAATATAATATAATAAATTGTATTAATAAATGTAATGTAAATATAATTTGACCCTAAAACATATTTATAATTTTATTTATCATTGATATTTTTTTTAAAATAGTTAGTTTTTAAAATAAAAGGTGTGGTTTTCATTATTCATCAAAAATGATGATTCTCAAAAAAATTCCAAAAAATCATCCTAGTATAATTTTGACATTAAAAATTAATAAATTATGTTTATTTTATCAATTTAAAATTCTCACTATGTCTAAAATTAATTTTATTATTAATAATGGTTCATTCAGGAAAACATTTATTTTAAAAATAATAAGGACATTACCAAAGAGCATATCTTTTATTATCAATATGCTTTATTTATATAAAACAACTAGAATTTTTTTTGAAAAGTATTTAACAATATTATTATAAATATTGATAATGGCTACTTTATAATTATCTTATTTAAATAATTAAAACTACAAAAATAGATTTTTCATATAAACTCGGTGTTGAATGTATTTTATGCTTAATCATTGTTATGGTTATCATATGCCAAGTCAGTGATTTATATAACATACACCACATCTATGATACGGGTGAATGCAATCATTGAAATAGTTAATTTCAATATAAAATTGAGAATATAAATTTTTTCAAAAAATTGTTCTATAATAACTATGGGTGTTACATTCGATCCTCCTTGAAATTAATTTTCCCTATTGAAATTCATCACTATGGTAAATGAAAACGATGTTACTTCAGCTTCATTGTATCCTCATCATCCAATGTTTCTTTCTATTATTGGTCACTACTCCAGAAAACATTGACAAGTGAGTGGTATTATTTTGATGAACATTCTCGGATTGGTCATGAATTTTAAGAGGTTGACCCTCCTAATAAAAATCTTTCTCCCGCAGTATAACCTCTAAGATCATTACATGTGAAGGGGTAGGTTTTTTCTTACTCAGGAGTGATACATGTAACACAATTTGGACTTGACGGAGATTTAGTAAAAGGGTCAATGGAGAATCTCAAAGCTTGACGTACATGGACATTACAATACTTTTGCGGAATACTTAATACATAACAAAAACACACACACACAGACTGTAATAGTTTAGTGTCTTTGGAAACTACGAATATAATCTTCTAATCATGGTGAAAGATCTTCAACATCTCCCATAAAGATCTTCCCCTTTTTTTCATACCTACAGCCTTTCTTTATATCCTGGGAAAAAGAAAACATAAAAGGGGTGAGATCAAATTCTGAGTAAGGGTAAACATAGATATCATAAAACAATCCATAAACATTTGAATGCAAAAACTTGAACATAAAATCTAAACATCAAAATCTTTAGTAAAGACATGAATCATGAAATTATGTAAGGTATATATCATAAGGGAACATCAATCATGATAAAATAGCATGGGAATAAAACATGTAGTTTTGGATACCATTCAACACTTGTTGTGATTTCCATAGTAGCCAAGACATTGCTGTCAAGACCATCTTAGTGGACAAAGTCCCTTTCTGAATCGAGTTCACTCTCATTTAAGTCCTGTAACACTGAACCCGATTTACATACCATTCCTACCATGTCTATATCATGATATATAAATCTTTACCCAATTCATTGGAGGGAGATATAGGTCCCACCCATCTCATAATGAATTAATTCTTACTTGTGCCACAACATAATCATAAATCATTCATTATAACCCATAGAATAAAATGGGTTTCGTAAACATCATTCCATCATCACATAATCCATATAAAAGAAATGGATATCATTTCATAATAAGAAATGTGATACCATGTAAATCATAGAGACATGATACTTGAAACATACACATATGAAATAATTTCATCTTAGATGAAAAATGATTTTGATAAAACACTTGAAATGAATCCATGAAGAAAATATCCTCTTTTCTTTCAAAATCAATTTTTTTCACAAAATGTCATGAAATTTTAAAAGAAATAGAGTTTGTTGAAAATAGTCATGAAATCCTTTGGAGGAATATTGATGAAAATAAGTCTTTATAAAACCGTAAAATTCCGTTCACGTAGTATAAGTTAAAAACATTATTTTAATACTTTTGCTCGAAAAGTCAAAAAGTACCTCGTATGCTAAACAAAATAAAGATTCCTTCCATATAATGTGGTAAAAGTAGACAAGGGTCAAATTTTCTTTAAAAATACATGGAAGGAAAGTAAACAATTTATGAAAACATTTTGAGAACATATGGACATGGATAATAAACATAACCCCAATAAATACTTACGAATAAACAATCTCGGATAAAAATGAGATTGGAATAATTATCCCTTAAATTAGGTCTAATATGCTTAGTATTGATCCGAACCTCTTGTATAATGATTTAAATAATGTTATTGACTTATTACAGAGTCATATTAATTATTACGATATCATATATGGTTCACATATGAGTTTATATTACTCGTACTTTTGTAAATTCCATGTTAAAGAGCGTTTTAGCTAAAATCGTTTCATTTGTCGTCCGTGTTTTGGCTTATAATTATTCATATGATTACATAGATCATGAATACTTAATTATAGAATATAAAACATTATTTATATATAATATATATTCCTAATATACATATTTATAATAGATCGATAAATGGAAATAAATACACCGTTCATGGAGACGGTAGGCCGTACGTACGCATGAACGTTGTTTTCGTTTCCTTATTGAGTTTAATGGAATTAGGTAGATGACATACATATATATATACATAAATCCTGTATATTTATAATGTCATATATTTATTTACTATTTCTTATATATACTTTATAATCATTCTTAAATGGTTAACATGGAGAGTGAATCTCATCGCGTCATGGAGACGGTAGTCCTTACGTACGCACGCGCGATGATATCATTTCCGTAATTGTTGAATTGAATTAGAGTGGATGATAAAATATACCAGAATCATTAAGATGTTATAATAACTATTTATAGTTATTCTTTACACCATAATTCCCATCCATGTAAGGTGTTAGTGGAAAAACAGATTACACCACGGCGTGGAGACGGTATTCCGTACGTACGCACGCGCGGTGATTTTTTTTTCTGTAGGATGTATAGAAGGTGAAATGGGGATGTTTCATATTTATAATAATATATAAGTATATTAGTGATACTAATGTTATTACTTTATAATTAAACAACTAAAGAAGAAGAAGTTGAATAAGAATGAAGTTTGAAAGAATCGGTAGAAGAAATTATCTCTTCTACGATACGCCTCTTTGAATCCTCCTCTTAGGGCACTAAGATTTGTTTTTGAAGTATACCAGGACCTCTAAGATGTTTCTAGTAAAGTTTAGAATATAATTTAGTAGGTTTTTGCCGAGCTTTAAGGCTCAATGTGGTGTGAGGAAGAGAGGGAGGAGGTGCCCTTTTATAAGGGAGGAGAGGGGAACCTTTGGAAATCTTAAAAATATTATTTTATTATAAAGTCACATTCGTTTTTAAATAGATCAAAATTGATTTATTTAAAAGCTAAGGTGGGTATGGGTCGAAATACTTTCATCCAATTGAATTTTGACAATTTTAGGTTAATATTATAACCTTATCATTTAGATTTTTCTTTAAGTTAAATAATTTTACTCTTACCGTGTCTTCTTGTTTTCTTACACTATAAGGTTAATAAACATACTTTAAAAGGACAAAAGAACAAAAAAAATTTTATTATTAATATATATAATCTTATCTATGTTATTTGTCCGAACCTTAGATTTTTATGAATAAAATATCAATTAATATAATATTTGTTTTAAAAACTATTTTATGACAATTTTGACACTATTTAGTAATTTATTTTTTTGAAAATCATAAAAGAATGATTAGTTCGAAAAAATTAAATTAAATCAATAATAATATGTCATATTAACCTAAAAAATTAGTTTAATTCATAAAAAGTCTCAAATTAAAGGTATCTGGGTATTTATAACATCAATTATGTCAATATTTCATTAATAAAATAATTACTGTATTATCATTTTGTCATTAATAATTTAATTTATTCGGTGTCTAAAAATTATAAAAAAATATTATTATTTAGGAAATCATTTTATCTTTCCAAATAATATTTATAGTTGAAAATATAATTTATATAACCAATTATAAAAATTAATTACTAAAAGATTTTTGTTAATGTCAATTTTGTCTTTACATTAAATTAATTAATCCAAATTGTCATTGTCACTACCAAGTGGTGTAATGGTGTCCCAAAATCGACCCAAGGATGCCCATGGTCAGCCACTACTCATCCAATAAGGTTAGGACAAGTGTAAATGTAATTTTTAATTATTATATTATTCTTTTAACCTTGAATTACCCTATTTACCTTTCACCGTAGTAACTATTCAAAATATCAAAAAAATAAAAGTAACCTATTAATATAATTTGGACCCACTTATTCCTAATAATGAATTCATTTTTTATAAATTCTAAACACAGATGTTGTAGTAATTAATTTAAAATTAATCCTGTTGTTAAGGAAGTGGGTTTTAAAAGTTAAAACATTATCAAAGATTGAAATGTTTCTAACTATGAATTCAATGTTAAATTAATGATAATGGCATAAATTATATTAAATGGAAAAATATATTATATTTTTACTTTAAAAGCATTAAATATTATAATTTAACCATATAAATTATTTCAATGAAAAAATTTTTTTTAATTAAAATATAGCGTGTTTTTACTATTCATTAAAATATGAAAGTTATTAGAATAATATGAAAATTTTATCCAAAGTAAATTTTTATATCCTGATTACAAATAAGAATTTTATTTTTTCAAATTTAACTAAAAAACATGTAAAAAATGGATTTAAAGATGGTGCACCATCAAAAGGCGGAAAATCTACATTTTTTAAAAAATACTTATTTTACCGGAAAAATTTATTTTTTTCTTATACCATTTTCTAGAAAATATGTAAGATGAATAATAATGTTATAAAATTCATAATATAGTTAATACTATTCATAACGGTTAGTTCATAATAATATTCTAATAATATATCGTTGTTTAGTAAAACCCGGTATTGCGTACAACACACGCTATCGAGGAAGGTCGTGATTGCGTGTAATGCAAGCCAAGTTAGGGTTGTGTGTAGTACAAGACTCCATTGTTGTTGCGTATAATAGTATCCAACCATATTTTATTTATACATTGAATATATATATATATATATATATATATTCGATGTTGCATAGAATAACTTCTATCAAACGAACTTGAAATTGTGTGTAACACGAGCCAAAAATAGTGTTGCATAGACTGCAAGCTAATACGGTGTTGTGTATAGCGCAAGATAATCTTATTGTGTCGTACAACAGAAGATATGAATGAAATTAAAAAGAATGTATCTTATAAAATCACGGGCTGTTACATTCTTCCCCCCTTAAAATGAATTTCACCATTGAAATTCGTCGGGGTTATAAATCATTTACTATTCATAGAAAACCACATTGTAAAAAGGAATACTAAAGCATAATTTTAAAAACTAAAGTATGAAATGTAACTATTACCCAAATTAACTCATCACAGGGTTTCCATATAGGAGAACATAGTTGATAATATGGATATGGATGAAAAATCTAACCATCATGTTCTGATGTAGAGTGGTAGAGAACATGGCTTTGAAAAATCCAATAATCACAAAGCCATAAAATTTTGATGATCTAAGTTACCATCTGATTCATCGGATATAAGAGCACTAGGACAACATTTTTTTTTAAGATCATTTCCCTAATGTTGATGAATTAAAAGAAATACATACATTATTTTGGTAGAATCTCACTAATGTTCGTGAATTGAACAATTTCTATATCATCTCTTAAAGAAATGAAGTTGAATTTGTTATTCATGAAACATTAGAAGATCATGTGATAGAATGATGGGTTATTCCATCTGTTTCAAATAAAAGTTTAGAAAAAGTTATAAGTCCATCTTGTGGTGAGATTTATCGTATATGGTTCCAAAAATGGACTTATACTTTATTTATCATACTGCTTAATAAAATAAAACTACTTACTAACTAGGTACTTCCAGTAGGCCATTGGTATGCGATAAAGGCGAGTGGCACTTCAGTTGTGGGTTTGATTCCCATAGTCGTTTTCGACGCGATCGGTCATCGCCCATCCTGTAGATTGTCCTTTTTCTAAAACTACATTACTATAACATCCCATCAATAATATCGAAAAAAGTCATATCCTTAAACAATACTAACTTATGTCCAACATAATCCATTCCAATATTTAGGTTTATCTTAAATACTTCGGCCCAAATCATAGTATAAAGAAAATGATTACTTAAAATGTCACATAACAATAACGTGAATGCCATCATTTATCCCCCATATATCATAAGATATATCATTTTGGAAAGAATACCTTAATCATGTATTCTCTTGAAGAATGAATACCCTTTGAACCTTAATGAAAACATGAATGCAGTTAAAAGTCAACACCTTCCACATACCAAAATCCTCAAAAATATATATACTTAAACCATGATATCACTTAGTCCTTATATCAATTATGAGCTCATGAATACAATCAAACACCTCATTATCTTTTTATCCCATCATTATGCGCATATCATCTACTTTCCAAATTATTTAAATCAATTTTCATGGTTACTGGTACCATAAAATTATTGAAAACCACAATAGACTAATACAAAAATATTCTAATACACCATAAAAGTTCATCAACAATATTATTCTTTAATACTAATACATAAACACTTCAATCCATCCTCCTCAATGGTTGTCCTGGAATAAATCCTTATTGATTTAGAAGTAACTTTTTATGTCAGGGCATTGAGTTGGGTAATGCCCAAGTTCTCCAAAAATAAGACATTGAACTCCATAACAGTCTGTCACTCTATGACCCTTTTCTCCACACATATAGCATCTTTCCCTCAATTTTAGGAATTCCTCAAGGTTCTTCTTCCCTTCTTTAAAAATCTCAATCTTCCTTTGTTTATGATCCTCAACATGCGAACATGCATAAAAGTCTATCTTCCTCTTATTTGATGAATTAGGCATACCACTAAATTTCACCTTGTTAATCATATATCGCGATGCCTGATTCGGCATAATCACAATATCATTATCTCTAGGCATTATTCAATTTTGTTTCTCATAGTCACCAATTTGTCCATTGGATTCAGTGTTAACCTAATTCCTTCTGGTTCCCTCCATTGACTAAAACACAAATAGAATTCTTTGAGAGGCTAAAATCATGCTAGGGAAAAAACATAGTAAAGGGGGAGTACCCTTAATATATAACATCATAGGTTATATTCTAAGATCATTACTATATTTCTAGGACTATATCCTATATGTATTCTTGTCCTTAAGGACATCCCTAGACATGCCTTAGAAATATCTCTAAGGATCTCACTAATGTTTTCGCATCCTAGTTTCCAATGGTTGACTAAACATTTCCTCTGATACCAACTGTAGAGGCCAGAAGCTTGACGTACATGGACATTGCATTACTTTTGCGGAATACATAATACATAACAAGAACACACACACAAGGATCGTAATAGTTTAGTGTCTTTGGAAACTCAGAATATAATCTTCTAATCGTGGTGAAAGATCTTCAACATCTCCCATAAAGATCTTCCCCTTTTTTTCATACCTACAACCTTTCTTTATATCCTAGGGAAAGGAGAACATAAAAGGGGTGAGCTCAAATGACCAGTAAGGGTAAAAATAGAGAACATAAAACAATCCATAAATAATTGAATGAAAAAACATGAACATAAAATTTAAACATCAAAATCTTTAGCAAAGACATGTATCTTGGAAGTATATAAGGTACATATCATAAGGGAACATCAATCATGATAAAATAGCATGGGAATAAAACATGTAATTGTGGCAACCATTCAACACTTGTTATGATTTCTGTAGTAGTCAAGGCATTGCTGCCAAGACAATCTTAGTGGACAATGTCCTTTTCTGAATCGAGTTCACTCTCGTTTCAGTCCTGTAACACTGAACCAGATTAACTTACCATTCTATCCAGGTCTATCTCATGAGATATAAATCCTTACCCAATGCCTTTGAGGGAGATATAGATCCCACCCATCTCATAATGAAATTGTTATTACTTTTGCTACAACAACAACATAAATCATTCATCATAACCCAAAGCATAAAATGGGTTTCATAAACATCATTCCATCATCACATAATCCATATAAAAGAAATGGATATCATTTCATAATAAGAAAACTGAAACCATGTAAATCATAGATACATGATACTTGAAACAAACACATATGAAATAATTTCATCTTAGATGAAAAATGGTTTTGATAAAACACTTGAAATGAATCCTTGATGAAAATATCCTTTCTTCTTCAAAATCAATTACTTTTCACAAAACGTCATGAAATTTTTAAAGAAATGGAGTTTTTTGAAAATAGTTATGAAATCTTTTGGAGTAATCTTCATGAAAATGAGGCTTTATAAAACCGTAAAAATCCGTTCACACAGTATATGTTAAAAAAACATTCTTCTCATACATTTGAAAGAAAAGTCAAAAAGTACCTCGTATGGTAATCAGAAGAAAGATTCATTCCATACGATGTGGTAAAAGTATAAAAGGTTAAAAATGTCTTTAAACATACATGGACGGAAAGTAAACAATTTATGAAAACATTTTGAGAACCTATGGACATGGATAATAAACATATCCCCCAATAAATACTAACAAATAAACAATCTCGGATAAGAATGAGATTAGAATCATTATCCCTTACCTTAGGTCTGATTTGCTTCGTATGGATCTGAAAATCCTGTATAATGATTTAAAAAATGTTATTGACTTATTACAGAATCATATTAATTATTATGATATCATATATGGTTCATTTATGACTTTATATTACCCGTTCTTTTGTATATTCCATGTTAAAGAGTGTTTTGGGTAAAATCGTTTCATTTGTCGTCTGTATTTTGGCTTGTAATTATTCATATGATTACATAGATCATTATAACTGAATTACAGAATATAAAACATGATTTATATATAATATATATTCAGAATATACATATATATAATAGATCGATAAATGGAATGAAATTCACTGTTCATGGAGATGGTAGGCCGTACGTACGCATGAACGCTGTTTTCGTATCCTTATTGAGTTGAATAGAATTAAGTAGATGAAATACATATATATATACACTAATACAGTAGCTTTATAATGTCATATATTTATTTATTATTTCTTATATATACTTTTTAATCATTCTTAAATGGTTAACATGGAGGGTGAATCTCATCGCGTCGTGGAGACGGTAGTCCGTACGTACGCACGAGCGATGATATCGTTTCCATAATTATTGAATTGAATTGTAGTGGATGATAAAATATATCAGAATCATTATGATGCTATTATAACTATGTATAGTTATTCTTTACACCATAATACTCATCCATGTAAGGTGTTAGTGGAAAAACAGATTATACCACGGCGTGGAGACGGTATTTCGTACGTACGCATGCGCGGTGATTTTGTTTTCCGTAAGATGTATAGAAGGTGAAATGGGGTTGTTTCATATTTTTAAAAACATATCAGTATATTAGTGATACTGATGTTATTACTTTATAATGAAACAACTAATGAATAAGAATTTGAATAAGAAATAAGTTTGAAAGATTCGGTAGAAGAAATTTACTCTTGTTCGATATGCCTCTTTGAAACCTTCTCTTAGGGCACTAATATTGGTCTTTGAAGTAGACCAAGACCTCTAGGATGTTTCTAGGGATGTGGAGAAAATAATTTGGCAGGGGTTGGCAGAGCGTGAAGGCTCAATGTGGTGTGAGGAAAAGAGCGAGGAGGTGCCCTTTTATAAGGGAGGAGAGGGGCACCTTTGGAATTCTTAAAAATATTATTTTATTATAAAGTCACATTTGGTTTTAAATAGCTCTAAATGGATTTATTTTGAAGATAATGTGGGGATGGGTCGAAATACCTTCATCCAAAAGAATTTTTACAAGTTTAGGTTACTATTTTAACCTTATCATTCTGATTTATCTTTAAGTTAAATAATTTTACTCTTATCGTCTCTTCTTGTTTTCTTACACTATAAGATTAATAAACATACTATAAAAAGCTAAACGAACCGAAAGTTGTTTATTTTTAATATATATAACCTTATCTAAGTCATTTGGAAAAACCTTAGATTTTTAGGAATAAAATATCAATTAATAATATAATATTTGATTTAAAAACTATTTTATGTCAATTTTGACACTATTTAGTAATTGATTTTTGTGAAAATCATTACAGAATTATTAGTTAGAAAAAGTTAATTAAATCAATAATAACATGTCATATTAACCAATTAAATTAGTGTAATTCATAAAAACTCTCAAAATAACTTTATTTGGGTATTTATAACATCAATTATTTCAATATTTCATTAATAAAATAATTACTACATCATCATTGTGTTATAAATAATTTATTTTATTTATTGTCTAAAAATTATAAAACAAAATATAATAATTTAGGAAATCGTTTTAGCTTTCCAATTAATATTTATAGTCTAAAATATAGTTTATATAACCCCTTATAAAAATTAATTACTAAAAGATTTTTGTTAATGTCAATTTTGTTTGTACATTAAATTAATTAATCCTAATTGTCATTGTCACTACCAAGTGGCTCAATGGGGTCCCAAAATCGACCCAAGGATGCCTATGGTCGGCCAATACTCATCCAATAAGGTTAGGACAAGTTTCAATGTAATTTTGAATTATTATAATATTCATTTAACCTTGAATTACCCTATTTTCCTTTCACCGTAGTAAATAAAACAAATTACCCTAGTTGCTATTCATAATATCAAAAAAATAAAAGTAACCTATTAAAATAATTTAAACCCACTGATTCCAAATATGGAATCCATTTTTTAAAATTCAAAACATAGAATTTGCAGTAATTAATTTAAAATTAATCCCGTTGTTAAGCAAATGGGTTTTAAAAGTTAAAGCATTGTCAAAGATTGAAATGTTTCTACCTATGAATTCAATGTAAAATTAATGATAATGGCATAAATTATATTAAATGGTAAAAATATATTATATTTTTACTTTGAAAACATTAAATCTTATAATTTACCCATATAAATTATTGCAATGAAAAAAGCTGTTTTTTAATTAAAATATAGCGTGTTTTTACTATTCATTAAAATATGAAAGTTATCAGAATAATATGAAAAATTTATCCAAAGTAAATTTTTATATTATGATTCCAAATAAGAATTTTATTTTGAAAAATTTAACTTATAAACATGTCAAAAACTACATTTAAAGTTGGTGCGCCATCAAAAGGCGGCAAATCTGCATTTTTTTAAAATTACTTATTTTACCCGAAATTTTTTTTTGTTCTTATACCATGTTCTAGAAAATGTGTAAGATGAATAATAATGTTATAAAATTCAAAATTTAGTTAATACTATTCATAACGGTAAGTTCATAATAATATTATAATAATATATCATTGTTTAGTAAAACCCGGTATTTCGTACAACAGACGCTATTGAGGAAGGTCGCGATTGCGTGTAATGCAAGCCAAGTTAGTGTAGCGTGTAGTACAAGACTCCATTGTTGTTGTATAAAACAGTATCCAACCATATTTTATTTATACATTGAGTATATATATATATATATACTCGATGTTGCATAGAATAAATTCTATCCAATGAACTTGAAATTATGTGTAACACGAGACAAGAATAGTGTTTCATATACTGCAAGCTAATACGGTGTTGTATATAGCACAAGATAATCTTGGTGTGTCATACAAAAGAAGATATGAATGAAATTAAAATAAATGTATCTTATAAAATCTCGGGTTGCTACATTCTACCCCCCTTAAAATTAATTTCTCCCTCGAAATTCGTCGGGGTTATAAATCGTTTACTATTCATAGAAACCCACAATTTAAAAAGGAATACTAAAACATAATTTTAAAATCTAATGTATGAAATGTAACTATTACCCAAAGTAACTCATCACTGTGTTTCCATATAGGAGAACATATTTGATAATATGGATATGGAAGAAAAATCTAACCATCATGTTTTGATGGAGAGTGGTAGAAAACATGGATATGAAAAATCCAATAATCACAAAGCCATAAATTTGTGATGATCTAAGGTACCATCTGATTCATCGGATATAAGAGCACTAGGACAGCATTTATGGTTTTCAAGATCATTTCCCTAATGATGATGAATTAAAATAAATACATACCTGATTTTGGTACAATCTCACTATTGTTCGTGAATTGAACAATTTCTACATCATCTCTTAATGAAATAAAGTTGAATTTGTAATTAGTTAAGCGTTATCAGATCATGTGATAGAATGATGGGTCATTCCATCTGTTTCAAATAAAAGGTTAGCAAAAGTTATAAGTCCATCTTATGGTGAGATTTATCGTATATGGTTCCAAAAATGGACTAATACTTTATTTATCATACTGCTTAATAAAATAAAACTATTTACAAACTAGGGACTTTCTGTAGGCCATTGGTATGTGATAAATGCCAGTCGCACTTTATTTATGGGTTCAATTCCCACAGCCTTGTCCGACACGATCGGTCGTCGCCCATCCTGCAGGTTGTCCTTTTTCTAAAACTACATTACTATAACATCCCATCAATAATATTGAAAAAAGTTCTATCCATAGACAATACTAACTTATGTCCAACATATTCCATTCCAATATTTAGGCTTATCTAAAATACTTCGGCCCAAGCTCATAGTATAAAGAAAATGATTACTTGAAATGTCACATAAAAATCATGTGAATGCTATCATTTATCCCCCATATATCATAAGATATATATTTTTGGTAAAATTACAACCATTTGAATACCTTAATCATGTATTCACTTGAAGAATGAATACCCATTGAACCTTAGTGGAAACATGAATGCAGTTAAAAGTCAACACTTTCCACATACCAATATCCTAAAAAATCTATATACTCAAACCATGATATCACTTAGTCCTTATATCAATCATGAGCACATGAATACAATCAAACATCTCATTATCTTCTAATCCCTTCTTTATGCACATATCATCCGCTTTCCAAAATATTTGAATCATATTTCATGGTTACTGGTACCATAAACATATTGAAAACCACAATAGACTAATATAAAAATATTCTAATACACCATAAAAGTTCCTCAAGAATATTATTCTTTAACACCAATAAATAAACACTTCAATCCATCCTCTTCAATGATTGTCCAGGAATAAGTCCTTCCTTGATTTAGAAGTAACTTTTTATGTTAGGGCATTGAGTTGGGTAATGCCCATGTTCTCCAAAAATAAGACATTGAACTCCATAACAGTCTGTCACTATATGACCCTTTTCTCCTCACAGATAACATCTATCCCTCCATTTGAGGAATTCCTCAAGTTTCTTCTTCCCTTCATTAGAAATCTCAATCTTCCTTTCTTTTTTCTCCTCAACATGTGAACATGTATGAAAGTCTATCTTCCTCTTATTTGATGAATTAGTCATACCAATAAATTTCACCTTCTAAATCATATATCGTGATGCCTAATTCGGAATAATCAAAATATCATTCTCTCTAGGCATTATGCAATTATGTTTCTCATAGTCACCAATTTTTCCATTGGATTCAATGTTAACCGAATTCCTTCTGGTTCCCTCCATTGACTAAACCACAAAAAGAATTCTGTGAGAGGCAAAAATCATGCTAGAGAAAAGAACATAGTAAAGGAGGAGTACCCTTAATATCTAACATCTTTGGTTAAATTCTAATATTGTTACCATAGTTCTAGGACTAGATCCTATATGTATACTTATCCATAGGGACATCCCTAGACATACCTTATAAATATCTCTAGGGATCCCACTAATGTTTTTGCATCCTAGTTTCCAAAGGTTGACTAATCCATTCCTCTGATACCAACTGTAGATGCCCGAAGCTTGACGTACATGGATATTACATTACTTTTTCGGAATACATAATACATAACAAAAACACACCCATAAGGATCGTAATAGTTTAGTGCCTTTGGAAACTCAGAATATAATCTTCTAATCATGGTGAAAGATCTTCAACATTTCCCATAAAGATATTCCCCTTTTTTTCTTACCTACAACCTTTATTTATATCCTGGGGAACAGAAAACATAAAAGTGGTGAGCTCAAATTCCCATTAATGGTAAACAAAGAGAACATAAAACAATCCATAAACATTTGAATGCAAAAACTTGAACATAAAATCTAAACATCAAAATCTTTATTAAAGACATGAATCTTGGAAGTATGTAAGGTATATATTATAAGGGAACATCAATCATGATAAAATATAATGGGAATAAAACATGTAATTGTGGAAACCATTCAACACTTATTATGATATCCATAGTATCCAAGGCATTGCTGCCAAGACCATCTTAGTGGAAAAAGTCCCTTTCTGAATCGAGTTCACTCTCGTTTCAGTCCTGTAACAATGATCCAGATTAACTTACCGTTCTAGCCATGTCTATATCATGAGATATAAATATTTACCTAATTCATTTGAGGGTGATATAGGTCCCACCCATCTCATAATGAAATCATTCTTACTTGTTCCACAACATAAACATAAATCATTCATCATAACCCAAAGAATAAAATGGGTTTTAAAAACATCATTCCATCATCACATAATCCATATAAAAGAAATGGATATAATTTCATAATAATAAAAGTGAAACCATGTATATCCTAGAGATATGATACTTGAAAAATACACATATGAAATAATTTCATCTTAGATGAAATATGGTTTTGATAAAACACTTGAAATGAATCCTTGAAGAAAATATCCTTTCTTCTTCAAAATCAATTTCCTTTCACAAAACATCATGAAATTTTAAAAGAAAGGGAGTTTGTTGAAAATAGTCATGAAATATTTTGGAGGAAGCTTCATGAAAATAATGCTTTATAAAACCGTAAAAATCCATTCACACCGTATAATTTAAAAAAACATTCTTCTCGTACTTTTGCTGGAAAAGTCAAAAAGTACCTCGCATGGTAAACAAAAGAAAGATTCCTTCCATACGCTGTGGTAAAAGTATAAAAGGATAAAAATTTCTTTAAACATACATGGAAGGAAAGTAAAAAATTTATGAAAACATTTTGAGAACATATGGACATGGATAATAAACAAAACCCCCAGTAAATACTTACGAATAAACAATCTCGGATAAGAATGAGATTGGAATAATTATCCCTTACCTTAGGCCTGATATGATTCATATGGATCCAAACATCCTGTATAATGATTTAAATAATGTTATTGACTTATTACAGAATCATATTAATTATTATGATATCATATATGGTTCACTTATGACTTTATATTACCCGTTCTTTTGTAAATTGCATGTTAAAGAGTGTTTTGTGTAAAATCGTTTAATTTTTCATCTGTGTTTTGGCTTGTAATTATTCATATGATTACTTAGATCATGATTAATTAATTCCAAAATATAAAACATTATTTATATATAATATATATTCAGAATATACATATATATAATATATCGATAAATGGAATGAAATGCACCGTTCATGGAGACGGTAGGCTGTACGTACGCATGAATGCTGTTTTCGTTTCCTTATTGAGTTGAATGGAATTAGGTAGATGAAATAAATATATATATACATAAATCCAGTGTCTTTATAATGTCATATATTTATTTATTATTTCTTATATATACTTTATAATCATTCTTAAATGGTTAACATGGAGAGTGAATCTCATCGCGTCATGGAGACGGTAGTCCGTACGTACGCACGAGCGATGATATCGTTTCCATAATTATTGAATTGGAGTGGAGTGGATGATACAATATATCATAATCATTATGATGTTATAATAACTATTTATAGTTATTCTTTACACCATAATACCCATCCATCTAAGGTGCTAGTGGAAAAACAGATTACACCACGGCGTGGAGACGGTATTCCGTACGTACGCACGCGTGGTGATTTTGTTTTCCATAGGATGTATTGAAAGTGAAATGGGGTTGTTTCATATTTATAATAACATATCAGTATATTAGTGATACTGATGTTATTAATTTATAATTAATCAATTGAACAAGAAGAAGTTGAAGAAGAAAGAAGTTTGAAAAAATCGGTAGAAGAAATTACCTCTTCTTCGATACGTCTCTTTGAAACCTCCTCTTAGGGCACTATGATTAGTATTTGAAGTAGACCAAGACCTCTAGGATGTTTCTAGGGAAGTGGAGAAGAGAATTTGTCAGGGTTTGGCCGATCTTGAAGGCTCAACGTGGTGTGAGGAAGAGAGGGAGGAGGTTCACTTTTATAAGGGAGGAGAGGGGCACCTTTGGAAATCATAAAAATATTTTTTTATTTTAAAGGCTCATTCGTTTTTAAATAGCTCAAAATTGATTTATTTGGAATATAAGGTGGGGATGGGTTGAAATCCCTTCATGAAATATAATTTCAACAAGTTTATGTTACTATTTTAACCTTATCATTTAGATTTAACTTTAAGTTAAATAATTTTACTCTTACTGTGTCTTCTTGTTTTCTTACACTATAAGGTTAATAAATATACTATAAAAAGCCAAAAGAACCCCAAGTTGTTTATTATTAAAATACATAACCTTATCTAAGTCATTTTGACGAACAATAGATTTTTAGGAATAAAATATCAATTATTAATATAATATTTGTTTTAAAAACTATTTTATGTCAATTTTTACACTATTTAGTAATTGATTTTTGTGAAACATATAACAGAAATATTAGTTCTAAAATAGTAAATTAAATCAATAATAACATGTCATATTAACTTATAAAATTATTTTAATTCAAAAAACTCTCAAATTAAATTTATTTGTGTATTTATAATATCAATTATGTCAATATTTCATTAATAAAATAATTAATCCATCATCATTGTGTCATAATTAATTTAATTTATTTGGTGTCTAAAAATTATAAAAAAATATCATAATGTAGGAAATATTATTATATTTCCAATTAATATTTATAGTCGAAAATATAATTTATATAACCAATTATGAAAATTAATTATTAAAAGATTTTTGTTAATGCCAATTTTGTCTTTACATTAAATTAATTAATCCAAATTGTCATTGTCACTATCAGGTGGCTCAACGGGGTCACAAAGTCGTCCCAAGGATGCCCATGGTCTGCCACTACTCATACAATAAGTTTAGGACAATTTTCAAAGTCATTTTGAATTATTATAATATTCTTTTAACCTTGACTTACCCTATTTACCTTTCACCGTAGTAAAAAAAACAAATTACCGTAGTTACTATTCATAATATCAAAAAAATAAAATTAACCTATTATCTTAATTTGGACCTTCTGATTCCAAATATGGAATCCAGTTTTTAAAATTCAAAACATAGAAGTTGCAGTAATTATTTAAAAATTAATCCCATTGTTAAGCAAACAGGTTTTAAAAGTTAAAACATTGTCAAAGATTGAAATGTTTCTACCTATGAATTCAATGTAAAATTAATGATAATGGCATAAATTATATTAAATGGTAAAAATATATTATATCTTTACTTTAAAAACATTAAATATTATAATTTAGCCATATAAATTATTGCAATGAAAAAATTTGTTATTTAATTAAAATATACCGTGTTTTTACTATTCATTAAAATATGAAAGTTATCAGAATAATATGACAAATTTATCCAAAGTTAATTTTTATAATTTGATTCCAAAGAAGAATTTTCTTTTGTCAAATTTAACTTATAAAAATTTCATAAGGTAGATTTAATGTTGGTGCACAATCAAAAGGTGGCAAATCTGTATTTTTCCAAAAATACTTATTTTACTCGAAAAATTTATTTCATTTTTATACCATGTTCTAGAAAATGTGTATGATGAATAATAATGTTATAAAATTAAAAATTTAGTTAATAATATTCATAACGGTTAGTTAATAATAATATTATAATAATATATCTTTTTTTAGTAAAACCCGGTATTGCGTACAACGCACGCTATCGAGGAAGGTCGTGATTGCGGGTAATGCTAGCAAAGTTAGGGTTGCGTGTAGTAAAAGACTCCATTGTTGTTGTGTATAATAGTATCCAACCATATTTTATTTATACATTGAATATATATATATATATACTCGATGTTTCATTGAATAACTTCTATCCAACGAACTTGAAATTGTGTGTAACACGAGCCAAGAATAGTGTTTCATATAATGCATGATAATACGGTGTTGTATATAGCACAAGATAATCTTGGTGTGTCGTATAATAGAAGATATGAATGAAATTAAAAGGAATGTATCTTATAAAATCTCGGGTTGTTACATTCTAACCCCTTAAAATGAATTTCGCCCTCGAAATTCGTCGGGGTTATAAATCGTTTACTATTCAAAGAAATCCACATTGTAAAAAAGAATACTAAAACTTTATTTTAAAAACTAAAGTATGAAATGTAAAAATTTCCCAAAGTAACTCATCACTGGGATTCTATATAGGAGAATATAGTTTATAATATGGATATGGAAGAAAAATCTAACCATCAAGTTCTGATGGAGAGTGGTAGAGAACATAGAAATGAAAAATCGAACAATCAGAAAGCCATAAATTTGTGATGATCTAAGGTACCTTCTGATTCATCGGATATAAGAGCATTAGGACAACATTTTTTGTTTTCAAGATCATTTCCCTAAGGATGATGAATTAAAAGAAATACATACATGATTTTGGTACAATATCACTATTGTTCGTGAATTGAACAATTTCTACATCATCTCTTAACGAAATGAAGTTGAATTTGTTATTTGTGAAGTGTTAGAAGATCGTGTGATAGAATGATGGGTCATTCCATCTGTTTCTAATAACAGGTTAGCAAAAGTTATAAGTCCATCTTATGGTGAGATTTATCATATATTTTTCCAAAAATGGAATTATACTTTATTTAACATACTTCATAAAAAATTAAAACTACTTACTAACCAGGGACTTCCTATAGGCCATTGGTATGCGATAAAGGTCAGTCACACTTCAGTTATGGGTTCGATTCCCACAGCCTTGTCCGACGCGATCGGTCATCACCCGTCCTGCATGTTGTCCTTTTTATAAAACAACATTACTATAACATCCCATCAATAATATCTAAATAAGTTATATCCTTAAACAATACTAACTTATGTCCAATATAATCCATTCCAATATTTAGGCTTATCTAAAATACTTCGGCCCAATCTCATAGTGTAAAGAAAATTATTACTTGAAATGTCACATAAAAATCACGTGAATGACATCATTTATCCCCCATATATCATAAGATATATCTTTTTGGTAAAATTACAAACATTTTAATACCTTAATCATATATTCTCTTGATGAATGAATACCCATTGAACCTTAGTGAAAACATGAATGCAGTTAAAAGTCAACACTTTACACATACCAAAATCCTCAACAATCTATATACTCAAACCATGATATCACTTAGTCCTTATATCAATCATGAGCCCATGAATACAATCAAACATCTCATTATCTTCTTATCCCTTCATTATGCACATATCATCTACGCCCTAAAATATTTGAATCAATTTTCATGGTTACTGGTACCATAAACTTATTGAAAACCACAATATACTAAAACAAAAATATTCTAATACACCATAAAAGTTCCTCAACAATATTATTCATTAATACCAGTACCTAAACACTTCAATCCATCCTCTTCAATGATTATCTTGGAATAAGTCCTTCCTTGATTTTGAAGAAACTTTTTATGTCCAGGCATTGACTTGAGTAATGCCCATGTTCTCCAAAAATAAGACATTGAACTCCATAACAGTCTGTCACTGTATGTCCCTTTTCTCCACACAGATAACATATGTACCACCATTTGAGGAATTCCTCAAGGTCCTTCTTCCCTTCTTTGGAAATCTCAATCTTCCTTTCATTATGCTCCTCAACATGCAAACTTGCATAAAAGTCTATCTTCCTCTTATTTGATGAATTAGGCATACCACTAAATTTCACCTTGTAAATCATATATCGCGATTCCTGATTCGTCATAATCACAATTTCATTCTCTCTAGGCATTATGCAATTTCGTTGGTCATAGTCACCAATTTTTCCATAGGATTCAATGTTAACCGAATTCCTTCTAGTTCCCACCATTGACTAAAACACAAAAGTAATTCTGTAAAAGGCAAAAATCATGCTAGAGAAAACAACATAGTAAAGGGGGAGTACCCTTAATATCTAACATCTTAGGTTAAATTCTATGATCGTTACCATAGTTCTAGGACTATATCCTATATGTATACTTATCCTTAGGGACATCCCTAGACATACCTTAGAAATATCTCTAGGGATCTCACTAATGTTTTCACATTATAGTTTCCAATGGTTGACTAAAACTTTCCTCTGATACCAACTGTAGAGGCCCTAAGCATGACGTACATGGACATTAAATTACTTTTGCAGAATACTTAATACATAACAAAAACACACACACAAGGACCGTAATTGTTTAGTGTCCTTGGAAACTTAGAATATAATCTTCTAATCATGGTGAATGATCTTGAACATCTCCCCTAAAGATCTTCCCATTTTTTTTCTTACCTATAACCTTTCTTTATATCTTGGGGAAAAGAAAACATAAAATGGGTGAGCACAAATTCGCAGTAAAGGTAAACATAGATAACATAAATCAATCCATTAACATTTGAATGCAAAAACTTGAACATAAAATCTAAACATCAAAATCTTTAACAAAGACAAGAATCTTGGAAGTATTTAAGGTATATATCATAAGGGAACATTAATCATGATAAAATTTCATGGGAATAAAACATGTAATTGTGGAAACCATTCATCACTTGTTATATTTACATAGTAGCCATGGAATTGCTGCCTAGAGCATCTTAGTGGATAATGTCCCTTTAAAAATCGAGTTCAGTCACGTTTCAGTCCTGTAACACTTAACCAGATTAAATTACCGTTCCAACCATGTCTATCTCATGAGATATAAATCATTACCCAATGAATTGGAGGGAGATATAGTTCCCACCCATCTCATAATTAAATCATTCTTACTTGTTCCACAACATAAACATAAATCATGCATCATAACCCAAAGAATAAAATGGGATTCATAAACATCATTCCATCATCACATAATCCATATAAAAGAAATGGATATCATTTCATAATAAGAAAAGTGAAACCATGTAAATCATAGAGACATGATACTTGAAAAATACACATATGAAATAATTTCATCGTAAATGAAAAAAGGTTTTGATAAAACACTAGAAATGAATCCTTGAAGAAAGTATCCTTTCTTCTTCAAAATCAATTTCTTTTCAAAAAACATCATGAAATTTTAAATGAAAGAGATTTTTTTGAAAATATTCCTGAAATATTTTGGAGGATGCTTCATGAAAATAAGGCTTTATAAAACATTAAAAATCCATTCATTCTCTATAAGTTAAAAAAACATTCTTCTCGTACTTTTGCTGGAAAAGTCAAACAGTATCTCGTATGGTAAGAAAAAGAAAGATTCCTTCCATATGAAGTGGTAAAAGTAGAAAAGGGAAAAAATTCTTTAAACATACATGCATGGAATGTAAACAATTTATGAAAACATTTTGAGATCATATGAACATGGATAATAAACATAACCCTCAGTAAGTACTTACGAATAAACAACCTCGGATAAGAATGAGATTGGAATAATTATCCTTTACCATAGGTCTGATATGTTTCGTATGGATCAGAACATCCTGTATAATTATTTAAATAATGTTATTGACTTATTAAAGAATCATATTAATTATCATGATATCATACATGGTTCACTTATGACTTTATATTACCCATTCTTTTGTAAATTCCATGTTAAAGAGCGTTTTGGGTAAAATCGTTTCATTTGTCGTCTGTGTTTTGGCTTGTAATTATTCAAATGATTACTTAGATCATGATTACTTAATTCCATAATATATAACATTATTTATATATAATATATATTCATAATATACATATATATAACATATCGATAAATTGAATGAAATACACCGTTCATGGAGACGGTAGGCCGTACGTACGCATGAACGCTGTTTTCGTTTCATTATTGAGTTGAATGGAATTAAGTAGATGACATACGTACATATATATAAATAAATCAATTAAAATTATAATGTCATTTACTTATATATTATTTCTTATATATACTTTATAATCATTCATAAATGGTTAACATGGAGAGTGAATCTCATCGCGTCGTGGAGACTGTAGTCCGTACGTACGCACAAGTGATGATATCATTTCCGTAATTATTAAATTGAATTGGAGTGGATGATACAATATATAAGAATCATTATTATGTAATAATAACTATGTATAGTTATTATTTACACCATAATACCCATCCATGTAAGGTGTTAGTGGAAAAACAGATTACACCACGACGTGGAGACGATATTCCGTCCGTACGCACGCGCAGTGATTTTGTTTTCCATAGGATAGATAGAAAGTGAAATGGGGTTGTTTCAAATTTATAATAACATATCATTATATTAGTGATACTGAAGTTATTACTTTATAATGAAGCAACTAAAGAAGAATAAGTTGATGAAGAAAGAAGTTTGAACGAATCGGTAGAAAAAATTACCTCTTCTTCGATACGCCTCTTTGAAACCTCTTCTTAGGGCACGAGGATTGGTCATTGAAGTAGACCAGGAACTATATTATGATTCTTGAGATGTGGAGAAGATAATTTTCCAGGTGTTGGCCGAGATTTAAGGCTCAAAGTGGTGTGAGGAAGAGAGGGAGGAGGCGCCCTTTTATAAGGAAGAAGAGGGGCACCTATGGAAATCTTAAAAATATTATATTATTATAATGTCACATTCGGTTTTAAATAGCTCCAAATTGATTTATTTCTAAGATAAAGTGGGGATGGGTCTAAATAAATTAATCCAATAGAAGTTGGACATGTTTAGGTTACTATTTTAACCTTATCATTTAGATTTAACTTTAAGTTAAATAATTTTACTCTTACTGTGTCTTCTTGTTTTCTTACACTATAAGGTTAATAAACATACTATAAAAAGCCAAAAGAACCCCAAGTTGTTTATTATTAATATATATTACCTTATCTATATCATCTGGCCGAACCTTATATTTTTATGAATAAAATATCAGTTAATAATATAATATTTGTTTTAAAAACTATTTTATGTCAATTTTGACACTATTTAGTAATTGATTTTTGTGAAACTTATAACAGAATGATTAGTTCGAAAAAAGTTAATTAAATCAATAATATCATGTCATATTAACCTATAAAAGTAGTTTAATTCATAAAAAGTCTCAAATTAAATTTATTTGGGTATTTATAACATCAATTATGTTAATATTTCATTAATAAAATAATTACGACATCATCATTGTTTCATAAATAATTTAATTTATTTTATGTCTATAAATTATAAAAAAAATATTATTATGTATAAAACCGTTTTATCCTTCCAATGAATATTTATAGTCTAAAATAGAATTTATATAACCCCTTATAAAAATTAATTACTAAAATATATTTGTTAATGTCAATTTTTCCTTTACATTAAATTAATTAATCCTATTTGTCATTGTCACTACCAAGTGGCTCAATGGGGTCCCACAATCGACCCAATGATGCCCATGGTCGGTCACTACTCATCCAATAATGTTAAGACAAGTTTCAATGTAATTATAATTATTATAATATTCTTTTAACCTTGAATTACCCTATTTACCTTTCACCGTAGTAAAAAAAAATTACCGTAGTTAATATTCATAATATCAAAAAAATAAAAGTAACCAATTAACATAACTTGGACCCACGGATTCCAAATATATAATCCATTTTTAAAATTCAAAACACATAATTTACAGTAATTAATTTAAAATTAATCTCTTTGTTAATCCAACGGGTTTTAAAAGTTAAAACATTGTCAAAGATTGAAATGTTTCTACATATGAATTCAATGTAAAATTAATGATAATAGAATAAATTATATTAAATGGTAAAAATATATTCTATTTATACATTAAAAACATTAAATATTATAATTTAACCATATAAATTAATGCAATGAAAAAATTTGTTTTTTAATTAAAATATAGCGTGTTTTTACTATTCATTAAAATATGAAAGTTATCAGAATAATATGAAAAATTTATCCAATGTAAATTTTTATATCCTGATTCTAAAGAAGAATTTTATTTTGTCAAATTGAACTTATAAACATTTTAAAAACTAGATTTAATGTTGCTGCGCCATCAAAAGGTGGCAAATCTGCATTTTTTAAAAAATACTTATTTTACCCGAAAAATTTATTTCGTTCTTATACAATGTTCTAGAAAATGTGTAAGATAAATAATAATGTTATCAAATTCAAATTTCAGTTAATACTATTCATAACAGTTAGTTCATAATAATATTATAATAATATATTGTTGTTTAGTAAAACACGGTATTGCATACAACACACGCTATCGAGGAAGGTCGTGATTGCGTGTAATGCAAGCCAAGTTAGGGTTGCGTATAGTACAAGACTTCATTGTTGTTGCGTATAAAAGTATCCAACCATATTTTATTTATAATTTTAATATATATATATATATATACTCGATGTTGGGTAGAATAACTTCTATCCAACGAACTTTAAATTGTGTGTAACATGGGCCAAGAATAGCGTTGCATATACTACAAGCTAATATGGTGTTGTGTATAGTGCAAGATAATCTTTGTGTGTCGTACAACAAAATATATGAATGAAATTAAAAATAATGTATCTTATAAAATCTCAGGATGTTACAGTCAAAGGATTGGATAATATCCTAATACGATCAGGAATTTCAATGGGGGATTATTGTAACTCCCCAACCCTAGTTACACTGAGTAAGTTCATTATTAAACAACATTGGGAAGATCAAAATAGATCAATTCATTAAAGATGACTAGTTTAGTATCCTTGGAAGTACTATATAAAATGATATGTTCTACATTACAACATGGAATGTAATACCACACTAATTTATTCCATTAGAAACATACAAGCCTCCAAGATTATGCCTACAAGTCAATAATAACTACCTTCTTCATATCCTGGGTAAAATGAAACATAAGAAAGGGGTGACCTCAAACACTCTATAAGAGTATGCAATACAACATTATATAACACAATCCATAGGAATATTAATAATAGAAAACTCATAACATTAAAAATAATAATCTTTAACACTTTATGGTTGTGATATTAGCTTAGTAAATAATTCCACAATAAAACACAGTCATGGGGATTCTACTAGTCCAATAACCACATGAACTGTCAATATTATTTTCATAATGAGGAAATGTATAATGCGGTAATTTTTGAAACATTTTGTCAATGCTCGGCCATGATGTCTAAAAATGATTAAGGCATTAGGAAAAATTATCTATACAATTGGGAAAGGCCTCAGCCAATGACACACCAAATTGTCTCATGAGTCCTACTGTCGGACTGAGGAGCAATTTCTAACTTGACCCATCATTTACTAAGTCCAATACATTCTTTATATGAAAAGGTACAAACATAACATAAACATTTGTATTAAAAAAAGAATAAATAATGTCAAAACATTTTCCATAAACCAAGAATTGAATTAAAAAAACATTCACAGTCAATCATATCTCAAAATATTTAATGCAAAATAGAAGATTGGTATCATAATTATTAAATTTCAAACGTGTTTAAAATCCATTAAAGGATGTTGAATTTGATGAAATCAAAAATATTTGAGAGAAATGTCTATTTATATATTTAAATCATTAAAAAGTCATGTAATTATAAAATAAAACATTTATTTTGAAAATATTATTATAATCTTGTAAGGAAACCATTATAGGTGTTTTAATGGCAGAATATATCCGCGCCCACTGTATAAGTTAATAAACCATTCTTACCTTAATTTTTCAAAAAGGTCACAAAGTACCTTATTTGGAAAATGAATGAAGGATTCTTTTGAAAACATTTTATTAAAATTCAAAAAATGGTATAAATTATTTTAAAACATAGTAAAAATGTTTTTGAACTACATTTTTTAGAAACACATATGTGGATGATTGAGACGTCTGAGTAGATACTTACTTAAACACAACGGTGAATAATGAAGAGATTGTAGAATTAACACATACCTTGTACTTTTCTATGGTAAATGGTACATTATCCTCTAGTAAAATACTTAAATAATTATTATTAAATTATAAAAGAACCATATACATTAATATTATATCATATTTGAACTTCTAATATTTCTCTGTTAATAATATTTTAGTATTATCATCGTTTCAAGTGTTAACTGATTCATTTTCCTTTATATGTGTTGTGATATAAGTCATGTTTGTTATGGATATAATGAATTAAATTCATATCCATAAATATATTATGTTCTTTAATCATTATTTTTAAACATCAATTGAAAATTATTCTTGAATGGTTACGATTGGAAAATTAATCTCATCGTGTTTGGAGAGACAGTAATCTGTACATACACACGAGCGACAATATCATTCAATTAAAGGTAAAAAATAGTACACAATTGAATTTTATATCATATATAATGAATCATTAACATGTTTATTTTATTATTTAAGTCACATATAAATTAGTATTATACCAATCCAAATAATTTTTTATTGAATAACAACTACACCACGACGTGGAAACGGTAAGTCGTACATACACACGTATGGTGACAATGTCATACACATGATGGATATAATAATGAATATAGATGTAAAATCTTTATAATAATATTAAAATATGTTAAATATACTGGATTTATTATTTTATAATGGAATCAAAAATGAATGAGGAATTAGAAGATGAAAATAACATGAAAGAGATGATTAAATATTTATCTCTTCTTTGGGTTCTTCATTTTGATTTGGAAAAAATAGTAACATATGTTGAACTTTTTTCCAAATTAATGCCTCTAGAGTGAAGGTAGGATATTTGCCATCATATTTGGGCATGGTTTGGCTGATCCAAATGGATTTGGAGTTGTGAATTTAATATAATGGGAAGTTATCTTTTATAAGAGATATGAGGGTCACTTTAGGAAATACTTGAAATATTATTTTATAATAAATTTATTTTCGGTTTCTCATGGCCCCAAAATTATTTATTTCAATTGTATCATTTTGATGGGTTGAAGACCTCTCAACCAATATGATTTAGATAGGTTTGGTTCACCATATTAACCTTATATGTTAGAATTAACTCTTAGATAAAAAGTTTAAAATTTTCCATGTATTCTTGTATTATTATAATAATTTGTTAATAATCATTCTATAAAAGGCCAAAATAACCTCAACTAGTTCATTAAAGATATACCTATTGATATATAAGTCTTTTGATTGATCCTTATATTTTTAGAAATATTAAATCATTTAATAATCTAATATTTAAAAAAAACTCTTTTAGGTCAATTTTGACACTATTTGGATTTTTGTTTCTGATAAAGACATAACAACACAATTACGTTGAAAAAAAATCATTTAATAAACCCTCACATGTCATATTAACCTATAAAATTAGTGTAAGTCCTTAAACGTCTCAAATTTTATTTATTGGGATATTTATAATATAAATTATTTTGATTTTTCATTAATAAGGTAATTTCTAAATCATCAATGTGTCATAAATAAATTTAATTATTGAAAGTCTAAAAATTATAAATAAAATACCATTATATAGGAAATATTTTTATCTTTCAAATTTATATTTAATGTCGAATTTATCTTATTTATATCCCTATATTTAAAATGTTATAGTTATGAAAACATGAGTCTAACACTTTTAACTCTTCTTTAAATTAAATAATAATAAATGTCCCAATATAATCCATGTAGACCTAAAGGATCATATTTTATTCCAAATATAGTTTTTGGTTATATTATGATTTTACAATATAATTATATCACATGTTAGGGTAATAATAATTTCATTTTTAACTTAAATTTCTCTTTTTTACTTTTAACCGTGGTAAATCAATGTTATAAGTAAATAATCACCAAAAAGAATTTTCTTCTTATTGAACCAGATTTTACATAATGATATCTACTTTGTTTTTGGGATTTTTGAAATTCAATTAACATAAGTGGTAAAATTAGGTTTTATGAAAATTTTCAAATGCTTCTCAGAGGTGGGTTAAAGAAAATAAGAATTTTAATGAAATTTTATATATCTAAACTTATTATAAAATGACTCCAATAAATTAAATTGAACATATATAGGTATTATGTATCTATTTTGAAAAAAATATATATTTTAATAAAAAGTCTGTTTTAAACAATAACAAGTTATTTTTCACTATTCATCAAAAATTGAATATTTTCATCAAAATACCAAAAATTCATCCTAAGCTCATATCGATATTCTTGATTCAAAAAATGAAGTCCCTTTACAAAATAAAAAATATTAAATTTCAAAAGGTGGGAATTACTATTCATAAAGTCATGTTTGATTGGTTTTGTTGTGTCTGAAATCCATGTTTCTTGTAATGTATGCTACTGCATTATTCAAAGAGAAGTGTACGGTGGAAGCATGGAGTGTAACATTCTTCCCCCATTCAAATAATTTTATTCTCGAAATTTCTAGAATATCACTGCATAAAATGACTAGGGTGGTTCTTCATCATAAGTTTTGTAGGTTATAATGTCGCCTCTTCCATCTTATGGTTTCTACATAGGCCATTTACCCGATGAGTCATCTGGTTTCTCTACTCTTGTTCTCAGGTATCCAGAATCTTAACAGACTCTTCACAATAAGACAGATTGGGTTCTAGTCTTATTTCATCATTGGTGAGTACATGTGGTGGGCCAGGAATAGATTTTCTCAATAGTGATACATGTAACACATCATTGCCTTTGGAGAGACATATTGGAATTTCAAAATGGTAAAGCTACAACACAAATTCATTCTAGAATTTTTTAAAGGGCCGATGTACCTGGGGCTTAATTTACCCTTCATAATGAATCATATAATTATTTTCAATAGATATAATTTCACGAAAACATGTTCTACTACCTGAAATTCCCAATCCTTCCTTCAGTTATCAGCATAGCTCTTTAGACTACATTGAGATGCTTTGATCTGGGTTTGAATAACCTTCACATCTTCGACAATTTTTTCGACATGTTATGGGCCTATGAGTTTTCATTCACCAACATCATGCCGACAAGTTGGTGTGCGACATCTATTTCAATAAAACACTTCATATTTTTCCATCTAAATACATGACTGAAAGATATTGTGACAGGAAAATTCTACCTGAGGTAAATATTTGCCCCACATCACATTAATAAATGTGAAATAAGTCTCAACATGTCCTCTACGGTTTGAATTGTCTGTAATGATTTCCCATCAGATTGAGGGAGGTAGAAAGTGCTCAAATGAAGTTGAGTATCAATGTCATTCTGAATACTTTTCCTAAATATTGATGTAAAACATGGATCGCGATCAGAAACAATCAATAGGGGTACTCCATGAAGTCTTACAAGATCATTAATATATAGTCTTTCTAAACATTCAAGTTTTAAATCTTATATTTTAGAATGAAAACATGTTGACATGATAAGATTATCAACAATGACCAATATTTCTTCATTCTTTATATGAGTGTTTGGTAGCCCCATGATAAAACCAATCGTAATATTATCCTATTTCTACTCAGGTATGGGAAGATGTTTCATGACTCCTCTAGGATATTGTCTCCCAATATTCACATATTGAAAATCCATACATCTCAACAAAAAAATTTCAATATCTCTCTTTATGTTTTCCCACAAAAAATGTTCTTTTAAATCATTTTAAATCATTGTTAAACCAGGATGTATAGAGAAATTGGAGTTATGATCATCATCCAACAGTTCCCTTTTCAGATCAGGTATATCGGGAACACAAATTCACTTCCCAAATATCGAAATCCCATCTTCATATATGAAGTTGATGAATCTCCCATCATTCTAACATTTAATTTTTTTTGAAATTATTTATCATTAGTTTGTTAAATTTTTATCCTTTCAAGTAAATATAGTTTGGAAAGAATTTAAAAAAGAATTTATGTTTCACCTTATAGGGTTATTACCATATCTATCATTTCTAGGTCCATGTATATAAGATCCTTTTCAAATCTGATCTTGTTCAACACTCATTTATTCTTTCTACTAAAAGAATCGGCCACCTTATTTGCCTTCCCCGGGTGATATTGTATAGTTCTATCATAATCTATGAGTAGCTCAATCCATCTTCATTGCCTGAATTTGTGTTCTTTTCATGAGAAAATATACTTCATTCTATTGTTATCAGTAGCTAAATGGCATTACTGTAAACTCATAATGCTCGTACCTGGTTCGAAATGGTGTTTTCTGAATGTATTCCTTCTTCATACACAACTGATGATCTCCATGTCATATGTCAATCTTTGAACAATATTGTTCTTACTAAATTTGATCAAATAAATCATCAATGGGAGGTAGGGGATACATTTTCTTTGTTTTTATAGAATTTATCTCCCTGTAGCCAATTCACAACCTCATCGATCAATCATTATTCATATCAAAAATGACAGGGGATCACCGTGGAGAAGCACTTGGAAGAATAAATCCTATATTACTCAATTTCACTAGTTGTTTATTTAGTTCAACTATTCCCACAATGTCCATTCTATAATGGGTCTTCGATATGGGACTTGAACTAGGAAATAAATCAATGGAAAACTAATTTTATCGTTCTGGAGGATATCCAGTTAAATCCTTTTGAAACAAATCATCATATTCTTGTAAAATAGGTACATCATATATTTTAAAATTCTTTACATCACCCATAGTTATTTAATTCTATTCCTCGCCAATAATTGGATTTAGATGAGCTACTGGGTTTGGATCTAGACATGCATCTCATGGTGACATTTCAACATTAAAGATAAGGTGTTCTTTTTCATCATCTTAATAAATTATAACCTCCTTCTTCTTAAAATAGATTATTGTGTCTTGATAAGAAATCCAATTCATACATATGATTAAATAGAATTCAATGAGGGGTATGACTATGATATTAGTAGATAAATGAAATTTATATGACCAAATGAGAACATATTTAAAAAACATTGTTGGAATGATACTTCTATTTGGTGTTATGAATGACAACTCTCCTACTAAATCAAATTGGAAATATCTAATTTTCTGTGTAAACTAGGATGATTTTAAGAAATTTGATGATATATAATCAAATAATGCATTGTATCGACTTTAGGAAACCATTAAATTACCTACCACCATGTATTTTGGTGATTTAACCTCAGCAGCAGTGATGCTATAAACTTCTCCTTTCTCCCTTGGTCTTTTCTAAGGTATGTTTCCTTGGTTCTTAGGACATTCATGTGAATAATTTCCCATCTCCCTACAATTGAACCATTGAACATTGGTAGCTTCTTTCATCCCCTTACAATCACTAACAAGATGGCCTTTATACCCACATTATTAACATACTCCATTTTCTTTTAGATAGGAACCAATATGCTTCCTTCCACAATTTTCAAATTGTGGAAATTCAACTCTTCCCTTTTTCCATGTCTTCTTATTTCCTTTTCCAATGTGTTTAGCAGATCTCTTATTCCAACTCTTTGTTTTAATGATTTAAGATGTAGAGAATTTATTTTTCTCTTTTGATATTACATGATAATATATATTTGTATGATGAAAAGGATTGTGAGATTAATGATCGACAGAGAAATTGTTTTAATCCATTATAGAATTGATCAATCTTTATCCTTGGATTAAATATATAATATGCAACATGCCTTGCTAACCTTGTAATGATAGCATCATATTTTGAAATATGCTCATACTAATTTTGCCTCAGTAACAAAAATTTCATTTCGAAATCCACTCGGTCGACAAAAAGAAATTATTTTTCAAAAAACATCTCTTTAAACACCTTCCATTATATTTTTTATACTTTATCATATTCATGTTTTTTTTTGAATCAGTGAACACAATTGATTAACATAGCGTATGATGCAATAAAATTCCAGGAAAACTTTTTCTCTTTCGCAACTCCCCAATGCCATAAATATTTTTCCTAAGGAACTTATCCATTGCTCAACTACAAAGGGATTTGTAGTCTGATGGAATGTTGGTGTTTATTGACTCATGAAGAAGTCTAACATTGATTCTCTATGTTGTGGAATAGATAGATCCACATGTCTATGTTTATTATTCATAACCTGGATGAGTTATCCCAGTATGGTGATAAGCTAATCAGCACCACTTACGTCACCATATCCGCTAATATTATCATTATTAAGAGAGAAATACCTACATGGATTATGTCCATTGATATGGTTTCAATTCCTTCATCTAGGTGCCATTTCTAAACAATTTCATACACTAGATTAATTTAGGAATCAAAATACCTTATTCCAAACTTGTAAAACATTTAACATAAATTGAATAATTAATAGATATAATATATAATTATAAAATTGTTTTCATTGATTAATTGTATACTCATAGATCCTTCATAAGGTGTTTTTAAAGAAAATTTTAATTATCCTAAGCATATCCCCCATTATTTTCATAACCGATAGTCTAGCAAGGCATGCTGTCGTGTACTAGGATACCCTTGGTCATGCGCAAAAATCATTGTCAGAGTTTTTACTCCTTGGTACATATGTGCCAGATCCACCTCTACCTACTCATTTCAAGACATAGATGTATTTCATGGAAAACCCAAAAAAAATGTACATTACAAAAATTCTATAATGTTCTTCTATACTAATCTTCAATGTCTAGCTTTGGGTAATGTGCTCTAATCAGAGTTTTTCTGAATCTAGTATCCAATGTTCATACTAAACTTCCTCTGATACCAACTGTAACACCCTCACTTGACATACCAAGAGTCAGTGAATTACTAAATAACAATTCCATGATCTAAATAGATCATGTCTTGGAAGACCCTGTAGTTTAGTATCCTTGGATGTACAAGATATATACATATGTTCAGCATTACAACATGAAAATAAATACAATACTAATTAATTCCATACGAAACATCCAAGCCTCTTAGATTATTCTTGCAAGTCATTCATAACTAACTTCTTCATATCCTCATAAAATTAAACAGAAGAACTGGGTGAGCTCAAATGCTCAGTAAGAGTAAGCTACATAGCGGAATTAGCATAAACGTTAGGCATGGTGAATAATTGAAACCACATACCTTTACAAATAATAAACATGAACACTTTATGGTAGGAATATTAGCTGAGTAAATATTTCCATAATAAAAAATAACCATGGGTATTCTACTAGTTGAATTACCACATGAACCCTCAATATTATTTTCAAAATTAGGGAATGTATAATGTGGTACATTCTGAAACATTTTTTTCAGACCACGACATAGATATTTAAAAATGATTAAGGCCTCGACCTAAACCATATATAAAATTAAGAATGTCCTCAGCCAATTCCACATCTAATTGTCTCATGATATTTACTGATGCATTAAGGAGCTACAGCGGGTTCCATCCATTACTTACTAAGTCCTATACATTCCTCATATGAAAAGGTTGAAACATAACATAAAAATTCATATTAAAACAAGCATACAGAATGTCAATACATTAAATATAAACCATGAATGGTATAAAAATTACCCATATATAGTCAAACATATCACAAATACATAAATACAATATGGAGATTTGTATCATAATAAATCAACTTTAAACAAGTATAAAATCCATTAAAGGATGTTGACATATAAGAAATCAAAACTATTTGAGGGAAATATCTGTTTCTATTTTCAAATCATTTAAATTTCATTTAATTATAAGGGAAAAAATTTATTCTGAAAATATTCTTATAAGATTGTAATGGATGCTTCTAAGGTGTTATGACGGTAGAGAATAACCACACCCCCCATATTAGTTAAAAATCATTCTTACATTAATATATCAAAAAGGTCAAAATGTACATTGATTGGAAAATGATGGAAAGATTCCTTTCAAAACATCTTATAAAAAGTCAAACATGTATATAAATTAATTTAACCCATAGTAAAAATGTATTTAAATACATTTCTAAGAAAAATTGATGTGGATGATTGAGAGGTCCTTGTAGATACTTACCTAAAAACAACCTCGGATAATAAAAAGATGGTAGAATTAAACCTTACCTTGTACTTTTCCTTGGTCTAGGATAAATTATCCTCTAGTATAATAGCTAAATCATTGTTATAAAATTATACTATAACCATATACATAAATTTTATATCATATGTAATCTTCTAATATTGCATTGTTAATAATATTTTAGTATTCTCATCATTTTGTGTGTTAATGGATTCGTTTTCCATTATATGTTTTGATACATAAGTCATGTTTCTTATGGATAGGATGTATTTGAATCATATAAATAATTAAATTTTGTTCTTTAAATGTTATTTTTAATCATCATATGAAAATTATTCATGAATGGTTACAATGAGGAAATGAATCTCATCGCCTTTGTGGAGATGGTTATCTGTACGTACGAACGAAAATATCATTAAATTGAAGGTGAAATCATATATAATTGAATGTTATATCATATATAAAGAATAATTTAAAATTTATATTTATTATTTACATCAATTATACATCATTATTTTACCCATCTAGATAATATTGTATTGAATAACAACTACATCATGACGTGGAGACAGTAAGCAAAACATACGCGCGTATAGTGACTTTGTCATTCATATGATGGATAAAATAATGAATATGGTTTCATCATTTTTATAATAATATCAAATTATGTATAATATTCTAGAATTATTATTTTAAAATTTAAATAAAAAATAAAGAAGATGTGGAAGAAGAAAATAACATGAAAGTGCTGATGAAATATTTACCTCTTCTTTGAGTTATTCCTTTTGATTTGGTCAAAAGGGATCCATAAAATGTCTTCATGACCAAAGGAAGGACTATATGATGAATTGAGGATAGTTTAGATGATATTTTGGTAGGGGTTTTGTGAGACAAATTTCTTTAGAGGTGTGAATTTGTGAGAAGGTAAAGATCCCTTTTATAGGAGACGTGAGGGTCACTTTAGGAAAAGCCTGAAATATTATTTTATAATAAAATAATATTCAGTTTATAATGGATCCAAAATTATTTATTTAGATTATGAGGTATTAATGGGTCAAAAAACTATAAACCAATTGGTTTTATACTGGTTTGGATAACTATATTAACCTTATCAATTAAGTTTATCTCTTAGTTAAAATGTTTAACTTTTTCGATGTATTCTTATATTGATATAATAATTGGCTAATAAACATACAATAAAATTACAAGAGGACACCAAGTGGTTAATTAATGATATAACAATCATTATATATTTCTTTTTACCAAGAAACACATTATTAATGAAAAAGTTAGTATTTCAATTCATAACGGCAAGTTTGATTGATCCGAGTGTGTTTGTTATATCATTAATGAACCACTATATTTGAATGTTGTATATAATCAATACCATAATCTATTAGTATTTATTGATCCACCCTTTTCATATCTAGAAAAATTAGATCATTTGTAATCCTCATCATTGATTTTCTAGCATTATCCTTTTTACTTAATGCATCATCCACCATGTTTTCTTTCTGATGGAGTTAATGTATTAAGCAATCAGAATCTATTATAATATCTATCCATATTCTCTAGCACATGTTCAACTCCTTTTTTGTTAATATATATTTTAGACATTTATGATTAGTATATATATCCCACTTTTCCCCATAATGTTAATTCATGTCCATCTTTAAGGAAAATATTACAACTGCTATCTCAAAATCATGGTTGGCTAATGTTTCTCATGAATCTTCAAAAACTATGAAGAAAAGGTTATAACCATGTTCTTTTTCATATGAAAATATTGTAATATCTTCATGGATGCATAACTATAGATTAAAATCCCTTTTCTATGATAGGTTACTATGAGTACATGTGAATCGAACAACCATCACATCAGTTCTATAAATGATTCATCACATTAATCTATCCAGAGAAACATAACACCATTTTGAGTTGACTTGGTCAGAGGATTTTATAGAAGACACAAATTCACCAAAAAACGTGGATAATATCAATCTTAACCTAGAAATATATGATTCTTATTCAATGTGTTTGGAATAGGATAACATTCAATAGCCTTCAACATTTATAGATCTACTGATATACCATATCATGAGATTATGTGACCCAAAAATTAACCCTTTTTCATTGAAAATTCACACTTCGATGAATTCTCATATAACTACTCCTTCCTTAGGGTCTTTAGTACAATTATCATGTGATCTTCATTCTCTTCCAAGAACATTTAATAGATAATAATATAATCTTTACAAACTACCACTAACATGTTGATGTAATATTTAATGAATCTATTCACTAAATCCATGATGATGGCAATGGATTAGTTAGACCAAAAGTAATCATTATATATTCCTAGTTACCATAACTTTTAATGAATGAATTATTGGGTATATCCTTTTTCATGACCTTTAAAAGATTCTATCTATAATGATGGTCAATAATGTAATGGTATTTTCCTCCACACAATTGATCATAAATTTCATCAATTAATGAAATAGGACACTTGTTTTTCATTTTGTTCTGGTATAAATCTAGAATGTAAATGAAGTGTAGCATTGATCCATCATTATTTTCCAACAAAGGAATTGATTCTCTCCAAGGTGACACACTTGGAAGAATGAATCCCTTACCATGGTTTTATTGGAGATTATTATTCAATTACAATAACTACTTAGGATCTATTCTATAATTAGTCATTGCAATTTTTGTGGAACCACGAACAAGTTATATTGAGAAATGAAAATCATGTTTTGGTGGAAGACTAGGAAGATTTTCATCAAATGAATCCAATAAATCCCAAAAAATAGAAATATCATTTCCGTTTAATTTCTCCCCAACCATTTTATATAAACAACCCTTTTTTATGGAATTTGGACACATTCACCAGATGAAATCTCTATAGGATGTCCACACATGTCGTCATGTTGATGGTTGATCATTCGAGGGTTTAAAATTTAAAACTTCACATTCCTTACATGAAAATGTATGTGGAATTTATGAATTGAAAGAAAATTTATGCCTAAGATGACATCAAATTATTCCAAAGTAATAATTACGTGTTTTTTTGGAATCATTTTCCCCAAAACATCAACTAGTGAGGAGTCATAAACATGAGAACCAGTCACCATACCATTAGGGTATTTACCTACTAAATCCATATATATATGTTTGGGTGGAATCTTAACACCTTTATGAAATTCCTTATATATGAAAGAGTGTGTAGATCAAGAACCAAATACATAATTAGCTCTTATATTGTAGATGATATGTGTACCTTTCATCACGACATTATCACACAAATCCTCCAAAATAGTGAATACATGAGATATCCCCTTATTCCTCCACTTAAAATGTCACTAAAATTGATCATCAACCGCAACCATTGGGTGTTGGAATTTGTTATCATTATTATCATTCTACATACACTTGAAGCACTGAATAATGTGGGGAGCATTCTATATATCTTTTTATCCATTGGAATTCAGAGTTATCTTCTTCGCATCACTTTAACAGTCAATTTCTCGATGACCATACATTCTACACATAAAGCATTTTTAGAAACAATAAATAAATTTCCACGATGCTTCTTCCCACACTTTGATCATAAAGTAACGTTCATATTTTTTCACTATGGTTCTTAGAGTTTCCATAAAATTTCATCATCCCTTTATTGTCAAATCCATGATATTAATATGTTACTACTACCTCCATTTAATACTTGAATTCACTATTCCCAATATCATTGTAGCTTCCAATGTATCTACTGGACAATACCCATATGAGACATGGTGTTATACTACTAAATAATTGATCAACGTCAATTTCAATTTGGATGAAAATTCATTAATCATACCTTGTACGTCTTGTAAAATTATCATCATAGGTACTGATGGATTCATCATCAATTTACTTAAAATGAAGTAACATTTTCTGTATTAGGGTATGAAAAATTTGAGGAATGTACTTTTTTAAAAAATAATATATTTAACTCATAACGAACTATTGATTATATCTCATCATGAAACCATGTATTATTGATTAGATTACACAATCGATCCCATACCCATTCAAAGTGATAAATAGTTAGAAAAACTTTCTCATGCTCTGAACAACGATGGAAATATAATATATTTTTAGTGGTACAAATCCATTGTTCAGGAAAGAGTGGATTCAGAGACCCTCAGATAGAAGGTAGGATTGTCCTCGTGAAATATTGAACAAAATTATTCTCGCACATTTTTTCTTGTGGAAATACACCATTAATAATAGCTTTTAAAAACTATTTAAGAATAACTGTGATGTTTTTCGTTCCAGGTCACATAAAATATAGTTGTTGAGGAAGAAAATTGTTACATTTTCCATCATAATCACCATTAACTTAGTTACTTTAGGTTCCATCCATTGACTAATTCTAGTAGCATATTGCATGAAATAGTTATCATAAAGAGGAAGCACATAATCATGAAAAATGACCAAGAGGATTTTTATCTTATAAAAACTTACGTAATTTATCTCACATTATATTTAAACAAGGTTATTATTAATCAACATATATTTTAAATCCTTCATAATGGTTTTTGATGAATATTTTAATTCAAAAGGAATATCCCCTGGGAGTGTCAAACTGGGTTTGTAGATAGACTCATTTTTGTGTATAAAATTACCTCAAGTCAATATTAAAAAATCTTGTTGAAGTTATTACCCCTGTGTACATCTATGGAAGAGCCACATACACATGTAGTATTAATATAGGGATGTAGTTTTAGGAAACCAATCTATATATCTTTCACCAAAATTCTAGTACAAGTTCATTTATTGTGACAAATAACTATACTTATTGTATGAATATTCTTTAGGGTTATCACCAATGTTTTCTCATACTAGTTTCAAAAGGTTCAATAAAATATTCCAATGATACCAACTATAGTGACCCATTCATTACAAAAAATAACAGTATATAACTTTTTTATAATAATTAAACATTATACAAAAAGAAACAAGAAGGATGTACAACTGTAGTGTATTTTGGAAACATGGAATATACAAACATAGATTCAATGTTGAGATACATTATCTCCCACTAGGTTCTTCAGTAATTTGAACCTCTGTAGACACATCATACATAATATATATCTTCATAATACTGCGAAGAAGAATTAAAAAAGGGGTGATATCAAATTCTCAGTATGTTTAATCACGGGATACATGTAAGTATAAACATGAGAATAAGGGTATGATAATGTGGTAATGAAAATATATTATCATACCCTATATATCAAAGATCATAAACTTGAATCAGGGAAAAGGCATGGTAGTTCATAAAGTATGAATCAAAAGGAAGTAATCGAAATATTCCTTAAAAGCATAAAATTGAAATAATATGTGAAATATTTTTAATAGATAATAATATAATGATATCTATAGTTTCCAATACATAAAATCCAAAACCATCTTAGTATTCATGGTTCAATTCCATGGCCATCATAACAGTATGAGTTAACTACTCATACAATCATAGTAGTCATGGATCACTCCCATAGTAATAATATTTGTCAAGGTTAACTCCCAAGACTATTTCAGAAGAATGGATTCATGCCTCATCATCATAATCTATCTCATGAGATATAAAACATTACCCTTTTCATTATAGGAAGATATAAGTCCCACCCATCACATAATGAAATCATGTGTAATTGTTCCACAATGATGATAAATGATCATATCATAACTCAAAAATGAAATTGGTATCCAAAAAATGAAAAAATATCCTAAATAGTGTAATGTGGCATGATTCATAATCATTCAACATAAACATAACCCATGAAAAGAAGCGAGCATCAAAATCATGAAACCATTGAAAGCGAAAAAAGTATTATAACATCCTGACTTAAAAACATAATCCATTATATGAAACAATATTAAATGAAACATTGAATAATATCCCCATAAAGTCATGGGTAACAACAAAGGATTTTATCTTAGATTGGAAATAATACTATATGGTCTTTTTTAAAAACTCTCCTCGAGGATAATATCTTTTCTTCTATGAAAAATGCTTTTTAGTACATAAACCATTTTGTAAACAATTTTGTTTGAAAATATATTTAGGAAAATTATAAAGAAATATTTTAAAACAATATAAAATTTTTCAAATCAAATTTTCATTTATAATTTACCTTCAATGGTATTTTGAATAAATTGTTTGGAATCAAAGTTTAGGAAAATAACATATTTTTGAAAAATGATAGTGTTTGTTATATTTTACTAAAAACATTATCTTAAGTGACTTATAGTGGTATGTGGTACTAAAAAATGAGGATATCATGAATAAATATAGAATATGTTAAATCATAGCTATTATTTAATTATGTATCATAATATATCATCAAAGGAAGAATAAACATAAAAAACCTCGAAGAAAATAGGATATTGTCTTAATAAACACATATAACATAGGGACTTGGGATCATACACTCCATGTATGAAATTTAATTTAGATTAAGAAGAATATATCATGAAATTACGTATAATTAGGATATGAAATGTAAAATGGTTGTATATACATCTTAAAAAATACATCAGATGCAAAACAAAACATGAATATCAATGTAATCACATTGAGACAATAATATTTTACCAATTTTTTAACTTTTCAAAGAAAAAACCCACAGAAGAAGAATCATATAATGGATATGTGAATACACATAAATATTGAAACAGAATAAATATAATAAAATCAATGGTATTATCTACAAAAAAAAAATTATAGTCTTGTGATCATATCTAGTAACTCAATGAAATTAATAGTGATATGAAAATCCCCTTACCTTATGTCATGACTCTCTATGTACTTATGAAATATACATTTATAAAGAATATATTTTTATTATAAATATTTTACATGATAATATTATTGTTCATAATAGAATATATGGTTTTATTATGTTCTTATATTACCCTCTTGATGACAATCATAACTAAAAGTTTTACTTTTGGTAATATTCTATTTGTTCTTCACATTTGTCTTGATTTGTTTTAGCATTGGTCCTTCTAATTATATCATGATTATAGATTTTTGAAAATGATATAAATATTATTTATATCCATTATATGTTCATTATAATATTTTATATCATTATAAATTTTTAAATGGAATAAACTTATCATGGAGATGGTAAGTCATTTGTAAGCTTGAACATTGTTACTGTTTTTGTTTTTTTATTCAATAAACGAAAATAAATGAATTATGTATATATATATGTATATATATAATTATTCAATTATAATTATTACATTATATATATAATATATTTTCATTAAAATCATCCTTAATACATTCCATGTGGTGTGTGAACGAATCACATCGCCTTGAGGGGGCGGTAGTCCACACTTCCTCAAACAAATTTATCATATTAACTCCAAATGTAAAGTGAGGTGTTGTGTGTTGTAAAGGCAATAAATTAAGATAAATACATAGTAAATATAAAATTTAAAATATTTAAATTTATTTTTCATCCTATTTCCCACCTTCAATGGTGGTAAAAGAGAAATCAATGATCCTCATTTCGTGATGCAGTAGTTCATTGTATAGAGAAATAGTATGTTCAACATCCATTAAATAGAGGTATGTGTATGCTTAGGACATTTACATAGCATAAAAACAACCTTGTATATGAAGTATATGAGTTGTTTCATGAAATAATGAAATAAATTCAGTGGGGGGGTGTAGAAGGGAACTAAATGAAAAGATCTCAAGAGAATATGTTTCCTCTTAATCAGGTAAATTTTTTTGGACAATGTCGAAAGGAATCCATGAGAATCATTATTCCTAAATGGAGGAATCAAAGAATAATTGGAGGTTTTGTGATGATACATGGGATTATATTTTACCAACATTAATGTTATGAGAGGTGTGTGAATGGGTAGAGGTGGTTTCCTTTTATGGGGAAGGAATGGACACATTTGAAATTTCTTGAAACAAGTTAGGTGGGCACATGTTATTAACAATAACTAATCATACCATACCAAAAAAACTAAATAAAATTATATTAAATGATGAACTATGGCCATAACATGGTTTTTGGATATGTTTCCATGTGAATTGGTACCTTAAGATAATGGTTTTGTGCCTAATCAATCTTAACTTGGCCTTAACCACAGTGATGAATTTTAACTACTTTTACAAATCAGTTTTTATAAAAACAAAAATGTTCTTATTAGAATATAAATATTAGACTGAATAAAATGGTTTATTTATATATTTTTATATTATATTCACATAAGTGTAAAATTTAATATTAGTGCAAATCATGTAGATGGGACAAGATAACATTGTTTTTAATTAGAAAGTAGTTGAAAAGTTTGTTCTGTTATTATTTTATGTTTTGAAGTGAAATTGATTCAAATGAGTTAAATTGTATTAATAGATACAAAATTAATATAATGTGACCTTAAAACATTTTTATAATATCATTTAGAATTAATAATTAATTATAAAAATGTAATTTTTAACATAAAAGGTGGGGTTTCCATTATTCATCAAAAAAAGAAGTTCTAAAGACAAATACCAAAAATTTACCCTAGGATAATTATGAAAATTAGAATTATTAAATGATTCTTATTTTATCAAATTAAAATTTTAAACGTGCCTAAATTTATTTTTATTATTAAAAGTTATTCATTCAGGAAAAGAGTGTTTTTAAACATAAAACAGACATTACAAAAAATTATATCATTTACTATCAATATGTATTATTTATATAAAAAATTATAAACAATTTTTGAAAAGTAGTAAAGAGAATTAATATAAATTTTTTTAATGGCTACTTTATAATTATGTTATTTAAATAATAAATACAAAAAAAATAAATGTTTCATACACACATAGTGTAGCATGTAACGAATGCTAACTCAGTAGTGTCTTCATCGTATTCATTGTCAGTGTTGTATATAACATACACCAAGTCGGTGATGCATGTGCATATAATCATTGACATGGTGAATTTTAAGAAAAAAATTAAAATTAAACTTTATATAAAAAATAGTTTTGTAAAAAATCAAGGTGTTACATTCTGTCCTCCATAACTGAAATTTCTCCCTTGAAATTAATCACTAGTTAAAATACAAATGGGGATACTTATGATTTAACATATCATCATCCCCAATGTATCTTCCTCTAATTGGTGACTTCACTAGAAAACATTGACCTGATGAGAGGTATTGTTCCATAGAACATTCATTGATTGGTCTAGAATTTCAACAGGTTATTCCACCAAGGAATGATCATTTTCCAGTAGCATAAAATATGAGTTAATTACATGTGATGGGTTTGTTTTTACTAACATAGGAGAGATTCAGGGAATACATTATGGAATTGAAAGAGATTAATATGAAGTTTCAAGGTAAAGGCTTTTATCCTGATACGATCCAGAATTTCAATGGGTCTGATATACCAAGGGAATAGTTTCCCTTTGTTCCAGAATATCATTACATTCTTCTTGGTAGAGATTCATAGAAACACATTTTCTTCAACATAAAACTCTAGATAATGTAAATAGTTATCAGTATTACTTTTTTGTTGTCTTTGATCAGCTCTCATATAATGCGAATTTACTGTAAACTTCTCAACCATTTCTTCCTTGATTTCTGGTCCCAGTTGCTTTCATTTTATAACCTCATCCCAAAATATTAGATATCTATATTTGTTCCAATAGATATATTCATGTGGTTCCATCTAATTTAATGAGTAAAATCTGTTATCATATAAAAACTCAACAAGAGAAAGGTGTAGATCCCAACCTCAATATAAAGGTAGAGAACATGATCTCAACATATCCTCCAGGGCTTGAATAATTCTTTCATACTTACCATCTATTTGAGGATGATAAGTAGTGATTAAAATAAATTCCATATCCAATTTTTTCTTTAGAATTCAATAGAACATTGATGTAAACCACATATCTCGATCTAATAAAATGGAGCATGGTACTCCATAAAACCTTACCAATTCCATAAATATATATCCTGGAAATCTGATCAAGAGAGAAATATTATCTAAAAGAAATGAAGTGTGATGAATTAGTAAGGAGACCAACTACCTCCCATATTGCATTAACCTGTTTAGTGTTTTTGGGTTGTCCATTGACTAAATCCATAGTGATGATCTTTAATACTCATTCTAGTATGGCTAATGGATCCAATATCCATTTTGACTTATTTCATTCAAAATTCTCATGCTTGAATACCAAACAATGATATAAATACATTCTAATATCTCCCTTTATTACATCCCCTCAGACATATTCATTCAAGTCCATATACATCTTTGTAAATTCGGGATGAATATAAAATGAGGAACTATGAGCTTCCTATAAAATCACCTTCCATAAATCATGCATGGAAGGAACATTAAAACAGATCCCAAAACCTATCATTTAATCCAGATATATGTTAAACTCAAGAAAATTTATAATCTTAATTTGAATCTCTTTAGCTTCTTTCTTTCCTCTTTAATCATCACTTCGATTGAGGACTAAAAATTAAATTAAGAAAGATTTATTTTCCCCATCCTTCAATATTTAAAGATCCATAATTTGCAATTATAGAAATACTAGATCTTTTGTGATCCTCATCACAGATAAGTTTGAATGATATTTTTGACCCAATGCATCATACACCTAGTTTTCTTTATAAATGATGCAATGTACTGAGAAATAATAATTTGTTATCATCTTTCTCTATATGCAATAGTGAAAGTTGAACACCTTCTTTGTGAATATATATTATAGAATTTTATAATTGGTATATATGCAACAATTTTTACCATAAAGTAAATGCATCTATATAATTAATACAATGATTACCAGTGCTAAATCAATTCATGTGTTTGGTAATGTTTCTCATGAATCTTCAACAATGGTGTGGAATAGGATACAACCATGTTATTTTTCATAATAAAATTTTATAATCACTTCTTGGATGCATCACTATAGATTCAAAACTCTTCCCACTATAGGGTTATGTAAGCACAAGATTACTGACCACCCTTTTCTTCATTTCCTTGAATGTTTCCTTACAATCATCTGTCCAGAGTAACATAAAACCCTTTCGAGTAAACATGGTGCGAGGATTAGATAGTCATGAAACATTCTTCAATAATCATTGATAATATCCATCATATAAAAGAAATGTATTAATATAAATTATTGTGGTTGATCTAGGAAAACATTAAATAGCCTCCATATTTGATGGATCTACTACTATACATTCTCTTGAGGTTATGTGAAAGAAAAATGTACCCTTTTGTAGAAAGAATTAATTTTTATTAATTTGTCGTATATCTACAAGTTCCATAGAGACCTTAGTATAATTATAATGTGATAGTCTTTCTATTCCGTGTACTTTTAATATTTTATAATATCATCAATAAATACTACAACAAACTGGTTGATGTAATATCTAAGTAATCTGTTAATTATAACTATATAGATAACAAGGGATTTGTAGGACCAAAAGAAATCACTATATATTCATAGTGACAATACCCTCTATAGAATGCCTTCTTGGGTATATCAAATTGACTGACCTTCAGTTGATTATATCTAGAACCTAGTTAAATCATGGAATAATATTGAGTTCCATACAATTGATCATACAAGTCATCAATACATGGGATAAGATACTTGTTCATGATTTTTATCTTGTTTAACTCTAGATAATCAATGTATATCTCAATTTTCAATAATTATTTTTAAAAAAAATTATTGATGCACCCCAAGGTAACACACATTGTTAAATCGATCCATTATCATAGTTTTCATGGATATTCTTCTTCAATTCTTAAAACTCAATAGGGGAAATTATATATGGAGACATTAAAATTGTTGTTGAACCAGGAAGAAGTTCTATCAAGAACTCAACTTCATGTTTTGGTGTAAGAATATGTAATTATTATAGAAAGACATAAAAAAATACCAAAATATTAGAATATCATTGATGCCAATTTTAACCATAATCATTTGAGACAAACACCCATTTTGGATGGAGTTTAGGATAAAATCACTAGATAAAATATAATCAGGAAGTTCATAATTACAGTCACATTGATGGGTGATCGTATAGGGGATTGAAATTTCAAACCTAATATACCATACATGATAATTTATGTGGGATTTATGAAAATAATGAAAATATAGGCCTAATATGATAAAAAATTTGACCAAAGGAAGAATTTCAAGATTTTATAGAAGAAAATTCCCAAAAACATCCATCGGTGAGGTATTATAGACTAGAGATCCAATCATCGCACCAATAGGGTACTTCAAAACTAATTCGACATCTATATGTTTTGGATGATTCGTAATAGATCTATAAAATTATTTAGATATTATTTATTTCTTATATCTATAATAAAATATGGAATTACCCGTTCTAGAGTGGATGGTATGTTTACCTTTCATCTAGTCATTATCACACCCATAATCAGAAATAGTGATTTCATGAGATATCCCCTTATTCCTCAACAGAAGAGGTTACTGAAATAAAAAATCGTCACCATCCCTTAGGTTTTAAAATTAGTAATCCTAATTCCTATTCTCCTTTCACTTGGAACCATTGAATCAAGGGGGTGCATTTTGTGTAACTTTTTATCCATTGGAATTCTGAGATAAATTATTCCCATCACTTCAGAAATAAATTCACCAATGAACTTACATTCCACACATAAAACATTTGTTAGACCCCTTGAGGAAATTTCAACCGTGTTCATTTCCACACTTAGAGAATAAATGAAATTTCATCTTCTTTTCACCATGGTTCTTAGATTTTCCTTTAAAAACCATCTTCCTATTCATGTCAAATCCATGATATTGATATGTTACTCCTACTTTCATTTCATCCTTGATTTCACAATTCACTATTAAATCATACATACAAATTCCTCTAATATCAAACACCCTTATGAGACATTTCATTAAACATCCAAAGATCCAATAAATATTAATTTATGGTTGAATGAAAATTCCTGAATGATACCTCTAAGGTATTGTGAAACTATCCTTATAGGTTCTGACGTATTCATCATCCCTTTGTTTCAGATAAAGGAACTATTTCACTATCATGGAATGAATAATTAGAGGAAAGTACTAATTAAAGAATATGTTATTAAGATTGTCCCATTCTATTGATTAAATCTTATTAGGTAACCTCATATTCTTGATTAGAGTCTGCCACTGATCTGCATCCCCGTCTATGTGATTAATAGTATGAATAACTTTCTCATGATTCTAAAAATGATTAAAAAATATATATTTTTATTGGTACAAATCACTTGTTCATTAATAAGTAGATAAGGAGACCCTCTAAATGAAGGTGGGTTCTGCCTCATGAATGACTGAACAATGTTTTGTTCCTTCCTTTTCTCTTTTAGATCTCCACCATGTTTCATAGCTTGAAAAAAATACCTAAGAATAACTATGGGGTTTTTCAGTAAAGATCCCATAACAAATGTTTCTTTAGGAGGAAACTTGTTTCATTTTACATCATAATCACCATTAACTCAGTTCCTTTGGGTTCTAGCCCTTGACTAACTCTTAAATCATATAGTAAGAAATAGTTTTCATAATGAGGAACCATATAATCTAGAATAATCACTTATAGAATGTATAACATATGAATACATCCTTAATATATAACAAATTATATTTATCCAAGGTTATTTATAGCTATCATATACATAAATCCTTCCCAATGGTTCATGTAGTGTTTCTGAATTTTCAATGCATGTCCTCTAGGAGTGTCAAACTATGTGTGCTGCAAGACTCGTTATTGTGCACCAAATTACCCCGAGTCAGGAATATATCATCTTTTCAAAGATGTACCCCTAGGTGAATTTGTGAAAGAGACACATCCACTTGTATTTATAGATATGGATGTATTTTTATGAATCCATTCAATCTATCCTTGCCCAAAATTCTAGTACATGTTTATATGTTAGGAATAATCACTATAATTTTCCTCAAAATTTTCCTTTGGGTACTAACCATGGATATCTCATCCTAGTTTCAAGAGGTTCGCTAAACTTTTCATATGATACCAACAAATGATATATGTGATTTAAAAACATTAACATTACATAACTTCTATAGAATACTTAAGCATTATACAAACATTCACAAGAATTGTGTACTAGTGTACTACATTTGAAAACATGGAATACATATACAATGATACATAAGTGGCATAAATTATCCCCCAATATATTCTTCATGAATTTTAACCTTATTAGAAACATAAAATATAATACATATCTTCATAAAATAGGATGGTAAAATAAAATTGGGGTGATCTCAAATGCTCTGTATGGGTATGAAAGGTAGACATATAAGTATAAACATGAGCATAAGGGTTTGAGAATGTGATCATGAAAACATAATATCAAACACTTCATATCAAATATCATACACATGAATCATGGAAAAATTCATGGTAGTTAAAAATGCATGAATAAAAACGAAGTAAACGAAATAATACATGAATTCATTACATTAAAGTAAGACATGGAATTGTGGGAACACAAAATCATATAATTATTCCCATAGTTTCCTATGAATCACGTCCAAGACCATATTAGTGGTCATGGTTCATTTCCATTTCCATCATAGTAGTATGAGATCACTCATCATACAATCATAGTAGTCATGGTTCACTCTCATGGACATATTAATAGTCAAGGTTCACTCCCAAGACCATATTTTTTACATGAGACCACTCTTAATACCATTAGAGTCTATCTTATGAGATATAAGACACTACCAAATACATTGAATGGATATATTTTTCTGACCAATCACATAGTGAAAACTTTCATACATGTCCCATAAGATAGTCATTGAAAAAATTATAATCTATGAAATAAATTGGGTATGATCAGAATCTAGATATTTCCTTACCTCTTGAATGAGACATGTTACATAATCATTACATCATAATCATAACAAATGAAATGTAGTAGGTATAAAAAGTATATAACCCACTAAAGATAAATTGGGTTCATAACATCATTCCATCCATACATAATCCATTCAATGATATAACATGAATGGAAAATTTGAATAATTTCACATTAATTCAAATCGTAAAATAAATGGATATTACCATAGATTTGAAATTCTTTTGAGAGAAATGTTGGGAAAAAATCCCTCAAGGTATCTTTGAAGAATTTTTTAGGTGATTGTGTTTGTTGACAAAGTGTACATCTGAGTGGTGATTGTTGACAAAGCAAAACGATGACATACAAATTTGTTGACAAAGAGGATGTCATGGTGGAATGTCGAGTTCAAGACCATTGTTCAACGATCCATGTTTGATTTAAGAACGTCGAGAATGGAATACAAGATCTGGAGGCAGTAAAAAAACAGATACAAGGTGGGGCCGTTTTCTAGTGTTTGCCAAATTTTTGGGCCTGAAAATCAACATATGAAGAAAAGTGTTTTGGCAAAGGGACTTGCGCACAGAGGACTTGGAGTATAAGAAACTTGCGCGCCATATGTTTTCAAGATCAGAAGATCAAAATATGGCAAAGGAAATGGGTTTGTGCAGGTTTGGGATTTGGTCACGCAAGATTATAGGAGGACAGAAGACTTGCACGCCAAGACTGGGTCGCACAGGTGACTTGTGTGCTGTCGCGTAGGGTGGTCAATTTTCTTATAAATACTGGACCACCCCTCTTCATTATTCACTAGAGTTCAACACTTTGAGAAATCATATCTCCTGTCGCGCAGGTGTGGTGGCCGCGCAAGTGGTGTGTGGGTCACGCAAGTGAAGTTGCACGCCAGTGTGAGAAGTTTCCCACCGGTTGGCAGTTTCTCACCAATATTGGTTTGGGCGTAAACGGAAGAGAGTCACACAATTTTGGAGTTGAGTAATATTGAGTCACATAAGTGTCTGAGGAGGACTTGCACGCCCGTTGTAACTTGCACGCCGATACTTGTGCACCATGATTGACTTGTGTGCCAAGTAAGGTTTATTTCCAGCAACGATTTTTGGGCTGCGTGGAAGTCGGAAGGTTGCCTGATAGCTTCAGGGAAAAGAGATATTCATCTACGGGTGAAATTTGTACTTCAAAAGATCATCTACATACAGAGGAAGATGCATTCATTCATGAAAATAAAGAGTCATACTGGTCTATAAACTATGAGTGGATTCTATCCAAGAGTAGTGAGAAAAAGAAGAGAAAGAAGGTGATCCACTCCACCGACAGTGAGCCAGATAGAGAAACAGGGAGTGACCCTTTGGAAAGTAGTGAGCTGACCTAAAACATTGTAAAGGTAGTGAGCCTAGACATAGAAGTGATCTAGCCCAAACCTTGTAATCCACAACAATTGAATATTATTGGAATTTGGTATGACCGACAACTTTTCAGCTCATGCTCCTTGGATGTAGCCCTTTGCGGTGATCCAAGTAAAATTGTTGTGTCTTGTGCATGCTTCAGTTTCTATTTACCTTGTGCAACCGGAAGGAGAGAAAAGAGTGTTTTTCTTTATAGCGATACAAGATCAGAACATGAATTAATTTTAAAATTTTCATACCCTGATTCACCCCCCCTCTTAGGGTATTCCTCCTTGTGGACATAACAAGATCTTTTTTAAATAAACTTCTTGAAGAAAATATTCACTATTCTTTGAAAAAATAATTTTATTACATAAAACCTTTTGAAAATATTTTTTTGGATAAATATATATTAAAAAATTGAATGGATGATTTTAAAACAATAAAGCATTTTTAAAATCTATTTTTCTTGGATAATTATCTTCATGGTACATTTGATTTTTTTTTTGAAAACACGGTTTTTTAATACAATAGATTTCTAACCAAAAGAGAGAGGAAAACAGATTTTACTAAAGTCATTTTCATAAGAACCAACGTGTGGAAAAATGATACTAAAAATTGGAATACATGTAATAAATATTTTATAAATAAAATATGAATTTTCATTAATTATGGACCATAATATTGCACTAAATGAATCATAATCATAGACAATCTCAAAAAACGCAATGATTATCTCAATAAACTCTTATAACTTGGGGACTCTATATCATAATTTAAATATAAGATAAGAAATTTTTATTAAGACTATTATATAATTAAAATAATAATATTAATGATATAAAATGTAAAATTGAAGCATAGAAACCTCGAGAAACTGTTTAGATGCATAACAAAACATGATTCTCCAAGAAAGAAAATTTAGTCAAAATAGTTTTACCGATTTGGTAAAATTTGAAAGATAAACCACATAAAAGAAGGATCATAGAATGGATATGTGAATAACCAAAAGTTTTTTAACATGAAACATAGAATAATGTCATGTTCATTACTAACACCACACAAAAGTAAAGTATGGGGAACATAGCTTTTATCTCACAAAAATTAATAGTGAGGTTAAAATCCCTTTACCTTGTGTATTAACTCTCTCGGTACTCATACAAGATTATTATATATGAAATATATGTTTATTATAAATATATTATAGGAGAATACTCATATAAATAAATCCAATTATGGTTTGATTATGAAATTATATAGCCCTCTTGTTAATGATTTTATGTTAATGTTTTTCTTTGGGTAATATTATCTTTGTTCTATGCATGTGTTTTTATTTGTTATAGCGCTGGTACTTATACTTATATCATGATTAGATAAATTAAAATATGATATAAATATATTTTTTATCCATTGTATTTACATTATATTATTTTATCTAATAATTATGTAAGGAATGAGATACACAATTCATGGAAATGGTCAACCATTCGTAAACATGAATGTTGTTTTTGTTATTATTGTCATATTGAAGGTAAGTATGCAAATCATATACATATATAATATTGGGTGTGTATATATATAATTATTATAGATAAAAAATTATATTATATATATCATATAATATTATTAAACCCATCCTTAAAAATTTCCACGTTGTCTGTGAACGAATAACATCACTTTGAGGGGCCGACAGGCCACAGTTCCTCGTACAAGATTCTCGTAATATCACAAAATAGAATGAAAAGATATTTTTGTTGTAAAATGAATATAGAAAGCTCAAATCATATTAAATATAATATATTAGATTTATAAATATAGTTTCCATACTAATGGGTACATTGATTAATTGTAAAGGAGAACTGAACATTCTTATTTTTCAGAGGCAGTATTTCACCGTACACAGAAACAGTATGATCAACATCCATTTGGTTGAGGTTTGTGTAATTTTCGATCTTAAAAATTAAATAAAAACATAATATTATATCTATGATACTTGTTTTCACAAAATAATGCGAAAATAGATTTTTGGTGGAGGAGAAAAAAATAATTGAAAGGACCATGAGAGAAGATCTTTCCACTCAATCAGGTAACACCTTTTGGTTTATGCATAAATGATTCCTTCAGAACATTTATGACCAAAGATTGGATTCATGATATAATGTGGGATTTTTGGGAGGATAATTTGGAAGAGCTTGTATGAACATAAATGGTTTGATAGGTGTGAGAAATGGGTATAGGTGGTGGCCTTTTATATTGAAGGAAAGGGACTCATTTTGTGTTTCTAGAAACAAGTTAGCTTTACGCATGTTTGTAGATAAAAAAAGACATAAACACCCAAAAAACACAATAATGTAAGGTTTATAGAAGAAATATGTACATAAAAATGGTTTTGGATAATTTTCTAGCTCATTTGGGCCTTTGATATTACGGATTTTTACCAAATTAATCTTTATTTGGTCTTAACCATTTGGATTAATTGTAATCAATTTTATTAATAATTTTTGACAATAATTAACATTCCATTATTAAAATACAAATATTAGATTGAATAAAATGGTTTATTTGTGTTTTTGGAAATTCACTTCACAGAAATAGAATAATATATATTACTGCGAATCGAGTAGACAAGATGAAAAAACATTGTTTTAAAGTTGAAACAATTTCAAAAGTTTTTTAAGATTTTATATTCATTTTCAAGGTGACATTGATTATAATGAATTAAATTTTATTAATAGATTTACTATTCATCTAATGTGGCATTAAAATATATTTATAATATAATTATATCATTAATAATTAATTATAAAAAGTTTTTTAACTAAAATTTCATGTTTTTCTCTATTCATCAAAAATGATGTTTCTTAGATAAATATTAAAAAATCACTATAGTCTGATTGAGACACATTGAATTAAAAAACATTAAATTATTTTCTCAACTAAAAGTTAATATTTATTATAAAGATATTTTTATTATTAATGGTTTTTAATTGGGTAAAAATGTTTTTAAAGATAAAGGGACTTAAAAATTTATATAATTTATTAACAATATGTTTTACTTATATAAAAAATTATTAATTTTTTTTTGAAAATATATAATAATATTAATTTTATAATGTTTAATGACAAGGTTATAATTATCTTATTTTAGTTATGAATAAGATAAAAAATATTTATCATTGAATCCCAGTGTTTCATATATGATACGCAGATTCATTGTTGTGTGCATCGTATGACAAATGATTTTTGCAAGTAACGTACACCAAGTTAGAGTTTCATATTAAGGGGATATTTTAGGTAATTCATTTCATGATATAAATTAATATTTAAATATATTCAAAAACTATGTCTGTAAAAACATGAGGTGTTACAGAAGACACCTAGGAAAGAACAACACATCTCTTTATGAATACACCACAGAATAAAACACTCACCCGCACACACCTCGAAATAAAAAATAATACCTTTTTGAATAATCTCTGGGTATAAACACCTAGAATAAGGACAAAGGAAGAGCTGGTGGCCATCCATCCATTCTCCCAATAGGATTTTTTATAAAGACACCCTCCCTCGTGCTAATAGGGGTGTTTGGCAGGTAGTGCTCAACTAGAGTTGTGTGCGTATAGAAATTACCAAGAAAAAATAAAATTATATGAATATATTATAAAAAAACCAAAATACCATCCAATTGGATCTCAATAGAAAACCATTTCCCAACATTTCTATATTTCTTACTACCTTTGAACACACAACACCACACATCAAGCAAAAAAATCCTTTTAATTTCCATCAAATTTAATTAAATATTACCATTATTTATTCAAAACTCATTTATTCATTACCTTAAATAAACCAACCCAATAAATTTATAATATTTATTAACAAATTATTTATACTATTATTAAACAACTAAATAGAAAAATACTGAGCACAATATACAATAATGAAGAAAATAACACATCACAACAAAACCCGATCGAAGCCCTTCTATGCAATACCTCTCATTAAATCAACAATCAATCCATCACTAAACATGAAACTCCTTAAAATGGTTAGGATGATATGTCAACTACATGTCCATCCACATGACTACCCAAACTAACCCACATAACATACATTCTCTTCAAAAATGTACCGTCACATAACCTATAGTGTATCCACACATCAAAACATCACCACAACACATCTAGTATATCCTGCAGTTATAAAAATTTCTATCCCACACAACACATTACCCCACATAACAAATCATAACCTAATTCGGGATTTAATGATGAATCTATTATTTCAATCCACTTTTTAAATTAGTGGTTTCATGTAATCTAGGTAATCCAATGTCATCCATTTATTAGACATGTGTATTTAATTTACTCATTTCAATATAAATGTTTTCATCATGATACAACAACAAGAATATTGTTTATTGTGAAAATATGGAAATTAAATGGCCACATTTTTTTAGGGGAATCTAGAATGTATAGTTCACAACCACAGAATAATGTCAAATCTATAAAAAAAGTGCATCATATCCCTCTACCGCTTTCAATTAATTTACCCTATTATTATCATTGACTACAATGGGACATATATTATCCACATGGAAAAATTATATCCAATCACATGATCCTGAATCAATGAGAGATTAATGAATAACCTACCTTTCAAATCTATTCAACTCTTCTGTACACCTCAAAGTGATGAAGAATGCCTATAAACTGAAAATTCACAACTAGAATCACTTGTTAACTTATTCCACAATTGTAGATTATCAAAACTCTACCAAAGAATAAAACTTAAGCCATATCGTACCATGATTGTTAATCCCAGTGAAAGAACAAGATTAAATGGGGGTGAATGTGGTGATAACTCACCCATGATCAATAATGGATTTCCAATGAACAACCTCCAGGATTGATAGGTCAAATATGGAGGAGTGGGACTCAAAGGACTCCTTTGGGCACCTAGAGTTCATCTAGAATGCGAGTAATTCAAAACCATTTCTATATGAGTAGTGTTTTAGTGGAAAATAATTAAACAAAATCACATGATTGGGGTATTTAATTATGTTTAATAAACATTCGCATCAGGTAATACTAGGGGTTGTGTTACCACTAAAATGTGAGTTGGCTCTCAAATTAATTTTATTTTTTAAACACTGTAATATTACACACCATGAAACTCTTCTTCCTATTATGTAAAATATAAGAACATCAGGAAAAATATGTTACAAGCCGTGAAGTAGAGTTTCACCTCCCGTAAGATAGTTACTATGTGTGAAATGTCTCCCTATGAATAAATTAGGTACCAAAATTTGACAAATTCCGTCTAAGCCTCCATCAAGCTATTCCATTGACCAAAAAACGGAATGTAACAGTCCGAGAGGAAAAGAACCGTTTCATTAGATACCTCACAACTATTTCAATAATCCGAAACAATGCCTAGATGAAAGAGTGGTCTGAACAACCACCCTATGAGATACCTCTCACGGATCATACTATAGTTGAAATACTACTGACAAACAAACAGATTAATGTTTAATGATAGACCTCTCTATTTTGTTAGAAATATAGAGTGTAAACCCCCAAATCCAAGAACACCTACATTGAAATATTCTACCCATTGTAAACTAGGAACCCCACACAAGCACAAAAACCACACTTTCCAATCATTCTGAATATGTAAAATCTTCCTCAAAGTCGTGATATTATATGCTTATGGTGGTACTGACTCCCCTCAATAGGAATAATAACTTTGTAGTAAATATGTCTCGATTATAAATATGGTATTAATCTTTTCATATATATGGAATTTATCACACATTTCACAACACATTAGTATATAATGTGAAAAAGGTCATCTAATTCAAGATAATGTTTAAAAAATACATTTTAAATCACAACAGAACATGCCAAAACATAAAAAAACTATGGGTACTGGGCACTCATCTAGATTTCATGATCCCAATTACTCTCCTCTCGACCACCATGAATCAATAATACATGATCTAAATTAATTTTCATAGATACAATATATTATACCCATGATCCTATATATCTACCATCCACTAAATGTACGTTGTGCTTCCCTCGATATCCAACTATCCCCAATCAACACCATTAGAGTCATCATGTTGATACCAATAAAGTTGTGATATTTGGAAGTCTTCATAGATCCTCTCTTACTAAAATTGTTATATAAACATGTATGCCACCACACCAACTCCTCCCAACACCTTAATGGGACCAACATAATTACAAGTAATTTTACTCAATCTCTCAAACCACTATTGTGAACATCGAGGGGAACCCTTCATGAACCTTTAGTCCACAAAATTGAACTCAAAGGGAATCCATCTTCAATCGATATATGAATTCTTCCTATTATACGTCATTTTCATCCTACCATTAATGATATTAACATATACTATCGATCATTGAACCACCTTAGGACCAAGACCAGTTTTCTACAAAACCAATATCCATCACAAGAGTAAATGACATGGTCTCCCATACAAAGATTCAAATTGACGTATTCTAATGGAGGAGTCATTGATATTTTTATAAGAAAACTATAACAAGGGTAAGTATCTCACACAGTATTTGACAATGTCCAAGATGCATTCTCACATCATATCTTCCGGTTACGGGATTTTCTATTCAATCCATCCATTATCCAATGAGAATAAGGTAGTTAAAGGTATAACTGGCTTCTAAAAGCATGTTGTAATTACCTAAAATCATTCATTGCAAAAAAAAATTCTCATTATGATATAATGTACCTAGGAACACGATGAAACTGCATCACCTCAACCACATACCTCATAGCCAAAGAATCAATTACACTCGACTCGTTAATCAATAAAAATCGAGCTGATTTCATTAACATATACATCACAAGAAAGATAGAATCATAGAATCCATAATGTCATGGAAACGAGGAGAATATGTCCACTGAGCTGTCATCCCAATTCTACATGAGAACCTACTAGGGCTGTAAAACCCCACTAGTAACATGGTTCTCCACCTTCATATGATAGAAAAATAAGAACATTTCCACAAATTCCACAACTTCCAATTTCATCCGAAGGCAGTAATACTAGGTCTTCAGTCCGTGGTCCATCTTCAAAACTCATATGTGTACAAAAAAGGTGATCTACCAAATACACGAATTACATCATCTTACAAAGCTATCATAAAAAATTATCAAATAACAACATTAGGTACTGATAGTATTCTGACCACCAACTTATAGACTCACTATGAACAACATGATTTCCCAACACCTCCGCCTATGAGCCTCCCCACATAGACTCCTCTACGTACTACATCAGAGAAGACCTCACTACTCTCTAGAACAAACATCCTCTATAACCATCCATTCCAACATCAATAGAATTGGTTTCCAAATCATCCAACACATTACAAGAATTTTCAGATTCTCAAACAACCTTCATCTATGATATTATTCTCAATGAATTTGCCTAAATATTTCCCTATCATGATGTAAAACAGATCTTTAAATTATATTCCTGAAACAAAATCATCCACTATCGCTACTACAAGTTCATATCTCTCAGGTAGAATATATACTTCAAGATATTTTGATCCATAATGACCCAATATTGTAAAACCCTGAGCTTCCATGATATGCTTCTCTTTCAATAAGGCAATATCTTCCATTGTATGCAAGTTTGAGTTCTAACACGCCGCGACCAATAAAAGTAGCCATTATGAATAGTAATACATACTTTTTGAAATTTTATAAATTTTATCTTTCAATATGTAATTCATTTTTGGATTCATAATATCGAAATTATCCTATGTTGCATTTTTGGTATTTTTCTGAGAACTTCCAACTTTTTATGAATAGTGAAAAATACTTAAAAACAACTTTTTTTAATAAAAATTATTTATATTGATAAATTATACTATTGAGTGGGTTTAAAGTATAATTATAATATATTTTTACCATTTTATCCAATGGTGGTCATTAAGTTTAATTTCACTTTGAAATTGGACATAAACAATTGCCAATCGTTTGATATATACTGTTTCTGAAAAACACGCTATTTGTTGACACAACGGGATTAAATTATAAAATTAATTAATCCAAATTATATGTTTAGAATTTTTTAAAATAGACATCATTTTTTAAATTGGAATATCAATTATAGCATAGGGTGATATTTTGGCATTATTCTAAAAAACTTCAATTTTTGCAGAATAGTGAAACCACTAAGTGGTAGTTAAAAAACTGATTTTTCATTTAAATGAAATATTACCACTTCTTTGATTTTATTTTCAAAAATTATGCATAATGTTTTGTCATTAGGAATTAAAATTCGATTCAACGGGATAAAAATAATTTTTTGGTGAATAGTAACATTTATGTTTAACTAATCGCAATTAAAGGTAATTAGTTAAATTTAAGGTGAAAATGATATTATAAAAATATGAAAATACCCTTACACTTGTCCTACCCCTATTTCATAAGTCATGTCCGACCACGATAATCCATGGGTAAACTTGGGGACCCCATGGAGCCACTTTGGTAGAAAAACGACATTAAAAACATTTTATTTAATGTTAAAATAAAAATGTCACAAACATGAGTTGTTTTACTAAAACAATTTTTAAATGTGGTTATACAAGTCATATTTTTTACTATACATATTCATTATAAATATAAAAAGATTTTTTACATCATTATATTTTTTTATAATTTTTAGACATTAAATAAATAAAATTATTTATGGCATCATGATGATGCAGCGATTACCTCATTAATTATCGATTTAAATAAAAGAAAAAGATAATGTAAAATGTAAGACATAAACTTATCAAAAACATATTGGATGAGTATATTTCTAACCCTTAACACCTTATCCTCGACATATATCATTTTGGTACCTTTATAATCCTAAAATCATTTCATAATAATGTAACATTTCAATCTTTCCAAAAGTGCCCCTCCTATCCTCTTATAAAAGGCCCCCGCCACTACCACCATATTCACACCTTCAAACCATTTGGCTCGGACAACCTCTGCCCAAATACACTCTAAACTTCCCTCTCTTACTCCTAGAAGCCTCACTTTATTCATAATTCTTCCCAAGTAAGCCTTTGGCTCAAATCAAAAAGAGTTACCCGATTTTAAGGTAATGTCTTCTCTTATGTCGTTTTGTTTTATTTTGCTTCTCCAACCCCCTAAACTCTTTTAATCCTTTTATTTTGTAACAAAAGCAGTATATTAAATATATTATTATGTTTTTATGAGAATTATTTTATTTAAACTTACACACACCTTCGTCAAAATGTTAAAGAACATATTGTTTTTGGGGATGGAGAATTACTGCCTCATAATACGATGATTGTTCAATATTCTTTTAACACCTCTAATGGTGGCCATTATGATGACACTATTTTTATATATGATATATATTATGTTTTTGTTTTCATTAAGATTCTTTATTTTTCATTTATGGCATACCTTTATGATTCCCATTATGGGTAAACGCGATAATTTCATTTTAGGAAGTGCGGACTACCGCCCCCTAAAAGTGATTTGAATCGTTAATGCCATATGTGGGATGTATAAAGGATGGAGTAAATGGTATTAAACATTATATTATACTGGAATTATATTATAACTTTATATAATTATAACTTCATTCCATTAAATATGAAATAGAAATGAAAGTAGCGTTCATGCGTACGTACGGCTTACCGTCTCCATGAATGGGGCATTTCATTTCTTACCTCTAAATGTTATGTAATATTATAAATGCATGTTTGTACTGGATATTTATGATATATATGATATCTACATCATGAATATAATTCTGTATATAATGTATATTTCACCACATGAACAACTTGCAATTACAAGAAGTTTATTTTTGACTCAAGTACCAATGATCGACAAAATGACCGTTATTAACATAAATAATTAAATAATGTTCATAACAAGGTAATAAGTGATATAAAAGAATAATGAACATGAAAAATGTTCTTATGCAAATATAAATTAACTATAGTTTATTATTCATGAGGTTAAGGAAATATCGAGTCAAGTCGGACATGAGGTAAGGGAATTTCTTAACCTAATTTCCATTCTTTGGGTTAATCTCCTACTTTCAAATTATGTTATGATATTATTATGTCCTATATTGTGTTTGTACATTATTTATGTGTACATATATTGAATACACATAATAGAACTGTTTTATTTAAAAAAATGATCTTGGTAAGGACTTCATCTCAATCTCCTTTCATTGAGCCATATTTTGTTTCATACACAACTTTCTTTTATATGGTGTATAAACCCATTTGACTTTTACGTTTATTCAAAAATAATCTTTTTTATATGAAGATTTTACTAAACGACAAAAATGAATGTTTGTCCTTTCATACATATGCGGTGACAACGCCTTCTATGCCACTGTGACCATTATTTGAGTTTTGGATTCCTCTACAAGCCACACCTTTTTTTAAATGAAAAATAAATACAATGTTTTAATTTTCTTTTATTTTGGTATTGAAAATGGTTTTGAAAGTGTTTTTATTATATCAATGTGTTGTATTGACATCTTGGGATTGAAATGTGGACATTTTCTATTTCCTTTATTAATGTTTTATGTGATACGATTATGTTATGGTTTATGATATGTTTAAACCTATTCGTATGAGGAATTTATTGGACTTAATAAGTGATGGGTGGAGCCCGATATTGCTCATCAATGCATCGGTAGGTCTCACGAGACAAATTAGTGTCTTGGCATGAGGCCTTGACAAAATCATATTTTTGGTCTTGGCACGAGGCCTTGGCTACGTGGTTATGATAGTCTGGCATTATGCATTCCATCATTATGAAAGTGGTTATTGATATTTCATTTGATTATTCAACTAGTAGAATATCCATGTGAGTAAGTAAATGACATTATCTAACTTTTTTTCCATATTATCCTCAAGTTAAAGTTTTAAAAGGCTTTTGTTTTAGTTATACATTTCTTTAAATGTTAATGTTTAGTTATGAAAGCTTTCGCAATATTTTTATCCTTACTAAGCATCTGAGCACACCCCTTTAAATGTTTCAATATTTTCCAGGATGTGAAGAAGTATTTTATGAATGACCTGTACGGATAGTCAGAAGAGGATATGAGTGTTGAAAATGATGACCATGTTATTGTAGGTTTTTTACTTTATGATGTAATGTAACATTTATGAATGTATCTAGTGTTTCCAAGGCTACTAAAATAATCGGTCTTTCGAGACTTGATCTTTTGTGATCATGACAATGTTACGCAATAATGCACTAACTCTGGTTAACTGGGGTCAGGGCGTTATAGTTGGTATCATAGGCAGTGTAGTACTAACCTTGGAAGCTAGATTTAGATAAACTCGGATTAGACCACATAGCCCTAAGATAGACATTGAGGATTAGTATAGAAGAACTTCCTAAAATTTTGGTATTATAGAGATTTTGTGGGTTTTTCAAGCAATACATCTGTGTCTGGATACGAGCAGGTAGAGGCGGCTCTGGAACAGATCTACCTAGGGGTAAAACCCCAAAACACCACTTTGAGCTAGACTCGAATGGGAACTGGTGCAAGACAATGGGCCTTGCTGCACTCTTGGTTATGACACTCCCAAGGGATATGCCTAGGATAATCATCATTTAAATTACAAACCATTATGAAGGGATTATGAGTACATACTTCCTCAAAGAAAACATTTTTATGATTATGGATTATATCCATAAATAGTTCAATTTATATTAAGTGTTTTACAAGTATGGAATTATGTATTTTGATTCATAAACTAATCTAGTTTATGACATTGTTTAGAAGTGGCACCTAGTGGAAGGAATGGAAACTGTATCAATGCACGCACTCCATGAAGGGATTTCCCTCCTGCTCAAGATAATTATTGTGGATCTGGAGATACAACTGGTGCTGATCAACTTATTACCATACTGGGACAACTCACTCAGGTTATGAATAAAAACCTTACTCGTGTGGAGAACCCTGATCCGCAAAGTGGAGGATCAATGATAGACCGCTTCATGAGGCAACAAATACCAACATTTAATGGGGGTAAAAATCCATTAGAAGCTGAGCAGTAGATAAACTCATTAGAGAAAATATTCCATGCCTTGGGGAGTAGTGAAAGGGTGAAGGTTGTTATGGCAGTTTAACGCCTCACTGGAGATGTTGATCAGTGGTGGTCATTGATTCAAAACAAAAAGGAAGATGATAAGGTATCAAATATGGAATGGAGGGAGGTCAAAGAGCTTTTCTTAGAAAAATAATTTCCACATGACCATTGACCAGATATGGAAAGGCAATTTCTGAGTCTGAGACAAAAGGAGGATGAGAATGTCGCAAAGTATGAGGCTAACATTACAAGGTTAGCGAGGCATGCAGCAGATTATATACGTAACCCAAGAAGTAAGATTGACCGTTTCATTGATGGGTTAAAACATTTTCTCTGACAAGAATTAGTATAACAATCTTTCTCAACATATGACTATATAGTCTCATGTGCAATCAAGACAGAAAAGGAATTCTCTTAGTCTTATGACAATAAAGTAAAGAAAGTGAAGAAGAGAACGGTGGAACAAGAGATAGATAAAGGGAAAAAGGTAATGAAGGATTTTCAATTATGCGATAATTGTCGGAAGAATCAACCCAGTACATGCCTAAAAGGAATGGAAGTTTGTTATAAATGTGGAGAAAAAGGTCACCAGGCTCGTGATTGCAAGGGAAAGAAAGAGGCTATCGATGTTGAGTGATAAAATTGTAGAGAAATGGGGCATTAGGAAAATGAATGTCCAAAGCGCCAAGGAAACTTACCTTAGAAAAGGACAAGGGATCAAGGCCAATCTTATTTTGTTACTACAGTTGAAGTGGAATAATTAATGTACTGGTGATTTTGGACTCAAGGATTATATTCTGGTTATAAGAATAATTTGATATATATACGGATTTTACTGTAGTACTTGTTGTTTTCCATAAGGTTTTAATATGATGAAGGTAATCATATTTTAGTATGTGGAAATAAGATAATCTTTACTTTGTTTGTGGAATCTGATGAATTGATTTTGGAATTTAGAGGCCTTTTAGAGAATGTCTGGACATAGTTATTTTGGATAATTATAAAGGTTGGAATTGATTATATTGAACTTTGGATAATATAGTTTAAGGTTAAAACATTTCTAAATATTATTTTTGGAATATTATAATACTAATGTTTTAGGAAAAGGAGAACCTACAGGTTAGGGGATAACCCGTCACGTCGGACAAAGCTACATGAATCGATCCCACAACCATAGTGCGACAGAACATTATTACCTACCACTAGCCTACAGTAAGTCCCTTGTTATTAAAAAATAGTTTTCCTAATCTAAATGGTATGTGTTAATATTTGCAACCTTGTACGAATAGGATAAATATAATATTTTTGAGTTCTAATATATTTTTAAGTGAAAGATGGGTTTATGGTAAACATTTATTAAAGAATGAATGTTTACATGAAAAGTAAGTATATTTCCTTATGTTCTTAGTAAATCCCTTAAATAAATTCCACAACTTTATGAAAGGTAACTTAAAACAAAAATGTTGCCGGTTAACTTTTCCAACAGGGAATTCAATGACTATTTAACCAATCACAAGTTTGTGATTTTCTTATGGTTAACTTTCTCCTAATCATGTTTTCTATAACTCTACATCAGACCATGGTGGTTTTTTTCTCCTCCATATCTATATTTCATAGAATCCTAGTATGGGATATCTCGGGTGACCTTTGTACTTATCTCTCTTTCTTTTAAAGTTATATTTTTATTAACCTTATTTCCGATGTGGGTTTTCCACAAAGGTATTTTCTATTTTCAACCTTTTATTTTCAAAGAAAAATTTCAAATTTTGAGGACGCTATTTATTAAAGGAGGGGAGAGTGTAACACCTCGAGCTTCTATGATACGCTTCTCTTTCAATAAGGCAATAACTTCCATTGTACGGAAGTTTGAGTTCTAACACACCGCGACCAATAAAAGTAGCCGTTATGAATAGTAATAGATACTTTTTGAAATTTTATAAATTTTATCTTTCAATATGGACATCATTTTTGGATTCGGAATATCGAAATTAGCCTATGTTGAATTTTGGGTATTTTTCTGAGAACTTCCATTTTTTTATGAATAGTGAAAAAATACTTAAAAACAACTTTTTTAATAAAAATAATTTATAGTGATATATTATACTATTGAGTGGTTTTAATGTATAATTATAATTTATTTTTTCCATTTTATCTAATGGTGGTCATTAGAATTAATTTCACATTGAAATTGGACAAAAATAATTACCAATCTTTTGATATATTTTGTTTCTGAAAAACACGTTATTTTTTGGGACAATTGGATTAATTATAAAAATAATTAATGCAAATTATATGTTTGTAATTTTTTAAAATATACATCATTTTTGAATTTGGAATATCAATAATAGCTTAGGGTAACAGTTTGGCATTGTTCTGAAAAACTTCAATTTTTGATGAATAGTGAAACAACTAAGTGGTAGTTAAAAAAACTGATTTTTCGTTTAAATGAAATATTAACACTTTTGTGATTTGATTTTCAAAAATCCAACATACATGGTTGTCATTAAGAAGTAAAATGTTTTTCAACGGGAAAAAATATTTTTTTTGTGAATAGTAGATTTTATGTTTAATTAATCGCGATTAAAGGTAATTAGTGAAATATAAGGTAAAAATGATATTATAAAAATATGAAAATACCCTTAAACATGTCCTACCCCTATTTAATAAGTCATGGACGAACAAGAAAATCCATGGGACAACTTGGGTACCTCATAGAGCCACTTTGGTAGGAAAATGACATTAAAAACTTTTTATTTAATGTTAAAATAAAAATGTCACAAACATAAGTTATTTTACTAAAACAATTTTTAAATTGGGTTATACTAGTCATATTTTTTACTATAATTTTTCACTAGAAATCTAAAAATATTTCCTATATCATGATAATTTTTTTATAATATTTAGAAATTAAATAAATTAAATTATTTATGACATCATGATGATGCATCGATTACCTCATTAATTAATGATTTAAATAAAATAAAAAGATAATGTAAAATATAAGTCTTAAACTTGTCAATAACATATTGGCTGAGTATATTTCGAACCCTTATTACCTTATCCTCTAAATATATCATTTTGGGACCTTTATAATCTGAAAATCATTTCATAATAAAGTATCATTTCAATCTTTCAAAGAGTGCCCCTCCTCTCCTCTTTTAAAAGGCCCCCACCACTACAACCATATTCACACCTTCAAAGCCTTTTGGCTCGTCAAAAATCTTCCCAAATACTCTCTCAACTTCTCTATATTACTCCAAGAAGCCTCACTTTGGGCATAATTCTTTCCAAGGATGTCTTTGGCTCAAATCAAAAAGTGTTACCCGATTTTAAGGTAATGTCTTCTCTTATGTCGTTTTGTTTTATTTTGCTTCTCCAACCCCCTAAACTATTTTTATCATTTAATTTTGTAACCAATCAAGTATATTCAATATACTAGGATGTTTTTATGAGAATAATTTTATTTACACTTACACACACCTTCATCAAATGGTTAAAAACATACTATTTCTGTGGGTGGAGAATTACTGCATCATGAAAGGATGATTATTCAATATTCTTTTAGAACCTCTAATGGTGGCCATTATGTTGAAAAAAAATTTATATATGATATATATTATGTTTTTGTTTTACTTATGATTCTTTATTTTTCATTTATGGAATAACTTTACGGTTTCCATTATTGGTAAACACGATAATTTCATTTTTGGAAGTGCGGACTACTGCCCCCTCAAAGTGATTTGAATCGTTAATGCCATATGTGGGATGTATAAAAGATATAGTAAATGGTATTAAACATTATATTATACTGGAATTATATTATACCTTTATATAATTATATCTTCATTTCATTAAATATGAAATAGAAATGAAAGTAGCGTGCATGCGTACGCATGGCTTACCGTCTCCATGAACGGTGCATTTCATTTCTTACCTCTAAATGTTATGTAATATTATAAATGCATGTATATACTATATATATATGTCATATATGATATCTAAATCATGAATATAATTCTGGATATAATTTATATTTCACCACAAGAACAACTTGTAATTATAAGAAGTTTATTTTTGAATCAAGTACCAAAGATCGAAAAAATGACCGTTATTAACATAAATAATTAAATAATGTTCATAACATGATAATAAGTGAGATAAAATTATTAATGAACAGAAAAAAGGTTCTTAAGCAAATAGAAATTAACTCTAGTTTATTATTCAGGAGGTTAAAGAACGATCGAGTCAAGTCGGACACGAGGTAAGGGAATTTCTTAACCCAATTTCCATTCTTTGGGTTAATCTCCAACTTTCAAATTATGTTATGATATTATTATGTCCTATCTTGTATTTATACTTTAATTATGTGTACTTATATTGAATACACATAATAGATCTATTTTATTTAAAAAAACGATCTTGGTTAGGACTTCATCTGAATCTCCTTTCATTGAGGCATATTTTGTTTTATACACAACTTTCTTTTATACGGTGTATAACCCACTTTGACTTTTACATTTATTCAAAAGAAATATTTTTTATATGATAAATTTTACTAAATGACAAAAAGGAATGTTTTTCATTCCGTACATATGTGGAGACAACGACTTCTCTGTCGTCGTGACCATTATTTGAGTTTCAGCTTCCTCTACAAGCCATACCTTTTTTTAAATGAAAAATAAATACAATGTTTTAATTTTCTTTTATTTTGGTATTGAAAATGGATTTGAATGTGTTTTTATTATATCAATGTGTTGTATTGATATCTTGTGATTGAAATGTATAATTTTTCTATTTCCTTTATGCATGTTTTATGTGATACGATTATGTTATGGTTTATGATATATTTAAACCTATTCATATTAGGATTGAATTGGACTTAATAACTGAGGGGTGGAGCCCGCTATAGCTCCTCGATGCATCGGTAGGTCTCATGAGAAAAACTAGTGTCTTGGCACGAGGCCTTGACAAAATCTTATTTGTGGTCTTGGTACGAGTCCTTGGCTACGTTGTTATGATAGTCTGGCATTATGCATTCCATCATTATGAAAGTGGTTATTGATATTTCATGTGATTATTCAACTAGTAGAATATCCATGTGAGTAAGTAAATGACATTATTTAATTTTATTTTTTCCGTTTTATGCAGAAGTTCAAGTGTAAAAAGTCTTTTGTTTTAGTTATACATTTCCTTAAATGTTATTGTTTATTTGTGAATGCTTCTGCAATATTGGTATCCTTACTGGGCATCTGAGATCAACCCTTTCAATGTTTTAATATTTTCTAGGATGTGAAAAATTATTTTATGAATGACCTGCAGGGATAGTCAGAAAAGGATATGATTGTGGACTATGAAGACCATGTTATTGTAGAATTTTTACTTTATGATGTAATGTAACATTTATGAATGTATCTAGTGTTCCCAAGGCTACTAAACTAATTGGTCTTTCGAGACTTGATCTTTTGTGATCATGCCAATGTTACGCAATAATACACCGACTCTCGGTAACTGGGGTCGGGGAGTTTCAAAAATAACTCTCAATAATGTAATTATGCAACAACTTCAGTGAAATCTTGACCATTACTATCTCTATATCTTGGTTGGAATAATTATGCTCTGGGGGATGTAACTACCTAGACCCATAAGGTGTTACTTCTCATTGATGTATCAATGTGCATCCCAAGACCTAATGGTATGAATTAGAAAAATCTAAAATATAACCCCATACTATAAAAACCAAAGTGCTTGAGTACTAAAAAATTTCCCCTTCATAAAACCAAATGAATCTTTACACTTCTATCTCCACACAAAATCTTGGTGATTAATAGTTAGAGAAATAAATTTGTTTGAAACTAGAGAGACATTTGGTACAAAAATCTAATAATAGCTAAAATTAATAGAAAAACGAAAATCATATGAGATTATTAGGTGATTTCAAAGATAAAACTACATAAATATTTGATAGGTCCATTGTGACACCATGATGTGGCACCACATATTCCGGGAAATTCACTTATGGTTTCCAGAATATAAACTTAGACAATATTATTTATATATTATTGGGTCAAAAACCTTCATGATAGTTTAAATATGCATATAATATTCCTCTTATAACATTTATTAGATCAATATTACATCGATGAACATAGTTGTAACACCCCAAGCTTCTACAGTACGCTTCACTATGAATAATGTGATAGCATGTGTTGTACACAACATCGAGTCCTAATACACCACAACCAATCAAACTAGCCGTTATGAATAGTAATAACTAGTTTTTTAAGTTTTTTAAATTTTATCTCTCAAAATGGACTTCATTTTTGGATTTGGAATATCTAATTTAGCCTAGGGTGAAATATTTGAAATTTTTGGATAACATTTATATTTTGATGAATAGTGAAAATTACTAAATTTTAATTAAGAACAACTTTTTTAATCGAAATAATTTATATTGATAAATTATGATTTTGAGTGGATTTAAATTATATTTATAATATATTTTTACCATTTAATACAGTTCTGGTCATTTTACATAATTTTACAATTAATCCTGGCATAAACAAGTGTCAATCTTTTAATAGTTATTATCTCTTAAAAACAAGCTTTTTGTTTTAACAACGGGAATTAATTTTAAATTTATTTCTGCCACTTCTGTGTTTTGAATTTGGAAAATGGATTCCATATTTGGAATCAGGATGTTCATATTATGTAAATAGGTAACTTTTATTTTTAGACATTTTGAATAATTACATCGGTAAATATTTTCATTACCATGGTTAAGGGTAAATCCGGTAAATAAGAGTTACAAAATAATATTATAATAAAAATAATTACCCTAAAACGTGTCCTAACTTTATTTGTGGATGAATGTCCGACCATGGGCTTCTTTGGGTCGATTTGGGGACCCCATAGAGCCACTTGTAGGTTACAGGGACACTTTATTTTAATTAAGTTAAAATAAGTAAAAAAATGACATAAGCATATAACTTTTAGAAAAACAATTTTTAAATAGTGTTATATAAGATTGATTTTCGACTATAAATATTCATTAGGAATATAAAAATATTTCCTACATAATTATGTTTTATTTATAATTTTTAGACATTAAATCATTTAATTTATTTATGACACAATAATGATGCAGTAATTACCATAATAGTGAATAATTAAAATAATTGATATTATAAATACCCAAATAAATATAATTTGAAACATTTAATGAATTACCCTAATTTTATAGGATAATATGACATATTTGGATTTATTTAATTGAATTTTTTTCAAATTAATCATTCTGTTATGATTTTTACAAAAATCAACTATTGAATAGTTTAAAAAATTGACATAAAAGAGTTTTTAAAAGAAATATTATATTATTAATTGATATTAAATTCCAAAAAATCTACGGTGCAGACAAGAGACTTATATCATGATAGTTGTATCATTAATGGACCACTTTGGGGTCTCTATCATGTATATAGTATGTTTATTAACCATATAATATAAAAATACAAAGAGATATTGTAAAAGTGAAACTAATTAACTTAGAGTTAATTCTTAATGATAAGTTTAATATATTAACCCAAACCTCTCTAAATTTTACTGGTTGAGTGGTTTTTGACTCATACCCACCTTAACCATTAAATAATAAAATTTTGATCCATTATAAACCGAATATGAATTTATTATAAATTAATATTTCTAGCTTTTCCAAATGTACCCATCACCCCTCTTATAAAAGGGCACTCCTCCTTCTCATTACTTCACACCTTCAAAGCATTTTGAATCAGCCAACCTCTACCCAAATACTCTCTCAACTTCCCTAAATACAACATATAGTCATTATTTTGACCATAATACCAACCTATGAATCCCTTTTGATCAAATCAAATGGAAGAACCCGAAGAAGAAGTAATGATTTCACCACCCTTTTTCAAATTCTTTTCATCATCAACTTCTTATTTCTTTGTTATTTCCATTCTAAAATAATAAATCCTTTATCTTATATATACTGTGATGTTATTATAATTATGGTACAACCATATTCAGTATTTTATCCACCCTTTGAAAAACATGTCACCATACGTGTGTACGTACGGCTTACCGTCTCCACGTCATGGTGTAATTGTTATTCAATATATTATTATTTGTATGGGTATAATAATGACGTGTAATTCATGTAAGTAATAAATATAACATGATAATTATTCTTTATATATAATATACCATCCAATTATATATTATTTTAATATCAAAAGAATGATATTTTCACTCTTGCATACGTACGGACTATCGTCTCCACGAACGCGATGAGAATCATTATCCATCTTATCCATTCTAGTATAATTATCATTTTATGATTTAAAAATAATGATTAAGGACATGATATAATTCTGTATATGAATGGGATACAACCTATCCATGAAAAACATGGCTTATATAACAAAACATATAAAAGAAAACGAGTAAGTTAACACCCGAAACAACGATAATACTAAGATATTATTAATAAAGAAATGTTAAAAGATCATATATGATATCATATGAATATATATGATTCTAGTATAATTTAATAACAATTATTTCACCATTATACAGTAGGTTAACCTACCCCCAACCAAGGAAAAGTTCAAGGTAATGGTTTATTTCGCAATCTCTTCATTATCTGAGGTTGTTTATACGTAATAATCTACTGGGATTTCTTTATCATCCACATCCATGTTTCGTAAAAATGTATTTCAAAACAATTTTACTATTTACTAGAATATGAGTTAAAGTTATTTATACCATTGTTAAATTTTATAAGTGGTTTATAAAGGAATCTTTCTGCCATTTTCCAAACTAGGTTATTTTTAATCGTTTTGACATATTTAAGGTAAGAATGTTTTTTAACTTATATGGAAGGAGCACCTATTTTCCACCGTTATAAAATATTCAAAGCTTCCCTTACAAGCTTATAATAATATTTTCAAAGAAAATGTTTTATTTTATAAATATATGATTCTTAAATGATTTAAAAATAAAAATAAATATTTATCTAAATTGAGTTTTGATTTCATCTATGTCAACATCCTTTGATGGATTTTACACTTATTTGAAGTTGATTTATTATGATACAAAACTTCTATATTGTATTGAATTTTTTGTGATATGTTTGACTCTAGATGTGTTATTTTTATACCATTCATAGTTTATGGATGAAGTATTTACATTTCGTATGCTAGTTTTAATATGAATGTTTATGTTATGTTTATAACTTTTCATATAGGAATGCATTGGACATAATATGTGATGGGTGGAGCCCACTATAGCTCCTCGATGCATCAGTAGGTCTCATGAAACAAACTAGTGTCTTGGTACAAGGCCTTGACAAAATCTTATATGTAGTCTTGGCACGAGGCATTGGATATGTGGTTATGATAGTCTGGCATTAAGCATTCCATCATTATGAATGTGGTTATTGATATTGCATGTAATTATTCGATTAGTAGAATATCCATGTGAATAAGTAAATGGAATTATTTCATTTTATATTTTCCATACTATGTTGAAGTTCAAGTTTAAAAGGATTTTGTTTTAGTTATACATTGCCTTAAATGTTTATTCTTATTTATGAAAGTTTCCACTATATTGTTATCCTTACTTGGAATTTGAGATCACCCCTTTTCTATGTTTTATTTTTCCCAGGGTATGAAGAAGTAAATTATGAATGACCTATAGGGATATTATGAGGGGATAAGAGTGTGGTCTATGGAGACTATGTTGTTGTAGTTTTCATTTTTATGATGTAAAACATTATGAATATATCTAGTATTTCCAAGGCTACTAAACTAATCATCCTTTCAAGATTTGACCCATCTTTTGATCATGCCAATGTTATGTAATAATGCTCTGACTCTGGGTAACTGGGTTTGGGGTGTTACAGTTGGTATCAGAGGAAGTTTAGTACAAACCTTGGAATCCAGATTTAGATAAACTCTGATTAGATCACATAGACATAAGATGGACATCGAAGATTACTATAGAAGAACTTCCTAGAATTTTTGTATTGTAGATATTTTGTGAGTTTTCCGAGCAATACATCCTTTTTTGGATATGAGCAGGTAGAGGCGGCTCTGGCATAGATGTACCTTGGGGTAAAACCCGAAAACACCGACTTGAGCTAGACTCGAACGGGAACAGGTGCATGACAACAGGCCTTGTTGCACTCTGGGTTACAAAACTCTCGGGGGATATTCTTAGGATAACTCTCATTTTCATTATAAATCATTATGAAAGGTTTATGAGTATATACTTCCTCCAAGAAAACATTTTTATGATTATGGATTATATCCATAAATATTTCAATTTATGTTAAGTGTTTTATAAGTATGGAATTATGTCTTTCGATTCATAAACTAATCTAGTTTCTGACATTGTTTAGAAATGGCACCTAGTGGAAGAAATGGAAACTGTATCAATGCACACACTCCATGTAGGGATTTCCCTCCTGCTCAAGATAATTATAGTGGAGCTGGTGATGCAACTGGTGTCGATCAGCTAATCACCATACTGGGACAAATCACTCTGGTTCTGAATAATAACCTTACCCTTATGAGGCACCCTGATCGGAAGCGTGGAGGATCAATGTTAGATCTCTTCATGAGGCAACAACCACCAATGTTCAATGGGATTAAAAATCCCTTAGTAGCTGAGCAATGGATAAATTCCCTAGAGAAAATATTTCAGGCTTTGGGGAGTAGTGAAAGGGAAAAGGTTATCATGGCAGTTTACCGCATTAGTGGACATACTGATCAATGGTGGTCATTGATTCAAAACACGAAGGAAGATGATGAAGTATCAAATATAGAATGGAGGGAGATCAATGATCTGTTTTTAGAAAAATACTTTCCTCGCGACCATCGATCGGATATGGAAAGGCAATTTCTAAGTCTGAGACAAAAGGAGGATGAGAATGTCACAAAGTATGAGGATAACTTTACAAGGTTAGCAAGGTATGATAGAGATTATATACGTAACACAAGAAGTATGATTGATCATTTAATTGATTGGTTAAAACCATTTCTCCATCGATCATTAGTCTCACAATCCATCTCGTCGTATGAAGACATTGTCTTATGTGCTATCAAGACCTAAAAGATATTCTCTAAGTCTTATGACTTTAAAGCAAAGAAAGGGAAGAAGATATCTGCTGATCAATCTGGGAATGGAAACAAGCAGAAGATAGGGAAAGGTTGAATATCCAACTTGTGGTAAATGTGGGAAGAAACACCCCGGTACTTGCTTGAAGGGAACGGGAGTCTGTTACAAGTGTGGTGAAAAAGGCCACCAATCTCATGATTGCAAGGGGAAGAAGGAAGATTTTGATGTTCAATGCTACAATTGCAGGGAGATGGGACATTATGCAAATGAGTGTCCTTACCGTTAGGGGAATGTACCTCCAAAATGGCCAAGGGATCAAGGACAAGCTTATGATATCACTACTACTGAGGTAGAAGCTACGAAAGACGTGGGGGCGGGTAATTTAATGGATTCCTCAAGTTTAGAAAATGAATTATTTGATTCTGGATCATCGCATTGGTTCATATCTTCCTAGTTTTCTAAGAAAATTAGATATTTCCAATTTGATTTAACAAGGGAGTTATCAGTTAAATCTCCTAAGGGAAGTATCATTGCAATAATGTTTTATGAATCAGTCCCCATTGGAGCCCATAAATGTTCTTCATCTGCTGATCTCATCTTCATACCTATGATTGAGTTTGATATAATCCTCGGTATGAACTGGCATTCGGACTATGATGCGAAGATTTATTGTAAGAATAAAGAGGTTATGATTCTTTATGATGATGATAAGGAACACCTTATCTTTAGATAAGAATAATCACAACCTAATTCTTATCTAGATCCACCCCCAGTAGCTCAACTAAATTCAATTATTAAGGAGTAAGAGAATGAAATGACTATGGGTGAGGAAAGGAATGTTCAAATTGAGGATGTACCTATTGTTAATGAATATGTAGATGTATTTATGGATGATTTACCTGGACATCCTCTAGAATGAGAATTTGAGTTTTCCATTGATTTAATTCCTTGATCAAGGCCTATAACGAAGACCCATTATAGAATGGCCACTGTAGAATTAGTCGAACTGAAGAAAAAATTAGAGGAATTGAGTAATAAAGGTTTTATTCTACCTTGTGATTCTCCACGGGGAGCCCCTGTTCCTTTTGTTAAAATGAAAGACGGATCTATGAAGTTTTGTATCGACTACAGGGAGATCAAATCTATAACAATAAAGAACATGTAACCCCTACCTCGCATTGATGATTTATTTGACCAACTGCATGGAGCTCAATGCTTTTCAAAGATTGACCATCGATCTGGATACCATCAGTTGTGTGTGAAGAAGGAATACATTCCGAAGAAATCATTTCGAACCAGGTACAGGCATTACGAGTTTACTGTAATGCCTTTTGGATTGACTAATGCACTCTCTGTATTCATGGATCTGATGAATAGATATTTCAAGGAATATCTCGATGAATTTGTGGTGGTATTTATTGATGATATCTCGGTATACTTTAAAAGCTACGAAGATCATTAAAATCACTTGCGCATTATCCCGAAGAATCTAAGAAGACATGAATTATATGGGAATTTTAGAAAGTGTGAATTCTGGCTTTAGGAGATTTCTTTTCATGGCCATATTGTCTCTAAATATGGAATCTTTGTTGATCCTTCTAAGACCAAGGCAATCCAAGAATATCCAGAACCTATGAGTATAACTGATATACACAGTTTTATTGGTTTAGCAGGTTATTATCGACATTTCGCCCAGAATTTTGCCTGATTGGCTAACCCATTAACAAAGCTCACACATAAAGGGGCTAAATTTGTTTGGACAAAAGAGTGTGATGAATGTTTCGAAAAACTGAAGATATGATTAGTCAATGATTCTATATTGACTCTACCATCGGGGAATGATGGGTTCGTTATTTATAGTGATTCATTGAAGAAAGGACTTGGTTGTGTCCTTATGCAGAATGATAGGGTTATTGCCTATTAATCACGACAGTTGGAAATTCAATAACACAACTATCCTACTAATGATCTCGAGTTAGCATTTGTGATCTTGGCTTTGATGATATGGAGGCACTACCTCTATCGTAAACAATGTTATATTTTTAGTGATCACAAGAGTTTGAAGTATATATTCTCACAAAAAGAACTCATCATGAGGAAAAGGAGATGGCTTGAATTACTCAAGGACTGTGATTTTACAATACACTACCACCTGGGGAAAGAAAACAAGGTGCCAGATGCTTTGAGCAGAAAAGACCATGGAGTTTTGAACGTGATGAGAATTTAAAGGGATCCAATTTTCATGGATCTTGTGACGATGGACATGGGAATAACCAGGGAAGGTGAAACATCAATGCTTTTTCAAATGGTTGCCAAACAATCTTTACTAGAAAGGATTAAGAGTTCTCAGCCCGATGATGAAGAATTTCAAAAGAAGATTAAAGGTGTGAATGATGGGAGATTGAGAGACTTTGTGTATGAAGAAGGAATTTTGATATTCGGGAAGAGACTTTGTGTTCCCGATATACCTAATCTAAAAAGGGAATTGCTAGATTATTCTCATAGTTCCAATTTCTCTATACACCCTGGGAGCACCAAAATGTATAGAGATTTGAAGGAACATTTTTGGTGGGACAACATGAAGAGGGATATTGTTGATTTTTCCTCAAGATGTAAGGTTTGTCAACAAGTGAAAGCTGGAAGGCAACAGCCTGGTGGAGTATTACAACCTCTTCCCATACCTTAGTGGAAATGGTACAATATTATAATGGACTTAGTGATGGGACCACCAAAGACTCCTAGAAGGAACGATGCAATATGGGTTATTGTTGATCGTCTTACCAAGTCAGCAAATTTTTTTGCTATAAGAGAAGATCTACCACTGGAACGTCTACCAAGACTATATATTATTGAAGTTGTGAGACTTCATGGATTACCCATATCGATTGTTTCTGATCGTGATCCACATTTTACTTCAAGATTCTAGAAAAGTCTTCAGAAATCACTGGATATAGAAATTCATTTGAGCACTGCCTACCACCCTCAGAAAGATGGACAATCAGAATGAACTATTCAAACATTTGAAAAAATGTTTAGATCCTACTCACCTGACTTTCAGGATATGTGGGATCAATATTTACCTTTGGTAGAATTTTCCTATAATAATATCTTCCATTTGAGTATTCAGATGGCACCATATAAAGCGTTATATAGAAATAGATGTCGCACACCAACCTGTTGGGCTGACGTTGGTGAACAAAAACGTATAGGTCAAGATCTAGTGGAGGAAACAATGGAAAAGGTGAATTTTATCCAAAATCACATCAAAGCAGCTCAAATTATGCCGAAGATCCATGACGATAATCGAAGGATTTGGAATTTCATGTCGGTGATCATGTTTTCCTGAAGGTATCTCCATGGAAGGGAGTTATATGTTTTGGTAAGAAAGGTAAATTGAGTCCCAGGTACATCGGACCTTTCGGAATTATAGAACGAATTGGAGATGTAGCTTACCGATTGGCAGTGCCGCCAAGTCTCTCCAATGTTCACGATGTGTTCCATGTATCTCTATTGAAAAAATACATGCATGACCCAACACATGTACCCACCTATGAGAAATTATAACTGGAAACAATCTGTTTTATTGCAAAGAGCCTTTCATGTTTATTGATATGAGAGAACAAGTGCTGAGGAATCGGATGACACGTCTGGTAAAAGTTTTTTGGAGAAACCATAAGATGAAAGAGGCAATGTGGGAACCCGATAAACATATGATGAAGAACCACCCGAGTCTTTTCATGTGGAATTATTCTAGAAATTTCAAGGATGAAATTAATATAAGGATGGGATAATTTAACACCCCAAGCTTCTACGGTACGCTTCTCATTGAATAATGTGATAGTGTGTGTTATACGCAACATCGAGTTCTAACACACCACAACCAACCAAACAAGCCGTTATGAATAGTAATTCCTAATTTTTGAAATTATATACATTTTATCTCTCAAAATGGACTTCATTTTTGGATTCGGAATATCTAATTTAGCCTAAGGTTAAATTTTGGAACTTTTGGATAACATTTATATTTTGATGAATAGTTAACATTACTAAATTTTAATTAAAAAATACTTTTTTAATCGAAATTATTTATATTGATAAATTATGAATTTTAGTGGTTTTAAATTATTTTTAGAATATATTTTTAACATTTAATACAATGTTTGTCATTGTACATAAATTTACAATTAAACCGGACATAAAAAAGTGTCAATCTTTTGATAGTTATTGTCTCTTAAAAACACGCTTTTTGTTTAAACAACGGGAATTAATTTTAAATTAATTTCTTCCACTTCTGTGTTTTGAATTTGTAAAAATTCATTCCATATTTGGAATAAGGATTTTCATATTGTGTAAATAGGAAAATTTTATTTTTAGACATTTTGAATAATTACTTCGGTAAATATTTTATTTACCACGGTTAAGGGTAAATCCGGTAAATAAGGGTTAACAAATAATATTATAATAATACTAAATTACCCTAAAACGTGTCCTAACATTATTGGTGGATACATGTCCAAACATGGGCATCTTTGGGTCGATTTTGGGACCCCATGGATCCCCTTGTTGGTGATAGGGAAACATTATTTTAATAATGTTAAAATAAGTACAAAAATTACAAAAGCATATATCTTTTAGAAAAAATATTTTTAAATAGGGTTATATATGTTTTATTTTCAACTATAAATATTCATTAGAAATATATTAATATTTCCTTAATAATGATATTTTATTTATAATTTTTAGATATTATATAATTTATTTTATTTATGTCACAATGATGATGCCATAATTACCATAATAGTAAAAAAATAAAATAATTGATATTATAAATACCCAAATAAATATAATTTGAGACTTTTAATGAATTAAACTAATTTTCTAGGATAATATGACATATTAGGATTTATTTAATTGACTTTTTTCAAAGTAATCATTTTGTTATGATTTTTACAAAAATCAACTATTGAATAGTGTCAAAATTGACATAAAAGAGTTTTTAAAACAAATATTATATTATTAATTGATATTAAATTACTAAAAATATAATGATCGGTGAAGAGTCTTATATCATGATATTTGTATCATTAATGGACAAATTGGGGGTCTCCTGGAAGTATATAGTATGTTTATTAACCAGATAATATAAAAATATAAAGAGACATTGTAAAAGTGAAACTAATTAACTTAGAGTTAATACTTAAGATAAGGTTAATATAGTAACCCAAACCTGTCTAAATTCTATTTTTTGAGTGGTTTTCGACCCATCCCCACCTTAAACTTTAAATAATCTACTTTGGATCCATTTTAAACCGAATATGAATTTATTATAAATTAATATTTCTAGATTTTCCAAAGGTTCCCCTCACCCCTCTTATAAAAGGGCACTCCTCCTTCTCATTACATCACACCTTCAAAGCCTTTTAGTTCATCCATACTCTTCATAAATACTCTCTAAACTTCCCTAAATACAACCTAGATGCCTTAGTTTGTTCAGAAAGCAAACCTAAAGATCCCTTTTGATCAAATCAAAAGGAAGAACCCGAAGAAGAGGTAATGTTTTCACCGCCCTTTTTCAAATTCATTTCTTCTTCAACATTTTATTTCTTTTTTATTACCATTATAAAATAATAACTCCAGTATCTTAAATATACTGTTATGTTATTATAAATATTGTACAACCATATTCAGTATTCTATCCACCCTTTGAATAACATGTCACCATACGTGTGTACGTACGACTTACCGTCTCCACATCGTGATGTAATTGTTATTAAATATATTATTATTTGGATGGGTATAATAATGATTTTTAATTCATGTAAATAATAAATCTAACATGATAATGATTATGTATATATAATATACCATCCAATTATATATTATTTTAATATCAAAAGAATGATATTGTCGCTCGTGCGTATGTACGGACTACCGTCTCCACGAACGCGATGAGATTCATTCTCCATCGTATCCATTCAAGTATAATTATCATTTGATGATTTAAAAATAATGTTTAAGGACTTGATAAAATTTTGGATATGAATAATATACAACCTATCCATGAAAAAAATGCCTTACGTAAAAAACATATAAATGAAAACGAGTTAGTTAACACCCGAAAGGTCGATAATAATAAGATATTATTAACAATGAAATGTTAAAAGATCATATATGATATCATATGAATGTATATGATTCTTTTATAATTTAATAACAATTATTTAACCATTATAAAAAAGATTAACCTACCCCCAACAAAGGAAATGTACAAGGTAAGGGTTTATTTCGCAATCTCTTCATTATCCGAGGTTGTTTATACGTAATAATCTACTGGGATTTCTTTATCAACCACATCCATGTTTCTTAAAAATGTATTTCAAAACATTTTTACTATTTACTAGAATATGAGTTAAAGTCATTTATACCCTTTTTGACTATTATAAGTGGATTATAAAGGAATCTTTCCATCATTTTCCAAACAAGGGGCTTTTTAACCTTTTTGACAGAATTAAGGTAAGAATATTTTTTTTACTTATACGGCAGGTGAAACTATTTTCTGCCGTTATAAAATCTTCAAAGCATCCCTTACAAGCTTCTAAGAATATTTTCAAATAAAATGTATTATTTTATAAATATATGAATCTTAAATGATTTCAAAATAAAAAGAGATATTTCTCTATAAAGTGTTTTGATTTCATCTATTTTAACATCCTTTGATGTATTTTACGATTATTTGAAGTTGATTTATTATGATACAAAACTTCTATATTGTATTGAAGGTTTTGTGATATGATTGACTGTGGATGTGTTATTTCAATACCATTCATAGTTTATGGATGAAGTATTTACATTTCATATGCTAGTTTTAATACGAATGTTTATGTTATTTTTAAACCTTCTGATATGGGAATGCATTGGACTTAATATGTGACGGGTGGAGCCCGCTATAGCTCTTCGATGCATCGGTAGATCTCATGAGAAAAACTAGTTTCTTGGCACAAGGCCTTGAAAAAATCTTATTTGTAGTCTTGGCACGAGGCTTTGTCTATGTGGTTATGATAATCTAGCATTATACATTCCATCATTATGAAAGTGGTTATTGATATTGCATGTGATTATTCATTTAGTAGAATATCCATGTGAATAAGTAAATGGCATTGTTTCATTTTATTTTTTCCATACTATGTTGAAGTTCATGTTTAAAAGGCTTTTTTAGTTATACATTACCTTAATTGTTTGTTTTTATTTATGAAAGTTTTCGCTATATTTTTATCCTTACTGGGAATTTGAGCTCACCCCTTTTCTATGTTTTATTTTTTCCAGGGTATGAAGAAGTAAATTATGAATGACCTGTTTGGATAGTATGAGGGGATAAGAGTGTGGTCTATGGAGACTATGTTGCTATAGTTTTCATTTTTATGATGTTAAAGTCTATGAATATATCTAGTGTTTCCAAGGCTACAAAAATAATCAGTCTTTCGAGATTTAATCCTTCTTGTGATCATGCCAATGTTATGTAATAATTCACCGACTCTGGGTAACTGGGGTCAGTGCGTTACAATAGTGACGAACTGGTCTAGGAACTCATAGAAAAATGATTCCCTATGAGAATGAATGGTTTATTCATAAGATTAAATGACATGTATATGAACTCAAACATCCCATAAATTCACCTGAAAAATCCTTCCATATATTACCCTCCTTCACCTTAACTATTTCTCTAGAGATCCTATATAGATAGCATGAAACCAACGTCCCTCTCAACTACTCAAAAATATCGTCTATCCTTAGAAGAGTGTAAGAGTTCATGACCGTAACCTAATTGAACCTTTGATAGTCTATTAAAAACATAATAAATCAATCATATATTTATAAAAAAAAATTGGATCACCCTATAGTGGTACACTAGGGTGGATAAATCCCATCTACATTATACCATCTATCTAAATCCTTAACTCCCACAACACAGAAGGTTTTTTATGATAAGAATCCATTAAAATCAGAGAATAATCAGGTTACATGTCTATCCTAAACTCAACATCATGTCGAGGCGGTTGCATCACATCATACCTATTAAAAACATCCATGACCCCGGAAATAAAATTTGGAATATCTACCATTTCGGTGTCCACTTTTTCTTCGGAAATATTTGTCATCATTGAAGGAATGGACTCCACACACTGACCGACCACCTAGAAGCCCCACATTCTAATAAAAACCACACACTAACCATCCATATATTTAGTAATAACTCTCCTCTAGATGTAATGAATAATAGAATTCCTAGAATACAATAATTAGATGCCATGAATGAAATCATATGGATGTATCATGTAGCATGTAATGATACCCATGGTATTGATGTCATGCAACCATCAGTCTACATCCCTGTCACACAAACATATTGTACCTCTAGAAAAATATTGTCCCACTAAAATGTATCCATTTGCGCTGTGAAACATACCACCCCTATATCCTCCCCCACTATAATGATGACCTCATCCACACCCATGCCCTAGTCAAGGTCCCTCATGGGATAACTTGATGTCGACACCTACCAACTCTATCTTCCCTTGATGGGGCATGAGTCTGCTATCCCTACTGCTAAAACAACCTACCTGGAATCTTCTATTGAGGTTGGAAATGAATATACCCACCTAAACCATAATGTGCACTAATTGACATTAGGAACTAATTTTGTAAATGATATCTTACACTACAAAAGAAACACTTCAGACCCAAGCCCATTTAAAATGCATGAGGACTAGATGGTCCAAAAAGAAGATGCTAGAGTTCAATCTCTACCGCTGTAAACCATTATGGTATTGGAGTATAATATCTTCTACTTGCTATCCCACTGCTAAAAAATCCTCATGGTTCCACTCTCATGGTAAAACATGTCTTGAGTTCATATATTTGATCTCTTATACCTTTGTGGACCTCTAGTTACATTGGAAATGTAAAAGGAGTAACAACATGCTGGATCAAAAGTCTGGTCACCTCATCTTGATGTCGTACATGATACACTTCATCTGGAATGATATATGTGAATAAATATATCATATACAAAAACATGATCCCCAACACTCATAATAACATAATTCTCCCCTATATAGAGAGTTAATCCTACCACTACGCATCATTCATAGTGGATTAAATGAATTCATCACAGAAATACTACTCGGAATCAACCCACAAAACATTATCCTCCTTCCTTACTCCCTAGTACATCATCCAAAACTATCATGAAACTCCTTATATCTAACTAAATTCTAATTTAACCCAGCACTTTATCAAGGAATGCATTAATATAAAGTGTACCGCAAGCTCATCAACTATATTATCTATCTCCTTGTCCAAAACACATCCCTTTTATATTTCCAATGCATGTCACTATAAATCTGGTAATGTTCCCTACCACTGGTCTTCCTCTTCAAACGAATCAATCCTCTTATGATCAACTAGATCAAACTACCGATCCACAACTATCGGAGAAACTTGCGGAGGATGACTTGGTTCAATAGCTATATGGTAAAACATTAATTCATAATCTAGAAGAGTATAAATTTTTTCAAAGACTCATTTTAACTATTTTTAACACATTTCTTTTCATTCCCAATTTTTATAAAACCATAATTCTAAAAAGAATACAAGTACCTTTGGTGGAAATAAATTTATAGGTGTCTATAAACAGCAACCAGTGTAGCCTCACATGGTCGTTTGGTAGGAACTTATACATTTCATTAAATCACAGAGGCTCTAAAATCTAGTTCCCTTTATGGTATTCATAACCTAAGTCAGACACTAAGATCACCTAACAATGTTTCAATACCAACCCATGAAATAAAAAATTTTCTAACTCAAAACTCTATCCTATCAGTAAAACATTAGCATTGATTTCATTTATTCATCACTCACACACACCAATGATACCCCTCCTCGACAGGAAATTATGAAAGAGAGATAATGACAACAGAGTCCCACCTCAAGTATTCCCTAGGGTGGAGTCTGTAAACAAGGGTATACAATCCCACAAAATTTGAGGCATTACACTTTCTTGGAAATAATATCGGGAGATAATATAGTTTATCTAAAAATACACCATGATATAAATATATACAAAAACCCAAATTCACCCTGCATGCAGGTTTAAATTTAAAATATTACATGTGAAATAAAAACTCTAATCTAACAACCAAAATAAGGGTAATGAAGAAACTCAATAATTGTCCCAAAGCCTGACCTAGTAACAACCATCCCAGATCATGTAATCCCCCTATAACCATGAATGACGTTTCATATACATTCGTTGAACATACATGTATACTCAGGAAGAAAAAAGTTTATCATTCACCCAGGAAAGGATGAATATTAACTCCCATATGAGAAAACAATAGAACCAAACAGCACATAACAAGGTATACTAGCCATACCATACTCAATAAATAATTCCCTCCAAATAATGAATGTAATTTGAGGTAATATAGTAATAATATCGATGTTTTTGGTAGCATAAACCACATCCCACTATTTTAACTAATCCTTCATAATGAAAAATTTCTTCATTCTCCAACATATTTTGAATGAACCATGTCACATCCAGCCTGCACACACATGGTCCCCACAACCACACCTCATCCTTTCACCTGAGAAATGAGCCACATAACATTCAACGGAATAAATTTTTTTGAAATCCACATTAAATCAAACTCATAGTCAGATAAGCCACAAACCACATCACATCCCACATGGAGACACATGTGCCACAAATCACACACCCCCCACCATTGATACCTATTCCAAAAGTCCCACCACATCCCAATGACACCTAGGAATGCACAACACATCTCACACTAATGAAATTAGGGAAATCACAACACGTCCACATTCACATGGGCCTCACAAACCAAAACATGCATAATGATTCTTGTGCTTTCACTGCCTAGAAGATGGGGTAGGGATGAAAGGGTGGCACAACTCTAATCCTCCCACTAGGTTCTTTTGGAATGACGCAGTCCCCATTGATGGTGGGGGTGTTCAAAACGTAGTTATCAACTAGGTGTGGGGAGTATATAGTAATAGAAATGAAAAATTACAAATATATACATATATGATTCAAAAAACTAAAGCCTAGCATATAGGTTCTCAACAAACATCTAGCTCATAATACATCCATCTTTTATTATTCCTCTAAATGCACAACCACACGTATCAAGCCACAACCTCATTTGAACATCCAACTAACCTAATTAACCATTAACATTCCTCATTGAAATCTCATATATTAATTATGTTAAAAGACCAAACTAAGAAAATTTCAAAATTTATTTTCTAATTATGTATTCATTTATTACACTACTAAGCAGGAAACGACCAAGAACATCGTAAAACCAGAAACACTTCAATACATCACCACACATCCCGATAGAATCCCTTCTGTGAAATTCATCTCATCCATGCCGAAATCAATTAATGTACAATCTCAAGATTTAATTACATAGTATTTTTGATGTATCAACTATGAGTTTATCCACCACACTTCCGAATCCAATCCACAATACACACATGTTCTTCACAAACATACCCTAACACAATCCAAAGTATATGCACACATCACAACATTTTCACTTCATATCTTGTATGTCCCACACACACAACCAAATATATCCCAAAAAATAAATAAATATATGAACCAACACATAAAAATATTTTTGATTTAATGATACCTTCTTTTGTTTAATTCCACTAGTTAATTCAACGGTTTTCTCAAAATTAGGGTAATCCTAGGGCATCCATTTAATAGCTATGTGTGCATGAATTCTAGATTTCATTATTAAAATATTCAATATGATCCAATGAAATAGAAACTTTTGTAGTTCCCAAAAAATGACTAGTAGTGACCATGATTTTCAGTGAGGTGTTTAGCCCGTATAGGTCACAACATCATAATAATATCATATAAATAAAAACATGTGAATCAGATCGCTCTACCCAGTCAATACATTTTTATATTTATTATTTTTTATTATTATGGAAATAATATAATATATATGAAATAAAAATTTCATTAATCTGAAGTGATGATCTATCAAAGATAAATGAATGAAGACTCTACCTTGAAGAATATTTTCAACTCATCAGTGTGCCGCAGGGCGAAGAAGTGTTCTGACAAGTGAAAACTACACTCCTAGAAATGAGGATGAACATATCCACAATAGAATATTGATAAAATTATGACCAAACATTCAACTCATTCCAACCCATACCATGGTAGTGAATCCTAGAAAATGAACAAGAGGAGACAGATGAGGGAGAGGAGAAAACTGACCATTGATCAATCACACATTACCAATGAAGAAGCAGTAGGATTTATAGATTAAATGATAATGATTAGTGTTTGATAGACTCTTTGGGTGCCTTAGGTTCATATGGAATGAGGGGAAGAGAATGAAATCATAAAATAAATAATGGTTCATCTAAAAGTCATGAACAAAATTGCACCTGATCGGGGTATTAAATGATGTCAAATAAAATTTCATGCCATGTAGTACTCAGAGATTAATTCCCAAAAAAATGTGTCACTTATAGATTTTATTTTATAATTCATACCTAGAAATATTTTATATTGTGAAACTATTTGTCACACTATGTAAAATATCATCTCATCATGAAAAATCCAAGACAATCGCAAAGTGGAGTTTCGATCCATGTTAGACAGTTACATGCCTTGAAATCGTTCTTCTTCCATCCTTTAGCAACCATAAACCTCTTATACCATTATAATACTCCTACAAGCCCTAAAAATGTCCAAAAATTCCAATGTGACAGACTTGGAGGACATATACTGCTATAATATTACCCAACTAGGTACCCTTTTAGTATATCCCCAAAATACTGAACCGAGTTCATTTCAATTTCCATCCATGATTATCTCATTAGATAAAAATAATTACACAATTTATTTTGCGGATATATAGGTTCCACCCATCTCTAAATTAAATCATACACACATGTGGTACATAATCATGAAAATTCATATTATAACAAATGAAATAAAATGGGTATCGTAAAAATGAAATCATGTCATAGCTTGTGGAAGTTGATAGAGGTATTATAATCATTTAATAAAATTCATAACTAATGAAAAAGGTGGGTATAAAAAATATATAACTCGTGGAAGATAAATCGGTGTCATGATCATAATTCTATTAAAGCAAAACACATTTAAGAAATAATATGAATAAACCTTTAGATAATTTATTATAAATGAATTAGTATCATCAACATACGATATCATAGATGAAAAAAAACATGGAATGATATTTTGGAAAATTTTTGTTTGGGAAAATAAATTTTCTTCTTTGAAAAATAATCCTTAAAAAATTAAAACTACTGGATTTTTTCTTAACATTAAATAAACCTGAAATCTTATAATGAATGTTTTGATGATATTTTGGAACCCTTTTTCTTTGAAAGAATATAATTGGTGCAGTCCCCCCTCCCTTAAAGCCTGATGTATGTGTCTTCTATCAAATACATTGGTGGGATTACAAGGATTCATGACCATCAGGGCCGATCAGATTAGTAGTCTTGGTAAACATGATGCATAAATTAGTGTATTATTTCAAAAGACTATACAAACTACGAAATCTATTTTTTTCTGACTAAATATCTTAATAAATGTAGGATAATGTTTCCCAACTAGTAAATAACTTAATATCATTCGTATAATAATTCAAGAATTATTATGGAAAAATAATAATTAGGGTTGGAAAAAATACTTTTTAATGGTATAATATAGAGGAATAAATAAAGATTCTATGAAAATATTCAATATAGATTGGTAAATACCAGATATAACATGCCATGTAATAAATAAATTGATTGAAATTGTGTAAACAATATGGAAATGTAATAATTGGAAACACATCACACAAAAACAATTTATGGAAAAACAAATATGGTAGGGTAAGAAACCGAAACGCATTACCTTTAAATAAATGAAAATGAGATGTATTCATATATATGTCAATAGAAAATCTCAAGGTTGATTAATAACATAAACTAATATTAGGGAATTTTTTTCATTGTGAACATCATTTCTATGGTACAAAAAACCTATACCATCAGGACCATTCACAAGATGGCTTAAAATAATGGATAAAAACATATTTAATTTACACAAATAGATTCTATAATTAGAACCTATCAATGCATAGTTGAGTTATAAAATTTATGGGATCCACCATTCAATATATGTGAAACAATTATTCATATTAAATTAATGAAATAAAAAAAATTCCTAATACTATAACCGTATAAAATAATGAATATGAATTTGTCATTATTTATATAAATAATAAAATAGCATTTAAATTAGATATATTGTGATAAATTGTATACTATTTAATAAATTGAAATATCCATGATGAATAACATAGATTATTTTGGTAAATTAAATGATCATAAGAGATTTAATATTATTGTGGGATTTCAAAAATGAATATAGGGTGGGATTATAAATATTATCCTTCCCCAAATAAATAAAAAAAATAAAAAAAAATGATAGGGATGGTATCAATACATTATACACCATGTTGGTTAAAATAAATTGTTATTTTAATTGATAAATGGTAATATTATGAAAAAATATTATAAAATCATTCCTGAGGAAAATATCTTCTAGTTTTGAAAAACATTTTGAAAAACCTTATATTTGAAAATCATTTTGTTAATGATTTTCATTAAATATTATTCTTTTAGACATGAAATTCATTCTTCATGTAAATGGCAGTGAGTAAATATATACTTGTAGTACATGTAAATATAAAATTATTTTCTCATGGTAAAGTGGGTTGAAAATTTCATTATCTGTAATGTGACACTAGGATTCATTTGAAATAATTAGTAAATGAAATTTTTTAAAAAATTATTGACCAAGTAATTTTTAAAAAATATATGAAATTATTTTAATAAATCATGCGGTTTAGAAGAAAAATGTTCTCTGAATAAAGATAGAAATAAAGTATAGTTCTCTTAAAACAAATTCTAAATCCAATAGAGTATGAATGATACAAAAAATTGAACTAATACTCGAATATGATCATGAATAATTAGAGAAGAATGAAAGGGTTTATTATTAAATTTTCATAAAATTTCCTCGAATGAAAATACCACTGAATGGTCATTATAGTTATTATTGAGGAAAATTATTTTTATACATTCCAATATATCCCATACCACATTGAAACATTATAAATCATAATCCTCATGAATTATTATCATTTAATTCAAGTTATAATTTAATAAAGTTAATGATATTATAGATTTTTTTAAAAATTGTAGAACATTCAAAACATAATGCAAATAGGGTTTTTAAGACTAAATAAAACTCTGTGGGATGTAAATTAAGAAAAAATACCTTACTACTTGTGAGTAAACATGAGTCATGGGTTCCGTGAATGATTAATAGTCAATGGAAATATTTAATATCATGAAATAAATTTAAATCATGGTATAATATTTGATTATGGATATATGTGTACCACATTGAACAATTTAATGGTTATTAGGACATTGATCTCATATATATATAAAAAGTGAGATGAAAATCCCTTGCCTTCCATTTAAATTCAGTTGAACATCATTCAAATTATTATATATTAAACATATGCTAATTTTACAACATTATTCAGAATCATTATATTTTTATAATTAATTTTATTTCAACTATTACATGTTTGTGTATAATTAATAAATCAATTAAGTTTATGTCGGGTGTTTTGAAAAATTTCATTTTATGTCTCAAAATATACAATATAATGTCATCTGTGGTCAAATGGTGTAATTATATAATACATATATAATAATACTCATGATGTAATTATCAGTTTTAAACATAAATAACATTTTTAAAACTAATCATTTAATATATTTATGAAAAATGATTCAACTATACAATCATATAGATAGTTGGATATATGTATTCATGTGTAATGTTTACATTTTTCAATTATCAGTATGAAAATAACTTTTTTAATAATATAGAATTATAGAATTATTATTTTACAAAAATTTAAATATTATTTTGAAAAAATAATTATATATAGAAATATTTTATAGAAAATTAATCACATCATGTCGAGGAGGCGGTAGTCCATGCGTCTATGAATAATATTGTCTGAATGGGTAAAAATGAAAATAAAAAATATATATTTAATCGAAAGGAATTATTTAAAGAAAATATTATATATATTTTTATATACCATATGTTTTATTCTAACCATTATTTATATATTCTTTGTATCCTGGGAATTAATCTTGTTGCATTGAGGGGGTGGAAGTCCACACTTCCTCAAATGATGTTATCGTATTAACATAAAATGGAAATTAATAAATTTATCAATTATAAAAGGATTATTTAAGTATAATTAAAAATTAAATATCATATATAACATAAATAAATTTTTGATCACCATGAAAGCCGACAATGAATGTTGGTAATGAAAAAATGAACAATCATTGTTTCATGAGGTAATAGTTCTCCGTAATGAAAGACTTTAAGTTACTTACCCATTTGATGGATGTGTGTGTAAATGGGTGTAAACATATTATCATAAAAACCAATTAATATATTATGTATACTTTTGGTGTTATTGAATCTTATAATAAGATGACTATAGATTTTATTAAATGGGAATAAAACTAATATTCCTAGAAGAAATCATTACCACTTAATCGAATAACTTCTATTAGCTTATACCTAAAGTATTACTTGGAAGGATGTATACCCAAAATGAGGATAAAAGGTAATGTTTGGGGATTTGGGGAATCTAATTATAAATATAATTTCAGAACATATTGGTTTTGAGAGGTGTTAGTATTGGGGAGAGGTGGTGGCCTTTTATTTTGAATGAAATTGAATCAAATGGAATTTATAGAAAAAACTTAGGTGTAAATTTTTTCCTAATTATTAAATGACATTCCGAAAATAATAATAATGGATGTTTGGATTATGAGATATGTATATCTAGTGGGTTTCAGAGATGTGTCTTGGTAAATAAGTCACTTATATTAATGGTTTATTCCTTTGTGAAGCATAATTTTTCATTAATAATTTTAATTAATTAAATTCACACTCACTTATATTTTTGGTCAAAAACAATGTTTCACATATTAAGAATTATAACTTGTTATTATTCATATTATAGAAAAAATGTTTCAAAATTATAAGAACATATGTGGTTGAAATTAATTTAAAATTCATCCCTCATGCAGGATGGCAATGCTTGTTTATAATAAAAAAAATTCAAGTTGTTTACTATGCTTTTATAGTCACTTTCAAAGATTAATTTATTTCCAAGTCCTAAATTTTTTTATTGATAATAATATTATATAATTAAACCATAAATCGAATTAAAATTATAATTTATCATTATTTATAAATTACTACAAAATGTAGTTTTGAACTATAATTCTATATGTTTAACTATTCATCAAAAAATGACATGTTTCCATAAAACATATAAACATTAACATTAACTAATTTTTATGTTTTTAGTTAAAATATGATGTTTATTTTCATACGTTAAATCAATTAATTTTTCAAAATAAAAATTTAATATGTTTTCTGCATTAAAATGTTGTATCAATTCCTTTATAAAAATATACATTTTTATTTGTAAAATAGGGTTTATTGTTATCGTTTAGATAAAAACCCCTAATTGATGAATATTATAATTTATTTGATTGAATATATAACATATATATTTCATTTCAATAAATAACTAATTTTAATTAATTATTTTCATTAAGAGAATACTCCTTTGGATTCATAAAAAATAATATTTCTTTTTTATATCCAATTGTATCTTATATTCATTTCTATTTAATTGGTAACAAATTAATTAATTTAATATTTATATAACTAATAAATATTGAAAAGATTGTAGATTCTATTCATAAACACTAAAATTAAGACTGGGTTATATCATATGATATTAAATAATAATATTTTAATGATACATTTTTATTTTTTGAAACTCGGTCTTGCTTTTAACCCAATATATCAAGAATGTTCTCTCTTTGATGATAAAAAAGCTAACTCATTGTTATGTTCATTAAATTCCATAACATGTGTTCAATATATATATAATATTAAATATATTGAAGTGTCTTGAGATATTATATTCCCTTACATTCTTTGTTATGCATGTCATGCATGCCATCAAATGAAAATTTGTACAATAGAATTTTGTGAAGTTACATTCTATCCACATTAATTGAATTGATTCCTTGAAATTTGAACTCAATATTCATGATATATTGTTTTATACATCATATATTGAAGTCCCATATCATGAAAAGGGTTCATAAAACATTCTCTATAAAAGTGATAATGTCATTCAAAAAGGTCGCATGGACTACCGTGTAACTACGTTTCTATATAGGAGAATATTAGTAGAATGTAATGATATATACATCGATGAAAAGAATAAATATTTATAAGGACAAATGAGGTCATCAATCACTAACAAGTGAATGATAAATAGAATTTTTAGGTCCTAAAATACATAAAGATGTGATTATTCAAAAGAATATCATATCAATATAAAGTAAGGTAATAGGACAACATATTATTACTAATTCTTTTTCCAAATGATAGGTAATTATTTTACTAACAAAGAATATAATGAATTTTTTACTGCATAGTTTTAAATTTCATATAAAAAATCCAAACTTTTTTTAGTACCTTGATCAAATTCTAATTCTTACTCTAAAAAAATTAATTACCAATAATAATTTTTTTATCCCAGAATCACTAAATGAGACATTTAAATTATATTAAGGCCAATAAAAGACGGAAAAGTTTAACTATTTTTTTATCAAAACTATAAAACCAGTTATTTCTGTTATATTATAATATAACCCTCAAAATTTGTAATAGGGGTTAATGATTAACAGTTATTTTTTATATTATTGAACAAAAAAACAATTTTGTTTTAATCGGGACAATACATAGGTCAGTGGTTGGTGTAAAACCCTTATTTTCCTTTGGTCATGGGTTTATGTCCTTCGACTATTCTATATATTAATATTTTTCACCCTATTAAATGTTTTACTTTTCTAAACCATATTAATATAATTTCTATAATAGATATGATGTAAATCCGTTACATATTCTTAATCTCTAAATTGTTTTTTAACTAATTTATTCAATTAAAACTCAATACAGAATTTTGTTCTTGATTTTATTTTACAATATTTCATTCCCTAGTCTAATGATCATCCATATTATCATTTCTATAATTTTTAAATCATTCCACCTTATCTTCATTCTTAAACACCTTAGCTTTCACATAAGTTTTAATTTTAATTCTCCATTCAAAATCATTATAATGATTCATCAAGAAAACATGGATTATCATAAGAAAATCCATAAGGAATGTTACAACATTTGTGTAATATTTCCAATTAAAATGTTCTATGTTACACATAATTAGTATTGGAACACCGTTTAGAAGTTATTAATCTTATGTACTTCTATAAGAGAACCACGTCAAAATTTAGTATCCATGAAGTGATGAATTTATAGTATGAAAGTCAAACTCTATTTTTAAAAAATTATAGGATGTTCTTATATATATTTCATCAAATTCAATCCTATGGTTATTTTAATTAATATATGTTATCCAAATTCTCATTCCTAAGGTTGCAACTAAATTTCCTCTATTATCAACTATACCACCTAAACCTTTGTATCCCATATATGGTATTTGCTTTCAACTACATTGGCAGGATTACAATGAATCAAGCCTCAAATGACTGAACCTTACAGTAGTCTTGGTTAACCTAATATATAAATTAGTCTTCTATTAAAAATGACTAATCTTTTTAAAACATAATTTCTTAAAACTAAAACAATAAATATCTTCGATGATAACATTATTCCATCCTGTAAATCCACGAATATCGTTCATGGTACACTTATTCGATTTGTGGGGATTGAAACATAATAACAGTGTTCTTGAATGACCTGTAATGGAAACATATAGAAAAAGAAATAATGAATCTATGCGAATTGTAAATATTTGATGGTAAATATCTGAACACATATTCCATGTAATCAATAAAATAAATGAAAGTGAATGATAAGTATTGAAATGTAATAACTATAAAGACATGAAATTAAAATAATAGATATGAAAAAATTTATTACAGTTTAACAAATAGAAATATTTACCATTTAAATAGTATAAAATGAAATGTTTCCATAGATAAGTAGATGAAAAATCTTATGGAAATCAACTAATATAAGTGTAATGCTTTCCTAATGGATGTCATGAAATAGGAAGAATAATACACATACCTTCAAGACCATTCAAAATATTATTTTAATGAATATATAGAAACCATTTTATATTTCACAACTACTTTGTCCTGTGAGAACCTGTCATTGCATAGAGAATCTATATAAGGTCTTGGATCCACACATTATTACCAGTCCAAATCATTCCTCATATTGAACAATAAAAATAAATAACAAGGCTTATCATTTTTTGTATTGAATAAAGATAAAAATATTATTAATATTTTAGCAAAAAATAAAAAAAAGTAGACACCGTATATAAAATAGTATACATTTTATTCAATAGTAATATCCCTGATGAATCATATGGAAATTTAATTGCAATTCATTGATCCTAAAAGTTTTAATATAACATGGGAATTTCAAAAATGAATCAGGTATGAGAATAAAAATATTTTCCTTAAACAAATCAATCCAAAAGATTCCAATGGAATTATAATTACAGTAAAAATAAAATATACTCTAATTAGTGTAAAATAAAGGGTTATGTCATTGAGGAATGTTAATATTACTAAAATATCTTTAAAAATAATTTTATAAGATGAAATAATTTTTTAATGAAATTTGGAAAAACATTTATTTGATTATAAATTTTGAATATATTTTACTTGAATTATTAACATTTAGAATTTAAATATTAATATTAAAATAAAAGATCATTAATATATTTTTTTATTGTCACTTTTGGTAAAATAACATTCATTTTACACTGTAAAAATGCTTGATTTTTTTTAGAAATGATAAATGATGATTCCTTTGAAAAAAAATTTAGTCGAAAAATTTGAAAAAATTTCTTCAATAAATTATTTTAAATGAAATTTTTTATACATTTTAATAAAGCATGGGATTAAAGAAGAAAATAGGTTCTATAACTAAAGAGATAAATAATGTTGGGTTTTGTTAAGAAAAAATCATAAATATTTTGAGTACCTATGAGTGAAAAAATGGTAAAAATAGTCAAAAATGTCTCAGGAATTTCTATATAATAAGGAAATGTTTTTTTTTTGGAAAATTATATTCTAATTTCATCAAATTGAATTACCAGTGAAAGATAATTCGAGTTATTGTTGAATAAAATAATCTCCAAACCTTCCTATGTGTTGCATAGCATATTTAAATATAAAAAATCATAATTCTCTTGAAGGAATTAAATTTACTGATATATATAATATCATTATATTTAGTATATTCATGTAGTTTCAGGATAAATGGTTGTACATAATCCATATAAAAGAAACTAGGTGCATAAAAATACATAAGTCTCGGTGGGAGGTATATAGAGAAGAAATTCCTTACTATTTGATTAGATTTTGTATCGTGGGATCCAAATGACATTAATAACCAATTGAGACATATAATATTATTAAATAAATATATTTAAAAATATAATATATGAAGCTTCTAGTAGGTATATACCAAAAAATATGTGAGTGATGAATATGAAATTTAACTCATAGGTGAAAAAAAGTGACTTCAAAAATTATTACCATACATCTCATTTTGGGTGAACATACATCAGCATCATGTAAAGTAAAATTATGTTAATGTTTTCACATTATTAAGAACCATATTCATGTTTATAATTAGTTATAATTTCATAGTTATCATGTCGTGTACAACTAAATAAACAACTATGTTTCCATCGGGTGTTTGGACCAAATTTATTTTTAGTGTCAAATAAAACATTAGAATATCAAATATGGTCAAAATGGGAAATTATATAATATCCATAGAATCATAATCATTTCATTATTAACATATTAATTCATAAATTATAATTTTTATATAAATCATTAATTATTGTTAGGAAAAATGAATCAAGAGTGAAATCATAGAGATTGTAGGACATATGTTTGGATGAGTATCATATAAATTTTCCAATGAAAACTTTAGAAATATGACAAGTAAAAAAAATCATTTTATAATGACTATTTTAAAATTAATATCAAATTATTTAACCATAAATACTAATATATAGAAATATTGTGATGAAAAAATAATCATATCATGTCGAGGAGGCGTGGTCCACACATCTATGAATAATGTTATCAGATTTTTTTTGTATGATGTTGTAATTAAAATGATAAATATTTATATATAGAAATATAATTATGTAATTAATATCATATTATTTTTCCTCATATGTATATTTATAACCATCATTTATATATTCCATGTATCAGGTAAATGAATCACATCAGTTTGAGGGGGTGTTATTCCACATTTCATTAAATAATGTTATCATATTAATGAAAAATAGAATGAAGTAAAACTATGTGTTATATAAGGATTAAAAAGTATAAATAAGTAATTAATATCATATATGACCTTAAAATACATATTATATATCATAATTTCCAACCATGAATGTTGGTAATGATAAAATGATCAATCATCATTTTTTGAATCACTAGATCATTATACAAAGAAACAATATATTCGTTACCCACTAGATTGACGTTTGAGAATTTTGAGATCAAAATACTTACATAAAAATAACCTAGTATATTTTGGACACTGGTCTTGTTATTTATGAATATTACAAGAAGAGTATAGTGAGGGGATAAGGGGAATGACACTAAAAAAATTTAAAGAAGACATTACCTGAACATAGTTTAAATTAATTTAGTTTATAGAAAAAATCAGCTATGGAATTATTTAATCCCAAATGATTGATTCAAGCTCATGTTTCGGGATTTTAGAATCCATTTATATATATCCAGTTCGATCCTATGTGGTTTGAGTGGTGTGAGGAATGATGATATGTGGATTCCTTTTATAGGTGTACATATGTTCTTACCTAAAAAACTCATCTCAACCCATAATAATACATTAATGAATGTTTTATGGCCTACATATGGACATCCAATGTGTTTCAGACATGATTATAGGTCAAATGTTTTATTAAGGTAATAGTTTAGTCTTTTATTAAGATTAATTCTGCCCTAATAATTGTAATTAATTTTTATCACTTTCACTAATCTGTTTTTTAGAAAAACTACATTAATATTAATATAGATTATAATTTTTTTTGATTGTAAATATTGATTTATTTTTTCCAAATGATAATCATGTATGTGTCAAAAATTAATTTAAAAATACATCCCTCAGGCGGGATGACAATGCATGATTTTAATGTAAAAATGTCTGAAACATGTATATGTTTTTATAGTCAATTTTAATTTTAAATTGATTTCCATGTCATAAATTTAATTATTTGATAAAAATATAATCTAATAAAGCATTAAAACAAATTAAAATTATAATTTATCCTTATAAAAATGATACAAAAATATGTTTTTAATTAAAATAAAGCGTTTTTAAGTATCATTAAAAATTGATATATTTCCAAAAAAATAACTGTAACATATTTTTTAAGTTTCAAATTAAAATATTATGTTAATGTTTACATAATAAATGAATTATATTGTCCGAATTCAAATTCAAAATGTGCTATCTATGAAAAGAAATTATAATTGAATTTATAAATATATAACTTCTTATATGCAAATTAGGGGTTGTTCTTAACATATTCATATAAAACCTATTAGATGAATATAAAAATATTTGGTTTAATATATTACACAGATATTTAATTTCAATAATTAACTAATTCAAATTAATTATGATTATTAATACAAAACTCTTTTGGAATCATAAAAAGTATAATATTTATCTTTAAATATAACTAGTTCTTATTTCAATTTTTAATTTATTGGAATCCAATAAAATAATTTTTTATTTATATAAACCATAAATTTTTATATTTTATTTAATAATATTCATAACCTCTAACATAACTAATAGTTTATATAATATTATATAATATTATATTATTTTAATAATATATTTTTATTTGGAAAAACATGGTCTTTCATGTAATGTAAGATTTCGAGGAATGTTTCTCTTTCATGTGATGCAAACTTACTCAGTGTTGTGTGAATTACAAGAAATATCATTAATTGAATATATTTAATGTAGTAAATATATATTATATTCTTTGGAAATTTTTTTCCATTAAACCAATGGTGATGCATTTCATGCATGCTATCAAATACAATGTTGTACATTATAATTTTGAGGTGCTAAAAATAGAACATGAAAACATTTTGAAAACCATATTCCATGAAAACATAAATTTTTATCTTGAATTTTTTTCAATCCACTTCCATGAAAATATTTTGAAAACAGAAAAATAATTAATTAAAATGATTTGAATACCAATTTCCTTGAAAACATATAACATTATATTGATAAATTTTGAAAACATTATTTCTTTAAAATATAATAATAAAAAATACAATTTGTGAAAAAAGTTCATGGATAACATGTAAAGGATTATTGAAAACATTTTAGAGAAGAATGTTCCCAGAGATCTTACAAAATAGTAATGAAAACATTTTGAAAACAATTTTCCTTGAAAAAATAGAATAGAATTATGAAAAAAAATTCCTTGAAAAATGATTATAATCTATTTAAAACCACTTTATAATACACTTTCCTTGAAATAATTATATGAACACATATGAATTTATATTGAAATTTTATTTCCAGTAATTTCCTTGAATTCTTTTTAATAAAATATCATAAAATTTAAACTTTTATACATGTAAAGGAATATTCATAGAAATTACATACGGTAAATCCATATATCCTATATGTGGTATGTAGGTCATTTTTCCATGGTTAATGTTTATAAATAATAACATGTTTATAAATATACAAGAATATTACATTGAAATCATTTTTAAATGGAAAAAATCGAAAATGAATTTTTATTTTTATAGTAGAAAAGTATAATATTCGTTGAAACACTTTTTATAAACATAGTTTTGATGTAACACTGATTTCTTAATGAAGAGTGGGTAAAGATCAGTTATCTTGAAAAAAATATCTTATCTATCTTATATAGCCAATAGTAGATAAATTGTACCAATGCTTGAATAAATAATGAATAAATAGATGAGAATAAAATTCATCAATATTCTTGGGATATGGATGATTGGATTTCATCAAATAAATCATAAGGAAAACAATCTCAAAAAAAAGATTAAAATGTTTTGATAATCTCTTACCACATTGTCTTATTGAAACATAGTCCCCAAGTAAGAAAATATAATTACATCATACATAAAATACCCTTAAAATAAATATATTAGTGATATAAAAATTCTAAGGATATTTGTACACCTCATAGAGAACATTATATACATCACATGGAATGTGTCTCCACAAAGGAAAATTGATATGAAATTACATTATCAATATAGTATCTTTTGAAACATAAATCCCATGACATAAATATCAAAAATGGATATATAATTACTTATTATTTTAACACTAAAAATAATCTAATACATCAGTGGGAAGTTTACACACACCAGTGAAGTAATGGGTGGTGAATAAATTATATATATCACAGAAATAAAATGTTAGATGAAAATCTATTACATTGTGTTTAGACTCTCATCGTACTCATTCAAACCTTCTATTAATCGGGAAAACCCTTTTGGTATGCACCAATGGAATTTATTGGAATATTTTTTTCACATAGTGAAGAGTCAATGAGTAAGGAATAGTTTTTGGGAGAAAATTTTAGTAGATATTGGCCAAACCTAATCGGATTTGTAGGTGTAATAATTTTGATAAGAGGATGTCATTTTATAGTGGAGGAGGTGTGGCACTCTTTTAAATCTTTGGAAAAGAAATTCATCAAGCATTTTTCATAAGTAGAGTGGATCTCATAATATACAAAATTATGTCTATAGAATGATATAGTCTATATATATCAATAAATTTGGTTTTATAGAAGTGTATATGTCATTTCATCCTTTAAAATTAGTGTTTAGCTCGTTTTTAAGCTTAATTTTTCCATAAATGTTGATATTATTATTACCTGCCATCAATAATTTAACTGGTCTAAAACTAAGTTGATCTTATTATTAATTATAAATTAATTTCATTAAAATATTGTGTCATTTTTTACACATTCCAATCATAATATTGGAATAAATTAATTTATATTTAATCCCACTAAAGGGAAGACAATATAAAGTTTTTTTTAAAAAAAATAATCAAACATTTGATATGTTTTATTTAACAAATGATAATTTGAAATTGGTTCTAGTGACCTATATTTGTTTAATATATTAAAATATTATACAATAAAACATTTCATCGTATTTAAAATTTAATATATCTAACAAATAAATTATATGAAAAAATAGTTTTTCATTAAAAATGAACATTTTTTACTATTTATTAAAAAATTAAACATTATAGAAAAATATCAATAAATTATCCTAACCTAATTTTTAGTTTTATATTTCAAATATTATGTTTATTCTGAAACTTATGATATTAATATATGGTTTAAAATTATAATTTAAAATTGGATATTCATAAAAAATTGGAAAACATAAATAAAAAAATATATGGTTTTAAGTATAAAATTATGCATGTTTATATCTTAGGTCAATAAAATATATCAGTTGAATATCTGAAATAATGATTGAATAAATAACATATATATTACATTTTTATACCCCTATAATTAAAGTAATTTTTTGTTTATTAGGGTAAAAGATCTTTGAGACCATATAAATAATAATACATTCACTTATATTAAATATTAATATTCATTTATAGGAAATTTCTAACGTATAAATTTATATTATATTTGTATAGCCATATATTTTAAAATTATTTAATAATTTTTTTCACCACTAATATAAAATATTTTTTTTATATCTTATAATATTACATAATATAATAATATATTATTTTTCGGAAATCCTTAGTCATGTTTATTAGGAAATCCATTATTGAAAGTCAATATTGCATGTAACAAATTCTTACCTCAGTGTTCCTTGTATTAAAGGTTAATATTACGCTCTGTGGTTTACAAAATTAACGTGATTTTGTGTATTACATATTCCAAATATAGTGATTGAATAAAAAATAAATTATCTTATGTGTTTTATGAAATTAAAAATATTAAAAATATTAAATTATATTGATAGAAATAATTAAAATACTCAGTTTTTGAAACAATATCTTAATAGAAACCACTTAATTATGATTCTTTTATGAAGGCATTTAAAGGGGTTTATATAGGGAAGTGACCCTTCATTCAGGTGAGTAGGATTTTTGGGAATCTCTAGCATGTATGGAATTTGGGAACATTGTTCACCTTTATTGTTGTCAATAAGATGGAACCTTATAGAGGCATGTCATGTGTGATCCATGAGACGTCCCATGTCGACCAATGGGGATCAAATATTAATGCAATATATTCTAAGTCATTCACATTAGTTTTCCCATGTTTAGAATGAGGTATCTTACATCATGGGAGCATATCCTCTTTTGATTTCATATCAAGATTACCTTGATTATAATGAGGTAGAAGTTTGAGTTAGGTTTGGAGTATAACATATTGTAGATATAGTGACTGATTAGAACACACCATAGAGGAAAATTAGTAAGGTGCGTCCTTAGAGATGAACACATGGATGCTTTACTGATTGATGGACCATTTTTCCTCAAGTAGGATGATCTTAAGAGGTGTGTCCAATAAATGGAATATAATACAACATGAAGGTTGTTCTCGAAACTCATGAATGTAGATCCATGAGGTGAACCCCTAAGATAGAGTACGAATAGTTTACCATTTGTTGGGATTGAGCTTTAGGGTGGTGTCATACATACCCTACATAGATTAAAGGGATAAAAAATCACATATTACGGTTCGTTAGGGATTCCACATAGGCGTATTCCCATATGAAGGGATATGGAAGGTGATTACACATGAAATATTCTTATGGAGGTTTCATGATCCCATCAGGATGTGGTGGTCAGAGTAAAATCCTGAAGGATGTGGACTGAGTGCTCGAAGTGGATATAATTGATGGAATGTTGGGTTTTGTCCTAGGGGATGCATCTTATATATCCCAACTTGTTTGTAATTAACTCCTTTTTTGTTGGATGAATGTAATTTTGTCGTACACCATTGGTGGTTTCATAAAGAAATAGATCATGTGGAAGGGGTAATTCATAAGAGCATCGCATTGGAGGGTGGACATTAGGGCTTACTCTGTGTTGGATGTATGTGAGGTGAAAATAGATGGGTTTCATGGTTTCAACTATCCTATAATTCAACATTATTCATTATTTTTATGGAAAATAATAGGATTTATTGAACATGACACACATTTCTTGAATGATGAGTTGACGATATATAGTGTGGGAATTAAGCATGGAAGCTGCATGAGGAGGATCTCATTATGTGTGAGTTTTGATTGCACATGTATGATTACCAAGTGGTTCTCATTAAATGTGAAGAATATCTCAATACCTATAAATAATTAAGAGAAAATATTGTACTTATAGTAGAGGGTGTGTTCAATGGTTAACGTTATGTGTTTAGGGATTTGGAACTAGGTTTTTTTTCATGTCACTCAAATTGTGGGGACTCCCTCCATAACACTTGGGATTATATAACTATCATAGATGAAACCCTAGGTGGGACATGGTTGTAGTAATAATTCGGTAGAATGGTGAGGAGGATTGGTCAATCATGATTTCCATATTATCATCCTTATTTAGAGAATAAAATGGTATTGGCATACCAATGATGAGCATTAAATAGAAGGGAATCATATCCCTAGGGAGTATGGAAATCTTCATGGGCGACTATTAAACTATTGCGTCTATGTTTGGAGGGAAGCATGCAAGACATGCACACAAGGAATGAGGGTTGTGAAATATAGGGGCTCGTACATGTTGATTTCACACAATGTAATGTTACGGACCATCAATGATTCGGTACATGAAAGACGGGGTACTTGCAGGGAAGTCCTAACTTGATCATAGCTTTAGAGTTTTATACAAAAGTTAATTGTTTCATGTAGGAGGATCTCTGGCATGTATCATACATAGGTGGACAGAATATGGGAATGGAGTACACAACTATGGTCCCACACATTAGAGGGCCTACTTGGAACCTGTCACTGAAGATCACAATCTTGAGGGTTCCATGACTTCCGTGGTGTTACGAATGATGGGACTTATTCTTAGTAGTGTGGGGTTTTGACCTATAAATGATCACACTAAAGAATGGTTTATTCAACATATAGGATAATCCTTTAGAGATGGAGTACAATGCTTTGGTCTCATATAAGGAAATCCTCAAAACTACACTCGTTTTTACCCAATAGAAGATCACCCAAGGTTCTATTTGACATCTCTTTGGGTATGCAACTATTTTTTGTGCAGCTTCATGTCTTCCAAAAAATGTAAATATCTTGTGAACACCGACCTTATCCACTTTAGTGGCCCGCATGGAAGGTTTCTAAGACACATTTCATTGGAATGTTTGGGTTTTGTATTTGGATTTAAATATTGCATGAGAAACTCAAACCAATCATTCACATTCCATTCCATTACTAGAATGTCTTTTTGTCCATCTATCAAAATTTACATTTTTATTAAGCCATTTTTAGGAAAATTGGAAAACCAAAGTTGTACACGAGATAACACTATGCGATGAAAGAACTCACAAAATGATTAATCCCTAGACTAAGATTACTTGAATAAGATTCTCTATGGAGTTCCCATTGCAGGGAACTAACCTACATATTTTGATCCTCTCTCATAAGCTCTTCGTGGTGAGTGATTATCCTTTCCATTGTATGAATAAATTCCTTCAAGTTTATTTTTCTTTGGTTGAATCCCTATGCCACAATTAAATCTTGTTTATCTATCCACACTTCTTACTCCTCGTTGGCATCATCATGCAAACTTCATGCATAAATTATCTTAATATCCTCTTATATTACATTGGTTCAGACAACCATTTATAGAATTTCCTCCATGGAGTGTAGAATATGATTCAATCACTCAGCATGCTCTTCCTCGCGGTCTATTGTTTTCCTGTTTGATTCTTTACATTCCCCATTTTGAAGGCATTTTTTGTCCTTGAATATTTCCTTCTTGGATGACCTCATCCCCATCATTCATTGCAAGTTAGAGTAAACCATTTATCTGTTTGGTTTTTCCCATGGACCACTATGCACTTCCTTGAGTCTCATTTCAAATTTCCCACTTAATCCTACAAGGGATATGAGGTTTCCTCTTGAATTTGGTCCATGATATCCACTCAAAATTGACTATAGTTTTTATCACATGAAGTATCTGCCTCTTGAGTTAATGGTGGCCCATGAACATCTAGACATTGAAATTGCTTCCCCATCTTGAATGTGAAGCCTTCTCCTATTTTATTCCCCAAACCATTCTTCTGACCCCCATTCCCAGCCTTCTGGTAAATTTCAGATTTTCCAACGATGGTGTTTTGGTTTGAGGGTCCCAAGACACCCCTAGATGTGACCTTTGTAGAATAGGAATGCCTTAACTACAGGACTTATACTGGCATCTCTGGTCCATTTGTCAGCTTATATCCACTACACATAAGTTGGATATGATTATTTGAATTCTCCAGGACCAATCGAAGTGGATCCATATATGTGGGAAGATCAATATAGACTTCTCCAAGCACCACATCTCTAATGATTTGAGTTGATGGAACCATATGCATAACCTTTCCATCCCTTTCACTTCCTCTTAGTGTTCTGCTGATTGGAATTGTATCATTTTTTTTGGACCACACTGCTACACAGAATCACAACATCAACTATATCCACTACATGAGATAGACCATCATTTTTTTAGCCAAATAGTGAATTTGGTTTACCAAAAGTTATCAGATTGTTACTTCACGTGTAATTTTGTGGCAACTACTAATCATCCCTAACTTCTCACATAATTAGTGACAATTTAATATTACATTAATTCAGAATTAAATTTTATAATATAATATATTGAGAAATTATGAAAGAGGCCATCTTCATGATAATAAAAAACCACTTCCCACATAACTTTACACAATATTGATCAATATAGATTAAAAAAACCTTCAATATAATCTCCTAAGATTCTATATCAACATTATGGATATTCTATACATCAAAATTTATAGATCTTATATCTTTTTGGAGGATTCCTAAAAGATCCATTTCGGTGAACGAGTAATCAGGTAACCCTATCACATGCATCAATACACATTTTTACCTTATCTAAATATATGGTGTTTAACATAATATAGAAAATTCATTATCATAAATATGTTTAAATTTATTATTATTTTGTTAACACCATTATAAATCTACTTTCCCAAAAATGATAAGTGATATAATATCTCATGTGTACATACGACTTACAATCTACACATAGTGATTCGATTCATTTTGCCTCCGCATACGTTTTTTCGATTAATAATATGATGAGATTAATATATTATATGATAGATATGAAATAATTTTAATTATATTGTTATAATATCACAGTTACGTACTTACCTTTCAATCGGTTTGAACATGGTAACATCTCTCCTATGTACAAGTGGAGTACCACCTCTACGAAGCGATGAGATTCATTTTTTATTTCTATTATATATTCATAGTAACAAGTATATAAATAATTAATATATAAGTTAAATATGATAAGAAATATCTTTTTTAATACAAATTAATATTTACATTTCATTAATTAAATCTACTTGAAATTGAAAAAATAATTTCCAAGCATGGACACAACCTACTATATCTTTGAAGGATTTAATTCGTTTTTATTTCTCGAATATTTTAGGATGACTAAAAATATGAATATATTGAATTTTTATGGTATTTATATCATTACTAATATTATTAAGATTATGGAACCATGATAAATATACTATGATCCAAACTGATAAACTAAAATAGTCATGATAAATAATATATTTGACACCTAGATAATGATATTTATAATAATGAATTATTGATAAAAGGGGGAGTTGAGATATTATAATGGTGTCATATATTGATAAATAATTATTAAAATAACATTGGATTATATATATATTAAATTAAAATTTACTTCACATGATTTTAGTGCCCTTTCAAAGGATGGAGAAATGGTAACAAGGGTATCATGTAACAATTTCATTGTAAATTTAGATTGATCAGGACTATGTATATGAATATTAAATCATATGATTCAACTATCATAAATGAAAAAAAAAATTATTATTATAGTTTAATTCCATTAATATAATGGTTTCCTTTTGATTGGAATGCATCATATATACTATAGAGAATTGAGATATATATTTTTATATAAATATGAATTATTTCTGTCTTTGATAATTTTTTTCCAATATAAATATTTTTTATAAATTATTTGAAGAATTATTTTACTATTCACATAAAATTGTTTTGTGTAATTTTTTTAGATGAATGACATGTTAATATTTTTTATATGGAATTATCTTTTCATTTTCCAATATATCTATATAGAAATTTTATTAAATAATGTATATATAGCATGATTTATAAATTATAAAAAAATTATATTATTTTTTCAATGGATTTAGTAATTTTTTTAATCAACCATTATAATTTTAAAAGATATAGTTAAATGAATTTTTTTCCAATATTATTTTTTTTTTGTATTTTTAAAAAGTTATTTCAAAATAAGGAAATTTTATTTTCCTAAAAAATGAATTATTGAATTTTAAATGATATTTTTATTCATAAAATACAAAAATCCTTTCAATTAAATATTGTTAACTAAGGATATGAACAAAATATAACATACATATTTTTCTTTTTATGTTTTTTATTAATGATAAAATGATTTTTATGAAGCATATTTATTTTCCATAGGTTATGCTATGACGAAGTGATGGAATGATCATACATAAATGAAACTCATTTATTTTCCATGTTTTATTTAATGATTAAATGTTCATGAAAAATATATCTAGTATTTGTTTCTAATATGATGAATAGTTGATGATCAGGTAGAACTCATATGTATGATTTTCATTATGTTATTTTTTCGAACTATACACACCGCCAATGAATTTGGTAAATATTGATAACTAATTTCATACATGGGACTAGAATGGGGAGTTGACCCATATCTATTAGAGTATATGTCCACTATCATTGTCTTTGGTGTGAACCTTAAAAACTATGATTGTTTTCATAGTAGACCCTTTTAATTAGGATAATCTTTGAAATGATCCCCAAATACTACGGTTATGATTTTCTATACGTATTTAAATTCCACAAATAAATTTCTTATTAATAAATTAATATTTCATTGTAAAATATATTTAATTACATATTGATTCAATATTTATAACATGCCATGTTATATTCCAAGACTATAGATTATGATATGTAATATATAATGTCTATTTTTAAAATTTTTGGACCTTGTTCTTATACACTTTTCTCATACAATTCTTATATAATCATTGATTTATTCCCTTTTTACCATTATATAGAATCTCTGTAAACATATTTCTTATGATTCCATTCTATAGGTTTTGAAGAACTGTATTAAGAATGATATATATGATAAGGTTTCTAGTTGTGATAATATATATTGCAGACAATGCATCACTATTATGGACGAGTTATTTTTTATTCCAATTTTTAAAATATTCAATACTTATTTTATAGTAGAGTGTATTCTAATGTAATGTAAATAATGTGCATCCACATATATAAACAAAATAAGTCTGAAACATTTGGGTTTTCATATAATAGCATTGATTATTCGACCATTATAAAATATGATGTGGATAAAATAATAAGAACACTAGGGATAAATCTATCTATATCTTAAAATTCCAAGGTTTTGATAATGATCATGAATATTGTAGGTTAATACTATGTTGAAATAGGATAAAGTTTCACAATTTAGACCCCATATAAATTATTTTTCATGATAATATTACTTATATATTTGAATATTGTTAGTCACACTTTTATTTTTATATTTATTCAATTGAAATAACCTCTAAGAATTAGATTAATGGAGAATGAAATGGATATTGAAATGATTTCATGGATGATAGACTGTATTTTATTGGATGTGGAATGAAAGTATTATTTTCTATTCATAAAATATTTTCTCTAACTATGAATCATATTGAGTTTTTGAACATAAAATGTTTGAAAACCATATTTTGCGAATTCCTTCACGTGGCAAAGTATACCTTCATTTCATGGGTCCACTAATCCACCAATCCATGAGAAATGGATTAGAACCATTGATAAGATATTTTTGGTTATTCAGTGTTTGAAAAATTACAATTTTATTCTATGTATTAATTATTTAGAATGTGACGCATATTAGCGTGGGAATCGAATCATGAACCCAAGAGAATGACATGAAATTTAATATATGGAGTGAGATGAATTTGGAAACTATTATTTCAAAATTCCCCAACATAATATTGTTAAAAATAACAAGAAATAATTACTGGATGTAAATAATAAAGATCATGAATTGAGGTTGAAATTGTAAAAAGAATTTTTGGGTATAATTTTGGTGTTATTATCCAACATATATATAATGTTTCTTGATTATTGATTTGCATAAAACAAGTTAACTGTATGGTTTTAAACATAAGGGGTATCGGTATCAATGAATACATTGATTGATGTTATTTCAAGTTAGAGATAGAGATTTTTATAACCATTAATATCATTATTTTGATGATAAATTAATAGTGAAATTCAAAGGAAATTAAGAAATCCATGTATAAAAGAATATTCTATTTCCTTTATCCTCAAAATATGTAAGTAAATGTATGGGATAGTTTCACATATAAAATATTAAATGATTTAAATGAATGAAAGAAGTATATTTCATAACTGAATACCAATACTATAGTAATAATTTATCGTATAATTATAATGAATAGAAAGTAGAACATAATGGACCACCAAAAACATAGTGTTTTAAATTTAGGTAGTATGTTCAATAATCTAAATTTTTACCAAATCTAAATGACAATTATCATGATCAATGTCAATATCCTCTTATTCTAAATGAAATTGTGATATTTCTTGTTATGATATTCTTTAATTAGGCATAATATAACCATGTGGTGAACGGTACACTTACCATCCACATTTGAAAGGATAATTATTTATTTCATTATGGATTTAACCAAATATTATTTATCAATTGACCTTTATAAGGGAATCATTTAATGACATTATTAAATTATATATTTATATTTTTATGAAAACCCCCAATCAAAGGATGATCATATCACATGTTTATGATTCATCTGAGGTTTCTGAATGTGGGAATGTGGTTCCTTCAAATAATTTCATGCATCCTACTATTTAACATAATAAAACTTTTGGAATGGGGTGGATTTATGTTCATAAATCCAACCTCAACTTCCTGGTATAAGATGTCAAAATTTTATGTTTCCATCAAACATTTGATGTCAATGTAGTGTTATGAAAAACATTACTTCCAATAGAAATTACATCTATCATATATGTCATGATTCTAATTCAAAAAATTTATTTATATCATATTCTTAGTGTGAAATTAAACATCGAATATATAAAAAATTTAGGATATGATACTTATTTATTTTAATAATAGTTTCTTAAAAATTTATATAATTTTTATGCATAATATTTAATAGAAATCATTCTTTTTAATGAATAAATTTCCAAAAAATCATATAAAACTTCCCTATTTTAATATTAGGAATTACGTAAGAGACTATAAGATAATGATAATAATGGGTTATTTAATTCATGTGTGTAACCTAGGGGTGACCCTATTTTTTTAAGATGGATGATCGGTCAATGATATAGTATATTGATTATCAAGAACCTAACAAGATCAGTATAATGAACCTATGTCCATTACTCCATATTGATGACATTCTTGATCAAATACATGAAGATGAATATTTTCCACAAACAATAATCATTATATATATCAATAATGAGTGTTTATGAATTTTTATATACCCATGATATAGTTTCAAACAATTTATATACAATATGAATGTATTGTGATTCTATTTGGCATTAATAATGCCCCACAATCATTATGGCTCTAGCAAATAGTGACTTTACAGATTACCATAGTTAGATTTTTTGATTTCACTAGTGGAAATATTATTATTTATTAAAAAATGGAAGATCATGATGATCAATTTCGGACTGTGATAAAGATCCTACGGAAGGAGAAAGATTATAAAAAATTCACCTGTGTTCCTATTGAATTTGAAAGGATCATATTATGGTCATATAATCTCCATTGAGTATAAGTTAGTTGAGACTTAATCAATAAAAATTTATCTATAGTCAAAAATAACCACTATGATAGAGATTTGTAGTTTTCTTGGTTTGGATGGACTTGGCAGGATCATTGTTTAGATATTTTGATGGTATCGAAACCACTGAACCTATTTACTTATATGGGATCCAAGATAATTTGGGATGATTAATTTGATTAATGTTTTGTAGAATAAAATAAAGGGATATTAGTGAACAAATTATACATGAACATCCTTTGGAGAATGATTTGTAATCAAGTGTGATACATAATATAAGGAACTATGATTCTTCTTCATGAATCATCGTATTATTATAACATATGCAAAATGACTAATGAAAGCCCATATGAAAAAATAAAAAACTCATCATTTGGAATTAAATATGTGGAATGTGTTTAATTAAATATACAGAGATGATATATTTATGGAGACAGTAATGGCTTAGATAATCATATAAAAATTTTGTTGTTTGTTTTCACTAAAAAAGAGTGATACATGCTCTTAAGAAGATGTTTGGAGAAGATTATTGATAATGACAACTTAAAAAATTACCATAATTTTAATTACAATGTGATATATAATTCTCTTTGATGAAATCAAAATGGCCACAAATATATGAAGAGTATAACAAAATATGGAATATATCTGGACTTCTAATGAATGGAATATGGTATCATGAATGAAGGGGATAACTATTATCATTCTAAAATGATTATTCAACTATATTTCCATGTCAATATTAATTTTTCACAAAAGGAAGATGTGTAGCTGTAAAAAATATTATAGATTTTCCTTGGTTAAATGTTGATTGTGATGGAATAAAAAGGTTTATAAACTATGTATGTGTCACTTTAGTTACAGATTGTAATGCGAAGCTGATGGATAAAGCTCATAGATATCCATTCTCTATTCATTATGGAATTATAATAATTTATAAATAATTTATTTTTTATTTGAAAGGGAGTGGAATATAGAAATATATAGTACAGGATGTATCTCGGTTCATTACATGTTATATATTTATGGATGGGATATCGAGGTCAAAGGGTATGTCACAAGCATTACCCATACCAGAATGGAAATGGGAAAACATCACAATGTATTTTGTTTTCATACGAAGAAAACATATACATATCATATAACTATTTAACTTTTAATCCATATACATATGAAGTATACACACATCATTTTCATCAGAGAAGATTTACCACTTTTTTAAAATAGTTGGTTATAGATTAAAGAAGTGATGAGTTTCCATTGTTAACAGATATCAATTATATATGATAATGATTCAAGGTTTAAATTAATATTTTGGAGATTTTTTATAAGGTTAAAGAATCAAGTTTTAATTTCATCACTTAATTTAATCCACATAAAATAGTTTATTATTCTAGATCACTTTTAAATATTGATATAATATAGTGGGACATGTGTTTGGATTTAATATGTGGATGAGAGCAAAACCATAATTTTGTTGAATTATCATAAAATCATATCATTAAATCCTATATTAAAATGGATCCATATGAATTACTCTATTTATATAAGTGAATTAATCCAACATGTTGGAAGGAATCTATAAAAATAATTCTTTTAGGACTCATTCATGCTGATCATATGAAATAGAAGGAAATATCCATGCAAAAAACACATTAGAGTTTTTCAAAGAGAAAAAAACACATTCAAAAAATCCTCAGAATGATCTAGAGTATAATTATGGTGACAAGGTATTCACACAAATATATCCAAATATGTTGATGATGAGATTTAGAAGGAGCTGAAAGGGAAAACCTAGGTATATTGGGCCGCATGAAATTCATAATCTTATATGGAGGGTAGCTTATCTATTAGTGCTTCCACTATGTCCCTATCATGTTTATGATGTGTTATAGGAATCTCCATTGAAGAATTATACTAATATTCCTTCACTTGAAATAATATAAGAGGACATACCACTAGATAATTCAAATCTCAATGATCGACAACGTGTGGGGATAATTTATTGTAATGATAAAGTGTCACAAATGAATACCAATTGTTTTCTCAATGATTTTTTAGAGAAACCACAAATTTGAGGAAGCTATGTTTGATCATGAGGATATGATAAGGTTGATTAATCTTCACCTTTTTGTAGTAGGGTGATAAATTTTTAGGGATATTTCCATTTTATAGGCATTATAATGTAACACCCTCTTATTTTTATGAAATATATCTATTTAAATAAATTGATTTATTTTATATCATGTGTTACACGCAAAATCAACATTAAATTAACTATGTAAAAAAATTAAAATATTTCATTCAAATTATCAACTATTCATAGGATCTGTTGGTATAAAAAATATTAACCATATTTGGAGAAATATATTGTATAAAAATATAATAAAATGATTTCATTTTTTATGAAATGATTATAATTTAAGAATATATTATTTTCAAAAGGAATTGATGTTTCTTCAAGAATGTATTTTTATTTCAAAAATATATTTTGATTTTAATAAAATAAATTAATCACCATTTAAGAATTATTTCATTTATACTTAGATATTATTTACTTGATCCAATTGTTTTTTTAATATTTTATAAATATGATTCAAGCCATATGCTAAAATTAAATCCAGCTATTGTTTAAAAATACAGTTTTCTAAAAATTAGTTTTTATTACATTTGGAATATATATATTAAATAAATTCTTCCATTTATAAATATTATATTAGATAAAATTAATTACATATTATTAATTTGGAGGTTAAAATTTGATTGATAGATGTTTATTAGTCAATATGTATAGTAGTCATGGATAAATGTTTAACAATGGTAAAGGCTGAATTTGGTTAATCAAGATATAAAACAAGTAATCAGGATATAACTTTTAATCTTAATTATTTTCTTTTTAGTAAATTCACTAATCAAATACATTGGATAAATATTTAGTTTTTAAATGGAATTGTGTTATATAAAATGATAAATATATTATTTAAATTAAATGAATAGGAAAAATGTCACTCATTATTACAAATACACATTACTGGTTCAAATAAGCACCAAATATAGTAATGAATGAGTCATAATATAAAAATTTTACAAAATTAGATTATACTCATGATGGTAGTTTTTTTATAATATCTCGGTATTAACTAATTACCATAAATGATAACATGATGCCAAAACACAATTTATTCAATTAATATAAAAATTTAAAAATAAACTTATAATATTACAAACTATATAATATGAGAAATTTATTTTTTTCAATAAATATTTATAGGTTTGTATGATATATTTTAATATTTTTTAAGTATTATATTTTAATTCCATTTTTTTATTTAAGACTTTTATGTAAAATTAAATGACTAGGGCCAAATTGTACTATAATCATATTTTATTGAAATAATACATAAATATATCACAAAAATAATTAAAATCATTAAATAATGAAGGGATGATATGATATGGTCCAAATTTTATATCCTTCCATTTATATTCCAATTTTTAAAATTAAACATAAAAATTACAACCCATTAATATTTATTCCACATGGATCCCTAATGATTAATAAAAATATACAAAAATTAGGTAAAAACATATTATTCACATTATTATGGTCATGGTAATCCATAATTACCAACTGTAATACCCATTATAATATAGTATTTATTTCAATGAAGATGTAATCATCATACACAATCCCTTTTATATCTAATCATTTTAACATATGTTAAATATATTATATTTTTCAATAAAAAATTAAATAACTTTAACTATTTGAAAAATTTATAATTGTATTTGAAATCAATAATATAAATTATCATTCACATCAATCATGATTTGAATTCATGTATTAGGTGTACGTACGACTAAACATCTTCATAAATCGATACAATTCATTTTTCAGCATCTTATTTTATGGGTTTAAATTTTATTTTTTATTTTTATGACATAATTTAGATTTTATAATGGTAATATCCCAACTACATAAATAACATCTGATATGATTTTAAATTATATCATCACTCGTGCATATTTGTGACCCCCCCACCATGAATGTGATGAGATTTTTTTAAATATTCTATTTTACATGAATTTAAATTAGTACACATATAAACACCATAGATTGTATATATAACAAGATAATTATATTAAAATGTTTAAAAATCATTTACCCTTATTTTATTCTATTTATCAAAAAATGAAATAAACTGTTAAGGTGTGTGTATGACCTTACATATCCATGAACAATGCAATAGATTTTTATATTTATATCATTTTTAATTAATGATAAGATATAGATAATTAATATATATGATATTTAAATATGTATTATTTTTTGGAGATGACAAAACCCTGATAAATATATTGGTGAAAGAACTACAATAATAAAATAGGCATGTTAAACAATCTAATTAAGACTTGAAAGTAACAATCGTAATAAAGCATTATTGATAAAATGTTGTTATAATATTCTATAAAGGTATAATATATGATATAATAAATATGTAAGTTACCTTTTCATTGAATTAAATTAAATTTTAATTTTTTATACTTATGGATATAGTGCTTTTTAATAATAAAGAACACAATTAATGGTATTCATGTCTCAATCATAGTATTTACCAGGAATTATAATGACTATGCCTATGATATAGTTATAATATGATATAAATCTCATGAAATTTAATATTTTTCTCTCCTATTATTAATTATCTAATATTTATTTTTCCATAAACTTTTTGGATCATATTTAATAAACATAATGACAATATTTTTATAATGGTGATTGTTTTGATTTCACTCTTTGTTCTAAAAACCATTTCAATCCATATAAATGCTTTCCAAAAAATTCATATAATGTTTTTACAATTAGTGTATGAGATTTAAAGTAATTTATACTAGTGTATCACATGTTAAAATATCTTTTTGAATGGAATAATCTTTTCATTTTCCAAATGGGGTACCATATGACTTTTCTAACAAAAGTACTGATGAAATTTTTTAACATATATAACATAAACAAATTTTCCCACCATAATGAATAATGTTTTCGTTAGGTATTACTATTAATTTCAGTATGGTTGATTTCTGATAAAAAATGTACATCACAATTGCATTTTTTTAATACGTTATTTCAACAAATGGAAATGTGAATTTTCTCATGAATGTTTTCATAAACATTTATGGACTTTGTATTTATAATTGATACCATTGATTGATTTACCTAATGAATTATTGGGGATTAGATCCAATGATATATAAATATTATCTCTCAAAAATGGTTATTTTTTATGATGACAAGAATATTTTCATGAATACATTTTCATGGGTCATGCTATGATGAAATGAAAAAATGAGTATGAACCTATTTATTTCCCATGGGTTATGATATAATGAAATGTTTATGAACCCCATTTATTTTTCATGGGTTTTGATATAATGAATGGTTGTTGATCATATGAAACATATATTTATTATTTTTATTATTTGATTAGTGGGGCTGATATCTCCAACTAATGGATTTGGAGTAATGATATCTCAAGAGATTAACATGAATGAATTGAGGAGTGAACCAGATTCATTAATATTCACTTTTATCATTGATAGTTTCAGGAGTAATAATTGACCAATATGACGGTTTGGATAGTATACTCATTCTAATATGATATCATTTTAAATTATCATTGATTAATAAGGAAATAATTTTATATGCCTATATGTATTGCATAAATCAATTTTTTATGATAATTTTAATATTTATTGGTTCATTTTCTCTGATTTAATTATGTTTTTCTTCTTAAAAACTACCAAGTATTATTCAATGACTCAATATTTCTAATATACTATATGTGTTGTATGTTTTTTTAAATGGGAATTTAATTTTCTCAAAACATTTTTCTTATATTATTCTAATAAAATCATTGTTATATCTTCAATTAACCTTATTTGAAATATGATATTAACTTTTTATTATCATTACTTTCATATGGTTATAAAAATTTATTTTATTTATCATACATCTATGAAGGGAACAAGTTATGATTATTTAAACGTGATATTTTTTTGAACTATTATTTACCAGTTGTTTATGATTCTTTGGTTCAAAATGTAATGAAGATATAATATACATTCATGGATTGTCATATTATCTAAAGAAAATTTAACTAGTTATAATAAATAAAAATGTATAAAAATACGGAGTCACTACTTCTGTGAGGGCACTAAAAGCATATGTATGAACATTATATTTGATAGCATGTATGACATCGAGCACCAAGTGCTTCTGGAAATATCATGAAACATTATAATATATTTACTTTTACAAATAGGTCATTTATATATTTCAATGCATGAGAAACCATGTTGGAATGTGATATAATCAAGATATACCACCAATTATAGCTTTCATTACACACATGAATGACCTTCCTCGATAGATTTTTTTACACGCAAGAGGGATCTTCCTCGAAAGATTTCATTAAAAGCATGACAAAGGTAACAAAAATAACAATGTGTTATTAAAATATTATTATTTAATTAATATTATATAAACTATACATTATGGTAGTGTTAATTAATATTAATAAAAATAATATGAAAATATATTATTTATAATAATACAATATCAATTCATAAGAATACAATTAGAAATGAATATATAAACCAATTGAGTGTAAATAATTTTTTTTATATATAATCATTTTTATGCTCACGAAGTTGTTTACCATAGTAAATAAAAGTAAAAAAAATTAGTTAATTATTGTAGTTTAATATTTATTTTATATATTCAGTCAAATATTTTAGTATTCTTCCATTATATTTGGTGTCCAAAAGATAAAAACAAACCCATTTTATTCATAAAAAAAGTTTTTATAATGCCAATTTTATCTGTATTTAATGGAGAACCCATTTTAAATATGAATATATAAACATTAATTCATATAATATATATTAATAAAAATAATATTTATAGTTGAAACACAAAAATTATCTTAAGATTATTTTTTTTATTTTTCTAAGAATTAAAATGTTAATGAATAATATAATATACTAAATTATAGTTCAAACTACCTTCTAATTTAATTTATTTATCATTTTAATTTATAAATTTAATAGTTTTTAATAATAATTATATAATATATTTATCAATTAATAAAACTTATGTGATTGTGATCAATTTTACATTTAAATTGATTATTAAATCATAGAAAACTTCCATACATGTTTTCTATAAAACCCTGCATTATCGTCCCATTAAGAGGATTAATTTTAATTTAATCTTTTACCCTTAAGTGTATCGAATTTAAAAAATTGATAATATATTTTTAATCATAATAATTTGTATTTTAAAATAAGGGAATTATTTTATCAAAAATATTTGTAAATGTGATTAAAATTAATTACAAATATTAATTTCAAATTATGCTTAAAAAGGACTAAACCTATAACTCAAGGCTAGAAATGACCTAGTCACTTTTCTAAATCCCATTTTATGTCCGTAATGCATCAAATAAACTTAAAATTTTAGGTTTTTTGGATTTTTATGACTTTTCATTGGTAACAACATGTGCACATGAAGCTTTTTTCGAAAAAATAACAAGTGAGTCCATTTCATTCCCTATAAAAGGCCATCACATCCACATATTCCTTACACTACTCATACTTATTATGTTCATCCATGACCTTCCCAAATAGTATTCTATCACTTATATCCTCAGTAAATAATATTTTATTATTGTATAAACCCTTCTGAAATATTATTTTTGATCAAACCAAGAGAATTTACCTGATTAAAACACAACATCTTTCCTCAACCGCACTAGTTACATATCCATTATCCACCCTCCCCCCTAAAATATCATTAATATATTCTTATAATAAAAATAACATAAATATACTTGGATATTTTTATTCTAATAGATTAAAATACACTTACAAACACCACCATATAATGGGTAACAAACATATTTATTTTATAGACTATGAATTACTACCTCCCAAAACGATGATTGTTTATTCTTGCATTACCAACTCTAATGGTTTCCATTATGATTAAAAATTGAGTATATATGTTATTTAAGAAGTTTATTGGGCCCTTATAGTACATTAAACATTCTATAATTCATTTATTTAGTACATTCCAAATTTGGTTAGTAGGATAACATCATCTGAGGAAGTGTGGACAATAGCCCCTCAAAGCGATGAGAATCATTCACATGATACATGGAATGAATAAAAGAATGATTCAATTAAAAATACTAGACACAATTAGAATATATATAATATTAATGACATTAAAACTTTTCATGAAATATATTTATATATTTTATTTTCTTCATTACCCCTTCACCCATATTAAAATTGATAACATTGATCGTGGACGTGTGAACTACCGCCTCAGTGAAATGATTTGATTCATTTTACATAACATAATTATTTATAAAAGTATATATGATTAAATAGTATTATATGATTTATATAATGATAATTATTAAAGGATTTTTGTTACATAAATTCTTTTCACAATGATCATTTAAAAATGGGAATGTTACTCATGGGTACGTATGGACTACTGTCTCCATAATTATAACTTATTATCAATTTCATAACCAAATATAACTATTTATTAATAATTTATGTTCAAATATGATAATTATTTAATGGTTATCATTCTGGATATGTTATGTAATGATCCCTTTAACCATATTTTACTTATAATATATGTTTTTAAAGACAAACCGAATTTGGTCTAAAACACATGACATAAACATAATCCTTTGAGTAATTGTACACAACATAGTAACAAATGAAATAAAATTAATTATACACATTAAGATGGTTCTTATTAATGTTTAAAAATAATATAAATTTAATATATAAGATTTGTATATTCACCAAGTACATAATTCAAGGTAATGTAATCCTGTCTCATTTTCATTACATGAGGAGTACTTAATTATTATACCCCTAATTTCATATTTATGGTGTAATTAATATCATTTTGATGTATAATATCATGAATTATGTTATATTTGAATTTATTAAATATTTTATTTAATGATTAATACATTTTGTATTTTCAATTCATTTGTCACCACAGAGATTATCATCTCACTTTTTACAATAGTGAGATAAATTTATGGTTCACTACATAAATCATTTCGGTAGGGTATTTACATACTATTTTTATATAATATAAATAAATCATGTTAGAGTTAAGTTATTTAATTATTTTATTTAATATTATTAATTGATGAGTTTTATGAATTAAAAATTATGCAAAGTGGTATGGGTCACATTGGAATGTTTAAAAAGTATTTTCCTCAAAAAAAATCTTAACAATGTCTCTACTGTATTTCCATTTCAGAATATTATATAACAATTTTTTATAAAAAAATTTCAATATAACTTATTTTTTTCTTGAAAATTTTCATGTGTTAGTAAAATTTTTACACTCTATGTTACTACGATGGTTTTGGAAAATGTTTTTTTAGAAATTCGGACTATACATCTCTCTTTAGTCGAGCAACTTGTTTTATTCAAAAAATAGAATTATATTAAAAGGTTTTGAAAAAAATAAAATCATTTGGTAAATAGTTTTCTTATTTTTTTATTTTACCAATCTTTTAAAGGAATGTTTTTGTAGCTTACCAAAAGATGAATTTTCTAAACATTCATTGTATTAAAGGAATGTTATTTTCTCCTCATTTGACATATACGGATTAATCTACCATCATTTAGTTAAAGCCTTCTATTCATGTTTAAATTTTTTATTTTTAATGAAAAATATTTTCAAAACCATTAAAAATAAAATCAATATTTCCCTCAATAATTTTTTTAAATTTCAATCTATTATTTCAGCAATGACAATAGAACGCTATTTAACTCCCCCTGGGTTTTCTGTAGTGATATAAAACATTATTATTCCTCTGGAAGGTTTATTCTTGATTTAGGAAAGTATAATATTTACATTCACTTACAAGAATTATTTTTTAGTCACCATGAGTTATTTAATTTCCATTTTTTCATTTATCATTTTATTTTCCCTTATTGTCCATTTAATTTTTCATGAATATAAATATTGGATAAACTGTATACATTTTTACATATGGTACATACATAGATAATTATTTAATTATAGTGAGAATTATTGATAGATTAATATTTCACATCAAATACGGTTATTATATTTTTAATATTCAATATGAGGAATGATGTATAACGATAGTAAGAGCTAGTTATCGAACATTATATATATCCTCGATGCATCAACAAGTTCTCATGAGATTAATAATTTTGAAAATGGGATTCTACCTTTAGTTTTAAAACATCTTTTAAATGGTCATGAAAGTAATAAGATTTCATGTTCTAGAGAGATGGCCTCCATAATGAAATAAATTTCCTTCATAATAGCTCTAGTTATCAGTCATTGATGAGATTTTACACCAACATATTTATGGAATCATTTCATTTCATTTCATTGATTTATGAACTATGTTTTTGTTTCATACCATACCATATTTATGTTTCCTTATCTAGTTATTTCAATTGAATTTGTTTTTAGTAATTATCAATCCATATTACTTATGTAATTTCATTTAATTTTTTGATTACATGGCATGTGTGTTCAGTTTTTTACCTTTCCTTATTGATTTTTCACATAGACTCATTATTTCTTATGAAAAATTTCTCTTTTACAGAGATTTTAGATCATCAATTTTATTTTTCTTTACCCAGTAATACAAGAGTCATACTTTGAAATATATGTGTGAATATACTAGGTGGATATGAGTTATCCTCAGTCTTTTTTTGTTAAGATGAAAAAAATATTATAATTATTGTATCAATTTTTAATACAATTATCATTGATGGTAATTATTTTTTTACTGAATAGGGATGAATTAAAATTTTATCAAACCATAACCAAAAGTTAGGATTTTTTATATGATATTGAATCCTATCATGTAATATTATTTTTTGATATTCAAGTTCAGTAAAAGAAATACCCGATATTTGTAAAATGACATAAAAATAAAATGGTTTCCTAATACCTAAATATATGTAGAACTGATGGCCCTAAAGGACGTCAATCATTTATGGCTTTGAGAACCTCAACATTACATTTATTATTCATTGGATTGTGATTGGTGAACTCATTCAATCCATTTAAATATTTATGTCTTTTTATCCATGCAAAAAAATCTACATGCCAATAATATTCTCTTACTAAGAGTCATTGTTACATGGTAGTCCATGTGACCTCATACATCATAGTATCTCTTTTTTTAGAGGATTTTTTACTAACCCTTCCAAAGATGTGGGACTTCCACATATGAAAGACATAACTTTATATCACCATGATCGAGTTTAAATTGTGATGACACAATTTATATAATCTAGTTATAATGTAAAGCACCGAAAAACATATGTCAGAAAATGGTATTTGATCGTGTGTATGACGCTCGACACAAATCACATAAGTTAGTTTACAGATACTTTATAATATATTAACTATTTAATATAGATTTTATTTTTATTTCAATGCATAAAACACATAGTTGTATTGAGTTTTATGAATGATAGACCTGCCTCAACAGCTTGGATTACATGCAAGAACAACCTTCCTTGGTAGCCTATGTTATATAAAATTACTACCTTCCGCAAATTATTGTGCTACATGCCAAACTATGTTTCTCCAAATAAAAATAAACTATAAAAATTTTATTTAATATAATATTATAAAACCTATCTACTGTGTAAGTTTTTATGAACAATATTAACTATGAGATGAAAATATTTGTTTTGATACTAATATAAGATTATTTCTATAGATGAAAATTAATTATAAATGAATATAGGATCCATTGGAGTATAAATGGATTGTTTTTATATAAAACCATTTTTTACCCCATGAAGATATTTTACGATAATAAATTAAAGTAATTACCATATGTTAATTATGTTAGATGGATATATATGTTATAAATTTAGAAAATTAACTTTGATATTAATCCATTAGGGTTGATGTGAAAAAGATAAGAACAAACCATATTTCACAAATAAATAACTATATTTTTATGAAAGTAATTTTACATTATTTTAATGGTGAACCATTTTTAAATCATTTTTTTCACTTTAACTATTATAATATGTCTAGAAAAAAATGTGTATCATTGAAACATTAATATTTTATTTGTATGTTGTGTTAGTGAATTTTTGTAAAGACTCAATTTTTTTTGAATATCAAAAAATACGGATTTTTAGTTCAAAAGAGCTTTTTCATCAAATTAATTTATAAGGATTGTTGGGAAAAAACACTCAAGGACTCTATGTAATATTTTTGGGTTGACTGTGATGGTTGAAAAAGCAGGTTTCCATGGTGAATAGTCAAGTTCCAAATATTTTGTTGACATTATATGTTAAAAATGAACCATGATAATGGAATGGATGATCTGGAGGAGTACAAAAAGAGTAGGGACAAGGTGGCACAATTTTCCAATGTTTGCCAAATTATTGGGGTCCAAACTTTGGATTTTGGTGATAATAACGAATTATGTATTTCCTTGAAGATCTCTTAAAAATATTGTAAGTGCATGTGTTTTTCGAATATAGGCATCAGGATGTGGATTTTGTGAAGTCAAGAAGAATGTTGACGGTGTTCTTTGTGATTATGATGAGCATCACAAAAGTCAGAGTTGAAGTGAAATTAGAGAGAGCTTTGCAGTTGTGGCATGATGTAATTGAAGGATCCCTCTATGATTACGATAAGCTATACGATCCAAAAATTTCCATTGTGCATCGTGATATTATGATAATATCGGCAGAAATTTCAGAGCTTCACGATTTGAGATGACGTGGCACTGACTTCACGCAGATGGTTTGACTGTATGTGGAATCTCTTATAAATAGGCCTCATCCCCCTCGGGATAAGTACAGAGTTTTACTAGAAATATTTTTTTCTCTCGTCTTGTGAATTTGGTTCAAGATGGAAATGTTCTTCGCAATGGAAGGAGCTTTGCAGTATCTAATTTAGATCCGTGAATGTGGTGTGCTGCATATAGGCTCAGTAGTATTTTCAATGGAAGTCACTCTGCGACAACTTGAGCTATGTGATAGACTAATAATTGTGAAATCTTGATCTTTGTGATGGTTTGAGCTCTGCGAAAGTAGTGTGCTCAGTGAGGTAGGATCTCCACGAAGGTGTTTTCTTCGCGAAAAGGTAGAGACTTTGGGAGGGCTTGATCGAGATTCAAGAAATTGGGAGCTTCACGATTTAGGGTGCATTGCGAAGGTACATCCCATAGGTTCTGGCTCAGTTTTTAGGGGGAAAGGGGTATTCATAAGTGGGTGAAATTTTCACATGAATAGTGCATCTACAAATAGTGGAGGATGCATTCATTATTGGTAATGAAGAGACCGACAGGTCTATAAACTGTGAGTGGATCTTCTGATGAATTAGTGAGCTGACATCAGTTGAAAGAGAATTTAGTTCTCAAATTTCTAGTGGCAGTAAACCAGTATGCACATTGAGTCCTATTCAAACATGTAAATAGTAGTGCGCTTATAGTGAAATTGGTACATCGGCACACTACCGGTGTTTGGTCCTTGGATGTATCCCAGTGAGGGTGAAACATGTACAAATTGATGTGTCATGTTCATGATTAATGTTTTATTCATACTTTTCAACATGAAGGAGAGAGCAAAGTGTTTTTTCTAGGGACAAAAAAATATCATATGGGGCAGTTGTTTAAATTTTTCATACACTGATTCACCCCCTCCCCCCCCCCCCTCTTAAGGTATTTAGACTTGTGGATATAACAAGGATAAATTACAATTTTAATTGGTTTTTAACTTTAATTATATAATATATTTAAAAATTACAAATAATTAGGTTATTAGTTTTATAATTCTATTTTAGTTTTTTAAAAACATATCGAGTTTGTAGATGTTTTACTTTAAAAACATGCATTGTCATCCCATCTATGCAATGACTATTTATTTAATTTTTACATATTTTGTGTTTGTAATTTTATAAAATGGATTTCATATTTGTAATTAAAATAATTTTTAAATATTTATAAGTACAACATTGTTTCTACTAAAATTATTGGTGAATATGATTAAAATTAATTACAGTTATTATTGTAAATATATGCTTAATAAAATACTAAACCATTATGTTAATAGACCAAATGACCTAGCCACTTGTCCAACATCCATTGGATATCCATAATCCAGCCATTGACCATCCATTAGTGGGTTTTATTTGTTTTTTTGACTTTTTTTTAGTAAGATCGTGTACCCAACTAACTTCTTTTAAAAAATATTTAATGGGTCCCATTACTTCCCAATAAAAGGCCACTACATCTACCCATTTCTCAATCCTCCAAAACGTATTCTGATCACCCAATACCTTACCGAATAGTCTCTGATAAATTTTCTCATCGGCCTAGAATCATACCTTAGGTCATAAATCCTTCTAAAAAATATTTTTTTATGTTCAAAACAAAAGATGTAACCCAATTAAAAGGTAACGTATTTTCTCAATATCTCTAGTTTCATTTTTATTATACACACCCATAAAATAACCTAATTTTAATCTTGTGTAACAAAAAAAAACATCCTAAATATACTAAAATAATTTTATGATGATATTTTAGACTAAAAATACTCACACCTCCATCTAATAGGTAACAAACATAATGTTTTTGTTGATGACGAACAATTGCCACACGAAATAATGATAGTTCATTCTCAAATTTCAACATCTCATGGTAGACAATGAGATGTACACATTTTATTTATATTTTATATATTTTATTTATTGTATATTTATACTTCTGTAAACCATTTATAATACATATATTTAGTACATTACATTTTATGTTGATATGATAACATCGTTTGATGATGTGAAGACTAATCCCCCTAAAACGGTGTGATATATTAATACCGTACAAGGAATGTATAAATGAAGGTTATATTTAAAAATATGAGACATAAAAACTTTTATAAGATAATATTTACGTGCATAAAATTCTATATATATATATACCATTTTCTTTATTACCTCTTGACACACTTTAAATGAGATAACATCATTCGTGGATGTGTAGACTACCTCCTCCTTGACATGATGTGTATTATTTTACATCAAATATTTCTATATATAAGTACATATTCTTAAATAATATGATATTTATTATATAATTATCATTATTTAATGAATTGATTTATTTACCTTATTTACACAATGCTCATTTTAAAATGGGTTTACTCAAATATATATACAACCAACCATCTATATGATTCTAAAATATTTACATTTTCATAAGAATATTTATTGATTGAATTTTAAATTATAATTTATGTATAAATATGATAATTAAATATTGGTTATAATTATGTAGATGTTACATAATGACCCATTTGACCATAGTAATCCATCCGTAGTATTTTTGACACATAAACTGGATTTGGTCAAAACACCCAATATAAACTGATCTATTTGAGTAATTGAACACAGAATGGTAATAAGTTAAATAAATTTAATTATAAACATGATAATAGTTTAGAATAAATTTAAATATTTACATAAATTTAATATGTAATAATTAAATATATTTTCCTGCGAAACAAAACTCAAGGTAAGGTATTCTTGTCTCATTTTCATTACAAGGGCCATACTTAATGGTTGTACACATAATTCATAATTTATGGTGTATTTAATACAAATTTGAAATATAATATCATGAATACAATGTTATGAATTTTATTTAAATGTTTTATTTAATGAATAATAACTTTTTGTTTTACAACTAATTATTTACCAGAGGGATTCTCTTATCACTTTTTAAATGTGTGAGATGAATTTCATGTTCACTACATACATATTTTTTGTATTGTATATAAGTCCATTATATTTATATATAATGAATTACTTTTCACTTAATCGTATTTAATAATTTCATGCAATATTATTTCATTATTTTAATTATGATATAAAATTGATTCATATTGGTATGGGATACATTGGAATATTCTGATATTATTTTCCCCAAGACCAATCATAATGATCTCTCTATGGAATTTCTATTCTCCGAAATTATATAAACATATTTTAATAAATCCATTCATTATATATTGTTAATTACTTTCCATTTTCTTCTTTTTGTACCATTTTTACACTCATTGGTACTAGTATGCATTTTGGAAATTTTTTTCAAAAGACCCAATTTATATCTCTATTTATTTAGAAAACCTGTTATATTCTAAAAATAATATTTTAATAAAATGTTTCAAAAAATATTTTTAAATGAATTGGTATTGACATTTATAACCATTTTTTCTTTTACCAATGATTAAAAATTTCCTTCTTTTCATTTTCCTAACAAGGAATTTTAAATCATTTTTTGTAAAGAAGGAAAATTATTTTTACCTAATATGACATGTATAGAATCGTCCTCCACCATTTAATTAAATACTTTGTTTCATGTTTCAAAGGATAATTTTAAAGAAAAATATTTCAAAACATTTTTTAAAAAGAAAAGTATATTTTTCTCAAGAATATTTTTAAATGTTAATATTTTATTTTATTAATGGAAAGAGTGATTTATTTTACTCAACATGGGTTTTTTATTGATACCATACTTATTCTTATTGTGGATGTTTTACTATAGATTATTCCAAATATAGTATTCACATTCACATCCTTGATTTATTTTTTATTCACCATAAATTATTCAATTTATTATAATCATTGAACATAGAATTTCTCCTAATTATCCATTTCATTTTTCCATGCATATTAATATTGAATAAACTATATACCATTTTATATGTTGTGCCTAAATAGGTAGTAATTATATTAATTGGAGAATTATTTATAGATCCATATTTATCATTAAATATACATATATGATTATGATTATTCAAAATGATTAGTTTATTTTACTAGAAATGACAGGTGGATCTCAAAATTTTTATAGCTCATTGATTCATCGATAGGTTATTATGAGAAGAATAGTTGGACAAATGGATTTATACCCTTAGTTTTAAACCTTATTGTGAATGGTCTTTATAGTAATAGGATTTCATGTTCATAAGACATGATCTCCATAATTAAATCAAATTTCCTCAGTGTTTTTTAGTTATTATTCATTCATGAGATTTTGGGTTAACATATTTATGGATACATTTCATTTGTGTTCATTTATTAATGGAATGTCTTTCAGTTTCATAACATTCAATATTTATTTTTCTGTATCATGTTATTTGAATTTCATGTGTTTCCAATTATTACCATTCCATATTTATTATGTAATTTCATTCATTTTATAGATTACATGACATTGGTGTGCATTTATTTACTATGTCGTATTGAGTATTCAAATTGATTCATTATTACTTCTGCTATATTTTTCCCATACTGAGCATTTCTTCTCACACATATTATGTTTATTTACCTAGTAATCCATGTAATAAAAAATTAATGATATGAAAGAATATACTAGTTGGACTATAGTTATCCTTATGTTTTTTATTTGTTATAAATGGAAAAAAATATGTTGTAATTAGTGTATCCATTTGTAATAAAATTCACATTTATAAATATTATTTACCATGACTACTAATATGATCTGTCTTTTGGGGCTTGATTCCTTGTAATCATGGAAAAGTATTTTGTATAAGAGTAATAATCCATATTTCTCTATGTCATTGTATTGTGAAAAATACAATGCATGTGGTGTTCTTGTGGGTAACAGTGGTTTATTTCAGGACCTTTTAGAAAATTCAATTTCACCTAATGGATTCATTGAAATTGAGGCAATGTGATAGTGTCACACCGCAATGTTGTCACCGTATTAGTGGCACACAAAATGTTGTCTCACCCATTTCCTAATTCATATTTTCTCTTTTTTTTCTAGTTTCGCCCCTTTTATATTTTATTTGATGTAAACAATATGTAAAACATTATTTTTGAGGTTTAAGGGAGTTTAAAAGGATAATAATTATATTGTATATATCATAATTCTATAGGGACATTTAGATATTCAAAAAGAATGATCATGACCAAAATCCAACATTAATGAATTTTGAAACTGTTATTCCTTTAATATAGGATCCATCTCTTCAATGTCAAGGTCTTCCTTACCTAGTGTGTTTCATTCATTCATGGTAAGCCTATATCCTTCCCTTTATGTGGAGTCATGTGTAGTTCCATATACATCGACTAAGCTTTCCTATGAGTTTTTCCTTTGAGTTTTCCTACTTCTCGTGTGACCTAGGGTTTTGGAACAGACAGGAGTATTATTCACCTATATTTTTAAGTAAGGATTCTTCTACCACCCTTTATTTTTGTACCATTGGGTCAATTAAGTAATGTTTCATTGTACGGTATGGATAAATCATTTCCATTAACAAGTAACAAATTTGGGTATTGTAATAGGATGATAAAAAGATAATAGGGGTCAATGAAATAATTATAGGGAATTGATGATGTAAAATATACTATTTTAATTATTATCCATGAACCATTTTATGAAAATGTATGGGCAGTAAGGCCCTCTAAAAATCATGACTGTTGGTGGACTTTTCTTGCACACTATTGGTGTTCTATATTTTTTTATGCTTTGAGAAGTATATGAAGAATGAAGTATTCATATTAATGTTTAGTTATTTAAATAAATGGATTCCCCATGATCAAACATATTCTTTAATTTCCCATTTTATTTAACGTGAAATCTAAGAACACCTTGATAAATTGGAAAAGTATGGGCTTAATGGTGTGTTTTTTTAAATGTTTGGATGCTGTTTTGACATCATGTTGTCTTTATGAAGTTGTTGTTGGTAACCATATTATGGGTATAGGGGTGGATAGAGGGAATGACCTTATGATTGGGGGATGGACAATTTTTTTAGTGGGGATTCTGTTTGGTGGTATTTTTCTATGGGATTTGTGTGTGGGGATGGTATAGAATGTGTGAGGGAATATCAGGTTTTGAGATTGACTGATTGTGGAGTGGATATTCTTGTTATGTAGTGGAAATTATTCTAGTCATTGTTTGGGTAGTGAGGTTGTCAGACTTGGTTGTATTATAACTTTATGATCATTGGTTTGATGGGTGTGGAACTGTTTGGGAGTGGGGCCATCAGTTCTATTTATTAGAGGATGATTGGGTGGGGTAACATTTATTAATGTCTATTGGGAGTGGTTGAATAGGTGTTTAGGAAAAATGGGGTTTGGATTTGGACCATAGGTTTGTTATTCTATATTTTCCTATGAATGAGTACCAAAAATTGATTTCCTTATCATGGTCCCTACTTCTTAGTTTTCCTTGGCAGTGTTTAGTGGCCTTTACCCTTGTGAAAATGATTGTAGTAATTGTACAAGCTAGTTTCCTGGGATAGCGGTGGAATAAATTAATGTGAACCACTTAATTAAAAAATACAATGCGGTAAAATTAAATGTTGTTAGGATTGTGTTTTGTTGTCCTGGTTTGTGTGGTTATACATATAGGGGTAGAAAAAAATGTGGTCCTTTGTGGACTGTTTATTTGTTTAAAACCCATAGGTTTGATGAGTGTTTTCTTACCTATATGAATAAACTTTAGTTCTTTGTGATTTCTACATGCACCCCAACATTGTTTAGAACCTTGCGCTGAAAACCTATAACTCAATGGGGAGGGTGTCATTCCCAACATCTCAGTGGGAGGATGATGGCTGGATACAAAAATTATCCCATTCACACTCTTCTTGGTTTTTACTACTCAAGAATATCTAGGATGTCTATAATAGCTTGAGGTTTACCATAGTCCAGCATAATACTTTCATGTTTTATTTTGGATGAGTGGCCTAGGTGTCTTCAGGTGAGTGGCATGGTTATTGTTGCCCAAGTTTATGGGGAATGGATGTGTGGGGTGGTTATGGCCGAGGTTTCTATGGGTAGGTTTTGTGGGAGGTCTAAGGCCCTGGAGTTTGATTGTAGTTTATGGCTGTGGGACAACATTTTCGTTGAGTGGATTCATCAATATGTTATCTATTAGGAATCATAATCTAACCAGTTGGAAATTGGTGAAGGGTAGCCAAATATCAATGTGATTATACTGCTTCTTTACATGACATGTGTTATTTGGTGAGTCTTCCATGGTGAGTCTGGGCTGGATAGTACTCCTTGGTAGGTTATTTGAGGTTCTAAAATTTTTCCATATGTGAATTAGTATGTTCCCCCACATCTGCATTGATGGCCTTAGTTTTCCTACAAAAATGTACATGATTACTCACCCAACATTTGTAAAACTATTTTCAGGTTTACAGGAGGACAATGAGGACTATGATAGACATTACTATCATAGGTGTCGGGGCCGTTGTTGAGTTTCTACTCAGTCTCATTATTTTTATAATTTGTTTGGTTCTTTGTATGTAATTTATTCACACTTTACATGTAAATCATGCTTGGGTTATATTTTTGTTTCCTTTAAATAATTGGTTGGTTTTATTTGGTATTTTTACTATCTTATCACCTGATCATATTTTCATTAAAAATTGTAATTCCATCTGTATTATATGATATTCGATAACCGTGGTTCTAATATTCACTTTGGGCCCTTTTTATGGAGAGACTCGGGGGGTCATTATCTCTTATGCATCTTGAATAAAGAAGTGTGTATCACTTTTTGTCCCTTCCTTCATGTCAATGAATGTTTTTCATGACAAGATGGTATCAAAGGCAGATTTTCGACATATATGATGGAGTTAATTTTAAAGAATAGTGAGTATTACATGTGATTGTAGGGAAACCGTGTTATTAAATCATTTTATGATCAATAATCTAGGGAAGAATGGCTAGGACATTGGATTTTAGGGCCCCACGAGATCCAATGCAAAGAATATAAGAATACAGAAGGACCAAGTGAGGCTACACTAATTTCAAGGTAATTTCTATATGAAAGGTTCATGCATCATAATGATTTATGTTATTATGTGTCATGGGTGTTTTTGGAATTTAAAATAAATGATGATTTAAAATTTTTTTATAAGAAAAATTCTATATAATCAAGGCTTAGTAGTTCCTTGTATAACCTATTCATCTCTGGAACCAAGATGTCTCCCGCATCTGGTATGAGTGGTTGAGGTCCAATAGAAATACTTTGTTGATCAATGGAGGGATGAATGAGAGTGGGAATATAACTTGTGGAAAATGACCAATTGTCCTTTCAAGCAGCATACACTGGGTAAGTACGAAGGGAGTGTTTCAAACAAAGATATGGAATGATGGAATTTGGAGTTGAAAAACATGTTTTCATTGATTCGTGCATTGAGGGAGAACATGGTTTTTCTCACATTGATCAATATGTGAGGACCGTCATGTTAGTGGGGGAAACATTACCTCAAGGAGTGGAAGAAGACTGATGCCTCATGGGTATAATTTGAGAAGGATTATCAGGTGGAGTTACATTCCTTGATGGGAAGGTTGAGAAGAGGTTGATGATTTTTTTCCTTTAGTAGGGGATTATTTGAGTGAGGGAAATGGGAATCATGTCCAAGGATCTCTATCTATTTGATCCATATCATTTTTATATGAGAATTCATAGGCAATACACATAAAGGATTCACTCTGGTCTTCTCTTTAGTATGTCATTAATCCCTTATCTCTACTAACATACATAGATGTCCATAATAATGTCAATGTAGTGGTGACTATTCACTCGTATGGAGGTGTACCATGAGAGGGAAGCCAACATCGTTATTAAAAGGGGAATTAGGTTTGCAGTAGCTCTCTGGCATGAGGGCCTTTCAGGTTTCAGCAAGTGGGACGTATGCCTTAATAGTTCAAAGTCAGATATCCTGGTCCTCACCCATTCCATGTAGGACCATGATGGAGGTACATTGTATGTGGAGGCTATGGAAGTCTTAGAATCCAGTTCCTATTTTTTTCATAATATGGTTTTGGTGGGAAAGTTCAGTGCCAACATAAGTATTAGTAGTTTCTAGTCATAACATTCCCACAATAGGGGTAGCGTGGTCCTCCTCTATCGATTATAGAAAATTCTGGAGGAGGTTGACCATAGGGTGCTCTATAGGGAAATTGACCAAGGTGTGTTCAAGGAGTTAGTCAATGTAATACATGTAGCTAATCTAGGCGTGGGATGTTGCATGCCACTGAGGCATCAATTCCTGAGGAGTCAAAGGCTATTTGAAGTATGATCTATATATCTTGTACCATTGTATGTGATTTTTTTGATTCAAGGGCTTTTTATTCTACTTTCACCAATTATATCTGGTACATCGAGATAATATGTAGATAGAATGTTTGTGCCTCTGTTGTTGAGTATGCTAGTTAGGGGTCAGACTAGTCTATTTGATGTTTTTTGGGGATGTAGTCTGATGTCGGGGTTGAATCAGTCCTATGGGGATATTTGTTTTATAGATGCTTCCTTGTTATTTCTTCCATATCATGGATTAGTAGTTCTTTTTGCATTAAGTTATTATACACGTCTAGATGAGAGTCATGTTTTCACATATGGATGGCCACCATTTGGATTTTTTTGTGAATAGATTCATCATGATGGAATCCAACATGTAGAGCCTCTTATTTCTGTGTTAGAAAAGTTGTTAGAGTTTTCAACCGGTGCTATGGTGGTGGAGATTATATTATATTTCATTGAGTTATTAGATTCTTTTTCCAATGAAGTTATGACTCAACCCCCTTGAGGTGATGTTGAGTTCTTAATTTCCAAGCAACTTGGTTGTCATCCGATTTTGATGGCTCCCAATCCAGTGGCTCCATCAGAGTTGTGGAAGTTATAGATTCCGGTTGAAGGCCTGATGAAAAGTAGTTTTTCCTAGAAGCGTGTGTCATCGTGTGGAGATCCACTCTTGGTTATGAATAAATAATACTATGTCCTGAGGCTGTGTATAGACTACCTGAGATAGAATTACGTAATAATCAAGAAATGTTACCCTCTTTTGAGAATGGAAGATATTTTTACTAGTAAATGGTATCATTTTGTTTCTACATGATTGATATATGGTTTCTATATCACCAGTTGAGGGTGATAATGGGTGATATCCCGAAGAATGAATTCATGTACATGAATGCGCACATCAGGTTTGTGGTCACACCCTTTGGTGTTACGAAATCACCATCTTTGTTTATGTGGCACATGAAATATATCTCCTTAATATTCATGGACTGGTACTCCATCATGTTCACAGATGATATTTTGATTGAATCAAAGTTAGTGGAAGAGCATTCTGAGCACCTCGGGAACATCTTGAGGTTCTCCAGCACCACTATATAAATGGGAAGTTTTCCAAGTGCATGTTCAGGATGCGAGAGGTGTACTTCCTTTGAAATGTTGTGTCTCATCATGGGATACTAGTAGAATCATTAATGTTCGAGGCAATTGTTTATTGGGTAGAACCAAAAAATGTGGAAAAGGGTCACAACATCTTAGGTATAGTGGGATATTGTTATATGTGCATACCTTACTTCTCTAGAGTTGTATCTCCTTTGACATCTTTTACCAGAAATGACCAGGCCTTCATGTGGAGTGAAAATTTTGAGGCAGATTCTAGCTACATAAAGTCAAAGATGGTTAGTTCTTTAGTGATTAGGTTTCCTGAAAAAAGGGTTACATTTAGTGTAACACCCATGTATTTTATGAAATATTTAAAAAAAATCAGTAGCTTGTGTTGCACTGAATCGTGATTTTAAAAAAACTGTGAGATGACCTTAATATAATGTTACTATTATAACATAGCCGCTATGTTAGAGAGAATAAATATAACTATCTTTTAAAAAAATTATAATAAATGTAAATAAATTATTTTTCATATTTTTTTTAAGTGTATGAAATTAATAAGATATGTAGGTTATTAACATGTTATTTTTGATATTCATAAAATAGATATTAAAAGAATTTTCTCCGCAATTTAATGAAAAACCATTTTAGAAAAATTAATAATTTTAATATTTAAATTTAAAACATTTATTTAGAATCAGAGTATAAAAATTTACTCTGGTTAAAATTCTGGTATTTTTCTGATAATCTTCATAATTTGATGAATAGTAAAAGTTTGCTAAATTTTAATTGAAAACTAATTTTTTCAACAAGATAATTTATATGGTTAAATTATAATATTTCATGGTTTTATGGTACATATAGAATATATTTTTACCCTTTAATAAAATTTATGTCAATGTCATTAATTTTACATTGAATTCCCAGGTAAAAACATTTAATCCTTTTACATTGTTTTTACTTTTAAAACCTGTTTTTCTCAATAGTGGGAATAATTTTATATTAAATACTACGAATTCTATGCACTGAATTTGGAGAAATGGATTCCTTATTTGGAATCAGTAGGCCTGAATTATTTTAATAGAATACTATTTATTTTTAGGAATTATGAATAGTAACTATGGTAAATTTTATTTACCATAGTTAAAGGTAAATCAGGTAATTAAGGGTAAATATAATATTATGAAGTTACCCTAACTCCTTTGTTAATATAATTGGATGATTAAATTTTTCCCTCATTCATAATTGGGTCTAAATGGAATCTTTTTTAACCCACTTGGATGTGATTAAAATCTTAATTTATTTTTGTAAAAGAATATGAAATATGTCTCACTCAAACTTTAATATTTTAAGTATTTTTAATATAAGGTTTAACTGAATATAAATTCGAATATAAAAACTAATTTTAAAGCTAAATTGTTTATCTTTATTATGGTAATTTATTTGTAATTTTTAATAAATATATATTTCTCTTCATATATTATACATTAATGAAGCAGAAATTTTTTATTTAGTGAAAAATCAATAATAAAGTTTTTATTAAAATAATAATACCCATATAAATGCCAAAAAACCAGACCCAAACTTATTAGTAGAGTACATACATACCCTAAAAATCCATTGGTACACTTGTGGGCCATTTTATGCCATATAAAATAGATTATGACATTTATATTATTTTATTTTCAATGATGTCAATGTTTTCACCTTCATACTTTAAAAAATATAACATTTTAAAAGGTTGTTGTTTTAGAAGATAAATTCTAATAAAATTATTATTAATAAAAATATTATATTTATCTACATAATAGTATTTTATTTTAAATGTTTATGAAAAATATAAGTATACAAAATTATTATAAACAAATGTTGATGTAACTATTTTATAAAGATAAATATCAAATAAATGGTTATAAAAATACTAAAATAAATTTTATATGAACTAATTAATTTGCTTCAAAAATTTTAAAGATAAATATGACGTGTTAGGAATCTATTAAATAAATTTTTTTAACATATATTCTGTGTGGATTTTGTTTAAATTTAAATAAATTAATAGTGTCAAAATTGACAGTATTGATATTTTATATTATTAAATTGTTTAAAAATCACAACATTATTTAAAAAATTATAAATTTATTTTTATTTTTTTGAAAATATCATAAAGTTTCAAATTATGGGAAATTAAAAAAACATAAGTATTTATTTATAACAATTTGAAATTTAGAATATTATTACCATAAATAAAATTAAATTGATTAAATAATGATAAATGAAAATGATAAGGTTTAATATAAAATAAAAACATGTATAAATTTCTTTTTTTATGGTATTAAAACTTTATCTTATCTCATATTCTAATTTATGTTAATTTGGTTGTTTTTATGTTGAATTTGAGTTTATTATAAATTAATTTTTCCAAGGATTTCAAAATTGCCCCTCTACTCTCTTATAAAAAGGGCACCCACTCCCACTTCTCATCACCCCATTTTGAGCTTTCAAACACATCTAAACCCTTCCCTTTTCCCTTATAAACTTACATATTATCATTATATAAGTCATGGTTTTCATAGAAGACCAAATTTAGTGCCTATATAGAAGGTTTATAAGATGCACATTGAAGAAATGTAAACATCCTTTACTGATTATTTCAAATTTCTTTCTTCATCTACATCCTCTATATTAGTTGTTTCATTTTTAATTAATAAATCTTGTATTACTTGTATACTGATATGTTATTATGAATATTAAACAAACATATTCCACCTTTTATCCATCCTACAAAAAAATGAATTCACATGCATGCGTACGTATGGCCTACCGTCTCAACGTCATGGTGTAATCTGTTTTTCATCACAAAAATTCTTGGATGGGTATAATGATGGAAGAAATAACTATATATGACTATTATAAAGTGATATTTATTTTTAAAAATTATACACCATACACTTCAATACAATTCCATTATCATGAGAATGATATCATCGCTCGTGCGTACGTACAGCCTACAATATCCCTGATGTGATGTGATTCGTTCAACATGATCTTCATTGAAGAATGTTTATATAAATAAATAGAATGAATTAATATGATATTTAATAAAATTATGTAAATGATATATCAATAACCTAAAAATAGGATTTAGAATTTATTCGACAAAACATGCATATGAACATAAAGAAGTTAACATCCGAAAAACAAGTTACAATAAAATATTACTAAAAAAGATAATAATATGACCATATATGATATCATAACAATGACTATGATTATGGAATAAGTCAATGAAATTATTTAAATAATTATACATGAGGTTCGGATATGTACCATGCATATCAGACCTAAGGTAAGGAAAAATCTCACAATCTCAGTTTTATCCAAGATTGTTTATAATTTATTATTTACTGGGGCATATTTATCTTCCACATCCTTGTTTACACAATATGTAATATTATTAATATCCTCCTACAATTGATTAAATCCAATTTTTCCAATTGGTTAATTTTTATTAAAGGATATGAAATAAATATTTTGTCTTTTTAGTATGAGATACTTTTTGACTTTTCTGACCATAGTACGAGAAGAATTTTTTTTTACCTTATATGACATGAATGGATTTTTTATGATTTCAGAGAATATTATTTCCATGAATATTAATTTACAATTTTTAATGTTTATTTTCAATTATCTTATTTTATTTTAAAATTGCATGTCATGTTGATAACAGAAAATGTTTTTGAAGAAGAAATAACATTTTTCTCACAAACTAAGTTCAAGTGTTTTACCAAAAATATTTTCCATATAAGATGATATAAGGTTATTCTTCTATCCCTATTATTAAATTAATTTGACTATATAATTATGTAATTATGTTTATGATGTCCTTTTATCTTATATGGATTATGTTATGATGTCATGACGTTTTAGAATCCCATTCTATTACAAGGGATATGCTATGATGTATGATTTATGATTTTGTGGAACACATAAGAATGGTTTCATTATGAGATGGGTGGGACCTGCATCTACCTCCAATGAATTGGGTAAAGATATTTATCTCATGATATAAACATTGCTGGAAGGGCAAGAAAATTTGGTCTAGTATTAAAGGGCTGGAACGAGGAGTGATCTCGGTTTAGTAATGGAATTTTTCTACTATTATGGTCTTGGAAATAAGCCCTGACTAATATGAAATGATTTTCTATGATTATGTTTTTATAAGACAATGCTTCATGTCTTATTTTCTAATTTTTTGGGATTACATTTTAGTTACATGATTTAATATTATGACCTTTTACGCAGGATAAAACATTAAAATGTTATGATCATAAGAATATGATATTAATGACATTTTATTTGTTTACCCTTACTGAGCATTTGATCTCACCATTTTTTATGTTTATTTTCCTCATGTTAGGAAAAAGGTTATTAAATATGATATGTCAAAAAGGATTCTAGATATGATCGAATAAATGGGAGAGAACGTAGATGCTTTATGAACCTGTTCTTTATGTCTCCCAGATTCTAAAGACATTATATCTATAAGGTCCTATCAAGGTTCTGTAATATGTTGTAATAAATATACTTCAATTCTAAATTATTAACAATTCATCTATTTTATGGGTCATTATAGTTGGTATTAGAGGAAAGGTATAGTTAACATTTGTAAACTTGGATGTGAATGCCTTAGTAAAAACCCTAAGGATATGTCTAAGAATAATACACAATAATAGTGTTTTTGAAATTGCCATGAATAAAATATGATAAGACATAAAGTGTTAAATTTTATTCCTGGTTATGTTGTTTTCCTGTTATAATTAGTGTTTCTTACACTATGCTTCTTGGTTTTTGTCAAAGGATGGAACCCGAAGGAACCATGTTACAGATGAATGTGAGGGGAAATGCAATGATTATCCCCCTGAGCAACCAAACATTATGGGATATAGAATATAGAATCTTTTATCAGTTCTTACACAACATTCTGAAGCTATGAATCATGGAGGACTTTTAAACGAGAAAAGGAAGGAGCAACATTCTGTTTAATCTTTCATGAGGCAGCGTCCGCCATCAATCAGCGGGTCTTCTGATCCATTAGTGTCTGAACAATGGATCAGTACCACTGAAAACATATTTTTAGTTCTAAAATGTTCTAAAAATGATAATTTCATCTTAGTAGTGTATCATTTGGCTGGTGAAGCTGATCAATGGCAGAATCTTATCAAGAATATGAGGCAAAGAGATGAAATTGAGTCCATGGAATGAGACGAGTTCAATAACTTATTTTTTAATAAGTGCATCCATTGTATTATTTGAAAAATGATAGAGAAGTAGATTATTTAACTAATGAAAAAGGATGATGAATTTTTTTGTACCTAAGAAGAAAATGTTACATGACTTGCAAGGTACGCTTCTAGAATTATTATCCAACCTGAGAGTAGGATCGATCGATTTTTTAGTGGCTTAAAACCAAGCATTCAAAAGACATTAGCCATAAAAGAAATCAATAGCTATGAGGAAATTTTTCTATGTGCTCTCAATGATTAGATGAAGATTGGAGTCACCCATCAATCATATGGGTTTGACAAGTAGAGGAAAATGGAATTCAAAGGAAAATCTAAAGACAACATTGAAAAGAAGATGATTTTCTCTTATACACAAAGTGTGGGAAAAAATGGAGGGAATTGACTTAAAGGGAAATTTAAATGTTTTAAATGTGGAAAAGAAGGTCATAGGGAAATTTAATGCCATAGTGATGGAAAAAATATTTCTAATTATGCGAATAGAGAAAAGGCTACACAGAATGCACCTCCTACAATTCAATGTTAAAATTACAAGGAAATGGGGCATTATGCCAATCGAATCGATATTCCAAGGGCTGTTGATTGTGATCGAAATCAAGAATCTCTTAAGGACAAAGAGAATGGAAGTCACAAGCAATTTCTATCAGTGATGTGGAGTACGATAACGAAGTGGTAAAAGGTACACTTATCATACACTCTAAAGTAGAAAATTTTTTATTTGATTCTGGATCCACCCACTGTTTTATTTTTGAATAATTTTATAAGGGTATCCCCTTACTACCTCAACAATTAGATATTGAGATAGCTCTGACAAATCCTAATGGAACAATAGTTTCATCAAAAGTTTAAAATTCTTCTCTAGTTTACATTTGTGGGAAAGTACTTCCTATGAATATTTTGATCCTTGCTATTGTTTAATTTGATGTGATTCTTGTCATGGATTGGCTTTCCATATATGGAGCTCATATAAATTTCCAAATTAGGGAAGTCACAATTCATATTCTAGAACAATCTACAATCATCTATCGATGCAGGGATGAATATAACATTCTAGTAGTAATTTCATTCATCTTATGGGTCTTGTTTCCAATAAAATAAGGTTATTTATCAAAAATTGTTGGATAGAAACTCATGATTATGAATATTCCCATTTTATGAGAGTTTTAGAATGTATTTCTAGAGGAATTTCCAGGTCTTCCACCAAAGCATGAAGTTTATTTTTCGATAGAACTCATACTAGGTGCTATGTCCATTTCAAAAATATCTTATGGAATAGCCTTAATTGACTTGAAAGAATTGAAGAAGCAAATATAAGAGAATTTTTATAAAGGATTCATAAACCTTACTATATCACCTTGGGGATCACCTATCTTGTTTTTTAAGAAGAAATATTGATCAATGAGACTCTGCATTGATTATTGAGAACATAAAAAGATCACTATCAAGAAAAAATATCCTCTCCCATGCATTGATGACTTATTTTACCAACAATGTGGATCTCATTACTTTTCCAAGATTGATCTTCATTCAGGGTATCATCAATTAAGGGTCGAAAAGTAGGATATACCAAAGACGTCTTTCCGTGAATGGTATGGACACTATGAATTTATAGTGATCCAATTTGGTCTTACTAATTTCCCAACTATCTTCCTGGATCTAATGAATATAGTCTTTTGAGACAATCTTGATCAGTTTTCAGTAGTCTTTATAGGTAATATTCTTTGTTTATTCAAAGAGAGATGAAGAACATGGAGATCACTTATGAATTGTATTGAAGACCCTTAGAAAGGTGAAGCTTTATGCCAAATTTTTCAAGTGTGAATTTTGGCAACAATAAGTTTTATTTTTTGGGACACATAATCTCTAGAGAGGGGATATCTGTGGATCCAGCAAAAACAGAGGTTATTGTTAAGACCAACAATAGTAAATGAGATCCGATGATTTATTGGTTTTGGTGAATATTGTTTACATTTTTTTAATGAAGTTTCACGATTATCTAATCCACTCACCGGGTTGAATCGAAAAGGAGTTATGTTCGTTTGGACGGAGGAGTGTGAAGAGAATTTCAAGTAATTAAAAAAAAGGTTATCCAATGCAACTGTGATCACACTACCTTGTAGTAGAGAATGGTTTGTGATCTACAGTTAAGTATCCAAGAAGGGAATGGGGTGTGTTCTCATGCAAAATGATATGGTGATAGCTTATGCTTCACGACAGTTGAAAATACATGAGCAAAATTACCCAACTCAGGGTTTGGAGATAGTCGTGGTAATATTTGCATTAAAAATATGGAGTCATTATCATTATGGTGAAAGGTGTGATATTTATACTGATAACTAATGTTTGATGAATATTATCTCACAATTGGAGCTGAATATGCACCAAAGATGATAGTTGGAGTTGATTAAATATTATGACTTCTCCATACATTACCACCTTGGGAATGAAAACAAGGTGGAAGATGCATTAAGCTGACAAGAACATGCCTTCTTATCCCTGATGAGGATCACTAAATATCCAATATTAATGGATTTACAAAGGATATATCTTGTAATTATAATGGAAAGGGAAAATTTTATTTTTCTCAAATGAATGTCTAGCCATCTATACATGTGAAAATTAAAGAGGCACAGAATGAAGATGTAGAGTTACAAAACAATATGTGAAATGTTCCTGAATTCAACAATGATTATGATGAATTAATAAGGTTTAGGAATCAGGTTTATGTTCATCCTTTATATGAATTAATGAAGAAAATATTGGATGAGTCTCAGAGTTTTTCATTCTTTGTTCACCCTAGAAGCACGAAGATGTATAGGGACCTGACAGAGTACTTCTAGTAGGATTGAATGAAAAGATATGTTGCTAAATATGTCTATTGATGCTTGGTTTGTTAGAAAGTTAAGGTTGAAAGAAAATAGTCTAAAGGGATATTGCAACCCTTACCCATACCAAAATTGAAATGGGAAAACATCATTATGTACTTTTTCACATGACTTCCCAAAACATCCAAATCCAGTAATGCTATCTGGGTTATAGTTGATCATCTTACAATGTCGAAACACTTCATTTATATTAGAGAGAATTTCTCTCGTGTTCATCTTGCTAGGATATATATAAAAGAAGTTGAAATATTTCATGGTGTACCACTTTCCATTATATCTAATTGGGATCCAAGGATTACCTTGATGTTCTGGAAATGTCATCAGCATGATATAGATATAGTGTTGAGTGTCAGGACTGCTTATCATCCTCAAATAGACTTTTAGTCTGAAAGGACAATTCATAGTCTATAGGACATGTTGAGAGCTTTCGCTATGGATTTAAAATTTGGTTGGTATTAACAGTACTATTAGTGGAGTTTTCTTACAAAAATATCATTCACTCCAATATTCAGATAGATCCTTATGAAGCCCTCTATGGAAAGAAGTAAAGAACTCCAACATGCTGGGATGAAGTTGGGGGAAGAAAGCTATTAGGACCAGATCTTATTGATGAAATGAAATAAAAGGTCAGATCTATTCAACAATATATAAGAGCAGCTCAATGTTTACAAAAACGTTATGCAGACAATTGAAGAAAAGACTTAGAGTTTGAAGTGGGAGATAAGGTGTTCTTACAAATATCTCCCTTGAAGACAGTGAGGATATTTGGAATGAAGGTAAACCTGAGCCCTGGGTATATCTATCCTTTTGAAATTCGGGTTCATGTTGTGAAGATAGCTTACTGAATGGCACTTCCACCAAATCACTCTCAAGTTCATAATGTGTTCCATGTATCCCTATGGAGAACAAACATTCCTGATCCTTCACATGTACTATGCACAGATGTCTTACTGCTGGAGCAATATCTTTCTTATTAAGAACAACTGATATAGATTCTAGATCATAGCAAAAAAGTTCTACGAAACAAGACCACTCGATTGGTTAATGTTTTATAGTAGAACTGTCAATTATAATAAGCAATAGGGGAACTTGAGGATATGATGAGGGATAGGTATCCTCATCTTTTTATTTCCAAGTGATGAATTTCAAGGGATAAATTAATTTTAATGGGGATAGAATGTAACACCCATGTGTTTTATGAAATTTTTAAATAATTTTTCAGTACCTTGTTTTGCAAGCAATTGTGAGTTTAAACAAACTGTGAGATGCCCTTATTATAAAGTTACCATTATAACCAAGCCATTATGTTAGCCGGAATAAATGTAAAAACTTTTACAAAAAATATATGATAAATGTAATGTAATTGTTTTTCATATTTTTTTTTGAGTGAATGAAATTAATAAGATATATATGTTATTAAAATGGTATTTTAGATTTTCATCAAATAGATTTCAAAATAATTTTTTCCACCTTTTAATGGAAAAAACATTTATACACATTAATAATTTTAATGTTACAATGTAAAATAATTTTTTAGAAGCGGAATATAAAAATTTACCTTGGTTAAAATTATGGTATTTTTCTGAAAAACATTCTAATTTGATGAATAGTATAAATTCGCAAAATTTTAATTGAAAACAACATTTTTCATCAAGATAATTTATATGGTTAAATTATAATATTCAACATTTTTAATGTGAAAATAGAATATATTTTTACCATTTAATATAATGTATGTCATTATCATTAATTTTACTTTGAATTTATAGGCAAAAAATTTTCAATCTTTTTCAATGTATAAACTTTTAAAACCCATTATTCTCAACAGTGGGATTGATTGTAAATTAAATAATGCCACTTCATTGTATTGAATTTTGAAAATAGGATTCCAAATTTTGAATCAGTAGGTCCTAATTATGTTAATAGAAAACTTTTTATTTTTAAGCATTATGAATAGTAACTACTGTAAATTTTATTTTCCATAGTTAAAGGTAAATTATGTAATTAAAAATAAATATAATATCATAAAATTACTTTAACATTTGTCCTAATATTTGTATTTTTTTTTGAAATATTTACTTACCTTAATAGTTTATACATTAATGATGCAAAAATTATTTATTTTATAAAAAATCAATAATATAGTTTTTATTAAAATAATAATACCCATAAAAAGGGCAAAACACCTGACCAAAACATATTATTCAAATATATCAATACCCTAATCATCCATGGGATGACTTATGGACCATTTGGATACTTATAGAAAAAATTATGACATTTATATTATATTATTTTAAATGATGTCAAAGTTGTCACCTTCATACTTTAATAAGGATAACATTTTAAAATTTGGTTGTTTTAGAAGATAAATTCAACTAAAACTATTTTTATAAAATTATTTATTTTTATCTTCATCATAATATTTTATTTTTATTTTTTATTCAACAAATAATTATACTAAATAATTATACAAAAAATTTGTAGTAATTATTTTCCTAAGAGAAATATCAAATTGATTTTTTTTATATAATATTAAAATATATATTATATGAACTAATTAATGTGCTCCAAGAATTTTATAAATAAATATTACATGTTAGAAATTTATTAAATATTTTTATTCCAATATATATGTTGTGTGGATTTTATTTAAATTCATAAAATTGAATACTGTCAAAATTGACACTATTGAACTTTTATATTATTAAATTGTTTAAAAATAACAAAAATATTTAAAAAATTATAAATATAAATTTATTTGTTCAAATGTTTCATAAAGTATCCAATTATGTACAATTCACAACACATAAGTATTTTTAACAATTTAAAATTTAGAATATTAATACCTCGAATAAAATTAAATAGATTAAATACGGATAAATCAAAATGATGAGGTTTAAAATAAAAATAGAAACATGACTAAATTTTATTTGATGGTGATATTAATACCCTATCTTATCTCATATTCTAATTGGAGTCACATTGGATGTTTTCAAGTTGGATTTCTGTTTATTATAAATTAATATTTTGGAGGTTTCCAGAAGCGCCCATCTACTATCTTATAAAAAGGGCATCGCCTCCCTCTTCTCTTAACCCCATTTTGAGCTTTAAAAATATTAAAAAACATGTCCTTTTCCCTTATAAACATACCTAGATACATACTAGAGGTCATGGTCTTTTTAAAAGACCAACTTTAGTGCCATCAGAGGAAGTTTAGAAGAGGCACGTCGAAGAAGAGTTAGCATCATTTAACGATTCATTCAAATATCATTATTCTTCTACTTCCTCTATACGAGTTGTTACATTTATAAGTAAAAACTCCAATATCACTTGTATACTAATATGTTATTATTAATATGAAACTACCATTTTCCATCTTCTATCCATACTATAAAAAAATAAAATCCTCATGTGTGTGTACGTACGGCCTACCGTCTCCACGTCATTGTGTATTATGTATTTCATCACTAACATGCTTAGATGGGTATAATGATAGAAGAAGTAACTATATATGATTATTATAAAGTGATATTTATTTAGAAATATTATACACCATACACTTCAATATAATTCCACAATCGTGAGAATGATATCATCGCTCATGCGTACGTACGGCCTACCGTCACCACGATGTGATGTGATTAATTCTACATGATATTAATTGAAGAATGATTATATAAATGAATTTAATGAATAAATATTATAAATAATAAAATTATTAAAATTATATATCTATAACCTAAAAATTGGAATAAGAATTTATTTGGAAAAACATACATAAGAACATAAAGAAGTTAACACTCGAATAACAAGTAACAATGAAATGATACAAGTAAACAGATAAGAATGTGACCATATATGATCTCATAACAATGACTATAATTATTTAATATGTTAGTAACATTATTTTAATCATTATAATGGAGGTTCAGATATATACGAAGCATATTGGACCTAAGGTAATGGAAAATCATGCAAACTCATTTTTATCCGAGATTGATTATATTTCAGTATTTACGGGGGGAACATTTATCATCCACGTCAGTGTTTCCTCAATATATAATATTATTTATATCCTCCTATGATTTTTTAAATCCAATTTTAATAATTGTTGAATTTTTATTAAAATATATGAAGGTATTCTTTTGTCGTTTTTAGTACGACATACTTTTTGACTTTTCTGGCCATAGTACAAGAAGAATATTTTTTTACGTTATACGGAATGAATAGATTTTTTTATGCTTTCAGAGAATATTATTTCCAAGATATTTCCTTTACAACTTTTCATGTTTATTTTCAATTAACTTATTTTTTTTAAAAAATGCATGACATGTTGAGAATAGAAATTTTATTTGAAGAAGAAAGAATATTTTCCTCATGAACTAAGTTCAAGTGTTTTACCAAAATTATTTTCCATATAAGATGATATAGGATTATGTTTCTATACATATTATTAAATTGATTTTATTATGTTATGATGGAATTATGGTTATTAATTCCTTTTATCTTATATGTATTATGTTATGATGTCATGATGTTTAAGAATCCCATTCTTTTTCACGGGTTATGATATGATGTATGATTTATGATTTTGTGGCACATATATGAATGGATTCATTATTAGATGTTTTGGACTTATATCTCCATCTAATGCGTTGGGTAAATATTTTTTATCTCATGAGAAAGACATTTCAGGAATTACATGTAAATCCGGTTCAGAATTATAGGGCTGGAACGAGGAGTGAACTTGGTTTAGTAATGGACTTTGTCTACAATGATGTTCATTATGATGAGCCTTGACGAATATAAAAGGATTTTATATGATTATGTGGGTATGACACAATGTTTCATGTCTTATTTTCTGATTTTTTTTTGCGAATACATTGTAGTTCTATGATTTAATATTATGACCTCTTATTCAGGATAAGATTTTCAAAATTTATGATCTTAAGAATATGATATGGTTGAAATATTATTTGTTAACCCTTACTGAGAATTTGAGTTCACCCTTTTGTATTTTTATTTTCCTCACATCTGAAATATGGGTATTAAATATGATATCTCAAAAAAGAGTATATATATGGTCGAATAAACGGGAGACAACATAGATTCTTTAGAAATAAGTTGGTTATGTTTCCATGTTTCTAGAAACACTATACCAATATGTTCCTATCATGGTTTTGTAATATGTTTTAATAAATATTATTTAATTCTAAAGTATTACCAATTTATGTAATGTATGGTTAATTTTATGTGTGGTGTTATGTGACACTTTCGGTCTAGGATTCAAATGTTTGTTGATGCAGTAGTGAGGAGTGATCTATTATGGGTCTAGAAAGTTACCCACATATGAATGTTAATATTCCTACAATTATCTAGAGGGTGAAGCGGTCATATTTTCCCTAAATTGTTATTGAAATTACATCATTGGGGAGTGATTTGTAGTGTCACATATTAGAATAGATTGAGGTATATATTCTCCCAGTGAGACCAAATCATTCGACAATGAAGGTGGAAGATGTTTCTCCAAGACTACGACTTTATAATATTTTATAATTGAGGAATGAGGAATGTTATGGATTATGACTTAAATAGGATGTCATAGAAGGAGATAGTTTATTAATCCTCGGTTTCTTAGAAGTAAATGGAATATTTTCATACTTTCTACCTAGATGTAGGGGCAGACAATGGTAGAGGCTATGTGTTTTAGATTATAGTAAATTTTCCTTAGTCTGGCCGGTGTATGAGTGACATTGGGGAGACTTGGAGTCTATTGTGATGTGTGATCATGTTGTCTGGGATGATGATCTAGAGGGACGAGGTGAGGATAGTCTGAATTAGATGATGTACCATGGAATGTTGTTTTTCCTAGTGGGTATAAGCGGGGGACTTCATTGTGGGTTCCACTAATCACACATGGATGTGAATCCTATAGTTTCGAAAAGATACTGAGGCTTGTTGGGACAATTTTGGTTGCTTGGGATGAATCATACATTGGTAGAGTATGCTGAATTCTTCTTATTGTATTAGCTTGTGATGGATATAAATAGTTGTCAAAGATGTCTGTTGTAGCCCATAAATGTTTCCAAGTGGAATTGGGGGAAATATCGATAGATTTTATCTTTGGATTACCCAAGACACTTGTGGAATATGAGTCTCTTTGGGTATCATTGGACTGGTTGAAGGAATTGGATAACTCTTTATCCATCAATGAATCGAGTGCAAGGGATGTGTTAGGAAAGAGGTGTGTGGATGAGGTGCTTTGGCTTCATGGAGTTCCAAGAAAAATTTCTGTGGATTAGGATATATGTTTTAGGACTTTAATGACTCTTAGATATCTAGGAATCTACACTATGATTCCCACATAAATGAATAGTAATTTTTTTATATCATGGAAGAAACAACATTCATGGATCATCTAGTATGAGTCAAGGATCAAAAGGATTTTGTACTTCATAGATAAAAAATTCCTTTGTTTCATGTATTATGGATGCATGGTTGACTTGAGGAGTCTACTTGGGAGATACAAGAAAATATTTGGGCCCAATACCCACATTTTTTCTCAGTTTTTCTCTTCTATTTTATTTTTCTTGATTTTGATGTAATTCTTCACCTTGTTTGTTGTGAGATGAGTTTTTTATTTATTATCTGAATATGAGTGCAAATTAATGACTTTGGGGGGAGAGGGCCTGATACCTACTCAAGATACATTAATTTGTAAGTTATTAAACCTGTATGGGTGCGTCAGTTCTGTCCAAAGAGGTTAGTATCATGACATGGAGGAAGTGGCTTCTTAATCCATGTGTCTAGTCATTCTAACCATTAGTTTTTGTGTGGTTTATTAGAGTAGTGTTTAGTGAGGTATTATTTTATGTTGAGGTTTTCACTCCATTTTTGGAACAACAAACGATGGATTTTCCTAATAAAAAATCTTATGGGGTGGTTGTTCGGAAACATATTTTTCATTATTTAATTTTTAATTCATGAGCTTAAGAAAAATTTAAGAGATATCTGATTTAATATAAAATATTTATCTCCGAAATTACATTATGAAAAATATAGTTCTTGTGGTTTTCCAAGGGGTCTTATTGGTCTTAGTTTTCCAAAAATCAAGTTACACAAAATGGTTTCAACAAAATGTTAGCACTATTCCTGTGGCATAGTGAAACAGTGGCACCGTCATAGTGGCAAACTGAGACAGTGGCACCGTAATAGTGGCACTCTAAAATAGTGGCACTGTAATGGTGGAACCATGAAGTTGGCACACTGTGATGGTGGCAGACCAAATGTTGGCACCATAAAGGTTCCTCTATGACAATGGAAAACCAAACAATGTCTCATCCTTTTCCAAATTCCCAATTTCTCTTATCTTTTTCTAGTTTCTCCCATCGTACATTTTGTTTTACCCAAATATGTTTCAAAACATATTTGGTCATTTTTAAGTGTGTTTCAATTTATATTAAATATAAATTTAATATCTTGACACTCAGGGTTCTTTAAGATATTCGAACTGCTTGATCCTGACCACAATCCCACATCAATGAATTTTGAAATTGTTCTTCCTTTAATATTGGATATGGCTCTTCAAAGCCAGTATCTTCACATCCAAGGTTTTGTGGTTCCTTGTTAGTGATCCTAGAGCATTATCATCCTATGGTGGGGTGTTTTGTGATCAATCCATCGATGGATCTTTCCTAAGATTTTTCCATTTAATGTTTCATACTGCTCGTGCAACCCTCTGTTTTGGTTAAAATACTTTTTTTGGTCTCCACTTGTTTTTTTAGGTATTCTTATATGTATTTTTATTTGGGTTTCTTGAGGGGTGTGTGTAGTAACATATATTCATGAATATTGTATGAATCCTTTAAATCAATAATTAATTAATGAGTGTTCGGAAAGATAATGATTAAATGATAACATGGGTCAATGAAATAATGGAAAGGAAGTTATGATGTTACATATACTATTTTATTTATTATCTATGATCCTTGTTTTGAATTTTATGTGTTTTAAGGCCTTCTAAAAGTCATGGCAGTTAGTGTTCTTTGTTTGAACACTAGTTTTGTTCGGTGTTTTGGTGTGATGCATTTATAAATGGATATGACAAGAGATCTTCTTATTCTAGTATATTTTGTTAAATAAATTGATTGTATGGGATAAAACTCATTATTTTATCACCAAATTTAATTGTTTTTGTAATTAATGATCTCTTCTTGATAAATTTGAATATTCTTGGTTTAATGGTGTGGTTATGTGCTCTGTTTGATTGGGTTTTATACTTTATAGAGGTTGGATGAAGTCATTACTAGTAACATTGTTACGGGAATGGGGGTGGATGGATGTAATGACCTTGTGTTTGGGGGTTGGCCTATTTGTATAGTGTGGATGTTTTTTAGTGGTAATTTTATTTGGAATTTGTGTATGGGGTTTTAAAGTTGGGGTGATGAACTCTTTGGGTAAGAGATTAATTGACTATCGAATGGTTGGGCATATAGTGTAGTGGGACTGCTTCTCGGCAAGGGTTGGGTAGAGGTGCTGCAAGAATTGGTTGAGTTGAAACATCATGTTCATTGGTGTGTTGGGTGTGGTGATGTTGTTCAGTGTTGATGATGGTTCTTGTTTTGAGAGGATTATTTAGAAGGGTAAATTTCAAGAATGATAGTTAGCAGGGGTTGAATAGGTGTCTAAGAAAAATTGGTGTTCTATGGGATTTTGGGTTTGTGTATCTCTATTGCTTTTATGAATGGGTGTTAAAAATTTATTTACATACCTTTTTACATATATCCCCGTCATTCTTTGTAAGTGTTTAGAAGGCTTTTACCTTTTTAATATGGTTTCATATATTGTTCTTGGTAGTTTCCCCAGGTAGTGATGGAATTAATTAATGTGAACCTATAAATTAATGAATGGAAATATGTTAAATGAAAGGGGTTTAGGCTTCTCTTTTATTGTGGCTATTTGTTTGGTTTTGCATATAGGGGTATTAGAAAATGTGGGTCTATGTGGGCTGGTTGTTTGTTTAAAATCTCTAGTATGGGGTGAGTGTTTTCTTATGAATTTGTATGAATTCGTGTTCCTTGTGATTTCTATATGCACCCCACCCATGTTGAGAATCATGTTCTGAACAACCCCATTTCATGTGGGAGGGTGTCCTTCCTAGCATTCAAGTGGGATGATGGATGGATGGTTACTAACTTTCTTTAACACACATTATTCTAGGTTCTTATCACTCGAGCATATCTGAGTAGGCTATAAATTCTTTGTTTTACATCGTCCAGTATCCTTCGAGCATATTTTTATTTATAAAGGTTAATTTCATCCAAGTTTTGTTTGATTCTATACACTTGGTGGTAGTCACCACTATGGGGCCTATTGAAGGTGGGACTTAAGGGGGGTAATTATCTCACCTCCATCATGAAGAGGTAAGGCTATGGAACATTGTTTTTCCTTCCCTCATCTTGAAGAAGCTTGTTCATGACAAGCACACACAATATCTGGTCAATCTTGGACTGTTTCTCTAGAACATCTTTTATCGATCAATAATAGAAACATATCACAGTGTTGTTGATGTTTCTAATCCCTAATTTTATTTTTTTATTCTTGTTATTCCATCTTGATATTCACCTAATAAAATTATCTATTTAGATTTCTATTTTGGGTGAATGATCCATTATACTTTCACTTAGCTGTATGTGGTTCTGTAATGAATTTTCATAAAATTGATGCCTTCTCTTTTTCCGGATATAAAATGTAATTAATTTATATCCAAATGTAAAATTGAAATGAATATGATGGTTGATATCGTAAACCTAAAATTAGTGAATTTAAAAAAATTTCAAGGCCTTGGAAATATTTTTTTTGTGAATAATAATAGATTAAAATGATAATTTTATAAAATGACTTAGGTATTATTATTTAATAAAATTCATTAAATGAATAATTATTTTAAAGTTTTGATCATTTAAAATACATATGATATGTTATTGATATAAAAATGGCCACTTGAAAAATTGAATGCGTAATTATATCTAGAAATTTATTTGAAATGAATGAATTTACAATGGATGATTTAATTAATTATTTTAAAAATAAATTTTCCTATGTAGATAGTAGGTCAATAAAAAATTTATCAATGGGAATCGAATCACTTGAAACTGATTGATGATGAAAACTATAACTATAACATATTTGAAATGATACCCTATATTTATAATTGATAGATTTCATCTAGATGGCTTAATCCTTACATACATGTCGACACATCATGAGTTAGGATGATTTAATGGGTAGTGATAGTAACCTATATCATGAAACTACTTTATATTATGGATTTTGAACATTATTCATTTTTTTATTTGATTATTATATCATAGTTTTTATTGAATTATTTTACATATTTTTTAAATTTATGAGAATGGTGATTTTCTCATATTTTGATATAATAGTCATCTCCCACAAATGAAACAATGTTTTATTAAATATTAAAAAAATTATAAATTTACTTGTATATACTTTAAATTCATGGTTAAATTGTTGATTTTAATTGGAACTTCATATTGAAATTATTATTTAGTTGAACAGGGAGAATTTTATTCTTGCATTACCTTGTAATTTAGGTGTTTAAATATTATTTTATTCTCAGTCCAAGATATAATAAAGTGACACATAGAGGTAGAGGGTGTCCATGATGCATTAGACATTGGGTGTTGTTGTTTAATATTGGTTATGTGATAAAATAGTTGAATGAATATTTTGATTTTGAGTTTATAGATATATAATTGTTTTCGTATATTTCATAGTTTTGGTACTAAATATATATTATTTTTAAAAGATTAGCCTTATTATTCATTTGACATATGAACTATAAAATAGTATTTTCTTTCGTAGTTTTATCTTGTTGAATTAAAATTGGGTGACATCTCCCTCACTAACATTTGATGATTATCCAATGTAACTCAAAAAAATACATGCTTATGAAAACACTTTGGGCCATGTCACTAATAGTTCAGTGATGGTGTTAAATTTTATTCATAATAGTTTAGGAAAAATGTTCCCTTAATATAATCATAAAATATAAATAAACTCATCATAAATAATTACTATAAACTGATCGTATTCAATCTATAGAGTCTAAATAAAATAATATGTATATTTAAGTATTTAATTGCGGAATACATTACATCTCTCAATAATATCCTCACAGTAAACCGAACGGATATTTTATTTTTCATGAAGACCATTTTCATATAAAATATAATTTGAAAGCCTTGGTAAAATATCTACATAATAAATTCATACATGTCTCCTATCTATACTTATTATATGATATACTTATCCACGTGTGATTTTTAAAAGGAATGATAATAAATTTATGATATCAATCACCTTTTAAGGGTAAATGAAAGTGGTAATATTGAAATACTATAATCTTGAATATGATAAACATAAGATTATATTCATTAAACATAGTAAATATATGACCAAAATATCATACATAAAAAATCATTATATAATATCAGGAACAACAGGAAACATGAATCAAAATAATGTAGAAATTTGTTTCACAGTACCAAACCATGATACCAAATTAATGTGCATTATATTTCAAATATAACATACTCGTTACCATATGGAAACATTAAATTACAAATATAGATCATAAATTCCATTTATTATAGGAAAAAAAATTTCCTATATTATTTATCTTAATAAATATAAATATTTATCCTATTCATTGTAAGTAAATATGTAATCACATCCATCACTAATCTACACATAATTCTTTTGCTTGAAATAAAATGATTCATTAAATGGTAATAAAACATTGGAAGAAAAATGTTATTCATTACTAGAATAATAATAAATTCATAGAAAAATTATTAGTTTCTTTAATAAAATCATAAAGATCGCATGATTCTAAATTTTTTTTCATATCATATAAAAACAATTAATGTAATAAATTTAATCATAATTGTATCTATAATCAAAAAATTAAAACACATGGAAAATAAATGAATACCAAAATATATTAAGCACCATTTCATGCAAATAAACAAAAATAGAGATAATAATTCCAATTTTATTTAAAAATATTAGATATTTGGTTTAATTTTCTATTACTTATTTCTAAAATATATTGATATATCAAATGTTGGAACATCCCATTAAATTAATGAAAATAATAATTTTCTATTAAAAATATAGGGAAATGGATGAATATGTGTGCCTATTTATTGGGGATAATTTGGTTAGAAAAATAATGTGGTGTAAAATTTCATTATATAATAATAATTTTATAAAATGCAACTTAATAAATTCTGAGGATAGATCTAGTTTAATTATGTCCTTGACTAACTATAATATATGTCAAAATATTGTCCATTAGATTAAAAATAAATTTCATTTATTTTATATAGTCCACCATTGAAATATGAAATATTCATGGTCAATTGAATGTATTTTTATTGATGTAATTTATGAAAATATTATTGAAAAATAATATTTAGAATATATGAAAATTTATCATAAATGTTCCAAATATAAAATCTATCGTACTGTAATGCAATAAAAATAGGGATGAGAACATAAAATGGATATATGAAAACATTCATAAAAATTTCTAAAGATAATAATTTATGGTTCAAAATATAATGGTATTTATAACATGGTGACGTTAAAACAAGAAAACATTTACCCTTGAAAATTTTATCCCAATATTAGATCCTTGAATTGTCATAATGATTATCAAAGGATTAGTGTTCTTGAAGGTAAAATAATTTATAATGAAAGGATGGAAAATATTTCTAATATATTGATATCTATTTTTTTAAAAATACATCATAAAAATAGAAACATATTTTCATATTTATATATAGTGGATAAGGATAATATGAAGTTACTATGAGAAAAACTATAATTTCAGTCCAAATTATTAAAAAGAAAATTATTTATAATATAATATAGGAAACAAATTGGAATCCTTCATTTTGTTCTGTATAATTTAAAGGAAATTTTCATATAGTATGTAATATAATATAATGAAATATAATATCTAGGTACATATGTATCAAATCTTGTAATAAAACATTAACAGATAAAAATTATGACCTTACAAAGTATGGTTTTTTAATAAAAACCATTTCAACATAAAAATCATAATCTATTTCATGAAAAAACTATTATATATGTTACCAAACCATTAAATTCAAAGATATTGTAAAATAAATTAATTTTCTTGTAATCCTGAAACATTATATATTACATGGAATATAGAATTAAAATTGTAGCAAGAAATTATATTTGGAACAACAAACCTTGTACTACATTAGACACATTCGATTCAATTCCCATTGATGGGTATGATTCTATATGAAATATTAAACAAAATATATAATTATAATATCATAATAAAAAATTATTAAGTAAATATATATAGAATATTATTAATAAAAGATATTTTATAATAGGAAATTTGTGTTAGGGGAATATTATTTGAGATATAAAACCCTAACGTTGTTTCCCCTCACAGTAGAATGAATTTTAAATTCCTATGTAAATAAATATATAATTCAATAATTTTGGTGCCTTTTTAATATAAGTTACTATATAATAACATATTTTATATTTATAAACATCATATATATTTGTTAGTAACTATTTAAATTTTAGGACATTTTTTATTAATCTTGATCCATTCGAATTACCTTTATATTAATTTACTTGTTTATCATTATTATATGTGAGATAATGATTCAAAGATTAAACATGGAACTAAAATTTATATTTTATAATAATTAGTATTATTGTAATTTCATTTCAATAAAACATTAGTTATTAAACCTTAGGATGAAGTCATTGATGATTTTCATTCTGTACATTATAATAGAAAAATAGTGTTTTCTTAATGGAAGAGTCTAATTATTATATTACAATCTCATAAATATATATAATTATTTATATATTAATAATTTTTTACATTTCTAAATCGATCCACTGTTTAAATTTTTTCATTGTTCATGTGGGTGGTTAAACCAATAGAAGAAGAATATAACAGATTATTTTTGTGAGAATACCTATAAAAAAGATCTAATTTTATAATATAATTATCATAATGGAATAGGGTAATAATTTTGATGGTAGTAAGTTAAGGAAATATAATTTGTAATACGTACATTAATATGGTATGTGTAAACAATTTATTCTACTGTAAATTTATAATTCATCATCTTCTTGTGATTGTTTTAGGAAATTAATTTGAAAATGGTATTTTGTTTGATAATAATTATTAGTGAATGCCTTATTTATATATACAAAAAAAGAACAGATAAATAATTCCATATTTATTAAATATACAAATTTTTAAAACTATCTATGACCTTTTATGATGAAAATGAAAACATTTCATTCCTAGTTGTGGTAGTGTACCCACACACATGAGAAATGTAATAATTTTCTTGTTTAAATGCAAGGGTGATTGATAATGATTATTCGATACATTTAACCAAGTTATAATTATGTTATTATAATTTTTTTTATTATTATTTTTTTCAAAAAAAAATTATGGGGGGAATATTAGAAGGTAAAATTATGGACATAAAATTGGAAACAACAGTTATGTTGTGAATTTGGGTCCCCTCCTGAATCATTCTTTTGAAAGGAAGGTCATCATCAACATTTTTTTTTCTTATTTCTACCAAATGTATGTATTCTATATAAAACAAATAAATTTGGATGTTTTCTATTAGAATTTATAAAATATTGGATAGATATAAGTTGTTTGATGTGATATCTATAGATTTGTGATAACGATAAAAAATCATTAAAAAATAATTCAGGGAATAGGTGTGAATAGATGTTCTTGAGTGTTAGTTATTTTAAGTGGGGTAATGTTTTTGAGAAATTTAACCAAGAATTTTAAACTTAATAAATGTATTATATAAGTTCTATTTTACTTATTAATTTTTTAAAATTTCAACTGCATTAGAGTACACATTTTAGTAAATGTTATTCTAGATTTAAAATTATACCATGGTAATTATTTTATAATAGAAAATATAAAATAAACCTTCTAAAAAAATATATATATTAAACATCTAAATCTATTATTGATTTAATATATATCAATTCATTAAAATGTGAAAATTATTTTTAAATCAAAAGGCATAATAAGAGTAAATTGATTTTAAAAAATATTGCCTCATTAATATGTTTTGTTATTAATATGTAACATTTATTAAAATTTAATGGTTTACTTTTTCATTATATTTTTCTGACATGAAATTAAATCCTTATTTTGAAAATAAATTAATTTTATTGAAATAATTTTATTTATATAGTATAATTCCTAGAAAATTAATTGTTTCTCTATAGAAATATCTATTTATCATAATATCATAATTTTGATGATAAAAATGAAATTTATCCCATTATATTATTATAAAATTATAATTCAAAATATTCAAATAAATTTATATGATAAAATTTCAAAAGATGAAATAAAATATTATAAATTTTCACATGAATATGAAATTTTATGAATCATGTTTCAATTAAAAAAATATTTAATATATTTCTAGTAATAAGTTTATATCGATGTCTAAATATTATATTTATATATATATACATATTTTCTTCACACTTCTTATAATCAAATCTTTAATCATAATACAATAACCATTATAAATAGTGAAAAGCACAAAAAATATGATAAATTATTTTATTCCCATAAATTATTAAAATTTTAATTTATCTATGATAAATAAATTTTACCAATGTAGTTATATTAAAAAATGAAATATATTTATATTTTGACAATTATTTTACAATTTTTAAATAATTAAACTTACAAACCAAAACATAATTTATATTTCAACGTTTATATATAATTTCAATTCATATTTTGGTTCTGTGTGATATTGGAAGGCATTTATTAAACATAATATTCTTGTATGTATAGAAAAAACGAGATATCATTTTCAATAGTGTTCACACACACACATATGTATATATATATTGGTGTATTGATTTAAATTATTGTGTAACATTGATTTTTGGAATCATTGATTTTTTATTTGGATTTCGCTGACACAATTTCTTTATCCTTTTTTAATGCATGATGTATTTACTGTAATTATAAAGAATTCATGTTTCTGGAGTAATATATGATAATCAATATTGATATTTGATTTGAATAACTATTTTCTATTTGTTATAAAATTACTATGAATTACATCAATATAGATATATATATATATCTCTTTGGGTGTGTGTGCTTTTTAGAATATTATGAAACACACTTGTTTTTTTTCTTTTTATTTATGACATGATAGGTTCTTACAACAATAATATTTATACTAAAATACAACATGAACTCTGTAGTTTATATACACCTTCCCAGGATAGTATTCAGCTATATACGTGTTCATATATTTTTAGTTAATTTAATCTTTTTATTTATCCATCAAGATTCTATATCATTTCAAAAATTATAGTTGATGTTATTTTGAGACAGATGGGGGAATGGTTTTAACAGGGAATATTATTTATTTTATATTATTTTACATTCAATTTTTGAATTTACATAAATTATGGATAATCAATATATTTTAATATACATATATATATCTAATGAAACATGAAATATTATTACAATGTTTGAATAAATTAAAATAATATTATAATGTTTATTCTATTGTGTAATATCATCTTTTATTGAGACATCATTTAAAATGAAAATATTTTATGACATATTATTCATGAAAAAAATTAAATTTCCTAAACAGATTGAAAAACATGAAAACTACATTTTAAATGAAAAATAATCTTGTAAACCAATATAAAATAGAAACTAAATTGGGGTTAGAATAGATGAATATGTACAAAGGGTTTATATAGTGAAAATATATTAATTAATATGCAATTAATTTTTTGTATTGTTTTAATCTTATTTACAAAAACATTTTTATTAAAATGTTTTTATTTAATTATTATGATAAATAAATATGAATAAGTGATCTCAATTTTTGATATTTTTAATCACAAAATGTACATCATATTTTAAATCATCAAGTAAATAGTATCAAACTATCATATATTAAGAAATAAAAAATAAAATTTTTACTTATTATTAATTATACTAATTTTTATTGAATGTTTTCTTTCCATTTTTGGAATATTAAAACATAAATTATTTATATTATTTAAAAGATAAATTGGTCTATTTATTTTAGGAATAATTTTTTATTTTCAATTCAATTAATTTCACATTGGATTATTTATACAAAATTTATAAATATGAAATAATATTATCAAGAAAACCTATTTTAATTGTGAGGGGGGATTAATTTTAAATTTAATAATAAAAAATATAATAATTTATTTCTAAAAAATATATTACATATTTTGATTTATAATAAATAAAATTATTCAATATAGTGGACATAATATTTTAGAATAATTATAAGTAAATATTTTAAAAATATGTAATAATGAATAAGGTTAAAAGATCGTTGATGGCTGGATTGACAAAGGGAAACTGATATATCTTCCAATTAACCATTTATAAATCCTACTTGATAGAAATATAATTACCAATATTATTCCATCGTATAATATATATAAATTTTTAATCATTTGGGTTAAGAATGATATTGTTATACTATTTTGTTTTATTTACTTCCAAATGTTTCATCATCAACGGATATAAAAGTAATACCATAAATTTATTTATTTAAACCACATCGAGGCAATTATCTTAATGTAAGCCTAAAAATTATCTTATTAACTTATCTAGAAATGACATAGTGGTTATGGAATTTATGACATAGAATTATCTATTCTCTTAATAATGTATTTAAAAGAGGATTACTGAACACAAGTAACCATCCTACCTAAACTCAATCAATTTATTTATTCCTCTATATCTTCCAAATTTATGATATTATTAATAAAGTATAATTTATTCAAAAAAGTTTTATAATGATTATTTAAACACCTTTTTTCACCATATTTCCATTGAATCATAAGTGAATGTATCAGTCATGTGGACGTGTGGACTACTGTCTTGACATTAAAAAAATTAATATGTTGTCACTATTATTCATGTATTTTTTAAGATGTTTTTAATTATTATTTATAATACTAATTGATATAATTTCCTTTAATAATTTAAAATTTATATATATTGTCTTACATTCTCATCTATTGGAAGAAGATAAATTTACTCATGTGTACATTTTCACAACCACAAACCCAATGTCATGTGATTCAATTTTAATTTTCCACATAAAAAAATTATAATAGCAATAAATTTAATTAATATTAATATGTTTAATTTTATATTTATTTTTTATAAATAAATTATGATCAATAATTTTTTATAATTTTTATTTGAAAATGAAAACAATATTCTTTTGTATATACAGCCTACCATATCTATGAACAGTATAAATCATGTTTATATCTCTATTAGTAGTGGATGAATTTGAAAAAATATAATTAAAATATATTATATTTATATAATTATTAAAATTATTTAGATTATGTATCCATGTTTAATATTCATATATATAAAAATATGAACTCAAAATCTTATGAAAAATGAAATTGTTGACGCACCGAAAAATGATTTTAATAAGTAAATATCTTTAACTAGTTATGTAATTAGTAAATGTGTATCATATATAATATTATACAAATGTAAATTATTTTTTAATAAGTTTTTAATAAATTATAATTTATTTTTTGTGATTATAGTTCAATTGAATAATATCGAACATGAGGAATGGTTTTTAAGTTAAAATTTCATTTTATACCATGATTGTTTATGATTGAGTTTATGATGATAAAATTTTATAAAATACATCACAGCATTGTAATATTGTTTTTTTATATTTATTTTTTGAGGGATATTTCATGTAGTAATAAAGATTTATTCTTTTTTTGGATATTAATAAAATAAAAAAATGAATGAATGAATAATATAATTTATTTCCTCATTGGTTGAAAAATATTTTCATTCAGTTTTATTTTTTCCTAATTGAAATGTCATTAATTTATTTCAATTTTATAGTATCATTTTTTAAACTAATTTTAACCATATTATAGTTTCTTAAAAATTGATCTAAATGAAATATAATTTTTAATACACAAACGAGATACTTTTCATTTTTGCTAAAAAAATTTAGAGGATTATTAATAATAATCTAATGACCATGAAGGAAATTTTCTACAAAAATGAACAAAAAATGAATTTTGGATCCTTTATAAGATAATATATTCTATTTCGAAGAAAATATTTCAACAATTTTATTGAAATTTTTATATTTTAATGTTGTGATTTCATAATTGAATATGAATTTCCCACTTGAAACCTTCTAACTGTTGATTTAAATGAATATTAATTTATGATAAAAACTATTGATATTAAATATTATTCAGTGAGGATATTATATAAGTATAACATCATTATTATTCATCTATTTATTTTATAAATTCGGTCATCATAATATAAGAAAACATATTTATTTTCATTGATTTATTCTATGATAAAATGTTGATATATTTATTAAACCATTTAATTTTTATTGTTTATGTATATGATAAATAATTTTGGATGTTGTCAAGTCATATATGTGAATCAGGAATATTTTATTAGTGGTCCTAGAATTATATATCCCTCCAATTTATTAGTAAATTATTGTTATCTTTTGAGATTAAACAAATTTTAAATGGTAGTGAACCATTTTAAGTAAGAAATTTTTCAACTAAGATATAGTATGTAGTAAACTATTACTATAGATACGTTGGAATATTGAGTTATCAGAATCTAGTATTATTTTCCTAGAACAAATCCTTAAATATGAAAATGATTTTATATGGTATTTTTTATCCAACCAAATAAATTTTTTTACATGTTTTATACACTCATGTATTATGTTATTTGTTTACATAATAATTCATTTCATATAAAATGAAATTATTTTTACCATTATTTAATTTTTTTTCTAGTATATGATATCTACATATTTTCATTTCTTAATATCATTTTATCATACACTTAATATCATATTATAATAATTTTATCATTGGTATATCATTTGTTTACACTTAGTGATCATTTATGCTCACAAATTATTTTATTTTATTTCCATATGTTATTAATAATGGTTTTTAGAATGTTATGTCTATGAAGAATACTATGTGAGATGATCTTTATATTATATTTGGAATATATTTCGTGAAATAAGAAGACATTGTATCTTTTATGTAAAAAATAAAATCCTTTATTGTTCATGGGCATGTATTCATAAAATATGATGAATATTCATCAATTTTGATTTAATATATATGTATGAAAATATTGGGCATTATGTTTTTATCACTCGAAGGATTCATCAATCATTGGAGATTTGGATAAGATAACATTGGAGAATAACCTATTCCTATGTAAATTTATATTAAAAAATCTTATAGAACTCATAATGTAGAGATTATGTGTGTTTCATAAAAAACCATTCCAATATATTTCATTTGGTCTTCTTGTTTTATGAACTACACATTTTTTAACAAGAAAAAATTAGTTAATTATATCGTCACCATCATTCTGTAGCATGGTGATGGTCCCCATAATAAACTCTTTGATTAATAGTCACTAGGGTTATTCATGATTTAATATAAATTTTAATTATAATACATTATGAATGATCTAAATATATTATTCAAAAGAATTGAAGAGGAGAAAAATTATATTTTATAGATTAAAAATAATTTTTTATGACATTGAAATACAATAAATGATTTTCAATTAATTTATAGTCTCCCACTATGAAATTTATTTCCCAAAATATCAATTATTCTTTTAGTTAATGTATCGAACCAGAAATAACCATATTAATGTTAACTTTATAGGAGAATGAAATAATATTTGAAAATAAAAACCACCAAGTATGAGAGCTAAAATGAAAAACCATGTTTTTATATTTACTCATCATTCGTAATATATTTATAATTATGAATATATAAATTAGAAATTTAGAGACAAAAATTATTTTTATTCCATCATTAGGCATCATCCACATTGATTTTGTTTGTTTTCTAATCCATAAGTAGCTAGGATTTGGATCAATAACTATGAAAAAATACATTCCCTTATCCATTATCTGGAATATTTAAAAAAATTGTATTCTTATTACATGTGATGTTAATATCATCAATGGTGTACTCATATCATGATATTGGGGATATCAGAAGAAATTTAATCCTTATAATGGGATTATTTTAGGATAATGTTTTTAAATATGAATATTATTTGTTTTAATTAAGTGATAAAGGATAAATAATTCAAGGAAAAAATTTATAAGTATGATTAATATATTTTTCCAAATGAGTGATTTTTAACAGGATTATTTACATATGTTTTTGATACTCTCTACCAAACATAAATTGAGACTTATCAATTCTTTTATAGCTTCAAATTGTGTCTTAACACGTGTCTAGATAAAAGGGACATCAATATAATAAAATAATAATAATTTATTTCTATATCAAGTATGAAATATAGATTTATTATACAAATTAATATCATGATTTTGACATGAAAATAATGATGTAATTAAAATATACTTATGATAAAATAAACTATGGAGAGATAAAGAGAATAATTTGTTTGGTATAACATTTGGAAGTAAACATATAGGAAATTATCATTATGGAACATGTCAATGTTTTATGTAAAGAATGGATTTTATCATTAAATAATATATCAATGTGATTTAAAGATGGGTTTATCTAATAATGGAGTGAATGGACTGAAAAATAGACTAACCATGCCATAATATAAAAATGAATAATTCTTGAACAATATGATTACTAATTCTCAAAACAAAATTCCAATGGCAACAATTAACATAAAAAACCTATTATTCCCACATTCAATGTAAAATATCATAGGAAAATTATTTTGTATGTTATATATAATAATGAAATGGTGAGAGGGACACCTACAAACCACAATAGAATAACTCATGTCTTATTTGGTTTTGGATCATCCAGCTATTTATATCAAAATAAACTGATATGAGTGTTACAAAAGTATCAAAAAATAATATATTTAATTATAATTTAATAGTCCTAATGTTATTTTGATGGAATATCAAGATTCTAGTTATTCTCTGATTTTTAATTGAGTGAAATTGAACCCTCAAAATATTTGTATTCTCCATCTAGTTGAATTTTATAATATTTTATGCATGGATACGAATTCATTATATAACTCCCACAACAATTATCAATGAAAGGATGTAATATTATATATTAATAACAAACCTATGATCTTATATTATTTTGATAATAACTATAAACATCATTAGAATATTACATCTATTGTTTGTGACTTTATAGTATTAAAAAGTGTGGATTTATCTCAACCTTTTGGGGAGAAACACAAAAAAATAATATAACAATTTTATGTAAATTTTATGATTCCCTTATGAAAGAGTTTTTTATCTTTTCCACTAAATAGTGGATTGGACTTTGCATTGTAATTTATACATCACAATAAACATAATTTTTTCCTCTATACAGAATATCCTGGATTTTTATAAAAGAATTTAAAAAGAAATCCCTAGATAATCCTGATAAGTGATTCCTTTAGAAAAGTTCATCCACCAAGAAATCCCCAGTTCATTTTTTTGTATAATAATTCTTTCATTAATTTCCATATTTATTATTAGGAATTGAAGATGATCACAATAAAAAAATATGTAACCTCCTCTCCAATTTAATGGATTTTTCATCCATTGGATGGATCTAAATATGTTTCCTAAATTAACTATCAATCTGGATTGAATTCAATAATGGTTAAAATTAAAGAAATAAAAAATAAAAAATATTATTCTGAAAAATAGTGAGGGACATGGTTGTGTATCTAGAGAGATTATTCCCTCAATACCAAAGTTTAGCATAGATGGTGACTTTTTAAAGAGGGTACATAGAAGAATGAATATACATATATATATGGGGAATCAAAAATTCAAACAAATGTAACCATGATAGAATTTAAAATAATAACATAAAACAATTAATGATAATATGTTAGGTATTTAGAAAACCTGAAAACATGGATACAAGATTGCAAGCATAATATGTTACACAAAAACATAATGGAAATCAATGAAAATCCAAATCATCATTAGCTCTATCTTAGTCATATACTATCAAGCTCCATACTAAATAGACGACCATCAGGTGTTTGATGTTGTCTGATTCCCATTATCAACACCTATAACCAATTAATCTACACTGTGTACCAAATGGCACTTGTAGAGTGTTTAAGGTAAATCTCAGTGGGAGACCACCAATAGTGTCTATATTAATTGTCTAGTGTATTTAAAATTTAACGGTGTGCATCCATGCATATTTAAAATATATAAGAATATAGTATCTAAATACCCAAGTACATGCTTCATCCCTCTACTAGTGCCTGGACATTTCAAAAATTTAGTAGATTATTATTATAATTTATATAAATATTTCACTTGTTAACAAATGCGAAGGTTCCCCTATGTAATTATAAAACATGTACAGTTATTTAATAATAACGTTAAAAACAAATAACCAATGAAATATAGACCAAAAGGGTCTCCAAATCAGTCATAATTGTAGCATTGATTAGGATAATTGTGTAATCTAATGAAAATATTAAAAAACACTATAGAATAATAATCCTACCAATTTCAAGGTTATCATCCAAGGTAAAACAAGGATATGTAGACATAAGGTTCTATGGATTGTAACCATGTAACCTACTTGTCGATGATGGATCCAAGGACTGTATCCAAGGAATTCATTAATAATATGATCGGAGAAAAGGATTTGGATATTGGTGGTTCGAAACCTATGAAATATCTATCTTGGAATCATAATTGGATTCTGGAGTTCTCATGTCATTCTCCATTCAAAACCCAAGTAATGATCAAGTCAGGCCATTATATTTTGTTATGGAGCCACTTAATATTGCATTTGGTTTTAGACATTCTTTCCATAGGTGTGATAATGTCATGTAGCATCAAACCATTGGTTGATACCTTTCCTTTCATTAGTTTGATATGGTCATGGATCATGAAACCACTCAATTAAGTCACAATTAATCAACCATTTAAATTTTTTCAGGAATTTCCAGTAGTTACTGGTGAAAGTCCAACTATATTGAAACATTTTAATGAAGTAAATTTGTTTAATACATTCCTTTAATTAGAGTTATAATTCTATATAGCATGCTAAAATTAATTTAATCCATTTAAATCGTATTCCAATTTCATGGTTCATTTGACTAACTTCCTTTAATGTGGTGTGGGCATCTGAATATATGAAACCTTCTATTCATTTACATTTAAGGCCACATAAAAAATTTAGTATACTTTGCATTTCACATTTCACATTTCATTTTCAAATTGAACCACTTACATTGGATGATTTATGTGTTAAGAATACATGGTAATTTCTAATATTAAATTCTCATTATAAATATGATATTTAATACAGAAAGACATACCCTTAGGATGCTCAAGACAAGGCACACCCGAATGATGGCACAAACATGCCAAAACACTAAACAAAAAATATGGAATAACCTTCATCATGGAAATGATGGAGTTGTATTAATAACCACCAACTATTAATCACACATATGGTAAGGTCATATCGATTTGGTTTTAATGATTATAATCATGGAATATAAATTCTATTAATGCCACACTATGAAATCGGTGGTCCCACGTGACAATTTTAATATAATTGAACATGAGGGATGATTTATAGATCAGACATATTAGGATTGTACGAATCTCATCGTCTGTTATTGGATCTTGATTAGGATCAGATCAGAGAAGATTTATGAAAAGGATAACAAATCTCAGACCTCGATATCTTGTTTGAGAGAAAGAGAGAAGAGTAAAGGCTTAAACATAATATAGTATATATCGTTGTTCACTCAATAGGAGGAATGGATGCGTGATTAGATCTTAGAGGAATTAGAACAATTGAATATTATCTTAGGTTATAAAAAATCACCACAATGAGAGGAAATGGAGTTAATTTCACTTGTTCTCATCTTATGAGGAAGAAGAAGGGTTAATAGAACAATAATGGTAAATTTGTAAAATTACCCAAAAAAATGGCATGTAAACGGCTTGTCCGCACGGTTAGAAAAACAATGTGAAAACTATGAATAGTAAAACCTTAAGAAGGGTCACTTGAAATGTAGGGACACATGGCCACGCACCCACCATGTGAGGTTTATCTGTTAGATAAAACACTATCCACACTATTAAGAAAGCATTGTTCCAACTATGTGATAATTGTACGATAGAGACCCTTTCTCAAATAAGATGGGTTGTAGGCTATGAACTTTCCTTGGACTACTATGAGACCATTAATAACTCACTAGGAATCAATATTGTGTCCATGGTAATGATTTAGTGATTAGTTAAGAGGATTCATTCCGGATTATGAAACTGGGTTTGAATTGTCTTCCCCCTTAATAGAAATATATATTGGGTTCACCTTCCAATGGTTAAGAAATGTTATCTAAGATCAACTATGGACACTAATCTTGTATGTTGGATTCCCTCCCAAAATCCTTGTCTGATACCTGACCATGCTTCTATTTCACCCATACAAGTTTGAAAAACCTGCATTGAAGAACCTAATTTCATTGTTAGATGATGCATATTGGATACTTTTTATTGGTAGCATCTGCATCAAACTTAGCTTCTTTAGGACCTAAATTTTGAGAATGATCATAATGATACTAGAAATCCTATGATAAATCGATGAAATTGTGCATGGCATGATAAATCTGAGGTAATAAAAACAGATACTCTACTGGCCCGATTCTCTATACAATTTCAAATTTCCTTAACAACGATAAAACATTACCTACTTTTGTTACAATATTTTCCCTATCTGAGTTGATACCTGAATAAAAAACTATATCCTTGAACTGAATCTGATGAGTAATTTTGTTGGGATTAGTATAGGATTTTTATCATTAAATTATTGGTACTCATATGACTCCAGATCAGCTGAACCATTTATTAAGGATACTGAATGAGATGAGGTCCTTTTAGGGGAACCTCAGTTGCCTCTAACCCACAAAGGGAAGAATGGATTGACCTACCAGATAAGATATCAAAATTATCCATTTGAATTGTTTTTATGGAACTATTATTATTAGAGAACTCAATGTGATATATATTCTATGACCATGAACCAAAAAAATCAAGGATACATTTTCAACTCATATCCTCCAGAACACGCATTGTCCGTTATGATTTTCAAGTGGTTTGAGGGTGAAATTCTATGACTATAAGTACTTGTGTTCCCACAACCGTCTGACATATCTTCTAGAACCCATAATTTAAAGCTGAATCGAATTTTAAAATGACATCATTAAGGACCATGTGGAGTCGTATGATCTTACAGAACTATAATCATTCTCGCTCGAATTCTAGAAAATTCCCTAAAGATATTTGAAGTTGGATGATTTCATTAATCAGTCAATGAATACCCTTATATCATAACATCCTCTCACTGACCAATGTAATATGACTGCAAAATCCATGTAAACATCTTTCAATGTTTATTCGGGGACTTGAAGAGTTTGTAAAAATACATTAATCCTTTGGGGCCTTGCCTTCACCTACTGAAATGATGAACACATAATGATAAATCCTGTTATTTAATGGTTTATCCTAGGCTACCAATACTGGAAGGGCATTTCCCAATACATCGTCAGGATTCATGGATGAACTAACCACTAAGAGGCATGGGAATCTTGCATCAAATCTTGTCTCATATATGTAGGAATGAATATACTTACGCATAGACATATGATGTCATCTCTTTCCATAGACCAATCTGGAGGTGTCTTATCCCATTATATACTCTCATAGAGAACCAATTCATCATGATCTAAAAACTACTTACCTCTCATATTCTCAATTATGGAAGAGCTAACTATCAAACATGAGAGGTACTATTGCTCAAAACTGTCATGAAACTCTAGATGGATCTCATAGAATAGGGAAATTAAAATCAACTCATCACTGGAATCACATAGTACATGTTACTTTGATTTAAAACTCTGTGAATATTCTACAATTTTTCCCTTCCCATATATATAGGCATGCTCAAAATGAATATATTGTAGATATTATACCCATATCAACATTATGAGGTTCAAGTCACACTATGAATGGATATATTTGATGCACAAATATTATTTTGACACCCGAATGAAATCACTCAATTGATAATTTCTCTAGGAAAGTAATGCATGGAAAACTATTCCCAACTCAATGTCATGCTATGTTAATTTCTGTCATGAGTTTTTAATTGTCCTCCCACTTCATCACTCCTCATATATCGATTCTTATATATCAAATGAAATGGTATGACCTAAACCTATCACTAGAGGAGCCAGAATAGGTGTTTATACAAGCCTAACTTTTATCTACATAATGACTTTATCATATGCTTTTATCTGTATACATTTGGCATCCTTTATTGTAAGACATGTAAGAGGTGAAGGATGGACATATATGTCCTTTATTAAATTCCAATAATATCCAAATAGCCGCAAGAAAATCCATATATCGTGAACATTGATGCGCTACTTCTAAAAACCTATAGAACAAACTTTTTTAGAGTCAACGGATATTCGTGATTCTAATATAATAAGACCCATGAAGTGAACATCATCGATCCTCAAGATGATCATATCATTTTAGAGTAATGTTGATTATATTCTGGTGTACTCAGAATGATAATAATATTTTTGGAATGGTCATTATGAGTGTGAGAATGCACGTATATTTCCCCCCTATAGACCATGAAAAAAATTTAAAAATAGGGGTGGAAACTCTATTTATCATATCCACAAAAATAGTGGGTATGATTGTAAGACCGAACGACATAACAAGGTACTAATATAGACAATACATACTAAAGAAATATATACAGTGTTATTCTGATATCTTGAATCATACTTGGTGATTACCTGATCTCAGGTCGATCGTGGAGAATACATCTTCTCTTTAGAACTGGATGAATAGATCATCTATTCAAGGTAATAGATATTGGTTTTTTGAACATAAGATTGTTCAACCATCCGTAATCTACAAATATACATAAGGTTCAATCTTCATTCTCTGTATATAGCATGGGTGAACCACAATATTATATAATAGCATGTATAAAACATTTGGCATCTAAAGCATCTAACTTCCGCTTGTGATATTAATGCATTATTGGTGATGCTGGTGATAAGGGGTGTGAATACAAAGGCCATAACCTCCTCCTCATTTAGACATTATAGTTCAATTCAAACTCCCCACCTAATGTGGAGTAAAAGAAATTGATTATGAAATTGGAGCAAGATTTGAACCCTTCTGACATGATGTTGGTGGAAAGGTCATGTAGAAACTCTGAATATGTCCCATTAGACCAAAATCCCAACACTTCAGTGGGGCTATATCACACTCAAAACTAGAATTTTCCCATCATCCACCATGATGACACACATTAGAGCTATCGAAATAGAAAATCATAATGTCACTTCTGTATCAAGAAACCATGATGTAATTCATCAGTCTCACTGACGAACTACTACCCAGATGCAGTACATGTCATCTATTATATGTTTAATTTCTGTCCTTCTGGTTATGCAAAATGATAAGTTCCTAAATGACAATTGAATAAAAGGGAGGAAGGCAAATTACATTCACCTATATATGGATGGAATATTGGATCCCATCATTGAAGCGTCAATCACACAAAATCTCATCACGATATAGAAGCAATAAAAAGCACTATAACTTTGTGAAACACATTGAATACTCCATCACTAACATAAAATCCTGCTATAGATGCATGAACACTTTGGTTATATCATCTCTCTACATCTATGGACATAAAAGATCAAATAATATAACTTAGAAATCAACCCATAATATACCATGATGATGATCGACCTGGGTAATAACATCCCACCAATGCTTGGATGATTCCCACAGCAGGTTTTTATCAATAATGGAATCCACTCTAGAAATATTTCTAGATGAATAATGATATATTGGATTCTATTTAGCCTCAACTCACCATCCTGCGGACATCAAACCTCTATGAAAGTATTAGGATGATGATGCTAGAACTCATGAGTCAGATCATCTGTATTAGGTGCAATCTGTGTAACACCATGAATGTAAAACATCAAAAGAATTAAACTATCAAGAACTTTGGTGTCAGTGCCCAACATAAGAATAGTAGTAGGTTCCTAAGTTGGATCTCATGGAGGTAAGACTGGAAGATCAGGGCCCACTATATGTAGGGCATCATTTTCACCACATTCCAACCATAGGACACAAGGACATTGTGGCAGCATTGATCCTAAAATTCTAATTACCTACCTCAAAACAATATTATATGTAAATGTTTCGAATAACTTGATAATGATGAACATAGGAAAACTCACTACATATGGAATACTACCCCAACTACACAATTAGAAAACTATTTATTGGTAATGTCTCAAGTATATGTTTCCTTCCATTTTACATTTAATTACCAGGTTTACTCCTTTAACAATAAAATGAATGTCAAGGTTGGTTAAGGATGTGAAACCAATTCATATTATATTTAAATATTCATTTTATAATGAATATCCATTTTTGATGATTCAGTCCCCATACACCTATCACTAGAAATTACACACATTTATTTATAGCATAGTGGATCGACTTAGTAAATTACTCACCCCAACTAAGGAGGGTATATACACCTTACTATCTGAGATAAGAAATCACTCAATTGAATCCTTGAGTAATACATGCATAATAAAACTATCACAAAACCACTCATAAATCATAGAAATATCAAGTAATGCATGGTAATAGAATGAACCTATATAGAATGGAAATATGATTGACATGATAAATATTGGTGCCTAATATGATTCATGTAATAATGCTTCTTTCCCTCATATAATCAATATAAATATATTAAAAATACATTATTATAATAATAATCCAATACTCCACAACTCATGTGTATCACCCAATAGTGATTTAATTTCAATTGTAGTAGGAAAAATAAAAAAATATATTATAATTTAGTCAACTTACTTGTTACCCGAAACATAGTTTTCCAAAGCCAATTCATGGCTTATAAACACATATCATGTTTTTCTAGTCACTAATATATTATCTCTAAATAGTAATTATTTAAATGTAACCTCATCTAATACCACATTGTGACATCCTAATCCCAGATGCCACTGAATGGGTATCCTAAGCCTGGTAGTCCACATGGCCTCAGGTGCAACTCCACGAATACTAGAGGTTGCTGACAAGCAGTGAAGGCCAAGGGTGTGTCCATGTGGAGACTATGCCTTAAATACCAATGTGTAATGGAGTAGGTGAATGTTAAAATGGGGTTAGTAGCATAAGAAATATATTAAATAGCAAGAAATGTAGAAATTAGAGACAACAATAACGATAATTGAAAAAATTTGAATAACATAAAATATATTATGATGATTTGTCATATATCTAGAATAATGGAAAAAATGTATACTAGATAGTATGAATACAATTATCCAAAAAAATGAAAAAAATTAAAGGACTATTCCAAGAGTCTTGAGCTCTAGCTTGGTGATCTTCTATCAAGACGTATACAAACTAGTATGAAATAAAGTGTTTGAGGATGTATTCTTCCCTTTATCAACAGATATCACCATGTAATCTAATCTGGGTATCAATATTTTCATGGAGATGTTGTGATATAAATCTCAGTGGGACACCACCAATGTTTTCTATAACGTTCCTCATGTGTAATGGAAATGTAATAGTTTGAAATCATTAATATAGAATGTTAACCAGTACAATGTAACTTAATACTCAGGTACCTTTTTCAGCCCTTGTATGGTGTCTGAACAAGTCAACACTTTATTATTATTTTTTTAGAATTTATAAATAATTCACATGTTAAAAGAAGTGATGGTTCCATGATGTGATAAGGAAATCGGAAAGGATTTTTAATATTATGTTCCAAGGTAGTAACCAATGAAACATATTCCTAAATGGTTGGAAACTATGTAATAATTGTATTTGAGATAAGGTTATGAGTGTAATCTAAGGATCATATTACAAGGTATTCATTAAAATGATTCCTACATAGTCCACCATGATCATACATTGTAAAATGGGGATAAGAAGAGATAGAGCTCTATGGGCTATAACCATGGAACATATTTTTCAGTGCTATCTCCAAGGAGTTTACGTAAGGAATCCATTAATAATATGATTGGATCTAACGATACCATTATGAGAATCCAAGAAAAGACATGGATGATGATCTAGGAGGGTATTAACATAAGAATGTTGTATCCTTAAATCAGAATGGGTTTCTTGTGTGCTCATGGAATTCACCAAACAGAATCCAAGGATTCATGGAGTCAGGACATTCTTATTTTATTATGAGGTATTGTAAATTTCTATTTCGTTCAATCCTTTCCACTCAATAGTGTGATAAGTTCAAGTATCATGCAACTGTTGTTTCAAGAATTTCCTATCATAAGTGTGATAATGTGATATAGCATGCAACATTTTAATTAAGTCAAAATTAATCAAGAAGTAAATTTCTTCATGACTTTCCTTTCATTAGTGTGACTAGTTCATATAACATGAAACCTTTTAATCAATTAATTTGGTAAAAAACATTCCATAAAATATTGTGACCATTCCAGGTAGAATACAATCCATAATTTAATCCATTTAAATAATATTTGATATTCAAGTTTCAGTATGCTATCATCCATTAATGTGGTTACGGGTGATATTTATATGGAACCTGCTATTCATTTACATTTAAGAACATGTCGTGTACTTAGTATACATTCCAATTCACATTTCACATTTTATTTTCAAATAGAAGCACAAAAAATAGGTGTGTCAAGTTATGAGCATACATGGTTATTTCCATTGTGTAGTTATCATTATAAACAACACATTCAAAATAGAAACAATTACCCTTAGGATGGTCAAGCCCAAACACACCTGAACGGTGGAAAAAAGTGTCAAAACACTAAAAAACAATTTCGAAATAACCTTCAACATTGAAATGTTGGATTTGTGGTCATAACTTCCAACAATTAATCACATATATATAATGATAGTATCCATACAATTTTAATGATTTTATGCAATGAATATAAATTCTATAAATTCCACCAATGAAATTGGTGGGTCTTACATGACATTTCTTTAATAAATGAACATGAGGGACGAGTTAAAGAATACAATAATTAGGCATGTATGGATATCTTCCTATAATATTTTCCATTTACATGGCTCAGATCTGAGTTAATATTAGAAAAGATAAAAACTGATCATACCCTAATAACTATGTCGATAGAATGAAGTGTTAAATAGACTCGATTACTTACCATTGCACATCCAAAGTGATGAATGGAAGAAAAATTAAATCCTAGAATAATTATATATCTTGATTCTTGTATTTGGGATTCAAAATCCCCAAAATGATAAGAAATATGTTAATATTTCTTGTTCTCGCATTATGAGGATGAAAAATGGTTACTAGATCATTAAGGGGAAAAATGTAAAATTACCCAAAAAATGGTATGTGAATAATTGGTCTGCATGGTTTGAAAAGTAGTGCACATAATGTACATGGTTACCTAGGTAGATGGGGTACTTTCATGGTCATACCACAGAGCAATGCGCAAACCATGTGGAAACCATTCGTGGTGGATCTATCTGAAATAACACCATCCTCACGGCTAGAAAAACCAAGCTCCAACCATGTGATAACCATGCGATATGGCTGGATTCCAAAACAAGATGGGTTTTGGGCTCTGAACATGCCCCAACCACCCCTGATACCATTACAAATTCATCAAGAATCCATATTAGGTCCAACAAAAAAATTTTGATTAAAAATTAATGGAATTTTACCTAAGTGAAAAATGGGTTCTTACACAAGGTATTTTCTCCATAATCTCAAAATTATTCGTTTTTATATTACCTAGATCAATTTGAGGTAGTTTTTATAGATGATCATAGTGTATATTATAACATAAAGTAATATTATGATGATCACTTGAATAATTTATAGAAGACCATACAGAATGATGTGATTTTTATGCAATTTACCCAGATTAAATATATACCACAAAATGATATATATTTAGGTAATATAATATTATTACTGTGTATATCAGTGGGTCCATAAAATATGGTTTTTTTAATATTCTCCAAGACCAATCAATATGATTGAGTTCCAACTTCATAAATTGTTTTAGGATATTTATTGATAATTTTGCCATAATTCTGATTCAATTGTATAATCCAATCTTGAATTAAAATCATATGGGAGAAAAGATCCTCTAAACACATGAATAATAACTAGTTTTAATAGAATTAAATGGAAGGGTTTTCGACACACTTATTCATACCTTACACATTACTATATAGGTATATTTTTATCATTATTGATTCATTAATTAATGGATGTGTATGCCATCTCATTATTAATGTTTTGGTGTGATATTATTCCTCATGTGAATTTGTGTTTCCAAATAAAATTTAATCATCTCATAATTTTTAGTTTACTATAGAAATATTATCCTGAATGATATGTTGAAATTCTACTTATCAAGAGTTGTGTGACAAATATACTATTTATAATATTTGAAATTATATATTCCCTCCAAAAGAAATGAATTTGTTAATTATATGATTATTGGTTCTGTTTAATAATTATGACTGATAAGTACATTACCACCCTAGGAATGTGAACATGGTGGATAATGAATTGATTAATGAGGATAGTAATATGAAACCTATGAAGAGTATCATAAATGTTACAATATTTTAGGATTCCAAATGGATTGATCTAGAAATTTTTAATGATAGGGATGAATATTGTCATCCAAAAAAATTTGTTCAGGCATTTATCAATGTGAATTTTTTGGAGGATTTGAAAGAATACATAGAGTTTCAAAGGAAATAAACTATCATGACATCATATATTATTTTAATGGAATGACAGGGTTCAAGAAATATGTTTATGTAATATACATAATAGATTTCAAGACTGTTCTATTAAATGAGGTCTATTAATAAAAATTCTCTATTGGTACTCTAATTGTGATGATGTATAAATATATGGAAGAGAAATTATAGTTAGAAAAAATTTATTGTGATATTGTGATATTGATGAATATGTATCTAAATGATTAGTATGTCGTCAATACATAGTTTATAGATATATATATATATATATATAAGGGTATGTTATAACCATTTACTGTACAAGAATGGAAATAAGAAATAATAAACATGAAATTTTTTATTATTCTCCCTGAAATATCTAATAACCATAATTCAATTTCTATTTAGTGAATATGATTATGAAGTCAAAAAACATTATTTATACTAGATAAAATTAATAAGTTCAAAAAAATTTAAAGATATATATTAATTGAATGATGTGATTTTACAGTGCACTACGTTCAATTTTTCCTGATTATGATCTTATTTTTACCTCTATGATCTGAGTAATAATCCACAATATCTACATTTAAAGTTATTTTTTGTGGTCTTTATCATCATCATAATTATGGTATGTCTATGTGAACCATTAATACTCTTGGGGATATGTTGAGTTATGAATATGCTTATATAAAATAGAACTTGGATCAACACCTTAATTTTGTAATGTTTTCTTATAAAAAATATTCTACTTAAGAATCCATCTTCACCATTATTAATAACTCTACGGAATTTTGAGTTTGAATCTTTGTTCATGGATGAAATTGGGTACCTAAGGCTATCAGTGAAATTTAATGTTCCATAAATGGTAGAGATAGTCAGATCCATTTAGTACAATAGTGAGGAATCACAGATTTGATAGAAAATTTATGTGAATAATCATCACTAGAATATGGAATTAAATACTAGGGGGAAGTAATTCTAATGAATTTATCCACGGAAAAATTATTTGATATTTTTAATTAAAACAAGTTATCCAAAGGTATATTGGACACTTAAACATTCATGATACAGATTGGATGGTATCTTATCTCTTGGTGTGTCAAATAAACCATTATCTAGTTTATGGTGTGTTTAATGTGTCTCTCTTATTTAATTACTTGCCTTCTCTACACATACACTAATCTCATATGACCACCACATGATAATGATATTTAATATAAAGAAAATGAACATAATAATATATCATAATGTTAATTTTGTAAAATAAGACTATATTTTGTATTTTTGTTCATTTGAAGAATAAAAAATTAGGTAAAACTACTTGAGAAACTAAGGATGGGGTGAAATTGAGATATCCTATTATTTTGTGTAGCAGGGAGATATAATAATATGGGAAAATGTAATTTCTATGGTGGGGATAAAATTTAGCAACCTGAAATTTTATGATGTAATTATCATGAAATATTTTTAATTTCAAAGCTAGTATGTGATACCATCATACCTAGATCTAAAAGAATGTAAATAATGTATTCCCTTATTTACGAGCAGTTAAATTAGTGATATTAATAATGATAACTATATTTTTTAAATATTTTTTAATTTTATTAATCACATAATATATTATAAATAAGTAGTTAAGTATATATAATGATGTTTTATTCCAAAAGAAATCATTTCCCCTCAATAATTTTATATATATATATATATATATTAAATAAATTAACATAATTAATTCTTTCCACTTATAAATAATATACTTCAAATAAATATAGTAAATTTTCAAATAACCAGTAAAATATTTTCATATAGTTAAATATTAATAAATTTTTGGATAGATTATTTTCTTAATGGATATTGAAAAATAATTTTTTTTATTAAAAAATAAATTTTAATTTCATGAAATTACAAAGATCAATTATTTATTAAATGATTAAAATGTAAAATTACTTTATTAAATATATTATTAATCCAATAATATAAATTATAATAAAAAATATATTGTTATTAATAATTTCCAAACTTAATTTTTCATTTTATATTGCTAACCAATTATAATCATATTTTTGGGTTTTATTTAAAAATTCGTTTTTAAAATTCTATTAATTAAATGTGATAATATAGATTAATAATTTGGATGAATAAAAATTAATATTATATAATAAGGTGATTTTAATTTTCTTCCAAAATAAATAGAACAAAAAGTAAAAAACTATTTTTACAATTAAGGTTAAAACCAGAATACTTGAGGTTAAAAAATGTATAATGGATGGTTTTCATATTAAAACCAAAACAAATACCATTTTATAGATATATTTTAACCTTATAATATCTTAACAAACAATAATTATCCATTTGGTATCAATTTACTAGATTATAAAATTAATATATTTTAATATTTTATAAAATTAGATGATTGTGCTCTCCCAAACATACAAAATTACACAAAATTTTTCTCTTCATTAATCATATTTTATCCCTATGTATTTAATACACCACACCCAATTGTCTTATAAGATTACATACATATGAATTAGAGGTTATGGTATTCCTAAATTAATATTACAAGGGACCTTAAAAAGGGATCTAAAGGTGGTCTTTCAAAGTAAATGAAATCATCCTTCCCAAACTACTTATGATTATTTCTTCATCTATGTCCTATAAATCTATGGAATTTATCATAATATAATAAATTAATTGTGATATAATTATTTAAATATTAATCTCATTATCGATCCACAATTATCCTCCCTCTATTCCATAAATTGTAAATAGAAAATATCTCTTGTGTGTATGTGTAGAATTCCTCCTCAAAATAGTGATACAATTCATTTAATATAATAATTTTTCATAGATGGTAATTATAATGGTTTTATTATTATTATATTATATTTATGACATTTTTATTATTTTGGAATTATAATTTAATATTTAACATCTTGTTTTATAATCCATTGTAAAACATTAACATTTCTCATGAATATATATGGACTACCACCTCCACAAACCATGGTGATTTATATTTAATTTTATCGTTAAATATATTTTAATAAAAATTATATTTAGTTTAAATATATATTATTAATTGAAGTATTTTGTTTCTATTTTTGTAATATAATATAATTTTTGTCCATATTTTGATGTGATTATGGGTATATATGACATTTATATCCTTATTAAAATATTAGATATTATGTGACAATGATCACGGTTTAAGGATCACAATAGGTGAACATGAAACCCATTTAAAAGAAACCATTACCACCATGAAAAGATGAATTAAGTAAATTATTATTAATAAATTACAATTGATATGTCATAAGTTGGTCGTCTTTGAAATATTATTTTCTAAATGATAGTGGAATATTTATCATAAATTAAAATTTATTATATAAAATTTTAGTGTGTATTCAAATAATGTCAATATTTAGTTTAGGGTTTTATGCTACAATATCAATTTTTTTCTTGATTTATTATAATTTTTTGTTGGATTAAAAAATTTAATGATCTACCAAAAGATATATAGTGAATTTTGATATTCTGGGGTCATTTATAACATCCTACAAATCACCCTCCTGGATCCGTGTCAATATTCATAAAAAGTAAAATTTTTAGATTTGATACAAAAAGGTGAACCAATGATCCCTACTCAAAACAATAAAGATATAATATAAATTTTTCATCACTTACATACCGATTTTATTTATTCATTTAGTATTTTAGAATATTAGAAACCACCTATATCAACATGTATTCATAAAAAAACTAGTTCATCATGATGAACATCATATACCATTATGCCCATTATTTTAAATTTATCATTAGGTTATCAAAACAAGTTACATGATATACCTTCTATATATAATTATATATATCTCATTGATATAACTAGTGAAAAATGAATCATAATAAGGGTGTTTTAAATTGATCAATGACTTTAATCAGAAGCTTTTTGAATTAGATGTCATTAGTGAGAACAAGATGCTCGTAAGGGTATCAATACATAATTAGAGTGTATTATGGATTAATTAAAAATTACCCATAAATATATAGATCAAAAATATAAAAACATGGTAATGTAATTCCTCATCATAATCGACATCCCAGAGCTATGTCATATCAATGTGGATAACAAGAAATATTATAAAAACATTGCAAAAAATTAAAAAGAAATCTAGTAAATCTAATCATCATTTTCATAAACCCCTTCCAAAGCCTTTTATTTAAATAAAAAACGGCAAATATCCCATATATTCACTAACCTATAAATGTATGAACTATTTGGGGGATCCATTCATTTATACTATAATGGTCTCCACTAACTCTATATGGTCTTCCTAATCATTAAAAATATAATAGGATAACCTAATGCTTTGTGGGTAACCCCTTCATATATTTTTCAACTGGATCACCAAAAAGGTCTTTTCCATATCATTATAGAATATATATAAGATGAATAATAAAAAAAAAATTCCTAGAACATTAAAAAAAATGATTGAAATAATATGAATTATTTTATTACCTTATTGTCCCATTTAAATATAATATGTTTCATGAAGATAACTTTAAAATTTGTCTAAATCATTGAATTCACCAGGTTTGAAGGAAACCTATTTGAAACATGATTATCCCATATAAAATGAATGGGTTCCATAACTATTTCTTTAAAACCTAATTAACTCTTGGAAAATAAACGTGTTCAAATAAAATATCTTTTAGAGAATACTAATCTATCCAGAGTAATAAAAACAATGGTTTAATTACCAAATAGCCCCATTATAAAATAATAAATTAAATTTTTTCACTATTTCTATGAATGTAAATATGATTAAATTCCCATTAAAAATATTCTTGAGTAAAATATCTTTTTCATTTTGAAAATTAAATTTTTAAATATAAAAAATTAGAAAAAACATTTGTTTAATTATTTTTAATAAACAATAATTTCTCATATATTAAGAAAAAAATTAATTAAAAACACATTGTATTCTTCCAAATAATGATTCAAATAAATGATTGTTATATGAGTGGGTAATTCCTTTCTTTCCTTTAAGAAGATACCTTTTTTATAGTAAAAAGGTTTGAAAAGATCCCTATTTGATATGGGAATAACTTATTTATTTGAAATAGTTTTAAAAATATTTAAACAAAGTGTAAAAATATAATTTATAAATAATTTTATAAAGATTAAAATTGTTTTCACTAAAATTTTTTAATATAGGGTTTTGAAAAAATAAAAATTTTGTTCAAAGAGTGATATAATGTTATATTTTGATAAAAACACATTCTCGATCATATTAATTACCAACAAGTGGAAAATTGGAACAATTTTTAAAAAATATTATGTACAACATGAGGATAGTATAATTCATTATAATTATAATTTTCAATATCAAAAAATTAATCATACATAATATCAACAAATAATGAGATTATATCAAAGTAATCTTACGACTTTGTCAATTTGAATCATAATCTCGATGAATGTGTTACATAAAATAAAACTATAACATTATTAAAATAAGGATATTAATTAAATTAACTATTAATTTGGAATTATATACAAATAATATATAGTTACTAGTGTATAACAGGACAAATCTTTCATAAAAGAAAAATTGAGTCAAAAAAACATATGGATATAATAAATCATAAAGAAAATCCATCATGAAATAGATAATCTAGAATTTATATTTAAATCACCATAAATATTTTTATAATAAAAATAAAATACATTAATTGTAATTTTATACTCAACCCAATATGAATATGTGGTTAATATTTAACATATGTCATTGAAATAAAAGTCAGACATGAAAAACTCTTTCTGTGAGTCTGATTCATCATGCTTGTTCATTATCTTCTTGAATAATATATTAATGTTAATTATTTACATTGTTGTGAATGTTTTTAAATTTTATTTTTGATTTATTTAATTAATTATCAATGAATATATATTACGTAATCAACTATATCTATGTTTAATGTCTTGTCCATATTCGGCTAATGTGTCAAAAATGGCATTGGTTGGTTAACTATGGAATATGTGGTCATTATTTAAACATATAATAAATAATAATAACGAAACTATAGTCATATTTATATATTAATTAATATTATGAAACTATTCAATATTTTTTAAAATATTGAATCACTGTAACGATCATGGAGATATTACGCTATATATGAAAATCATTAACTTTTCCAAGGTAAGTAATATTTCTAATTTCTATATTTATAATAATATTATAACTTCCATATTTTTTAATTTTATATAATTACACATAAAATTATTGTGATATAGTGGATGAAAAATAATTCACATCACATTGAAGAGGTGGTAGTCCGCACATCCATGAAGGATGTTTTGATGTTTTTTAGTGAGTAAAAAGTAATAAAGTAAAATATATATTATATTTTAAAAAGATAATTATGTTTTTAATATAATTAATATTTCATTTATATAGAAAATAATTATTTTCTTTGACCTTATTACATTTCATGTAATGCGTCTATGGAAAATGAATAACATCAATTAACAATGTGATAGTTTAGCGTACACACAAGTGATGCTATCATGTCACTTATGAAATGGAATTAAAAATATTTTATTTTATAAAATTGATCCATATCTATAATAATTATATAATTATCTTATATAACTTTTATATACATAATTATTTCCAATTGTGAGTGGTGGTAATTCAAAAATGATCGACATTATTTTAAGATGTGGTTGGATTCCATAATAAGGATTAATGATGTAATGGTCCATTTGATAGAAATATGTGTGTTGTTTGATCATAACATTAAGAAAATCTAACAATATTCGGTATCGGTAGGTTATTATGAAATAATTTGTATATTAAAATTTAAAATGTGGGGAGAATGAAATAAAATAAAAAAAATCATTCATGAACGTTACCTCTTATTTGGGTAATTCCATCTAGATTAAATCTAAGGTTGCCCATTCATCTCATTTAAACCACCTTGAGGCTTATAATATTGGAATATTTAATTTGAGATGTTATTATATTATTTTAACTAATATCCCAATGGAATTATATTCTTAAATATGTGAGGGGAGTTAGTACACTTTAATAGATATAGAGGAGGTGGATTCTTGTAAATACTAAAATTTAATCACTATTGGAAGGTAAAATTTACCTAATATTGATAGAAAAATAAAACTTATATTAGGGGATCCATGATATTGTATAGAAAAATTTCCACCACATAATGAAAAAAATTTTTAATTTTTTTTCCTTAACACATGATTTTTCATTCTTATCATTTTTATTTTTGATTATTTGTACATATTGTTTAACATTTGAAATTTATGCTATATGAATAAATTCAACTAAGAATTATTAAAATATTTAGTATGACTAATTATATATATCATATAGCTTTTATAATGTAAATATATCATGTTTAGTGTTATTTATTTTCTCATAATCGTATATAACACAGAAAAACCCCCATTAACCATAATTGTGCTAATAATTATTTTTTTATTTAGTGGTCATTATTATTGTAATGAAATAATATTTCTTCTATGGATGGAGAATATTTGATATTTTATTATACAAATAAACTAGAATAATATGTTATTTATTTTTATTTTTAATAATTTATTGTGTATCATTAATTATAAAATAATATTAATATCAATTTCTCCATTATTCACTTAATGTGGATCTAAAAAACTATCTTTACAATAATGTGATTATAATCTATTATGATCAAACATTTTTAATGTGATATATTTATCTAAAAATTATTTACCCAATAACACATCATATTTTTATTCTCCTTTTTTAGGTAGTATTAATTATATTATTTTTTATTAACTAAATAAAAATTGTGTTCTGATTTAGTAAGAATATTAAGTAATTGAATTATATTTCAAAATTAATGAAAATTTATTTTGGTATCAAAAAACAATTTATATAACAAAATAATAGGTATAACCAAAAAATATAATTTTTATATCTCTATGGTAATGATAAATCAAAATTAATAGAAAAAATTATTTTTTATCATTTTCATTGATTAATTTATTTTATAAGTAGCATTCTATGGAAATTTTACAAAAAAATTGTAAAATTAAATCTTTAGGCCATAATGGTCAAAATATTTCACGAAAATTTATGTTTTAAATTATTCTAGTTCATTTACCTTTCATCATAATGTTCAATAACATGGTCAACATAGTTTTACCTTCATCATTACGGTTAATTTTAAGTGTCTTCATTCATTATTTCGGTCAAATAATATCTCTTATTATAAATTAAAAATTATGATGATTCAAATATGGAATCGACTTTTCAAAATTCAATTCCCAAAGCGGAATAATCAATTTAATATTAATCATGCAAATGCAGAGAGAGAGATGTGTTTTAGGAATATTAAATTTTTATAAAAATATGATTATATATTAACATAATGACTAATAGTAAACAAATTGTTTGATAAAATTAATATATAATGATTTAAATTTTTTATATTTCATTGAAATCATTTCTCATTATGAATTATTTTATTAAATAAACATGGAGATCCATTATGCATTATAAAATATTTTTTAAGAAAACATGTATTTAAACCACAAAACAAATTTATAAATAAAAATACATAAATTTGATTAAAATAAATTATGTTGATAAAATATTTTTTAGGTAATTTTATGAATTATTTAAAACTAATTGGGACTTCAAAATTATTTAATTTATTGAAATGAAAATAATTTTTAATAAATCATAATTTTAACTATTCGAAAAATATACATATATATTCTGAATCATCAAATATTTCACTCAATGTAACTGTTGATATTTTAATTCAAAATATGATGTCATTTTTATCAATTTATTTTTCCAAATCTTTCCAGATTTTTTTTAGGAAATAAAATAAATATCATTTTTCAAGGAAACATATTTTAGAAAAATAAAATTACATTATTAAAAATTGATTGATTATTTTAAAAATATTTCTCAAAACATTATATTGAGTTAGAAATATATATATAAATATATATATATTCTATATAGTGTGGAATATTATTCATAACCTCTAATGTAATGGGTTGGTTATAATGATAATATATTTCAATGTTCATTAATGTTCACTATTGTGCGTTGAATACTCCATCGAACAAGAAAAAATCAATGTAGATAATAAAAAATGATAAATTGATTATTTCATGTAATGAAGCTTAAAACAAAGATTTCATTTTTTTATATCGATTATAATTTTATTTATTTAAATTATTATCTTGTGACATTCTCTCCCTTTAATAAATTATGTCCTCAAAATTTGAAATCTATATTAAAATAAAATGATGTATACTTAAAATTAATTGTAAACCCTAATCCTAATAAAGGTTCATAAATAATATTTCAAATAATAGATAATAAGAATTATAATGTCTATATTGAATAACACATATCAACTATTTATAAATTGTATAATATTGTATGGAATGGAGTAATAGTGTAAATAATTATAGATGGTTATTGGGGTTATTTTTCATGAGCATGTGGAGGATTAATTGAAATTTGAGGGTATAAAAACAATAAATATGTTATGAACAAAAATAATATTAATTCATTATAAATGTTGACAGTAATATAATACATTTGATTTAAGATCCTCTTTCTATAGTGGATGAATGATCAAAATATAAGGGCTATGATAACATGGATATATAAATATATGATGACCAGAATTTAATCGATTAATTTATTCCCACAACAATATAATATTTTTCCCCAGTGATGATTATATAGTTTGAAGTTTTCAGTCTTGACGAAAAAAATAGAATTTTAAAGGCCATATAACTATAAAAGGGTATAAAATATATTCTTTCTTTCTTTAAAAATTAACCAGAACTATAATTTTTAGAACATGGACTGTTAATTCCATAATTAAATTAATTTTTATATAGTAAAATTTAAATTTTTAAAATATTAACAAAATTTTAAACTATGTCATTCAAAAAATTGTTATCCTCAAAATTCAGTAATCATTACGTAACTATGTGTGATTTAAAATTCTTTTAATTATTTCATCATATATTTTACCATGATAAATCATTCATTTTTCATAAAAAAAATCCCATATGATCCTAAAATAAACAAAATTATTTGTTGTACAATCATCACACTATCTAGGAATACACATATTCCAGCAGTACGAACAACACCCAAATCTTCTATTAATAATGGGTTGAATCCCCTTTTCCATTCCTCATATGATGGGTTACCTCCTTGAATGATTTTAATTATTTTATTTAAATGTAAAAAATAATACCTCCAAAAATAGAACTTCATGCTGATATCAGGCATTATAATAACCTCAACCTAGTGATACATCTCCAAAAATGTGATTAATCATTTTACGATCTCATTTCATAAAACAACCATGGGGGGTTTATGAATTTAAATTTATGATCATCCTTTGACTTACATACCTATGATAGTATGAGTGAATCTTACCATAACCTCCATTGAAAACAATTTAATATCAAATGATACCAAAACACAGCTCTTATACCAAATATAACAGTCTAGATACCACAACCCTAGATCCATTACTTTGTTAATGATATTTTTATTTCTTATTTGATACATAAAAATATAAAACATTTCATGAAAATGATGACATATAACTCTAAAAATAAATATTTTATTGCATACATAATAATTGAATATCTTGGTGTACTGATTTATATAATTATTAACCAAATCATGTAAATTTTGACTAATAAATATATGGTTCATAAAGATGAAAATCATCACCCTTTACACATATTTTTTTATTTCACATTTGGGTATCAACATCATCCACATGAATGAAATTATAGAAATAATTTGTTCATCCAAATTATTATAACCATAGGAAAATATGATCATAAAATGGGTGAGATCGAATTCCCAGATTTTTTTAACATATGAATTGACAATTCTATATCTTCAATGAGAATAAGAATAACATTAGGGTATAATGAAATAATCTGAGTGATTTAGTGAATCAGATATGAACTCATACCCATAAATACCTTGATCATAAAATATGAAAACACAGAAAATGAAGGATTAATGAGAATTAATAATCCTAGTCAATGAGATATCAGTCTTGATAATAAGTAATTTTAGAAACACATAACAAGAAATTAAAAACAATTTGGTATCATAGATAATCATATTCATTGGACACATTCAAAATACTTTTCATTATAATTGACATATGTCCAGATTCTTTTATAATAATTACCAATTAAATTTGATCATAATCTACTAACACCCAATATTCAAGATACAGTAGGCTCACCCAGTTTTATGTGGTCCAACACATTTTATAGGACGTAATAGACACCCCTAGTGTTATATTGACCTTCCCATCATAATATATTTAACATGTTATACTTTTTATATTAGGGAACGGAATTGTATAAGTTGTCAAAGAACCACAACATGAATAAATTAAAAATATCTCTTGTAATAAAACATAAAAAACATTACTAATTTATAATTAGATAAACACATGGGAATGTAATTTCATTAAATGAAATTAATTGTAAACATGATGATCCCATTGAAAATAAATACGAATAATAATAATAATTCAGAAACATGCATAACCCAAGGAAAATAAATGGGTTTCGTGACAATATCGATAATAATTTTCTAACCCGTGGAAAGATAATAGGTTCCATAACAAACTTTTTTAGAAAATATTTATTATTATAGAGAATAAATGAATATGGTTTTGTTAAAAAATTATACCAATTATAGAATAAAGAAAAACATGGTTTTTGAATTTAATAAAATAATATACAATTTAATGTTCATTAAAACCCTTCATCATGAAAATACCCTTTCCCTTTTGAAAATCACTTATTAACTATTAAAACATTTCAAAAATAATTTTATATGATAATATGTTTTTAAAGCCCTGAATTTTGAGAATAATGATAAAATTGATAAAAAAATTAAATTAAAAATATATAAAGGATGCTTCAATGAAATGATGGTAATGTTGGTGGGTTATTTCATACATCTCATTAAGAAACTCCCCTTTCCACATGTAAAATTATAAGAATATTCCATATTGGAAAAGTGACCTGAATATTACTTAGATTTGTGTAATAAAAAGACCAAATTTGTAAATATTAATATAATAATTTTCATTAAATTGTTAAAAATATTTTTGATGGAAATCGTAGAATACATCATTTTTTAAGAAAAGATATTTCTTACCAAAGAGATAAATGATGTCACAATTTCTTATGAAAAAACATTCTTAAAAATGTCAAGTACCAATCAGTTGGAAATGGTATATTTAAATGAATATATTCTGGATTAAAATATAATAATATATTTAATTATAATTATATGATTTTAACATTAGAGACTTAATCATACACTATTCAGATAATCATTGAGATTATAGCATAACATTGTTACAACAATCTAAAATTTATATCATAATAACCATGAAGAAAAAAAATATAAAAACAAATAATATCCTTAAAATAAGTAGATTGACTATATATCATATAAATATGGTTGGATATCCACATCATTGAATATGATAGGTCTGTAATCTAGATGATGATTTGATGAAGGAAAATTGATACAAAAAACCATTACCAAATTAGTAATTTTGAAAATATAAACCCCATTAAATTGATATTATAAATTGGATAAATAAATCATAATAAATATATTAATATGAATAATAAAATAAATTAACAGTCACTATATACATAAAAATTAACAATAAGTGGTGAATATAGAATATATATCACAGAAATGAAAATTAGATGAGTAAAACCTTACATTCAGAACGATTTGTAACACTTTTTCTTTTTCATTTCGATTAATAAACATATGATAATTATGAATGTATTTAGCACCGTTTTAATTTTTTTAATTAATTTTATTTCATTTGAAATCATATTATATTCAATTACATATTTAAGTAGTTTTATGGGATATGTTTTTCATATAGTCAACTTATGAATCTATATTTAATATGATCAGTGGACTATAATGAAATAGGCTGGAAATTTAACATTTATAGAAAAAAATAATTATAGAATGATCATGTTTATTTATAAATTATAATTTTTAAAATCATAATAAATTATTTTTATGAAAAATGAACAAACATTACGAACATGGAGATAGTATGTTGTCTATATGCATGAGTAATATGTCCATTATTCAATAATAATTGTGTAAATAAATTTACTAATATTTTAGGTTAAAAAAATTCATAATATCATTAAAACAATATTATTTAGTTATGAATTCTTATATATAATTTTGTATAATTTTTATAAAAATTAAACACATCACATTGAGGTGGTGGTAGTCAAAATATCGATGAACGTCATTGAAATATTTTTTCGAGTGAGAGAAATAATAAAAATAAAGATACACTAAATACTTATATAATGATAAATATTACAATAATACCATTAATATTTTATTTATAACATATATAATTATTAACCTTACACTAATAACCATATATCTAATGCATTGGTGAAAAGAATATTTCATTATTTTGTGAGGGGGTAGTGCACCGCACAAACGAGTGACAATTTTGTATACCATAATGATTGAAAAATAAAATGTTATATATGATATTAATACTCAATAAGTATAAATATATTATAAATATCATATATATTCATTATATTCACCATCATTCCAAACTATTAGTGCTTGTATTCGAAAAAAATAACAAAATCTTATGAGTGAGTGGTATATTCTACAAATGAATAATGATTTTATATCCAATTTTATATATGATTGTGTAGTTTAATGTTAAATATTTAACATAAAAATATCATAATATATTGAGGATATTGAGTTTATTAAAATATAACATAATAATAATATTTTGATGGGGTTGAGAAAATAATAAAATGAAAAATTTGTGTTGATTAATGTTACCTCTTTTCAGGTAACTTATTTTTGTATGAGAAAAATTTATTCCTTGGATTTATTTATTCCAAAAATAAGGATTATATAATAAGATCATGTAATGAGTTAAGTGATTTTAGAAGGATTTTGACATAATAAATGGCATGATAGGTGTGAATATGTGAGATGATTGTTTTCAGTTTTATTGTTCAGGAGGAGTTGTATTCGTATAAATAATTAGAAGTATTCACTATTATGAAGCCAAAATTAGATTATGTGTCCTAAATATTGATAATTAATGTTGTGAAGGGATTATATGGTAATTAAAACCCTCGAAAAAAATATTATTCATACGTTTTAATCATTTTTTCCTTATCACCTATGTTTATTTTTTTCACTATTCTTTTTTAGGGTAATTATGATTTTAACCTAAGTAAATTATTCGTTAATAACAAATTAAATTTTGAATTAAAATTAATTTTATATAAAATTGTGATAAATATAATATCAAATTTTCCATTTATGAAACTCATGAATGTTGGAAATTAATTTTATCCTAAGTGCACGTTACGTGCATAAATACTGGTTTTGCCTTAAAACTGCCAATAGAGTATTTATCATTAAGTGGTAATTATATTAATTATAAATAAAGAATTAATTCATGAATGAAAAAATATTTTATATTTATAGTATTATAAACATTAAAATCAGTAATATATGACTTTTATAACAAGTATATCATTTAAAAAATATCATGTATTATAAAATAATATTATTTTCAGTTTTGAAATTATTCATTTATATTGGAATTAGAAAACAAAATTAAATAATTAAAATATATTATAATGAAACTAATTTAACATGGTATATTTATCTACAATATTAATCTAAGACTATAATTTATTCAATTTTTTCAATCATTATTTTAGTGTGAGTTATATTCATTTTTATTAACTAAATAATTATTACCTGGGATTTTATTAAGAATGTTTGTAATTAATTAATCTCTAAAAATAAAGTATAAATTATAATTATAAAAATAATTAATTTATATTTCATAAAATAATAATAAATAATACAATATAGTGTTCCTATCCCAATACATTATAGATATTAAAAGGAAAAAAGATTAATTTTTTAATTTTTTGTTCCATAATTTATTAATTTGGACTCCTTCATGAAATATTATTATAAAACTGAATAATAATATACCAATAAGTCATAATGATTCAAATATGTCCATAAAAGTGGTGTTTAATAAAATAATAGGTCAATATACCACTTATTTTTAATGATTAATCTATCGATAAACACATTTTTACCTCAATCATTGTGATTAATTACAACTGTTTTGATTAATCCTTATATTGAGAAAATATTTTTTACATATTATATATGAAAAATTATAATGATTCCAAATATGGATTCCATTTTTCCAAATTCAATTTATTGAAGTGGAAAACTATCTTTTAATTTTAATCTAGTAGACTGGTAAATAAAAGTAGTTTTTAAGGAGATTGTAATCTTAAAACAAATTATATTATCTCTATGTATAAATATAATAATTGAATGTATATATGTTAATATTTAGTGATAAAAAATAAGTAAATATCATTTTAAATAACTTCCTATTAGATATTATATTAAATACTAAAAATGTATAAATATTATACACTTTTAATCAATTTTTAGGAAGAACCTGTTTAAAAAAAACTTATACTAATACCCAATATAAAGTTTATTAAAAGTAAATAATTATATTAAATAGAAAAATTATTACATTAAAATAAATTCAATCATTATAGGTACTTCTAAATTATTAAATTTTTTTAATAATTATTTATTTTAAATCAAAAAGTAATTTTTCACTATTTAATGACAAATCCATTTTTTTAAAATCCTAAAATTTGACAAAATTTAAATTAAATATTGATATGAGAATTGATAAATTGAAGTTAATTAAATATATATAACATTAAATATTTTGTGATAATTAGTTATGATTTTTTTTTTCAGGAAATGAAATATATATTATGTGTTATAGAATAAATTTTTGAAGAATAAAATCACCTTCCTAAATACAAATTTATTATTTACTTAATATCTATCAAGAATTTAAATTTGGTAAGAAATTCATATATATATATATATATTATTATATACTTATATTTTATATAGAAATAAATACAATTCATTACAAATATTTTTTTGAGTAGGTTATAATGGTAATATATATCTTGGATCATTTATGTTTGGTGTTTAATGTTGTATATTATATCGGACAAAAAATAATGGGGTTTCTGGTAACATAAGATACAACATGTGTTTCATGTAAATGAATATAATCATAGTGTTACATTTCCGTTATGTTATCAAATATAATATTTTTCTTTCAAAATCATAATGTTTTATGTTATTCAATTAATTTTAACATAATAATATCACATTCACATTGATGGATCATAAAATAATTAAGAAAATTATTTTAATAGAAAAAATATGTTTCCTATTTTGTCATGAATCTTTTTAGTTCATTGACATGTATTCTTTAAAATATGTTTCATGAATGTTTTTAATATAATACTATGTTTATTTAATCTCACTTACCTGTAAATTTTATACATAAAAACATTTTAAACCAACTATTCTTATCATTTTTTGAATAAGGTAATTTGATTTTTAAAGTGAAAGTAATATTTTTTAAATTTATATGTAATGAAAATAATTTTATATTTCTATAATCGATTCATTATATAAATAATCCCTTAAAATTTTACTAGTTTACATTAAAAAAAATATCCATACTATTTTGTGAATATTTGAATTTAAAGATTTTATTTCAAAATGAAATAGGGTATTTTATTAAATGATATTTTAGCACTTTTATTTTGATGAAATTTATATTTATGATAACATTTGTTGATGTTATTTATGTTTTGTTGGGGATATTATCCAATAACACAGCCATTATGGTTTCTCTAGAATGTTTAATATTATAATTATTTGATATCATTAAAAAACATTTTTTGAAAGATTATGATGTGATTAATTATTGAAATGTAAATGAAATCCCTTTTAATTGCATTTGTTATAAGATATATTAATATTTTCTTGATACTTTGCGTTTCATTTTTATGGATGATGATTATGAGTATGAGTTACTGGAATTAAATGACCCTCTAATTCATTAGGTATATATGGATATATCATGAGTAATTAAGCACTAGAATAAGGAGTGATCTAGGTTAAAGAAGGTTCATAATCTAATATTATTTTATTTATTGTGAACATTTACTAAGGGTTTGATGGAATATTGAGTCAACAAATCAAATAAGATGGTCTTTATAATGATTATTGGAAACTCAAATGATTCTATATGCATATGTGTATGCCCTAAACATATTCCTTATAGTAATTTTATTACCTTATGGATCATAATCATTGATTCCATAATGATTCAAGTATTATGGACAACCATTATTTATGATATAGTTCAAGATAATGATCAATGATATGTTATAAATGGATTTAAAAATGATATGATCATGTTCTCAAAAATTTATTCTCTTGTAATTTTTATTTTATAATTTATTTCTCCCATATTTACTATTACTAAGCATTTGACCTCACCATTTCTTATTCTTTATTCAATAAGATTTAAAGAATAGTATTTAGTATTTTATGTATGATTAGAGTAGTATTCTAGAGGATTTGTTTGGTGATATTTAATATCATCTACAATATAAAATGAATGAAATTATATTTTCCAATGAAAAAATATTTTTATAACACATAGGTGTGTATTTTTAAAATATACTGACCATTTAAATATGAAAATGTAATATATAAGATGTATATGAATTTGTCTGTATACATAAAAAATATACATCTGTCACAATATTCCAATGTAGGGACTATATTATTTAATTTAAAAAAATCATATGTTAATATACATTTCACTCAATAATATAAAGAAACAAGGTGATAGTTTTTCATATCATTGTCATTTGGGAGAACTCTTGGGGATAACAATACCTAAACTGAATTTCATTTACAATATACATGCACATGTTGTTAAAAGATTTATTAGAATCATTTTATTATTATTTTACAATTTTTATATATTCTAGGAATGTATAATTAAGTTATTGAATTGATCAAATGAAATTATAATCTTTGTTATGGAAGAATATATAATAACTAATGGATGTATAGGGACTTAGTATGAATAAATGTTTTGAGATAATTTATCATTTTATATACCTACAAAATTATTATATATATTTGAATATGTGAATATGGGGATCAACATTGTTTATTTTCTCACTCTTTATCAATGATACAATTATATAAAAAAATAAGTCTTATATAGGACATCATTCAATATAATGTGATTTATTATGTTGATTCATATTAATTAGATTCAATTGATGGGATTTTCAACATAATATTAAAGAATAAATTATGTACAAGTGTTTATTTTATATGTCCATAACTATAGTGATAATAATTTTGATTAATTTTTTCTTCTAACATTGATATTTCTTCTTAACATAAATGATAGACCTTTATTCATTATATTCTATAATTGATTATGATACAAGTTTTGATTTATATTAAATAAATGATCATTTAATAATCATATTAGTTATTTCTTTATATTGAGTTTGATATTGGTTTTTTGTCTTATATATCCATTTAAAATTCATTTCAATTTGTTATTACTTTATATTATATAGACTAAAACATGGTTTTTTCTATGAATAGAATACAATTTTAAAACAAGAACATAATTACATGGATACATGTATTAATATATTACTCAATTTGAAATAAATTACTCAATCATTATAATCTATTTTTTCATGAACAACTGTCTTATTTGATAATTTTTTTGGGGTAATCGTTGGGTCTCTATAAATATTATCTTGTAATGGAAACTATAGTATTAATATGAAAGATATGGTTATTTCTAAAATACATGATCAAAATGAACTATATTATTTTTATAAAAATAGTTTAATATATCTTTAAAACATGATTTTATATGGATTGGAATTTTTAAAAAAATGTTCTCTTGGAAATTATTTTTTGTTATGTCAATTTGAAATTAATATTATAATGAAGAAAAAATGCACATTCCCGGTTGATTTTAGAATGGTGTTTTATATTTAAAATTAATTTAAATCTGGAATGAAGATATTTATAATATGGAATTTGATATAATTATTTTAAACATATTATACTTTTTAATTAAATTTACAATGCATTCTAATATGATAAATTTTAATAATATATTATTTATTTAAAAAAGTTTTATAAATTTAATCACTTTATTTGTGATTTTGATGTGGTGGATGGAAATTATAATAAATTTTAATTACAAAATCACGTTGATGAGATATAATTTAATTATACATCAACAATTAGAAACCCAACACAAATAATAATATTGTGGTTTACATCATCTTGTACTATGACCAAAATTATAAATATCAAGTATTGTATTATTGATATTTTATCAATAAAAAATTTTATTCAATATTATTAGTTTATTTATTTGGATTTACATGTTCTGTATAAAAATCATGGTTAATTATTTAGGTATGGTTTTTTAAATAAATTCAGATATTAGAATCTAATTATTTTTTATGGGTATAATTTACTATGATAAACATAATGTGTGGTAAATGATTTGAAATACTTTTTGTTTCATATTTTGGGTTATAAATAAAATATGTGAAAAAAATCCAATGATTTGGGGGTCATGAATGGTTGTATTATAATATATTATCATGATGTGTTAATAATGAATCAGGATTATAATGGTTTCCTTATTTTTATTAATCTATTCATATTTATAACTAATAAATAGTAATGTATCTTCTGGGACATCTATTAGAGGAGTAGTTATATTTTCAGTACATATAAATGGAATGTGATGAATGTTTTCGAATTTTTTATAGTATAGTAATATGAGTAACTTATTAAAATTAAGATTACAATATCAATTAATTTTATATTTCCATGTGAGGGTTTTTTCATCTGGGAAAAATAATATTATATGAAATTGCATATTGTAACTTCATATCTATAGATTAAACAATTTATGGTTTACAATTCCATTATTATGTGCCTGGGTACCTATAAAAATATAAAACATATCATATAATACTATAGGTTAGTGTATGTATCAAGATAAGGGTTACTAGTATCACATTTATCTTGATAATATCCTTCATGTTCTAAGAGTTCCACCTTGTAATGTGTAGTCTAGGATGTGGAATATATAATGAATATAGTGTTATTATTGGTGATTTAATTTATTCAAATTCTCAATCACCCTCTTATAATATCCCCCTCCTATAGAAATCACACTCAATCACTACATTTGAGCCTCTATGTGGACTGACCATCCCCCCCCCCACACAATTCATATATTCATTCACGTGGCATTTAGTGGATTTCTGGAAATATTATATGAAATATACATGGTATGTTAACCCAATCATCCACATATAAATTATATAGTAATTAAGATATCACCACATTATAATGTATATATTTTGATAAATATCTTAATACTTCTGTGTTGAATCTGTCATGGAATGTCATTTTTTCTTATTCCATGGTTCAATATTGCTCAAATGGATATTATATGACATCTCTATATTAATTTTTATAGAAATTGATGGAGTTAATTGACTAACTATTGGGTATTAGATTATTTGTTTTAATTATAGATGATTAACATGGATTACATTTTCGGATTATTTATTTTTAGGAAAATTTTATATATCAAAATAATATATTTATCTTAAAATTTTGTTATTAACGGTTTACTATGATTTCATTATCATGTTTTATTATACATAAAATTTACTTTTTTTTCTGAAATACTACTTATAATTTTGTGGGAGTTTCAAAAGGGTGCCTATTTCTATGATAGTTTAGTTTACTCTTAGAGTGAATCGAGGACCATGCATAGAAAAATCAATAAAAAGGTGAATAAGATTTATAATTAATATTTTTATTATTTTAATGTATCTTTCGTAATATTAAATTTGGAGTATATAAAAAATAAGATGAAAAATATTTTATATAATATTATGTATGGTTGATTAAGCCTAACTGATTTGATCAATACTTTATTTCCAATTTTCAAATCCTATAATATTTTCTAATCAGTGAAATATTTATTACTATTTATTTAAAATTACAATATTTTTTTCCATATTTGCTAATGATATATGATATATTCATAGAAAATAACTTTTAAATATTATTTAGATATTTAATGTGATTGGAAATGATCCTTATGGTATTTTACTAATATACTTATTTGAGGGATTGTAATAAATATTTTGGATCAATTGTATATAAACTAATTTATTATAACATCATATATCAAATATATCATATTTTTCAAAAATAGGGTTCTATGAGAAGATTTATTGTCCATAATTATAAAGAAGAATTAGAAAATAATAAAATTTGTGTAAATTAAATTGTGTTTATCCAGTTTATTTATTAATGATGTGGGGATTGGTATAATTTTAGTGGAATATGTGATTATGAATATTACAAAAATTGGTGTAAATATAAATTGAAATGTTATATTTTAGAACTACAACGTTTTGAATATTATTTATAGAGAGTCTTCCTCTCTATATAAAATTTTTTTAATAAAAAATATTTTATAATTGCTCTCTAGATAAAAAACATCAAAATAATTCTTTCATACCAATATTTTGACAACCTCTAGAACATCACAATGAAAATTAATGGGACCACTAGTTCCATAAAACATCAATAATGTCTCCAAATAAGAAAGAGGTAGTATAATAACAATAATTTTTAATAATTATATCATATGAAGACTATACCACTATATTATAATGCACAATTATAAAATAATAACCATGAATCATACATATTATTTTTTCTATAGATTAATATTATATTGAATATCGTATAACTAATTAAATGTAGAACTAATAATAGAATTAAATATTTGTCTTCCAATAGATTGAAATATACACATGATAAATTAAAAAAATACATTTCTCCACTATTAACACTGAGTAGAACCACATATAAATTCTCTATATCTTTAGAAAATATATATATTGATCTCGGACTCTATACAATTATCTCCTTCCCAAACATCAATAAATATGAAAATAATAATTTTTAGTCCACTACCAATGGTGGACCTATAATATGATGACCATCACATGTTCATGATATATTCTATTCATAGTGAGTACATAACCCACAAAGTTTTATGAATACAAAATCCAATAAAAACACAACTTTGGTGATCCATGTCCTACCTTGATATCAAAATTAGTGTTAATCCTCATTTTCACAACCTCATTCAACCATACCTACTTCATCCAATACCAGAGTGTCTATGAACATCATGATGACTCTGATAACCATCATAAATACCCATGATGACATTCTCTATGGTTTACATTTACAATGAACATGGTATTAAACTAACCATGTTCTATTATATGATTACTAGATCCATCTTCCATTCTAGAAACATAAAATGTGGTATTTTGTATCCCAGTTTGTAATTATCCCTGAAGCAAATCATTAGAAGTCCAATGGCTCAATCTAGGAATATCGAATAACCTATAATACACTTATAATCTAAAACATGTTTGGAACACTTTCCTCTGTAATTCATTACCATGACAACTAAATTCCCCACAATCATCACACATCTTTTACATGGAATCAACCAACAACTCTTCCTATAACTAAATTAATCCATGATATAAATGTAAAATAACCCCAATAGTAATTTCAACAATGTATTATTTTTATCCCGATATCACAATATGTGAATTTTAAATTATTGTATTTAATTTACTTGAAAACTTACATTGTATTTCCAAGAACTCCTTTTGTAAATAAACAATGCAGTTTGATATATATAACTATTAGGGGGTGGTAAATAAAGGTAATAATTGTCTTCAAAAAAGTAATTTTTTATACATTAAGAATAACAAATTACTAAAATTATCTAGACATGGTAAATAAAAGTAAAAAGATAATATTCACCATAAAATATTTTAATCTTATTAAACCACATTTTACATACTATTATCAACTGTGTCTCTTGGATTTTTGAAATTCAACTCACAGAAGTGGTAAAATTTAGTTTTATGTAAATTTGCAAATGCTTCTTGGCGGTGGGTAAAAGACGGTAAAAAGATTAATAATATTTTTATATATCTTAGATTATTATAAACTGACTCCAATGAATTACATTGATATTATATAGGTAATATGTATTTATTTTCACCTAAAATAAATTTAAATAATATAAATAATTATTTAAATTAAAATTCAGTTTTAAACTATAACTCCCTGTTTTTCAATATTCATCACGAATTGAATGTTTTTAGAAAAATAACAACAGTTCACCCTAGGATAATTTTGATATTATGAATTAAAAAATTTATTATATTTTACCAAATTCAAAACATTGAAGTTTCATTTATTAATTTAATATTAATTCTCATTTTTAGAACCAGAAGGCATATTTTTAAGAAATAATTACTATCAAAATATTGACGCTTGTTTATGTCCAATTTCAAAGTGAAATTACTTATAATGACCACCATTGTATTAAATGGTAAAAATATAATCTATTTAAACATACAAACCATTAAAATGAATAATTTAACACTATAAATATTTTTGATTAAAAAATCTGTTTTAAGATGAAATATAGTATTTTTTTACTATTCACCCAAATATGAAAGTTATCAGAAAAAAACAAAAAGATTATTGAAACTAAATTTTTATGTCCCTATTATAAAAAAAGAAGTTTATTTTTTCAAATTGAATATAGAGATGTTTCAAATATTGGATTTAAAAATGGTTCACCATTAAAAGGCAATAAAAGTGCATTTTTAGAAAATACATCATTTATCTAAAAAAATTAATTTGTTTTTACATTATGTATAAGAAACTCATAATATGGATTCTAAAATTTTAAAGATTATATAAATTTCAAAATTCAGTTAATACTATTCGTAACCACTTTTGAACTGCTAGTTTGGTAAGTCTTGGTAAGCTTGAACTCGGTGTTGTGTGTAGTGCATGTTATTGAATTACTTTGAAGAATTAACATACTATGAAATATTGGGGTGTTACATTGTTCCCTCCTTTAGTAAATTGTGTCCCTAAAAATTGAAATTTATCTTCAAAAATAAATGTTTGAAAATAGAAAATACCATTGTGGGAAAACCCACATAAGAAAATGCGTTAATAAAATTTAGTCTTAATAAGAGAAAAAGGCGAATGAAATGTCACCACCAAATTATTACCTTGATTAAGAGAACATTGGAAGAATTTAGAGACACATAATTGGAGGGAAACATAAATATTTATATGGATTGATTAAGGTCATCAATCACAAACAATTATAGAATTGAGGGCCCCAAAGCCATCAATCTATGATGATTCAAAATATCAGTGGTTCTACAAAACATAAGCTATTAGGATGACATATTTTTGAGTTTTAAGATATCTTATATAATGTTTCTAAATTAATTTCTTCATAGAATAAGAGAAGATAAAAATATATACCTGACATGTAATGTTCCATCCTTTGACTAATTTCTACGAAAAACTCATCTTTCACTCTAAGAGATAATAGAACTGAAAAAAATATTATGTTTATCATATTCATATAGGGTTCCAAAAAAATGAATTTATAATTCTCCTATCACACCCTTTAAAAAATAAACTACATTATACAATCCATGGACTTCATGTAGCCCAGTGGTAGGCGATAAATCTCAATCGCTCTATGGTTGGGGGTTCAAATCCCATAGTTTGGTCCAACGTGATGGGGTGTCACACAGTCTGTGTGTCATACTTTTTATAAAAAACCAAAAATAACCTTAACAATTGTATCCAATTTCAATATTAATCCATTCAAACCTTTAGAATTATCCAAAATACATATATCCAAACTCACGGTCTAAAATTTATAAGGAAGGTAAAAACAATGAAATTCTTGTTTCCCACATAATATCACGTGAACACCTTCATCATGTATTTCTTTAAAACACTGCAACATCTGGAATTACCATAAACCCATATTTATTGCATTCATGCTACCTTATTCATTATAGAATACTCGATATACTCATTTTATCCAAAAATGATGTATATTCCAACAATAATGGAACATAAAAATCATTAATAAATTTTAAGGAATTCAAGAATATCTAATATAATTTATCCAATTCAACCATATCTTATTCCAAAATCACTACCTCATTATCTAGGATATATTAAGTATTAACTTTCCTTGAACCATGTATTTTCCAAAAATTGTTGCTTACTATTAAGTCAACTTTCTTAGAACCATATAATTTCAAATCCCCAATAAATTAGTACAATAGTACAATCCTTATATACTCTATAATTCTTATAACATGTAGATCATTAATAAAATACTCAAATGACACAATAATTTAATAACAACGTAATAAATTTAACAATTCCTCTTCATCTTCAGTAGTATTATAACTTTATTATTATCCAGTATCATAATTTGGGGTATACTCTGATGATTTGGACATTTATTCTTGTAGTGTCCCAACTCCTTGCAGATGAAGCATTGTAAATTTGAAACTTTTATCTTACACTCGAAATCAAGTAATTGGTGTCATTTTTCTCCAAACTTATAAAAAACACACATTCCCTTCCTAAATTTACCAAGGTAATCTTTCGAAAGATATCACATATGGGAAAATCCTTATTTTCCCTCATCCCATTATCCATATTTCTCTCTTCCATCCTTTTCTTCTCTTACTTTCCATCAAAGTCATAGGATTCATAGAATTCTTTACATGTCTTATTAACACATGATATTATTTCTTCATATATTGAGATTACATGGGAGACTATTTTTCATCTAAATGATTGATTAATACCATGAAAGATATGATACTTCTTACTCTTTGGATCATATGTATTGTTGGAGTTCACATTGCTTCTATTGGGTACCATTTCTATACAATGGCATAAACTAGATTAGTTTATGAATCGAAATACATAATTCCAAAATTATAAAACACATAACATAAATTGAACAGTTTATGGATAAAATCCATAATCATAAATAAAATCTTTTTTGGATATATATATTCATAAACCCTTTATAATGGTTTGTGATGAAAATTAGAATTATCCTATGCATATCCCCCAGGAGCGTCCTAACCAAAAGTCCAGCATGGCACATTTTCGTGCACCAGTTTTTGTTTGATTCTATCTCAAAGAGGTGTTTTTGGGTTTTACCTATAGGTACATCTGTTCCAATATTTTCTATACCTACTTGTATCCAGACAAGGATGTAATGCTTGGAATACTCACCAAATCTCTACAATACCAAAATTCTAGGAATTCCTTCTATACTAATCCTCAAATTCAATCGTAGGGATATGTGCTCTAATTATAGTTTATCTAAATCTAGTTTCTAAGGTTTGTACTAAACTTATTTTGATACCAACTATAATGCCCCGACCCTAGTTACCCAAAGTCGGTGCATTATTACATAACATGGGAATGATCACAGGGAAATCATATCTCGAAAGACGGATCAGTTTAGTATTATTGGAAACAAGATTCATAAATAAATTCATCTTACCACTTGAAAAGAAATAAAACACAAATTTATTCAATTAGAAACATCCAAGACTCTTATATTATGCCTGCAAGACACTCATAACTAACTTCTTCATATCCTGGGAAAATGAAACATAAGAAATGGGAGATCTCAAATGCTTAGTAAGGGTATGCAACACAGAAAATTATAACATAAATATTAATCATGGTGAATAATTGAAACCACATACCTTTACTAATAATAAACATGAATACATTAATGGTAGGAATATGAACTGAGTAAATAATAAAACATTATCATGGGTATTCTACTAGTCGAATGACCACATTTACCATCAATATTATTTTCATAATGAGGGAATGTATAATTCGGATGTTCTGAAATATTTTTTCAAGGCCTCAGCCAAGACATATAAAAATGATTATGGCCTCAGCCGAAAAAATATATAAAATTAGGAAATTCCTTTTCTAATTTCAAGTCTAGTTATCTCATGATACCTACCGATGCATCGAGGGGATATAGCGGGCTCCACCCATAACATACTAATTCAATTCACTCCACATATGAAAAGGTTGAAATATAACATAATCATTCGTATTAAAAATTCCATACAAAAAGTCAATAATTTAAACATAAACCATTAATGGTATAAAAATAGCACATCCACATTCAAACATATCAAAAATTCTTAAATACATTATGGAAGTTTTGTATTATAATAAATCAACAACAAATAAACTTGAAATCCATCAATGGATGTTGACATAGATGAAATCCAAAATAAATATTTGAGAAATATCTCTGTCTATTTTGAAATCTTTTAAGAGTCACATAATTATAAATTAAATGTTTATTTTGAAAATATTCTTATAATATTGTAAGGGAATCTTGTAAGATGTTATAATGGTGTAAAATATCCACACCCGCTGTATAAGTTTAGAAACATTCTTAGCTTAATTTTTTCGAAAAGGTCATAATGTACCTTGTTTGGAAAATGACCGAAAAATTCATTTATAACCATATTATAAAAGTCAAAAAAGGGTATAAACGACTTTGACACATCTTTTATAAAATAGTAATAATTTCTTGAAATACATTTTTAAGAAACATGGATGTGGATGATAAAGAGGTCCCAGTAGATAATTACATATAAACAACCTCGGATAATGAAGAGATTATGAAATTAACCCTCACCTCGTTGTAATAAATCGAGACATATGAACAATAGTCAATAACCACCAAATTAATTATAGAATATCATAAATATAAAGATAATACAAATAATATATATCAAATGGCAGTACACAATACACCACATTCAATAAATAAGTGGTGAACATTGGAAATATCACGAAATTAAAATTGAGATAACAAACCCCTTACCAATTTGGTATCTTATGAAACATACACCCCCTAAAAGAAATACCATAAAATGAATATGTAAAAACACATAAATTAATTTTTATTACACAAATAATACATTTATGCAATGTACATACACTACACAAAAGGAAATAGTTTCAATATAGCATGAACATCACGGGAATAAAGAGTGAGATGAAAACCATATAACTTGTACATTTCCTTGGTATAGAGTAGATTAACCTCCTGTATAATTGTGAAATAATTATTATTAAATTTTACAAGAATCATATACATTAATATGATAACATATATGACATTTTAATATTGCATTGTTAATAATATCTTAGTATTATTGTCATTTCATGTGTAAACTGATCTATTTTCCCTTATATGATTTGATATGTATGTAATGTTTGTTAGGTATAAGATGTATCGTTTTCATATTCATAATTATATTAATCCTTCAAACATTATTTTTAATAATATAATAAAAATTATCCATTAATGGATACGATGTGGAATGAATCACATTGCGTTTGTGGAGACAGTAATCTGTACGTACGCACGAGCGACAATATCATTCTTTTGATATTAAAATAATATATAATTGTATGGTACATCATATATATAGAATCATTATCATGTTATACTTATTATTTAAATAAATTAAACATCCTTATTATACCCATTAGAATAATAATGTATTTAGTAACAATTACACTACGACGTGGAGATGGCAATCCATGTGTGCACACATATGGTGAAATGTCATTCAAAGGATGGATAGAATAATGAAGATGTTTGTACCATATTCATAATAACATAAAAGTATATAAAAAATACATTTTTTATTATTTTACAATGGAAACCATAATAAAATAATAAGTGGAAAAATGAAGGAACTTGAAAGAGGTGATGAAATATTTATATCTTCTTCGGGTTCTTTGTTTTATTTTTTCAAAAGGGCTCCATAATATTTCTTTATGACTAAAAAAGGCCTCTAAGAAGAAGGCAAGATAGTTGAGAGGGTATTTTTTTTGGGTTTAGCTAGGCAAATGGCTTTGAATGTGAGAATTAGATGTATGGGAGAGTGCCCTATTATAAGAGGGTTGAGGGACACCCTAGGAAAAGTTAGAAATATTATTTTATTATTAAATTATTTTCGGTTTCTAATGTCTAAAAAATTAATTATTTAAATAATAAGTTGGGTATGGGTCTAAAACCACTTAACCAATAGGTTTTAGACAGGTTTGGGTTACTATATTAACTTTATCTTTTTTATTAAACTCTTAGTTAAATAGTTTGACATTTACCATGTCTTTTTGTATTTTTATATTATATGGTTCATAAACATACTATATACCTCTAAGAGAACCCCATGTTTTTCATTAATGATACACCTATCAGTATGTATGTCTTTTGGTTGAACCATAAATTTTTTGGAATAGAGTATCAATTAATAATATAATATTTTAAAAAACTATTTTATTTCAATTTTGACACAATTTTGTTTTTTGTTTTTTCTAAATTCATAATAGCATTGTTTCTTAAAAAATTATTCTACCCAAATAAAATATGTTATATTAACCTATAAAATTAGTTTAATTCATAAAAAGTCTCTAATTACCTTTATTTTTATATTTATAATGTAAATTATTTTAATCATCCATTAATTAAGTAGTTGTTGCATCATCATTGTGTCTTAAATAAATTAAATTATTTAATGTATAAAAAATATAAATAAAATACCATTATGTATGAAATCTGTTTATCTTTCTATGTAATATTTATAGTTGAATTTATATTATGTTTATCCTGATATTATAAATGTGTTAGTTATTAAACATTCATTTTACCTCTTTTAACTCTTCTTTGAATTAAATAATAACAAATGTCATATTCTGATCCAAGTGGACCAAAGATTATCATATTTTATTCCTAAGGTTGTTTTTTGTCTAATTATACATATCAAATAGAATTATGACATGTTTTAGGGTAATGATAATATCATTTTTACCCTTAATTACCCAATTTACTTTTTACTGTGGTAAATAAAAGTAAAAAGTCACTATTCACCAACAATTATTTTCATCTTATTGAACCACATTTTATTTACTGACATTAACTGTGTCTCTCATATTTTGAAATTCAACTCACAGAAGCTGTAAAATTTATTTTTATGTAAATTTGAAAATGTTCTTAGGAGGTGAGTAAAAGATGGTAAAAAGTTCAATAAAATTTTTATATATCTACAATTATTATAAACTCACTCTATTTAATTACTTTGAACATATATATAAATTCTGTTTCTATTATAACCTAAAATAAATTTAACTAAAATAAATAATTATTTAAATTAAAATTTGGTTTTAAACTAAAACTTAGGGTTTTTCACTATTCATCGGGAATTGAATGTTTTCATAAAAATACGGAAAATTCACCCAAGGCTAATTTTTATATTCTGAATTCAAAAATTTACTCTATTTTACCAAATTCAAAACATATAAGTTTTATTTATTAATATTAAATTAGTTCCCATTGTAAGAACCAAAAGGCGTATTTTTATGAAATAATAACTATCAGAAGATTAAAACTTTTTTTTGTCAAATTTCAAAGTGAAATTTCTTACAATTACAATCATTGGATTAAATTGTAGTAGTATAATCTATTTATACTTCCAAACCATTAAAATTAATAATTTAAAACTCTAATATATTATGATTGAAAAAAAATTCAGTTAAAACATATTATTTTTCACAATTCACCAAAATATAAAAGTTATAAGAAAAACAAAAAAAAATTAATGAAACTAAATTCATATGTCCCTATTCAAAAGAAGAAGTTTATTTTGTCAAATTGAATATATAAAATTTTTAATTATTATATTTAATATCGGTTCACCATTTAAAGGCAGTAAAAGTGCATTTTTGAAAAATACTTCTTTTATCTAAAAAAATTTACTTGTTCTTACATTATGTCTAAGAAACTCATAATATAGATTATAAATTTATAAGGATTATATAATGTTCAAAATTCAGTTAATTCTATTTATAACTGCTTTTGAACATCTTGTTTGGTAAGTCGTGGTGCGCTTTATCTTGGTGTTGTATTAGTGAATGTTATTGAATTACATTGAAGAAATAACGTAAAATGAAATCTTGGGGTGTTACAGTTTTGATATAAAATGTTTTCACCCTCAAATGGTGGTAGAACTACCATTTCAAAAATATTCGAGTATTTATGCTTAAAATTTAATTCTTTCAAATTTTACGCCTCTAAATTTTATTTGATAAATGTTAAAACATTTAACAAATTTGTTTAATCATAATCGGCTAAGTTCTATTCATTCCCTCCAATAAAATGGATAGGAGTTAACTACCATTTAAAATAATAATATTATTTTATTCTTTATCAGTATTACTCTAAGATGTGTGCAACGTAAAATTTCAAAGTAACTCATTGTTGTGGTTGAGTATGCTATCGTACATACCATACCTTTTAATGTAAAATTTATATATAATTCATAAATATTATTAAATAAGAAAATTTTATATTATTTATTTACTTGGGATGTTACATTATTACCCCTTTTTGGAAATTACATCCTCTCAATTTTAATATTTGGCTTTGAAACATCATTGAAAGTCCCACATTGGGAAAATAGTCAATAATACAATAACTTTAGATGATTGAATGAGAAGTTGAAATGTCACCCGAGACAACCCATACATTTATTCCATAGAAACATGGATATGGAGGAGAAACTATGTAACATCCTAGGTAAATAAGGAATATGAAAATTTAAAATTTATTAATATTTTTAAATTAATTATTAATTTTTTTATAGGGGATTCTTTGTTTGATGGAATACCCGATAAACAACAACGAGATTCATTGAAATCTTATGTTGCACATAATGCTGAGTCATACTGAATAATAATAATAATAATATATTATTATAAATGGTCATTAAATCTTAGACATTGTATTAGTTGGAATATACAAAACTAACTACAATATTAATATACATGTTTTTTATTTTTTTTACATTTATCTAATAAATTTTAGAGGCTTATAAAAAGAGAGAATATGATTTTAAGAATAAAGACTCTAATATTCTTTAAAACGTCAATTTACCACATTTTGATGGATAACCCTATTTAAATCTATTTTTGGTCACTTATATATGTTCTATTTGGAAAAATAAAATTCTTCATTAGAATTGGAAAATCAAAATTTACTTTGGGAAAAGTTATGGTATTTTTCTGATAAAATTTGTTTTTTTATGAATAGTGAAAAATCCTGTATTTTAATTCAGAACAATCTTTTAATATAAATTATATATATTGTTATATTATATTTTTAAAGGGTTTTAAATTTTAAATAGATTATAACATTACCATTTAATCATATTTTGATCATTGGAATTAATTTTAATTTTAAATTGGACATAAACAAGTATTAATCATTTGATAGTTATTGTTTCTTAAAAACACGCTATTTGTTTTGACAAGGGGAATTAATTTTGAATTAATTAAATCAAAATATCTGTTTTGAATTTGGTAGAATATACATCATTTTTGAATTTGTAATATCCAATATATCTTAGGCTGAATTTTTTGATTTTTTTAAAACATTAATTTTGATGAATAGTGAAACCACTAAGAAGTAGTTAAAAAACCAACTTTTTCATTTAAATGAAATTTTACTACTTTTGTGAATTCTATTTTTAAAATCTACCAAACATTGTGTTATTAGTAAGTATATTTTGGTTCAATAAGATGAAAAAAATTGAATAATATCTTTAGACTTTTATTAACCATGGTTAAAGGTAAATACAGTAATTCGGGTTAAAAAATAATATTATAATAAAACTAAATTACCTTAACACATGTTCTAACCTTATTTAATATGTCATGTCCAACCATGGGCATCGTCTGGTCAATTTTAGGACCCCATGGAGCCTCATGGTAGTGATAATAAACATTTAATTAATTGATTTAAAGTAAAAACAAAAATGACACAAACAAATATCATTTAGTAAATTAATTTTTAAATGGGGTTATAAAAGATAACTATTCGTCTATAAATATATATTTGAAATCTAAAATCATTTCCAACATTTTCTAATTTTTTTATAATTTTTAGACATCAAACAAATAATATTATCTATGACACAATAATGTTGCAGTATTTACATCATTATTAAATGATATAAATAAATAAGATTATAAATATAAAAAGAAAATAAAAATCCCATACAATTATTATTGGATTATGTTATTTTGACCATTATTCATCTTCAATTCGACCATAATGAGTTTTGGACCATCAAAAACGGATAATAATTACATAATAAAATAATATTTTCACACTTTCTTAAAGAATCCCTCCTGCACTTATAAAATCCCTCACTTCTAACACATTCCTCACACCTCAACAGCCACATGAATCATCCAAAACCTTAATATATAAGCTCTCCAGATCCCCCTCTTCCTCATAGATAGATTACCTTAGGTTGAAGGCACTTCAAGAAGTCATTTTGGTTCCAACCAATGGGAGTTACCCAAATTAAAGGTAACAATTTCTCTTAAATTCTTTTCTTTTATTTTACATCTACAACCCCATAACTCTTTTCATGACATTAATTTATAACAAAACCAGTATCTTAAATATAATAGAATGTTTTATATGATTTTTTCGAACTATACTTACACATACCACCATCTAATGGAAAAGAACATATTGTTTTAGTGAATAGAAAACAAATGCATCACGAAATGATGATTGTTTGATTATCTCCTACCACATCTCATGGTGGTCATTAAGATGTCACTATATTTATATATGATATATATTATGTTTATGTTTTATATATGATTCCGTATTTTTCTTTTATATCATACCTTTATGGTTTCCATTATGGGTAAACGCGATAATTTCATTTGAGGAAGTGTAGACTACCTCCCCTTCAAACCAATATGACTTGTTAATACCATATGTAGGATGTATAAAAGATGTAGATAATGATATTATATATGATATTATACTAGAATTATAATATACATATGTATCATTATGTTTTCATTCCATTAAAATATGAAATAGAAATGAAAGTACCGTTCATGTGTACGTACGGCTTACCGTCTCGATGAACGGTGCATTACATTTCATACCTCCAAATGTTATATAATATTCTAAATAAATGTATATACTGGATATATATGACATATATGATATCTAAATAATTAATATCATTCTAGATATAATGAACTTTTGACCATGTGAAAAACATGTAATTATAAGAAGTCCATTTTTTACTCAAGTACCAAATATCGACAAAACAACCGTTATAAAACTAAATGATTAAATAATGATTATAACATGATAATAAGTGATATAAAAGGAATAATAAAATTTAATAAGGTTCTTAATCAATTATAATTAACTTAAGTTTATTATTTAGGTAGTAAAAGGAACAAATGATTCAAGTCAGACAAGAGGTAAGGGATTTCTTATCTCACTTTTAATTCCGTGAGATTTCCATTGTTCGCCACTAATTTATTCCATGTGGAGTATTGTGTACTGAAATTTGAAATCTATTATCATGATCCTATTTATATTCCATTTATTATGTCATTCATTTGATGGTTATTAATTTTGGTCATACAACTCGATTGATTTCAACGTGGTAAGTGATTTTTATCTCACTTTTTTATTCCCGTGAGATTCATGCTATATTTTCCACTATTTCCTTTTGTGTGGTGTATGTACTACCCAAAAAGGTATTAATTTTGTAATATAATTTAATTTATTGGTATTTAAATCGTTATTTTATGATCCTCCTCACATGGGTTGAATGTATCTTAAGTTAATAGGGAAACTTTTAACACAATTTCCATTCCATTGGTTAATCATCTAATTCTTAATTGTGTCATGATATGATTGTGTAGAATTACTATTTATTTATTTGTGTTTTAATTTTCACTAACCATTATGTAGATCTACTTAAATTACACATAATTAATCCATTGATAAATTCTCATGTCATCAATATGAACATGATAAGAGTAATTTTTAATCAATTTCCATTCATTGAGTTAAACATTCAATTCATTGGTTTTTTCTTAAAAAAACATGTGTGAATTTCTTATTATTGATTGTAACTGAACATCCAATCATATTTTGTGTATTTATATTTTTCACACATTATTAGGTAATGGATTTATCCTTATTCTAAGGACACAATTTTTATAAGGGATTTTTTCTCAATTTACATTCCATTAAGTCTTAATTGTTGTTATACACGAATTCACTCTTAAGTGGTGTATATACTTACTTTTGGAATATTATATCTTGAATCCCATTATTCTCAAGATATTATAATGTTCTGATTAAATTTTATTCCTTAATTATTTGTATTCATGTGTCTCTCATTTAGTTAATAACTCTTAAACTAAAATATTGTTTTAAAGATTTATTCTTTTAAATCATTCTCATTAATGTCCAGGTTTTCAAAATACATTTTACTATTTACTTATATAAACATTAATGTATTTTATATTTTAATTATTTTCAATTCTTCAAAGAGGTGTGAGACCCTTTGATTAAAAAATCACTTTATTAAATGTATTAATTGGTTTTAAAAATGGTTTGATAAAGCATTTATTATTTCAATATCATGAATTGATATATTGTTATTAGAATGTGGAAATGTTATATTTATTTTATAATTGTGTTATGTGTTATGATTAAATTATGGTTATTGGGAATTGTGTATTTATACAGGTTGTTCTATGATAATCCTAGGGCACGTGAGCCCTAGATAGCTCTTCAATGCATAAGGAAACGTGAAAGAGGTAAACGTTAATGTTTATCATATGAGATTTAGGGAATGTACTATGATGGATATTCCAAATGTGACTCCCTATGTAGTCATGATAGATACAATGTATGAATGTTATGAATTCATTAAGTTACCTTTTTGATTTATGATTTCTGCATGTTTTTCATAAATCTTATGATTTATTTAGGTATGTTTTGATTAAAAAGTATGGTTTAATTGATTAGTATTTATTGATGGAATAATGTTTATTTTAATTATTTTATAACCCTTACTGTGCTTTTTATTCCCATCCCATGTTTTGAAATGTTTCTCATAGGACATAATTATGTATAGGGTTAACAATGAGATCAAGGAATAGTCATGTTGTCTAAAACATGGAACTAGACATGTCTCTTTTTTTAAATGTTTTCTTATTTTATGAAAAATGGATACTCGGTGGTAGCATATACATGTAATTTTCATCATTGATATTTAATAGTTATGTCCTAATTATCTAAAATTAATAACAATAAAAGATCATCAATAGGAATTCTTGAAATATTTCATGATTTTGTAATGTTTAAGGTCGAGTACTTATAGTTGGTATCATAGGTCAAATTAGACAAATTGTGGGATTAGAAGTTTTCGTTAAATGCATGGTTAGTAGCTAGGTCTATTATTTTGGTCAAATACTTGTTTTATAACTTATTAATATCAATGAATGTCAGTTACAAATGGAAGTAGGAGGATACCAAACTACATTCATATCTTTTCCTAATGACATGCTCGCCATAATTATTGTAAAGTCATGATCAGATGATTGTAAAACTTTTTCTTTCCTACAAATCACTAGCAAGCTATTGTTTGAGATATCAAAGACCTACACTATACCTGGATATCATCTTTTTTCATGGGTTGTACATAATCAAATCATATTCTCAAAATATTCTTATATTTTTTAGACTGGTAAATATTATCAATGTATTTTCAAATATTTTACATTATCAAAATATTTTGAAGTATTTTATGATTTTGAAAAAGGTGCTGAAGAAAGATAACCTTACGCAACCTATTGATATTTTCTTTTACAATATAGTCTATCAGCACATACTTATAGTATGTTAAAAGGACAATTAATTGATTGTAGCAACTCAAATTCGGTTCAACTGTTTTATAGAAATCATGATTTAACAATTTTTTTAAAATTATATGTCATACAAGTTTATTTTTCAGAACTATTTTATTCTGAACACCCATATGACCAATGGTTTACAAGGCATATTTGGATTAAGAAAAAATGATTTTGAAAGAGCACTAAATCATTATTTCAATGCATGGACCTTCAACTTACGTGATCAAGATGATGATGAAACCAATTAGACACCATAAACAAGGTATAATGTTTGTTATTTTGGGGATAGTTTTATTTTATCATATGGTGGTGAAATAAAAAAATGACAACATATGTAAGACGTGATGAATTAAGATGTTGTGATCATAATGAATTGGGATGAAAATGAGAAGTATAAGGAAACCTTTATGGTTAAAATATGTTAGGGTTATTTTTGAGTTTTATAAAAAGGTTAACACGTAGGCCATGTGACAACCCATCATGTTAGACATAGCTATAGGAATCAAACCCAGAACCAATGTTCGATTTAGTTTTATCGCCTACCACTATACTATGTAATGTCCCTTGTTAGTATGACTTATTAATTTTAGTTAATTGATTTTATTGATAAAAAATAATTTGATTTGGGATCTTATGTTTATTCAAAAGAATATCTTTTGTATAATAAATTGATTTTGTGATTAATTGATATAAAATATTTTGAAAGACCTTCTCATTTTTGGTAACCCTTTATGTTGAAGAAAAATAACATATTATGGGATTACATTTGTGGAGTAATGGTTGAAATTTTATTTTGGATGAATATTTGTTATTACTGTGGGCATATAGCTATTTGGGTTATTTATGGAAATGGTTAACCTATAATAGAGAATATATGAATTGGTAAACTATGATTTAGTATGATACTTTAAGAGTAGTATCTGTTTTTGTGGTTAAATTCTAAAATTTACTCTGGAATACTATGTGACAAAATCCTTCTGAGTTTTGGGTTTCAATCTTAGTTTAGATTATTTAGAAGCATTTTAAGGACAATTGTGTATTGAAGGATCTTTCTTGAACTTTGGCTAGGTTTTGTTGAATTTTGGAGATTAATAGTATTATTTCGTTTTATAATGTATTATCCTTTTTGGGTATTATATGATCTCGTACTAACAATTTTGGTTTTAGTTTATTTCAAAAGACAATGGAAATATATTTTTCTCTTTTTGTGGATTACGTGATTCTTTAGAAGATGATTCTTGCGCTTTTGATTTGAGAAAGTTTTTTTGAATGCTCTTTGATTAGATAAATGATTTGTTCTTTTAAAGAAACTTATTAATGAATGAAACTCTACATAGAGGTAAGTATATTTCCTTACGTTCTTATTTTATTTTTTAAATGAATTCAAAAATAATTTTGAAAAGGAATGTAAAAAAAACAATTTTGGTTTACATTTCTTACAGGGTAATCAACAATTGTTTAACACATTATATGATTGTGATTTTCTGGTGGTTAACATTTTCTTAATCATGTTTTCTATAACTCTCCATAAAAACATGACATATTGTTTTCTCTCCTATATTCATGTTTTCCTACATGGAATACATGTATGGGTTATATCGGTTGACCTTTGTTCTTATCATTCTTTATTTTAATGTAATCGTTTTATCAACTCTTTTTTTGATTTGGGACATTCAATGATGTTTTCGAGCCCAATTTTAAAATTGCGAGGACACAATTACCAAAAGTGGTGAAGGATGTAACATCCCAAGTAAATAAAGAATATGAAATTTTCCTATTTATAAATATTTTTAAATTAATTCTTCATTTTACTTTAAATGGAATAATATTTTTGATAGAAAACATGATACAAAAAAACGGGTTTCTTTGAAATCTTATGTTGCACACAAAGCTGAGTAATACTAAAAAATAATAATATTATATTGTTTTAAATGGTCTTTAATGCCAAACCGTTGTATTGGTGGGAATGAACTGAAATAAACAAAATATGAATATACACATTTGAAAAATAGTTTTACATTTACCCAATAAATTTATGAGGTTTAAAATAAGAAAGAATCTGATTTTAAGCATAAATACTCTAATATTTTTGTAATGGTATATTTACCACCTTTTGATGGAGAATCCTCATTAAATATAGTTTTGGTCACATTTATATATTTTATTTGTCAAAATAAAATTCTTATATTGAATTGGGACATGAAAATTTACTTTGGGAAAATTTTTGGAATTTTTCTGATAAAATTCATTTTTTATGAATATTGAAAATGTTGTATTTTAATTCAAAACTGTCTTTTAATAAAACTTATATACATAGTTATATTATATTTTTAAATGGTTTTAAATTTTAATTAGATTTTATTTTTATCATTTAATCAAATTTTTGTCATTTTAATTAATTTCACTTTGAAATTGGGCATAAACAAGTATCAATCTTTGGATGGTTATTGTTTCTTAAAAAACACTATTTTTTCAAAACATGTAATACTTCTAAATTAATTAATGCAACTTATAGGTTTTTAATTCTATAAAATAGAAATAATTTTTTAATTTGTAATATAACATATATCTTATGCTGAATGTTTGGTATTTTTTTGAAAAACATCAATTTTTGATGAATAGTGAAACCACAATGTATGAGTTAAAAAACAAACTTTTTCAATTAAATGAAATTTTACAACTTCTGTGAATTGGATTTAAAAAATCTGAAAAACAATGTTGTTATTATTAAGTAAAATATGGTTCAATAAGTGGAAAATAATTTTGCTGAATAGTAATTTTTGACATTTGTTTACGGTGGTTAAAGGTAAATTGTGTAATTCATGGTAAAAAGAATATTATAATAATTAAAAATTAACTTAACACATGTTCTAACCTTATTTTATGAGTCATATCTAACCATGGGAATCATTAGGTCTATTTTTATATCTCATGGAGTCACTTGGGAGTGATAATGCCACTATAGATTAATTAATTTAAAGTAAAATAAAAAATAACACAAACAAATATATTTTAGTAAATTAATTATTACATGGGGTTATATAAGTTATAATTTATGATATTCATATTTATTATAAATATAAAATTTTTTCTACATCATGGTATTTGTTTTATAATTTTTAGACATGAAATAAATAAAATTATTTTTTACACAAAAATGATGTAGTATTTACCTCATTAATAATGGATTTAAATAAATAAGATAATAAATATTAAAATAACATCCAAAAAATATCCAATTGTTATTGGATTAATTTATTTCGACCATGTGGCATCTTTTATTTTACCTTAATGAGTTTTTGACCTTTATAATACGAAAATAAATATATAATAAAATATTATTTTCACAATTTCCTAAAGAACCCATCCTCTCCCCTTTTAAAAAGTTCTCACTTTTAACTCATTACTCACACCTCTCCAGCCCCTTGGCTTCTCAAATACATACCCAAATAATCTTTCATGATCCCTATATTCCTACTAGAATTCTTACCATAGGTATAAGGCACTTCAAGAAGTACTTTTGTTTCAAACAAAAAGGAGTTACCCAAATTAAAAGTAAGGTTTCTTTTAAATTCTTGTCATTTATTTTACTTGTCCAACCCCAATAATCTTTTCATTTTTTTCTTTTATAACCAAAATAGTTTCATAAATATACTATGGTGTTTTTTTGAGAAGTATTAGAACTACACTTACACACACCTCCATCTAATGGGTAAAGAACACATTGATTCTGTAGATGGAAAACTAACGCCTCACGAAACGAGGATTGTTCGATTACCTCCTACCGCCTCTCATGTTGGCCATTAACATAGAACTGTATATATATATATGATATATATTATTTTTATTTATTCATTATTATTCTTTATTTTTCTATTATATCATACCTTTATGGTTTCCATTCTGTGTAAACGTGATAATTTAATTTGAGGAAATGCGGACTACTGCCCCCTCATAGTGATATGACCCGTTAATGCCATATGTGGGACGTATAAAGGATAGAGTTAATGATATTATATATGATATAATACTGGAATTATATTATATCTATTTATCATTATGTTATTATTTCATTTAAATACAAAATAGAAACGAAAGTAGCATTCATGAGTTCGTACGGCTTACCATCTCCATGAACGGTGGATTTCATTTATTATATCCAAATGTTGTGTACTATTATAAATGCATGTATATACATTCTATATAGGATATATATAATAAATAAATCATGAATATCATTATGGATAAAGTGAAATTTTTTCCATGTGAACAACTTGTAATTATAAGATGTTTATTTTTTACTCAAGTACCAAATTTTGACAAAACAACTGTTATTAAATTAATTGATTACATAATGTTTATATCATTTTAATGAGAAATATAAAAGGAGTAATAAAATTTATTAAGGTTCATAATTGAGTAAAAAATAACTTATGTTTATTATTCAAGATGTTCAATTAACCAATGAGTCATGTCTGACACGAGGTAAGGGATTTCTTATCTCACTTTTAATTCTAGGAGATTTCCAATATTCACAAAAAATTTATTGCATGTGGTGAATTGTGTAATTCCATTTGATATGTATTATTATTATCCTCTTTATATTCATTTTATTCTATGATTCATTTGGGTTTTATAAAATTTCTTTCATTCTACTCGATTGATTACAACGTGGTAATGGATTTTCATTTCACTTGTTTTTCCCGTTAGAGTCATGATATATTTGACACTATTTACTTTTGTGTGGTGTATGTACTTCCCATGATGGTTTTAATAGTGTAATATACTTCAATTTATTGGTATTTAAATCTTCATTTTTTGATCCTTCATTTAGGGGTTGTATGTTTCGTATGTTACCAAATCGGTAAAAGAACATTTTAACCCAATTTCCATTCATTTGTTAATCTTAATATTCATAAATATGTCATGCTATGATTATGTGTGGAATCACTATTTAATTTTTTATTCTATAATTTCCACTTTCCTATGTGTGAATATACATATAATACACATAATTAATCCATTGATAAATTCTCAAGTCATCAACATGAACTTGATAAGAGTAATATTAACTCAATTTCAATTAATTGACTTAAATATTCAACTCATGGGTTTTTTCCTAAAAAGAACATGTGTAAGTATAAAATGATTTATTTACACTAAATATCCAATAATATTGTGTGTTGTTATATTTGTAACACATTATTATGTAATGGATTTATCATTTATCTAAGTATTCCATTTTTATAATGGATTTCGTCTCAATTTACATTCTATTAAGATGTCATTGTTATTATAAACCAATTCACTCTTATTTGGTGTATATACAATACATTGGAATATTATATCATGAATCCCTTTATTCTCATGATATTATAATGTTTTGATTAAATTTTATTCCTCAATTAATTGTATTCAATCATCTCTTATTTTGTTAAGAACCCATTAAATAAAATATTTTTTTTAATTTTTTCCTTTTAAATCATTCTCATTAATGTTCTTGTTTTCAAAATGGTTTTTAGTATTTATTAATATTATCATTAAAATTTTAAAATTGTAAGTCCATTAAAAGCATAAAAGTGGTATGGGACACTTTGATTCAAAAATATCTTTACTAAATGTTTGAAATGGTTTTGAAAATGGTTTGATATAGCATTGTTTATTTCAATATCTTGAATTTATATATTGTGATTGGAATGTGGAAATGTTTTCATTCCTTTATACTTGTATTAAGTTTTATTATTATGTTTTGTTTATTGGGAATTGTTTTCGTATATGATTGGTTTCATGATAAACCTATGGTAGGTGAGCCTGAGATTTCTCTATATTGCATTGGGTAACTTGATAGAGGTAAACGTTAATGTTTCTCCTAAGAGATTTAGGGAATATACTGTGATAGGTATTTCAAATGTGATTCCTATATAGCTATGATAGAAACAATGTAAGTATGTTATGAATGCCATAAGTTACCTTTATGATTTATGATTTATACATGTAATGAATAAATCATATGATTTCATGAGGTATGTTATGATTGAAAAGTATGGTTTCATTGATTTGTATTCATTTATGGACTAATGTTTCTTTTAATTATTTTATAACCCTTACTAATATTTTTATTATAATCCCATATTTTGAAATGTTTTTCATAGGACTTAAAGATAAATAAGGTCCAGGTTGATATCATGGAAATGTCTTGTTGTCTAAAACATATAACAATACATGTCTCTTTTTTTAGGAGTTATTTTATTTTATAAAAAATGGATACTGGGCAGTAGTGTCTACATGTAATATTCAATTTATTATGTAATATTTCTGGCCTAATTCTCTAAAACTATAAATCTAAAAAGATCCTCAATGTGAATTCTTGACATAATTCCATATTATGTAATGTTTAAGGTTGGGTACTTATAAACTATGTGTCATGTTCTGATAGAGAGTGATAGAAAGCCCGATCAGGAAAAAGTTAACCACCAATAAAACATAAACCGTGATAGGTTAAAGGATATTTTTTCCCCAATAGTAAAAGTAAATAGACAATGTATTTGTTTTATGTTATTTTCATAATGTTGAGGAATTTATTTATGATATTAACTAAGAACATATGGAAATATACTTACATTAAAATAATTGTTTCATTAATTAAGGAAATTTTTGCCACAAACTCATATTTTCTCCAAATTATGAGTATTCAAGTTGAATTTCTCCCATATTTCGTTCTAGAGTCTACATCTAGAGAATTACATAATCCAAAATACGGAACAATATATTTTTCCTAACATTAGATATTAAGTAAAACCAAAAAGTTTAGTACGAGAGAAGAATATCCCTAAAAGGATAATTTTTTATAAAAAGAAAGAATCTTCTTATTCTTCAATACTCAAAAAAACAAAACACAATGTTAAAAAAATACCACACAATAAAAAAATATCCTTAATATTATTAAAATTAATCCAAACTATGTTCGATTCCAAAAACATATATGGATTTAATCACAAAGTATTCCACAATAAATCATAATATTTATCTCCAAATAACATTGACTACTCTTAATTTATCAAACTAAAGTGCAATAATCCTTATAATATATTCTACATGATAGGTTAATCATTTCCCATAATAACCTAAATTGCTATATGTCCACAATAAAAACAGAAATTCCACCAAAATATAAATTAACAATTACTCAAAAAATATAATCCCATAGTATTATAATTTCCATAGGCTTATAGTGTTTCCAAAAGAGAAAACATCTTCAAAAAGTACCTTTATCTAATAATCTCCAATTAATTATCATATACTAAAGATATCAATTTGATATAACATAAGACCCGAAATCAACTAATTATTGATAAATAGAATCATATAACATAAAATAATAAGTCATATTAATTAGTGACATGATGTAGACCAGTGCTAGGCGATGCACCTTTGTCACCCTTTGATTGTGGGATCTATTTGTGCAGCCTTGCTGGACACAACTAGTTGTCACCCATCTTGCATGTTGTCCACTTTTATAAAACACAAAAAAAACCTAATATGTTTTAACCTCAAATTATGTATTATACCTATCATGTTCATCCCAACTCATTAAGACCTAAATATCTTAATGATTTCTTATATATATTTTCTTTTTTTTATTTCACCTCAATATGATAAAATAAATCAATTTCCAATATAAAGAACATCATACCATGATCATAGTGTCCACATGGTTTCATTGTACTCTTGTTCACATAGGTATAAGGTCTGTGTTTTTAAAAATTAATTTGTATATCCAAAAAATCATTTTCTTCCTTCAACCAAATACACCTTCTATAACATGCATCATATGGGTTTTTGTAGATAAATAGTTTTAGAAAATAATCATGTATGACATATAATTTGAAAAAAATTAATAAAACATGATTTATATAAAACAGTCAGACCAATTTTGAGTTGAAACTATAAATCAATGATCCTTTTAATTTACAATTAGTATGTTCTAAAAGACTATAATTTAAAAAGAAAATATAAATAGGTTGTGCATGGGTATCCTTCTACAACACATTTTTGAAAATCATAATATGCTTCAAAATCTTGTGATATGGTGGAATATTTCAAAATTTAATGGTAATATTTACATTTTATGAAAATTTCAGAATATTAAGAAAATGGTATTTAAGTAAATACATCCCATGATCAATGATGGTATCGATGTATAGTGTTGTTTTTTGATTTCTCAAACAACTTCTTGAATGTGAGTTGTATTGTAGAATAATTTTCACAATCATTTGAACATGAATTTGAAATAATTGTTTCAAGCATGTCATCAAGAAGATATAGGAATTTAATTTGAGATCCTCCTCCTTCCATTTTTAAGAGTGATTCCTTGATATGAAAATGTTATCAAATAAGATTTATCTTAATGAGTAGACATAGAGACTAACCATGTGTCTACCAAAAACTCTCAATTCCTAAAGTTGTCTAAACTGACCTATGATATCAACCATATGGATCCAGCCATAGATCATTACATAACCATGATTTAAATCATGAATTAACTTTGAGGATATTTTCAGGTTTATATTTATAGAGAATTACACCATAAATATTACATTCATCTCAAAAAATTACAATGTATACACTTTTACTCTATCCAATTTCATTCACAATAATAAAACTCCATAAATAAAAAAAGAATTATACTCTTCATATAAATCTTCATAAATTATTACATTCCATTATCCTTCGTTATACCCTGAGAAACACATTTCAACAACATAGGATGAGCATAAAAGTCACAATAAAGGTTATAAATTAAGGACAGAAAGTATTACCTGATCAATTAATACAAATCAATGAAACCATACTTTTCAATCTAAACATTCCGTGTGAAATCATAAGATTTATGAATAACTCAAAGAAATCCTAAATCATAAATATATCATTTGGAATACATAACATACATCCATTGTATCTTTCACAACTATGTTGGGGGTTATGTTTGCAATACGGATCACAATATATTCCCAAAATCTCTTAGGAGAAACATTAACATTTACCTCTGTCACAGTACCCAATGAATTGGAGAGCTATCTCGAGCTCACCTGCCATAGTTTTATCACAGAACCACATGTATTTGGAAAAAAATTCCCTTGAACAATAACATAAACATAACACATAAAATAAGAACAAGGAAAAGATAAAATTTTTACATTGCAATCAGAATATATAATTAAAAAAAATAACATAATCAGTTAGTTTAAAAAATTAAAAAAGAAAAGTTTTGAATCAAAGTATCCCATTCCACATTGAACGTTTTTAATGTATTTTACAATGTAAATCACTCATTTACATATAAATTAATCCTTAAAATCATTTCTAAAACCTAGACATGAAAGAGATGTATTTAGAAAATTAAATCATTAAAACATTTAAAATGATGTTTTGGTTAATAAATCATTTTCCACTAGAGAAACTATTGAATGAAAATAATAAATGAATAAAATAAATTAAATCTATAAATATAAATATAATATAAAAATTAATGTTATAAAATGTAAAAAAATTTGTATATACACATCATAGGATAATAAAGGTTCATGATATCAAGACATGCCTCAATAAAAGTGGATTGAGATGTAGTCACTTACAAGGATTGTGCTATATTGTTATGGATAAATCAATGAAATAATTAAGTGAGAAAAATATATAAAAACCCAATATAAGTGGATATAATGTGTTAAAAAATAAACGTTAATTAATAAAAATTAATTTAATGACATATTCAAGAAGTATGAGTTTATCCAAATGAGTTGAAATTGGGTTAAGAAGTTCCCTTACATAAATTTGGCAGGTTAACAAAGTCAGATAAAAATTCATAAAATGGGATCATGAGACGGAAAAGGGTATCTAATCACATGGACATAAATATTACAGAAATTAATATATAGAATAACATAACCCATCATTGAAAAAATTAAATTTAATAACATAAAAGAAGTCATTGACTGTAAAAGTAGGGTGAATGGTTCCCTTAAATAGATCATTTTGTAATTTAAATAGATTGATTATGTGTATTGAATATAATTACACGTAATTAATGGATATATACACGATTTTACAAAAATAGTTTCATTATAATATCATGACATAATGAAAAGGTATAAAACTAACCCATCTAATGGAAATTAGGATAAGAAGCTCCATCACATCAAGTCTGAATTGTCTTGTATGTTTCATGGTCGGCTTGAATAATAATCATATGTTAATTCCTACATGATGAAAAATCTTTTCAAGTTTATTATTCCTATTATATCACATAGATCCTTTATAAAACAATTATTCAACAATTACAGTTCATATTGGAATTTTTTTCAATATTTGAAACTTTAGTAAAAATAAACATGTTATAATGAAAAATTGTCCATGTGGTAAAAAGTCCATTATCTAAAAAATTATTTTAATGATTTATAGATAATATATACTATATATATCAAATATATACCTATTTATATATTTCTATATCATTTGGATATATGAAAATAAAATGCTCTATTCATGGAGATGGAATTTCGTACGTACGCATGAATGCTACTTTCCTTTCATTTACTCATTATAAACAAGGAAACCAAATGATACATATGTATATTATTATTCCAGTATAATATACTATTTTATATATATTACATTTTTTTTCATTAACACCATTCTTCATATGTTCCATGTATGGTATGATCTACTCATATCACATTGAGGGGGCGGTAGTTTACACTTCCTCAAATTAAATTATCGTATTTACCCATTATGAAAATCATAAATGTATGATAAAAATGAAAAATATAGATGCATATAGAAAATATAATTTTAATATATATCAAATATAAATTCATTTCCAACATAATGTCCATGATGAGAGGTGGTAAGAGATAATTTAACAATCATTGTTTCATGGGTCAGTAGTTTGTCATCCTTAGAAACAGTATGTTTGTATCCATTAGATGGAGGTGTGTGGAAGTGTTGTTAGAAACCATTAACAAAAACATCCTATTATATTTTTGATACTAGTTTTTTATTTAATGAAGGAATAATAACATAATAGGTAGTGATGAAGTATAATAAAAAGAAAGAACATGAACGAAGGTGTTACCGTTAAATCGGGTAACTTCTTTTGATTTGGGATTAAGGGATCCATTTAATTTCATTCTGCCTAGGGAAAGGATTCATGGATGAAGAGGGGGATCGTGAGAGATTATTTTGGCTGAGTTCTATGATCCAATGAGGCATGAGAGGTGTGAGTCTAGGATAGAGGTGGTGTCCTTTTATAAGAGATATGAGAGGCACTTTAAGAGTGTTTGAATATTTTATTATTAACTTAAGTTTGGATTTTCAAGGGTACAAAAACCGTTAAAATAGAAAAAGGTGAGTATTTTTCAAAATATGTTCAACCAATAGGTATTATAAAGTTTATGTCATGAAATTAACCTTTTATTTTAGCTTTTACCTATAGTTAACTAATTAAACTTTTATCATACATTCTTTGTATTCATACTATATGGTTCATATAGTTACTATAAACTTCTATGTGTCACCAAATGGATCATTAATTAAATTCTCAACATTAGATATGTCATTGTCATGACCCGACCCAATGGGGCTCGAGCCACGACTCCATGAGCCCGCCTCCAATAGGCCAGGGGATGGCAACCAGCGCCGAGTAGGCTATCACACACATGGGATGCATTAGCCTAAGGTAACTGTACACACGCACCCACAAACACCACCATACAACAGTGCAGAGATATAGAAACTGGAAAGTAAATGCATGCATACACTATCCCACAACCAGAGAGAAACAGCAAAAGTACAAGGGCAAAACAGGGCCCACCAAAATAAAACTACAAAGCACGTCCATCCTGCTCTGATGAAGGGGAATGCTGCCACAAACACCCGCCGGAAATCTCCCTCGACACAGCTCTGGTAAACACCCCGGTTAACTCGCTCACTAAGCTCCGCCAGCTCCGGGTCCTCCTGGGACTCCGTCAAAAGGCATGTGTTCAACACATGACACAAACATGTGCGGGAAAAGCCCGTGCAGGGGTGATTATAAACATACTCAGTAGGCACCCCAAAAACCCAAAACCCAAGGGATAAACTGAAAGACAACAGTCCCTCAACCTAGCCAGAGGAAACCCAGACGAGAGAGAAACTCCATCTCATGACCATCCTCGACTAAACACAACTAGTCATCTCAGCTCAGCTCAGGTGTATGCCCATACATACACCTTGAACAATACAGATATACATAGCTCATGCCACAAAGCCACAAGAGGTACCGACCTCATCACCAGCAATGGTCCACAACTAGGAGAGTACACCACACGAACACTGTCATACCATATGACACTCATTCGAGAGATACACTCCATCGGGTCCCAAAAAAACATCTTAGACACTCCCCCAAGAGACCACGCTCGTCGGATAACATCACTGAGGAAACATCACTGAAACAACATAACCACCACACTCCTCGGATAGGGGATCGCCGTTAGGGTCTGCTATGGGATATCAAGACCCACTCTGGTAAATGTAGCTCACAGATAGGGGATCACTCCCAGGGTCCACTAGGGGATACCATGACCCGATCTGACATACATAGTTCTCACAGATAGGGGATCACACCCAGGTTCCGCTGGGGGATACCACAACCCGATCTGGCGCTCGACAGAAGCTCCAAACTCAGATAGAGGATCATCGTCCATATAAAGATGTTCAAGACGATACTGGAACCCTATCTGGTATAACTCGCGATGTAGGGGATCGAACCGACGATGCCACAACCCTACCGAAACCACGCGCTGAGTAGGGGATCACATAAACAACGATATCGTAACCCTACTATAAATCACATGTTGATATGGGGATCGTATGCCCGACGATGCCACAACCCTACTGAGCACGGACCACCGCGTAGGGGATCATATTTCCGATGATGCCACAAACCCTACGAGGTTAACCTTCTAGATAGGGGATCGCCGCCCGTAAATAAGCGAACACAGCAATACCAAGAACCCAATCTAGGTAAAGATGCTAGAGGATCCACTCTGGGCCCACTGGAGGGATACCAAAACTCTAACAGTTTAAACATTTCATCGAGAGGATCACAAACCCATACGAAGGTTGTGATGCCACACGAACCCTCGTAGGAACGAACCAAGGGAGAACCCTCAACCACTGCTGGTCCAAACGTCGCTAACCCGAGCGACCCGCCACAACGCCACATTGCACACCTCCTAGGCCAAAACCGAGGCCACCATCGCGTTCCACGCTGAAAAACATGCAGGATAGGCTGTTTACTCGCCCGAAACGGAGCACCGTTGAAAAAGGCACTATTCACCGTAGCTAGCTCGTGCGGGGCCCACAAAACGATCCCGAAAATCATCGAGCGGACCATACCACGACGATCCCCTCAGGAAAACAAGCGGAATCGACTAATCGCTCGTCCAAAATGGACACCCGGTGAAAAAGGTATTATTCACAGAATGCAAGCTCGGGTGGGGCCCATGCCTAGATTTCGAAATTCATCGAACGGAACGCTCCATTGCGTTCCTCTCAGAAAAACACACAGGACCGACTATTCATCTGCCAAAATTGGACTCCTAGTGCAAAAACTGCGTTTCTCTGCAAACGCCAAAACCCAGCCTCGTGGGGCCCGCACCCTGTTCTCAGTCCCAACACCCGGAAACCATCTCAAAATGTCTGTCGTACCATCAGGGTCACAATGCCACTGACGGCACGTCAATCGGACACTTCGGGTAGAAGTTACAACGGTCCAAAGTCGTAAAATAATAAAACAATATTATTTTATAATACGTTTCTAGATCTCGGGCCATGATCCCGAACCTTTAAACCCTCGAACCCATACCGGAGGGTTTTCCCCGTCGTCAAGGTCACGTCACCGCAAACGGCACGCAAATCCGCCTCCCAGTTCGCAAGATACAGGGGTTTAAAGACCCCCCTATGAGAAAAGAGGTCGGACCGGCCTGGACCGGCCGCTGCCGCCGGCCCGCCCTGGCCGGCGGCCTCCGTCGCGTGCCGCCGGCACGCCTCCATGGCTCCTCTGTGCGCTGCCGTGCTGGGCGGCCGGCGGAACTTCCGCGGACAGCCGGGGGCACCCCGGTGGTCCGTTTTGCGATCCAGAGGCGTCTACACAACCCTCGGGACCCGATCTATACTACAACGGCTTCAATTTAAAAAAAACGCAGCAAAAACGGGATTGGGGGTTAAAACTCAAAATCGCCTACCTCGCGGGTGAAATGCCGACGTCCTGCCTCAGATATGCGCTCCACAGCTTCCGTTGCGCCCTCCTGAACATCCGCCGTCGAATTCCGAGATCGTGGGCACTTCGTTTGCTCGATTCAGCGAAGTGGCGGCGAAAAACGGAGAAAACGCCGAGAGGAACGATAAAGGGGGGGCTGATATTTATATCAGCGGCCCGCCGGCGCCAAACCCGCCTCGGACCCGACGCCCGATGCGAACAAAAGTAAGGTCACCCCTAAGGTAAACGCGTCGTTTTGAACGCAACGACGGACTCAGATTTTTCATCCGACACTCCGTTCAGAAGTTACTTGAGCCGACTCTCGCACACTAGCTTTGCTACTTATTTACGGAAACGCCCCTGGTGGCGTTTCTCACCGCAGGCCCGTGCCCGCAAAGTTTACACCCTGCCTAGGGTAAACGGCACGTTTCGGACGCAACCAGGCCCTCAGATTCCCGTTCTGAGCTACCGTTTATGATATATGACGCCCCCGCCACGTGCATAGTATAATAAAACTTAATATTTTTATAAAATTAACTCTGGGCACACTGGTCCTCGGAATCGCACGTCGTCTTCGCACCTAGCTCTGGAATTATTCGTAGAAATATTCCAAAGTCTGACAGGGCTAAAAACCCGAGTCGCTACAGTCATTTTTTCAAATCATATATTTTTTGGAATATTTTATCATTTAATTAAATTTTAATGGTTTCAAAAACACATTTTGTCAAATTCTATACTATCCATATCATGCTTTTATAAAAATTCAAACAAACATGATTATTTTCAAAATACATTATTAATTAAAATATAATAAGTAATATTCATCTATAAAATTATTTTATGCTATAAAAACATTCAAAATAAACTTATTTTAATATTTATAATTTCATTTATTTGAAACATTCATTAATATGGTAATAATTACAACATCATTGTGTCATAAATAATTTAATTTATTTGATGTGAAAATAATATAAATAAAATACTGTGATGTAAGAAGTCATTTTATATTTCTAATGACTATTTTTAGTAATACATACCAATTATATAACCCCAAATTAAAATTGTTTTAGCTGGATAATAAATGTTTTTGATATTTTGTTTTTTACTTTAAATAAAAAGTAATTAATCTAATTATAGTACACAATTGTCATCAAATGGAAAAACGTTCTACTAAAGGATTATATTGGTCGTCCAAGACTCATAAAATAATGTTAGGATAAGTGTTATGGTAATTTTTTATATTATAGTATTTTTTACCATGAATTTCTTTATTTACCTTTAACTGTGTTAAATAAAAATCAAAACATACTACTCACCAAAACCTTTTTGCATCCTATTGAAAGAAAATTTACTTAATGATACCAACCATTTATGTCATATTTTTGATAATCACTTCCAAGAAGTAGTTAAATTTCATTTAACTAAAAAATTTGAATTTTTAACTACTAAGATGTGTTTTTTATTATTTATTAAAAAATTGAACATTTTTAAAAATATAAAAAAAAAATTAACCCAAATCTAATTTTGATATTTGGAATTAAAGAATAGTGTATATTTTACCTAATTTAAAACATGGACGTTTCATTAATTTATTTTCATTGTCATAACTAGAAAGTGTGTTTTTAAGAATTAAAAACTACCAAAAGATAAAAATATGGTTATGTCAAATTTATAAGTGAAATTAATTCCACTAAGAAGTATTGGACTAAACGGTAAATATAGAATCCAATTACACTTTAAAACAATTTAAAAATATAATATAACTATATCAATAAATCCTATGAAATAATATTTTTTACTTAAAATGCGGTATTTTTCACGATACATTAAAAAATGAACTTTATCATAAAAATACCAAATGTTTACCCAAATTAAATTTTTAAATTCCAATTCTAAAGCATAAGTTTATTTTTTTAAATAACAAATAAAAATGTGGAAAAATATGATTTAAAATGGGTTCTCTATCAAATGGTATTAACACTACATTCTTAAAAATATAAGAGTATTTATCCCTAAAATTGGATTCATTCTCATTTTAAGCCTCTAAATATTATTGGATAAATTGAAAAACATTTAACAAACATGTTTAATCATAGTATCGTTAGTTCTATTCATTCCTTCCAAAAAATTACATGGTGTTAACTACCATTTAAAATAATAATATTATTATTTTATTTCTCAGTATATCTCTATTTTGTGTCCAACATAAGATTTAAAAGACATTCGTTGTTGCGTTTGAGTAAAATATCGGACATAGAATAACCATTAAAGTCAAATTAATATTCAATTATCATGTAATAATAATATGAAAATTTCTATTTATTTATTTACCTTCATTGTTACATCCTTCCACCCTTTGGGAAATTGTGCCCTCATAATTTTAATATTGGGCATGGAAAATTAATTGAATGTCCCACTTCAGAAAAAGAGTCAATAAAACTATCAATTTAAAATAATTTATGAAAGATATGTACAAAGGTCACCCAAGACATCCAATACAAGGATTCCATTAAAACTTGGATATGTAGGAGAAACTAAGTTTCATGTTATGATGGATAGAGATAGATAACATGATTAGGAGAATATTAACAACCAAAACCCACTGACTTATGATAGGTTAAACGGTCTTTAATTCCCCAGTATGAAACGTAAACAGACAAAAATTATGTATTAAGTTATTTTTCATTATGTTTAGGATTTTATTTACGATATTGACAACAAAAATAAAGAAAATATATTTACATGAAATGTAGTGTTTCGTTCATTAATCAAATTTATACCAAAAACTTATATTTTCTCCAAATGATTATTATTCAAGATTACTTAGTCACATCTGAACCACTAGAATCAACTTATAGAGAATCAAACAATCCAAAATGTTTACTATATATTTCCCATGTCTTTATAAAATAACCAAAAACAAAATGGTTTGTACAAGAGAATATAATCTCCCAAAATGATAATACATTATAATAATAAATACTATTATTAATCTCTAAAATTAAAAAAAATACCCAATGATCAACACAGACCATTCAATATACAGTAGTCCTTAAATTTCTCTATAGTAGTCCAAACTATTATTGAAACCCAAATTTCATTATGATTTAATCTCATAGTCTTCAAAAATAAATCTTAATATTTATCTCCAAATAATATTGAATACTCTTAAAGTCTCATTCTGAAGTTCAATTAACCTAACCAAGTGTTTTCTAAGAGAGTATATTCATTTCAATTAATAACTTGAATCACTATATGTACACGATAAAAACATATAATCTTCTACAAAATATTCTATCATTACTTCCCCAATTAAATTCAATAGATTTATATTTTTCTCAGCCATATCAAGTTTCCAAAAGGGAAAAATTATTCCAAAATTACCTTTATCACTTAATCACAAAATCATTTTCTTATACCAACCATATCCATTTAATAAACCCTATGAACCGAAATCAACTTATTCTCGATAAATATAATCTTTTTACTAAAAATAAATAGATATACTAACAATAGACTTTATATAGGCTAGTGGTAGGAAATGCTCCCTTGTCTCCCTTCGATTATTGGTTCGATTACTTCAGCCTTTCCAGACACGACGTGTTGTCACCCATTTTCAATTTGTCCCTTTTTATAAAACTCAAAAATTAACCTTAATTGTTATAACATTAATGAATGTATTATACTAATCATTTTCATACCAAATCATTAATACCTCAACATTTTAATGAATTCATATATATATTGTCATTTTTTTATTTCACCTCTATTTGATAATATAAAACTATTCCCAACTGAATGAACCTCATACCATGATCATGGTGTCCTCATGGGTTCATTTTCATCATGTTCATGTAGGTAGAACATCCATGTATTGAAAAAATGATATAGATATCCATCAAAATCATTTTCTCATTAATCCAAATACATCTAATAAAACATGGGTCATATGCATGTTCATAGAAAAATAGTATCATAAAATAATCATGTATGAAATATAAATTCAAAACAAATTATTAAAGATGATTTTTATAAAACTGTTTAACCTTGATTGAGTTGAAACTTTCATAAATGTTCCTTTTAAAATTCCATAAGTATGTGTTGAAAGACTATAATTTAAATGAAAATATAAATATGTTATGCAATGATATCCTTCTTCATCACCTTTTTCAAAATCATAATATACCTCAATATCTTGTGAAAAGGTAAAATATTTTAAAATTACTTGAGAATATTTATCTTCTTGATAATATGAGAATGTTGATAAAATAGGATTTGATAAAATACAACCCATGATCCTCGATGATATGAATATATAGTGGAGGTGTTTGATATCTCAATCAACTACTTGCATGTGAGTTGTATGCTAGAAAAGGTTTCACAATTATCTAAAAATGACTTGAAAATAATTATTTCAAGAATTTAATAAGGAAAATATATGAATTCCATTTTATATCCCCATCCTTCCATTTCATACAGATATTCCTTTATCAGAAAAAGTTATAAAATAATGATTTATCTTAAACAGTAGACATAAATACTAACCACATATCTAACAAAAACACATAATTCCGAATGTTTCCTAAAACAACCTCTGATACTGACTATATGGCCCCAGCCACAGAACATTACTTAACCTTTTTTTAAATCAAGATCTAACAATGAGGGTCTTTTCAGGTTTGGGGTTTTAAATAATTAGGCCTTAAATATTATATTACATCTTAAAAGATAGCAAAGTAGACACTTATACTCTATACAATTTCTTTTACAATAATAAAACTCCTTAAATAAAAAATGTATTATTTTTTAAATATTAATATTTTTTAGTCTTTTCTCCCCATAACCATGCTTATAAACTATGAAAAACATTTCAGAAAATGTGGTACGAGCATTAAAACCATAGTAAGGGTTATAAAATAAGTATATTTAACATTATCCCGTCAATAAATTACAATCAATGAAACCGTAATTTTCAATCATAATATACCATATAAAATCATAAGATTTATGAATAACAATAAGAAATCATCAATAATAAATTTAACTTGTGGAATACATAATGTACATACATTGTAGCTTTTACATCTACATTGGGAGTTACATTTTAAATACCCATCATAGTATATTCATTTAATCTATTTGGAGAAACATGAACGTTTACCACTTTCACGTTACCCAATACATTAGAGAACTATCACAGGCTCACCCCTAGGTTAATCATGGAACCAACCATTGCGTAAAAATTCCAAAGAACCATAAGATAATCATAACACATAAAACATGAAAAAACGAAAGATAACATATCCATATTGAAATTAGATGATATCTTCTTAAGATATTGACATAATCCATTCATTTAAAACATTATAAAAGAAGAATCTGGAATAAAAGAGTCACACACCACTTTGACTTTATTGAAAGTATTTCAAACATTAAGACACTCATTTTAATATAAATAAATCCTTAAAATAATTTCTAAAACATATACATGATAAACAAGGATTTAGAAAATAAAATATTTAAAACATTTAAAACAATATTTTTGATAAAGAATAATTTACCACTTGAGAAACTCTTGAATTAAAATAAATAAACAATAAAATAAAATAAAACCTTAAAATTCATGATAATATTGAAATTAATTATATACATTGTTGAAATGCTTGTATATTAACCATTTAGTCTGATAAATTTTAACGATATCAAGACAAGCCTTAATGAAAGGAGATCAAGATGTAGTCACTTACAACGATTGTACAATAAGATTATTGATAAATCAGTAACATAATTATGTGTGAAAAATAAAAATACACTGAATTATAGTGGATATTATTTTTAAATAAATCATATTTCATTCACACATATTAATAGCTCGACATAATCCTGTTTTAGAAGTTTACCCCAATGAATTGAAATTGGGTTAAAAAATTCCCTTACAAAAATTCTCTAGTCTAACAGCGTCACATAAAAATTCATAAAATGAGTTGATGGGTGGGAAAATACTATCTCATCACATGGACATAAAATTTACTCAAATAATGATATAAAAGACCATATCCTATCATTACAAAATTGAAATTTAATAACATAAAAGAAGTATTTTACTGGAAGAGGAGGGTGAAACATTCCCATACTTAGATTATCTTCTAATTAGAATAGATTTTTTATGTGTATTAAATATAAGTACACATAATTAATGTATATATACAATATAGTACATAAACATTTACATATCCATATCTTGAAATAATCAAAAAGTTGATGATTAACCCAATGAATTTAAATTGGGTTAAGAAGCTCCCTTACCTCATGTCTGACTTGTATTGTATGTTACTTATTCTTCATGAATAATAATCATAATTTAATTTATACTTGATTAATAACATTTAAAATATTATTACTCAATTTTTATCACATAATACCTAGATATAACTGTTAGTTAATTATTTGAGTTCATATCGTACATTTTGTCGATGTAAGGAATTTGAGTCAAAAATGAACATGTTATAATTAGAAATTTTCCATGTGTTCAAAAGTAAATTATCTCCTAAATTACTTAGAAAGGCTTGGAGCATGAGTTAAAACCCATGCTGCCCAAAATTTATTATCACAAATTAAAGGATAGGTGATTACAGAGGTACAATGAATTTGTACCACCAAGAGAAATAAGAATAGTAAAAGTAGGTGCCAAGAAAAATATATAAATCATCCCTGAGAAGATGAAAAATCTCAGCAAGAATCACCCCCAATGTCTGGGTAACCATTGAAGTTCTCTTGAAAAATCCAATGGCCTTAAATCATACTTGTGTTTGTCTGGAAAACATAATAATAGAAACAAATGTTTGCAGGGTGTAGAATCTTCATAAAATGTCGGATCAAGAAACAATAATTCATTCATGAACTGATTGAGTCTTTAGCTTCACTTTCAAGTCTTGAAATGCAGAAATCAACTGTGCATAGTCAAGTTCCTGTTTCCACTGTAGGGTTACACATTTTCCATAAATTTGAGCATGCAGAGGGAAGCCTGCAATAACAGATTAAAGCTCCTCATACATCATGTGCTATCATCAAGCAGCATGAGTGAAATCCATCCAACAGAACTTGAAGGTGTATGGCACAACCTACAAGAAAAAATAGTATCCAAGGCTGTGAAAAACTGCAATTAGTGGCTTCACAGGACACATGTGAAAACATAAATCAGACCAAAATAGATCATGAAGATCAATAGAAATCATCATGCAAATGAAATGGTGAAGCGCAAAGCAAAATACTTCGGAAGCTTGACATAACCACTGCTGGAAAGTAAAGAATAAAGTCATACACTTCAAAAGATACATGCTTCTGCGAATGAAGAGTGCCCATATGATATCCTTGGAAGCATGTGAACTATCATGGAGAGTGTCTGATCATTTGATCCTTCATTCAATAATACTGCCTCACATATCACACAACAAACAAAAATAAGCTGAAACTATCACAACCACAGCATCTCAAGGATAGAAATCAGAGTCACATCAATGGAACAACTTCCTTGTAGCGACACATACACATACATATATTCCAAAGAAAGTTGTAGAAAATCAAATTCAGGGTCTCTTTCAAGTTCAAAGTCCACCCTATTAAACATTCTCTCTCTGATACTCAAATACTCATCTATGGTTGTCTCCATGTTAGTATATCTTCCAATGGACTGTCTCTCTTTTTCATCTGTCTAGGGGTGAAATTCTTCCTTATGACCTTCCGTGATAACATGAGGGCAGTTCCTAATCTTAATAGCATCCTTAGACTCCTCTGAATCTGAAGGCGAGGAGGGATCCCCAAAAACTTCTGGATGAGGAGGGATCACAGGTTTTTCCAATTGAATCCCTGAGGATCTAGTGACAATAGTTCTCACTAGCTTAGAATAATCGATACGTTTCCATGTCTTCTTGGAAGGTGGAATAACAAATACATACGGTTCAACAATTGTCTTCTTCCCTTTTTAGCACTTGATTGTAGATAAGCATCCTCAATATGACATACATGCTCAAGTTCATCTGGATTATGATCACTAGAGTCAAATTATGTCCCATTTTATTCCATCTGAAAAGAGGGTGTGACTTTTGAGGTGACAAAGGTGGGCTGAGTATTGTTACCAACATCCACAAAGCCAGAGGAATCCTCAACATTAGGGTACAGAGGCTGGGGATGTTCAGAGTGAGAGGCCACATCCCTATTTAGTGTGAGCCTAATTGGGGCCTCCTTATCCACCACTTGAGGGTTTGGTTGTGAATTATCCATCAGCATAGTCTCCTGGGGGTTGGGTATCAACAGATCTATCAAGGGCCATTTTCTATAAGGACCTGTTAGCACAATCATTAAATTCCTCAGGATCTATCTTCACCTTACCCTTTTCCACCCATACTTACTTGTTGCGGGTGAGAGGTTGTGGAACAGTGAATTCATGGTTGCAATATTTAGAAGAATGACTAATATTAAGACATTTGTTACAATAGACTGGTAGGTTTTCAAAATTTATCTCTTGAAAAAATTATGACTCGCCTTTCGGTATGAAAACACCGGATGGAAGAGGTTGAGAGATATCAACCTCAGTGGAAACCCTCACAACTGAGGGGCTGGAAAGAATGTTGGTAGCATAGTCCATTTTAAGTGAATGGCCAATAAGACTGGCAATTAGAAAGAGCTGCTCGTTTGAACAGATGAAGCAGAAGTCCATAAAATCCTAACCAGATTGGGATGATGAGTGGTTCAAAGTTAGGATCGAAATATGGGGTCCATTTAATAACTTTCATGTGGCATCCCCCAAACACCCGTGAATTTCTCATCCAGAAATGATTGTAATCATTTTCAGAAGAAAATCGAAAGACAACATTTAAGGAGTTCAACAAACCAATATGACAATTAACAAACCCAATAGCTTCAAGCATCATTCTTAAGTAATAAAAAGAGGGCATACATTTTAAGAACTTACCAATAAGCATGAAATGAAGATTTGAGGAGAGTAGCAGAACCTCATTTGGTGGTAATGATATTGGAGTGTGGCCTCGATGTCAGAATGATTTCGGTGCAATACAAGGATCAACATTCAGGTCTCCAGGAGACTCTTTTGGATCAATAACTCGACCGGCAACCACAACTGCAAAGGAACGAGAAGCAGCGTTAGGGTTTCATGAGTGCTCTCCTAGAGGTGCTTTCAGCGGCGCTCGCGATTCCATCATCACAACACATATACAGTCTTATCTCATGAATTACATTCATGATTTAGATAACATATATATCATAAATATCAAGTATATATGTATTTATAATAGTCCATACAATTTGTATATATGAAAATTAAATGCACTGTTCATTGAGATGGTAAGTCATACATACGGCTGAACACTACATTCATTTAATTTTTTCATTTTTAATGAAATGAAAAATAAATGACAAATATGTATATTATTAGTCCAGTACAATATAATATTTTATATACATTAAATTATTTAATTAACAATATCCTTTATATGTTCCATTTAATTGATGAAAGAGTCATACCACGTTGAGGGGCGGTAGTCTGCACTTCCTCAAATGAAATTATCATATTTACTAATTATGGAAACCATAATGGTATGATATAAGTGAAAAATAAAGAATAATAGAGAAAATATAAATATGATATATATCACATATAAATATATTTCTTTGATAATGGCCACCATGATAGGTGGTAGAAGATAATCGAACAATCACTGTTTCTGGAGGCAGTAGTTCACCATCAACATCAACAATTTGTTCGTATCCATTAGAGGGAGATGTGTGGAAGTGTAGTTAAATTAATTATCATTTAAAAAATAAAAATATGGATTATACTGTTTTATATTGTAATAAATTAAAAATAAAAGAATATGGAGTGAAGAATTATAATAAACGGAATGTACATGAGTGAAGACGTTACCTTTAAATCAGGTTACATCTTCTGATTTAAAGATAAGGGATCTCTGGAATTGTCTACATCCTATTTAAAGGATTCTTGGAGTAACAGAGGGATCTTAAGAGCTTATCTAGACTTATGTTGGAATATCCAAGGGTAATTTAGAGGTGTGAGTAGGGTTATATATAGTGTCATTTTATAAGAGAGGGAAGGTAACTTTAGGAATGTTTGAAAGTATTATTTTATTCCTCAATTAATTTTGTGTTTCAAAAGTTTCATGAATCATTAAATTAGAATATATGGTGAGGATTGTTCAAAATCAGTTCATCCAAGATGTTTTAGACATGATTATGTCTCAAAAGTAACCTTATCGTTTAGTTATAACCCATAGTTAACTAATTTATCTTTTTTCATGTCTTCCTGTATACTCATACTATATGGTTAATATAGTCTCTATAAAATTTCATGTGACCCAAAATGGATCATTAATAACATTTTTAACATCATAAATGTCATTTGAATGAAAGTGAGATTTTTAAGGATATTTAATCAATTTATAAAATATTAATTGATTTAAAAACACATTTAGTTCAATTTGTATTCTATTCATATCATGAATTTTTAAAAATTAAAAAATGATTATTTAGAAAAACCTACATTATTTCAATGATAAAAATTCATATGATTCTCAAAAATTCATATATAGCATAAAAAGTTTCAAAATAATTTTTTTTAAATATTTATAATCTCGTTTATTTAATACTTTCATTAATTAGGTAATCTTTACATCATCATTGTGTTGTAAATAAATTTATTTATTTGATGTCTAAAATTTATTAATAAAATACCATGATGTATGAAATAGTTTTTGATTTAGAATGAATATTTATAGTCAATGAATTAAAATATATAACCCCCCGATAAAATAGTTTAAGGAAAATAATACATGTTTATGATATTTTTATTTCTACATTAAAAATAATTTTTTTAATGTAATTATCTTTCCCAAGTGGCTTAAAAAGGCCAAATGTTATATCCTAAGATTTTATAGGTCGTCTATGACTTATCCAATAAGTTTATAACATATTTAAGGTAATTTCATATGATTATAATATTATTTTTACCGTGAATTACCCTATTTACCTTTAAATGTGGTAAATAAATACCAAAAGTTACTATTCATAGAAAATTTGTTTCATCCTATTGAAACAAAATTACATAATGATGATAACCATGTGTGTCAGATTTTTTAAATTCACTTCACATAATCGGTTAAATTTCATTTGAATGAAAAATTTGATTTTATAACTACTATGTGATGTTTTTCACTCTTCATCAAAAATTTAACGTTTTTAAAAAAATAACAAAACATAACCCAAATATAATTTTGAAATTCCAAATTAAAAAAAGATATATATTTTACCAAATTTGAAACATGTGTGTTTTATTAATACATTTAAAATTAATTTCCATTTTCAAAACTAGAAAGCATATTTTTATGAAATACAAACTACAAAATGATTGACATGTGTTTATGACCAATTTCAATGTGAAATAACATCCAAGGAAAAAAATTGGATTAAATGGTAATAATATAATCTAATTACAATTTAAAACAATTTAAAAAGATAATCTAACCATATAAATGAATCAGATGAAAATACAATTTTGACTTAATATGCAGTATTTTTCACTATTCATTTAATAATGATCTTTATCAAAAAAATACAAAAAATTACCCAAAGTAAATTTGATTTCCCAATTCTAAAGAAGATATTTATTTTGTCGAATGAAACATATAATAGTGAAAAAACTAGATTGAAAATGGATTCACCCTCAAAATGTGGTAAAACTACATTTTAAAAAAATATGAGATTATTTATGCTTAAAATTTGATTCATTCTTATTTTAAGACTCCAAAATCAATTGGATAAATGTAAAAACATTTAAAAAATGTTTATTTATAATATGGTATGTTTATTTTATTATCTTCGATAAAATGTATTTGCATTAAATACAATTTAAAATAACAATATTATTTTATTATTTCATAGTATGTCTCAATGTTGTGTAAAACATAAAATTTCAAAGAAAACCATTATTGAAGTTGAGTTAATTATAGAACATAGAATCCCCTTTAATGTAAAATTACTATTTAATTCAAAAATATTAATAAATATGAAAATTTCATATTTTTTATTTACCAAGGATGTTAAAATATGAATAACATTGTTACCGATTTCATACCAATTTTAATAGTTTTTAATTACTCCAAAATTATCGTCCATTTCATCATCTATCTCATGTAACACAATAATTATTTCGAAAACATTATTGTCTCACAATTTATTTGTACAATTCTTTTCATAGTGGGATTCATAAAGATATATATGATTATTCATGTCGAAAATTTTGTTTTATTAAAACTAATATAGGGGATAGAATTGATCATATCCACCTTTCAAATCCTTTAAAAATATCTAATCATATCCTCTGTGATTTAAATAATTATCTTAGTCAATCCATATATGTGTGGATGATATGTAGTACATAAATATAACTCTTTTTCAATAGTATGATTACAACATCAATAATACTTCATGGTAAATAAGGGATCGTAATAAAATTTAGTGGAATGTTGTAGTCTATTAAACATTACAACTTCTTTACTGTATATCATATAATGGTTACCCTCATGATTAATATTCCATTATCATTACAAAAATGAAATCATTACAATTTTTTCAAATATAACACATATAAACTTTTTCACTTTATTAATTTTGGCTTTTCTCACGACAAAATCTATGTTATTGTTTTCCATTTCAATTTTGGAATCAGTAATTATTGTTCCATCACATTATATTTTTATCTTTCTACCTTAACATGATGAAATACCAATACCTATGAAAATATATCCATGATATATCTATTTATTCCATCCCACAAAAAATACTCTTTTGAATCTATCAACTTCATGGTGCTCTAGTGATTAATAGAAAATAATGACCTATCTGTTTCCTAAAAAATTCCTTCAAATTTAGAATCGATGGAATACATACATTGTTCATTAACAATATAATTCAATCATGATAAATGTAAATATCAAGAACATTTATTACCATATTTTTATTCTCTACATAATTATTATACACATATTTAAACTATATATATAAAAATTGTTGAATTTTCAATTGTGAATGATAATATATCTACCATTACATCATGATTTTTATATCTATCAATTGAAAATTTAGATAATAGGAACTTATTTTACCCTCATTGTGGAAAATATATCATGATCCTTTGGATTCCATTAATTATATATGTTCATCACTTTCTAATGGTTGTATTGTTTTGGGAAATCATAATCATTAATCAACCTTAACCATCATCTATGAAATAAAATCCACTCATTTGGTGTGATAGTGTACATAAATAATTTTGGTTAGTATATGTGTCACACATTTTCTATATAGATAATACCACCATCTTGTTAATGAATAAATTAGTGTAGGTAAATGAATATCATGTGTCATGTGTTTTTTCTAATTAATATTAAATCATCATGAGGCATAATCTATAACCATGTCATTATATATAAGAGAAACTCCCAAATCCTTCTTGAATATATCACAATATATTAAAAATAATTTTCAAATATATTGTAACATAATCACAGGAACACTCACTAATATTCTCTTATTCTCAATGATATTTTCCACCCACTCATCAATCTAAAGGAACATTTATAACATTTGTGGTAACATAGTGATTAGATTATAATATCCTGAAAAATTTCCCACACACCATCAATAATATCTAGTCAAACCATGAAAATATCATATATGAGTCAAAAACATTCATATATCTCAAGTATAAATGGACTCTATCATTAATCTATCAACATATATACAATACTGCGATATTATATATAAGGCCCCATCCTTAAACCTTACTTAATCTTGAGTTATTACAAGATTACACATTGAGGATATTTTCAGGTTTAGAGTTTTAGAGAATTAGATCATGAAGCTTGCATTACATTCCACATTTAAACAAAGTGGTTACATAAAAGACAGTATTCATTCTTCCCATCAACAGAAACATATTGAAAATAAAACATGGATTCTTTCTTGACACATCCTTGAAACTATCATCACATCACGTACCTTTCCCTTGACCTGTGAAAAACATTTAAAAAACTTGGGATGAGCATAAAAAGCTCAGTAAGGGTTATAAAAATATGGAAAGGAAACATGAGTTCATATCTACATAAGAATGAAATCATACTTTACCCATAAAACAAAGGCACTTTAACATACCTCATCAAACCATGAATAAATCATAGAAAACATAAGACATAAAGGTAACTTGAGGCATTCGTAACATTCTTACGTAGGGAGTAACCCTCTTGGTTACGTTTGGAATACCCATCACAGTATATTCCCTAAATCTCTTCGGAGAAACCTTAACGTTTCACTCTTTCACATTACCCAATGCATTGGAGAGCTATATCGGGCTCACCCGCCCTTAGTTTATCACGGAACCACCCGTTTTCATAACAATTCCCAATAACCATATCATAAATGTGTCACATAAAACATGCATAAAGGAAACATAACATTTCCACATTTCAATCGCAATATAACATTTTAGTATACTGAAATAATGAATCCATTCAAAAAGAAACCATTTCCAAAACCATTTAAAAAATTTAATAAAGAGATTTTTGAATCAAAGTGTCCCATACCACCTTGAAGTTTAAAATATTAAACCATTAATATCCATATAAATAAATCCTTAAAACCATTTTGAAAACATGGATATTAATAAGAACAAATAATTAAAACATTTAAAATGATATTTTAGTTAAAAGGGTTTTACCAAAATTAGAGGCACTTGAATACAATAATTGAGGAATAACATTTAGTCAGAACTTTATAATATCATGAGAATAATTGGATTCATGATATAATACTCCAAAGGATAATATATACACCATATAAGAGTGAATTGGTGCATAACAACAATAAACCCTCAATATAAATGTCAAATGTAATGAAATCCCTTATAAAGAAGGTATTATTAAATTAAGGACAAATCAATCTCAAAAATATGTGTGACAAATATAAATACACCCAATATAAGAGGATATTAAGTGTAAAAAAATAAAATGTCATTCACACATATTCAATGGATGACATATTCAATGACTACATGTTGAACCAAAAGAAATCGAAATTGGGTTAAAAAGTTCCCTTGACAGCCTAACGACATCACATCAAAATGAGTTGATGAGAGATAAAAAGTGTATCTCCTCACTTGGACATAAAATTTACATCAATAATGATATATGAGAACATATCCCAACATAACAATATGTAAATTAAAAGACCCAACAAAATAAGTCTTTTATAAAAGAGGAGGGTGAAAGGTTCCCTTACCGACTTGGGTATCTTTCAAAACATACACCCCATGAAATAAAGACAATAGATCATTGATGTAAATACTCATAAATGAAAGTATATTACACAAAGAGTAGAATAATGGTCATTACATACACCACTCCTTGGAATTTGTGGCAAATGTAGCATAAATCTCACGGGAATAAAAGTGAGATGAAAAATCCCTTACGAAAACTCGGCAGCCTAACGGTGCCACATAAAACTTCGGAATATGGATTGATGATATCAAATAGGGTATCTCATCACATTAAAATAAAATTTACAGCAAGAGTAATATAAAATAACATCCACCAACATCACAAAGAGGATCTTAAATGAAGTGACATAAAGGAGAGTACTTAAAAAGAAAGAGAGAGGTTAGATCTCTTACGATAGTTCGGCAGCCTAACGACGCCACTCAAAACTTCCAAATGGATTGATGAGAGAGAATAGGGTCTCTCATCACATGAACATAAAAATTAAAGTAATTGTAATATAAAAGATCATCCCAATAAGATGAAAAATGAGCTTTAAAAGGAATGACATAAAAGTGTGTACTTAAAAAGAAAGGAGTAGGATCCCTTACCTCAGGTCCGACTTGACTCGATCGTTCATTAATCTCCTGAATAATAAACTTGAGTTAATTTCTACTTCCTTAAGATCATTTTCCAAGTTCATTATTCCTTTTATATCACTTATTAACATGTCATAAACATTATGTAATCATTTAAGTTAATAATATTTTTTTTGTTGATATTTGGTTCTTAAGTCGAAAGTGGACTTCTTACAATTACATGTTGTTCATGTGGCCAAATGTTTATTATATCCAGAATTTTATTCATGATTTAGATATCATATATGTCATATATATCCATTACATTCATGAATTTATAACATTACATAATCATTTAGAGGTAAGAAATGAAATGCACCGTTCATGGAGACGGTAAGCCGTACGTACGCATGAACGCTACTTTCATTTCTATTTCGTATTTTATAGAATGGAATAATAATTATATAAAGGTATATTATAATTCCAGTATAATATAATATATAATATCATATTTCCATCCTTTATACTTCCCACATATGGTATTTAACGAATCGAATCACTTTGAGGGGGCGGTAGTCTGCACTTCCTTAAATGAAGATATCGCGTTTACCCATAATGGAAACAATAAAGGTACGCCCAAAATGAAAAAAAGAAGCTTAAGGAAAACATAAAAATATTATATATCATATATAAAAATAGTGACATCATAATGGCCACCTTTGAAGGTGTTAAATGAGTATTGAACAATCATCGTTTCGGGAGGCAGAATTTCGCCATCCACGGAAACCGTATGTTCTTTAACCATTTGATGTAGTTGTGTGAGAGTGTAGCTCGAATAAATCTTATAACAACACCCTATTATATTTTAGATACTGTTTTTGTTACAAAATAAGTACATAAAAAGATTTTAGGGGGTTGGAGAACCAAAATAAAACAAATGAACATGAGAGAATGAATTACCTTTAAAAGTGTAACTCCTTTTGATTTGAGCCTAAAGGCTTCCTATGAAAGGATTCTGCCCAAAGGGAATACTCTAGTATGAGGAGAGGGATGTGGAGAGAGTAAATGGTCAGGGGTTGGTCGAGTTAAAGGATTTAGGAGTGTGTGAAATGAGGTAGAGGTGGGGGCCTTTTATAAGAGGAGAGGAGGGGCACTTTTGGAAAGTAAGAAATATTACTTTATTTGAAAATGTGTTTCGGTTTTAAAAGGTACCACATTGATATAATTCTTGGATAAGGTGATAAGGGTTCTAAATCCACCCATAAAATAAGTTTTGGACATGTTTAGTGCATAGATTGTACATTATCGTTCCATTTTATTTAAATCGCCAAATAATGATGTCATCACTGCATCATTATTATGTCATAAATAATTTAAATTATTTAATGTCTAAAAATTATAAAAAAATTACCATGATTTAGGAAATATTATTAGCTTTCCAATTAATATTTATAATTAAAAATTTGACTTGTATAACCCCACTTAAAAATTGTTTTAGTAAAACATATCATGTTTGTGTCATTTTTACTTTTACATTTAAATAAAAAGTTATTTATGTCATTTCCCAACCAAAGTGGATCCATGGGGTCCCCAAGTTGACCCATGGCTTGTCTTGGTCGGCCATGACACAACCCATGAGGGTAGGACATGTGTCAAGCTCATCTCATTTTATTAAAGCATTATTTTTACCTTAAACTACACTAATTACCACTAATTGCGATTAAAAACATAATAAGTTACTATTCACCAAAAAATTATTTTTATCCCATTGAACCACATTTTACTTCTTAATGAAAACCATGTATGTCAGATTTTTGAAATTCAAAATACAAAGATGGCAAAATTTCATTTAAACAGAAAAATCAGTTTTTATAAGTACCACTTAGTGGTGTCACTATTCACCAAAAATTGATGTTTTTCAGAAAAATCCCAAAAATTCACCCTAAGATATATTTGATATTCCGAATTCAAAAATGAAGTCTATTTTACAAAATTCAAAACATAAAAGTCACATCAATTAATTTAATAATTAATTCCCGCTGTCAGAGCAAATAGCGTGTTTTTATGAAACAACAAGTATCAAAAGATTACCACTGGTTTAAGTCCGATTTCAAAGTGAAATTAATTCCAACAACCACTATTGGATTTAATCGTAAAAATATTTCCTAATTTCACTTTAAAACCAATTCAAAAGCTAATCTAATCATATAAATAAATTAGATTAAAAAGTGGTTTTGAATTAAAATACAACATTTTACACTATTCATTAAAAAAATGAACTTTATCGGAAAAATACCAAAATTTTACACAAAGTAAAATTTGATGTCCCGATTATAAAGAAGAGTTTTATTTTGTCCAAAAGAATTTATAAGAGTGATCAAAACTATTTTTATTGACATTTTTCCATCAAAAGGTGATAAGTGAACCTTTAGTGAAAATTAGGGTATAAAAGCCAAAAATTGAATTCTTTCCGTATTTTATGCCTTTATCTTTTATTGGATAAATGTAAAAACATTTAAAAACATATTTAATCATATTTTAGTTATTTATATCCATTACCGCCAATACAACGGCTACATGTTAACTACCATTTAAAATAATATTATTTTATTATTAGAGTGCAACGTAAGATTCCCAAGAAACTCGTTGTTGCGTGTTGGGTACGCCATCGAGCATAGCATCCCCTTTAATGTCATATCAATATTTTATTCACAAATATGGATAAATAAGAAAATGTCATATTCTTTATTTACCTAGGGTGTTACATCCTTCCCCCCTTTTGGGAATTGCGTCCTCGCAATTTTTAAAATTGAGCTTGGAAACATCCTTGAAAGTCCCACATCGGAACAAGAGTCGGTAAAAAATTCACATTAAAATAAAGAAGGATAAGTAAAAAGGTCACCCGAGTTAACCCATACTAGGATTCCAAGTATGAAAATATGGACATGGAGGGAAAAACAAAGGGTCATGTTCTGATGGAGAGTGATAGAAAACATGTTTAGGAGAAAGTTAACCACGAGAAAATCACAAACTTGTGATGGGTTAAACGGTATTCGATTCCCCAGTAGGAAAAGTTAATAGAAAACATTTTTGTTTTAAGTTACTTTTTATTGAGGAATTTATTCATAAGGAAACATAATCAATTATCATGTTTACTTTCAAATTTTATTAGATTCCTTACACAAACTCATATTTTCTCCAAAAGACGAGTATTTAGGAAGACTTGTTCACATTAAGAGTACTATAATCAACTTCTAGAGAATCACCTAATCCACAAAAGAGAACTATATACATCCCATGTCTTTAGGATTTTTCCAAAACCAAAACCAAAAAGGTTAGTACAAGGTCAGATAATCCAAAAAAGGATAACCCTTTAGAAAGAAAATCTATGCTTAATCTCCAAAATTTGTCCAACAAAACCCAAAGTTCAACGAGGACCATCCAATAAACAATTTATCCATAAAATTCTTAAAAGTAAACCAATATAAGATTGAAACCCAAATATTTGAAGGATTTAGTCACATAGTCTTCCATGTAAAATTGTAACATTTATCTCCAAACAACATTAGTTGCTCTTAAAGTCTCGTATTGAAAAGTAATTAACCTAATCACATATCCTCCATAATAGGTTAATAATTTTCATAAATAACCCAAAATCAACTTACTCTTAATTCATAAAATCATATAACTAGAAAGAATCAGTCAAACTAACCAGGGACTTCACATAGTCCAGGGGTAGGCGATTAATACCAGTCACACTTTGGTTGTGGGTTCGATTCCCGCAGCTTTGTCCGACGCGTCGGGTAGTCACAAGGTCTGCGTGTTGTCCTTTTTCCAAAACTATATAATTCTTAAAACATTCCACAAAATGAGATAAAATCTTCAAAGATGATCATAACATATTTTAACCTAAAGTTTATCTCATGCCTTTCATTTTCCATCATAACATATAATTACCCATAATTACCTCAAAAGTAAGGATCATATAAACCCTAATGGTTACCTTAATAATTATTACCTGAATTTCCACATCGAGTTGGCCATCTCGTACATGATGCATTAGAGAACTCACCAAGGTGTAAGTGGTTGATCATGACTCCTTGATAGTTGGTTCAGAACAAAAATGAGATTCCTCATTGAATACACCATTTCATCAAGTTTCTTAAACAGAGAACCACCACAGTTTCCTTCAAATCAATTGTCACTTTGGTGCCTGCGAGATCCAGTCATTCACTAAAAATAGAAATGTCAGTGTGAGTATATCAACAAAACCATCATGTACTAATGAGGAAGGTAAACACTAAGATATACTTACTCATTCACTTTATCTAAAACTAGGACTCTTTCTGAAATCCTAACCATTATGGTAATTTCACTTATGCTTAGAGAATACCCTAACCTCTAAAGTTATCTAAACCGACCTCTGATACCAACTATAAGGCCCCAGCCTTAAACCATACTTAATCTTGAGTTATTACAAGATTACACATTGAGGATGTTTTCAGGTTTAGAGTTTTAGAGAATTAGATCATGAAACTTGCATTACATTCCACATTTAAACAAAGTGGTTACATAAAAGACAGTATTCATTCTTCCCATCAACGGAAACATATTGAAAATAAAACATGGATTCTTTCTTGGCACATCCTTGACACTATCATCACATCACGTACCTTTCCCTTGACCTGTGAAAAACATTTCAAAAACATGGGATGAGAATAAAAAGCTCAGTAAGGGTTATAAAAATATGGAAAGGAAACATGAGTTCATATATACATAAGAATGAAATCATACTTTACCCATAAAACAAAGGCACTTTAACATACCTCATCAAACCATGAATAAATCATAGAAAAGATAAGACATAAAGGTAACTAGAGGAATTCGTAACATTCTTACGTACGGAGTAACCCTCTTGGTTACATTTGGAATACCCATCACAGTATATTCCCTAAATCTCTTCGGAGAAACCTTAACGTTTCACTCCTTCGTGTTACCCAATGCATTGGAGAGCTATATCAGGCTCACCCGCCCTTAGTTTATCACGGAACCACCCGTTTTCATAACAATGCCCAAGAACCATATCATAAATGTGTCACAGAAAATATGCATAATGGAAACATAACATTTCCACATTTCAATCACAATATAACATTTTAGTATATTGAAATAATGAATCCATTCAAAAAGAAACCATTTCCAAAACCATTTAAAACATTTAATAAAGAGATTTTTGAATCAAAGTGTCCCATAACACCTTGAAGCATAAAATTTTAAACCATTAATATCCATATAAATAAATCCTTAAAACCATTTTGAAAACATGGATATTAATAAGAACAAATAATTAAAACATTTAAAATGATATTTTGGTTAAAGGGGTTTTACCAAAATTAGAGGCACTTGAATACAATAATTGAGGAATAAAATTTAGTCAGAACTTTATAATATCATGAGAATAAATGGATTCATGATATAATACTCCAAAGGATAGTATATACACCATATAAGAGTGAATTGGTGCATAACAACAGTGAACCCTCAATAGAAATGTCAAATGTAAAGAAATCCCTTATAAAGAAGGTATCCTTAAATTAAGGACAAATCAATCTCAAAAATATGTGTGACAAATATAAATACACCCAATATAAGTGGATATTAAGTGTAAAACAATAAAAGGTCATTCACACATATTCAATGGATGACATATTCAATGACTACATGTTGAACCCAAAGAAATCGAAATTGGGTTAAAAAGTTCCCTTGACAGCCAAACGGCATCACATCAAAATGAGTCGATGAGAGATAAAAAGTGTATCTCATCACTTGGACATAAAATTTACATCAATAAGGATATATTATAACATATCCCAACATAACAATATGTAAATTAAAAGACCCAACAAAAGAAGTCTTTTAAAAAAGAGGAGGGTGAAAGGTTCCCTTACCGACATGGGTATCTTTCAAAACATACACCCCATGAAAGAAGGACAATAGATCATTGATGTAAATACTCATAAATGAATTTATATTACACAAAGAGTAGAATAATGGGCATTACATACACCACTCAATGGAATTTGTGGCAAATGTAGCATAAATCTCACGGGAATAAAAGTGAGATGAAAAATCCCTTACGAAAACTCGGCAGCCTAACGGCGCCACATAAAACTTCGGAATATGGATTGATGAGATCAAATAGGGTATCTCATCACATTACAATAAAATTTACAGCAAGAGGAATATAAAAGAACATCCCATAACATCAAAAATCGGATCTTAAAAGAGGTGACATAAAGGAGAGTACTTAAAAAGAAAGAGAGAGGATAGATCTCTTACGAAAGATCGGCAGCCTAACTGCGCCACTCAAAACATCCAAAATGGATTGATGAGAGAGAATAGGGTCTCTCATCACATTAACATAAAAATAACAGTAATTTTAATATAAAATATCATCCCAATAACATGAAATATGAGCTTTAAAAGTAATGACATAAAAGTGTGTACTTAAAAAGAAAGAGAGGAGTAGGATCCCTTACCTCAGGTCTGACTTGACTTGATCGTTCTTTAATCTCTTGAATAATAAACTTGAGTTAATTTATACTTCCTTAAGAACCTTTTTCAAGTTCATTATTCCTTTTATATCACTTATTACCAAGTCATAAACATTATGTAATCATTTAAGTTAATAATATTTGTTTTTCCGATATTTGGTTCTTAAGTCGAAAGTGGACTTCTTACAATTACATGTTGTTCGCGTGGCCAAATGTTTATTATATCCAGAATTGTATTAATGATTTAGATATCATATATGTCAAATATATCTAGTACATGCATGAATTTATAACATTACATAATCATTTAGAGGTAAGAAATGAAATGCACCGTTCATGGAGACGGTAAGCCGTACGTACGCATGAACGCTACTTTCATTTCTATTTCGTATTTTATAGAATGGAATAATAATTATATAAAGGTATATTATAATTCCAGTATAATATCATATATAATATCATAGTTCCATCCTTTATACGTCCCACATATGGTATTTAACGAATCAAATCACTTTGAGGGGGCGGTAGTCCGCACTTCCTTAAATGAAGATATCGCGTTTACTCATAATGGAAACCATAAAGGTATGCCCAAAATGAAAAAAAAACAGAAGCTTAAGGAAAACATAAAAATATTATTTATCATATATAAAAATATTGACATCATAATGGCCATCTTTGAAGGTGTTAAATTAGTATTGAACAATCATCGTTTCGGGAGGCAGAATTTCGCCATCTACGGAAACCGTATGTTCTTTAACCATTTGATGTAGTTGTGTGAGAGTGTAGCTCGAATAAATCTTATAACAACACCCTAGTATATTGAAGATACTGGTGTTGTTACAAAATAAGTACATAAAAAGAGTTTAGGGGGTTGGAGAACCAAAATAAAACAAATGAACATGAGAGAATGAATTACCTTTAAAAGTGTAACTCCTTTTGATTTGAGCCTAAAGGCTTCCTATGAAAGGATTCTGCCCAAAGGGAATCCTCTAGGATGAGGATAGGGATGCAGAGAGAGTAAATGGGCAGGGGTTTTCCGTGCCAAAGGCTTTAGGAGTGTGTGAAATGAGGTAGAGGTGGGGGCCTTTTATAAGAGGAGAGGAGGGGCACTTTTGGAAAGTAAGAAATATTACTTTATTTGAAAATGTGTTTCGGTTTTAAAAGGTCCCACATTGATATAATTAGTGGATAAGGTTATAAGGGTTCGAAATAAACCCATCAAATAAGTTTTGGACATGTGTAGTTCATATATTTTACATTATCTTTCCATTTTATTTAAATCGTCAAATAATGATGTCATCGCTGCATCATTATTATGTCATAAATAATTGAACTTTTTTAATGTCTAAAAATTATAGAAAAACTACTATGATGTAGGAAATCTTTTTATATTTCCAATTAATATTTATAATTAAAAATATTACTTGTATAACCCAACTTAATAATTTTTTTAGTAAAACATATCATGTTTGTGACATTTTTACTTTTACATTTAAATAAAAAGTTATTTATGTCATTTCCCAACCAAAGTGGATCCATGGGGTCCCCAAGTTGACCCATGGCTTGTCTTGGTCGGCCATGACACAACCAATGAGGGTAGGACATGTTTCAAGCTCATATAATTTTATTAAAGCATTATTTTTACCTTAAACTACACTAATTACCACTAATCGCGATTAAAAACTTAATAAGTTACTATTCACCAAAAAATTATATTTATCCCATTGAACCACATTTTACTTATTAATGAAAACAATGCATTTTGGATCTTTGAAATTCAAAAAAAAAGATGGCAAAATTTCATTTAAACGGAAAAATCAGTTTTTATATGTACCACTTAGTGGTGTCACTATTCATCAAAAATTGATGTTTTTCAGAAAAATCACAAAAATTCACCCTAAGCTATATTTGATATTCCGAATTCAAAAATGAAGTCTAATTTACAAAATTCAAAACATAACAGTCACATTAATTAATTTAATAATTAATTCCCGCTGTCAGAGCAAATAGCGTGTTTTTATGAAACAATAAGTATCAAAAGATTACCATTGGTTTAAGTCCGATTTCAAAGTGAAATTAATTCCAACGACCACTATTGGATTTAATCTTAAAAATATTTCCTAATTTCACTTTAAAACCAATTCAAAATCTAATCTAATCATATAAATAAATTAGATTAAAAAGTGGTTTTGAATTAAAATACAACATTTTACACTATTCATTAAAAAAAATGAACTTTATCGGAAAAATACCAAAAATTTACACAAAGTAAAATTTGATGTCCCGATTATAAAGAAGAGTTTTATTTTGTCCAAAAGAATGTATAAGAGTGATCAAAACTATTTTTAATGACAGTTCGCTATCAAAAGGTGATAAGTGAACCTTTAGTGAAAATTAGGGTATAAAAGCCAAAAATTGAATTATTTCCGTATTTTATGCCTTTATCTTTTATTGGATAAATGTAAAAACATTTAAAAACATATATAATCATATTTTAGTTATTTATATCCATTCCCACCAATACAACGGCTACATGTTAACTACCATTTAAAATAATATTATTTTATTATTAGAGTGCAACGTAAGATTCCCAAGAAACTCGTTGTTGCGTGTTAGGTACGCCATCAAGCATAGCGTCCCATTTAAAGTCATATCAATATTTTATTCACAAATATGGATAAATAAGAAAATGTAATATTCTTTATTTACCTAGGGTGTTACATTATATGTTAAAAAACTGAATATTTTTTATCTAAAATTAATAGTTATTTAATTTGTTGTACATCTTGTATTTTATGAGTGTCATAAATTGAATCCGAATTTCATCTTAATTCCCTTCCATTATAATGTATCATATAAAAATATAAACTATAAATACTGGAAAAAAACTGATCATGGTAATCGATAAAGACTTTATTTTTAAATCTATGATGATTGTGCTGGAACTAGTTTGTTTTAATTGAAGAAATAATTTTTCATAGTAACTATTATTTTAAATAAATATTTTCTAGAAAATATCCTCGTCATTGACTATCAATTTATGGTGTTCATAATGAATAGGAATCTAAAAAAGGTATTGATATTTTCATAGTTGATTAAAAAACATAATCAATTTGGGATAATAGATTTGTTTTCTATAGTGTAATATAGATCAAATCCTTGTTTTCAATTCAATGAAAAATCATTCCCAATTTAGATTGGTAAAATTTAATGGGATAAACCCTAGGCGAATGAATTGGGAGAATAAATCCATTTTCAATATTCTCTTGGGTGTGTATATTTAATTCATATCAGAAACATTCAATTTAGTGTGTTTGAAATATTTTTTTCCACTATTTATTAGTTATATTGAGTAATCAATATCATGTGTTAGTGTAAGGATAGTAATATCACCACCAAATATGTTACTCTTCGATCCTAGATGCACATATATGGTGCATTATTAAATTATATTATCATTAATACAAGAAAATAAATCTTAATCGACCGTTCATTTTGGTAATCATAGAATGACATATTTCAAACATGATTCCCATAATAAATATGGAAATAAGAAATAAAATAATGATACATAATAAAATGTAATAAACTGTGACCTTGGATTCTTATTAAAATACTTCGTCTTCATATCTTAGGGAAAGGAACATATTAAGGGTGAGATCAAATGATCATTAAGGGTATATATATTGGAATAAATAATGAATCATTGAGAATAATAAATATGGAAAGGAAAATAACTGACAACTCATGCCATTTTGATTACCAGATAAGGATAAAACAATAAAGAATGGTTTCACAATGATAGACATGCCAATTAATCAATTAACTAAAAATAAAATGTATCCCTAGATATATCAATATTGAATCTCATGGATTAATAATAACTAAATCTAATATAAAGGAAATTATTTATTAATGGATGTCATTTCTAGGGCAAATGAGGACCTAATAATGTTAAGATCTATCCTCCAGATAGTTTAAAACTATGGATCCATCCTCCAATTAATTTTTCCAAATAAATCATCTCATGGGAACATATCATTACATTGAGGAGAAATATACAGTTTGGGAACCACCTTTCATTGCATTTACAATGAATTTAACATATTGAATGATCAAAATAATTAATATTCCTTTTAAAAACCCAAATTGGATGAGATATACTGATTTATCAAATAACATTCAACGTAAACACCAAATAAAAATGGTATGTGGTCCAAGAAATACTAATGTTGATATTCAAGTATATTTCATATATCAATGATTAAAATAAATAAATTTCTTCAAGGGAAATTATCAATCACAAAACAACGGGAGATTATGAACATTTGGTGAGTATAATATTGAAATATTCGAAAGTGTATCATAACACTTCGAACATTTATATCATAATCACCAGCAAGGTATAAAATTAATAGAATATTATAAAATCATGAGAATAAGAGGATTCAAAATATAAAATATCAAAATATTCAATTGGTATGGAAATCAAAATATGTAAGTAGTGGATATTACATTAATATCAAAGATTTAAAAAGTGAGATAAAAATATTGTTCCTCAAGCTTCCTCTTATTTTAGGGTATTTAAAATCATATATAGTGGTATATATAATTCTAATAACTGATATAAGGACAAAAATAAATTTTATATTACAGTTTATTCACTTTTTACCATATTCTCTTACCTATTTGATAACACTTTTTCATTATTTTGACTATTTCATTTATTAGTTTCCGTGTTTTATCAAGTACATTTTAACCTTTCATTGGTTGTTATTATTAAATATATCATGGTTTAATCATATAAAAAATGTAATCCATGACAAATTATATTATATTTTTAATATATATGTATTTAGAATAGTCCATAGAATTTGGATGTTACAAAAGAAGTGCACCAATCATGGCTATGGTAGGCATTACGTACGCCTGAATTCTCCTTTTATTTCATTGTAATATAAAAAAATATAACACGAAATGGTACATATGTACATTATAATTTATAATATCATATTTTTTCTATATATATTTTTGTAGGTTTATTACAACCATCCTTTATATGTTCCTTGCATTGCATGAATGAGTCATATCGCTTTGAGTGGGTGGTAGTCCACACTTCCTCAAACCATGTTATCATATTTACAATGATGGAAAGAGTAAATGAATGTCATAAATAAAATTTAAATAAGAATAAATAGATCATAATATATATATATATATATATTAATTGATTATAATGTTGAAATAGTGGTTTCCCTAGACCTAACTATGTAGTACATTCGATTACCATATCGTGTGTATTGTTAGATATACATGATGTCATCTTACCATTAGAGTGTAAACTTCTCTGCATCCACTATTATAATGGTATTGTCCAATGATTAATTTTCAGGTCAATAGGTTATAGATGATCCCAAGTTATAATGAGTAAATGGATATCTTATGACATTAATCATAAGTATAGGTTTTATTGTCTACATGTATTTTAATGACTGAGAAAAGTAGATGTATGACTATCAGGTGCTGGGGGCTCACAATAGTTGAGACTTCTTCTCATGATGTTCTCACTAGGTGATCTCTAATACTAAGATCATGAGGATAGACCCACCACAAGAAACACCACATTTTTGGGGTGTCATTGGTCATTCATATCTATATACAATTGTATGTGTCTTTGGACATGAGACCATTACCAAAGAGTATCATTTGATTACGTACTTTGATGACAGAAAAAAAAATTATATTATAATAGTGACTAGGTAGCTTTTGTTTGTCACAATTTTTTTGGTATGACATTGGTTGAATGATCAAGAAATTATTTGTCGCTTCCATGTTTAAAAAGATGTATATCTCAGGCCTGGTTGATCGGGATGGTGCTACATTGAAAAGTTTTATCCAAAACAGTACAATTGTAAATCCATCCGGAATGATCCACAAATAATAATACAAGAAAAGTATGATGACACAAGTGTGCATCCTATATTATGAGATATTTAATGTAAAAGAGATTAAAGTACATAGTCAGTGTTTTTAGGTTGGTGGTCTTTTCTATGAAAATCCTTATCTCTTTACTGGCCATGATGGGTTTCAAGACTGTGCTCTTTGACAGTGGATTTATTCACTACTATAGAGATGAGGGCTTAGAGGGTTATAAAAAATAGCGTAATCAAGAATCCTCACTATTTAGTTGAATTGGTATATGGACATTGTGGGCCCCGCTATGGGGTTTGAGCGTTGTTCACATTTTCACTCACCACAAGAAATAAATAAATTCTTTAATATTTATGTTAGAAATATTTAGGATAGAATTTATTTAATGTATTTACAAGTTTAGTAAATAATAGATAATATTATTTAAATGAAAATTATTTTAATATTTTAGGATTGTTTAATATAAAGTGGGATAGTGAGTCAACTTAAATGGCTCAAATTTGATCATGTAATATAATTTATATATAGTACAAGTATGTGATAAAATAATAAATAGTATTGATGCAGTTTATGTTGCCAAAATTATTTGGTGGATGTTAAAAATAATGGGGTTGAGGAACCCAATTGGTTATTTACGAACTCCACTATAATTAAAGAGGAGGCTCTCTCTCCTCGGTGGCCATTCATACTATTCACTAATTTCCATGGAATGAAAATAAAGACTATCTCTCCTCTCATACTCTAGAGATATAAACACTCTTTCTAAGAATTATCTCAAGCATCACCGGCCTGTCGATGTGGTTATCATCAAGACATCGAAAGCGTCGTTGGATCCCCGCTATAGCACTTTAAATTCTATGATCGATGTTGTCGCTGGTTTTTGAAGATGGCATGGATGATCTAGAGGGATCCCACTATGAATCCTTCAACTGAAAATCTCTATTGACTAGTTCCAATCAACTATGGATTCAGATTTGAAATAGTGTTTTTTTCTATTTATATTTTTTTGGTCTCTATAATTTATGCAAGATCCTTGGACCTCACATGGGCTCGGATCGTTGAAGTCAACAGGTTTCATCAACCATTGATGAAATTTTTTGAAATCCCCAACCCATCAACTTCTGTTATTGGCACTGCATCCTTTTAATGGTATCATAGCGACTGTGTATATATTTTGAGCCAAACAAATTAAATTTACATTATAATTAAGATGGGTGTTCAAAAATGGACTCATCAGTTCAAATCACGTGTCGATCCGATCTCGAATTTCCATTTTATGTCTACTTTACATTTTTGGATTGGAATGAAATTTGCGCTTTGATAATGGGTATTAATTTTTATTTAATTTTATGAACTCATATACTATTCGATAGGTTAATCGGATCTTATTAAAATCCTTTGAAAATTTTACATTTTACAAATTATAAATTTTCAAAATAATTATATTATATTAATAATATTAATTTTATTATTATAATAAATTATTATTTCATAAGAATGATTTTATTATTATTATATCAAATGGCTAAGTATCCATTGGAAAATATTGGAGTAGACATGACATCAAAAAACAAAAGGATAATGATGTTACAACCATTGTAAAATTAAATAAAAATTAATATTAATAAGGGACCTCTATTTAAAATTAAGAGGGGACATTAAAAAAGGTACAAATAGAATGGGGGTGGTGTATGAAAGTCAAGAAATAAGAAAAAGGTGGGGGTGGTGGGATCTTCATGGACCCCTGGGTCTTCCACTTCCTCAAGGTAGTAAACCAACGGCTGGCTGGTCCTCCTTCAGGTCACCGCCTTACCTCCAGGGTCAGATACACACCTCACACAAGCCACAAGTTTTCCCCATGGTGCATCCCTACTGGTCACATTTTCCTAGTCGCTCTGAGTGTCTCCCAATACACCTCTAGGCGACGACACCCCTATCCAGCACCCAACCCCCTTGGTCATCCTGGTGCCCATACCCCCTGCGCTACGGGATACAGAGCCACCCCAGGTCTTTGGCCACCCTCGAGACTCCACAATCTAGGAGGCACTGCACCTATAGTCATTGGTCCCCAGACAAGCTCTCATTAGCACATAGTGTCAGTTTCCCTTTACCTGACATACCATCATCCTGCTTCTGACCGATGTTGTTTCCTATAGTAGCTCTACGCTTCCACCACTCTAGAAACGCTCCAACCAGATCCCAGCCAGACGACGAACCATTCAGGTTCTAAAAACACCTGCGCCTCTTGCATGCACCACTAGGTACCCATAGAAAAAATGAATCAACTTTATTTAACTCGTAAATGGGTTTGAAAGTTTGGATTATAGAAGACTTGAATCATACTAAAATGTTAAGAACATGCTTTGTATGGTCCAAAACATGTTTCCTCGGGTTTATCCTGATCCGCTTTAGTCATGATCAGTGTTGTAGTGCCTGGTTTTACCATAATTAACATAATTAATTATTTAAAAAATTAATTTATGGTTTTATGAATAATAATATTAATATTCGAATATATACAATAAGTTAGTTTTTATGGAAATTAAATTAATTAATTAATTTAATTTTGGTATATAAATTAAATTAATTAAAGGACCGAGGATTAGTTAAATTATTTGAATTATTTAATTAATTCAATTTAATATATAGCCATCATACTTATTTAATTCATTTTTAATTTTATCATACATTAGTTACCAGCCTACTATTCGTGAGCACCGACCCTTTTATGTTTTCATTTATTAATTTAATTATTTAATATCTTTTGATGATGGTAATTAATTAAATAGACGGTTTACGCATCAAATTTATTTTTTCGGTTAAATGTATAAGGTCATGTGTGCCCAATATTTACAAGATGTACATATAATCCTGAGTGCCCCTTTCCCTTGAATGAGTAATTTTGTACCTCAGATGAATATGATGTGAGACACGGTGGTACTCCAAGACAACACATAGATCCCTCCAGGATGATGCAGTACACAAAGATCTGACGTGGACCCTGCCGAGATGAGGTGATACTCCAGATTACAAGTGAATGTACAAGATGGGGGAAAGATGCATCAAGAGTTAAGATTCAACTCATAATGGATCCCCTTAGGCTGTTTATATGGTCATGAACAGTTAGGTAATAGATTATATTTATTCATTTATTTGTTATTTTATTCATTTTAGAAAAGTTGAAATATACATAAAATAATAAATGATAAAATAAATAAAGAAGTGGCATAAGTTTTTCTATTAAAGAATAGTTGTGGGAATGACAACAAATATAAACATGTTTAATAAGAATGAATTACATTTATCAAGAGAAAAACACAGTTCCCTCATTGAAATATTAAGTCACAACAACCTTCCATCATTTGTGTTTGAACATAATCGGGTGTTTGGGGTGCCAATCATGCCATATTTGAGATTGCCTCTTACTACTAGGAAGATATTATTAGAATAGTGGGTCGAATTAACCAAAATTGCAGCAATGAAATATCTATATCTAGCATGTTTTAATTTATGAGGCAAGCCTTTATAAAATCATGTAATGATTTTTGAAGATGGGAATTCACTCAACCGATCTAGGAACCACATGTTAATGTGGTTTCCCAGCCAAAAGCTTACCTTGGACCCTACAAGTAGTGGTGGGACCATATCTTGTAGACAATGATGGAGGTTCAAGGATCATTTCCACTATTATACTCAATGATATTCTGATTTTAGTACAGATGGTTCCAAGAATTTGAAAACTTAGGGGTAGATATTTAATGATTAATTTAATCAGAAATGTCACATTCAGTAATCAACAAAAAAGTATAATTTTATAAAGTTTATATCAAAAAAATTGAATTTAATAACACATGTAAAACTATGATAACTATTAGACAAATATAATGTCTAAAATAAGTATAAATTTCAAATAGAGAATAGACACTTGATCATAATATTACTATATTGAAATTGAAGGTGCTTGTGTCCCAACCTGTTATGCCTCCACTACAAGAGAGGGTGTAAATCCTCTTATAGTAGACTCATGAATTAAGCATATGATGGTTCTATAATATATATATCATCAACCTCTAAGGTTATATGTGGTCACTACATCAAGACATAGATGGTGTTACATGTTGTCTCACCTCCAAGATGTTTTCAAAAGAGAAAACGAATCAATATTTTAAGGTGATGATTTCACTCAGTTTGTGTGAAGGGAAATGCCATTCAAAATCTTTCATATCATCCCATTTCTGAACCTTTTACATTGAATTACTCTAACTTCATTAAAGGATTTAAATTAATGGTATAGAGTATGTGCTTCATTACCTTAAAGGTAAAACTTTCCATGTAATAATAATATTAAATATAACACCGTCTTTTTTATTATGGATAATATATTGTAATAGATGGAGAAAATGAATATGAAATGTTACTCCAAAGGAACCTTCATCATTTCCTTCCATAAAAAAGTGTATGGTTCTTTAAAAGTAGGTTATTTTCATCACATATAATGAAATAAAACTAGATAAGTTTAAAAAACTGAAATAAAAGAAGAAAGTACCCGCTTATCATTCAGTTTGAATTCATCAAATAAAAATATTGTTTTCTCACAAACATCTTGGGAATTAACTAAAATATTCTTTTCACTTACATGTATTCAAATATAGTAACCAGGTAATTAGAGACAAATTACAATAATTAAGGATTATTCTCCATGCAGATGAGAAAGGGGGATTCCTTGGTCATTTGTGAGAAACACATAACATCTAATTTCCAAGTGATTGATTCAAATTAAACAAGTTACTGAGAATAACCAAAAAATTTAACTCATGTTACCATTTGTTTATGATGATACATTATTCCATGTTTTTGGAATGAATGTTTTCTATGGTAACAAACTCAATAAATAGTTCATAACATTTGTATCAAAGGCAATACATGATGAATATAAAATGTAAGACCTATCCAGTTGTGGAATGAAGATTATTTTCTTAGTAAAAATAAAAGTGGACATCAAGAATATACCATGTATGGTATTTTGGATTGGAACAGCTAAACACCTTTGGTAATATTGAAATCATTTTTTAGAGAAAGAAACATTTTGAAATAATGGTATTCCATATAGCTTTCGGGTTAGTTCAACACTAGAGTGTGGACTATTCAAAATGAAATATAGAGTTATGGATACTTTATATGATTCCTATAAATTATTACAGAATATAATAGTGAAGTATATGTTTTCTAATAAAATATGAGTTGCTTCAGATCTGTAGGTCGATGAATATCACGACCAAACATTCATCGATCATGATATTGTAACATTGAGTAATTTTTAATCACATGATACTTTATATATATCACCGTATTGATGTTCAAAAAAATGATTGATGATAAAGTCTCACATTTTTACATTTATCAACAAAATGATTAATAAAAAAAATTCTTAAAGGTGAATTTTATATATTAAAGTTAGGATGTGATTAATATCTTTGTTTCCACCTATAGAAACGTCAATTATATTTCATGATGTGATTTTTAAATAAAGGTGTAATCCCATAACCAATATTCCAACTAAACAGACAAATGGATATCACACGAGTCCTAGTTTGATAAAAATCTAGTACGTCATTATACATGTGTCAAGATGAAAAGAGTTTTTTATGTTATAAAAAACAATCATCAAGAAATGTGCAAGGCACAACTAATTATAAATCATAAAATTTTCATAAGATATTACATAAATCTCTAAGATAGAAAAGACATAGACAAGTATTACACTAAATTTATATATAAGGGTTCACATCTCTATTAGAGATAGTGGGAGTAATATTAAATTCTTTTTATTCAATGATCTTGATGAAAAAATTGTTGGCATGCAAAAAAGTTCCACAAGTATATGTAGAATAAGAATGTTGTAGTGACCAATAATTCATAGGAATAATGAAACCATGGTGGTGGTTTTATGTTCACCATGTCTTTTGATACAAAATTCATAATGAATAATAATTTCTACAAGTAAATAGTATATAGAAATGAGTTAAGATTGGAAAGATCAACTAAAATTAAATTAATAGATTCATTGTATCAAATAAAAAATGGGATTATAAATTGAATAATATGGTGGGTAGTTAAATGATATGTTACATGGATAGTACATGTATGGTACCAATAAGTCTTGATTGGTAATACCAATTCGGTATGCCTAAATCCATTTGAATAATATTATTCATAAACAAACCTATAAGATCATTAAACTGATCATTGAATGTCTAGATCATATTTCTTGGAAGGTGTCTATATGATGTAACCTGAAAGGGATGATGACATCATATAATGCAAATATGGGTTTTATGTTACTGAAATCTAGTTCTAAATTAATTTATGAAACATTATCTTAGAGCATGCATTTCAAATTAATCGTTTAATTTTTTCTTATAAAGGCTAGTGGGAGAGTTATAGTTTTTTAGTAAATATATGTTCGGAAACATATTGATAACATAAAATTGTATTACAATAAGATAATACTAGGTTAAATATAATTATCTAGTGATTGACATAATGTAGGAACCTAATTTCTAGGGAATTGGATCTGTCAGAAAAGATCTAATGGTTTCTTGGACAAAGTAAATCCTGCATAAAGTGACATTATATTGAAAAATACTTGTTGGAAAAAAAACTTCATAATTGAAGTCAATGCCACATGGATTAATCTCTTTAGGTTGAAATGTCTAGAACATGGGATGAAATTAATATTCTGATTTGAGTTCCATATGCTTCATCGATGGATCAATCACGCATGCCATGTTAGATACATGAGTTTATATTGCAAGAATTTGATTTATATTGGGTAGATATCATTTATATCCAAGAGTACTGTAAGTGATGCGGTTGAAACTATCATATTGTACTTTTGAGAGCACAAATGATATGTGGATGGTATATGTACAAGAAGGTATACTAGATTTTTGTGGGAAAATAACTAGTAATCCTAAGAACAATTTTATATAGTATAATAATTATGTTATGTCGATGAGTGTGTAAATATCATAAAATCCATTAGTGTCCATATCTAAAAATATTGAGTAAATTGTAGCTTCTAAGGAAACTAAGAAGTAGTTAAACACAATAATTTTTTTCAGTTCATGGAATCACACGTAGTGATAAAAGTATTATCATAGTGTAAATTATGATATTATAACCAAGTCGTATTGTTACGACAATGGCCTATAGTGATATACTCATGGATACCTTATCTTGAGATGTTATACTCAAGGTATGAGGTATCATAAAACATATATTACACACATATACAACACTTTAGGATCAACAGTTAAATCCATTACTCAACAGAATCATTTTTTTATCATGTGATTAGCTAAAAATTTTTGTTAGAATGTGGGATCCAGTGCAAGTGGAAGTGTTGAAATAGTGGGTCCCTAGACCCAACTATATCATTCATTTGTTTATGATATCATGTTTATTGTTATTTATACATGATTTCAACATACTATTATAGTGTATAATTTTCTGTTTCCATTCTTATAATCGCATTTTCCAATTATTAATTATCATGTTGAGAGTTTATAGAAGATCCCTTGCTATAATGAGAACAATTAAATAATATGATAATAATATTAAATATATTTTCTATAGTCTAGATAGATTTTATTGACTGGAAACAATAGATATATGACTATCAGGTATTAGGGGATCATTATCATTGAGACTTCTTCTCATGAAGTTGACACTTATTGATCACTTGTAATGAGATCCTGAGGACAGACCCCCCAATAGTAACACCACATTATTTGGGTGTCTCTGGTCATTCCCCTCTATGGACATGTGTATTGGTATCTTCACATGAGTACATTACCATCATGTGTCATTTTATTACGTACATTGGTGAAAGGAAAAAACCATGGTATTGGAATTGTGGGGGAGGAAGCTAGTGTTGGATGCATCTTTGGTTGTATGAAATTTGTTGAATGATAAATAAAGGATATGTTTCATCCATGTTTATGATGTCTTATTTCTTAGGACTGGTTTATCATGATGGTGCTGCCTTCATAATTGTTTGGCCAATCTAGTACATGGTAAATCTATTTGAAAAATTTCAAAATTATAAATCGAGAAAAGGATGATCACACAAGTGAGTGTCATTCATTGTGCATCATATTTCGATGTCCAGTTTATAATGTGGATAATGTCAAATTCAATCATGGGTATAATAACATGGTCGACACATAAAATAAATTTGCATCATAATGGGGACCACAAGACACATATTTGTTGAAATTATACTTTTCTTATAAGTTTACCCATAAACTCTCTTATTAGATCAATAGGAAAATGTCTACTTTTCTTTGGAAACTGGGTAGATATAAAAACCTATGACGATCAGGAATAAAATAATGCATTTTCTAAATTTGAAGGTGGGATTAATGTCCCTGCCACCATGTCATTTAGTAGTTCTACCTCTATAGTAGTGATCACATAAGATTGATCATTTCCCCTTATCCCCTTCTTTCGTAGATTATGTTGACACATAGGGCATTATTTTTCATAGTGCCCCACCTTCATATAATTTAATCATTTTAAAATATTATTCTTCTTCTTCTATTTGCATTCTTGAGCCTAAGGACCGTTATCACATCACATATATCAAATTTCAATTCATATAAAACATCCCTAAGGTGATTCTTCACATAGTTTTTACAATATGGGAAAGATTATGTATAAATATTCTTCTTAGATTCATTCCCCTTTTCATGATTGTCAGATGACCTCTTCTTCTCTTGATTTCCCTTCAATATATTTATTTCAGAAAATTCATACTATTCCTTGATGCACATATATATTTCACTTCATATGAAGAGTAATTATTAAAAAATTGTTCCCTTTAGAGATGTCGCATGAGACCATCAAATAAGTGGTCAATCACACACTCTATGTTGTGTATGTTATCCATAACATACCTAGCTACCCTAGTATAGGTAGCTTCATAATATAAAACTCTATTTTTTCATTCTTATTAATGATATGTAACATCCTTTTCATATTTATTTTTTTATCATGAAAGAATTATTTATCAAAGAATGACTATTAAAATTCCTCCATTCCTGTACTCATATTTTGCCTCCATCCCGTGTATTCATGATTATAGACAACCATTGATCTACCTCACCATTGAGAAAATGGACCAATATTATATCATTTATGTTTTTTTCATTCCAAGGGATTAAATATCATTTCCCTATACTTCAGCCACTACCCAACCACAATTGGATTAGTAGTCCCACAAAACAATGGGCAATTCTACAATATTAAATTATCCATCATAAGAGATTATCACCAAGTAATTGGTTTATAAATTCAAGAAAACATATTTGTCATAACGTGATTAAATTTCCCTAATATCTTAATAATTTTCCTTGTTCCTATAATAGTTTTATTATTGTCACTAGGAGGGAAATATCTTCATATTATCTGAGTGTTAACATCGTTCATCCTTTTAGGTACCACTTTTAACGAATATAAATCACTGGATTATCTTGTAATATATAATTCCAAATATGTTATAGCCCAGAACATAAATTTATGAATCCGAAATCCTATAATAATTAAAATTGATTTTTTGGGGAAATATTTACATATAAATCATTCATAATTTTTTGTATATAAAATGGTAAATTTCCCAATTATATCCCATGGGATTATAAAACTAAGTAGGCAGTAAAGCCCACTGTCATGTACCAGTTTACCCAAATTCATGCCCAAAACTCGTTTCCAAAGTTGTTACTCCTAGGTACTTGTGTGACAGAACCACGTCCACATGTAGTATCTTGAAATGGATGTATTTATAGTAATAACCATAAAATCCCCACATTAACAAATTTAGGGATGTTATTCCACTCTTATCTTCAATTTCTATCATAGGGGGTATCCCTATAATCAATGTTGTCAAAAGCTAGTTTACAAGGTTGATTCTAAACAACCCATTGAAACCAACTATAATGACTGACACTAGCTTCCCAGAGCCGGTGCATTATTAAATTAAAATGAAATTTATATAAGAGAGTAAATCCGGATGAAACATTCAGTTTATAAGTTTTGGATATCCCTATTACATACATGATAACCATAATTAATTGGTAAATAGGAAATTCAACCATGATACATATTAAAATAATGTAAATTGTGTCCTTGAATTCTATTGAATTATTTTTTCTTCATAACCATGAGAATGAAACATAAAAATAGTGATATCAAAATATCATTATGTATAAGAATATAAAAATATATAATTAATTAGTTATAATAATTATCATGGAATGGTAAATAACTGATTACTCATGAAATTAAAATAATGAGATAGGGCAAAATAAATATAGCAAGGTAAAATTAAGAAACTCGTTATATTTAATCAGTGACCTAAAAATTAAATGTATCCTTAGATAAGATGACACAAAATCTCATTGATGAATAATAAAACATTATAATATAATGTTAATTAATTATTAATGGATTTCATATCTAAGGAACATTAGATCCTATTATTATCAATATCTATCCTCTGGAGAGTTTGAAACTACAGATCCATCAACTATTTTATTTTGCTAACTAAATAATCTCATGAGAAACTATTGACGAATTAAGTGGACATATAATGTCAAGAATCCACCAATAATTCCAGATGAAAATAATTCCACATATTCAATGTTAAAAATAAATAATATTCCATATCAAATAACCGTTTTGGATGAGAAATGCAGATTTATAAAAGAACTATTAAAGTAAACACCTTATGAAAATTGATATATCATATAGGAAATAATAATGTGGATATTAAAGTAAATTTATAATGAACAATTATTAAAATAATTATTATATTTTTAGAGAAATTAACAATCCCAAAATGATGTGAGATTCATAACATTTGAAGAGAATAATCATTAAATGTTTTAAAGTGTCCAATGTTACATTAAAACATTTAAATCATAATAAACTGGAAGGTATTTCATTAAATTAAACTAATAATGTCATGATAATATGTGTATTAATTATATATTATATCAAAATGGGATTTAGGTATGGCGCACACAATGTCTATGTTCTGAATAAGACATTTATCTCCCAAAATTAAAAAGTGTGATGAAAATTACTTACCTTAACCTTCCTCATGTTGTTTGATATTTAAATTTTTATAGTGGTTTTAAATAGGTTACAATCTATTAAAGAACCAAAATCGTGTTTATAATACCATATATTAAATTCTTAGATAATTTTATTACCAATTTGTTTATATTCATTCAATATTTTGACTATTTTAGGTGTTAAATGCAGTGTTCTTTTAGAGTACATTTTGACTTGTTATTAGGTGTTCCTATTAAATATATCGCGTTTTAATAATATCCATTATATAAACCATGATTAAATAATATTATATAATCATTATATATTTATTTATAAAACCTCTTATTATTTGATGATTATAAATGAAGTGCACTGTTCATAGAGATAGTATGTCATACATATGCAGTAACGCTGCATTCATTAATTTGTCATGTTAAAAAATTATAAAACTAAATGATGAATATTGATATAATAATTTCACATATCTTATATATTTTATATATTTTACATAGGTTTATTATAACCATCTTTTATATGATTCATTAATGTCATGAATGAGTATTATTGCTCTGAGGGGGTGGTAGTTCACACTTCCCGAAATGATGTAATCGTATATATAGATGATGGAAATCCTAAAGGTATGTTATAAATAAATATTAAGTGATAATAAATAAATTATAAATTACATATATACATATATTTTATCAATAGAGTCTCCATCCTAATGGACACTATAAGAGGTTGTAGGAAAAAATTGAAGAATCATCATTTCTTGATGCAGTTGTTCACCGCACAAAGAATCATTATGTTCAGTTCTCATTAGAGTGAGGTGTTTCTAAGTGTAAGACTAAAACATATCTCAATACATCATATTATGTTGATTATACTTCTGTTGTTCTAAATTAATATAAAAAACATAATTGAGGGGGTGTAGAATATAAATAAATCTAAAAACAATGAGAGAAGGTGTTGTCTCTCTATCATGTAACATATTATGGTGTATACCAAATGGAATCCATGAGAGTATTTATGACCAAAATGAGGCTTCAAGGTCTAAGGTAGGGGTTTTGGGAGACAATATTGGTTGGGTGTGGCCAAACGTAAGAGGAATGAGAGGTGTGAGGAATGGGTAGAGGTGATGGGATTTTATAATGAAGAACAAGGACTCTCATGGACTTCGTGAAAAGAATTTGTCTTAAAAATGTTCTTACCTATATATAGTCATAAAATAACTGTTGAAATCCTTAATTTATGGATTATGGACAAAATATGGGCTTTTAATGGGTATTTTACAAGTGGCTCGAACATTTGGGCCCTTAAGGTGTTTAGTCCATTTTTATCCTAATTACACCTTTATTATTGTAATTAATTTCGATCACTTTTAGTAATCAATTTTTTAACAATTAATTATCATTTATAAGAAAAAATATTCTTTCTTTATCACAAGGGTGTTTGTCAGATTTTCAAAATTCAATTCAGAGATGCGCAAAAATCTGTATTAAAGTTAATCTCAAAGATATATGAATTAACTGGTTTTTATAGAAAAGTGTATAAATGTTAATTATGTATTTATATTATAATTAAAATTTATATTTATTATAATGAAATAAATTTTTATAATAGGTATATTATTGATTTAATGTGACTTTTGAAAAATTTATAATATAACTAAATGTTTCTAATTTTCTAAATGACAAGGTAGTTTTACCAAAAAAAACTATTATTTTTCACTATTCATCTAAAAATGAGGTTTCTTAGAAAAATCATATCAATTAACCCTATGCCCCTTTTGACATTATTAATTCAAAAATTTAGTTTTTTTAAAAAAATTTAATTCATAAAAGTGTCAAAATTAATATTTAATATAGGATCACAATTAAAATACTACCAAACGGCATATATAAAAATATAGTGATTTATGTTTAATATTGGTCTTGTTCTTATCATATGCATATTAGACAAGTGTGAAGTGATTTATTTGTATATATATAAATAAAATATCTAAAAGTGTTAAAATTTAATTGGATCTTAAAAACATGACTAAATAATGTTTTATTTAAATCAAGTGTTATGTGTATTGTGAAGATATCAAAATGTAAATACAGAGATGTTGTGGGGTGCTAAAAAAGTAATAAATAATATCCCACAAAGTAATAATATCATCGATGTAGAGTTTCTCCCCATCATTATGAGATAAATACATTACATAAATAGTATTGAAAACCCATTCCTTGGATGTTATTTCTATCAAAATTTCATATTTTTCCTTAAATAAATAAATAAAAATATAATAGTTTTTTAATATCAAATTTGACAACCCGTATTTGGATGTTAATGTGAAATTAATTACTTGAAATGTATTAACTATAAAATAAAATATAAAATTAAACTAGTGTAACAATGACAAGATTTCATTTAATTATATTCCAATAATTTTAAATTATAGATGAATCATATACTCAATATACGATCATAATACCATATTAGGGTTTCAAAGATAAATGTATACAAAATCATTTCTATCGAAACATTGAACCATAATAAAATTATTTAGATAATAGTGAATTGGAATATCTAGAGTTAGATTTGGAACAATTAAATATAGAGATGATGGTGACATTACAATTCAATATTCCATTATAGAACACTCTCCATAAATTATTGATCTCTGGATATATTACATTTTATATAGGTTTCAGATCTTACTAACATTGATCATCATTGTTAAACATAAATATTTGGAATAGGTTAGAATAATTCAACACTCCATGCATTTAAAACACTCAACTATGGGTGGATATTCAATTGATATTTATCTTTGTTCACATCATTACCTAATAGTTTCATGTCATATTATAAATAGTTTTCCAGATGGCAAATCTTCTAACAGTGAAAACATTTAAGAGTCCCCTTAATATAATTTCCTCCACATTTATTTCTCATACATAAAGAAATATGAGAATATCATCTTCTTATCTCCATGGTTTATATATTTTATACTGAATAACATAAGTTTATTCTTATAAAAACATTAAGTGGATTGGTAAAATGTACCTATATTTAAAGATTGATATCATGTTAAAAAATCTCTTTATAGATCCTAAAGCCACATTTTGATAACATCATATGAATAATTTTTAAATCAATCAAAATTGATCAAAATTAAATTTACAAAGGATGATAATGCCATAAACATGCCTCAAATTCCCTATAAACTATTACTCATAAGTACCAAAAAATTCAACATTATTATTCTATGCCACATTAAACATCATCCCTATTCTCATACGATGAATATAACGAATGTAATTAATAAAAAAATATGATATGGAACTCATACCAATCTGTGGATTCAATTTCATTCTATTATCTAATATTGATCATAACAGTACACCATTGATTGTCTTCACCATTGAACTACTATATATCCAAAACAAATTTTCTAATTCAATGTGCATTAGATGAGGGAAAATATATTTTAAATTATGCTGATCAATTTCATGGAAGCTAGAGGATAATAAGACACACTATAATAAGTAGGATGTTTACTCCTGATGGGTCAAACTAATTTTTTCCATCCATTTCTCATTTGGATTTTAAAAACGATTCATTTCATATGATGTTTTAGTAATAATTAAAAATATAATTTTTATTCTACTTCCCATTTTTTTTTGATTATCATGTTGAAAATCATTACACTATCCCTTGTATTCACTATTCAAACTATTCTTTCTTGCAACATACATTAACTAAAACAAAAAAATAATGTTTTGGAATAAATAATCATTGTGGATTACCAAATATTCATGAGAAAATATTTATGTAATTTGATAATAAAATTTTATTTAAATCCATGAAACCTTTAGTTCAACATGGTTTATCAATTATCTTCATCTATTAAAATACTTTCTAGAGGTACAGAAAGGAAATATGATTTAACGATAGAATTTCCACTGAGAGTGGCTAACAAGGTGTGAAGTAAGGTGACTTTTTGTAACATCCTAGGATTTATAACCATAGATTTAATATATTATTATTTTATTAAATAGATTAATTTATGAACTAATGATAATATTTTAACAATTTTCATTGAGAAAAAATAATATAAATTTAAATTATGTGTTTTCGTTATGTTATATGCTAATTATAAACCATATAATTAAATATACTTGTTAATTACTATTTCAAAATTTATTATTCAAAAAATTTGTTTTACATTGATTAAAGGAATATTTAAAAATAACTATTTTAACTATTTTTTAAAATACAATTTATGTTTATGTAAGATAAATGAAAACGATATTAATAGTTTTAACTATTAACGAAAAAAAATTCTTAAAATATAATAATTATTTTTAAGATAAGATAGTATATAAATGTGTGAAAAATTATTGTGTTTTAGTTTTATAAAATTTATACATGTACATTTTTATTTTACAACAAAATAAAATTTTATATATGTGTTTAATAAATATAAAATTTTCTATAAATAAAATTTTGAATCATATATATAAGAACGTTTTTAATAAATATATATGTGTATGTTTATAAATATGGATAATTATTTTTTTTCTTTTTAATATATATATGTGTGTGTGTGTGCGTGTTTTACTGTTATAAGTTTTTAAATACATATATGATCATTTATATTTTAAAAAAAATATGTGTTATATTATTATCATTGTGAGAATAAAAAAGAAATTGATATGATGCATTTTTTTATCTATTCTTTGAAAACACACAAATGTGTAATGAAGAATGCTGACTAACAACATCTATTGAAAAAAATGGTGAAAATAAATGAATGTATATAACATGAAATCCAGCCTTTGAGATGAATAATAATTATATTAAAATTAAATGAAGAAATAATAATCTATCTTCCTCCTGTGTTTTTCCCCATCCCTTCTGTATCCTTACTAAAGAGGTCATGCCCTACAAGAATCCACACAACTAATTTCGTCCCCTTCCAGAGACCAACCCTGCTGGACAAACGCCGGTCGACCACACACACACTAAAGGATGCACGAACTGGAAGAGAAGACCATTTTTAGATCCTGTGAAAAAAATAAGAGATCAGGTCGACTCATGAATCATAATCATATCCTTAAAATTGAGATTATTAATATAAAAAAATTAAATCATTTTACCTGTGGTTCATTTTTTGGTTTAAAAAATTAATACCCAAATTAACTTAGAATCTAAGACTCATATCAATTTTATTTATATAAGTGAGACATGGGATAACCCCACCTACATAGTAATAGGACCCGAAACTCACACTTTCAAGCCCTATATTTGTTTCTAGAAACCCACAACACATCATTTAATATAAATTAGGTTATGGAGATTATATATTTAGTGTTCATATTTCAATTATAAAAAATTATTTCTTGTTTAATTTGAGTCTCCATAATAGATCAACATTTATATATGTGTTAAAATATATAACAAGTCTTCTTTTAATTTTTTTAATTTTTTTCTTATTAAAATGGTGGATTAAATTATATTTTTCAGAACATAAAGTAATGGTTCAATTTCTTGTTAAAATTTTATTTTCGTATAATTGGATTATATAAAATTGAATTATATGTTATCATGTATTGATGTCCTAAAATAAGTGATTACTTTCATTTTAAAACATTCAATTCATGAATTTAAATTTATTGTTTGTTATATATATATATGTTAATCTAAAATGAATATTTTCAAAACATGTGATTCCAAAATTTATATTTTTTATAATTAAAATTCAGGTTATATATATATTTTTTTTATTTTTTTATTTATGTGATTTCAATTTCATCATACATAAATATATATAAGTATTTTTATAATTTTATTTCTAAACACTATGACTAACTGCTTCAAAGTAATGTTAATGGGTCCAATACATATATATGTATATATTATAAAATTCAAATAATTCTTATATATATATATATATATCGACTAAATGTTTCATGAATTGAATGAGAAAACAAACCATTTTTGGATATCAGCTAAAATTAATATCAAGGATCTTGTACAAGTCTTTATTTTAATTTTAATCATGTTATAAATTGTTATAGTAATGCTTAAAATTTTATTATCATATTTAAAAAAATGTCGTTATAATCTCATCATGTTAGTTTAAAACTTGACTATGCCGCATCTACAAATAATTAGGTCCATGTGTTATGTACATCATAGACACCCGTTGCATTTTTTATGTGTTAATAGATTCAATTTATATGATATGGTATAATAAAAATGTGATAACAATTTCATGAGTATTATTTGAAACAATTTTATATCAAATGTACATTATTTAATTAGATTTTTTAAAAAATTCATAAATTTTCTAGCATGTGAATTTCTATAAATGATTTTATAAGCTTTTGTGAAAATGACAGTGACTCCCTTTTGTGGAAAATTATATTATATAGTTATTTTAAAATTTTATTGAGACATGTATGAGAACGATATGTCTATGAGAAAAGTTTTTTCAAAATTTGAAAGTGTGGAATTAAAAGACGTTACGGGGAGTGATCCCATAACTATAAATAAGTCATATGGCCTCATGTTATGGATTTAAACATGGACTGCAAAGTGTGGTTAATGTCCTATATAAAAACATGTATTTTCATTAGAGAATCCTCAATGTTTTTCGTAGTATAATTATTTTGAGAATTGTCATTTATATATATATATATATATGTATATATATATTCGTGTATGTGTGAAAATCTTCTTAAAGTGTGTTATAAAATTTTCAGGAAATACTTAATGTATTTTATTATACACACACATGAATATTGATTTAATTTCCATGATGGATGAATAAAAATAAAGGTAATTAATATATAACCATTATATAATCTCGTTTGTATCTTATATATCACATATATTCATTAAATATATCACTTAATAAATACCACAAAAATTGTAAGTGAAAATAGATTACATCAATTTGTGATGCGGTAGATCATCATATAAAAGAATAATATCGTAGTATTACCAATGGATTGGAAATTAAAAACATTTAAATGTTATTATTTGTTTACATTCATATATTTTTGCTATTTAAATAATATTTATACATTATATCAACCATCATACCCAACTGAGAGAGGTCATGATGAAAAACATGTCATATATATCCGTCAGGCAGTAGTATGTCATACACATGAGTGACATTTTTTTTCACATTACAAGGTATAAGATATTCATATAATTCATAAAATAACAAAATAACCTAATTTATTATGTATTATAAAATTTTTATCACATAATTATTTTTAACTAAAATATGAGGAGGTGTAGAATTAAAGAAACATCAAAATTCAACTTGAAAATGACTACAATTTCCCAAAGTGTAATAATATATTTATAATATAACTACTAGAACTTTTAAAACAAATAAAATAAAAAACAAACATTATAAATTATTTAAATGAAAATGTTGTTCGCAATAAAATCCATTATTTTTCATTATTCATAAATAAATTTATCATTCAAAAAAATTATACAATTCTGCATTGGAATACAGGGATTTGATAACTTAAAAAATATTCATTCTGTCAAACTATTTTATAATAGAGCCAAAAAAATATTTTATTCTTACATTAAAATGAAAGGAAAAAAATATTTTTAATGAAAATAATATTTTGAAACATATAAATACATTATTGAAAATGAAGTAATTTTTTAAGGGTGTGTTTTACTTATATAAAAAAATGAACATAATATTTAACTTTTTAACTCATATTCATGTTTCTAATTTTATAATATATGTAATAAGGGTCCTTTATAAATAATAATGTTTATATTTTTTCACATTTTATTAAAAAAATTGTATATTAAAGGCATGTCATAAAATAGAATGTAATTTATTGGAAAATAAAACCCAAAACTCAGGGTGTAATGGTCACCATATGTCATCCTTATCCTTCAAATTATTTTTACAATTTAAATTAAATCCCAAATGACCTAAATTAGAGAATATGAACCATCTAAAATATTAATAATACCCTTTATTTTCTATCATTGATTGAGATGTTTTAACTTATTGTGTTAATATAATATATATGGATATATTGTTTAGGAAATATATAATCATGATGTTATAAAAAATTCTATACTAAAAGTACTTTTTTAATTTATCATTTTTGGAAATGAAAATATAGATTTTTAATTCAATTATATATTACTTCAATATTTCATATTTGGATTACGCTTTGTTACTCTTTTTGTTTATATAGCTCATTGAGGGTTCATTATCTTTATAATTGATGTATTTGTACATTATTCTGGGTTTTGAACATTATATATTATTCTATTTCATTTGATAAACCATTCTTATTATAATTTATATATTACCCTTAACTGATTATATATGTTCATCTAGTAAGATTTTGAGGGTTATGATGATGTACTTCAACACCTAACATATGTCACTTTAGTATAAAATGTCATTGGAATTATGCTCAGTCAAATCGCTTTTCTATGTAAATTTTTTTCCCATTTCCAGTATACTATTTTCCATGTATAATTCTTCTTATATTATTATTTTGAGTTAAATTAAAAAATCATTAATAAATAAATATTACACTTCATTCATGATACTCTATCTAAGATAATTATAATTTGATTTGAATTACTCAAAATAGAAACTTTATTTCTTATTAATTTCATCACCAGAATACCATTTTATATTCGACATCCATGGTATATATTATAATTTATAATCCATTATTCATACAGTAGTTTGAATCAATAATAATGTTAGGTTTTTATTTTAAGAAGTATTTAAGAAAAAAATTTATGTATTCCACTTATTCTTCATATTTTTTACTTTTATTATAATCATACAACCATTTTTACTTTTATCTTTTCTGAAAAAATATTCCACTTAATTCCACATATAATTATTGAAGTTGCATTGTTTCAGTTTTTTTGAATTCATTGATATCAAATATTAATTCCTCTTTTATCGAGTCAATAATTAATATATATTTCATTATGTATCGAAGATAACACCATGTATATTATTGTTGAGATGGTATGTGACTATGATATACTATATAATACGAAATGTAGGATTGAAATAAAAGAGATACTGAATAAATTATCTGATGATTCTCAAAATACAAGAGGGGGGTGAATTTAATTCTTTAAAAAATTCCATAGGAACATTTACAAATAGTTATGTTTAACAGGGTTAAACAAAGTAATTCACAAAAACACTAGTCCAATATACTTTCTAGATTCTGGAAATATTATTCCAAGAAGTCAATTTTAGAAAAGATGGACCTAAAATTGAAACTTAATGAAAGTTTACAATTTTGATGATTCTACCATAAAGTGTACAGAATCTAAATAAATCATAGTACAAGTATAAGCATGTATAATATAGTTATACTTTCTTCAACAATACAAATGTAGAGGAAAACATGTAATAAAACAAGTAACATGTAGTAAATCTTTTAACCCAAAGACAAGGATATCCAACAACCTTGGATAAAGGTCCCTTGATTTATACTTTCAATAAAGTATGTCTTACCCACACCAGGGTAAGCCCTCGATACTATGATCAGAGTCTGTCTTTCTATGCCTACAAGCCCTCAACTTCATGGTAGTCGGCACATCTTTCTTTCTTAGTAAGGAAGCCCTCAACTTCTAGGTGGTCGACACCTCTGTCTTTCTATACCCTGAAGCCCAAGATTGTACACACCAACAATCAAATTCACAAGAAGAAAATCTAAACCAGAAGTTTAGTACGCACAAAGAAATGATAATATCTCTCTCTAGAAATCACTTCAGATCAAAAGTTGTCCACATGTCCTAAGCACTTTAAAATGATCTCCATTTTATAGTCATAGCTTCAACAGTCAGCTCCCTCCTCCAACGGTCATATTTTTCTTTGAATTTTGGCGGGACCTGTACCCATGTAACTCAACTAATGGTCAGTTAATAACTGAAAGCATGACATCGTTTTAGTCAAGTGTACGAAAAAATATGGTTATATAACTAAAATATAATATTCAGAATGTAAGAAATTTAATGTTCAGAGTGTAACCAAAAATTAATTTAGAGACTATAATACAAGAATATTAGGCTTTTATTTTCTAGGAATTTGGAACCTGAAATCTATATATTTCCAGAGTCTAAATTTCAAGGAAATTCAGAATCTGGATTCACAAGAATTCGGAATCAGAACATACAATGTTCAGAGTCAGAGTTTATTAGAATTTGGAGTCATAAATCATAAGATTATAGAGTATCTATTCAGAGGACATGGAGTCAAAACTCAGAAAAGTTTGTAACCAGAATTTTTAATCAGAATTCAGAGTAAAAACTTAGAAGAGTTTGTAACTAGAATTCATAATTAGAATTCGGCTTCAGAACATAGAAGAGTTCATAACCAGAATTTGTATTCAGAATTTGGAGTCATAACTCAGTATATTTCATAACCTGAATTCGTATTCAGAATTCAGAGTCAGAACTCAAAAGAGTTCATAACCAGAATTCATAATTAGAATTCTGAGAATTCTGATTCTAAAACAGAATGCTTCATATCTAGGTAATTATAGTATTACAAAGTTTTGGTTTCAAACTAAATTCTAAAATTAGAAAAATTATGATATGAATAATGAAAACATGGTAAGGATAAATTTCCTTGAGGAAGGAAAGATTTCCTTACAGAAGTAAAACATAAGGTAATAAAGAGGTATTCCTTGAGATAAGGTGTTTGTGATTTTCAAAACAAGAATTAATGATAAAGTCATAAGGAATCCTTATTGACTTAACAATATCGACCAAGTATGATGAAATGGAAAATTCATAAGGAAATACTTATTGGCTCGACAATCTACCCCTTTTTGGAATGCACAGACATCCTTACGAAAAAAATAAGGACATAGAAAATAAATTTCTAGACATTGAAATAAAAATTAACTCACTTTTTCATATTGGAAAAGATAAATATGACTAACTCCCCCATAGGCATTAGAATACTATGGTTCGTATTCTATATTTCCAGAATAAGATATTTCATTATCTTGAGTATGGAAATATGTTTATGAAAACCCCCCCCTTAGTTAAACTCCCCCTCACTTAAAGATATTTCATTATAATTGTTTTTCCTTCTTCACCTTTATGATTTTCAAAAAGAATTTGAGAGAATGGGAAAAAAATATGGTACCTAAAATATTAGTACAAACATCCAAACAGAAACATCAATCCCACAATTTTATTAAGATTGGAATAATTTGTACAGGGAATGAACATACAACAAAAGATCGGATTCATTTTCCTTCCTTTTCCTTGGGTATGAATTTCTTTACAATGGTTTTTAGCTTCTTTAGATCCTTGTGATCTTCTTCTACTTGCTTCTCTAAGGCTTGTATCCTATCATCATTAGCCTTTAGAGCCTATGCCCGATCCTTCAAAAAGCCATCTTTCTTCACTAACTTCTCTTCAATATCGATTTGGAGATCCCTTTCCCACTTCCATCTTTGAGCAAAAGACTTCATCATACCATTTAGATCCTTGACCTCTGGAATCCTAGTATTTTGTTCATAAGTTATCTTTTCATCAAAGCTATTTGTGGGGTCCTTTATTTTCTTATCTTGAGTATAAAAAGTTTCCTTAACATCATCTTGAGACTCATAAATCTCTCTCAAAACATAAACTATATTCTTTGATCAGCTGACCACTTTCATACAAGATTTTCTATGGGAATCGTAGTTGATAAAGAAGTTCTTGTGATCAGCCTCAATCATTATGCACCTATCCATCACCATGGATACAAAATACTATCTCTAATTCATGTTATGATGGATCATCTAGCTTCTAGAGGCAATTTTTTAAATGATCAGAATGGTTTCAACAAGATTCTTCAAAGATTGAATAAAAAAATCATGTTCTAAAGCTAATGACTCTGAATTTGACACTTTCCTTGGTGATGGTTATTCATATAGCTCGACCAGCTTCCACTTAGAAGATCAACCATCTTCTTTCTTCCTTAAAATTTTGTTTGTTGGGGTATCAACAACCACTTGTTTTCCCTTATTGGTTCTTAGAACAACTTCTTCATCTGGAGACTCATGCTCATTTCCAGACAACTTAACAATATTATCTTCATCAATTTTTTCTTTCTCAGCTCCTACCTCAATATGAGTAGTATGATTGAAGTGATTATTATAACTATCTTCCTCAGATAATTGTTTCACTTCCTCTTCAGCCTTACCATCAATTTTAGGGGTAGCATGTTTAGAATATACAGCTTGAGATGTTCGGATTGACAATTTTTTGGTAGGACTTTCTTTTTCATGAAAGTCTTCCACTTGCTTAATCAAATCTTCTATATCAGCACTGCTTTCAGCAACTTCATCCTTCCCTTCCTCTAAAGCTTCTTTCTCTTCAACAACCTTCTCTTGAGGTTTTTCTGGAGTCATAAATATCTTCCTCAGAGTATCATGTATGGGTTCTACTAGAAATGATTTAGGTATAGGAATGTTCTCTGATTCTATTTTAGTGGCCTTCAAAATTGATTAGACAATTTTGGCCTAAGACATTTTCTTCTTTAGCTTCTTCTCTTTTTCTTTCTTCTCAAGCTCTTGAGCAGCCTTCTCCTTTAGAGCATTGTCCTCAGCAGGATCTTGACCAAACATTGGTTCCCCTTTCTTCTGATTCTTTTTATCCTCCCTCTATTTGTCTAATACCTCATCTAGATAGGCTTTCTTCTTCTTGGGCTTTGGAGGTGCGGATTGAGTTTTATTGGACTTCGGGGTTTCACATTCAACTTCTACTTCCATCAATTTTTTTTCTTTCCAGCCTTCTTCAATGGTTCATCCTCTTCTACAATCTTCAGAATATCTTCTGCTTCTTTCACTAGTAGATCTTAAAATTCTATTGAATCTATAAAAAATTCTACCTTCATTCCTTTCAAAGTGTCATCAATAACTAACATAACTTTACAATTCCTTGGCTTGGAACTGCAAGGGATTTTGAAGGACTCAAAGCACTGAACAATCAAATTGGAGAGTAGGGCATGATACATGGTTATCGGTGCTCCCATGTTCCCATTCTTGATATTCTCTATCGTAATGAGAATATGATTCATCATATTTTTCTTCCTTAGATTTACCAAAAAATCCAAGATATACATATCACTTTTATTTAGCGTGTCCTTGTCACCCATTCTCGGTATGATAAAACCTTGAACCCATAACTCAAGGATCCGATTTTTTGTTGACAAATGGGAAATTTTCGGAGTCTTGGCATATGTACGTCCAAGCCACTCCATAGCCTTCACCTTTACAAAACATCCTTGAACATCCGGCAGCTTGTGGGAATAGAACTCACTTCCCCTTCATAAGAAATCCCTACCAAGATGGCAGCCTCGGTATAAGAAATTGCATAAGTTTTACCATAACCCTTGAATAAAAACATATCTATCCCTTCTTCCTTATATAATAAAACTGACTCATAAAACTCAATGAGTAGATCTGGATACAGAACATACTAAGCTCATATCATTGATATGGATACACTCTCTCATCCATTAATCTTGATATTATTTTAAATAATATGATCATACTTGTTGAAGAAGTTCGGATGCACCAACCTCTCCCTGTAAACTTTCTACTCCGCAATTGGCTTGATAGAAGACATCTCTTAAGAAGGAACTTTACCAGACATTTATAATTGAGAATCCATCGAAAATATGGAATGGGCTTTTGAAGTGGGATAGATCTCTGACAAGAAAAATCATTGAAAACCCAATGTGAGACAACCATCGGGGGTCCCCTTTTATAGGTGTTGATGCGACGATTCATCTTCCAATATCAATCCAATGGGTTAGAGTTCTTCTGATTAGATATGACAGTTGAAATGATAGCTGCAAGTAATATTTGGTAGGATCCGATCTTTTGAGGTTTTTAAAGGAAATCATTTGGATATCAGGAAACTAGAATCCGAGAAATTTTAAAAACAAAAGAAACTACGAGAATGTAAAAAAGTGATTACGAAAACTCTAGAATGAATCATACATTTTATATTGTCAGGATAATTATTTATATTAAGGAAAATTATTCATGAAGAACTTTAGATTCTGAAAAAATACTTGAGTACAGAAAAAAAAAATTGAGTACGCAGATCTTAATTACGAAAATCTTCATTATGAACATTTTCATTATGAAAATTTTCATTAATAAAATTTTTATTATGAGAATTTCAGACAACGAAAAAATCCACTATGAAATAAATTTTGAAAAAAAATGACTATGAAGAATTTCACTATGAAATTTTCTTGAAAACATCATTATGAAGAATATGAAAAACATCATTACGAAAAATATGAGAAACATCATTATGAAAGACTTTATTACTACAAATATGAAAAACATCATTACAAAATTTTTGAAAACATCACTATTAAAAATATGAAAAACATCATTACGAAATTTTTTTAAAACTTCAATATGAAAAATTTTGAAAACATCACTACGAGAATTTTTGAAAACATCATTACAAAAATTTTAAAAACATATCAAACAAATGTACTACCCCTATGAAATATATTTTATTACTATAAGGATATTGGTTTCAACAGGATGTTAATAAGAAATATTACCTTACATTCATCATTCCAAACCTCTATTTAATTTTATCAAATCTATTAGAGGTTAAATATTTTTTGAAAATAACAGAATGTTGATATTGAGTTCTGATAAATTGAAGAATGACATCTCTTTTTAGTGTGTGATCCCTAAGGAAGTGATGCCTAATATCTATATGCTTTGCACTAGAGTTATGTGCCAAATATTTACTAAGGGCAATGTAACTTTTATTATCACAATTTTTTTTTGTTTTGGTAGAAATCATACCATAGTCTGTGAGTGTGTGTTGCATCCACAACACTTGAGCACAACAACTTCCAACTGGTACATATTCAGCTTCAGCAGTGGAAACTACAAAAGGGTGTTACTTCTTGCATGACTAAGAAACTAATGAATCTCTAATGAAATGAAATGTTCTAGATGTACTCTTTCTAGCCATTATACATCCACCAATTTCAGTATACAAAAAACATTTTAAAACAAATTTATTTCTAGAAGAATAGAAAAGTCCTAAATTTATGGTTCCCTTTAAGTAGAGAAAAATTATTTTCACTAACTTTAAATGAGATTCCTTAGGATTGTACTGATATCTTGAACTTAAGGATACTGAAATCATTAAGTCTTGATGACTAGTAGTCAAGTAAAGTAAACATCCTATCATATCTTTAAAAGGTGTTTGATCTACTGGTTTCCCAGCTTCATCAAGATCAAGTGTGTTTGAGGTACCAATGGGAGTACATATACTTTTAGTGTTGTCATATACATACATTTTAATAAGATCTCTAATATATTAATGTTGGGATATATAGATTCCTTCTGGTTTTTGAGAGATTTGAAAACCAAGGAAAAATGTTAACTCACACATTATACTCATTTCAATCTCGGATTTCATTAGATCTGCAAAGGAATCAGTTAAGGATTTCTAAGTTGAACCAAATATAATTTTATCAATATAAATATGAACATTCAAAACACTTTTCTTGTCTTTCATTATAAAAAGGGTTGGATCTGCATTTTCCTTAACATTGTTATTTTGATGAAAAAACATGTAAGTCTATCATACCAAGCTCGAGGGGCTTTCTTAAGTCCATACAAAGCTTTGGTAAGTCAAAAAACATGATCAGGATGTTTTGTATCTTCAAAACCAGGAGGTTATTCAACAAAAACTTCTTCTTGAACATAACCATTAAGGAAAGCACATTTCACATCCATTTGAAATAGTTGAAAATTGAATAATGCTACAAAGGATTTTAGGATACGAATATATTCAATTATAGCTAATGGAGCATAAGTTTCTTCATAGTCTATTCCTTCTTGTTGATTATAGCCTTTAGAAACTAATCTTTATTTATTTATAACCATGATTCCATTTTAATTGCACTTATTTATAAAGACCAATTTTACTCTAATAATAGAAGTTTCCTTAGTTCTTTCACCCAAAGTCTAGACTTTATTAATTTTTAATTCATTTATTTCAACTTGCATGGATTTAATCCAATCATCATCATCTAAAGCTTCATCAATGATTTTCTGTTCCAATTGATAATGGAATTCTAGATGTTCTACTTCATTTCTTAAGGAACTTCTAGTCCTTATAGGTTGATTCACACCTCCAATGATTTTATCACTAGGATGATTCTATAGAAACGACGAATTTGGATTTTGTAAAACATGTTCATCAATATAGGGTATGAAATATTCTGGAGTAAATGTATTAGTTGTATCTTCTTGTACATTTTCCTTATCATAAGGATATTCTAACAAAGGTTGACAATCAGTTTTTGAAAACACATATAAATATGTAGGTTCTTGTTGTTTCAAAACGAAGGGATCAGTTACAAAAAATTTCATATATACTGTATCTTCAACAGTACAATTGTTTTTGTTGAAAACTCTGTAAGGCTTAGAAGTTGTTGAGTAGACTAAGAAGATTCCTTCATCTTATTTTGATGTGAATTTATGAAGATTACATTTAGTATTCAAAATGAATACCTTGAAACCAAAAACATTAAAGTAGGAATGTCTAGGTTTTCTACCATTCCATAACTCATAAGGATTTTTATTAATAAAATGTCTAATAAAATCACGATTTATAGTATAACAAGCCATACTTAGAGCTTCATCCCAAAAATGTTTGGCTACAAAATACACACTAAACATGTTTCTAGTTATCTCTAGAAGAATTCTATTTCTTCTTTCAACAACACCATTCCGTTGAGGTGTTCTGGATGCTGAGAAGTTATGATTAAAACGTTTTCTACTTCAAAATGTTTAAAAATAAGAATTTTAAAATTCTCCACCATGATAACTATGAATAGTTTTCAATAGAAGGTTTTTCTCATTTTTAACTTGGCCTATAAATTTTTTGAAATAATAAAACCTTTCATAATTCCTTGATAGAAAATAGACCCATGTAAATTATAGGTAATCATAAACTAATTAAAATACATAATACTTGCTCCTAATGCTTCCAGTTTATGTAGGAACAAAGAGATCAATATGCACTAACTATCATGAATTAGTATTTTAGACTTCACCAGCTGATTTAAAACTTGATTTATGTTACTTTATATTTTGACAAGGGTCACAAACATTTGAAGAATCGAATCTATGTTCTGGTATATCCTTAACTAATCTTTTATTATAATGTTTTCATAAGTTTATTAAGGTTACAGTGTCCTAACCTTATATGAAACTACCAAGAATGATCTTCCATTTCACTAAGGAAAGGTAGATCATGGGTTCTATGGACTTCTATGTTTAGTGTCTAAACATTATCTTGCCTATGGGAAGAAAGAATAAACTCTTCCTTGGAATGGTGTACTAAGCACTTTTCATTCCTAAAATTCACAAGGTAGCCTTCATCACATAATTGTCTTATGCTAATGAGGGTGTTCTTAATACCCTTATCAAATTATACATTTGAAATCAATGTTTTTTCAAGAAAAACAATGTTACATATACCAATAATTTCTCCCTGAGCATCATCTCCGAAAAATACTTTTCCTACTTTTGTCTGGATAATCTTTTCAAAATAGTTTGTATTACCAGTGATATGCTGAGAACATCCACTATCCATATACCATGTACTTTTCTTTTTACCTTCTCTATTTTCCTGAAAATAAGAAAAAGTTAGGTTTTTGGAATCAAAAATTTCTTCGATATGGGAATCTCAGAAAGAAAAATTTTAGTCACCCACATTATTTTATAAAAATCATCTTTATGAAATCCTAAAGACTGGGTTTTGTTTAAGGAAAAAAACATTCCCAGTGTCCACCACATTGTCACTTGGTGAAAAATGGATCACTTTGAGGTACAAAGTAATTTTTACTAAAAATTATTTTAGAACCAGTATAAACTAAACTTGATCTATTCCTTAGAGGTCGTATTAGAGAGTACATCTTATCAAAAAAATTCATTACATAAGGTAAAGTTTGATAAACACTTCCTCAAGGAAAATATTTTGGTTTTCAGTTTGATAACCATGTTCTTGTCTTCTAAAAAAATTTATTTAGAACTACAGCTAGGCTCGAAAACATTTTTCTTAGAAATTACGTTTTCTAGATCATTAGAATGTTTATTCTTCTCAGAATTTACTTCCTCATGATTTTTTGAAATACTTTGAAAATCTTAATTTTTATTATTAATATATTTATAATGATATGATATTTATATAGTAAGAATAGTACTCTACGATTTTTCTTAATCGAGATTTTTCATGAGTTTTGAGTTCTCAATCACAAGGAGTTGTGAAAACCTAAAAACTTATTCATATGATGGTAAAGTATAATCTTCATCAGAAGAAGATTCTTCATTTGAAGAGTTATAATATTTATCATTTCTATAATTTGAATTTATAGAAACATTGGTCATTGGTTCATTATTGTGCACCTTATCCATTATAAAAATATTTTCAATAGGTAGTCTTGTTATTAGACCAAGATTCTTCTATACAGAAGATTCAGAATATGATGATTCATTTGAAGGGTCACCACCACTGGCACTCTAGGTGTTATTATCTTTTAGGAATTTCTAAGATTTTTCCTTGTAATAAATCTTTTTGTTTCTATCTGAATGCATTTCCTTTCTTTACTTTCTATTGACCATAGAAAAATCAGGTCTTATGTGTCCATCTCTCTTGCATTCATAACATGTAACATCTGAATATTTCTTATCTTTTTTTCATTCTTCTAGTAACTGGATTGGAAATTCATCTGTCCAACTATCTTTTTCATTCTTTGAGTAACATTTACTAACTCATTTTCTGAGTAATCACTTCCACTTGATTCGGATTGTATAACAACCTTCTTAGACATAGATCTAGAAAGTCTCTTAGGAGTCTTAGCTTTCATATGAATTGAAGTAATAGTAAAAGCAATACTGCCATTCCCATTCTTCTTCATTACATTATCAACACCTCTCTTCATTCCAGTCTCATGCTGAAGAAGAGTTTCAAACAGTTAATCAAGAGAAATTTGATTAACCTTTCTATTATAATCAATAGCGTTTCTCTTAGATTCCCACTCATTGGGTGTGATGTCTATGATCTTATCAACAAGAGCTTCATCATATAATCCTTTCTCACCCATGGATTTAAAGATAATCATGATGATTATAAACCTTTGTTGTACATTGATTATGGGTTCTCCATAAGGAATGTTAAATCCATGGTATTAAACTCTAAGAATGGGTCTTCATGTTTTAATTACTTTAGAAGTTCCAAATTAAGTAACTTTATGTTTATTCCAAATACAATTTTCTGCTTCAAAAGATGAAATTTCTCTATATATATTTCAAGTCATGGAGCAATGAAAAGTATTGCAAACATTATAATCTAGTTGATATACGTGATTTTCATGATTTGTGAAGGTACTAACTTCTTTTTTAGGGATTTTATATCCTCCAGTAAGCATAACAAAAATATAAACTCCAATATTGATAATGAATGTCTTCATGAGATATCTCCAATATTCATAATAATTTCCATCAAAAATAGGTGGTCTAGTTGGATTGAAATTGTATATGGAACCAACATTGATTCTTTCCATCTTACAGAAAATTCATTCCACAAAAACTTGTTAATAGAAAAATTTGTAAACAAATAAAATATTCCTAATCAAGGAACATATAGAGTAAGAGTGTCTCTATGAAAAAAAATAAATCCGAAATTTATGAGTCAGAAAAACTGATTCAGAGAAAAGAATATGATTAATAATCTTCTAAATCTAATCATGAGATTAATTCAGATTGAAACAAAATTATACATCAAATTTTTATATTGGTTTAGGATTCAAGGTCACCTCCTCTGATACCAATTGTTGAGATAGTATGTGATTATTATATACTCTATAATACCAAATATAGGATCATAAAAAATATATACTAAATAAAGTATCTAATGATGCTCAAAATAAAGGAGGGGGTGAATTGTATTGTTTAAAAAAAATCCTTTGGAACTTTTAAAGATGGTTATGTTTAATAGGGTTAAACAAGGTAATTCAAAAAACCACTAGTTTGATATAATTAATAGATTCCAGAAATATGATACCAAGAAAGCAATTCTACAAAATATGGTTCCGGAAATGAAACTTAATGAATGTTTAAAAATATGAATATTCTACATTAAAGTGTATGGAATCTAACTTAATCAGAGTACATGTATAAGGAAATATAAGATAGTTATGCATTCCTCAACAATAAAAAAGAAAAGGAAAACATGTAATAAAACAAGTAACAAGTAGTAAATCCTTTAACACTATGAGAAGGGTATCCAAAAATCATGGATAAAGGCCCCTTGATTTATACTTTCAAGAAATTCTGTCTTACCCACACCAGGGTAAGCCCTCGATACTATGATCGAAGTCTTTCTTGTTATCCCTGCATGCCCTCAACTTCAAGGTAGTCGGAACCTTATTCTTCCTCAGAAAGGAAGCCCTAAAATTCAAGGAATTTGGAACTTCTGTCTTCCTATACAATGAATTCCTTGATTGTACATAGAAACAATAGGAGTCACATGAAGAAAATCTGAACCAGAAGTTCAGTACACACAATGCAATGAGAGTATATCTCCCTAGAAATCACTCTAGATCAAAATTTGTCCAAAAGTCCTGACCTCTTTTAAATTAGCTCTTATTTATAGGCACGACTTCAATGGTCAGCTGCCTCCTCCAACGTTCATATTTTTCCTTGAATTTTGGAGGGACATGTACACCTGTAACTCAACCAATGGTTAGTTAATAACTTGAAAGAATGGTATTTTTTTATTAAAGTGTAAGAAAAAATATGTTTACATAACTATAATCCATTATTCGGAATTTATATATGTGAATGTTCAGAGACTAACAAAAAATGAATTCGGATTTTATTATACAAGGATATTCCAATTCAATATTCTATGAATTAAGAACCTAAACTCAATAGATTTCAAGAGTCTGAATATCAAGGAAATTCAGAATCTAGATTCACAAAAATTTAGAATCAGAACATATAATGTTCAGAATCAGAGTTCGTGAGAAATAGGATTCATAAATCATAAGAGTTCAGAGTCTGTATTCAGAGAACTTGGAGTCAGAGCTCGGAAGAATTCGTAACCAGAATTTTTAATCAGAATTCAGAGTCAAAACTCAGAATATTTTGTAACCAGAATTCGTAATTAGAATTCGAAGTCAAAACTTAGAAGTGTTCGTAACCTGAATTCTTATTCATAATTTGGTGTCATAACTCAGAAGTGTTTTTATCCAGAATTTGTTTTCAGAATTCAGAGTAAGAACTCAGAAGAGTTTGTAACCAGAATTCATAATCGGAATTTTTAGAATTCGGATTCTAAAACAGAATTCTTCATATATAGGTAATTATAAGATTCTGAGGTTTTGGTTTCAAATGGAATTTTACACTTTGAAAAATTATGATATGAACAATGAAAACAAGGTCAGGATAAATTTCCATGGGGAAAGAAAAATTTCCTTATAAAAGTATAACATAGGGTAAAAAGAGGTTTTCCTTATGATAAGGTGTTGGTGATTTTCAAAACAATAATGAATGATAAAGTCATAAAGAAACCTTATTCAATTAATAATCTCTCCAAAGTATGAAGGAATGTAAAATTCATAGGGAAAACCATATTGACTCAACAATTATGACATCCCATTCAATATTTTCATAGAACCCATGAAACTAAAAATGAAACTCCAATGAAATATATGAACTCCGTTTTCATTTAAAAAAATTAAATCAATCATAGGAATTACACTTTACTATGGATGAAAAATTAAACCATGCATCTGATCAAGTTAAAATAATAACAAATACTGAATTGAATCTATCCATTTGATAAAACATGATGGTAATAAAAAATTGTATAGGGTGATATTACTCTTAGATGTTGGGGAGAATCGGGGTATCAAATGTCTATAATAATTAAAAATAATCCTAAATTAATTATACAACATTCCAAATAGGATCATTCACTCTAGTCCTTCAGGGTCAAATTATTATGATATTTAATAAATATTCATAATGGTTTCTTAATTAATTTAAATCTGTTTTCATAATGTATATACAGACCCAAGTATTTACATTCTTCAACATCACTAGAAAATGTTAATGGTTTGTGCATCAACTGTCACACCCCGACCGCGGACGTCCGTAATTTTTCTTCTTTCTTGGTCCCGGTTTAAATTTTTTTCAAAGATTAATTGTGATTGGTGGTTTCGCGCCGATGCATCGCTAGCAGTGATCGTGCATTCGGCCCGGGTGACGATGTGTCCACCCGACGTCTTAAATATTAAAGTTTTTACATTTTCTTTTTGTTATTATTACTATTTGAGTTGCGTTACTATTATTGTGGTTATTTTCCGTGTATAAGTGTATATACATATATATATGTCTATATATGTGTATATATATACATATGTATATACTTTAATAAGTTATGTTTATATATGTATATATATATATATATTGTATCTATGTGTTTATATTTATATATAGGTATATATGTAGATATGTGTTTATGTGGGTATATGTGTATATATCTGTTTGTATATGTTTAAATATATGTATATATGTCTATATATATATATATATATATGTGCGTACGTGCGCGCGCGCGCACGCGCGCGCACCTTTATTTTCAAATGGTTTTAATACTTTAATTTTTTGATTTAAAATAATTATTATTATGAATTTTCAAATTATTACTATTATTATTATTATTTCTATGAAATTTTATTCCATTGATGTTTTATTATTATTATTAAGATTTCTCTATTTATTTAATTATTCAATTGTTGTTATTATTATTTTTATTATTATAAAGTTTTAATATTAATATCATTATCATTAATTTTATTATAAGTTTTGTTATTATTTTTTTATTATTATTATTATAAGGTATTATTAATATTATTGTTAGAAATTTTTTTTTTATTCAGATTAGTTTTCATTATTTTATTTAGTCTTTTATTATTATGATTATCAATTATGTGTATATATATATATATATTGACCCTAACCTAACCCTACCCCTATTCTCCCTTAGCCGCCTACCCCTCTCCCTCCTACCTCTCACCCGCACCCAGCCGCCGCCCTCCGGCGCTCCGCCCCTCTCAGTCCGCTCTCCGGCTTCTGTCCCAGCTCCCCTGCCCCGCCACCCCGGCCGTCGCCCTCTGCCCGGTGACCTCCCTTCCGGCGCCTCCCCCGCTTCCCTCGAGCCGGCCTCCCCTCACCACCGGCGTCCCGGCCGCCTGCTCCTCCGCCCCGGCCTCGGCCGTTCCCTCACGCAGCACCCCGGACTCCGGCTCCCGACCTCACTCCCGCAGCCCGGTGACCCGCTCCCTCTCCCCCTCCGGCGGTGACCCTTCCCCTGTCCGACCCCCGCTCCCGCGACCCTGCCGCGCCTGCTGGCCTCTCCGCCGCTCCCCGTCAACCGCACCACGCCCGGCCGCCCTCTCCCCCGCACCCTCCTCCCGTTCAAGCCCTGCTCCTCCGCCTTGCGCCGACCCCGCGGCCGCGCTCTCCCGATCCGCAGCCTCTCCGCGCGCCCGCCGTCGCCCTCGCCGTCGTCCGACTTTTTCCCCCTGCGCGCTTCCTTTCCCCCTTCACAGTAAGTTTCCTTTTATTTTTATTATGTTTTGCTTCTTTATTTATCATATTAGTAATATTATTATTATTAATGTTATAATATTACTATTTTTTTCTATTCTTATTATTATTATTATTATATTATGTTATACTTACTATTATTATTACATTATGTTATTCTTCTTATTATTATTATATTATTATTATTATTATGCTATTGTCATTATATTATTATTATTAATATTATTATGTTAACATTATTTTATATTATCATCATTATTATATTATTAATATATTATGATTATATTAAATTGGCATTGTTCCTATTATTATTATTGTATTAATATTATGATATTATTATTATTGTTATTATTGATATATTATAATTATGCTAATTATATTATTATTGTTATTATTATTAATATTATTCTGTTAGTAATATCGTTGAGACCGTTTAACGGTCTATTGTTTTAGGACCCGCACAGGGCGTTTCCGAGAAAGCGCCATCGCTGCGCCTTGTTTCCGCGGTTCTGCCATCTCCGCGCCTCAGTTTCGAGAGCGTTGTATTTTATCACGTGGCTTCGGACACATCGGGTCATCGCGCCTTGGTTCCAAGATATTTTTACCGTCGCGCTTGGATTTTGAGGTAGGTCTCCCTTTGCACTCGCCTTTAAATTTAGAATTTATTTATTCCTTGACTCTTTATTAAGTTTCAGAAAATTCAAAAGTATTACTAAGTAGTTATCTATAGTTTGGTGATCTGCTGATGATAAAAGTTGTTTTTAATTCTAGCGTTTCATTAAAAGCGTTTTCTTGGATTTAATTGTGTGCTTCCATGGTAGTGTTGCTAGATGGTTCTTCCTGAATAATGAATGACATGTTGAATTGGGTTTTGAAATGTTTTTGGCGTGTGTAAATTAGTAGATGTATTGTTTATGGAAAATGGTGTTTTCTGAGAACCTTGATTTGAGAAAACGTCGTGTGCCCCTTTGAAAATGTTTTTGGAAACTTCATGTGTGGTTCTTGGTTGATGAAAGATGTTTTCTTTTGTTGTGTGACCAAAAGTTTGGATTTCATTTGAGAAATAATATTCCTTAAAAAAGTGATTAAAGGCCCGTTTGGCTCTTGATAAAAGTGGGGTGCGTTTTGATATTAGAAAATAACTCTACTTGTGAAACAATTGTGTTTCAGGGTGATATGCTGATTGGAGTTTCTTAAACAAAGTTCTAAGTGTGTTTTGGTTTTCAATGAAATGGCGTGTGTAATATCCCTTTAGAAATGCTTTAATATGAAATGGTCAAAATGTAAATGATATGGCGGCCCGGTTGGGACTTTAATGAATGTGAAGTGATTATACTTATATATATATATATACGTACTTGTGAGGGCATTTCTACAGGGGGACTTCCCTTCGAGGGTTGTCGTGTAGCGATGTCCGTGTAAGGGGTTGGCAAGTGCGGTGAGATGAGTCACGCGTGCGCGGGTCTCCCACTTACACAGTGTTACAAAAACTACTATGGGTTCCTGGGCGTCTTGTAGATTATCGAGTGACGGTTGCTTGCTAACCCTGATTAGACGGGTTGGTACCCTCTGGAGTTGTGGACAGGCCAGGTGGGATGTGCCACTGGTTGGCTATTAGGGCGGCCAGTTGGTTATTGACTGTGGAGTACCATGCCGGCAGGTAGTCTGAACCCGAGTTCGTCCAGGGGTTTTCTAGGGATGTTCAGGATCGCCCATGGTTATTGCTGATAACTTCTGGTTTGTTTTTTTTACTTGCACTTGGTTTTCCTTGCCTGTTGACCTTTACTTGCACCTGTTTTCCCTTCTTGTTTTCCTTCAGTCATATTTCACAGCCTATACTATTAGACTTTGAGAAAAATGGTTTTCAAATGAAAATGCTTTGTTCGTTTTGGGTTTGATTTGAAAATGTAACACTATTCTTTTCAGAATGAGTTTAAAACTAATGAAATGGAACTATCTTTTGAAAAAGAATAAGGGAAATGTCTCGTGTTGGATCTTCAAGTAAAACATTGTGAAAAATTACTTTTATACATTATAGTTCAAACCTGGATTATGTAGATTCTATCTTTACTGGCAGTGCTTTGGGATTTGTTGTGGGGCTCACCTACTGAGTACTTTTGTGCTCACACCTATCTTTCACATCTTCATTGTCAGGTCTTCCCTTGCTCAGGTCTCTGTTTTGAGTCGCTCAGTATTGGAGCGAGGTTGCTCTCTAGTTGGGTGGTGACCTGAGAGGTCACATGGAGGTACGTGGTCCTGTGGCTTTTAATTCTTTTCCGCTGTTAGTGTTTATTTATTCTGTTCTATTTACTTTTGTTTTGGGCTGAAATCGTTCCCAACGATCAAATTTCAATGCCCGGAACTTGTTGCCATCCCGGGGGGATCGAGAACGCCCCTTGGGACTTGCCGCGGACCGGCTCGAGTGACCGGTTCAGGGTTGACCCGGGCTGGTTCGTGACAAAATGGTATCAGAGGTGGTTCTTGTTATTTGGGTTGTCCGGTAGAAGGAGATTAGGACTGTCGGAACTCGAGGGGTAGGTACGAGAAGAGCGTCGCGAACTCTTGCTCGCACTGATCTTCGAGTTACCAGGGGTAGTTCGGGAATTGTGTCCTTGTCTTTTCTGGTTTGTCTTGGATTGAGAGATGAAACGGAGGCAAACCGATGTTACATCGTGATTTCACATGGAGTAGTGACCCATGTGGAGTCCGAGTACTTGGTTTGAATTCCTCCTAGTGGTCGACGCTGACTTGGGACATGGCCCACTACCATGTCGCCAGGTTGAGCGTGACTACTAGTCCCTCATTTCAGTGGTTGATGCAAATTTGGTTGCTGCTTATGTTTTGGTTTGTGTAAGTACGTTGTTGGAAAAAAAAAAATTTTGAAAGATTGGACTGGTTTCTTTTAAAGGACTTTAAATATATGAAATGGGTTTTAAAACTGAAATCTCTTGATTTGGAAATCTGTTGTTTTCTCGGAACTGGTTAAGAATGATTTGGGTTGATACCTCGGTTCCTCTTTGTGAACGTTTGCACATGTGTGAGAATGCATGGAAAGTGTGTGTTGATGCACGTATGAATGGAATGTGGATAAAGACATGTGCAACAGTTCATGAGATTACCTGGGTGTGTATTTGAAATTAAGGGCTTGATCTTGTTCTCTAAATTGGTTTTAAAGAGGAAATGTTTTTGGAAAGTTTTTGGTTTGAGAGTGGATTGGTTTTTGGAAAGTGATCTTGAGAAAGAGGTGGTTTTGAAATTGAAAATGAAAAAGGGAATTTTAAAGAGGAGATTTTATTTTGGGTTGTGTTGGTTCGGTCCTTGTGCTGACTGTTTTTGATGAAGGCGCTTTCATTGATGTTGATTTGGTTTGATATTGGTTTTGGCCTTGTGTTTTATATGTCACTCAGGAAATGCCGCCCAGAAAGGTCTCTAAGGATTCAGATATGTCATGCCTAGTTTTTAGTCCTCCTCAGACTTTGCCTATTCTCCATGGTGATCAGGGTCCGTTAGAGGCAGTGGAATGGCTCGAGGAAGTGGAGCGCGTCTTTAGAATGTTGGGAACTCCTGATAATGTTAAGGTTTGTGCAATTATAGAGTTGTTTGAGGCTCCAGCACTAGACCAGTGCAAGATGGTTACCCCACCGTCAACGCAAGGTGAAATGACGTGGGATGTCTTCAGAATCATTTTCATCCAATGGTTTGTACCTGAGGAAGTGAAGCTGGAGAAAAAGAGAGAGCTTGTGCATGTTCAATAAGGTCAACGGACGGTGAAGTCATATGTTGACCATTTCAAGGAACTGATTCCCTTTTCTCCAGAGGTAGCATCGCATGAGCTCATGAAAGCCTCTCTTTTCACTGGAGGTCTTCGTCCAGAGATCAAGAAGCGAGTCCTCCCTTCTAAAGACCTTTGTTTCGAGAAGCTGGTAGAGGAAGCTTTCTTGGATGAGTTAGTTTCTGGTGTGCAGGTGGTTAATACTTCAGCGTCCCCTGATGTTGTTCGTAAGAGTTCCCCCTCTGGTGAGGAAAAGGCGCGAGAGATACCTGTTCCTAATGAGTTATCCCCTTTGGTCCCAGCTTCCAGTTCATCAGATCGTTCGATGGTATGCTTTCAGTGTGGTCGTTTCGGGCATTTAAAGCCGTCTTGTCGCAACCCTCCAAGGACGTGTCATCGTTGTGGTTGTCTGGGTCATCTGGAGACGTTTTGCAAGAAGCGTCACATGAAGAGGAAGCTGTGATGGGAGAATGTAAGTGCCTGACTGTGAGGCAGAAGATGCTTCAGCCATCAGAGCCCCAGCCACAAGTCTCGTGGTGAAGCTCGCGCACAGTCAGGAGTTCCCAGGGGTGTGAAGCCTTGGTCCAGGTTTTGTGTTCCGTATTAGCAGTGGAACAATCAAGATCTTTTGGTACTTGTTTTTATGCTGTTAAGTTTTGACGTAGTTGTATGTTCATTGTTTCACCATGCGGTTATCATGGACTTGTTTTATTATAATCCAAGTAGTCTGGTTTATGTAAATGTGTTGTTTTTCTAAAAAGTGACAATGGGCTTGTTCTAAGATAAATCTAGGTGGACTTGTCGTGTGAGTATGATATTCTAAATCGGGTATCCTTCTTAAAAGTGTGTTTGACTCTCCTATGGGTTGACCTCGTTTTAGTTATGTTGTCGATGTGGTTATGTTTTGTGGACTTCGGTGGATCATGTCTCCAATTTGATATCGGTTAAATGTTTTTCTATAGGTTTTTCCTGGTGTTGAAGGTTGTTGACTATGGTCGAGGATTTAATGTCTTGACGAAGGTGTTGTTTTTCACTCGTGCTATGAGAGTTGGTTTGAACCGGTTGGGAGTTCCCGCTTCGACCCCCTTTTTTTCTAGGGTCTTCCTTTTAGATGGTCAACTTTCCTGCACTAGTTAAATTCTTGTGGTGGGGAGAACCCCTTCGTGTTCTCCCCTCGATCTCGGACCCCAGTTTTCTCTTGAATCGGTCGGGTGTGACCTGTGCAGAGTAAGGTCATCCCCGAGATTCTCAGTTCTCTCTGGTTCCTTTAGTTCCGTTGGGGCATGGACTTAAATCTTGACCGACTTTTGGCCTGGTGACTTTCTGGGGGCAGAAAGTGTCTGTGCTGGGGAGAATTGTCACACCCCGACCGCGGATGTCCGTAATTTTTCTTCTTTCTTGGTACCGGTTTAAATTTTTTTCGAAGATTAATTGTGATTGGTGGTTTCGCGCCGATGCATCGCTAGCAGTGATCGTGCATTCGGCCCGGGTGACGATGTGTCCACCCGACGTCTTAAATATTAAAGTTTTTACATTTTCTTTTTGTTATTATTACTATTTGAGTTGCGTTACTATTATTGTGGTTATTTTCCGTGTATAAGTGTATATACATATATATATATGTCTATATATGTGTATATATATACATATGTATATACTTTAATAAGTTATGTTTATATATGTATATATATATATATATTGTATCTATGTGTTTATATTTATATATAGGTATATATGTATATATGTGGTTTTGTGGGTATATGTGTATATATCTGTTTGTATATGTTTAAATATATGTATATATGTATATATATATATATATATATATATATATATGCGTACGTGCGCGCGCGCGCACGCGCGCGCCCATTTATTTTCAAATGGTTTTAATACTTTAAATTTTTGATTTAAAATAATTACTATTATGAATTTTCTAATTATTACTATTATTATTATTATTTCTATGAAATTTTATTCCATTGATGTTTTATTATTATTATTAAGATTTCTCTATTTATTTAATTATTCTATTGTTGTTATTATTATTGTTGTTATTATAAAGTTTTAATATTAATATCATTATCATTAATTTTATTATAAGTTTTGTTATTATTTTATTATTATTATTATAAGGTATTATTAATATTATTGTTAGAAATTTTTATTTTTATTCAGATTAGTTTTCATTATTTTATTTAGTCTTTTATTATTATGATTATCAATTATGTGTGTATATATATATATTGACCCTAAACTAACCCTATCCCTATTCTCCTGTAGCCGCCTACCCCTCTCCCTCCTTCCTCTCACCCGCACCCAGCCGCCGCCCTCCGGCGCTCCGCCCCTCTCAGCCCGCTCTCCGGCTTCTGTCCCAGCTCCCCTGCACCACCACCCCGGCCGTCGCCCTCTGCCCGGCGACCTCCCTTCCGGCGCCTCCCCTGCTTCCCTCGAGCCGGCCTCCCCTCACCACCGGCGTCCCGACCGCCTGCTCCTCCGCCCCGGCCTCAGCCGTTCCCTCACGCAGCACCCCGGACTCCGGCTCCCGACCTCACTCCCGCAGCCCGGCGACCCGCTCCCTCTCCCCCTCCGGCGGTGACCCTTCCCCTGTCCGACCCCCGCTCCCGCGACCCCGCCGCGCCTGCTGGCCTCTCCGCCGCTCCCCGTCAAGCGCACCACGCCCGGCCTCCCTCTCCCCCGCACCCTCCTCCCGTTCCGGCCCTGCTCCTCCACCTTGCGCTGACCCCGCGGTCGCGCTCTCCCGATCCGCAGCCTCTCCGCGCGCCCGCCGTCGCCCTCGCCGTCGTCCGGCTTTTTCCCCCTGCGCGCTTCCTTTCCCCCTCCACAGTAAGTTTCCTTTTATTTTTATTATGTTTTGCTTCTTTTTTTTATCATATTAGTAATATTATTATTATTAATGTTATAATATTACTATTTTTTTCTATTCTTATTATTATTATTATTATATTATGTTATACATACTATTATTATTACATTATGTTATTCTTCTTATTATTATTATATTATTATTATTATTATGCTATTGTCATTATATTATTATTATTAATATTATTATGTTAACATTATTTTATATTATCATCATTATTATATTATTAATATATTATGATTATATTAAATTGGCATTGTTCCTATTATTATTATTGTATTAATATTATGATATTATTATTATTGTTATTATTGATATATTAGAATTATGCTAATTATATTATTATTGTTATTATTATTCATATTATTCTATTAGTAATATCGTGGAGACCGTTTAACGGTCTATTGTTTTAGGACCCGCGCAGGGCGTTTCCGAGAAAGCGCCATCGCTGCGCCTTGTTTCCGAGGTTCTGTCGTCTCCGCGCCTCAGTTTCGAGAGCGTTGGATTTTATCACGTGGCTTCGGACACGTCGGGTCATCGCGCCTTGGTTCCAAGATCTTTTTACCGTCGCGCTTGGATTTTGAGGTAGGTCTCCCTTTGCACACGCCTTTAAATTTAGAATTTATTTATTCCTTGACTCTTTATTAAGTTTCAGCAAATTCAAAAGTATTACTAAGTAGTTATCTATAGTTTGGTGATCTGCTGATGATAAAAGTTGTTTTTAATTCTAGCGTTTCATTAAAAGCGTTTTCTTGGATTTAATTGTGTGCTTCCATGGTAGTGTTTCTAGATGGTTCTTCCTGAATAAGGAAAGACATGTTGAATTGGGTTTTGAAATGTTTTTGGCGTGTGTAAATTAGTAGATGTATTATTTATGGAAAATGGTGTTTTCTGAGAACCTTGATTTGAGAAAACGTCGTGTGCCCCTTTGAAATTGTTTTTGAAAACTTCATGTGTGGTTCTTGGTTGATGAAAGATGTTTTCCTTTGTTGTGTGACCAAAAGTTTGGATTTCATTTGAGAAATAATATTCCTTAAAAAAGTGATTAAAGGCCCGTTTGGCTCCTGATAAAAGTGGGGTGCGTTTTGATATTAGAAAATAACTCTACTTGTGAAACAATTGTGTTCCAGGGTGATATGCTGATTGGAGTTTCTTAAACAAAGTTCTAAGTGTGTTTTGGTTTTCAATGAAATGGCGTGTGTAATATCCCTTTAGAAATGCTTTAATATGAAATGGTCAAAATGTAAATGATATGGCGGCCCGGTTGGCACTTTAATGAATGTGAAGTGATTATACTTATATATATATATATATACGTACTTGTGAGGGCATTTCTACAGGGGGACTTCCCTTCGAGGGTTGTCGTGTAGCGATGTCCGTGTAAGGGGTTGGCAAGTGCGGTGAGATGAGTCACGCGTGCGCGGGTCTCCCACTTACACAGTGTTACAAAAACTACTATGGGTTCCTGGGCGTCTTGTAGATTATCGAGTGACGGTTGCTTGCTAACCCTGATTAGACGGGTTGGTACCCTCTGGAGTTGTGGACATGCCAGGTGGGATGTGCCACTGGTTGGCTATTAGGGTGGACATTTGGTTATTGACTGTGGAGTACCATGCCGGCAGGTAGTCGGAACCCGAGTACGTCCAGGGGTTTTCTAGGGATGTTCAGGATCGCCCATGGTTATTGCTGATAACTTCTGGATTGTTTTTTTTACTTGCACTTGGTTTTCCTTGCTTGTTGACCTTTACTTGCACCTGTTTTCCCTTCTTGTTTTCCTTCAGTCATATTTCACAGCCTATACTGTTAGACTTTGAGAAAAATGGTTTTCAAATGAAAATGCTTTGTTCGCTTTGGGTTTGATTTGAAAATGTAACACTTTTCTTTTCAGAATGAGTTTAAAACTAATGAAATGGAACTATCTTTCGAAAAAGAATAAGGGAAATGTCTCGTGTTTGATCTTCAAGTAAAACATTGTGAAAAATTACTTTTATACATTATAGTTCAAACCTGGATTATGTAGATTCTATCTTTACTGGCAGTGCTTTGGGATTTGTTGTGGGGCTCACCTACTGAGTACTTTTGTGCTCACGCCTATCTTTCACCTCTTCAGTTTCAGGTCTTCCCTTGCTCAGGTCTCTGTTTTGAGTCGTTCAGTATTGGAGCGAGGTTGCTCTCTAGTTGGGTGGTGACCTGAGAGGTCACATGGAGGTACGTGGTCCTGTGGCTTTTAATTCTTTTCCGCTGTTAGTGTTTATTTATTCTGTTCTATTTACTTTTGTTTTGGGCTGAAATCGTTCCCAACGATCAAATTTCAATGCCCGGCACTTGTTGCCATCCCGGGGGGATCGGGAACGCCCCTCGGGACTTGCCGCGGACCGGCTCGGGTGATCGGTTCAGGGTTGACCCGGGCTGGTTCGTGACATCAACATTGTTTGAAGCATCAAAACCACTATGATTATCATTTCATATAAAGGTTCATCCATGAGAAACACAAATGTATAGAATCATTATCTTACATTGATTTTTGATCGGACAATGTTTTCCATGGTTCTCTCCCGTGAACATTAATTTATTTTCTCCATAACTGTGAACCAGACCAAATTTAGTGATTATGGACATGTATGTCCCTTCACCTGAAATATATGAGTTGATTTCATCTTTAGGTCTAAAATTATTCTTTATTGATAACCAAGTGGGATTCTTCTTTGTCTCTATGAAGACACAATGATGTTGCTTATATTTTTCTATAATATCTATAGGAAAACATCCTATATTCTATCCATAAAAAAATATTATTCATTGACATTTTATCAACATTAAATAAAAGAAAATTCTTTAATTTAGGTGTCCCCAATCATGTATAAACACTCCATGCTATCTCAGAATTTTAAAAGAAAATACATTATTTTTTTATATACCTCTTACCGTGAACAGATACATGTAGATTCATAGATAATCCATCTCCCTCCATTCAATCCAGTGACTGAGAATATGTCTCCACATGTCTTGTATCATGTGATGAATCTAATGTAGTTAATTATTTCATTATAGGTCATTTGATCAGAGATGGATACTCCAGAGTCCATAAAAGAATTCCCCTAGGATAAAACTAACAACATACATATAGAAAAACTCATATCTATGGAATGTCAAGGAATCCACTTTGTAGTTTCCACATTTTGAAATATATTATTTCATGTTCAATTCTACAAGGATTTATCATTCAATTCATTATTCTTCTCTATGGATTGATTGGGAGTACATAGTTTTTCTCCTTTATTGTTGAAGATATCCATTTTAATAGACCATTAACTCCATCCTATGTCTGATGTGATCTAAAACATGGTCTCTTCATTCTTTTGAAATTAGTAAACATGCTTTTCTATACATATTTATTTGTATGGTATTATGATTCTATATTCTTGTTCCCCAATGTTTTTATCTTTTCCATTTATGAATGGTATATGAAAAAAAACAATATAGGATATTATGAATATTTATAGAGTTGAATATTATATGAATAGAGATATATAAATTCATCTTTTTTGTAAAATTATAAAACTTATTGGTTAAATGTGTAATTATGGAATGGATATATTATTGAATAATGAGATTATCGTTTAACCATCTTTAATAGTATGGACTACTGAAACTCATAAATGGTTACTAAATTCACCAAATATTTTTCCACTCCATGATGTTTTTTGATATATCATAACATGTGACCTCGAAGTCCCACATAAAACATGAATTAATGAATCCTATGACATATAATCATATTCATGTACTTGAATTTTCATATTTGAGTATCATGGTATACTCTCTCTTCATCCACTACACAATCAACCTAAGATGATGGCCTTTTCCCCCATGAACATTCCCACTCACTGGCATGCTCTCCTCCTCCATGGTTATGCTAAGGCAATCAAGCCATATGGGTTCCCCTATGTTCTCAATCATGATCCCTCAATTAAATGGTTAATCTAGAATGTCTAGGAATCGAGTGGTTGATTTCTCTCTATTCCAACATCCTTCACCACAATAAAACCATAAACACTATAGTACAGACATGGTGGCTTTCATGTGAAGCTAATATTTTCTATTTTTTAAATCAATTGATATATAGTACACTTTCTGATAACTTCCCTTTAGTGTAGTGCTTTCTTATGCTTCATAGAATTATGATCACCCTTAACAACACTCCAATTGTGGAATATACTATGTCAAAGTCTTTACCATTTTCACAATCATCCACTCATGTATAACACAATCTATAGACATCAGATCAATAATTCCACTATACATCTTCCATCATAAATTTTTTTTGTGACCAGTTATAATACCCAAAACATTTTATGTCAATAAAAATATTTATACATCACAATGGGATCATTGGATCACCCAAGGATCACATCACCAATTTCATTATATAAAAAAATTATTCTTAAGAATTATGAATTTGTTAATTGAGATTCCAACAAACGTCATCAACATAAACCCTACCAATATGTTTTTTAAAAACCATGACCCATCATATTTTCAATAATCTAAAAATTTTATTATTATGAAATCAAACATCAATAAGTTTTGACTGATAACCAGGATCAACCATGCCAAACAAATACTTATTAATTCCAAAAAACTGTTGTGTACAATTAAAATCTATCGTCTGAATGACGTTAAAGTGCCCACCAAATACTCTAAAACCCATAACAACTCACACAAAGATGTAAAATATCTATCCCCCATAAATAAATCCAAATTGTCTCCAAATATACAAAATCAACATCAACAATTCATGTCCAAAACATAATTATTATTTCCATTATTATCCTACACCAATGGAGTTTTCCTAACTACTCCCTAGGGAATATAAATGACTTCATCCTAGAGAGTGTTCATGAACTCCATGTTGGGAGTCTTCGAGACCTACTCATATGGGTTATTCCTATCCATCCATATAGTTATTTTCCTTTTGTGAAAAATAAATTATCCCAAAGGGGTTTCCTAGTTAAATACTGAAAATTGACCCCTAGGGAAGTTTCTATTCAAACCATAAAAACACCAACCCATAGTAATTTTTGGCATTTATTATATAAACATATCCCATTAGATAATGTTCAATAAACATCAATATGATATAGAGGGAAACTGACAATAAAAAACATAAATTCCATTAAGGAATACTCTATTTGGTGCCAAACATCACATATTATTGTTTCCTGTACATAAAAATGTAATTGAAATATGGATATTATAGAATGTGGAAACCAATATTCATTATGGGAATCGAATTAGATAATATGCAGTTTATCGGTTATCTTGAAACACCCATAGCCATCGCTACCCACTTCCAAACATTCACCCACTCCAAGATCCTCTTCACAATGATAACTTAATATAGTTACCATAACCAAACCATAATTATATCACATAAAAATATGATGTACATAATAATTCATAGTCACATCCCCCAAAATATGTTGAAGAAGACCCATTTCAAGTGCAATGGTTCAATAATTATCCATACTCAAACAAACCATTTAATTAACTCTATTATTACACTAACTATGTTTACCACACCAACAATTGAAGGGATAGTAAAACAACACATAACTCAAATGGTTTCTATAGAACCATCTTACAAATTTGGAAATCATTCGAGAAACCCAAAATAAAAGAGGATTCTGAACCTGATACTTCAATAAATTTTCCATCCATAATGGCTCAATAAAACATAACTCCATCCTAAAACCTATATTATGATAAATGAATTCCACCATTGATATCTACATAGTGAAATTATTATAATTGAATAAATATATGAATAATTTATACTCCTTTATTAAAATCCAACAAAGACCCTCTTTGGAGGGAGTACATAGACTATATTTTTGGTATGTGTTGTGTAACCAAAACCACCATCTATGCCCATAAATCACTGCCCAACAAAACTGTACTTCTCTCATGTACAGGAAGTGCACCCACAATACATGTAATGTACCCATAATGGGGTTTCTAGGAATATTCCTAGAGTTATTTTTCACATTGTGATTGTCTATAAGAAGTATATAACCATTATGTGTGATCCCAATAAAACCATGTTCCCCAGCAAAATGTGTCATGTCATGAGTATCCCATATAAAGTGTTTCTACAAGACAAATATATAAATAACATGTTAGTAAATAAATATAAAATGTAGAAAAAATACATCCCTTTATGAAATATAAAAAATTATATTGGGATTTCCCATAGAGAATCTCATCTGATCATCCAAATACAACAATTTTATCCTAAAAATTAATTTATTTAACATGCAGGGGTCCCTAAAAACTTAAAGTAGATTTTAAAAACAAAAAATTTTAATACATAATTATTTAATATATAAAAAAAATTCAATACTACATATGGTAATATTATAAATGGAATAACCTAAATAAATTATCTCCCCTTCGTAAAATTCGATCTGACATCTGATGAGCTCTATAACACTACATCCATTAATCTCTCTATATACCTCCTCTAATCTTTGATCTTGGCCCTGAATTACACCCATAAATATTCAAACATTAATTAATAGAAATATATTGTAATTAATGAAAATAAATAATTGAGAAATAATGTATAATTTGAAAAATGAAATAATGAAATGAAAATAGGGCATGACCCCAACCCTAAAATCATCAAAAGGATTGTTCCTCAATAGATAAAACCCACCATTGTCAACCCTAATGTTGAATCGGAATCAATATTAATCACATAGATCAAATAATAACACAAAATTAACATGATAATATAAATTAATAACTAATAATTAATCGTTAATATTCAATGAAAAGTTAGATATCTTATATTACTGACAAAATTTGAAATATTTTGTGGTCAGTTAACCACCATTCTGAAACCCTGATAATTATAAAAACTAATTATATATTGATTATCAATAGACTAGTCCCCTATTACCCAATGATATCATTACGAGTGATAAATTCAACCATAAATGGACACACTATACAAACCAATGAGTACCCTCATCATTTCCCTAAAAAATATTATCTACAATGGAGTATACTCTGTCAATCAATATATAAAATTACCAACTATAAGTATCAATATCTATGTTCAACATGTTAAAAAATAGAAACCACATGTCATCCCCTTTTCATCATAAAAGGAAACCACTTTTATTAAAAGACTCATTGAAATTAGGATCATATCCTATTATGGCCTATGGTGAACTCTCCACTATAATACATTCTATACAGAAATCATAGAGTCAAAACTCAATATTTATCTTCAACAATAAACTTTCACCCATACTGATCCACATCTAATTTCCTCCATGTACTGAGCATGGATAAATTTCCTGGATCAATAGTTCCATCACCCTCTAATCTAATTTTAAATTATTCAATAACATAGACATGAATTTCACATTCTCTTGTAATCAAACATGTATTTAACACACATATCACTTGATCACATTAATCAACTCATTATATTATTAGTAGAATCACCTAAATGTAGTGGATGATTCTACAAAACCACTTGAAATGATACTCTAGATGTCAATAAAGTATATACTGACGTACCCTTAGTCATAATATACAAAATTGGAAACTAATATATGAAATTTTATATCCCAAGATAACTAAAAATATTAGAATAAGTAAAAAATAAAAATTCCTACAAATTCATCAAAACATATTATGGATTTTCATCAATAGAAAAATGTGTTAGTTACATTATCAGTTCAACCATAGTACAATACATTTAATACCTAAAAAACAGTTACTCAAGAGCCTTTTCAAAAGAAAAATTGATGCATATATATAACACATACATATACAATATTCTACCATATATTAATTTATCTCAATAAATATTTTTGAAACATGTTTCCTACCATGTGTAATTAAAAAGGGATAATAACCCCTCTTGTAGTTTACCGTTGATCATCACATACCACTTACTCCCCACTATCCGAAGTAAAATTTGAATGGAATCTATGATAAAAAATATAGTATATGAAAACATGATATATAAATAATAAATTCATAGTATCAATCACATGTTATAATAATCGTAAAGAATGTAATAAGAAAACACCCACTATATGGTCATATAAGACACATACCACATACAATACATGCTGGCTACCTCGAACCAGTCATACTGATTTTCATAAATATATATCTAACCATGATCCATGTGATCATCCAATGAGACATGAATTCACATGAAAATGCACATTCATGTCTACCCCACGACTAATTAGAAACTATATAATTTTTTACACATATATATAAAAAAACTAATGATGAACCATATTTGAATAATTGGGGTCATACAATTAATTCATATACTTTTTCATTCCCATAAATTTCAAAAAACAACATATAAGTAATTACACACAAATTAAATAATGTATCATATAAAAAAAGTCACTCATAGGGGGTTTAACATCATGGAATCAGGTGACTTTATTGACATACATTGTGTCACCTAACATCACAAAATATGGGGGACTATTATTTTATCATTGTCAATGACAAATGTATCACATATTCCCATTATCATTAATTTGAGGAAATATATTACAAAAAAAATGTATCAGTTTTTTTTAACATTAAAATTTGAAAATTTTATAGTTAAATAACAAAACATTAATAATATCAGATGTTAATCATGATATTAAAATAATTTTTCATTCATAGATACATTTTTTCCACTAAAATAATTATTAAATATTATATGTAGACTCTTGATAACATTATTTTCTTCCGAATTCATAATCCTTAATCTTAAAAAATTGATGAGATCCCAATACATAGTAAATAAAAAATCAGAAATCTCAACATCATCTGCATTACACATGGTGAAATTGGTATAACATAACACCAAAAGTCTAGATCATCTACCTTGATCCTATTGATACTTGGAATTATACTAGGAAAAGTGTTAATGATGTGCTAGTATGGACCCATTACAAGTTCAGACACATTATGATTATTCATATTAATCATCTATATAAATAGATAAATAGAATAACAACACTCTCATAATAATTTGTATCATTCTGGACCATATAAAAATGAACTATAAAAATACTAACGTGTCTATGTGAACACATGGGAACATCCTCATGTGGTACTGGTGGGTGACAAGTAGCGAGTTTATCTTACTGTAATATTAAGAGAGTAATCATCTATATATGATTTTTTATTTGTAATAAAATAACAATTAATCACCCACATAATTATTCAATGTAATAAAAAACAATCTAAAAATTATATAAAATATTAAATATACAATACAAGTGGGAATGTAAAACCGTCCTTCCACTAAAATGACAACTATATAAGATAAAGAATGAAGAATTACTATATACAAGTCTCCAATACTGACTCAAATCAAAAACAAATATTTGAATGAATAATGTATGTATATATAACAATGTCTAAAAAATTATGATATATATTGGAAATGAAATATTTTCCACAATCATTTTCTATTGAAAATATTTTCTCAACCTAAAAATAAAAATTTTTTCTTCACAATAAAAATGTAAATCCCAGAGACGGTTAGAATGTTATACATATTTAACATTCCATCTATAACCAATATCAAAGTGTATAATATTAGATTTTATTGGAAACATTATATATAATAATGAAATGAGTATTTGCACCAAATTATATATTGACAACAGCCAGGTGAAAATAAACACCGCAATATTAATTATAATGAAATAAAAAACATTCAACCCTAATATCACAACCATGGGATGCCATCATCCCGACAACATTTTCCACCACAATCTAATCCAATTTAGAAAAAGGATAAAAAATTCACATAGTTGACCCCTATTCCAATTATAAATTTAATATTGTAGCAATTGTATCAACTAAGATGATTGAACAAGCCCCCAATGACCTCACAATCCCATAACATCTCGGACATGGATGTAATATCATCCAATTCATTGAATAAATTTAATCATATCTCCATATGAATGAAATATCATATTTAGTTTCAACCATGGCTCACCTATAATAAATTATCAGAAACATGGATATTCTCTATCCTCATATTTTATTTTCATAAAAACAATGCTCAAGTATCATTAATGTTCCAAACACATCTAACGAATACCACCACAAGAAATTATCAGATTTCACGAGATATTAATTAATTCTTATGCATGGAACCAATGTAATACAAAAAATATATCCATGGAAGTACTATAAGAATAAACAAAACCACCCCTACAAGGATTTCTTTCTTTCTATCATTAACACATCTATGTAAATTTGACATTATCCATATTTCAACTTCTCACAAACTTCCCATATAGATTTTTCCTAACTTATTATAAGGGGTTTTCAATTAATAAAAAAATAACACACAAAAAGAGTTTATCACCTATAACATCCAATAATATCTCTAATGAATTTTCAAATGTTGATCATATTATGTACTACCCAATATATATTTTCCTTAAATTCCATATACACAACACCCATAAGGGGTTTTTCCATCCATATACCATTCACTATGATGGTTTTTTCCTTCCAGAACATAACAGCATTGATGGAATATGATACTGGGATATGTGTAAACCATGTATAATTTTAACATCCTTTAAAGATAAAATTGAAACATAGATAGGATTAACACTAAATCTCATTATAAAATTACATTTCTCATCATGTAATGTTCATGGTATGTGTCCTATGGTGAATCCCATATCTATATCTTCTAACAACCAATTAAATACCTCACAAGGGTCCTCACAATACAAGGATCTAAAAAGGATTCCCTAATACTCTCAATTATCACATAATAGATGACTAGCCTTTCCATATATGATAAACTAACATCACCCATGAGTTATCATAGATGGACCATCACATGACCCACAAAATTATTTGGTTGTTCCTCACACCGTATTAACTCCTGAAAACTATAGGTCAACCTACCTATAAGACCAAAATGACTAGTATAGGAGTGACAAACACATTATTATGTAAACCAATTTCTATACCACCCAAATTAAATTATTATTACTTCGAGATACTATATATGGGTGATCCTTAACCATAAAATTTTTTATTTTCTTTAGTTGATGTTTCTCATGGGTGGATTCTAGGGGAAATTTGAATATTTTTTAATTTCTATTGTTGGGCACATATTTTGGTATGGTATAAAAAACAATAAACCCATATTGTATAAATATTTCTACACATGAAAGGGCATCAGGGTTAAGGACCATGGTTAAAAAAACAATGTGGTCCTACCCACCTAACCAAGGACATGGTTAATTTTTATTTATATATTTGTTAAAAAATCCCAAACCTACCTTTTTACCAACCGCTTGGATCCAAATCATCTTCTCTTCATTTCCATGGGCATTGCCTCTCTTAAGGACCTACTTTGTATCCTCAAAACACTTTCCAAAGTGGATTAAACCCTCAAGAAGATCTTTTTATATCATTGTAGTAATAGTTACCCACTAATTATATATCTCCCAGTATCTACTTCATATTTTCCTATGATTTTTGATTAATTGGTATTATTATAGGATCTAATATGTTTTTTAAATGAATTCTAGTTTTATTCTTAGATCATAATTTTGAAAATTCATAATTTGATCTTCCCATTATAAGCATTGTGATTCATTATTTTTTGATCCTCTATATTTGGTTCTATAAATTTTTTCCCAATTGGTTGAACCCTAAATTTCAAGATTTCAATTTAATGTATTTAAATTGTATTAAAAAAAGTAATTCTCATCAAAAAGGTATTTGAATTTTATTTTTCATGAAATTTCATGATAATCCCCAATTATAGTGAATTAGAGTGTGATTTATAATAGATATAAATTATTGGATTTGATTTTATGAAATTGAATTTGGAATGTGATTTGTATAAAAGGATTTATTTATTTTTATTGGAACCCATTTGTTTTATTATAAAAATTGGTTTGAATTGATTAAAATCTGTGTATTCGTTTTTATAGGGAAATTGAGATATTGAAATATGAAATTGGGTAATTGTATTTTTAATTGTTTAGAAATAATTTTCCCACTATGTGTTTCTCATCGAACATCTAATCCTATCTCGTTTGTGAATTATTTTTGAAAGACATACTATGTTGAAATTGACCTATAAATAGATTAATTATTTACATCTATGACACAAACATATTGAAAAATCATAACCTCAGAATGATTTTGGTTAGTCTTCTTAAACAAGAATAAATGGGATGTGTGTGTACATTAACATTATCAATATATGAGTGTGTGAGGATCTGAGAACCTAGAATATTTGGACCTCTTATAAGATGACTATGTCTCTCATTTTGTATTATTTTGAAATATATTCTATTTTTGGTAAAAATAATTTACACATAAGGTTTGAATTAACGTAAACTATTTTATATATAGTTTTAATTAACACATTATTTTGAAATATGTCCAACAATTGAAATGAATTGGATATAATTTTATACATGAGACTCTATTTCCATTCCTATTACATTTAAAATTGAAATCGTGTATTTTTTTATTTTTTTATAATTTTATTATGGAATAATTGGTGATACCCTACATGGATTTTCTCTCAAATGCTTCATATACATTCGGGTTTTTGTATATTTCCTACTACCGGGTTTGAGAATGGGAACATTAACACTTAGATGTATTAGTTATTGAACATTGGGTTTGGTGTTCAACTTCTCTTAGAACATGGGTTGTTTAATGTTTTTGTTTCTAGCACTTTTTAGGTTGTGATTTGGGTATCTATATAAGTTTGACTTCTATTACTATTCTATATATGAAGTTTTCTCTTGATGGTACTAAGATATAATTATTTATTCTACTATTTATGTTTAAAACCCATTTCAAAAATTCTCTTGTACAATTCTTGGTCCTAGTCCCCTACCAACTGGTATCAATAACTCCCCTAAGGGTATGTCAAGACCATCTTTGGAATTAATGTATCATTCAATTTGGGTGGTTTTTTGACAAGGTGGTATCAAAGGTATATGTTAAGAATCAAACCATGATGATAGTTTTCAGTCGTGAAATCTTATTGATATAGAAGAGGTAGTTAAAAATGAATTCCTAGCTATATATCATAGAAATTATACTTAAGAAAAAACATGTGTTTTAAAAAAAAATTATTGGGTATTGGTCCTTATATTTTCCATACTTTTTATTTGGATAGATTTCAATTTAAATCATATTTATCTTTCAAATGAGATTAATCTTCCATGTTTCCCTTGTTTGGTTGTCACTATGTGTAAGGTTCTAAAATATTCAATGTTTTCTTCTCATTTTTTAGCATCATACCTCCAATAAGAAATTTAAATAGAATCTATTAGGAAGATACCAATGAATGGCACTGATCCAATCTGTTTGTCGACCTATATCTGGTTGATGATATTGAGCATGTTTTCTATGAATTGAGATATGAACCTACACCTATTTTCATTTAGGCTATTTTTTCAGAATATAAAAGGGATAAATCATATATTCATGATCAATAATTACTTTATCACAATCCATTGGGGATTTAAGGCTCAAACCATAATCAATAGGATGAGGATTGGATTATAACTGTTCAAATATTGTTTGAGTTCATGGAAACACATGAATCTACCAAGGTGAAATATGCCAACTTCAAGCTATATAGACCAAGAAAAATGGTGGGAGACTATGGTGAATAAAAATAAGAACATATAATTATAGTGTAAGGAAAATAAATATATTTTCCTCACTTAAATCAATCCATGTTTTATTGTTTTGGTCAAGGAAATAGATTTTTCAAGCTCAATCATACTGACATGACCATTGTAGAATATTCAAACCACTTTACTGAGATTGTGTATTTTGTACCTGATATTTTATTGAATGAGAATATTAAGACACAATGGTTCAATAAGGGACTTATATATGATATTAATTTTAATGTTTTATTATTGATAATACATTTATATGTTAATTTTTTAGATATATAGTTGATGGTTTAGATGTACCTTGGTATAACGTCAAGGTTGACAGGAGTATCATTTCTTCATAGTGGAAGTTCTTTGAGTTACCTTAAAGAGATGATAATACATACTTATTCTCAAGGTGGTTCTCAAAATTCAGGATCTTCTAGATCTCGTTTATTTTCTACAAGCAGAACCTTGATTTCATACCAGTGTGGGTACTAAAAATGGGTTTTCACTAAGGTGCCAAAGGTATGTTGTTCTGGTAGAATATTAGATCTCTGATATATGTAATTTAATGTAACTTATACTATAAATAGTGGAATGGGATCATTAACACCTATAAGTGATGTGGTTAAATCTGAGGCTTCATGTAATAAGGGGTTCTAGGAACATGAATCTTGAACGAATCTTGTCCACAGAGTGGAAGATTCTCCAGAAGAAAAAGATCTTTCTCCTATGACTGTGAGAGGTTCCATCACTACTACCTCAACATTAGTGAGTATTTTTTTATCATTGGTTCATATGATTTGTTCATTTCAAACATTATTTGGAGTATTCTAATTCTATCTATAGATTTTTTATATTATGTGACAGATATTTATAGACACTATGGAATGAAAAGAGGGAAGTTTATCCATTGTACATATTTTGTATTCTCTTTATCATAAATGTATCATTCCTAGGATTTGTTATTCCTCAACACAGAATTCATTAACCTGATATTTGGGATGGATTAACTCAATTATAGTAATTCCTAAATTAATTTCTATCAACATCATGTCTACATTACCCCACCTAATAGAGTTTCTATATATTTTAGGTACCATGGGACCAACTGTCGAGTAGAGTTTGGAATTCGTTTCTAGACATTCAAAAAGTAATATATTGGTTAAATTTTAATTTGGATCTGGAATTCTTGATAATTGATCTCCCCCCATTTGACATCGAATTTCATAACATTTTCGCTTCTAAATTCCTTGGTCTTCAAATGACAATGGAGAAATATTTTATATCGATTTAGTTCATGGTAATCAGGTGGTATCGATTCCTTATTACCACATGAAACCTACTAAAATAAATGTGCTAATGACTCTATTGGATGAGATGTTATATTTTGCCTTTATATGACCAAGTGTGTCACCATGGGTTGGATGAGTTCTCTTTTCTATTAAATATTATGGGTCACATCACCCCTCTATGGATTATTTAAAACTCAATAGTGTCATTGTAAAGAATAATTATACATTAAAAAAATTAATGATTTTTTAAACTATTCAAAGGGACAATGTCGTCCTCAAATATCTATCATTGATATAATTAACATATGTTTATTATAATAGAATTTAACGTTGCTAAAACAACCATTCAGATCATCTATGGCCATTATGAGTACCTTTTCATTCCATTTGGTATAACTAATTCTCCTATAGTCTTTATAGATTTTATGAAAATTATTTTCAATGATTATATTGATACTTTAATGGTGGCCTTTGTGGATTCCATCCTTGATTACTCTATGTCTATGCAGGATCTTGTATTTCATTTGAGATTTGTTATGTGATGCTAAGAAATCACTAACATTATACAAATCTATCATCGTGATATTTCATGACTTTAGAAGAGATTTTATTGTGACATGTCATGTCAAAACATGGTATCTCAATTTATCATGAGATGGTGAAGGATGTTATTACATGGGATCAATAGCATAATGTTTTTTAGATTAAAATACTATTAGGTGTAGAAGGATATGATAACTATTTCATAATATAATTTCCAATGGTGGATTATAAAATTACTGATCTAACTCTTAAAGTTTTATGGTCTGCATGGGATGAGAAATTTCATAGAAATTTCATCGAACTAAATGGTATCTCACCTACTATGCCTGTGTTTAATCTTTTATTGGTTGGTCATGGCTATGTGTTCTTCTATTTTTCATCGTGTTTGGGTTTGGTTTGTGTTTTTATACAAGTTTACCACATCATTCACTATGGATACTGACATCTTAGGCCCCATAAGAAGAATTATTTAACCAGTTAGTTAAACTCACAACTGTGATTCATGCACTTTAGATTTTTTGTAATTAAATTTCCAAAGAATGGTTTACAGCATGTTTGGAATATTAGGAACTTAGTGATATCTTCACTAAAAAATATTTGAATTTCACCTAGTGGATGTGTGCACAGTGCCTACACTATTTGGAATATTACATCGCCTATACCTTGAGGAAAGTTGATTTCAATGTATATTCTTTGAGAAAGAAACATACAACATGGGTCATTAATGAATCATCAGAAGAGGGGAACAAGATGAGTTTTTATGCAAAGTTTCATATTAGAGTTTTAGAAAACAAGAAGAGAGTTTACATGGGATGTTATTAATTAAACACTTATATTCTGTAAATTATTTTTCAATAAAATTTTCTTGAGGATGAATTGCATGTCATTAGAAACACTCATTCTGGTTGGGAGACCAATTGTCTATGGTTTTTCTCCTTTTTTGGTATTCTATTATTCTAAAACTATTATGAAGTACCATTTCTTATGAGAAAAGAGGTTATAGGTTATTTATATTATTCCCAAGTTGGATGATCACAGAGGAACCATGAATATGTTCTTTGAAATTCAATGATGATTCTAGTGTTGAAGTATGAGATTCATTGTTGATTATTTTTTCTCCCATTGTTATACATTTCAGAAGGTCAGTGATGGGAACCAGAGACTTTATGTGTTTGTTTATAAACATCATGTTCCATCTTTGGTGTGTAATTATATCAATATGAGCTATTTTATAGAGTTTCCATGATCCTATAAAAAGAATAATGTGATATAGGTCGTGATAGATAGGTTGAAAAAATTGGTGCATTTATTACCCATTCTTGATATATCCCATGGGAAAAAGAAATAAAATCACTATGTGAATGAGTTTGTTCATTTTAATGATTTCCATATTCTATAGTATCTGATAGAGGTTAACATTTTACATTATTACATTTTATGAGGCCTTCAGAGGCACTGGGACCTAATCTTTGTTTTTTTATTGAGTATCATCTGTAGTTATATATCTAGATAGAATAATATGTAGTGATTCATTATTATATTATTCAATACTATGATCCAACCATTTTTTTTAATTGTAAAGACCTCGTGGGACTGGTTGAGTTATCTTTTAAAAATACTAAAATTTCAATGATAAAATCCACTCCTATTTTTATATATAATGTTTTTCTTGGAAATATATATTATGTCACACAGAGATTGTTGAATATTCCATAGTCAGATCCACAATGGTCCAAGATATGAAAATAATGAATCATTTGAATCGTTTGATAATATTTATGTCTGAGTGTCGATATATGTCTTATTCTTATCATCAACATAAGAAATAGTATTATTCATGTGTTTACCAGGTTCTCATACATTTTTCACCCCTTTTTGTTAACCAGATGCTTGGGAGGAAAAGTAATATTTGGACCATATTTTTATGGAGTGTGGATGTTGTTTAGCTAATGAGGCAATTGACATAACATGTAGAACATACTTCATAGCGATGATTATGTAGAACATGTTCCATGTACCTCAATGACAAAATATTCTTTCTGATCTATCTCTTGTTCTTTGTTAGAGTGATCTTGATGTTGAGTCTAATTTATCTATTAATGAGCATCCAGTTGTGATAGATGATTTTGAAACCCTTATATTTCATGGGAGGAATATAATGTCAGATAAAGTGCTATGGAAACATAATTTGGAGGCTCTTGAGATATGGTAGAGAGTGTCACATATTAGAGAGAAGTGACATCTTCATTACGACATCAATAATTCTTGACATTCTTTCTAGGGATAGAATATTTTTATGGTGGGTAGGTTGTAACATCCAATTACTATTTTCATATACATATTGACCCTCCTATTTTCTATTCTTTAGTGGGGTTTTTTAAAGTGGTTTTGGGATGAAATTTGTTTTTTTATAGTGTATGAAGAGTTGGTTAATGGTTTTCCCATATCATTAGTTTACCAAAGAAAAACAATAATATCATAGATATTGGGGGTTTATATAGATGGATTATAGATTCAAAACCAGTGCAGACCTTCCTAGAAAACCATACACATATTAATTTTTTTTAATTGTTTTTAAAGGTCATGAAACTGATATTTACCAACCTCTAGTCCCTAACTCATCTTGGCTCATTTTCCTTGATCATTGAAGCACTCAAGGACCCATTATGGCTCCCTAAAAAATTTATAATGTCGATTATATTTTCAAATACATTGTTCAACCAATCCCTGATAATATTTATTCTAACATTCTCTATATACCACTCTCTCCATCTCTCAACCGTAGGGTTTTCCATATCACCATGTTTTTAGACGATTTAATCTCATATTTTCTACCATGAATCAAGGTTTTACATTCAGATCATACTTTTCGATGTTCTTCATTAGATTTTTATGTTTTGGGTGTTTTGATACATGATTCGTTGATCCTTTGGTAAGTGGATTCATATTTGTTTATCTGATTTATTTAACCATAGTTATTTTGATTTAAAATAAATTATATTCAGTTAGATAGTGAAAATCCTAATTTTCATTGAATTTGGATTATAATTTTTTTTGGTATGAGAATTGGTGAAAACTAAAAATTCTCATTAATTGGGATGTGATTTAGAATTTATGAAATGTGTGGAATTTCATTTGTTGAAATTTATTTGTATTGAATTATTTTAAAAAATGGATTTAATGATTTTGATAATAAAAAAATAGTTTTATCCTAATAAAATCACTAAATTTAATAAAACCACTTGTATTCAATATTTAATAGAAATTGGAATTTTGAAATAGAAAATCGGTAAATTTTCTTTTTATGTTTTTGGACATAAATTTCCCTTTATGGATTGTTCTCTAATAATAGGAATTCTATAGGAATCATTTATTTATTATGGAATACAAACTTAGATGGAAATTTTATAGAAAGAGATTTATATTTTAAAACACAAACATAATCATATTTATCGATATTATCCTCAGTAGGATATCGGTTCTTCCTCTTTGATAAGTTGAAATGGGACGATTGTACACATTTCATTTCTCACTATATGATTTTGTGAGGATCTCAGAAAATGGAACAATATGACCTCTTGGAGATGACCTTTTTTCTCCTTTATGATTATTTTGATATATATCCCATTGATTTCAAATCATATGTACATATTCCACCTGAATTTATATAATATCTTTTATATAAATTCTTTTTCAAGACATTGCTTTGAAATTATTCCATCATTTGAACTAAATAGAATATTTTATTTATAAAATAAAAATATTTTTCCAATAAAAAATATTGAAAATATAAATCATATATTTATTTTTTTTAATTCTAATTATGGATTTCTTAGTCTGACCATACATGGATTTTATGTCACACACTACTTATTTTAATGGGTGGATGTAGGATTCCTCTCCCATGATTCAAAAAGGGAAAAGAAACTCTTATAAGTGGTGGTTGTTGATCTTGGTGCATAGGGAGATTTTCCCATCAGGTATAGTTTTTATATAATTCAGTTTCTTGAAATTTTTCATTATACATTGGGTTTATATACCTATTTGGCATCAGGTACATTTTTTTAATATTTTTCATTTGATCAAACACTGTTGCTTATTTATTCTTCTGTTTGTGTAGATACTTCACTACAACCCTTATCTTTTATGATTTTAGGTTCTAGTCACAAACCTGTCAGGATTAGAGATTTTCCTCAAGCCATGTTAGGACAATATTAGTTATCAAAGTATCGTGGAATCTATGCTAGTTTTTGAAAAATAATAAAATAATTCATATAAAAAAATTTATATGAGAATTTAAAATCAATGCATCTATTAAATACACGTTTTAATTATCTAATAAAACAAAAAACATTCTATAAAAACATTTCATGGTAAAAGCATTCCAGCATCATGATTTCTATTGAAATGGTGAGGAATTTTCTACACACAGTTTTAATTCACCCTCCAATGGAAAAACACATCAAAACATATAGATTTTGTGATTATTGGGTGTATTTCATTTTGAGATGATATTTACATCATTCAAGCCTTTGTAGACACATAAAACATTTCATCCATTATGTAAATTTCCAAATAACATGATGCGGTGTCACGTTGTGTGTCTCGTTACCCACATGGGTTTCCTATAATTATATATAGTCAAGTTTCCAAAACAATGTTTTCCTTTAAACCTTACATGATCGTTATCAATATACTTTACATGAGGTATAGTATTGTACCTTACACTACCATATTCCACAATAAATAGTGTATGTTTTACCCAAAGACACTTCCAACGGCTCCTTCCCTCATTCTGTCCTGAACATGAAAACATTATGTACGTTATACTCAAACCATCCCCAAATGCTAAAAAATATCACATGAGTTAGATATTTACACAATGTTTGGTTATAATATTTTCAATTAAACCACTGGAAATCACAAAATACCCCATAATATAACTAATTAATCGTAGAAAATTCCCTTATGGGTCCTCTAAAGATTTTTTAATGATATAATAATATATAAAAAATTAATTATAGGTATTGGGGTGAAATAAAAAAATGACCATCTATTAGGAATAGGACACTGACACATCATAAGATTATGTGCTTCTTGATTTCCACACATCAATCTATATTCAGATGGGATATGTGGATTGATGTATTTATATGTCTCATACTCTTCCTCTATTCTCTATAAACCTAATGTGGATCACACATGTTGGTAATACACATACATATTAAACCATGTGGTGGAATGAAATTTAATATAATGAAAAATACATAAATATAATGAAGAAAATAAAATAAGTGAATATGGTTCTTATGCTCTAATTTATCCCCAATAATATTATTTTATTTTTAGATAAGGAAAATCCTACATTTTTGAAACAATTAGGTTGTCAAAATATAAATATAACAGTCTATTTAAATTATAAATATAATTGAGCATGCATAAATGTATTAATATTTATTAATTTAAATATTAAATTTTTATTATTTTTCGAATGGTAAACACATCCACAAAAAAAAAATATATGTGTAGACACATAATTCGGTGACATATGAATAGGTAATAAAAAGAATCTGAAATCATCTGATAGGGTAAACTGATCATTCTTCCCTTATAGGGAATCAAATAAATAATAAAAATTTCTATTGAATTTCACACGTTGAGGAAAAAAATTTCCATGGGAATATATTTTTTAAATAAAATCTTCACATTCCCTTTACACCTCTTTAATCTAATGGAGTTATTAAAAAGTTAATAAAATGTTTTTAATAATTTTTATAGATAATGTGGAGTTGAAATACTAATTTTTGACTGAAGAATGCATTTATAAATATGTGGATTGATTTTTTATTTAATATGGGGTAAATATTCATTGTAAAAAATAACTAAAGTAAAATTACATATTGTTTATAGATCATCCTTTATGTATTTAATATTAATATTGTATAAGAACAGTCCCAATTTTAATGGTTTTGAATTTTTTGAAATTATCGATTTCATATTACACTAGATTATTTTTCCAATTGTATATCAAAACCAGTATATATGGATAGTTTTATTACATTTTTATTCCATCCATTATTGTCCATGGAATTCATTTTTTTAATCGTATAATTTACATATGATAATTAATTCATGGGTTATTACATAATTTTGATATTTTTATATAGATAATCTATTAATTTTTATAATATTATACATTAATTTTGACAGTTATTTTACAGTAGTAATATAATGAAATAATTAATAAAATTAATAATGCAATCTCATTTGTTAGGATCAATACATTATATTTAAAATATTAACTATATAATTTGATAAAATATTAATGAAATGATATTAATAATTTATTATAATTTTATGTGATAAATGTATTTTGATATGGACTATTATATTTAGTGACTACGGTAGAGGTTTTACTAGTTTTGGGACACAATACTATAGTGGATGAGTTTTAAATATATCATTTTATAACATAACCCAAGAACCAATTTGTGTTTAGAGATAATAAAATATAATGTGTCCATAATTAAATTTATTTTATATTAGTAATTGATCTGTTGATTTTGGTACACACACATACAAATGTGTGAGGGTGAATATGTGTACTTATGTTTTGTGAATAGAGGTGGAAATGTTAAATACTTATTAGTATGGATATTACTTAATTTTGTGAAATCATGGTTGAGAATGGTGCATTTATTAATAATTTGAACACTCCTATTATAATAGGTTTTTGATGGTTTTTTATATAGATCAATGATTATCCACACTATTATTTGGAAATTAAAAATTGATACTGAGAATCACATAAAGATATATTTCCAAAAAATATGTGTATTAATGTCTGTTTTTATTATATATACATGCTCTTCTATAAACACACTCTTTCTAAATGGTGTTGAAATTACATTATTGTTACCCTATTGTATATTTTTTCAGAAACCCATCATAGAAACTCTGGTAAAATAGAATCATTAAATCGCATACATCATGGAAACATAGTTTCAATAGTTATAATTAGATGCCACTATTTTTTAAAAGGTTTTCTCATTGTAGAATGTGAGAATAGTTTAATAATTTTAATGATTATATAGATATTTAATATGGAAAAATATATGTCATATTTTTAATTAAAAAAATTAATATAATTTTAAAAGTTCAATATTAATTTTTTAAATGTAACAATAAATAATGTGTAAAATTCTGTCACCACATTTAATGTTCAAATTTTTTTCCCGGGGAGTGTTAAAGCATGAGATAACTTTTATATATCAAATTAGGTATCACAAATTCTTACTATATGAAAATATGTCACCATTATAATATCGTATATTAGAATACATATCCATATTGACTATATTCCCCAAGAAGTGCCCCTAAATCATTGAAATAATTTAAGAAATTTCATTTATGTACCTCCCTTTAAAAATAAAAGGGAACCTATTCCTCTCCATTAGTCAAACCGTTTAAGCCTTATACCTCAAAAACTAACTACTCTAAAAGCATACAATAGTCATTAACTTAATCAATGTGATTTTTTTTATCTCAAAAAACCATTCCTTCAATGAATGAATTGTAATCTAAAGGAGGTCCCTCAATGATGTTGTATCGATCTTAACAAAGCTATGTAAATTATATTTCATTATTTAATTTACATAAATACTTTTCATCCATTAAAACATGATTAATATTTTATCATAAATATATTTAGATGTTTTAATGAGGATGGAGAAACCATTTACCAAATATTCATAATCTAACGGGAGATTTAAATATCGCTCGTGCCTATGTGTGGACTACCACCTCCACATGGTGAAATAATCCATTTTCATCCAATATCATTTTTGGTTGATTAATAAGATTAATTTAATGTATATATAGTATATTAATATTATAATATTTATATTGGAAGGATTAATTAATATTTACATATTTTTATATCCATATAAAAATTGAAACGACACTCATGAGTAGGTACCGACTATAATCTTCAGATAGTGATTTAATTCATCACTCACCACTTCTTTATATGAATTTTAATAAATATGTATTTAAAAATATATATTATATTTATTTCATGATTAAAATTATATATTTTGAGGAACAATTATCACGGTGAAGGGACCATAACCCCCACATTTATAAATATGACAAATAAAGTTGATAAAACCCAAAATGATGACTATAGTGAAACATTGTAAATGACAATTTGATAACATATTATAAATTAAACAAGTATGGTATTGTATGAATTAAAAGTATTATAATATATATTTTTAAAAAAATTATACTTAGTATAAAAATGGATATATTTTTTATGATTCACTATAGACCATTCGATTAGGTTTTATGTTATAGTCTCATCTTTTGATGATTTAATTGATAAATTTTCTCTTAAATAAATTTAATGATATATATATATATCAAATAAAATTAATATTTTTTTACAATTTTTATTCTTATAAATATCATTTTTGGCCTTCTATATCAACTATAAAGTATCTTGGTAGTCAAATTTATTTTATTGAAAACATAACTTTTACTCCCCTACTGTCAAGAATATTTTCATTCATATCTAAATTTACATTTTAACAATTTAAAGATTATTTTTTAAATATTTAAGGTTTTTTTAATTATTTTCATTACTGAATTCTAATTTTAATCCAATTTATTATATGTATTATGCTAAATTCTTTAGAAATATGGTACTATTTACTTTATCAGAATTGTGATTCAAAATTATATGTTATAGTACACAACATGAATGAAATTTCCAACCATAATTCATGACTTTTTTAAAATTATAATTTATTAGAATAATTTATTTTTTTAAAAAAATATTTTTTCATTGCATATTTGGAAATTTTTATAAGTCAAATAAATGATTTAAAATAAAATATTTTTCCCTTAATAATTTTAATAGTGATATTTTAAAATCATGTTTATCTACAGTAATAGACATCGATGATTGATTATATTTACATGGGATATGATCCAATTTTATCATCATTATTATTTCAAAGGATATTTAATGATTATATTCATGAATCCTTTATGATACCCATATCCATTGAAGGGTTATTATAAGATGATATGAATATTGTTTTTTGATATTATAACATATATTTATGGTTTAAATTATGTGACATGTGTGACTACAAATATATTGTCCTATGATGAATTAGATAATGATCAATATAAAATCATAATATTTATATTGTATTGTGGAGTAATCCTAGATCAGTTAGGGAAATTTTCATGTAAGATAGTCTTTGTAGTGAACCAAAACATTGTAATTGATGGATTGGGGTGTGAACCCAATTTACTGATGTTGTCTTAGAAAAGATACCTTTATAATTAAATGATTTTATTTTATTAAAAATTTAAAACAAATCATATTCTTTTGGTATTTTTCATTGACAACGAAATATTATTAATGATACTGTACAATTATTTCATTTTTTCATTTGATTGTTAAAAATTTATGTTGTGTACCATGATTATGATATTTGAATTATGGGTTTTATTTTATATTGATAAGATAATGTTCTATTACCATTGTGGTTAACTTTTAATCACTTTTTATCATACAATTATATATATTATGTTTACCCCTATTAATATTATATTTTTACCATTTCATATATTTTCATTACTTTGCTTATGAGTAATTTTTTATGTATTATATGTCTATGATGATTGAAATTTGTGAATAACTATATAGGGAATGAAAAATATATCCAATACACTAAGTTATTATGTATAAATTATTCCAAATACTATAATCCTCTTTTCATCCAATTTTTTTATTCTTTTGATTATTATTTTATATGAATATAATTTGATGTAAATTTTAGTATTATAATTTTTGGATTCTATTTTTTTATTATTGGAAGGATTTACAATATTGTTGAAAATATGATGATGGTTTTTTTTTGTAAAATCATAGGATAAACTAATGCATGATATTTTATTTATGGTTTTGTTCAGAAAATTAGAGTGGTTTATATATGAATATATAGTCCAAATCTATATAATAAACTCAACTTGGTTTTAGTATATCTAAATAATGATGTATTTACCCTAATCATATTGGGGAAACTATATGTTTTCTAAAATTCATGTCAATAGTGAATGGGTCTTTTTATCATACTTCGTATTAAAGTTTATGTATGTATGCATAGAATAATTATCATTATAAATAAAATCCATTATGAGGAATTTAAAATTTTAATTACCATGGATGACTTATGTTAAACAAAATGTCTCATAGAATGACAATAAAATTTCATCATTTTGATATCCTATAAAAATTTTAATTATTAATTAAAAGTTGTTAATACAAATTTAAATTATTGACATGAACCACATTTATTCTAATCAACAATAGATTTGATGGAAATTTCATTCACTTCTCCCTAGAGTAACTGATTTTTTCTATACATGGAATGAAAAATATTTTCGTGATAGTTATATAAATTTCTAAATAAATGAATCATGTTGAGCTTCCAATGAGTAATAAATGAATGACTATCTTACTATTGAGTCTGTCAGGTTGAAGTGGCTAAAATATTTTTTTTATTCTGATGATTCAATAATTGATTATAAATTTTATAAATACTATAAAAAGGAATATTACATATTCGGTGATTATCACAAGAGATATTTTTCATAATTTTTTGTCATTTGGATGAAGATTTAGATCAAACAGTTGAATATTATATAGAATGTGAGGCAATGAGATGCAATATATTCCATAAATTGTGTTGATTTTAGGATATTATTTTTCAATCACTATATTCCTTATTTTCATATTTTGTTTATAATGTAGTAATTACTTCAACATAGGAGGTTAAATAATGATTTTTTTAGAAACTATTGAGAATCTCTTACATGACGTGAGAAGAACGATTATAGTATTATTATTTATCCAGAAATTTTAAATTCAATAACTCTTTTCTGTAATCAACCAAAGTACCATAAGGGAATTAATCATAATAGAGTTCAGTTGAAATGAATAAATCATTCAATGTTCAATCGAGGTGTAAATAGATATTATATCCTCCCATGAATCTAATTATTTTTATAGGAAATAAATGATGTAATTCAAATGAAGTTCTAATAAAAAACAATAGAGGGAATAATAGATAATTTCCTTGATTTTATATTTTTGGAAAGGAACCTAGAGGAAATAGAATTTAGGTTAATGTAAAATGTGTTATGTGATGAAAAAATATACATACATTAATTGATTATAGATGTAATGGTAACAAGATAATTTATTATGAAAATGAATTTGAATATCAACACAATAAAATATGAACTCTGTATGGATATAATAAAGATGTATGGATGTTATGTTAAATAGTTCTTGAATACTAGTTATAATGATAATTATGATATTTTGTAAACCCTTCAACGTAGAGACAAATTGAAATGTCATGTGATCATGATTTCAAATGTGGCATGTGATTAAATGGATTTTAATGGAATTTTTTTCATTCATTACTGATATTTTAATGAATTATTTCACCTTATGACTAAAAAATCGTTATATATTTGTAAAATTGTAATTTATAACATTTCCACATCAAAAACACATATATTTATAAGGCTATAAAAGTTCCTATTAATATAATGATCACATCTCATGTGTATGAATCTCCCACAATTGTATTTTTGTGAATGTGATTCATAAAAATCATGTTATTTTTTATCTAGTTGAATTATATATGATTTTTGGAATGGATTTAATTTCATTATATATATAATATCAATAACCATTGTATTGAAATCACTTTTGATATTTACAACCAAAAAAAATTCAAAAATTAATAGGATTAATGTTAACAGTAAATTTAAATTACAAACAATTCATTGATATTTATTAATATTATAAGTGGTTATATATCTATATTAGTTAGGAAGAAACTCCCAATTTATGATTTTACTATTGTATAAGAGTTTTCTTACTGTAATTTATATATTTTTTCTTATTCTTCCTAAAATTTGGGATATTCATTATTCAATATAAATCATTCCATATACTACATTGATTTTAATGACTCAATAAATAATATCTTGGATTGAGTTATTGGAACTTGTGAAGAAACTCAAATAAAATCTTGATAGTGGATTAATTTGACAATGTCTGTCACTATGGGCTTGCATATAAAATTTATTAATATGAAACTCTTTATTAACTATTTGGAAAATAACAAGATCATTATCACAAATATTTATCCAACTACTGGTAAAGAAAATTATTTTGATCACTTGTTTAGGGATAAATATTTTTCCAATATTGATCATAGATCTAAGAGTAATAATTCAAGGGTCCAAAGTGAAGACATGTAGAAGACAGAAAATATATGGATGTTGATTTAAAATATTAAAATTATGATTTTTTCACATATAATGTTTTTTTTGGGACATCTAATCCCATGAAAGGGTATATCAGTTGATTCATCAAAAATATATGCGATTTTACCACTAATGAAAACAAATTAGCACATCTACGTTTTTCACATCGGTTCTATATAAATGATGTGTAATGCTTTAGTAATCGATTTATCACATTAGTTATTTTATATCCAACATGATATATCGATCAGAATCCATTTTTATGTTGGTTATTTTATAACTGATGGAAAATATACAGAGATTATATATTTTACGTCGGTTATTGTAAAACCAATGTGAAAATAAAATCTGGCGCGCTTTATCACGTCGTTTCTAAAACATTTGATGTGATAATGGTAATATCAACAATTTATCACATTAGTTATCAGAAGAATGGATGTGATAAATAGACATTTGTCACGTCGATTATTTTATAAACAATGTGATAAATTGTATTTTACATCGATTATTAAATAACCGACCTTATAAACATTAAAAAAATATTTTACCATGTCGGTTATTAAATAACTGATGTGATAAACATTTTAAATGATTTATCACACCCCGTATTTAGTCATTCTATTTTATTCAATTGGAAGACCTGTGACTTGTCTCTCTCACACAGAAAACCTGGAAATGATTATTTGAAGTTGTTCCCTCCAGCCACATTTTTCCAACATCATTCTTCATATTTATTATCATCATATCTATCTGGTTATCTCACAACACTCAACTAAGCCTCACAAGACATGTTTTAAGTTTTTATTTTCTCTGATGCACTAAAATAATTTTTTGAGATGTTATTTTTCTTTGTTCTTACTATAATGGTATGAATTATAGTGTTCATTTATATGATGATAAATTCTTTTCTGGTAAAATAAACCTATGAAAGTGATATCATGCATGTTTACAATTTTTGGGTGTTCTATCATGTATGTATGTGCGTACAGGGGGTTTCCAAGTGGGTGGGGGCTGTGCAAGTTGGTGGGGGTGTTCAGGGGGGTTGGGTGGGGTGTCTAGTGGGGTGGGGGTTTCCAGGGGGTGTCAAAGGGGGTGGGGTCCAGGGGGTTGTGGGGGTTGTCCAAAGGGATTGGGGGTGTTCATGGCGGTGCGGGGAATGTCAAAGGGGTGGGGTTGGTGTCCAGGGGTGCGGGGGTTGTCCAAGGGGGTATGGGGGTGTCCAACGGGGTGGGGGTGTCTAGGGGGTGAGGGGGATGAGTGGGTTGTTCAATGGGATATGGGTGTCCACGGGTGTGTTGTCCAGGGAGGTGAGTGGGTTGTCCATGGGGGTAGGGGTGTTTAGGGGGTGGGGGCTATCCAGGGGGTGGGATCTGTCCAGAGGGGTCGGGGATGTCTACAGAGTTCAGGGGGCTGTCCAGAGGGTTGGGGGTGTCCAAGGTGTCTATGGAGGTGACGGTGCAGTCTAGGGGTGTGTAGGGGTCCAATGGGGTGGGGTGTCGAAGGGACTGGGGGCTGTCCAAGGGGGTGGGGGTTGTCCGTGGGGGTTGTCTAAAGGGTTTGTGTGACTATCCAGGGGGAGGTAGTCCAGAGGGTTGGGGGTGTCCAGGGGTGTCCAATGGGGTAGGGGTTGGGGTGGTGCCTAGTAGGGGTGGGGGTTCCTAAGGGGGTGGGGGTTTATAGAGTGGTGGGGGATTCCAGGGGGTGGGGAGCTGTCAAGAGGGGTGGGGCTGTCCAAGGGGGTGGTGGTGTCCAGGGGGTGTCCGAGGGGGTGGGGTGGTGTCTAGGTGGTGGGGGGTTGTCCATGGGGGTGGTGGTGTCTAAAGGGTTTCCAAGGGGGTGGGGGTGTCAAAGTGTTGTGGGTGGTGTCCATGGGGTGTGGGGGATGTCCAAGGGGGTTGGGGTGTCCAAGGGGGTGCCGGGGATGTAAAAGGGGATGGGGGTGGTGTTTGGGGGTGTGGGGGATGTCCAATGGGGTTGGGGTGTCCAAGGGGGTGAAGGGAATATCAAAGGGGGTGGGGGTGGTTCCAGGGGGTGCGGGGGGTGTACAAGGGGTTGGGGTGTCCAAGGGGGTGGGGTGGTGTTGTTTAGGAGGGTTATGGGGTTGTCCAAGGGGATATGCATGTCTAGGGGTGGGGGTGGTGTCCAAGGAGGTGAGTGGGTTGTCCAAGGGGGTAGGGGTGTCCAAGGGGTGGGGGCTGTCCAGGGGGTGGGGTGGTGTCCAAGGATTTGGGGGGTGTCCAAGGAGGTGGGGGTGGTGTCCAAGTGAGTCAGGGTGTCCAAGGGGTGGTGGTGGTGTCCAAGGGGGTGGTGGTGTTGTCCAAGGTGTGGGGGGGGGGATGTCCAGTTGAAAAAGGATGTATTATTTGTGATCCTTAAGCATAAAGGATCCAAGATGAAGTAAAAACTGATATATCTAACTATATTTTCTTTTTAAAGTCATTTTCATGCCTATTTTTTAACACGCATAGGTTTTTTTATATTTCAAAAAAAACGTACATTCAAATTATGAAATTTTTCATATAAAAATATATTTTTGTTATCTTAATAAGATGTCTAATTGTATATATTTTTTATTGGTAATAATGGGTTGAAGTTGGATTATGACACATCAAATGAGTAATGAATATGAGGAAGGTGTTGATGCCTTTTTGGAATTTTCTATACAAAATGTTCCAAGCTGTGACATTTTTTTCTATCCATGTCAGAAATGTTTGAATATAATGAAATTGAAAAGTAGAGAGATAAAAGAACATCTGATTTGTCAATGTTTTAATCCGAGTTTCATCCCTTGGATTTGGCATGGAGAGACTGGACGGAATATCAAATCTACTGATGATGATGATTCACAAGATGGTAACTTCAATGGAATTAAAGTAATGATTTGTGATATTGCATATAACTAATTGAGATGGAACCGACAGTTCCATGTCTATATGTTGATGCTAAAAAACCAATGTATCCTGGTTGTACAGATTTTACATTATTTTTTGTGGTGATAAGATTTGATTAACCTAAAAGAGAAACATGGATGGAGTGAAAGATGTTTTACAGAGCTGCTACAATTTATGAAATACATTCTTCCAAAAGATAATAATCTTCTAGATACACATTATAACGCCAAAAAAATATTATTCCCGATGGGATTGGGATACAAGAAAATACAAGCATGTATGAGTGACTGTATGAAATATAGGAAGGAATATGAATTTATGCGAGAGTGTATTAATGTGGGATATCACGATATAAGGGGAAAGATAAATCACAGGCTGATGTAGAGATTACAAAGATTCTTTCCAAGTTATTTTGGTATCTTCCTGTAATTCATCATTTGAAATGTTCATTTGATAATTCAAATGATGAAAAAATGTTATTATAGCATGCTGATGAGTGGATATTTGATGTAAAAAATACGTCATCCATCTGATTGTCCGCAATGGAAGAAAATTGATGAGAAGTATCATATATTTTGAAATGAAATTAGAAATCTCAGACTAGGGTTGTGCATAGATAAAATGAATCCATACCAAACCCTCAATAGCAATCATAGTTCATGGCCTATTTTATTTGTAATTTACAACATATCTCATGGAGTCTATTTGAAGCACAAATATGTCATGTTGAGTATATAGATCTATGGTCTGAAGCATCCCGATAATGATATTGATGTTTTCTTGTCACTATTGATTGATGATTTGAATCTTTATGGGTGGATGATATTAGGGTGTTTGATTCTTATAAAATAGAATATTTTAAACTACAAGAAGTGCTTATGTTCACTATAAATGAATTTTGAGCATATGGAAATATTTTTGGATATAGTGTTAAATGTCATAAAGTAGGTCCAATTTGTGGACAACAGACTTCACATTGTGAATTTCATCTAGGGTGGAAAACATGTCCATGGGTCATCAAAATTTTTTTCCTATGGATCACTCTTATATAACACTAAAAAAGACATTCAATGGCTCACAAGAATTTGATATTTCTCCAAAACCTTTATCCCATGATATGTATTTTGAGAGGGTGGAAAACCTTGATGTGACATTTGGAAAGACATAGAAATCTGGTAATGATAGACATATTTAGAAGAAAATGTCAATATTTTTTGAGCTACCATATTAGAGATATCACGAAGTTAAACATAATATTCATGTCAAGAACATGGTGAAGAATATCTATTATAGTTTTATTGTAACATTGATAGTTATTAAACGAAATAAAAAGGTTGGGTTGAAAGAAGTATTAGACTTACTATCAATGGGAATACGTTTGTAGTTAGCTCCCACTCCTAATGGAAGATGAATATTTTTTCCCGTGGATTTTCATACACTATCCAAATGTAAAAAATTATCTTTTTTCAGTGTCATATGATATCAAAGTGCCCCAAGGTTATTCTTCAAGTGTAAAACATTTTGTCCCATTGAAGGACTTGAAGTTGATAGGTGTTAGATCTCAAGATTGTCATGTCATGATGCAATATCGTCTACCCGTTGTATTGCATGGAATATTGAACATCCGTGTCAAAAATACTATAATAAAGTTGCCTTATTTTATAAATTTAATTTGTAATAAGGTGATTGATGTTAATTCATTGATCATTTTAGAAAAGGATTCAATTTTTATACTTTGTCGATTGGAAATGTATTTTCCTCTAACTGTTTTTGATATAATGGTGCATTTAATTATTCATCTTTTTCGAGAGAAAAAATTCTTGTGGACCTATATATATTCATTGGATATATCCTTTTTAAAGTTATATAAAAATATTGAAGGTGTATGTTAACAATCCATATCGACCTGAAGCCTCCATTGTTGAAAATAATTTTTTTGAGGAGGTTGCAGAGTTTTTTATGAGATACTTGGTTGCAGCATAGCACATAGGATTGCCTATATCTCACCATGAATAAGTTAATAATGTGGGAAAGGGGATTCATGGCTTGAAATTAAAATCGTTTTCAGCTAAATAGATGAAGAAGTAATAATTATACATCTTTAATAACATAGATGATGCTCAACCAAATATCACATTGCATATTAATGAGTTGAAATAATGTCATCCAAATATGAAATAAATATGGATTTTTAATGAGCACAACTAAACAGTTTTTTCATGTTTTAAAATTAACTTGATTTATAGATCAGATGTATCAGAGACATTAAAATGAGTATTGGGTGGTCCATGTTTAAATGTGATAACGTGTTCTGGTTATGAAATTTATGGCTATACATTTCATACGAAATCTCAAGACAAAAGAAGCGCATTTCAGAATAGTGGTGTATTGGTTTTTCCAGAAGCAATGCAATTTTCGAGTGCTAAAGTCAAAAACCCAATTTCTGCATCATGTGCATATTATGGAGTGATTGAAGAAATATGGGAGGTTGATTAAATTAAAATTAATGTTCATGTTTTTTAAATATAAATGGTTTCTTAGTAACAATATATTCAGACACAATGAATTTTGAATAATAGTTGTTAATCAGAATAAATTGGAAGACACAGTTGATTATTTCATAATATCAACATATGAAAATCAAATTTTTTATGTAATAGATCAATCAGATATGTAGTTGGTTATTGTTTGACAAGGGAAAAAATATATTGGTGAGGATGAACTTGATAAAGATACTGATTTATGTGAGATCCCTACTTCCATGTAATTATTAACATAAAATAATTATGATAATGTTGAAGACATGGTTTGTGCCACAAGGAACGATCAGAACAAAGGAATTTGGGATAAAATCTATTTCTACATTCCTAAAATTTTAGGTAACATTTTTTTATTTCATGTTTACATTTATTATTTTCCTAAAATGTTAGATATTTTAAGTTTTTTATTTATTAAAAAATAATTAAAACAAATAAGTATAATTTTTTGTTTTTTTCATTTTTTTTAGTTTACTTTTCATGTTTACCATTACATAAATTATATATCTATTATTTTAGTTCAATGAAAATTACATTACCAGGTTTACCTTTTTTACAATTATTACCATATTTACCATTATTTAACATTCTTACCATATTAACCATGTTTAATATTATATATCATAGTACAATTTTCTATTTTCTATTTACATTAGTATTGTAATATTTGAATTTGTATATTTGTGAACTAATGTTTGTTTTTTATTTCAAGGATAATGACAGATCAATCAGTTGATCAACCACATGATTATGGATATGAGCATATTGGTCATACCACTATGGAGGAACATTCACATGCCCTTCTTGATATTCCCCAATCATCCTCATGTGCTCCCATTATGACAAATAGTTCAATAGTTGGTAAACGTGGGTGCACACGTTTACCAAAATTATCACTTGCCCATAATTTGGATCATAGGATGCTTGTTGATTTTGGTGAGGATGATATTCCTAGAGGTCCAAATGAAAAAGATATTAAGATTTTGGTATCAACATAGGTTATAAGCAAAGAAATAATTTTGTATTATGACTGGAGAAGTGTGTACAATGCGATAATCTCTAACTTGTGGTAGACGATTTTGGTATGATATTTTTCTATTGTTTTTTTATTCTTTAAATGTTTCTAGTATATATAATATGATTAACCTATTATTTATCAGATGACATTTGATATTCCTGACACTGGAGGAGTCATTATGAAATGATTATCGATGGCTGTTAGTAGATAGAGGGATTTCAAATCAACCCTCTCCTGTGATTTCATTTTTTATCATAGGAGTCATGACAATCGATGTCATATATATCCTTTCTTAGATTAATAAAATAGATATAGTTTGTTTAATTTATAAGAAAAGATTCATTTTGGGTAAGGGAAATTTAGACTTATATAAGCTTTTTGATATAAATGATCTTATTAATATTTTGTTAATGATTTCATATTCTTAATTTATAGAAAACAAGGAAATATCATCAGGATATCCAATCTAAAAATGTATACCCTAATAGTTTATCTTATGGAGGGTATACATTATTAGACGAACAAATGACGGTGGAAAATTTACAAAAACTAAGAGCTGAGTCCTCAAGATCTAGAGTTGTGGCACCACCATCCCCTCTATCTAGACATGAAAAATTGAAGAGAGGACCGATGGGAAAAAAAGGGATATATCCTTCAGATGATTTAAGAATCGTAGCTGAGACGGTTGTATGATATATATTTTATTTATTTAAGTTAACTATATTCTTCATATAATTTCAATCGTTATAGAAATGTTCAATTAATTAATACCGGATTCTCTTGAGGAGTAGAGCTCGTAGTGGGTATTTATAGCTATTGGGAGGCAAGATATTTTATTTGCAGCATTGGGAAAGCTCGAGCATCCTAGTCGTGTACGAGGATATACGACTGGTGTATCAGTAAGAAAAGTGTTTCAACATTCTTCAACTTCTTACGATGATGGTGTTTCTAAAACAAAATAAACCCTTGGAGGCATAATATCATAATATTAATGAGACGATAGAGGAAAATATTATAGTTTTGGTACAGTCTATGTTTGCATACATGAAAAGTCAATTTCAGACTATATCTCCCACTCCTCCACCTCCCCCTACAGACCCCATTACTATTCCTTCACCTCTGTCAATAGCTCACACTCCCCCACCTCAGCATGCGGACCCCATTTTTTTCCTACTTCTCCGATGTAGCTTCCAACTTATTGCGAATTTTATGTTGACGATCCTCAACAGCATATAGTTGCATATGGGTTGGTATATTGTATAAGAGATATAGTTCATCATCAAAAATTATAGGTAGAGAATCCTAGGGTTACTGTATAGGATATTATAGATAGATCAGCATGAGTACCATTACCTACAGATGAGGTGAGGACTGTTGGACATAGTATCGTCCATTTTTTAATTTGGCCACTCAGACTTCTATTACTCATTACCATAAGGGTATGTATGCTATATCTTTTATTTTATTTTATTTACTAGATTTGTTTTATCATTTTAAAACTGATAAATTTTTCTATTTATTTTCACAAGATTACTTCAAAGGTAAGGAAATATTGTATAGAAAACAATAACGAAAAATGGGTATGACATCAAATATAGATTCTAGTAGTCTTGACATATGCCATGATATTCAAATTTTTTGGCGGATCATTATGAGTTTCTAATGGAAGATCATGTTTGTAGAAATGAAAAAACTATGGGGATTGTGAAAACTGATATCATTGAGCTCGTTACTGGGGATAAGTTCTGCATCAACGTGGTGAAAATTGTTTCCATGTAAGTCTTAACACCTTTTCCCTAGATTATATTTATTCAAAATGTATACATATGTCTTTTTTGTATTAGGTAAATTTATAACATTTGTGGGAAGAATGAGAGGATAAATGTATATGGATTTATGGACCTGAATTTGATTTCCCTTGAAGCATGTGCACTAGATGAGGAACAAATAATGCTTTATATTTCTAAAATATTTCAACAGAATATAGTCACATAATGTTGGATAATTCCTTTTTGTGAGAGGTATGAAAAAAATCTCTCTCAAAGAGTTCATTATCATTTAACATAAACAAACACTAAACTTAAAGTTTCTTTTATCAGTGATCATTGGATGTTAGGGGTTTTTTCCTAAGGGTGGCAAAAACTTTATTGGATATGCTCTGTCCATGGAGATGTGTGGGAATGTTTTAAGAAAATTTTGGAAATGTAATTTTGAATTTATCAATAGTTTTATATATTATAATAAATTTTAAATTTATCTGATTCATATTATTTTCTAATAGGGGATGGGTCTACTTTCAAAAAATCAAAAATAAAAGGATTGTGAAGATCAAATATGTAAATGTATGGGTAAATATCCATTTATAATTTGTACTTTTTGATTTATTACATAAAAATAATATAATAAATTTACACTCATTCAAACATAATTTTCATTAACATCAAGGTGTCATCTAATGAAGATATTATATGTTAAAATTTATGTATGGAATAATAACAACTGGAATAGTTATAAGCTTTGACAAGGTTTGATTTCCTATTAAACATTTCCATTATATTTCTTTTGAGTTATTCATTATACAAATTAACTACCATCCTTTTAATATGTATCTATTTTATGACCCTCGACCCAATAGTGCTCACGACCTCAAACACATACAAGTGGAATGGTCAAATTATTTTATAGGTTTGGTTGAATTTTAGTTGTTTGTATTGTAAAATGTAATTTTGAATATAGTAATTGTAATTGTGTGTTTCGATATCTTTAGGTTGGATTTAGTTTTTTTTAAGTTGACATTGTATGTTTTTAATGTTATATGTGTGAATGTTTAATTTTTATCCACTCCATTTTTTGGTCTACTTATGATGGTATTTCCTGTATGGATTCTGGTATGGGGGGATGGGTTCCAAGGGTGTGGGGGGTGTCCAGGGGTGTGTAAGGGTTTTCTGGTGGGGTGGGGTGGGTGTGTCCTGGGTGTCCATGATAGTGGGGGTATTCCAGGTGGTGGGAGCGTTTATAGGATGGTGGGAGGATTGTCCAGAGGAGTGAGTGGCTATCCATGGGGTGTCCAGGGGTTTGGGGGTTTCATGTGTTGTGAGGTGAGTTTCCAGGGGTGTGGGAGGGCTGTCCAGTGGGGTGTCCAGGGGTGTGGGGTTGTGTCCAGGGGTTGGGGGTATCTAGTGGTGTGGGAGGGTTCTTCAATGGGGTGGGGGTGTCCTGGGTTTCCATGAGAGTAGTGGGGTAGTCCATGTGGTGGGAGCGTTTCTAGGAGGGTGGGAGGGCTGTCCAGGGGAGTGGGGGCTATCTAGGGGTGTGTAGGGGTGTGGGAGTGTCCTTTGGCGTGAGGTGAATTTCTAGGGGTGTGGGAGGGTTGTCTAATGTGGTGGGGTGTCCATGGTGGTGGGGGCTGTCTAGGGGGTGGGAGAGAAGGTGCCGCCATCCCTCAGGGGGCTGAACACTATTGGAAGTTACTCATCACTCTCTCATGAAAAGATTTTGCTACTAAAACTTTTAACCAGTGATTTCTTCCCCTATCAACATAATTCATTATATCACATTGATTCCAGTATAACCAGGGTGGAAACGCCATCATGTGTGACTAAAATACCTGGATCATGGTGCTGGCAATCTCGTGGATCTTGGGGGACTTGAAATGATGCTCCCAAGGCTGCACATGAGACGCCTGAAATGACGTTAACCAAAATCCTGATGGTGGGAAGAGGGCACCAGTTCGGTTGGAGGAGTGGAACACTGGAAGATGACTGCGATGATTCGAAATATTCCCAACAAGTACATGTAAGTGACTGTTTGGTTTCTCAAATAAGATGATTGAAAACATATACAAGGGTTGTGGTGGGGGCTTTCCAGTGTGGGGGGGAGGAGGGTTCGGTTTTGGTCAGGTTTTGGTCGATGATTGGTTAGTTTTTTGTCTAAGGGTTCCCAGTGAGGTGGGGGTGTCCAGGGGTGTGGTGGGTGTTGTCCAGTTCATTTGGACGGTGGGAGGGTGTCTAAGAGGGTGGGAGGGATTTACATGTGAGTGGGGGGGATGTCCAACTGTGTGGGGGGGGGGCAGTCCAGTTGGGGGGTTTCTAGAGGTGTGGGAGGGATGTCTAGGGGAGTGTTAGCTAGTGGGTTGGGGGTGTCCAGTGGGGTGAGAGGGCTATCCAGGGGTGTGGGAGTGCTATCCAGGGGGTTTCTAGGAGGTTGGGGGTTGTCCAAGGGTGTGGGGGGCTCTCCAGGGGGTGGGGGAAGTCCAGGGGTGGGGGTGTCCAGGGGTGTGGTGGGGGTTGTCTAGTGGGGGGTTCTAGGGGTGTGGGAGTGCTATCCAGGGATGTGGGAGTGTTGTCCAGGCGTTGCGGGTTTCCAGGAGGGTGGGGTGTCCAGGGGTGTGTGGGTATCCAGGGGTGTGGTGGGGGTTGTCCAGTGGGGTGGGGGGGTTTCTTGGGGTGTGGGTGGGATGTCCAGGGGTGTGGGAGTTCTTTCCAGGTAGTGGGGGTGTCCAAGGGGTTGCGGGGTTGTCCATGGGTGTGGGGGTTGTCTAGGGGGTGGGGGATTACTAGGGGTGTGGGGGTTTCCAGGAGTGTGGTGGGGATGTCCAGTGGGGTGGGGGTTTCTGGTCGGGTTTTGGTCTGTTTTTGGTCTTGGGTATTCCAGTGGGGTGGGGGTGTCTCAGGGTGTGGTGGGGGCTATACAGTGGGTTGCGGGGTTTTAGTCTGTTTTGGTCAGGTTTTAGTCTGTTTTTGGTTTCTTTTGTTCTGTTTCATGTCTTTTGGTAGGGCATAGCAGTGGTTGATCGGTGGTAGGGGTTGTCCAGTGGGGTGAGGGGGTTTTGGTGTGTTTATCGTAATTATTTGGTCTGTTTTAGGTCTTTTGGCATGGAATAGTAGTGGTTGATTGGTTTTATTTAAAAAAATTTGTTTTTTTACATTGGTTAGTTTATAACCGATATAAAAACTACACTGAGATTAGTTTTAATGTCGGATATTTGGAAACTGGTGTAATGAATACATGTGAAATGGTTTTTATGTCAGTTATTTCATAACCGATGTAATAAATTAAAATTAATATTTTTTACATGAATTATAAAATATTTGACACAGTAGATATGTTTTCATGTCGGTTATTATCTAACTGATGTTGGAAACCACATGGAAGACAAGTTTATCATGTCGGTTATGAAAATGACTAACATAATAAACACATTGGAGGAGTGATTTATGACATCAGTTATATAATAACCAATGTGAATGAGTATATACTACATCGTTTATTAAATAACTGACGTAATAAACCATGACTATGAAGTAGTTCCCACATCGGGTTTTTATCAACCGACGTGAAAAATGCATTGAATTTGGGTTTTTAACATCAGTTGTAAAATAAGTGGCGTAAAACACAATGTTTATAACATCTCCTATAATAACGTCGGTCAAAAGACAATGTAAAAAATAAACAATAACAACCGTAAAAAAAATTTCTACACTAGTGAACATTTTCCCTGACTAACCAATGTGATTTAAAATAATTGTTTTAATGTATTAAATATAAATCATTAATTATTTAATATGGATTTATCATTGATATTTTATCTCATATCCTATTTTACTCAAAAGGGTGTTATGTTCCTTCAAAAATAATAATACAAAATAAATTTCATTGAAATAAATAGATATTTTATTAGTTCACTTAATCTCACTCTACCATTCTGTAATTATAGGTTTCTGATTTATACGTATTCAATGAAGAACGTATTGGAATGCGCTCTCATGAAGAACAATATAGTGAAAACGTTTTTCCTCATGCTAAATGATGGATCATAATAAAAATTATCTAACTCTGTATTTGGAGTTAACAAAGGGAATTATTTAATTATTGCCATACAGTCGTTTTATTTGATGAGATGTTTGTGACACATATAGTGATAATAAAATTTTAGATCAAATACATATTGATAAATAGTTTATATTAATCCAAGGAATATTCATTCAGTTGACTAATGATCATGAATACTCAATATACTACCACAAAGAGAAAACAAACATGGTGGGTAATTGTATTCTACAGAAGTATAATTCTATAATATCCATGATGGGGATCAAAAATATTCTACTATATATTAACATGAAATTGGTAGATCATGAAATCATGACGGATGTAGGGAAATATTATATTACTAAAATATGTGTTTCACGTTTTTCTAATTTGATGATTAATGTTTTGATAAAGGGTGATGTGGAAATACAACTGTAGCTAACAAAATTTACATTATTAAACCTTCATTTTCAGGGAATGATTTTTTTCCAGAACTGAGTGTGAGTCCCATAAATACCTAACCCAAATAATGAACTATTAGAAGGAACTCATATCCCAAAAATCACTATTCATCACTATTGTACAATTATTTATAGTGATTTGAAATATTAGTTGTGGTGGGGAAGCCTAAATAGATATAATTAATAATAAATATCTTGTTACATGGATTATCAATATGTTATGATTGTTATCATGATTTCAATGAATATGTTACAAAAGAAAACCACATGAGAATGGAAATGCAAAAACATCCCCATATATTTCATAATTGGAATATAAAAAACTATCTACTCTATGTCATAAATTTTTGGTTCGAGTAGATTTCCTTATAAATTTATCAAATGTTTTTCTAATCATAGAATATTTCCCTCTTTATCCTATTTCAATGATATTCCCTGATGAACTGGTCATGTTCCATAAAGAATAATATTTTAATTTTTTTATCTTGATTTGAGGATTAACAAAATTATCTTCAGATTTTAATCAACCCTCTCATGATATAGGGTTTTTTAATTCCTTATTATCATCTATATATTGATGATGAATCTATGTGAAACATTTAAACCCCATAAGATAGTTGATATTTTAATAACATTATTCCAAAGGTGAAAAAAAATTAACGCACTCCACCAGTTGATAATCTTATTACAATAGCATTCACTTGTGCAGTCAAGAAATTATATATTAATAAATATTTCAAAATAAATGTAGAAAAAAATACATACTTGTTTTATGTTGGATAATGAATGTAACATGGAACTTATATAGGTACGTAAATTGAATATACTATTATATAAATTTAGTAGAACAACCAGATTGTTCAAGGTCAAGAAACAAATTTGGTTGAAAATCATCAACATGATATGGAATATGATGTTTGTGTGAATTAATTAATATGAATATTGATTGGGAATAAGATTATGATATTTTAACATAATAGATATTTCCTCATTTTTTTCATTTTTAATTCTTGATGGAGTGGAGACTGTAGATTTCTTCTTAGCACTCCCACCGAATATCATTCAAGAATATAATTTTTCCCTTATATGTATCACAAGGAAGTACATAGAAAATACGTTATATATACTATCATATAGGTCATAATTATATTAAATCATATTTATAATTAATAGAAACATATATAAATCATTGATCATATACCTAATGTTCTACAGAACAAAACTTATCACCCACTTGATGTTATTTGGAGGAACAAGAAATTTGAGGATAGTATATGGGAACCCAAGAATGTGATGAAGTGAAATTTTCAAATTTATTATACTAGGTTGATGAAAGTATAATGGATAAATTAATTTCATGGGGATATATGTAATACACCATTGTATTTTATGAATTTACATTGATAGAATACATGATTCATTCAATCACTTTCCTTACAATCAATTTTGAGTCTATATGAACATCTATATAGTAAAACAATATAAATTATTCTATAAATTAGTAGTTCTTAATAATTATTAAAAATATAAAAAAATATAAAGGTTCTGAATGATGAAAAATACATTTTAAATTTATAATACTTCAGTTCAAATATTTTATTAATGTAATGTTACACTTTTAGAAAATTATTTCACAAATAATAATTATTTACACATTTTTTCAGTAAATCATTATCATTAATTTTTAAATTCCATAAAGTTTTATATTAAGAAATTAATTTCTATTTTTAAAATTAATCTTTTGATGTTATCTTTGGTTGAATTCTTTGGATTTCTCAAAAAAATATTTACTTTTAATTGAATAGTGAAAATAACAATATTTGTAAGAACCATCATATCATTTCAAGAAAATATCATATTGTTACATCCAAACATGGACACCACATGTTGGTTCCCCAATGTGGTTCGTTATGTGTCCTTAGGTTTACCTCCCCACAAGCTGGGGGATACCAACTAGTAGCAAGGGTCAAATTTGTAATGTATGGAGACTATACACTCTTTATCAATGAAGTAAAATACCAGAAATAAATAAAAATTCGGTAAATGGAAATAAAAAATAAAAATGATAATAATATAAACAACTATTACACCAATAATCATATTTTGATTACATAAAATGAAAAAAATATCCAATAAAAAAGTGTTGAATATGACATGTCATATAATTGTAATGTTAATAATGAAAACCCAATATAAATGCATAGTGTAAAATCCACTATGGGTCATGACATCATATTTGGTTCCCTCATCCATTTTCTATCGCAATATCCTATCATATACTTCTAACATATGGATCCATACCTTTTTATGTTTAGAAAACATTATGTTTATTAAGATGTCGATCAAGAAGCCCAAGTAGGGGGTGAGTAAAACTGAGTAGGCCACCTCTAATGGTATCTAAATAATAATTCAATATATAAAATTATATTAATTTTTGTGAATAATATGGTACCAATGATAAAGTATCCATTTTCAAATTTTATATTCTTTAATAAACCACATAGTCCTTAGGGTTTATGTTGTTACAAGAACCAATGAAACCTTCTTCGGTCCATGTATGAGTCTGCATAGTGTAATAATGTAATTTCACAATCAACCATATTATGGGATTTTATTATTCAATTAAATTTATTTTTTCACATCACACAATGGGGAGTAGAGTATTTTTCTTAAACCCTATTTTTATTTGGATTAGTTGTCCCTAACCCACAAATCGATGATCAAAAGAAATAAGCATATATATATCAGTGAACTAGAGATGATTTTTTCAACCACATGGGTATTTGACACTTTTCTACCTAGCCCACAACTCAATATTAACATCATTAATGAATTTATCATATCATTTTACCACATTAATAACTCATTTATCCACCATTTCAATAACCCAGTTCTCAAAAAATATCATAATTCCATTATTCAAGAGATTCCATAAAACCATAAATAACAAGATTCACGATCATATTATCAAACATGATTAATTCATAAATCATAACTTCATTTATATTTTCACACCCCATGGGTTTCCCTCGTGTATGGTGTTAAAACACCAATGATTCCAATGGAATCCATGAAGGGTATCATAAGAATAATGAAGACAACTAATATTAATAAACATTAAAATGTGCAATTTTCCATCATGGAATTTTCTAGTTTACAATTATATACAAAAAATATATAATCAATACTATCAGAATTAACAATTGGACCAACAACATCATGATCATTGATTAACTCTCAGCAAATTTTAATGTTCAATTTGATGTAAAATGCTCAAAAACATCATGATGGGGGAGATATAGGCTAAAAATATAGTAAAAATTTATAAACATAGGAGATCCAACAAAACCTAGACCTATGACATCGAAAATATAAGAAATATATTCAATTAAAATGGGAATGTATGTAAGAATATAAAGGAACCCAAATGAGGATGAGATCACATACCGAATAGGTTCTGATTCCTTCTACAAGATCATTGATTCTGCATGAAAAGGTTCTTAGGGATCCTTGTAATAATCAATTAATAAACCATATCCATAAATATAGGGTAACGTCTAGAAGAGGTGATTGGGAATATAAAAAGGGGATCATTAATTTTATATAATATTTTTAGGGCATTAATTTCTATAAGAACAGTTTTTTAGGAAGATGTACACAACTTTTCAAAAATGTTCACTTGAACTGTGAACCCCAACTCATGGCATGCATAGATTCATTTTTGTTCTCACAGTTTGAAATTTTTTTCCATCCATGAAAACATTATCTATTTCAGGGTGCATTATTTAGAGAGTTTGCTGAGATGGTGTTGTCCAACAATGTTTCACCTTTGATATATAAAAAGCAGAGCACCACATTTTTGGGGTAAACTACATGGTTTTACCTAACTATACTCCAACCATACACAACACAAGTCATTCAATTTTTTCAAAATTCACATGAAATATCCCTAAACAAAAACCCAACTATGGTATAATAATAAAGGTGTGTATTAATAAGGAAAAAAGTAATAAATAATCTATAGAATCATATAGATCATACAATATATGAATCTTAAAACAATGTATCCTCAATCTATACTACCAATAATGAATAATAATTTGAGGGGAAATGTTCCGTCCAGTAGTACTGCATTTCTACTTCTCTCTCCCATGTTACCTCTTCAACATGATCATACTTCAAAAAAACTCAAACTATCAGCAATGTATTTCCCCAAAACACTATCTCACTATGATCCACAACATGAATCAGAAGCTCCTCAAAAGATTCATCAGTCTCAATCCCTTCATCACTATTGTCAATCAAAAAATTAGTGTTTAAGGGGTAATTATGTTTTTGTGACACAAGATAAAAATCATTTATAATATATACCTCGATGGATGTACCATTTTACATTCCACATGATTTATTCTCTCATCTATCTCAAAATGTTTAGAAAGTAAGGGCTCCACCTTACCCATCCATTGAATCTTATGGTGACCAATTATTAGCAACTTTTCATGGAATACATGTCCTTCCATAATAAAATAAATAGTTCAAGGATAAAATTCAACATATAACATCTACCTTCATGATCCATATCCATACATTTCCAAATGAACTGAACTTAATATGACTTGTCCTATATGAGAGTCAATCCCAATATCTCTTACACACCCTCCTCCATCCCACATAGAGGTGATAAACATGTTCTACCATAAAGTGAATCATATTCTTCTGTCTAAATAGTTTCTTGATAGCTATTGTAATAGTTGATCATAGTGACTTCCTTTTTATTCTCCACTGTTTTACCAAAACCAAGGACACATTCTCTCATTATGTCCTTTAGAATAATTATAGTATGGTATAACATCCCTTCTGTAGGTGGGGGAAATGTTATACCGAAAAGAAAATGGGTATCATATTCCTTTTATATACAATTCCAAAATTTAAAATTAAATGTCATTAATAGTCTGAAACTATTCTCTATATCCCTCTATGAATAAAAAATATATTCCAAAGGTACATCTCACCCAAATGGTCCATGGTAAAAGTCTCCTAGATTTCTATGAAATCGTTTACCATTGACAACTGGTCCATAATCACTAAAACCACATAATTATTTTGAGGGCTCCTAAAAAACACACTAAAAAGTACATTATAACATCAACCCAATTAAATTATTTAATGTTATATAATATTATATAACCCCTAAACCATTGATTCCCATCCTTCACATGCTTATCAATGTATCATTGTGTCACAAATCCTATAATCTGCATATTTTTCCTAACCGCCAAAAATATCACTAATATCTTGGTACATTTTGGTCCAACTAGGGGTGAACTCCAACAATGAGGCCTAAAACAAATGAAGCATCTCCATATGCATACACATAGGCACAAAAATTGGTTGTGGACATAGATTACATCTATATTTTCTATAGAAGAATTGGAAGGTGACTCTCCACCTTGAAGGATTTACCTCAATGACAAACAATCATGATCCTCATATTTTCTTTTTATATAAATCTCATTGGTGGGGAAGAAATTGATAACGATATTATAGTCATATAATATGGACCCTCTTAAACTTCAATATGTATCCTAGGTAGAATGGTCTCCATATTCCACTCTGAAATGGACACATGAACTATATAAGTCTTTAAATTCTTACTCAAAGTGTCAGTGACATTTTTTTATCTAAATATCAATGTATTCTAGATCATTGTTTATGTTCGTCTAACAATAAAACCACCTCCACTAACTTAGATTCATTATTTCTTTGAAAAAATGTACTTTATGATCATGTTGTCGGTATACATGGTACAATTACATCCTAATAGGTAATTCATCCAGCAAATTAATTCATATACTACATAGATAACACTATATCATGCGTAGGGTAATACATTTCATGGGGGATCAACTTTTGATACCCATAGACCACTTATTGATCCCCCAACATCACCACTTCGCTACGTCTAGTCTATAATGTATAAGAAAACATGGTAAAATCCTCAATTGACTCATGTAGAAACTTAATTAGTGTATTAGGGAAATTCTAATGTAACACTTGGTATACATTGTCACATGATCTAGAACATGAAAACTTAATAACTGTAACATCTAGGTTTCGGGTGCCGCCCAAAGGTGTCATGTTCCCAGTGGGTCACATGGCCCCAAGTGCTTTTCCCAGAATTCCATTGGTTGCCTAATAGAAGCGAGGACCTTTGGTTTGATAGTGGGGAATCAATTCCTTCATTAGTAGAGTTACATAGTGGAAACAGATAGTAAACTAGTAGAAGAAAAATACTATACAATATGTAAAAAATAGAATACTAATAGTAAATAACAACTGAAGAACATATATAAATGATGGATGTCACATATGTCTATGAAATAAACTATACAAGACTATATGGTAGAAACAAAATATTAAACCAAATGAAAATTTAAACAAATAAAGTCAAGAAGAATCATAAGCCACTTCTTTGTCCCATGCTCTCTAGCTCCACAACAATCAAGTACCTGATGATGAAGGGTGCTTGACCTTGTCTAAACCGAAAACCATATAATCTTTTTGGGTACAAAATCATGACCCAAATATGTTGTTAGAAGAATCCCAGTATGAAACCACCACATGATCTATGCCTAACTTTCAATGAGTATATATAGCAGGTAATAATTGAAATGCATCAAAGAAACATGGATTACTCAAAAGAAACCAATCATACCGCATCCATTTCCATTCATTAGCATTTAATGATTAACATTTGTTCAAGTAAGTATCACAAATAGGTATCTCAAATGACTACCTAACAAGACCAAATCCAAGACCGTACTTTGTCTTAGACGACACATCACAACATTCTTTTTTTGTTAACCCTTTGGGTAGTTCACACAGTCTAAACCCTCTACCTAAATAATGAAATTAATAGGAAAAGATACTTAGAGTAATCCATCACCATCAATTCCCCATATGGTCTTTCCACAATAACAACAGACTCTCTAGGGAAGCACTCAATGTCAATTCCCCTTGTGGTCTTGTAAAGTAATCCATAGACACTCTGAGGGATCAGTCACCATCAATCCATCATGTGGTCTCATATCATCAAATATAATAGATATTCTGAGGAAGAACTCAACGAAAATTACCTCTATGGTATAAATACACGAGGTTATCACAACCCTGTGCAATTGAATCCTGCTAAAAAGATATCAATCAGTTAAAATAATCTCAACTAATACATTGATAAATAATTCCAATGCATATCACAAGAATTTATCATGCAGAAAAAGATAACGAGTTCCATCTTATAAATGAAGGATAGGAAAACAGGGTATGCCTCATAGGAAACCTATACCAAATGACCCAAACATTCAATCATGGAAATGAACCAATGGGTTGTTCCTTAAACATGCAATTTCACATATTATTACATCAACAAAACCTTAATCAAATAATCAATATAAGGCCGAAAAACAATGGTATAATTTTCTAAATCCAAAATACTAGAAACATGGGTAATAGGTAATATGTCATATAAAACTCAAAGACAAATAACGAAAGGAAAAAACCACCTCCCTTGACATTGTAAAATGAGCACTATCGATCTTTTTCCCTGGAATCAATCAATAATGTCATAGAAAAATAAACCAGTCAAAATGATCAACCATGAAAAACTGGAGAAAGAAGAGAATACAAGAAGAGAGGTTCCTGAAGAAGGATGAACTCACCAAGATAATTCCAATGCACCTATCCGAGATCGAATTGTACCTTGGATGGAGAAATGGTAGCTCATAGAATATTTTTCGCTCTTGGATACTCATGGACAAACCAAGGCTATAAAATGATAATTTTGAGGATTAGACACAACCCCAGTATAATTAAACAAATAATAAGAAATGTACACAACATTTACAATTAATGAACACATTGTGTATATGGCTCATATGTCCCCTGACATTAGTTGTCTTCCACTTCACCCCTCACGGCCATTTCTCATCTGTTACATGCCCAAGACACGGCAGGACGCGGTATCAGGGTACATAGTGTGTCCTTCTACATACATGGCATGTACTTATTAAATTTCAGAATTCTACCCTTTTTCCTAAAAAACAATGAATATTAAGGTCCATACCTGAAATGAAGAATCTTCAAACAGTTCTGGCAACTATTTTTGCACATCGGTCTCCCTCTCCCAAGTCTCTTGGTGCACTCGGTCATGTTTCCACCACACTCATACTAGAGGAAGAGACTGGTAACAGATTACCGTTGTGATGGAATCAAGAATCAAGATATGATGCTCTTTGAATGATGTTCCCTCCTCCAACGCATCCTCCATGGGTTGAAAAACATGAAATGTGTCTAAGAAGTAATGTCATCGGTGAGAAACATGGAAGACGTTTTCCATTACCAGGTATATCTTAGGTAACTACAATAGAATGGATACTGACCCTACTCTCTCCAAAACCTCAAATAAAACAATGTATCTCAGTGAATTCTTCCCTATATCCTAGTCCTATTGTGTCTCAATCTTGTTGTGACACATAGGAAAACCTGATCTCTGACCACAAACTCCATAGGTCGTCTCCATCGATCAGCATAAGACTTCTGTCAAGACTGTGTAGTAGCGATCATCTTCTGAATCAACTCCACATACTATGTAGACTCTTGGAAAGGATGAGTCCCCATCATATAAACCTCTCATTCTTCTAGCCAACATAGGGGTGATCAGCATGGCCTACCATACAAATCCTTATATTGGTTCTTTCTGAATAGTTACCTAAAAACTATTATTGTAGGAAAACACCACCAAGAGGTATGTCCTTCACCCAAGAACCTCTATACTCGGGAAAACATTATCAAATCATGTCCTCCTTCACTTAAATAGTGTTGTAGGACTGGCCATCTGTCTGGGGATGGTCAGCTATACTTTGAAGTACCTAGGTGCGCAAATCCCTCTTTTGTCCCTTCCAGACACAAAAATTAAAATGGGAATCTCTATCTGAAATGATAGAGAACATTACCCCATGAAATTGTACAATCTCTTGGATTTAAAACCTTCTAATGTCATCAATAATGAAGGTCTCATTGATCGGTAAAAAGTGTGAAACCATTGTGAGTCTGTCAATGACAACCCATACTGTATCATTCTCTCGATCCACCATTAGTAAACCTATCATGAAATCCATTTCAACTTCATTCCACTTCTACTAAGGAATGGGTAACTACTTCAAAATCCCTACCGGTCGTTGATGACCCACCTTCACCTATTGATAGGTGGAACACATCAACACAAAACCAGTAACATCTCTCTTAGTATGTGTATTTGTTTCAATAGATCATTACATATGTCTGGTGATTCCCATACATTACCATGAAAATGAATGATCTCACCATCGCCTATAGTCCACCCAGGAGTAGTGTCCCCTCATGATACGCACTCTAGTAAAAATAGGCCTTTAGAATATTATAGTTTCTTCCTTAAAACTCGATCTATTCGAGTAGAATTAATAGTTAAATAATCAATAAATTGTTTCCCCCGTCTATCATGAACCTCCAAATTCATCTTAGAGAACAGAACCTTAAGCTTCCACTAACTATCATCCTCCCAAACTTCCAATATCTAAGTCCTCTGACTCAATGCATCATCCACTGCATTGCTTTTACTAGTCGTGCAGGGATGCTCAAATCCAAAATACTAAATATACTCAACCCACCATTACTCTCTCAAATTTATATCATGCTGAGAATAGATATTCATGGGACTTTTTTGGTCAATGTACACCACAAAATTCTCTCCCAGAAGATAATGTCTCAAAAATCACATGGAATTCACAACATTAGCCAACTTGATATTGTGCATCCGATAATTCCTCCCATGTGGCCTAACCTTATGATAATCTTACATAATGAATCATTCCCCTTCCATAAGAACCTCTTTCAGCCCCATGCCTGATGTATCAAAGTAAAAGGTGTAACTATTTTACAGCTCTATAAAAACAAGTATCGGTGCTAAAATAAACTTTTTGTTCATCTCCTGAAAGGTTGACTCACATGAATATGACCACGAGACCTTCACACCCTTCCTAGTCAGTCATGTAAGTGGTGATACTATGTGTGAAAAATCCTATATAAAACGCCTATAGTAACCATCCATCCCAAATACACTTGTTACAGCAATGATGTTCTTCAGCTACTCCTAGAAAACTACTTCTCTAACATTCTACAGGTCTAATGATACTCTTGTATTTGAGATTATATGACCCAAAAAAGTGAATGTGATCCATCCAAATGTGGCATTTTGAGATATTATCATAAAACTGATTCTCTCACTATAATCAAAATGATCTCAAGATGGATATCATGGTCGAGTCGAGTGTGAGATTACTCTAAGATTTCATTCCTAAAACCCACAAGAATGGAGTCCTTGTAAGGATGGAACACTGGGTTCATCAGTTCCATAAAAAAATACATGCATGTTCGTGTGATAAAAAGGCATAACCACATACTTGTATGGACCATACCTTCTTATATAAGTTTTAAGAGGAATATATGATGGTCTAACATGCAACTGATGATAATCGGATCTCATGTAAATCTTAGAGAACACATGGGATCCTCGAAGATGATAAATGAGATCATAAATCCTTGGTAAGGGGTATCAGTTCTTAACAGACAAATGGTTTATCTTTTAATAATCCAAACAAAGCCTAAGGGTATTGTTCAACTTCTTCCCAAAAAAGGACAGATGAACCCCAAGGATAATTATAGGGTCAGATGAAACCATTTTCCTATAACACCTATAACTTCTTCTTAACATCCTGCAACTCTAGTGTAGCCATCCTATAAAGAGTAATGGACACACGTACTTCCACTAACGCAAGTACAATATAAATGCCTACCCCTCGCTCTAGAGGAAAACCTGAAAAGTAATCAGGAAATACATCCTTGAAATGATCTACCACTAAATGAAATTCCATCTGTGAATTCCCTAGGTCATCCAAATATAGTATAGCAATCTAGGCTGTAACACAACTAAACCCGCGATGCATGGGTCCATCTCAGCTTTCCAGGACATCCCATTATTTCTTATGTACAAATAATACTCACTCTAGTGATGTGAAACTCACACTATGATGATAGTAATTGACATCAGTCTTGAAGGGAACTAACTATTCCATTCTGAAATTGACATCATATCATATAATATCTATGACCATGTGGTACCACAAGAAGTGAAACCCAAAAATCATAAGAAGATACACTTTTCACTAATGTGTAGTAGATGTTCTAGTCGACAAAGAGTTTCAATCATCATGATATCAGCATAAGTAAATCTATAGATCCCAAGGATCTCCAAAACATGATTAGATATATTGGTATGGGAAGACACTGTATTCAAAAGATAAGAATATAAAACTGAGGAAAGAAAAATCATACCTCTATCCATAGTGGGACCTGGATCTTGCTCCAGTTGTATCTACTCCAGCACAAAAGACTGACCTATGTCACTGCCATGTGAAGCTGTGTGAGATCTTTGAGCTGATCCAACCTAAAACTAACTAAAACCATATGTCTTACCACTGTGTAAATGACCACCACCTCAACCTAAAATACAAGAAGAAATTCATCCACCAGTCTTATGTGGGGCTGGTGTTCCTCCTCTGGTATGAGGAGTCAAAACAGATCCTCTCTCACTAGCTACTGGAAGGAGGGTGTTATAGAAATGATGAAGGTGTCATATATTTCTGCAATATCGGCACTCAACTAGGTCTCTAATGCATTGAGTTTTATTAGGTCCATCCATCCTTCAATTCTATTACATCACATGGATACCTGAAGTAAAATCCCATGAACTCAGATCTCCATGCTTAACCTCCCTAAGGTGCTTCCTATTATCTATCAGATTGGTACCAAATATGGATACTAAACAACCTTAGCCCGCATCTCTAAAAGCCCTAATATTATACTCAGTGATCAGAGCCTTGAAGAATATATAAGATATAGATGTCAATATAAATATGATAACCATGTATCCGGTGTAATGTTTGAAGAAATCATTAGTCTTCCTAGCCAGCAATTATTCATAACCCCTCAGAATGGTTGTGAAGCGCTACAACTCTGTGAAATGAGATGAATAATCCATAACTGAGAGAGTACCATGATCCAAAATTCATAACACTCGAACATGGTCAGTCCTCATGGAAACTGTGTAGAAGTAGTCATAGAAGGTACACTGGAACTCATCCAAATACATAACCCACTAGCGTCCCTCATGTGATATCACACCCCACCACATCTTGGATGACACTCAAAGAATATATGTGTAATGATTCACCCACCTCTCCGGAGGCATCTTAAGATGCTTGATGATAGATAGTATGGATTCTAATCATGAATCTGCAGCCAGAGATCCTCTATCCTATGAGATAGTGGGAGGATACTGCTGTTGAAAAACCCATGTCAATTTTTCCAAAGAAGGGGTAGGATGTGGTGCTCTCTGGAATGTCTACATAATCATCATGAATCCTTCTCAGAACTTTTCATCGGCCCATGTATCCAAAATGATAGTCGGTTCCATGATGGAGAATGACAGGTGGATCCACTAGGAGTCCGTAGTTTACCTTTTCTGGTTTCTGATCATCACCCCGAACCTAATATACAATAGGAGGACGTCTCGGTGACATGAATCTGTAAGCTCTAGCACAAACGTCAGTTCAAGAGTATTAAATAATAAAATTTAGAAGTGAAATAATTAAAAAGGAGAGAGAAAACATTCATATTTTACAAAATAGGGTTACATGGTGTGTATACCCTCTACATGGCATGTTCCCTTACGATTCAACATGGATAGGTACTTCTGGTGAAACAAGCTGCGTAACACCCCTACACACGACATGTTCATCCTATGACATAATGTGTACTTGACTTTTTCCTCTTTCCCTAGTTTATCTAAATTGATAGAACTAAATAGTTCCCTTAGAACATAATTATACAACGTGTTTAAGTCATCCACATTGTGTACTAGAAGAATTTTACCAACTTGTTTCATTGGTAACACGACTAGTGAAACAATCGACTTCCACACAGCGTGTTCACGCCGAACACGGTGTGTACTTCATGAAATTCATCCACCTATGTTATTAGTCGAATGGCCAGATACACGGTCTCTATAACATTGTGTGTACTCCCAATACATTGAGTGTGCCTCTAAACATTTCTTATCCCTGTTTCTCTACCCACACAGTCAGTCACAAGGTTAAAGAAAACACATTGTGTATAATAAGTACAAATCATGTTATTAATAAAAAAAATCATCCTAAAAAGAGGGATACATGGCATGTATTCATCATCACACACCATTTATTCTGGGGTTTTCTAGACAGTAAGCCTCAAATACTACACTAGAACCCCATAAAAACAATAAAAAATGATATAATGTACCATATTCCGAACTGTGGTGTCCTATATTCTAAGTGAATCAATACTTGGCATTATTTTCATGTATATCATAACTGAATTCAATTAAAGATCTATATGATCCACCAAATTCCATACTAATAGGGCCCATAACACCTTAGGTACCAACGTTGGGCATCCATCCAAATGAAACATTGCATATTCCAATACTCTATAAAAATAGCTAGTATTCTAACAAGGAATCTATCACAACAACATGCATATCTAGCACAACATTTATCACAAAAGCATGAAATCGGTATTTTACCCTAAATAGAATGACAATAATTAATGACATGTGATCCCTATCAAGAGAATATATGTTTAATGAAATGGAATACCCTCATCTCATCAAGTTTCAATAGAAATATAACATCAATAATATCAATAATAATAGCACAATCTGTGTGATTCACCCAACGGTGCAATCAAATCAACTTTAATAATTGAAAAACAAGAAAAAATTGAAATAATCAAGGTATATTGGACTTTCCCAATAAACAGGTTAGCTACTCCCAATCATAGTTTATCACCAATTACATATTCCTTCCTATCTCTATTTATATGCTCTAAACGATATGAAAAATATGAAAAGAATGTGCTTTGATACCACCTTATAATGTCCCAGTTCTGGGTGCCGCCCAACGGTACCCCATACCCAGTTGGTCCCATGGCCTCAAGAACATATCTAAATGATGCATTTCACATATGTCTAGGAATTCGACCAAATAAGAAAATATTCTTGAAATACAATTCAAAACCCAATAAAAAAGGAAACATGTAATCTCTAGTAGAATCACATGTCTCAGCTGGGTCCCATTCTCTCATGCTCCACATCAATCAAGTGAGTGATGATGATGGGTGCTTGCCCTTATATAATCATGCAACCATATAATCTTTATAGGTCCAAAAGTGTGACCCAAATAGGGGGGTGAGACGAATCCCAATAGGCAACCACCAAAAGATCTGTGGCTAACTATGAGTGATTATATATAATATGTAATAATGGAAATGCAGCAATGAAATGATGAGTACATAAAAGTATCCAACCCTATTATTTCGATTTAAACTCATTTTCAATTAATGTTCACCATTTGATCAAGTAAGTATCAAAAATATATATCTCAGAATAATACCAAATAAGAGCAAGTCCAAGAATATTCTTTGCCTTGGGATATGCATCACTAAATTCAATATTTATGTTAACCCTATGGGTACCTCACATAGTCTAACCCCTCTATCCAAATAATTAAATAAAATCAAAATACACTCTACGGAAGACCTAACATTCATTTCCTCCTATGTTCTTTACCCAATAACTACAAACTCTCTAGGAAAGCACTCTACTTAAATTCACTATATGGTATCATAACGTAACTATTGACCATATATGGAAGAAATCATCACCAATCTCCTTTATGGTCTTGTAGAGTGAAATATAATATACACTCTGAGGAATCACTCAACTTCAATTCTCCCTATAGTCTAATTACACCAAGTTATCACAGCCTTGTTCAATTTAATCGTGCATAAATGATATAAATCATCCCAATTTAATATAAACTACTATATGGATAAAAAATTATAATTCATATCAAAATAATTTATCAAGTAGAAAAAGACAATCAGTTACATCCTATCATGAATGGAGAGGAAAGCAAGGTATTCATCATAGGCAATCTTGACCAAAAGTCCCTAAACATTCAAACAAGAAAACAGACCCATGGGGTTTCCCTTAAACATAAACTTTCATATAATCATACATCAAAAATCACTTAATCAAACAATCAATGTAAGGTAGATAAAATAGGGTTCAATTTCCTTAACCCAAAATACCCCAAGCATGTGTAATCGGCACATTGGCTTATAAAACTCAATGAAAAATAATAAAAGGAAACAACCCACCTACCTTGATGTTGTATGATGAACACTCTTGAACATCATCCCTTGAATCTTCCTAGAACGATGTAGATGTAAAAAGTGGGAAAAAACGTTCAACATTGAATAATGTGAGAAATAGGACAAAACATGAAGAACGGTTCAAGAAGAACGGTTCAAGAAAAAAGATGAACTCACTGAGATGATTCCAACACACCCACAAGAAATTGAATCAAACCATGGATGGAGAAGCAATGGATCAGAGAATATTTGTCACTCTTGGTCACTCCTGGATGAACAATGACTAGAATATGATAATTTTGAGGATTATATATGACCTCGATCCGATTAGACAAATTAAAATAAATTTACACTGAGTGTACTGTTAATGAATACATCATGTATTTTCCTCAACTGACCCCCAACATTAGAATTCTACCACATAACACCACACTACCATTTCTCATTTGTAACACTCCCAAGACAAGACATGACATGGTATTAGGGTACATGACATGTACTCTTAATTACATAGTGTGTACATATAAAGTTTTCCAATTCTACCCTTTTTCCTCATAAACTCCCAAAATCATGATCCATACCTGAAATGAAGATTCTGGTTCTTACAATACCCATATTTTTCAAGATCATTTATGGTTGCGTTAAATAATAAAAGTCATGAAAGAACCTCTAATAATATCAAACTAATACCATATAGAAACAGATATCAAAAAAATCATGTCCTTCTCCCAAGAAACCACTTCATGATCATCCTCTATTTCCCAATGAAACATATTTCTTATAGATGTTGTGTCCCATGAACAGTACATGTTTGATCTATAATTTATAGTTAGATAGAATGGAATATAGACTAGGATCTCTCATTTCACTCATAATGACTTTAAAATTTTGGGAATGAATGTCATGCATATTAGAGTACACCACGATGTCATAAAAAACTGATCGAGCTTTTAGTGTATGATTCAATTCATCAAAGCCATGAACATAGTAGGAGCAATTTTATCCAAAAAAATCATGATGGACTTATATAATCCTTAACTTCTACTAAATGATGACAATGGTATTTCATAAGGATGAAATATCAACTGATGATACACTGATATAAATTCAATATTCGGGAAATCATAATCTCTTTTTGACATGTCAATGTGAACATCAATACGTGTTACACTATTCCAATTCATCACTATCATGCGTTTCAACTTCTAGTAATCAGCATGTAAACAAAATATTTAATCATCCTTCAAAGTAGAAAAATTTGGGAACCGTGAGGTGATGTAAATGGATGGATAAATATGTTATACATTAATTCCACTAGTTGATTCATTAGTTGATGATGTTTTATTGGAGCAATCAGGCATGGGGGAATAAAAACATGTTCACCTAAAGAAGGAGCTCAATTGTAAACTCAATTTATATCTACCTGATTCCCTACGAATTAAACATGATAAAAATCTAAAAACTAATCCATAAATGGTGTAAAGTCTTCATGCATCACACAACAATCATCTAAAAACATAAGAAACATGCGTTGGGAGATCCACTAGTTTCTAGTGAACTATCCCTTCATATCATTCTAGGATATCCCATTATCAATAATGAACATAATATTTAACCTTATAAGAAACCATTATAAATCTAAAATAGTGATAATCTATGTGGGATTTGTACTATACATACAAGCCCATATCCAACATTAAATCAGACCCCTATAAGTCATATATGTAAATATTCCAATAAAAATGATACCCATAATCCTCAAGATAACACCCCATAGATAAATGCATGTCCCTAAACCATAATACTAATTGTGTGTTGACCATCATATCCCAAATCATAAATTCCAATATTTAAATCAAACTATACAAAATTTTAGAAGATATAAAAAATGATAGGATGATGTGTCAAATAAGGAACAAGCAATTGTATATTCCAAATAAATTGAACCATTACTCGTCGATATCCCATCCAGTCTATCCAAATGCTATGGATGAATTTTATATAGCTATACTAAACCACTTCCATGTCATTTAGTCTATGTACCCTGAGCTACACTACTCTTTTATCATTATATATCTTTCATCAAAGTACCACATCCAAATCCTTAAGCACAAAACTATATGAACTTCAACTACTCGAATGATATAGGGTAGAACACAATATTCATATACTCCAACAATACCTGGATCATCTATCATTACACTCCATTTGAGGGGTTTGTTAATATATCTATAATTGAAAAATCATGGTGTGGTTCAACACTCCACTAGTGATAGAGAATAATAACTATGAATGTGACATGGCCATCTATTCTGATTCCAGTATACATGTTTATTATTCTGAGTAACTGATCAATCTCCATAACTTCTCTATTTTCCATTTCACTAGTTGAAATTATCCTTGTAATGATTTCTACTATCATAATAGGAAACTTCTAGTCATCCAGTGGAAACCTCAAACATTCCATTAGAATACTATTTCATGTCCCCCTAGAAATGAGAGCATGAATCACCACATTTGTGAACTTCATCAATCATAAGTTGTTTATGAAGAAATTAAAATCACATTTGTGTCCTTCCTAAAATATTTTATCTATAAGTTTATAATCCCCAAAATAAATAAAACATTGAGCTACAAATTGGTGGAGTGAAAAACACAATCTATGATGGACATAATCACCTAAGTCAATCGCATTAGTTTAACTTCCTTATCATTCCTAACCATATTGGGGTAAAAGTGATCCAGGATCCTATACTTAATGAATCTACATACCATGTTCTCTAGCTCCCTATCCCAAATCGGAATATCTATAGACCACTTAACTCATCCACACAACATATATAAATTGTTTTCTTCTCTTCTCAGAAGGAGAATCTAATTTTTCCCAGATCATGTAGATAGACTCTATCTATAACTCAGCTTCCTTAGGTCCACCCTCTCTAGTGATGGTTGGATTGTTCTTCAATTGGAAATCCAATTACATGTGGGACATATTCTGTATCGACCAGCCAAGTTATATTTCAATATTTTGTATAATGTGATAAATATTCCCATGGAAATCTTGTCTCGTCTCCCCAGAAGGAACTATCAGGTCCTCTTGTACTACTATTTGAGGATCAATTCTATCCTTGGTCTCATATATACCTATAATCAAATTTCTTCATGGATTCATGTATATACAATTCCAATCACATGTCTTCAGAAACATAACACATCATTAACACATTTATTTTATAGGTATTCACATGATACAATAATAATTCATCCCATATAACCCTTCATATTGTCAAAATCGAAGCACTATCACCACCCTCAACCATTGCTCACCTAGGGCACAACATTCACAGGGTAAAACTCTTTCATATTTTGAATGTTCTCTTTACACACCAATTTTATCAATAAAAATTTAACACATTTAACACAACCCTAAAAATTTAAATTCATCATTTGGAACCATTTATTTTAAATTAAACATATGAGGATAAAAATTTCATTATAGCAAAAAAAATTCTATTTTTGCCTAAAATGGTGCATGTTGTATATTGTTCTCTATGTTTTGAATGATTCATATATACTAAACTCTAATACCATGATTGGATAATATTAAAAACTCCTGAAATAATTACATCATACAAAAAGTCAGTTGCCTAATGTGAAATAACATTCCATAATAATAGAATACATCAAAAACATAAGTTCCACCCTAGGTACTTGTTGTTTCCTGGACACCTTGGTTGATTATGTCATGAATGTTTTCATGAAAGAGGCCAGGCTAATCCTAGATTTATATCTAACATTCCATAATAATAATACAACTAAAAATAAATGAAAACCCCTTAGATAATACATTGTATTTTCCTTACCTTGGTGCTATATCTTGAAGTCTTGATAAAGTTCAATACATGACCTATGGTGAACCTCACCATAGAGCATAGGCCAATGACTTCTATTGAGGACTTAATTTGTAACATGTAGATACTATACCCTATTTATGAAATAAAAAAATAGAGAAAATAAATAATAAATTTCTAAATGGTTGTCCATAACAACAAGAAAAATAAATAACCAAAGAGAAGACCAAGAATCACATTATGAAACCATTTCATAAAAAAATAGAAAAATAAAAAATGGTAAACATGTCTTCCAATATAATAGGGATGTGTCTAATGAAACCCCAAAATAATTACAAATTGAGAACTCATAATGGTTTCTTTAAGTAATCTATGGATTCATCACCTTGATCAATTCAGAAATCCAATCTCAATGATCATTCATAGGACTCTAGAAATTATCATGTCTTGGAAATATGAATTCTATTCAAGTACCGATTAGGAAACCCATGTAGGATGTGATTACAATTCACTAGTCCACCAAAAATGAATTTTAATGAAATATCATGTCAATAATTCTGTATGAATTTGTATAATCAATATGGTGCTGAAGATATTGTAATGTTTTCAAATTTAATATTACATAAGAAACAATATGTTCCCATCGGATTATGGTGGCATCTTAACCAATCATTCCTACTCCAAACCATGCAAATGTCTATGAAATACTACAAAAAAATATCCCAATCCACCCCCTCATTGTATTCTATTTTAAAATTAAATTTAAATATCCCATCATACATTGGGGGAATCGATAAGCACAATGTAACCTGGTGGTTATTAGTATAGGTAGTTCCTAACGAAAAAAATATGATCACATGAAATTAATATAAATATCTCATTACCTTAAAGAATTAGTTTAAAAATACATGGGTATTTATAATAGCAATCAATGTCCCAACATTTATTATTTAATTCATTTTAATATTCACATATTCTGGTTCTAAATTCAAAACTCATTTATCATTCACTTCCCTCGCCCATTATTCGATAAAATTTATTATTCCATTATACAGTAGATTTTATAATCACATGGTCAACCAATTAGGTAACCCCATTATCAAACATGAATAATTTTTGAATCATTATTTAAATTATTTGGGATGACCACATGGGTTTACATCATGTATGATATCAAAAATCCAATGGTTCAAATAGAATATGTAAATGATGTCATTATCACATAAGAATCAACTAATTTAAATAAATTTAAAAATACTGAATTTTATAATGTTGAAATTTAAATTTCATAATTACATACACACAAAATATAAGAAAAAAATTGAAATTAGACTACCTACCTTAAGACCATTGATGATTGGTCACCAACCCATAACATTTAATTTGATTTGGAATTGTGTAAATAACAATGTAATAGGATATCATGGATAAAAAATGTGGACCAAGATGAAACAAAACTAAAATTGTCAAAACCATGATTTAAACATCAATAATTCATGAAAAACAAACAATTTAAATATAAAATCTATGTGGGAGATGGAGGAAGCTATACGATGAAGAGATCACATAACCGATAGGTTCCAATTTTTTCCACATATATTTTATTCTCAAATAATGTGGTTTTATAAAACATGCAATCTTATTTGTTGCCTCCAATTTTGAGGTATATAGGGATATATCAAGAGAGGTTCAATGGGATAAAAAATGTTGGAGGGAATTCATAATAAATGTATATAATATTAGGTGGGTATTTATTTCCTAATATATGGTTTCATGGTACGAGGCACATGATTTGTCAAACTATGTGCCTTAAATGTACCCCACTACAAATTGGGCACACAATTTCATTTTTGATGAATGTTTAAATATCCATTTAATCATATGGAGTCAAATTTCACTAATAGTGATCATAAAAATAGTTCAAAAAACCAATGGAGTAGAATAGTTGAGGAATCACCAGAAGAAGTGGTACAACTGAATTTTTCTCTTAGCTCACTGTTCACTCAATGATACTCAAACACTCAGAAGTGGAAAATATTTGGGGGGATATACATTCATCATAAGAACCCACTTGGAACATGCAGTTAAGGCTGTTGGAGATTCTATTAAGAAGATTCAATAAAGTATTATATCCGAGTTGTATAAAGGCTCTAGGAAACCATCCTGGAAAAATAAATCTAATGGGAAGTGGGGGAATGGAAAATACAAACCCAAAAGGGTTCAATCTGAATGATTTATTTTTTTAAATTGTCATGGTGTGGTTGTCCCTCACAGAATCAACTCCATTAATTGGTAGATAAAAGATCACATACTCAATTTATGGTTAGTCTCTAAGAAAAATATTTCCTATTATCATCAATATTATTATTTGAATTTGACTGGATACCCTCATTTTTATACCAATGGATGATCTATTTTTCTGAATACTATTTGGTTATTTTCACATGATTATCTTGGCAATGTTTATATTTTCAACAGTGATGAGAAAATGATTACATGTGAAGTAAAATTTCATGATGTTAACTAATAATAGTTTTTTAATTATATGAATATGTATCATGAAATAAAATGCTTAAATAATGAAATTAAATATATCAAGGGTTTCATTAGTGATTCATGGATTATTATTATTGAGTTAAAAATATATATATACACTAGTGAAGAAATTCGTACTGTAAATTCAACCATTTTGATCATATTATTCAAATAATTCATTTATGAAAACAATATTATTAAGATTGACCATTTTGAGTAAAAACTTCCTTGTTTTATGAATAATCTTAAAAGAATTTTATCAATAAATACTGACGAGGGTGTTTGAAATGGCATATCTCTTGACGATTGGAACTGAATCTCTAGAATTTAGCTTCACAATATCAATTATTCCCACCAACCCATTCTTGTTAGTCAAAATTAAAAGTAACTATAAATTCCACTATTATTAACATTTAATAATGTATGGGCCTCTAAATCAAACTATAATAGAATAATCATGGTGTTTTGGACATCTACGTATTGGGGTGGCGATTTTTTTACTTGTGTATTGAAATTTTAATTCTTAAAATCCAAACATATGGTCTGGAGAATGGAATCATTCAACAACATGGATAAATAATTTTCATATCACATGGCCTATCTCCAAAATCATGATGTTGAAGCCACTAATAGGGTCTTTTTAATTGATATCTCTCAATAGGTAGACTTTTCTACCAAGAGGAATGATATTCTCTTAATGAAATAAAATGTTTATAATGAAACCATTAAAGTAATATGAACCAAAAAGGGATGTTGTGCTATTTTTTTAAATCCCTACAAAGATATCAAATAGATTTTTCAACGCTTGAATTTATTAAAAGTTGAGTTCAATAAATTCATCCTAAATTGGGACTCTAGAGTAATATTGTTCCCTACTACTAAAAAATATTATGTGTCTCTAGAATAGTAGAAGAATTAGCTAAGGTAATAATTACTTGAATTTTTCCAATGAGGATAACACCATGCTCACTAGAATCCATATTAAATTTTAGAATAGGGATAATGTTTTTATCTTCAATACTAGTAGTGCTCCTGACCTCAATTTTTTACTTATTTATTCATTCATAAATTTTGGGATATTAATAATGTGGAAATTTGAAAATTGGTATACTATTTTTAATTTCTAGAATCATCGCCCAGCGGATCAATTCCCAATTTATCCATTATATTTCAAATGAGTACAATTATTTTGATATAAATATGTCTATTACCATATCTATTTTAACCAAAATTTATATGATTATTATCCTGATACATGAAAATTGGTTAGATTCCATCTTTAATAAGATTAACACATATAATTAATTTGATTATATCATGGTTTAATGAATTCATGAGTTTATTCTCACCTACATGGAATGTAATGGCCTCCTTATAAAATCATGAAACGATGGTAAATTTTATATTTATCAAGATATTAATAAGGCTTATAACTTGATCAATTACAATTTTATATATAATGTGTTGGATTGTTTTGGGTATGAGAATACTACTATTAACTAGGTGAAACTTATCTTTGGATATGAAAATATTTCATTTATCATCCATGGTTCTCCTTAGGGTTATTTTATGTTTTATAGTGGGGTTATATAGGGAGTCAAACATTAGCTATTAAATTTAGTATTGTAGAATATTTTCTAAGCATTTTTATTACTCCCATGGTTGATGAGGGATAGATCAATCCGATAGAAACGTTTGTTCCACAAACTCATTTTTCACATCTCTTATATAGTAGTGATTTTACCCTTTTTATAAGTTTGAAATATGAAATTTTGAATCCTTAAACATGAATTCAATCATTATGGATGAATCTTAGGGAAATAAATTAGTTGGGAAAATTCTATTGTTTACTTTGAGAATGGATTTTCTCTATCTCGAAAAATCAATGTATTTGATGGAATTTGTAATTTTGGACGATACCCTACCATTCTATTATCTAAGAGTTATATTATTTTTTAGTGGAAAGATCATGATATGTCAGTGTTATATCAAATCATATTAAAAATAAAATCTCATTGTTTATATTAAAAGCTCTCTCACTTTACAAGAATAATTTTCCGTGTTATTATTACTATTATATCAATGATGGTTTATTATTTTGTGATATATAAATGGTGCATAGAGATAATAAATAATAAAAATTATTTTCTCAACAAAATTGTGTAGTGTGGTATAATTTTTCAATGAACTATGGATATTGTCCCCTTGTTGAATTCTTATCAACAAATCCCTGAGGGAGGAATAATAATAAAAATATAAATCACATAAATATTTATATCTAAGAACTAAATAACTTGAGCATCAACAACATAAATTCGATAGCTATAGGTTTCTTGAGAGATGTATTCTTTGAAAATGTAAAGAAAGTAATTTTTTCATATATGATATCTTCTATTTGACATTATTTTAAGGCCTCCTATTAGATAATCATGTCCTGTTACCACATTATTATTATAAAAAAATTGACTTATAAATTTATATCTTGAGAATTTAGTAGGATTCCTAGTTATTAATGAATGTATTCTTAAGGACACTTCAATATACTTTAAAATCATATTTAGAGACTTATTTTATGTACCTCATCCACATTTGGTGGATTGAATCAGTCAAAATACAAATGGATACAACATTCAGTTAGGTGGGGATTACATGATCACAAAGCCAATTAAGAATGATATACTCAATAGTAGTCTTTTCAATCAAATAATATTTTTTTACAATGACATTAATTTGACCGATAACATCAAATAAGGGTTGATCAACCCCTCATGATTTAAACTTTTTTGGAGGATTGTGCACAACCTTTTACATGCCGATAATAGATTACAACAATTTCATTTTTATCTTTTCTCTAGGTTTACATTCTCTAATGAACATAAGTATGTTTTGAATCATCTCTTTTGTAGTTGTGAAATAGATTTCAGGTTATTGAAGTATAATAATGTTCTATTTGAGATACCTAAACAAAAATTAAATTTTATTGGATATATTATTCACTATATAATGAACACATTATTTTCTCATAAGAATAAAAATATTTTTCTGGTATTTTTGGTAAAATATGTTCATATGACCTTTTTTTTATAGAATGATTATTTGTATCAAGGTAATGTATTTAGAATTTATTCAATTATTGTGAATATAATTACTTAAATTAAATTTTCTAATGAAGTTCGGAGTTTCCACTATGATATCAATGTTTTTTATTTAACAATTCTGAAAAGATTTGGAATTGAAGGTAATTATAAATAAATGATTGGAGACAATATTCTTTTACCGGCCTAATTTTTATAATAGGATTAAATTCAATTTTTATGGGGTATTAAAAAGGAACTCATGTAATTTATATCATGGTGATATATTTCATTATTATAGTGAATGAATTATTGGTTGTTTTGTGGTTCATATTGTTTCAACTCTTTAATTGAAGTCTACATGCAATGTATCACTAATGCAACATCTTCTGTGGGATCTAAGGACTAGAACAATATATAGTTACATAGTGATTCATCAACTATCACAGTAGAAGTTAGAAGTTGAACATTTCATTATTCATGTAGACTCACTAACTGATAGATGGAATGCATTAAAAATATTAAATATTTAAATATTATTATAATACACATATTCCATGAGAATAATTATTTGGTGGATATTCTCTCTGAAGTGGAATTGATAAAGAGATCACATGGTTTGATGATCAACCATCTAAATCAGTTTCTATAAATGATATATACTGTTATAAAATTACAATATTTAGAGTTATTGTAATACATTATTTTTAATTTTTTTCCCTTTTTGACTCTTATTATGGGACATTGGAAAAAAAGTTGATAAATAAAATTTATTTTGGTATATTTTATTTTTCGGGAATAAATGAAGTTTCAAGAAAAACATTTTATGATCATAGTGTGTTATTTTCATAAAAATTTATCGTTTAAATAGTTGACTAATTATTTTAATGTATTTATATTTTATATATTAAATATAATATTTCTAAATTCATTTCGTAGTTTTTATAATGATTTTATCTAATATAAATTGAGTTATATGGTTAGAAATTTATTTTTCAAAAAATGATATTTATTACAGATATCTCACATAATTTTAATTACATTCTTAAACATATATGTAATTTACCAAGATAATTTATTTTTATGTTAGATAATATCATAATTAAAATTATTTAATATGCCAATCTAAAATTTTATTTATATTGAATTATAAAAATACTATTAATTTTTTAACAGGTTATTGGTTAAAACGAGTTTGGTGAATGGATTGGAGAATAAGGTATGAAAGGGTATTCTTCTATTTTATGTCAAAAATATTTAAATTTTATGATGGATCAAAATTATAATAAATTTTTTTTGAATACATGGAAATTTATAGCCACTATATTTAAAATTTTTCATTAAACCATAAAAATCGTGTATGATGTTCCATTTGAGACCCTACCCCAACATATAATAGAGAGACTCTTATATCTCATATAAAAAATATGTAATCATTAAATATATGTAAATAAAATTCCAAATTCAATATAATCCTACACTTCAACCATGATATTTTGTTATTCTTCTAATATGAATACTCCATGGTATGAGGTGTCTTCTAAGGGAGGCATATCAAAGAAGATGTATAGATTTTAACAATGTTTTTTAATATTTATTTCATTTTCAAGATCATATAAACACTATACACTCTAGAAAATATGATGAGTATAGTATCAATAATATAATTATATGTTATTATGATTATTGAACACTCATTTACTAACTACCCCAAATCCAATTGTTGATGTAATTATTTCTTGTGTCTATGTGTGGACAACCACTTCCACGTGGTGATACAATTCAATATCCACAACCATAATTAATTTTTTTATTATGACTGATAAAATTTGTATATATTATATATATATAGAAATTTTTTCATGACCCATCTCCTAGGGATTGTTATGTGACTACCCTAGTTCTGCCTTCCATAGGCCAGGGGTTAGCGAATAGAACTAAAAAGGTCTATCCCTAAAATAGGAAGACATTGATATTAATCCTGAAAACACATAAACCATGAACCCGAGAAGATGAAAACCATGTAGTTGTACTACAATATAAAATGTGTGTACTAAAAGTAATGGGGCCAGAATAGAAGGCCAACTGAAATAAAAACAAAAACAATAGTAAAACAGCTCCTAAGATCACTCACCAATGATCTTACATGAAGGGGTAGGTGCAGACCGTCTTAGAATCACTCTATATCAACCTTCACCGCCATCCACTGTAACATCCTAGCTCACTGAGTATGTGCCATGGAAACCCGTCATCTTCAAAAGACACAACAAGGTGAGGGTGAAGCCCATGTTGGGGTGGGTATAATAATATCTAGTAGGGGACCAAAGACCATAGAAGGTATCTCAAAATTCTAAAATGGAAACCATAAATATTTAACTCAATTACAAAGTACAAACCAAAATACTCAACTAATACCAATTATAAATTATGTTATGAAGTACAATAGATTCGTCAAAAATCTAGATCATGTTATTCTACCATGGCTTCTATTATTGATCCACTCATGATCAGTCGATGTTGATCTACATAGGATCACTGGGTTCTAATCCACACAATATCGATAGGTGATGATGAACACCGGATTGCAAGGAACTAATCCACAAAGGATCTCTATGTGCTAATCCAGACAAGATCTCTAGGTGGTGATCCAGACATGATATCTATGTGATGATCCCCCAAGGATCTCTAAATGATAATCCACAAGTGATCTCTAGGTGATAATCCACAAAGGATCTCTATTCATTATTCATGCCTCAACCAACCATTGGATTTTTATACATAGTACGCTTGAGTCTGTGAGGATCCGATCATCAAGGCATCAGCCTTAAATCAATTGGAATGAATCCCCATGAAAAAGTAACCCAATGATCTATCATGTTATAAGGGTTCCAACGAAATAGATGGTGTGTTAAGCAGATTCCTAGTCTAAGAGTTATTATCATTTTAGTGTCGAGGTCCCAGTTGTATTCGCGTATAATCCAACCCAACTGTAAACCAACAATTACAAACCATATGTGGAGTATCACAAAATGACTGTATCATCCATAGTATTACAAAACCACATATGGATCATAAAACAGACGTATGATTTTTAATGTACGACATTTTAAGTGAATCTGGGCCAGAACGGATCTGGGACTGCTTCGACCTAGTTGGACTGACCCACCCAAAAATGGTTGGGATGGGCCATAGTGGGATAGGTCTACTGGCTGAGTGCAAACCACACAATTGGTCTTGTGGCCCCTCCTTCCGGAATGACAGGAGATCTGTTCAGCTCTTCAAATGACAATGTGATGTGGTGATGCCTCACTATCCATGGGACCCGAAGTGTGTGGCTACCCCTCCTCCACTGGATTGAGGACATGGCCTCCATCTATGGTGTTACTCAATGTTCCACCTTTCCATCAACACCACCGTCTGAAAGCTGGCCTCCCCTATTGGTCCCCCGGAGTGATGTGTGGTGCCGGTCTCCAGCATCGCCTCACAGGTGTTGCACCGATAGGTATTCTATGGCCCACTGGGTGAGCTTCGGTGGTTCTTTTTCCCTTCCAAATGTGCCATCAAGACTCTCGGGACTCTTCCAACTCTTCATGACTCCTATTTTCTTCTTACCGCTCTATTTTTCAGTTTTCCTTGAAGTACGCAACAAAAATCAATGCGGCGGAGGCTCCAGGCCTTATTCATTTGGCCTACACCCTCTATGATAGAATCATAACAAGGGTTAGAATAATTAATATTCAAACTATTATAATTATTCAAGTAAAACCCCTTACATCATGAACTGTTGGAAGAAGTAACATTCGTCGAGGGAGAATATTCCATGTTCGTTGAAGTCACTGGGATTCGTTTATCCAGGATTTCTTCCCCCAATGATGTCATTAATGCCACTGTTCTTCAATTGTAGAAGATTTTATGGTATTTCTTCAAGTTTTTCTCACATATTTGTCAAAAACCCAAGACTGAGATCCATTTAAATAGATGATGGAACTAACCATTTTCATAACATTAATTTGGTTCATTTATGAAATTCATTTTATATTCCAATGTTGAGGTTACGCAACCTAAGGGTCATGACCATGAATGGCCCATTAAACATTACGGTCCCCCACGCCACACAAATATTAAAAAAATAAATTAATTAACTTGATGAGTTTATTATTATTAATTTTTTGTAATGAAAGAAATTGTCTTTTCCATCCACCTTTTTTATAACAATGTTATCCATCCCTCAAGAGAATACCATTTCTGCATGTACAATAGTGCCCTCAAATTTAAATTTTGAGCATAAGTTCTAAACTAAGAAAATTTCTTCCACACGTTTACTGATCATACCTTAAAAAAAGTTAAAAATTCCTTTCTAGGCTCTCTAGGTCTCAGAATCATGTTTTGTTAATTTTTGCAGACTTGTAATAATCCCAGGTAATTTAAAAATAATTTATATGGAATATCCAGGTCATTACATTTTCCCCACATTATAGATTTTCATCCCAGAAATCTACAAAAAAACTAGGGAAACAAATTGGGTTATTGAGCACTCACTTGACCCTCATGCTCCCATGTTCTCTCATAGATATTATTGTACTTCCAACAAACTCGCACTAGAGAAATCGACTAACCAAGAAGGACCCACTCATGCCGATCCTCTATAACCAATGGTAACTCCGCAAGCATCACTTCATCATAAATTTCCTTCTCTCCCCAGTTTTTAATGTGTTTTGGATCATGTATGTACATCCTAAATAGTTACACATAGAAAACATTATGCACCTGGTGCATCTGTGGGGGAAGAGCTAGATGGTATGCCATATCGCCTACTGTGCTGAGGATCTGGAATGATCTGATGAACCTTGATGATAGCTTCCTACCCCAGCCAAACCAATGTAATCCTCATTAGGATAAGACCCATAAGATGGCATGGTCTACCACCTCAAACACTAAGGGTCTCTATCTCCGGTCAAAATATGACTTCTTTCGACTCTATGTAGACTTAATTTACCACTGGATGGTCTGCATCTTCTTTGTGGTAGCATGTACCAACTCTGAACCCATAAGTGTCAACTCCCCTTTATCTATTGAAAATAGAGGTGATTTTCATGGTCACTCGTACATGGCATCAAATGGATCCATTCTGATAGTGGAGTGGTAACTATTACTGTGTTTGATCTCCCCTGATGCCATGTGGCCCTCCCAAATATAGGAAAAATTATGGACACAATCATGAACCACATCCTCTAGTGTGTGTATAGTCTTCCCAATTTGACTATCTTTCTAAGGATGGAAGGTGGTGCACAAGCATAGCTGAGTCCCAATTTCCTCTAGCAACCCAATCCACAAGCATGATGTAAAACTCATGTCGCGGTCTGAGATGATCGATGATGGAACCCCATGAATCTGTACAATCTCTATCACGTAGAGGCATCCCAAGCCTTCTGATGATCCCTAATCTCGAATGGGAAGGAAGTGGGATGACGTGGTGATTCAATCAACACCCAGATGGAATCATGGCCCATGGACGTATGTGGTAGCCCTATCACAATGTCCATGGAGACACCATACAACTTCCACTCTAGTACCTCAAGTGGTTGTTCTAGGCATGCTAGAACTTGATGCTCAGCCTTCAGTTGTTGACAAGTAAGGCATCTTGATATTAACTTTGTGACTGCTTTCTTCATTCCTGGATACCAGTACTTACGCCGGTGGTCCTAGTTTATCTTTTCCAATACACAATGTACAACCAAAGGGGGTGTGTGGTAATCCCTCAACAAATCCTATAGTAGATTCACTGATACCAAGGTGTGTCTTATGTAGAGGATAACAAGATCCCAATTTTCAATTACATCCATCAGGAGCCTATCTAGAAGATATCTGATCACATTGTGCCTCGTAGTCTACATCACCAAAATGTGCCTCCCTGACTCACTAAAGGTGTGAGGGAGTAACAGTCATAGGCTAGAGCTATGATGCTCTATTTATATCCACAATGTATATCTTCTATTTGGCTAACTACTTTTTTGACTCCCTTAGCAACTGTATACAATACCTCCTGCTGAGTGTGTCTGCTACTACATTCCCCTTCCCAGGACTTTAGACTATCTCAATGTCATTTTTTTGGAAGAACTCTATCCATAATCACTATCTCAAGTTCAGGTCCTTCGGTGAAATGATATAACTTTTACTAATGTGATCAGAGTAGATTATAAAATGTTTTCCCATCAAGTATTTCCAACAAATCATCAAGGGAAAGACCACTGCTTCTAACTCCAGGTCAAGGGTAGTGTAGTTCTTCTCATGTTGTCTCAAAATCAATGAACCTTAGGTGATCAAATCTCACTCCAGCATTAAGAAACAACCAATTATAGACCATGATGCATCAAAGTAAACTATATACCCAACACCCTCATATGGTAGCCTCATGATGGGGTCACTCTTCAGTATATTCCTCATCTCATGAAAACTATTTTGGAAACTCTCTGTCCACTTGAAGTGTTGTCCCTTATTTGTCAAAGCTATCAAGGGTGTCACAACTCTAAAGAAATATGCTATGAATCTCTGGTAATGCCCAGAAAATATCAGGAATCTCAGCTCCTTGGTCGCACTCTTGGGTGGCTCTCAAGCATACATTGACTTAACCTTCTCCGGATCCACTGAAACTCTATCCTCTTAGATAATGTTCCCCTAGAAGTGGATATCTCGAATCTGGAACTGGAACTTTATGATCTTTCCATAATGACATTTCACATAGAGAGTTTCCAGAACAATCAATAGGTGTGTGGAGTGAACCTCCTCTGACGCAGAGTATATCAAGTTGTCGTGAATGTATACCATCACGAGAGAGATCGAGGTAAGGCTAGAAGATCTTGCTCATGATAACCATGAACCCTTATGGAGTGTTTTTCATACCGAAGGGAATTACCAAGAACTCATAATGGCCATATCAACATTGGAAGGCCCTCTTTGGTATGTCCTAATCAAGTAATCTTATTTGATTGTAGCATGATCTGATTTCTATCTTCGAAATCCATCGAGCTCACCTCATCATGTCATAGAGATACTCAATCCTCAAGAGTTGATACGTATTCTTCACGGTCACCTAGTTAAGGCACCAATAATCTAGACAAAGCCTCAGAATCCCATCTGCCTTCTTGGAAAAATGAATTTGGGATGTCAATGGAGAAACACTATATAACAACCCATACTTTACATACATTTTTAAAACGTAAAAATTGAATCACATTTATTACAACATATAACAAAACCATGAAAGGACCGTATAGGTATAGTGTCTTTAGAAACTAGGAAACATAACTAACTGGTTCATAAATCATCTACATTGTCTCCCTTTTATTTTATCATATCTAGAGTCCCTTTTGGAATATCTTAATTAATACCCTTATTCCTAACATGGGGAAAAGAAAATATAAAAGAGGGTGAGCTCAAATGCTCAGTAAGGGTAGAAAAAAGAAATATCAATCACATCATATTTATAGTAACATAACATTTTGGAAATCTTAACCAGTAAAAGAGATCATGATTTCAAAACATGGGATAAATCATAGTAGTGAAATGTAATCCCAATTATCATAACTTGAAACTTTGTGGCATACACACATAAACATAGAGATTCATTTCTTAGTAGTCAATACTCATTTCCAAGACTTTCTTAGTATACAAAGTCCATTTCTAAACCGATTTCACTCCTCATTTCATTCATGTATCACTGAACAAGATTAACCTATCATTCTGACCATGTCTATCTATTGAGATATAAATCATTACCCAATGCATTGGAATGAGATATAGGTCATGCCCATCTCATAATGAAACCATTCTGATATGTGCCACAAAATCATAAATCATACATCATTGCATAATCCATGTAATAAAAATGGGAATCTTATACATCATGCCATCATAACATAATCCATATAAGATAAATGGACATAAAAAAATAATTCCATCATAACATAATCAAATAAATTTAAAAATAGTGATAGAAACAAAAACCAATATTATATTAGATGGAAAATAATTTTGATAAAACACTTGAACTCAATTCTTGAGGAAAATATCCTTTCTACTTCAAAAACATTTTTCCTTTATTAACATGTCATACAATTTTAAAATAAAATAAGTTGATTAAAAAGAAACATTAAAACTTGTAAAAGAAGATTCATGGAAATAATGTTCTAAAAATCAATTCATGTTGTATAAGTTAATGAAAAACATTCTTCTCATACATTGGCTGGAAATGTCAAAAAAGCACCTCGTACTAAAAACGACAAAAGATTTCATTCATTTCATTTACTAAAAATCCACAACAAGGTAAAGATGGATTTAAACAATTATTGGAGGAGAGAAATAATATTACATATTGAGTAAAAATGGATGTGGATGATAAATATGCCCCAGTAAAAACCTATCTATAAACAATCTCGGATAAAAATTGTGATTGTAAGATTTTCCCTTACCTTAGGTCTGATTTGCTTCGTACATGTCTGATCCTCCTGTATAACGATTTAAATAATGTTATTGACTTATTCCATAATTTTAATCATTGTTATGATATCATATATGGGCATATTCTTAGCTTCTTATTAGTAATATTTCAATGCTACTTGTTATTCAGGTGTTTATTTCTTTATATTCTTATTCATGTTCTATCAAATAAATTCGTATTATTCTTTTTAGGTTGTAGATACCTCATATAGAAATGGTATTAGTGTAATATATATCATATTTATTCATTCAATTAATTTATATAATCATTATGCAATGAAGATCATGTAGAATGAGTCGCATCACATCGTGGAGACGGTAGGTCATACGTACGCACGAGCGATGATATCGTTCACATGATCGTGGAATTGTATTGAAGTGTATGTATACTATTTAAGAATCAATATCACATTATAATAATCATATATAGTAATTCATTACACCATTATACCCATCCATGTAAGGTGGTGGTGGAAAATAGATTACACCACGGCGTGGAGACAGTATTCCGTACGTATGCACGCGCGGTGATTTCATTTTCTATAGGATGGATAGAAGGTGAAATAGAGTTGTTTCATATTTATAATAACATATTAGTATATGACTGATACTGATGTTATTACTTCAAAATGAAACAGCTAAATAAGAGGAATTATAATAAGAAATAAATTTGAAACAATCAGTAACGTACATTACCTCTTCTTTGAAGTGCCTATTCTTAACCTCTTCTTAGGGCACTAAAGATGGTATTTCAAGAAGACCAGGACATCTAGAATGTTTCTACAGAAGTGGATAGTAGAAATTGGTAGGGTTTGGATTAACTTTAATGCTCAATGTGGTGTGAGGAGTAGAGGGAGGAGGTTCCCTTTTAAAATGGAGGAGAGGGGCACCTTAGAAAAAACATAGGATATTATTTTATTATAAAGTCATATTCGGTTTTTAATAGCTCAAAATTGATTTATTTCGAATATAAGGTGGGTATGGGTCAAAATAATCTCAACCAATAGATTTTAGACAAGTTTAGGTAACTATTTTAACATTATCATTTAAATTTAATTCTAAGTTAAATAATTTAACCTTTACCGTGTCTTCATGTTTTCTTACACTATATAGTTAATAAACAATCTATAACAAGCCAAACAAACCCCAAGTTGTCAATTATTAATATATATAACCTTATATATGTTATTTGGACAAACCTTAGATATTTAGGAATAAAATAACAATTAATAATATAATATTTGTTCTAAAAACTATTTTATGTCAATTTTGACTCAATTTGGTAATTGATTTTTGTGAAAATCATAACAGCATGATTTGTTAGAAAAAAGTTAATTAAATGAATACTAGAATGTCATTATATCCTATAAAATTAGTTTAATTCTTAAAAAGTCTCAAATTACATTTATTTGGGTATTTATAATATCAATTATGTTAATATTTCTTTAATAAGGTAATTACGGCATCATCATTGTGTCATAAATAAATTAAATTATTTAACATATAAAAATTATAAATAAAATACCATTATGTAGGAAATCTTGTTAGATGTATAATTAATATTTATAGTTTAATTTATCTTATTTATAACCCTATATTAAAAATGTTTTTTTATAAACATTGATTTAACTATTTTAACTCTTCTTTAAATAAAATAATATTAAATGTCCTAATCTAATCCAAGTGGACCTAAATGGTAATATTTTATTCATAAGTATGTTTTTGGTCTAATTAAACTTATCCAATAGAATTAGGACATGTGTAAGGGTAATAATAATTTCATTTTTACCCATAATTACCCTATTGACATTTAACCGTGGTAAAAAAAAGAAAAAGTTACTATTCACCAAAAATTATTTTTATATTATTGAAACACATTTTACTCCTTGATATTAACCGTGTCTCTAGGAGTTTCAAAATTCCACTCACATAAGCAGTAAAATTAATTTTTATGTAATTTTGCAAATTCTCCTAGGAGGTGGGTAAAAGACGGTGAAAAGTTCAATTATATTTTTATATATCTAAAATTATTATAAAATGACTCCAATAAATTACATTGATCTTATATAGGTATTATGTATCAATTTTTACCTTAAATAAATATAAATAAAATAGATAATTATTTAAATAAAAAGTCGGTTTTTAAATAGAAACCCTGTTTTTTCACTATTCATCAAAAAATTGAATGTTTTCAGAAAAATACCAAAATTTCACCCTAGGCTATTTTTGATATTAAGAATCCAAAAATGAAGTCCATATTGAATGATAAAATTTATAAAATTTTAAAAATAGGGTATTACTTTTCATAACAGCTAGTTTTAATAATAATTTTAATAGCATATCGTGGTTTAGGGAAACTCGGTATTGCGTACAACACGAGCTATTGAGGAAGGTTCCGATTGAGTGTAAAGTAAGACAAGATAGTGTTTTGTGTAGTGAAATATTCCTTTGATGATGTATATAACAAAAAATTTATTTCTCATAAAAACTCAGGTGTTACATTCTACCCCCTTAAAATGAATTTCGCCCTTAAAATTCGTCACTTTGTAACAAACTGATGGGCATACCTCTCCCTCATAATATTCTTAAACTCCCATGTAGCTTAATATAAATGGTGGTTGTTCCATAAAACTTTCACCAAGCAAGTGGTCTTGTTCTTTAGGAATATTTCGCTACGATCCAGAATCTTTATCTCATGTTCTTCATTAGAAAGATCTTGCTCCGGCGGTACAACTTCAGAGCTGAGTACATGTGAAGGATCGGGTATGTATTTTCTCAGGAGTGATAAATAGAACAAATCGTGAACTTGAGAGATATTCAGTGGAAGAGACAATCGGTAAGCTACCTTCTCATCACGATCCAGTATTTCGAATGGACCGATATACCTAGGAATCTGCTTTCCCTTCTTTTTAAATCTCATTACTCTCTTTCAAGGAGATATTCATAAGAACACTTTATCACCCAATTCAAACTCTAGGTCTTTTCTTTGGTTATCAGAATAACTTTTTGTCGACTCTAATCTTCTCTTATGTGTTGTTGAATAGATCAGTTCTTTTCTTCCATCTCATCAAAAAGATCAGGTCCTAATAGCTTTCTTTCCCCAACATTATCCCAGCAAGTTGGAGTTCGGAATTTCATTCCATAGAGAGCTTCATAAGGATCCATATGAATACTGGAGTGATAGCTACTATTATAAGAAAATTCTACCAAAGGATAGTTTTGATCCCAACCACCTATGAAATCCATAGAGCAATCTCTCAACATGTCTTCTAGAGTTTGAATTATTCTCTCAGACTGACCATCTGTCTAAGGATGATAAGTAGTGTTGAAACACATCTTTGTATCTAAAGTATGCTGAAGACTTTGCCAGAACTTATAGGAAAACCTCGAATCCCGATCAGATATAATGGAAAGTGGTACTCCATGAAATCTTACCACTTCCTTTACATATATCCTGGAAAGTTGATCAAGAGAAAAATTCTATCTAATAGCAATGAAGTGTGCGACTTCGTAAGACAATCAAATATGACCCCGATAGCATTATTTCCTTTGGATGTTTTAGGAACATCAGTGACAAAGTCCATAGTGATGTCTTCCCGTTTCCATTAGAGTATTGTTAATTGTTGTAACAACCCCTTAGACTTCTGTCTCTTAGCTTTAACTTGCTAACAAACCAAGGATCGAGAGACCTATTCAGCAACCTATCTTTTAATTCCATCCCACCAAAAGTACTCTTTCAGATCCATATACATCTTCGTTCTTCCAGGATGAATAGAGAATGAAAAACTATGAGCATCATCCAATATTTCCTTCCTTAATTCTGGGATGGGATGAACAAAAACCTGATTCCTGAGCCTTATTATCCCATCACAGTGAAGTTTGAATTCAGGATCATTTCTCACCTTCTTTTGTAACTCTAAATCTTCTTTTTGTGCCTCTTTAATCTTCACATGTATATATGGTTGAACATTCATTTGGGAAAGATAAGATTTTCCCCTTCCATTATAATTCCAAGATCCATCCTTTGTAAATCCATAAATATTGGATTTTTTGTGATCCTCGTCATGGATAAGAAAGTACGGTCTTGTTGACTTAATGTATCTGCCACCTTGTTTGCTTTCCGAGGGTGATAATGAATTGAGCATTCGTAATCCTTAATCAGCTCCAACCATCTTATTTGTCGCATATTCAGCTCGTTTTGTGTGAAAATATAATTTAAACTTTTATAATCAGTGTAAATATCACACCTTTCTCCATAATGGTAATGCCTCATATTTTTAATGCAATGATTACCACAACTAACTCCAAATCATGAGTTGGGTAATTTTGCTCATGTATTTTCAACTGTTGTGAGGCATAAGCTATCACCATATCGTTTTTCATGAGAACACATCTCAATCCCTTCTTAGAAGCATCACTATAGATCACAAACCTTTCTACACTATTTAAAAGTGTGAGCATAGGTGGACTAGATAACCTTCTTTTTAATTCCTTGAAATTATCTTCACACTCCTCTATCCAATTAAACATAACTTCTTTTCAAGTCAACCTGGTGAGTGGATTAGATAATCATGAAAACTATTTCACAAAATGTCAATAATATCCATCCAACCCAAGAAAACTTCATATCTCAGTTACTGTTGATTGTCTTAACCATATTTCGATAACCTCTATTTTTGCTGGATCCAACGATATTCCCTCTTTTGAGATTATGTGACCCAAAAATGAAACTTTTTGAATCCAAAATTCACCCTTGGTAAATTTAGCATAATGCTTCTCCTTTATCTGGGTCTTTAATACAATTCTCAATTGATCTTCATGTTCTTCCTTGCTCTTTGAATAGACAAGAATATCGCCTATAAAGACTTCCACAAACTGATCATGATAGTCTCTAAAAGACTCTATTCATTAGATCCATGAAGATAGTAGGGGCATTAGTAAGACCAAATAGAATCACTATAAATTCATAGGGTCTATACCTTGTATGGAAAGTCGTCTTTTGTATATCCTCTCTTTTGACCCTTAATTTATGATTCCATGAATGAAGATCAATCATGGAAAAGTATTGAGCTCCACGTATTTGGTCAAATAAGTCATCAATGCACGTGAGAGGATATTTGTTCTTGATAGTGATCAGGTTAAGTTCTCGAAAATCAATGCAGAGTCTCACTGATACATATTTCTTCTTAAAAAACAGAATAGGTGCTCCCAAAGGTGATGCACTAGGGTGTATGAATCCCTTATCAAGATTCTCTTGGATTTTCTTCTTCAATTCTTGCAACTCAATTGGGTCCATTCTATAAGGTGTCTTTGAAATAGTTAAAGCACCCTATATGAGTTCTATTGAAAACTCAACTTCAAGATTTTGTGGAAGACAAAGATATTCCTCTGAAAAGACATCATCAAATTCCCATACAATGGGATTATTCTTAATCATGAGTTTCTCTACAACCATTTGAGATAAATAACCTTCATTTAGTGAAATCAAGACCCATAGGATGGATGAAATTTCCACTGGAAGGTTATATTCATCCTTTCATCGATAGATGATTATAGATTGATCTGGAATATGAAATGTGACCTACCTTATTTGGAAATTGGTATGAGCTCCATATAAAGAAATCCAATACATGCAAAGAATCACATAAAATTCCACTATTTGAAGGATCACAAGATTTGCAGGAAGCACTTTCCCACAAACATTATTCGTAGAAGAATTGTAAACTTTTGATGCGACTGTTGTGCCATTAGGGGTTGTCACAGCTAACTCAATATCTAACTGCTGAGGTAATATGGCGATACCCTTAGAAAATTCTTTAGAAATAAAATAATGGGTGGATCCAAAATCAAATAAAACATTTTCTACTTTAGAGTGGATGGTAAGTGTACCTTTCACCACTTCGTTATCGTACTCCACATCGCTGATAGAAATTGCATGTGAATTTCCTTTTCCATTAGCCTTAAGAGTATTTTTATGTTGATCATCATTAAAAACCCTTGGATTAGGGAATTAATTAGCATAATGCCCCATTTCCTTGCACTTGTAACATTTAATGTAAGAGGTGCACTCTGTGTAGTATTTTCTTTATTCATATCACTAGACTTATTCTTCCCATCATTGCAGCTTTCAAATGCCTGATGACCTTCTTTTCCACATTTAAAACATTTACGTGGCCCTTTAAGACAACTCCCTCCATGTTTCATTCCACACGTTGAACATAAGGGAAACCTCATCTCCCTTTTAGTGTGCTATTTAGATTTTCCTTTGAATTCCATTTTCCTCTTCTTATCAAATGCATATGACTAATGGGTTACTCCAATTTCCATCCCAACCTTGAGAGAACATCGAACGATTTCCTCGTAGCTATTGAAGTCCCTTATGGCTAACTCCCTTTGAAGAATTGGTTTTAAGACAATAATGAATCGATCGATCTTACTCTTAGGTTGGATAATAATCCCAAAAGTGTACCTTGTAAGTCATGTAAAATTTTCTTCGTAGGTACCAACAGATTTATCATCCTTTTGCTTCAGTTCAAGAAACTCATTTTCCATCTTTGTTCGAATAATACGGGGGAAGTACTTATTGAAAAATAAGTTCTTGAACTCGTCCCATTCCATGGACTCAATTTCATCTCTTGGAATCTTATTCTTGATAATATTCCACCATTGATTAGCTTCAGCTTCCAAACGATATACTGTTAAGATGACTTTATCATGTTCAGAACGTTGAAGAATTGAAAATATCTTTTCAGTGGTATAGATCCATTGTTCAGCCACTAATAGATTAGTAAACCTACTGAATGAAGGTAGACACTTCCTCAAAAAGGATTCAACAGAATGTTGCTCCTTCCTTTGCTCGTTTGGAAGTCCTACATGATTATTAGATTGAGAAAGTTGTTTGAGCATGGCTATAAAATTTTTCATTCCATCTCCCGTAACGTTTGGTTGCTCAGGGGGACAATCATTACATTGCCCATCGCATTCCACATTAACATGGTTCTTTCAGGTTCCATCCATTGACTAAAACCACGAAGAATAGTGCGAGAAACAATAATTATAATAGGAAAACCACATAATCAAAAATAAAATTTCACACTTAAGGTCTTATCATAGGTTATTCATGGCCATTTCTAAAACACTAAGATTGTTCTAGGCTTAGATATTGTAACATCCCCAAATGATAAAGAGCTAAATGACTAAATGATATGACTCATGTAAACAAGGTGCACCTTCTTTTTCAGGAGACTGTCTGATTAGAACTCCACAGATAAGCGTACTTGGCTTGGAGTAGTGATCAGGATGGGTGACCTCCTAGGATGTTTCTCAAGGTGTGTGTGATTGAGGACAAAGCACACTGGAAAGGACATGTGTTGTCCTATGGGGAAAGTCATTAGTCATATGACCCGTTTAGGCACGTGGGTGGACCCTGGGGTGGGCCCCATGTGTTTGTGGGGCAATTGGTGGTACCTTGTAGGCTAGGAACCAATGGCCATGTTAAGGTGGGGTGTCTCTGCAGTCACTAGGGTCCAGTTGTCACATTTGGTATTAGAGGAGGAACCCAGCCTTAAGTGTATTGCACTGCCTGGGTTGAGATGTAGGGACCACAACAAGGACTTTGTGCTCTAAAGGGGGTTTATTGTAACATCCCCATATGATAAAGTGTTAAATGACTAAATTATATGACTCATGTCAACAAGATGCACCTTTCTTTTTGGGAGCCTGTCTGATTAGAACTCCACAGTTAAGCATGCTTGGCCTGGAGTAGTGATCAGGATGGGTGATCTCCTGGGATGTTTCTCAAGGTGTGTGTGAGTGAGGAAAAAGAACACTGGAAAGGACATGCGTTGGCCTGTGGGGACAGTCATTAGTCATGTGACTCGTTCAGGCACGTGGGTGGACCCTGGGGTGGGCCTCACGTGTTTGCGGGGCAACTGGTGGTACCTGGTAGGCCAGGACCCGACAGCAATGTTAAGTCGTGGAGTCTGTGCAGTCATTAGGGTCCAGTTGTCACATTTGATGTATCAACTCAGGTTTTTGGCCCTGCTAGACTTTGGAATATTTCTACGAATAATTTCAGAGGTAGGCGCGAAGACGGCGTGCGATTCTGAGGCCCGGTGTGCCCGGAATTAATATTATAAAAATATTAAGTATTTTTATACTAGGAACTTGGTGGGGGTGTGATATCTCCTAAACGGTAGCTAAGAACGGAAATTTGAGGCCACGATTACGTCTGTAACGTGTCGTTTACCCTAGGAGAGGTGTAAACCTTGCGGGTGCGGGCCTGCGGTGAGAAACTCCTCCAGGGGCGTTTCCGTTATTAGATGGAGAAGTTAGAGTGAGAGTGTCAGCTCAAATAACTTCTGCATGGAGTCTTGGATGGAAAATCTGAGTTTGTTGTTGCCTTCAGAATGGCATGTTTACCCTAGGGGTGACCTTACTTTTTTTCGCCTCGGGCGTCGGGTCCGAGGCGGGTTTGGTGATGGCGGGCGGCTGATATAAATATCAGCACCCCCCTATCATTCCTCTCAATGTTCATCACCATCGCTCCTCCGAATCGAGCAAACGATGTGCCCACGAGCTCAGAATTTGACGGCGGATATTCCAGGAGTGTGCAGCGGTAGCTCTGGAGCGCGGATCTAAGGCAGAACATCGGCGTTTCGCCCGCGAGGTAGGAGTATTTGAGTTTTAAACCAAGATCCTGTTTTTGCTGTGTTTTTCTACAAATTGATGTCGTAGCAGTGTAGATCGGGTCCCGAGGGTCGTGTAGACTCATCCGGATCATAAAACAGGCCACCGGGGTGACCCCGGCGGTCCGCAGAACATCCGCCGGCGCAGCACCATTGCGGTGGCGCGGGCGCCGGAGGATCGCGGCGGCTGGCCGCCCAGCATGGCAGCACACAGGGAAGCGCGGCGGTGCGATGCGCCATGAGGAGGGGAGGACCTCCGGCCGACACGGGCTGGCGGCGGCGGTGGCCGGACTGGCCGGGGTGGGCCGTTTCAGGCCAGTTTGGCCCAATTTCGTCCGAGGGTTCTAAAAACCCCCTGTTTTGTGTAATCCAGAGGTCTGATTCGTGTGTCGTCTACGTCGATGCGACCCTAGATTTGAGACGGACCTGTTGGGATAGGTTCGGGTTTTTTTCAGGTTGGGTCTGTGCCCTAGGGTCACAAAACGTCGAAATATATTAATATTTTAATTATTATTCGCCTTTGAGCGGCCGTAACTTTTTCCTGGAGTGTACGTTTGACATGCCGTCAGTGGCATTGAGACCATGATGGTATGGAGGAATATTTGAGATGATTTTCGGGTGTTGGGACTGTGAATGGGGTGCGTGCCCCATGAGGTCGGGTTTCTGGCGTTTTGGGAGAAACGCAACTTTCGCACCAGAAGTCCGTTTTTGACGGATGAATAGTCGATCCTGTGTGTTTTTTCCAGAGGATCACAATGATGTGATCTGTTTGAGGTGTTTTGGAATCTAGGCGCAGGCCCCACCCGACCTGGATTCGGTGAATAATACCTTTTTCATCGGGTGTTCGTTTCGGACGAGGGAGTAGTCGATTCCGCTTGTTTTATCGAGGGGATCGCCGTGGTATGGTCTGCTTGATGGGTTTTGGGATCGTTGTGTGGGCCCCGCACGAGCTAACTATGGTGAATAGTGACTTTTTCACCGGTGTTCCGTTTCGGGTGTGTAAGCAGCCTATCCTGCATGTTTTTCTACGTAGATCGCGATGGTGGCCTTGGTATTGGACTAGGAGGTGCGCAGTGTGGCGTTGTGGCGGGTCGCTCGGGTTAGCGATGTTTGGACCAGTAGTGGTTGAGGGTTCCTCCTTGGTTCGTTCCAACGAGGGTTCACGCAGCATCAAAACCTTCGTATTGGTTTGTAATCCCCTCAATGGGATGTTTAAACTGTTAGAGTTGTGGCATCCCTCCGGTGGACCCAGAGCGGGATCCTCTAGCATCTTTACCCTAGATTGGGTTCTTGGTATCGCTGTAACCGCTTATTCATGGGCGGAAATACCCTATCTAGAAGGTTAACATCATAGGGATTGTGGCATCATCAGGAATATGATCCCCAATGGGGTGGGTCGTGCTCAGTAGGGTTGTGGCATCGTCTGGTATACGATCCCATACTCAGCATTAGGGTTTATAGTATGGTCTCGGTATCGTTGGTTATATAATCCCCTACTCAGCGCTTGGTGTCGGTAGGGTTGTGGTATCACTGGTTATGCGATCCCCTACTCAGCGCGTGGTTTCCGTAGGGTTGCAGCATCGTCGGTTCGTTCCACAACATCATGAGTTATACCAGATAGGGTTTCAGTATCATCATGACCACCTTTATATGGATGATGATCCTCTATCTGAGTGATGTGTTTCTTTCGTGCGCTAGATCGGGTTGTGGTATCCCCCAGTGGATCCTGGGTGTGATCCCCTGTCTGTTAGAACTACTTATTCCAGATCGGGTCGTGGTATCCCCCAGTGGACCCTGGGAGTGATCCCCTATTTGTGAGCTACATATACCGAAGTGGGTCTTGGAATCCCCTAGCGGACCCTAGTGGTGATCCCCTATCCAAAGAGTTTGGTGGTTATGTTGTTTCAGTGATGTTATCTGACGGGTGTGGTCTCTCGAGTGAGCATCTGAGATGTTTGTGAGAAACCCGATGGTGTGTATCTCTCGGATGAGTTTCATCTGGTATGCCAGTGTTCGTGTGGTGTACTCTCTCCTAGTTGGGGACAGTTGCTGGTGATGAGGTTGGTACCACTTGTGGCTTTGTGGCATGAGCTGGGTATATCTGGATTGTTCAAGGTGTATGTATGGGCATACACCTGAGCTGAGATTACTAGTTGTGTTTAGCCGAGGTTTGTCAAGAGATGGATTTTCCCTCTCGTCTTGGTTCCCTCTGGCTGGGATGATCGGACTGATGCCTTTCAGTTGCTCTCTTTGGTTTTGGGTTTTGGGGTGCCTACTGAGTATGTTTATACTCACCCCTACATGGGTTTTTCCCACACATGTTTGTGTCCTGTGCAGATCACAGGCCTTACGACGGAGTCCCAGGATGTCCTGGAGTAGGCATAGCTTAGAGAGCGTGTTGACCAGGGTGTTTTCCGGAGCTGTGCTGAGGGAGCTTTCCATCTGGTGTTTGTGGAAGCGTTCCCCTTCATTAGAGCAGGTTGGACGCGCTTGTAGTTTACATTTGGTGGGCCCTATTTTTCCCTTTGTACATCTGCTGTACTCTGGTTGTGGGATAGTGTATGCATGCTTTTTCTTTTCAGTTTTATATATCTCTACACTGTTGCATGGAGGAGTTTGTGGGTGCGTGTGTACAGGTACCTTAGGCTAATTCCTCCCATGTGTGTGATAGACTACTTGGCGCTGGTCACCAGCCTTTAGCCTATTGGAGGCGGGCATGGGGAGTCGTGGTTCGAGCCCTGTTGGATCGGGTCGTGACAGAGTGGTATCAGAGGAGGATCCTCCTTTGGGATCTCAGGGTGTAGCTTGTCTAGCGGGAGTTTGTTTTGGGTTGCATAGAGGCAGTGTTAGGCTGTTTCAAGTTTGGCTTTCAGGCTAGAGACTCCAATGTTGGTGCGGCAGCCGGCGTATCCATACACTAGGACTCTGATAACCTGCCTTTCAACTCGGGACATTCGTACACTGGTCGCAGGGACATAATGGTACATGCATCATATAGGACTGGGTTTTGGGGTTTTCCTTGTCCTTCATGTGTCAGCTCTCCAGATATACTCTTTGACAATGGCGTGTCTTGAATGTATTTCATGATGCCTCCACGATGTCATCCAGCGAGGGTTCCATATCAGGATTGTGCTGATGACCTGCCCCGTGTAGAGGATGTGGAGTAGGGCTTAGTTTCTGAGGTTTCACCTCCAGTTGGTCTTCCAGGTGAGCCACCACCTATCAAACAGCTGGTTGTGCCGGTCCTGCATGTCGACATTGTGCACAGGTTGAGTGCGCTACACGAGTTTCAGAGGCAGCGACCTCTGAGGTTTCGGGGTGATCCAGACCCCCAGGCAGCTGATGACTGGCTTGAAGAAACCACCCACGTTTTCTGCCTAGTGAGGACCCCTCCGGATCATATGGTGGTCCTTGCGGCGGGCCTTATGCTTGGTTCTTCCAGGCAATGGTGGAGCCTGGTGACGCAGTCCCATGACGAGCAGATGCTCACGTGGGCAGTGTTTGAGCGGATCTTCAGGGAGTAGTTCTATCCTGTGATGCTAAGGTCAGTGCGGATCCATGAGCTTCTACAACTTCGACAGGAGGGAATGACCATGTCGGAGTACTTAGCAAGGTTTACAGACCTGTCATGCTACTCCCAAGATATTGTTCGAGACCCGTCCTTTAGGGCTCAGACCTTCGAGCAAGTCTTATGCAGGGACATCTGGGCAGTTGTGGTTTCTTTGTGCCTGTCCACCTTTGATTGAGTGTTGGAGCGAGCTTTGGTGGTGGAGAGTTTTCTGGATGAGCAGATTCCCCCTATTAGTGGTGTGCATGTTAGGGATGAGATGTCGGCATCTGGTAGCTGACGATAGACTCAGGGGTCTGGACGTGGCTGACGTTTTAGGAGGTGACCCCAGGATGGAGGATCTGAGGCTCAGGGGTCGCAGGCCATTTTTTGTCAGCCGCAGGTGGGGCGGTGTTATGTTAGCGACGGTCGGGGACATATTGCTAGAGAGTGTCCGACCCGATGTGCTGCTGAGAGTGATTCGGTCGATGGACCGCCTTGGCAGAGGCAGCATCTCAATAAAAGAGGTCCACAGGGCGGCAGACGTGGCGGCGGATCAGGTGCAGCAGGAGGAGGTGCTAGGCAGTACTAGTTGCCACCACCCCCACCCCAAGGAGGTCCACGCCAAGCTCAGGGAGCTGGTGGCCGAGGGCGAGGATAGTTGCATGCCCTAGAGACTGTTGACCCGGAGGCACCACGGATGGTTAGAGGTACACCTTGTGTTTTTCAAATTTCTTTAGTAATTTGATAGACACTGTTTAGTGGTACCCTCCCTTTTGTTGCTTGCTCGAGTTTTGTTCAGGGCGTTGGTAAGACCCTGTGTGGGAGTTGTTCTGCATGCTTCGAATGCGTGAGGAAGAGGGATCCTTCCCCCAATGAGACGCGTTTTTGTGATGTGATTAAAACCGTCCGGGCGAGTTAGTGCTACCCAAAGCGGATAGTATTGAGGTGTGGTGGATGACTCCCTCTGAATTATGCATTTGGGCAGGGGTGTTTGTTGGTGAGCTTGCTAGTGTGTGAGACCCAGTTGAGAGTCCTGTCGCTTTCCTTGTGCTTAGGCCTTTTCGGAGACAAAATTTTCTAGGGGGTGGAGGATTTAGCGACTAGGTTTTTTGGCCCTGTCAGACTTTGGAATATTTATACGAATAATTCCAGAGCTAGGCGCGAAGACGGCATGTGATTCTGAGGCCCAGTGTGCCCGGAATTAATTTTATAAAAATATTAAGTATTTTAAACTATGCACGTGGCGGGGGTGTGATATCTCCTAAACAGTAGCTCAGAATGGAAATACAAGGCCATGGTTGCGTCTGGAACGTGTCGTTTACCCTAGGAGAGGTGTAAACATTGCGGTCGCGGGCCAGCGGTGAGAAACGCCACCAGGGGCGTTTCCGTAATTAAATGGAGAAGTTAGTGTGCGAGCGTCAGCTCAAATAACTTCTGAATGGAGTCTCGGATGGAAAATCTGATTCCACCGTTGCGTTCAGAACGATGCGTTTACCCTAGGGGTGACCTTACTTTTTTTCGCAACGGGCATCGGGTTCGAGGCGGGATTGTCGTCGACGGGCGGCTGATATAAATATCAGTGCCCCCCCCCTCCCAACCCCCTTTATCATTCCCCTCGACGGTCTTTGCCATTCTTCACCACCGCTCCACCGAATCGAGCAAACGATGTTCCCATGAGCTCGGAATTCGACGGAGGACGTTCCAGGAGCGTGCAGCGGAAGCTCTGGAGCGCGGATCTAAGGAAGAACGTCGGCGTTTCGCCCGTGAGGTAGGCGGATTTCAGTTTTAACCGTCGATCCCTTTTTTGCTGCGTTTTTCTACAAATTGAAGTCGTAGCAATGTAGATCGGGTCCCGAGGGTCGTGTAGACTCCTCCGAATAGTAAAACGGACCACCGGGGTGCCCCCGGCGGTCCGCAGAAAATCCGCTGGCACGGTACCGGCGCCGGAAGTTCATGGTGGCCCGCGGCCGCCGGCCGCCCAGCACGGCGGCGGTGGCCGGACCGGCCAGGTGGGGCCGGTCTGGTCCAATTTCGTCTGGGGGTTCTAAAAACCACCATTCTGTGTAATCCAGAGGTCCGATTCGCGCACTGTCTGTGGCGACGCGGCCCTGGGTTTGAGACGGAGCTATTGGGATAAGTTTGGGTTTTTTTCGGGCTGGGTCTATTCCCCGAGGTCACGAAACGTCAAAATATAATAATATTTTAATTATTATTCGAGTTTGACCGGCCGTAACTTTTGCCTGGAGTGTCTGTTTGGCGTTCCGTCAGTGGCGTTGAGACCTTGATGGTACGGCGGACTTTTTGAGATGGTTTCCGGGTGTTGGGCCTGTAAACGTAGTGCGGGCCCCACGAGGCCAGGTTTCTGGCGTTTTCAGAGAAACGCAACTTTCATACCCGAAGTCCGTTTTTGACGGATGAATAGTTGATCCTGTGTGTTTTTTCGAGAGGATCGCAATGATGTAATCCGTTCGACGAGTTTCGGAATCCAGGCATGGGCCCCACCCGTGCTGGCTTCGGTGAATAGTACCTTTTTCACTGGGTGTCTGTTTTGGACGAGTGAGTAGTCGATTCCTCTTGTTTTTCTGAGTTGATCTCCAACGTATGGTCCGCTCGATGGGTTTCGGGATCTTTGTGTGGGCCCCACACAAGCTAGCTATTGTGAATAGTGCTTTTTTCACCAGTGCTCTGTTTCGGGTTAGTTAGCAGCCTATCATGCGTATTTTTCTGTGTAGATCATGATGGTGGCCTCAGTATTGGCCTAGAAGGTGCGCAGTGTGGCATTGTGGTGGGTCACTCGGGTTAGCAACGTTTGGACCAGCAGTGGTTGAGGGTTCTCCCTTAGTTCGTTCCAACGACCGTTCACGCGACATCACAACCTTCGTATAGGTTTGGGATCCTCTCGATGGGATGTTTAAACTGTTAGAGTTGTGGCATCCCACTAGTGGGCCCGTAGTGGGATCCTCTAGCATCTTTATCGTAGATGGAGTTCTTGGTATTGTTCTGACTGCTTATTCACGGGCAGTGATACCCTATCTAGGAGGTTAACCCCGTAGGGTTTGTGGCATCATCGGGAATATGATCCCCTATGCAGTGGGTTATTCTCAGTAGGGTGGTTTCATCATCGAGTATACAATCCCCTACCCAGCATGAGGGTTTATAGTATAGTTGCAGTATCATTGGTTATACAATTCCATACTCAGCGCTTGGTGTCGGTAGGGTTGCGGTATCACTGGTTATGCGATCCCCTACTCAGCTCGTGGTTTCGGTAGGGTTGCGGCATTGTCGGTTCGATCCCCTACATCATAAGTTATACCAGATAGGGTTTCTGTATCGTCGTGACCACCTTTATATGGATGATGATCCTTTATCTAAGTGATGTGTTTCTGTCAAGCGCCAGATCGGGTTGTGGTATCCCCCAATGGATCCTGGGTGTGATCCCCTATCTATGAGAACTATGTATTCCAGATCGGGTTGTGGTATCCCCCAGCGGACCCTGGGAGTGATCCCCTATCTTGAGAAACATATACCAGAGTGGGTATTAGAATCCCCTAGCAGACCTTAGCGGCGATCCCCTATCCATGGAGTTTGGTGGTTATGTTGTTTCAGTGATGTTATCTGACAGTCGTGGTCTCTCAGGTGAGCGTCTGAGATATTTTTGAGAAACCCTATGGAGTGTATCTCTCAGATGAGTGTCATTTGGTATGCCAGTGTTCGTGTGCTGTACTCTCTCGTGGTTGGGGACAGTTGCTGGTGATGAGGTTGGTACCTCTTGTGGATTTGTGGCGTGAGCTGAGTATATCTTGATTGTTCAAGGTGTATGTATGGGCATACACCTGGGCTGAGCTGACTAGTTGTGTTTAGCCGAGGATGGTCATGAGATGGAGTTTCTCTCTCATCTGGGTTCCCTCTGGCTGGGATGAGCGGACTGATGCCATTAATTTTCTCTCTTTGGTTTTGGGTTTTGGGGTGCCTACTGAGTATGTTTATACTCACCCCTGTATGGGCTTTTCCCACACATGTTTGTGTCTTATGCAGATCACATGCCTTACGAAGGAGTCCCAGGAGGACCCAGAGCAGGAGGAGCATAGAGAATGTGTTGAACTTGGTGTTTTTTGGAGCTGTGCTGAGGGAGCTTTCTGGTGGGTGTTTGTGGAAGCGTTCCCCTTCTTCAGATCAGGTTGGAGGCGCTTGTAGTTTACTTTTGGTGGGCCATGTTTTGCCCTTTGTACTTATGTTGTACTCTGGTTGTGGGATAGTGTATGCATGCTTTTCCTTTTCTGTTTTATATATCTCTGCATTGTTTCATGGAGGTGTTTATGGGTGCGTGTGTACAGGTACCTTAGGCTAATGCCTCCCAAGTGTGTGATATCCTACTCAGCACTGATCGCCAGCCCCTGGCCTATTAGAGGCGGGCTTGGGGAGTCGCGGCTCAAGCCCCGTTGGGTTGGGTCGTGACAGATATATCCTTAGGGTTCTTAATAAGTCTTTCACATCATAGTTTCCAAAGGTTTACTATACCTTTCCTCTGATACCAACTATAAAAACCCATACTTTACATACATTTTTAATACTTCCCAATTTAAGAACGCTTATTACAATATATAACAAAATCATGAAATGACCATATAGGTATAGTGTCTTTAGAAACTGGGAGACATAAACAACTGGTTCATAAATCATCTACACTATCTCCCTTTTATTTTATCATATCTAGATCCCTTTTTGGCATATCTTACTTAATACCCTCCTTCCTAACCTGGGGAAAAGAAAACATACAAAAGGGTGAGCTAAAATTCTTAGTATGGGTAAACAAAAGAATTACCAATCACATCATATTCATAAGAACATAACATTTTAGAAATCATAACCTGAAAAAGAGATCATAATTTCATAACATGGGATTAATCATAGTAGTGAAATTTAATCGCAATAATCTTAACATGAATCTTTGTGGAATACACACATAATCATAGAGATTAATTTCATAGTAGTCAAGACTCATTGCCATGACTATCTTTGCAGACAATGTCCATTTCTGAACTGAGTTCACTCCTCGTTTCAGTCCTGTATCACTGAATCGGATTGACCTATCGTTCCAGACATGTCTATCTCATTAGATATAAATCATTAACCAAGGCATTTTAGGGAGTTATAGGTCCCACCCATCTCATAATGAAACCATTCTTATATGTGCCACAAAATAAAAAATCATGCATCATAGTATAACCCATGTAATAAAAATGGGAATATTATACATCATACCATCATAACGTAATCCAAATAAGATAAAAGGACATAAAAAAATAATTCCATCATAACATAATCAAATCAATTTAAAAATATGGATAGAAACAGAACCCTATATTTTCTTAGATGGAAAATAATTTTGATAAAACACTTGAACTCCATTATTGTGGAATATATCATTTCTACTTCAAATACATTTTTCCATTATTAACATGTGATAAAATTTTAAACTAAATTAATTTTATTAAAAATAAACATGAAAACTTGTAAAATATGCTTCATGGAAATAATTTTCTAAAAATACATTCATTTCTTATAAGTTAACGAAAAACATTCTTCTCTTACTTTGGCTGGAAAAGTCAAAAAAGTACTTCGTACTAAAAACAAAAAAATATTCCTTTCATATCTTTTACTAAAAATCCACCAACAGATAAAATTTAAATTAAACAATATTAGGATGACAGAAATAATATTACATATCTACTAAACATGGATGTGGATGATAAATATTCCCTAGTAAATATTGAAGTATAAACAATCTCGGATAAAAATAGAGATTGCATGATTTTCCCTAACCTTAGATCTGATTTGCTTCATACATGTCTGAATCTATTTTATAATGATTTTAATAATGTTATTGAATTATTCTAGAATTATAATAATTGTTATTATATCAAATATGGTCAGATTCTTAGCTACTTATTAATAATATTTCATTGCTACTTCTTATTCGGGTATTTATTTCTTTTTGTTCTTATGCGTGTTCTATCGAATAAATTCTTATTCATCATTTTAGGTTATAGATACCTAATTTCCAGAATGTTATTAGTGTAATATATATCATATTTATTCAGTAAATTCATTTATATAATCATTATGCAATGAAGATCATGTAGAACAAGTTGGATCACATCATGGAGATGGTAGGCCGTACATACACAGGAGCGATGATATCATTCCCATAATCGTGGAATTGTATTGAAGTGTATGTATACTATTTAAGAATAAATATCACTTTACAATAATCATATATAGTTATTCTTTACACCATTATACCCATCCATGTTAGGTGGTGGTGGGAAACAGATTACACCACGGTGTGGAGACGGTATTCTATAAGTACGCACGCGCGGTGATTTCGTTTTCTGTAGGATGGATAGAAGGTGAAAAATGGTTGTTTCATATTTATAATAACATATATGTATTTGATTGATACTTATGTTATTACTTAAAAAATTAAACATCTAATGTAGAGAAAGTAGAAGAAGAAATAAATTTGAAACAATCGGAAACAGACATTACCCCTTCTTCGAAGAGCCTCTTCTTAACCTCCTCTTAGGGCAGTAAATATGGTATTTCAAGAAAACCAAAACCTCTAGGATGTTTCTAGGGAAGCGGAGAAGAGAAATTTGTAGGTTTTTGCCAAGCTTTAAGGCTCAATGTGGTGTGAGGGGGAGAGGGAGGAGGTTCCCTTTTATAATAGAGGAGAGGGTCACCTTAGGGAAAACATAAAATATTATTTTATAATAAAGTCATATTCGGTTTTTAATAGATCAAAAATTATTTATTTCGAAGCTATGGTGGGGAAGGGTCGAAATCCCCTCAACCAATTGATTTTAGACATATTTAGGTTACTATTTTAACCTTATCATTTAGATTTAACTCTAAGTTAAATAATTTAACTTTTACCATGTCTTCTTTTATTCTTACACTATATGGTTAATAAACATACTACAACAAGACAAAAAAACCCCATGTTGTTCATCATTATTATACATAACCTTATTTAAGTCATTTGGCCGAACCTTATATTTTTAAGAATATAAAAACAATTAATAAATAATATTTGTTTTAAAAACTATTTTATGTCAATTTTGACACTATTTGGTAATTGATATTTTTGAAAATCATAACAGAATGATTAGTTCTAATAAAGTTAATTAAATCAATAATAACATGTCATATTAACATATAAAATTAGTGTAATTCTTATAAATTCTCAAATTACATTTATTTGGGTATTTATAATATCAATTATGTTAATATTTCCTTAATAAGGTAATTACTGCATATTCATTGTGTCAAAAATAAATTAAATTATTTAATGTCTAAAAATTATAAACAAAATACCATTATGTATGAAATCTTGGTATCTTTATAATAAATATTTATAGTCGAATTTATATTATTTATATCCCTATATTAAAAATGATTTAGTTATTAAACATTGATTTTAACTATTTTAACTCTTCTTTAAATAAAATAATATTAAATGTCCTAATCTAATCCAAGTTGACCTAAATGGTCATATTTCACCCTAGGCTAATTTCGATATTCCGAATCCAAAAAAGAAGTCCATTTTTAAAGATAAAATTTATAAAAATTTTAAAAGTGGGTATTACTATTCATAACGGCATTTATTAATAATATTTTAATAGAATATCGTTGTTTAGTGAAACTCGGTATTGTGTACAATGCAAGCTATCAAGGAAGGTCGTGATTGCGTGTAAACAAAGCCAAGATAGTGTTGTGTGTAATTAAAGATTCATTTGATAAAGTATATAACATAAAAAAAATATTTCTTATAAGAATCTTGGGTGTTATACACTAGGCCTTAGAAACCCTTTCCTCTATATGTCCTCCAACTATACCCACAACTAACGACGCTTTACTGGGGCCATCCGATATACTGGAATAAATATTGGTGACATCTTGGGGTATAAGGTGATTTAGGATACTACCTCTCTATGAGGAGGTAGTCCCAGAACATCATCAGGAAGGACATCAGCATACTGGTCCACCACTACAAGCTAACTCGGACTCCTCATGTCAACTGCTCTGAGGGTATGGCTAGGAAACTAATGAGGGATCAGCCACACCCTTCATCGAGAGAGTCCATCCTATGCTTCAAGGGTTTCTTTCTAACTGGTGAAGGAAAACCTATTTCCATCTTCACAGACACACCAACCTTTGGGCCTAAAATACTCAATCTGAGTAGGGAGTGTGGATATCCATCCCATACCCAACATAATGTTGAAATACTCGACAATGCAACTAGGTGTTCCAAAACAAATCACTCACCTCCTAGAGTGAGCATACAGAGTCTGCACCACTGTGTAATCATAAAGTCTTCTTTAGTATGAGTCTATAATAGTGTGGGTTGATTCAATGGCTTTTTCAAAATCTATGAGATCTGAATGAGTTTCGTGACAATAAAATGAGTGACTGGCACATGTGCCAATAAGAACTTAATCTGGGGTGGAATAGAAAAATATTGTACCTATAATAATCATTGGAGAATCTTGGTCATAGTCCAATACCTCCTAATGAATATCTCCCCCATGTTTACCTATTCTTATGGTTGGGGTGGACAACCTAGGGGTGGTGGTGGTAAAACCTCATACATTCTTCCACAACCTACTACACGACCTGCCCCTCTACCACATCTGCCACCCTGTGGACCCCCTCGCTCAAACCTCAACCACTGTATCAGTGTTCCATCAATCATCTACCAATCATCTCTATGGGGAGTCATATATTAGTGATTCATTTTTCCTTGTCTGCCACAAGAGTAGCATGCTTTAGTACTCAAAATACCTCCTCTACTTCGCGAGCTCCGCACCTCCTATCAAATATCCTAGGTTTGTTGAACAAAATGTATTGAACTCTCAAACCTCTATATCATCTACCTAGAGCCTGCAGTAGATGACTTGGATACCTATCATCCAGTGTTGGCTACCACTGTTGGTGACTGTTCTGATAAGAAGCTCTCCACTAATAATACTCACTCGAGCACTCCTACCTGCATTGGGATAATAAGCGATATCATCGACGTAATGATATCATGTTGGTGACTATAATCAAAGGTTTTGGACCTAATTAAAGATTCCATACCATGTCGGTGGATTTTTGTGAGAGGTCAGTGAATCTCACTGAGTATTGAGCTACTGAAAGGTTGTCCGGTTGTATGTGTAGCAACTCCTGGATACGCACTGAGCGTAATGTCACTACTATGAACACTTCCCTAAATAGGGTCTCAATGTCTAACAAGGAGAGTGTTAGATCCTCATGCATCTGGAGCATCAGAATCAACCATATCCCTAATATTCCCTAGAAGAGGCTTGGCACTAGGATCACCATCAGATATGATAGCATCTCAACCAAGCGAATAAACCATGCCACAGCCTCCAACCAGTCCTTAGCTTCCTAGGGATATGTCTCACCATGAAACCATGAAGGCTCATATCTCTATAACTTGTGAAAATCACATAGTCAACATGCATAGTCTGCTAGTACGGATAGAGGTAACTACTTCAATCCTTGTTTTGGATGTGCTGGTACACCACCAGAAAGTGCCAACACGGTAAGAGGGTCTAGCACCAATTCCTCATCCCTCGGTGGGCCATCATCATGTACTCTTTCTGGAATCCTGGCTTGCTATCTATGTGGAGGCATCCTGAAATGAATCATGTTCACCATGGTCAAAAATTTCTACCATGTCAGCTGAATCAAAAAAGATAAAATGTTAATCATTTTAAAAACACATGAAAATTTTTGTTTTTTTGCATGGAGTCGAAAATCAGAATTAAGGGACCTTTTGTATGGATATGTCAGCCACCACACCAACACTTGTCTCCCTAAACTGAAAACCAAATTCAAAACTCTTAACACCATCGATCCATTGGAAACATCAGAGTCCTAGTTCTTCAGTAGAACTGACTCCTCTGATACTATTTTTTCGTAACTTGTCCCCTGAGGCTCGTGTCGTGACTACCCCACGCACGCCATCATTAGTCTATGGGTTTGCTACTAGAATCAGAATGTCGTTTCCCTAATATAAGAAGGCATTGTCTTTAAACATGAAAACACATGAACAAAGAACATTACAAGATGAAAACCACATAGTATAACTACAATAGTAAGAGTGTGTACTGAATGTTAAGGGGCATAATGAAAGAAAAAAAATCTACCACAAAAATAGAGCACCTGAGATCACTTTCTATGGATCATACATGAAGGGGTATGTATATCTCATCACTATAGCTATCCAATTCAAACGTCACTGCCATCCACCATCATTTCAGAGCTCCCCAAGTCATAGTTAAGACTATCCATCATCTGCACAAGACACAACAATGTGTGGGTGAAGCCAATGGAGGGGTGATTATAACAATACTCAATAGAGACCTCGAGATACCCGAAGGTCTCTCAGAATTACACTAAGGAAAAACACAAAGCTTGATATCAATCACAAAGTACAATGTAAATGACATGGTTAAATCCATGTATAACATAAGTACATAGATACATATGATTAGTCATAAAGTTAGATCATCTAATTTTTTCAAGGGTTCTACTCCCGATCAACACAAGATCGCTGAGTGTTGATCCATACTGGATCACTAGGTGCTGATCCATATAGGATTTCTAGGGTTTGATCCACACTAGATCGCTAGGTGCTCATCCACACATGACCACTAGGTGCTACTCCCCATTTAATTTCTAGGCACGGATACACACATGATCTCTAGGTGTTGATCCACATAAGATCATTAGGTACTAATCCACACATGATTGTTATTCATTCTTTACGTCTCAGCTAGCCACTGGATTCTGGTACATAGAACACTTGATTATGGGAGGATCCTTTCCTCATTCCATCAGTCATACTTAAAACCAATGAAAGTTTCACTAAGAAGTAAACCAATGATCCATAATGCCATAAGGGTTCCAATGCAGCTGACAGTGCGTCAATCTGATGCTCGGTCTGAGAGTTATATGGATCTTAGTGTTGAGGTCCTGGTTGGATTTGGGTACGATCCAACCTGGCCATTCTCCAACTATTTTAAAACACAAGTGGAGTATCTCAATATTACCAACTCATACCATGGTTTCCAACACCCTAAGTGTCTCATCAAATAGAAATCTGGTTTATATGGTATGATCTTTTAAGAAAACATGGGCCATAACGGGTTCGGGTCTGGTCCGACCTTGTCTGACCCGACCCAGTTCAGGTTGACCTGACCCAGTCCGGGTCTCACCCAGGTCCAACTCAACACATCCCGATCATACAGGGTTGTAGAATGTCTTGACCTGAAATGGTGGGGCCACACTGGGCTTGGATTTCTAGGTTGCATACCGTCCTGAACCACCTTATGGGTGTAACCCTTGCGAGTGGTCATGTGGACCCTCCTTCCCAAATGGCTGAAGAGATTTTACACTCTTCAACCAGTGGAATCATGTGGCGCCACCTTACTGTTTATGGGACACCCAGAGGGAATGACCCCCCATTACTCTTCGAAGTCACAGACTCCATCTACGACACGGGATGATGCCCTACCCTTCCGGCATTGCTGCTGGCTGAATGATGGCCAACCCTATTGGTGTACCAAGACGTTGTGTGTCACTGCCCCATTCCATGGTTGGCGAGCACCGGCCACCGCCTTGGTCTGCCACAATTGTTTTGTGCCTATAGCTATTCTTTAGGCCACTGGGTGATCTTTGGAGGTCTGTTTTCCTACCGAATGCACCTATGGGCCTCCCAAGATGCTGAAACCACTGTGTGGCTCTTGAGATCATCATGTCACACTGTTTTCTGATCCCCAATGAAGAACTCAACAATGATCAAAGCAGTGGAGGGTATGGGACTTGTTTGTTTGCCTTGATCCCTCTATGTTAGCTTTATAATGAGGGTGAACAAAATTCAACTTCAAACTCAGAGAATTAATCAAGACAAAACCCCCTACAATGTGAAACAGTGGATGATGTCACAGTCATGGAGTGAGAAGAGTCCGCATTTGTTAAAGTCAACGACGTACATAGACCCCAGATCACTTCACCCAAAGGCATCATTTGAGCCTTCATTCTTTGTTGGTGGAAGTCTCTGTGGTACTTCATCAGTGATTCCACACATGTATATCAAAAACCCGATCTCGAGATAAATTTTCATAGATGAGTGAACCAACCATGTTGATTAACCTTAATGTGGTTCACTTATGAAACTCATTTCATGTTCCAATGTCAAGGTTATGCAACCCAAGGTCCATTCACTAGAATTACACATTTAACAATGTGGTCTCACACATCATTCACTCGTTACAAAGAATGAAATAAAATAACTTGTTGAGTTTATTATTATTTTTGTTTTGTAATGTTAAAAATTAACTCGCTTGTCCAAATTTTTCCAAATAGAGTTAAGTTTCCCTAAAGCGAATCCCAGCACTACAAGTCCAACGGCTCCCTCAAATTTCAATTCTGATCACTGGTTCAGAATTTAGAGAATGTCTCATACACATTTACTAAATATACCATAACAAAAGTTTAAAATTTTGTTCCGGGCTCTCCAAGCCTCGTAATCACTTGTCGCCAGTTTTTTTATAATCGTTATAATAATAACAATTAAAAAAATATAAAATATATAGGAATTTACAAATTTAGTAATTATTCTATAACTATGAATTTATATTTAACATTATTTCAATCTATCCATCAATAAATGGAAACATTAATAATGTGTGCATATGGACTACCATCTCTGTATAGTGATATAATTATTTTTTCCTCACATATATGTATGAATGATTATAATGATTTCTGTAATAAATACAATGGATATTTATACAATGATTTATGTTATATTTATTAATTATAAATTAACAATTTTCAAGGATCATGACAATCTTACCAAAACATACAAGAAAAATGAAATAGTTAACTCCTAAAATTATGATGATAATGAAATATTATTAGTGAAAGTGTATGAAGATGTCATAAAAATAAAATTTATGGTATTATAATTATTATAATTGTTATAATATATATTTTTATGAATTTTAATTTATTTTATAGAATGTTAGAGAGTGTATGATGTATGATGGACTTCTGTTATGGTTTTATGTAACAATATCATTTTTACCATGATTTTTTCTTCTTTAATGTTGTGATGAAAAAATTATATGATATATATCTTCCAAATGATAATAATTCTATTATTATATAATTTTTCAATGATAGTTAATATTTTTTATTTTAATTTTTTCACTTTATATAGTTATGTGTCTGAATCAATAGTTTTTGGGAAACTCGGCCCTATTTTTACCTTTATTCAGGAATCCTTTCATTCATATCCATATTTGTATAAACAAAATTTGAAAAATGTTTAAAATAAAGTTAAATGAATATTTAAATACATTTTTTAAAATATTATTATTTTATTTAAAACTATTATATTATATTTATATAGTTTTTTTAAAGTTAAAACTTTTTAATATTACCAAAAAAATTAATGTAAATTTTGTTCTAATATACACTGCATGAATAACATCCCAATCCATCATGAATAATAATACCATTAATTATTTATTTATATTATTATTTATTTTTTTCAATAAAATTTGCTCCATAATAATTATAAATATTTGAATTATATATATGTCATATCAAATAAAAAGGGAATTTTCATCATGTGATGTTATAGAAAACTTTTAGAGTGTTTTTATCTAAACAAATACAGTTGAGATTGTTATTTTTTATATAGTAATATGATAAAAAAATTCATATTTATTTTTTATGTAGATGTTTTACGATTATTCATATGAACATTATATGGAACAAATATCATTTCCACCATTTATTATTTGATGATATGATAAATATTTTATGATCTAATAGAATATATATATTTTGTTTTCATTATGAGACTATTGGGCATGAAATTATATAGACATCCAATAAATTTTATAATGAATGATATATCATTAGATTATATATAATGGATTGGTGTGTAAAGCTATTTCAAAATTTAAATTTTTCAAATAATATTTTTATTAGTGAACTTCATTTAATAAAAGGATGGAATGAGTACTAAATCCAAACAAATATAATAATAGTGTATGCTAGCCATGGAAATATAAATAATTATTAATATATATATATATATATATGAATTTTAAAATCATATTTCCAATGATTATGATATGTTTTCATGGATATTGCTTTCTTATTGATGATTATTCTCTCTTATGGCTTCTACATTTTAAATGATGAAACTATATTCTATGTTTCATTATTTTGATATTTGAATTGATGTGTATGATATTCTAATTTTTAGTATTATTTTTTCATTCCATTATTATTTTCTTTTTCTTAGATTTTCAAAAATATTAATATCTATTAAAATTATCATTACTAAGAATATCATATCACCCATTATTATAATTCACTTCCACATGTTATAGATAATGGTTTTAAGTATATTTTATCTATTAATGGTCCAATTAGTAGAGAAATAAATTAGAGATGATGCTGATATTATAAATACATAATGTTTATAGACATATACCTATAATGAAACAAATCCTATATTGTTCTCACATGTGTAATACTATTCAATGTTCTAAATATTCATCTAAAATTATGTAATATTCATGTATAATGTGATATAATATAAAACATAGTGGAATACTCTAAATTATTTTATATAAATTATTTTAATACTATCATGGTACTATAATATAAAATTATAGCTTTTGTGATTTAATTTACTATATATATATTAAATAAAGTGATGAAAATCAAAATATTATTCCATAAACTAATTTTTTATTCTGTGTGTATGACTAATAATTTATGTAGTGGTTATGTATATCATTGTCAAGGTAGCGGAAGATAACCAGTGAAACAGGAATTTTGATGTATATAACAATACTGAAATATAGTTTTTTATTTTTTGAACTGTTTAAGATGTTTTTCCATTGTTATTTGTCAAATTGAATTATTGTTATAAGATATTATTCGAAAATGGTCTTTAGAGAAATTCATAAATGTAACACTTTTTATCATGTTATAAAACTATGAGAATTTAAAATAAAAACTTCATTTTTTAAATTTTACTAAAATAGAAAAACAGTTTTATATTAGAATACAACTATACAAGAATTTTTGATACTGTTCTTCTTAATAAAATTAGTCTCTTTAGTGTCTTTTATTACAAGCATTATCTAGTTTAAATGAAACAAGATACTCAATTAAAATATTATTTAAACATTATAAGTATAACCAGTAGTGAAATTAATATTTATTAAATAAAAAATAAAAAATATTTAAAATATACATTTTAGACATTCTAATTTTTTATCGATTTATTAGAAATAAATATAAGAATAATTTAGAAGGAAGAACTGCTCTCTAGTAAATTAAATTTTTTTATAAAAGGTGGAATAATCACCAATTATACAATTAATTTATAATTAATAACAACCACATTTAGAATCATTATATGATATAATTTCATAAATATTGTATATCATCATGGTTATTTTATCTTCTTATTACTTTTTTAGATTTTTCAAAAATGATTCAACATTCAACGAATTGTAAAAAATATTAATTTTAAAATAAAATTTAATTTTCATTTAAATTATTTTTAATTTTCATTTGAGTAAAAAAATTGAGATATAAAACTATTAATCAAATTTAGTTATTAGAATCATTTAACTAATTCATTTTGATATGAAGTCTTTGTAATCATTTAAACATTTTACCTTTGAAAAAAATGGTTTTCCCTCATGCCCATGAGTTTAATATTCGGATAAATTAACCCAATTATGTGAAATTTAATTATAAAATTAATTAGATAGTTTTATTATTTATAAAATATATTACATAAAATGTTTGAATTAATTTTTTACAATAATTAATAATAAAAATATTAAAACACATTTACCAGATTTAATGTAATAATGGGCTTACCAAGTGGTTAAACTAAAGATATTTAGGTAAAAATGAGCAATAAATAAGTCTAAAACTTATTTAATTGACATATTTATACCTTATAATGTATATTTATTGTTAATAATCCTTTTTTCCATTTTTTAATTTAATAAACACTGGTACAACATTTTCATTTCAAATATTAGATGTGTTCCACTTGCCTCTATTATAAAAGGAAAACCCCCATCATATCATCATAACATCTAAATACCCTCTTATTTTATCTTAGACCTTCCCAAATAACTTCCCAAATTATATTAGTTAATAATATATTCCTTATATAGTTCTATATGTACGCTTGGGTGGTTTTTTCATAAATAATTTGATCCAATGGTATGTATTAGTCCCACGTTCCTTTGATGTCAGGTAAACATGAACTCAAAATATCATATATGGTTATTATGGTCCATTCTAACATGACACTAGATTGAAGAAGATATATGGTGCTAAAATTAATCTCTCTACTAAATTTATTTTTCGAATATAAAAAAAAATTGGATGTAAGGAAATGACAATGACGATATATAATTGATAATGGTGCTCAATTGAGTCTCACAAAATCAATGATATAAATATTTCAATGATTTTCAGGGGTTTAGTCATAATTTATTGCAAAAAAATGTACTAATCTTATATAGAGAACATCAATGACATGTAAAGAATAATTTATATTCATTTTATTATGTTTTATAATTAAAATTCAATTTTTATAATATTTCACATAATCATAAGTAATAACAGATCTTTCATGTAACCATTTAAGAGTTTCCCTAATCCATAACCTATTTTCAACTATACAATCAAGAAACATAGTAGGAAATTTTTCACATGATTTGAAATAACTAGAATATCATTTTTTTGAAATTTATACATATGGGTATGACTATGGTCTATAGAGATGTTTAACCAAGGATAATCATCTAGTACCTCAATCATTATCTCGTGTACTGATAGTAAACATAATCCTATCATATTTTAAATGAAAAATATTTATAAATAATCCCTTCTAATTTAAAATATTCTATGGCATTATATTTCTTCTAAATATTCTTCTCAATATTCTATGAAAAAAATAATTACTCTTATAATGATGGATGGGATATTACAATGAAAAATAATCATTTTTACCATTCCCAAATAACATCTATATCATAATTTACAAAATACATTAATATATAATATTTATCTATCATAATCAATTATATGAACTCATGACCCTTTCTACTAAAATCAATGTCCCCAGTCTCTTCAATCCCAAGGTGGTATTGTGTTTCACAATGACTGTCATCATATTATTCATTGAATCTTCTTTGGATTATGTAATTATCTTTCTATGAAAAATTATACATCAATATTTAGGTATCATTGTATATTTTATATCATTCATAATAGATATTTTTTCTCCATATCATAAAACATATATCAAAATATAATATACAATATCATGATAAAATAGTTTTATTCATGTTCTTTTAATTTTCTTAATGCATATGAAAATAATCAATCATTCAGTAAGAGGAAAATCAATTGATTTATCATTGATACATTAGTATATATAAAAATGATTTTTTTTTATTTTTATTCATGTAAACAAGGTTGAATTAACCAACCTTTTTCTATGATAATTATTTTTTCCTCACATTATTTAAACCATTAATATTTAATCCCTAAATGTCTAAATTATATTAATGGATTATCTAATAAAGAAATGTTTTAAAAAAATCAATGATATTAACGAGATAAGTTAATAAAACTACATATCTTAATTTAATTCATCGGTGTGGGTCATTCACTAAAAATTTTTTATTTGTTGTGTCAATTGATACTAAATAACTTGAAATTTTAGGTTTATGAAATGATAAATTTGTACTCAATAGTTCTCAATTCCTAAAATTCGGACATATTTAATTATCCCTTATGGTGTCATTGTTGTTTTATAAATAACGATCAAGATCATCATTTGAATTTGATTGTATTTTGATTTTTAGGATAAACAGTAAATCATATTTATTTAAATAATACATGAATATTCATTTCATCAGATCCAAAAAAGTAGATTTTTGGTTCATTGAACCAAAATAATTTTAATTAAACTGATAATTTCTATACCTTTTATGAAAATCAATCTTTGGGAAATCATCACTATTAACACTCAATTTTTGATTACTAAAATAGTGATTAATTTACAAAATGTATTGTTACCTTTGTTATGGAGAAAATTAGTCATCAATTTTGTGGTAATAGATTCATGTTATTACAAATGATGTCATCTATTCCCTTATAGTCAACAATTTATCCCATGGCACCATATTTCTTCATCAAGAAAAGATATTTATCAAAAAAGTTATACTATAGGAAATGTAAACCCCAAATTAATTTATTCTTCTAGTTATATCTTAAGATCATTTATCTCCACTAGAGCCATCAGATATGGTGGATTACATATATTTCATCAATATAGGGTAAAATTAGTATAGAATTCAACATCGTATATGGAAGTGTATCAAAATAAATACATTGGGAATAAATAAATATTTTCTATCAAAATACATAAATCCATATCATTCATTAATCATGACTAATTATTTTATTAAGATGTCTTGAAAGGGGAGGTTCAAGATAAGTACCGGGGAAATTAGTCCCTCCTCAAAACAAAATTGATTATATACCATTATCAATGGTTTTAATATTTTTGAAAAATAATTTATTTCATTATAATTTTTAATAATATCCGTAATTATAATTATGTAACATTCTACAATATGTATGATAATTAAATCAAATATTTGTCTATATTTATACAAATAAATTGTATTGATTTAAATAACTAAATTTCAATAGTATTTCCCATACATGTTCTAATTGATAACTCTCTTAATATATTACTTGTGAAATATCTAATGTTTTTATTATATTTTTAAGATATAAATGATTTTGATGATCTTTATTCAAAGAAAAGAACCGTGAATTATGAGGTTTTATGATAATTTTTAACCACATCATTAGGAATATTCAATATTGCAGTATCAATCATTAACCCATGGATGAATTGATAAATATTTCTCTCTTGTATGAATACATAATAATTAAAATTCCACACTAACATTGTAATGTTATTTTCATTCATAGCTAATCATTATTCATCCTTTTATTGTATATTTTAGTATATCCTTTCCTGGTATTATCTTTTCTCATGAGGGATATTATTTTCAAATAAAATATCTTTAAAAGACATCCAATCCATGTTATTTATTTACTGTTTCTTGTTTTTATTTATAATTAATAAACACCACTTGTCACAATATCCTCTAAAAAAATTAAAACGTTAAACATCCCCCTTATTATAAAATTCATTGGAATGGAATAATTTATCTTTGGTATTATTATATTATTCAACAATTAATTTCTTTTTTAAACCACAAAAGGATTCATGTTTCTTCCTCACAAAGGGGACTAAAATTGTTTAACCATGCTATATTATAATAGGTTGTTCTATGTTAGTGATGTTATTTTTAATGACCAGATATAACTGAATTTTTACAATGAAATTATATTATGATATTATACTAGTCTCGTTGAATTTCTATAAAGTGAAATTCTTATATTGACTTCCAGTGTTGATGTGTTCGTTTATTAAATTATTGAACATTTACAAAAAATATTATATACTATTTTAGTTTACAAACAAATATATTATTTTAATTTATTGCAAAATTACTAGAATATGATAATGGTTTCTCACATGTTTATTGATTCCAAATATATTCCTCTAAATTTTGTTCAAATATTTCTATCAGACATTCATATAATTAAAACTATAATGACCACAACACTAGAACCACTAAGGTAGTTGTTATTTTGTTACTCTTTTTAATACTTCACAGTATGAAATAACTAAAATTTTATTTGACTTATGAAACTAGAAGAATAATTGTTTTTTCATCACATTGAAAACATGATAATATTATCTGACAACATTAAAAAATTATTATTCTCCATGAGGCTCGTTCATCATTTTTTTTAGTCCTCCTAGTTACCTTGATATATGAGATACAAATTAATTATATTTCTCATATGATCAAATGTTTTTATGGATATAGTGGATGAAATAAAAAGTAAAGCATTATTAAATGAATATATTAACTATGTTACTCAATATTAAATGATATCGGGGTTATAAATAAATCCATGTCTAATATAATGTTCAATATATTTATGGATAATAATAATTGAACATGTACTGAAGTTATTGAATAATAATGGAAATCAAAAACATATCGTTAATTCTATGTACTATGATATCTTTTATGGATAGTACGAATGTCCCCATTCACTTATCATAGTCCTATCACTACTTCTAAAAGTTCACCGATGAGGTATATATTATTGTTATCCTTTAATTACATAGAAATCCAAAAAAATCAATCCAAATTTTATTAATTTCTTGGAATAATTTTTTTTAATAAACAAAAATATTATTAGAATAATTTCTAAATATGGAATCTCACATAATAGATTCCCATATTAAAGAAATAATAAAAAAGATATAAAAATATTCTTTAATCAATAACTATAAGTGATATCAAGGTTAATTTAATAAAGGAATAATTAGGGGTTTCACAATTTATATATATAATAAAAAAATTGAATGATATGAGGTTTTTGTCATTGTCTGATCACATGGAATAAAATTTAATGGTTCCAATTAGATGGATTGATTTCTTTTCAATGGTAGTAGAAAAAATCAATGATATATAAATAATTTAAAATGTTTCTGTAAATTACACATAAATTATCAATAAGAAATCCACATAGAGTGTCAACCCATGAATTATTAGAGGATTGTTGTTGTCTACATAGTGATGATAATATAATAAACCAATGCATCCATTTTGAATATATTAAACCTAAATATATATTTTGGAGAGGAAAATGACTTATAGTTTCCATACATGGATTTTATATCCTGGAAACCCAAAACCAATTTCCCTTACAAGAATTTTAATATGGTGATTTGGCATTATTATTTTTTGGATATTATAAAAAAATGAAAAATTAAATAATGAGGGGGAATATGTAATGTCAGATTTACAAGATATAATATGGTGTATAGTAAAATTGAATAATTATAATGAGAGTATATGAAAATGTGGTTCAAAAGGGAAATGTTCCCATAATAATGAACTTGATAATCAAATAGTGGAAATTTAAACCCTAACCATTGGAGTATACATATTAAAGTTATAGAGGGACTCCTTCGAAACATTTAACTACCTTAAAGAGGCACTCTAGGGGATATTCCTAGTGAATTCATTCTGATGGGATTTTTTATCAAAAATTATGATGGAATGGGGGGATTTTATATTTTAATTCTACAATGCATTCATCTCTCGTGAGATAGATATTTTTCTATTTAATGAAATGTAATCATTATAGTATTAAATTAAGTAAAATATTGTCAGTGCATAGAATTAAATAATATTTTATGGATTAGTAATGATTGAATGGTTGTGTGAAAATGTTAAAATACTTCCCAGAACCCAACATTACTCAATCCATCCCATTAATTGCACATACACATGATATGTAAATTTTCCATTTTCTATTTCAAAATGTAATGTATAAATTTCTATATAGTTATAAAAAGAATTGCATTAATTTTAATATATATTATGTAAATTTTGATAGATTAAAAAGTTTTATATATGATATATTCATTTTCACATAATAACGATGTCAAAAAAATCATTGTACTCATAACATAGAGATTTTTACTTTTTCAACAACAAAAACTCTTGGTTAAAGGATTCCCAAAAAATGAAATAGGATAATTTTTAGTTGATGAGTTCAAAAAATAAATTCATTTTATTAAAATAATTATCTAGATATTATTCTTTTATCATATAAATGAATTTAATTATATATTAAAACTTATTAAATTTTATAGTTTATTTATAATTTATATTATTATATAAAATATATTGATATTTCACCAAATTTATAGACAATTAAAAATAATTTAATTTGATTCATTAATGAAATAAAATATCATAGAAATATAAATTTATAGTTAATATTATTATAATATAATGTATTTTAACTCTTCATATCTAATACAGTTTTGATTATATAATAAAATAATCCCAAAAGACAGCAAATTAGAATAACATAACCAACAAAAATTATGACCAACTATTATATCAAAAAATAGTCATAATTTTGATCAACCATTCTGAAAAATAGGCATAATAGATAATGACATATTTCTATATATATTTACCATGATTCTAATTTTATCATTCACTAAATCACATAAAAAGTTTCTCAAAAACTCATTAGAAATGTATATAATTTTACAAATGCATCTATTTATTTTTATGATAATAAATAAGGGTGATATTACTATTTAAATTAAAACCTACGAAGATCATTCTGAGGAATATACTATTCATCCATGTGAAAATAAGTTTTTTGATCCCAGTTTTACTAGTACATATTTATGGATAAAATGTAGTGAAATATAAAAGTTTTCTGTGTGTTTTTATATGTGGTTGTAGTTTGGGTTTTTTTCTTTTATTTTAACATTCCCAAATACATAGATATTGTTTTCTATTTTTTAGTTAGTATATATGATTAAACAATATTACAATGTTTTACAGAAGGATAAAAATATATAAATGAAACAATTTTATATGTTTTTAAAAGTACACTCATATAATTAGAATGTGTTTTTATGTATTATTAAATGAGATAAAAATAACTTAGAATGGGAAAAAATGGTTCTATATTATTAGTATATTATGATTATAAAAATATTTCCTTATAATAATGTTATTCAAATGGGTAAGGAATTATAATTATCTTTTAACGGTACCTTCTCATAACACCTAGATCTAGGTAACAGATCCATATTTATATGACCATTACCATTCATCTCTGCCTGATTTTGATGTTAGTATACAAATTAGGATTAATGTTCATAGAGTGAGTATAAAACTAGTAGGATTCCAACATTTATCTATAACATAATTTATGATTCTTAAGAGTGCTTGTTATGAGAATTAATAAATTCAATAGTGATGCCACAAAATCATGCATTGTGTGGTTATCTACATACCTTGATACTATAAATTATTTACCATACCTTTATAGGATCATATTCAAAATAATATCATAATAGGATTATTGAACTATAGTTTACCAAACAATCAGTAAATATGTCCCATAGCGACCAAATGACCAAAAATATTCAGTTTAGTTTATAAGGTAGTAATACACCAACACTTGCATGGTCAGAATGAGAGAAATTATATTTCTACACTATTTTATCATATAGAAGTTTTTTTTTATATCTTTCTATTATGTCACTTGTAATTTAACTACATACCATCATTCCTTATTGTTCCCTCATGTTTTTGAACTCATTTTCAATCCTTCTTGTAATTCATCCCGTAAGGGAAACATGACCCATCATCTAACTCATTCATGTCATTAAGACATATGAAAACATTATATTTGATTTCCCTCATGAATAATTGATCCATGATGAGTCCACCTATCACATTTTTAAGATTTAATTTTAAAAAAATATATATATTACAGCACACATCAAATGAAAACATTTTCATCAGATATAGATGGAATAATACCCAACATATATTGATAAATCATACCCTACCATACACAAATGTGATCAAAATGATGTGTTGGTTCATGGTGTATACACTAACACGCCTATTTTCAAACTCCAAAATGGTCACATGAGTTACATAAGGACAAACATGTGATCAAAAACAATCATGGTATAAAAATTTAAACAAAAACTAAATTATGATAACAAATAAATAAATGAACTCTATATAATATTCATCTTCTTATCGAAATTAAGTCGATGTAATAATCATGTTTTATGAATAGAGTCATCATCAAAACCACATTTAAATTTAATCATTAAAAAAATTACAAGTCAATAGATCATTGGTCTAAAAATAATACAATATGATTTTTTATATAATTACAATTATTATTTAGATTCCAAGGGTCATAATAATTACATATATAATTTCAAACATAATAAATGAAAGTATTCAAATCAACATTGATGAAGTATAAAATCATTGGAAATTTTAAATGAAAAAGAAGATGTCCATGTGTATCGTGACAATATTTCAAAAATTTCCTCATAAATATTAAAGTTATGAGACACAAGAGAGGTCATACAAGGTGTGTCAAGAAAAAAATTCAAAAAAATGTATCTTAATCAATGTTTTTTGTCTAATTAAATTGCCTAATAATTCTAAAACCCATTTTTTAATTCATCTGTTTTAAAAGAACAATCATCAGGAGGAGTATAATTTGGATAATAGTGGCGACATTTGAATTCAATCATTGTTTGTCAGAGATAATATATTTTTCATGAAGTTACCTTTGAATTGGATTTAATCCGTAATGATCGATAATTTATTTATCCATTTCACAATACACCAAACTGTTACCATGACGTTAACTATATTCTACACCAGGGTCATGTTATTCTTAAAAAATCTATGAGTCATGAAGACCCAAAAGGATTTTTATCATGTATTAGACTATTTTCCCTCACCATGGAATCCACCATGGGCATGGTGAGTTTTTCTATTCAATGTATTGCAGTAGCTATACTTGTACATTGTTCCAATGGACACACCATGGGCCATGCATTTACCTACGAACCATTTAACATAGAAGTTCATCATAGAAAAATCATCTTACACCAGGATTTATTTTATCTAATATGGACATAGTATTCTAAATGGATCACAATAAGATATTAAATTATAACTTTTCAATAACATTACATGGATCATTGAAAAAATATAATAGGGGATCATTGGATCAATTTTAATCATTTTAGAAATTAATGTTACGATCAATTAAAATCTCCTAATATAGGGATAATCTTCCTTAGGATGAATTCATAGTAGTCTAAAATAAATGACCAATTACTCATTGATTTATGGTATATATAAAATTCTAAATTTTCCTCATGGATATTCTAATTAATCTGTATAACCCAAAAATGTTTCATTTTATTCCCCTACAAGAGCAGCATACTACACAATATAACAAGTACATATTTTTCAAAAAAAATGATCATATATTTAAATAGAACTTCCACATTATTGAACACATATGTTGTATAACGAATGTACCATAGAATAAAATAAATGTGTATCACATCTTGTAATCCTAATTATATTAGGGGAAGGACCATTAAGTAATATATTGGTATTATAAATTTAGTGATTTCAAACAGTCCAACAACATTACTTTCATCATATTTTATATCAAAAAACATTATGAATAATTGATGCAACTCTCATAAGAAAAAAATTATCATTTACAAAAAGCACTAGTGGTCAACTACTCTTGTCCCGATATGATTTATATATACCCTGAGTGATAACCTATCGCATCCTAATCATATTCACTCAAATAGATAATTCGCATACTATACCCATCCCACCTACTATTTTCTCATCCACATTTTGGAAAGACAAATATACAAAGAATAAAAAATTTTATTGATATTAAAAAATCCATCTAAATACAATCCTTGAAACTTTTTCTATATGTCAACTCAACCCAGGAATGATATTCATTCCATTTTCCACATATAATAACAATAATTAATTCTTTATTAGAGACCATATTTTCAACATTATCTTCCATATTTCAATGTGTTGATATTTATTTAATGAATGGCTAGTGTTCATTAGATTATTTTAAAATAATACATATATGATTGTAAAAAATATTGAAAAAACTAGAGAAACTATGTCATTTCATCGGTCAATATGCCATATTTGTGATGGAACAACACCGTATTAATGATTAATATTACTAGTGGTGTTGGTAAAAAAAATGTACACTCTATAGAGGAATGGGGATAAACCATATTTAAGAAAAACAAAGATGTTTCGTCATTTCCTTCACCATAGAGATGTGTTTTTGAATTTCATTTCAAGTTCTGTTATATTATGTTATTGGGCCTTCTCTATTTCATCCAGCTAGTGATATTGTGAAAGAAATGTTAGTTATGTAGTGATAAACCTATTAAATATATTATTTCTTTTATGATATTGGGAATATGTTTTGAATCCATCATAGAGAAAAAAATAGAGTTTTTCAATGAGAATATCGGCCTTTATTAAAACCATTTACATTCCTCATATCATAAATGTTCCATGAATTATGAAGGGTTGTATTCAATCCATTATTTAGTAAATAACCATAAACAATAATCTTTCTCAATAGATTAAATTATTATTTAACTTTCCTCAACATTATTTAAGGTTATTTATCTATATTTTATATATGATCATTTCAACACCAGAAAAAATTTTCCCCTTGACATGGTGTTCCATCCTGTATCATGGTGGTATTCTCATGGGACCCTCCTAGTAACAATAGAATTATTGTGTTGTGAGGCCTACCAATATTCTAATTTGTCTTTATTATCACATATTGAAAATAATGTTAGAAATATGTTTACTATGTTTTGTTATAGGATTGTTATCTGTATGAAAATGTACAGATTACTCAGTTAAAGTAGTGAGGGTGATAACACAATTAAAAATGATTTATCTCGACCATAATAAAATTACATAAGAATTTAATGTCATCAGGGAACGTTTTTTATTAGATAATTGAAGCATTTATGTTGTGTTTGTACCCCCAAGAATCCTATTCCTCACACAAAATCACATGTGGGGTTTTTTTTGGGAATCCATATCAATTTATTTTTATTTATTTTATTTGTATTCTAATTAGTATGATGTTCGTTGGTTTGTTGTGATATTTGACATGTGATTTACTTCATGTATCATATATTTTTTCTTCTATTATCTATTGTTCAGTATGTTGATTTGGAAAGCGTTTCATATAGAGTGACATGAAATATTCTTCTCTCTATCTACTAGAGGGGGATGTTCTAGAATATTGGTTGTAACATATATAGACTATTCTTATTGGATGGATCAATCAAATAAATTGGTATATCCTTTTATATGATATTTATTATTTTTTTGGACATTATGTGATAGTTGATACATTATTTGTTCTATTTAGTAAAGTGGTATGTGTTATATATTTGGTCAAAATATACATGGGTGATCCTAGTAGGTGGAATGTATTACATGATTGGGGATATCCCTAGGGGATTTTTAACTATAAATGTTACAAATGTACCATCAATATGGTTAGTAAGGTGGTATATTTATATTATCACATAGCCAAAAGATGCATAGAGAGTCCCAAAAAGCACAACATATGTTTTTTATATATTAATTATATCTTTTTTTATAAATTAAACATGTTTACTGCCATGGAATGAACTCGTATATCATACTCACTAATGTTATAGAAAATCAGTGGTGTCAAATAGTGTGTTTAATGCACACAAGACTCAATAATTATAGTGTTATAATTTATTTCATGACTCGGTTTTTAGTCATGGGAAGGGACCACATACTTGATTGTTGAATAGGTTGAGCAAGAGAATTTTTTATTCTTTATTTTAACATTGATCATGTTCTTTGATTGTTCTTTTATTTAAAAATTCTAATTGAACTATGGATCCTTTTTTGTTTCTTTTATTAGATCATGTATTTCATTATTATGTTTCAACATGTTCACTAATCATATATTATTATGATTCATTAATATTTATTCATTGAAAAGAAACTTAAGGAATTGTCTTGCAACTGATGGAATTTTACCCTCACTACTATTTGTTAACATTGTATGGGGAGGTCCATATAAGGCCACGATGCATCTTTTCTAAAACAATATGATTCATGCTGGGGTGATAAAAAATGTTATTATGGACCCATTAACCACAATTATATACGTTCACTTTGATATGGATTATAATAAGATATATAGGATTAATGAATATTGGGACTCATCAAGGGGACTAATTTTAGTGTTTGGTATCCCTTGTATGGTGGATATACTAGTTTCCAAAATATCTAGAATTCAAACTAATCAATGAAACCCTTGATTTAATTTACCTTGCTTGATGTACATGATGTCGATATGTTATATATTTATTTTTTCCATATATCATAGAATGAAACATAGGTTAAAAATATGTGTATATATACTAATTATATTATTTTATATTGGTTCATTAATTAAATGAATTGTTTTATTCTATACACCCAGGATAGATTCTTAGGTGAGTGATGAATATATGTTTTTATTCTATTGAGATACATAATTATTTTTTGGTAATTTGTTAATATAAGCATAATTTTATTTTGGCGCTTATATAGTCTCTTTGAATAATGTATTGGGATTGAGACCAAGGTATGTTCTGGGGGTTAAACATGGGTTATGGGTGGACTCATTGAAGAACCTTTTTAGATACCATAATATATATATAACCAATTTTGATCTAAATAATATTTATTATAGATGTGCCACTTCATTGATTGGTGATCGAAAAACAAGTTATGGTAGCCTAGGATACTGATGTTCCACCACTAGTGGAATAAAAGGATATCCCCAATAAATATGCAGTACAAGAATTGTTTATTCCATCTATATAACCCATTCAATATACTCTATTTTGAATTCCTACTACTCATGGAATAATGTCTCTAGGACTATGGTTAGCTGTGATCATGGCCCTTCAATATCATTCATACTCTATCATTCCAGTGAAATGGATTCCATCAAGAAGTGAAGGACTGGATACAAATCATTGAAAGTATCATAGAAATAGTATATAAATAGAGGGTAAACATTTTATTCTAGTAACTATTAATCATAATGGTGCAGGTTTATAGTGGTTGGTGTTTTTATTGTATTTTGGTATATAGGAATTAATCAATTAGAAAACAATCAATGATCAATATATCATTGAGTTCTTTCCTAATAAATAGAAACTATATTGTTCTCAATAACATAGAGTTATTTGATAATTGATGATGGCCGAATCCTCATATGTATCATGATCTAATTATGTAACTCACTTTTCTTATCAACATTAGTGGATTGACACTCAGAAGAAAAGGATGTTCAATATCAACCTATTCCCATAGTTTAGGTGACATATCTATAAATTTGATTAAATTTATTATACACCAATTATTTGAAAATATGTGGTGATATATATTACCATCGATATAGACATTAATATTAGTATTAATCTACTATTTTTTTAAAATATGATTTGATTCTAGTATGAAAACCACATTATACTCTGATAATACAATGAGATTGTTGGAGGTTGTCTTAAATGGTTAAAGTCATCATATAGGGTAAGTATAGGTTCCTTGATTCCCTATGAGAGTTATTTTTCTCATACATGCCATAATTTGGGAAGTAAGGTACACTCGTAGTAAAATTTTATGCAATCATATAATATTCCACTGTTTTTTGAATGTGAGGTATCATAGAGTTGTGAATGTTGTTTCTTATAGAACATTTCTATCAATAATAGATGATAGAGATGGATACTTCATTGTACATTGTATGATCATGTTTTCTTTTTCCCTACTATGGTTGATTATAGAGTATAATATTCATTTACGTATTATTCTCTTCATTTTTTTAGGATTTTAGTTATCCTCCAAGGTTGTAGGAGAATTAATTTATGAGACACAGATCAAGGATCAGATTTTTTTAGGATGATAACTACAAAAAAATCTAAAATTTTCCTCTTTAATATAAATAATGTTTCACTTCTTCTCAAAAAATATCATGACTTAATGCTTTTTTAGATAATTTATAGTGGACTTCAAAGGATTTGAGGTACTTAAATTATATTCCAGTTATTTTATCTCCAATACTATTGGAACAAATCTTCAGTATTATTGGAATCATGGAATTATAAGAATTAAAACATCATATAATAGACAACTATACTTTATTGGGGTTACAAACTTATCAGTAAAAAATAATATAATGTCATTTCACTGTATTGAATAAAATTTTTGGAGTTATTTCTTTTCCTTAACCATTTATGATAATTATGGGAGGCCACATCATGCTGTGTTAGACCACTACAAATTATCAACTCTATTTTAGACAGTTGGTGGATATACATTTAGTTTGGGTATTTTTTTTGTTTTTTTCCTCATAATTATATTATTTCGTTTTTGATTCATGGAATCCATATTTGATAACCAGTGAGTAATTAAAAATTATTCATGAACAAAACAAATACCCCATTAAATGTCAATTTTTTCATCATTGAATATTTTTAAATGAACACTGACAGGACTAAACAACTCCATATTATAGAACCTTTCACAAAGGGATATTATTAAATTCACTAGCTTTGTTATACTCTATAGTAAGCCTCTTACAACCATGGGTTATTACTCTCTATTTCATATTATGTTGATCAAAATTTTAATATATTCACCCCTACCCCATGGTTTTCTATATTGGGTTGTAGTGGTTTTCACCCAAGCATCTCACTGCCACAATACCATTCATTCATTGTTGATCCTTCTAATATTCTGGAGGACCTTCCTCATTATTTATTAAAATAATGTTTTAGGATAATCGTGACGAAAGAGTATTTTGGTATTGGTTGATATATGAACATTAACTGATTTTAATGTGGACATAGTGTAAGTGAAGATTTAGTTGATGAGACTAGATGACATCAATGACACATTGAGTTAAGAATTACTAACCATTTTAGAATGATTTATATGGTATATTTGAATGATTCACTGAGTGTGGGTAACTGTATAAAAATTAAATACAACATGTGATCATATGAGGTTTTTTTAAAGACATAAACTATTATTTTGTGTCATGAATATGCATTTTTATTGTTATGAGTCATGATGTCTTGAAATGATGTATGATCTATTATTTTTATCTAGTATCAAATTTCTTGACCTTCTATTTTCTATTATCGAGTGTGACAGTTTGGCCTATTTGGTCAGAATTTGGGATGTGGCAGATTCATGGGGATATCCACTATATAGATATATTATGACACCTATTTATGTTAGGATATATAAACTGTTAAATATGTTTTATTTCTTTGGTAGGTTTCATTACAAAAAACCATGAGTTTCAATGAACCATGTTGCATTATTTATTTTTTATAAATATATAAATATAGATGTTATAAACCATCCACTAAGATAATGAGTAAGAATGGTATAAAATAATTATAGAAATTATAAAACAAAACTATTAGCATAACTGTATTGATATATTAATTGTAAATAATCTAGTAGTTTTTAGAAAATACATTTTTCTCAAAAATAGGATTTCATATAATTCTATTACTAAAGATATTTATGATCAGATATGGTAATAAATTTATTTTTAAATTTTATCAAATGTTAAATAAATATAACAATTTTTTTTGAAATAAGGATATAAAATTTAACAATGGGATCTTGCAAGGGATTGGGTGGAAAATAATGATGTTTCGTTGAATAGTGAAAAATACCTATTTTAGTAAAAATATCATATCATATAAAAATAATAATTAAAAATACCATAATAAATATAATTTTATTTCAGAAGATATATGATCTATAGGTTTTTGTTTAATCTAATTAATTGAATTTAAATCTTACTTATTCTATATTTAATAAATTAATACTTTTATGAAAAAAAAATTTCTAAAAGCTATTTCAATGTGCATAATGATTCTCAATATTAATTAATAGTGATAAAAAATATAGTGGATTGATTTAAATAATATATATATATATATATACGAATTTAAATTCATGTAATGAATATTATGAGCCATATATTTAATGTAATATCATATTTTCCTTGAAAAAAAATCATTTATCAAGAAAACATTATTCATATCCCGTTAATCATTTATTTTAAATTTATTTTTCAATTAAATGAATTTAACTTTTAAAAATTTAACCCATATTTGTATTCATAATATATAATTTGTGAGAATAAGTTCAGAATAATTTATGCTCATAATGAATTTTAAAAACTTCAAAACATCTAGATTTTATTCAAATAAAAATAAAAATTGTAAATCCATGTAACCATTGCTGTAAAGGGGTCAATTTAACTTAACATAGATTTTTTTAATTTATTAGAGACATGTATATACCATAACTATACTCCAATCATTTATTATTATATTTAGTAAGAACATGTCAGGATATTGACGTCCGATTATTGATTAGTTTTTTGTATTCACCATAATTCCACTTAAATTCCCTTGTAAAAGACCAAACCAATAAAAATATTTCATAGTTCCAAGGTCATTTGGCAAGATAAAAACCTTACCAAATCCCTAAAAATTATCCATATAAAAATTATATAGATTTAATTATTCTTAAAATTTCTTCCTTAGTCTCCTTAATTATAGATCCAAAAGTGTTTAATCAATGAGTAGATAATTGTGTTCACTAAGATCATTTGTTAAATTCTTATTATTGCAAATAATTTTTTTACTAATAATTATAGTCTAATTAATTTTTTTCTATAATATACATTAATTTGTTATTAGGTTTATTTTATTATATTTATACTTCCCCAATTCCATGAAATTGGAGAAAAGACCATTATTATTCTTTTAATCGAACTACAGCTATACGAACAAATGTATTTTTCCTTCCATCATCACCTCTCATCGATGTAAATCAAGATTAATGTAAATATAAAATATATTATTAATGAAATAATAATTGGTTTTCAATATTAACATATAATATAACTTATTACCTCACCATCGATTTAATAATGATTACATCTTTCACATATATGCCAAACTACCTCCTCAAAAAATGATGTGATTCATTTATTATTACAATATAAAAATGATTAATGGATTGAGCATTTTTTATATATAATATGATATATATGAATTTATTATAATCAATTAGTGAAAAAATAAGATATAATAATTTTCCATCATGATTATTGAATAATTGAAACATTACTTACATGTACGTATGATCGATCATATTCATGATTGTAACATACATCATTTTACTTAATATATTCCACTATTGATTTAAAAATTATAAAATATGAGTTAAAAATATATTTAATTAATTATAATTAATTTATTTTTTATTAAATAATCACAAATTTGATGATGCTCGAAACACTGATGGCATTCAAAAATTTTAAACTGAGTTTCCTCAAAATATAACATATAAATATAACTGTATAACTAATTAAATATGTAATGAAGATAAATTAAATTGATTATATATAGGTTATTAAATAATTAAATGGTTCTTATAGAATAAGATAATTTATTAGATATTTTTATATTGGATATAAATGACATACAAGAGAATTTCTACACATATGGTAATTGTTCCTTCTCAAAATATCTTTATTTAAGAGTCATGTTCATTAATTACCCTAATATTCATTATGTGGTTAATGTACTAACCCTTTTAATATTCTATCATTAATCCTAAATTCATCATGATATTTTTAGTGAATGTTTAAATACTTTATTCGTGGGAGTTATAATTCAAAATATTCCAATGTAGTTATGGCTTAAGATCCAATCTAAATATAATAGGGTTCATCTGTTTTTGAATTCCCATTTTGGGAAATAATTTAATAATTTTATATTAAAACCATCTAATTTTCTTCATATATTTTTATTCTTAAAATTTTAATTTAATATTATCATTTTTCTCCCTTTGAACATAAAACTATCAACATAATTGTTTTAATAAAAACCTGATTAATTTCACTATTCAGTTCAAAATTAATATTTTTCAAAATCCATATTTTTAGGAATGATTTAATATAATTTATATTGAACATTTTTTAATTAATTTTATTATAAACAATTGTTACTATATATTATTTGTATCTTTTTTGAATGACGTTCATTTTAACATTTCCAAAAAAGTGTGATTGTAAAGATTTTATACTTATATAACATAAATGTAATTACACTCCATCATTAAAAAAATATCATTACTTATTACATCATATCCTTCCATGGCTATTTATCTTTATTGAATTTTTTTTCTAATATATTATTGTAATTACTATATTCTAAAGAAGAAATTTCAATTTAAAAACTCTATTTTCTACATCAAATATTCAATATATTATTTTGAAGAAATTTTTTTAATGAAGACAACTATTTCTATAATGAATTTCTTATTAATTATGTCTATAATTCTCTGTAAAAAATACCATGAATATTATTCCTTACATTGATGCAATATTATATTCCTTCTTTTCAGTACCAAAATTCATTCCTAATGAAATTTATTTTCATTAGGATAACTGAAAAATTATGAAACTCATTTTCATTCCATGGGTAGTTATTATGTTATGCTATATAATCTATCCCTTTATTTGAAAAACATATATGGTGATCATTTTAGGATGGGCTTTTATAGATATAAATTCAATTATTTTAGGATTTCAATAGTCTCATTTGGTGAAATTTATGGTATTAGGTAATATTACTAATATATTATTGGAAATTTTCAATTATTTTATATTTTCTATGGAGGTATAATTAATTAATCATTATGAATTTTTACATGTTTTAAAGTTATTTACTATGATTCAAGATTATTATAATATCATGGTCATTATGTTTTGATTTAATGTAATTACATTGGGGTTTGTTACTTTTTTATATTTTATAATAAATTCGCCTCACATGGTTTTCTTCATTTTCATTTTTTTACAAACTGGGATTTTACGTCACAAATTTTGAATAGGTATTCCCTAAGTTATTTTATTAGTATTAAAGAACAAAGGATTTAGGATCTCATTATAGAGAATAATGTAAAATGAATTATTTTAGTTTTTATTGATGTAATATAAATGTAGTTTTCATATTTCACTATAAAACAATAATTTTTTTTAAATTAATTGATCATTATGTTCAAAGTATAGAAACAATTTTTGTTAATGGAGGGGGTCCTGATAGTTGGTATCCAATAAATAGTTTTTTAACCATATGAAATTTTGAAGAGAACTTTATATGAGATCACTTGGGATAATTATCAGGCTAATTACAAATATAGGAAAATATCCTTGAATTTTGGTCAAGTATAGAGTATGTTTTTTAAGTTAAATTACAAGAATATATATGTAGTATATGTGGATGTGTCTCTAGAATATTTTTATATAGGGGTAAATATTGTCACTTGTGTATGAAAACATACATTGTTCCACATTGATTTTAAATGAACCATGGGATTTCGGATAAACATTTATAGAACTCTTTACAACCCATTATGAAGGATAAGAAAATTGATTGTATAAAAACACTAATTGGAATCATTAAAATTGATAACCTAAATCAAATAATAGAGAATTATATATAACTACATAGTTAAAATTTAAATGTAATTCCAAATAAAAATATAAGATATTATTTTTATATATTATTTCATTATCGTCTAGTTTCTATAAATATTTTTGGATAATATGGGTTAATTGGGAAAATAATTCTGATAAACAACATGATGGGAAATCTAACTATTTCCCAAATGAGATGTCTATCTTAATTAGATTATCAGTTAGAGAACATGTGATTATTCCATGTTATTTATCTATAATTATGACATAAAAATAGAACATTGTCAAATTTATAGTCACAAAAAATAATTTAATGATGTTGAGTTATGGAAGATCATTTTTTAATTATGATACTAAAAGTAACAAAAAATTTCTTTCATGTCAAAATTATTGGAAGAGGAAAAAATAAAAATTCCTTAATGGAATTGGAATATTCATTTTATTTGCTAAATAATGACACAAGGATGCTTATTTCTAATGATGATTGGGGAGGATGTTTAAAATGTCATGGGGAACTAATTTTCAACATTACAAACCATTAATAATTTTATTTCATATATGTGGTAAACATTGATGTTATTTGAGTTATTTCCACAATACAATTATTAATTATAGTTTTATAATGTTTTTATTATCATTATAATTTTATTATTGGAAGTTTTCAGGTGTTCATAGTCATGAATCTTGTTTTTGAATTATTTTCATCACTGGTGTCTAATTCAGAAAATCAAGAAACTATTAAAGGATGATTTGCAGTAGTTATTTTTTAATGAACATCAAGAATATTTAAAATGGTACTAATGAAAATGAAAATAAATTTAATGGTAAATTTATATTCTATGTGAAACTATTTTTGAATAAAATATTATATTTTATATGTTTATGATATTGAGTAAATTTTAGTAATGTATGATTATTTGATTTTGTGGGAAAATAATGTCCATAAAATACACTAGTGGTTAAAAAATGGTATGATGATTTATGTTATTTTTAAGGTTTTCATCAAATTTTTTTGTAAATTATAAGAAATAAATAAGTATAATTTTAGAGAATGAAAAAAACTGTGTGTTGATCTACAACACATATCATCCTGCAAGGCCTTATTGCATAAACCCTCAACATAATAGTGATAAATGGTGTAATGTTAGTCAATTGAAAATGTAATATATTGTACAGTGTGATATTTTTATACATAAATGATTTCATAGAAATATATAAATTCTATTTTTTAAAAAATATTTTAATATAAAATATTATTGAATTTTTTTTATCTTTATGTGACTAATAGTTCATAGGAAAATGTTTCATTTTGTAAATATATATATATATATTTCCAATAGTTATATCATTTCATTTGGCATGAATGAATAATTTTAAATAATATAATTTAATCATTTAAAATTTATATTCTTTGGTATAGGGTAATTTAATTATAGAATGATTTAAGATGAACATCATATTTTGTGAATAATATGAACTGATAGTACTTTTTTGAATAATATAACCATGTTATAAAACTTTATTGTAATATTATTTGTCTCCATGAATGATGAATATTAGGATTTAATATTGTGGAACCATTTGATTTATTATAAGTTAATTTTACTGCTTCATGAATAAAATCATTAATCTCAAATACTCAACATTTGGAGAAATAGATGATATTAGGGTAAAAATTGATTCCAAGAATAGATTATAATTTCTGTGAACTTATATTTCCTTCTATTTATAATCAAGACGGTAGATGGATCCCTCATATTTTGGCAAAGGACATTGAAAAATAAATTTCAATCATTTTAAATAAATCGATGGTCTCTTCAATAATTTAAAAAAATTATAAGGTAATCTTTTAAATGTAACGCATTTAAAAATAAAATTTACCACTTCCCAAAAATATTCACCATATGTGGAATACCTTTATTATTTCATATGAAAATATTATTTACCTTTCCCATCATTTATATGGAATTTTTTATCCATTTTACTATGTGATATTTATAGAAAATTCATTTTAGATGGAATCCCATTAATTATTGTGTAAACATTAAAATTAATAGGAATGAATTTATTTTCATGGTGTTGGGGGATTATTACAGCTAAATAATTTTGAATATATTTTTCTATATAGTTTTTTTTCATTTTATAGCTTTCATAACACACAACACTGAGTTTTAATGAACAACCTAGTATTATTAAAATATAATATTTATTTAAATACGACTATTATAATCGAATTAATAAAATTGATATTTTACATAGGAATAAATATATTATTAAATATATTTAAATTTCATACACAATATCAATATGTTGAAAAACTCATTTTAAATAATAATTTAATTTTTAATAAATTCATTTCATTCATAAAAAATAATTTTTTGTTAAAAAAAATCTATTATTTTAAAGGGAATATATTTTAAATAATATATATAGAAATTTTAAAATTTCATAGATAAATTTAACATCATTTTTGAAATTATAGTACCAAAATTTACATTTTTTGTTAATTTTTTGTAAAATAATGATTTTTTATTGGATAGTAAAAATAGGAAATTAATTTAAAGATGAAATTAAATTTATATTAATTTAAAAAATTATTATTCCCATTATTATTTTATGTTTATTTTACTTTACCAAAAAATTAATTAATATAATTTATTGAATTGAAATACATATAAATCATCATTAATATTTATTTTGGTATAAATTTATTTTTAATATGAATAATATTTTTTTCTGAGTACTTTTTAAATGATCATAATGTTTCTCAATATTATTGAATAAAGATAACACCTGATAAATAATGATTTAAATGAAATATATAAATTATATGTCTATATTTTTATATTTATATTAATAAAATAAATATTAATAGACATTTTCGAAATGTCATATAATCATTCCCGTGAAAAGAAAATTCTTCTTAAAACTAATATTCTTTGCACTAGCAGTTTGATTTTAAATTTATTTATTCCATATGTGTGAATTGAATATGATAAAATGCATCCAAAATTTTCAATCAAAATTATTTATTTTACATATTCAATTGAACTTAATTTACTTCATAATGATTAGTAAAAATATTATAAAATCTTATAACCAACATAAAAAAATTAAAATTTGTAAAATTGAGTAACCTTAGTAGTAAAGGGGTTACATTTTTTAAAAAATTATTATATTTAGTTTTTTATGTTTTAATGGAATTATCTCTCTTAAATTATTTAGATTTTTAATTAATAAGTAACATGATTGTAGGGTGACTTCCCAATATTAAATAGTTTGTGGTATTTAAAAAAGTCCACCCCACCTCGCTTATAATTTACAGCCCCCTCTCCTATCATTTTTTCACATATAAATACATTTTTTTGATGAATCCATATAAAAATTTCTCATAATCATCAATATAAAAATATCATAGATTTTTTATTTCCGAAATAATAACATTAGTTTCCTTTATAAGTGACCCAAAGGAGGTTCTTCTAATGTAATGTAATAGTCCTCACTGAGATCCCTCTTTTTTACTTGTACAGTTTGAACCACCTGGAAAGGATTAAAATTTCCATTATAATACAAATTTTTATAATATATAATTTTTATAATATTTTACATTATCCATTATGTTTTTATTTAATCAAATATTAAAAAAAAATAGTGTGTATGGTGGACTATCACCATGAAAAAAATGTTAACGATTTTCAAAAATAACCTCTTGAATCTTTTAATTAATATGGAATTAATGATTACATATTATATATATTTAATATTAATCATTATTTATATATATCATATAAAATTACATCCTAAATTACCATCTACTAAATAACTATGAAATCATTCGTGTGTACAACAGACTACTACCACATGAAGCGATGTGATTCTTATATATATTTCTGCTACACATAGATTGTATGTGTATTTTTATAAAAAAATATATTTTTGTATTTATTATTAAATTATAATTCCAAAAATATAAATTAACACATACATTTATTCTATAAATAACGTTGAAAATTGAAATTGTTACTCATGAGTATATATAACATCCCATCTCCTTGATGTTATTGTAATTAAATATTCTTAAGCATATATCATATTTTGTTATAAATGTATAGTTGATGTGTAAAAATTAAAATAATATTGAAGATTTTGTTTGGATATGATAAAACAATGATCCCTTGGACCAGTGTCAACATAAGTATGAAATATAAATTTTTTGAACAGAGCACCCCCAATACACCTGATGTTGAAATAACTAATTAATTAATTAAATCCTTCACTAATATAAATGCTATAAAATATTTAAGAATAAAGAATCAATAATGTGAAGTGTTATTAATATTAATTAATTCATAAAAATCATAATAAATGAGATAAAATAGAGACATTAAAATTTCAACATTGAATGGAATGGTTTTTATGAAAAACTCTTTATTAGATACAATGGTTCTTTTATGCACTTATTTTAATTTAAATGGTGTATATAGTTCCCATTTACATGTTATCTAATTAATCACTCACACTTCATGATATTATATAATTTACTTATTAACATCTTTAATGGTATTTATGAGTCTATTGTTACAAATGTGTTAAAGGTTTAGGTTTCAAACAAATTTTTATTGGGATTAAAAATCCATGATTTTTCATTTCAAGAAATTATTTTTAAATTTTCAAAATAAAACCTTTTAATTATACACAGCTCAATGTTATCATTATCTTTTATCTTATATTACAATTTTTATCTCCATAAAAGAATCACTGATACAATATTTTTAAGAATATATGACTTTATTTCCCTCTTCAAGAATTATTTCTCTTTCATTTGAGTACATGTTTTTTAAAAATGATTTCCAAAATATTTTTTAGTAAATTTTCAATATTACATTTACACGTTATTTGATTTTTAAAAATTCATTGAAATATATCTAGTTTTTTTATGGAATGAGGAACTTTTTCAACTTTTTACAAGAATATGAATGTAATGTTTTATACACTTATATGGAATGTAAGAAATTACCCATTGTAACGACCACACAACTGTTTGAAGAATAAATAATATGGTTCAATAGATTTATGATTTTGAAAATGGTTTCAATAATATTAATTAAACTATAATATTTGGATGATGTTATTTCAAATTGAAAATAATATTTTCCTAGAGATGTACTGAATGAAGTATTTGAAAAGAAATATAATCAAAAATGAAAAAAATTTATTTTTTTGATTGAATATAGATTATTTATATATTTTAATAACATATTTCCATATCATATCATCCCATTATTTTATAGTGTAATAAATTACATATGTTAATTTCAAAAATTACATCATGATGAAATTTAATTTTATTGTTAAATGAGTTTTGATTATGTGAACCATTTTTATTCCATGATTAATTATAATGTCATTACATATGAAAGATTTCATTTATGTGGCACAGATAATTCATTATAATGTTAGCAATGGTTCTCCTGAATAGATCTTCAATTCATTGGGTAAATCTTTAGTGTCATTATTAATCATTTTTTGGTTTATATAGTAAACATATTCCATGTTTGTAATTTTTATACCATGTGATATTGTCCAAGAATTTATAATAGACTCATGTTTATGTAATTTTTTTAATTTTCTACATTACCTATGATTTCATTATCTTTTGAAAACATTTTATTTATATTATTATCCAATTTTATAACTATTGATCCTTATCTTATATGATATAATGTTATACATTTTACTCACATATTATTCATCCTTTTAATTTTTATCCCCTTACTCAGATTTTCACTCATTAAATTTTTAACGTATTCCCTAGTCAATCCCACATATTTTATGATCTCAATATGATATTGGATTAATTTTTTTATATTAAGATATAAAATATTATTTTAATATCAAATTGTTGTATTTTGAAACCAGTATTCCAAATACACATGGACACATGTTATTTTGATTTTAATTAATGGATATTTATGTTAAAGATCATGTAATAATATACGAAAAATGAATTGGTTTCTATATATGTTTAAGATAATGGGTCATTATTTTTATTGTCAATTATAGAGGATGGGATGGGTCACATGCTTCAAGATATATATGAATGATGTTTGAGTAAGAATTTAGTTGACATGTGAGATTTAAGGCATGCTTTATGTTATCGAGTCTAATGGGATGTGCTAAAATTTGGGTCTACATATACATGAACTATCTCAGTCCTAATATTGGATGCATGAATATGTTGGGAATAACGATTCAGTAATTATTATAATTATTTTGAGCGAGCCATCTGATACGATTGTTATTTAATAGATTTATAAAAACCATTCACTCATTTTTTCATTTATTATATCTTTTATACCATCCAACAGTTTCCACATATATAATAAATATTTATTATATTGGATTTTTAGAGTTAGTTCTACGATATGATACTGAGTATATATACTCCCCACTGACATACAAAAACTATCACTACTATTTTAAGGCCTCATTCATATAGGGAGGTCTGAATTGGCTCATGTGGAACGCTAGATAAAACCTGGTTGTTTATGTTGGGATGTTTCACCACAGAAGTCTATAATTCATGGAAAATAAATATCATAATGGATCTTAATTTTTTTTCATGATCATCTATTAGTCTTTGGAAGGTATTTCATAAATAGTGTAAAATATTTTAACCATACCTTCCACAATCCATCAAATAATTTAAATTTTGATCTCCCTTACTAGTATTATATAATTCTAATGGAAAATCTATGTTTACTTATAATTCTATGTACTATACCCTTATTAACTCACCCATAATGTTATTCACTCATCAACGTAAGATGATTTCAATATTATTTAAAAATTAATAATCCCTAAACCATCCTCATGATTTCTTGGGGTCCAAGGTATCCCTGGTTTGAAGTCTATATCAATTTAATCCCACTTCCATAATATAAGATGATTTTCATAAATAAAACATCATAGATGACAATGCTAAATCTTAATCTTATGATTGGTAATGAATTGTGAAAAATGAAAAATGATATCCCTCTTCTTAGTAGTCGAGTCTAAATGGAATCATATACCAATGTACATATTCCTTGATAAAATATGTACTAATCAAAATGAGTAATAAATGTCTCTCATAAACTAGTCCCTTGTATAAGTTTTTTTTCTTACACTCTCACATTTTAAGATCACATATTTGTCATAAATGGACAATCCTATAATATAATTTTTCCTTCCATGTATTCCTTCATCATAACACACATGAGTTCTATATCAGGGATTAATTCAACATGGTCTATAATAGATGACATCACTTCCAAATTTCATCTCATCAAATAGTGATCCTCTGATAAATCTACAACCTATTAAGTTATTAAACACATTGAAAAATATTTCACATAGGATGTACACGCTCCATGCTACAAAATATTGAACATTTTTATCCTGAGAGTTTCTTCAATATTGTTACCCATTCACATAGCATAGTTCTAATAAAATTAAATTTCCCCAAATACAAAACCATTATAATATATTTTTTGATAAGATATTATTGATGGATGATATATAAAAGGATATTATAGTCTATATAGATTATAAAAATCATTCTAATATAATGTTTTCCCAAATGAATCAAATTTATGTCTACAACTTCCTACTCAAACCATTGTTCCAGTTTCATCCGTAAGTGGTGTAATAATTGAGGTTACTCATAGGCTACTACATGATCACTTACCATCAACATAGCTCAAAAATAAACCCAATGGACCAAAATAAATTGACAATTATGTATGAGGAAATTGAAATGTTATTATAATTACATTCATAAATAATCTCTTTAGATCTATGTTATCCTCAACAAAATTTTCAATAATCATGAAGTCCACATCATTCATAGTGATCCCTATCATATGTTCTTTAAAATTATAATAGTCATATATGAATCATTTTTGTTACAATAGAATTTATAGATGCTCTATATATCAAAAACAACTTTTCATTAACTGCAGGATGTCCCTACCAATACCTACTATGGGTACATATAAATTACATCCTTGGAGATCACGCATCCATGGAGCCATACCTCTTGAATGAAAAAGTTAATCATATAAATTTTGTCATAAATATAATGTGACCGAGTTTAATATAAAACTTATCATAGTTAATCACATGGATTTATGAGGACTTTCAGTATAAGAGGTTATGACAAAAAAATTTCTCATAAATGATGTTTAGAAATGGATGAACATTCATATCAATGATGTAAATAGAGACTACAAATAAATTAACCATATTTAATATTACCAAAATATACTTATATAGTATATATATATATATATATATATTTGTGATATATTATGAATATTCTTCTCTATGAACTATTGTTGTTGTTTGCATTACTAAAAGTATATCATGGGTATAAATTGCCCTCCCAGCAGATAGTCAAACAAGTATTAAATCCTAATATTTTTTAATTGATTCTAAGGGGTCACATGGTTCTGGTCTATGTAGTCTATAGACAATATAATAATATATTATGTATTCATTTCATAAACCCTGGGGGACCCGTTAAATATGTTCTCATTCTAATAATATCTTTGACCTCTATGATATTTTCTATCCAAAATCCCAGTTATGGAAATTGAACTAGAACTGGAGGCTGATATCATATAATATAGATCTTTATGCCTCATCCTAGGCCAAGATTTAAAAAAATAATTATACCTTCATTAAATGGGCTGGATACCAAGACACACTCATCATCCATTGTTGAAAATTTCTGAGCACATTAATTCTATCAAGCTTCCACATCATTATTATGATTTACTAGATGAAAAGGTTCTTGATGGTCCTATAAGTGAAAACATCATGTCTTCGACCTGGATTAATAACACTGCACTACCCCTTAGAATATCCATGTGGCATTAAATTTTATCAACCAAAAATTTTACCATATTTACTTTTAGATATCTTTGTAATACACACTACAACCAATTTAAACGAAGAATAATTTATTAATGCTTTCATAACTAAATAGATTGTATAAATTATAGAGAATTTATTTGTATATTATATAGCCAACAAAATTTCCCTCATCAAATACACATAGAATAACAACAAACCCAATATTTCACATAAAATACTATATTTTTAAATGAAATTTTACTACATTTTAATGAAGAACCTACATTAAATTTTAATTTTGAAACACATATGAACATTATATTATAAAATAAACTTCATTATTGAATTCATAATGTTAAAATTATCTTAAGGTGAATTTTTAGGTTCGTTCTGGGAAACATCATTTTTTAGTGAATAGTGAAAAATACTATGTTTTAGTTAAAAATTGCATAGTCAATTAAATAATTATTATTGTTAAATTATATCACAAATATGCTACAAATTAACATTGTAACATTTATACAACTATTATTAAAATTTAGTTCCCATAATAATTTTTTCATTTAAAATTAATATAAAAACATAACATTCTTTTGAACATTTTTCTACTAAAACCAGTTAATATGTCTATCTATGAGATTAGCATTAATACTAATTTTACTACTTATGTGATTAGAATTTTTAAAATATTACATAAACCATTTTAATAATTATTATATATTTGGTCAAATAATTTACCTTATTTCTATCCAAAAATGAATTTTGAATGTGATTAAAATTAATTAGAATGATTAAGCTATAATTTGGCTTAAAAGTAGACTATAACCCCATGTTTGAAGTCCAAAATAAACTATACACTTGTCAAAAACCTATTGGTTGTCCATATATCGATCATTACACTTCTATTATTTAGTTTGGCTAGTATTTATGACTTCTTTTATGTATGAACATGTGTACACCTAAAATCTTTTCAAGTACTTTTCCTTACCTATAAAAGGCCCCCACCTCTTCCCATTTCTCACATATATATAAAACCTCTTTAGTTCAGCCAAGACCTGCCCAAATTGTCTCATAACATCCCTTCCCATGACCTAGAAACCACCCTTTAGTCAGAATGCAAGCCAAGAAATCTTTTGTATACACTAAAAGAGTTACCATATTAAGAGGTAGAACCTTCTCTCAAGCTCTCTAGTTTTATTTCCCTTCCCCACTCAATATACTCTTATTATTATGTGATTTCATAGAAACTATAGTATATTCAATATACTAGGATGTTGTTATTTTAGGATTTCTACATACACAAACCCCCAATACCCTCTAATGGGTACTGAACATTTTTTTTGTGTATGATTAACTACAGCCTCATGAAATGATGATTGTTCACCTTTCCCTATCGTCTCTCATAGTGGCCATTATGATGGAAACTCGTTATTTTGTAACACCCTATCCCCAGAATCCTGAAGATGGTGAATTATTTTAATACATAGGAATAATTACAAGGAATCATGTATTGAAGGACCGATCATTTTTGTAGTCTAATAAAATAGATTACTTACATGAACTTTACCTTATACATTCAAAAATAGAACACAAAATAAATAATCCATTGATAACACCATTATTTCCCTATCATAACCCTTCATATCAAACATTATAATCATCTTTTAATCTTGGTAAAACAAAACATAAGAAATGGGTGAGCTCAAATGCTCAGTAAGCATAATAAATTTAGTAAAAGCTATAAACATTTAATACAAGATATATATTAAAAACAACAACACTTTAAGCTTGTAATTGAACAAAATATATAGAAAATAAATCAAAAATTACCATATAAAAATGAACAAGGATATAAAACTAGTTTAAAAATCACATGTAATAATTAATTTCCTTTTGAGGGAATGCCTAATGTCAGGCATCATTACCACATATTCAATGCCTTGTGTCATGAATACAAATAAAATTCTTCTCAATTCCTTGTTCCAAGACACTAATTTGTCTCAGGGGACCTATTGATGCATCAAGGAGCTATAGCGGGCTCCACCCATCACATATTATGTCGTCTTCATTTCTCATATGAAATTGTTTTAACATAAGAAAAAATTTCTTCTTAATACTAGCACATGAAATGAAATACATTAAACATAAACCATGAATAGTATAAAAATAAAACATAAATAGTCAAAATATCATAACTCATTCAATACAATTTGGAAGAATGTATTATAAAAAATAATCATCAATCAAGAATAATATCCAAAAAGGGATGTTAACATAGTTAAAATTAATTAGTAAAACCCTTTAAGAGAAATATACTTTTTCATGAAATCATTTATAATATCATAATTTATAAAGGTAGTCCTTTTGAAATATATTTTTTAATCAAAGCATCTCATACCACATTGAAACTTTTGAATGTAATTATCATTTAAAAATAAATATTTCATTATTATTAAATCCTTAAAATCATTTTGAAAATATGGACAATTATTAAATAGATTTTAAAAAATAAATAATTAAAACATTTAAAATGACGATTTAGTTGAAGAGTCCTTTCCATATGACATTAAAATAGTCCCTTTAAAAATATTTTTTTAAACATGTAAATAGATGAAAAAAATATCCCAGTAAATACATACATATTAACAATCTCAGATAATGACGAGACTGAGGAAGTAACCCTTACATTGAACTTTCCTTTGGTCGAGGGTAAGTGTATCTCATTTATAATGACCATAGTATGTTATTATATTATAAAATAACCATATTAATATTTATTATATCATACATAAATCATTTTTTACTTTATAATACCCATTTAATAATGATTTCCATGTTAAATTAATATTTCAGTTAATAATCGCTTTCTTTATCATACATGTTTAAACATGTTAATCTTGATCGTATCACATAGATCATGATTTAAATAATTACAAAATATAAAAATTGATTTATAGATCATAAATATTTAGATTATAAATATTTATAATTGATATATATATATATGAAATGTAAAACACTCTTTGTGGAGACGGTAGGTCGTACGTACTAAAAAATGATGTTTTTGTTTCCATACTATTTTGAACGGAAGTAAGTGAATAAGATATATGTAATAAAAAACATATATATATATATATATCCAGTAGAATTATTATGTCATATATTAGTAGTTATTAATTATATATATTTTTATAATCATCATTGAGATGTGAATGTGGAAATGAATCTCATCATGCCGTGGAGACGGTAAGACGTACATTGACATGAGCTGCAATATCATTTCTTTAATGATTAAAAGGTGTGTAATTGGATGTTATATTAATATTATATAGAAATAATCATGTTATTTTCATTTTTTTTACATATTACTCATCATTATATCCATCTGTATAACATAGTTTAAAAAACAAATTACACCTCTTTGTGGAGACGGTAAGTCGTACGTACGCACACATGTTGACATTATCATTCATTGGATGAATTGAATAATGAATAATGAGGTACCATATTTATTATCAAGACCCCCTTCCATCAAAGATGCCCCTCCTGAGCTGGAAATGGTGAAAGGGAGATAATAACCCCCGAGTCCTGCCTCCAGTAAGCCCCGGGGTGGCGACTAGACCAAGGGTATGAGTTTTTTTACAAATATGGGAGGCATTACCAGTTTTATTGTTTAGGATCAGGAAATTGGACAAGTAAACCACCAAAAAGGAAAAGAACAAGAGTATAGAAATAAACTCAAACCAATCCCATATGTATGTTTAAACAATTCTGAAACAAAGTAAAAGTACAAGAAAGATAAAATGTATAATACCAAAAGAAACAAGAGTATAGAAAAATACAACAACTCCAACTGTCCCGACTAGTAGGGTCCCACACGGCCCTGGTATTCCTCTTGGAAACATGAAAGTAAACATAGGGTGATCATACAAGTATACTTAGTAGGTAAACCTAAAGCTCTTGTGAAAAAGTGTGGAGATATCCTAATGCCCCGTGAGAAAATAGAAGAACCAAAACCTAGCAAGGAATTTATCCACCCAGCCTCAATAGTGACACTTACCATGTAACCCAAGTCAATAGAGTATAGTAGTAATATTATCAAAGTATGGGTACCTTGCACGACATTCCCACTGGATACTGCTCAAGTCCTCACACCTAACGCTCTGATGTTTTCCCCTCTTCCTGAGCTAGTGCCGCATCATGGCCATACGAAGCTCGAGGTAGTGCCACAACCTGGCCATATGAAGCTCATAATAACCCTCCGAGACACAAAATCCTCGGATATCACCACATCTCATCCCAAAAACACCAGGGAACCACATTACATCTCATCCCAAAGATTCTTAGGAAACATCTATCATAACCTTCCTGAAGGATATTGGGCTATAAAACCTGGAAGAGAGAGCATAGGGAAGAACAGTAACCGGCCATCCACAATGTCCGTTGGATGTTGGGAAAAACACCCCCCATCCCACGAGTGTTCGGTATTTAGTTCTCAATGGGGGTGGGGTGCGTAAAGAAACATAGAGAGATACAGATTTATAAAATTATATTGACCACTAAGCCCATCATAAGGCTTCTATACAAAAGATCTGAGAACATGCCTTAGCACTGCTACATCGAGAGTATGCACACAACAAGAAATCCCCAAACCCCATTCATGTTTTCATGTTCAACATGTTTAGTTGTTAGTTCTTTTAACTGTTGGGCAACTATCAACAACCAAACCAAATAGAGTGTTCATAAAACATATCCCTTCCAACCACAATAAAAGTTAGGGAAAACAAAAGCAATCACATACCAACTCCTTAACAATTTGATTATCATATCCATCTTTAATTCACTTCCATCACAAAACCCCACCGTTCATTTATTCCCAAGTTCCACATATAAATTCATTTTCCACATTCCACATTTCCGTTACTTTTCCCCCGTATATAGTCCACTACTAACCACTTTCATAATATTCCCCACCCATCATTACAACCCCACTCTCAAAAATCATATCACACAACAACCCAGAAATTACCACTTCACACATCCCATAACAAAACCAAACCAACACCAACATGTTCATTATTCTGTTTTGTTCAACTAGGGTGATCAAACAAGTGTTCCAAGTTTTCATTTAATCAACCATATTTACATGGATAACCAATTCCATATTATGGAGAAAATTCCACACATAATAAAATATTGAAGGAGAGGGAAACATTTAATTGCGCAAGCAAAGGTCCCCAACGACCGTGATTTCTAGTAGATAGAAGCCTATTCAATTTACAACATAATCACATGATAAAAAAAGATAGAATAATAACACACAAAAACATCCCAACCCTCAGTCTTTAACCAGTTATTATCTTTACTTAATGGTTCAATTGTATCCCTCAAAAACAAGAGGACACCCACCCCGCATGATGCAAAATTTAGAGAGACAAAGGTGAGATCCCTACCTCAACATGTTATGATGTCCTTCTACGAACACGACCACCATGATCACCAGGCTTCTCCCAGAATGACTGCACCCACCAAGGACATCGCGGCACCACCAAATCAGCAACACAAAAACTCCCACAACATGGATATCACACACCGTAGCATGGAAAGAAAACGGTAGAAGTAGTATGAGAAAGATACTACAAGAACAGAGGTTTAACATACCTTTTTAGAGTCGTTCTTCAAAGACTGTCGTTATTGTTAATTTCCAGCAGTCTCCTCAGTTGGAAACTATAGAGGGGAAGTCAAAGAAGAGGGAACAGAACATGGTGTATGGTGTTCTCCTCGCTGACACGATCCCGCAGCCACTGACAGATCGATAATCGGAGTCCGGATGAGAAAGTTTGAGGAGGAAGACTTCTCGATCATCTAAGAGTGTCGTCATGCAAAGAAAAAGCAATCGGTATGGAAATAATCTATGACCCTTTATTATATAGGCAATGAATAGGTAAAATGGTATGCATCGTGTATTAATGAATACACATTGTGACCATACACCCATTACGCATTTTGAATGGTCAACACATGACATGTCACGTGGTTTCCATGCATTTTAATAAAAATGATAATTATATTAATATTTGGTGTTTCTTTGACCCGGGTCATGAGTCATGAAAAGGAATTCATCACTGGTCTTAAAATGACCATCGTAATTTCAGGATTACACTACAGCTGACGGTTTGTCATTCCGACACCATATGAAGAAGTTATTGTTGAATTAATATTATATAACTAAACATAATAATAACATTTTATATATAATTATTTATTTGTTTTCCTTGAAGATTTATATGCTCAAAAGTTGCCTCCCTCTTACTTTCACGCACAAATCTCAACACCACCCATCAATCACCATTATATTCATTCTATTATGATAATAATATTATTATATGAATATTATTCATTAAAGGAAAGAAAAGAACCTCTTATGCCTCCTTTACACACACATCATGCCCCACCCCATTATTTTTTCCATTTATTTATTTTAATTTATTATCTCATTTAATCTAATTTAACTTATTTTTTTTCTTTCTCTCTCCAATCTATTTTCTTCTCCAATTTTCATCATGCACCAAACAAAGGTGGTGCCTTCGTTATTATTTTTCATTTATTATTATTTATTAAACTATTAAAAGAATAATATATAAAATGTATAATTATAAAAGGGGAAAGGGGAATTAACTCCTCCCCTCCCCATTCATTTCATTATCATTCATTTTATTTCTTTTAATTTATCATTATTATAATATATTATTTATTATTTATGTTATGTAAAGATACATAGGGCCATGCAGCTCATCCTTATGCCCATAACATATCATTTATTATAGAAATTTTATTAAACATTTTATAAAACATATAATTAATATCACCACAATATAGGGATGGAAAGATATTTTTAGTGTAATGCAATCACGCAGCAAGATTTTTGTGCCCCCATTTAATTCCAATTAATTTAAAAATGGTTTCCTTTGTTAAATTAAAACCATTCAATTTAATTATCTCAATATATATACATATTTACGTCATCGTTATTATTATTATATTACATAATAATAAATCCCATATAATATTATAAATGCACGACCTTGCTTCCTCTGCGCGTCTTCATTTATTTGTTTGAAATAAATACCATGACTCGTTTCATTAATTTTTCATTATTATTAATATTATAAATAATATTAATAACACAACACACATTTTTTTATTCAAATTTAATTTGATCAATTACTCAATTAATAATAAACTGTATGTTTCATTTATCAATGTCTAATGGGTCACACACCTTCCCACTTCACATCACTAATAATAATTACAACCATTAAATCATTTTATCATGATTATTCTCTTTTTTTAATTAATCACACAATTTATGTCATCATCATTAGTATTTAACATATTTTTATGTTATCACCATTATCAAATATTTTCATTATAACGCGCGTTGTGTTGACCACATCGATTTTGACAAAGGAATGGACCGGAGGGGTCCGTGCCATTACATTAGATACCTCTTAAAAAATTCTCATCCTTGAGAATTAAAAAAAAAAACAAACCCATAAGAATGAATGGATTCGAACAACCAACCTGCAAGATACCTCTCAGGGATCTCATCATAACATGAAACCAACCAACAACCCTAATTATATGAGTTAAGAATTCCTTCTCCTATGTCAAGATATTATCCGCTTTAGGAAAAAATGACTTGCCGGCACGGCTTTAATCGCATCCACATTAATGTGTCTCGATTAAGAATTAGGTCTTCCAACTTCCATATATTAGTATTTTTAAAACTTAAGCTGCCCCCAACATTGTATAAACAAAAAAACATGTCACCCGAACACGTGGCTTGGGGAATTCTTGCTCCCATATCAAGATATTGTCTGCTTTAGGTGGCACTGACTCACCTGCATGGGTTTAATTGCATCCACATTAATGCGTCTTGATTAGGGATTAGATCTTCTCCTCCCCACATGATAGGGCTCTTCATGTACATTTAAAGAAAAGACGAAAACAACATAGCATTAAGAACTCACAAAAACAAGGTCCAGGCCCAATTAATGAGCAAAAAAAGAGTTCCAACAATGGAGTGTAATGCTCCCAAACAAAACATAAATGAGAGCATTCAAGAAAACCCAAACACATCTCTATTGATCCCTGATCCTTATTGAGATTCCGCCTCTGCTGCATGCAACTGTCTGCGCCCAACTCTTCTGCCCCACTGTTGACGTTCGCTTCCTCGACCATGTCCCGGTTAGGATCCTTGAGAAACTCCTTGTGGCTGGCCACCACAGGCACTATCTCCCCTCAGAAGGACTAGAGCATGTTTCTGCTAGAAGGGTCAGGCTGAGAACTGCTACTGGGGATAGGGCTGAACCTGGTCAGTCCCACTGTACTGAGTATGGAAAGGGCAATGTCTACTAAGATGTCGACGATCCCCACATGCAAAGCACCTTGGTCCCTAGCCCATAGAAAATAGGCGGAAATTGTAAGATTTTTATGGGACCTGCGGAAGTATTCTCCCTTACGGTCGAAACTTGGAAGCTCCTTTTGTTGGGGATCTAATGATGACCACCTCCTTCTTGGACGATCTTGGGTGACTCCTCTCTCACAGTGGTCCTACTTGCGAGTGCATCCTCTCGATTATCTCTGCCTTCTTTTGTACTTCCACGTATGTTGGTAAGGTGAAAGGGGTCACCAAGAACCGAATAGAGGGGTGAAGTGCCTCCTCTAAATGTTTGGCTCAGGAATCCTTATCCAGAAAGAGATTCGGGGAAAAACGCAGGAGATCCTTGAACTTGACCCCTAGCTCTCGCACTGTCATGTTTTTTTGTGGGAGGGTCAGCAACTCCTGCCTCTTCTCGGACTTCCTCATCAAGGAAAGAAATTCCTCTCAGAATAACTTCTCGAATTTGTCCCATAGATCTTCTGCCTCCTCCCCTTCTGCAAGGTAGAGCATCCACCACTAATGCACTGCTCCACATAGCTGGCTTACTGCCAGAGGAACCCCGTACTCTAGTGGAGCCCTGATCAGCCCAAAGGTGATCTCAGGTTCCTCCAACCAACTCTCTGATTCCGTATCCAAAGTGATGCATTCATACTTTTTCATGATCTGTCGCTGGAAAGCACGAATCGTGCACTTCCAAAAGTCATCATCCTCCTCTCGATCAATCCTTTTCTAATCGACCTCTTGAATCTGCTGGGCCTCGACTGCCCGAGTCACCCGAGGATGACATCCAGGTGCCATAAATATACATACAACAAAGAACTCCTAATCCCGAGTATCAAGGAAATTATTTTTAAGGTTCATTTTATGATTTTCAATTTCTTTCACAGAACACCCAAATCAAGTAAAAACACATGTCATGATGATGCATTTACCTTTCTTTGGGTCTCTACCCTGCAATCAATGTAGTCTTGCTTGGTCATTCGGTAAGATCAGATTCCTTACGTCGGATCATGGGGGGGCCCTAAAATCTCGTGTCCTAGTCGGTCTTCCCTGACCTATGTCAGGCACCAATATCAGCCAACATGGTTTCCTTACCATCACATGAGATCCTCACTGTTCCTAACTCCAGACATTATCCGATCTCTCAACCATCACCTTTGATACCATTCAGTCATGACCCCCTTCTTCAAAGATACCCCTCCTGAGCTGTCAATGGTGAAATAAAGATAATGACCCCTGACTCCTACCTCCAGCAGGCCCTTCGGTGGCCACTAGCACCAAGGGTATGAGTTTTTTTACAAATATGAGAGGCATTACCCTTTTTATTCTTTACGATCGGGAAATAATACAAGTCAACCACCAAAAAGGAAAAGAACAAGAGTATAGAAATAAACCCAAACCAATCCCACATGAATGTTTAAAATATTCTAAAACAAAGTACAAGTGCAAGAAAGATAAAAATTATAATACCAAAAGTAACAAGAGTATAGAAAACTACAACAACTCCAACTGTCCCGACGTAGTGTCCCGCACAGCCTTGGTAGTCCTCCGGGAAACCTGAAAGTAAACGTAGGGTGAGCATACAAGTATACTCAGTAGGGAAACCTAAATCTCTCGTGCACAAGTGGGGAGACATCCTAATGCCCCGTGAGAAAATATAAGATCCAAAACCTAGCAAGGAATCTATCCACTCAGCCTCACTAGTCACACTCACCAAGTAACACAAGTCAATAGATTATAGTAGTAATATTATCAAAGTATGGGTACCTTGAACCACCTTCCCACTGGATACTACTCAATCCCTCACGCCTAACGCTCTAATGCTTCCCCCTCTTTTTGAGATAGTGCCACAACTTGTCCATATGAAGCTTGAGCTAGTGCCGCAACCTGGCCATACGAAGCTCATTGTAACCCGATGACACACAATCCTCATCCATCACCCCATCTAATCCCGAAAACACCTGTGAACCAAATTACATCTCATCCCGAAGATTCTTGGGAAAAATCTGTCGTAACATGCCAGAAGGATCATGGCTTATAGAACCTGGAAGAGGGAGCATAGGGAAGAATAGTAACCTGCCATCCACAATGTCCTTTGGATGTTGGAAATAACTATCACGGCCTGTCCTCGGGGACCGTGCTGTGAATACCCCAAGACCGCCTTCCATAGGCCAGGGGCCGGCAACTAGCACCAAAGAGAAAATCCCGATAACTGGGAAGGCATTTCCTTTATAAAAGTAATCAAAACACCACAGAGTACAAGCGGAAGTAATCAATATGTAAAACTATATACAAGCAGTGCTGAAAGTAAAAGGGGGTCAGAAATACAATCCCAACTATAAAGTACAAGGTAAAATACAAAATAGCCGGAAGGTGACAAGATGATCCTGGATCATCCACCAAGGATCCTACCTGAAGGGTAGGTACAGATAGTGCAACTTCTGGATCATCCACCACGGATCCTACCAGAAGTGTAGGTACAGATAGTGCAGCTCTTGGATCATCCACCACAGATCCTACATGAAGGATAGGTATAGATAGCCTCCACATCGATCTCGCCCGTCGACCTCCTCTGAGTATCGTCTCGCCGTGAAGTCCACCTCCAGATACTTACTCGACAGGAGGTCCACCTCCGGGAACCGTCCAGTCCTCAAAAACTTGGCCTCTGTCAACGTTGCCCGTCGTCTGTAACCAACATAACAAAGTGCAGGCATATCCCGTAAAGGGGTGAGTATAACGATACTCAGTAGGGACCCTGAGACCCTCAAGGTCTCACTAAATCCAACAAGGATAACCACAAATAAGATCTCAATAGATAACCTATACTTAGGTATATGCCCATACATATACCTAAGTAATCAAATAACCCATCTCAATCATGAGGAAACACAAAGATTATGAAATTAATGGATAACCACTACCCCGGTTTATGCCCATACATTCACCTAAGTTATCAAGTGACCAATCTCAATCATGAGGTAAAAACAAGATCATAGACTTATCTTAAATGAGGATTTTCATTATCAAAACCGTAACTCTTGAAGAGCCCCGTCTCTGGAGTGTACAGTGGTCCTGTCATGACTCTGAGGTACTGCTCACTAACCTAAGGCTGCTGAGGTACTCCTCCTGTCGAGTACCATGGGTCTGTACTATCACACAGTAGTGGTCCGTCCACCATGGGTCTTCACCCAAACAAAGTAGAGCTTCGTCCACTGGGCAAGTTGACTCACACCAACTCAATTCGGTCAAGCAGTCGTCAGGTCTCAGCTGGCTACACAGTCTATGTACTTCGCACGCTCGTCTCCGGGAGGGTCCGCTCCATGAGCTACTATTCGATACTCCAAGTATCACAAATTCTAATGAAGAAGTATCTCAATGGACCTACTCGTCATAAGGGTCTCAATTCAACAGACGGCGCGTCAATCGGACGCCCGGTCTGTGAGTTATTAGCTTTTTCGTCCCCGGGGCCCGGTTGGTTTCGTATACGAACCAACTCGACAGTATCTCAACTATACCACTAACTCTCATAGGGTATACTCATAGGGACCGTTTCTCAACGTGATCACCAATGCCGCTAACGGTTTGTCAAACGGATGTCTGGTCTGAAAGTTATCAGCTTTTTCGTTCTAGGGACCCGGTTGGATTTCGGGTACAATCCAACCAGGCCATATTTCAACTGTGTCCAAACCATAGGAGAATTATTCCAAAAGATCCGTCTCGTCAAGAGGAATCCAAAAACTTCGACGGCACGTCCATCAGACGTCCAGAACTCAAGATATAAGCGTTTCCGTTCCGAGGGCCCGATTGGTTTCGTATCCGAACCAACCCAGTCATCTTCAGAGTTCTCCGAAACCTTGAGTGTAATATACCAAAACAACCATCTCGATCCAAGGATCACATCACAACTGACATTGCATCGTTCAGATGTCCGTAGCCCATGTTTGGGGCATTTGAACAGAAACTGCCCGGAAATAGGGGGTTCAGGCCCTGTCCGACCTGTCCCGAGACCCCCCTGGGTCGGCCCGAACCGGGTCGACCCGACCAGAGTCTGGGTCCGGCCCGTTTGGGTGCGACCCGGCCCGGCTGGCACGGCCCGGCCGGACTGCGCGGCCCGGCCTGGGCGCGGCCCTGCCCGGCCTGGGCGGCCCAGCCTGGCGCTGGAGCTGGCGCGGTGCAGCTCCCACGTGGACGACGGGTGCGGGGGTTACAAACCCCGACGGTCGATGAAAAACCAGCGCAGATTAATGTCGTGCTGCTCCGCCTCCAGAATGGCTAAGCCATTCTGGTTTGTCCGTCGCCGCCACTCAGCTGCGACGGTCTTATTTCGGCGGCGCGCCGCTGCCGCCGCTTTCCACGGACCACCGGGCACGCTCTGGTGGTCCGTTTTGCTCACCGTCTTTGCTAATGGTCCTTTCGGGACCCGACCTTCACTGTGAAGGCTTCAAAATGACTTTGCGGCCCCGTTTATCATCGCTCATCTAACTGCACACGATTAAACAACCGCGGTCTCTTCGTGGTTTCCCGGCGCGGCGCGACGGCGACGCGGCTTGTTCGGCCTCCACGGCGTGGCGCAACGGCACCGCACATCTTTGTCGCATTTCTGTATGATCTCACGTGGTTCTATTGCGCCACGCCGCTTTCTTTCAAACCGCAACAACACAACAATAAAAGGGGAAGCAGATTCATCCGTGTTCGTGTGGTCCGACCTCCTCCCGATTAGTTGATATCAAGCAGCTAAAAAAGGCAAAGAACAACAAAGGTTATATCACAAACAAAAAGTAATCAACCCCAATAGTTTTTTCCCACAAACAAGAATTCCCAACCCACAATCATATTCACCGCGGATCAATTTAATATTTAGGTGATCCACGTTATTTAATTTTAGAGGGAAGTAAGCAAGGGTTCATCACGATTCACAAATTAATTCCCTACATCGAGACGTGATTATTGACGTCAGAAGGTGAAGTCGTCATTTACGAATTACCCACGACGGTGTCTCCTCCCTTGATGGAGATCCAGGGAGCATTATTCGTTGAAGGTCATGGAATCCCCATCGTCGTCAGAGTGTACCTGAATATGTGGCGTTCCCCCTCTTATCACGAAGAGAAGTATATATGACATGTTCTCATTCTTCTTCGGAGGGTTGGAGAATGAGTCTTTTCTTATTTCTTCAGAGGTTCACCCACCATATTATTTTCCAAACAAATATTACATTAGCCTTCTCCCATTTAAGGACATTCCACCCTTTTCAAATGAAACCAAGAATCAACTCATTAATTATGTTAGTAGGCTGGATTTAATGGAGGAGAGGAAGGTGGGGAGGCTACTTAATGGAAGAAGAGTTACACAAGTTAAAGAGGAGTTATCTTATTAAAAGAAGGGGAAATTAAAGGGGGAGTTAGAGGAGATTTAAGGAATGTGAAGGGGTGGTGTTCGTGTGGGACCCACCTCACATTTAATCCTCTCATGGGTAGTTAACTACAAGTGGGTCTTACCCCTAACTCCATTACATAGATTATAACCACTTAAGAGAGGAATAAGGTGATGTGACACAACACTTAATCCACTTAACAAGAATTGAAAATATAATTGTAAAACAATTATATTTTTATCCCTCGTTTTTTTTAAAAACAACTCTTCCCGAGAAAAGGTAACTCTAGAAAAGGTCTTATTAAGAAATTACCGGTGTTGTGAGCTCATCGGTGCCCTCAAATTTCAATTCTGAGTACCAGTTCAAAAGAAAGGAAAACCCACCCGTATGTTTACTGAACATACTCAAAAGAAAGTTCAGAAAATTATTATCAGTCACCCTCGACCTGTGCTGGTCAAGGTTAGGCTCTGCCTAAGTGAAACACGCCCCAGAGAATCTAATGGTACTCTCTTATTTCCAATCCGAGTTATCGTTTAAAAGATATGAATTTTACAATAAAATAGTTTTCATTTAATTATTTTATTTGCGGCAAAAAACTATCTTTTTCTGTTGTCTTGTGCCGGCCAATGTTAGTATTTACTTAAATAAACCATGCCCTCACGAGGTCAGCGGTTGTCTCAGATTTTTAATCCAAGCTACCGTTTGTGAGTTATAAGTATTTGAAAAATAAAATTATTTATTTATTTATTTTATTTACGGTTAGGCCATTTTTGGAATTTCTCACAGGACGCTCACGCCGACTAAACTTAAATCGCGCCTAGGGTAAACATGCCCTCTTAAGCGCAACGGTGCTCTCAGATTTCTGATCCGAGTACCCGTTTAATAGTTATTACAGTTTTTCTATAAAACTTCTTACTCGCATTAATTTAAGTATAACAAAACTTCAGAAAATTATTCCAGGCACACCGGGCCTCGGAATCAGGTGCTGTCAAAAATTGTGTACTTGTAAAATCCCAAAAAAATTAAGAAAAAGTTTCCCTTGAATTTTACAGGTATTTACATTACTCCACCTCAGGGCTTTATGTCCCCGTAAAGCGGTAACACAAACTAGGGATACAAAATCAGTACTGAGCACGCATCTGAGCCTTCCGCTTCTAAATGATCACCTAGAGGATCTCATGCTGCCTACGAAAATGAACAAGAGGAATCGACCATCCTCATAGGACCTGCTCCTGTCGATCCTCAACCTCTACTGGAACTCTGCAAAAGTCACCCAATCGCCAAAGTCTAGCTCCTCATGGTCGATGAAAATTGAATGGTCAAGCTCATATCTCCTCAGATGAGATACATGGATGCCGTCGTGCACCTAGTGTAACAGAGGTGGGTTGGTCAAGCGGTAAACCACCTCTCCTTCCCTGCTGAGAACCTAGAAAGGTCTGTTGAACCTTGTAGATAAGTTGGCGCCTCGGCCACATCTCCGTAAACCTCATCAAGGTGAGACTCGTATAAGGACATAGTCATCATCCTTGAACTCTAGAGGCTTCCTATCAGCTCCGTGCAGTCTCATCTGCCATGATCCATAGGTGATCACTACCCACTCCTTTATCAGGACACAACCGAGTCTGGTCCCTAATGCATCACAGTGAACTATGTAACTTCTGCCCACAGGTTGGGAACTCCGGTAAACCCATCTCCCGAAAGATATGCTAGAAGTGGTGCCACAACTCTTCAGAATTATGGCACAAAGTTATGTTTGGCCATCTCCTGAGTGATCAAATTCACCCTCGTATGAATGATTTCATCCTGTGCTGCCTGGGTTTTCCTTTTCACCGACCAAGGAAAACCCATCCCAACATTGTAGACAGACCACAACCTTTTTGCCTAATATAGTCAATCCGTGTTTGAACATTGGATCCAATCCATACTCAGACCAACATCGTAAGGCCTCGATGCTGCCACCAAGAGATTCCAACTGAAACTCTCGCCTCATGGGTCAGATCACACTGTCGGCGTAAGTGTGATTATCGAGTCTCCTTCCAAGGTATCTCCAGACACGAGGGTAAAGTCTACAGATTACATGAAACTCTAGGTCTGGGACAAGATTCATGGAAGGAAGGAATGATTCTTATCGATGTCTATGGCTATGGCAGCTAGTAGAAGACAAAGTCTGCACTTTGAATCATCCTTGGAGCCCTTTTGGTCGCACTCCTTGACCTCATGTAGCTACTCTTTTCTCCTTCCCTCCATCTCCCTGGTCCTAGAGGGGACAACAAAGGTGGGTGGTTGTATCATATTGAAATGCACACCACCACATGCTTTTCTCCTAGCTCTGCCTCCACGTCTGATGCTCTGCAGATTTATCTATCCTTAAAATTTCCATTTCTTGAAACATTTTCATGACTAATTCTCTGATAGTGGTGCCAGTTTCCTGCTTTCCAAACATCTAACATTCTCTGGCTGTATTCGTTCAGCAAAAGAATTCTCAACCACAAAGGTTCTTTCTAGAACCCTAGCCCTAGTAAAAATGCATAAAGAAAAGGTGATGTCTTGAATTTCCATAAACACACCATGTTCATAGGTCCGAGCTCTATAGCATTGATCGAATCGTATTCATTGAGTACCTGGAATGTTTGGTATGCCTTGGGAAATTCTCAGCTACCGACACGTCATCCTGCCGAAGCTATATGTGCTCTAGAAAACTCTCAGCCACCTCCTCAAGCCAGTCCTCAACCGCCTGTGATTCAGGTTCGCCTTGTAACATGAGGGTATTTGATGTTGGAACATGTGTAAGGAAGTAAGCCTATATATTTCATCTACCGGTACCGCCGGTTGTAACTGCTGACCAATAGGTAGTGACGTATAGCTGACACACTACCAGAAGGCACTATCTCAGGCATCGGTCCACGTATTGAAGCCTCATCACTATGCGGACCATCCTCATGGTCATTCACTGGAAACACTAGTACCGAAGTCCGCTATCCACTCTATTGATGTCTCAACTATGCAAGAAACTCTATCAATCGCCTCCAGCCAGTGCTCTGCTGTCTAGGAATATTCCTCGCCTCGTAACCTTGGAGGCCGCTGCTGTTGGAACTCATGCAACGCGCTCTGCCAGCCTGCACAGTTTGCTAGTAAGGCTGGTGGCATCTACTTCCCAATAGGTGGTGGTGCTACTGGTACACCACCTGAGGGTGCCAACATAGTAAAAAGGGCCCCGCACCAGATCCTCACCGCTCGGTGGGCCATCATCGAGTACTCTCTCAGAACTCCAATTGACTGTCTATGTGGAGACGTCCTAAACAGATTTGACACAATCAACGATTTATACTTGGGGAGATGACTTGGTTTGAGCTGACATTAAAACATTGGAAACACACATGCAATCAGTGCTTTTGTGTAAAAGTCGGAAATCAGTAGTCAGAGTCCTGGTGTACGTATACGTCGGTCGCCGCACCAATATTGGACTCCCTGAACTAAAGACCACACTCGGTACCCTTTACACTATTGCTTCACATAGAAAAATATCAGAGTCCTTATTCCTGCGGTAGAACAAACTCTTTTGATACCAATTTGTCACGAACTATTCTCGGGGCCCGTGTCATGACTACCCCAAGCCCGCCTTCCATAGGCCAGGGGTTGGCGACTAGCACCAAGGGTGTAAATCCCAATAACTAGGAAGGCATTTCCTTTATAAAAGTAATCAAAACACCATAGAGTACAAGTGGAATAATAACTATGTAAAACTTAATACATTCAGTGCTGAAAGTAAAAGGGGGCTAGAAATACAAGCCCAACTATAAAGTACATGGTAAAAGACAAAACAGTCGGAAGGTGACAAGCCGCTCCTAGATCGTCCACCAAGGATCCTGCCTAGAGGGTAGGTACAGATAGCGCAGCTCCTGGATCGTCCACCACAGATCCTACCTGAAGGGTAGGTACAGATAGACTCCACATTGCTCTCGCCCGTCAACCTCCTCTGAGTATCGTCTCGCCGTGAAGTCCACCTCCGGATACTAACTCGTCGGGAGGTGCACCTTCGGGTATCGTCCAGTCCTCAAACAATCGGCCTCTGTCAATGATGCCCGTCATCTGCAACCAACACAATGAAGTGCGGGCATAGCCCGTGTAGGGGTGAGTATAATGATACTCAGTAGGGACCCCGAGACCCTCAAAGTCTCACTAAATCCAAAAAGGATAACCACAAAGAAGATCTCAACAGATAACATCTACTTAGTTATATACCCAGACATATACCAACGTTATCAAATAACACATCTCAATCATGAGGAAACACAAAGATTGTGAAATAAATGGATAAACACTACCCAGGTATATACCTATACATATACCAATGTTATCAAGTGACCCATCTCAATCAGGAGGTATAAACAAGATCATAGACTCGACTCAAACCAGCATTTTCATTATCGAAACCGTAACTGCTGAAGAGCCCCATCTCTGGACTGTACAGTGGTCCTGTCATGACTCTGAGGAACTGCTCACTAACCTAAGACTATTGAGGTACTCCTCCTGTCGAGTACCACGTGTCAGCCACCCAAACACAATAGTGCTCCCCACCGGGGTATGCCACCGAAACACTGTAGTGCACACCCCCTAATAGCCTGCAGAGGTACTCTCCGGACGAGTACCGTGGGTCTGCAATGTCACACAGTAGTGCTCCTTCCGCCATGGGTCTGCACCCAAAGAAAGTAGTGCTCCGTCCACTGGGCTAGTCGACTCACTCCAAGTCGAGTTGGTCAAGCAGTCGTCAGGTCTCAGTCAGCTACACGGTATCCATACTCCGCATGCTCCTCTCCGGGAGGGTCCGCTACACTAGCTACTGGTCGATACTCCAAGTATCACAAAGTCCCACGAAGAAGTATCTCAAAGGACCACCTTGTCATAGGGGTCTTAATGCAACAGACGGAACGTCAATTAGACACTCGGTCTGTGAGTTATTAGTCTTTTCGTCCCAGGGGCCCGGTTGGTTTCATGTGCAAACCAACCCGGTCATATCTCAAATGTACCCCGAACTCTCATATGGTATACTCATAGGGACCATTTCTCCACGGGATCACAAACGCCGCTGATGGTTCGTCAAACAGACGTCTGGTCTGAAAGTTATCAGCTTTTCCGTTCCAGGGGCCTGGATGGATTTCAGGTACAATCCAACACATCCATATTCCAACTATATCCAAACCATGGGTGAAGTATTCCAAAAGTTCCTTATCGTAAATAGGAATCCAACAATGTTGACGGCACGTCAATCGGACATCCGGAACTCAAGATATAAGCATTTTCGCTTCGAGGGCCCAGTTGGTTTCATATCCGAACCAACCTGGCCATCTTCAATGTTCCCTGAAACATTGAGTGTAATATACCAAAACAAACTTCTCGATCCAGGGATCGCATCGCAACTGACGGTGCACCGTTTGGAGGTTTTTATCCCTATTTATGGGTGTTTAAACGGAAACTTCCCGAAAATAGGGGGTTCGGGCCCGGTCCGACCCGACCCGAGACCCCCCTGGGTCGGCCCGAACCGAGTGACCCGACCAAGGTCCGGGTCTGGCCTGTTTGGGCATGGCCCTGCCTAGCCCGGCCTGAGCGTGGCCCTGGCCGGCCTGGCGCTGGCACTGGCGCGGCGCGGCGCCCGCGTGCCCAGCGGGTGCGGGGGTTACAAACCCCTGCGGTCGATGAAAAACCTGCACGGATTAATGCCATGCCGCTCCACCTCGAGAACGGCTAAGTCGTTCTAGTTTGGACACTGCCATGGCTCAGCCGCGGCGGTCTTGTTCTGGCGGCGTGCTGACGCTGCCTTTCGTGGACCACCGGACGCGCTCCGGTGGTCCGTTTTTCTCACCATCTTCGCTAACGGTCCTCTCGGGACCCGACCTTCACTGCGAAGGCTTCAAAATGATTTTGCATCCCTGTTTGTTGTCTCCTGTCAAACTGTGCACAACTAAACAATCGTGGCCTCTTCGTGGTTTCCCGGCACGGCGCTACGGCACCGCGGCTTGTTCGGCCTCCACGGCACCGCGCAACGGCGTCACGCATCTTTATCGCATTTCTCCATGATCCTGCACAATGCCATTTCATTGTGCCACTTTCATTCAAACTGCAACAACACAAAAATAAAAGTGGAAGGAGAGTCAGTCATGTTTGTGCGGTCTGACCTCCTCCCGATTAGTTGATATGAAGCAGCTCAAAAAGACGAAGAATAGAAAAGGTTTTATATCACGAACAAAAGGTAATCATCCCTAATAGTTTTTCCCCCCAAACAAGAATTCCCAACCTGCAATCATATTCACCACGGATCAACTTAATATTTAGGTGATTTGCGTTCTTTAATTTTAGTGTGAAGTAAGAAAGGGTTCATCAACATTCACAAATTAATTCCTTACCTCGAGACATGTTTATTGACGTCAGAAGGTGACGTCATCGTTTGTGAATTCCCCATGTCAGTGTCTCCTCCCTTGATGGAGATCCAGGGAGTGTTATTCATCGAAGGTCATGGAAGCCCCATCATCTCCAAAGTGTACCCGAAGATGTGACGTTCCCCTCTTATCACAAAGATAAGTATAGATGATGTGTTCTCGTTCTTCGTCAGAGGGTTAGAGAATGAAGCTTCAATTATTTCTTCAGAGGTTCCACGACCATATTGTTTGCCAAACAAATATTACATTAGCGTTCTCCCATTTACGGACAAGCCACCATTTTCAAATTAAACCAAGAATCAACTCATTAATTATGTGAGTAGGCTAGCTTTAATAGAGGAGAGGAAGGTGGAGATGCCACTTAATGGAAGAAGAGTTACACAAGTTAAAGGGGAGTTAACTTATTAAAAGAAGGGGAAATTAAAGAGAAAGTTAGAGGAGATTTAAGGAATGTGAAGGGGTGGGGTTCGTGTGGGCCCCACATCACCTTTAATCCTCTCATGTGTAGTTAACTACAAGTGGTTCCCACCCCTAACTCCCTTACATAGATTATAACCACTTAATAGAGGAATAAGGTGTTGTGACACAACACTTAATCCACTTAACAAGAAATGAAAATATAATTGTAAAACAATTATATTTTTATCCCTCGCATTTTTTTAAAAACAACTCCTCCCGAGAAAACGCAACTCTGGAAAAGGTCATCTTAAGTAATTACCGGTGCTGCGAGTTTATCGGTGCCCTCATATTTCAATTCTGAGTACCGTTTCAAAAGAAAGGAAAACCCACATGTACGTTTATTGAACGTACCCAAATTATAGTTCGGAAAATTATTATCAGTCACCCTCAACTCGCGCCGGTCAAGGTCAAGCTCTGCCTAAGTGAAACACGCCCCAAAAAATCTAACGGTACTCTTGGATTTTCAATCCGAGTTACCGTCTAAAAGATACAAATTTTACAAAAAAATAATTGTCTCTTAATTATTTTATTTGTGGAACAAATACTAACTTTTTCTGGTGGCCCGCGCCGGTCAAAGTTAGTATCTTCTTAAATAAACCATGCCTTCACGAGTTCAGTGGTTGTCTCAGATTTGTAATCAGAGCTACCATTTGTGAGTAATAAGCATTTGAAAAATAAAATAATTTATTTAATTATTTTATTTATGGTTATGCCATTTTTGGAATTTCTCACAGGAGGCTCGTGCCGAATAAACTTAAGTCACTCCTAGGGTAAACCCACCATCCTGAGCGCAACGGTGCTCTCAGATTTCTGATCCGAGTAACCATTTAAGAGTTATTACACTTTTTTAGTAAAACTACTTACACCTGTTAATTGAAGTTTAATAAAACTTCAAAAAATTATTCCGGGCACACTGGGCCACAGAATCAGGTGCCGTAAAAAACTATGTACTTGTAAAATCCCAAAGATAATTAAGAAAAAATTTCCCTTGAGTTTTACATGTCTTTACAATAACACTCCCCATCCCACGGGTGTTCGGCATGTAGTGCTCAACGTGGGTGGGGTGCGTAAAGAAACATAGAAAGATACATATTTGTATAATTATATCAACCACTCAGCCCATCCTAAGGCTTCTACAAAAAAGATCTGAGCACATTCCTTAGCACTGCTACATCAAGAGTATGTACACAATAATCAATCCCCAAACCCCATTTATGTTTTCATGTTCAACATCTTTAATTATCAATAATTTTAACTGTTGGGAAACTATCAACAACCAAACCAAATATAGTGTTCATAAAACATTTCCCGCCAACTAAAACAAAAGTTAGGGAAAACAAAAGCAATCACATACCAACTCCTTAAAAATTTTATTATCATATCCATATTGAATTCACTTCCATCACAAGACCCCACCATTGATTTATTCCCAAGTTCCACATATAAATTCATTTTCCACATTCCACATTTCCATTACTTTTCCCTCATATATAGTCCACTACTAACCACTTTAATAATATTCACCACCCATCATTGTAGCCCCACTCCCAAACATCATATCACACAACAACCCAGAAATTACCACTTCACACATCCCATAACAAAACCTACCCAACACCAACATGTTCATTATTCCGTTTTGTTGAACCGGAGTGATCACACAAGGGTTCCGAGTTTTAATTTAATCATGCAGCTTTACGTGTCTAACCAATTCCATATTATGGATAAAATTCCATAAACAGTAAAATCTAGAAGGAGAGGGAAACATTTAATTTTGCAAGCAAAGGCCCCCAACGACCGTGATATTTAGTAGATAGAAGCCTATTCAATTTACAACATAATCACATAATAAAAAAAAGTTAGAATAACAACACACAAAAACTTCCCCATCCCCATTCTTAGACCAATTATTTTCTTTATTTATTGGTTCAACTATATCCCTCAAAAACAAGAGGAAACCCACCCTGCATGATGCACAATTTAGATAGGCGAAGATGAGATCCCTACCTCAACAGGTTCCGATGTCCATCTACGAACACGACCACCACGATCACAAGGCTTCTCCCAGAATGAATGCACCCACCAAGGATGTCGCAGCACCACCGAATCAACAACACAAGAAACTCCCTAAACATAGAGATCACAAGTTGTAGCATAGAAAGAAAACGGTATAAGAAGTATGGGAAATAGACTACAAGAATAGAGGATTAACATAACTTTTTAGAGTCGTTCATCAAAGACCGTCGTTACCGTTAATTACTAGCAGTCTCCTCATTTGGAAACTATGGAGGGGAAGTCGAAGAAGTTGGAATAGAATAGGGTGTACGGTGTTATCCTCACTGGCATGATCCTGCATCCACTAACAGATTGATGATCGGAGTCTGGATGAAGAAGTTTGAGGAGATAGACTTATCGATCATCCAAGAGCATCGTCGTGCGAAGAAGAAGCGATTGGTCAAGAAATAATATGCGACCCTTTCTTTATATAGGAAATGAATAGGTAAAACGGTATGCAGTGTGTTTTAATGAATACACGATGTGACCCTACACCCGTTATGCATTTTGACTGGTCAACACACGACACGTCACGTGGTTTCCTCGCATTTTAATAATAATGATATTTCTATTAATATTTGGTGTTTCGTTGACCCGAGTCATGAGTCATGAAAAGGTATTCATCATTAGTCTTAAAATGACCATCTTAATTTCTGGATTACAATGCCACTAACGATTCGTCATTCCGTCACCATAAGAAGAAGTTACGGTCGAATTAAGATTATATAACCCAAAATAATAATAACATTTTACATTATTATTATTTATTTGTTTTCCTTGAAGCTTTATATGCTCAAAAGATGCCTCCATCTTGCTTTCATGCCCAAATCTCACCACCACCCATCAATCACCATTATTTTCATTCTATTATGATAATAATATTAATATATGAATATTATTCATTAAAGGGAAGAAAAGAACCCCTTATGCCTCAATTATACACACATCACACCCCACCCCTTTACTTTTTCCATTTATTTATTTTCATTTATTATCTCATTTAATCTTATTGATATTATTCTTTTTTTTCTTTCACTCTCTAATCTCCTTTCTTCTAAAAATTTCATCACGAACCAAACAAAGGTGGCACCTCTTTATTATTTTTCTTTATTATTATTTATTAAACTATTAAAAGAATAATATATAAAATGAATAATTATAAAAGGGGAAAGGGTAATTAACGCCTCCCCTCCCCATGCATTTCATTAGCATTCATTTTATTTCTTTTCATTTATCATTATTATAATATATTAATTATTTTATAAATTATTTTAAAGATACATGGGGCTATGAACCTCATCCTTATGCCCATAACATATCATTCATTATAGAAATTTTATTTAACATTATATAAAACATATAATTAATATCACCACAATATAGGGGTGTAAAGTGATTTTTACGGTAATGCAGTCACACTAAAAGATTTGTGTGCCCCCATTTAATTCCAATTAATTTAGAAACGGTATTCTTTTATTAAATTAAAACCATTTAATTTATTTATCCTGATATATATACATATATATATATATATATTTACTTCATCGTTATTATTATAATCTTACATAATAATAACTAACATTTAATATTATTAATGCACCACCACACTTCCTCTGCGCATCTTCATTTATTTGTTTGTAATAAATACCATGACTCGTTTCATTAATTTCTCATTATTATTAATATTATGAATAATATTAATAACACAACACCCATTTTTTATTCAAATTTAATTTTAACAATTACTCAATTAATAATAAACCACATGTTTCATTTATCAACATCTAATGGGTCACACACTTTCCCACTTCACATCATTAATAATAATAACATCCATTAAATCATTTTATCACGATTATTCTCTTTTTGGTTTAATTAATCACACAATTTAAGTCATCATCATTACTATTTAACATATTTTTACTTTATCACCAGTATTAAAAATTGTCATTATAACACGTGTCGTGTTGACCACATCGATTTCGACAAAGGAATGGACCAGAGGGGTCTGGGCCATTACATTTATAATAAAATCCTACTATGTAGCAGGTAGTAGATTTATTATTTTTGTTTGGAAATAACAAATATGGAGAGAGTGGAGGAAGAAAAGAATATTAAACGAGGTGATGAAATAATTACCTCTTCATTTGGTGCATCCTTTTTATTTTTAAAAAAGGGCTCCTTAGGCTGGTTTTATGCTTAGGGTAAGCCTCTAGGTTGATTTTGGGGAAGTTGTGTGGAGGATTAGGAAGGTTTATCCAAGGCAAAGGTCTTTGAAGGTGTGATTTTGAAAGAAGGGGATGTGCCCTTTCATAAGATAGGTGAGGGTCACTTTTGGAAAAGATTTTATTACTATTTTATTATAAAATCATTTTTAGTTTCTAATGGATCCAAATTTATTTATTTAAAAAAATTGTGGTTCTGGGTAGAAATAATATCAACCAATTATTTTTAGGTAATTTTAGGTTACCTTATTAACCCTATTATTTGGATTTAACTCATATATAAATAGTTTAACTTTTACCATGCACTCTTGTATTATCACAATAAATGGTTATTAAACAAACTATAAAATGCCAACCGAACCCCATGTGGTTCGTTAATGACATATATATGATTATGTAAGTCCTTTGGAAGATCCATTGATTTTTAGTAATATTCTATCATTTAATAAAATAGTATTTTTCTTAAAAATCATTTATGTCAATTTTGACACAATTTTGTATTTTTTTAAAAAGTCATAACAACTTTATCACATAAAAAAATTATTTAATCAACCATAACATGTCCTATTAAACTAAAAATTATTGGAATGCATCCAAAGCCTCAATTTACATTTATTTGGATATTTATAATATCAATTTTTTTATTCATTTATTAATAAGGTAAATACTACATCATCATTGTGTCATAAATAAATTTAATTATTTAATGTCTAAAAATTATAAATAAAATACCATTATGTTGAAATATTTTTAGTTTTCTAATAATGATTTATAGTCAAATTTATCGTATTTGTAACCCTATTTAAAAATGTTTTAGTTATGAAAAGTTGAATTTAACACTTTTAACTATTCTTTAAATAAAATAATAATAAATATCATCATCTAAACCAAGTGTACCAAAATGATCATATTTTTGTCCTATGGTTGGGTTTGGTATAAATACACTTATCCAATAGAATTAGGACATGTGATATAGTAATTATAATATAATTTTTACCATCAATTACCCTATTTACATTTAACGGTGGTAAATAAAGGTCAAAAGTTACTATTCACCAAAAAATCATCTGATTGAACCAAATTTTACATACTTCTGACAAATGTGTCTCTCTGATTTTTGAAATTTAATTAACATAATTTGTAAAATGACGTTTCATGCAAATTTGAAAAAGTGTTATACAGTGGGTAAAAGACATTAAAAAGTTCAATAAAATTTTAAACATTATTTTTATTATAAAATTACTCACATGAATTTCAATGATCATATATAGGTATTATATATTTTTCTTATTAAAATAAATTTTAATAAAATAAATTTTTATTTAAATAAAAAGTTGGTTTTAAACAATAATGTAGTGTTTTCCCTATTCATAAAAAATTGAAAGTTTTCAGAAAAATACCAAAAATTAATCCAAAGATAATTTCGATATTCATAATTCAAAAATAAATTCTATTTTACCTAATTAAGAACATATATGTTGCATTAATTAATTTAAAATTAATAGTAGTTGTCAAAACCAAAATGCAAATTTTTAAAATGTAAAAACTATCAAAAGATTGACATTTTTTTATATAAAATTTAAATGTGAATTTAATTATAATAACCTACATTGTATTAATTTATAAAAATATAATCTAATTAAACTTCCCAACCATTCAAATGAATAATTTAACACAATAAATTATTTCAATTAAAAAAGTTGTTTTCAATTAATATTTACAATTTTTTATTGTTCATCAAAATATTAAATTTATCCGAAAATTACCAAATATTTATCCAAAATAAATATTTATTTCCCTCAACTAAATAAGATTTTAATTTCATTAAATTAAATATTTAAAAGTTTAATATATTGGTTTATAAATGTTTCTCCATTAAAAGGTAGTAAAATTGAATTATTTGAAAATTAATTATTTTATCTGAAAAAATAATAAATATGTTATTATATTATTTATAGTAAACACATAATATAAATTAAAAAATTATATGGAAAAAATTAAATTCAAAATTAAATTAATACTATTCACAACTGCTTTTGGAATTGCTAGTTTGTTAAGTCGTGGTGCGCTCAAACTCGGTGTTGTGTGTATCACGAGTTATTGATTTACATTGAAGAGATAAGGTACTATGAAATCATGGGGTGTTACATCATCCCCTCCTATAAATTGCGTCCTCACAATTTTAAATTGTTCTTCTAAAATTTAATGTAAAAAATTGAAAAATAGCATTGTGGAAAACCTATATCAAAATTGGGTTAAAAAAATATAGTCATAATAAGAGTGAAAGGGAAATGGAAAAGTCAACACCAAATTATGATCTCTATTTGGAGAACATTTTTGGTAGTTAGAGACACATCATTAGAGGAAACATAAATATTTATACGTAGTGATTGAGTTCATCAATCACTACCAAGTGTAAAATTGAGGGCCTCAAGGCCATAAATCTATGATGATTTAAAATATCATTGGTTCACCAAATCATAAGGTACTAGGATAACACATTTTTGGTTTTAAGTTCCCTTCCCTAATGTTTAAGAATTAATTTATTCATAGAATAAGAAAAAAAAAATATACTTTATGAGTTGATTTTCATCCTTCAACTAGTTCCTACCAAAAACTTATCCTTCTCTCCAAAAGATAATAGAATTAAAAAATATTCTATATATCCTAATCACTAAGGGTTCAAAAAATAATGAAACTATAATTAAATTGTCAGAATATTTAAAACAAACTACATTATAGAAACTAGTACATCATGTAGGCCAGTGCAATCTGATGCACCCTTATCTCCCTTTAGTTGTAGGATCAAGTCTCACAGCCTTACAGGACGTGACGGGTTGTCTATCGACCTTCGAGTTTTCCTTTTTATAACAATCCAAAAAATAATCACAATAAATTCTTTAACCTTAAAAATAGTATCCAATGTAAAACATAATCCTTTATAACCTTGAATCTTATCCAAAATACTTCTATCAAAACTCAAAATCCAAAATTTATAAGAAATGTAAACCCAATGAGGATATATTTTCCACATATTAACAGGTGAATACCCTTATCATGTATTCTTTTAAAACATGGTAACACCCTAAATAACCATAAAACATTATTGATTACATTAATTCTCCCTTATTCTTTATATAATTTGGTATATACTCCTTATATCCAAAAATTTGGTAAACTCTAATAATAATGGAATAAGAAAACAATTAATTAGTTTTAATATATTTAAGAATATCAAATATAATTTATCCAAATAAATCATATATTATTCCAAAATCACTACCTCGGTATCATAACCATATTGAGGTTTCTCTTTCCTTCAGTCATGTATTTTCCAAATGGTTTAACTTAATATTGAGTCACTTTTTGTTGAACCATATAATCTCAAATCCTCAATGAAATAGTACTACAGTACAATCCTTATTTATTTCCACAAGTTATAAAACATGTATATTATTGATACAACACTCATACGAAATAATTCATTTATAACAACATAAGAACACTAATAATTCCTCTTCACCTTTGGTAGTATCAAAACATAATTGTTATCCAATAGAATCATTTGGGGAATACTCTGATGATTTGGAAATTGATTCTCATAGCATCCTAATACCTTATAGATGAAGCATTGTATATTTGAAAACATTTTCTTACCCATGAAATCATGTACGTGGTGTCCTTTTTCTCCACACTTATAACAAACTCACATTACCTTCAAGGATTAACTAATGTGATCTTTCCATTTTTATCACATATGGGAAAATCCTTTTTCCCCTCTTCCCTTTATCCATATTTCTATATACCATCCTTTTCTTCTCTTGCATCACTTCCCATCCATAGAAATCAGAGAATTATTTACTTATCTTATTAAAACGTGATTTTATTTCTTCTTATGATGAGAATACATCGGAGACTATTTCCCTTCCAAATTTTTATTAATTACTTGAAAGATATGATCCTTATTACTCTTTGGATCATTTTTATTACTAGAGATCTCATTATTTCTACTATGTACTATTCCTAAATAGTGGCATACACAAGGTCAGTTTATGAATCACAATGCATATTTCCGAAACTTTTAAAATACCTAGTGTAGATTGAAAATATTATAGATATAATATATAATAAAAAAATGTTCTTTTGAGGAAGTATTTACTCCAAAATCCTACATAATTTCATGTAATGAAAATGTGAATTATAGTAAGCATATCCCCTAGGAGTGTCATAACCAAGAGTACAGCAAGAACCATTGTTTTATACCAGGATACCTCAGGTCCAGCCCGAAACACCTTGTCAAAGTTTTCACTCCTAGGAAGATATGTTCTAGAGCCGCCTTTACCTACTCGTATCTAGTCAGGGATGTACTTCTTGGATAATATAAAAAATCTCTACATTACCCAAATTTTACAATGTTCTTGTATACTAATCCTAAACATCTATCTTAGGGAAATTTTCACTGATAAAAGTTTTTTTAAATCTAGATTCTAAGGTTTGTATTAAAATTTCCTTGATACCAACTATAGAATCTCAACCATAGAATCCCAGATCCAGTGCATTATTTAAATATATTGGCATGATTACAAGGAACCATCTCTCAAAGGTCAGATTCATTTAGAAGTCTTGGAAAATAGAGTACATACATGAATGTTACATTGCACATTCAAACATAAAACACAACATAAATAATCCTTTTATAATTCCATTATTCCCCCATATTAACCCCTCATATCAAACATAATAAACTTCCTAAAATCCAAGTAAAACAAACCATAATAAATGGGTGAGCTTAGATGCTTAGTAAAGGTAAATAATATATTAGAAGCTATAATCATTTAAAGAAAATGTCTAATAAAAACAATAGCCCTTTAAACATAATCATGAACAAAATATGTAGAAAGTAAATCAAAAATTACCATATAAACATGCACATGGATATTCTACTCGTAGAATAATCACATGTAATAATTAATTTTATTATGGGGGAATGCCTAATGTCGGACATCATTACCACATAGTCAAAGCATCATGCCAAGACAACATATAAATGTTTTGTCAAGGGATTGGTCCAAAACACTAATTTTTTTTCATGACACCCACTGATGCATCAAGAAGCTATAGAAGGATCCACCTATCACTTACTAAGTCCGCTATATTCCTCATATGCAAATTTTGAAATAAAACATAAATATTTGTATTATAACTAGAGATGAAATGCGATAAATTAAAAATAAACCAAGAATGGTATAAAAATAGAACATCCACAGTAAAACATATCATAACTCATTAAATAAAATATGGAAGATCGTTTTATAATAAATCAACCTCAATCTAGAATAATATCCAGTTAGGGTGTTGATATTTTTTATAATAATTATTAAAACCCTTTGAGAGAAATATGATTTTTTCTTGCAATCATTTAGAATTATAAAAATATATAATGAATTTAATTTAAAAGATATTTTTGAATAAATGTGTCCCATAACAAATTGAAACATTTGAATGGAATTAAAATTTTTAAAAAATTATGTCCCTATAAATAAATCTATAAAATCATTTTTAAAATATGGACATTAATTAGATAGATTTAGAAAAAAAAATATTTAAAACATTTAAAATGATGACCTAGTTAAAGTTTCCATTCCATATGACTTAAAAAAGATTACTTTTAAAAAAATTAATGAATCAAGTAAAATTATTAAAAACTTGTACCAATAAATACATATATATCAAAAATCTTAGATAATAATGAGATTGAGGAATTAACCCTTACCTGGAACATTCTTTTGGTGGATGGTACATTTAACCTCCTGTATAATGACCATAGTATGTTATTAAATTATACCAGAACCATATTAATGTTTATTATATCATAAAATATTCATTTATGAATTTATACTACACATTTAATAATTACTTCCATGTTAAAATATCATTTGAGGTAATAATTTCTTTCTTTATCGTACAAGTTTTAAGTTGTTATTATTGATCGTATCACTTAGATCATGATTTAAATAATTCCAGAATATAAAAAAAATATTTATATATCATATATAATTATTATATAAATATTTATAGTAGATAGATAAATGAAATTTAAAATACCTTCTTTGGAGACGATAGGTTATACGTACGAATAAATGTTGTTTCTGTTTTCATATCGTATTGAATGAAAATAAGTGATTAAGATATATGAAAGTGAATAAAACCATATATATATATATATATATCTCCAGTAGAATTATTTTGTCATATATAACATACTTATTAATAATTTATATTTTTGTAATCATCGTTGAATGGTGAACATGGAAATGAATCGCATCACGTCGTGGAGACGGTAAGCCGTACGTACACACACGAAACGATGTCATTTCCTTAATGATTGAACGGTGTGGATTTGTATGTTATAATAATTATAAATAGGTATTATCAAGTTATTTTCATTATTTAAATATATATTAATCATCATTATTTCCATCCAAATAACATATTTTTGAATAACAAATTACACAACGGCGTGGAGATGATAAGCCATACGTACCCATGCATGGTGATATTATCATTAATAGGATGGATAGAATAATGAATATGGTTGTAAAATATTTATAATAACATAAAAATTTGTAGAATGTACTGCAGTAATTATTTTGGTTGGGAAATAACAATGAAATTTAATGTGGAAGAAGAAAGACACATTGAAATAGGTGATGAAATTATTACCTCTTCTTTGGGTGATTCCATTTGATTTGAATGAAAGGAATATATATGTTGGATTTATGTTTAAGGTAATGATTATAGGTTGAATATAATAAATTTTAGAGGATAATGGGTCATGGTTTGTCCGATCCAAATGGTTTTGCGGGTGTGATTTTGATAGATGGGGAAGTACCCTTTTATAAGAAAGGTAAAGATCAATTTAAGAAATGATTGAAATATTATTTTATTATAAAACCATTTTCATTTTATAATTGATCAAAATATATTTATTTCTAAGAAAGGTGTGAATGGGTCGAAATCCTCTCAAATAATAGGTTTTAGTCAAATTTTGGTCACTATATTAACCCTATCAGTTAGATTTAACTCTTAGTTAAATATTATAACTTTTACCATGACCTATTGTTTAATTATAATAAATGGTTAATAAACATAAAATAAAAAAGCCAACCGTACCCCCAAGTATTTCATTAATTACATATATATCATTATTTAAGTACTTTGTACTAACCATTGATTTTTAGGAATATTATATCATTTAATAATATAAAATTTGTTTTATAAACTCATTTATGTCAGTTTTGACAATATTGGGTATTATGTTTTTTTAAATCATATAAAATTTATCACTTCTAAATAAATTTATTTAATCAACCCTAACATGTCATATTAACCTATAAAATTAGTATAATGAATCAAAAGTCAAAATTTATATTTATTGGGATATTAATAATATCAATTTTTCAATCATTCATTCATAAGGTAAATAATACATCATCATTTTATCATAAATAAATTTTTTTATTTAATTTATAAAAATTATAAATAAAATACAATTATGTATTAAAAATATTTATCATTCTAATTAATATTTAGAGTCGATTTTATCTAATGTATAATCCTATTTAAAAAAATTAGTTATAAATTTTTAATTTAACACATTTAACACTTATTTAAATAAAATAATTATAAATGTCCTAATATAATACAAGTGGACAATAATGATCTTATTTTATTCCAAAAGTGGGTTTTGGTCGAAATACACGTATCCAAAAAGACGTTAAAAAAATTCGTAAAATTTTATACATTTAATTTTATTATTAAATGAATCTAATGAATTACATTGAACTTATATAGGTATTAAATATCTATTTTGAAGTAAAATTAATTCAAATAAAATAAATATTTATTTAAATAAAATGTCAGTTTTAAACAATAACGTAGTGTTTTTCAGTATTCATCAAAAAATTGAACATTTTCAGAAATATACCAAACATTCATCCTAATATAATTTTGATATTCATAATTCAAAGATTAATTATATTTCACCAAATTAAAAACATATAAGTTTCATTAATTAATTTAAAATTAATTTTCGTTGTCAAAACCAAAAAGCTGGGTTTTAAAAAGTAAAAACAATCCGAAGATTCACATGTGTTTATATCGGATTTAAATGTGAAATTACTTATAATGATCTATATTGTATTAATTTATATAAATATAATCTAATTATACTTCAAAACTATTCAAATGCATAAATTTTCACAATATATTATTTCAGCCAAAAAAGTTATTTTCAATTAAAATTTAGTATGTTTCATTATTCATCAAAATATTAAAGTTATCCAAAAAGTACCAAAAAAATTCAAAACTAAATTTTTTATGTCACCCTTCTAAAAAAGAATTTCATTTCGTTAAATTGAATATATAAAAACTTTAAATATAGGTTTAAAAAATAGTTTTCCATTAAAATACGATAAAATTGCATTTTTTGAAAAATACATCTTTTATCTGAAAATATAAATTTATTCTTAAATTATGTCTAAGAAAAAATAATATGGATTCTATAATTTTATGGAGTTTATAAAATTCAAAATTCATATAATAATATTCATAACCTCTTTTTGAACGGAAAGTTTGGTAAGTCATGGTGCGCTCGAACTTGGTGTTGTGCGTAGTGCAAGTTATTGAATTATATTGAGGAGATAATGTACAATGAAATCTCATAATGTTAAATATTTAAAATAAATATTTATTTTACAGTTAATTTAACATATTTTAATTTTTTATAACATTCCTGTATTCTTCCATCATGTTTAAATATGATAACTTCATTTGAGGAAGTGTGGGTTACCACCCCCTCAACGCGATATGAATACTTCATGCCATATATGTAGCATATAAAGGTTGGGTATGATAAAAATATTCTTCATATATATAATAATAATAATAATTTAAATTATTAAATGCATATGTATCATTTTGTTTTAATTATTTTTAATTCAATAAATAAATTGAAGTAGCGTTCATGCGAAAGCATTGTCTACCGTCTCCATGAATGGTGTCCATCATTTAAAATCTCCAAATGTTATCGAATATTCTAAATAAATATTTTTGTAATATATATGGTTATTTAATCAAGTTATTCATTATTTATATGATTAAAACATGTTATATATAATAATAATAACAAATACCAAGTTTAAACATACTTGAGAAAACTAGGCAATTAACTCCAAAAATAATTAAAATAATGACAGTGTTTTAACAATAGTGTATTAACATATTGTAATAAGTTAATATATGATATTAGAAACATGATTATATTTTTTATTAGTTATTAATATATTTTAAATAATTATACAATATTTGAAATACCACACCACATAAAGGATGTACAAGGTAAGATATTTTCATCTCAATTTTTAAATCTCTGTGATTAATGTCATTTTAAATGCATACATATTTTATGAGTAAAACCTACTTAACATTTTAATATATTATATCATAAATTCTATTATTTTTATAATATTAAAAGAATCATTTAAGGACATACATTTCTAGTGATTACAATTTTAATGTTTCAATGTGGCACGAGACACTTTGGAATGTTAAATGATTATTCTCCTCAGGTGTTCTTAACATCACTTCATTTTGTGATTGTTAACATCCCTTGAAACAATTACTTTATTTTAATAATTTTTATTTATAAATTTAATTGAATATCCATTTTCTCATACAATGGATACTTTTATTTCCTATTCCATATAGCACATTTCATATGGTGGTTACTTTAATAATTATTTGATGATTTGGTGAATTATTGATAAATCAGTGTTTCTTATAAAATACAGTTATTTAATAAATAATATTAGTAATTTTCATTATTCAATGTCAGGAATTATTTTTAATCAAAATTATGTGTGGAGCACAAAAATTATATAGCGTCTCAATTTATCGATAGTTTCTCATCAGAGAAATAAGTTCACCAAATTAGACAGGTTTCAAACCGTGTTTTAAATTGCCTTTTGAAAAGTCTTGACTATAATAGGATTTCATGTTCCTAATACATGAAATCCTATTAGTAATAAATTTACCCAATTTAGTATCATTTATTATTTTTCTGTGATATTTTTCTTCAACTTATCTATGTAGGTAGTTCATTATTATTATATTGATTCAGGGTATGTGTTTCAGTTTCATACTTGCCACATTATATATGCCTTATTTAGTTATTTTTTTAAAGTATACTCAATTTTTTCCCTTTATGTATATATTGATTCATTATTTCATCTTATGTATTTACCCTTATTAATTATTCAATCATACCATTCTTTTTATTTCACTATGTTATGAATAAGTGAACAATGAATAAACTTTCGAGGATGGATTTTATTTCAGTTTATTGGGTAGCATGTTTTATTCTGTTTTCCCTATATATTAGTGGTATTGTATATGAAATATGTAATTACAAAACTACTAATCTAAATGTTCCTTTTAGATTCACTTCTGTGTAATAATGTCAATTTGATATAATAATGAACTAGCTCCAGTCATATGGGGTCAGGGTGTTACAGTTGGTATAAGGGGAAGTTTAGAAACAACCTTAGAAACTAAATTTAGAAAACGTAGATTTGGGAGAACAGCCCTTATATAGACATTTAGTATAAATATACATGATAATCCTAATATTATGGTCAGTTAGAGGTTATGTGGTTATTCCTATCAACACATCCATGTCTTGATACTACAAGTGGAAGTGGTTCTGGAATATATGTACCTAAGAGTAAAAAATATGAAAAGGTGTTCAAGGCCTGACTCAGGGTATCCTGATACCAGAAAATGGGACTTAATATGCACTTGGATTGTCAATCCTAGGTAATACTCTTAGGATAATTCATAATTACATTACATATCATTGTAAAGGATTTTAGAGTAATGATTTATCCTAAGTAACCTAATCATATGAATCCATGATTTGTGATGCATAAATTTATATTATGTTCTATACCATATTTAATGCTACAGAGATTTCATAATTTTATGAGCGAATCTAGAATATTTTATTTCCTATAAATGGATCGTAGTAGGAATAATTATGTCAACATTCATAGAAAATTCAGATATTTCTTTCATGAGGAAACCAAAATAGCTGGTATTAGAACAGAACAAATAGTTGTAATATTAGGTATGATGAATTAGGTTATAAAAACTAACCTATCCTTAATGCAGAAACATCTTCCATGAAGACAATATCCAATGATTAGACATTTTATGGGTCAAAGGCCCACATATTTTAGTGGGACTACTAATCCAATTGTATATATGAAATGGTTTAACTTTTTGGAGAAGATTTCTATAGATTAGAAATGATGTGAAAAATGATAGGTTTCACTTGTTGTCTATTGTCTTCAAGATGATGTAGATCAGTGGTGGTATTTAATCCTGGATACAAGGGAAGAAGTATAAATTAAACTCATGAAATATAGGAAGTATGAGGAGATATTATTATATAAATACTTCCATCATGATAAAAAAATTAAGATAAAGAAAAAGTTCCTTATAATAAATTAAAAAGGAATAAGAGAGTGTAGAAGTTTATGAATCTAGGTTCACAAAACTATCTAGGTATGATTTCGATTATATACGTAGCATTGAGTGCAATAACGAAAACTTATTTTAAGGTCTTAAACAAAATATTCAAAGGGAACTGAATTTTCAGACATTTTTTTGAATGATGAAATTTCTTTTTCTACCATTAATATAGAGAAGAAATGATCTTGATTCAATATATTCATGGGAATCCATGAAAAGAAGAGTTCTTCTAAAAATCATGAGACAAAGAATTATTATAAGATTTATATGTTTGATAGATTCCAATCATGTGAAAACAATTAGAAAATTTACCCTGAAAAATGTTTGAAGGGACAAGGAGTTTTCTATAAATGTAGAGATAAGGGTCCCCATGCTCATGAAAGCAAGAGGATTAAGTTGATCAATGAGTTAAATTTCTATAATTTTAATGATATGGGACATTATTCATATAATTTTCCCATTAATAAGGGGAATAAACCATGGAAGATGAGAAGGGGAAATGGCTGAGCCTGTGTGATCACTATAGTGGAAGTTGAAGTACCAACTAATGAGGTGTCATGTACACTAATCCGATCTAAAAATTTATCCAATTCATTATTTGATTATGTATCATAAAAAACATTTAGATATATTTAGTTTCTAATAAAAATTAGCCACTTCACTTTTGATTTATTATGATATTTTTCAGTCGTAACACCTTAGGGAATTATCATTGCAAAAATGATGTGTCCATCAGAACAATTATGACACATAAAAATACAATATGTTCTAACCTTTTTATCATAACTATGGATGATTTTGATATTATCCATCATATGTACTAGATCTCAATATATGAATAAAAAATTTATTACAATAGGAATGAAATTACTATTTGTGGAGATAATGTTGAATCCCTCATATTTAGTGTAGAAGGTTCTCCACCAGATTATTATTTAGTGCCTCCCTTAGTAGCTGTACTAAAGAGAAAGCATGGTGCAGAAGATAAAAAATGTCTATTGAGAATAGAAGTAATATACAATTTTATGATGTAATTGTTATGAATGATTACATTGATGTATTTCTTGAGGGTTTACCTGAACATCCCCTAGAAGGTGAGTTTGAATTCTGAATTAATTTATTCCTGAATTCAAGTCCAATATCAAGGAATCTGAATAGAATGGCCACATTGGAATTTTTAGAGTTCAGGAACATTTATATTATTTGGGTAAAAAAGTTTTATTAACCCTAGTATCTCCCCATGGAGATCCCCCTGGCCTATTTGTTAAAAATAATGATGGATCCAATTGTTTTTTTGTTGACTATAGGGAAATCAACACAATTATGATAAAGAACAAGTATCATCTACCAATCATTGATTACTTGTTTGATCAAATTCAAAAATTCCAATATTTTTAAAAGATTGAACTTCTTTTTGTGTATCACCAATTGAAAGTGAAGAAGTAATTCATTCAAAAAATAAATTTTCAGACAAGGTATAGACATTATGAGTATACAATAATTTTATTTGGAATGACTAATTCACCCATTGTTTTTATGATCCTAATAAACCATGTATTCAAATAATATCTTGACAATTTTATTTTAGTTTTATTTGATGATATTTTGGTGTATTGAAAAACCTATGAGGATCATGAGGATCACTTGCAGATCTTCTGAAACACTCTTAAAGGGAAGAGATGTATGTGAAATTTAGTAATTGTTAATTTTGTTTTCAAGATATCTCTTTTCATAATCATATTTTATCCAAAGAGGGAATATCAGTCGATTATATAAAGGAAATGGTATTCAGAGAATGGAATATACTGACAAACATAATTAATATATGTAGTTTAATTGGTTACACATGTTATGATTGAAAATTCGTTCAGAATTTTTCTAGATTAGATCCTCCCTTAACCATGCTTACGTATAAATGTTTTATGATTGAATGGATAATGGAATTTGATAAAATTATTCATGAGATATATAGATGATTGATAAATGCTCCAATATTAACTCAACCATCTGGTAGTGATGGGTTTTTTATTTAGTTTTCTTCAAAGAAGGGAGGACGTTGTTTTTTAATGAAAAATATTTTTTCATATTCATCATGATAATTGATAACTCATGAATAGAACTACCCATCCCATTATCTAGATTTATCACCTATAATCTTTTCTTTTAAAATATGGAGACATTACCTCAATGGATAAAATTGTCAGATATAAAAAAATCATAAAATATTGAAATAAATCTTCTCAATGAAGGAGATAAACATTTGACAAATATAATGGCTTAAAAAACATTGGGAATGAGATCTCTCCATTCATTTCCACCTATATAAATAAAATAAGGTGGTAAATTCATTGAATTGGAATGATTATGGAGTTTTAAAATAAATAAGGATTGGGAATGATCATATGTTCATGGATCTAGTGATGATGGATATGGGAATTTCATTGGTAGGGGATGTATCAATAATTTATCAAATGATTGAGAAAACATATTTAATAGAGAAGATAAATAATTATCAATCTTATTATGGAGACTTTTAGAAGAAGATAAATGGCGTGAATGATGTAAAATTAGCAGACATCATTTGAAAAGATGGTGTTCTAAAATTTGGAAAGAGGCTATGTGTTCCATCATTAACTAATCTAAAAAGGGAATTGTTGGATGATTCTCATAGCTCTAATATCTCTATAAACCCTTGGATAGTAAATATGTATAGGTAAATGATGGAAAACTTTAGGTTGGATAACGTGAACCATGAAATTGTGGATTATGTAACCAGTGTCATGTTTGTCAAAAGTGAAAGATTTAAGAGGGAATATTAATGGTTTCATGCATCATCTTCTTATCCTTGTTTGGAAATAGGATGAAATTACTTTGGATATTTTTATAGGACATCCAAATACTCTTTAAATGAATGATTCAATATGGGTTATTATCAATTTCTTGATCAAATCTTCACATTTCCATACCATATGATATGGCCAAAATCTCGATCGCCTCGTAGTACTCTACATTAATGACGTTGTATGATATCACGTAATACCTTTTTCAATTGCCTTTGATCAAATCCCTCACATTAAATCAAAATTTTGTAAGAGTGTTTCGAATGAATTTGATACTGACCTTTATTTGAGAACTTCCTACCATCCACAAACTGATGGACAATCTGAAAGAAGAATTCAAACAATAAAATACATGTGGAGATCATGATCACACAATTTTCAATGTATGTGGTCTCAATACATACCTTTTTTGATTTTTTTTCTTATATTATAGTTTCCCTTTAAGAATTAAAATGGCACTGTATGAAGCATTATATGGAAAGAGGTGTTCTACTCCAACATTTTGCGATGAAGTTTCAAAATATAACTCATAGGACTTGATCTTTTTAAAAATATGAGGAAAAAGTAATGGCTATTCATGCACATATCAAAAGGGATCAAAGTTGGAAAATGAGTTACGCTGATAATTAAGGAAAGGATTTGGAATTCCAATTGGTAGAACATATTTTTCTAATGTTATATTAATGGATGGGTGTTATTAGAATTTCTATGAAGTGGAAACTTAGTCCCAGGCACATCAGACCATTCAAGATTCTATAAATGATTAGAGTTGTTTCTTATCGATTAAAATTGCCGCCAAATCATTCAAAGGATCGTGACGTGTTCCATATATCCCTTATAAGAAATTAAACTCTTTACCCAACACATATGATCACATATAATGAATTAGAATATGAACCTGACCTTTCTTATTGTGAATAACCTATCCAGAATATTGACTCTCGAGATCAAGTATTAATGAATCAAGAAACTCATCAAGTAAAGGTATTATGATGAAATCACAAAATGGAAGAAGTAACATGGGAACTATAGGCTTCTATAAAAGAAAACTACACACATATTTTTAATGTTAATTACCATACAATTTTTAGGATAAAACTTTTGTATTAGAAAAGAATATAGTACCCCAATACTTTACCATATTTACCTTTAGATTCCTTCGTATCACACACAACTCCTGATTTAAACAAAAACATGATATAGTCTCATTTACATATTATATTAAATTATATCACTTTTATAGAGTTTATTAATATATTATATGTCCCTAAAAATAATTTTACCCTCGTCTAATAGCCATAGGATTAGAACAAACCAAATATTACACAAAAAATACTGTATTTTTTAAGCAATTTTACTACAATTTATTGGAGAACTTATTTTATATCCTATTTGTGACACACTTATTACTTTAAAATTAATGAATAAAAATCATTTTTAAATTCATAATATCCAAGTAATATTATGGTGATTTTTTCAGATTATTCTGAGAAAATTCATTTTTAAGTGAATAGTGAAAAATTTGGTGTTTTAGATAATAAACTGCTTTTTCATTTAATTAATTATTAATGTTAAATTTTACATTAATTTTTTTTAAATTCAAATTGGATAAATTTTAAAAATATTAATGCAATGTATTATATTATAATAAATTTAACTTTTAAATTTAACATTAAAACATAATAATATTTTAAACATTTTTCTAATAAATCTAATTAATCTGTCTATCAACAAGATTTGCATTAATCTGAATTTTACCACTTCTAGGATTTTAATTTTGAATATAGGACATACACAATTATAATAAAGTATATATTTTTGTTCTAATAAGATCAACTTAATTTTTGAGACAAATAATTTGTGAATGTGATAAAAATTAATTATAATGATTAATGTGTAATTAGGCTTAAAATGTACTAAGACCCTAAGATTAAGGGCCCAAATAACCTTTAAACATGTGGAACACTAATTGGATAGCCATATATCTGCCATTAATCTTAAATTATTTTGTTTTGGTGGTTTAGTATGACTTTGTTTAGGTAGGAACAAGCGTAAACCTAACTTCTTTTCAAGATTACCAATTGGGTCATTTTCCTTCCCTATAAAAGGCCACCACATCTACTCACACCTCACACCTCTCAAGCCAGTTTAGTTCAGACAATCCTTTCCAAAAGTATCTCCCAAAATCCTTCCCCATGACCAAATAGCATCCCTTTTATAATAAAATATATACAATAAAGCTTTTTTTATACACCAAAAAAAGTTACCTGATTAAGAGGTAACACCTTCTCTCAATCTATATAGTTTCAATTCCCTTATCCAATCCCTATAATTTTATTATTATATGATTTCATATAAATTATGTATTATCTATATACTAGGGTTTTATATGTTATATTTTAGACCTACACATACACACACCTCCATCTAATTGGTATGGAATATACTATTTCTATTTACGACGAACTACTACCTCACAAAACGATGAATTTTCAAAATTCCCTACCACATCTCAGGGTGGAAAATATAATGGAATCTATATTTATATAAAATATATATTTCATTTATAATTTATTTATGATTCATTAATTTTTTTATAACATTCCTTTATGATTCCATAATGTGTTTATATGGTAATTTCTTTTGAGGACGTGTGGAATACCAGACTATCAATGTGATATGACTCGTTCTTTCATTGCATGAAAAGTAAAAAAAGGTTGATTATAATAAACCTAAAAAACATATATAACATAAATATTTTACTATAAATTATTAAATTTTTTTGTATCATTTATTTTTAATTCTTTTAATTGAACAATGAAATGGAAGTAGCGCTCATTCATATGTGCGACATGTCGTCTCAAAGAATGGTGCACTTCATTTCGAATCTACATTTGATAGCGAATATTATAAATAAATACTTATGTAATATATATGATAATTTATTCTGGGTTTAAAATTTGGATATTATGAAACCATTTTATTTTAAATATGAACAAAAAATAACAACTCGATGCGTAAATAAGAATACTTAGAAATTAACACCCAAAACAGTTTAAATAATGAAAGTGTTAAAGATGGATAATAAAATATTTTAATAATTTAATATATGATATTATAAACCTGAGTGTGGTTTTTTAAGTAGTATTTAACATGTTTTGAACCATTGTATAGTTGGATAAACATCACAAACCAAAAAGGACGTATAAAGTAAGGGATTATCATCTAACTTCTATAATCTGTGAGATTAATGTCATCTTCACTGCATACATATTTTGTATACAAAACCTACTTCCCATTTTGATATATAATATCATTAATCTTAATATTCTATTGATATTATATGATTCATTTAATTTCATACCTTTCTAGGGAATATGATTTATATGTTACAAAGTTGTATGGGACACGTTGGAATGTTTATGTATTATCCTCCTAAAATGTTTTTAACATCACATAATTTTGTGATTGTTAACTACCAATAAAACAATAACATTGTTGTAATCATTTTTCATTGGAATTTTAATTGAATATCCATATTCACATACAATGGATATTATTATTTCAAAAATAATATACTTTTTATTTGTAGAGTGGTTACTTTGACAATTATTTGATTATTTTGGGAATTATGGTTGAATTTAAATTTCTTAAACGATATAGTTATTTGATGATTCATATTAATCCTTAGGATTATTCAATATGAGGAATTATTTGGAATTAAAATGATAGGTGGAGCCTGAAATTTATATAGCTCTTCGATGCAACAACAGGTTTTTATTAGACAAATATGTTTGGAAAATTAAATGGGTTTCAATCCATGTTTTAAACCATCTTATGAAAGGTCTTGATGGTAATAGGTTTTCATTTTCCTGAGATATTACATCCTATAAGAAATAATTTTCCCTTAATTAGTATTACTTTTTTTCTATGAGATTTTTCATCAATATATCTATTAAAGTAGTTCATTATATGATTATTTTTTTATGGAATGTGTTTAAATTTCATAATTTCCATGATATTTAGGCAGTATATAGTTATTTTTATGGAAAATATACTTGGTTATTTATCTGTCCAAATATATAGATTCATTATTTATTTTGTTTTACTTAACCTTACTGAGCATTTGAGCTCACCTTTATTATTTTTATTCCCCCAGTTAGGAATAAGATAACATTGAAAAAGCTTTCAAGGTTGGATTTTATTTCAATATATTTTGTAGCCTGTTTTATTATATATTTTCTATTTATTATATGTATTATGTTTGTAATATATCATTCCAAGATTGCTAAAATTAATAGTCAATTAGGATTTTATTTCTTATAATAATCCAATTTAATGTAAAATGCATCGGCTTCAGGCTTCTGGGTCAGGGTGTTACATAAATAGTCCAATGTAACATGAAAATTATATTTAGTCTCCATTATATTAAATATTCCATTATTTAATTTAATTCAATATTCAAAATACTATAGAATTCTAATTCAATTAATGTATATAGGGTATTATTGTTGAATTACAATAGAATAATCAAACATAATTCAATAAGCTCATCAACCTTGAACAAGCACTTTGAATCTGACTATAGGTCAAAGTGTCCCTTCTTCATGAACCACTAGAGTTGGTGAAGGATAATCCTTCTAGACATAAAATAGTAGATTCATAATTTCATCCCATTTGGGAGTGTTGTATAATATTATATGGAATACTCTAGTACATCATCTTTGAGGGATAACTTACAAAATTACAAATAATTTTTTATAGTGGAGTTAAAAATTATCGTAGACATTGACAAGGAATACACATTGGGGTTTCCATCGAAATATATCGTAAGATTCTACACACAAAAAGAGGTAACTCAATTCAATGTAATAAACATTACTCGTAGAAACTAAATTTAACTCAAAATAATTAATATATTTAACAAAAACAATTATCATGTTATACTATTAAATTTAATTGATATATCATAATAAGAAAAACATATATATATCACTCAACAATTAGAACATATCCTGAAATTATATTAAAAATGATTATGAATAACCCACTAGGAATATATATGGTATGTTATCATACATGAACATATATGATTCATTAATTCAATAATATCCTATAAAATAGTAACCAATTAATATAATCATGAAAAACATGAATCTATAAAACCATATAAATAACCTTGAAACAGTTTTACGATATATCTTACATCTGTCCATTTTAGGAACACATGAAACTCTGAAGATTGTGTCAGATACAACCTTATTTATTTATACTATAATAAAATACATATACAAATTTAATGACAATTTCAAACCATAATCTTATAAAAATTGTGAATTCCCCAACTTGAATCATTGAATACAACCTAGAGTGAAAATGGATTCATGTACACTACTCCCTATTAAATATGTTGTCAGATAGAAGTGAGGGTTCGATTGATGTATGTGGGGATCTTATAGACTCTGTAGTTTAAAATTAATTTATAAAAAAATAAAAAAGAAACATATAATAGAATAAAAATAAAAAAAAATATCCTATACATAATCTCATGTAATGAAGAATAACAATCCATAGACTGTAAAAGTTGTATCTATAATTAGATTTTAAGATAGGTATAAAATATAAGTATATAAAAAATCACCATAACTTACCATTGGATTCTATTTTGGTACCTCATCCAATCCAATTTATCTATCTACAAGCTCACTGTCACTATGGACTTTCCACTTCTAGTGTCCCTATCTATGAAGATTGAACATGCATTGAGATGTCCATCTTGGGTGTCACTAAAAACCATGTATGACACCACTAATTTTTCCATTACAAGATTTTATATGCATCATATTGTATGATGTTTCCTTAAATATAAACATAATACATATCATAAAATAATGTAATAATTCTTTGTACACTAATAATGCTTCCAAAAATCCATAGTTGGACCATCTTATGAACCATGTTATGAAACATTGTCAAAATAGAAGTATTTATATAGATTATACCACAAGGTAACCACATATATTAAAAAATTCATTTCAAATATAATGAATCATGAGTCATTCCACATGGATATAATTCTGAGACCCCCAAACGTTTGGCCACAATTTATTATATTCTGACACTACATTGGAACAGTAATCAAAGTTATCATACCCCTACACCATGTATTTTTCCTTATCAAAAAATAAAACACTCCCACACTATTTTTTTCACGGTTTATATATCATAATACAAACATTACTCATTGTTAGTAATTAATTCTATTACACCCCATCTTCTAACATTGTCGTATAATCTTTCACTTGATGCAACTGAACTCTTCATTCTCGAGAAGCATAAAATTGTGATGGGTAAACCACTCAATTTTATACCTTGAATACAAAACCTTTATAAAATATTGTGATCATATCACAAGTAAATTGTTTTTTAATATATTTAATTGAAAAATATAATACCAATAGTTTGAAAAAAAACAAAACATAATTATCTTCTATCAAACATAAAAAATGGATCAAACAAAAACCAAATAAACATACATGTGATCATACTCAAATGTGGTATCACATGTTTATAGGGTCACAAAGGTTGTCCATATCAATCATGGTATAATGAATTAAATAACATAGTTTAATATAATTATATCATTCATATACACAAATTATATATTGAAAATGAAATCATATTTTTTGATTATTGGGGCCAACATCATGGTTTTTTAAGGGTGTCATCAACCAAACCACATTCAAAAACTAATTAGAACATATTTATAGGCTAGGTGTTCCTAGAAATTATTTTAATTACAAAAATATTATTATAGAATAGGAATCAAGAAAAATAATGGAAGGGGTTTAATAATATCATACATATCTTCAATCAATGACAATCGAATTCATCGAATTACGTAGAGGAATGTGGAAATTGTATGTTGTGGGTAATGATAATAGAAAATGCACAATGATATCACCAATATGTTTTAGAAATATCTTCCTAGATCATAAATGGATCAATCATCAAAATTTACATGAAATTAATGTCAATGTTAATGAATCACCCAAGTTTACTTCATTCTAAATAATGTTATTCTGAATTATAGTCCAAAAAAAATCTAGAATTTTTTTCATTAAAAGTAATCATCAGAGACTATAGTGCTTATTAGTTATTAAAAGAAATAAATTTATTAAGATTTACTTCATGAAACCTAATTTACTATTAGAATATATCCCCATTGGTATGTGTGATATTATTGAGGATATAGTATTTTTCATTTTTTTCAATCAAATATGATCACCACAATTTCCATAAATATGGTATCCACCCAAATCATGGATTTCTTGAACACCATGATTAACACTACCATCCCCATACAATTTTTTGAGTACCCATGTCATTATTCCATTCCAAAAATACTACCTTCAAAATGTGACAATTATCAAGATGTTTCATATAATATTACTCCTAAAGAATATTTATAGGGTCCATTACATGGCCCATGTGTCTCCACATTCATTTTTTTAAACAAATTCTCACAAGGGGAAAACAAAATTCCCTATTTGACATTATTTCATGTTTTGGACTAAAAAGTATATAATGACCTTGAATTATAATAAAAGGGTATTATATAATTTCATAAAAGTATGGAATACATTACCCAAATACATTCTTTAGGACCATAATAGTTTAGTGGAGTTAGAATCACATATTAAAAATATTCTAACGTGGTATAATATCATTAATGCCTACTTTAAATATCATTCCCTTTAGTAATGATACATAAACCACTAGTATATATACCAATGAAATGAAACATATGATAGGGTGATCTTATGTTAAATTTAATGTTAAATAAAATATATAATTAAGAATAACATGAAAAAAGTGTATGGTAACATGATAAAAACATTAGAAAACCATACACAACATATCATTATTCTTAAACATGAATCATGGATTAATGATTGGATGTTTCTATGACACGAATCATAATGGAATTAAATGTATTAATCCATGTTTAAAAAATATAGCCATAAGATAAAGAATTATAGGAAACACATAAACACATAAAATGATATATATAGTAATCAACAGTCACTTATGAGGTTATCGAAGATGAATGGGTTCACTCATTAGACAATATTAGTTTTAAAGGTCCACTAATAAGACATTGTTAGTGTTAAAATTACATCACCAATCTTCGTTCACTCCCCATTAATTCCCTACAAAAATGATTATAATTAATTTTTGGTCAATGCGTCAGAGGAAGATATAGGTCCCACCTATCACAATTATAAATCACACATATGTGTGTCAAAAGATCATACAAATTAATCATATATAAAAAATGAAATGAAATGTCTATCATAAAAATTTAATAATATATTAGCTTGAGGAAGAGTTAAATATTTCATAATAATTTTATCTTATCATATCCCATGAATATAATAAAGATTAATAAGAACATAACTCAAAAGAAGAGTAAAATTTTTCAAAAACATCAATCCATCAAAATAATTACAATTCAGATAATGAATATAGTTATTACCCCTAGATCATAATCTAAATATATAATGAGTAACACCAATTATTTTCAATGTATATGAAAAATAATTTTCAAAATATAATTTAAAATATTTCTTGAGAAAAAAATCATTTCATCTTTTATTAACACTTTATAAATAAATCATTTTTAAAAATAGTTTTCCATTAAAAAAACAGTGAAAAAAATGAATTTCAAGAATAATCTAATTTTTTTAAAATATAAAAATGAAAATATTTAAATTATGATTCAATGAAATGATGGTCAAGCTGGTGGGAAAATCTATACATTCCATATATAATAAATGAACATTCAATTTGTAGTATACAAAAGTTTAGAAAAGTTCTTCGATCATAAAATTATAAGAAGATTCCATTGAAATCGTTTTTTAAACTAATTGGATAAAAAGTATTATATAAATCATTATTAAAATTTTAAAAACATATTGTATGAAATTTTCATGATATATTATTTATAAATAATATATATTTCAGATAGAAGATAGAAATAATGTGTGATTATCTTCTTTTTTTATTATCATAAGTACAAAGAAGTAAAAATTGTACCTTTACATGAAGAAATAATTTATAACTAGAGGATAAAATCATTCCTGGGATATATTGAGATATATGTTATCATATTATATTAATTTAATCATATTCATAAAAAATCCTGATAAATAATGTGATTATAGTAAATAAAATCATACCGTAATGTTACATTGGAATCCTTAACACCATGTTGGAATAACATAAAATGAAACATAAAATATAATGTATATTATAAGAATAATTATATTACATGTTAAATGGGCTATATATACCCATCATGAAATCATATATTTTATAACCAACTATACATATCCAAGAAAGAGAATTAAAAAATCACATCCCTCATTGTTAGTGATATAACTAGTAACACCACGAAAGAGATAGCCAAAATTGGACATGAAAATATAAATATTTCCCAGTAGAGTAATTATAAAATATATACTTTGGATGTATAGACCCCACTTTCAATAAAAAGGTGGTGAAAATGGTTTATTATCATGGAAAATAAAAGTGATATTGAAATCCCTTACTGCTTGAGTAACTTTTCTAACATTTGATACAATAATTAATAACGTCATTTAAAACCATTAATATCATAATACAAATTATTTAAAATATATATAATTATATAGGGAACTATATTCACCAAAAAAATTAAACGAGTGGTGAATATGGAATATGTATCACATAAATAAAAGTGATACTTGATATCTCCTTACCTTAAGTCTTGACTCGCGTCATACATTCTATAAAATCCTTTATAAAAAATTTCTGATCATTATAAATATATCATAGAACAAAATTCTTATATATAATGTCATATATCATTTTCTTATGAACTATTATTACACTTTTATTAAAAATTACATATTAAAATTACATTTTGGTAATAACTATATTGTTTTTCATAAATGTTTGGAATTACCATTTTGGCCCTCTTACTTAGATCATGGTTTTATAATCGTATAAATTTAAACCATGGTATAAATATAATATATATTAATTATATAATTATTTATATCATTCCATAAAATTCGATGATATTATATGGAATACAATATTCATAGAGACCGTAGGTCATACAAACGTATAAATGGTGTTTCAGTTTTCATATCATGTTGAATGTAAAAAAAGAAAAGAAACATCTATAAAAATATATATATTACTATTATATTATAATAATTATTATGTATTATATATCAGATTTTATTATTAAAAGTTTCCTAAATAACTTGTATTTGGTTCTTGAACAAGTCACACCACCTCACTAGATGGTAGTCTTCTGTACACACGAACGAAGTTATCATATTTCTAAAAATTTAAAATAATGATGTCATATGTAATATAAATATTACCGAATAATAATAAATTCATATATATATATATATAATTTTAAAAAATATTTATATCATTATTAAAACCCTTTATAGGTGGTAATTGGAAACCAAATGGCATCAGTTTGAAAGGTAGTAGTTCACTTTAAACACGAATAATGATTTTATAAAGCAATTGATGTATGTGTGTAAATTGTAAAGTCATAACAATTTAATATATATATATATATATATATATATATATATTACATTCTAATTAATGTAATTAGGATATTAAATTTTCATTTTACATATATAATTGAATTAGGTGAAAAATGAATCATAATATAAAATAATTTGAAAGGATCATTGCGTCTTATTTAGATGTATTGCTTATTTTGTCAAAATTTAATTCAAATTATAGTATTATGTGTAATATAATTACACTATATTTAGGGTAGGGATGTTGGGAAGTTATTTTATAAGGTTTGGTCGATCAAAATGGTTTTAGTGGTGTGAATCTGTGGGGAGAGTGACTTCCCTTTTATAGTTGAGGAGGAGTGGAATTCTTGTTAATACACAATTGTATTCACTATTGAGATGTCTCACATACTTCATTTAGATAAAATACTGGATAATAATTGAGGGGATTATTTAAATAGTCATTATATATCTCCACCAAACAAAAATAAATGAATTTTATAAAGTATGTTCTCATCTTGTTAGATTACCTATTTTTCCACTTTTTTTATATATAGGAATATAATTTTCTAACCAATGTAGTTTTTTTAATATGAATAAAATATAGAGATAATGATTATAGAATTGATACCCTTTTATTTATAAATATTATTTCTAATTTATAAATTAATAATTCCTTATGTGTTGTAAATTAATTTTAACAGAATCGTATGTTACTCAAAAAATCAATGTTTAACCCTAACCATGATAAAATTTCTTTTATCATTTATGGTCAATATATTAACTATAAAAAAATATATTTTTCTATTAATTTACTATATATTATATTTCTTAACCTTTAAAAATTCTTTTTCATTTTATATGATTTTTATAATTTTCAAATCATTTAATAACATATAAATTATTATAAGATAACATTAATGTGAATTTTTACATTATTTATTTAATTTGAATTTAAAATATATCACTGAAATAATGTAATATAAATCTATTATGATTAAACACATCTAAAATTATATATACATATAAAATATTGGATGATAATTTATAAAATTTTCTTTAGTTTTAATATGTTTAGTATAATTTAATATATTTAATTATTAACTAAATAACCACTTCTTTGAATATGTTTATACAATTTCATTTAATAATTAATATATAAAAATTTATAAGAGATTAATATTATAGAAAATTCATATTGTAAAATAATACATATGATTGAACTAAAGTAATTTTACCCTATTAGAATGCTTTATAAATATAAAACACAAGGATACCTCTTTTTTGGTATTTTCCTTACCAAAATTATTATATCATCCATTTCCATAGAATATTATCCCAGTTACTCATAAATATATATAATAACATGTTATGGGTCAAAATAGTTTCATAACATGGGTGTTGAACATGTTTTTAGTACATTTGACACATTATATTCTATATTTTATCACTATGTAAACTTCTTCATACCATAATAACTATAACTAAATTTAACTATATTAACTAATCAAAATGGATAAAAATTGTGATGAAATTATCACTCATTATATGTTGTGTTAATTTCTCATATGAAATTAATTTTAATAGATTTAACACATTAATGTTGAAAAAAATTATTTAAATTTCATGCCATATGCTTTATTAGAAAAAAGAGTTTTAAATTGAAAACTTTCCATATGTATAAAATGTCTTTATATCGAAAATTAAAATTAAAATGAGTCAAATAACCTAAATTTTATTAATATATATATATATATAGTTTAACGATTATTAATTTCAATCCTACTCGATATATAGTATGACATTATAAGTAATATAAATGAAAATAAAGTCCTCAAATAAAATTATATATATTTAATTTTTCATCAAAATATAATCCTCTCAAAAAATTACAACAATTCAAAGTATGATAATTTTTATATTTCCATTTTTCAATTTTTTAATTTTATAAAATTGTTAAAAATTAACTTCAAATTATGTAATTCAATCTTGATTAACCAATTTTTTAGAAAATATCGTGTTTTTTCAAAAACATTTCTTTTATATTAAATGAATATATTTTTCTTTATAAAAAATATATAGCTAATAATATGTGAAATTATATATTTTCATAACTTTTATAATTCTATTGAGTTCCTCAATTCCATCGTCTAGGCGATAAATATTAAATTTAAAAATAATTATTACTATAGTTAAGTAAAATTCAATATTGTGTGTAAAAAAAACCCAAAATAGTTTTTAGTATTCCACAATCTAAACCCAGTATTTGATGAACTACATTTTATCATAGAATATTTTATAAATAATTATTATCTTGGTGTAGTTTTTAAATACATCAATTAAATAATTTTAATTTACTCAAAAAACAGTGTACATAAATACTAACTATGTTCAATTCTATCGTCCTTAAAATAAATTTTCCCTCAAAATTCTTATGGTTCATCAATGGATTAATACTTTAAAGTTCCATTTTTATAAACCCACATCTAAATAATTTATAATAATAATAATCCCCTTTATAACTGATGGTTTGAAACACAACGGTTACCCAAGTGACACAATACTAAGATTCCACACAGAAGAACATATGTGGGAAATGATGATTTGGACATAGAATAAATTTTTAAATAATTATAAAGGGTGATATTGGAATCAGATTAACATTAATTCGGTGATCTATATAATGATATCAAACACAAAACCATAAATATGTGATGATTTAGATGACAATTAGATTTAGAAAAAAATAATATAATGGGTAAATCTTTTCCTTCCATTATGATTTTACTAAAGTTGGATAATTTTCCATATAAGAGATACTTAACTCATTTTATTCAATTTCATAATAAAAATATCATTCATTAGTTTTACCTTGAATAATATTCACTTGAACTCATACTACAAGAAATAAATGTGAAATGTTTTCATCTTCTCATGAATTGATCATAAGATCCATAAATTGATTTATATTTCATTTTTTTATCTTTCATTATCGTCACTTCAAAATAGTTCATACAACTTATCTATTATGCATTAAATCATCACATAACAAAAAATAAATATCTAAGACCTCATTAAATGTTCACCATAAAGAATTTTCCTAAATGGTTTTCCATTTTTTTAATTTGAAACATAAGAATACAATATCATTATATATTATTTCAAAATATCTCAAAAAATCCCCCTAATATATCATAAAGTATCAATTGATTTTATAATACTATATTTTATATCTAGGACTGAGGTGCCACATAGAAGTTCTCATAGACCAGTTGGATACATGGCCTCAAGCACATTTTCCCAAATTCTAGATATTGTCAAACAGCATCAAGTGACTTAGGTTTGTGGGGATATTATGCCATCATTACTAGTGTATAATAATAATGATATCATAAGATAAATAACAAAAGAAGTATAATAGTGGGAATGAAGTGTAAATATACAACAATATCCCAGAAGTGAATAATAATCAAAATCATTACACTGGTGTAGTAGGGGTTTGGCTTAGCAGTATAAACCCTATAAACCTACATAAAAAATGGGGGTTCAAAATCCATTGAGCACAGTAATGTAGAAGTACTGTAGCATACAGCTGTAGCGACAGCACTATAGAAATGGAATGCACTATAGTAGAGGCAGATCAATGTAGTGGTGGTAGGGGTACTGTGTTAGTGGCGGGTACTGTTTGTTATTTTAGAAGCTAGGTACTATATTAGTAATATTCACAGAACGGTCCTTGGGCAAAAAATATGGGACTATGGTCCATGTAATGTGCAAAATTCCCACTAGGACTTTGGGCTATGTAATGGGTCTCTCTCTACCATGTTAAAGAGGATTTTTCTTTTCTTTAATAATAAATGAGGCTTTGGCCCCAATCTTTTAAAAAAATTATTGCACTGGCTCATATAAATAATGATTATAATGAATTTTATGTATCTATTCAACATGAAAACCATGGATACAAGAAAAAGGAATTAGTATAATAAAAATAGTTACAAAAATAAATAATCTTATCCATTTGCTTAAGCGTTATTGCAGTAATATTTTACCAATATCAATCATATGAGATTCCATAATATCACACATTTGTAAGATAATTGTTCCCATTATCATAACATGACGTAATATATTATCCATAGGTTCCATAGGTAACAAGAATAGGGTTTGAGATAAATCATTGTAGTCCATCCCCAAAGACATCTATAAATATCTAGTCAGAGTATAAAATATTTTAGTGTGAAATTATAATAATGAAATGTAGTAAAAGTAACTCTAAATTTGATGGATTTGGTTCTTGAGGGATACAAAGCTAACACAACCTACTTCATCCAATGTCAGAATAACAATGAATATGTTTCAATGGACATAATTCCTAGTATAATATTGTATAGGGTATGACATGAATGATATCACTTATATAAAGGAATTAATTCCTAGTGTAACAATAGTAAATGGGATTCCATTCCCAATATCATATTTATAAGTTAAACCATGACCAATATCACATTTATATGGGACTCCATGCCCATATAGTATCACAACTATAAAATTGTCACCATGACCATATCATATCACAATTATACAAGGGTCTACATTCTCGTATTGTATAACATTTTTACAAAGGTATACATGACCATTTCATATCAAATTTATATAATGTTATTCATTCCTTATAGTGTAATAAAGGATTGATTCCATTCCCATTAATAAAAAATATTTTTAACAGTCAAAATTTTAATTTGACATATTCATTAAGGGACTTCATTATAACACATCCTTAGTTATAATATCTATTTTCTTTAATATGAACCAATGAAATATTCACATTTAAATTAAATTTAATAATGATAATGAAAAAATGATTTTCTATTTTATTTTTTGACGTTGGATTAACCCTCAACTCTAGACAATACATTTTATTAATGATATTTTTCAAGGGAACTATTTTATCTATTAAACTAAATTCATTTCATATCGATATGATATAATAATTTAGAATAAAAACAAAACACTCAAATAGGTTTATTGGATATATAATCTTGGATACCAAATGAAAACATTTTTCAGAACACACAAATGGATGGATCACACTAAGGATGAGAAATAAAAATAAATTTGGGTCATATCATGTCATTAGGCTCAAAATATGTAATCCAATTCATGGAAAATATAACATAGTGGAATCATATACTTAAACTGGTTTGAAGCACAATGACACACATAATAAAAGATTAAAACATAACAGCTATTTATAAAACCAACCTTATACTCATAAAACAATCCTCATTCAATATCAGCCTCTAGTTTGGTAGGGATTGCAATAAATCCTAAGAATGGATGAGGACACTAAAAATATATTTCATGAGCATTGACCTCAATAACAAAATTGATAGGACTGAAAATATAGAATATTACTACAATAAATAGAGTAATCTCCAATGGATCACCAACAAGATAAAAAATGATTGAATCAGACTACATATGGTGATAAATAATCAATGCCTCGATGAGGGAGTTTTGGGAGCTCATATGGGACCAATAAGGGCTCCCCTATACACTTTACGTGATATTATAGGGTTGGTTTAAACATAGAGATCATTAATTCATGTTTTGGAAAATCACACAAATCTTTAGAGGTGCATGGTTTGGCCACACAATTTGACAACATGTGTGCGAACTATATGATATTCTTCATCTAAAAACCCATATGTCTCACATACGAATAAGACCCCTTGAACTTTGTTTGGGAAGCCCATACACCATACTTCACCCAACTATCCATCCTTGCACGTATATATATTACTATGTGTCTTGTCCCATTCAATTTCACTATGCCATGTGAACTTCTTTCACTGTACAAGGTTCTAGGCTCCGAAGGATCCACATAAAACATTCACTCATTTATAATTTAAAAGGGCATCAATAAAGGGTCCTTACAAATGATTATTCACAAATTTAAAAGGATCCATACCTCGAATAAATTTGTCAATTCTTGCTGTCTAAATCACTTAAAATAACTTAGTCCCGTGATCACCTTCTTAAGGGTGGCTAAACATCATCTATGAATAATTATAGCCACTGAACACATACAACAGGTTCTCATTCACAATTCCCATAATGTACCTGGTTGTTCTTACATATACCCTAGACTAAATAGATATAAATGATATAGAGAGTCATCGTCCTCCTTTGAACATTGCATATAGTATAATCCAAAAAATAATCATCAAAATCATGATTGACATATTCTGGATTAAATTTATGAGATGGTTTTCAATTATATTTTCAATGTAGTGAAAATATAAAGACATCATGCATGTTAGAGTACCCAAAAGGTAGTATAAAATTACTAGCTACTTACCCAAATCTCCCTGTAATCCCAAACATCCCGATATAGAGCAGCAACAACTTTCCTCACTTATATATCAGTATATTTCTTTGACTTGGTTATTTGAAAAAGAATACACGATCGATGACCTTAAACCCCAATGATTATCAACATTTACAATAATAATATATTTATCCTTACTTAGTAAAAGCAATTAACATTCTGATGAACTGAACCTGATATGTTGTCTCTTGATCCTGGATATTACCCAAGAGCACAACCTCTCTTACCTCTAACAATCACAGGGGTATAAATCACTACCTAAAATATATATTTTTATAGATAGAAACTTTTTTTCACTATATTACATTAATTATAGGATAACTCAATGATAGAAATACACATTTTCTAATAAAAATTAAATATATGGGTTCATGTTCAGAGACTGTCTTATAGAACCTGTATATTCTTTTCTGAATAACATTCCATCTCTGGATGAATTTATTTTCTCAATTAAATCTTGAACCCATAACCATTAGTAACCATGTCTAGAACCTCATTGTGAAATGATCGTTATTATCTGAAAATATAGTATGGGGGACCCTAGGTTGAGGTATGACCTCATAGTCATACCATCATCCCATCTCAGAAAAAAGGGAACATATCTCAGATATTAAGGATATGGAATACAATGATTAGTATTTACATGACTACCCGATCTATGTCTCAAACTCAATGCGATTTTGGAAATCCCACTAAAACATTCATAGCAACATCCTCCAATTTCTATTCTAGGAATGATAACATGGTCATAGAAGCTATCATGATGGTAGTGATTCATATTCAATTGTTGGATGGTGTAACACCAAGTGATAAAACATTTTATCTGATGCTTCATCACTAGGAATCAATATTGTTAGTCCATATCATGATACATATAAAAAATACCTATATAAACTTCCCACTAATAAGCGTGTGAATATTGTATCATCTCCTCTATCAAGTCAATCAAAACCCATATATTCCCTTTTATATGAAGGATGTCTTCATCATCAACATTTCAATCCAGAGGAGTGTCCCCATTATCAACACACTATCATAAGAATAAACACTCATGATTAAAATACTACCTAATGTTTACATTTACAAATGTGATGATGTTACTGATAGCAATGCATGTATAGACTGATGATGATGATCATTCACCTCACTGTGAATCGTAGAAAATAGATCCATAAGATGAAATTTCTCAATGGCCTCTAGAACCATCGGTGCCTAATTCAACCTCCTCATAGAATCTTCAACAATATTTCTATTTATTGTATATAGTCTATCATGATGATAATGGAATGTAGATATTAAACAATATCCACTATATATTTTTTATTTCAAAGTATGTATAAATATAAATGATGATCTACTGTTTCAAAAACACCACAAAATTCTCTTCCTTTCCCTAATTCCTCAAAAATACCTTGAATATACAACAACTGCTAACTCAAGATCATGAATTGAGTAGTTTCTCTCATTAGGCCTCTACTACTAAAACTCATACGCAATGACTCTATATTATTTCCTTAAAACTGCACCTAACCTAGTACTTGATGCATCATAATATATTGTATAACTCCTCCCAGGTTTTTTAAGAATCATTATTAGTGTAGAAGTCCACATCCCATTTGATTATTGAAAGGCTAAATCACATGATTTATACTATATAATCATTACACATTTCATAGTAAATCCTATAAAAGGTGCTTATATGAATTATATGTCTCGTTCAAAATGAATGTAGAAATCAGCTAGGCTTATTATACTTAGTATGAAAAACAATAAATTGGTACAATCTAGGGAACCTTCTACTCTAACTATCCATGGAAAACTAAAACTATTTTCTCTTTGACGATATGACCCTAGAAGTATACCTTGACAATCCATAAATTACATTTAAAGTGTTTAGAATATAGTTGTTTCTTCCGATGTGTATTTAAATAAAATCTCAAGATGGGTGGAGTGGTCCCTGTGATTATGAAAATACACCAATAGGTCATATATGAATACCAATACAATGGAATATGTATAATATGGAAACCCATTTTAATCTATTAGATGAAGATAAAAAGGAAAATTTGTAAGACCGAATGACTTCACAAGATAATTGTATAAGCCATAAAGACTATAGAAATCAATACATAGAATATTTATTGGCTTGACATGAACCTAATGATAGTCTGATCTCATTTCAATCACTATGAAAACCCTTTCTCCTTTGATCTATTCAAATATATCATCTCTATGAGGTAAAAGATATCAGTATTTCACTCTGTGTTGATTCAGCTAAAAATAATCCTTGAAAATTTAGAGGGTTCTATATTACTTATTTGTAACAACCAAAGTATTTAAAAAAAATTCATTTGTAAATAAAATTGTTTTTTTAATCATTTGTTATACACAACACCATGACAAGATTACACACCATAGAATAATGTGTTGGATTACGTTAAATGCAAAGCCGGTTTTTACAGAACATCAATGAATTTTAAAATAGTTTTATTTTTTGTTGATTCATTTTTTTAAAATTCATTCAATAGATTTTATATGAATAATTTTTTAATATAAAAAATATTAAACATAAAAATGTATATTTTTATAAATGAATTTTTACCACCATTTAATGCAACACTTTTTTTAAATTTAATTTTAATATAATTTTATAAATTCAATTTCACTAACTAAAAATATTATTTTAAACTATAATATAAAAATTTGATATTTTTTAATTTTAGTTATTTTTTTGTTAGGATTCATGTTTTGATGAATAATAATAAAATAATGAATTATAATCGAAAAACATTTTTTCTAATAAATAAATATTTCTGTTAAATTATATTTTTAATTTTGTTTAAATTATAATTACATAAAATTTTATTATTTTATCTAATGTATGTCATTTTATTCAATTTAAAATTGAATAAGGATATAAAAACACTTCAATCTTTTGAAGATTTCCACTTTAAATACTGGATTTCACACCCCGTCTACGGGGTTACATTTAAATTGATATTATTAAATTGTGTGTTATATATTAATAAAAAAATCCATATATAAAATAATAATTTAAAATTTTATTAATAAGGTCCTTTTAAATTTTGGAGAAGATATAAATATTACATATTGGTAATTTGTTTTCCACAACTAAGGGCAAATTGAGTAAATAAGATTACAAATTGTCTTATAATAATTATAAACTTACCCTAACACATAATTAAATTTATTGGATATGATATTGTCAATCAGAACCATCTTGTTTTGATTTTAGGTCTTATCTGAGACACTTGGATGTTTTTAAAGATTTAAAAGTATTTTATTCTATGTAAATTCAAATATGTCAAACACGTGTTTTTACTAAGTATTAAAATTTCAATATATTTATATTTGGAAGATATGTTCGAATATAAATATTAATTTCAAACATAAAATATTTATTTTCATCTTGATAATTTTTTACACTTTAGTTAATAAATTATTAAATTAAAGGCATGCACAATGATAATGAAATAATTATTTATTTAGTGAATATGTCAAATAAAAGATATAAAAATATTAAACTAAATCTAAATAATTTGATGATTGAATTTTCAAGATTCTATTTACATATTATGTATTTATTAGAGGTTTTTTAAGGTGTATTTTATATTGATATTATTTATAATTTAATGAAAAGAATACTGTCAATAATGACATTAATGATATTTAAAATAAATAATATTTTGTCAAATGATATAACTTTTTTAAACATTTGGAACAAATATTTGGATAAATTTTAATATTAAATCCATGGATTATTTATGGTTCATTTGTAATTTCATTGTAAATGTATTAACCCTTTTAGGTTAGAAATCTCTATTGTTATGTTATGTGATAAAGGGTTTAACTAATTCTTAATTCCAAATGATGTTAGAAATAAAGTAAACTAAACTAGTCTAAAAATTATTGATTGTTGTTATTTAAACCCATAATCATCATATATAACAAATAAATATATTTTTATCAATTTATAATAGAGAATTTATTTATATTCATTTAATATTTTGATGGTTTCAAATAGTACCCCCACCTCAATTATAAAAGGGTTGATCATCCCTCACTTCCTCATGCCACATTGATCATCCTAGACTATGAGAAACCTTCAAAATAATAACCTAACAACCATACCCTCAAACTAAAAGCATGTATTCGGTAATAAATCCAAATAATGAATCCCCTTTTCAAAAAATAAAAGGAGTTACCTAAATAAAATGCAATGTTCTTCCATGATCATTTTAATTTTATTTTATTCCACAATAAATAATTTCTTATTATTAAACAATTATATATGAAAACATATCCACATATATTGAGATTTTTTATGTTTTGTCTTATACCAAAAACAAAAAAACTTTTATAAAGTAGGTAATGAATTTACCAGTTCGGTACAAAAAAATAACGCCTCGTGAAACGATTTAGTTTTTTTTTTCACCACCTATCATAATTGGTTATTATGATAGAAACACAATTTTATACTATATATATTCTATTTATTTTATATATATACTACATTAATTTTTATATATTACATATCTTCAAGATTTACATTTTGTGAGAATTCAATATCATCGTTTGTGGAAGAGTGGACTACAACATTATCAATCTGATATGATTTGTTCACATTATAAATAGAACATGTAAAAAATGTAATTAAAAAATATAAGTGATATATATGACATATATATTATTATTTTACATTAATATACATATATATAGTTTAATTTAAATTATCTTAATATGTAAAAGAGGTTAATGTTGTATTCACATGTACGTAGGAAATATTATCTCTATTAATGATGTATTTCATCTCCTATATCCAAATTTTATGAATTATTATAAATTTATAAACATAATGAATATATATGATATATAAAATATGGATTAAATTCTATAATTGAAAAAATAATGATCAATGTAATTGAAAAAACAAATAAGATGTCAATACATACTCAAGAAACTCGACAATCAATAACCGAAATAGTAAAACTGATTAGTGATTTTTAACAAACAATATGATAAAATAATATAATAATATCATATATGATATCATAAATATGAATATGGTTTATATATAAATTAATAACATGATTTACCCAAATACACTAAATGTTAAATCATGTAAAACTAAAGTTTAAGTGTGAGGAAAAGGGTTTTTATCTCACAACTATTTCTTTGGGGAATGTTCTTTATATAAGACTTGATTCATTTATGTGAGGAATATTATAATCATGAATGACTATTATGATTAGTATACTAAATATTATGGTATTTTAGTACCCATATAATTTTATTTCATTCATGGGGTAAATGATTCTACTATTTTCATATTGGTAAGGGATATTTCAAAATTTCATCATTATTCAGGATTGTATTATTAATGTCTCAAATAAGGAATTTATCAAATAAATTGTTGTTTTTATATAATTTTTTAATAAATTTTTTCAAAATTATCTTATTATTTTTTAATTTCATTTTACCCCTATTAATAATTTTCAAAAAATTCATCAAAAGTAATATTCCTACTGTTTTCTAAGACACTGTGCTTTATCAGTTTTCTTACAAAGGTAAATGAAATGTTATGTTATCTTAAATAAAAAGAACTATACTTGGAGCCATCATAAAAAACTATGTTTTTTAATAATCATTTACATGTTTAAAATAATTCACTCAAAGAAAATTTTTTTTCTTTTAAATATGTGAGAAATTAAAAATAATATTTAAAATTGGTAATTGATTTCCATATGACTTTTATTTCTCTAAGATATTTCTTATTCACCACTTATTGTTTGGTAGTTAACTGCATTATTGATATATCATATCATAAATCCATTTATCTTCATCGTACTAAATGTTTCATCTGGTAATTATTTAATTTTATAAGGATTGTCTTTCCAATATTTTAGTGTGTCATGGGAAACATTGATATAAAAATAACTTTTAAAATATATTATTTAATATGTGTTGAATTCCATGGAAATGTAATACATGCATTGGAGACCAATTAAATAAAGAAAAATAATACAATTATTATCTCACTAGATGAAATCAGTTGGTGAAAAAACTTTTGTGGTAATTTCAAAGAAGAATATATAGTTTTCTACCCAAAAACACAAACCATCATATGAATAGACTTGATAGTGGTAGTTAATGTGAATAAACATGATTTAAAATAATTAATCATTTCATTTTTTTAGAATTAAATTATTTTAATTATTACACATGTTATTATTAAATTGAAATTTTCTATGAATACACTTCATTGTCATTGTATTTATTAAATGGAAGGTGTTTAATTCATTTATAATGTTGTATTTATTATGAGTTATCATGTTATTTGAATAGAATTTGATTTCAGTTAATAAAATTTCCATATAGATTTGTTCTCATTAATTCATTATTTATTCTTCTTTACATTAACATACTAATAATTTTATATTAAATTTTTATTTATTATGTCTTTTTACGATATGAACATGATATTTTTTAATTATTTTAAGGACAAACAATATTTTTTTTTGAAATATATTATATTTTAATAACATAATAATGGAACCATTTATAAATATTGATCATAATTACTACTAAACTGAATGATCCTTCATAATGCGATTCATTATAGTCCTTAAAATATTATAATACAACACACCAGTTCCAAACATCTAGTTTTGGTTTATTATGGTGGCTATTGATATAAGTTTAGTAGAAACATTGGGAACTACATTTATGAAAACGTACATTAAGGATGACAAACTAGTGGTTTAGTATGTGTGAAAATTGTATTTAAAGAATAATATAATTTAATTTTATGGAAATATATTTAAAGGTAAGGGTAACTATTAAGGTTTATACAATCATTGAATTTATAATAATTAAGGGTATTTATATGTTTGGGAATACAAAATGAATCATATTATATTACATTTGTGGTTAATTTATATTAATATGGAATATTTTTTTTTTCTTTTTTCAAGATGATTATAAACATTATTGACAATGTTAATATGGTTTAGGAAAATGGTCATCTCACATGTGTGTCACAACCCATCATGTATCGAAAGGCCCTAGGTTTAGAACCCAGAACTAAAAGGTGACCTAGTTTATTTACCAATCACTTGTCTGTGTGATGTCCCAGTTAGTGAGAAATTTTTTATTTAATATTTATAAATGATAATGTTATTTTTTTATAGTGAATTGTTTTATAAAATAAATTAATTTTGGAATAGATAATGATTATATATTTAAGTGATTAATTATTTTTCATTAGGTGTTATCAATTTTGGGAACCCAATATTTGGAAGGTGAATAGAATAATATGATTTTTTTTGAATTGTAAATGTTGAATTATATTTTGGAATAATGAATGATTTTATTTTGAATTTATAATGATTTAGGTAATTTGTGGAAATAGTCCTTATGTCTTGGAGATTATTTTATTTAGGAAATTAAATTTATGGTATATGACATTAAGTGTAATTATTAATATTTTTTTGAATATACGATAACATAATTTTGATTTTGGTAGTTTAATATATGTATATAATTTTTTTGAGGAAAAATATTTAATTTCAAAATGATCTATATTAAAATTGGGTATTATAATAGAATTTTTTATATTGCGGTTGTTTTTAATCATATAAGGGTTTGTTATTTTGTGTAATTATCATATATTATCCTAACGATTTGGGTCTGTTTAATGTATAGATGTAGGAGGAATATATAGTTAAAAGATTGTGGATTTTTTGATTCATAGAATGTGATTAAAATTAATAAATCACGAAAAACCCCATCTTAAATAATAATCATTTGGAGAAAAAGATCATCTATGGTGGAAATTGATTAAATGATGATACACTACTTTTCTTGTAATTATATTTTATATTTTCTTTTATTATTGGAATTTAATGAATTTTTTAACTCAAGGAAAAATATTTTAGAATTTAAAATATATTCATATAATGTTAATAAAATGAAATAAATGAAGTCATTTACCAATAAAAAATTTATGGGATTGATATGGTAGACTTTCTGATGACCATTTTCATAATCATTATTCATTAGAACATAATAGATTGATTTTTATTCCATATCTATGTTTTCAATAATGTTATACTGAGAACAAGTAAAAATACAGTAAAAAAATTAATTTTAGTGGGGAGAATATGACACCTTAAGACATTAAAATAGTTTAATTATTTAATAATATGAATTTTGTTCTACCTCTGTTTATATGCAACAACGTGATAGCTATCACTACACAAAAAAACTAGTTTCCTTTTTCTGACATGCAAGGCTGAGTTTTATAGAAAACAATATATTATTAAAATATTATTATTTAATATTATAAGATATAACCTATAAATTAGGTTATAATTTAGGAATAGTAGTAAATAAATAATGAAAATATTTTGTTGAATTAATAGGTTACTAATTTATATGAAACTAATATGTGAACAATTTTAATATCTAGGAAATGATTTTATAAATAACTATTTTGGTGATCACAAAGTTGTTTTGTTATAATAAACTAAATTTAATAAAATAATTGAATTATATTAATATAATATAGAAATTATATTTAGAAAAATAATTCTATAATTTATCTTATAGATTTAATTGGAATAAGATAGGAAAAAACAAATAATACACATAAAAGCTAATATTTGTTTAACATAGTTTCAACACCTTTGATAGTGCACTAGTTTTAAATATAGTTTTTTGAAACTTTTATAAATAATTTTTCAGTATAGAAACTTATTATATTAAATAGGAATATAAAAATTCACTTCAAATTAATTCCTGGAATTTTTCTGAAAGGATTAATGATTTGATGAATATTAATAAAATACTATATTTTTTATGAAAAAAAAACTTTTTATTTTAATTTATTTATTTTTCGAAAATTATATTTTTATTTGTATTAAAAATATGAATAAATTTTTTTAATTTATTCTAATATAGGTCATTGGTATCATTTTTTAGTTAAACAAGGTAATAAAATATTTTAATCTTTTTAACGTTTTTACGTTAAAATGACTCTTTCATGCCACTTTTTAAGATTAAATTTAAAATAATTTTATCCACTTATATAATCTGAATTTTAAAAATGGTTTAAGTATTTGGAATAATAGTTTTCAAATTTTTTAATTATTCCAATATAATTTATTTACAAAATATTAACTATAACCTTTGATAATTTTTATTACCAAATTTATGGGTAAATCATAAAATTAAGGGAAAACATATTATATTTATTATAATATTTCCCTAAACTGTAAACTAAATTTATTGGTTGAGATATGGTTGAAATAATAATCATTTTTTTATTTTATGGCTTCTTGGGGACACTTCGATGACATTAAAGATTTTATAGTATTTTATTATAAGGAATGTCCAATACGTCATACCCATGTTTTTAATAAGTATAACATTTTTATATATGATAATTTATAATATTTCATCGACTATAAATATTCATTGTAAATATACTATTTTTATATTCATCAAGAAATATTATTTATAAATTTTTGGGAATATGGAATTAAATTAAAATATTTGAAAAATGATGATGAAATAATTGTTTAACTAATGGACATATAAAATAAATGATATGAAAATATTTAAATAAATATCATTTCATATAACTAATATCTTCTATGAATTTTAAATATAACATAGTAATAATGGATATTTGGTAAATATTTTTTAAATTTATCTTTTTTATTTTATTTTCATTATATCATGAAATGAATTGTATCAAAATTGATAATAACGATATTTTAAATTAAATAATTTTTTCAAATGATTTAATTTTTAAAAAAATATATAATTTAGAAAAATGATTTGGATGATGTTTAAAATTTATTTAATTTCCCATTTATGGTTCTTTCAGCATAGTATATTAACTATATTATCACTTAAAAGTAAAAAATGCATGTTGTCACAATAAGATTTAATGTTTTTAACATTGTTTAAAGCCGAATGATAAAGAAAATATTATGAAAATAAATGTCTAAAAACTGTTGGGTGATAGTATTTGGGACCATACTCATATTATATTATAAAAAATCACTTAGGACTTATTTATCATCGAAAAATAATTTATATTAATTTAATATTTTGAGTGTTTCCAAAAGTACCCAGCACATCAATTATAAAATGATCTTCCTCCCTCACATAATGAAACAACATTGAGCCTTCAATCTCAACAAATTTCAGAAAAAATAACTTTAAAATTCACCCCCATCATTCTTGAATCCTCTATTTGGGTAGAAAACAAATAAAATGTTATCTTTTTGTGCAAACCAGAATGAGTTACTCAAATAAGATGTAACATTATTAATGATCACTTTAGTTGGATTTCATTCCCCCTAATTCATTTAATATTAAAAAATGATTATTTATTTAAAAAGTTAAAATAAATATACTTAGTAGTTTTTATTTTATGGTTTTGACTTATCCCTAATCACACTTCCATCAAATGGGTAATGAATTTACTGTTCATGTACGAAGAATTACCAGCTAGCTAAATGATGTCATCTGATTTCCCTTTACCACCTCTTATGGTTGGTAATTATAATGGACAAAATCCATTTATATTCTATATAATATATTTCTGTTTTCCTAATACTACAATTATTTTGCTTTAAAATATTACTTCATGTTTTATATTTTTTTTAAATATGATAACATCCTTTGTGGATGTATGGACTACAACCTCATCAAAACAATGTTATTCATTCACAATATACATAGAACATATAAATGATAGTTTAATAAAAATATCTAATATATATGAAATAGATAAGATAATTTAATTTTAATATAAATATATTTCATTAGATTTTAATTTTTTAATACATAATGAGATTAATGTAGTTTCTAAGCGTACCTTTGGCCTACCACCTCCTTGAATGGTGCATTTCATATGCTATCACCAAATTAAATGGATTATTATAAATATATATATATATAAGTTTATTTTGAAATAATTTTTTAAATTATTGATATGATGAAATAATGATCTATTTAATTGTACCAACAAAAAATAATCTAAACATTATTGAAAAATCTATGAAATTAATTCCATAAAATAGGGAAAATGAGGATTGATTATTAAAAAACTGATGATAAAAATATATAATTTGATAATATATGATATCATAATTATGAATGTGGTTTAGATATAAATTAATAACATTCTTAAAACCATTATATATCAATATAATTCATGTACATCTAAAAATGAGATTTGAAGTAATGGATTTTTGCAGAAAATTTAATTTCGTGGGACATTTGAATTATAAAAAAAATTCTGTTTTCTGTATATACATCAAAGTAATTACATTTATGACTATGATTATGAATGTAATGATATTTTGATATATATATATAATTATCTTTCATTAATGGGGCCTACGATTCTAATGATTATGTGGTGTTAAGGGTTATTTCACAATGTCAATGTTATTAGGGATTGTTTTTTTAGTTTTCATATAGGAATATTTATATTCCTAGTTAGTTTTTTATACCAATTGTATCAAAAATTTATTTATTATTATCAAATTATTTTTTAAATTATTTTTACATCATTTTTATTTTTAAAAAATTCCTTAAAATGAACCTACCAGTCTCTTTACAAAACAATGTATTTTATGAATTTTCTTAAAACATTAATTGGATTTTTTATATTATAAAGCATAAATTGTATTTTATTTTTTAATGATTTAATAATTTTTTTAATATAATTTTACTTATTTACAAATTTATTTTCAATGAATACATATTCTTTAATAAATGTACGATCATTCAAATAAATGATTATAATGTGGTAAGCGATTTTCATATCACATTTATTTGTGTGAGATATTTCTTATTCTTTATATATATATATTTTGTGGGGTATAACCCAATTGATATATCATATCACTAATATCATTATCTTCATAGTATTAAATGTTTCATTTCATATTTATTTACTTTTATGGGGCTTATGGTTCAAATATTTCAATGCATTGTAGAACACATGGAATTAAAAATATATTTTTTAATCTATTATTTAATATATAAGGAGTACGGTGGAAATATAATAGACTTGTTGGATAGAAGTTAATTAAATTCCATCAATTCATAGATTGTCTCATGATATGAAATTAGTTGGTGAATTCCTCTTTGAGTTTCTTCCAAGTAGAATATACAAGTTTCTACCAACATTCTTAAACCATCTTCTGAAATGTCATCTTTATAATTGTTTATATGCAAGATACATAGTGTCTAACAACTAATAATTTCATATAATAATAATTAAATTATTATTATTATTATTAATCATTTGATTATTAGATTGAAAATATCTATGGATACATTTTATTCTCATCTCATTTATTATATGGAATGTGTTTCATTTATTTACCAATCCATAATGATCATTTTTTCTATTTATTTTAATATAATGTGTTTTTAGTTATTGACATTTAAATATAGATTATTTTCATTAATTCATTACTTATTGCTATTTACTTTCCATTTTTGACCATTTTACATCACTCATATATTTTTTTCTATCGTCACTCAGTTTGAAGATAATCTTTTTTGAACAAGCTCAATAATAAAAATTATTTTTCATTTGTTATGTTTTATCATTTAACAATGCAAAAGGGAGAAATTTATAAATCTTATTAATCTAGAATACTAAACTAAGCAGTCCTTTGGGATTTTATTACTTTTAATCATGCTAATGTAATAATAATACACCAATTATGGGCTTCTGGGGTGGAGGAGTTACATTATTCATCATGGAGATATTTGAACCCATGAGAGATTTATCAAGCTTTATTAAACACATTTCCTCTATATACTATTGTTACCTATTTAGATCCTAAAACACAATAGTAGGCATCCTTTCTAAAGGATAGTATACAGTTAAGTCTCCTGGAAATATATCGATATAAAATTATACCTATCTACTATGAGGAAGACTTGATAAGCAGTCAGGGAATACATCTCTAGATCAATTAACTACACGAGGGAACTTAATATGGTTCATTACATAATCACTAATGTAATTTCTAGAAATATGGTCGGTCAATATAAGTATCCCATGATTATATTTTCTAGATCTATAGTCCTAGAAACCAAACTCAACCTTTTTAATATTATTATCACCCATAGGTTATGTAATTGACAACCTATAGTGATAATAATTCATATTATCATGATAGAGAACCAACATTTATATCTCTAGAATAACATTAAAGTATACTATCTCAAGGGACAACAATTTCTAAAAATAATAATGGGTACCCCCCCCCCCTTCGAAGGAAAATATTTTCACTAACATACACTCTCTGATTGTATACATAATGTTGTATCTATCATTTCCATGCTATAAGACAAGTCAAAATGAATTAAAAAACTCTCCACAACAGGAAAAAATATAAAATATTTTGATGCACCTATATCATAAAATGAAGATATGATAGTTCATTCAATAGTAATAGTACCAATAATTGTAGATAGACCGACATTCAACACATTTTTTATGTGTTATACTGAATAAATCTAGCATGATCCTCATCTTTATGCTAAAAATGACTACTTGATCTAGTTCGAATATAATAAAATTATGTATCTAAATCTAGGATACTAGGAAAGAAAATAATCATATGCTTATACAGTCATTAGTAATCCATATACATGCCTCATGGGGTAATACTGAAACTACTTCTGATGGCAGAGACAACATGAATCCTCACACTTTAAAAATAGATGAGATATTATGGTCAAAATATTGAATATTTCCCAATCTTCCATATCCATAACACATGATGGGATCTATGGTAAACTATGGAATCTAATGAATATGATTTCAACAAATTTTCTATACCATGTAACTATTTGTAGGGTATAATCTTGATACCAATTATCATGTGTTCCATATCAAAATGTCACTTCTGAATGCAATTAGAACCACTATAATATCTTGGTTCAGAATTTCCTGGGATCATAGTATTTGGTTCCCTAATTATTTTCTTTTTGATTAGTTCTTAGTTGAATATTTAATATTTGGTAGTCAGTTAAAAATTATTTTCCTGAGAACAAATAGGATAGCTCAGACCATCCTCAATTCATCTATCCTTCATTGGATGATCAATAGTCTAGATAGGCATATTTCACAGATGATCATTAAATCAAGATGAAAAGTCCCTGAATTTCCTTCAATTATATTTTAAATTTAAAACATCTTTAGAAAAATCATCTCTTAATGGCCCTATAAAAAAAATTCTAAAAATATTTACTATAAATCCATCCATATCACTTCTCGATACTGAATGGTTTGATTTATAATACCCAAACAGAATTATGTGGATCCTGGTAGAATATAAGTAGAGATATTCACTATATTCTTAAGATATGTCTCTTGATTTTATAATATAGACATAACCATATAAAGTCATAAATATAATGATTTTGGTCCTATATCCCCGTATAATTTGGTTAGATACTGATGTGGGAAATCGTAAGTCAACTCTTACATGGAAGGGGAAGATCACATAGCTTCTTATATGGTTAATAGTATCCTCGAAAAATATCTTCTTAACTAGGAATAAAAACCTATGTAGAAAATAAGAATATGTTACTCATGAGGCATACTAGAGGTATAACTGGTATCTAAGGGCCCACAACCTCCAGGGGATGGTTTTCCCCACCTATAAGACGTTCAACCAACAAATATTATAGATATATTAATCCAAAATTTCAAAAATAATATATCAGATTAAGATATATTAAAGAAATAAACCCCCAATATAGAAATAGGTAATGAGTAATTCATTTATATGTAATAGTCTCACCCCTATTCTAGCTCACATTATGATGTTTGTATTATATAAGAATTTATATAGAACAACAAAGACGATACCTACATCCCACTACTAAGTTGGGAATTGGATAATCTCTACGTTTTTCAATTTATTGTGATATTAAATTCTTAGTTACATTATGATTTTAAAGGTATATTTTTTACACAAATTCAAATCCATATGGGACAATTAACCATAAGAACCTTAATATATTGTCTACTCAATCCATTCCATAACAAGTTCCAGTCTAGTTGACCAATGTTCATTGGCTCAATGTGCCATAATTGACTTGTTAGGGTGTCTTATATAGCATATGTATGAGAAACTTTTTATGTTATGGCATGAATTATAAGTATATAATATGTTTTTTCAATACCCAAAAATAATAGTTATCCTATAACAATTATATTTTTAACAGTCAAAGTAATCCTAGTAAACCTTGGAAATGTAAATGACACAAAGCTCCTATACAACATGGAATATACATAGATTGTGATTTTCCACAAAGGATACTAATATATAATATCATCAATTTTTTCCATCAATTATATTATCATTCCATTGATAAAAGGTTATCCTCCAATAATTTAATATTAATATCATAATTAAATTACTTCACCCATTGGGGGAAACAGATCAAATTTCTTATGAAAAAAGCTAAAAATAGAAATTCCCATTTGACGAAAGATTTGTTTTCTCTGAAAATAGCTTAGATACTCCTAGGAAAAGCAAATTACAAAACAAAATAACATTCATAATATCATTTCTATTATCATAATACAAAAAATGTATGAAAAGATTGATTCATTGATACCACATTGAGTCATCCCAGACCTAGGTACCACTCAGTGGTGCCCAGAGCCCGATGGCTGAGATGACCTCAAGTGATTCTCATTGAATTCTAAAGTCAATATACTTGAAAAGATATTCTTGAGTGTATCCATGGGGAGACTATTCCCTCATTACCAGAGTAGAATAATGATATATTAATAATATTAATAGTGTAATCAACATATTATTGAATACATAGTTAAAACAAATATGAATAAATAAGAACAAAATATTAATTAAAAGTAGAAAAACAATACCATATATATAAGGATGGTAATGTATGTAATGTATTTATAGGCATAGAAAAAAATATATACATTTAGCAGGAAACAGTACTTTAGAAAAATGTACAAAAATAAAAACATCTAACATAGAATCACTAGTTCAATACTGATCATATACTATAAATATCCATACTAAACATTATATAATGTTATATATCCAAAAGAGAACACATTCTCATATCTTAACTAGAAATCATATAGTCTTCCTATGTTGAATATGTGTCCTAGTCATTATGTGACAAAAATATCCGTAGGACCCAACCAACAATGTATATAACTATATAGTCCACGTATAAAATATTATAGTGTGAAAATATAATAACGAAAATTATTATTAAAAAAGTAAATGGTTCAACTCTGGTTCATGAAGGATACCAGGATGAGGCTACCAGCTCGGGCTCATTCCAGAACAACATTGAACATGTTTCTAGGTGATCAATGTTCGGTATCACATTTATAAGGGATTTTATTCCCAATATAAAATTAATATGGGAATCCATGCCCTATGTCATAGTAGTAATGGGGATTCCATGCCCAGTATCACATTTATAAGGGACACAATTCAATGCATGTACATATCTATATTCATATAATGACTGATAATATTTTCCAGGGGGAAATGGCTCTCTGCTCAAGAGAAACCCTTAGCTTGAACCCTACTCTGGCAAGCGCGGATAATGAATAATCCTTTCCTCTCTAAATTTTATTGGTTATGGAATATTTCGATCTGAGCTGGGAATTTTATTCTGATGAGAATTGAAACAAAGAGACGGCAGAGAATGTTCCAGAAGGACTTGATCTATCGTAAAAAGTGACTCTTAGAGGTATCTCTTTTCACGATGCTCTTAAAGGTTCCTCCTCCACTTATGCATCATCAAAAAATTGATCTTTGATTAAAATACTAGAAGATAGAGGGTTCTTTATTGAGGATGACCTAGATGCGATTAAACAACGTCAAAATCTTTGTAAGTTTTATATTATGGGTGAAATTTCATATGCAAAAGGTGATAAAACCTAGTTGTATTATAAATACCCAAGCATGACGTACATGGAAAATAAATTACTTTTTCAGAATACTTAATACGTAATAAAAATAGACACCCAAGGACCGTAATAGTTTAGTGTCTTTGGAAACATTGAACACAATTTTCTAATCATGGTGAAAGAACTTCAACATCTCCCATAATGATCTTTCCCTTTTATTTTCTTACCTAAAACCTTTCCTTATATCCTGGGGAAAAGAAATCATAAAAATGTTGAGCTCAAATACTCAGTAAGGGTAAATAATGAGAACATAAAACAGTCCATAAATATTTGAAGGTAAAAAAAAGAGCATAAAATATAAACATCAAAATCTTGATCAATGACATAAAATATTGAAATACATAAGGCATAGATCAAAAAGGAACATTAATCTTGATAATATGGTATGGGAATAAAACATGTAATTATGGAATCCATTAATAACGTGTTAGTATTTCCATAGTATCCAAGGCATTGCTACCAAGACCATCATAGTGGACAAAGTCCAACACTGAACCGGGTTTACTTGCCATTCCAGCCCTGTATTACTGAACCAGATTCACTTTCCATTATAGCCATGTCTATATCATGAGATATAAATGTTAACAGAAGGCATTGGAGGGAGATATAGGTCCCACCCATCTCATAATTAAATCATTCTTACTTGTGACACAAAATAAACATAAATCAGTCTTCATAACCCAAAGAATAAAATGGGTTTCATAAACAACATCCCATCATAACGTAATCCATATAAAAGAAATGGATATAATTTCATCATAAGAAGAATCATACCATGTAAATAATAGATACATTATACTTGAAACATAATCACTCTAAATAATGTCATCTTAGATATAAAATAGTTTTGACAAAACAATTGAAATGAATTCTTGAGGAAAATATCCTTTCTTCATCAAAATCATTTTCTTTTCACAAAATGGCATTAAATTTTAAAAGAAAAGGATTTTGTTGAAAATGATCATGAAATCATGTAGAGTAATCTTCATGAAAATTAGGCGTTATGAAACTGTAAGAATCTTTTCATACCTTATAAGTTTAAAAAACATTCACCTCATACTTTTGCTGGAAAAGTCAAAAACAAACGTCCTCGTATGGTAAACAAAAGAATGATTCCTTCTATAACACAGTGTAAAAGTCAAATAGGGGTAAAAATGAATTTAAAAATACATTTAATAATATTAAACACTTTATTAAAAACGTTCTTATTGACATGGATGAAAAATATAATCCCATTAAATACTTACGTATAAACTATCTGAGATAAAAATGACATTTGAAAAATTATCCCTTATTGTAGGTCCAATTTCATCCATACATGTCCAAAAATCCTGTATAGTGGGCTTAAAAATATTATTAACTTTTAATATGACCATAATAATATTTATGATATCATATATGATTCACTTATTACATTATATTACCTGTTATTTTGTCAATTCCATGTTAAAGCAACGTTTTAGGAAAAATCGTTTCATTTATTTTACGTGTTTGGAGATGTTGTTATTGATATTATTATTACTTATATCATGACATACATAAATAAAGAAATTAAAACATGATTTATATATCATATATATTCATTATATAAATATATTATATATGGATAAATGAAATGAAACACACCATTCATGGAGACGGTAGGTCGTACGTACGCATGAACGTTGTTTTCCATTCCTTATTGACTTGAAGGGAAGAAAGTATATGAAATATATATATATATACATAAATTCAGAATCATATTTATGTCATATATATCATTATTATTCATTATATATACTTTATAATCATTCATTAATGTTTAACATGGAGAATTAATCTCATCGCGTCGTGGGGACGGTAATCCGTACGTACACACGAGCAATGGTATCATTCCCAAAATTATTGAATGGAATTGGAGTGGATGATATAATATATCAGAATAATTATGATGTTATAATAAACATATATAGTTATTCTTTACACCATTATACTCATCCAAGTAAGTTGGTGGTGGAAAACAGATTACACCACGGCGTGGAGACGGTATTATGTACGTACGCACGTGCGGTTATTTCATTTTCCCTAGGATTGATAGAAGATGAAATGGATTTGTTTCATATTTATAATAACATATAAGTATATTATTTATAATGATGTTATTACTTTATAATGAAACAAATAAATTAGAGTATGTATAACAATAATGAAACATGAAAGAATCAGTAGAAAATATTACCTCTTCTTCGACACGCCTCCTCTTAGGGCACTAAAGTTGGTCTTTGAAGAAAACCAGTACCAATAGTAGGTTTCTATGGAAGTTTATAAGTGAAATGGGCAGGGTATGGATGATCTTGAAGGATCAAATTTGTCTGAATAGGAGATGGAGGAGGTGCCCTTTTATAAGGAAGGAGAGGGGAACCTTTTGAAACCTCAAAAATATTAATTTAATATAAATTCAAACCCCAATTAAAAACTTATAAAGTGACTCAAATCTGAATCTTTGATGATATATGGTTGTAATATCATCATCAAATAAAATTTAGATAGTTTTTTTGTTTATTTTAATCCTTATCATTTTTCTTTTCCCTTATTTAATCTATTTAATTTTATTTGTGGTAATAATATTCTAAATTTAAATGTTTATAAATAGTTAATTATGTGATTTTAATTGTCCATAATTGGATATATTGAAATTTAAGACCATATAAATCTCAATTTATAATTTTTTAATATTTTTTGATTTTTTAAAGAATTTTATGATATGTTATTTTTTATTAAATATCAATAGTTTCAATTTTGTCACTATTCATTATTTGAATTTAAATAAAAACCAAACAAAAGATATGTTCGAACCAAAATATTTAATTGATTAATAAAATTTCATATGAATCTAAAAAATTCATGGAGAACAATAATTTCATCATACATTTTTTATTTTAATATTTTTAAAACCATTTATTTGGTATTTCTCTTAATAAAATAATCACTACAACATTTTTGTATAATTATTTAATACACATATTTTTTTCATAAAAATTAAAAATAAATTCCTATGATTAACATAAATATAATAAATTTCACAATAATATTTTTACTCGAATTTATAATCTTAAAATGAAAATATTTAAATTGTTATATTTATTAAATTATGAAGGTGACATCTTTGACATCATTTAAAATAAAATAATATAAATGTTTTAATCTGTTTTATAAGTCTCCAAATAGTCCAAAAATATACCCTTATATGATTATGGTATATATATACTCTACCAATAAGTTTTTTCAAGTTTCTGTTCCTTTTTATAGGTATTATTATTCTACTAAAAACTATGTTATTGATTTTTCACTAAATAAATAATTTCTACATAATTAATGTATAAGATATTAAGGTAATTAAATATTTCCTAAAAATTACAAATAAATTTCCATAAAAAACATTTTATCTTTAAAATGAGTATTTATAATTGAATTTATATTTTGTATGACCTTATATTAAAAATATTTTAATTATTAATGTTTGAGTGAGACATATTTCACTTTCTTTAAAATAAAATAAATTAAAGGTCTTAATCCCATCCAAGTGGGTTCCAATGGATGCCATTTTGACCCAAATATTCCTTAGGAATAAATATAATCATCCAATTATATTAAGAAAAGAGTTAGGGTAATTTTATAATATTATATTTACCCGTAATTACCCGATTTACCTTTAACTATGGAAAATAAAATTTACCGTAGTTATTTTTCATAGTGACCAAATATAAAAAGTAGCCTATTAACATAATTTGGACCTACTAATTCCAAATATGGAATACATTTTTTCAAATTCAAATCACATAAGTTTCAGAAATTAATTTAAAATTAATCCCATTGTTAAGAAAACGAGTTTAAAAGTTAAAACATTGCGAAAGATTGAAATGATTTTACCTATATATCCATTGTTAAATAAATAATAATGACATAAATTATATTAAATGGTAAAAATATATTATATTTATAATTTAAACCCATTCAATATTATCATTTAACCATATAAATTATTACGAAGAAAAAATTTGTTTTTAATTAAAATATAGTCTGTTTTTACTATTCATTAACATATGAAAGTTATCAGAATAATATGAAAAATTTATCCAAAGTAAATTTTTAAATCCTTATACCAAATAAGAATTTTATTATGTAAAATTGAACTTATAAACATGTGAAAACTAAATTTAAAGTTGGTGCACCATCAAAAGGCGATAAAACTGCGTTTTTTTTAAAATACTTATTTTACCCGAAACATTTATTTTGTTCTCATACCATGTCCTAGAAAATTTGTAATATGAATAATAATTTTATAAAATTCAAAATGTAGTTAATAATATTCATAATGGCTAGTTCATTATAATATTATAACAATATATCATTGTTTAGTGAAACCTGGTATTACGTACTACACACGTTATCGAGGAAGGTCGTGATTGCGTTTAGTGCAAGCCAAGTTAGGGTTGTTTGTAGTGAAAGCTCCCTTTGGTGTTGCGTATAACATAATAAAAACATATTTCATTTATACATTAAAAAAATATATACTTAATGTTGCATAGACTAATTTCTACCAAACGAACGTGAAATTGTGTGTAACACAAGCCAAAAATAGTGTTGCGTATACTACAAGCTAATATGGTGTTCCGTATAACACAAGGTAATTTTTTTGTATCGTAAAACACAAGAATTAATGAAATTATATGAATATTTTTCATAAAATCTTGGGTTTTTACATTCTACCCCCTTTAAAATGAATTTCTCCCTCAAAATTCGTCAGGGTTATAAATGGTTTACTACTTGAAAGGTTCTTTAATAGAAACCCACATCGTGAATAGGAATACCAAAACATAACTTTAAAAACTAAACTATTAAATGTAATGGTTACCCTAATTAACTAATCACTAGGTTTACACATAAGATAACATAGGAGAAAATATGGATATGGAAGAGAAATCTAACCATCAATATCTGATGGAGAGTGGTAGAGAACATGGCTATGAAAAATCCGACAATCACAAATCCATAAATTTGTGATGATCTAAGGTACCATCTAATTCATCAGATATGAGGGTACTAGGACAACATTTTTGGTCTTCAATATCATTTCCCTAATGTTGATTAATTTTTTAGAAGGATAAATACTTACCTAATTTCAGTGTAAAGTCATCATTGGTCATACCATGAACAATTTACACTTTATCTCTATTTAAAGAATTGAATTTGAATTTGACATTCATGAAGTGTTAGCAGATCATATGATAGAATGATAAGTTATCTCATCTTTTTCTATCACAAAATGGTTATCGAAAGTTATTTAATATACATAAGCCCATTTATGGTGAGATTAATCATATATGGTTCCTAAAATGTACTTATAATTCATCTATCATACTGCTTAATAAAATAAAACTAGTTTATACTTACCAGGGACTTCCTGTAGGACAGTTGTAGGTGATAAAGGCATGTCACACTTCAGTTGTGGGTTCGATTCCCACAGCCTTGTCTGACGTGGCGGGTTGTCGCCCGTCCTACGGGTTGTCCTTTTTCAAAAACTATACTATTATATCATTCAAGAAATAATATCTAAAAACAAGTTTTATCCTTTAATAATACTATCTGATGTCTAACTTAATCTGTTACAATGTTTTGGCTTAACAAAAATACTTTTGTCCAATATCATAGTAAAAAAACAAGTAACCGAAAGGATATATAACAAGCATGTGAATACCATCATTTATTCCCCATATATCATTGGATATATCTTGTTTCTCACATTCCAAACATGTGAATACCTTAATCATGTATTCTCTTGAAACATAAATTACCATAGAACCTTAGTAAAAACATGAATGCTGTCAAAATTTAACTCTTTTCACATACCAAAATCCCAAAATTTCAATATACTCAAACCATGAAAAAACTTTGTCCTTATATCAGCCATGATCTCATGAATGCTATCATACATATTACTTTCTCCTTATCCCTTCATTATGTGCATATTAGGTGCTTTCCAAAAATATTAGGTGCTTTCCAATATTCCACGATACTATAAATGAGATTCCACAACAATATTTTGGAATCTCATTACATAAACACATAATCATTCCACCACTTCATTATCATACTCAACATCCCCAACAGTGATCGCATGTGACTTTCCATTGTCCTTTTCCTTAAGAGCTTATTGATTTTGATCATCATTAACCCTTGTATTAGATTATTGATTAGCATAATGCCCCATTTCCTTGCACTTGTAATGATGAAGTGTATGAGGTGCATTCTGTGTATCCATTTCTTTGTTCGCATCATTAGACATCTTCTTCCCATTACTTCGACATTCAATTACCCGATGACCTTCATTTCCACACTTAAAACATTTTTTAGTCCCTTTAATACAATCTCCACCATGGTTTTTCCACACATTGAGCATAATGAATCATTTTTCATCTATTAAGCATAGTTTTTTAGATTTTTCCTTGAACTCCATATTTCATTTCTTGTCAAAACCATGAGATGGATATGTAACACCAACTTCCCATTATACCATGATAGCACAATGAAAAATTTATTCATAGCTACTAAAGTCTCCTATAACTAATGACCTTCAAAGACTTGGATTTGAGCCACTAAAGAATCGATCAGCTTTAAATTCAAGATGGATGATAAATCCAGATGCATACCTTGAAAGCCTTGTAAAATTCACTTCAAATATACCAACAGATTCATCATCATTTTTCTTATGCTCAAGGAACTCCTTTTCCATATTTGATCGAAGAATAAGAGGGAAGTACTTATTGAAAAACAAGTTTTTGAACTCTTCCCATTCTATGGATTCAATTTCATCTAGGGGACTTGTATTATTAATTGGAGTCCACCACCAGTCTTCTTCACATTCTAAAAAGTAAACAGCCAAAATGACTTTTTCATGTTTTAAACAGTGAAGTATGGAAAATATATTTTCAATGGTACTGATCCATTGTTAAGAAAAAAGTGAATTAGAAGACCCACTAAAAGGAGGTGGATGTTGCCTCATAAAGGACTCAATAAGAAAATTGATGCCTTCTATGGTCATTTTGATGTCTAGAATGATTCATATCTTGTGTATGTATAGCAAAAATATTTTTTACTCCATCTCCCATAACATTGGTTTTTTCAGGAGTACAATCATTACATTGTCCATTACATTGCTCAACAGGGTTCCTTTGGGTTCCAACCATCGTCTAAAATCCAAAAAAAATAATGTGAGAGGAAAAAATCATGCTAGGAAAACAAAATAATAAAGGGGAAGCAACTTCAATATATAACATCACTGTTTTAATTATAATATCATTAACATAATTCTAAAACTATATCCTATACTTATACATAACCATAGAGACATCCCCAGATATACCTTAGAAATATCTCTAGGGATTTTAATAATGTTTTCACATCATAGTTTCCAAAGGTTAACTAAACCTTTCCTCTGATACCAACTGTAGAGAACCATGTATGATGTACGTGGGAAGTACATTACTTTTGCAGAATACTTAATACATAACAAAAACAGATTCCCAAGGATCATAATAGTTTAGTGTATTTGGAAACTTGGAACAAAATCTTCTAAACTTGTTGAAAGATATTCAACATCTCCCATAAAGATCTTTCCATTTTGTTTTCTTACCTAAAACCTTTCTTTATATCTTGGGGAAAATAAAATATAAAAAGGGTGAGCTTAAATTCTCGGTAAGGGTAAACATGGAGCACATAAAACAATCCATAAAAATTTGAACGTAAATACATGAGCAAAAACTCTAAACATAAAAATCTTAGGAAATGACATAAAATATTGCAGTACATGAGGCATAGATCATAAAGTAACATTAATCATGATAAACTAGTATGTGAATAAAACATTTAATTTTGGAATCCATTAATCACATGTTATGGTTTCCATAGTAGCCAAGGCACTTCTTCCAAGACCATCATAGTGGAAAAAGTCCATTACTGAACTGGGTTTACTTGCCATTCCAGCCCTATAATACTGAACTGGATTCCCTTATTATTCTATCCATATCGATCTCATGAGATATAAATCATTACCCAATTAATATGAGGTAAATATAGGTCCCACGCTTCTCATAATTAAATCTTTCATACTTGTGCCACAAAATAAACATAAGTCATTCATCATAACCCAAAGAATAAAATGGGTTTCATAAACATCATCTCATCACAACGTAATCCATATAAAACAAATGGATGTAATTTCATCATAAGAAGAATAAAACCATGTAAATAATAGATACATTATACTTGAAAAATAATCATACTAAATAATTTCATCTTTTATGAAAAATAGTTTTGACAAAACACTTGAAATGAATTCTTGAGGAAAATATCCTTTCTTCTTCAAATTCATTTTCTTTTCAAAAAATGCAATTAAATTTTGAAAGAAAATGATTTTTTTGAAAATATTCATTAAATCTTGTAGATGAATCTTCATTAAACTTATGTGTTATGAAACCGTAAATATTTTTTCATGTCGTATAAGTTAAAAAAACATTATCCTCTTACTTTTGCTGGAAAAGTCAAAAAAGATCCTCGTATGGTAAAAAAAGATAGATTACTTCTTTAACACAATGTAAAAGTCAAAGAGGCATAAAAATGACTTTATAAATACATGTAAGAATATTAAAAAATTTATGAAAAGCTTTTTTATGTACATGGATGAAAAAATATAAACCTAGTAAATACTTAGGTATAAGCAATCTCGGATAAAAATGATATTTCCAAAATTATCCCTTACCTTAGGTCCAATTTCTTCTCTACGTGTATGAAACTCCTTTAAAGTGGGTTCAAACATACTATTAACTTGTAACAAAACCATAATAATATTTATGATATCATATATGATTCACTTATGACTTTCTATTACTCGTTCTTTAGTCAATTCCATGTTAAAGCAGCGTTTTGGGTAAAATGATTTCATTTATCATACGTGTTTGGATTTGTTGTTCTTGATATTATTATTACTTATATCATGATTTAATTAATTTCAGAATGTATAACATGATTTATATGTCATATATATTCATTATATATATTTAATAGATAGATAAATGAAATGAAACACATCATTCATGGAGACGGTAGGTCGTACGTACACATGAACGATGTTTTCCTTTCCTTATTGACTTGAATGGAAGTAGGTACATGAAATATATATATACATAAATAAAGAAGCATTATTTTTTCATATATATCATTATTATTCAATATATATAATTTATAATCATTCTTTAATGGTTAACATTGAGAATGAATCTCAGCTCGTCATGGAGACTGTAATCTGTATGTACGCATGAGCAATGATATTGTTCCCATAATTATTGAATGGAATTGGAGTATATGATATAATATCTCAGAATCAATATTATGTTATAATAATCATATATAGTTATTCTTTACACGATTATACCCATCCAAGTAATGTGGTGGTGGAAAAACAAATTACACCACGGTGTGGGGACAGTATTTTGTACGTATGCATGCGCGGTGATTTCATTTTCCGTAGGATGGATAGAAGGTGAAATGGGGTTGTTTCATATTTATAATAACATATCAGTATATAATTTATACTTATGTTATTACTTTATAATTAAACAAATAATTAAAAGTAAGTAGAAGAATAAAGAAACATGAAAGAATCAGTAGAAGAGATTACCTCTTCTTTGACGTGCCTCCTCTTAACCTCCTCTTAGGGCACTAAAGATGGACTTTGATGAAGACTAGGACCTCTAGTAGGTTTATATGGAAGTGGAGAAGTAAAATGGGTAGGGGTTGGCATAGCTTTAAGGCACAATGTTTTGTGAAGAGGAGAGGGGGGAGGTTCCCTTTTATAAGGAAGGAGAGGGACACCTTTGGAATCCTAAAAAAAATTAATTTAATATAAATTCAAAACCCAACTGAAAACTTTTAAAATGACTCAAATACGAAGAATATATGAGATATGGTTTTAATTTAACCCACCAATAAAATGTATACATGTTTTAATTTTATTTCAAACCTTATCATTTTGATTTTTCCTTATTTAATCTATTTAATTTTATTTGTGGTAATAATATTCTAAATTTTAAATGGTTATAAATACTTACTTATGAGTTCTGAATTTTCCATAATTTCGTAATTTATGACATTTTAGACCATAAAAATTTCAATTAATAATTTTTAAATATTTTTGTGATGTTTTAAACAATTTAATAATATGTTATTTTTTATAAAATATCAAGACACTATTCATTATTTGAATTTTAATAAAAACCACACAGAAGATATGTTCGAAAAAAAATATTTAATTGATTACAAAAATTTAATATTCAACTAAAAAATCATGGATCACATTAATTTATTCATATATTATTTATTTTAATATTTTTAAAACCATTTATTTGGTATTTGTTTTAATAAAATAATTACTACAACATTTTTGTATAATTATTTAATATATTTATTTGTTGCATAAAAATTAAAAATAAAATCATATGATGAACATACATATAATACCTTTTATAATAATATTTTTAATCAAATTTATCATCTTAAAATAACATAATTTAAATTGTTATATTTATTAAATTATGAAGGTGACATTTTGACATCATTTAAAATAATATAATATAATTGTCCTAATCTATTTTATAAGGCTCCAAATGGTCCGAAAATAAACCCATAGATTCTTATGGTATAGATATACTATACCAATAAGGTTGGGTCATATGTAATTTCCTTTTTTATAGGTTATATTATTTTAAGAAAAACTATATTATTGATTTTTCACTAAATAAATAATTCCTACATCATTAATGTATAAGGTATTAAAGTAATTAAATATTTCTTAAAAATATAAAATAAATTACCATAAAAAAATATTTTATCTTTCAAATGAGAATTTATAATCAAATTTATATTTTTTATTACCTTATATTAAAAATATTTTAATTATTAAAGTTTGAGTGAGATATATTTCACTTTCATTAAAATAAAATAAATTAAAGGTCTTAATCACATCCAAGAGGGTTCCAATGGATTCCATTTCGACCCAAATATTCCTTAGGATGAAATATAGTAATCCATTTATATTAATACAAGTGTTAGGGTAATTTTATAATATTATATTTACCCTTAATTACCATATTTACCTTTAACTTTGGTAAATAAAATTTACCGTAGTTACTATTCATAGTGCCAAAAAATAAAAAGTAACCTATTAATATAATTTGGAACTACTGATTCCAAATATGGAATCTATTTTTTTGAATTAAAATCATAGAATTTTCAGAAATTAATTTAAAATTAATCTCATTGTTAAGAAAACGAGTTTTAAAAGTTAAGACATTCCATAAGATTGAAATGATTTTACCTATGAAATCAATGTATAATCAATTCTAATGACATACATTATATTAAATGGTAAAAATATATTTTATTTATACTTTAAAACCATTAAATATTATAAGTTATCCATATAAATTATTACGATGAAAAAAGTTGTTTTTAATTAAAATATAGCGTGTTTTTAATATTCATTAAAATATGAAAGTTACAGAATAATATGAAAATTTTATCCAAAGTAAATTTTTATATCCTGATTCCAAATTAGAATTTTATTTTGTAAAATTGAACTTATATACATGTTAAAAACTATATTTAATGTGGGTTCTCCATCAAAAGGCAGTAAAACTGCATTTTTTTTAAAATACTTATTTTACCTAAACAATTTATTTTGTTCTCATACCATGTACTAGAAAATGTGTAAGATGAATAATAGTATTTTAAAATTCAAAATGTAGTTAATACTATTCATAACAGCTAGTTCATAATAATATTATAACAATATATTGTAGTTTAGTGAAACCTGGTATTGTGTACTACACATGCTATCGAGGAAGGTTGTGATTGTGTTTAATGCAAGCCAAGTCAGGGATGGGTGTAGTGAAAGATCTCTTTGGTGTTTCTTATAACATAATAAAAACTTAATTCATTTATACATTAAACAAAATCAATACTTAATGTTGAGAAGAATAATTTCTACAAAATGAACTTGAAATTGTGTGTAACACGAGCTATGAAAAGTGTTGCATATACTGTCAGCTAATACGGTGTTGCATATAGCACAAGCTAATTTTGGTGTATCATACAACAAAAGACATCAATGAAATTAAAAGAATATTTTTCATAAAATCTTGGGGTGTTAGAAGTATCATGATATGAAATAGTGTATTTCTTGATGCTGGGGTTTTACGAACTGGAAATCCATTCTCCTTGGTAGAGGATATTTTCAAAATATTTTTAATTCGCATGATGACCTTGATAGTGTCTAGATATTAGGAAACCTTCAACTTAGGCCTGGTTTTATTCAAATATTAGAATGGGATTTCATGTTCAATCCAAATACTCAAAGGAGTAAATTGGGCCAGGTCTGGGTTATTTTCCAAAACATTAAATTGTTATTTTGGAATCTAAAGATCCTCAATGATCTCTCTTCATGAATTGGAACTCCTCTAAAGATAGATCAAAGAACTCTAAATGATAATCTAGGCATGTTTTTCAGGGTTTTGATTGAGATAAATTTAGAAACCAAACCACCTCATTCCATCATCTCCAATGCTAATGAGTATAAGACTGAGTTTAAACTAGAATATGAGAAATTACCTCCCTTCTATGACTTTTGTATGATTGTAGGCCATTCTATTCCATGTTGTACATTGGTCCATAGGGTATCCAACCACAATGCCTCAGAATGGAAAGAAGTGAAAAAAAATATAAGAAGGATAAAGTTCCACGACATGATAAACGAGGGCCTTCCAAACAAAAAAAATGAAAAATGGATTGTAAAATCAAATCCTATTTCTAGAATTTCATGGGCTGCCTTGGTGGAGGATCACGATAAATATGTTGTGGAACAATCCATTGGACACAACATTGAAAGTGAGATTCTTAAAATTATAGAACAAATTGACATGGATGCCCCATATAAATATAATGTGGTTTCTTCACTTGTTGTTGGTGATTAAACTGAACACGGCCTCACATCTCTTACCCCAATGAGACTGTCTATGTGTAAGAGTATCTTGAACCAGAATGTGACCGGGACTATTTTTGGACATCACTCTTCACTTCCATCCTCTATAAATGCACAGACAATAAATTTTTCTTCTCTGCAATGGGATAAACCTTTAGTTAATATCCCTAAGAATTTGGACAAAAAACATCCCTTGATGATAAACAACCCATATTTATCCTACAAGATCTGAAATCTCCCCACATCAAATCTACTCCCTCTGATAGTCTTATTAATGCTATCAACTACCATGATATCTCCTTTAAGTGTCTTGAGAAACTAGGAACTCTTAACTGCCTTTAATTATCCATCTCTTAGTCTGAAATCATACCTAATGATGGAGAAAATGCCATCATCTCTGAGAATTCTTTGTTCTTGGACCCCATTGAACCAGTTACAAATTTAGATGATGGGAAGTAGGCCAACCGAGTATCTGTTACTTCCATCATCCTTATACCTTCTATTACACCTGTTCAAAATAATGTCATGGAAGGTGCATCTAATCAAAATTCTACTACTAATTTAAGTAAACAGGTGAAGCTTTGTCCACCTAATAGGGATTTTTTGCCTAGAAAAACTAGAGGCAAAAACTATGGAGGTAGAAAGAAAGGGGTTTCACACCCCAAAAACCAGTCTTAATGCATATATTGTTTTGTAATTTTCAGGGTATTGAAAACCCAGACACCATTAATGTTTTAAAAGGGATCATTAGCATCCATCACCCTAAAATTATTTCTATTTCTGAATCGAAACTAACATCATTCCTAGATTCCTGCATATTTGTAATCTTTCCTTTTCTTTCTTATGATCTTGTAACAACTGCAATGTTGTTTATCCTCTTTGGATATTCATTCATTCTTCCCTTAAAAAAGTAAAAAAAATTAGTATTACTGATCAATCATTGATATGTGAATACTACTTCGATCACACACACATCTTCAACACTCTTGTTTATGCTAAAAAATTATCAGGATAGAAGACCCCTTTGGATTGAACTCTCCTATCTTAATATAAATATTCATAACCCCTGGATTTTGGTTAGTGAATTAAATGATATTCTTTTTCCTACAGAAAAACTTGACCATTCACACTTCTATATATCTTTAAAAGAATTTAAAGCCTCTATAGAGGCTAATAATATTACTAAAGTGAATCTTAGAGGGTTCCAAATTCACCTAGTATAGATATCATTACAATAGGGTGGTGGCAAGAAAACTTTATAGAGATTTCACTAATGACTCATCCCTCGATAAATGGGATCATATCTCGAGCATTACCCTTCCTAAGAAATCATCATACCACTATCTTATCCTAGCCAATTTTACTCAGAATTAACAAAACACATGTCTTCCTTTTAGGTTTAATATATGTTTGGTCCTCAGACCCTGAGTGTGTTACCTTATTTAATAAAACTTGTAACAACATGAGTAGCCCTAATGATTCATGTGCTTTCACCACTAAATTAAAAAAATCTCAAACATATCCTCAAAAAGTGGTGTAAATCCAAATCTTATCTTATTGAAAAGGAAATCCATTTCTTAGAAAAGATCTAATTCATATTCAAAACAATAACTCTACCTCAATTATTTTTGATAAACCTCAAAATGAAATTAATGTCTCTTCTAAATTTCTTTCTATGCTCAACTTTAAAGAGAACATCAAAAAGAAAATCTTAAAAGATAAATGTCTAAATGATGAAGATAGAAATACTAAATTTTATAACTCCCTTCAAAGGTTTATAAATGCCAGTAGGCCCCTATCATATTTAATTGATGGTTGTAACCTCATTAATTCAGATAAAGGGATAGCTAACCATTGTTGTTTCTTATTTATGTGACATCCTCAATGGCCCTAATATAAACAAAGATCTATTGCCTAATGTCATCCCATATATGGAAACTTTCGAAGAAAATCATCGCGTTAATTTTTTCCCCCTATATTATGAAATCAGGGAGACTTTTTTCCGCCATAACACTTATAGTTCCCCTATGCCTGACATTTTCAATAACGGTTTTCTTCAAAAACACTGGGATTTCATTCAGAATAGAGTTTGCTTTATGGTTAGAACTCTCTTTGACAAAGCCATTCTTCTTCATGGTTAAAACTCTAAATTCCTCACTCTTATTCTGAAAGCGGAAAATACAAATTAAATCCATATCTTCATACCCATTTCCCTTTTAACTCACTGATTAAAATTATTACCAAGATCATTGCTAACAGAGTCTCTTCCATTAGTAATAGAATTGTTTCCTATAATCAATTTGGCTTCATCAAAGGTAGATCTTTACAAGACTTTATCTGTATCTCCTCTGAATCCACCAATCATTTAACTATAAACATTAGAGGTGGGAATGTTTCCATTAAATGAGATATATATAATGCTTCCAATACTATTTATTGGATATTTATGTTTAAAGTGATAGCTAATTTTGGATTTAATGACATTTTTATCAATTGAATCAAAACTATTTTAAACTCATCCCCTATCTCTATCCTTTTCAATGGCTCTACTATATGATACATTAAATGTTCTAAGGGGGTCGGACAAGGTGATCCTCTCACTACCATTCTTTTCTCCATTACAGAATAATACCTAAGTATATTACTCACTCAAGTTGATGATCAAGGGAGGATCAAACCTATTCTTTCCTCTAGAAACCTAAACCCCCCATCCCATCTTCTCTATGCTGATGATATCATTTTATTACTCCATGGTGACAAAAGATATATTAATAACCTCAAAACAACCATATTTCACTATGAGGAAGTGTCTAGACAATGTGTCAACTGGAAAAAATCGTTCTTCTACTTTGGTAGAAGATTCCCCCCAATAGAAAAGGTCATACTATTGATGTTCTGGGGGTCCCAGAGGGTTCTCTCCCTTTCACCTTTCTTGGTTTCCCCATTTTTTGGGGGTGACCCAAATCCATCTATTTCAGTCACATTGTAGATCATATTCATTAGCAACATTCCTCTTGGAAAGGTAAAACCCTTTCAATGGCAGGAAGAGTTTTCCATGTCAAATCCACTACAGTCTCTAAAATGGTTTACTCAATGATGGTATATAAATCGATGGTGTGTCTTTAATACGTCTTAATATTGCTATAAAAACATTATTTGGAGTGGAAGTACTCTCAAGAGAAACCTAGTAATGATCCCCGGGTCTACCAATTGTAAACCCATAGAAAAAGGAGGCATTGGTATAAAAAATCTTAAAACATTCAATGATGCTCTCCAAGAAAGTCTCATATGGTCTCTTATTAATAAAAACTCTCACTCCACAATTTTCTGCAGTGCTCGATTCCTTGATAAACATAAGATAGGTAATCTTCGTTATATGACTTCTTTGATTTGGACCTCTACCAAAAATGATTTTTCCTCCATCATGGAAAATTCTAAATGGATTTTCAGCAAGGAATCTATTCTTAATTTATTGGTTTGATAGTTGGATTGGCTCCCCCCTCATCTCTAAGGTGCCTAATGTTTTTTCCCTTCTCTCCACTAATAGCACCATCAGGTATGTGCTTAATTCTCAAAGAATAAATTTTACTGATAATGTTAATGATATTGTCATGATCTACGCTCTTACAAATGATAATGATCTTTTGATTTGGGATCCTGCTCAAAATGGCATACTTGACTCAAAAAACTTTAATAACCACTACTTCTCAATCTCTGACAACAATCTAGGCTGGGTTAAAAACATCAGCTAAAAATGGTTAAAACCATCCCTTCTTACTCTTATTTGGTGGATTGTGCACTAAAAAGTTCCTACTAATATATTTTTTCAATCATAGGGTATTAGTCTCTATTCTAAATGTATATGGTGCAATAAACATCGTGAGGACATTAATAATCTTTCCAATCTTTTGAAACTGCTTCTACACTTTGGAATTACGTTTATGATCTTTTTGAGTGAAAATGGATTTTGGATAACTTTATTTTATCTCAGCTAAAAAGGACGGTTTACATTCTGGGGTCCCCACAAATAAGAAACCTCTTTCTCATATCTATTGCAGAGTTCCTTCACGTCCTCTAGTATAGTATAAATGATTTTATCATTAAAAAAACTCATTCAGAATAAATTAAGGTAAAATAACGATTCTTATTACTATTAGAGAGGCTTCCTTAATTCAAATAGACCACTACACCAACTCAATTAAGGATCTAAAGATCCTTCACAGCATCGGATTTCATGGAAACTACCCAATCCCAAATACACTATTGAAGTTTTCTGGAAATATCCTCCTACTAGATGAAACAAATTCAATGTGGATGGAGCTTCAAAGGGAAACACATGACCCTCGGGTTGTGGGGGAATCTTTTGAGACCATTTTGATCACATTCCTATATGTGTATATGGAAGCTATAGATTCTTCTTCTTTCGAGTATGAAATTTTTTGTGTTATTCACACCATTTTCTTTGCCAAAATTCACAACTAGAACATCATTTGGTTTGAGAGAGACTCTAAAACCATAGTTCAAGTCATTTGGAATGGCATTTATCATCTTTATTGGACTCTCACCTACTGATGGATTGCCTGTCTTAACTCGGTCAAGAATCTCAATTTCATTTTCACTCACACCTATCATGAAGCGAACAGGATCGTCGATGGTCTTGCCAATATGAGATTTCCTCATGAATTCATTTGAAGGAATGACCTTCCTTCATATTTTCATCATTACTATATTAGAGACACCAGAAAAATACCAACTTATCATCTCATGTAATTTCTCCTTGTTCTCCATTCTTTTTGGAATAAAATTTAGTGTTATGGTCTTTTTCTAGAACACTTCCATCCTTAAAAAAATAAGGGAAAAATTAATAGTATCACATTTATAATGGAATTCAGGTTAATATAGTGTCAAAATTATATGAATGTCACTATTCCCATCTTGTGTTAGATTAAAATAAGGGTCTCCTTTCCCATATCATATCACAATTATATATGGGTCCCTATGTCTGTATCATATCTAATTTATATAAGGGTATCCATGCCCTTATTATATAAAGGATGAGGGACCCTAGGCCCATTTAAAAAAAATATGCATAATGGTTACCATACCCATTTACAATATTTATTAATGGTCATAAATCCCATTAATCCTTAGTAATGATAACCAATGTCTTTAATATGAACCATGGAAATATTCATATGTCATTTACATTTAACAATGAAAAAAATATCTATTTTTCATTGAATTAGGTGTGGTGGAATTACCACTCATCTATAATCAAATAAATTTATTAATAATAAATGTTAAGAAAACTATTCAAGTTATACCAGTACATTAATTCCATATCAAAATAAAATGATCTGTTAAATGAAAATCCATACACTTAAATATATTATTTGGCTATATACTCTTGGATTCCATGTTGCAATGTAAGGGGGAACACCCAAAGGGATGGCTCACTCTATGGATGGAAACTGAATAGGAATTTGATTTCTACAAGTCATTAGAATCCAATAAAAGAAACCAACTCAAAAAATATATAATTTTACAGAAGAACATGGTGAAACTATTATGTGAAACAATGTCAGATATTATAAATCATCAAAAAATGATGGATAATATACCGCCTACATCATGTTCATACAAATATCATCATGCATTATTGGAATTTAGTTCATCCTATATTTAATGAAATTTTAATAATTAATGAACACTATAAAAATATTGAATATGATCCATCACATCGAAAACTACATCGATAAAAGACATATAAAGAACATCGCAAAAGTAATAATCAACCCACTAATAGATAAAAAAGAGACAGATGGCACTTGAATTAATCTATAGATGGGTGAAATGAATCAAACCCAAGTAAATGGATGTTTGAAAGATCATAAGGGATGAAGAAGGTTCCCCCATTACCATAAAATAGAAATTGGAGGGTTGAGTTAAACAAGACGATCATTATAATAAATATGGGAAATTTAGCCAACATTTTAGAGGCAAGAAGTATGGATAAATGGTTTTCCAAACTATGTGACAATCATTTGATATGAATTTAATAAAACAATTAGAGGTCCCACAGTGGATTTCATCCCATATCACATGATTAGTGAAATATATGTGCATTGGTTCAACAAACTATTCTACCCCTCATGAATAGGGAATAATAGTGTGGCATTCCTTGCATGGTTTCTCGTAACAAAGAAGACAATATCCAATCCCACTATATAGAGTTCTAGGCTTTGATTGAGAAAATAAACCATCCAAAACCATTATAGACTCAAAAGGGATCCATTTAGGGTCTATAATAGATAACTAGACCAAATATAAAAGGATCTATACCTCAAATAATGACCATGCTCTCATACCATATATGTGAATACATATATCAGGTAATCTAATAAAACATGATAATAAAATTATTTATGATTAAACCATATCAAAATAATACATTATATTTTGGTACTAAAAAAGAACATGGATTAGTATATATATTCTTTAAATGCAAAAAATTATAATCTTCATCAGTGATAGAATTAACAATTTTGTTAATAAATCCTTTATCTATTCAGCGGTCATTAATACTATTCAATTTAAATTATCCATGTCAACCATATCTTTATATAATATAAAAACAATTTTATCCTCATTAGGAACAAAATAAGGGATAAAATATCTTAATAAAAATATCACATGTTCATTAAATCACATTTCAATTTTATCAACAGTAATAATTACTTTATTGAAAAAACTTAATTAGAATCATATAATTTATGGTTCATATATAATTCTTCTTGAGCACTGATACTTAATAACATAAACCATCCCACTTCCTTCTGAAAAAAATATTATTCATTTTTTATTCCTTAATCCCCCTTTTATAAAATATGAAATATGAATAATGTATTAGTATTCATCAAACTCAATTTAATATTGTTTATAAGAAATAATAAAATAAAAATACATAACATTCATATGTAGTTTGTGGTGTCATTATCATGGCCATAAAAACTATTACTCATACATCCTTACTAATTTAAATCAAGTAATTTTACCATATGAAATTTAATTTTATAATACCTCTAATTTCAAAACATAAAACATCTGACTACCGATAATACCATAGAGTGACCAATATTTCTATCCATTTCATTAACTATACTCTTCATTTTCCACAATTAATATCTTACAGTATGGATTTCTTTACCTCATATAATAAATATTCTTATTCTATTAATATAATACATTGATTGATTTTTTCAACATATTTGACATATAAGAAACTGAATATCCAACAATCTATCGTTACCATCACCTGATCTCTGAATGATATATTTTCATCACTCATTAGGAAAGTATGTTTTTTTGATATGGTACATATTTCTAATAATGATACATGAAAACCCATTAGAATAATTAAAAAATACTTTAACCCATTCATCACATTATATTAAATCTCGTCATATAATTGTTAGCAGCATTAAATGTTAACTGAGTTTATTGTACCTCTCAAAATTGGCTATAAATGAAAAAACATTGAGTGAGAAACACTATTTATATTATGAGCTGACATAATGAATATAATTCACATATTGGATGTATAAATCCTATAATTTACTACAATAGTTTTCACCAAAGGTTTATCGATGTTCATTCATTTTTACCATCTTTTTAAATCCATAGTGATGTTTCATAATAAATTTTTGAATTTCTGAATTATATACCATGGGAGTGTCAAGCTATGTGTGATGAATAGACATGTTTTGTACACTAGTTCCTGATTTTGTCTATATCAATATTGTGTTGTCATAATTATTTTAACTATGTAAATCTATTCTAAAAACACATCCACATGTAGTCTCCTGAGAGATATGTATTATTAGGGAACCCCTCATTCTATCATTTACCAAAATACCATAAAATTTTCCTTAGACACATAACATCCAAAGACTTATTCTTAAGGACATACAAGTTCATATCCTTGGAAATATATAAAGGGATCTAAATAAATGTTTAACATCCTATTTTACATAGGATATCTAAACATTTCCCTCGATAACAACTATAACAACCATGGACTCTCTTACAAGGATATTGCATCTTTTTTGAGGAAAATTCAATAGATTACACAATCACAAGTCTAAGGAACAAAATAATTTATAACATTTACAAACATATAATCATAATAATTTGACTTGGTGAAATATAATAAATTTCACCTGTAAATACTATCATCATTAGTACTTCTATATAAAACCCTTCTTTATAAAATGTGGAAATAAAACATATGAATGGTTCATCAAAAGTGATCTGTAAGGGTAAATAAAGTTTATACGTTATAAAAATATGAACATAATGGTATTAGAATGTTATAATAATATTTTGGAACCATTCTATTCATATAAATGTTTATAACATGATTCCTGTCATGAAGATTGGATATCATGAGACAAAATTCATAAATTAATCAAAGAACATAAATCATTTGAGCATAACATAGGTATAAGACATAAAATTATGGAAAAATTAAACATATAAAACAATAGTTATCATAGTCAAGGATCATTCCTAATGCTAACATAGTGGAATCTGTTCTTTCCTCAAATAATATCATTAGTCATGGTACACTCCCAATATTTTCTTAATGGAAAAATTCCCTTAATGAATCGAGTTCACTAACCTTTCTGTCCACTTCCATCTCATGAGATATAAATCTTTACCTAATTCATCGGTGGTGGATATAGGTCCCACATATCCCAAAATGAACTCATAAATTTGTATTTTACATGATCATAAAAATTCATCATAACATTACACATGAAACTAAATGGGTATTAAAAAACTTTCATCATATCATAACATGTTAAAAAAAATAGGTTTAATAATCATTTCATCGTATAATTACCAATGAAATTAATTGGGTTTCATAGAATATAACCATAAATAATAAAACCAGTATCAAATAAATCACACCCCCATAATAGTAACCATTCATAGAAAGATGATAAATAGTAACATTGGATCATATTTCCAAAATGGGAAGAGAAAAAGAATACATATAATATTAAAAAGAAATTAAATGTGAATGATAATTGAAAAACTTTTCATACATAATATATCCTTTCTGATTTAGAAAACATATGAAATCATAGAAATTTATTTAACAGATTTTTCAAAATTACCACATTAAATTAATCAAATATACACAATATTATGAATAAAGTTAAATTAAAAATAATTTTATAAACATCAAAAATAATTTCAATTAAAATAATTTCTTGATGACCTCAATATCTGTACATGCCATACATTTTAAAAGAACATTTCCATTACTCTATCAAAATTTTAGGGAATTTCCCTGATAAGAAAATGACAAGAATATTTCATTAAAGTCAGTTTTATCAAAAAACGAGAAGTGGGTAAAATTTTATTTAATAAATAATTTATAAGGGTTTAAAACCCATTTAAATTTTTTTAAAACATGGTTTTGAATCAAACCATATTTCCATCCCAAAAGAGTAATAAAGTCATATTTTCAGGAAAACAAATTACATCACTATATAAAATAAAAATTAATAGAAATGTTTAACAATTAAATAAAATATCTTGAATAAATAGTGGATAAAAAATCATAGGAATTATTTAGATATAGAATATAGTATTTCCTCAATGTATGAAAAATAAATAAATTATCCTGAAAAGTGATGATATTAATAAAATAAACTTATACAACTTTAGTAACAGTGAATCATAAATCCCATGAATGATATAAAGAAAATGAAATAGAAAATAAAATTAGGATGAAAATAATAATGACATTACATGTAAAATGGTACTTTTATACACCTTATAAATGAATATTGGTGGATAATATATTGTTTGTCTCAAAAAAAGAAAAATTGAGGCAAAACCCCTCATACCATGTTGGTACCATTTTATTAGTAGATAAAATGAAAGATAGATCCTAAAATGGATATGTAAATACCAATAATTATAATTATAATAATATTAAAATACATACATTTTCATTAGACACAACACATATAATAATAACTTTTAAACATGGCTTCTCTCTCAAGGAAAATACATGTGAGGTGGAAATTCATTATTACTTGAGTATATTTTAAATAATGAGATCCATGAATTAAAAACATCAACTAAATAAATTTATATTAACAAATAAATTATCATATAGATATAACATGTCATATTTCATTATATAAAACATAAAAAATGAATTATTGGGGAATATAGAATAAATCATGTAGTAATAAAATCGAAAATAGAAAGTCAAATTCCTTAATTATTAAATCTCATAATACTCATTCAAAAGTGTGGCATAATAAATATATGTTAATTATACATATATAATATAATATAATTCTTATTTATATTATATCATATATTATTTTCTCTATAATGTTTGATAATGATTTATTTCACTTCCATGTTAATGTTTTGTTTCCTGTAGTAACCTATTTTTTTCTTACATGTTTTGAATTGTCTTTATGTTACTCATACTTCTATAAATGTTTTACCATATATATAATTTAAAACATTGTACATGAATCATTAATAATCATTATATATTTATATTTATATCATTTAATAAAATATGTTCATAGGAAATGGAATACGGCATTCATCTAGACAGTATGTCATAAAAACACATCAACAATGTTTCCATTTTTATACTGCATTGAATGAAAGAAATGTAATTGATAGATATATATTATTCTATTATAATTTTGATTTCATATATTTGACATATTTTTAATAAAATTATCCTCAATAAAATCCATATATACATGAATAATCCACATTGATTAGTGAGGGACTAGTGCATCATAAACACGAACGATGTTATCATATTTCCACAATAATGAAAGCGTGAAGTTATATATGAAATAAAAATTAATGAAATATAATAAAAAAATTAATTTAATATATATCATATATATAAATTATTTCCATAATTATGACCATTCTTGGAGGGTAGTAATGGAATAAAGAACGAAATTAGTTTGTGAGATGGTTGAATGTCGTACACCTCGATAACGATTTCATAACCCATTAGATTGAAGTGTGTGATGTTGTAATACATTGCCTAAATATAAAATAAAATCATTAAGTATAATATATTGAGCTTGTTATGTAATAATTATTTTATAATAATTTAAGAAAGTGTATAAGAAAATAATTTTAAAAGGATTTTTAATGAATATTAAATCATCATCGAATATCATCCAAAGGATTTAAAGAAAACATTAAATGTAATGATTTTTGACATAACTGAGGATTCTAGAATGAGATTGGGGATGTTTGGAATTTCTTTTTTGTGTTTTGTAATCTAAAATTTCTTGATAGGCGTGAATAATGGGGGATATAGAGATCCATTTTATAGATTAGGAAGAGTGGTATACTTGTAAATACTCAAATGAACAAACTATTGGGAGGACTCACTAACCACATGCATCACTGAAATTGTATAATAATAGATCTCAATGTTTATTATGTTTATAAATAAATCTATCACATTAATTCTTCTTCTTTTTTAAGACGTTCTTCCTCAACTTATAAGTTGTAATGTTTTTTAATTTTTATTAAGGTAAATAATTTTCTAAGATAGGTATTTTATTCTTTATAAATAGATTAAACTGTAAAATATTCTAATATATGGACTAAATTATTATATAATATGATATCTAATTGATGAAAAAAATATTATACATCGTGTTAATTAATTTTAATAGAAGCATAACTAATCTGAAAGAACACTGCTTTAACCCCTAACTCGTTAGTAATGTTTTTACTGTTGTGGGGTAAATAAATTCATTATAAAAAATATATTACTATATTAATATTTAATATATTTATTCATTTCAATATAATTATATAGTGGAAAAATATAAGAATTTTTTAAATTTACATAATTTATAAAATATATTTTATAAAAAAATCAAAGTAATAATAATTTTAACATTATTTATTAAATTATAATTGAAAAATAATAATTAAAATATTGTAATATTAAAATATTAATCTCAAAATTGTGTAAAATTATATATTTATCTAAAAATTTATCCAAAAACATTAATTCTTTTAGTATTCATCATTTTTATATTTTTAGTATTATTTATTTTATTTTATTAAAAACTAAATAATCCCTAATTTGGTGTTTCTTAAAAAATTTAACAACCTAAAATTTTTCCAAAAAATAATGATAAATTATTATGATAATGAAAAATAATATATATTTCCATATGATATATAAAATAGAATGAATTCGTTTTTTTTTTCATATCCCAAATCCATAAAAATATTAAAGGAAAGCAACGATCTTTTTTTATCTCTTTATTTTTGTAGCATATCATATTTGTAAAATTCATGTAATAGTATCTCAATAACTCATAATAATATTTAATAACAATTTAAGATTATATATGTATAAATAATTTTGTTTTTGAAAATTTTGTAATGCATTTTAAAAATTATATTTTATAGTTAACCACTAATTGAAATTGTTTTTTAACATAATCCCGATAATTAATTTTAATAATTTTCACCAATCGCTTTAGAAAATATTAATATTGGAATTTTTATTCATTATAAAATTTCCTAAATACAAATATAGTTTAATTTTATTCAAATTAATTTCACTTACATGTTAGAAGTTAGTTTAAATTAAATACGAAATTTGTGGCGAGAAAGAATGTTTTTAATGTGAAAAAAATTCAAAAGATGACAATGTTTTTATATCAAAATTAAAAATTGAAATTATTTTTATGACCTAAATTATATTAATAGACTTGTAATTGATATTTATTTACATTAAAAATATGTCAAAATATATTTTAAAATTATCAATTATTTAAATGAATGAGAATTTTTTGATTGAACATCTGTATTTTCTACTACTCGTTAAAATCAACTGATAAAAATACAGAAAATTTTGAAAATTAAATTCTGGTATTGCACTTTAAAAATTGTAGTTTATTTTTAAATAAAATATTCAGTTAAAAGAAAAACATAATTTTATGTTATGGGCACCAAGCACAATTAACACCTCTTTTAGAAAGGATAATATTTTTTTGAAAACATTTCATTTTCTTTTTAAAGATTCTATTTTTCATTAAAAAATCAGGATGACTAATAACCATGAGTGAAATATAATTATTAATATATTATATATTCTTATTCAATTCATAAATTCGATTATCTATGCTAGAACTATTTAAATAAGAAATCATATTAGTAGTATATTCGTAAAATTTCACATTATGTGTAAAACATGACAATCATAGTATTGTAGGTACCACATGTTAAAATCCTTAAATAAGGTATAGAATTCATAACATGGTGTTACAAAAGGGGAAATAATTACATAGTATGGAATGAAACTCAATCTAGATACGAATATTAATTTATTAAAAATAAATAATTTATATAATCAATCCATGTTAGAGAGTGTCAATGGAAATATTTAATCCTATAATGCTTGGAAATGATTACGAAAATTAAGTATAAAAAATCTCTAATGAATAATATGGTAACAAAAACATATTATACATCTAGTTTCAAAACATTACAATATTTTTTTATATCTTTGATAGAGATTTTTTTGATCATACTATGTTTTTAAATGTTTTCCATAGGATCTATGGATAATGAGAAGAACTACCATTTTCATGATTTCATCGGTAGTGAGTATTATTAAAAGATGAAAATGATTCATGGATGAAACAAGGATATAAATTTAATGATGTGTTATTATAAAGAAAATTTATAATTTCAAAATTTTTACACTATAATATGATATGGTTCGAAGTATATTCTTAAATAGTACACCAATAAAATATAAAAGATGTTAGAATGTGATAACATTCTTAAAAATAATGAAATTACTTCTTGAAAATAGAATGGGTCACTATATTTAGGTTCAATGAAAAATTTATAATATGTATTTTTATCATTTTCATTGTATGGGTTTGATTCTGCATAGTAGTGGAGTCATTTTACATTCACATGGAGATATATTTATGTAGATCCATTTCATATTTTTATTGTATTATCTTTAATTGATCAACAATTTTGTTGTTTAACTATTTTTTGTTATTTCATTTTTTATATTATTATTTTATCTATTGATATATAAAATATTTTATTATATGTGTGGATTTTCATTCTATATTTATTTGTTTCTAAAACATAATTTTACAGCTTATTCATTTTATATGGAAATGTAATATTTTTAATGGGGATTATGGAATACATTATTGATAATTGTTGAATACATTTTTTTAAAAGAAATTAATATTTCCATTGCTTAGTATTTGATTGTGTACATATGTTTCATGTCATGGATGATCAAGAATTCTTTTTATGATCAAGTCATGGACCAGCTCGAGATCGTAGAATAGGGTTCCCTTAGGATAGTTCATGATATTATCATATTGTAATAAATTATGATATATTATAATTATTACATTTTTATTTCATGAATTTGTTTATTTAATGTAAATAAATTAATTATTTATGGATATTGAGGATGCCTGGTGTCCTGAAATATACTTAAACATTAAATATTTTAGTGTTTTTTAATGAGTAATAATATTCAAGGATGTTTTCAGTATTGAGTTTTAGAGAATTAGGAAAAAATATTACAATATAACCCAGACATTATAAATAGACACATTACCCACTATGCAATTTCCCACCAAAGGAAACCATTCTAAAATATAACATGATTTAATATCATGAAAAATAATCAATACATTCATAATGAAATATTTTTTTCCATAATAATATTCTTCATGTGAAAAAAAATCAATACATAATATGAGCACAAAAATTTAATAATGGGTATAACAAGAATGATAATAGTTAGTTCTGTAAAGAAATTTATTCTCAAAAAATGATTACATTTATCCTAAAATTTTATTGATAATGTGAAATAATAAATTTTCAAAAGAAAATAAATACCCATTTTTTTCTAATAATATCCTTGAATCCAATTGAAATAAATTTAATCTCACTTAGTTGATGTAGAGAATGATATATATAAAACCCATAAAAACCATTCAATTAGAATAACCATATGTCCAACATCCAATTAATATATTATGGTGTTGCCTTTTGATATTTAGACCACTTCATGTTATGCTATAACTGGCATACTCAGAGATATTTGGGCCACCCCATGTTAAGTTGTAATGGGTTATCCTAAGGAAATTTGGGCCATCCCATGTAATGGTATAAAGGCCTTTCCATTCATTATCTGGGACACCCCATGTATAAGATTTATAGGGATCATCCATATACTAAACTTCTCATGTACCATATCATTAATAAAATTAATTCATAATAAATCCTTTTGAAAAACACTTCTAATCCCATGTGAAAAATATTTTTGCATAAAAATACTACTTTATTTTGAAGACCATTTTTTATACCAAAAATTCATTTTCATTGAAAAGAAATATACAATAAAATAATAACACAAAAATTTAAGTTGATTTTTCATTTAAGGAAAAATTAAATATTACAAAGGAATATTATAATAAAATAAATTCCATGGTAGTCGAAAATTGTTCACCGCTATGTACATTAACAATAAAACATTATTTTAGTCATTTGTCAGAAAGTTCCATATAAAATCACGTTTAAATATTCCATTTAAAAAATCATAAGAATGAAATTAAATATATAATCTAAATTAATTTTATATTACCTTTATATCCGTATAATGAAATATGTAAAATATTATTATGAATATTGGCATGGGGAAAATGATTTGATAATTAAAACATTAAACATTCAACGTGTACCATGCCACTTTGAACATTGAAATCAAAATATCCACGACATAATACAATTACCAAAACATTAAATAATATGATTATAGATAAAATATGTATATGAAATGTAATATTATCCTTGTATACACCTTATAAATAGATAGAGCATTATATCATCAAGAAATTCCTTAATGAATGAATAATGAGACGAAATCCCTATCCTTGAGTCCGACTTGTAACATAAAATCATTATCTTCCTCTTATTCTGACAATCTCTTTTCATTAAAATAATAAAACCTATAAGGATGATCTTATAAATGATATAATTCCTCTATAATGTGGTTATAAATTATAATAAGTCATTTGCTTAGAGATTTCCTGAACCAATATGGTTTTTATTTGTGAAGAAATGTCATGAATGGGTGCCCATTTAGACTAGAGGGGAGGGAGAATCTTGAATTTTTTAAAATACTAAAATATTATAAATTAATTTTCTAACCCAAATGGATCTTAAATGAATTACTTCTAATATATGTCTATTATTGTTCAAATACCATTAATCTAATGAAAATTAAATATGTTTTGACATTTATTTTAACCTTATCTTTTTCTCTTTTTTACTCTAATCATTTTATCGTGTAGTTTAAAATTTTATGGTTAATGTAATTAAAAAAATAAAAAATATGATAAATGATTCATTAATGAAATTGGTAGAATTATATCAATATTCTGGATTAATTTTACTTTTTTATGAATTTATATAATTTAAAAAAATATTATTTATTTTAAAATATCAAAAATGTCAATTTTGATATTATTCGAAACATGACTATTTAAAAATAACATAAAACATGATATATTCTAAAAATTATAATAAATTATCCCTAACATGTCAAATTTTGACATAAAATTATTGTATGACAAAAATTAATGTAAATTTTATTTCTTTTAAAGTTGTTAGTATCATTTACTTGATTCTTCCATTTATTAAACAAGCACTACATCATCATTTTATAAGAATATTATTTAATTATTTCATTCATAAATATAAAAAATAAAAAATAATTATTTAGATAAATGGTATATATTTATAAAAATATATATATAGTCTTACATATCCATCGTGTATCCCTATATGAAAAATATTTTACATGTTAAAAACAAGAGTGTGACAAAATTGTATTTTATTTGAATATAAAATTATAAATATCTTCATGTAATCCATGTGGTCCCAAGTTGATATAAAATCAAACCCATGGAATATTAATTTCGATACCGACTCAAAAAAATAAAATTTTGACGTGTGTTAGGGTAATTTTTTATAAGATATAATATTCGTTTTACGTTTAATTATTCCATTTACCGTTAACAATAGTAACAAAAAATATTAATGATGCAAGTATTCATAATATCCTATAACAAATGGGAACAATTAAGATACTTTTGACCTTTTGATTCCAAATTTGGAATAAATGTTTAAAAATTAATAACTAATAATAAAGAGAAATTAATTAAAAATTATTCTCATTGATGGAATGAGAAAAGTTTTTTTTCAAGTACAAATATTAAAACGTTCACGGTATTTTAATATCTATTTTTTGTGTAAAAAATATTAAAATGAATTATATTGAATTAAATGATAAAATAATTATATAATTATTTTTTAAAATAATTCAAATATATAATTTAAAACTATAAATTAATTTTATTAAAAAATTATTCTTCAATTAAAATCCATTATTTTTTCATTATTCTTTAAAATCTAAAACTTATCCAAAAAATAAAAAAATAATTTTTTGATACCCTGATATAAATGAATAAGTTTAATATGTATTATTATACATATAAAAGTGTCAGCATTTTTATTTAAAATTGTTTCACCTTTAAAAGGTGGAAAACTGCATTTTTTTTAAAAAAATAATTATATTATGTATAAAATTATATTTGTTCTTATATAATTACTAGAAAGCACCAGAAATGAATTATAAAATGTATACATTTATTATATTATTTTTATATTTTATTATTATAATCAAACAAAATATTTATTTATTTATTTGTATAAAACACAATATTTCACATTTAAATAGTTTTTCAAAAAAACATTTCATATTATTTTTAAAAAGGTATTAAATTAATTTATAACTAATTTGTCAAAGAATATTATATATAGTTTTAAATAATATTTTATTAATTTATTTAACAATATTAATTTCTTCCATCCTAATAGTTAGTTTAATGATAACATTTAAATATTAATATTTAGTTTTTTCATTAAGCCTGATGTAGAGTATTCGCTAACTATGGAACATAGTGTTCCTATTTAAAAAACTCATTATGATAAATTATCTCCAAAATTAATAAATTTTGTACTCTCCGTTTGAACTTAGGATCAGAAACTTATTATTTGTCTTTTTAAAATATCATTATTGAGATCCCAAATTAAAAATTGATTTATAAAACATCAAATTTCAATGAATGAAAGAGAAGTACGAAGGTATATTAAGATAACACATACTAGAATTATATATAAGAAAACTAGGATATAGATGAAAAACTATCTCTAATTTTCTAATGGAGAGTTATAGAGAACATATTTCTGAGAAATTTATCAATAAAAACCCCATAAATTAGTGATGGGTTAAGAGGTCATTGATTTTATAGTGAGAAAGGTAATAAAATAATGTTATTGTATTATCATCCTTTTAACAGAGTTGAGGAATTATTATACTAACTAGAATAAGAAAAAATGTATATACAAATACATGACATGTATAGTTTCATCCATTAATCAAATTTCACCCCAAAACCATCTTTTAATCCAAATGATGAGTATTCAAGATGAATTTTTCATGCTTGAACATCTTGAGAATCCAGTAATCCATAAATGATTAATATTAATTGTAAACTATATTCAAAAATTAACCAAAACAAATATAGTTATGATAAAAAAGGAAATTTACAAAAAATAATAATCCATTACAATAGGGAATACGACTTTTAATTTCACAAATTCAATGGTAATACCTAATGTTCAACACAGATCATTAAACTAAAAAATATCCTCAAAATTCCTAAAAAAATAAAAACTATTATTTTACCCTAAAATTTAAATGTATCTAATCACATAGTCTTCTATGATAACTTTTATAACTTATATCTAAATCACATTAGTAAATATTATAGTCTTATACCAAAAAGTAATTTTACAAATCATATATTCTCTATGATATTTTATCATTACAATAAATAACCTGAATAAGACTATATACAAAATAAAAACCTATATTCTTCCAAATTATATTTAATTTTTACATCCCAAAAAAATCCCATAGTATTATATTATCTTTCATATTAAAGGGCTCCAAAAATAGTAAATGTTTTACAAATCTTCATTATTTACTTAATCACCAAATCATTTTACAATCATAGTGTTATCAATTTGATAAACCCTATGCTCCAAAAAATCACTTATTCTTATTCCATAAAATTATATAACTAAAAATAAATATTTTTTCCAAACCAGACATCATGTAAGCTAGTGGTAGGTGATGCAACCATGCTTACATTTAGTTTTGGGTTATATTCATGTGGCCTTACCATACACGATGAGTTGTCACCTATCCCGTAGGATGTCCTTTTTATAGAAATATATAATTCTTATAAAATTCCCAAAATATGGTTATGTACTCAATATTAACCCGAAAATGATTTAATCTCAATAATTACCTCAAACCATTCATTTTTTATCTAAAAAAGGAATAACCCAATTACCTCAACAATAAATGTCACCAAAAATATTGATAATCAACATATAATTTCATCACTTAAACACTCAAAATGGTTTCTACGACACAAAAATTATGATCTATCTAGAAATTATAATCTCGTGATGATATCCTAAATTTGTAATGAATATACTAATATCCAATGTTATCTAAACCATCATTTGATACCAAATGTAAGGACATAACATTAAACATTACATATTCTAGTTTTTTTTGAACTAGAATTCACATTCAAGGATATTTTTAGTTTAAGGTTTTAGGTAATTGTGGATAACTCATACAATTTAAACAACGCATTAAAAATGAACACTTTTTATCATCATACACTTTTTTAGAAAATGAAACCATTTTAAAATAAAACATGATTTGTTTTCAAGAAAAATAATAATTAATTTCATCATGGAATATTATTTGTCCATAACAATGTTAAGACCTATGATGAAACTTAGCATGACAACGAAAACCTCAGTAATGGATATAAAAAGAACAGAAATTGTGACGTTGTTTAAAACATAAAAGCCCATACACAATTTACCTATATCATCAACATTTCCTAAGAATATGAAAAAAAACATTTACATGAAAAAATAACATATTTTTATCATATTTAATCATTAAATCCCTTAGTAATTAATTTAAACTCCTTTTTGTGTTTTTGGACATCATACATAATAACCATATGGCTTACTTCAAATTATTCCCTCATAGGCTTACCCGAAACTATCAAGGTCTCCCCATGGTAAGATATAATTTTCTTACCTGGAGCTATCTGGGCCACCCCATTTTAATCTATAATGGTCTTTTTTATCGCTATATGTGCCACAAAAAATAATTCTATGACGTGTATTCACCCATATAATATTGCTCACCCATGTATATTCTATATGGGGTTCATGTATTTCCTATAACTAAAATGAACCATATCATTTACAAAATAATTCCATCATAAAACCAATAGAAAAGTTATTATAATACCATATGAAATACACTTTCGTATAAATATACAATTTTCTTTTAAAAACAATTTTCAACAACAACCCTACTTTGTCTTTTAAAACCCATTTTTAATACCAAAATACCCAAAAATATTATTATTTAATTTAATATATATTATTAAATAATTAAAAGGAACACGATAATAAAATAATATCCACGACATCAAAAAGTCTATCTCATTGTATATATTAAGAATAAAACATTTTTTGTCCATTCTTAAACTTTTCTATGTAAATACAAGTAAAAAATTTTACTTTTTCAAATCAATTTAAAGAATAAAAGTGGACCCAAAATTTTATTTTATATAAATTTTCTATCCATATAAATTAACTTATAAAATAATATCTAAAATATTGGCATAGATTTTATGATCGAAATAATGATGTAGATGCTCAATATACAAGAGGGGGTGAATTGTACACTTTAAAATCCCTTTGTAACTTTTAAAGTTGTTTACATATAACAATGTTCTTCTTAGACAAGGAAAGATCTAAGTTTAACAAGGTTAAACTAAGTAGATTCACAACACCTCTAACTCAAATTGTAGAATTTGAACTAAGATTCACAATATGAGATTCTACCTTAAAGTGTATAGAATTTAAACTAATCAGAGTACAAATGAAAGGAAATATAAGAAGATTGTACTTTCATTACAATATAAATGTGCAATGGAAAGACAAGTAGTAAAACTACTAGTAACAAGATATAAGTCTTTTAACCCAAAGAGAAGGGTATCCAACAACCTTGGATAAAGGTCCCTTGATTTATAATTTCAAGAAAGTATGTCTTACCCACACCAGGATAAGCCCTCGATACAAAGATTGAATTCAATGTCTTGTTATCCCCGCAAGCCCTCAACTTCAAGGTATTTGGAACCTCTATCTTCCTCACCAAGTAATCCCTTGAACTTCATGGTAGTCGGAACCTCTGTCTTCCTATCCCAGGAAGTCCTCGAATGTAATCACCAACATTCGGAGTTGCACAAAGCAATCTGAAGGAGCAGTTCAGTACGCACAAGGCATGAAAAATCTTCTCTCTCTAGAAAATCACCTTAGCAGCGTGTGGTCTCTAGATCGATTAACCTATTTCATCTATCATCCGTATCATGTGATCTCTTTCAAATGAGCTCCAATTTATAGGAAAATTTTCAACGGTCGGCTCCCTCCTCCAACGGTCATATTTTCCATGAAATTAGGAGGGACCTTTACACGTGTAACTCAGCCAACGGTTAATTAGAAACAGAATAGACGACATCATTTTATAACAAACCATATATAACTGAATGCACGACATCGTTTTGAAGTGAAGCATATGTATGAAAAAAACATATCAATATTTCATAGTGTAAGCAAACTAAAAATTTCAGAGTCTAATAAAAAATAAATTTCAGAGTCTATGTTAAGAAAAGTTTGGAATCTATTTCATAGGGATTCGGAGTTTGATTTTACCAGATATTGGAATCTGAATTTGCATAGTTCAGATTTGAACCAGTAAAAGTTCAGAGTCAAACTACTTGAGAGTTCAGAGTTGAACTATTTAAGAGTTCATAGTCGAACCACTTAAAATTTCAAAGTCGAACTATTTAAGAGTTCGGAGTCGAACTATTTAAGAGTTCGGAATCGAACTTATTAAGAGTTCGGAGTCAAACTTACTTTAGAGTTCGGAGTTGAACTACTTAAAAGTTCAGAGTCGAACTACTTAAGAGTTCGGAGTCAAACTACTGAAGAGTTCAGAATCAAACTTCTCAAGAGTTCGGAGCCAAACTATTTGAGAGTTCGGAATCCAGAATTTGGATCCTTAAAACAGAATACTCCAAAACCTATCATTATATGATTCCAGGATTTTGGTTAACTATCCAATTTTTACAATTAAGAAAAATATTTCTATGCATAAGAAACTCTAGGTTAGGATAAATTTTCTTATGGAGGTAAAACAAATATTTGCTTATTTATAAGGTGTTTTTGATTTTTAAAACAAGAAGGAATGTAAAATTCATAAGGAAAACCTTACTGACTCAACAATCTCTCCATTTTTGGAAAGAACAAACATCCTTACAAAAAAGAAAAAATAATTCATCGTGATTTGAAATTTAAACTTATCTCCCTTTGTTCATGAATTAAAGTGAATAAAACTATCTCCCCCATAAGAATTGAAACTCTAAGGATTCTATTCTGAATTTCCGGAGTGGGGTTTTCATTATTGTGGGAATGGAAAAAAAATTAGAAAAGAAGATATCCCCTTAGATAAACTCCCCTTTACTATGGGATGGTTCTTTGGCATAGAAATTTTATTTCTCACCCTTTTGAGTAGTTCTTATCCTTCTCCCCCTTTGTGATTTTCAAAAAGAATTAAATGGAATGGAAAGAATTAAAGTACCTGAAACATTAGTTTATAAAAGGACAAGATATAAATAACAAAATTTTCATTAGATTTGGAAACATTTTTAAAAGGAAAGAAAAATACAACAAAAGATCGGAGTGGAGTCATTTGTCTTCATTTTCCTTTGGGATCAGCTTTTTTAACAAGGCTTTGAGATTCTTTAGATCTCTTTGATCTTCCTCAGCTTGATTCTCTAAGACTAAGATTCTTTCCCCTTGAATATTTAATGCTTATACCTGAGCTTTTAAAGATTATTCTTTCATCTTGACCAAATCATTTTGCTGAACGACTCTCTTCTCAAGCTCAATCCTGAGATTTCAATCATTTAAAAGATTTTGATCCAAAGAATTTTCCTTTTCATTCAGTTCCTTCACTTCTTGATTCTGGGAACTTTGCTCAATAATAAAATCATCATGAATATTCTTAATATTTTTATCTGTATTGTCAAAGAATTATTTCACATCATTCTAAAAATTATCAAACACAACCAAATTTTCTTCAACTCTCTTAGACCATTTGGTTACATTTCTGCAAGACCTTCTATGCTCATCAAAATCAATTAGAAAACTTTTCTGTTCCACTTCTATGTTCACACACTTTTCAATTAACATGGATAGTGTCCCTGATTTTTTTTTTTTGGGTTTGCTGAAGCATTTCACATCTAGAATCAATGGTGGGAAAGATCAGAATTACATCCACCAACTTCTTCAATGACTGAAAAATAAAATTATGACTCTGAGATGATGATTCTGAATCAGGATACATCTCTTTGAGATTGTTCTTCTTCAACTTGCACCAACATCCTTTTAGAGGTACCACCAACCACTTTCTTTCTGATAACATCTTTAATAGGAGTCTGCATCAAGGCTTCCATCCCTTTATTAGATTTTGGAATTTTTTCTTCATCAAGAGATACTTCCTCATATTTAGAAACTCTAATAATCTGGTCTTCATCTTGTTTCTATTTTACTTGACCTTCCTCTTGAAAATTTTTCTCATAGGATTCTTCCACATCAAACAATACATTTTTTTATTCTTCCTGGTGTTTCTTACTTGCCTCTTCATCTCCCTTTCCTGGAGATATTATTTTTTAAAATTCAGCCTTTTCTTTATATTCCTCTACCAGCTTTATTAAGGCGTCCAAATATTTACTATCATCTTCTTCCTCTTACTCAACTTCTTCCTCTACTTTTACTTCTTCAGTGACTTCTTTTTCAGCCTCTTAAACTACTTCTTTACCCTTGGTCTTATCCGGAGTGACATAACTCTTTGCTTGAATTTCTGGTAATGATGGTTCAATGCCGAATGTTTCCAAAACGGGAAACATTTCGGAAGCTGTCTCTATATATTTCAAAAAATATTTCACTACTTCAGCTTCAGACATTTTATTTTTCATTTTCTTCTACTTGGCTTGCTTCTCTAACTCTTCAGTAGTTCTTTCTTACAAGGCCTTAGCCTCCGTAGGGTCCAATCCGAATTGTGGATCCCCTTCCTTCCTCTTTTCTTTATATTCCCTCAGCATTGCTACTACTTCATCTGTATAAGTTTTCTACTTCTTCGTCTTGGGGAAAGCAGACTGATTTTCTTGACCCTTAGAATTTTCTTCATAAGGAACCACTTCCTTAACTTTTCTCTTCCTCTTTTGTTTCTTGGATGTTTCCAGATTCTGTGATTCTTTTTGGGCTGCATCAACCTCTTCTACAGACAGATGGAAAAAATCTCCGGTTTCACAGGAAAAACCCATCTTTATTCTTTTCAGAGTATCATCACTGACTAGCATAATCTTTCAATTTTGGATCATTGACTTTCATGCGACTTTGAAGGATTCTAAGCATCAAACTATCATACTTGATAGAAAATAAAGGTACATAATAATCTGAGCTCTCACATTCCCTTCCTTGATGTTCTTGATCGTAACCAAGACATGCCTCATCAAATAAAATTTCCTTAGATTCACCAAGAAATCTAAAACATTTATATCACTCTTCTTCAGATTGTCTTTGTCGCCTCTTCTTAGAACGAGAAAACCTTGCACCCAGTGTTGAAGAATTTTGTTGTTCGGAGTGAGATGAGAAATCTTGGATGTTATTGCATCCTTAAGCCCAAGGCATTTTAAGGCCTTCACTTTATTGAAAATTCTTTTATAATCTGAAAGCTTATGAGAACAAAACTCAGCTTCCCCCTCATAAGAAAACCCTACCAAGCTCATAGCCTTGGTGTAATAAAGTTTATAATTCTTGCCCTAAGATTTAAAGGAAAACCTTTCTCTGCCATCTTCCAACTAGAAGGAAATAGACTCATAGAATTCTACCAATAAATCTGTATACACCGGATCCTACTTTTCTGACTTGAACAAGAAAATATCTTCCCATCGATTCTGGTTGATATTCTTGGTTACTAAATATTCAAGCTTGTAGAAATCTGGATGCACTCACCTTTCCCAGAAGACTATCCACTGAATGATTCAAGTTTTTTATTGAGTTTAGAATTATCAATCTCTAGAATTTCAGCAAACCTAGAAACTTCTTCATAGGTAGGTAAAGTATTTTCTTCATCAAAAAAAGATTCTTAATCCAAAGGGTTATAATAATGTTTATCATTGGAATTTAAAGAAACGTTGGTCAATGTTTCATAATTTCGTACCTTAGCCATAAAAAAATGATTGTAAATAGGTAATCTGGCTATGAGACCAAGATTCTTTTGTCCTGAAGATTCATAATCAGAAGATTCATCTGAAGAGTCACCACCACTGGCACTCTAGGTGTCATTTGCTTTCAGGAATTTCTTAGCTTTGACTTTGTAATACATATTTCCATTCCTCTCAGAATACCTTTATTTCTTTTCTTTCGTTTTAAGCAGAGGGAAATCTGGTATGTTTTGTCCAACTCTCTTGTATTCATAACAAGTGATGTCTCCAACTTTCCTGTCTTTCCTTTCCTTTTTCATATATTTGGATTGAAAATTTCTCTGGCCAGCTATCATGTTCATCTTTCAAGCAATATTTGCTAATTCATTTTTTGAGATTTCACTTTCACTTGAATCTGACTTAATAACCATCTTCTTAGACTTGGATCTAGTTACTCTCTCTGGAGTCTTAGCTTTCATATGATTTGATGTTGTTGTAAAAGAAACAGTACCATTCCCATTCTTCTTTTTGATGTTGTCAGCATCTCTCTTCATTCTTGTTTCATGTTGGAGAAGAGTTCCAAATAGCTCATCAAGAGAAATTTGAGTGAATTTCCTGTTCTCATCTATAATTGTTCTCTTTGATTCCCACTCATTGGGCATAATATCAATTATCTTATCCACAAGGGTTTCATCATCTAAACCTTTTTCTCCCATAGACTGTAAGATGTTGACTATAGTCATAAATCTCTATTGAACTTTACAAATTGGTTCACCATAAGGAAAATTGAATCCTTGGTATTGAGCTCTAAGCATAGCTCTCCTAGTCTCAATCACCATAGAAGTACCAAAGTGTGTAACCTCTAACTTCTTCCAAATACAGTTAGCTGCTTCATAAGAAGAAATTTGTCTATATATGTTTCTAGTCATTGAACATAGTAGAGTATTGTGTACCTTATAATTGAGTTGATATTCTTGCTTCTCCTTGTTATTGAAAGTTCTAACTTCCTTATCATGAATTTTATAATCTCCAGTAATCATAACAATGTTGTCCACTCTAGTATTGATAACAAAAGTCTTCATTCAATCTATCCAGTAATCATAGTCATTACCATCAACGATTGGTGGTCTTGTAGGATTTAGATTGTCAATAGAACCAACATTTACTCCTGCCATTTCAATAAAAACTTGGCAACCAAACTTGTTAGTAGACACAGTTCATAACCACAAGGTTCGGAATGAAAAAGTTCAGAATGAAAAAGTTCGGAATGACAATGTTTGGAATTAGAAATAAATACTTATATGTGAGTATATGTATTTCATAAACCTCCTCTGATACCAATTTTAGGATCGAAAAATGATGTACATGCTCAATATACAAGAGGGGGGTGAATTGTACACTTTAAAATCCCTTGGGAACTTTTAAAGTTGGTTATAGATAACAATGTTTTCCTTAGACAAGGAAAGATCTAAGTTTATCAATATTAAAGGAAGCAGATTCACAACACCTCTAACTGAAATTATAGAATTTGAACTAAGATTCACAATATGAGATTCTACCTTAAAGCGTATAGAATCTAAAATAATCAGAGTACAAGTGTAAGGAAATATTATAAGATTATACTTTCCTTACAATACAAAAGTGCAGTGGAAAGACAAGTAGTAAAACTACTAGTGACAAGATATAAGTCTTTTAAACCAAAGAGAAGGGTATCATACAACCTTGGATAAAGTTCCCTTGGTTTATACTTTCGAGCAAGTTTGTCTTACCCACACCAGGATATGCCCTCGATACGAAGATCGAAATCTCTATCTTGCTATCCCTGCAAGCCCTCAACTTCAAGGTAGTTGGAACATCTGTCTTCCTCAGCAAGGAAGGCCTCAAACTTCAAGGTAGTTGGAACCTCTGTCTTCCAATACCCGGAAGTCGTCGAATGTAATCACTAACATTTGGAGTCACACAAAGCAATCTGAATGAGTAGTTCAGTATGCACAAGGCATTAAAAATCTTCTCTCTCTAGAAATAACCTTAGCAGTGTGTGGTCTCCAGATCGATTAACCTCTTTCTTCTATCATCTGTATCGTGTGATCTCTTTCAAATGAGCTCATATTTATAGGCAAATTTCCAACGGCCGGCTCCCTCCTCCATCGGTCATATTTTCCATGAAATTCGGAGGGAACTGTACACGTGTAACTCAGCCAACAGTTAATAAGATACAGAATAGATAACATAATTTTATAAAAAACCATATATAACTGAATGCATGACATTATTTTGAAATGAAGCATATGTAAGAAAAAAATTTATCAATATTTTGGAGTGTAAGAAAACTAAAAATTTCGGAGTCTAATCAATAATAGAATTCAAGGTCTATATTAAGAAAAGTTTGGAATCTATTTCATAGGTATTCGGAGTCTAATTTTACCAGAGATTGGATTCTGAATTTGCATAGTTCAGATTTGAACGAGTAAAAGTTCGGATTCGAACTACTTAAGATTTCAGAGTCGAACTATTTAAGAGTTCGGAGTCGAACTACTTAAAAGTTTGGAGTCGAACTATTTAAGAGTTCGGAGTCGAACTATTTAAGAGTTCAGAATAGAACATCTTAAGAGTTTGGAGTCAAACTTACTTAAGAGTTTGGAGTCGAACTACTTAAAATTTCGGAGCCGAACTACTTAAGAGTTCGAAGTTGAACTACTTAAGAGTTCAGAATCGAACTTTTTATGAGTTTGGAGTCAAACTATTTAAGAGTTCGGAATCCAAAATTTGAATCCTTAAAACAGAATACTCCATAACTTATCATTATATGATTCAGGTATTTTTGTTAAAAATCCTGTTTTTACAATTAAGAAAAATATTTCTATGCATAAGAAACTCTAGGTTAGGATAAATTTCTTTATGGAGGTAAAAAATATATTTGGTTTAGTATAAGGTGTTTGTGATATTCAAAACAAGAAGGAATGGAAAATTCATAAATAAAACCTTATTGACTCAATATAGATTATAATATATGATAATTAAATCATAAACCATTAAACCTTTCCCATACCACTTCGGACATTTAAATAACAATATCCATGAATCAATAATTATAACTGTAACAACTCGATATTTTATGATATGTATTCTTTTTAATTTATTTGATAACATGTGTTCTATGCTACAAAAAGATTATCATGTGCTCTACGTAACACCGTATTAGCTTGTAGTATACGCAACACAATTCTTATATTGTGTTACACACAATTTCAAGTTCGTTTGATAATAGTCATTCTACTCAACATTGAGTATATATATATATTCAATGTATAAATGAAAAATGGTTGGATTCTGTTATAACAAAACAACAATGGAGTCTTTCACAGCACACAACCTTATCTTGTCTTGCATTACACGCAATCTCGACCTTCCTCAATAGCTTGTGTTGTACGCAATACCGAGTTTCACTATACAACGATATGCTATTAATATATTATTAAAACTAGCCGTTATGAATAGTAATAACCACTTTTTGAGATTTTTTAAATTTCATCTTTCAAAATGGACTTCATTTTTGGATTCGGAATATCGAAATTAGCCTATGGTGACATTTTGGTATTTTTCTGAAAACTTTCAATTTTTTATGAATAGTGAAAACACTAGGTTACTATTTAAAACCCGACTTTTTATTTAAATAATTATTTATTTTATTTAAATTTATTTTAGGTAAAAATTGATACATCATACCTATATAAGTTCAATGCAATTCATTGGAGTCATTTTATTATAATTTTAGATCTATCAAATTTTATTGAACTTTTCACCGTCTATTACCCACCTCCTAGGAGAATTTGCTAATTTAAATAAAATTTAATTTTACCGCTTCTGTGAGTGGAATTTCAAAAATCCGAGAAACACGGTTGATGTAAGTAAGTAAAATGTGGTTCAATGAGATGAAAATAATTTTTCATGAATAGTAACATTTTAATTTTTTTACCACGGTTAAAAGTAAATAGGGTAATTAAGGGTAAAAATGATATTATTATTACCCTAAAACATGTCCTATTTCTATTTTAGAATTGTAATTCGACCAAAATAAACCTCAGGAACACAATATGACCATTTAGGCCCACTTGGGTTAGATTAGGACATTTAATATTAATTTATTTAAAGATTTGTTAAAATAGTTAAAATCTAAGTTTAATAAGTAAATCATTTTTAATATAGGGTTATACATAAGATACGTTCGACTATAAAAATTCATTAGAAAGATAAAAATATTTCCTACATGATGGTATTTTATTTGTAATTTTTATACTTTAAATAAGTTAATTTATTTATGACACAATGGTGATGCAATAATTATCTTTTTAATGAAATATTGACATAATTGATGTTATAAGTACCCAAATAAATATAATTTGAGACTTTTTATGAATTCCACCAATTTTATAGGTTAATATGACATGTTATTATTTATTTAATTAACTTTTTTCGAACTAATCATTCTGTTATGATTTTCACAAAAATCAATTACTAAATAGTGTCAAAATTGACATAAAATAGTTTTTAAAACATATATTATATTATTAATTGTTATTTTATTCCTAAAAATCAATGGTTTGGCCAAATGACTTAGATAATGTTATATATATTAAATATAAACAACTTGGGGTTCGTTTGTCTTGTTATAGTAAGTTTATTAACCTTATAGTGTAAGAAAACAAAAAGACATGGTAAAAGTAAAATTATTTAACTTAAAGTTAAATCTAAATTATAATGTTAAAATAGAACCCTAAACTTGTATAAATTCTATTGTATGAGATTATTTCGACCCATCCTCACCTCATTTTAGAAATAAATCAATTTGGAGCTATTTAAAACCGAATATGAATTTATAATAAAATAATATTTTTAGTTTTTCCAAAGGTACCCCTCTCCTCCCTTATAAAAGGGCACCTCCTCTCTCTCTTCCTCACACCACATTGATCCTTCAAGCTCGGCCAACCCCTAATAATTTCTCCTCTCCAATTCCCTAGAGACAACCTAGAGGTCCTGGTCTTCTTCAAATACCAATTTTAGTGCCCTAAAAGGAGGTCTCAAAGAGGCACTTCAAAGAAGAGGTAATGTCTGTTACCAATTCTTTCAACTTTATTTATTCTTCCACTTCTTCTTCTTTAGTTGTTTTATTATGAAGTTATAACATCAGTATCAATCATATAATGATATGTTATTATAAGTATTAAACAACACTATTTCCCCATCTATCCATCCTACGGAAAATGAAATCACCGCGCATGCGTACGTACGGAATACCGTCTCCACGCCGTAGTGAAATCTATTTTCCACCAAAACCTTACATGGATGGGTATAATGGTGTAAATAATAACTATATATAATTATTGTAAATTTTTATTGATTTTGAAATAGTATACATACACTCCAATACAATTCCACGATCATGGGAATGATATCGTCGCTCGTGCGTACGTTCGGAATACCATCTCCACGATGTGATGCAACTCGTTCTACCTGATTTTCATTTCATAATGATTACATAAATTAATTGAGTGAATAAATATGATTTATATTACACTAATACCATTCTAGAAATTAGGTATCTATAACCTAAATATAAGAATAAGAATTTATTCGACAAAACACGCATAAGAACAAAAAAGCAATAAACACCTGAATAACAAGTAACAATGAAATATTACTAATAAGAAGCTAATAATATGACCATATATGATATCATAACAATAAGTATGATTCTGTAATAAGTCAATAACAATAGTTAAATCATTATACAGGAGGTTTGGACACTTACGAAGCAAATCAGACCTAAGGTAAGGGAAATATTACAATCTCATTTTTATCCGAGATTGTTTATACTTTGGAATTTACTAGGGTGTATTTTATCATCCAAATCCATGTTTCCTCAATATGTAATATTATTTCCATCCACATAAAATTGTTTAAATCCAATTTTTCCCTTTCGGTGTGTTTTTAGTAAATGATATGAAAGGAATCGTTTTTCGTTTTTCGTACGATGTACTTTTTGACTTTTCCGACAATTGTACGAGAAGAATGTTTTTTTAATTATACAGAATGAATAAATTTTTAAAACATTATTTCCAAGAATCTACCTTTACAAGTTTTCAAGTTTATTTTTAATCATCTTCTTTTAATTTTTAATAGTATGACATGTTAAGAAAGGAAAAGTGTTTTTGAAGTAGAAAGGATATTTTCCACAAGAATGGAGTTCAAATGTTTTATCAAAATTATTTTCCATCTAAGATAATAAAGGGTTATGTTTATATCCCAATTATTACATTGATTTTATTATGTTGTGATGGAATTATTTTTATGAATTCCTTTATCTTATATGAATTTTTTTATGATGTCACGATGTTTATTAATCCCATTTTTATTACATGGATTATGCTGTGATGTATGATTTATGATCTTGTGGCACACATAAGAATGGTATAATTATGAGATGGGTGGGACCTATATCTCCCTCCAATGAATTGGGTAAATATTTTATATCTCATGAGATAGACATGGCTGCAATGGCAGGTTAAACTGGTTCAGTGAAACAGGACTGAAACGAGGAATGAACTCGGTTCAGAAATGGACTTTGTCCACTAAGATAGTCTTGGTAATGAGTCTTGACTAATAAGAAATGATTCTCTATGATTATGTGTGTATTCCACAAAGATTCATGTTTTATGTTATGATTACTGTGATTACATTTCACTACCATGATTTATCCCATGTTATGACATTATGATCTCTTTAGCAGGTTAAGATTTCCAAAATGTTATGTTCTTATGAATATGATGTGATTGATATTTTTTTACCCTTACTGAGCATTTGAGCTCACCCTTTTATGTTTTCTTTTTCTCAGGATATAAAGAAAGGTTTTAGGTAAGAAAAAAAAGGGAAGATCTTTCACCACGATTAAAAGATTACATTTTGAGTTTCTAAAGACACTAAACAATTACGGTCCTTGTGTGTGTGTTCTTATTATGTACTATGTATTCCGAAAAAGTAATGTAATGTCCATGTACATCAAGCTTAAGGGCTCTACAATAACAAAATATTAATCAACAAGATTATGAATAAAATATGGATAGAAAATTTAATTTTATCAATATATACATGTTAAAAAACAATAAGGGTAAAATTATTCATAAAAATCGTTAATGAATGATGATTGAGATGACGTCCTTTTTCTTGAGTCCAACTCATCACATATAATCATTATCTTCATCATCATCAGGATACCAACTTTGATTAACACCTTATCACATCTATTAAGGGTGTACATCATAATTTAAGTCCTCTATAATGTGGGTAAATATTCTTGGATGGGATTTGGGTTGATATGGGTTGAATAAAAAATGTTTTGATGTGTGAAGAAAAGAGAAGAATGGGTTCCATTTTAAATGAGAATGAAGATGAAGTCTATAAATTCTTAAAATTATTAAATAAATATTAAATTTATTTTAATCCCAATTCCTCCAAAACATTTTATTTATATGATATGAGAAATTTTTCACCAATATAATTAATCTAATGGAATATAGATATTTCTTCTTTATTTTTTATTCCTTATCCTTTTCCTATAACACCATTTCACTATTACCCTTATATATTGTAATTTAATACTTAATAGTTAATATAATTACTCTAAAATTAAAAATGAATAAAATTTGACATTAATTAAATTGGTATTAATACATGAATCAGTCATAAGAAATTTTTATTTTTAAAAATTTTAGGTCATTTAATAATATATAATTTATTTTAAAATATTAACAATGTCAATTTTGGCACTATTATCTACTTTTGTATTTAAAAATAAAATAAAAAATTGTTATCTTCTAAATACTATATTATATCATCCATAACATGTCAATTTAATCCTTAAAATTCATCAATGACATCAATTATATCATATTTTATTTATTTTCATATTTTTTATATCGTTTATGTAATTCTCCCATTAATTAAACAATTAATGCATGATCAATGTGTCACAATTTGATTTAAATATTTGTTTACTAAAAATTATAAATAAATTCCAATGATATAGATAAACTTTTTATATTTCTAAATACTATTTATAATCCAACATATTCCTTTTATAATAACAAATTAAATGTTTTTTAAAAGTTAAAAACCAGAGTGTGTTAAAATTTTAATTTCTTTGAATATAATATTATAAATATCATTATGTAGTCTGTGTGGAAAAATGTGGAAATTAAATAGACCCAAATAATATTTTCATCAATACACACTAATAAATTTATATTAGTACATGTTTTCAGGTAATTTAATATTAGTTATAATATTTTTGTAACATTTAATTTCCAAATTTATCTCTAATCTTGGTAATAAAAAATATTAATAATGTCATTATAGATAATGTTAAACAATAAAAAATAACCTATTTTCATTATTTAACCTTATTATACAAAATATTTAATCCATTTTCCAAATTCAAAACATTGATTTAGCAAAATTAAATTAGAATTAATCACATTGACGGAATGAGAAAACATGTTTCTAGTGTAGAAATGTTAAAAAGATCCCTGATTTTTATATCGAACTACTACTTAAAATTGATTGAAATGATATAAATAGAATAAAATTATTAAAAATCACCTTATTTTACATTAAAACCATTCAAAAATATAATTCGATAATATAAATGAATTTTATGAAAAAAATAGTTTTTAATTAAAATTCATTTTTTTCACTATTCATCAGAACATGAAACTTTTTAGAATAATACAAAATATCTAACAAAGTAAATTTTAATAATCTACATTAAAAGAATAAATTTTTTTCATATAGAATTTATAAAATTTTCGAACAATATATTTTAATCATGCCTCCCATCAAAAGGTGGAACAATACATTTTTTAAATAATTATTTATTGTGTTAAATTGGATTTGTAAATATATCATGTCTAGAAAACACAAAATATCTATTGAAAAAATTATTTTGAATTTATTATATATATAGATATATATTTCATGAATGTTATAAAACATGGGTGTTTTATTTGTTTAACGATTTAAAAAAACATTTTTCACATTTACGATGCTTTCCAAAAAATCATTTGCTTTTATTTTAAAAAGGCTTTTATTTTAATTTATAATTTATTTGTAAAATAATTATATGTTCACCTATAAACCATATTATCCTAATTCAATTTATAATGTTAATTCACAAAATTCCAATGACTTCTTTAACAGTAAAATTTAAATAATAATATTTTGTTATTTGTTTTCACTCTAGAGGAATATGTTGTTGTCTATCAAACATAGTGTTTACTTTTCTTATCATAAAATGTTACAAATTCAAGTATATATATTTTCATCTATATTTAAATACATATATAGTTATATACACCGTAAATAAACTTTTGGGGAGAGTTTATTATTGACGATGATTAAGATATAACTCACATATCAATCAAAACATTTTAAATGAAATAAACCCCATAATAGAGTAACAATAAACAAAACATGTATTCATTGTATGTTTCAATATTGAAGATGTATTAAAAATGAATTCAGAGTGTATATTATCAACTCTGGTAAGGATATATAATTTATTGAAATAATTAATTCATGTCTGAATTTGATTTATAATATATATTTCAATATATATTTGGATATAACAATTCCAATACTATGACATACTGATATTAGTACTTATACCAGAGTAATTACCTTTATTGTGGTTTGAGGACGAAGAATGTAATTATTAATGTTTGTTAAAATATAAATTATCCCACCATAATTTGTTTTTATCGTTATAATAAAAAACATTGTTTCGAAATAGATTTTATTAGAGATTTAGTATATAGAAATTAATTTCAATTTATAAAATAATTTTATAGGGATTACTTTTCTATTATATTCTATTACAAAATAAATTAAAATAATTACCATTATGATTGAATTAATTTTCAGAGTCAAATTTTTAATACATTTCTATAGATGATATCATTAAAATAAATCCACATTTTGAAAAATTTTAAAACAAAAAAAATGTATCAAAAATGAATTAATAATGATGATCAAAAAATCATTATTGGAAAATAGATATAAAGTAATACTCAAAATTAACTAATGATGATTAAAATATGTTAATCCATGACTACAATATATAGATAATCCATGAATTAAAATAGTTTTTTGATTCCCCCAATATTTATAAAAATATATTACAATTTGGAGATACTTTTTGTTTAAACATGTGACAAATAATTGTAGTATAAGAGAGAGTAAAACAATATATAGTATTAAAAACATAAAAAATATATGTATTAAAAATAATTATTAAAAAAACAACATTTTGTTTAAAAATCCTATTTAATTATGATATTATTGGATATTTCATAAAAATATATGAATTTCAATTTATTAATTATGGTATAATAGGTTCATGATTATATTAAATATTTTTTGATATATCTTATTTCCAATCAAGAAAAATATCACACAATTATTAATGGGAGTTTCATACGTCCTGAAAAAACTTAAAATATTTAGAATTATTGGAAAGGGAATATTTATAAATAACATAGAAATCATTTTTTTTGAGTCCAAGACTTTATAAAATAGATTATTTTAATATAATTTTTTTAAAGGAATAAATAAAAATAATAGAAATGGTTATTCAAACAATGAACATGGTCTTGAGGTGGATTGAAAAACGGAAATTCTGCATTAATTAAATGCTCTTATCATCCTCTATTGAGTTATCTCTATTATATTATAAAATTCATGTCATTACCAAATATAGAGTCCCCAAAATTAGTTAATAGGATTAGATATAATTCAGAAAAAAGTTTTTGAAAATATATTTATTTTAATAATTATTATCCATAATCTATGAGTATCATATATATATTTTTAAAAACAAGTTAAATATAATATGAAGTTAAAATATATGGAAATATAAATTATTATCATAATATAGGTAAATATTTCTTAATATTATATATATATATATATATATAAATATAGTGAAAAATTTGTACATTATTTCTTCTATTGAAGAAATACATGATGTATGACATTATTTTTTGATTTTGGATATCAGATCACATGGAAAACCTCGATAAATACTGAGGAAAAAAGAAAATAATTGTTTAGTGGAAATCCATTTTTGATATATCTATCGGGATGAATTTATAAATCAAGAATGAAATTTTATTTATTATATTATACTCAATGATTATAATTTCTATAATTATTTTATTTTATAAGGAATTATATAGTCTCTAATTATTTCATATGAAAAAAATCATAATTGATTATATTATTTAAAATATAGAAGATGAAAAATAATATTTATCATAATATAAAAAAGTGGTTGATAATAAGATATATGATTAAACAATTATTATTAAATCATTTATAGATTTACTTATTTCAAACATATTTTTTATGTTCTATTTGGACATTATACAGGATAACAAGGTTAGTGTGGTGAAGGGAATTTTTACCCTTTCCACTCTACAACATGGAATCAATTAAAACATAAATTAATTGATCCATAAGAAGTAGAAATCAATTGAAATAAAATTAATTAGACCAGTTTCTATTAGGAACAATCTTCATAAATTCATAATCAAAATTATAATGCCCATGATAGGTGTTGTTACAATAGATTATATCACCACAAATCAGAATTTGTTTTCTTGTGGACGATTCATTAAAAAATTCCTATTTACGTCCTATTAAATTATCAATATATTAAAGAGAAAGGTGAATGAATGAATAATTTCACTTAATATCAAAAAAATTATATCCTTTGATATACTTACACTATGTTTCCTTTTAAATATATTTTGGAGGTATGGCTTATCAAGAAAATTTATCATACTGATATTATGAATTTTATCATATACATGCCATTACATTTTAATTAATGGCTCCCTAATAATTTTATTTCATTACACCAGTGGTGTATGTTATGGAGATTCTCTCTTAGGAATCCACTATTCCATTACCAATGAATACATAAGTATATGCATTAATGACCATTCCATTATGGGAATTTACAAGAAAATAAATGGTGTGAGATGAAAAATTATTCCCTCAAATTAAATATATTAATATGTAATCTTATTATATAGGAAGGCTTAATAGACTACCATAACCTCTATTCAATATCTCTTAATTATTTATTATTATCTCCCTTACCATGCATTTTTTGGGGGTATATCCTTTATTGTTTTTTAGTGATGGGCCTTTCGTGGGTAAATATAACAATATCACTAGAAGGCTCATAGTGAGAATGAGATCTAACCTATTTAATTAAATTACAGTGACATTTTATTAGAAAAAGTGAAGAGCCCATTTCCTAGAGGAATATTCTCTGGTATAAACAATAAACTATATATATGAAAAGGGGAATATATGTCTTAATATGGTATGGTGTGCCTTATTCATCGGGTCATCACTTCCAAATTTTAATACCACTTTTCTAATTACTGGTTGAAATATAAGTCCAAATAAGGGGTAATATGATATTATAAAGAAAATTATTTAGACAATATCTATTCATGAAAGAAAATTTATAATTATATCATACATGTAATTAATCGATAACATTGATTTGATGGTACTTGTAATTAATGATATGAAATTTTTTAATGATGGTCTTGTATCACTATTCTGATAGAATAATATATCTATAGATTATACCTACTACCATTTATTATTAAAATATTTTATGGGAAGTCATCTAGATGGATGTTCATACTAAATTTGATCATCTGTATGGCCCTCAATCAAGAAATATTCTAATTACATCATGAATAATATCAAATGTATTGTTAGACAGATCTCAAAAATCAATTAATATGAAACTTATTTTCTTGACATACCTCTCAAATAATAACTGAAAATTACTCATGAAAAAATGTATATGAATATTTCTGAATTATTAACATAATATAACATCTTTGACATTATACCATTTTATGCTGTGATATACATTCTAATCTATGACTTCATGGATATTTAAACACATATCTAGAAATGGAAAAGTGATGGAAAATTCAATTATAAGTAGTAATATAAAATCGATTATGAAATATCTAGCATGCCTCCATCATGGATATATAAATTCAAGGTACATTTGAACCATCCCTCAGGATATATTCTATTATGGTGTCTTTAGAAAAATAGATTCTATCAAATGATTAATGAGGATGTTTGAAAATGTATTGTCTCATATTTTCAAATATGTTTAAGTGATTAAGATAACATGAAGAACCTATTCATCAACTATATATTCACTAAAGTGATATAGGTGTATGCATGAAGGCTATTTATCATTGATTTTTATGTAAATAGATAACACGATTATTTCATTATACTCATCACAAACTCCTAGAAAACTCATATGATACAACTTCTCCTCCTGGCAGACATTACCTCCATTTTTTATTCAATATCAAGGAATCTTAATTGATAACGTTTTGATGTCAAAGTGACTTATTTTAATATCAGATAATATTCCTTTAATAAGGAGGTACATGCCACAATAATTGTGCATGTGGTTAAAGTGCAAAATAACATGAGTAAAATGAAGACTTTATAGAAAATGGGTATTGAGGTAGATCTAGGAAACTCAAAATACTAAAGTTTAATTGATATATACCTCTAATAAAAAATTGATAATGTTCACTGTTTTATAAAATAGACACCAGCAAGATAGGGCCCTCAGGTTATGGATGTATTTTCAAAACAGATCCTGGTTGGGTCAAGGCAACATTCAACACCATATTGAATTTTCTAATACATATGAAGATAAATTAGGGTTGATGATATATGTTATTCAATTTGATATTAAATTCTATTAGATTGCATTCTGGATGGAAACTGAGTCTAAAATAGCTATCATGGTACAAAATAAGTGAACTAGGTATATTCAATGGAATCATCTATATTATTGGATAGAGTGCATCAAATAGGTTACACATCTACTCTTTTTTGTCTCGCATGAATATAAGGAATCCAATTATGTGGAAGACTCATTTCCAAAGAGGGATATTTTTTAAAGGAGTAAAGATTGGTGTTTCTTATATATTTATTATTTTTCATCATTATTGGATGATGATATGTGATGGGTGTTTTAATCTTTAACTTTTAAACTCTATAGTAATTCCTAACATTGTATTCTTATTTTTTCTTTAAAATTTTTATAGGACTATATTATCCTGAATCATAGACATTTATGGTATTTATGATATGTTTGTGGAAAAAGTATTTTCTATAATGATCAATCTACTAATTTTTTATGATTAAATTATAAAAATTTATATGTTTTGGAATTGAAATATATTGGTGTTATATATTTTTTTCCAAAGAGAATAATATCAATAAGAATTTATTTAGAGTTTATAATGATATATAGAGAAACACATTACAACTACATTCTTAAAAAGGATGGATCATTGGATGTACCCCTCTATGTGAATATTCTATAATGGGGATATAATGAATTTAATAGAATTTAATCAATTCTTTAAAATGTTTGAAATTTATTAATATATATAAAACCATTATAAATATTAAAATTGACATTCATATTATGAAATGGATATTTTTTTCTTAATTTATATTTTAAATAAAATATTTAATGTGGAATCCTGTCAAATATAGAAATTGAGGTTACAGAGATGAATATAGAAATTCCAATACTATCAAAATATCAAATTATAGAGGGTATACTCATTGTAAAGGTGTGGAATAAATGATAATTATTGATTTAGTGTATTTATAAAACCTTCCAAAAAATATACCCTATCTGTATTAGGTTATATTGAGTCTAACATAATGAATAATGATTTATTTTCATTACATTTTTTTATTTTATACTAAATATAGTGGGGACTTTGGGTAATGGATTAATGGATAAAATCATTACTTTGTGAAGTAGATACACTATATAAACAGAGGAAAAAATTAATAATGTGTTATAAAATAGAAATTATTTGATTTCTAAATTTATCTAGAAATATTAATCTAATGTTATTAGTATGATAATAGTGATATTTTTTATTTATATTTTGGAATATTATATGAAATTTAATTTCATTATGTTGGTTTATTAGAATATTTTTTTGTCATTAATGTATAATATAATTTCCATAATAAATCATTAATTAGAGTATTCAAAGAATATTTATACATCTATTCACAATGTATCATTCACAGAGTAAAAATAAATATGAAATATTATCTTGCTAAAAACCTAGAAATTATGTTTTTTATTAATTAATATAACTTTTATTAAATACTTCCTATTAATTTTGTTATCAATGATTAATGGAAATGTCATATTTGGTGTAGTTTGGTAAATTTATAATATTTTTGAATGAAAAAGATAATATCACTCCGAATTTGCATCAATAAATACATATTGGATTTTATCTAATGGAATATATACATAATAATAATGAAATATAATTATATATTTATTGGTGAAAAAACATTCATAGAAAAAAACTTAAAAATCAAAACATTGATATTTAATCTGTATTAATAATCACCCAATATAAACATGTTTATAGAGGTATTGTTCATTTATAACAATAAATGAACAATTAAATAAATCTTTTGAATATTAATAATGAATGATTATATAATTTTATTGTGGACTAATATTTATTTTATAAAAAACAGTAAAAATATAAAAGTAATTTAATAATGTGGAAGATGATGTTATATATCATTATGTAGAAGTTGGGTTGCAGGATAAATAACCCCTTATATTGTTTTTTGAGATATTATATAGTAATTTCACATATAAATAGTTACATATTGGATATGAGAACTCACTAGAAGATGTTCTTTTACATCCACCCATGATGTTGTGAAAGTGAAAATTCATAATTAATGTTGAAATGGAAACATACAAAAATTATGATCCCTACACCACACTATGTGGATGGTAAATATCAAGAAGATATTTTAAAGAGTAGGTTGTACCTAAAATAACATTGATTAATTTAATGGTCATTTAATGATTAGAGTAATTTCATACTAGAACATAATAATTCAGTTTTAACACCATAAACATCAATTGTTTTTAAAATTTTGGTACATGATATTTTCATTCGTGTAATATTTATAATGATCACAATATGATGATTTAAAATTAATGAAAAATATGAATTTATTTCCATAATACCACATAAAATATAGTTGTGTCCGAAAATATTAATTATTAATTAGATATTTTCATAATCTATACAATAATACACATGTATATTTGCTCCGAACAAGACAAGAATAAGAAACAGAGGTCATTCTCGATCCCCACAGGCTGTTGAAAGCTTACCAAGAATTAAAAAATGATAATAAAGAATGATTATCATATTTATAAACAAGATAAAATCAATAAAAAATCCAAATATGACCAGAAAATATATTTTCAGTAAACAAATATAAAAAAACATTTTAAATTTCAAAAAATATATCAAGAAAATCCCAATATAAATGTCTAAAATCATCCCAATAGGATTTCAAAAACCCCTAACAACTACTCCATAAAAAATGGAATACATACCATCATATCAAGAATTTATACACATACCCAACATACATAAACCTCATATCATAACATTGTAACCTTTCTGTTTTCTACATAAGGAATGCACTGTTATACATACCCATAAGGGAGTGTGTAGGGTGAGAGAAAATAAGATTAGTAGGATCCCACCAAGGTGTTATTTAAAAAAACAATATCTCAATGAAGCCCAATATTATCAAATTATAAAAACATGTAACGATATAATAATCAATGTATTTATATAAAAGTATTTATAAATAAATTCCCATTTCCAAAGTCCATTAATTAGATAATAAAATTCAATATCAAAGTGTATATTAATAAACCATATTATATTTTTCAATGAATATATCATTAATAATATCCAATCCTATTAAATATAGGTTCAAGAACAATTATGACAACCCATAGGATTGTTTATATTATGCAACTCGATTCACCCATACCCAAATAAAAAACATGATAACTATAGATTACAACTCTCAATATCCAAAACATTTATGATATAAGGATTTAGTAAAACCATAGAAAGTGAATGCCCTATATTATTATTATCATGTTCATTAATCCAATAAATATATGATATATGAACTAAATAATAGAATATAAATTTAATCCCCATGTGGAGTCAATGGAAAAGGCACAATAATAAATCATAAACATCTGTAACCAATGATCCCATGTGTTATATATGTCAAGAAAATGTAAATGTATTAACAAATTTAATAATAAATGGAAAATCTATTCTTATAACCAATTTAATAATCTATATTAATTTCAAATATAATTTTATTATTCTTTGAAAAGTGTTATTATTTTTACAAAAATAAGGGAAGGACATTTTTTATTAAACAAATGTACTCATTCATATCAAAAAATTCATTGATTAGTGATATTATAATTCAAAAAAATAGTAAACTGATAATATTCAATTTTAATCCAGATTAAGACAGATGTGGATCCCCTACCAAAAAAATGGATAACACCAAAATAAAAATGGGATAAACACAATGGAATGAAATGGAACTCTATAAAAATCATATGGTGTGACGAAATAATAATTCTGAAAACATGGAATTGTGTTAAAATAAAAACAACTACTGGATAAGGTATATCAACAAAGATATTAATGATCACACTTAACACACCACCAAAAATATATTATCTGAACTCTAGGAGAGTAATACTGAAGGATCTATTAATAACTAAGAATTAATCAAAAAGTGATTAATAGAACACACAAACATAGCGTAGATGTGCTTTTCATTCAATGAATATTGGAATATTATAAAATTATTTAACAAAAGATACAAAAATGTTTACTACTAGTACTACTATGATCAAAAATGAAATAGAAAAATTTATAAGGTTCCAATAAGAATAATTTATTCCCCCACCACCCCTAGGAGAATTTTTCAAATTATGATAGGAAAATATTAATTAAGTTATTAATTATAGGTTTTAAAGGTAGTAAATTTATCAAAATCAATTAATTTTCTTTCCCATCTGAAGAAAAATGGCTATCTAATGGTGTAAATCATTTGGCTGATGATTACAAGTATAATGATGGTATCTTAGGGTGGAACACCCAATGCATAGGGGAATCAAAATAACTATCCAATGGGGTTCCAATAGGTTCACCATTTAGCCCTAATCCCATAATAATGTCATTGGTTCCAAAAATGTGGGATTAAGGCCATAAGAAACCACCAAAATAGACAAATAAACCATTGAACTATATCGAGTGATCTCTGATGCCTCTAGAATAAGAAAAAAATCATCTTAAACAAATTTTAGATACTTAAATAAAACAAGAGGTTACAAATATCATCAAAATTGTAATCTATATCCCCAAAAAGTAAAAAACGTTATTCACTATGAAAAATATGTACATTTTACACTCATTGAATATTAACACCACAAAATCCTATTAAAACATGACATTTGACATTACAATTATTTTTACAACAGAATAACCTCTCAATAATTAAATTTTATATAGCAATAAACTATTCTAACTAGGTCATTCAAATTTTAATGTTCTCTTTATAAATTAGTCTACTACCATCTCAAAACATGGGAAGGATAATTTTGTTATTTCTTGTCTTGTTATATGTAGAAAAATAATCATTAATACCAATCTAATGATTTGAAAATACCATATGGTAATCATACTTACCTTGTCAGTTTGATAATAAATAATTCTCCAATATATCATTGAGGAAACATCCCAAAGCTTCCAATCTCATGGTCACCCTACCTAGGGAAAACATTAAAAAAATACCTAGTTATAAATATAATTTGACAATTGGTATCATTAATGATATATATATGATTTCTTCCAACACTATGTTGAATCAAAGGATTAATCTATACATAGAATCCTCAATATTTTCATCCAAATGAGACATGGTCCAAAAAGTGGGGCTCTTTTCTCAACTAACTATCAATTAGGTGAATTGTATGGGTTCCTATACTAGTCCACAATGGTAGAATTTAAAATCAATGTATGATCACTATATTTGTATGAAACCCCAAATAATACTATATATATAACATGATCCATTAAAATCCAATGAATAAGAACGTAGATATCATCATGAAAATTTACTCCTTCCTCCTTTGGTAAGAAATTTTAGGAAGATAAGATGTACCGAAAAATGCATGGGCTGAAATTACCCCTAGAAGTCTTTTTCGAAACATATAAAAACTACTTGGATACCAAACAAATAAAATGGATAAATAAATACCATGCATCAACACAATAACATTCATATACAATTTACCAATATCATTAACCATATTATTTTCCTTATTGGGAATGAAATATTATATTCGTTCAACTGTTTAATTTCCACCTTGATGGAAATATGTTCTTGGGTAGTTTTTTGTATTCAAATGATGATGTCCATTGATATATTCTACCATTAATATATTGGCACAAAATTGATGATAGATATATTAAATGATAATGGTTATCTACATGAACCTCTTCATAGGTGTAACATCATGATACATAATTAGAAATGTCATGCTTATATCCCATCCTCAACAATGTCTATTTCAGGTATTAATACATATTATACACACCATGATGAAAAAAACTTGATAAAAAATGAATATTATGAAAAAAAATCTTGAAAATGGTATGATTATGAAATAATTATGACAGATATGAATACCATTAGATAATATACACCCACTATGAAAAATCTCATCACTATATAAGTATTCTATAATTCCTTTAAACTTGATAACCTCATTCTACCCCTATTGAATATTCTAAATAAAATAAGATAGTAACAAAAAAATAAAAAATTACCTTCATCAAAATCTATAAAATATATATATTAATGAACCAAAATATCTATATAGTAACTATCTTCCATCTATTCCGTGAAATCCTAAGAATTTATTATTGATAGTTTCCAAAACAAATCCCCAACATCCAAGTAGTCTACCCAATATCAAGTCTAAATTTAATTAGGTATTCAACTCATTTCCTATAGAAAATATTTAGGTTCTTCTATGGAAATAACTAACTCAAAATCTTGTGATCAAAATTGATCATATGCGTTTACCTAATGATAAATTGTCTCTAACATATAAGAACAAGTATAATAGTGAAAGTATCCATTTCATGAGTGGGTTAGTACATATCATGTGACCAAAATTTACAACAGATGTATGAAAAAATATGATGATATTTTAAAAGAATAAAAATAAGATAAACAATATTGGAATAACTATAAAAAACATCTCTTATCTATATTGTGTAAGATCATAATATGAGTTGATAAATGATCGCTATTTCAATTCATCAAATGATTCCTAACGTGTAGAATCCATGATTAATTTTAACTCATTATTAATATGAAATTCTAATTGTGATTTCAAATATTGGGAATAAATGAAAAATTGTGGATAATACATAGTATGAACAATGAATCAATGTTTCAGGAAAAAGTATCATGGATCGTATCATGAATAGAAAAAATTCTTCTATTTAGTATCAAATATGAGTTAATTTTATTTAAACAAATTCACCAATTATTATTCCCTGTGGATATTAAACAATAATATTTATTATATTTCATATATGTGTGAACTACATGACAATAAAAAAACACACATGGTTCTCAATATCTTACTTATATATCGAATAAACCTAAACATCATCCCAGAATACCAAAACATGTATTAATATACTGAGTAATATTTATTTCATGGGATATATAAATACTAGTGGAAGGTTTCTTATGCCAAATTCCTAAAAATATATTCACAACATCCAAACATATTCCTAATATATAGCTTTTGGATATTATAATCCCAATATGTGATCTGAGGATAAACCTTCTGGTGATCAACTTATGAAAACCACATTACCCATATTAGTAACCAAATGGGGCATCCAAAAGAAAAAAATGGTACAAATACCTAATATTTCTCTTATTTATAATTTGATAGGCTATGAAATGAAAAGAGGAACAATCAGACTACATAGAAATGATCATGGTGTTAACATATGTTGAAATATTGTGGATTAAAAATCCATTCACTAAAAGTTCATAAATTAGATATTTTTATTCTTTTTCTCTGCATGTGAAACAAAATTATATGGTCTAGAAATTTTACGAAATATAGGAACTATATCGATTTAAATTTCTACTTACAACATTGGAATAAAACCTAAAAACATATATGGGAAAACCATGAGCTTATCCCAAACATACTGGGGATGTTTCTCATGAGGGAAAATATCATTAGGCTCAAAAACAACTATGGAAAAAATAATCCTCATATATGGGTGAAAATACCCATCATGACCAGATATCAGGTCCCACTCTCCCATAAATTCTTGAGAACTAACATTGAATTATGAGAATTAAACATGTATATGATAATATAATTTATCATCTCTATGAGTGATAAACCAATACATATCAATGATAATGTTATGATTATCATGATAAAGAACCATTACTTCCAAGACTATCTCCACAGAATCTATCAAAATAGGGTATAAAAGAAAAAAACCTAGTTGTTTTTCTTATAATTAGTTTAATTTCTATATATTTAAAATGGTTATGAGATTCACAAAATTTTTCAACATAATTATAAAATGGAAATATATAAAATTTTTTGAGAAACTGATATTTGATAGTAGATTTTATCGAAAAAATTTAACAATATTGGTACTTCTCTGAATACCTCGGTAAGCATCAACATCCATTGAATCCTCATATAGTACATGAATATGATTCATTCCTGAGGCCTATTGATATACTTCTATAGAATTTAATCCTTCTTAAAATTCCACAAATTACTTTCATAGTGAATATCCATATTCATATTTGGGTGAGAACATATTATTGAAGAATATTAGAAGATATAGACAAGGTAAAAAAAGAAAAAAAATCAATTAGAGGTTAAAGAAAATATCATTGAGTATGTCATTCCACTTAATACTTATAACAAGAAAATTGTACATAGTTTTCAAGTTCTTATGAGGCAGAAATATAATTATGCAGACAAAAATCAAAACCACTATTGATACAATAATTCCACATCTTCTTTATATTTGTAGTATTGGATCAACCACTCTCTGGAATAGGAGTCTCAGTCCTACATACCATTCCAATCATTATAATTTCTACCATCATAAAAATCTCTTATATCTCAACATATGTGTTTGGATTCAACATATAAGCATTCGATTAAATGTCTGGTCACAAGCCTTTAAACTATTTCTCAAACATCAACTGATCATTCATAATAATAATTAGTGATAAAAAATGAAATCATTAAAACTATAATAGTACATTACCAAAAAAACTCTCTATACTACAAATAGAGAAACACTATGAAATTTTCCAAAAGAATGTATTTTTGGAGAATCTAAAAAAGTTAAGGGTTTTAAAACATTCCCACTACATTATATCATGTAAATTATCCAAACCTTTGAGACCCAACTCCACTTTCTAATATGCTAGATCATTATCATCTCACATATGGTATAGATGAATTTATTGGTTTACGTTAAGTAAATAACATGTTCAGTCTTGTATAGACAATAGCTACATACTGATGTATTTTATTACCCCTAAATATGTGTGAATCACGAATATGAACTCACATGATCAATTCATATCTCATCTATCTCATAAATTTTTGTTAAAAGATTATTTCTTCATAATTGGTAGATTATGATTTATAACTCAAGCTACCATAGCAATAGACTCTATTATATTCTAATCAATATAAGTATTCCCTCAATGAGTTTAACTATTTATACTATCCTATGGACCTTGTAGAATGTATCAAAAATTCATTGTTATATTGAACCAAAATATATGGGAATTAAATGATAATGAAACAACTATATTTTAAACTTAAAATAACAAATGAAGAAATTCATATTATAAATAATATCTAATTTATGAGTTCCATAAGAAAACATTTCTTGGTAACCTGATTCACATCAAAACAATGTATGTACAATGAATAACCTTGACCAATCTATCAGGTCCTCAAAATCATATCTCATTTCTATTAACTTCCCATTTTTGATAATAAATTGGATATTATACTGAATTTTTAAAAACCAAGAAATGAAATAATTTATAAAAAATCTCAAGAACTTATAGTTTCAATACCAAAACATTATTTTTTATTTCCATTGGAATACTAGAAGAAACCATAAATCCAAAAATGATTTGATGAAATAATTTTCCCAACATAAAAAATAATACATGGAATAAAAATGTGAATTCTCAAAAGAAATAAATATTCAATAGCCAAAGAGAGTAACCAAAAAAGAGAAACAACCAAAGGTGGAGTGACATAATCCCAATATACATGTTAAGAAATATTCATTAATGGAAACCAAAACAACCAAAAATATTTTCATGTGATATTTGGGAGACTACACACCAAATGACCACTAGAAACTGAAAAACAACTGACATTATCCACGACACATCATAATGATACCTTTTCCATTAGTTTATCAGGAAAACAATAACTACACACCAAAAATGAATTTTATAGTCTGTGATATAAACTGGCTCTGTATGATTATAACTAGTATTTTTATAATTAATCTCCCCCAAACAATGTTAATAGAGCACAATTATTGTAAGTATCTCACTATTTAATAGTTAATTTTTTTATCCAAATAATGGTAAAATAATTATCCCATTAATGTATATTAAAAAATTAGTTAAATTTTGTTTATCAAATAATATCTAATGTAATCCTCCTTTATATTTCTAATCATCCATCATATATCATTTAAAATCCAATGTAAAACAAATATAATAATAATAAATACCACTAATAAGATGTCATACGTCATTATATCTAGGACACATGAACCCAAAAAATTATCACAACTAGTGTGAATAGAAAGTCCCTAATGCCAATGAATTTAAAATCTTTGGATATAGCAACAACCTATAATATTAACCATGTATGGTGTCATGATCATGTTCCTATAGAAAATATATTTGTTATCCATGAATGATATAACACATTAAAAAGTGAAACCCTCTATTAAATAATTTGAAAAGTCCCAATACACAAAAATAATCCATGGTACTAAATAATCCCTTGTGTTTAACATGGAAACCCATTTCAAAAGACATATAATATTTAACAAAAAATATAATGGAAATTTTCAATTAAAATCATGGATTGAAAACAATTTCACAATCAATTTAATACATCATTAAATGATTACATTATATTATATAAAATTTGGGGAAATTTTATTATCAAAAACCAATTTAATCATTAGTATAAAAAAATTTACCATTTAGATTATTATTTGGAAACAAATTTACAATACCAATTTCACTCATAGTTTTTAAAGCATATGGAGAACATAGAACAACTTATCACAATCATAAATCACACACAATAAAAAATAGAATCCATAAGTTATAAGCAATGTTAATCCTAGAGAAATTGAGATGGGGTCCTCATAAATTATTTAGAAAACATAATATTATTATTATATAGCAATATAGTTAGTGAATTATATAGGTCAAAAAGAAGTCACAATTTCTAACATGATGTGTAGCCACTGGTAGATGAACATAGAAATATATATATGAAATAGACATTTATTTATCAAGATATAGATAAAAACCAAATAAAACATATAGCAACATTATATTACATGAACTGGATGAATAATAAATTTTTTTATCAATCTTATTCAAACATTGAAAATGATCAAACTAGGATTGAAACACTAAATGTAAAAGTTAATATGATCCATGAATACAAATGAATGACCATTCTATGGTAAATTGTCAAATTAGGTATGGGAAAGAGGGATTAAAGTGATTTATTATTTTTTCATGGAAACAAAATTAAGATATTACCGATGATTTTATATCACGCAATGATGACAATATAATCCCAGTGGTTTCTGTTGGCAGACCATTAGATAAAAATAGAATGATTATAGTTTTTTTATCTCCACTAACATTCCAATAGACTCTAACAAGCTATCTGGTGGAGTTCCCATTCAAATGAAATTCTTTCATCATTCAGTCAGCTAGATAGCCCTTCCTATATTATAGATATAGTCCTTTAGCAAACAATAATAAAGGCCTAAGAACCGATAAACACCATCAAGTTACCATTAAGAATCATAAAAAATAAATACTACCACATTAATAACTAACATATACATACCTAAACATTGATGTTATATATATATATATATTATAAATTAATTAACATTATTTAAATTATAGATTTATTTAAAAAAATTGAGAGAAATTTATTGATGTGAATCTTTTGATTTGTTATAGGAATTCTGCCTTTAATTTCTATTATTTTTCATATATCTATTACAATGATATTATAATTTATTTTTCCATATGAAGGTATTTACAAAATCATTTTATTTCATCATTAACCATGACAAAATCAAATATTTTTATTATATAGTAACCTTATATGGTATATGGAATCCTACATATGAATATAGTGGTAAAATGTAAATGATCTGTTTTTCTTATGGATTTATTAGTTTGTTTTTTGGATCATTTATCATAAGTAAAATTGTTATCCGTATTTTTTGAGGATATATAATTTATATTAGTGTCATGCATGTTATATAGATTTATGTGATAGTTAATGTTGTAATTATTTTATATTAGTAAATTAGATTGGATTATAATGATTTTTTTAAGATTTTTCAAATTAATTAGAGGAAGTTGAATGTACTAGAATATTAATATCTGATATAGAATAATAATTTTTATCATTATTTAATCTCTAAATTGAATAATTTATACTTATACATATTTTAATGATAACTAGTGTTTTTATGAAGAAATCCATTAAAATTTATTTATATTCACTATTATTAATATAATTTATTAGTTATTAATATAATTTATTAGTTATAAATATAATATTAATGTTTTTATCTAAATATATATCATAAATATAATTAAATATATTTTAATCAATATATAAATGTATAATAATATATATAATTTATTTTAAATACCTTTATATCGGTTCTGTGTTGTATTCTATTATACTATTTTATCACGTTTAAAGTATTTTTAAAATATCTTCAGTTATCTAAATAGAATATTTACACACTATCCTTAGGATTAGATGATAATAAGACTGTTTTGATTTTTTTGGTTTTTTGTAATTGATTAAATTAAAATCACTAATAATAATGTTTTATATGAAGTCTTCATATAATTCTCACCACATTTTATTTTTCCCATTTCCATTAAACATTGTATGAACATTTATTTATATATATATAATTTTAATTTCTAGATACACTAAAAATCATCCACATATCAGTGGTTATTTGAGTAAATGATGAAACTCTAATTTAATCCCATGATTCAGTGTTATTTATTTAATCAATAGAATTAAATATTTAGAGATTGAGTAAACAGATAAATAAATTAATAGTTCTTAAACCATTTCATCAAACCCCAATATGTTTTTGGAAATATTCCACATATGGAATATTACATATTTATAGTTTATATAACTTTTTAAAGCATATAATAATTAAAAACATTGACTAGTAATAGTGAGAAGATTTTGAGTGTTCTATATTTGATATAAATTATTTTCAAAATTAATGGTTTAATATATTATCACCCACTTATTCAACTTGATTATTTTTTGTATTTTTACATAATTTGACACTTTTTTAGTGAAATAGTAGTGTGAATATATTAATATCTTTTACATTATTGTTGAACTATCTTGGAAAATAATCATCATAACACTTAAAACATAGTTTGATAAAAACATGAGAGGATTTTTAATTTATATTCCAAGAAAAGAAATTTATACAAATATAAATTAGAAATTACCATTAGGGAAAACCCAAATATAAATAAAAAATAATTTGAATCAACATATATGGAATTATATTGAATCATGGTAAATCTATCTATATTTTCTAACCTTTTATTGTAGTATTAAATGTATTTTCATACGATATGAATTTGTTTTAACATTATTCCCTACTGGTTTTCAACTCTTTATTTGGAGGAGTAAATATGATGATGATACTATCCAATGTAACAATTTATCAACTTTTTTATTTAATAGACTGTTGGAAAATGAATTTTATATTGAGTTCCCCAAAATATTAAAATCTTCTAGGTAATTGAAACATTTTTATTTGATATACAAAATGAAATAAACTTATATCAAATAGAAGTTTTCCTTTACGATTACTATCAATGAGTACAACTAAAGATAAAAAAAAGTTAATCATAAATATGTAAAGACCTATAAATTTCAAGGGAATTTTTTTTTAATTTTTTTTGGGATTTTACGAGTACGCAGTATCTGACGGCACCTGATTCTGAGGCCTGGTGTGCCTGGAATCATCTTCTGAATTTTAGCTAGGGTACATTCAGTAAACGAATGAGCGGGTTTTTCTAAATTTTGAACCGGTGCTCGGAATCGAAATCTGAGGACACCGATGAAACTACAGCACCATTAATTGCTTAAGGACACCTTTTCAGGAGTTATGTTGGCTCGGGTGAGGTTATTAATTAAATGGGTTAACTAAAGAATAAAATAAAATATTGTGCTACAAATTTTATTTCTATTATAAGTAGTGATAACCTTGGCATGGTGGTTAGAGTGGGACCCACTAATATCCTAACTCCACAAGGTAGGATGTTAGTGAGGTGGGGCCCACACGAGCCCCACCCCCTTTTATTCCATTTAACCTCCCACGTGCATTTAATTTTGTAACTCACCCACAAACCACTTTTTAAATTCCAAGTCAACTCTCTTAATTAATGAATTGAATTAAGTTATTTTATGTAATCAATTCTTGAATTCATTTGAAATTTCGAATTGAATGTTGGATTGTGTGTGTTAATTAAATAAGACAAAGTCTCATTTATTTTAGGGTTATTTCGCTGTGCGAGATGGTTAGAGAGGAATTGCTCAAGCCTTGGAATCTCTATCTTCCTCCTTGAAGAACGCGAAGAACGCACCATCACCGACGAAGAATGTCGGCCTCCAACGAAGGACGACTAATAAAGCTGATTCCTCGGAGATCGACAACACGACACTGATGGTCCTCTTCTCCGCGACGCCGTGTACCGCGACGCTGTGTACCGCGAAGCCGACGATCCTCCTTCCGCGACGCCATCTTCAGTAACATCCCTTTCTTGCGACAAACCTCAATCAACGACTTCATTGAGGTAGGGGTTTGATTTTGGTTCATGAATATTCTTGACCATCCAAACGTCAATTTTTTAGCCGCTTGATATCGGATTAACAGGAGGGGTCGGACTGCACGAACACAGCCGGCCCTCTTCCCCCTTTGATGATGTGTTTGTCGCGGCACGGACAAAGGTAGCACGGTGCAATGGCATCGAATAGAAACAAAGAAGAAGTGTGGCACCGTCGCGCCGCGCTGTTGAAGCTGAACAAAGACATGGCACCGTCGCGCTGCACCAGAGAACCACAAAGAGGTTGCGGCCTGAGCGGGGTCGCGGCGGAGGGGCGCAGCACCGTCGCGCCGAGCTGGACGGACATGGCCATGACTCAAAGCCATGGCGGTGCAAGGTGGGGCAGCTGGATCCTTGGAGGGATGGGACCGTGGGGTCCTGCGGTGGTAGTACCGGCCGGCCGGACCAGGCCGGCCATTTCGGAATGAAGATCGGGGGTTGTAACCCCCAGGTGGCAAAGGAGCGGCCTGACATGGGGTCGCGGTGTCAATCAAGGTGGGCAGCCCCCGCCCCCCTTCGGCTCGACTCGACCAGCGTCGAGCTGGCCACACTGGGCCGCGCCCGTACCAGGCCAACCGGCATCCTATGCCAGACCGGCCGCGCCGAGCCGGGCCAACCAGGCAGGGCCGGGCCGCGCAAGACAGGCCGGGTTGCGCAAGCCGGGCCGAGCAGCACTGGCTGGGCCACTCCGTGCTCGCTGGGCCCAGCTACGCCCACCGGTTCGGGCCAATCCATAATGTGTCAGACCCAGACCTAGTTCGGACCGATCCAGGGGGTCTTGGGCCGGGTCAGTCCGGGCCCAAAACCCCATATTTCCAGACAGTTCTATTCAAACGCCTTTATCTTGGGCTACGGACCTCCGATCGATACACCGTCAGTTGCGATGTGATCCTTGGATCGAGACAGTCGTTTTGGTATATTACACTCAAGGTTTAAGAGAAATTTGTTTATGTGTGGGTTGGATCGAATACGAAACCAACCGATCCCTCGAAGCGGAAACACTTATAACTTGATCTCCAAACATCCGATTGACGTGCCATCGACTTTATTTGATTCCTCTTAGTGAAAAAGGAATTTTTGATTACTCTGCTCGAGGTTTGGATACAGTTGGAGTGTGGTTGGGTTGGTTTTGGCTTAAAAACAAACCGGGCCCCTGGAACGAAAAAGCCAATTACTCTCAGACCGGGCGTCATATTGACGGGCCGCCTGTCGTGTTTAGTTCCCTATGTCGATACGGAAATTTGGGATACATCAACTCCGGACTACATGTCAGTTGATGTTTCGACACCCCTTGGCTCGTGGAGCGGAACCTCCCAGAAACAAGCATGCTATGTGCGGGAACCCAAAAGTTGGCTGCGACTGCGACGATGATGACGACTGCACTGAAATCATATGTGGGTTCAGCAGCGATGACGACTGCACTGAAATCCTCCATGGGTTTAGCAACGATTAAGACCGTACTGAAATCCTCCATGGGGTTGAGGGCGATGACTACTGTTCTTGTATCCTACGTGGGTCCGGAAGTACTACTGTTCTTGTATCCTACGTGGGTCCGGCAGTGTTTGACTCTGTTCTTGTATACTATGTGAGTCTGGCAGAGTAGCTGGTATGTATCCTATGTGGTTCCGACAGCTTAGTTGGTTTAGTATCCTATGTGGGTCCCAGCGAGGATGAATCAGTGGCTACATCTGATCATCTCTTTTAACTTATGAAGAAGTATACCTATGTGAGTTGAGTCTTGACTTTCAATCATTATCTTCGATATGATTGACTTGATTTCCTATGTGGATTGTGTTATGCTTTCCTGTGTGTATTGGGTTGTACTATCCTCTGTAGACGTGATAGAACTTGGGCTCAGATGTAGGAGTTGAACTAGAATTGATGACTTAGGTATATGTATGGGAATATACCTAAGTAGTGTTGGATGTTACTTCTTGACTGTATCTTTCCTTTGTGGATTATCCTTTATGGATTCTGGGAGACCTTCGGGGTCTCGGGGTCCCTACTAAGTAGTGTATACTCACCCCTTCATGGGCTATGCCCGCACTACGTTGTGTTGGATGCAGACGACGGATAGTGCTGATCATGGTTGAGACTTGTCGAGCAGGTCGGTACCTGGAGTTGGACCACTGGGTGGGACATACACGGAGTGGATGGCTGGACCCGAGGAGTTGAGGTGGCTATCTGTACCCACCCTTTAGGTGGGACTTCCAGTCGACATCTCGACATTGCTGCTTTACTTTTAGTTGATGTAATTTCTTTCCAGTTGTACTTTACTTTAATTTTGGGTTTGTATTCAGGCTCATTTACTTTCTACACTTACTAATGTGCACAGTTTTACTTAGTATTTACTTCTACTGGTTTACTTTGTGGTGTTTGTTTACTTTATAAGGAAATGAATTCCCCTTTTTATCGTGATTTACGCCTTTGGTGCAAGTCGCCAGCCCCTGGCCTCTGAAAGGCGGGCTTGGGGTAGTCACAGCACGGGTCCCAAGGATGGGTTGTGACAAATTGGTATCAGAGGAGTTCAGTTCTACCACAGAACTCATGACACTAATCTTTCTTCTGTGAATCAATAGTGTTCAGGGTATTGAGTGTGGTTATTAGTCCAGGGAGTCCAGTGTTGGTGCGGTGGCCGATGTATCCGTACACCAGGACCCTGACTTCTGATTTCCGACTCAATGAACGAAAACATTGATTGCATGTGTGTTTTAAAAGTTTTCATTGTGGTTACATTATGTCAGCTAACCAGGTATACTATTTTGATAGTGGAACACCTGTTTCTTTTCAGGATGGACCCACGACGGCAGCCAGCTAGGGTTCCGAGCTTTGTGTGAGATGACATCCCACTGCGCGATGAGGCTACGGTGCAGGGCCCTTCTACAGCGGAGGAACTGGCAGTACCTATACCCGCCAAGCCACCGATGCTTCCAACCCCAGCCGCTGAGAGTTCACATCGCCTTAGTACACTGCACGAGTTCCAGTGTCAGAGACCACCCAGGTTTCATGGGGAGACGAACCCTCAGGCATCCGAGGATTGGCTGGAGGCGATTGTGCGAGTATTCAGGTTAGTGGGGACACTAGCTGACCTCATGGTGATCCTTGTAGTGAGCCTCCTGCACGCGGCAGCAGGCAGATGATAGAGCATGATGCTCCAGGTGAATGATGAGGCATCTCTCCTCTGGTAGGACTTTGAGAGCCTCTTCTTCTCAGATTTCATCCCTGCCACTCTCCGTGCGGAGCGCATTCAAAAGCTACTACAGCTGTGGCAGTGCATCATGATAGTCACCTAGTACTCAGCGAGATTTACCGATCTCTCGCGCTATTCGACGGACATGGTTTGGGACCCATTATTCCAGGTCCGGGCCTTCAAAAAGGGATTGAGGCATGATATCATAGCATCGATGATCTCCCTCATCATTCCGATGTAAGCATGAGTACTGGAGCGAGCCCTTCTAATTCAGAGCTTTCTTGCTGATCCTACACCAGCATTGAGACCTACCGCAGGGTGGAACATAGCAGAGTCGTCTGCAGCTGTCAGTCGACGGATGTCACAGGAGTCCAGGCAGACCAGACCATCAGGCGGATGACCTCAGGACAGTGGCTCAGAGGTGAGGGGCACTCGGCACAGATCCAGCCTTCCGAGGAGCGGACAGTGCTACGCATGCAGCAGGCAGGGCCACATGGCTCGTGACTGCCCGACCCGCCGTGTAGAGGAGCATCAGACGGTTGAGGGGCCACCCAGGAAGAGGCAAAAGGTCGACCGTGGCGGTCCGTAGGGAGCAGACGGATGAGGCAGAGGAGCTATCCAAGCAGTGGGTGGTGGACGAAGCTTTTAGGCTTTACCAACACCACCACCAAGAGGTCCACCCCGGCCACCGGGAGCTGGCGGACAGAGACAGGCTCAGCATCAAGCAGCGGAGGCCTACAACCACAACACACCAGAGATGATTTGAGGTACTATGTGTCTCTACTCCACCCTTGATGTAGTTCTTATAGTCATAGGAGCGAATCATTCTTTTATTGATAATTCCCTTATTCAGAGCTTGGAGATTCTGATGGAGTCTTTGGCTCAATCCTTATGGCTAGAGACTCCAACGCGAGCAGACTCGATGATTACGCACTGGTTCCAGCAGTGTGAGATTACTCTAGGAGGCGAGAGCTTCGGCTGGGATCTTCTTGTAGCGGCATCAAGGCTTTACGACGTCATCTTGGGAATGGATTGGTTATCTATAGTCCATGCACAGATCGACTGTATTAGGCACAAGGTGCGATGTGTTCACACCAATGGGAGCAGGTTCACCTTCACCAGCGAGAAGGGAGCCTTAGTAGTGCAGGATGGACTCACGCAGAGAAGAGGACAGCCCATCACTCATCAGTTGGCTAGCCTCATTCAAGGAGCAGTTTACGTGTAGAGTCTGAGTTGTCCTGTAGTGGTGGATCAGTATGCGGGCATTTTTCTTGACGATGTTCCAGGACTACCTCCTCGTAGAGAGGTATACTTGTATATTGATTTGTACCCCAGGACAGCCCCGATATCCACACCAGTATATCAGATAGCCCCCGCTGAGCATCGAGAGATACGGGTACAGTTGGAGGACTTGTAGGGAAAGGGATTCATCTGACCCAGTGTTTTACCCTAGGCTTCCCCGATTTTGTTCGCCAAGAAGGCGGACAAGAGCTTGCGACTGTGTGTCAACTATAGTCGCCTAAACCAGGTGACTATGAGGAAAAAGTATCCGCTACCAAGTATTGAATACCTCTTCGATCAGCTCAAGGGAGCATGGTGGTTTTCGAAGATAGGCCTCAAGTCAGGCTATCATCAACTCAGCGTTCGGGATGAGGAGGTGCAGAAGATGGACTTCAGATGTCGGTATGTCCACTATGAGTTCTTCATTATTTCTTTTGGCATAACCAATGATCCATCAATGATCATGGGTCTCATGAACAGGATTTTTCATCCATATATCAATTGATTTGTCATGGTCTTCATCGATGACATTTTGATATACTCAGCCACTGAGGAGGAGCACGGCTACCACTTGCGGGTTGTACTAGACACACTCTGAGATAAATAGCTTTATGGTAAACTCTCTAAGTTTAAGTTCTGGTTATCTGAGGTCCACTTTTTGGGACACGTCATCTCTGAGACGAGAGTTTCTGTGGATCATGTGAAGATCGAGGCAATGCTAGCTTGGGAGACACCCAAGAGAGTGACGGTGGTACGAAGTTTCTTGGGTCTAGCTGGATACTACCGGAGGTTTCTGCCAAACTTCTCTAGAGTTCTGGCACAACATTCAGCTTTGACGAAGAAGGGGAAACCCTCCGTGTGGTCAGATAGATGTCAACAGAGCTTCCAAGAGCTGAGATAGAGGTTGACTAGCGCCCCTATATTAAGGATACTGGAGGAGGGAGTGGGGTAAGTAGTCTACTGTGATGCATCAGGGACTGGGCATGGATGTGTTCTAATATAGGAGTGAGCAGTGATGCCTATAGATCATGACAGTTGAGGCAGCATGAGCAGAACTACGCTACCCATGACTTGGATTTAGTAGCAGTGGTCTTCGCTATGAAGATGTGGCAACACTATCTGATGGACGAGCGCTTTATAGTCTTTTCTGCCCACCAGAGTCTCAGGTACATCTTCTAGCAGAAGGACCTGAACCTAAGAAGGTGGTGATCGATCAAGTTCCTCCAGGACTATGACATCGAGATAGTCTATACTCCTGGAAAGGGGAACATAGTAGTCGATTCTCTCAGCAGGAGGACAGGAATTCAACTACTTGGACAGACAACGGAGCAGCTAGCCGATTTGCATATATCTTTCTGGATAGAGATGGATCATCCTTTCTTCAGTCACTCACAGTCACTCGTACACTACTGCAGCAGGTTAGAGAGGCATAGCATGGGGACATTGACTGTGAGACGCAGCGTGCACAGATATCCTCAGGACAGGCACCTGATGGATTCTCTATAGGAGGAGAGAACGATGTCCTTTTTAGAGGATGTACCATGGTACCAGCTACTTTGCAGGAGGAGGTGCTGAGAGAGTTCCACACTTCCCCTTTAGCAGTACATCTAGGAGTGGTGAAGATATACCATGATCTCAGACGATAGCACTGGTGGTCGGGTATGAAAAAGGTTGTAGCTGATTTTTTTCCTTGATACCTCACCTTCCTATAGGTGAAGGCAGAGCACCAGGTACCACTAGGCTTGGTACAACCCTTGGAGGTCCTGGAGTGGAAGTGGTATGGGATATCTATGGATTTTGTGACTTGACTTCCACGCACTACTAGAGGTCACGACTCCATTTGGGTGATTGTCGACTGACACACCATGTCAGCCCACTTCTTACCCATCAGAGAGAATGGCTCAGTGGAGATATTGGGACGTCTCTATGTTCATAAGATTTTACGGCATCATGGTGTTCCATCATCTATCATCTCTGATCGAGATTCTTCCTTTACTTCCCGGCATTGGAAGGGGTTGTAGGAGGCATTCGGGACGTAGCTACATCTGAGCACCACCATTCACCCTCAGACGGATGGTCAGATGGAGAGGACCATTCAGACTCTCAAGGACATGCTCCATGCATGTCTCCTCAACTTTTGTCACAGCTGGGAGGACCACCTACCCTTGGTGGAGTTTTCGTACAACACGAGATACCAATACATCATCGGGAAGGCACCATATGAGGCATTGTATGGTCGGCCATGCAGATCACCTTTGTGCTGGATAGACCCTGGGGAGTCACCACTTGTGGGACCAGAGATGGTCTAGGCCATGACAGAGAAGGTCCAGGTCATCCAGGAGCGGATGAGGATAGCTCAGAGCCGACCTAAGTCTTATGTTGACAGGAGGCGGAGGCCACTAGAGTTCGAGGATGGCGATCACGTTATCTTGCAGGTCTCACCTCAATGTGGATTACAGAGATTTGGCTGAGGTTGCAAGTTATCTCAATGCTTTATCAGACCATTCTAGGTCCTCAGCAGGATAGGCGAGGTGGCTTACCGCTTGGCTCTAGCACCTCAGTTGGACCGGGTGCATGACGTCTTCCACATATCTCAGTTGAGGAGATACGTGCATGACCTAACGCATATCATCGAACATGGGGAGCTAGACCTTGATGATGGTGTGAAAATTATGGAGATCCCAGTGGAGATTGAGGATCGACATGAGCGGGTCCTACGTGGGCAGTTGATTCCTCTAGTGCACATCAGATGGCAACACGGGAACCTCTAGGAGAGAACATGGGAGCGGGAGGATCAGATGCGTGCTTAGTACCCTCATTTGTTCCCCTAGTTTGTGATGTATCTTTACTAGGACGTAAAGCCCTGAGGTGGGAGTAATGTAATGACCCATAAATTTCAAGGGAAATTTTTTCTTATTTTTTTTTTATATTTTACGAGTACGCAGTTTCGTGACGGCACCTGATTTCGAGGCCCGGTGTGTCAGGAATCATGTTCTGAAGTTTAGCTCAGGTACGTTCAGTGAACGAATGAGCGGGTTTTCCTAACTTTTGAACCATTGCTTGGAATCGAAATCTGAGGACACCAATGAAACCGCAGCACCGATAAATGCTTAAGAACACATTTTCCAGAGTTGTGTTTTCTCGGGTGAGGATATTAATTAAATGTGTTAACTAAAGAATAAAATAAAATATTGTGCTACAAATTTTATTTCTATTCTAAGTAGTGATAACCTAGGCATGGTGGTTGGAGTGGGACCCACTAATATCGTAACTCCAATAGGTAGGATATTAGTGAGGTGGGGCCCACACGAGCACCACACACTTTATTTCCTTTTAACCTCTCACGTGCATTTAATTTTGTAACTCACCCGCAACCCCCTTTTTAAATTCCAAGTCAACTCTCTTAATTAATGTATTGAATTAATTTTTTCAATGTAATAAATTCTTGAATTCATTTGAAATTTCGAATTTAATGTTGGCTTGCGTTTGTTAATTAAATAAGACACTGTCTTATTTCTTTAAGCGTTATTTCGTTGTGTGAGAAGGTTAGAGAGAAATTTCCCAAGCCTTGGAATCTCCATATTCCTCCTTGAAGAACGCGATGAACGCACCTTCACCGACGATTAACGCCGGCCTCCGATTAAGGACGACGAATAACGTTGTTTCCTCGAAGATCGACGATGCGAGGCCGTGTACTGCAATGTCGATGGTCCTCTTATCCATGACACTGTGTACCATGACACCGACGATCCTCCTTCCGCGACGTCATCTTCCACGACGTCCCTTTCCCGCGACAAACCTCATTCGACAACTTCATCGAGGTAGGGGTTTGATTTTGAATCATGAATATTCTTGACCGTCCAAACTTCAATTTCTTAGCCGCTTGATATCAGATTAATGGGAGGGGGTTGGACCGCAAGAACAAGGCCGACCCCCCCCCCCCTTAATGATGTGTTTGTCGCGACACGGACAAAGGTAGCACAGTGAAATGGCACTATTTAGAAACAAATAAGAAGCGCGGCGCCGTCGCGCCGCGCCGTTGAGGCCAAACAAAGTCGCGCCGCCGTCGCGCCGCGCTGGACAACCACGAAGAGGTCGCGGCTGGAGCAGGGCCATGTCGGAGGGGCACGACGCCGTCACTCCATGCTGGTCGGACAAGGTCGCGGCTAAATGTTGTGGTGGGGCAAGGCGGGGCGGCTAGAACTGCCAGCCTCCGGCACCTCAGAGGGGTGGGACCGCGGGGTCCCGCGGTGGCAGTACCGGCCAGTCGGACCGGGCTGGCCGTTTCAGAAAGAAGACCAGTGGTCGTAACCCTGGCTGGAAAAGGAGCGGCCACACGTGGGGTCGCGGTTTCAATCAAGGGTTCAGCCCCCCCCCCCCCCCCCCCTTTCTGCTCGGCTCGGCCAGCACCGAGCTGGCCACACCGAGCCGCGCCCACGCCAGGCCAACCTGTCGCCCAGGCCAGACCTGTCGCGCCGGGCCGGGCCGCACAGGCCATTTCACGGCGTTCCAGCTGGGTCGGGCCACGCCCTAATGGTATGGACCTAGACCCGGTTAGGGTCGGCCCGGTTCGGGCCAACCCAAGGGGTCTTAGGCCGGGTTGGTCCGGGCCCAAAGCCCCATATTTCCTGACAGTTCCGTTCAAACGCCTGTATCATGGGCTACAGACCTCAGATCGATGCATCGTTAGTTGCGATGTAATCCTTGGATCGAGACGGTCGTTTTGAAATATTACACTCAAGGTTTCTAAGAACCTTGGGTATGTCCGGGTTGGTTCGAACACAAAACCAACCGGGCCCTCGGAGCGGAAATGCTTATTACTTTAGCTCTGAACGTCTGATTGATGTGTCTTCGACTTTGTTGGATTCCTCTTAGTGAGATGGACCTTTTGGATTACTTCTCTCGAGGTTTGGATGCAGTTGGAGTACGGTCGAGTTGGTTTTGGCTTAAAACCCAACCGGGCCCCTGGAACGAAAAAGCCAATAACTCTCAGACCGGGCGTCCGATTGACGCGCCGTCTGTCATGTTGAGTTCCCTATTTCGAGACGGAACTTTGGGATACATCAACTCCGGACTAAGTGTCAGTTGATGTATCGACCCCCCTTGGATCGTGGAGCAGACCCTCCCTGAAATGAGCATTCTGTTTGCGAGAACCCTAGAGCTGGATGTGACTGCGACGACGATTACGACTGCACTGAAATCCTCCGTGGGTTCGGCAACGACGATGACTACACAGAAATCCTCCATGGGTTCGGTAGTGATGAAGACCATACTAAAATTCGTTGTGGGTTTGAAGGCGATGAATACTATTCTTGTATCTTACGTGGGTCTGGTAGTACTACTGTTCTTGTATCCTACGTGGGTCCACCAGTGTTTGACTCTGTTCTTGTATCCTACGTGGGTCTGGCAGATTAGCTGGTCTGTATCCGATGTGGGTCTGACAGCATAGCTGGTTTAGTATCCTATGTGGGTCCCAGCTTTGATGAATAAGTGGCTACATCTAATCATCTCTTTTACCTTACGAAGAAGTATACCTATGTGAGCTATGTCTTGACTTTCAATCATTATCTTCGATATGATTGACTTGCTTTCCTATGTGGAATGTCTTCTACTTTCCTGTGTGGATTGGGATGTACTATCCTATATGGACATGATTGAACTTGGGCTCAGATGTTGGAGCCGAACTGGAGTTGATGACTTAGGTATATGTATGGATATATACCTAAGTAGTGTTGGATGTTACTTCGTGATTGTATCTTTACTTTGTGGATTCTCCTTTGTGGATTCTGGGAGACCTTCGGGGGTCTCGGGGTACCTACTGAGTAGCGTATACTTACTCCTGCATGGGCTATGCCCGCACTAAATTGTGTTGGATGAAGACTATGGACAGCGCTGATCGTGGTTGAGACTTGTAGAGCAGGTCGGTACCTGGAGGTGGACCACTGGGCGGGACATACCCAGAGTGGACGGCTGGACCCGAGGAGCTGAGGTGGCTATCTGTACCCACCCTTCAGGTTTGACTTCTAGTGGATGGCTCGACATTGCTGCTTTACTTTCAGTTGATGTACTTTATTTCCAGTTGTACTTTAATTTCAGTTTGGGTTTGTATTCTGGCCCATTTACTTTCCGCACTTACTATTCTACCCAGTTTTACTTAGTGGTTACTTTTTCTGGTTTACTATGTGGTGTTTGTTTACTTTATAAGGCAATTTCTTCCCCTTTTTATCGGGATTTACGTCTTTGGTGCTAGTCGCTAGCCCCTGGCCTATGGAAGGCGGGCTTGGGGTAGTCACGGCATGGGTCCCGATGACGGGTCGTGACAAAATATACATGTTGATGTCCAAAAAAATTAGGATTATAAATAATAAATTATTATAATTGGATGTTACATGTGGGAATTATGGTTTACCGGTGATCATAACCATTTATAATAAATATATTCTACATAATAAGTTATATGTGAATAAAAAATCCAATAATAAAATCACAGTGGTGATTAAAAAATAATTTCATCCCAATGTACTATATGATTTTGCCATATAAAAAAAGGACCAAGTCACATTTGGAATCAGTATCATGGTCCAATTAAAATTTATTAATATTTTTTAATACAATTATGAAATCATGTGATATATGAAAATACACTAATTATACGATATAGTGATAATGTGAATTTAAATAATTTATTCATTTTTTTATTGTATAATATTCAACATCCTCACTTTGTAACATTGATAATTACTATTGTATAATATATCAAATAATTCTTAAGAGACCCCTAAACAATCATTTCTATAAAAATATTATTTATATAGAAGATATATGGGATTTTATGTGACATCTCGGGTAAATAAATAATGTGACATTTTCATGTTTATTAATATTTGTTAACTAATTATTAATTTTATTGTAAATTGGATTCTATGTTCGATGCAGTACCTGATACACAACAACGGGTTTAGTTGAAATCTTATATTGCACACAACGTTGAGTTATACTGAAAAAAATATATAATTCATTTATTTTAAATGGTAGTAAACGTCGATCCATTATAATGGTGGTAATGAACATAACATACTAAAAATGATTATACATATTTTTTAAATGTTTTTATATTTATCCAATAATGTTTAGAGGCTTAAAATAACAAAGAATCCAATTTTAAGCATAAATACTCTAATATTCTTTAAAAGGTCAAATTACCGCTTTTTGATGGAGGGCCCTCATTAAATCTAGTTTTGGTCACTTTTATTTTTTATTTTTCACAAAATAAAAATCTAATATAGATTTTGGGACATCATAATTTAATTTGGGTAAACTTTTTTTTATTTTTTTGATAAGTTTCATTTTTTTAAAGAATAGTGAAAAATGCTGTATTTTAATTCAAAATTGCTTTTTAATCTAATTTATTTAAATTGTTATATTATCTTTTTAAATAATTGTAATGTGTAATTAGATTATGATTTTCCATTTAATATATTTTTTGTCATTGGAAGTAATTTCACTTGGTAGTTGGACATAAACAAGTATCAATCTTTTAATAGTTATTATTTCTTAAAAACACACTTTTTATTTTGATAATCGGAATTAATTTTAAATTAATTTATACCCCTTCTGTGTTTTGAATTTGGAAAAATGGATTCCATATTTTGAATCAGGAGTTCCATATTTTTGTAAATAGGAATCTTTTATTTTAAGTCATTGTGAATATTTACTTCAGTAAATATTTTATTTACCATGGTAAAATGGTAAATCGGGAAAATAGGGGTAAAATATAATATTATAATAATATTTATTTTACCCAAACAAGTATCATAATCATACTGGCTGGTATATATCCAACCCTGGTAATCCATGCGTTGATTTTCGGACCCCATGAAGCCACTTAATAGTTATAATGACACTTTATATTAATAAATTTAAAGTAAGGAAAAAAAATTAGTTAAACATATATGTTTTAGTATATATATTTTTTACATATGGTTATATAAGTTATCTCTTCGAATATAAACATTCATTAGAAAAACAAAATGATTTCCTACATCATGGTATTTGTTTTATAATTTTTAAATATCAAATAAATAAAATTATTTAAGACACAATAATGATGAAGTGTTTACCTCGTTAATGGATGATTTAAATAAATATTATTATAAATATTAATATAATATCCAAAACAAGTGAAATTATTTTTAGATGATTTTATTTAGAACATGAGTCATCTTATATTAGACTTTAATTTGTTTTAGACATTTAGAAACTGAAAAACACTATATAATAAAATAATATTTTCACACTTTTCTAAAGAGCCCCTCCCCTGTTATAAAATGCCCTCACATATAACCTATTCTTCAAACTTCTCCAGCCCCTTGTCTCATCCAAAATCTACCCAATTAAGCTTCATATATCCCTCTCTTCCTCCTAGAATCCTTAAATTATGCAAAAGGAACTTCAATTAAACCTTCGGGTTCAAACCAAATGGATATACCTAATTTAAAGGTAATGTCCTTTCTAAAGTTCTTTTCTTTTATTTTACATCTCCAACCCATAAACACTATTTATTCATTTATTTTATGACAACATCAGTATCCTAAATATACTATGTTGTTTTTATGAGATTGATTTAAACTACACTTACACACAGGTCCATCTAATGGATATGAACATACTGTTTCTGTGGATGGTGAACTACTACCTCACAAAACGATGATTGTTCAAATATCTCCAATCGCCTCACATGGTGGAAATTATAATGGAAATTTATTCATATATGATGTATATTATTTTGTGTTTTCTCAATTATTTTATGTTATTTATTTTCAAACATCCATTTATAATTACTAATATGTGTAAACTAGAAATGTTATTTTGAGGAAGTGTGGACTACCATCCCCTCAAGGTGATATGATTCATTCATGACATACATAAAACATATATAGGATGTAGTTATGAAATTATGTAAAAAATATATCATATTATTTTATACTATAATTATAATATACCTATGTATTACTAATTTTTCATTTTTTCGAATATAAAATTGAAAAGAAAGTAGTGTTCATGCGTACGTACGACTTACTGTATCCATAAAAAGATTGTTTCATTTCCTAACTCCATATGATATGAAATAATATAAATAAATATATACTGAATATATATCGAAAAACTGTCTAATATAAAATAAAGAAATTAAATAATTGTTATAACAAGGTAATAAGTGATATAAAAGGAATAATAAACATGAAAAATGTTCTTAAGGATGTAAAAAATTAATTTATTTTTATTATTAATAAGAATGAGGAATATACAAGACATGTCATACTTGAGGTAAGGGGTTTCTTATCCCACTTTTAATTTTGTGAGATTTCCATTATTCACCACTTATATACTGCATGCAGTGTATTTTTTACTTCCATTTGATATATATTTTCAGGATTGTCTTTATATTTATGTTATTATGTTATTCATTTGGTGTTTTTTTAGTTTTGGTCTTTTGACATGATTGATTACAATGTGGTAAGGTGGGTTCATCTCACTTTTAATTATAGTGAGATTCATGCTATGTATGCCTTTATTTCATTTTGTGTGGTTTATATACTTCCCATGATTGTATTATTTGCGTAATATTCATTAATTTAAATGTATTTACATCTTTATTTTATGATTCTTCTTTCATGGGCTGTATGTTTCATAATTTACCAAATCTGTAAGGGAACCTTTCACCCTCCCCTTTTTAAAAGACTTATTTTTGTTATGTCTTATAATTTACATATTCTTATGTTGGGATATGTTCTTCTATATACTTATTTCTGTAAATTTTATGTCCAATTCATGAGAATACCTTTTATCTCTCATCAAATAATTTTCTGAATTTTAATGTGATGTTGTTAGGATGTTGAATTTCTATTAGGTAATATCATCAACCAATTTCAATTCTTTGGGTAAAACTTATAATTACTGATTACGTCATTCTATGAATATGTGTGAATAAACTCTGATTATTTTACACATAATATCCACTTATATTAAGTGTACTTATATTTTTCACACATAATTATGTCATTGATTTATCCTTAATCTAAGGATACCGTCTTTATAAGGTATTTCGTCTCAATTTACATTCCATTGAGACTTTATTGTTGTTATGCACCAATTAACTTTTATATCATGTATATATATTCCTTTGGAATATTATATCATGAATACATTTATTCTCATGATATTATTATGTTTTGATTAAATTTTATTACTCAAATATTTTTATTCAAGCATCTCTCATTTGGTTAGTAACTCTTAATCTAAAATAACATTTTAAATGTTTTAAAGATTTATTCTTATAAATCATTCTCATTAATGTAAATGTTTTAAAAATGGTTTTAATGATTTATTTAGACATGAATGTTTTGAAAATAAGGTTTCTTTTAAAATATTCAATGTGTTATGGGACACATTGACTCGAAAATCAATTTATTAAATTTTTTAAATGGTTTCTAAAAAGGTTTGAAAAATCATTGATTATGTCAATATCTTGATATGATATATTGTGACTGAAATATAGAAATGTTATGTTTTATTTATTCTAGTGTTAAGTGTTATAAATATGTTATGTTTATTGAGAATTGATTACATATATAGGTCGTTCCATGATAAACCTATGGTGGGTGACCCTGAGATAGATTACAAATGCATTGGGTAATGTAAAGGAGGTAAACATGATTTTTTTTTCCTAAGAGATATATAGAATATATTGTGATGGGTATTCCAACATAACTCCCTATGTAGCTGTGATAGCTACATTGTAAGTATGTTATTTATTCCATAATTTATCTTTTCTGATTTAGGATTAATGTTTGTTATTAATATATAATATGATTTAATAAGTTATGTTATGATTAGAAAGTATGGTTTCATTGTTTTGTATTTATTAATTGGAAAAAAAATTCATTACTTATTTTGAATCCAATAATGATCTTTTTATTCTCATCCCATGTTTTTGATATGTTTTCCACATGACTTAAAGAGGAATAAGGTTCAAGAATGGGATGAAGGAAATGTCATGTTTTCTAAAATATGAAACAAGACATGTTTTTTTAAAGTTTATTTATTTTATGAAAAAATGGATACAAAGTAGTAGTGTGTACATGTAATATTCTCCTTTATATGTAATAGTTATGGAAAAATTCTCTAAAACACTAAACCTAAAAAGATCTTTAATGTGAAATCTAGATTTAACTGAAGATTAATTTTGGTTTAAGTCATGGTTTTTATAGTTGGTATCAAATGTTATTTTAGACCACTTTAGAGATTGGGAGTTTTAGTTAAACACATGGTTAGTCACTATGTCTATTATTTCAGTTAAATCCTTGTTTTAAAACTTTTTCATATAATGGAATATTGGTTACAAAGGGAAGGAGTAGGATCAGAAACAACATTCATATCTCTTCCTGATGAAATTATTGCAATAATTATTGCAAAGTCTTGTTCAGATGATTTTGAAACATTTCATTGCATACAACTCACTTGCATGAATTTGTTTGAGATATCCAACACCTCCACTATTCCACAATATCATCATGGATCATGGGTTGTATTTAATCAAATCTTACTTTCACAATATTCTCATATTTTCTATAAAGGTAAATATTATTAAGGATTTTTCAAATATTTTACCTTATCTCATGATTTGGAAGCATAATATGATATTGAAAAAGGTGTTGAATAAGGAGAACCTTATGAAACTTATTTATGTTTTCTTTCACTATATAGTGTCTCAGAACATAATTATGTTATTTTAAAAGGACCATTAAATGAATGTTTTAACTCAAATTCCATCTGAATATTTTATAAAAATCATGTTTAGTTAGACGTTTTGAAATTATATGTCATAAATGATTATTTTCCAAAAACTAATTTCTACAAACACCCATATAAACAAAGTGGTACATTTTATATTTGGATGAAAGAACAAAATGATTTTGAAGGATCTATAAATCATGGTTGCAATGCTTTGACATTATACCTACGTGAACATGATTATGATGAAACCATATGGACAGAATGATGAAGGTATGTTGTTCATTCTATTAGAAATAGTTTTATTTTATCATATGGAGGTTAAATAAGAAAAAAATAATATATATAAGGCTTCATGAATTTAGATATTGAGGTTTTAATGTATTGGGATGAAAATAAATAGTATAAGAAAATCTTTGAGGTTAAAACATGTTAGGGTTATTTATGAGTTTTATAAAAAGGGAAAACTCGTAAAATGGGTGACAACCCATTGTGTTTGGAAAGGCCATAGAAATAAAACACACAACTGAAAGGCAATAAGGGTGCATCTCTAATAACTAGCCTACTTGAAGTCCCTGATTAGTATTCATTATTATTATTTTTATTTAAAAAAATTTATGGATCAAGAATAAGTTGATTTTGGGACCTTATGATTTATCAAATTTTTATTCTTAATATATAAAAGTAATTTGGTGATTAAGTGACAATGGTTATTTTGAAATACTTTCTCTCTTTTGAGGAAACACTACATGCCTAAGGAAAATAGAATACTATGGGAATTTATTTGGCGAATAATGGTTGAAATTTTATTTTGGAAAAATCTCTGTTTTATGGCTATTTGGGATATTTATGTAAATTATTAACCTATCATATAGAATATGTGATTTGGTTAATTACACCTCTGTATGACACTTTTTGAGTAGTCGATGTCATTTGGAGATAAATTTTATGATTTATCATGGAAGATAATGTTATCAAATACATTGGGGTTTTGGGTTTCAATATTATTTTGGATTATATTGAATAACTTTAAGGATTTTCATATATTAAATGGTCCTTGCTGATCTTTGGGTACTATTTTTTGAATTTTGGTGATTAAGAGTAGTATTTCTTTTTATTAAGGATAATACTTTTTGGGGATTATCTGATCATGTACTAACCATTTTGGTTTTGGTTGATGTCTAAGGAAAAGGGAAATATAAATTTCATCTATTGTGGATTATATGATACTCTAGTAGTTGATTCTAGTGCATTTAATGTGACCAAGTCTATTTGAATACACATCATTTGGCTAAAAGATGAGTTTGAGGGAGAAATTTAGTAAATTATTAAATTCTACATGATGGGTAAGTTTGTTTCATTATGTTTTTAGTTAATCTCATAAATAAATTCTTCAATGAAAAGTAACTCAAAAAAACATTTTCTATTAACTTTTCTTAATTGGGAATCAAAGACTATTTAACCTATCAGATGTTTGTGATTTCCTAGTGGTTAAATTTCTCCTAATCCTACTTTCAATCACTCCCCATCAGAATGTGATGGTTTTTTTTTCTCTTTTATATCCATGATTTCATGGAATCCTAGTATCTTTTGTCTCAAGTAACCATTATAATTATCTTCCATTATTTTAAAGTGAAATTTTTATTGACTCTTTTTCTAATGTGGGACTTTAAATTATATTTCAATGCACCATTTTAAAATTACAAGGACGCAATTACAAAAAAGGGGGGAAGAATTTAACATCCCAGATAAATAAAGAATATGAAATTTTCATATTTATTAATATTTGTTAATTAAATATCAATTTAATTTAATGGGTATTCTATGTTCGATGGTGTACCTGATACACACCAATGATATTCTTTGAAAACTTATGTAGTACACGACGTAGAGTAATACTAAAAAAAAATATTATTATTTTTAATAGAAGTTAACACCTAGCAGTTGTAACGGCGGGAATGAAGAAAAATAACTTCAAAATGATTATACATGTTTTTAAACATTTTTACATTTATCCAATAAATTGTTGAGGCTTAAAATAATAATGAATCTGATTTTAATCATAATTACTCTAATATTCTTTAAAAGGTCAATTTACCACCTTTTGTGGGTGAACATTCTTTAAATATAGTTTTGGTCACTTTTATATGTTGTGTATGACATGATAAAAAACTAATTTAGATTCGGGACATCAAAATTTACGTTGTGTAAATTTTTGGTATTTTTCTGATAATATTCCTTTATTAAGGAATAGTGAAAAATAATGTATTTTAATTGAAAACTCCCTTTTAATATAATTTATTTAAATGGTAATATTATCATTATAATTGGATTTGAAGTGTAATCATATTTTTTTACCATTAAATCCAATGTTGGTCATTGGAAGTAATTTCACATAGAAATTGGAAATAAACAAGTGTGAATCTTAAGATAGATATTATTTCTTGAAAACACGTCTTTTATTTTGACAATTCGAATTAATTTAAATTAAAATTTTCCAATTTCGTTTTTTGAATTTGGAAAAATGGATTCTATATTTGGAATCAGGAGGTCAAAATTGTGTAAATAGTTAACATTTATTTTTATACATTGTGAATATTCACTCTAGTAAATATTTTATTTACCATGGTTAAAGGGTAAATCGGTTAAATAAGGGTAAAAAATAATATTATAATACCCTAAAATGTGTCATAATCCTATTTTCCGATACATGTCTGACTATAGGCATCCTTGGGTCCATTTTGGGACCCCATTATGCCACCTAAGATTTATAATTACACTTTATATTAATTAATTTAATGTAAAGACAAAAATTACTTAAATATATATCTTCTAGTAAATCAGTTTTTAAATAGGGTTATATATGTTATATCACTGACTATAAATGTTAATTAGAAACATATAAATCTTTTCCTACATCATGGTTTTTTTTATAATTTTTAAATATCATATAAATATTATTATTTTTGACACAATAATTATGAAGTGTTTACCTCATCAATGGATGATTTAAATAAATACCATTATAAATATGAATATAATATCCAAAACCTAACCAATTTTTATTGGATGACATTAATTCAAACATGAGGCATATTATCTTCACCCTTAATGAGTTTTGGACCTTTAGAAATCGAAAATCATTATATAATAAAATAATATTTTCAAACATTCCTAAAGAGCCCCTTCTCCTCCCTCTTATAAAAAGACCTCACTTATAACCAATTCCTCACACTTATCAAGCCCCTTAGGTCATCCAAACTCTAACCTATTATGCTCCCAAAATCACTCTCTTCTTTCTAGAAGCCTTAAAATAATAATAATTAACTTCATGTAACCTTTTTGGTTGAATCCAATGGGAGATACTCAATTAAAAGGTAGTGTCTTATCTTATGTTATTTTCTTTTATTTTACTTATCCACACCCCTAAATAATTCTATTCAATTATTTTATAAAAAAACCCAGTATCCTAAATATATTATGTTGTTGTTTTTAGATTTATATGAACTTCAATTAAACACACATCTATCTAATTTATACAAACATACAATTGTTGTGGACAGTGAACAAATGCCTCACGAAACGACGATTGTTCAAATATCTCCAACCACCTCTCATGGTGGCTATTATGATTGAAATTTATTTATATAATATATATATTATGTTTTTTTCTCTATTTTTATGTGTTATTTATTTAAAAACATACCTAAATGCATTCCAATATGTGTAAACATGATAATTTCATTTGAGAAAGTGTAGACTACCGCCCCCTCAAGGTAATATGATTCATTCATGACATAAATGGAACATATAAAAGATGGGGTTATGAAATTTTTCAACATATATATATATTATATTATAATATAATTATAATATACTTATTTATTATTTCATTTTCATCACTTTAAATATAAAATTTAAATGAATGTATGGTTCATGCGTACGTACGGCTTACCGTCTCCATGAACGGTGTGTTTCATTTCTTAAATCCAAATGATATGGAATATTATAAATTCATATTCACTTAATATATATGATATTTTTTATGTATAAAACATTATTATATTTATATAGATTATGGAATTTTGACCACATGGACAATTTTAATTATAACAAGTTCAATTTTGAATAAAGCTCCAAACATCGATAAAATGTCTGATACAAACGAAAGAAATTATATAATTGTTATAGAAGGTAATAAGTAATATAAAAGAAATACTAAACAAGAAAAGTTTTCTTGTGGATGTAAAAATTAACTTAATTTTTTTATTCAGGAAGAGCAGGGAACATAAAAGACATGTCAAACTTGAGGTAAAGGGTTTTTAATCTCACTTTTAATTCAGTGAGATTTCCATTGTTCACCAATTATTTATTGCATGTGGTGAATTCTGTTCTGAAATTTGATATATATTATCATCATTATCATTATATCCATCGTATTTTGTGATTCATTTGAAGGTTCTTAACATTTTTTCATATGAAATGATTTATTACAATGTGGTAAGGGGTTTTCATCTCACTTTTTATTCCCATGAGATTCATGCTATGTTTTCCATTATTTCCTTTTGTGTGGTGAATGTACTTCCAATGACTGTATTATTTATGTCAAATTATTTAATTTATAGGTATTTACATCTTCAATGTATGATCCTTCATTCATGGGCGTATGTTTTTTCTGTTACCAAATAGTTAAGGGAACCTTTCACCCCCCTCTTTTTAAAAGACTTCTTTTTGTTATGTCTTTTAATTTAAATCTTCTTATGTTTGGATATGTACTTCTATATACTTATTTCTTTAAATTTTATATCCAAGTGATGAGATACTCTTTTATCTATCATAAAATCGTTTTCTGAATTTTAAAGTGATGTCATTAGGTAGTAGAATTTCTGTAAGGGAACTTCTTCACCCAATTTCAATTCTTCGGGTTAAACTTATACTTCATGATTATGTCCTGCTACAATTCTGTTAGAATAACCTCTGATTGTTCCACACGTAATATCCACTAATATTGGTTGTATTTATATTTTTCAAACATAATTATGTTATTGAATTATCCTTAATCTATGGATACCATCTTTATAAGGGATTTCATCTCAATTTACATTCAATTGAGACTTCATTGCTGTTATGCTCCAAATCACTTTTATATGGTGTATATAATGTACTTTACCCTATTCTATCATAAATGTATTTATTATCATGATATTGTTATGTTTTTATTATATTTTATTACTCAAATATTTGGATTCAAGAATCTATCATTTGATTAGGAACTCTATATCTATAATATCAATTTAAATATTTTAAGGATTTATTCTTCTAAATATTTATCCTTAATATCCATGTTTAAAAAATGGTTTTATGGATTTATTTGGACATGAATATTTTGAAATTAAAATTTCATTCAAAATATTCAAATAGGTATTAGACACTTTGACTCAAAAATCAATTTATTAAATGTTTTAAATGGTTTTGAAAATGGTTTGATAAATAATTGATTATGTCAATATCTTGATATGTTATATTGTGAATTTAATGTAGAAATGTTATATTTTCTTTATGACTGTTTTATGTGTTATGAAAGTGTTATGGTTATTGGGAATTTTTTACATATATAGATAGTCATGTGATAAACCTTGGGCGGGTGAGCCCGAGATTGCTCTCCAATGCATGGGGTAACGTGACTGAGTTAACATGAATGTTTCTACTTAGAGATTTATAAAATATACTGTGATGAGTTTCCCAACGTAACTCCCTATATATCTATGATAGCTACAATGTAAGTATGTTATGTATGCCATAAGTTACCTTTCTGATTTATGATTTCGATAGTTTATTCTTAAGTCTTATGATTTCCTATGGTATGTTATGATTGAAAAGTATGGTTTCATTGTTTTGTCTTTATTAATGGAATAATGTTTTCATTCCTTATTTTATATCCCTTACTGTGCTTTTTATACTCATTCCATGTTTTTCAAATATTTTCCATAGGACTTAATGATGAATAAGGTTCAAGGATGGGATCTAGGAAAATTCATGTTGTCTAAAATATGGAACTAGACATGTTTCTTTTTAAGAGTTTTTTTTTGAAAAAATAAATAATGAGTAATAGTGTCTACATGTGATATTCATGTTAACATTTAATTGGTATGGCCTAATTCTCTAAAACTATAATCCTGAAATGATCTCTGATGTGAATTATTGATTTAAGTCAAGATTAAGTTATATTTAAGGCCGGGTCCTTATATTTTATTTTAAGAAGGACAATAAATTTGAAGTGGATGGTTTATAACATATTGATGTTGGTTCAAAAGAAGAATCCACTAGATCAAAAAATAGAGACACAAAATATTTAATATGGAATTCAATCATGGATGTAAAAAATAAATATTAGTGGGTAAATATTTACTTCTAGGAAGATAATAAAAATATTGGGAATGTAATACTACATAAATCATATCCCATATCCAATGATCAAGAATTAGACTAATTTTATTATGATTTATAATAAATTAATTGAGGCATTCCTATAAATTAAATTTTCAAAAAACATAACTATTAAGACTTTTTTTATTTCAAGGTTAAACCATGTTCCTCAACTAACTCATTTCAAAAAAATGAAATTGTAAGGATTTATTGTGTCATCAATTAGAAATTATTATTCATATATTGATATAGTTATTCACTCAATATTATAGTTGGATCAATTAATTTTCTCAATTTTATACACTTTTTATTTATTCACCATATAGAATTTCCATTCTCTTATATGGTATCATGTCAACATGTTAATGCTAAATATTTTCTATATTCGTATTCTTGTAAATATATTAATAAATATTGTCTATATATATATTCTAATAAAATAATGATTATTTTGATTATAATTTAGATAATGAATGGGAGATTCACATTTATATACACATTATAATTCATGAGGTAGATTATATTTTGGATTTACATGTTATTTTTGGTCTCCTAATCGATTATTGTAGAAATAAAATCATGGATGTTATGTGATTATGGTTGGTATTTCTTGGTGTATAGGAGAATGTTCTACTCACTGCATTAATGTATTTATGTAAGGAAAAGACATCAGAATTTTCATGGAACTATAATATATTATGATAAATGTGTCTAGTAAGAGATTCATACTAATAATTATAAATAAATTATGATTATATATGTGATAAAAATAAAAATTACAATGATGAAAGTTGTGTATATCCAGCTTAGAATGAAAATATTATTGTAATAAATGAGCATTCATGGGATTCATTTTTAAATTTTTTTCCCATGGATGGGAATTAGCTAAGGACATTTATGTATGAATTATATAAAAATAATTTTTATTTATTCATAACTGGTGTATAAAACGTTCCAATAATATTATCTTCTACAATTATAAGATTAAACACAACAATTGTATAATTTTATTTATCATTGTGTAAAATCCATCTAATTAGTTATTGATGAAATAAATAAAATATTTCATTAGCATTTACACAATATAGTAATTATAAAATGGGAACAATCATATATGGTGTACTCAATGGTTTTCTACTCCTTCAATTAATGAATTAATGAATTAAAAATGAGCTCAAAATTTTGGATTTCGATACCACTTACATTATTTTATAGATAGATTGGGTAATTCCACTACATCATTATCTAAAAAGTATAAAAATATTGTTTTTTATGTGTGAAGAAATAATAATCAAAAATATATTGAATGGGTGGAAATTTTTTTTTGAAATAACTAAAATATATTTGTGAAATATGTTAGTATCACATTCACATCACATCCATTTTTCAAATTAAAAAAAATCATGAGGGTTGGTTCAACATTTTTTTAAATTGGGATTCCTATTATACATAAAATTATATTTCATCCAATGGAAAAACGTTTACTAACATATTATAAAATTGTTGTTAAATTTTCTATTGTTGTGTGTTCATTATCCTATGTAATTTCCCAACCATATAGTTAAAGTTCCTAATATATACCTTTCATATAATGATTGATGATTTTCAATAAAATTTATTGTTTAATTTCACAATTAATATATTTTTATTTTATGTATTTTTATGTGCTCACCTGATTAAGCCATCTGATAGGGAAAAATCCTGAACTTGGAATTTCTCTAAAGGTTTTTTTGATTCCCATAGGCTATTGAAAAGAACCTAGGAATGTATAAAACACCAGTGGGAATGATTTTTCCCATCATTAAACCAAACACATAAAATATATACAAATTTCGATTAAAAACTAGAACATACATATATTTTAAATAAGATAAAATGATTTTTTGGTAAAACCTAATAATAATTGTTAAGAAACCAATAACCTATACAACATCAATATATGAGAACTAAAAATAGAATCACCTACAATATGTGATATATGTGAATATTCCCACATTCTAAATACTATAAACCAATACCCATCTAACATATTAATGTCTCCATCATAGTGGATTCTTACCCGTTTAAACATCAAAATAAAATGTTAGGTCTACACACCCTTGATTAAGAGTGTATAAAGTGAGATAAATAATCTCACCAGGATCCCAACTAGGTTTCACATATCATGTATCAATAAAATAGAAATATTTTGATCAAATTAATTAAAAAATAATGATTATAGTTGATTATTTTTTTATATCAAAATAATCTGAAACTCTTTCTATTTTTCCAATTTTTAGAATCAAATCTAAGTGATATAGTTTTGATCCACATTTTAAATAAAAAATATCATCATTGAAAGAATATATCACTACAGAATAAATCCATATATTTGAATGCAATAAAATGATAAACATTCCATAGAATAAAAATGTTTGTGTAGTTAGATCAATAATATATCTTTATTGATATATGTACAATAAAATTTCCTAGAAAATATTCATCAGGATTAGGGAACTGGGTAACACCATATATTGATTAAAATATTTAGATAAAACAGCCCCTATTTCTCAAACCTATGGTTACTTAACCAAGAATAAAAAATCAAGAAAACCCAATCAGCTATGGTTATTTCTAATTCAAGATCTCAATTATCTACAATATATTGATTAAAACATTTAGATAAATACATGTTTCTATTTACATGGTTCGTACTAAATAATATTCTTTTTATGAACATACATATAAGTATGTTTAGATGTATATAATCTAAAATGAGTCCACATCAACTTTAAGTGACTCTTATGAAATCTATAATTAGACCTAGGATCCATGTTTGGGACCAAATCATAGGGAACCCCATGTATCCTAAAAATATAAATTATATCTGGTTTAACTAGGCATTCAAGCATAGTAGTTCTCTTATTTTGTATTAAATGAGTATATTTCATCAACTAATCAATTAATACCCAATTTAAATTATCCCCTAAGGGATCCAGTGGTACAATAGTAATTATGTCCACAGACACATTTCCCCATAGCTGAAATTGAATAAGAAGGGGATAATGTTTTCTTAATGACATTAATTTTGTGGTATTTAGAAAATGGAACATGTAATAGTGGGAAACATAATAAAAAATTTAGTGGTTTATAAATGGCCACCCGAAATTTTGATTCTTTTAATTGAACATCTTCCCTGAACCAGGATGAATAACTGATGAAGAATTATAAAAATAAAAACATTGAACTTCTCATGGATGAATGAATAAAAAACCAATACATGGTGATTAAAATATCAAAATAGATAGACCTAATATAAATGGTATATCCTCCTTAAAATGTTTCACTGATTCCCTTGAACTCATCATCCCCTTACATCACTTATAGAATACCATCTAGGTAAGAAGATGATTACTGTGAAATAGTCAAAAACATTTTGGAATCATTCATATAAAAATCCATAGGAAATTGATTTATGACCCTAATATCATTTCATTCATCATTCAATTTAAATACATTATTGGTTCTAAGATTTATACAATGGGCATTTGTAGCATCATTCCACTTTAGTAGGGTGTATACAATATTGATGTGAAACATTTGATTATTTTATAATGAAATAATATACCCTATAACCAATTCCATATAATTTATTTTATATGTTATAATATGATTATCATAAATGATAATGAAATACTCCTTTAAAAGATAGTTTCACTAATATATAATAACCTGACTAAATACAAAAATCACCACATAATGAGTTTGGTAATCTTTTGAAAGTGGACCATGATGTTGGGGGAAGTACGTAGTAATGTGTTAACCCTACAAAAGGGAACCCCCATAAAATCACCAAAATCATCATAGTATACCATATAATGCTTATGGGGATCAAAAAAACCATTTTTATAGATAACATCAAAATTTATTAAACTTTTACAATGAAGATTAAAATTTAGTATCACATAAGAATATCCCCATTCAATTTTTAAAAAAAATCAAGGGTGGTATATGAATCAAGAAATACATTATGAACCACAGATAATATACATCTAGACTTAGAATTATTTTAATTTTGATATCATTCCATATTACATTCCATGACATGATAGAATTTACATTCTCATAATTGTTTAAAAGGGAATATTAGGTAATCAAATTTCATAGGAACATCAATTCATGGTTCCAGAAATTACATTTGGAATGTTTCACATTATTTAATATAATCTGTTGGATCTCAAAACATAAATATAGATGGGTCTCTTTCTCATGATTGGATCTCAATTATATTATTTTATGGTCAACATGCCTCATGAAAATGGTGTTTACATACAAATGGATTGTATTGTTTATCAGGGCTAAAAACTAATGGATCATTTTTTATACCAAATGAAATATGAAGATAATCATATTGGATTTTACCTCTACATAAATATTCTATTGTAATATTAATCTCCAATACATATTATTGAAGATAACCGGATCACATACATATTATCAAAAACCACATTAACCATATAACTGATCAAACATGTCATCCACATGGGGATGTGATACATGTTCATAATAGTAACCAAATTCAACAACAAGTAGTACACACAAAAATTAAGTAAGATATCTTATATAATGGAAAGTATCACATAGACTACCCTTATATAACAATAGTACGAAAAAAACGTTTTTCTATAAGGAATCCCATATAGATATTCTCATCTTTCAACTCTATGAGTTCTATACAATATGACTTTTAAGAATTATAGTATATAAGTGATAGTATATTTATCATACAATCTACCTGTATCCCTATAGAAAGATTAGACTTATCACTATGGATAACTTAATTGAATCAATTAACAACTAATTTATGACCCCAATAATAAAAAATATTATTAGGCTTGACATTGAAGGTATAATAATTCTCATGATGTCTAGGGGTCCTTCATTAGTAAGCCTCTAATGTCACTATCTCTAAAAAATCGTGGGATCTCATTAGTGGTAAGGAAAATGAATTTTTTTGTGATAAAAACTATCATTAGCCTCATAATAAACTATGCAATACATAAGATAATGATTTATCGAATATCTAATCATGATCTATGAAATCACTAGACATTTACACTCCATTTATTGATGTGGAACTTGATATACATGGAAAATATTTCCATTCCACTTTCCAAAAGGAGTTGTAAGAAAATTCCATACACCTATAGAATGATATTTCAAAATAAAAAATAAATTTTGTGAACCAGTATCAAATAATGAAGTTTATGTGGAAGATGAAACAAAAATGGTTCCTCTCCATATATTTGGCCAAACATTAACCTCAAATATAAATTCATCCACTCCATGAAGGTGATTCAATCTTGAAGCATGTGGTTATATCCAAGTGGTAATATATTCATCAAACCAATATATAGTGGCATTTAAAATTGATAATGACATACCATAATTTGGAATACATATATCCTAAAATTACCTCTGCAAATGGAATTTTTTTCCATATTAATTTGATTTCAATAGTTTTCTGGAATAAGTATATATGGTTGACCATCCATGAAACATTAGTAGTAACCTAGGGGAACACCATTTTATATAGCTTATTGTGTATAAGAGGCCCACTATAGAGGACCACCGTAATCACTCACAAAATATCATTCCAGATCATGTTCTCTCCTTGTCTAGCACTGGTAATATCCTTAGGTTAAATTGATGTAGATAAGTATCAAATGATTCCAATAATATCCATTTTTGAAATCATATTCCTTTAAAAATATAATATAATGGTAATTATTCATCATATATAACAATTAACAAATGTAAAATATGTAATCATTTATGTATTTTTTCTAATTCAATAGATCTTTCAGAACCACCTATAAGATAATGAACCACCCCCTCAAACAAATCAGTATACTCAGATGTAGAGAGATATCTCTAATATATAGTGTGTAACTCCATATAACTAAATCTAATTATATAATATTAAAAAATCCATAAGAAATGTTTATTGAAACCCTTGTAATATAGTCTAACATTCCATCATTCATGTACAATAGAACACCCACATATTTCTAGGACCCACAACCATAAAAGTGAAAAACATAACACTGATTGAATTAGATTTATCTAGGATGTTGAAGGCCATATATATCTTCTCAGTCCATTACACAAACTCTAGGAGTCCATTATACCATTAATTGATTGGGGTTTCTCACGTTGAAACTCTCATGCTTGATCCCTCTCTCTCTATTTCCTCCTAGATACACCTCAGCAGTGGGTTTACGAACGCCTGGTGAATTATTATCAATTGTGTAATTTCACAAAACATAAATTCAATAATATGTTGATCTAATTAGGGATTCCATTCAAAAAATCTCTCACTACACCTTAATGTGGAACCCATTGAATGTGTCTCAGAGGAATGTTGCTAGACACAAAAAAAGGAATAAAATTATAAAAGACCATAATCATCTATGATTAAAATGTAAAAAAATGTAAAAATTTAAATTGTGTTTAAAACCTAACATAGGATACTCACAACCAAATATTTAATGATAACATGATGATCATTAGGGAAATATCATTTCTACCACTTACAACAACTTACCTCAAAAGATCCAATAACTTTCATCCTATCATCAAAAATCCAAAAACTAATAATAATCTTGTCATAATTCCAAATTTCTATATCCCAAACTAGATAACCCATCTGAATGTTCTCCATTCTAGATGGTGGAAACACATGAATGGAATTATCGATTCCAATGGGCTTCTAACAAATACCATGGCATCGAAAAACAATGACAATATTTTCAATCAAAAAACAAGACACATGGAATATATATATATACATGTATAATAATAATCCAAAATTATATGTGTTATCAATAAAGAAATAATTAGTACTATTACAAACCATGTGTAACTGATAAAACCCAAATAAAATTTCTATTAACCAAAATGAAAAAAACACTAAAAACTACTCTATGTGATATGATGCCAACATTACACCATATCAACACAAGGTACCCATACCCCATTGATATAATAATATTCTCATGGATATGACTCAATATAATTTACTATATCAAAATACAATTCAGGGTCTACAAACCATTGAGGTATTATATAAGGTGTGGGATATATAGTTATAGGAGTATCCCACCATGGTGGTCCAAATGTATCCTTTGTACATCAATGATATTATCAATATTAAAAAAATAAATTCATGATAGATATTATAAATATTTTATAAAAAAGTCATTGTATATTGTTTCCCCTATTAAAATATTTATTTGAAAATCCTTGTAAACTAGTTTCAACCAACATTTCAAATAGTTGGTTTTATCAGTAAAATCTTGTAACATTTCATTTGAAACCATGTTGTTTAAATAAAAAATAAATATGTTAAAAAATATAATCAATATAATATATAAATTTATATAGAAAATACCTACCTCACCTTCTACTAGTGAACAGTATAAATCCCAACAACACATGAAGCATGTATAGTATAAATGGGAACCCACTAGAAATATTTCCCACAATAGGTAAAAAATTTCAAACAGAATATGAATTTAGAAAATTAAAAAAGAGTAAAAATATAATATTAACACCCAAAATATATATGTAAATGTAAACATACCAGAATATTCACATATGTACTCAAGTCTTAAATTTTTTTGAAATTTAAAATTAATTGAAAGATGGAATCTCATTTCACATTAATTCCAAAACATATGATTTCATCAAAACCCATAATTAAAAATCCCTATAATAATAAATTTCCTAATGGTTTGAAAATATATTCTCTATTAAAAAGGATAATAATGTTAAAAACAATCGCAAACATAAATCAATCAATCCAGAAAATTAATTTAAAAATCATTTAGAATATTATGGGAATTCACGGTACAAAAAAATAGGTTAGAGAACAAACAGAATTGCTCAAACTCAGTTTCAAAACATCCATGAAGGGATAAACATACCCAAATAAATATGTAAACACATGATTTTTATATAGTAGACCAAATAAGAATTATCTTTTATTGTATGTAGACTTCATAGTCAACTGGGGAGGAGATAGAGATAGATCCACAAATACCATCTGAAACTGACTTTTTTCACCCTAATCAACACGTGATATAATATCTAGAATATGAATTAATGAATAATTATATATAATATTGATAAATATCACTCCCCAGTCATCATATTAAAAAAATATAGATAAATACCATTATTGAAATAATGGGTCAATAAGGAACATGAGAGAAAAAGAAAACATAAAAAATTTAGAAATAGAATTCATCGAACTGATCATCAAAAAAACCTGAGTGGATTAATTGGGATATACCCACAAAAATATTCCTAAATTATCCATATATTTTGATATATTAAATTGAATCTAAATAAAGTGAGACTTAAGTGTCCAATGCACAAAAACTACTAGGGTAGAATCAATTCACCTTGTGAGTGATGAATTCACGTTGAAAATGATCTGAGATTCATGGATGCCAATAAAACATTGAATTGTTTAATTATGCATGGATGGCCAGTTCAAAATGATATTATAATTCATGTTATATTTCTCATTCACATTATTATCCATGCTCATCTATTAATTTCAAAACCAATTTCATTTTATGAATAATTCCTCCATGATGTCAACTGGTTCTGTATCCATCACCAAACCATGTTCTACTATATAAACTCTCTTATATGGAAAAACATCATATACATAATTTAAAATATGTAAAAATATTAAAAATAGATTATAACTTAACCATTATTTTAAAATAGGTAGAATTATAAAGATTAAGTGTTTGAATGTATCCGAGAGGCATTCCTTATGAAAATTTATATTAAGATCCATTTCATAGTGATGGATTCAAATGATATTTGACATTATATTTCAAATGATATTATAGAGTAACATCCAAATATTATTATATTCATTATGTAATTTCAATAATACATTTTACAAATGGGTATTATGATATTCATAATACATTTACACTTTTACTGGAGTCTTGAATATGGTTTCACCCAAATAGCAAGACCCCTAATCCAAAAAATAGAAAATCATATAAAATACACATTTTATAGATGTTTGGGGGAGATTTATGGGAGATAGAATTAACAAAATTAATTAATAAAGTGTGTTATCCTCAAATTTTCTAGTCCCTTTAATGTTCATATGTGATGTAAGGAATAATTAGTATGGGAAATGCTTTGTTACAAAGTGTAATACATAATCTGATGTATCCACTATGTATATTTAAATACTAAAATGGAATAAAAATAAAATAAATTTTAATCGTATGGATTTAATGAAATTTTTATTAAATTATTAATGTTTTATCATTATCCATTTTTCTCTAAAAAGATATAAACACACATAATATTTAATTTTTAGTCTATAATAGTTTATCAATGTCACTTACAATAAATATTTATTTTATAATATAATTATATCAAGGAAAATAGTTATAAGAATTTTTTAATAATTTCCTTTCAAAAATCCTTAGATTATGAATTTACCCAATATTTGTATAGATGATGTATGATATTTTAATGATTGATTTAAAAAATATGATAAATATGTAGTATATCCAATAAAAAAATGCCTTCTATATTTTAAAATCAATTTGGATATGAAAATATTCTATCATTGGTTGATTTGAAATGTTCTTTATTTCAGTACTTTCATGATAGACACATATATGAAAATATATAAATATTTAGTTTTTATTAATTGATATTGATTTAAAAAAAATTGGTAAAATTGTGAAGGTGTTTTGTATGATTTTTTATAAGGTCTTATTTTTTGTTTATATGCCAATAATTTAAATTAGTGATACTTTAATACATTACAATTATTTCTATTTAACATGATTACTACAGAAAAATAATGTCTATGAAAAGAAAATAGTTCCACTAAATTCCCAAACATGGTCAATGGACAATCTATTAATTCATTTGATGGATAATGTGTTATATAATATAATCAATTTTTTAAATAAGGTTTTGAGAAAAAGTAAAATTTATTCATTAAGGGAATGTATCATTATAACATCCGAGAACCCACTCCCAATTATTTTTCTAAATTCATAACCTTCATGTTATTTGATTTGATACTGATAATTTTACGTATTATTTCCCATCTAGATCATAAAAAATAAATAAGAAATAACTTCATCATATAATTTATCAAGGACCTTTTTAAATTTAGATTATTATTGAATTAGTGAAAACTCCTATATAAATAAAACCAATGTAATTAAATGAGAATTTCTCTTATATAACATAGCTCTAATTATTTAAAATTATGTTATAAACATCATATATAATAAATACCTTATAAAAATAACTATTTAAAATTTTTTAATTATTTCCTTGAGAAAATGAAACAAAAGAAATGTTGGAAAAAATTATCAGTATGGGAATACATAAGCATTAAAAATTTATTCTCCTCAATGAGCACAATAAGTGCCTTTGAGTATGATCAAAAATTGATATTTCATGAGAGAATAAGAAAAAAAGTTATACCCTTCAATACATGATTTATGAATTTTGAAACATAACAAAATGATTTTAAAAAGTAATGATTCACATGAATCACCAATAATTGCAATAGTGGATGTTCTTCATTATTTACCTTTATTGAGACTTATGGCGTGTTATTAAAAAATCTTATTTTATTAGGAGTATATAAAACACCAATGGAATTTAATATCATGAATTTATTTCATATATATCACATATTTTAATTTATTTTACACGTGTTACATTTTGTGTAATGCGTTAATGAAAAAATCACATCACTTCCTGAGGTTGTAGTCAGTCGTAAGCCTGAGAGGAGAGATCATATTTCATATTGAATTGAAAATTATAATAAATATATATGATATAATTTATAAATATGTATTATATTGTTCTAAATATCATATATATATATATAATTTATATCAATCACCATACCCAACTGTGATAGGTATTGATGGAAAAAACGAACGACTTTAGTTAGTGTGATGGTGGCCCACAGTACTTGTGAACATTGACATAATAACCCATTTTATGGAGGTGAAGAATTATTTAGTTTTTTAATTTAATATTTTAAATTCATAGAATGTTCAATATACTATTAATATTATTTAAATAAGTTTTAATAAATATTAATGGATATTTAGATGAAATAAAATAAAGACGCTTGTTGAACAATATTAAGTATTTTATAAGTTTCCCCATTAGGTATGAAATAAATTTATCCAATATTTTATTTATGGAATACATAAGGCTTATATAATTATTTTATAGAATTGAGAAGTTGTTTTGGAAGGGCACAAAAGAGGAAAATGGCTTGAGTTTGGAGATGAAGTGAAGGGTTAGATTTCCCTTTTATAGTTGAGGATGAGTTGACCTATTTTAAATAACTAAATGTAATAACAATTTCGATTAAAATATTACATAAGGTATCTCTAAAATTTATAATGGAATGTTTTTAGGGATTATATGGGGGAGGAACACCTCTAGCATATAATAAAACACACATTTCAAACTCTTTTTTCCTTAACATCTACGTTTCCTTATTTTTACAATTTTTTTAACGTTGATAACATGAATTCTAAAGAAGTTAATATATATATATATATATATATATATTTCAGACCTAGTATTATTATTGTTAAATTCAATTTTATAAAAAATTCCACAACAGAAGCACATGTGTCGTGAAAGAATAATGTTTTAACCATAACAATGTTGAGAGTTTTATTTACTATTTAATTGTCAATATAATCATAGTAAATTAAAATTTGCTATGTGAATGGGTCATAACATATATTTTTAAACATTTAAATTTCACTTATAATAATATTTTATTTTTAATAATGTTATATAATTTAATAAAAATGAATCTTTTTAAAATAAAACTAATATTATTTTTGACAATATTGGTTTAATTTGATTTAAAAAATTTATAGATAACAATGGAATTTCAATATATAATTGTAAATAATGATTAATTATATATATTAATCTAAGAAATTATTAGAATAAAATAATTCAATCAATTTTCTCTAATTTTGATATTTTGATAATAATTTATTTTAGTTTATAATTTACTAAATATTTACTATATTTTCATTCCATAAGAATTAAATGTAATTATTTCATCACTAAAAAATATCAATCTTTTATAATTACAATAAATATTTTTTTATATTTCAAACATCCATACCAGAAGCACGGTTTTTTTTAAATCAAAATTATTTAAAGATATTAAATTAAAGGAAGGACCCCTTCTTTACACTTTTTGACTTCACATATTATATGGGTCATATTAAAATTTAAGTGGAATGAAAATTTTTTTTTCAAGAATTTTATTTTAATGGTGTAAATAGGATTTTAAAGCTAAATTAATGCTATATTTTATGTCCTTTCAACTATTATTATTTTTGTTTAAACATTTTAAAGTACATTTTTTACATTAACAATGGTAAATAGGTTTTTAACTTGTTTCACTACTCAGTTAAGTAAAATTTTAAATTTAAATTATTTTAAATATAACATATTTTTATTCAAAAAATGGACTAAAATATCAATATTAAATTTATATAATTGTAAATATTTAATCAGAAATTAATACAACATATATAATGAAAAATCATGTTATTGAAACTAAAATGTTCTAAAGTAAATAATGTTTTTATATAAAAATTTATAAAAACAGTGATTCTAATGAAATAAAATTTGTTAATTGATATAAATTTGATATAATATTGCCTTAAAATGACTAAAATATTTTATTGAATTTTATAAATTTTTAAAATAAAAAATTATTTTTTTTATTTAAAATTCATAATTTTTAGTATATTTAAATAAATTAATTCATTTCAAAAAATGTATAAATAATTCTACCTAATTAAATTTTGGTTTTCTTATTTTATAAATGATGTTTATGTTTTTAAATGATTTTTATAAATTTGATAACAATTTACTTTTAATAATGTGCACAATGCCTGATAAAACAATCTTTTAGAAAACAATTTCTATATTCATGTTTTCTTTTAAATGGTTATTATATTATTTATAATAATTTGATTGCCATTTTATTTAAGTGTAAAAAATATAATTATCGTAATTTAGTTAGTTCTATTTATACCTTCCAATTTAATTTCTATGTGATAATAGAAAAATATATAATAAGTCATTCAAGCTTAGTTCTTCTCTTCCATTACATAATCAAATATAATTTTATCCATCTAACAAGATCGTGCTATTAAATCCTTCAATCATTATGAAATATCACCATCTAATTTTTTAATTATCTTGCAAAATAAAGTATTTTTATGTGATAATATTGTTTTGGTAAACCCACATTATAAAAAAAAATTAGTAAAGAATCCTCTTATAAAGAGAGAAAATAGAGTACAAGGATCATATTGAAAAAAAAATCACTATATTTTAAAAAAGGTTGAAATATATATGAATGGGAAATGAATAAATAAATATAGAAATTTATTGTGATCATTGAAAACAATATTTTTTATGATGAATGTAATTTTGAGGTCTTCAAAACCATAAATTTTTTATGATTAAAATAAATATCGGTTAATTAGAATTAAAGGTACTTAAATAAAAAAAATCCTAAAACCTTTTTATGGAGTTGAGGAATTATCATACATTCTAGACTAGAAGAATATTGAAATACACCCACATCATTAGTATAAATCTCGTTTTTTTTAAATCCTACCACAATCTTATATTTTCTCCCAACAATGGTTATTGAGGATGAATTTTTAATTCCTAATGTACTAAAATAAACTTGTAAGTACTATATAACTCCCAAAAGAATAGAAAAATATTACTTCCTTATTTATACAATCACCAATACTGAAACTTTTACTAAATGGTATTATAATTCCCAAAATCATTACACGTTCATTTGTCACTTTTATCATAACATTTTGATAGTAATTCCAAATGTTAAAAATAAATCATTCCATAATTAAATAATCTTAAAACTCAGGAGACATTTCCATCTAAATGGTAAAACTGAAATATTAAAATTCATTGATCATATACTATTCCAAGATAAATAAACTTGTATTCCTCCAATAAAAAATTATATGTTTCTAACATAAAAATGTTGTTTACATGAAAAAATATCCTAAAAACTAGGACATTATTCAAGAAATTTGTAGACATTACACCCTTAACTTGATGTGGTTATTAGTTTATGCCCTGCTTCCTTGAAGGATTTAATAGGTTGTCACTTTTCCATTGGTTTAACCATTTATTTATCATTTTAAAATATTTCTTCCCTAAATTACACTTAATGTTGATCATTTTGGTAATAAATACCTAAACCCAATAAGTATTCTCCCAAAAATTTCACCAACAACTTAATTTTATTTAATAAATATAACCTCAAATGAAATTTCAATGAAAATGATATTATGGTAAAACATAATGTTATAGACCGATCATGTTATACATAACTCTTTATATTACCTCACAAAATAACATCTTAATATAAAAAAGATGTCTAAATCAATATTTATTACACTTCCTTGAACCCTCACTTTGGGAACTGTTGCGGAAATGATAAACATTATATTTATATATTTGATACTACAAATTGTGGCCTATTTTTTCAAATAAATACCTTCCAACATCAATGGTTAATCTTGATAACTTTTCTTTTGAAATGTATGTTATTTTATAGGATTATATATTTTGAAAAAAATCCTACATAAATAATAAAGATTACATTAAATCAGTATTTCTACCACTTAACTATTCTTTTATTATTACACATTAAGAAATCATAATATTCTATATAAAATAACGTCTAGAAATGTTTCATTCAACCAAATTATTTATAATCATTTGAAAAAGAAAAAAAATACGGGAGACCTCAATGTCACATTAATGAAAAACCTATGAATTTATAATTTAATGTTATCAATAATCATAAGATGTGCATAAGTGTATGAAGAATCAGAGTTGATGGGTGAATCATAAAAGAGATCATAAGCATCAAGAATGGATTCATCAATTATGAAACATAGAATACGAATTTAAGAAGGAATGAATCATAAGAATCAATAATCATGATCTATGTTATAAGAATCTTGATCAATGAAAACAAAATAATTTATTAGAATAGATAATACATGGTGGTTAATTTTAAAATAGTATATATTGAGAACTTAAAAGACCCTTATCAAATTCATATAATGTAAATAACCATATAATAGGATTGAAATATAATTATACATAGAACATAATCATTACCCAATCCATTGAGGTTCTATCTAGATTAACACATATTAAAATCTATTATGGGATCAATCAGAGAAAAATGGGCACAAAAATCATTTATAATACCCAAGAACCAAATAATGAATAATGTACATAAAGAATTAGTTTCATAATAAATCATTTTAAAAACCTATTTTCCTCAAAAAAATTATTAATATGTGGAAATAAAAATAGTTTGAAAACAATCACATTAAACATTAATAGCCTATATAAAAGAAACAGGTTGAATAATAATATCTTGAAAACAATCAGATTCTATCTAGATAAATAATATATATGGGTTCAATAAAAAATATCCCCAGTAGAGGATAAGTAACAAAAAAATTGTTTTTCTTGTTAATGAATTAAAATAAAATTAAAATATTATAAAAATTTTCATCATGAAAATATAATTTTTAATTTGAAATCAACATTTTGTAACAACAATCATTTTGAAAATCCTTTTTATTAAACTACATATATAAATTCTAAGCATTCTTAATATTGAGAAAAAAATTGTAAATAAAAATAAAAATCTAAAAAATTGAATCTACATTAATTAATGTTAATTATAGATATTAATTCAATACATTACATACATGTTTAAAATAAAATTAATTTTTCACTATAGAAAATATAGAAATGTTACTTGTTCATACAATTAAATGATGATTCCTTTAATATTTTTAGTAAAATAAAAACTATAATTTTTGGTAAGTTACCTAAATATTCCATTATTTTTTCATAAAATTATTTAAAAGGATAAAAAATAATTTTATAAATAGTTTGTGAATATTAAAAATCGTGTTTTGAAAATAATATTTCAAAAACAATTTTTTAAATAATATGGTATCTGATCAATGAATGGAATGAAAATGTGTTATAATGAAATTTTATTGAACTCACGAGTATATAAAGCCTAGATGACAAAGTGAAAAAAATATTAACCTTATCATACTATAGTAGAAGGAAATTAAATTTAATTATTGAGACGAATATATAAATATTGAAACATTGGAATCTTAATCAAAAAAATTCCCAATAAATGATGAGATATTAAGAAAAAACTAGCACCACATTTAAAATGTGAATATTAAGCCCCATGAATGGATAAAATCAATTGAATCATATAATAAAATGATAATAAAAATATATAATGATATTCATTTTCAAATATGATTTGTAAAACCTTGTCAAAAATGATATGTGGATAACATGAAATATGACTCAAAGAAGGTAAATTGTGACAAAAATATATTACTACATGAGTAAATTTTGAAATATAAACCCCATGAAAAAGAATTATTCTAATGGATATAGAAATATTGAAAAAATATTCTAAAAAAATAAAATGAATTAATTTTCGTTTTATACACATGATGTGAGAATTTTTTGTCATGAAACCGTCAATCAATATTTTCCCTTTTAATGTATCACAGTGGTGACCACAGGGTTGTCTCTCGAGGAGGTTGCAGTTCAAGTTGTAAAACTATCACTTTTGTTATTTTCTTTGTTTTTAATGAAATGAAAATGGATGTTTGATTAACAATTTGAAAATAAAATTTTAATTAAATACTACACTAAAATAATTTTAAAGGAAAGATAACGTGGGTTTGAAATCAAGAATAAAAATAGCAGTCGCAGAAAAGCTTCACCCTCTAGGACACTCCCATCTTCCTTGTATATAAAAAATATCTCTTATTTTAAATTCCTAAATGTACCCCCAAGGACCCCCAGGTTTACACTTAAAATTGAAAAGACACCATATTTAAGACTTCAATATGATTTTTGTCCCACCTATAGAAGTGATTCAATTACTTAAATACCACCAAGTAATTGAACCTAATTGAATTTTCTATGCTCAATGGCAAAACCTCACCAAAGAATTTTAAATACCGAATTCAATTGTTGTACTTTATAGATGGAACAACGATCAAAACAAATGTGTTGAAAATATATTTAAGAAAGAAAACAACCATATTCATTCAAAAATATAGGTTCAATAGAAATTCAAAAAGATATTACACATTAAAATCCAAACTCGGAAGAGAGTGTCCATCGAGTGTCGTCGTCCGCAACCACTTGCCGCTTAGCCTTCCATCACATGAGAAGCCTTCATCCTTTCTATTGAATATTCAAAGTATTTCATCTTCTTAAGGATAATAATATCTACCTTCCCATTTTCTCTCTCAAGAAAACTCCCTTTGTGACGGATGGTGTGGTGAAGAATGGAATATGTCTTGAGAGGTAGGAGCTCCCCTCCTTTTATAGGCAGATTTTATCTTCAACATGTTGTCGCGTTTTCGACCTCTTACATGGAAAATTCACGCATAGACCTCTTCATAAATATTGTTTATAAATGTCTTGTACGTCCACCCTAAAACGTTCAGATTAATTAGACGCGTATTAAAGGAGTTATGGTTTTTCTATTGAAAATTGATTTCTCTGGATGAAGCATCCTGGAAGCTTCCTTCAACAATATATCACTCAACGGCCATAATACAGGATTCCAAACGGCATGAAATTTATTTTGGAGATGCGTTTGGGAGTCCTCTTTCATATCCAGGTGTAATCGCATCATTTGGAGTAGTGTAGCCCGAAATTTGTTTCCATTACCAATGTAAGGACAACGCAGTTCGCCCGGAAATATTGTCAAATTCATTGATTTTTTTGGGCATCTAGAATATCGATTCAGCCCCTCGTCCTGAAGACAAAGTTGAAAGATATAAAATAAGGGTCAAAAAAATTAGAATCACAAAATTTGAAAATATATTTTATAATAAATGACCAAAATACACCTGTGATAAAAATCTGTTAAAAATCCAGAATTATGCAATTTAAACTTTTTATCCCAAAACACACTCTAAATCCAAATTTGTTACAAATAAGATCAAATTGTTAAATTTTTTAGGATTAAATCATTTAAATACACATTAAAAATATTGGAAATATTAGCTCTATCAATTCCCCCACACTTGGCTCTTGGACTCCTGGACAAGTGAGCACGGTATCAAGAAAAATAAAACACATACCAATGGAGTTTACCAATTTACCACAATGAATTAAAAAGATTTCATGCCTCATTAAAAAAAATATTTAAAATTCTAAATTCAAATCATTCAATCCATTTCCACTTATTTTTTCTTCTCATGGACACAACACACTTACCTCACATTCATTTTCTCTCAGCACACAATATAGATTTGCAATAAGGCTTTTCTCATCCAACTCATGAAAAAATTACCATAGGCTTGATAAATTTCTACATCTCCACCCGATGTGAACCAAGAAAATGTGATTATCATGAGGACTTTACAGGGTTTTTCTATGGCTTGGGGTTGGTAGGTTTGAAATGTGAAAAATTATGTGGCTGAATAAGGAAGGTTTGGCTCTTTTTGAAGCAGAAATGCATGATTCTAATTTTTACTCAAGTATGGTCTCCTCCATATTATCCTAAAATAATCAGCTCTGATCTTCTATTTTCCACCCTATTCCATCAATATTTCAGTAATAAATATGACTTTTTTTGAAAGATCTAGATTTGGAACAGCTTATTTCCATTGCGAGCTCTAGATAGGTACAGCTCCATTTCATTTGAGTGGTCCAGATAGGCACAGATCTCAGAAAAATATATTCCAGCATCACAAATACGCCTTCAATGTTTAAATGTTCTCCCAAATCAATACCAAATGAGGTAGCACATCATGAGTCATCTTCCCCCCCCCCCCACACACTTAAGTTCAACTAGATCATGCGTTTATACTTCCAGAGAAGGTTGAAAAGGGAAATTTGGCCTGTAATGTGGCTAAACTAACATGCTATACATGGCTACTAAAGGATCAAGAAGGATAGAATGTTCAAGGAAGGCCGAAATAAAAAGGATAATCATGAAAAGGAGGATCCAATATTCAAACAAATTCCTCAATCATTTTAATCACATGTATCTCAGCCCTCATGTTTTGATATAAATAAATCAAGTTCTAGTTTAAACAAACACGAATTGGTTGTCTCAAGAAAGAGGTAAATGTGAAGAATATATAAAAATGGGTACAGAGGCCTCACAGGAATGAGAATTTCAATCACAATGCCAGTGATATGTGCCATGAGATTTAAAAATTAGTGTTCATTTCATGAATTTTCCAAATTTTTGAACTTGAAACAAAGTCATTTTCAACATTCATTTATGTTTAGTTTCAAAGGATCAGTTGGTTCACTCCATGGCATGAGTTTCAAATGAAATTTAATAAATTCCATAACAATTTTTTTTAAAAGGAAACATGAAGAAAGAAAAAAATGGAAAGAAATTTTGACAACAAAAAATTTCAAAAAAAAAGTTCGTAAAAAATCTACTCTACCCATCATTGTGTCCCCCCACACTTATTCTATGCAATGTCCTCATTGTGTAGTTTCTTAGCATGAAATTGAGGAAATTAAATACAAATCAAAAATAAATGATAAGGAAAGACACAACCTAGCATCAATTATATTCTGCATCATGAAGTTGAATCTCCTCCCCTGGAGGATCTTGAAAATTTTCTCGAAATAGCGTCAACTGATGCCCATTGGCAGTGAATGATGTCTCTTTGTCTGGATCTTTAATCTGTATTAAACCAAAAGAAAAAACATGGGTAACAATGAATGGGCAAAACCATTTGGAACGAAATTTACCTGGGAAGAGTTTCAATCTAACATCCAACAGCAAAACATTGTCTCCCTCTTTGAATTTTTTGTTGAGAATCCTCCCATCATGAAAGGATTTGCTTCTCTCTTTATATAACCTGGAGCTTTCATATGCATTATTTATGATCTCCTCCAACTCCTGTAAACAATATTTTCTTTCTTTCCCAGCTGAATATAGGTTCATGTTACATTTTTTTACAGCACAAAAGGATTTGTGTTCTAACTCAACTGGTAGATGACATGCTTTTTCATAGACGAATCTAAATGGTGACATTCCAATGGGGGTTTTAAAAGCAATTATATGGGCCCAAAGAGCATCATCAAGTCTCAAACTCCAATCCTTTCTATTTGGGTTCACTGTTTTTTCTAGGATTTGTTTGATCTCCCTATTAGACAACTCATCCATTCCATTTGTTTGAGCATGATAGGGCGTAGAGACCCTATGATTAACACCGTATTTCTTCAAAAGTGATTCCAAAGTCCTATTACAAAAATGGGTACCTTGATCTGTAATTAGAAATTTTGGAAATCCAAACCTTGAAAACAAATTTCCTTTCAAAAATTTAGACACAATCTTTACATCATCAGTTCTAGTGGGGATAGCCTCTACCCACTTGGACACATAATCAACAGCCAACAAGATGTAGAGATATCGAAATGAATTAGGAAAAGGACCCATGAAATCCATTCCCCATACATCAAAAACATCACAAAACAAAAGTGGGTTTTGTGGAATCTCATTCCGCTTGGAAATGTTTCCTTGGAATTGAAAATTTTTACAGGTTTTGTATAATTTGAAAGCATCTCTAAAAATAGTGGGCCAATACAATCCAGAATCAAGAACTTTTCTTACTATTCTCTGTGGTCCAAAGTTTCCTCCACTGTTTAATGTGTGGCAGAAATGTAGGATGGATTGAAATTCAGAGTTCGGAATGCATCTTCGTATCATTTGAGCACTACCAATGTGCCATAAATAAGGATCATCCCAAATGTATTTCTTTGAATCACTCACAAGTTTATCAATTTGATTTTTGGAAAACCAGTGGGGGTGTTCATCAGAAGCCAAATAGTTTACAAGATTAGCGAACCATGTTATTTCACTTTGAGTAGAAAATAAATCCTCATCTGGAAAGGTTTCTTTAATTGGGGAACATAACTGAAATTTTCTATTCCCAATAGATGGTATCCTACTCAAATGATCAGCAATAAGGATCTCACCTCTTTTCTTATCTTTTATTTCAACATCAAACTCCTGTAAAAGAAGAATCCATCTGAGAAGTCTTGGTTTTGCATCATGTTTCTTTATAAAGAATCTGATTGCATAATGATCAGTAAAAATAATCACCTTGGAGCCCAGAAGATAACTTCTAAATTTGTCTAGAGAAAAGACAACAGCCAGCAGTTCTTTCTCAGTTGTTTTGTAGTTTGATTGGGCTTGACCAAGAGTTCGGGAGGCATAGGTAATCACATGAGATTTTTTTTTCCTTTTACCCAATACTTCCCCAAGAGAAAAGTCAGATGCATCGGTCATTATTTCAAACGGAATGTCCCATTTATGAGGATGAACAATGGGAGGGGTTATCAATCTTTTTTCTAGCTCATGAAATGACTTTATACAATTCTCATCAATGAAAAATGGAACATCATTTTTGAGTAATCTGGACAATGGAAGACCAATCGAACTGAAATCTTTAATGAATCTCCTATAAAATCCATCATGCCCAAGGAAGTATCTCACATCTCTCATCGTTTTTGGGTATTGTAATGAAGAAATGACCTCAACTTTGGATTGATCAACTTGAATTCCATCACGGGACACAACATGTCCAAGAACGATCCCTTTAGCAACCATAAAATGGCGTTTTTCATAATTTAGAACATGGTTCTTTTCAATGCATGTTTTCAGGACATGTTCCAAGCTTTTCAAACAACATTCAAAAGATGATCCATAAACAGTGAAGTCATCCATAAAAACATCCATACAAGTTTCCAAAAATTTAGAGAAGATGCTTATCATACACCATTGAAAAGTTCCTGGGGCATTACATAAACCGAAGGGCATCCTTCTGTAAGAAAAAGTTCCAAATGGGCATGTGAAAGTGGTTTTATCTTGATCCTCAGGTAAAATGTGAATCTGAAAATATCCATAAAATCCATCCAAGAAATAGTAGTGGGTTTTTCCAGCTAGTCTTTTAAGGAATTGATCAAGGAATAGTAACGGGAAGTGTTCATTCCTTGTAACCAAATTGAGTTTCCTGTAACCAATGCACATTCTACATTTATTTGGAAGCCTTATGTGGACAAGATCGCCAAATTCATTCCTTGAGATTGTAAATCCACTTTTTTTAGGAACAACATGGACAGGACTTACCCATTGACTATCAGATATGGGAAAAATAATTCCAGCAGCCAACAAGGTGGTGACTTCTTTCTTCACAACCTCCAGAAGTGTTGTGTTTAGTCTTCTTTGAAATTGTCTTACCGGTCTAGTGTTCTCCTCAAGTAAAATTCTATGCATGCAAACCGAGGGGCTGATTCCCGTTAGATCAGAGAGAGTCCATCCTATGGCTTCCTTGTGGTACTTCAGAACTTCCAACAATTGGTTTTCCTGGGTTTCTAACAAATCTTTTGATATTATTTCAAGGAATTGTTCATTATGACCTAAGAATTCATACTTTAGGTTATCCGGAAGGGGTTTCAATTCTACCACATGTGGGTTAGTTTCACTGATAACTAGGAACTCTTCAGAAGTTAGATTGTTTAGTGAAGCTCCATTTTAATCTTGGTGATCTCTTTCTATGATCTCAAGACTGGTTTCATGTGAAAAATTGGAAACCTCTATTGGAATACCACTAACATATTCAGTGGTTTCTAGAAATTCATTTTCATCATTTCTCAGATATCTAGTCTCAACATCCAAAGACTCTTCATAATCTCCAATTTCATCCTCATTTTTATCTGATTCGGTATCATACAAATATCCCTCTTTTTCCACATCAGTTGGTATTTCATCACAAAAAAAAATCAGGTAACATCCCAGAGGAAAACCAATCAATCATTTTAACATGGGGAGTTGAATTATCCTCAACTGGGTGTTTCATTGAATGAAAAATGTTGAAATGAACAACATCTCGTCAAAATTCTAGTGAAAGTGTTCCCTTGTGAACATTGATGATCGCTTTTTCCATTTTTAGAAATGGCCTCCCTAGGATGAGGGGAGAATGTGTGCTGAACTGATCATCTTCAATATCAAAAACATAAAAATCAATAGGAAAAATCATGTCTCTCACTTGAATGAGAACATCCTCTATAACTCCAGCAGGTTTGGTGGTACTTCGGTTTGCAAGTTGAATGATAATTCTAGAGGGTTTCAAGTCTCCAACTTGAAGAGATGAGTAGACAGAATGTGTCATGACATTGATGGAGGCCCCTAGATCAAGAATCACATCTTTGAATTCACATTTCCCAATGGTACAGGGAATGGTAAATGTCCTAGGGTCTTTACACTTGACAGGAAGGGCATGTTGAATCATCGATGAGACATTCCTTCCTAAGTTTACATTTTCACCTCCTTTTAACTTTCTCTTGTTGGTACACATGTCTTTTAGAAACTTAGTATACCTCGGAATTTTTTTCACAGCATCGAGTAATGGAATATTGACTTGGACTTTCTTGAATGTTTCCAAAACCTCCTTATCCAATTCTTTTTCAGCACTTGACATTGGTGGTGGTTCACACCTTGGATAAGGAAGTGGAGGTTTGAATTTTTCTAGGGTATTCTGAGTATGTTTTGGAGGAACATAAGGACCAGACATCTTCTTCCAATCATTCTTTGTTCTTTCAAACAAGATCTCTTCTCTTGACTTTGATTTTCTGTCAACTTCATATTTTTCATCATTTTTATCTAGGGTAGTATTTTCATCAATAGTATCAGAAGAAGGCTTGATGTTATCAATATGAGGATTTTTCAATTTTGTTCCACTCATAAGTTCAATTTCCCTCAAATTTTTCTTTCCATTATTCCACAGATTTACTTTTGGCTGTGAGGGTAAACCACCACTCATTTGATTTGTTATTCAATTAATACCATAGGAAAGTTAACCCATTTGATTCATCAAGGTATTCATTTTGTTATCTTGTTGTTTTCTGTATTCATTTAGTTCCCTCATTTCCTCTTGTTGTTTCCTCATTGCTTCTTCAAGGTTCATATCAGAGTTTTTAGTGGGAGGGGTAGGGTGAAAATTGCTTCTAGAATGAGCATTGGCTTGCTCATTGAAATATCTTGGTTGATAATTACTTGATTGTCCTTGGAAGAATCCTCTTGGTCGTTCAAGATGATGAAATCTTTCATTTGAGTTGTTGTTCCATCCTTGATTAAAATTTTAGTTGTTTTGAAATGGTCTTTGCTGGTTTTGTTGAAATGGTCTTCTAGGAAAAACTGCATTAAAGTTCTCAAAAAGCTCTTTCATTTGCGGGTATTGGTCACTAAAATGTTAATTCAAAGAACAAATCCCACAGTAAACATGTATTTGGAAAGCCGCTTTAGGTTTGGGTTGGGTTGGTGGGGTGTTAGACAACATTATTGACCTTACCATGGTTGTAAGATCAGACAGTTGACTTGTAATTGTGTTGTTTTCAAGAATAGTAGTAGGGAATTCTTGTGCAGATTTGACATGAAGAAGGCCTCTGGTCCCAAATTGTTGCGCATTCTGGGCCATGTTTGCAATTAAAATCCTAGCAGCAGCTGGTGTCTTATCAACTAAATCTCCTCCTGTAGTAGAATCGATCATACTTCTATCAGTGAGACACAATCCTTCATAAAAGTATTGAATGAGAAGCTGGTCACTGATTTCATGATGGGGGTAACTAAAACAAAGACGTTTGAACCTTTCCCAGTATTCGTGAAGCGTTTCTCTTTGTGTCTGCCTAATTCCACAAATCTCCTTTCGAATGGAGGCAGTTCTAGACGCAGGGAAAAAAATTTCAAGGAAAATCTTTCATAATTCATTCCAATTTCTAATCTAGGTTGAGTGAGAATAGAAAAACCATTCCTTATCAACTCCATCTAGAGAAAAAGGTATCAACCTAAGCTTCATTTGATCTGAATCAACTACATGAGGTTTCATGTTGACACACAGGTAACTAAATTCTTGGAGGTGTTTGTGTGGGTCTCCACCAGGAAACCCATTGAATTTGGGAAGCCGGTGGATGAAACCGGACTTGATTTCAAATCCAACAGGGGCATCAGGGTACTCAACATGATTCTCATGATTTTCGTCATAGGACGAAGCCAGTTCTTTCAAAGTTCTATTTTCAGCCATTTAGATTTTAGTTTCAAATAAGTCCCTTCTAAATGTATTGCTGGAAGATTCACAACTTGAAACTTGTGGATTATTACCTCTAACCCTAGTGTGAAAAGTTCGATCAATTTATGAATCTAAAGTTAACATGTTCGGTTCAGAAGTTTGGGTCATGCAGAGAAAAAAAATATAGCTAAAATAAAATCAACTCTAGCAACCTCCCCAACAACGGAGCCAATTGATGTGAGAATTTTTTGTCGTAAAACTCTCAATAAATATTCTCCCTTTTAATGTAGCACAGTGGTGACCACGTGGTTGTCTATCGAGGAGGTTGCAGTTCAAGTTATAAAATTGTCACTTTTGTTATTTTATTTGTTTTTAATGAAATGAAAATCGGGGTTTGATTAACAATTTGAAAAAAAAATTCTAATTAAATACTAAACTAAAATATTTTTAAAGGAAAGATAAAGTGGGTTTGAAATCAAGAATAAAAATAGCATTCGTAGACAAGCTTCACCCTCTCGGACACTCCCCTCTTCCTTGTATATAAAAAATATCTCTTATTTTAAATTCTTAAATGTACCCCCAAGGACCCCCAGGTTTACACTCAAATTTGAAAATACACCATATTTATGACTTCAATATGATTTTTTTCCCTCCTATAGAAGTGATTCAATTACTTAAATACCTCCATGTAATTGAACCTAATTGAATTCGCTATGCTCAATGGAAAAACCTCACCAAAGAATTTTAAATAGCGAAGTCAATTGTTATAATTTATAGATGGAACAAAGATTAAAAAAAATGTGTTGAAAATATATTTAAGAAATAAAACAACCATATTTATTCAAAAATATAGGTTCAAGAGAAATTAAAAAAGTTATTACACATTAAAATCCAAACTTGGAAGAGAGTGTCTGTCGAGTGTCGACGTCCGCAACCACTTACCTCTCATCCTTCCATCACTTGAGAAGACTTAACATTTTCTATTGAATATTAAAAGTATTTCATCTTCATATGGATAAAAATATCCACCTTCCCCTTTTCTCTCTCGAGCAACCTCCCTTTGTGATGGATGGTGTGGTGAAGAATGGAATATGTCTTGAGAGGTAGGAGCTCCCCTCCTTTTATAGGCAGATTTTATCTTCAACAAGTTGTCGCATCTACGACCTATTAAATGGATGCTAATGCATGGACCTCTTCATAAATATTGTTAATAAATGTCTTTTCAGTACACCCTAAACATTTTAGATTAATTGGACACGTATTTAAGGAGTTATGGTTTTTCTATTGAAAATCAATTTCTCTGGATGAAGCTTCATGGAAGCTTCCTTCACAACTCTATCACTCAACGACCATCATAAAAGATTCCAAACGGCTTGAAATTTATTGTGGAGACTCTTCTAGGAGTCCTCTTTCATATTCAAGTAGAAGAGCATCATCTGGAGTAGTTTAGGCCGAAATTTGTTTCCATTACCAATGTAGGGTCAACACAGTCCTCCCGGAAAATTTGTCAAATTCATTGATTTTTTGGGAATATAGAATATCAATTCATCCCCTAGTCCTAAAGACAAAGTTGTAGGATATAAAATAAGGGTTAAAACAAAATTTTAATCATAAAATTTGGAATTATATTTTATAATAAATGACCGAAATACCCCTGTGATAAAAATATGTTAAAAATCCAGAATTATGCAATTTAAACTTTTTATACCAAAACACACTCTAAATACAAAATTGTTAAAAATAAGATCAAATTGTTAACTTTTTGAGGTTTAAATCATTTAAATAGACATTAAAAATATTGGGAATATTAGCTCTATCAACACAATATAATAAAAATCATTGTCAAATATTTCATGGGTTTCAACAATTTACAAAGGTGATATTGAAATCCCATACTCAACCTTGATAATTCTATTACGTCAACACTAGTGGTGCTAACAATGTTTTTAAATTATTAAAATAATAATAATAATATTTAAAATTTTATATGTTGTCATATTATAATATCTTATCATCTATTCATTATTATTTATTTCTTATTTTCCTTGTTCTGTTTGTTAATTTCTTTGTATTCTCATTTGAATTTATTACTAGTGTATTGATTGGTGTTCATACAATATATCTCTATCATCTAAATAATAAAAATTATTATATTCATATCATATTTTTACATCAATTATAACCTTATAATAAATCTTCAAACATGTTTATCAAAATTGAACGTATGTTATGATCATGGAGATGGTAGGCCATAAGTACGAATGATTGTAATTACATTTATTCAATGATCATTATGGAAAAAATTATTATTTCATCTTTCCATTATGGTAACTACATTATAAATACAATTATGATAAATTTTATATAATTATATTTATAATTATTGTGGTGTGGTGATGAAAATTGAGACCCATTTCTTCGTGAAGGTGGTAGTCCACACGTACACAGATGACGTTAATACGTTTTCAATGAGTGAAAAGGTAAGTGATAATTTGATATATTATATTTATATAATGATAAATATTTCATGAATATAATTATTATTTCATATAAATTTCATATAATAATTAACATTACATTTTTATATTTTCCACATAATGTGTTTGTGAAAATAACATCACATCGCATCGCGAGGTGGTACTCTGTCGTACACATGAGTAACATTATCGAATAATCTAAGAAATAAAATGAAAAAAATTATATATGTGATATAATTATTATTATATATAAAATTATTTCTTAAATAACTTATATATTTTTATATATTTTCTATATTCATCATCTTCCCCAATTGTGGGAGCTGGTAATGGAAAATCAATGACTACTATTTGTGAGGTTATAGGCTGTTGTACACATGAAAGGTGATTTTGTAACCAATTTTATGGATGTGTAATATGTCTAAATTTTTTAAATTATTATAATAATATCCCATTATATTTATCATATTGAAGAAATTATATGATCATGTTTTAAGACGAACATAAGGTTGAAGATAATGAAAAAAAATAAGAGCACTCGTTGTATAACATTGCCTTTTATTCAGGTAACATTATAGGTTGTCAATAAATACATCATAATATGGATTTAATACCAAAACAATATTTCAAGAATTATTTTAAGTAATTTTGAATTTTATTTTGGTTGGTAATTTTATATAAAATGGATCGTTATCTGAGAATAAGTCAAGGGAGTTAGTGTCATTTTATTTTTGAGGAGGAGTAGAGTTTTTTAAAATATACATATGTATTCTCTATAAGAAGGTCAATCATAAATATTGGGTCTCGAAATTTTATTATATATGGGGTGGAGGTATCATCTAGTCGATCAACACAACTATATAAAATGCACGTGTTTTCATAATTTTTTACATTAAAATATATGTTTCATTATTATTTTTAACAAAATTTTACCATGGAACTAGTTTTCATACATAGGTAATTTATAATTTAAGGCTAAAATAAAATGATCCATATTATATAATTTAGACCCAATTATATCAAATATTAAATAAATTTTATCAAATAAAAAATCCCATCTGGTATGTAAATTAATTTTAAAACAAGTTTATGTAATGTGCAAAAAGGATTATTTTTACATAACAACCCTAACATAGTTTTTACTGTTTAGAGATAAATATAACAACTAAACAAGAAAAAGTTTTATTCAATGTAATAATATTCAAATAATATTTATGAATATATAATTTTTCATAGTTTTAATTAAATTAATGAATTTTTTACTAATAAATAAACATTTTGACATTTTTTGACATTATTAATTTAATTACATTTTAGAAAATATCATGACAATGATAGAATTCAAATATATATTCTTCATAACTATTGAAAATTATTTATTCATAAAAAAAATTAATGTATCCCAATAATTCATTCAAATTAATTCAATTTTATAATTTTTACAATCATTTATTATATTTTATTATTAAATAATTATTTACTGTGTTGGAATTTCTAAATCACATACTATAATTATATCATCTAAAAAACATGATTTTAAATTTATATGATAAAAAAACCCATTTATATTCCATAATAACATCTATAACCTAGCATATGTATTTTTTTATCCCTAATCATTATAGATATTCACAATAAAGAATAATCCCTTTTTTTATTTTTCTCATTACATAACATATTATATGGTTCATATGTAAATAGAAGTGGTAATAAATTTACATATTTTTGAGTAATTAATTTATAAAGAAAAACTAGACTCATAAAATTAAAATAATATTATATTATATGGAATTTACAATCTTATAATTTTAATTTTACCACTCGTAAATCCAATTTTTACCTTCAAACTGAAAATTAATTTTTTCCTATTTTAGGAATTATTATTTTTTAAATAATTTAAAATTATTTGAAAAATATTTATTCGAATTCCAAATATGGATTACATTTTTACAAATTATATTCACTCTTTTAAAAAAATTAATTTAAAATGAATCTCATTGATGTGATAAGAAAGAGTGTTTTAAAAAAGAGAGTGTTTGATAGTTTATAATGTTTTTTATATCAAAATAAAAAACAAAAATGATTCGAATAAAATAAATTGGAATAATTTTTATAAATTTCATATAGTAATGCATTACATATAATTAAATATTTATCCTAACTAAATAAATTACTTAAACGAACTTGTAGTTTCCAATTAAATTTATGTTTTTTCAACAATTAATTTAAAAAATGAATCTTTTTTAGAAAATACCAAAAATGAATCCTAAAAAACATTTGGTAGTCTGTTTAAAATTTTTATATTTTATCAATTTATTTAATTTTGTAAGGATTAATTTTAAATTATGTATTAGGACCATACCTTGTGAATTACACAATATTTGGTCTTAAGTCACGATTTTAATCTCTTACATTCGATGATCTTTTCTGGTTTATAGTTTTAGTGAATTAATACATAACTTATAGATAAAAAACATGAAATTAAAAATATAAAATTCATATTGGAATTAATTTTTCCATTATATTAATTTTTTTATAATATAATGATTTATTATTATCAAAATTATTCCTCAATTTCAACATGATTTATTTTTTTCTGTTACCCATCTGTAAATCCTATGAAAAATCATTACAAACATGGTAGGAACAAAAAAATTCTCAGTAAGGGATGCTAAAATATTAAAAAACAATTAGTCCTTTGAAATCATGAAAACACATATATTTAGTAGATTTATCATCAATATTCTATAAGAATATGAATTATCATTTTTACAGAAAAACAAACACCTTTTTCACAAATATTATAATTTAAACTCATAGAAAACCATTAAAGACCATTCTTAGTAACTTATATCATAAAATTAATTATATATTTCAATATTGTATATGATATAATTTGAGCACATATAAATCTATAGTAGAAACCTCTGGTAACTCTCCCATTCTATCTTGTTAAGACAATTAATATTAACCAATTAATTGAAGGTCTATTTGGGTGATCCCATATCTTAATATATAATGTTTTCACTAAATAATCGATGCCCCAACATTGTGAGACATTATTTGGGATCACTTATAATGGGCTCACCAGACACTGTTTGGGCAACCACATTATATAAGATATAATTGGCTCACCATGTGCTATCTGGCCCACCCCGTGAAACAATATATAATAGTCTCACCGATTAGTATCTAGGTTATTACATTATATAAATCCTAGGTACATTATATTTAATTAATAATTTTTATGATTTCACTTTTACATCATGAAACATTTTAAAAACTTGTTTAAACTTATAAAGAAAAAACATTCGAATATCAAAATGTCATTTTCATTTAAAATCCCATTTTATATTAAAATTCTTTTTTATTTCTAAAACCAATATTCAATAAAATAATACCTCATAAATCACGTAATGGTCTTGATGATGGAAATATTGTGGTCCCTAATTGCATTAATAATTTATTTTTTAATTTTTCAACAACTTTAATATAAAAAATATTTCCTTCTATAAAATTTTAATGTAATATAAAAAATTTAAATTAAAAATAATTTATTTTTATAATAAAACATTCCTACATTCATAATAAATGAATATGGAATAAAATAGTGAGCTTTATGGGAAAACATTATGATGAATTTTGAAAGTAAAATTCCCTTATCACATTGGAAGAACAAGAATATAAATTTCCATAAAAAAAATATATTTAATAAATCATCCATTATCATGATCATAATTAACTTCATGATATAACATCTTATTGGTTATGTTTATAAACTTATTAGAATAATATTGTCCCATAACATTAAAAATATACTTCAGTGAAAGGAGATTGAGATGACGTCAGCTAACTAGATTGTGACTTTCCACGTTGGTCTTTTTCTTCCATAATAATAAACATATATTAATTATTAAAATTCATGATAATGATATTTCATGATTAAAATTAATTTTCTTTCACTTATTAAAATGTTATATATAATTAAAAAATATATTATTCTTAAGTGGGATATTTCTACAATATTTGAATTCTTGTGCCTCCAATTATATTAGAATGGTGAATTGGAAAAATAAGTCATTATTTATAAAAATTTTGATTAATAATCCTGAAATAATGGTCAAATTTATATATCAATTTTATATCTAAAATTAGTTATCAAATATGTTTATGAATAATAAAATATCTTTTTGATCATTGAGATGCTTCACCATACACACTCGTAATTAACATTTCAATATTTCTAATGATCATTACTGAAATAAGGTAACTGGAATTTATCATTTTATAGTTTTCATTATGTAATAAATAATATAATATTAAATTATATATAAATACACATATCATTATCAATATATGATGATGAAAAAACTGGAATCATGTTGCTTTGGGGAGGTGATAGTCTACATGTTAAAGTTGACATTATGTCATTTTTCAATGAGTAAAATAGTATGAAAGGAAATGATATATCTCAATTAAAGGAAGAAAATTATTTCTCAATTATCATACTAAATAAATCTATTTCACATATATTTATTATCATCTCCACTATTACCTTCGATGTAATGAGTTATATAAAATGAATTGCATCTGTCACGACCTGCCTTCACCAATATGAGGGAAGGGATAGCAGATTGCTAGACCCTTACTTCATTAAGTTAAATTAGTGATAATGACCCCCGAGACCCTCCTTCAATAGGTCCTAGAGTGGAAAATAGCACCAAGGGTATAGAATCACATGAAAAATTGAAGGCATTAACCATTTCATTAAGTAGGATCGGGAGATAAAATAGAACGTCCCAAAAAAACACCAAAACTGGAAATAAAAGTAATGTTCAACCAATCCATTCCCATATACATGTTCAATAATAAGTGATATAATACAAGAAAACAGCAAAGGTAAATACCAAAGATAAGAAGAACAGCAACAACAACTTTCCCAATGCCTGAAATAGTATTGTCTAGAACTATCCACAATGTCCCCCTGGAAACTTAAAAGTGGTTTTATATATGTAAGGTGAGTATATAGGTATACTCAGTAAGGAAAACCAAAAGATCTCATGCACATGTGGGGAGTAAATCTAATGCCTCATGAGAAAAAGAGATAAATAAGCACATAATAAAGAAACAATCCCCCCAAACCTCACTATGTAACACTCCCCAAATAACTCAATTCAAGTAATGTAATAGTAATAACACATAGATATTTGGGTACCCTGCACTTCATTACCACTGGTTATTGAATACATCATATGCATCAAACCACTCATGCTATTCTCACTATAGTCCAATGGTCGTACCCCACCCGCACACCCCTAGGCTACCATGATCACACATCCCACCCGCAAACACCTGGGCAACAACATTCACATGTAACCACGCCCGTAGACACCTAGTCCAGAAGAAGCTACTAGCATGCTTTAAGACACCTAGGGAAGAACAACTACTACCAATCCTGAAGACACATGGGCGTCATCCCGAAGACACTAGGGAAACCACCTTCCTGCACAGACATAGTCCAACCACCACAGCATACCCTACCATAATAATCATGAGCTATAATGGACCTTAGGCCATCACAACCTGCCCATTGAATCTTAGCCTCCTCTACAAAGTGAACAAAAAATAAGCTAATAACCATCCACTCGTAGAAGTTTTGGGAAAATCCCCTTCCCCATGAAATATGGGTGTTCAGTATGATTTTCTCAACATGGGTGGGGCACGAATAAGAAACATAAGAACTAAATTATACATTTGGGTAAAAAGCACTCTTCCCTACCTTGGGGTTCCAAAACCATCCTATGCACAAACAACCTCATTAAAATTCATTCATCAAAAAGAACGACACCTATAGCCAAGTCAAAACACATTCTTAGAAAAATTATTCCCCATTGATCATGTTCTCATTTTCATTTTCAATTGATTCCATTTATGTAACTCTTCACTAATGGGAAACTAACTGTCGTAGCCAAAAGCCAAGGAAAAACAACCCAGAAGAAATTTAGGCTTTCACACCTAGTTCTCTTGTAATTTAACAACCACAAAAGGGGTCTATGAGATCCCTTAAGGTTTTGGAACCAAACCAAGCCTCGCCATACAACCCCACACGGCCTTAGATCAAAAAATCAACAACTACACCACAACAAGGGGACCCATACGCATCCATGTCACCCAATAACAAGAAATTAGAAAAAACATTCATATTTCCAAGACAGAGAAAAATAGTTTCTAGTTTGTATCACACCATTCATTTACTTTATTAATTTCGTTTGGATAACTGTGGTGATCATACAAGGATTCATGGTCACTGGACATTCATTTAATTAACCAAGATTATGTGATTAAATAATTTCCACACCACAGCCACTCAATCATATAATTAACCCAAAAAAAGAGGATCATTAATACACAAGGATAGATCACCAATATCCAGGATTTTTAGTGGACATATTACCATAAAATCCACAACATATAATCAATGATAAAAGAGTACATTCATTATCATCAACATACCACTTCATTCATTAAATGTATGTTTATTATCTGCATTACAGTTTTGATTTATCCACTCATTAAGGAACCATTATCATACCCACCCCGCATGATACACAATAAAGAGAGATGAATGAAGAACCCTTCCTGGATGATAAACAGTTAAAGTTTCTCTCCACATGCCACGAACTGGGGATGCACGATTTGTAAAGGATAAACTCTGGGGGCTCCAAGAGTGGTCATGTAGGATCCAGCATAGGTGCGCAACATACCTTGGAAAGGGGGAACTCCAAACACACCATGGAAGGAAAAAGAGACCAACCAATAAGAAGAAAAAAATTAGGTTTGATAAAAAAGGTGAGATCCTGTAGTTACAGGATATCAAAATCTTGAATGGCTTTAATGAAGGATTGTGGTTTCACCATGTGGTTGGGCAGTTACACATGATGGAATTAATTGACATTTAATAATTCTCCTTAGATAGGTGGATATAACAGTAGTGCTTGAAAAAATTTCATTTAATCGAAGGAAAAGCATGCAATAGGGGCGGAACTGGAAAGTATGGGAAAAAGGTGTGATATTAAGGAAAAGCCACACATTTTGTTAAGTTAAGGGTGACCTAGATCTTCAGGGATTTTAGATATCATTTATGGGATTTAAATGTCTTTTAAATGGGTATTAAAACACTTTAATGTCAAATGATTTATTGTTGGAGTGGAACTGGAAAAAGAGACAAGGACGGGACATTGTTTGGTGAGACATGGTAAGCAGAGGCAATGACACGGTGCCACTGTTTCAGTGTGCGATCATGACGGTGCGATAGGTACGGTGCCCCCATCACGGTGCGACTATCATGGTGCCACCATTTCGGTGTACATCCGTGGTGGTTTGACCATTAGGGTGACACCGTTACAGTGCCACCCACACAATTCCACCGTCACATTACCACCGTCAGGGTGCCACCATCATCAGTGCCACCATTTCTGTGTAAGACTAGGATCAGTGCCACTATTTCAGTGGAACCATTTGATGGAACTATGTTTTTATAAAGGTAATGGACCAGGAGGGTCTAGGCCATTAGATCAGATACCTCTCAGACTATTCTCTCCCTTGAGAATTAAAACTAGACCAAAGAAAAAAGAGGGGTCCGAACAACCACCTTGGAAGATACCTCTCAGGAGAAAACCTCCTCGACATCTAGGAACACCTATCCCTCAAGTTACCACCCCACATATAAAGGTTCCATTGTCCATAAATATGGATTATGTAGTCCTTTCACCCATTTCAAGATACTATTCACTTTGGGTGGCACTGCATCACCTACATGGGTTAAATCGAATCCATTCTAATGCATCTTGATTAGGGATCGTGTCCTCCCTCCCCCACAGTCAGGACCCTTTACACACATTCAGAGAATAAGTAATGTGACACATTTAATAGTTAACAAGGATAGGAAATACATCACAAAAATATGAAACAAAAAAACTGAAAATAGTTCTGGGTACTAGGCGCGCATTTGTGCCTCCCATTCCCAGGTACTCTCCTCGAGTACACCATGCCTCCATAACAAATGAACCTAGGGAATGGTTTTTCTAAAAATCTCTTTCTTCTCATGGACTTCGATCATCAATGGTTTCTCTACGAACAATACATCATCCATGATATCTAGGTTTCCCTAGTCGAGGACATTTGAATCATCATTTAGATACTGACAGAGTTGAGACACATGGAAGATGTCATGCACTCTCAGTAGTTGTGGTGGTAGCATTAGCTGAAAAGCCACTTTGTCGACCCTCCAAAACACATCAATGGGTCCGACAAACATGGGGAAAATATTGCTTCCCTTTTCAAACCTATGTTGTCCACGTTGATGGGAGACCTTCATGAACATGTGGTCCTCAAACTTGAAATCCAAGGGTCTTCTCCTATTATCAGTATATGACTTCTACCGGTCCTGATCCACCTTCATCCTTTCTTGTATAATTTGGACCTTCTTCCTCTTATTCTGCACCACATCTAGGCCTAGAACACCTACTTTCCTAACCTCTATCAAGCACAATGGTGAGTGACACATCCTAACATACAAAACTTTAATGGAGCCATGCTAATGGTAGCATGGGAGATATTTTTTGTAGGAAAACTCCACCAGAGGAAAGTGTCACACCCATGATCCACCAAAGTCCAAAACACATTCCTGTAGCATATCCTCCAACATAAATATGGTGAAATCTATCAGATTATCTGTCTGGGTGTGGAATGCAGTGTTGAGACATAAATGGGTACCAAGAGAATGATTCAATAACCTCCAGACCCGTGAGGTAATCTATGCATCCCTATCCAAGACTATGGACCTCGGAACTCCGTGCAACAGCACCACCTCGTTAACATATCATTGTGTTAATTCATCCACTACACTCGACTCCTTGATCATGAAAAAGTGAGTTGATTTCATCAGTCGGTCTACTACTACCCATATATCGTCACAGCTTCCTTGAACCCTAGGTAGTCATATGACAAAATCCATAAATATGTTCTCCCACTTCTACTCGAGGATATCTAATGGATAGAACATACATCCTAGGATGGGGTGTTCTTCCTTCACCTACTGACACACCATGAACATTTCAAAATAATCTTCCACTGCCCATTTCACCCTGGGCCACGAAAACTATTCCCTAAGGCCCAACACTTCTTGGAAAATCCTTGGTGTAATGACCTGGGTGTGTTGTGGAACTCACCAAGAACTATCTTGCACATTTCCACTAGGAAAAACAACTTTCTGTAAAACAACATCTGATTCTACCAATTTTCTAAACATCCTTCTGGAAAATTTACTTGGTTATCCCGGTCGTGCAACACTTTACTCTCTGAGTCTCCCCATTGAGACTTCTCTACCTACTAAAATGGAGATAAATAGACTATCATCTAAAATAGATAACCTCTACCACCATCCACTATTGCATCCAGGTGTAGGGAAGAAAACTCCACCATCGCCTTCCAAGCATCTTCTGACTCTTGAACCGCATCCTTCTAGGACTTCTTGATCAAGGAATCAGCCACCATGTTTACCTTACTGTTAGTGTAAGAGATTTCAATGTCGTAGTCCTTAAGAAACACCATCCGTCTCAGCTTCCCCGTGTTAAGGTACCATTGGGAGAAGATATTCCTCATGTTATTATGATATGTGTTCCATGAAGGTCTCCCTGATGTGGTAGTGCCACAACAACATCAGTGCGAACAACACCACTATAAGTTCCATGTTGTGGGTGGTATTGTTACACTCATGGGGACTTAACTTCCAAGACCCATAAGAGATCACCCCTACTGCTACATCAACACACACCCCAAGACATGGCCTGAATAATTACAGAACTCCTAAAATGTCACCCCATCCTATAGAAACCTCAATACTGGGGTACTAACCAGCATTCCCTTTAGAAAACTTAAGGCTTCCTGGCACTGCTCACTCTATATAAATGCACTATCTTTCTTGGTCAAGCCTGTCAAAGGTATGACATATCAGGAGAAGTAGGGTATGAACCTCCAATAGTAATATACTATACCTTGTAAAATAAGAAATTCGTCCACGTTCTTGGGTTATTCCCAAGAAACAACCTCTTTGACCTTCAATTTTTCCATAGTTATCCCCCTTCTCAGACACCAAGTGTCCATGGAAGTGCACTTCTCATATCCAAAACTTGTACTTGGAAAATTTCTCATAGAGCTGGTGCTATCGGAGGACCTCTAAAACCATTCTAAAATGCTCGGTGTGATCCTCATATGTTCTTTAGTAGATTAGGATGTCATCAATAAACATGACTATGAATTGGTGCAGATATTCCTCAACGACAGAGTTCACGAGCCCCATGAACATGGCTGGCATGTTCGTAAAGTTGAACGACATGACTACGAACTAAAGGGTCCCATATCTGCACAAGAAGGTAGTCTTAGATATTTCTCCCTTCTTCAATCTCAACTAGTAAAATACTAGCCTTAGGTAAATCTTGTAGAACCATCATGCTCCCTTCAACTGGTCAAAAAATTTTCCTATCCTTAGGAGAGGGTAACCATTATTGACTATTACCTGATTCAATCTCTAGTAGTCTACGCACAGCCTGGGGCCACCATATTCCTTATTCGCGACCAAGACTGGGGCACCCCATGGTGACATGCTTGGTTGAATAAAACCATTCATAATCACATCATCGATCTAAATTTGTAACTCCCGTATCTCAGAAGGCGTCATCTGATTGGGTGTCATTGAACTCAAAAAGGGACCATGATGCAAGTCTATACCGAACTCAACATCATGTTGAGGGGGTAGAGTCACCACCTGCTCAGGGAAGACGTACATGAAATCACTGAAAATTCCTGATACATCCACCATATTTGTATCTATCAACTCTACTTACAGCTCAGCTAACAAGGAAAGAATGGGCTCCACTCACCGGCTGCCTCCCTGGCAACCCCACTCGCTGACGAAAGTCACACGTTGGCATCTCATATCATAAAAGATGTTCATTCTTCAGATGTTGACAATAATGACACATATAAGTAAAATCCATTTAATGCCTATAATGACATAATATTGAATCATCTAAAGAAAAATATGTTCCCCACTAGACTGATATAGTCCCAACACCATCCTACAACATCAAAAAACACGAGACAAGCTGGTCTGACCTCGGACTGGTGTACTCAAAACTAGGGGTACAATGAGTCTCTCTACATCTAGACCCAAATCATGGGCTAGACTGGGTGCAAAAGAGGAGTGATAATCTTTTGAATCAAACAAGGAATATGCATGAGTACTAAAAAAGTTGATTGTACCTTGAATGAGTTCCCGCCTTGGGGGAAATGTTACATCTACAGCGTGTAATTGTCCACGCCCAACTCCTCTTCCCCTCAGGTGACAATCGTCTCCCCTACAACGCAATGGTTGAGGTCCCAGAGGAGCATCCTGAGGTCGGCCTCCCCAGCAACGTCTGCCCTCAGAGGGGCAGGAGCTCATTGTCTCTACTACTTCTGCTGAAAGGGCCTGGCTTGAAACAGCTACTGTTGAGGTGGGCGCTGAACTGGCCCCACACCACAATTCTATATTCGGTCCAGGCACTGATTCTGATGGTTCCCATGGCAACCATAGATTAATAATCTCAGTCTTGGTCCCGAAAGGAAAGGGTGAGGACTGGGAGATCCAAAATGGAATTGTTGGGGCCTAATCCCCATTGGTTGAAACCTAGAAGACACTGATGGTGGAGGCATGCTGCTGACAGCCTTCCCCTTTAATGAGCCTAACCGGATCCCCTCTCAGGTCCCACCACCCCGCGTGTGCCTCCTCTCCACCACTTCATCCTTCTTCTTGACATCCAAGGACATTGGTAGAGTGAAGGGAGTAACAGTAAACTGAAGACAAGGTCGGAGTGCCTCTTTTAAACATCTCACTTGATACTCCTCATCCAGAAAGAGGTCCAAAGAAAATCGAAGGAGATCCTTGAACTAGATCCCCACCTCTCTTACTGACTTACTCTCCTACTGAAGGAAGTGTAGCTCATGCCTCTTCTCAGCCTTCATTGTGGAAGAGATGAATTCTATATGGAACTCTCTCTAGATGTTAGTCCACGTAACCTCAGCGTCCCTCTTCTCCCCAAGGCAGTGCATCCACCACTGACGCACTACTCCTCGCATCTTTCATACAGATAGAAGAACCCAATAATCAATTGGATCCTGAATCAAGCTAAAATCTATCACCAGCTCCTCGAGCCATCTCTCTATCTCCATCTCTGAGACGCTGTCCTCGTACATCCTAAGGGTCTGTCGCTGAATTTCATGATGCATCCTTTTCTACTAATCATCCTCCTCCTCCCGGTCAGCCCTATGTTGATCATCCAAGTCATCCTCATAGGCCTCGATCGCCCTCACTACTCATGGTTGTCACTCGGGTGTTATAGCTGCATGGTAAACAAGGAATGCCTAAGACTGAGTAGTGTATAAGATTGCGTTCAGATATTCATAGACTTCCCATTCAATTTAAATACCCAAAATACCTATTACACAGAAGAACACAAGTGATTATGATGCATGTACCATTCCTAGTGTCTCTACCCTACAATCAATGTAGCCTCACTTTTTTGTTTGGTAGTTTTAGAGTCCTTACATCAGATCACGCTTGCCCTAATGTCTCATATCCTAGCTGGCCTTCCCTGTACTATTTCACGCACCATGATTTCCTAACAATGTTTCCCTAACATCCCATGTAATCCTCACTATGCCTAACCCCAAGCTTCATCTTATCACTCAACCACTCCCTTTGATACCATTCTCTCCAGGCCAGCCTTCACCAAGATGATGGAAGGGAGAGCAAATTTCCATACACATCCTTCTTCATGTTGAAGAAGATATAATGACCCCTGAGATCCACCTTCAATAGGTCCCGAAGTGGATACTAGCACCATAGGTATAAAATCACACAAAAATAGAAGCCATTATCAATTTTATTTAGTAGGATTAGTAGATAAAATACGAAGTCCCAAACAACACCAAAACTAGATGTTAAAGTAATTTCTAAACAAACCATTCCCATATGCATGTTCAATAATATGTGATACAATAAAAGAAAACTCCTAACGTAAATACCAAATAAAATAAAAACAGTAGTAAATAAAGTCCCAACGCCCAAACTACTACGGTCTTACACAGTACACGAAGCACTCCTAGAACCCTGAAATTAATTTTATATACATAGGGTGAGTATATAGGTATACTCAGTAGGGAAAACCAAAATCTCTCATGCACAAGTGGGGAGGCAGTATAATGCCCCATGAGAAAAGGAGATATCCATGCACCTAATAAGGAAACTATCCACCCAAACCTCATCAAGGTACACTCCCCAAATAACACAATTCAAGTAATGTATAGTAATATCACATCAATATTTGGGTACCTTGCATCACTTTCCCACTAGTTATTGAAGAAATCCTACACGTCAAACCACTGTCGCCTTTCTCATTGCACTCCCACTTCCATACCCCGCCCGCACACACCTGTGCTACCAAAACCACACATCCTGCACATAAACAGCTAGGCCGCAACATCCACATGTAACCACGACAACAGAAACCTAGGCCAGAATAGAAACTAGAAAACCGGAAGACACCTGGGCCTGAACAATTACTGCCATGCCCGAAGACACCTGGGCCTCATCCCAAAGACACTTGGGAAAACACCTTCCCGCAAAGACCAGTGCCAACCCCCATAGTATACCCTTCCTGAAGAATCATAGTCTATAATAGATCTTATGTTTTTACATCCAGCTCGAAGAATCTTGGGCTACTCGAGCAAGGGAATAGAAAAGGAAGAAATAACCAGCCACTGATATGAGTTTTGGAAAAAACACCCTCCCCCATGAAATGGGGGTGTTCGAAATTACGTTCTCAACTATGGTGGGGTTTGTATAATAAACATAAGAAATTAATTATATATATAGGTAAACAATAACTAATCCCAACCTACGGGTTCCAAAACCATCCTATACACAAACACTCTTGTTACTGTCCATTCATAAAAAGAACAATAGCTATGGCCAAGTCACAACCCATTCCCAAAAAACAATTTCCCATTGAACTCATTCTCATTTTCATATTAATGTACTTATATTTATGTAACTCTTAAAAACTAGGAAACTAATAGGAATATCCATAAGCCAAGGAAAAAAACCAAGAAGTAATTTCCATATTCACACTCGTTCCTCTTGAAAATTCAAAACCACAAAAGGGGTCAGTGAGATACCTCAATGTAGTGGAACCAAACCAAGCCTCACCATACGATCCCACACAACCTCAGATCCCCAAACCAACAACTGCTCCACCCCAAGGGATCCCATCCCCTTCCATGTCAACCCACTAGAAGCACGCAAAATAACCACACATATTCCCAAGACAGAGTAAGAGAGTTTCTAGATTCTATCACACCATTTATTGATTTTATTCTTTTAATTTGGTTAATTAGGATGATCACACAAGGATTCTTGCTCACTAGAAATTCATTTAATCAACCAAGTTTACATGATTAACCAATTTCCACGTCAAAACTGCTCAATCATAGAATTAACCAGAAAAAAGAGGATCATTAGTGCACAAGTAAGGACCACCAACAAGCTTGATTTTCCTAATACATAAGCACATAAATTATAAAACATATAATCAAGGATAAAAGGGTGTAGAAAAAATCATCAACACACCCCTTCATTTATTAAAATTCCAGTTATTTTCATCATTAATGTTTGGTTTCATCCATTCATGAGGGAACCATAATCATACCTGCCCCGTATGATGCACAGTAAAGAGAGATGAATGGATAACCCTACCTGGATGATCAATGATCGATGTTTCCCTCCATGCATCAAGAACTGGTGATGTATGATTTTAAAAGGATAAACACTAGGGGCTCCAAGAGAGGGCCGGAAGGATCCTGAACAAGTGTACCACATTACTCAAGATGGGGGAACTTCAAATGTACCATTCAAGGAAAACAAGACCATCCATGAAGAATAAATAATTATCATTCGGTAAAAAGGTGATATCCTGGAGTTATGAGATATCAAAATCTTGAAAGGCTTTAATGGCGGATCATGGTTTCACCATGCATTTGGGTGGTTACACATGATGGAATTAATTTTATTTTAATAATTCTCATCAGAGTGGTGTCCATAAAAGATGTTATTTAAACGATTTCCTTTAATCAATATAAAAACACGCAATAGGGACAGAACTGGAAAGTATGGGAAAAAGGTGTGACACCGAGGAAAATCCACATGTTTTGGTAATTCAAGGGTCACCTGGATCTTAAAAGAATTTAGATATCATTTATGGGCTTTATATGACTTTGAAAGGGGTATTAAAACACTTTTATGTCAACATATTCATTGCGGGAGCAGAATTGGAAAATGAAATGAGGGTAGGACACCATTTGGTGACACACTATAAGTGGTTCCATTGTCACAGTGCCACCGTTTTGTTGTGTAACCGTGATGGTGGGATCGTTATGGTTCCACCATTTTGGTTTGTTCCTGTGATGGCGCAACTATCATGGTGCCACCCTCACGGTGCCACCCTCACAGTTCCACCATCATGGTTCCACCCTTACTGTGCCACCCTCATGGTGCCCCCATCATGGTGCCACCATTTTGGAGTGAGACCATGAATGGTGCCACTGTTTCGGTGGAATAGATTGATGGAATTGAGTTTTTTGAAAAGTACTAGACTATGAGGGTTCAGACCAATATAGCATCGCCTCCTGAGGTGATAGTTCATCATACACATGAGAAACATTATCACATCCCTTATGTATTAGGATATAAACAGGTTATATATGATAAAATTACCCTATAGGTATAATTATGTTATAAATAAAATCAAAATACATAATAGCCATCATTATTACAAAAAATGTGAGGTGATAATGAAAAAAATGATATACATTAGCTCATGATGTGGTAGTTCAACGTACACCCAAATAATGATTTTGTAGCACTGTGTATGCAATGTTTTTCCTTTTTATGTCATAATCATAACATAAAAATAAATCATTATATATAGGATATTTTGGTTATTATAAAATCATTGTATATGAAGAATATAATGGGTGGATAAGGAAATTGAACAAAAATGTGTGTTGATGAACATAACATCTTCTTCGGGTATCCTCATTTGTTTTGCAGAAAATGCCTAAATTTGTGGTCTTTGTAACCAATTTAAAGATTAAATGATGATAGAAGTAATTTTAAGAAGTTATTTGGGCATTTCTTGGTTAAAAATTTTGTTATTATTGTTTGAATGGAAGACAAGATGGGATGTCCTTTAATTATTGGGTAGAGTGAAAAACATGTAATGTTTCGAAAAATAGAATTACACCCACATTTTTTCATGTCATCAAGACCAAAAATGAAACAAAAACTATATCAAATAATGGATATTGTTGAAATTGGGCTATATAGTGGGTTATGGAAAATATTCTAGGTCATGTTGCCCGTCACTATTTAATTTTAACCACAAAATAAACACTATTGAACCACAATCACTATAATTAAGTCTAACTATTTTCACTAATAATTGTAGTCAGAAAATTATTTAGTCATATAAAACAGTATAAATTATTATTATTCCAAATATGGAATCCCTTTTTCAAAATTAAATACACAAAATTCAAAAAAAATAATTTAATGTTAATCTTGTAGATGTGGCGAGACAACAGGTATTAAAGAATTTATTTTTTTATAAAAATATGACCTTATATTAATTATATGAATAATAATAATAATTTTATACAAATAAATTAATATTCAGGGATATATATTATGTGAATTTTATTTTAAAATTCTATATTATGGATTATTATAATTAATTAAAAGAGATAATGATTATTCATTTTAATGTTGTTTTTAAAAACTGAATCTTTAAACCCAAAAAACGTATACTAATCAAAACTATAAAATTTATTCAAATGAAATTATATTTATTAAATATAACAAAATAATTATTTGGTCACATAAATACATATTAAAAAATATTGTGGCAATTAAATTATTTAATTTATTATATGAAATTGATTTTGTTTTTAGAAAATATAATTTTTTTGGAATTCCCTAATAAATTATTTGTTTATAAAAATCCCAAAATTTTCATAAATATTAAATTTTGATATGATGATATTAAAAATTATATTAATTTTAAAAAAATCAAATTATAAAATTTATAAATTATTCTTTTAAATAAAATCATAAACTACAATTTATATTTATAACAAAATCTTTTTTTATTATAAATTTAGTTCGTATTTTTATAAGAAGTATTAATATATAATTCAGGTTAATAAATATGAAAATGATTTACTATATCATTAAATAGGTTTTTATACCCTAAAACCCTTTTATAAATTGTGTCCTCATATATACATACTAAATAAGAGGTATATCATTCCCTCATATCAATTTCACATTCATATGTTTCATCTTAAACAATATGGTTTTTCTTAAAAACATTAACCTGGTGAATAACCTTATTATAAAACACTTCTCATCTATAGTCAAGAATATTAACTACATATTCTTTAAATGAATGAAGATCTTCCAATTTAGATACATTGTGTCCTAAAACATGAGATAAATTTGGCATATATTTCATTAACATTAAAAAAATGAAATATGTTGTGTACCTGAGATAAACTCCATGGTGAGGCCACATCGTAAGAGAATGATCCCACAATACCTTTGATTTCTATTATACAATGAACTTTGGACCCAAATTACACATCATACCAATACTCATCACATAATCCCATGGATATATTATTATTAGGACAAGATCTCCTACATAAACATAATGTTCGTTCTTCTTATTATCTATATAAATATTATATCTTCTCTAAGTTATACTCATTAGTCTATAAATTAACTAAACCTTATCTACCATTTCCTCTATCAAATTTCATTCAACAAACAGTATTTATCCAACATCATCCCATAATGATTGTTTCTAAAAATGGTTTCCATATAATTCGAAAAATGGTTCCATCAATATACTGGAATTAAATCTATTAATATAAGAAAACACAACCAATGAAAGATGATATCCCAACATCCCTAGTATTCCATTGATAAATAATAAAACATATCGTCCACCGTCTGAATATTTCACAAAGACTAACCATCATATTTAATATTCACAAATTATAGTATAATTTAATTTTCTCACAATGACATCTTACGTCCTTTTAGGAAATTGGATTTGGACCTATGATCACAATAAAATAAAATAAATAAAGATGCTCCATGTATACTAACTATATCCTTTAGATAAATTCATAAAATATGATCAAATGACATTACAACTTGAATGGTATTGAAATTTGTAGATTTAGTAAATTAATCCATAATAAACCAATTTTAATTTTTAACTTTTTATATCCATGGAAATACAACCACCAAACCCATGGATATATTCTCTATTTCCATTCCAACATGGGAAAAAGTTGAATTTTAACCTTTAGTAACTATCTTAAATATTTAAATTGTTGAATGTTAAAAAATACAGGGTAAAGTATTCCATATATCATTTCATTCCATACCTCTATTAATATACATGATGGTATACACATAGAATATTTCTTCCTCAATTAATTGAAAATAGAAAAACATTCCCTTCATTCAACAACTCTTTCCTTAATTGGGGATCACAATTCACATATATAATTTTTCTAAATTGTAGAACACCTTATTCACCAATTTTAAAATCATTAAATATAATCTTTTAATAGGTTCTTCCTTTTAAAAAATATAATGATGATCCCTATGAGAATGATTATTTTTTTCTGCCAAAGTTGACTATAATTAAACCTGGAACAAAACAGAGGAATTCACAACATCCACAACCTATCAAACAATGTTTATGAATTCTTTAAATAAAGTGTCAAATTATAAAACATAACATCGTTAATATAAAAAAATATATTCATATTCTAATTTTTTTTTCTTTTCTAGGATATTAAAGAATCATTAAATCCTAATCATTGATTAGTTCCACGAATCTTATTTTTCACATGTTTAACAAATTCTGATTGAATGTCTACTTCAACCATTTTGATCATTTTTTATTTCTAACATTACTCGATACAAATGATGAATCCAAATTTCTAAACAAAAACAATTACAGGTAATTCAAAAATATTTTTAGGGTTTTTTGACTCCTTATGTTTCAACTCAAATAGATTATAAGCAATTACCTAATCATTTTACATTAGGAAGAATCTTAGTCCTTCTAATAAATTATTATAGTAGATATTGAATTCTTTATTTCTGGAAGTCCTGTACAAATGTTTAGGATTCAAAATAAATTTTTTCATTTATTGAAAAAAAATCATCACATTTTTTCTCCAAATTAATTTCAGTACACTTCATGTTTACTTAGTTAGTGTGATAGAAAATTGAGAAAAGGCTTCAACTAACTACGGTTATTAACCAAATCATCGATAAAAAATATGAATCTTGGTGTCATTATTGGGCCTTGGAAATCCATCAACCACTTTTGTTTTAGTATGATTATAAGTTATTTCATATAGAGTAACAATATTCCCACATAATTAAATTGTATTCATCAGAAATTCACACTTAATAAATTTACCTTATAGTTTCTTCTCAATTAATATTTTATGAAAAACCTTTTGGTTCCTTTAATTTTCCTCATTACATTTATAATATACCAAATAGACCTCAATAAAAACAACCATAACCTTTTCCAAGAACACATGAAAAATTATATGCACATGTTCCATAAATATATCTTGTGTATTAGATATCCCAAACATAATAACAATAAACTCATTGTTTTCATATATATTTTGCAACATGATATTTAAAATATCTTATTAATTCACATACCTATAATAGTAAGAAAACTCAGGCCAACAATTGAAAACAAATATCTCCACAGATTTGATAAAAATAATTTATATGATAAACATGATAATTTTTCTTCATAGTGGTGTTATTCATGGATCAATAATATATTAATAGTCTTATTGAAAAAAAAATCATTTTAAAAACAAAATAGGAGGACCACATGGTAATGTGATAGGTTAGAGGAAACCATTATCTAATAAATCATATAATTAATTTTTCTATTCTATATATTCTTTTTGAGCCATTTTATATGTTGGTCTACGATTAAAATTCTAATTAGGGACACATTCAATAGTAATCTCGAACTCTTGATTATGAAAAACCTGAAAGCTCATTAAAAAATACATCCATGTATTCATATACAACTACTACATCACTAATTTTACAAGGTTATTTATCTTAAATTATATTTTCTTTGTATATTTCACATACATATCAAATAAATATCTCATCTTGTTGGTAAGATATGAAGGACATGAAATAATTGAAAAACAATTCTTATGTCTACAATATATCACAAAATGATCAACTAATCTATATTCTCTACCAAGAATGATATCATGCTATATGACAGCATATTCAACATGATTTGTAGATAAATCAAAGGTACTAATAATAATTGGAAGATTAATATAAATAATTATATCTTTTATACCTCTATCAAGAGTTTTAGAAAAATATTTCATATATTAATGAGTTGATATTCACAAACTACATTAAAATTTCTCATAAAGGAATTAATTTGAAGATCCATATTTAGACAGGGTAATGGAATAATTTGAATTCACAAGTATCTTACCTTTCACAACTTCTTTTTATATATTAATATAAAATATAGTAGTAGAATATAAATTTGATAAAAAAATTTATTTTACCTCATGATTAATTCAATCCTATGTGTAATGACCCGAAATTTTGAATAAATCTTGTTTCCTGATTTCATGTGTTATTTTATTTTATTTTTATACTCAACAAAAATGTTTCATTTGATAAACATGATTATAATTAAAATGAGACCATTGGGTTTTGACTGTTATATGACCATCGGTCAATATGACCGCTGTGAACAAAATGTTTTGATTATTGTCTCTAAATACAAGTAATCTTGGTTAATTATTATAGAAAGAAGATTCGATGGCCTCACCTAGTAGTCTTGGACCGATCGAAGCCCATCTAATAGAACTTGGGAAGGAGGTAGCACCATTGGGCTTTGCTCTGGACCAAACCCAAGCCGTACTTCATCATGTGAAGCTAGAACGGAATCGCCTTCACGAGAAGTTCAAACTGATAGAAATTACTACTTGGGCAATGTTGACCGAGCCACCCCAAGATTCTATCACCCTAGCACACCTTACTCTTAGATCCTATGCTAGTATTATAAGGGGATATGTAACGAGACCGTAACTGCCTTGTGTAATCCTTGTTTTAAATAAAAATTTGGATTTCTTATTATGATGAAGTTTATGAATTTTCAAATGACCGGATAAAAATACTATGCATATTTTTGATGAATTTTAAAAAGGATATTTTAAAAAATGATTATGTAAACCTTAAATGATTAAAAATGTGTAATGATTTTCAAAAAATGGTCTTCTACAATTATGTTTTGTACTAAATTTAGATTCTAATAAGGTAAACTTGATTTTTGATGAATAGTAAATTATGAATAGTGATTTTACGCTTAGGATTAGTAATGTGACCAAATAGATTAGTAATCTCACTTAAAGAAAGTTTTAAAATAATCTAGGCACCTTGATTAAGTAATATGATTCAATAAAATGCTTAAATAATGGTTTCATAAATTATTATTCAAGTACTAGTTTTTTTGGGTGAATAGTGTTTTTTAATTAAAAATTAAATTATAAATATTTAGAAAATTATTTTTATAAAATTGATTTCATTTTTGAACTCAGAACATCGATATTATGTTAAGGTTATTTTTGGGGTGTTTTCTGAAAAAAAAAATGAATTTTCGGTGAATAGTGTATTTATTTAAAAATAAAATAAAAATTATTTAGAAAATTATTTTTATAAAATGGAGTTAATTTTTGAAATCAGAGCATTGATATTTGTTTAGTGTGAAATTTTGGGATTTTTCTAAGAATGTTTAATTTTCAGTGCATAGTAAAATTACAGTTTTAGGGCTTCGGTATGTTTAATGACATCATAACTGTATCATGGTGATGTCATGAAATATTTTAAGGGTTGGAAGACCTAAGGTGATGGATATTTGTATTGGGGGCCCCATGTGGCCTAAATTAATGGGAAATATCATGGGAGGGCACATGGTTTTGAGAAAAGCACATGTGAGGTGTCCCTTGGCCATTGATGCCTTGTCCCCTCACTTTCTCTATAAATACCAATCCCTCCTCTCATCCATTCGAATACAAAACCATTCTCAACGAAGTTCTGGTCTCCTTACCTCCCATGTATTCCTCCCAAGGTGCCCCCAATCCCTCAAGGTCCAAACCTTTGAGTTTTAAGAGTTACGCTTTAAGGTAAGGGATCCGACCTCTCTCTTTCTTTTCAAGAAAACTCTTTTATGTCATTTATTTTATGCTCCATGTTCCTATGTTAAAAGATGTTCTTTTATACTCCTCTTACTGCCCTTTTCTTGTTCACATAATGAGAGATACCCTCTTACTCTCATTATTTCGTTTTATGAAGTTTTAAGTGGTGTCGTTAGGCTGCCGAAATGTTTGTAACGGATTCTTTCTCCCTTCTCATTATTCAAGATCTATTTTCATGTAAATTATTTCAAGTTCCTTTTTATTATATTGGGTTATGATATCTAAATTTATCATACAGATCTTTTATGATCATATTATGAGATACCCCATTTGATCTCTTCAATTCAGTATTTTGAAGTTTTAAGTGGCGTCGTTAGGCTGCCGAATTTTTAAGTGGTTCATCACCCTTCTCGTTTTGAAGTTCTACGTTCATTTCAATTCTTTCAAGTTCCTTTTTTGTTATGTTGGGGTATGATCTCTATATCTATCATACTGATCTTTTATGACCATATTATGAGATAACCCATTTTATCTCTTTAATTCAGCATTTTAAAGTTTTAAGTGGCGTCGTTAGGCTGCCGAAATTTTAAGTGGTTCTTCACCCTTCTCGTTTTGAAGTTCTACTTTCATGTAAATTCTTTCAAGTTCCTTTTTTTTATGTTGGGTTATGATCTCTATATATATCATACTGATATTTTATGACCGTATGATGAGATACCCCATTTTATCTCTTCAATTCAGTATTTTGAAGTTTAAGTGGCGTCGTTAGGCTGCTGAATTTTTAAGTGGTCCTTGCACCTTTCTCCCTTTTCAAAGTTCTAATTCCATGTCAAGTCTTTCAAGTTCCTTTTTATTATGTTGGGGTATTATCTCTATATCTATCATACTGATCTTTTATGTTCATATGATTAGAGACCCTATGTGATCTCATCAATTCATTTTTGGTTGAAGTTTATGTAACGTCGTTAGGCTGCCGAATTTTCATAAGAGGATTCTTATTTTTGTCTTCCTTTCATGTTCTTCATTTCATATGGTATATTTTCAAATTTAATTACCATGTTCTTAAATCCCTTATATTCTGTCCCTATACTGTTTTATGGGTCATTTATTAAAGTTTGACCCATGTCCCCTCCCTTTTCAATGTTTTCTAAAAACATTGTAACATAGTCGTTATTCTGCAGAATTTCCGTCTCAAAATGTCTCTCTCTTCTTCTTAAGATCTTTTATTTTATTAAGTAAACACTAAAAGCTCTCTCTCCTAATTGGGTATTCACATATATACAAAAATGTTCTATTTTAACTTCTGGGATTTACATACATGAAACCCGCATTTTCTTTTTGTGGTTTTAAAGTGACATAAAGATCATGTCTTTAAAGCAGTTTTTAAAACGTTATGATTATGAAATGAAACCCATTTATTTTATGCTATATGGGTTGTTAATGAAATTTTGATAATGTTATATGTGGATCACATGATAATAAAGGTAAATTTAAGGGTGTGCCTTGATATCGCTCCAATGAATTGGGTAATGATGTAACCACTAGAGATTGCAATTTAAGGGTGCGCCCTGATAGCACCCCATTGCATTGGGTAATGATGTAACCACTAGATATTACAATTTTCACGATATCTTCGTGAATAACCATGGTAATTTTCAAATGACACCTTGGGGATGGACCTTGGTGATATGTTCATGATTGTCTATATTAAATGTTGTATCCACATCTTCAAGTTATGAAAAATGTTATTTTTATTATGATATGCCTCATGTAAAATGTTTCTCTTGTTTCCCTTACTGGGCCTTCTGCTCACCCTTTCTTCTGATGTATGTCCCCAGGTTATGAGATGCAGTAATGAACCTAGGATGAACATGAGGAGAAGCCTTTCAAGTTTTTAAGAAGAATGTTTTATGTTTTCATGTTTTATGTTCTTAGTTTCCAATACACTAAACCTTTAAGATCCTTAGTTTTGTGTAATGTAATGAAAGTTTATGTTATAAAACGACAGGATGCTATAGTTGGTATCAAAGGATGTTTTAGTTATTTGTGGAAATTAGGATATGAAAACATTAGGAAGAAGCCCATAGAAAATTTTATATATAGGAAATCTTCCTGGTATTTTGGTGAGTATTGAGTAATGGGTTGCCAAGCAAATACATCCATGTCTGGATACGAGCAGGTAGAGGTGGATCTGGAACAGATGTACATAGGGGTAAAACCCAAAAACACTGCTTTGAGCTAGACTCAAACGGGAACTGGTACACGACAACGGGCCTTGTTTCACTCTTGGTTACGACACAACCGGGGGATATGCTTTGGTAAATTCATAAGCTTATTATGAACCATTATTAAAGGAACAAGGATAAAACAAAATAAAGATTCACATAAGAATATATGATCATGGATAACCTATTTTGGAACCTAGGGGATCACATGTTAGGATATACTTTTATTCTAAATGTTTATCCTTTTATTCTTAAAGTTTCCTTTTCATGATTATTAGCTAAGTATTTAACCCCCTAATTATAGTTTCTTTTCTTAGTTAATGGAGGGAAATTGAAGAAAATTTCCCAACAACCAATGTGATAGGAAATGCGATGATTGCCGTATTAATATGACAAAGATGATTATGGGATTAAAGGATGAAAATTATTTTGGAAGACGTTCACTATTTTGGGGACCCTATATGATCGAGGTAAATAGATTACTATGGTATTTTCATTAAGGAGTAAGGTTGACTTATATTTTGAAGAATCGATGAATTTAAGGTGGACTTATAGTAATTTAGGTTACTTATGTGAATTATTAACCTATCTTGGGTAAAATATGTTTAGGTTAGCTACTTTTTATAAGATGTTAGGAGTGGTTGATGTTGTTTGGAGATGAACAATGAAGTTTATTTTGGAAGACTATGTTATCAAATCCTTCTTGTATTTGGGTTTCAATCTTAGTTTGGTTTATTTTGAGGAATCTTAAGGACCATTATTTACGGAATGGTCTATGATGAACATTGGGTAGTACCATGGAAATTTGAAGATTTAAAAGAAGTTTCCATTCCTATGGGATTCTTTTTGAAGAATTGTTTTACCTTACCTTTCTTTCTTTTGGGGATAATGTTTAAAGATAGAAGAAATAGATAGTTCATATTTTGTGGATTATGTGATTCTCTAGAAGATGATTCTTTTGTTTTGATGAGACTAAGTAGTTTTGAATGCTCATCGTTTGGAGAAAAGATTAGTTCGGTAGATACTTATTAAAGTATGAAACTCTACATGAAGGTAGATATATTTCCTTATGTTTCTGTTCTATGTTGTAAATGAATTCCTCAAAGTTATGAAAAGGAACGTAAAACAAAAACGTTGTTGGTTTATGTTTCGTACTAGGTAATTAAAGACCGCTTACACACATCATAATTTTGGGGTTTTCTGGTGGTTAACTTCCTCCTAATCATGTTTTCTATCACTCTCCGTTAGAACGTGACCCTTTGTTTTCTCCTCCATGTCCATGTTTCCTACATGGAATCCTAGTATGAGTAAACTCGGGTGGCCTTTGTACTTATTTTTCTTTCTTTTAAAGTAATAGTGTTACTAACTCTTTCTCTGATATGGGACATTCAATGAAATTTCAAAACCCAATTTTAAAAATGGCAAGGACACAATTTCTTAAGGGGGGAAGATTGTAATGACCCGAAATTTTGAGTAAATTTTGTTTCCAAATTTCATGTGTTATTTTATTTTATTTTTATACTCAACAAAAATGTTTCATTTGATAAACATGATTATAATTAAAATGAGACCATTGGGTTTTGACTGTTATATGACCATCGGTCAATATGACCGCTATGAACAATATGTTTTGATTATTGTCTCTAAATACTAGTAATCAGGGTTAATTATTATAGAAAGAAGATTTGATGGCCTCACCTAGTAGTCTTGGACCGATTGAAGCCCATCTAACAGAACTTGGGAAGGAGGTAGCACTATTGGGCTTTTCTCTGGACCAAAACTAAGCCGAACTTCATCATGTGAAGCTAGAACAGAATCTCCTTCGCGAGAAGTTCAAACTGATAGAAATTACTACTTGGGCAATGTTGACCGAGCCGCCCCAAGATTCTATCACCCAAGCACACCTTACTCTTAGGTCCTATGCTGGTATTATAAGGGGATATCTAACGAGACCGTAACTGCCTTGTGTAATCCTTGTTTTAAATAAAAATTCGGATTTCTTCTTATGATAATGTTTATGAATTTTTAATTGACCGGATAAAAATAGTACGCATATTTTTGATGAATTTTAAAAAGGATATTTTAAAAAAAAAATATGTAAACCTTTAATGATTAAATATGTGTAATGATTTTCAAAAAAATGATCTTCTACAATTATGTTCAGTACAAAATTTAGAGTCTAATAAGGTCAACTTGATTTTTGAAGAATAGTAAATTATGAATAGTGATTTTACGCTTAGGATTAGTAATGTGACCAAATGAATTAGTAATCTCACTTAAAGAAAGTTTTAAAATAATCTAGGCACCTTGATTAAGTAATGTGATTCAATAAAATGGTTAAATAACGGTTTCATAAATTATTATTCAAGTATTAGTTTTTTTGGGTGAATAATGTTTTTTAATTAAAAATTAAATTAAAAATATTTATAAAATTATTTTTATAAAATGGATTTCATTTTTGAACTCAGAGCATCGATATTATGTTAACGTTATTTTTGGGGTTTTTTTCTAAATAAAATGAATTTTCGGTGAATAGTGTATTAATTTAAAAAAAATTAAAAAAATTTAGAAAATTATTATTGTAAAATGGATTTCATTTTTGAAATCAGAGCATTGATATTTGGTTAGTGTCAAATTTTGGGATTTTTCTGAGAAAGTTGAATTTTCAGTGAATAGTAAAAATACAGTTTTAGGGTTTCGGTATGTTTAATGACATCATAACTGTTTCATGGTGATTTCATGAGACATTTTAAGGGTTGGACGACCTAAGGTGATGGATATTTGTATTGGGGGCCCCATGTGGCCTAACTTAATGGGAAATATCAAGGGAGAGCACATGGTTTTGAGAAAAGCACATGTGAGGTGTCCCTTGGTCATTAATGCCTTGTCCCCTCACTTTCTCTATAAATACCAATCCCTTCTCTCATCCATTCGACTCCAAAACCATTATCAATGACGTTCGGGTCTCCTTACCTCCCAAGGAGTCCTCCCAAGGTGCCCCCAAGCCCTCAAGGTCCAAACCTTTGAGTTTTAAGAGTTATGTTTTAAGGTAAGGGATCCGACCTCTCTCTTTCTTTTCAAGAAATATCTTTTATGTCATTTATTTTATGCTCCATGTTCCAATTTTAAAATATGTTATTTTATACTCCTCTTACTTCCCTTTTCATTTTCACATAATGAGAGATCCCCTCTTACTCTCATTATTTCATTTTATGAAGTTTTAAGTGTCGTCGTTAGGCTGCCGAAATGTTTGTAACAGATTCTTTCTCCCTTCTCATTTTTCAAGATCTATTTTCATGTAAAGTATTTAAAGTTCCTTTATATTATGTTGGGGAATGATCTCTAAATTTATCATACAGATCTTTTATGATCATATTATGAGAGACCCCATTTGATCTCTTCAATTCAGTATTTTGAAGTTTTAAGTTGCACCGTTAGGCTGCTGAATTTTTAAGTGGTTCTTCACCCTTCTCGTTTTGAAGTTCTACTTTCATGTCAATTCTTTCAAGTTACTTTTAGTTATGTTGGGGTATGATCTCTATATCTATCATACTGATCTTTTATTACCATATTATGAGAGACTCCATTTGATCTCTTTAATTCAGTATTTTGACGTTTTAAGTGGCGTCGTTAGGCTGCCGAATTTTTAAGTGGTTCTTCACCCTTCTCGTTTTGAAGTTCTACTTTCATGTCAATTATTTCATGTTACTTTTGGTTATGTTGGGGTATGATCTCTATATCTATCATACTGATATTTTATGACCATATGATGAGATACCCTATTTGATCTCTCCAATTTAGTATTTTGAAGTTTAAGTGGCGTCGTTAGGCTGCTGAATTTTTGAGTGGTCCTTGCACCTTTCTCCCTTTTCAATGTTCTAATTCCATGTCAAGTATTGAAAGTTCCTTTTTATTATTATGGGGTATTATCTCTATATCTCTCATACTTATCTTTTATGTTCATATGATGAGATACCCTATTTGATCTCATCAATTAATTTTTGGTTGAAGTTTATGTAACGCTGTTAGGCTGCCGAATTTTCATAAGAGAAATATTATTTTTGTCTTCCTTTCATGTTCTTCATTTCATATGGTATATTTTTAAATTTCATTACCATGTTCTTAAATCCCTTATATTTTGTCCCTCTACTGTTTTATGGGTCATTTATGAATGTTTGACCCATGTCCCCTCTCTTTTCAATGTTTTCTAAAAACATTGTAACATAGTCATTATGTTGTAGAATTTTTGTCTCAAAATGTCTCTCTCTTATTCTTAAGATCTTTTATTTTATTAAATGAACACTCAAAGATCTATCTCCTATATGGGTATTCACATATATACCAAAATGTTCTATTTTAAATTCTGGGATTTACATACATGAAACCCGCATTCCCTTTTTGTGGTTTTAAAGTGACTTAAAGATCATGTCTTTAAAGTAGTTTTTAAAACGTTATGATTATGAAATGAAACCCATTTATTTTATGCTATATGGGTTGTTTATGAAATTTTGATAATGTTATATGTGGCTCAAATGATAATAAATTCAAATTTAAGGGTGCGCCCTGATAGCACTCCAATGCATTGGGTAATGATGTAACCACTAGAGATTACAATTTACGGGTGCGCCCTGATAGCACCCCATTGCATTGGGTAATGATGTAACCACTAGATATTACAATTTTCACGATATCATGGTGAATAACCTTGGTAATTTTCAAATGACACCTTGGGGATGGACCTTGGTGATATGTTCATGATTTTCTATATTAAATGTGCAGTCACATCTTCAAGTTATGAAAAATGTTATTTTTATTATGATATGCCTCATGATTTATTTCTCATGCCTTAAAGTTCTTTTCGTGGCCTTATTGAAGTATCTCAAGTTCACATGTAAAGTGTTTCTCTTGTTTCCCTTACTAGGCCTTCTGCTCACCCTTTCTTTTGATGTATGTCCCCAGGTTATGAGATGCAGTAATGAACCTAAGATGAACATGAGGAGAAGCCTTTTAAGTGTTTAAGAAGAATATTTTATGTTTTCATGTTTTATGTTCCTGGTTTTCAAGACACTAAACCTTAAAGATCCTCAGTTTTGTGTAATGTAATGAAAGTTTGTGTTATAAAAAGACGGATGCTATATTATGAATATAACAGTTGACATAAATTTGAAAAATTACAAGACACATTATAATTAGAACACCTTACAATGGGATGTTCTTGAGGATTTATAAGACATATTTTTAACCATTTTTTAGTAATCATCATCACTCCTTGAGTTTATTACTGAGAGTGAGAAACTAGATGTTGAGTTTAGATAATGTTAAGAAACCCTATATGGTGGCTATATAGTTTTGTGGTTTCCTATCTCCTCAAATGATTTTTTTTATTTTTTGGGATTGGATTTTCATTCAATCATATATCTGGATATCAATTCTTATTTAATAAAATATATATTTAATGAAGGTTGATTATGAGGCCCGCTATTCTACCTTAATAAATATAAAGGTAGATAATTTGAATCCTTCTAGGTTTATATTGACTCATTGAGTGTGGTTTGGAAATTGGATGAGGCATTCAAGGAAATTGTTGTTAGATTACCATGTACTCCAAAAGGGGGGAATACTAATTGAGGTGTAATTTTTCAGTTTCTAATAATGACTCATTTTATCTGATAAAGGAAATAGAAAATTTTTATGATGTAGTTAACATATATGTAATGTTATTTGTGAGTTTACATGTGTTTCCTTTTGACATTAATTTATATATGAATATTAGGTTTATATGGATGCTCAAGATCAATCTCCAGGAGGTGATTTAGACTCGTGTCAAATTGAGTAAAACATTTATCCATAGACACATGGTAAGTTGGACCATTATATTCATATTAATGAGGATATTATCCGTGAATATTTTTAATTTTTATTGATATAGGTATGGGAACCTATGGATGGATGATCTTTCTTATAACAATTTATTAGTTATCAATTTCAAAGGATAACTTCGAGGAATTTTATTGTCACACATTCAAATCAAAATTTCTTGGGAACGGGTGGGAAAAGAATCATTGGTGGGACTATGATTTATTCAGTAGATTTTTTGTATTTCTTCGAAATATATCGATAACTAGTTACAGTTTAGATTTAGATGAAATTTAATTCGAATAAATGGAATCATCCTTCGATGTTTTCTATAGGTCACCATGTTTTCATGATGTTATCTAATCTATTGTGTTATCAACATCTTTGGAAATATGGGATGTTTTATCTGAGATAAATTGGACTATTTTATTTCATTTAGTAGCTTTGAAATATTTTCTTTTTAGATGGAATATCTGGAAAATCATATGGTCATTCATTATGTTTTCCATGTATCATAGCTAGTAAAATACAATCTCAACCTATCTCGTGATCTGATTTGGGAAGATATAGAGTTATAGCTTGATTTTTTTGTTATTGAGTAGCCACATGATATCCATGAAACTTGATTTAATGTCTTGTTTGATAATTTTTTCCACTAGTCAAAGTTTTATAGTTGTATGGATCATATTTTTAGGAGTCATAGGAGAATTATTAATTGAATAGGTAGAAATTACCTCACTTATTTACTTGACTTAACACTTCCAAAAGACTTCCAAGTGTTGGATATTCTTATAGTAGAGATTTTGTAACATAATGTCAACTTCTTTCAATAAATCACATTTTATTTTACTATTTTCATATTTATTTATGTCTGAATGGGGACTCCTAATGATAGAGAATGTATTCTAAGTGAAACGTCAAAAAAATTAAGGGATGCATGTTGTTTGAATTAGTGGAGTCTATTTATGATTGCATTAATGGCATTGAGGGTTTCTCCTAGAGTCCAAATAAAACAAGAGTTGGTTTTAGGATTTTGTAAATAAAATGAATATTTGTCACTCTAGAGGAGAAATACACACTATTTTATGATAGAACACAATTTTTATATGTTCTGATGGAAATATTTCTAGATATATTTTACACAACATGAAATAAGTACATGCCTTTCAATGGTTACATGATATATAATATTAAACAATGTGTTTTTAATAAATTGATGATGTGCTATACATCATTTGTAATATTAATGTATTAAACTATTTTGAAATGTGATACAAATTTTGTAATTGTCACATGGTTTTATTTAATGGTGCTACATCAGCTGATTTTTCATTCATTCAATAATGGGCCTCCTTTTTTGACCTAGAACCCATATCTAGTAATATTTTTTTTGGGGGGGGGGGGTGGGGGGTTCTATTCAACCTAGACTATTTTGTTTTTTGATTGATCGCCATTGAGTTTCAATTTATTATAATTAGGTGACAATTTCATTTAGTTATTTCATTTCATTTTGAATTGTTTCATCATTGAATTGTGTTATTGGATCCATTTACCTGTGTAGATGTTTCTTCTTGATTAAATATAGAAATATTGTGTAGTATTATTCAGGGATTTATTTCTTTTGTTGGTTATTTTATGGTGTTTCTATATTGTTGACGTATGTTTTTTAAACACCTACTCAACCGATTTTCTAATTGAATTTATGCATTGAGGTTCCTAGTGGTTATAGGGTCTCTATTTTTAGTTTCATTTTTTCATGATGGTGGATTTCATTATAATTGTGTCTGACCAGAGGTTTGATGTGTGTGGTTCTATCAGTGTCATGTGTTGGTGAACTACATCTCCTGTTTTTTTTATAATTTTTTTAAAAAAATCATTGTAATGATTCATGTATATTTTGGTTGTTTTTTAACTATGTTTTTATAAAATATTATTTTCCCAAAATTTAAGAGAATTTAGAAAAGGGTTTTCAATTCATTGTGAATTGGTTTTTTGATGAATTTTTAGATAATGGTTTTATAGATATGATATGATGAATGATTTTTTAAAATATAGAACATAGAATTCCTTGGATACTTTGGGGGATGGTATTGTAACAGTAACTATCCAATGTTAGGGGATTTACCCATTTATCATTCATATTCACCCAATAATAATTGTTCTAGTGACATGTAAGACTAGTTAGGGGGGTTCAGCTCTAGGGGTGTTCCACTTCTATATATCCTTGAATCATATTTCTAGTGTATTGATGCATTCATGGTTTCCTATTCTAGGAATGAGTGTCATAGCTTAATGACAAAATGTTATCCATGTATAGATTTTTCCTCTATTTGTTCTTTTGGATTGTACAACAATGATTTAATATAATGGATTTGAAATGATATGTGGTTCATGTTTTGTTTTGACATTATATATATTCTATGATTTATGGTTATAAAATACAATGAAACTGATTTACCATTTACATTTAAAAATGTGGAAAAGTTGTAAATTAAACAATTTTTTAATGATTATGATATAAATCCTACTGAACTATTATCATTCATGGTATTGTTTATTGGTCATCATTCTTTGATTATTTTATTGTGAATGGATATATATTATATCGGTGAGGCCAAACTATTTCTTCTATCTCTCACCCTACAAACACCTTCAATGGTGTGTATAAATAGTTATATCATTCAATATGGGGAATGAAAAGGTTTTTATGAGATTTTATGAGGTTTTCATTCTTATGGGTTTGGTAACTAGTGGTTAAAAGGTGGTAGTAATCCCAGGCTATCAAACTAAGTAGTTGGGTTTTCTTATTTTGGTAGTCCGTTAAGGTAGGACATATACTTAAGGATTGTTTCTGATCATGAGTTTTAGGTTAATTATTTCAGTTATGGAATATATTTACATTTGTCTATAATCGTCACTATTATATATGTGTGTGTCATGTTATTGTATCTGGTTGCATGAAATTGTTCCCTTTGATTATTGTTTGACATGTCGGTTCTACTCAACAGCCCATGCAGATTAAGAAAATAATTCATTTATGTGGAAGATCAAGTCAGGTATCAGTTAGAGAGGGTATTCTAGTTTGTTATTAACATTTCCCACTATGGATTATTTTAATTAAAAAAATTTAAAACATTATTCATTTACCAAATGTAGTTAGAAAAAGCACAAATTTCAACCAAAAATATATATTAAAAACCTATATAATATTTCTTTAAATTTTATTAAGTGGATTAAATATAACTAATGGATATATATAATACATTAAACCATATTAAAAATATATTGAGACTTTTAAATTAATTAATATATTAAAATAAATGACTTTTTTACAAAAAAAATTATTTGTTAACTATATAGTGTAAAATAAAACTTTTTTAAAAATTAGAAAATTTCACCCAATGTAAATTATGATATAGTGATTTAAAAAATGATAATCATTTTATGTGATTGAAATTCTATAATATAAAAATTAATCTTCAAAATAATACCATATACAAAAAAATAGATAAATAATATATTTTCGATTAAAAAGTACTTGATGTTATTATAAATTATATAACTACATAATTCACAATAATATATATGAAAATTAGTCATTATATCAATTTCTAGGTTGTTTCACTATGTTTCAAAATCACTATAAAACAACCTATTAGAAATATAATTTTTTCATGGAAAAAAATTCATTCACTTTTAAATGAGTCTTATTTTATTTATAATAAATAAATATGCATTTTATTTATGTATAAACGATATATTTTTTACAATATATTTTATAAGGCCCCAGCCTTAAACCTTACTTAATCTTGAGTTATTACAAGATTACACGTTGAGGATCTTTTCGGGTTTAGAGTTTTAGAGAATTAGATCATAAAACTTGCATTACATTCCACATATAAACAAAGTGGTTACATAAAGATAGTATTCTTCATTCCCATCAATGGAAACACATTTAAAATAAAACATGGATTATTTCTTGACACATCCTTGACTCTATCATCTTATCATGTACCTTTCCCTTGACCTGTGAAAAACATTTCAAAAACTTGGGATGAGCGTAAAAACTCAGTATGGGTTATAAAAACATGGAAAGGAAACATGAGTTCATATATACATAAGAATGAAATCATACTTTACCCATAAAACATAGGCACTTTAACATACCTCATAAAAACATGAATAAATCATATAAATCATAATACGTAAAGGTAACTTGAGGCATTCATAACATTCTTACGTAGGGGGTAACCCTCTTGGTTACGTTTGGAATACCCATCACAGTATATTCCCTAAAATCTCTTCGGAGAAACCTTAACGTTTCACTCCTTCGCGTTACCCAATGCATTGGAGAGCTATAACGGGCTCACCCGCCCTTAGTTTATCACGGAACCACCCGTTCTTCATAATAATGCCCAAGAACCATAACATAATCGAATCACATAAAACATGCATAAAGGAAACATAACATTTCCACATTTCAATCACAAGATATTAATACAACACAAAAACATTGTGAAAACCATTTTCAATACCAAAATAAAAGAAATGTAAAACATGGTATTTATTTTTCTTTTAAAAAGAAGGTATGCCTTGTAGAGGAAGCCGAAACTCAAATAATGGTCACGACGGCGGAGAAGTCGTTGTCCCCGCATACGTACGACAAAAACATTCCCTTTTGTCGTTTAGTAAATGCTTTGTATAAAAAAATTTCCTTTTGAATAAACGTAAAAGTCAAAGGAGTTTATACACCGTATAAAAGAAAGTTGTGTATAAAATAAAATATGCCTCAATGAAAGGAGATTGAGACGAAGTCCCATACAAAGATAATTTTTAAAATAAAATAGATACATTATGTGTATTCACTATAAGTACACATAAATAAAGTACAAATAAAAGATACGACATAATAATATAATGACATAATTTGAAAGTAGGAGATTAACCCAAAGAATGGAAATTGGGTTAAGAAGTTCACATACCTCGTATCCGACTTGACCCGACCGTTCTTTAAACTCCTGAATAATAAAATTTTAGTTAATCTCTACTTGCTTAAGAACCTTTTTCAAGTTCATTATTCCTTTTATACCATGTTATGAACATCATGTAATTATTTAAGTTAATAATGTTCATTTTGTCGGTATTTGGTTCTTAAGTCAAAAATAGACTTCTTACACTTACATGTTGTTAATTTGGTCAATGTTTCATTATATCCAGAATGGTATTCATGATGTAGATATCATATATGTCATATATATCCAGTACATACATGTATTTAAAATATTACATAATCATTTAGAGGTAAGAAATGAAATGCATCGTTCATGGAGACGGTAAGCCGTACGTACGCATGAACGCTACTTTCATTTCTTTGTCATATTAATGGAATTAAAACTAAATGAGACTTATGTATATTTTAATTCCAGAATTATATTAATCATTTAGATATATCATTAATTATATATATCCATTATATACATGTACTTTTAACAGTACATTACATTTGGGGATAAGAAATGAAATGCACCGTTCATGGAGACGGTAGTCCGTACGTACGCATGAACGCTACTTTCATTTCTATCTCATACTTTAATGGAAATAAATGATAATGATATATATAGGTATATTATAATTCCAGTATAACATCATATATAATAACTTTAAATCCATCCTTTACACGTCCCACATATGGCATTAACGAATCACATCACTTTGAGGGGGCGGTAGTCCGCACTTCCTTAAAATGAAGATATCGTGTTTTACCCATAATGGAAACCATAAAGGTATGCCCAAAATGAAAAAACAGAAGATTAAGGAAAACATAAACATATTATATATCATATATAAAAATAGTGACATCATAATGGCCACCTTTGAAGGTGTTAAATGAGTGTTGAACAATCATCGTTTCGGGAGGCAGAATTTCGCCATCCACGGAAACCGTATGTTCCTTAACCATTTGATGTAGTTGTGTGAGAGTGTAGCTCAAATAAATCTTATAACAACATCCTAGTATATTGAAGATACTGGTGTTGTTACAAAAGAAGTAAATAAAAAGAGTTTAGGGGGTTGGAGAAGCAAAATAAAACAAATGAACTTGAGAGAATGAATTACCTTTAAAAAGTGTAACTTCTTTTGGTTTGAGCCTAAAGGCTTCCTTGGAAAGGATTCTGCCCAAAGGGAATCCTCTAGGATGAGGAGAGGGATGTGGAGAGAGCAAATGGGCAGGGGTTGGCCGAGCCAAAGGCTTGAGAGGTGTGTGAAATGAGGTAGAGGTGGGGGCCTTTTATAAGGGGAGAGGAGGGGCACTTTTGGAAAGTAAAGAAACATTACATTATTTGAAAATGTGTTTCGGTTTTAAAAGGTCCCACATTGATGGAATTCGTGGATAAGGTGATAAGGCATCGAAATCCATTCATCCAATTGGTTTTGGACATGTGTAGTTCATAGATTTTATTTTATCTTTCCATTTTATTTAAATCGTCAAATAATGATGTCATCGCTGCATCATTATTATGTCATAAATAATTAAATTTATTTAATGTCTAAAAATTATAAACAAATTACTATGATGTAGGAAATCTTTTTAGATTTCCATTGAATATTTATAATCAAAATTTGGACTTGTATAACCCCACTTAAAAATTGTTTTCGCAAAACATATTATGTTTGTGTCATTTTCACTTTAACATTTAATAAAAAGTAATTTATGTTATTTCCCAACAAAAGTGGATACATGGGGTCCCCAAGTTAGGCCATGACTTGTCTTGGTCGGCCATGACACAACCAATGAGGTTGGGACATGTGTCTAGGTCATTTAATATTATTAAAGTATTATTTATACCTTAAACTACCCTAATTACCACTAATCGCGATTAAGAACTTAATAAGTTACTATTCACCAAAAAATTATTTTTATCCCATTGAACCACATTTTACTTCTTAATGACAACCATGTATGTCGGATTTTTGAAAATCAAATCACAGAAGTGGTAATATTTCATTTAAACGAAAAATCAGTTATTTAACAACCACTTAGTGGTTTCACTATTCATCAAAAATTGAAGTTTTTCAGAATAAGGCCAAAATTTCACCCTAAGCTATATTTGATATTACGAATTCAAAAATGAAGTCTATTTTACAAAATTCAAATCATATAAGTCACATTAATTAATTTAATAATTAATTCCCGCTGCCAGATCAAATAGCGTGTTTTTACAAAACAATAAGTATCAAAAGATTGACACCAGTTTAAGTCTAATTTCAAATCGAAATTGATTCTAATGACCACCATTGGATAAAATGGTAAAAATATATTCTAATTTCACTTCAAAACCAATTCAAAACATAATCTAATCATATAAATAAATTAGATTAAAAAGTAGTTTTGATGTAAAATGCAGTATTTTTCACTATTCATTTAAAAATGAACATTGTCGGAAAATTACCAAAAATTCACACAAGGTAAATTTTGATGTCCCAATCATAAAGGATAATTTTATTTTGACAAACATAGTTTCTAAAATTGTCAAAATATAGATTCAAAAATGGTTTTCCATCAAAAGGCACTAAAACAATCCTTTAAGAATATTAGTGTATTCCATGCATAAGATTGTATTTATTTTCATTTTAAGCCTCTAAAACACTATCTTTATCATTAATAGACATAGATAAAAATATCTATTATTCATTACTTACTTGGGATGTTACATCCTTCCCCCCTTTAGAAAATTGCGTCCCCGCAATTTATTTACTTATCAAATAAATTGGGGTACTTATCCCTCATTGCATTTTCGGATTCCCATGTTGCCTCTTCAATCATGTGGTTTTTCCACAAAACCTTTACCTGCTTAATCACCTTATTCCGTAACACTTGCTCCCTGTGGTCAAGAATCTGGACCGGTTGTTCCTCATAAGATAGGTTCTCTTCCAGCTGAACTACCTCTGGACTCAAAACATGAGATGGATCTGGCATATACTTTCTCAACATCGAAACGTGAAAAACATTGTGTACCTGAGATAAACTCGGAGGTAAAGCCACTCGGTATGCAACTGATCCAACTCTCTCTAGAATTTCGTATGGTCCAATGAACATTGGACTCAACTTTCCTTTCTTACCAAATCTCATCACACTTTTCCAAGGAGAAAACTTGAGAAAAACATGATCACCTACCTCAAAAGATAGATCCTTCCTCCGGTTATCCGCATAACTCTTCTGCCTGCTCTGAGCTGTTCTCATGTGTTTCTGAATCAACTGAACTTTTTCTGCCATCTCTTCTACCAATTCTGGTCCCATCAATTTTCTTTCACCCACTTCATCCCAGAAAGCTGGAGTTCGACACCGCTTCCAATATAATGCCTGAAATGGTGCCATCTGTATACTAGAATGAAAACTGTTATTATATGAAAACTCAACCAAAGAAAGATGCTGGTCCCAACTTCCCTGATAATCCATAGAACAAGCTCGTAGCATATCCTCCAATGTCTGAATTGTTCGTTCTGACTGCCCATCTGATTGAGGATGAAAAGCTGTAATAAAATTTAACTCAGTACCCAACGACTTCTGAAGGCCTTTCCAAAAGTTAGAAGTAAACCTGGGATCACGATCCGATACAATGGAGAGGGGAACTCCATGTAACCTGACTATCTCTTTAAGATACAAACGGGAAAGTTGATCAAGAGAGAAAGTATCTCGTATAGCAAGGAAATGAGCAGACTTGGTCAAGCGATCAACAATAACCCAGATTTCATTATTACCTCGAGATGTCTTCGGTAATCCAACAACAAAGTCCATGGATATATTCTCCCATTTCCACTCTGGCACTGGTAAAGGCTGAAGCATCCCTTTCGGTAACTGCCGCTCTGCTTTAACCTGCTGACAAGTCAAACACTTCACAGTAAAATCAGCAATATCTCTTTTCATTCCATCCCACCAGTAATACTCCCGCAGATCTCTATACATCTTAGTACTGCCAGGATGAACTGAAAATGGAGAACTATGAGCTTCACATAACAACTCTCTCTTCAACTCTGAATCACAAGGCACACATAACCTCTTCACAAACCTCAAAACACAAACACAAACTTATCCAAGAACTCATGGAAAATTTTATTCATAAGGTCCATGAATACAACAGGTGCATTGGTTAACCCCAAAGGCATAACTACAAATTCATAATGGACATATCTAGTACGGAACACAATCTTCGGAACATCTGCTTCTTTTACTTTCAACTGATGGTACCCCGACCTCAAGTCAATCTTCGAAAAATACTGAGCTCCCTGGAGCTGACACCACTTCATTCGATGTCCCAACATCTGCTGAAGTTGTTGCAAAGGATTTCACCACCCCTTTCTGCTTGTAGTCTAACTGCTTCCCATCACTCAAGCTCCTTGTCGGACACTCGTTTGCATAGTGACCCATCTCATTGCACTTATAACACTTCACTAACTGTAAATCAAATTTGTTCTTACCTTCAGCTTGATCCTTTTCAGTGCAATCACGAGCCTTATGTCCCATCTTACCACATCGGTAGCACTTCCCAGAATTCAGAAGACATTCCCCAGCATGCCTTTTTCCACATTTATCACAAACTGGAAACTTAGTTATCTTACCATCAGACCTTTTTGAAGAATTCTTACCATTCTCCTGCAACCTCGGTCTCTTCTTCTGCTGGTTGTTACAGAAAACTTGGTCATCGGCAAACTCCATTTCTACCTTCTCAGCACATCGAACAAGCTTTTCATAACTTTTAAACTCACGAGAAGCCAATGCCCTTCGATACTTTGGCTTTAATCCTGAGTAAAAACGATTGATTTTACTATCAAGGTCTCGGATAAAATTGGGAGCATACCTTGCCAATCGAGTGAACTTTTCTTCATAGGCAGCCACTGAGTCTTCCTCTTGCCTCAATTCCAAGAATTGCTTTTCCATCCTAAGTCGAACAGCCTTAGGAAAATACTTCTCAAGAAACATACCTTTGAATTCATCCCAGTCAAGAGCATCAATCTCATCGGCATCCCTGATATTTTTAACCATAGACCACCACTGATCTGCTTCACCCTCCAAACGGTAAATAGCAAGACTAACCTTTTGATTGTCTGAACACCCCATGACATCAAAAATCTTCTCCAGTGCTTTAATCCACCCTTCAGCTTGCACAGGGTCAGATGATCCTCTGAATGATGGGGGATGTTGCCTCATGAAATGTTCCACCACTGACATGTTCTTCTGCGGTTGATCTGGCTGATCTCGTGCATGGATACCACCACCATTTATAGCCTGAGTCAACTGTGCCATCACTGCAACAAACTGTTCAGTTCCGATTCCGACCATCTCAGGTTGCTGATTTGGAAGGTTGTCTTCCTCCTGATGTCGTCCCAACATAGCTGCTTTGTTTCCTCTGCGGAAAACCATTCTGAACACCGAAATATCTTAGGCGAAGCAACATGGTAATCTGTAAATGCTATATCATTTAAATCATATTATAATTTAACACTTTTCTAACTCCTAAAGTTATCTAAACCGACCTCTGATACCAACTATAAGGCCCCAGCCTTAAACCTTACTTAATCTTGAGTTATTACAAGATTACACGTTGAGGATCTTTTCGGGTTTAGAGTTTTAGAGAATTAGATCATAAAACTTGCATTACATTCCACATATAAACAAAGTGGTTACATAAAGATAGTATTCTTCATTCCCATCAATGGAAACACATTTAAAATAAAACATGGATTATTTCTTGACACATCCTTGACTCTATCATCTTATCATGTACCTTTCCCTTGACCTGTGAAAAACATTTCAAAAACTTGGGATGAGCGTAAAAACTCAGTATGGGTTATAAAAACATGGAAAGGAAACATGAGTTCATATATACATAAGAATGAAATCATACTTTACCCATAAAACATAGGCACTTTAACATACCTCATAAAAACATGAATAAATCATATAAATCATAATACGTAAAGGTAACTTGAGGCATTCATAACATTCTTACGTAGGGGGTAACCCTCTTGGTTACGTTTGGAATACCCATCATAGTATATTCCCTAAAATCTCTTCGGAGAAACCTTAACGTTTCACTCCTTCGCGTTACCCAATGCATTGGAGAGCTATAACGGGCTCACCCGCCCTTAGTTTATCACGGAACCACCCGTTCTTCATAATAATGCCCAAGAACCATAACATAATCGAATCACATAAAACATGCATAAAGGAAACATAACATTTCCACATTTCAATCACAAGATATTAATACAACACAAAAACATTGTGAAAACCATTTTCAATACCAAAATAAAAGAAATGTAAAACATGGTATTTATTTTTCTTTTAAAAAGAAGGTATGCCTTGTAGAGGAAGCCGAAACTCAAATAATGGTCACGACGGCGGAGAAGTCGTTGTCCCCGCATACGTACGACAAAAACATTCCCTTTTGTCGTTTAGTAAATGCTTTGTATAAAAAAATTTCCTTTTGAATAAACGTAAAAGTCAAAGGAGTTTATACACCGTATAAAAGAAAGTTGTGTATAAAATAAAATATGCCTCAATGAAAGGAGATTGAGACGAAGTCCCATACAAAGATAATTTTTAAAATAAAATAGATACATTATGTGTATTCACTATAAGTACACATAAATAAAGTACAAATAAAAGATACGACATAATAATATAATGACATAATTTGAAAGTAGGAGATTAACCCAAAGAATGGAAATTGGGTTAAGAAGTTCCCATACCTCGTATCCGACTTGACCCGACCGTTCTTTAAACTCCTGAATAATAAAATTTTAGTTAATCTCTACTTGCTTAAGAACCTTTTTCAAGTTCATTATTCCTTTTATACCATGTTATGAACATCATGTAATTATTTAAGTTAATAATGTTCATTTTGTCGGTATTTGGTTCTTAAGTCAAAAATAGACTTCTTACACTTACATGTTGTTAATTTGGTCAATGTTTCATTATATCCAGAATGGTATTCATGATGTAGATATCATATATGTCATATATATCCAGTACATACATGTATTTAAAATATTACATAATCATTTAGAGGTAAGAAATGAAATGCATCGTTCATGGAGACGGTAAGCCGTACGTACGCATGAACGCTACTTTCATTTCTTTGTCATATTAATGGAATTAAAACTAAATGAGACTTATGTATATTTTAATTCCAGAATTATATTAATCATTTAGATATATCATTAATTATATATATCCATTATATACATGTACTTTTAACAGTACATTACATTTGGGGATAAGAAATGAAATGCACCGTTCATGGAGACGGTAGTCCGTACGTACGCATGAACGCTACTTTCATTTCTATCTCATACTTTAATGGAAATAAATGATAATGATATATATAGGTATATTATAATTCCAGTATAACATCATATATAATAACTTTAAATCCATCCTTTACACGTCCCACATATGGCATTAACGAATCACATCACTTTGAGGGGGCGGTAGTCCGCACTTCCTTAAAATGAAGATATCGTGTTTTACCCATAATGGAAACCATAAAGGTATGCCCAAAATGAAAAAACAGAAGATTAAGGAAAACATAAACATATTATATATCATATATAAAAATAGTGACATCATAATGGCCACCTTTGAAGGTGTTAAATGAGTGTTGAACAATCATCGTTTCGGGAGGCAGAATTTCGCCATCCACGGAAACCGTATGTTCCTTAACCATTTGATGTAGTTGTGTGAGAGTGTAGCTCAAATAAATCTTATAACAACATCCTAGTATATTGAAGATACTGGTGTTGTTACAAAAGAAGTAAATAAAAAGAGTTTAGGGGGTTGGAGAAGCAAAATAAAACAAATGAACTTGAGAGAATGAATTACCTTTAAAAAGTGTAACTTCTTTTGGTTTGAGCCTAAAGGCTTCCTTGGAAAGGATTCTGCCCAAAGGGAATCCTCTAGGATGAGGAGAGGGATGTGGAGAGAGCAAATGGGCAGGGGTTGGCCGAGCCAAAGGCTTGAGAGGTGTGTGAAATGAGGTAGAGGTGGGGGCCTTTTATAAGGGGAGAGGAGGGGCACTTTTGGAAAGTAAAGAAACATTACATTATTTGAAAATGTGTTTCGGTTTTAAAAGGTCCCACATTGATGGAATTCGTGGATAAGGTGATAAGGCATCGAAATCCATTCATCCAATTGGTTTTGGACATGTGTAGTTCATAGATTTTATTTTATCTTTCCATTTTATTTAAATCGTCAAATAATGATGTCATCGCTGCATCATTATTATGTCATAAATAATTAAATTTATTTAATGTCTAAAAATTATAAACAAATTACTATGATGTAGGAAATCTTTTTAGCTTTCCATTGAATATTTATAATCAAAATTTGGACTTGTATAACCCCACTTAAAAATTGTTTTCGCAAAACATATTATGTTTGTGTCATTTTCACTTTAACATTTAATAAAAAGTAATTTATGTTATTTCCCAACAAAAGTGGATACATGGGGTCCCCAAGTTAGGCCATGACTTGTCTTGGTCGGCCATGACACAACCAATGAGGTTGGGACATGTGTCTAGGTCATTTAATATTATTAAAGTATTATTTATACCTTAAACTACCCTAATTACCACTAATCGCGATTAAGAACTTAATAAGTTACTATTCACCAAAAAATTATTTTTATCCCATTGAACCACATTTTACTTCTTAATGACAACCATGTATGTCGGATTTTTGAAAATCAAATCACAGAAGTGGTAATATTTCATTTAAACGAAAAATCAGTTATTTAACAACCACTTAGTGGTTTCACTATTCATCAAAAATTGAAGTTTTTCAGAATAAGGCCAAAATTTCACCCTAAGCTATATTTGATATTATGAATTCAAAAATGAAGTCTATTTTACAAAATTCAAATCATATAAGTCACATTAATTAATTTAATAATTAATTCCCGCTGCCAGATCAAATAGCGTGTTTTTACAAAACAATAAGTATCAAAAGATTGACACCAGTTTAAGTCTAATTTCAAATCGAAATTGATTCTAATGACCACCATTGGATAAAATGGTAAAAATATATTCTAATTTCACTTCAAAACCAATTCAAAACATAATCTAATCATATAAATAAATTAGATTAAAAAGTAGTTTTGATGTAAAATGCAGTATTTTTCACTATTCATTTAAAAATGAACATTGTCGGAAAATTACCAAAAATTCACACAAGGTAAATTTTGATGTCCCAATCATAAAGGATAATTTTATTTTGACAAACATAGTTTCTAAAATTGTCAAAATATAGATTCAAAAATGGTTTTCCATCAAAAGGCACTAAAACAATCCTTTAAGAATATTAGTGTATTCCATGCATAAGATTGTATTTATTTTCATTTTAAGCCTCTAAAACACTATCTTTATCATTAATAGACATAGATAAAAATATCTATTATTCATTACTTACTTGGGATGTTACATATTTAGTAATATTAATACTTTAAATTTAATTTCTATGATCTAAAAATATATATATTGGTTTTGTTAATGGTTGGTGTTATTTTTCAGTTATAAGATCAAATATGTTTTTCTTCTTTTAAAAAAACATATTTTGTTACAATATTTTACCCCAAGGAACCATTGGGAATTTATCGATTCTATCTAGGTTACGGTGGTAGATTCCAAATTGATATGGTTCTAACATAAAAATCTTATTTTGTTGTTATTGAAGTACATTTTAATTAATATGAGGGTATAGGATGGAGATCATTAGATCGTTATAAGAACAAAATCATTTACATTGACACATATTTTAATAACCCCATATAAAACCCCACAATAGATTAATACTATATATGATATATCAAAAAAAGAACCCACATCTTGGGGATATGTTTCACTTTTTCACAAAAATATTATAATTTTTACCAAGTATAATCAAATTTTCATGTTCATGTATATTTTTATTCTCATATACATTATCATATTCTATTTTATAGATCCAACTAGATATGGGTATAACAATAAATAGAAATATAAATAACATCAAAAACTAAATTGTGAATCCTATTATTTTATACTTAATTTATAATTGAATGAAGAGAAATCTTCGGGTTGACTAGGAATTCAAATTTAAATATTTCTTTTATCCATAGAATCACTTATATGAATTTATATCACGGTAATTTTTTTATTCGTAGTTTCTTTTTAAATTACATGTTATATTGAATGGGTTATTTATAGACATTATATTGACCACATTTATTTCCATAGAAAATTATATCAACCACCTCAACAAGATAACAAGAGGGTTATAGATTCATGCCATTGCATATGAAATTTAATGGTAGATAGAAGAAAAGATATTAAACAATGGAATGTAAAACCATGTGACACTGAACATGTGTACACCAAATTATAAATTCAATTTTGTATATAGTGGAAATTTTCTTATTGTAGAGCTATATCTGAAGCTAGATGCCTGAATTATGTAGAAATATTGTAGGTGATAATTTTTATGACATATTAAACACAACATAATATGACACTAAATAATCATATATAAGAGTGTATGTATCACTACAATCCATGGAGTGACATACCATAAAAACTAAAAAATTATAAAATATAATAGAGATAATATATTTTAATATTGAGAAGACTGATACTAAAAAATTAACCTTAATTCACAACAAAATCAATATATACTGTATTGTAACATAATACATAGATGCAAAAATCTATTCCTCTAATATAACCATTGTTGTATGACATAGTATTGAGGAATTACTCATTGGGGAAAACATTTATTTGATTTTTCAAACAACCATTTTTATGATAGACATATCTAATATAGATAATACTATTGATAAAACCCTAATAAATATCAACATAATTAGAATGGATTCATGTTTTTGGATTTCTTCTAATATATAATAGTTATTTTGTTAACCACACAAGAGGTACCCCACAATATTCTATTCACTTATATCCCCTATCTAGAAAACTACTCACTAGTCGACATCTTATATGATAGCCAATAAAATGTCACCAAGATTGTTTAAAAAGTAAACACTATCATTTTAATATTGGTGAAATATTTATCCATTACAAACTACTTAAATTTTTTGAGTTTTATCTATGACCTATTATTTTTTTGTATTACACTCTCAAACATAATATTTTTTATATATATAATATCACACTAACAATGTTTCATAATATATTATAATCCCATTGATTATAAACATACTATAAAATGTTTTTATTTTTATATTATTTCAATTTATGTGGGAATATTTTCTTAGATATAAACTTTTTAAATGATGGAATTGAATTTTATTTTAAATTCTGAACAATAGAGAAAAAAAGTGAATGGAGTTTTTTTAGTTAACTAAAAAATTCATTTAGGGAATAAAAAATGGGTCAAAAATCTGACAATATAATTTTAACTAATTAATAAAATTATATGACCATTCAATAATTTTGAATTTATCTCCTAAAAACTATCTAAAATTCATTAAATAAAAATTTAATTGTTTATTTTATGATCAAGGTAGAGACTCATGTAAAACAAAATAAATTAATTCCAATGATATTGTAGTTGAAACCATCCATTCGGAGAAATATTTTATCAGGAAGAAAATTGTAACAGGTTGTTCTAATTATATGAAATAGCCTTGGAAATATTTTATGATTGAAAATTAATTATTTAGATATTTTATGGTTTCAATAGGGTTATATATTCATGTCATTGTTTCAATTTTACCCATTTTAGACATGAATTACATTTATTGAATGCTTATATTTATGAAAAGGAATGATTTGTAATATCGTTTAAATAATATTTTTTTCAGATGATTTATGATATTTTAGAATCATTGTTTTTACACACATCCTCGAGTGATTAACAAGATATAAACCACTACTGCATGTCTATTATGAGTACATGTGAACAGTACATATATTATGCCATGTTATAATGATTATAGAAATAAATAAATATTTTTTTCGTATATCATTCTTAGACCTTCTCTAATTTTGATATGAAAAAACTCATAAAGACCTTGATTTTATAAAATTTATGATATATATCCTGAAATTTGGTCTATACCAACCTAATTATTTTATTTTATTATATTATATTGATATATAAAAATAGGGTTATTTTATTATTTTATGGGATGATACGAATAGTTCATTGATTTTACATATAATGTGTTAGTATTCAGTTTAATTTCATGAAAGAGACTCAAACATTATTATTTATTTAGTCTTGTATTTATAATCAATAATTACTAAAATTATGCTAGTTTTGAGAAACTATTGATTCAATGTTTTCTTCTTAATATCCTCCTCATCGAAATAATAACAAAAAATTGTTTGATATAGAGAAATATGGTCATCATTATGGTAAGAGATTAATTTTATTTCTATAGTTGTGACCAATTATTATTACAAGAATTATTATTTAATTTACAAATTGAACTATTCTAAAAATTATTAAATATTGGTTAAATATTTTAAATGTAAATATGAGGAGTCCATGTATTGATCGAAGTATTGAAAGGTGAAAATTTATGATAATATGTACAAGATATTAGAATATTATTTTTCATTAATATCAGGAATTTGGAATCAATATTTAGTCCACCATTTGAGAAATTAATAGATTTTTTATAGGAATATAGACACAACATTATATTTTTTTAGGGTAGATCTATTATTGAATCCCTCTTTATTATTCTTTATTTAAATGCATGGGTATAATAATATGGTTGATGTGTGTTTGTATTGTACACACGTAATATAAAAAGAGAATAAGTAAAACAAAAAAAAATAGTGGGTAAATAGTGAGATGATTTATCTAGTATAATTGATTATAAGTAGTATTATTAAGGACGGATATATGAAATATATTACATAAAAAGTGTAAGAATATTTATATGGAATTATAAATGATCCATGATTATGAAATTCTAAAGAATATATTCTTTATCCTTCCAAATTCATCACCTATGAGTTTATGTTTATGATTGTAATTCATTATATGATTCCCTTGAAGAAAATTTGGATTATGTTTTCTAGTTTTATGTTTTCATTCTTTCTTATGGATTAAAAATGTTCTAGTTTTCTTCAATTTGACATCACAATAATATTTATATCATATTCCCCTATATTAAATGACATTTGTGATTTAATTTTAACTAATTTATACATTATAGTGATTAATCATAGAAAATATATATTATTATATAATAGATTATATGTTATCTTTTTGAATGAGATACTGAAATTTTACTATATAATAAAATAATTCATACCCCAACATGATTTAAGAGGAGAACTAAGAAGAAATTATTCAATATCAAATGCAACATGATTTTTAAAAAAAACTATAAAAATATATATCATGTTCACAACCTAGCAATAGAAATTACCAAGTACATTCATTAAAATAGAAGTGGAACATACATTAATATAGTAAAGAGATATGGAAACATATTTATCATTGATTTGGAATTAATGGTCAGTGAATTGTGAAATGGGTCATAACACATATATGAACTATAGATTAATGACAAATTACTAAGATTATTGTGTGAAATAATATTATTTCTATGTGAGATATGCAATGTGTACAAATAATAGTTCCTCATTCCTTGAGTGAATCCATAATATTATAGAATCTATCATGAGACCAAGATATGGATTTTAGTAACCTATGACATCATGATTACTTTCACTATACCATGGTGTTTTGAATGAGAAATATTATATTATTTGATAAAATAGGAAAATCTCAATGAATTTGGAGACACAATGTAAATCCCAGATTCTCTTCCAAAAATATATAATTAATTTAATCGTTTTTATATTTTTCAGTTTAGACAACATTAAATATATCATGTGTTTTATGAAATCACATAGTTTTTTGACCATTTTATGAACCACCAATTTATGCTTTCACTACATGAAACATGTATATTATCTTTGAGTACACATAACACTATGTTTTTCTTTTGTTACAACCAATTCCATGATCCTGTGTAATATTTCACAGCATTCAAGGATGAGATTTAAAAATATAAATATACTATTATTATTATTATTAATATATTTTATACCTACCATAATGCTATTATAATGATTGTTAATAATAAAATTAAATAAATTTTTAAGTCCTGAATAACACATTTATAAAAAATTAAATATTTCGCAATCGGATAGAAAAATCCGATGAATGAATTATTTGAAATTAATGAAATTAATTTTCTATGAAAAATATTTTTTTACATAGAAAAACAATTTTTTCTCAATAGTGATGCTTTCCCGTGGTTTTTGCGGACGATTTTGTTTGTTTATGGTCGTTTTGAAGGCGGTTGCGGTGGCGACAACGGGGGGGTTCTCACCGATGTGATTCATTAATTACTTGAAGGTGATGAAGAAAGATTCATTGGGAGGTGTGTGCAACAAGGGATGGGTTCCCTGGCTGATAGCTTCACCGGATTCTCTGAGGGTGATGGTTTTTCACAGTCGCTGGTGTTCCTCACCGGCGTCGATTAGGTATACTGTCGCACAGGTTGTCGTGGATCGAGGTGACGCACCAATCAAGTGGTTCCTTTTTTCGAGGTTGGAGTGTGATGTAGGGTTGCGTGTCGGGGCTCATGGATCATGGTTTGATGGTGGTTCGAGGCCTGAGGTGGTACAGGTTCGTGGCTCGAGGCGTTTAAGGCGGTGTTTTTTAAATTTTGAAGTCTTCCTTTTGAAATAAGAATCGTGGCCTGCCTGGTTGAATCTTGTTTTGGGTTTTTTTAAATTTGAATTTCAATTTTATGTGGTGATGTGGAAGTGAAGAAGTCCTGTAATGGGTACCGGCAACCCTTAAACCGGTCTCATGGGAACCAGCTACCCTCAAACCTGTCATTAGAAAATTATAAAAAAAAATGATTTTCCTAATAAAATTTTATTAAAAAAAAGAAATATTTTTCTTATAAGTAATTTTACAGCCTTTTATGGTGAACTAGTTTAAAATTTTATTTTTTTCATTTTAATAATTTTTATTTGAAAAAACAAAAAAAAAGTAATCTGATTATCATTATTTAAAATAGTAGAATTTTGAGATTTATTTTGTAGATTCATTTTTATATGATTTATGAAAAACACTGAGTATTAATTCAAAACCACTTTTTAGAAAAATTTAATATGTCTGTTTGAAATATACTTTCTTATAGTTTTGAATATTAATTATATATATTATACATCAATGCATCTGGTTTATGTCATTGGACCAAATTTTACATTGAAATCAGAATTATTTCAATCTTTTAAACATTTTTGCTTAAAACCACACTAACGTGAAAATTCTGAAATATTAATTTTATATAAATTTCTAGTAATTTTTTTATTTGAATTTAGAAAAAATTAATTTATATTTATAATTTGATTAAATTATAATGTAAAATATTTTAAAATTATTTATGACCAAAAATGATTGTGAATGTGAATAAAATTAAATATAGTTATTAAGATAAAAATTTCCCATGAGATTAGGATATGATTGATGATGATCATAAGAAAACTATATTAAAAATGTTGTAAGGATATACAAGCATTTAAATGGACAATTATAGATATGGGTATTTATTACCCCATCCATTGATGAACTCGCCATTATAGTGCAAGTGTTAGGAGTCCTAAAGGACCACATCATGTTCATCACTGTGATCTCCTTTAATGTTAGTTAAGATACAAAGTGGATTAATAATTGAATATACCAAAAACATAATGTCCAAAATGAAATATATACTTGACCAAAATAAATTTAAATAAATATTTAGAACCTATCCTCCTTTGGGTATAATTATAACCATTATTGGATCCACATTACATTGGAAAAACATGGGTTGAATTCCATTTTCATTAATTTACATGAATTCCAATACTTCTCGACTATAAAATAGCCTTCACCCCTCCAACATATTCACACCTCTCAAGCCCCTTAGTTCACAAAAAATCTTCTCTAATAATATCCCTAAATACCTCCCTTAATCCAATAATCCCCCCTTTGGGAGGGAATACATCCAAGGAATCCCTTTGGTGAAAAACAAAAGGAATAACCCAAAGAAAAAGTAACATCTTTCTGAAGCACCTCTCACCATAATAAATAGAGTTATTAGAGGGGATTATGAAAAAACCCTCTAAACATCAAATTTATAGGGGGTTAAAAACCCACTCAAAATTCATTTTCTATATATATTAGAGGGGTATATGTGTGACCCTCTCGAATCCTAAACATTTTATGCTGTTAAAACCCCCTTTAATTTCAAAAATCAAGGGGGGTTTTGAAACCCGTATTTTTATAAATAATTTTTTTATATCCAGAGGTATTTTAATGAGGGTTTTAAACATCTTCAAATTTATCAAAATAGAGGGGCTTCAGGGCCGATGCTAATCAATGAGATTAATGGTAGTTCACAACCCCCTATAATAACATAAAGTTTTGGGGGTTCATAACCCCCTATAATGTATTAAATTATAGGGTGTTGAAAACTCAATCTAATGTATTTAATTAAATGGTTTTGAAAACCCCCTAGAATCACTTAAATTAGAGTGGTTTCAAAAACCGTTTAATATATTAAATTATATGGTTTTAAAAATCCTCACTGATGACTCTAAATTTGAGGGTGTTTAAATCCACATATAATATAATAGATTAGAGGGGGTTCTAACCGCCACTATTTAAAATAAATCTATAATATAAATATATAACTAAACAACATAATATTAATGTTTTTAAAAACATTATATGAAAAAATTATATAAAATATTTATATAAATGTATTTAATTGTATTTATATGTACACATAAATATAATTTTATAATTTTATGTACATTAATACACATTTACATATATAAATTGTATTTCATATAATATTAATTATTTATAATATTAAATTGAAAACGTATTACAAAAATATATATTGGTGTTTGTCAGTTGTAGTGTAATTGTACTTCCAAATTCATTATATATATTATATAAATATATACATAAAATGAATTTATTTAAAAATATAACATATAAAAACCCAAGCTTGTAGTTTTTATAATTTATAAATTTATAATAATAAATATATTTTCAAATAATTTTTTTAGTCTTTTATATTATATATAATTAATGTCATATGATATACCATTAATAAAAAATATATATATGTTAATAAAAAAATATTATACAATTATATTTATTGAAATTCATATGTATTAATGTATATAATATTCCATAATTATATTTTTCGAAATACATATATATTAATGTGCATAGTATTAAATATATGTATTGAAATATGTTATAAAAATATTTATATAAATAATATCTCATATAACATTATATAAATATTTTCATAAATTTTATTTCATATATAAAATTTTTAATACTTGTATTTAATAATATTAATTATATATAATATAAATATTTAAATAAATCTCATTTTATATTTACTTATTTCATAAATTATTAGTTATATATTAATTATATATAATATTATACAATTTTAAAAAAATAAATAAATATTAATCTGCCTAAAAAACCTATGTATTAGAAAAAATTATTTAAATATATATTTAAATAGAGTGTTTAAATTTATTTTTAATTACATTATACATATATATTAAATAAATAATTTATATTTTTTTATATAAATATGTATTTATTTATATAAATAATTTAAAAAATTATATTAATAAATATATAAATATATGTTTATATACATATGTAGAATTGTAAAATATATTTATCCAAATTTATGTAAATACTCATATAAAATAAATATATTATATAAATTTAAAAATTTTATATAATATAAATGAGGGAAAATATAAATACATAAATATATATATCCATAAATACTTAAAAAATGCTTATATATATATTGGATATATATTTATATCAACCTAAATATTTATTCATTTAATATTTAAATAAATTAGATTACTCTTATTTATAAATATAATAATGTGTAAATAAACTAGAATGTTTCAATTTTCATGGTGGGAGGGGAGTTGTAGCTGCATGTGGGAGACCCTGATTCGAAACCTGGAAGATGAATTTTAGATAAGTCATGGGTGTGGGGGGTTGTTCCCAAGACACTGGAAGAGGAGGTGTGCTGCATATCAAAGGGATGACACCAGTAACTATAAGGGTATTGTGGGGTAACATGAGGTGGGTGGTATTACGTGGGAAAATTAACAGAGGCTGGGTGACATTAGAGAGATTAGAATAAGAGGGAGGTGGGAAGAGTGACACGAGAGGGAGGCGGGACTCTTAGATGATCGGTTTCAAGAAATAAAAAAATAGAGAAGATTTTGGGGAAAGTCTCACAACTGTCCCAAAAGTAATCAAAATTATGGGTGTTTAAAACCTCCCCTACATTCCTCTATTGGAGGTGGTTCTGGTTGTATACTCCCCTAATGGAGGTGTTTCTCATAAAATAACTCTCAACATTATTGGGGGTTTAAACCCCCTATAAGGTAATTGTCACTAAAGTCACACTAATTTTATCGGCAGTTCCTCAAAACAACACCATAAATAATAGGTACCAAAATTAGAGGTGGTTACTCGTAACTACTGCTAATGTCTTTAAAATGAGGGTATAGCCCCTTTTTATGTCAAAAAACCCCTCAACACACCTCATTTTTTCATAGTGTTTGTTTTATTTTCATTTTCTATTCCCTAAAATATAATAATTCTATTATTATATAATAACCATGGTTTCATATATATATATATATATATATATATATTTGTTTGTGTTTGTGTTTGTTTTTATTTTAAGGGTTCTATATATAACTGCACACACATCAATAATATGTGTAACAAACTTGTCGTTCTTGTTTACGGTGAACTACAGCCTCATGAAATGATGTTTTTTGTTTTTAATTTACCACATCACTTGGTTATAAATTATGTTGTACACTCAGATTTTATATATTATATATATATGTGATATTATTAATTATTTATGAATTTTGATTTATTATAAAAACGTGTATCTTCAATATATCCATTTTATGTAAATACGACATTTTTTATTTTGGACTTGTGGACTATCCCATCATCAAATTGATGTCAATCAATCACATAATACATGAAATGTATTAATGTTGTGGTTAGTGAAAATATATTATATATATGAAATAATAATTATACTAGAATTAATATATATATATATACATATATTGTTTTACTTTCTTTCATTCAATATGACAATAAAACAGAAAGAACATTTATGAGTATGTGAATCCTACCATCTCCAATAACAGTGTATTCAATTTCATCCTTATATATGTATTAGATTATTATAAATATGTATATAAGGAATATAAATTATATTTATAACTTTTTTACATTTTGAAAGGAACATAATATTTATCTTAGTGTTGGGATCAAGAATAAAAATTCAAAACATATACAAAAACCAAAGCCGATATTACCTGAAACATAACATTAACATGTAGTTATTAATAAATGGTATAAGTAAGGTCATATCCAAATAATTTATGTAGTTATATATAATAACATGGTTCTGCTGTAGAAAAATAGTCAACATATATTTATTATATAATAGGTTTTAATGTGTATGAAAAATTTAAGACATAAGGTAACTGGTTGCTTATCTCAATGTTTTTTTTTCATTCTTAATAATTATTCACCACTCATTTAATCGTTTTGATGTATATAATGAACATTAATGTATTATATGATTATTATATTTAAAATATTTTAATTTTTTAATCAATTATATGATAATTCTTTTAGAGAGGGTATTTTTCAAATTTTAACCAAATTAGTAAAGTAATTATTTCTTTATTTTCCTTCATTATGATACATTCCATTATAAGCACTAATATCTCTCAATGTGTGTATATACTTCCCATTGTAGTGTTATATCATGAATTTAATATCATTATATATATTTTTACCTTCATGTAATGTTATTCATTAATTGGGATTTTGATTTTATCTTAACAAATTCATAAGAGTTTATTTTTACAATCCCATCATTTATTAGGATTGATTAATCTTCTCCAATGTCCCGAAGGCCTTCATTTTTTATTGATTTCAATAATCCTCCTTTTAAGGGGTGAGGTGGAACAGTTACAAGGCTTGTAGGTGTAATTATTACATGGCCCGTAGGCCTTAGAGGAATTCATTGCTCGTAGGCTTCAAACATTACATACAACACAGACTAACTACTTGAAATTGCTCCTCCCTAGCATCTTCATCGTGAAATCATCTCTCCACCTTCACATGGTTGTTCGGAAAGGCATTCCTGTGCACGCATAGGCTTGTCCCAATGGCATGTGCCATACCCTCTCATTCTTGGAATACGTTTATCTTTTTCTGTGGTGAAAGCTCCTTGCTCATCCTCCTTTTAGAGCTTGTTCTTTGGAGGTTATCAAGTTTTCTTCTACACTTAAGGGGGCCCAAAGGCCTTGAGGTGGCCCAAAGGCCTTATTGACCCAAAGGTCTAGGTGGCACGAAGGCCTTATAGGACTCAGGGACCAAATCGGTAACCCGAAGCCCCAAACGGGGCCATATCCCTGGCTTCTACAGTGCCTGCTACGATTCCCTCTACAGTACCTGCTACAGTACTGCACAGTTCCCGCTATAGTGTCAGCTACAATACTGCACGATTCTTTCTACAGTACTGCTACAGTAACTGTAAATTCTACCTCCCCCTGGATTTGATCCCTGGTCGCTTGGATGCACTTATGGAGTCCTAACCAACTGGGCTAAGGCTCATGTGCATTAGGATTGATTACCATTATGCTTCCCTTGATTAAATGTAATAATACATCACATAAAAACTCTCGTGAGTTTTTTTATCCTATATTTATTCATGTTATATACATGTAATGGCACAATTTTTTCCACCCATCGTTTCTTAAGATAGTTATGAAAAAAAAATTATGAGCAGCCTACATTATTTCTCCTTTAAGTCTAAAATGACTATTCTTTCAAAAGAGTCTATTCTAAAAATGATTTCAGAAATGTTTCACTACAATCCAATGATTCTGAATAAAAAAATTTAAGCATGTTTTTACTTTTAATTTTTTTAGAAGAATTATTCTTTCCATTTTCTAGTTAAGGGACCTTCGTAAGCCCTTTAAGGTGAAAAGGGAATGTTTGACATATAAAGAATTTTACTCCACCATGGATATCATTAAATGACTCTCACTTTGTGATTTTACACATTTAATTATACATATGTTTTTTCATACTATTATGGTAATTTTTTATTAGATTATTTTTCAATGAGAATGGTTTTCAAAATTTTATTATGTTTAAAAAGTGTATTGAATGACTTTCAATGCTTCCTTTATATGTTTTCAAAAATGTTATTTTCCAAAGAAAATTATTTAATTGATTTCAATGTTTTTTAATAAGGTTTTGAACTATTTTAAAAGAAAAAAAATTCAAATTGAATTTTGTTTTAATTTTTTTCAAACTATTTTTCTAAAATGGTTTTATGAAAATTATATTCAATTAAAGGATATATTCCATAAATAAAGGTTCCATGTGATTTTTCAATATATTTATCCATATAATATGAAATAAATTTTTTTATTTTATGCTTTACGATTGATATGATCTAATAATACTATTCATATTCATTCTGGAATTACTTATGTATTAATGCATTGACATTTAAGGCACCCATTTCAATTCCATGGGTTATATTCTTTTGAAACCTTATTTTTTCATGGTTTGTTCATAGATAAAATTATTATGAGACATATGTCTTTGAAATAGGTATTGATATAATGAAAATTTTAGGATACCGATTTCATTTCATGGGTGGTGATATACATTTTATGAAACGTATAACCTTTTATTGGTCATGATATGATTTACATATGATTATATAGTGAAACATGTATAAACTATTTTATTATGTGATGGGATGGACCTATATGACCATACTACACATTGTATAATGATGGATGACTAATGAATGTATATTTTTTAAATTCACATGGTTTCATGTACATGTGTTTATTTATGGACCTGATTACATTTTGACAAATGTTATGAGTAGACTTATTAAATGTTCAAAAATATATGAATGATCCAGATTACAGTCCCACAATTTTATTCATGAAATGATTTCATGTTTACAATGTTATGGGTATACCTGATTACATGTTATCAATGTTAAGAATGGACCTGGTTGCATATATGAATGTTTGTGTGTGAACCTAAATACATGTTAACAATGTTATCCATGAACCTAATTGCATGTTTGCAAAGTAATGAATAGTCTTGGATTCAAGTCAATAATTCTATGTGAGTTCCCGATTTCATTTCATTTACATAATGAGTGCACCTCTTTCTACTTTATTTTATCACAATGTTATAATTTGATGTGTATTTCACAATAATATGTATTATTACTATATTATTATCTCTTGGATTATGAACTTGATACCCTTATTATTCATGTCTATTGATCACCCAATATTTATTCTATGAACCCTTTATATGATTTATCATATGGAGGGTATGATCTTCAAATGTTATTTTCATGTTCCCATAACCTTATTTTCATTTTTTTATTATATATACCCATTGTTTAACCGTACCGCCCCTTTGAGATTTCCCCATTAAATTCTTTCCATTCCCTAGGTTTTGATAATTTTTTTTATAAAGATGTAATAAAAGAAAAAATATTTTATGGAAACAATGATGATATTTCAATGAGTTGGATTATTTTGATCCATATTTAAAAATACATTAAACTATTACAACCCTTGGGAATGAATTTTTCTAGTGTACTGAATATTTATCTAAAATGATGTAATAAACATTTATATTATGCCTGGTTCGTTATTACTGGTATCAATGGAATGGTTTAGACAACCATTAAAAACTAGTTTTATAAACCTTTAGATAAATTATTAGGTGTGTTTCTACTTACATTTCCATGGATGTCCCTAAGAATAAGATTAAGGAAAGGCCAATGTTTAGGAAAATGTCTGGAAATTTCGCTAAATGATAGAGTGAGATATTTTATAGAAATAAATAAATAACTTGATACTACAAGTGGATGTTCCACTTGATCATATATACATGGGGGTTACCAGAAAACACTGTATTGAGATAGTCTCAATCTGGATCTTGTGGATGACAACGAGCCATGCTGCACACCTAGTTCGACAATCCTGGAGGATATGATATGGAAATTTAAAAACAATTTATAAACAATCGTTATGGATTTAAATTTAACAATACTATGAGTATCATATTATTAACCTATGCTGTCATTGATTAAAAATAAGGTGTCAAGATTTAGACATCATGTTTGTATTTTTTATAATTATGTGGGATTATATTATGATAAGTGTTTAACACAACATTTTTTCTAGTTTTAGCTGATGGTGTGAACTATAAGGAACTTTGTTAACAATTAATGTTTTAGATGTGGGAATTATGTAAATCAAATTAAAATATAGGAAACACATGAACAGAGTTAGGATGGTGATTTGAGTATTTGTTATACTACTGAAGATAAAGAAATCAAAAATGAAATGTCAAAGGTAAGGGATGTTATAGACTTTTTCAAATTAAACTTATATATCATTATTAGATTAATGTTTATTATCCTAATGAAATGATTTATATTATATAATTTTTAAAAATGTATTATCGAATTATTTGATAAAGCCTGAGTAGTTTTTTAAGTATAGAGGTGGGTGACTGAGGATCATATGTTTTGAAATTCAGATATTATATTGTATGAATAATAATGTATATATGGACTGTTTGTATACTATTTAATTTTGTAATATCTATAATTATTTAAATTATATTTATGACTAGTAAAATTTATTTAATAGAATGGTTACATTAAGGTATGATAACCCTTTACATGTTCTTAAGGATGAGAAAATAAAATTTAATATTGATAAAGAGATGTAATATGGATAATGTAAATTTGATATTATTTATGACCTAAAAATTATTTGGGATTTCATTAAAATGTAATATATGTTATCTTGTATGACATTTACCTCTTCGTGGAATTGTGGAATATATTAATTAATATATGGAAAATTTAAGCATGCATGTTTTCTAAAAGGATTTATGGAAATTCCATAAATTACTATGTTTCAAGTGATTATATGATAAATGTATTCCGATCATTGGAATGTGAAAACAAGGAGTAACATTATAATATGATGGGGGTCAATTTTAAGATGATTTTATGGAATAATTTCAATGGATTTTTACTTTCATCTTATTGAAGGGATACATGGTAATCCATTTATCATATGGATTAAGTTAATCTTCTAATGATGTTTACTAAAATTAATGTATTATATCACCACATGAGGGTTTATTACAAATTGTATAAAATGTGATAAAAAAATTATCTGTGATAAATATAGATGAAATAAACTATCATTCTATTTATGGATATCATGATCTAACACTACTTCAAGAAGGAAAAAATAACCTTTATTTCATATACTAATTGGTGAGGTGAAAATTCATCAAGGAATAAAAAAGTGTAAGGTTGTCAAAAAAATATTTTTTTTAGGAAAATTATCTAACATTAGGAAATTAGGTTATTGCATTAAATTATTTTCATGTTATAACAATTTTTGATGATATCAAAGATCTTTTTATGGATTATTTGGGTTATATATTTTTGATTGTTCAGTTTCTCCTAACCATATTTTCTATCACTCTACAATAGAACATGATAGATATATTTATATTCTCTTTCTATGATTTCACATTACATAAATTTTTTTCTATTTAGAAACCTAATTATGAGTTACCTTGGGTAAACATTATGTTTCCAACATTCCCTTTTTTTCAAAGGATGTTTTAGTATTCATTATTTTGATATTAATTGAAATTAATTAAACATACTTGTTTTAATCCTTTGACGTCCTAGAAAAGAATTGTGGGGGAAATTAATTTTATTGGGGTATAACATTACACGCCATGATTTCATGGATTTTTTTAAAATTTGATTAATATATTTTTTATTTTTTATTTCAAACATTACTAAATATTTCATGTGTTATATGATAGAACTATTTTTTTATTTTGTTTCACCTAAAAAAAATTTAAGAATGAACTACATGAAACACATGTATTATATTTAGGTACATGAAACACTATGTTTGTCCTATATTACACAAAATGTTGAGTTCCTTATGTTATACTAAATGCTGAGTTTTACCGAATGGAAATATAATATTATTATTATTATTAAAATTTTAATACAACTATCACCATGTCGGTAGAAATGATATTATAAATAAGAATAACTAAATTATTAAAATATTATTTACCAAAGTATATGACTTTAATCTATTGGTTATTAATTATTAGAATTGAATGAATTAAATATTTTTATATAAAGAAATTACTTTTCTATGAAACCTATTTTTGTATTTATAAATAAAATTTCATCTAAATAAATTAAAAAATATCTTTGGATTTATTTTTTCACTAAAATTAATATAATAAATATTTAATCATTATTTTAGATACTCTTATAATATATTTTATTGGTATAAGATTAGAATAAATCAAACATTATAAATTAGAAAGTGTGTTTTAGAAAAAGGTAATCTTACCACCTTTTAATGGTGAACCCACATTAAATATGATTTTTAACTATGTTACAATTTTTATTTGAAAAATTGAATATAATTGTTTGTGTTTTAAAATCAATATTTACTTTCGGTGAATTTTTGTAATTTCTTTATATGTTCCATTTTTTGAGGAATAATTAAAAACACGAAATTTTCATTCAAAAATACATATTCATATTATTAACTTATATTATTAAATTATATTTTAGTTTTGTTTCCACGTTAAATTAAATAAATATCACATAAATTAATCCAATTAGGGTCATTGGAATCAATTTAAAATTGAAATTTTATTTTAAAACATTTCAATTGTTTAAACAATTTCACTTAAATTTCGTTTTCATGTGCCTTGTACAAGATTGATTATAACATAATTTGTGCTACATTTGTGATTGGAATTTGGAAAAAAATTTATTATATATTTATTGTAATAAAAATTTATAATTTCTATGATGTTTGATGTTAATTTTTATAAAAACTATAATGGAGTGGGTTTAAAATTAATTACAGTGAATAAATGTAAAATTATTATCATTAAGGACTAAACCTTAATATTAACGGCCAAAATCAAATTGATTCTATTCAAAGTTCCATTTAATATAAATATTTCTACATGTTAATACCCATGGAAGAATTTGGACCATTACTTGAGGAAATTGTCATGGGAAAACCCTAAGAGTAATTCCATTTTAAAAAAATTGACATAATGCCACACCTCATCCACTATAAAAAAAGACTCACCCCCACATATTCAAACATATCAAGCCCTTCTTATGGCCAAAAATATTCTCAAATAAGCTCACAAAAATCCCTTTATTAATCCTATAATCCTCCCATTAGGCCTAAATACATACCATGAATCTATTTGGTGAAAACCAAATAGATTTACACAAATAAAAGGTAACATCCTTCATAAAGAACCATTGTTATATTTTAATTATCCACCACATAAAATCATATTATTTCATTCATAGATAAAAACCATTGTTTCCACAATATAATGATATTGTTTAATTCTTACTTTTATACCTACACCTATACACACCTCCCTCAAATAGGTACTTAACATATTGTTCTTGTGTATGGTGAACTGTTGAGTCATGAAACCATGTTGTTCAATTTCCATTTACAACCTCTCATAATAAGGAATTATGAAGGAAAATATGTTTTCATAATATATATATGAGTTTAATTAAATATTTATTCATCTATAACTATTATATAAACACACACCTTTATTCATTAAATTTTTGTGTAAATATGAAAACATCATTTGTGGAGGTTTGGACTACAGCCTCCTTATAGAGATGTAATCCATTCACAACCTATAAATAGTGTATTAATGATGGGTTTATTCAAAATATATGATATATATATATAATTAAAATTAAAATTCAATGATAATATATATATAATCTTCAATAATATTATTTAATTCTATATGAATATAAAACATAAACAACATTCATGCGTACATATGACATGTCGTCTCAATGATTGTGGTAAAACATTTCATACCTCTATATAATATAGATTATTATAAATAAATAGATTTTTAATATAGAATATATTTATAATATGTTTTATATTATAAAAATATGTAAATCTTGATCTTTGTAAGAGTATCAAGAATGACAAGTCAAAACATATACCAAACACAAAACTATTATTACCCAAAATGGAATATTAACATGGATATGTTAATAAACATGTAATATAAAGTCATAAAAATAATCTATGGTAATAGATATGATAATATGCTAATATTGTATGTTTATAAATAAATTATACGTATTATACATGAAGTTTGAACTTGTTTGATGAAATTAAAGACTTAGGGTAAGTGTTTTCTTGTCTCTCTTTAATTTCTCCTAGACCAATACATTATTCACCATTCAGTACATTTTATTGGAGTATATAAATTCAATGAATTTATTATATTTTTCATATAATATAATGTATTTTAATTTTCATATCCATTTTATGATCTTTATTTCATAGGTTATATGTTTCAAATGTTACCAAATTGGTAGAGTAATTTTGAATCAATTTTCAATACTTGAGATACATGCCATGTTATAAATCTATATTTTCTGAATGTGGTGTCTATAACACCCTTTTTCATGTTATAACATTAATATCCTTAATTTAAATATATATTCTCACTCATTTGATGATATTATTTCATGGGAATTATTATTTAATTTTCCAAATTTGTAAAATATTACTGTTATGATCTTGTCGTTTATTAGGATTATTTATAACTATGGTTCCATTCTTGAAATGTCATAATAAATATAATAAAAACTCTCAATAATTGAAATATACTCTTTTTATTCATGTTATATCCAAGTAAGGGTACCATTTTTTCAACTCATTTGTACTTAAGACAATTAATAAAAAAATTTAAGAAGATTTGACTTCATATATTATTTTTGTTTGAAATCTGTGTTCATTTAAAATATTTTTTTCTAAAAAAATTATTAAAATATTTTTTAATATTATCTAATGATGATTACAGGGGGTTTTTTACATATTACTGTCTTTTTAAATGAAATTCTAAAAAGAATATATTTTTTATTTTCTAATCAACTGAATTACCTACCATCTTGATTGTGATTTCAATGATGTTTCCTTTATATTATTACACTTTTTTAAATGAAATTATTTTCTAAATACTATGTGAATTTTTTTCTATATAATTTCATATTAAATAAAAAAGTTTTCAATATCTTTTATGATTAAAAAGAGTTTTGAATTATTTTAAATGATTTGATTTTATGTTTTCCAATAGATTTTTTGAAGGAAAAAGATTTCAATGATTTCATAATATCTATACAATAATTCAAAACTATTTTATTTGAAAAAAAATAAATAATAATTATATTTTGGTATTAATATTTCAAAGGAAAATATTTATTTTCCTCATAAAATGTTTTAAATGATAGTATAACCCCATATTTATAAAAAAGATTTTTGAAATGGTTTTATGAAAAGTAATTTCAAATAAATTATATTTTCTTTAAAAAAAACCCATGTAATTTTTAAAAATCATTCTCTATATAATATTATATATTTTCTTATAGTTTTATATTAACAATGGTTATGATCTAGGAATACCATTCATATTCATTATTGAAGGGATTATGTTTTTATGGAATGATTTTATGAAACATGTTTCTCTTCCTTGAGTTATATGCTTTTGAAACCACCTTCTTATCAGTAGTAATATTTTAATGAAATAATTGTGAGACCTATAACTTTTCTACAAGTAATGAAGTGATGAAATGTTTTGGACACCAATTTCATTCCATGGGTTATGATATGTTGTTTTTAAAACCCATATGCTTTTATGTGTCATGATATGATTCTTGTATTACTATCTAATAGCACATATATGTAAGATTCTATTATGTGATGGGTGGGACCTATAACTCCCTCCAATGCATTGTGTAATTAATTATGACTCATTATTATATATTTTATGCTTGGACCTTATTTCTTGTCAATAATTTTAATCGTGAACCTGATTACATGTTCACAATTTTATGATTGAGCATTATTACATCTCAAAAATGTTATAAATGAACATGATTAAATGTTCACAATGATATGCGTAAAACAGATTTCATGTTCCAAATCTTAACAAAAAACCTGAGTACATGTTCAAAATGTTTTTCAAGGACCTGGTTGAATGCTCATAAGATCATGTGTGAACCAGATTACATGTTCTGTATGTTATTTTTAAATATCATTTCATGTTAACAATGTAAATCATGGAGATGTTTTCATGTCCATGAGTTCATATGAGGACCTTTTCTCTTTTACATAACGTAATGAGTGAACCTATTTGAACATATACAGTTTCACAATTCTATATGATGATGTTTATGCCACAATTTTATGTTTTATTCCAATGTAATGGTCTCATGTATTATTCTCTTCATTAAGTTATGATTCATGCCTTATAAACTGAAAATATTTATTCATGTACCATTTTATATGAACATTGATATGTAGGTTATGATATTTAAATATTATTCTCATTTCTCACAACCTAATTCTAATGTTATGCTTTTATATATGCTTTTTTAACCATTATTGAGAATAGAAAATCAACCCTTTCATATGTTTTATTTTCCAAATTTATGAAGACAGTTTTAGAAATAATTACTAAAGGCGACGATCATTATGGGAATCATTTTAGAGATTTCTCTGAGTTAGATGACATATTCAGTTTGTCCAAGGACCTAAAAATGTTATGGTCCTCAGGCATGTATTTCTATAATATGATAAATATTCATCTAAAATGCTGTAATATAAATGTATATTACTCTTGGGTTAATATACTGAAGATAAAAATATCATTATTTTTATTCATATTCACAAGTTAAACATTACATATCCCAATTTTTTCACCAAATATCATAATCCAAATGTACAATTTCCTTGTGGAATACCACATTAAAAAATATATATTTTCAATACCTATGAACACTTATCTATAATGTCACCATAGTGATACCCCTTCTTTAAACATCATATGTTACACTAATATTCATAATATGAGGTATAAAAAAAGGTTAATGGGTGAGCTCAAGTTGTATAATTGGAAAAGATATCTACCAGTCATATATGTATTAGATTATAAAAAATATGAAAGAGTGAAAACATATATCTTATATGATTGTAAAATAATTCATATTTCTTAATTATAGTAAATATTAGCACATAATGTCTAATAATATTACATGGTGTAATCTAGTGGAAATAAATTACAATAATTATGAACCACTGAACATAACATTGGGATATGGAATAATATTTAAATGTTCTATTAACATGTTAATTAGAAATAATATCCTAGTGATAAAATATTTGAATAAATATTTCATTGAAAAATATTTTGACACACGCTACAAAACATCAAGTCTACACAAAAGATCTATGAACAAATATATATATATATATATATATATATTCCTACCCACATAAATTTAATTTGGAATAATATATCCTCAATATTATAGACATAGTAACTACATTATCTCATTCAAAATTTAAATTAAATAAACACATTGGAGGGTGATTACTTAATGCACACACAAACGTCCATATATAATGGTTTAATAAGATATCAACTATTCCTCATATAAATGAAATTCATGAAAAGAAAATGTTAATACTCATACATTATAAATAATATTTGTTTTCTAAATAAATGGATCTTCTATTGTATTGATTTATACTCATACAACAGATATATTAAAAAATGACATTTTATTTCATTAATAGTGATAATTACACCCAACAAAAACTAATACCAATAAAATGATAAATATTAAAATAGGGAAAAAATTAATTTTAATAATTATAATATGAAAAGTATAATCATTCCAACATGCTAGATTTATCACCCCAATGAACAACACAAATGAAAACAAATTGAATACTATTAAACCAATAAACATCGTTAAAATAGAAAATATTAAATCTTGGGAGAAATTGTAGAAATTATATAATGAAAAAATGAAGTGATGTTTAATGGTGGTAATAATGCCACTAGAATCATAATGTGACCATATTAATATTAATGTTGAAAGGTTAGGGCCTAGTAGTGGAAGCCAGTGGGTAAGAGATTTTAAAATTTTTCATCGTTGGATCAACTATACTTGTCGACATTGATGATCTGAGCCCTAGTGAGGTCTGTGGATATCGTGTAAATTGTAAAAAGAAAAAAAATAAATTGAAAACATACCTATTTCAATTATGAAGCTGTTGTTGACTACAACTGGTCGATAGTGATCATCGCTTGATAGATCCATAATAGGATCCCTCTATATCATCCACACAGGCTTATAGAATCCAGTGGAACATCGATCATTGAATTCCAGAAGCTAGCATGGTGATTTGAAAATGTCTTCGATATCCAGAATATCACATCATTGAAATGACTTCGATGATTGGGAGAGATTTTGATCTGTACTTCTTGGATTGAGATCTTCTCTCTCTACAGAGCATGAGGAGAGAGATGCTATGGATTTAATTCCATGTAAGGAAATAATTGTGAGTAGCCACCCATGTGAGAGAGCATGCTCTTATATTTATATTATAGTTGATAAATCCCATGTTGGGTTCCCTGGCCGGTGTTTATTTCAATGTCCACTATATAAATAATAACAATGAACAAAACTATGTCAATATTATTTATTATTTTATCAAATACATGTAATATATATATAGTATATTTCATTGTAAAAACATATCCGTTTAACATGACTCATATTCCCATATAATATTAAATAAACCATGAATATTAAAACAATATTTGTTTGATTTATATTTTTCTCGTAATAACTAAACTCTTAAATATAATAAATAAATTCAATCTCAATTATTTATAACATGAATAATAATTAATTAGTTTAATTCTTTTGTTGATCGATACATTGGACAATAGTCGGACCCCATAATGTGGCCCACCATGTCCACATACCAATTCGACTGAATAGGGAGGATTCTTCAATCTGCTATTATGTGTAACCCTTTAGGACCTTATCTCAATAGATGTGAATAAATCCATAGACCAAGAGAAGAGTCAAGCAACCTATCATGCCCCCTAAAGAGATAAGGATTGTCATATCATTGACAACCAACCTTCCAAAACTGACAATGTACTATAATCTCTTTTTCATTAAATACCTCATAAAGAAGGATGAAAACTAGTGTCATCATCCTTTTCTATATTTATTATTTTTTGATCTTACTAGACAGATTTTCCTTTGTACTACTTTGGCCATAGGCTTATAAAGGCAGCACCATCCTAATCAACCAGGACTAAGATAAACAACTTCCTAAACATTTATGTGACATATCCTTTCTTGATCATTCAATCAATGTCATACCACCAACGACACACCCAACACAAGCTACCTCAACATGATTTTAATCCCATATTTTTAGCCTTGCATCAAAGTACGCAATAAAATAATACACACTTGTAATTTGATACAAGGAATCTATTATTTAATTTTAATTAATCTTGTCAATCATAGATAATTTCCATATAGTATATACATTTAGGATTTATTATTCTTAATGAATAATATATCACCAGCATTGGTGAAATCTAAACCATCACCATGGTTTCATCCTTCCTACGCAGTATGCGTCACTAGAACATGCATATTCCTCATGTACATGTGGATCTTGTTCCTATGCCAATCATTTGTGCATCATGAGCATTGACTAAACCCAATCCATTATTTCTCACACTTTCTCTAATAGAAATGGGCACCCTTATATAAAAATTTAGTCTAATACTTGACTACAACTTTTTTATCTTAGGGATTTACCTAATATCCTATGATTCTTTTACGATATTTACTTGGATGCACCATGGGATTTTCTTCATACATGTTTGTATTTTTTTCCTTAACAAATGTTGGGCATCCTAAAAACATGACCTATGTCATAATAGATTTTCATCGTACTAGTACTCATATGATATCCATTTATCATTTATTTATTTTTTGGAATATAGGTTATGGGATTTCACCGTTATTTACTAACTACATCATGAAATAAAATGGATGTTGCTGCAAGTTGCAACATTGATACTCTATAAATCATAACACTGATGTATAAAATTTTCATCTAGAAATTTCCCCATGCTTCATTTTGTGGATAAATTTTAAAAGGTATGACTCATCATCGAACATCCTTATGAACATCAGTTTCGTGATGTAGATAAGGTAAGGTGAGTTTTGGAATTACTTCATGCTACATTATCATGATTGATGAATGCTTGGTCAAGATATTCTTAGACATGTTGATCCAAAGAAAAACTTATCTTCTAACCAGGCATATACATCACTATTATATTCCATAATGACTTAAATGATTCTAATGATGTATATTTACCTCTGTATTTAATTTTGAATAGTTCAAAAAATCATGTTGAAATAAACCCAGAAGCTTTGTGGCATACCTTTATTTCTATAGTTTCATGGTCTAAACAAAATATGTTAGTAATACCATAGGTGTTTAGCTATATTGAGCATAAATTCCATACATGGTATATACTTAACATCCATTTTAAGTTTTACCTGAAAATGATTTATATTTACCCTACTGGGTAAGTGTTACATTTTATATTTATCATGTATTGCCTATAATTCAAGTACCAGTGAACTTTTTGTTGAATATGATTCCAGAAACAACATTAATTCCAAAATCATGGAGTAATGTCTCATTATGATCAAATGGTAACATGATATAAATATTTTTTTAACTCAAAACATGATCAATTTGAAACAATCACTTTGAAATTAGAAGTTATGTGTTTCTCACCGTAACTTAGGAATCACCCTTTCTTAGCTATTTGAAGAAGAAACCCTACTCCAAGTAATGTTTCTCTACATACTTTGTTAATTTATTTCAAAATGTATATGTCAAAAGAATATTTTATTTAATTCAAAATAAGTATGTGAGAAAAAAATACTTTTATATGATGAATATAAACTGAACGAGAAATTGGTACTTGATTCTTGTATTTTAGTCAATTGTTTTTTCTAACTTCCATAAATTTATTTCATTATGTGATTAAAATAATCTACTATTAAATAACCAACAACTTTTCATTGATGTACATGGAAAAGGTGCCTTTTAAATAACATTCCATAGGCCTTTTCACCTTGAATTTCAATATATTCTCTATAAAAACGAAATATTGTGATATCTTTAATATTATTATTACATGGAAAATGATACCATAATGGTCATGAAGTGCTTACTCTATATTGTTCATTTTTATCCGAATCTAGAGTAATTTGGTGTAAAAGGTATATGAATTGGATGGAATGATAGATTGTGAACTGTATTTCACATTACACAAACCGAGTGCACCCATCACATTCCAATATTGCTTAGCTTTATCCTTGGAAACTTCTTGAAGATAAAACTACATGTAACATCGTACATGCTATGATGTAGAAACCATAACTCACATTAGGCGTCGATGATAGAAAATTGATAGAACCATCATATGCTTAATTCATGTGTATCTTTTAAGAAATTTTACACTCTTGCTTCAAAAGGTGGCTTAACAGTTTGGGACATTAGCACCTTGAATTCCAGATACAGTAATTTTATGTGTAATCATTTGTACTATATTTGAAATTCATGCTAGTTTAGATATTAAAATTTTTCAATATTTATCATAGTTTTATTGTGGTTTTATTTTCCATTCTATACAAATAAACACTAGTAGTTTAGTACTTTTATGTTGATTTCCAAATGTGACATTACAGATTAATTTAATCATTAAATGTCTCCAACTAATTATTTGAATTCAAGGAACCCTATGTACTAGAATCGGAATACCCTATTGCCTGTGTATTATAGTTGAATGTATCCATGAACCACCCTCATAGTCTACAAGTTATGGTTATTCCACAACATGGAGGCTTCAAGATATGATTTTGGCTGGTCAAGCGCATTAACTCGCAGTTCCTTGATCTGTTGAGTGAAGTCCCAACTTCAAAAATCATTTCTCGATTTACTCAAGGCATGCCTCTAAAATTACAATAATCTATCTATGGATATTTCTTTGTTGTGATTTTAGTTAAATCAACCCACTGCTCTTATATGAACTCTGTTGTAGTAAGAGACACCCTCAACTATAGAATGACTGTCACCCCAAACACAAGGCTTGGTTCAAACATGAATGATGAGAGGTTGTGATGACTTAATATTACATTGAGGGTTTTGTGTTTTCCTCTCGATGAATGTATTCCATTTCAATTAAACCTTTTCATGTATGTTGTCGTGTTCACAACTGATCATTAATAAAAAAATACACACCTCTTCTTTCTGCATTTTACTATTTATTTTTTTATGTACTTTCCCACTATTTATAAATTCATAAATTAATAAATTAATGCATAATGTTAAACAGTTACCCGATTGCTCTTGAGCATCTAAACGTCCTAAGGGCATCGTAACTAAGTCAATGCTTGAATCATAATGCAGCTTGACAATGTCTATTATGTTAGCTTCCCTTCTGAAGTATTGCATCGTCTTGGTGGTGTTGATTTCACATCATGGTGTATTGTCACGTCTTGGCGTGATCCACGTGTCATATTCCATCATCTTGGACATGGAAAACTTCCTCATCATGACAGGGTACACTTCGTTCATCGTCTTTATTCGAAGTACAAAAATACTAATGCACAGGTGAGGGGAACTCAGTTTTAAATGTACATCATGTAAATATTGGACGCGCATACCCATATACATTTTAAAATAAAAATACTGATTATGAGCATACCACCAATTTAATTAATTACAATCATCGTCTGCAATTAAAGTAATTAATTAAATAAAAGGCAACATATAAGGGTCAATGCTCAAGACTAGAATGTGGGTATAATAAAGGGTGATAAAATTAAAATTCATTACATGAGTATGAGGGTTAAAAATTAAATTAAATGAATTTAATAATTAAAATAATTTAATAAATCATGGGTACACAAATTAATATAATTTTCTTTCAAAATTAAATTAATTAATTTATTTATTTATTTAAAATTTTAAATTAACATACATTTCCAGTTATTAAAGTAAATAACCAAAAATAGTTTTAACTAATCTAATTTAGACATCAAAATTAAATTAATTTATTTGGTTTAATTTAAATGGTTGGTCACCGAAACATCATTGATTGACCCATGCGTGTTGGGGAAAACCTGCGCAGGGCCTTGCTAGGTCGTGCAAGGGCTAAACTACTAAACTGGATTGGTCGGATTTGCCCAAACGTGTTCCGGGTTGGGCATCCACCCAAAGGGCAAATTTTCCCAGTGGATAGACTTGCAAGAAAATTTAGAGTACCTCCCCAGTGTGGATGAAATATGGCGGGGCTGGTGCCGAGGGAGGAACCAAGTGCGCGCTGAGGGTTCTGCCGAGGCGATGGGGGCTATGGAAGGCCGCAAAACTAGGTGAGGCGGCGGCTGGACAGGTGTCCTGTTCTGCTTTGGGTGCGCCGGCAGGACAGAGGGCCATTGAGGGCGGAGTTGCTGTCGAGGGGAACGGCGCCTTCGGCGCTGCTGCTGCGGCGCAACAGGATGACCAGGGAGGGACTGGTGGGGCAGACCCGACGGCGGTTTTAAACCACAAAATCTGGCTGGTTCCGGCCTAGACAGGGGTGCGGCGGCGCACGAGAGCACGGTGGTGAGGGTTGTCCATTGCCGTGGGGTGGCGGCTCAGGAACTGCGGCGTGCTATAAGATGCGGACGCTGGGACTGAGGCAGTGCACAAAAATTTGCTGGTGTAGAGGATAGTGTCAGGCCGGGAGGGCGGCAGGCCGACGAGGTCCTACATGGGCAGGTTCCCGGGTGGCATGTGGAGGATGGGAGACATGGTCAGGGCTGCTGAGCCGTGCAGGGAAGGCCAAAAGTAGAACTGTAGGGATGTCCAGTGGGGTCGCGACCTGATGTATGTGCGGCGGGAGGTGGACATCGGGCCTGCTTCGCCCGGAAAGCGGCGGGTCGCTGGAGCACTGGGCGCTTGGAGGTCGAGCGGCGAGAGGGAGTAGGAGCAGGCGACCCGAAATTTTGCCTACAGGGGTTTTTTTTTTTTTTTTCTTTTTAATGGGTCAAACGTTTAAATAATTAGGTAAGTGGGTCTCTTGAGCGCGCCAGACCATGTGGCGCTCAAGGGTTTCGGAATTGGAGCGCCACTTCAAGGGGCGCTCCACCAATTTGGCGGAAGAAGCGTGCAGCGCCACTTGAAGTGGCGCTGAAAAAATAAATGCAAACCGTGCAGCGCCACTTGAAGTGGCGCTGCACCCTTCTTCCCAATCAATTCGGCGCCACTTGAAGTGGCGCCGAAACACCCCCCCATCCTATAAATAGGACCCTCGCCCCCCACCTCATTCCTCACTTCCTACCTCACCCACCCTCATTCCTCCCTCCCTATCCCTTCCTCTCTCTCTCTCTCAAACTTTTTTCTTGCGTTCTTCGGTTACGGTGAAACCTTGCCTCTTCGGTTGCTCTACCTGTGTACCTACGTCGTCACAAATTTGAGGTAAATCATTCTTTAAATTTATTTAATAGTTTTATTTAATAATTTAGTTGTTTAATTTATAGAATTAGTATATAATGTTTGTATTTTATAAATAGTATGGTTTTTTTAAATGTAATTAGATAATGAAATGATTAGTTAGTTAAATAATTAATCATAATTAGTTGATTAATCAATGATAATTAAGTTATTAATTAATCATAATTAGGTAAATAGTTAAATGTAATTAGATTATTAATTAATGATTATTAGCTAATTAATTAATCATAATTAGCAAATTAATTAATCATAATTATTTAATTAATGAATCATAATTAGTTAATTAATTCATTATAATTAGGTTATTAATTAATGGTAAGTAGGTAATAAATAATCATAATTAGTTAATTAAATAATCATAATTAGTTAATATCATAACTAATTAATTAATTAATCATAACTAGTTAATTAATTAATCATAATTAGTTAATTAATTAATCATAATTAGTTAAGTAATTAATCGTAATTAGTTAATTAATTAATCATCGTAATTAGTTAATTGATTAATCATAATTAGTTAAGTAATTAATCATAATTAGTAAATTAATTAATCATAATTAGTTAAGTAATTAATCATACTTATTTAAGTAATTAATCAAAATTAGTAAATTAATGAATCATAATTAGGTTATTAATTAATCATAATTAGGTTATTAATTAATCATAATTAGGTTATTAATTAATCCTAATTAGGTTATTAATTAATCATAATTAGGTTATTAATTAACCTTAATTAGGTTATTAATTAATCATAATTAGTTAATTAATTAATCATAATTAGGTTATTAATTAATCATAATTAGGTTATTAATTAATCCTAATTAGGTTATTAATTAATCATAATTAGGTTATTAATTAATCATAATTAGGTTATTAATTAATCATAATTCGGTAATTAATTAATCCTAATTAGGTTATTAATTAATCATAATTAGGTTATTAATTAATCATAATTAGGTAATTAATTAATCCTAATTAGGTAATTAATGAAACATAATAGGTTATTAATTAATCATAATTAGCTTATTAATTAGTCATAATTAGGTAATTAATGAAACATAATTAGTTAATTAATTAATCATAATTAGGTAATTAATTAATCATAATTAGGTAATTAAATAATCGTAATTAGGTTATTAATCAATCATTACTTGCTAATTAATCAATCATCACTTGCTAATTAATCAATCATCACTTGCTAATTAATTAATCCTAATTAGTTAATTAATTAATCATAATTAGTTAATTAAGTAATCATAATTAGCTAATTAGTTAATCCTAATTAGTTAATTAATTAATCATAATTAGTTAATTAAGTAATCATAATTAGCTAATTAATTAATCATAATTAGTTAATTAATTAAGCATAATTAGTTAATTAAGTAATCATAATTAGGTAATTAATTAATCATAAATAGTTAATTAATTAATCATAATTAGTTAATTAATTAATCATTAGTAGTTAATTAATTAATCATAATTAGGTTATTAATTAATCCTAATTAGGTTATTAATTAATCATAATTAGTTAATTAATTAATCATAATTAGTTTATTAATTAATCATAATTAGGTTATTAATTAATCACAATTAGGTTATTAATTAATCATAATTAGGTAATTAAGTAATCATAATTAGGTTATTAATTAATCCTAATTAGGTTATTAATTAATCATAATCAGGTTATTAATTAATCCTAATTAGGTTATTAATTAATCATAATTAGGTTATTAATTAATCCTAATTAGGTAATTAATAAATCATAATTAGGTAATTAATGAAACATAATAGGTTATTAATTAATTATAATTAGCTAATTAATTAATCATAATTAGGTAATTAATGAAACATAATTAGTTAATTAATTAATCATAATTAGGTAATTAATTAATCATAATTAGGTAATTAAATAATTGTAATTAGGTTATTAATCAATCATTACTTGCTAATTAATCAATCATCACTTGCTAATTAATGAATCCTAATTAGTTAATTAATCAATCATAATTAGTTAATTAAGTAATCATAATTAGCTAATTAAGTAATCATAATTAGCTAATTAATCAATCATAACTTGCTAATTAATTAATCCTAATTAGTTAATTAATCAATCATAATTAGTTAATTAAGTAATCATAATTAGCTAATTAAGTAATCATAATTAGCTAATTAATTAATCATAATTAGTTAATTAATTAAGCATAATTAGTTAATTAATTAATCATAATTAGTTAATTAATTAATCATAATTAGTTAATTAATTAAGCATAATTAGTTAATTAAGTAATCATAATTAGGTAATTACTTAACCAAAATTAGGTAATTAGTTAACCATAATTAGGTAATTAGTTAACCATAATTAGGTAATTAGTTAACCATAATTAGGTAATTAGTTAACCATAATTAGGTAATTAGTTAACCATAATTAGGTAATTAGTTAACCATAATTAGGTAATTAGTTAACCATAATTAGGTAATTAGTTAACCATAATTAGGTAATTAGTTAACCATAATTAGGTTATTAGTTAACCATAAATAGGTTATTAGTTAACCATAATTAGGTAATTAGTTAACCATAATTAGGTAATTAATTTATCATAATTAGGTTATTAGCGAAGTAGTTATATTATTCAGCGAAGTAGTTATATTAATTTGCGAAGTAGTTATATTAATTAGCCAAGTAGTAGTAAATTGCCTATGGAATATACCTTTGCATTACATTCTAGGAATGATAATGAATGTAGTTTTCAATCTACCTTGACCTCGGTTTGTAATTGAAGTTATGAACTTGAATTTAGTAGTTCAATATATTTTTTGCATATTAAGTGTTAGAGTTATCATGAAATGATTTCTCTCTTGAGTAAAGTATCCCCGGGTAGAGGGGCTTTGGGTCGGACCACCTACTTTCCTGGAGGCTTGCCTTGTCTAGGAAAGTGAATGAGGTTGGCTATCTGTCGCTCCGGGCTTACTCATGTGGAGACTTTCAATTTCATATAACTCTATGCTTTTACATGACGTGTTCGTGTACCTCATGCATATAATGCATGTGGATATGTATAAATATATTTGACTTCTATTTTTGGGTAAGTAACACAAACTTGTGGGTTGTGTAAATAGTTACACATCAATATGGTTTGAACATATTGATTTGGTGGAGGGATTAGGATTCCAACCTAAATTACTAGAAGCATGCATACATAAATTGATTCTTTAATCAGATTTAATTAATAACAGTGGTTTCTTTTAGATAAAAAAGATGGTCGCCGCTTATATTTATTGCAACGGTCAAATAATTGAGACAGAACAAGGATGCAGTTATAGTATACATCCAGAAGCTGTTGTGATGCTTGGAGGATGTACTACTTTGGAAGCTGTGCAAAGGAAAATTCATCGGAGGTTAAAACTCGCGAGGAATCAAGTAATAGAGTCCATTACATTCAGACATCTTCAATTTATAGATAGGTTTTGGCATGTGCCCTATCCGGTAAATGATGATGATGATTGGGAATATATACTTTCATTGGTTAAGTATATACCTGAGAATCAAATGATGGAGTTGTATGTCACTATAGCTACAATGGAGGTTCTATCGACATTGGAAGTTGACCCATCTCAAATTCATGAAACTATGTCATATGCTCCTTCACATCAAGACGTTCCCTCATCATCAGTAGTTATTCCATCATTTCCATCAGCCACAGTTTCAATGGATAGTCCTCCACATACTTTAGATGCATTGGTTGATGAATTTGAGGATGATGACAATTTTGAACAAGATGAAGAGGAAGTTGAAGAAGAAGAAGAGCATGCAGAAGATCAGTCTGTACCAACTCATGCGAGGTTCAACCGACCATTGAACCATCCTCCACTATTGGCTTCCTGGTCGACTGAAGGCATGAATCGCTTGCCAGAATTTGATTATTCAGTTATCACTCCCAGTTCAGAATTTCCAGGAATCATTGGTGGCATAAATCGAGTGTCAGATAACGATGTTCTGTATATTGGCAGAGAGTTTGAGAGCAAAGAAGCAATGAAAAATGTGATAAAACAATATCACATTGAAAGACATTACTCATATGTTGTAGAAGAGTCAAAGAGATCTTATTATTTGATCCGTTGTGACAAATCTGAATCGAACTGTCAAATGCGTCTGCGAGCTATTATTGATAACAATTTTCACAGCTGGCGCATCACTAGATTTACTCCACACACATGTGTGAACCCAAGCTTGGCACAGGAACACTCTTCATTAGATGTTGAGTTTGTTTCAACTATTATTGTTGAAATGATTAGAGCATGTCAAGATGTCCCCGTGGTTCTGGTCATTGAGCGAATCAAACAGCGTTTTGGGTATCAAATCTCTTACTGGAAGGCATGGGCAACACGGCAAAAGGCTATTGTGAAAGTGTATGGTGATTGGGATGACTCTTATCGAGTTCTACCACAACTGTTGGAGCTTCTACGCCACAATAATCAAATAGTCTATCAGTTACATACAGTTGAATATGTTAACCAACAGAACCAACTTGACTGCTCAATGGTTGTGTTTGATAGATTATTTTGGACATTTTTATCATGTGTGGCGGCTTTTAGACATTGCAAGCAGTTCATACAAATTGATGGCACATTTCTGTATGGAAATTATACCGGAACTTTATTGATTGCCGCCACACAAGATGGAAATCGAGCCCCTCTGCCTATAGCATTTGTAATTGTGGAGAAAGAGAACTTCTCATCATGGAGCTGGTTTCTGGAATGTCTCTGAGAGTTTGTTACGGATGCAGAAGGGATTTGTCTTATTTCTGATCGCCACCGTGCAATCAAGGAGGCGATACAGTCTTAGGGTCTTTCATGGAGACCACCATATTCCCATCATCGATACTGTATTCGACACATTGCCAGCAATTTGCGAAAGAAGTTCAAGAATGAGTCGATGAAAAAGGCAATCTTAAAAATTGGTATGAACATCCTTTTCTGTTTAAAATGTTTTTGTCGTAGTTATTTTCATAACTGTTCAGATGACTGTTTGTATGATAGCATATGAGCCTCAACAACAAAGGATGGAGGAGCGTCTTCAAGATATCAACAGAGTGAATCCAGAAGTGTATGATTACATGATGAAAATTCCAAAGCAGAAATGGTCGTTGGCATATGATGCTGGGAGGAGATATGGTCATATGACGACGAACATCGTAGAATGTATAAATGGAGTTTTCAAGGGTGTTTGAAAACTACATATCATAGGTAAATACGAATATTTCAATATATGTTACTCAGAAGAGTTACTATTATAATATAATATTTGTATAATGTCGTAAATCTAAATTTCAGGGTTGGTACAAGAGACCTTCTATCGTAGTGTAAAGTACTTTCTGGAACGAGGAAAGCAAGCTGAAGAGGGCTTGAACAGAGGGATGCGCTATGGACACCATTTCCAACGCGAGCTAGATACAGTTCTTTAGGAGGCCACAACTTACCGTGTAACTGCATTTAATCGTCCAGAGCAACGATTTGAGGTCGCTGAGCCCGGTGATGCTATGGCATGTAGCAATGGTCGTGTGCGAGTTGTTTTATTGGAGAAGCATTACTGTGATTGTGGAAACTTTCAGGCACTGAGATATCCCTGCGGCCATGTGATTGCTGCATGTGCTTACGTACACGTATCTTGGGAGCAGTTCGTTGATCCAGCTTATCGACTCGAGAGCATCAACTCCTGCTACAATACTCTGTGGATGCCAATCGGGGAATATCAGAATTTTCAGCTGCCTGATGGCGCACCCACGCTTCTACCGAACAGCAATAGACTTCGACCTAAAGGGAGGCCAAAGTCGACTCGTATTCGGAATGAGATGGATTGGCCTAGTGAACATCCAGCTGGACGGCGGTGCAACATATGCCGCCAGGAAGGTCATACGAAGACACATTGCCCTAGACACATAGGGCAATCATCTAATGGTTAAAATGAATCATGTACTCTATCAGTTACTGTAAAACTTTGTACATGTAATTATTTTTATCATTTCACCATTTTTAATCATATTTGTCTTACTTTTAAATAGGGTAATTTTTGGAAAATGTACCACGATTTCACGTGACATTTTTTGTCGAACGATCAACATTACATGAGTAGCTTTAAACAAACAACACCAACTCAAAAAAAAGGAATGTACCTGTATAAGAAAACAAAACCATTTGAACTATTAAATGAAAATGTCATCAGTTTTTTATAATGAAAGATGAACTTACAGTGACTACAATACAAAAACGAGGAAACTCTGAACGTCTTCACCCCAACACCCCAACACGGGAGACAAAAACTAACCCAATGTGTTTATGCTTCTTTGAAAATTATATGCTAAATTACATATCTTACATGATAAAAGTCATAACTTACATGAAATTAATGTTTTATTGTTTGCACATTCAGATGGAGCAGCCACTTTTATCTTTCCAGGAGACGCACGTGTCGCGCGATGTGTTGGCGCGACGACCTGTTAGACATCTTCATGTTCGTAGAGCGCACCGTTTCCATCATGAGGCACCGCCGGCAGCTATTTGTCCATACCTTAGACGTGCAGGCTTTTATGGAGTCGCTCTGTGTGACTTCAAGACCATCGACCATCATTTGATAGCTGCATTGGCTGAGAGATGGCGGCCAGAGACACACACATTTCATCTCCCAGAGGGGGAGATGACTATTACATTAGAGGACGTCGCCTACATGCTGGGGTTACCTATCCATGGAGATGCAGTTACGGGGGCCAGTACCGGCGATTGGGTTGCAGTCATACAGAGGCCGCTAGGCATTGACGTCATCGGCGCACGGGGTGTCCTCCAGGGTTCGCGCTTGCGAATGAGGTGGCTCGATCAGCATTTCGACGTCATTCCAGATGATGCAGACGAGGAGATGCTTCTTTAGCACACACGTGCATACATTTTGCGGCTGCTCGGAGGCATGTTGTGCGTCGACTACTCCACCGCTTTGGTACACATGATGTACCTCCCATTAATTGAGGATCTGGATCAGACTGCTACATACAGTTGGGGATCCACTGTATTAGCACATCTGTACAGATCTCTCTGCACCAGTTTTCAGGCCGATTTACATCAGATTGCAGGTTGCATGGTGTTAGTACAGATGTGGGCCTGAGAGCGTTTTCCACGCATCGCTCCTCGAGTTGTCGCACCGCTTGCACCGGAGCTACTTCAGGACTGTCCTCGGGGACGATGGTATGTCTACGTCATTACTTTCGGTTATTTAGAACTTTTGTTATTGTTTTTTATAAACTTACCGTAGGTTACTCTTTTTTCACCAGGTGGAGTCAGTCTCAGAAGTTTGCACATACTCCGAGACATAGTGTGCACAGCTTCAGACAGATATTCGATGCTATAGTGCCGGCTGATGTAAGTTAAACAGTACTTTTTTGTAGGAAAATTTGTTTTGTTATCACTATTTTAAGTTATTTCAATATAATATCAGTAAAATTATCATGCTACTATATGACTTATTTTTTGAGTTTACATTTCAGGTTTCATGGACTCCTTATACAGGTTATGTCTACGCATCACTTCCACTATACTGCACATCTTTCGCTGGAGATCGTTCTGCAGTAGTACCACTCATTCACTTCCACATCGTTGAGTGGCACCAGCCAGACCGGGTCATGCGCCAGTTCTGTTTTATACAGCATATCCCCTTGGCAACACGACAGTCTACCGAGTTACATTCGATTGTGCTTATAGGTAGACAGACGACAGACTGGCGGCGACATCATGCATCTTATATCCAGCTTTGGGACAGGCGTGCCCCATTCAGTATCTTTCCACATGGATATATCACATCACACTCTCATTTATCTGATCAGGGGGATTATGCACACTGGTATCGACGACATACCATCATGTACCTTACACGTCGGGGGATTGGCATTTAGCGATTGATATGTTTACTAAGATTTATTAATTTTGTTTAACTCATTTTTGATATTAATTTGATTGTCATTTCATTTGCAGGCAGATGCCATTGGTCAGCTTGCACATTCCACGCAGCCTCAGGAGCATGCATATATTCTGCGGGAGGTAGTTCATCGAGATGTGGTGGCTCTATTGGATCATCTCCGGTTGATACGTGATAGTTTTTTTGATGAGGAGCCACAAATATATCCTGATCCATATCTTCAGGCAGAAGCACCTGAGGATGACGATGTCCCTGCTATTCCTGCTGAGGAGGATGCACCGCCACCACCGCAGCCAGCTGGACGATAGAGACGAGCACATCTGGGGGGGCAGAGGCGACCACATCGACATCCGAGAGCGGATCCTGCAGATGTCGTCGCACCACAGATAGACGATCTCGCCCAGCCGACTGATGATTTTGCACAGCAGGGAGACATTTATATACCGCATATGGCGTCTCTGCAGACTACTATGGACTTCGATCTGGGTGCAGTCACACAGCTTATGGCGGCCCACTCTCCTCCCGACGAGGCCTTCTTCAGTACCACATTTCTACCATTTATAGGAGATTCAGAGCCATATGTCACCCCATATGGTTTTGGGGCATCCTCACATGATTTTGGGGCATCCTCACATGATTTTGGTCAGTCCTCTACACAGCATTATGAGGAGGCACCAGAAGCACCGGAAGAGGAGGAACCTGTAGAGAGGACACCAGAGCGACATGGACGTCGGACGCGGAGAGGACGTGACATTCAGACACCGCGTTGTGGTACCGGGGGGCATCGTCGTTGATGTTTTTGGATGTAATGTTGTATATATTAAAAAACTTATTCACTATGATAAGTAACTGTTATTTAAGTCAAATAACAAGAAAATCAAAAATCTATTAAATACAAACTTATTTCAATTAACTATTAAATTATAAAGTACAGGTACAATATAAACAAAATTTGTCACAGCGAGTTAACCATTAATAATTAATAATTATAATGACAAATAATAATTAATAATTATATTACTAACTAATTAATTATTGTATATAAAATAATAATATTTTATAGATGTTTAAAGTCACATAGTTGAAACATTTTTAAGTTACAACTAGGTGGTTTTGAAAGCCTATAAAATATTTTCTATCGACATTTTTTACGTAATTTTTTTATTTTCATCTATTCAGTATATGTTTAATCCAAGTTTTAAGTTTCATTCATATTGGTCATATGGATTATGTTTTATAGACGTTTAAAGTCAAATAGTTGAAACATTTTTAAGTTACAACTAGGTGGTTTTGAAAGCCTATAAAATATTTTCTATCGACATTTTTTACGTAATTTTTTTATTTTCATCTATTCAGTATATGTTTAATCCAAGTTTCAAGTTTCATTCATATTGGTCATATGGATTATGTTTTATAGACGTTTAAAGTCACATAGTTGAAACATTTTTATGTTACAACAAGGTGGTTTTGAAAGCCTATAAAATATTTTCTATCAACATTTTTTACGTATTTTTTTTTATTTTCATCTATTTAGTATATGTTTAACTTATATTTCAAGTTTCATTCATATTGGTCATATGGATTATGTTTTATAGACATTCAAAGTCACATAGTTGAAACATTTTTAAGTTACAACTAGGTGGTTTTGAAAGCCTATAAAATATTTTCTATCGACATTTTTTACGTAATTTTTTTATTTTCATCTATTCAGTATATGTTTAATCCATGTTTTAAGTTTCATTCATATTGGTCATATGAATTATGTTTTATAGACGTTCAAAGTCACATAGATGAAACATTTTTAAGTTACAACTAGGTGGTTTTAAAAGCCTATAAAATATTTTCTATCGACATTTTTTACGTAATTTTTTTATTTTTATCTATTTAGTATATTTTTAATACATGTTTTAAGTTTCATTCATATTGGTCATTTAGATTATATTTTATAGGCTTTCAAAGTCACATACTTGAAACTTTTTTAAGTTTCAAGTAGGTGGTATTGAAAGACTATATGTTTAACAATATTTCAATTTTTTTTATAAATAGTTACTTATAACTATGTAAATATATACATGTATAAATATATAATTATACATATACAAGTATAACTATAATTACAATATAATTCTAAATATAATTATAAATATAATTCTACACACACACATACACACACACATATATATATATTTATATATGAATATTAAATATATTTATAAATAAATTTTAAATATATATGTAACAATATTTTCATAATTATATATTTTAAATATATTCATATTCATATAATTATAAATATTTATATTTAAAGATTAGTTTATAATTATATAATTACAAATATATTTTTTATTTAAAAAATATATATAAATAGATTTATATTTATAAATATTTATTTTTAATTATATATATACATAATTATATTTATACACACACATATAATTATATATATACATAAATATAATTTCATAATTATATAATTATAAATATAATAATAATTAATTTAGCATTTTTAAATACATATTTATAAGATTATTTTTAAAATTTTATTTATTTATTTTGAAATTATTTATTAAAAAGAGATGAGGTGGAAAAAAACTTAAAAAAAAAGAAAACAAAATTTTATTTATTTATTTTGAAATTATTTATTAAAAAGAGATGAGGTGAAAAACAATTAAAAAAAAAGAAATAAAACAAAACCAGAAAAAAAATAAAAGGGTGGCAAAGCACCACTTGATGTGGCGCTAGCCACCCGAGTTGTTGAGAGCCACTTCAAGTGGCGCTCAATAAACCCTTTTACCTAATTAATCTAAACCTAGACCCATTTTAATAAAAAAAACCCCATCTGCCTAAAAACGCCGCAGGCGACACATACTGGGTCTTCTGTGCGTGGCTCTACAGGGAGGTCGAGTGCCTCTCGTTGGCATACTGAGGAAGACACCAGGGGATTTGCGTGGACCCCCCTGCATATCTTTTTTTATTTCCTTTTTATGTTCATAGTTTTCTTTTACTTTAATGCACCCCCTTGTTGATGGTGTTTTATTAAGTCTCCTCTTTTATTTCTAAAATATGTTACCCTTTTTTTATTAGTCTCCTTGCCTTTTTATTTGAGGTCTTCTTCCAAATAAATTCTTCTAAGAATATCTGTAAGTCAAGTCCCCAATAAAAATTCTAAAGGCCAAATAGCCTTTTAATTTAATAATAATATAATTTTTATAATATAATTTTTATAATAAAATAAAAATTTATTATTATTACTCTATTATAACAATGAAATTATTATATTTATTCTTATAATATAAATATTATGAAAATCATAAAATGAAATTTTAATTTGCCTATAATTTTATTTTTCTATGATGAAAAAAACCAATTCAAACGAAGCATGATTAGATCTTCGGAATGAAAATTTTAAAAACTATGATCAAAACACATATTTGATCCAATCGAAAAAATCAAATTGACCATAAGTCGATCATTCGGCATCAGATCGACGCACAGTTTGAACCGCTGAGACTGTTTTAGAACCCTCTACTTAATTATATTGAAAATTTAATTTTCTACTATTAGAAAATTTACATGATCCATCTGATACCACTAAAAGGTTCTGGGGCCACCAGCGGATGCAGGTGGGTTGTGGATTTTAAAATTTTTTATTGGCAGATCCACGATACTTGTTGACACCGACGATCCGAGCCCCTGTGAGGTCTGAGGATTTCATGTAAATTGTGACGAGAAATAAATTAAATTGAAAACATACCTGTTTCAAATCTTAATCCATGATCAACTGCAACAAGTCGATGGTGATCATCACTTGAAGGATCCATATCAGGAGCCCTCTAGATAATCGACACACACTTCTAGAATTTGTTGGGACATCAATCGTCAAATTCCAGGTGCTTATGCAGTGATCCAATGATGTCTTCGATGTCCATATAATCACATAATTGAAATGTCTTCGATTCTTGAGATAGATCTTGATCCGAACTTCTTGGACTAGGAGTTTCGCTTTCTATAGAGCAGGAGGAGAGAGATGATATGGATTTCATTCCATGGAATGAATGAATTGTAAATATCCACCAATGTGAGAGATCCTCCTCATATATATATAGTGGAGTTGAAAATACCTAGTTGGGTTCCCTGATGCTAGTTTATTTCAACATCCACAAAATAAATCATTTCCATGAGCTAAACTGCATTAGTATTATTTATTATTTTATCCCAGACATGTAATATATATAAAATATATTACGTGGTAAAAACCGAGCCATTTAAATTGACTTTATGTCTCGATTAATATTAACTGAACCTTGAATATTAAAATAATATTCGTTCGATTAATATTTTTCACGTAATTACTAAACTCATAAATACATTAAATAAGTTCAATCTCAAGTACTCATAACTAGAATAATAATGTATTTATTTAATTCTTTTGGTGATTAATACATTTCACAACACTCGGACCCCATGGTGGGGCCCGCCATGTCCATATACCTATTCGACTGAATAGGTCAGGTTTTGAATACGCTATTATGTGTGACCCACTAGGCCCTTATCTTAATAGCTGTGAATAAATCCATTTAACAAGAGCGGAGTCAAGAAAATAATCATGTCCCCTAAAGAGATAAATTTTTTCCTATAAACAGTAACCAACCTACGAACACTGACTATGTACTATAATCTCTTTTCCATTAAATATCTCATAAGCCAAGATTCACACTTTTATCATCATCATTTTATTTCATTATTATTTGTTGATACTACCGAATGGATTTTACATGGTACTGAATTTGAAAAAGACTTATTAAGGCAGCACCATCCCAATAAACCAGGCCTGAGATATAAAACATCCTAAACAAGGAAGCGACAAATCATTTGTTGACCATTCAACCAATGTCATACCACTAATGACACACCCAACATATGATACCTCACTATGATTTCAATACAATGGTTTCCTCCTTGCCTCAATGTACACAATCAAATGTTACACACAGGTAATGATCTCATGTCAGGAGACCAATACACATGACCATAGATATGAACTTCCAACGACACCAAAAACATATGGTGTTCTTATTGGTTGGTCTTCCCTCATGATCACACTACTAGAGAACACCAAGTGTGAACTTCATGAGAAGAAGTCTCAATGCTTATGAGCCCCCAACACCTGATTGTCAGAAATCTACTTTTTCCAGTTAGTAAGATGTATCTAGACCATAGAACATATATTTAAGATTAATGTTATAGTATATCGAGGTTCTCAATATAGAATGGGATCTACTATAACCTCTCGATACGATAATTAATCTTTGGACATTACCATTATAATAGTAAATGCTGAAAATTCTACACTATAATGGTATGTTAACATCATGTATAACTAACTATACACTGGATATGGTAATCAAATTTAAAGCATTTTTGGGTATATGGAACCCACTATTTCAACAAATTGGGCAATTGTAATTGTAATCTAGTAACATAGAATAGTCGCATGAACATCAGGAATAGTAACCCAACCATTAGGTACAATAACCTTACTTTTGTAATATCATTTTTAATTAAAATAATAATATGTTTTTTAAATAATATTTATCATGTTTAATTTAGGGTAAAATAAATATAATAATTACCTAAAATAATTTTCATTATAAAAATTTAATTTACATATAAGCTCATTATTAATGAAATGTATTTAAATTAAAATAATGCAAATCATAAACTTTTCAATCATACCTAAGTTATAAATTTTCTTAGTAAATAAATTTTGTCATTATAATCTTCATGTTAAAATTTATAATTGTTGTTTTTTTTATTAATTTCTAAAATACATCCATTTTTACGTGAGATGAATAATTCAATATTTCCATAATCTTATTTTTTTAAATTAGAACATCAATGATATTATAATGAACAATAAATTCTACAAATTTTCACCTGAAAAGTATTTATATAATTAGATAAATTGATTATTTAAATAAATTAATCAGGCTATTAAATCTAATATATTTTTCAAATTTTAAGGTGAAAATTATTACATTAAAAAAATTACCATGTTTCCACGTATCATATTTATCAAACAAATAAGATAAGATTTTAAATTGTTTCAATGTCTTGAAATCATGATTTATATTACAAATATATTTTATATTTTTTTAAAGACAACTATATAATTTTTTAACTTGTATATGATATCATATTAAATATTATAAGTCTAAAATACCCCTCCCTACAAGTACAAATAACCTTTATCCCATCCACTAGAAATCAAATCACCATACACATACAGAATTACATTTTGTACCCAAATAACCACTCATAATCCACATAGAATATGGAACCTATATAAAAATCCAAGGTCATTAATCGAAGGAGTTCGGTTTCGTATAAAATAAGCAACACCAAAAAAAAAACAGTTTGATTTCCTCAATATTTATTCTTATGTTCCTCCTATATTAAAGTTATATTTATTTACTTCAATTGTAAATTACAAAATATTATTTTATTATCATTTTAGTAGATTTTTAATTATTTTACACTACATTAATTCTTAAATATAAAATTTATTTCTATTTCATAATACTCTTTCATTATTCTTCAGACATTATCTTGTTAACACCTTCATAACCAACCATGATGATGTTTCATAAATTATTATTTTCAAAATGAATAATGATTTATTAAAATAAAAAATTTATGGTATATAAATTTATAAATATATTTAATATATTAATTTAGAATGAATATTCTTTTTTATCATTGGACATGAACAAAAAATGAAAAATCAAAAAAAAATGATATATATTTACGTTAAATTTGAAACCAATGCATTTCAACATTAGAAAACAAAATTAAGGAATTGATTCCAATGAATATAATTTTTCAAGAGAAAAAACATTAAATAATTTCTTTATAGAAACATGTTTTATTAAAACATACACTATTATGCTAGAGGTGGAAAAACAATTAAATAAAGTGGGATTTATGTTATGGAGAACATTAGACCAAATTTTTTCATTTTGGGTCATCAAATCATTAAAATTATTTTAAATATATATATATATATATATGTATATATATATATGTATATATATATTCCTCAATTTTTAATAATTTATTCATTAAAAATTATTTTCCATTTAATTCTATGTATATTCATGTTTTTTTCTTCTCTAAAAGGAATTCTAATCAATTTAAAAAAACTTTAAAAAGAAATTCCCATTCAAAAATATGATATCCCTTAATAATTTTGGAACCAAAATAGTTATTCCTTAATATATAATTTACGAAACAATTATGACATCCATTTATTTAGATGTTTTTGTTTTATTAATATAATTTTTATATGTCCTCATTCCATTTAGCATGCATGATTATGATAATTGTTTTATTTTCTAAGTGGGGCATGTATTTCATAGTCATCTAATCCATTAGTTAATGTGATGAATCTCAATATATAATGTGAATATAATTTGAATAGGATTTTATCTATGTTAAAAATTATGATTTTATGACATATAAACGTGTGTTATGCATGATCAATATGCTAGTATTGTTCACAAAAAAGTGTTGTTTTTGAAAAAAAGGTTATTATTTTTATTTTCTTATGATGATGGTCCGGTGATTATGTTATAATTATAATTACAATGATCACCCATGTATTTTTTATTACTTTATTTAATTCATTAGTTTTTATATCTACCCATACTATGATTTCATATTACCCCTTTCATTAATGTATTTTCTCAAGTGAAAACATGTACTAATAGGAAGATGAGAGATTTTATGAGGAAAATGGATATTGATTTAAAAATTTTAATTTATTATTATATAAAGGTGATGTTTTAATAATATTTTCTCACGAAATGAAATCTATGTATACTTGATTGTATCACATTTATGATTTAAAAAAATGCATGACTCATTACAGAAGTAGTTTCTTTACAAGAGATGCAATCATATGATTGTTTTGGTAACTTTTGATATTGGAGTATAATATCATACTGAAAACATAAAGGATATGACTATGAATTAATAAACATCAAATTATTTGGTGAAGTTTAAGAGAATATGGGTTATTAAAATGTTGAATCTATTACTAGAAAATTCATGTAGATGTGGCTCTGGTACATAAGTATTTTGTTGTACGAAATAGAGAAGGAAGTTTAAATGAAATAATATCACAAATATTATTTCCATCGAACTATTAAAAATGATTATGAGAGATTTCTAAGAATGTATGAAAATTGTGGGTGAATATAACCTTGAATTGAGTAGACTCTTAAAATTTTGGGAAAATATGGATGAGTTTATTGTTGAACATGTATAAAAATTTGATATAATTGATAGTCATTTTAAAGGACACCTTAGAAGGGATATATATTTTTATTTCCATGGGATTATAAAATAAGTATTTTTATGTGATCTAACAGTAGATATGGTTTTTAGAGAATTGTCCATTGGAAATTGAGATAAATTAATGTAATGGAATTACAAGATGATAGACCCAATTCTGAAGGAGAACGGAAAATACCACCACCAAGATGTAAAACATATGTGATAAAGAATCATTGGAATTTCATCAATGGAAATTTGAAATTATTTAATTGTGATATATATGGAAAATTATCTCATAAAATAATAAAATCTATGATGAAGCTGATGAATGTAATATAGGAATGGAAGGAACCACTGATGGGTCAATAATTGAACTACTAGGTAAAAATGATGAATTCATTTTAGTTTAATATAAAATAGTTGATTTAGGGTAATCAATTTTAAAATACCACCAATGTTATAAGTTAAATAATATTGTATGAAATTACTCTTGATTATGTATAAAATTAATATTATGTCATTAAAGTTATACTCCTCATTCAACCAAGAATTGAGAATGTTTTCATTGATTATTATTCTAAAAATTATTTTATATCAGGGTCTTTTACCAGATGTTTTGAATTAAAGCACTGAGAAAATTAATTATTGATATTTTTGAAAAAACCCTGTTCTTTAATGACTGAAAATCAAGTGTTTTAATCTAATCTAGTTAGAATATATTGGAAGATTATTCAACAGAATTTTATAATCCTTCCACTGTTTAATTTGATACTATAATGGGAATGTAATTTATATCGTTATAAATATATCTCATCGTTTATTGGTAAATGTAAATATTATTCTATGTTCCAAACCATCCCATTATCCTAAATTAATTTTTTAATATCATGAACTACCTTTTTTAAATCCAACTATGATGTGGATTTTTATACCTAGAGAAGAAGAATACCTTTCCCAAATGGTTGGGTTGAAGGAATGAAACAATTGTAATGGAATTATACTTTTAATTAAATATACTACTATATTTATAAAATATTTACACAACCTTCACCCATATCAAGTGGTAGAGTTATCAAAATTGAAAATACCAATAGCCTTATTGACCCAACCTATATGGTGGTGTAAAACATGGAAGTACATCAATATTTAATGGAATTGTTTTTATGACATATTCAATCTTCCTTGGATATTTTGGGGATCAATTTCATGACAAACCATATATTAACATCATTTTGTATCAGGTATGTGGAGCATTATATGATCACACTTTCAAAAAAAGAGTCCCCTATCAATGATTGATGACTAGGTTGATCAACTATGAGGAGCTCAGATATTTTCAAAGGGTGAAATTTAATCTTGGTTTCATCAATATAAGGTAATAGAGGATGATATACATAAGATATGGTTTCTTACAGTATATGGATACATTAAGTTCATAGATATGTCATTTATACTTAAAAACTCACATGAAATATTCATATAAACTATTACTATATTTTCAATATAAAATAATGAAAAATGTTTGGTAATCATTAATTATGATATTAACATTTATTTCAAGAAATCAGATGAATGTGTAGAGTATTTATGGATTTTCTATTGACATTATGAATGTAAAATATTTTTTGAAATGGTTTTAATGTGTGAATTTTGTATATAGTAGGTCACATTCTTTGGTAATTTTATCACATGACATGTAGTTTTAATATATCACACAATGAAAAAATGAAATTGAAGAATGTTTTATACAGTTATATGTAATTAAAATATATTGATTTAATGGGTTTGTTAGGTACAAATTATGATTTTTGATAAATTTATTAGTATTCTCTATCCCTCTCTCCATGTTAATGAGAAAATGGGTGATGTATGTCTATATGGATTAATATTGTAATATTTTAAGAAAGAAAATAAGTGTCTAATCATTCAACCTAAACTCCCTATACCCTCAAGAAAATAAGGGTTTTAGATATAAAATGCTGATTCATAAAAGGATTGGTTAGTGTACACATGTAGATTGATAATGTGATGTCTAGTGACTAATGAAAGTTGATGTTACATGAAAAAGCTACATAATGCATGATCAACATTGTGTAGCATTTATAGTAACATTGATTATTTGTAGAAACTACCTTTATTATTTTATGTTTGACATACATACATATTTCAAGAGTCTAGTGTATATATTCAAACTAAAATAGCTGAACATGAATCAACCAAGCAAGTTTTAGGTGATTGAGGACTGCAATTTCCCAATTCATTATCATCATAGAGAGGTGAAAGAGGAAGATGATGATTATAGAAAATAACCATACTATATTATACATTATGTACATTGAGAAAGAACATAACTTCATTAATATACAAATGATGGATATAGAAATTAAAATTACTGGTAATAAATCATAACTTCCCAAAAATATTCTCCTACCATCAATTTAATAATATATTATAGAGGCCGAAAGGGTCGATCAAGAGTTTCATAAATGGTTTAAATAGAAAAGAAGAGTAACATACATGAATTCCACATTAATAACATTTTTAATTATATTTGGAAGAATAATTTATGTTCCTACATCACCTGATATAAACAAATAGATATTAAATTATTCAAATATCACATAAATCTCCATCCATATAAGATTTTCCATGAAAAAACTGGATATTCAGGAAAAATTATTGTGGGAAAACATGAAGAAGGATATCACTATGTAAAACTCAAATTTCATTGAATGATATAATATTGAAGCCTATCGACTAAATACATGTTGATGATGTATAAATTTTCCATACCCACATGTAAATGGGTGACTATCAACATAAAAATTTTCTCTAGTCCCATGAATCCATCTGATAGGAAAAATTATAATTTGGTGGTGTTGGATCAACACATAATTAATTCTACATCATCCCTATTAATAACAATGTATTTTTTGAAAAAATTTCTATGATATACATAATAGATGTTGTGTAGTTTTTTGGGAGTACATTTCATCATATTTGATCAGGATATATGGTTTAATTATTAATTTTGGAAAATTATTCCAAATTATCTAAGTAATAAATTTAATAGGATATCACCCTCAATGTAATAGAGAATCTAAATGGACCTTTTTAATCTACAGGGACATAAATAGAGAATTATCAATGGAATTTTTATGTGTATGGGATCAACATAACCTATTAGATGAGTTATCATAAAATAGATACTTATACTTGGGTATTTAAATCTATTCATGTTAATCTATGTAGGGGATTTTTAATATAATTTATACTTATTTGAATCATGACATTTATTGTACAAATGGATGGATCTGGTTTTATGGTAGTGGTGAAAAAGATGATTTAGTCTATAAAAAATTTAATGCCTAACTAACAATCAATCTGGTATGTTCTAATCCATTCATTTTTTCACTTTTTTTGATGGAAAATTTTTATCAACCATAAAATAAGGAGGATAAGTGTAATGGTGAAGTCAGGGATTTTATGACATTTCAATGTATGAACTTACTGTTCTTTCTATCAACTGGGAACATACATGACATGTTTGTTAAGTACATATCGTGTAAATTTTTATTAGTAGAATCCGTGAACTTGGTACATGTTATAAATTTCTTACACACCTTGAAATAGGTACACAACATATGTGAATAAAAATTAGGGTTTTTAATTTATTACTGATGAAAATTTTGGTATATAGAGATCTTTAGGATTACACTACATGTAAATGGGATATAAACCATGTAAATGTCTTAGTGTTGTATTTTATGCCACCAAATGAGTGATATGACTCATTTATTATCTATGCATACCTCGACCCCTAACCGATCAATATTACATGGTGATTTTCGGTGACTCCATTCCATTCGGACCAATTTAGTCAGGTATTGATCACCAATGTGTTTGGATTTCTTCTATCTGGGTAAGGGTACCTTTTCTTTCTTCTCTGGTATTGGTTATGGGTGTGGTTTGGATGCAGTTTTGTAATAATATTTTCTTTTCTATCATATATTTTTTTCACTTATCATAACTTGTCTTCTGAAAGAATATCATGTGTATTCTAATCCACATTTTCAATGGTGGTTTGGTTTTCTACATTCTTAAGGTAGGTGGATCTATTGATGTGTTTGAATTTATTATATTTATTATTATATTTATTGATTTATTTATTTTAACATTGAACTGAATGTATTAAAATTGAATAAGAGAGTTTAGTTTTGATTTGGGGGAGGGGTTCCTTGATGTCATCCTTTACATGATATAAAATGTATAATTTTATTATCAAACACTTATATAGATTATATTGGATTTTAAATTGTATTATAAGAAAATATAATTATTTTTACAAAACTAAATTGAAACAAATTTCAACGTGGAATGTGTGGTTTTTTGGAGAAAGAGACATGGGCAGACATAATGTATTTGACACCACTAGGAGGTATCCTATTTCATATCAATGTATTTTCGTAGGACTCAATATTAGATTCATTTAATGTTATGACCTCTTTAGGCTAATTATTTTTTTTAAGCATTGTCCCATAGGTTAAAGCCTGACTAGATGGTGAATTTTGGATTTTGGTTGTTTATTACATGATATTTTATTCAATGTATGTTGGATCACAATGTATTTTATATTTTTAATATTTTACCTTCATTTTTCTTGATTCATATAATAATTCATGAAATTTTTTAAAAATAAAGAACCATTTGTCAAAAAATTTCGAATTATATTAAAAAAACTCTTATAAAACTATTCTTCTTCTGATATTGATCTTGTGTGTCTTGATATGAGAACATATATATATATATATATATATATATTCATTGGTGATTTACTACTAGAATCTATTTCTCACACCCTAATTTTTCATTTTGAAAGTTAGAAATGTTTTTTTGCATGACAAGGGTAAATGAAATGTAATTCTATATCTTGTTGTATTTTATTTAGGTCCACATTTTTGTTTAGAGGTGTCTCTTAGTCAAATGAAGAATTGTTATACTATACTTTTCATAATCCATGATTTATCACATTGGAATTAGTTATATCTCCCTTGTTTATGATTTATATTCTGGATGTATGTCTGTTTTTGATGATATTCAGGAATTGTTCTGTTATATTTGATTTACCTCACCTCGAAATGGGTTAAAAAATATAATTAGTATTGTTGACCAAGGATAGTTTGTCACAATTTTGTATCTAATTATTTTCTTGGTTTGATGTGAGTTAGCACTTTCTGAGTTTACTCTTTATCTTATTTAGACCTGATAATGATCATTGTAATTCAAAATATATGTTCAAAATAGGGGCATGGGCAGATCACTCCCATGATTGAGTATAACATACCCTAGGTGGTCAAAAAATCATTACTATGTCCAAGACATGACGGTTAGGATAATTTAAAATATTTTAATGGGAAATTTATTTAGATAAACCCAACTAAAATTATTGGTATTGTGTGTGTGTTTTGTCATTGACATAATCTATGAGGGGACATTATGTATATGTAATTGTTCCTTTCAAATAGTGATTCATTTTTTATGGTATCATTCCTAATCGATTTAAATTTGTATAATTTTAAAGAATGGTTTTTTATTCTATAATATTTTTTAATCCTTTTTGGATTTTATTGTGAACGATTTCTTATTTTATTTTGTTTAACAGATCATGCCTCCTAGAATAGATCTTCTATAAACAAGAGGGGCATAACACCTCGACCCCAGAAGATCAGAGCCGATGCATTACTTATTACATTGGCATGATTAAAAATAACTAAATCATGATTGAATGATTATTTTAGTTGACTTCAAGTAAATTGATACAAAAATGCACCTCATAATACATTAAGAAATGTAACAAAATACAATACATAAGAAAAACTAATAAACTGCATCCATGAGAACTCAATAAATTGTCTCCTCTTCATAACTTGTTGAAACTAAAAAAATGAAAGGGGTGAGCTCAAATTATAAGTAAGTGTTACAAATAGAGGAATACTAAAGCAACAATTTTTGACAGATAATAAAATTGACATAGTCAATATGGAATGGTGATTAAATGAAAAACATACGCCATTAATAAACTGAGAATGAAACTACTTCCACAGATTTTGTCATAGTGAAATATTATGGGATAATAATAATTTAAAATGATTAAATATAATGCTTATTAATATGATGTCTTGTATTTGGATCCTGATTCCACTATTCCATATAAATAGATTAAGTCTATGGGTAGAAACCCTTAGGATTCAATTTTTTAATCAAACTCGAAGGGTTTGTCACCAACTAATTTATCTCATGAGACCTATCGAAGCATTGAGGGGCCATATTTTTCCCCACCCATCGCTCTATCTCTAAATCGTTATTTAAAAATATATTTAATATAAGTAAATTATTCCTTCTCAATATATATATAGATTAGAGGATACATTTTCATCAATATTTCTATAGTTAAAACAACAATCCAAATAAATACCGTATGTTAAAGGGTATATGACTAAAGATAATAATCCTATCCATGAGACCAAAATATGGATATATAATATAAATAAAATTTAAAATGAAAATTGATCTCAAATGGTAAGTATTTACACCTCCTAGTTATTATTAGGTGCACAATACAATGTATGTCACAACGAAATGGAAATTGAGACAAAGCATGTTACCACATTGTAATCCCTCATATCGTGTGACCAAAAATTAATAATCATCAAATGAATCACTAAATACCCTGAATATAAAGGGAATCATGATATTATATATCAAATTTAATCACACATATACCACATATAACAAATAAGTGGTGAACAATGGAAATCTCATGGAAGTAAAAGGGAGACGAGAAACCCCTTACCCTATGCCCAAAAGTGTTAATGATTGATCTTAATGACCAAAATAATAAAATTTTTCATCATTAATTAATAATTCCAGAACATCATCTACAATTTATTTATCAATTATAACCTTATTAGGTTCATTTATTTCCTTTTTTATGGGTTTAAGAAGATCAATTTTATTTTTTAGAATCATTTTCTTTTTTTCTTTTTATGATCAGTTTACTTGTATTCATGATTAGAAGTTTGTTTAAAATGTGGTTAAACAACTAGAAATGTTGTTATATATGTATATATTATTAATTAAATTTCATATATATGAATTATCTTATATTTATTTTTGGTTACATACCCTGAGGATGACCCATTAGTCAAAAGTTAATGATAAATGCTTGCATTTACTTGGTGATTTTGTGAATAGTGACCATGTTTTGAATTAGTAGTTTCTAATATGAGTGTTTATGGATTACAAAACATTAAATAAATAGGAATAAATATATTATGATATAGATAAAAAATTAAAATGGTTTAATTCCCAGTCAAAAATATTTTAATATAAATTGAAGACCCTTCGTCCTTGAATGTGATAAATTAACACATATCGTATGATATTTTTATTATTAGATTAAGAGTAGGGGAAAGGGAGATGATGATGAAATATTAAATTATCATATGAAAAATATAGTCCATTTGAGGTATGTGAATTATCATAGCATTTGGATGAGATTAGTTGTGTAGACACAAATAATATATTGGAACATGTAAAATAATTAGAAAGAAAAAGGATGAGAGGTTCACCTCTTAGTAATCCTCCATGAGAATCTCCTTAAGGCCTTTGTTTTTGGCTTTTTGGTGAGACCAGAAGGTCATGGACGTGGGGGATGTCTCGGGAAGTGTTTTTGGAAGATCTTAGGTAAGGCTCAATGTTTGAGTGGTGTTGGAGAAAGAGGGGGTGATGGCTAGTATATAAAGTGGAGGGGAGGAGGGTCTTCTTTATTATATATTCATTAATTTATAATTTCTCTACAAGAAAAGAAATAGTGAGGATTCCATGAAATATAATAGTAATATGTTCATGTGAGTTCTATATTTGGGTTCTTACATCAGTTACGATTCTAAGAATATGGGATTTAAATTATAATGTTTTTACACAGTAAATTAATGTAATTTATTATTCACCAAAAATTATAGTATTTTAGAAAAATGACAATATTTCACCCTAACAATTTTTAGATGTTTAAGAACCAAAAATGAACTCCATTTCTTCAAAAATGTTTTTTTATATATGAGAAATTTAATTTTTAATTAAATTCATCATTAAATCGAATAATACAAACACTTAAAATATGCGTCCTCTTTTTTAAGATGCCTAAATTTTATTTAAAACTTCTTGTGTATATTTCCATTTATAAGGGTCATATCAATATTCATATGATTAAGATACTATTTATATGGGTATGTTAATATTCATAGGGGTATTCTATTATTCACCGAAAATTAACTTGATTTTATCAGGCACCAAATATCACCCTGATCGCAACCGTGTATGTCTGTTTTCGAAATTCCAAACACAGAAGTGGAATATTTTTGTATAATGTCTAGGTTATAAATTTCTTATAAAAATATCATAGTGAGGTTTCACAGAGACTACTTTCTTCATGAAATATACGCTATCTAATGAATAAAAATTATTTAAGAGAAACATACCATAAAATGTTTTGGTTTTTATATTATTACGTCCATCAAAAACTTCTCCCTAGATTGTTTTCATGTATATTTATTGCTAAAAAATTTGGGTGGTTCTTCTTCAAAACATCCACAGGTTCCTACATTTCTTCCTCCTTTTTTTGGTTTCTCCAATGAATCATTACTATCCATGTTGTCCAATTTCTCAATACTTACTCCCTTGTGTCATGAATCTTGATATGATCCTCACATTATGCCAAATTAGATTCCAGATCCCGTTCATCATATTTGAGTACTTGTGTTGGGTCTCGCATGTAATTATATAACTATGAAATAGGTTACACATTATGATCTTTTTAGAGACCCAGTGGCATTACTAAACAAAAAGCTACAGATCTGATCCATTCTAAAATTTCAAACGGTTTGATATACTTGGGGCTCAGTTTATCTTTTTAGCAAGCCTTAAGACACCCTTTCACAAATATTCTTTTAGAAATACATGATCTCCTATATGAAATACCAAATCCTTTCTCTGGGTTTCATCATAACTCTTTTTCCTACATTGGGTTGATTTAATATGGTCATGAATTTTCATTAAGTTTATAGTTATCTCTTTGATATGTTTTGTTCCAATAAGTTTACTCTTGTCAACTTCATTCCAGAATGTTGGAGTTTGACACCTATTATCATATAATATAAGGCCCAATCCTTAAACATTACTTAATCTTGAGTTATTACAAGATTACACAATGAGGATCTTTTCAGGTTTAGAGTTTTAGAGAATTAGATCATAAAACATCCATTACATTCCACATTTAAACAAAGTGATTACATAAAAGATATTATTCATTTTCCCCATAAATGGAAACATATTTAAAATAAAACATGGATTCTTTCTTGACACTTCCTTGACACTATCATCACATCATGTACCTTTCCCATGACCTGTGAAAATTATTTCAAAAACATGGGATGCGAATAAAAATCTCAGTAAGGGATATAAAAATATGGAAAGGAAACATGAGTACATGTATACATAAGAATCATTGAAATCATATTCTACTAATAAAACATAAGCACCTTAACATACCTCATAAAATCATGAATAAATCATAGAAATCATAAGACATAAAGGTAACTTGAGGCATTCATAACATTCTTTCGTAGGGAGTAACCCTCTTGGTTACGTTTGGAATACCCATCACAGTATATTCCCTAAATCTCTTCGGAGAAAACTTAATGTTTAACTCCTTCACGTTACCCAATGTATTAGAGAGCTATATCGGGCTCACCCTCCCTTAGTTTATCAGAGAACCACCCGTCTTCATAATAATGCCCAAGAACCATAACATAATCATATCACATAAAACATGCATAAAGGAAACATAACATTTCATGTTTTCAATAGCAAGATATCAATACAACACATTGATATAAAAACATTATGAAAACCATTTTCAATACCAAAATAAAATAAAAGTAAAACAGGGTATTTATTTTTCTTTTAAAAAAATGTATGGCTTGTAGAGGAAGCCGAAACTCAAATAATGGTCACAGCGGTGGAGAAGTCGTTGTCGCCGCATATGTACGACAAAAACATTCCCTTTTGTCGTTTAGTAAAACGCTTCTTATAAAAAATATTCCTTTTGGATAAACGTAAAATTCAAAGGGGTTTATACACCGTATAAAAGAAGGTTGTGTATAAACCAAAATATGCCTCAATGAAAGGAGATTGAGACGAAGTCCCATACCTCGGGTCCGACTTGACTCGATCGTTCTTTAACCTCATAAATAATAAACTTGAGTTAATTTATACTTTCTTAAGAACATTTTTCAAGTTCATTATTCCTTTTATATCACTTATTACCATGTCATGAACACTATGCAATTATTTAAGTTAATAACGGTCCTTTTAACGATCATTGGTACTTGAGTCAAAATATGCTCTTTATAATTACATGTTGTTCATATATCCAATATATATAGAATGATATTCATGATGTAGATTCCATGTATATCATATATATATAGTATATAAATGCATTTATAATATTTCATAATCATTTAGAGGTAAGAAATGAAATGCACCATTCATGGAGATAGTAAGCCGTACGTATGCATGAACGCTACATTCATTTCTATTTCGTATTTTACAGAATGAAATCATAATTATATAAAGGTATATTATAATTCCATTATAATATCATATATAATATCATTAATTACATCCTTTATATGTCCCACGTATGGCATTAATGAATCAAATCACTTTGAGGGGGCGTTAGTCCGCACTTCCTAAAATGAAGATATCACGTTTACCCATAATGGAAACAATAAAGGTATGCCATAAATGAAAAATACAGAAGACTAAGTAAAACATAAAAATATTATATATCATATATAAATATAGTTTTATCTTAATGGCCACCTTTGAAGGTGTTAAAATAATATTGAACAATCATCGTTTTGTGAGGCAGAAATTCACCATCCACGGAAACAATATGTTCTTTAACCATTAGATGTAGGTGTGTGTAAGTGTAACTCGAATCATTATTATAACAACATCCTAGTATATGGAAGATACTGGTGTTGTTACAAAATAAATTAATAAATAGAGTTTAGTGGGTTGGAGAAGCAAAATAAAACAAAAGAACACAAGAGAAAACACTACCTTTAAAACGAGTACCTCTTTTTGATTTGAGCTCAAAGGATTCCTTGGGAAGACTTCTACCCAAAGTGAGGATTCTAATAGTTATAGAGGGATTTGGAGAGACAAAATGGGTAGGGGTTGGCCGAGCCAAAGGCTTTGGAAGTGTGGGTATGGTGGTAGAGGTGATGGCCTTTTATAAGAGGAGAGGAGGGGCACTCTTGGAATGTTATAAGAGTTTACTTTATTATAAAATGATTTTCGGATTTTAAAGGTCCCACATTGATAAACTTAGAGGATAAGGTGATAAGGGTTTTCAATATACCCATCCAATAGGTTTTTGACAAGTGTAGGGCTTATATTTTACATTATCTTTTCATTTTATTTAAATCGTTAAATAATGAGGTAATCACTGCATCATCATGGTGTCATAAATAATTTAATTTATTTAACGTCTACAAATTATATAAAAAATATCATGATGTAGGAAATATTTTTATATTTCTAATGAATATTTATAGTAAAAAATATGACTTTTATAACCCCATTTAAAAATTGTTTTAGTAAAAAAACTCATGTTTGTGACATTTTTATTTTAAAATTAAATAAAAAAGATATTAATGTCATTTTCCTTCCAAAGTGGCTCCATGGGGTCCCCAAGTTGATCCATGGATTGTCTTGGTCGTACAGGACATATCCAATAAGGTTAGGACATGTGTCTAGGTCATTTCATATTATTAAAACATTATTCTTACCTTAAATTACACTAATTACCTCTAATCGCGATTAAAAACATAAAAGTTACTATTCACCAAAAAATTATTTTAATCCCATTGAACCACATTTTAATTCTTAATGAAAACTATGTATGTCAGATTTTTGAAATTCAAAACACAAAGGCGGTAAAATTTTATTTAAATGAAAAATCAGTTTTTTAAGTACCACTTAGTGGTTTCACTATTCATCAAAAATTGAATTTTTTCAGAAAAATACCAACACTTCACCCTAAGATATATTTGATATTCAGAATTCAAAAATGATGTCTATTTTACAAAATTCAAAACATAGAAGTTGCATTAATTAATTTAATAATTAATTTCCGCTGTCAGAGAAAATATCGTGTTTTTATGAAACAATAAGTATCAAAAGATTGACACTAGTTTAAGTCTGATTTCAAAGTGAAATTAATTCCAAAGACCACTATTGGATTAAATGGTAAAAATATATTCTAATTTAACTTTAAAAACAATTAAAACTATAATCTAATCATATAAATAATTTAGATTAAAATGAGGTTTTGAATTAAAATACAACATTTTTCACTATTCATTAAAAATGAACTTTATCGGAAAAATACCAAAAATTTACAAAAAGTAAATTTTGATGTCTCGATTATAAAGAAGAGTTTTATTTGGTCCAATAGAATATATAAGATTTACTAAAACTATATTTAATGAAGGTTCCCCATCAAAAGGCGATAAGTGGACCTTTAGTGAAAATTAGAGTATATATGCCTAAAATTGAATTCTTTTCATATTTTAAGCCTTTATCCTTTATTGGATAAATGTAAAACATTTAACAAACATATATAATCATATTTTAGTTATTTATATTCATTCCTGCCAATACAACGACTACGTGTTAACTACCATTTAAAATAATATTATTATATTACTAGTGTGCAACGTAAGATTTCAAAGAAACTCTTTGTTGTGTATCGGGTGCGCTATCGAACTAGCAACCCCTTTAAAGTAAAATTAATTTTTAATTCGTAAATGTTAATAAAAATAAAAATATATTATTCTTTATTTACCTGGGATGTTACATCCTTCCCCCCTTTTGGGAATTTCATCCTCGCAATTTTATTCACTTATCAAAATAAGTGGGGGTATTTATCCCTCATAGAATTTTCAGATTCCCATGCTGCATCTTCAACGATATGGTTTTTCCACAAAACCTTTACCTGGTGAATTACCTTATTTCGCAACACTTTCTCTCTTCGGTGAATAATCTGGACTGGTTATTCTTCATAAGAGAGATTCTCTTCCAACTGAACTACCTCTGGGCTCAAAACATGAGATGGATCTGGTATATACTTTCTCAATATCGAAACATGAAAAAAATTGTGTACCTGTGATAAATTCGGAGGTAATGCCACTCTGTATTCAACTGATCCAACTCTCTCCAAAATTTCATATGGTCCAATGAACCTTGGACTCAGCTTTCCTTTCTTACCAAATCGCATCACACTTTTCCATGGTGAGACTTTGAGAAAAACATGATCACCTACCAGAAAATATATATCCTACCTCCTATTGTCCGCATAACTCTTCTTCCTGCTCTGAGCTGTTCTCATGTGTTTCTATATCAGCTGAAATTTTTCTGACAACTCTTCTACCAATTCTAGTCCCACCAGCTTCCTTTCACCCACTTCATCCCGGAAAGCTGGAGTTCAACACCGCTTCCCATATAATGCCTCAAATGGTTTCATCTGTATACTGAAATGAAAACTGTTATTATATGAAAATTCAACCAAAGAAAGATGTTGGTCCCAACTTCCTTGATAATCCATTGAACAAGCACGTATCATATCTTCCAAATTTTGAATTGTTCGTTCTGACTACCCATCTAATTGAGGATGAAAAGCTGTACTAAAATTTAATTCAGTACCCAATGACTACTAAAGGCCTTTCCAAAATTTAGAAGTAAACCTGAGATCATGATCAAATACAATGGAGAGGGGAACTCCATGCAAACTGAGTATCTCTTTAAGATACAATCGAGAATGTTGATCTAGAGAGAATGTATCTCGAATAGGAAGGAAATGAGCAGATTTAGTCAATCGATCAACAATAACCCAGATTACATTATTACCTCGAGATGTCCTCAGTAATCCCACAACAAAGTCCATGCATATATTTTCCCATTTCCACTATGGCACTGGTAAAGGCTGAAGCATCCCTTTCGGTAACTACCGCTCTGCTTTAACCTGTTGACAAGTCAAACACTTCATAGTAAAATCAGCAATATCTCTTTTCATTCCATCCCACCAGTAATAATCCCGTAGATCTCTGTACATCTTAGTACTACCAGGATGAACTGAAAACGGAGAACTATGAGATTCACATAATAAATCTCTCTTCAACTGTGAATCATAAGGAACACACAATTTCTTCCCAATCTCAGAACACAATCACTATCAATTTTGAATTCAGGAAACTTACCTTTCTGAATGAGCTCTACCTTTTTCTGCAACTCACTATCTTGCTACTGTGCTTGCTTTATTCTGTCTGATAGAGAAGAATTCACTGGTACCTGAAAAAAAAACAGAAGGACATCCTGCACCAACAACTTATATGACAAAGTTCATCAAATCCTTAACCAAAGGATCACGTTCCAAATGCAACATTGTTAATAAAGCATTACTTTTACGACTGAAAGCATCAGCCACTTTATTTGCTTTTCCCGGATGGTAATGAATTGTACAATCATAATCCTTGATTAATTATAGCCATCTCTTCTGTCTCATGTTCAATTATTTCTGAGTGAATATATAATTTAAACTTTTGTGATCAATATATATTTCACACTTTACTCCATACAAATGATGCCTCTAAATTTTTAAAGCAAAAAAACAGCAGCTAATTCCAAATCATGTGTAGGGTAATTTACCTCATGAGTTTTCAACTGACGTGAAGCATAAGCAATTACCTGATCATTATGTATAAGGACATAACCAAGTCCTTTCAATGAAGCATAACTGTTGATAACACACTCCCCATTCCTGGAAGGTAGTGCCAAAACTGGAGCATTCACCAATCTTCTTTTCAATTCCTGAAAACAATCATCAAATTATTTTGTCCAGATAAACTTAACACCCTTCCAAGTTAGCTTAGATATTGGACAAGATAACCATGAAAAATTTCTGACAAACCTTCGGTAATAGCCTGCCAGACCAAGGAAGCTACGAATCTCAGTTACATTTGTGGGTCTTGGCCATTCTCCAACAACCTTTGTTTTTTTCAGGATCAACAGTTATCCCATCTTTAGAAACAATATGACCAAGGAAATAAATTTGTTTCAACCAAAACTCACACTTTCTGAATTTCCCATACAATTTCTTTTCTTTTAAGGTTTGAAAAATAACCCTTAAATGTCTTTCATGCTCTTCTTTACTTTTAGAAAACACCAAAATATCATCAATAAAAACAGCCAACATTTTTCACCTGAGTCAACTGAGCCATCACTAAAACAAACTATTTAGTTATTATTCTGACCATCTCAGGATATTGATATGGAAGGCCATTTCCCTTAGTATGCATTCCCAAAAAGCTTCTCTATTTCCTCTACGAAAAACCACTCTTAACACTGAAATACCTTCAGTGAAGCAACATGGTAATCATTAAATTCTATATAATTTCAATTTGACCATAAAAGTTTTTTTGGATAACCATTTAATAAAATTATGACTCCTAAAGTTATCTAAACCAACCCCTGATACCAACTATAAGGCCCCAGCCTTAAACATTACTTAATCTTGAGTTATTACAATATTACACATTGATGATCTTTTCAGGGTTAGAGTTTTAGATAATTAGATCATAAAACATCCATTACATTCCACATTTAAACAAAGTGGTTACATAAAAGATAGTATTCATTTTCCCATCAATGGAAACATATTTAAAATAAAACATGGATTCTTTCTAGACACTTCCTTGACACTATCATCACATCATGTACCTTTCCCTTGACCTGTGAAAATCATTTCAAAAACTTGGGTTGAGCATAAAAAGATCAGTAAGGGATATAAAAATATAGAAAGGAAACATGAGTACATGTATACATAAGAATCAATGAAATCATACTCTACTCATAAAACATAATCACTTTAACATACCTCATCAAATCATGAATAAATCATAGAAATCATAAGACATAAAGGTATCTTGAGGCATTCATAACATTCTTATGTAGGGAGTAACCATCTCGGTTACGTTTGGAATACCCATCACAGTATATTCCCTAAATCTCTTCAGAGAAACCTTAATGTTTAACTCCTTCGCGTTACCCAATGCATTAGAGAGTTATATCGGGCTCACCCGCCCTTAGTTTATCACAGAACCACCCATCTTCATAATAATGCCCATGAACCATAACATAATCGTATCACATAAAATATGCATAAAGGAAACACAACATTTACACTTTTCAATCACAAGATATCAATACAACACATTGATATAAAAACATTATGAAAACCATTTTCAATACCAAAATAAAAGAAATGTAAAACAGGGTATTTATTTTTCTTTAAAAAAAATGTATGGCTTGTAGAGGAAGCCGAAACTCAAATAATGTTCACAGCGGCGGAGAAGTCATTGTCACCGCATACGTACGACAAAAAAATTCACTTTTTTCGTTTAGCAAAACTATTTGTATAAAAAATATTCATTTTGGATAAACGTAAAAGTCAAAGGGGTTTATACATCGTATAAAAGAAGGTTGTGTATAAAACAAAATATGCCTCAATGAAAGGAAATTGAGACGAAGTCCCATACCTCGGGTCCGACTTGACTCGATCATTCTTTATCCTCCTGAATAATAAACATGAGTTAATTTCTACTTGCTTAAGAACCTTTTTCAAGTTCATTATTCCTTTTATATCACTTATTACCATGTCATGAACACTATGCAATTATTTATGTTAATAACGGTCGTTTTAACGATCATTGGTACTTGAGTCAAAATATGCTTTTATAATTACAAGTTGTTCATGTATCAATTATATAAAGAATAATATTAATGATGTAGATTCCATGTATATCATATATATCCAATATATACATGCATTTATAATATTACATAATCATTTAGAGGTAAGAAATCAAATGCACCGTTCATGGAGACGGTAAGCCGTACGTACGCATTAAAACTACTTTCATTTCTATTTCGTATTTTACGGAATGGAATCATAATGATATAAAGGTATATTATAATTCCGTTATAATATCATTTATAATATCATTAATTACATCCTTTATATGTCCCACATATGGCATTAACGAATCAAATCACTTTGAGGGGTCGGTAGTCCGCACTTCCTAAAATGAAGATATCGCGTTTACTCATAATGGAAACAATAAATGTATGCCATAAATGAAAAATACAGAAGCTTAAGTAAACCATATAAATATTATATATCATATATAAATATAGTGTCATCTTAATGGCCACCTTTGAAGGTGTTAAAAGAATATTGAACAATCATCGTTTCGTGAGGCAGAAATTCGTCATCCACGGAAACAGTATGTTCTTTAACCATTAGATGTAGGTGTGTGTAAGTGTAGCTATAATAATTCTTATAACAACATCATAGTATATGGAAGATACTGGTTTTGTTACAAAACAAATGAATAAAAATATTTTAGGGGGTTGGAGAAGCAAAATAAAACAAAAGAACACAAGAGAAAACACTACCTTTAAAACGGGTAACTCTTTTTGATTTGAGCTCAAAGGCTTCCTTGAGAAGACTTATTCCCAAAGTGAGGATTCTAAGAGTTATAGAGGGATTTTTAGAGACAAAATGGATAGGGTTTTGCTGAGACAAAGGCTTTGGAATTGTGGGTAAGGTGGTAGAGGTGGGTGCCTTTTATAAGAGGGGAGGAGGGGCACTCTTGGAAAGTTATAAACGTTTACTTTATTATAAAATGATTTTCCGATTTTAAAGGTCCAAAATTGATATAATTAGAATATAAGGTGATAAGGGTTCGAAAGATACCCATCCAATAGGTTTTTGACAAGTGTAGGTCTTATATTTTACATTATCTTTTAATTTTATTTAAATCGTTAAATAATGTAGTAATCACTACATCATCATGGTGTCATAAATAATTTAATTTATTTAATGTCTACAAATTATAAAACAAATATCATGATGTAGGAAATCCTTTTATCTTTCTAATAAATATTTATAGTAAAAAATATGACTTTTATAACCTCATTTAAAAATTGTTATAGTAGAACAACTCATGTTTGTGACATTATTATTTTAACATTAAATAAAAAAGATATTAATGTCATTTTCCTTCCAAAGTGGCTCCATGGGGTCCCCAAGTTGACCCATGGATTTTATTGGTTGTCAATGACATATAAAATAAGGTTAGGACATGTGTCTAGGTCATTTCATATTATTAAAACATTATTTTTACGTAAAATTACACTAATTACCTCTAATCGCGATTAAAAACTTAAAAGTTACTATTCACTATTTTTTTTAATCCCATTGAACCAAATTTTACTTCTTAATGAAAACCATGTATGTAGGATTTTTGAAATTCAAAACACAGAGGTTGTAAAATTTCATTTAAACGAAAAATCAGTTTTTTTAAGTACCACTTAGTGGTTTCACTATCATCAAAAATTGAAGTTTTTCAGAAAAATACCAACACATCACCCTAAGCTATATTTGATATTCCGAATTCAAAAATGATGTATATTTTACAAAATTCAAAACATATAAGTTTCATTAATTAATTTAATAATTAATTCCCGTTTTCAGAGCAAATAGCATGTTTTTATGAAACAATAAGTATCAAAAGATTGACAATAGTTTAAGTCCGATTTCAAAGTGAAATTAATTCCAATGACCACTATTGGATTAAATGGTAAAAATATATTCAAATTTAACTTTAAAACCAATTCAAACGATAATCTAATCATATAAATAAATTAGATTAAAACGAGGGTTTGAATTAAAATACAACATTTTCACTATTCATTAAAAAATGAACTTTATCGGAAAAATACCAAAAACTTACACAAAGTAAATTTTGATGTCCTGATTCGAAAGAAGAGTTTTATTTTTTTCCAATTGAATGTATAAGAGTGAATAAAAATATATTTAATGACGATTCCCCATCAAAAGGCGATAAGTGGACCTTAAGTGAAAATTAGAGTATATATGCCTAAAATTGAATTCTTTTCGTATTTTAAGCCTTTATCCTTTATTGGATAAATGTAAAAACATTTAACAAACATATATAATCATATTTTAGTTATTTATATTCATTCCTGCCAATACAACGGCTACGTGTTAACTACCATTTAAAATAACATTATTATATTACTAGTGTGCAACGTAAGATTTCAAAGAAACTCTTTGTTGCATATCGGGTACGCTATCGAACATAGCAACCCCTTTAAATTAAAATTAATTTTTAATTCGTAAATGTTAATAAATATGAAAATGTATTATTCTTTATTTACCTAGGATGTTACATATAATTCTTCATATTGCACCATGTGACCATTATAATGGAAACTATTGTTGTAGTAAAATTCCAATAATGGAAATTATTGATCCCACATACCTTGAATGTCAATAGATAATGATGTAAACATATATTATAGTGTTTGAATAGTCCTTTCAGACTGTCCATCGGTTTGGGGGTGATAGGAAGTAATCGTATGAAGCTCGGTTTCCATATCAATTTAGAGACTTTTCTAGAGTTATGATGTAAACAGGGGATCTCAATTGGACACAATTGATATAAGTGAACCATAATGTTTTAAAACTTCATTAATATAATGTATTTCTAGCCACTCAAGTGGTAAATCCTCTATAGTAGAAAGGTAATGTGCTGATATTTCTAGGCTATCAACTATTACTCATATTTCACCATTCCTTCATGTTTTCCTTGGTAGTCCTATGAAAAAATCCATTGTAATTTCATCCCACCTCCATATAGGAGTAATTAGAGGTAGCATGACCCCTATAAGATGTTGTCTCTATTCCTTCACTTCTATACAAACTAGATACCTTGACACATAATTAGAAATTTCTATGTTCATGTTATCCCACTAAAAATGTTCCTATATATCATTATACCTCTAAATGCTACCAAGGTGTATAATGGAAATTTATTTATGAGGAGCCTCTAATAGTTCCAATTTTAGCTCAGGTTTTGATGGAACATATAACCTCTTCCCAAATATCATAACTCTATCCACATACACAAAGTCTTCCAATCTTCCATCTTTAAGAGCGTTAATTTTCTATTGTATATCCTCATCATCAAATTAAGATCTTTTTATCTTCTCTAGTGTTTATGGTTTATAAATCATTTTAAAGAGGAATGATTTTCCCCATCCATAACAATTCCAATATCAATCCTTAGTATATCCATGAATATAAGATCTCTATCAAATCTAATTTAGTTGTGGATCCCATGATCATTCTTTCATAATGCATCTGCCACATTATTTTCCTTTCCTTGGTGGTAGTGTATCGAAACACCATAATCATTGAGTAACCCGATCCATATAATTTTCCTCATATTGAGTCACTTCTTGGGAAAAATTTATTTCACACTCTTTTGATCTGTATATATCTCACATCTTTCATCGTAGAGATAATGTATCCATATTTTTAGAGCAATGATTATGGATAAAAACTCAAGTTCATGAGTTGGGTAATATTTCTCATGAGTCTTCAACTACATTGATGCATAATCAATAAAATTATCATTTTTCATAAGGACACAACCTAGTCCATTCTTTGATGCATCACTGTATATCACAAAACCAAAATTTCCTAATGTAATTGTCAAAATTGGAGTGATGACCAGTCTTATTTTCATATCTTTAATGAATTCTTTAAATTTTTTAGTCCATACAAAGTTATCCCCTTTATATGTGATAATTTTTATTGGGTTAGCCAGTCAGGTGAAATTATGATTGTAATTTTAATAGTATATTGTTAAGATAATAAAACTATTTACCTTGCTTATGTTCCTTGGCATGGGACATTCTTTTATTTCTTTTTCTTCATACGATCAACTAAGATTCCATCATTGGAGATAATATGAAAATGAAAATATACTAATTGTTTCCATAATTCACACTTTCTATAATTCCCATATAATTCATTTCATCTATGAGTTTTTAGAGTAAACTTCAAGTTATTCTCGTGGTATTTATAGAATTTGGAGTATTGCAGGATATCATTGATAAATACCACAACAAATTTGTCAAGATATTCCAAGAAAACTCTCATCATTAGATCTATGAAAATAGAGGGTGAATTATTTAGACCAAAATGTAATACTTTAAACTCATAATGCCCATACCTGGTTCAAAATTCTATTTTTTGAATATCTTCCTTCCATAAACATTACTGATGATATCCAGTTCGAAGGTCAATCTTCAAGAAATATTGTGATTCACGAAGTTGATGAAATAAATCATTAATGTGTGGCTAATGAAACTTTTTCATTATTGAAATATTATTTATATCCCTATAATCAATTCATATCCTCATGGATCTATCATTCTTCTTGATAAAGAAGACATGGGATCCCCATGGAGAAAAACTAGGTCGAGTAAATCCTCTGACAATAAGTTCCACTGTTTGTTTCTTTATCTCTACTAATTCCACAATGGAAATTCTATAGGGTGTATTCGATATAGGTCTTTCACCAATAATTAAATCGATATAGAACTCAAATTCCTACTCTGAATGATTTCTAGGTAAATCCATTTGAAATAAATCAATGTAATCTTGCATAATATACACATATTCAATTTTATGATTTGATTCCTCACCAATAAATATTGGGTTTTACTCTTCTCGAATAATTTCTTTCAATAAAGATACTTGGGGTGGATCTAGATAAGAATCAGATGGCAAGGTTTCTTCTCTAATCAAAAGAGATTATATACTAGTCTCAATGATTGTAACTTCATTCTTATTGAAATATATATTCACATCATAATTTTAAAGCCAATTCATACTGGTAATTATATCAAAGTCAATCATTTTTATGATGATAAGGTTATAAACTGAAGCATGTTTATATGTCATGAGGGGGACTGAAAAACACATATTTATTGTAGTGATACTTCTCCTATAAGTTTTGACTGATTACTCCTTTATTAAATCAAAATTTACATGTATAATTTTCTTGGAAAAATTGGAAGATTAAAATTAATGTGATGATCCTAAATCTCAAAAATCATTGGCTATGTTTAAAGAAACAATTAATGCACTGGCCACCACATCATTAGGAACTTTAACCTCCACTGGTGTAATCACATAAGATTTCCCTTGATCTCCTGGCCTTTTCTGAGGCATGTTTCTGTGGTGATTAGGAAAGTCATTTTTATAGTATCCCATCTCTCTACAATTGTAACATTGAACATTATTGACCGATATCTTCCGCTTACATTAACTAGATCAATGACCCTTTTCTCTACAGTAATAGAAAACTCCCATGCCTTTCAAGCATTTCCCACAATGATTTTTATGTAGTTATTACCTAATGAAAATTTATTCATTTCATTATTTTTCTATGGTGATTGTTATTTTCCACCATTATTAGAATAATTCTTTTTTATCTTGGTTTACCATGAAAAAATTTGATCAATAAAATTTATTTTCTGTTTTGATGGAAAATAAAAAAAAATTCATCTTATGATGAAAATGATTGAAAAGATAGTGCCTTTAGAAGATTTGTCTTAACACCTTAAATTAAATGATTGATATTGACATTTTAGTGATGTATGCAATCTATAGAATACCTATCTATCTTGTGAAGGCATCCTCATACTCTGAAAAACTATCTTCTTCCCTTTTCTTTTGGATACATATTTTTTTCATCATTTTGGTTCATTTCTCAAGAGGGAAATATTTGTTGAATAATATTTCCTTAAAATTAATCCATTACATATCTTCTATTTCCTCTTCCTCCATGGTATTATGGATCCAGGACACCATTGACCATAATCTCTATTGAGACAATATTCTTCCAACACTACCTTTTCAATTTCATTTCATCTTAATTCCATGAATATCTTTTCAAGGGACTTGATCCACTGATCATATACCACTAGATTAGTAGTCCAAATAATAGATGGGGGCCTATAACACATGAAATGATCCAACACAAGTGTAGCATGGTTATTCATCACAACCAGAGAAAGTTTTCCCAATATCATCATGATCTGATCCGCTCCAACATTAACTCTGTTGACATTCTCAATGGGTAAATCCCTACATTATACATGTGTATTATTTCTCCTTATTCCATTATAAACCATTTATAAATAATTTAATACATTTTATTAGGTTATGAATCATAATTTATAATCTCAACTAGAATGTTACATTGAATAAATTGAATTTCTATGCATAACTAATCTCATAAAGGTCATTTCATTAAAGAAAACATTACATTCAAATCATTCATAATAGCTTGTAAAGAAAATATAAATTATCCTAAGAAAATACCTCAAAACTATCTAACCAAGAGTACAGTAAGGCCCGTTGTTGTGCACCAGCTCCTATTCGAGTCTAGTGCAAAGTGGGGTTTTCAGTTTTTACCCCAAGATACATCTATGCTAGAGCTACCTCTACTTGTTTATATCCAGATAGGGATGGATTTTATTTAATGATACATATAATTTAGAAAATTCCAGGATTATCTTGTTTGTTTATCCCCAAATACTATCTTAGGGATTTGTACTATAATATATATAATTTCTAATCCAATTTCTATGATTACTTCTAAACTTGATTTGATACCAACTGTAATGCCTCGACCCCAGAAGCCCAGAGTTGGTGCTGTAATTTTTACATTGGAATGATTAAATGAAATTAAATCCTAAAGGAATGGTCATTTTAGTAGTATTTATGAATTGAGACATAGAAATGCGACTCATATTACATTTTAAAATTTTACAAAATACAATACATTACAACAACAAATAAATTACATCCATGCGAACTCAATAAATTGTCCACTCTTACTAACTTGGTGAAGGAAAACAAATGAAAGGGGTGAACACAAATTATCAATAAGGTTTACAAATATAGGAACCTCAAATCAATAATAATTGAATCATAATAAGATTGAAATCGTCAATATGGCATGGTGAATAAATAAAAAACACACGCCATTAATAAACTGAGAAATAAACTACTTCCAATGATTTTTCCAATGTGAAAACTTCATAGTTGGTAATAACAGAAAATTAATAAAATTAATGATTATTAATTTGACATCATGTATCTTTCATATGATTCCAAAATACTGTTGAAACAATTTATGTCTATGGGTATATACCGATCTGAATCTGTAATGGAAACAAAATCAAAGGGTTTGTCACCAGCTGATTTGTCTCAGGAGATCTGTTGATGCATCGAGGGGATATTACAGGCCCCACCCATCACTACATGTACAAATAATTCATTATACATAGATTTAATATATGTACAATATGTCTTCTCAATATCCTTATAGAGTAAAGGATACCGATTTATTAATATTTCCATATGTAAAACAAGTTTCCCATAAAACACCGTATGTAAAAGGGTATATGGATGTACACAATAATCACAACCATGAAATTAGAATATGAATAAATAATAAAAATATAATTTCAAATGAAAAGTGATCTCAAATGGGAAGTAGGTACATCACATAAGAATTATAAGGTACACAATACAATGTAAGGCACAACAAAATGAAAATTGAGATAATGCTCGTTACCACATTGTAATCCATCATATCATGTGACCAAAATTTAATAGTAATAAAATAAATCATTGAATAACATGAATATAAATGGAGTCAGGATATTATATAAAAACTCATCACACATAAACCACATAAATGAAATAATTTGAGAATAATGGAAATCTCACAGAAATAAAAGTGAGACGATAAACCCCTAACCATAAGCCCAAAGGTGTTATCGATGGATTATAATAACCTGAATAATAAAATTTAACAACCTTAATCAATAATTCTATATCCTTCAATACATGTAATTTATTTATTATAACATTAATAGGTCCATTCATTACCTTTTTATGGGTTTAAGATGTTCATTTATATTTTTTTGGAAACATTTTATTTCTTGCTTTTCAAGATCGGTTTACTTGTATTCATTAATGGAAGTTAATTTTGAACTTGGTTAAGAATTCATAATTGTTAATATATATGTTTAATTTAGTTAAGTTTCATAGATATAAATTATCTGATAATTATTTTGGATTTTATACCATGAGGATGACTCACTATTTAGAAGTTAATGATAAATGCTTGGATTAACTTGCTTGTTCTATGCATAATGATATTGTTTTGTATTATTATTTTATATTCTGAGTGTGTAATAATTTCCGAACATTTCATATAGTAAATTACATATATAATGATCTTTTTTGACAATTAAAATGGTTTTATGACTAGTAATAAATATAGTAATAGATTTTTAAACTTGTCATCCTTGAATATGATAAATTAACACATCTTAGACATTATTTTCCTTTTTAGTGTTAGAGGAGGGGGGGGGGGAAGAGAGATGATGATGAAATATTATATTCTAATAATGAAATTATAGTATATTTAAGGTATGAGAATTATCAAATGATTTGGATGATGGGAGGTTAGGAGAGAGAAAAAAAGAATAGAACTTATAACATAAGTTGATAGAAAAGAATAGAGGTTCACCTCTTGAGTACTCCTCCATAAGAATCACTTTAAGGACATTATTTTTTGTCTTTTTGATGATACTTTAATGTCTTCAATGTGGGGGGAGGGAATGTGAATTGTTTTTTGTAGAACCTATGTCACGAACCATCCCCCAGGGCCCGTGCCTTGACTACCCCAAACCCGCCTTCAATAGGACATGGGCCGAAAACTAGAACCAGAAAGGTGTATCCCTAAAATGGTAAGGAATTAACATTAAAACAGTAAAAATGCACAATCTAAGAATAAAAAAAATGAGAAACCACGAAGTAAACTGCTATAGAAAAATGAGTGTTGAATGTAAAGGGGATGAAAATACAAGCCTAACTGTAAAGTACAAGTACAACTGAAAATTACAGATACAACTAATAGTACAAGCAGCTACTGGATAATCTAGTGAGGATCCTACCTAAAGGGTATGTACATATCATCTCCACATCACTCCACATCAGCTCGTCTCCTTTGTGTACCACCTGGTTCAGGCTCTCTCTCGATTCAGCTCTACTGCTCATCTTCTTCACAAGACACAACTAGTTGTGGGCGACACCCATGTAGGGGTGAGTATGAAGATACTCATTAGGGACCCCGAGACCCCCATAGGTCTCCTAGATTTCCACAAATATAATACCAAAAAGTAATACATCAACTTTACTTTGGTATATACCCATATATATACCTAAGCTATCAAGATACACTCATCTCATACATAAGGAAATAATAAAATAATGGTAACACCACGAAGGTAGAAGTACCACACAGGTACACCACGAAGGTAAAAGAACAAAACATAAGTTAGCTCACACCAGATATCAACTGAGGTCATGAATAGAAGGGTTATAACATCATTGAATTACTCATATTCTAGAGAACTCCTTCCTTATTGAGTACAGTAGGCCTGCTGAGTCAGACAGAGCCACTTCCCACTAACCTTAAACAACAGTGGTACCCATACCTGATGAGTACAATGGGAACGTCAGGAAACACAGAGTTGCATCCCACCGTGGGCATGTCAGGTCACACAGAGCCGCTGCCCACCTTGGCTGAACTGAGGTTCTCCACCTGTCGAGCACCGTGGGTCTGTCGGGTCACACAGAGCTGCTCGCCACTGTGGGTCAGCTAGGTCGCACACAACCGCTTTCCACTAGGCCAATCTTCAAGCAGCCTTTAGGTCCCAGACAACCATAGGGTTCCATATGTAGTCTTCTTGGGTGAACTTCTCTTCGAGCAACTCGCCGCATCATTATATCCATGGAAGTCACCATATGGAATATTCTAGGGTGGTAACCGTAACATCGTCTGTCACAAAACTTGAACTCCTCAAATGTTAGAGAACTTATCCTTTATCGAGTATAGTAGGAATTCCAGGTCACCTAGATCCACTTCCTGCTAACCTTGATTTTCTGTGGTACTCATCCCTGATGAGTACTGTGGGCATGCTGAGTCACCTAGAGCCGCTTCCCACCATGGGCCTGCTGGGTCACACAGAGCCGCTTCCCACTGGGCTATCGTCAAGCAGTCTTTAGGTCTTAGCTAGCAGCAAGGTTCTATACGTAATACGCTTTGGAGAACCACCCCTCAATTTATAGATCATATTACAACTGATATAATGTCTCAAAAGGACGTAACCCTATGTTTTACCTTTTCATAAGGTTTCCAACATAACATAAAACGCATCAATCAGATGTCCGGTCTGGGCATTATTGGCATTTCAGTGTCGAGGTCCTGGTTGGATTTGGGGGAGATCCAACCCAATCATACTCAAAATTTATCAATAAAGCTCATGGTGTAAAAAAGGGGTATTCTCTCTCCATGAATCCTAACGACACAGAAAGTTCATCAAACGGACATCTGGTTATCAAGGTAAGGCCCTTTTTGTGTTCCTGGGTAGTACTAGGTCCAGGTCTGGTCCGCCTCAGTCAGACCAGCCCGAAATGGTTCTACATGGGCCAAACTGGGTCAGACTGGGTCTCCCCAACCCGAATCGGGTCCGACCCGACAAGGGTCAACCCGACCTGCTAGGCCTGGCCTGACTCGGCTGGGCTGTGGGTTAGGCCGCTGGAGCGAACCGGTGGTGCCACCCGCCTGGCAGAGTGGGCCAACAAGGATACCAAAACATGACGCGTCCATGTAGGGTTGACATGGCACCGCGGGTCCTTCGTGTCATGGTCGAGAGGCCGCGGTATTGCCACCAGGCACGCCGTTGGCCCACGCCCCATCCTCCAGCCGCTAGTCGATCCGACGGCCCCATGCTCCCACCATGGCCAACACGGTCTACGACATTGCTACTTTGTGGGCACGCACCACCTCTGCTTTACCAGCTCTGTCGCGACCGGGCATCATGCCGACCAACCTCTCCTCTGGTCGCCGTTGCTGACAAGTCACACCCCTCCTTGTTCATCAATGGCATGCAACATCACGCCACGCCTCCTCCACGGTCGGTCGGGGCCGGCCACTTCGATGAACATCGTGGATTTTTGCCGTGACCTCGTTTTACAGCGTGTGATGACGCGCAATCCCCCACATAGATGATCAGTGTCGTCACACTGTCATTATTCCATGGAGGCACAAGGATATAACAAATATACTATAGGGTTTGGGTCGAGTTTGATATGCCCATTCCCTCCACGTTATCTCATAACAGTAGGGGAGTTAAGGGTTTAATAACAATTGAATTAAACAACAATATTAACCCCACAAGATTACCCACAATGACCTCCCGCAAAGTCGAATGAATTGCAAGTAAACTCTTTAGTTGATTGACACACATTCTTCAGGTTTATTGAGGAATGGGGAAGAAAAAATCAATTAAAATCATAAATGAATAAACCCATACCTCAAGATCCTTGGAGATAATCCGCATTTGAGGAAGTGTCAGCGTCCTTCGTCCCTACAACAAGCCTCGAACTATGACACTTGATCATCGTTCTTTTGTTCGAGGTGCAGGGTCACTCGTCACCGCCCACTGGAATCGGCTTCGTCCTCCTTGTATTGGGAATCGTGACACGCTACCTGAGCATCATCTCTCGGCGAATCTGTGCCAATTCCTCCCCTAATTTCCATATAAATAGGAGAGGGGAATGGTAAGTAACAATCATGGAATTTATGACGTTTTATTTAATAGGAACCTTCATAAATTACAACGACGCTTTTACATAGTTTTTGAAGGGTCAATCCATTTAATGGCCTGACTCACTACTGGTCCCACACTACCGCTTATCCATTGGTGGAAAAGATAGAAAATAGTGATATTATTTTATTTAATTTCTTTTTAAAAGTCTCAAAAAATAACTTTTTCTCTAGACCTACTACTGTCAAAGTAAAGCCTCCCTTAAATGAGTCCTGGCCCTGCGGATTCAATGGTGCCCTTGTATTTTTAATCTGAGCACTAGTTCAAAAATTAGAAAACGCCTCTCACACGTTTACTAAACGTACATGAAAAAAAATGTTCAAAAAGTTTATAACTGTCAACCTCGACCAGTGTCGGTCGATTTTAGGCTCTTCCTACGTGAAAAACGCTCCAACGAACCAAACTGTACTCTCAAATTTCTAATCCGAGTTACCGTTTAAAAGTCATGTATTTTGCAATATAATAATTTTCGATTAATTATTTTATTTACGACCAAAAACTAACTTTCACTGGTAGCCCGCGTCGTCTAATGTTAGTATCCTACTAAATAAATCTTACCCTCACAAGTTTAGAGGTTGTATCAAAATTTTAATCCAAGTTAACATTTTTTAGTTATAAGTATTTGAAAAATAAAATTATTTATTTAATTATATTATTTATGGTTATGTCTTTTTTGGGTTTTCTCACAAGTGGTCTGCACCGACTAAACTAAATTCGTTCCTAGGGTAAACTCACCATCCAGAATACAACGATTCCCTCAGATTTTTAATTCAAGAAACCATATAAGAGTTATTCCACTTTTTTAGGAAAACTTTTTACGTGTGCTATTTATAGTTTAACAAAACATCGATGGAACATTCCGGGAAATCCGGGCCACGGAATCACGCACAGTCAGATTTCGCGGTCTCGAAATAAATCCATATAATTAAAAAAATTATATATAAATTCCGGGGCATTTCATTCTCCTCACCTTTAGGTATTTTCATCCTCAAAATACCCAACATAGACTAATGATACAAATGGGGGTACTAAACTCGGATCTAAGCCTCCCGCTTCCATGTGCTCTCCTGGTGGTTTTGGGCTTCCAAAAAATGTACACCAGAGGTATTTACCACCCACGAAGGACCCACTCCTACCGATCCTCAATCTCTACTGTAACCTCTGTAAGCGTCGCCCCATCGTCTAAGTCCAACTCACCATGTTCAATGACATGAGATAGTTCATGCACGTATCTACTCAGCAGGGATACATGGAAGACGTCATGCACCCACTCTAACAATGGTGGTAGTTAGAAGCGTTATACCACCTCGCCAATCCTCCAAAGTATCAGAAATGGTCTGATAAACATTGATGATAACTTTCCACCTCATCCAAACCTCCATAGTACTTGTTGAGGAAAGACTCACAAGAATATCTGGTCCCCTCTTGGAACTCAAAGGGTCTCCATATCCTATCAGCATAAGAATTCTGCCAACTCTGTGCAGTCTTCAGTTACTGACAAGTGACACATCGTGATATGACTCTGCCTCTACATGCTTCATCCATGGCAACCAGTTTTGATGCTAGAAGTCCTGGTACATCTTCACCACACTAGGATGTACCACTAGAGGGGACACATGGAAATACCACAACACTTCCTCCCGTAGAGCCACCAGTACCATAGTACGCCCCCTTTAGAGGATAATGTGATCCCCACCGTAAGAAAATATATCAGGTGAATGTATTATGGATATATAAGCACATCGATCCTCGTAGTCAGTGTCCCTAAGCTATGCCTCCTTGAGTCACTGAAGGAGTGGGGGAGTGACTATCAGAGACTGAAGATAAGCTGCTCCATCTCAATCCACAAAGGATATCCGCAAAGAGGATATCTAATCTGTTGCCTCAGTCAACAACTATATAACGGATCTTCTGTTGAGTTAATATGCTACTACATTTCACTTTCTAGGAGTGAAGACTATCACAAAGTCATAGTGCTAGAGGAACTATAGACATCACCTATGTCTCAGGTTTAGGTCTTTCTAAGATAATATATACCTGAGCCTCTTGTGATCAGAGTAGACTGTAAAACGTTTTCCCATCAAGTAGTGATGCCACATCATTAGTGCAAAGACTACTGCTAACTCCAGGTTATGGGTAGCATAGTTCTACTCATCATCCATTTTCCGAGCTCATGAAATCTCTATTGACACTACTTCATCCATAATAAAGGCTCCCCCTTTTTAATCCAAATTGACAAGGTAGCCACAACCCTGGAGAAGTCTGGTCCAAAACACCTGTAGTAACCCGCCAAAGAAGAAGTCCCTCCACCTTCAAGGAGGTACACCTAGAAACATCTTTTGATAGGATTCCCCCACACATTTCCGCTTCTGTTGGGAACTGAGAACTGAAAACTCCCACTACCACAAGGGTAGGGCTGTCCGACACAAGATTCATTGAATGCACCCTCCTTTTCATGAGTTTTTCCTATTCTTCCTAGTTTTCCTTTTTCGCCAACCAAGTAAAATCCCATTCCAATGTTGTAGGTCAAAAACAACCTTTTTTCATAATATAGTCAATCTAATTTTGAACTGTGGATGTCTAATCCATATGGATACTAAAGTCGTAAGGACTCATTACAACCACTAAGAGGTTCCAACCGAAACTCTCGCCTCAAGGGTCAGATGACACCATCAGCACAAGTGTGATTATCGAGTCTCCTACCAAAGGTATCTCTAGACATGAGGTTCAAGTTAATGGCTTAGCCAGAATCTCTAGGTCTTGGAAAAGATTCAAGGAAGGAAGAAATGATTTGAACCTATGTCTATTAATATGGTAACTAATAGTATACATCGACCGTTCATCAAACCATTCTTAGAAATCTTGGGTCGCAATCCTTTATCATATATAGCTACTGCATTTCCCATGTCCTCAAGCTCCCTGAGCCTGGTGGGGACCACAAAGGGGGTGGTTGTAACATATAGAAATGTAATCCAACTCATGCATCTCTCCTAGCTCTGACTCCACATCTACAGCCCAGCAGATTCTTTTGTTCCTAACACTTCTTCTTCTAGAAATATTTTTACCTGCCCAAGTCTCTGTGACTAGTGCCAGTTTCTTACGTTCCCACTAGTAACATTCATTGGATGTATCCTCTCATCCAAAGAACATTCAACCACAAAGGTTCTCTCTAGCACCCTAACATAGGTAGGAATACATTGAGGAATAGTATTGGCTCGGACATCCTAAAACACATCATGATCGGAAGTCTGAGCCCCAAAGAACTGATTGTATAGTATACATCGTGTAACAGGAATAGTCAGTATGCCTCGATGAATTCTCAGCTATGGACATGTCATCTTACCGAAGCTGTAAAAGATCTAGAGAACTCTCAGCCACATCCTCAAGCTAGTCCTCTACCGCATGCGAGTTAGGCTCACCTTGGAACCTGAGGGGTAACTAATGATGAAACTCATGTAAGGAAAAAAGCCTAAATGTGACCTCTACCCATACCTCTGGTTGTAACTACTGACCAACGGGTTGTGGTGCTATTGGTACACCACCCAAAGGGGCCAACATAATAAGAGGTCCCTGAACTAGAGCCTCATTATTTTGTGGGCTATCATCGTGTACCCTCTCGGGAAACATAGGTGGATGACTTTGTTGCGGCATCCTGATAAGAAATAGGTGAGCCCTAGTCCCTATGTTATACCTGGTGAGATGACTCCAATGAAGTTAAAAGAAAAACTTCTCAAAAACAAACACAATCAATGATTTCATGTGTTGAGTCAGAAATCATAATTCCTGGTCCTGGTGTTTGGATATGTCAGTCTCCGCACCAACACCAGACTCCTCGAACTAAAAACCACACTCATAAAACATAACACTATTACTTCACAGAAAATATCAGAGTCCTACTTTTTCGGTAGAACCAAACTCCTCTGATACCACTTTGTCACTACCCGTCCCCCGGGGCCTATGCCATGACAATCCCATGCCCGCCTTCAATAGGCCAGTGGCTGCCTACTAGCACCAGAAATGCGTATCCCTAAAATGAGAAGGCATTGCCTTTAATCCTGTACAAACACAGAACCCAAGAATACAACAAGGATCCACCAATAAATAAACTACTATAGAAGAAAGAGAGCTAAAAGTAAGGGGGATAGAAATTCATGCCCAACTGTAATGTACATGAACGATTTGAATGTACAATTACAACTAAAAGTACAAGTAGCTCATGGATCGTCCACTGATGGTCCTACCTTAGAAGTAGGTACATATTATCTCCACATCACACCACGTCAGCTCATCTCTTATGTGTACCCTCTTGTCCTGGATCCCTCGAGACTCAGCTCTGCTGCTCGTCATCTCCACAAGACACAACAAGGTTTGGGGGAAGCTCGTGTAGGGGTGAGTATGACGATACTAAGTATGGACGTCAAGACCCCCATAGGTCTCCTAGATTTCAACAAATATAATACCACAAATCAATACATCAACTCTAATTTAGTATATAACCATACATATACCTAGGTTATCAAGATATACTCATATCATATGAGGAAAGAATACTATAGAGGTAACACTACGAAGGTTGAAGTACCACACAAGTACACCACTAAGGTAAAAGTGAACAACACAAGTCATCTCACACCAGGTACCACTTTACGTCAAGGATTGAATGGTTATCACATCATCAAACTCCTTAGATACTGGAGAACACCTTCTCTAGGGAGTACTATGAGCCTTTCGGGTCACACAAGGCCGCTTCACTCTAACATTGACCTATTGTGGTCCCCAAACCCGATGGGTAACATTGGTATGTCTGGCGACATTGAGCTGGTTCCCACCATGGGCATGTTGGGTCACACAGTTCTGCTTCCCAAAATGGTAGAACTGAGGTACTCCTCCTGTTTAGAACCATGGTTCTACCAGGTCACACAGAGCCACTCCCCACCATGGGCCTGCTATGTCACACAAATCCGCTACCCACTAGGCCAATTGTCAAGCAGTCTTCAGGTCTCAGCCAACCGCAGGGTTCCATATATAGTCTGCTTGGGAGAACCGCTCCGTAAGCCACTCACCGCAACTTGATATCCATGGAAGTCACCATATATTATATTCTAGGGTGGTAACTATAGCATCTTCAGTCACAAAACATGAACTCCTCATCTGCTAGATAACTCCTCCTCTATCGAGTACAGTGGGTCTGCCTGGTCACACAGAGCTGCTTCCCACAAACCTTGAACTACTGTGGTACTCATCCCTAATGGGTACTGTGGGAAAGCCTGGTCATATAGAGCCGCTTCCTACCATTGGTCTACTGGGTCACACAGAGCCGCTTCCCACTAGGACATTGTCAAATAGTCTTTAGGTCTCAGCTAACTGTAGGTTTCTATATGTAGAACGCTTGGGAGAATTGATCCTTAAGACATTTGTCTTATTACAACTAGTTAAATGTATCACAAGGATGTAACATGATGTTTTTCCACCTTATAATGGTTTCAACACAATAGATGGCGCGTCAATGAGACGCCTGGTCTGTGTGTTATTGGCATTTCAGTGTCGATGGCCCGGTTAGATTCGGGTGTGGTCCAACTCGGACATACTCCAAATTTCTAAAAAAAAACACATGGACGAAAAAAGGGTCTTCTCTCTCCAAGGATCCTAATGCTGCAGACGGTATGTCAAAAGGACATTTGATTCTCAAGATAAGGCTCTTTTTGTGTTCCTGGGCTGTACTGGGTCCGGGTCTGGCCCGCTATAGTCGGACCGGCCCGACCATGTGCTGAACCGGGTCGACCTGGGTCGCCTCGGCCAAACTCAGGTCAACCCAACCTATTGGGCCCTGCCCAACCCAGCTGGGTTGTGGGTCGGGACGCGGGTCAGTCTGCTGGACTGACTCGGCGGTGCCACCCACATGGCAGCGTGGGTCTCCTGGGATACACGAACACGACACGTCTCTGTAGGGCTGACGTGGCACCACATGTCCTCTGTTCCACGGCCAATGGGTTGCTGATTTGCCACCGAGTGCGTCTTCGGGCACGCTGCTGTGGCGTGACCCATATACTAGCTGTCGGTCAATCCGTTGCCCCCTTTCTCATGCCACATACAACACAGGACACAACCTGGCTGCCACATGGGCGTTCCCCACCTCCGCTCCACCGGCTCCATCGAGGCTGCCCAACGTGCTGGCCAACCTCTCCTACAGTCATTGCGACTGACAAGACATGACCCTCTTTGTTCATCGGCGTAACATGATGACACGCTGTGCCTCCTCCACGGCCGACCAGTGCCAGCCGCTATGACGACCACAATGGATTTCTTCCACATCCTCCACATGCGACATGCATTGAGGCGATATCCACCATGTAACCGATCGGTACCGTCGTGTTGTCGGTATTCCATAGAGGCACAAGGATTTAAAAAATATAGTGGAGGGTTCAGGCTTGGTTCGTTAGGCCCATGCCCTTTGTGATAGCTGGTAACATGAGGGGGGTTAAGGGTTTAATAACAATTGAACTAAACAACCAGATAAACCCAAAAAGATTCCATGCAATGACCTCCCACAAAGATGAATGAATCGTGGGTAAACCTGTTAGTTGGCCGACCAACGTTCTTTGAGTTTATTCATTAATGGGGAAGAGGAAATCAATTTAAAGAATAAATGAATAAACCCCCTATGTCATGTTCATTGGAGAGTGACTACGTTTGAGGAATTGTCAGCATTCTTCATCCCTGCAACAAGCCTCCAACGATGTTTCTCGATCTTTTTTCATCAGTTCGTTGTTATGTGTTTCTCTTCACCTACAGCTGGAACCGGCTCCATCCTCAAAGTGTTGGGCATCACAGAACTTTACCAGAGCTTCGTCACTTGGTGATGTCATGCCAATTCCTCCCCCAAGCTCCATATAAATAGAAGAGGGGGAGGGTAAGTACCAATAGTGTAATTTATAAAGGTTCAATTAATATGAACTTTCATAAATTCCAAAAACATTGTTACTTAGTATTTGATGGGTAAATCCATTTAATGGATTGACTCGCCGAGGGTCCCACACTAATGCTTGTTTGTTGGTGGAAAAAAATTAAAATAATGAAATTATTTTATTTCTTTTATTTTTATAAGTTAAAAAAAAACATCTTCTCTGAACCTAATACGGTCAATGTAAATCCTCTTTTAAAAGAATCTTGGAACTGTGGGTTCGACGGTGCCCTCCTATTTTTACTCCAAGCACCGATTCAAAAGTTAGAAAATTATGCTCATGAGTTTACTGAACGTACCTGAAGAAAAAGATCATAAAATAAATTACAGTCACCCTCTACCTATGCGAGTCGAGGTTAGGCTCTTCCAAAGTGAAACACGCCCCAGAAAACCCAATGGTACTCTCAGATTTCAAATTCGAGTTACCGTTTAAAAATCATGGATTTTATAATAAAATAATTGTCAGTTAATTATTTTATTTACCACTAGAAGCTAACATTCACTGGTGTCCCACGCTGGAGTAGGCTAGTATATTTATAATAAAATAATACATTCATGAGTTTAGTGGTGGTCACTGATTTTTAATCTAAGTTACCATTTGTGAGTTATAAGCATTTAAAAAATAAAATAATTTATTTAATTATTATATTTATGGTTATGCCATTTTTTGTTTTTTCTCACAAAAGGTCTGAACTGACTAAACATAAGTTGCACCTAGGGTAAACTCACCATCTAGAATTCAATGATGCCCTCAGATTATTAATTTGGGAAACAATTTATGAGTTATTCCACTTTTTTATGAAAACTGCTTATGTACAGTATTTAATGTTTAAAAAAACTTCGACAGACCATCCCGGGCTCTCTGGGCATTGAAATCATGCACCGTCAGATTCTCTGGTCTCAAAATAATTCTATATAATTACAAAAAATTATAAAAAAATTCTAGGAAATTAAATCCTATGTAAGGATCAATGCTAGAGTGGTGTGGGAGGAAGTGGGGGTGAGTGGAAGTTTATATAGTTAATAGGAGGAGGGTTTTCTTAATAATATACTCATTAATTTATTATTTCTCCCCATGAAAGGGAACAATGTGGATTCCATGACCTATAATAGTAATACATTCATGTCAGTTTGGGATTTGGGTTATTACAACAATCATGATTCTAGGAATAGTGGATTTAAATTATAATGTATTTATATGGAAAATTAATGTATTTTACTATTCCACAAAAATTAATGTATTTTAGAAAAATAAAAAAATTCAACCTAATAATTTATCAAAATTTATAATCCAAAAATAAACTCAAATTTTCAAAATTATTTTTCAAAATATGAAAAATTAAAATTTTAATTAAATTCATCCTTAAATCAATAAATTCCAACACTTAAAATATGAATCCTCATTTTTAAGGTGCCTAAATTTTATTTACACTTTCATTTGTAAGGTTACCATTCATAAGGGTCATATTACAATTCATAAGGTTGGGTTACTATTCATATTAGTTTGTTACCATTCATAAGGGTAAGTTACTAATCACTAAAAATTAACTTCATTCTATTAGGCTCCAAATATCAACATGATCGCAACCATGTATGTTCTTTTTTAGAAATTCAAAACAAAGAAGTAGAAAATACATATATAATGGAAAGGATATGAATTTATCCTATAAATATACATGTTTTGTTGCACTGAGACATAGTGCTTCATCAAATATAGGCTATCTAGTGAATATAGTTTTTTTATGAGAAACATATCATAAAATGTTTGGGGTGCCATAAGGGGAAACTATAAGGTAGGTTCTACTGGAAAATACACTATTTGACCCTTATTTGGAGGAAGATTCTATCCACACATTTCATACTTTAGGATTAATGGGTATAGTTATTTTAATAAGGGTATAAGATCTTGGCTCAAAATTTGGCAATCATCATCCACATTTCATCAAGTGTGAACAAAGTTCCCATGAATCTAAAGATTATATTGAACTAATTGAGAGGATGTTTAACTTTTATAAGACATGTGATGAATCATATGTTGGGGTTTCAATGAATATACTCTAGGGAATATGAAGAATATGGTGGGAATCAATAGTGAGAGTTATGTTGCCTATGGATCTTACATGAGATTCATTTATGAAAATATTCCATCAGTATTTTTATCATGATAAGTTATGTGTTGTATTTCCCTACAGTTTCTAACCTTGTAGAAAAAGGAGAATACATTTCTAGATTACTCTACTTGTTTTACTTATCCAGGGCTTTTGGAAATTGATATTGACTCTAATGATTACCAGAATGCTTAGAGGATCGATATGGAACCGAGGGTTGATGTTTGATCAATGATAGTTATTTGGTGCCTTTTGATCATTATACAGTTAGTGGATAAAGATTTATTTTATTAGGTAAACATAGATATATATGTGGGACTGGGTGGAGCTTTAGTTGGTTCAGTGGTTCTCTAGTGTGCTTCCTCTAGTCCATATGGGAAGCAAAGGAGTTGTGAGTATCTATAGAACCATATTTAGGGTATTATTCCTAGAAGAAACATGTTATTTTATACCAGTTTGTTTGTTGTGTTCATACCAAGATCCATTGTATAGAGGGTTATTAGATATGTCATATTTTGGGTGATCTATCCATCTGAAATGATTCTATGATGAGATATACCATGGAAGTAATTCAGATCCACTATCACCAAGAAATCATAGGTTCACGTTGATTCTCCTATGTTTGGTCAGTTATATTTTCAGGACATGGAGGATTTTAAGGTAGCCACATCCCAAAATAATTATATAAAATATTTCACTCCATATGATTTTGATGAAGTTCAATATAATATTAAATGTAAGATATTTATTTCTTATTCTATGGTGATAAATTTGTGTAATACAGGTTGTACCCACTAATTAATATCATCGTAGTTGCTTAACGTTTTGGGAATGTGATAGAAACTTATACTATTATTGATGGACCATTCGACACGATTGGGAATGGGGTCCATACAAGGATTCAAGTTCCCCATGTGTCAGGTGATGATATATGATTTTGAGGTGGTTTGGGACATCTTATGGCTTGATATAGACATCATCAAAATGATTTGTAGCATGGATTGGCTGATCATTGTTAATCACTAGGTAAAATACTATCATCATCGTGTATGGTTCTAATCTACATATGGGGTCACTCTTATTTTCTAGGGTGTGTGGTTGAAATATAAGGATGGGTGGGGACTATTATTTTTATGATTGTATAATATCAATCATTTTTTACAAATGTTTCTTGATGCGGTTCAAATTTTTATGGGTTTTCAACTACATTATATTGTTTTTGAATACACTCAAGAATTTCCAAATGATAGTGCAAGTTTATCACCAAATAGAGATGTCAGGTTTATTGTTAACATTCTCGGTGGAATGATACCCATTTATATGAAATACAATAAATTGTGACTTACTATGTTTAGGGAACTAAAGGTCTAACTGGATGACCTAGAGGGGATATGACTTTTTTATTTAAGTGTTTCAAAATAGTAAATTCAGGTACTCTTTGTTGTGAAGGTAGGAATAATTTCTAGGATTCATATTAACTATTGAAATTCCGATCATGTGACCAATCTGAAAAATTATCGTTTACCTAGAAATAATGATTTATTTATTCATATTATAGGGTCATTTTAGATTTCAAAGATTTAAATGTGTTCAGAGAACCACCAATTGAGAGTATTATAAGATGAAATAACCAAGATGATGTTTCAGAGTTGACATTGGCATTTTGAGTATCCGGTTATTCTATTGGGACTCAGTTATGATTCATCAGTGTTTATGTACTTTTTCACATTATTGATTCTTTTTAATGGTGATTTTTTTTATTTTTGGTCTTTCTTAGACCCATAGAGACCCCATGAGCTTTTGGATGAAATGGATATTATTACCTTTATGGTTGGTGGTGCTTGGTTTTGGTCATGGTAAGGGGAAACTGTGTGCCCTCGACCAGAAAACCATACAAAGAATTTCATATTGCAAAAATGTGGCTACACGGTTGCGGCAAATTTTCCAAAACCCTTATGGGATAACCATGAGATATGTCTAGGTCATTGAAAAGTGGATAATTACCTTCATTCCCTCTTTGTATTTGACCCCAAAACCACCCCCAATCTACCTCATTTAGGATTTCAGGCCAATGAATATCATATACTCCTTCTTGGACCTCTTAATATCTAATCATTGGATTATTTTGGCGTGGATACATGCAAAGGTCATCATGTAAGTCTCATTTATCAATATTTATGCATTATTCTAGGGGTTATCTTCCATAATTATTAATTTATTATATTCCAGTGGTTAATTTTACCAAATGATGGTTTGATCTTGATATGATGGGTGAAATCATGATCACTGTTGCTCAATCATTCCTTTAAAGTGTCTTGTTGAGGAGAAGTTGTGTTTTCACAGTGGTTTTTGGGTGTTTCTATGTGTGATGTATGGAGTTCTATGAGTTAACACTATTAGATGACATTTTAATTTTTTGGTTGCATAAATGTTTTCTATGGATTATTTTTGTGGGGATAAATATGTTTTTAAATATATCTGGTCTACATATGTGGTTGAAGATGGGTTTTTAATATAAATTTTTATATTTATTATGTGATTCATTGTGATAATTCTAGAAAATGTTATATGCCTTGCATGAAAGTTGAAAAATGTTTTCTCAAAGGAACATGGGGTGTGGGTGTGTTGAAAGTTTTTTTTCTAAAAAATGGGTTTTCATTCATGTTTTCTTCTTTTTGTACACCAAAAATGAGGTTTGTAAATTAATGAATTTATCTGAAGTATGTTATAAAATTTATTTGGTGTCTGTATTAATTTAAAGGGAATTTTACCATAGAAATGGTTGGGTTTTATATGTGATATCTTTTTAGTGTTTCCAATGGGGCTTTAAGAACAATCCACGTGGTAATAAATGTGTATCCAAATGGTTTTGGTTTGTGTGGGAAATTAAATTGGTTTTGTTTAAGGATGGTGGGGGAGTCCATGTGGGCCATTCTGTATTAAAAAATTTGAAATGTGAAATTGGTGATTTCCTTGTGTATTCATGATTCATGGAATGTATGTGTGAATGTGATGAATTATGTGAAATGTGAAATGAAATTTTATCATAAATGAAATCTTGAGTATCAATGTGGGTGGACTAGAACTAGTATGATTGTAGACTTGGTAGAGTCTTGGGACGAATTCATCTATTATGATTGATGAGTACAATAATAACAAAACATGTGCCATGATATGAGACCACTAAACTTGGAATGTAACCCACTTTAGTAGATCCTTCATTGGAATGATGTTTGTTTTTGATTATGATACGAAGGACATTATCCCTTGGGAATGGATCCCCTCTATTGGACTGTGCACGAAAATAATATTGGTATTGGTAGAAGGATTTGATATTCAAGGATTGAGTATTATAAGGTCCCATTTGTATTAGTAACCTAAAGGGATTTCTCATGTTCCTCTCTTTGTTATATGATTCATATGAGATGTGGTAAAAACCCTTGGTATATGGGGGATCAAGTGTATGTTTTAGTTAATGAATGATTCTTTTTGGAATGTGTTTTCCTTAAAAATGAATTCAAGAAACAATTTCAACGTGTTATTCTAAAAGAGATAATGTTACTTTATCTTCTAATGTTATATCTGGTAATATTTATTTTGGGTGGAATCTTTTTGGCTTTGTCTAAATACCAACATAATACATTAGGCGTATCAATACTTTATTATATATGACCTAGGTAAAGGAAAGATGTATCATGGTGGCGATGGTGGATGTTGTTTCTAGTGTTCAACTTATTGAAAGTATTGGTGGTGTTTCTATGTGGGTGATGACCTAGTTTTTACCTAGAGGTTTTATGGAAAATTTAATTTTTCCCATTCAATTTTAGTATATTGTATTTGGTTAATGTTTTAAGATATTGAATCTATAAAAACAATTTCCATCATTTGGATTTGATTATTGGTTATGTGCTATTTATTCTTGATGCATGTTTATAGTACTAAAACTATTTAAAATAATTCCCAAATGTGTATTTTGATTCCCATGTCTTAGTTTCCATCCCATGGGGATCAAGAATTCCCTTTGATCCAGGCCACAGAAGGGGTCAGGTGTTGGATTGGGAGGCACAAATATGTGGTTTCTGAAAGGATGGCATCACTATAGGTCATTCTCTTTTTGGGTCAGGTTATTTGGAAATATTATAGATTGAATATATACTGTATTATTGTAGATTGAGGTTCTTGTTTCGAGTGGGGGGGGGGGGGGGTGGACAACACACTTAATTATATGAATCAGGTCACCATTGGATGTTGGGATATTTGGGTTGACATATCTTCCAAGTGAAACTTACTGGCTAAAAACTATATATGGGTAATTGGTGGAGGTTTATTGGTTTGGATTGTCTTGTTATTGTGTTGGATGTGGTATTGTTCCAATTTATGAAATTGTTTGATATTTCCTGTTGTTATAGAATTTACCCAGATTGTGTTTTTATTTTTTTGATGTTTTTTCATTGTGATGGTTTCTTGTTTCAGTATGTTTCACCTTTGTATAATTGAAGTGTAGCATTCAAAATTGGTTGGAGAGAGTTCTCCCTCAACAATTGATTATATTTTAGTGGAACCATTGGTTTGGGATATCTATTTTTTGGTTAAAAGGGTGGTATTTAGTCCCACTAAGGTTATAAAATTGGAATGATGTCTTAGAAATGAAAAATCTCAAGAGGTCATAAAAAACATACCTTTTTCCTTATAAGGTAGACCATACCCTTAGGAAGTAGAGTAGTGTATTGAGAATATAGATTGAATGTTTGTGATTATTTATATTCTTGATGTATTAGGGTTGATGTATGATTCGTTCATATTAGAAATCCTATATGGATCTGGTGGCACTCAGAAGTTCATGCTAGGAAATATGGGAAGATGGTTTGGGAGGATTTCAAGGTCATCCTCCATGCACTGTATTTTCATGATATTTTGGACTTCACTAGATTCTTGGAGTTTTTTAGAATAATCATGGAGAACACACCATGATGTAGTATTCCAATATCTATTTATATTCAATTTAGTTCTCACCCATGTTTTTTCCAATTACCGTATCAAGGAATATATTTTCAAGATGGGGTTGTGACTAGAAATATGATCCCATGACTTTTTGTTCCAGAGGAAGGCATATTTTAATGTTTTTGATCCAGAAATAATGATAGATATTTATGTTAAAGGAATATATGGTTTCTCTAGATATTTTTTTAGAATTTGTTTGGGGTCGTTCATATAGGAATATATTGAAGAGGTATGTGCAATGGAGGAAGGGAGTTGGTAGTTCTTAACATTATTCCTGACTATCATCGAATGTGGATTCATGTGTTGGGTCAGATGTGTTCCATCAATTTGGAAAGAAAGGATCCATGTGGTTTTCATGTATGTTACTCCAATACAAGAAGTAAGTTTGTAACTATGGTATACATGAAACAAAATCAATTTGGCACACACATATCAGAGTGGTGTTGGATCAATAGCTTTTAAGGGGATGTTATGGTGGTTAAAACCATCTAGAAAATTTGGATATTAGTTTGGATGTCATGGAGAAAAAGATGGTTCATATTCTTTGTTGATTCAGTTTAGTGTCGAGCCAAATATATGAAGTCATTCTCAATCTCACTCCATGATGATGATACATTATATAGTGGATTAAGTACCAATGAAATTTGATGTAGGACACACAATTTTTTGATGTTAATTTTTTTATTGAAGTGTCTTTATCGATTTTTATATTTACTAATGGTAAATTTATTTTAATAATTTCTTTTAATCATTTGTATATGTTAATGACACCAACTGATATTTTTTCAAATATGATGGAGTTGGTATTTCTTCTTGGTAAGAAGTGAGATAAGTGTTTCATGTTTTCATTTTGTGTACTCGCCATGACAGGGGTCTAGTTGTAATGGGATTATCTTATTTTGGAAAATGACAACTTTGAAATGATCCATATTATTATTTGGTTGATTCATTTTTGGGAGGTATCTAATTTTATACGTTTTTAGTGTGTTTGGAGGTACCTGATGGATTTACCTATGTTTTTTTGAGGTGGATAGGGTAAAAATAGTTTTATTAAATCATCACTTTTTTATTTATTTGGTGTCAATATTAATTTGTATTTAAATAATAAACAATTAATTCAACTATATAAATTCATAAGTTTGTTAATCCTATTCACAATAAACAATTTAACAGCTAGGCTGTATCATATTAAATAATAATATTTTAGTAATATATTGTTGATCGGTGAATATTGGTCTTGTATGTAATGAAAAAAACCAAACATAGTCATTCTTGCGAGTAATATATGACAAAAAAGTGTTTTGCTTTGCATAAAATATTGTAAAATATAATTATTTATAATATTAAATATATTATATTGTCTAAGGATATAATATTCTTTCTATGCTTGATATTTCATGCCATACACACTATTAGATTCAATTATGTTAAATTAATATTTTAAAGTGATAAATTCTACCCACTTTATTTAACTTATTTGATAATAATTTAAAATTTATCACAAAAATTGATTGTTTGATATTTTAAACTACTATTGTTGAAAAAACCATATTTTAAATTGGATTAATAACACATATTTTTTATAATAAGTAAAAGGAAAATCGGAAGGACATGAAAAATTTAAAATATTGACATAGTAGAGTAACATAACTATATTATTTTTATGGTGGGTGATAGAGAACATGTTCATGATAATGTTTTGGACCCTATGATTACACCTAAGGAATCCATTTTTCAAAATTCAAAATATATAAATTAGAAACAATAATTTATCTTTATTCTCATAGATGGAGCGTGAAAGATGGTTTATAATTTGAAAATGTTCAAAACATTAAAATGTTTTTATATCCATGTTCACTGTGAAATCAATTCCAATGAACTGAATTAGATTAAATGTCATAACATTGATCTAGTTATACTTTTATACAATTCAAAATTATAATTTAACGCTATATATTATTTGGATGATTTTTTTTAAATTTAAATGCAATAAGTTGTCACTATTCAACAAAAAATAAACATTATCTAAAAATACCAAATAAACAAAAAATGTAAAATATTATTTTAAAAATTAATTGTAGATTTTTATTTCATTCAATTAGATTATATAATAATTTCAAAAAAATTATTTAAAATATGTTATACATTGGACGACAGTAAAACTACCTTTAGAAAAATATTGGGTTTGTACGTGTCAAATTTGGGTTTTTTGGTATTATTCCTATTAAATATATCAGATGATAGTGAAAAATATTTTATATAATATATAATATATAGATTAGATTATTTTGCTTAAATAATTGTAAATAATTTAAATTATTGGGATAAACTGACTTTATAATGGAAAATGGATTTTTATTAAATCATATCCTCTTTATTCATTTAGTTTGTATATTTATTTCTAATTAATTGGTAACCAAAAAAATGGACTATATATTTTTATATGTTAGTTATTTATACTCAGAACCAACAATTTAATAGCTAGGTTTTATCCTATTAATTAAAAATATATTGTAGTTCGGTAAAAATTTGTCTTGTGTGTAATACAAACTATAAAACAAAGTCTTTCTTGTGCTTAATGAACCCAATATCTTGGTTGTGTTAATCACAATATATAGATTTATTAAAAATATTTAAAATGACATATTTTATTTTGATTTCACATTACTTTCTATTCATGGTTCTGATTTTCATATACACTATTTGATACAATGGTCTAAAAATAGAATTCTTTGGTGTTTCATTGCATGTGTTGAAAATGTAAATGATTATGGATTTTTATAAGAGGTTCTTTTCATTGAAAATTTAATTTCATTTATTATAAATAGAAATTGTATTCTAAAACCCGGAAGCATATCGTTTTATATTTTAAATGTTTTTTTTTGAAATTTTGAAAAATGATTTTGAAAAGGCAATTGACAAAAAATAGATAATGAGAAACTTTGGTGCATTGAGAAAGAGACACATGCATCCTTAGTTTGTGTGGCACAGATATGATATATTTCTTTATATTTATATGGACTATTTAATGAATTAATATTAGTTTGATCCCTCATTATTCCTTTATAGGGTCATTAGTTTCTAGTATATATTTTCACATAGGTAAGAACCAGAATGGAAGGTGTATTTTTGTTTCCATTTATTTATTACTGTATATACTATTTCATGGATGTTTTATCAATTAAATTATGATATTTCAATATATTTTAGCAATTTTTTTTTGTTTTGAAATTTATTGTATAAATTTTTTGAAAAGTAAGGGACTTTTGAGACATTTTTTCATTTTTAAAAATTATAATAAGAAAATATTTCTTAATTATTGATCATTAAATTTTACTTTTCATAAATTTAATATATTCCTTAGTGGTTCCCTACTAGGATTTTCTTATCATACACTACTTATACCATTGGGTTTCAATACAATTTTTTGTAAAACATTTAAATTGAAGGTAATTATATATTGCGTTGTCTTTTATTTATGCTTCCATTTTTTTAGGCCATAGTTGATCCCATTTTCACTTATTGGACTAGTATATTCATACTGCAATGTTTTTAAAATTTGGATAAGTAGTATTTCCATTTTTTCCAATTTTTATATGGGATAAATTTCCTTCTTAATTATATTCACGACTTGTGTTCATATCTTTTTTTACCTCACACTGTAATGATATTATATTTGTCACTATTCTGGTTGACAATATTAGGTTTATTATAAAAAAATATATAGCTACTTATTATATTTTTTAGAATACAAATGTTGAAAAAAAATTATTGTTAATATTGTTTACTATTACGGTACAAATTTTCCTTCTAATTTCACCATTGAAGATATATCTATGGTAGGGAATGAAAGGGATGATTAGTCTTAAGTAAATTATCATGTTTTACTCCATTGACTATATACAATCAATTGAATTTCATCAATACTTTCCATAAAAACATTGGTAATGTTCATGATGTGATCCTCATATATCTCCCCTAAAAGTATATTAATGATCCCACACATGTAATGAATCTAGAGGTAGAATACCAGAATCATGAACTCTCTTATGAGAAGTAGCTAATGGAGAGCTATTGGAAAATGAAGAAGAATTCATAAAAAATAGGCGACACACATCGCAAAATTCCCATAGAGGAACTATAAATTTGAATATTGGATGTCTGAATCTATGGAAACAATGAAGTGGATGTAAAATAGTATATTTCAATCCTATATAATGAGTTAAAATTTATAAGGTGAAATGTATAACAGTCTGAATAATGTAATGATCCAGGCATTGTATATGGTATTTATTTCATGAATATTTTTTTGTTATATTATATATAATTATACATATATATCATAGAGAATATAATGACCCTATACTTTTACACATATTATTAAATTATTTTCAGTATAATTAACCATAAAATACAAACCATGTATCCTAATATCTATTGTCCATGGAATATTAGGTAAAAAAAAACTAAAAACATGAAAATAGAATAAGAAAACATTATATAAATCTTTCATATTGTGGTTATATTTTTTTTGATCCCTTAAATCTACATAGGATTATGGGTGTAATACATAGAAAATTGGTATTAGTTAAAATGATAAATAAGGGAATAAATATATAAATAAATCATATCAGATGTGTTATAAGACAAGACATGATGTCATAAAAAGGCATGTACTGTGAATAAAAAAAATGATAGAATATCTATCATTGGATAATGTAATCATGGAATCACATGAATTAATAAGAAATATAAAACATGAAATTATCATGATTCCAGTCAAACTACCATAACTATATCCCATGGTAAATAAATTTCAATAATGAGATAAGGTTTACTCTATATCCTGATATTAGGTCTCATGAGTCTAAACATTAAAAATACATTAGATCTCTATCTAGGTTAAAAAAACATAACATGTTCACTTATAGGTTTTCAACATGAATATGAAATCATAATTAATAATCTTATAGTATTAACATGGAATGAAATGTGTGATGTAATAATGACATAAGGAATACCAAATGTGTGTATCATTGTGGTGTCTTTGAAAGTATGTATTCAAATCATTCTTGGAAATTTATAAGTGAATATAGGCATAAATCATGATAAATTATCTCCCAATTAAGTGAAAGTATGTAATGAGAATCTTTAAGAAACTCTAGAAAAGAACCATGTTAGTGTGGTTTATCGTAAAATATTAAAGAGACATTAAATTGGAGAAAATTATAATTATGGTATAGAAAAGAAAATAACTATGATATTTATTCATGATTAAATGATTGATTTAAAAAAATTATTTGTGGTTTAGAAAATATTATGGATTGTACTTGAAAATGGGTAATAAATGAGGATGTTCCCTATAATTGGGATTTTTATCAGAAATAATTGAAAAGCGGAAAAAATAAAAAATGCATTTACCAATAAATGAATGAATAATTGAAATAAGTACATTTTTTTAGGACATAAAAAATCAATATTGTATTAAAAAAATGGAATAACTAATATATAAATTTGTTTAAATATATATAATTCTTAATCTAATAAAAAATTGTTGTTTTGGGATAATCCCAAACACAATGTTCATATGTGTTATGATCATATAATTAACATAATAGATAATTAAACAAAATATAACAATTTATTAATTAATAACATCTTATACATTTATTAATTTTATAATAATTTCATTAAATTATCTAATGGGTATTTCATTGACTTATTTTTTTTTAATTTTTCATTTTGGGAGTGTTCATTTTATGAATTCATAGTCTTCTCGCTTTGGTATAATTATGAATGTTATTTTCTAATAGATGAAAATATATGAACAAAAATGTGATGGTATTAATTTATTTCCAAAAAATTTAATCGTAAAATATATAATTTTATTTTTCCATGATGATGATTCATTGGATAAAATGTTGATAAAAAATTAATTAGATTATTTTGGTCGGTTTTACGACCCTCATGAATTAGTGTTGTTTTATTTAATTATATGGTTATGTGCTAGTTATATAAAAATATTTTTATACACATATTATAAATATATTTTAACCATAAATATTGTTTTATGACTCTCATTGAAGGTTGTAATGAAAAAATATTTCTTTCATTAAGGCGGTTAATCAACAACTCACAGAAATTGTTTTCATTATTAGAAAAAAATATAGGAGAAGGGACTTGATGATGGATAATTCATTAACAAAAAAAATATTCCAATATATATATTTTAATAGAGTTATAATATATCTTTTTATGTGGTAGGAGAGGGAATGATGGAAAATTTAATAAATTAGAAGATAAAGAGGTGGGTTTTACCTCCAAGGTGTTGTCTCCTTGAGAAAATCCTGAAGGCATTTAGAAATGGAATTTTAGCGAGACAAAAAAATACAAAAAATGGGTAAAATATTTGGGAGAGTAATGGGTATTAATATTATCAATACACACAGATTATTGGGTGTGATGAAAATATTTTGTGATAGGTGGTATTTATAGTGGGTGTATAAGGGTTTTTTTGTTTTATTCTTTTTTTTTCGTTTTTTTCTCATGAATTTCAATTTTTTTATTCTTATAACTATGTGATGTAACTCGAAAATGTTATTTCGAGATAATGGCCACTTAAATCTTCCATAAAACAATCATGACTCAAAAATAATTTATTTACTTATAATGTTAAATATCGTAATTTAATGTATTTCAGTATTAATAAAAAATTAAACCATTTCCATGAAATATAAAATATACAACATAACTATTTAACAAATATTTTATATAATAATTTTATCCATTTTATGAAAATAGTTTTTAAAATATGATGAATTGAATATTATTTTTATAAAACCATCATTTATTCAAAAAACATTGATTTTATATTTATAAGTAATTTTATGAAACATTCAAAATTTATTTAACGTATAATGAAAATATATTATAATCATAATTTAGATATATTTTTAGAAAATAAATTTTCATTAAAATCATTATATTACTTATAAAATTGTAAATAAAAATTTATGTTAAAAAACCCAATACTTGATTTATCATTTTTGAAGCATTATATTAATTATTCTATGATATAAATATATAATATCTTAATTCATAATATAAATAAAATTTTTATACATCAATAGGCGAGGTGACTGTTCTTTTTATTGGTTTACTATTCCAAAATATCACAATGTATTTCCAATGGTCAAGATTCTTTTGCATTTGTATAGGTTCCTTAATCTCTTTAAATACCATTTATTTAAATATTTTTATCATAATTATTTTTTTCTTTGGTTCTCATTGTGGTGTTGGTGATTTTTCTATATAACATCATTATTATATGGGAAAATTTAATTTATAAAATTCAGGGTCATAACAAACATACACCTTAAAATATTTCTCATTAAAATTTTGTATTATGTACTAAGGAGAAAATTGGTAATCGTAATTCTCCTATTTCTAACCATTAACTAGAAATGAAGAAATTAAATTATGGTGCTTGAATAAATATAAAATAATAATAAAAAAGTAATCTTTGATCATAGATTGTTAAACATTTAAATAAAATGTATATCCGGCCTTGTATTTACCTATTATTCAATATAAGTTATCCATTGTGATGGAATTGTACATAGGGTTATTACTAATGTTTTCTAGTCCTAATTTCAAAAAATAACTTGACGATGTTCTTATAAAAACTATAACATACTTAGGCTTTTACACACATTGTTACATGATTCCATGCATAATTAACCATTATATAAAATATTTTCATCATAGAGTCCAGTGTCTTTGGAATAGTAGATATATAAGACTAAAAATAAGGAAATAGAATATATAATAACTATATTAACCATCCAGAATGAACTCCTAAATTTTTTTGGCACTCAAATATGTATAGGATTACCATAGAAATAAATAGACAAATGGGATGAGCTAAACATCCCAGTAATGGAATAAAAATAGAAATAAAGCATTGAAAATGGGTTATAAAGAATAACAAGATGACATAAAAAGACATGGAACATGAATAAAAATATACAAGAATAACATATAGAGAATCATATAATGAAATACTAGAAAAAGTATAATTTTCAGCAACATACTACATGGAATAATCATGTTTCAAGGTTAACTTCGATGACTGTATCACATTTTTGACAAAGTATAATAAATGAGATATGTTTAGTCCATGTGTCAACTTGAAATATCATGAGAATAATCATTAACCAATGAATTTCAATGATATTTGGATGAACCCATCATAATATGTTCATTCTTACGTGTGGATCATGAATAATAAATTGAAAGGAATAAACCTAAGGGATACCCACAGAATGAAATGGTTGTTGTAATTAGGTCATAATGAATATCCAATGGGAGTATAAAAATAGTGTCCATATGGAAATAGTTTTAAATAATACATGGACATTCATTAGGGAAAAATGGCATAGATAATCATAAATGATGTCCAACCGAGGTTAAAACATGTAAAAAGTGTCGTTATGAAACTTTATAAATGATCCACCATAGTGAAATTTATGAAAAAAAATTAATGATACATTAAAGAATAGAATGGGATAACATTTTATAAAACCTTCAATGAACTAAGATAGTTTTTTTGTTAAAATGTGTGATTTTATAAAATTAATGGAGCTCCAAAAAAGATAACTAGCTGTATGTTAATGGGTTAGAAATTTGGAAGTTTCAGTTAATCAGGAATTCTAATAGGAAGGAATGAAAAATGGACCCTTATGAAACGTGTATTTCTCCATAAAAGAAAGATTAATTGAGATAAGTAAATATTTTTGGTACTTGAACATAGTATTTTTGATGTGTAAAAATGAATAAACAAACTTTACATTTGGGTAAATAGATTGAATGTTTAACCTGAAGGAAAAAATGGGTGTTCAGAGAAAATCCCATACCTTATGAATGACTGTGTTCTGAAAATTTACATAATTTAATGGATAATCAAATTAAATCCATATATTAATAATTTTAAACCAAATAAAAATTAATTTAATTTATTATAATTTTATTATGTTTATTTATGTTTACATTATTGACATATAGTGTTTTATTTCATCTATTTAGGAGTGTTGGTTTCATGGTTTCATGGCCAGTTGGATTGTGTATAATAATGAATGATCTTATCAAATGGATGAAAAACTCATTAAATGGAATGTGATAATATTAATTTATTTCTAGAAATATAAATGGTCCAATATATCATTTTATTTTTTATCATTAAGATGATTCATTATATAAAACCATGATGAAAATTGACTAGTTTATTTTGGTAGTTTTTACAATAATTAAAAATTTGTATTGATATATTTTATAATATAAGTATATATTAGTTTTTGAAAATAAAATAATTTTAATAAACATTTCATAATTTTTTTAAAATAAAATTCTTTTATGATCATCCATGGGGGAATTAATGAAAAACTAATACTCGTCATCCATAAAAGAGGTGAATCGACCACTCATAAAATATGAATTCTTTTTTAAAACAAAGGAATGGGATATGGGATTTGATGATAGATATTAAATTAATGGAATAAAATTAATATATATATATATGATACTAAATTTATCATGTTTCTTTTTATAGTGTAGTTTAAGGAATGATAAGAAAATAAAATTAATTAAAAGTGAATGTCAGAGGATTTTACCATTTGAGTGTCGTCTCCTTGGGAACCTCTATACGGTACATGGAAATAGTTTCAAGGTGAGAATAGAAAAAATAGATTATGGGAAAGATTTTTATTATTGGAATTGGTCATAATATAATCAAGATTCAATTTTTATAAGGTTTGAGGATAAGGGTTAGTGAGAGGTGGTATTTATAATTGGTAGACACTACTATAAAAGGTGCCCTTGATAGCGTCCGAATTTACAAGAACTAGAAAAATGTTTTGAGAATGACCAACAATATCTGTAATAAAATAAGCAGTGATAAAGGGAACCCTCTATAATTTCTTTTTATTTGGTGTTGAATGAATTCATCTTTATAAGGGATTTATTTCATAGTTGATAAATGGAAACATTTTTCATCACTAATAATGATCCATAATAAAATTAAAAAATTAGAAATATAAAATTATTTTGTTAACAAATTCTTTAATTAGATATTTAATTTATGAATTTATAAATTGAATATTTATTTCTATAAATTTTAAAAACTAATAAATAATACATTTTTAATATCTATATTTCTAAAATCAAAAAAAATAAAATAAAGAAACAAATAAAAATTTGAATTTAGTAATTTATGAAAAATATTAAATATTTTATTAAATATATAATTATTGATAAAAATAAAGAAATTTAATATAATTATATATAGATTATAAATATTGATAAATAGTATATATTAAATGCAAATAAATGTTAGAAAATATAATTAGACACTGAATTTAAATGAATAAATTAAAAAATTATTTATAAATTTATTAATGATATAATTAATAATAAAAAATGAACAAGTCTAATATATAAATATATATTATTTATATATAGTAATAAATCAAATAAATCAAATATAAATATATATCAAATGAATGAAATGTTAATTAAAAACACATTAATGTTTTTTTAATGTCCAATGTTGTCTAATTTTTCGATTTACCATATATTAGATGTCTTGTGTTACATTGATTTCACGTATATAAATATATAAATATATAAATATATAATTAATCCATATTTATATACAAACTCACAAACAAATATATTTACACAACATATAGAAACACATACACATAATATTTAAGTAATTCATTCTAATGTATAAATATTTTATAATTTAATTATAACCTGATAAATTTAATATTTTTTTAATCGGTAAATTTTATATAGTTAATTTTAAAACTATTATAATCAGGGCATGCATTTTTAATAATTTTTTATTTTTTATTGTATTTTTGAATTTTATCATTTTCAATTATTTATTTATATATCTTTATTAACTATGATTTAGTATTTTCTATATATATTCACCATACATCTATGTATATATATATCCATATTTTTAAATAATTTATATTTAATTAAAAAAACATATCCAATTTTCAATTTTTTAAAAGTGTACTCATTTTTAATTATTTAATTTATCTCATTTTGAAAATGCATGTTTTTCAGATTATATTTCAACTAATAATGTTAATAATATATTTGTAAATAAACATATTTATAATTTTATATTGACTATATTTATAAATTTATAAATTAATAATTATTATAAGTAAATTATTAATATTCTTTAAATGTGTATTTATATATTTTTAAATAAATAAATATATATACTTAATGATTATAAAATTATAAAAAATTTATTTAAATAATATTTTTATCAATGCTTGAAAAGTGCTGATACTGATCGATCATTTTCAACACTAAAAATTCTGATTAAAAAGAGTAAATATTGGTTCTTTTTTAACATTGATAAACATCAAGACTTATCATAAATTTTTTAGTGGTGATAAATATCCCTTTTATCAACATTAATCATTTTATTGCTAATAAAATGAATATCTATCAGTGATTTTCTAAAATAACTATTAAATGTGTTCCCGATCTATTTAAATGAAACATGACTGGTGTTTAAACAATTACTATTCTCATGATCTCATAGAACTCCTCTACTATTGGCGCAACTCCTCTATGTTCCCTAAGACTAATAATAGCTATAATCCAATGTATGTTATATATCACATTTCCTATATCATTTTTTGATCTTTTGGGTTTCATGTTTTGTGGATTTCATTTGCGAGGTTCATAAAAATGATGAAACATACATCTCATCTCCTCACCACTGTCGGTGTGACTCTTCAATAGGAAATCATATGAATAATCTATAATACCCATTATATGTTATTTTAGAATTTTCCAACAACGTAGTTTGAATTTTTAGGTTCTGTATTTTTCATTTTGTGTTTTGTGCTCTAAGTAACCATAAAGAACCCTAAATCCCATCTTCTCGCCACTACAATGGATACTCTTCTAGGTTTATGCAAGGTTCATAAATATGTTCCATTATATTTGTCACAAGTATTTTATCCTATAATGATAAAATGAATCGTAGTGTTCCTCACTAAATTGTTTACCTATAATTTGGTGAATGGTAAATACAAAAAACCTTTAATTACTATTTCAATACATTGTTCAACTATTATGAAATGTTAATAAATTATGATATATTCCATGTCATGATTTACAAGTTCAACCAAATAGAAATATAAAGTGTGGTTTATAGTGGATCACCATACTAAGATGAATTTTTTTTCACATTAAATTGCATTCCACAGTTGATGAAATCGATTAATTATATGTCAAAGAGATAATAATGCTTCTAGGTTTTCCATCTTGTGTTGTATCTGATATGGATATTATGTTTTTATCCTAGGTATAGCATGGAAAATAATTTTCAATGAGGTTTTGTGTGAACTTTTATACATTCATTATTCCATAGACTAATGGTCATTATAATTAGAATAGCATGCTTTTGGAGGATATTTATTGAGCCTTAACTAATGACATTAGTCTCTCTTGGATATATAAACATACCTTTTTGTAATTCTATTATAAATACAGTTATCAGTCACTTTTTCTAATCAAACCTTATGAATAATTGTTAAAAAAGATAAAAAATCTCTTATGAATATCCCTATCCTTTTCCAAGAAAAAATAGCCTGTGTGATTTTAATTCAAAATCAATTTCAAAATTCATAAATTCATCCACCTTTAACATAACCATTATAGGTGAACGTTAAAATTTAATGTTAACTAACATATGAATATTTATGTTTCCTTGAGTTTTTTTCTCTAACAGATTAGAACACCGATGAAATTAACATCAAAATACATTAAACGTTTTAAAATTCTTGGAAATGATTTGGAAATTTCTTAACATCTATCCTTACACATATAAAAAACCCAATGGTTGAATCTATTAGCTCAATAATCATGTTGAATCTTGTTGAGTATAAGATGACTGCAGATGTAGAAGTTTTAAATTCCCTATCTGATCAAACCACACAATCCCCTCTAATGTTAGTATCAAAGTCTGAATTTGGGTATATTTTCTGTTGAAGGGGAGTTAAAATATGGGTTAGAGGTCTTAATAGTAGAGAGTGGTGAAGATATATAGGTACCCATATGTGGTAGGCACTGAGTCCTAGATGGAATGGAACTTGGTACCTAATGATAGGCTTGTGTATATAGGTACACTATTAACAAAATCTGGAACCCAATGGCCACATATTATGCATATGGTGGTACTTTTTATATTTTATTAGTATTGGGGGATGTTGATCTTTTTAATCATAGTAAACTCGTATAATAACTATATTATGGCCCAGTATCATGTCACTAGGTTAATAATGAATACTAGTTCCACATTCTGCTGGTATAGTGATAATAATGTCTAGTTTTGGTCTCAGTTGTTGTGTGTACGCTTTTAAAAGGAAATCAATTTTGAAAATTAAAATGATTTCATTCAAATGTACCTAATATTGGATAAAAAGTAGTCTTAATGGAAATTTCTTTGGATTGAGATTTTGGTAAATTATTAGGTTTGGTGACAAATTGGTATGTGTGACCCTTGGTATTCCTTATGAGGGGTTTTATATGTCTAGTTTTGTGAGGAATTGATTTTGAACCAGAGTTTATAATATTTTTGTTATTCAGAATAAGGTGCCCAACAAGGCCACTTATGTTTATAGTGGATCTTTCCCTATTTGATGTTCTCCAAAAAAAATTCGCATATTCTGTGGCAATCATGTTCTGTTAGTGGTATTGATGTCACATGAAGAATTTGAGAACATCCTCAAACTAGTGGGATCAACCAAAGCCATTAGATTTCATTCTTTTAATGAAATTCTTGGGGGGTACATCTTTAGTGGAATGGATTTTCTCCCCACCAACAATTCATGTTGGGATGACATGGGATGTTTTTGAGTCCGTTTTATCGGATGGTTTATACCTAAAGAGGTGAATAAGATGAAAATAAAAGATCACAAGAGTGTCCAGCAAAGGTCTGTGGATGGTGAAGGATTATGTTGAACACATCAAATATCTAGTCTCCTTTTCTCTGAAGGAAGTGTCACAACAAATATTAAATGATTCTATTATTATTGGGGGTCTTCATATAGGGATCAGGGAGTGTGTTCTATTCTCTAAGGATATCAATTTTTATAAGTTGGTGGAGGAAGCTTTATTGGGTGAGTTTTTGTGAAATAATCATACTACAAATTGTTTTAGTTATTGTCTTATATGTTGGGGTGAATATGTTTGGATATTCCTAATTTTGGTTTTATAGATGGTCTAAGTTCATCATTAATTATAAAAGTCTCATGAAATCACCCTTTATTAGTTCAAATGGTTTTTTCGCAATGTCAACCATTGAGTGGTTATCCTTTCCTCAATTAGTTTCCCTATTTATATCGTGCATGTTAGGGATGTTTATTTTTCGGTAAATCAATTTTTGTGTCTTGTGTTTTGGTTTGCTGTTTGGTTCGAGATCTTTTTTTTTGTTTAATAAAAAATGATATGTTTTTATATAATTTCTAAAAGAGGCCAATAGAGGCTTGTAAATCATTCAATGTTATGGAAACGATCCATAAGTCATTTGAGATGTGTAAAAATCATCTGCACCTCAATCTGGCACATGAGGTGACCGCTATGACTCAATTTTTATTTCTATTTCAAGAATTATATTCACCAAGAAATGGAACAAACACATTTATATTGTTTTGATAAATTAGTTTATAAAGTACCACTCCGTTAAAACCAACAAACCATTCTTTTATTTTTCATGGTAATTTATAAAAATGATTCATAAGTCATTTGTTACATATATGAATCTATTTCACATCACACTAATACATGATGTGATTGGAATGAGCCAAAAGTGTGTGTCTCTTGTTTAAAATTGAATTTTAGTAACAAAATAAAACTTCTGTACTCTATCCAGAGCAAACACATTAATAATGTTCTGATAATTTAGGACAATGGTCCAAATGTTATTTTAGACATGTCGGAATTAGCCTCAACTCAATCTGATGCATGATGTGACCAGTATATCTCTAAGTGAAACTTTTTTTTAATATTGACTTAATTTTTATTAAAATTAATACTTAATACTAATTTGATTATATATATATTATTTCAATGAAAAAAAGTTTTTCCTTATATAGGTGTGTTATTTTTCTCAAGAAGGGGTGGTTTGTTCAGTAATAACAAGAGTCAGGTCATTATTGAAAGATAAACGAACATTAATGTTTTTCATTTTATGTAATAATTTATATCTATGTAATTGTATAAATAAATTTTGGAAATTTATATAATATACTATATTTCTTGAGTGTATTTTATTAATTTTATTTCATTTATATCCCTTATTGGGACTTTTTTTTGATATATGATATGTTTTTGGTGCAGCGGTGTGCTGTTACATCACAGTGAAAAATGGCCCTTTATCAACACTTTTAAAAGAGATAATAAAAACCATAGTTATATACTCTTTTAAAAGTGTTGGTATAGTTATAATTTATTTTTTATTTTATAAACACTGATAAATGATTTCATTAGTGGTGCTAAATTAATGCGCTGATAAATAGTTCATTTAATAGTTCTTCTAAAAGATCTAATTAATACCCATTTTATATGCACTTTTTTGTGCCATAAAAGACACTATTATTAGTTATGATAAAATTCATGTTTAACCTTGCTCATGTAGTCATTGCTTTTCTAGAGCTAATAAATTAAATTTATAGCACTTTTAATTGTCTATTTTGTTGTTGTGGGAGAGTGGTTTTTTATTATTTTATTCATTTTTTATTATTCGATCTCAAGACTGTTAATACTATGGAATCTTCTAAATACATATAGTAATTAGATCAAGTTATTTTTATATAATATCATCTTACATCATCCAATACTAAACAATGAATTAAAAATTCATTTATTTTCTTATAATGGTTGATATTATAAATTACCATATTTCACAATTCATTAAAAATAAACTATTTTATATAAAAACAAATTATTCAATATAATAATTTTTTGACTTATATATTTACACAAATGGACTCAATATTATAAAAATATTTTTCTAAATAAAAAATATTTATTTTCTGATTAAAATCATCATTTATTTGGAAAATTATGATTTTAAAACAGTGACATATTTTATGATACTTGTAAAAGTAATTATGGAATCATAAAATTATCTTATAACCAAAAGACACAAAAATTTAATTATAAAACTATTTTATATAATTAAATATTATTTTATATCGTTATATTAATTTTAGTATTTTAATTACACATTTATATATTACAAAAATACTAATATATAATTTATCAATTTTTAAAAAGGTAAATCACTATTCACGGATATAAATAAATTATAAGTTTATTCATAAAATTCCTAAATTTTATTAATCATTCCATTGGTGTGCTTAATATTCTTTTTGTCGATTTGCTATTCCTATTGGTCATGTTACTATTCCTATAGGCAAATTAATTTTCCATTGGTATAAGTTACTTCTTTTTTATTGTACTGAATATTTAAATCTTAATTTATGAAAATAATATTTTAATTAGGATATCCATTTAATATTTGTGTTTTATAAAAAATAAATAAATTTTAATAAGGGAAAATTTAAATGATAAAATTCTTGGTCGTTACATAGAAAAATAATGAAGCATTATTTTATTAATAGTGAATTCTTCATAAGTTAGTAAGTAAAACCATGAAATTGTAAATATTTAAAAGTTAAAAAATATTAAATATGCAAATATTTTTTGAAAAAATAGACACATATAATTTATAAGAATAATCTCTCCAAAAAACTAGAGAAAATAAATATATTATTAGTAAACCAATTATCATTTTATAAATGGAAATTATTTAACCATGGGATGAAATGTGGTGAAGGTATAAATGAATAATGATGTATAATATATAAGATGTATTATTATTGATCAAATTGTAATGTGATCTTGGTAAAATTTAACTCACCATTGGAATTATAACCTAACTATTGAGAATAGTAACATAAAAGTATGGAATTGTAAGATTGAAACTAAGAATACTATCCTACCTAATATAATAGTAATTTTTCTTCAATATAATGAATTATAATGTAAATAATATATATCTTCTAAAAATTAAAAAATATAAATATTATAATTAATTAAAATAAAAATCAATATTAAAAAGTGAAAAAATATATTGTCACAATTTTAATAAATAGTATTCCCAAAAATAAACGTATTTTAATAAATTTTAAGACATTATTATTCAATTAATGTTTCCCATTTTATAATGTAACTTTTTATTTAACTAAAATTTTTTATTTATGAAGTAATTGTATGTATTTATATCAGGTAATTTAATCGGAATATATTTTAGAATTCCAAAAAATACTATTGTAATTGTTTCCTTTAATATAATGTTTTGTTAAATATTATAACTCCAAAGCCCCCCATTCCTCTAGTACAAAAAACCCTCACCCAACCCTTGGAACTCCACAAGAAATCAACTTTAAAAAATAATTATTTATAAAAAATAATATCTTAAACACTTTATCATCCTTATGTAAAATAATGAGTAATCGAACAAAAACCATCAATCGATTTTAGTGTCGTAGAAGAAACACAACATAGAGATATGATGAATTTTCCATCAACAAATTTTCTAATTTTAAACTTCTCTAATTTTACCTATTCTATTCATACAAAATGTATATAACATTAATTCACTAATTTGTTGATATGATATTAATGTTTTTAACATAAATTAATTATTATATTTATTATATATTTATAATTAATTGTTCCCTATCTTCTACTTGAGACATTGTCCCATAACCTGTCCATTAACCACACACAAGGTTGTGACCAACTTCTCTCATATCACAACACTAATTTTTGGTCATCAGACATTATTTATTAAAATTAATTGTATAAATAAAATTATTTAATATTCTAAATTTAATTTCACTAAAAGTAATTATATATAACGCAATGTTTTTAAAAAGAATCAACAAATTATGTTTTTAAAGAAAATATGATATCAAATAATTTCACATTTTACAAATGAAAATATGAAAGATATTGTTATTATTAAAATTTATCAATATTAAATAAATTGACACAATTTAGTTATGGTTTTTTGTTTTAATAAACCAATATTTATTATTTAGGAGGAGGAAAAGGGGAAAAAAGAAGGATTTAAGGTAAGAGGATTATCAAACCTATTTCATTTTTTCCTTATATTTCCATTTAGTTTTCACTTTTTATATATGATAATATATTTTCCTTGAAGTATCATACCTCATATGTTTCCATATTATTTCACGAAACAAACATGTCTCTACCTTATGAAAATTACATTGAATATAATTACCAATTTTTTTTCGAACCATCGTTTATGATCTCATACATCACATTTAGAAATATTGATTTTCATTATTACTCAATGAGTATTTATATTTTATGAAACAAATATGATTTACCTTGTTAAATTTTAACCCCTATAGGTAATTCTGTAATGCATGATATATGAAACTATTGTTAAATCCATTCCTTTCCAAGGGTTTATTTCACGATGTTGATAGTTATATGTACTCATTAAATGTGTTAATCTATATTATGGGACTAATATATTTTTATTAGTGGACCAAGAATTATGTATACCTCTAATTCACTTGTTAATATACTATTTCAATTTAGATTATGTTTATTATGCATCAATTTATAATATTATTTGTTAACATATATAATGATATAGTTTATACACATACTTTATATAAGAACATTATGATGTCTTTATTCACATATATTTTCATTATTTGATAACTATATTATGATGTTTTAGCATTATTCAAATTCCATGTTCCATTACATAATAAAAATTATTCCTTGAGGCATAATATCATGATCACATGTTTATTAAATTTAGATGAATATTTCTTACAAACATTTATTATTGATTCATGTATCTTATCCCATGTATGTAATCCATACCCATACTAGGATTTTTTATCACACAATATTTTTATTGTATATCATTGTTTTAATAAATATTATATAGAGAAAATGTGAGTATGTTGATGAATAAAGGAAAATGATAAAATATTTTTTATCTTTTATTATATAGAAATTATTTAAAAGCCCATGATTCCCATGAAACTAAATAATTAGATCATATATTGTGTCACTATTATGTTTTTGACCTTATAAATGTTGTAATAGTCTTAAGTAAAATATTTATTCCACCATATAAAATTGTTTTCCAATTTATATCATGGTTTTTCATTTGTAACATGATATCTAATTGATGACTATAAGATAAAAAACTCAATCCCCAAAATAATCATTTCATAATTTAATTATATGTGTGCTTCATGAATCATTTCTAAAGAGGTATAAATATTTTAGGAATACAGAGGAGATTGAAAGAAATATATTTTATTCATTAAAAACATTTTTAAGAGAAAATGTGAGAACCTAAGGAGTATATAAAAAATATTTTCCAATACCATATGAGATGCATGAACCATTAATCAATATCATGAACCTATTCGACACATTAAACATTAATAAATTCTAACTAATATTGTTTCCCACTCTATCTAGATCATTCTTGGAAAGGTCTTAAAACCAATAAGCCATGTTCTCCCATTTCTAAATGTACTATTCCAATTTTAGTTTCCCCGCATTGAGACCTATTAATAGAACAAAATATTTCTTATTTATCTATTACATATGATCCTTGATGGTGTCGAAAAGTTACAATCACTCATCTATCTTGTCAGACTCCTCCAGTGAGGCGTCAATCGACAATTATTCCTCCTACATTTTTGCTCCCACTGATGAAGATGCTATTAAGAATTGACATTAGTAGAAACCAATTTGAATACCTATGACTGCTTGACATCTTTATTAAGATTAACTCGGTCTATGGAGTTCCCTTTTAGAAGCACCACCACTGATGCATCTTGAGTTTTATTTGATTATCTAGCTTCTTTTTCTGAGGTGATAACACTTTAGTTTATTTGGGTTCCACACTATAGGGATTCACTCACTGTTTAAACATGTAATTCATTCGGTTCTAACTCCTTCTCTATAAGGCCCCAGCCTTAAACCTTACTTAATCTTTAGTTATTACAACATTACACATTGAGGATCTTTTCAGGTTTAGAGTTTTAGAGAATTAGATCATGAAACTTGCATTTCATTCCACATTTAAACAAAGTGGTTACATAAAAGAAAATATTCATTCTTCCCATCAACGGAAACATATTGAAAATAAAACATGGATTCTTTCTTGACACATCCTTGACACTATCACCACATCATGTACCTTTCCCTTGACCTGTGAATAACATTTCAAAAACTTGGGATGACCATAAAAAGCTCAGTAAGGGTTATAAAAATATGGAAGGGAAACATGAGTTCATATATACATAAGAATGAAATCATACTTTACCCATAAAACATAGGCATATCAAATCATGAATAAATCATAGAAAAAATAAGACATAATGGTAACTTGAGGGATTCATAACATTATTACGTAGGGAGTAACCCTCTTGGTTACGTTTGGAATACCCATTACAGTATATTCCCTAAATCTCTTCGGAGAAACCTTAACGTTTCACTCCTTCGCGTTACCCAATGCATTGGAGAGCTATATCAGGCTCACCCGCCCTTAGTTTATCACGGAACCACCCGTTCTTCATAACAATGCCCAAGAACCATAACATAATCGTATTACATAAACATGAATAAAGGAAACATAACATTTCCACATTTCAATCACAATATATCATTTTAGGATATTGAAATAATGAATCCATTAAAAAAGAAACCATTTCCAAAACCATTTAAAACATTTAATAAAGAGATTTTTGAATCAAAGTGTCCCATACCACCTTGAAGATTTTAACATTTTAAACCATTAATATCCATATAAATAAATCCTTAAAAACCATTTTGAAAACATGGATATTAATAAGAACAAATAATTAAAACATTTAAAACCATAGTTTTGTTAAAGGGGTTTTACCAAAATTAGAGACACTTGAATACAATAATCGAGGAATAATATTTAGTCAGAACTTTATAATATCATGAGAATAAAAGGATTCATGATATAATACTCCAAAGGACAGTATATACACCATATAAGAGTGAATTGGTGCATAACAACAATGAACCCTCAATAGAAATGTCAAATGTGATGAAATCCATTATAAAGAAGGTATCCTTAAATTAAGGACAAATCAATCTCAAAAATATGTGTGACAAATATAAATACACCCAATATAAGTGGATATTAAGTGTAAAACAATAAAAGGTCATTCACACATATTCAATGGATGATATATTCAATGACTACATGTTGAACCCAAAGAAATCGAAATTGGGTTAAAAAGTTCCCTTGACAGCCTAACGGCATCACATCAAAATGAGTTGATGAGAGATAAAAAGAGTATCTCATCACTTGGACATAAAATTTACATATCCCAACATAACAATATGTAAATTAAAAGACCCAACAAAAGAAGTCTTTTAAAAAAGAGGAGGGTGAAAGGTTCCCTTACCGACTTGGGTATCATTCAAAACATACACCCCATGAAAGAAGGACAATAGATCATTGATGTAAATAATCATAAATGAAAGTATATTACACAAATATTAGAATAATGGGCAGTACATACACCACTCAATGGAATTTGTGGCAAATGTAGCATAAATCTCACGGGAATAAAAGTGAGATGAAAAATCCCTTACAAAAATTCGGCAGCCTAACGGCGCCACATAAAACTTCCGAATATGGATTGATGAGATCAAATAGGGTATCTCATCACATTATAATAAAATGTACAGAAAGAGGAATATAAAAGAACATCCCCCAACATTACAAAGTGGAGCTTAAAAGAAGTGACATAAAGGAGAGTACTTAAAAAGAAAGAGAGAGGTTTGATCTCTTACGAAAGTTCGGCAGCCTAACAGCGCCACTCAAAACTTCCAAAATGGATTGATGGGAGAGAATAGGGTCTCTCATCACATGAACATAAAAATTACAGTAGTAGTAATATAAAATATCATCCCAATAACAAGAAATATGAGCTTTAAAAGGAATGACATAAAAGAGTGTACTTAAAAAGAAAGAGAGGTGTAGGATCCCTTACCTCGGGTCCGACTTGACTCGATCGTTCTTTAATCTCCTGAATAATAAACTTGAGTTAATTTATAATTCCTTAAGAACATTTTTCAAGTTCATTATTACTTTTATACCACTTATTACCATGTCACAAACATTATGTAATTATTTATGTTAATAATATTTGTTTTGCCGTTATTTGGTTCTTAAGTCGAAAGTGGACTTCTTACAATTACATGTTGTTCATGTGGCCAAATTTTTATTATATACAGAATTGTATTCATTATTTAGATATCATATATGTCATATATATCCAGTACATTCATGCATTTATACCATTACATAATCATTTAGAGGTAAGAAATGAAATGCACCGTTCATGGAGACGGTAAGCCGTACGTACGCATGAACGCTACTTTCATTTCTATTTCGTATTTTGTATAATGGAATAATAATTATATAAAGGTATATTATAATTCCAGTATAATATCATATATAATATCATATTTCCATCCTTTATACATACCACATATGGTATTTAACGAATCAAATCACTTGAGGGGGCGGTAGTCCGCACTTCCTTAAATGAAGATATCGCGTATACCCATAATGGAAGCCATAAAGGTAAGACAAAAATGAAAAATACAGAAGCATAAATAAAACATAAACATATTATATATCATATATAAAAATAGTGACATCATAATGGCCACCTTTGAAGGTGTTAAATGAGTATTGAACAATCATCGTTTCGGGAGGCAGAATTTCACCATCCACGGAAACCATATGTTCTTTAACCATTTGATGTAGTTTTGTGAGCGTGTAGCTCGAATAACTCTTATAACAACATCCTAGTATATTGAAGATACTGGTGTTGTTACAAAAGAAGTAAATAAAAAGAGTTTAGGGGGTTGGATAAGCAAAATAAAACAAATGAACATGAGAGAATGAATTACCTTTAAAAGTGTAACTCCTTTTTATTTGAGCCTAAAGGCTTCCTTTGAAAGGATTCTGCCCAAAGGGAATCCTCTAGGATGAGGAGAGGGATGTGGAGAGAGTAAATGGGCAGGGTTTGGCCGAGCCAAAGGCTTGAGGAGTGTGTTAAATGAGGTAGAGGTGGGGTCTTTTATAAGAGGAGAGGAGGGGTACTTTTGAAAAGTAAAGAAATATTACTTTATTTGAAAATGTGTTTCGGTTTCAAAAGGTCCCACATTGATATAATTCGTGGATAAGGTGATAAGGCTTCTAAATCCACTCATCCAATAAGTTTTTTACTTGTGTAGTTCATAGATTTTACATTATCTTTCCATTTTATTTAAATCGTCAAATAATGATGTCATCGCTGCATCATTATTATGGCATAAATAATTTAATTTATTTAATGTCTAAAAATTATAAAAAAAATACTATGATGTAGGAAATCTTTTTAGATTTCCAATTAATATTTATAATAAAAAATATGACTTGTATAACCCAAATTAAAAATTGTTTTAGTAAAACATATCATGTTTGTGTCAATTTTACTTTTACATTAAATAAAAATATATTATTGTCATTTTCCAACTAAAGTGGCTCCATGGGGTCCCCAAGTTGGCAAATGGCTTGTCTTGGTCGTCCATGACTCACCCAATAGGTGTAGGACAAGTGTCATGGTGTTTTCACATTCTTATAATATCATTTTTACCTTAAACTACACTAATTACCACTAATCACAATTAAAAGCTTAATAAGTTACTATTCACCAAAAAAATTATTTTTATCCCATTGAACCACATTTTACTTCTTAATGACAACCATGTATGTCGGATTTTTGAAATTCAAAACACAATGATGGCAAAATTTCATTTAAACGGAAAATCAGCTTTTATAAGTACCACTTAGTGGTTTCACTATTCATCAAAAATTGAAGTTTTTCAGAAAAATCCCAAAAATTCACCCTAAGCTATATTTGATATTCCGAATTCAAAAATGAAGTCCGTTTTACAAAATTCAAAACATATTAGTCACATTAATTAATTTAATAATTAATTCCTGATGTCAGAGCAAATAGCGTGTTTTTATAAAACAATAAGTATCAAAAGATTGACACTAGTTAATGTCTGATTTCAAAGTGAAATTAATTCCAACGACCACTATTGGATTTAATGGTAAAAATATTTTCTAATTTCACTTTAAAACTAATTCAAAATATAATCTAATCATATAAATAAATTAGATTAAAAAGAGGGTTTGAATTAAAATACAACATTTTACACTATTCATTAAAAAATGAACTTTATCGGAAAAATACCAAAAAATTACACAAAGTAAAATTTGATGTCCCGATTCTTAATAAGAGTTTTATTTGGTCCAAAAGAATGTTTAAGAGTGAACAAAACTATATTTAATGACAGTTCTCCATTAAAAGGCGATAAGTGAACCTTTAGTGAAAACTAAGGCATATACGCCTAAAATTGAATTCTTTCCGTATTTTAAGCCTTTAGCTTTTATTTGATAAATGTAAAAATATTTAAGAACATATATAATCATATTTTAGTTATTTCTATCCATTCCCGCCATTACAATGGCTACATGTTAACTACCATTTAAAATAATATTATTTTATTATTAGAGTGCAACGTAAGATTCCCAAGAAACTCGCTGTTGCGTGTTGGGTACACCATCGAGCATAGCGTCCCCTTTAAAGTCATATTAATATTTTATTCACAAATATGGATAAATATGAAAATTTCATATTCCTTATTTACCTGGGGTGTTACACCCTTCCCCCCTTTTGGGAATTGCGTCCTCACAATTTTAAAATTGTGCTTGGAAACATCCTTGAACGTCCCACATCGGAACAAGAGTCGGTAAAACAATCTCTTTAAAATAAAGAAAGATAAGCACAGAGGTCACCCGAGTTAACCCATACTAGGATTCCAAGTATGAAAATATGGACATGGAGGAAAAAACAAAGGGTCATGTTCTGATGGAGAGTGATAGAAAACATGTTTAGGAGAAAGTTAATCACAAGAAAATCACATACTTGTGATGGGTTAAACGGTATTCGATTCCCCAGTAAGAAAATTTAATAGACAACATTTTTGTTTTAAGTTACTTTTTATTGAGGAATTTATTCATAACGAAACATAATCACTTATCATGTTGACTTTCAACTTTTACTAGATTCCTTAATCAAACCCATATTTTTTCCAAAAGATGAGTATTTAGGGAGACTTGTTCGCATTAAGAGTACTATAATCAACTTCTAGAAAATCACCTAATCCCCAAAAGAGAACTATATACATCTCATGTCTTTAGACTTTAACCAAAACCAAACAGGCTAGTACAAGATCAGATAATCCAAAAAAGGATAACCCTTTATAAAAAGAAAATCTATTCTTAATCTCCAAAATTTTTCAAACAAAACCCAAAGTTCAACAAGGATCATCCGATAAACAATTTATCCATAGAATTCTTCAAAGTAAACCAATATAAGATTGAATCCCAAATATTTGAAGGATTTAGTCACATAGTCTTCCAAGTTAAATCGTAAAATTTATCTCCAAACAACATCAGTTGCTCCTAAAGTCTCGTATTGAAAAGTAATTAACCTAATCACATATCCTCTATGATAGGTTAATCATTTTCATAAATAACCCAAAATCAACTTACTCTTAATTCATAAAATCATATAACTAAAAAGAATCAGTCAAACTAACCAGGTACTTCACGTAGTCCAGTGGTAGGCGATAAATACCAGTCGCACTTTGGTTGTGGGTTCGATTCCCGCAGCTTTGTCCGACGCGACGGGTTGTCACACGGTCTGCGTGTTGTCCTTTTTAAAAAACTATATAATTCTTAAAACATTCCCCAAAATGAGATAAAATCTTCAAGAATAATCATAACATATTTTAACCTCATGTTTATCTCATGCCCTTCATTTTCCATCATATCATAGAGTAACCCATAATTACCTAAAAAGTAAGGATCATATAAACCCTAATGGTTACCTTAATAATTATTACCTGAATTTCCACATCGAGTTGGCCATCTCGTACATGATGCATTAAATAACTCACCAAGTTTGAAGTGGTTGATCAGACTCCTTGATAGTTGGTTTAGAACAACCATGAGATTCCTCATTGAATCCCCCATCTCATCCAGTCTCTTAATCAGAGAACCACCACAGTTTCCTTCAAACCCATTGTCACTTTGGTGCCTGCTAGATCCAGCCATTTACTAAAACCAAAAAGGTCAGTGTGAGTATATCAACATAACCATCATGTACTAATGAGGAAGATAAACACTAAGATATACTTACTCATTCACTTTATCTAAAACTAGGACTCTTTCTGAAATCCTAACAATTATGGTAATGTCACTTATGCTTAGAGAATACCCTAACCTCTAAAGTTATCTAAACCGACCTTTGATACCAACTATAAGGCCCCAGCCTTAATCCTTACTTAATCATGAGTTATTACAAGATTACACATTGAGGATCTTTTCAGGTTTAGAGTTTTAGAGAATTAGATCATGAAACTTGCATTTCATTCCACATTTAAACAAAGTGGTTACATAAAAGAAAATATTCATTCTTCCCATCAACGGAAACATATTGAAAATAAAACATGGATTCTTTCTTGACACATCCTTGACACTATCACCACATCATGTACCTTTCCCTTGACCTGTGAAAAACATTTCAAAAACTTGGGATGAGCATAAAAAGCTCAGTAAGGGTTATAAAAATATGGAAAGGAAACATGAGTTCATATATACATAAGAATGAAATCATACTTTACCCATAAAACATAGGCATATCAAATCATGAATAAATCATAGAAAAAATAAGACATAAAGGTAACTTGAGGAATTCATAACATTATTACGTAGGGAGTAACCCTCTTGGTTACGTTTGGAATACCCATTATTGTATATTCCCTAAATCTCTTCGGAGAAACCTTAACGTTTCACTCCTTCGCATTACCCAATGCATTGGAGAGCTATATCGGGCTCACCCGCCCTTAGTTTATCACGGAACCACCCGTTCTTCATAACAATGCCCAAGAACCATAACATAATCGTATCACATAAACATGAATAAAGGAAACATAACATTTCCACATTTCAATCACAATATAACATTTTAGGATATTGAAATAATGAATCCATTCAAAAAGAAACCATTTCCAAAACCATTTAAAACATTTAATAAAGAGATTTTTGAATCAATGTGTCCCATACCACCTTGAAGCTTTTAACAATTTAAACCATTAATATCCATATAAATAAATCCTTAAAAACCATTTTGAAAACATGGATATTAATAAGAACAAATAATTAAAACATTTAAAACCATATTTTGGTTAAAGGGGTTTTACCAAAATTAGAGACACTTGAATACAATAATCAACGAATAATATTTAGTCAGAACATTATAATATCATGAGAATAAAAGGATTCATGATATAATACACCAAAGGACAGTATATACACCATATAAGAGTGAATTGGTGCATAACAACAATGAACCCTCAATAGAAATGTCAAATGTGATGAAATCCCTTATAAAGAAGGTATCCTTAAATTAAGGACAAATCAATCTCAAACATATGTGTGACAAATATAAATACACCCAATATAAGTGGATATTAAGTTTAAAACAATAAAAGGTCATTCACACATATTCAATGGATGATATATTAAATGACTACATGTTGAACCCAAAGAAATCGAAATTGGGTTAAAAAGTTCCCTTGACAGCCTAACGGCATCACATCAAAATGAGTTGATGAGAGATAAAAAGAGTATCTCATCACTTGGACATAAAATTTACATATCCCAACATAACAATATTTAAATTAAAAGACCCAACAAAAGAAGTCTTTTAAAAAAGAGGAGGGTGAAAGGTTCCCTTACCGACATGGGTATCTTTCAAAACATACACCCCATGAAAGAAGGACAATAGATCATTGATGTAAATACTAATAAATGAATGTATATTACACAAAGAGTAGAATAATGGGCAGTAAATACACCACTCAATGGAATTTGTGGAAAATTTAGCATAAATCTCACGGGAATAAAAGTGAGATGAAAAATCCCTTACAAAAACTCGGCAGCCTAACGGCGCCACATAAAACTTCCGAATATGGATTGATGAGATCAAATAGGGTATCTCATCACATTACAATAAAATGTACAGAAAGAGGAATATAAAAGAACATCCCCCAACATTACAAAGTGGAGCTTAAAAGAAGTGACATAAAGGAGAGTACTTAAAAAGAAAGAGAGAGGTTATATCTCTTACGAAAGTTCGGCAGCCTAACGGCGCCACACAAAACTTCCAAAATGGATTGATGGGAGAGAATAGGGTCTCTCATCACATGAACATAAAAATTACAGTAGGAGTAATATAAAATATCAATCCCAATAACAAGAAATATGAGCTTTAAAAGGAATGACATAAAAGAGTGTACTTAAAAAGAAAGAGAGGTGTAGGATCCCTTACCTCGGGTCCGACTTGACTCGATCGTTCTTTAATCTCCTGAATAATAAACTTGAGTTAATTTCTAATTCCTTAAGAACATTTTTCAAGTTCATTATTACTTTTATACCACTTATTACCATGTCATAAACATTATTTAATTATTTATGTTAATAATATTTGTTTTGCCGATATTTGGTTCTTATGTCGAAAGTGGACTTCTTACAATTACATGTTGTTCATGTGGCCAAATTTTTATTATATACAGAATTGTATTCATTATTTAGATATCATATATGTCATATATATCCATTACATGCATGCATTTATAACATTACATAATCATTTAGAGTTAAGAAATGAAATGCACCGTTCATGGAGACGGTAAGCCGTACGTACGCATGAACGCTACTTTCATTTCTATTTCGTATTTTGTATAATGGAATAATAATGATATAAAGGTATATTATAATTCCAGTATAATATCATATATAATATCATATTTCCATCCTTTATACATCCCACATATGGTATTTAACGAATCAAATCAATTGAGGGGGCGGTAGTCCGCACTTCCTTAAATGAAGATATCGCGTATACCCATAATGGAAGCCATAAAGGTAAGACAAAAATGAAAAATACAGAAGAATAAATAAAACATAAACATATTATATATCATATATAAAAATAGTGACATCATAATGGCCACCTTTGAAGGTGTTAAATGAGTATTGAACAATCATCATTTCGGGAGGCAGAATTTCACCATCCACGGAAACCGTATGTTCTTTAACCTATTGATGTAGTTGTGTGAGAGTGTAGCTCGAATAAATCTTATAACAACATCCTAGTATATTGAAGATACTGGTGTTGTTACAAAATAAGTAAATAAAAAGAGTTTAGGGGGTTGGAGAAGCAAAATAAAACAAATGAACATGAGAGAATGAATTACCTTTAAAAGTGTAACTCCTTTTGATTTGAGCCTAAAGGCTTCCTCTGAAAGGCTTCTTCCCAAAGGGAATCCTATAGGATCAGGAGAGGGATGTGGAGAGAGTAAATGGGCAGGGTTTGGCCGAGCCAAAGGCTTGAGGAGTGTGTTAAATGAGGTAGAGGTGGGGGCCTTTTATAAGAGGAGAGGAGGGGTACTTTTGAAAAGTAAAGAAATATTACTTTATTTGAAAATGTGTTTCGGTTTCAAAAGGTCCCACATTGATATAATTCGTGGATAAGGTGATACGGCATCGAAATCCACTCATCCAATAAGTTTTGGACATGTTTAGTTCATATATTTTACATTATCTTTCCATTTTATTTAAATCGTCAAATAATGATGTTATCGCTGCATCATTATTATGTCATAAATAATTTAATTTATTTAATGTCTAAAAATTATAAAAAAACTACTATGATGTAGGAAATCTTTTTAGCTTTCCAATGAATATTTATAATCAAAAATATTACTTGTATAACCCATCTTAAAAATTGTTTTAGTAAAACATATCATGTTTGTGTCAATTTTACTTTTACATTAAATAAAAATATATTATTGTCATTTTCCAACTAAAGTGGCTCCATGGAGTCCCCAAGTTAGCACAGGGCTTTTCTTGGTCGGCCATGCCTCACCCAATAGGTGTAGGACAAGTGTCATGGTGTTTTCACATTCTTATAATATCATTTTTACCTTAAACTACACTAATTACCACTAATCACGATTAAAAACTTAATAAGTTACTATTCACCAAAAAATTATTTTTATCCCATTGAACCACATTTTACTTCTTAATGACAACCATGTATGTCGGATTTTTGAAATTCAAAACACAATGATGGCAAAATTTCATTTAAACGGAAAATCAGCTTTTATAAGTACCACTTAGTGGTTTCACTATTCATCAAAAATTGAAGTTTTTCAGAAAAATCCCAAAAATTCACCCTGAGCTATATTTGATATTCCAAATTCAAAAATGAAGTCCGTTTTACAAAATTCAGAACATATTAGTCACATTAATTAATTTAATAATTAATTCCCGCTGTCAGAGAAAATAGCGTGTTTTTATAAAACAATAAGTATCAAAAGATTGACACTAGTTTAAGTCTGATTTCAAAGTGAAATTAATTCCAACGACCACTATTGGATTTAATGGTAAAAATATTTTCTAATTTCAATTTAAAACTAATTCAAAATATAATCTAATCATATAAATAAATTATATTAAAAAGAGGGTTTGAATTAAAATACAACATTTTACACTATTCATTAAAAAATGAACTTTATCGGAAAAATACCAAAAAATTACACAAAGTAAATTTTGATGTCCCGATTATTAATAAGAGTTTTATTTGGTCCAAAAGAATGTTTAAGAGTGAACAAAACTATATTTAATGACAGTTCTCCATTAAAAGGCGATAAGTGAACCTTTAGTGAAAACTAAGGCATATACACCTAAAATTGAATTCTTTCCGTATTTTAAGCCTTTAGCTTTTATTGGATAAATGTAAAAATATTTAAGAACATATATAATCATATTTTAGTTATTTCTATCCATTCCCGCCATTACAACGACTACATGTTAACTACCATTTAAAATAATATTATTTTATTATTAGAGTGCAACGTAAGATTCCCAAGAAACTCATTGTTGCGTGTTGGGTACACCATCGAGCATAGCATCCCCTTTAAAGTCATATTAATATTTTATTCACAAATATGGATAAATATGAAAATTTCATATTCCTTATTTACCTGGGGTGTTACATTCTCTTTATACCTTACTTTCTAAGAAGATCACATCTCCATTGGTCTAGGTATGTAGAAAGAATATATTCATCCTTTGGATTTATATTTCCAAAGAAGTATGTATCTACTTGAGTCCTTGTACTCATTCAACCCCTTATCCTGAAATAGATTATGGTTCTCTCTAACATGATGTCCCTCCTCATTTTCATCTGATAAGCCTCTTAATTTTTGTCACAAACCTCTATCTATTTGATTCATTATCTTACAAAATAATCCTCCGTCTGGGATGGTCCAGGTTAATCCCGGACTAATCCTTATATATCTAATCCATCAAATTAGTTGCCTTATTTAATCACAGTCTTGGCCTTCTTCTAACTGATCCTAATATCCAAATTCAGTACACCCCTAAAAACCAAAAATCATAGCATCATGTATTCTTTTGAAAAAATTTATGTTATCAAATGAATACCCTCTTAATGAGATAAGTAGAGTATATGGACCTTGGTATATTTTCCTTGGAACCCCTAATTGATATTAAACCCTTTACCAAATCTAATAGACATTACATAAGATGTTTTCTTAGGTTAAATAAGTTGACATTATCCACCCAATCCCTTCAACCCCCCTGACCCAAATACTACATGCCCCTACAGAACATCCAAATACTGTTTCAAACTTCTAAACCCATCCAAACTCTTTACTCCATCCCTCACAAACAAATGCCTTTCTAGATGGGAATGTCTATTGTAACATCTCTCAACACAATATGTGAACCTATATCTATAGATAATGAATATAGGGAGACAAAAACATGAAACTATATCATTACCACATCATGTATACAATTTTGATCATTTATTCAGGTACCAGACCCCTCCACAATTGTTTAGTAATCTCGGTCCAGGGTCCCATGCCAACACGCTTCCATCATATGACAATGATGTTTACACAAAGAATAGTAATCAACCCTTTGATCAAAGTAAATAGAATGGTTATATCTAAATTCATCCCCAACTTCTAACCACACATTCTCAATTGGATTTCAAGTAACATCAATTTCACTACATATTCATTTATAAATAGGGAAATAAAATGAATCTGTTCTACTACCTGAATATAGATTACAATTTTTATCCTTTTTTATCCATATTCATGAATAATATTACTCCATAACACAATATATAATATTAAAATATATTATTTTTATGAATTTTTGGGGGTGGTGTAGAAATGATTTCTTTAATGTGCACTCATTCAATGTATCCATTTTCTATAAAAAATAAATATGTTCAATATTTATTCAAAAATTTATAATTTAAAAAAAAAATCGAAAATATTACTTTAATTGAACTTTTATCAAATATGTAACATTTTTATGAAACATATATCAGGTTTGTTATATGTAATTAATCTAAACAATAAAAAAAGGAAATATTAATTTTTTCAATTATTGAAAGGGAAATAGGTAATAGAATGAAAAAATATATATAATAATATTTCAAAAAAATAAGGTAAAAAAATTTAATTATGATATATTGGTATGAATGATAACTTATGTTTATTATAATGAAAACAAAATGATTAACTTGTGATAGTAATCACATAATGAAATTAGAACTTACCAAGGAAGACCTCATTGAAAAATGGGATTTATGGATTCTTCATTAGATATAGGGCTTCCGATAATAAATTTGGATAAATATAGTTGAAAAAAAGATGATTTGGAATATTAATTCTAAAAATATGTGAATCATGATGTGGGTAGATGTGATCACATTTACAAAGTGAAAAAGAGGAATTTTACCTTGAAAATTAAGGTTAGGTAAAGAGTGATAATGGAGTTATATGAGAATATGTAGAGTTGTGTGTGGAAATATTTATGAGAAAATTACTAGGGAATTGAAAAACTAATAATGGTATTATTGATGATTTTTATTTCATCTCTCCAATAAAATTCAAGCCACATTATGTTTTCATGTTTAACCTATTAACTAAAATTATAAATTACTAATGGTTACTATTATTCTAAAAAATATATTAGATAATTTTGTTTACTAATCTCACTATTAGGATAAAAATTTGAAAAATAAAAATTACAATTCGATTTTTAGTAATGGGAAGTTATAGTCATACTAAATAATTTGATATACAAAAACTCGTTCACTGTATTTAAATAGATTTTTCAAATAATAACTTTTTTTCATATTTCATATCAATTGGTAATTAAATTATTTTTCATGTATGTTTTATAGAAATATATAAATAATCATATATTAGAAACAACTTTTATTAAAAGAACATGAAAAATCAATTTTATCAGAAATTAATTGTTACTATAAATTTAGCTTTATTTATATATGTATTATAATTTATTTTTATCTGTTAAAAAGATATAATTTCAAATTACTAGCTGAACCGAATGGCATAAAATCCATCATTTTTTTATATTTGATAATACACCTTTCAAGGGATGAGGTGGAAACCTTACAAGTCCTAAGGGCTTAAAGACAATTACATGTCCCATATGTCTTAGAGGGGATAACCCAGACAAGAGAACTTGGAACTGCTCTTCCCTAGTATATGTCTTGATGATCAGCACTCCACCATCACAGGGATGGTAAGCTTGATATCCCATGAAAATCTGCACAAGCATGGTATCGATGGCTAAGCCATGCCCTCTCGTTCTTCAAATTTTATTTAGCTCTTCTCTAGTGAATGTGCCTACCATGAATCCTCATCTGGAGCATTGTCCCTTGTATTCTGATTGGTATGTCTGCATAATCATGTGGCCCGAAGGCCTTGGGGTGGCCTAAATAACTTAAGGCGGCCCTAAGGCCTTGAGAAACAATTTTCCCTATGGACATGGGTGGCCCAGAGGCCTTACAATACCTGGGCCCCAAACTGGTTCCCTAGAGGCCCATATGGATGAATAGTTCTAGCTACTATAGTACATGAAAGTACCTATTACAGTACCTGCTATAGTGCCTTCTACAGTACGACTATAGTACCCAGAAATATGTATCCTCTTGGATTTGATCTTGGGTCTCTAGGATGCACTTGCCGAGTCCTCACCAACCGGACTGAGGCTCATGTGCAAAGTTCACATTAATCGTATTAGTAAAAAAATCATAACTTTGTGATAGATAATAATTCTATCCAATTAAAGTGAAAATATACAATGATTTTCTTATAAAAAATGATTCTATAGATAGTTTTTTCTCTATGATTTATTAATCCTCTAATCTATCACATTGTTAATTTAAAAGTGGAAAATTTACTAAAATCATTGTACATTACATTATAGACCATTAAAAACATATACTTATGTGATGTTTTGAAACTATTATGAAAAACTTTTATGATATTTTGGTATCATATACCCTCATGATCACATATAGATTACAAAAATATATGGTTGTAACATAGATATTATTCTACATGGAAAATATTTTTCCATATAACATTATCCATTTTTTCTAGGTTCTTGATAGGATGTTCTCTATGTAAACATTACTAATTTCATCTAATGGATTCTAGGATGCATACATGTGACGTGTTGTGTGTTTATATATGGAAAGTTGATACATGGAAAAAATAATATAAGTTGGTGAGATTTGGATTGAGTCCTAAATGGTAAGAAAAATCTTAGAAATGATCAATAGTATTCAAGGTTATATATATTCATGGGATTATATTCCACTACTACCCCAATCTCATTATCCATTTCCTAGGGATTACCTATAAAAACACATAATCAACAACATAAAACACTATAAACTGTTAAAAATTATCTATATAATACTTATGTCGAAATTTATCCAAATTCATAAGTAATTTCAGGGTTTGAACCATCTTCTTTATTTCATGGACATAATCATGTCCATATAGATTCCACTATCTTATATTATTCATGCATTTTCAATCCTACATCTCTTTCCATATAGGTCCTCATATGAGAAAATATAACTAATTAAATGGGATTTTTCACTATATTATAACTATAATCTTTGAAGATATGATAGCATCATCCTTGGATGACCTGTGATTAAGAAACCAAAATATCTAAATTATTTTGAATAGTCATTTCTAACCGACATGCATTGTAATAGTTATATGTATAGAAAAATCTAATATCTATATGCATTGAAAACATAATTAGTCTATGTAACATTGATCTGATCCTAAAATATAACTCAAATATAATGTATCGTGGTACTCTATAATGTCTAACCCCATACTTCTTTCAAATAATGGTATGATAGCCATGTGGAAAATGTTTTTGTTGGAAACAATTTGGGCTAAATCTGAATGAGTATAAACAATTTCAAAAAATGGTAGTATAGCCATCAAATGTCCTAGGTATCCCTATCATAATATCGATGGTGATGTTTTCACATTTCAATATAGTAAAAGGTAATGATATAATTATTACAATAGAATTATATAATTAAAGCTTAACATGGTTGCAGAATAATAACCATGGGATGTGTTCTACAATTTCCATCTTCATGTTATCCCACCTGATTATTTTATTTATATCTAAATATATCTATGTTATACATTTTTATTTGTGGAAGTATGGAATATGTTAGACATACCAACATTTATTCAATATTTTAGTTTCTCTATGGTCATATCTTTACATAACAAATATATAAAATCATTATTAAAAATGATGAACTCTGGAACATTATCTTCAATTTTTAATAGTGTTGTATCAATATTGAGGGAATAATTTATCATTACATATATGGATGATTGATCATTAATTTAAAAAATATGTCATTTTACCACTTATATCATGAAATTAATATTATTCCTTTCCAAATCATTTCATATTACCTCATTTCCATTTATTATCTAAGAGAGGATATCCCGATCAGTCATTCTTAGAGCATAAACTACTATTTTTGGATTCACTGGTTAGTAATGTGTTGAGAAATATTAGTATTTGTTCAGTTAAAACCATCATGATTAGTGTATGTTAACCTCACATTTAAAATTATATATATTTTGATATAGTTCTCAATGTATACATTACACTTCTCACTATAGAGATTATGCCTCAACCTTAATAATATAATAAACAATTAACCATATTCGAATCAATTATTGAGTAATTTTCCACATTTTTTTATATTTTATATCCCATCATGAATTAAATTATCATAATACATGAAGAATCATTCTCTGAATTTTAATGGAAAAATATTTAATATTAAAAACCTTTCTCCATTATAAGGAAATGTAATAACATTTTTAGTGAAAAATATCTCTTTATGGTCCATATATATTTCTATGCACTTTTATATGAAGATAAAATTTCCCAAAATTCATATCAAATTGGTTAGAGGTTATGTAAGTGATTAATAATTTCTATAAAATCATTGGTAGGATCCATACAATCCAAGAAAACATTATATTTCAATCATTATATTTATTTATGTATAATATTTATATAATTTTCTATTAATAGATTTAAATATATAAAATATATTGGGATTAAAATAAACAAGAAGTATAATATTTTTCTTTTAAAAAAACCTAAAAATAAATGAATTAAATTTATATTTTAAGAATATTTTTTCAAAATCCTAAAATTATCTTTGATTTATAAAAATCTGTTATAAGATATTTTCATAATGAATGTATAGACCATAAATAAATTTCAAGGTAATCTCTATGGACGTTATTAATAAAATTATTGAATATAATTTGTGAATTTATCAGTTAGAACAGAATAATTATGCATTCATTTCCTTATAATTTATAAAAGTATTTCATGTTTGTAAGATAAATTTTTACCCATACTTGATGATATTTTAATCCATTGGTTAATTTTATAGAAATAGAATGATTCACATAATAATTCAAATAGATCAACAATATTTCATATAAGATATTTTATCTTTACCATAATCATGGTAACATCACAATAGAAAATGAAAGAATGCATTGATCTATCCTTATTCATACCATAATAAACTAAAGTCCCCTTTGTACATATACCCTATAATATATGAAAATTTAAAAATATTTTAGGGAGATACATTATCAATTTATCAAATTATTCATGAATTGTTTTTATGAAGATAGTAATATTGAAATAAAACACTGAATGATTTATATTAATAACTCAACCTAATGATTTGAGGGATGTATTATTTAATAAATAACATGAAATATTAATTCACAATATAAATATATATAATTATATTGTCCTCCACACCCAAAAGATCTATATACCCCTTATTTTTTTATAATAGTCCCATATAGATGATCTAGTTTATATGATGGGTTTATAGTGAATCAGTTACAAATTAATGATTTTGGGATGATCTAAGATAATATATGGGTATTGTCTATATAGGAAATTAATATGGGTCCTACATAATATGATCCAATAAAATTTTAAAACAAATTAAATTAAAAAAATGTATTATTAATTAAATTTTCATATTGAAAATTCCATAAAACATATATCTTCGAATATTTATATATTATATATAACATTAAAGTAAAATAAAATAATTTCACTCATAATATCGTGTCAAATTATTATTGTGCTTCTTTGACTTCATCATCTTAAATGTTTTGATGTGTATATAGTAGATAAAAATAGAATCAAATAATAAATTAATAGATTTAGAGTGTATCAGAAGTGTAACATTCACAAAATCATTTTTATATATCATTTTAGTGGTATTGATTCAACGGAACCTTAATAATTCCTTTGACTATGTTTTTTCTGAGGAATATAAAACACATTACCCAATGGATTATGAAATCAATTTTAATAGTTGACATTCTCTAGGTAATTGGACATAATTGTTTGGTGGTTAGATTATTTTTTATATTCATTTTTCTATTACATTTAAAGAATTATGCATCACTTTATATCAATCTAGAGATCCATTTAATTACTATTCCATTTGTAAAATAATATCATCTCAATATTTGGTGAAAACATGAGTACTCAATCCCCATTTATTTCTTTATTTCATATAGAAATTAGAGATACATTTGTTATTTTTATTTTTATTTTCCATGAATGAAAATATTCATTGTTATATATATGAAATAAATAGTATTCCTAGTTTCCATTTCCACATTAATATAGAATCAAAAAAAAAAAAATAATCATTTCTATCATATTCAATTATAGTTATTGTATTTCAAAGAATTAGAATTATTCCAATAATGGATCATTTGATATTATGCCTTTGATCCATAACAAATCTATATTCATTCAATGATAGACTCAGGAATACTATTTAAATTTTGTTAATGTATTTATCCATATTTTATTTAATGGAATTTATTACACACTATATTAATATTTTAAATTTATAATGGAAATATTTATTGATGAATCTATATTTATATTACCATAATTGAATATTGTTTATTTATTAATATTTTTCATTGTATACGAGGGACCACCAATCTATATCCTCATTTTCTAGTTAATACATATAGGGCAAAAAACTCTCATGATTTTATATTTTGTGAATGAAAATTGTTTTATATCGGATTGATAAATCTCTCAAAAATTTGTTTAGTAGATGGCCAGATAATAGATTTTGGATGTTGTTTCATAAATGACATTATATAATTTTTTTCCTTCCATAGTGTGTTTGGGATTTCAACATAATATATGTAATTATTCATCATATAAGAGAGTTAATGGAGAATATCTAATTTATTATGTACTCCTTCCATGATCCCTTTTAGAGTCTCATTTGAATAATCACTGCATATATCATCTCACAAATTGTTAAATCAATTTAGAATTTTTATTAACAAATAAATAAGAAACTCATCTTTCAATATAATAATACATTTTTAATAAATATTTGAAAACTAAAAGTCATATAACATATGTAGAATAAATTATTAATGTATTATGTATAATAATATATAAATTTCATTGTTGAAATCATGTTTATTTATTTTTTATTTAATGGTAGGTTCCCTAAAAATTCCATATAAATGAGTTCTAATTAAAAATAATATTTTTTTGAATAGGTGACTCCACAAAGTATATCCCCAAACAGTTGGAAACCATGTGTGTACTTATGCCTCTATGTTTTCCACTAGGTGATATGGAGTAAATGCCAAATATATTATTTTAGTGTTCTAACCCTATGGTGTATCTATGTGGTAGTAAGTATGCAATTGTTTTCATTAATATTAGAATTTCACATAATGGAAACAAAATACTCTATATTTTATAGTTTTTTGGTTATATCTTATACAAGGATTATTACATGTGTGATCACTAATTTTAACTTTTCATAATCTGAGAAATAACTAATCTATCCCCATAAATGACTAATCCTTGATATGATACAAACATATGTAACCCACGGAAGAATTTTTTTCTTTTACGTAATATATAAATTGAATCTCTCAACTACAATAACTATAAAAAGATATAAAAATAAAATTTCATTAATCACTGATTATATAATCACTAAATTATACAATAATTGTTACCATTTCTCTATAATTTCACAATAATGTGATCTATTTTTTCACATGATATTGGTTGAATGTAGCAATAAAAATTGGTATATGACAAATAATAAGAGATAGATCATGTAACTTGTATGGGGGATATTATGAACAAGACCTAAAATTCTTACATCATAAGAAAATGGGTCGAAAATAAAATTGTAACAACCATAGATTTTTTGGAAATATTTCTATTTAAATAATTTTATTTATTCTATATATTTTTTTCATTCAACACTGAGTTGAATCGAATCACATTATACTATTAAAATATTATTATATTATCTTGACCATTATAATACAGTGGATGAATTATGGGATGTGAATGGAAACAAAAATATTATTAAATATATTTATTTATTCGTAGGAAATAAAAACTAAATTTTTTGTAAATTCAGTTTATCATTAAAAAATGAGATTTCTTCCAAATAATTAATTAATTCTATAAAGAAATGTATATATTTAATTATGGAACTCATAGAATATTTATTTGATAAAATATAGAACATTTTTGAATTATTAATGTCTAAATTATCTTATGAATTATTTTTGAGTTGTTTATATGAAAATTAGAATATAAATTAATAGTTAATAATATTGATATACCTTGAAAAAATAATTTTCAAAATAATAATTTATAATGTAAATTTATATTTTTTAATATATTTAATATTATAATAGTTATTTTTTATTATAATTATTATATTTTTATGCTTTAAATTTTTTTATATTTTAATTTATTATAAAAACATTTTATACTTGAAAGCACATTTTTCAAAAAAACTATTTTTCATTAAGTTGTGATGATTTAATATTAAAATAAAATGAAAATCTTCGGTGTTTTTAAATATAAAAAATTTATTCAATAATTTAATTCTATAGGTGGAAATTTAATAAATAAATTCTTATTAATTTCATCATTGTGAATAGTATCCTTATTAGTTTTTTACATTGATAAAGTGTCAATATGGTAGTTTATGTTAAAAATAAAATATTGAGAACTATTATATGACCAAGAAACATGAATATGTTTTATTGGAAGATTTAATTAGGTCTATTTAAATCTATTGTTGTTAATAATACGACCTTTTTTAGCTAATTAGGTATGGTTCTGACTTTTAAAGTTTTATATTGAATAAAAATTCAAACATTTATACCACTTGTGTTAAATAATCATAATGCTTTTAATATGTATTTATCCAGAGGATATGTTATACAATAAATTGTATCTGTATATATAGAATATTAATCTATATCATGAAAATATCTATTTAATTTTTTATGGATGATATAATTACCTTAAATTCTTTCATAAAGTGGAGGTAGTAATTATTAAATTAATGGAAATATAAACTAAATAAAATTTAAAAATATTAGAATAAGAATAATTAACTTATTAAATGTCATAAAATAACTCTATAGTTGGCCACATTATGTTTAGGATATAATGTTTTTTTTACTTATAGTTTTAATGTTTTAAGTTCAATAAAATGAATAGAATCAACATTTATATAAATGATATTTCATGATTATATTTGTTTAATAATTTATTTAAAAATGATAAAAATATTATATAATCACAATAGAGATATTATATAGTTGAGAAATGAATCCCCTGTGCATTTATTGGGAATTTGAATTCTTATTCACCAAGAATATTCGTATTCTATTTTAATTTTTCTAAAATAACAAAAGTGACCCTTACCTTAATTATAAAAGGTTTAACATTCCATAACATATTAAAAAAAATTGGAGCAATGTATCTTGACCAAATTATACCCATTTATCAACTAGAAATTATTATAAAGTTACTTATAGTTATCTCCCTTCCAATATACCAAATCTGGGTCCCTTAATAGAAGATGTAAAGTAGATCCTTTATAGAATATGTAATCATCTTTCAAAATTCATTCAAATTTATTTCTTGTTATACAATCTACTAACATATTATACACTTCATAAAATAATAAATCTTGTTTCATATATAATTATATGTTATTTTGGTTATGATAAATCCATATTTCACCTTTTATCATCTTATTAATAAATAAAGCAATGTTTGTTCATACATATGACTTATTGTCTTAACTTTGTGGTGTAATTCATTAGTCATCATGAAAATAACGCGATGGTTATAATGACTTAAATAATGTATTTTATGATAATTATTACCGTATAATAATAATTTATAATTAATATGTCATTCGTTTCTCTATCCATTCACAATAAATGAAATTATATTGTCAATCATCCTTATATTCAACCTACCATCTAGAAAATGTTGTCCAAATAATTTTCTATATCCGACTTCAAATAATGGTTATTAAAATTAATTAAATCCTAAAATTTGATATTTATATAATTATTAAAATTATTTATTTGATAATTGTTTGACCATTATATGAATTAGAGTTTACATGACCAAACAAGAATGATAAAATGAAGTTGTCAACAACCAAAACTATGGTAATAATGAATCATTATTAAAGTAATGATTTTTGGATGTTTGATAAATATTTCATATGACATGATAAATATTAATAAAGCTTTGGAATAAATTAATATAAAAAATAAACTATTATATAGGATGTTAAAGAAGGTTCATCTAAAGGAAAGTGCAATTGTATATATGACCTCTTAGAACAATAATATTTATATATGTTACACATAATCTCTCTTTACCTCAATTTATCTATACATTTATCTTATATAATTATAAAAATATTCATTATATATGAACCAATAATATTTATCTATCACAATTCATCTTTCTATGTTGTGAAATTAAATGTTTTATATGAACCCCTTCTCAATTACTTTTGATAATCAAACCTCAGTTAAAGGGAACTTTACTATTTCATAAAAAAAAATATGTACAATCCAGAAATTTTTTTAATCTTAAAAATATTTTTATAAATGAACTTAATTTATCCTGTAATTAAATTTTCATCATTTCAAGTTTTAATGAAATAATGTACCATTATCATCATTAAATTATCTTTATTCTTATTCCAAAAAACAATGCTAATGTCGTACATTTCTAAAGTTATGTAGATTTTTTTTTCATATTTTAACTTAATTTTCACTTCATTTTGAAATGTGAATTAATATATTTACTTTATTAATTCCCATTTATAATTTAAATTTATTCATTATTGGATACCAATGTGATATTTTTTGGTTTTCCTATTACTTTGATTTCAAATAACATTTATTTCATTGGGTATCCCTTAAGAATAATCCTTATGTTTGATTAATTATTTGGAACACAGATGCATGAACATATTATGATGGGTGTACCTAGATAGAAAATCCATACATTGGACAATTTTTTAGTCTCATGAGATGTTATGTATGGGATTAATAGGTAGACCAAATCCATTATCAGACTTTTTCCACCAGGTGGTATAGTCTTGGAAGTTGTATTTTACTCATGTTTAAATCATGTTATATGTTTCAACCACCATGAAATATTTCGATCATTATATGAATCAATTTTCTATATGATATTAATCCATATGTTTATTCAAGATCTATTACATTAATGTTATTATGTTATTCCTTAAAACATCTATGTTATGCTTTATTCCCTTGTTTACTCACTTACTAAAATTTTTAGCTCATCCCTTTTGTATATGAATTACCTAGATAATCATGTGCAGTTGTAGGAGCTCAACGGTGTTTAGAATTTCATTTTTGTGATTAATAAAAAATATTAATATTTATAGTTTCATGATTCCTAATTAATAATTAATTATACCAAATACACTATAATTTTCGATCTATGGATTGTATTTAATTCATAACATTGATTAAAATTATGAAACTGTATGTATAAAATTCATGGGACTCTATATATTGTATTATAGGGTGGCCTAGTTTTTTTTTTGGATTAGGCCAAGAAAACATTTTTAAAAACCATATTAAAAATTATATCACAATGGATAACCTCTATTGATTCATAATTAATCCTATGTTAGGACATAAATTTCATTTATATTTATATCCTTCTATATTCATTGTTTTCTTTTAATATTCCCATTAGAAATGTATTCAAGTCCCAAAATTTTATTTTTCATTTCTAGTTAATGGAGATAAATCAATGAAAATGTTCCAATAACAAATTTAGTAGGAAATGTGATGATTACCCTTATGAGATGACGAACCTAGTTGAAACGGGATCTTAGAACTTCAGGAAAGTACATTATCATATTTATCAAGTTATGTATACTAAAATGAAGAATTCTTAACACCCTCTATCTTCTAATATTGACCAAGTTGTATTCAAATTGTTTATGCTAAAAATGAATCATAACATCAATGGATCCTCGAATACTCTAAATATAGAATAATAGATCAACTATATTAATGAGATATTCTCAGTCATAGAGTGATGTGAACATGATATAGGTGTGATGAAAGTATCTGATTTTAATAAGAATGATGATTTGCGATGGAGAGTAAACAATAACATGATATATAACGTTGAAATTGATTCCATGTATTGTAAAGGGATTATGAAATATGTTTCCTGAAATATTGTCAACCAACAATATATCATAATAAGGAGAGGGACATACTAATTATGAATTAAAAGAAATATAATACTATGAATTTTTATGAGTGAAAAAATACACGGAATGTACAATATGCCTATATTTTTTTCATCAACACTGAAGGGAAGGTGGATCACATCATTATTCTATTAAATCATAGTCTAAAAAATATAGATGATGAAATAAATTTATTTCAATGGGAATATTATATTTTGTTCAGTAATGATTATATGTGAATTGGAAAATCTCATTTTTTATTGTCTGGTATATATGAATAGGACAATGTATTTTAATATTAGGTGATTAGTAGATAAATCATATGGAGGTATGAAAATAAAATATCCTACATCTTATAAGTGATGGTGGATTCTTCTAGATAACTATCTAAAGATAGATGAGAGATTCATAAATTATAGAAAATAGGGGCATTGCGCTAATCTTTTAAGAAATAATATGTAGAGGAACAATAATTTCAAATAATAAAGGAAGGTTTTGATTATTACATGGCATGTTGTATAGTGTTTCAACTATATGTAAAATGGAAACTAAGTGATCAGATTACATAATACAAGTGGTTTCAAATAAAATCAATGAAAACAATCTCCATGGTACTGAGGAAAGGAATATTCAATCACTACTAATGAGTTTGATCCTTAAAATTGTCTGGGGATAGTTATATTTTTATTAACTCATGAATATAAAATGTACTATTTAATTCTATTTATACAAATTATTCCGTAAATTTAAATTTTAGTATAATTATTCAAATATAACCATAAAATAATGAGTTTGGATTATCTATGAGATTATCAATTGGGGAAATTATTTTTTTATAGTATATAACTTATCACTTATCAATGTTTGTTGACCTATATTCGAAAAATATCAAATATTACATCTTTTTATGTATTTTGATTCTATATTATGGATGGAGTTTCTATCATTATAAAAAAATTTCCTCATCCATCAAGAGAGAAAAATCAACCTTCTCATCCCAATGAATCCACCAATTCTATAAAATTGTTAAGAGAAGATGGAATATCAATTATTATCATTAAATCTTGTTTGGGTAATTTTATCCTTATGATAAAGAATATATAGATTAAATTATTGAGACAATGTATATGGTTATCCTTTAATCCATTCTCATTATGAGGGACCCCATTAATGTGTCTGAAGAATAATTTCTCAGTCTTCCTCCAAACCAAGATGTTTAGTTGTAACACCCTAGTGCTTTAAAAAAATAAGATGAAATGCATGAAACATTTCTTTTGTAGATATTTATAACTAGACATTAAACATAATTTTTCCAATTCTGCATTTTTAATTTCAAAAAACAAACATACATAGTTTTGATGAGTAAGTTTTTTAGAGTCTAATAAGACCAATATAATTTTTTGGTGAATAATAACGTACCCTTACGAATAATAATGTTACCCTTATGACTAGTAACATACCATTTTTAATAGTAACCTCACCATTGATAGTATACATACAATATTTAATTGATGTTATGATATACCCATATCTTGGAATAAGTAATTAAATGTTTTAAAATTGTTTTTTTGGAATAAATTATTATTTTATTTAAAAATTAAATTAATCCCATTAAAAAAATTATTTTAAAAAAATACAGTTTATTTTTTAATTATTTACATTGAAAATGGTTACTATGAATTTTGTGATATTTATGAAATACATGAATATTTTATGAATAGTTAAATACAATAAAATACCACTTATAAAAATTATTAGCTAAAAACAATATTTTTTATAACATGAATGATGTAAGCACACATGGTTTGAACTCACATTATCTTTTTAATAAAAATCACAAGAATTTAGACTATTTATTGTCTTAATAAGTAATATTAAACAAATGACTAAAATAATGTAATACGTTTCCTCCTATCCACTATAAATACCACCAATTTCCCCCTCATCCTCTCACTCCTCTTAAGCCTTGAGTCTAATCAAAGTTATTCCAAATACTCCTCTCAATCACCTTAACCATGTCCAAGGCCTTCATGTATCACTATAAGACCAATACTAACGACCATAAGAAGGATATCAAGGAGTCGAGATCAATAGGAGGTTTAAACACATTTTCAGGATGTCAAACTAGATGTAAGGGATCCTCTCTTTATCAATTTTATTCAGGAATCTCCCCTATGTTGTGCTATTTTATTATTAATTAATAATGATGGGAATATTTTTTCACCTTCCCCATACTTCCCTAATCATATATATACAATAAAAGACCCATTTCTCTATCATTAAGGGCTCACATGAATAGTTGATACCATGCAAAAATTTGATAAGTGAATAATAATCCCAATTTCTATTCATTAGTTTAACCATCACCTTTAATGGTTTTTTGTCATGATAAAATGATTTTTGAAATTAAATTTGGTAATATTATGTAGTATTATTTTTCTTTATAGTATATATACATATTCCTTTCATTTAATAAATTCTCTATTAAATGTTATGGTATTTGTAATGGAATTTCCTCTTAAAATCTTTTTGGATGTATCCTTTATGAAGTAAAAAGAGATTATTCTTTTCTTTTTTAATGTGTGTTCCATTATTATTTCATGATGTCTTAATACTATATAGTCTCCATTATATATTTTATAGGAAATTTTTATAATAATTTTTTATTTTTTTGTATGTGAATTGTTTATGTTTATAGAGTGATTCTTACAAAAAAAGGTATTTTGAAATGTGAATTAGTTTTTCTCAAGGGTGTAAATGAGTTATGAAGTGTTTTATTCATTATATTTTCCTTGGACATTATTTATGTTGGTTTTATCCCAATATAGATCATGATATGATGTGTGGTCTCCATTATAGATCAATATATGTTGGGTTGAGCCTATAATAGCTCAAGATATGACAAGTGAGCCCCATTATTGCTCTCTTTTTCATTGGGTACTTTATAGATTGAAGTTGACCAAAAAGTTATTCCATGTGTAAGGTTGAATGTAAGTGTTATAAGTAAAATATGTTCCAAGGAAACTACGTGATTTTTCCATACATGTTCATGAGTTTTTATGAAATGGGTTGTATTGGTTTTTATAATATCACTTGACTAACAATTGACTTCTATATATCTTTTACTGAGCTTTTTGTTCTCATCCAAAATTTTTATGGTTTTTATTAGTTATAAGGATCCATATGAGAAATAAAAAATAAAATTTAAATTTAATAGAGATTTTTGAGAGAGAACATGTTTTATATGAAACGTTTTATATTTTTTTAAATGGATATTATTTTAATAGTATCCAAAAGTATGATTATGAGATGTTATATATATGTTATTTCATAATTACCTAATACTCTAAACCCAAAGGATCCTCAATGTGTAATAATATACTTTCTTAACTAATATTCAAGATTACGTAATGTTTTAAGGTCGCGTTCTTATAGTCTCTACTTGAGGATGGTTTTGATAACTATAGGGGTTATGATTAGGATAGAAAAATAGCTTAAATGACTTTTAATCTATGGTTAATTTGAAATGTTAAAGAATTTAAATATTATCATGTGGCTTAATCTAAGACATGTTTTCTCAAAATGGTTTTCTGCAGAAGAAACAAGGAAGGTGAAGTATGAAGGAACCAAGAGGCAGATGTTTGTCTGAATTTGCAGCCTTGAATAGTGGTAATCATAACTGCGTAGATTATGACAGCAATGTCATAGTTAACTCAGGATATATATGGTTATAGTATAAAAACTTGAGAGGAAAATGATCTATCATGAAGAACCATGTCTTTTGTGGAGTATTTTATGAGGCAACATCCTCCATCTTTTAGTGGAACCGCATATCTAGTGATAGCTGAAGGGTGGATCAATTCTATGGAATATGTATTTGATGTCATGGGATGTTCAGAATGTAAAACTTTAATACTATACATTTATTATTTGGAAGGTTAATCTGATCAATGGTGTTATCTAGCTAAGAATACAAGACAAAGAGATGATATTTAAAGACTAGAATGATATGATTTTAAGAGTTTTTTCTAGAAACATATTTTCATAAACTATTTGAATCAGAATCGAAAAATAATTCATGGAATAAAAGTAGAATGATAGTGAATCTATGGCTGCATATGAAGCCAATTTTTTCATATATTCTAGGTATGTATAATATTTTATAGGGACACTGATTATAAAATTTATATATTTTTCTTTGTTTTGAAACCATATTTGTGAAGATGTTTGTCTTCATGAGAGTCTAAAAGAAATGAGAAACTTTTTCATTGTGTTAAAAAGTGGAGATGGAGTTTTCTAACACGTATGTTCCTTGTGATGAAAATTATATGAAGTTTTCAGGTTGACAGAATTTGGGTAAGAATTTGTCAATGAAATCTAGAGGTAATAAAATCAATTTACCTTCTTGTGAAATGTGTTGTGAAAGGAATCCAAGTGAATGTCTTGTAAATTCTGGAAAATGCTATCGATTTGGAATTCTTGGACACATATCTCATGAGGGCATGGAAAATGATTTGAACATAAATTTGAAGTAGATGGTGAGATTATTTATCATTAAGAAATTTAGTCATTTTTCAAATGTTTTTCCAAATATTGTCACTCAAGCAAGAGATTAAAAATATTAAAAGAATAACGGATTTGAAAAATTATTTTCAATCACTTCAGTAGATTTTTATCCATTAAATGAGGTTGTATCAGGTCTATTTCTTGTTTTTATTTATTTCATAAATGTGTTTTTTTGATTCGTGGTGTACACATTCTTTCATTTTTGAGAACGTTTTGGAATAATTAGAAATTTCACCACATTAAATAGAACCAAAATCATGGTAAAGCCCTAGGAGAAAATATTATTGAAAAAAGAAATTATAAGAATCTACCTATATTTGTCTACGGAATGAGTTCACATGCAAACCTTATTGTTTTTCCTATAGTAGGGATTAATGTTATTCTATGTATGGACTAGATTTATTTTTCTCATGTTAAAATCGATTTTAAAGTTAAATAAATTGTTTTTTAAAATGAGTTTCAGTTTGTATAAAACAATGAACCCATTAAATTGATAACATATCAGGATGCTGGGAAAATGTTAAAAGATGGATATGCATGTTATCTTGATAATATCATTGAAAACAAGGGAACTATTCAGATGAATAACTTTCCAATGGTAAATGAATACCTTTTTGTTTTTTCTGATGAGTTACCCAGAGTTATACCTTATCAGGAAGTTGAATTCATAATTGACAAAGTTTCTAATTCTAATCCAGTTTCAAAAACCCCATATGAAATGGATCAAATAGAACTTATTGAATTGAAATATCTGTTGTAGGATTTTATTGATAAAGGCTTCATTCAACATAGCACTTTAGAATGAGGTGCTCATATCTTGTTTATTAGAAAGAAAGATATTTCATTGAGACATTGATTTGATTATCAAGCTTTTAATAAAATTATAGTTAAGAAGATGTATCCATTGCCTCATATCTATGACATGTTTGATCAGATCTAGAGAGAATACAATTTTTAATGGATAACCTGAGGTCGGGGCACCATTCATTGAAAATAAAGTATAGAGACATGTATAATATTTTATTTCAAAATATATATGGTCATTATGAATTTGTAGTTATACCTTTTGGGTTAACTAATTCACCACTTGTATTTAGAGATCTTATGAATATAATATTTCAGGTATTCTTGGAAAAGTTTTTTGTTTTTTTATTGAGGGAATTATGGTACATTCTATAAGAATATAGGAGCATGAAAAACATTAAATGGTTGTTTTTACATCCCTAAAAGAAGTTTTTATATGGAAAATTCAGCACGTGTGATTTTTTGTTGCAATAGAATATTTTTGTGCACATTGTAAATATGGATTGAATAACAGTTTATCCTACAAAAAAAGAGGTTGATAAATGGGTAAGACCTAAATATGTTACATATATTCATATTTTTCTTGAAGTACCACGTTGTTACCAATAGTTTGTTAAAAACATTTCATTGTTGTCTAGACCACTAACAATGTTAACATGAAAATAGGTTAAATTTTTATGGGCAGAAGAATGTGTTGATTAAAGAGATTAGTGAATGCTCTAGTTTTGGAATTTCATTCTCGATGTGCTGAGTTTTTCATCAAAAAGGTTACTTCATTGAAGGGACTTGGTTATTTTTTGATGCATAATGTTAGGAAATTTCTTATGTGTCAAGACAGAAAAAACATCATGAGTTATATTCTATCACACATGATTTGGAATTTCCATCATTGGTTTTTTTCTTTGAAAATTTGGTCGCATCATTTATATGGAGTAAAATGAGAAATATATTCCAAAAATAAAATATTGAAGTATTTATTTACTCATATGGAAATAAACATTAGAAGAGATGATGCATTGAACTAATTAAGGATTATGATTTCAGGATTCATAACCCTCATGGGATATAAAATTGATTGTTTGATGCATTGAGTCCGAAATGTAATGCCACATTTACCATTATATATTTTGAAAATGATTCTTTAGTAAATGAATTGATAAACTTCATCTTGAAGTTTTTTGTTTAGGATGTTTGTCTTTTTTTAGGGATTCCGTATAGCCATATTTTTTAGAAAGAATTAAGAAATAACAAGAAAAAATATGGGGAGCTACAAATAAACGTAGAATTGGTCAAAATTGGTAAGTTGTTAGAATTATCCTTGATATATATTGTGATTTAATATTTATAAATAGGTTTTGTGTGCATTTTGATTCCCAATTAAAGAAATAAATTTTGTGCGAAGCTTATAGACTCTATTTTCAGTTCATCCAGGCAGTACTATAATGTACTAAATCCATCAGGAGTGTTATTAGTGGGATCAAATGAAAAGGGATATTATTTTTTTTACGGTGAAATGATTGAATTGTCAATAGGTTAAAATAGGGAGGTAGTTACCGAAGGGGATTCTTCATCCTTTTCTACTACCCGAGTTGAAAGTGTAAAATATATCCATGGACTTCATTGTGAAAGTACCAATGAATTCTTGAGGTAACAATGCAATCTGGGTTGTTGTTGATCGACTAACTAAATATATAAATTTTCTTCCTATTCGAGATACAATGTACTTGGATCAGTTTTACCTATTGTAACTCAAAGATATTTTTAGGTTGTATGGAGTACCTCTATCTATTGTATATGACCACGATATTATGTTCACATCTATATTTTAGAAAGGACTTCATAATTAATTGGGAACAGAATTATATTTCAGAAATTCCTTTCATCCCCAATCTTATGGACAAACCGATAGAACGATTCGGGAATTGGAGGATAAGCTTAGAGTGTATTCAATGGATTAGAATTAAATTTGGGATAAATATAATCCTTTAGTTCACTTTTCTTATTATAATAGTTTTCATTCAATTATAGAGATATAACCTTTTGAGGCATTGTATGAAATGTGTTGTCAGACTTCAGCATTTTGGGATGATGTCAGTCAAAAGAAGTTGACAAGGACAAAATTAGTAGGGGAAGTGGCTTAGAAAGTGAAGATGATTCAGAATCACATGAGGACAACTAAAATAAGGTAAAAACATTATGCATATAATATAATGGAAAATCTCTAATTGGGGTAGGTGACTATGGTTTCATTAATATCTCACCTTGGAAAAGTGTGATGCATTTTGGTAAAAAAGGACAGTAATGTCTACGGTTCATTGGACCTTATATAATATTTGAGAAGATTAGAATAGTCTCATACCAAATTAAGTAAGCTCTGATTTTATCTCTAGAAAATAATGTTTTTTAAGATTCAATATTAAGAAAGTATTTGACAGATTCATCTCAAATTTTTAGCCCAGTGACAGTTCAGCTGGTAGAGAACCATTCTTATGAAGAGAAACATGTTCAGATTCTTGATCGTAGAGGGAAAGTATTGATAAATATGGTAATCCACCTGATAAATGTTGTGAGGGGAAACCAAATGGTTGAATAAGTAACATGGTAATATGAAAGTGATATGATGGAAAGTTACACTCACTTGTTTAATAAGTAAATAAAATTAAGAGGACACAATTTCCAGAAGGTTGGAATATTGTAACACCCAATGGGTTTGAAAAAATAAATTTAAATGCATGAAACATTATTATAATTAGATATTTAAAACTACCCTTTAAACTTAATTTCACCTCTTCTAGGTTTTGAATTTCAATAGAAGACATACACAATTATGATCAGTAAGTTATTTAGAGTATTATAAGTCGAACTTATTTTTTGGCGAATAGTAATATACCCTTATGAATAGTAATTTTACCCTTATGAATTGTATCATAAAATTATGAATAGTAACCTCTCCTATGATATTATATATATAAGATTTAATTTATGTAATGATATACCCATATCCTGGAGTAAGTAAATAAATGTTTTAAATTTGTTATTTTTGGAATAAAATTTAATTTTATTTAAAAATTAAATCAATCATATTTAGAAGAAGAAAATCAAAAAATTGAGTTTATTTTTTAATTCTACCTATTGATAAATGGTTAGGGTGATTTCTTAGGATTTTTCTGAAATACATGAAATTTATCTAAATAGTGAAATACAGTAAAATATTGTATATATAAATTAAAAAATAAATACAATATTTTTTAAATCATGGAAGATATAAGAACACTTAGTTCAAACTCACATACTTTCTTTACTATTATATCACATGAATTAGAATTATTCATAGCGTTGAGAAATAATTCTAAACTAATGACTAAAATAATTTAAAATTCCTCCTCTAAACCACTATAAACACCACCCATTTCCCCTACATACTCCCAAACCTCTCATGCATTGATCTTTACCTATGTTATACCAAATACACCTCTCAAGCACCTTCCGCTTGTATATGACTTTCAAGACTCCACAAAAGGCCAAAAACAAAGGCCATAAAAAAGTTCTTAAGGAGAAGAGTTCATGATGAGGTTTAAACACATTTGAGGGAAGTCGAACACAAGGTAAGGGATCCTATATTTCCCAATTTTATTCAAGAATATCATTTATATTTTTCTCTTTTATTTTTAATTCCTATGAATGGGGTGTATTTTCATACCTACGCCATAAATCCCTTATAATGAATTAACGATAAGATACCCCTTTCTCTCTCATTGATCCCTCCCATTTATACATGATACCATGCAAAAATCTCATAATTGAATTCTGTACACAATTTCTATTCTTTTGGTTCACCTTCAACATAAATGGATTTTTATCATGAATAAAGTATTTGTGAAATGTAACCTTGTAATATATGGTTTTATTATGTTTATTAATAGTATATATACATATTCCATTCATTTAATCAATTCTCTATTAAATAATATGGTTCCGGTAAGGGAATTTCCTCTTAAAATCATTTTGGAAGTCACCTTTATGAAATCCAAAGATATTTTTTTATTTCATGAGTGTTATCTTCTTATTTCATGATGTTTTAATACTATAGTGTCTAAATTATATATTTTATAGTTATTTTTGAATAATATATTTTCATTATTTTGTGAGTTAAGTGTTTATGTTCTAAGAGTGATTTTTTTAAAATGATATTTTGAAATGTGAATGTGTTTTTCTCAATGGTCTAAATGAGTAATGAAGTGTTTTATTCATGATAAGTTTCTAGGAAAATATTTATGTTGGGTTGACCCCATTTTAGTTCAATATATGATGGGTGATCCCCATTATATCTCAAGATATGTTGGATTTATACAATTATATCTCATGATATGAAGGGTGAGCCCCATTATAGCTCTCTAATTCATTGGGTACTCCGAATATAGAAGTTGACCAAAAGAATATTCCATCTGTAAGTGAAAATGTAAGTGTGATATAGTAAATATGTCCCAATGAATCTAAATGTTATTTCCATACATGTTAATGCATTTTTATGAAATGGGTTTTGTTGGTTTTTATTTAATCACTTGACTAATTATTTTATTCCATATACCTTACTAAGATTTTTTGCTCATCTAAATTTTATAAATGTTTTTAATAGGTAATAAGGATGTGTAAGAGAATCAAAAAAGAAAATTTAAATTTCATGGAGATTTTTCAATGATATTATGTTTCATTTGAAAATGATTTATATTTTTTAAAAAATTGATATTGTATTATCCACTTGTATGATTATGAGATTTTATGTATGAGTTAGGACATAATTACCTAATAAAATAAACCTAAAATGTTCCTCTTTGAGTAGTAATGCATGTTCTTGACTAATATTCACGATTAACTACTGTTTTATGACTGGTTCCTTATATCATTACTCAGTTGAATATATATCTAGATATGTGCCCATATCAAAGAATCATTATAGGATATCAACCATTGAGTTGTAATAATTGAATAAGTAGTATAATGGGAATCTAGAAAAGTGTTTCATACACATGAATGATTCACAAGGTTGTTCATCGGTCCACTTCATCAATAAGAATTTAAGATCCATGTTCCAATGGAATGATTATCCAAATCTCAAAAAATCATGAAAAATTAAAAGTACCAATTAAATAGATATACGACTTGTTTAATCAACTGTAATGGAACAAGAATTTCTATAATGTTTACCATTAGTCAGGAAATCACAAATTAAAGGTTAATAATGAAGATATTTTAATGAATTTCATTTTGATGGATGTATGAAAAGTATGAGATAATAGTTATTCTATTCTACCTCACTAATTATCATGATATTTTCAAGTACATAATGAATATAGTATTTTCATATTACGTTGACCAATTTGTGTTAGAATTTATAGATGATATTTTTATATATTCAATGAGAAAGGAGGAGAATGAAGAGAATTTGAATATTCTTCTAAATAAATTTTGAATGTAAAAAAATATTCCATGTATATTTAGAGTGATTTCCAGATGGATTATGTAAAATTATTGGACTACGTTATCACTATAAAGCGATATTTATGGACCCTTCTAAATTAATGAAAATTGGGGATTGGTAAAGACCAGAATAAATAATAGATATCCATAGATTCATAGTTCAATTTAGGTATTACTAATTATTTTATAGGAATATTTTCTGATTATAAATTTCTCTATACATTCTTATATATAAGGTAGTATTGTTTGTAAATTCTAGTGAATATAATATATTCTTCAAATAGTTAAAAAATATGATTCTCACTGCACCGGTACATACACTACCCACTTTTGGATAACACTTATTTGTAAATATTTATTCATAAATAAATGTATTATGGTATACTGATGAGAAATGATAAATTTATAGCCAATTTTATAAAGAAGATGAATGTTTATAAAAAACTACCAAACACAATATATAGAGTTTTTGGATGTGATGTTAACATTTAAAGTCACATGAAAATTGTTTATGTGGTGAAACATGAAATATAAACTACATCAAAGTGCCTAAAATATATATTCACAATAAAGGATCATATTATGGACCATTGAATATATTCAGTGCTCATCATGTTTTACGACTACTCTATCTACTAATATCCATGTATTCAAAATGACGTGGATGATTCTCTATATAGAAATAAGTCTAAGATATTATCAATGATTTTTTAGAAGTATAGAATATTATTATACTTACAAGAATATATATATGAATAATATGTTAAGGATCCTAATAATTAATTTTTAAATTGTATTATCCACAACAACTAATGCAGAAAATAATGTATTTTTTAATAAATGGGGTAGAAATTAATATTATGGTTAAATCTATCTGAAATGATAAATCATTATAGTTTAAAATTAATGTGGATGGATTCATAATAATTTGTACTTGACTATGAGTAACATATAATCATTATATATAGGGAAATAATTTGAATGATGGAAATCACACATCATTCTAAATCCGCATGTAGATCATAATGATGTATTGAGATTTCCAAGAGCACTACTGGTGGGATAATATAAAGAAGGAGATCACTGAATACACATTAATGTTCCTGGTTTATCAGCAATTGATGTCTGGATCAAAAACATTAAAGGTATTATGAAGAAATTTACTATAAATATAGGGTAATGGAGGAATTCACCACGAATGTTTCCAATAGAATTCTATATTCATATATATGAAATGATGCTATTTGGGTTATTGAGGAACATTTTACTATGAAATAACACATTATTGAAAATCAAGACAAATTATAACTCAAAAAATATTCCCATATATACATCAATAATGTGGTGAGGCTAAATGGATTACCATTATCAATTGTATCTGATCAAGATCCAAACATTCCCTCTATGATACAGGAAATTCATAATCATTATCTATACACTGAGCATAACATCATTACAACATATCATCTTGAAAATAATGGATTGTTTTAGTGTACCATTCCAATACTAGAATTCATGTTTAATTAATTCTAAATAAACATAAATGGTTAATGAGATTGTTTGTGTCCACTGGTCAAAAATGAAGATATAAAATGTCCCATATGAGGACCTTTACGGGAAGCGATGTTGAACTCTTATATGGTGGAATGAACATATATAATGTAAGATGATTGGAACTGAAATATTCCATGAAATGGAAGAAAAGTCGAATGAAATTATATCAAACATAAGGGCTTCCTAGAGTTGGTAGATGATCTAAATTGGTAATCATTGTTGGTACATAGTGTTTGAAGATATTGAGAAGGTATTTCTTGACATATCTCCATCACAAGTATTGAATTAATAGGTTTTACCACTTCCATGTGTTATCTCATATGAGATAGTGAAGATCATAGACCGCAGAGATAATTTTCAAATGTATCAAGGCCTCTCAAGTGGTAAATGAATAGTGGAGGAACCATAAATATCAAGTGGTTACATAGGAACCATATGAAGAAATGAATGAAAAGTACCCTCACATATTTTACCATATTATATTAAATTAAATTTCAAGTGGAAAATTTAAAAATGGGGAAATAATGTAAAGACCCATTATTTTTATTAAATATTTTCCTTTATTTTTTTTATTTAGTTAGTTTCTTTTGTTTCAATAAACACTGAGTTTAAAATAACTAATATTTACTATTGAAATATTACTATTTTAGAAAAGATAGTAAAACCCAGCCATAGAATTTAATGGTACTAATAAAATGAAACATATAATTTCATATATTTATTAATTCACTGGAAATAAACCCCTAATTTTTAGTAATGTAATTTTGGTTTGTAAATTTTTTTTATAAAAAAAGTGATTTTAATTATTTTTATGATAAAATAAATATTATTAATTTTGAAACATTTAAAAAATATATATGAAAAAATAAATATCAATTTTTAATTAATCATGTTAATATTATCTAACGTATTGTTGATACGTTTATAAAATGATTGAAATTTTAATGATTATTGAAAAATAATAATTTATATTGAAAACTACATTTTATTTTAGATAATTTACAATGTAAATTTATATTTTTAATTAGATGTAAAAACAAAATAGATAATTATGATTATTAAAAATCAGAATCTTTAATTATAATTGAAAATTATTTTTGAATTTAATTTAAAAACATTTTATTCATCAAAGGGTATTTTTTGGGAAAAAATGTATTTCTTTACATTTATCTATTATAATATTAAAATAAATTCAACAATATTTGTTTTTTTAATTCAAAAAAATGTTTAAAATATTCTCAATCATGGGGTCCAAAATTAGAAATATAAATACTTTATATTTGGTCACTATGAGTAGTATTTATTGTAATATTTTGAAATATTATATAGGTTAAATCAATTAATTTAGGTAAAATGTATAACGATAAAAACTATTAGATGCACCATACATATGAAAGTTTTTTATTTTATGAGTTAATTTTTTCTTCAATCATCTATATTTATGTTATGTGACCCTTACTTGCCCCTTGGGTGGGGTTATTAAATTTGTAATATTTTATTTAATGAAATATAAAACATGTCACAATCATGTTTTTACTAAGTGTAATATTTTTAATATATTTATCCATAGTATATTTGTGACTATTAGATGTATAAGGAAAGATAATTTTTTTAATTCATCATGATTATTATTTTTTAATTTTTTGGGAAAAAATAATTACCCAAAATACTTGAACAAAATTAATACATAAGTATTCAATTAATGTAAAAACCAAATAAATTATATAAAAAATTAAAAAATAACTATAATTTTAGATACTTAATTTTATCCAAGAATTATTAATATGAACAAAATATATATATATATATATATATATTGAATTTGAGTTATTTTTTTGTTGTTTTTAAAGTCAATTTAATGAATAATGTCAAAATGGAAAATAATTATAATTCTATAATATAATATTTTATTAATTTATTTAAAAATAATAAAAAAGTACATAATCATAATGGGGATAATATATGACATAATATTTAATCCCATGTTTATTTATAATATATTTTATGAAATTTTCACTAGAATAGTCTTATTATATTTTAATATTTTGAGAAATTTCTAAGGTGCCCCTCACATCAATTATAAAAGGGAACCCCTTCATATACATCATCTCACCATATTCAAAAATATACCTCAACACAAATATACCAATTTATCTTATGAGAATAATTTTTTATATTATATTTTTATCACTTTGAAATGAGCTAATGTAAGACTATTTAGAGATGTTATGAAGGATCCCTTTTGTAGAAGAGTTAATCATCATTACTGACACTCTAAAATTTATTTTTTCTTCTTATTGTTATAAATATGTAATGAAAATAATAAAATAATAAATATAATATATATATATAACAGTATGTTATTAATATAATGAGACAACCATATTACACCTTCTATACATCCTATAAAAAATGAAATCAATGCGCATGTGTATGTAAGGATTACCATCTCCATAAAAAAGTGAAATTAGTTTTTCATCATAGCTTTATGGGAACATTTTTAATAATGGAAGTAATTATTATATGTTATAATAATGAAATTATATTTATTCTATAAATTTGATATATCATACATTTCTCTCTCCGTTCAGTATTAATGGAATGATATTGACACTCATGCACACATACAACCTACATCTCCATCAACGAATGTGACTCGTTATGTATTTCAATAATGCATTAGATGTTATAAGAATTAATTCACTTATTAAATATTAAATGTATAGAATTTATTTAATTCTTGATATGCTAACCCTATATAAAATTCACATTAATTAGTGCTCACATGAGAAAACATGTACTGAAAATTGAAGATGTTAATTCTCAAAATAATTGTTTTAATGAAACATTATTAACATGCTATCGGTAGGAGGTTATATAAGGATTATATATGACATTATAAATAGGAGTATTGTTTTCATGAAATTTTTTAACATCATTTAAAACACTACACATGTAAAATCATCTGAACCCCTTTCAGTTTATTTCTCTTCTATTTTCATATGTTTCTCATTAATTTTTTGCATCTCCAGACACTTGAGGATAGAGATACATTACTGTGTAAATTGAAATATAGTAGATGGATATAATTTTTTTAAATTAATGGATATTAGGTATAAAATTATATTTTATTATTTAGTTCTCATCAATTTAGTAGAACAATAGACTTTGTTTTATATTTTATTTAAATAATATAGACTGTTTGATGATTGAAGTGAATTTAAATTCCATATAAGGAGTGATCAACATGTAATGATCACCAGGATCAAGCCGTAATATGAGTACACAACTTGAATGATTACACTCTATGTAATAGTTACACATAGTGTAACATAAATATATCATTTATTTATTTAAGGGAGATGTATTTTTCTTTCTATGTGTGATTAATAGATTACACAACTTGTAAATGGTTTAAATTTTGTGTAAATACTATACAAAAGAATTTTATGCCTCTCTGCTAATGATATGTTTATTTATTCATATCTGAATCATCCATGCTGTTAACATATAACCCTTAATTAGTGAATTTTTGAAACTACATTTTCATATCATTTTGTTCGACAAATGATAATCATAAAAGTAGTGATTCCTAGATTTATGCGATTAATCCCTAATAATCACTCATTAAATTTGATCATTGTATTGAGTTCTGGGGATGATTCATTTTTGGTTATTGTGCGGAGGGTGTGTGTTCTAGATATATATGGAGATATTTTATCTTCATTGAAAAATTGGTTAAATTGAATCAATTTTGGAATGCTGGGATTAGTTATATAGACTCTAATGTAATTGTAATTTCATCATAGTTAGGGAATCCTGTTATGGTTGTGTGTGACCCGAGTTTTATGTTTACTGGTATCATCTATAACCTATTTTGATTAATTACATTAAAAATATTTTTTATAATATAATTTATAAATTAAATGGACTACTATGATTAATTATATTTTTTAATATAATTGGTTTTTTGAAAAAATATGGTTTTCCCCTGTTTTTTTTAAATGAAATGTTATTTCCTTACATTATAAAATTATTTTAATAAATGGTTTTCAATGATTTTTATGATGACATGGTTTGATGACATGGTTTAATAAATATAAAACATCATATTCCTTGGTTAATTAGGGGGAATGTGTAGTTATTGGCCTACACAACATTCTGAGGATTTTACCATGGGTATTTCCTCTTCTACATAGGAGTTTTATTCTAGGGAATGACATGAATTATTTAGGATTCAATTTATGGAGCATTAATCTTCTCTATATACTTGAGGAATATGTATATAATCATGATTTGGGAGTGATTTTCTAGGTTAGGTATGAGTGTCCAAGCTATCATGACCCACAAGATCCTTGTTGTGATGTTACCTAATTTTCTAGCCGATATAGACCATTTGTTTTCCTGTACTATTTCATTTATACTTCTATGGATTATATTTGGAATCTGATGGTCTATTTTGTTATTTAATATATCATTTCTATATATTTATATGAAATTATTTTAACCTTATTTACTTATAAATTTAGAAAAATATAAATAGGAAAATTAAATTTATTTTCCAACCCATTGATATAAAAACTAAAAAATTGTATATCTTTCCTTATATTTAGTAATATTTTACATAAATGAATTATTATTGAGATAAATGATAAAGAACACTTGGGTGAGACACACTTTTACTTTTAGCAGATATCATAGGAACCACTTCTGTAATGTTTATATATTTTTATTTCATTCAATGCAAGGATTGGTAAGGTTCCCCTATGTGTCCATGAGGTTTTTTTGATGGGTTTTGGATGATCTGTTATGATATAGAAGGATTTTTCCCACACTATCACATAAAGTATATTGATGTAGCTTTTTTATTTTTTATCCTTCTAGCTATTTTTGTCTCTTGGATTTTTATATTGCTACATTTTTAATTAAATCACTTGTTTTTCTATTTATATTATATATATAAATATATTCATGTTTTCATCAAAAAATTTAATGTATAAAATAGTATACATGTCATTATCTCAGATTATTAATGGTATAAATCATTCAGTCTAGTTTTTTTTGATTCCCATGATCTAGATGTTAGATTTTGGGGATTGTGAATGCACTTTGGGTATGTGGAAATTCAGTTTGGGAACAAATTTGATAGAGTATCCAATTCGGGTACCTAATATTTTTTTATTTATGTTATTATTTTAAAAAATTTATATATTATTTGGATGTATAACAGACTGAATATAGTATTGTAATGAATTGAGAAATTGGATGCGATGCATACAAGACCATCTCGTTCTGTAATGAGACTCTAGATACCACAAGATGTTGGGATGTATGTATTTAATCTTGAGTTTCTTATATTTATAATATTTTTTCATATCATTTTTCTATATTCAGATGATTTTTTTTGTAATATGGATGTTTATTTGTTTCGGTGTGCAATTGTGTTCCTATGATATGGGTTTTGTGAGTTCCCTTGGAGGGTGCATCTCATTCTCCTTAAGTTAATCCCCATGCGGTGATTTAAATTATGATGGATATCATATGATATGTTCATGTAGAAGATTGTTATGTATCAAATTCTCCTAATATTGTTTTTGAGGTACATCTTGGCATTACATAATATAGAAATTTATTATGAGAGCTTTTACATGATAAATTACAATCTATTAATTTTATGGATTAATATCAAGAGGATATGTACCGTCTTGATAGGATATGATAGATCATATGAACTTGGTATACACATAAGTGTATAAAGGTGAACTATGAAATGTTTATACATGAGGGTTCCAACAATCAATGGTGGGATTCCATAGTATAGTAATATGGGATTATGTTCTTAGAGTGGAAGAGTTTAAAGGTGCCTTTTTTGTAAATGTTTTCTTCCAATGTTGCTAATGGTGTCACTATATCTGGATTTATTCACATTATAGTAGAGAGAGTATTCAAGGATAACATACACAAATAATTTTTCATAGATTATCCACCTTTAACCATAGGTTATAAAGAGTGACCAGTTGAAAGCTCTTTAGTAACTACTGGGTTTCCGATCGTATATCAGATCAAATGTATTTATACAGAATATTTTGACCTATACAAGTATTTTAAAAAAAAATATGATATATGAGATGATTTTTTTGGAGAGGTTTTATAATCTTCCCAATAACATCCACAAAGTGGATACATCATTGGAATATTGTGGGAAAAATAACGTGGGAAGATCATCATATGATTGGTTGAGGTTGTTTTTAGTAACATGCCTCTTTAGCACCTCCAGTAACAGCTAGTGGTGAGCCTTTGAAATACTATAAACGTGGTAAAGTTATATAAGAAAAGTTATTTTCCTTCAACTTCATTGATGTTCAATGGTTGTGGATGTTATGATCATCTGCAGTATTTTTGTTAGGATTTCTATACACCTCAATATAGTATGGGAGTGATGTATCCAAATTCTAATATTACATAGTTATATGATTGAAAGACAGTAGTGATCTAGCCACATGACTTATGATTGAATAAAAATCACATAGTTGATGTGTTTTTGATTCAGGTAAATTTTGGTCAAGTGATAGTGAGAGGAATCATATTTATTGCATCGTTAATAGATATTTCTTTATCTGATATGGGTTCATATAATTCATTTAATTCTCAACATTTTATTTATATTAACATCCTTCAATAAGAACTCAGGAGTAATGACCAAAACTATTATCAATGCAATTTCTCCATTCTTATAGTATATTCAGATAGTATAATCAAATAAAATCACATTAGGAATCACTATTAAAAATAATGATTAAATGAAATACTAAATTATTTTTCACTTTAGAGATAATTTTTTCACTTCTACGATTTCAATTTCTAAAATATAAGATACAAAATTGCGATCAGTATGAATTTCAGAGTATGATAAGAATGAATTAATTTTATGTGAATAGTAACATACCCTTATGAATAGCAATGTTAACCCTATGAATACTAATATGATCCTTATGAATTTTAAATTGACAATGTGAACAAGAACCTTACCAATGATATTATAAATAAAATGTATCCCTTATTTAAGTGACAATATGATATAATTATATTTTAGTGTTGGTATTTATGTATGTCATGAATATTTAATGATTAATTTAACAAATTAAAATAAATTTCAGTATCATTAAATGTATGCGTAAACTATTTTTTATATTATAATTATATGATAATTCTATGAGACATTATTTAATATTTTAATGTTTTAGAAAAGATATTTTAGTTTTATTATTTTTATTTTTCATGTAAATTATTATTTTAATTTAAAGTTAGATTAATAATATTTAGAAACATATTTTTATAAAATGGAGTTCATTTTTGAATTCTAAATGTTGAAAAACGGTGATGGTGATTTTTGGATTTTTTTTGAAATACATGAAAATTTAGTGAAAAGCGAAATAATGTAATTTACATTATTAATACATTATACATTAAATACACTATTCCAATCATAATGAGGGTTGTAAGAACCATAATCATGAACCCACATTATCTATTTTCTGTGTTTACTCATTTAATCATCACTATTACTTATATTGAGAGAAATTAATAATCAATTGAATTAAATATTCAGAAAAAACTCATCCCTTCCACTATAAATACAACCCATCACAATCCTATTTACTCACACCTATGAAACATAAAAACATGACCAAATTCTACCAAATACTCTTCCCTTTACCCACCCCCATTTCTATGACCTCTTGGTCTCCTCAAAAGACCATGACAATGTTCCTTGAGTAGGATCTAAAGAGGATAATTAAAGAGGTAATTTCTCTCTCTATTTTCATTCTATTTCCTTTCACATGCAATTTATTTTTGATATTTATCCCAAACATATCTTATCGTAATTTCATTATAAATGTAATATAATTTATATAATATTACTCTATCATGTTAATGTACTATTATTCACTACACTCCTCCCATTGTCTCTTTTATTTTTAAATATGTATTCATTGCCCGTGATGTGTCAATTTACCATTATCGTAGGTGATGCACCTTCATTTTTCATCAATTCCTTAAAGGCTGTAAATAAAAAAATTAAATGGTTGAAAAAATAGTGTACTATTTATTTTTAAACCCTTATAAGTTCTATAAAAAACATTTATACAAAATAAAAAATGATAAAACAAAACATCTTCGTTGTGGTTCGAAAAGACGCCAATATAATCCTAACACGACCATCATTAAATTTTATCTCATGAATAATTCTAATTTTATATAACCAACAACATTATATGAAAATTTAAACTCCTATAATATTTTTAATAACATGTAATATCAATTCTTGATATTTATCGGGGTTCTACACAAACTTTCATTCATGTGTATAAGTGAATCGTTTATGAAAACTCAGAAAAAGAACACTCCAAAACAATGAATTTAAAAATTATAACAAATCCAATGGACCACAAAAGAACATAATAAAACCATAATTAATCAATTACATGTTTAAATGTTTTTTTATGTGTAAATAAATTAGTTTAATGTTATAATAAAAGACATTAAATTGAAAAATGTGTTCAGACATATAGTTAGGGGAATTGTCAAACCCAACTCTATTTCTTTGGGTTTTCACTCTTTCACCCAATTTTCAGTATGCATATTCCATAAATATAATTTTTTTAATCATTATCTTTACTTTTCATAGATATAAATGTTTTTAAATTGATTTTTGGACAAATAATGTTTTTCAAAAAAAACTATTCATTTAATAGGAACAATCCGTTTTATTTCACGCTTTCTCCTTCACAAAAGTTTGATGATATAGTAAATTATTCCCACATTATTTTGGGGGAAATTTTTTTATGAATGTATGATTTTTTATATTTAACCCATTACATTACATGGTTTATATTATTTACTAGATTTATATATGTTCTATGTGTCATGCATGATAATTTAAATGTTATGATGTGGAAGGTGTGCCCAAAATTATATAGCATATGTGAATGTTATTATATGAAAGGTGCACATAGAAATATATATCAATCCAATTAATTATGTAATATGGTGAATCTCATGAGTTAATGTGAAATATTCAAGGAAATGATTTTATCTTTGTTCACAACTATATTGAGTAGTTAACCACTAAGACTAAAGGATTTATTTTTATGCATTAGAATATTTCAAATATTTTTTTAATTCTTCATATCATGTTTATAATCCTATTACTATGTTATGAAGATATAGATTATGCTCTCCAAATGAAATATTTTTCTAATTTTCTTCTCCTCTAACTGGTCTTTAATCTCACCGCTTTTTATGTATATCCTTATTTGATGATGTGTACTTATAAGAATACAAGGGCCAATAATATACTAGAGAATAATGAATTAAATAAATGATTATGTTTTATGTTTCAAAGGACAACTATGATCCCAATTTTTCCTAGACACTAAACATTTGGATTATAATTGTATAAATTTTTTATGTTTCGTATCATTGAAATGATGTAAAATTAATGTAAGAAAAGAAGTGTCACTCTAGTTGGTATCAAAGGCCCTATTTTGTTAATTTGGGAATTAGGATTACATAACCTTACATAAAACACCAAGTATGATAACATAATAATATTTTATAAACATAGATACCCTATATGATATTATGTTAGTGTTAATTTCACAACGTAATAAATTATTTACTCATGAATGGTTGACTGATGTTTTTATATGACCTTTTCAATTTTTGAAAATGGTGGGAACCATGGGAAACTAGGCCAACAAACCATGAGAGGGACAATGCAGTGATTGGGTAAACGACATCCGCAATGCATTAGTAGGTGGACTCCGAAACGTCTTAGCTATTCTTACCCAGTTTTCTCTAGTTATGAGTAGTATCCTAAATAATGTGGAACATCATCTATCACCTAAGAGAGAAAAACTTCATGTTGAGTATATTATGCGGCAACGACCATCTACTTTTAGTGGATATTTCAATACACATATTCTAGAATAGTGTTTCATCTCAATATAGAAGGTATTTTCTATGATTCACTATTCAGAGATGGATAAAGTGACTCTGGAAGTCTATCATCTTGATTGAGAGGCTGACCAATGGTGTTCATTGATTTATAACACTAAGACGAGGGGAGAAATTGAATAGGTGGACTATGAATAATTTTATATAATATTTCTTAATAAGACATTCCCATAAACTATTTTTATGAATATGGATAGATAATTCATGTTGCTTAATAAAAATTATGGAGTATCCATCATGGCCTATGAATTGAATTTCACAAGGCTTTCAAGGTAATCTTCAAAAAAATTTATAAACAATGACAGAAACATTGATAGATTTTTTTTGTGTATTAAAAACACACCTTTGAAAGGATCATGAAATTATAAAATTTGGGGGTTATTAATAAGTTTTTTGTTGTGTTCTCAATGTAGATATGTAGTTTTTAAAATTATCCCATGGCTATGTTGATAAGAATAAAAATATGGAGTTTCATGTTGGATGGAATAATGAGAATGGTGGAGAGAAAACTCAACCACACACATGTAAAATATGTGTGAGGAAGAAAAATGGGAAATGCCTAAAATAGAGGGGTAAATGATTTAAGTGTGGGACAAAAGGCCACCAATCACAAGATTGTAAAAAATAAGTGAGAAGGCATGAGAACATGGTGTATAAAAAGATATCCCAACACATTGTCCAATAGTATAACAATAGAGAGAAGTGAAATATACAATCCAGTGCACAAAACCTTAATTCCTCAAAGGGTAATCACCCTCAGTAGCCACAAAAGACATTGGAATAATGGAAATATTATTCCATCAATTCTATAGAAGTGGTGTATGAAAATTAATCATATAACAGAAACAACATATTCACTCATGAATGGAAAATGTCTTATGTGATTCTCATTCTATGCATTCCTTTATATCATGAAACATATCTAGAACTATTGAATAGACACTTCCCAAAGCTTTAAGTAGATATATCTATAAAAAAAGTGGTGAAATCATTGCAACCCATGTGTTGGACTCTTCCCCTACTAGTGTATGTGGGGAGACTCTTGTAAAAATTCCACTAATACATCCCTTGGTGTAATTCGATGATTTAGTGGGAGTGGATTGTTTCTCATTATAATGATAACATATCAAATGTTGGGAAATGAAAATATCATTTTATATTCTAAACCATCCCATGGTTCTAAAATAATTCAAGGAATATAATGAACCTACTTTATAAAATACTTCAATGGTTTGGGTGTTGGTTCCCAATAAAGAAGCATACATTGCTCAAATGGTTGAGTCAACAGAAAGTGTCAACCTTCAAAAATTCCCATCATGAGGGAATTAAGTGATGTATTTCCAAAGATTAACAAGGACTACAATAGGATCTAAGGGTTGAGTTATCAATATAAATCTTACAAGGAGATACACATATCTCAAAGTGTCTATATAGGATTCCTCCTATCTAATTAGAGGTGTTAAAGATGTAGGTGTAATAGTAATTGAAAAAACAGTTCATACACCCTATTGATTCACCTTGGGGTGTTCTAGTGCTCTTTGTGAAATATAAGGATGGATCAATGTGTATGTGTATCGATAATAAGGAACTCAACAAGATGACCATAAATAACAAGTATCTTATTCCAAGGATTGATGCCTTGTTCGATTAGTTTTAAGGATATCAATACTTCTCAATGGTGGATCTTCATTCATTTTACCATCAGCTTAAGGTAAATAAAGAAGATATTTAAATGAATACCTTTTGTAAAATGTAATGGAACTATGAGTATATGGTGATTCCCATCGGGATAACTAATTCCCCAACAACATTCATGGATTTTATGAATATAATCCTTAAACATTACGTCGTGAAATTTGTGGTAGTTTTTATCGATGATATTCTCATCTACTACAAATGAAAATTGGACCATAGAGAATATCTAAGTCTTCTCTAAGTGACATTAAGAAAATATAGGTTTTAATCCATGTTCTGCAAGTGTGACTTATGGATGAATCATGTCAGATTCCTAGGACATTTGTTCACAATAATGGAAATTTTTGTGGGCCCTTCAAAAACAAAGGTGATTGAGGAATGGACTAGACCCTCTAGTGTTAAAAATTGTTGTTATTATGCACTAGTTGTGTACAACCGACGTTTTTATAGAAATGTATCTTGATTTCCAAGCCCTATAAATCATTTAACATTGAAATGGGTGAAGTATGTCTGGATGAATGAATGTGAGGAATGTTTCAGGGAGATAATGTTGAGGCTGATCATTTCTCATTTAATCACATTACCTGAAAGTGGATATATTTTTTGATTTATAGTTACTCTTATAATAAATCATTAGGTTGTATACACATGAAAAATGACAATGTGATATCCAATGCCTCACGATTTTTGATGATCAATTAGTAGAACTACCCAACACATGATAGAAAGGAGAATAATGTAGTTGATTCTCTTAGTTGAAAATAACCATATACACTGTCCTTGTGGTGGATGGAGAGAGAACTTATCATCATGGATATGAAATGGATTGATTTTAAAATCATTTAAAATGGGAATACATCCAAACTTGACAAAAATATTTCCCAACTATCTATCCAAGAGACAATTAATGAGGCACAAACGGATGGCCAGCAGTTACAAAAGAAGGTTAATTCTATGAATGAAGGGATGAATCAAGATTTATATAATGAAAATTATTATGTTATTAGATCTAGATCGTAGATTTTTGTGACTTAATAAAAAATCATAAATAAGTAGCTATTCATAATTCATATAGCTCACATTTTTCTATCCATCTGGGTAGGAAAAAGATATACCGTAATCTCAGAGAACACTTTCGGTGGGACAACATGATGAAGGATATTGCTGAGTATATCTCAAGGTTCATTATATTTCATCAAGTTAAAGAAGAGTGAAAAAGTAAAAAATGATGATGAAATGATTGCCTATCCCCATGTTAAAATGGTAGAATGTCATTATGGTCTTTGTCACGGGTCACCTGAAGACATCTAATGGAAATAATGTGATTTGGATTTTTGTGTTCTGACTCACCAAGACTTCCCACTTAATCTCTATTTAGAAATATCTCTCTCTTGGTAAACATTAAATGATATATGTGGAGGAATTGGTGAGACTTCATGGGGTTCCACTATCGATTGTCTCTAATCATGATCCAAGGATCACATCTAAATTCTACATGAGTCATTAAAATTCATTCAGTACTATATTGAATTTCATCATGGCCTATCACCCCCAAAATGATGGCCAATCTGAAAGGACTATTCTGGTGATCAATGATATGTTAAGAGCCATCTCACTATAAATTAAGGGATGATTGGATCAACATATTCTATATGTGGAGGTCTCATTCAAATAACATCCACTCGATTATTTAGACCGATTCATATGATATTATGAATGGAATGGGATGTGTAACCCTATCGTCTTAGCCTGAAGTTACAGAAACAAAGATACTTGGACATGATCTTGTAAAAGGGATGACCTAGAAGGATCACGACATCAAAATAATATCAAATATTTTACGAGTCAGAAAACATGATAAGTTGAAAACCATTAATGATACTTTGAGTTAGAAATTAGGATATATTCTTCCTTTGAATATCACGGTAGAAGATAGTCATGTGGTTTGGAAGGAATGTAAATCTAAGAACAATTTACATTGGCTCCTTTGATATCCTTGACCACATATGATTCATGGCCTATCAGCTATAACTTACATTGAATATACCTCATGTTCATAATTTGTTTCATGTATCACTCTTGAGAAAGTACATACCATATCCTTCACATGTAATGATGTAATAGTTGGTACAACTAGAAGATCATCTATCTTTTTAGGAGCATCTAGTAAAGATTTTGGACAAAAGACATAAAGTTATATGCAACAAGTGAACCAGACTTTTCAAAGTGTTTTGTAGGAACAAGAATTATTATGAAAAAACATGGGAACTTGAGGATTCCATGAAGGGAATGTACCCTCACCTATTTATGTAAAACCAAATTTGGAGGGTGAAATTTCAAAAGGGGGAAGAATTTAAGGACCCATACATTATCAAAGAAATTTCTACCTTTGTTTAGTAATTTCATGTTTTATAATCACATAAATTCACAATAGGAAACACAATTCAACATCATTACTAAATAATGTACTAAATTCTATATGACCTTTAAATGTAATTTTATCACTTTTGTGATTTGAATTTCAAAAATCATACATACAGGGATGCAAGAAGTACGATGTTTGGTGTTTGATAGGAGAAACATAATATTTATGTGAATAGTTACATACCCTTATGATTAGTAATTTTACACTTATAAATAGTAATATGTCTCTTATGTATAGTAAATAATACAAGGGAATAATATTTTTACTAGGGATACTGTAAGTATATGTTCAATCACATTATAACTGAAAATATAATATAATTATATTATAGATTTGGTATTTTTGTAACTCGTGAATACTTAATTATTAATTTAATTATTTAAATGAAAATTTATTTTCATAAAATTTCTTCATAAACTAGTTTTTTGATATCTTATGATTATATGATAATTTTATGAGTCCTTAATTAGTTTTCTAAAGTGTTAGAAACAAAGTATTAATTTTAAAATTAATATTTTTCAATTAAATTATGATTTTAATATAAAATTAAATTAATAATATTTAGAAAACTATTTTCATAAAATTTATCTCAGGATTGATTTCTACACATCAATAAATTTATAGGGTGGATTTTTAATAATTTTCTGAAATACTGGTATAATTTTTGAATATTAAAATATGGTAATTGACAGTATTAATATATTTTAAGATAAATACACTATTCTTAACATCATGAGTTATTAATGAACCAAAAAATAGAAATAAATTTACACATTTACAATATTTAGTCTTTGCATCATCACTATTTCTCGTCTTGATGGAATTTAATAAACTAATGAATTAAATAATGAGAAAACACCCCTACCCTCCACTCTAAATACCACCCCAGTCAACATCATTTCCTCACACAACTCCATCTTCAAGGAGTGTCCAAATTCAATAAAAAACCTTTTTCAATCCCTTTTCCCCACATCTAGGATCTATTGGTCTCATGAAAATACCAAACCTAGGTTCCCTGAGGAGGATCTTAAGATGAGAATTAAAGAGGTAAGATCTATATATTTTTTCATTATATTTCATTTCAAATTTCATTTCTTTTTTTTCTATTACTATCAACATCACTTATCTAAATGTCATGAAAACTATAGTATAATTAATATATTAGTATGATATCATGTTAATGAAATATTATTCATTAATATCATCCCAATCTCTCTTCTATTTTTAAAAATGCAATCATTGCCCGTGATGTGTCAATTCACCATCATTGTGGGCGATGCACATTCATTTTCCTTGAATGCATTCATGGATGTCAAGATAACCATTAAATGGTTAAAAAATATTTTAATATGTATGTGGTAACCAATTTTATGTTTTGTAAACAACTTTTATACAAAATAATAAATGATAATCCAAAACAAGTTCATTGTGATTAAAACAATTCCCAAATTAACCTAAAACGATCATCATAAAAAAATTTCAAATGATTCGTCATCGTGGTATATAACCAACATAATTTATGATCATTTAAACACATGTATGATCATTTTTGACATCTAATATAATTTTTTATGATTATAATTTTCTTCTGTGAACATCCAATCATGAATACATGTAAACCATTCATGAAAACTATGAAAAAGAAAACTCTCGAACAATTAATTTAGACTCTATGCCTAATAATAATTCCCATAAAAGAACATAACAAAACAATAATGAATTGATTAATTTTATAATTTTTATTAATTTTTAATTAGTGAACCTAATATGATTATGTAGGATATTAATGTCAAGAAAGCATTAATACACAAGGTAAATGTAATTCTCAAACCCAAACCTCTTTATTTTTTTCATCCATTCACCCCATTTTAAGTATGGATATTGCATAAATATGATTTATTCATCATAATATTTCTTTTTCTCAGATATATATGTTTTTTAATTGAGTTTATGAAAATCATATCGTTTTCCAATGAATCCAACTTTTAAAATAAAACTCACCATTTTCTTCTCAAGATTGCATTCACTAAAGTTTGATGATCAAGAATGTTATTCCATCTTTATTCTAGGAACCTAAGGTTTTTAAATATATGATTCAATAAATTTAACCAATTCCTTTCATTGTGTTATTTTATTTTGATGATTGATATATTTTCTTTTGTGTAATTCAAGATAATGTAAATGTTATGATGTGATGAGTGTGCTAGGAATTATAAAACACAATGTAAATGTAATGATTTGATTAGTGTGCCCAGAATTATATAGTGCTCCAATGCATTCGGTACTGTGATGAATCTTGCAAGATAAAGAGAAATATGTGTTAAAATGATGATATCTTTATTCACAGGTACGTGTGGTAGTTAACCACAAACACATAATGTTTCATTTTTATTCCTTTAATTATTTAAATCCTTTTATTTATGTTTCCCCTCATGTTTATGATCCTATGCCTTTGTTATATTGAAAATGATTATGCTCACCCCATGATTTTTTCCCATTTTTTATCCTATAAATGGGATTTCATATCACCACTTTTAGATGAATATCTTCAGGTGATTACATGTTCTAAGGAGAAATAAAGGGCTAATAAGAAGCTAGATAAGATTAAATTAAATAAATGTTTATATTTTATTTTGAAAAAATTATTTATAGTCTTTGTTTTTTCCTAGAAACTAATCCTTTTTATGTTTTTTGTGTAATGTTTTTATATTTTTTATCATTAAAATGATGAAAAAGTACAATATGAAAGGATGTTTCACTATATCTCTTCAATTATTTGTGATTTAGAAACACATATTTGAAAGATTAAATATTAGGGGTTTCTGTTTTATTCTTGTATGAAATCGATATTTGATGAGGAGTTAGTCTATAATTTTAACATTGTTAATATTTTTTTTTCAAATCATCATCATGAAAGATTTGATTGATGATTAATGTTATTATATTTATTTTTATCATCAATATGTCTTGTATATTTTGGCTGATATGACCTCATGGGTACTTTTGGGGGAGTATGATCCATGGTTTGGATGTACATGAATTTCCTTCTCGGATATCATGAGCTTGATGTCTACTGGATTGGTTAAGCCTTATGTCATTTTATTAACTATGGATATTCCAATTATTGTTTAGGATTTCCCATTTTTCCCTCAATATATCTCCTACAAACCCATAGAGTGAGAGTATAAGTTTATCATTCACTTGGTTCCATGTAATCTTCCTATTTCAATACCTACATATCATATGACCCTAGTGGAGCTAAAATAGATTATGATTTGGATGAATTATCTTGTGGAAATGTCTTTTCTTCCCACCAATGTATTTCTTTGTGATTCTCTAGTTCATATTTCAAATAAGATAGATGAGTCACTAAATTAGTCATGGAATCTATGATATAGATTCTGTAAAACTTATGAATAAGAATTTTCTAGAACATGTTGATGATTTGATTGTTAACATAAAGGGGGTATAGTGTTTTTTAATATTAATGGTTAGAAAAATTATAATAATCTTTTAATTTTGGAATATGATATATTGAGTACTTCCCTCAGGAGAATGCTTAGACATTTAAAATATCATAATTCTTTAGTCACTATTTTCGGTTGTTTGCTCATCCTGGATGATCTTATGGTGTCTTATGACTCACAATATCTTTGACAAAACGCAAAGAATTACCCCACTATTGGATTGGATCAGGCCACTATTATGAATGTGATAATGTGTTTGATGAACAATATTTTTATGTAATATATCATAGTTTTTTAACCATTAGTTCATGAGATGTATATTTTCTCAAAATAAATTGAATCTCAAAGATCATAACTTATTAGAATACCATTAGAAAATTTATATATATATATATATCCCCTATACCCTACCAAAGGTTAAGAGAATTATCGAATCTATTTGCAGGAATGTTCTATCACAATATATTTTGGAATCAAATAATGAGTAAAAAATTTTGTGGATTTTCACACTATTGTATCCAGACACCCAAAAGGGTGTTTAAGGATTGTTTTTGATAAATTTTCAGTAACCTTCATCTCTCATTTACTTTATTCTCTAGGTCACCAATAAGATTATGAGTTTCGAGGAATTCTATAAGGCCTATGCTTTTGGAATACTGTTTTAGATTGGTATCTATCTTCAAATTATATTCTCTTATTTTTTTATCGATTTCGATCTTAATAACAATAAAGAGTTTATTTTTTATAATAGTACTTTGTGGGTCATTCATTATAGGTCTATGAAGATCTATTGTGGCATGAAATAACAATTATGGTGGATGAGAATGAAGTATGATATCACCAATTAAGTTTCATAATGTTACACTACCCTGAGATAAAGGTAGAACATCTGAATCCTTATCATTTTCTCAATCTTATTTGTATGCTAGTTTATAAATTGGAGGAGCTATCCCAGGACAATGTTCTAATATAACCATGGACTCCTTGAGGGATCAATTATATTTAGTGGGTGATTTTTTGAATGAAGGAGTCATATCACATCATTCTAATCAGGGAACACACTATGATTAATGATCTATGTAAGCTATATATATTACCTTTCTAAGGTTATATGGAGTTAGTTCTACCATTGTTTTAATTATGGATCCAATATTTAATTCAATTTTCTATAAGAGTCTCTATGAGGATATGGGAACTAAGTTTTGGTTAAGTAAAACACATTATTGACATATATGTGTTATAAAAAGTTGGGTTTTCAGATTTCAGTGGGCATTATTCATACATATGTCCCAGATTATAGTGGATCCTGGGATATCAATCAAGGAAATGATTATTTTTATTATAATAAAACATATCATTCAATGGTCAGAATGGACAGTTTGGTGGATTTTTATGGTGTCCCAAAAAGACCACACCATTTTTTAGATGTTATGGGTAATGTCTCTTTACTATGAATGAGTTTGGTTTATGAGACTTATATGAGTATTAATTATATTATTGGATATTTGGTAAAATTATTGAGTGGTTATAAATCTTAACTAGATCATAAAATTCATCCTATATATTTTCCCATAGGTTAATATTTTTTCATAAAATTTTCAATGAGATTCTATCGTCATCATCTTAGAAATAGGGGAAGTTGGTTCTGAGGTATGTTGGGCAATTTTAGGACACTATGAATCTTGGTAAGGTTTCTTATAAGTTGGAATATATGGTTTATTTGATAGGATTTCATGATGTTTTCCAAATATCATGGTTCATGAAATTTCATCCTTATAAATATCATGTTATTAGTTATAATGAGATTGATTTAGTTCCTGATAATTATGTTGTTGATCATCCACTATAGAACATTGAATCACAAGTGAAATTCTTGCATTGAAGGTATATTTAATTGAATTTAGTGTTATGAAGATAAAAAATATAATCTCATGAGATGTGGTATCATTGGTCATTGATGAGGGTTTATATTCACCACCACTTTACCATACTTCTTTCATTTTCATGACTTCCTATAGATAGTATGTAATAAGGTGGATATTTTGTAACATCTCATTATCCAAATTTTTGTAATTTTACATATAATTACATGTTATTATCTTTAATTTGATCTCTCATTGGACTCTAGTGGAAATATAATAGTTTATAATAGAAATGGAAAAAAATAAAGGATTTATGTTTTTATTTATTAATTTATTATATGAATAAATGTTAAATGAATTTTCTGGGTTCTCCTTGGGTTTTTAGAATTCCTGAGTCGATTTGAGGATTTTTTAAGGAAAATAGATTTCCCTATATCTACATTGAATTTACACCCCATGTTATAATTTCACAATATATAATTCTTTATAGGCTCATTTTTTGATTTGATACCACAACATAAATGTTTACACATCATGTAATGTTAAAATAATAGTTTTTAACAAACTAGATACTATTTTTTCATCAAATATAGGCCTTGTGGATTATATGATGTGTAAAGGGAATAAATTCCCTGTAAATGTCACAATAATATATTTTAGGGTTTCATAAAAGTGCTATTTTAATTCGCAATATGTTTAGTTGCATTCGTATCGACCAAGAGATCTTCTCTTGTGATTTTTGTGAACCAACATTGATTCTAGATCAATTTATTTTATGATTGATAACTATTGTTGTTTGGTTGAATATATATAAGTGGAAAATTATTTTTTATTATTCTATTCTTTTGAACATTATTGTTCCATAAAATTATTTTATCAAATACATTTATCATTTGTTATGATTCTCTTGAATCCTATCTAGATCCATTATGTGATCTTTTTCCACATGCAAGTTTCTCATTTGTTGTGGTGCGGTGGTTTTTTGTACTTTAGATATATTGTAATATTTAATTGTTTCTATATATATTTCTAGATTAAAGATATTTTTAGATGTGTGGATTGTTTATAGGTCCTTTGTTGTAATTGTGAGTTCTTAATTATTTTTGGATCTCGTTTTTGGTGTGTGGAACCCAGTTTCTAAGGTAGATGGTTTCTTCTATAGCTAGAGTAGGTGAACTATATTTCACATACTTCTAATAAATTGTTGTATAAATTAAATATCATTATATGACTTATTATATTTTTATTTTCGGATCTTATTCTTTGTTATAATATATTTTCCCTTAGTTTTGGTAAATGAAAAGGGTCTTTTTAAAGAACTATGAAATTGTTTCAATAAATGGGTTTCAAATCAGTATATAATGAATTTGTTTTATGAAATTTAATTGGAAATAACTCACATTAGAAACCGTGGGTATATAGGTGTAAGGTGATTTAAATGTCCTTAGCCACTGTCAGGGGGTTTTCTCATGGGGATTTTCTTATCTTTTTAGGTGTGTTATTCTAGGGATGCGTTAGAATTATTGGGGAGAACAATTTATGGTGTGATCCTCTACTATCCAAACTCATAGAAATATCTAGAGGCCTGATTCGTGAATGATTTTCTTCGTTATGTTGGAGTTTCATATATATCATGGCCTATTGTGATCTTTAGAATGATGTTATCAATGTGATTATCTATTTTTGAAATTTTTATTATACTATTATTGTTTTTGATTGATTGGATCTAAAATATGTTGAATTAATTGGTTTTTTTAATTAATGTTATGATATATTAAAATGAAAATTTTGAAAATTCATTTACTAGAATTATTTGGAAATGTGAAAAGGTAGAAATTAAATTTTTTTTGAATTTCATTTAATAACTACTAAACTCTATATCATTCCTTGTTTTATTTAATATCGAGCGTAATTCAATTATCATTCACAGACTTGATATGAAACACCTAGTTGAGACCCTATGGAGCCTATTCGATCTAACCATATGAACCCTTTCTCTGGTGTATAGACCATATTATTTATTTGAATATAGATATAGGAAAGGCTATATAATGAGGGGTAATGGTTTTTTGTTTGGTGGGTTTAGGTAGCTAAATGGTGGGATGGCTGGATTTTCCCACAATATCACATAGAGACTATTATTGTAGTTATTTTTTATCAGTCATTGTATGTAGAAATGTCTTTTGGAGATTGATTCTATTGTTTCTATCATTTAGTATGTATCAATTTCATTATTCTCTTTAATTTATGGCACACACACACACACAGATATATATATATATATATATATATATATATATATTCATTTTTGCTTTTACAATTTCATTCTATACATGTTTATATATGTCATTTTTTCTTTATTATGTTGTGAAACATCAATCACTCAATTTGTTATTTATTCCTAGGTGCTATATTCCATCCCTTGGGGATCTAGAATTCCCTTTGCATATGTGGAAATTCGCGTCAAGTACAAGTTTTAGAGGTATCTTGGTCAGATATATCACAATATAAATGGTTAAATAATGTTAAAAAAAATTATAAAATGATTTATGGGATATCTTATTACTTTTATATTACCTATGGGTTATTCATTTCAACTATTTAACTCAATTTATCTCTTAATTTTTCATATATAATGCTCCTATATTTTGTGTATATTTACTAAAAATATGTATGTATTATATTTCGCCTTTCATTGAGGGGACATTATATATTTTCTAAGGTTCCCTTCTCAATTCCTATTAATAATGAAACCATATTAAGAGGAACATATCAGTTTGTTCCATATTTTCAAGTACAATTCATATATTCTTTAAATCCTCCAAATATATTTCTATAAAAACACAATTGATTATGGAACTGAATTTAATTTCATTTTTTGATTTCTATAAATAATTATTCATTTATCATTTTTAAATACTCTATTTTTTTCCTTAATACTATGATTTAGTGGCACATTTCTATGTTTACATACCCACTCATTTTTTACTTCATTTGGAATTCAATATTATTGATAAATTCTTGTATTTCCTTTATGAATGTTCAATATTTGTTTCAATCCCTTAATTTTTGGATTACACTTTAATGAACCCTTTGGGTTTTATTTATGAAATGTTTATAAAACCCATTTCATTCCCTATAAAACCCATATGATTACACATTTTATTATTTAATTATGTGGATTAGATAAGAGTGAATGTGTTATATTGGGTTCACCCTGAATTTTATACAATGAATTGTGTAATTATTTAGTCTCATGAGATGTTATTTATAAGATTATGGAGTAGACCAAATAGATAATCATGCTCTAACCACCATGAATTATATTCAAGGATGTTCTCCTTGAATGATGTTTATGTCATGATATATGTTCAAACCAAAATTCTATATTTCCATGGAAATTGGATTACATGTTATATATTCTACGATTTAATGTGATTATTCATGATCCATGCCTTTTATGTTATCATGTTATGAATTCTAACTATTGTGATATGATTCATTCACATGATTATTCCATTAATGAGTTTTTAGTTCATCCCTTATAACATTGTATTCCATAAGTTTTCTTGTAAAGCTATAGAATTTCATAGAGGGTTAGAACCTCATTTTTGAGATTAATAAATAAAATTATTCTAGTTTCATGTTTTTTAATTATGTTCTTTTTCTTCAAAGGATACTAGACTTTGTGAACCATGGATTTCATTTCTTGAATAATTGTTCATGAAATCATGTAATAATTTGTCTCAAATTCAAGTCTCACTAAAAAAATGATATTGTACTGGATAATAAATATTTTTATAAGTATTGGTAAGATATTATATAACATGATATTGATTATATAAATAATATGGTAATCAATTGTTTTTTAAAAAATTTATAATAATGTGGATCCATTAAAACTTACTTATATATAGTGAATAATTTAGATATATTGAATTATTATAGTCAAAGGAAGATATTATTTTGCGGGAAAGGATATCAAAAAATGGGTTTATAAAATACAAGTTCTCAATTCTTCTCTCGTTAATTTCATGTAAATAAACATGTGAACAAAGCTATCCTCTATCATATATAACTGACATACATTTTAATAATAATATCTCAAATCGCATCCAAAGGATAAAAATAATTACATAAGTATGTTCAAAAATACAATCAATGACATGTATAATGATATAGTCCCCACTAATAAAAAAACAAACATAAGCATCCCATAAGATATCAATCATTCATAATACCATTAAATCCCATAGAATTATAATGGAACACATATAATTTCATGTGGTATCCCATTGCATTATATAAAATTCATATTAATTCATACAAAAAATTTATCACCCAAATAGATAAAATCATAATATAAATTAGAGGATGATTTAATTAATAGTAGTTGACCAGATAAAGGTCATTTTGAAAAAAATTGGACAATGGAACTGAAAGTTACATAAATTTTAAACACTATTCAATATCTTATTAAAAAGAAAAAAATAAGGTTTTGTACAAAAATATATCATATTTAGATATTTTGAATACATTAATTTTTGAATATAACATATTTTTAATAATATTTAATAACATTCTACGTAAATGTGAAAAAAATCCCAAATGAAATGTTTATTAGTTCATAAGATATATTATATTGAATGAGAAAAAAAGTTTTAAATATAAAAAATACATATAGTGAATATAAAATTATAAAACGCATAATTAATATTAAATTTAGAAATATGAAATGATAAATTTTTGTATCCTTAAATGAAATAAAAAATTTCATTCCATAAAAATATAAATGGTGAAGAAATATTGAACATGAATATGCAATAAAATTTATCTCATTTAGAAGGGATATGAAATCTACATAATGTTATCATATTTTATAAAGACTAAAATTCATTATTTATTACATATTTTTAGTGATAATATAGTTACAAAAAACTAATACAATATAGAAAATATAAAATCATCAAAGGATATATTAAAAAAATATTTTAATACTATTTTCTATGAAGAATAATTTTGACTTCAGAAAAATAGTTGAGTCATGAAAACCCCCTGCATTAATCTTAACATCAACCGAATTGATTTGAAATTATCTTACATGACCATAACTATATTAATTAATAGTTTAAAAAAAATATTGTTATATTTTACCTTTTCATTACATTATTTATTATCATATAATATATTTTTATTAGATAATTAAAATTTATTTTTTTATCATTTGTCAGTAATATCAATTATTTCTAATCAATTATATAATGGAGACGTCTACACCCATTAATATGAATGATTTTAGAAATATAAATATTATAAATATGATTTAGGGGATTTTGTTTCAATTTATTAAATTTCCACTTGATATTTTTACTGAGTATGTGTTAATGGTTCAGGAGAATTGAATCCATGATGAGCTTGTTTCAGTTAAATTACTAATGTTAACATATTACATTATCATGATGGTTAATTATTATGATTTCCATTGGAAACATAATTCCAGATATTTTCTATATATTGATGACATATATATTCATCAAATATATTTTTGAACCAACTATTTAAGGAAATCATGATAAAATGAACACTTCAACCATAGAGGTAATAATTCACACATTTATGATAACAGATTCCACATTCATTTTCAATGGAACTACATGTGTATAAAATTTTATTTGTCATTTCATAATATTATTAATTTTAATAATATAATTTTGGTTTATGAAATAGGTATGTTGAACCGTCCATCTATTGTGGAAATGATGAATTGAACATATCACTCATGGAGGTGGAAGTTTTCATGTAATAAGGATGACATGTTATTTTTATAGAATGACTTGTTATGATATATATATAATTGTATTTAGATTTTATAATTACATATCTAGATACTAATTAAAAAACTATAATTATATTATAATTCATAAGATAGTAATAGGGTATTGTGATAGAGACGACATAATGGTAATTTCTAGAAGGTGATCCAATTGAGAAATAAACATTCTTTTCATGGTCTAATTTAAATGTGTAATAAACCCAACACTAGTATCCAAGATAATGTTTCAATATTATTTTAATACGTACAGGAGTCAGTTGATCACATCCCCAATGACTGAAAAGTTTAGTAGTATTGAAAAAATATATTAATACTTTTGTCATGCATTACATTTGAAAAAAATTACAATATAATTTTTTTAAAATATCAATGTTTTTTCATGTATATCCTTACATAACATTCATAGTATCCCTTATTTATTCATGGGAATAAAAAAAGGGTTACAACAAGTTCTATTTGTGATTTACGTAATATGGAAGATATCACAACTATATAAATAATACTCAATATTTTATAATCAATATGTAAAGGTAAATATAATAACACCCATGAAGTTCAATAAATATCATGAATATCATTAATACATTAGGAAAATAAATATATGAAGGTAAATAAATGATAACACATTTTATTTAAATTAAATTACTATCATGAATAGAAAAGGAATAACAAATATGGAATGGTAAATATCTAGGAACACCTACAAATTATATAACGTGACCATCATAAATAGATATGTAATAAATAATATGTAAAGGTAAATAAATAATCCATCATTCCTTTAATATTACATTAATATCAATAAATGATATAGATTAATCAATAATGAAGGTAAAATGATTGAAAAAAAATCACTTAACCAATAACTGGGAATAAAATCCATTCAAGGATAATATCATTGTAAAAACTATAACCTATAATAAAAACATAATCCTTAAGGAAATAATTAATAATTGGATTATATTATCTAAAGGATCATAATAACTTCACCATTAAAACCATTAAAATTAGTGTTTAAAACTATATATTGATACATGTTTAATTAATCTTACTAATTATTCTCCTGAGATTACAAATTTATACTCATGAAATATATTTTTGGGCCCCTCTTATCACTGCATTTCTAATGCAATTCTCAATTATTGAAAAGTTGTTTAAATTAACGACCAATGTTTCATAACATTAAATATTTACATTGAGTAATGAATATAGCATTATCAAATCTTCCATTAATCAATAAATATAATTATATGTAGAACACATTATATAGAAATGAGAAATGTTTTGATAAATAAACATTTTCATGCTAAAGAATATGATTATTTATGGGAAATGTAATGTGCATTTATAAAATTTAAGTAAATATTTATAGGAAATGTCATTGTCTACATGAATGAAAAATGAAATTGAATCTCAATACCCTCCTTATTTAAAATTATCATAAACAATAAAAATGAATAATAATGATGATATTAATAAAATATATCCATGGTAGAGTATATGTAAAATAAATGGTTATTTTCATTGGTGAATATAAATAAAATAAAAATATCATTAAAAATATACTTATGTAAAAAATCCATTTTAAGTTTGATTTTTCTTAAACTAAATGTTCTTAAAAAATGTAAATATATGTTTCATTAAAAAAATATTTCAATATTATAATGTATGATGTAATATATTCTATGTTAATGTAGGCATGAAATTCTATAAATTTTGTTCTTATTAAAACAAAGAAGACTTATTAATTTTTGGTAAATTCAAAAAAAATATTTTTTTGAAAAATGAATGAAAAATAATCATTTTTATATAACTTCATTAATTAAAAAATTAGACAAAATTAAATTTAATAATTATTTTTCTATTATTAGAATTTCTTTGATAACTTCTATTTTTGTTGAAAATGTGGTTTAAGAATTAAAAGGTTTTTTAACCAAAGAGAAAAAATAAGTTAGATTTTATTTATAAATTGTTAACAATAAATATATGTACCAATGAATGGAAACATTGTAATATTAAATGATGAAATAAGTCATAACTATTAGAGAAGAAAATAAATAGCATTTATTATCCAATTAACACTTAATTTTCTTTTAATGGGAAATCAGCATAATCAATCTAGATTGAATTGATATTGTTAAATAAACCCTAAAAATGATCATAAAATTAAGGTGATAATTTACCTATTAATAATTTATAGGTATCAATGAAAATAAACATAATATATTGTTAATACATATATAGATATCAAAAATGTATTCCACATATAATTTTATAATATTAATTAAAATGAATATAGAATATTACTGAAATAATAGAAATTTTGTAATGAATTCATTACCACCAGATATATTTTATGTAAAATCCCCTTGGATGTTATATGTTAAATTGAAATATACATTTCCCTTAATTATTAATGAAAAATTATATTACATGTGAAAATGTATTTTTATAAATTATATAATAAATTTGGTTTATTACTTTACAATATGCATCAATGAAGGGAAATTTCAATAAAGTCCCTTACATCAAGCATCCATTTAGTTGAAAAATATTTTTCCACTTTTATAGTAGTTCTGGAAATTTTATTAATTTATAGTAGAACCAGTTCCAGATTTAATATATCATATACGATCCCCTTCTAACATTCTACGATCATTTTGTATAAAATAATTTAATATTTTCATTGTTTTGGATGGTAATTTAATTATTTTCTCAAATTTGTATTTTCATGAATGATCTGGTTCATAAAGATTTTATATAGTTCGATAAAATATATTATAATATTAATTTTTTAAATTTCATCTTTTTTCATTATATACATTTTTTCGATCAATATTAAAAAATAAACCACAATAATTGATCACATCCCTTCTTGTATATGGTAGGTCATATATACGCATGAACGATACTATTATTTACTTAATGGGTTAAAGGGTATGAATGTGGATGAGATATTAATTTTACATGATAATTTTTCTCTCATATATATTACATATATTCATAAAATTTATCCTTAATACCATTTATGTAAATATTAAGTGAAAAATGAGTCACATCATTTCACGAGGTGGTATTTCACTATACACATGAAAAAAGTTAAAATTGATTTAAAAAGAATAAAAAAGAAGAAGATATATGTAAAATTTTAATTAAAAAAGTATAATCATATCAAAAATGTTATATAATACCTTAAAAACTTTATTATATAAATTTTTTATATTTGATTAAGGGAAATGTGTTACATCAATTCACAATGTGGTAGTATGTGGTACAAATGATAAATAGTTTCATTTCCTATTTTATGAAAGAGGAGGTAGATATTGGTCATTCCCTAAACCTAATTATGTCTCATAATATATCAGATACTATGAATCATAGAATTGTAATGTTATAATATTATTTTAAGGATATAGAAGATTAAAACATATAAAAATTCTCATTTGGGAATGTTACTAAAGCTTCAGACATCTTTTTTATGAATTGACTAAAATCATTCCATGGAAGAATTAATGATTAATAAAAAGATAACTCCAATATTTTAAAGGGATTCTTAATGTGATTTAGTCATGTATTTTCTAGTACAATGTTATTTATGTTTATATATAGAAGGAGAGGGGTGGTCTTCTATAAGTGGGGTAGAAGAAAAGAAGACAAATTTGAACATATTCAGTTACAGCAACATTGATATAATTATAAATTAAAATATATTTTTCATTGTGAACCCTTATATTATATAAGTTAAATATGTTCCAATAAAATTATATTTAGAAATTTTTTATTTCATATAACCCTTATCATTTTCATTTAAACCTACGGTAATTCGAGTTTTACGTTAATAATTGTCATTAATTGTTTTCTTTATTTACTAGTCATAATGGTAAGAAATTAATATCAATGTATTGTATAATAAAACATTATATGTTTATAAATATGAAATCAAATCATAAATATTAAATTCATTTAATTAAAAAATTATAATTTAAAACTATACCAACAGACACAGTGAAAATGTTGGTTTCCAGTAAGAATAAGATTATATGTATATATGTTTTTGATATCAATATTGAATAATAAATATAATTAAATGACATAAATTAGATAAACTAATATATTATTTTACTAATGATACAGTAATTCCTATTTAAAAAAATATATTTTTTCTAAATTATCTAAATGAAGATGAAGTTTTCATTTTAAATCAGAATTTCATAATATTCATCAAAAAATTAATCATTTAAAAAAATTATAAACAAGTATCCATAAAATAATGTTTGAATTGATTATTCCCAAAATTATGTTCAATTTTTGAAATAAAGTTATTAAATTGTTTAAAAATTAATTTTAAAATATGTGTGCAATGAGTGCCTCAATAATTTTTTATAAAAGTACAGTTTTCTAGAATGTGTTTCTTTTCCATATGATGGATACTTATATTTTATAATATATTAATGACCATAATAATAAATAAATTATTACTATTTTGTCCCACTAACTTAATTTAAATTTGATAATGGTATATAATATTTTGGTTTATATATTCTTGTGGTTTCATTTTCAGCATGCTCTCGAAGAGATCTAACCAATTTAATAAAATTACATGAATAATTATTGAGGTATTAAATTCTCTTCTAATGATGTTGTTCAATATAATATTTTATATCAAACCAGTTTTTATGTTTTTAAATATCTCATGGTATTATGATATCCCAACATTTCAAAAATTAGTTCATCACAATTTAAAGTTATTTAAGGAAGAACGCGACATTTTTATTAAGAAAATCAATTTTAAAACATCCAAATATTATAAAATTGATAATATTACGTACTCTTAATAAGATAGAAATGCTTGTAAAAATGATACATGTAATAACATATAATTGGGTTTATAAGTTGGAGAACATTTGTGCAAATTGATGATATGTGAACTAAAAATAATAATAAATAATTGTAGTGATTGATAAATGTCATTTATCGCAAGAAGATAAATGACCAATGGAATTTTAGGGGCCCCGATATCATAAATATGTAGTGATGTGAAATAATATTATAATCATAAAAAATAATGGTAATAAGATAAAATAATTTTTTCAATATCCATTTCTTATGATCAGGTTATTCATTTATTATCTAAGAATATTGGGAAATATAATTACCATATATAGATCCCTTTATTATGCACATTTTCATCCTTTTGTTATGACTTATTAAATTTCAAAATTATCATTTACTAAAAGATAAAAATATATATAAATAATGTTTACATCCCAGATATAATAAAATATAATATTAATATATCATTTGATAAAAAAATGATTGATATTTTATTCAACCTGTTTCTAAATATTCTCCTAAAACAGTAAGGTTTTCCTACGTTAATAATTTCTAAACAGAAATAGTAACCCAAATGGCACATCATTAATATTCGTTAATCCAATAATATAATTAAAGAAATTAAATATTAACTAGAACATCATGTAGGTTATTGGTAGGAACTAAAACATTATTGTCCTTTTGTTATTGTTTTAATCCCCACATCTATTCGAGATGCAATAGGTTGTCTACAGGCATGTGATTTATCCCTTTTCAAAGCCCATCTTAATATAATTATTATATTATTCCCAATTGATAATAAACTATAATTAAATATTAATTAATTATTATATATACCCAAATAGTTAAAAGAACCAATATTCTAATTCACACAAATTTAAAGGAAATTTAATTAAATAATATATCACTAAAATATATAATAAAAATGGGTTTTATTGTTATAATGTTCTCTAAAAAGATCTTTAATATTAGTATAATACCATCATATTAAACCTAAAAAAATTTAATAAAAAAAATTATTTAATTATCAGTATTATAATAATAATATTAATTCCAAGATGGTATCCATATGTTTTAAATTAATTATATTATTTTTCCTTTAATATTTAAAACTACCCTTATATGTTTCATGATTCATGTTACAAAAAATCTATTGGTAAACAAAATTAAATATATATTTCATGAATCACAATAAATAAGTACAAAAACAATAGTATTTCAACCAAGTTCCATCATTTGTGTAGTGATTATACTTTAGAAGAGGGCATTCAATAGTATAATTTCCTTGTTCCCACATTTATGTCATCAAACATTAAATTAATCTGTAGAAGAAAATATATTTCACTCCTTAATACTATTCATTTTTATTAAAAATTAATTATATTAATAAATACATTTCCAAACATATTATACTGTTCCATTACATTTATAAACCTTATATTTAATCTAAGGCGCTTTAGGTTTGACTTATTTCATATATTTTTATCATCTATTCAAACTCATTATAATGTTTTGTATTTAAAATCTGAATTATCCAATGAATCTCCCCTCTTGTTTCAAGTAAAGTGCACATTAATGATTATTTTATTTTACTATATATTTATTTAGTAAATCCTGAAAATTTATTTTGATTTTATTACACATAGATACATATTTTATAGAAGAAAATAAACTTATAGTGTCTATAGAAGATTGTATTGGTGTAAAAAACAACAGAATATCTAATTTACCAAAACATTAGGATGTTATTATATGCGTTTAATAAAAATTTATCAAAATTTTTACATTGTTTAATATATTATTTCCCTAATATAATTCTCATGAATTCTATAAAATATACTCTAATACAAACTATAATCACCCTGGCCCCAATAAACTAGATCCAATTTCTCAATTATTACATTAAAACTACATCCATGTGAGCACATCATAAAAGACAAAACATTATATAACTCTTTTTAAACTAGATACATACTTTATTACTACTTTAAAAATTAAATAATATATTACAAGATAACTTTTTATAAATAATACTGTTATTCCATCCATCATATCCTTTCTTATTAATCATTACTATCATCTTGGATTCCTATTATTTAATTAAAAGAAAAATGTGGTCTCAAACTCTCAATAAGAGTTACATAAAGTTGAAATTATCAAGATAAAATGAAGATAACAAACATGTATTAATAAATATTTATAGGTAAACAAGTTAGAAAACATTCAACTTAGTCATCAACATGACTTATTGGATTAGATAAAAAATAATCTATATATAAATGAAAATAATTAATCCCAAATGTAATTTTAAAAAACATGATAATCACAAATATATAAGGTATAATCAATATGTAATAATAAATAATTGGGAAAATATTCAATTTAAATACAATTGATATATTTAAAATATTAGTATTAATTGTATGGAAAGGTAAAAACACACATTAAATTTAAATAATGTGAATTCCATGAATAGATTATGTAAAATCAACAAAATAATGTACATAACTGAAAACACATACCGTTTAAAAAATAACATAGAATGAAATGAATTAAAAAATAATATAATTTATAAATTATCATGGATGATATGAATTTATTTTATTATGAAATAACTTTCCTATTTTTTAAGGGCATTATCTTAGGAAACATGATACCTAGTCCTTCAAGACTTTTCCCAGGACGATCAAAAATTAATTTTAGAATCTTGTATCATGATATATTATGGAATATACCCATGATACTACTAATGAAATTATGGGATATATAATTTTGGTCCCCACATAACCTAAAATGTCCAAACCACTTGTTATATATCTAATAATCAGTTTAATTCATGAAAAATAATCTTTATCCTAAAATATCAGTATTGAGATATAGAATATGATTTTATTAATATTTCCCCAGATAAAAAATTGTCTTTTAATGTATTATTCCACATGCTTAAATGAAACATGGTTTAATAAATAAATATATTCATGATAAATAATATGGATAATTATAGAAAATTTTATGTCCAATGGATATAACAAAGTGAATATTTCATGTATAGTTAACGACTACAAAAATGAACCATCTATATGAATTTCAATACAGTACATGATCAAAATGATTAAAAAACATCCATTTAATGAATAACTATGGGGTATATATGACATATCCCATGAATATTTTAATTAAAATAAAGTGATATATTTACTAATTAATATAAATACCTAAAAAATATATTTTTAACCCCTTTTAGAAAAATAGACTTTTCACAATGAAAATATAAAATTTTTATTATAAAATATCCAATAATATATTATAAATAAATTTATTTAAAAATACATATCGAAATATATGAAGGATTTTTATTAAAATTGAGTGTCCAAGATTGAATGAAATTTTATGCATAACATGCATCTTCAAATGAAAATTCTTGTCACATTTTTTTTAAAATAAAAACATAAATTGTTTGGAAAATACATGGTGATTATTTTGAAAATATTTTATAAAAAGTCATGATTTGGAAAAAAAATATTTTAATATACAATTATGAGGATTTTTAAAAAAAATAATCATGTTATGTTTGAAAATATGATTTTTAAACAACAATGGTTTTTAACTAAATATAGAAACAAAGTTGGATATTTTTAACAATATGTATTCTTTAGTTTTATGTAACAATTATTTGGAAAATGGTAATATTAAATTTAATTTTCTAGAATAACTAAAGATATATTAATTAAATGATCTTATTTTCCAACGATTAAATAATTTCCATAAATTAAAATTCAATCATAAATAATACTGATATAATTGAGATAGTGTAATAATCCCTAAAAAAAGATATATTGTTTTATCATGAATTTATCAATGAATATACTAATTGTATAAATTTTAATTATATATAAATATGTGGAAATAAAATATAAGATAATAATAGGTTGATACACAAATAATGTTTTTATATTCAAGGACAATAAAGAAGTAATATAATCAAATATCAAGATATTGAGTTATAAAATTCATTAACACTTGGTAAAATTAATATCAACCCATATTGTATGAAATAATTCAAATTGAGAAATAAAATAAAAATAATTACTAGTGTATCATGATATTACTTTTATGTGCAGGATGTATACACACCATATAAAAGAAAATAAGTGAAAAACATCTTCATATTCCTTAATAAAGTGATTTTGAGATGAAGATTAATATATCATGTATCCATTTGGTTGGATGTGATTTAACCTCCTTTAATTTTTTTAAAAATTTTATTAACTTTAATTTTACCCATATAAATATTTATAATATCTTATATGACACAATTATAACATTTTACCACCTGATTGATTATAATATTTTATTATTTCCATTGTTTAGGTGTTAATTTACCTGTTATTTGATATGTGTTATTTCATGAAGGTTATGGTTCTTGGGAATATTATATTGTCAAATCATATTATTAATTAATTTAATTTCTTATTTATATATTTTGTTTATATTTTTTTATAAATTCTTTTGAAAATTTATCATTTAGAATATATCACATCGATTTGTACAGGTGGTAGGTAGTATGTATGATCGAGAGAAATTATCATTTCCTTATGGGTGAAATGGTAATGAATTGTGTGATATATTAGTATCCCATAAAGAATTTATTCTAATACACATCACATATATTTATTCAATTTTTCCATATCTACTTCAATGAAATGTGTATGTCAAAAATCAATCACATCGTTTCATATGGTGGTAGGAAACCATACCCACCAGCGGAATTATCATTTTCCAAAAAGAATATAAATTTAGAAGGTATATTTGATATTAGAATAAGAAATTATAATTCTATAATATATAATTTTTATATTAATAATATCAATTATTAAATTCAATCGTGAGATGCAGTGATGAAAAAAATTCACATTGATTCATGAGGTGGTAGTTCATTGTCTACACGATTAACGGTTTTCTTTTGCTCATGATGGATGAAGAGAGGGATGCAGACCATTAATGTTACATAATAACATATAATTAAATTTAACATTATGAATATATTATATTAAAATGGTTTAATAATATTTGAATGATGTTTTAGAAAAAACAACCAACACTATTCCATTAATAATGTTAACACATCATCGAAAAACATGTTTAGGCATGCATGGAATGAAATACTAGATTTTCTTAATGATAAAAAAGTGACCAAGGATTATTGTAGGGAGTTAAGGAGGTGATTTAGGTGGGGATTTTAAGAATCAAATGGATTTAGTAGTGTGATGGGTGTATCACAGTGGGTGGCCTTTTATAAGAACGGATAAGATATATAATTTGTTTTTTAAAAACATTCAGTCACACCCAGGCTACTATACTTTCATAATCCTCCTAAATTAGTACGTATAAATCCTTGTTGGATAAAAATTAGAAATATGGCCAGAAAATTCGGTTTGTACATGTTTTAGGTTCTTTTAACCATATCATTTCAGTTTAATCCCCAGATAAATGACTTTTTATTGTTACCATATTATTTAATTGGCCACTTATTTTACTATGAATAATTGTCAAATATTAATAATAAAAAATATATAAAAATTTAATCTTCTAAAAAATATAGAATCCATTTTTCAAAGTATAATTCAATGATATATTTTAACCAAAATTAAAATTAGTACTTCAAACATGATGAAAAAGGTGGTTTCCAAAGAGAAATTATCATCAATATAGAATGTTATTAAATCAATATTCAATATGAAAATGATTAAAATTTCAAAAATAAGATTATATGAAAACAATTTAAATAATTTTTCTTTAAATTCATTTTAATATATAATTAATCTTTTTAAATAATTTAATAGAAAAATATTTTTTCATTAATAATTATTAATTTTAACTATTTATTAAAAGTTTAAAATTTTCAAAAAATTTCTAGAAAATGTACCCAAATATATTTTTTGTTTATTTATTGATAAAAATCATGTTCATGTAACACCATAAGAATTTTGGATTTATAAATTTTCAAAATAATTTTTTTTTTCAATATTTTCCCTTTCACATAACACTAAAAATAGTTTATTTTATATTAAAGCTCTATGTTTGGATTACGTTATACACAATTCTATGTTAATCATGAAATATAAACTACTAATATTTTATCATTCTCTACACGGAACATTGAGGTTATATTTCATTACACACAACAATGACATTCCTTGATGGCTTGCATAACACGTAAGACCGAGGTTTACCCTATAATAATATATTATTAGAATATTTTTATTTAATATAATAAGATATTAAATATATGGTAAATTAGTAGTCATGAATTTAATTGAGTAAATTAAAAAAATATTTTTTTTACCAATGCAAGATGAATCCATGTGATAACTATTAATTATAAAGGAAAATGAAAACTCATTGAATATAAAGTGAAATATTATTAAATTTAAGGCCATCAAGCATTTATACCCAAATAAATTAAATAAAGTATAATTATATATTGATATTAATTCCATATATATTTTATATATTTAATAAAATATTTTTAATATTCATCAAATATATTTTATATACGTATGATAAGAACAAGACCAAATTTATCCTTAAAAATTATATTTTTATAATGGTATTTTTTAGCCATTTAATGGAGAACCCATTTTAAAAATAGATTATCATATTTCATAGATATGGTATTTCAAATTTAACAACATATTTAGATTAGAAACATAAATATTAGGTTACATACATTTTTGATATTTTTCTTTAATGATTTATTTTTTAATGAATAGTGTAAAATACAGAATTTAGTTCAAATACTAATTTTGAAACTATTTTTTTTATGAAATAACTTTTCTTTTTAAAATTATTTAAAAGAAAAATTATATAATATTTTATATATTAATTAAATTTATGTTATTTGATACAATTTCACACTCAAATTGGATATAAAAACATAGAAAATTGTTTTATATTTTTAAATTAATAACATAAAGTGTCCTCCCATCAACAAGAATAAATTTAAATAATAATAAAATTTTGGAAAATGGATTCCATATCTGGATTAAACATAATTTATATTGTCTAATATGTCTAAATTAGGTTTTTGAAAAAAAATATTACTGCATTCTATAAAAAATATTTACCGCTAGTATGGTATAAATATGCTTAATATGGGATTAAATATTAAGGGCCCACATGACCTAGGAAATTCTCCAAAACCTATTAGATGGATATATTTAGTTTTTATCCCCCACACTTTCTTCTTTGGCCCACAATGGGAGGTAATTTTACTGGAAAAAATATGGGTATAATTCCTGTTCCAAGTATTTACATGTGCTCCAATCCTCCTCCCCTTAATAAAGTCATCTTGTAAACTACATATTTACAAAAATCAATACACTTATGATAGGAAATCATCTACTAAAATATCCTCTAAATAATGATAACTTTCTCCTTGAATCCTTCTTTGGGAATAATTTTACCCAGGAATCCCTCTGTTGAAACCAAATGGATTTACAAGACTGAGAGGTAACACCACCCCCTAAACTATTTTCTTTAATTTTCATTTTGCACCACATAAATTATTATTATTTCACGTTTATAAAAAAATCCAATAATCTAAAATTAATTATATTTTTTAAGTGATGTGTTATAACTACACTTATACCCACATCCTTTTAATGGTTAGTGAACATATTCTATATGTGTTTGGTGGACTACTGCCTCACTAAACGATGATTGATAATTTTTTATTTACAACGTAACATGTTGGAATTTATGATAGAAACACTTATAATATATGTTATATATTAAAATTATTTTATATTTATTCATCTTTATTTATTTTACCACACATATCTTTGTACATTCCATTTTGTGTAAATACGATAATTTCTTTTGAGAAAGCGTGGAATGCCACCCCCTAAAATCGATATGATCCATTCACACATTACATGGAATTTCGTAAGGATTGATTTAGGGAAATGATATGATATATATGATATAATAATGATACTGGAATAATGATATATATTTGTTAGTTACCTTCTTTCATTCAATATGATAATTAAAGGAAAAAAGCGTTTATGAACAGGTACATCCTACCATCTCAGTTAATGGTGTATTAAATTATGTAATTATAGTATATAGATAATTATAATTTAAATATATAATATAAATGAAAATTATATCATTTTTTACATTTTGGAAATCTGGATGTATGTATAAAGACCAAATATATTACAAATTCAGGCACATGTGAAAAAAAATCTAATATTACCCGAAGCATAACCATAACATTGAAGTGCTAGAAAAAGGTTATTATAAAGCCATAATTACACCATATATGGTATTTGATATAATTATATGGTTATATGAAATATATAATAATTTTAAATTTATTATAAAGGAGGTTTGAGTGAGTACTATGAGAGTCAACACACATGATAAGGGAATTTCATCTCACATTTTATTTCCATGAGATACATGCTTTACTCAACACCCATTAGTTTTGTGTGGTTTTTATAGTGATATTCTATGAATTTTAAGATTTTTATACTTTAAATTATTGGTATTTACATATCTATTTTATGAAATCTCCTTCATAAGCATCATGTTTTGAATTTTACCAAATAGTAAAGTAATTTTGTGTCAATTTTTGTTCATTGAGACACTTTCCATGTTATAAAATTATCTTGTATCATTAGATTTATATGTTGTATTTGAAATTTATTATATTTAATCTCATTATTCCCATGTTATTTTTTCTTCATGTAATTTACTTATCTTAAATTCGGAGCATGGATTAAAGTTACCATGTGGCAAGAGTTCATAAAAACCATTTCATAAAAATTTGATATTCTTTATGTTTATGCTTAATTTGAGGTAATAGTATTATCCATTTCTAAAAAAATTAATGAAATATATAATACTCAGGTTATTCAGTATTTATTCATTTTTTAATCCCATTTTTATAGTGTTTTGTTTATAAGATAACAAAGAAAGTGTTTTGAAGAAAGCTTTACATTACCCTCTCTTCGGTTGAAAAAACATGTTTCTTAAAAACCATGTTTTCTAACATTGGTTTCAAAGAATATTATAATATTTTACTATAATATTTAATGTAAATTATTTATTTATATATTTATTTTATCAATTTTTTTAGGAATCATCTTCTCGATATACGAACATTTATTTTTTATAACAGTTTACCATGAAAATGGGATGATATTATTACCTTATATGGCATGTATGAATTTCCCACAATCATTTCATTTATGATTCCATTGAATTTTTATAAATTTAATATTTCGTAATGTATTTAAAAAAATTTCAACAAAATATTTTTCAAGACGTTTTCATTATTTCATCATAAGTTGTCAAAGTATTTTTTTCAAGGATTGTTTTTTTAAAATATTTTGTAATATTATATATTATGTTATCATAGATTTTTAAATAAAAAATGTTGTCAAGATTTGTTTATAAGTTTTCAATGAAAATTGTTTTCAAAACTATTTAAAGATTATTTTATAAGTTTTAAATGAAAACTATTTTTGAAAATGTTTTCAAGGATCTTTAATAAGTTTTTAAGGTAAATTGTTTTCAAAATGTTTTCCATATTATTTTATAAATTTTTTTAGGTGAATTATTTTAAAAATATCTTTATTATTATTTTGTATGTTCTCAATGATTTTTTTTTCAAATGATTTTCATATATTATTTATTTTTCTACAAATTAATTTCAATGAAATGGGTTTTAAAACATTTTCAAGATCATTTTATAAGATTTCATTAAAAATGTTATTCAAAATGTTTTAAAGATCTCTCCCTATGTTGTAAAAAATGGATTTCATATGATTTTAAATAATTTAATTATTTAAATTCAGGCTTATATTAATGAAAATGGAATTCAAAAGGGTTTCAAATTTTAAAGATCCATTTTGTTAGGAAAATTAATAATTTTGTCAATAATTGTTTTGTAAATATATTTTAATGTTTTTTCCAAATATCATGAAATATTATGATATTTCTCATTCCCTTATAAAAACTGATATAAATTATCCATTCATATTATTTCTTAAATATTATATGATTTGATGTAGTTATGCTTATCACAACTGTTTCTATTCCCAAGATTATATTATTTTGAAAAAAGATTTTTTCAGAGGTTATTCTTTTGATGAAATGTTTATGAAACCTGTATAATTTTCTAAAATACATTATATGACTAAATATTTATAATAATCATTTAATTTCATGGGTTAAGATAATATTGTGTATGATTTTGTGGAACAGGTATGTATCATTTAATTATGATATCGGTGGGACCTATATCTCCCATTATTGTATTGGGTATTTATTTATACCTCATGAGATAGACATGACTGGGAGGTGAAATGAAATCGGTATAGTATTATAGCCCTAGAATGATGAGTGAACTTAGTTCTGTAATATTGGGCTTGAACGTGGTGTGATCCTTGTTTGGTAAAGGACTTTTTCACATAAAATTACATGGAAGAAATGATTTTTCTACTATAGAAATCATTATATATGTTTTTTATTTTTCCACAATTTCGTGTTTTATTACTATGTTATTATTTAATCGATTATGTTATTTATTTCCTTATGAATCATGTATTACAAACTTTTATGTTTTATTCCTTGATTCATGATTATGATTTTTGATATGTATGGTATGATCTTATTCTTTTATATCATGTTCTCATAACCTTATTCTCATGATTATGATTGTATATCTCCATTGATTACCCATACTAAGAATATAATCTCACCCCGTTTTATATTTTATTCCCCCATGTTATGAAGAGACATATTATGTTTTATGTGTTTAAGAAGGGTTCTAGTCCAGACGATCTTAGTGTGAGATTATCTATCTTATTTATTAAATAATGTTTATTTTTTCATTTTTCTTATGGAAATACACTGGTATGATATTTGGGTGTCTATTGTTTATGTTTCATTTATTAATTAAACATTATGTAATATTAATGTATAAAAATCAATGGTCGTTGTAACATGTATTTAAGAAATGGTTTAATTATCCATTAAAAACTAGGATGATAAAACCCCAATGAGAAATCAAAGTACTTGTCTAAGGATTAATATAAGTAAAAGGAAAGGCATGTGAAAATTTCATGAAAATTGGAAAAGTATAGAGTGAGTGGTTTACTGGAAATACATACCTCAATATATTTTACAAGTGGAAGCAGATATGAAACAGATGTACATAGGGGTAACAAATCCAACAATATGATCTAAGCCTGATTTAAGGTAATATAGTACATGAAAATGTCCTTTCTACACACCTAGTTTAGAAATCCCAAGGTATATTAATTATGAATTCTCAAACTCACCACAAACTATAATGAAGAACTTAAATACGAGTTAAAAATGAAAAACCTAGTATAAACTAGGGGTTCATAGATTATATAAGGTTTCATTATTTATACATCATAAAATTAATTGTTTTCATGATTATATAGTTTTACATAATGATATTTAATGCTCACACTATGATTTTTGTTTTAGTCGATGGTGGAAACCATATGGATCATGAATAACATGGAATGTGATAGATAAATTTATATGATATGTCATGTGGGATGATCAGTAGAGTGAATAAGGTTGTCATCATGCCTCATATTTTTTCACAGAACATGATTAATGACATGCACCTTTGAAAACTCTTAGACAAAACTAAGGAAGATCATGATTTAGTTTACTAAGATTTTGGGCAATGAAGACCATGTAGGAATGAATAATTTTTTACCTTTTGTAAAAAAGGTTTAAATAATCACCTATGTCGATGTCTTAGAATAACACAAACATATTTTGATAATGTAAAAGAAGAACACAAAGAATGTGACTGCAAGGGAAAATTGTGGAGTTGAGATAATGAAATTTATGATAATATTGGCCTCCCTTAGATCCCATTGACGGTGATGTGTTTTATGTGTGGAATAAAATTTCATTATGAAACTAAAAGTCCCATGAAGAATGATCATGAAGAGAATCAGCATGGTGGTGCGTTTAAGGGTAAAATTGAATATTTTGAAGTGAATATTGATTAAATGTGGATGGGTAAAAGTATTATGTTTTAGTATTAAGTATCCTTTTTAATGGATTAAGGATGAAATAATCAAGTTTTTTATTTATTTTGATTCCTTATTTATGAAACCCGATATATATAAGGATTTCCCATTATATTTTTTTTTCTATAATGACTTACAAGAATACATTGAATGGTTCCAATAGAATATAAATTTTATCTAATGAGTATGTGATTTCCATGGAAAACACATGATTAAGTGAATAAATTATCTTAATATGTCTTGTATTTTATGATAATGCTGTTTGAATAAATATATTTTGGATATAAGTAAATTCGATAGTACATATTACATCAGAACTAATTAATGAAAAATTGACATGTAGTTTATGCTATCATGGAATATGTTTATAACTTCTTGGATTTGTTGAATATATCATGTAATCATTAAAATAATGAATCAAACACGTTTTCATAAAGTATTTATGGAAATTCTGGTTATTATCATGTTTCAATAAATTACATTATGAATGTATTCACTTGTTAGGAATGTGACATATTTGTGGTATTTTATATATATGAGGGATAAATTTTATGATGATTTCATGACATTATTTCTAATAATTTTGATTTAAATATTTTGTAAGGATTATATGGTTAACCATTAATGAAATGATTATGCTAATCCTTTGAGGAATAATATATTTATTGATATTGTTTTTAAAACCTTATTTAAATGGTTATTTAGTGATTAAACTTATTTCAATATTGTACAGAATATTTATTATAGAAATTATATTTGTGGGGTTTTATAAAAGTTCATCTTTTCTGTTGGGTTACCACCAATCTTGTCTATCTAGGCCACGGGCATTTAACCCATGACTAAAGGATGATAATAGTTTTACTCATAACACTAGCCCACATGATGTCATAATTAATGTGATTTTTTTGAATAAATATCAATGATAAACTTTTACAGTTACTTTTTATGTCTATAGATTAATATATTAACCATATTGATTTTTAATAATAGTTTTAGATAAATTTTTATACTTTAAATTTTTTATGGGCTTTAATATTTTCTAATTGAGTATTTTAGCACTTCTGGCTTCAATGTTAACTTATGGCGTAACATCCCAAGTAAATAAATAATAATACATTTTTATATTTATTAACATTTACAAATTAAAAATTAATTTTACTTTAAAGGGGTTGCTATGTTCGATAGCGTACCCGATACACAACAAAGAATTTCTTTGAAATCTTACATTGCACACTAGTAATATAATAATACTATTTTAAATGGTAGTTAACACCTCGCCGTTTTATTGGCGAGAATGAATATAAATAACTAAAATATGATTATATATGTATGTTAAATGTTTTTACATTTATCCAATAAACAATAGAGGCTTAAAATACGAAAAGAATTAAATTTTAGGCATATATACTCTAATTTTCACTAAAGGTCCACTTGTCGCCTTTTAATGGAGAACCGTCATTAAATTTAGTATTAGTCACTATTATAGATTCTATTGGACCAAATAAAACTCTTCTTTAGAATCGAGACATCAAAATTTACTTTGTGTAAATTTTTGGTATTTTTCCGATAAAGTTCATTTTTTAATGAATAGTAAAAAATGTTGTATTTTAATTCAAAAACTATTTTTAATCTAATTTATTTATATGATTATATTATCGTTTGAATTGGTTTTAAAGTGAAATTAGAATATATTTTTACCATTTAATCCAATAGTGGTCGTCGGAATTAATTTCACTTTGAAATCGGACTTAAACTAGTGTCAATCTTTTGATACTTATTGTTTCATAAAAACACACTATTTTTTCTTACAGTAGGAATTAATTATTAAATTAATTAATTCAACTTATATGTTTTGAATTTTTTAAAATAGAAATCATTTTTGAATTCGGAATATCAAATATAGCTTAGGGTGAAGTTTTGGTCTTTATCTGAAATACTTCAATTTTTTATGAATAGTGAATCCACTAAGTGGTACATAAAAAAACTGTTTTTTCATTTAAATGAAATTTTACCACCTATGTGTTTTGAATTTCAATAATCCGACATACATGGTTTTCATTAATAAGTAAAATGTTGTTCAATGGGATTAAAATAATTTTTTGGTGAATAGTAACTTTTAAGTTTTTAATCGCAATTAGAGGAAATTAGTGTAATTTAAGGTAAGAATAATGCTGTAATAATATGAAATGACCTCGACACATGACCTACCCTTATTTTATATGTCATGGTCGACCAATAAAATCCATGGTTCAACATGGGGACCCCATGGAGCCACTTTGGAATGAAAATGACATTAATATCTTTTTTATTTAATGTTAAAATAAAAATGTCACAAACATGAGTTGTTTTACTAAAAAAGTTTTTAAATGGGGTTATACAAGTAGGCTTTTTGACTATAAATATTCATTAGAAAAATAAAAAGAGTTCCTAAATCATTATAGTTCTTTTATAATTTTTAGACATTAAATAAATTAAATTATTTATGACACCATGATGATGCAGTGATTACCTCATTATTTAACGATTTAAATAAAATGAAACGATAATGTAAACTATAAGAACTACACTTGTAAAAAACGTATTGGATGAGTATATTGCGAAACCTTATCACCTTATCCTAGAATTATATCAATGTGGGATCTTTAAAATCCTAAAATCATTTTATAATAAAGTAAACTCGTATAACTTTCCAAGAGTGCCCCTCCTCTGCTCTTATAAAAGGCCCCCACCTCTACCACCTTACCCACACTTCCAAAGCCATTCGCTTGGCCGACCCCTGCCCATTTTGTCTCTCCACATCCCTATATAACTCTTGGAAGCCTCACTTTGGGCATAAGTCTTCCCAAGGAAGCCTTTGAGCTCAAATCAAAAAGAGTTACCTGTTTTAAAGGTAGTGTTTTCTCTTGTGTTCTTTTATTTTATTTTGCTTCTCCAACCCCCTAAAATATTTTTATTCATTTATTTTATAACAAAACCAGTATCGTACATATACTAGGATGTTGTTATAATAATTATTCGAGCTACAATTACACACACCTACATCTAATGGTTAAAGAACATACTGTTTCCGTGGATGGCGAATTTCTGCCTCACGAAACGATGATTGTTCAATATTATTTTAACAACTTCAAAGGTGGCTATTAATATTACAATATATTTATATATGATATATAATATGTTTATGGTTTACTTAAACATCTGTATTTTTCATTTATGTCATACCTTTATGTTTTCCATTATGGGTAAACGCGATATCTTCATTTTAGGAAGTGCAGACTACCGCCCCCTCAAAGTGATTTGATTCGTTAATGCCATATGTGGGAAGTATAAAGGATGTAATTAATGATATTATATATGATATTATAATGGAATTATAATATTCCTTTATATCATTATGATTCCATTCCGTAAAATATGAAATAGAAATGAATGTAGCGTTCATGCGTACGTACGACTTACCGTCTCCATGAACGGTGCATTTCATTTCTTACCTCTAAATGATAATGTAATATTATAAATGCATGTATATACTTGATATATATGATATACATGGAATCTACATCATTAATATCATTCTTGATATAATGGATACATGAAAAACTTGTAATTATAAAGAGAATATTTTGACTCAAGTACCAATGATCGTTAAAACGACCGTTATTAACTTAAATAATTTCATAGTGTTCATGACATGATAATAAGTGATATAAGAGGAATAATGAAAATGAAAAAGGTTCTTAAGCAAGTAGAAATTAACTCATGTTTATTATTCACGAGGTTAAAGAACGATCGAGTCATGTCGGACCCGAGTTATGAGACTTCGTCTCAATCTCCTTTCATTGAGGCATATTTGGTTTTATACACAACCTTATTTTATACGGTGTATAAACCCCTTTGACTTTTAAGTTTATCCAAAAAGAATCTTTTTTATAATAATTGTTTTAATAAATGAAAAAATGGAATGTTTATGTCGTATGCATGCGGAGACAATGACTTCTCTGCCGCCGTGACCATTATTTGAGTTTCGGCTTCCTCTACAAGCCATAAATTTTTTTAAAAGAAAAATAAATACCCTGTTTTAATTTTATTTTATTATGGTATTGAAAATAGTTTTCATAATGTTTTTATATGAATGTGTTGTATTGATATCTTGCGATTGAAAAGTGGAAATGTTATGTTTCCTTTATGCATGTTTTATGTGATACGATTTTGTTATGGTTCTTGGGCATTATTATGAAGACGGGTGATTCTGTGATAAACTAAGGGTGGGTGAGCCCGATATAGCTCTCCAATGCATTGGGTAACGTGAATGATTTAAAAGTTAAGGTTTATATGAAAATTTATAGGGAATATACTGTAATGGGTATTTCAAACGTAACCAAGAGGGTTACTCCATACGTAAGAATGTTATGAATGCCTCAGGTTACCTTTATGTCTTATGATTTCTATGATTTATTCATGATTTGATGAGGTATGTTAAAGTGATTATGTTTTATGAGTAGAGTATGATTTCATTGATTCTTATGTATACATGTACTCATGTTTCCTTTCAATATTTTTTTATACCTTACTGAGATTTTTATGCTCATCCCATGTTTTTGAAATGATTTTCACATGTCAAGGGAAGGGTACATGATGTGATGATAGTGTCAAGGAAGTGTCAAGAAAGAATCCATGTTTTATTTTAAATATGTTTCCATTTATGGGAAAAATGAATACTATCTTTTATGTAACCACTTTATTTAAATGTTGAATGTAATGGATGTTTTATGATATAATTCTCTAAAACTCTAAACCTGAAAAGATCCTCAATGTGTAATCTTGTAATAACTCAAGATTAAGTAATGTTTAAGGCTGGGGCCTTATAGTTGGTATCAGAGGGAGGTTTAGATAACTTTAGGAGTTATAATTTTATTAAATGGTTATCCAAAAATATTTTTTATGGTCAAATTGAAATTATATAGCATTTAAAGATTACCATGTTGCTTCACCTAAGGTATTTTAGTGTTAAGAATGGTTTTTCATAGAGGAAACAGTGAAGACTTTTTGGGAAGGCATACAAAGGGAAATAACCTTCCAAATCAGTATCCTGAGATGGTCAGAATCAGAACTAAACAGTTTGTTGTAGTGATGGCTCAGTTGACTCAGGTGAAAAATGTTGGCTATTTTTATTGATGATATTTTGGTGTTTTCTAAAATTAAAGAGGATCATGAAAGTCATTTAAGGGTTATTTTGCAAACCATAAAATAAAAGAAATTATATGGGAAATTCGGAAAGTGTGAGTTTGGGTTGCAACAAATTTCTTTCCTTGGTCATATTGTTTCTAAAGATGTGATAACTGTTGATCCTGAAAAAACAATGGTTGTTAGAGAATGGCCAAGACCCACAAATGTAACTGAGATTCGTAGCTTCCTTGGTTTGGCTGGCTATTACTGAAGGTTTGTCAAAAATTTTCCATGGTTATCTAGTCCAATAACTAAGCTAACTCTGAAGGGTGTTATGTTTATCTGGGAAAAGGAATGTGATGATTGTTTTCAGGAATTGAAATGTGGATTGGTGAATGCTCGAGTTTTGGCACTACCTTACATGAATGGGGAGTTTGTTATCTACAGTGATGCTTCATTGAAAGGTCATGGTTGTTTCCTTATACAGAATGATCAGGTAATTGTTTATGCTTCACGTCAGTTGAAAACTAATGAGGTAAATTACCCTACACATGATTTTGAATTAGCTACTTTTGTTTTGTCTTTAAAAATTTGGAGGCATCATTTGTATGGAGTAAAGTGTGAAATATATACTGATCAAAAAAGTTTAAAGTATATATTCACTCAGAAATAATTGAACATGAGATAGAGTAGATGGCTAGAATTAATCAAGTATTATGATTGTACGATTCATTACCATTCGGGAAAAGCAAATAAAGTGGCTGATGCTTTGAGTCGTAAAATTAATGCTTCATTAACAATGTCTCATTTGGAACGTGATCATTTGGTTAAGGATTTGATGAACTTTGTCATAGATGTTGTTGGTGCAGGATGTACTTCTGTTTTGTTTCATGTATCTGTGAAATCTTCTCTATCAGACAGAATCAAGTAAGCACAGAAGCAAGACAGTGAGTTGCAGAAAAAGGCAGTGCTCGTTCAGAAAGGTAAGTTTCCTAAATTCATCATTGATAATGATTGTGTTATGATATATGGGAAGATATTGTGTGTGACTTGTGATTCAATGTTTAAGAGAGAGTTGTTATGTGAATCTCATAGTTCTCCGTTTTCAGTTCATCCTGGAAGTACTAAGATGTACAGAGATCTGCTGGAGTATTACTAGTGGGATGGAATGAAAAGAGATAGTTCTGATTTTACTGTGAAGTATTTGAATTGTCAATAGGTTAAACAAGAGCGGAAATTACCGAAAGGGATGCTTCAGCCTTTACCAGTGATAGAGTGGAAATGGGAAAATATATCCATGGACTTTGTTGTGGGATTACCGAGGACATCTCGAGGAAATAATGCAATATGGGTTATTGTTGATCGATTGACTAAATCTGATCATTTACTTTCTATTTGAGATACATTCTCTCCAGATAAACTTTCTCGATTGTATCTTATAGAGATAGTCAGGTTGCATGGAGTTCCCCTCTCCATTGTATCTGATCGTGATCCCAGGTTTACTTCAAACTTTTGGAAAGGCCTTCAGAAGTCGTTGGGTACTGAATTAAATTTTATTACAGCTTTTCATCCTTAATTATATGGGAATCCAGAATGAAAAATTCATACTTTGGATTATATGCTACATGCTTGTTCGATGGATTATCAGGGAAGTTGGGACCAACATCATTCTTTGGATGCATTTTCATATAATAACAGTTTTCATTCCAGTATACAGATGGAACCATTTGAGGCGTTATATGGGAAGCGGTGTCGAACTCCAGCTTTCTGGGATGAAGTGGGTGAAAGGAAGCTGATGGGACCAGAATTGGTAGAATAGTTGGCAGAAAAAGTTCAGCTGATACAGAAACACATGATAACAGCTCAGAGTAGACAGAAGAGTTATGCGGACAATATGAGGAAGGATATATCTTTTGAGGTAGGTGATCATGTTTTTCTCAAAGTCTCACCATGGAAAAGTGTGATGCGATTTGGTAAGAAAGGAAAGTTGAGTCCAAGGTTCATTGGACCATATGAAATTTTGGAGAGAGTTGGATCAGTTGCATACAAAGTGGAATTACCTCTAAGTTTATCTCAGGTACACAATGTTTTTCATGTTTTGATGTTGAGAAATTATATGCCAGATCTATCTCATGTTTTGAGCCCAGAGGTAGTTCAGTTGGAAGAGAATCTCTCTTATGAAGAACAGCCTGTCCAGATTCTTGACCGAAGAGAGCAAGTGTTGCGAAATAAGGTAATTCACCAGGTAAAGGTTTTGTGGAAAAACCATATGGTTGAAGAGGCAACATGGGAATCTGAAAATGCTATGACGGAAAAATACCCCCACTTATTTTGATAAGTGAATAAAATTGCGAGGACACAATTCCCAAAAGGGGGGAAGGATGTAACATCCCAGGTAAATAAAGAATAATACATTTTCATATTTATTAACATTTACGAATTAAAAATTAATTTTACTTTAAAGGCGTTTCTATGTTCGATAGCGTACCCGATACGCAACAGAGAGTTTCTTTGAAATCTTACGTTGCACACTAGTAATATAATAATATTATTTTAAATGGTAGTTAACACGTAGCCGTTGTATTGGCGGGAATGAATATAAATAACTAAAATATGATTATATATGTTTTTTAAAAGTTTTTACATTTATCCAATAAATGATAAAGTCTTAAAATACGAAAATAATTCAATTTTAGGCATATATACTCTAATTTTCACTAAAGGTCCACTTATCACCTTTTGATGGAGAACCTTCATTAAATATAGTATTATTCACTCTTATACATTCGATTGGACCAAATAAAACTCTTCTTTAGAATCGGGACATCAAAATTTTCTTTGTGTAAATTTTTGGTATTTTTCCGATAAAGTTCATTTTTTAATGAATAGTAAAAAATGTTGTATTTTAATTCAAAACCTCATTTTAATCTAACTTATTTATATGATTATATTATCGTTTGAATTGGTTTTAAAGTGAAATTAGAATATATTTTTACCATTTAATCCAATAGTGGTCGTTGGAATTAATTTCACTTTGAAATCAGACTTAAACTAGTGTCAATCTTTTGATACTTATTGTTTCATAAAAACACGCTATTTTCTCTGACAGCGGGAATTAATTATTAAATTAATTAATTCAACTTATATGTTTTGAATTTTTTAAAATAAAAATCATATTTGGATTCGGAATATCAAATATAGCTTAGGGTGAAGTTTTGGTATTTTTCTGAAAAACATCAATTTTTGATGAATAGTGAAACCACTAAGTGGTACTTAAAAAAACTGATTCTTTGATTAAATGAAATTTTATCACCTCTATGTTTTAAATTTCAAAAATACGACATAAATGTTTGTCATTAAGAAGTAAAATGTGGTTCAACGGGATTAAAATAATTTTTTGGTGAATAGTAACTTTTAAGTTTTTAATCACGATTAGAGGTAATTAGTGTAATTTAAGGTAAGAATAATATTATAATAATATGAACTGACCTAGAAACTTGTCATACCCTTATTTGATATGTCATGGCCGACCACGAAAATCCATGGGTCAACTTGGGGACCCCATGGAGCCACTTTGGAAGGAAAATGACATTAATATGTTTTTTATTTAATGTTAAAATAAAAATGTCACAAACATGAGTTGTTTAACTAAAACAATTTTTAAATGGGGTTATACAAGTCAGATTTTTTACTATAAATATTCATTAGAAACATGAAAAGCTTCTCTAAATCATGATATTTTTTTAATAATTTTTAGACATTAAATAAATTAAATTATTTATGACACCATGATGATGCAGCGATAACCTCATTATTTAACAATTTAAATAAAATGAAAAGATAATGTAAAATATAAGACCTAAACTTGTCCAAAACCTATTGGATGGGTATATTTTGAACCCGTATCACCTTATACTCGAATTATATCAATGTGGGACCTTTAAAATCCGAAAATCATTTTATAATAAAGTAAACTCTTATAACTTTACAAGAGTGCCCCTCCTCTCCTCTTATAAAAGGCCCCCACCTCTACAACCTTACCTACACTTCCAAAGCCTCTGGCTCAGCCAAACCCTGCCCATTTTGTCTCTCCACATCCCTCTATAAATCTTATAGTCCTCACTTTGGGCAGAAGTCTTCCCAAGGAAGCCTTTGATCTCAAATCAAAAAGAGTTACCCGTTTTAAAGGTAGAGTTTTCTCTTGTTTTCTTTTGTTTTATTTTCCTTCTCCAACCCCCTAAACTCTTTTTATTCATTTATTTTGCAACAACACCAGTATCTTCCATATACTAGGATGTTTTTATAAGAAGGATTCGAGATACACTTACACACACCTACATCTAATGGTTAAAGAACATACTGTTTCCGTGGATGGTAAATTTCTGCCTCACGAAACGATGATTGTTCAATATTATTTTAACACCTTGAAAGGTGTAAATTAAGATGAAACTATATTTATATATGATATATAATATTTTTATGGTTTAATTAATCATCTGTATTTTTCATTTATGGCATACCTTTATGGTTTCCATTATGGGTAAACGCGATATCTTCTTTTTAGGAAGTGCGGACTACCGCCCCCTCAAAGTGATTTGATTCGTTAATGCCATATTTGGGATTTATAAAGGATGTAATTAATGATATTATATATGATATTATAATGGAATTATAATATTCTTTTATATCATTATGATTCCATTCTATAAAATACAAAATAGAAATGAAAGTAGCGTTCATGCGTACGTACGGCTTACCGTCTCCATGAACGGTATATTTCATTTCTTACCTCTAAATGATTATGTAATATTATAAATGCATGTATATAATGGATATATATGATATAAATGGAATCTACATCACGAATATCATTCTTTATATAATGGATACATGAAAAACTTATAATTATAAAGAGTATATTTTGACTCAAGTACCAATGATTGTTAAAACGACCGTTATTAACTTAAATAATCACATAGTGTTCATGACATGGTAATAAGTGATATAAAAGGAATAATGAACTTGAAAAAGGTTCTTAAGAAAGTAGAAATTAACTCAAGTTTATTATTCAATAGTTTAAATAACGATCGAGTCAAGTCGGACCCGAGTTATGAGACTTCGTCTCAATCTCCTTTCATTGAGGAATATTTTGTTTTATACACAACCTACTTTTATACGGTGTATAAAACCCTTTGACTTTTACATTTATCCAAAATGAATCTTTTTTATATGAAGCATTTTACTAAATGATAAAAGGGAATGTTTTTGTCGTACGTATGTGGCGATAATGACTTCTCCGCCGCCGTGACCATTATTTGAGTTTCATCTTCCTCTACAAGCCATACATTTTTTTAAAAGAAAAATAAATACCCTGTTTTACCTTTCATTTATTTTGGTATTGAAAATGGTTTTCATAATGTTTTTATATCAATGTGTTTTATTATATCTTGCGATTGATAAGTGGAAATGTTATGCTTCCTTTATGCATGTTTTATGTGATACGATTATGTTATTGTTCTTGGGCATTATTATGAAGACGGGTGGTTCTGTGATAAACTAAGGGCGGTTGAGCCCGATATAGCTCTCCAATGCATTGGGTAATGCGAAAGAGTTAAACATTAAGGTTTCTCCAAAGAGATTTAGGGAATATACTGTGATGGGTATTCCAAACGTATCCAAGAGGGTTACTTCCTACGTAAGAATGTTATGAATGCCTCAAGTTACCTTTATGTCTTATGATTTCTATTATTTATTCATGAATTGATGAGGTATTTTAATGTGCTTATGTTTTATGAGTAGAGTATGATTTCATTTATTCTTATGTATACATGTTGTAACACCCCAGGTAAATAAGGAATATGAAATTTTCATATTTATCCATATTTGTGAATAAAATATTAATATGACTTTAAAGGGGACGCTATGATCGATGGTGTACCCAACACGCAACAACGAGTTTCTTGGGAATCTTACGTTGCACTCTAATAATAAAATAATATTATTTTAAATGGTAGTTAACATGTAGCCGTTGTAATGGCGGGAATGGATAGAAATAACTAAAATATGATTATATATGTTATTAAATATTTTTACATTTATCCAATAAAAGCTAAAGGCTTAAAATACGGAAAGAATTCAATTTTAGGCGTATATGCCTTAGTTTTCACTAAAGGTTCACTTATCCCCTTTTAATGGAGAACTGTCATTAAATATAGTTTTGTTCACTATTAAACATTCTTTTGGACCAAATAAAACTCTTATTAAGAATCGGGACATCAAATTTTACTTTGTGTAATTTTTTGGTATTTTTCCGATAAAGTTCATTTTTTAATGAATAGTGTAAAATGTTGTATTTTAATTCAAACCCTATTTTTAATCTAATTTATTTATATGATTAGATTATATTTTGAATTATTTTTAAAGTTAAATTAGAAAATATTTTTACCATTAAATCCAATAGTGGTCATTGGAATTAATTTCACTTTGAAATCAGACTTAAACTAGTGTCAATCTTTTGATACTTATTGTTTTATAAAAACACGCTATTTGCTCTGACAGCGGGAATTAATTATTGAATTAATTAATGTGACTAATATGTTTTGAATTTTGTAAAACGGACTTCATTTTTGAATTCGGAATATCAAATATAGCTCAGGGTGATTTTTTGGGATTTTTCTAAAAAACTTCAATTTTTGATGAATAGTGAAACCACTAAGTGGTACTTATAAAAGCTGATTTTCCGTTTAAATGAAATTTTGCCATCATTGTGTTTTGAATTTCAAAAATCCGACATACATGGTTGTCATTAAGAAGTAAAATGTTGTTCAATGGGATAAAAATAATTTTTGGTGAATAGTAACTTATTATGTTTTTAATCGTGATTAGTGGTAATTAGTGTAGTTTAAGGTAAAAATGATATTATAAGAATGTGAAAACACCATGAAACTTGTCCTACACCTATTGGGTGAGTCATGGCCGACCAAGAAAAGCCATGTTCCAACTTGGGGACCCCATGGAGCCACTTTAGTTGGAAAATGACAATAATATATTTTTAGTTAATGTAAAAGTAAAATTGACACAAACATGATATGTTTTACTATAACAATTTTTAGGTTGGGTTATACAAGTCATATTTTTGATTATAAATATTAATTGGAAAGATAAATAGATTTCCTACATAATAGTATTTGTTTATAATTTTTAGACATTAAATAAATTAAATTATTTATGACATAATAATGATGCAGCGATGACATCATTATTTGACGATTTAAATAAAATGGAAAGATAATGTAAAATCTATGAACTACACATGTCCAAAACTTATTGTATGAGTGGATTTCGAAGACTTATCACCTTATCCACGAATTATATCAATGTGGGACCTTTTGAAACCGAAACACATTTTCAAATAAAGTAATATTTCTTTACTTTTCAAAAGTACCCCTCCTCTCCTCTTTTAAAAGGCCCCCACCTCTACCTCATTCGACACACTCCTCAAGCCTTTGGATCGGCCAACCCCTGCCCATTTACTCTCTCCACATCCCTCTCCTCATCCTAGAGGATTCCCGTTGGGCATAATCCTTTCAAAGGAAGCCTTTAGGCTCAAATCAAAAGGAGTTACACTTTTAAAGGTAATTCATTCTCTCATGTTCATTTGTTTTATTTTGCTTCTCCAACCCCCTAAACTCTTTTTATTTACTTCTTTTGTAACAAAAAAAGTATCTTAAATATACTAGGATGTTGTTATAAGATTTATTCGAGCTACACTCTCACACAACTACATCAAATGGTTAAAGAACATACGGTTTCCGTGGATGGTGAAATTCTGCCTCCCGAAACGATGGTTGTTCAATACTCATTTAACACCTTCAAAGGTGGCCATTATGATGTCACTATTTTTATATATGATATATAATATGTTTATGTTTTATTTATGATTCTGTATTTTTCATTTTTGTCTTACCTTTATGGCTTCCATTATGGGTATACGCGATATCTTCATTTAAGGAAGTGCGGACTACCGCCCCCTCAAGTGATTTGATTCGTTAAATACCATATGTGGGATGTATAAAGGATGGAAATATGATATTATATATGATATTATACTGTAATTATAATATACCTTTATATCATTATTATTCCATTCTAAAAAATACGAAATAGAAATGAAAGTAGCGTTCATGCGTACGTACGGCTTACCGTCTCCATGAACGGTGCATTTCATTTCTTACCTCTAAATGATTATGTAATGTTATAAATGAATGAATGTACTGGATATATATGACATATATGATATCTAAATAATGAATACAATTCTGTATATAATAAAAATTTGGCCACATGAACAACATGTAATTGTAAGAAGTCCACTTTCGACTTAAGAACCAAATATCGGCAAAACAAATATTATTAACATAAATAATTACATAATGTTTATGACATGGTAATAAGTGGTATAAAAGTAATAATGAACTTGAAAATGGTTCTTAAGGAATTATAAATTAACTCAAGTTTATTATTCAGGAGATTAAAGAACGATCGAGTCAAGTCGGACCCGAGGTAAGGGATCCTACACCTCTCTTTCTTTTTAAGTACACTCTTTTATGTCATTTCTTTTAAAGCTCATATTTCTTGTTATTGGGATGATATTTTATATTAATCCTACTGTAATTTTTATGTTCATGTGATGAGAGACCCTATTCTCTCCCATCAATCCATTTTGGAAGTTTTGAGTGGCGCCGTTAGGCTGCCGAACTTTCGTAAGAGATCTAACCTCTCTCTTTCTTTTTAAGTACTCTCCTTTATGTCACTTCTTTTAAGCTCCACTTTGTAATGTTGGGGGATGTTCTTTTATATTCCTCTTTCTGTACATTTTATTGTAATGTGATGAGATACCCTATTTTATCTCATCAATCCATATTCGGAAGTTTTATGTGGCGCCGTTAGGCGGCCGAGTTTTTGTAAGAGATTTTTCATCTCACTTTTATTCCTGTGAGATTTATGCTACATTTGCCACAAATTCCATTGAGTGGAGTATGTACTGCCCATTATTCTACTCTTTTTGTAATATAATTTCATTTATGAGTATTTACATCAATGATCTATTGTCCTTCTTTCATGGGGTGTATGTTTTGAAAGATACCCAAGTCGGTAAGGGAACCGTTCACCCTCCTCTAGTTTAAAAGACTTCTTTTGTTGGGTCTTTTAATTTACATATTGTTATGTTGGGATATGTAAATTTTATGTCCAAGTGATGAGATACTCTTTTTATCTCTCATCAACTCATTTTGATGTGATGCCATTAGGTTGTTAAGGGAACTTTTTAACCCAATTTCGATTTCTTTGGGTTCAACATGTAGTCATTGAATATATCATCCATTGAATATGTGTGAATGACCTTTTATTGTTTTACACTTAATATCCACTTATATTGGGTGTATTTATATTTGTCACACATATTTTTGAGATTGATTTGTCCTTAATTTAAGGATACCTTCTTTATAAGGGATTTCATCACATTTGACATTTCTATTGAGGGTTCATTGTTGTTATGCACCAATTCACTCTTATATGGTGTATATACTGTCCTTTGGAGTATTATATCATGAATCCTTTTATTCTCATGATATTATAAAGTTCTGACTAAATATTATTCCTCGATTATTGTATTCAAGTGTCTCTAATTTTGGTAAAACCCCTTTAACCAAAATATGGTTTTAAATGTTTTAATTATTTTTTCTTATTAATATCCATGTTTTCAAAATGGTTTTTAAGGATTTATTTATATGGATATTAATGGTTTAAAATGTTAAAATATTCAAGGTGGTATGGGACACTTTGATTCAAAAATCTCTTTATTAAATGTTTTAAATGGTTTTGGAAATGGTTTCTTTTTGAATGGATTCATTATTTCAATATCCTAAAATGTTATATTGTGATTGAAATGTGGAAATGTTATGTTTCCTTTATTCATGTTTATGTGATACGATTATGTCATGGTTCTTGGGCATTGTTATGAAGAACGGGTGGTTCCGTGATAAACTAAGGGCGGGTGAGCCCGATATAGCTCTCCAATGCATTGGGTAACGTGAAGGAGTGAAACGTTAAGGTTTCTCCGAAGAGATTTAGGGAATATACTGTAATGGGTATACCAAACGTAACCAAGAGGGTTACTCCCTACGTAAGAATGTTATGAATGCCTCAAGTTACCTTTTTGTCTTATTTTTTCTATGATTTATTCATGATTTGATATGACTATGTTTTATGGGTAAAGTATGATTTCATTCTTATGTATATATGAACTCATGTTTCCTTTCCATATTTTTATAACCCTTACTGAGCTTTTTATGCTCATCCCAAGTTTTTGAAATGTTTTTCACAGGTCAAGGGAAAGGTACATGATGTGGTGATAGTGTCAAGGATGTGTCAAGAAAGAATCCATGTTTTATTTTCAATATGTTTCCGTTGATGGGAAGAATGAATATTTTCTTTTATGTAACCACTTTGTTTAAATGTGGAATGAAATGCAAGTTTCATGATCTAATTCTCTAAAACTCTAAACCTAAAAAGATCCTCAATGTGTAATCTTGTAATAACTCAAGATTAAGTAAGGTTTAAGGCTGGGGCCTTATAGTTGGTATCAAAGGTCGGTTTAGATATCTTTAGAGGTTAGGGTATTCTCTAAGCATAAGTGACATTACCATAATGGTTAGGATTTCAGAAAGAGTCCTAGCTTTAGATAAAGTGAATGAGTAAGTATATCTTAGTGTTTATCTTCCTCATTAGTACATGATGGTTATGTTGATATACTCACACTGACCTTTTTGGTTTTAGTAAATGGCTGGATCTAGCAGGCACCAAAGTGACAATGGGTTTGAAGGAAACTGTGGTGGTTCTCTGATTAAGAGACTGGATGAGATGGGGGATTCAATGAGGAATCTCATGGTTGTTCTAAACCAACTATCAAGGAGTCATGATCAACCACTTCAACCTTGGTTAGTTCTCAAATGCATCATGTACGAGATGGCCAACTCGATGTGGAAATTCAGGTAATAATTGTTAAGGCAACCATTAGGGTTTATATGATCCTTACTTTTTAGGTAATTATGGGTTACTCTATGATATGATGGAAAATGAAGGTTATGAGATAAACTTGAGGTTAAAATATGTTATGATTATTCTTGAATATTTTATCTCATTTTTGGGAATGTTTTAAGAATTATATAGTTTTGGAAAAAGGACAACACGCAGACCGTGTGACAACCCGTCGCGTCGGACAAAGCTGCAGGAATCGAACCCACAACCAAAGTGCGACTGGTATTTATCACCTACCACTAGACTACGTGAAGTCCCTGGTTAGTTTGACTGATTCTTTTTAGTTATATGATTTTATGAATTAAGAGTAAGTTGATTTTGGGTTATTTATGAAAATGATTAACCTATCATAGAGGATATGTGATTAGGTTAATTACTTTTCAATACGAGACTTTAGGAGCAACTGATGTTGTTTGGAGATAAATGTTACAATTTTACTTGGAAGACTATGTGACTAAATCCTTCAAATATTTGGGATTCAATCTTATATTGGTTTACTTTGAAGAATTTTATGGATAAATTGTTTATCGGATGATCCTTGTTGAACTTTGGGTTTTGTTTGACAAATTTTGGAGATTAAGAATAGATTTTCTTTTTATAAAGGGTTATCCTTTTTTGGATTATCTGATCTTGTACTAGCCTGTTTGGTTTTGGTTAAAGTCTAAAGACATGAGATGTATATAGTTCTCTTTTGGGGATTAGGTCATTTTCTAGAAGTTGATTATAGTACTCTTAATGCGAACAAGTCTCCCTAAATACTCGTCTTTTGGAAAAAAATATGGGTTTGATTAAGGAATCCAGTAAAAGTTGAAAGTCAACATGATAAGTGATTATGTTTCGTTATGAATAAATTCCTCAATAAAAAGTAACTTAAAACAAAAATGTTGTCTATTAAATTTTCCTACTGGGGAATCGAATACCGTTTAACCCATCACAAGTATGGGATTTTCTTGTGATTAACTTTCTCCTAAACATGTTTTCTATCACTCTCCATCAGAACATGACCCTTTGTTTTTTCCTCCATGTCCATATTTTCATACTTGGAATCCTAGTATGGGTTAACTCGGGTGACCTCTGTGCTTATCTTTCTTTATTTTAAAGAGATTGTTTTACCGACTCTTGTTCCGATGTGGGACGTTCAAGGATGTTTCCAAGCGCAATTTTAAAATTGCGAGGACGCAATTCCCAAAAGGGGGGAAGGATGTAACACCCCAGGTAAATAAGGAATATGAAATTTTCATATTTATCCATATTTGTGAATAAAATATTAATATGACATTAAAGGGGACGCTATGCTCGATGGTGTACCCAACACGCAACAACAAGTTTTTGGGAATCTTACGTTGCACTCTAATAATAAAATAATATTATTTTAAATGGTAGTTAACATGTAGCCATTGTAATGGCGGGAATGGATAGAAATAACTAAAATATGATTATATATGTTCTTAAATATTTTTACATTTATCCAATAAAAGCTAAAGGCTTAAAATACGGAAAGAATTCAATTTTAGGCGTATATGCCTTAGTTTTCACTAAAGGTTCACTTATCGCCTTTTAATGGAGAACTGTCATTAAATATAGTTTTTTTCACTCTTAAACATTCTTTTGGACCAAATAAAACTCTTATTAAGAATCGGGACATCAAATTTTACTTTGTGTAATTTTTTGGTATTTTTCCGATAAAGTTCATTTTTTAATGAATAGTGTAAAATGTTGTATTTTAATTCAAACCCCCTTTTTAATCTAATTTATTTATACGATTAGATTATATTTTGAATTAGTTTTAAAGTAAAATTAGAAAATATTTTTACCATTAAATCCAATAGTGGTCGTTGGAATTAATTTCACTTTGAAATCAGACTTAAACTAGTGTCAATCTTTTCATACTTATTGTTTTATAAAAACACGCTATTTGCTCTGACAGCGGGAATTAATTATTAAATTAATTAATGTGACTAATATGTTTTGAATTTTGTAAAACGGACTTCATTTTTGAATTCGGAATATCAAATATAGCTCAGGGTGAATTTTTGGGATTTTTCTGAAAAACTTCAATTTTGGATGAATAGTGAAACCACTAAGTGGTACTTATAAAAGCTGATTTTCCGTTTAAATGAAATTTTGCCATCATTGTGTTTTGAATTTCAAAAATCAAAAATACATGGTTGTCATTAAGAAGTAAAATGTGGTTCAATGGGATAAAAATAATTTTTTGGTGAATAGTAACTTATTATGTTTTTAATCGTGATTAGTGGTAATTAGTGTAGTTTAAGGTAAAAATGATATTATAAGAATGTGAAAACACAATTACACTTGTTTTACACCTATTGGGTGAGTCATGGCAGACCAAGAAAATCCATGTGCCAACTTGGGGACCCCATGGAGCCACTTTAGTTGGAAAATGACAATAATATATTTTTATTTAATGTAAAAGTAAAATTGACACAAACATGATATGTTTTACTAAAACAATTTTTAAGTTGGGTTATACAAGTCATATTTTTGATTATAAATATTCTTTGGAAATCTAAAAAGTTTTCCAACATCATAGTATTTTTTTATAATTTTTAGACATTAAATAAATTAAATTATTTATGACATAATAATGATGCAGCGATGACATCATTATTTGACGATTTAAATAAAATGGAAAGATAATGTAAAATCTATGAACTACACATGTACAAAACTTATTGGATGAGTGGATTTAGAAGCCTTATCACCTTATCCACGAATTATATCAATGTGGGACCTTTTGAAACCGAAACACATTTTCAAATAAAGTAATATTTCTTTACTTTTCAAAAGTACCCCTCCTCTCCTCTTATAAAAAGCCCCCACCTCTACCTCATTTAACACACTCCTCAAGCCTTTGGCTCGGCCAACCCCTTCCCATTAACTCTCTCCACATCCCTCTCCTCATCCTAGAGGATTCCCTTTGAGAAGAATCCTTTCAAAGGAAGCCTTTAGGCTCAAATCAAAAGGAGTTACACTTTTAAAGGTAATTCATTCTCTCATGTTCATTTGTTTTATTTTGCTTCTCCAACCCCCTAAACTCTTTTTATTTACTTCTTTTGTAACAACACCAGTATCTTCAATATACTAGGATGTTGTTATAAGATTTATTCGAGCTACACTCTCACACAACTACATCAAATGGTTAAAGAACATATGGTTTCCGTGGATGGTGAAATTCTTCCTCCCGAAACGATGATTGTTCAATACTCATTTAACACCTTCAAAGGTGTCCATTATGATGTCACTATTTTTAAATATGATATATAATATGTTTATATTTTATTTATGCTTCTGTATTTTTCATTTTTGTCTTACCTTTATGGATTCCATTATGGGTATACGCGATATCTTCATTTAAGGAAGTGCGGACTACCGCCCCCTCAAGTGATTTGATTCGTTAAATACCACATGTGGGATGTATAAAGTATGGAAATATGATATTATATATGATATTATACTGTAATTATAATATACCTTTATATCATTATTATTCCATTCTACAAAATACAAAATAGAAATGAAAGTAGCGTTCATGCGTACGTACGGCTTACCGTCTCCATGAACGGTGCATTTCATTTCTTACCTCTAAATGATTATGTAATGTTATAAATGCATGAATGTACTGGATATATATGACATATATGATATCTAAATAATGAATACAATTCTGTATATAATAAAAATTTGCCCACATGAACAACATGTAATTGTAAGAAGTCCACTTTCGACTTAAGAACCAAATATCGGCAAAACAAATATTATTAACATAAATAATTACATAATGTTTATGACATGGTAATAAGTGGTATAAAAGTAATAATGAACTTGAAAAAGGTTCTTATGTAATTAGAAATTAACTCAAGTTTATTATTCAGGAGATTAAAGAACGATCGAGTCAAGTCGGACCCGAGGTAAGGGATCCTACACCTCTCTTTCTTTTTAAGTACACTCTTTTATGTCATTCCTTTTAAAGCTCATATTTATTGTTATTGGGATGATATTTTATATTACTCCTACTTTAATTTTTATTTTCATGTGATGAGAGACCCTATTCTCTCCCATCAATCCATTTTGGAAGTTTTGAGTGGCGCCGTTAGGCTTCCGAACTTTCGTAAGAGATCTAACCTCTCTCTTTCTTTTTAAGTACTCTCCTTTATGTCACTTCTTTTAAGATCCACTTTTTAATGTTGGGGGATGTTCTTTTATATTACTCTTTCTGTACATTTTATTGTAATGAGATGAGATACCCTGTTTGATCTCATCAATCCATATTCGGAAGTTTTATGTGGCGCCGTTAGGCTGCTGAGTTTCTGTAAGGGATTTTTCATCTCACTTTTATTCCCGTGAGATTTATGATACATTTGCCACAAATTCCATTGAGTGGTGTATGTACTGACCATTATTCTACTCTTTGTGTAATATACTTTCATTTATGAGTATTTACATCAATGATCTATTGTCCTTCTTTCATGGGGTGTATGTTTTGAAAGATACCCAAGTCGGTAAGGGAACCTTTCACCCTCCTCTTTTTTAAAAGACTTATTTTGTTGGGTCTTTTAATTTACATATTGTTATGTTGGGATATGTAAATTTTATGTCCAAGTGATGAGATACTCTTTTTATCTCTCATCAACTCATTTTGATGTGATGCCGTTAGGCTGTCAAGGGAACTTTTTAACCCAATTTCGATTTCTTTGGGTTCAATATGTAGTCATTGAATATATCATCCATTGAATACTTGTGAATGAACTTTTATTGTTTTACACTTAATATCCACTTATATTGGGTGTATTTATATTTGTCACACATATTTTTGATATTGATTTGTCCTTAATTTAATGATACCTTCTTTATAAGGGATTTCATCACATTTGACATTTCTATTGAGGGTTCATTGTTGTTATGCACCAATTCACTCTTATATGGTGTATATACTGTCCTTTGGAGTATTATATCATGAATCCTTTTATTCTCATGATATTATAAAGTTCTGACTAAATATTATTCCTCGATTATTGTATTCAAGTGTCTCTAATTTTGGTAAAACCCCTTTAACCAAAATATGGTTTTAAATGTTTTAATTATTTGTTCTTATTAATATCCATGTTTTCAAAATGGTTTTTAAGGATTTATTTATATGGATATTAATGGTTTAAAATGTTAAAAGCTTCAAGGTGGTATGGGACACTTTGATTCAAAAATCTCTTTATTAAATGTTTTAAATGGTTTTGGAAATGGTTTCTTTTTGAATGGATTCATTATTTCAATATCCTGAAATGTTATATTGTGATTGAAATGTGGAAATGTTATGTTTCCTTTATTCATGTTTATGTGATACGATTATGTTATGGTTCTTGGGCATTGTTATGAAGAACGGGTGGTTCCGTGATAAACTAAGGGTGGGTGAGCCCGATATAGCTCTCCAATGCATTGGGTAACGCGAAGGAGTGAAACATTAAGGTTTCTCCGAAGAGATTTAGGGAATATACTGTAATGGGTATTCCAAACGTAACCAAGAGGGTTACTCCCTACGTAAGAATGTTATGAATGCCTCAAGTTACCTTTATGTCTTATTTTTTCTATGATTTATTCATGATTTGATATGCCTATGTTTTATGTGTAAAGTATGATTTCATTCTTATGTATATATGAACTCATGTTTTCTTTCCATATTTTTATAACCCTTACTGAGCTTTTTATGCTCATCCCAAGTTTTTGAAATGTTTTTCACAGGTCAAGGGAAAGGTACATGATGTGGTGATAGTGTCAAGGATGTGTCAAGAAAGAATCCATGTTTTATTTTCAATATGTTTCCGTTGATGGGAAGAATGAATATTTTCTTTTATGTAACCACTTTGTTTAAATGTGGAATGAAATGCAAGTTTCATGATCTAATTCTCTAAAAATCTAAACCTGAAAATATCCTCAATGTGTAATCTTGTAATAACCCAATATTAAGTAAGGTTTAAGGCTGGGGCCTTATAGTTGGTATCAAAGGTCGGTTTAGATAACTTTAGAGGTTAGGGTATTATCTAAGCATAAGTGACATTACCATAATGGTTAGGATTTCAGAAAGAGTCCTAGTTTTAGATAAAGTGAATGAGTAAGTATATCTTAGTGTTTATCTTCCTCATTAGTACATGATGGTTATGTTGAATACTCACACTGACCTTTTTGGTTTTATTAAATGGCTGGATCTAGCAGGCACCAAAGTGACAATGGGTTTGAAGGAAATTGTGTTGGTTCTCTGATTAAGAGACTTGATGAGATGGGGGATTCAATGAGGAATCTCATGGTTGTTCTAAACCAACTATCAAGGAGTCATGATCAACCACTTCATCCTTGGTGAGTTCTCTAATGCATCATGTACGAGATGGCCAACTCGATGTGGAAATTCAGGTAATAATTATTAAGGTAACCATTAGGGTTTATATGATCCTTACTTTTTAGGTAATTATGGGTTACTCTATGATATGATGGAAAATGAAGGGCATGAGAAAAACATGAGGTTAAAATATGTTATGATTATTCTTGAAGATTTTATCTCATTTTGGGGAATGTTTTAAGAATTATATAGTTTTGGAAAAAGGACAACACGCAGACCGTGTGAAAACCCATCGCGTCGGACAAAGCTGCGGGAATCGAACCCACAACCAAAGTGCGACTGGTATTTATCGCCTACCACTGGACTACGTGAATTCCCTGGTTAGTTTGACTGATTCTTTTTAGTTATATGATTTTATGAATTAAGAGTAAGTTGATTTTTGGTTATTTATGAAAATGATTAACCTATCATAGAGGATATGTGATTAGGTTAATTACTTTTCAATACGAGACTTTAGGAGCAACTGATGTTGTTTGGAGATAAATGTTACAATTTAACTTGGAAGACTATGTGAATAAATCCTTCAAATATTTTGGATTCAATCTTATATTGGTTTACTTTGAAGAATTTTATGGATAAAATGTTTATCGGATGATCCTTGTTGAACTTTGGGTTTTGTTTGACAAATTTTGGAGATTAAGAATAGATTTTCTTTTTATAAAGGGTTATCCTTTTTTGGATTATCTGATCTTGTACTAGCCTGTTTGGTTTTGGTTAAAGTCTAAAGACATGATATGTATATAGATCTCTTTTGGGGATTAGGTGATTTTCTAGAAGTTGATTATAGTACTCTTAATGCGAACAAGTCTCCCTAAATACTCGTCTTTTGGATTTAACATGGGTTTGATTAAGGAATCTAGTAAAAGTTGAAAGTCAACATGATAAGTGATTATGTTTCGTTATGAATAAATTCCTCAATAAAAAGTAACTTAAAACAAAAATGTTGTCTATTAACTTTTCTTACTGGGGAATCGAATACCGTTTAACCCATCACAAGTATGTGATTTTCTTGTGATTAAATTTCTCCTAAACATGTTTTCTATCACTCTCCATCAGAACATGACCCTTTGTTTTTTCCTCCATGTCCATATTTTCATACTTCGAATCCTAGTATGGGTTAACTCGGGTGACCTCTGTGCTTATCTTTCTTTATTTTAAAGAGATTGTTTTACCGACTCTTGTTCCGATGTGGGACGTTCAAGGATGTTTCCAAGCGCAATTTTAAAATTGCGAGGATGCAATTCCCAAAAGGGGGGAAGGATGTAACACCCCAGGTAAATAAGGAATATGAAATTTTCATATTTATCCATATTTGTGAATAAAATATTAATATGACTTTAAAGGGGACGCTATGCTCGATGGTGTACCCAACACGCAACAACGAGTTTCTTAGGAATCTTACGTTGCACTCTAACAATAAAATAATATTATTTTAAATGGTAGTTAACATGTAGCCATTGTAATGGCGGGAATGGATAGAAATAACTAAAATATGATTATATATGTTCTTAAATATTTTTACATTTATCCAATAAAAGCTAAAGGCTTAAAATACGGAAAGAATTCAATTTTAGGCGTATATGCCTTAGTTTTCACTAAAGGTTCACTTATCGCCTTTTAATGGAGAACTGTCATTAAATATAGTTTTGTTCACTCTTAAACATTCTTTTGGACCAAATAATACTCTTATTAAGAATCGGGACATCAAATTTTACATTGTGTAATTTTTTGGTATTTTTCCGATAAAGTTCATTTTTTAATGAATAGTGTAAAAAGTTGTATTTTAATTCAAACCCTCTTTTTAATCTAATTTATTTATATGATTAGATTATATTTTGAATTAGTTTTAAAGTGAAATTAGAAAATATTTTTACCATTAAATCCAATAGTGGTCGTTGGAATTAATTTCACTTTGAAATCAGACTTAAACTAGTGTCAATCTTTTGATACTTATTGTTTTATAAAAACACGCTATTTGCTCTGACAGTGGGAATTAATTATTAAATTAATTAATGTGACTAATATGTTTTGAATTTTGTAAAACGGACTTCATTTTTGAATTCGGAATATCAAATATAGCTCAGGGTGAATTTTTGGGATTTTTCTGAAAAACTTCAATTTTTGATGAATAGTGAAACCACTAAGTGGTACTTATAAAAGCTGATTTTCCGTTTAAATGAAATTTTGCCATCATTGTGTTTTGAATTTCAAAAATCCGACATACATGGTTGACATTAAGAAGTAAAATGTGGTTCAATGGGATAAAAATATTTTTTTGGTGAATAGTAACTTATTAAGTTTTTAATCGTGATTAGTGGTAATTATTGTAGTTTAAGGTAAAAATGATATTATAAGAATGTGAAAACACCATGACACTTGTCCTACACCTATTGGGTGAGTCATGGACGACCAAGACAAGCCATGTGCCAACTTGGGGACCCCATGGAGCCACTTTAGTTGGAAAATGACAATAATATATTTTTATTTAATGTAAAAGTAAAATTGACACAAACATGATATGTTTTACTAAAACAATTTTTAGGTTGGGTTATACAAGTCATATTTTTGATTATAAATATTCATTGGAAAGATAAAAAGATTTCCTACATCATAGTAGTTTTTTTATAATTTTTAGATATTAAATAAATTAAATTATTTATGACATAATAATGATGCAGCGATGACATCATTATTTGATGATTTAAATAAAATGGAAAGATAATGTAAAATCTATGAACTACACATGTACAAAACTTATTAGATGAGTGGATTTCGAAGACTTATCACCTTATCCACGAATTATATCAATGTGGGACCTTTTGAAACCGAAACACATTTTCAAATAAAGTAATATTTCTTTACTTTTCAAAAGTACCCCTCCTCTCCTCTTATAAAAGGCCCCCGCCTCTACCTCATTTAACACACTCCTCAAGCCTTTGGCTCGGCCAACCACTACCCATTTACTCTCTCCACATCCCTCTCCTCATCCTAGAGGATTCCCTTTGGGCATAATCCTTTCAAAGGAAGCCTTTAGGCTCAAATCAATAGGAGTTACACTTTTAAAGGTAATTCATTCTCTCATGTTCATTTGTTTTATTTTGCTTCTCCAACCCCCTAAACTATTTTACTTTTCTTCTTTTGTAACAACACCAGTATATTCAATATACTAGGATGTTGTTATAAGATTTATTCGAGCTACAATCTCACACAACTACATCAAATGGTTAAAGAACATACGGTTTCCGTGGATGGTGAAATTCTGCCTCCCGAAACAATGATTGTTCAATACTCATTTAACACCTTCAAAGGTGGCCATTATGATGTCACTATTTTTATATATGATATATAATATGTTTATGTTTTATTTATTCTTCTGTATTTTTCATTTTTGTCTTACCTTTATGGCTTCCATTATGGGTATACGCGATATCTTCATTTAAGGAAGTGCGGACTACCGCCCCCTCAAGTGATTTGATTCGTTAAATACCATATGTGGGATGTATAAAGGATGGAAATATGATATTATATATGATATTATACTGTAATTATAATATAACTTTATATCATTATTATTCCATTCTACAAAATACGAAATAGAAATGAAAGTAGCGTTCATGCGTACGTACGACTTACCGTCTCCATGAAAGGTGCATTTCATTTCTTACCTCTAAATGATTATGTAATGTTATAAATGCATGCATGTACTGGATATATATGACATATATGATATCTAAATAATGAATACAATTCTGTATATAATAAAAATTTGGCCACATGAACAACATGTAATTGTAAGAAGTCCACTTTCGACTTAAGAACCAAATATCGGCAAAACAAATATTATTAACATAAATAATTACATAATGTTTATGACATGGTAATAAGTGGTATAAAAGTAATAATGAACTTGAAAAAGGTTCTTAAGGAATTAGAAATTAACTCAAGTTTATTATTCATGAGATTAAAGAACGATCGAGTCAAGTCGGACCCGAGGTAAGGGATCCTACACCTCTCTTTCTTTTTAAGTACACTCTTTTATGTCATTCCTTTTAAAGCTCATATTTCTTGTTATTGGGATGATATTTTATATTACTCCTACTGTAATTTTTATGTTCATGTGATGAGAGACCCTATTCTCTCCCATCAATCCATTTTGGATGTTTTGAGTGGCGCCGTTAGGCTGCCGAATTTTCGTAAGAGATCTATCCTCTATCTTTCTTTTTAAGTACTCTCCTTTATGTCACTTCTTTTAAGCTCCACTTTGTAATGTTGGGGGATGTTCTTTTATATTCCTCTTTCTGTACATTTTATTTTAATGTGATGAGATACCCTGTTTTATCTCATCAATCCATATTCGGAAGTTTTATGTGGTGCCGTTAGGCTGCCGAGTTTTTGTAAGGGATTTTTCATCTCACTTTTATTCCCATGAGATTTATGCTACATTTGCCAAAAATTCCATTGAGTGGTGTATGTAATTCCCATTATTCTACTATTTGTGTAATATACTTTCATTTATGAGTATTTACATCAATGATCTATTGTCCTTCTTTCATGGGGTGTATGTTTTGAAAGATACCCAAGTCGGTAAGGGAACCTTTCACCCTCCTCTTTTTTAAAAGACTTCTTTTGTTGGGTCTTTTAATTTACATATTGTTATGTTGGGATATGTAAATTTTATGTCCAAGTGATGAGATACTATTTTTATCTCTCATCAACTCATTTTGATGTGATGCCGTTAGGCTGTCAAGGGAACTTTTTAACCCAATTTCGATTTCTTTGGGTTCAACATGTAGTCATTGAATATATCATCCATTGAATATGTGTGAATGACCTTTTATTGTTTTACACTTAATATCCACTTATATTGGGTGTATTTATATTTTTCACACATATTTTTGAGATTTATTTGTCCTTAATTTAAGGATACCTTCTTTATAAGGGATTTCATCACATTTGACATTTCTATTGAGGGTTCATTGTTGTTATGCACCAATTCACTCTTATATGGTGTATATACTGTCCTTTGGAGTATTATATCATGAATCCTTTTATTCTCATGATATTATGAAGTTCTGACTAAATATTATTACTCGATTATTGTATTCAAGTGTCTCTAATTTTGGTAAAACCCCTTTAACCAAAATATGGTTATAAATGTTTTAATTATTTGTTCTTATTAATATCCATGTTTTCAAAATGGTTTTTAAGGATTTATTTATATGGATATTAATGGTTTAAAATGTTAAAAGCTTCAAGGTGGTATGGGACACTTTGATTCAAAAATCTCTTTATTAAATGTTTTAAATGGTTTTGGAAATGGTTTCTTTTTGAATGGATTCATTATTTCAATATCCTAAAATGTTATATTGTGATTGAAATGTGGAAATGTTATGTTTCCTTTATTCATGTTTATGTGATACGATTATGTTATGGTTCTTGGGCATTGTTATGAAGAACGGGTGGTTCCGTGATAAACTAAGGGCAGGTGAGCCCGATATACCTCTCCAATGCATTGGGTAACGCGAATGAGTGAAACGTTAAGGTTTATCTGAAGAGATTTAGGGAATATACTGTAATGGGTATTCCAAACGTAACCGAGAGGGTTACTGCCTACGTAAGAATGTTATGAATGCCTCAAGTTACCTTTATGTCTTATTTTTTCTATGATTTATTCATGATTTGATATGCCTATGTTTTATGGGTAAAGTATGATTTCATTCTTATGTATATATGAACTCATGTTTCCTTTCCATATTTTTATAACCCTTACTGAGGTATTTATGCTCATCCCAAGTTTTTGAAATGTTTTTCATAGGTCAAGGGAAAGGTACATGATGTGTTGATAGTGTCAAGGATGTGTCAAGAAAAAATCCATGTTTTATTTTCAATATGTTTCCGTTTATGGGAAGAATTAATATTTTCTTTTATGTAACCACTTTGGTTAAATGTGGAATGAAATGAAAGTTTCATGATCTAATTATCTAAAACTCTAAACCTGAAAAGATCCTCAATGTGTAATCTTGTAATAACTCAAGATTAAGTAAGGTTTAAGGCTGGGGCCTTATACATGTACTCATGTTTCCTTTCCATATTTTTATATCCTTTACTGAGCTTTTTATTCTCACCCCAAGTTTTTGAAATGATTTTCACAGGTCAGGGGAAAGGTATATGATGTGATGATAGTGTCAAGGAAGTGTCAAGAAAGAATCCATGTTTTATTTTAAATATGTTTCCATTGATGGTAAAAATGAATACTATCTTTTATGTAACCACTTTGTTTAAATGTAGAATGTAATAGAAGTTTTATGATCTAATTCTCTAAAACTCTAATCCTGAAAAGATCCTCAATGTATAGTCTTGTAATAACTCAAGATTATGTATTGTTTAAGGCTGGGGCCTTATAGTTGGTATCAAAGGGAGGTTTAGATACCTTTTGGAGATATAATTTTATTAAATGGTTATCCAAAAATATTTTTTATGGTCAAATTGAAATTATATAGCATTTAATGATTACATGTTGCTTCACCTAAGGTATTTTAGTGTTAAGAATGGTTTTTTGTAGAGGAAACAGAGAAATATTTTTGGGAAGGCATACTAACGGAAATGACCTTCCAAATCAGTATCCTGAGATGGTCAGAATCAGAGTTAAACAATTTTTTGCAGTGATGGCTCAGTTGACTAAGGTGAAAAATGTTGGCTATTTTTATTGATGATATTTTGGTGTTTTATAAAAGTAAATAGGATCATTAAAGTAATTTAAGGGTTATTTTGCAAACCTTAAAAGAAAAGAAATTTTATGGGAAATTCATCAAGTGTGATTTTTGGTTGCAACAAATTTCTTTCCTTGGTCATATTGCTTCGAAATTTGGGATAACTGTTGATCCTGAAAAAACAAAGGTTGTTGGAGAATGGCCAAGACCCACAAATGTAACTAATATTCGTAGATTCCTTGGTTTGGCAGGCTATTACCGAAGTTTTGTCAGAAATTTTTCACAGTTATCTAGTCCAATAACTAAGCTAACTCGGAAGGGTGTTAAGAATATCTGGACAAAAGAATGTGATGATTGTTTTTAGGAATTGAAAAGAAGATTGGTGAATGCTCCAGTTTTGGCACTACCTTCCACGAATGGGGAGTTTGTTATCTACAGTGATGCTTCATTGAAAGGACTTGGTTGTTTCCTTATACAGAATGATCAGGTAATTGCTTATGCTTCATGTCAGTTGAAAACTCATGAGGTAAATTACCCTACACATGATTTGGAATTAGCTACTATTGTTTTCGCTTTAAAAATTTGGAGGCATCATTTGTATGGAGTAAAGTGTGAAATATATACTGATCATAAAAGTTTAAAGTATATATTCACTCAGAAAGAATTGAACATGAGAAAGAGGAGATGGCTAGAATTAATAAAGGATTATGATTTTACAATTCATTACCATCCGGGAAAAGTAAATAAAGTGGATGATGCTTTGAGTCGTAAAATTAATTCTTCATTAAAAATGTTGCATTTGAAACGCGATCCTTTGGTTAAGGATTTGATGAACTTTGTCATAGAAGTTGTTGGTGCAGGATGTCCTTCTATTTTGTTTCAGGTATCAGTGAAATCTTCTCTATCAGACAGAATCAAGAAAGTACAGAAGCAAGACAGTGAGTTACAGAAAAAGGTAGAGCTCGTTCAAAAAGGTAAGTTGCTTGAATTCATCATTGATAATGATTGTGTTCTGAGATTTGGGGAGAGATTGTGTGTGCCCTGTGATTCATAGTTGAAGATAGAGTTGTTATGTGAATCTCATAGTTCTCCATTTTCAGTTCATCCTGGCAGTACTAAGATGTACATATATCTACGGGAGTATTACTGGTGGGATGGAATGAAAAGAGATATTTCTGATTTTACAGTGAAGTGTTTTACTTGTCAAAAGGTTAAACCAGAGCGGAAGTTACTGAAAAGGATGTTTCAGCCTTTACCAGTGCCAGAGTGGAAATGGGAAAATATATCCATGGACTTTGTTGTGGGATTACCGAGGTAATCTCGAGGTAATAATGCAATCTGGGTTATTGTTGATCGATTGACTAAATCTGCTCATTTCCTTCTTATTCGAGATACATTCCTCTAGATCAACTTTCTCGATTGTATCTTAAAGAGATAGTTAGGTTGCATGGAGTTCCCCTCTCCATTGTATCTGATCGTGATCCCAGGTTTACTTTTATCTTTTGGAAAGGCCTTCAGAAGACGTTGTCTACTGAATTAAATTTTAGACAGCTTTTCATCATCAATTAGATGGGCAGTAAGAAGGAACAATTCAGACTTTGGATGATATTCTACGTTATTGTTCGATGGATTATCAGGGAATTTGGGACCAATATCTTTCTTAGGTTGAATTTTCATTTAATAACCGTTTTCATTGCCGTGTACAGATGGCACCATTTGAGGCGTTATATGGGAAGCGTTGTCGAACTCCATATTTCTGGGATGTAGTTTGTGAAAGGAAGCTGATGGGACTAGAATTGGTAGAAGAGTTGGCAGAAAAAGTTTAGCTGATACAGAAACACATGAGAATAGCTTAGAGCAGGCAGAAGAGTTATGCAGACAATAGGAGGAAGGAAATATCTTTTGAGGTAGGTGATCATGTTTTTCTCAAAGTCTCAACATGGAAAAGTGTGATGCGATTTGGTAAGAAAGGAAAGTTGAGTCCAAGGTTCATTAGACCATATGGAATTTTGGAGAGAGTTGGACCAGTTGCATATAGAGTGGCATTACCTCCGAGTTTATCTCTGGTACATATTGTTTTTCATGTTTCGATGTTGAGAAAATATATGCCAGATCCATCTCATGTTTTGAGCCCAGAGGTAGTTCAGTTGGAAGAGAATCTCTCTTATGAAGAACAACCAGTCCAGATTTTTGACCGAAGAGAGAAAGTTTTGCGAAATAAGGTAATTCACCAGGTAAAAGTTTTGTGGAAAAACCATATGGTTAAAGAGGCAACTTGGGAATCTGAAAATTCTATGAGGGATAAATACCCCCACTTATTTTGATAAGTGAATAAAATTACGAGGACGCAATTCCAAAAAGGGGGGAAGGATGTAACATCCCAGGTAAATAAAGAATAATACATTTTCATATTTATTAACATTTACGAATTAAAAATTAATTTTACTTTAAAGGGGTTTCTAGGTTCGATAGCGTACCCGATATGCAACAAAGAGTTTCTTTGAAATCTTACGTTGCACACTAGTAATATAATAATATTATTTTAAATGGTAGTTAACACGTAGCCGTTGTATTGGTGGGAATGAATATAAATAACTAAAATATGATTATATATGTTTGTTAAATGTTTTTACATTTATCTAATAAAGGATAAAGGCTTACAATACAAATAGAATTCAATTTTAGGCATATATACTCTAATTTTCAATAAAGGTCCACTTATCACCTTTTACTGGGGAACTATATTTAAATATAGTTTTATTCACTCTTATAAATTCGATTGGACCAAATAATACTCTTCTTTAGAATCGGGACATTAAAATTTACTTTGTGTAAATGTTTGGTATTTTTCTGATAAAGTTTATTTTTTTAATGAATAGTGAAAAATGATGTATTTTAATTCAAAACCTCATTCTAATCTAATCTATTTATATGATTAGATTATCGTTTGAATTTGTTTTAAAGTGAAATTATAATATATTTTTACCATTTAATCTAATAGTGATCGTAGGAATTAATATCACTTTGAAATCAGACTTAAACTAGTGACAATCTTTTGATACTTATTGTTTCATAAAAACACGCTATTTGCTCTGACAGCGGGAATTATTTATTAAATTAATTAATGCAACTTATATGTTTTGAATTTTTTAAAATAGACATCATTTTTGAATTCGGAATATCAAATATATCTTAGGGTGAAGTTTTGGTATTTTTCTGAAAAACATCAATTTTTGATGAATAGTGAAACCACTAAGTGGTACCTAAAAAAACTGATTTTTCGTTTAAATGAAATTTTACCACATCTGTGTTTTGAATTTCAAAAATAAGACATAAATTTTTGTCATTAAGAAGTAAAATGTGGTTCAATGGGATTAAAATAATTTTTTCTGTGAATAGAAACTTTTAAGTTTTTAATCGCGATTAGAGGTAATTGGTGTAATTTAAGGAAAGAATAATGTTTTAATAATATGAAATGACATAGAAACATGTCCTAACCTTATTTGATATGTCATGTAAGACCAATAAAATCCTTGGGTCAACTTGGGGACCCCATGGAGAATCTTTGGAAGGAAAATGACATTAATATCTTTTTTATTTAATGTTAAAATAAAAATGTCACAAACATGAGTTGTTTTACTAAAACAATTTTTAAACTGGGTTATACAAGTCAGATATTTGACTATAAATATTCATTAGAAATATAAAACTATTTCCTACATCATGATATTTTTTTTATAATTTTTCGACATTAAATAAATTAAATTATTTTTGACACCATGATGATGCAGCGATAACCTCATTATTTAACGATTTAAATAAAATGAAAAGATAATGTTAAATATAAGACCTAAAATTGTCAAAAACCTATTGTATGGGTATATTTTGAACCCTGATCACCTTATCCTCTATGTATATCAGTTTGGGACCTTTAAAATCCTAAAATCATTTTATAATAAAGTAAACTCTTATAACTTTCCAAGAGTGCCCCTCCTCTCTTCTTATAAAAGGCCCCCACCTCTACCACCTTACCCACACTTCCAAAGCCTTTGGATCGGCCAACCCCTGCCCATTTTGTCTATACACATCCCTCTATAACTCTTAGAATCCTTACTTTGGGCAGAAGTCTTCCCAAGGAAGCCTTTGAGCTCAAATAAAAAAGAGTTACCCGTTTTAAAGGTAGTGTTTTCTCTTGTGTTCTTTTGTTTTATTTTCCTTCTCCAACCCCCTAAACTCTTTTTATTCATTTATTTTGTAAAAAAAGTATATTCCATATACTAGGATGTTTTTATAATAAGTATTAGAGCTACACTTACACACACCTACATCTAATGGTTAAAGAACATACTATTTCCGTGGATGGTGAATTTCTGCCTCACGAAACGATGATTGTTCAATATTATTTTAACACCTTCAAAGGTGGAAATTAAGATGAAACTATATTTATATATGATATATAATATGTTTATGGTTTACTTAAGCTTCTTTATTTTTCATTTATGGCATACCTTTATAGTTTCCATTATGGGTAAACGCGATATCTTCATTTTAGGAAGTGGGGACTACCGCCCCCTCAAAGTGACTTGATTCGTTCATGCCATATGTGGGAAGTATAAAGGATGTAATTAATGATATTATATATGATATTATAATGGAATTATAATATACCTTTATATCATTATGATTCCATTATGTAAAATATGAAATAGAAATGAAAGTAGCGTTCATGCGTACGTACGGCTTACCGTCTCCATGAACGGTGCATTTCATTTCTTACCTCTAAATGATTATGTAATATTATAAATTCATTTATATACTGGATATATATTATATTCATGACATCTAAATCCTGAATATAATTCGTGATATAATGAATACATGAAAAACTTGTAATTATAAAGAGCATATTTTGGCTCAAGTACCAATGATCGTTAAAATGACCGTTATTAACTTAAATAATTGCATAGTGTTCATGAAATGGTAATAAGTGATATAAAAGGAATAATTAACTTGAAAAAGGTTATTAAGCAAGTATAAATTAACTCATGTTTATTATCCAGGAGGTTAAAGAACGATCGAGTCAAGTCGGACCCGAGGTATGTGACTTCTTCTCAATCTCCTTTAATTGAGGCATATTTTGTTTTATACACAACCTTCTTTTATACGGTGTATAAAACCCTTTGACATTTATGTCTATCCAAAAGGAATCTTTTTTATACGAATCGTTTTACTAAACGACAATAGGGAATGTTTTTGTCGTACGTATGCGGCGACAACGACTTATCCGCCACCGTGACCATTATTTGAGTTTCGGCTTCCTCTACAAGCCATACATTTTTTTAAAAGAAAAATAAATACCCTATTTTAATTTTCTTTTATTTTGGTATTGAAAATGGTTTTCATAATGTTTTTATATCAATGTGTTGTATTGATATCTTGCTATTGAAAAGTGGAAATGTTATGTTTCCTTTATCCATGTTTTATATGATACGATTATGTTATGGTTCTTGGGAATTATTATGAAGATGGGTGATTCCGTGATAAAATAAGGGAAGGTGAGCCCGATATATCTCTCTAATGCATTGGGTAACGCAAAGGAGTTAAACGTTAAGGTTTCTACAAAGATATTTAGGGAATATACTGTGATAGGTATTCCAAACGTAACCAAGAGGGTTACTCCCAATGTAAGAATGTTATGAATTCCTCAAGTTACCTTTATGTCTTATGATTTATATGATTTATTCATGATTTGATGAGGTATGTTAAAGTTCTTATGTTTTATGAGTATATTATGATTTCATTGATTCTTATGTATACATGTACTCATGTTTCCTTTCCATATTTTTATATCCCTTACTAAGCTTTTTATGCTCATCCCAAGTTTTTGAAATGATTTTCACAGGTCAAGGGAAAGGTAAATAATGTGATGATAGTGTCAAGGAAGTGTCAAGAAATAATCCATGTTTTATTTTAAATATGTTTCCATTGATGGGAAAAATGAGTACTATATTTTATGTAACCACTTTTTTTAAATGTGGAATGTAATGGAAGTTTTATGATCTAATTCTCTAAAACTCTAAACCTGAAAAGATCCTCAATGTGTAATCTTTTAATAACTCAAGATTAAGTAATGTTTATGGTTGGAGCCTTATATATGGAAACCATTTCATGATATAATTGATGAATTATAAATAGATAAAAGAACAAATAATGAATGATATTTTGTTCATTTAAAAATATCATGTAAGTATATTTCAATATATTCTTTACCAATAAAATAATTATTCAATGTTTTCATAGTGTTAATAAATCATTTTTATTAATACATTAATTTTTGTTGAACAAATAGAAATTTAAATAATCAAATATTTATGACATTGAGGCCATCAATTTTCCATGATCAATAACTTATTTTTGATAGGTGTCCATATTCACTACCTATATATATCTACACTTTTCCTCCATGACCAATACTCACTCCCAAAATATGTTCTCCTATGTTGTAACATAGTTTTATGTATCTTTGTGTAACCGTTATTGTTATAACATTCCCTTTTATCATAAGTCATATTATTCATTATTATGATGTCAGATGATATGAATAAAAAAATAATTTTTTTAAAAATTGAAATCCCATATGAATATTGAGGGAATAATTAAATTTATGGGGTTGAAATTTAACACAGAATGATTTTATCAATTATTTTTGTCGAATTAATTTATTAATTCTGATTTTTTTTATCTCATGAAACACTAAAAGTACTTTATTTTATTTTAAATAACTATGTTTTCCATACATTATAAGATACACCAAGTTAATCTTGCATTACCCACAACTTAAATTTTACCTTTCTTTATATAGAGCACTGGGGTAGCTTGTGTTACATGCACCAATGACGTTCCTCGATGGACTGCGTAACACATATGACTGAGGATTACAAAATAATAATATATTATTAAAATATTAGTATTTAATATAATTAGATATAAAATAAATTATAAATTAGATGTTTTTAATAGTAGTCGCTAATTTTTGGAACATTTTTTATTTATATAAATTTAATATGAATTCATAGGTTAACGATTAATTTGAAATGAATATAAAAACTGATTAAATATCAATGGAATATTATTACATTTATGGTCCAAAAGATATTTCACAATAATAAAATATATTTATTATAATAAATCAATGATATTAAATTATTATATATTTTATATATTAAATAATTGTTTTTAAAAAAATATAGAAGATTTGATGGACATAATATATAAATAAGCCAAATTTTATAATTAAAAACCTATATGTTTATAATTGTAGTTTTATATGAGTTTCATAGTAAACCCATTTTATGTAAAATGTTTAAAACATTTATTGAGTTAATTTTTTAAAAATAAACATCATATTAAAATCAAATTTGTAATTTATTTAAAGACAAATTTTTGGATTTTTTCTGTATGGTTTCAAATTTCAAATAATAGTGAAAAATACTGAATTGTAGTAAAAAACTTATTCTTAAAATAATTTATTTATATTTATAAATAAATTATAATTTTTTTAAAAAGTTTAACTGTATAATATTTTTATTAGTTAATAAAATTTAGTTCATTTGAAAAACAATGAAAATTAAATTGAATATAAAAAAATAGCAATCATTTGATCAATTTTACTTTAAAACTCTCATTGCCATCCCATCCATGAGATTAAATATAAATAAACATATACCATATATATGATTAAAATTTGTAAAAATGGATTCTATATACTTAATAATAAAAATATATAATTTTAAATATGTTATACTTAGTTTTGGTCGAAAAATATTAGTGGATGCACTTGAAATTAATTATAATAATAAGAGAAAAATTCAGATTAATGAGGGAATACAACCTAATATTAAATGCCCAAATGTCCTAGAAACACATTAAAATCCAAATGGATGGATATATTCCAAACATATAATTCATTTTATTATGTGTTTTCTTTTATGGTATGCAATTTCAATGGGCTAAACATAGGTGGAATTTTTTTTCTATATATTTAAAAGAGTGCCACTCCTCTTCCACTATAAAATGGCCTCACATCCTCCAATGATTTAAACATATCAAACCACTAATTATTGGAAAATATTATCAAATATAGATTTTTAAAAACCATACATTCCTTCTTGAATCCATATTTTGAAAAAAAAATCCATCTAAGTAAACCATTTTGGTTCAAACAAAATGCATTTACCTGACTAAGAGGTAACACCCTCCCCAAACCTCCTTTATTTTATTATCATTCTCCACTTTCTAAATCCATATTATTCCATTATTATAAAATAATAAAAATTAATAAATATACTTTTATATTATATAGAAATATTTAATACTAAATTTACAAGTCCATCTATCATTGGGGTAATGAACATACTGTTTATGTGTACGATGAACATCCACGTCACTAAATGAAGATTGCTGGGTTTTCCATTACCAAATATCATGATCTAAATAATGATAAAAACTATGATTATGTATGTTATATATTTTATTTATTATTTATTTATGATTATGTAATACTTTAACCATAAAAATAATTATATATTACATTTGGTGTAAATATGCTAATATCGTTTGAGGAAATGTGGACTATTGTCCCTTTAAAAGGTTATGATTCCTTCACACAATGCATGAAATGATTTAAGGATCTATTTAGTGAAATTAAATTATATATATGATATAATAATTCTATCTTAATAACTATGTATATACATATATAAACATATACTTCATTTAACATCATTTTTTCAATACGACAACTAAATAGAAACAACAATCACGCAGACGTACGACCTGCCATCTCCATGAACTGTGTATTCAATTAAATATATCTATATTATATTGAATATTGTAAAAAAAATATATAATATAGATAATTTTTGTATCATCATTTACATTCTATAAACCATGATATAATTATATCGAAAAAATATAACAAATTAAGATATATACAAAATACAAAGAGAATATTACCCGAAGTGTAACTATAATATGGTATTTTTATCAAGAGGGTAATAAAAAGTCATAAAAAACACAAATTGAATATAAATACGAATATGGTTATGTGATATATATATATATATTAATTTTATATTAATTATATAAGATGTTTGGATGAGTACGATGAGAGTAAAGATAGACGGTAATGAAAATTCATTTTACAATTTATATATGTGAAATACATGCTTTTCACCACCCACTCTTTTTGTGTGGTGTGTATAATTCCCATAGATTTATTAAATGATTTTTATACTTATTAATATATTTATTTACATATCCATTTTATTATATTTCAATAATGGGATTTATGTTTCAAAAGACACCAAATCGGTAATGTAATTTTGTCTCAAATTTTCTTCTTTGAGAGACATGCAGTGTTATGCACCTATATTTTTTCATGAGGGTTATATACTGAAATATAAATGTTGTATTAGGAATATCATTGATTAAATTATATTTTATGCTTCATATAATATAACTTTTTTCCATGCGTAGTATTGATCAATGTTATAAAGAGGTAATAGTTTACGGAATCAATATCTTTGCCTTTTGAGAATGCCTATGATTATGCATTGTTTGATGAAATGTTATGGTCTATATCTAAAAAAACTAATGAAATTTAGTCTAATATGTTTAATAATTATATTATAGTGTATTGGTACCATTTTTCTACTCATTGGTACATATGATAGTTTATAAAGATATTTTTATGTAATCCCAACATTACCCTCTATTCGAATGGAAATTCGTGTTCCTTAAAAACCATGTGTTATAAAAATAATTTCATGAAATATTATACTATTATACTATAATCATTAAAATACTTTTTTCTTTTATTTTTTTACCAATTGTTTCATAAGAATTTTCTTGTCACTTTTAGAATAAGTAATTTTTTATACTTTTATTGTTAAATATGGCTGTTTTTTTCCTCATGAAATATGTACAAATTTACTCATTGTATTTTGTGTGAAGCTATAATTTTATTTTTACAAATTTAATTTTCTATAATATGTTTTTAGAAAATATTTTTTAAATATTTTTTTAATATGTTTTCAAAATTGAATCATATGTTTTAGAAGTATTTTTCAAGGAATGTTTTTTTCAAAAGGGTTTCTAATATTATTTTATTAGTTTTGAAGGATTTTTTTTTCAAATTTTTTTTCAATTTAACTTTATATTTTTTTGAAGTGAAGTTGATTTCCCAATTTTTTCATGCTTCTTTTACAAGTCATCATGGGAATTATGTTTTCATATATTATTACTATAATCTTTTATAATATTTAAAGCAATTGTTTTTCAAATAGTATTGAAGATTATTTTATAATATTTAATGGATAATTAATTTAAAATTATTTAAATACATATTTATATGTTTTTCATTTATTTTCAATGAAATGGGTTTCAAAACGTTTTCATTGTATTTTTATTAGTTTTCAAGGAAAATGGTTTTCAAAATGTTTTTCATCTCTCTTTATATTTTTAAATTAATCTTTTTCCCAAATGTTGTCAAAGATTTATTTTTTATATTTCAAGTTTATTTTCAGCCATACGGTTTTTAAATTATTTTAATGATACTTTTCAATGAATAAAGGATATTTCTTCAATAAATTTCTTCAAAATATATTTCAATGTTAATTTCAATCTAAGATGAAATCTGTTAATGTTTCTAATACCATTATATGAAATCATCGAATGGATCGATTAATATTTTTTCGTTAAGGGTTTATATTTTAATGGAATGATTCTTATGACATCTATTTTAATTCCTTGGTTTATATTCTTTTAAAATCCAATCATTTTCCTGGGTTATAATTTTGGTGAAATTTTAAAGAAACCTGTATCTTTTTACCAAATTTTATGATATAAATACAAGTTTATGATACCCATTTAATTTCAGGGTTTATGATAAGTTTGTTTATGATTTTGGGGCACATGTATGAATAATTTCCTTACAATATGGGTTGAGACCTATATCTTCCTTTAATGCATTGGGTAATGATTTATATCTCAAGAGAGAGACATTGATGCAACAAGAAATAAACACATATCAGTATTACAATAATGGAATGAAGAGTCAACTTAGTTTAGTAATATAGGGCATGAAATGGGTGTGAACAAAGACTAGTAAAAGAATTTTTTTCACTAAGATGACCTTATCTGTGATTCCATGGATACTATGGAAATAATTATATATGGTTTTGTGGTTTCCAAAATTCCATGTTTTATTCCTATGTTCTTCTTTCTTGTATTATATTCTTTCTTTCATTATTATTCATGTATTCTAAACTACCATGCTTTATGTCCTGGTTCATGATTATGAAATTTTATATGGAGCATATGATCTTATATTTTGGACGATGTTTGCAAACCCTTATTCTCAAGATTATTCTTAAATGTATCCCTTTTTTACCCATATAATTTGATCTCACCCATTTTTATGTTTTCTTCCCCCCATGCTATGCATATATCTAGTAAATTTTACGTGTCTAATAAGGGTTCCAGTTACGAAGAACCTAGCAGGAGATAAAGTAGCTCATTTGTGTATTAATGTTTATGTTTCCATGATTCTAAATGAACTAGACTAGTTAAATCATTTGGAACTTATTTGTATACTATTTTATGTATTCTGCAAAATTTATGTCAATTTAATTTATAAAAAATGATGGTATCAATATTTTATTGTATCAATTGAATTATATAAATGATTTAAATAAATAATTTTTTATCATGTGTAGAAAACTTGACTAATCATTTTTGGGAAATCATATATATTTAAAAACCCTATCATTTTAATGTAAATGAATATTTTTTTATTTTTAATAAATAGATAAAAATAATTTTCATAATATATTTATTAATATTTATATCATGAAATTTAACAACTATGTTATCATGGTATACTATATTATTGTTCATTTACAGGCATGATTGTGTGTTATGTAAGCTATCAGAGACAGAAAATTTATTTAAATGAAATATATGATAAATTATTAGGGTATTAAATTATCATCTATTATTTATGTTGTGTTTTTTATATTCTTTCTAACCCAATTTTTATTTTATAAAATATCACGGTGTTAGAGAAATTATGAAATAAGTATTTGTCAATGTAATGGGGCTACAATAAAAAATTATTTATTTTACGAGTGTTGAAATTAATTGTTTTTAAAGAGTAATTTTATAACTATATGAATAATGAAGTTGGTTTATTTTTTATATTATTATTGTATAAAAAGTGTCACTTTTACATTGAATTTAATGTTAGGAAAAGTGTTGAAGTGATTTAATAATCTATTAAATTTAATAGGTGAGAAAATGATAGTGAGAAATGTACATAATAATTAAAATACCAGAAATGGAATTATATATGGTTTTTGTGTCATTTTTATCAATAAATATCAATACATTCTTCGGTTATAAAATTTTACCCATCTATGAATTGATTAAATATCATCATTGTTAATAATAAAAATTGTAAAAATATAATATGAATAATTGTACCGAATATGGATGTTTTGATTCCAAATTTGGATTCAATTACATCAAATTAGATTAATAAAAAAGATAAAATATTATTTTAAAATAAATTTTAGGTAAAAATGTTATTATAAAAAAATTCATTTTTAATTATTAATTTATCTTAAAATTATTTCATATAAATTAAAAGTTAAAATTATATTGATATATTATTTATATAAATAGTATATTTACTCTCCATTTGACTATAAAAAAATTTATAATCCCATATTCCATAATAATATTAGTATTGAAAAAATATTTCTATTCAAAAATGGTATTTTATGTTTTTTATATGGAATTGTTTTTCAAATATCTAGTTGAAATATAAAATAATTTTTATTTCAATGTATATTACAATTATAGTGGAAAAAATTCATATCATCCAATTTAATTATTAAATTATAACAAGAATATTTATCTTACTAATATATTTCATTACTCGGTGTGGTCTCTTGTTTCATGTGAAGAATGATATTGCACATAATAATTATTTTATTAAGGATTATTTAGTAAATTCTGGGGTAATTACAATTATTTTTCCTTAGTTAAAATAAATGGAATTAATATTATAAGGAATAGAATAGAATTCTAAAAACTCATTATAGACACCTATGATATATTATATAGATATTTGAAAATATTATCATTGTCATTCTACGAGTGGAGATATTGTCGAAATAAATTTATTATTGATACATTCTATGGTTTTTTGTAAAAATGTTTTTTATTTATTTTACATAATCAACATGAATATTTAAATTTGACCAAATAATTGAGGTATTTATAATTTAACTCTAAATAATCAAGATATTCCAAATTCAATCGATGGGTAATGGATAAAATAAAAATTAATTTTCTACAAAAAGGTAATTTTTTTGGAATATTTGAAACTATTTGAGTGACCATTAATATTGAGATTGTTTTTATGTATCATATAAATAAATTCATAAATTATAAATTTGTTTTAACAATTTCCATCAATTTTCATTCTCTGTTTTACATTAGGAATGAGATTACAAAAAGTAAATTGAGATTATATTTAACATCTTCTTGATGATTTCAGTTATTCCAAAACCACTATTTTAATCAAGAATTGGTTGGGTTTAATTTTTGGTTTTTTATGTGATGACTTGTAATTTTTTTAATTTTTTGTTTTTGTGAATGATTCGTGCTTGGTTTTTCCAAACCATAAAACCCGCAAAAAAATAATTAAAACTAGGTTAGTTAGGTTTTAAACGGGTTGTGTACTTTTTGAAATCTGTGTTCCTACATATGAGAAACAATTAAACCCATTTAGAAGGGCAAATTGCTAGAGTTCACAATTTTTATATACCATGGGGATCATACCTTCATACCATGAAAATAGAATTTTTAATCCAAAAAAATGTTTTTAAAACAACCTGATCCCTTGATTAATGTTCATGATAGCCCCAACATGACCTTTATCAATTTCTTCTTCTAGAGGATCTTCCATGAGAGGGTATTGGTCCTTCAATCCACTCTATAAAGTGGATTAAATTTATGAAAAAAATATTTGATCATATCCCTATTAGTTTTATTCCCTTATTCCCTTTCTCCAACTCTCTATTCTATCCACAAAATTGTTTATTATATCTCCTCACAAATTGGAATACCTAGAAAGTTTATTTTAGATCATGGATCTTAGTGTGATTCCCAGATTCTATTTTCATCATTATTCTTTTCTTAATCTCATATAGGGTTTGGCATTATGATGTCACATGATCTCAATGTATGTGGTTGCGTTTTGATTAGCCAATTTAATTATACCTATATTTCATGATTTAATAAAACAATTTGGTTTTAATCATATTAAACCAAATGAAATTAATTTTTTTATTAAAACCCAAATTAAAATGAAATGGGGGAATTTAGTTTTAAAATTTGTTTTTTCATGAAATTTGGAAACACCCCCAATTCCATTGAATTAGGGTTTGTTGTGAAATTGAGGGAATTTGGTGAAATTTTAAATTTGTAAAATTGAAGGATTTTTTTTTAAATTTTTAATTGATAAATTGAAATAATGTAAGGGAAATTATTATTTTATTTTTGAATTTATTTCTAACTTTTATTTGTGAAAAATTGCATAAAATGTTTTTTATCAAATCTTTTGAGGTTTATCATGTGAAATTTCAGATTTTTGATTAAAAATTCAAGTGTTGGTTTTAAAATGGAGATTTTCATATTTAGAATTGTATAATGGGATGAATTATATATTAAATTGTTTTTAGAAAAACATCATTGATTTGTAATTAGAGGTCCTACAGACCTCAATTAGTTAGAGAATTATTTGAAGAGAACATTATGATTTATAACATTCCAAAACAAAAATGCAACATATCACATCCCAAAAAAGATGGTTATAGAATCTATGGAATAGTGTTAATGGGGGATGTTTATAAACATACTATCATGTCACCTAGGTTTTCTGGAATCCAATAGCTTAGAACAATCATACCATTTAGTCAAATGAAAATGTGGCTAACTTTTTTATATTTGGAATGAATATATTCCACATTTGAATAGTATTTTAATGGAATTTTTTATTTTTGTAAACTGTTTAGTATAATAGTTTTTATTAAAAAATTCATTTAGAATAATTCCATTATTTAAAATGCGAATAATTTTTTTATAAAATTATGTCAATCATTAAAAATTCTAATCATGATATAAATAGATATGCTTTTGAAATTAAAATAATATTTATTTATTATTGAAAACTATTTACTTTTTTAATTAAATTTTGGAATCATTTTATTGAATCCATGTTGAATGATTGCTGGGATTTTATATCACATCATAATGTTTCCTTCAGGTGTTAGTAGATTATCTACTTCTAGGTTCAAGGAAGGGTAAAGAAAAACTTGAGGGTGGTTTTAACTACTGAACGGTGGATATGTAGAGGTGAATATTTTGGGACATGGGTTATCAATCCAATTTTTTTTATAGTAATATATAGTAGTAAATTGGTTTATTTATGCCTTTTTTGAATTCTAATTTACTTCTCCCTATATATTTTTTTCATAAATTCATACTTCCTTCTTTATCTTTCATCCATAATGTTCAATAAAAATTCATTACCACTATCATTTTATATGATGTCAGGTTCATGTCACTAACCCATGTTGATAAAGAACTCAGTTTTTTCCTTTATATTTCCTTCATGGTTATCATGTTACTAGGGTACCCAGGCTCGTTTGTGAATTTTTTTATCAGATATCATGTTTAAGTTTCATGTCTTGAAGCCTGTTTGAATTTTTGAAATCTTATCGAGTGTTCATAGGTAGTTTTAATTATGTTTTATAATATCATTCACCATAATTAAGATCAACTAACATGTTGAGTTTTTGGAAATATTTCATGTGTATTAGTTTTTGTATTTTCCCAGTTATTATTTGTATTGAATGAATTAGAAATACTATTTATCAATGCATTGGGATTAGCCTCCACATGTTTTTCCATTTGACTGATAATTTGATTTATTTATTATTTTATGTTGGTGTTTTGTAGAATCATGCCTCTGGGAGGTTGTGTGTATTGAATCTAATAAGAAGATGATGATGAACCTCAGTTAGTGAATCCTCTCGTGGACCTGAAACTGGTCAAGGTGATTGTGCATACAATCTCTGCTCTGGGAAAAAAACACCAGTAGTTCCCTTTCTAGTTCTTATTGGGGAACCTTAAATGGATGATCCCAGGAATCATTCTTTAGATCAAATTCATAGTAATCCACAAACATTTCAATGCAATAATTATCTTAATCTTAGAGAGTAATGGTTGACAATGATTGACTGCTTGTTTAAATTCTTAGAGAAACCTTAAGAAACCATGGCGATGTATTCCTATTTCAAGAAGGATAGTCCAAGAAGAAGACAGTTAGACATGATGGTGATGATGAATAAGCATTATGTATTATTGTGGAAGGATATCAAGAACACTATCAATAAACATCTCTATCTAGATTCTATGGTGTTAGAAATAGCTTGCGTGTTTTTAAACACAAGTAGAAAGAAAATATAATTAAAGAGGATAAAAAATATTTTACTAAGATATTGTAGTTTTTTAATGAGATGGTATCAATTGAGAATATTATAAATGGATCGTTTGAGTTTCTACTTTGATAAGATATTCATTATCAGGTTATCTTGCTGAAGTTTCCTACTTATGCTGAGGAGTTGGATAAAGCATTGATTTTCAAGATGGTGACAGACTACAAGGCAATGTTAATTCCTACATGATAAATAAATTTAATAATTTATTGAAATCATACAAACTATCTAAAAAGGCATAACATTGTGAGTCTAGGTATCAAACCCATATAGACTATCTATGTGTTATAAATTAATTAATTAAATAAGAATGTAATTGAATTTTTTGATTAGAAAAAAGTGATATAATGTTAATAATTATTTGTATGTGAATAAATAGTTGTGGCTATCTAGGTTAAGTTTTTTCAAGTTTGTGTTCATGTTATTTTATTAATAATGAATTTTTTATGTTTCAGTATTGTAATTGGGTCGACAGGAATCCTTGGTCTTGGTAGCCTTTCTAATTCATTGATTTCACATTTGGAATGGTCATGTACTTGGGGAGAATACAAAATTAAGTGTCCCAACACAATATTTAAACATAATAATCCAAGATTTAATAACGTTCACACAAGAAGTAAGGAGATTAATTAATGTAATGAATTAATAAAAATCCTATCAAAGAAATAGTAATGATATAAAGAAAGAGAATGAATTAGAATTGATATATAGTGTTCAAAAATTAAAAACACATGAATACAAAATAGAAAATAATCTCTAAGAATTAAATACCCTATAATAACATCACCTGACATAAAAATAACTACTCGATCATTCTAGGAATGATGAGAACTAGCATATTTGGTACCTAAAGAATAAAGGCAGCAAAGAATGGTGGTGAATCGGGACACTGTATTGTCCCTCCGTATTCTATAGCCTTCTATCAATGTTAATTTTCATCAACTATCCCCTTGTGTGTTGTAAGGGTGGCCAATAACTATAGCAATAATCAAAAATTTCAATCCATCAGTCTACATCACATTTATTTTTCACACACGTCAAAAAGTACATGACATATAACCATATTACAGAATGTGTAATCCCTCTAATTTTGGTTGTCATGAATCTATGAAAAATTATATCCAAAATCATATCCCAATAAATTGCATGATGAGTAATGATGTTACATGTCATGTATCAGTATTTCACAATGTGAGATGATGTCCCAACTTTTCCTACATGGAAAATTCCTATATAAAAATTCACAATGTGTAAAAGAGTTACTTGAAGTGTAATCATTCAGAATCATTTTTTTTTCAACTCGTCTTTATCATCAAAAATCATGTTTCATCCATTTATTAAATCCATCATTTCCTATGAAAAATAATTAAACATGTATACTCATTCTCTAATTGAAAATATTATTAAATTAATTTCAAAAAAATTTCATTAAACACTATAAAATATAAGTATGAAATAAACATATCAGATATACCTAGATGGAAAGTCAGTGCAGACAGAAGTTTCTTCTTCTATTAGTTGTAGTGTGTTTTACACTACCAAATATATGAGGCACAATGATTCTCTTAGGGTTTCATGAAAAATGTTTTTTATTAGCCTCATGCATTTCAAGGAATATATCATTTGACTTGTTAGCAGTGTGGAATGATAAGGAATTAATTGGGGGAATGAACCGAGGATATCAATATATGAGGTTCCTGTAGAAACTCAAGACACATATAAGAGTTAGAACATGTTTATTACACTCTTATTAGTGTCACATGATCACCATATCATTAAGAAACTATAGGTAAATAATATTATTCACATAAAAAGGCATTTAAACTATATTAATCTGGAATTACAAATGTTTACACATTGGAAGAGTCTCCATAGGGATTAGATATGAGTTCAGTGACTATGAGATCTACCCTAACTACTGATTCATAATTAGTGACTTATTTTTCTAATATAGTGAATATCATTAATTAATTTCATACCATAATGTTAATTTTCTAAATCTTACTATAATGAATTTATCTTATATCATGGATATTACTACACTTCTTAGTAAAAGAGAGAGCATGGTCTATATAGTCATGTTTGTTTTTTATATGTGTCAGGTGTTAAGATATCATTGAGTTTTTTCGATTCCCAACATGAAACCACATGATTCCATTTTTGAGATGGATTGCCTCATGTTCAATAAAGCATGTATTGATTGTAATATTTGATAGGTCTTCTTTTCTAAACTCATTTTTTTGTGACTTATCATTCAATTATAATGTGACCAAATGTGAATTAGGGACATACCATCTTATATAGAGGTAAGAAAAGAAATATGTGTGTTTTCAATTTATCTAGAGAGGGATTTCTTGATCTGTGATATCCCTCTAGTCCTCACCGAATTTCCCAAATATTAACCTAATGAATTCTTAGGTTTTCTAACTGTAAGAGTTATGGTGTTTTCTATTAATATATTTCCTAGTACTCAATAAGTGATTATTCCATATTACCAAATGGGACTAGATAAAGTGATGTAAATGAATAATCAGTTGGATGTTCTTATTGAGAAAGGATTTATATGCCCATGTGTGTCAGTTTGGATGGAACATGTTCTCTTTTATAAGAAGGTTAACAGTTCACTGCTCCATTACGTTCATTACCAAAAACAAAATCAAGTGATGGTATAGAACGCATATATATTTCCATTGATTGATTATCTATTTGATTAGTTATAAGGGGAAATTTTGTTCTTGAAGTATGTTTTTTTTCATGGTTACCAAAAATTAAGGATAAAGGAATCTGACATTCAGAAAACCTCATTTTATAAAAGTTAAAACATTTATGAGTACCTTTCCATGACATTGGTAATAAAAATTCACATAGACGTGATGAATTTAATGAACATGATTTTTCATGAGTATCATTATTCTTTTGGGGTAGTCTTTCTAGATTACATACATGATTAATCTATGTCCCTATAGGATCATCTGCATCATCTAATATCAGCTGTGGAATTTTGAGAAACATTGATTTTTGTTTACATTTTTTGAAATGTGATTTATATATTAGAGAACAAATTTTGTTGGGACATGTGTAAATGGAACATGGTATTTGAATTGATCATCTGAAATAAAAACCATATATGACTTGGGAACTCCAAAAAATGTTTTCAAGATTCAGAGCAACATATGTTTTCTAGGTATTATATATGGTTCAATAATGAAATATAAATGTTTTATTCTATAATAAAAGCTCTAGAATAGAATGGATTAATGTTTTCTTGGGATGGGAAATGTCATAATTTTTTTTATTTGAAATGCCTTATTACTACTAAAATGGGGTTGAATCTTATAGGTGTTTTTAAGGGATATAATGTCATCTATGATTCATCGAGTATATGTTTGGGCAGTGCTCATATTTAGGGAAATTATTATTTATGGATCTCATCATCCTAGGCCACATGCCAAGAATTATCTCACACATGACCTTAAACATGAATTTTTATTGAATGCACAAAATAGTTGGTGCCAAAATCTTTTCGTTGAAAGGTTTTCCATGTTTTCAGACCACATGATATTTGGTTATATCTTATTTGAATTTTATTTGAATCCCCACTAGATACATTGGTTGAATTTCCTTTAATATTTTTAAATCAACATAACATATACCCCATGGAAAGGTAATGATTCTCAATATTCTATGAGAAGAAATATCTTGACTAATACCATGAATAAATCATTTAAACTGTGTAACATGATGGATCTATTATCACATTTTAATATTGAAGTATTTGAATCAAGGGCCTATGTGACATTGTATAAGGTTAAGCTGACATCTGGCCTCATCATGATTATTCTTTAGGAACAACAGCTTGATGAAGATTTTTTTATTGTTAGAGAATATATATATGGTCTGGTGACTATACCGGACTGGTAATTGTCCATTAAGGTAATTATCTTCTATCATAATCTATTTTTTATGATATTATATATATTGAAATCTATGATGGGGAATTTCCATAATTTCATAGTGGGTAATGAACCATGGAACCAAGAATATTTTACTTTACAAGAGTAAGATGTATTGGTTCCTAGGTTTGAGGCATGAAATTTCAAAATTTTAAATCTTATTTATAATTTACAATAGCTCTTGGTAGAGCACCAGATTCTTTTATGTTTTATTTTGCATCTTCTAGTCCCGAAATAGAAGTGGGATAGTATCTCTATAGAACTTGTGGTAGTGATCACAGATAGGCATAAATAGAAGAAGGGGATATGGGTTTGGATTGATATGAGGACTAAGTTGTCACACATTAAACTAATTTATGTTGCTACCAAGGATGGGTAGTTCGGAAAGATCAACACATAATATATTATTTGGTTTCTCATTGTTTTATCTTATATTGTTTTTGAATGGGATCTTTGTTTCAATTATATCATTTGGCGAGGCCTTATGAGGAACTCAGATCTCTAGACTATTTGAGTATGAAATACCATCCATAGTAATATGGCTAAATAGATCGAATTATAAATAATTTTTTGGATGTTCTCTATACTTATGTTCTCAAATTTCTTGGGGAGTGGGATAAACATATGGGTCTTGTTGAGTTTTATTATTATAATAGTTATGAATATTCAATCAACATGGATTCCTTATAGGCCTTGTAAGTTTGGAATTGATTATCTCTATTGTGTTTGTAAAATATTGGTTAATGTTATATGGTTTGAGAAATATTATTCTTATAGACAACAGAAAGGATTCAGTAGATGCTTCATAGAATTTTGTGGGAAGATATTAGGTGTTAGTCTTATTTGGAACTTCAACTTAGACAATTGGAAATCTCTCTTAGTGACAAAGTGTTCATTAAATTATCACCCCAGTTGGTTTATCGATGGATGGGAGGTGAGGGAAACATGATACTCACATTTTGAAACCTTTTTTTGGTGGTAGAGCTAGTGGGAAATATTTCCAATCATGTCCATACATTACTTGTTCCATGTATCCCAGCTACGAATTTATATATCATCTCACATTCTAAGTTGGAGTTATCTTGAATATGAAACTAACTTTGATGTGACTAAACCTCCTGTTATGATTTTTGATTCATTAAACAAGGTAATTAAGGGGATTATGATATCATTGGTTTATGTGCTATTGGAGTTTTGTTTTGATTCCCCTTTTATATAAGAGAGTGAGGCACATAATAAAGAGTATTGGCCTCAAATTTTTTATGGATTTTTCTTTGTATGAATTTGGGGGATATAAAGATTCAATAATGGGTATGTTATAACATATGCTTATAATTTTAAATTATTCATAAAAACCGTATTTAATAAATAAATTTTTGGTTTTTAATTGTGTTTTTCATGAGAATGCATTAAAATTTTAATTTTCTAGGTCTTTGAATGATTGCTAAATTATTTTTATAAACCCTGGTCCCTTATAGATAAAGCCCAATAAGTGAGGACTTTCACTATTAGGGAATGGTTAGAAAAACATGCTTCCTCTTTGGAGAAACTGTGAATCACATTTAAAATGTAAGCATGGCTTGTTTTAATTTTTTTTCTATACTATACAGTTTTGAACAAATAATAATGTGTATAGGATTTTAAATATAAAATATAAATTTTAAAACACTTGAAACGCTTGTTTTATGTTCATAACATACCAAACCAGACAGGTAAAATTTTCTTCATCTAAATGATCTCCCAGGAGAGGATTATGTTTCCTCTACCCCCTCTTGGAAGTGGATCGAATTTTTTTGAATGAAGTTCAATCGTATACTAGTTAGTTTTCTATTCTTATTATGTTTCTATATTTACCTCTTGATTCCCCCATACGATTTATTATATTTTCTTATTGATGGGAAGATATAATAAAATTACTTTCAGCTCAATGATGTATATGGGATTACAAGATTCTATTTTCTTCATTCTTCATTAGAGAATCCCAATTAAGATATAGTGTTTTATAATATTGTGAATCCAAGGTAGGTGGTTCTATTTTTATTGACCAATTTAATTAACCTCAAATAGTTTGATTTTATTTAACTATTTTGATTTAAATATAATTACTTGAAATTTCATTAAATTGTTTTATTAAGAAACATTTTCAAGTTAATTAGGGTATTTGATTTTTGGAATTAGATTTTTGGCAGGGAGTTGGGTTTTGGGAATAAAATTAAGAAAAACCCAACAAATTCCATTAACTTTTGGTGTAATTAAGAAATTTTTTATTTTGGTTGAATATAAATTGTTGAATTTAAATTCATGAAATACATGGATTTTTTTGAAATTTAAATTGTGACTATGAATTGTGACATTATTTCAAATTATTATCAGTGAAAAATTTCTTAAAATGATTTTTATAGAAACTGTTGGGATTTATATTTTGAAAAAGGAATGATTTTTATTAGAAACATATTTATTGAGTTTTAAATAGAAATTTTATTACTTGAAATGGGAGAATGGTATTAATTGTAATTTAAATAGTTTTAAAATAAATTTCACATCCTTTATTATTTATTGTAGCATTTTAAATCCTTGGGAAGTTGTTGAGTTACATTGAAAACACATTACGATTTACAAAATTCCAAAACATAAATGCAATATGTCACACCCATGACAAGATGGTGATGAATTCACATTAACTAGTTTCAATTAGGGCATGTTTTTATAAATCATTCCATGTCACCATGAGTGAGTGGATTAGTATATCTTGGAAATGCCATGACATTTATGAATTTAATAATTTTTCTTTCATATTTTTATTTTAAATGAATACATGACATTGCTAAAAACTATTTTACTTCCCTGGGGAATTTATATTAACTATTTTATATGAAATGTTTTATTAATAATTTTTTGTAAGTTTATGCCATCAATTGATATGTGGATTTTTTTATTTCCATAATTTGAAATGTAAACAATGATTATTATAAATATTTTTTTGAGAAGTAAAAAATGTTACTTTATAATTTATGTTTCTTAATTTCATTAATTAAAAGTTATAATCTTATTATTGAATTCTTGTTGAGAACCTAATGTTATTTAATCTCACATCCAAAATAACTATTAATGTGTTCCTAGATTATCTCCTTTTAGAATCGTGCTGGAGTAAATCATGATATAGAGGTGGTTCTAAGTGTTGATATATTGACACGATGATCTCCGTCTGTTAGGATATAGGTTATCTATCATATTTTTCTAGTACACTGGTTTTTATGCCTATTTGAATTCCATTATACTACTCACTATTGAGTTTTCCTTATATGCATATTTTATTTTTTAACTAGATTGCGTAATGAATATGAAAAAATTGTCCACCCTCACATTTTAGTATGATTCTGGGCGATAGTTTTTCAACCACTGAGTATTATGAACACCCTTCATACCATTTCAATGTTATCTTAGTAATTGGGTTACCAGGGTACCAAGATGTTTCTTGATAACATTTTTTTATTCATGGTGAGTTTTGATTCGATTATAAGTCATAATCCTCTTAAGGGATATTAATATAATAATAAGAGGATAGTGATTATATTTTACCACATTATTTTTAATTTATAATAATGTAATTTTTTTATTTTTTTATCATAAATAAAAAATTCTATTTTTTCTTCACGTGATGATACTTATAGAAGGATCCACAATTTCATACTTGGAAATGAGATTATTTTAGAAGTCATAATTTATAAAAAGAAAAATATATTTGGTAAAAATTAATGACATCTTAATTTGGTTACATTGAACAAAAACAATTAAATAAAATTATGAAAGAATTAGTGAAATTCGGGACAATGAATGATTATCATTCTCTAGTTTATCATGTAACAAAAAAATACATTAAATTTCATAATTTAATTGAATTATATGAATATTTATAAAAATATTGTACATTTTTTATTCAATTTATTTTTAGTTTTATATTTTAGTTTTAAAATATAAAAATATTATATCTTGGACTATAAAATACCAAACATCATATTATAATAGGATTATGAATCAAAATCGTGTTTTTAAAGATAATATATTATCAATAACACTTTTAATTTTATGGTTTTTATAATGATATAATAATTGAAATTAAATTAAATTTTTATTCTCACTACCCTTATTTTTTTAAAGGTTTGAGCGAAGCCTCATTTATTATTTTAAGCTAAGGCCTCTTTCAAACTGGGTAAAGGGAGACCCATTACATAGCCCGAAGGCCTAAGAACAATCCGTCTGAATACAATGCCTAAAATCCCATTTTTTGGCCCAAAGAGATATTAGGTGAATAGTGCTGCTACAGAATCAGGTTGCTACAGTACCTACTACAGTTCCACCACCGCTACATTCCCTGCAATAATGCCTCCACCGCTATAGTTCTACTACTTCAACAGTTCCACCACTCATACAGTACTGCTACGGTGAGTAATAAAAATAATAATCTCTATTATTAAATACAATTTTTAATATATGTCTTTATTCCATGAAAAAAGGAAAAATATAAGAGTGTAATTATTTGAAATATTTCAAGAATTATTTCCCATCACAGTACATAATCCCATACAATAAAATTGTATAAAAATGAAAATAATATTTATCAAAATATATCTAAAAATATAGATGGTTGAAAATATTGTGCACTAGAGTTAATTGATAATAATTAAGAATGAAATTATATGATTTTGAAGTGCATCTAAAAATAATATATACATTTATCGAGAGGGTGATTGTTATTATTAATGAATATGTAAATTAAAACAAATATAAAAGAATATTATTTGTTTAGATACATCATTATGTATAATGGAATCCAAGAAATAATTGTTAATAAGAAAATAAATTATAATTATACAATCCCTTGATTAATAAGATATTGTGATTTTTATTAGTTAATGTGTTATTGAAAAACCCTAAATTTTTTACTGACCATGAAACTCTAATTTTTTGATAAAAAATATATCATGGACTCAACCTATAATATGTTTTTATGGAAAATTTCATTCCACATCATCTCCTTGATTAAAATTTTAATAAAATGATATTTTAATTTAAATAATTTTATTGATTGTATACCCTTGATCAATTTCATTTAAATATGACATCATAGAAATTTATTAACGTTTTTTTTCATTCCAACATTGATTATAATGTAATTTTTTATTATTATAATGGATTCCAAGAATGGAACTATCTCATCATCATAAGAACAAAAGTAAAGTACTTAATATATTGATATTAATGAAAAATAAAATTGAAATTTAATTTTCTACTATAACATATTCTCAGTAAGAATTATGTGGGTTGATTTAGTGTAGTGATAAAAATATCCTATTATATTATTCTATTAAAATGTTTAATTAAATATTTATTATACTATAATAATATCTTAATCAAAAGTATCTTGAACAAAATATGATAATATTTAATAATATATATAGTTTATTTTAGTCATAGAATAAATGAAGTGCACCCTTATGGCCACTTCATTCCTAATATAAAATTTATTAACCATTAATAATTTTAATTTTATATAAAACCATAAAAAATATTATTGAAAGCATCTATATGTTTTTTCAGAAACCAAGAAAATAATGATATACATATAAGATTATAAAAATCTATAAATAATAATATACCATAATGATGGGTTATTCAATAACATTCCCATTTATAAAAATAAAATTATTGATTACATTTCTTGAATGTGGTCTCATTAAAATATATTTTTTTAACATCATGTGGGATTTTTTATCATCCATATTTTATCGGAATTGATGTTTTGATGAATATAAAAATACGAATACACTGTAATTCAATTATCATGAAATTTATGTATGCATATCCTAACATTTTATTTAAATTTTATCATATATAATATTAATTAATAATTATATTATATTTAAAGAATCAAACTTGTTTTGATCAACAATATTGAATAAAATAAACATAAAAATAATATTGGAAATATTATTGTGAACTAATTGATTTTTTTCAATATAATTCATTCATAGAAATAGAATCCTATATTTAAAGCCAAACATCATCATGATCCAAGTCATCATTTTAGTAACATTCAACTTTATTCAAATGTACTATGTGTTAATCTATTTATAATATTACATGTCCTTGATGATATGTTATATAATATTAAAATGTTCCAGGACAATATTTTACTATTTGATTCCAAATTGAGTATCTATGATCACGAATGGTTGATAAAATCTCAATTTTATAAAATATTGAAATATATCCATATATAAATTCCTATGAACTTTCACGTATACATTTTTAAATTTTTCGGTCACATACATGACTAATAAATCAAATGTATGTTTTAAAGAAAGATATTATCTCATAGTATATATGAAACCATGTTGTCTATAAAAAAGATATCAATGTCTCCTGCAAATAAACCACATAAGATACTCTTCTTGAGACACTATAAGTATTACATATATTTAAAATATGAGGATATAGGAAAAATAAGAATGGGGTGACCTCAGATGCACAATAATTGGTTAAAAACTTAATTAGTTTAATAAATAGGTAAGACATAGAGAATAAGTAAATAATATTATATTTAGACATTGATAATAATTACATGATGCATAAAAATTTAATATTTGCCTGAAGAATAACATGAATATGTGTCTATCAGATAAACATGAGACTCTGGTTTCCATATAACAATATTTAATAATAGCGGATTAATAAAAAAATTTGACATGGGTTTTCACCAAAAAAAAATTAGTATAATTCCATTCTATTACCCATGTAAATCATTAAAATGAAATCGCAAGAGTTTAATTAATTTATCAATTCATTAGAGTGTTACCATGGTCTATGATTCATATTAAAATGTTTTCCCAAAGGTAACAAAAAACAATATATTTCCCCGCAACCATGGAAACATTAACATATGCTATGTATAGATTAATTTCTACCCAATCAATTGGAGCAATATCAGGTTACACCCATCAAATTTAATTTTATTTCCATAAAGTGACATAGAAAAATTATAATGAAAACATCCAATGTGTAGAAATTTAGTTTAATGGGAATTGATAAAATTTAGTGGAATATATTTTATAAACAATATTAATGAAATTTCTAAATATAAAATTATATAAGAAATGTCAACAAAGTTTTATAAAAAAAATTATAAATAATATTATAAATCATGTAGAATAATAAATTTATTAAGAAAATTGAAGGTCTGTATAAAATGTTTCATAGTTAAATATGATTATTGTGGAAAAATGTTTTCTTGGTGAAGAATAATATAAAAATATTTTACAAAAAATATTTCTTTATCATCTTCATAAAATAATATGTTATGGATCAATTAAATTTTTTTATTAAAAATTATGTTGTGAAATCAATAAATTTATTTAATTTTTAAATTCATCATTCAAACTTTATCCCATAAATTTTTTGGTGAATGATAAGTTATTTCATTTTTAAAAACAAAAAACCATATTATTATGTTGAAATGTATTTATTTAAACCCCATCTTATAAAAATATTAATTTAAACTATCTTAAAAAGTATATAAAGTAAAAAATGGAGGTCACATGGGAAAAATAATTATTTTTGTAATTATGTAGGAGAAATATTGTGATAATGAAAATATTTAAAAGGAGGGGAAAATACCATTAATTATGGTACAATTATTCTAAAAAAATAGATAATTTTAGTGAAAGAGGAAAATCATTGTAAAATAATTTATTTAATATTTAAATATCCTCATTGAGGAAGATAACATTCAATTAAAAAATATATTAATCTAGATTAAACTATGTGTTAAGAAGGATATTTATGGATTAGTATTATAACATAATGATATGTGTTGAGTTAACCAATAACACATTGATCTTTTATGAAATTTCAATCAAAATCCTTCTAAATAAAGTAATTTTCATGACATATAAAAAAAATATTAAAATTAATATTGTAAAATGTATTCACATTATAGAAGTAACACCTTATTAAAAACATAATGGAAAAATTTTTAAATATGACTCAATAATCTTAATTTGGGACAATGAACCCATTATATTAATTCACAACTCCATATAATTCACTTGAGTCTCATGTATGACCAAAATATCCATCATAATAATCTATTTTAGAAAAAACACATACATATATATATATATATATATATATATATCCTTTATTTAATATAATTTATATATTTATTATATATGTTGTTTTTGATATTTTCTATTTTCAATCTATGGTATTGTGTAATAATTTTTGTTGTTGTATTTCATAATAGCTATGTTTTTCATTATTCATATCAAAAAAGTATCAGTCATTATAAAAAAAATTATTTAAACAAATGTGTCATATTTATTTAAAACTCTATAATTTCATTCTATTAATATTTTTGTTATTATTCATTATGAAAAACATGGTGATGAGTTTTTTATATTATAATGAACAAATAATTGTGTATTATTTATTGAGTTGAACATTTATATTTCCTTTACATAACCAAATAATTATATATTCTTTCATATAAATAGCGTATACTACTTTTAAAAATCCAACTATGATAGATATTTAGAGAATTTACAGGGAATGTCATTCATGTGAACCAAAAATAAAAATGCTACAATCATTGTGTGAGTAATGTTATAAAAGAGTTTTTTTTTCAAAATATAAGTATCCTGAAAGTATAACTGATTTATAAAAATTATATTATAACGGTGAATCAAAAATGGGATGATTTATATTAATAAGGAAAATGAAATATAATTTTTTATTTATAAATAAATAACTTTTTTTAAAGGTATTCATTGCTTATGAGGGTAACATCTTGAGATTTTAAAACAAAACAGTCTGTTAAATTTTATACATGATACGTCACATTATTCATAAACAAATGGTTTTAAAAAAAATGATAGTTATCACATATCTATTTGAATTTAAGATATTACAATGATTAACAAAATTAAAAAAATAGATTAGTTTAAAATTGTTCTTGAAATTATTTATTTAGTAAATAGTTAATTTTAATGAAAATAAAAACCAATTGTATATAAAATAATTGTTAAGAAATAATTTTATGTCTGTAATGTCATTTTATTTTAATAATATAAATTAATCACTATTAGTGAAATACTGTAATGATATTTATATTTTATATATTAATGTAAATGTTTTATAATTTATACAATAGGATTGATAGGCTTATGTTAACATGAAATAGAATTTTAGTCATATAATCTATATTTCAATTAAGTTTTCATTTTCTACCTTTTAATGGTACACCTATTCTGAAAATAAAATTTGGAACATTATAAAAAATATTTTACTAAAGTGAAATAATTTTTGAAATCATATTTTCCAAATAATCATAATTTTAATATTATTTATTTTTTTGGAGAAGTTCCATTTTTGATGAATTGTGATAAATACATAGTTTTAATAAAAAATTCCATTTTTATCTATTTTTTAATAAAGAAAAAAATTATTTCAAATTTAATATAAATTAAAATTAGTTTAAATATAAATCAATCATTCAAAATTAGGTCATTGGATTAAATTAACATTGAAATGTAATATAAATACATTTCAATATTTTGAACTTTTCACTTTAAAAACACGCTTTTTAGTTACATCTGAAGGATTGATTATAAATATATTTTTTCCAATTATATGAATTTAATATTGAAAAATGTATTCATGAATTGGAATAAAATGGTCCAAATTAGATATAAATTTTATTTCAATTTTGAGATATTAAAATTTTACTATGGTACAAAAAAATATTTACTACAGTATAGGTAAAATAATGAAACTAGTTAATGTGAAAATGTAATGGAATAAAATATAAAAATATAAAATAAAACATGTAATGGGTATTTTTGGTATTTAGAGACCATAATAAGATATTAAAATATTAATTTTATACTAAATTATCAAAAATTAAATCCACCTCAATGTTGTTGTCGTTGAAGGTAAAATAATCACTATTTAATCACTAAAACCCACACACCCTCAAGTATAAATACCACCCCTCACCGCAAAATTTCAAATAAAAGACATTAATCTACTAAAATATATAACCAAAACTCTACTTATCAATGTTGTAATGTATATGTGCAACTGGTCTAACCAAAAGTCTGATTCCATGGCCTTTATGGGGTCCTTCAAGGTGGTGATATACAATATGTAATTTTTTCACAGCACCTTTATTATTTTGTTTTCTTCAACTATTTTATACTCACCATATTCATTAATAATAGAATGATAGCTCTATAATCATGAATATAATGTATTTTTATGTTTTTAATGGAATATGTTATATAAATTTCATTTCTCAACTCCTCTTATAAAAATAAATGAAACTATTGTCCAAATTTTTATTGTTTAACACCTCCATGAATAATCATTACTCATTTTCCATTAATATCTTCATGGTTGAAAAAAAATTAATCAAGTTAAATTATATTTAATTAGTTATATTATATCAAATTTCATGTTATGGATTTAATATATTGAAATAACATTAAATAAAATGAAAAAAATATTTTGATGATTAGAAAACTGCAGAATTAAACTATAATTTTATATTTAATATTTTATAAGTTGAATCATCCACATTTATGAAATAAAAATGATATATAGAACAACATAAACATTGGAAAGTGATTTAATTCCATTTTATTTCACTTATTATGTTTTATTTCCAATTTACATGATCATCTATAATTATACACAAATGAACTGATCCTGAAACAATGAAACATATACAATCGTAATAGTTAAAATAATTAAATATTATTAAGAATGGGAAATAAGATGTTATAAAATAAAGAAATAAGGTATTAAAAATATTAACATAGTTTTTCAATGAATGGATAATATTATTCAAACCATTATATATGAGTTTATAGAATGAAAATTAAAATAGAAAAAAGAGGTGAGGGATTTCATATGTAAATTTCTATTCATGGGGTTATACATCTACTTAGTTGATTATATAATATAAAAAGTATATTTGGAATCAAAAAGTTATTTGTTTATATTTTTTTCCAAATTTTATTTTTTATATAATTTTGTTACACCTAATCACCAAATTGATTAATTTTCTCCTCCATGATATAAATATTTTAATGGTCTCTCATCTCACTTTTATTTTGGTGGTATTTATACCATATTCCTAACTCGTGCATTATTTATGGTGTATATACTTACCTTTTATATATAATATCATTATTATAATTAATTTCTTTTTAATTAATGTTTCTTTTTTATTTATTAATTTTAAGGTGATGTGTGTTAGACTGGTTATAATGTTTGAGGGAATTATTGAACATATTTCAATTATTTGGGGGATGCTTCTACTTCTTGATTATGTTATGCTACGATTTTTTGGTGAAAATATTTTTAATATCTTATGTTTTATTTATATTTATTTTCTTGGGATTTACAATGGATAAGCATATTTTATATATTTTATTAAGGCTCACTTCAATGATATGATTTTTTAAGTGTGTCTTTATCTAAAAATCTCAAATTAAATATTTTAATGATTTATTTTCAATGTTTTTAATTATCATGTCCATGTTTTTATATTTTTTATGAAAGTATTTATATTCAAATGAATATTTTTAGATGATATTGTTTTCTCTCATATATTATGAAAACGTATATTTTTATAGTTTTATGCAATGTAATTTCTTTTAGAACCCTCCTATATATTTTTTTAAGTAAGAAATATATTATTAGATACATGGTTTGCAAAAAAATCACACTTTAATATCTATTTTAAATTTTTAACCATACCTTACATGTTTGTGTGGACACATTCAATTGAAATTATTTTTGTTGTATGTGGACATTTTTTCAATATGATTTATTTCAAAATGAATATTTAATTTACATTAATGAATATTTTTATGATAAAATCATTAATTATTTATTTTTATTTTATATTTAATGGGAACATTTTATAATGATTATTTTTTACATGATAAGAAAAATATGGTTGGGGATGTGATAATGGATAGTAATTTTATAACCCCAAATTCATTGGGCTCTCCATAATTAAATGTTGAACATATTGGTTACACCATTTGTAAGAGTTGTACAGGAAATGAATTCTTATGTTATTTAATTATATTTTAGATGCATGATAAATAGTTTTCATCAAAATTAATTTATTTTCAATAGGTATGATATTGGTATTTTGTAATATATGATTAATGTTTTTGAAAAAAATATTATTTTTTTGAATAATGACTTTATGTATTTAAACTAGACTAATGTTTTCCCATAATTTATGTCCCTTACTGAAATTTTATGATTATACCATGTTTTAAACTATTTTTCATTGGATTTAGGTGAAGAGAAGGATCATATCAAGGGACGATTCTGATGATTTTCCATCAAGGGAGAACATTTTATTATTTTAATGATGCATGTTTTATGGAATAAATGGATTCAAGAAATAAGTGTCCACATGTTATTTAAAATGTTAACAATTTACGAGTTATCCCTAATTATATAATAAATTAAATTGAAAATATATTTTTGAATATAATAATTGGACTTATAGATAAAAAACTCCAAAATATGTATTTTTTAAGTCCCTGTCGATAATGTTGGTATCAAATATATGTTTAGAAAACATTGGAGATTAAGATGTCTTCTTGTGAGATATTATTAAGATTTATAGATATATTTTTGAGTAGAATGATTAATTATGAGTTTATGTTTATAGTCTTAAACGTACAATTTATTGATTAAATAAAATCATTTATATAAGATTAATGATATTTTTTGATGTTTTATTTATAAAGGCTATAGATATAGTTATAAGTGATTTGAATATTAATGTATTATAGTGTTTCGATGGATATAATCATTAAAATTATTTTTTAATTTAATCACTAATAATTCATTTTTTGATTTAACTATATTATTTACTACCAATTAATGATCCTTTATCAAGATAGAATGAATGTGATAATTCATAACCTTCTTATCAATTAATAATGATTTATTATCGCAATTACTAAAAAATATTTCTCAAATTTTTTTTTATAGCTTTTGGATTATTAAATTCAACTACTAGAAACTATTTTACATATAAAACAAAATTTAGTTTCTTCATAAATTTATCGGACATGGTCAATATTATATATTTTTTAATAGTAACAACATTACCATTTCCATGGACAAGTGAAATTAAAAAAAGGAAATGAAATTTTATTTTTAAGAAGTTGGGAATTATGTCGAAAGTCAAAGGAGATATTAAATAAATCCTTATGGTTGAATTTTTGGTTTGAATTTTTTTTCTAATTTTTATTTTTTGCAGCATTTTTAGTTTGTCAGTGGATAATCATAAGGAAACTACTCATATCATTGATTAAAGGAATAATTTATTGTGGAATAAGAAGAATATTTATTGTTAATGTTTTAATAGGTAAGTTCAATGAATTTTTTTTTATTATGTTTTTAATTTTTTTATATCGTGATATTGTAAAAATATTATGCGATTTTTAGAACATCTATGGATTTTTCTATTCTAGGTATTTTATTCATAAAATTTAAATCATATGTTTTATGGAATTGATAATTTCTAGTATTAGTGAAACCATTTATGTAAATATAAAGTTTTTGATATAGGTTATTTTATGAATAATTCATTATTAGAGTCATATGTTTAATGGAATTGGAAGTAATTTTGGTTCATATGATCTTATAGTTTGATGTGATTATAATGTCTTAGTTTTGGGAGGAAAAAATGGAAAGTATGAGGTAACCTTTAAAGATAAAAAATTTATTTATTGTTTAAAATATTAAGGATAATTTGGAGGATATTTATCACATTTTTGGAGATTAAGAGACCTTATTAATATTATTTTTGAAAAAGGAAATCATGAAGGATATGTTACACCCTGTCACATCTAGAAAATCCATGGAGCTTGATCTCACATCTAAAGGGTTCCAATGTTACATCTCCTACCACTATACTATGTGAAATATTAGATACTATGATATATTTCTTTTCAGGTTAACGATTTGGTAAATGATAGTAAGTTAATTTTGGTATCAGATGTTTTTCCATAAATATTACCAAAAAAATGATTTGAAGATTAAGTGATCAATGTAATTTAATAATATATTCAATATTTTGGGAAACTTGTATGAAAAAGTTAGAAACAAATATATGGGATTATATTTCTGGAATAAAGTCAAATGGACATTATAATTGATGATTATGTGAATAGGGAAATTAAATATCCTTTCGTGACATAAAGAGAAATTGATATTTTTATAAGATAAATAATAAATTTATCAAGGAATATCATATAATACAGTATTTAAAATTAGTTCATTTATGTTTTAGTCTTGTTGATTTTGAGTTATTTTATGGAAATTTATTTATTGAATGATCCATATTTATATTTTACCATATAATTATGTATATTAAATTTGATTTTTATTAAAAAAATGTATATTAATTTTGAATGATTATAATGTGTATTAAAATTTTGGTTTTAGTTATTTTTTAATGATTAGGGGAATATATTGTTATGATTTTTTAGATTTTTTATGTTAATTATGTTCCTTCAAGTAGGAAAATACATTTTATACACTTATCATTTATTGAAAACGATTTTTTTTTGTGGAAATGGGTTAGTAGATAAATTTCATCTTTTGAGTAGTTTTGATTCATTATGTTCATAGAAAATGGGGTAAATTAATTCCTTAACATTAAGAAATATATTTTTAATAAAAAAAATTATCTGTTTAATTTTATTAATAATAATTAATTGGTTTTCTAACAATGTCCCCACTCAGTATCCATGTCCCTTGTAGACATTGAATCGTGTTATTAGACTCGCTTACCATGAGATAAGTCTTTCCTGATGGCCCACCTTTCTCAATTTCTATTATAAGGAACTAAGGCATGGTAACACACAAATAATGTTATCTACCAAACATGTATAATGTATCAACATGAGAATAAATACACACACTACATCATGTTATCACAATAAAACATGGAAACAACACTAATATCTGTCATGGATTCAAATAACAAAAAGGGTTGAACATGATAAACATAATCTAACATGCAGTCATAATTATACATGAATTCAATATTTCTTTAAAACAACAATACAATCGAAACAAGTGTAAACATGAGACCCTATTGTTATTTAACTTACTAATTCAAGATATTAGCCACAATGGCATGGAAAAGCCACCTCATGTTTTATGAAAGTTGCACTAGAATCATAAATAGTCAAAAAATACCATCGTGTGTTTTGATTATCAATGATGTCATAAATGTTTTTGGTTCACCATGGCTTCCCAAAACCAAATACTTCTATTTTTTATTAGAATGAAACAAAAAATTAAATGCACTGATTTTTCCATCTCTATGATAATTCTAGAATTTTCATGTTTTTAAAACTCATGAGCTCCCAATATTATCATTATAAATATTTATAAATCCACTGATGATCAAATTAATCTTCCAATTTATTAGTCTTAGTTAATAAGTTGTTATTACTTATAATAAATCTTCTGTTAAAAAATATATGTATCCTTTTATAATTTCTATGAAATTTTCTTTAATGATTATATATTAATAAATTATAGTAAACTGTCCTTTGATAATTATCATTCCATAGTTTTTTTTGAATTATATTTTAATATTTATTTATTGATTATTTTATATAAATTATCATTTTACAATTATCCGTAGATAATTTATTTATTTTTTTTTCTTTTTTGAAATTTTTCTATAATTTCTAAAAAAAATATCTTTTGACAAATAATTTCTAATAATATGTTCAAAATTATCATTTAATAATTATATTTTAGTAATAAATCATAAATTTTATTTTTAATTATATATTTATATTTTCTCATAATTTATCATTTTATAATTATATTTTGATAAATTTTTAAAAATTAACATTTTTATAATCCTTTACTAATTAGCTAAAAATTACCTTTTTAATTATTTTATATAATATCTCTTAAATTATCTATTTACAATTACATATTTAAAATCTCTCATAAATTATATTTTTTTTAATCATCCGATTATAATATTGTCTGTCTAATTATTGATAATTCATGATAAGATTCGAATGATTAAATGTTTAATTATCTGTTGATGATTGGGTAGCCACTCTTTGGTATACCACACAATAATATATGAATAATTTTTCTTTATTATCATTTGATAATTCCCTGAAATAAATGTCTCCCAATTCCTTACCATTATCATTGATAATTTCATGTAGATATAATTTTATAAACATTTTAATTATTATTAGTAATTAATCACAAATATCATTATATATATATATATTTGTAATTACCTCTTAATAATTATTACTTATTATTGTTAGTTGATTCATTCTAATTATCATTTGATAATTTTAATAATTTTTTTAATTGATAATTTTTTAAAATCAATAATATAAATTAATGTGAGATTATATTTTATTTTTGTTATGATATATTATTTAATTATTCAATAATTAATTTTCAGAATATTTGTTATATTTTTGAATGAAAATGGGAGAAGAATAATATAAACTATAGAAAATAAAAAACCACATTCAACAACCATAAGAATGAACCAGGGGAAGGGGAACTCTATACACCTCCTAGTTTGTGATAATGGTGATTAAGGGAGGATTCACTGTTAATGTACTGGAGATCTAGGGTTACCAAGATAACACGATCATCCAAAAAAAATGTTAATATGTATCATAATTTTGAAACCAAACTAATTTCATTGATAAAAACCACAATTTTAAATATCTCTATGAACATGTTTGACAATTTAATCATGAATTTTGTCAGTTTTGATATCCCATTTGTCCATTTAAATTTTTTTATTAGTTAAAAATTTTGATATAAAGGGTTTTGGAAGGATACCACATGTAAAAATGGGGGAAATAGGCACCATATGTGGTAGGATGAATAACTTGGAGTAAAAATAAAAAAATAAGGAAAATAATAGTAACAAAATAATTAAATCTACATATGTTCCACTCATTATGTAATCAAACAACCAACACTAAAATTTTATATATTTTATATAGGGATAACCATAAATTTTATACCTATCTACTATATCATATTTCACATTCGATACTCAATTTTGGATATACATTTATTTTATTAATTAAGAAAAATAATTAAAATATTAAATAAATTATCAGCACGTGTGATGTTACTATGCACCTAAAAAAAGACAAATTTTATACTGTACAAAAGTGTAATTATTTATTTTTGATTCAATGGTAGCCTCAGATTTACCATCTAAGACACTATTCAAGAGTTATATCATTTTTTTGTTAAATACAATGCAAGTAATAAAATATGTTTTATATTTTTATTTTATATATTATTTAGATCTATGTCCAAAATAATCACACTTCAACACAACATATAAATTGTAAAATAATCCATAAAAATATTTCAAGGTTATTACTAGTAATTTATCTTTTTTCTTATCCTTTAGAAAATATAATAATTTTTTATCATTAAAATAATTAAATTTCTTCAAAAGTATACTAATAATTTATAATTATACAGGTTCTTTATTATCATTTTAATTTGTGTATATTAATGTTTCATTATCCTAAAAACAAAACAATGTCAACCAAATTTTTTTTGATTTCACTCACAAGTAAATGTAGTTATGGTAATCAAAAAGAAAAACATCACTCAAGATATATTTTAAAAATGATGTTTCTCATTAATTATCATGTTATCAACTAGGAAAAAAATATACTCCATAAATAATATGGACTAATTTCTTATGTATTCCTCAATAAATTGTTTAATTGTATACTCAATTTCCTAACATCAAGTTTCATCCTTATCCACTAAGTAATTCTCATATGTGTTTTGTACCACATTCAAAATAGATACTAAATTTAACTTTATTTCCATCAACATCATCACATGGACAATAATGACACTACATACTAATATTCATTGTATTTTTTCATGTTAGATTATATAAATGTTGGTATTCATTTTTCTTGTTAATTTTTCCCACATGATAAATAAACTTGTCACCTTTTATATTACATGTTTAGGTTTCTAATTTTGAAAATCAATTAGTTTTATATGGTAACCATTTATAACTTCATTCTTTTAGGTATTGAACATATTTATATCAAAATGTTGTTAACATTGTTGATAAAAAACTAACAACATATAATAATTATTTCATGATGAATATATGGACAGAAAAATATAATTATCATTGAAATTAATACATTATTTTGAAGTTAAAACAAAATAATTTTCATTACAATCAATGTTTCATTAAAATAGGTATTATTATACACCATAAACTAATTATTTAGCATCTAAAATCAATAATATTGGAATTTAATGCTATTATTATAATAAAATTCATATCAGGAACAAGTGTTATACCTTATATTATTTCTTAGTATAACCCATAATTCTGTGTTATGGAGATTTTGATGGTACCCTAAAATTCATTTTAAAATAGATTAATATTTTTTGGGATATTAAAAATTGATTATATCACATTCATGTATCAACAAATTGTTTGAATTTCTTGGAGAACAAAACAATATCTATATTTCCTTAACCGAGATATTTTATATAATAAATCTATATATGCTATATATTAATCCCTAGGGATGTTAATAATTATTTGTTATTATAAACAATAATATAGTAAATATTCCCTTAACTTATCTAAATTGGTATCTATACCATAAATATTATTATCATCAAAAACACATCAACCATCAAATAATCACCAACTAACATATAACCTCTGAAGTCATCATGAACTTTTCAAATACTATATATAATGCCCCAAAATTCAGAATCTGTAAATTATGTAACATAATGAAATTATTTATTAAAATAAATTCTTTTAGAATTTTGGTATATATTTTAAGGGAGTTAGGAATATACATTAATAGAACCTTATTCTTATAAAACAAACATATATATTTCCACGTATATATACTACTTCAATATATTTATCAATCCTTTAACTTCCCAAAAAAATATTTAATGTAATATAAACATCTATACATATCATTATTATTTAATTTCATTTTATCTTGGTGAAGTGAAAAGATTATAACGGGTAAGATAAGATGTGTATGTATAGATGAATATAGAAATTGGTATGTAACACATGTAAATAATGGGTAATAACATGAGAATATGAAAATATCATCATGAAGATATCAATTCGAGGATTAAAATGATCGTGTGTATATGAATAATAACATAGATAATTTATATAAACATAGTCATACAAAATTTATAGGAATATAATAAATTATTATCAGTAGGATTTATTCAAATTACACTACCATGGTTGTTCACCTAATCACTCTAAAATATTAACAATACATTTATTTAGGGCATCATATGATTAATATCTAGATACTAATTCATTCCACAATGCATTGAATCACAATTAATTATCACTATCTAAATTATAATTGTATCTCTAAATGCTATCATAAATCAATACATTGTTATGAAACTATGGTCAAATGAATATTATATCCCATTTAAATTATTAATTTCCCAACACATTGGAGGACATGTATGGAACAACCATTTAATTAATATTATAGTTGACTATGGTATTGTTAATCATTACTGGCAGCTGTTATTAACGAATCCCATGAGAATGAAATTTGAATGAGTTGAGGGTGTTGAAAAATATTTTCGATAGTTTTTTAATAAGTAATGAAATTTTATTTTTAAATATGAAAATATATTTCCCATTATACAAATATATATTGAAATATTAAATATGATTATGAGAATTATATTAGTATTTTCAAAAAATTAATATATAGTGACGATGCACAACAAAAATATATAATTATGGATAAATTATGTGTTCACAAGGAATGAAATAAAAAATATATGATGGGATGCATTTTTATTGTTATCCTAAAATAAGAAGTTATTAGTAACATTAAAAAATTATTTTGAAGAAGGATAATTGAAAAAATTGAAGTGTTTAGTATTTTTTTTAATATTAAAAAAATAAGAAATATCTTCATATTCATTAATGTTGTTAAATAAAATTCTGGGTCATTGAAAAAAAATTGTTCTTTAATAGTTGAAACCACATAATTGTTTTTGTAAATATCATTTTCAAAAAAACCCACAACATATAATGAGTAAAATATCAATTTTAATGAAGAGAAGTTAATTATATAGGTGAAAAGAGATAAAAAGTTATGTATTCTAAAATTTTAAAATATTTCTTTTTGTTGAAAAATATGAATTTGGAGATGAAAAGATTATTAAAGAGGTAGAGGGTGGTTTTTAATAATGATTTTATTTTTTTGGGATGTGTTTAATCATTATAAATCCATTGGATTAATGTTTAAGACTATATTTAATAGAATAGAATGCATCAATAATTAAAATAATAGTGTCCAAATTTCTAATCATTGAGGAAAAAATATAATTGGGATGTATATTTACTCCATAAAGGGAGTAAAGTTAGCTAAATTACTTTAATCATTACTATCATTTGAATTGAACAACATTTTAAAAAAATGATATGGATCTTCAAACATTATGAATTAAATGAATTTGGTAAAATTCATTCCTTAGTTTTTAGGAATTGAAAATTTGAAATATCATGGTTCACAATAATAAATATGTCTCTAGATTAAAAAATTATTATAGAGTAACCCTTAAACTAAATCTAAACACCCACAAAAGGGCATGAAGATTCTCTAAAAAAGAAAACTATATTAATAACCTATTTTAGAAAATTTCTCAAATATTAATATTTTAATAAAAAAACATTTATAATTACTTTATAAATTTATATAATGAAATTAGTATATAGTCTAAATATCATTTTTCAGAAACAATGATCTTTTTGAACAATTTCAACAATATTGTGGTTCAAAAATATTTTCCAAAATTTCACCGTTCCTGGATTATAAATGGTACCATAATCAGTTTATTATAGTAATTTTAATGTTACATTATCTATTCATAATAACTTTAGTAATTTTTATGATGATGGACTTAGTGATGAGCTAGTTTTGTATTTTGTAATGAATGATTATTTTTAACTTAATTAGTGGTTTAAATATTTATAATACCCTTCTATAAATGAAAAAAATTATTTATTAAATTCAATTATTATTCTTTTGTACACAACCTTCTTATAAATATATATATTTTTAATATAGGTTGTTAATCTGACTCAAAAGTAACATCCTGCATTATATTTCCGAGTATGGATATCAAAGATATGTTTAAAAAAACTCAAGATTTCAACACATTAATTAATTAAATAAATAATTTCTCTCATAGAATCCATCACATGAATCACCAAAATAAAAATAACCGTAAAACATTATGGAAAATTTTAAATATAGTTATTGAAATGGGGGGTAAATATATTATGACAATAAAATTATGATATATATATATAAATGAAAATAATTTTCATTTCAGTAAGACTTATTCATTGATAAAAGTTAAAAATAATTGCTAAATACCAAATAAATAATGTTACACATTTAATATATTATTTTAATAAATAACTATTTTCATGTGGCATAGTGATTATTATATTTACCTATGGGTTTTAGTGTAAATTACTTATATTATATATAGTAATATCTATTAAAATCCATCAAATAGTTTAGAACATCAATGTAATATATTTTTTTCCTATAAGATATATTATATTAAAAATTATTTTTATGAGTTTATAACAAAATGTATTTTTACCAATTTTAAAAATTTAATCATGTAAAATGTTATGGATCTTTATAATAGTAATATTCAGATTAGGTAATGGTGTAAATATCATATTATGCACCAAAATTACATTACAATGATAAATAAAAGTTAACACATTAATTAATATTTTTTAATGATATTATTATATATATTTTGATGTAAAATTAAATATATAAATTGAAAATAAAGGTCACTAAATATTTTTAAATTATATATACAATGAAATTTAAACTTATTATATATGTATTCAGTTTTAAATAAGTTTATGAATAATTATTTTTAAAATATATTTTTCTTGAAAATAATTTCTAGTCATATTATATTATTTATTTTGATAATTAATTAATATTATATAGAAACTAACTTACTCCAATGGTGTCAATTTTATAATAATGCATTTCCCATTTTTTTTATTATTTATGTAATATTTCTGAGTAATAAAATATTTATCATATTTAACTTTTTTTTCATAATAAATAATATTTAATTTGTGTAATCTAATATCAATAAAAATATTAAAATTCAGTATTACACATAAAAAATAAAGAGTTCCATGGTTTGGTTGGAATGTCATAACTAAAAATATTAACAAAATTCCCTACATAACACTCAAAAAATTCCAGTCTAACAACATTTTGCAACATAACATTCTAACAATTTTTCTTTTCTTCCCTAACCACAATGAGATTTTTTAGACACTTTACCTGATAGAATCATAGATAATAAATCCAATAAAATGTAATCCATTTAATATTCATATATACCATATACATTTTTTATCCTATTGACTCAATAATGTTTCTATGTTTCTTTATTTCTAAAAGATACCTTATGAGAATATAAAAATTATCAGCGTAAGTATTGAGGGTTATGAGAATGCAATGAAATCACAAAAAATTGGATTTTAAAACTTTTTCCACTAACAAACAACATGCCCTCATTTATGTTGGTGAATAATTTTCCAATATAAGTTGATGTTCTCACGTGAATAGTTTTAGAAACAAAAATAAACCCCATCCATGTTTGGAATGATCTGAAGACTCATTGAATGTATTCACTTCCTTGGTGATTAATTCTATAAATAATCTAAAGACAAATTATTTTATATCATCCACACATAGTTAATTAATCTAAGGTAGTGTTAATTATTTAAATACAGGTGCTTGCACACGATCCTATAATGGCATTAATGCTTTGATGTTCACTATATTTCCTTATATGTGACTCATGAGAAAAAGATCGATCTAAGATCCTTTGTCAAGATATTCCCTCTCTAGAATGTTGGAGAAATAATATGAGACGGAGAGAAATGTAGTGAATAGTCAATGGTGAGAACCTCTCCACTTCCGTTTATATTGTTAAATTAATTATCCAAAAATTGCACCCCGAACCCTGAATAATTTTACATACTATAATTTTTATTTTTAATTTTTTATAATGTCCTAAATATTATTAACACATTCCTATAATATAATAAATATATTATATGATAATATTGGAGCCACTAAATGGAATTGTTATTCTAGAAAATAGTATATGAACCTTGAATATTTTAAACTAAAATTTTCCCAAATAATAATTTTATATTGTAACGTTAAAAAAAATAAATATATGTAACAAATATATTCAATTCAAACTATTCTTGACTTGATGAATTTAAATTTTTATCTCTTTTTTGATTTTACTTCCATTGAAAAATTCTAGACTCTAGAGGTAAGGCCAACCGTATTCAATATACCAATTCAAATAAATAGGGACGTTTATTGAAAAGGCTATTTTTTGTAACCCTCTAGGTCTTTATATTGATTGTATAGAATACTATTCAATAATCTATATAGGGATATAGAACCCCACCATGTCCCCTAATGTGATATGGACAGTCAAAGAAATGACATCTATCCTACAAACAGAAATTATGAAATATAATCTTTTTTGTATTTAATATTTCACAAAGTATTAGGCACACACATTTTATTTTCCATTTCCTAAATTATTATTTATTTATATAAATATATGTATTTACCTTTGACATCTATGGACGTTGATATATATTGGTACTACCACCCATATTGACGATGTGTGAGAAATATAACATCTTTTTCTAGGAAGTGAAATATCCTTTTCATGACCATTCGTCTAGTGTTATACCACCAATGACACACCCACCAAAAGCTACCACTTTATAGTTTCATTAACTTGTGGTTTTTCATGAATCACCCATCATGTTAGGAGACCATTACAAATTTCGGTAAATATGAACATCTAATGATAATCAAAACATGTGGTGTTCTTATTGTCTGGTCTTTCCTAATTATATCACATCTAGACATCACCAAGTGTGAAATTCATGAAATAATTCTCTATTATAATGAGCCCCTAACACCAAATAGTTATACATATACTGTGTGCAATCAGTATGATGTATCCAGGCCATATATAGTATATTTATGATTAATTTCATTGTATCTCAAGTTTCTAAAAATATCATTGAATCTTCAATATACTTTCTATATAACTATTAATCTATGTAAATAAACATTAAATAGTGGGGACACTAAAATATACATTATAATGGTATGTTTACATCTTGAATATTAGTCATTATAAATTATATTATAATCAAAATAAATGTTCATGTTGAGTATAGGTATCTCTCATAGCCCCTCCCTCAAAAGATGTAACTCCTGAGCTAGCTATGAAGGAAGAGAGATAATGACCCCTAAGTCCCTCCTCCAATATTCCTTGGTATTTTGAATAGCACCAAGGGTATAAACATCTCACAAAAATGTGAGGAATTACCCTTTCTATTGTAACCATGATCGGGAGAGAAGATATACAAACCTGAAATAACTCGAAGATATATATATACAGAAAAAATAAGCCCAACCATCCAACATGAATGATAAAAAAAGAATAATGATACAAATAAAAATTCCTCCAATGCATATAACAAAATTAATGTTTTATAGGGGAACAACAATTATTATGATCCAAACTAATATAGTCTACTACGGTCCATGTAATCATCCAAGAAACCTTAAAGTTGCTTTTTAATGTCAGGTGAGAATACATGTATATTCAGTATGAAAACCAAAGTCTCTCGTGCACATTGTAAATTCATACTAATTCCCTTATAAGAAACATTAGAAAGAAAAATAACCTATGGATGTATACTAACCACCCCATCCTCACCAAAGGCATGCTCACAATATAACACAATTCAAGTAATGTAATATAGAGTACATAGATGAAAGGGAACCACACACCACATTCCCACTGATTATATGCTCTCACACCCTAACGAAAGATGTCATGCTGTACCCACCACTTTTGAACACACCACACCAAATCCCTCATACATTAACCTCATCCACAAACCAAACCACTACTCGAAGACACATGGAAAACACCACACATCTCATCCTGAAGATACCTTGGATGCACCACTAGCACACACACAAACCTAGGCCTCACAAACAATATCCTACCTAGTGATTTTAAGGAAATCACCCTTGAGAAGAGGAAGTAGGGTAGAGCGGGTGGCCAACCATCAATCCTCCCACAAGGTTTTATGTGAAATACACCCTCCCCCATGAAAAGGAAGTGTTCCGAACATATTTCTCAAAAAGGGTTTGGTGTGTATAGAAAATAAATGGAAAATAAAATATTATATAGTATAAAATAATTATTCCTAACCTATGGGTTCTCAAACAAAAAACTTGCCCACCAAACTACCATTTGCTGATACCTAGAAATACATGAATCAAGATGAAAAACGATCACTTCTGACGTGGATAAAATAAATCCACCTAACACACAATAATTTTGATGTTATTAATAATTTTCCAGTTATTCAGTCCCTACCTAAGAAACCAAAAACCACATTACACAACCCGCCTCACCACCAAGACAAATAATGGAATAAAAATATGGTAAAACTCCCCACTTCGAACTTTCTCCCCACTTATCACCCAATACAACAACATCACTTATCATTATTCAAATTCATTCCTACCTTTCCATTATGTCAACAAGTAAACCCCTAACTTATTTCCAAACCTCAAAAAAGGCCTCATCACAACCAACCTAATATCTAGGCTATATAATGAAACTACACCAATCACACCCAGTAACATAAACATAGAACGAAAAAAATCCTACATCCCAACTTCTCAAAATCTACCCATCCTTTCCACAATATATTAATATCTTATCATGATATTTGAATACACCATCCTGACCAACCCATTTATATTTTTACCCTAAAAACCAGTATAACATATCCTTATAAGTCACAAATCAGAATGAAACCACATGCAGCATAAAGACTCACCAAACAAGGAAAAGTGTATTCAATTTTGCAAAAAATCATTATTAATTTCACTTGGATAAAACAAGGGTTATCATAGAATAATTTCGATCCTAGGGTGTCAATTTTTTTAAATGGATATTAATGAATAATAAATTGTATATATGCATATGTTCTATATGAAATTAACAAAAAGTACTCATAATCCATATATGGGTTCAAATAGAGACCATCTACAACTATGATTTCTTGAAGGCATACAACCAATACCAATCCCAACATGGTTCGAGGATAACATATAAATCAATAAGATCTTCATTATCATCTTCAAATTCCATCATTTATTACTTATTGTTATTGTTAATAAACATGGAGCCAACAATAGTTTCAAGGAGACATGAGTACACCAACCCCACATGATAAACAATAAAATGAGATAAAGGAATCAATACTTTGACCAATAGTATATCATAAACTCTTCCTTATTATAAAACTATGGGCCTGAAAACAACATGACGAACCTCTAGGGACACGTAATGAAAGGGGGATCATCAAAAACGCATGATCACTAAGGGATTAAGAGTTATGGGATCCATGGGATCATCTGAAAGGGAAACACAAAATAATGGAAGGGTCTCAGATTTAAAAAGTTCATACCCTAAATCTACAAGTGAAACAGGTTTAATGTCCATTAATGAAGGATCATGATCAAGACCACGCCATTTTTGAGTCAAAGGAATATTCAAATTTTTTTAGATAGACATCATTTAAAACAACCCAAATACTCATTGGGTGAGTCACTAACATGACTCACCTACACCACACACAGATGCAAGTCACCGACACCACTCTCTGATGCCTCTCACCAATGCTACTCACTGATACCACTCAATGACTCCTAACACATCAATTCCACCTAGTGACATGAGTCATTGATGCAACCCATTGATATCAAGTCACCAAAATGACCCACCAATGCCTGACTTAGAAACACCACCTACAGACCTAATTCACTGATGTGACCGACCAATAGTGAGACACTGACACCACCTACCAACACCACTCACTGATTCCTCTAGCAGACACCACTCACTAATTCCACCAAACAATGCTTCCTAATGATCCTAACTCAACATTGAAAAAACATGATTTCTAGTAATCTATTGAAATGAGCCACCACTACCTCCCAAAACTCCTCAAACACCATATTTTTAAAAAGTAATGAATCAGAGGGGTCTGGGAAATTTAAAGATCCCATTATTACAATACTTCAACTTTAACTAGAGACAAGTTTCTAACTATCCATGTTAGCTCTCCCATCATTAAAATCATGTTTCTCCTAAGTCAGTACATTAGATGATGGGCCTTCTACGATTCTTCCACATTTATATTCTACTATATGTGACCACATCTCCTTGTGTAAAACCTCTCAAGAGATTGTATCTTCGAGTATATCCCCTTTCATCACTATCATAATGTGAAATCTTGGCTATAAAGAATATCATAATTTACATTACGACAATACTTTCCCTTTCCGGTGAGATTCCAAGAGCTGGACAAACTTATTGCATACCAAACCTACTTTATTGAAACCTTTGAATCCACAACATACTCAGTATTTATAGCTATGGATACCATTGTAATATATGAGATTATCTCTCTCATCCCCTTAGAAATATGGAAATATTAGATCACATGGATATAATTAAGACTATTTTGTGTTCATTGAAAATATTTATCATTTCTTCTCCAATTTCATGGAATATATCTTGTGTACATGCCGATGTATTATTGGATAATTCTAATGGATTCCCCCATAGTTCTCCTCGATATAACTAAAATATTCCAACGAAAATTTATATCCAGTAAAATATCAATTCTTGTACATGTCATGGCACACATGATTAATCCATCTCTTTTGCGTGTGGATTTAAAGATATGACAAAAATTTATTCCATTATCTCAGATATGTATACCTAGAGGGATATGTACCATGTAACACTGGAAACAATTATAAATCAAAATTTTCCAATTTTTATTTTTCAATACCATGTCAACTTTTATACAGTTGACTTGGTCTATGAAATTGTTAGACCCACTTTAGTAGACCTTGTTCCCTAGAACATAGGTTTCTACACTATTTCAATCACTAGAGAATTACTTTCATCCTTTTTCTAACTAAACATAAGACAAATATGTATTTTCCATATGTCCTCAAACATATATTTTTAATGGAATTAATTACTCACGCAACATCCTCTCGTTTAGACATGGCAATGAATCATTCAAATTGAATATTCTATGTGATAGTTTTTAACATCAATCCTAAATTCGATATCATTTACTCTCACCCTTTATTATCAATTTTTAAATCAACAACCCTTTTTTGATGTGACGTATAGATACCTTCCAATATTGGTTATCATGAAATCCAATTCTCAATAAAATGATCATAAATATTATCTATGATAATTAAAATTATAATGGATTTAGGAAAATATAATTTCAATAACCAATTGTGCCTTAGTGGTACCACATTTTAACATACATGTATCATTCAACATGAATAAACACTATAGTTTTCAAACTTAATCCCTTTTTCATTTTGATAAATGGAATCTGGTATTGAATTTTAATTGTTCTTTCAAATATTATCAAATTTCCATATATTGCTTTATTGTAAGAATTTTTATTCTCCATAAATAAAGAATCACCATATAGGATTAATTCAAAACCATTACCATTCTTTTAACCCTCCTACGTATTATGTGTCTCTAGAATAATTCTATTCCACATTCACTTGCTGAAATATGTCATATTCCAACTACATATGCATCACTATCATTTACTAATCACATGTCCATATGGATCCCACTATCTCAAAATATATGTACACCCATACATAGAATTATTTTCAGTAACATGGGTATATCTTATACAATCGTATGGATATATGTAATATCCTACACAAATGTTAGGATAATTACCTTAGATTCAAAATGCAATTTACCTGATGTGTGTTTGTTTATACCATAACAAACCTTTTTCATCTAAAAACATGTGTAATAAAATAATGTATTTCAATCATACAATGATAAATACAATATCCATTATTCATTATTTATGGTATAAGGTTATCTGATATCACCATTATTTTTGGGGCATGTCATAAAATATAATTGTAAATTATCATAGTTGAAACATTGATACTCCTTACATCATTACTCTAAAGTATGAAATGATTGTTTAGTAATTTCTCTATGCTAAATGTTACTAATGTGTTTACACAATAATGTCTATTTTGTAACCTAAAATGAGTCATGATTAAATTTTTGATAAAAATATGTTTTCTTGAAATATAACTATCTCTCTTTAAATTTACACAAATATATAGTAACCATCACCTTATTCAGATCTTGTTTCATTTTTTCATTAAAAACCACCCATAGATAAGACTATATATTATATCGTCGAAGTCTTGATGTAGTGCCCAGAACTAGCATTATAGGATGATCATATAATTTTTAAATAACCATCAAATTAATAACACATGAGCCTACTGTTTGCGTATTTCTCACCATAGCTTCTTAAGGTAGATTAACATGAATTGTGGACACTCGCATATTGAATTTATCATACATATTATTGTGTGGAAGCACCTATGCCACATATGAAATATCATGCCTATGAATAAATTTATTATGAACATTATTTATTTTATTAAATCTTTTTGAATATTTTTGAATTAAATTCAAAAATAAAAATTTAGCAGAGTAGTATATTTATTCAGATTATTGATTTAGACATATTTGTTAATTAATTAAATCAGTAAATGTCTCCCAGTATTTTTGAAAATCATAAGATCCTGTTGTTCTAGAATAATAATAATCTATTAGATCATTATTCTAGTGGAAAGTATCAACAAACATCCACTAATAGTTAATATGATTTGGATATTCAACTACTGTGAGGGTTCAAGGTAGGAGTTTGACTGTCCCCCTAGATTAACATGTGCATCCTTGATCTGTTGAGTGATGTACTAGATTATACAATCATAACATGTTTTACACAATTCATTAATCTAAAATTATATAATGTTTTCTTTTAATAATCATTACTACAAATGTTGATATGTTAACCCACTGACCACCTTAAAACTACCAAATTTTAAGAGGCACCCATAAATGTTTCATGATGATCACCCTAGACACATAGTTCCGATCAAAGTTAAATAATGTATTGATGTTATGACATAATATTTATTTGATGATTTTTTTCTTTAATTGATGAATTAAATCCTTTTCTATTTTCAATGTATGTACAATTTGATCACAATCACAACTGACAAACCAATAAATAGAAAATATTCATCATGTCACATGTTTATTTTATATGTGCATGCTTGTTGATAATATTATGTGATCTCATATATAATACACAATAAAAAACCCCAGAATAAATAAAATGATGTCGTGTTCTTGATCTAACACTATTTGTGGATACATTTAGTAAATAATGGATCAACATACATCTAATGGATATTACCCTGAGTGGTGTTGTTTACAACTAAAAATGACTCACTTTCCCATACAATGCTTCATACTATTATCTTGTGTAATGTCATATCTTGGTGTGAAGTATGTCTATTCTCATCATTTCATTATACAAAAATACTTTATCAGAGGAAAGGGTAACCACAGAGTATACAGTTCGACTCAACAATGGAAATGACTTCTCTTATATATATATAATGATGCATATGATTAATAGATCTCTATTTATTTAAACTATGTATTAAAAACAATCCAATTAATAAATATAATATTTACTAAACATGAATTAGTTGGTTCATGGGATAATAATTAGTGTAATATTTTTCAATTCAATTATTTAAATTATTTTCATATATTAGTTAAACTTGTATTAAAATATTCTCAACATCATCTATTTGTAATTTATATTCATTATTTTTTAAATTGAATATTATTCATCATTTTTTATGGGTATGAATTTAATTTTAGAACAAAAAATTTAATAAATTAATTAATTATTTTATCACATATTTAAATTAATTTAACATGTAGAAATTGAAATTAATTATTATATCAAATATTAATATTAAATTAATTTTTATATAAAAAAATTAAATTTATAAAATTAATTAATTTGTTAACATATATAAATTTATTGTCCCTGAAAACCCAAACATAGCCTATGCAGTTTAGGCTAAACCTACTCAGTCTTATTTTGAGCTATTCTAGCCCTATACAGTGACACTTTGGGTTATACCGGTCAACCGAGTCCTGTGCTCAGTTGGGTTGACCTAGCCATACCCATTTCAGGGAAAATATTACTATAAGGGTCCCATAGTGAGTTTCATCAGAGATGGAATGAAAAAAGGTGTCCTTGGATATGGCATCAGGCATAAATGGCATCCAAAAGAGAGGGTCATGACATACCTTGGTGAGCATGCATCGACATTTCAAAGTAGGAGGAGTAAGATCTGGAATCAGTATTATTGGTGGTGACCGAGCAAGACCACCTAAGGTGGAGCAAGAAGTGGTCCAAGGTACAATGCACATGGAGAAGGATGATCACAACAAAGGCGGCACACATGTTTTTTGGGGAGGTGTTGAGGTGTTGTGTGTGGTCTGAGGGGGATGACAGCTGAGCTTCATGTGGTTGTAGGCTGTATGGCGGATTTGCAAGAGAGTCTTGTCACATAGGTCGATGTGTTGTGGTATGATTATCTATACCATTAAGGATTTGTGTGTGTATGATGATTGTGTGGTAGCACTGGTTAGTCGAACCATGAGTTTGCTGCTACAGGTGGATGGCCACAATGGTGAATATGGGAGGGGGCCCTTTGGTTGGCATGTACTTTTTTTATTTTAATTATAAGTCACGTCAACCAAGGGTTATCGACCTAAAAACCCTATCCCTTGATTGTTTTTCCAAAAACAATTTTGTAAAAAAATATAAATCCTATGTATTTAATCTTAACATAAAATAATTAAATGATTAATGGAATTAAAAATTCATAATAAAAAGTCCATATATTAGTGGAATTATTGTCTTAATTGAAAGAATTATTTTTTATACTATGAATTTCACTGCAAAGATGAGTTGATTTGAAAAATGTCAAATCAAAATATTGAATTTTAGTCCAAATTTAAAAAATTCAATGTTCCCAAAATGGGCATCTATATTCAGATTCAAAAACTATCTTCTACCTTGGGACCAAAACAACTCTATTTATAAGATTCAATTAATATTTATTTTTTTCTATGCCTAATCTATTTAGGGATAACTCGGATTCCAGTTTATGGTACCAAGCATGCCATATGAGCCCTAAAATGAAATTTTTATTTTTTTTCCATATACGAATGACAAGAACTCATAAAAATAATTGAATCACTTCACAATATAATTCTAGGATCTCACATGAATACATTTAAGAAAAAAATAAACACCATAATACATGGTATGATCCAAATTTATGTTCAATGTCTGCTCACCATGGGTGATATCTACTCAAAAAATATGAAGCCTAAATCGTCTAGATCAACAATACGCAATTCAAAAATATGAGGGAGCAGTAATCACCAAATATAAGTATAAGTGAAGAGATATAATGATACCGCTAATCCTCCGATGATAAAAATATCTCCTAACTTTCGATGCACGAGAGAGAGCAAGATTTGAGCACCCGTGTCTAGAGATACTCTATAAAGATTGTTGGAGTGAGAATAGAATAGATAGTGGTAGTGATTAATCATTGTTTGTAACCTCTCCCCTACTATTTATAGTTTTTAATATATTACCCCAAAATTTCATAATAGCATATGAATAATTTTACACACTATAAATAATATTATGACTAATGTACAGAGTTGTAAATATTATTATCACCTTCCAATAATAATATATATATATATATATATATATTACAAAATAATAAATGATCTATTAAATTTAGTCTACACTCTTTAAAATGATAAATAATCCTTTAGTTTTTAAATTTAATATTCTCTAAAATATTATTTTCATGTATTATCAATAGAACTTTTAAATTAATTTTATAAATAAATTCAACACCAATGATTTGTGACATGAATAATATGAATTTATTTATTTCTATGGTGATCATATCTCTTTATAAAAACCATGTACCCTAGGCCGAGGATAACCATTTCCACTATACAAATTTAACTTAATAGGGTAGATTTTTGAAAATTTTATTTCCTGTGACCCCCTAGTACCATATCATGATAACTGTGAAAACTATTCATACACGAAGATCAACACATGTAATCTAATCATGGCCCTAAAAAAGATAATTATAGTCAACACAATGATAATAAACATATGAACACGAACTGTGCAATCTATTTTTTTAAATATCTTATATAGCATGACACATGTAGAGACCCGTATCTTGACGTACATGGACGTTACATTACTTTTGCGGAATACTTAGTACATAACAAAAACACACACACAAGGATCGTAATAGTTTAGTGTCTTTGGAAACTCGGAATAAAATCTTCTAATCGTGGGGAAAGATCTTCAACATCTCCCATAAAGATCTTCCTTTTTTTTACCTAAAACCTTTCTTTATATCCTGGGGAAAAGAAAACATAAAAGGGTGAGCTCAAATGCTCAGTAAGGGTAAACAAAAGAAATATCGATCACATCATATACATAAGAACATAGCTTTTGGAAATCTTAACCTGCAAAAGAGCTCATAATATCATAACATGGGATAAATCATAGAAGTGAAAATGAGATCCCCATAATCATAACATAAAACTTGAAACTTGTGGCATGCACACATAATCATGGAAAATCATTTCTTGTTAGTCATGACTCATTGCCAAGACTATCTTAGTGGACAAAGTCCCTTTCTGAACCGAGTTCACTCCTCGTTTCAGTCCTGTTTCACTAGACCGAAATAACCTTCCGTTCCAGCCATGTCTATCTCATGAGATATAAAATCTTTACCCAATGCATTGGAGGGAGATATAGGTCCCCCCCATCTTATAATGAATCCTTTCTTATGTGTGCCACATAATCATAAAACATACATCATCGCATAACACATGTAACAAAAATGGGATTCTTGAAACATCATGACATCATAAATCAATTCATATAAGATAAAGGAATTCTTAAAAATAATTCCATCACAACATGAACAAATCAATTTAATAATAGGGATAAAAACAGAACCCTTTATTATCTTAGATGGAAAATAATTTTGATAAAACACTTGAACTCCATTCTTGAGGAAAATATCCTTTCTTCTTCAAAAATATTTTTCCTTTCATAATATGTCATACAACTTTAAAATAAAAGAAGTTGATTAAAAATAAACTTGAAAACTTGTAAAGGAAGCTTCTTGGAAACAATGTTTTAAAAATCCATTCATGCCGTATAAGTTAAAAAAAACATTCTTCGTACTTTTTTCGGAAAAGTCAAAAAGTACCTCGTACGGAAAAACGACAAAAGATTCCTTTCATATTCTTTACTAAAAATTCACCTAAGGGTAAAATTGGATTTTAACTATTGCAAGTGGATGGAAACAATATTACATATTTAGGGAACATGGATGTGGATGATAAAATACACCCTAGTAAATACTTACGAATAAACAATCTCGGATAAAAATGAGATTGTGATATTTCCCTTACCTTAGGTCCGACTTGCTTTGTAAGTGTCCGAACCTCCTGTATAATGATTTAAATCATGTTATTGACTTATTACAGAATCATATTCATTGTTATGATATCATATATGGTTCACTTATGACATTATATTACCCGTTCTTTTGTAAATTCCATGTTAAAGAAGCGTTTTGGGTAAAATCGTTCCATTTATCGTAGGTGTTTTGACTTGTTGTTCTTGACATCATTATTACTTATATCATGATTTACTTACTTCCAGAATATAAAATATGATTTATATATCATATATATTCAGTATATATATATATATATATAATAGGTAGATAAATAAAATGAAAAACACCGTTCATGGAGACGGTAGTCCGTACGTACGCATGAACGCTGTTTTCCTTTCCTTATTGTCTTGAAATGGAAGTAAGTAGATGACATACATATTTATATATATACATAAATCCAGTAGTTTTATAATTTCAAATATTTCATTATTATTTCTTATATATACATTATAATCATTCTTAAATGGTTAACATGGAGAATGAATCTCATCGCGTCGTGGAGACGGTATTCCGTACGTACGCACGAGCGATGATATCATTTCTATAAATATTGAATTGAATTGGAGTGGATTATACAATATATCAGAATCAATATGATGTTTTAATAACTATGTATAGTTATTCTTTAAACCATTATACCCATCCATGTAAGGTGGTGGTGGAAAATAGATTACACCACGGCGTGGAGACGGTATTCCGTACGTACGCACGCGCGGTGATTTCTTTTTCCGTAGGATGGATAGATGGTGAAATAGGGTTGTTTCATACTTATAATAACATATCAGTATATGAGTGATACTGATGTTATTACTTCATAATGAAACAACCTAAGAAGAAGTGGAAGAAGAAATAAAGATGAAAGAATTGGTAACGGTAATTACCTCTTCTTTGAAGTGCCTCTTTGAGACCTCCTCTTAGGGCACTAAAATTGGTCTTTGAGGAAGACCAGAACCTCTAGGATGTTTCTAGGGAAGTGGAGAGGAGAAATTGGCAGGGGTTGGCCGAGCTTGAGTGCTCAAATTGGTGTGAGGAGGAAGGGGAGGAGGTGTCCTTTTATAAGGGAGGAGAGGGGCACCTTAGGAATACCTCAAAATATTATTTTATATTAAAGTTAAAATCGGTTTATAATGGTTCCAAAGGGTCTTATTTCGAAGCTAAAGTGGGGATGGGTCGAAATCCTATCAACCAATAGGATTTAGACAAGTTTAGGGTATTATTTTAACCTTATCAATTAGATTTAACTCTAAGTTAAATAATTTAACTTTTACCGTGTCTTTTTGTTTTCTTTCACTATATGGTTAATACATTTACTATAACATGACAAACGAACCCCAAATTGTATATTATTAATAAATATATCCTTATCTAAGTCATTTGGCCGAACCTTAGATTTTTAGGAATAAAATAACAATTAATAATATAATATTTGATTTAAAAACTATTTTGTGTCAATTTTGACACTATTTGATATATGATTTTTGTGAAAGTCATAACAGAATTATATGTTCGAACCAAGTTGATTAGATCAACAATAATATATCATAGTAACCTAGAAAATTAGTTTAAGTCATAAAAAGTCTCAAATTACATTCATTTGAGCATTTATAACATCAATTATGTTAATATTTCCTTAAAAGGGTAATTACTGCATCATCGTTGTGTCACAAATAAATTAATTTATTTAAAGTCTAAAAATTATAAATAAAATATCATTATGTAGGAAATCTTTTTAGATTTCTAATGAATATTTATAGTAGAATTTATCTTATGTATAACCCCATATTAAAAATGATTTACTTATTAAACTTTGATTTTAACTATTTTAACCCTTCTTTAAATAAATTAATAATAAATGTCCAAATCTAATCCAAGTGGGCCTAAATGGTCATATTTTATTCCTAAGTTTGTTTTTGGTCGAATTACACTTGTCCAATAGAATTAGGACATGTGTTAGGGTAATATTAATATCATATTTACCCTTAGTGACCCTATTTACTATTAACCGTGGTAAAAAAAGTAAAAAGTTACTATTCACCAAAACATTATTTTCATCTCATTGAACCACATTTTAGTCCTTGATATTAACCGTGTCTCTCGGATTTTAGAAATTCCATTCACAGAAGCGGTAAAATTATGTTTTATGCAAAATTCAGTTTTTAACCTACCACTTAGTAGTTTCACTATTCATCAAAAATTGATGTTTTTCAGAACAATGCCAAAATATCATCCCAAGCTATATTTCATATTACGAATTCAAAAATGAAGTCTATTTTACCAAATTCATAACATAAAAGTTGCATTAATTAATTTTATAATTAAATCCCGCTGTTAAAACAAATTGCGTGTTTTTAAGAAACAATATCTATCAAAAGATTGACACTTGTTTATGTCTAGTTTAAATGTGAAATTACATCCAAGGACCAACATTGTATTAAATTGTAAAAATATATTCTAAATATACTTTAAAACCACTCAAATTAATGATTTATCACTATTAATTATTTCGATTAAAAAAGTTGTTTTTAATTATAATTTAGTAATTTTCACTATTCATCAGAATATGAAAGTTATCCGAAAAGTACCAAAATTTCACCTTAGGCTAAATTCGATACTCCGAATCCAAAAATGAAGTCCATTTTGAGAGTTAAAATTTCTAAAATTTAAAAAGTGGTTATTACTATTCATAACGGCTAGTTTTAATAATATTTTAATAGCATATCATTGTTTCGTGAAACTCAGGATTACGTACCACACACGCTATCGAGGAAGGTTGTGATTGCGTGTAATGCAAGGCAAGTCAAGGATGCGTGTTGTGCAAGCTCCTTTTGGTGTAGCGTATAACACAAGACATTAATAAAATTAAAAAGAATATTTTTTATAAAATCTTGGGCTGTTACATTCTACCCCCCTTAAAATGAATTTCGCCCTCGAAATTCGTCGGGGTTATAAATGGTTTACTATTTGAAAGTTTCTTTAATAGAAACCCACATCGTAAAAAGGAATATCAAAACCAATCTTTAAAAACAAAAGTATGAAACGTAATGGTTACCCAAATAAACTAATCATTGGGTTTCCACATAGGTGAAAATATGGATATGGAAGAAAAATCGAACCATCATGTTCTGATGGAGAGTGGTAGAGAACATGGCTATGGAAAAGCCAATAATCACAAATCCATAAATTTGTGACGATCTAAGGTACCATCCGATTCATCAGGTATAAGATCACTAGGACAACAGTTTTGGTTTTCAAGATCATTTCCCTAAAGTTGAAAATTTGCTTAGAATAAATACTTACTTTATTTTGGTACAATCTCACTTTTGTTCGTGCCTTGAACAATTTCTACTTCATCTCTTAAATAAATGAAGTTGAATTTGTTATTCGTGAAGTGTTAGAAGATCATGTGATAGAATGACGGGTCATTCCATCTGTCTCAAACAAAAGGTAAGCAAAAGTTATTAAATATACATAAGTCATTCTATAGTGAGATTAATCATATATATAGTTCCTAAAATGGACTTATACTTCATATATCATACTTCTTAATATAATAAAACTAGTTTCTACTAAACAGGGACTTCCTGTAGGTCAGTGGTAGGTGATAAAGGCCAGTCGCACTTCGGTTGTGGGTTCGATTCCTACAGCCTTGTCCGAAGCGATGGGCTGTCGCCCGTCCTGCAGGTTGTCCTTTTTATAAAACTATATTACTATAACATCCCATCAATAATATCGAAAAAACTTCTATCCTTAAACAATACTAAGTTATGTCCAACATAATCCATTCCAATCTTTAGGCTTATCCATAATACTGCAGTCCATTCTCATAACATAGTGGAAACGATTACCAGAGATTTAATACTGTCGTTGATCCCCACATATCATAAGATATGTCTTGTTGGTCACATTCCAAACATTCAAAGTCCTTAATCGTGTATTCTCTTGAATAACTTAGTGAAGACATGAGTGCAGTTAAAAGTTAACACTTTCCACATACCAAAATCCTCAAAATTCTATATACTCAAACCATGATATCACTTAGTCCTTATATCAATCATGAGCTCATGAATACTGTTAAATATTTCATTTTCTCGTTTTCCCTTCATTATGCGCATAATATCTCAATCACTTTGAATACCACATTAGACCAATACATAAATATTCCAATATTCCATGATACAACATTATTTTGGAATCCCATTACATAAAAACTTAATCATTCCACCACATCGTTGTCATATTCAACATTGCCAATAGTGATCGGATGTGACTTCCCTTTGTCCTTTGCCTTAAGCGGTTGCTCATGTCGATCATCACTAACCCTTGGATTAGGGCATTTATTGGCATAATGTCCCATCTCCTTGCACTTGAAGCATTGAAGTGTTGGTTGTGCGTTCTCTGCAGTGTTTGCTTTATTCACTTCATTAGAATCCCTTTTTCCATTACTTCGACACTCAGCTGCTCGATGACCTTCTTTTCCACACTTAAAACATTTTCTAGTCCCTTTAAGACAATCTCCACCATGCTTCTTTCCACACTTTGTGCATAAGGAAACATTCATCTTCTTTTCACCATTATTCTGAGATTTCTCCTTGAACTCCATCTTTCATTTCTTGTCAAAACCATGAGATGGATATGTAACACCAACTTCCATTTCTACCTTGATAGCACAACGCACAATTTCTTCATAGCTACTGAAGTCTCTTATAGCTAATGCCCTTCGAAGACTTGGTTTTAAGCCACTGAAAAATCGATCAACTTTACTTTCATGTTGGATGATAATGCCAGATGCATACCTTGCAAGTCTTGTAAAATTCGCTTCGTATATACCAACAGATTCATCATCCTTTTGCTTTAGTTCAAGAAACTCCTTCTCTATCTTTGTTCGGAGAATACGAGGGAAGTACTTATTGAAAAACAAGTTCTTGAACTCGTCCCATTCCATGGACTCAATTTCATCTCTTGGCCTCGTATTCTTGATAAGATTCCACCATTGATCAGCTTCACCTTTCAAACGATATACTGCTAAGATGACTTTATCATGTTCAGATCATTGAAGAACTGAAAATATCTTTTCAGTAGTACTAATCCATTGTTCAGCAACTAATGGATCAGTAGACCCACTGAAAGAAGGTGGACGTTGCCTCATGAAGGACTCAATAGAATATTGTTCCCTTCTCTGCTCATTTGGAAGTCCAGAATGATTCATAGCTTGTGTAAGTATAGCAATAAGATTTTTCACTCCATCTCCCATAACATTTGTTTGTTCAGGAGGGCAATCATTGCATTGTCCATTGCATTGATCAACACGGTTCCTTCGGGTTCCAGCCATCGTCTAAAACCCAAAAAGAATAGTGTGAGAGGCAAAAATCATGCTAGGGAAAACAACATAATAAAGGGGGAGTACCTTCAATATCCAACATCTTAGGTTTAATTCTATGATCGTTAGCGTAATTATATTACTATAACCCATACGTATACTTATCCCTAGGGACATCCCTAGACATACCTTAGAAATATCTCTAGGGATCTCACTAAAGTTCTCGCATCCTAGTTTCCAAAGGTTAACTAAACCTTTCCTCTGATACCAACTGTAGAGACCCGTATCTTGACGTACATGGACGTTACATTACTTTTGCGGAATACTTAGTACATAACAAAAACACACACACAAGGATCGTAATAGTTTAGTGTCTTTGGAAACTCGGAATAAAATCTTCTATTCGTGGGGAAAGATCTTCAACATCTCCCATAAAGATCTTCCTTTTTTTACCTAAAACCTTTCTTTATATCCAGGGGAAAAGAAAACATAAAAGGGTGAGCTCAAATGCTCAGTAAGGGTAAACAAAAGAAATATCAATCACATCATATACATAAGAACATAGCTTTTGGAAATCTTAACCTGCAAAAGAGCTCATAATATCATAACATGGGATAAATCATAGAAGTGAAAATGAGATCCCCATAATCATAACATAAAACTTGAAACTTGTGGCATGCACACATAATCATGGAAAATCATTTCTTGTTAGTCATGACTCATTTCCAAGACTATCTTAGTGGACAAAGTCCCTTTCTGAACCGAGTTCACTCCTCGTTTCAGTCCTGTTTCACTGGACCGAAATAACCTTCCGTTCCAGCCATGTCTATCTCATGAGATATAAAATCTTTACCCAATGCATTGGAGGGAGATATAGGTCCCACCCATCTTATAATGAATCCTTTCTTATGTGTGCCACATAATCATAAAACATACATCATCGCATAACACATGTAACAAAAATGGGATTCTTGAAACATCATGACATCATAAATCAATTCATATAAGATAAAGGAATTCATAAAAATAATTCCATCACAACATGAACAAATCAATTTAATAATAGGGATAAAAACAGAACCCTTTATTATCTTAGATGGAAAATAATTTTGATAAAACACTTGAACTCCATTCTTGAGGAAAATATCCTTTCTTCTTCAAAAATATTTTTCCTTTCATAATATGTCATACAACTTTAAAATAAAAGAAGTTGATTAAAAATAAACTTGAAAACTTGTAAAGGAAGCTTCTTGGAAACAATTTTTTAAAAATCCATTCATGCCGTATAAGTTAAAAAAACATTCTTCGTACTTTTGTCGGAAAAGTCAAAAAGTACCTCGTACGGAAAAACGACAAAAGATTCCTTTCATATTCTTTACTAAAAATTCACCTAAGGGTAAAATTGGATTTTAACTATTGCAAGTGGATGGAAACAATATTACATATTTAGGGAACATGGATGTGGATGATAAAATACACCCCAGTAAATACTTACGAATAAACAATCTCGGATAAAAATGAGATTGTGATATTTCCCTTACCTTAGGTCCGACTTGCTTTGTAAGTGTCCGAACCTCCTGTATAATGATTTAAATCATGTTATTGACTTATTACAGAATCATATTCATTGTTATGATATCATATATGGTTCACTTATGACATTATATTACCCGTTCTTTTGTAAATTCCATGTTAAAGAAGCGTTTTGGGTAAAATCGTTTCATTTATCGTAGGTGTTTTGACTTGTTGTTCTTGACATCATTATTACTTATATCATGATTTACTTACTTACAGAATATAAAATATGATTTATATATTATATATATTCAGTATATATATATATATAATAGGTAGATAAATAAAATGAAAAACACCGTTCATGGAGACGGTAGTCCGTACGTACGCATGAACGTTGTTTTCCTTTCCTTATTGTCTTGAAATGGAAGTAAGTATATGACATACATATGTATATATATATACATAAATCCAGTAGTTTTATAATGTCATATATTTCATTATTATTTCTTATATATACATTATAATCATTCTTAAATGGTTAACATGGAGAATGAATCTCATCGCATCGTGGAGACGGTATTCCGTACGTACGCACGAGCGATGATATCATTTCTATAAATATTGAATTGAATTGGAGTGGATTATACAATATATCAGAATCAATATGATGTCCTTATAACTATGTATAGTTATTCTTTAAACCATTATACCCATCCATGTAAGGTGGTGGTGGAAAATAGATTACACCACGGCGTGGAGACGGTATTCCGTACGTACGCACGCGCGGTGATTTCTTTTTCCATAGGATGGATAGATGGTGAAATAGGGTTGTTTCATACTTATAATAACATATCAGTATATGAGTGATACTGATGTTATTACTTCATAATGAAACAACCTAAGAAGAAGTGGAAGAAGAAATAAAGATGAAAGAATTGGTAACGGTAATTACCTCTTCTTTGAAGTGCCTCTTTGAGACCTCCTCTTAGGGCACTAAAATTGGTCTTTGAGGAAGACCAGAACCTCTAGGATGTTGCTAGGGAAGTGGAGAGGAGAAATTGGCAGGGGTTGGCCGAGCTTGAGTGCTCAAATTGGTGTGAGGAGGAAGGGGAGGAGGTGTCCTTTTATAAGGGAGGAGAGGGGCACCTTAGGAATACCTCAAAATATTATTTTATATTAAAGTAAAAATCGGTTTATAATGGTTCCAAAGGGTATTATTTCGAAGATAAAGTGGGGATGGGTCGCAATACTATCAACCAATAGGATTTAGACAAGTTTAGGGTATTATTTTAACCTTATCAATTAGATTTAACTCTAAGTTAAATAATTTAACTTTTACCGCGTCTTTTTGTTTTCTTTCACTATATGGTTAATACACTTACTATAACATGAAAAACGAACCCCAAATTGTATATTATTAATAAAGATATCCTTATCTAAGTCATTTGGCCGAACCTTAGATTTTTAGGAATAAAATAACAATTAATAATATAATATTTGATTTAAAAACTATTTTGTGTCAATTTTGACACTATTTGATATATGATTTTTGTGAAAGTCATAACAGAATTATATGTTCGAACCAAGTTGATTAGATCAACAGTAATATATCATAGTAACCTAGAAAATTAGTTTAAGTCATAAAAAGTCTCAAATTACATTCATTTGAGCATTTATAACATCAATTATGTTAATATTTCCTTAAAAGGGTAATTACTGCATCATCGTTGTGTCATAAATAAATTAATTTATTTAAAGTCTAAAAATTATAAATAAAATATCATTATGTAGGAAGTCTTTTTAGATTTCTAATGAATATTTATAGTCGAATTTATCTTATGTATAACCCCATATTAAAAATGATTTACTTATTAAACTTTGATTTTAACTATTTTAACCCTTCTTTAAATAAATTAATAATAAATGTCCAAATCTAATCCAAGTGGGCCTAAATGGTCATATTTTATTCCTAAGTTTGTTTTTGGTCGAATTACACTTGTCCAATAGAATTAGGACATGTGTTAGGGTAATATTAATATCATATTTACCCTTAGTTACCCTATTTACTATTAACCGTGGTAAAAAAAGTAAAAAGTTACTATTCACCAAAAAATTATTTTCATCTCATTGAACCACATTTTAGTCCTTGATATTAACCGTGTCTCTCGGATTTTCGAAATTCCATTCACAGAAGCGGTAAAATTACGTTTTATGCAAAATTCAGTTTTTAACCTACCACTTAGTAGATTCACTATTCATAAAAAAATTGATGTTTTTTAGAACAATGCCAAAATTTCATCCCAAGCTATATTTCATATTCCGAATTCAAAAATGAAGTCTATTTTACCAAATTCATAAAATAAAAGTTGCATTAATTAATTTTATAATTAAATCCTGCTGTTAAAACAAATAGCGTGTTTTTAAGAAACAATATCTATCAAAAGATTGACACTTGTTTATGTCTAGTTTAAATGTGAAATTACATCCAATGACCAACATTGTATTAAATTGTAAAAATATATTCTAAATATACTTTAAAACCACTCAAATTAATGATTTATCACAATTAATTATTTCGATTAAAAAAGTTGTTTTTAATTATAATTTAGTAATTTTCACTATTCATCAGAATATGAAAGTTATCCGAAAAGTACCAAAATTTCACCTTAGGCTAAATTCGATACTCCGAATCCAAAAATGAAGTCCATTTTGAGAGTTAAAATTTCTAAAATTTAAAAAGTGGTTATTACTATTCATAACGGCTAGTTTTAATAATATTTTAATAGCATATCATTGTTTCGTGAAACTCAGGATTACGTACCACACACGCTATCGAGGAAGGTTGCGATTGCGTGTAATGCAAGGAAAGTCAAGGATGCGTGTTGTGCAAGCTCCTTTTGGTGTAGAGTATAACAGAAGACATTAATAAAATTAAAAAGAATATTTTTTATAAAATCTTGGGCTGTTACAACACACACCCATGTCATAATTTTTTTCTTGATTTATTATTTTTGATTTGAATGGGTCGACATACCTTTGACTTCCAGGGAAATTGTTCATAATGGTACTACCATCCTGATCAACAATTCCGGATATATATAACATTCTTAATCAAGTAGAGAAACATCATTTTTTGACCATTCAACCAATTCCACACCCCCAATGACTCACCCAAAACAAGTTAAATCTCCATGATTTCATTATCATGGGAATTTTCCATGATTCAATGTACATGATCAAATGGCACACATTTTCAATGACCTCATGTCGAGAGACAATTAGACATGTACGTATATTGGAACATACAATGTGACACAAAACATGTGGTGTTTTTATTTGGGTTTCTTTCTTCATGATCTTGCTACTAGAGATCACCAAGTATGATCTTCATGAGATGAATTATCGATGCTTATGAGCCCCCAAAACTTGATCATTAAACATATATTATGTGTTTCCATTATGATGTATCTAGATCATATGACAAGTGTTTATGATTATTCTCACTATCTCTCTTGGATCTCAATATAGCCAGGGATATTCTATAACCATTTGATATAATAGTCAATCTATTGAAGTTACCATTAAATTTTTGATGAAAAATAATATACACTATTATATTAAGTATATATCATGTATATTAGACTATATACACTATATGGTAATCAATTGTATTGGTCATGTTTGGTCCTAGTAACTGACTATTATGACAAGCATTATTTATCCTTTTACAGATTTCTTATATATTTTTCCTCCACCCTATAATATATATATTATAACTATATGTATTTATTTACTTAGGATAAATTTTATTATGAAATTTTATTATATTTATTCTATAAACATAATATTTTCCCCTCCCATTGAACCTAAAAAATGAAAATGAATCTCATTTCCATGTAATAACAACTCCATCCTTTTTTGATATATTTAATTTTCCATCACCACCATTAATTTACTTGTAATTAAGTTGAACTCCTAGGTCCATTACATTGATAAATTATAGTGTTTGAGGTGTTATGGGAGGTCAAGGTGACTTATCCCCAATACATTTCCAAATTTCGAGTTATGTGAATTGTGTTTCAAATTTTGTGAATAGTCCTTTCAGTGAGTCATTTTGAAATTTTTTTTGTCAGCGTGTCATATTGATCTGTTGTTGTTAGATTTACGTTTGAACTATTACTGATGGGGTTTTATTTTGAACTGTCGGTGTCAGCATGTCATTTTGAACTGTCAGTGTTGTTTATCAATTTAAACTGTTGGTGTCAAAATGTCATTTTGAATTTTCAATTTCACTGTTTCATTTTGAACTATCAGTGTCGGCATTTCATTTTTAATTGTAAGTGTCAGAATGTCATTTTGAACTTCGAATACATTCCTATCATTTTGAGATATCGGTGTAGGTGTGTTATTTTGAACAGTCGGTGTCGGTATGTCATTTTGAACTATCATTGTTATCATGTGATTTTTCATTGTCGGTGTTGGTGTGTTATTTGAACACTTAGTGTCAGTATATCATTTTAAACTATCACAGTTGGGGTGAAATTTTGAACTATCAGTGATAGTGCTTTATTCAGAACTCTTGGTGTCAGCGTGTCATTTTGAAGGGTTGGTGTTGACGTGTCATTTTGAATTTTCAGCATTGACATGTCTTTTTAATCTGTCAGTGTCGGTGAGACATTTGTGAATAGTTATTCTAGCTTCCTATACATTCACCCCTTTGATGTTTCCATTGATGTAAAATGTGTTCAACGCCATGTTTTTAGGGATTCTAGGCCGATTAAAGCCCATAAATCCTATATTAATAGTCATATATGTCCGAGTTCCTTAATTCGATCAAACCACATAGTATTATAAAATCCTCCTTTAATAGAAAATCTATACTATGTCTGTGCAATTTCACTGTTTATTTTTCCAAAAGGCTGAGATATATTATTCCTTGTCATTCCTTCTAATTTATATCAGTGTGAGTAACCCCAAGTCTATTTTCCATTTGGGGTGGTGGGATTGACTATAATTTGTGGATCATTTCCCCTTTAAGTTTCTTCCTACTCCCTGTGCACCCTTGGTTTTGGTGAATGCGGTAAGTGTCGATCCATCATTAATAAAAGGTATGATCTACCTTTCTTCCTGTGCTTTATTCAATCATTCTTCTCTTGTTTCTCCTTTATATTTTATGGAAAGTGAAATACAAGTTTCTAATGGAGTTTACTTGTGTGTCAGTTAGTGCAATTATGTCACGAAGTCCTTTGGTGGCTGAATATTTTGCAGGGAGAGGTGGTCATGATCTGTTGTGTTAGCCTATTTGTAAACAACATCATAAACCTTTTTATGTAGGGGTTTCATGGATTCAATATTCATTTATGTGTAGTTGTAGAATTGGCATCTTTCAGCCACTAGATCACAATGAAATTGACATAATAAGTATTTTAACTGGATTAAAGTATTGTAATTGATCATATGTTATTTATCTATACCATGATAATGGTTTTCATATTGATTGATAGATAGTGATATAACTATGTTTTTTCTTGTTATAATGTCCTTCTTGATGGAATTGGTAAAGAATGTAAAGATGGAATTAATTATAGGTTAATTGGGAAAGTATAAAGAGGTATGTAAATGAATCCAGTTGTTGTTGTAATTTGATGACAATAAAATGGATTCAACTGTGTATGTTTAATTTAATAGGTTAATTCAACATGGAATAATGAATAGGTTGTGTGATAGTTATAATTCCTTTAAGGGTTTTGAGTTAATCTTCTAATTTTAAAGTCCTAGATCCTTATTCATTGGATTTGTTACTACTTTTTGTGTGTGATGATTGAATGCCTTGTTTAGTGCAAAGAGAAAATTGATCTATTGTTTTATTCCTTGCTTCTTGTGTTGTGGTGTGATTATGGGATGGCTGAGCCTGGAGGGTTATTTTAGTATGTGGGGGAAGGGATCCCTAGTTTCCATGGTGGCAGTGGTTGATTAATAGAGAAGAGAGATACATCGATTTATGCATGTTGGTGTTGGGGAGGACACCAAAGATGATGAAACAAGTTGTTTGTGATTATCAGATTCTTGTAAGACATATTGTTTGTTATCTTCTTTACATTCCCCACTGATTGAGGAACATGGTCCATAAAATTGTTAGATCCACCTTAGTAGACCTTGTTCCCTAGAAAATAGGTTTCTACACTATTTAAATCACTAGAGAATTACTTTTATCCTAGTTATAACTAACCATAAGACAAATATGTATTTTCAATATTTCCTCAAAAATATATTTTTAATGGAATGAATTATTCACTCAATATCCTCTCGTTTAGACATGGTAATGAATCATTAAAATTGAATATTCTATGTGCTAGTTTCTTACATAAATCCTAAATTTGATATCATTTACTCTCACCCTTTATTATCAATTTTTAAATAACCAACCCTTTTTTTAAGTGACCTATAGATACCTTCCAATATTGGTTGTCAGGAAATCCAATTCTCAATAAAATGATCATAAATATTAGCTATGATAATTAAAATTCTGATGGATTTAGGAAAAACTAATTTCTATAACCAATTTTTCCTTAGTGGTACCACATTATAACATACATGTATCATTCCACATGAATAACCACTATAGTTTTAAAAATTAACCCCCTTTTCATTTGGATAAATGGAATCTATTATTGAATTTTAATTGGTCTTTCAAATATTATCAAATTTCCATATATTTCTTTCTTGTAAGAATTTTTATTCTCAAAAAATAAAGGATCGCCATATGGGATTAATTCAAGACCATTACCATTATTTTAACCCTCTTACATAGTATGTGTCTCTGGAATAATTCTATTCCACATTCACTTGTGGAAATTTTTCATATTCCAACTACATATGCATCTCTATCATTTACTAATCAGATGTCAATATGGACCCCACTATCTCAAACTATATGTTCACCCATACATAGAATCATTTTCAATAACATGGCTATGTCTTATAAAATTGCAGGGATATATGTAATATCCTACACAAATGTTAGGATAATTACCTCAGATTCACAATGCCATGTAGCTGATTCCTCTTTGTTTATATCATAATTTTTTTTTCATCTAACAACATGTGTAATAAAATAATGTATTTCAATCATACAATGACAAATATGATATCCATTATTCATTATTTATGGTATAAGGTTTTGTGATATCACCATTATTTGTGGTGCATGTTATAAAATATAATTAAAAATTATCATAGTTGAAACATTGATACTCCTTACATCATTACTCAAAAGTATGAAATGATTGTTTACTAATTTATCTATGTTATATGTTACTAAGGTGTTTACACAATAATGCCTATTTTGTAACCTAAACTGAGACATGATTAAATTTGTGAGAAAAATATGATTTTTTGAAATATTACTATCTCTCTTTAAATTTACACAAATCTAGTGTAACCATCACCTTATTCATATCATGTTTCATTTTTTCATTGAAAACAACCCATATATAAGACTATATATTATGTTGTCTAATTCTTGATGTGGTACCCAGAACTAGCATTAGAGGATGATCATATAATTTTTAAATAACCATCACATTAATAACACATGAGCCTACTTTATGCGTATTTCTCACCATAGCTTCTTGATGTAGATTAACATGAACTGGGGACACTCCCATATTGAATTTCTCATACATAGTATTGTGTGGAAGTGCATGTGCCACACATGAAATCTAATGCCTATGAATACATTTATATTGACCATTATTTATTTTATTAAATCTTGTTGAATATTTTTGAATTTAATTCAAAAAAAATCCAGCAGAGTAGTATATTTATTTAGATTATTTATTTAGACATAATTATTAATTAATTAAATCAGTAAATGTCTCCAAGTATTTTTGAAAATAATAGGATCCCATTGTGCTTGAATAATAATAATCTATTAGATTATTATTCTAGTGGAAATTATCAACAAACATCATTTGATAGTTAATATGATTTGGATATTCAACTACTGTGAGGGTTCAAGGTAGGAGTTTGACTGTCCCCCCACATTAACATGTGCATCCTTGATCTGTTGAGTGATGTCCCAGATTATACAATCATAACATGTTTTACACAAATATTTAATCTAAAATTATATAATGTTTTATTTTAATAATCATTACTACAAATTTTGATAAGTCAACCCACTAAGCACCTTAAAACTACAAAATTTTAAGAGGAACTCATAAATTTTTCCTGATGATCACCCTAGACACATAGTTTTGATCGAAGTTAAATAATGTATTGATGTTATGACATAATATTTCATTGATGATTTATTTCTTTAATTGATGAATTAAATCCTTTTCTATTTTCTATGTATGTACAATTTGATCTCAATCACAGCTGACCAACCAATAAATAGAAAATATTCATCACGTCACATGTCCATTTTATATGTGAATGCTTGTTGATAATATTATGTGATCTCATGTATAATACACAATAAGAAAACCCCAGAATAAATAAAATTATTTCCTATTCATGATCTAACACTAATTGTGGATACATTTTGTAAATAATAGATCAACCTACATCCAATGGATATTAACTTGAGTGGTGTTGTTTACAACTCAAAATGACCCACTTTTCCATCCAATGCTTCCTACTATTATCTTTTGTGATGTCATATCATGTTGTGAAGTTCATCTCTTCTCATCATTTCATTATACAAAAATACTTTATCAGAGGAAAGGGGAACCATAGAGTATACAATTCAACTCATCAATGGACATGATTTCCCTTATATATATAATGATGCATATTATTAATATATCTCTATTTATTTAAACTATGTATTACAAAAAATCCAATAAATAAATGAAATATTCACCAAACATTAATTAGTTGGTTCATGGGATAATAATTAGTGTAATATATTTCAATTCAATTATTTAAATTATTTTCATATATTAGTTAAACTTGTATTAAAATATTCTCAACATCATTTATTTTTAATTTATATTAAATCTTTTTTAAATTAAATATTTTTCATCATTTTTTCTGGGTATGAATTTAATTTTAGAACCAAAAATTTAATAAATTAATTAATGATTTTATCACATATTTAAATTAATTTAACATGTAGAAATTGAAATTATTTTTTATATCAAATATTAATTTAAAATGAATTTTATATTAAAAAAATAAATTTATTAAACTAATTAATTTGTTATCATATAAATATTTATTGTCCCTGAAAACCCCAGACATAGCCTATGCAGTTTAGGCCAATCCTCCTCAGTCTCATTTTGAGCTATTCTAGCCCCATACAGTGACACTTTGGTTTATATAGGTCAACAGAGTCTTGTGCTCTGTTGGGTAACCCTCACCATACCCATTTCAGGTAAAATATTACTATAAGGGTCCCATAGTGAGTTTCATCTGAGATGGAATGAAAATGTTGACCATGGATATGGCATCAGGCATAAATGGCATCCAAAAGAGAGGGTCATGGCATACCTGGGTGAGCATGCGTCGGCATTTTGAAGTAGGAGGTGTAAGATCTGGCATCAGTATTATTGGTGGTGACTAAGAAAGACCACCTAAGGTGGAGCAAGAGGTGGCCCAAGGTACAATGCACATTGAGAAGGATGATCACAACAAAGGCGGCACACATGTTCTTTGGGGAGGCGCCGAGGTGTTGTGTGTGGTCTGAGGGGTATGACAGCTGAGCTGCATGTGGTTGTAGGCTGTATGGAGGATTTTCGAGCGAGTCTTGTCACATAGGTCGATGTGTTGTGGTAGGCTTATCTATACCATTAAGGATTTGTGCATGCATGATGATTGTGTCGTAGCACTGGTTAGTCAAACCATGAGTTTGCTGATAGAGTTGGATGGCCACAATAGTGAAAATGGGGGGGGGGGCACTTTGGTTGGCATGTACTTTTTTTCTTTTAATTCTAAGTCACATCAAACAAGGGTTGTCGACCTAAGAAAACCCTATCTCTTGATTGTTTTTCCAAAAAAAAATTTGTAAAAAATATAAATCCTATGTATTTAATCTTAACAGAAAATAATTAAATGATTAATGGAATTAAAAATTCATAATAAAAAGTCCACATATTAGTAGAATGATTGTCTTACTGGAAAAAATTATTTTGTATAATATGAATTTCACTGCAAAGATGAGTTGATTCGAAAAATTTCAAATCAAAATATAGAATTTTAGTCCAAATATAAAAAATTCAATGGCTCAAAAATGGGGATCTATATTTAGATTCAAAAACTATCTTCTTCCTTGGGACCAAAACAACTCTCGTTATTCGATTCAATTAATATTTATTTATTTCTATGCCTAAACTATTCATAGATAACTCTGATTTTAGTTTAAGGTACCAAGCATGCCACATGAGCCCTAAAATGAAAATTTTATTTTTTTCCATATATGAATGACAAGAACTCATCAAAATTATTGAATCACTTCACAATATAACTCGAGGATCTCACATGAATACATTTAAGAAAAAAATAAACACCATAATACATGTTATGATCCAAATTTATGTTCAATGTCTGCTCACCATGGGTGATATATACTCGAAGAATCTGAAGCCTAAATCGTCTAGATCAACCAATACATAATTCAGAAATATGTGGGAGCACTGATCACCAAATAAAAGTATAAGTGCAGAGATCTGATGATACCGCTAATGCTCTGATGATCAACATATCGCCTTACTTTCGATGCATGAGAGAGATAAAGATTCGAGCACATGTGTCTACAGATACTCTATATAGAATGTTTGAGTGAGAATAGAATAGACAGTGGTAGTGATTAATCATTGTTTGTGACCTCTCCCCTACTATTTATAGTGTTTAATATAATCTCCCAAAATTTCATAATATCCTATGACGAATTTGACACACTATAAATAATATTATGACTAATGTATAGAGTTGTAAATATTATTATCACCTTCCAATAATATATATATATATATATATATATATATATTACAAAATAATACATGATCTATTAACTCGACTCTACACTCTTTAAAATGATAAATAATCCTTTATTTTTTAAATTTAATATTCTCTCAAATATTATTTTCATGTATTATCAATAGAACCTTTAAATTAATTTTATAAATAAATTCAACACCAATGATTTATGACATCAATAATATGAATTTATTTATTTCTATGGTGATCATATCTCTTTATAAAAACCATGTACCCTAGGCCGAGGATATCTATTTCTAATATACCAATTTAACTTAATAGGGTAGATTCTTGGTAATTTTATTACATGTGACCCCCTAGGACCTTATCATGATAGCTGTGAAAACTATTCATACACCAAGATCAATACATAGAATCCAATCATGGCCCAAAAAAAGTCAACACAATGACAATAAACATATGAACATGAACTATGCAATCTATTTTTTTAACTATCTTATATAGCACAACACACACCCATGTCATAATTCTTTTCTTGATTTATTATTTTTGATTTGAATGGGTCGACATACCTTTGACTACCATGGAAATTGTATCATAATGGTACTACCATCATGATCGACAATTTACGATATATATAACTTTCTTAATCAAGTAGTAAACTATCATTTCTTGACCATTCGACCAATTTCATAACCCCAATGAATCACCCAACACTAGTTAACTCTCCATGTTTTCATTATCATGGAAATTTTCCATGAATCAATGTACATTATCAAATGGAACACATTTTCAATGACCTCATGTCGGGAGACAATTATACATGTCCGTATATTGGAACATACAACATGACACAAAACATGTGGTGTTTTTATTTGGGTGTCTTCCTTCATGATCATGCTACTAGAGATCACCAAGTATGATCTTCATGACATGAATTATCAATTCTTATGATCCCCCACAACTTTATCATTAAACATATATTACGTGTTTCCATTATGATGTATCTAGATCATATGACCACTATTTAAGATTATTCTCACTATCTCTCTAGGTTCTCAATATAGCCAGAGATATTCTATAACCATTTGATACAATAGTCAATCTATTGAAATTACTATTAAATTGTTGACACAAAATAACATACACTATTATAGTAAGTATACATCATGTATATTATACTATACACACTATATGGTAATCAAATGTATTGGTCATGTTGGGTCATGGTAACTGACTATTATGACAAGCATTAATTATCATTTTACAGGTTTCATATATATTTATCCTCCACCCTCTAATATATATATTATAACTATAGGAATTTATTTACTTAGGATAAATTTTATTAAGAAATTTTATTATATTTATTCTATAAACATAATATTTTTCCCTTCCATTGAACCTAAAAAATGAAAATGTTTCTCATTTCCATGTAATAACATCTCCATCCATTTCTGATATATTTAATTTTCCATCACCAACATTAATATACTTGTAATGAAATAGGCCTCCTAGGTCCATTACATTGCTAAAGTCTTGTGTTTGAGGTGTTCTGGGAGGTCAAGGTGACTTATCCCCAAAACTTTTCCAAATTTCCAGTTATGCGAATAGTGTTTCACATTTTGTGAATAGTCCTGTCGGTGAGTCATTTTGAAATTTTTTTGTCAGTGTGTCATATTGATCTATTGGATTTAGCTTTCCATTTGAACTGTTACTTATAGGGTTTCATTTTGAACTATCGGTTTCAACATGTCATTTTGAACTGTTAGTGTTGTTGTGTCAATTTGAACTATTGGTGTCAGAATGTCATTTTGAATTGTCAATGTCACTGTTTCATTTTTAACTACCGGTGTCGGCATTTCATTTTTAATTGTCGATGTCAGTGTGTCATTTTGAACTTCAGATACAGTACTATCATTTTAAGATATCGATGTAGGTGTGTTATTTTGAAAAATCAGTGTCGGTATGTCATTTTGAACTATCATTGTCATCATGTGATTTTTCACTGTCAGTGTTGGTGTGTTATTTGAACTCTTAGTGTCAGTATATCATTTTAAACTATTACTGTTGGGGTGATATTTTGAAAAATTGGTTCTAGTGTTTCATTAATAACTGTTGGTGTCAGTGTTTCATTTTGAACGGTTGGTGTTGACGGGTCATTTTGAATTGTCGTTGTCGACATGTCTTTTTCATCTGTCAGTGTCAGTGAGACATTTGTGAATACTTATTCTAGCTTCCTATACATTCGCCCCTTTGATGTTCTTATTGATGTAAAATGTGTTCAAAACCATGTTTTTAGGGATTCTAGGCCTGTTAAAGCCCATAACTCATATATTAATAGTCATATGTGTCTGAGTGCCTTATTTCGATCAAACCACATAGTATTATAAAATCCTCCTTTAATGGAAAATCTAAACAATGCCTGTGAAATTTCTCTGTTTATTTTTTCAAAAAGGATGTGATATATTATGCCTTGTTATTCTTTCTAATTTATCTCAGTGTGAGTACCCCCATGTATATTTTCCATTAGGGTTTGTGGGATTGATCCAGAATCTGTGGATCATATCCCCTTGAAGTTTCTTCCTGCTCCATGTGCACCCCTGGTTTTGGTGAATGCAGTAAGTGTCGATCCATCATTAATAAAAGGTATGATCTAACTCTGTTCTTCTGTTTTATTCAATCCTTCTTATCTTTTTTCCCCTTGATATGTTATTGAAAGTGAAATCTAGGTATCTAATGGAGTTTATGTGGGTGTCAGTTGGTGCGATCATGTAAAAAAGTCCTTTGGTGGCTGAATATTTCATGGGGAGAGGTGGTCATGATATTTTGTATTAGCCTATTTGTAAAAAACATCATGAAGCTTTTGATGTAGGAGTTTTATGGCTTCAATATTCATTTACATGTAGTTGTAGAATTGCAATCTTTCAGCCACTGGATCACAATGAAATTGACGTAATAAATATTTTAACTGGATTGATGTATTTAAATTGATCATATGTTATTTATCTATACCGTGATAATGGTTTTTATCTTGATTGATAGATAGTTATATAACTATGTTTTTCTTGTTATAATTTCATTCTTGATGGAATTGGTAAATAATGTAAATATGGGATTAATTATAAGTTTGTTGGGAAAATATAAAGTCGTATGTAAATGAATCTAGTTTTTGTTGTAATTTGATTATAATAAATTGGTTTCAATTGTGCACGTTTAATTTAATTGGTTAATTAAATATTGAATAATGAATAGGTTGTGATATATTTATAATTCCTTTAAGGGTTTTGAGTTAATGTTTTCATTTTAAAGTCCTAGATCCTTATTCATTGGTTTTGTTGCTACTTGTTCTGTGTGATGGTTGAATTCCTTGTTTAGGGAGAAGAGAACAATTGCTATGTTGTTTTATTCGTTTCTTCTTGTGTTGTGGTTTGAGTATGGGATGGATGAGCCTGGAGGGATATTTTAGTATGTGGTGGATGGGATCGCTTGTTTCCATGGTGGTAGTGGTTGTTGCATAGAGTGGATAGATACATCGATTTATGTATGTAGGTGTTAGGGAGGACACCAAATATGATGAAACAGGTTGTATGTGAATGTCAGATTCTTGTAGGAAAAGTTTATTGTTATCTTCTTTACATTCCCCACTGATTGAGGAAGTTGGTTTTTCATACTCTTCATCCATAAGCGGTGAAGACACATGGGGTATGCCACATTATTTCCAAGGTTTAACTTCTCGAGGTTAGATAATTCTACGCTACTTCTATAGAAGGAGAAGACTTAATTGTTAGTTCACCTACTCACTATATTGAGATCCTTATAGTTGGTAGCATAGACATATTTTTATAATTTTTGGGAATATGGGAATGTAATTATTTTGTTAATATATTATTGATTAAATTATCTTAACCCATGGAGTTTGAGCTTTCTGTGATGCAATGATGATGTTACAATTTTGAAGAACTGTGGACTTTCTTTGGTTATGCTGAAGGGCATAGAACATTGTTGTGATGATAATGAAATGTAATGTGGAATTGATAATGGTTAATTAAGGTTTAAATAATTTATTAATGTAAATTTAAATTGATAAATGTGGATAAGTAATTTAATATGGATCTTTGAATGTTTGTGTTCTTATAGGATATCTAGTCTCAACAGTGACAACTGAGAGTTTGAGAGATGATAGTTGAAGTAGAGTCTAATACTAGTTTATTTCCATAGTGTGGTTGTGAACGATATAATATTTTTTAATTTTTATGTTTCTATACAATAATACACCTTGATGGTTAGGTAAACATACAACCCAAGTGATTCTGAGCCCTAGGGGGTGTTTTCCCAATACCTTGATGAGATGATATATAAATGACCACCCCCTTTGCACACATTCTATTCCCTTGGTATTTACCTATAATAGAAGGTATGATGGTTATCTTTCCCTATATATGTTTGTAGAGGCCTGTAATGTCTTGTGGTTATTCACACACATATTTTCATTATATATTTTTATATGGATTCTAAAGGTGTAATGTGTATATGATATGACGACTTGAAGATACTTACTCTGTGTATGGGCTGTAATGTCTTGAGTTATAATGTAAGGTGTATGATACACATTATGAGATATATTCTAGCTCCATAAAACTACCTGGTTACATTTGTTTTTTGAAAATATGGGTTGCGTGGCACAAGGTGTGTATTTTGGTTCTATGGCTAAGTGTCTGCGAGTAAGAAATTTTAGAGAGATATTCTTAGTACGTGCAATGTTGGGGAATATTAGAAAACTAGTGGGGAAGTGGTAGTAGGGCAACCTCTATATTCTTAATAATATTCTATACTCTTGTATGTGAAACTTTATGAGAGTATCCATGGCGATGCTTTGAATATAGTATACCTTTTTAGGTGATGAATTAGTTTCACTTGTTGTTGAATATGCTTTATCATGTTTTACTAATATTTTCATGATAGGCTCTTGGGAGGATCCTATTGAGTATAATTTTATACCCATCCTACTCAATATAAACTATTTTTCAGGTCACTTCAAGCTGGCTAGAGATCAGGCCGATTACTACTAGTGTGCAGGTTATGTAGTAGCTATTCAGACTTCGTGGTCGCTGCCATTTTATGTTTTTTTTGTATTTTTCGTTTTTCCTTTTTGTGGTAGTAGGTATTTCATGAAATTACATATGTGTTCTTGGGATTTATTTTATATTTTAGTCTAAGCATGATTTGGTTTGTGTCGATCTTATCTCTCTCTTTTACACATGTTCTGTTAGACGGTAATGCCTCCCATTATGGTGATTCTTGTAACCTCGATGTGAGTTACCAACTTCGGGCATACTAATGGTGGGACTCGAGTGTCACTCTCTCCCTCAACATATTGTCGTCCTATGAGGGGTATACCTTATGGGGAGGGGGACATGAATGAGTGGTATCAGAGGCTCCGGTTGAGGGATACGATAGTTTTTAGAGTTAGGCATACATAAGGTAGAATGAGTTGGTGGAGAAATGGTGTGAGGTAAGTTTACCAAGTGTTGTAAACACTAGATATTGTCTAAGAAACATGTATTTAGGTACCTTATTACATGATTTATGGAACTATATGTTTATTATGGATACTAAATGAAGTGATGTTGGTTGTAGGATAGGGACCTAGGGATATATCATGAATCATTCTTCCTAGGGCCTGTGATTTAATTGGGTCGAAATTAGGATATGTTAAACTAATGTGAATAAAATAACAAAATTATTCACTATTAAAGTCTCCCATGTACTATTTTTAGGTGCTCTAATTGTTTTTTTATTATGTAGGTATAGCGCCAGGTCGACGTGTTCTTCAGGTTCTTGTATAAGATGTCCAGTAGACTACACCCATAGATCACTGCAGAGTTGAGGTTGAAGATGAAAACACTTTGAAAGGGTTACTACCAGAGTTTCAGCATCAGAGACTACAAAAATATATTGGGCCCATTTCAGATTTAGTCACAAAAGACTAGTTTGAAGTAGTTGAGATAGCCTTCAATTCGATCCATGCTCGGAAGGATCACTGGGTATCGTTGTTTTTAAAAAATTTTTGTGGGACTACGAGGAAGCGATGGTTCTTATTCCTTGATGATTGTGAGGAGTCAGAAATATTATAGGACGAGTTTGGGGAAAACTTCATATTAATGTTTCTTTCTTCATCCTCGAAGGCATGCAGTGGCCAGGAGGTGCTCCCAATTTGACTGGGGATCTCTTATTTGTGATATTTTGGAATCTACTTCAGGAACATTTTATGAAATGATTTGGCCCTATTGTCAAATTAGGAGGCCATGGAGAGGCATTTTGGGGAGGGGTTGCATCCACATGTCCATTTCCTGGTCACCCCGTTTATACTGAAGTCATATCTTGATGTGAAAGCGAGAGTAGAGGTCATTGATAAGATGTTATCCAAAACCATATATTCATGATATATGAGTCATTAGGATTCCTTACAAAGAAGTGTTGTGGTCTGGGGTTCTCAGTTTTCTGGGAAGATGTGTTTCCATTCGGTCAGGTGTAGGTCCCATCCTTCAGCATCTTGTTTATCTAAGGGCGACAACTGTTAGGACTATGCAAAAGATCATGCACTTGTTTTTCTTGTGTATGTTGAGGTCATTAGTAGAGAGAGTTCCTGATCTTTTAGAGAGGTCATCATGTACTAGGTGTTCTACACCAGCTTCTTTTATTGAGCCAGTTCTAGCCGAGGCAGCAGTATTAGGTTGCATCAGCTTTGGATCAATGAAAGCATATAGAACAAGCAGAGGACAGCCGCTGGATTCTCCCCTTCCTTAGAGAGCATTGAACAACCATGGTGGTAGCCTTCATCCACGTAAGAGATGTCATAGAACTATTTGTGTTCAGATAAATACTTTAGTGTTTCCAGCAGCAGGTGAGCCAACTGTCATTCGAGGTATAATTTTATTTTTTTCTTCATGAGTTTATGCCCTCTTTGACTCAAAAGAAACACAATCTTTCATATCTCCTACCCTTTTCCATGTTTTGGGACTCAATGTAGAGAGGCTTCCACTGCCCTTGGCATTGACTACACCTGTTGTAGGTCGAGATGACTTATTTGAAGTATGAAGAGATAGTGAGATAGTTCTAGGGGAACAACTCACTTGGGATTATTTACCATAAATATGGATATAACCATATTATGTCATTACTGGAATGTATTGGTTTTATTAGATTCATGCTATCATAGATTACTTCTAGAGGAAGGTGTTGTTCATCGATTATGATGGATTTCTATCATTGTTTGATGGTGAGCGAGACCCTTGAATGGGTCAGAGACATGTTCCTACTTTATTGGCTTTGATGGTTGTGGTGATTTTGAGTTCGTTGGAGGTTCATCAGTCAACATTTCCTATTGTCATGAAATAATACACATATGTCTTCCCAGAAGAGGTTTTATACCTACCCGTCAATGAGATATTGAGTTCAGGACGAATCTAAAGTCGGGAGTGTCTCCTATATTGATGTCTTTGAACAACATGGAACCTTTTGAGTTACATGAGCTTCATAAATAGCTTTATGGTCTATTAAATTGCAATTTTTTTGGTTGAGAATGTCACCATGGGGCGGACCAGTTTTTTCACGATGTAGCCTGACGTCAATTTTCAGTTGTATATCAAATGTCATTTCTTGATCAACATGACATTGATGAATCACTATCCAACTCCACGAATTGATGATTTATTCGATCAATAGAAGAGTGAATGTTTGTTCTCGATGATTGAATTATGGTCATGAATCATTTGATGCATGTGAAGGATGAGGATATATTAATTATAGCTTTAAATTTTCTTCATTGACATTATGAGTTCGCTGTAATTTTTGTTCGTGTTAGGAATGTTTTATCTATGTTAATGGGGTCGATGAAAACTGTGTTATGTGAGTTCCTAGATAATTTTACTATGGTTTTCATCAACAACATCCTTTTGTACTCCACATATGAGGAGGATCATGCAAAGCATCTTCATGCCATTTTTAGAGTTTTTAGTCGACATAAGATGTTTGGGAAGATGTCGAAGTGTGACTTTTGGGATCAAATAGTATATATCATGGGGAATGTTGTATGCCTTTAGTGAGTAGCTATGGATATATCAAATATATAATTAGTTGTGTCTAGGAAACCCCCCAAGATAGTGGTAGATGTGAGATTTATTTGTAGTCTTGAAGGATATTACAAGAGGTTCCCAGATGATTTCACTCAGGTTGCGACTCCACTAATAGCATTGACCAGAAAAGATTAGGATATAGTGTGGACTAATTTATGATAGGTATCATTAGAGTATCTGAAGGAGAAGTTGTTCAGTGTTCCAGTTCATTATATTCTTGCAGAAAGTGATCAGTATGATGTTTTCAGTGATTATCTACACCTAAGGTTAGGATGTGTTCGGATGTGGAAAACTTCAGTCATTTCTTATTGTTATTAGAAGATGAATTCCCAAGAGAGTAACAATTCCACCCATGATATTTAGTTGGAATTACATTTACATTCCCTAATGTTTTTTTGACATTACTTCATTGGAGAGCTTTTTTGTTCTTCAGCCATCATAAAATCATGAGGTATGTTTTTACCTAGTACGAACTGAACATGCAAACACGTTGGTGGATGGAGTTATTATAGGATTATGGAATCTAAATATTGTATACTCATTCACATTATAATGTTGTATCCAATTCATTGAGTAAGAAGTCACGTAGTGAGGTAGTGTATGAATGAGGTGATTCCTCGAGGGTAATGGAATAACATTCAACATGCCATCTACATATGATATAATTTGGGGGTAGAAATTTCCTTTTTCAAATGATGGTGTAGTCATCTTTGGTGATGTGAGTGGGAGATTCCCAATTGTGGGATCAGGAGGTGGAGGTATGGAGACACCAAGTTTATTTTGGAGAGGCCCCTGATGGGTTTTCTGAGGATGAATAACACTGAGGGTTGTATGAGGGAAGGATTTTTGTTCCTTTTGAGAGGCATGTGAAGGTTCTTAGGGAGATACATATTTCACCTTTAGTGTTTCATCCTAGAATTACAAAGATGTACCAATCCTTGAGGAGTCATTTTTGGTGGATTTGGATGAATCATATAGTTGTAGAGTTTGCGTCTTGATGTTTGGTCAGCCAAAAGGTAAAGGTTGAACACTGTCTCCCTGGTGGTTTTCTCCAACCATTATATGTTCCTCAATGGATGTGGGGGAACATCTTGAGGGATGTTAATACCAGGTAACCTTGAACTCAAGGGGATTATGATCCTATAAGGGTGGTAGTTGATCGTTTGACAATGTTATCCCACTTTATAGCAATAAAGGGGTCAAGATCAGCAGATGTTTTGTGTGTAAGTATCTGGAAGAAGTGGAGAGACTCCATCGTGATCCAAGTATAACAATATATAATTGAGAACAATGTTTTACCTCTAGGGTGTGGAGAGGAATCCATCATGATTTTAGTTCAAATCTATGCCTTAGGCCATTTCTTTTCATCTACAGACCATCCTGACTCTGGAATATATGACGTGCCCATGTGCCATGGACTTTTTAAGTTCATGGACGAAAAACTTACCCTTTCTTGAGTTCTCATAAAATAATAGTTATCACTCCACCATCAGTATAGATTTGTCTGAATCCTTGTATGGTTGACATTAACATTATCTATATTGCTGGATTGGGGCCAGAGAGTCAATAATTATAAGACCATAACTAATGTATAATATGATATAGATGGTTCATGTGATTCCCCAGAGGATGAATCCATCTTTGGATTGTTATAAGTCTGATTCTAACCATAGGAGGGGACCTCTAGAGTTTGAGTTTGGGTAACACATGTTTCTAATGATAACTCCATGTCATGAGTTGTGATGGTTTGGTCGTGGGAGTATACTTTTGACCCAATTTGTTTTGAATTTCTAGGTGTTGGGTCATGATGGATTCATGGTGTATCAGGTATCATTTCTCCCAAAGATGAGCCATATGAATGATGTTTTTCATGTGTTGGAGCTCCATTGTTATCTTTATGTCGACTCTCACATCATCAACTGGGGAAAGACTGATGTTAACGATGATGCAACCATCAAGGAGTGGCCTATAGAGATCCAGGAATACAAGGAGAAAGTGTTGTGTGGGAATGTTATTCCCTTGGTTCGTGTCTTATTGTAGCATGATGGTGTGGAGGAGAGTACATGGGAATGTTAGTAGTATATACACGCCCAATAACTTGATCTTTATTATGGTCAGATATTTTCTTGTAAAGATGTTTTTTGTTCTTGTAGACCTTTCAGGTTCATGGAATTGATTTATTATGTTGTTTTGTGGCTTCCTCTCCAATATTCGAATATTCCCTAGGATAGTGCTTCGAAGCAGGTTATAGTAGTTTTGTACTTATGTGTGTTCAATTTTTAAGCGATTGAACTAATTTGTGGGAGAGACCGTTGAGTGTTTCCTCAAAGGGTGGTTTTTTGAACCCCTTTTCTCTCTCTTATATGGTTGGTTTTTAATTATCGAGAACAATAATGTTTTATAGCTATATGATGTAATGTCCTGGACCCCTCCAGTAAATTTCATTATTAAAATATTATGTTTGCGGTGTTTTGGGAGATCAAGCTGACTTATCTCCAACAATTTTTCAAATTTCTAGTTCTATGAATAGGGTTTCTAGTATTGTGATAAATACTATCGGTGAGTCATTTTAAACTATCGGAGTTGGAATTTTAGTTTTAAATGTTTGTATCAGAGAGTTATTTTGAACTGTTAGTGTCGACGACCCATTAGAGCTATTGATATTAGCGTGTCATTAGGAGCTCTTGATTTTTCCATGTCGATTTGAACTATCAGTTCCATTCTATCATTATGAACTGTCATTCTTGGCTTGTCTTTTGAACATTTGATGTTAGTGTGTCATTATAAATTTTTTGTTTAGGTTTTTCATTTTAAACATTCGTGCAGGCATGTTAGTTTGAACTGTCAGTTTCAGAGTGTCATTTGAAAATTCATTGTCATTGTTTCATTTTTAAAATTCAATTTCAGCATGTCATATTGAACTATCAATGGAATCATGTCATTTTTAACTATTGGTGTTGGAATTTCATTTTTAACTCTCTGTATCGGCATGTAATATTTATATAGAGACCCGAAGCTTGACATACATTGACATTACATTACATTTTTCGGAATACTTATTACATAACAAAAACACACACACAAGGACCGTAATAGTTTAGTGTCTTTGGAAAATCGGAATATAATCTTCTAATCGTGGTGAAAGATCTTCAAAATCACCCATAAAGATCTTCTTCTTTTTTGACCTAAAACCATTCTTTATATCCTGGGGAAAAAAACATAAAAGGGTGAGCTCAAATGCTCAGTAAGGGTAAACAAAAGAAATATCAATCACATCATATACATAAGCACATAACTTTTGGAAATCTTAACCTGCAAAAGAGATCATAATTTCATAACATGGGATAAATCATGGCAGTGAAATGTAGTCACAATAATCATAACTTAAAACATGAAACATTGTGGAATACACACATAATCATAGAGAATCATATCTTATTAGTCAAGACTCATTTCCAAGACTATCTTAGTGGACAAAGTCCCTTTCTGAACCGAGTCACCCTCGTTTCATTCCTGTTTCACCGAACTGGTATAACCTACCATTCCAGCCATGTCTATCTCATGAGATATCAAATCTTTACCCAATGAATTGGAGGGAGATATAGGTCCCACCCATATCATAATGACACCATTCTTATGTGTGCCACAAAATCATAAATCATACATCATTACATAACCCATGTAATAAAAATGGGAATCTTAAACATCATGACATCATAAAACAATTCATATACGATAAAAGAATTCATAAAAATAATTCCATCACAACATAATCAAATCAATGTAATAATAGGGATAAAAACAGAACCCTTTATTATCTTAGATGTAAAATAATTTTGATAAAACACTTGAACTTCATTCTTGAGGAAAATATCCTTTCTACTTCAAAAACACATTTCCTTTCTTAACATGTCATACAATTTCAAACTAAAAGAAGTTGATTAAAAATAAACTTGAAAACTTTTAAAGGAAGATTCTTGGAAATAAAGTTTTAAAAATCCATTCATGCCGTATAAGATAAAAAAACATTCTTCGTACTTTTGTCGAAAAAGTAAAAAATGTACCTCCTACGAAAAACGACAAAAGATTCCTTTCATATCTTTTACTAAAATCTCACCGAAGGGTAAAATAGGATTTAAAAAATTGTAGGTGAATGGAAATAATATTACATATTGAGGAAGCATGGATGTGGATGATAAAATACACCCCAGTAAATACTAAAGTATAAACAATCTTGGATAAAAATGAGATTGTGATATTTCCCTTACCTTAGGTCCGACTTGCTTTGTAATTGTCCGAACCTCCTATATAATGATTTAAATAATGTCATTGACTTATTACAGAATCATATTCATTGTTATGATATCATATATGATTCACTTATGACTTTATATTACCTGTTCTTTTGTAAATTCCATGTTAAAGAGCGTTTTGGGTAAAATTGTTTCATTTGTTGTCCGTGTTTTGTCTTGTAATTATTCATATGATTAATTAGATCATGATTACTTAATTCCAGAATATAAAACATGATTTATATATATATATATTTAGAATATACATATATATAATAAATCAGTAAATGGAAAGAAATACACCGTTCATGGAGACGGTAGGCCATACGTACGCATGAACGCTATTTTCGTTTCCTTATTGAGTTGAACGGAATTAAGTAGATGAAATTCATATATATACACATAAATTCAGTATCATTATTATGTCATATATTTCACGATTACTTATTATTTATACTTTATAATCATTCATGAATGGTTTAAAGTGTAGAATGAATCTCATCGCGTCTTGGAGACGGCAGTCCGTACGTACACACGAGCGATGATATCGTTCTCATGATCGGGGGACTGTATTGAAGTGTATGTATACTATTTCAGAATCAATATCACTTTAAAATAAAAATATATAGTTATTATTTACACCATTATACCCATCCAAGTATGGTGGTGGTGGAAAATAGATTTCACCACGGTGTGGAGACGGTATTCTGTACGTACACACGCGCGGTGATTTCATTTTCCGTAGGATGGATTGATGGTGAAATATGATTGTTTCATACTTATAATAACATATACATATATGAGTTATACTGATGTTATTACTTCATAATGAAACAACCTAAGAAGAAGAAGTGGAAGAAGAAATAAAGGTGAAAGAATCGGTAACGGAAATTACCTCTTCTTTGAAGTGCTTCTTTGAGACCTCCTTTTAGGGCACTAAAATGGGTCTTTGAAGAAGACCAGAACCTCTAGTATGATACTAGGGAAGTGGAGAAGAGATTTTGGCAGGGGTGTTTCTAGCTTGAATTCTCAAATTGGTGTGAGGAGGAGAGGGAGGAGGTGCCCTTTTATAAGGGAGAAGAGGAGCACCTTATGAATATCTCAAAATATTATTTTATATTAATGTCAAAATCGGTTTATAATGGTTCCAAAGGGTCTTATTTCGGAGCTAAAGTGGGGATGGGTCGAAATCCTATCAACCAATAGGATTTAGACAAGTTTAGGTTATTATTTTAACCTTATCATTTAGATTTAACTCTAAGTTAAATAATTTAACTTTTACCGTGTCTTTTTGTTTTTTTACACTATATGGTTAATACACTAACTATAACATGCCAAAAGAACCCCAAGTTGTTTATTATTAATATATATATCCTTATCTAAGTCATTTGGCCGAACCTTAGATTTTTAGGAATACAATAACAATTAATAATATAATATTTGATTTAAAAACTATTTTGTGTCAATTTTGACACTATTTGATATATGATTTTTTTGAAAGTCATAATAGAATCATATGTTCGAACCAAGTTGATTAAATCAACACGAATATATCATAGTAACCTATAAAATTAGTGGAATTCACAAAAAGTCTCAAATTACATTTATTTTGGTGTTTATAACATCAATTATGTCAATATTTCATTAATAAAATAATTACTGCATCATCATTGTGTCATACATAAATTACATTATTTAACGTATAAACATTACAAATAAAATACCATTATGTCGGAAATCTTTTTATCTTTCTAATGAATATTTATAGTCGAATTTATCTTATGTATAACCCCATATTAAAAATTATTTACTTATTAAACTTTGATTTTAACTATTTTAACCCTTCTTTAAATAAATTAATAATAAATGTCCTAATCTAATCCAAGTGGGCCTAAATGGTCATATTTTATTCCTAAGTTTGTTTTTGGTCGAATTAAACTTATCCAATAGAATTTGGACATGTGTTAGGGTAATAATAATATCATCTTTACCCTTAATTACCCTATTTACTTTTAACCGTGGTAAAAAAAGTAAAAAGTTACTATTCACAAAAAATTATTTTCATCTCATTGAACCACATTTTAGTCCTTGATATTAACCGTGTCTCTCGGATTTTCAAAATTCTACTCACAGAAGCGGTAAAATTAAGTTTTATGAAAAATTCAGTTTTTTAACTACCACTTAGTGGTTTCACTATTCATCAAAAATTAAAAGTTTTCAGAAAAATACGAAAATTTTACCCTAGGCTAATTTCGATATTCAGAATCCAAAAATGAAGTCCATTTTGAAAAATAAAATTTATAAAATTTCAAAAAGTGGTTATTACTATTCATAACGGCTAGTTTTAATAATATTTTAATAGCATATTGTTGTTTAGTGAAACTCATTATTGCGTACTACACATGCTATCGAGGAAGGTTGCGATTGCGTGTAATGCAAGGCAAATCAAAGATGTGTGTTCTGCAAGTTCCTTTTGGTGTAGCATACAACACAAGACATTAATGAAATTAAAAAAAATATTTTTTATAAAATCTCGGGGTGTTACATTCTAACCCGCTTAAAATGAATTTTGCCCTCGAAATTCATCGGGGTTATAAATGGTTTACTATTCGAAAGTTTCTTTAATAGAAACCCACATCGTAAAAAGGAATACCAAAACCAATCTTTAAAAACGAAAGTATGAAACGTAACGGTTACCCAAATAAACTAATCACTGGGTTTCCACATAGGTGAAAATATGGATATGGAAGAAAAATCTAACCATCGTGTTCTGATGGAGAGTGGTAGAGAACATGGCTATGGAAAAGCCAACAATCACAAATCCATAAATTTGTGACGATCTAAGGTACCATCTGATTAATCAGATATAAGAGAACTAGGAAAACATTTTTGGTTTTCAAGATCATTTCCCTAAAGTTTAAGAATTTAAATTAGAATAAATACTTACTTTATTTTGGTACAATCTCACTGTTGTTCGTGCCTTGAACAATTTCCACTTCATCTCTTAAATAAATGAATATGAATTTGTTATTCGTGAAGTGTTAGCAGATCATGTGATAGAATGACAGGTCATTCCATCTGTCTCAAACAAAAGGTTAGAAAAAGTTATATACATAAGTCGATCTATAGTGAGATTAATCATATATGGTTCCTAAAATGGACTTATACTTCTTATATCATACTGCTTAATATAATAAAACTAGTTTCTACTAAACATGGACTTCCTGTAGGCCAGTGGTAGGCGATAAAGGCCAGTCGCACATCGATTGTGGGTTCGATTTCCACAGCCTTGTCCGACGCGATGGGCTGTCACCCGTCTTGCAGGTTGTCCTTTTTCTAAAACTATATTATTATAACATCCCATCAATAATATCGAAAAAAATTCTATCCTTAGACAATACTAACTTATGTCCAACATAATCCATTCCAATCTTCAGGCTTATCCATAATACTGCAGTCCACTCTCATAACCCACAGGCCGGAGGATCAAAACCACCCTCTGATACGAACTGTAGATACCCGAAGCTTGACATACATTGACATTACATTAAATTTTGTGGAATACTTATTACAAAACAAAAACACACACACAAGGATTGTAATAGATTAGTGTCTTTGGAAACTCGGAATATAATCTTCTAATCGTGGTGAAAGATCATCAAAATCTCCCATAAATATCTTCTTTTTTTTACCTAAAACCTTTCTTTATATCCTGGGGAAAAGAAAACATAAAAGGGTGAGCTCAAATGCTCATTAAGGGTAAACAAAAGAAATATCAATCACATCATATACATAAGAACATAAATTTTGGAAATCTTAACCTGCAAAAGAGATCATAATTTCATAACATGGGATAAATCATGGCAGTGAAATGTAGTCACAATAATCATAACTTAAAACATGAAACTTTGTGGCATACACACATAATCATAGAGAATCATATCTTATTAGTCAAGAATCATTGCCAAGACTATCTTAGTGGACAAAGTCCCTTTCTGAACCGAGTCACCCTCGTTTCAGTCCTATTTCACTGAACCGGTATAACCTACCATTCCAGCCATGTCTATCTCATGAGATATAAAATCTTTACCCAATGCATTTGAGGGATATATAGGTCCCACCCATCTCATAATGATACCATTCTTATGTGTTCCACAAAATCATAAATCATACATCATTACATAAGCCATGTAGTAAAAATGGGAATCTTAAACATCATGACATCATAAAACAATTCATATACGATAAAGGAATTCATAAAAATAATTCCATCACAACATAATCAAATCAATGTAATAATAGGGATAAAAACAGAACCCTTTATTATCTTAGATGGAAAATAATTTTGATAAAACACTTGAACTTCATTCTTGAGGAAAATATCCTTTCTACTTCAAAAACACTTTTCCTTTCTTAACATGTCATACAATTTCAAACTAAAAGAAGTTGATTAAAAATAAACTTGAAAACTTTAAAAGGAAGCTTCTTGGAAATAATGTTTTTAAAAATCCATTAATGCCGTATAAATTAAAAAAAACATTCTTCGTACTTTTGTCGAAAAAGTCAAAAAAGTACCTCGTACGAAAAACGCCAAAATATTCCTTTCATATCTTTTACTAAAAACTCACTGAAGGGTAAAATAGGATTTAAAAAATTGTAGGTGAATGGAAATAATATTATATATTTAGGAAGCTTGGATGTGGAGGATAAAATACACCCCAGTAAATACTAAAGTATAAACAATATTGGATAAAAATGAGATTGTCATATTTCCATTACCTTAGTTCCGACTTGCTTTGTAAGTGTCCGAACCTCCTGTATAATGATTTAAATAATGTCATTGACTTATTAAAGAATCATATTCATTGTTATGATATCATATATGGTTCACTTATGACTTTATATTACCTGTTCTTTTGTAAATTCCATGTTAAAGAGCGTTTTGGGTAAAATTGTTTCATTTGTCGTCCGTGTTTTGTCTTGTAATTATTCATATGATTACTTAGATCATGATTACTTAATTCCAGAATATAAAACATGATTTATATATATATATATTCAGAATATACATATATATAATAAATCAGTAAATGGAATGAAATACACCGTTCATGGAGACGGTAGGCCGTACGTACGCATGAACGCTGTTTTCGTTTCCTTATTGAGTTGAACAGAATTAAGTAGATGAAATTCATATATATACACACACATAAATCCAGTATCATTATTATGTCATATATTTCATGATTACTTATTATTTATACTTTATAATAATTCATTAATGGTTTAAAGTGGAGAATGAATCTCATCGCGTCGTGGAGACGGTAGTCTGTACGTACGCACGAGAGATGATATCGTTCTCATGATCGTGGGACTATATTGGAGTGTATGTATACTATTTCAGAATCAATATCACTTTAAAATAATAATATATGGTTATTAGTTACACCATTATACCCATCCAAGTAAGGTGGGGGTGGAAAATAGATTTCACCACGGCGTGGAGACGGTATTCCGTACGTACGCACGCGCGGTGATTTCGTTTTCCGTAGGATGGATTGATGGTGAAATAGGATTGTTTCATACTTATAATAACATATCAGTATATGAGTTATACTGATGTTATTACTTCATAATGAAACAACCTAAGAAGAAGAAGTGGAAGAAGAAATAATGGTGAAAGAATCGGTAACGAAAATTACCTCTTCTTTGAAGTGCTTCTTTGAGACCTCCTTTTAGGGCACTAAAATTGGTCTTTGAAGAAGACCAGAACCTCTAGGATGATACTAGGGAAGTGTAGAAGAGATTTTGTCAGGGGTTGGCCGAGATTTAAAGCTCAAATTGGTGTGAGGAGGAGAGGGAGGAGGTTCCCTTTTATAAGGGAGGAGAGGGGCACCTTAGGAATATCTCAAAATATTATTTTATATTAAAGTCAAAATTGGTTTATAATGGTTCCAAAGGGTCTTATTTCAGAGCTAAAGTGGGGATGGGTCGAAATACTATCAACCAATAGGATTTAGACAAGTTTAGGTTATTATTTTAACCTTATCAATTAGATTTAACTCTAAGTTAAATAATTTATCTTTTACCATGTCTTTTTGTTTTTTTACACTATATGGTTAATACACTTACTATAACATTCCAAACGAACCCAAAGTTGTTTATTAGTAATATATATATCCCTATATAAGTCATTTGGCCGAACCTTATATTTTTAGGAATAAAATAACAGTTAATAATATAATATTTGATTTAAAAACTATTTTGTGTCAATTTTGACACTATTTTATATATGATTTTTTTGAAAGTCATAATAGAATTATATGTTCGAAAACAGTTGATTAAATAAACACTAATATATCATAGTAACCTAGAAAATTAGTGTAATTCACAAAAAGTCTCAAATTACATTTATGTCGGTGTTTATAACATCAATTATGTCAATATTTTATTAATAAAATAATTACCGCATCATCATTGTGTCATAAATAATTAAATTATTTAATGTCTAAAAATTACAAATAAATTACCATTATGTAGGAAATCTTTTTATCGTTATAATTAATATTTATAGTCGAATTTATCTTATGTATAACCCCATATTAAAAATTATTTACTTATTAAACTTTGATTTTAACTATTTTAACCCTTCTTTAAATAAATTAATAATAAATGTCCTAATCTAATCCAAGTGGGTATAAATGGTCATAGTTTCTCCCTAAGTTTGTTTTTGGTCTAATTACACTTATCCAATAGAATTAGGGCATGTGTTAGGGTAATAATAATATCATCTTTACCCTTAATTACCCTATTTACTTTTAACCGTGGTAAAAAAAAGTAAAAAGTTACTATTCACCAAAAATTATTTTCATCTCATTGAACCAAATTTTAGTCATTGATATTAACCGTGTCTCTAGGATTTTCGAAATTATACTCACAGAAGCGGTAAAATTAAGTTTTATGAAAAATTCAGTTTTTTAACTACCACTTAGTGGTTTCACTATTCATCAAAAATTAAAAGTTTTCAGAAAAATACCAAAATTTCACCCTAGGCTAATTTCGATATTCCGAATCCAAAAATTAAGTCCATTTTGTAAAATAAAATTTATAAAATTTCAAAAAGTGGTTATTACTATTCATAACGGCTAGTTTTAATAATATTTTAATAGCATATTGTTGTTTAGTGAAACTCGTTATTGCGTACTACACACACTATCGAGGAAAGGTTGCAATTGAGTGTAATGCAAGGCAAATCAAGGATGCGTGTTGTGCAAGCTCCTTTTGGTGTAGCATACAACACAAGACATTAATGAAATTAAAAATAATATTTTTTATAAAATCTCCGGGTCCTACATTCTATCCCCCTTAAAATGAATTTCTCCCTCGAAATTCGTCGGGGTTATAAATGTTTTACTATTCGAAAGTTTCTTTAATAGAAACCCACATCGTAAAAAGGAATACTAAAACCAATCTTTAAAAATGAATGTATCAAACGTAACGGTTACCCAAATAAACTAATCACTGGGTTTCCACATAGGTGAAAATATGGATATGGAAGAAAAATCTAACCATCGTGTTCTGATAAATAGTGGTAGAGAAAATGGCTATGGAAAAGCCAACAATCACAAATCCATAAATTTGTGACGATCTAAGGTACCATCTGATTAATCAGATATAAGAGCACTAGGACAACATTTTTGGATTTCAAGATCATTTCCCTAAAGTTGAAGAATTTGAATAAATACTTACTTTATTTTGGTACAATCTCACTGTTGTTCGTGCCTTGAACAATTTCCACTTCATATATTAAATAAATGAAGTTGAATTTGTTATTCGTGAAGTGTTAGAAGATCATGTGATAGAATGACGGGTCATTCCATCTGTCTCAAACAAAAGGTTAGAAAAAGTTATATACATAAGTCGATCTATAGTGAGATTAATCATATATGGTTCCTAAAATGGACTTATACTTCATATATCATACTGCTTAATATAATAAAACTAGTTTCTACTAAACAGGGACTTCCTGTAGGCCAGTGGTAGGCGATAAAGTCCAGTCGCACTTCGATTGTGGGTTCAATTTCCACAGCCTTGTCCGACGCGATGGGCTGTCACCCGTCCTGTAGGTTGTCCTTTTTCTAAAACTATATTATTATAACATCCCATCAATAATATCGAAAAAACTTCTATCCTTAAACAATACTAACTTATGTACAACATAATCCATTCCAATCTTTAGGCTTATCCATAATACTGCAGTCCACTCTCATAACCCACAGGTCGGAGGATCGAAACCTCCCTCTGATACCAACTGTAGAGACCCGAAACATGACATACATTGACATTACATTACATTTTTCGGAATACTTATTACATAACAAAAACACACACACAAGGACCATAATAGTTTAGTGTCTTTGGAAACTCGGAATATAATCTTCTAATCGTGGTGAAAGATCATCAAAATCTCCCATAAACATCTTCTTTTTTTACCTAAAACCTTTCTTTATATCCTGGGGAAAAGAAAACATAAAAGGGTGAGCTAAAATTCTCAGTAAGGGTAAACAAAAGAAATATCAATCACATCATATACATAAGCACATAACTTTTGGAAATCTTAACCTGCAAAAGAGATCATAATTTTATAACATGGGATAAATCATGGTAGTGAAATGTAGTCACAATAATCCTAACTTAAAACATGAAACTTTGTGGCATACATACATAATCATAGAGAATCATATCTTATTAGTCAAGACTCATTTCCAAGACTATCTTAGTGGACAAAGTCCCTTTCTGAACCGAGTCACCCCCGTTTCAGTCCTGTTTCACTGAACCGGCATAACCTACCGTTCCAGCCATGTCTATCTCATGATATATAAAATCTTTACCCAATGCATTGGAGGGGGATATAGGTCCCACCCATCTCATAATGATACCATTCTTATGTGTGCCACAAAATCATAAATCATACATCATTACATAACCCATGTAATAAAAATGGGAATCTTAAACATCATGACATCATAAAACAATTCATATACGATAAAGGAATTCATAAAAATAATTCCATCACAACATAATCAAGTCAATGTAATAATAGGGATAAAAACAGAACCCTTTATTATCTTAGATGGAAAATAATTTTGATAAAACACTTGAACTTCATTCTTGAGGAAAATATCCTTTCTACTTCAAAAACACTTTTCCTTTCTTAACATGTCATAAAATTTCAAACTAAAAGAAGTTGATTAAAAATAAACTTGAAAACTTTAAAAATAAGCTTCTTGGAAATAATGTTTTAAAAATCCATTCATGTCGTATAAGTTAAAAAAACATTCTCCGTACTTTTGTCAAAAAAGTCAAAAAAGTACCTCGTACGAAAAACGACAAAAGATTCCTTTCATATCTTTTACTAAAAACTCACCGAAGGGTAAAATAGGATTTAAAAAATTGTAGGTGAATGGGAATAATATTATATATTTAGGAAGCATGGATGTGGATGATAAAATACACCCCAGTAAATACTAAAGTATAAACAATCTCAGATAAAAATGAGATTGTGATATTTCCCTTACCTTAGGTCCGACTTGCTTTGTAAGTGTCCGAACCTCCTGTATAATGATTTAAATAATGTCATTGACTTATTACAGAATCATATTCATTGTTATGATATCATATATGGTTCACTTATGACTTTATATTACCTGTTCTTTTGTAAATTCCATGTTAAAGAGCGTTTTGGGTAAAATTGTTTCATTTGTCGTCCATGTTTTGTCTTGTAATTATTCATATGATTACTTAGATCATGATTACTTAATTACAGAATATAAAACATGATTAATATATATATATATTCAGAATATACATATATATAATAAATCAGTAAATGGAAAGAAATACACCGTTCATGGAGACGGTAGGCCGTACGTACGCATGAACGCTGTTTTCGTTTCCTTATTGAGTTGAACAGAATTAAGTAGATGAAATTAATATATATACACATAAATCCAGTATCATTATTATGTCATATATTTCATGATTACTTATTATTTATACTTTATAATCATTCATGAATGGTTTAAAGTGGAGAATGAATCTCATCGCGTCGTGGAGACGGTAGTCTGTACGTACGCACGAGCGATGATATCGTTCTCATGATCGTGGGACTGTATTGGAGTGTATGTATACTATTTTATAATAAATATCACTTTAAAATAATAATATATAGTTATTATTTACACCATTATACCCATCCAAGTAAGGTGGTGGTGGAAAATAGATTTCACCATGGCGTGGAGACGGTATTCCGTACGTATGCACGCGCGGTGATTTTATTTTCCGTAGGATGGATTGATGGTGAAATAGGATTGTTTCATACTTATAATAACATATCAGTATATTAGTTATACTGATGTTATTACTTCATAATGAAACAACCTAAGAAGAAGAAGTGGAAGAAGAAATAATGGTGAAAGAATTGGTAACAGAAATTACCTCTTCTTTGAAGTGCTTCTTTGAGACCTCCTTTTAGGGAACTAAAATGGGTCTTTGAAGAAGAACAGAACCTCTAAGATGATACTAGGGAAGTGGAGAAGAGATTTTTTCAGGGTTTGGCCGAGATTTAATGCTAAAATTGGTGTGAGGAGGAGAGGGAGGAGGTTCCCTTTTATAAGGGAGGAGAGGGGCACCTTATGAATATCTCAAAATATTATTTTATATTAAAGTCAAAATCGGTTTATAATGGTTCCAAAGGGTCTTATTTCGGAGCTAAAGTGGGGATGGGTCGAAATCCTATCAACCAATAGGATTTATACAAGGTTAGGTTATTATTTTAACCTTATCAATTAGATTTAACTCTAAGTTAAATAATTTAACTTTTACTGTGTTTTTTTGTTTTTTACACTATATGGTTAATACACTTACTATAACATGCCAAACGAACCCCAAGTTGTTTATTATTAATATATATATCCTTATCTAAGTCATTTGGCCGAACCTTATATTTTTAGGAATAAAATAACAATTAATAATATAATATTTTATTTAAAAACTATTTTGTCTCAATTTTCACACTATTTGATATATGATTTTTGTGAAAGTCATAATAGAATTATATGTTCGCACCAAGTTTATTAAATCAACACTAATATATCATATTAACCTATAAAATAAGTGGAATTCAGAAAAAGTCTCAAATTACATTTATTTTTGTGTTTATAACATCGAATTATGTCAATATTTCATTATTAAAATAATTACCGCATCATCATTGTGTCATAAATAAATTAAATTATTTAATGTCTAAAAATTACAAATAAAATACCATTATGTAGGAAATCGTTTTAGCTTTATAATGAATATTTATAGTCGAATTTATCTTATGTATAACCCCATATTAAAAATTATTTACTTATTAAACTTTGATTTTAACTATTTTAACCCTTGTTTAAATAAATTAATAATAAATGTCCTAATCTAATCCAAGTGGGCCTAAATGGTCATATTTTATTCCCCAGTTTGTTTTTGGTCGAATTACACTTATCCAATAGAATTAGGGCATGTGTTAGGGTAATAATAATATCATCTTTACCCTTAATTACCCTATTTACTTTTAACCGTGGTAAAAAAGTAAAAAGTTACTATTCACCAAAAATTATTTTCATCTCATTGAACCACATTTTAGTCCTTGATATTAACCATGTCTCTCGGATTTTCGAAATTCTACTCACAGAAGCGGTAAAATTATGTTTTATGAAAAATTCAGTTTTTTAACTACCACTTACTGGTTTCACTATTCATCAAAAATTAAAAGTTTTCAGAAAAATACCAAAATTTCACCCTAGGCTATTTTCGATATTCCGAATCCAAAAATGAAGTCCATTTTGAAAAATAAAATTTATAAAATTTCAATAAGTGGTTATTACTATTCATAATGGCTAGTTTTAATAATATTTTAATAGCATATTGTTGTTTCGTGAAACTCGTTATTGCGTACTACACACGCTATCTAGGAAGGTCAAGATTGCGTGTAATGTAAGGAAAATCAAGGATGCATGTTGTGCAAGCTTCTTTTGGTGTAGCATACAACACAAGACATTAATGAAATTAAAAAGAATATTTTTTATAAAATCTCGAGGTGTTACAATTTAACTGTTGGTGTCAGTGTGTCATTTTGAACATTTAGTTTTGTGTGTGTTATTTTGATATTTTGGTGTTGATGTGTCATTTTGATCTATCGGTATCAGAGGGTCATTTGAAATTTCATTTTCATGTTTTAATTTTGAACTATCGGTGTCGGCATTCCATTTTATACTATTTGTGCTGACAAATCATTTTGAACTATAGATGTTAGCTCGTCATTTTGAACTATATAAGTATGTGTGTCATTTTGAACTTTCTGTTTCGGCATTCCATTTTGAACTATCAGTGTCAACATTTAATTTGGAACAGTCAGTGACATCATTTATTTTTCATCAATCAGTTTCAGTGAGACATTTGATAACAGTTTTTCTAAATTTCTACATTTTTAGTGATCATGTTCTATTGTTTTTTCTTATTAGAAAAGAACCTCAAGAACCTTTTGAGGTGGGGATTCATGGATTCTATATTCATTTTTATCATTCATAGAATAATCATGTTTTATCAACAGGATTATTGTGAAATTAACATAATAAGAGTTTGAACTAGACTAATGAATTGGAATCGATCATTTGTTATTTCTTAATTCCATGATAACCATATTCCTCTTGATTTCAATATCATGTGATATCTATTATATGATTTTTATCTTTTCATTATTTATTGAATTGATAAATAAATAAAATCTAGCATTATTATAAATTTATTGGCTAATGATAAAAAGGTATGTAAATGAATTCAGTTGTTGTTTTAATTTTATGATAATCAAATGTATGAAGTTGTGCATGTTTAATTGATTTCTATAATTCAATATGTAATAAAAAACTAGTTGAGTGATAATGAAATTTCCTAGAAGGGTTATGAGTTACCCTATGGATTTTAAAAGACAAGAAAATTATTCATTGGAGTTGTTAGTGCTCTTTGTGTGTAAAGCTTGAATGCCTTTTTTAGGGCCAAGTGTCATGTTTCTATGTTGTTTGTTTCTAGATTCTTATTTTATGGTATGTGCCGGGGATGGCTGATCCTAGAAGGATATTGTGGTATGTGGGGCTATGGAGGTCCAATGGTTTTGGTGGAAGTGGTTGATGCATAGTGTGTCCAGAAACATCATATTATGCATTTGGGTGTTGTAGAGGAAACCAGAGATAATGAATCATGTTGTATGTAAATGTCGGATTGTAATTGAACATGTTGTGTTTTATCTTATTTACATTCCTCAAATCATGATGCTATTGGTTTTTCTTACAATCCATAAAATAGAGGAAACGACACACGGGTTATGACACATTCCTTATTTGTTTATTTTCTCACAGAAGGATGGGGATACGCTCTTGCTAATGGTGGAAAAGACTCGATGGGTATGTCACCTTCTCAATATATTGAGCCCCTTGTGTTTGGTAGCTTAGAATATTTTTCTATAATTACTAATAATATGGGAAAGTTAAAATGATGTGAATAAATTATTGAATAGATGATTTTAACTATTGGGGATTGAGCTTTCTAGGATGCAATGTTGATGATAAAATTTAAAAGAACAATGGACTTGGTTTGGTTATACTAAAGGGAATATAATATTTTTATCATAATAATGAAATGTAATGTGGAATTGATAATGGTTATTTAATTTTTAAATAATTAATTAACGTAATGTGAAACTTATAAAAAGGGATATGTAATTAAATAAATCTCTTTGAATGGTAGTGTTCTTATAGGATATATATTCTTTACAGTGAAAGCTGGGAGTCCGAGAGATATTAGAAGCAGTTGATTCTATGACTAGGTTATCCCCACCGTGTGGTTGTGAGATATATTATATTCTATAATTTTTGTGTTTCTATAAGAAACTCCACCCTATCAGTTAGCCCAACTGACACCTCGAGTGATTTTGAGCCATGGGGGTGTTCTCCACAACATCCATTTGGGTTTATGGATGGATAACTACCCACTTTGGACCTAGTCTATTCCCTTGGTAGTAACTTATACTAGTAGGAATGGTAGTTTTAATTACCCGTATATGTGTGTAGAGAGATCAAATGGCTTGTGGTTGTTTACACACATATATTCTTTATATATTTTTTTATGGACTACTATAGGTGTAATGTGTATCGACTATGATGTATTGGGGATCCATACTCAGTGTATGGGGTGTAATAGCTTGAGTTATTATATTTTTTTGTATAATACATGTTTTGTGATCTATGGGGGCTCCCAGAAATGACCTATTTACTTTGGTTACATCAACATAGTGGTTGTGATTCATGAGGTGTATGTTGTGGGGCTATGCCCAAGTGTCTTTGGGGAATCCTTTTTATAGTGAGATGATAAGGACGTGCGATGTTGTGGAAAAGAAGAAAACCAGGGGGAAGTGGTACCGGGGTACCCTCGATATTCTTTATTTTATTATATAATCATTTATGCGATACATGGTGAGAGTTTCCATAGTTAGGCTAGGAACATTGTATACATGTTTATGTGATGAATATGTTTCACTTATTTTTTACTGTGTATTAGCATGCATTCCTTACTTTTTCATGAGAGGCTCTGGGGAGAATCCATAACATTTTACTGTTATACTCACCCTTTGTTTTATAAATTCTTGTTAGGTAATTTGTAGCAGGTTGGAAATCTTACCGGTTACTAATAGCTTGCATGTTTGATAGGAGTTGTTTAGACTTTTTGGTTGCTGAAATATTACTTTCTTATGGTATATATAGTATTCCCTTTTAGTTGTAGTATTTATTTCATTACATTTTATATATGAACCTGTTATTTCATTGATATTGTACTCAAAGGAGGATTTGGTTGGTGTATGTATTATCTCTCTCTTTCACATGTGTTATCTTAGAGGGTAAAGCCTCCTATTTGTGTTTATTATACCCTCAGGACTAGACGCCAACTCAGGGACTACTAGAGGATGGAATTAGGTGTCGCTATCTACCTTATTGTGATGAACCAGACTCTCTGGGTTCTTCCCTTTTCCAAAATCTGGGTCCTAAAGTTGTGGCGTCTCGGAGAGACCGATCGGTGAGGCCGATCGGTGAGACCGATCGGTGAGGCCGATCGGTGAGACCGATCGGCGTCACCTGGCCTTGTCAAGTTGTTTCCAATAGCGCTCCTTTGTGCAAATAGGGTTGTAAACCCTTTTCTGACTTGATTAAGCGTGTTTTAAAGATACATAACGTGCATAAGAGTTTTTATTAAATACTTAATCAATTCATGAGTCGGCTCAAACTACCCGACCCTTTTTTGTGACGATTGGAGCCGCGTGGTCAACCCACGACCCCCGCACCTTACACGGTTTCGCGTTTTCACCCCAACCGTCCCCGGCTCTTATAAACCAAGGGTTAGCTGTGGTTTCTCTTTTCCTAGATCATGGCTTTTCACTAATAGCTTCTAGTGCATCGGGAGCGCCGTATCGTTATCCGTAAAGTTCCGCGCCCGACCTAAGTATCGATCGCCGATCAAACAAGTAGGGAATTTCTCCTTTGCCTCTCCCTTTTGTGCATCATGCGGGGTGGGTGTGCTTTTCTTCTTCAGAACTGATTGGACCGAACTTAATGAAGATAATGAACGAATTTAATAAATAAAGAGAGGGGGGATGTGTTTGTTGATGCTTTCATATATTTGTTTTGATGCTGTTTCTTCTGTGGCCAACTTGTTGAGTTGTGCTGGCTTATGCCTTCTGAAAATCGAGGCCATTGGTGGTCGTTGTTTGTGCACTAATGAACCCTGCTGATGTTTTAAATGGCATGTTTGTGGTTGTAAGCTCCTGCTGTGAAATGTGAATTGGTTAATCACGTATATTCGGATGAAATAATTGAAATCACTAGGTTCAAACCTTCTATGATGACTCCCAGTTAGAGCCCACAGAATATGAATCATGGAGTGTGTTAAGTCGTTTAAATTTGGAAATACCGGCAAGGCCATGCTTGTGTTGGTGGTGGTAGTTGGTTGTTTTCCTTTCAGGCCGATTGCTGGAGATGTGAGAGGGGATGGAATTCCTTGTTCTTCTATACACTCGGTGGTTGGGAGTTTTAAGGCCTGGTGGATACTTGTTTATATCACAAATTGGGGTGGGACCCTCTGTTGTTGAGAACTGGGTGTGGGCGTTGTGGTTGATGTTTGATCGTTTACTTTTTTGGACTTGTGCCTATGCTTACTAGTTTCCCAGTAGTGCCTAAACATAAACATTATTACTGAACATGAAACAAGAATGGGACAATGGGTTTTGTTGGCGGGAGTCGTGGCTTGTGACTCGGATATAGTGGTGTTGTGTTCCATAGGCCGGTTAGAAAAACCTAGATTTTTTGGGTGAGTGCTTGTTACCTATACTTATAATTGTAGTTTTCTGTTTCTTATTCGCGCCCCACCCAAGTTGAGCACTTAGTGCCGAACACCCCCATTTCATGGATGAGGGTGTTTTTCCCAACACTATTATTGGTGGATGGTTATTAGCTCCTTTTCTGCTCCCTTTCCCGGATATCCCAAGTATCTTCGGGTTGGCTGTGATGGCCTGAGGTCCGTTATTAGCCCAAGAACCTTCGGGCGGGGTAGTGTGGTGGCTGGTGAGGTGTGTGCGGCAGGTGGTTTCCCAAGTGTCTTCGAGATGAGGCCCAGGTGTATTCGGGTGTGGCGGTGGATCCTTTAGCCCAGGTGTCTTCAGGCGTGGTGGTGGTTGTTCTGGGCTAGGTGTTTGCTGGCACAGTTACATGTGACAGTTGTGGCCCAGGTGTGTGCGGGTGGGATTCAGCAGTGGGACTGCATGCGGTTGAGGCCCAGGTGTGTGCGGGCGGGTGTGGTAGTGGGACTGCGGTGAGAATGGTGGGATTGGTCTGATGCGTAGGATGTCTCAATAACTAGAGGGAAAGTGGCGCAGGGTACCCAAAAATCGATGTGCTCTGATTATATATATTACTTGACTTGCGTTATTTGGGGAGTGTGCCTTGGTGAGGTCTTGGGTGGATAGTTTACTTTGATAGGTGTTTGGTTTACTCTTTTCTCACGGGACTTTAGCATGTTCCCCCACTTGTGCATGAGAGTCTTTGGTTTTCCCTACTGAGTATACTTGCATGCTCACCCTATGTATATAAATCTGCTTTTAGGTTTCTAGGAGGACTTCGGGGACCACGCGGGACTATACAAGCTCGGACCCTCGGTGCAATTTCAGTTTCTGTTTTTCTTTGTTTGGTACTTGCCTTTGTAGTCACCTTCTGTACTTTGTGGTTTTTACTCTTGAAACATACATGTGGGAATGGATTACTTTTGGTTTTACTTTTCTTTTATCTTGGTGTTGTTGGGTTTCATCATCTTATCTCCCGATCCTATAAAACAAAAAGGGGCAATTCCTTCCATTTGTGAGAAATTTCTATAACCTTGATGCTAGTCACCACTCCGGGACCTATTGAAGGTGGGTCTCGGGGGTCATTATCTCTCTTTCAACTTAAAGAAGGAAGGGCCTAGAAATATGCCGACCCATCCCTCCTTTTGGTGAAGGCGGGTTGTGACACTTATCACATTGTCGGCCCAAGAGAGGTACACCTTGTCGGAGGGGCTTGTCACAGGAATTATATAAAATTTAGTTTTTTAATATAAAATTAATTTATATAATGATTTATATTATATGAATATAAATAGTTAATATTTTTATTTATGTCAGAAATAAGGTAACAATGTAAATATAAGTTCCCAAAATAAAGATACACATATGAAAAATGGATTTATTTATTACTGAAATATTAATTATTATTTACCATTTTCTTAAAAATCACCCAATTATATTTCACCATAATAAATTTACCCAATTTATATCATTAGTCTCCTATAATAATGATATTCTTCCAAAATTAACCACTTTCAATGTCATGATCATCCATTTACTTTGTTATATTGATGTTTGGTTCAATCTAATCACCAACATGAAGAATAATAAAAAATAATATTATATATTACTACAAGAATATTAATACTAATAATTAATGATATAAAAATGTCAATAATTAATTTTATTTATTCTATAATGGTAACCTGAATATTAAATATATTCATTATCATAGAAATGTATGTTCGATAAAAATAACTAAAACTTGTTTCCTAAAAATTTCCTATATAAGGATCTTGAAAAATATGTCATATAATGTAAATGATTTTAATATATCATAAAAAACTAGTTAAAATATATTTTATTATTTATGAATGATGATATATTAGAGATGAATTAAAAAAGGAATCTATAAGAAATCTAGTGTAATGTTATTTTGATTACACTCACCCAATATTTTCAATAGATAATAACAATGTAATACACATATAGAAAATAAAGATAATAATGTGTATGTTTATTAAGAATATACTTTATTACCTGATTTAGATATTTTTATTTTAAAAATAATGTTAATACACTTCTATTGAAATAGGAATTAAGGGTTAGGGATTTAGTAACTCTGGGTTCTTCTATTAAAATATTAAACTTCTTCTTACATTTGTTTTTCCTATGTTTAGTACAATCATTATTATTCAATTATTTTTATATGATATGTTTGTAGACATATTTTTTAAATAAATTAAATTTCTTTTCTGAGTTTTATTTACATATATTTTATGAAAAAATAAGGATAAATTATGAAAGGATTCAAGATACTAGTAATTTTTAATCATTGAATAATAAATGTTTTTCATTCAATAATTTGTTTGTCATTTGGTTTTCATTTTACAATATATAAAATAAATATAAACATCAATGGTGTGATTATTCAAGTATCAACCACCATTTTTTATATTGTGTGATTATTTTTGAGAGATCCAGTTTTTGAAAATCTTAAATTTATTTCATATTGTCTTACTGATGAGAAATTTTATAATTTTTTTTATTTCATTGGAATCATTATAATGTGGAATTTTAATGATTCTATTTTGAATTAATTATGATTAATATTTTTAAAAGGAGGTTTAATTAACTAAAAACATAAGGTATTCTTTTAAAAGATTAATGACATGGATTTTATATCCATGGTAACAATATGTTATGATAAGTGAAATATTTTAATTTTTCACGCATTATGATGATAACTATAGGTGTGTTCTCATGTTACAATCCAATTAATTGGATTAATGTTTTAGACTCGTGATACGCAAATACATTGGCATAACATTGTTTTCCATTTTTGGGTCCATATTTTTTACTTGTAATGGTAATTATATAGAGGAAAATATATATTGTCTCATAATGTTGGGTAATATTGTGATACCCATAGATGTGGTGTTTCATAAATCCAAGGTTTGTTGCATAGCTTAAAAATAATATGAATTATAATCAAATGTACAATTTATTCATGTTTACTTTTAAATGTTTTGAATCTGTTAGAATTTAATCATGTTTTCATGATGATATATTTTGGATGTAAATTCTTATATTATTTAAAATCAAGAATAAATTTATTTTAATACTATTTATCAAAATAATGTGATATATATATTTTTCATTTTATTTATCATTATGAGTATGAAATCAACTTTTACAATAAAAATTGTTAATATATTAATGAAATTTTAGGCCACCCCTTTGTTTTTGTTTCATTCTCTTTGTGATTTCTAATACAGGGTTCCACAACCTCATTCCATGATTTAGTTATCCACTTTCCACAATATTGCCTCTCCACATGTCAAAGGATATTTATTAGCATCGATGGTCTAAAATGAATCTCAGGAAGACTATAACCTCTTTATCCATGAAATAAAATTGATGAAATCAATATATTAAAAGTCAAATTAACAATAATCAATAAATAAAATTATCTTTTCTTCACATAATATATCCCATAATATGGAATTTGATCATAAATCAAAATAATAAATAAGTCACGTACTATAAGTGTCATGTGTTGACATAAATACCAAAATAAATAAATATTGTAATTTTCCAAAAGGGTTGGAACACAATTTTTCTTCCCCTTGTCCATGATCCTTCCAAAATCCCAACTCATCTATCTATCATATGGACTTTTTCCATTTCCTAATATGTAAATAAGAAGTATACTCAGATACCAATCAACATTTCGTTTAGAATGTTAATACAAATAAGTGGCCAATCACAAATAGTTTATAAGGTTATACCCAGTATATAACCTTGTTGCTATAATATATAGAATAATAAATAGGTGTAGTAGAAGAGAACAATTTTCAAATTTATTAATTATTATTATTTAATATCATTATCATTTGGGTTCTGGGTGACACTCGAGTAAATCATAAATGCTTCAACCCATGACTAGTTATAAACCATATATCATTGGATAAACACAATAGTTCAAAATAAATATCATTATCATTATATTAATGTACATTTTAGTACCCTAGAGTATCACTCGATGTATAATATCATGCAGACATAGATAATCAGTCCAACATAATTATCATGGGTTGGATAATCCATAAAAATAACAACATTAGTTCATAGAGTATCTGTTCATGCACATAAATCACAGGTACATAGATCATTAATATAGAACCAAAATCATGGGTAGTTGGATCATCTTTGCATCATCAATACCTATCCATTATTCAAACATACCTTGAATCATCATCAATTAAATATTATAAAATAAATAACTATATACCATTTTATTTTCAATATATACTTTTAATATTATTACAACATGTTAAAATCATAAAAAATAAATGATTAACCATTTTTCCCAATTACCATCAATCATATCAAATCTCATTAACACTTCCTTGTTTGGAAAAGTAATAATTTATAACAATTTAACATGATAAAAAAAATTAAAAATTGTAAAATAAAATAAAATAAATAATTACAATTTTTTAATTAAAGAGTTATCATTTCATGGAAATTGGGAAACCCGATGTGTAGCCATTAAACATGATTTTATAATCTCCAATATATCCAATAGGATATATAAAAGGCCTAAAAAATTATTTGGATTGAATTCAGTTTTCTAATTTTAATCATAACTATGAAACATGGTTACAAAGTTATAAAAAACCCAATAACATAATCACGTCTATTGGAGTTTACATGAAAACCCCCAACATTATGGTTGTTGATGAACACATGACAATCCATGTCTCTTGATCTAATGTATAAAGGTGGAAACCCGAACATAGAAGATGATAAAAAACATGGATCAAGAAACAAATAATCATGGTCCATTAAAACATGGATCTATACCTGACACCATGAGAGGATTTATCCATATATAATGGGATATATATATTGGGGAGAGAGAGAACCTAAATCATGGATGTTACAACATAAATAAGATGAGTCAATTTAATTTATATGATCTTTAATTTGAATGAGATGATGTATGAAACACATAATAATGATTTTCAGAGAAATAAAAGATATGGAATTTGATTTTGGTCAGGTGGTAGTTATTTGGAATACACTATCTGTTCAAGATTTTTCAATTAAAATATTGGTGGTGTAAAAGTCAACAAACACATTTTCTTGGACAAGACACATAGTTAGAAAAAACATGGTCCATAATAGTGCACCCATACAATATTGGTATCACAGTTTGTCCTCTTTAAGAAAACAGTTTTTAAACAATTTTACATCCATGAAAACAACCACTATCCTAGGGTGAATAGTTTTCTGTATGAGGCCAAATGGTATGGAAAAACCATGCATTACCCATGAACGGCCCATTAAACCACAACATTGGAAAAAAATAACTTCAATTCCCCCAAGGTAATCCCTAACCAAACTGATATTAAATAAAATATTAAATGTACATTATAATGCATAAAATAATGCCCCAATGATGGGTGATATCATACAATATCCCAACCTTATTAAAGCTCGTCTAACATATTTACTTTCATGACCCACTATGAATTCATATTAAAACATTCTGGCTACTAGGCTTACATATCTATATCCCATTCACATGATTTATGATTAACATTAAAATTCATCCACAGTTCTGAAAATAATTACATGGATATTATCCAAAAAACATTATCAATATGATCCACAACACGGATCGAGTGATCCTAAAATGATTTTTTATCTTCAAGCTAAACATAATCAACATTCATCAGATGGTATTTTTTGAGGTGATACTATTGAATCTATGAAACCTAGAATAAATCATTCATATAACACTACCTATGTGAAATAGACAATCTATATTACAGCAGTATGATCACTTAAAAATCTAAAAAATTCCCACAAGTTTAGGAGATAACAGTGCCTTCTTTATGAATATGAAGGAGATCCAATATTTGAAATGCCCAAATGTATTCATGGTCACCCATGGAAAACTCAATTGGTCGATGATGTCAATCAATATAATACATATAATTAATCTGAGAATTATAAACCTATTTTTCAATCTAAAAAACAAATTCCAACATCATTTTCATGATACTCGATCCTAATAAATCTACATTACCAAAATCCATGCAATAAAAAGGATATATACATTGAATAAAATATAGTTCTTCATATATTTTTATATTTTAATGCCTAAATAATAAATATTTTTATTTTAAATATCAACTACAACAATTCAATAATCCCATGATCTACTAATTTCTAGAACACATTCCTGCGTCATATCATCCAATGGATAAATAGTATAATCTGACTCATCGCCTATATATTGGTGGATTATTATATCATAAAACCATGATTACCTAGAACCATCAAAGGTTCATTCCAAAATCATGATCTAAAACATAGATTTAAATTCAATAACTATACATACTAGCACCATTTCCAAATGTAATTTCTACAATATATATATATATATATATATATACTGATCAACCATGATTTTTAACCATATTATAAAGAAATAAGGAATTTTTGAAATGTTTCATAATCACCCATATAAAATCAATATTCATAGGGGTCCTTAAAAGAACTAAACCAATTTTTATGGTAACATTATAGCATTTCCACGTTGGAATGGGGAAAGTATAAAGATGTTTGACTGGTGGAAGATTATCGATCATCAAATGATGAAATGAATAGTATTATTTTTAAAACCCTAAAATATCTATTTTCATCTCCAACAACTAATATTATAACCATTGATCATGGTAAATATTAGTAAATATAGGTTTCACTTCCCACCATGATGAATTAAAATCATACATCATATCCACCCTCATTCATGTAAGCATAATAACACCGCCCCAAAGATAGATGATCTCATCCTCATCTATTGTCCATCCTGGGGGTGGATCCCCAAAATCAAAACTTTCCTTCATTTCAAGAAAATTTAAATCCTCATATTGTTATTCCCTAATATAGTCTAGGAATGGACGTTCAATGTATAAAGATAATGGTCATATTTTCTCACTCTTCATGAACATCCATGTGACTCTCAGCTTGAAAATACTTCATCATCCACTCAAAAGAGGTCTCATGGACCTCATGATTATATGTTGTTTATCTTATAGAGTCAGTAACAATATTTTAGATTCATAGAATATACTCTAGATAAAATTCAAATGATTGAATATACGTGACCTATATTCCATTTGTGATAACTAAATCCCACAATGGAATGGTTCACTTAAAAATTTTGTTTTCTGTATAAACAATAAATAATTCTCTAAGAATTTAATGTCTCCATCAAAGTAATGAATAAATCCAAACATCTGACATGAGATCACATGTAGTATAATTATATTTTTGGTACTTAACATCCATGATCTACATGTCATGACTCTATCTCACTACCTCAACACTTCCCTCTGTCCAATCATATATGCTTCACAAAACATCCTATACACGTCAACATTCTTAAGTTGGAATAAAATGAATTTAGTTGTCAAACTATTATTTATCTCCATGAAATATTTATCAAATCCCATAGATCATTCAAATATGATTCACATTTTGAATAGCTCGGAAAATAGGTCTCTAAAACATGAAAACTATTTTATAAACATAATTCAATAGCCATTCAAACGTAAAAATATTTGGTTATAAAATTTTTATTGGAGTTCTCCCAAGAAAAAAAATCATCAGTATTTTCTATGTACTCTAAAACACCATCCTCTAAGATTACGGAACAATGATACTGAACTCTATTGGTAAAATAAACTACTCATAGATAGATTGAAATATATTGGATTCCCTTTCATTGCACTTTAGAATATGTCAAGATATTCAAAATGATCATAATCATTCTTAGTGTCTCTTGATATTTCATCAATGATAAAAAAATCAATGTGAAGGTATGTTAATAGGTTCATTAAGTCCATAAACACATCTACATAGTTATTAAAATTCAAATGGAATTAAAATGAAATCATACAGTCCATAACTACTCATGAAATTAATACATTCTATAGAAAAATATCTCATTCATAGTTGATATTACTATGACCACATATTTATCTTCCAGAAACAAAATCACCACTCAACTAGTATAAATTATCATTGAAACATATAAGATTCTTCATATTTTCTTCCCATAATCGTAGAAAAAGAAAAACCTTCCACAAATAGATTTCTTCATATATACATTTCAATTTAATTCTAGGAATTCATATCCGGACACATAACACATAATTAAATCATTTTCCATTGGTATATTTACTTAATGATACAATATGTGATCCATTAGACATTTCCCCATGGTATAATGATGTCCCTATCACAACCCAAAACCATCTATAACATATGTCTTGGATAATGGGGGATAATACACTTTTCACATATATATGTTTTATAGTAGACATATTAATTAACTCATTTCATGATTTAAATTTTTAAAAAATTATATCAATTAAAAATATATTATTAGGAATCATTTATTTTAAATCACACATGTAAATAATAATATTTTATTCCCCATATCTCACTCATAACCTATTTTTTATGCATGTCTATAATGATGTCTCTCAAATAAATCCACGAGTTCATAGAATGATACATACATACTCAACTCCAATTCCTTGAGGTGATATGTGTAAAATAATAGAAAAAATGGCACCATTGATCAATTGAATTAAAAATGGAGAAATAACAATAAAATATAACAAAAAAATTTAGAAATGTAATCACATCCTGGTAACTTCAACATTCCATCAAACATGGGTAATATTCTTCAGTGAAAAATCTCATTTCCAGCACCTGAATAATTCTATTATTTTACATAACATTCCTAATAAGTAATATAAAGGAACAGAAAACCTTATTTGATTTCAGTTTTTTATTTCTTGACCCTGATGCCACATAATGGTTCTGCAAGCCTGTTCAACACATAAACCCAATTACATATCTGAGTACAGTAGTAGGTATTGATTGACATCATGGGTTTGACATGAATAATGGGAAGACTATACCCTTTTTAGTGGAGAAATAAAATAACTAGAATAAATATATCAATACTAAAGATAATAATAATAAATAACCAATAAGTACCCTGCATCACATAATAAAATCACAAAATTTTGAAAGGGTCTATAAAACAAAATAGCTAATATGTCATCCCTTCTAAGTGTCATGTTTTGAATTACAACCCAAATTAAAGATACATTGAAACTCCTAAATGAATCTGGATATCATCTTTCATGATGTCATCTATGCCCATTCCCAAATCCCAACACATCCATATAACATAATTCATTTTCCCTAATATATAACTGAATAAATAAAGTATACATTAGTACAAATTAGTTCCAAGAGTATGGTGTTAGTATACCAGAGTAGGACACAAAAAATAGTGTCTAAAGTATTATCAATACTACAATAGTGTAAGTAGTAGTACAATGGATAAAAAATAGGTCAATAATAAAGTGAAAATATTTTACATTTCATTAATATAATTCAATTAAATGAATTTTAATTTGGATTATCATTGAAACAAGAGTCAATAATACTTTCTTTGGTTAATTCTTGAGTCTGAACCATATATCAAAGGATAAAAAAATAATTCCCTTGTTATTTTAATATCATACTATTCGAATGAAATTTGGTGCCTTGGAGGATCATTACCGGTGACATAACAAGGAATCTAGGTCTATATTTCATGAATCATTATCAAGGGTATCTATAAAATAATTAAAGATCAAAAATCATGATTTCATGAAGCATAAGTCTAGAACAAAAATCCAAGGTAGATAGAGAATCATTCTAGCTCCAAAATAATCAGTATATGAAGTATTAGACTGATAGAAATTCAATTCCCTTACTCACACATATTGAGGCTCAACAACTACATCCTTTTATCAAATATTCATCGTGATACCATTTCATTTACAATATATAGATTTAACATAATTAGAACCCATTAGAAACATGACAAAAGTAATCTCTAGAAATTTACCCCAATTACCATCAATCATCTCACATCTAATTAAAAAAACAATTTAAAGGAAAATAATAATTGTTATCAAGTCATGATGACAATTACATTCAAAAATTCACTAATTTTGTATACCATATGACTAAAACTAATTATTTTTATTAATATGTTTATAAAAATACTCCAACTCTCATAGGATGAAATTGATCAATGCTAAGAGAATAAACCCTAGAAAGATGCTTATAGTTCTTTAGAAATGATTTTTTCCCAATATAAAAAGTTAAATTTCCATATGGAACCCCTTCTATACAAGTGTCTTTGTTGTATAATTTCCTTCTCTCTAAATGTGACTGACTTGGATACCATAATTGACATGAATTCTTTAACAATTGACAAGATAAGTTATATTCCATGGGTAATTTCACATTAATAGGATGAATCCAACTAGAAATGAAGAATCATATAATACATTTGTGGTCTAAAAATAATAAATTATTTTTAACAAAGGACTATTAAGAAAAGCCATTGCCTTAACTTCCATGGAATTCTTGGTCCAAATAAAAGAACAGAAATCCATCAAAACTAATCCTCAATAGTCCCTCACAAAACCATTGCCTCTCACCTACCCTGAGAGGAATGAACCATAAACCCTAATATTTAACCATATGATAAGAGACATCAGTTTAATATACCTACCATGGTCAATGCTTCCATTCTCCAATAGAACCACATAGGCATTGAAGGAGCCTCATATGGAAGTATCAAATAACCATCCACATAATATAGTTTTGTGATACATAACTAAAGGATTAACCCATACCGTCAAGAGATTATGAAAAATTTTAATACCTTCTCTCATGTTGTTTCAAGCCTCACAAATCATCCAGAACATAGTTTTTTAAAAAAAATCATGAGATTTTGTTTCGGATACTTGTGCACCTGCACAAGAAACCAATTAATGATCGCCATATTTATTTTGTCATCATTTATATGGATATTTCGGCTATGACCTATTTAATTTCAGATCATCATATCCATGACATTATTTAGGAATATTTGAAACATGTATTCATGTTGAGAAGATCCAAAATAGTTGAATTTAGAGGCTAATAGAACCCCTTTTTAGTACATTCTTGTCTGGTGTGATGACATTGTTCCTCAATCTCCAAATGAAAATTCTCGTCTTTATTAGATTCTAATTTCACAAAATAGTTTCTTCCAAGTATACTATTTCTTTTATAGAAGGAGTAAAATATATGTTATCCATAATATTTATGTTCACTTTTTTCATGAATAGAAACCACATCTATCGGGCTTCTTAGTTGAGGGAATATTTTTATACACATACATCTGTTCTGGAATTAAAATAGAACTAATAAATGTACGATATATTGTAGACTATTTAAAAGAAATATTTTGTATGGGACAACCTGGAAAAAATTGTTCTTCGCCCACCCAGTTCGTGCTGTAAAATTGAAATACCCACATTAGATCATCCATCATGTTTTATCATCCAAAATCTTTTTGTGATTAACCATATAGTGTGAAACCCTTGACAAAATTTTGTAAAATCTTATCATGTTCTCCCAGTACACCCCATGTATCTTACGCATGATGTTTTCACATATATAAATCACTGGAAGAATATCCCATGTTGATTTATCATGCATTGTATACATGAAAAAATCAACATTCTGATGATCATTCTCATATTCATATATTTTCCATAAAAAAGAATTTATGAGTTTAATTCTCCCACTGAATGAGAGAAAACCGTTTTCTAAGTTATTAGTCAACCCAATATTAGGACTTATAGTGTTATCAAAGAATTATTTTCTGATCCTTCCATTTGAAATTCTAGATCCATGATACTCCATTGGGAGCTATATCATCTTCATGACTATCTATTCTGGAAAAAATGGGTTTTCCTCCTTTACAATTTTATGGATATAAATAATTTTCTCTACATTTTATTGACATAAGGACCTCTTTTATTACCATAAATTTCAATTTTTTGAATCCATAAACTTAATGTTTCCTTCCAATGAGAAAAAATAGAATGTCATCCTCATACATTGGGTGAGATATCATCCTACTATGAAACTGGTTATTTAAAGGCCTGATCCATTTTTCCTTTAGGAAAAATTTTGATATTTTTTGTACAAGATTCAATGGAAAAATTTATGAGACAATGAGATAAATATTATCATTACATACATCATTGACACATTCGAACAACCAAAAATTATTACGCAAAATTGAAATAATGAACCAAAGAGAAGAATTAATTCTAAGGTATATATCACAAAACAATTCCTCAAATCCAATGTTTTTCATGACCATTAAGATAATAATCCATTCCTATATATCATAAGATTTACACATATCCACCTTTATTAAGATTTTTTATCTAATAATTCTTTCATTTACAATGTCTACTATTTACTATACAATTCCAATGATTTCATGAATGTTCCTCTATTTCACAAAACGACACTTCTCCTTAGAAATAATCATGGTAATAATATCAATGATCTTCCATTTGATAAGGTTGTCCTAGATTTTGTAAAAAAACATTGTATAAAAAAATTTATGATATAGATTCAAGGAAGTCAGATCTTTAAATTATTGAATCAGAACCACTGATTAAGCACACACTACTATGATCAATGACACAACTATAAGATAGTATTTCATTGAATAATTCACTTGATTTTGAATAACATAACATGATTCTATAATGAAATCACTAGGAAACACATATGGTCCTGGTGAACACTCATAATGCATACTCAAAATATTGACTCTTATTTCATATTCATTCAGGGAAGGTTCTAACATTATGTTTTGTTTCCCATTCACAAGAATTTTCATTAAACTAATAATATATTCTTCATCAGTTAACCTTTTTGAGCTGGAACTAGAGCTCCTATTCTGACTTTCTAATAGGTTTTCAATGTACGCCATGGATTTCTTCTAAGGAACTACAATGTCGGAAGTGAAAGATCTATCCTCAAGCTCAATGATTAATTTATTGGATAAATTCATTTACTTAAACAAAAATTTTATATAGTAAGTATTTAAATCTACATAATTAATATATAAATCCGTTGATTTCTCCATGAAAGTACTCTCAACATATAGAATTTTTTTTATAATAAATTCCTTTTATGGTTAAACGACTGAACATGGATTCATTCCACTCGTACTCTAGTATCTCCTCAAAATTTTCAATATTTTATTTTTTCCATTTTAGATTAACATCCCCTTCATTTATGTGATTACATCATGTTTGGATATCATATTTCAAATGTTTTATCCACATAACTAGAATATTCCTAGATATATTACTCTATGAATGGTCCAAAGAAATTTTGATAAGTTGAATATAATCCTCCATCTGGGGTCTATTAATTTAGTACATAAATATTTTCATCCTCATGTATTCTTTATTTATTTCATCCAGTAATGTGTCATGATTAGAGACATGCCAAGTGAGGTGTGCCAAATTTTTTAATAACAAAGATGAATCATGACCTTGTATATTATAGATCCACTAATCATGTCGACACTATATTCTTCTACTCCCATTCTGATTATTACATCCCATATATATTGTTCTAGAAAGACACAAATCTATAAGACACTTTCCACCATGGACTCATTGTACTTCAGCATGGATTTTTTACAAAAACAATTGCTCCTCAATATTTTTTAAAAAACACATATATTATTAATGAACTCATTGATGAATCATAGAAAAACACATGTTTTAAATAAATATTACTATTTATATAATTTCTATCCTTCAAAATCATCATAGTTAGCCAATATTGATGAAAATAAAATGATTCATAGCCTTTATCGATATTTTTTTGGTAATATAATCTGTTAACATTTCAATAATATCAAATTACATTACATTTATCTTGAAAAAAAAACATATGATTATTTAAAGGGAAACATCTATGTATTAACGAAAAAAATCTCCTAGTGAAATATAATATCTGATATGAAAATTTTTAGGGCCCTAAAACCAGAGCAACAGGTGCGTGAAGATGATGTCACTCATTGGAGTGGGGGGAAAACATCACTTTCATGCCTACTCCTTAGACATTTCATATGATAATAGATACTATTAAATATGATAGATAAAGGACACATGGAACGATTCACCCTCTTTTAAAGATGAGTTGTTGGATAAAGCTTCTCGAGCCTTGAATCATGTTATATGGCCAATGTATTTATTAGAGGATCCATGAGTGTTTTTCATCCTATTTTATACAAATCTAGGATTCATATCATCAATTAATATTTATGACTATATTATCAATGAAAATCTGTTATCATGATAGTAATTTTTAACCTAAAATTCCAAAGGATCACCCACCAGGATGAGAGAAACACACAAAAGTCCCCCAGATTACATTTGAGATGATAAAATTTCATTTAACACCATGTCTATCATGTTGGAGTTAGTAAGAAAATATTTCATACAATCTCTAAAATAATATCTGACTCATTAATTTGATATTTCAAAAGGGTCATCTTAAACTATCGAGAAACATACAAAAATGCATGTAAACATGAACCAGAAAAGAAATGATGTTGTTGTGATTAACGTGGATTAAATTCAATTTTATAATTTTAATCATTTTAAAAATCATGTCTATGAAATTAAACAACTAAAAAACAATATCATCATCATGTGAATAGAAATTATCTTATAGAACACCAACCATAGGGTCATTGATGAACATCCTCTAAACCATGGCCCTTGATTCAAGCAAGAACCGATGAAAAACCAATGGTATAAAAGATATAGGATGAATTCAATAGATCATGATATAATGAAAACATATCCATATATATATATATATAATAAAGACAAGATGATTCATCCATCTCAAAATAGATAGAAGGATGGGGGAGAGAGAACCTAAATCAACAATGTGATCTCATAATAGAGATGAGTCAATTTCTTCCAGAAAATCATAGATTCAAATGATAAGAGATTAGAAGTGCCAAGGTAATTTAAATTAGGTCTAATGGGGGTCGTTGTGAATAAAAAATAGGGGTTGGGGAATACTTATTTAGAATATCAATGGATTAATAGTTTGTGTACATTTTTTTCTATAGGGGCTGCATGGTAAGAAAAATCATGCACCCTAACTATGTTCTGATAATATTTATGGACTTTTGTTTATCTTATGTAGGTAGACGGTTTTTCTAAACAATTTTCCAAAATTGAAGCCACACACTATCAAAGGTATCATGGTTTCTTGGTGGTGGTTACACCATTTTGTGGAACTATGCTCTAATTGTAGATTTCCAAAAAAACACCATAGAATGATCAGCAATCATAGAGAAACACACCCAATAAAATCATGAAAATAATATTATGATAATGGAAACATGGTACCAGAAAATGAGTTTTAGAAATCCAAATGAATGATTTGGTCTTATAACCTATGTTATGAGGATGAGTTTTTGGAAAAATATATTGAGATAATGGTCTAGATGTGTGAAATTATAGGAAATTTTGATAAGTATAGAAAAATAATTTTTTCGTGTCTAATCACCCATGACAATAAGACATTGATTTGATGGATTTTTTTACTATTAATTAATGGAATTATTAATCATGTAAATGGATGTAAAGTTTTTATTTTATTTTATTTGGTCATCTAATAAGGAACAATGTAAGGGTATAGTAATTCATTGGATTGGTTTAGAAAATTTTATTTAGAACACTATGAATAAACCAAATTATTTGATAACATCCCAATGAATTTCAAATTTTAATACAATTTAGATCTTTTTGAAAATATATAACTATATCGAGACATTAGAGTGATTATTTTTCGGAATATATTATCATCGGAATAAATTTACTTAAAAATAATTATTGATAATTGAATCAATATTCACCTTGGTACATAATGTGTTTGCCTAAAAATGAACACATGGCTAGAAAATCCTAGTGTATATTAATTAGTTATTTAAAATCTCTTTAAAATAACTAATGGTGGATTTATTATGATATGAAATTGGGTCATGGAATAAGTTATTTCCTAATATAAGTAAACCAGGAAGTGAATGATAGAGGTTTATGTGGAACAAAAATATACAATAATAATTTTCACCATAATTTTTTTTAATTATGTTTTAAATATTATGTTACAATGTTCATTACTCACACTAACTCAATATAACTTCAATGATTTATAATGCAAAAAGTAATCAAGTAAATAATGGATTTCGTGGACAACGTGAAAATTATACCAATGGGAATCCAAATGAGATAAGATAATTATTAAAAAATATTATGATTATGTTAAACAAAAAAATAGTGAATAATTAATAATAACATGTACTTTATTATGATTCATAAAACACTAATAAATATAATGGTCAAATTGATAATATTTTTTATAATGAATATTATGATAGAAAAATGATTCAGATACATTAATGTTAAAATTTTAGTAAAATTGCTAATAAGAATGTCTAAAATGATTTCAGATATGTGTTACATATTAGAATGAATTTTATAAAGAATTTAGTTATTAATGAAAATTTAAGATACAAATGGGAACTGTGAATTGTAATAGTGTTTTTACAAATGAAACTAAAATAATTTTATGTCTTAAATATATAAAATTTGTGAAAATACCTTATTAATATCCTAATAGAAGTGATAATGATGATTATTATCATAAGAAACTTCTAGGACTAAGGAAATAGGATAATACCAATCATATATAAACAATTGAATTTTATTTTGAAATTTATGTTGTGTGGATGAAACTAACCATATATTAATGATCTATGACTGTTCTAATTTCACATTGGACATGACATAAAATTATATTATTATTTTTAAAAGAACATATCATCGCCACCGTTATAAATGATGAGTTATTATAAAAATTCATTAAAACTATTACTGTATCATATAAATATATAATGAATTAATTATATATGATTATATGAATTTTATTCCAAAAAATAATCATAACCTTCATTTAATAAAATTTTATGGGATATTAGTCATTGAGTTTCTCAACTGATAATGATAATTTCCATTTTTCTAAAATAATATCATTAAATTTTTCCACAATAACATTTTAATACAAGGATGTTCATAATCAACTTTTGAAAAATTAATAACAGAATATTAGTGTAATTAAGAAATGATATAAATAGACTCAACAGTACATATATTTCCATTATGACTGAAAATATGATTTTAAGAGAAAATATAATGATAATGGTGATGATATATTGCTCGATATTTAAATTTTTATTAATTTTCTCATAATGACACACATAATTATTCTATTAGATTGGAATAAATAATATTTAGAGGATGTATGTTTTTTATTGGGGGTAGAATCTAATGAACCCATAGTTCACATTATATTTATACTGAATCAATTATGTTTTTTTGATGTTATTCATAACTTGAAACACATAAAAAATTAATCATTATATATTTGTAGATTGGTATCTGAAAAATTAATATTAATTAATTAGGAGACATGTTTTTAAATAAATGCTGATATAAAATAAATTTCATTTTCAAAATAATAAATCATTTTTAGAATTCAATTAATATAGATTAATAAAAAATTAAATCCTTATTGACACCACTTATGAAAATAACAAAAATACTCTAAAAAGAACCCCAGATATTTCAAATCCAAAAATAAGGTTCTAAGAGTTAATAATGAATGTTGAAATACTCCAAAAGATATTTTCAACAGTACTGCATGACATACTAGCTTCACATACCTGTGAGACTGAGCTACGTGATGGAGCTATGCACCGAACCTACGTGACAGAGCTATGCGATAGAGTTACATAGCTAACCTCCACAACAGATGAATTTATGTGCACCTATGTGGAGTACCAGTGCAAAATAGCTACATGAAGGACCTACACAAGAAACACCATTTCGACTATTCCCTATCTGTGCCTATAAATAGATCCCTTGGGCTCTTCATCTGAAAACTAAAAAAAGTTGAATGACTCTCTGATTCTCCCATTATGTCGCTCTTTTGTTTAGATCCCTCAAATTTTCTCAGGTATCTCTCTAACCCATGATAGAAGAGATAATTAAATGGGATAAGAATGTTTTGAAAGTATTTTTTACAAATTTTACATAGTTTTAATTCTCTTATGTAAAACATATTCTTCAGTCACCATTCATACATGCATGCAATACCTTCGTGATATACCTAGGTGGTACATCAATGCAGGATACCTATGCGGCATACTTACGTGAGGGACCTACGTGATCAACTCAAGTTACCTTCTTAAAATCCATTCATGTAAGGGTATCACCATCCTTGGTTCCCTTATCTGAAAGGGACTAAGTTTAATCCTCCACCAAAACCTCATGACTTATCAATCATTTGGGAAAGGCACATTAGCTTGTCTCTTATTTGGGGTTATACTTCAACAGTCAGAGGTTTCCCACATTTGTTTCACAATGGGGTTAGGATTCATGTAATGTCCGCAGGTTTGTATAACCACTATCACATGGACCATTCTCCCAAGAAGAATGTTTGGATGTTCCTGGGTAGGAGGGTTTGGGATTTGGCCTCTCCCTTATCGAATAGATGACCTGGAACCTCAGGTCTCTTATAGGGAAGGTATAGTTCAAAATTGTTTTACAACACAAGCATAGGAGAAGTAAACCTCCCCTACTAGGATAAATTATAGGGAAACCATTCTTACATGAGCCCCTATCATTTCATGCAAGAGGTACCATCATTACTCCTCCTCACATCTTTGGTACCAAAGACCAAAGGAGAGATGGGTATAAGGACATTCATTTCCCTTTCCCTCTCCTGTTGGGCTTTGTCAATGTGGGAAGCCATACTAGTGTAAGCCCCTAACATTTACCCCTTAATCCTTTTATTGGACTCTTGTACAATATGAATAGAACAAAGGGATGGCTCATCACCTTGCCCTCTTCCACAGTCGATGCACCCTCTTCCATCAGCAAAGGAGGAAAAGTGTGAAGTGTCATTGTTGAATCTTTCACATCCTCTTATTTCTCACACCGATCATGACTCACATTGTCTTAGATATATGTGATGGTTACAACATATGTAAAAACCCTCATTGGAAGGAACTACGAGAACTATGATTCCCACTATGATCAGGATACATAGGAAGCCTTCTCAAGGCCAGATCTCATTGGATATCCTCCTCAATAATCCAGTCTTAATTCCATTAATATATGTATTCTCTTTAAGAATAATACCCAAATTTAAACCCAAATAATCAAGGCATCCTTTCCAGGAAGTAAGCCCAAACTCAACTCTCTCAATGGAACACACTATCCTATTGGATTTATCAAACTGTGTGGGATTTGATTCACATCCCTATGGGATACGTAGGAAGCCTCTCTAAGGTTCAAACCAAACACTTCAAATCAACCTTTTTCACCCAGTTAATGTTCGATCCTAAATTCACAATATCCGAATAGTAGTTTCACAAATTGTAGCCATATTTGTTGAAGAATTTCCACAACTTGCAAGGTTATGGTCTCTTTTAATTCAAATTTAAATTTCATTAAACAACATTCTAATATTTAATGAAGATGAACAGGAATAACCCCAGCCTGCAGGGCTGGGGGATTTTTCACATCTGCAAATCTCTCTTCAATAGAAGTCAGTTTTTACCCGACTAGGGATGAAGACACAAGGAAAGACTAAAATTGAACTATCTAATGATTCCCTTCAGGTAACATTCCGTAAAATAGCTTCAAGGAATTCTTCATATAAGAGAATAATGTATCGTGGAAGACAAAAAGGTATTCAATCTAGAAGATACAATGACAGAATACCATCAATGTATTATGTGTTAGTGAATGATATTAATACCGTTATAGGAGATCCTCCATAAAATAAGTCCATTTCAGGGGAATCAAAATATGAAATTCTTGTCCTTAATATGGTATACACCATGGAAAATGAAGAATGTGGGTGCTCCTGAAATCAGAGGATTACCCAGAATCTATGTAGGCTTAAAATAAAAAACTCCCCCCTCTCTGAAAGTCATTTAACAAGGGGAAGGAATAATGTTAGATTCCATATCACTTTTCCATCAGAGAAGGTAAATATCTTTCACTTAAAGAGAGATTATCATAGTAATTTGATTAAATGAAGGAGTTTAAAAGACTCAATACATAGTTACATTGAGATAGAATTTATGATAGACGTATGTCCCAGACAAGTCCTCAACTTGCATATCCAAGAAGAACTCCTCAGGAAAAATGATTTTTTTAACTAGAGATGAAGCTAATTAATTCCCTCCACTAGGTTCATAGTCAAGGCAGGACCATATAAATCATAATAGTCCGATTTTTATTGGCTATCCAAGGAAGATATCAACACCACCATTAATGGTTTTTCCATTTGTTACACCAAAAGAAGCTCTAGTTTCTATACCTACACATAATCCAACTCATCTAAATATTCCCCAAATTCTTATAAAAACTGTTGAGGCATTAACAGATCTATAGTATGCTATGGAGGAATGAAGTGCACCAGTTCAACCAGAAAAGAGAGTATACCATGAATAGGCGGATGCAATTCCTCCCCCATCAAATTTTATGAATACCACATTCACAATATTTAATGGTTCGGAAGATCTGGATGAAGACTTAACACATTTTGTTTCACGTTGTGATCCCATGAGGGGAACTTCTCAACAACAAAAAGCAGTTAAGATTAGGTGTTTTCTATAGTCATTACATGGACCGTCTTTTGTCTTGTATATATGATTATAATCTCTCTAAATTACTGGATGAGAAGATCTCTGTCAAAAATTACTTATTCTATTTAGATCAATGATACCAAAGACGATGGTTTATGATCTTACCAATTGTAAACAAAGGGAGAATGAATGAGTTTCAGATTTCACTACATGATGGAAAGGATTAACATATTATGTAAGTCTAGTAATCCCTTAAGAAATGTAGCTTCTGATTTGTGTGGAAAATCTATGTGATGAATTATGCACATCATTGATCCCTGTGAAATACACAGGATGGGTTGGAGACCTTACATCGATCCCTCAACAGAAAGAAGACACTATTATTGAAACTAAGGAAAAAACTTGTGTAATTAAATCAGCTCTGGGGAGGAGGATAAGAAAAGTATAAGCTGCTATAGTCACACTTAGACATGCACTTGTACCTGCTTCTAGTTCAATAACCTCAACATACCGAAGGGACCCACCTCTTGAGTATCAAAATAAATGATAATATCGTCAATATGATCAAATAGATCAATAGAGGAAACAATTAGATAAATTAATGATTAATTTTTATTTATTGAGGAATGAACAAGTTCTTGGTTACTATATATCAGCCTTATAAAACAATTTTGTTCAATTTCCGTGGATAAAGAAGCCAAATAAAGATTGGGATAAAGATATTTTGAATTATTGTTCCTTTCACCAGATGATGGGAGACCACATTTAAATGTGTTCTATTTTAAAAGTCCTTCTGCAAAATATGGAAGACTATGGGCAAGTAAATGTGCAATGTTCATCAGCTCAACTAGCATGTGTTACTGCTACCGATATAGAGGAAGAGGGAAAATGACAAGAAGTAAAAAGTAAAATTGTGTAGAAATATGATGATTGGATGGTCAAGAAAATGATCAACCACACTCATTCCATTTGATGAACATAGTTGAAACAACCAATTGTTTGTTCTTCCACTCCTACCACAATGAAACCACCTTCATCAAAAGTACATTTCTTAATAAACTGATGTGATTATAAAGACATAGAGTAGTTGGAAGAAGAAGAGCTCATGTCGAGGAAAAATTTCTCCTTGACCCTAGAAGATTTTATGCCATCTCTTTCGATAGTATGGGCACTGCCCTGCCAAAAATCACAACCAGAATTGACCATTTAGGAAGAATCATTTTCTGATAACAAATTGATATTTGGTATTGTTAATGGTATCCATTTAACTAATATTTACGCCAATTGTGATTCTGATTATAATGTGATAGAATTCCTTACACCTAATTGGGTAATAATAAGAAGAGGCCATTGTCGAGGATACATGGGAAGATGTGGGAATTCCTAAAACCATCATTTTAACTCTGACCCTGGTCTTACCATTTATGCGATAGAAAATCATGGTAGAGCCCTTTAGCAGGCTCAACAGGAACAAGGAGTTTCTTCCATGAAATACAGGTTCAGTTCTAACAAAATTATTTTGGATGTCTGATTAGAAGCTACATTGCCTTATTCTTAGAAGATGAATAGCCATAGTCAGTCTAATTTATCAAATCCATTCGTATTTTCAGATTCTACTCTGGCATAGAGTTTGTCTACATCAGAAGCATCAATATCCAAATCACTTGCAAAACCACATCCCCATTCAGGGTAAAGAAGACCTTTGGATCAAAATTATTATGTCTTGAAACAATTGGCCCTTGTAATGGCCAAGTTATCAATTTTGGATGCTTTGATTCTGTCAAAAGATTTTCGAGAAGCACTCATAGAGGCTTTTTCAAGTCTTCAAGAGTATGAAAATGAAGTAACTACTATTGAGGTTTACCGTATAGATAATTATCATGTGGAATGTCATGGAGTCATGTATTTTACAGATGGAGATGAGGATGATATTGTACATAGTGTTATCAGACTATTATATTTGTCTGGCAAGGTCAATCACTTAGATATTTGACAATCCTTCATTGATAATGGCTCCGGAGTCAACCTCATTCCTGTTTGTACACTTCGTCGATTGGGCTTGACTGAATCTGACTTATCTCCTTTGAATTTAATATTACAAGGATATGACATGAATGAAAAATAACCTGTGGGAGAAATTACACTCAAAACACCATTTGGAGATCTTGTGTCTAATTCAGATTTCATGGTTGTTTGTTAGGACATGACCGTCAATATTCTGCATGGAAGGCCCTAGTCGCATGAAAATGAAACCATATCTTCTTTATACCTCCAATGTCTTTGGTGTTGTTTAAATGGTCAAAAGAGGACATTTAATGGTTACAAGGCTCCAATCCAAACATGTGAATCTAAAAACATTGAGGTAGAATTTTATCACACAAAAGGAATGAATCCAATGAAAAAGGAAACAACCCTATTGTAAAGTTCACGTATTACAATTGTTCGAAACCGTTGGAAAATCCAATGAATCCAATGGTATAGCCTATCCCACCAGTTTCACAAACCGTTCGTATGCGGGCCATTTCAATATCCCTATACCAACGATTTTTGGAGAACCGTTGGTATATGCTGTGTGAAATTAATCTTCCCTAAAAGTTTTAGTAAAACGATTGGTATATATGTGTACCAATGGGTCAAAAATCATTGGTTTACATACCATACAACATACATACCAACAATTTAAAACCCATTGGTATATATTCTTTCCCAATGGTCTCATTGAAACCATTGGGATATATCTAGCATTTGAATACCAATGGTTCTGTGAACCGTTAGCATATGTTTCCCAGGATATTAAATACCAACGGTTCTGTGAACCGTTGGTATATCCTATACTCTCCATCGTATCACAACACACATCAAAGTAGAAAACATGCACCTACAACACTACTCCCCAGTAAACATCAAAGCTGGGAAGACATGTAAACCCACTTTGAGCACTAAACCTGCACCTCTAAAACTGTAAAACCTAAGCTGGGCTGACCTGTATACCCACTTCGGGCAATAAACCTGCACCTCTAACAGACATCCAAAGCACACTTTAGACCTATAAACCGGAACCTTCTGTAAACCCGTACTTCTAACAGTCTTCCAAATCACCTGTAAACCTGCACCATCATGCACCTCATATGGAAGTAGCTTCACATGATTAGTGGGAAAATTCACTAGGTTTTTTCCATCTTGGTTTAGAATATTCAGAGTTTAAAAATATTGAAGAAGATTCTGAAGAGCATAAAGATGCTCAGGGTGTCTTTACCTTGGTAGAGGATGAGGTATCATGTAAGGGGGATCCTTCCTCTGGTTCCAAATTACCTGGACAATCATATCTAGACTCATATTGAGATAGTGATGGTGATGACCACAATATTTCACCAGATCATGGTGTAACTACTGTCTCATTTTGAGTTGGGACATATCTTAAGGGATCCTTAGTTAAGCAAATTGACCATACAGGTGAGTTTCAGGCTTTTCCCATAGATGTACCAACAAAATCATAACCTGTAAGGGCTGCTTTACCTTGTGTTGATAGAGTTGTTTCCCCATTGCATTTAGATTTTGTATCCATGATATATTTATAATATTTTAGAGAACGAGTTATTTAAGATTTCAGTGGAATTTTGAGTTATCAGGAACCTCCTGTCACTCAGCTTAGCAAAGCTAATGCTAGACACCTTTTTGAGATGGTAGTATGTCATATTCATCCCAAGATGAGATTTCATATTCATAAAGCTATGATGTAAAATTGATGTTTGGATAGTGAGATAGAAACCATTTGATTTGTTATGGAGGAAATGAGGACATCCTTTGTTTCCAGTCAGGATTCCTTATGGAAGGGATTAGAGAATGTTCTTATTGCTGCATCTATATCCAGTGCTCTACCTCCCTCAGATTTAGTTGATGCGGATTCGATCTAGTCTATAGTCAAAGTGTAACTCCATGTTTTTATAGGTGATGTACATTCATCTGATCAGGATTAATTGAGGCAGATTTTTTAGAATGGGTTTTCAAGGAATAGGTTGACCAGTTTAAAGTGATGACAACTCTTCTAAAACTATTCATGGAGGAGAATAAATATTTATTTAGTAGTATAAAGAGATGATGAAACATTATTAATGACTTTTTCAATCTTATGAATCCATTCCTATATGTATCCAATACTATAGTGGCTTCTCCAGAGGTAAATCCCATGACATCCTTCACCTCTAATTCTACTTCTGATCCTCTACCTCTGTAATTCTAGCATTTTGGTATGTCTTTGGTTAAAGTTGATAGGAATCTCTAACCTATTGTGATCTGAAAAATTCCCACCTCTACATCTATACCTTCAGCGTCTACCTTAGTGCCTCCTTCTTCTGGAGAGGGAAAGTGCCCTACTGATCACCCCACATGCAGCATGCCCTGCATACCCCCTAGACATCCCTTGAACACACCCCTGGACAACCCCTCGTAGATAGCCTACCTGCACCCTCCCCCTACCCTATAGACCCCCAGAACCCCTCGGACAGCCCTTGGACACCCCACCTAGACAACCCCTCATAGACACCCCACCTGCACCCTCCCCTACGGACCCCCGAACAACCCTTGGACATCCCATCCTAATAATCTTGTTACCCAAGAATTATTGTTGGGATACCATCTTTATTTTGGGGTTCCTAGGTGTGCCTTCATGTTCGATTTATTCAAGGATTTTTATTTAGTATGTTGGGACTTCTTTTGGGATGCTTTCGATCCTCTCGGCTTTTTGGCTAGGTTCTCGTCTTGGGTTAAAAGATGCAACTCTTCCCCAATGTTCTTGGTGAACATAATTGGATGTTTACATGGATACATTTCAGGGAAGAGAGGGCTCAGACAAGGGGATTATCTTTCACCTTTCCTTTTTTTTGATTTGCATAGAGTTTTTCTTGCCTATCCCGGACTCTGTTATTTCATCTTCAGATGCTAAAAAGTTTCATTGGCGGTTTGTGGGTTCGAATACAGGTGGAAGGGGATGGAAGGGGGCTAGTAAAAGTTGTAATAGGTGTTATGGGGTTGTATTCTAGGTGTAAGGTGGTTGGTGCAAGCTGGAATGAAAAAGGCTAGGGGCTGGTGGGATGGCTGGTGCGGGCTGGAGTGGCTGGTGCGGATAGGAAGGCAGGTGGAAGGGGGATGTCAGGGGGCTGGTGCGTGCTGGAATATGTGACAGGGGGCTGGTGTGGGATAGATTGCAGGTGACTGGGGGCTGTTGGGCATGTGGCAGGGGCTGGTGGGGGCTAGAACTGGTGGGAGGGGCTATTTTTTAGGTGGCAGAGGGCTGACATGAGTGTTTTGCAGGAGGCTGGGGGTGGAATCTAGTGTAGTGGCTAGTGCAGGATAGATTGCAGGTGGCTAGGGGCTGGTGCAAGCTAGAATTATAGTGTAAGACGACAGGAATGCAGGTAGTAGGGGGTTGGTTGCAGGTGGTGGGGGGATCGTGCGACCTGATTCGAAGGTGGCAGGGGGGTGCTATGGGCTGGAATGCTGGTGGCAGTGGGCTGAAATAAAGGTGGAAAGGGGCCGTTGTGGGCTGGATGTGGATGGTGGAGGCTGGATTGTGGTGGTTGTGGTGGCTGAGGGTTCATAGGAGGATTTTGGTGGCTTCCTTGTTTTTGTGGTTTGGAGTGTGCGTTCATGTGGTTGGGTGCATGAGTTTGTTTTTGAGTGTGGAAGCATGTGCTCTCCATGGGGTGGGTGTGTGGGGTTTTTTGGGTGGGTGTGTGCATTTTCTGCTTTGTTTCCACTTGCGTCTAGTGGAACTTGGTTCTTTCATGACAACAGGGTAGTTTCGTGTTATTCTCAGGTCTCTGGTTGGATGCTCATTTGATGTTCTCATGTTTCTTCAGTGTCTCTTAATGTGGAAGCTGCTTCTTTGCTTCTAGTGGCGGATTGACGGTGGTTGTTCCAGTCTCGTCTTGGAGTAGGGCCAAATCACGACATTACTGCAGTGTGACCGCGGCATGACCGCGTGGTGACTACAGCGTGACCACGACGTGACCGCATCATGATCGCGGCGTGTTGGCCTGGACTAGCGACATCCGTATGGCACCATCTTCTAGTAAGGAGAGAAGGGAGTGTGGAGAGGTGGGGTAACATTCTAGCCGTCTCCTCCCTCTCCATTAAATATGGGTGGGTAATGTATCTAATACTCTCTCTAGGTATCATACATTGAATTTCGATAGGACTGTGAACCGCCGCATGGTGTCTTCCTAGAGCAGGGCTAAATCATGTCATCAGCACATCATGACCGCAGCTTGACTGCGGCGTGACCGTGGCATGACTGTGGCATGGCCACGGCGTGACAGTGACATGTTGGCCTGATCTAGTGACATCCATGGGACAACATCTTCTGTCCAGGAGAGAAGGGAGCTGGAGGAGGTGGGGAAATATTCTGGTCGTCGCCTCCCTACCCATGAACTATGGATTGGAATGTATCTAAAATTCTATTTAGGTATCATAAATCGAATTCCGATAGGACTGCGAACCGCAACGAGGTGTCTTTCGAGAGCAAGGCCAAATCATGACATTACCGCGGCATGACCATGACTTGACCGCAACATGACTATGGCGTGACCGTGACATGACTACGGCGAGACTGCATCCTGTTGGCTTGGTCCATCAACATCTGTGGGGCATCATGTTCCGGCCAGAAGCGAAGGGAGAAAGAGGTGGCAAGGAAACATTATGGTCGTTGCCTCCCTCCCCATTACCTATGGGTTGGTAATGTATCTAAAACATTATCTAGGTATCATACATCGAATTCCGAAAGGACTGCGAACTACCGTGGGGTGTCGTCCTTGAGTAGGGCCCAATCACGGCATTACCACGGTGTGACTGCGATGTGAGTGCGGCATGACCGCGACGTGACTGTGGCGTGACCGCACTGTGTTGGCCCGATCAAGTGACATCTGTGGGTGCAGCATCATTCAGCTAGGAGTGAAGGGAGCAATAGGAGGCGGGGAAACATTCCGTCCATCACCTCCCTCCCCATTAACTATGGGGGGGTAATGTATCTAAAACTCTATCTAGATATTATACATAGAATTCCAAAAGGACTGTGAAACGCCATGGGGTTTTGTCCTCGAGTAGGGAAAAATCATGGCATTACCGCGGTGTGACCACCGTGTGACCATGGCGTGACCACACTGTGAGCACAGCATGACTGCGGCGTGTTGGCCCAGTCCAGCGACATCTGCAGGGAATCATATTCTGTCCAGGAGCGAAGGGAGAGGGAGGAGGAGAGGAAAAATTCTGGTTGTTGCCTCCCTCCCCATTAACTATGGGTTGGTAATGTATCTAAAACTCTATCTAGGTATCATGCATCGAATTATGATAGGACGACGAACAGCCATGGGGTGTCGTCCGGAAGTAGGGCCAAATCACAGCATTAACAGGGTGTGACCACGATGTGACTATGGCGTGACCGCGGCATGACCACGACATGTTGGTTCGGTCCAGCGACATCCGCGAGACAACATCTTCTGGCCAGGATTTAAAATAAATCCTATGTAGTTGACCTTTAAATTATAGAAACCGATCTTATGTTTTAAAAAACAGACTCTTTATTAGAGATTGTGGTATGATAAAGATATATATTTTATTTTCGTTGTATTTAAAAGTGGTACTAGTTAGTTGAAACAACTGATTTAGATTCAAATTATGAAGGTGTATTACTTATCAATGGTATATGCTTTTATTGGAACTCTAATAATAAAACATCAGTCACCTTGAGAACAATATAATTTGAGTGTGTTTTGACAGATTAGGATTCAACACAAATATTATGGGAGAATTCATATATGTAAAAAATTTGATGTGCATCGAGGCCAGGAAAACAACGCAAACGGTGTTATGATGAAGCTTATGGTGCAAAGCACCATAAGCTTGTTAGGTGTAAAAAAATGACACCATCAGTATTTTTAGATATATAGGCTCAGGTAAAGACCCCAAGGGGTGGCCAAGAGGCCAGGAAAACACCCGAAACGGGTTACTTGATATGATAAGGTTAAAATGAACATGATAAAAAAAATCAACAATTTAATATGGTATAAAAAGGGATCATCGAAATGTTTTAGATAGCGGAACAATGATGCAATGTCTAAAGGGAAACAAAAAGACAGAAAAGGATCATACACCGTAAACTATCACTGTGAGTTTTCGCAGATAGCGCACCAACGTTGGAGGGTTTTTTTTATAAAAACATGACATTATTTATAAAATGAAACAATTATATTAAAGAAAACATATTCAAGATATTAAATTAAATATAATTAAATAGAATTAGAAAAGAAGCTAAATTAAATTTAAACCATTCTTAAATTAAAGAGGCTATGAGAGGGAATCCACCTCAAGGTGGAACCAAGCAATCCAGTTCGGCTCTTGGAGATTTCTAACTAATAGCTACTGCTCCTCCACTGGGTGTACGCACCTTCACACACATGCAAGGACACCTTTCCACTTTTCACACACCTTCATGGCCATGAGCATGTGCAAGGGGATCCTAGAAGATATACTTATATGAATATACCAGTCTTCACTCACCTGCCTATGCATTTAAATATATATATATATATACATTTTCACACCTAGCCCCATACGTGTATAATCACTACCATGGGTGACTATACACGTAACAGGGGAACCCACATACATATAATTACTTATTCACACGAAGGTGAGTTGCCTTTTACATGGCGACTCAAAACCAATGAGCATGGATCAATGCACTATTCAAAGGATATTGAGAACCTTAAAACACATGAAGGATGCTACATAACCAGTGAAAAACCAACCAATGGCATTAAAGCCTTTCCTATATTGGTAGTGTAGAAACAAATCCCCTTGAACCAACACTAAATGATCCAACGCCCTACCTAAAACATAATATAGAGTCAAAAACAATAAATACCCAAATACTTGAGGTGCGAGAAAGGTAGTAACCATAGAATATTACCTCGGATCAAAGTCGGTGGACTAAATCAATCTGAACTCTTTATGGCCCCTTCACAGAATACAACTACCCTCTATCTGTAGAAAGCAATCAATGATCTAGGTTATCAATGCAATAAAGGAAATAAAATAAAAACTAATCTAAAACATACCTGTCTTCTGTGACAATACATGACACCACCTAACATATAAGAACCACAACACCCCATGGGTCAAATCAGGTTCTTCCAAGCAAAGGGGAAACATATCAATGTTTCAAAATGATACTATCAAATAGTACATTCATATTAATTAACAATTACTCTTCCTATTAATGGTATATAATCAATTTTTCCTGAGTTTCAACTTATTTTTGTTTTTTTCAATACAAATGATGAGGTCTTATTATTCTTGTTTTTTATGTTTACACTTGATATATTTATTTAAAAATGATGCATATTTTTGGCATATTTATTTATGATTTTAGTTCTTAGCCTGTTTCCATGGGGCCTGTCCACAAGAATACTTCGTGGAATGTAGGGTTCAGTTGAAATTTATGAACTTTAATTTGATTGATGTCACTAACGATGAGGATTTAGATCAAGTAAAATATTCCTAAGAGGATTGGGCCTTGTAGTGATAGGTGTGGCAATTGTACATCTAGCGTTTGATGAGGAAGTACTTATGAAGATGGATAGGAATCTTGGTAGGTTCATTGAGTGGGATGGTCCCTCTGTGTATATAAAATGTATTATGAAAGGTTTTACTCCCTTTAATGATTCAAGACTATAACTAAAGAGATGAAGGATGAGATGCTAGTGTGGGTATTGGGTATTGTTGGATAGATTGGAATTATAATGCCAAGAGGATTAGTGTGATTTATCTTATGATGGAACCTAGTTAGTGGGGTTGGGATATAATACATGATTTTGATGAGTTTCTTGACCAGATTATTGATAATGTAATGTATATGGGTTTGACATGGGGTGCTTTTGTGACTAGGAAAATCATAAGGTGAATAATCCCCTTTGACTAGTTTGATGATGAGATATGCATCAAGGCATGGGATAATCCTCAAGAGATGAGTCTATACTATGTGACTGAAAGGATATACTTGGATAGGTTTGATAGGATTGGGTGAGTGGCCGACCCATGCGAGGATGATACAATGTATGGAGACACTTGGAGACACTTGGGGATATTTATGCTATGTCATGGAGACACTTGGGGTTATTTCATGACTCTAACATACTCCAGAAATGTTCCCACATAATGTTTTAGAAATAAAATTCCATATCACGGAAGACCCCAAGGATCCTCTAGCTTCCAATGTTTCCTCACACTCTCACCTTATGGTATTACAGTATACAGGTGATCTACGTCAACTATTAAGGATAGAATCACTACCCTCCATCAGTAGAAAGAAGTAAAATACCTAAGTGGCCAATACGATAACGAAAATCAAATAAAAACCAAAAAAAATACATGTATCCTGTGACTATACATGTCACCTCCCAATATATAATAACCACAGTGACCCGTGGGTAAAATCATGTTCCTGCAAGCAACGGGGAAATAGTTCCATTTAATAATAAATTCATTTTTCATTATGTTGTTTATATAGAACGTTGTTGGAAACAACATACTAGTACACTTAGCCATTGAATATGCACCTATGCTACGTTAGTTGAGTTGATGATTGTGCACATAACCATCTAAAATATGGAAAGAACCTCTGGGGGACCACAATAAATGTTTAGTAGTTGATCCTACTCTTGAACCTGGTTGGGCACCTATCCATGAACCAGATGGTCTTCATGGTCATGGGGGTGTAATCCATTTCATTATACTATACTAAGAATAAAGGTGTTGGTATCGTTTCTACTAGAAATAATAATTTCTCAAGGACTGAGTGTCAATTGAATTTAGTTCCTATGTTAATGGCCCCTTAACTATCTGTATATGTCAAGGGGTGTCTCCCATGGGTGTCTTGGGGTGTGTAGTGTCTATCTATTATTTATGTGGTGCTTCCATATTGTGGGAAATGTTTATTGCATGGTCAGTTTAATAAATACATTGGTCAATTGGAAAATACACCCATAGTCAGTAGAGATATACCCATGTTTTACTGAGAATACCATCCAAATAACCAACTCGGAAATCTGAGACCAACATTTTACTTTACCAATTCCAATAACACAATATATTTATCATAAACTTATGTTTTCTGAACCAATCAATTAATTGGAAAGAAACTCCTCGCAATAACCCATAAAATATCATATAGCATCACTCACCTCCAATTAATCCACATAATTGCACATCTTAATGAAGATACAACCTAATCACATATATATCATGATTAACAAAAAAACCCAACACAATATGACATCTAATAGTAGTCTATAGAAGAAAATATGAGGGTTTTAAAAAATCCTGATCATTTTATTTAATGTACAGTTAGAAAGAATGGAATACAACCTGTTAATCTAACCCTACATTTCTGGAAGACTCTATTTCGAAAAAATTAACAATTTACACAATAATTCACCATACCATGAGTTGGTTACTACCAAAAAATCTAGAAAATGCACGATTAATATGAATGGTTATCCTAACTATGAACCTAAAAATTCATTACTTGTTGTCTCATTTTTTTTAAAAAGAATACTAATTCATACTTGGAAGTAACCATCAAAAACCCTGGAGGGATGAGAGGTAAAAGAGAGAGGGGGATGTCATGTGAGGTGTTCGACCATGGGGGGTCTCGCGCGTGATTGGAAAGGGGGCCAGAGGACGTCGTCCGAGGAGATTTAGTCAAGGGGGAGGGGGATGTCGCCAATAGAGGGAGACGAGAGGGGAGGGGGGAACGTCGCCAGGAGATGAAAGGGGAGGGGGATATAGTCATCAGAGAAAGTGATGAGAATGGAATGGGAACATCACCAGAAGAGATGGAGGGGGGTCGGGAGGCGGATGTGGAGGCCGGGATGCAGAGGCAGAGGCCAGGAGGAGGTCGAGGTCGGGGAGGGGAGGAGTGGGTCAGGAGACGGAGGGAGGGTTCATACGGGGATGAAATGTTGTGATGGTTACCTGAATTGGGTATATTTATTCCCAACGGTTAATAAAAACCATGATTAATAGTTTCCATTCCCAACGGTTTTGTTAAACTATTGGGAAAACCCGACATATAATAGCTTATGCCAACGGTTTACCAGAACCGTTGGTATAAGTTCTTTTTCTATAGCAACCCACACTTTTCTTACTTTACTATTACATCATTTTAAATATAAAAATAATAATAATATTACACATAGAGGATCCAATGGTTTAGTGTCTTGGGAAAAACTAGTGCCATACATAACAAATACAACATCAAGAACACACATTTATTTAATTTCTTATTCTCTAGCTTATTATTGGAACTTGTACACTCATTAGTACATATAGCCACCTGATGATATAAATCAAAAGTGGTGATATAGAAGCTTAATAAGAGGATAGATTAGAACAATATATCATGGGGTGATCATAATCATAACATGGGAAAAATATTATGAACAAGATAGGAAGCATAAATATAATAGTTGGATTGTGGGAATGCATAAAAATGAAACATGATGTCTTAGTGGTTAACAAACACATATAATTTTTAACCAAGCTAGAATCTTGTTCACAAATAATTTCACATTTACTCATGATATTTACACTTTACCCATTGCATTGGAGTTCTGTATAATTCTGAGTGCACTAGTCACATTAAATTATTCAAATTGCGCTATATAATATTTGGGGCACCCGTCACATCATAACATTATCATTATCATGAATGGAACCTAGAACACATATCAAAAATTAACATAACTAACCCATGGAATGAAATGAATTTTATCTCATAATAACACATTCATAAACTTTGGGTTCCCAAAATAAATAGGTAATAACATATACGTTACAAGAACCGTCCACTTTGAGTGAGAAGTAAAAGGTGTGTTCTTAAAATAAGCGTTCTTTTGGAAAACATTTTGTTTGAAATAAAAACTAGGGAAAAACATGTATATCCTAGAAAAATAAATACAATGATGAAGAAATTATCTTTAAGTAGTAACCATATAAAAAATTGAGTGAAATAGGGAGAACCCGAAGGATGAAAGTTGGGTTCGAGAATTTCCCCTTACCTTGTACTTGAATGCTTCCTTCTCTTTAATGTCCTGTATAATGACATTATATTCATTAATTATAAATCCATAACCTTGGGTACATTAATATGGTTTATTATGGTTTCATTAAGTGATTTTATGTGCCTTTTTATGAGTTGTATAATTTTAAAACATTGTTCGAGAATGTTTTTTTTATGGTTTTCTTGAGTGGTTCACTTGTATTCTTAAATTGATGTTCGGGTAGAACATGAGTAAACATTGAGAAATGATTTAAAATGTTATTAAATATATTACAGGAGTTTTAATTATAAGATAATTAATCATATTACATCCTTGTGGGAGAATCATTAGATAAGTATTAAATGATGATTATTTGGGTTAATTTGGGTGGTTTTTCGATCACAATGAACTAGTTTTAATTTATCACTTATTAATATGGACATAAGTTATTTACAGAACTTTAAATAGAATATAATACATATAAAATGTTCCTTTTCAACCATATAAATTGTTTCATGACCAGATCTTATGGTAGAAATGGAAGAATAAAACTTGTCGTTCTTGAAGGTGATAAATTAACACCTCAAGAACAACATTCTCTTTAATAAAATAAAATTAAGAGGGAAAGGTGGTTGGATGATATAATATCTCATTTTCAATATAAAATTCCATTACATGTATAATAATGGTGTTAAAATACCATTTGTATGAATATATATGGGGATAGATCATGAAATGAACTTGAAATTGAAAGGAAATTAAAGGAGAAGAGGGAGAGAAATTACCTCTTAAATCCTTCTCTTGAGATCCTCCTTATGGAAGCTAGGATTTGTCTTTTGATGAGTCCAGAAGCTCTTGAACGTGGGATAGGGGCTAGGGAAGGTGTTTGGGTAGTGTTTAGATATGTCTTGGAGCTTGAGAGGTGTGTGGAAATGAGAGTGTGAAGGGTGGTTTTTATTGTGGAGGGGAGAGGGGTTTCCTTAATATAAAATTTATTAGTTTATTAATTTACCCTACGAAAAAGAATAGTGAGTATTGAATGACTAAGAATATTTATTTTAACATTCGATCCCTAACCAATTGGGCTTACATCAGCAGAACATAACACATGACTCTATAATTAGCTTATTTTGTAAATTATGGTATTTCACTATTCATCAAAAATTCAAGTATCTCAGAATAATCCCAAAAAATTACCACAATTATTTTTAATTGTGTAGAATCCAAAAATGAAGTCCATTTTTAAAAAATAATTTTCTAATTATTATTAATTTAATATTTAATTAAAATCATAATTTACTTAAAAACAGTTTTTAAAATCAAAACTGATTTTATAGTTCCTTCACAAATTATGTAGGGTCTTATAAAATTATTTATAAACTATAAAAAATTGATTTTATAATTAATGAAAACATTTTATACTAAAAATTTTTCATTTAAATTAATTAATTAATTATAATTAACTATTTATGACTTACAAAATACCAAAACGTTTACTAATGTCAAATTGTCACTTTCTATGATGTCAAAATTTCATTTAATTGTTCATGGGTAAGTTTACACTTATGATGGATTATTTACTATTCATAAGGTTCATATTAATATTCATAAGGGTATGTTACTATTCATCAGGGTAGGTCACTATTCACCAAAAATTATTTTTGTTTTATTAGATGACAAAAATCATCTTGAACACAATCGTGTATGTCAGATTCTCAAAATTACCAAGACAAAAGTTGAAAACTAACGTTTAGCAGTCACTTAGAACTTAATAGTTAATTATGTTGTTTTTTCATGTGACTTTATGACATAAATATAAGAAGGAAATTTCCATTGAAAAACTTTGGGTCGTTACATTCTTCCCCCCCTTAAGAAATTTCACCCCCAATATTTCACATTACACAAACAGTTGAGGGTAATTATCTTTCATCACCTCCTATGGTTCCCAAGTAGCTTCATTAAACTTATGGTTCCTCCAAAACACATTAACAAGGTGGGTTGTCCTGTTTCGACGTACCTTATATCTCCGATACAGAATCTTTACTGGATACTCCTCATAGGAGAGATCATCTTCCAACTGCACCACCTCTGAGTTTAGTACATGTGAGGGGTATGGTATGTACTTCCTCAGTAGTGATACATGAAATACACCATGAACTTGACCTGTATTCAGTGGAAGTGAAATCCAATAGGTCATGACCCCTATACGGTCAAGGATCTCAAAGGTTCCAATGTACCTAGGAATTAGCATCCCTTTCCTCCCAAAAAACAAGACTCTCTTCTATGGAGATATTCGAAGGAAGAATTTATCACCAACGTCGAACTCCATGTCCCTTCGACGGTTGTCAGCATAGCTCATTTTCTGACTTTGAGCAGCTTTGATGTGTTTTAGGATGACTTGAACCTTCTCTATTATTTCTTGAACATGTTCGGGTCGAAGTAGCTTTCTTTCTCCAATTTCATCCCAACAGGTGGGAGTTCTACATCTCTTTCCATATAGAGCTTTATATAGAGCCGTCTGAATACTTGAGTGGAAGCTATTGTTGTACGAGAACTCATCCAATGGGAGATGTTGATCCCATCCACCTATAAATTCTAGAGATAAGGATCTTAGCATATTTTCAAGTTTCTGAATAGTCCTTTCATATTGGCCATTAGTTTGGGGGTGATAGGCCGTACTGAAATTTAATTCAGTACTCAAAGCATGCTGGAGGCTCCTCCAGAATATAGATGTGATACTTGGATCACGTTCAGAGACAATTGAGAGTGGAACACTGTGCAGTCTGACCAATTCCATCACATATATCTTTGCAAGTTTTTCAAGTGAGATATCTTCCCGAATAGTAAAAAAATGGGCAGTCTTGTTGAGTCAATCAACCACAACACATATAACATTATTTCCTTTTGATGTCATCAGGAGACCCATGACAAAGTCCATAGTAACATTTTCCCACTTCCACATGGGTATAGGAAATGGCTTCATCATAACATTGTACTTTTTTCACTCATCTTTAACTTGATGACATACCAAGCACCTTGATATATATTCCAAAATTTCCTTCTTCATGTTATCCCACCAGAAGTGTTCTCGGAGATCATGGTACATCTTGATACACCTAGGATGGATAGAGAAAGTTGAGCTATGTGATTATTAAAATGGCTCCTCCTTTCTCCAGGTTGATGAAGTCACACAAAGATACGTTCCAAACCAAATTTAACACCCCAATATTTCATAGTACGTTATTTCTTCAAAGTAATTCAATAACTTTCACTACATGCAACACCGAGTTCTAGCGCACCATGACTTACCAAACAAGCTGTTCAAAAGAAGTTATGAATAGTATTAACTAAATTTTGAACTTTATATAATCCTTATAATTTTAGAATCCATATTATCAGTTTCATAGACATAATATAAGAATAAATATATTTTTTTTCAGATCAAAGATGTATTTTTCAAAAAATGCAATTTTACCACCTTTTAATGGAGAAGCCTTTTTAAATAAAATATTTGAAACTTTTATATATTAAATTTTTCAAAATAAAATTCTTCTTTATAATTGGGGCATAATAATTTAGTTTCAATAATTTTTTGGTGTTTTTTGGATAAATTTCATATTTGGGTGAACAGTGAAAAATACTATATTTCAACTAAAAACATCTTTTTTAATCAAAATAATTTATATTGTTAAATTATAAATTTTAATGGTATAGAAGTATAAATATATTATATTTTTAAATTTAATCCAATTATGGTCATTTTGTGTAATTTCACATTGAAATTGGACATAAACTAGAGTCAAACTTTTGATAGTTATTATTTCTTAATAATACGCCTTTTGGTTTTAATAGTGGTAATTAATTTTTAATTAATAAATTCTACTTTTATGTTTTTAATTTGGTAAAATATACATAATTTTTGGATTTGGAATAACAAAATTAGCTTAGGGTGAAATTTTGGTACTTTTCTGATAACTTTAATATTTTGATGAATAGTGAAGATTACTAAATTTAAATTAAAAACAACTTTTTTAATCGAAATAATTAATAGTAATAAATTATGAATTTGAGTGATTTTAAAGTATAATTAGATTATAATTTTACCATTTAATCAAATTTTGGTCATTGGACATAATTTCATATTTATACTGGACATAAGAAAGTGTCAATCTTCTGTTAGTTATTATTTGTTAAAAACACGCTTTTTGTTTCGACAACAAGAATTAATTTTAAATTAATTTCTATCATTTCTGTGTTTTTAATTTTGAAAAATGTATTCAATATTTTTAATCAACATGTAAAAATTGTGAAAATTGTTAACTCTTATTTTTAGACATTTTGAATAATTACTTCAGTAAATATTTTATTTACCATGGTTAAAGTGTAAATCCGGTAAATAAGGGTAAGAAAATAATATTATAATAATAATAAATTACCCTAAAATGTTTCCTAACCTTATTGGTTGATACACTTCCGACCATTTCCATCTTTGGGTCTATTTTGGGACCCCATGGAGCCACTTGTAGGTGATAATGACACTTTATATTAATTAAGTTAAAATATATACAAAAATGACATAAGCATATATCTTTTAGAAAAATAATTTTTACATAGGGTTATATATGTTATATCTTCGACTATAAATATTTATTCGAAATATAAAAAGATTTCATTCATAATGATATTTTATTTATAATATTTATATATTTAATAATTAAATTTATTTATGACACAATAATGATGCAACATTTTCCTTATTAATGAAAAAATCAAATAATATGTATTATAAAGGATAAAATAAATATAATTTGAACGTTTTGATGCCATCCACGAATTTTATTTGTTAATATGAAATTTTAGGATTTCTAAAATGAATTTTTTTCTAATTAATAATGTTATTAAGTCTTTAAAAAAATCATTTATTAAATAGTTTCAAAATTGACATAAAGGAGTTTTTAAAACGAATATTATATTATTAATTGATATATTATTGCTAAAACTCTAAGGTTTGGCCAAAGGACTTATATGATGATATTTATGTCATTAAATAACCACTTGGGGTTCTCTTGTTAGTTTATAGTAAGAATATTAACAATATAATATAAAAATACAAAGAGACATGGTAAATGTCAAACTATTTAACAAAGAGTTAAATCTAAAAGATAAGGCTACTATAGTAACCCAAACCTATCTAATATCTATTGGATGAGTGGTTTTCAACTCATCCCAGAATAATACTTTTAATAATATACCTTTTAACTATTACAAATCGAATATGAATTTATTATAAATAAATACTTTAAGTTTTTCCTAAAGAGCCCCTCCTCCCCCTTATAAAAGGACACCATTTCTAACCAATTCGTCACACCTCTAAAGCCTTTTGGATCGTCCAAAATCTGATATATCAAGCTACCTACAACCCTATACACCTCCTAGAAGCCTTACCTTAGGCAGAAGGCACTCTAAGAGTCTTTTTTGGTTCAAACCAAAGGGAGTTACCCAAATTAAAGTTAACGATTTCTCTTAGATTCTTTTCTTTTATTTTACTTCTCCAACCCCTAAAATCATCTTATTCATTTAATTTGTAACAAAACCAGTATAATAAATATACTAGGATATTGTTATGAGAATTATTATAACTACACTTACACACACCTCCATCTAATGGGTGATGAACGTAATGTTTCTGTGAATGGAAACCAAACGCCTCACGAAGCGATGATTGTTCAATTATCTCCTACCTCCTCTCTTGGTGGCCATTATGATGGTACTATAATTATATATTATATTTATGATATCTATTTTATATATAAGCTTTTTTAATTCCATTTTATAGCATACCATTATTCGTTTCATGTTTTATATATATACGACAATTTTATTTCAGGAAGTGCGGACTACCGCCCCCTCATAGTTTTATGACTTGTTGAAACCATACATGGAATGTATAAAGGATGTTATTAATGAACATAATTAACAAACATATGATATTTTATTATAATGGAATAATAATATACCTATTTATCATTTGGTTTTTATTCCTTTTAAAATGAAAAATGAAATTGAAGTAGCGTTCGTGCGTACGTATGGACTACCGTCTCCACGAACGTGATGAGATTCATTCACCATCGTATCCATTTAAGTATAATTCTCATTTTTTGATTAAAAATAATGTTTAAGGGCTTTATATCATTCTGTATATGAATAAGATAAAATCTATCCATAACAAACATGGCTTATGTAACAAAACATATAAAATAAAATGAGTAAGTTAACACCCAAAACGATGATAATAGTAAGATATTATTAACAAAGCAATGTTAAAAGATCATATATGATATCATATTAACAAATATTATTCTTGTATAATTTAAAAACAATTATTTCACAATTATACAGGAGGATAAACTACCCTCAACTAAGGAAAAGTACAAGGTAAGGGGTTTTAATCTCAATCCTTATTCCCGTGAGATTCATGCCATATTGCCATTATTACCTTTTGTGTGGTGTATGTACTGCCCATAATTGTATTCTTTGTGTAATAAACTTTAATTTATGTGTATTTACACATTCATTGTATGATACCTCTTTTATGGGGTGTATGTTTCTTAAGTTACCCAATTGGTAAGGGTTTATTTCAAAATCTCTTCATTATCCGAGGTTGTTTATACGTAATTATCTTCTTGGACCTCTTCATCATCCACATCTGTGTTTCTTAAAAATGTATTTCAAAACTTTCTTACTATTTTACAGAATGTGGGTTAAATTCATTTATAAACATGTCTGACTATTAATAATAAGTTTATAAAGGAATATTTCCGTCGTTTTCCAAACAAGTTCCTTTTTATCCCTTTCAACAGAATTAAGGTAAGAATGTATTTTTTTAACTTATACGGCAGGTGCGGCTATTTTCGGCCATTATAAAATCTTTGAAGATTCCCTTAGAAAAATATAAGATATTTTCAAATTAAATATTTTTTTATAATTATGTGACTTTTAAATGATTTAAAAAAAAGATATATTTCTCTAAAATAGTTTTGATTTCATCTATGTCAACATCCTTTGATAAATTTTACACTTGTATGAAGTTGAATTATTTTAATACAAATCATCCATATTTTATGTAATGTTTTGTGATATGTTTGACTATGGATGAGTTATTTTTATGCAATTAATGGTTTATGATTAATGTTTTGGCATGATAGTTTTAATACTAATGTTTAGTTATATTTTATCCTCTTCTTAAGATGAATGTGTTGGACTAGTAAGTTCCGGGTTGGGGACCCGTAAAAGTAATCCATTCGGGTTGGGGTCCAGTTACAGCAGACCCTCCGGGTTGGTGTCCAGTTATTAGAGGCACTCTGGGTTGGTGTCCGGTTATTATAGGCACTCCGGGCTGGTGTCCGGTTATTAGAGGCACTTCGGGTTGGAGTCTAGTTACAGAGGCTCTTCGGTATGGAGTCCGGTTACAGAGGCTCTCTAGGATGGGTTCCAGTTATAGTTATACATTAGTTCTTTGCATGATGCCTTGACACAGAAATTAAAGTTCGACATTATGCATTTCCATCATTATGAAAGTGATCAGTGATATTTCATGTGATTATTCGACTATTAGAATATCCATGTGAATAAGTAAATAGACTTATTTCATATTATCTTTTCCATATTATTCTGAAGTTCATGTTTTAAAATCTTTTGTTTTAGTTATACATTTCCTCAAATGTTTATGATTGTTTATGAATGCTTCCACTATATTTTTATCCTTACTGAGCATCTGAGCTCACCCCATTTTATGTTTTAATTTTCCCAGGATGTGAAGAAATATATTATGACTAACCTGCAAGGATAGTCTGAAGGGGATATGAGTGTGGACTCTGAAGACTATATTATTTTAGTTTTTCACTTTATGATTTAATTTAATCCTTATGAATGTATCTAGTGATTCCAAGGCTACTAAAATAATCGGTATTTTGAGACTTGATCTTTTGTGATCATGCCAATGTTATGTAATAATGCACTGACTCTGGGTAACTGGGGTTGGGGCGTTACAGTTGGTATCAGAGGAAGAGTAGTACAAACCTTGGAAGCTATATTTAGATAAACTCTGATTAGAGTGCATATCCCTAAGATAGACTTTGAGTATTATTATAGAAGAACTTCCTAGAATTTTGGTATTGTAGAAATTTTGTGAGTTTTCCAAGCAATACATCCCTGTATGGATACGAGCAGGCTGAGGTGGCACTGGCACAGATGTACCTTGGGTAAAACCCGAAAACACCGCTTTGAGCTAGACTCAAATGGGAACTGGTGCACGACAACAGGCCTTACTGCACTCTTGGTTATGACACTCCCGGGGGATATTATTAGGATAATTATCATTTTCTTACAAACCCTTATGAAGGATTTATGAGCATATACATCCTCAAAAAAGACATTTTTAAGATTATGGATTATTTCCATAAACTGTTTAATTTATTTTAAGTGTTTTACAAGTTTGGGATTAGTTATTTCTATTCATAAACTAATCAAGTGTATGCCATTATTTATAAATGGTTCCCAGTAGAAGGAATGAGAACTCCAGCAATACGCATGATCCAAAGAGGAAGAAGGATCATATCTTTCATGGTCTTAAGCCAGAATTTAGAAGGGAAATAGTCTCCCTTGTATTATAATCATATGAAGAAATAATATCATGTGTTGATAAGATATGTAAAGAGTTCTCGGAGTCCTATGGATTTCAAAGGAAGCCAGAGAAGAAAAGGATGGTAGGGAGAAAGAAAGATAAAGGGAAGAAGGTAAAGAAAGATTTTTTCATATATGATAACTGTGGAAATAATCACCTTGGAAAATGCTTGAAGGGAATGGGAGTATGTTATATATGTGGAGAAAAAGGACACCACGTTCGTGATTGCGAGGGTAAGAAAAAAGTTTCAAATGTACAATGCTTGATCTACAAGGAGTGAGGAAACTATGTGAATCAATGTTCAAATCATCAGAGTATACCCCAAATGATGCTATTAGATAATAATAAAGTTATGATACTACCACAAATGAAGAGGAATGACTAGTGTTCTTATGTTGTTATTAAAGAATTATTCCATTTGAGTTTTGTATCAACGATGTTCTGGTTATATGAATTATGGACATAAATAAGGATTGTATTGAAGTACTATTTCATTGAGGATTTGAGATTATATGGTATTATGAAAAGTGACTCAACAACAAGTTAATTTTCTTTTTAAAATACATGGTTGAAGGAAAGGTAATCATTAATATGGTCTTGACACTTAGGTAGTAATTTTGGAATAAGAGATGGTTGATAAATTATATTGGATATTCTTGACTACCTTGGCACTGATTAATGGTTTTTTATTTCATCATTGTTGGAATATTCAAATTTTTTGGATATAAGAAGTATAACCAGTATTCTATAAGTAATAAGGGATCATGAATGTAATCAATAAGGTTTTATGGTATTTTAGGATGTTGTAGTGTTCTAAAAGAATACATGATGAAGGTGTTTACATGCTATTATGTAGGAAAAGGGATCCTCATTGTGTTTACCTACCTTATAAATTTTGTACTGCGAGTTGGACAAAAGTATTTTTTATAAGTCTAGTTTGATATTATTTTTGGATTTCTATAAAAAGGACAACCCGGAGGTTGGGTGGCAACCCGTCACGTCCGGCAAGGCCGCAAGACATGAACCCACAACCGAAGGTTGACAAGGGTGTATCACCTGCCACTGAAACACGTGATGTCTTGGATTGAGTAATGTAGTTTTTTTAATGGTTCTTCTAGATGAATTATAAATTCATTTTTTTGAACCCTATATGAATAGGATAAATAGAATGTTATTTTTAAGTTCTATTATCTTTTAGAGTGAAAGATGAGTTTGTGGTAGAACTTAGTTAAAGGATGGGACTCTACTTGTCAAGTATAAATTTTTATTCTTCTCTTATTCAATTAAGAAATTAATTCTTACACTTTAGTGAAGGAATCTTAAAAAAATGTTCTATCTTAATACCATATGTTTTGTTGAACCGATGGTATTTTAAATCATCATAGATTGATGAATTAAAGGCCCTAAATTTTACAATTGTTTGTGATTGATGACCTCAATCACTACCTATAAATATTTATGTTTTTCCTCTAATTATATATCTATAATTGACACCAATTTTCTACTAATTGAGATCATAATATGTTTGTGTCCCTTTCATTTCCCTTTTCCTCATATTAAGACTAAATTTTATTAAACTAATTTCAGATGTGGGTTTTCCCAAAAGTATTTTCTATTTTTAACCATTTAATTTCGGAAAAAAATTTCAAATTGCGATGACGCAGTTTATAGAAGGAGGGAAGAATTTAACACCCCAAGATTTCATAGTTCGTTATTTCTTCAAATAAATTCAATAACTTTCACTACACGCAACACCGAGTTCTAGCGCACCATGACTTTCCAAAAAAGACGTTCAAAAGCAGTTATGAATAGTGTTAACAGAATTTTGAACTTTAAATAGTCATTATAATTTTAGAATCCATATTATCAGTTTATTAGACATAATGTAAGAACAAATATAGTTTTTTCAGATAAAAGAAGTATTTTAAAAAAATGCAATTTTACCGCCTTTTAATAGAGAAGCCTTTTTAAATCCAATATTTGAAACTTTTATATATTAAATTTGACAAAATAGATTTTTTCTTTATAATAGGGAAATAATAATTTAGATTCAATAATGTTTTGGTGTTTTTCTGATAAATATTATATTTGGGTGAATAGTGAAAAATACTATATTTTAACTGAAAACAACTTTTTTAATCAAAATAATTCGTATTGTTAAGTTATAAATTTTAATGGTATTGAAGTATAAATATATTATTTTTTAACATTTATTTCAATGATGGTCATTGTAAGTAATTTCACTTTGAAATTGGACATAAACTAGTGTAAAACTTTTGATAGTTATTATTTCTGAAAAATACGCCTTTTGGTTTTAATAGCGGGAATTACTTTTAAATTAATAAATGAAACCATTATGTTTGTTAATTCAGTAAAATATACTTTATTTTTGGATTCGGAATATGGAAATTAGCTTAGGGTGAAATTTTGGTACTTTTCTGATAACTTTCATATTTTGATGAATAGTGAAAATTACTAAATTTTAATTAAAAACAAAATTTTAATAGAAATAATTAATAGTGATGAATTATGCATTTGAGTGATTTTAAAGTATATTTAGATTATTATTTTACTATTTAATCCAATTTTGGTCATTGGAAATAATTTTATTTTTAAACTGGATATAAGGAAGTGTCAATCTTTTGATATTTATTATTTGTTAAAAACACGCTTTTTGTTTTGACAACGGGATTTAATTTTAAATTAATTTCTACCAATTATGTATTTTGAATTTGGAAATATAGATTCCATATTTTGAATCAGGATGTCCAAATTGTGAAAATAAGTAACTCTTATTTTTAGACATTTTGAATAATTACTTCGGTAAATATTTTATTTACAATGGTTAAAGGGTAAATTCGGTAAATAAGGGTAAACATATAATATTAAAATAATAATAAATTACCCTAAAATGTGTCTTCAAATTATTAGTTGATACATGTCTGACCATGGGTATCTTTGGGTAGATTTTGGGACCCCATGGAGCCACTTGTATGTGATAAGGACACTTTATATTAAATAAGTTAATGTAAATACAAAAATGACATAAGCATATATCTTTTAGAAAAACAATTTTTACATATGGTTATATGTGTTATATTTTCGACTATAAATATTCATTAAAAGGATAAAACTATTTACTATATAATGGTATTTTATTTATAATTTTTAGATATTTAATAATTAAATTTATTTATGACACAATAATGATGCAATATTTTCCTTATTAATGAAAGAATCAAATAATAAATATTATAAAGGTTAAAATAAATATAATATAACCGTTTTGATGCCATGAACGAATTTTATTGGTTAATATGAAATTTTATTATTGATTATATCTATTTGGTTGTAATTAATAAAGTTACTAAGGCTTTAACAAAAATCAATTATTAAATATTGTCAAAATTGACATAAAGGAGTTTTTAAAACAAATATTATATTATTAATTGATATAATATTCCTAAAAATCTAAGGATCATCCAAAGAACTTATATGATGATATTTATGTCATTAATGAACCACTTTGGGTTCTCTTGGAATTTTATTGTGTGTATATTATCCATATAATATAAAAATACAAAGGGACATGGTAAATGTCAAACTGATTGACTAAGAGTTAAATCTAAAAGATAAGTCTACTATAGTGACCCAAACCTGTCTAAAATCAATTTAATGAGTGGTTATTGACTCATACCCACCTTAGACTTTTAATAATCCACTTTTTAACCATTAGAAACCGAATATGAATTTATTATAAATTAATACTTTAGGTTTTTCCTAAAGATCCCATCCTCCCCCTTATAAAAGGACACCACTTATATCCAATTCCTCATACCTCTCAAGACTTTTGGATCTTCAAAAATCTTCCCAATTAAGCTCCCTACATTCCTATACTTCTCTTAGAAGCCTTACCTTAGGCATAAGGCACTTCAAGAGTCCTTTTTGGTTCAAACCAAAGGGAGTGACCCAAATTAAATGTAACGATTTCTCTTAGATTCTTTTCTTTTATTTTACTTCTCCGACGGCTAAAACCTTCTTATTGATTTCGTTTGTAACAAAATAAGTATCATTAATATACTAGGATATTGTTATGAGAAGTATTATAACTACACTTATACACACCTTCATCTAATGGGTGAAGAACATAATGTTTCTGTGGATCGAAACCAAACGCCTCACGAAGCGATGATTGTTAAATTATCTCCTACCACCTCTCATGGTGGACATTAGGATGGAACTATAAATAAATATGATATTAATGATATTTATTTTATATATAATATTCTTTAATTCCATTTTGTAGAGTTCCATTATTCTTTTCATGTTGTATATATATATGATAATTTGATTTGAGGAAGTGTGGACTACCATCCCCTCAAAGTTATATGGCTCGTTGATACCATACATGGGATGTATAAAGGATGGTATTAATGAAATTAAGTAAAAAATATAAGATATTATATTATACTAGAATAATAATATACCTATTTATCATTTGGTTTTGATTCCTTTTAAAATTAAAAATGAAAAGGAAGTAGCGTCCGTGCATACGTACAGACTACCATCTCCACGAACGCGATGAGATTCATTCCCCATCGTATCCATTCAAATATAATTCACATTTTAGGATTAAAAATAATTTTAAGGACTTTATATCATTCTTTATATGAATAAGATACAATCTATCCATAACAAAATGTCTTATGTAACAAAACATATAAAATAAAATGAGTAAGTGAACACCCGAAATGACGATAATACTAAGATATTATTAACAAAGCAATGTTAAAAGATAATATATGATATCATATTAACGTATAATATTCTTGTATAATTTAATAATTTTTTTTAACAATTATACAGGAGGTTAAACTACCCTAAACCAAGGAAAAGTACAAGATAAGGGGTTTTCATCTGACTCCTTATTCCTCTGAGATTCATGCCATATTGCCATTATTACCTTTTGTGTGGTGTATGTACTTCCCAAAATTGTATTCTTTGTGTATTACACTTTAATTTATGTGTATTTACATATTAATTGTATGATACCTCTTTCATCAGGTGTAGTTTTTGTAAGTTACCCAATTTCCAATGGTTTATTTCACAATCTCTTCATTATCTGATGTTGTTTATACGTAATTATCTACTGGGACCTCTTTATCATCCACGTCCATGTTTCATAAAAATGTATTTCAAAACATTCATACTATTTTACAGAATATGGGTTAAAGTCATTTATACCCTTGTATGACTTTTTATAACAAGTTTATAAAGGAATCTATCTGTTGTTTTCCAAAGAAGGTTGTTTTTATCCTTTTCGACATAATTAAGGTAAGAATGTCTTTTTTTAACTTATATGACAGGTGATGCTATTTTCCACCATTATAAAATATTTTAAGATTCCCTTACAATCTTATAAGAATATTTTCAATGTAAATGTTTTTTTATAATTATGTGACTTTTAAATGATTTAAAAAAAAGAGATATTTCTCTCAAATAGTTTTGATTTCATCTATGTCAACATCCTTTGATAAATTATACAGTTGTTTGACGTTGATTTATTATGATACAAATCATTCATATTGTATTTAAGTTTTTTTGATATGTTTGACTATAGATGAGTTATTTTTATGCCATTAATGGTTTATGATTAATTTTTTGGCATGCTAGTTTTAATACGAATGTTTATGTTATATTTAATCCTCTTCTTAAGATGAATGTGTTGGACTTGTAAGTTCTGGGTTTGGGACCAGTAAAAGTAAGCCCTATGGGTTGGGGTCCGGTTACAGCAGACCCTCTGGTTTGGTGTCCGGTTGTTAGAGGCACTCTGGGTTGGTGTCCGGTTTTTAGAGGTACTCCGGGATGGTGTCCTATTATTAGAGGCACTCTGGGTTGTAGTCCGGTTACAGAGGCTCTCGGGGATGGAGTCCAGTTATAGAGGCTCTTTGGGTTGGGTTCCAGTTACAGTTTTTCCATAGGACTTGGAAGAAGGCCTTGACACAGAAATTTATCATCTGAATTATGCATTTACATCATTATGAAAGTGGTCAGTGATATTGCATGTGATTATTCTACTAGTAGAATATCCATGTGAATAAGTAAATGGAATTATTTCATTTTATCTTTTCCATATTATTATGAATTTTATGTTTTAAAGTGTTATATTTTAGTTATACATTTCCTCAAATGTTTATGCTTATTTATGAAAGCTTTCGCTATATTGTTATCCACACTGAGCATCTGAGCTGACCCCTTTCCATGTTTTATTTTTCCTAGGATTTGATGAAATATATTATGACTGACCTGCAGGGATAGTCTGAAGGGGATATGAGTGTGGACTATGGAGACTATATTATTGTATTTTTTTCACTTTATGATGTAATGTAAACCTTATTACTGTATCTAGTGATTCCAAGGAAACTAAACTAATCACTATTTCGAGACTTGATCTTTTTTGATCATGCCAATGTTATGTAATAATGCACCGAATCTGGGTAACCGGGGTTGGGGAGTTACACCAAATCACACCATCATCATCGATATGGATCTCTCGTATCTTCCCTTCCTTTACAACATTCATTATCTTTTGTATCTCTACATCATCCGTTTGTGATTCCTTAATCTTCTCTTGGATGGATGTTTGCACAATAATTTGGGAAAGGTAGGATGTATCCCCTACCCGTATGATTTCCAAATACATTATTTGCATTTCCAAGAAGATAGGGTCTTTCTCAATCTACATCATGGATAGAGTAGCATGTTCTTTTCTACTTATTGCATCAGCTACCTTGTTCAGCTTTCTAGGATGGTAGTGAATAGAGCAATAATAATCCTTGATTATCTCTAACCATCTCCTTTGAAGCATCTTGATCTCATTTTTTGTGAATATTTACTTTAGGCTCTTGTGGACAGTGTATATGTCACACTTCTCACCACAATGTTTGTTCCTACCGATTTTCATTGCAAAAATCATGGCTGCCAGCTCTAGATCATGCGTCGGGTAGTTCTGCTCATGAATATTCAACTGTTGTGATGCATAGGGTATTAAATTATCATATTTCATGAGTACGTAACCCAAGACTTTAATTTAAGAATCAATGTATTGTTATGTCAAAAGTTCTCTTTTGACTTTTATATCTTGTTTTGGAAATCACAAATGTCTTTTTTCCATGCTTATCGTACTGACCATGCTTATCGTACTAACCATACTTATCATACTGACTATGTTGATCTTACTAACTATGCTGATCATACTGACAATGTTGATCATACTGACTATGATGATCGTAGTGAAAATGTTGATCGTACTGACTATGAAGATCGTACTGACTATGCTGATCGTACTAACTATTTTTATCGTACTCACTCTGTCAATCGTACTGACTCTATAAAATGTACTAACTATGTCAATCGTACTGACTCTATAAATCTTACTGACTCTGTCAATCGAACTGACTCTGTTAATCGTACAGACTATGTCAATCGTACTGAATTTTGTGAATCATACTCACTTTGTATCATATCAATACTTTACACTAAGTACTTATACTTTAATTTTATTACTTAATTGTTTTGGTCCTTTATCAAAAACACATGTTTCATATTAATCGTACTCATGTTTATCATCTTCATATATCTTTTGTTCTAACCAAAACGATGTCGTGGAGTTAGTTATAAACTAATCAAAACGATGTCATGCTTTCTGTTTCAATATGACTGTTATAATGCCAGGTGTCCAAGTCCCTCCAAGTTTTCTGGAGAAACATGACTATTGGAGGAGATATGACTGTTGAAAACTGAGGCCTATAAATAGAAGGTCATTTGAAGCCAATAAACAAGTTTGTGAGACTTTTTTATCATGTTCTAGAGAGAGACGTTGTGACTTCTCTCTTGATTCCTATGAAAGCCTTGAGATTACAAAACTTGAATGGCTCGTTCTTAGTTTTTGTATTTGTATAAGTGCTTTGTTTTGTTTTATGCATCCAATCAGGTGATAACGGTCGAGGGCTATCTGGGATAGGCAGACAGTGCTATTGATTATCATATCGAGGGCTTTCATGTGATTTAAAGATAAAGGTGCCGATTACCTATAAAATCGAGGTCTTTCGGGGATAGCATGTCAGACGTACCGATCATAATATCATGGGCTTGTGGGGATATCAAGACAGATGTACTGATCATCGTATCAAGGGATTACCAAGGTGGTGGTAAGAGGGACCTCTTTTCCTAGGTGAAACGATAACCGTTCTCTTTGGGTCAAAATAATTGTAATAAATTTACATTTTTGCTGCTATTTTTTGAGAAAGGAAATTGTATTGTTTTACTTTCTTCATTTCATATTCATTTGTAATAGTTTCAATTACATTCATACTATTACATATTGTATCGATTGATTCTATACACTTTATGGTAGAATCCATCACTATTGTATTACTCTAATTATTGTATTCATCTTGAATAAAATTTATTTACTTTCCTTATAGTATTACATCATATCATACCTTTCTATTCAATACAATTGTGGTTGTTAGTTTATTTTGTGAATTGTATTAGTTTAAGATTGTTAAAACTAATTCTTTGTTTAAACAAAAAGTTTTTAAACCTAAAATTCACCCCCCCTCTCATATTGTTCCATCTAATATACATATACATCTACATATTCAATCCCAAAATTGGTATCAGAGGAGGTTTCCACTGATTTATACTACTAGCACTTATTCTTTCATATTTCTGTTTCAACCATTTACTACACTAACAAGTGGAGTGGAAAAGATTTTGTTTTATTAGATGGAAAAATAAAAATTGTGTCAATAGAAAATATAAATCCTTCTAGACCACCTATCTTCGATGGGAATGAATATGGGTACTAGAGTGATTGAAGGAATACATTCGTTATCAATACTAGTGTAGACAATTTTATTATGCTTACTGGAGGTTACAAAATTCCTGACAAAGAAGTCAGTACTTTCACTAATCAAAAAAAGAAAGAATATCAACTGAATCACAAGGTATGCAGTACTTTTATATGTTATATGACCAAGAATATATATAGCTAGATATCTTCTTATGAAGCAACAAACTGTATTTGGATGAAAATGGAAGTCACACATTTTGGTACATCCAAGGTTATAGAAACAAGAAGAGCAATGCTTCGGGCAGTGTATCATGGATTTCATTTTCATTATGGAGAGCCAATATGTAAAGTGTAATAGAGATTTATGACAATTGTCAATAGCTTACAATACATGGGAGAAAAGGTCTTGATGATGAAGCTCTTGTTGACAAAATTATTGTTATAATGCCGAATGAATGGGAATCAAAAAGGACAACTATTGATGAAAACAAAAAAGATTCCCAGATTACTCTTGATGAACTCTTTGAAACTCTTCTACAACACAAAACATGAATGAAAAGAGATGCTTATTTTATCAATAAGAAAAATGGAAATGGATGTGTATCTTTTACCTCTAAATCTAAAGCTAAAACACTTGAAAGGATAATATGATCCAAAAATAAGAAAGTTGTTATGTCTGTTTCAAGTGATTGTGATATTTTTGATAATGAGTTAGCCAATCTTGCTCGAAGGATGAACAAGACTGTGGGAAAGAAAGGCTTCCAATATAGATTCAAAAAGAATAATAGGAAGGACAAGAAAGATTCAGTGGTAACATATTGTGAATGTAAGAAAGTAGGTCATCTAAGACCCGATTGTCCTTTACTATAGAGAAAAGGAAGAAATGAGAAATATTATGAAATAAATAATAAAAGTTATTACAAGAAAAAGACAAAAAAAAGTCTTAAAGGAAAATGATACATGGAGTGAAAGTGGTAGCGATTCATTAGATAATTCTTCAGAATTTGAATCCTCAAGACAAATGAATATTATACTTATAGCCATATTACCAATTTAAGATCATTGTCTTATGGATAAGGTACACAATTCTGACGCTATTACAAATGTTTCCTTTAATGCAAATAATACTGATAATAAATATTATGAATCTTCAAATGACGAGTCTTCATCATCAGAAGATAATACTTTACCTTCATTTGAAGAACTATATAGGTTTGCTAAATTACTGGAGAAAGAAAATTCTAAACTCAAAAAAGAAACTTGATAAGGAAAATTATAGAATTTTAATTTTAACTAAAGAAGTATCAGATCTTTCTAATGATCTTGATATGAAAACATAATATTTTTAAAGTATTTTAAAAACCCTTGAGAAAGTAAAATTTGTTAAGGATAAACTTTCTAAGCATCAAGAAAATATGATTTCTATGAAAAATGTTTTTGAGCCTAACTCTAGTTCAAAATAATTTTTTTTGGAGGATAAAAACATAGTTTTAAAACTAAAATCAGATATTTTTTCCTCGAAAAAATGTTTGTCAAAATTTACTTATGGCAAGGAAAAAATTGATAAAATGTATTCTCAAATTAGACCTTTGAGGAATCATTCTGGTATTGATTATATTCATTCTAAATATGTGTTTAGTAAAAACTATTTTGTTCCTCAAGATACCCCTTTTTTCTCTAAGTTTCAATATAGTGGACACTATAAAAGAGACTGTTCTCTTAATAGAACCAAGTCTTTAGTATTTCATAAAGCCCATTTTGCAAAACAAATGTTGATTCCTAAAATTCTTTTATCTAACCCTTCTATATCCAAACAAGTTTGGATTCCAAAAAACTAATTGTTTATTTTTCAAGAAAATAAGAAGTGTACAAAAAAGAACATTTGGTACATGGATAGTGGTTGTTCTCGAAACATGACGGGAAACAAAAATTTCTTTGAAATGATAATCGAAACAAAAGGTGGAAAGGTTTACTTTAGAGAAAATTCTCAAGGAAAAATTGTTGGAATAGGTAATATTGTTTTTCTTGGAAATGTTATTATTTCAAATGTTTTTCTTGTTAAAGGTCTTAAGCACAATCTCATCAGTAAAAGTCAATTATGTGATGAAGGTTACCTTGTGAATTTTTGAAATGATAAGTGTCGAGTTCACAATTCCAAGGATGAGTTCATTATATCTGGCCATAGGCAAGAGAATGTATGCACTATTAACTTAGAAGACCTTAGGAGCAAAAATTTACCCTACCTAAGTGCAATAGAAGACCAATAATGGCTATGGAATAGAAGACTGGGACACTGAAACCTGAGAAACCTTTGTAAACATTCAAAGAAAAAACTCATAAAGGGACTACGAAATCATAGATATGATTCTTCAAAAGTCTGTGATCCTTGTCAATTTGGAAAGAAACATAAAACTATCCTTAAATCAATTAATTAAGTTTCAACTTCTCATGCATTACGGCAAGTACATATGGATCTTTTTGGTCCTTCACAAACTGGAAGCATTGGAGGAAAACACTACGTATTTGTTTTAGTTGATGACTTTACTAGATTTAAATGGGTCTATTTTCTAAAAAATATATATAAAGCCTTTTCCTATTCCAAAACCATTAGAGCACAAGTTAAAAATGAGAAAAACCTACCATTGATAACTATTCATATAGATTATGGTGGTGAATTTCAAAATTCAGATTTTGAAACTTTTTGTAGTAAGAATAGTATGACTCACAATTTCTCATCTTCAAGAACTCCTTAGCAAAATGGTGTTGTTGAGAGAAGAAATCGTATTCTTCAAGAAATGACAAGAACCACGTTGAGTGAATACTCAATTACTAAGCACTTTTGGGATGAAGCTATGAGTATTTCTTGTTATACTATAAATTGTGTTTTAACTAGACCCTTTATTAATAAAACACCTTATGAATTATGGACTGGAAAAAAACCTAAAGTTTCATACTTCAATGTTTTTGGGTGCAAAGTATTCATTCTTAATAATAAAGATAATCTACACAAATTTGTACCAAAATATGATGAAGGAATATTTCTAGGCTATTCGAAAACTTCTAAGGCATATAATGTTTTTAATAAAAACAACTGTACTGTTGAAGAAACAGTACATGTAAAATTTGATGAAACCAATCCTTTTGTTTTCAACCAAACCCAACCTACAACTTCAGATGTGTTTTCTAAAAATGTTTATCAACCTCTATTAGTAGATTCCATTGATAAGGAAAATTTTCAAGAAAGTGTTCCTGAAACTTTTAACCCAGAAGAATTTTCACCATATGATAATGAACAGGTTTTACAAAACCCTAATAAATTGTTTCTTAGGAATCATCCTAGTGATAATATCATTGGTGATGTAAATCAACTTCTGAGGACTAGAAATTCCCTATGAAATGAAATAGAACATCTTTATTTTATTTCCTAATTTGAACCTAAAAGTCCAAGTGAGGCCTTAGGTGATGAAGATTGGATTAAAGCAATGTAAGATGAACTGAATGTATTTGAATAGAATCAAGTATGGACTTTAGTTGAAAGGCATAAAGAAACAACTCTAATTGGTGTAAAATAGGTTTTCAAAAAGAGATGTGATGAAAATGGAATCATTGCAAGAAATAAATCAAGGATTCTTACTAAGGGATATAATCATCAAGAGGAAATAGACTATGAAGAAACATATGCTCCAACAACTAGACTTGAATCTATTCGTATTCTACTAGCCTTTGCAGCATACTTTAATTTCAAACTATTTCAAATGGTTATTAAATGTGAATTTCTATATGGTTTTGTTCAAGAGGAATTTTTTGTCGAACAACCTCCAAGGTCTATAGACTCAAAATATCCTAATCATGTTTTTAAACTTACCAATGCATTATATGGTCTTAAACAAGACCCTATAGCATGGTATGGTAGACTTACATGATTTCTTTTAAAAAAAATTATTCGAAAGGTACAACGGATCCAACCCTTTTATAAAAATGGAAAATAAAAATGTTTTTATTGTTCAAATTTATGTTGATGAAATTATATTAGGATCATCTCATCAATATTTAACTGATTATTTTTCCAACATAATGAAATCTTGGTTTGAAATGAGTATGATGGGTGAGTTAATTTTTTTTAGGTTTTCGAATTTCAAAAAAACTAGAAGGAACATATATATCAAAACATAAGTATGTAAAAGTTTTACTCAAAATGTATAGTTACGAAAAGACTAAAAGTATTAGAAGTCTTATTGGTACCTCAAATACACTCTGATGAAACTGTGAAACTAGTAGATCAAAAAGATTTTAGAGGTATGATAGGGAGTTTTTTATACTTGACAACCAGTCCACCAGACTTAATGTTTTCCATATGCTTATGTTCAAGATACCATTCTAATCCAAAAGAGTCTCATTTAAAAGTTGTTAAAAGAATTTTTTTGGTATTTAATAGGAACTCTGGATTTCAGTCTTTTTTACTCTTCTATAAATGATTATGTTTTAAAATGTTTTTCAGATGCTGAATTTGGTGGTTGTAGAATGGATAGAAAGAGTACATCTAGAACATGTCATTTATTAGGAGATTCTCTGGTTTCCTGGTCCTATAGGAAACAACACTTAGTAGAACTTTCCACAGCTGAAGATAAATATGTAGCAGTTGGAAGTTGTTGTGATCAAGTGTTGTGGATGCAACACACACTCACTGAATGTGGTTTGAGTTTTTCCAAAACTCAAACTCTTTGTGATAATACTAGTGCTATAGCTCTTAGTAAGAACCCAACACATCACTCTAGTGAAAAACAAATAGATGTTATGCATCACTTTCTTAGGGATCACACACAAAAAGGAGATATTATTTTACAATTCATCGGAATGAAAAAACAACTTGCTAATATTTTTACATAACCATTACCTTCTGATAGATTTTTGTTTATAAAAAAGAAGCTATGAATGATTACATTAAAGTAATAATTCATGTATAATTCTTGTTTTTTTACTTCTCCTTAAATTAAGAAACACCTCTTAAAAAGGGGGAGAACATTTTTTACTTGATATTATTTTTAACTGTTTATTCTCCTAGTTTGTGTTCTTGTATTTCTGTTTATCATATTGATTGTTTACTTATTATTATTTACATTTCTATTTATTGTATTGACTATTTACTTATTATTATTTACCTTTTTTGTTTATCGTATTGACTGTTTACTTATCATTATTTACCTTTCTGATTATCATATTGATTGTTTAGCTACAGTTTTTATCTTTTATTTGCGTTGTCTGACAGATTGCTATAACATGTTTGTTTTCCATCGGCACGTCAGTTCATGGTAACAACTTTGTTTTCCATCAGCAAGTCAGTTCATGGTAACAACATTGTTTTCCATCATCTTGTCAGTTCATGGTAACAATTTTGTTTTCCATCGGAACTTTAGTTCATGGTAACAAATTTGTTTTCCATCAGCAGATCAGTTCAGGGTAACAACGTTGTTTTCCATCGGCGCGTTAGTTCATGGTAACGACTTTGTTTTCCATCGACACATCAGTTCATGGTAACAAGTTTATTTTCCATCGGCCTTTTAGTTCATGGTAACGACTTTGTTTTCCATCATAACATCAGTTCATGGTAACAACTTTGTTTTCCATCATCTTGTTAGTTCATGGTAACGACTTTTTTTCCATCAGCACGTCAGTTCATGGTATCAAGATTGTTTTCCATCATCATGAAAATCGATCGTATTCTTTCTCCTAGTACGGTTGTGTTTTCTTTCACTATGTTAATATTATTTAAACCAACAATTACCTTACGATCTCCGGCAGGTACCAAATTTCCTTAATTTATTTTTTTAAAAAAACTTTTAATCCCATCCGTCAGTTTCTTTTTCTTCTAATCTCAAATGTAGAAGATCAACCATCACCCATTTTTCCGCCTATAAATAGACTCCTCCCCTCCCCAAAACCACACCATTTTTTCACAATTGTTGAGGAAGCTCTGCCCCTGTTTTAAGACTTCGTACGATCATCCATCGGCTTCACCTATATGTCTCAGTACTAAGCTAACACTCCTACTAAAATGTCTTCATAGTCTGTCAGAAAAATACTTTTTCAGAGAAAGGTTAGTTTTTAGGAACTTTTTTTATTCGTATGATTCTATAATCAGAAGAAATATTTTGTTTCGAGGCTAGGAGCATTTGTGTGTTGAAAAACTACTGTCTTAAGATCTGGTTATTATTGATGAAGTATGTCAGTTCTACAAAACTGTGTCTTTCGACAAGAACATGACTATCAATTTTTCTATGTACGATAGAAAGATATTAATGTCTTTGAAGCAAGCATCCCATTTTCTATGTGTTCCAGCAGAAGGTGATTCTATTTGTACATCTCATAAACTACTAGAGTAAGTTGGTATGTTTAAAAAAGAAAGTGCTGAAAAGTATTTTTTTTATAAATGAAGAGAATAGGAAAGTGGATCATCTTTCTCTATACAATATATTTGTGGCTCTTTGGATGCAAGGTTTTCTTATCCCAAAGAAAGGGGATAGAGAAACTCTGAAAGTTTCTAATATCTTCATGCTCGACTATCTTGTCAACATGAGAAAAGTAATTCTCATGGGATACGTTTTTGAAACTATCAAGAATGTTAAGTTAGGAGCGATTATGTACCATTTAATCATGTATCCATCTATTCTTACAATGTTCAATCTTAAGATAATGAAGTTTTGTAATATTACATTAAAAGTAAAATTAATAGAGCTTAAGGCTTCCTGGATAAGTAACCGTACGATGAAGAAGTTGAATGTTTGTTTTGATCAGAATTAAAATCATTTTTTTAAGGATTTAGAAGATGAATCGACTCAGAATCCACCAGAAACTATGACAGCCAATGAAAATCCATATGTTGGGGCTCCTCAAAAGTCATATCCACAAACCTATTCAAAGACAACGAAGAAACCTATGTACATTATGGAGGTTGTGGAAAGGTGGAGAAAATAAAGAGAACAGAGAAAGGAAGGTGATCCAAAGTTTTGTCTTGACCCAGCTAAAGCTTTTTCTAAAAGGTTAAGGGTTGAGGATACCATTCAGGCTGAAAAGAAAAAAATACTCTTTTGAAAATAAAATCACATGAATTTGATGTTTCAAAAGTCATGAAAACGGTTGATGAAGCTAGTTCTAAAGTAACTGATGAAGTATTTCAAGAACCCATCATAGAGAGTCTTCTATAGCTAGAAAAATGGAATTATTTTAGAAGAAATTGAGGAAGTTGAAGAAGAGGAAGGATATTTTCTTTTATAATTCCACCATATCTCAATGAAATGTTTAGAAGAATCATTTCAAAAACAATGTGAAGGTATTCAACAAGCTCCACATGCCAATCAAGAACCTGCTGAATCTTTTAAAACTCCAAAAAGAATTCTTTCCCAAGGGAATCAATGTCCTAAATATTATCATATGGAAAAAACAATCGTTATCAATGAAAAAGTAGAAGAAGAACGAAAGGGGATTGAAAAATCAAAAGGCAAACAACCAGTTGTATACTCAATCCAATCAAATGAACTAGATTCGTACGATGAGGATACAGATTCAGAACAGATGATTTCTCTTAAGAAGAGTGATTACATTTTTCCTGTTTTAAGGAGAATTGAGAATACCATTCCTTATTTTCCCAGGCATGAAGGAAAAATTTATTTCATTACTCACAATCAGAGAAAGAATTTTGTCTCTATAATAGAATTGAGAAAAAGAGTTTTTTCAGTTGAAGCTGATTTGAAAGTTATATTTAGAAGTTAGGCTACTTATAAGAAGTCTTGCAATAGAATGAATAAGAGTTCATACAAAATAGATAGCTCAGTGAATGATCATGAAGTTTCAATTGAATACTTAAGGATACTTTCAAATGATCTCGCAATTACTTTCAATAAGCCTGACAAAGAAACTATTGAAAGGCTGAATCAATTATCAAATACCCATGGAGCCGATATTCCTTCAGTGAAAGAGTTGCAAGAGAGAATGAATTCTTTTCAGTCTGAGTTTTTGTAGGTTTCATCTTTCAAAGATGAAATAGTCTTTTTGAAGAAACAAAATTCTATGTTATCCAAATACAACAAGAATTTACAAAACAGAATTGATACTCTTGAAGATGTAATCATAGTCTAGGAGGAAACCATCAAGAATCAGGATCATCTTTTTGCCGACGTATTGAATTTTTTATAGAATGATTATTATTTCATATAAATATAAATATATATTGGGATTATGAATAATAGAATAAGTAGAAGATAATACTCCACGACCCTAGATGACCATATATGGTGAATTAACGTAATAACTTGGAATTTTTACAAGGATACAAATTCGGAAGGGCCAATCAGTTTAACAGCCTTGTAAAATAGATTACATACTTGAACTTTATATGAAAAATAAAAATATAATATAAAAATTGATAATCCTTTTAGAAAAACATTATTACCTTAGCTTATCCTTGTATATAAATAATAATACACTTTTTTCTTATTAGTAAAATAAAATATAATAAAGGTGGGAGTTCAGATTCTTAGTATTGTTAAATAGTACATCAGAAGCTTTCATAAATAAGCATACACATTTATGAAAATTCATAAAACTGAAATAGAAGCCTTTTAAAAATAATCTTCAGTATAATATGAAAATAATAAATCAAATATTACTATTTAAACATTCAAAAGGATATTTTACCTGTCAATAAGTACTAATCCTCAAAGTCTATCTTCGGGCTATGTGCTCTAATCAGAGTTTATCTAAATCTAGCTTCCAAGGTTAGTACTAAACTTCCTCTGATACCAACTGTAACGCCCTGACCCCAGCTACCCAGAGCCGATGCATTACTTCGTAACATTGGCATGATCACAAAAGATCAAGTCTCGAAAGACCGATTAGTTTAGTAGCCTTGGAAACACTAGATACATTCATAAATGTTACATTACATCACAAAGTGAAAAACTACAATAACATAGTCTCCATAGTCCACACTTCTATCCTCTTCGAACTATCCCTGCAGGTCATTCATAAAATACTTTTTCACATCCTGGAAAATATTAAAACATTGAAAGGGGTGAGCTCGGATGCTCAGTAAGGTTAAAAATATAGCGGAAGATTTAATAAATAAACATTAACATTTAAGGCAATGTATAACTAAAACAAAAGCCTTTTAAACTTGGACTTCAACATAATATGGAAAAAGTAAAATGAGATAATGCCATTCACTTCTTCACATGGATATTCTACTGGTCGAATAATCACATGCAATATCAATAACCACTTTCATAATGATGGAATGAATAATGCCAGACTATCATAACCACGTAGCCAAGGCCTCGTGCCAAGACCACAAATAAGATTTTGTCAAGGCCTCGTGCCAAGACACTAGTTTGTCTCATGAGACCTGCCGATACATCGAAGAGCTATAGCGGGCTCCACCCGTCACTTATTAAGTCCAATGCATTCCTCATATGAATAGGTTTAAACATTTCATAAACCATAACATAATCATATCACATAAAACATGCATAAAGGAAACATAACATTTCCAAATTTCAATCACAAGATAACAATACAACATATTGGTATAATAAAAACGCTTTCAAAACCATTTTCAATACCAAAATAAAAGAAAAGTAAAACATGGTATTTATTTTTCTTTAAAAAAAGGTATGGCTTGTAGAGGAAGCCGAAACTCAAATAGTGGTCACAGTGGCGGAGAAGTCGTTGTCGCCACATAAGTACGGAAAGAAAAACATTCCCTTTTTGTCGTTTAGTAAAATGCTTCGTATAAAAAAGATTTCTTTTGAATAGACGTAAAAGTCAAAGGGGTTTATACACCATATAAAAGAAAGTTTTGTATAAAACCAAATATGCCTCAATGAAAGGGGATTGAGGCGAAGTCCTTAAAAAGATCATTTTTTTAAATAAAGTACATCTATAATGTCTATTCACTATAATTACACATAAATAATGTACAAATACATATAGGAAATAATAATATCCTGACATAATTTGAAAGTAGGAGATTAACCCAAAGAATGGAAATTGGGTTAAGAAGTTCCCTTACCTTGCGTCTTGTCCTGACTCGACCATTCTTTAACCTCCTGAATAATAAACTAGAGTTAATATCTATTTACTTAAGAACTTTCTTATGTTCATTATTCCTTTTATATCACTTATTACCATGTTATGAACATTATGTAATTATTTATGTTTATAACGGTCATTTTGTCGATCTTAGGTACTTGAGTCAGAAATAACATTCTTATAATTACAAGTTGTTCATGTGGTGATATATCCATTATATCCAGAATTATATTCATGATATATATATATCATATATTTGATATATATCCAGTATATACATTCATTCATAATGTCACGTAACATTTATAGGTAAGAAATGAAATGCACCGTTCATGGAGACGGTAAGCCGTACGTACGCATGAACGCTACTTTCATTTCTATTTCGTATTTAATGTAACGGAATAATAATGATATAAATTTATAATATAATTACAGTATAATATAGTGTATAATACCATTTAATCCATCCTTTATGCATCCCACATATGGCATTAACGATTCAAATCACTTTGAGGGGGCGGTAGTCCGCACTTCCTAAAATGAAATTATCGCGTTTTACCCATAATGGAAATCATAAAATATGCCATAAATGAGAAATACAGAAGCATAAGTAAAACATAAACACATTATATATCATATATAAATATAGTGACATCTTAATGGCCACCTTTGAAGGTGTTATATGAGTGTTGAACAATCATCATTTCGTGAGGCAGAAATTCGCCATCCACAGAAACCGTATGTTCTTTAACCATTAGATGTAGGTGTGTGTAAGTGTAGCTCGAATCCTTCTTATAAAAATCATCCTAGTATATTGAGGATACTGGTGTTGTTATAAAAGAAACGAATAAAAAGAGTTTAGGGGGTTGGAGAAGAAAAATAAAACAAAACAACATTATAGAAGACATTACCTCAAAATCGGGTAACTCTTTTTGATTTGAGCCAAAGGATTCTTTGAGAAGAGTTCTGCCCAAAGTGAGGCTTCTAGGAGTAAGAGGGGGACGTTGGGAGAGTATTTGGGCAGAGTTTGGATGAGCCAAATGGCTTGAAGGTGTGAATAAGGAGGGAGAGTTGGGGGCCTTTTATAAGTGGAGAGGAGGGGCTTTTTTGGAAGGATTGAAATGTTACATTATTACAGAATGCTTTTCGGATTCTAAAGGTCCCACACTTATATAATTCCTGGATAAGGTGATAAGTGTTCGAAATATACCCATACAATAGTCTTTGGACAAGTGTATGACTTGGATTTTGCATTATCATTTCATTTTATTAAAATCGTTAAATAATGAGGTCATCGCTGCATCCTAATGATGTCATAAATAATTTAATTTATTTAATGTCTAAAAATTATAAAAAAAACTACTATGATGTAAGAAATATTTTTAGCTTTCTAATGAATATTTATAGTCAAAATTTGGACTTGTTTAACCCCACTTGAAAGCTGTTTTAGTAAAACAACTCATGTTTGTGTCAATTTAATTTTAACATTAAATAAATATATATTAATGTCATTTTCCAACCAAAGTGGCTCCATGGGGTCCCCAAGTTGACCCATTGGTTTTCTTGGTCGGCCATGACTCATCCAATAGTAGTAGGACAAGTTTCATGCTCATCTCATATTATTAAAACATTATTTGTACCTTAAACTACACTAATTACCTCTAATCGCGATTAAGAACTTAAAAGTTACGATTCACCAAAAAAATTATTTTAATCTCATCGAACCACATTTTACTTCTTAATGACAACCATGTATGTTGGGTTTTTGAAAATCAAAACACATAAGTGGTAATATTTCGTTTAAACGAAAAATCAGTTATTTAACTACCACTTAGTGGTTTCACTATTCATCAAAAATTGATGTTTTTCAGAACAATGCCAAAATTTCACCCTAACCTATTATTGATATTCCAAATTCAAAAATGATGTATATTTTACAAATTTACAAACATATAAGTTGCATTAGTTAATTTTATAATTAATTCCCGCTGTCACAACAAATAGCGTGTTTTTAAGAAACAATTTATATCAAAAGATTGGAAATTGTTTATGTCCAATTTCAATGATAAATTAATTCTAATGACCACCATTGGATAAAATGGTTACAATATATTCTAATTATACTTTAAAACCACTAAATATTATAATTTATCACAATAAATTATTTTGATTAAAAAATTTGTTTTAAGTATTTTTCACTATTCATAAAAAAAATTGGAAGTTCTTAGAAAGTTACAAAAAATTCAACTTATGATAATTTCGATATTACGAATACAAAAATGAATTCCATTTTGAAATATAAAATTTCTATAATTTTAAAAAGTGTTTATTACTAATCATAACGACTACTTTGATTAGTCGTGGTGTTTTAGAACTCGAAGTTGCGTACAATGCAAGCTATTGCATTATTGAATGAGAAGCGTATCGTGGAAGCATGGTGTGTTACATTCTCCTCTCCTTCAATAAATTGCGTCCTCACAATTTGAAATTTTTCTTTGAAAATAAAAGGTTGAAAAGAGAAAATACCTTTGAGGAAAACCCACATCGGAAATAAGATTAATAAAATATAGCCTTAATAAGAGGGAAAGGGAAATGAAAAAGTCACCACCCAATTATGATCTCGATTAGGAGAACATTGGTGGAAATTAGAAACATATAATTGGAGGAAAAACGTAAATATTTGTAGGGAGTGATTGAGGTCATCTATCACAATCAACTGTCAAATTGAAGGCCTCAAAGCCTTCGATCTATGTTGATTTAAAATATCATCAGTTCAACAAAAAATAAGGTATTAGGATAACACATTTTTTTTGTTTTAATATCCCTTTACTAAAGTTTAAGAATTAATTTATTCATTGAATAAAAGATAGGTATATATATATTTATGCTTGACAATTAGAGTTTCAACCTTCAACTCATCTTTCACTCAAAAAGATAACAGAACTCAAAAATATTATACTTATCCTAATTATTTAAGGTTCCAAATGTTAACACATTCCATTTAGATTAATAAAATTGTTTTGTACTAACCAGGGACTTCCTGTAGGCTAGTGGTAGGAAATAAAGGCCTGTCGCACTATGATTGTGGGTTCGATTCCTACAGCTCTGTCTGACGCGACGGGTTATGCCCCACCCTACAGGTTGTCCTTTTCCTAAAACTATAGTATTTTAATATTCAAAAATAATCTTCATAAAATTTTTTAACCTTAAACAATACTATAAAAAGATCAACTTAATCCACTCCAACCATTATAGTTATCCAAAATACCTCTGTCCAGACTTTCTCTAAAAGGTCTCTTAATTCCAAAATCAATTTATCAGATTCCCCAAACAAAGTAAAGTTTCTCTTATTGTCACATACTAAAAATATAATTACCTTCATCATATTAAAACCTTACTGAAATCAACAAGTACTGCAGTACAATCGTTATATATATATATCACATTATTCTAATAACCAAAATATAATCCATGAGTCCAAAAGCACCAATACATTAGTTATTCTACTTCAACTGTAGTAACAGCATAAGATTGTCCTTGATCCCTTGGCCTTTTCTGAGGTAAGTTTCCCTGACACTTAGGACATTCATTTGCATAATGACCCATTTCTCTACAATTGTAGCATTCAACTTTGATAGCCTCTTTCTTTCCCTTGCAATCACGAGCCTGGTGACCCTTTTCTCCACATTTATAACAAACTCCCATTCCTTTTAGGCAAGTACCAGGGTGATTCTTCCCAAAATTATCACATAATGGAAAATTCTTCTTTTCCTTTTTCCCTTTATCTGTCTCTTGTTCCACCGTTCTCTTCTTCTCTTGCTTTACTTTGTTGTCATAAGACTTAGAGAATTCCTTTTCTGTCTTGATAGCACATGAGACAATATCTTCGTATGATGAGAAGGATTGTGATACTAAAGCTCGACTGAGAAATGGTTTTAACCCATCAAAGAAACAATCAATCTTACTCCTTGGGTTACGTATATAATCGGAAGCATGCCTCGCTATCCTTGTAAAGTTAGCCTCATACTTTGCGACATTCTCATCCACCTTTTGTCTCAGACTCAGAAATTGCCTTTCCATATCTTCTCAATGGTCACGAGGAAAGTATTTTTCTAAGAAAAGCTCCTTGAACTCCCTCCATTCCATATTCGATACGTCATCATCTTCCTTTGTGTTTTGAATCAGCGACCACCACTGATCGGCATCTCCAGTGAGGCGGTAAACTGCCATGACAACCTTCTCGCTTTCACTACTCCCTAAGGCATGGAATATTTTCTCTAAGGAATTTATCCATTGCTCAGCTACTATAGGATTTGTACTCCCATTGAAGGTTGGTGGTTGTTGCCTCATGAAGCGGTCTAACATTGATCCTCCACACTGTGGATCAGGGTGCTCCATACGGGTAAGGTTATTATTCATAACCTGAGTAAGTTGTCCCAGTATGGTGATTAGCTGATCAGCACCAGTTGCATCACCAGCCACACTATAATTATCTTGAGCAGGAGGGAAATCCCTACACGGAGTGCGTGCATTGATACGATTTCCATTCCTTCCACTAGGCTCCATTTCTAAATAATGGCATAAACTATATTAGTTTATAAATCAAAATACATAATTCCATACTTGTAAGATACTTAACATAAATTGAACTATTTATGGATATAATCCATAAAAATGTTTTCTTTAAGGAAGTATATACTCATAACCCTTCATAGTGGTTTATAAAGAAAATGAGAATTATCCAAAGCATATCCCCCGGGAGTGTCGTAACCAAGAGTGCAGCAAGGCCCGTTGTTGTGCACCAGTTCCCGTTTGAGTCTAGCTCAAAGCGGTGTTTTCAGGTTTTACCCCTAGGTACATCTGTGCCAGAGCCGCCTCTACTTGATCCTATCTAGACAGGGATGTATTGCTCGGAAAACTCACAAAATCTCTACAATAAAAAAATTCTAGGAAGTTCTTCTATACTAATCCTCAAAGTCTATCTTCGGGCTATGTGCTCTAATAAGAGTTTATCTAAATCTAGCTTCCAAGGTTAGTACTAAACTGCCTCTGATACCAACTTTAACGCCCCGACCCCAGCTACCCAGAGCCGGTGCATTACTTCGTAACATTGGCATGATCACAAAAGATCAAGTCTCTAAAGACCGATTAGTTTAGTAGCCTTGGAAACACTAGATACATTCATAAATGTTACATTACATCACAAATTGAAAAACTATAATAACATAGTCTCCATAGTCCACACTTCTATCCTCTTCGGACTATCCCTGCAGGTCATTCATAAAATACTTCTTCACATCCTGGAAAATATTAAAACATTGAAAGGGGTGAGCTCAGATGCTCAGTAAGGTTAACAATATAGCGGAAGCTTTCATAAATAAACATTAACATTTAAGGCAATGTATAACTAAAACAAAAGCCTTTTAAACTTGGACTTCAACATAATATGGCAAATGTAAAATGAGATAATGCCATTCACTTCTTCACATGGATATTCTACTGGTCGAATAATCACATGCAATATCAATAACCACTTTCATAATGATGGAATGAATAATGCCATACTATCATAACCGCGTAGCCAAGGCCTCGTGCCAAGACCACAAATAAGATTTTGTTAAGGCCTCATGCCAAGACACTAGTTTGTCTTATGAGACCTGCCGATGCATCGAGGAGCTATATCGGGCTCCACCCGTCACTTATTAAGTCCAATGCATTCCTCATATGAATAGGATTAAACATTTCATAAACCATAACATAATCGTATCACATAAAACATGCATAAAGGAAACATAACATTTGAAAATTTCAATCACAAGATAACAATACAACACATTGATATAATAGAAACTCTTTCAAAACCATTTTCAATACCAAAATAAAAGAAAAGTAAAACATGGTATTTATTTTTCTTTTAAAAAATGGTATGGCTTGTAGAGGAAGCCGAAACTCAAATAGTGGTCACGGCGGTGGAGAAGTCGTTGACGCCGCATAAGTACGGAAAGAAAAACATTCACTTTTTGTCGTTTTGTAAAATGCTTCGTATAAAAAAGATTCCTTTTGAATAAACGTAAAAGTCAAAGGGGTTTATACACCGTATAAAAGAAAGTTTTGTATAAAACCAAATATGCCTCAATGAAAGGGGATTGAGACGAAGTCCTTAAAAAGATCATTTTTTTAAATAAAGAACATCTATAATGTGTATTCACTATAAGTACACATAAATAATGTACAAATACAATATATTACATAATAATATCATGACTTAATTTGAAAGTAGGAGATTAACCCAAAGAATGGAAATTGGGTTAAGAAGTTCCCTTACCTTGCGTCTTGTCCTGACTCGATCGTTCTTTGACCTCCGGACTAATAAACTGGAGTTAATTTCTATTTACATAAGAAATTTTTTTATTTTCATTATTCCTTTTATATCACTTATTACTATGTTATGAACATTATGTAATTATTTAAGTTTATAACGGTCATTTTGTCGATCTTAGGTACTTGAGTCAGAAATACCATTCTTATAATTACAAGTTGTTCATGTGGTGATATATCCATTATATCCAGAATTATATTCATGATATACATATCATATATATGATATATATCCAGTATATATATTCATTCATAATGTCACGTAACATTTAGAGGTAAGAAATGAAATGCACCGTTCATGGAGATGGTAAGCCGTACGTACGCATGAACGCTACTTTCATTTCTATTTCGTATTTAATGGAACAGAATCATAATGATATAAATTTATAATATAATTACAGTATAATATAGTGTATAATACCATTTAATCCATCCTTTATGCATCCCACATATGTCATTAATGATTCAAATCACTTTGTGGGGGCGGTAGTCCGCACTTCCTAAAATGAAATTATCGCGTTTTACCCATAATGGAAATCATAAAGTATGCCATAAATGAGAAATACAGAAGCATAAGTAAAACATAAACACATTATATATCATATATAAATATAGTGACATCTTAATGGCCACCTTTGAAGGTGTTATATGAGTGTTGAACAATCATCGTTTCGTGAGGCAGAAATTCGCCATCCACAGAAACCGTATGTTCTTTAACCATTAGATGTAGGTGTGTGTAAGTGTAGCTCGAATCCTTCTTATAACAATCATACTAGTATATTGAGGATACTGGTGTTGTTACAAAAGAAATGAATAAAATGAGTTTAGGGGGTTGGAGAATAAAAATAAAAGAAAACAACATTAGAGAAGACATTACCTCAAAATCGGGTAACTCTTTTTGATTTGAGACAAAGGCTTCCTTAAGAAGGGTTCTGCCCAAAGTGAGGCTTCTAGGAGTAATAGGGGAAGTTGGGAGAGTATTTGGGTAGAGTTTGGACGAGCCAAATGGCTTGAAGGTGTGAATAAGGTGGGATAGGTGGGGGCCTTTTATAAGTGCAGAGGAGGGGCTTTTTTGGAAAGATTGAAATGTTACATTATTACACAATGCTTTTCGGATTCTAAAGGTCCCACACTTATATAATTCGTGTCTAAGGTGATAAGGGTTCTAAATCTATCCATCCAATAGTCTTTGGTAAAGTGTAAGCCTTGTATTTTTCATTATCTGTTCATTTTATTAAAATCGTTAAATAATGAGGTCATCGCTGCATCCTAATGATGTCATAAATAATTTAATTTATTTAATGTCTAAAAATTATAAAAAACTACTATGATGTAGGAAATATTTTTATCTTTCTAATGCATATTTATAGTCAAAAGTTGGACTTGTGTAACCCCACTTAAAAACTGTTTTAGTAAAACAACTCATGTTTGTGTCAATTTAATTTTAACATTAAATAAATATATATTAATGTCATTTTCCAACCAAAGTGGCTCCATGGGATCCCCAAGATGACCCATGGGTTGTATTGGTCGTCCATGACTCATCCAATAGTAGTAGGACAAGTGTCATGCTCATCTCATATTATTAAAACATTATTTGTACCTTAAACTACACTAATTACCTCTAATAGCGATTACGAACTTAAAAGTTACAATTCACCAAAAAAAATTATTTTAATCTCATCGAACCACATTTTACTTCTTAATGAAAACCATTATGTCGGATTTTTGAAAATCAAAACACAGAAGTGGTAATATTTCTTTTAAATGTAAAATCAGTTATTTAACTACCACTTAGTGGTTTCACTATTCATCAAAAATTTAAGTTTTTCAGAACAATGCCAAAACTTCACCCTAAGCTATAATTGATATTACATATTCAAAAATGATGTCTATTTTACAATATTCCAAACATATAAGTTGCATTAGTTAATTTTATAATTAATTCCCGCTGTCACAACAAATAGCGTGTTTTTAAGAAACAATTTATATCAAAAGATTGGCAATTGTTTATGTCCAATTTCAATGTTAAATTAATTATAATGACCACCATTGGATAAAATGGTAAAAATATATTCTAATTATACATTAAAACCACTAAATAGTATAATTTATCACAATAAATTATTTTTATTAAAAAAGTTGTTTTAAGTATTTTTCACTATTCATAAAAAATTGGAAGTTCTCAGAAAGTTACAAAAAATTCAACTTAGGATAATTTCGATATTACGAATACAAAAATGAAGTCCATTTTGAAATATAAAATTTCTATAATTTTAAAAAGTGGTTATTACTATTCATAACGGCTACTTTGATTAGTCGCGGTGTTTTAGAACTCGAAGTTGCGTACAATGCAAGCTATTGCATTATTGAATGAGAAGCGTATCGTGGAAGCTCGGGGTGTTACAACTACAAATTCATAATGGCCATATCTAGTATGAAACGCGGTATTTGGAAAATCTTCCTCCTTTAATTTCAACTTTTGATACCCCGACCTCAAGTAAAGCATCGATAATTACTGAACTCCCTGTAGGTGATCAAAAAAATCATCAATATGAGACAAAGGATACTTATTATTAACAGTGTTTTTATTCAATGTTCTATAATCAATGCAAAGTCTCATTGAACCATCTTTCTTTTTAACAAACAAGATAGGATCACACCATGGTGATGTGATAGGTCGAATAAAAACATTATCTAATAAATCTTGTAATTTCTTCTTTAACTCTAAAAGTTCAATTTGAAAAATTCGATAAGGGGGTTTTGAAATTGGCTTATCATTAGAAACTAAGTCAACAAAAATTCATTTCCTGATCAGGTATAATACTAGGAAACTAATCAGTAAAAACATCAAGGTACTTATTTACCACTGCCACATCATTAATTTGAACAGTTCCTTTGTTTTCAACAATATGTGCAAGGTAACATTCATTTCCATCTATTACAGGTTTCTCAGCTTCCAGATATGTTGTCAACAACAATGGTTCATTTTTGTATATGAACTGATAATTATTCTGAAAAGTAACCTCTTTAGCTCTATAATAAATCTTAGCATGATAAACAAAAATCTAATCCCTGACCAAAAATAACATCAAACTCTACTAGAGGTAAAACAATAATGTTTCCAGGTAGATTCATTCTGCACACAAGTACATGAATGATCTTCTATTTTTTTAGTCCCAACATTTCCTCCAGGTGTTTTTAATATTAGTTCAGTATTCATATCATGAGATGGAATTCCAAATTTACTGGAAAACTTCTCAGAAATGAAAGAATGTGTAGAACCTGAATCAAACAACACATTGGCATAATCTGAACAAACAAACAGTGTACCTGATACTACTTAATTTGATGGAACAACATATGTAGAAGTAGTTGCAAAGGATTTCTCCACCCTTTTATGCTTGTAGTCTATCTACTTTACTTCGGTTGAGTTCTTTGTTGGGTAATAATTTCATAATGACCCATTTCATTGCACTTAAAACATTTTACTGACTGTAAATCAGATTTCATCCTACCATTACCCTGATATTTTTCATTGCAATTACAAGCCTTATGTCCCATTTCACCACATCCATAGAACTTACAAGAATTCAAAAGACATTACCCAACATGCTTTTTACCACATTTTTTACAAACTGTAAACTTAAGTTTCTTACCATCAGACTTTTTTGAAGAGTTCTTCCCATTTTACTACCACCTCGACCTCTTATTCTATTATTCATCAAAGAAGACATGATCATCAGCAAACTCTATTTCCACAATCTCTGTACAAAGAACTAGTATTTCGTAACATTTGAACCCATGAGAAGCTAATGCCCATAGATACTATGGATTTAATCATGGGAAAAAATGGTTGATTTTACTATCAAGATCTCATATGAAATTTGGAGCATAGCATGCCATTAGAGTGAATTTTCAATCATAAGCAGCCACTGAGTCATCCTCCTACCTCAATTATAGGAATTGTTTTTCCATCCTAAGACAAACCCCATTAGGAAAATATTTCTCAAGAAATATACCTTTGAATTCTTCCCAATCAAGAGCATCAATTTCCTCACTATCCCTGATATTTTTCACCATCGACCACCACTGATCAGCTTCACCTAAAAATGGTAAGCAGCAAGACTAACGTTTTGATGTTCTGAACAACCCATGACATACAAAATCTTCTCCAAAGCTTTAATCCACGCTTCAACTAGAATAGTGACAGATTAACCTCTAAATGATGGGGGATGTGGCCTCATGAAATGATCCACTACTGACATGTTCCTCTGTGGTTGATCTGGATGATCTCGTACATGGATACCACCACCGTTTATCACCTAAGTCAGTTGTGCCATCACTACAACAAACTGTTCAGTTATGATTCCAACCATATCAGGTTGCTGATTACAAGAGTTTCCTTCCTCTTGATGTCATCCAATTATATATGCCATGTTTCCTCTATGGAAAACCATTATGAACATAAAAATATCTTAGGAAAAGCAAACATGGTAATCTCTAAACGCTAAATGATTTCAATATTAACATAAATTACTATTTGGACATTTATTTAACAACACCCTATGTCCTAAAGTTATCCAAACCGACCTCTGATACCAACTATAAGGACCGGAACTTAAAACATTACGTAATATTGAATTAAATGAATATTTCACTTTGAGGATCTTTTCAGTTATAGAGTTTTAGAGAATTAGGATATAACTATTACATCTCAAAATATTACAAGGCAGAAATTTCTACATATATTCCATTTTATTCATAAAATAAAAACTCTTGAAAAAACTATTCACGTCTAATTCCATGTTTTAGACTGCATAACGTTTCCTTGATCCCATCATTGACCCTATTCATCTTTAAGTCATGTGAAAACATTTCAAAACATGGGATGAGCATAAAAGGCTCAGTAAGGTTTATAAAACAATGAATTAAAACATTTTTTCATAAATAAATACAAAACATGAACTCTTTTACATACCTCGTGAAATAATAATATTTATGAAAGACACATAGAAATCACAAATCATAAAGGTAACTTGTGGCATCCATATCATATATACATTGTAACTGTAACAACTACATAGGGAGTTACCTTGGAATACCCATCACAATATATTCCCTAAATCTCTTAGGCGAAACATTCATTTTACCTCTGTCACATTACCCAATACATTAGAGAGCTATCTTGGGCTCACCCGCCCAAGGTTTATCACGGAACCACCCGTACACATAAATAATGCCCAAGAACCATAACATGATCATAACACAAAACATAAGAATTAAAGAAAGATAATATTTCCACATTGCTATAATAAAATATCATTTCAATATATTGAAATATTAAATCCATTCTAAAAATCATTTTCAATACCAATATACGTAAAAAGTGTATATGGTTTTTATATTTCTTTTTTAAAAACATTTCGGCATGTTAAGGAAACCAAATAAAAAATAATACTCGCGGCGGCAGAAAGGTTATTGTCGATGTTTACATTAAAAAAACATTCTTTTTTATCGTTTAGTAAAACGCTTCATAAAAAAATTCATTTGAACAAAATGAATAGTCAAAGGGGTTTATACACCGTATAAAATAAAGTTGTGTATAAAACAAAAAATGCCTCAATGAAAGTAGATTGAGATGAAGTCCCTTACCTCGCGTCCGATTTGACTCGATCATTCTTTAATCTCCTGAATAATAAACTAAAGTTAATTTATACTTTCTTAAGAACATTTTTCACGTTTATTATTCATTTTATATCACTTATTACCATGTTATACACATTATTCATTCATTTAAGTTAATAACATTCATTGTGACGATATTTGGTACTTGAGTAAAAATGAACAACTTATATTTACAAGTTGGCCATGTTGTCAAAGGTTCATTATATGCAGAATTATATTCATGATTTGGATATCAAATATATCTTATATATCTGGTATATAAATGTTTTTATAATAGTACATAACATTTATAGGTAATAAATGAAATGCACCGTTCATGGAGACGGTTAGACGTACGTACGCATGTACACTACATTCATTTCTATTTATTATTTTAATGGAAATAAAAAATAATTATACATAGGTATATTATAATTCCAGTGTGATATCATATATAATGTAATTAAATCAATCCTTTATACATCCCACATAAGGCATTAAAGAATCAAATCACTTTGAGGGGGTAGTAGTCCGTACTTCCTCAAATGAGATTATCGTATTTACCCACTATGGAAACCATAAAGGAATGATATAAATTGGAATTGCAGAAGCATAAGGAAATCATAAACATAATATATATCACATATAAATATAGTTCCATCATATTGGCCACCATGAGAGGTGGTAATATTTAATTGAACAATCATAGTTTTGTGTGGCGTTAGTTTTCCATCCAAAGAAACATTATGTTCTTCAACCATTAGATCATGTTTTGTGTAAGTGTAGTTAGAATATATCTCATAACAACATACTAATATATTGAGGATACTGGTGTTATTACAATGAAAATAAATAAAAAGTGTTTAGGGGTTGGAGAAGTAAAACAAAAGAAAACAATTTAAGAGATACTATTACCTTTAATTTGGGTAACTTCCTTTGGTTTGAACCAAAAGTACATCTTGAAGGGACTTCTGCATAACTTAAGGCTTCTAGGAGGAGGAGAGTGATTTAGGGAGTGTAATTGGGCAGAGTTTGGATGAGCCAAATGTGTTGAGAGTTGTGATAAATTGGATAGAAGTGGACTTTTATAAGGGATAGGAGGGGCTCTTTACGAAAGTGTTAACGTATTATTTTATAATATAATGATATTCGGATTATAAGGGTCCAAAAAAACTTAAGGTATAAGATAATATGACTCATATTCAAAATAAAATCTTCCAATCAGAATATTACATGTTTTTTATAATAATATATTCATTATAATCTTATTTTTTTAAATCATTTATTAATGAGGTAAATATTTCATCATTATTGTGTTAGAAATTATTTAATTTATTTAATGTCTAAAAATAATAAAAAACTAAAATTATTTATTAAATCGTTTTATCTTTCTAAATAATATTTATAGTCGAAAATAGGACTTATATAACACCATATAAAATTTAATTACTAAATGATTTTTGTTTATGTCTATTTTGCCTTTACTTTAAATTAATTGATCTAAATTGTCATTTTCACTCTCAAGTGGATCAATGGGGTCCCAAATTAGACCCAAAGATGATGATGGTCGTTAATGACTCACCCAATAAGGTTAGGACAAGTGTTAAGGTAATTTGGAATTATTATAATAATCTTTAATCCTTGAATTACCTTATTTACCTATAACCGCGGTAAATAAAAGGCAAAAGATCCTATTCACCAAAAATTATATTCATCTTAATGAACCAAATTTTACTTCATGATAACAACCATGTATGTTGGATTTTTGAAATTTAATTAACAGAAGTGGTAAAATATCATTTAAATGAAAAAGTCTGTTTTTTAACTACCACTAAGTGGTTTCACTATTCATCGAAAATTGATTTTTTCCGAAAAATAAAAAAAATCAGCCTAAGTATTATTTGATATTATGAATTAAAAATTGATGACTGTTTTTTCAAAAAAAAAAACATATAAGTGGCATTAATTAATTTAAAAATTAATTCCCGCTGTTAAAACAAATAGAGTGTTTTTAAGAAACAATAACTATAAAAATATTGATACTTGTTTATGTCGAATTTCAAAGTGAAATTAATTCCAATGACCAACATTGGATTAAATGGTAAAAATATATTTTAATTTGAATTTAAAACCATTTTAAATGGTAATATAACCATATAAATAAATTAGATTAAAATACAATTTTGATTTAAAATACAATATTTTTCACTATTTCTTAAAAAATGAACTTTATTGGAAAATAACAATAAATTACACAAAGTAAATTTTCATGTCCCCATTCTAATGAATGGTATTATTTGGTCATATAAAATTTATTAAAGTAAACAAAACTAGATTTAAAATGGGCTCACCATTAAAAGGCGATAAATCGGCCTTTTAATGAAAATTATTCTTAAAATTAGATTCATTCACATTTTAAGCCTCTAAATATTATTTGATAAATGTAAATATATTTAACAAACATGTATAATAATATTGTAGTTAGTTTTTTTCATTCCTGCCAATACAACGGCTTGGAGTTAACTACTGTTTAAAATAATAATATTATATTATTAGTGTGCAACATAATATTCCAAAGAAACATGTTGTTGCGTATCGGGTACGCTATCAAAAATAGAAACCTCTTTAAAGGAAAATTAATATTTAATTCACAAATATTAATAAATATGAAATATATTATTTTCTTCATTTACCTGGGATGTTACAACTCTGACCGATTTGTAATCATGGGGTCTAGCGGCACACCTCCACGCTAACCTGGTGTAGATACAAATAGAAACCCACAGTTCACGTCCACCCCTGGACGAATAGTGCTAAATACTCCATAAACATTATGCAATCATTTTTGACCTTAAACACACAAGGTAAATTATGAACTAAATAGGGATTCCCAAGAGAAGGAATTGGGTCTTATTATCCCTCTATCTATATCCTCTAGAGGCTACACAAACCACCAAAACTGAAGCACTGCCACATTTATAAGTGGTATCTAACCACAGTATGGATTGTAACAACCATTCCATATGGAAGAAACATCAAGGGGTCTAATATTGCCACCATGGAATGTCTCAAACCATGAATCTTCTCGCGATTCCACCCTATGCTATCTGATTTTTTCTTTCACAGGAATGAAAACCTATTTTTCACCATTGAGGATACACCATGTACTTTTCCTAATACTAATAATCTGGTAATGAACAATAGTTTTTCTTACAAAGAATGGCGGCATAAGGGCTTGAATTCATGACTATGAGATCTCAGCTACAACTCTCACCTTCAAGAGAAATGTCACACTATCATCACCAGTGTGTGATAAACATATCTCCTTCAGCTAGAGTCTCTAAGCATAAGGGTCAAGCCAATAGTCCAACTGGAATCTTGAAGTCTCAAACCGAACTCATGGAAAAAGGAGGACGCCCAACACCTACATCTATTTAAAAAGAAATAAAAAATAAAAGACAAAAATCATACCTTGAATTTATTTTATATTTTCCGGGACATAATCCATGATCGCATGCAGATGTCCTCTTCCACATCATCTAGCTCCCTATGCCAAGCGTGGACTGCCTCCTGCTACTCTTCCAGCTTCTTTACCTCATCTTCAATCTTGCGGAACACATTTCTCCAAGCGATGTCTCTAACTAGGATTATCATCTTCTGACTCCCTCTCAGTGTCACATCGATTCGGACAATATCTAGCAAGATGCCTCCGGACATTGAAAGTGTAACACTGCCTCTCCTAGTACAGATCATATCCTTGGTGTTGCTCGTGTGCCACATACCCACACGTGTGTGTACGAGCATGGTTATGACACTTTCACCACTTACCTGTCACCTTTCATCTATTAGATCCATCATACGCATCTACCTCATGACCTCTTTTGTAGATCACGTCACGACCCGTCCTCGGGGCCCGTGCCGTGACTACCCCAAGCCCGCCTTCCGTAGGCCAGGGGCTGGCGACTAGTACCAAGTTGTAAATCCTGGTAAAAGGGAATACATTGGCTTTGTAAAGTAAACCAAAAACACCAGAGAGAAAGCAGACAGAAGTAAAAACTACGTAAAAACTGGTACAACAGTAAGTGCGGAAAAGTAAGTGGGATAGTATACAAACCCAAACTAAAAGTAAAGTACAACTGGAAAGGGAAAACAACAACTGGAAAGTAAAGCCGCAACGTCGAGCTGTCCAATAGAAATCCCACCAGAAGGGTGGGTACAGATAGCCTCCACTGCTCCTCGAGTCCAACCGACCGCTCCGAGTATGACCCACCCAGTGGTCCACCTCCAGGTACCGTCTTGCTCCGCAAGCCTCAACCACGATCAGCGATGTCCGTCGTCTGCAACCAACACAACGTAGTGCGGGCATAGCCCGTGCATGAGTGAGTATAAGCTACATAGTAGGGACCCCGAGACCCCTGAAGTTCTCCTATAATCCACAAAGGATAATCCACAATGGAAAGATACAATCACTAAGTAACATCCGACACTACTTAGGTATATTCACATACAAATACCTAAGTCATCGATTCTCGTTTGACTCCAACAACCGTGCCCATGTACTTACCAGTCCACACAGGAAAGCAAAACATAAATCCACACAGGATAGCACAACACAATCGACAACGGAATGCAAAACAGGATTCAACTCACTTAGGTATACTTCTTCGTATAACGATAGAGATGATCAGATATAGCCACTGATTCATCTAAGTCGTCGGACCCACAAAGGATCGATAGGTACTAACCCCCACAATGACCCACAAAGGATCTTACCCAAAAAGGATTGATAGGTAACTAACCCCCGCAATGACCCACAAAGGATCTGACCCACAAAGGATCGATAGGTAACTAACCCCCGCAATCACCCACAAAGGATCTGACCCACACAGGATCAATAGGTAACTAACCCCCGCAAAGACCCACACAGGATCGGACCCACACACGATCTGTAGGCACTGGCCCAAACAAGAATGCTGAGCGCTGACCCACACAGGATCGGACCCACACAGGATTGGTATCACTGATCCATAAAGGATTTCTGAGTGTTGTAGTCGTCGTCGAATCCACTGAGGATCTCTGCACAGTCGTCATCGAATCCACTCAGGATCTCTGTACAGTCGTCGTCGTCGTCGCAGTCACAGCCAGCACTAGGGTTCCTGCACACAGAAAGCATGTTCGGGAGGGTCCACTCCACGATCCGAGAGACTGATACGTCAACTAACACATAGTCCAGAGTTGATGTATCCAAAAGTTCCGTATCGTCAACAAGAACTCAACGCCGCAGACGGCGCGCCAATCGGACGTCCGGTCTAAGAGTTATTGGCTTTTTGGTCCTAGGGGCCCGGTTGGTTTTTAAGGAAAAACCAAACCGACCCTACTCCAACTGTCTCCAAACCTCAGGCGAAGTAAGCCAAAAGATCCGCCTCACTAAGAGGAATCCATAAAAGTCAGCGGTACGCCAATCGGACGTCTTGAGCTCAAGATATAAGCGTTTCTGCTCCAATGGCCCGGTTGGTTTCGTGTACGAACCGACCCGGCCAAACCCCAAGTACTCCGAATCCTTGAGTGCGATATACCGAAACGACCGTCTCGATCCAAGGATCGCATAACCACTGACGGTACATCGATCAGAGGCCCGTAGCTCATGATATGGGAAAAAGACTGAAAAGTCCGAAAACGGGGGGTCTGGGCCCAGACCGACCCAGCCCAACCCCCCTTGGGTCGGCCCGAACTGAGTTGACCTGACTTGGGTATGGGTCCGACCCGGCTGGGCGCGACCCGGCCGGGCCAGGGTGGCCCGGCCCGGCCGGCGCGGGCGTGGCCCGGCCGCCAGGGGACGGCTCAGGCGGTTACGGCCGAGCGACGAAGGGGGCGTGCTGTCCCCGCGTGAGAGTACTGCGGCCCAGCGTGGGGCTGCCCTTACCAGCAGACGCGGCAGCCGGCCGCGTCCCGTCTCTCGCCGAACCCGCGCGGTCGCGGGTCTCCTGGCCGCCGCCGCGGCTGAAGCCGCGGCGATTCTCCCCAGCAGCGAGCCGGGCGCCGCCGCCTTCCGCCGTCGGCGCCGCCGTACCGGCGTGGCGCGCTGGCAGTTTGCTCCGCGGACCACTAGATGAGTTCCGGTGATCGGAAATCCTTGCTGTCTTCGCCAAAATTCCTCTCGGGGGCCGTCCTTCACTGCAAGGACCCCGCATCACCCGTGTGGCCTGCTTGGTCGACGTCCGCCGTTTCACACACCAAGAATGAAAGGGGTGGTGGGTTCGGACTTGTTCGTTAGTCCGCACCCACCACGTTAGTGGTTTAAAAGTCTCACAACAATTTTAATAATGAAAATTCATGGTTATAAATCAAAAAGATTCAATAAAACAAACCCCTACCTCATCGTTGTCGTCGGATGAGTTCTTCTCAGAATTGACCGTTGTGGAAGAAGAGGATCGTCGCATCGCGGAAGTGGCGTCGTGTCGTCGCGGTACACGCCATTGCGTCGACGATCTTCGAGGGTTAAAAAAAACACTGATTTAATTTCACGAATTAAATCCATGTTGAGGATAAAATCCACCAATGGAATTTAAAAGATCCGCAATCTCCGACCTCAAGCAGTTGATCAAAGATTTGTCGTGGGAGGAGAATCGTCGCAGAAGAACGTCGGGGGTGGAGAATGGTCGGCGTTGCGGTACACGACGTCGCGTCGTCGATCACCGAGGGTTCGGCATTCTTCGTCGCCTTTCGTCGAAGGTCGGTGTTCTTCGAGTTCTTCGTGTTCTTCATGTTCTTCGCGAAGGAGGATGAAGATAATGTTTCTTGAAATCCTCTCAACAAGCAACCCATCAACAAAAAGGGTGTTGGTATTATTTTATTATTATGCCAATAGTTTGAAAAACAGGTTAAGAAACAAACCATTAATTTGGTGAATTAATGGTAACCACTTAACTCTCCATTTAATAGGGGCGTTAAGAGTTTTAGAAAATGCACTAGTTGACTTACATTAAAAAAGAGATTTCGCGGGTGCGTTACTTAGAGGAAAAGAAACGGTGGGGATCGTGCGGGACCCACCTCACAAATATCCTACCAAGAGGGTAGGATATTTTGTGTTCCACCCTATCTACTTCATCTCGGCTTAAGAAGCATTAAGTGGATTTAAGTGTCTTTAAGTGAAATAAAATAATGTTGTCGCACCACTTTATTTTATTTTCTTCACTTAACCCCAACAATTAAACCACACCCGAGCAAATGCAACTCCGGAAGAGGAGTTTCTAAGAAAATAACAGCACTGTGATTCCATCGGTGCCCTCAGAATTCGATTCTGAGCACCGGTTCAAAAGTTAGAAAAACCCGCTCGTTCGTTCACTGAACGTACCTGAGCCAAACATCGGAAAATGATTCCGAGCACACCGGGACTCAGAATCATGTACCGTCAGAAACTGGGTTCTTGTAAAATTACAATGAAAATTAAGAAAAAAAAATCCTTGAAATTTACGGGTCTTTACATAACTCCCACATCAGGGATTTACGTCCCCGTAAAGATAGATCATAAACTAGGGAAACAAACGTGGGTACTGAGCACGCATCTGAGCCTCCCGCCCCCAAGTGCTCTCCTGGAGGTTCCCGTGCTGCCATCTGATGTGAACTAGAGGAATCGACCGTCCACGTAGGACCCGCTCCTGTCTATCCTCGAACTCCACCGGATCCTCTGCAAAAGTCACCTCATCATCAATGTCTAGCCCCCCATGGTCAATGATGTGCGTCGGGTCGTGCACGTATCTACTCAGCTGAGATACGTGGAAGACGTCGTGCACCCGGTACAACTGAGGTGGTAGAGCCAGGCGATGAGCCACTTTTCCAATCCTTCTAAGGACCTGTAATGGTCCGATGAAGCATGGAGACAACTTGCCGCCTTGGCCAAATCTCTGTAATCCACCTCGAGTTGAGACACACAAGAAGACGTGGTTTCCATCCTCGAACTCTAGTGGCCTCCGCCTCCTGTCATCATAAGACTTCTGCTGGCTTTGAGCTTCCCTCATCCGCTCTTGGATGACCTGGACCTTCTCTATCATGGCTCTAACCATCACTGGCCCCACAAGTGCTGACTCCCCAGGGTCTGTCCATCACAAAGGTGATCTGCAGGGTCTACTGTATAACGCATCGTATGGTGCCATCTCGATGGTGGTGTGGTAGTTGTTGTTGTACAAAAACTCCACCAAGGGTAGGTGGTCCTACCAGCTGCGACCAAAGTTGAGGACACATGCGCGGAGCATGTCCTCGAGAGTCTAAATGATCCTCTCCATCTGACCATCAGTCTAAGGGTGAAAGGTGGTTCTTAGACGCAACTGCGTCCCGAACGCCTCCTGCAACCCCTTCCAAAGTCAGGAAGTGAAGTGAGCATCTCGATCAGAGACGATAGATTATGGCACACCATGAAGCCGTACAATCTCTTGAACGTAGAGATGTCCCATGATCTCTACTGAGCCCTGCTCTTTGATGGATAAGAAGTGAGCCGACTTGGTGAGTCGGTCGACAATCACCCAAATGTAGTCGTGACCTCTGGAAGGGCGTGGATGTCCAGTCACGAAGTCCATAGAGATCCCGTCCCACTTCCACTCTGGGACCTCCAAGGGCTGTACCAAGCCTGCTGGTACCTAATGCTCTGCCTTCCCCTGCTGGCAGGTGAGGCATCAATAAACGAACTCCGCCACAACCTTCTTCATGACCGGCCACCAGTGTTGTCGTCTGATATCCTGGTACATCTTCTCCACTCCCGGATGTACCACCAAAGGGGAAGTGTGAGACTCTCTCAGCACCTCCTCTCGTAAAGTCACTGGTACCAAGGTACGTCCTCTGAAAAGGATGTCGTGCTCTGCTCCATTGGAGAAACCATCAAGTGCCTGTCCTGAGGATATCTGTGCACGTCGCGTCTCATAGTCAGTGTCCCCACGCTTTGCCTCTCTAACCATCTGTAGTAGTGGAGGAGAGACTGTGAGTGACTGAAGGAAAGCTACTCCATCTCTATCCACAAAGGATATCCGAAAAGCGACTAGCTGCTCCATCGCCTCCTCAAGTAGCTGAATTCCCATCCTCCTACTGAGGGAATTGGCTACCACGTTCCCCTTCCCAGGAGTATATAATATCTCAAAGTCATAGTACTGGAGGACCTCAAGCCATCATCGTTGTCTCAGGTTCAGGTCCTTTTGAGAAAAGATGTACCTGAGACTCTGATGGTCCGAAAAGACAGTAAAGTGCTCGCCCGACAGATAGTGTCGTCATGTCTTCAGAGCGAAGACCACTGCTGCTAAATCCAAGTCATGGGTAACATAGTTCTACTCATGCAGCCTCAACTGACGTGATCCATAGGTGATCACTGCCCGTTCTTGCATCAGGACACATCTGAGTCTGGTCCCTGATGCATCACTGTAGACTACGTACCCTACTCCCTCCTTAGGCAACCTCAAGATTGGGGCGCTGGTCAATCTCTGTCTCAGCTCCTGAAAGCTCTGTTGACATCTGTCTGACCACACAAAGGGTTTCCCCTTCTTCATAAGTGTTGAGAGTGGTGCCGCAACTCTGGAGAAGTCTATCACAAATCTTTGATAGTATACAGCTAGTCCCATGAAACTTCGCACCTCGGTCACACTCCTAGGTGGATCCCAAGCTAGCACTACCTCGATCTTCACAGGATCCACTGCAACTCCCACCTTAGAGATGACGTGTCCCAAGAAGTGGACCTCACGTATCCCGAACTAACACTTCGAGAGCTTTCCATAAATCTGGTTCTCTTGGAGTGTGTCCAGTTCAACCCATAAGTGGTAGGCGTGCTCCTCCTCAGTCGTCGAGTATATCAAAATGTTCTCGATGAATACTATGAAAAATCGATCAAGGTATGTCTGAAAGATCCTGTTTATGAGGCCCATGAACACTGTCGATGCGTTGGTCACGCCGAAAGGGATAACCAAGAACTCATAGCGGCCATACCGGCATCTATAGGCCGTATTCTGCACGTCCTCATCACGAACTCTAAGCTAATGATAGCCTGAACTGAGGTCTATCTTCGAGAACCACCACGCTCCCTTGAGCTGATCGAAGAGGTCATCAATCCTCGGTAGAGAATATTTGTTCCTCACTGTCACCTGGTTCAGGCGACAATAGTCGACATAAAGTCGCAAGCTCCCGTCCACCGTCTTGGCGAACAGTATTGGGGAAGCCTAGGGTGAAACACTGGGTCGGATGAATCCATTGCCCTGTAAGTCCTCGAACTGTACCGGTAGCTCTCGAAGCTCAGCAGGGGCCATCTGATATGCTGGAGTCGATATCGGGGTTGTCCCGAGGTATATGTCAACATAAAAGTCTACCTTTCTGCGAGGAGGTATCCCTAGAACATCGTCGAGAAAGATGTCCGCGTACTGATCCACCACTGCCGGAAAACTAGGACTCCACACGTCAACTGCTCCTAGGATGAGGCTAGCCAACTGATGAGTGATGGGTTGTCCTCTCCTCTGCGAGAGTGCATCCTATTCTGCGAGGGATCCCTTCTCACCGGTGAAGGTGAACCTGCTCCCGTCGGTGCGTACACATCGCACCTTGCGCCTAATACAGTCATTTTGTTCATGGACTATAGATAACCAATCAATGCCTAAGATGACGTCGTAAGGCCTCGACGCCACTACAAGAAGATCCCAGCCGAAGCTCTCACCTCCTAGAGTAATCTCACACTACCGGCACCAGTGCATAATCGTCGAGTCTGCTCCCGTAGGAGTCTCTAACCGTAATGATAGAGCCAACAGCTCTGTCAGAATCTATGAGCTCCAATCAAGGGCAGCTTCTATGAAAGAGTGGCTCACTCCTATGTCTATAAGAACTGCAGAAAGGGTGTAATAGGCACAGATAGTACCTCGAATCATCTCGGGTGCACTGTGGTTATAGGGCTCCACTTCCTGGAGTTGTGCATGTCTCTTCCCGCCAGCTCCCTGTGGCCGGGGTGGACCTCCCGGTGGTGGTGGTGGTGGTGGTGGTGGTAGAGCCTCAAAGTGTCGCCCACCACCTGCTGCTCGGCCAGGTCCTCTGCCTCGTCCGCCTGCTCCCTGCGGACCACCACGGTCGACCCTATGCCTCTGCCTGGGTGGCCCCTCAATCGTCTGCTGCTCCTCGGCACGGTGGGTCGGGCATTCACGATCTATGTGGCCCTTCCCGTCGCATGTGTAGCACTGCCTACCTCTCGAAAGACTGGATCCATGATGTGTGCCCCGCACTGATGAGCCAGTGTCCTAAGGTCGTCTGCGTTTGGGTATAGTCTGCCTGGACCCCTGAGTCATCTGTCGACAGCCTACTGTAGAAGACTCTGCTACGTGCCGCCCCGCGATAGGTCTTGCTGCTGAAGAAGGCTCAACAAGGAAACTCTCGATCAAAAGGGCTCGCTCCAGTACTCCTGCCTGAGTCGGAATGCTGAGGTATATCAGAGATGCCCTGATCTCATGTATCAATCCCTGCTCAAATGTCCGGGCCCAGAAGAATGGGTCCCGTGTTATGTCTATCGAGCAGCATGAGAGATCTGTAAATCTCGCTGAGTACTGGGCGACGGTCAATCTGCCCTACCGCAGCTGAAGAAGCTCCTGGATGCACACCGCACGGAGGGTGGCCGGGATGAACTCTGAGTGGAAGAGGCTCTCAAAGACTATCCAGAGAAGAGATGCCTCATCGTGCACCTGGAGCATCAATCTCCACCATCGGCCCACTGCCGTGTGTAGTAGGCTCTCTGCGAGGATCACCATGAGGTCTGCTGGTGTCGTCACTAACCGGAAAACTAGTACCCCTGCCTCCTGCCAGTCCTTGGCTGCCTGGGAGTCTCTCTCCCCGCGGAACCTGAGCGGTCGCTGGCGCTGGAACTCATGCAGTGCACTAAGGCGACGTGCATCGTCAGCGGATGGGCTGGAAGTATCGGTGGCTCGGTGGGTGAAGGTACCACCGGTGCCTCATCTATCAAAGGGCCCTGCACCGAGGCCTCGTCGCTCGGCGGGTTGTCGTCACGCTCAACTCTCGGAACCCTAGCTGGCTGCATCGTGGGGCCATCCTGAAATGGAAACAGATGTGCCACAGTCAGAACAGTATACCTGGTGAGCTGACACAAAGTAATCACAAAGAAAAATTGAAACACACATGCAATTAATGTTTTCATGCATTAAGTCGGAAATCAGAAGTCAGGGTCCTGGTGTATAGATATTTCAACCTCCGCACCAACACTGGGATCCCTGGACTGATAACCACACTCAATACGCTTAACACTATTTCTTCACATAGAATAAAGATTAGAGTTTGTGGTAGAACCTAACTCCTATGATACCAATTTGTCACGACCCGTCCTCGGGGCCCGTGCCGTTGCGACCCCAAGCCCGCCTTCCATAGGCCAGGGGCTGGAAACTAGCACCAAGGTGTAAATACGGGTAAAAGGGAAGGCATTGCCTTTGTAAAGTAAACCAAAAACACCACAGAGAATGTTGGAAAAAGAAAACACTATGTAAAAACTGGTACAACAGTAAGTACGGAAAAGTAAGTGGGTCAGTATACAAACCCAAACTGAAAGTAAAGTACAACTGGAAAGGGAAAACAGAAACTGAAAAGTAAAGCTGCAACGTCGAGCTATCCACTAGAAATCCCACCTGAAGGGTGGTTACAGATAGCCTCAACTGCTCCTCGGGTCCAGCCAACTGCTCCGTCTACGTCCCGCCCAGTGGTCCACCTCCAGGTATGGTCCTGCTCCGCAAGGCTCAACCACGATCAGCGTTGTCCGTCGTCTGCAACCAACACAACGTAGTGCTGGCATAGCCTGTGCATGGGTGAGTATAAGCTACTCAGTAGGGACCCTGAGACCCCCGACGGTCTCCCAGAATCCACAAAGGATAATCCATAATGGAAAGATACAATCACGAAGTAACATCCGCCACTGCATGGGTATATGCCCATACATATACCTAAGTCATCAATTCTCATTTGACACCAACATTCATGCCCAAGAACAACCTAGTCCACACAGGAAAGCAAAACTTAAATCCACACATGATAGCACAACACAATCCACAATGGAAAACAAAACATGATTCAGCTCACACAGGTATACTTCTTCATATGACGATAGAGATGATCAGATATAGCCACTGATTCATCTAAGCTATCGGACCCACAAAGGATCGATAGGTACTAACCCCCGCTTTGACCCACAAAGGATCTGACCCACAAAGGATCGATAGGTAACTAACCCCCGCAACGACCCACAAAGGATCTGACCCACAAAAAATCGATAGGTAACTAACCCCCGCAACGACCCACAAAGGATCTGACCCACAAAGGATCGATAGGTATCTAACACCCGCAATGACCCACAAAAGATCTGACCCACACAGAATCGATAGGTAACTAACCCCCCCAAAGACCCACACAGGATCGGACCCACACAGGATCTGTAGGCGCTGGAAACACAGGACCGCTGAGCGCTGACCCACACAGGATCGGACCCACACAGGATCGGTGGAATTGATTCAAAAAGGATCGTTGAGTGCTGTAGTTGTCGTCGAATCCACTGAGGATCTCTGCATAGTCATCATAAAATCAACAGAGGATCTCTGTACAGTCGTCGTCGTCGCAGTCACAGCCAGCACTAGGGTTCGCACACACAGCAAGCTCGTTCGGGGGGGGGGGGGGGGGGTCCACTCCATGAGCCGAGAGGCTGATTCGTCAACTACCACATATTCCAGAGTTGATGTATCCAAAAGTTCTGTATCGTCAATAGGAACCCAACGTCGCAGACGGTGCATCAATCGGACGCCCGGTCTGAGAGTTATTTGCCTTTTCGTCCCAGGGGCCCGGTAGGGTTTTAAAGAAAAACCAACTTGACCGTACTCCACCTGCGTCCATACATCGGGCAGAGTAATAATAAAGATCCACCTCACTAAGAGGAATCCATCAAAGTCGACGTCACGTCAATCGGACGTCTGGAGCTCAAGATATAAGTGTTTCCGCTCCGAGGGCCCGGTTGGTTTCATGTACGAACTAACCTGGACAAACCCCATGTACTCCGAAAACTTGAGTGCGATATACCGAAATGACCGACTCGATTCGAGGGTCGCATTTCTGCTGACGGTACGTCTATCGGAAGCCCGTAGCTCAAGATAGGGGCAGAAGCCCGAAAAGGTCCGAAAAAGGGGGGTCTAGTCCCGGACTGACCCGACCCAACCCCCCCATGGGTCAGCCCAAACTGGGTCGACCCGACCCGGGTCCGGGTCTGACCCGGCTGGGCGCGACACGGCCCGGATTTGGTGGCCCGGCCTGCCCTGGGTGGCCCGCCCTGGCCTGTGGGAAAACCGGCCAGGAAGTCGAGGGCACGACCCGGCCGCCAGGGGAAGGATCGACCAGTTACGGCCGCGCGGCGCGGGGGGCGTGCTTCCCCCGTGTGAGAGTACCGTGGTCCCGCTTGGGGGCACCCTTTCGAGCGGATGTGACAGCCGGCTGCATCCCGTCTCTCGCTGGACCCACGCGGTCGCGGGTCTGTCGGCCGCCGCCGCGGCTTCAGCCACGGCGGTTCTCCTCGGTGGCGTGCCGGCCTCTGCCGCCTTCCGCCGCCGGCGCCGCCGTAACGGTGTGGCACACTGTTGGTTTTCTCCATGGACCACCGGATGAGTTCTGATGGTTGGAAATCCTTGACTTCTTTGCCAAAAGTCCTTCCGGGGTCCATCCTTCACTGCGAGAACCCCACATCGCCCGTGCGGCCTGCTTGGTCGACGTCCGCAGTTTCACACACCAAGAACGAAAGGCGTGGTGGGTTAGGAATTGTTCATTTGTCCGCACCCACCGCGTTAGTAGTTTAAAAGTCTCACAAAAATTTTAATAATGAAACTCCATGGGTATAAATCAAAAATATTCAATAAAACAAACCCCTACCTCGTCGTTGTCATCGGACGAGTTCTTCGCAGAATTGACGGTCGCGGAAGAAGAGGATCGCCGCGTCGCGGAAGGGGTGTCGCGTCATTGCGGTACACGGCGTTGCGTCGATGATCTCCGAGGGTTAATGAAAACACATAGATTTAATTTCACGAATTAAATCCATGTTGAGGATAAAATCCACAAAAGAAATTTAAAATATCCGCAATCTTTTACCTTAAGCAGTTGATCGAAGATTTGTTGTAGGAGGAGAATCAACACAGAAAAACGTCGGGGGAAGAGAATCATCAGCATCGCGGTACACGGCGTCACGTCGTCGATCTCCGAGGGTTCGGAATTCTTCGTCGCCTTTCGTTGAAGGCCGGCGTTCTTCGAGTTCTTGGCGTTCTTCGCGTTCTTCACGATGGAGGATGAAGATACAGTTTCCCCAAATCCTCTCAACAAGCAACCCGTCAACAAAAAGATTGTTGGTCTTATTTTCTTATTATGCCAATAGTTTGAAAAACAGGTTAAGAAACGAACCATTAATTTTGTGAATTAATGGTAATGACATAACTGTCCTTTTCACAGGGGCGTTAAGAGTATTAGAAAACGCACTAGATGACTTTCATTAAAGAGGAGTTTTCGCGGGTGCTTTACTTAGAGGAAAAGAAACGGTGGGGCTCGTGCGGGACCCACCTCACATATATCCTACCAAGAGGGTAGGAAATTTTGGGTTCCACCCTATCTGCATCAACTCAGCTTAAGAAGTTTTAAGTGCCTTTAAGTGGCTTTAAGTGAAATAAAATAAAGTTGCCGCACCACTTTATTTTATTTTATTCACTTAACCTCAAAAATTACAAACCACACCTGAGCAAACACAACTCCGGAAGAGGCATTTCTAAGTAAATAATGGCGCTGCGATTCCATCGGTGCCCTCATAATTTGATTCCGAGCACTGGTTAAAAATTTAGAAAAACCCGCTTGTTCGTTCACTGAACGTACCCAAGCCAAACTTTGGAAAATGATTCCGAGCACACTGGGCCTCGGAATCAAGTGCCGTCAGAAACTGTGTTCTTGTAAAATTCAATGAAAATTAAGAAAAAAAAATTCCTTGGAATTTACTGGTCTTTAAAGATCACATCCATCTTCTCCTCCCCATGGTATCTCTATACCACAAAGGCTCTCTTGAGCACCCCAACATATGTCAGTAAACTAAGGGGTATCACCGATGCCATTATCCACCGAAGTTGTCCTTGATCGATCGTACGGGACCTGATGTATGGGTACCACACTATATATGTAGATTACCAAGAATGATCTGTAAATCATTCTGAGTACAATGTTACCATCACGTTTCCCTGCCGTAGGTGAAACCGCTTCTGTATACACATAGAGCATAAATTTTCCATAATGAACTCCTCCATGAAGAGGTGATCAAAGTCAACCTTGGTGAGGTTCACCTCATTTTGTGTCTGGACCACTAATCTCCACCATCGTCCTACTAATCCATGTAGAATTCTCATGACTACTACTTCCATCTGGTCGAGAGGTGTCTACACTAGGAAGAAGACTCACATCACAACCTCAAGACAATCCTCAGCTACCTGATGATCTACCTCGCCTCAGAACCTTGGAGGTCTCTGCGTCTAGAACACATGTAGTGAACTCATCCGACGTGCATCCTCCATGAGTAGTACTGGTAGAAAATGCTGATCGATGGGTGGCTGCGTCACTGGTATACGACCTAGATGTAACGCTAGTGATTTAGTGCCCAACACTAAAGCCTCCAAATGGGGTGGATCATCATCATAATCACATTATTGAATCATATATAGCTATTTTTGGGGTGGAATCCTGAAATATATCAATATTATCCACAATTAATAAGTATATCTGGATATATGACTCAAGAAGTACATGTAACTCACAACCATTCTTACATGATGTGAGTAGCCTTTATTTCCCACAACTAGTGTTTTCGTGTACCGATTCAGAAAATAGGTATCCAGAGACCTATTGTATGGATACATCAGTCACCACACCATCACTGATGTCCCTGGATAGAAATCCAAACTCTAATCACTTACTCTGTTTCACAAAACCAAAAACAATAGACCCCCATTCTTTAAGGTAGAACCGACCACCTCTGATACCAATTTTTCATGACACGTACCTCCGGGCCTGTGACGTGACAACCACAATCACGGCTCCCAAAGGGTAGGGGCTGGTGAATTGCATTAAAGGTATTATCCCACAAGTGGGAGACATTTTCTTGAGTACCTATACCGATACACCCAAATCCATGCCAAATGTACTTGAAAGTAAAAGCCATGGAAACCATGCATGAAATCCACTAAGTAAAAAAAAATGGAAAAATTGGAAATTAACGTACATGGTCGAAACCCATGCCAGTATACAATCATACCAAAACAAAAAAATAAAAAAAAATAAAACTTCAAATCCCTGAAGCCCATCTACTGGGAACCCTAACTAGATGGTAGATGAAAGGTAGTTGTATAATTCATTAGAAGTACACCTGATCTATCTGATCTCATAGAACACTACTGGGTCCTAGGCCTCCTTGGACTTCATCGAACCATCAATCATCTGCACAAGACAGAATATATGCTGGAAAATTCCATGTATGGTTGAGTAAAATAATACTTACTAGGGGACCCCAAATCCAAAACGGTAAACCACAAGTGAAAAACCAAAAAGGAATTCATAGACATCTCTACTTGGGTATATGCTCATACATATACCATGCACATACATATATACATGTCTCACCAAATAAGTAAACATGTGGTCCCAACCAGCACATGAACCTCAACCTAGTTGGTGAGGTCTCCTTAAGTGAATCCATGTGAACCTAGATCAAATCAATATAGAGGCATATATTCAGGGGTACATTAGCAGTATTTTAGTAGGTACTGTAGTGGGAACTGTAGAAGGTACTATTGGTCACTGTAGCAGTCATGACTATTCCACCATTTGGGCCTCCGGTCAATTGATTTGGTCCTCGAGTCCTTTAAGAAATTCGGTCCACCCAGGGTTCAGGCCAATAAGTCCTTCCGACCAACATAAGTGTTGATGCAAACCAGACAACCTACAAGGAACATGCTCCAGAAGGAATATGAGCAAGGAGCATTCAACAGAGTAGAAGATAATCAGCTTTGAAGAATGAGAGGGTATGACACCCACCATTGGGACAAGATTATGCATGCATGGGAAAGCCATGGTGAACAACCATGTGAATATGTGGAGCTTATTTCACAATGAAGATGCTGGTGAGAAGCAGTTCCAAGTAGTTAGTCTGGGATGTATGTAATGTTTGAAGTGTACATGCAATGATTCACACTAGTTCCTATGGTCCATGTAGTACTTATGCCTAAATTCCATTAAAGGGTTCCTCCTAACCCCTTGAAATGTGGATTATAAAAAATCAATATAAATGAAGGCCTTCAGGACATTGATGTTTTCAAAACCACACAACTAGTTTCAGGATTCTAATCAAATGATAAAGTCATAAAAGAAAAACCATAAGATCACACTATATGAGCTCAACAATACATGATTGAACCCATCTAAGATATGTACTCCATCAGGTAAAATCCTACCATAATCAATGGTATATCTAAGATAAAGTTCCCCATAGGGAACATTATACTAGTTCTGACTCTAGTATCTGACACCAGAGGTTTATTCTTCACACTCATGCACCACATGCAAGACTAAGGAAACCCAAGTGAACAAACCTGCCCTCACTATTGTACACATGAGAGGGATCCATGATCCTATATATCTCACGAAACTTCGGTATCTCCAATAGGATGTTTCCCACACCTCAGTCTGTTGAGGGATCACAAACTCTTATCTTGGTATCGTTTTCATCAAGTGGATGGGCCTGCTCTTCACAATTGTGTCCGAAAACTAAGGGAGATCCATCACCAATCGAGGAAATGAACCATAACTCGTATTGGGGTACTACTTAATGACTAGTGGACCTACACCCAGGTGCTATAGCGGAGTAATGACTCTTTAAGTTCATATGTGGAGGACCCGCACACTGGTATGTTAGGGCAGTACTGACTCCAATAATAAAAGACCCACACCCTACCTGGTAGTGGAGTACCAACTCTATTTGGTCACATATGGAGGAACTACATTGTAAAAATATAGTAAAGTATCGAATCTATTAGTTTGTTCGCTAAGGGGATCATTTAACCTAGTCTGTTAGGGGTGTACTAACCCTTAGCTAGATGACCTGCTCTCTCTCATGACAGGGGAGTAACGACTCTACCATAGAACTGTGTAAGGAGGACCCACTCCATTGAAAATTAGGGGAGTGATGAATCCAATAATAGAGGACTTGATCCCTACCCATTAGAGGTGTATCGGCCCTATATATGCTTGGTATGAAGGACCTACGAAATTATCTAATAGGAGAGTTCAGACTCCTAGGATAGAGGACCTTATATTTGGCACGAGAAGTGAGTACCGACTCTTCCTTTATGAACTTTAATGAGAAAATATGAAAAACATTTGGTGAGTACCATCTCTACAATAATCTAGGCATAAGGAGTACCATCGCCTTGATTAAACATTGGTGTTACCGTCCTAACATCTCAACATAAGAATCACCCTATTTTTACCTAGAGTCTTCCCGTACCAGGAGATACTACTAGTAAATACAAAGGAATTGTCCAAAAAAAATTCAATAACTATCTATTATGATTTAAAAAGGACCATATAATCGCAAGGGTCCCAACACTACAGACGACTCATCAAATAGACACATAGTTTTAAAGTTATGTGCAGTTTTGTAAAATGGGGTCTGGTTGGGTCCTGGTATGGACCAACCCAGTGTGGGGAAAATACACTCAAACTAGCCAAATGGACCTAGCCTAGACTGGAGGGCCCATCTCAACCCATTTGGCTTGGCCTGTTGGGTTGCGGGTCCGACCCATCTGGCCTGGCGTGACATTCCAGCAGCAACTCGACCCATTGTTTTAGTGGGCCAACTCCTCTGGTCAAACGCGGAATAGGTCATGTCCATTTATCCTCAGGTGGAACCATAAAAAAACACTACTCCAAACTATATTCAACTTAAATCAGTAATCCCAATGATAACCAAGGAAAAACTACAGGGTCATGTTCATGCCCCGATCGAGGGCTGCGACTTCCTCCACGCGGTAGCCGAGTGGCTACCGCCGCTGGTCCCGGTGCCGAAGTTTTGACAGAATTTTACACGGTCCACAAGACTCACTCTACTGGTCCTTTCATTGATCCTTTGTGTATTTCATAACCCTCTAGTCGTGTTCTCTACTGCATGGGGCTCATGACTTCATTGTGATCCCTTCTTCCAGAAAGCCCTCGATTGCTAGGATTTCACGCACTGCTTCTATCCACAAACTGTCAATCATCATCGTTGTTTCTTCGTGCCATGTATGTTCTAGATCCATGATATCAGATAAATTTACAAGGAATGGATTCAAAATGATTGACCATTTTCCAACCCACGAAGAACACAAAGATCACGGGTGGGTGTGGGGGAGCATAGTAATCAACCCGAGGATAGAACCCCAATCATATTACCATTTCCTTCCTCAACACGATATGTTAGAAGGAACAAAAAAATTAAAAAAATCATCTGACATAAAAATCAATCTATGGGTAATCCTATTTGTGGGTTGATCGACATTTTCTGTTTAAAAGCTATAATATGGGAGGATTTAATTCAAATAACAGCCCCTACTTCAAAAATTTCTTTCACTAATGGAGAAATTCTCTGCGTTGCCATCGTTTTTCAATCATCAATCTCTTGTCTGGGTTCGGATTTCCAATTGCATATTCATCGTATCTAGGTTCATCGATTTTCGTATTTATACATGATTCCTCGGTGTCATTGGTTGTTCTCCAATGAATTCTTAAAGGATTATCAATAGAATCTATCACCCTTTTTCCAACCATGGATCCTTGATAAGACCTTAAATGGAAAATCATGATCCAATGTTTTCTGCTACACAACATTACAATGCTATTACAAAATTTCAATTAATAAAATAGCATATTTAGCATCACATGGTTTGAAAACTATTTGAATATAACAATGCCCTAATGTTTTCAGTCCTTGCATGCATTTAGTGGTTTCCATAACCGGACACCTATACCATTTTAAATCGCTTAATGAAATACTCAAAAACTAACTTTCACCCTCAACCCATAAAAGATGAGGTTATGCTTCGCCTAAGGGAATCATTCCCTCATGAGATCAATAGAACTCTAAAATTTCCAAAAAACATTAGCATTTAGGAATTAAAAGAAATTGAAAATAAAATTATTGTTAATTAATAATTTTATTTACAGCGAAAAACTATCTTCCACTGTTGTCCCACACTTTCCAGAATTAGGCCCTTTATAAGCAGATCCCACCATTCTGAGTTCAATAATTACATTATATTTTTTTATCTAAACACTAGTTCAATAGATAGAAAAACTGGCTTGCACGTTTAATTAATAAACATTGAAAAATTTTGAAAATCAATTATATCCACTATGGGTATTGAAACTATGTTACCTCTTAGAACCTAGTCTTTTGAAATTCACGTTTAAATTTGAGAAATGATTCCATGGAATTCTGGGACATTACATGTAATAAAAAGGGTCATTATGCATTTGCATATCTAAATTAAAATCTGAATAAAGGGAATTAGAATAACTCTAAGCAGAAAGGTGTGGTGAAATCCATTAAAACAACAAAATAAAATGTTGGTCCATCAATAAAAGTTGTATTCGGTATATTTACAATTCATTCTTATTATTCTAATTTCATATATGATTTGGGGTCTAAACATTCTTTAATTGTTGAGAAATATTCTTTTAAATTTGAAATTCCACCTCAAGAATTGAATATATATTGTTTGGTAAAAACATATTGGGGATGTATAAATCCACAAATAAATTATATGAATACACTTTTTGAGTCTTGGGAAAACAAATTTACTAAAAACATTATTGCATTTCATCTAATAGAGATTGATGTTATTCTATGTATAGATTGGATCTCTGTTTACTATGATAAGATAGACTTTAGAGCTAAATAATTTTTTCTTAAAAAATTCATTCACTTTGTAATAAATAATGAACCAAGACCTTTTATAACATATCCAGAAGGTAATAAATTTTTAAAAGATGAATATGAAAGTTATCAGGAATATATTGTTGAAAATAATAGAATTTTTTAGATTTATGATTTTCTAATAGTAAAAAAATACCTATAATATTTCTCTGATGGTATTCCCAGTGTTATACTTGATCAGAAATTGGAATTCAATATTAAATTATTTATTAATGCTAAGCCAATTTCAATGATCCTTTATTGAATTGACAAAGTATAACTTATAGAATTGAAAAAAATAGTTACATTATATTCTTAATAAAGGATCCATTAATCCAATAAATTTACAATGGGGTTATCTTGTCTTATTTCATAAAAATTAAAATGGATCTATGAGGATTTTCATTTATTATAGATACTTGAATAACAATACTATTAATAATAAGTATTCATTACCTCATATTGATGATTAGTTTGATCATCTCTTGGGACATCATTATTTTTCAAAGGTTTACCAATGGTCTATGTACTATCAGCTAAATATGACGGGGGATGAAAATCAAAAAAAAAATTAGACTAGATACAAGACTTATGAGTTTTTGGAAAATCCATTTCGGTTAGAAAATACCCTAACTGCATTTGTGGATCTTATGAATAGTTATTTTCATGAATATTTGTATATGTTTGTGGTTGTTTTTATTGATGATTTGTTGATTTACATAAAAATTTATAAGAATCATGAATAACATCTAATGATTGTTCTCTAAACCCTAAATGAAAACAATTTCTATTGAAAATTTAGCAAATGTTATATTTTGTTGTATAATATTTTATTACATGAACACATTGTAAATAATGATGACATAATAATTGACCTTGACAAAACTAAACCGGTTAATGAAAGGCCAAGGCATAAAAATGAAATTCGTATTTATAGTTTTCTTATATTATTTGGATATTATTGGTGGATTGTTGTAAAAAATCATGATTATAAAGCCCACTACATAAGTTAACATGAAATGGAGTTACATTCATTTGGAAAAAAGAATGTGATGACTGTTTGTAGGAATAGAAAATATGATTTTTTAGTTCTCTAGTTTGGTCTTCCCTACAAAAATGTTGAATTTTTCATGTATAGAAATTATTCATTAAAAGTACATGGTTTTATCCTGATATAGAAAGGTCATGTGCACATGAGCCTCAAACCGAATGGAGAGGACTCGACAAGTGAATAATAGAAACCCGATGTCAAATATGGATAAAGAAATATTTTTGGGTTACTGTAGTAGTATTGTAGTGGGAACTATAGATGTATTGTAGCAGGAATTGTAGGGTACTATAGCAGTTAGAACTCTCCATCCATCCGGGCCTTTGAGCTAGCAGTTTGGTCCTCGGGTCCTGCAAGGCTTTTGGGCCACCCAAGGCATTTGGTCTAGTTTTCACCCAAGGCCTTCGGGCCACCTAATGGCTTTCAGGGATCCCCAAGGACTTTGGGCCACAAGAATATGTCGATATACTAGTCGGACTACAAGGGACAAGGCTCCAGCTGAGGATTAGAGCTGGTAAATTTACAAGAAAAGATCGAACATGAATTGGAAGAACGAGAGTGTATGTCTTTGCCATCGGGTCCACACTTGTGCATCTCTGCCTGAAGTACATATTTCCGATCAGCCTTGTGAAGGTGGAGTGTTGAAATATCATGAAATATGCTGGGGAGGAGTAGTTTTATGTTTTCTTTTCTGGGTGATTTTCTTTAATCCTTACCAGTCATGTAATTTTCTCTAGGCCTTACATATTTGTATGGGTTCCACCTCATCCCTTGAAAGGTGGATTATCAAAATAATAAAAAATTGTCCTTCGGAAAAATTAGTATTTAGAATGGTCATGTATTTGCTTAATCATGACATAAATTGAAGCAACAAGAGAAAACATATCCCACACATGACCTCAAATTGAATAATGTAGTAGTTTCATAAGAAATATGGTGATAGTATTTAAATTGATCAATGTGTGAAATGTATACTAATCCAAGGATTTTGAAGAATATATTCACTCATAAAGAGTTGTACATGATAGAGAGGATATGAATGGAACTGATAAAGGATTATGACTTCCTAATTCATTATCATCTTATAAATGAAAATAAATTAGCAGATTCTTTGAGTTGGAAAAAAAATTGTTCATTAACTAGAACATGACCATTTGGATGTTGATTTGATGAATTTTTACATAGATTTTCTGGATAAAGTAAGATCATCTATTTTTTTTGATTCAGTAAAAAATTATCTATCAAAATAATTAAACAATATTATAAGGAAGATCGAGATTAACAGTAAAATGTAGAATTTGTTAAAAAAGTTAAGTTATCTGAATTTGTCATTTATAAAGATTTTGTTTTGATATTTAAAAATAATTTATTTTTGTCATGTGACACTTAGTTGTTGAGATAATTGTAGAATAAAGAACATAGTCCCCTATTTTCTATTCATCCTCACAACACTGAGATGTATAGAGACCTTCAGGAGTATTCTAGTTGGGATTGAATTAAAATACATATTACTTAATTTACTATAAAATGTTTGACTTATAAACATGCTAAAGAAGAATTAAAATTACCAATGGCGGTGATTCATCCATTTCTAGTTTCATATTTAAAATGGAAGAATATATCTATCGATTTCATGTTGTGATTTTAAAAGATTTCATGATGTAATAATATGATTTGTGTTATTATTCATTGATTAACTAAATCTGCACATTTCCTTCCCATTAGAGATACTCTATCTTCATATTAACATTTTGTTATACTATCTTAAGGATATAGTCAAGTTACATGGTTTTCCTCCCTTGATTTTATCAAACCATGATCTCATGTTCACTTCAAATTTATAGAAAGGACTTTAGAAGTAATTGTGTATTGGAATAAATTTCAGAACAAATTTTCATTATAAATCTCATGGGCAACCCAAAAGAGTTCATCAAACCATGGAAGACATTATTTTTTCATGTTCAATGGATTATCACAGAATTTGGATCATCATACTTTTTTAGTTTAGTTTTCTTATAATATCAGTTTTCATTCGAATATATAGATGTCATCTATTATGAAAATATATGGAACTTAATTTCAGAATCCTGTATTTTCTGATGAAGTAGGTGAAAGGATGTTAATAGTACTATAATTGTTAAAGTAAATGGTTGATAATATGGTAAAAATTCTGTACAAAATGATGATATATCATAGTAGGAATAATAGTTAAGCGAATAAAAGGAGGAAATATATTTCTTTTGAGGTAGGTGATCATGTTCTTTCCTACAGTTTATCTAGGGTAATGTATTGTGTGTTTTAGTATAAAGGTTAATCCATGTCCATGGTTCATTAGACAGTACTAAATCCTTGAGAATGTTTGATTAGTTTCCTTCCAAGTAGCCTTTCCTATGAGTTTATCCTAGGTGCATAATTTTTTTCAAGTTTTGTTGCCAAGAAAGTATGTGAATAATTTATCTATTATTCTGATCCAATGAATAGTTCAATTAGATGATACAATTTCTTATGGTAAAAACTATTCAAATTATTTACTATAAAGATTAGGTATAGTGGAACAATGAAATTCACCAGCTTATGTTTTTGTTGTGAAACCATATGGTTGAAGAGGCAACATAAGAATCTAAAACTTTTTAGAGGGAAAGATATCGCCACTTTTTTAATAAGTACATAAAATTTTTAGTATATAATTTAAAAAATTTGGAAGGATGTTTCAACCCATTTAATGTTGATTTAAATTTTTTGGTAAGTTAATTAAATAATATTGCACATTTTTTTATTTAAAAGGAAAAAGCATTATTTATAACCAAATTGGATTTAAAAAAAATATATAGTTTTATATAAAATATTAGTTTCCAAATAATAAATTTTCCATTCGAAAAAATAAATTTCACTTTTTTTATTCATCATTTAATAATTATCTTGGAACGAATTTTTTATATTTTTTTAAAAAAAATTATTTTTCAATGAATAATGAAAAACATTGATTTTTTTGAAAATTGTATTTTCTATTCAATTATTTACAATGTGAAATTTTATTTTTGATTATTTTTAAAATGAAATTTATTTCTTTTAATTAAAAATAATAATCCAATTGTAGTATTTGGAAATAATTTTAAACTAAAATTTATCATAAAAACATTTTTATACCTGAAAACGAATTTATATAAAAAAAATATTATTCATCACGTTTTACCAGTTTAATTCATTTAATTACATTATGAAACGTAAATATTTTGAATAATGAAAAATTGATTCCATATTTAAAATTATTTTGTATAAATATGATTAATATATCCCTTTTATTTTTTCTCAATAAAAATAACAACCTTAGCAATTATGTTACCACGTTAATGGGTAAATAAAGTAATTAAAGATAAAAATAAGATAGAAATGACTATAAAATGAAAATAAAACTTGCCTTTCATTTAATCAATTATCATCCTATATTTGTTTATATGGAAATTGGTTTCCATTTTCATGTTATTATGACCTTTATAATATATCATGTAATGAAAAGTGAAAAATGTCACACTATTGTTTTTATTAACAAAAATATTTTCAACATGGAGATAACTAGAGTATGTGTTCTATTAAAAATATTTTTTTAAAATATAAATGATTTATCTTCCCCATGGTATTATTTTTACATTTTATTTAAGAAATATTTACCTTAAAATCTTACAAAATGATGGCACGATAATTATTTAATTAAAGTTAAAATAAAATAAATGTTATTAAAAATAATAAAAGTAATTTAATTACAAATAAATAATGTGGCCAACACATTTTATAGAAAAATATAATATTTGTGATATTTTGTAAAATATTTTATTTGAATTTCATTTATTTTAGTGCTATTTTAAATGTAATTGTAAATGAATAGTTCTATAATTGACATTATTGATATTTTATGGATTTAAAATTTTATTAAAAGATATAATAATACTAAAAATACCATATTTAAGAAAATGAATATTATATTGTTTATAATATCATCCACGGTCTATATATTAGTTATGTGTCTATTTATGGTAACTATCTTAATGCTCAAATAGTAAAAAACCATGTTGTCATGACAAATGTGAAATGGGTTAATAGAGGGTTAAAAACAAAAGATAATGGTAAAAATGTGATCTAAACCTGTCTAAAAATTATTCGATGATAGTATTTTAATCCATGATCATGTTATATTTTAATATTATCAATTTAGATCCATTTTTACAACAAAATTAATTTTTATTAAAATAATAATTTAATAAATTCATAGAGTGCTCCTCTCATCTCGTTTGAATGGGAACCAATTCATCTCATTTCATTACACTTCAATACCCATTTTGTTTAGACATGATCTACCCAAATCCCTAAATAATATCTCTCCCCTTGTTATGAAAACAATATTTTGGGAATAATTCTAATATTATAGATGTTAAGGAGATATGTAAAGGAATAATTTCCAATGAAGAGGAAGATAATGATTGTATGTGATGTGTTAGATTCAAGGTAAGAGAATTTATTTTCAAAATCCTCATTTATGGTTTCATTTAAAACTTTCATTTTATTCTATATCTATTTTTATGATTATTATTTTTTCTATATTCTTATGGATATATGTGAATTAATAAGGACACATTATGTTTCGTTTTAATTTATTTCAATTGTTTTCAAAAGGAATCTTTTTCGAAATGTTTTATCATTATTTAAAAAAATACAAAATTAATATTATATTTTAGTATATATGGTGACAACATCCACTCAATACCCCATTACAGTTATTTTATTTTTTCTTCTTTTAAAAGAATTCATATTTAATTAAAATAATTAAACCCTCCTTCCCAATGATCTAATTATTTTCAAAATGGATTTTAATTAGGGAATGGACATATCAATATCTAAAAATGTTTTCCTCTATGTGAAAATAAAACTTATTATGATGAAAAATTTTAGGTATTCTATTATGTTTCGTGTGAATTGTTTCTGAGGATTGGTGGTTTCTTTATAAAACATGGATAGATGGACCTATTATAACTATCTAATGATTTGTGTAAAGGAACAATGTTAACTAATTACATTTCCCATAAGGTATTTTTATTAAATATTTTGATTGTTATTTCAATTCAAACCATGAAAGTTATTTTATAAATAAATTTTATTGATATTTTATGTGTACTGTGAAGGTTATTCCATTCTTAAGAGTGATATAAAAATGATTCCTCATGTTACCTATAGGGTTTCTCTATTATTTCATTTGGGGTATTATATAAATATTTTAATTTATCAAAAGAGGATAATGATATTATGTTTAATGGAATGTATATGATACTTATTTAGTATTAAAAGTATAAATTTTTTAAAAAATTATTCTAAATGTTTTATGATTTCAATGAAACATTATGTTTTTTATTTTGGATTGATGATGAATTATGAAATGTTTTCCAACAATCCTAAACCCTGAGTGGTAAAAGATCCTGCTTAGCATCCAAATGACACAAGATCAAAATTGGTTGGAGGAGAATTTTTGTGTTATTGTAGAAATATTATAACAGGATATAAGTTGTCCAATAGGTGAGGGATCACACTGGTACAATCATAGAGTAAAGAGGATCCTCACGTTGGTCATGAGAGGAACTAGAGGTGCTTCACAATGTGGGTATATGTCTTTTTGAGTTGGTTATGAATTGGTAAATCGATAAAATGGGAAATAACATGGGGGGGCCTTATACTAGGCACCCCAATTATTTTAAGTTTCCTGGTAGGGGTCTTACGTAGGTCCCTTATTAAGTAATGGATCATCGAGTAGGTGGTTTCTAACTAGGGGAAAATATGTCCCCATGTAGGTGTCTTGTGTTTGGGACCGTAAAGGGACTATTTTCTCACATAGAATCCTTAATTTCCTCTTCTATCATGTTTTAGATAGCTACAGGGAGAATTTTTAGAGACCTGGGTGAAGGGGTTGTGTGGACAGAGCATGGCGCTTCTTCCAATTATTCCAATTGTGAGAATGTGGATCCCAAGGGTCCTGTTTATTTGAAACAAGGGGACCTTGGATAAAGACTTTACCCCAAATAGGTCTAGGAAATAACTACCCAACATAAAATTCCAATTTAGGTGTGGCTCGCCCTTTGGTTTTTCACCGGCCTTCTAATACACAGGTTTGTGTGCACATCCTGTTTTGGGTAATTCCATTGATTCTCCTTGGGACATTTTAACACAGTAACATGGTAATTGTTCCATTCATCATAATTTCATCTCTCGTAAAAATGGAGTGTCAATATGATTATTTTACAACCAATTGTTATAGAAAACATCGGAGGGATCCTGCTGTTCATGTTATCTCACACCCTATGCCCCCCTACGGTGTTGTGTATACCTTTGCATTTATTTCAATCTTGGGAGAGTTAAGGCACCACTGGGAGCTAGTGAGGATTCTGTTAGTTTTGTTTGGGTATATGGTGGTGATATGGTGGGATTATAGCATGATATCACATGTAGTATTTAGTATCAATTTATTCTTTTACATAGATGTTTGGACTTGTACATTGGGACGTTCTGATAGTTCTTTGAGTTGTACCATTCCCTCTATCATCATTCAATTATGGAATTTTTTTTATCTCTTTCAATTTTTCAATCTTTCACACACACAGACACATATATTTTCCATGGTGTTTCATTATGTTTCTTGAAATCATTACATCTATTTTATGCCCAGGTTCTAGTCACCAACATGCATGGATCATCAACGCCCTTCAGGTATGTTTAAGGTTTGGTCGGGTACAATTTTCAGAGGGTATATGGGTCGATTCGTAATAATAACAAACTTACACTTTGTGATATATTTCATTCAAAATAAATTAAATCTTATTTATATATTTCAATTCATGAAAAATTGAGTGTAGATTTTGTTTCATGCCAAACTACGCATAGATTTTGATACATACAACAATATGTTTTAATGAAACGTGATACTCCATTAAAATATTATTATTTAAAGATGCCCACTATATAAAAGAGAAAAAGTTGCAGGGTGTGAAAAAGATAAGTAAATAATGAAAATTTTATCGATACAATAAAATAAGTTCAGCAGTTATTTACTGAATATAAATAAATTAATAACCATTTGAATGAAATTTGTCTTTGAGAAAATGTATTGTTTCTAAAAGCCATATTATTCTCACCTTGCACATTTTTTTTACAATTTTATAACAATTATTTATAATAATAAACATCAGTTTTTAAGTACACATGCCAAAATATTGTTGTGTGGATTTTTGAGAAATTTTTTAAAAGATTCATGTTTTAATGAATAGTAAAAATAATAATTTTTATTTAAAACTGACTTGTTATATAAATTATATTTTAAATTAGTTTTAAATAATATTAGATAAATTATATTATAATTGAACTAATTTTTGTCACTAATATCAATTATATATTCAATTTTTATATTAAAATATTCTATATATATATATATGAGAATTTTGTCTTTGGAAAACTGCTCTTTCATCACGTCTACGGTTTAAATTTAAATTAAATTATCCCTCATATATAATTTTAATTTTTCAATAAATTAAATATTTGGAATCATCATAATTTATATTTTTTAACATTGTTAAAATAATTTCTTAACAGAATTAATGGTAAAAATAGTAAAAATTGATTATCATGATTAAGATAAATGTTGGTTTTCCAGGGGTTAAACAAAACGGATAAAGGGTAAAATAACTTATAAAATTGTCCAATACACATTTTCTAACAATATATCAAGATCATAACCTATAAGGTTCCATTATTGCCCATTTTAGAGTATTATTTCTTGTGAGAAATGTTGGTATTTCTTTTTCTTTTCAAATAATACTATTGTGTCACTCACCTCACTTCTAAAAGAATACCCTCTCATTTAATATTCACATTACCAAAATCCTTTTAGATAGAGAAAACAAACCTTAATCCCTTATTTAATTCCATCTACATATCTTAGAGTCCGTATTTTGATTATGAATCCCTTGCAAGAGGGTTTAACTATATTCCTAAAGAGGAACTTCGAAGAAGAGGTAAATCTATTTAACATATGTATTTGTTTAATTTATTTTTTCAAATCCTTAAAACATTATTAATTAAGTATAATATCAAAAAGTCTCTTGAATCAGGGGGATCTTATAATAATAAATTTTATTAAAAAAATATATGGCTAAAAAAATTATTAAAAAGAGGTTTTAAAAAGATAAGTATTAAAATCTCCATGATAGTCATCCTCAAATAAACTAGAAAAATAATCTAGTAACACAAAGGATAATCTTGACGTGAACTCCAAAATTTATATCTTTGGAAGAGAATCTGAAACCTGAATTGCCTCCAGGTAGACAGGAGTAACATTAACATAAATAAAATGCTTAAGATGAAGATAATCATTCCAATATGTAAGCATTACCCATGTTTTATCCCTGGAGTGGCCTATGAGAATTTTCACCAAAACAGATGATTTTGGTTCCAACCATAGAGTATTTTAACCTTAATAGACAAAATACTTGATCTCCATGATCATAGACCACAACTCATCTTCAACTGAATATCTATTCCAAATTAATTGAAATAAGAATACCTTAATGAGACCCTAGTTAGAGTGAAATATATCTCCAAAATATCTCTAAGATAATTATATTTTATCATGTTAATTTAATAAACCAAATCCATATCCACTTCCATAAAATAGGAAATTAAACCCTTGATCATGTGTACAAAAGACTACCACTTCACAAACTAATGTAATTCATTTTCCATAACTACTCTTAATAGAATGATATAGTGACATATTTAATAGATCTTAATTATATTTATGTCATTAATAAAATTTTGTAATTATGATATCAATTATAAAAACATACATTGCTTTATGTGGGGGATATGATAATTTAACTCGTGTTTACAACGAACTACCTCCTTACAAAAAAATATGATTAATTTGTCATTTATGATTTATAAGATTGGTAGTAAGGTTAATGTTAATGAATATATGGTATAGTAATGTTATAAACATAACTATGTAAATATAATATCTTATATAATGTCTTATCTTTCGATCTATGGGAAAAAAATAATGTTGCTTGTACACATGTGTGAACTACCGCCAACATGTAGCAATTTGAATTCTTTTTTATTTTATTTTTACATAGATGGAAATAATGATTAGATTCATTAATATAAATTATATTTAAATTATAATAATAATTATAAAAAATTTAAAACATTATTTATGTGATGTTACCATTATAAATTTAAATGTACCAAAATTACTACAATATAACCTACCTGAAAAATGAAGCAATTATATCCTGAAATAGTTATTTTAATAATGAATTGATAATAAACAGGTGATAAAACACCACAAGTAAATAATATATAGTAATATATATATTATAATGGTTCTATAATATATTTATAATAAAACTATATTTTTTATATAGGGGGATCAGACACACACGAAGGAAGACGATTCTGAGGTAAGGGGATGTTGTCTCACTTTTACTACCACGAGACATACTCCAAATTCCTGACATATTAAATTGTGTGGTTTATATATGACCCAGTTAGTATGTTATATAATTTTTTATTTATCTTAATGTTATTTTTTGTTTCTTTTGATTATTATTTCTTTTTCGGGGCTTGCTATTCAGATGTTTCCAAAGTGGTAAGGGTTTATTTCACAATCTATCAGTATTCAGGATTGTTATTATTTATGTATCTCTTAAGGGATATTTTTAAAATTAATATCATAAAATCAATATATTTTCTTATTATAATGTTATTCATGAATATTATAAAATAATATCACTAGTTTTGAAATATTTGGTTCTTAAAATGATTGGAAAAATGTTTTTAAGAAAATCCAACTTTTTATCTCATTGGTTGAAAATCCCTTTTCAAAAAATACATATTTTCGAAAAACAATTGCAAAAATGTTTTTAATTTTTCTCAAGTAAATTTTAATGAAAATGTTATCCATTTTGAATTTCTAAAAAAATCAGATGGAATCTCCATGAAATTTTCAAAACAAGGCTTATTTTGAATTTACTAGAATTATAAAAGGAATAATTATTTAAACGCGTATGTAATGATCACAATATTAGGCCTTGATGAACAATAAATGTTTTAAATATTATTTTATATGTTCAAAAATGTTAACATCTAATATAATTATTTTCAGAATATTTTGTGATACTTTAAATAAAATTATTTTAATGGTGAAAAGCTTATTTTCCTCAAAAATGTTTTTAATGACATTTTTATTATATTTATATTTATAAATAACATGCAAATTTTATTTTAATTATACTTATATGAGGCTATGTTGTATTTATATCATCCCCATTATTTTTTGGATGGTTTATGATGATTTTTACTATGTATGTGTAATTTTACTAAAGGTATGAACATTTATCTGGATGGTTTATTATTATGTTTATTTGATCGAGGTATGTATTATAATTTAATAGGTTAGTTTTTAAATATGAATTTTTTATTATGTTTCACAATTTTCATTTGAGAAATGAATTGTAATTAGAATGTGATGGGTGGGTTTTGGTTATAGATAGCCCCTCAATTTGTTGACATGACTCATGAGACAAACTGATTTTCCAAATTAGACAGGTTTCAACCCATAGATTTAAACAATCTTGTGAATGGTTTTGAAAGTTTGTTTTAGATGTTCTGAAATTTGTATTACCTTTTTATAAGGAAATATATTGATTTCCATGTGATTATTAGATTAGTTATACAAATTGGTTAAATTTCAAGAATATGTGATTATTTATATTGATATATTTTTTTCATCATTTATTTCATCCATATTATTCTCCATTCATTGATTAAATATCACATGCATCAATTATTTACCTTGACACATTGATTATTCTTAATTATACATGATGTCTTCCATTGTATTCTTAAACATGTTGAGAATATGAACTCTTCCATTATTATATTTTATTCCCCCCTGATATGAAGAAGGGTTATGTGATTGATATGCATGGATACACTATTATGAATAATAGAATTATGAATGAATACTCATTTGGTATTTTCTGTTTTCAGTTGTAATGTGTATTTAATGAATGTATCTTGTTTACCAATATTACTGAAGTATTTGGTTCTTTTGCATGCAATTCATAGCATCTTATTCCAATTTAATTATCCATTGGCTCTAGGAAATTTGTGTTGGGGTTTTTACATGATTAATATCAATCTAGTACTTGATGAAAATTAGAGGTAATTATTATGGAAATATGAATAAGGAATTATAGATTTGGGATCCCACTCAATGGAATGAGGATCAGTGAGTTAGATGTTAGAAATATCATCAAAATAAATACCATATAATAAATTTTTACAATACATTTATGTGTTGTGGGGAGTAAAATATGGATCGTTATCATAAAATTGACCATGAGTAATGACATTCCAAGTATAAGTGGGAAGAGTATAGGTCTTGATAAAGTATTGTGGTGTTAATAATATAATTAAATTTATTTCATCTCATATATTTTGATAATTATGGTAATTTAATTAAATAAAAAATATAAATTTTTTTGTATAAAAATGGAATTTTTTAACCTTGATATCCCTATGATCTATACTGGAGAAAGAAATCCTCATCAGGGCCCTAACTTCCATGTGTGGTCCATATTATTTGGCATTATATTATGATTAGAATGAAGGATTTGCGGGTTGTAATCCCTGGTTAATGATTTTCCTGTTATGGTGGTGAGTGAAGAATATGCCACTCTTTACATGAAACACGTTGTTTATACACTCAATATTAGAAAAAAGATAAGTAACAATGGACATATATCCACAATCGAGTGTGTACATGTTTATAGGTCACCTATAGACAATAGAAAAAAAAATTCAGGGATATAGGTGAAATATAATCATAGGTAGTGGTTTCCAGTGGCTATATAATTACCCATACTAACACATGAAAAAATATTTCCCATGAAAAGTGAATTTGAATCACCCAATATCCATGAGAGGATCATCTATATGGTCAGAGGGTTGTGGGTAGGGAAATAGAAACTGGCGGAATGAGCTCATGGTAATTGATGGAATACAACCATGGCTACTCATACCCATGGCTACAAGGTGTCATAGCGAGAGTATATATCCATGGTCTTCTAGATCCTATATAAATAGAAGGAATAAAACCGTGGGTGTTTAGGCTTATGGATATTTGGTGGCGTGGAAAAGGATGTAGCTATGGGGTCCTATGGACCATGACTACAACCCCAACATCCATACTCTATAGTTACGATCATTTATAACCATGGCTATAGATTTTTATATCAGTATCAAAAATTATAATGTATTTAACAATAATAATTAAATATGTTTGTAAAATTACATATATATATATATATACATATGTCTATATAGATATAAGTAAATTATCTTAATCGAAGCATATATTTGTTTATATGCGGGAGACTAGAGATCTAAACATGGTATAACATTTTTTTTAAAGACCGATTTCCATGGTCTCCAAGCTTATAGTTATAAGTCTCCCACATGGACTAGATTATAGACATGATCTTCATTCTCATAGTTATAGGTGCATTATGGACTAGGTTCCACACCATATGACCTATATCCAAAATATTGTAACTACAACCACTACTATATATGTGTCTTTTAACCATAATAATGATATGTTATATCAGTTCCATTAAAGAACAGACTACCATAGCGATATTTAAATAAAACCTTTATAGTACTAGCAAAAATCACTGAAAATGGAACTTTTTATCATCATTTAAAATTGCAATGATAAAGGGTACCTTTATCACAGCTTATTATCTTTGATAAATGGTGCCTTTTTTCAGTATTTTTTATCTCTACTAAAGGATAGACTTAATATCACTAAAAAAGAAATGACAAAGACAAACTTTATCAGTTTTTTTAGCACTATCAAAATTGTTTAAAAATTTTATTTTTTATGCTCCACAACTCCCCCATTTTTTCAGCACCCATGATACCCATTATCATAAATTCCCACCCCCGAACCCACCATAACCCACCCCAACCCCTTATTAGTACTTTAGAAAACCCACCCACCCTACCTAAGTGCTAGAATGGCGCCCCCTAATAATAGCTCATGCTGGGAATTGATCCAATGCCCACCGCTCTACAGTTCAATGCCCTTCCCCACTATACCTATCACATTGTGTTTTATATTATTAAATATTTATATCTATTCCTATAAATTTATGACTGAGTGATATATTTATAAACACTTATCTGTATTTAAATATATGACACATTAATACTCACTTATATATATTAGAATATATATATATTTAATAATACACATGTATATGAATATATAATCATTATATACACACTTGTATAAGTATATATATATTCATATATTTTTATAATGTATAAAAAATGGTTAAATATGCTTTTAAATAAAATTTATAATAATAAAATTCAGATGAATTATATTATTATTTCTAAATGAATTTTTAAAATATGTCAATATATTCACCATTAAAGGTAAATTTTTATTAATCCAGAAAGGGTACCACCATACAAGAACTGATGCAAATATCAAAACACAAAACCTAGGGAGACCTAAAGTATTGGAGGCCAAGTTAATCACCTCTAATTAAGTACACCCATTTAGGTTTCAAAAATAGTGATCTAGGTAAGTAGGTGACATTTATTCCATGATCCACCACCATTATAGATGAGAGATGGACACCTACCCTATTTCCCTCCAACCATGTATTGGTTACCATAGTATTTCCATCAATGATACATTTTCATTTTCTGATGGTGTAGAAAATTAACCATGGAGTTGTACCTTTATCATCCATGGAGTCTCTAATGATATTGGAGTCAGTCTCAACCTGAGAAAGAGATATATTCTCCAGTTCACAAAATTGCAACCCTATGAGAATTAGTTTAGCTTATATTTGGGTTGATGTCACATGGACTTAATAAGAAGAAAATGAAAGAAGTAAAATGCTCCTATAATCTTGATCCACACCTCCCCCATAGATTATCCCCTCCCTACACGATCCATCAACGTTATGATTGGAACCAGAAACTAGGGGATGCAACCACACCCACATTAAACTACATTCTCCATTACTATAAATATCCAGTGATCCACTGCACTACAAACACCTCAAAGAAGATGCCTCATGCTAGTTGCTGATACCACTAACCACATAAATGAGAATTGATTTGATTATAAAAATGATTGATCTTCTAGTGGTGAGAATTCATTCATACTTGTCCTTGTTTCTAGCCATTCAGATACAACAACATGATGCATTTAAAATGACCGATCTAACTATTTTTTCAATAGCAGTGATGTTTGTGCTATAGAACCACTAATCCAAAATTTATCCATCAAAGATGTTTAGATAGTGAGGTGACAAAACAATCCTAATTAAACTCTATACTTCCTATGCCCATTAATTCTCAAAGAATAGGTGATTCATATTCTCCTCTTTATAACAAGTGCAGCAGTAGCATTTGGATGCAAGGTTAACACCCAACTGCTTGATCTTGTCTATATATTGAGATATTAATTTTGTAGCTAAAATATATATTTATATGTATATATATTTTAATATATATATTTGTACATATTTACATGTAATTGATTATCTAGAAATAATTTTTATAACCTATTTATAAATATTTACTGTAAATATATTTATATACAAGATTTAATTATAATGACATATCAATAAAAATAAAAATACTATATGATGTATACATACAATATTGATTCATGTTCACATAAAAACAAATTTGAACAGACAAAAACATTTACATTTCTTACATACATGTAAAAATATTTAGGTATATATGTATTTATTTACTTATATTATAATACACATATAAATATATACATTTTTATTGACACAGACATATTTATATATAAACATAACTTATATGGTTATATATATAAATATATATATATATATATATATCCATATTAATGAGTTTTTAAGGTAAATAAAGGGAATAATTTTTTATTTTAAATAATATGAATAAATAAATTTATTTCCATTTGGTTAAACAATTAGAAAACAAATTTTTATTTAAATAAGTTTGAATATATCTTTATACAACGGATTTATTATTAGTAAATATATGAAAATATGAATATAATTATTTATAAATAAAACTACATTACAAAAGACAATAAAATTTAAAAAAATCATATCTATATGAATATAAGAACGATGAATAAAATTAGTCACCATTGAAGAAGGGCAAAAATACTCTCTAAAACGATGTTGAAATACTGTAAATTTTTTTAAAATTTGGGTATCGCATCTAAAAACATTTATTTGGAGTCCATATGTGAATTTTTTGACCTAAAGTAATGGTGAATGAAGTTTCCCAAATTAATATGTTGTATATATCTTCAAATTATTTTATTAGATATGTGGTAGAGCCCAAATGGAGACATGAATCACACGTTTTTGTCATTTGATGTTCAATTCATATTTTCAACATATCTTAAGATGTTCATTAAATCAGTAAATTTTTATTTTATCCAAATGTAATTTAATAACTAAAACATGATAATTATTAGATAATTATTAATTAATAATATTTTTTTAATTATTTTATAACCCATTTTCGTTAAATATGTCATATATTAAGTGTAAATAAATATTTAGAATGATCAAAATCATATTTTTAAAAATACATTAAATTAATATAAATATATTTATATTTATATATTAATATATAAATTTTTAATGAAATATTTTTTTATGAAATATACTATTTATTAGTGGAATTAAAAATACACTCATAGAGATGAGCCTTTATCAACATTAGTTAAAAAGAACTGAGAGAGGCCCCCATTTATCACCTCTTTTGTACTTGCACAGATAATGCCCCCCCTAACACATGCTTTCTCATTCTAATGATGATAAAGACACACCCTTTACCGGTGATTTTTTTTGTGATGATAAAGGGCCACCTTTATTAGAATTTTTTCATCATTATAAAGTCACCATTTTTATTAGTGCCTTTAGCTAGCACTGTTAATAGTCAAATCTGTAGTAGTGGACAGATATACCTGTATACCCCATGCTCTTGGCTATAGCCCTTTTTTATACTTATGGATTGATGTAAAATGTTTGATTTTATCATCTATGTCTGATGAACTTTGGAAGTCACATGAGAACATGGATGCATATAACATGCTCATGCAATGTGAACATTATCAGGAGAGAGCAAGATAGGCCAGGTTTGACATCTATAAAAAACTTTTTATGTGAAAACCTGGAGAGGGTGCACTAGATGAAACTCAAACAGTCAAAATGATTTTTTTTCATTAATCATCTAGACTCTAGGGTTTACCAATTGTGAACTTATATACATACACATACATAAACACACATACCTAAAGAAATAAATATATACATACAGATACACAACCATATACACACACATAAACATATACACACATACATACACCTACAATTACATTCACATACAAATAAATATACACAAACATACATAAAAATATATACACATACACAGAAAGATGAATACATAGACAATTACACATAAATACCCACACAAACATGGACTCACACATGCATACACACACTCATGAATATTTTTAAAAATATAAACACATACATACATACAAACAAACAAACAATAAAACATACATACATACATACATACATACATACATACATACATACATACATACATACATACATACATACATACATACATACATACATACATACATACATACATACATACATACATACATACATACATACATACATACATACTTACATACATACATACAAACATACATACATACATACATACTTACATATGTACATACATACATATATACATACATACATACATATATACTTACATACATACATGTATATATAAATACATACATAAATACCTACATATATATATATACATAGACACACATATACATAAACACATACATACGTAGACATGTATATTTTTTATAAATATCAATACCAACACCCCTTTTTCAATTTTTTCATTTGTCACACTACAATCCTTTAAAACTATATCAAACAAGGTTCGTATCACAAAACAAATAGTTATATTAATATACCTATTTATATTTAATGGAATATTATAATATAAAAACAATTAAAAGAAAGTATATACATTTATATATTTATATATATATTTCAATTAAAATTTAATATATTATTTTTACATATATTATTCTTAACCAATTTAAAAACATTATTTAATATTTTTATTTAATGAAACAAATTTGATGACATTTTGTTTTATAAATTATGAAAATGAGATTTTATTACTTTTTCTAATAAATTATAAAGGAAAGAATCTATATCCTAGAAGGGAACATTCATTTAACCACTACAGGTTTGTTGCGGCAGATTTTCTCACATAGTTGGAGACGAAGAAGAAAGAATGTGTTTCCTTATTCAACCCATTGAACACTTTCACCACCCTAGATCTTTTCTCCCCTTACAAGTTTTTCAATAGTCAATATTAGATGGACCTACCATATGATTGATCTTTTATCATGAATTGATGAACAATGCTGATTAGTCTTGCTACTCGGGTCGGAGGACTCGACGCTGAATTCTTGATAGAGATCATGGAACTAGCGAGGGTGGAAAACATTCCAGCACTGCAATAACAAAATGAATTTTTCTTCTAAATGAAATTTCTCCAAGAGCTGGTAGGCAACCACCTCAAGCTACTTCTCTCTACCACCATGTAAGAATTGAAGATGATGAAGGCAGTGTAGTTGATTCACTGGGGTGGGAATGGAATGGGTATGAAGGGTAGGGGAATTCAATTATCTTCATGCATGTGTGGGACTGCTGGAAAAATTAAATTTCAATGGTATCTAATAGCTATGAAAGACATGGTAATTGATAAGGTATGGCTGAGAAGAGAAATGTTCCATGTGCAGTTTTGGGACGAATTAAGCTAATTATTAAATACTAATACAGAAAGTCTACTTGTTGAATCATAAAGATAACTACTATATAAAAATTGAAATGAATAACATTTTTAATTTATTAAATATATTAGAAAATAAATTTTTCCCAAGAGAATATAATTTCATAGATTTTAAAAATAATTAAAAATAATGTAAAATTTCACTAACTTTATCATGATAAATTCAATTGAATGTCCATAAGATTGCGTTAAATGGTTATATAAATATTTATATACTATAAAAAATTTAATATTTTTATAGAGTAGATTGTATGTTTTGTGGTTGAAAAAATGTCTAGTTTATAATACAAATTTTACATTTTTTACATCACAAACATGTATTAGGTTGTTTGCATGTTTTTAAAATATACTTGATTTTTTAAATGTTTCCACCATTTAATTAAATACATTTTTAAACACAAGATAATTTACAATTTTGTGTCTAAAATATATTTGATATGTTGTTTTAATAGTTTTTAAAACTTTTTTTATCTTTTTCAAATAATCAACACTTGTTATTAGGGAATTGAACTAAATAAAGTAGTGGTTAGCAGTAATTATTTACTATTTTAGTAGTGGTTTAAAGAGCCACCCTAATGTTTAGTGACAGTTCATAAAATTTCTGTGTATTTCACGTTCACTAGAAAATTAAAGGTGGTTTGTTTTATTTATTGGTGGTTTTTATGTGTCATTTATTTTCAATTTATCATAGGTTTTTTGTTTAATTATTATTGGTATTTTAATAAACAAAATGCACTGAAAATATAAATAAAATGAAATTAACCACTCTAAATAATTTGGCCGTAACTATTTTTAGTTGTGGTTAATATGAACCACCATAAAATCTATTTTGATTTTTAAATAAAAATATTTAATAAAAAGAAATAAATATAAAAAACATGAATGCTATTATCCCAAAAATAAATATATGATAAACCATATTTCATACATCACACAACCAAAATCATACAAATAGCCATGATCATCATAACTGATGTCTCTATCACCCCATACATCTACCAATATATTGGTATTCAATATATATATATATATATTTATATTTATAAAACATATCTAGTAATATCCCATGGCCAATATACATCCATATCATGACCTCCAATGTATCTTTCTACTTCCAAATCATGTCATCAACTGAAACCGACCAAGTCATCTCATCAACTATAATAAATAATGAAACCAAAATTAAATCAAACCATAATAAATCAAAATTACAGTTGAATAATTGTTAAAATTTTAACAAACCACTGAAACAGAGAAAAATCATGAAAACATTGTAATTTTGATCATTATATGTATGTTTTGATGTTTTAAATCACTAAAAACACATTTATAACCATAACGAGAAAATTGTCACTCAATATGATGTGTTATAGATACCTACATTTCAAAATTACATATATAGTTTTTTATTTTAATTTCATTACAATTAAAAAAATTTCTTGGGTTTGACCATTCCACACACATTTTACTATTTTAAAAAAATATAAACGCATTTACACCAACTACCAGAGAACCGTCACTCAAAATAATATGTCATATGTTTTTGTATTTAAAAATTAAATCAAAATTAATTTAAAAATTATCTTAGAAAAATATGATGTTGTTTTCCTGGTTTGGACAATTCCATGCACATTTTATTTTTCTAAAACACTAAAAATGTGTATACGACCCTAACAAGAAAACAATCATTTGGATGAAATTCCGTCAGTTCATAAATATCAAAAATAAGTATAAGGTAATTATACAATAAGAGAAGGAAAGTATTATATATTTTTCTTGGTTTGACCATTCCACACAAGATTTTCTATTTTGAGTTAGTAAATTGTTTTTACAACCATAAACGACTAACCATCATTCGGAATGATGTGCCATCCATTCCGATATTTTAATATTAAATATTCAGTAATTGTAAACTAATTTAAGAACAAATAAAAATAATTTTCCTATTTGACCTCCTAAAACATGTAATAGAGGCTTTGGTAGCTTTCATAAGTGTTTACAAAGTAACTTTGAACACACAGCCTGTCAAATTGACCTTTTGTTTGCACGTACACATCAAAAAAAACAAAGTGGTGGTTATTTATTGATTTCAAGTAAATAAAATTTCATTTTACTGGTTTTGACCATTTCATGTATGCTTATGTGTTTTAAATCACTAAAAACACATATTTGACCATAATGGGAAAATCATCATTCTGAATAACATGCGGTGAGTTCCTAAATTTGAAAATTAAATATAAATTGTGTTTCCCCTAATTTTTGATCTATATGATGTTTTTTTTCTATTATTTAAAGTTCCAATCATGCTTTAGAGTTTTAAAACTATAAAAATAAATTTATGACCAGATCATATAAGTCTCGATAATTTAAGAGTACAAAAACACTCCAAGCTTCATGTATTTCATCATCCACATAATAAACCATATTTTTTTGTGAAGCAATGATAAATGGATCATTCTCGTAATTCTCAATTGTTTCCATCAAGTGAGATATGATGAAATAATTAAAATCTTATTAATCTTTCATTATTCCCATATTAATGATGACCCACATGTATTTTAATAAGACAACTAAGAACATTACATGATAGTTTTCTTCAGTAATATTAATAATCTTCCCATAGTATCCCACCTATTAAAATATTAATACACCGCTACTATAAGTTGTCATGTCTTATTCATGATAAATACTATGATACCTAAATCCATGAATATTTTATGAATCCAATCTCTTAGCCTGCCTTAGAGAACCTCTATCTAAAAACATCAAATCCTTTTCTATTTTATCACAATTGTAAAAATAAATTATCTAAAATATATTTATATATATATGTTGTTAATTTTAACATAGAATAAATAACTACAGATAAATAATACGAACATAACTATATACATACACAATGGGTGAACCATTCAGGAAGCTCCTTATTAACAACGTTTGTTAATTCCATCTCTATTCATGATTGACCCATTATTAACCTCTTATTTTATCCATAGATAGTTGATTGTATTATCCATGTATTTTCAAATAGAATGATATAGATATATTATCAAATAGGAACAATCAATATAAAATAAAAATTTATATGGGTTAGAATAAGACTCAAGAGAATGGTATTTGATGTTATAAAAATGTTTGAACAATTAATATTAAATGACGGTAGTGTGGAAAAATCCTCTACATTTAAAATGATAAATATGAATCAATTCCTAATATTTTATAATTTTATGTTTTTGTTTTTATTGGATAAAATGATTATGGTGTAATCTACATTAGTATTCCTACTAATGAGGGTTAATTCTATTAAAAAATTATTTGCATTGATCAATGTTCGAACCATTTCCCATGGTTTATCTAAGACAAATAGCACCAATTTAATAATATTAATAAAAATTATACTTTATTTGGATATCAAACTATATTGGAATTATAAAATCGACAAACACAATAGTGTTTAGTTTTTATATGTTCTTATAATTCATTCTACCATTTAATGTGATTTTATATGTGCTCCAAGATTTCTAAAAATATAGAAAGAAAGGGGAGCATTTTACTAAAACCATACTAAACCTTATTAGTTAGTGACTTCAAAGAAAAATATTTAAAATTATAAATTTCCCCAATGTGATAAGAAATGATTCTTGAAGCTTAGACACGTTTTTGGAACTGTTATTACGTATATTGTGAATGTTGAGGTAGATTATGTTTGATAGATTAATACATGTATTTTCTTAACACATTTTTCTTTCAATTTTACTCTTTCTGATCGGTGTTTTTGTAATAGGAATTTCTTATTATAAAATGTTGAACCATTAAAATTATACTCCAGAGAAAGTTATTAAATCTAGGAATAAAATTTAAACTACAATCATAATGTTATGAATTTATTATGGATGTAAAATATAGAATGACTGAATGAATGGAATTAATCAATATCATGGAGTAGAATATGTAGTGAAAATATAATAAAAGAGGCAAAAAACACTCAGTGTGTTCAATTTACATTAATTTTTAGGTGTATAACCAAGTTTCATTATGAAACTAATTATTGTGAAAAAATTCAAGATAAATCAATAGATTCAAATTATGTATATTATAACTAATAATTTTTTTTGGGATGTATGCCTAAGAGAATACACATTGATAAACCTCTTAATAACATTTCATTTGAAAACTCCATCAAAAAATCATCATTATTTAACTATATTCAAGGTAACCCAACATTGGTTCTTAAAAATACATACACACCCTTGGAAGACATGAGTTTCCTTTAAAAATTATTTAAAGAAACAAAATAACATTAAATGTCATGAAATGACATAATTAAATTCATTTATTAACATATCAAAAGAATATACATAAAATTATTAAGGTAAAAACATGATTTAACATGCTTAGGCCCATTTTTGACATAAATGGATGACCATAACACCAACCACATAAACGTTTTATATTAAGCTCATAAAAACAATATAAAATATATAGTCTTGGAATATGAAAAACATATGACAGAATCCACAAAATATAGATCATTAAAATTAACGAATAAATATGTGGTTATGTGCAAGGTTGAACAATTTGTGTCTATCTAAAAGTAATTTTCTCTCTATGAATCCTCTTGAATGTGGACCCTTCTAGACATGTACATGTGCATGGAAATGTTCTTCATCTGGATCACCACCAATGATTCACAGTCATGGAAATATTTTCATATCATTATCAAAAGTGATCATCATCATGATCCCCCAAAAATAGTGCACCATCAGTTCACAAGGAGGATGACATGCACATGTTTCTAATCTCTCATTAATCAAGTGTTTGTTGGACAAGGTATGGTTTGACTAGAAGAATGATAGAAAAACCAAAAGGATAGAGACTATGTGAATGGGATTTGAAATTGTGGTGAAAATGTAACTGCCTAGATAATGTTGATATAAGACATTGTCTTATATTTATTTTGAAATATTATTAAAATTTTAAGTCAAAAGGGAAAAAATTATTTTTTATCAAATTGGATTTTCAAGAATTATATAGTTTTATTTAGAAGAATCTTTTCCAAATAATATAATTATAATCTGAAAAAAATTAAATTAAAATATAGTTTTCATTATTACAAAATAATCATTGGATGGATTTATAAGAAGTTTCTTAAAAAATGATTTCCCAATGAATAGTAAAAAATATAATTTTTGATAAAAATATATTTTCTTTTCATGAAATATAATAGTAAAATTATATTTTATATTAATTATAAAATTAAATTGGTTCCTTTTGAATAAAAAAATTAAATTATATTCTTTATAATTAAATATAAATGTGAACATAGTATAAAATTATTTCAATACATAAAAAATGCATTTGTTTGAAATACTATTTTTAATCATATTTTACTCATATATTTTTAAATAAGAATATTCCACTTATATGTTTTGAATCATGAAAAACAGGTTCTATATTTAGAATTATGTGGTAAATATTATGTAAATAGGTCACTCTTATTTTTGTTCAATACGAATAATAACCATAGTATTTTTGTTGACACGATAAATTTCTGTAATTATTGATAAAAATAAAATGAACCTAAAACATGTATTAATTTTTTTAGATAATTTAATTTTATCTATAATCATCCAAGATTTAGTATATGGATGTTTATTCCCATTTTTATGTGATTACGTCATTTAAAAGATTTTATTTAATGAAAATTAAAAAATTTCATACTCTTGTTTTTAATAAATATAATATTTTCAACTTGGAGATAACTAAAGGATTTTTTTGATTATAATAATTATAGTTAAATATAAATTCTTTATCATTATCTTGGCTAATTAGTTTCATTTTTTAGTGAACAAATAATTACATTAAATGCTCAAAAACACTAATGTGGTAATAAATCAATTAATTATAATATAAAATAAATGATAATAAAAAAATTTTGAGTAATAAAATTTGATAGAATTAATATGACCCATGAATCATTTTATAAATATAACAAGTTAAGGATTTATTGAAATTTTTTATTTGAATTTAAAACATTTTCTTAATTATATTAAAGTAAAAGTAAATCAATTGTTCTAAAATTCTCATTATTGATATTTTTTAGACATAATATTTTATTTAATTATATAAAATAAAAAAAAAACTATCATCATACAAGTGATTAGGTGATGGTTTAAAATATAAATCATTCGTAATTTATTGGTTTTTTCCATTTATAGTGTCTATCTCGACCCTGAAAGAGTGAATAATTTTATTGAAGTATTTATATTGAGATATGTAATTATAAAGAGCACTTTTTTGTTTCTTTAAACATTATTTCAAAGGTGTTCAAAAGGAATATTTTTTATGATTTTTTTAACATTGATTACCAAAAATAAAAAATTAATGTTATATTTTTAAATATATAGTGACAATTTCCATTCCCAAAACCATAATAATTATTTTATTATTGGATTATTTTACATGATTTCATGTTTTTATTAAATAAAAATAACTCTCATTCATTATGTTTTGGTCATATTCAAAATGTGTATTGATAGGAAATATTAATATATCAATATCCCAAAATGTTTTCTTATGGTTGAAAAAATGATTTTTATATTGAAATATTTTATGTATTATTTTATTATTTAATGGAATTGTTTTTTAGGGTGGTTGGTTCTATTATAAACTAAGTATGGGTTATCACATCATAGACCAATAATGAGTTCTGTAATAGGAAGGTGTCAACTTATTATGTTTTTACTAATAAATTATTAGAATATACTACAATGGTTATTCTCGTTATTAACATGATAGTTATTTTATGTGTAACAATTATTGTTATTCAATGTGTAACCATGAATGTTATACCATTTATATGAGTGATATGAAAATGATTCCTCAGGTTACCTATATGATATATCAATTCATGAAATGGTTTTCATAGGAATATTTTGATTTCTCAAGGTAATATATTGATCTTATGTTTAAAGGAATGTACATGATACTTTTTATTTTTTAAGGGTTAAAAGATTATATTTTTGAAAAGTTTTTCTTGATTTGAATGAAAAATTATTTTTCTTATTTTTACTCTAAGAAGCCTGATGAAATTATTTATTAAACTATTTGGGTACGGAAGGTGATTTATTGGTAAACAGAATTTTTATTTTGAGCCTATAGTTTATTTTGAAATAAAAAATTATAATTATTCACAGAATAATTGTTTTATTCTTTCATTTTTATGTCTCCAAGTGAATTTTTTGTGCTCATATCGGCTTTTAAATTGTTGTTCGTATTTTTTAAGAAATGGTAATGGAAAATAAGAAGTCGTGTTGAAAGTCAAGAATATAAAACGTGTTATATTTTAATGGTTTTATATTATGGAAAAATTGGATACTAATTAAAAGTATCTGTATTGAAATTTATGGTTTTGTATATTAGCGTTATAAAATAAATATTTAAAAATATAAACTGAAATGATCATTGGGATTATTATAATGTGAATTCTAGATTAATTTCAGTAGAATATGAAATTTTTATGGTCAGGTACATGTAGTTGTTATCTGAGAAAATGATTAGATAATATTAGGCGTTAGGATAATGATTATAGAATACCCTCAAAATGATTTTAATTGTTGTTTAATTAGAAATGATAAATAATTTTATGATTTTCTTCGACCAAACTATATCTATTATGAATTTGTTTAAATATAAGAAATACTGAATGTAAATTAAGAAGGCATCAAGGGGGCGATATCTTTCTGAATCAACCACTTAGAATAGATGGAATTATAATTGAGCAGTTTTTTTAAAATGATGGATTAACGGAAACCAGATATAAATTATTATGGTATCTATGAAAGTGATAATCCAATTTACCATTGTGGAACATGAATATAGTGGATAATTTTATGAGACAACATCATATAGCATTCAATGTATCATATGACTTAGTATTAGAAAATTAATGGATCATAGCTCTAGAAAAGATATTTGATTTAATGGGATATCAGGATCTTTAAAAGCTATGTATTACTATTTAAGGTATTGAAGTGGAATCCAACCAATAGTGATTATTAGCAATGAATATCAGTGAAAGATAGCAGATTTTTTCCTTCAAGTAGGACAAATATTAAATTATCATTCGTGAGAAATATTTTCCTAAACACATTATACATTGAGTGGAAATAAAATTATTGGAATGAAGTAAAGGGAGTAAGTTTAAAAGGTCACTTCTGAAGATAAATTTATTCTATTGTAAAGGTACACAATAAATATTATCAATGATTATAATAGTTATACTAATTAGTTTTACTCATGATTGTAGCCAAAATATCAAACCGAATAGGCTTCCTAATTATATAAAATGTTAGGATAAAATTTTTATATGTGCAAAGAAGGTGTAAATAGAGTTTTTATATGTCCATGTGTAATTAAAAATCTAGAATAAAATAGGTCAATTTGGTTTAAAAAATGGAAGAATTAAACAATCAAATCAGATGGTAAATAAAATTAGTTTTCAATTATCTAGATTTATGGTAAACATAACATTGTAGATTTCTGTAAAATGTTTGTAATGTTCTTATAATGTAGTAAGTATTGGTATATGGTTATTTATTTCTACAAAAAAATATTTTTATAGTGGTAAGAAAAATTCTAATAAATATGATGTAAAATGTTTTAAATGTGATTTAATGGGTCGTTATGCACATGTGTATATGAATAAGAATTTGAATTATGGGAAGTAGCATGACTATAAATAGAAAGGTTCAGTGAAATCCTTTGAGAATACTTCAGGAGATATTGGTCCTTCAAACAAATTTTTATCCGATATAATTCAATTTTTTTGGATTATTTTATTTTCTATTATGATTTTAGGTCTACACATCATTTTTTTTGAAATGTTCAAGTAAATTGAAAATTCTACCTCAAAAATTGAATATAGAACTTATGATAAAAACCTTATAGAAATGTATTAATGAAAAAATAAATTATAAGAATATTACTATGTTTGTTTGGGGAAATAATTTCTGAAAACCTTATTATCATTCAGTTAGTTGAGTTTTTTGTAATTTTGGGTATGGGGTGGCTATTCATTTAAAATGTTAAGATAGATTTTAGAGCTAAAGAAGTTGTTTTTCAGAAATAGTTTCTTTTTTAAACAAGAATAAACCCATACCTTCATATAACATATAATTAAGGTGATAAACTATAAAAATATGGAAAAAAGTTATCATTAATATATTGTTGAAAATAAGGAAACTATGTAGATTAATGATGTTATAATAGTAAATGAATACTTGGATGTTTTATCCATCGAGTTTCATAGTGTTATACCTAATTGGGAATTTGAATTTTAAATTGACTTAGATCATATTGCTAATCCAATTTCAAAATCATCTTATTGAATAGATCATGTAGAACTTTAATAATTAAGAAAATAGTTTAAGGATTTTGTTAATAAAGGATTCATTCATATTAGCACTTCACCCTAGGGTTCTCCTATCTTATTTTTTATAAATAAAAATTGATCTACGAGACTTTTCATAGATTATAATTATTGAATAAAATTACTATTAAGAAAAAGTATCCTTAGCCTCGCATAAATGATTTTTTTGATCAACTCCCAAGAGCATAGTATTTTTCAAAGGTTGTAATATGGTTTATGAACTATTTATTAAACATGGAAAAGGATGAAATTTAAAAAATAGTATTTCATAATAGATAAAATCATTATGATTTTTTTGGTTCATCCATTTTGGTTGAAAAATTATCCAGTTGCATTTATGGATCTTCTAAATTAAGACTTTGAAAAATATTTGGATACATTTTTGGATATTTTTCTTGATGATATGTTGTACTATAAAAAAATAACAAGAATCATCAAAAATATCTATTGATTGTTCTTTAAACCATTAAAAAATTTATTTTATATGAAAAATTTAGAAAATTTATTTTATGGTTGTAGCATATTTCATTACTTTGAAACATCATAAATAAATACATAATAATTTTTGATCTCATTATAACTAATGTGGTCTATGAATGGAAAAGACATAAATATGTTACTCATATTTATAGTTTTCTTAGAAAAACAATATATTGATTGTGGTTTTTTTGAAAACATTTTATTATTTTAAATCCCACTAACTAAGTTTATCCAAAATAGAGTTTTGATCATTTGGATATCAAAACATGATCACTATTTCTAGGAACAAAAAATAATGTTGGTTAATTCTCTATTTTTGTCTCTTCCCACCAAAAATGGTGTGTTTTACATATATTGTGATACATCATTAAAATAACATTGTTTTACCCTGATTAATAATGATAAGTTATTTGGTTACGCTTTATATCAATTGATACCACTTGATGAAAATTATACAACACATTAAATCAAATTAAATGATGCAGTGTTTTCTTTAGAAATTTGGGGAAATCAATTATATAGATGTATGTGTGAAATTTATAATTATCAAAAAAAATATAAGAATAAATTCACTACAAAAAGTCAAACAAGAGATATAAGATATGAATGGAATTGATAAAGGATCATGACTACACAATTCATTATCATCCCGAAAAATAAAATAAATTTGTTGGAACTTTGAGATAGAAAAATAATTCTTCTTTATAGAGAACTAGAGCCTTTGGATAATGAATTTTTGATTTTTTCATAGAAGTTTGTGATGGAGGAAATTCGTCTTTTAATCAAGATTCAACATAATATTATTTATCAAAAAAATATTCATCAATATTTTAAAGAAAGTCAATAGTTATAGGAAATGGTTGTATTGGATAATATATATATGATTAATGAATTTAAAAATGATAAAGATTGTTTTTCAAGATTTTTAAATATATTATGTGGGCTATGTGACACTAAATTGAATGTAGAATTTTTGAGTGGAGATCATAGTCCCTTGATTCAATTCATCCCGAAAAAACTTATATGTATTGAGACCATCAAGAGTATTACTAGTGGGACGAAATGAAAATATATATTACATATTTTTAGCAAAATGTTAAAATTTTAATCATTTTAGAAAATAATTAAAATTATGAAAGAGGATGGCTCATCATATTTCAGTTTTAGAGTTAAAATGGTAAAATATATCCATGTATTTTGTGGTGGGATTGCCACATACTTATTAAGGTAATAATTTGAATTGTGTTATTATTCATTGATTAAATAAATCATCAAATTTAATTGCCATTGAGGTTAATATATCTTTAGATAATATTTATTGACTATATCTTAAGGATATCATTAAGTTTCATGGATGTACTGCATCCATTGGATCAAACTATGATCCCATGATCACATCAAAATTTAAAAATGTCTTCAGAAGTCATTTAGTATTGGATATAATTTTAGTAAAAAATTTCATTTTCAATCTGATGGACTACCTAAAAGAATGAATCATACCATGGAATATATGATTTTTAATTTTCAATTGATTTCTGGGGAATTTTGGAAAAAAACCTTTCTTTATTTTAGTTTTCTTATAATATTATTTTTCAATCTAGTATATAGATGGAACCTATTATTGAAATATATAGAAATCTATGTTGGAATCCATATTTTTGAGTTGAATTAGGTGAAATTAATTAGATGGGATCAGAATTGGTAGACGGAATGGATGATAATTTTAATGCAACTGTACAAAAAAGAAAGTGGATGGCTCAAAGTATGTAGAAAGGTTATATGGATAAATAGAGGAAGGGTCATGCTTTCGAGGTAGGTGATCATATTTTTCTTATAGTATATCAATGGAAATGTATTATGTGTTTTAGTAAAAAGGGGAATCTAAATCCATGGTTCAACATACTTTATGAAATCCTTGATAAAGTTGTATTAGTTTCATAAGGAGTATCCTTTCTTATGGGTTTATCCAAGTTACAAATTATCTTTCATGATTTGATATTATGAATTTATGTGAAATATTCATCAAATGTTTTGAGACTATAGGTAATTCAATTGGAATAAAACCATTATTATAAAGAATTTATTAGTTATATGCTTGAATTTATAGCGAAATTATTAAAGAACAAGGTAGTTCATAAGGTTACGGTTTTTAGAGAAACATTATAATTGAAGTGGCAACACGAGAATCTAAAAATATTATGAGGGAAATAAATTCTCACTTATTTTATATGAAAAAATTTTTAATTTGTAATTTAAAAAATGTGTTAAGGATGTAGAATCCTATGTAATGTTGATAATTTTTTTATTAAATTTAAAAACATTGTATAAATTTTTAATCAAAAGGGAAGTATTTATTTTTAAACAAATTGGATTTTTGGGAATTATATAGTTTTATGCAAAATAATGGTTACAAAATTATAAATTTTTAAATTGTAAAAATGAATTTCATTTTATTATTAAGAATTTTAATATTATCTTAGGATTATTTTTTGAAAATATTCTAAAAAAATTGATTTTCCAATGAATAGGAAAAATATTTAATTTTATTTAAAATTGTATTTTCTTTTAATGTATTTATAAAGAGAAATTAAATTTTTTAATATATTTAAAATAAAAATTTTACATTTTGATTAAAAACTAATAATCCAATTATAGTTTTTGAAAATAATTTTAATCCAAAATTTATTAAAAAACATTTTAATACCTAAAAAGACATTTATCTAAAAAACAATTTTTCATCATGTTTTACTGGATTAATTTTAAATAAAATCCAAAATCATTTTATTTTTTAAATCATTAAAAATTGATTCTATATTTGTAATTCGGGTGATAAATTTTCTAAATAAGTCCCTCTTATTTTTTTCTTTATATAAATAGTAACCTTAGTAATTTAGTTATCATGTTAAAGGGTAAATCTATTAATTAATGATAAAAATAAAAGGATAATAAATTTAAAGTGACTAAAAAATTTGTATTAATTTTATTATATGATTATATTTCATCCATAATCACCTAATATTTTTTTATATGTCCCTTTTTTTATTTAGATGTAATTATTACACTTATAATATTTTATTTAAATAAAAGTGAAAAATTTCGCACTATTTTTTTAATAACTATAATATTTTCAACAATGAGATAATTATAGGATATGTAACATTGAAAATATATTTGTTGAAATATCAAGGTCTTATATTATCCATGATATTTTATTTTAAATTTTTATTGAAGAAATAATTAACTTAAATGCTTATACAAGGCTGACACAATAATTATTTAATTAATCTAAAAATAAAATAAATGATATTAAAAATATTCAAAGTAGTATAATTTAAAAGAAATTAATTAATGCCATGAATTTTTAGATAAATATAACATTCTAGGGACTTATTAAAATAATTTATTCAAATTTTATATATTGTATTGGTGTTATAAAAGTCAATGTAAATGAGTAGTTCTAAAATTTAATTTATTGATATTTTGTTAAAAGATATAAAATTACTAAAAACCATATATTTGGAAAATTAAAATGATATTTTTGAAAATACCAACCATAATAAATTTATGGATAATATATATTTATGGTAACTATCTTGACTCATAAAGAGTAAAAAAACTAATTGTAATGGTAAATGTGAAAATGGATAATAGGGGTATAAAAAAGATAAGGGTAAAAATGTGATCTAAACTGGAAAAAAATTATTAGATGAGATGATTTCCCTTCATCCTCATATTTTCATTGATTTATATCATTTTGGATCCATATTAGGTCCAAATTAATAAATATTAAACTAATATTTTACTAAATTCCAAGAGTGCCCCTCCTCTATCTTATAATAGGAAGCAAATTTATCTCATTTGTTTACACATCAATACCCATTTGGTTCAACCTAGATCTACCCAAATCTAATCCTAATGTTTCTCACCATATTTTATATTCCTTACTTTGGTAATAATACAAATATTATATTTCATAACGTGTTAAGTAACGTAAATTTTCCTAATAAAAAGAAGATAAATAACGTATGTGATGAGTTGGACCCAAGGTAATATAATTTTAAAAAAAAAACACATTTAAGGTTTTAATCAAAACTCAATTTTTCAACTATATACATATTTTTAAAATTATTTTATGTATTTATTCATATGGATATTTGTGAATTAGAAATGGAAAATTTATGTTTTGTTTGAATTTCATTCAATTGATTTAAATAGGAATATTTTTATAGAATGTTTTAACATTCTTTAGAAAATGACAAATGAAATGTTTTTTTAACATATATGGAGACAACTAACATTACCACACCCAAAAATATTATATCATTTATGAATTATTTTGAAATATTTCAAGTTTACATAAAATAAAAAAAACCCACATTCCCAATGTTCTAATTATTTTTATATTGAGTTTTAAAATGGATTAGATATATCAATATTCAAAAAAAATCATAAGGGTGAAAATAAAACTTATTATGATGACAGGTTTTGTGTATTATATTATATGTTTTTAGCGTTATTTATGGGTAGTTATGGTTGCATTAAAAAAGAAGAACAGATGAGCCCATTATAACTCTAGAATGCATTGGGTAATGAAATTTAGTTAACATATTACATTTGTCATAAGTAATTATGATAACATACTATTATGGTTATTCTAATTGAAGCCATGATGGTTATTGTATGTATAACTATTATTACTATTCAATATGTTACCATAAATGATAAACAATTATTAATAGTGATATAAAAATGATTCCCCAAGTTTGATACATGATTTATTTATGCTTACTATGGGTTTTAGTGGTAATATTTTGAATAATAAAGGTAATATAATGATATTATATTTAATTTAATGCATATATTATTTTATAAGGGGGAAAAGTATATCTTTGTTTGAAAATTATTTTTAATATTTCATTATTTCAAAAAAACCATGTTGGTTATATTTTGTATATATGAATTCTTATGAAATGTTTTGTTAAATGATTTTGGAATATTAAATTATTTTTTGGGTAATTAATTTTCTATTTAGGGCATTAATATAACCTTAGAAAATGAATATTTTTATAATTATTCATAGACTAATGATTTTTCTCTATTTTTATATCATTTGATATGAATTTTTTTGCCCATCCAATTTTTGAAAACGTTTTTCATTAGGTTAATGGATGGGTATGAAAAAATAAGATGTCAAAATAAATTTCATGGAGATTTTTAATGAAAATTAAATGTGTTTAATTATAATAGTTTAATAATATCCAAAAAAATGAATACTAATCAGAAGTGCCCAATTAATAATATATGAGTTTTTTATGTAAGAGTTACGGATAAAATCTCCAAAAAAACTATACACAAATGATCTATTGGAGTGTAATATAGTTAATTCTAGTATTAATTGACAAGACTTGGTAATTTTTAAGGATGATTCCATAAAAAGAGGTGAAAATATCCCATTACATTTCTCAATATATAGTATGAAAAAATAATAACCCCCAACAATCATTGGATTCTATGAGTCATAACTAAAACAACTGAGGGAAAGGATAAGAATAGGTGGACACCTCTGATAAGATGGGTGATGATGATAATTAATTTCAACGATTTGTCCTAGTAGTGCATCTGTGACAATGAAAGGTAAGCATAAATTGGGATGGAAAATTAAGCATCATGTCAGATTAATCTGCCCAAGATAAATATCCACACAAAATTCCATCCATGTAAATAAATGACCAACCCAAAAAATATAAATCCTTCATATATACTATTTTTAATAATAAAATAATTACAAAAAATATCCATGTATTTAAAACAAATTTAATGATTTTCTAAAATGGAAATTTCAATAGGATATAACAATTCAAAAACATCGACAATTTTTAAATGATATCACAAATGTTCTTTCAAATATTGTTATTAAACTAGAACTGAATTCATCTTATATAAGAATTTATTGAATTTATATTACACCATTAACATAGTCAAAATTTTAGATTTGTTATTATTAGTGTGTATCTTAATATCACACATGGTTTCAAATTCAATAAAATTGTTAATAAATTTTAATTTATATCATTTTCACTAGATACATGTAATTCAATCCCAATGGAATTAATAGTTTAGTAATCATGGAGATCTAGATACATACTAAAAAATCACATTTAAATTTGAAAACATAAAATATAACATGGTATTTTCATTGAGAACGTCATTTTCCCCTTTAACATATACATTTATATTTATCATAATGAACTTCCTAGAATCCTGGTAAAAATAATCATTATAAAGTAGTCAGGTGTTATGCTCCATAACCGTATTCGTACAGTGGAATCTAAATAATGAATTAATTATATAAAAATAAATAAATTATAATCAAATAATTCTATATATAATAAACACATTAGCTAAAAAATATCCATCGATATAAAAAATATTTAATTAAACTTATCAGCATCAACAAATGAGTTTATAATAATGGAATTCATAATACTAAAAATCATAAACTTATGGTTGAGGCCCAGTTCCATGAAATCTGAAACATATTTTCAAGTCCTCACACCATGAACTCTTATTTAAATGGTTATAACCTCCGCAAAAATTCAAAACTAGTTTGTTTAATGACTCCCATCTATGCCTCAAGGGTATATTTATTCCCAAGACCAACCAATCACATAATAAGTACAAACCATACCTTAAATGAATATGAAAACATAATCAACACCCATAAAATCAATAACTTCTCATATTGGAAGAAGTAATATGTGGAATATCAATAATTTCCCCAATAATACCGATTATAAAACATCCATATATAATGGTAGATATTATCATAAGATAATAATATATGTAAATATTAATATTAAATGAATAATTTGGAGATAAGTGAAATAATTTAAAAATATCAATGGAAAATTATTTAGGGAAATTCCCTTTTTGTCTTGAAATAACATATTTAAAAACATAAAAAATATGAAGGAAAATATTTTCATTGAAAAAAAACAAGTATAAATTTATAGGAATAATCCTATAAAATATTATTCTTCATTTTAATAAATTTTTACATTTTATTTATGTTAAATAATTCCTTTCAGTCTCTTATAAAAATGTTGAATGGTACCTCATTCATTAGATTATAAGAAGATTCCAGTCAAACAATTTTAAAAAAAGTAAAAAATGGATAAAACATTATTTAAAAAATAATTGGATAGTAATAAAAATTTTATTTACAAATTTTTAGGTAAAATATTGATATATAATAAAAAATGTCACCCTATGGGTGCATAAAAATAACCAATATTGAATAATGACGAGATTGAGAAATAATCCCTTACATTTGGTCTGATTTATTTTATACATGTTCAAACCTCTTTTGTAATAAATATATATTTATGTTACAACTATTCCTAAATGATAATCATATATATCATCATATGTATAACATATAATCTTTTAGCACCATATTATTATTAATTATTTGTTAAATTCACTACATTATGTAATAACTGCTTCATTTTTCATGTATATTTTGTTCTAGTAATTTTAGTATTAATAATACCATCAAATAATAATCATATAAAAAAATATAATAATGACATTAAAATATATATATATATATATATATTAATTATATATTTATTTTTAGTAATCTATAAACATTAGGGATAAAAAATTAACTACAACGTTCATGGAGACGGTAGGTCGTTCGTACAGAAGAATGTTGTTTCCATTTTTCTAGGATTTTATCATATAAGTAGACTTAAATGTTCATTTAGTATAAAATCCACTCATAGGAAATTACCGTATGCTATGTTACTCATAAGAATGATCATGATGTGATAAAAAGATTATTAATATTCAAAACTATATGTACCGGTTATCATAATGTACTCTAGATATGGTTATTGGGAACCAAATCTAACATAATCCCACTTTAACTATATCCAACTAATAACAACATTCATCCCACTAACTATAATATGATACTCATGCTTCAAATGAGAAAATTGTTTATTCAATGGGTTGACCAAATTTTTTTCCATGGAATATTTTCTTACTAAAACATCTCCCCTATAAAAATATTTTCCCAAGAGATGATACATTTTTAGTATTTTATTTTTATATTGGCATGACCTTTACTCATTTTCAATAGCCTCCTCTATCGTATTGTCAAAATAAAAAGTGATGGGGTCTTTACTATTTGGTACCACATCAATCATCTAGACATAGATTCATATATAAATGTATGCTATGGCTAGATTTAAAGATTATAAATACTCTCATTCCACTCTATTTTAAGAAAGAACTAGATTATTTGATTTTTTTAAGCTCATAACTCATCCGTAGACACTAAAACCAAACCCAGAGTATGAATTCATATCATTTGGATTTTTTTAAAAACTAGCATCAATATAACCCCTATTGAAAAAAATCATCATCTCCTCTATACAGTAGGAACATAGTATTAGTTCTTATCTAATAATTAAGGATAAATCTATTAAAACACCAATGATATTCACTATGATTGGCCTGATATCTAACAACCATTCACAATGTATAAGAAACATCATGTCTAGTACACAGTATGTCATGCAGGATGGATCCTATCATCTAAGTATATGTGATCTTACACATTCTATCTTTCTCATATTTTGTATAATGAAAATTTATCATGGAAATATATATACCATGTGACATTAGAATCAATATGATATTTTATTTCTCAATACTTAATATCTTTAGTATCTGGTCAATGTATACACATTGGATTATTTCAAAAGCCTCTTGCATCTATCATGAATAATCTTTATCTATATAACTACTTAAAATAATACCATCAATGAAAAGCACCCGTTTAACCAGCCTTTAAATGACTATAATACTAGATTTCGATAACCCAACATTAATTTTTCATCGATATATAATACTATGATAATGACATTATTCCAACTAAATCTCTTGCAAATCCATGGATCACATTTATCCTTATTAAAAAAAATTTATAGCTTCATCAAACTCATTGATCCTTAAACTATATTCTTATGTTAAAAAATTGATGGATATTAATATAATAGTATCCTAACTCTTATATTCTACTAAACCGAGCTATGATACCAACTATAAGGCCCTATCCTTAAAAAATTACCTAATCTTGAGTTAAATCAATAATTCTCATTAAGGATATTTTCAAGTAAAGATTTTAGAGAATTTTTTAATAATTATTTAATTAAATCTCAAATATTACAAACTAGAAACATCTACTTTAACACATTTTTTGACATCAATAGAACTCCTTAAATAAAACTAGAATTTTTTTCTTGATATTAATCTTCTTGAATTCTTCTTTTCTGTTATCCTTCCTTGTACCCTGTGAAAAACATTTCAAAAACAAAGGATGGGCATAAAAATCACAGTAAGTGTTATAAAATAATGAAAGAAAACATTAGTACATCAATTCATAAAAACCAATCAAATCATAATTTTCAATCATATTACATAATCTCTTTAATATAACTCATGAAATCAAAAGATTTGTCAATAACACATAGTAATCATAAATCATAAATGTAACTTGTGGCATCCATTACATACATGCATTCTTGATTTCACATGTACATAGGGAGTTACATTTGTAATTCCTATCATAATATATTCCTTAAATCTCTTAGGAGAAACATTAACGTTTACCTACGTCACATTACATAATGAATTTTATATCTTTCATAGGATCACCAACTCTAGGTTTGTCACAAAACCGCCAATATACATAAAAAATTCTCAATAATCATAACATATTGATAACATTAAAAATAGGTATAAAAGGAAAGATAAAATTTCCTGATTACAATAACTATATAACATTTCTATAATATTAACATAATCAATTCTGTCAAATAACCATTTTCAATATCAAAAAACATAAAATGGGTATATGGATTTTATTTTTCATTTAAAAATTTTATGACTTGTTAAGGAAGCAAAATATCAAAAAATTATCACATCAGAAGAAAGGTCATTTTCAACACGTATGTTAAATATAATCATTACATTCTATTTTTAGTAAAATTCTATGTTCAAAAAATATTCCCTTTGAATGAAATTAAAAGTGAAAGGGTTTTTAATCTATATAAAAGGAAAACGTGTATAAATCAAAATATGCCTCAATGAAATGATATTGAGACAAATACAATTAACTTTTTTCTGAAATTTTGTCTTCATTAACATTATCCTTTATACGTTCCATTTATGGCATGAATGCGTCATATCACTTTGAGGGGGTGGTAGTCCACAGTTCCTCAGATGATATTATTATACTTAACCTTTATGGAAATAATAAAAATGTACTATAAATAAAAAATACAGAATCATTGGGAAAATATAAATATATTACATATAACATATAAATACAGTTTCATCTTAATGGCCACCATGAGAGGCGGTAGAAGATAATTGAACAATCATCGTTTCCTGAGGCATTAGTTCTCCATCCACAAAAACAATATGTTCAATATCCTTTATATGGAGGGTTGTGAAAGTGTAGTTAGAATAATTTTCATAAAAACATCCTAGTATATTTAGGATACTAGTGTAGTTAAAACAAATTGAATAAATAGATTTTTGGGGGTTGGAGAAGGAAAATAAATGGGAGAATCCTGAAGGAAAAAATTACCTCAATCACGGTAACTCCTTTTGATTTAAGATAAAATGAATTGTTGAGTTGTCTTATTCCCAAGGTAAGGATTCTATGATAAAGCGAGGGATTTTGGTATAATATTTGGGTGGATGGTGGATGATCCAAGGGGCATTAATATGTGTGCGTCAGTGTTAGATGTGAATCCCTTTTATAAGAGAGACGATGGGTTCTTTAGGACGGTATTGAAATATTATTTTATTATAAAATTATATTAAGATTCGAATGATGTAAAACATGTTTAATTATAATAAAAGTTTATTACTGATTGAAATCCTCTCAACCAATTGGTTTTAGTGATGTTTTCGTTTTAAATTTAACCATATCATTTATCTTTAAGAAATAGTTAACTTTTTTTACTCTTACCATGTCTTTTTGAATATTCATACCATATTGTTAATATAGTTACTATAAATGACATTTGAACATTATGTGGTTCATAAATGGAATTTTCAACATTATTTAAGGCATTGGAAGAAACATATATATTTATGACAATTAAATCATTTAATATAAAATTATTTCTTATAAAAACTCATTTATATCAATTTATATACTGTTAATATCATGGCTTTTAAAAAATTCATAACAACATTATTATTTCAAAAAACATCATTAATTAAAAGAAAATAAGTAATTATCATCCATTAAGTTTGTCGATTACATAAAAAGTTTCAGAATTTTTTTACTATAATTTTTATAATCTCATTTATTTAAATCATTCATTAATAATGTATTTGCTACATCATCATTGCGCCATAAATAGATTTATTTATTTGATGTATAAAAATTATAAATAAAATACCATGATGTATGAAATACTTTTAAATTTATAATTACTATTCATATTAAAAGATAAATCATATATAATCCCATATAAAAATTGATTTACTAAAAGATATATGTTTATGTTATATTTTCCTTAACATTATATTAATATTAATTAAATATCATTTCCACAAACAAGTGGCTCCTTGGTGTGCTAAAATTTACCCAATGATGCCTATAGTTGGAAATATCTAATCTAACATGGTTATGACACGTATTAGTGATATTTAATATTATTATAATATTATTTGTTTAGCCTTATTTTCCAAATTAACCCTTTAACCATGGTAAATAAAATATTTACTGAAGTTACTATTAATAATATCTAGAAATATAAGATATCTATTAAAAATAATTTGATATCCCAATATGAAATTTTTGATCAATTTTTTTAAATTAGAAATATATAAATTGTGGATATTAATTTAAAATTAATTCATATTGACAAAACCAAAAACTGTGATTTTAAGAAATAAAAACAACCAAAAGATAGACATATATATGTGTTCATTTTCAAGGTGGGATTACTTCTATTGACCAAAACTGGATTAAATGAAAAAAATATAATACAATTACCCATTAAAACCAATTTGAACAACCTTATATCTATATAAATAAAATAGATGAAAATGCAATATTTACTTAAAATGACATATTTTTCACTATTCATTAAAAAATGAACATTATCAAAAAAAATATCAATAATTTACCCAATGTAAATATTTATGTCTCAATTCTATAGAAGAAGTTCATTTTTTCAAATAGAATATATAAAAGTAACAATAACAAGATTTAGAAATGGTTCTCCATCAAATGGATGTAAAACAATCTTTTAATGATTATTATAGTATTTCATGCTTAAAATCATATTCTTTCTTCATTTAAGCCTATAAATTTTATTGGATAATTGTAAAGACATTTAAAAAACATGTTTAATCATAATATGGTTAGTTCTATTCATTCCTTCCAATAAAATGGTTAAGTATTGACTACCATTTAAAAATAATAATTGTATTACAATATTTTTTTTGTCTAACTCAAAATTGTGTACAACATATGATTTCAAAGATATCTAGTTTTTCATGTTGAGTACGCTATCAGAAATAGAATCCCCTTTAAAGTAAAATTAATATTTAATTCAAAAATATTAATTAATAAGAAAATTTTATATTCTTTATTTACCTAGGATGTTACTGATAGAAGGTATTATAAGAAGTTATCATGGATGATATCACAAAAAAGGGTTTTATGTGTTCTTAAATGAGAGTAATATGATCCCTTCTAAAATAGAGGATAGGAGATATATTGTATTTTACAAAAACATTAAATTAATATAAATTAATTTTCTATTTAAAATGTCTCCAGAGTGTGTTATTTGGAAACAAATCTTCGTATGGTTCTAAATAATCTCATACAATAATTTTTAGATATGTTTAGTTCACATTCACACCATTATGATTTTGTTTAAACCATTATTCAAACCATATAAGTCTTACCATGAATGAATTAATGTTTTTATATTTAAATGTCGACATTATTAAAATAAAGTAGGAAAAGACCATAAAATGGATCGTGGATGAAATGTAAAACTTTATTCAAATAATTTGGCTGAATATAAAAATTTTAAATCAATTAAAAAAATATATACTACAAAATTTTAATATTTTTAATTTTTAGAACTATTCATTACATTAACATTAATAATATCAATATAATACTTATAATTAAAGAAAAATATTTTATTACATCAGGTATAAGTTAATGTAATCTACTAATTTATTTTATTAAATTAATTATCACATATTTTATTTATTTGAATATTCTTATGATCATTTATTTGATATTTGAATTAAAAAAATAATTTCTACATTATGATTGTTTATGTATTAAAGTAATTATTTCTTCACTAAAAAATATACATAAATTTTTGTAATGAATATAAAATATATATATTTCAAATTAATAGTTATATTTTTATATAACCACTGGATTAAACTATATTATAAATGATAGAGTTATAAAAAATATGTGAGTGATATATAATAATTTTCATTAAATATAATAGTAGAAATTTCATAATTACTTATAGATAGAAATGAAACGTTATATATTAGTTCTTTTATAATGGATGGATATATCTCAAAAAAATGTAATTTTATAATGTATAATTGTAATTTTATAGTCCTTATCTTAGTATTTTTACACTTAATCTGTTGATTTACGCTTTACCATTGTACCATAATTATTATCAATACTATTCATATGGATAAAATACTAAGGGTCTATATTTAATAAATTTATACCTTTTTATTACATATATGGAATCAATTTTTAAAATTAAAAAACATATAGGTTTAATAATTTAAATTTAATCCATCAAAATGAAATAAAAAATGCGTTTGCTAAAAAAACTATCATTTAAACATAAAATATTTTTATACTAAAACCAAGAATAAAATCAACTTAAAAGATAATAATTAGAATAATTTTATATAAAATGATCTAATTAAAATTTAAAACTAATACAAAACATAAAATTACATTGTAAAAAAATATAAAAATATATTATTAGAAATAAAAATATTTATTTTAACTATTTCATGAAATAAAAACTCTTACGAAAACTGTTAAAATTTCACCATATTATAATTTTCTTCATGATTATAAAAGTGATATTTAATTATTTAATTAATATTTCTATATTTTCCCTAAATTAATTATATTTTTACTAACAATATTCATTATTGGATAATGTGTTTTGGAATTTTATACTGATTTTATTAAAATAATGTTCTTAATTTTCTATGCATTAATTAATACATTATTAATGAGTATAAAAATTTTATTTTTCATATTTCTGTTAATAGTATTAATTCTTACAAATTTAATGGATTGGTTATAATGGTCACATAATAAATATTTTTTATTTGTTTAAGATCGGTATTGTGTATCTTCTATTTTATCAAAATTAGTGTTTTAAAAAACATGCAATATTAAATTAACACATGTGCATAACATAACATATAAATATCTCGGATTTTATCTAGGTTATCCATGGGGTTTTTCAAAATATACTAGTTATATTTAAAAATATTCCTTATTATAGTATATTAGGATTATGTAATCAACCATAGAATATAGCTCAGTGGTTTCAATACAGCTGTGTTGTTATGCATCTACATTGTTCAACATGTGGTGATTACATTAATATAGATTCATGTCCTTCTATGGTTACTATCCAATGGTAAAACATTATTAAATCCTACATCATACTATAAAATGTATATAGGTATTTACATTGAATAGAAATAAAAATCATAGGTTTTCGCCAATTTTTTTTAAAATAAGGATTTATTAAACTCATTTTTTGGGTTTTTATATGTTTATATAAATATACATACAAAATTTATATTGAATGAAAATAAAAAAAATTAATAAATTTTAGATCTGTTACCTACTATTAAGACTAAATAATAACATCAATGAACTAATATATGAATTTTTGGATTTAATTAATAAATCTAACAAAATGTCACATAATCAAATGACCTGATTTCTCAGTGTCACAGGTCTGAGATACATATTGATATTTTTTTGAAACAGTTTCATAATTTTTTCAAAAATCATGATCCTATATAACCTTTAATTTAAAACCCACATTATATAATAATGTTTATAATATGAGTAATGGAAAATTTTAATTGGTGAGCTAAGATGCTCGGTAAGGAAAAAATGTACCTTAGTGTTTTAGATAATAAACGTAAAGGATATCATTGGGAATTCATAACTATCTTAATATAATTTCACATAATCATTTATGATAATAATAAAAATACATAATAGATAGAGATATTATCATACCATGATCATCAATAAATAATCACTCTTACAAAGGGATAAAAACACATATCAATAATCATATTATATATTATTATGATTGATGAGTTGGTAATACATCTTAAAAATGTATAATCATGAAAACATGGATTTTCATAGATATAACATCTATAATGATTTTTTTATATTATGATTAAAAATAAAATATGTGGAAAAAGATAATTCTATGAATGAAATTATGGGAAATTGCATTATACCCATGCCTATGTGACCAAATTCAGTATGTATATGCCAATAAATGTATGAAAAAACCAATATTCACATACCAATGTGATTAAAATATATATGTACATGAATAAATATAATTTTTTGTATAAACATAAAAAATGAATTGGAAGGTAATATGGGAACCCACATGTCATCACTCATTCATATGTGTGGAACAAAAATTAAATCATAAATATATCTTAATGAACCCAATGAAAAATAATGGGTTTATAAAAATTTTAACATTAAACACATAACATGAATATACTAAATCATACGATATTAATATAATATCATTTGAAAAATTAAATCGTATAATAATAAATTATAGAAATAGAACAAAAAATCACTTCTTGGGTTATTTTCATTAGATGATAATTACCTATTAATATATAAAAATATTAATATAAATCTTACAACAATTTTATAAAAATCATAGTGAAAATTAAATTATAATTACATAATAATGTTAATATAATTATATTAAAGCATTATTATAAATATTATTAAATTAATGAAACATAAATTGGAAAATATATTTAATTTAAAAATATGGAGAGGTAAATAATGAATATAAATTAACTTATAATGTTTTGAAGACATTTTAATGAAAATGCATATCAAAGAAACATATAATGAAATTCATTTAATTAAAATATATAGGAAAATAAAATTAATAAAAAAAACATTGATGTCATTAATGAAAATATTTTTGATAATAAAAAAAATCAAGGTGGAAGAAAATGATCTATTATTATGAATGTGAGTTATTATTCCAAATTTATAAATTATATTTTTAATGAAATTTATAACATTAGTTGTCATATAAGATTAAGAATAATATCACTAGACACTTAGAAATAATAAAATAAAATTTAGTGTAATGAACGAATAAATTAATTTTAAATGATCATACACATGTGAGAATTATTATTGGCCAATTAATCAAATATCGAGTTGATAAACACCTTATAATCGTCATTAATTTCAAGGAATATGTGCCAATCATTTTGAATAAGAATATTTAGTGGATTAAATCCCATATTATGAAACTTATTAATATTTATTTAAATTTATATGTTTCATTTATTATTATAATCTATTTTTTTTTTCATATCAGTTACTTGAGGTGTTTTCATCTTCATATATTTAAATCTTTTTTCATATTTTCCACAATAATTTTTTTATAATAAATTTATAATTTCATTAAATGTATAGTTTTATGTATTTTAAAAGACTATTAATAAATTTTTTTGATAGTTATAGATTTTTTATAACATGATCCTAGATTATGGAATGTACCCCCAATTTAATCAATATGGTAGATTAAATTTATTTTCATAGTTTTGTGCAATAATTACTTGTAAAAAACAAATATTACATTTAAATGAATTAGTATTTTCACCAAACAAATTCCTATACATTTAATATTGTTTTAATGTTACCTAATTTTGGAAGTAATAGAAATTAAGGTACATCATATTTTTGAGATGGAGATCTACCCATATATAGAAGCTATATATTAACTTAAAATATAAAATAATTAATTTTGAAAATTATATTATGATATCATTGTGATAATGATGTAATAATTATCATAATAAAAAATGTATTCCACCTTTAAACATTTAATGAAAGATAATGAAAAAAATTCAATCATGTTGTTCATTGGGGTTGGATTATTCAAAATGCGAGATAATGTTTCGATTTTAATATGTTCAAGGGAATGGGAGGTTAATGAATATATAAACATCATAACAACATTTCAGTATACTTATAAAATTGATGATATTAAAATACAATGATAATTTATATTAATATTATGGTAAATAAAACAATGATACTATAGGTGATCATTATAATATAATAATTCTCCTTTGAATGGAATCTGTTAATTTACACTTCAATGAAACTTAATGTGGATTTTTTTAATGAATTTTTTTTAAGAAAATTGAGTAATGTTCAAGAGTTTAATGGTACGAGTTTTCTTCAATAAAAAATCCTTAGAATATATTTATAAGAGAATGGGTGAAGGGATTCCATATAAAGAAGTGTAGGTTCACTTTTTTAGTAATAAAATGTAATTCAATTACACATCTATGGTTCAAATTCTAGAAAAAATGGTGTTTAGGGGAATCTTGGGTTGAGAAATACAATACCACAAAATTGAACAAAAGTTAAAAAAATTGTTTCGTCTATTTAATTTTATATTTTAACTATTGTTATTTTGACTCTTACCATAGTAAAAATTTTATATCTTCGTAAATCTTTCATTATCCATAAAATCATTATTCTATTTTACCAAATATGTTATCCAAGGATCCAAATTTTATATACATTTAATAATATTGATTTCCAAAATTCATAAAATATGTTTTTAAAATAAAAAATTTATAAGGTATTAAAGTCTATTTTAGGAAAAGTATAATATAATATCTAAAATGTTGAATATGTTTTTTGATTTTTTTTAAAAAAATTAAATTATAAAAACAAGTTATTTAATAAATATTTGGACTTATAAAAAATTATTCAATTTATAATTCCTAAATATTTATTAATAGTATCCAAAAATCCATGTTATTTTTTAAAAATATATTTTATAATAATAACCTAAAAGCTAATGCTTTTAAAAAAATATTAATATATCATCATAATATACTATTATGATGATAAATCCAATGATGATTTTTTTTCAAAATGTATTTCAAAAAATTAATTTTTTAATTAATAACATAAAATATTCATTTTTTTAATAAATGAATGTTGTTAGAATAACCATTTTCCCTCCCCATTATGTTAAATTAATAAAAACACGTATTTATAAACTAATTTAATAAAAACTCATTATAAGTTAGATGTTGTAAATTTTTGTGAACTATTTTATAATTTTCATAGCTACACTAGATGACCCAATATTCAAAATGAAAATTAATTTTCATTGCTCTTTTATATTTTTAAATTTTTGTTTACATCATAGTTTCATTTCTATTATTTATATTTCTTAATTATATAGCTTCTATAAAACATGTGATATTTGTCTAGATTAGATAGTCTATATGTAGAAATCTATTAATCATGGTATTTATTGATCTGCAAATATTTTTCTAAAATATTGTTCGTTACATATCCTTCTCGATATAGTGTTGATATTAATTTCATATTTACCGCCATCCTTTGTAATAAATATTGTTTCTTTTATCGATTTTATTTTTTATATTATGTGGTTCTTAATTTTATAATGATTTTCATTGTTAGTGGTTTTTCCGATAATTAATATACCATGGGTTATCATTCTGTGGATTTCATTTTGATTCTTGAGTATGATATTATTTTTAGTTGAATCTGGCATAGTGGAGCGATTTCATCAGTAAAAAACTTATTTTTTTCAAATGAAATGAGTTATAAAAAATATTTATCAGTAATGTACTAAAGGTATGAGTTTTATTTTTTATCTCTGCATGGTAGAAAAATAAAATTCTGTGTATCATGGTTGATGTCATTTCTAGGCCATCATTGAATATTTCAGGCCTTTTTTAATTTTAATAATTTTCTATGAAATGCCCATAATGAAGGTGTTTAAATATTATTTTTTGTTAGGGTTTTATAATGGCTATTTCATATTAGAAAATAGACATTTTCATGTGTTTTCTCCCAAAGAGGTATTTTATAAATCCAAATAAACAATGTGGAGATGAATAATACACGTTTCGGTGGGATTGATGGTTTTCAATCATGGTATGATTAGTTTCATTATAATGGGTTAACATAATATATTATGTTATATGATTTAATTAGTCATGGTTTAATATAATTAGTATTAAATTTTAATCAAATATAATGTTTTGGTCTTCGAATTTTTTTGTACCACATCTTGCCGTAGTGAAGACCAATTTGTTTTGAATAGTGTGGAAGAATTTATAGTGGAATCCTTCTGAGAAAATAGATTTGATAAATATTTTGTTATAGTTAGTGATCAAGTTATTAGTTCATTATGGGTATTGTTCCATATGGGTTCTATATAAAAATATTTAATTAAGTTAAATAACTTATTATTTTGGTGGATATTCAATTTTAAGTACTTATGTTTCCTATCTGGCTTCAAACAAATTTTTAATGTCCATATTGCAGTTCATAATGTCATTTTCTAGGTCATCTACACCTCTATATTAATAGGGGTTATAATTCAAATCATTTGTACTATATTTTCATTTATTCAATCGTAGGATTAACCCAGTATTCATTTATAACCATATAGTATATTCTATTGAGGTTGAAATACTATTTACTTGTGAATAATGATCCCAGTTGATTTGTGTGAACCACATTTGTCACATTCATTTTTTTCATCATCCATTAGAAGTAATAACATTTTGTAAATTTGGTATTTTTTTATGTTGTGTTCTTGAAAAGATTTTATTAGATATTTGTTGTTTGAGTAATCAATTAATATTTATGGTTTCTCAATCCTTCTCCTCTTCGCATATTAGTGTTGCATCAAAGATGCATTGAAAGCTGTAGTTAATTGTAATGTTTTTCAAAAATAAAAACAAATAATAATATAATTGTCATATAATTTTATCTATTATTAACAAATGGACACCCGTATAACTACACCAATTTATATTTATCACATATTAATTTGGTTACCCCAACCCGTATTTCATTTATATAGTAATTATTTTACCTACTAAAGTGATACCCGGATTCCATTCTCAATTTAGATAAGTTTATTCCCATTTATAATTATTTCATACATTATTAAAATAATTGTTTTGATATTATGAATTTTTATGCGGTGAGTTTATACTATATTCTTAGTAAAAGATGAGATTATTTTTTTACAATCATAATGGTTATTATATTATTTATATTCTACTCCAATAATGATAGTGATTTCATTTTGGTCTAGGGTTAAGGATAATTTATAAGAATATTATTATCATTACTCCACATTTCTAGTCTTGTTTTTATGGATTTTTTTCAAGGAATATGATATTTTTATTTCATCTTAATACAATATTTTATAATTTTTATTCCTTGTTTTATATAATTCCTCATTTTTTTCATTAATTTATAAACTATTTGATAATAATTATTTTTTAAAAAATTATATTATAATTTTAGAAATAAAATATCATAACTATTTTATTAGTAAGAAATTTCATTGTGATTGTCATAAACATATTTTTGATTATTGATGATATAGATTATAAATATATATTTTCTACTAGTATAATCTAGAATATATTGTGAAATGTGATGTATTTTGAATATTTAAAAACAATATAAATTAATTTCGTTTACTATGGGAAAATGTTATGGTAATGTGTGATGTGAGTATTTGGAAACATGATGTACATTAAATTATTAGTTCAAAATTTGAATAGATTCGTGAGATAAATTTATATTAGGATGTATTATGATTGTATAATAGATATTTATTTAAATTAATATATTATATAAAGATAATAATACTCATAAAGTTATATAGGTAGCCACTTTGTTAGTCATTTCCTTTTTCGTATATGTAATATAATTCACTCCCTAGGACAATATCATGATTTTTGAATTCAATACTATTATGTATTATATTATTTATAGGTGGATATATAAGTATCTATACTTTGGAAAAATATTTGTTATATTTAAATGATATCTTATCGGAGAAATGTCATTGAGGTAAAAAAAATTTGAATTTAATTTAGAGAGTTGGGATTATTTAGTTGTTGTTGTTTTTTAGTTATAGAGTAATGATTATTAGGGTAACTTATGGGAAATGAATATGTTATAAAGGACTATAGATTTATTGTATTAATGTTATGGAGTTTCATTTTCTTAGGTATAGAGTTAATATTGTGATTTCATATTTTGATTCTATAATGATGTGGTTTGATGATTATATTTAACTAAATTAATATAGAAATTCACTAATTTAATAAATTGTCTAATTATAATTTTTTTTACTATAAATATAAAATATTTGTTACAATATTAATAATTTTTTTAATAATTCTATATTTATAAGGATATATTATTTCATATAGTGAGATCATAAAATAAATAAATTATAGTGTATAAAAGACATCAATTTAATTATTAATTTTATACATGATGATTTCATTGAATTTTTGTTTACTATGTTATTGATATAATATTTTAGGATACACTGAATTCATCATTGAAAATTTAGTGGGAATTAATATTGTAATTGGAAATATGAGAATTATAATTAAATTAATAAATATTTAATTAATTGTTGTATCTTGTATGATATTGTGATAGTTTATGATTATTGTTTACCACTTTTTTAATTTATTATTATATACCCATAGTTATAATGATTTTATGTTTTCTAGATATCTTATAAGATATGCTATGTTTTTTGATCTTTTTATTTTTATCATTGATAGGTATAACCCCATTGTAAATATGACTTTGTTTTAACGTTATATTGTATTTATCTTGATATGTGTTGATAAATATTACATCAGTGGAATCTAATTTAATAAGATTCATTTATAAGACATTTAAATTTTTTTCTTATATATCATATGCATTAATCATAATTTTAAGGGTCGTTCTTTAGGTTTGTTTTGTGTTCATTCTCTTTTGGATTTAAAATTCATTTTTGGGATTGAATGTATTTTTTTTCCAGGATGTAATTTTGAAGAGATATCATTTTTAAAGAATAGTGATTATAGGGTGGAAAACACGCATGCACTATTATTATGGTTGTAATGAGAAAGTTGAGGTTTAAAATTAATAGTTTATATTTTGAGCATGTTATTATGATTTATGTAGTTCCTAATCATGCTTTCATATTATCTCATGGTAAAATAGGGCGCGGAATAATAACAATTTCATTGGGTGTGGGGGAACATCACCATTGTTCTATGAGTTAATTTGTGAGATTTATGTTTTACACTGTTTATAAAATTTGATCGTTTTCAATGTAAAGGCCTCCTAAAAAATGTAAAAAAAATTACAATAGTCTAATAGAGGGTATTTGATATTTACCTCTTTAAAAGAGAGGCATAATCTCAACCTGGAGGGTCTTCAAAAATATTAAATCAGAACAACCCATCCCATTGATTGAAATTCTATCAGTCACATAGATAGCTTATCAAAACAATTGTGCAATGTTGTATCTAATCTAGGAGATAATGTCAAATCATTTAAACTATCAAGCCGTTATCTTCTTAGAAAGTAGAATATTTCCAATTCTAATAGATTGCACAACCATGGTGGAGTTTCAATGAAACCATACATTATTCCATCATAGTTAAACATTTATGTACACTACATTTATCATGATATGAATTTTAATTTGAAATGTAGTGGCAACACCACATTGAACATAAATAAAGCATACAATATCACAATTATAATTACTAGAAATATCCCCACATCCTAGAGGGATAAGATTTCCTATAAAGGATCCATCATAATTTATTTCAAACTATCAAAAATATAGTAAGTTAAATTAATCCTCTATCATAACAAAGGGAAAGGGGATATAACTTGCAATCATTACATGTATCAAAATAAAAATATTGTGTATTGAGTTATTGAAATCAGACAATTGAAAGGGATTTTCATTTGGAATTTCCACCAAGATTGAGGTTATGACTGAGTGGGAAATGTATGATACCCTTTGATAAATCATCATTTTCCTTCCACTGTAGTTAGTATGAACAAGCTCTGCACAAGAAAACATAATGATATTCATAATTCTATGAGACACTGAGAGTTTAAATCAATACATGATATGGTCGATGATTGAATTGGAATATAGAGGAAAAATTATTAAATAAATAAAAGATTTAATTCCAGCGAATCAAGGACATTTGAAAATATAAAAAGTGATGATCATCAAACTCCATGTGATAATGAATAAAATGATTCTTGTATAAGGATAGATACCCATCTTTCTAAGGATGGACTCTGTCGTTATCTTTGAGAAGCATAACCATAATAATCGAGAAAATCTGGATGCATAAATCCAGTTTTAATTTAGGGACTCAAAATAGCTAGACCGTCCATTTTTTTAATTTATGTAAAAAAATTTATGGTTGAGCATGGTTTCCTTATCTAGTTCTCAAATCATCAAATCATCCTGATTAATAAAAATATAATTACATTCCATATATCTAAAATCCTTGGAGAGGGAGTCAAGGTAGTCCACATTTTCTCTAAGGGGGATACTATTATCCATAATAGAAGTAGATTAATCTATCATATATCCAAATTGTAATCCCTATAAAATTAACAGAAAAACTAAGAGAAGAATTAATGTTTTCTGACCAGTGATATTTTGTTTAAAATAAGTGAATGATATATTTAAATCTAAACCAAATATATTAGTTTAGATAAATTAGGATTCCAAATTTTTTTCTATACAAAATTATAGATATAATAATGTACAAATTATATGATTTTTTTTTAAAAATATATCTGAATAAATTTATCTTGAAGTGATTTATTAAATCGACATATAATTTTGATGACCAACCCTTAATTAACATTTGGTTTACAACAATTATTCCTTGAAACCATGATGATTTTCCCTAAAAAAAGCTTCAAATATAAAACATGTTCTTCATAGAGGTGTTCATGTTCTTAAAATATAAAGTGGTCTATTTAATGAAAATATAAGAGTATATTTTTTTAAAATAAAATAGTATTATACCTAAGGAAATTTCTTCCTACTATTGATGTAGAAAAGACATTCTAGGAGGTAAAAACTATTAAAATTTTTATCAAGATATGATTGAAGTATATAGAATGAGGTCATTCCTAAGACATAGTAAACCCTAACTATTTTAAATGGAATATTTCCTCCCTCGATTCCCATGTCAATTATCATATTTAATTTCATAAAAGAAGTAATATTTTTTCAAAAAAAAATTAATATTTATTCTATCATATCTCTAAACCATTCAAGTATTCATAATGCATGAGATATTTCTTGATGTTTTTCATGAATCTCCTACCATCCTAGGTAAAAATAATAATATAATTTATATAAAATAATTTGATGGATATGAAAAAAATCTTGCAGCCCAAATGGTCTTAAAATCACCCTTATGAACTATATTAAGGAGAATCCTGCTAAGATAATACCATAAAATGATGAAAGGATATTAGAGAGGGGATTTAATTTCCCAAAACCTCTTTAATATGTTAAAGAACATTATGTATATCCATTAATAAGAATTTATATGTGAGAATATCAATGATGAATTTTAATCTTCTAAAAAACATGAGATCAATTCAAAACAAGATATGTATGTCACCAATAAAACCAAAATTCATAGTCTAAATACTTTTTTAACTTTAGGATTCAGATAAGTATTACCTCCCTTGGTAGAATTAAATAAAAGATTAATAATTCGTGGGAATTGAATTAAAAATATTGAATCCTTCTACCTTTAATGATACAAAATTAGTTTCAAGATATAATTGAATATGAGACATTATAAAGATTGTAAAAATTGATCTTTGTGATACTTTAGTAGATAGAATTTACTTATCTAATGATGACGAAGAATTTGAACTCAAAATTGAGTTTGAGAGATTTCCAAAAATTTTCCATGAATGCAGAACTATAGGACATGCGATGTAAGTTGTAGGAAGGCAGTGCTTTGTGATACCTGTGGTAAAATAGGGAATGAATCTAAATCATGCACAAATACTAGGAGGATGAAGCCTGGTCCAAGGAAACTGGATAACCAGAAGGGGGAATCTATAAATATTGAACCTGGGAACATTAATGTTCACCAAACTGTGAGTGAAAAAAAAGAAAACCGAAATAATTCTGCTAAAACTATTGGAGTCTCATGGGCTGATATAGAAAAAAGATGTATTAAGTCTTCATAAAAGTATCAACAAGTGTTTTATGATCCTGGCATAATTTTGTCATGATGATAATGACAAAAATCAGAATCTTACTGCTCAGATGGTGTTAAGTTCATGGAAGCACACTGATATTGATTTTCCTCAGCAACTAAGCACTACTCCAATCGAAGATCATATGGATTCTATTAATCAAACTTCCCTCACTGAAACATCTAATGATTGGGTGGTTGGGATTTCATCTCATGAAAAAAACATTTATTGTAATCCTGATGATGGAATGAAACAGATTACAGCACAATGTAGGCCTCATTTTGAGGCTGGAACCGAATCGAAGCAGGTTCCAACCTGGTTTCTCTAGTTACCAGCATGAACCTAAACCTTTAGAGTTCTGTTGCTACTGCTACAGCTTCTGATAATGTTTCTACTTTTGCCACTCCATTGGAGATGCAGTCATCTGTGGCTGGGTATTTGGACAGCCCTAAAAAATAGTTCATTTTCTGTCATGGGGAACCCTCTCATTTTATTCCTCCCTCAGCTATGCAGGTGGTAGAAAAATCAAGGAAGGATGATGAACTAAAAGGTGATGAAGATAGTGCTTGGAAACAGGTTCAAACAAGAAGCCAAAAGAAAAAAGCAAGAAAAGAGGAAAGGAAGAAGGAGGAGGAGCAAACTGAAAGTTTAGATGAATATGTTGAAACTTTGCTACAGTAAGATAAAGATATTGAAGAATGCTACACTATAGGAAGGAGAGGTCGGGGGCGCATCAATATAGAGTCATGGAATGAGATGAGAGAACAGAAATGAAGAATTGGAAACAAGCAGAGGAAAAATATTGGCCCACCTAGAGGGGGAATTTGATATCTTTGTTGTACTTTTCTCTTCCTTCCAGACTTTTCTTTTTATAATAATTAGGGGCTCTGTCTCCATCTTTCAAATAAAAATGAGACATTAAAAAGACAATTTTAGATAATTTTTTGAATTATATTATTGATAGTGTAGAACAGTGAAACATAAAATAAATGAATAATATGTTATAAATTTTATTCTTTTAGAATAAGTGATGGTAATTCGGAACTAGGACCATGTGAGCGAGAACATACCATGAATATTTGATCAACTAATTTACAAATATCTTGTTGTTTAAGATACCACGATGTTTAGGAAAAATTGTTAGTGAAACCATATGGTCCAAGAGAGAACCCATATTAAATGAAAAATATTTCATTCTTAATTTTAATGTCCAAAGGATGGAATGTGATAAAATTGTATCATCATCACTAAACAATATAGTAATAATTTATTCCACCAAATATAAGAATGTAGATGGGAAATTGAAATGATTCCTATAGAATTTGATCATATGGTTGGAAGGATTTTGTCTTCCATCAAAGATATTATCACCATCCTTAAGAATGGAAAGAGGTTTAACAACTCTTTCCGGATCTCATAATAGAATTAAAAAATTTAGCATTTATCTTATAATCCTTAAGACTACCAGTCCTAAAAAGATCTTTCTAAATCGAATAATTCATCTTAATACGTTTGTGGGGTTTTGAAGATAACTCATCTCCTTTTACAATACATCCAAATAATTTATTCCTTGTAATGGTATCTTGAAAGCGATGAAGATATTGTTAAAGAGAATAAGTAAAATAATCTAAAGAGATGAAAGAGTTTTATATCTGATATTTGATCATTTTTTATTAAATTTATACATGAAAATGAATTCCAAATAGAAAACATTGTAATAAATCCAGGACCATGAAACATTAACATTTTTACTACATTAATAATGAAAAAACAATGTATGCTTAAACCTGTACATAGAAATTGGATTATTTTCATTATCAATGAAAATCAAAAGAATTGTGTGGTTAGGAGAATTATATAATTCCATGGGGGTACATTATATGGACTCAAATGTATATAATGAGATTTTATTGATAAATGTTCTAATAATTCTGTTGGAAATTATTTTTTTAAGATGTTTCCTATACCGAGTTAACTTAGCTTCAACCCGATATATCTACAATATATTGAATTATACATTACAGTCTCTGAAATAATTACTTTAAATTTATTGAGAAACTGGACTAGAATTATTGTGATAATGAAGAATTGAATTCAAGTCACAAAAGATGATCCAAGTGTATATGATGGTACAACAGAGTGTGTTAATTTCCAAACATATATATCTTTTATCATGGAAAATATTAAATGAATATATAATTTAATAAAAATTCTTATTATTAAACCCATACCTCAATACTAGTCATGTATAGAACACCCGATCAATGTCATAAATAATCATAAATATATATGTCACCAATGATAGAAATATTTAACGCAACCTAAATTGGTGGTCGGCATTTTTATCTCAAAAATAAAAAATTTCTAGGTGTCTCCCTAGGTCCAAAGCTTGATATATAGTCAATTGAATTAATGTAACAATTATGTAAAATGAAAATCTAATTAAAAATACCATATGTGGGAAAAAATTATATATGGTGAGACATTATGGAGAAGTAACAGACCACCTACCTAATGCATGTAGTATATTAATCATTATCCATTAGACATTATATTGGCCATGATTGGATGAAAATGTAAAAATATATGAATTCCAAACAAATAGGGAATATGTTATCACACCATATTATCATCATCTATATAAATAAAAATAACAAAAGGAGAATAAGGAGCATAGATTTTATCAATAAGAGTCCAACGGGACGACCATAGGTATATTTAGAGGAATAATGGAGAAGTTATTAAAGAACCATTGTAGAGAGGTCATAAGAGATTCAATTAGAGAAAATAGAGTATCATTTAATCTAATAATAAGAAAATATAAGATGGTTTATGAAAAAATTGAGTACGGGAAAACTAGTAGTTTTATCCATATTGAAAAATGACCCCAATTTGGAATCATTATTAGCCAAAATGTGAACCAGATATTCTTTGACTACTATCTAATGAAGGGTATCTCATTGTTCACAAACCATGTTTAGGAAAATGTAATCCAACCAAGACATTTATTATTTTAAATCATATATTTTTCATAGATTAACATGTATCATGTGTCTCATGGTGAGGTTAATTTAGGTGGCCCTCTAGTTTTTTCGGAACACCCCACATGGTTTCATCAAACCATACAGATTGTGCCACATGGTTTAAAATTTCAATGCAACCTACTTATTTCATACAACATCCAGGGTTCGTAGCACCAAAGATTTCATAAACAACATCATTTTCTATGAGAATATGTTATGAATTTATATTAGTATAAAACAAAGTAATTACAATGAAAGAAAAAGGATCATTACCTACCATAAAATCCATGTTCATATACAATCATCACATTAAATGAACACATATCTGAGTTACATTTTTTACAGTGGTAAAACTCTTTATAAGAACAACTCTAGACACTAGGCATGTACATTGGCCACCAAATCCCATGTCTCATTTGGTAGTTTTCCACCAAACAACATCACCATCTCAAAATGTAAGATTGAATCAAAACAAGAACTAAAAAGGATATTAAACATAAGGCACCAACTTCCCTTACCTATGTATCAAAAATTTCACATTCTTGGGTGATACTTGCAAGAAAACATGATCCCAAACCTCAAACTCCATATGTTATAAATGATGATAAATAAAAGATTTATTTTTATAATTATTATTCTAAATATATTTTTGATTAACTTAAGCTACATTGAAGTATTATAAATGATACAAGGATATAATAGCACACCCTCCCCAACATTTATCCAGTAAAAAGGTGAATGTCATGTCCTCCTATACAAGGGATCATAGGGATCCATCTGATTTTTTTCTAAGATATATTATTGTAGTAATATTTATTTGGTGGTATATTTTCTCACCTTATAACATATTAAATAATGGACAAAGTTTTGGATAATTTTTTCCAACACATGTATATTCCATTCTAAATGTCCATCAGTCATAGGGTGAAAAATTGGATCATAGTCTCTTCTATAACCAAATATTCATGTAACAATTTCTATAAGATCAATAATAAATGATAATAAATATATAAAATTATAGTATATGGGAATTATTTTATGATTATAATCTCATTGATATATTGTCTTCACATCTCATTCGGTGATAATTTCTCTTATTTATGAAGGATGTGGGACACCTTCATCAGTTGATCCAAATGTGCACAAACTGTTACACTATCTCATATATACCTATGTAAAACAATCACAAAATACATTATTATTCCATAATATTTATATTATATATTTGGTAACAACAATAATAATATATAAGGAAACCAGTTCCCTTCCTTCACCTGGTAATAGGTTGAACACCTAGTGAAAAGACCTACAATACAGTGTTTCATCAGAGGACACCAATACAAGTGGTGCATACCACAATATATCATGCATATACCTTAGTGGAATTACCTTTGAGAATCATGGAATTATCACATAAGCTCCTCTATATTGTTGGTTGTAACCCATATATCCCCATGTATAATAAGGACATGGTCTCCAACAATAGGCCAATCCAAAGGTTGTTCCTTGAATAAAAAACATTCCTGTATGAACAAAAACTTAGGATTTAAAAACTCTACTCTCATCAACATATCCTATAGTGAATCATTAACTGCAATGGATATGTTAAAATGAAACACATGACTTTCATGAATGTCTATATGCATTAAAAAAATAGGGACATTACCTTCAATTCATCCGGGGTTTTTTGTATGGCTTCTACATATATTGTCCAGCTTAGTGCATGAGCTACTATATTACATTCTCCATGCATAAAGGTACGATTAATTCCAATATAATGATGGTAGTAAACCCACACATAAAATATAATATTTAATTCATATAATAAAAAGATACATTTTAGGCTATTTTTGTCTATATATTTTATAATACGATCTCTCATAAGATAAAGTCTCTAGAAACACAAGGCATGAACAATTACTAAAATCCCAAGGTTATTAATTAGATAATTACTCTTGTGAGATTTCAAATTGAGAGTGTCATGAATAAAAAAAATTATATTGTATTAACACTTCACTCATCACGATTCTTGGTTCATTACTAAAAACTGTACTATATTTCAAGGCTCTTGAAGATTCATGATTATTGCTAAATTAATCCCCCCTTTCATCTCTGGAAAGGCCTTCTAGAACACTTCATAAAATATCAAATTGAAACCATTGATTTTTAAGAAGTTATTAGGTTATGCTATTTTTGAAAATACCATTTTAAAATTTCTATAATATCCAATCAACCCTAAGAAACTTCATATAAAAAACAAATTCTTGGAAAGATCCTAGGAAAAAATATGTGTCATCATCTCTTAGTCAACAAATACTCTTGATTCTGAGATAATATAAACCATGAATTAATACATGGTTATCTACAAGTGCTAAATTGTGATAATATAAAATATTTGATGCTATATTAGTGTACTAAATATTATATCAAGGTGTTTGGCATGGTCCCTTCGAGTATGATAATACACATTGATTTCATCATAAAAAACCATGATGAAGGAATCCATATAGGGGTGGAATACCATATTATTTAATTATAAAAATTAATTGGTGGTTTTATTAATAATGAAAACAATATCTAGGTACTCATTTAATCTATACTAATTTTGGATAGCCGTACATGATATATCTGAAGTCCTTACTGACACCTAATGGTAGCATGATCTTTAGTCGATCATTGATAACACTCTAGATCGTCAGAAATGGAAAATAGATAATTTATTTTAATAAATGGATATTAGTTCATAAATTAATGTGGAATCAAACATTGGAGATTCATTCATAGCCTAATGGTTCTATTATATTTCTGGTAGATAAGGATAGGCAGAGCCTAAGGTGATGTTTTGGGTTAAATAATACACGTTGATCCTAAATCCTCTTAATATAATTATAGATCCTAGATCTTAGTAGTTTCTTTTCTAAATTTACGACTAAATAATGGATCAAGTATTTGAATTAGTTTATTATAGCACCCCACCTCTCACATAGGATTTTGGATAGATTATTTCTCTTGAAAAAACTCTGTAAAATCCTCCAAGGGAGGAAAATTAGTTAGTTACACATTATGATCAACAATGAATTGGGTGGAAATATCACCAATAATGTCTTCTAAACCTGACAATTTGGTATGGATTAACTTTCATGGAAATCCAAAACAAAATTATGAAGATAACTATCACTCAATGGTGAAGCAAACTATACCATGTTGTGTTATTATTCAAGAATGAAATGATAGGGAAATAAATATTCCATTATTAGAAGTTAATGAATCCCTTCATCTAAATGATGAATATGTCCCAAATAAATTATAAATTCCATAAATAATTTGAAACTCTTTTAATTTCCTTATTCCCTTTTTCTATAAAAAAATTGTGCAGATAGGGTCATCACCCCAAAAATGTATTCAATTTCATGCCCAATAATTTCAACTGTTGATATAAAGATAAAGGGGTCTGAAGAACCCATATAAAACAAAGAAGATCATATAGTGGAGTTTATTTGAATAATACCCCTTTTTATTGATGGTTGAATAGTATTATCATTTTTTTTCTGTTGTAGTTATCTTAAATAGACCGATCCATATATCATAGCTATAGATGGGCTACCCTGATATTGTCTTCTCTAATAGCATTGAAAATATGATGTCTATATACCTCAGTCATGACCTCTGTGTCATCTTATTCATTCAGTGATACTCCATCTTTCTTCATAACATGGATTAAATAATCCTTCATCTTAGAATGGTTCTATATTTTGTCCTCTTCCATGAGATAATTACAGAATGTTTTAGAAAACCCTCTTCAGATGACGCATCCAGTAGCAAGGATTATAGTCCAGAGGTTCCCAATCATAATGTGGCTTCAAATTCCCCTTTATTCCAAACTATTGTAATATAACAAATCTAATATTTTATTTACCCTGTATTCCACTACTCTAATTAGAAAAATCAATTATAATCTTCCTAAACCTGCAAGAACAAATACACTATCTTGTTACATATTATGTAAAAATTCTTCTTTGACTTTTATGTCTTTGGTTTTAGAGATAACAAATCCCTTTATACTCATTTTTCAAATAGTGGACTTAATTTTAATATAGTTTCTATTATATTCATACTGACTCATTCAATCATACTGACTCTATAAAATGTAATGACTCAGTCGATCATACTGACACTGTTAATCGTACTAAATCTATGAATTATATTGACTTTATCTATCACACTGGCTCTTTTTATCATATTAACTCTCTCTACCGAACAGAATATGATCATTGTACTCATATTATTCATCGTACTCACATTACAGCACATCAACACATTTCACTATGTAATATTAATTGTATTCATGTTTTCAATTAATTTCATGCATGATTTTATTCTTATAAAAACACTTATTCCAATCAAACGTATTCATGTTATCATTTACATATATATATATATATTTATTGACAAAAACATTGTCGTGGATATATTTATAATCTAATAAAAATGATGTCTTTTTTTCTATTTTTATATGACCTTTACAATGCCAGGTGTCCATCTCACACTGAGTTTTTCATTGAAATATGACCGTTGGAGAAAATATGATTGTTGGAACCTAAGCCCTATAAATAGGAGGTCATTTGAAACAATGACAAGACATTGATCTTTCTTTGCTTCTCAAATGTTATAGAGAGAGATTTTGTGACTTCTACCTGGCTTTGTGCGAGAGACATGAAATTACAAAATGTGAATGACTCATTCTTAGATTTTGTATTTCAATAAGTGTTTTTTTTGCTTTGTGCGACTGATCAGGTGATAATGATTGAGGGCTGTCAAGGATAGGAAGATGGTGTGAACTACCTCTATATCGAGGTCTTTTATGTGTTAGAAAGACAGAGGTACAGATTACCTAAAAATCAAGTGCTTGAGGGGATATCAATATGCACACACATATCATTGTACCGAGGGATTACAATAGTGGTGGTAAGACATACCTCTTATCCAAGGTGAAAGGAAACCTTTCTCATTGGGATAAAATAATTGTAATGATTTCTCCTTCTACTGTTGATTGTATTTGAAAGGGAATTCTACTATTTTCTGTTTCAATTTATATTCATTTCAACAGTAATTGTTTTAATTACAATTCTTTTGATATATATTATATTAATTGATTTTATAGGATGTATGGTAGAATATTATTCATTTGTATTACCCAGATTATTGTATTCAATTAGAATACATTTGTTTTATATGACTTATAGTATTACATTATATCATATCATATCAATTATATCCAACACAATTTTGGTCAATTTTATTGGTTATGAATTATATTAGTTTAAGATATCTTAAACTATGTACTTTATTAAGTGTTTAAATACAATTTTTTTAAATTTACAATTCACCACCACTTGGATTGTGCCATATAATATACAAATACATCTATATTAATACCCAAAAATTGGTATCAGATCTAGTTTCCACTGATTTTGTATTATTTTCATTATTTAATTTGATAATACAATTTTTTTATTAAAAACTATTGTGTATAAATACTAACAACAATAATGTGAGGAGTGGAAAAGTATTGTATTATAAGATGGAAGGAATGTATATTCGATCAATTAAAAATTTAAATCCAACGAGACCACCTATAATCAATGGGAATGATTGTGAATATTAGAGAGGTCAAATGAAGGAATTTGTTATTAATACTAGAGTGGACTACTTTACTATGATTACTAGAGGTTACAAAATCCCTAACAATAAATTTAGTACTTTCACCAATCATGAGAAGCAATAATATCAACTGAATTACAAGGTACATAATAATTTGTTATGAACTATGACCAAGAATATATATAGTCATATATCATCATGTGAATCATCCAATTAAATCTGTAAGAAATTGGATGTCAAAAATTTTGGTATATCTAATGTTATAGAAACAAGAAGAGAGATGCTTCAAGAAGAATATCATGGGTTTATGTTTACTTATGAAGAACTATTATGTAAGGTGAACCAAAGATTTATGAAAATTCTCAACAGTTTCAAATTTATGGGAAAAAGGTCTTTATGATAAACCACTTGTTGACAAGATTATTGATATAAGGAAAAACTAATGAGAACTGAAAAAGAAACTGTTGATGAAACTAGGAAAGTTACTCAAATCACACTTGATGAGTTATTTTAAAATATTATACAGCTAGAGATAAGAATAAAAATTGGCCCTGATTTGAATAAGAAGAAAAATAATAATTTAAGAGTATCTTTTACTACTACATCCAATGATAAGACACTAAAAGTATTACCAGATCCAAAGAAAAGATAATAGTTATGTCAGAATGAAGTGACCGTGAAGAATCTGAAAATAAATTCGCTAATATTGCTCGAAAGATGAAAAATAGTTTGGGAATTAAAGAATTTAAATACTAATTCAAAAATAAATATAGGAAGGATAATAAAGATTGTGAAGTAACAAGTTATTAATGAAAAAGAGAAGGTCCTATTAGACCTAATTATTCTTTTACTATAAAGAAAAGATAGAAATGAAAAACATACTAAATGAAATAATAAAAAGTATTAAAGGGCAAATACAATGAATTTTTTTTTATAGAAAATGATACTTGGAGTGCAAGTGATGGTGATTCAATTGATGTTTCTTTAGAATATGAATCTTTTGGAAAAATATATATTTTACTAATTAAGAGACAACCTATTGAAAATAATTCTTTCATGGGTAAGGTACACACTGATTAATCACTTACGAATGTTTCATTAAATGATAATAACCCCTATGAGAAACATTGTTACACTTAAGATGATGAATCTTCTTCAGTACAAGACAATTTACCTTATTTTGAAGAAGTATACTGATTTTCTAAATTACTTAAGAATGAAAATTCAAAACTCATGAAAAATATTGAAAAATAAAATTATAGATTAATTGTTATTATAAAAGAAATTTCATATATTTCAAATGAGCTTCATAATTCTTTTATTATTGTGAAAATATTTCAAAAAACATTTTGGAAGTAAATTATGATAAAAATAAACATTCTAAGGATTTTGAAAACACTGTTTTAATGAAAAAAAATTCATAATAAAAAACAATTTCTAAAAAAATTTCATCTAAGAATGATAATTTAATCATTATACTAAAATCTGAAATCATTTCTCTTAAGAAAATTTTATCAAAATTTACCAGGGGAGATTTTTTTTGATAAAATTTATTCTCTAATTAATCATCGCAAAAATTGTTCAGGAATTGGTTCTACTCACTCAAAACCTGTTTTTAGTCATAACTATTTTTATCTTCAATGTGACCCATTTTTTATTAAATGTCAATGTGGTGTACATTTGGAGAGAAATTGTTCTCTTAGTAGAACTCAATAATTAGGATTTCATTAAGCTTGTTTTGAAAAAAAATTGGATTCCCCAATTTCTTTTATCTAACCTTTTCAGATCCAAACAAGTTTGGGTTTCAAAAAACTAATTGTTTATTTTTTAGGAAAACATGAAGTGTACCAACAACAAGAACATATGATACATGGATAGTGGTTGTTCTCAACATATGAATAGAAAAAATGATTTCATTGAAAATATTATTTTAACAAATGGTGTAAAAGATAACTTCGAAGAAAACTCTCATGGAATGATTGTTGCTTTAGATAATATTATTTTCCTTGGTAATGTTTTAATTTCAAAATTTTATTTGTCAAAGGTATTCTGAACAACCTCATCAGAATTTTTCCACTATGTGATTTAGGATACCTTGTTAATTTATGAATAATTAGTCTTTATTTTACTATTACAATGATGATATCATTCTATCTTCCCTTAGGCATGATAATATATACAATGTTAACTAATAAGACCATAGGATCTAAGACTTACCTTGCTAAAGTGCAATGGAGGACCAATCATGGTTATAGAATAAAAGGTTAGAACATTGTAAACATATAAAACACTGTAAACATTCAATGAAAATACATGTTAAGGATCTACCAGATCTTATGTATGATTATTCAATGATTTGTTATCCATGTCAATATGGAAAGAAATATATAACTTGCTTTAAATCAATCAATGGAGATTCAATATCTAATGAATTACAACTAGTGCGAGGGATCATTTCAGTCCTTCATAAACTGGAAGCATTGAAGAAAAATACTATGAATTTGTTTTAGTTGATGACTACAATAGATTTATATGGGTCCATTTTCTAGAAAAAAATCTGAACACTTTTTCTATATTAAAACATCCATAGACAAATTTAAAAATGAGAAAAACATACCATTGATAACTATACGTAGTGATCATGGTGGTGAATTTAAAAATTCAGATTTGGAAAGTTTTTGTATTAAGAATGGTATTACTCACTACTTTTAACCTCCATAACCCCTTAGAAAATTGGTGTTGTTGAGATAATAAATCATATTCTTTTAGAAATGACAAGAACTATACTTATTGAATACTCAATTGCTAAGCATTTGTGGGATGAAGTTGTTATTATGACATATTACATTATAGATCATGTTCTAAAAATAGTTTTTCTTAATAAAACACCTTACGAATTATGGAATTCTTGAAAACCTAAAGATTCAATCTTCAGTATATTGTGTTGCAAAGTATTCATATTGAATAAAAAATGATAATTTGCATAAATTCGCACCCAAATATGATGAAGGATTATTTGCAGGTTATTCCATAACTACTAAGGCTTATAGCATTTTTAACAAAACTCCTGTGTTGTTGAAGAAATAGTGCATGTTAAATTTGATGAAACTGAAGACATTTTGAAAAAAACCTTAACTACAACTAAATATGCATTTTCACAAACTGATTAAAAACCTATGATTGAAAATCCTTTTGAATAAGGTTATACTCAATTATTTTTTTTTTGAAATATTTACCCTTGAAGAAATTCTATCTTATATTGATGAACAAGTTTTTCAAAACCCAAATCAATTATTTCATAAAAATAATTACAGTTATAAAATCATTGGTGACATAAATCAACCTTTATAGACTAGAAATTCTTGGGAAAGTAAATATAACATCTTGATTTTCTATCTCAATTTAAACATAAGTCTCTTATTGTGGCATTAGGTGATGAAGATTGCATTGAAGCAATGTAAGATAAAAAAAATAAATTTGAAAGGAATGGAGTACAGAGATTGGTTGAAAGACCCTAATAAACAACTTAATTGCTGTAAACTGGGTTTTTAGAAACAAATATGATGAAAATGGAGTCATTGTAAAAAATAAAGCATGACCTGCTGTTAAGGGCTATAATTAACAAGAGGGAATAGACAATGAAGAAACTTATACTCCAGTTTCTAGACTTGAATATATTTGTATTCGATTAGCCTTTGCATCATATATTAATTTCAAACTATTTCAAATGGAGGTAAAATGTTGTTTTTTAATGGTTTAGTACAAGAATAAGTTTGTTTAGTACAACCTCCATGTTTTATAGATCCAAATAATCATGATCATGTTTTCAAACTTACCAAAGCTATTTATGCCCTTAAACAATCCCCAAGAGAAAGGTATGAAAGGCATAATAGATTTATTTTACAAAAAAATTATGCAAAAGGTACTGAAGATCCAACTATTTTTATGATAATGGAAAAAAATGTTTTGATTGTACAAAATTATGTTGATGAAATTATATTCAGATCAACTGAGAAATCTCTAACTGATTATTTTTCAAATCAAATGAAATCTTAGTTTGAAAGGAATATGATGGGTGAGTTAACATTATTTCAATGTATTAAAATATCTAAAAAAATATAAGTAACCCATTTGTCTAAATATAATTATATCAAATACTTACTCAAAAATAATGGATATGAAAACTCAACAATTTTTATCACTCCAATCTATACCACAAACACAGTTGTTCTTGATGAAGCTAGAAAACTATTGGATGAAACAACATGTAGAGGTATGATTGAAATTTTTTTATTCCTAATAGATAGTCGCCAGACATAGGTTTTAGGTAGGCTAATGTACATGATACCAATAAAATCCTAATGAATTCCAATCAAAAGCTGTGAAACAAATTTCATTATTTAAAAGGAACATTGGATTTAGTACTTTTCTATTCTTTTGGAAATGATTTTATTAAAAGCTTTTCAGATACAGATATTGGTGGATGTATAATGGATAATAAGTGTACATTTAGAACCTACAATTTAATAAAATATTCTTTAGTTTCTTGGTCATGCATGAATCAAAACTCAATAGCACTTTCCACTACAAAAGAATAATATGTAGCAGCTAGAGGTTGTTGTGCTAAAGTGTTGTGGATATAACACACACTCATTGACTATGGTATGAGTTTTGTTTAAACTCAAATAACATTTGATAACACTAATTCCATAACTCTTAATAAAAACCCATCACATCACTCACACAAAAAAAGTATATATTAGGCATCACATTCTTAGGGATCAGACACAAAAAGGAGATATTATTTTACATTTTATTGGAATGCAAGAATAAATTACTATCATTTTTACAAAACCATATCCTTTTGATAGATTTGAATTTATTAAATAGAAGATAAGAATGATTAAAATTAAATAATCATTCACATCTACTTTATATTTTTATATTTCTTCATACACTAAATAAATCCTCTTAAAAGAGGGATAAGATTAGTTTTTTTCATTGTTTTTATTATTTTATCTTTTTTTATTCATATTTTTTGAACTTTAACTTAATTATTTATTCTTATTGTTATATTTTCATTATTTGTTTCTTTTTTTGGACATTTTGTTTAATTTTTTGACATTTTGTTTATTGTTTTGATATTCTATTTTCTATTTTGACTTTCTTTTTATAGTTTTGACATTCTGTTTATCATCTTGACAACCTATATTAATGATTTTTTTTTTTCATCGGCTAGAAAATCTATGATAATGACTTTGTTTTACATATTATATAGAACCTATGGTAATGGAATTGTTTTCCAATGTCCTGAAAACCTATGATACTAAATTTTTTTCCACAGCTTGACAACCTATGGTAATGACTTTGTTCTACATCAGCTTAAGAAACGATGGTAATAAATTGGTTTTCCATCAGCTTAACAACCTATGGTAATGATATTTTTTTCCATCACTATGACAACTGATCATATTTAAATTATTTCTCATCAGTTTGATGTGTGTTTTTATTTTATTTTCATTATATTATTTTATTATTACTAATTTCATAATACAATGAAACCAACAACTTACTTGAAATCTCAGACAAGTACATTCCATGTTCCTTTTGTATTGTCTTTATTTCATATCATTGTTTCTCTTTTTTTAAAAAAATATAAAAAACCCTCTCTTATTCTCCACTGTTGTATTCTTTATCTTCTAATATCAACTGTAGAATACCCACAGTCATCAATATTAACTTATAAATAGATGACCTCTCCTCAATCCCACACAAGTTTTATAGAATTATAGTTGAAGATCCGCCCCTCCTATTTAAGACCTGGAATGATATTTTCTTTTGCTACTCATATTTAGGCCTCATTATTCTGCCAACACTCCTACCTAAATGTCTTCGATGTCTTTCCCTTGTAAATATTTTTCAGAGAAAGGATAATTTCTAGGTATTTATTTGAGAGTTAAAACTCAACAATCAAAATTATTATTCTATTAAAAGGATGTGAACATCTTTTTGTTGATAATACTATATCTGAAGACTTGATTCTTATTCCAGAGGTATGAAAATTATATAATATGGTGTCTCTTGATATGAATATGATGATTAAATTTTATGTGTATGATTGAAAATTTTCAATTTCTATAAAACAAGCATCACACTTTCTAAATGTTACCATAGAAGGTGATTCCTTTTTTCCATCTCAGAATATACATGAGGAATTTGCTATGATTAACAATGAAAGAGATGAAAATTCATTTTTTATTATCGACTATGAGAAAAGGAAGTATATCTTCTTTCTGTTAACAACCTGTTTTTGTCCTTTTGATGCAAGGGTTTCTAATTCCATGGAAAGGGTATAGGGAGACTCTTAGTGTTTCTAACATTTTTATGATAGATTATATTTTTAACATGAGAAAATTAAATCTTATGGGTTATATTTTTGAAAATAAAAAGAATTTGATGTCTAGAGATATCAAGTATCACTTTATCATGTATCCATCAATTCTCACAATGTTCATTCTTGAAAGTTTGAAATTTTGTAATATTCCTCTTAAAGTAGAATTTAAAGAGTAGAATAACTTTTGGAAAAGTATGAAAACCCTGACGAAATTGTATTTTTGTTTTAATGAAGAATCAAAACTCCTTATCTATGATGTGGATGTAAAATCGACACCAAATCATTAAAAAAAAAATACATCGGCACCAATGCTAATAGAATCTATCTCAACAGTTGTTTCTTATCAAAATTCAGATCCAAAAATCAGTACAAAGCTGATGATGAAAGTTAAATACAGTAAATAGTTTGCAGAAATGTGGATAAAAGAGATTAAAAAATAAAATAAGGTGATCCTATGTATGTTCTTGACCCAGATGAACTTCCAGGTAAGAAGATAATGGTATAGGATACTCTACAGGATGAGAGGAAAAGGAATACTCTCTTAAAAATAAAAGCTCATGATTTTTATGATACTAATATTCTAAAAGGGGTTAAGTTTAATATTGCCCAACTAATAGAAGAAGTGAATCAATAACCTATCATACAGACTTTTAAAAAGAAAAAGAAAAGAAAAAAATACTACAAGAAGTTCATAAATGTGAAGAAGAAAAAGATGAATTTATTTTGTAATTTCTTCAGAGTTCTATGAAGATTAATGACAAATCGTCTCTTCAAAAGCAAAGTGAAGGAATACTATTGAATTCTTATACCAATCAAGAACCAGCTCAATCATTAAAAACCCATTCAGAATGAATTCCATCTCTAGTCAAGAATGGAGATCAATGTTATCATACCGAGAAAGTAATTATCATCAGTGAAAAAGTCAAAGAAAAAAGAGTTGAAAATGAAGTAGAAAGGGAAGAAAATGAAAAAAGAGAAGGGAAATGGTAAACACCGTGATATGGACTCTAGTTGATCAAATGAACTGGAATAGTATGATGTTGATAATGATTCTGAATACACAATTTATTTGATGAAAAGTTATTAAATTGTTTATATTTTGATAAGAATAGAAAATACTCTTCCTTATTTTCGTAAACTTTATGGAAAATTTTATTTCATTATAGACGAACAAAAGGAAATTTTTTTAGTAAGGGATCTTAAAAAGAGAGTTTCATCAATAAAAGTTGATTTAAAGGTTTTGAGTGATCATTCGGCTGCTCTTTAGAAGGCTTGCAATAAGATGGATAAGTGGTCTTATAAAATAGAAAGCTCAGTGAATGAACATGAGGAATCAATATAAGACCTAAGGATACGTTCAAATGGTCCGGATATTTCTTTTAATAATCTTGATAATGAAACTATTGATAGTTTGAACCAGATCTCAAAAACCAATGGAGATGATACCCCTTCAGTAAAAGAGCTGCAATAAAGAATTAATGTTCTCTTTTCATATTTTTCAAAGGACTCATCTTTTAGAGATGAAATAGTTCTGTTAAAGAAACAAAATACAGTTTTGAATTAAGAGAATATAATTTTTCCAGACATAATTGATACTCTTAAAGAAGTAATTATAGTTCAAGAAGAGACTATCAAAAACTAGGGTTAAAATTTTTTATGACCAATAAGAGCTTATCAAATCTCAGGGTTATTCTATCTCAGAATACTAGAAAGAGATAAAGATTATGAAGGTTTTTCTTCATGATTTGATCAAGAAATACAAATAAATTGAAAACAAATGAACGTCATGTTGTATACATTTTCCCTTTATAGTTCTTAATCGTTTAAGATTTAACGATCTGTATATATTCAATTCAATTGTTTAGAATTTTTTTTCTCTTTATCCTTTCTAGGAAACTATTGTTTAGCCCATTATTTTTGTAAATCACAAAGGGGGGTAATGTTTTATAAAAGGGGAGAATGCTTCACAAAGGGGGAGAGTTATTAATGTATTAATCAATTGTAATACATCAAAATTAATGAAAATATAATAATTTAATCATTAGGATAGTCTATAACTAAGAGAAAGTTAATTCTTTTAATTTTTATATTTAGAACATTTTTTATAACTAAGGGGGAGATTAGTTTTTTTTCTACTTTTACTTTGTGTTTTTTGCTTCACAAAAAGTGGGAGATTGTTAAGTCAAAATTCATATTTTGACTTTTATGTCTTTTGTTTTGGAAATCAAAAATCTCTTTATAATCATTTCTCAAATAAAGGATTTACTTTCAATATAATTTCTATGATTATCGTACTGATTCAGTCAATCGTACTTACTCTACCAATTGTACTGACCCTGTCAATCATACTAAATCTGTCAATCATACTGACTCTATCAATTATAATGACTCTGAAAATCATATGGACTCTGTTTATCATACTGAAACTATCTACAAAATTGACTGTGATAATTGTACACATATTATGCATCGTAATCACTTTGCATCATATCAATACATTGCCTTAAGTAATATTAATCATACTCATGAATTAATTTTATCTCATGCATGCATTTATTCATATAAAATCACTTATTTCTATCAACTGTACTCATGTTATCATTTTCATATATATTATTTTTTTTTACCAAAACAATATCATGGAGTTAGTTATATCTAATCAAAATGATGTTGTGTTTTATATTTCAATATGACTGTTACAATGCCAGGTTTCCATGTCCCTCCTATTTTGTTGGTGATATATTACCATTGGATAAAATATAACCATTGGAATGTAAGACCTATAACTATCAGGTTATTTAAAACAAAGACAAGACTTTGATCATACTTTTCTTTTATCAAGTTATATGGAGAGACACTCTGACTTCTTTCTTGATTCGTGTGAATGCCTTGAAATTACTAAACATGAATGAATAATTCTATAGTTTTGTATTTTTGTATGTTCATTGATTTACTTCATGCGACTGATCAGGTGATAGCGATCGATGGCTTCAAGGGATAGGCAAACAATGCGACCGATCTTTGTATCGAGGGCTTTCAAGTGTTTGAAATGTAGTGGTACTGATTACCTATAAAAGTTTGGGCTTACGGGGATATCATGATGGATGTACCGTTCATCATATCAAGGGTTACCAAGGTGGTTGAAAAACAGACCTCTTATCCTAGGTGAAAGGATACATTTTTTTTGCGATAAAATAAATTTAATACATTTTCTTTCCGATTAAATTTGTATTAGTAATGGAATTGTATTGTTTTCTCATTATTTTCATATTCATTTCAATTTTAATTTATTTTAATTATAATTTTTCTAATAATTATTGTATTAATAGTATCAATATGCTATATGGTAGAATATTTTTCATTTATATTACCTTGATCATTTTATTAAATTTTAATACATTTGTTTTACATTATATATCGTAGAACATCATTTCATATAATATCAATTAGATCAAAGACCATTGTAGTCTATTGAATTGGTTGAATATTGTATTAGTTTATGATCTCATAAAATAATTACTTTATTAAGTGTCTAAATACAATGTTTTTAATCATAAAATTCACCCCTCTCTTGTATTGTTCAATATAATATACATATACATCTCTATTACGAACAAACATTACTGACTCTCTATGGATAAAAATGATTATTGTCTCTCAGTTTATGACTATTAAAAACAGATTTATTTATGATTCTATAAATTATAAATAGGGTGGAATAAATAAACATGGGTGAATACAGAATTCATGAGCCTATACTCAATGAATTTTTCACGTGATGGCTCATCACTAGAATGAACAAGTGAAATATTATTAAAATTGGTGAAGCATAAGGAATATTCCATGACGAACATATCCCCATTCTATATGTACATGAAATACTAGTTTGTTAAGTTCTTAGTGTCTCGGTGAAAAACTAATTGTAGAATGATTTTTTAATATCTACCCATAGCATGCAGTGATGATGATCATCCTTGGTAATAACATATTAACATTGAATAGAATAATCACATTACATATAGGTGGAGAGGTTGAATATCTTATCTGGAGGTGTATCTAGAAGCTTTATTATATATAACATTTATTCAAGAAATGATTTGAAAATATTTGGACCGAAATACCATTAAAATATGGGAGTATGTTGTGACTATGACTCATCAGTTGGATCAAGAATCATAGGTTTAGTTCAGGGAGCACCCTGCAAATACTATATCAAATGTTGGAAACTCTCTTGTAGTAGACTGTCAGTTCCCATTTCAGGAATAGAATTTCTTCTTGAATATGGATGAGGATCATTTGTGATGTTTAGTTATTAAAAATTGTTTTTATTTTTCGGCAAATATTTTTTGTAAAAGAATGGTATTGAAAAATATGTAAATTTTTTATGAATGTTAAATCCCAAAAAAAAGTGTGAAATTTTTTGGAGATAGTTTTTTTTCAAGAACTTATGACTAGATAGATTAGAACCATTAAAAAAGTATCACAATAAAGATCATATTTAAAATAAGACATAAAAAATATAATTTTTTTATTTGGAAAATCCATCAGCCTTAGATCCATCAGCATGATATTCATGCACCATCAGAATCAATGTTGAATTGAATGTTAGATTGTTTCAATATATGTTTAATGAAGACAATGATGTCCTTTGTTTGAATGTTATTTTCCTTCAAACCAGAAGTCATATAATTCTTTTTTATTTTTTATCATTCAAATATCAAAATTTTTAACACTTTTGATGAACGAATTATGAAACAATGTTGTGAATAGGTGATTCCAACAATATTAACATTTTTTGGGAAATAAATAAGGTGTTAAATTTAAAGTAAGTCATAATAAATTCCATTAAAAGTCATAAGATGTTTTACTGGTCATGATATAGTCATAAATTATGATAAATCCTCATGATAAATTATTTAGTTGAATATATGTTAATGACTTTGACTTAATGTTCTTTGTTAGTTATAGAAACATGGAAAATAAAGATCAGATCCAGATATACCACACTCAATTTTTTTAAAATTTTTTATGAGAAATGATGAAATTTTTTGAAGTGTGTCTAAGTGAATTTGGATTTGGACATAGAAGAGTTGTGTAACTAGAGTCAGTCCATCAAGCATAGATGAGTTATGAATATAAATAAATTCAAAATAATTTCGATCACATCAGAAAATAAAAAAATTGAATTAAATTTTGATACTCCTCCACCATACTATGATGTTATAATAATCCATCAGAAAGTATTTCTATACTGATAAATCAACAATAGTAGTGGATCTAAAAAATTTAATTGGTATGGGAAACGGTATGAAGTATTCAATCATAATTAGATGTAGAAACCATTTATATTGAAGATTAAATTTATTTTATTAGTTGATTGGATGAAAAAAACATACTGATATTCAATTAGATATAGAATTTACAACAGATGTAGTTTTAGAATGAATTTTAATTACAATGAGATAAGGATGCTTCATCATAATGTGCAAATGTGGTTCGATCAAACTGAAGAAAGAAAAATAATTCAAAAGAGGAAGGTTATAGAGAGGTACCCAGAAGATTATAGAAGGTATATTAAGTGTTGAAATAGTCAAATATGAAATTAAAATATAATTACATCTCATATTTTTTTAATTTTAGATAGTGAGGAATGTTTTTTAGTTTCCCATAATTTCAAATCTGAGATTTCTATAAATTAATGAAAAGTAAATTCACATTATGAAACCTTTCATGTAATAAGAAAATGAAGGGATCTCTAGATTTCGTGTTTGAGTGATCATTTCATGTTAAGACATCAATTAATGGTTAGACATATGAATGTTTTTTAAATTGTGTGAGGATATTCAAACTATTAAATTGTGTGGATTGTATGTAAAGTTTAAAGACTACGAGAAATTAATTCCTCTAAGGCATATGGGTCATGTAATACTTATGCCTACTGGTAATATATGGGTTCCACCTCAGCCATTGAAAGGTGGATTATAAAAAATAAATAAAAAATAAAGGCCCTCAGGCCATTGGAGACTATGAAAATGTGTAGAGCCTGTGTAATGTATATTATGAATGGTTACAACATACTGAGTCTACCGGAATTAATTCATTGGGACATGTCCATTGGATCGAACCCCATCAGACTCAGATAATTGGATCTAGACACAATATATTGTGGTTCCTAGATATCAATTTTTGGGAGAATTTTTAATGAAATCATTATTCATTGGTTTTGGTTCAATTTTTTTAATTGAAGTTTAAAAATGTTTTATTCACCTCTCCTTTATAGTGAATAATCATAGACTGATGGGAGTGTCTATGAAAGGGATGAATCTTCCCACGTTGATAATGAACCTTATAATACTCATGTTCATTATATTTTTTATTCTTTTTAATTCATGAGTTTTATGTAAAATATGAAAAGGTAATTAAAATTAATAGTTTTAAGGGTTTAGCTTTCTTAATGTCATGAAACATACAAAAATAGAACAACTATTTAATCTGACACCAATTCTTATTATTATTTTATCCATTAAAAATGAATTGATATTAGGAAGAAGGATCATTTGTGGAATATTTATCATAGATAATATCAATTATTTCAACAGTTGAATAATTCCAACATTTTATGTATTATCATATTATAGATGAATATATTGAATGATTCCTTATCTCATATCCCTTTTTATGGATGTTTTTTATGCTATTATAATTGGGTTTTCACCTATTGGGAAAATTCTCCTTTGAAGATTATAGATAAGAGAAATATTTTAGTCGATGAGAAATATAAAAATACTATTCTAATTTCTATGTAAAAAATATTTTAATTAAGGTAATGGGTCTCAAAATATCAAAGTGTATATTGGAAAATTTGGAATGTCATTTTAATGAAAATAATCTAGTCAAGGATGAAAAATAAAAAAAATGTTTTTTAGTAATTTTTAAGACATAATAATGAAACAAGAAGATAAAATTAATTAATACATCACTAGGGTAAATGATTTTTTTGCTACCATATAGTATTAAGAGAAGTTCTATAAGATTAAACAATAGTGATGAAACATATTAGAATCTTGATGGACAAGTTTGATTCTAATATTCTCTCATTATAATATAAGATGATTTGTCACATGGTGAATTTCATAACATTCTTATTTCTTATAAAATTATAATAGCTCCAATGATCTAAAATGTTATGTTATATGAAGTATATTTTAAAAATATGAAAAATATGGAAATTTAATATGTTGAAGAGTTTGATAACTATGATTATAAGGATAAACATGGTGATGAGTTGAATGGAAAAATCATGTCTCTTTTTCCTAGAACTATCATAGAGGAAGAGGAATTCATGGAGGTAAACATCATGCCATATTCTTTGAGTGTGATGGAATTGATCACTTTTTTCTTAAATTTACTAAGAATACTATTGATGTATATCAAGATGATTCTGATGAAAAACATCATTGGAAGATGTGGATCAAATGTTATAAATTATAAATTTCATCCAAAAAACTAATATATAATTTTAATAGGAACATGAAAAGTATGTTGAGTTTGAAAACTGTATTAAACTAAATGGAAAACAATTATTCATAGGAGGAATGATTAGAAAAAGTTGTAATGTTCATTGGAAATTTATAGAAAATGAATGAATCATAAAATAGTGAAGAAAATGGGGGGGGGGGGAAGAATCCTACAAAGAATATCATCTTATAACATAATCTGTTACACGACTTGATAAAATCATGTCACTCATGGAAGAAATAATAATTATATTTAAATTTATCATAAACATTGTTGAAGGTGACAAAAATTTCAAGAATGAAGATGAAATAATCTTGGTGATCTTATGTTACAAATATATAATTATTGAAATGAGAAATATTGTTGAAGAAATCAATAAGAATTTGTAATATGAGTAATAGGAAGGTAAAAATTCTAAATCCAAACAACTTATGTCTTAAATTACATTGAGTAAAATGAATGAAAACATCAACAAAAACACCAAAGTAAAATATAACATTTATAGACATGATGAGAAATAAAAAATCCATAATATTGTGAAATCCTCACCATCTAAAAATAATGTTCCATTGGATATTTTATCATTTATGATGATAATTAAACTGTTTGGAATGTTTGGTTAGAGAAAATATTTGACAAAACAATGACACACTCAAAATTTATAATCTCTCTTAAAACGAAAGACAGTCCACACAATGATTATGTTAGAAAAGAAAAAAGTTGTTAACCTCAAAAATATTTCTTTGGATAATGATTTTAATTTAAATGAAAATAATTAATTAATTGTTTTTGGTGTGATGGAATCTATCAGAACTTGTATTTTAATTATTATCATAACATATTACTTCTCAGAAGAAGGTTTGAATAGATAGAAATATATAGTGAAGAAAGAATTAGTAAAATTATTATCCTATAATAAGATTAAAAAGTAACATAACATAATGTGTTAATCATTTCAAAAAATAATAATTTTGAATGTAATGTTTGTGGATGATGTGATCAGGCTTGTTAACACATATAATTTCGTATGAAACACTTTCAACAACATTTTTCTTATGGTATAAAATAATACAAAACTAAATATAAGAAAGTTAAGGAAAGGGTATTTTTATAGATATATATTTTACATAAATTTAAAAGACCAATCCATTAATACTTTATAGTATTGTTACATAACACATGGAATGTGATATAAAAATATTGGAACACATTGAAAATATTTATGGAGGTGTTATTACTTTTGGGAATGATTGTTCTCCAAATATTAGAGGAATCCTAACGACTAAGATACTATTAAAAAAGTTTAAATGTAAGGATATTTTTTATGGACTATATCATATATTACATTCTGTAAGACATATTTGTGATGATGGAAAAGTGGTTATTTTTAGAAAAAAATTTTATATCATAAAAAGTGTTAAAAGAATTGGAATTTATTAAGAAAGAAAAATTAGTTGTTGGGAATATCATTCAATGTTGAGAATTGATCAACTTCTATTGGTTACGGTTTTAAGATGATAATATGATATGGCCTCTAATACTTGACCCTCTTGGGAGGAAAATATGAACAAACATTGTAATTATTATTTTATATGAAACATGATAGAATTTAAAAGAAGAGAATAAGATGTGTGTATTACTTTTCATAATGGTATGATTACTATGAAAATTCATATTATTGTTGAGATTTCAACTATCAGACCTCTAGAAAAAATTCATTCTGATATATGTTATACAATGAGACATCAATCAACCAGAATTGATTTGTACTTTTTATCTTTTATTGAATATTTCACTTGAATAACCAATTTCATGGTTATTAAACAAAACATATTGGTTTTAGAAATGTTCTGATTATTTAGAAGAGATCATGAGAAAGAGATGGGGGTTTACATAATTATGTTGAGAACATATAGTGGTTTAGAATTCACATTAAATACTATTTAAACGTGTATGATAAGGAATGGGATCAAAAATATCTATATTCCTCCATATATCCCACAATAAAATACATTATAAAAAATAAAGAATATAAGTATGGTGAAAATGGGAATAACCATTTTAGTAGAATATAAACATTTAATGTTATAATGGGGAAAAGATTTTAGTCCAATTGTACCTGTTCGGAATATATGTTTAATTATTATAGAATACAACATGTACCCCTATGATATTTGGTATAAAACAAATACTCCATTGAAATAATTCATGTGATTTCAATTTCTATGTTTTCTTAAAACAAATCCATATCATGGAATTTTAGATAAGAAATTTGAATATAGAATATTTATGGGCTATTAACCCAATATATGGAGTTACAAATGTTATAAATTTTTTTTACAAAATGTGGTGGATTTATATGCTGTGAATTTTTTTTAAATACAGAAGAGTTATTGAGAATATTGAGAAGGAGAAACTAATGGTTTCCCATGAAATAGATAATAAATAAAATAGACTTAACATGATTTTGAATAATTTCATTATTAGGATGTTAATGATATAAAAGAAACAATTAAATTTAATTATTTTAAAAATATTTTTAGTCCAAAAAAATTACTAGGAATTTGGAGACTCCATTTAAAAAAAAAAAAAATTGAGATTACAGAATAATACTTCACTCATCTCACCATGAAAATAATATTCGTTTTTATAATCTTTTCATCACAACGAATGGGATGTTATAATGAAAGAAGTATTAGAGCAGAATGAGAAAAATGCAACATTGGTACTTTTACAATAATAAAAAGGTAAAAATATTATTGGATCCAAATTGGTTTATACCTAATAGTTGAATGAACATGGAGGAGTTTCAATACAAAAATGAATGGTTTTTTTCTAATAATTATTATATAAACAATATATTTTCCAAAGAAGACATTATAGAAATTTTGTGGAATACTAAAAACATTATACAAACAGTCTCCCAAACACCATATTAGTTTATCTTTTTTGGAAACATGGAACGTAAATCTTCTAGATCATTTAAAGAACAACCATGTTTCCCAAAAAGATATTCCCCCTTAGTAATTCTAATTAATAATATTCTTTCATAACTTATGTAAAGGAATGAAAATAAATTGTTGAGCTCAAATGATATGTAAGGTTAATTAAAGGAAATTTTTATGAATATCAATAACAAAGGGGTATAAGAATGTGATCATGATCATTAGATGATCATATGCTACATATCAAATATCATACACATGATTCATCGAATAAATATTTATCATTCGTAAAACCTGAAACATAAGGGAATCAAGATAATAATCTCTGAAATCATAATAAAGCAATAAGACATTGAATAGGGTTATACAAATCAACATTTAATATAGTGAACATCTATATGTATACAAAACATCCCACATTAAGTTAAGAACATGAAATTAAGCTCCATTGTAGACATATTAACATGCAACCAGGTCAATGAATTATGTTGTAAAAATGAAATTAGGTTCACACATAACATTATGAACATGGTATTAGATTCGGGCATAAAATTGTGACCATAAAATAGGGCTCACTGATAATATTGTGAACATGTAATGAGGTTCACATATAAACATATGGAAATGAAACTGTTTCTATTCATAATGTTGTCAACATTTAATCAACTTAATGAGTAACATTTCTACAAATGATTCATCCATATTTACCCATTACATTAGATGTATTTATATGCTCCACCTATCACATAATAATATAATACATACATGATGAAAAAAAGAATTATCATATAATGACCTATGAAAAGAGATGGGTTTATAAACCTCTTATCATAAACCATGAAATGAAGTCGATATATTAACATTTCATCTCATCATAACCAATGGAAAATATATAGGTGTTATAACCATTTCATCAAACAATAACCCATGAAAAGAAGAGGGTTTCATAGACATATAACCCATGAAAATGAAATGATTTTCATAAACATATAACCCATAAAAGTGAAATGGGTTTAATAAAAATAATTCTATCAAAACATAACCATTGATGAAATGATATTAATAGAAACATTTGATCATTTCCTAGAATATAATGAGTAACCTCAATGGATGTCATATTAATTTTAAAATAATGGGGATATATATTTTTGAAAACATTTCATGAGGAAAATATCACTTCTTCTTTGAAAAGGGATTCTTAAAAAATAAATACATTTTAAATACACTTTATTGAAAATAATATTGAATGATTATAAAAAAATAACTCCTAGCATTATGGTAAAAAAGTTCTTTGAAAACATATAATGATATCATGAAAAAGTTTTCAATAAAATTTTTATAAAATACCCTTCAAACATATAAATAAGACTTAAAAATCAGTTGAAACCAATTTTCCATGAACATTTATAAAACATCTTAAAAATGGTTAAAACGATTTAATTATAATTTAATATAAAAAATCATAAAATTTTAAATTTTAAATACGCATAGGAAGCTATATAGAAATGATGATGGGTAAATTTTTACATGTCATTATTGGTAATAAAAACATTCATTTTGGATTGTAAAAGGTTATAAAATTGACTTTCTCAGAACGAGATAGGAATATTCCTTTGAAAATATTGGTAAAATAAAAAAATCGAATTTTTATTAATGATTATGGGAGAGTAGTATAGTACTCATGGATACCATTTTTATAAAACATATTTTTTAAGGAACACAAATTTCCGACTGAAGATAGGGTAAAGTAAGGCTTTCTAAAAAACACATTCATATCTCTATAATGTACCAAATATTAATGAAATGATAAAAATACATTAATGAATCATGAATAAGAATATGATGATAATATTCATTAATGTTTTTGAGATATGTATCAAAAGGATTAATTAAAGATTTCATAGACATAAACAATCTCGAAAAGCAATGAGATTGTTTCAATAAAATCATTAATCTTGGTAACATTGAATCATACTCCTTCTGTAATAAATTTTAATTACAATAATATAAAAATAAAATAAAAAAATTTAGTTTAGTTATATTACAGTTAAAAGGTTTTATATACACCTAATTTAAAAATATAGGTCCATAAGCTGACCTAGGTCTCAAAGAACACAAATATTGACAAAATTATTTTTTCTATTTGGTAAATTTTGAAAAATAAAGAACATGATATAAATTTAATAAAATGGATATGTAAATAACCATAAATTTATGTATAAAATATATAATACATTCATGGTTAGTATACACACCACTCAAAAGGAATGGGTGGTGAATAGAGCATGTATCTCACGAAAATAAAAAATGAAATGAAATCCCATTACTTTGTGTCATGAATCTCATCGTACTCATTCAAACCACTAGTATAATAAATATATGTTTATAATATATATATATATATTAACTATATTATTACATCTAATAGTATATATTTTTTTCTTTTGACCATATATCACCGATTTGTTAATGCTTTCTTGTTAAGGTTACTCTTCTGGTTACATTATTTTGTTTTTCACATGTGTCTTAAGTTTTTATATATCTAGTCCGTATACTTATATCTTGATTTCCATATTTTAAAACATGAAATGAATATAATTTATATTAATTATATCAATATTATAATAATATATATAGTATATAATTATTAAATGGACACACCGTTCATGGAGACAATATGTCGTATGTACGGATGAATGTTATTTCCATTTTTATTATCATATTGAAAGAATGAAAATAATTAAATATATGAATATAATTATATATTATAAATCATTTATAATTACAATGTAATATAAATAATATAATTTTACGAAAAGACACTTAATACATTCCATGTATCATGTGAATGAACCACAATTCGTTGAGGGGGCGGTAGTCCACATATCCACAAACAAAATTATCATATTTACATAAAATGGAAAGTATAATTATATGTGTTGAAAAACGATAAAATAAGTTTACTGAAATAATAAATATAATATTTAACATATAAAAGTATATTTTCCATCATAATTTCTTACATGGTAGGTGGTATCGAAAAAATGAACAATCATCATTTAGTGAGGTGGTTGTTCACCAAACACATAAACAAAATGTCTGTTAACCATTAGATGGATGTGTGTAACTGTAGTTTAAAACCACAGCATAAAAAATTGTATATTTAATATACCGGTTTAGTAATAAAATTATTGAATAATATAAATAGAAATTTTATAGAATGAAAATAAAATAAAGGTTCCTAATGGAGGGTGTTAGCTCTTAATCGGGTAACTCATTTTGGTTTGCACCCAATGGATTTGTTGGATGGATTTCTATCTAAAAGTATGCTTAAATATAGGTGTGATAGAAATTTGGTATGTATTTGGGAAGATATTTTCCCATCCATAATACATTATTGGTTCGAAAAAGTGGGGTGAAAGGGTACCTTTTTATTGTTTAGGTGGACTGGCAGTCTTGTAAATATTTGATGAGAGAATTCAAACCACGATTTTCTTATTGTATATTAATCTAATAATGGTAAAACATATATCCAATAGATTATAGGGTATAAATATGGCTAGTAAATATTTTTTTTACTATTTTATTTTTCATATAGGCACATATGTATAAGACTTATTCCGTAGTTAAGCATTGTTTTACCTTAATCAATGTAATTAATTTTAATTACATACAAAAATATTTTTGGTAAAAAACAAAAATGATGTAGATATAAATTAAAAAATAATTATGATTCCAAATATGCAATCAATTTTTTCAAATTATAATATCAAAATTGTATTAAATTAATTTAAATATAATGCATTATTCAGGTCGACATTTAGGGTTTGTAAAGTGAAAACATTCAAAAGTTTTCTATGTTTTTATATAGAATTTCAATGTGAAATTAATTCAAATGGCATAAATTGGACTAAATAATAAATTCATTATCTAATTAAACTTTAAAACCATATTAATAATCTAATTAAATATTGTAAATAGATTATATGAAAAATTAGCATGGAATAAAAATTCATTATTTTAAGTATTTATTAAAAAATAAAACCTTATAGAAATAATAAAAAAAAATTTCCGTGCATAATTTTCAAGTTTCTATTTAAATTTTAATTTTAATTTTGAAATATTAAAAAAACAATAATTGAAAAAAATTATAAAATGGTATCACAATTAAAATGAACAAAAGTAATTTTATAAAAATATTTTCTTTCTAAAATTTGGTTTGTTCATATATTAGTTTTATAAACTTATTTCATGAATATAAAAAATATTTTATTGAATTTTTAACATATATATCACATTAATATCACTCATTAATTGTTATTAATTTAATTTCTTAAGTATAGATAGATTTTACACCATAAAAAATATAATATTTATCATTATATTTATTTAGTTTTCATATTATTTTTAATTAATTGACATCCTTTGAATTCATCATATATTTTTATAAATAATTTATTATAATGAAATATATAATACTACTCATAAACTATAATTTGAATCTTACAATACATGTTATAATATTCAAAATTTATATTTTAATAATTTATTATTGTTCGGTAAAACTTGTTATTTTGTGTTATGCATGCCATCAAAGAAAGTAAATATTGTAAGTAAAGAATCAATCCTCATTGTTTCGTATAGTGAAAGATAAAATTTATGTTTCCTATATTTCTAAATTTACATAGTTCTGCATATAACATAATCTAAACATAGTTATTTAATATAAAATTATCTACTTTCACTATTTCCTAAAATAAAAAATATCAAAAATGTTCAATTAATTTGAAAAATATATTTCAAAAAATGATGGGTTATTACATTCTACATTGAGTAAATTAATTTCTCTCTCAAAATTCATCTAGGTTATCAATGATTAAATACTTGAATGTTTCATTCATAGAAACCTACTTAATTAAAATTTGTTATAAAACTTTCATTAAAAACCGAGTGTGGGAACTATAACAGTCACCCAAATTAACCTATAAATAGTTTCTCACATAGTATAACATAATTTGGGAATGAAAAAATGGATTAGGAAGAGGAATTTAACTATCATGTTATGATGTAGAGTGATAGAGAACTTGATTAGAATAAAGATGAAAATCACAAATCTATAAATCTGGGATAATCTAATGGATCATTTTATTCATCAGAAACGAAGGTACTACGATTTTTTTGGAATTCAAGACAATTTTTTCTAATGTTGAATAATTTTCATGAAAATATATAATTTTATGATTCCAGTACAACATCATCCATTTTTGTTTGTTGATCTATATCACCTATTTCTCAAAAAAACAAAGGTGGCGTTTTAATTCCAAAGGTATTAACAAATCATATATTCCATGATATTCCATCACATTTGTCATACATTATCATCAATATAAAGTAGTTTGAATTGGATATACAATAGGAATAAATCCTCTTATAGAGAGATAAAAATATAATCTTACTGACTTCTTCTAATGTTTAACTTAAACATTCCAAAATTATTTAATCGTATAACCCTGATTAAATATGAAAATTTCAATCATTATAAATCATTTTTTGAAAGCATCTTAACATTGACCCCCCATGGATCACAAATTATCAATTTTTTTTACATTCCAATCATGTGAAAATAATTACTATATATTCCCATGAAATGTTTTTATAACCGTAATTTCCATAAATAATAATGTAAAATATGAATGCTTCTATATTCTAGTGATTACTAGATATAATCATTAAATACAAGAAGTTGTAAACTTCATCATTGGAAACATAGAAATATTTTTCAATAATATGTTCTAGGTTAATCCATACCATCCAATTTACTTATTCATATCCATCAAATCATTATCCAAACATATTATATCAATGTCATTCATTAATTAAGGGTTACCTTCCCTTAATAAAAATATCATATTTCCATGAAATCATTTTTCTATGTCCTCATCACCAGTCAACATTTAATTTTCAATTTTTAATGAAAACGAATACTAAAAATTATCATATATTTATTGATTTATATAAAATAACATTTTAATTCTAAAACATTAATAATTAATTCATCCAACATTGTTCTTAAATCATTACTCATGCTTCATCACCTTAATCCATAATTCCTCTTTCTAATAATTTTATTTATGAATCATGTATAAAGGTTTCTCATCCTTAATCTAATCATGATCCTTATATTTAATGTAAAACATTCAAGAAGAACATCATACACCATTTATATGTCATTTTCTGTCATTTTGACATCCGATTTATAACCAATACAAGTACAACCATCCTGATTTTCATTATGAGATTCCACTAGGGAAATTGATTCACATATTTCCCATAATTTACTCAAATTAAAAAATAATTTTTAACCATGTTCCTTTTAGTTCTCTCCATTAACAAAAGACATAAATCAAAGGTTGAGAAACATTTATCATTTTGGTATAGAATATAAGCATGAAAAATTAATTATAGGTTTGCTAAATCATGGCTCCTGCATTTTTAATCTACAACATCTTAGGTTTATCAGAGGATATTAATAATCATACTATATTTAAATACTTCATGATGGTTCATAAAGAGTTTTTGAATTCTATAATCAGAACCCTCAAAAATGTCAAACTAGGTGTGTAGTAAGGCCCATTTTCGTGTATCAGATTACACCATGTCAAGCCCATTCATCTTCTTGGATTTGTTAGACCTAGGTAAATCCATGATAGTGACACATCCACTAGTAGTGTCCACACATAGATGTATTTCTAGGAATCTACTCACTATATCCTTTACCAAAATTCCAATATATTTTCCAAAACGTTAACATATCCTTATACTTATCCGTAGAGAAAACCCATGAAATTTCATTAGAAATATAAATAGGGATTTCAATAAAGTGTTCTTACCATTGTTTGTACAGGATAACAAAACCTCTATTCTAATACCAACTATAGAGTCCAACAATTTTTATATATTTACTTTTAATAACATTTGTGTAATACTTAAAAAACATTTCTCAAATAGACGCCAAAATACAGTAATAGATCAATGCCATTAGTAACATGGAAAAAATATTTTTCCCTGGTAAAATATCTTTCATGTTTCCCAAAAATTAATCACCCCTTAGTGATTTTAATTAAAAACCTTTCTTCATAATGTGGGGAAAGGAAACATAAGAAATGGGTGACATAAAATTCTCAATAAGGGTAAATAAAGGAAATTTGTATGACTAAATTTAACATAAGGGTATGTGAACATGATCATGATCATTGGAAGATCATACCCTACATATCAAAGATCATAATCATGAATCTTAGAATAAATATTTGTAATGTAGATGTCATGAATCTTAAGGGAATAAAGAGCATATGCCCTGAAAATATAACATATTAATAAGAAACTGAATGGTATCATACACATCAATTTTTAACATATTTAACATGTATAAGTAGAAGTAAGTTCACCAATTAATTTAAGGTCATGATATTAATCCCTCTCAAAGACTTATGAAATGAAAGCAGGTACATTCATAATGTTTTGAACATGAAATTATGTTCTTTGACCACATTTTTTTTCATGAAATCATGTTCATTCATAGCATTATGATCAAATAATAAGAATCACTCATAACATTGTGTACATGTAATTAGATTCCAGCATAAACTCAAGAACATGATAACATGTTCATGAATTACATTGTGAAAGTTTTATCAGGTTCATGAATAAAATTTATAATCTTGATTCATCGATCAGTACGCAATTCACTAGAGGGAGACATAGGTCTCACATGTAACAAAATAAAGTCACACATACATGGCCCAAAAAAATTCATCCTTCCATGAACCATTAAAAGAGATAGTGTTTATAGAAATCAAATCATAACCTATGAAATTAAATTGGTAACATTAACATTTCATCACATAATAACATATGGAATATGGATGGGTTTCATAACCATTTTATTAAATCATAACCAATGACAAGATGCGGGTTTCATAAACATATAACCCATGACATATAAACATGTTTCATAAAAAAATATATTGTCGAAGAGAAACATGTTTTATAATCATCATGCCATGAAAACAGAAACCATTCATGAAAGTATATGAATGTATCCTTTGGATAAAGTCATTTATGGGAATTAGTAACATCTAAAAATGTCATATTATATGGAAAATAACTTGGAAATATATTTTGAAAACATTTTTTGAGGAAAAAACCATTTCATCTTTTATAAGTTATCTTTGAATCATAAAAACATTTTTGAAAGGAAATTCATTGAAAATAAACATTAAATATTATAAATAATTTTTTTAAAACCTTTTTATACCATTTTCATTGAAATCATATAATGAATTCATGATGAACATTTAAAACACATTTCCTTGAAAATAATTTTTCAACCGATAAATAAAACATGAAAATCCTTTCACAAAAACATTCCATGAAAAATTATAAATATTCTTTAAAACATTTTGGAACAGTTTCATTGAAAACTAATTTCAAAAACATTTACAAAAAATATATCCTTCAAAACATGAAACTGAATATTCATAGAAATGATGGATGTTAAATCCATACATGCGACACAAGGATAAAATAATGTTTATTTTTTCATGGTAAAAGGATTAAAAATGACTTTTTCAGAAATAAACCATAATATTTCATTGAAAACATTGGTAAAACACAAAAAAAAGTGATTTTTTTAATGATTATTGGAAAGTATTAAAGTATTTTTATAGACCCTTTTTAGAAACCATGGATTTCAATTAACATGGATGTGAAATCAAATAGAGGGTAATGTTGGGATTTCATAAAAAGACATTACAAAATATATTATGTACTGAGGAGTTGAAAAATGGTAAAAATACATGAATAAAAAAAGAATAACTAGAGGGTAGGAAAATTAATTATTGTTATGGAGATATGGATCATAAGGATTCATCAAAGGAAGTATTAACATAAACATTATTGAAAATCTATGAGATTGTGTCAATAAAATATTACCTCTTATTAACATTGAACCATAATACCCATGTATGAAAATTAAAATAAATCAATCCTAAAATATAAATAAAATTATGATATTCATGATATAATATTTTAATGTTATTATATATATCTAATGGTTAAATATATGTGCATAACATGTCATGTGTCTCAAATAATGAAAATTAGAAGAGAATTATTTTATTAATTTGGTAATATTTGAAACATAAATAACATGAGAGAAATTTCATCAAATGGATATGTCAATACCCATAAATTTATGTATAAAAATAAAAAACTCCATCCATGATCAGTATACACAACTCTCAGAAAGAATGGGTAGTGAATGATGCATGTATCTCATAGAAATAAAAAGTGAGATGAAATATGCTTATCTTTTGTCTTTATTGTAATAGTAAATATAAAAAAATCTTATATAATTAATATAAATATATTATAATTACATCATTGAACCATATTACATTAACTCATAACATATAGTTTTTAATTATGACATTATATGACTTGTTTGTTAATGCTTTTATATTGAAGATATACTTTAAAAAATACTCTCTTTGTTTTTCACATGTGTCTTAATTTATTATATATTTTGACTATATACCTATATAATGATTCATAGAATGTAAAAAATGAAATAAATATATTTTATATTCATTATATATGTAGTATAATAATCTATATAATATAGATGTATGTAATGGAACACAAAGTTCATTGAGACAGTTGTCCATATGTATGCATGAAAGTTGTTTCTATTTATTTTATTGTACTCTAAGAAATAAAAAATTGTATATATTTATATATTATAATTATAATATCATTATTATTTCATATATTTCTTATATTTTTTCAAAATTCATAATTAATACATTCTATAAAAGGTGTGAATGAATCATGTCGCTTTGATGGGTGGTAGTCCGCACTTCCTTAATAAAAATTATTGTTTTTACACCAAATGGAAAATATAAAAACAAGTGTGGTAAACATATTAAATAATATATATATATATATAGTTTCCATCATAATTTCTTCCATGATAGGTAGTAACAGAAAAAATGTCAAATTGTCGTTATGTGATGCAGTAGTTCGTCGTACACAAAAATAATGTGTTCATTACCCATTCGATGATTTTGTGTGTAAGTGCAGGTTGAACCCTAAGAATAAAAAAAACACTAGCTTATTTTGGATATTATTGTTTTTATATAATAATATAACAAGATTAATTGAGGTTTTGGAGAATTAAAATAAAATGAATGAGCTTGATGGAGGGTGTTGTATCTAAATTGGGTAACTCATTTTGGTTTTCACCTAAGGGATTCCTTGGAAGGCTTTCTACCCAAAGGGTTAATTTAATGTATAAGTTTGGGATGTTGGGGATCTATTTTGTGTGATTTATTTCCCGAAAAAGGGCTTGAGAAGTGTGAGTAAGTGTGAGGAAAGGATCTCATTTTATAGTGGAGGAATTGTGGCACTCTTGTAAATATTTAAAGAGAGAATTCCACAAACATTTTTTTATGTTTCATGTGGATATATTAACATGAAAATGTTATTATACATTACTATAGGGTTGATATATGGTTTGAAAATTACTTTTGGACAAGTTTCAAGGTCATTAAGGCCCTTTATTGTATGGTGTATCCATTATATAACCATATTTTTAACATTATCGATGTAATTAATTTTAATTTCATCTAATAATATTTTTTTTCATAATATATGATTAACTAATTGAGAAATTATTAACTATGTTTATTAAAAATATTAAATACATTTTTTCAAATTTAAATCATATAATTTGAGAAAATCAATTTAAATTTAATCCCATATCAGGGTCCACAAAGTAGGTTTAAAAGTAAAAACGTTCAAAATCATGCCCTATTTTTATTTCCAATATCCTTTTGAAATGGGTTCCAATAACCTCAATTGGATAAATTGATAAAAATGTTAACTAATTAAACATTTAAACCATTTTAAATTTTAATTTAACCATACAAAAAAATTATATGAAAGAACAATTTTGAACTAAAATTTGGTATTTTCAACCATCAATTAAAAAATTAAACCATACAGAGGAATACCAAAATTTTATCCTAACCTAATTTTTATATTTCAATTCTAAAATTGAAAATTATTTTGTCAAATTATATTTATAAAATTTCGAATATTTATATTTAAAATGGATTCACCATTAAAATATAAAACAAATTACTTTTAAATAAATATATGTTTCATTGCACAAAATTGGGAATTGTTCATATCTTATGACTATAAAATCTATTAGAATAATATCAAAAATATTTTATTGAATAAGTATTATATATATTACATTAATATCATACATTAATTTTAAATAATTTTATTCATTATTATAAAATAGCTTTATGACCAAAATAATTATAATTTTTTCTTTTACATTAAATCATTTTTCATATTCATTAATAATTAATTAGTAACTTTGAATTCATCTAATGTTTCTATAAATAATTTAATTTTATAGATTAGTTATTAATATTTATAATTTCCAATTTAACAGTTAGGTTATATATTATTATATTAAATAATAATATTTTATTAATATATTATTATTTGGTAAAACCCGGTATTTTGTGTTACAGAAGACATCGAGGAAAGTCATTGTTCTGTTTAATGCATATGAACCTCAGTGTTCCTTACAGAGAAAGATATATTCAATGTTGTGTGTAGTATGTGATTAAATTTATGTTGCGTATAATGCTATCAAAACATAGTGTTTCTGTAAAAAATAAACTACTTTTAGTTTTTTATGAAATGAAAAATATAGAAATTGATAAATTAAATTGAAATAAAAATAATTCAAAAAATCATAGTGTGTTACATTAATGCTCAAATGGAAGGTGCAGATTTGAAGAAAATTTTTCCCTTGGTTAATGATTATAGACTATTAGAATGTTTATATTAGTGGATACATATCGAAATTACAATTTTTATTAAATGAATGTAATGTCATCTTTCTTATTTAGAGAGATTGAGGAAAACAATAACCTTAAACAAACATATTATTTTCAATATGATAATGATGAAAACTATGTTTTTAGATTGTATAAATCCTTTTATGTGTTGAAATAATCCCCCTATGCATAGTATTCAAAGAATGATAGTTTATTAAATATTTTTATTTTTATAATGGAAATGTTGATTGTAAATTGTAAGTGTATTAATATAACTTAACAATAATAGTAAGTATGTATGTGGATAATAATATTTTTTTTATATGGATGATTAATATATTTCTATTTAATTCAATGACAAAATGAAGAATTATTTTGAAATGTGAACATTTGAATAATTAACTATGGTCTATAATTTAAAAAAATATAATTATATTTTTTTATATCAAGAAAAGTATGCATGTTATTTTTTAAGAAATGTGGAATGAACGAATATAAAAATGTTTGTACTCCTATTTTAGGGAGCACAATGATGATTAATAATGAATCCAAAAAAGTCATGTATCAGAAATATTTTCAGAAGTAGATTTGAATTATTCTTCATTTTACAGCCTCAACACTTGATATTGTTTATAATATATAAATATTTGTATATATTTCAAAAAACATCATCATATTTTTAAAATCATATATATATATAAACACTTACAAATATCAAAATTAAATAAACACATGTAAATATATATATACATATATATACAAATATATATCATAATATAATGATAATCAAACATACACATATATATATACAAATATAAATTTAAAACACATATAATTATCAAAAATAAAAAAATAGAATACATAAAAATAAATTAAAATAAATCATATAAACCATATTACAATAAAAATAGAGATTAATACAATTTTTTCAATCGTAAATATCAAATAAAGCATGAAAATTAGATAAAATTTTAAACCTAGGGTTTTCCCAGACCAGTTTGATTAACATTCAATCAAAAGACATAAAAAAAATAACTAGATTAAAACCAAAATAGAGACTATTATAATTGAATCAATCCTAAATATAAAATAAACAATGAAAATGAGATGATCTTTTAATCCTAGGGTATCACCAAACTATTATATTTAAAATTAACCCAAAATATGAAAACAATGATGGAGAACATAAGTAGAGTCTATACCCTAAAGATCTGAGATGAAATCTCTAAAAAAATTGGTGAGAATCGAGATGTATAGAGCTATAGTGGATTGACCAGCTGTGTAGGGTTTGGTGTGCTATTATGGATAGAGAGGAGAAAGGAGTGGTGGAAGAAAGGGGAGTTGTACGGGTGTTAAAACACTTGGGTTTTTTGCAAGAGAATTAATGCCATCTCAAATAGTTTTTGGTCAAAATTATTAGCGACAAAAACTAATTTATGTCACCAATAATCCCAATCTGGTGGACATTTGAAATGGATAATTTTATATTTCACAAATAATCATCGTGATTACATTTCATGTTGGATGGTGGGAATGTCTACCAAACTATTTGCGATAGATTATTAATTTTATCAAAAATAAAGTTATATTTTCTTGAAAAAATTAATAATCTATTGAAAATAATAGTATAAAAGACACTATTTGAAATGGTACATATCCATGTCACAACATACCCATCGCAAATGATATAATTTCTAGTAGTCAAATGATCAATGTTGAAGTTGATCAGATTCGATCATGATGCCAAAGTTGAATAGATTATATTAGATTTGATTGTTCTTCTGAATCAATCCAAATTCGATCCTCCAAAGATGACCAAATTCGATCCTCCATGTCAAAATAGATTCAATACACAGTGTCATTGATTATGTCTGTGTTTTACATCTAAGAAGAGTTGTGACACTGGTTGGAGATTTTTGAAGAAGATAATTACCCTATGTTTCATGTGAAGCTTTTTGTTGATTCATCAATGGGCTGGGGGCTGAGGGTGTTCTTTTTGAGTCAATAAGGTTTTCCTTATGACTTTTCCATTCCTTCTTGTTTTTAAAAATCACAAACATCTTATACATAAGAAAATATATATTTTACCTCCAAAAGGTTAATGTTCTTTTTTAATGAAATTTACCATAACCTAGATTTTCTTATACATAGTAATATTTTTCATATGTAAAAAAATCGGATTCATACCCAAAACCCCGGAATCATATATTGTTAAGAATTGGAGTTCTCTGTTTTTAGGATCCTAATTCTGTATGTGAACTTTAATGAGTTCGACTCTGAACTCTTATTAAGTTCAACTCCTAACATTCATGAGTTGGACTCCTAACTCTTATGAAGTTCGACTCCGAACTTTTAGGAGTCCATCTCTGAACTCTTCTGATGTTCAACTCCAAACATTCATGAGTTCGACTCCAAAATATTATGAAGTTCGACTCCGAACTCTTATGAAGTTCAACTCCAAACTCTTATAAAGTTCGACTCTGAACATTCATGACTTCGACTCTGAACTATTATTAAGATAAACTCCCAACTTTAATTAGTTCGACTATAAACTATGATGAAGTTCAACTTCGAACATTCTTGAGTTCTACTCCGAACTCTTATGAAGTTGAACTTTGAAATTTCAAGAGTTTGACTCCAAACCCTTATGATGTTTGATTCCGTACTTTCATGAGTTCGATTCTGTACTCTTATGAAGTTCGTCTCCAAAATCTTACGAAGTTCGACTACGAACATTTACTAGTTCGAATTCGAACTCTGCAAGTTAAGATTCTGAACACTGGTGAAACTAGACTCCGAATTTCCATAGAAATTCAGACTCTGGACTTCTACAGATTTCAGCTTCCAAATTCCCTAAAACAGAATCTGAACATCTTTTTGATATAGACTCTGAATTCTATTTTTCTTAGACTCTGAACTTGGAATTTTCTTACACTCCGAACTTTAACATGGATTTTTCTTACATATGCTCCCTTAAAAAATGATGTTGTGCATTTAGTTATACATGGTTTGTTATTAAACAATGTCTTCCATTCGGTTTCTAATTAAGCTTTGGTTTAGTGACACATGTACATGTACCTCCGAATTTTACGGAAAATATGATCGTTAGAGAGGGAGCTGACCGAGCCTATAAATATGAGCTCATTTAAAAGAGCTCAAAAGATAACGAGTTGATCAATCTAGAGACCACACGCTGTTAATTTGATTTATAGAGAGATATGCTTTTCATGCCTTGTGCGTACTGAACCGCTCGTTCAGATTGCTTCGTGTGACTCTGAATGTTGGTGATTACATTCGAGGGATTCCGGGGATAGGAAGAAAGAGGTGTTGACTTCCTTGATGTTTGAGGGCTTCCTTGATGAGGAAGACAGGGGTTCCAACTACCTTGAAGTTGAGGGCTTGCTGAGATAGAAAGACAGAGACTCTGATCTTTGTATCGACAGCTTACCTTAGTGTGTGTAAGACAGACCTTCTGTAATGTATAAATCAAGTGACCTTTATCCAAGGATGTTGGATACTCTTCTATTTGGGTTAAAATAGTTATTTTTTATTACTTGTATTTGTATTACTTGTTTTTCCACTGTATATTGTATTTAAGGAAAGTATAGCACTCTTGTATTTCCTTACACATGTACTCTGATTCATCTAGATTCTATACGCTTTAAGGTAGAATCTCATGTTGTAAACTTTAGTTAAGTTTAAATTTATCGATCCATATTTCAGGAACCTGTTTTTTGGAATCACATTCCTGATTCAAGTAAGTGTGTGGAATTAGATGTTTATAACTACATACCTTGATCCAATTTACAATTGGTGTTAGAGGTGTTGTGAATTTGTTTAGTTTAACTTTGTTAAACTTCTATCTTTCCTTTCTTAAGGAAATTTTTAAAGTGTACAATTCACCCCCCATTATATAGTGAGCATCTACATCATTATTTCGATCCTACAATTGGTATCAGAGGAGGTTTCTGAAATACTTATACTCACATATAATTTTTCATGCTCACTTTTTCATTAATCTTCATCCTTTCTTTAAAGGACTTTGTCATTCCGAATTGTTCATTCTGAACTCTGTGGTTATGAAAATTTCTTACTAACAAGTTTGGTTGCCAAGGTTTTTCTTAGAATGGCAGGAATAAATGTCGGATCTATTGACAATATAAACCCTACAAGACCACCAATATTTTATGGGAATGATTATGAGTACTGGAGAGATTGTATTAAGACTTTCATTATCAATACAGGAGTGGATAATTTCGTTATTCTTACTGGTGATTATAAAATTCCTGATAAGGATGTTAGAACTTTCACTGACCATGAAAAGAATGAATATCAACTCAATTTTAAGGTACGCAATACTTTACTATGTTCAATGACTAAAAATATATATATCCAAATTTATTCTTGTGAAGAAGCTAATTTTATATCGAAGAAGTTATAAGTTACACTCTTTTCAACTTCTAATGTGATTGAAACTAGGAGAGGTATGCTTAGAGATGAATACCATGGTTTCAGTTTTCCTTATGGTGAACCAATTTGTAAAGTGCATTAGAGATTTATGACAATTGTAAACAATCTTCAGTCTATAGGAGAGAAAGGGTTGTATGATGAAGCTCTTGTGGATAAGATAATTGATATTATCCCCAATGAGTGGGAATAAAAAATAACATCTTTTGATGAGAACATGAATGTTACTCAAATTTTGATAGATGAACTATATGGATCTTTTCTCCAACATGAAACATGAATGAAGAGATATGCTGACAACATCAAAAAGAAGAATGGAAATGGTACTGTTTCTTTTAAAAAAACATAAAATCATTTAAAATCTATGACTCTTGGGAGAGTATCTAGATCCAAGTCTAAGAATGTTTTTATTCAATCATAATCTAGTGATAGTGAAGTCTTAGAGAATGAGTTATGAAATATTGCTCGAAGGATGAACAAGATAGATGGACAGAGAAATTTCCAATCCAAGTATAAGAAAAAGGAAAGGAAAGATAGTAAAGTTGGAGAAGTTACTTGTTATGAATTCAAGAGAGAAGGACATATTAGATCAGATTGTCCCTTGCTCAAAAAGAAAGAAAGAAAAGAGAGGCATTCTGAAAGGAATATAAAAAACTATTACAAGTCCAAAGATAAGAATGTTCTGAAAGCTAATGACACCTGGAGTGCCAGTGGTGGTGACTCTTCAGATGAATCTTCTGATTATGAATCTTCAGGACAGAAGAATCTTGGTCTTATATCCAGATTACCTACTAACAATCATTGCTTCATGGCTAAGGTACACAATGCTGAATCACTAACCAATGTTTATTTAAATTCTAATAATAGTATGTATTAAAAATCTTTAGATAAATAATCCTCTTCTGATGATTAAAATACTTCACGTACCTATGAAGAAGTTTCTAGGTTTGCTGAACTTCTTGAGATTGAGAATTCCAAACTCAATAAAAATCTTGATAAGGAAAAAACTAGGAATAATATTCTTACTAAAGAAATATCAGATCTTTCTAATGATCTTGATAGGAAAAATTCTGATTTTAAAAGTATTTCAAAAAGTCTTTATGAAGTAAGCAATGAAATGAACAAACTTTCTAAAGAGTTAGAAAAATTTAATTATAAGAAAAGTTTTTTCGAGCCTATCTCTCGCTCCAAATCTAATGATTTTGAAGAAAAAAAATTTGGTTATAAAATCAAGTCTGAAATTTTTTCCATAAAGAAGTGTTTATCAAACTTTACCCATGGTAAAGAAAATTTTGATAAACTTTATTCACAAATAATACGTTTAAGAAACAAATCCAGATTTTGTTATACCCATGCAAAACCAACATTTAGTAACAACTAATTTGTTCCAAAATGTGCCCCATTTTGTACAATGTGTCAATGTGGTGGTCACTGGTGAAATAATTTTTCTTTAAATAATACCCAGTCTCTTTGTTTTCATTAATCCTATTGTTCTAAGAAGGTGTGGCTACCAAAAATTTTGTTATCTAGAAATCTCAGATCCAAACAAGTTTGGATTCCGAAAGACTAATTCTTTTCTTGTTTTCAGGAAGATAAAGGAAGTACCAACAATACATGGTACATGGATAGTGGATGTTCCCAACACATGACTGGTAACAAAAGTTATTTTGAAAAGATTATCAAGACAAATGGAAGAAAGGTAACATTAGGAGATAATGCTCATGGAGAAATTGTTGGTATATGTAATATTGTTCTTCAGGGTAATACATTGATTTGAAATGTTTTAGTTTTTATGGATCTTAAGCACACCACATTAGCATAAGTCAGTTATGTGATGAAGTATACCTTGTATCTTTTAGGAATGATAAGTTCTTAGTACACAATTACAAGGAAGAATGTATTCTCTCAGTCAATAGGCAAGGGAATGTTTACACTTTGAACATAGACGACCTTAGGAGCCAAGATTTAACTTGCCTAAGTGCAATGGAAGATCATTCTTGGTTATGGCATAGATGATTAGGTCACTATAACCACAGAAACTTATGTAAAATTTCCATGAAGAAACTAGTTAAGGATCTACCAGAGCATAGAAATTATTCTTCTAAAGCTTGTGCTCCTTTTCAATATTGAAAGCAAAATAAATATACTTTTAAATCAATTAGGGAAGTCTCAACAACTGATGCATTACAGTTAGTGCACATGGATATTTTTGGTCCAACACAAACTGGAAACATTAGAGGAAAATATTGCGTGTCTGTTCTAGTTGATGATTACATTAGATTTACATGGGTCTACATTCTAGCAATGAAGTCTGAAGCATTTTCTTATTTCAAAAGTTTTAGATCCCAAGTTAAAAATAATAAAAATATTCCACTGAAAAACTATTCATAGTGATCATGGAGGAGAATTTCAAAATTCTGATTTTGAAACCTTTTGTAGTAGAACAGTTATTACTCGAAACTTTTCAGAACCTAGAACTCCTCAACAATATGGTTTAGTTGAATGAAGGAATATAATTCTTCATGAAATAACTAGAACCATGTTGAGTGAATATTCTATAGCTAGAAATTTCTGGGCTGAAGTTGTAAGTACTTCTTGTTATACTATAAATCGTGTTTTAGTTAGACCGTTTCTTAATAAAACTTCTTATGAGTTATGGAATGGTAGAAAACCTATAATTTCCTAATTCAAGGTTTTTAGTTGCAAGGTATTTATCCTGAATACTAATGAAAATTTACATAAATTCTCACCCAAATATGATGAAAGAATTTTCTTAGGCTACTCCACAACTTCTAAGTCTTATAGACTTTTCAATAAAAATACATGTACTGTTTAAGAAACAGTACTTTTAAAACTTGATGAATCTGATCCTTTTTTTAAACTATCCCAAACTACATTCTCGGATCTGTTTTAAAAAACTAATTATCATCCTTTGATAGAAGACCCTTCTGATAAGGAAAATGTTCAAGAAGATACTTCTGAAACATTTACCCCAGAAGACTTTCTACCCTACGTTGATGAACACATTTTGCAAAACCCAAATCAGGTGTTTCTTAAGAATCATCCAAGTGATAGCATAATTGGTGATTTATATCAAACTGTAAGGACTATAAGTTCCTTAAGAAATGAAGTAGAACATCTAGTATTTCTTTCCCAGTTGGATCCAAAAATCACTGATGAAGCTTTATGTGATGATGATTGGCATGCAAGATGAACTAAATGAATTTGAAAGGAATAAAGTATGGACCTTGGTTGAAAGACCTAAATAAACTTATGTTATTGGAGTAAAGTGGGTCTTCAGAAACAAGTGTAATGAAATTGGAGTCATTGTATGAAATAAAGCTAGACTAGTTGCTAAAGGCTATAATCAATAAGAGGGAATAGACTATGAAGAAACCTATGCTCTAGTAGCTAGACTTGAATCTATTCGTATTTTACTTTCCTTTGCAGCATTCATCAATTTTAAACTTTTTCAAATGGATGTGAAATGTGATTTTCTTAATGGTTATGTTCAAGAGGAAGTTTTTGTTGAACAACCTCCTGGCTTTGAAGATACAAAACATCCTGATCGTGTTTTCAGACTTACCAAAGCTTTGTATGGCCTTAAACAAGCCCCACGAGCATGGTATGATAGACTTACAGGATTTTTGCTTCAAAATAACTATGTTAAGGGAAATGCAGATCAAACTCTCTTTATAAAGAAAGATAAGAAAAATGTCTTGATTGTTCAAATTTATGTTGATGACATCATATTAGTTAAACTCAGCAATCTTTAACTGATAATTTTTCAAGTATAATGAAATCTATGTTTGAAATGAGTATGATGGGTGAGTTATCATTTTTCCTTAGTTTTAAAATTTATCAAAGACCAGAAGGAACCTATACATCTCAATGTAAGTATATTAAAGATATTCTTAAAAAGTATGGTTATGACAACACTATGAGTACGATAGGAAGTTTACATTACATAACAGCTAGTCAACTAGAAATGATGTTTTTAGTATGCTTATGTGCGAGATATGAAACCAATCCTAAGTAATCTCTCTTAAAGGTGGTAAAAAGAATTTTTCGCTACCTAAAGGTAACCAAGGATCTAGGATTATTTTATACTACTGGAAATGATTTTTTTTAAAAAAAATCAGATGCTGGCTTTGGTGGATGTAGAATTGATAGAATGAGTACATCTGGAACTTGGCATTTCTTAGAAGATTCATTAGTTTCTTGGTCCTGAAAGAAAAAACATTTTGTAGCACTTTATACTACTGAAGATGAATTTATTGTAGCTAGAAGTTGTTGTGCTCAAATGTTGTGGATGCAACACACACTCACAAACTATGACCTGATTTTTACTAAGACTCAAATTTTTTGTGATAACACATGTTCTATTTCCATCAGTAAGAACCCTGCACATCACTCTCATGAAAAACACTTAGATTTTAGGCATCACTTTCTTAGGGATCACACACTTAAAGGAGATATCATTCTTCAGTTTATCGGAATGCAAGATCAACTTGCTGATATTTTCACAAAATCATTACCCTCCGATAGATTTAAATATTTTAAACAAACATTAGTAATGATAACCATAAGGTAATCATACTTCATTAACATGTTGATGAACAATTCTCCTAACAGTAATAAACTAATTTTCATAGGGGGAGTACATATGATTGTTAGTGTAACTAAAATTTTCGTAATCAGTTTTCCAAATTTTATTTAACAAAAATTTTCGTATTAAGTTTTTCAAATTTTTAGGAATGAAAAATCTTTGAATAGAAATTTCCGGAAGTGAGAAGTTTTTTAATGAGATTTTCATACTGAAACTTTCGTAATGATATTTTCGTACTAAAACTTTTGTAATGAGGTTTTTGTACTGGAACTTTTGTAATGATATTTTTTGAACTGAAACTTTCGTAATGAGATTTTCATAATAGAACTTTCCAAATGAGTTATTCATACTAGAACTTTCATAATGTGATTTTCATAATGAACTTTTGAAATATGTTTTTTTTTCAAAAAGAATATTACCAATTACGAACAATCATTCTAGCCAATTCGAATGGATAGATTTCCTTACTTAAGTTTTCTTAATCATATTTTTCTTCCTGGTATTTTCCTATTTTTCAAAATAATTTGGATTGTAGTTTTCCATATATCTGAATGTTTTCCTTAAAACCTCAAAAGATCGGAGTCATGTCTTCTTTCCGGGAGTGTTCTCAACCGTCAGATCAGATAAAAAAAAATTCAATCATTAGATGGTCTTTTGAAGACCAGAGGTCACATCTGTCACCTATATAATGGGGACCCCAAGACTCATCCCACATCGGTTTTTCAAAGATTTCGCGTCTCGAAGCCCTACTGCTCTTCTTAAGACCAGTTCTCATCTTTGCAAAGACGTTCCAAAACCATCAGATCTCTATATTCCAAATGCCTGTTGAAGAAAAATCTCAAGAAATTCCAACATAAATTTCAATCTCAAAGTGGTTAGTCTTCAGGGAAAGGTTGGTGCATCCAGAATTTTACAGGCTTGATTCTATTATAACCAAGAATATCAAATTGAATAGTTGGGAAGATATATGCTTGTTCAAGTCAGAGAAATAGGATCTGGTTTACACTGATTTTCTGATTGAATTCTATGAGTCAATTTCCATCCAGATGGAAGATGGAAAATAGTGGTTTTTGTTTATGTCTTATGCGAAGACATACAATTTATCCTATACCAAGGCCACGAGATTGGTTGGTTTATCCTATGATGGGGAAGCGGAGTATTTGTTCACATAATCTTCTAGGTGAGGAAAGAAGTTTCAATAAGGAGAAGGCTTTAAAATGTCTTGGACATAAGGATGCTACGACTGCTAAGATTTCACATCGCACTCTGAACAATAAGATTCTACAGCTCTAGGTACAAGTATTTTTTCGCGTACAAAAAAGAGGTGACAATGATAATTTGATGAAAAGTGATATCTTTGTCATAGATTTCTTGATAAATCTACGAAATATAAATTTGATGAGGCATGTCTTGATTACAATCAAGAACATAAAAGAAGGGAACTTGAGAGATGAAATAATTATTTATCCTGCCTTACTATCTATGCATGAAGTTCGATGCTTAGAATCCTTCATGGTTGCATGAAAATCCAAAATCTGGAAATGTAAGCTTATGCTGGTAAGTGATGATACTTTAAAGAGGATGAAGATGGGTTATTCTTGTGAATCTGGAGAATTCTACCCTCTTTTGTGGAAGAGGTTGAGGCACTTCAGAAAGGTACACAGACTCCAGAACCATCCAAAAAGGCAAGGATGAAGAGAAAGATTAAGGAAGTTGTTGTTGATGAAGAAAATCCCAAGTCTAAGGAAACTCAGTTTGCTCCCCCCAAACCGTAGAAACAAAAATCTTATACTGATGATATTTCTGCAAAGTAGAGGGAAGACAAGGAGGAGAGGAAATAAGGGGATCCACAATTTGGATTGGATCCTGTAGAGGCTAAAGCCTTAAAACAAAGAGCTCTGGAAGAGTAAGAGAAGAAAGATAAAGAGAAGAAAATGAAAAAGAAATTCTCTGAAGCTGAAATTGTGCAATATTTGCTGAAATCTATAGAATTAGCCTCTGAAATGCTTCCCGTTCTAGGAACCTTCCTTACAGAACCTTATTTACCAGAAACTCTATCTAAGAACTATGTCACTCTAGAAAAATCCAAGGGTAAATAAGTAGTTGAAAAAACTGAAATAGAAGCCGGGGAAGAAATAGAGGAAGAGGTTGAAGAAGATGAAGAAGAATAGGGATGTGAATATTTGGATACCTTGATCAAGAAAGTAGAGGTTTATAATGATATTGAAGAATTAAAAAAGTTAGTAATTTCAGGAAAGGGAGGTGAGGAAGGTAGTAAGCATGATGATAAGAAACAGCAAGAAGAAGAGAATGTTTTGTATGATGAGGAAGAATCCTATGAGAGTAATTTTCTTGAGGAAGGACAAGAAAAGGAGAAAAAATATGAAGACCAGACTATTCAAGTTTCTGAATATGAGGAAGTATCTACTGATGAGGGACCAATTATGAAATCTGATAAGGGGAAGAAAGCTCTCATGGATACTCCAACAAAAAAAGTCTTCAGGAAGAAGGAGGTTGGTAGTTCTTCTAAGAGGAAACTGGTGCAAATTGAAGAAGAACAATCTCCAAGAGATTTATCTGAATCAGATTCCTCAGCTCATGGGCATGATTTTATGGTTGAATCTCTGAAGAAGTTGGCAGACACCATTCCGATTTTTCCAACTATAGATTCTAGATTCTAGATGTTGCAAAAGAGTATGAATCAGAAATCGGATTCCTTATCCATGGTCATGGATAATAGTATAAAGATTGAGGTCAACCACAAACGTTTTCTTATCAATTATGATGTGCATAGAAATTCTTGAAGCAAAGTAACTCTGTGGTCTATGAGAGATTAAGAAGAATTGGCTGTGTTTGATAATCTTCAAAATGAAGTTAAAGATGCTTTTGACACTGATGATAAAAAGATTAAGAATATTCAAGATGAGTTGGTTGATGAGCTGAGTTCTCGGAGTCCACAAGTGAAGGAACTAAATGACAAGGCTAATTATTTGTCTCAAAATTTTAAAAGTGATAAAAATCTCTAGATAGAGCTTGAGAAAAGACTGGTTAACCAATATGAGTTGGTGAAGATGAAACAAGATGCTTCGAAGGCTCAGTAAGAAGGATTAAAAGTTCAAGGGGAAAGGATCTCAGCTTTGGAGAGGAAATCAGAGGAAGACCAAAGGGATTTGACAAAACTCAAAACTATGATGAAGAAGCTGATCCCAAAGGAAAAGGAAGACAAATAAATCCACTCTGATCTATTGTTTTATTTTTCTTTCCTTGTAAATGTTTTTTCCGAACTCAAATGAAAATTTGGGTGGTTGTATTTTGTTATATACTAATGTTTCAGGTACCATATTTTCTTTTCCATTCCCTTCAAATATTTTTGAAAAATGCAAACGGGGGGAAGGGAAAAAACTACATAAAAGGGCATAAAGACTTAAAATGAAGAAAAAAAAAATTTCTATGTGAAAATATCCTTAAAGTAAAGGGTAGTTTTCCATTAGGAAATTTTTTCATTCTCATGACAATGAAAACTCCACTCCGGAAATTCAGAATACAATCCTTAGAGTTTCAATGACTAAGGGGGAGTTAGTTGTATTCACTTTTATCTATGAACAAAGGGAGATATGTTTTAAATTCAATGTCTAATGAAATTTTTCAAAGTCATTATATTCTTTTTCGTAGGGATGTTTGTGATTTCCAAAAAGGGGGAGATTGTTCAGTCAATAAGTTTTTCCATATGCCTTTTCAATTCTTTCTTGTTTTGAAAATCACAAACATCTTATACTTAAGAAAATATATATTTTACCTCATTAAGGAAAATTTTCTTCTTTAAGGAAATTTACCCTAACCTAGATTTTCTTATACATAGAAATATTTTTCTTAAGTATAAAAATCGGATTCATACCCAAAACCCCGGATTCATATAATGTCAAGAATTGGAGTACTCGGTTTTTAGGATCTGAATTCTGGATTTGAACTTTCATGAGTTTGACTCCGAACTCTTATGAAGTTCGACTCCGAACTCTAATGATGTTCGACTCTGAACTTTCATGAGTTTGACTCTGATCTCTTATGAAGTTAGACTCCGAACATTCAAGAGTTTGACTCGAGACATTCATGAGTTCGACACCGAACTCTTATGATGTTCGACTCTGAACTCTTATGAATTTCGACTCCAAACTCTTATGAAGTTTGACTCTGACTTTCATGAGTTCGACTCTGAACAATTATGAAGAACAACTCCAAACATTCATGAGTTAGACTCCGAACTCTTATGAAGTTCAACTCGGAACACTCATGAGTTCGACTCCGAACTTTTATGAAGTTCGACTCCGTACATTCAAGAGTTCGAATCCGAACACTTATGAAGTTTGACTCCGAACAATCATGAGTTCGATTAAGAAATCTTATGAAGTTCGACTCTGAACACTTATGATGTTCGACTCCAAACATTTACTTGTTCGACTTCGAACTCTTCAAGTTCAGATTATGAACACGGGTGAAACCAGACTCCGAATTTTCTTAGAAATTCAGACTCCGAACTTCTATAGATTTCATGTTTCGAATTCCCTAAAACAGAGTCCGAACATATTTTTGATATAGACACCGAATTTTATTTTTGTTAGACTCCAAAATTTTAATTTTCTTACACTCCGAACATTAGAAAGGGTTTTTCTTACATATGCTCCATTACAAAACGATGTCGTGCATTCAGTTATACATGGTTTGTTATTAAACGATGTCGTCCATTCTGTTTCTAATTAACCGTTGGTTTAGTGAAATGTGTATAGGTCCCTCCTAATTTTAAGGAAAATATGACCGTGGGAGAGGGAACCGACAGAGCCTATAAATAGAAGCTCATTTGAAAGAGCTCAAAAGAGAACGAGTTGATCAATCTAGATACCACATGTTGTTAAGTTGATTTCTAGTGAGAGAAGCTTTTCATGCCTTGTACATACTGAACCACTCGTTCAGATTTCTTCATGCGACTCTGAATGTTGGTGATTACATTCGAGGGCATCTGGGGATAGGAAGACAGAGGTGCCAACTTCCTTGAAGTTCGAGGGCTTCCTTGCTGAGGAAGACAGAGGTTCCAACTACCTTGAAGTTGAGGGCTTGCGGGGATAGCAAGACAGAGACTCTGATCTTCATATCGAGGGCTTACCCTGGTGTGGGTAAGACATACCTACTTGAAAGTAGAAATCCAGGGACCTTTATCCAAGGATGTTGGATACCCTTCTCTTTGGGTTAAAAGAGTTATTGTTTGTTACTTGTAGTTTTACTACTTGTTTTTCTGCTGCTTATTGTATTGTAATGAAAGTAAAACACTCTTGTATTTCCTTACACTTGTACTATGATTCATTTAGATTCTATATGCTTTAAGGTAGAATCTCATACTATAAAATTTAGTTATGTTTAAATTTCTAGATCCATATTTCCGAAACATGTTTTTTGGAATCACTTTCCTGATCCAAGAAAGTGTGTAGAACTAGAAGTTTGTAACTTCATACCTTGTTCCAATTTCCAATTGGTGTTAGAGGTTTTGTGAATTTTCTTAGTTTAACTTTGTTAAACTTAGATCATTCCTTGCTTAAGAAAATTTTCATATTGTATAATTCACCCCCCCTCTTGTATATTGAGCATCTACATCATTATTTCGATCCTACAGTTCTCTCTTGTGGCGAAGAAGAAAAATAGGAACAGGGGAGGGAGATGTCACATGATATATAGTAAGCAAATTTTTTTTCCAATAACCCGATCGACCCAACCCAACCTTGCCCTATCTGAGATGGGTTGGGTTGGGTCGAGTATAAACATAAAATAATTTATGACCCGACCCGACCCGACCCAACCTGTCCTATTTTAATTGGGTCGGGTCCAATAATTACCCATACTCAACCCAAACCGACCCATGGACACCCCTACACATACCACCCCAACTAATCATGGGGGGAAATCCTATATTTCTATTAGAGTATAAATCATAAAAAATGAAATATATCAACGACATTAATTATAAGGGTGATAGTTTGGAAAAATTCACATTTAAGACAAATACATAACATATGCATGCATCATCAAAATATAGGTAATCATAACATTTAGAAACACACAATAATGAGCAAAAATAATGTTATGATCATACAATTTCAGTTATTCTAATGCATCATATGAACATAAATACCAACAATTTCCATGAATATTATCCTCATCGTATATATATATATATACCATATTCATTGGAGATACATAATAATTTATAAATATTTATATATATTTATATTCATAAACAAATGTATTTCATATATAATTCTTAATATATAATTATAAATATAATAAATATATTTATTATTTTTAATAAATTTATTATAATTTTATATTTATTTAAATAAATATATTTATATTTTTATTATAACATTATAAATAATTTTTAAAAAACATTATATATATATATATGAATAATTAAAAGAATCTATTAATATATCATATTTATATTAATTATAAATATGTTTTTTTAATTAATAAATATTAACTAACCTTATTTTTGAATTTTAAAAAAATAATTTTAAATAAATTAATAAAATTTTAATTATAAACATTCATTTGGGATAAGAATAAAACGGTTAAATGTTACACCTTTATCAACATATTTTTTTACTGCTGATAAATGTTATCGTTTTTTTCACTTTTAGCTGGTTCTAAGAAAAGTGAGGGTTCTATTAATATTTTTTTGCTAAGCGCTGAAAAACATAGACGCTTCTATTATAATAATCCGGGGTTGTATATATATATCACACACATATAATAATAATCAATACCCATCCAATAAAAGGTAAATAACCAATAGAAAACAATAACCCAAATATTTACTAGTAAGTGTGACAAATTATAATGAAACATTTTTTAATAAACTTATTGCATACCCTTCCAATTGCAGCAATAGGTTCTGGTGACAGCGATATCAGGGTAGGCTGCCACGGTAGTGGAGAGCTTCATAGTGGAGGTGAGGTTTGCAGTGGAGGAGCGACAGATGAGTGTTCAAGGCGGAGGTGGGTTTGCGGCAGAGGAGCTGCGAAGGAGCAGCAGATAAGGGTACATAGAAGAGGTGGGTTCGCGGTGAAGGAGGAGTTTATGGCTGTTGAAGAGGCAGAGGCGGAGGAGGGGTCGACAGTGGCGTAGGTGGTGTCGGGGAAGAGCAGAGGTCGGCGGCGTAGGGGTTAGGTTTTGCTAGAGCATGAGTGGTGCAAGAATGAAGGAGACAGTTAGGGTTTTTTTATAAAACATGTTAAACATTTTATCATCGCTAGAAATAAAGAACTGATAATGATATTCTTTATCAGCGCTAATATAGAAAATGTTGATAAAAATACATTTTTCACTGTTTTTTTAGTTTTGATAAATATATTATGTAATTAATTAGTGTATATTAATATATATATTTATAAAATTATTTATATGATAAATATATTTATATTTATTTAAAATAATAGATATAAATAAATATATATATATAGTTATAATTATAAAATTAATATTTAAATAACTATTAAATTATAAATAATATACTTATTATATTTGGAATCTTAGAATATATATATATATATAATAAATATAATAATTATTTATATTTATAATATTATATATATATACAACCATATTTCTTCTAATTTTATAATTATATATATAAATATTTATATATTTATAAATATATAAATAGATATTTATTTATAATTATTATTATAAATGAATATATATTTATATTTATATAATTAAAAAATTATAACAAATTAATATTTCTAATTTAAATAATTTTATTAATATATATTAAATATATTTATTATAATTTTATCACTATTTAAATGTATATGTATTTATTTATAACTATAAATATAAATAATTGTATTTATTTAATTATATATAATATTATATATGAAAGTAATATATATATATTTTTAAAATTATTATTTATTTAAATAAATAAATAATTATTTATATTTCAAACTAATAAATATATATTTATTTATTTGTAATTAAAGATTATAATAAATAAATATCTATTTATAGTAGTATATATATATATATTTAAATAATTGTATAAATATAAAATAAATATTTATAATTTTATAAATGTAAATAAATATATTTTTAAAATTTTATAATTATTTAAATATATCTAGATTTATTCAGAATTATATTTATAACTATTTTAATTTATTTATAAAAATGTGTATACAAATCTATATAATTTTTATAATTATTTTATTTTATCTATATTCATTCAGGAATTATAGTTATAAATATTAGTATTTATTTATGAATATTATTATATATTAATAAATATATTTATTTAATAATATCATATCCTTATAAGTTGTATAATAAATGAATTCATTATAATTTTATAATTATTTACTTATATATATATAGTTTTCAATATAAATATAAATTAATATTTTTATAAATATTTTTATATGATTATAAATAAATAAATATATATATATATATATAATTATAATATATGTATTTATTATAATACAAATATAAATATAAAATTTTAAATATGGTCTATTTATATAATTATTCACATAGTTCATCTCATTATATATGTATATATATATATTATTGTTTTATAAATAATATTTTAGAATATAAATGTCAAATGTTGTGTGCATTAAAGCCCATCACAAGCCTATCAGAAGCCCATCATAAACCCTCTCTCCCATGTGTTGTCTGGGCCACCCAGCTTGGGCGCCAATGGATCATCATTCATCACTTTTTCATCTTGCACACTGTCATACATTGTTGCGTCGTCGTCACGGGTATAACCTCTCGTGTCGATTCGCCGCCCCAGCCTCCATAATCCCCGGATAGAGCACTGTCGTTTTCCTTGGTTGTCCCCAGGAAACACCATCGTTCTCCAAGCGACACAACCATTTGGTCTTCGTTATCTAGACAAACCATCATCTCATGCAGAAAACTCCAACAGTTGGCGTCAATCATCATCTGTCAACCCTACTGTCCCAGGACACTATCATCCTTGGTAGAAACCCCCAGTGCCATCATCACCACTACGTCGCCATCCTGAGCATCACCCCATGTCGCTCTGCCACTACTTTGTCATCATCATTTGACATATCCCTAGTGGAGCCCTCGATTTTTTTCATATGAACAATGTTTGGGTGTTGTTATGGAGATGGAAAACAGGATGTTTGAATCCATGGATTTTGTTGGGGTGGAGTTGAAATGAAAAATGAGGATGGGTGATAAGCATCATCCACGCTGCACCCTTCTGTTCCCAGCAGCTACATTGGTGCGGAGGATTATCTTGAATCGTTGGAACTCATGAAGAAAGAATTGGTTTCCTTCTTCAACCCATGGAATGATTTCACCACCTTACCAATGGTCCTGCCGTTGAAATTTTGTGTCGGCTGGGAGGATTACATTCCACCACCGGACCCCTAAAACCCAACTTTCTCCAGAATGTAAGATCTCTGGGAGCCGGTTTGTCACCCCCTCAAGCTGTCGTCACCCACTGCCACATAAGATGTGTATGTGTGTTAGGGTGGTAAGGGAAGTGGGTATATATGGTATGATGATTCAATTCTCATCATGGGAGTGTCATAATGGTGGTGGACTGGCCCTGCCATTACAGGTAACAATGGAAAGGGAGAACGTATGGATGAAAAAAAGGATGAGTAATGTGAAGTACAGAGAAGGTATTATAGAGAAGAGGAAGGTTCCAAGTGAATTTGGTGGGGGGTGGAATACCATTATATAGAGGGAATTTTATTTGGTCACAAAAAAAATGTTGTGAATCATCGACCAATGCAAAAAAGTTGGGATTTTGGAAAATAATCAAATGTGTTATGAAATGAAAACAGAATGGTACAAATCATTAATTCATAATTCAAAATTATTAAAATATTTAATGATAAGTTAATTTTAGAGACCCGAAGCATGACGTACATGGTCATTACATTACTTTTACGGAATACTTAATACATAACAAAAACAGACACCCAAGGATCGTAATATTTTAGTGTCTTTAGAAACTAGGAATGTAATCCTATAATCATGGTGAAATATCTTCAACATCTCCCATAATGATCTTCCCCTCTATTTTTACCTAAAACCGTTCTTTATATCATGGGAAAAGAAAACATAAAAAGGGTGAGCTCAAATTCTCAGTAAGGGTAATAATGGATAAAATAAAACATACCATATACATTTGAACTTAAAAACATGAACATAATGTTTAAACATCAAAAGCTTGAGAAATGACATAAAACATGGAAGTACGTAAGGCATAGATCATAAAAAAACATTAAGAATGATAAAATATCATGGGAATAAAACATGTAATTGTGGAAACCATTAAGCACATGATATGATTTTCATAGTAGCCAAGTTATTGCTGCCAAGACCATCTTAGTGGACAAAGTCCCTTTCTGAATTGAGTTCACTCCTCGTTCCAGTCCTGTATTACGGAACCTGTTTAACTTTCCGTTCCAGCCATGTATATCACATGAGATGTACATCCTTACCCAATGCATTGGAGGGAGATATAGGTCCCACCCATCACATAATGAAATCATTCCTACTTGTGCCACAAAATAAACATAGATCATTCATAATATCCCAATAAATAAAATGGGTTTCATAAACATCATCACATCATCACATAATTCATATAAAAGAAATGGATATCATTTCATAATAAGAAAATTGAAACCATTTAAATCATAGAGACATTACACTTGAAACATACACATATGAAATAATTTCATCTTAGATGGAAAATGGTTATGATAAAACACTTGAAATGAATTCTTGAGGAAAATATCCTTTCTTCTTCAAAATCAATTTCTTTTCACAAAACATCTTGCAATTTTAAAAGAAAGAGATTTTGTTGAAAATAGTCATGAAATCTTTTGGATGAAACATCCTGAAAATGAGGCTTTATAAAACCGTAAAAATCCGTTCGTGCCGTATAAGTTAAAAAAACATTCTTTTCGTACTTTTTCCGAAAAAGTCAAAAAGAACATCGTAACGTAAACAAAAGAAGGATTCCTTACATACCATGTAGTAAAAGTAAAAAATGGGTAAAAAGGACATTAAAAATACATGAAAACACATTTATAAAACATGGAAATGGATGATAGAAATAACCCCAATAAATACATACGAATAAGCAATCTCGGATAAAAATGGGATTTGCAAAGTTATCCCTTACCTTAGGTCCGATATGCTTCGTACGTATCCAAACCTCCTGTATAATGATTTAAATAATGTTAGTGACTTATTACAGAATCATATTAATTGTTATGATATCATATATGGTTCACTTATGACTTTATATTACCCGTTATTTTGTAAATTCCATGTTAAAGAGCGTTTTGGGTAAAATCGTTTCATTTGTCGTCCGTGTTTTGACTTTTAATTATTCATATGATTATGTAGATCAGGATTAATTACATCCAGAATGTAAAACATGATTTATATATAATATATATTCATAATATACATATATATAATAGATCTATAAATGGAAAGAAAAACACCATTCATGGAGACGGTAGGCTGTACGTACGCATGAACGTTGTTTTCATTTCCTCATTTAATTGAATGGAATTAATTGGATGAAATACATATATATATATACAAAAATCCTGTATCATTATTATGAAATATATTTCATGATTACTTATTATATATACTTTAAAATCATTTATGAATGGTTAATCATTGAGAATGAATCTCATCGCATTGTGGAGGCGGTATTCCGTACGTACGCATCAGCGATGATATCGTTCCCATGATCGTGGAATTTTATTGGAGTGTATGTATACTATTACAGAATCAATATCACTTTACAATAATCATATATATTTATTATTTACACCATTATACCCATCCAAGTAAGGTGGTGGTGGAAAATAGATTACACCATGGTGTGGTGACGGTATTCCATAAGTACGCACGCGCGGTGATTTTGTTTTCCGTAGGATGGATAGATGGTGAAATAGGGTTGTTTCATACTTATAATAACATATCCGTATATGAGTGATACTGATGTTATTACTTCATAATGAAACAACCTAAGAAGAAGAAGTGGAAGAAGAAATAAAGGTGAAAGAATCAGTAACGGAAATTACCTCTTCTTTGAAGCACCTCTTTGAGACCTCATCTTGGGGCACTAAAATTGGTCTTTGAAGAAGACCAGGACCTCTAGGATGTTTCTAGGGAAGTGTAGAAGAGAATTGGGCATGGTTGGCTGAGCATTAAGGCTCAAAGTGGTGTCTGGAGGAGAGGGAGGAGGTGCCCTTTTATAAGGGAGGAGAGGGGAACCTTTGGAATTCAAAAAAAAACATTAATTTATAATAAATTTAACCCCACATAAAAACCTCCAAAAATAACACATATTAGAAGATTGGATTATATAGGGTTGTAATCTCATCAACCAATAAAATTGGTCTTCAATATCTCCCATAAATATCTTCCCCTTTTTTTATACCTAAAACCATTATTTATATCCTGGGAAAATAAAACATAAAAAGGATGAGCTTAAATTCTCAGTAAGGGTAAGCATGGATAAAATAAAACATACCATATACATTTGAACTTGAAAACATGAACATAATTTTGAAACATCAAAAGCTTGAGAAATAACATAAAACATGGAAGTAGTAAGGCGTTGATCATAAAGAAACATTAAGAATGATAAAATAGCACGGGAATAAAACATGTAATTGTGGAAACCATTAAGCACATGATATGATTTCCATAGTAGCCAAGGAATTTCTACCAAGACCATCTCAGAAGACAAAGTCCCTTTCTGAATCGAGTTCACTCCTCGTTCGAGTCCTGTATTACTGAACATGTTTAACTTTCTGTTCCAGCCATATCTATCTAATGAGATATAAATCATAACCAATGCATTGGAGGGAGATATAGGTCCCACCCATATCATAATGAAATCATTCTTACTTGTGCCACAAAATAAACATACATCATTCATAATAACCCAAAGAATAAAATGGGTTTCATAAACATCATCCCATCATCACATAATCCAGATAAATGAAATGGATATCATTTCATAATAAGAAAAGTGAAACCATGTAAATCATAGATACATTACACTTGAAACATACACATCTGAAATAATTTCATCTTAGGTGGAAAATTGTTTTGATAAAACACTTGAAATGAATTCTTGAGGAAAATATCCTTTCTTCTTCAAAATCAATTTCTTTTCACAAAAATTCATGCCATTTTAAAGGAAAGAGATTTTTTTGAAAATATTTATGAAATATTTTTGAGAAATATTCATGAAAATAAGGCTTTATAGAACCGTAAAAATCTGTTCGTGCCGTATAAGTTAAAAAACATCTTTTCGTACTTTTGCCAGAAAAGTCAAAAAGTACCTCGTAACATAAACAAAAGAAAGATTCCTTACATACCATGTAGTAAAAGAAAAAAATGGGTAAAAAGGACTTTAAAAATACATGAAAACACTTTTATAAATCATGGACATGGATGATATAAATAACCCCAGTTAATACTTACGAATAAGCAATCTCGGATAAAACTGAGATTTGAAAAATTATCCCTTACTTTAGGTCTGATATGCTTCGTACGTATCTGAACCTCTTGTATAATGATTTAAATAATGTTATTGACTTATTAAAGAATCATATTAATTGTTATGATATCATGTACGGTTCACTTATGACTTTATATTACCCGCTCTTTTGTAAATTCCATGTTAAAGAGCGTTTTGGGTAAAATCCTTTCATTTGTCGTCCATGTTTTGACTTGTAATTATTCATATGATTACATATATCATGATAACATGCATCCAGAATGTAAAACATGATTTATATATAATATATATTCAGAATATACATATATATAATAGATCGATAAATGGAATGAAATACACCGTTCATGGAGACGGTAGGCCATACGTACGCATGAACGTTGTTTTCGTTTCCTCATTGAATAGAATGGAATTAATTGGATGAAATACATATATATATATATATATACATGAATCCAGTATCATTATAATTTCATATATTTAATTATTACTTATTATATATACTTTATAATCATTTATGAATGGTTAATCATTGAGAATGAATCTCATCGCGTCGTGGAGATAGTATTCCGTACGTACGCACGAGCGATGATATCGTTCCCATGATCATGGAATTTTATTGGAGTGTATGTATACTATTGAAAAATCAATATCACTTTAGAATAATCATATATAGTTATTATTTACACCATTATACCCATCCAACTAAGGTGGTGGTGGAAAATAGATTACACCACGGCGTGGAGACGGTATTCCGTATGTACGCATGCGTGATGATTTCATTTTCTGTAGGATGGATAGATGGTGAAATAGGGTTGTTTCATACTTATAATAACATATCATTATATGAGTGATACTGATGTTATTACTTAATAATGAAACAACCTAAGAAGAAGAAGTGGAAGAAGAAATAAAGGTGAAATAATCGGTAATGGAAATTACCTCTTCTTTGAAACGCCTCTTTGAGACCTCCTCTTAGGGAACAAAAATTGGTCTTTCAAGAATACCATGACCTCTAGGATGTTTCTAGGGAAGTTTAGAAGATAATTGTGAAGGGTTTGGCCGAGCTTGAAGGATCAATGTGGTGTGTGGAAGAGAGGGAGGAGGTTCCCTTTTATAAGGGAGGAGAGGGGCACCTTTGGAATTCCTAAAAATATTAATTTATAATAAATATAACCCCACATAAAAACCTCCAAAATGACTCATATACGAAGATTGGATTATATAGGGTTGTAATCTCATCAAAAAATCAAATTTATAAATGTTAGGAATTTATTTTAAACATTATCAACTTGATTTATCCTTATTTAATCAATTTAATTTGATTTGTGGTAATAACATTATAAATTTTAAATTATAACAAATAATTAAATATTTGTTGTGAATTGTCAATAATTGGATACTTTATAACATTTTCTACCATATAAATTTAAATTTATAATTTTTAAATATTTTTGTGATTTTTAAACAATTTTATAATATATTATTTTTATAAAATAACAATAGTGTCAATTTTGACACTATCTATTTATTTGAATTTAACTAAAATATATACAGAAGATATGTTCGAAATAAAAGCATTAATAGATTCATAAAAAGTCATATGTATCTAGAAAATTAGTGGTGAACATTAAATAGTTAATATAATATTTATTTTATTATTTTTAAAAGCATTTATTTGGTTTATCTCTTAATAAAATAATTACTACATCATTTTTTGTATAATTATTTCATATAAATATTTGTTGCATAAAAATAATAAATAAAATCCTATGATTAATCTAAATCTATTAACATTCACAATAATACTTTTACTCGAAATTTTCATCTTAAAATCACAATATTTAAATTGTTATATTTATTAAATTATGAAGGTGACAACTTTGGTATCATTTAAAATAAAATAATATAAGTGTCATAATCACTTTTATAAGTCTACAAACGGTTATATATTAGGCCATTGAATGATTAAGGTGTATATATAAACTACTAATACGTTTTGGTCAGGTTTCTGGGCCTTTTAATGGGTATTATTATTTCAATAAAAACTATATTACTTATTTTCCACTTAATAAATAATTTCTGTATCATTAATGTATCACCATTAATGACAATTATTTAATCCCTAAAAATTCTAAATAAATTATCATGATGTATATAATTTAATTAGATTTATGGATACTATTCATGATTGATGTTTTATGATGATTATCACTAAATTAAAATTATTATACTTATAAGATTTAAGAGAGTGACATGTTGTCACTTTCTTTGGTTTTAATAATAATTAACATATTTTCATGGTCAAAAGTCTATAAAATGAATCAAATCCGACCCTTAGGTTATATGGGTATACATTTATCCATTCAATAGAATTTTGGCATTTGTTTGGGTAATTTTATAACATTACATTTACCCTTAATTACCTGATTTACCTTTAACTATGGTAAATAAAATTTTCCGTAGTTACTATTCATAATTTCCGAAAATAAAAAGTAGCATATTAACATAATTTGGACCCAATGATTCCAAATATGGAATTCATTTTTCCAAATTCAATGCACAAAAGATGCAGAAATTAAATTAAAATTAATCCTGTTGTCGAAAGAAAACGTGTTTTTCTTTAAAACATGGCAAAAGATTGAATTGATTTAACCTACGAATTTAATGTAAAATCAATGCTAATGACATACATTATATTAACTGGTAAAAATATATTATATTTATACTTTAAAACCATTCAATATTATAATTTAACCATATAAATTATTATGAAGAAAAAAGTTGTTTTTAATTAAAATATAGCGTGTTTTTACTATTCATTAAAATATGAATGTTATCCGAAAAATTTCAAAACTGTATCCAATGTAAATTTTTATATCCTGATTAAAAATGAGAATTTTTTTTTTCAAATTGAACTTATAAACATGTCAGCAAATAGAATTAATGTGTCTGCGCCATCAAAAGGCGACAAATCTGCATTTTTCGAAAAATACATATTTTACCCGAAAAATTTATTTTTTTCTTATACCATGTTCTAGAAAATGTGTAAGATGAATAATGATGTTATAAAAGTCAAAATTTAGTTAATACTATTCATAAAGGCTAGTACATAATAATATTATAATAATATATCTTTGTTTATTAAAACCCGGTATTTCCTACAACACACGCTATCGAGGAAGGTCGTGATTGCGTGTAATGCAAGACAAGTCAGGGATGCGTGTTGTGAAAGACTACTTATTATTTAATATAACAGAATCCAACCATATTTCATTTATAAATTGAATACATATATAAATATACACTCAATGTTGCGTAGAATGACTATTATAAAACGAACATGAAATTATGTGTAACACAATATACGAATAGTGTTGTGTATACATCAAGCTAATACAGTGTGGAGTATAGTACAAGAGAATCTTGTTGTATCATAAAACACATGAAATCAAATAAATTAAAGAGAATACTTATCATAAAATATCGGGTTGTTACATTCTACCCCCCTTAAAATGAATTTCTCCCTCGAAATTCGTCGGGGTTATAAAACATTTACTATTCATAGAAACCCACACAATAAAAAGGAATAATTAAACTTAATTTTAAAAACTAATGTATGAAACGTAATGATTACCCAATGTAACTCATCACTGGGATTCCACGTAGGAGAATATAGGTGAAAATATGGATATGGAAGAAAAATATAACCATCAAGTTACGATGGAGAGTGGTAGAGAACATGGCTATGAAAAAGTCATCGATCAAAAAGCCATAAATTTGTGATGATCTATGGTATAATCTTATTCATCAGATATAAGAGCACTAGGACAACATTTTTGGTTTTCAAGATCATTTCCCTAAAGTTGGTGAAATTGGAATTAGAAGAAATACTTTCGTGATTTTGGTACAGTCTCACTATTGGTCGTTCTTTGGACAATTTACACTTCATATCTTAAAGAAATGAAGTTGAATTTGTCATTTGTGATGTGTTAGAAGATCATGTGATAGAATGATGGGTCATTCCATCTGTCTCAAACAAATGGTTAGAAAAGTTATCAAAAAATACAAAAGTCCATCTATAGTGAGATTAATCATATATGGTTCCAAAAATGGACTTATACTTCATATATCATACTTCATAATATAATAAAACTAGTATCTACTAAACAGGGACTTCCTGTAGGCCAGTGGTAGGCGATAAAGGCCAGTCTCTCTTCAGTTGTGGTTTTGATTCCCACAGCCTTGTCCGACGCGATGGGTTGTCGCCCATCCTGCAGGTTGTCCTTTTTCGAAAACTATATTACTATAACATCCCATAAATAATATCAAAAAAACTTCTATCCTTATGTCCAACATAATCCATTCCAATCTTTAGGATTATCCAAAATACTGCTTTTCAATATCATATAATAGTGAAAAGGATTAATAATGAGTTCATACAACTAGCATGTTAATACCATTGTTGATCCCCATATATCATTAGATATGTCTTGTTGGTCACATTCCAAACATTCGAAGGCCTTAATCATGTATTCTATTGAAAAAATGAATACCCATTGAATCTTAGTGAAAACATGAGTGCTTTCAAAAGTTAACTCTTTTCACATACCAAAACCTCCCACCATGATATAACTATTTCCTTATATCAGTCATGATCTCATGAATACTGTCAAACATTTCATTTTCTCATTTTCCCTTCATTATGCGCATATCATCTTTTTCCAATAATATCTCAATCACTTTCCATGGTTACTGGTACCATAAAATTATTGAAACCCACAATAGACCAATACATAAATATTCCAATATTCCATGATACTATATACAACATTATTTTTGAAACCCATTACATAAACACTTAATCATTCCACTACATCATTGTCATATTCAGCATCACCAATATTGATCGCATGTGACTTCCCTTTTTCCTTTTCCTTAAGTGTTTGATCATGTCGATCATCACTAACCCTTGGATTAGTGAATTTATTACCATAATTACCCCATTTCCTTTCACTTGAAGCATTGAAGTGTTGGTGGTGCATTCTCTGAAGTCTTTTCTTTATTTACATCAACAGAAACTCTTTTCCAATTACTTCGACACTCAACTGCTCGATGACCTTCTTTTCCACACTTAAAACATTTTCTAGTCCCTTTAAGACAATCTCCACCATGCTTCTTTCCACACTTTCAGCATAAGGAAACATTCATCTACTTTTCACCATTATTCTGAGATTTCTCCTTGAACTCCATCTTTCGTTTCTTGTCAAAACCATGAGATGGATATGTAACACCAACTTCTATTTCTACCTTAATAGCACAACACACAATTTCTTCATAGCAACTGAAGTCTCTTATAGCTAATTCACTTCGTTGATTTGGTTTTAAGCCACTATAGAATCGATCAACATTACATTCAGTTTGGATGATGAAGCCAGATGTATACCTTGCAAGCCTTCTAAAATTCTCTTCGTATATACCAATAGATTCATCATCATTTTGCTTCAGTTCAAGAAACTCCTTCTCCATCTTTGTTCGAAGAAAACGAGGGAAGTACTTATTGAAAAATAAGTTCTTGAACTTGTCCCATTCCATGGACTCAATTTCATCTCTTGGGCTCGTATTCTTGATAAGATTCCACCATTGATCAGCTTCACCTTCCAAACGATATACTGCTAAGATGACTTTATCATGTTCAGAACATTGAAGAATTTATAATATCTTTTCAGTGGTATTGATCCGTTATTTAGCAATAAGTGGATCAGAAGACCCACTGAAAGAAGGTAGACATTGCCTCATGAAGGACTCAATAGAATATTGTTCCCTTCTCTGCTCATTTGGAAGTCCAGAATGATTCATAGCTTGTGTAAGTATAGAAATAAGATTTTGCACTCCATCTCCCATAACATTTTTTTTATTCAGGAGGAAAATCATTGCATTGTCTATTTCATTGATCAACACGGTTCCTTCGGGTTCCAGCCATCGTATAAAACCCATAAAGAATATTGTGAGAGGCAAAAATCATGCTAGGGAAAACAACATAACAAAGGGGGAGTACCTTAAATATCTAATATCTTAGGTTTAATTCTAAGATCATTACCGTAATTCTAGGACTATAACCTATACGTATACTAATCCTTAGGGACATCCCTAGGCATACCTTAGAAATATCTCTAGGGATTTCACTAAAGTTTTCGCATCCTAGTTTCTAATGGTTGACTAAACCTTTCCTCTGATACCAACTGTAGAAACCTGAAGCTTGACATACATGGAAATTACATTACTTTTCCAGAATACATAATACATAAAAAAAACATACACCTAAGGACCTTAATAGTTTAGTGTCTTTTTAAACATGGAACATAATTCTCTATCGTGGTGAATGATAATCAACATATCCCATAAAGATCATCCTGTTTTTTGACATAAAATCGTTCTTTATATCCTGCTAAAAGAAAACATAAAAAGGGTGAGCTCAAATGCTCAGTAAGGGTAAGCATGGATAAATTAAAACATACCATATACATTTGAACTTAAAAACATGAACATATTGTTTAAACATCAAAAGCTTGAGAAATGACATAAAACATGGAAGTACGTAAGGCATAGATCATAAAGAAACATTATGAATGATAAAATAGCATGGGAATAAAACATGTAATTGTGGAAACCATTAATCACATGATATGATTTCCATAATAGCCAAGTCATTGCTGCCAAGACCGTCTTAGTGGACAAAGTCTCTTTCTGAATCGAGTTCACTCCTCGTTCTAGTCCTGTATTACTAAACCGGTTTAACTTGCCGTTCCTTCCATGTCTATATTATGAGATACAAATCTTTCACCAATGTATTGGAGGGAGATATAGGTCCCAACCATCTCATAATGAAATAATTCTTACTTGTTCCACAAAATAAACATACATCCTTAATAATAAACCAAAAAATAAAATGGGTTTCATAAACATAATCCCATCATCACATAATCCATATAAAAGAAATGGATATCATTTCATAATAAGAAAAGTGAAACCATGTAAATCATAGAGACATTACACTTGAAACATACACATATGAAATAATTTCATCTTTGATGGAAAATGGTATTTATAAAACACTTGAATTGAATTCTTGAGGAAAATATCCTTTCTTCTTCAAAATCAATTTATTTTCACAAAACGTCATGCAATTTTAAAAGAAAGATATTTTTTTGAAAATATTCATGATATCGTTTGGAGGAAGATTCATGAAAATAATGCTTTATTAAACCGTAAAATTCCGTTCGTGCTTTATAAGTTAAAAAAACATTCTTTTCGTACTTTTGCCGGAAAAGTCAAAAAGTACCTTGTAACGTAATCAAAAGAAAGAATCCTTACATTCCATGTAGTAAAAGTAAAAAATGGGTAAAAATGACATTAAACATACATGAAAAAACTTTTATAAAACATGGACACGGATGATAGAAATAACCACAGTAAATACTTACGAATAAGCAATCTCGGATAAAAATGATATTTGCAAAATTATCCCTTACCTTAGGTCCGATATGCTTCATACGTATCCGAACCTCCTGTACAATGATTTAAATATTGTTATTGACTTATTAGTGAATCATATTAGTTGTTATGATATCATATGTGGTTCACTTATGACTTTATATTACCCGTTCTTTTGTAAATTCCATGTTAAAGAGCGTTTTGGGTAAAATCGTTTCATTTGTCGTTCGTGTTTTGACTTTTAATTATTCATATGATTACATAGATCATGATTACATACATCTAAAATGTAAAACATGATTTATATATAATATATATTCAGAATATACATAAATATAATAGATCGATAAATGGAAAGAAATACACCGTTAATGGAGATAGTATGCCGTACGTACGCATGAACGTTGTTTTCTTTTCCTCATTGAATTGAATGGAATTAATTGGATGACATACATATATATATATATAAATAATTTCAGTATCATTATTATGTCATATATTTCATGATTATGTATTATATATACATTATAATCATTTATGAATGGTTAATCATTGAGAATGAATCTCATCGCGCCGTGGAGACGGTATTCTGTACGTACGCACGAGTGATGAAATTGTTCCCATGATCATGGAATTTTATTAGAGTGTATGTATACAATTATAGAATGAATATCAAATTACAATAATCATATATAGTTATTATTTACACCATTATACCCATCCATGTAATGTGGTGGTAGAAAATAGATTACACAACGGCGTGGAGACGGTATTCCGTACGTACGCACGGGCGGTGATTCGTTTTCTGTAGGATGGATAGATGGTGAAATTGGGTTGTTTCATAATTATAATAACGTATTAGTATATTACTGATACTGATTTTATTACATCATAATGAAACAACCTAAGAAAAAGAAGTGGAAGAAGAAATAATGGTGAAAGAATCGGTAACGGAAATTACCTCTTCTTTGAAGGGCCTCTTTGAAACCTCCACTTAGGGCACTAAAATTGGTCTTTGAAAAATACCAGGACATCTTGGATGTTTCTAGGGTTGTGGAGAAGAGAATTGGGCAGGGTTTGGCTGATCTTGAAGTCTCAAAGTGGTGTGTGGAAGAGAGGGAGGAAGTTCCCTTTTATAAGGGAGGAGAGGGTCAACTTTGGAAGTCTTAAATATATTAATTTATAATAAATATAACCCCACTTAAAAACCTCCAAAAATGACTCATATATTAATATTGGATTATATAGGGTTGTAATCTCATCAACCAATCAAATTGGTCTTCAACATCTCCCATAAAGATCTTCCCCTTTTTTTACCTAAAACCTTTATTTATATCATGGGAAAAGAAAACATAAAAAGGGTGAGATCAAATGCTCAGTAAGGGTAAAAATGTATAAAATAAATCATACCATATACATTTTAACATAAAAACATGAACATAATGTTTAAACATCAAAAGATTGAGAAATGACATAAAACATGGAAGTATTTAAGGCATAGATCATAAAGAAACATTAAGAATGATAAAATAGCATGGGAATAAAACATGTAAATGTGGAAAACATTAAGAACATGATATGATTTCCATAGTATCCAAGGCAGTGCTGTCAAGACCATCTTAGTGGACAATGTCCCTTTCTGAATTGAGTTCACTCCTCGTTCCAGTCCTGTATTACTGAACCGGTTCAACTTTCCGTTCCAGCCATGTCTATCTCATGAGATATAAATCTTTACCCAATGAATTGGAGGGAGATATAGGTACCACCCATCTCATAATTAAACCATTCTTACTTGTGCAACAAAATAAACATACAACATTCATAATAACCAAATGAATAAATTGGGTTTCATAAACATCATCACATCATCACATAATCCATATAAAATAAATGGATATCATTTCATAATAAGAAAAGTGAAACCATGTAAATAATAGATACATTACACTTGAAACATACACATATGAAATAATTTCATCTTAGATGGAAAATGGTTTTGATAAAACACTTGAAATGAATTTTTGAAGAAAATATCATTTCTTCTTTAAAATAAATTTCTTTTCACAAATCGGCATGAAATTTTAAAATAAAGGGATTTTGTTGAAAATAGTCATGAAATCTTTTGTAGGAAGCTTCATGAAAATCAGGCTTTATAAAACCGTAAAAATCTATTTGTGCCGTATAATTTTAAAAAAAATTCTTTTTGTACTTTTGCTGGAAAAGTCAAAAAGTACCACGTAACATAAACAAAAGAATTATTCCTTACATACCATGTAGTAAAAGTGAAAATTGGGTAATAAGGACTTTAAACATACATGAAAACACTTTTATAAAACATGGACATGGATGATAGAAATAACCCCAGTAAATACTTACGAATAAGCAATCTCGTATAAACATTAGATTTGAAAAATTATCCCTTACCTTAGGTCCGATATGCTCCGTACCTATTTGAACCTCCTGTATAATGATTTAAATAATGTTATTGACTTATTACAGAATCATATTAATTGTTATGATATCATATATGGTTCACTTATGACTTTATATTACCCGTTCTTTTATAAATTCCATGTTAATGAGCATTTTGGGTAAAATCGTTTCATTTGTCTTTCGTGTTTTGACTTGTAATTATTCATATGATTACTTAGATCATGATTAATTACATCCATATAGTAAAACATTATTTATATATAATATATATTCAGAATATACATATATATAATAGATTCATAAATGGAATGAAATACACCGTTTTTGGAGACGGTAGGTCGTACGTACGCATGAACGTTGTTTTCGTTTCCTTATTGAATTGAATAGAATTAATTGGATGACATACATATATATATACACATAAATCCAGTATCATTATTATGTTATATATTTCATGATTACTTTTTATATATACTTTATAATCATTTATGAATGTTTATTCATTGAGAATGAATCTCATCACGTCGTGGAGACGGTATTCCGTACGTACGCACGAGCGATGATATCGTTCCCCTGATCGTGGAATTTTATTGGAGTGTATGTATACTATTACAGAATCCATATCACTTTACAATAATCATATATAGTTATTATTGACACCATTATACCCATCCAAGTAATGTGGTTGTGGAAAATAGATTACACCACGGCGTGGAGACGGTATTCCGTACGTACGCACGCGCGGTGATTTCATTTTCCGTAGGATGGATCAATGGTGAAATAGGGTTGTTTAATAATTATAATAACATATCCGTATATGAGTGATACTAATGTTATTACTTCATAATGAAACAGCCTAAGAAGTAGTAGTGGAAGAATAAATAAAGGTGAAAGAATCGGTAATGGAAATTACCTCTTCTTTGAAGCGCCTCTTTGAGACCTCCTCTTAGGGCACTAAAATTGGTCTTTGATGAATACCAGGACCACTAGGATGTTTCTAGGGAAGTGTAGAAGAGAATTGGGCAGGGTTTGGCCAATCGTGAAGGCTGAATGTGGTGTGTGGAAGAGAGGGAGGAGGTTCCCTTTTATAAGGGAGGAGAGGGGCACCTTTGGAATTCTTAAAAATATTAATTTATAATAAATCTAACCCCACATAAAAACCTCCAAAAATGACTCATATCAGAATATTGGATTAGATAGGGTTTTAATATCATCAAACAATCAAATTTAGACATGTTAGGAATTTATTTTAAACATTATCAACTTGATTTATCCTTATTTAATCAATTTAATTTTATTTGTGGTAATAATATTCTAAATTTTAAATTATAACAAATTTTTACTTATTTGCTCTGAATTTTACATAATTGGATACTTTATAAGATTTTCTACCATATAAATTTAAATTTATAATTTTTAAATATTTTGTGATTTTTAAACAATTTTATAATATATTATTTTTATAAAATAATAATAGTGTCAATTTTGACAATATTCATTTTTTTGAATTTAAATAAAATATATACAGAACATATGTTCTAAATAAAAGCTTGAATAGATTCAGAAAAGGTCATATGTATCTAGAAAATTAGTGTAGAACATTAAATAGTTCATATAATATTTATTTTATTATTTTTAAAACCATTTATTAGGTTTATCTCTTAATAAAATAGTTACTACATCATTTTTTGTATAATTATTTAATATACTTATATGTTGCATAAAAATTAAAAATAAAATCGTATGATTAAGAAAAATCTATTAACTTTCACAATAATACTTTTACACAAATTTATCATCTTAAAATCACAATATTTAAATTTTTATATTTATTAAATTATGAAGGTGACAACTTTGAAATCATTTAAAATAAAATAATATAACTGTCATAATCACTTTTATAAGGCTCAAAACGGTTATAAATTAGGTAATTGGATGCTAAAGGTGTAGATATACACTACCAAAAAGTTTTGGTCAATTTTGTGGGCCTTTTAATGGGTATTATTATTTCAATAAAAACTAAATTACTTATTTTCCACTTAATAAATAATTTTTGTATCATTAATGTATCACCATTAATGAAAATTATTTAATCCCTAAAATTTCTAAATAAATTATCATGATGTATATAATTTTATTATATTCCTTGATACTATTCATGTTCGAAGTTTTATGATGTTTATCACTAAATTAAAATTATTATACTTATAAGATTTAAGAGAGTGACATGTTGTCACTTTATTTGGTTTTAATAATAATTAACTTATTTTCATGGTCAGAAGTCTATAAAATGAATTTAATCCAACCCTTATGTTATATGGGTCTAATTTAATCCATCCAATAGAATTTTGGAATGTATTAGGGTAATTTTATAATATTATATTTACCCTTAATTACCCGATTTACCATTATCTATGGTAAATAATATTTACCGTAGTTACTATTCACAATTCCCAAAAATAAAAAGTAGCTTATTAACATAATTTGGACCCACTGACTCCAAAAATGGAATCCATTTTTCCAAATTCAATACGTAAATGTTGCATAAATTAAATTAATATTAATCCCGTTGTCGAAAGAAAACGGGTTGTTCTTTAAAACATTGCAAAAGATTGAATTGATTTAACCTACGAATTTAATGTAAAATCAATGGTAATGTCATAAATCATATTAAATGGTAAAAATATATCCTATTTATACTTTAAAACCATTCAATATTATAATTTAACCATATAAATTATTACGATGACAAAAAAGTTTTTAATTAAAATATAGCGTGTTTTTACTATTCATTAAAATATGAAAGTTATCAGAAAAATATCAAAAATTTATCCAATGTAAATTTTTATACCCTTATTTAAATGAAGAATTTTATTTTTTCAAATTGAACTTTTAAACATGTCAACAACTAGATTTAATGTGGGTACGAAATCAAAAGGCGACAAAACTGCAATTTTTTTAAAAGATATATTTTACCCAAAAAATTTATCTTGTTCTTATACCATGTTCTAGAAAATGTGTAAGATGAATAATAATGTTATAAAATTCAAAATTTAGTGAATAATATTCATAAAGGCTAGTTCATAAAAATTTTATATTAATATATTATTGTTTAGTAAAACCCGGTATTTCGTACAACACACGCTATCAAGGATAGTCGTGATTATGTGTAATGAAAGACAAGTTAGGGTTGCGTGTTGTGAAAGAATCCTTTATTAGTTCGTATAACAGAATCCTACCATATTTCATTTATACATTTAATATATATATATATACCCTCAATGTTTCATAGAATGACTACTATAAAACGAATGTGAAATTATGTGTAATATAATCTAAGAATAGTGTTGTGTATACTTCAAGCTAATACAGTGTGGCGTATAGCACAAGATAATCTTTTGTAGTATAAAAGACATGAAATCAAATAAATTAAAGAGAATACTTATCATAAAATATCAGGTTGTTACATTTATTTACTATTAAATCCATTACTATTGTCTCATTTAATGAGATTTCATCAAAAATTAATTCATCCATCTAATTATAATTGAAAATAATAATAATAATAATAACACCGAGAAACATGAAAAATTAGGGGACTGGGATTTTTTATTTTATATTTTAATTTAATCGGTTTTTTTGTTTTTTAATTGGGTGTGTCGATCGCCTAATGAATTGGTGATCGACACATTTACACCGGAGCCCCAATTCATTTAGCGCTCTTGGATTTTTTATCCCCATGCCCCTCCCCAACACCTTATATATATTATTTATATTTATATAATTATAATAAATATATTTATAATAAATATAATGACTAAAATAAATATAATAAATTTATATTTTTATCCATTAAAATTCTAATATTTATATAATTATAATAAATTTACAATTTTAATAATTATATATCAACAATGATTTTAAGTATTTTATAATTATAATAATTTATTTATTATAATAATTATATTATTACAAAAATTATATAATTTTAATAAATAATGATATCTTTATATTAAATATATTATTATAAATATAATAGTTATATAATAAAAAAATTATAAGAATTGTATAATTGTAAATATAATAATTATAGAATTATAATAAATATACAATTATAATTAAAATAATTTTTTAATAATAAATATAATTAAGATATATTTATAAACATTATATAATTATAATAAATATATAATTATAAATATAATAAATATTTAATCATAATAAATATTCAATTATAATTACAATTTAAATATAATAATTATAAAATTATAAATATATTGAATTTATGTCAAGACCCGTCCCTAGGGGCCCGTATCGTGACCACCCCAAGCCCGCCATCTATAGGCTAGGGGCTGGAGACTTGCACCAGAGGAGTAAAGTCCCTAAACATGGAAGGAATAACCGTTATAAAAGTAATCAAACACAATAGAGTACACAACTGGAAGTAAAACACTAAGTAAAAGACTGTATACAAATGAGTGCTGGAATGTAAAAGGGGTCAGAAATACAATCACAGCTGTAAAGTACAAGTACAACTGAAAAAGGGACAAACAGATGAAAGGTATTGAGCAACTCCTGGATCATCCTTCTGGGTTTCAACCTGGAGGGTATGTATTGATGGCCACCTCATCACTCCACGTCCGTCAGACTCCTCTATGTACCGACTCGTCGTAAGGTCCACCACTGGGTACTGTCCAGTCCTGGGCTCTTTGCCTCCATCAGTGATGTCCGTCATCTGCATCCAACACAACGAGGTGTAGGCATTGCCTGTTCAGGGATGAGTATAACGATACTCAGTAGGGACGTCGATACCCACAAGGTCTCACAAAATCCAACAAGGATAAATCAAAAAGTATGAAAACAACGGATAACCATTACATAGGTATATTCCCATAAATATACCAAAGTTATCTATTAACCCATCTCTGTCAAGAGGAAAACACAAAAATCAAAGACTCATCTCAAACAGGATTGTATTCTGCTGGTAGTATCAATCTGAACCCTCAGCTGCCGGTGAACTCCTTCCCTATCGTGTACAGTGGGTCTGCCGCAACACACAGAGGAACATCCTATAAAAATGGACTGCTGAGGTACTCCTATTGTCGACTACCGTGGGTCTGCCGCACTCACACATAGGCGCTCCCCACCGTGGGTCTGTTGCACTCACACAGAGGCGCTCCCCCATGTCGCCTAATGAGGTACTCCACGTGTCGAGTACCGTGTGTCTACCACGCTCACACAGAGACGCTCCCCACTATGGGTATGCCGCGCTCACATAGAGGTGCTTCCTACTGGGCTAGTCGAATCACTCTGAGTCGGATCAATTAGCAGTCATCAAGTCTCAGCCAGCTGCTAGGTTCCCATACAAATGCATGCTCGTCTCTGGAAGATCCGCACCACAAGCTGCTAGTTGATACTCCATATTTCACGAATTCTCATGTAGAAGTATCTCAATGGTCCTCCATGTCGAAGAGGTCTCAGCATAAGTGACGGTGCGTCAATTGGATGCCTAGTCTATGAGTTATGAGCCATTTAGTTCTGGGGCCCGGTTGGATTTTTTTACGATCCAACCTGACTATATCTCAACTATAGCCATAAATCCAGTTGGGTATTCTCATTGGGACGGTCACGCTCCATGGTTCCCAACGTCGCTAACGGTTCATCAAACATACATCTGATGGAAAAGTTATGGATGTTTGTGCAGGGGCACATGGTTGGCACACAGTCTGGACATATCGTGTGGACAAGCCGCGCAAAGTCCCTGGGTGGGATAGTGGCTACCACATAGTTGGCGCACGGTTTCCCAAACAATGCTGCCAATCCATGCGAGGTCCCCATGTGGGATAGTGGCTACCACATGGATGGCGCACGGTTTCCCAAACTGTGCGGCCAAGCCGTGCGAGGTCCCCAGGTGGGAGAGTGGCTACCACAAATTTGGCGCATGGTTTCCCAAACTATGAATCCAAGCCATGCAACCACTAAAATATTAGGGTTTTAAGTCTCATGTCACTCGTTATTTCCGGTGTTTCCCCCATTATTCCTCCCACTCGAGGCTCACACATGATTTCTAGTTTTTCTGTGGCTGGGGAAGCTCCTTAGCTCGTTTTGGAGGAATAAATAAAGGGATTCTTGTTGGATCAGAGATGGTTCTCCACTCATTACGGCGTCAAAGAGCCGCCTTATTCCTTTTTATAGAACACATCATTCAATAAGAGCGAAGAGGGATCTGTCCATGTTTATTTGGCCCCCACCCTTTGCGTTAGTCTGGTCGCAAGTGGCTCAATAAATGATGATATGGAAGATAATTAAAATCATCATTTACCACAATCCTTGTTATCAAAATATTCCCAAACTACAAGTAGAAATATCCACAGATCAACATGATAATAATTTGGTCCACGTTCATTGTTTCGTAAGGTATAAATCAAGGGAATAATATCATACGTAAATACAATCTCTACATCGCATTTCGATTATTGATGGTGGAAGGAGAGGAATGGCGGACGTCAATTCGTTGACGTGAGGAAGCGTCCAGGGTAGGAGACTGATGAAGAAGGGTCATCGGCATTCTTCACGGTAGGCTCCTTCTCTTTCGTCTCAGTTGAAGATCAAAGAAAGTGTTCATCATTATTCGGTCGATGATGATGATGCATTCTTCATTGGAAATAGTTCGTCGTTGGAGAGTTATTCTCCTTCCCAAGATCATCCAAAAAACTAACTAAAAATAATGGAGGAATCAACTATTATTTTTCATCACAACAACACAAATAGTTCTGTTTAATTAAATGAGACAACTCATTTAATTAATAGTGTGGAATAGATTCAAATTCAAATTTGGGGAGGTGGGGAGTTTTAATAAACTGAAGAGAGGTTTTCAAATAATTAATGTGGAGTTAAAGGGGGATTTAAAACCTATGTGGGCCCACCAAGGATATCCACCCATGGGAGGTTATGTATGGGTGGGACCCACCACCATAACCTCCCATGGGAGGTTTGGGTGTGGTGGCCCCCACCACTAACCACGTCTTAGATGTTTTATCCACCTAAATAATAAAAGTGAGATTACTCTTATTCTTATTTAACTTAAGTAAAATCCTAAAATCTAACATCCACTCTCGCTATAACACAACTGCAGTGAAGGCATCACTAAGAAATTACCGATTCTGCGAGTTCAACGGTGCCCTCAGATTTATATTCCGAGAACCGGTTATAATGTTATAAAATCCCACTTGCATGTTTACTGAACGTACCTGAACAAAACATCAGAAATTGATTCCAGGCACCCCAAGCCTCGGAATCAATCATCGTAAATTTTCTCGAACTCGTAAAAATCTCATGAATTTATGGAAAAAAGTCCATGGAATTTCTGGGTCTTTAAATTCTCCCCACCTCAGGGATTTATGTCCCCGTAAGCTACAACCCACATGAAGGGAACAAATGGGGATACTGAGAACCCATCTGAGCCTCCCACTCCCATGTACACTTTTGGAGGATCCTGTGCTACCAGTGAATGTGCACCAGAGGTATTGACCATCCACGAGTGACCAACTCCTTTCGAACGTCAATCTCAACTATAACCTCCGTGAAATTATCCCCGTCATCGTTGTCCATATCTCCATGGTTGATGATGTGGTAAGGGTATTGCACGTATCTCCTTAGCTGAGATTCATGGAAGATGTCGTACACCTAGTGCAACTTAGGGGGAAGAGCCAAGCTGTAAGCCACCTCGACTACTCTACTGAGGAAATGAAAAGGTCATATGAATCGTGGAGATAACTTTCTTCCTCGGCCAAATCATTGTAATCCTCATCTAGGTGAGACATGTAGAAAGACATGGTCACCGTCCTCTAACTCCAGAGGTCTCTATCCCGTGTCAGCATACGACTTCTCTCTACTCTGTGCAGTCTTCATCCACTCCTGGTTGATATGTACCTTCTTCGCAGTAGCCCGTACCATTTCTGGTCCTACTAGTGCTGACTCCCCGGGGCCTTTCCAGTACAGTGGAAATCATCAAGGTCGACTATACAGGGCCTCAAAAGATGCCATAGCAATGGTGGAGTGGTAGCTGTTGTTGTAGGAAAAATCTACCAATAGTAAGTGATCCTCCCAACTATGACCGAAGTCGAGGACACATGCACCGAGCATGTCCTCGAGTGTCTAAAGGGTCCGCTCAGTCTGCCCATCGATCTGAGGATGGATGCTGGTTCTCAAGCAATGTTGTGTCTCAAAAACCTCATGTAACCCCTTCCATAGATGGGAAGTAAACCGTGCATCACGGTCGGAGACAATAGAAGATATTACTCCGTCTAAACGCACAATCTCCAACATATAGAGTCATCATAAGCTCTCTACTAAGACCTTCTCTCTGATCGGTAGGAAGTGGGATGACTTGCTGAGTCGATCAACGATCACCCATATCGATTCATGAATCTTGGATGTACGTGGAAGACCCATCACGAAGTCCATGGATATCCCATCCCACTTCCACTCTGGGACCTCTAAGGGCTGAACCAAGCCTACTGGTACCTGGTGCTCTGCCTTCACTTGCTAATGAATGAGGAACCATGAGACAAGCTCTACAAATTCCATATTCAAACCTAGCCACTAGTGCTGTCGTTGAAGGTCTGTGTACATCTTTTCGATTACTAGATGTACTGCTAAAGGGGAAGTGTATAACTCCCTCAACACTTACACATGAAGTGCTAGTGGTACCAGGGTACATCCTCTGGAGATGATAATGTGCTCCCCACCTTTAAAAAATCCCTCAGGTTCCTGCCTTATGGATATTTGAGCACGTCGCGTATCGCAGTCAGCGTCCCAATACTATGCCTCCCTACCTCGCTGAAGAAGTGGAGGAGTGACTGTAAGAGACTGTAGAAAGGCAGCTCTATCTCTATCCACAAAAAGATAAATTTAAGGAAGCCAACTACTATGTCACCTATCCTAGTAGCTATATACCAGATCTCTTATTGAGCGCATCCATAACAACATTCCCCTTCCCTTGAGTATAAACTATCTCGAATTCATAGTGCCGGAGGAACTCGATCCATCACCGCTGTCTCTGGTTCAGGTCCATCTGATAAAATATATACCTGAGACTCTTTTTATCAGAGTAGACTATGAAACACTCTCCCATCAAATAGTGTCTTTACATCATCAAGGCGAAGACCACTACTGCTAACTCCAGATCATTGGTAGCTTAGTTCTACTCATGTTGTCTCAGCTACTGAAAACCATATATGATCCCTCCTCGATGATAAATCAAGAAACATCCATGTCTGGTCCCTGATGCTTCACAGTAAACTACATACCCTACGCCATCGTATGGAAGCCTCAAGATGGGGCACTATTCAGCCTATGCCTCAACTCTTGAAACTCTGCTTCCGTCTCTCCGACCACATGAATTTTTTCCCCTTCTTCTTCAAAGATGATAGTGGTCCAAAAACTCTAGAGAAGTCTTCAATGAATCTCTGGAAGTATCCAGCCTTTCCCAGGAAACTATATACCTCCGTCAAACTCCTGGGTGGCTCCCAAGAATGTACCAAATCAATCATCGCTGAATACACTACGGCACCAGCCTCCGAGATGATGTGTCCCAAGATGTGAACCTCTCGAATCCAAAACATGAACTTCGAGAGCTTACCATAAAGCTGGTGGACTCAGAGTGTGTCCAGTAATACCTGCAAATTGTAGGCATGCTCCTACTCAGTAGTCCATTAGATCAGAATGTCATTGATAATTACCATGACAAAGAGATCCAGGTATGGGTCGAAGATCCTGTTCATGAGGCACATGAAAAGGATGGAGATTTGGTTATGCCAAAGGGAATAACCATGAACTCATAGTGGTCGAACAGACACCTAAAGGTCGTCTTCTGTGCATCCACGTCTCAGACTCTGAGCTGGTGATAGCCTTATCTGGGGTATATCATAGAGAACCACCGTGCTCCCTTGATCTGATCAAAGTGGTCGTCATTCCTATGGAGTGGGTACATGTTCTCCACGGTCACCTGGTTCAGGCGATGGTAGTCAACACAAATCCTCAAGCTCCCATCCACCTTCTTGGTGAATATAATCTGGTCTACCCAGGGAGAAACACTGGGATAGATGAATTCATTCCCCTAGAAGTCCTCCAGTTGTACTTGCAACTCACGAAGCTTAGCGGGAGCCATCCAATATACTGGAGTAGATATTGGTACCGTCCTAGGGTAGAGATCAATATTGAAGTCCACCTCTCTATGTGGCGGTTGTCCGGGAAAATTGTCAGGGAAAATATCTGCGTACTGGTCCACCACTACAGGATAAGTTAGACTCTTCACATAAACTACTCTGAGGATAAGTAAACCCAAATGACGAGTGATCGGTTTCACCCTCCACCGAGTAAGTCCGTCCTCTGCTGCAAACGTTCCCTTCTCGCTGGTGAAGGTGAACCCGGTCCCATCCGTGCGGACACAAAGAACTTTTTGCCTAATACAGTTAATCTGATCATGGACTGTAGATAACCATTCCATATCCAAGATGATTCCATAAGACCATGACTCCACAATGAGGAAATCCTAGCCAAAGCTCTCACCTCCTAGATTAAGCTCACACGACAAGCACAATTGCGTAATCCTCAAGTCTTCTCTCGTATTAGTCTTTAGCAGTACGGATTGAGACAATGAATTTGTCGGAATCTTAGAGCTTCGAACGAGGGAAGTGGTAATGAAATAGTGACTAGAACCTGTGTCTATAAGAACTGCAGCTAAGATGGAGTAGACACATATAGCACCTCTAATCATCTCCAGAGTGCCATGGTTATATGCCACAGCTTCCTGAATCGGAGATCTCTCCTTTCCACATGCTCCATGTGGTCGGGGTGGAAATCTTGTTTGTGGTGGTGGAGACACCTCGAAACATCGTCCACCACCAACTGTTCGACCAGCTCCTTTGCCACATCTGCATGCACCCTGCGGACCACCTCTAGCGAACCTCTGCCACTGCCTAAAAGGTCCCTCAACTTACTGCTGATCATTTGAACGGTGGGTTAGACAGTCACGAGCCATGTGACCCTGCAAACCGCTTGAGTAGCACTATTTTATCCTTTCATATGATTATATTCCCTAAACGACAGATCCTGAGTCATGTGGTCGTCCACCCATGGGTCAGGTCCTCTTAGACCATTGCGACATATGTATACCGCCAGCTACAAAAGACTCTGCCGCTTGTCAGCTAGTGGTGGGTCTCGCTACCGGAGACTGCTCGACATGTAAAATCTTCACTAGGAAGTCTCTTTCTAAAACCCCAACCTACACCGGGATGCTAAGGGAGTTCATCGAGGCTCTGATCTCTCACCCAATCCCCTGCTCGAAGGTTCGATCCCAGAAGAATGGGTCCCTCACCATATCTATGGAGTAGCGTGAGTGGCCGGTGAACCTCACTGAATACTTTGTTATTGTCATGCTACTATACTGTAGATGCAGTAGCTCCTATATCTACAATTCTTGAAGTGTCGGTAGAATAATATCAGCATGAAACATGCTCTTAAAGTCTATCCTGAGTAGTGTCACATATCATTGACCTAGAGAATCAGGCTCCACCATCTTCTCGCTGCTGCCTGAAGGAGACTCGAAACAAGGATCACCATGTGGTATTCTAGTGTTCCTACCAGCCTGAAGACTCTCACCATAGCCTCCAACCAATCCTCATCCACCTGTAGATCATTCTCTTCCTATAACCTGGGTGGCCTCTGGCGCTGGAACTCATGCAACATTTTCAAGCGATGTGAATCATCTTCTGTTGGGGCTGGTGGCATCAGTGGCCCAACGGGAGGTGGTACCATTGGTGCCTTCACTGGAAAAGGGCCTTGCACCTAGTCCACGTCGCTCGGTGGGCTATCAGACCGTACGACTCTTCGGGCTCTAACTGGTCATCTGCGGTGTGGCATCCTGAATGAAACAAATGCGACATGATCCAAAGATTATAACTGGTGAGATGACCTAGTAGAGCTAACTTAAGATAACTTTTGAAAACACACATGCAAATAGTGTTTTTCTGATCTTATTCAAAAATCAATAGTTAGGGTCCTGGTGTAATGATACGTCTGCCGCCCGCAGCGACAATGGACTCCCTGAACTGAAAACCACACTTAGTACCCTTAACACTATTTCATCACAGAAAAGAAAGATCAGAGTCCATATCTTAGGTAGAATAGACTCCTCTGACACCAATTTTTTATGACTTGTACCCTAGGGCATGTATCGTGACTACCCCAAGACTGCTTTCCCTAGGTCCGGGGCTGGAGACTAGCACCAAAGGCATAAAATCCATAAATTGGGAAGAAATTTCCTTTATAGCAGTAAATAAACACAAAAGAGTTCCCAACTGGATGTAAAACACTATGTAAATGACTGTATAAAAAAGTGTGCCAGAATGTAAAAGGGTCCGGAAATACAATCCCAATTGTAATGTACAAGTACAACTGAAAAAGGGACAGACAACTGAGAGGTAATGAGAAGCTCCCGGATTGCCTCCGGGGTTCATAATTGAAGGGTAGGTACAGATGGCTGCCTCAACACTCTACATTTGTTGGAATATTCTTTGTACTGACTCGTCGTAAGGTCCACCACCAGGTACTGTCCATCCCTGGCCTTCTCAGCCTCCATCACCATTGTCCGTCATCTGCATCCAACACAACGAGGTGTAGGCATTTCCCGGGCAGGAGTAAGTATAACGATACTTATTATGGTCCTTGAGACCCTCAAGGACTCACAAAATCCTGGAAGGATAAATCAAAAATTACGAAAACAATGGATGAACAATAATTAGGTATATGTCCTGAAATATACGTAAGTTATCTAGTAACCCATATCCATCATGAAGAAAATACAAAAGTCAAAGACTCAGCTCAACAATGATTTTATTCTAAGGGTAGTATCAATCTGAACCGTCGGCTACTGGAGAACTCCTTCTCTATTGAGTATAGTGGGCCTACCGTGTCACATAGAGGTGCTTCCCACTAACATGGACTACTGAGTTACTGCTCCTGTCATGTACCGTGAGTCTGATGTGCTCACATAAAGGCGCTCCCCACAGTGGGTCTTCAGCGCTCAAACAGAGGCGCTGCCCCTGGTAACCTCCTAAGGTCCTCCATGTGTCAAGTACCATGGGTCTGCCACACTCACAAAGAGGCGCTCCCCACCATGGTTATGATGCTTTCACACAGAGGTGCTCCCCACTAGGCATGTTGAATCACTCTGAGTTGTATCGATCAACAGTCGTCATGTCTCAGCCAGCTACTAGGTTTCTGCAAAAATGCCTTCTCTTCTCTAAATGATCTGCTCCACAAGCTGTCGATCGATAATCCAACTGTCAAAAAGTACCATATAGAAGTATCTCAAAGTTCTTCCATGTTGAAGAGGTCTCAGCGCAACTGACGATGCGTCAATCGGACACCCGGTCTGTGAGTTAATAGCCTTTATGTTCTGTGGGCCCAGTTGGATTCGTGTACGATCCAACCTGACCGTATCTTAACTATACCCCTAACTCGGGTGCGGTATTCTCAAAGAGACGGTCATGCACCAAGGTTCCCAGCGTCGCTGCTTGATCATCAAATGGACGTCCGGTGCCAATGTTATGGATGTTTGTGCAGAGGCGCATGGTTAGCGCACTGTCTGGACATACCGTGCGGTCAAGCCGTGTGAAGTCCCTGGGTGGGATAGTGGCTATTGCACGATTGGTGCACTATTTCCCAAACCATGCGGACAAGTCATGTGAGGTCCCCATGAGGGATAGTGGCTACCGTACAGTTAGCACATGGTTTCCCAAAATGTGCATCCAAGCCGTGCGACCACTTAAAAAAATTAGGGTTTTAAGTCCTGAGCCACTCGTGATTTCTAATCATTCCCCCATTCTCCCTCCCACTTTAGGCTCATGTGGGATTTCAATTTTTTCAGAGGTTGGGGAAGCTACATAGCTCGTTTTGGAGGGAAAATGAAGGGGGTTCTTGGTGGATGGAGGATGGTTCCCCACTCATTACCGTGGCAAAAATCCGCCTTCTTCCTTCGTATAAAACACAACATTAAAGAATAACATAGGGGTCAGGCCATTTTTATTTGTCATGAACCCTCTACGTTAGTGCGGTAGCAAGTGGCTCAACAAATAAAGATATGAAAGATAATTAAAAACATTATTTACCACAACCCTTGTTAACAAATTATTCCCAAACCACAAGGAAAAACATCCACGGATCAACTTGATAATAAGTTGGTCCACATTATTTGTTTTAGTAGGTAAAAATCAAGGGAATAATATAATACTTAAATAAAATCCCTACTGCACTTGTGATCATTGACAGTTGAAGGAGAGGAATGGAGGACGTCAATTAATTGACGTCAGGAAGTGTTAGGGGTATGAGACCGAGGAAGAAGTGTCGTCATAATTCATCATGGTCGGCTCCTTCTCTTTCAGCTCGGTCAAAGATTGAAGAAAGAGGTCATCATTCTTTAGTGGATGATGATGTGGTGTTGTTCATGCACGACAGTTCATCGTTGGAGAGTTATTCTCCTCCCCAAGCACCACCAATAAACTAACGAAAAATAAAATAGGAATAATCTATAATTTGGTTTCACAACAACAAAAATAGTTGTGTTTAATTAAATGAGACAACTCACTTAATTAATGGTGTGGAATATATTCAAATTCAAATTAGGGGAGGTAGAGAGTTTTAATTAAATGAATAAAGGTGTTCAATTAATTAATGGGGAGTTAATGGGGGTTTTAAAACCCCTATGGTCCCCACCAAGGATATCTTCCCATGGGAGGCTATGTGCTTGTGGGACCCACCACCATAACCTCCCATGTGAGGTTAGGGTAGGGGGCCCCACCACTAACCACATCGTAGAGGGTTTAACCACAACAAAAATAAAAATAATCTAACTCTTATTTTTATTTAACTTAATTAAAAACCCAAAATCTTACTTCTACTCTAGCTTGAACGCAACTGCGGTGAAGGTCTCAGTAAGAAATTACTGATGTTTCGAGTTCAACAGTGCCCTTGGATTTCAATTCTGAGCACTAGTTCAAAATTTATAAAATCCCACTCGCATGTTTAGTGAATGTACTAGAACAAAACTTCCGAAATTGATTCCGGGCACACCGGGTCGCGGAATCAAGTGCCGTAAATTTTCGCGGACTCGTAAAAATCACATGAATTGAAGAAATCAATTTCCATGGAATTTCTGTGTCATTACATTATATATATATAATAATTATATAATAATAATTATAAATGCTCAATTATAAAAATGTATGTTTTATAATTATAATAAATAATTATATTTATTCTTGTTATATACTTATATTTATTATAATAATTATATAATTTTTGTAATTGTATATATTTAATATAATTATAATTATATATAATAACAATTTTTATAATAAATAAAAAATTATTATTTTATAATAACTATAATAAATATACAACTTTAAATATAATAAATATATACAGTTACAATAATTATATAATTATTATAATAAATATAAAAATATAATTATAATACTTGTAATTATAATTGTATATCGATTATAATTATTATAATTATTACAATTATAAATATAGTAAATATATTATTATAATAATTATATAATTATAATAATTATTTTTATAATAGTAATTATATAATTATGATAAATATAAAATTATAATCAAAATATAAATATAATAATAATACAATTATAATAAATATAAATATAACAAATATATAATTATTGTAATCATTATATTTAATATAATAAATATAATCATATTTATAATAGTTATTATTATATAATTTAATTAATTATATAATCATAATGATAATATTTATTATAATAATTAAATAATTACAGTAAATATATATTAAATATAATTATAAAAATAAAATAATTATAAAATAATTATTATATAATTATATTAAATATTAAATTATAATTACAATAATTATATAATTATAAATATAATAATTATATAATTATATTTAATATATTTATCATAATTAATATATTATTACAATAATTAAATATTTATAATAATTATATATTTACAATGATTGTATAATTACAATAGTTATAAATTTATAATAATTAAATAATTAAAATAACTATATATTTAAAATAACTATATATATATAATAATTTTATAATCGCAATAATTATATATTTATTATAATAATTTACTAATATTAATTTTATATTTATTATATTTATAATGATTTAATTAATCTAATTATATAATTATTAGAGTTGTATATTTATTCTAGTTATTTATTTCTTATATTTATAATTATGTAATTATTGTAGTAATATATTTATTGTAATTGTATATTTATTTTGATAATATAATTATTATATTTATAATTATATATTTATTATAATTACATAATTGTTATAATTATATATTTATTATATTTAAGATTATATATTTATTATATTTATAATTATATATTTATTATAATTATATAATTTTTATAATTGTATATATATTGTATTTATAATTTTAAAATTATTAAAATTATAAAATTATTAAAGTTATATATTTATTGTATTTATAATTGTAATAATTATAGTAATTATATAATTATTTTAAATGTATATGTTTATTATATTTATAATTTTATATTTATTATAATTATTTTAATATAATATATGTATATTTTTTATAATAATTATTATAATAAATATACAATTATAATTATAATAAATATATACATTTACAATAATTATATAATTATTATAATAAATAAAATTATATAATTACAATAAATATAGTTATTTATTATTATTATAATATTTATAGAGTAATAATTGTACATTTATTATAATTATATAATTTTTATATTTTTATATTTATTATTTTTATAATTAAATAATTATATATTTAATATATTTCTAATTATAATTATATAAATATACATAATATATATAGGGTCTTGAAAAACCAGCAAAGAGGAATGAGATTTCCACTTAATTTGAGAAAGGATTCTACCCAATTTCCCTCTAAGAATAGAGAATATTCAAGATTGGAAAAGGACTGACCGGTCCGCGTACCTGTCCAAACATTGATGGTACGCAGACGATACAACAATTCACCCCATCTATGGACCAGCGTCGTCCGCGAAACAAATGCTGGAACCCTTCGTGGGTGCGAAGCAGGACGGGCGCCAGACCGGTCCACCGTCACGAACCGCCCCAGCCCCGAAACGCATCAACCGGCCAAGACCGTCTGCGCTGTCGATTGTGGAAAAGATGCAGAGCCCTGCGCGGCCGCGAAGCACCCCCTGAACCGATATGGTTCGTAGGAGAGTGTCGGATTGACCAAGTCATCCGTAAACTGAGTTTTCTATCATGGGAATCTGCTAAAGGTGCTACATAACCACAGATACATCTCTTTCCCTCCACTATAAAAGGACATCGTGGGGGAGAAAAAACGGATCGATTCGATTCGGGTGGTAGGATTTTGGAGGAAGGAGTTTAGGATTTTTCAAACATCAAACGTCCAATTCGCGAACCAGAACAGGTATGAAACTGGAAACGAATTAATAAGAAACCGAAAACGCATAACAAATTGGGGAATGGGGAACATAAAACAAAAAAAGAGAAGACTATTAGCCATGGCCCCTCCACGGATATACTCCCCACAAACCAGGGAGTCTATGCCCATTTTTCGATCTGACACACCGCGTAGCACCCTCCTACGTGGGCGAAGCCCAGACCGATGAACCCCTGACCGGCGTCGCCCCGAGCCGCCGCTGCTCACCCGGACTCCACCGTGTACCAACCTGCTACGCGGGCCGAACTTGAAGTAGCGTAGCACCATGGTACATGGGATTCCTATCAGTCTGAGTACCACCCTGGTATGCAGACGACATCTCCAGCTACGTAGCACCCACCTACATGAAGGGATCCACTTCTCATACACCCATGTGGCCCACCAACTGCTTTGGTGTTCCAATTCCCCGAGCTAGAAAAAATCATTCCAATCTGGCATTATCCTTCACAATCCCTTCATTGGCATACTCATTGGCCCCGAGCCAAGGCCTCTACTGAATCCACCGGTTCCGTATGATGCAAATTTCAGGCACATCAGCGCACCGCTATGAGTTCACATACCCATCGTAGGCGAGGGAAAAGGGGTTGCTCCAACCCTTGAGCGAGTTCCAGAGACATTCTAGGGTTCACATTCCCATGGTAGTGCAGGGTCTGAGCCCGAGAGTCCCCATTCTGCCTGTCCACTCACTAGGATTGAGGGACCCCGCCCACGATTTCTTTTGATGAGCGCCAATGCTGAGCACTTCTCTCCTCTCTTGGGAATTGCATGGCATACCTCCTGGAGTAATCCCCACACCATCCTCGGCGGAAGCCAATGGCCCTTCCCCTCTCATCAGGAATGGTTTATTGCTCCACTTCCCGACACCTACCTTCCTCCAACATCAAGGAGAATGAGAGTCCAATGATCTCGTACTTCTCCTCTGATCATTGTCTTCCTCCCCTTACCTCGGTAAGAAGAATGTGAGGGGCTTTCCAAGTCTGTCACATTCTATTGTTTCTCACCCCGAGCATGACTCGCATGGGAATATAGATTTGTGATGGTCACGACATCCTCATGATGCCAGTAGATGAACTATCTACGTGGTTTTGATCCCTATCTCCTATGCTGGGTACGTAGGAAACCTCCTCAAAGTTTAATCCCAATAATAGGAAACTATCATTTGTATGCCCTAATCTATCATGAACTACATGAACTTCGATTCCCGACCAACTGAGATATGTAGGAAACCTCCTCGAGGTGAAAGGCCGATATCTAAGCCTGATACACACCCTTCACTTTCAAACAATGTCCTCATGACCCCAACAGGACCGTAACTATGGACCCTGAAATCGCTTCCCTTGGGTCTTTCGGGCCGCTTCATCATAAGTCCCACTCCGACTTTAACCAGGCACCTCTCACCTAAGTGTACATGACACAAGAAGTTAAACTGTATGGTTGGGTCTTTATCGCACGATCATTAAAGGCGATGTGTCCCGTCAAGTGGCACTAAACTACGTGGATTATTATTATTCTCATGAGGATACGTAGGAAGCCTGTATCATGGGATTGATTCAAACAGTAAAGTTGTTATATGTCCCCCTGGATGAAAATAATCTCCAGAGTGCCTAGTTATGAGGCTTCAAACCAGTGTCGTCTTAATGATTCCAAACTACTCAGATTCATTAATCAAATGAGGGGTGGTAAACCTCACTTCTAAATGATTTAGAATCCCTGTATTCAGTTGATCATTGCCAACTAGGAGTAATTTGTGGATACTATTCTTGGGTATAATCCAATGATTCGCGAACATATGAATAAATCTTAAATCTAAAAGATAGTCCCGGAACATGCAATAATTCCCCCCAAAATGGTGTGATGAGCCCTATTTTCAGTTCTCTTGACCAATGTGAGTTCATAAGCATCGCTGGCTGAATCTCCCAGAAAATTCCTGCCTTTGGAAAGAAGTTCCACGAATCGTTGGATATGGATCTGTTTGGTGTTTCAAAATGAAGACCAATATACTCGATCTGGGCGATTGAGCGGAGCTCAGCCATCTGTAAGATCGATCATCAGGCACGTTTTTCCCCACCACCCGAACGGTTTGAAATAATATATATATAAAGAGGGTTCGTGATGGGTGGCGTGCAGAGAAAAAAACATTCGAGCTCCAAATGAATTGGCGATCGACACACCAACTTCTCTAAATAAAAAAAACATACCCTTTAAATAACAAATTTTAAAAGTAAAACCCCCTCCCCTAATTTTCCCACACAGATAAGTTCAATTATTTTCAATTGCATTATCTATAAATTTTACAGAATTATCAATTAATTAATTAAAATAATGCAACTCTTTTTTAGGAGACTAATTTTTAAATACAAATAATTAAAGTCTACAAGATGACTTGGAAACCGAACTATAATTTTAAAAAATCATAATGAATACAAATTTTAATATTTTTTTAAAATATTTTAGAATATAATTTATTTCCCTAAGAAAATAAATTCTTAGATTTTTAAAAAATCATATGATCAAATAAAATTTCACCACCTTTATCAATATAAATTAAATTGAAAGGCCACACGATTATATTATGTGGTTTTGTCTGTGTATATATATAGTGTAAACAATTCCATCTTTTCATAAATTGGAATGTATTTTATTTGGTTGAATAATTTAATAAATAGTTTCCAATATAAATTTGAATTTTATTATGTGACATACATATATTATTTGGTTTTTTTATTTTTTTAACTACAGTTGAGTTTTTACATGTTTTTTTATTATTCAATTAAATATCTTTTTAAACACATGTTAATTTGTGTTTGTGTGTATATAATCTATTTTAAACTAGTAAGTTCAATTAGGTGTTTTAAATTAAAATTTTTATTATGATTAAAATGGTCGCAGCAGTAAATAGAGAAAAAAAATGCTCATTCAAGGTGAGTTCAAGAAACAATGAGTTGAGACCGAACAAGATTAAAAAAGATATGCAAGAATGCAGTAATGGTGAACACATTATCTGATGTGCATAGGCCTGTTTTTGGCATATATGGATGACAAGAACACCACCCACATACAAATGTTTTATTAACCTCACAACAAACAGAATGCATGTTGGGAAAGATGGGAAAACGACAAATGCGAAAACAATAGAAAAGGAGAAAGTGTAGAGTAAACAATCATTCCCACATAAATAAAAGTTCATATGAAACGACCCGAAATTATATATTCAAGAAAATAATGTTGACACCATAAATGTTTTCATGGAAAACCCCAAAAGGGAAAAAGCACGGGACCTAGTCTAGAAAGATGGATCCAATAATATCATGAGTTACATGGTTGAGACACCCCAAAAAATGGAAGGGATCTCCAACGTAATACTCATGAATAAAAGCGTGGATCAAAAAATATGGAGAGCAGTATAGATGATCACCAAAGAAAGAAGTTCACTAAATGGGATTTTCTCTCAGGGTTGTTGGTGCCAGTGATGTTGAAATTCTTGGCCTCTACCTCCTTATATAGGAAAATTAATCAGCGTCAAATAATGTCTATGCGACAAAAGTGTGTCACCAGGTGAATTAATTCGCTCTATCTTGGCCTGCATTATAGACACCCCATTTAAAGAGAAATCGTTTGGGAACCATTTGAGGAGGCGTTACGCGGTGCGCCAACCAGGAAGGCGCCCAATAGACTCCCCCTACATCTCAAGTGGGGATCACTGCCGACCCTGAAATCGGTTGGAAAGCCTCATATTTTTCTATGGGAAAACTCTTGGTCAACATGTCAGACCTGTTGTCATCAGTGTGGATCTTCTCAAGCTCGAACTATCTTGAATCAAAGAGGATGAAGATCCAATGATATTGAATATTGATATATTTCAACATGCCATGAAATGTGTAATTCATTCCCAAAAAAATAGCACTCTGACTTTTAGAAAATAAAATATACATGTCCTGATTTAAATTGAGATCTCAAATAAACGTTTTCATCAACAAATTTTCTTTTCACACCTCAGTAGCTGAAATAAATTCTGATTCTGTGGTAGATAAAGAAACACATCTCTGCAATCTAGACTACCAAGATACAGATCCCCCTGAAAAAGTGATCAAATATACTGTTGTAGACATCCTAAAATCGATATCTCCTTCCCTATCGGAATCTGTATGGCCACAAAGAATTGGTTTCCCTTTTATAAAACACAATCTCATATCAGAAGTACCAAGATGATAATGGCAAATGCACTTCACTACTCTCCAATTTTCACTACATGGATTTGATAGAAAACAACTGACCACACCAACTCCATGAGCTATATCTGGTCTAGTACAACCATTGCACACATCAAACAACCAACAAAAGATGAATAAGGTTTCTAATACATCTCTTAACACTCTTCATCAGTAGAAGGTGGCTTACTGGTACTAAGCTTCAAATGTTAATAAAGAGGAGTACTACCCACTTTCTCTCTATCCATTGAAAATCTCTGAAAATCCTTTTTTAATGTATCTTTCATGAGATAACCACAACTTCTTTGCCTTCTTTTCATAGGAGATCATCATATGAAGAGTCTATCATGCTGGAAACAGGTCTTTCATCGCAAAAGACAGACAAAGATCCTTATTTAATCTGTCAATTCTAGAAGTATCATGGCCAACAATGATCATATCATCAATATAAAGCAGAACTATAATAAAATCATCATTAGTAAACCTCTGAAGTAAATCATAATGATCATAAGATGTTTTCTTGAATCACTGAGGATTAATGAAAGATTGAAACTTATTATACCACAACCGTAGATCTTTCTTCAAACCATAAATACTATTCTTCAACCTAAAAGCGTGATTTTCATTACCTGTTTGAACAAAACCCTATAGCTTCTGCATATAACTCTCCTCCGCTAAATCTATATAGAGGAAAGATGTCTTCACATCTATATGATCAATCTGCAGATCTTTACTATCATCCAAACCAAGAACAACCCCAATAGAATATATTATCACAACAGGTGATAATATCTCCTCAAAAGAAATACCTTTATTTTGATATATGGCTTTGACAACTAAACTAGCCTTGTATCCTAGAAAAGAACTCGAATAATAATTTTTAATTTGATAAATCTACCGATTTTCCAAAGCTCTCTTCCTTGTCAGTAACATCACCAGCTCAAAAGTGTGGTTTTTGTGCAATGATGTCATCTCTTCATCCATTATTGCAACCCATATGTACTTTTTTTCACTCTCTATTGACTCATCAAATGATTCTTGTTATCCCCCTTCAGAATGGGGCACATAAACATTAGGTGAATATCAAGTAGAAATGGTGCGATGTCGAGATGAACTCCTGAGTGAAACTGCAAGTTCATTAATAATAATGGAACCGGATCATCAGAAACAATAGGTGCATAAGAAAAATCAACTCCAAACTGTTCACCTTGAGCATTATTTTGTACATCAACATGACCATCAGAATCAACAGTATGTGGTAAATGTGAATTAGAACCTGTCTCAAGACAAAAAAACCCATCAGAAGATAGAGAAGTATCTTATTCTCCAATATCAATGTATGCAATAGTCTAATACTCCTTAAAAATGCATCATGGCCTCTGACATGTTTTTTTAAAACAGGATCATAGAACTTGTACCCAAACTCTACATGTCCATAACCAATACAAATACACTGGCATGTAATACCATCTAGCTTGGATCTAACATCTTTATGCACATGATCAAAACAATTGCAACCTAAAACATGCAAGTGATCGTACCTTGTGTCTATTCCATTCCAATATTTTTCGGGAGTGTTTGTTTAGAAATCAACAGAAGGTGATAAATTGATAATATAAGTAGCAGTAAGTAAATCCTCACCCAAAAAATATCAAGGAAACATTTCTTTTAAAATCAAACAAATAAATCTTTAGATCAAAGTCATATTCATCCTCTCAGCTACACCATTCAGTTGAGGTGTCTTTGGAAAAATCTTCTGATTCCAAATACCTTCATTCATGCAAACTGATCAAAAGGACCAAAATAGTCTCCTCCATTGTCAGTGTGAATACATTTCAATTTCTTTCCTGATTCCCTCTCATCATAAACATGATATTTCTTAAAAATATTGAGCACTTGATTATTGGAATTAAAAACATAAAACAAGACCTTTCTTGAGTATTCATAAATAAATGAAACAATATAAATACCACCACTAAAGGAATTTTATTTCAAAGGACCAAAAACCTCAGAATGTACAAATTCAATTACTTGTGACTTCCTGGGTGGAGGATGACTACTGAAACTCAGTCTGCACTTTTTTACATCCATGCAATGATCACATGTGTCCAATTTGACACTCTTCAAATCTAGAAGAATATTTATCTTATCCAAACAACCATTACCTTTATCACTGATTTGACTATGCCTCTTATTCCATAACTTGTTCGAAACACTGTACTCAACAATGCAAGAAGTGTCTCAAGAAATTGATACTCTAGTCCAGTACAAAGCTGATTGCTTCTTCTCTAGATCCACAATCAAAGAGACCGTAGAAGGCCTCCACTATCAATCACTAAAAGTGATGATAATCCATTCATCATCAAGAACACTAGTTGAAGTATGATTCAAGAGAACCTCTGGTTCATATTGAACATTCTTCAAAATCAGCTTACATCCTATACTGGTCTCTAAAGAAACAATCATGATGCCTACAATGTCGACATGACCATCATTTCCCATCATCAAAATTCCAAAATAACCTCGGTTGTATGATTAAAAGAACACTTTATTAGATGTCATAGGAAAACAGGAAGAAATATCAACAATCCAGCAAGAATTATAAAAAGAAATGTAAATAGAGACATGAACAATAACAAGATCACCCCCTGTAGTGGAAGTGACATGATCATATCCATCACATTTTATCTTATGTGGATTTTCTTTCAATCCATTATCTATTTTCAGCTGATAACAAAAAAATTTAACATGCCCCTTCTTACCACAATGACGACATTCAAAATCTCCCTACTTCGGTCTGGATTGGATTCTGATTCTACTCTTACCTCGACTGCTCTCCCGCCAGTAATGGATTCTCCCACTCTTCTCTATGACTAAAATCTCCGAAGAAGACTTCCATTGAGTGCATCTCCTGACCCCATCATTTAAAATAGAAGACATGACACAACTAAATGTCAAAACACCATTATGAGATGAACTGGATAGAGTGCCACGTTAATTCTTTCATGAATTGGCTAAAGTGTTAAAAAACAAAAGAGATAAAACCTTATCATCAAAATTGATACCCATTCCAGAAAACTCATCAAAAAATCATTGATATTCACTTAAATAATAAGAAATATATATACGTTCATTGTACCTCATGTTCATTATTTTCTAGAGAAGAAATAGTTTATTTTTTCTAATCGTCAAAGCATAGGTCGTCTCAATCTTCTACCACAACGTTCTGGCATGTGAGATGTTGAAAATGTGATTCATATCGTTGTCTTCGACCAATTGGCGAATGAAGCCACAAACCATCTCATGATTGATCACTCATTCGTCATCTGATATCCTCTCTGGATTCTAGGTACTAATCACTGGATGATGAATTCACTTGAATAAAAGAAGATCATTCATTTAAGTCAACACATATGGTAGTTTTTTCCATTCAGAAAAATTATCCCACTATAATTTTCCTCCATAATAAATATGAAATAACAAATAAAACCCTCTGATATCATATGATGGGAAAGAAGAGAAAATGAAAAATTCCCAAAAAATAGAAAAGGTGAACACACAGTGGAAAAAATCATCCCCCCTAAAATTAATGCGGATTCGCTGCGACCCAAAATATAATGTGCAGAAAATAAATACTACACAAAACATTTTTACATAGAAAAACCAAAAAGGGAAAAAACTATGGGACCTAGTTAATAAATAGGGATCCACTAAAATTAAGAGGTACACAATAGAGAGTCCCCAAAAATGGATGGGTTCTCAAAAGTAATACTCAAGAATAAATGTGTGGATCAAAAAATATGGAGATCAGTAAAGATAATCATCAGAGAATGACAATCAAAAATTTGGAATTTATCTTAGTGTTGTTGGTGCCGGTGATATTGAAATGCTTTTTATCTTCCTCCTAATGTAAGAAAAAGAATTATCACTAAATTATGTCTCTGCGTCAAAAGAGTGTCACTACATGAATTAATTCACGTGTTCTTAACCCGCAATAAAAAATACCCTTTAAAATAGAAACAGTCTGGTCCCCATTTGAGGAGGTGTTACAATGTGCGGCAACCAGGAAGGCACCCAACAATGCAATATACAATCATGAAATATGAAAACAAGATGATAAATACTCTAAATATTGATGTTCAAAATACATGAACAATGATGAGGTTCATAAAAGGCCATACAATTTGGATATATCAGAAGATCATTTCTACTCTATCAAACCCCCCCCAAAGTGGACCCCTCATGAAATGTACATGCACATGGTAATGCACTTCATCTAGATCTCAACCATTTCATCTCAATCATGAAAATGGCTGCACATTATTAACAGAAAATATCATCATCCAACTCCACAACAAATAATTCACCAAAGCTGAATAAGGAGGATGTAATACACAAATTTTTGATCTTTCATGAAACCATGGTATGATATAGAATATAGGGTTTCCCCAGTATAATGAGAGAAAAATAAAAAATGTGGTAGACTAAGTGAATGAGGATAAACAATGAGGCATTAATTTATTCTTTCATGTAATGTTTACATAAAAAAATTTCATTAGTCAATTATAAAATATTAGGTTATTTTCAGTCAAAAGAATACAATCACTATTTCTATCAAAATTTAATTTTCTTTCATTTTATTGATTTATTTAATATCATGGTTTCCAAATAATAGAATTTCAATTTGAAAAAATTAATTTAATTTTTGAATTTAGCATTTAAAAATTATCATTGGATGAATTTTAATGATTTTTCTGAAAAATATATTTTTAATGAAATATGAAAAATACATATTTTTGATAAAAAAACATTTTCTTTTCAAGTATTTAAAAATTCATATTTTATTCTGGAGTATTTTTAAAATTAAATTACATTATTATCAATAAAAACATCCAATTATAGTCTTCATAATCAATTTCAAACATGAATTTATAATAAAAAAACTATACATAGAAAAGTAATTTTTTTGAAAAATCACTTTTTGTCACAGTTTGTCGAAATAATTTTAAATAATATTATTCCACTTATTTTTTTTAATAATGAAACTTGGACTCTCTATTTGGAATCATTGGGTCTAAATTTGGAAAATATTTCCCTTTTATTGTTGATCAATTAGATTATTGACCTTAATAATTTTGTAAACACTATAACGGGTAAATCGGGTAATTTAAAATAAAAAAAATGATAAGGACTATAAAACAAACCAAAAAGAATATTTAATTTTATTTAATTATTTTACATTATCCATAATCAACCAAGATTTAGTTATATGTCCTTTTATTTCCATGTGTATGTTATTTTGGCCTTTGAAATATTCTATTTAATGAAAAGAGAAAGTTGACATCATATTGTTCTTTATTATTATATTATTATTTACATTGAGGTAACAAAAAGATATTTTTTATTATAAATATTATTTTTAATTCTAAATGATTAAGCTTCATCTTGGGGATTTATTTTTAAATTTTATTTAGAATATAATTACCTTAAAATCTTACACAATATTGATGCAGTAATTATTCATTTAATGAAAATAAAAAATAAATGATATTAAAAACGTTTAGAGTAATAAAAATTGAAATAATTAACATGAACATTGGACCATCTAGATAAGTATAACATTTCATGGATATATTATTATTTTTTATTTCAAATTCAATTGTTTTATAAATTTTATAAAAGTCAACATAAATGAATTGTTCTAAAATTTACATTATTCATATTTTGTGGAAATAATATATTATTAAATTATATAATGTTTCTATAAATACTATATTTAGAAAAGTGATTATTTTATGGTTGATAATATCAACAATGTTCTATTTATGGATCATTTTCCCATTTATAGTAACTTCCTTGACCCTCAAAGAGTAAAAATCTTTGTTGTCATGGTAAGTATGAAAAAGGTTAACAAGGTGTTAACCCCAAAAGATAAAGGTAAAAATGGGATCTAAACACTTTAAAATAATATTGGAAATGGTTATTTAAATTAATATTCATATTCTATTTTAATATTATCAATTTTGTGTGATTTGGATGTCAAAATTAATCTATATTAAATTAGTATTTTAATAAAATCAATGAGTACCTCTCCTCTCACTTATATATGGGCACCTCTTCTTATAACTTATTCACACATAAGAACCAATTTATATCACCACATATATAGTCAATTACATTCCTAACATCTATTTCCATGTTTTAGTGTTCTTAATATATGCAGAATACAAATCATAGAGGTTTTACAATGTTAAGAAAAGGTGACTTTCAAAAGAAGGGGAGGCAAAGAATTCACATAATTGTTTGGATTCATGGTAAGAGAAGTTATTTATAAAAATAAAATTTTAATGTTTCCCTTAAAATATATATTTTTCTTACATATAAATAGTTTAAAATCATTTTATCCATTTATTTATATGTATATAAGGTGATTATAAATGACACATTATGTTTCCCTTAACATTCATTAAATTTTTTTCAAAAGGAATGTTTTTACAAAATGTTTTAATAATCATTTCCAAAAAGAAAAAAGAAATGTTGTATTTTAATGTATATGATGGAAATGATCTTTCCCACCACTGTAACTGTTATTTTATTATTTGATTCCATTAAAACATTTCAAGTATTCTAAAAATATAAATAACACTATTTCCTTACTTTTTTGGTTATTTTTATAAAGGCTTCTAAAATGTAAAAGATGTATCAATATTTAAAAATGAATTCTTTTGGGTTTAATAACATTTTTTATGATGAAAGTTTTTATGTATATTATTAAGGTTCTTTGTAATTGTTTATGAGGATGGTTGGTTCCATTATAAATCGAGTACAAGTTATCATGTTATATCTCTCTAATGATTTTCTAAAATGGAAGGAGTTAACTGATTCGGTTTCTATTTATAAACTATTGGAATATAATATGATTGTTATTCTAGTTATAAACATGATTGTTATTCAATTTGTAACCATGATGGTTATCCTATATGTATTTGTGATATGAAAATTATTCCCCAAGATACCTATATGATTTATATATGCATGCTATGCTTTTTATTGTAATCTTTTGATTTCTTAAGATAAGGTAATGATCTTATGATTGAGGGAATATATTTCTTACATTTTAAGGGGTAAAAGTACAATGTTTTGAAAAAAGTTATTATGAGATTTTAATTATTTGAATGAAACCTTATGATTATTATTTTTGTCCTTTAAGAATCCATGTGAAATGTTTTTTTAAAATATATGGGTAGAGAATGTGATTTCTTATGTTACAATTTTTTTGTACGAAATGTTTATTTAAAAATAATTTTTTTTTTCAAGGTCTTCATATAATAATTGTGTTTTAATTCTTTTTATGTCTCTCACTAATATTTTTTATGCACATCCATGGTTTTAAAAAGTTTTTCATATTGATTAAGGAGGGGTAACTAAAAAGATGAAGTCAAGTTGAAAGTCATGAAGATTTTTTATGAAATGAAATTGTGAGTCATTTTAAATGTTATTTATTATGTGGAAATTGATATGGATTATAGGTGTCTACTTTATAATATATGGTTTTTATTTATTATTTATATCTTATACCTCTAAAACTCTAAACCTACATGATATTTGGAAATAAGAAATTTTGAATTATTGTTAAAAATCACCAAATATGAAATGTTTAAGGTTGGTTCATTATAGTTGTTAACAATGAAAATAATTAGAAAAAATTAAGGGATAGAATAATATAAGTATAATAACATTAATAAGATTTTAATTTATGGTAAAGTTGAAATGATATAATATTCCAATAATTTCATGTTTCATTAACTAAACTATGTCTATTAAAAATGGTTTTTCATAGATAAAATATTGAAGTTAAAGTAATAAGGAACCTAGGGGATGATATCTTTATGAATCATCATCCCAGAATGGTTGAAATTAGAATTGATTCGATTATTTTAATGAAGGATTAGTTGGTATAGGTTATAAATTGTGATGTTATCCACAATAGAGATCATCAAGATCAACCATAAAAGAACATGATGAAATTGGATCATTTTAAAAAAAATCATACTATAACATTAATTCTATCATCTAACCCATTAGTAATTGAAGGTTGAATTATATCCCTCAAAATGATATTTGATTTCATGGGACGTTTGAATCTTTAAAAGGGAAGTCTTACTATTTAATGTATTGAAGGAGAATTTGGCTAATGGTGTCCAATGGAAATGAATATCATGGAAAGATAGTGGATTGATTCCTTTGAGTCAGAAAAATTTAAGAATATCTGTATTTTGAAATATTTTCCTGAATCTATTTGACTTAGAGTAGAAGGTAAATTCTATAATGATGCAAAGGGAGGAAGTTTTTGTGGTCACATACAAAGAAAAATTCAGCCAAATTTCATGATACACAATAATTATTGTCAATGATCATGATTGTAAGGTTAATAATTTTTACTCATGATTGAATCAGAAACATATAAGGGAAAAACATCACAATAATTTTACATGTATTTATAAAATTGTTATATGTGTGTAGCAGGTGGAAATAGTGCTTTTAAATGATAATGAGTATTTTGATAACTATTATTAAAAGAGTCCACATCATATAAAAAAGGGAAGAATGGATTAAAGAAACCCGTCGATATGAAAATTTTTTTATGAGACTCATGGTAAAAAGAACTTCTTGGAATTCCTTATGAAGCCCGGTAAGTGCTTATGATGTGGAAAGTATCATTTTATGGATCATAATTGGGATAAAAATGATCTTGGAAGGGGTAAAAACAATTTTGATAAAAATTCAATAAATTATTATTAATTTAATGTCACGACCTGTCCCCTAGGGACCATGTCGTGACAACCCAACTCCCAGCCAATGGTACAAGAAAGAAAAATCTAAGGAATCAATGTATGCAACCCACTAATTAAATAGAAAACATAGCACAATGGAATGTAAATAACAATGTGGAAACTCGGGAAAGTATAGAAGCCCATTAAAAGAAAAATAGAACAAAATTAAAACTTGAAGTCCTTGATGCTCGTCCACTGGGAAGCCTACTTGGAGGTCAGGTGAAAGGTAGCTACTTAAAGCTGTAGAAGTAAATCTCGTCTGTCTAGTCTCACTGAACACTAAAAATAACTAGTCCTCCCTAGACATCTTCGAAGCATCAGTCATCTAAAAAAGAGATGAAATGTGTTGGAAAATCTCGTGTATGGGTGATTAAAACAATACTCAGTAAGGGACACCAAAACCACAAAGTAAAAGCACAATTGAAAACCCCCAATGGAATGTATAATCATCTCAACTCAGGTATATTCCCATATATATACCTTGTACATCCGGATATACTCATCTCAACCACTAAGAACCAATGTTGTCCCAGCCACACAAATAGTTTCAGGATTCTCATCGAAGGATAAATCCATAACACACAAACCAAGAGATCAAACTCCACAAGCTCATCCATTTTTGATGGAACCTATCTGAGAGATGAACACTCTCAGGTACCATCCTACCATTCTGATTGGTATGTCTGAAAGAACATGCTCCATCGGGAATATTCTACTAGGTCCAAATTTAGTTCCCGACCTAAGAGGTTTAGTCATCACAGTCATACACACCATACAAGACTAAGGAAACCCATGTGAAGAGGCCATCCATCACCACTATACAGATGAGAAAGAGCCAGGATCTTAGCCATCTTGTGAAACCTATGTCTCTTCTATAAAGTGTGTCATGCACCTCTTTCCATCAAGAGAGAACTAACTTCAATCTAGGTATCTTTTTCATCAAGTGGATGGGCCTACTCATCAATACTATGTCCAACAATCAAGGGTGTTTCATCTCCAATTGAGGATCTGCCCTCTATCTAGTAGTGGAGTACTATTTATTTAGTAGTGGACCTGCGGCCTGGTGAAATAGGGGATTATCGACCCTGTTCGTTCATGTGTGGAGGATTCACACCCTGGTATGTTTCGGGAGAACCAAATCATGTAATAGAGGACACACAGCCTACCCGGTAGGGGAGTACAGACACTATTCGATCACGTGTGGAGGACGCACACCATAAATAGAAGGGGAGTATGGACTCCATTAGTTTTTTCTTTATGAGAGAACCTCACCCTAGTATGTTAGGGGAGTACCGACCCTGGGCCAGAGGACCCACTCCGTGGCATGGTTGGGGAGTAACAACGTTGCCATAACACTATGTAAGGAGGACCCACACCCTGGAATGGCAGTAGATTATTGAATCCTATAATAGAGGACTTGATCCCATACCGTTATGGGAGTACAAACTCTATATGCATTTGGTATGGAAGAACCGCACCCTACTAAAATAAGGGAGTACCTACTCCATGGATAGAGAACCTTCTCCCAAGCATGATATGGGAGGACCAAATCTTTCTTTATGAACTTCTCCCAGAAATTATTCCCTAAAATGTGGGGAATTCCTTCTCTACCAATGTCGAGGGATAAGGAGTTCCCCACGCCTTGATTAATTAAGGGTGTAACCATCCTAACATCTCAACATAAGAATCACCATGATTCAACCTAGAGTCTGCCAATATCGGGAGATCCTACTCTTCAAACTGAAGAGGTCGTCCCCTAACATTCTCTAAAAATCACTTAGAGTGTCTCAAAAGGACCATCTCATTTCAATGGTCCAAATGTCGTAGAAGGATCATCAATGTGATGCTCTATTTGACAAGCATTGTTTGTGAAACGAGTGATAGTGGGGTCCGGGTCTGGTCCAACCTGGTCAGACCAACCCAATCTGACTTGGACCAACTAGGCCCAACCCAACCCACTAGGATCGACATTCTAGTCGCAGGGTCTAGCCTAGCCTGCCAACAACAACCTGGTCTATTGTTTGATTCGGCACGCTCCTCGGCACGGAAGCGGCAAAGGCCACATCCATTTCACCTCAAGTGGCACCGACTAGAACCGCCACTACAACTGGTCTTCTATGCCAAATGGTTCTCCCAATGAGACCCTTGATAAAGCCTCGGGGTCCAGCTCATGCCACGACTGGGGGCCACAACTTCCACCACGTCGCAGCTGAGTAGCTACTGCCACCAGCGGTCCGACATAATTTTTCACAAACCACCAGACGTGATCCACTGGTCTCTTCTTGAATTTATAGGCTGTTTCAGAACCCTCAGGTCAAGTTTTTCACTTCCTTGAGCACTGGAATCCCTTGTGATTCCATCTAATAGAAATAAATCTATTGATATCATTTCACGAACTGCTTTAGAATACCCACGGTCGGTCATCGTTGCTCCTTCATCATGTCACGTCCATCCCCAATGCATGATGTTATATCGTTTCTCCAAGGATGATTGTGAAATGATCGACCATTTTTCAACCCATGAAGAATGTGGGGGGGCATAATAATCAACCCGAGGGTCAAACCTCAGTCTGTTGTTTGTTCTAGACAAAACCCAATCCATTAGAAGGATCAATAAAATGAAAGATAAATCATTCCACAAGAATGATCAAACCATGGGGAAACCTGTTCATTGGATGATCAGATTTTTTTCATTTAAAACCCTTTACAAGGGATAATTTAATTCAAATAAAATCCCCTACCTAAAAATGTACTTTCTCTGACGAATAACATCTCCACGTTGTCACCATTTTGCGATCATCGATCACTGGTCTCAGTTCCGATTTCCAAAGGCATTGTCACCGCATCTCGTTCCACCGACGTTCGTCATTAGAGAGGATTCCTTTATGTTGTTTTTCATTCAAAAATTAATTATTAAAGGATTCTTACCATAATACAATGTCATTTTTCAGACCTTTGATCCATGCATACCCATTAAACGGGGATTTCAAATTATGTGTTTTCAAATTCACTATGTTACAAAGTTGGTATGTTGTTTCATTGATTAAATGACATATTTAATTTTTCATGGTTGGAAAACCATTGGGAAACAACTATTTGAATATTCATAAAAATAAAATAAAACAAGTATATTTTATTTTTAACTTTTTCTGTAAAATTTCTGAAAAATAACTCCTCTAATCGACCCATATTTGTCGATGTTTAGTAAATTATTATGTAATGTCTCCATTCCAGACAAAACAGCACCCTCATATTTTCAATTCAATACCCCATTTAGAGGTTTCCAAAAACAACTCACCCATTCCATCTTAATTCAATTAAATAAAAACATAAAAACTATCATTCACCCTCGACCTGTGTCGTCCGAGGATACACTCCACCTATTAGAAAGATGCCCTCACGAGCTCAACAGTACTATCAGATTTCCAATATGAGATATAGTTTAAAAGTAATAATAATTGGACAAAAATAATTGTTACTCAAATTTTTTAATTATGGCTCAAAACATACTTCCACTCCTGGCCCACAACAGCCAACATTAGGCCCTTTCAAGGAAAAAACTTGTATTCTGATTTCAACAATGTCCACAATTTATTTATATGAGAACTAGTACCAAATATTTAAAAATAATCTCTCTTGTTTATTTAATAAACATTAAAAAATATCGAAAATACATTCCTGCCACTTCGGGTCTCGGAATTACGTGCCATCTCAGAGCCTTGTATTGTTAAAATACCATTAAAATTTGAAAAAAATATCCCATGGAATTCTGGGACATTACATTCTCCCCAAATTAATAATTTTTTTCCCTGAAAGTCAAAGGCCCATCCATATGGTATCAAAACGGATTTCATCATGGGTATATGCACTTCTTACAAGCATGCACCTCAATGAACCAATGAGATCGACCACTTTAATGTCCTGCTTTTTCTAGATCAACATCATGAAATAACTAGAACATGTATCTTTAGCTTCAACATGTGGGAAACATAAAAATCACTACGATCCATTTGTGGTCAAGGGGATAGCGGCTCCACTCCACACTAACCTGATATATATTCAAATAGAACCCCACAGCTCACATCCACCCCTGGAATAACTGTTATAAATCCTCCACAAACATGAGGTGTTCAAGGTTTATGCTAACCACACAAGCGTAAATAGGATCAAAATAGGACTGCCCACGATCAGACATTGGGTCTTACAAGGCCCTCTATCTATAAACTCTTGTGGCCACACAACCTACCAAAACTGAAGCCCTTTCCTTATTGACTAGTGGTATCTCACCAGAGTATTGATTGTAACAAACATTCTATAATGCAGAAACATCATGGGGTCTAACTCTGCCACCATGGAATGTCCCTAAACATCAATCTTCTTGAGATTCCTCCCTATGCGGTAAGATATTTCATTTCACTAGAAGGAAAAACTATTTTTCACTATTGAGGATACACTACATACATTTCCTAATACTGTTAATTCGTTTATGAATGGTAGTAGTTCATGCCAATAATGACGCCAAAAGGCCTCGAAGTCGCGAACATGAGATCCCAACCGCATCTCTCACATTCTAGAGTCAAGTCACACTATCAACACTAGTGTGTGATCAACATGTCTCCTCTCGTGGGAGTCTCTTAGCATGAGGGTCGAGCCTATGGTCCATCAAGAATCTTGATGTCTCAAACAGAACTCGTGGAAAAAGGATAACGCCCAACACCTGCATCTATTTAAACAGGATTCCTATAGAAAAGACACAATCATACATTGAATTTATTCTTGAGATTATTTTTCAAAATATAAGATCACAGGAAGCTGTCCTTTTCCACATCCTCTAACTCCTTGAGCCAAGCATAGACTAGCCCATGCGGCTCATCCAACTCCTCTGCCTCATCTGTAATCTTGAAGAACTCATTGATCCATGTGATGTCCCTGCCAAGGAGGATCGTTTTCTGACTCCCTCCCAGTGGAATAGCGGGTTAGACAATATTTAGTAAGATTCCTTAGGTCGTTGCAAGCGTAACATTGCCCCTCCTACTATATATCTTTTCATTGGCGCTGCTCCTATTCCACAGATCCACATGTTTGTGTTCGGGAATGTTTATGACTCTTATGTGGCATTCATATTTCCTGTCTTCTATAAGATCCATCATATTCCTCTACATTGTGAGATTTTTTTGGTAACATCCATATTATCCTCTATCGGGTAGATTTCAACACCAATGGCTCTCTTAAGATCCCCAGAAAACATTAAAATGATAATGGGTATCACTAATTCCCAGGTAACCCATTATTGTCCCTGATCGAATGTATGATTCCTAATGTAAGGGTCCCAAAAAAATATAAGTAGAGTATCAATAATGATCCTTAAATCTTTCCAAGTACTCTTTTACAGTCACGATACCCTAATGTAGGTTCAACAACTTCTGTATACACATAGAGTATAAATTTTCCAGAATGAACTCCTCCCTAAAGAGGTGCTCAAAGTCAAACCATATGAATGTTTCCTTTTCCTATGTTTGGACCACTATGCTTCACCATCATACCACTAATCTATGTAGATGTCTCGCGACTAGTACATCCATCTAGTCGATAGGTGTCCACACTAGGAATAAGATTTGTGTAACCGCCTCAAGAAAATACTTAGCTACCTGGGGATCTATATCACTTCAGAACATGGGAGGTATCTGTGTCTGAAATTCATGTAGGGCACTCATCCCGCACACATCCTCCATTGGTAATGATGGTAGAAACTGTTGATTGACGGGTGGCAGCATCAATGGATTACCACCTGGATGTAATGTCACAGATTTAATGCCCTGCACTAAAGACTCCACATGGGGTGGATCATCATCATAATCATGTGGTATAATCATAACTACATATTTTTGTGGTGGAATCCAGAAATATATCAAAATGAACCATAATGAATGAGTATTTCAGGAGACTTGACTTATGATGGATGTGGAATGAACAACCATTCCTACATGATAAATGTACCCTTTATTTCCCCAAAAAGTGTGTTTTCATATACTGAGTCATAGAATAGGTGTCCAGAGTCCTTGTGTATGGATTCATAATCCACCACACCAACATTGGAGTCCCTATCCTGAAAGACAAACTCATAAAACATAACTCTGTTTCCCAAAAAAAGAACAAGAGACTCCCAGTCTTTAAGGTAGAACCAACCACCTCTGATACCAATTTGTCACAACCTGTCCCCTGGGGCTAGTGCACTGACTACCCCAAGCCCACCTCCTAATGGCCAGGGGATGGATAACAGTGCCGAAGGCATTATCCCACATGGGTGAGGCCTTTTCCTGAGTACCTATAGAAACACAAATACACACAAATCCTATCCAAAGGTACTAGAATGCGAAAGCCTAGGAAACCATGCATGAAAGCCACTATTTAATATTAAACTAGAGGACAACGGAATGTTAAGTACAGAGTGGAATCCTAGGATAGTTTACAATCCCACCAAAAGAATAACAGAAAAAAGTAAAACTCCAAGTCCCTGAAGCTCATCTGCTGGGAAGCCTACCTGGAGGGTAGGTGAAAAGTAGCTGCATAAAGCTATAAAAGTACACCTCGTCTATCTGATATCACTGAACTCAAACTAGTCTTAGTCCTCCCTGGACATCGTCGAAGCGTTGGTCATCTCCAAAATACATGACACGTGCAGGAAATGCTCATGGAGGGGTGAGTAAATTAATACAAAGTAGGGGACCCCAAAAAACAAATGTAATGCACAAGAAGAAAACAAAAAAGGAATTCACAGTCATATCTACTCCAGTATACGCCCATACATATACCAGGAATATCTAGATATACTTGTTTCAACAACTTAGAAAATATGTGGTCCCAACCATCAAATGAGCCTCATCCCGATTGGTGATGACTCCATAAGTGCATCCAAGTGACCCAGTATCATATAAAGGTGGATATATATTTCAAGGTTATTACAGAAGTATTATAGCTGGAGCTATAGTAGTACTGTAGTAGTACTATAGAAGGTACTATAGCAGGAACTATAGTAGGAATAGTTTAGCACTATTGCAGTAAGGATTATTCTCCCATTTGGACCTTCGGGAAACCTATTTGGTTCTTGAGTCATTTAAGGCATTTGGGACACCCGATAATTTGGTTAAGTAAGGCCTTTGGACCCCTCAAGGAATTCAGGCCACCATAAGTGCAGATTCAATCAAGTCAACCTATAAGGAACAACCTCTATAAGAAATGAGAGAAATGATCTTTCATCATAAAAGAAGTTAAATAGATTGCATGAATGAGAGGGTGTGGAACCTACCATCCATATAAGCTTATGAAAGCATGGGAAAGCCTAGACGTACCACCAAGCAACGATGGAGATCTGATTTTATGATGAAGATGCTAGGGAAGAGAAGTTCCAATTAGTTAGCCTGTGTTTTATGTAATGTTTAAAATCTACGAGAAATGAATATTCTATGGCCTATAGGCCGTGTCATAATTACACCTATGGGAATTTTAAGGGTTATACATTTCCCCTTAAAATGTGGATTATCATAAATCAATAATAAATGAAGGCCTTCAGGCCATTGGTGTAGTACCAACCACATAACCAATTCCCAGATTCCCATCAAAGGCTCATGTAATAAAACACAAATCCGAATATCACATTCAATGAGCTCAACCATCCATGATATTAAACATTTGGGAGAAGCACTCCATCAAGTAAAATACTATGATAATTAATGGTAAATCCAAGAGAATGTTCTCCATTATGATCATTCTACTTTGATTGAAATTTGTGTACGACACTAGAGGTTTAGTTATCACTCTCATGCGCCACATGCAAGACTATGGAAACCCATGTGAAGATGCATGCCCTCACCACTATACACATGAGAGGGATCCATGCTCCTAACAATAAAGAAAAACTTCTATCGCTCTTATATAGAGTCACTAATAGCTTAGTCAGTCGAGGGATCACTAAATCATATCTAGGTATCGTTTTCATCAAGTGGATGGGCCCGCACATCTCTACTATATTCGACCACTGAAAGAGATCCATCCCCAATCTAAGAATGCAAACCTACAATTTAGGGGAGTACTACTAAATGACTATAGGACCCTTTACCTAGTGTGATAGGGGTGTACTAAATCTATCAGTTCATGTGTGGAGGACCTGCACAGAGGTATGTTCGGGAAGTACCGACTCTTATAATAGAATACATGAAACCTACCTGGTAGAGGAGTACAGAATCTATTCAATCACGTATGAGGAACCAAACCCTGAAACTGTATTAGAGTATAGAAACTATTAGTTTGTTTTCATAGGGGGACCTGCACCCTATTATGTTAGGATATTACTAACCCTGGGCTGGAGGACCTGTTCTCTGGCATGGTATGTGACTAACGACTATACCATAGCACTATTTAAGGAGGACTCACACCCTTTAACGGTAGGGGAGTTCATAATCCTGTAATAGTGGACCTAATCACTACTCTGTTCAGGAGTAATGTCACTATATGTGCTCGATATGGAAGAACTGCTCCCTAATCTCATAGAGGAGTACTGACTCCAAGTATAGATGACCCGCTCTTTGGCACCAAAGGGGAGTACCAACTCTTCCATTATGAACTTCTCTGAAAAATCACACCCCAAAATGTGGGGATTACCTTCACTTAGAATATAGAGGAATAAAGAGTACCTATGACTTGAGTAATTAATGGGGTAACTGTCCATACCTCTCAACATAAGAATTACCCTATTTCTACCAAGAGTCTTCCTATACTGGGAGAGCCTACTCTTCAAACCAAAGAGGTTTTACCATAAATTTATCAAAAACTAACCTATATAATATCAATAGGACCTTCTCTTCACAAGTGTCCCTACATTGCATATAGCTCGTCAGACAGACGCTCTGTTTGAATGTAACATGAATTTTTGTTAAAAGGGGTCAGGTTGGGTCCACGTCCGGACCGACCTGGTCCGATCGACCCGATGGAATGTGGGGCCCATAAACCCGAACCGGACCAATGGGCCTGTCCTTGAATTGAGGGGCGCGGTTTGACCCATGGTTCTTGGCCTGTTTGGGAGCAGGTCCAGCCCGTATGGTCGTGCACGACCAGCCAGCAACAACGCAACCCCCTGTTTGAGTGGGCCAACTCCTCATCTCAAACATGGAAAAGTCCACGTACATTTCGCCTAAGGTGTCTCCAGCAAGCTCCACTGCTCCAATCATTCCTCTATACAGATCATTTTTCCCAGTGAGACCCCATGCAATGTTGTAGGGTCCATTTCATGCTTCAATCAGGGGTCGTGACTTCCTCCACGTAGCAAACGTGTGGCTTCCGCCGTCGGCCCCAGTGCCGATGTTTTGAAAGAATCTTCTAAAGGCCACCTGGAATGCTTTAGTAGTCCTATTTTGATTATATTCGTGTTATGGAACCCTTGAGTCGTGTTCTATACAAACTGGGTATTACAACTCCCTTGCGATCCCTTCTGCCAGAATGCACTCTATTGCCGGAATTTCATGCACCGCTTCGGTCCAACTACTGTCGGTCATCATCATTTCTTTGTCATTCCATATCTACCCTCAATCTATGATGTAAGATCATTACACCATGATTGTTTTTTAAATTATTGAACATTCACTAACCCATGATGAATGCAAAGAATGTGGCGGGGGGGAGGTGGGAGAAGAATAATAAACCAGAGGATAAAACATCGATGGTTTGTTCATTCTGTCATCAACTCGATATGTTAAAGGGATCGAGTAACCGAAACTAAAAATATCCCACAAAAATAATCAGAAAGTGGGTCAACCAATTTGTGGGTTTATCAACATTTTCCTTTTAAAAACTAGAATGGGGGAGGATTTAATTAAAATAACTGCCCTTGCCTCAAAAGGTTCTTTCACTGGCAAAGAACGTCTCCACATTCTCATTGTTTTGTGATCATCAATCCTCGGTCCCAATTACAATTCCAAACGGTGTTGTTGTCGCTTATCAGTCTACCAATGTTCGTCATTAAATAGGATTTCTCACCATCATTTTTCATTCACAAATGAATTCATCAATGTTTCTCAACAGAATCCATCATTCTTTTTTTCGACCATGGATCCATGCTAAGCCATTAAATGGAGAATCATGATTCATTATTTTCTACTACAATGTGTTAAAAAGATTTTACACTAATTCATTTAATAAAATAGAATATTCAGTTTCACATGTTTGGAAATTCATTTGTCTCCAACAATTTGAAAATTCATAAAAATAACATAATACGTGTTTATTTTATTTTTTTTCTCTTTCTTTAAAATGTCCCAAAAATAAATTTTCTGGTCAACCCGTGCTGGTCGATGTTAATTCCTTTTATAGGTAATGCCTCCATCACAGATGCAATGGTGCCCCCATATTTCCAATCATGACATGCATTTAGAAGTTTCCAAAACCACACACCTATGCCATTTTTTTCTTAACAAAAGACTCAAATACTAACTTTCACCCTTAACCCATGTCGGCCGAGGTTAAGCGCCGCCTAATGGAAACATGCCCTCATGAGCTCAACGGTATTATCAGATTTCTAATCTGAGTTACCTTTTAGGATTTATATTAATTTGAAAATAAAATAATTGTTAATTAATAATTTTTTTACGGCCAGAAACTAACTTCTACTATTTTCCCACACTATCCATCGTTAATACCTTTATAAGAGAATCCAATCATTTTGAGTTCAACAGTGCCATAATATTTTTGATCTAGGCACTGGTTCTATCGATAGAAAACATTTCTTTCACGTTTAATTAATATGTTTTAAAAAAATATCAAAAATTTATTCTGGCCACTTCGGGTATGGAAATTACATGTCGTATTAGAGCCTAGCCTTGAAAAAATTCCCATTTAAATTTGAATAAAAACATACATGGAATTTTCAAATATTACATTTAATAAAATGATTCATTATGCACATGAAATTCTAAATTAAAATCTAAATGATGTGAAGTATCTAAATTATAATCATAAAGGTGTGGTGATATCCATTACAACAACATTATAAAATGTTAGTCCATCAAGAAATGTGGTATCAGTTAAATTTCATATTTATTATTATTACTATAATGTCTTAGATTATTTGGGGTCTATACATTCATTAATTGTTGAGAAATTTTCTTTTTGATTAGAAATTCCACATTAAGAAAAGAATCTAGAAATTATGTTCAAAACATTTTGTGGATGTATTAATTCAAAAATAAATTATAATAATTTATATTTTGTTTCATGGGGAAACACATTACCTAAAATCCTTATTTTTTATTTCTTCTAATAGTGTTTCATGTTATTCTATGTATGGATTGGGTCTTCATTTACCATGTTATGATAGATTTTAGAGCTATATAATTTTTTAATAAAAAAGTGTTTCACCTTGAAAAAAATAATGATCTAATACCTTTGATAACATATAAAGAAGCTGAGAAACTTTTTAATGATTAAAATGAATGTTATCAGGAATATATTATTGAAAATAAGGGAACTATTTAGTGTAATGATATTCTAATTTTAAAAGAATACCTAGATGTTTTTTCTGATGAGTTTCCTAGTGTTATACATGATCGGGAATTTGATTTCTATCATAAACTTATTTCCTTATGCTATGTAAATCTCACAAAACCCTTACTGAATGACCCATGTTGAAATACTACAATTGAAAAAAAATAGGTACATTATTTTCATGATAAAGGTTTAATTCATCATATAATTTCACTCTGGGGTTAGGATATCTTATTTTATAAAAAAATGAATCTATTAGGCTTTTCATTGATTATAGATTCTTGAATAACAATACTATTAAGAATAAGTATTCATGTCCTCATATTGATGATCTGTTTGATTATATCCTTAGAGATCCGTATTTTTCAACGTTTTAACTATGGTCTGGGTAATATCAGCTAAATCGGACAGAGGATGAAATTCCAAAAAAATAAAACTAGATATAAGCATTATGAGTTTGTGGTTAATCTATTTTGGTCGAAAATTACCCCAACTGCATTTATGGATCTTATGAATAGATATTTCAATGAATATTTGTATAAGTTTTTGGTTGATTTTATTGATGATATATTGATTTATTTAAAAAGTTATAATAATAATGAATAACATCTAAGGATTGTTCATTAAACCCTGAAAGCAAACAATTTTTATAGAAAATTTTACGAATGTGATATTTGGTTGTAGAAGATTTCATTACTCAGACACATTGTAAATAACGGTGAAATAATAATTGATCATGATAAACATAAACTGGTTGATGAAATACCAAGGCATACTAAAGTTACTTATATGTATAGTTTTCTTATATTATCAGGATATTATAGGTGGTTTGGTGATAAAATTTCATGATTATCAATCTCAAAATCTATGTTAACATGGAATTGAGATAAATTCATTTAGAAAATAGATTGTGATGAATGTTTCATAGAATAGAAAATAATATTGGTAAGCACTCTAGTTATGGATATTCCCTAAAAAAATGGTTAATTTTTCATATATATTGATTCTTCCTAAAAAGAACTTGGTTTTATCCAGATATAGAATGCTCACGTGCACATGAGCCTCAACCCGATTGGTATGGACTCGACCAGTGCATCCATGAGACCCAATATCAAATATGAGTGGACAAATATTTCTTGGATACCATATAAGTATTGTAAAATGAACAATGAAAGTAATAGAGTAGGTATTGTTCGGTATTGTAGTAGCTAGAACTATTCATCTTTCTAGGCCTTTGGTCTACCAGTTAGGTCCTCGCATCCTGCATGGCTTTTGGGCCAACCACGGATATCATTCTAGTTATCTATCAAGGCCTTCAGGCTACCTTAAGTCCTTTGGGCCACCCCAATTCCTTCATCCCACATCAATTTGTAGATGTTCCATTCAGACAACAAGGGACAACAATCTTGATGAGGATTAGAGTAGGCACATTCACCAGAGTAGAGGTAACCATAATTGGAAGAATGAAAAGGTATGGATTTTCCATCAAGTCTATGCATATACAGCTCTACATGAAGGATAGCTAGCCGATTAGCCCTGTAAAGGTGGAGTGATGACATATCATGACATATGACTGGGAGGAGTAGTTTCATGTTTTCTTGTTTGGGTGATTTACTCTATGACCTATGGGCCATGTAATTGTCTCCAAGAAATCCAGCCTTGTAAGGGTTCCACATCACCCCATGAATGGTGGATTATGAAAATAATAAAAAACAAAGTCCTTTGGGCCATTCAGGATGTAGAATGGTCATGTTATAGCTTATGATTCCCATCAATTGAAGCCACATGAGAAAAATTATCACACACATGTCCTCGAACAGAATGAAGTAGTGTTCTCTTTATAAATATGGAGATTGTATTTATATTGATCATTGTGTGAAATGTATACTAATCATATAATTTTAAAGAATATTCACTCATAATGAATTGAACATGAGAAATAGTATATGGATGGAAATGATAATTTATTATTACTACATAATTCATTATCAGTCTAGAAAAGAAAATAATGTAGCTGATACTTTGAGTTGGAAAATAATTGTTTATTAACTAGAACATGACCCTTTGGATATTGATTTGATTAATTTTAATGTAGACATTGTTGAAAAAGTAACATCATATATTTTTTTTATGATTCAGTATAATATTCTCTATCAAAAATATTTAGCAAGATTATAAAAAAGATCGATATTAATAGTAAAATGTAGAATTGGTTACAAAGGTATGTTTTCTAAATTTCACATTGATAATGATTACATTTTTATATTGGAAAATAAATTACATTTGTTAGCTGACTCCAATTTGTAGAGAGAATTGTTTAATAAAGTACATAGTCCCTTATTTGATATTCATCCTAACAACACTATGATGTATATAGACTATTAGAAGTATTCTTGGTGGGATGGAATGAAAATAAATATTTCTGATTTTACCATGAAATATTTACATATAAATATGTTAAATAAGAATTAAAATTTCCAAAGGGGGTGATCCATCCATTTCTAGTTTCATATTGGAAATGGTAGAATATATCTATGGATTTCATGGTGGGAATACAAATGTCATTATGAGCTAATAATATAATTTGTGTTATTATTCATTGATTAAATAATCTGCACATTTACTTCCCATTTGAGATACTCTACCTTTAGATAAACATTTTTCATAGAATCTTAAGGATATAGTTATGTTACATAGAGTTCCTCCCTCAATTGAATCAAACCACGATCCCAGGTTCGCTTCAAATTTTTTCAAAGGACATTAGATTTTATTGAGAATTTGATTAAATAAAAATATTTTTAAAAAATGTTTTAACATTCTTTAGAAAATGTCAAATCAATGGTTTTATTTTAAAAAATATGGGGACAATGAATTTTACCAAACCTAAAACCCTTATTTTATTTTGGGATTAAATTTAAATATATAATTTTTATATAAAATTAAAATATCCACCTTCACTATGTTTTAATTATTTTAAAAAATGGTTTTAAAATGGATTAGATGTACCAATATTCAAAAATGTTTTTATAAGGGTGAAAATAAAACTTATTATAATGACATATTTATTATATTCAATTATATTTTCATAGCATTATTAATGGGTATTGGTGGTTTCGTTAAAAAATATTAAAATATAAGCCCGTTATAACTCTAGAATACATTGGGTAATGGAATAGAGTTAACATAATAAATTTATAATAAATAATTATGATAATATAATATTATGGTCATTCTAATAGAAACCATTATGGTTATTTCATGTATAACTATTATGACTATTCAATATGTAACCATGATGGTTATCCAATGATTAATAGTGTTATGAAAATTATTTCCTAAGTTACCTATAAGATTTATCGATGATTACTATGGTTTTTTGTAGTAATATTTTGAATTATCGTGGTAAGATAATGATATTATATTTAAATAAATTTATATTCTATTTTTAAGGGTGAAAAGAATAACATTGTGAAAAAATTATTATTAGTTTTTCAGGATTTCAATAAAACAATTTTAGTTTTATTTTTGGATTTATGAAGTCTTCTGAAATATTTTTTGAAATGATTTTTCAATATTATGTGACTTCTTAGGTAATAATTGTTTTGAAGACTAATTTTATCTTTTAAAAGGAATATTTCTATATGTATTCATAGACTAATGATTTTTTATATCTTTTTATATTCTTTTCTGTGAATTTTTGAGCACATCCCATGTTTTAAAATGAATTTCATCAGGTTTTTGTATGGGTATGAAAAAATAATAATTAAAAATGAATTTTAGGGTAATTTTTAATGAAAATTAAATGGGTTTAATTATAAAATGTTAATATTATCGAAAAAATGGATACTAATCATATGTTCCAAATTTATAATATAAGAGTTTTTTATGTAAGAGTTATGGATAGAATATCTAAAAAACTAAACCCAAAAGATCTATTTTGGTTTAAGAGAGTGAATTACAGTATTAATTCACTAGATTTTGTATATTTTAAGTGTGATTCCTTATAGAAGAGGTAATGATCTCTCCTTACGTTGCATAGTATGATGTAAGTAGCCATAATAACCCACCACAATAATTGGATTCCATGTGGCGTAACTAAAACAACTGAGTAAAATGAGATTAATAGCTGGACCCATCTGATTAGATGGGTGATGATGATAATTAATTTTCACGAGATTTCCCAACTGTGGATCATTGACAAGGAAATGTAAGCATAGTATGGGATGGAAAATTAAGTAGCAGGTCAGATTAATCTACCCAAGATAAATGTCAACACAAAATTCCAGCCTAGTAAATCGAAGACCAGCCCAAAAAATACAAATCCCACATGTATAGTTTTTTGAATTATCAAATAATTATAAAAAATATCCTAGTATTTAAAACAAATTTAATGATTTGCAAACATAGAAATTTCTAATGGAAATCAAAATTCAAAAACAACCACATTTTTCATATAAAATAACAATTGTTCTTCCACCTATGGTTTTTGAACTAGAAATGAATTCATCTTATATATAAGTTTAATTTATTTATATTACACAAAGAACATAGTCAAATTGTTAGAGGAGTTATTATTAGTATGTATCTTCATGGTAGAAATCGTTACACAATCATTAAAATTGCTAATAAATTGTAATTTTTATAAATTTCACTAGATAAAAGTAAATGTATCCCAATAGAATGAATAGTTTAATAATCATGGTGAACCGAATACATACTAGAATTTCACATTTCTATTTGAAAACAAAAAATATAACATGATATTTTATTTGAGAACATCATTTCCCCATTAACATATACCTATATATTAATCATAAAGAACTTCCTTGTATCCATGAAAAGATAATCGTTATAAATTTGTTAGGTTATATGCTCAATTATGGTATGCGTATAGTGGAATCTAAATAACGCATTAATAATATGGAAATGAATGAATGATAATCATATTTTTTCATATAAATAATCACATTATCATGAAAATTCTCTATGGTATGAAATAAATATAAATAATCATATGGGAATCAATAAATGTGTTGGTAATAATGGAATGTATAATACAAAAATTCATAAACATTTCGTTGAGGCCCACTTCCAAGACATCTAAAACATATTTTTAAGGCCTCAGGCCAAGACCTCTTACATAAATGAGTATGGCGCAAACAAAAAATCCAAACTAGTTTGTTTAAGGACACCCATTGATGCATCAAGTGTATATTTAATTACAAGACCCACCAAATACTTAATAAGTACAAATCATTCCTTATATGAATAAATAAAAAATCCTAATCAACTCCACTAAAAATCAAAAACATCTTATATTGGAAGAAGTAATATATGGAATATCCATAATTTCCGTAATAAAACCGATCATAAAATATCCATAAAAAATATGGTAGATGTTATAATAAGAAAATAAAATTTTCAAATAGTCATATTATATGAAAAATGTTAACATAAATTAAAGAAATCATTATGGTAAAAAATTTCTTTGAAAACATTTTGAAATACATTTCCTTAAAAATACTTTTCAAACTTATAAATAAGTCTTGAAATTAATTTGAAACCAATTTTCTTTGAAAAAATACAAAGAATAATACAAAATATTGAAAAAAAATTCATTAAAAATTAATTTAAAACAAATTCATAAAAATAACCATTTTAAATATGCATAGGAAGCATTACAGATTTTATGATGAGTAAATTTATACATGTCATATGAGGTAAGAAGAACATTCATTTTACATTGTAAAAGGTTAGAAAAATGACATAATCTGAAAGAGACAAGAATAATCCTTTGAAAACATTGGTAAATATAAAAAAAATTGATTTTTTTTAATTATTGTTAGAGTGTAGAATAAAATTCATGGATACCCATTTTAAAAAACATAATTTTGAAGGAACATAGATTTCCTACTGAAGATATGGTAATGTCAAGATTTCATAAAAACACTTTCCTTAGTATATAATGTACCAAATAGTAGAAAAATGGAACAAATACACTAATAAAACATGAATAACCATATTTTAAAAATATTAATTAATGTTCTTTAGATATTGATCAAAAGGATTAATTAATTGAAGCATAAACAAAAACTATTTCAAAAAGCTATGAGATTGTTTCATTAAAATCATTACACATGGTAACTATGAAGCATACTCTATGTGTAATAAAATTAACACACATGAAATATATAATATAATGAAAATATTTATATTAGATATATAACAATTCAAAGGTATTATATTCATTTAATGAAAATATATAGGTTCATAACATGACATGTGTCTCAAATAAAAGAAGATTAGGAAAAATTATTTTATCTATTTGGTAAATTTTGAAACCTAAATCAACTGATATAAATTTTATAAAATGGATATGTAAATACCCATAAATTTAATTATATAAATTATATAATACATCCATGGTTAGTATACACCCGACTGAAAATGAATATGTGTTGAAAAAAGCAAGTATCTCACAATAATGAAAAGTGAGCTGAAATCCCAATACCTTGTGTCATGAATCTCGTCGTGCACGTACAACCCACTAGTATAATAAATATAAGTTTATTATATATATATATATATCATAAAAATATTATTATATTTAATAACATATGTAATTTTTTTATGAACATATATTACCCATTGGTTAACGCTTTCATGTTACGCTTACGCTTCTGGTAAAATTCTCTTTATTTTTTACATCGTCCTAATTTTTTATATATTTGGCCTTTATACTTATATCATGATTTCCAAATTTTAAAGCAAGAAATAAATATAATTTATATTTAGTATATTTATATTAAAATAATATATATAGTAAATATTTATTAAATGGAACATATTTTTCATGGTGTGAATATGTCGTATGTACGCATTAATGTTATTTTCATTTTTATTATCATATTGAACGATAAAAAAAATATAAATATAAATATATATGTATATTGTACAATTCAATTATAATTATTATTTAATATATATCATATAGTATCACTAAAAAATTCCTTAATATATTTCAGTTTTCATGTGAATGAATCACATCGCTTTGAGGGGTGGTAGTCTAGACATCCTTAAACGAAATTATAATATTTACATCCAATGGAAAGTAAAATTATATGTGTGGAAAATGGATAAATTAATATTAAAAAATAATAAAATAATATATAACTTATATAGGTAGTTTTTCCATCATAATTTCCAACATGGTAGGTGGTAAATAAAAAATGAACAATCATCCTTTAGTGAGGTTGTAGTTCACCATACACATAAACAAAAGGTTCGTTACCCATTTGAATTATGTGCATAACTATAGGTTAAAACCATATCATAAAAATTACAATTAAATTTTTTATATTGTTTTGGTTATAAAATTATGGAATAATATTAATTGATATTCTATATAATGAATATAAATGAATGGTTCTTAAGGGACGGTGTCACCTATTATTCGAGTAACTCCTTTTGGTTTGCACCCAATGAATTCATTGGATGGATTTCAATCCAAAAGTATAATTCAAGGTAGATGCGAGGTAATTTTGGTATATATTATGGAATATATTTTTCCATCCATAGTACTTTATTGGTTTGAGGAGGTGTGGGGAAAGGATCCCATTTTATAGTAGAGGAGGACGGGCAGTCTTGTAAATATTTGAAGAGAGAATTCAAAGAACATTTTTTTATTGTATGTAGATCAAATAATGGTAAAATTTATATCCAAGTAATAATAGGGTCGAAAAATGTCTATTAAATATATTTTTAAGAATTTTATAGCTCATTTATGCACATATATTTATTATTTATTCCTTAGTTAACAATTATATTACCTTAATCGATGTAATTAATTATAATTACTTTGACTGATATTTTTGATGTAAACTAAAAATCATGTTATTATAAAATAAAAATTATTATGATTCCAAATATTTAATCCATTTTTTAAATTAAAATCACTAAATTGTCAAATATTAATTTAATTTATTTTGGTAGACATTGATGGTTTCTAAAGTAAAAACGTTCAAAAGTTAGAGATGATTTTATATCAAATTTCAATGGGAAATTATTTCCAATCAACTAAATTGGATTACATGATAAAAATATTTTCTAATTAAACATTTAAACTATTTTCAATTCGAAATTAACTTTTTAAATAAATTATATTCAAAAACACTTTAGAACAAATACTCATTATTTTAACTATTCATTAAAAAATAAAAACATACAGGAAAAAAACAAAAATTTATCCCAAGATTTTTTATATGTGTCTATTTTAATAATAATGTTTATTTGGACATATTATAAAAATAATACTTCCAAAATATTTATTTAAAATGTTTTTACCATTAAAAGGTGAACAACTACTTTTAAAAAAATATAGCTTTCTGCATAAAATTGTGTTTGTTCATATCATATGTATGTAAAATTTATTTGATGAATATAATAAATATTTTATTTTATTTGAAACATAAATATAAAATTAATATAACTAATTAATTGTTATTAATTTAATTTCTTATGTAAAAATAACTTTTTGACCATAAAAATTATAATATATTTCTTTATATTTAACATGTTATCAAATTCATTTATAATTTATTTCTATACTATGAATTCATCATTAATTTTTATAAATAATATATTTTCCCAAATTAGATAATACTACTCATAAATTATAATTTAACTCTTAGGATATATCTTATTATATTAAATAATTATATTTTAATAATATGTTATTATTCTGTAAAACTCGTTATTTCATGTTACGCTTGATATAAAGGAAATTATTATTGAAAGTAGAGTAATCTAACCTCATTGTTACATGTATATAATGCTATAATTTATGTTTATTTTATTTCAAAATTAACTTTTTGTTCCATATAACATAATCCAACCATTTTTATTTAACATATATTTAACTACATTCACTATTTCCTAAAATTAAAATCAATAAAATAATAAATTAATTTGAAATAAATAAATCAAAAAATCTCGGGGTATTACATTCTACACCGCATAAAGTAATATCTACATTGAAATTCATCTGGGTTATAAATTGTTTAATAATTGAATGTTACATTCATAGAAACCCACATCATAAAAATTAATTATAAAACCTCGATTAAAAAGGGAATGTTGAAACCATAATGGTTACCCCAAGAAACATATAAATTGGTTCTCTCATAGTAGAACATAATTGGTAAGTGAAAAAATTTATATGGAAGTGAAATATAACTATCATGTTCTGAAGGAGGGTGATAGAGATATTGGTTAGGATATAGTAAAAAATAACTAATCCATAAATCTATGATAATCTAATGGAACATTTGATTCATCAGAAACGAAGGTACTCAGATTTCTCTTTGGATTCAAGATCCTTTTTCCTAATGTTGAGAAATTTTAAGGAAAATATATACATTCCTGGTATTTGTACAACATCAACAATTATTTTTGGTGATCCACTTCACCTCTTTCTCTTAAAAAGAAGGTTCCTTTTTCATTTTGAAAGTACTAATAGATCATATGATCCCCGATATTCGACCCCATTTGTTATCAATTATCAACAACATAAAGTAGTTTTAATAGGATATTCAATATTCTAAAATCCTCATATTGAGAGATAAAATTTTAATCTTATTGACTTCTTATGAATATTAACTTAATCATTCCACAAATATTTAACAGTATAACCATTTTTAATATGATAATTCAAATCATTATAAATAATTTCATGAAAGAATATTAACATTGATCCCAGATGGATGAATAAGTATAACATGTTTTTCACATTCCAATCATGTGAAAACCATTACTATATATTCCCATGAAACATTTTAATAACCTTAATTAACATAAATCATATTGGAAAACATGCATGCTTCATTAATCTATTGATTACTAGATATATTCATTAGGTACAAGAAGTTGTAAACTTAATACTGGAAAACATAGAAATATTTGTCAATAATCAGTTCTAGGGTATTTCATACCGTCTTATTTATTATTTATATCCATAAAATCATTATCAAAACGTCATTCTCTCAATGGAGAACATTAATTAAGGGAATACTTCCCTTAATCAAAATATCTTATTTCTATGAAATAATTTATATATGTCTTCATAACTAATCAACATTTAATTTTCAATACATAAAAAAACTTATTCTAAAAATAGTTATATATTTTTTGATTCATATAACATAATATTTTAATTCTAAATCATAAATAATTCATTCATCCAACATTATTATTTAATCATTACTCATGCTTTATCACCTTATTCCTTAATATTACTTTCCATGAATTTTATATATTAATCATGTATAAAGATTACTCAACAGTAATATAATCACAATTCTTATGTTTAATGTAAACCACACATGAAGAACATCACATATCTTTTACATGTCATTTTCGGTCACTTTAACTTTGGATGTATAACCAATACACATACTACCGTCTTTATTTTCATTATGAGATTTCAACTTGGGAAATCGATTCACATAATGCTCATAATTTACACATATTAAACACTAATTGTTAACCATGTTCCTTCTAGTTATCTAAATTGACTAAAACCATATAAAATTGATTTAGAGACATTTATCATTTTTTGATAGAATATATTCATGAAAAATTACTTATAGGGGTGCTAAATCATGACTCCTACTTATTTAATCTATGAATCCATAGGTTTGTACTTGGATATTCATAATTATTCGATATTTAAATATTTAATTATGGCTCATAACGTGTTTTTGGATTTTCCAAATCATAACCCCCAAAAGTTTCAACCTAGGTGTGCATTAAGGCCCATTTTCATGTACCATATTTCCCTGAGTCAGAACAGTACATCTTTTGGGAGTTGATACCCCATGGTACATCTATGCTAGAGACACATCCAATTTTTGTTTCCACAAAAAGATGTATTTCTCAAGAACCACTCATTATATCCTTTACAAAAACTATAGTAGATTTTCATAAACATTTACTTATCCTTAAACATATTCCTAGAGAAACACCTTGACATTTCCATAGAAATATTAATAGATATTTCACTAAATTTTTATTATCATTTTTTCTAAAAATTAAAAAAATATTCATTCTAATAACAAATATAGAGACCCACTCTTTTCAAACATAAGTATTTAATATGTTTTTTGTAATATATAAAAACTATTATACAAATAGATTCAAAAATACCATAATAGTTCAATTCCTTTGGAATCATGGAAAAAATAGTCTTCCTCAGTAAAAGAACTTCAATGTTTCCCAAAAATATATTCCCATTAGTGATTCAAATTAAAAACCATTCTTTATAACATGGTTAATGGTAACATAAGAAAGGGGTGAGATCAAATCTTCAATAAGGGTAAATAAAAAAAATGGGTTTTAATATCATTAACATATGGGTATAAGAACATGATCATGATCATTTGAATATCATACCATACATATAAAAGATCATAAACGTGAATCATGGAATAAATATTTGTAGTTTAGAAGACATGAATCATAATGGAATAAAGAGAATACGCCATGAATATAGGACATATGAATAAGATATTTAATGGTATCATACACCTCAATGTTTGATATATTAATCTATTATTAGTAGAAATAGGTTCACAAATTAATTTATGGGAATAAAATTAATACCTCCCATAAACATATGAAAATGAAACCAAGTCCATGCATAATGTTATAAGCATGAAATGATGTTCATGGAAAACATTTTGAACATGAAATCCGGTTCATCCATAACATTATGAACATATAATAAGGATCACTCATAACATTTGAAAATTTTATTATATTCATCCATAAATATATAAAAATGAAACCAAGTTCATTAATTACATTGGTAGAATTTTATCAGGTTCATGCATAAAACTTATACTCTTGATTAATCCATCATTACCATATTCATTAAAGGTAGACATAGGTCCCACTGGTAACATAATAAAATCATATATACATGGTCCAAATAGAATTCTTCATATCATGACCCATTAAAAGAGATGAGGTTATTAAAAATCAAATAATAATCCATGAAATGAAATGGGTAACATTATCATTTCCTCACATCATAACATATGTAATATAGAAAGGTTTCATACCCATTTTATTATGTCATTACCAATGAGAATAATAGGGATTCACAAACATACAACCTATGACATAGAATCAATTTTCATAAACTTATAACTTTTGGATGAGAAACATGTTTTATAATCATCATCCCATTAAAACAAAGACCATTCATGAAAAGAAATTAATGTAACATTTGGATAATTTCATATATCAGAATTTGTAACATCATTATATGTCATTTGAGACTAAAAATAACTTGGAAAAATATTTTGAAAATATATGATGAGGAAAATATCATTTTTTCTTTTATAAAGCCTCTTTAAAACATAAAATCATTTTTAAATCCTATTTCATTAAAATAAACATGAAATATTATAAAGAATGTTTTTTATACCTTTTTTAGACCTTTTTCATTGAAAACATATAATGAATGCTTGATAAATATTTAAAAACTATTTCATTAAAAATAATTTCCAAACTTATAAATAAAGCATGAAAATAATTTAAAAAACATTCCATGAAAAAGTATAAACAATCATGAAAACATTTTCAATACTATTTCTTAGAAAATTAATTTTAAAAACATTTGTGCAAAAATTAAACTTTTATGCAAGTAATAGAATGTTCACAAAAATTAAGGTTGTTAAAGCCACACACGTCGCACGAGGTAATAAGAATGACACTTTTTCATGGTATAATGTTTAAAATATGACTTCTTCAGAAATAGACAATAAAATTTCTTTGAAAACATTGGTAAAACACAAAAAAAGTGAATTTTTTTTATTAATGATTATTGGAGAGTATTAAAATATTCTTGGAGTCCCTTTTCAGAAAACATGGTTTTGAGAGAACATTGATTTCAATCCGAAGCGATGGAAAAGATGGGATTTCTTAAAAACACATTACAAACTATATTATGTACCAATGAAATATAAAATGTTAAAAATATTTTCATAAATCATAAATAACCAAAAAAATTAAGATTGTTCTTGAGATATATATAGTAAGGTTTTACAAAGGAATCATAAACACAAACAATCTCAAAAAGTGATGAAATTGTTTCAATAAACAATTACATCTTTGTAATTTTTAACCATAATCCCCATGTAAGAAAATTAAAATAAATTAATCCTAAAATATAAATAAAATAATGAGATTCATGATATAATATTTCAAAGTCAGTATATACACCTAATTGTAAAATATATGTTCATAAAATGTCATGTGTCTCAATGAATGAAAATTAAGATCAAATTATTTTACTAATTTGATAAATTTTGAAAGAAAAATAACATTGAATAAATGTCATCAAAATGATATTTTAATACACAAAAATTTATGTATAAATATAATATAATCCATCCATGAGATGTATATAAAAAACTAAAAAGGAATGGGTAGTGAATAATGCATGTATCTCACAGAAATAAAAAGTGTGATGAAATTTGCTTATCATCTATTTTTACTCTTATCATACTCATAGAGAATACCTATATAATTAATTTAAATATATTATAAATATATCATTTAACCATATTATTTTATTTATTAACATATATGGGTTTTTATGACGTTTTATGAATCATTTTTTAAATCTTTTATGTTAAGGTAACGACTTAGGAAATAATATTGTTATTTTTCACATGTATTTTAAGTTATTATATATTTGGGCTTCATACATATTACATAATTTATAAAATGTAAAACCTGACATAAATATTGTTTATATTACAATATATGTAGTACAATAATCTATATAATATAGAAGTATGTAATGGAATACCAAGTTCATGGAGAGGATCGGCTATACGTATGCATAAAAGTTGTTTTTATTTATATTGTTGTATTAAAAAAATATTAAAAGAAAAAAAATTATATATTTATGTATTATAAAAATAATATAATAATTATTTCATATATATCATACTTTTTCACAAAACACATCCTTAATATATTTCATGTATGGTGTGAACAAATCATGTCGCTTTGAGGGGCGGTTGTCCGCACTTCTTTAAATGAAATTATCATATTTACACTAAATGGAAACTATAAAGGAATGTGTGGTAAAATTATTAAAGCAGCATAAATACATAATAAATAATATATATACATATATATATTATTATATATTATCATAATTTCTACTATGATAGGTAGTCAAGGAAAAATGGACAATCATCATTCAGTGAGGCAGCATTTCATCGTACACATAAACAATGTGTTCATTACCCATTAGATGGATTTGTGTGTAAGTATAGTTAGACCCCTTAGAAAAAACATACTAGCTTATTTTGGATATTTTTATTACTATAATTTAATTAGATTAATTGGGATGGTGGAGAATTAAATTAAAATAAATGATCATGAGGGTGGATGTTACCTCTAAATAGGGTAACTCCTTTTGGTTTTCACCTAAGGGATTCTTTGGAAGGATTTATATTCAAATGGATTCATTAATGTCTATGTTTGGAAATTTTTGAAGCTATTTTTGATGATCTTTTTCATGATAAATGTCTTGAGAAGTGTTAGTAAGTGGGAGTAAATGATACCTTTTTATCACTGAGGAGGTGTGGAACTCTTGTAAATATTTAAAGAGAGAATTCCACCAACATTTTTCATGTTCCATGTGGATAAAATAAGGGTTAAATGTTAGTAAACATGAATATAGGGTTGAAATATTTCTAGAAAATTTCATTTAGACATGTTTCTAGGTCATTTAGGCCCTTCATTTTATGGTGTAGTCATTACTTATCCATAATTATAACTTAATCAATGCAATTAATTTTAATTTCATTAACTATATTTTTTTAAATCTATATTGAACTAATTAGAAAATATAAATTAGGTTTATTCAAAATATTTAGTCTATTTTTCCAAATTCCAATCAAATAAGTTGATTAAATTAATTAATGTTTAATCTCGTATTAAGATCGACAATATAGGTTTTAAAGTAAAAACATTTAAAATCTTGATTTTTTATATACCCAATTTCAGTTTGAAATTGGTTCCAATGACATCAATTCTATTAATTGATAAAAATATTAAATAATTAAACTTTTAAACCAATTTAAATTTAATTCAAACTTATAAATAAATTATATTGAATAGAAATTTGGAAGTAAAATTTAGTATTTTTAACCATTTATTAAAAAACTAAACCATATTGAAGAATACCCAAAATTTATCCAAACATAATTTTTAAGTTTCTAATTTCAATTTGAAATTTATTTTGAAATATCAAAGTTATAAAATTTTGAATAATTATATTTAAATTGGATTCCCCATTAAAATTTTGATAAAATTCTATTATAAAAATATATGTTTATATGCCTAAAATTAGGATTGTTCGTATCTTATGACTATAAAATCTATTTGATGAATATCAATAATATTTTATTTAATATGTATCATATATATTTCAGTAATATCACATATGATTTTTAAATAATTTTATTTATTAGGACATAATTCTTTTATGACCATAAGAATTATAAAATTTTTATTATATTAAATATTCTTTCATTTTAATTTATAATTAATTGGTAACCTATGAATTCGTCTTATATTTCTTAAAATAATTAAATTTTATAAATTAGTTAATAATATAAATAGTTTCCCATTTAAAAGATAGGTTATATATTATTATATTAAAAAATAACAATTTGATAATATATTATTGTTTGGTAGAACATAGTCTTTTGTGTTACACAAGAAATTGAGGACAGTCATTGTTATGTTTAATGAAAATGAACATCAGTGATCCTTATAGAGAAATTTAACTTTTATGGTGAGTTTTGTATGGAATTAACTTGTTCATGTGTATATTTCAACATAAATAAAGTGAATTAGTTAAAAAACTACTTTTATTGTTTCATGATATAAAAATAACAAAAAAGATAAATTATTTTCAAGATAATAATAATTGAAAATAGCTTAGTGTGTTACAGTTATGCGAAAGTGTAAGGTGTAGATTTAGAAGAAACCTTTTCCCAAGGATAATTATTATAGACTATTATAATGTTTATATTCGTGGATACACATCCAAATTACAATTTATATCCAATGAATGTAAGTTCATCTTTTTTATTTATAGATATTGAGGAAGAAGATTACATTAAACAAACATATGATTTTCTACTTGATAATGATTAAAACTATGTTTGTAGATTCAATAAATCCTTTTATGGGTTGAAATAAGCCCCCTATGCACGGTATTCATATCATGATAATTTTTTAATCATGTTTATTTTTATAATGGAAGTTGTGCTAGTAAATTATATGTGAATAAAGTTACGTGAAGCACAATAATTGTAATTATGAATGTGAATGATATAATTTTTTTCAATGGATTATAAATGTTTTTTTATTGAATTTGATGATGAAATGTAGAATTATTTTGAAATGTCAACATTTGTAGAATTAACTATGGATTATAATTTCAAAATAAAAATTAAATTTTATATTTTTATATCAAGAAAAGTATACAAGGTATTTTTTAAGAAATTTTGAATCAATTAATATAAAGAAGTCTATACCCCAAATTTAGGGAGCACAATGATGTTTAATGATGATTCCATAAAATTTGTGAATGAGAAATAATTTCAGTTGCAGATTAGAATTTCGCTCCATTTCATGGCCCCAATACCTGATATTGTTTATGATTTACATCGTGTGTCACATATGAATGTGAACCGAAAGAGAATTAGATGTTATAGGAAAAGAGAATAATCAGATTTTAAAAAACATAATGTGACATGGGATGATATAGAATTGAATTTTTAATATGAACAATAATGGTTATAATGATTTTGATTGGTCTCAAGATTATAATGATAGAAAACCAACAACTGGATGATCATTTTTAATTAGTGAATTTTGTGTGAGTTGCGTCAATAAGAAACAAATTTCAGAAACATTAAGCATAGTGTAATCATAATATTTTTTAGATACTCAGGCTGGTACTCAAATATTGTTGATGAATGTTTATCTGGATGATTTGATTTTAAAAGACTCAAAACCATATAATATACTTTTTGATAATAAAATTGATATGAATATTTATAAAAATAATTTCTACCATTCGAGAAAAAAATTAATATAATGATTAATTTTATATTATAGAATGTTTCTAATTGATATTTTTCGGCTGGAATATATCATAACAAATATCAATTTGTTGGTATCATTACCAAATAAATACCAAAATAAATATATATGGATTTGACTATCCATATTTATGATTACCCTCCTCCAGTTATTTCATAAAACTCATCAGTATACCCCTAATGTGCTTTAGATAAGGTTGAAAGGGGTAATTGAAAGTAAGAACTTTATACATTATAAGTGGGTTTTACTTATATTTCATTTATGAATCTAATTTTCTGGTTATCAGATTATATGGTTGAGGAAATGGAAAGGTTAGAGGAAAAGTTAAATGTGAGGGTGAATTTTTCTTAACATGGATACAAAATTTTATTGTCACCAAGGGATGGAATTTCTTTAATAATATTACTTTATCAAGTATTTTGGTGATATTTCACTCTCTTTTTAGAAAGTATATGTTTTTTAAAAAATAAAAATATATGATTTGTTTACAAAAGTTATGTTGTATTCTTTTTTGAGAGATTTAAAAAATGTTAATGAGTGTTTTCAATAAATCCGATGGAGGTGATTGAATAACCATTTTGATGTTTGGTTTTTAAAAATGTTTAGAATTTATTAGTAACTAGTCTTTAGAAAAATAATGTACTTATTAACATATGAAAAAAGTTAAATATTAAAAACCAATCAAAATGGTTGATAATATTTTTTGTCACGATCCACTTCTCTAAAGACACATCTCTTGGGATGGAAATGAAAAAAGGGAGATAATAAACACCGAGTCCCACCACTACATTTCCACGGGTGGTTTACTAGCACCAATGTGTACAAATCTCTCAATATAGGAGTAATTACCCTTAAAAACAAGATTGGTTGATTTGATGAGTCATCCAAATCGAAAATACAAGAAAAAAATATAAAAAGAACCCTGAAACCCACCCCCATGCATGTTTAAATATGACTATTAAATAATAATGTATCTAATGTAAATAACAAAATTAAAGCTAAGGAGTGACACAAAAACTGTTATGATTCTAGCTAGTAAGGTCTAGTACAGCCCGTAAAATCCACATGGAAACCTGAAATAATTTTATATACATTGGGTGAGAATAAAAGTATACTTAGTAGGAAAACCGAAATCTATTATTTTCTTGTGAAAGATTCAAAAAAATTCCTCTGTGAGAAAACAAAGATTAAAATAGAACCTAAGAAGGTATACTAACTACCCCAACCTCATAAATCCATGCTCAATAAGTAATAAAATCCAAGTAATATAATAAAAATCACATTTTTGTCAGGGGACCAAACACCACATTTCAACTGGTATTCCATTATCTCCCAACATTGAATATTCTTTTCATTCCCACCCCTTTCATACACCATAATACATTATAATTTTTCACACATAGGCCAAAAAACAATAACACATCACACTCGAAAACACATGGTCCACACAAATATTACCACCTACTACCACTTGGGCCTCACAACACATCACATTTCATATCAAAGACACCTGGTAAAGCACACTATATCTCATCCCATAGACTCTAGGGAAGGAACACCACTATGCCTGAAAACAAATGGGCCATCGCATCTCACCCGCAGACACCTTGTCCATCACAACAACCATATAAGACACTTACAGACCTCCGACAATCACAAAATATTCCATTACTTCCTTCATTATAAGAGAGAGTGGGAAATATATGGTAACCATCCATCCATACACCTCACTATATGTTGGGAAATACAACCTCCCTCCATGACGATGGGGGTGTTCATCAAAAAGATCTCAACTATGGTGGGTTGCTAATAGAAATCCCAAGAGAACTACAAGTATATATAAAAATAATTCCAGACACTCAATCTTAGCCAATGGGTATACACAAAAACAATCCAACTCACAACACCATTACATTTACCACCACTTCTAAATTTAAAACCCCACACAACAAGCCATGAACTCCCTTACACATTTCCAACAAATTTATTTAATCATTTCTAATTTGTTATCCTAATTAACCCAAGTTGTTAAATATTTATTAAATTTATATTTATTCCTTCAATAACTCCATAGAAAACTATCAAGTGTGACACATCAAATAAGATATTGACATTCATGGTTAATTAATGAACATCACATTAGAAAATCACACCATGACCTTTATATACATGATGAATCTTTCTGCATGTTATCAATGAAAAAACCCCAAAAAATCACAAATATCATTATACAATGTCATATAACCCAAAAACCCATTATAAAAATAAACCCCCAACTCACTACCACATCCAAAAACATTCCATACCACAACTAGTTATGTATCCCAACCGCATCATCACACAATTCCCAGATTTCAATATCAACAAAAACAACCCCCAGTGCACATTTGTTCCCATGACAACTTCACCACACCAAAAAAACATGTTCATATTTAACAAGGCATCCCTTATTTAATTAAACTTGTTAATTTTGGGGTTATCATTGATAATATATGATAATAGGGAATCCATTAAATAACTGAATATACATATTTAACTTATTCAATATTATATAAGTTTTCAATGGAAAACAAACAACATTCATTCCATGATTTATTATGTTCACAAATAAGGACCCCCAATGACCATGATTTACAGTGGGAAGTCATCTGATACATATAAAAATTTTATAAAAATAATAAAATGGAAACATGCATCATGTTTTCAATCCCCTGTATATTGATATCGAACTAGTTAAATTATTTTTATTAACATGTATTAAACCTTTATCATAAATGAATACATTCATATTCTCTGTCCTCATGATTGACAATTAATAATGACGAATGAAATCCTACATAGAAGAAAAGGAATTGGCACTTTCTGGATGCCATAAAATAGGGGTGTGCATGCAGTAGGAAAGGATCTAGGGAAACAAGAACAAAAAGCAACAACCTGTCCACATGAATCCTATGGGAAGAATAATTTTCAGAATCCTATATAAGGAGAAAACAAGTAGGAAGAAAAAAATGGGGTAAGGTAAATCTGCTTTCGGAATATCTAAACAGAGTCACAGGTTTAGATACATTTTTCATTTTCTAATAAAGGAATATCATGTCAAGACTATGTGTTTGGACAAACCAAACACTCCCAGACCATAAAGAATTGAATGATATGATTTTTGGGATCAGAATATTTCTATAATCCATTAAACTAAAGCATTTAAATCAATTTACATTAATGAAGACATTAATAAGGAAAAACTAGAAGAAGTAGGAAGAACTTTACACAAGTCACTGTTAGATGAGCCACCGCTTGAAGAGGCACAAATCGCAAGCCATTGTTATGAATTACAGTACTCAACGATGCACTATTAGTGAGACACCAGTAGTAGAGGCACTTCATGACAATGTACCATCATATGATATGACTTCCACCGTCAATCAGTCATAATGTGGTGACACACCACAAGACAAGGCACTGCTGGACGAGTGACCGACGGTGAGCTACCCATAGAAAGCGACCAGCACTAAGCCAATTCCAAAGAGCGATTTCTAGTGAAACACTACCAGCGAGAAAACCATAGTGATACACCATTAGTGATAAAACACTAGGATGAACAAACATTGGGGTGATCCACCATTCAAAAATTCAGAAAAAATGGAAATCATGGAATTCAGAAAATTAATGGAATTGGCCACCATGGCCACCTAAAGCACCTGAAGAACAAGATTTCCAAAAAGTATTGAACCTGAGTGGTCTGGTCCATTACATCATATACCTCTCACACAATTATCACCATCTATAATTCAAAACCATCTCAGAAGGAATGAGATGAAGAGTCCAAAAAACAATCCCTCGAGATACCTACTAAGGATCTCACATCACTTGAAACACCTCTATACACACCAAATATCGATGATAAACCACAATATGTAGTTAGAATCTGGTATTGGGAAAACTCCACATCAATTAACACCTCATTATAAATATGAAAACTAGTCCTCAGCACATCAACCCAAATGAACACAACACACCCTACACAAGCACAACCCCACCATCTCTAACACATGAATTAGGGAGTTCCATTATCAATTTTAAGATACCATCCTATATGGTAGGAACTAACACACCAAGAAAAGTATAATTACATTATAGTTAATGTGTATTTTTTAAGAATATGGTCCACCCCTTTTCATATGTCAATAAATTATCACACATCACACCATACACATAAAAAACAAGGGTAAAAAGTTCGTCTGATAAAACAAAAATGTTAAAACATCAAACATCAATGAAAAAAAAGATCAAGAAAAAAATTAAAAACCCATGTATTAGTCATGCATATGTGTCTATCTCTCCCATTTACTCTCCTTCTAGACACCACGCTTTCACAACACATGAACCAAGGGAGTAGTCCGCCTAAGAAATTCCTTATCCAGATAATCCTAGATCTCTATTTTCCACTACAAAAAGGTCACGTAATCCTAGATATAAAACTCTATGATATAAATGACATGAGAGACATTTTAAGGATACCAATGAATCTAAGATACTTGTAAGATGTCATGGATTATCTCCAACTATAGAGACAATTCAAAACGGTATTCAACCATGCCAACTCACCCCAAATCCTCAAAGGGTCTAACAAATTTTTGGATAAATCTTACACCCTCTACCAAACATCTATTGCACATCTTAATGGGAATCCTTCAAGAACACATTGTCCCAAACATAAAACTCTAAGGTCCTCCTCCTACAATCGACATAAAAATGATTCCGTTCTAGCATTGGTTTCATAATCTCAGAAATGAGATGAACTTTATATATCATTATATGCACCATATCGATACCAATCACATCTATCTCCCCATCATCCATCCATCACAACAGAGAATGACCCATTATCCCATAATGATCCTTAAACAGATCTATTCCAATGGATGAGTGATAGATATTATTATAGAAAAGATCTAACAATGGAAAGTGTTGATCCCAAGGAAAACCTTTTTTTAAGATGCATTCTCACAGAATATACTCCAACATTTGGATAGTACGTTCCATATTCCCATTTTTTTGGTTGTGGAATGTAGTGTTGAGTCATAAGTGAGTTTCAAAAACATACTAAAATCCCTTTTAGACTCATGGGTTAAACTGTGTGTCATGATCTAAGACAATGGACATCATAACTCTAGGAAAATAAACCACTTCTCCCACATAATTTTTACCCAATGTATCTTTTATACCCAAATCCATGATTATTAAAAAGTTTGATGATTTTGTAAACTGATTCACTATTACCCAGATTTTATCACAACCTCCTTGAGATATTGGTAATCCTATGATGAAATCTATTCATATTACATCCCATTTATACTCAAGAACATACAATGGATTGAAAAACCAACAGGGAAATGATGATCAACCTTTACTTGCTAGAAAATCTAGAACATCACCACAAACTCCACCACGGACCACTCCATCCTGAGCAACCAAAATTGCACCCCCCATGCCATGATACAACTTGGAAGTTCCTAGATGAAATGAATAATGTGATCTATAAAACTCAAAAATTATTAGATAATGTATTACAACTAGATCAAAAAATGTTACACAAAACAACATATTGTTCCAACCTTCCTCTAATCATCCCTCCAAAGCATCACCATGGACAACAAGATCACACATCACCTCTTCCTCTGAGTCTCCCCACTGAGACTCCTCCACCTGCTATATTAGAGAAGATTATATTATCATATGAAACAAAAAAACTCTATAACCATCATCTTTTACTTCTAAGTGAATGATTTCAAACCCCACCATTGCTCTCTAAGAGTCCATAGATTCTCAAACAATATCCTACTATGAATTTATTATCAAAGAATAATTTTGATCATTTCCCATTCATGAGGTACATGAGATCTCGAAATCATAGTCCTATATAATCTCCACCCACACAACTATCACCGATTCATATCACGCTGAGAAAATATATACCGAAATATTTATTGATTCATGAATAACACAATGTGCTCCAAAATAAGATAATGCTATTATGAGTTCATCACAAACTCAATGACTACTAGCACTAGATCGTGGGTGGAGTAATTACACCCATGAGAACATAACACTCTAGAACCATATGAGATCAATTCTCACTGTTTCATTTCAGTGCATACAAATCCTAAATAGGAAGTGTCACAAAATCAACTCAAACATAACTCCTTCCATTAGAAACGAGAGCATTGGAGCTCTAACAATTTTCCCCATCATGTAACCAAACACTTTCTGGAAATAATTACTCCACAAAAAATCATGGTATTTCCCATTCTAATATGCTAATGGGGATGAAACTAAAATGGAATTTGGAATAAAACACTGATAATAGTCAAAGATACCAAGGAAGCTACAGACATCTACCACTTTCATGGGTGATTCCACTGAAAAAACTAGTTCATCCTTCATTGGGTATTTTATAACACCCTATTGGGACACCACATTCCCATGGATGTGCACCACCTATGTCCATCACTTACACTTGGACAACATTACATAGAGATGGTGGTGTCAAAGAACCTAGAAGATAGTTATAAGATGCTCTAATCCTCATCTGAATTCATATTGTCCAATATTTCATCGATGAATATGATGAAGAAAAATTCCATGAACTCCCAAAAAATGAATATAATAAGTCCCATGAATACTACTAATTAATTTGTAACTCTGAATGGAATGAATTAAAAATCTAATTTCATATACTTACATCTGAAGTTAGACAATGGTATATCTCCCTATTTCATCCTTAACTGGTGTTATCCCGACTAAAACTCTATATTTGGAAACCAAATCACCCCTCTTAGTTGGTTAAAAATATATTGAATCCTCTGGAGAGTGTAATGGTTCTTAACTGTCACTTAACTCAACCTCTGAGAGTCTATACACAACCTTAGACTACCATTTTCCTTTTCGCGGAAAAAAATGGAGCACCCAAAGAAGACACACTGGGACAGATAAAACCCTTTTACATTAGATCATCAATCTAAATCCATAACTCCCACAAATCAGAGGGTTCAATCCAATAAGTGGAAATCAATATCAAGGAATCATCAGGCTATAAATCAATCCTGAAATCAATATCACTTCGAGTGGTTAGCTTCACAACCTCTTCAAAGAAAACCTTTAAGAACTCCCAAAATACCCAAGAAACATATTCCATCATAGTGTAAACTGATTCCACTGACAACTCATCCAAAATGGAATGAAGAGGTTCCATATGATGACTACCTCCCTATAAACCCCTCTCTTTAATGAAAATCACTCCTTGTCCATCCACGTTTAAGAAAAGGAATCTTCTCTAGAAGTATTCAATAACACCATGTATGGAATAATTCTTGTTTATGATGAGTATTAAATTGTATGATTTCATATGTAACAATATGATATCCCCATGGGACTGACATGGTCCCATCATTTGTCTAAAACCCCGACACACATCAAATAAGCTGGTCTGACATCTGATTGGCGTACTCAACACTTGGTGAACGTGAAGCCTATATATGTATAGTATCTTATCTGGGGATAGAGAATTTGATTAAAAGGGTTGGGAATATACTTAATCAAAAACTCACAAGAAATGGTACAGAATAAACTAATAATACCTATCACGGTCATTGGACTCACAAGAACTGCTGGCTCTATTATGTGAAACTGAGCATTCTCATCATCTCTATATATCTGTTGATAAAAATATCCCCAGACATTCCATATTATGGGTCATGAATATGAGGAACATCCTAAAGTCATCCTATAAAAGCTCTGTCTACCCTTGGGGGAGAAAAAGCTTACCACCCTTACTGTTGAAATGGTCTCACTAGAAGATGTTGTTGATGTTCACCATGAACCTGTCCACCTCCACCAAACCGAGCTTCATAATCCACTGGGAAATGACTCTATAATTTACCATGACACCCAAATAAAAACAAAATAGAAACAATATCATTGGAATAGAACAAAAACTACTAAAAATAAGAGGCCGGAAAATAAAATGTTGAGGTTGACTCCATTCTGGTCATAACATAAAAGGTCCTGGAACCTTAAAATATCCACTAACAACTATTCCTATCAAATAATTCAATTTAATCCCCTATCACAGTATACCTACTCAATATTACATCTTATTGATGTCATCCTTCATTTTTTGAACCACCATATACATTGGAAACATAAAAGGAGTAATAACATACTTGATAGAATGATAGAGTGCCTCCTCAATCCCTCTCACATGAGACTCCTCATCAAGAATAAGATATCGGGAAAACATAGAAAATAATTAAACATTATCCCAATCTCCCAAACTAGAATACTCCCTTATAAAAGGGAGATTAGATCCATCCTCTTCTCATTTTTTATGTTTAATGAAATGAACTCTTCTCGGAACTCCTTATAGAATATGACCCACAAAACATCTCCATCATTCCGCTCTCCCATAAACAACGACCACCACTAACAAACTAATCATCACATCAGAATTACCTATAAATGGTCCCATTATCAAGTCAGTGCAAAAATAAATATGAAGTAGATAACATGATCCTCTAACCTGATACATGTATCCATATCTCAAACCCAATCCTTGTACTTTCGAAAATCATGGGACAAGAAAGAAACAAACATCCTCTTCCACTGGTCATCCTGTTTAGCCAAATAAACCCTATAGTGATCAATCAAAATAGCCTACTAATTCTCTGCTACCTGAGCCAAAAACATATGATGGAAATGAAAAATAACATGAAAGAAAACAAATATTTACTATTCATGAGTAGAATGGAATTTTAGCATGGTTTATCTTAATTAATTTTACTTAATTACAACTTTTACCCTCCCCAGAACAACCCAATTCAAACAAGAACATGATTAATTATGATGCATGTACCTTTCCTTGGACTTTAACCTACAATAAGGCATATCTTACTTACCAATTAAATATGATCAGAGTCCATGCACTGGATCATGGGGGACCCTAAAATCATATTCCCTATCTAGTCTCCCTGGCCTATGTCATGCACAAAGGATAACTGCAACTATTGTCATACCATCCCATGAAATCATCTTTATGCATAACTCCAAACTCCATCCTATCACTCAACCATCATACTCTAATAAAACCCTTAAATTACCCCATATATCCAATGATTGCCCTACTAGGAATGAAATGATGAAAGGGAGATAATGACCCCCCCAATGTACCATCCACCAGTAGGCCTTGGGTTGGCGACTATAACCAAGGGTGTACAAATATAATAATATGGGAGGCGTGACCATTTTAAGAAAAAATAAATATTAGGAGATAAGATGAGTCATCCACATAGAAAATACATGAATTTATATAAAAATAGATCCAAAATCCATCCCAAATTCATGTGTAAAATAGGATTGTTACAATATAGAAATTTCTAATGTAAATAACAATTGAAAAGATAATCTGTGAAAAAAACTTCCAATATCTGAGCTAGTAAAGTCCAGCACGACCTACAAAATTATTATGGCAATATAAAAATATTTTTATATTCTTACTAAATGTATAATAAGTAGGAAAACTAAAGTCTCTCATGTACATTTGAAATAATTATACTAATTACCATATGAGAAAACAACAGAACAAAACAACACATTAGAAGATATACTAACCACCAGAACCTCACCACAGAACTCTCACAATGTAATGAAACCAAGTAATATAATATAAATAAAATCAATGATAGGTTACCATGTTGAAAATTTCCAAATGTATGCCTCCCCTTCCCAATTTGAATGTCATAGTGCTTCCATCCCTTCCGTACACAACAACACATTCCGCCCGCACACACTGGGGCCAAAAAACCGCAATACATCCTGGTCGAATACACTTGTGACTCACAAAACATCAAACTAATACAAACATGGGCCTCAAAAAACATCACATATCATTTGGAATAAACTTGAGAAAGCACACCATATTTCATCTTAAAGACACATGGGAAAGCACACCACCTCACAAGCAAACACCTAGGCCATTAAATCTCACATGAAAACACTTGGAATATCAAAACCACCATATAAGACAGTATCACAGCAAAATGAATCCCAGATTGTCCCTTAATATACTCTCCTATAAGTGAGAGTGGAAAAGGGAGAGTACCCAACCATCTGTACTCCTCACTATATTTTAGGAAATACACCCTCCCCCATGACATGGGGTGTGTTGGGAACATATTACTCAACATGGGTTGGGACTAAAAAGAAATAAAAAATAAAATACAATATATATATATAAATAATAATAAAAACTCAATCCAATCATATGTGTTTGCAAAAAAACATACCAACTCACAACACCATCACTTTTTATTCCACTTCAAAATGAACAACAACACACAACAAGAAACAAATCCCATTTCTCATTTCCAACCAATTTATTTAACCATTTATATTTTATTAAACAAACATACCCAAACCCATAAAAAATATTAAATTGTTATTTATTCATTCCATCAGTCCTCAAGAATATTTAAAACATGACACATATCAAACACTATAGTAAAATTCATGTTAATTTAACACACTTCACATTAAAGACACATTACACCACAACCTATAGATACATAGTGATGCTTTATTCATGTTATCAATGTATAATCACCTATACCAATAAATATTATCCTTCTTCAAAGTCATACATCCGAAAAAACCACAACAACCAAAAACCCCCAACCTACAACGACTTACCGAAACAGAACATATCACAACTAGTTTCACATCCCTAATGCATTATCACACCATGACATGACTTACATATCAATAAAACAAAACCCCTATGCACAACCATACCTATAACACCATCACCACACCAAACAAATAAAAACATGTTCAAATTTAACTAGACATATCGTTTTTAATTCCACTTTTTAAATTTGGGGTTATCCCAGAAACTGTATGATCCTATGGGATCATTTAATTAGTTGAATATACATGGTAAACTATTATTTATTTATGTAATTTTAAATTGAAAAAAAATCATTCTAGAAGACATTTTGTGTCATTAAAATATCCCCCAATAGCCCGAATGTTAAGTCGGTAGTTAGACCTTACAATTCAAAATATCAACAAAATAATAAAACAAAAACTTGAATCTATTTTCCCAACCCCTATATATTGATCTAAATTAGATTCAATTATCATTGTTTACCATTATTCAGCTATATTATTAATAGGAAACATACATATACCCACCTTGAATTATTTAAAAATAATAATGATGAAGGAAAAAATACATGGAAGAAAAGGATATTGGAACTTCATAGCTACAACAAAACAGGGGAACGCATGCAGCTGGAAAAGCTCAATAGAAAATCAAAATAAAATCTATATCCTAAATACATGACTATTATGGGATGAAGAACAATGGGAATATCATATCAAGGGAAACCACGATGGAATAATCAAGGGAGGGGTTATCTCAACTTTTGTAAGATCTTATCAATGTCATAGGTTTAAATACTTTTTTGAGTTTCAAATAATGGGGGATCTAATCAATACCATGTGTTTTGACAAACCCAAATCCCCTGGACTCTTAGGAATTTTAAGATAAGATTTATGGGCATTGATTAGTCTCAAATACATTCAAATAATAAAAAAATATCATTTTATGTCAAAGAAGATTTCAAAAGGGAAAACTCAAAGAAGATGGAAACAATGTACAAGAGTCAATATTAATTGAGGTACTGCTTAAGGAGGAACCACTGACAAGACACAATTGGGTTAGTCACCACTTGTTGAGGAACCATTTTTGATCAACAATTTGTATAGGAACCACTCTACGAGGCACCAAAAAATGAAAATACTACACTATAAGTGAGTCACCATGTGGTGAGACACTACTGAGGAACAACTAAACGAGAGACCTCCTGTGAGACACCGCCAATGAGTGACTACCACCAAGACATAAATACTGAGTGACGACCAGTGAGCCAATGCCAGTGATCCACCACTAGTGAGTGACCTATAGTGAGACACATCTAGTGAGTGACCATAAGGGTGAGCCACCACTAGGGTGATCCACCACAATAAACATGAAAAAATGGGAATTTTTTAATGGGTTGAATTAAGACACCATGACCTCCCAAAACAACTAATAAACTATATTCCCACAATGCAATGGTCCATAATGGTCCTGTACATTTTAATTTTGTTTTTGAGAAATTTGTTCTATGGAAACAGGGGATCATACTGACCAGAAATAGATGAAGAGTATCAGACTAAGCATCACTAGTGAAAAAGGTTTCCTGAAATATAATTTTTCTAATCAGATACTCCATTAGATTCGGTTCCATCAGCATGGAGTTCATGTTTCATCTGAATTAGTGTTGGTTAGAAAATTGTATTGTTGATAAAGAGATTGACATAAGAAAGTGATTTTAGTAGTTATAAAATTTTGTAATTTCTAACCATAAGACATCTTATTCATATTTATTTTCACATTCTCAAATATCATAATTTATTTATAAAACTTGTGATTAAAGGCTTGTGATGAAAATTGGTATAATGGGTCCATCAATATGTAATTTTTATTTTTGGAATCATATAATTTTATTAAGGTGTTATAAGTAATAATATATTCATATATAAGTCTAAAAATTATATGTTTTATCACAGAATAATCGTAAATAATGATAAATACTCATGATAAATGACATTGAAGAGTGAAGGATATTGATGTGGTCTCAATTATTAATATCAATTATAGATACCTGGAAATGGAAGATCATATATTGAATTATGTGACACAAAATTTTTCGTTATTCATACTGAGTAAAGCTGATAATAATTCAAGGGTATTTGTGTGATTTCACCATCTGATGTGGAACATAAGATTAACTTCATATTGATCAATTTTAAATAGATTATTTCTTAATGATAGATGATTCTAATGATGTTTTTTCAATTTAAAAAATTTAAAATTCTGATATTAATTTTGATACTGATCCAACGATCTAGGAACAATATTTTATCCAACAGATAATGTATCTATACTAGAAATCCATCAAGAGAAGTGCTTAAAGAAAACTAATTAATAATAAATGATGTTTTCATAATATGAGGATCATCAAGATGATAATAATATTATAATAAATAAGTGTTTGAGAATGTGATATGTGATTGAGTTTTCACTTTTATATAATTTCTTACATGTTTCAACCATGTTCATTTATGATTCAATTTATTTAATTAGTAGATTGGATAAATACTACTTACTGATTTTCCATCTGATATATAAATTTCATCAGATGTTGTTTTATAAATAAATTATTTTAGAATAAGGAAAAAATGATTCATGATAATTATCAAAGGAGGTTCTATCGGATTGATGAATGTATAAGAAGTAGAAGAAGGATGGTTTTGGGGAAGACTCCAAAAGATTTTTTATGGTGTGTAAATTGTTGAATTTTTAAAATATGAAATACAAAAATTCTATTCTCTCAGAGTATTTGAACTTTATATTGCGGGTAACGTATTATAGTTTCCCACCATTTAAATTATGATATACCTATAAATAGATTCACAATACATTGATATTATATAACCTTTCTGAATGGTGGAAAATGAATATCACTATAAAATTAATGCGAATGTTTTCATTCTAGACCATGACCTTATTAGAATGTCAAAAATATGAATGATTTTTTTACTTGACTGGGTAATATTAGACTGAGAAATTGAGAAGTGATTATTTAATGATGATTTATATTGGGTTCATTGTACTGATAATATCAAACTAAATTCACTATGGTGAGTCTTTTAGACCTAGACCTATTAAACTGAGTGAATCTGACCCATCTACATCATTCTAAGGATTTTGGACAGATCATGTGTGGTGAAGTTTTAACAAATTAATTATTCTTTTATTTTGTATTTTTTTTGTATGAAATAATTTTAAAATAGAATGAGTTAGTATAATTATATCCATCAGGAGATAGAATGTGTCTAAAGGGATTTGTAATATTTTCTATTCCCTTCTTCATTATATTTAATTTCTATAGACCCACGAGAGTGTCTATGGAAATGATTTATTTTCTTTCATTGAGGAAAAAACTTTTAAATCTATTTTTCTTTACATTCTTTCCTTATTTTCATGGTTTATTTTTTTGATAAATGAATATTAAGTAAATATAATTACATTCATGCATGGGTTAAATTTTTAAAATCATGGTTACTTTTAAAAAGTAAAAAAACATATTTAAACCCTTATCTAAATTGTTATTAGAGCTATTAGAACTTCAGTGGCACTACTATAGGATATACTGGTGGATAATGGACCACCACCTTTGTATCATGGTCATTTCCGACCACCTAGTGTATTTTATAATGATTTTTTAGTGGTATAGCTATAAAAATCCAAGAGCACGCCAAAAAAAAGATTCCAAATAAGATATGATTACTGATTTACACAAAACTAATGGAAATGGTTTACTACCCACTAACACACATCAGAGGTCTAGGTATGGGCAAGTGATCATGATTATATTTACAGGTTTTCGTATATATGGATATCCAATTTCAATTTAAGAAGGAAAACTATTTAAATTGAACCATGAATTATCATATATAGGAAACCATTTTACTTATAATTCAAAATTTATATATTAATTTTAAAAATCAGATTAACCATAATGGAAGGATCAATTAAAAAGAGTTTTATTCTCAGTTTATAATGGCATATAATCATTATAAATTGAAATTTATGCCCATTTGAATCCCTATAAATCCCTTATATTTGGTCTCAAAATATAATGGGTCAAATACAATGGTTATATTCAATGAATTGCCGTTATCCATTTATAAAGGGACATGTAAATTATAAATTGAAATAGGGAGTCACATAATCACATGCAACATCCTCCCCATGAAACTAGGGTTATGTTGATTACAATGACAAAAATTAGCTATTTAAGATGACTCCATTAAAATAAATAGAAATGTACCAATTAAGATGATGCTTACCTTTTTAAAAACAAATTTTTGTTTTATGCATAAGTCATTAGTGTCAACATCACAACCAAGGTACACTCAGTAATCACAAAAAAATGATAAAATATAAGTAATAAAATGAACATATATTGAATGTAATTTGTATGGAATATACATACCTATGTTCTTATAATTATTAATGTAACAATATTTTTTTTCCATATATGTTCAAGGTAGAATATCAATAATGAATAAAAAATTCAAAAATTTATTTTATTCATTAAACGGTAAATGTATATCAACATTAATATGATAAATATTGAATACAAATTTCTTATTACAAGGAAACTCAGTGTTTAAGCGTAATGTTAGTCAGATAATCTGAGAAATATTATATGAATAACCTCTCACTTACTATTATCCTTCTATCTATATTCCAAATTAGGAAGAAAATAAAATTAATTCCTCTGATTACACCTTGTGAATTCTCAAATATGGATCACTTAGAAGAAGCTAATCCAGATTTGACACATTGCCTCAAGTTACCCTCCCCTTATAATAGGGTGTAATGAATAATTGAAAGGTACAATTTTTTATTGGTGAGGAGACTATTATCTCATGTTATGGTGTAGAATAATATATAAATTTATAGATACATAATAGAAGTGTAAAACTAATTAATATATATAAGGATACAAAATCAAACATTAGCATCAAGTAAATAAGTAATAAACTCAAAATAATATTAGTATCATAAAAATTATATACTTTCATGAAACTAAAAAAATATAAAAAAACTTACAAGTTATGAAGAATATAAAAAAATTAATGATGTATATATGAATCAAAAATGGAAAAAACAATTAAGTAATCCCATGTGTTAGCCCATAAATCTGTTAACAAGCACATATAATAAAGAAATCCACAAAAGTGAGGAATACTGGATGCTTCAATTATCTTCACCTATGATAATATAATCATCACAGGTAACAATTGTGACCCCGATAAGGTGTGATATAAATTTCATTATGCCACTACCAAATTTTTCCACACAATCTAGTCTATGAATATAAACTTAAATAGTGTGATGGTATTTATAAAATTAATAATGTGAAGAAATAAAAATAAGATACGTTCATTACCCACTATTAAAAATTTCCATGAATATGTGATAATTTAATTAATAATGATTTATTTTATAATATATATATCTTGTTTAAAATATATCATTAATTGATTAAATGAAAAAAATATGGGATTCATGGTATAACCAAGAAATACATTGCCTTAGTGTTCATGCCAAATCATAGTTGTAACTCATTTAGTCTGACTATAAGTAATATTTTTGTAACCATGGGGTACACCAAAAGAATTCCAATGTCAAATATTATAACTCAAAACATATATTTCATTCATAGTAATCTCAAGAAATGAATTATGTGGCCACACAGGGTGAACCCGTGTTGTTATTTGTCCAAATACATTAAGTTGAATCCTAGGAGCATATACCCTGAATTCTAATATCCAAAACATAGTAATGTGAATCACCACTACAATTTTGAGGCATTCAAATAATAATACAAAGACCAACTTCTAATGTGGGTTAATCCTACGACATTCAAATCAATTAACCAGGATGGAATCCTTTGACTGCTCATGGAATTATCCTAGAAAACCAAGGTTTTCCTAATTCAACCCATTTCTATAAAGATGAACAATTTCATAATATAGAAGGAACCTTATTAGAATTTAATATAAATATAAATAAATATATATATATATATGTCATTATAGGTCATCTAATATGAATTCCAAAAATAAATTATTACATACATTCAATTACATCTAATCCTAATTGATAATATAAAATTAAAAAATGAAACTAATTATCAATTCAATTATTTTTGAAAGGCCATGTAATATCCATATATAAATATATAAATATTCCATTTAACAATTTAATTTTTCGTTTTTTGTTATTTAATACTTACCTCATCAAATGACATGTAGTGATCATCATAACAGTGTCCAATGTAAATACAAAAAAAAGTAGAGACTCTATAGTGAAGATCATACCAAGATTTATCCATTAAGACAATTGATAGTCGATTAAGATTTTAAATAAATAATTTGTTAAAGAACCTTGGTGGAGAGGCATAAAGAGAATCAACATGAGAAAATAGAGGCACTATTACATTAAAAATGTGAAATAAATAAAGTGGTTCAGGATATATAAATGTATCATCTAATAATTTTACCCTTCCATGAATGAGTGTGTATTTTTGCTTCTTGTTTTCCCAAAACAAACACTAAAAATGGATTTCTTATTTTCCAATGGTATTCATGGTATATGCACACTTTTGGGAAAATTTGTTTCATCCATTTAAATTTACTCTGTCATGTTCCTTAGTTATCATGCACATATGTGTGGACATGGTAACATAGTTAGGGAAAACCATGGGTCCCTATTCATTAAAGTCAATCCACCTCATAGTTTGATCAAATGTTTCACACTAGGATCCATAGTTTCTACTATCTTTTTATTCCAATTGTTTCTTCTACTTGTCGGGGTTCCAAGATCTGAACAGGCCTTAAAAACCAAATTACCCTTTATTAATATATTAAGAGCCTCGGTTAAAAGAAAAGAATAGAGTTAAACTAAAAATAAAAGGAACCATAACTCAATTAAGAACAAGGTTATTTCAGAATAAATCTCATGAAGGGTCATATTACTAATATAATGGGAGGTCAATTTACCAATAATAATAAAAAATAGGTAAAATTTGAATTAAAATATATTTAAATGATCAATATGATATGGATTTTCAATCCCATTATAGTACATAAATATTGAAATAATAGATTTATTAGAAAATACTACAATATTATCAATGTTGAGAATATGAACAATAATAAATCCTTATCCTGAAAATAAATTTATGATATAAAAACCCTTTCCTTAATTCTTGAAATCCAAAAATGTTCTTGAATCACCAGAAAAAAAACTACTATAAAAATATATTAATGAACCATATTTATTTATATTTAAATTTTATAAACATCTTATATAATTGTTCTATACATCTATATTATCATTTAATCTTGAATTTCTATAATCACATGTGAGAAATATTGATAGTTTTATTGTAGTTTAGTAATGTATTATTTTTTCTGTATTATTCTCACATATAATAATTCCAATATGATACTCTATACCAAAATTGATTATATATAATTATTTATAACTTTTAATTTTCATTATATGTTTATACATGTGATTATTTCTAATAATCAATTTGATGAATATCGTGTTTCTCTTATTTTTAGCAAATCATTGGTTTTTACATAAATAACGATTTTAATGAAATTTTTACTATTATAGAACCAAAAATATAATAATTATTTTATTATTTATGTAATATTGTATCACTAATTGAGTTCTCATTGGAATCCTAGATAATATCATATAATATTTTAAATGTATCTATCTTGAAAGAACCAAATATAAACATTCTATAAATATTTGATGATTATAACATTGAAATCAATTTATTTTTGGATAAAATCATTATTAAAAAATAATATTTATAAAATTTACATATTTATCAAGAGGGGAATAAATTTATATATTTTTACATTTATAACTAAATTAGATGAAAAAATAGACATATTTCATCGAGGAGGTGGTAGTTCACACAATCCCTAGTTTACATTTACATTTAATGGATAATGAATTTAAAGGCCATTGGATTAATAAATTTCTCATCAACATTATAACATATATATATTTATATATTACTTTTATTCCTCAATTTCACCATTATAATAAGAGAATATTTAATGTGATGAAAAACGATTCTTCTTTGTGGAGATGGTATTCTAAAAAAATAAAAAATGAATTTTATGTTTTACTTAATAGGAAATGGGAAGGTTTATTAATTGTCAATCCATTATAATAATAAATTTTTTATACAAACAATTCTAATTTAAATTAATATGAATTAAAAAATATGTTTTGGAATGTAACAATGAAATGTAATGTCATTTGGAATAAAAAGTACTCATGTTGATGACTTGGGATTTACCTTAGAAGAATCTATGGAAATATGAGGCTTAAGTTAATATATTTTGATAGAATTTTCAATTAATTTATATAAAATATAAATGTAAATAAATTAAAATTATTTCTATTTGGAAATCAAATTCATTGATATGTCTCAATGGGTGATGAGTACCCTATTTATGAATAGTGAGAACGAATTTTATGTAGATTCAAATAGTTATTAAAAACGTTCTAATGACCTGAATTCTAATCTATAACCAAGAATTTAAAATAATAGATTTGGTTATGCGATAAGGTTCCTCATCTCTCAAGAATTCCATTTTAATCATGTTTTTTCCTTTTAGTAATATATATTTCACATTAACAGATTTGGTTTTAAAAAACTAAATAATTTATAATTTCATAATTTATTTTAAAAATTAAAAAAATTCCCTAATAAAATACAGATTATGTACTATTTCTAAATAAAAAATTTATGTATTCCATAAAATATACAGTTTTACTGAAAATTAATTTAAACAAGATAGCATGTATTATACGAAAACTGGTTTTTTTGATACAGTGTGTTTCTAGGAATAAAATATACATAAAGAATAAAATTATAATAGTATTTTGTTTCAACAATTTATGCTCGCTGATTAACATACTAATAAAAATTTTATTTCATTAAAAATAACATTTTTTTAGAAAAGTAATATTAAAAGAATTTAATAAAAATATTTTTTATTGGAAACCGTTTTTTATGTTATTAAAAATATATTTTCCAGATTCAAAAATGAATCTTCAATGATTTATATTAACATCATAACAAATATTTGATCTTGATAAATGTTTAATATTTTATAATATTTCACATGCTTTTTTTCAAAAATGATATGCTTTTAGTAAAATTTATATTTAAATTATTAAAGTAAAAATAATATATTTCATAAATTTATAAAAACTCACCATAATAAAATATTTATATTTAATATTTATTATGAACTTAATTTTATTAAATTTAAATTCTAAAATATATATTTTTTTAATTATCAGGAAATTTAAAAATAAAAATTAATATATCATTTATTGAAAATTGATGGGTTTAAATGATATATGTTCTTCATATTATTTAACATAAATTTATAATTAAAATAATTTTAATATATTATTTCACATATTTTAATAGAATATGCAATATAATTTATCAAATAAATGTGGTATATTTAATTTATTATTTTTTAAAAAAATAATTAGAGGTAAAATAATTTAACCATATGGATTTTGTATTCATTAAATATTTGAAATTTGAATTTATTATTATAATTATTATAGAAGGGATTTTATTCCCCTTAAATTTTATAAATAATGATTGTATAATATGTCCAAAAATGTTTATATGTTGTGTTGCATGTAGAGAATTCTATTTAACATATTATAATAAATATATATCTTCCAAAACTTAAGGGTGTTAAATTATTCACCCTTAAATAAATTTCATCCTCACAGTTTAAATTATAACATAATTTTGAAAATATTTATGCGTATCTAAATTATACCTAACTAATGAAAAAATTTCGTGATAAATATCATCATTACAATCATAGGAAGACATATCATTTTTCATATAATAGGTTTATCCTGGATATTGGGGTTTTCACCAAACATTTGAGAAAAGAGTCTATATGTATTTGGTATTATGACCAAAATTATATAATTTTATTCAATTTTTTTTTAAAATTTACTATATATTTGATAGGCTATAGTAGATTGATAATATATTTCATTCCAATTTTACAAATAATTGTTCTTTTAATTATAAAGGATAATTACAAAACATTAAATACATTTATGGGTGGATAATATGTTTTTAAATTTTAATTTTACAAAATTATTAAATATTTTATAAAACACATAAATAAATTATCTTTGATAATTAAATAATCTGGGTGTTCATTTGATGTTTTAACCATAATTAAAGTTACAATGTAGTGGGTTGAAGTTGTATCAACTTCTTCTATCATGTTTCATTAGTGGATGATCATTAAGACAATTTCTATTTTATTTTTTGGAACCAAATTTCTTGTAGTGATTGAATAGTATATATCATTGTATCTTTCCATAGGAGATTTATAACGTGTATTATTTCTATATGCACTTGAATTGGAGAAATAACTGACAAAATTACAACAATTCTCACAATATAAGCACTAGTGTGTGGGTGGTTCATTACATGGAATCTAATTTCTAATGTTTTTCTTATTGTCCATTTCATACCCATTTGGAAATAATACAATTCATTGCTACCCTTACTACATTTGAATGACTTTCAATACCTTTAAAGAAATTTTCATTGTGAAACCTCCAATAATTTTGGCTTGAAGGTAGCATCATTCTATTGACAATATGTAATTTTTAATTTCTATATCCAATAAAATCATTGATATTTTTTTGTATGTAGAATAATGAGAGTCTCCTTCATCAATTCACACATCATGTGTACATAGAGATATACCTTAAAATATATTAAATGAAAATATTATTAATTCCATTCGATATATTTTTTATAGTAAACTAAATAATAATTAAATCATACTTTTGGTTACTATAATATAAAATGAGTCACTCATTGATTCCATTGTGATGATAACCTCTTAAATGAAAATGTATTCTTCCCCAATTTGTTAAAAACTTATAAATTTTTCCCTATTTACAACAAATGAGTTTATTGAAAATATGTACTGAAAAATATACTTATAAACTCCTTTTATTCCATATATTATACCATTCTATTACTATATAATCCATAATGATAGCCTACACTAGTAATAAAATCCATAAAAATTATAAATTGTAAGAATAATTTTGAAATTTTATGGGCACCGGAGACTATAAAATATAATTTTAGTCAAATTTACCCCAACTCAATATTTAATGGATTACAATTCCCACTAAAAGAGTGTGTAGGATTCCTCAGGAATGTCTCAATATTGTGCTACTCTATCATTGGTGTTTTCAATAACTCAATAAAATTATTGTTTTTAAATATATATTTAAATGACTAGATGATCCTTACTAGGAGTTTTTTTTGCTATCCATGTAAACATTAAGTTTATCATTTGATTAATATCTGCATTATCTATCACAGAACTTTTTAAATCATTTCATCCAAGTTCCTACCATTACCATTATAAAATTATAATTTTGAATGTGTATATTATATTTAGTGACATTTCATATAAGTTAAATGTATTAATATAAGGTGGATTTTATATATGATAAGAATCTGTTATTCTATGTATCTATAGGTGTCAATCTTCATTATCAATAGATAGTTTTATTTTTTAATTGTTACATTTTAAAATGATTCATAGTGGGACATAAATTTAATGGGAATCATAAAATTTATATCATTTTTTGGTTTCAAACAACGAGTATTATTAGGATACATTTTCATGAACAGGAATAAAATTGAGATATTAAAAAATATTCCCTATTCTGTTTACTACCCCTATGTATATCTGTTCTAGATGAAATATCAACATGTATAATCCATTAAATGATTTTTTCTAAAAAAAATAAAAATATACTGTACAAAAATATCATCATAGTATCCAATACATAAATATATACAATAGGAATATCGCATTTTATATTACTAATGATTTATAACATATTCTGAAACAAAACTAAAACTGAAACCATCATAAGATATCATCAATGAATAAAAAATATATTTAATTATTTTTACAAATTAATAATTTCATAACAGAAATAATTTTACATACTAATGTTACTATTATTTTGTGTCAGGGATGAATACCAACATAAACATTGTATTTTATAATAGTCAGCAACATTTACTTATAAACAGTCAAATCTATACACCCTTATAAATGACTCACATGTAATACCCACCCTTTATTGAAGGGGAGGAGTATATAATAATGGGGTGGGAAATAGTTCATAGTTTGGGAAGAATATGATATAACCAATGAGGATCAAATGTGAGAGAAAGATATGTATATTTGTATTAAATGATAGTAAAGATCCATGACTATAACCATAGGAAGATATATCCTTATATAACATCGAAAAAAATACATGTAATATTTGAACATAAATATGTATAAACAGAAATAAATATTGAAATGAATTACTTTATTAATAATAACATAGTTTATCATGAATAATAATTTATTTTCAATAGTTTATCAGGATTCAGTTACCTTTTTGCAATGATTGAAAAAATATCATTAACATATTCTTTGTATTAGATAATTCATGAAAACATTATTTGAATTATATCATGATATATAAATTTTTACCCAATTTATTGTAATTTTATATATGTCACAATAATTACTTAATGAAAAACCATGAATTTGTGTTCTATATGATATTAATCATTAATCATATAAATAATACCCCTGGAATAAAATAGGTTTCATTCATTCCATTATTATGAGAAAATGGAATGAGGAATGTGTTACACATCATTTCAAGATAGTAAATAAAATTTACATCAAGAATAAAAGTGGATTATACCCACAAATAATTTATCATGAAATATTATCTTATAAGGACATGTAGATGGTTATTGGTAAAGATATATATAATTGAAAATATATTTTAGAATTTAATATGATATTTTTTGATAAATCGTAAAACTGTTTTAAAAAATAAAATTGTAATTACCATAAAATTGGAATTTACTGTAACCTTGAAATTATATTATTGTTATTATCAATTCTAAAAAAAATTAAAAGCTAGAAATTTAAAAATCCATAATAATAATTAAATCTAAATAAAAAAGACTTAAAAAGATATATAGGTAACAAAATGGTAAAGTGAAGGAAGTTTGATTATTTTCACTTTTGAAAGATAATATTCTAAGAAGGATCTCTTAAATGCACAACCATGTTCCAAAACGAAAATAGATGTAATATTAAAAAACATACATGTAAAAATTTAACATAAAAAATATATAAATATAACGAAAAAATATATATCAAAATAAATATTGAGATGATGTTAAATCATTTTATATTGAAATAATATAAAATTATTATAGAATACCATGGTTGAAAATCTATATTGTAAAAATATTTAAAAAACAACCTTTTGAAATGTGGGGATATGAAATATGATGATCACATGAGGTAAATTAAAAATCAGTATCTAAATATTGACAAGTACATCAGTGGTAAAAGAAAATATTTACTAAGGGGGGATTCCATTTTAATGGATAATGTGAAATATTTTCATCAATCACATTATTTTTATGGTTTATAAATTCATCATCAAATATTATTATAAAGAAATCAATATTTCCCCAAAGAAGAATATATATTTCTAGTAATAAAATATTTGTGAAGAAATAAATAATATTAGATGAAATTAAATAATGATTAACGATTCAAACTCATTGTATGGTATTTATATTACAAAAAACATTGTGACAATAGAATCCATTTAATATAAATCCAATTAAGTAATGAACATTAATAGCTCCTCTAACTCAATTAATTTCATAAATATTGTAAAATAAATTCATTATTATGTAATGAAATCATATCAAGGATGTCATGGTGTAAAATAAACAATAATACACATAAAATTAAATTTGAGATATAGAACCCCACACAAGAATCATGATTCCCACTAAAGCATTATATTTCTATAATAAAAAAGATAAATAACACAATAAGATATTTGATATTATAATTTACATATAAGAAAATTTATAATCATTATTTATAATTGTTCTAAAAATTTATATTATTCTGTATTTTTCTGTTTTTGATATCACTTTTGTTTAAAAAAATTATTTTAAAATAACATAATAATAATAGTTTTTTATTCATTGTTCTCTAATTGATTATTATTCTCATAGCATAAATGTTTCTTTAATTCAATCTTCATAATTATTTATAATGTAATATTTCCATCCAATGTACTTTTATGATCCATAATGATTAAATCGGTGAAGAACATGTTTTAGAGATCTTTAATTACCTAACAATGGTATCATATTTAATGAGTCAAACATTATTTATACATTTCTGTAAAATATCATAACAATAATTACTTATTTTTAAAATATATTATATTTATTTATATTCACCTATTCATCCATTTAATTATCTAATTTCATTCTTCATGTTGGTAGTTACACTAAGCCAAATATGAACATACCATAATTAATGGTTTTTTATATTTTTGAATGTGGTTTTATTTGTAATTACATAATTATTATATATGCATAATGTTATAGTTTATATAATTTTATTATTTTAATTATATTTATTTTGTTTTAAAATTAATAATAGTGAAACTATATAAAAAATATTATATGATACATGGTTGATGAAGTAGTTAGCATAATGCATAGTTGATGTTTTCATTTCTCAATCAATGAGAGGTAATAATGTTTAATTATGATTTGTACCTTTAATATATTAACTTTATAATATAACTAATATTTTTCCTTAATTTAACCATTACAATCAATGAAGGGACACAGTTATAAAAAACACACATCGTGGTTTTGTAGAGGCCGTAGTCCATACAATGAACGAACGACAGTTTTTTCTCAACATATAATGGGAATAGAGATTAATAATTTTTCCAATATAATATATAATTAATGTATTAAAGATATTTATTTCATAATATATTAATTTGAAAATTAGTTTTTTAATTGTAAATATGAAAAGGAAATATGTAATGAATAAGGTACTATTATTGAGCTCTTTGGATTTCTGTTAGAAGATAATATAAAAATGGAGGTCTCATGCTAACGTATTTATATTTCAGGCACAATAAAATATAATAGGATTATGAATGGTGTAAAAAGAGTTGTGTTTATATCATAACATTATCCATTTATTAGTCTTTAGTTGGTGTTTAGAGGTCCATTTTTTAAGTTCTTTGAGTGAAATTTTTGAAATTATAATCAATTATAATATAACAGGGTTGTATAAAAAACTTCTCATTTTGACATAAAAATGAGAAATAATAGATAGAGGAATTTGATATGTATTTGAATTACTCAATATTTATTTTTTGCAAATTTTAAAAAAAATTTAATCATTTTTTCTTATGATTTTCACTTTTACCTATTTTTGGTTTCATTGTGCTGTTAAATTTTTACATAAGTAAATTAAATTAAATTTCTAAAAATGATATGCACCATATTAAATAATTTTTTAATACTGATTCCCACTCAAAAAACCTTTTTATATGATCTAATTTCTATTCATATGAAAATTGTATTTCACAATTATAGTATATAATGCATAAAACCCCATTCCTAGAAGATGTGAATTTTTAGGATCAAAATATATGTCTATGATAAAATTATCATTTTAATTGGCTTATATAATAAAATTTGTTTTATTTTATGAAAAAAAATTATCTATCCACAAATAACTGTAAAAATATTATTTCTCCAATGTAAAATTAAAATAAACAACATTAAATATTATGTTTTAAAAGATTTTATTTTATATTAATAATAATTGATTGTCGAAATACATAATATTATTTAAAAATATATATATTTTCCCATTAATAATTTTTTATAAAGGCTTTTTTGTAATAGTCATTAATTGAAACAAAATTAATAATACATGAAAAACTCAATGCTATTGATAAATAATTTATTTTTTAGTATTCACATTAAAATAAATTATTTTAGAAATATTTTAATAATTCACAATAGGTAAATATTTATTTGTTTGAATAAAAAAGAATAATTTTTTGAAAATAAAAATACAAAAATTAAAATATATATTTTATATTATTATCCATAATTTAATGAAAATTTTAATTTATTAACAAATTATGTTTTTATTAATTATGTGTTCTTAATATTGTTTAAAATAAATTTATTAATTTAAATAATTTATATACATTAGATGTTTTATTTTTATATCATACGTTTTCATCCTAATCATTTAAATGTTGTTAAATTAATTTACCAACAATTTAAACATTTTTTTGAGAAAAAATATAATTCCATATTAATTATTTATCCAATTTTATTGAAATTTTAATTAATTTAAATATATTTCATTACAAGATAATTTATTTGTCATAAAATATCATAATAGTTTTCATCAAACATTTAATAGATCATTTTTTTCCGCATTATTGATATGGAAAACTCTCAGGAATTATATTATTTAAAATATATATATTAAAAAAATTCAAGGGATTGTAGATGTTTTTAATTAAAGGCCACATTATATTATCTAATTGTGTCATTATATTTGATGTTCCTAAATATTTGGACTTCATAATTAAATCCAACTTCAGGATCTATCCATACCATGATAATTTCTATTATTGTAAGCTTTATAGAATATGGATTTTGATGTGAAGCCATGTAGGAAGTGAGGAATTGTGATAAAAAAAAGTCAGTAACTAGGGATCAAGTAATTAGAAAAATTTTTGGTACTCCTAAATGATAAATGCATAAATCATTTATTAAAATGGATGGAATAACCACTTGGTAGGGGGGATATTCCATTTTTATTTAACATTTAATCCAACACTAAAATGATTATGAAAATATAGATACTCCAAATAATAAGTTCTTCCAACTATTAAATCCAATTATAGATTCATTTATTATACTCTTTTTCTTTAATATCAAAGAATATAGTAAGGATCACTTGACTCATTGAAAAAATAAACAACCACTTTTTCATAATAATCTCTGCATCATCTTCTATCAATTTTATCTATATATTTTTCTATTAAAGAATTTATTCTTCACCAAAACCTTATTGCATAGTATTATGTCAAGTTTCAATTGAAAATTAAAAATCAAATTACTTCACTAATAGATTAACTCCTCTTTCAAACTCATGATTTGGATTATAAATCAAAATATCATGATCATCCAATTTGAAATTGGTAGTTATTATGAACTGAAATAGACAAAATACTCATTAGATATATCATTGTTAACATTATCCATTAAAATAGCTGAAATTTAATTCCAATTTCATGTTCTATGTAATTATTAAATTAAAAAAATTCATCTTTAGATCTTTCCAAAAAACTGTCATGAAAAATTGTGATGTGGTTAAGGAGGAACATCATAGAGGACATGAAATATCTAAAATAACTGAAATATAGCAATCTCAACCATTTTATATTGATATATCACTGTATAAACTTCCATTACCCATTCACTCAACTATGACTTGGACAAAAAAAATGGCGTGGTTGTCCAAAAAATTCCAACTCCATCAAAATCCTTCAACATAAACTATTTTGGTTGTGATAAGATACCGTGACATGGGGGTCCCATAAAAGCTAGAGAAAAATAAATAATCATGAATCATTAAAATCGAGTGGTATTATCACCACTGTTTTTCAATGTTCTATACTCAAGAATACAACATATCATAAGGGGTTGTTGCGTGGAGGTCACTAAAATTATAGAACTAGATAAATTATTCAGTCTAAATTCTTTAGTGAGAACATTAACTACAACATGCATAACATTAGTTATTTTATCTTCTATATAATTTTAACTTGTGATGTGTTTTACTCTATTATAATTTGGTGTAGTCTAAGATCCTATGGATTGTAATTCTATTCTACATCATCTCTGTGTCTTCTGCAATTAATTGTTCACCCTAAAATCTATTCATGATATATCACACTAAATACAGTTAACAAGGAATCATCTTATTTAAAAATAATTTAATATGATTTATGTATTGGAGAAAAAAAATTTAAAACATAATCATTATCACAACGCATCCTACATGGGCCAATTCAGAGACTACGAGAAATATTCCTCTAATTGGTTAGGGGCTGAAGACTATCATAGAGTAAGAATATACAAAAATGTGGGAATAGAAAAAAATACATTTACACACACACACACACAAATCTCCAAGACACAAAATGATTAAATGTAAAATAACTAAAAGTATCCATCAATGTATATAAGATTCTACGACATAATTTGAAAGAAAATGTATTAGAAAGTAAACAGTGAAAAAAACCCCACAAAAAATAGTATGTGAACATAAGTCCAACACAAATGTAAAGGTACTGGGAATGATATCTGAAAACCACAAGAACAAACCTCTGTCTTTTTACTCTCACCAAGCACCATCTGGTCCTGGTCTACAAAGGACTCCGTCAAAAGGATGATCATCTTCACATGACATGACAAATGCGACAAGACCTATATAGGGTTGAGTACAAAAATACTCAATAGAAAACCCAAAACCAAAAATCAATACAAAAAAGGAAATTAAATTTAGATCTACATAGTTATATATCTATAGAACATATGAGAATGATATACAGATATAGTCAAGGGAGACCCCACACCATCAGGCATTCATGACCAACTTCAAGTCATAGAATTCCATTTGATGCGTGATTAATTCAAGGTAACTCACGCCTTGAAAAAATATATCATAAGAGACACTCAAAGAATAGGTCTAACTCATTTTATATTTTCCTAAAGACAACACATTATTCAAGGAACACTATGATACATTGATAGGGGATCATACCCCAAAACATTTTGGGATACCACGAATCGAATATGGAACATCCCACTATGTAGGGGATCACAAGCTAATGATTCCACAAACCCTAAGGATGGGCCCCATAGAAAGAGGATCAATTTATGTACTTCTAGATATTATGTTGATCCCATAAACTAAATTATGGTTGATAGAGGAACACACTCTAGTCTCATAAAGGGATACCATATCTCCATCTAAGACTCGGCATTTTGAGAGGATTATAAACAATTGATGTAAATATAATGAAATACTAAACCATAGAGGAAAGGACCAAAGGAATTCTGTCAACATATACTATTCCAAACTAAAAACATACCATTGGACTCAAAATTTCTGTCTCAACATTAGGTTCCCATCACCACAGACGGCTTATTGATTAGGAATTCTGTTTAGGAGTTATGCTCTTTTGAATGAAGTAGCCCACACACATGCCTGCATCGATGGACATACCTCCATGGTAAGTTCCCATATATAGTTATTGACCCCTATGGTTAGTACCCCCAATCCTAGGGTGATGAACCCATGGTATACCATTAGGTTTTACCATTGTGGTTAGTTCACCCATGGTAGCTCAAGCAATAGTGGACCCACGATAAAACGTTGTAGTCGACCGTAGGGATCAGCCGCAACTTGGCTCCACCCTGATTGCACTAGATCTGACTTGTGTATGATCTGGTTTTGCCAATACCTACTAGACTTACCTGATCCACCGATTCATACTAGCTTTTCTTCCTAAATCGGGCCTCCTGGTCTGACCCACTACATGCCACCATCGCCTCTCCACATTCACCAATGACACCGCTCCACATCAGCTGCTTCCACTGCCGCATCCTCCTCAAATGACATGTATACCTACATCTTTCCCAAATGTATGTGGCTCCACCACCAACATTCACTCTACCATAGTGTGCCACCATTGACTGTCAGTCATCGCCGCCACACTGATGCTCACTTTCACATACCATTGTTCCTCTTCTGATGCCTGAAAATTAAAATAGTTTTAGATATAAGTTCCATGGTTAATGAACACCGTAGATCTAGTCTCTATTGTCAATTAATCTCAAATTTGGTTGTCCAATCAAGTCCAAAACCACACAATAACATTGATCTATGAATCATGGGGTTCAAATAGGGAAGAACGCAATGAATTGAGAGAGTAAATCACAATAAAATTGAATGGTATGATCCTAGAACAATGTTCATTTTTACCTTGGTTCATCACTATTAGAAAGGTTTAATGAAATAATAAAACTCAAGAATAAACTCTTGATAATCCCATAATATAAACCATCCTGCAAACATGATCGATCCTCATGCTAATATGTTTGTGGATTATTCTATGTTCATCACGAGATTTAATAACTGGGAACATCTCGAATGATCACCAAGATGGAATTTTTTACCTAAACATATGTGGTAAACCCATTTAAAATTAAATCTATATCCCATACAAAATCTAGTCTGCCTCCTCAAATAGTTGAGATAAACTCTCTAGAACCTAGAAAACAGCCTTTACTTTCTGACAAGTATGCCATTAAGAGAAAAACTATGCAAATCCTTTCATCATTCTTGGCCACTAAAACTGATGCTGGAGGTTCTTGTAGATCTTCACCACACCATGATGTACAAATAGAGGGTATGTATGATACTACCTCAGAAACTCCTTTCATAAATGCACGGGTACTAATGTGTTCCCCCTGAAAAGAACAATATCATCCCCACCTTTGGAATATTCATTAGGTGCATAACCTATAGACAGTTGAGCATTAATGTCACGCAATCGGTATCCCCAGGTTGTGCTTCCCAAACTCACTATAAGAGTGGATGGGAGAAAACCATAAAATGGTGGTATGATCCTCCATATGAAATTATATTTGATATCTGCAATGAGGATAACTACTCTAAATCCTTATTCGACAACTGTGAACTAGATCTCTTAGTTAAAGAATCCATCAACACCTTCCCATTCCCATTGTTTTAGAAAATCTCAAAGTTATAGTCCTGGAGAAACCCTAGCCATATCATCTTCCTGATGTTCAAATCTATCTGAGTGAATATATAATTGATAGTGTTGTCATCATCAAATATGATAAAATATTCACCCATCAGGTAGTGTTTCTATATCTTCAATGCAAAGACAATAGGTACAAACTCAAGATCAGGGGTCACATAATTATGCATAAGTGGACTCAAATGGTGTGAAACATAGACAATCAAAACATTTATCTACATCAGGACACAATCATTATTTACCCCTGATGAATCAAAATATCCCACAAACTCGACGTCTTTTTCCAGTAACCACATGATGGGAGTTCACTTCAACTTCTTCATTTGCTCCTGAAATAACTTCTAGGAATTTTTTGTCCAAAAAATACACTATTTCCTGCCAAAGCTGTCATGGGTGCTTCTGATCTAGATATTTTAGGTACAAACCTCTGATAGTCCCCTTACAATCCAAACAAAATCTGCACCTTAGTAACTCTGTTGGATGTTTCCTAAGAAAAAACAACATCAACATTTTCTAGATCCACTACAACTACAGCTTCCAAAATTGAATATCCTATAAAATAGACCACTCAAACATAAAACTGACTCATAGAGAGCATCTGGTATAGTTGTTTCTATCAATGTTTGTCTGGGACCATCCTCAAGTGTCTTACATGCTCCTCCTCGCATTCTGAGTACACACGGTTTTATTTAATGAATAAAATTAAGAAATGGTAAATGTAAGGATAAAATATCTTATTCAAGAGTCCCATGAACATTTTTGGTGGGTTCTCCATTCCAAAAATAATCACCAAGTACTCATACTAATCATAATTACATTTTAAGGTCATCTTCGGTATATCCTCATCCTATAATCGATGTTGGTGAAAGCCAAATATGAGGTTAATCATTGAGAACCATAAAACGTATTTTTATTGATCAAATAGGCTATTGATCCTTGATAGTGTATATTTAGTTTTCTAGGTTATCTGGATTAAAAATCTGTAATCCACACATAACCTCATGATCCTATCTGAATTTTTAGCAAACAGAATTGTGGCTTCTCAAGGTGAAACACTAGGTCCCATGAAGCCCTTCCTCTACTAGTCATCTAATTTTATCCTCATATCAGGATGATCTATGTGATCCATCGTTTATATAAGTGTATATATCTGTGTCATACTAGGGTGTAGATCAATGAAAAATTACACGTCTTGATGGAGAGGTAAACGAGGAACATTATCAGGAAAGTCATCCTCATACTCTGCTGCCACTATAAGAAAAAGAGGACCCCTAACATCCACTAAACCATAGGTGAGGCCATCCAACTAATGGGTAATCAGATGAACGATCTTACGATTTAATTCAACCTATGTTTATTGTGCATCATTATCACCAACAATGAAAAATCTGATTATATCACTACATAAACACCAAACTTTTCACATAAAATAGGAAATATGGGCATGAATTGTGGATAGATAGTCCATACGAAGAATTACATAATAAGGCCTTGACACCACTACTGAGAGGTACCAACCAAAAATATAACCTCCAAGATTCATGTCACACTATCATCACTAGTGTGTGATCACCAAGTCTCCTCTATTAGAAGTCTCCAAGTATAAGGGTTGAGTATACTATTCAACCGAAATCTTCGGTTCTCGAACAAGATTCATCGAAGAAAAGTAATGACTAGAAACTATGTCTATAAAAACTAAAAATAAGGTAAAAAAAATAAAAACGTGTCTAGTATCATCCCTAGAGCCTCAGGGACATAAGCCTCCATTACATGTAGTTATCCTCATCTTTTTCCATAGGCTCCCTAATCCTAGCGTAGACATCCTGGGTGTGGTGACGGTAATTGGATGATCCTCCAACCTCCTCCTTCTTCTAGGAATGCCCCTTTTCCATTTTTAATAACTTGGAAAAACCTTGATTTTATCTCTGCCTCTTCCTTGGTAGTCCCTCGACCATATCCCAATCAATTGTACAATAGGTCCTACCATCTAATTCCATATGTCCCCAGATGCAGCATGAGTAAAACCGTCTTTCACTTTCTCGATTCATGCTACTCTTGGAGCCATACACTGCTGACCCTGAGTCATGGGATCTCCCATATGACTATCAATTTATAGCTACTGCTGAGGTCTCATTTATCAGGTGCCCACTACTCACACCACTACCCGTGTCTTCTCTCCAAGAAAACTCCCCACTATCAAGGTCCAATGAAATACTCCAGCATATGTAAAAATGATAAGGGAGAACACTTATTCCATAATGACCTAGTGTATGTCCTGTGTGAAAGTCTAGTTCCTAACGAACTGTTCTGTTACTATATCAATGGAGTATCAATAAAGATCAGTAATCTTTGCGGAATACTCTTCCATAGTTATATTTCCTTATGCGGATGTAGGAGCTAATGTATATATATTCAAAAATCAATGTGGAGAGATGGGAAACCTATATGAATTGATACCCGATGTATTTATAGGATAGTTATGTCTCATCCTGTGATTGAGTCACCACGATCCCCCATCGGCCAGAAAATCCCTGGATAAGACTCGTGGTAAGGACAGGAATCTAGGCAAGAAGCATCCTTATAGGGTGTAAAACATGGGTGATTGTGCCTAACTTATACTCATCCATCTAGGGGTCTTTATTTCAATGAAACCCAGGAGTTTACATCCTTTAAAACTTGTACAACACGTTTATCCTGATATCATCATCCACAGGTACTGCTGGTAATAGTTGTTTCTCGATGGATGGGAGTATAGTTGGTTACCAAACCAAAGGTTATATCTTAGGTATATGCCCCAATACCGATGCCTCATTTCTAGGAATTTCATCATCATTATTCCATGGTGGAATCCTAGCTAGATATTTTAATGGAGGCATCCTGAAATAAAATGAGGTGTACCATTATAAGTAGAGAATATCATGGAATTTGTCTCAAGAAGGACATAGCAGACACATCCATTTTTATATGATGTATATATCATTTTTTTCATTACAACCAATGTTTTCATGTAATGTGTCGAAACTAAGGGGAAAATGTCATGGTGTATGGATATGTCAGTTTTCTCACCGTCATTGGGATCCCTGGCCTAAAAGCTGAACATGAAACACATAACACAATTGACCGAAACCAACCTCAAAGACTCACAATCCTAATGTAGACTTGACATGCGTTTTTAACCACTGTGTCATGACCCATCCCAGAGGGTCCCATTCAATGATTACCCCAAGCCTTCCTATACCATGCTAGGGTCTAGTGGCTATCATTGAATATGTATATCCCTAAAAAGGGAGGAATTAGAGAATGATTCCTATACATATGCACATATGCCCAAGACAAAAAATTATGAAATTTAAAATAAAATAATGTATGTATGAAAACTTTTATGATCCCACAATAGTTTAAGATAGTTAAACTATAGGAAATTAAATAGTGAAAAAATCACAGTAAAGGACTCTCTAACAACAAGTATAACCTGAAAGTAAATCCTAGTGGGGTTTTTGTCTAAAATCCATTAGAACACATCTAATATTTTCTGGTCTCACTATGAATTTTCGAGTCCTGGTCTTCCTAGGACTCCATCAAAAGGACGATCATCTACATAAGAGATGACATATCTAGGTAAGGCCCTTACATGGATGAGTATATTAATACTTATTAGGATAACCTAAAACCACAAAGAAATACAACAAAGGAATGTACATTTATCTCTTCATATAAATATATCTATAGCACACATAACATGGATTTCCGAATAAACAAAAGATATACCCAACCCCATCATATTCTAATAACCAACCACCTTCCACGTAATTCCACTATATGCAGGCTCATTTTATGAGAACCCACTCCTCGATCCATCATATCGCCAGAGATACTCAATGAAGAGGTATAGATCATTTGGGCCATACGCAAATATAACTAAATGGTTAAGGAATCCTATGAGACATATAAAGTGGATCATGCCCATAATCACTAGGGGATACAATGAAACCAATATTGATTATCCCACAATATAGTGGATCATATGCCATTGATTCCACAAACCCTACTATTGAGGCCTATTATATTGAGAATCAACTCCATGATCAAGGAAATTATGCTAATTCTAAAAAATCCACTAAAGGTGATAGAGTATCTCACACCAATCATACATAGGGATACCATAACTCTATCTGAGACTCAACCTCTATATGGGATTAAAATATAGTTATGTTAATGTAATGCCCATTGAAACATTTGGGGAAGGGACAAGAGAAATCATTCAACCAATAATGGTGGGAAATAAAAACACACCATTGGTCTCAAATTTTATGTCTCAACATTGGGGTATCATCCCCGCAAACTGTTTGTCGATTGGAAACTTCTTTTTGGAGTTATGATAATTTAACGAAGAGGGACGAAGACCTTCCATGACCCAAGATCTACATCCATGGTAGGTCCACCTATATATTTTTTGGATCCACCTACCATGTAGTCACTACACCTGTTGTCATCTATCGTGGTCAGCCATGACTGGGATCCACCCTAGTTTCCCTGGATCAGACCAGGGTCCGCCCTCAGCCCCCGGCTTAACACAACCTAGCATTCTGACCCCAACCGTCTGCCTTATTTGTACCGCATATCCTGGCCCACTCTATGTTGTCACCGCTCAGACCACTGTTCTTGGCTAGACCAACTCTTCAACCACACACCAACTCTAGACACTGGTCACTTAATCTATGCTGGTGGTCTCTTTCATGGACCATCAAACCTCCTTTGATGCCTGAATATTGATACAGCCCTACATTCTATCTCCGTTGGTCCCAACCTATAATGATCTGGATTCAATTTTTGATTATATCATGATTTGGGTGTCTGATCTAGTTCAGAACCACCTGAAAATGTAGAACATTGATCCTAGGGGTTCCAAAGGTGAATAACATGATGAACGGGGGGGGAATGAATGATAAAATCTACAGGTATGAAACTCAATTGATGTTTTTGTCGATCATGGTTTGTTTCCGTTAGAATGGAAAATAAAATCCAAACAACACTCAATAATCATCTCACGAAAATCTCACAAACCCGATCAATCAGTGGGATAATTAGTTCATAAATAGTAATTGTTCTTCATGGGAATTAAGATGGGGGATGAATAGATTGAATCAAAATCCCTACCTCAATTTGGATAGATCGCTGGTGAATAATGATCAATGTGTTGTCATCGTTGGTGAGATCATCCAAGATAGGTATTCGTCAATCTCTGATATAAGGTTCCATTATCAATCATTAGATGGTATTTTCAGTTCATTATCAAATGATCCTCCAGATGTTCTTGGGTATTGTGGCTAACCATTGAATTGTGAAAAAAAGAATCATTTAAGGTATAAGATAAGTCACTGTGTCAAAAATAATATAAAATGAATTATTTTATTTCTTGTATGTCTACGATAGGGTTTTCAAAAATAACCCATGCTGACTACAGTTAGTTTGCACCTATGGTAAATCTGATATTATGAACATAACCATGTGCTTTGATTTCTGATTCAAGAACCCATTTATATGTTACTACACTTTTAAAAAATACTACACAGTTGATATTAAATATTTTTCAAACATATATTATGGGCACACTAGGCCTTAGAATCACACATACTTTGAGTGAATGGTCTTGAAATAAATCCATATAATATCTACAAATAGTACATAGAAAATACAAGACATTATAATCATATCCTCTACTCCAAAAAACACTCTTACAAATAAACACAACCATCAAATAAATATTGGGCTTCTCAATCTCCTTTCTTGATTTAATTTTATACCAAGGAATATAAATTACTATTAATATAAAACAGTATCAAATGTATCACCATTGAAGAAGTATTGGAATACATGAGTGAATTAAATATAAGAAAAAATCACATTGAAAAAATAATATTATATTTTATACAAGGTAGGGTTCAATATGAATCTTTCTCAAATATTAAAATAACAATCATCAAACTGATTTCATCGTCACATGAAAAATTATTTCAGACCTGAATGATTCCTCGAACCACATTCAATAGATTGTTAAAATAGTTTATACAAGATGAAATAATATCATAACTATTTTAATAACTATATAAAAATATATTCTTCCCCAATAGAAACACATATCAATGGTTACTCCCCCTTTATTTTATATAACACCTATGAATAAAATAGGAAGATAAAAATAATTGATAAATTTATTTTATCAATTATGACCCCTTTAAAAAAATTATACACTCTCATTAGTAGGTATATCAACATCATACCAAAAATTTATTTAGAATGAGGTTGAATAAAATAACATAACCTCAAATTATAGAAGCCTTCAATTGATATTAGATTAGAAAACATATTTTCAATTTTCACATTTTTTGGAATCAAATTCAAATGTCATCTCAATCTTCCCCACCAGATATTTTATGATTTTATATTTTATAGATATTTTTTATACCTTTAATTATAGAAAATATTTTATGAAATATTACTTTAATAGTAATGATATCATCCTAAAAGTAATTAAAACATAATTTCAACATTTAGATCTTCTATTTGTGTCTCCATCCACATATTTGACATTAAGTCATGACTAGAATCAAAATATTATACGTCAATAGTGTAAAATGTATCTCAATTTGACCTTCTCGAATGTAACTTAACAAATAATGTTTCTATCAGGAATTAACCACAAGATATTAATCTTTTATCATCAATAAAATCTTCCCAATCAACATTTTAAAAACAAAACATTTCATGAATAAATTGTTATAACATTTCAACACAAAATCACTGTTATATTGATGTATATATATATTAAATTTCTATAAATAAAATGAGAATATTTTTTGTGCGTTGATATTTATAAATAATAGTATCAACATATATAATATTTGGTTATGTTTTTTTATGTAATGTAATATTTGGACTAGCTTTCAAAAGATTATTTGATCTACATCATTTACATGTTTATTTTATGTGAACATCATTCCTAAAAAATGTGGTATAAATATAAATTAAATCCACTATTCCAAAATTATTCATCATATTATTAAAATAATATTCTTCATTTAGAAAAACAAAGTCCTTCAATTGTGAAATTTTCAATCATACAATTCATCTCATGTCCTATTTTGAAATTCATATTCATCATGATGGTTTAATTATTTAAAAACAAATAAATTTGAAATTTCATTATCACATATAAATCCTTATTTAATCTATAAAGAATTTATCATATTTAGTATGTGGAAAACATATGGTTGTTCAATATAAGCTTACTATTTTAATTCATAATTGATGAAGGATATCGTAACATCCATTTGAATGTTCTAGCAAGGCCTTTGATATATAATTTAAAAATACTTATTATATCATATATTTTGATTGGTGAAATTGTTACATCAACTTCATTTTTTTCTAACAATGAATATCATTTATACATCTAACTTTTGTTATTTCTCACTACTTACCCCTTTTTATTTTTTTTCAGAACACCCACTTTGTGCAAATAATGTTTCTTCCATAATGATGAGATTAAAATTCCCATGACCTGTAATTTAAAATTTGATGAGACTCAACATTAATTTATTCAATAAAACTATATATTTTATTATTTCATTCCATAAAATTTCTTTATCAAAAGAGAGAAATTATGTATGATATTTTATTAACTATATTTTTCTTATTTGAATATATTGTCCTAGATTTCCAATGATATTTTGAACCCAAAAAATTTCTATTCATTAGATGATAACTTGAAAATGGTTATTTATTATCAATTTTTTTTGAATCAAATTCTTAAAATAGAACTTTCTCATTATTATCTCTATTTTATAAACCTTCACTCCAATTTTTAACGAAAATAAATTCAACATCATTACTTGTAGAACATGAATTTATCATGAGAGATTAAATTTTTTATATTCCCATTAGATTGACATCATCAAAATCAAAAATATATTATGTCTATTTGATATATATATGATATAATCTTACATATGGTGGAAAAAAAATATTGTTTCCATAAAAATATCTATTATCAATATTTAAAACATTTTCACATTTAACATTTCTAATACATAGATATCAAAATATTAATAAAATGTAAAACATGGATAATTTATTTAACACATATCTTGACAAAAAAAATTAGGAAATTTCCTATAATTTTAATTATTTTGAAAATGAACAACTTCTACAATTACTTGTCTCTAAATAACTATTTTGTATTTTTCACTTTTAACATAGTTTAATCCATATCCAAAAAAATATAGTATTTAGTTTAGCCCGAATATTTTTTTGGCATGTTTTAATACTATGTTCATGATTAATACCACGATGGTCATGATAGGCATAACATATTCCACAAGCATACACAGAACAATTTTTAGTTCAGTTATTCTTTAATGAGTAACTATAATCATTCACAATTATTATCATGATTCTATTAAAATGTTTTACTCAATCCATTTTATATTTCAATAATATAACACATATAATAAGTTAAAAATAATAAATAAAGAAAATAAATTCACTCTATCAATTTTTTACTGCCTCTTCCTAGGCTAGAATTTTTCATATTGAATCAATTATAACATCTAAGTAGTGTGTATTTCTAGATTCTTCAATAGAGTATTAAAAAATGAGATATGTTGACTAGTAGAACATATAATTTTTTTTTAATATTTTGAACATATAAAAAATCATAATTTTTTTTATATTAATATGATATTACATGTGTCTTTGGCCATCGTGACGATGTCATAAATTCGATATTCAAATTTATTCATCTGTTCTTATATAATAATAATTTATAGATTCACAAGTCTAAAACAAATTTAATCTTCTTAATTTGACTTTTTTTGATATATCCATCATTAAATATTCTCAATACTATATTGTTTCTGATAAATCATTTATTTCCATTTACAAAATAACTAACACACACTCATAATATAGAGTTTCTCTCCATAGACATAAAAAGAAGTTTTTAGATTTCAATTGATCAATGTCAATTATTTATTACTGAAAACATTATTTATTCAATGTACCATAATTTTAAAAGATCACCAATACATATTTATATTTTTTAGTTTCCATGAGTAGGTACATATTTCTTGGATATATATGATGAATAATCAATATCCAAAATCTCTTGAAATTCTACTTCAGATGTTTTTTAGGTAACATCATACGACCAAGATTTTATGTTTCAATTCTTATTTGTATTATGAGAATTGTAAATACTATCATTTGAAAACATTTGTACTGTTTTAAAAACAAGACACCAATTTTAAAGATTAACATGTTTCTCACATGAATCAAAAACATATTACAACTGATTAAATCTATCATATATTTCCATTTTAGATTTATTGGTTGCCTATAAATTATTTTATTTGTCGAGAGATGAATCCCAAAAAATTTATTCCTTATAAAATATCTAAACTCATTATATTATTATAAATTCATCCAAAAAAGGATTCCCATGGTCCCAAAATATACATATTTAAATATTAACCATAATAAAACATACATTACTTTATTATCATTTTTTTTGAATTGTAATCATGTCTTTCGGCATTCTTCCCATAATTATTTTACAATAAAAATTATATGGACATATATCTATTTCTTATTCAAATGAATATTAATTTTTATCCCCTATTTTCTATCCCCATTTATAACAATTTTTACATTCATTTGGATGCACACAAAATATAATAAATCTTGTGAATAAAATAATTTTCAATAAAAAAATTTATTCTTGATTTGATTCATCTTATCCTAAATAAAACATGATTGGTCAATATTTTTATCATTATTTTTGAAAAAATCCCTATTTCGGTCCATTAGAATTGTAATTACATAACATTTCCCTAACATTAAAAATATAATAATGGAAATTAAGACTATGTTTTTAATATCATTTCCCATATCATATTTTTTTTAAATATTTATATAATATTCTATATATTTAATTGATTCAAATATAATCACTCTTGGTCTATTAAATTCAACAAAAACAAACTCAATTCATCTACATGATTTATTATTATTATTATTTCTTCAATAAAAATTCATTTATATTATATAGAAGATTTATTTACTTCTTAATGAATTTTATTTCTATTTAAATAATTGATATCATTACATAAAACTCAAGTTAGATATATTTTTTGAATATTTCTTTATTAGTTTCATTAATTTCATTAACATCATAACAATAATAACTATTTAATTATTCATTATTAACATTTACAGTGAGATATTTTTCATCAACATCTATTGATGTATAAATTTATTCTTCCTAATCACTACTATATCTTCTTCTTCATTTATGTATTTAAAATTATTTAAAGAATTATGAATAATTTCTGTTATTATGATTAAAATAAACCCATTATTTTTCAATATAAAATTTTATCTTCTTAAAGACACTCTTTTAAGCTTCCTTTTCTTCTTTATTAATAATATTTTTATTCAACAAGGGAAATTTATTTTAAAATTTCCAAATACTTCATATCCAAGTAATTGTAGAATAATTTTTTAATTAGAATATCACCTTCTAATTACAATATTTCTAGAGATTATAGACATCTTTTGATCAAAATTATGACTTAAATCAGAATGAGAATCATTATAATCAATATTGTTTTCAAAATATTACACTTAATATATCTCTTTCAATAAGGGCATCAATGATATATATTTTTGACACTTAAAAATAAGCATGATGGTATAAAATATCATTATATCATTATTTATGGGAATAAATTTTAAGTCATATCAAGGAATAGTTTCTCGGACACATCCTTCAAAATAAGTATAATTTTCCCCATACCGTCCCATGAATATATAAATTAATTTTTAAAACAATCTTGTATCATCTAATTTTTCGTAGTAAAATATTATTGTACTCACAATATTATTAAATACATTGTATAATTCACCCTAAATTTCAATTAATTTAAATTTATGACTGTTATAGTTAAATCTCCAGATCTGTATCATTACATGCTTCACCTTATTATTAAATTCATTGATATTTTTATTTTTATCCAAAATTGGTTTTTTAATTCCTATCTCATTTATAACATTTTATAGAGAATAAATAATGTAAATATATAATTTCATGAAAATAATTATAAGTATTAATTCAAAATATTCATGACAATGTATCATTTTCAGCATGAGGTGGATAACCATAATTTTAAGCCACCAGAACATCCAATCTAATTAACAATAGTTATGGACACATAATTTCCATCCTTATATGATGATTTTTTCAATTAAAAGTTTGAATCCCCATTATATGGATTAAATTATTTTTTTACATGATATACACTAGGCAGTCAGTAACACATAAATAAAATTGTGAGATAGGTATTCTAAAACATCAAAACAATAATCACCAATGAGGGGATCCTATTAGTGATACCACATGAAAATTATAATTTGGGATTAGAGAGGAACTATTGAGAGCTAGGTGAATATGTTATTTTACTTCTTTTACGATTCCTTGTTGAATCAATACTCATGAACGTTTAAAGTGAATCTTGATCACTATTTGTCAAAAACACATACAAATGAGTAGAATAATTGATTTACATGGTTCACTGCTCATAGAGAGTGGAACAGTCCTCAAAATGATTTAGATTCCACAATGGTCATTTGAAAAAAGATTAATTGAGTAGGTACGATTAGAAAGTATTATCATTATAAAAATATTATATCATGGATCTATACTATTTTAGTTCATCCCAAACTAGTATAATAATTAGATTTTGATATAATCGATATGTAATCCATCAATCTATACCTATGAATTGATGGTGTATTAATTCTCATATTTTTTATTGTCTTGAGGAAATAGACAATGGATATCTTCAGTCTCATCCAATAAGTGAAAAAACCTCTTCATTTTCATCTTTTAATCATCATCTAACATTTTTTGTCACTATTTACCCCTCTAAGATATTTTCTTTCCTAAAAACCCCTTTAGTTTATTGTCTCACATCATGTTTTAATTTTAATTTCAAATTAAAATAAATTCATGATATTACTATAACTCATATTTAAAAACATCCTTGGGAAATTAAATCAATTGATCTAGGTCCATAAATTTCTAATGGGTAGTTACTATGGAAAAAAATAATAAAAAATGATATCTGATGAATCTATGTCATCATGATCCCTAAAAACTACCAAGATGGGATTTCGATAGTGTGGTATAGGGAATTATGGTATATAAATTTATTTTTCTATAGTTTCCACATAACTATAACAATTTTATTTCTAGATGACGATGGTAAATGTTGTATAGGATAAATAATATTGAGAACTAACCAAATCTATACAAATAAACCCTATGTGATTGACTAATAAATATAGCACAGTACTTTATCCATTAACATGACCACGTTGTGAAAAAAATAATATGTTGTAGAGGCCCCAAGAATTCCAAAACCAGAGCAGTCAATAATGATGAGATCTATGACATGGATTGTTTATTGTGGCATGGATGATGACAGAAATCTAGGTCCTTTGAAATCAACTAAACGTCACTTTATGGTGTGATATTCTCACTTCATCATAGTATATATTCTATATTATTTATCACAAAATAGTGTATGGTTTTATTGTGGAGTTCCCCCATAATTTTATATGCACAAAAACTAATCAATATGAGCTATTTGGAATGGATTAATTTAGTTGATGTTTCAAATGTATTTTGGACACTATTTCTTATATGTTTTCAATTATTATATGGGGTTATCCATGTTTCTTCTCCATGGAAACTTACACTATATAATCACAATGACTACATCAATTATTATATCTTTATGAACTTGTTTCAAGAAATATAAACAATAGGGGAAGGTAATTTTGAATCATCCAATATTAATTCATATAATATGAATTATGTGTTTCCAAAAAAAAATCAACATCCTTAATTTTATCATATTCTTGAAAAAATAAAACAAAAAATTCAAAAAAATCATTAAATAATCTGTTGGGCTCAATAGATGTGTTGTCTTCTAATGAAATCAAAAAATTAATGTAGAATTGTAGATTGATATATTTTCCATATCCCATTTTATATCATCACCCTTATTGTATTTTTGTTCAACTTTTATTCCATTATACCATGATACTTGAATTCCATTTTTTAAATTCCATAATTTGTAAGAGTCATATTGTACCACTTCATCTTTCGATAACCTATGATTTTATAATGTCTTATGATAATTTTTTATTAGATAAGATTATACCATAAAGTCAGTCTTAATGAAATAAAATTTTCTATAACAGAGAAATTTTCATTTCATAACACATAACATTTGAAAATTAGTTTTTTCAATGAAAATGTATTATTTTATGAACTTTTTCATTCATTTATTTCATCTTTCGGGACTGATTTTGTGAGTTTATGTATAGTGTAGAGGGATATTCTAGGACAAATCCTTATAGTGTGATTAAAATTTCTCATTATATATCTTATGTAATTCCCTAATTTCATACCGTAATGTGTTAATTAGTATATCATTATTATTTTTTTACATTGAAAATTTTATAGAATATTTTATAAAAACCTTATGACCATGACTATGGTCCGAATATAAATGGAAACCGCCTTATTTAAATCCTTATTTCTATTATGCAGTTATTTCCAGAATTTTATACATTTTTTTCTTTATAAAATATATTTCTATTTCTATTGGAAATTATTTGGAAAATAACAAAAAATTGAAATATAAAAATAAATTTGGTTCATGAGAGATTTTTATTAATAAAATATATATTGCAAATGTTAGGATTCGAGTTGTCAATGATATTATTAGGTTTACCATGTGTCAGTTTTTGGATATAAATTTTCAAGAGGATGGTTTATGATTATATATATAATTTCATTTATCCAGTATAAGTAGCATATAATTAGATTATAATACTATTTATGTGATAAAAGATGTTATCTTGTCTGCCTTATTTAGATTTGGACTCTATCTTTTATGTTATGTATTATAATGATGTCATTATTTTGTTATTGATGGGTAATATGTTAGGGGAAATTTTAAAGAAGATGTCTAAATGTACTTCTTAGAGTGATACTAGTTGATGTGATTTTGGAATTAGATAACATGGATTATCGATAAAGAGAAAGTAATTATGGGGGTGAATAGTTCAATTTATTTGTTTAGGTACTGATGTATGATTATTTTGATTTCTGGTTGAGTAGGGAACCCTCTATGAAAATAATTAGTAATGTTATCTTTAAATTTAAGCATTTTATTGTAGGTGTTTAATTCAAGTTATATGTCAATCCATTATTGTTATTGTGTAAAATCATCCCACTAAATTTACATCCAATTTCCTGATGGATTTATTTTCAACACATAAAACATATAACAAAATCCTTATTAAAAATTTATCCATTTATCATTCCACAATTATAGAATAACGTAAAACTCATCATCATCCGAGTATTTGTTTTCTTTTCGGAATTTTATTTTAATTAAACCTTTATTTTCGTATAAATTTTTTTTATTTATGGGTTATTTGAATATCTATTTCCAAAAAAAAATATATCATGTCAAATTATTTTTTCCATAGATATAGTAATCTTATATGGCTTCTATACTATAAATAAATTTTTTTATGGAATTAAATTATCAATCAATCGATCCATTTATTTTTATAATAAAACTGGAAGAAAATATCATATATCTTGTAAAATATAACTCATAGTTATTAATATGTTCAAATTCAATTAGTGAATGCTTAATGATTTCAATCTCTATCTTCCTTAAAAGAATACAGAGAAACTATTTATTGAAAACAAGTTCTTCATCTCATCCCACTCCAAGGAATCATTTTATTCATGTTCCCTCGCGTAATATATAAATTAATAGCATTGATGAATTTCACCTAAAAATGATTACAATAAATGATAACATTTTACAATTATGAAAACTAGATAATAGAAAATATATTTCCAGATATACTAATTAGTTGATTATTAATTAGTTGATAAGAGTTCCCACAAATTGATATTATAAACTTACGCATGAAAAACTCCATCGTACAATTTTTTATTCCATTTAAAATTTGGAAACTAGCCACAATTCATTCCATGAGAATGTACTATAGACATAATACTTTTCATTCCCTTTCCCATATAATTAGGTTTCATATAGGGACAATAAATTCATTGTCCATTTCATTTACTGTTATCATTTTTTGATAAGTTATAAACATTTAGAAAAACCAAAAAACATTTTATTATCAATAATAATCCTAACTGGAAATCAAGTAATAATTAGATTCATTTATTTTACGTATTAATAATGATTCCTTATTTTCCATCTAATAATAATTATGTTGAAAAAAGATTATCTACTGTATTTGTTTTAAAATACCTCATAATTGATCTTAATTACAATATGAAGTAATTTAATCATATACCAAGGGAGTGTCAGACCTGGTTTATTGTAAGGCATCATTCAACATGCACTATAATGATGAAAAAATTACACTTTAACAACTGTTATTGGGGTTATATACCCTACTATTATATTAAGAAAACCATTTAAACTATTTTTATCTCTATATATATATATTCTTTAAAAACCCACACACTATTCATTAAAATAATATAGGATTTTCTTTATCACATTGGAATATTTGAGGGGTTATCGCTTACATTTTCACATAATTTTTTTTAAAAGTTACTAAAATAATCTATGATTACAAATATAGAAACCTCAACTATTCATTCATAAATACAATATCTAATTAACAGAAAAAATCAATTGCATATCTAATATATCCCTTCAAGAACTATAATATTTAAGACTCTATAAAAATTGATAGAAAATAAATTTTTATATTAATGATCAAATTTATTTCCTATTAACATTTTTAAAAATAGCATTATTCATAGACATAAAATTATTAAAATAAATATTTATAATCTCAGGAAGGGTACAATAATAAAGTGTGCGATCAGATTTTGAGTAATTTTAAATATTTTGGAAGACAAATAAACATAGAAAATATTTTTCTTTAGTCAAATAACTTTGCTCGTATAATAATAGTTTATTGGGTTCACTATACAATACATCATTTCCATAGTTTTGGTTTACTCCAAATACTTTATTTTTTGATAATTTACCATATTAAAATTGACACAGTCTATATTCTAGTCTATATAATCTCAAGATATACACTTATTTACCAAATGATGTGTAGGGTGATAAACATATTATCTCACAAATAACGTATTGAAAATTATATATATGTATTTCCCATGATCATAAAACATCAATCATACCATCAAATAAAAAAAATATTGAAAAGATAAAATATTCCTAAAAATATTCATAATCATTTTAATAAAACATACAGATAAATAATTATGTTTTAAATATAGGATAATATCCCAAATAAATAATATTATACATAAAATGATTTCTTTATAGATTAAATACTATAAAATAATCCCCACAACATTTCATGAGGAAAAATAATTTTAAATTCAAAAATTATTATTTAGATTCATGATATTTAAATAATGTTTTGGAAATATTTTTCATTGAAATTAACAATGAAATACTTAATTTAATCCATAACATATTTTTTATTCATAATGGTGTTGAAAACAATTCTTGAGGCATATTTTAAAATAAAAAATCATTTCTTATTACTGTAAAAAATAAAAATTTAAACCTTCTGAAAATTATAAGAAGATTCATTTCAAAAAAATTTATGGAGAGTTAAATATATTAATATAATAATTTAAATAATCATTTTATAGAATTATAAATATTATTTAATTAATTTTATTTAAAATATGTAAATGTGTCAAAATATTCAAAATTGATTAGAAAAATCTATTGGTTTTCCAAGAAAATAATTATTTTGGTATCCAAAGTACATTAAGAGAAAAAAATAATTTAACACATATAATATATAGAAATTTAAATTATATAAAAATATATATATAATTTCTAGATATATATCATTTAATTTCATCAATCAAAATTTACTCAAAAGAATCCTAGTTAAAATGCGATTGTAACATAAAACCATAACCCCAAGACCATTTTTCATTATAATGGCATTAAAATCTTAAATTATAAATTATAAATTTCATTATACTTATATAAAATAAATATAATCATACATATAGTATCATACACGTTTTTATTATGAAATTTTATAATTCATTCATTTTGAATCGTTCATTATCACAATCATTTCTAGTGTATACTTATTCGGTTGACAAGTATCTTTATGGTTAAATGTTACAAAACAAACCCTTTATTGATGGTTTGTTCCTATTTTATTATTAAATAATCATATATATATATTTATATATAATATATATTCCTTATAAAAAAATTTATAACCATTAATAGAAATCATTCAGAAAAAATGAATTACATCAATCTCTGTAGATGGTAGTTTGTATGTAGGAACATGTTTTGTTTATATTTTTTTTTGTGGATGGAATAAAAAAAATTAATTATTGAATCATCATTATAATATCATAATAATCTCATAAATAATATAAATATACATTAAATATTACATTATAGTGTACCATGATTTATGTGGATAAATATCTAATAAAATCACCTTGCGGAGGTTGTAGTACACATATACAATTAATGGATACAATCATCTACCATTTGATCAAGAAGATGTGATAAATGGTTTTTACATCTCTATAATAACATGTTAATAAATTTAGGATAATATATTAATAATTATTTAATTTATAAGACATTTTTAAAGAAACTATTATAAGAAATTAAATTTGAAGATCATGGTTATGATCAAATCATATTGTTTGAAAAATATCACTTAGATAAATGGTTCTGTCATGAATCAATTTGACTAAAAATAATAATATAAGAAATAGAATGTGGTTAAGGATTATATAAATTATTTAATGTCAGAATTTTCCATTGTAGAAGTCTCAAATGGTTTAAATAGTAAGGGATAAGTGGTAACCGTTTATATGTGATGGGAGGTACCTTAATATAATTTCATAAAATGTTTCATTGATATAATATATTTTCATGGGAAATAGGATATAAATTGATAGGTATTATAAGATGCATAATATTTTGTTATGATTTATTCAAAAAACAAGAATTTTTGTAGAGTGGGTTCGCATCCAACCATTCTTGATCCACATATTAAACATGTTTTAACCTTAAACAAAGATATAAAATTTAATTTTTCTTGCAGTTTTATATATCCCAATATTTAGTTCACCATATAAAATTATAATAATTACAATAATTAAATTTATTCATTTAATTTTTTATTATTTTATTTCTATAATAATATTTTTATTAATTTTAATAAACATGAAACCACCAATGCAAATATATTATAGAATAACGACTCCTTATGATTAAAACATTATTTTTATAGAAATCATTCTATTTAAAACAAATAAAATTATAATTATAATATAGTATTTTTTATATAATATATGAATATTATTAAAACCACTAATGAATATAGATTAATTTAACTTATTAGTATAAAAATAAACATTTTCTATAAAAATGGTTTTAAGATAAAGGCGTTTTTTATGAAAAAACTGCACTTACATGAAATAATGTATTTTTATGAATCATATTTAATAAATTATATTGATTCTAATAATTTAAAATTTATTTTATTAAGAGAAAATAAAATATGAAAAATGATTTTTATTTAAAATGAATTGATTTTTTTTCAATAATGCGATATTTTTAATTATCTAATATAAATATATATTATAAAAAAACAAAAACTTTGACCTTAAGTTATTAAATATTTATATATAATTATAAATAATTATACATATTTATTTATTATTATTTATAAAATTATAATATATGTATTTAATCTAATATAAATATAATTACAAATATATATATATATATAATTTTAAATATAAACTATTTTAATGTTTTTATATAATTATTTTCATAGTTCATTTCATTTTACTTTAATATATATATATATATATATTATTGTTATATAAATAATATCATAAAATATAAATTATAGAGGGTGTGTGCATTAAATCCCATCACAAGCCCATCATAAACCCTCTCTCCCATGCGTCAGCTAGGCTACCCTACTCGTGCACCAATGGATCCCCATCCATTACTTGTTCCTCTCGCACACTCTCATATGCTATTATGTCGTCGTCCCGAGCAGCACATCATGTGTCGATTCGCCACACCTACCTTTATCATCCCATGACAGAGCACTGTCGTTAACCTTGGTTTTCCCCAGGCAGCATCATCATCCGTCGAGCGACCCAACCAGTTGGTCTTCGCCCACTATCCAAACCTGAATCTCACGCGGAAAAACTCGCCATCGGGCATCAATCATCATTCGTCACCCCTACTGATCCCTAGACACCGCAATCCCGGGAAGCAGCCCCAAGTACCGTCATCACCCCTGCATCGTCATCGTGAGCATGACCCCGTGCCGATCTGTCGCCCCTTCTGTCATCGTCCCTGGACAGAGCACCATCATATCCCTCGATTTGTTCATATAAAAAATGTTTGGGTGTTGTTATGGTGATGGAAAATAGGATGTTGGAATCCATGGTGTTGGATGGGGTGGAGTTGGAAAGGAAAATGAGGATGGTTGATCATCATCATCCATGCATCACCCTTCTGTTGTTGGCGGTTACTTTGGTGTAGTGGATTTAATGGCATCGCTGGAGCCCAAGAAGAAAGAACGAGTTTCCTTTTACAACCCATGAAATGATTTCATCGCCTTGCCTCTGGTCCTGCCATCCATGTTTTGCGCCAGCCGGGTGCAAAACATTCCACCACCACACCCCAAAAATCCACCATTATCTTGAATATATGATCTCCGGGAGCCATTTGGCCGCCCCCTCAAGCTGCTGCCACCCACCACCACATAATAAGAGTAAGCATGTTAGGTTGGAAAGGGAAGGGGGTATATAGGGTACGAGGATTCTATTCTATTCATGGGAGTTCTAGACTGGTGGTAGACCAACATTTCCATTCCCGGTAATATTGGCAAGGAAGAAAGTATGGCCGAAAAGGAGGAGAAGCGAAGTGCAGTCCTGATAAGGTATGGCTGAGAAGAGGGAGGTTCCAAGTGCAGTTGGGGGGGGGGGTGGAGTATCATTATATGGAGGCCATTTTATTTGGTCACAGAATAAAATGTTGAGGATCATGGACACATGCAAAAAAGATGGAATTTAGGAAAACAACAATATAAGTTATGAAATGAAAACAGAATGGTCCCATCATTAATTCATAATTCAAAACGTTGAAAATATTTAATGATATGTTTATTTATTTTTGAATGTGTTATAGTTGTCTAATTAAATGATATTTAAACAAAAAATAAATCATCCATCTAATAAAAATTGTAAATAATAATAATAATAATAACACACACGAACATGAAAAATTAGTGGAGGGGTTTTTATATATTTTTTATTTTAATTTAAAGGTATTTTTTTTATTTTGTAAAGTGGGTGTGTTGAGCACAATTTCATTTGGCACTCTGGGGTTTTTTATCACCATGTCACCCCTCCTCAACCCCATTTATATTTATATATTTATTATTATAATTATAATAAATATCTTTATAATAAATATAATGACTAAAATAAATACATAAAATTTATAATTATTTTTATTATAATTATAAAAATTATATAATTATAATAAATATATAATTATAATAATTATAAAATTATAATAATTATATACCTACGATAATTATTATAATTCAATAATTAAAATAATTATAGAATTATAATAGTTATATAATTACAATAAATATATAATTATTTTAAATAATTATATTTATTAAAGTTATATAATTATATATGTTATAATAATTATAAAATTATTGGAATTGTATATATTTATTATAATTATAATTTTATATATATTATAATAGTTTATATATTAACTATTCAATTACAATTTTACAACAATTATAATAAATATAAAACTTTAAATATAATAAATATATACAATTACAATAATTATATAATTATTATATTAAATATATAATTATAATTATAATAAATAATTATAATAATTATAATTATAATTGAATATTCATCCTAATTATTATAATTATTAATATTATAAATATAATAAATATATAACTCTAATAATTATATAATTACAATAATTATATTTATTATAATAGTTATATAATTATGGTAATTTTTATATTTATTATAGTAAGTATAATTATATTAATGACAATAATAAATATATAATTATAAAAAATATTAAATTATAATTACAATATAAATATAATAAAAATATAATTATAACAAACATAAATATAATAAATATGTAATTATTGTAATTATTATATTTATTATAATAAATATAATCGTATTTATAAAAATAATTGTTATATAGTTATAATAATTATATATTTATAATAATGATATTTATTATAATAATCATATAATTACAATAAATATATATTTATTATTATTATAAAAATTATATAATTATAAATATATTAAATATATATTTATAATAAATGTACAATTATAGTTATTATAATTATATAATTATAAATATAATAATTATATAATTATAATAAATATATTTATTATAATAAGTATATAATTACAATAACAATATATTTATAATTATTATATATTTCTGATAATTGTATATTTAAAATAATTATTTATTTATAATTAATATATAATTACATTAATTCTACAATAACAATAATTATATATTTATAATAATTATATAATTACATTAATTATATATTTATTATATTAATTAATAATTAATTATTCTAATTATATAATTATTATAATTGTATATTTATTATAGTTTTATATTTATTATATTTATAATTATATAATTATTGTAGTTATATATTTATTATAAATGTATATTTATTATTATCATATATTTATTTTTTTATAATTATATTTTTATTATTATTATATAATTGTTATAAATATATCTTTATTATATTTATAATTATATAATTTTTGTAATTACAATTGTTATAATAATAAATTTGTTATATTTATGATTATATAATTATAATATTTATAATTATATATTTATTATAATTATATAATTTGTTCTAATTATATCATTTTTATATATATAATTATCATAATTATGATAATTATATAATAATTATAGGTATATATTTTATATATTTATAATTTTAATAATTATAATAATTATAAAAAATATACATTTATAATTATAATTATTATAATTATTTATTACAATTATTAATGTATATTTATAATAATAATTGTATAATTATTATAATTGTATATATTTTTAATATTTATAATTGTATGTTTATTATAAGAAATATAATTGTATAATTATAATAAATGTAAATATATAATTTAATTATAAAAATTAATATAGTGATTGTACATTTATTAGAATTATATAATTATTATAGTTATATATTTATTATATTTATAATTATATAATTGTTATATTTATATTGTAAATATAGTTGTGTATTTATTATGACTATATAATTATTATATTTATAATTATATATTTATTATAATTATTTAATTGTTATAATTATATCATAATAAAATTTAAAATTTTATAATTATTATAATTATAATTGTATATTTATTATAATTATAAAATTATTATATTTACAATTACATAATTATTATAATTATTGTAATTATATAAATATTATATTTATAATTATATAATTATTATATGTATACAATTTGTATAGTTATATAACGAAATGTTCAGGACTCGAGTGAGCTCAGTCCTAAAAATTTATTTAAGACAAATGTTATACAATGATACAATATTCTTGTTGAACCACAAACACCGGCAAACCAAACAATTGAAAAAAAACATTGCCAGCCAGAAAGACTTCAAAGTCCACAGACCCACAAAAAAACATGAAAAAAAAACTCACATGGTCCAAAATTGATCCATGCAGAACAATGACACTCAAATAGTGGTCCGAAGACCCACACCGTCACTTTACAGCTATCATGCATTCAGCCGCATCCCGCGGCTCCCTCCTGCCTTGAGGTCCACCACGCAAATCATGCAGTCTGTCCCGAAGTTGTACCGGTCCATTCCACCCCCCTAAAAAGTCTTCACCTACCTTATTCTTCCATGTACAATGAAATCAAAGGTCACCCCACGTTCACATCCACGTCCATCATGCCACTCGCATGCTGAGGTCACCTTTAGAACCTCACAATCATCGGCACAGATCCTATAACCACTGTATCGAAGTGCCAACATCATCTTACCCCACCATCGGGCTTGACTGCACTCCATCACGTCGGAGACACTACTTCGCCACCCCGCTACCGCCACCAATCGACCGACAATCAAATTCACACACAAACCTCGCATACGACCGACTCGGATCTGTTTGACAAATATGAGGTCCAGTATTCTACTTTCTGCGTCTATGCCGCAAACCCCGCACCCTATACTCCACCCCCCCAGATCACCAATTGGATCCCATGTCACATGCCACCTCGACGCTGACATCACCCCGACGAGAAAGACCCCAGATCCATTCTTGCACACAGTAGCGCGTTGTGACTTCATCCCACTAGAAGGTAAGCATGTCTAGTCATCATCGCTGAATCTCGACCCCTGCTTGAGATCCATCCTCACTCCTAACTCTCATTCCACACAGTTTCGTTGCCAAATTTATTGACCCCCTTGCTGATCCATCCTAATCATCCTTGTTGCCGGATGGCCTCTCCTGATAGCAGGCTTCACAACAACTGATTTATCCATAACCGCCACAAGCTTCTTCTCTTCCTATGATGGTACAAGATCCCTTGCGAACCCCAGCTCACCAGAAAACATGCCTAGATGCGGGATATAAGAAATCATTGTGATCAACATAGATGTATTGCATGAGAAATAGAGGAAAAAGTGTTCATTGTGCCCTATCACATCAGATGATCATCATAAGGACATAAGTTATTACAAAAACCAAAATACTCACCATAGAAATATAGGGAGAGAAGCTCTCCCCTTGATGGAGAATCCATCCATTATTTCTTTTATAATTATATAATTATTATAATTATATAATTAGTATAAATATATGATTATTGTAATTGTATATTTTTTATAATTATAGAATAATTATAATTATTATAAATATATAAATATTATAATTGTATATTTATTATAATTATACATTTATTATAATTATATATTTATTATAATTATATAAATTTTAGAATTATAATAAATATAATTATATATTTATACTATTTATAGTAGTCATTATATTTATTATAAATATATTTATTATAAATATAATTATAATTTTGTAAATATATATAATATATATATATAAAGAGGGTTGTGGAGGGGCGGCATGGGGAGAAAATAAAACCCTAGAGAACCAAATGAATTGTCACTAGACAGAACCACTTCGAAAAATAAAAAAACAAACCCTTTAAAATAAAAATAAAAATAACCTCTCCTATAATTTTTCCCACATGGACATGTTCAAGTCCTTGCATTTGTGTTTTCTATAAATTTTACGCATTAATCATTTAATTAATTGAAATAATGAATATTTTTTCAGAGACTAATTATTAAATACAAATAATGAACATCTACACATTGACTCCGAAAAAGAACTCTGTTTTACCAAAATCATAATGAATACACATTTTTAAAATTTTTAAAAAAATTTCTAGAAAATATTTTTTTCCCAGAGAAAAGAAATGCATAGATTTTTAAAAAAATGAATGATAAAATAAAATTCCGCCAACATTTACAACATAAATTAAATATAAAGGCCATATAATTGCATTAAGTTGTTGTGTGTGAATGTGTATATATATATAGTGTAAAAAATTAAATCAATTCTTAACAAGGAATGTATGTTATTTGGTTGATAATCGAATATCTAGTTATCTATATAAATTTGATAGTTATTACATAACATACATATATTTGGTGGTTTGTTTGTTTTTTAACTAAACTTGAGTTTTTATATGTTTTTTTAATATATAATTAAAAAATTTTTTAAACACATGCTAATTTGGGTTTTTGTGTTTTTAATTTATTTTAAAAAATTGAGTTCAATTAAGTGATTGAAACCAAAAATGTTATCATGATTAAAATGATCATGGTTGTAAACAAAGAAAAATGTGATGATTCAAGGTGAGTTCTAGCAAAAATGAGTTGAGACCGAATTAGATTCAAAAGAATAGTTAATAAAGGAGTAAAGGTGAACACATGATATCATGTGCTTGGGCCTGTTTTTGACATACATGGATGACAAGAACACCACCCACATACACATGTTTTATTAAGATCAAAAAAATAGAACGAAATATATAGTCTTGAAATATGAACAAGAGATGACAAAATCCCCAAAATATAGATCTTCAAAATAAAAGAACATATATGATGTTTCTTATAAGGCCGAACAATTTGGATCTATCCGATTATCATTTTCACTCTATCCTACCTCCCAAAAGTGGAAATTTCTTGACATGTTAATGCACTTCATATGGATCTCTACCAATGCTTCTAGATCATATAAATTTTTGCACATCCTTAACATAGAAGATCATCATCCAACTCCACCAAAAATAACGCAACTATGGTGAACAATGAGGATGTTAGACCCACATTTCTGATATTTAATGAAACAAGGATATGTTGGAGAATGCAGAGTTTCACCAGTCGAATGAGAGAAAAAAAAAGTTGGTAGACTAAGTGAATGGAGAGAAACAACAAGGCCCAAATGTAATCTCCCAACTAATGTTTATATAAATCATTTTCAATAGTTAATTATAAAATATTAGATACTTTTTCTATCTAGAGAAAAAAATAACTATTTCTAAGCATATTGGATTTTATAGCATTATATTATTATTTTTAAAAATGTGGTTTCCAAAAAATTAAATTTTAATATAAAAAATTAATTTTACTTTTGTATTTATCATTTCAAAATCATCATTGGATGAATTTTAATGAATTTTCAGTAAAAAATATTTTTAATGAAAAATGAACAAAAAATATTATTGATAAAAATTGGAATTTCATTTCAACTATTTAAAATTGAAATTCTATTTTGGATTAGTTTTAATAATTTATTAAATTATTATTATTATTAAACTCAAATTATAGTCTTTGACAGAAATTTGAAACTTGAATTTATTAAAAATATTATACTTAAGAAAGTAATTTTTCGGAAAAATAACATTCCATCACATTTTGCAGTTTAATTTTATATAAATTTATGTGAATTATATGTTTTGAATAATGAAAAATGGATCCTTTATTTAGATTCTTTCGGTCCAAATTTGGTAAATAGTTCCCTTTTATATTTTGAACAATTAGAATAATAATCGTAGTAATTTTGTTAACACTGTAAAGGGTTAACTAGTAATTAAAAATAAAAATAGAATGATAATGAATATAAAATAAACCAAATAGTTGATTTAATTTTATTTTATTTTTTCCATTTATCCATAATCATCCAAGATTCAATTATATTTATTTAAAAATATATTTACTTTTTTGTAATTATAAATATATATATGTTTATTTATTTATCATTATTTTTATATGTTTATAAATGTATTTATTTAATTATAGATAACATTATATCTAAAATTAATAAATATGTTTTTTATAAATTAATACTTATTTAAATAAATAAATTATTATTTATATTTAAAACTAATAAATAAATACATATTTTTTTTAATTAAAAAATATAATAAATAAATATTTATTTAGAGTTGTAATTATATATATATATAATATATATGTATAATTTTATAAATGTAAATAAATATATTTTTTTATAATTTTTAAATTATTTAAATATATCTACATCTATTTATTATTAAATGAATTACTATTTGTATTTATTTGTAAAAATGTGTTAACAAATATATATAATTTTTTTATTATAATTATTTAATTATTTAAGTATATCTATATTCATTTAGAAATTATAAATTAGTATACATATATATATATAATTATAATATTTGTATTTATTATAATATAAGTATAATTACAAATATATATATATAATTTAAAATAAGGACTATTTTTAATGTATTTATATACTTATTTACATAGTTCATATCATTTTAATTTAATATATATTTATATATATATTATTGTTATATAAATCATAATTTAGAATATAAATGTGAAAGGGTGTGTACATTAAAGCCCTTCATAAACCCTCTCCCACTTGTATCAACCGGGCTACCCTGCTCGTGCACCAATGGATCCCAATCAATTTCTTTTTCATCTCGCACGCTGTCATCCGCTATTGCGTCATCATCCCGTGAATCACCATGCATGTCAATTAACTGCCCCTGCCTTCATCATCCCTGGACATAGCACTTTTGTTACCCTCAGTTGTCCCTGGGCAACATCGTCGTTCATCGAGCGACACAACCAACTGGTCTTTTCCCTCTAGCCAAACCCGAATCTCACATGGCAAACCCTTGCAGTGGGCGTCAATCATCATCTATCACCCCTTCTGATACCTTGACACCATCATACCGGGAATAAGCCCCTAGTGCCGTCATCGCCCCAGCATCGTCATCCTGAGCATCACCTCGTGCCGATCCGCGTCCCCTTCCGTCAACATCCCTGGACAGAGCACCATCAAAGACCTCACTTTTTTTCATATGAACACTTTAAGGGTGTTATTATTGTGATGGAAATAAGAATTTTGAAATCAATGGTGTTGGTTAGGGTGTAGTGGGAAAGGAAAATTAGGACGGGAGATCATCAGCATCCATGTTTCACCCTTCTGTTGTCGGTGGCTTCTGTGGTGTTGTGGATTGTCTAGCATTGCTGGAGCCCAATAAACAAGAATTGCCTTATACAATCCATGAAACACATTCACCACCTTTCATCCAGTCCTGCCATCCATGTTTTTCGCCAGCTGGGTGGAAACCATTCCACACCACACCCCTAAAATCGACCTTTCTGTCGAATGTATGATCTCTGAGAGCTGGTCTGTCGCCCCCTCAAGCATCCACCGCCCACCACCACCTAAGACGAGTTGGTATGTTATGGTGGAAAGGGAAGACGATATACTTGGGACGAGGATTCTATTCTAATCATGGGTATTCCAGAATGGTGGTCTACGGACATTACCATTCCAGGTAATAGTGCAAAGAGAGAAAGTATGGCTGAAAATGAGGAGGAGCGAAGTGCATTCCGGAGAAGGTATGACTGAGAAGAGTGAGGTTCAAAGTGCAGTTGGGGGAGGGGGTGGATAATCATTATATAGAGGGAAATTTATTTGGTCATGGAAAAATAAGTTGAGGATCATGGACTCAAACAAAAATATGGGATTTAGGAAAATAGCCAAATGTGTTATGAAATGAAAACAGAATAGTCCATGTTATTAATTCATAATTCAAAATTTAGAATGTATTTAATAATAAGTTTTTTTATTTTTAATTGCATCAATGTTGTCTCATTAAATGAGATTTCAACTAGAAATAAATTATCCATCTAATTAAAATTTAAAATAATAATAATAATAATAACTGAGATAGACATGAATAATTATTGGAGGGGGGTTTTTTATTTTTTATTTTAATTTAAAGGGTTTTTATTACAAAATGGTGTGTCGAGCACTAATTCATTTCGCGCTAATGGGGGTTTTTTATCCCCATGCCACCGCTCCCCAACCCCATATATATATATATATTAAATTTTTATAATTATATTTATATTTATAATAAATATATTTATAATAAATATAATGACCAAAATAAATACAACAAATTTGTAATTATATTTATTATCATTATATCATTTATATAATTATAATAAATATAAAATGATAATAAATATTCAATTATAGTAATAATATAACTAAAATAATTATTATAATTTAATAATAATTATTATTATACAATTATAATAATTAAATAATTACAATAATTATATAATTATAATAAATAAATATATTTTTTATTGTTATATAATTATATTTATTCTAATAATTTTAAAATTATTTTAATTGTATATATTTTTTATAATTATAATTTTATATATATTATAATAATTTTTATAATAAATATACAATTATTATTTTACAATAATTATAATAAATATAGATCTTTAAATATAATAAATATATACAAATATAATAAATATATAATTATTTTAATTAATATATAATTATAGTTATAATAAATAATTATAATAAATATATTTATAATTGTATATTTATTATAAAAATTAAAATTATTACAATTATAAATATAATAAATATATAACTCAAATAATTATATATTTATAATAATTATTTTTATTATAATAATGAAATAATTATTGTAATTATTATATTTATTATAATAAATATAATTATAATTATAATAATAATAATAATATATTTATAATAAATATACAATTATAATTACAATATAAATATAATAAAAATAAAATTATAATAAATATAAATATAATAAATATATAATTATTGTAATTAGTTTAATTATTACAATAAATATAATCATATTTATAATAATTATTATTATATAGTTATAATGATTATATAATTATAATAATTATATTTATTCTAATTATCATATGGTTATAGTAAATATTTTCTTATTATAATTATAAAAATTATATATTTATAAATATAATAATTATATATCTATAATAAATAAATTTATTATAATAATTATATAATTAAAATAATTATACAATTAAAATAGTTATATATTTATAATAATTGCATATTTATAATAATTATATATTTACAATAAATTTATTATTTCAATAATTCTACAATTACAATAATTATATATTTATTATATTTATGTACTAATTATAATTGGATATTTATTATATTTATTATTAACTAATTATTCTAATTATATAATTATTATAATTATATATTTATTATAGTTATATATTTATTTTATTTATAATTATTTAATTATTGTAGTTATATAATTATTATAATTGTATATTTATTCAGATTATATAATTATTTTATTTATAATTATATAATTGTTATAGTTATATCATTACTATATTTATAATTATAAAAATATAGTTATTATAGTTGTTATAATTATATATTTGTTATATTTATGAGTATATAATAATTATATTTAAAATTATATATTTTTTATAATTATATAATTGTTATAATTATATCTTAATTATAATTATATAATTATTATAGTTATATAATAATTATATTTATAATTTTAATAATTATAATAATTATAATAAATATACAATTATAATAATTATAATTATAATTATTTATTATAATTATAATTGTAAATTTATTATAATAATTATATAATTATTATAATTGTTTATATATTTTATATTTATAATTGTATATTTATTATAATTATTTTAATATAACAATTGTATATTTATTATAATAATTATGAAAATAAATATACAATTATAATTATAATTAATATATACAATTAAAATATTTATTTTTTTATTATCATAAATAAAATTGTATAAATATATATTATAATTATAATATATATAATAATAATATTACATTTATTATAATTATATAATAATTAGAGTTATATATTTATTATATTTATAATTATATAATTGTTATTTTTATATTATAAATATTATTGTGTATTTATAATGATTAAATAATTAATGTATATATAATTATATATTTATTATATTTATATAATTGTTATAATTATATTTAAATAATATTTATAATTATATAATTATTGTAATTAAAATTGTACATTTACTATAATTAAAAAATTATTAAATTTACAATTATATATTTATTATAACTATTATAATTATATAATTATTATATATATAATTATATAAATATTATAAGTATAAAATTTTTATAATTATATATTTACTATATTTATAATTGTATACTTATTGGAATTATTTAATTATTGTCATTATATAATTTTTATAATTATTAGAATATTATAATTATATAATTATTATAATTATACTATAATAGTGGAATCATTGAGGTGACTCCAGGATCCAGAAAATATTATTTAAGTAAAGTGAAAGCAATCAAGAAGGATAATGATTCATGGTACAAGCAATGAAAGCCAGAGTAATCGAAAACATAATCAACCTCTATTCCTGCCTCCTCTCCCGCCCCTTCCAGGATGACCAACACATCCTCTTGGGTTCCTGACTTGTTTCCATTGATTCAGAATCTTCATTGCATCATCTTGATCATCCGCTCCTCCATCATCAAAGTCAAGATCATCATGATGGCCATCTACTAGATTATCTGAAGTGTCAACAAGGATAACATCATGATCATTTCCAACAGCGCCTTGAGCACCATCTTCCAGACGCTCCTCAGTGTAGGAATGTGAAACCTGCTCAACAAAATCTTGTGCAACCAATGAATGGGTATCAGAAATAGGAGATTCATTGATCTTATATTTCCATTCACGGCTATCCATATAGAGAAGAGCAAAATCAGGAGAATTCATTGAGTCCAGCACAGAAAAGAAGTCTGTAGCACCAGTGTAAGCAGTCAAAGCTGCAACACCATCTTTAGAAGTTACTGCCATTTTGATTGTAGATTCATCATAACTCATATGGAGATCATGTGATGAAACACCATCATCCAAGGCATAAATGGCCATGGAATTGGAAGAGGGCAGGGCAGATTCCAGCACAGGTGAAGGTTCACCTGAATAAATAGTAACATGCCCAGCATGGTCCTGAAGAAAATTTTCTACATTACTATGGGAGGTATGGCCATCATTCACATCCCTCATATTCTTAGATGACACAATATCCATTATGAGTCTAGTAGTAGAATAATCAGAGGACAATAAGGCCCCAACTTTGTGAGTAGTAGCATGAGAAGTAGTAGCTTGCATGATATTATAACCTTGCACACCCCTTTGTGAAGCAGAATGATCAGAAAAATTAGTAACAGTAGTTTTCCTCCCACTAGAAGGCAAACTACCCAACATACCTTTAGAAAAGAATTTCTCCTCTATCAAATCAGCATGATCCAACCCCAGATCACTATCAACACTGACAGAACAAATATCACCCCATTTATAGGGTTCTCCTTGCTCAGTTGTAGGAAGACTAGAAACAAGGAATGTGCCGTCACCCGAAGGATTAGGCAAAACACCACTGCAATGATGATCATTCATTGTCTTGGAAGTTAGTTTCTTACTAGCTATAACATCCGCAATAGTGACAAAGCCCCCATTCCTTGAAGAAGATGAATTAATATATACCAAATACACCTTGGTTGTGGAAGGTGATAAACCCTTCACACCATCAGAGGTAGATGATGGAAAAGCAGAATCATTAGTGACACCCTTTCCCCTCGTCATAGGTCCTCGCCATCCTAATTGATGGAGCAAGAACACTACGAACATTGAATTTACAGCTTTTATCAGGGTGGCCATACCTTTTACATTTTGTACATTGTAGCCCCCTTTTACTATTTTATGTAACATGTCCTATAGTTGAAAATTTTTACAGAAAATTCGAACATTTTCAAATTCAATCTGAAGCTCCAACATAAAATCACCAGCAATCAAGAGAACTATCTCAATAAGGGGAAAAGTCATGTCAATCTAAACTAGAATTCGAGAAAATTTTCCATACCGAACTGTTCCGACCTCTTTATCAAGTGTAATAGGAGTTCCTACTGCCAATGTGACACCCCAAAGGATACTCGGATGCCAGAATACCCAGCTCAATCCTATGATACAGATCCAAGATTGAGCTATTTTATTTTTGACCTTAAAGGGATCGAACCAGGGATCCCAGTTCCGGAACATGAGAATCCCTAGTTGGAGGTTCACAAACCCACAACTCCAAGCCCTAATTTTCAGATAATTTGAGGAAAAAGTAAAATGATAGATGTTCGTACCAATTGAAACCATCTGCCAGTCACTAAATCCCCAGACCTCTTGGAGACATTTTCTCATATCTTCAACCTTCCGAAAATGTTGCATTGAGCTTAGTCGGGCAATAATTATAAACCTGTAGGAATCAATTCGGTCTTGAAAGAATCTGGGGTATTCTTCAACAACCACAAGCGCACCATTTCTCAAAATTCGATTATTAGTAGAAGACTCACCACATCGAGAGTCCGAGAAAAATCGGTCAGAGCCCCTTACCTTTAAATCATTAATCTGAGAAAACCTAACAATGAATATATGTTATTTGGTTGAAAATTCAGATATATAGTTTCCAATATAAATATGACAGTTATTACTTAACATACATATATTAGGTGGTTTGTTTGTTTTTTAACTACACTTCAGTTTTTAAAAGATTTTATAATATTTAATAAAATAATTTTTAAAACACATGCTAAGTTGGGTTTGTGTATATATAATATATTTAAAATAATTAACTTAAATTAAGTGTTTGAATCCGAAAATGTTATCATGTTTAAAATGATCGTGGTTGTAAACAGAGATAAAACGTGATGATTCAAGCTGATTTCAAGAAAAAATGAATTGAGACCGAACTAGATTTAAAAAAATATGCATGAAAGTAGTAAAAGTGAACAAATGATCTCATGTGTTTAGGCCTGTTTTTGACAGACATGGATGTGAAGAACACCAGCCACATACACATGTTTTATTAAGGTCAAAACAAATAGAATGCAAGATAGAGACTTGAAATATGAACAATAGATGAAAAAATCCCAAACAGATGGATCTTAAAAATAAAAGAACGAATATGAGGATGCTTACATTGTCGAACAATTTTGATCTATCCGACGATCATTTTTGCTCAATACAACCTCCCTAAAGTGGACCATTCTTGACATGTACCAGTGCATGGTAATGCACTTCATCTGGATTTCTACCAATGCTTCCTGATCATGGAAATGGATGCACATCCTTAACACAGTAGATAATCATCCAACTCCACAACAAATAATGTAACTACGGTGAAAAAGGATGATGTGAGAACCAAATTTCTGATATCTCATGAAACAAGTCTATGTTGGAGAATGTAGGGTTCCACCAATAGAATGACAGAAAAAACAAAAAGGTGGTAGACTAAGTGAATGAGAGGAAACAATGAGGCCCAAATTTAATCTCCCAAAAAATGTTGATATAAAAAAATTTGTTAGTTAATTATAAAATATTACATAATTTTTCAGTCAATAGAAGAAATCACTATTTCTAACCATATTGGATTTTCTAGCATTATATTGTTTTATTTAAAATCATGGTCTCCAATTAATAGAATTTTAATTTGAAAAAACTAATTTCAATTTTGTATTTATAATTTCAAATTCAGCATTGGATGAATTTTTTTGAATTTTCTAAACAAAATATTTTTAAAGAATAATGAAAAATAAATATTTTTGATTAAAATTGGATTTTCATTTCAGGTATTTAAAAATTGAATTTTTTTTGGGGTAGTTTAAAAAATTAGTTTTTTTTATTTTGATTAAAAAAATTCTAATTAGTCTTTGACATGAATTTGAATCCTGAATTTATTATAAAAAAATTTATACATTAAAAATAATTTTCTTAAAAAATCACATTTCAATACATTTGGCGGTTTAATTTTAAATAAATTTGGGCCACTTAAATGTTTTGAATATTGAAAAATGGATTCTATATTTGGAATCATTGGGTCCAAATTTAGTAAATTAGTCCCTCTTATTTTTTATTAATTATAATATTTTCCTTAGTAATTTTGTTAACACTGTAATCGATAATTTAGGCAATTAAAAATAAAAATAAAATGATAAGAACTATAAAACAAATGAACAGTTGATTTAATTTTATTATATTATTTTATTTTATCCATAATCAACCAAGATTCAATTATATTTGATTTTTTCCATTTGGATGTGATTATGGCCTTTAAAATAATTTATTTAATGTAATGAAAAAAATGACATACTCTTGTTTTTAATAAATTTATATTTCTAACATGGAGATAATAAGAGGCTGTATTCGATTATAAAAAATATTTTTTAATTTAAATAAAAAATATTCATCTTTTTAATTTATTTTTAAACATTATTGAGTTAATAATTACCATAAAATCTTACAAAATATTGATATAGTAATTATTCAATTAATGAAAATAAAAAACAAATAATATTAACAATATTTAGAGTCTCATAAATACAAATAATTAATGTGACCCATGGATCTCCTAGAAAAATATAAAATTTCATGTATGTATTAATTTTTTCATTTCAAATTAAATTGTTATCATTATTTTATAAAAGTCATAGTAATGAAATTGGTCTAAAATTTACATTATAAATATTTGATGGAAATAATATTATATTAAATTATACAAAGTTCCATAAAATCATATATTCAGACAAGTAATTATGATATAGTTGAAAGTATCATCCATGGTCCATTTATCGATCGTTTTTCAATTTATAGTAACTCTCTGGACCCTCAAATAGTAAAAAACATTGTAGTCCTGGAACGTGTAAAAAGGGTTTACGAGGGGTTAACTCCCAAAGATAAAGTTAAAAATGTAATCTAAACATGTCCAAATATTATTGGAAAAGATGCTTTAGACTCATATACATATTATAAAATATTATTATAAATTTTTTGTGATTTGGACGTCCAAATTAATTTATATTAAATTAATATTTTAAAAAATTCAATGAGTACCTCTCCTCTCTATTATAAAAGGTCACCACTTATTCTCACTTCTTCAATATTAAAATCCAATTTAATTCCCCCAATCTCAAACCAAATCCTTTACTAATATATCTTTCCATGATTTAGAGTCCTTATGTCTTTTAGAATACCATTCTTAGAGGTTTTAAGGTTTTAATTAAAGGTGACTTTTAAAAGAAGGGGAAGATAATGAATACATATAATGATTTACACTCATTGTAAGAGAAGTTATTTTAAAAAATAAACATTTAATTTTTCCCTTAAAAATATATTTTTTCATATATATAATTTTTTTTAAATTAGTATATTCATGTATTTATATGGGCATACGTTAATTATAGAGGGCACTGCATGTTTATATTAACATTCATTACATTTTTTTCAAAATGAATATTATTTACGGAATGTTTTAACATTCATTACCAAATGGAAAAAAGTAATGTTCCATTTTAATGTATATGGTGACAATAAAAATTACCACCACTATAACTGTTATTTTATTATTTGTTTCCTTTATATGATTTCAAGTTTTCCCAAAATAAAAATAACACCCATTTGGTACATTTTTTTTATTTTAAAAAGGGTTTTAAAATGTAAAAGATATATAAATATTTAAAAATGAATTCTTATGGGTGAAAAGATCATTTTTTATGATGTAAGTTTTCATGTATATTTTTTATGTTCTTTGTAATTGTACATGAGGATAGGTGGTTCCATTATAAACCGAGTGTAGGTGATCCCGTTATAGATCTCTATTGATTTTGGAAAAGGGAAGGAGTTAACTAATTAGGTTTCTCTTAATAAACTATTATAATATTATATGATAGTTATTCTAGTTCTAACCATGAAATTTAGTTTATGTGTAACCATGATGGTTATTCAATGTGTAACCGTGATGGTTATCCTATATGTAAGAGTAATATGAAAATTTTTCCACAAGTTACATATATGGTTTATCTATACATGCAATGGTTTTTATAGGAATATTTTGATTTCTGAAGATAAGATAATGATCTTATTATTAATATAATGTATATTCTACTTTTTAAGGGTTAAAAGGTGATTTTTTTTAACATTTATTATTTGATTTTTATGGTTTGAAAGAAACATGAAGTGTTTTATTTTTTACCTTTAAAAATACTGGTGAAATATTTTGTGAAAATATTAGGGTAGAGAAGGTGATTTCTTGTGATTGAATTTTTCTTGAACCAAAAGTTTATTTAAAAAAATAATTTTTTTGTAGTATAAATATAATAATTGTTTCAAACATTCTTTTAGGTCTCTCAGCAATATATTTATCCTCATCCCAGGTTTTAAAATAGTTTTCATAGGGATTAAGGAATGGTAAAGGAAAAGGAAAAGTCAATTTGAAATTCATAGTGATTTTTCAGCAAAAGAAATTGTGTTTCATTTTAAAAGTGTTATATTATCAGGAAAAGAATACTGATTATAAGTGTCTACATTATAATATATGGTTTTTTATTTATTATTTATAACCTAATTGTCTTAATCTCTAAACCCAAATGATATTTGGAAATACAAAAATTTTAATTATAGTTTAAAATCCCATGAATATGTAATGTTTAAGGGTGGGACCTTATAGTTGTTATCCATGAAAAGGGATAGATAACTTTAGGGTTTGAGATAATATAAATAGAATAACCTTAAAAATAGTTAATTTTGTGGTTAAGTTGAAATTATATACAATTTGAATATTAGAAAGTTTCATTAACTAAACTATGTCTATTTGGAATGGTTTTCCATAGAGTAAACAGTGACGATGATGTAGTAAGGCACTGAGGAGATGATATCATTCCGAATCAACAAACCAGAATGGTTGGAATTGGAATTGATCAGTTTTTTATTATGATGGATCAGTTGACATTGGTTATAAATTGTGATTCTATCCATGCTAGAAATCATCCAGATCTACCATAAAAGAAAACAAATACAACAGATCATTTAGAGAGAAATCATACGATAACATCAATTGTATCATTTAATCCATTGGTAGTTGAAGGATAGATTATATCCCTAGAAATGATATTTGATTTCATGGGATGTTGAGATCGTTAAAAGGGAAGTCATACTCATTATGGTATTAAAGGTGAATCTGACCAATGTAGTCCAATTTGAATTAATATCATGTAAAGAGAGTAGATTGATTCCTTAGAGTCAAGATATTTTTTTAATATCTTTATTGATACAAATTTTCTCAAATTTTTTAGACATAGAGTATAAAATAAATTCTTGGAATGATGCAAAGGGAGGATGTTTTAGTGGTCACATACAAAGAAAAATTCCTCCAATTAGCATGGTACACAATAATTGTTTTCAATGATCGTGATAGTAAGGATAATCATTTTTATTCATGATTGGATCAAAAAATATTGAAGAGAACAAACCTCCTAATAATTTAACTTGTTATTATAAAATTGTTATATTTGTGTAGGAGGGGGAAATGGAGTTTTTCAATGATCATTTGTATGCTGCAAAAAACTATAAAAAGGTTACAAGTCATAGAAAAAAGGGAATAATGGATCAAAGAAACCTGACGGTAAGAATATCAAGTTTTTATGGGAGTTATGGTAAAAACATCTTTGAGGAATGCCTTATAAAGTATAGTAAGTTCTTAGGATGTGGCAAGTATCTTTATATGGATCATAATTGCGATGAAAATGATCTAGGAAGGGGTAAGAACATTTTTTGAGAAATATGATGATGTACATTAAAAATGTAATTTCACAACCTATGCCATAGGGTCCATGTCGTGACTACCCCAATCCTACCTCCAAATGGAGAAGGGATGAAGACTTGAGCCGTAGGAATTATCAATCAATTGGGATGAATTTTCCTGTGAACATGTACACACACACACAACTCCCAGTCAAAGGTACTAGAAAGTAAAATACCGGGAAACCATGCATGCAATCTACTAAGTAAAACATAACCATATTACAACGGAAACAAATTACATAGTTGAATCTCGAGCCAGTAATAAAGCCCACTAAATAAAAAAAAAGAACAAAAGTAAAAATCCATGTCTTTGACGCTCGTACACTAGAAATAATTCCTAGAGGGTAGGTGAAAGGATTCTACCAAAAGTTGTAGAAGTAAACTTCATCTATCTGATCTCATTGAACACAACCAGGTCCTACTTCTCCATGGACACCATCAATGTGTCAGTCATCTACAAAATACATGAAACGTGCAGGCAATGCCCATGTAGGGTTGAGTAAAACAATACTCACTAGGGGACCCCAAAACCATAAAGGTTAAGAACAAGAGAAAAAGAGAAACGAAATAAATAGTCATATCTACTCGAGTATATTCCCATACATATACTATAAAAATCCATATATAATCATCTTAGAAACTATGAATACATGTGGTCCCAACCACACAACTAGTTTCAAGATTCTCATAAAAGCCTCATGTCATAACACACAGACCAAGAGATTACACTCCACGAGCTCAGACATACATGATGGGACCTATCTGAGAGATGTACTATATTGGGTACAATCCTACCATTCCAAAGGGTATGTTCGAGAGAACATGCTCTATCATGAACATTATACTAGTTCCGAATATAGTTCCTGACAATAATGTTTTAGTCGTCAGAGTCACACTCCCCATACAAGACTATGGAAACCAATTTAAAAAAGGCCCTCCCCCACCACTGTACACATGAGAGGGATCTATGCTCCTAACCATCTCGTGAAACTAATTTCACTCCTATCAATAGTGTCTCACAAATAAGTCCGTCTAGGGAGAACTAAATTTTATTGAGGTATATTTTTTATTTAGTGGATGGTCCTTCCCCTCGCTACTATGTCTGAAAATTATGGGAGATGCATCTTCAATCGATGATCTCCACCCCACCAGATGGGGGATTAATATTCAGAGACTAGAGGACCTATGATTGAGTGTGTTAGAGGAGTACGAACTATGTTAGTTCATGTGTGGTGGATCTCCACCCTGGTATGTTTGGGGAGTACCAACTCTTATAATAGAGGAACTGCACCCTACTAGGTAGGGTAGTACTGACTCCATTCGATCACGTGTGGAGGACCCGCACCCTAAAACACCTGGGGTGTACTGACTAATTTTTTTTATCTTTATGGGGGACCTGAACCTAGAATGTCAGGGGAGTAATGACCCTGGGCTAGAGGACCCAATCCCTCGCATGGTAGGGGAGTAACGACTTTGTCGTAGCACTACGTTAGGAGGACCCGCACCCTGGAATGACAAGAGAGTAATGATTCATACAAAAGAGGATATAATCCCTACCAGGTAGGGGAGTAGCGACTCTATATTCATTAGGTATGGAAGACAGGAACCCTAGTCCAATAGAGGAGAACCATCTCCACAGATAGAGGACATTCTCTCTGGCATGACATGGGAGTACTGAATCGTCCATTATGAACTTCTCTGAAAAACCACACCCTAAAATGTGGGGAATCCTAAATCTACCTAAGTAGAGGGATAAGGAGTACCCATGCCTTGAGTAATTAAGGGAGTAACCATCTTAACATCTGAACCTATGAATCACCTTGATTCTACCGAGAGTATTCCCGTACGGGGAGAGCTTTCTCTTCAAACCAAAGAGGTCATTCTCTAACTTTCTCAAATAATTCACCTAGAGTACACAAAAAATAATATCTCATTTCAAGGGTCTCAACACCATAGACAGCTCGTCAAATAGATGCTCTATTTGAACATTAAAGGGTTTTTTTAAAAAGGGGGATGGATGGGTCCGGGTCTGGTCCGACTGACCCATCCCGACTTTGACAAGCTGGTCCTGGCCCGACCCACTGGGATAGAAATTCTAGGGTGTGGGTCTAGAAGGGCCTTCCAACAGTATCCCATTATGCTGTTTGATCAGGAAATCTCCTCATCTCAGACGCGACACATGCCAAATTTATTTAACCTCAAGTGACACAAGATGACATAGCTAATCCTACCATTCCACTACATGGAATGGTTCTCTAGATGAGACCCGTGAAAAAGCCACTGGTTCGAGCTCAGGCTGCGACCGGGGGATGTGACCGAGAGGCCGCCGCTGCCAGAGGTCTAGCATAATTTTTTGTTGTCCTAAATACATTGTCCAGCGGTATGTTCTTTGATTCAGAGGGTGTTTTGAAACTCTTAGTTTGCGTTCTTAACTTCATGGGGCTCAAGAATCCCTTTAAATTTCTTCTTCCATAAAGGGATCGATTTATGGAATTTCATGCACAACTTCTGTCCTCCTACCTTTGGTCGTCTTTTCTCCTTCATCATGTCGTTCGCATCCCTTATCTATGATGTCAGATCATTACAATAAGGATTATTTCGTAATTATTGACCATTTTACAACCCATGAAAAATGGGGGTGGGGGAAATAATCAACCTGAGGGTCAAACATTGACCATTTTTCCTTCTAGCATCAACAAGATCCATTAGTAGGATCAAGAAAATAAGAGAAATCATTCTTCAAGAATGATCAAACTGTGGGTCAACATATTCATTGGTTAAACTAATTATTTCATTTAAAACCTAGAATAGGGGAGGAGATAATTCAAATAAAATCCCCCACCTTAAAAGGTTCTTTCACTGACAAAGAACGTCTCCTCGTTGTCTTTATTTTTTTATTTTCGATCTCTGGTCTCAGTTTCAATTTCCAAAGGCATCATCGCCACTTCTCGTTCCATCGGGGTTCATCATTTGAGAGGATTCCATTCCATCATTGGTTATTCAACAAGATTCATAATGGATTCTTAGAATAATGCAACGTCCTTTTTCCAACCTTAGATCTTTGCTAATCCATTAAATGGAGAATCATTATTCTGTGTTTTCTACTATGATGCGTTACAATGTTGTTATGCAATTTAATTTAATGAAACATTATATTAAGTTTCCCTTTGTAGGAAAACCATTAGGCTTCAATGATATGAAAATTCATTAAAATAAAATTACATAGGATTATTTTATTTTTAAAATTTTATTTAAAACTTCTAAAAAATTACTTTTCTGATCGATCCATGTCGGTCAATGTTATGTTCATTCTTAGTTAATTTCACCATTCCAGAAACAACTATGCCCTTGGAGTTTCAATCCCAATATCCATTTAGAGACTTCAAAAAAGTCTCACCAGTTCCATTTTAATTTTCTTAAAGAATATAAAAAACCTAACATTCACCCTTGACCCGTGCTGGCCAAGGTCACACTTTGCATAACGAAAAAATACTCTCACGAGCTCAACGAAAATCTCATATTTTAAATATGAGTTACCATTTAGGAGTTATAATAATTTCAAAGTAAAATAATGGTTACTCCATTATTATATTTAAAGCCAAAAACTAACATCCACTCATGACCCACACTAGCCAACGTTAGACCCTATCTAGGAAAATCCCACTGTTCTAATTTCAACGGTGCCCTCAAATTATTGATCTAAGAACTGGTTAAAAAGATTGAAAACAATGCTCGAAATATTAATAAGTAAACAATATAAATGTTCAAAAATACTTTCCAATCCATTATAGTCTCAAAATTATGTGTCTTCACATTCCCTATTCTGCTAAAAAATAACAATTATATTTAAAAAAACCTGGAAATTCTGGGACATTACATTCTCCAAACCTTAAGGATTTTCGTCCCAAAAAAAGGCCCATTTTTAGGGAAGAAAACTGAGTTCATCCAGGGTCCCTATGATACATTCAAGCACGCACCTCATGGATCCACCGAGATCGACCACTTTCAGGTCCAGCATATGCTAGTTCAACATCTTGCAACAACTGAGACACGTCTCTTTAGCTGCATCAAGGGGTTGAAAACACCAAATACTCTGATCCACTCATAATCATTGTGTCCAGAGGCTCACCTCCTTTCTAAACTAATGTAGATAAAAATATAAACCCACAATTCACATCCACCACTAGAAAAACTGTGCTAAATCATCCAAAAACGGTATGCGTTCAAGGTTGAAACTATGCACAAAGGAATAATTACGAAAAATAGGGATACCCATGTGGTGACATTGGGTATTACATGGACCACTATCTATAAACTTCAGTGGCCACTCAACCTACCAAAACTGATGAACTTCCACATTCACTAGTGGTATCTCACCACACACTTTGCCTAATACTGTTAAGGTGGGTATGAATGGTAGTATTTCATACCATGAATGACGTATCAAGGCCATGACACCACGACTATGAGATCTCAACTCCTACTCTCAACTTCAAGAGTCATGTCACATTATCAATAGCTTAGTGGGATAGACATGTCGCCTACAGTATGAGTCTCTAAGCATGAGGTTCAAGCCTACGGTCCAACCAGAATATCTAAGTCTCAAACAAAACTCATGGAAAAAGGAGGATGCCCAACACCTCCATATATTTAAAAAGGCATCCAAAATAAAATACACAAATCATACATGGAATTTATTCTAGAGATTCATGGTCATAATCCAAGATTGCATGCATCTGTACTTGTCCACATCCTCCATCTCTCTGATCCATGCGTGGAATACCTCTTCGTGCTCATCCAACCATTCTACCTCATCCGCCATATTGCAGAACTCCTTTCTCTAAGTGATGTCTCTGCCATGGAGAATCATCTTCTTACTACAACTTAGAGGCATAGTGCATCAGACAATATCTTGCAATATGCATCCATCCGTTGAAAGCGTAACACAACCTCTCCTATTATAAACTGGTCCGTGGCACTGCTCCTATGCCACAAACCCACATGTCTATGTTTGGGCATGCTTATGCCTCTTACACAACGTTCTTGTCACTTTTTTCTATTATATCCACCATAGACCTAGACCTCGTGACCTCTGTTGTATGTCACATCCATATTCCTCTATTCTAGATATCTCTCATCCACCCGGGCTTTCTCCAGCACCACCGCATACGTCTGAATGTTAAGCGGTATCACCGAAACCCTGATCTCCCAGTGTTGTCCCTGATCGATGGTCTGAGACCTAAAGTAAGGGTCCCACACCTTATATGTATTATAGCGATAATGATCCATAAATCGTGTCGAGTACTCTGTTATTATCTCGTTGCCCTGCCATAGGTACAAAATCTTATGTATACGCATAGAGAATAAATTCTCCTGAAAGAACTCTACCATGAAGAGGTTCTTAGAGTCAACCTAGTTGAGGGTTACCTCGTCCTGTGTCTGGACCACTAAGTTCCACCATCATTCCACTAATCCATGTAGAAGGCTTTCAGCTAGTACTTCCATCTAGTCGAGTGGTTTCCACACTAGGATGAAGACTCACGTAACAGCCTCAAGCCAATCATCAGATACCTGATGATCTGTCTCACCTCAGAACATTAGAGGTCTCTATGTCTGGAACTCGGGTAGCACACCAATCCAACACACATCCTCCACTGGTGGTTTTGGTAGAAACTACTGATTGATGGGCGGAGGCATCACTGGTTTACCACTCGGATGTAATGCCACAAAATAACTACCCTACACTAAGCCTCCACTTAGGGTGGATCATCATCATAATCATGTTGTAGAATCATATCTAGCTATTTTTTGTTGTAATCCTAAAATATATCAAGATTAACAATGGATAATGAGTATATATGGAGAGATGACTCAAGAAGGACATGGAAATCACAACCATTCCTACATGATGCATGTACCCTTTATTTCCCCGCAAAGAGTGTTTTCATGTACCGAGTCAAAAAATAGATGTCCAGAGTCCATGTGTATGGTTAAATTATCCATCATACCAACACTAGAGTCCCTGGACTGAATTCCAAAGTCAAAACACTTAACTCAATTGCCGAAAATAAAGAACAATATATCCCCAATCTTTATGGTAGAACCAACTACCTCTTATTCTAATTTGTAAAGACACATCCCCCGGGGCACATGTTGTCACTACCCTAGGACTGGCTCTCCAAGGCTAGGGGCCTCCAACTAGTGCTCAAGCAATTATCCCATAGAATGAGGAATTTTCCTTAGTACATGTACACACACACACAAATCCCAGCCAGAGGTACTAGATAGTAAAATCCCAGGAAACCATACATTAATCCACTAAGTAAAAAACAACCCAAGTACAACAAAAAGTAATGTAGAGGGTTGAAACATGGTCCATTATACAATCCCAACAAAAGGAAATCATAAAAAAAGTAAAACTCCATGTCCCTAAAGCTCATCATCTGGGAAGCCAACCTGGATGGTATGTTAATGTTTGCTGCATAAAGCAGTAGAAGTACACCTCTTCTGTCTGATATCACTAAACACTACCGTGTCCTTGGCATCCTTGGACTTCGTCGAAGAATCATTCATCTATACAAGACTCAAAATGTGTGGGAAAAGCTCATGTAGGGGTGAGTAAAACAATACTCACTAGGGGACCCCGAAACTACAATGTAAAAGCACAAGAGAAAATCCACAAATGAATGCATAGTCATCCCTACTCGAGTATATTTCCATAAGCATAACTTGAACATCAGTATATAATTGTCTCATCCTCTAAGAAAACATGTGGTCCCAACCAACACATGAGCCTCAACCCGGTTGGTTTGGCCTCTGTAACACATGTGACTTTTATGTTATATAAATCATCAAAGGAATATTTTTCTACACACAACACTTGCTTGTCTTGCTTTACATGAAATCGCGAGCTTCCTCGATAGCTTGCTTCATACGGAATACCGAGTTTCACTAAACAATGATATACTATTAAAATATTATTAAAACTAGCCATTATGAATAGTAATAACCACTTTTTTGAAATTTTATAAATTTTATTTTTCAAAATGGACTAAATTTTTGGATTCGTAATATCGAAATTAGCCTAGGGTAAAATTTTGGTATTTTTCTGAAAACTTTCAATTTTTAATGAATAGTGAAACCACTAAGTGGTAGTTAAAAAAACTGAATTTTTCATAAAACATAATATTACCGCTTCTGTTAGTGGAATTTCGAAAATCAGAGAGACACGGTTTATATGAAGTACTAAAATGTGGTTCAATGAGATGAAAATAATTTTTGTTGAATAGTAACTTTTTACTTTTTTTACCACGGTTAAAAGTAAATATGTTAATTAAAGGTAAAAATGATATTATTATTACCCTAAAACATGTCCTAATTCTATTGGACAACTTTAATTCGACCAAAATCAAACATAGGAATATAATATGACAATTTAGGCCCACATGGATTAGATTAGGACATTTATTATTAATTTATTTAAAGAAGGGTTAAAATAGTTAAAATCAAAGTTTAATAACTAAATCATTTTTAATGTGGGGTTATACAAAAGATAAATTCGACTATAAATATTCATTAGAAATATAAAAATATTTCCTACATAATTGTATTTTATTTGTAATTTTTAGACATTAAATAATTTAATGTATTTATGACACAAAGATGATGCAGTAATTAACTTATTAATGATATATTGACATAATTGATGTTATAAACACCAAAATAAATTTAATTTGAGGCTTTTTATGAATTCCAATAATTTTATAGGTTAATATGTAATGTTATTATTGACTTAAGTAACCTTTTTCGAACTAATCATTCCGTTATGATTTTCAGAAAAATCAATTACTAAATAGTATCAAAATTGACATAAAATAGTTTTTAAAACAAATATTATATTAGTAATTTGTATTTTATTCTTAAAAATCTAAGGTTCGGCCAAATGACTTAGATATAGTTATATATATTAATAATAAACAACGTGGGGTTCTTTTGGCTGCTTATAGTATGTTTATTAACCTTATAGTATAAGAAAACAAGAAGACACGGTAAAAGTAAAATTATTTAACTTAATGTTAAATCTAAATGATAAGGTTAAAATAGGAACCTAAACTTGTCTAAATTTTATTGGATGAGAGGATTTCGACCCATCCCCACCTTATCTTCTAAATAAATTAATTTTGAGCTATTCATAACCGAATTTGGCTTTATAATAAAATAATATTTTTAGTTATTAAAAAGGTGCCCCTCTCCTCCCTTATAAAAGGGCACCTCCTCCCCCTCGTCCTACACCACTTTGAGCCTTAAAGCTCGGCCAAACCCTACCACTTTCTCCTCTCCACTTCCCTAGAGACATCCTAGACGTCCTGGTCTTCTTCAAAGACCAATTCTATTGCCCTAAAAGATGGTCTCAAAGAAGCACTTCAAAGAAGAGGCAATGTCCGTTACCGATTATTTCATCTTTATTTCTTCTTCCACTTCATCTTCATTAGTTGTTTCATTATGAAGTAATAACATAAGTATCAATAATATACTTATATGTTATTATAAGTATGAAACAACCCTATTTCACCATCTATCCATCCTATAGAAAAAGAAATCACCGCGCGTGCGTACGTACAGAATACCGTCTCCACGTCGTGGTGTAATCTATTTTCCACCACCACCTTACTTGGATGGGTATAATGGTGTAAATAATGACTATATATGACTATTATAAAGTGATATTTATTCTGAAATAGTATACATACACACCAATACAATTCCACGATCATGGGAACGATATCATCGCTCGTGCGTACGTACGGAATACCGTCTCCACAATGTGATGTGATTCGTTCTACATGATCTTCATTTAATAATGATTATATAAATGAATTGAATGAATAATTATGATATATAGTACATTAATACCATTCTGGAAATGATGTATATATAACCTAAAGAGAATAATAAGAATTTATTCGACAAAACACGCATAAGAACAAAAAGTTATAAACACCCGAAAAACAAGTAGCAATGAAATATTACTACCAAGAAACTATGAATATGACCATATATGCTATCATAACAATAATTATGATTCTGTAATAAGTCAATTACATAATTTAAATCATTATACAGAAGTTTTGGACACTTACGAGGAAAATCGGACCAAAGGTAAGGGAAATATCACAATCTCATTTTTATCCGAGATTGTTTATACTTTGAAATTTACTAGGGTGTATTTTATCATCCACATCCATGTTTCCTCAATAATTAATATTATTTCCATCCACATAAAATTGTTTAAATCAAATTTTACCCTTCGGTGAGTTTTTAGTAAAAGATATGAAAGGAATCTTTTGTCATTTTTTGTACGAGGAACTTTTTGACTTTTCCGACAAAAGTACGAGAAGAATGTTTTTTTAACTTATATGGAATGAATGGATTTTTAAAACATTATTTCCAAGAAGCTTCCTTTACAAGTTTTCAAATTTATTTTTAATCAACTTCTTTTAGTTTAAAATTGTATAAAATGTTAAGAAGGAAAAAATGTTTTTGAAGTAGAAAGGATATTTTCATCAAGAATGGAGTTCAAGTGTTTTATCAAAATTATTTTCCATCTAAGATAATATAGGGTTCTGTTTCTATCTCTATTATTACATTGATTTGATTATGTTGTGATTGAATTATTTTTATGAATTCATTTATCTTATATGAATTGTTTTATGATGTCATGTTGTTTAAGAATCCCATTTTTATTACATGGGTTATGTAATGATGTATGATTTATGATTTTGTGGCACACATAAGAATGGTATCATTATGAGATGGGTGGGACCTATATCTCCCTCCAATGTATTGGGTAAATATTTTATATCTCATGAGATAGACATGGCTAGAATGGTAGGATATACCGATTCAGTGAAACAGGACTGAAACAGGGAGTGAACTCGGTTCAAAAATGGACTTTGTCCACTAAGATAGTCTTGGAAATGAGTCTTAACTAATAATAAATGATTCTATATGATTATGTGTGTATGCCAAAAAGTTTCATGCTTTATGTCATGATTATTGGGATTACTTTTCACTACAATTATTTATCCCATGTTATGAAATTATGCACTCTTTTGCAGGTTACTATTTCCAAAAGTTATGTTCTTATGAATATGATGTGATTGATATTTATTTTGTTTACCCTTACTGAGAATTTGAGCTCACCCTTTTGTATTTTTTCTTTCCCCATGTCAGGAAGAAGGTTATTAAGTACGATATTCCAAAAGGGACTATAGATATTATGAAATAAATGGGAGACAGTGTAGAAGCTTTATGAACAAGTTGTTTATGTTTCCCAGTTTTCTAAAGACACAAAACCTATACGGTCCTTTCGTGGTTTTTGTTATATGTTGTAATAAGTATGCTTCAATTTAGAAGTAAAAACAATGTATGTAAAGTATGGGTCGTTATAGTTGGTATCAGAGGAAAGGTATAGTCAAACTTTGGAAACTAGGATATGAAATCCTTAGTAAGAACCCTAAGGATAAGTCTAAGCATAGAACACAATATCAGTGTTTTAGAAATGGCCATGAATAACCTAGGATAAGACCTTAAGTGTGAAATTTTATTCTTGATTATGTGGTTTCCTATTATAATTAGTGTTGCTCACACTATTCTTATTGGTTTTAGTCAATGGCTGTAACCCAAAGGAACCGTGTTAATGAGGAATGAGACGATCAATGCAATGATTGTCCCCCTGAGCAACCAAACATTATGGGAGCTGGAATGAAAAATCTTGTATCCATGCTCACACAACTTTCTCAAGCTATGAATCATGCAGGACTTCCAAACGAGCAAAGGAAGGAGCAGTATTCTGTTGAATCCTTCATGAGGCAGCGTCCACCTTCATTCAGCGTGTCTATTGATCCATTAGTTGCTGAACAATGGATTAGTACTACTGAAAAGATATTTTCAGTTCTTCAATGTTCTGAGCATCATAACGTCATCTTAGCAGTGTATCGTTTGGAAGGTGATTCTGATCAATGGTGGAATCTTATTAAGAATACGAAGAAAAGGGATTAAATTGAGTCCATGGAATGGGACGAGTTCAAGAACTTATTTTTCAATAAGTACTTCCCTCGTATTCACTGAACAAGGATGGAGAAAGAGTTTCCTGAACTGAAGCAAAAGGATGATGAATCTGTTGGTACCTATGAAGAAAATTTTACAGGACTTGCATGGTATGCTTCTGGTATTATTATCCAACCTGCGAGTAAGATCGATCGATTCTTTAGTGGCTTAAAACCAAGTCTTCGAAGGGCCTTATCCATAAGGGACTTCAATAGCTATGAGGAAATTGTTCGATGTGCTCTCAATGTTGAGATGGATATTGGAGTAACCCATCAATCATATGGGTTTGATAAGAAGAGGAAATGGAATTCAAAGGAAAATCTAAAGAGCACACTGAAAAGAAGATGAGATTTCCCTTATGCTCAATGTGTGGAAGGAAACATGGTGGGAGTTGTCTTAAATGGACATGTAAATGTTTCAAATGTGGAAAATAAGGTCATTGGGCATTTGAATGCCGCGATGATGGGAAGAGGATTTCTAATGATGCAAAGAAAAGAAGGGATACATAGAATGAACCTACTACACTTCAATGTTTCAAGTGCAAGGAGATGGGACATTATGCCAATGAATTCCTTAATCCAAGGTTTGATGATGATGGTCGACATCAACAAAATCTTAAGGCTAAAGACAAAGTAAAGTCACATGCAATTTCTATCAGCGATGTGGAGTACGAAAACGATGTGGTGAAAGATACACTTACCATCCACTCTAAAGTAGCAAATGTTTTATTTGATTCTGGATCCACTCACTCTTTTATTTCTGAATAATTTTCTAAGGGTATCACTGTATTACCTCAACAATTAGATGTTGAGTTTGCTGTGACAACACCTAATGGCACAACAGTCGCATCAAAAGTTTATTATTCTTCTCCGATTGAAATTTGTGGGAAAGTTCTTCCTACAAATCTTGTGATCCTTCGTATAGTGGAATTTGATGTGATTTTTGGCATGGATTGGCTTTCTCTACATGGAGCTCATATCAATTGCCAAAGAAGGGAAGTCACATTTCATATTCCAGATAAATCTATGATCGTCTATCGATGCAAGGATGAACATAACCTTCCAGTGGAAATTTCTTCCATTTTTTGGGTATTGATTCCACTAAATGAAGGTTATTTATCAAAAATTGTTGGTGAGAAACTCACAATTAGGAATATTCCCATTGTACGTGAGTTTGATGATGTCTTTCCAAAGGAATTACTGGGTCTTCCACCGAATCGTGAAGTTGAGTTTTCAATAGAGCTCGTACCGGGTGCTTTGCCAATTTCAAAGACACCTTATAGAATGACCCCAATTGATTTAAAGGAATTGAAGAAGCAACTCCAAGAGAATCTTGATAAGGGATTCATACTCCCTAGTGCATCACCTTTGGGAGCACCTGTTCTATTTTTTAAGAACAAAGATGGATCAATGAGACTCTACATTGATTATCGAGAACGTAACAAGATCACTATCAAGAACAAATATCCTCTCCCACACATTGATGACCTATTTGACCAACTATGCGGAGCTCAATACTTTTCCAAGATTGATCTTCGTTCAGGGTATCATCAATTAAGGGTCAAAAGGGAGGATATACCAAAGACGACTTTCCGTACAAGGTATGGACTCTATGAATTTATAGTGATGCCATTTGGTCTTACTAATGCCCCTGCTATCTTCATGGATCTAATGAATAGAGTATTTAGAGACCATCTTGATCAGTTTGTGGTAGTCTTTATAGACGATATTATTGTCTATTCAAAGAGAAAGGAAGAACATGAAGATCACTTGAGAATTATTTTGAAGACCCTGAGAAAGGAGAAGATTTATGTCAAATTTACCAAGTGTGAATTTTGGCTTCAAAAAGTTTCATTTTGGTGTCACATAATCTCAAAAGAGGGGATATCTGTGGCTCCAGAAAAAACAGAGGTTGTCGAAAGATGGTCGAGACCAACAACAGTGACAGAGATCCGAAGTTTTCTTGTTTTGGCTGGATATTATCGATGTTTTGTGAAAGATTTTTCACGATTATCTAATCCACTCACCATGTTGACTCTGAAAGGAGTTAAATTTGTTTAGATGGAGGAATGTGAAGTGAATTTCAAGGATTTGAAAATAAGGTTATCCAGTGCACCTGTGCTCACACTGCCTTGTAGTGGAGAAAGGTTTGTGATCTACAGTGGTGCATCCAAGAAGGGATTGGGGTGTGTTCTTATGCAAAATGATATGGTGATAGCTTATGACTCACGACAGTTGAAAATAAATGATCAAAATTACCCAACTCATGATTTGGAGTTAGCTGCGGTAATCATTGCATTAAAGATTTGAATGCATTATCTTTATGGAGAAAGGTGTGACATTTATACTGATCATAAAAGTTTAATGTATATTTTCACAAAAAAGGAGCTGAATATGCGCCAATGAAGATGGTTAGAGATGATTAAGGATTACGACTGCTCAATCCATTACCACCCTGGGAAAGCAAACAAGGTGGTAGATGCATTAAGTCGACAAGACCATGCAAGTTTATCCATGATAAGGATCACAAAATATCCAATATTTATGGATTTACAGAAGATGGATCTTGGAATTATAATGGAAGGGGGAAAATCGTATCTTTATCAAATGAATGTTCAACCATCTATACATGTGAAGATTAAAGAGGCACAGAAAGAAGATGTAGAGTTACAAAAGAAGGTGAGAAATGTTCCTGAATTCAACCTTGATTGTGATGGGATAATAATGTTCAAGAATCAGGTTTGTGATCCTCCCATCCCCGAATTAAAGAAGGAGCTGCTGGATGAGGCTCATAGTTCTTCATTATCTATTCATCCTGGAATCACGAAGATGTATAGGGACGTGAAAGAGTACTTTTGGTGGGATGGTATGAAAAGAGATGTTGCTGAATATGTCTCTCGATGCTTGGTTTGTCAACAAGTTAAAGCTAAGAGACAGAAGTCTAAGGGGATGTTACAACACTACCCATACTTGAATGGAAATGGGAAAACATCACTATGGACTTTGTCACAGGACATCCTAAAACATCCAAAGGCAATAATGCTATCTGGGTCATAGTTGATCATCTTACAAAATCTGCACACTTCATTACTATTGGAGAGGATTTCTCTCTGGATCAGCTTGCCAGGATATATGTAAAGGAAGTGGTAAGATTGCATGGAGTACCACTTTCTATTATATCTGATCGGGATCTGAGGTTTACCTCAAACTTCTGGCGAAGTCTTCAGCATACTCTGGATACAGAGTTATGTCTCAGCACTGCTTATCATCCTCATACAGACGGTCAGTCTGAGGGAACAATTCAAACTCTAGAAGATATGCTGAGAGCTTGCCCAATGGATTTCAAAGGTGGTTGGGATTAACACCTACCTTTTGTGGAATTTTCTTATAATAATAGCTTTCACTCCAGTATTCAAATGGATCCTTATGAATCTCTCTATGGAAAGAAATGCAGGACTCCAACTTGCTGGGATGAAGTTGGGGAAAGAAAGTTATTAGGACCAGATCTCGTTGATGAAATGGCAGAAAAGGTCAGCTCTATTCAACAACACATAAGAGCAGCTCAGAGTCGATAGAAAAGTTATGCCGAAAACCGATGAAAAGAACTAGAGTTTGAAGTGGGTGATAAAGTGTTCTTACGAATATCTCCCTGGAAGAGGGTCATGAGATTTGGAAAGAAGGGGAAGTTGAGCCCTATATATATTGGTCCATTCGAAATATTGGATCGTGTTGGGAAGGTAGCTTACCGATTGGCGCTTCCACCGAATCTCTCTCAAGTTCACGATGTGTTCCACGTATCTCTCCTGAGAAAGTACATACCTGATCCTTCACATGTACTCAGCTCAGATGTTGAACCACTAGAGTAAGATCTTTCATATGAAGAAAAACCGATAGAGATTCTGGATTGTAGTGAAAAATTCATACGAAACAGGACCACTCGATTGGTGATAGTTTTATGGAGGAACAACCAATTAGAAGAAGCTACATGGGAGCTTGAGGATATGATGAGGGAGAGGTATCCTCATCTGTTTGTAACAAAGTTACGAATTTTGAGGGAGAAATTCATTTTAAGGGGTGTAGAATGTAACACCCGAGACTTTTATGTTATATAAATCATCAAAGGAGTCTTTTTCTACATACATTTCTTGCTTTTATTGCTTTACACGAAATCGAGAGCTTCCTCGATAGCTTGCGTCGTACGCAATACCGAGTTTCACTAAACAACGATATACTATTAATATATTATTAAAACTAGCCGTTATGAATAGTAATAACCAATTTTTGAAATTTTATAAATTTCATATTTCAAAATGGACTTCATTTTTGGATTCTTAATATCGAAATTATCCTAGGTTAAATTTTTTAGTATTTTTCGGAAAACATTCAATTTTTGATGAACAGTAAAACCAATAAGTGGTAGTTAAAAAAACAGAATTTTTCATAAAACTAAATTTTACCACTTCTATGAGTGGAATTATGAAAATCCGAGAGACACGGTTAATATCAAGGACTAAAATGTGGTTCAATGAGATGAAAATAATTTTTGGTGAATAGTAACGTTTTACTTTTTTTACCACGGTTAAAAGTAAATAGGGTAATTAAGGGTAAAAATGATATTATTATTACTCTAACACATGTACTAATTCTATTGTACAAGTTTAATTCAACCACAAACAAACTTAGGAATAAAATATGACCATTTAGGCCCCCTTGGATTAGATTAGGACATTTATTATTAATTTATTTAAAGAAGGGTTAAAATAGTTAAAATCAAAGTTTAATAACAAAATCATTTTTAATATGGGGTTATACATTAGATAAATTCGACTATAAATATTAATTGGAAAGATAAAAATATTTCCTACATAATAGTATTTTATTTGTAATTTTTAGACATTAAATAATTTAATGTATTTATGACACAAAGATGATGCAGTAATTATCTTATTAATAAAATATTGACATAATTGATGTTATGAACATCAAAATAAATGTAATTTGAGACTTTTTATGAATTAAAATAATTTTATAGGTTAATATGACATTTAGTATTTATTTAATTAACTTATTTCGAACTGATCATTCTGTTATGAGTTTCAAAAAAATAAATTACTAAATAGTCTCAAAATTGACATAAAATAGTTTTTAAAACAAATATTATATTAGTAATTGTTATTTTATTTCTAAAAATCTAAGGATCGGCCAAATGACTTAGATAAGGTTATATATATTAATAATAAACAACTTGGGGTTCGTTTGTCTGCTTATAGTAAGTTTATTAACCCTATAGTATAAGAACACAAGAAGACATGGTAAAAGTAAAATTATTTAACTTAATGTTAAATTTAAATGATAAGGTTAAAATAGGAACCTAAACTTGACTAAATTTTATTTTATGAGAGGATTTGGACCCATCCACACCTTAGCTTCGAAACAAATCAATTTGGAGCTATTCAAAACCGAATTTGGCTTTATAATAAAATAATATTTTTTGTTATTCCAAAGGTGCCCCTCTCCTCCCTTATAAAAGGGAACCTCCTCCCCCTCTTCCTCACACCACATTGAGCCTTCAAGCTCGGCCAACCCCTGCCAATTTCTCCTCTACACTTCCCTAGAGACATCCTAGATGTCCTGGTCTTCTTTAAAGACCAATTTTAGTGCCCTAAAAGATGGTCTCAAAGAAGCACTTCAAAGAAGAGGTAATGTCTGTTACCAATTCTTTCATCTTTATTTCTTCTTCCAATTCTTCTTCCTTAGTTGTTTCATTATGAAGTAATAACATAAGAATCACTCATATACTTATATGTAATTATAAGTATGAAACAACTCTATTTCACCATCTATCCATCCAACGGAAAAAGAAATCACCGCGCGTGCGTACGTACGGAATACCGTCTCCACGCCGTGGTTTAATCTATTTTCCACCACCACATTACTTGGATGGGTATAATGGTGTAAATAATGACTATATATGACTACTATAAAGTGATATTGATCATGAAATAGTATACATACACTCCAATACAATTCCATGATCATGGGAATGATATCATCGCTCGTGCGTACGTACGGAATACCGTCTCCACGATGTGATGCGATTCGTTCTACATGATCTTCATTGCATAATGATTATATAAATAAATTGAATGTATAAATATGATATATAGTACATTAATACCATTCTGGAAATGATGTATCTATAACCTAATGAGAAGAATAAGAATTTATTCGACAAAACACGCATAAGAACAAAAAGTTATAAACACCCGAATAACAAGTAGCAATGAGATATTACTACCAAGAAACTAAGAATATGACCATATATGATATAATAACAATAATTATGATTCTGTAATAAGTCAATAACATTATTTAAATCATTATAAAGGAGGTTCAGACACTTACATGGCAAATCGGACATAAGGTAAGAGAAATATCACAATCTCATTTTTATCCGAGATTGTCTATACTTTGAAATTTACTTGGGTGTATTTTATCATCCACATCCATGTTTACTCAATATTTAATATTATTTCCATCCACCTAAAAATTTTTTAAATCCAATTTTACCCTTCGGTGAGTTTTTAGTAAAAGATATGAAAGGAATCTTTTGTCATTTTTTGTACGAGGAACTTTTGGACTTTTCCGACAAAAGTACGAGAAGAATGTTTTTTAACTTGTACGGCATGAATGGATTTTCAAAACATTATTTCCAAGAATCTTCCTTTACAATTTTTCAAATTTATTTTTAACGAACTTCTTTTAGTTTAAAATTGAATATCACGTTAAGAAGGAAAAAATGTTTTTTAAGTAGAAAGGATATTTTTCTCAAGAATGGAGTTCAAGTGTTTTATCAAAATTATTTTTCATCTAAGATAATATAGGGTTCTGTTTCTATTCCTATTATTACATTGATTTTATTATGTTGTGATTGAATTATTTTTATAAATTCCTTTATCTTATATGAATTTTTTTATGATGTCATGTTGGTTAAGAATCCCATTTTTATTACATGGGTTATGTAATGATGTATGATTTATGATTTTGTGGCACACATAAGAATGGTATCATTATGAGATGGGTGGGACCTATATCTCCCTCCAATGCATTGGGTAAAGATTTTATATCTCATGAGATAGACATGGCTGGAACGGTAGGTTATACCGCTTCAGTGAAACAGGACTGAAACGGGGAGTGAACTTGGTTCAGAAATGGACTTTGTCCACTAAGATAGTCTTTAAAAATGAGTCTTGACTAATAAGAAATTATTCTCTATGATTATGTGTGTATTCCAAAAAGTTTCATGTTTTAAGTCATGATTATTGGGATTACTTTTCAATACTATGATTTATCCCATGTTATGAAATTATGGTCTCTTTTGCAGGTTACTATCTGAAAAAGTTATGTTCTTATGAATATTATGTGATTGATATTTCTTTTGTTTACCCTTACTGAAAATTTGAGCTCACCCTTTTTTATTTTTTCTTTCCCCGGGTCAGGAAGAAAGTTATTAAGTAAGATATGCCAAAAGGGACTATAGATATGATGAAATAAATGGGTGATAGTGTAGACGCTTTATGAACCAGTTGTTTATGTTTTCCAGTTTTCTAAAGACACTATACCTATACGGTCATTTCGTGGTTTTTGTTATATGTTGTAATAAGTATGCTTCAATTTCGAAGTAATAACAATGTATGTAAAGTATGGTTCGTTATAGCCTCCTTATGTTCAACCATGTTAATCAAGATCAAATCCAGGCATAAGTATATTTCTGGGTTACTACAGCAGTCTGTAGCAGGTTCAATAGAAGTACTATTATAGCTACTATTCAGCACTGTAGCATCCATGACTATTCCCCCATTTGGGACTTCGGACCACTAATTTGGTCGTCAAGCACATTAAATCCATCGGGCTGCCCATGCCTTCAGGTTAGTATGTTTTTCGGGCCACCTCAAGGCCATTGACCACCTAAAGTGGAGATGCAAACAATACAAACTATAAGGAACAAGCTCCAGAAGAAGGATGAGCAAGGAGTTTTCACTAGAGAAGAAGGTAAACAGATTTCAAGAATGAGAGGGAATGGTATCTGCCATTAGGACAATCCAATGCTTGCACGGGAAATCCAATCCAAACATCCATGTGAAGGTGTAGAGTTTATTACACAATGAAGATGATGGGGAGGAGAAATTTCTTGTAGTTAGTCTGGGTGGAATGTATTGTTTGATGTCGATGAGAAATGGATTCCTCTAAGGCCTATGTACCATGTAATACTTACACCTACTGGCCATGTAAGTGTTACACCTCACCCCTTGAAATGTGGATTAAAAAAATCAATAAAAAATGAAGGCCTTAGGGCCATTAGAGTGGTCCCAACCACACAACCAGTTTCAAAAATCTCATCAAAGGCTCATGTCATAAGAAACAGAACAAATGATCAAACTCTACAAGCTCAACCATCAATGATAACACCTATTCGAGAGATGCACTTCATCAGGTACAATCTTACCATAATGAATGGTATTTCCATGAGAATGTTCCATATATCGATCATTCTACTAGGTCTGACTCTAGTGTCTGACACTAGTGGTTTAGTCGCCACACACCTGTACCACCTGCAAGACAAAGCAAACCCAAGTGAAGAGGCCCACCCTCACCATTGTACCCATGAGAGGGATCCATGATCTTAACCATCTCATGAAACCTCTGTCTATTCTATAATGATCAGCCTAAACCACAATCTATCGAGGGATCACTATGTAATATCTTGGTATAACTTCCATCTTGTGGATAGGCCCACTCTACGCTATTGTGTCCTAAAACTGCGATAGATCCATCACCAATTGAGATCCCATACCCTACCTAGTAGGGGATTACTACTAAATGACTAGTGGACTTGGGACCATGTGTGATAGGGGAGTACAGACTCTGTCCGTTCATTTGTGGAGGACCCATACATTGGTATGTAAGGGAAGTACTGACTCGTATAAAAGAAGACTCACACCCTACGTAGTAGGGTAGTACCGACTCTATTTGATCACATATGGAGGGACCACACCCTAAAACACTAGTGGAGTATTGAATCAATTAGTTTGATCTCTAAAGGGGACTTGCACCTTAGTCGGTTTGGGGAATACTATCACCGGGATATAGGACTCATTCTCTGGCATTACAGGGGAGTAAAGACTCTATTATAGCACTGTGTAAGGAGGACCTGCACCTTCAAAATATAGGGGAGTAATAAATCCAATAATAAAGGTCCCGATCCATAACTGGTTGAGGATTACTAACTCTACATGTTCAAGGTATGTAGAACCTACGACCAAATACAATAGGTGAGTACCAACTCCAAGGATAGAGGACATGCTCCTTGGCATGGCTGGTGAGTACTGTCTCTTCCATTATGGTCTTCTCTGATAACCTAGGACCAAGAATTTGGGAAGTACCATTTTTACCAATGTTGAGGCATAATGAGTACCTGCACCTTGAGAAATCAAGGCAGTAACCGTCCTAACATCTTAAAATAATAATCACCGTAATTTTACCTCGAGTCTTTCCATTCTAGGAGAGCCTACTATTAAAAACAAAGAGTTTTTCCATAAAAATCTCAAAAACTAAATTATATTATCTTAAAGGGATCTTATTGTTTCATGATTCCCAATGCTTTAGAAGGCTTGTCAAACAGATGCTTCGTTTGAAAGTTATGGTCATTTTTTAGAAATGGGGGCTGGTTGGGTCCAGGTCTGGGTCGACCCTGTCGGGTCGCCCCTACCCGTTGTGGGGCCCATAGACCCAACCCAACCAAATGGGCCTGGTCAGGACTAGAGGGGCCCACCTCAACCTACTGGGATCATTCCGTTAGGCCACAGGTCCAGCCTGCCTGGCCAAACACGACCTGCCAGCAGCAACCTGTCCCGCTATTTGTGTGGGCCAACTCCTCAGCTCAAACACGGCAATGGCCACATACATTTCTCCTCAGGTTTTCCCAAATGGAACCACTAATACAACATGTCCACTACACACATCAGTTATCCTGTAGAGACCCATGACCAATTTGCAGTGTCTAGTTCATGCCCCTTTCGAGGGCTGCGACTTCATATACGCGGCAGCTGAGTGGCTGCTGCCACCAGCCCTAGTGACTACGGTTTAACAGAATTATCCAAAGACCACTGAACATGCTCCAGTGGTCCTTTCATTGATACATTGGGTGTTTTAGAACCCTCAAGTCAAGTTCTTTACTGCCTAGGGTTCACAACTCTCATGTGATCCCTTCTGCAGGAATGCACTCGATTACTGGAATGTCACTCCCCGCTTTAGTCATCTTAACATCGGTCATTATCTCTGCTTCGCCATGCCATGTATGTCCTCAATCCATGATGTCATATCATTGAATAAAGGATGGTTTCTCAATGATTGAACATACTCCAAAACAAAAATAATACAATGAACATGGGGGGGAGAACAATAATCAACCCAAGGATAGAACCTTGATAGTTTTTTGAATTCGGCCTCAAACTAATCCATTTAATGGATAGATAAAATGAAACAAAATCATCCTAGAAGAACAATCATACTACGAGTTAACATTTTTTTGGTTTGATCCAAATTTTCCATTTAGTACCTAGAAAGGGGGAGGATTTAATTCAAACAATAGACCCAAACTCCAAATGTTCTTTCACTGACGAAGAATGTCTTTTTTTTCTTGTCATTTGGTGATCGTTGATACTCAGTCTTAGTTATGATTTGTAAAGGAATTATCATCGCTTCTCGGTCCTCCAGCATTTGACATTGGAGATAACTCCTCGCCATCATCGGTTGTTCACCAACGAATTCTTCAAGGCTTTTTAATATAATCTAGTGTCTTTTTTCTTTCCTTGGATCCTTTCTATGTCCTTAAATGGAGAATCACGATTCAAGGTTTTCTACTACACTACATTGTAATATTTTAATGTAGTTTTATTTAATGAAATATCTTATTCAGTTTCACATGGTTGGAAAACCATTTGGCTGCATTAATTTGTAAATTTATAAAAATATAATAATAAATATTTATTTTATTTTTATCTTTTTCTTTCAAACATCTAAAAAATAACTTTTCTGGTTGACCCACGTTGGTTGATGATAAGTCCATTCGTAGGATATGTCTTCATTCCGAACATTAAAATCCCTCTTACTTTCATTATGGGAACGTGTTTAGAAGTTTCCAAAAAATCACACCTACTCTATTTTAATTATCTTAAATAAAAACTCAAAAACTAACATCCACCCTCGACCCATGTCGGTCGAGGTTAAGATCCTCCTATGGGAAAAAATCTCTTACGAGTTCAAAAGTTCTCTCGTATTTCCAATTTAAGTTACTTTTTTCAATTTATATGATTTTTAAAATATAATAATTGTTAATTAATAATTTTATTAACGGCCAAAAACTTACTTCAACTATTGGCCCACAATATCCAACTTTAGTCACATAATAGGTGAATACCCCCATTCTGATTTCAATAGTGCCATCAGATTTTTTATCCAAGAAAAATTTCAAAAGATTGAAAAACTAGCTTTGACATTAAATTAATAAACATTTAAAAGTTAGAAAATCCATTCAGGCCCCTCCGACTCTCAAAATTATGTGTCGTTAGAGCCTAGACATATAAAATTCCTATTTAAATTTGAAAAACAATTTGATGGAATTTTAGGACATTACATGTAATAAATAGGGACATTATTCCGATGAATATCTAAATTAAATAAAAATGATGTGAAGTAGCCTAACTATAAGTAGAAAATTGTGGTGATATCCTTTACAACAACTTAAAAAATGTTGGACCATAATGAAAAGTGGTTTCAGGTATATTTCCTATTTATTCTAATTATTATAATGTCTTATATGATTTGGGGTCTACACATTCTTTAATGTTGAGGATTTTTATTTTAAATTAGAAATTCCACGTCAAGAATTGAATCTAGAACATGTAGTAAAAACATCATGGGGATGTATTTATCCAAAAAAATTATAAGAATATTCCTTTTTATGCTTGTAGAAACACATTGCCTAAAAATATTATTATATTTTCTATAATAGAGTTTGATGTTATATTAAGTAATAATTGGATCTCAATCTACCATGTTAATATATATTTTAGAGCTAATGATGTTTTCCTTAAATAATAATTTTACTTTGTTAATAATAATGATCTAATACCTTTAATTACATATCAAGAATCTAAGAATCTTCTAAAAGAAGAAAATGATATCTATCGGGAATATATTGTTGAAAATATGGGAACTATTTAGATTAATGATATTTTAATAGTAAAACAATACCTTGATGGTTTTTCTAATTATTTTCCCAGTTTTATACTTGATCGGAAATTTGAATTTAGTATTAACTTATTTCATAATGATAAGCCAATTTCAAAAAACTCTTATTAAATGACCCATGTTGAACTTCTAGAATTGAAAAAATATATACAATATTTTATTGATAAAGTATTCATTCATCCTAGAATTTTACCATGGGGTTATCTTCTATTATTTTATAAAAATAAAAATTGATCTATATGAGTCTTTTAATTCATTATAGATACTTGAATAACAATACTATTAAGAATAAGTATTCATTTCCTCATATTGATGATATGTTTGATCATCTCCCAGGAGAACAGAATTTTTCACAGGATTACCTGTGGTCTGGGTAATATCAGCTAAACAAGATGGAGGATGAAAATATTAAAACAAATTTTACTAGATACAAGCATTATGAGTTTGTGGTTATTCCATTTTTGGTTGAAAAATACCCCAACAACATTTATGGATCTCATGAATTGATATTTAATTGAATTATTGTTTATGTTTTTTGTTGTTATAATTGATAATATTTTTATTTTTATAAAAATTTATAAGAATCAAGAATAAAGTAGATGGATTGTTTTGTAATCCTTAAAATAAAACCATTTTTATGGAAAATTTAGAAAATGTGATATTTGGATGTATAATATTTCATTACATGGACACATTGTAAATATTGATGACATAATAATTGATCTTGATAATACTATATTGGTTGATGAAATGACCAGGAATATAAAATTTTCTGATATTTATTGTTTTCATATATTATCCGTCTATTATTGGTGGTTTGTTGAAATTATTTATTGATTGTCAATTCCACAACATAAGTTAACACGAAAGGGAGTTGTTTTCATTATGAAAAAAGAATTTGATGATTGTTTCTAGGAATAGAAAATAAGATTGTTTAGTGATCCAGTTTTGGAAATTCCCTACAAAAAATGGTGAATTTTTCATATATAGTCATTCTTCATTAAAAGAACTTGGTTTTATCTTGATATAGAATGGTCACATGCACATGAGCCTCAACCTAGTTGGAGAGGACTCTAAAAGAGCATCCAAGAGAACCTAGATAAAATCCGGGTGGAGAAATATTTCCATGTTACCATACAAGTACTATAATGGGAATTGAAGTAGTACTATAACAGGTACTGTTTGGCACTGTAGCAACCAGAACTACTCATCCGTTTGGGCCTTTTGGCCACCGGTTTGGTCCTCGGGTAATGCAAGGCTTTAGGGCCACCCAAGGCCTTCTGTCCAGCTGTATCTCAAGGCCTTCTGGCCATATTAAGGCCATCGAGCCACCCCAAGGAATTCGGGCCAAATGAATATGCAGATGTACGAGTTAGACTACAAGGGATAAGGCTCCAGATGAGGATTAAAGTAATCACATTCACCAAAATAGAGCTAACTAGAATTGAAATAATGATAGGGTATGGCTTTGTCATCAAGTACAATCATTTCTTGATCTTCATGAAAGACAGCTAGCTGATCAGCCCTGTGAAGGTAGAGTGTTTATATATCAAGACATATGCTGGGGAGAAGCAGTTTCAAGGTGTTTTGTCAGGGAGATTTCTTTTGAGGCCTACAGGTCATGTAATTGTCTCCTAGCCTACGATCCTTGTAAGGGTTCCACCTCACCCCTTGAAAGTTGAATTATCAAAATAAAGAAAGGCCTTTGGACCATTATGTATGTAGAATGGTCATGTAATTGCTTATGATTCACTTCAATTGAAGCAAGATGAGAAAAATTATCCCACAGTTGATCTTGAACTGAATAAAGTAGTGTTTTTCTTATAAATATAGAGATAATATTTATATTGATCATTGTGTAAAATGTAAACTAATCATATAATTTTAAAAAATATATTCCCTCATAAATATTTTAAAATGAGAGAGAGGATATTGATGGAATAGATAAAATATTATGTTTTAATAGTTCATTATCATCCTAGAAAAGAAAATAAATTAACTAATGCTTTGGGATGGAAAAATAACTATTAATTAACTTGAAAATGACCCTTTGGATATTGATTTGATGAATTTTGACATAGAATTTGTGGATAAAGTAATATAATATATTTTTTTCTAGGATTCTGTATAATAGTCTCTATAAAAAATGTAAGCATGTTTATAAGGAAGATTGAGATTAAAAGTAAAATATAGAATGGTTAAGAAGGGTATGTTTTCTGAATTTAACGATGATTAAGATTACATTTTTAGATTTCAATATAAATTATGTTTGTTTTTTGAATCATAGTTATAGAGATAATTGTCATGTAAATCACATAGTAACCTATTTTCTATTCATCCTAACAACACTAATATGTATAGAGACATTCAGTAGTATTCCTGGTGGGATGGAATGAAAATAAATATTACCAACATTACCAAGAATTGTTTGAATTATCAAAATTTTAAAGAAGAATTAGAATTACAGTAAGGTGTGAATCATCCATTTCCAGTTTCATAATGGAAATGGTAGAATATATCTATGGATTTCATGGTGGGATTAATAATGAATTCAGGAGGTAATAATGTGATTTTATTTATTATTCATCGATTAAAAAAAATCATAACATTTCCTCCCCATTAGAGATACTCTGTATTTAGATAATCATTTTAGATAGTATCTTAAGGATATAGTCAAGTTACATGGAGTTCCTCCCACAATAGTATCTATCGATGATCCCAAGTTTAATTCCAATTTTTGGAAAGGACTTTAGAGGTAATCATGAATTGGAATAAATTTTAGAACAACTTTTCATTCTCAATCTGATAGACAAACGAAATGAATTAGTCACACCATGGAAGAATTGTTTTTCAATGGATTATCAAGGAATTTGTATAATCATGCATCTTTAGTTTTGTTTTCTCATAATAATAGTTTTCATTCCAATATATAGATGACACATATTAAGGAAATATTTGGAATATGATGTCGGAATTCTTTGTTTTCTAATGAAGTAGGTGAAATGATGTTTATGGGACTATAATTGGTAGAGTAAATGGTTGAGAATGTAGTTAAAATTTAGATGAAAATGATGATATATTAGAGTAGGAATAAAAGTTATACGAATAAAAAAGGAAAGATATTTCTTTCGAGGTAGGTGATCGTGTTTTTTCTACAATATATCTTGGGAAAAGTATTATGTGTTTTTGTATAAAGGGGAATCTAAGTCCATGGTTCATTAGACCGTACAAAATCCTTGAGAATGTTAGATTAGTTTTTTTACAAAGTATCCTTTCCAATGAGTTTATCCTAGTTATACAACATTTTTTATGTTTTGATGTCAATAATGTATGAGAATGATTCATATAATGTTTTAAGCCTTTGTGTTGTTCAATTAGATGATTGAATTTCTTTTGGTGAACAGATTATTATAATTATTGACTATAGAGATCAGGTAGAGTGTAACATTGCAATTCACTTGGTTATGGTTTTGTTGTCAAACAATATGGTTGAAAAGGCACCATAAGAATCTAAAAATGCTACGCAGGAATGATATCTGCAATAGTTTTAATAATTACATAAAATTGTTGTTATATAATTTAAAAAATGTGGGATGGATGTTTCAACCCATTTAATGATGATATAAATTTTTTTTGTTAATTAATTAAAAAATACTAGATTTTTTTTGTAAAAAGGAAAAACCATTATTTATAACAAAATGAAATTTTCTGGCATTATATAGTTTTATATACAATATTGGTTTCCAAATAAATAAATTTCATTTTGAAAAAAATGTCAATTTTTTATTCATCATTTCAAAATTATATTATAATGAATTTTTTATAATTTTTTGAATTAATTTATTTTTCAATGAATAATAATAATTTTGATTTTTATTGAAAATAGTATTTTCCATTCAATTATTTACAATGTGAAATTAAATTTTTGAATATTTTAAAAATTAAATTTACTCTATTTATTTAAAAATAATAATCCAATTATAGTAGTTGGATATATTTGTAAACCAAAATTTATTATACAAACATTTTTATACTTGAAAAGGAATTTTTATGAAAAAAATAGTTTTCATCACAATGTAGAAGTTTAGTTTTTAAATTAAATTATGAAAATTAATTGTCTTGACTCTTGACAAATTGATTCCATATTTGGAATAATTTTTTATATATTTGGTAAATATTCCCTTTTTTTCTCAATAAAAATAGAAACCTTTGTTATTTTTTTACCATGTTAAAGGGTAAATAAAGTATTTAAAGATAAAAATATAATGATAATGACTATATAATGATAATAAAACTTTCCTAAATTTATTATATGAGTTTATTTAATCCATTTTCATCCAATAATAGTTTTTATGGCATTTGGATTCCATTTTCATGTGATTATTAACATTATAATATTTTATTTAATGAAAATTGAAAAATATCACAGTATTGATTTTAATAACTATAATATTTTGAAAATTAATATAACTACAGTATGTAGTCTATTAATTTTTTTTTATAAATATAAATGATTTATCTTCTTGATGATATTTTTTTAATTTTTAGTTAATAAATAATTACCTTAAATTCTTACACAACGATGGAATGATAATTATTTAATTAAGGGAAATGAAATAAATAAATTTAAAAATATTAAAAGTATTATAATTTAAAATAATTAATGTGGCCCACATATTTTATAGAAAAAAATAATATATGGGAAATTTATTAATTTTTTTTGTAAAATTTCATTTTTTTATTATTGTTTTAAAGGTTAATATAAATGAATAGTTTTAAAATTGACATTATTGATATTTTAAGGAAATAATATTTTATTAAAAGATATGAAATTACTAAAAATATCATCTTTAATAAAATGAATTTAAATGTATTATAATATCTTTCATGGTCCATTTATAGGTCATATGTCTAATTATGGTAACTACATTGACGCTCAAAGAGTAAAAAACTTTGTTTTCATGAGATGTGTTGAAAGGGTTAATATGGGATTAAAACCAGAAAATAATGGTAAAATGTGATTTAATCCGGTAAACAAATTGTTGGATGTGAGTATTTTAATCCATCTTCATGTTATCTATTAATATTATCAATTTAGTTACATTTGAAAAACAAAATTAAATTTTATTAAATTAATACTTTTATAAATTCAAAAAGTGACCCTCTTCTCTCTTATGAAAAGGAATCAATTAATCTCATTTCATTACACTTCAATACACATTTAGATCCTCCAAGATCTACCCAAATCCCTAAAAACAATCTCTCACAATGATCTAGACAAAATATTTTGGGAATAATTCAAATAATATGGTTGTTAAGGAGTTACGTAAAGGAATATTTTCTAATGAAGAGGAAGATAAAAAAGGTTTGTGATGATTCGAACTCAAGGTAAAGGAATTTATTTTAGAAAACCGTTTTTAAGGTCGAATTTAAATCATCCATTTTATTATATATCCATTTTATATATTTATTTTATGTCTATATTAATATGTACACAAGGGAATTAAAGAGGACATATTATGTTTTGTTGGACTTTATATCAAAGGTTTTCAAATGGAATATCTTCACAAAATGTATTATCATTATTTACAAAATGGAAAAATGAATCATCTATTTAATAATATATGGTGGCAATGTCCTATAAACCCCCCATAACTATTATTTTATATTTTTCTTCCTTTATATGAATTCAAATTTAATTAAAATAAAACCATCATTCCTAATTTTCTAATTATATTCAAAAAGGGTCTTAAAATAGAATGGATATTTCATTATCTAAAAATGCTTTCTTCTAAGTGAAAATAAAACATATTTTGATGAAAGATTTTATGTATTCAGTAATTTATCTTGGACATTGTTTATGAGGATTGATTTTTTCTTTATAAAACATGGATAAATGATCCTCTAATTACTCTCTAATGAATTGGTTGAAGGAGAATAGTGAACCGATTACATTTCGCATAAGATATTTTGATAAAATATTGTTATGGATATTCCAATGGTAACCATTATGGTTATTTTATAAATAAATTTGATGGTTATAATAAATATGACTATGAATTTTATTCAATTTCTATGAGTGATATAAAAATGATTCTTCGTGTTACATATAGGATTTATCTATTATTTATCTGGGGGTTTATTGGAATCTTTTAATTTATCAAGGTAATATAATAATAGTATGTTTAATGGAGATTATATTATACATTTTAAGCGTGAAAAATATATATTTGTGAAAAAATAATTTTTATTTTTTAATGATTTCATAGAAACCATATATTTTTTATTTTGGATTTATGAAGTATTATTAAAAGTTCACCAACGAGCCTATACACCAAGTGGTAGAGGCTCCTACTAAAAATCCAAAAGTCCCAAGATCAAATCGTGGTGGAGGTGAATTTTTCAGCTCTTGTAGCGGTATTATAGGTAGAAAAAATGTGGTATTATAGCTAAGAGATCATGTAGGTACTTACTTAGATGGTAGAGAAGACTCTCGTAGGTCATGGGAGGAACTATAAGTGCTTTACGTAGGTTGTATATGCCTGCATGAGTTGGTAATTCCATGTGAAATTGATCAAATGGGAAAAACATGGGAGAGGGTTTATCCTAGGAACCACAGGTCTTTTAGGATTCTTTGTAGGGGTCATACGTAAGTCCCTTATTAAGTAATGGATCCTCGAGTATGTGGATTATCACTATGGGAGAATGGGTCCTCGTGTAGGTGTCTTGTGTTTTGGACCCTAAGGGGACTTTGATTTCACTTATTCCCCTTTAAATACCTCTTCTCTCGAGTTTTAGATAGCTATCTAGAGAATTTTTAGAGACCCGGGTGAAGGGGCTGTGTGGACAGAGCTTGGTGATTCTTCCAAATTTTCACATTGTGAAAATTAGGATCATAAGGGTCCTATTTATTTGAAACCAGTAGAAAAAGGTTAAAGATGTTACCCCATGTAGGTCTATGAAATAGGTACCCGACATACATACCATGTGTAGGTGTGGGCCCCCTTTTGTTCCCTGCAGAAGGGTTGCCCCATATTTCTGATACACATGTGTATTCACGTAGCCTCGGTTGGGTAATTCCGTTGATTCTCATTGGTACTTTTTAACCGATTAACATGGTTATAGTTCTCTTCATAATAATTTTATCACTCTTAAAAAAATAGAATGTCAATAAGATTATTTTAAAAAGACATGTTATGGAACACTTGGGTGGGATCCTACTAAGCCTGTTATCTCACACCCTACACACCCCTTTGGCGATGTGTATACCTTTGTATTTATTTCAATCTCAGGAATGGCAAGGCACTGCAATGAGGTAGTGAGTTTTTTGTTAGCTGTTTTTTGAGTTTTATCATTCCCTATATCTTCTTTCAATTATGGTATATTTTATCTCTTCCAATGTTTCACTCTCTCACAAACACACACACACACACACACACACATATATATATATATATATTCCCTCATGTTTCATTATTTTTCATTAAATCATTACATCTTGTTTTTTTATGCTCAGGTTCTAGTCACCAGCATGTGGGGATCAGGAATGCCCATAGGATATGTCGCAGGGATGGTTGGGTACCATTTTGAGAGGGTATATAGATCGATTTTTAATAATAACAACCTGAGAAATTATGATATATTTCATCCAAAATAAATTAAATCTCATTTATAGCTTGCACATCATGGAACTCTATGTTTAGATTATGTTACCCTTTGAACACATAGTAAAAACAAATTAACCAATTTTGGAAAAAGTATTTATAAAAATATACTTCATTTATAAAATACAAATTCCAAAATTATATTTGGGTGAATGTTTGATAAATTTCTTAAAAGATTCATTTTTTTATTAAGAGTGAAAAATACCAATTTTCATTGAAAACTGAATTTTCATTTAAAATATATTTTAAATTAGTTATAAAGTAATATTAGTTCAATTATATAATAATTTTACTAATTTCTGTCATTAATATCAATTTCATATTGAATTTTTATCTTAAAATATTCTATATATATGAGAATTTTGTCTTTGGAAAACCGCTCATTCATCACATCCACAATTTAATTTTATATTTAATAATGCACATCAATGAATTTAATTATTTAGTATAGATTAAGTATTTGGAATCATAATATTTTATATTAACTAATAACGTTAACTGAATTATATAACATAATGAACAATAAAAACAGTAAAACATAATTACCATGATTAAGATAAAATTTGGTTTTACGGTGGTTCAACTAAAATGATCAAGGGTAAAATAACCTATAAAATTTTCCAATACACATTTTCTAGCCTTATATTAACATCATCCCCTCTATGGTTCAATAATGGTCCATTTTAGAGCCTTATGTCATGTTAAAAAGGTACGTATTACTTTTTCATTTCAAGAAATAGAGTGTGCCACTCACCACACCTATAAAAGTATACCCCTCTAATATCATATTCTCATTACGAAAACCCTTTTAGATTAAAAAAACCTACCCAAATACCTTATTTAATTCCATATACATGTCTTAGAGTCCTTATTTTTATTATGAATCCATCACAAGAGGTTTTAGGTATAAACCTAAATACGCTCTCCAAAGAAGAGGTAAATTTATTTAACCTATATATTTGTTTTGTTTCTTATTCTACATCCTTAAAACTGTATTAAACAACTATAATATCCAATAGATTCTAGAATTAGGCAGACCATCTCCTAATATATTGTAATAAAATAGTATATGTCCAAAAATGGTATTAGAAATATGTTTTACAAAGATTGGAATGAAAATTTCATGATAGTCGGCCTCAACAAAACGAAAAAAATAATCCAGTAACACAAAAGACTAACTGGAACTAAACTTAAAAATTTACCTCATTGGAAGAGAATCAGAAACATGATTATACTCCATGTAGACATGAATAACATTAAGAGAATTCATATCCATAATATGAAGATAATCAATCCAATACATAATCATTCTCCATGGTACATTTCTATAGTGGCCATTGAGAATTTTCACAACAACTGATGAATTTTTTCCAACCATAGAGTATGCCAGCCATAATGGACAACATACCTTATCACCATAATTATATACCACAACACATCTTCAACTGCATATCTATTCCCAATGATTTGAAATTAGGATCTCTTAATGAGACCATAGTGGGTTTGAAAGATACCACCACAATTTATCCAATATAATTATATGTTATTGTGTTAATTTAATAACCTAAATCTGTATCAACTTCCATCAAATATTAAATGAAACTATTTATCATGTGTACGGTGGACTACCACTTCATGAACTGAGTTAATTAATTTTCCATTACCAATATTAACAGATGTATATAATGATAGATTTAATATATTTAAATTATATTTAACTAATTATTTTACTTCTATAATTATGATATAAACTATAACTTCGTACTTTACATTATGTGAGGGATATGATTAGGTCACTCGTGTTTACAGCAGACTACCGCCTTACAAAACGATGTAGTTAATTTTTCATTTATGCTTTACTAGATGGTAGTAAGGTTAAGGTTAATTAATTTATGTGATATTAATTTTATAAACATAATTACGTAAATACAATATCTCATGTAACTTCATATATATTGATCTATTGGAAAATAATAACGTATCTTGTACGCATGTATGAACTTCCTCCAACACGAAGCAATGTGAATTCAATTCAATTTTTTTGGCATAGATGGAAATGAAGATATGTTTTATTAATATAAATTATGTATATATAATTATAATAATTATAATAATATTAATTATTATTTATTTTGATTTCGTTCTATCTGGTGAAAAAAATGGAAACAACGTTCATGTGTATGGATGAACTGCCTTCTCCATGAACTGTGTAATCTATTTTCTACCTATAACATTAATAGATTACTATAATTATCATTATAGTGAATATATTAGATATTTATAACATATAAAACAATCTTGATATGTTGTTACCATGATAAAATATAATGTTCCAAAATTTCCAAAGTAATATATACCTGAAAAATGATGTAATTATCTCATGAAACAGTTTTTTAATAAATAATTGATAATAAGGGTGGTGAAAAAAACAAAAAATAATTCATATATAGTAATAGATATATTATAATGGTTCTATAATACATTTATAATAAAAATATTTTTTATATAGGTTGTTCAGACACACACGAAGGAAGACAATCATGAGGTAAGAGGTTATTGTCTCACTTTTAATTCCATGAGAAATACTCCAAATTCTACATGTATTTCCTTTTTTGTATTATATATGACCCCTTTGATATGTTATATCATGTTATATATATTTTAATTATTTTTAATGTTTCATTTGTTTATTATTTCTTTTATGAGTCTTGCAATTCTGAAGTTGCCAAAGTTGTAAGGGTTTATTTCACAATATATCATTATTCATGATTTTTTAATTTATGAGTCCCATAGTGGATATTATTAAAATTTATATCTTAAAATAAATATATTTTCTTTTTATCTAGTTATTCATGAATGTTTTCATGTAATATCAATAGTTTTGAACTATTTGGTACTTAAAATGATTTGGAAAATGTTTTTAAGAAAATCCAACTTTTTTATCTTTTGTTGAATATACCTTTTCATCCAAATCATTATTTTCTAAAAAATATTACAAAAATGTTTTTAAGATTTTCCAAATGATTTTTAATGACAATTTTTTCAATTTTGTCGTTCAAAAAAAATTTGAAAGGAATATCCAAGACATTTTCAAAACAAAGTCATGTTTGGTATTTACTAGAAATATAAAATGAATTTTTTATTTTAATGTGTATGGAATAAACATTATTTTATGTCCTCATAGACAATAAATGAATTAAATATTATTTTATATGTTCTCAAATTTTAACCTCTAATAAAAAAAAATTTAGAATATTTTGTGATACTTTTTTTAAAAAAAATATTTTAAATGTGAAAATCTTATTTTACACAAAAAAATTATTAAAACATATTTATTGTATTTATATTCATAAATAACTTGAACCCATTATGCTAATTATAATACAATGAGAATATGTGGTATTTTTATCATCCAAATTCTTTTTTAGGACGGTTTATTCTTATTTTGACTGTGTATGTGCAATTTTATTATCATTAAGCACATTACTCTAGATGGTTTAGGATTTTATTTATTTGATTTGGGTAAGTATAAACATTTAATATGTTATTTTTTAAAATATGAATGTTTTTTATTATGTTTCACCCATTTAATATGATGAATGCATTGTAATTAGTATGTGATGTGTGGGTTCTGGTTACAGATAGCCCCTCAATGTGTCGATAGGAGTCATGAGACAAACTGATTTTCCAAATTAGACAAGTTTCTACCAATAGAATTATACTGTCTTCAAAAAGGTCTTGAATGTATGTTTCAAATGATTAGAAATGTTTATTACCTCTTTATAAGATAATTTATTGATTTCCATGTGATTATTATATTAGTTATAATAAAAATGGATAAATTTTAAAAAAAATTAATTATTTATATTCATAATTTTTCATCATTTATTTCATCCATTTTATTCTTAATTCTTTAATTTAATTTCATGTGTTTTAATTATTTAACATGACACATTGATAATGCTTATTTATACATGATGTCTTCCTTTGTACGCTCACCCATGCTGAGCATCTGAACTCTTCCATTGTTAATTTTTATTTTCCCCATAATACCATGAAATGTTTTTTGATTAGTATGCATGGATATTCTATAAAGAATTATAGAATTATAAAAAAACACTATTTGTTTTGTATGTTATTATTTGTAATGTGTATTTAAGGAATGTATATTGTTTACCAAAATTACTAAATCATTTGGTCGTTTGGCATGTGATTCCTAGTATCTCATGCCAATTTAAATAGCTATTGGCTCTAGGATATTTGTGTTGTGGGTTTTTAGAGGTTGAATATCAATAATTAAAGGAAATTGTTTTGGAAATAAGAATAATGAATTTTAGATTTGGGATCCCACATAATGGATAGATGAGCAGTTAGTTAGTAGTTGGAATGATCTTCGAACTAAATACCATAGAATAATTTTTTTGGTTAAATTATGTGTTGTTGGGAGGAAAATATGGATCATTATAATAAAAATGTCAATGAGACATGACATTCCATGTACAATCGTGAAGATTATTGGGCTTGATAATATACTGTGAGGATAACAAGATAATTAAATTTATTTCATCTAATATATTTTGGTAATTATTGTAATGTATTTTAAGAACAATTTTATGTTTTTGTATAAAAATTGAATGTATTTGGCATTGATATCCCTATGACCTATACTGGAGTACGAAATCCTCATCAGGGAAATAAATTCTATGTGTGGTACATATTTTTGTTCATTATATTATAATAAGAATGAATGATTTATGAGTTATACTCCCCTGTTTATGATCTGCCTGTTATGGTGGTGAGTGAAAAAGAGGACACTATTTACATATAATCCTGGGATTATACACTCACTACTAGAAAAAAGATAAGTAGCAGTGAACCTATATATAGAAAAGAGTTCATACATGGTTATAGGTCACTGATAGACAAGAGAAAAAAATTCCAATGGATATAGGTGAAATATAGAAGTGGTAAGTGGTTGATTTTGTCTATATCTTTACCATGCTAACACGGGGAAAATATATCCCATGAAAAGTTAATTTTAAACAACTTATAACCATGATAGGATCATCTCTATGGTAAAATGGTGGTGGGCTAGGGCTATAGAAACTTGTGGAATGAGCCTGTGGTAATTGATGGAATATATCCATGGGTGCACATACCCATGGCTACATGGTGTCATGGTGAGAGTGTATACCCATGACCTACTAGAGCTTATAGAAATAGAAGGAATAAAACCATGGGTGTCGGGGCTTAAAGATATGGGGTGGCGAGATAGAGGGTTGTAACTATGGGGTCCTATAGACCATGACTACAACCACAACATCCAGACCTTATAGTTACAATCATTTATGAATATGGCTATTAATATGAATACCCATATTGAAATTATAATTTATTTAATAATAATAATTTAATTTTTTTATAAAATTATATATATAAATATATATGGATATAGTGAAAAGTAGGTTATCTTAATGGAAGTATATATTTGTTTATATGTGGGGACTAGAGATATATACTTGGTGATAACATTTTTTAAAAATGGACCTATAGACATGGTCTCCATGGTTATGGTTATAGGTCACCAACATGGACTATATTATATCCATGATCTTCATTTTAATAGCTATAGGTACATTGCAGACAAGGCACCACACAGAATGCCCTATATCAAAAAATATTGTACCAATAACCACTACTATAGATTTGTACATTAACATCACAAAAAGTTGGATTTATCAATGCCAAGAAAGCACTGACTACCAGAGAAATATTAAAATAAAACCTTTATCAGTGCTAGAAAAAATCACTAAAAACGAATCCTTTATCATCGTTTAAGAAATCAATGATAAATGGTTACTTTATCAAAGATTTTTATCATTGATAAAGGGAGACTTTCTTAGTGATTTTTATCTCTAATGAAGGATGGATTTAACACCACTAAAAAAGACAATGATAAAGACACGCTTTATATGTTTTATAGCAATGGAAAAAAAGTTCAAAATATTATTTCATTACGCACCACAACACCACCATTTCTCAGGGCTCATGACACCCATTCTCTGCATTTCCTACTCCTCATCCCACCATAACACACCCACAACCCCTTCTCAGAACATGTGAACACACACGCACCCTACCATGGTGCTATATTGGATACAACAAATAATATCTCAAGATGGAAATTGATCATGTGTCCACCATTCTACATTTAAATGTGCTTTACCACTCTACTGATCACATTTTGTTTTATATTATGCAATATTTATGTTTATTCATATATATTTAGGACTGTGTGATATATATATATATATAAACACTTAAATTTATTTAAATATATGATATATTAATACTCACTTATATATATTAGAATATATATATATATAATATTAATACACACACATATGTATAAATAAAAAATTAATATACATTTGTATAAGTATATATAACATCTTATATTTTTGTAATGTATAAAAAAAGGTTTGATGTTGTTTTAAATAATAGTGATAATTTTTAAATTCATGTGACCTATATAATTATTTTAAAATGATTTTTTAAAATATGTATATATATTCACCATCAAAGGAAAATTTTTACTAATCAAGAAAGGGTACCGCCATACAAGGATTGATGCAAAGATCAAAACACAAAACCTAGGGTGGCCAAAACTAATGCATTCCATGTTCATCACCTCTAATCAAGTTCACACATTTATGCGTCAAAAAGAGAGAGCTGGGAAAGTAGGTGACATTAATGCCATGATCCACCACTACCATAGATGAGAGATAGATAGCTACCATATTTCCCGCCCGCCATGTATGTGTAACTATAGTATTACCGTCGGGGGTACATTTTTATTTTTTGATGGTGTAGAAAATTGAACATAGAGTGATGCCTTTATCATCCATGGATTCACTGATGATCTTGGAGTCAATATCATGTTGAGAAAGAGATATATTCTCTTGTTCACATAATTGTAAGCCTGTGAGCATCGGTTTAGGTTCGGCTTGGATTGATGTCCCTTGGAAATAATATGCCGAAAATGCTAGAAGGACACTACCCATGTAATTCCGAACAAATACTCTCCCACAGATGAGCCCCTCCTTACACGAACTATCCACATTAAACATGAAATATGAAACTTGGGGATTCCACCACACCCACTGTCCACTACATCCTCCATTACTATAAATATTCGGTGATGCATTGCACTGAAAACACCTCAAGGATGACGCCCCATGCTAGTTGATGATAACACTAACCACATCAATGCTAAATTATTTGATTCAAACAATGACAGATATTTAAGAGGTGATTATTCATTCATACCTGGACTTGTTTATATCCTTTCAGATGGACCAACATGCTGTGTTTAAAATTACCGAGTTAACCATTATTTCAACAACAATGTTGTTTGTTCCATAAAACCACTGATCCAGAAAGGTGACATCCATGATGTTTAGAAAGTGGGGAGTAAAAAAATACTATGGAAAATCCATATATCCTTTCTTGATTCACTCTCAAATAATAGGTGATTCACACTATACTCTTGATGACAAGTGTAGCAATATTATTTGGTGGCAATGTTATCACCCAATTTCTTGATGTTGTCTATATATTGAGATATTAATTTTATACCTAAAATATATAGTTATATGTATATATATTTTCATATATATTTGTACATATTTTCAAGTAATTATGCATCTTGATATAATTTTTATAATGTATTTATAAACATTTACAGTAAATTTATTTATATACAATATTTATTTATAATGATATATATATATATATATATTTATATATGATGTATATACACAACATTGATACACGTACAAACAAAAAAATATTAACACACAAAAAAAATTTATATTTCTCACATACACGTAAATATATATATATATACTTGTCTTTATTTTAATATATTATAATACACATAAAAATATATATATTTTTATTGACACACACGTATTTATATATAAACATAACATATATATGTATATATATATATATTACATCATTTACTAAGGTAAATAAAATGGATTATTTTATTAATTTAAATAAAATAAATAATAAATATTAATTTCCATTTGGTTCATAAATTTAAAAATACATTTTTATTTAAATATGTTTTAATATTTATTTATACAACAGATTTATTATTATTAAATATAAAAAAATATGAATATATTTAATTTTATATAAAAAATATATTATGTAAAACATTAATTTTTTTTTAAAATAATATATATATGAATATAAGCACTGAGAATAAATTTAGTCACCATTGAAAAAGGGGAAAAATACTCTCTAAAATGATGTTGAAATACTATACAAAATTTTGAAAAGTGTGTATCAAAACTAAAAACTCAGTTTTAGAGGCAATCTTGGAATTTTTTGACTTAAAAATTAGTGAATGATGTTTCCCAAATTAATATAGTGTAGATATTTCCACATTCTTTGATTAGATATGTGGTAGAGTCAAAATGGACATCTAAATCAATAAATTTTGTCATTTTATGTTCAAGTCATATTTCCAACTTATGTAAAATAGTTAATTAATTCATTTAATTTTTATTTTATAAAAATGTTATTCAACAACCTATACTTGACAATAAATAGAGAATTATTAATTAATATTATTTTTTAATTATTTTATTATCTATTTTCGTTGAATATCACATATATTAAGTGGAAATGCGAATTTAGCTTTATTAAAAAAATATTTAAAAAAAATTATATTAATATCAATATATATATATATTAACATATTATTTTTAATGAAATATAGTTTTTAATGAAATATTATATATATTAGTGCAGTTAAAAATTAACTCATAAAGATGAGTCATTATGAATGCTAATAGAAATGAACAAATAGAGTCCCCCCATTATCATATCTTTTGTAGTAGCATTGATAATTCCCCCCCCCCAACCATTACGAGGGATTTTGTTATCTAATGATGATAAAGTGCACCCCCCACCCCTCTTAATAGGGGAATTTGTTTTGTGATTATAAATGGCCCCCTTTATTATCATTTTCAGCATTGATAAAGACAACAACTTTAGTAGTACTTTTAGCTAGTTCTTCTAAAGGTAAAATCTGTAGTAGTGGACGTTTTTAGACACATAACCCATGCTCGTAGCAATATCCCTTTTTATAACTATGGATAGATATATGGTGTTTGGTTTTAGATTCTATATCTGATGAATAGAAGAAGTCACATGATAACATGGATGCATAAAACATGGTCAGAAAATGTGAACATTATCAGGAGTGTGCATGATAGGTGAGGTTTGATTTCAATAAAGAACTATTTATGTCAAAACATTGAGAGGGTGCACTATATGAACCTCATGCATTCAAAATGATTGGCTACATTAAGAATCTAGACACTTTATGGTTTACCAATTGGAAACTTATATACATAAAAATTGTAACACCCCAGGTAAATAATGAATATGACATTTTCATATCTATCTATATTTTTGAATAAAATATTAATATGACTTTAAAGGGGACGCTATGCTCGATGGCGTACCCAACACGCAACAACGAGTTTCTTGGGAATCTTATGTTGCACTCTAATAATAAAATTATATTATTTCAAATGGTAGTTAACATGTAGCCGTTGTAATGGCGGGATTGGATAGAAATAACTAAAATATGATTATATATGTTTTTTAAATGTTTTTACATTTATCCAATAAAAGCTAAAGGCTTAAAATACGGAAAGAATTAAATTTTAGGTGTATATGCCTTAGTTTTCACTAAAGGTTCACTTATCGCCTTTTAATGGAGAACTGTCATTAAATATAGTTTTGATCACTCTTATATATTTTTTTGGACCAAATAAAACTCTTAATAAGAATCGGGACATCAAATTTTACTTTGTGTAATTTTTTGGTATTTTTCCGATAAAGTTCATTTTTTAATGAATAATGTAGAATGTTGTGTTTTAATTCAAAACCACTTTTTACTCTAATTTATTTATATGATTAGATAATATTTTGAATTGGTTTTAAAGTGAAATTAGAAAATATTTTTACCATTAAATCCAATAGTGGTCATTGGAATTAATTTCACTTTGAAATCAGACTTAAACTAGTGTCAATCTTTTGATACTTATTGTTTTATGAAAACACGCTATTTGCGCTGACATCGGGAATTAATTATTAAATTAATTAATGTGACTAATATGTTTTGAATTTTGTAAAACAGACTTCATTTTTGAATTTGGAATATCAAATATAGATTAGGGTGAATTTTTGGTAATTTTCTGAAAAACATCAATTTTTGATGAATAGTGAAACCACTAAGTGGTACTTATAAAAACTGATTTTTCATTTAAATGAAATTTTTCCATAATTGTGTTTTGATTTTCAAAAATCCGACATACATTGTTGTCATTAATAAGTAAAATGTGGTTCAATGAGATTAAAATAATTTTTTGGTGAATAGTAACTTATTAAGTTTTTAATCGCGATTAGTGGTAATTAGTGTAGTTTAAGGTAAAAATGATATTATAAGAATGTGAAAACACCGTGACACTTGTCCTACACCTATTGGGTGAGTCATGGCCGACCAAGACAAGCCATGGGCAAACTTGGGGACCCCATGGATCCACTTTTGTTGGGAAATGACATAAATTACTTTTTATTTAATGTTAAAATGAAAATGACACAAACATAATATGTTTTATGAAAATAATTTTTAAGTGGAGTTATACAAGTCCCAATTTTGATTATAAATAGTCATTGGAAAGATAAAAATATTTCCTATATCATAGAATTTTTTTTATAATTTTTAGAGATTAAAGAAATTAAATTATTTATGACATAATAATGATGCAGCGATGACATCATTATTTGACGATTTAATTAAAAAGGAATGATAATGAAAAATCTACAACCTAAACATGGCCAAAACCAATTGGATGAGTTTATTTCGAATCCTTATCACCTTATCCACGATGTATATCAATGTGGGTCCTTTTAAAACCGAAACACATGTTCAAATAAAGTAATATTTCTTACTTTCCAAAGGTGCCCCTCCTCTCCTCTTATAAAAGGCCCCCACCTGTACCTCTTTTCCCACACCCCTCAAGCCTTTGGCTCAGCCAACCCCTCCCCAGTTACTCTCTCCACATCCCTCTCTTCATCCTAGAGGATTCCCTTTGGGCATAATCCTTTCAAAGGAAGCCTTTAGGCTCAAAACAAAAGGAGTTACACTTTTAAAGGTAATTCTTTCTCTCATGTTCATTTGTTTTATTTTGCTTCTCCAACCCCCTAAACTCTTTTTATTTACTTCTTTTGTAAAACCACAAGTATATTCAATATACTAGGATGTTGTTATAGGATTTATTTGAGCTACACTCTCACACAACTACATCAAATGGTTAAAGAACATACGGTTTCCGTGGATGGCGAAATTCTGCCTCCCGAAACGATGATTGTTCAATACTCATTTAACACCTTCAAAGGTGGCCATTATGATGTCACTATTTTTATATATGATATATAATATGTTTATGTTTTCCTTAAGCTTCTGTTTTTTTCATTTTGGTCAAACCTTTATGGTTCCCATTATGGGTAAACACGATATCTTCATTTAAGGAAGTGCGGACTACCACCCCCTCAAAGTGATTTGATTCGTTAAATACGATATGTGGGACATATAAAGTATGGAACTATGATATTACATATGATATTATAATGGAATTATAATATACCTTTATATCATTATTATTCCATTCTATAAAATACGAAATAGAAATGAAAGTAGCGTTCATGCGTACGTACAGCTTACCGTCTCCATGAACGGTGCATTTCATTTCTTACCTCTAAATGATTATGTAATGTTATAAATGCATGCATGTACTGGCTATATATGACATATATTATATCTACAACATGAATACAATTCTGTATATAATAAACACTTGGCCACATGAACAACATGTAATTGTAAGAAGTCCACTTTGGACTTAAGAACCAAATACCGACAAAATGAACATTATTAACATAAATGATTACATAATGTTTACAACATGTCAATAATTGATATAAAAGGAATAATGAACTTGGAAAAGGTTCTTAAGCAAATATAAATTAACTCAAGTTTATTATTCAGGACATTAAAGAACGATCGAGTCAAGTCGGACCCGAGGTAAGGGATCCTACACCTCTCTTTCTTTTTAAGTACACTCTTTTATTTAATTTCTTTTAAGCTCTTCTTTATTATGATTGGGATGTTATTTTATATTAATCCTACTTTAATTTTTATGTTCATGTGATGAGAGACCATATTCTCTCTCATCAATCCATTTTGGAAGTTTTATGTGGCGCTGTTAGGCTGCCGAGTTCTCGTAAGGGATTTTTCATCTCACTCTTATTCTCGTGAGATTTATGCTACATTTGCCACAACTTCCATTGAGTGGTGTATGTACTGCCCATTATTCTACTCTTTGTGTAATATACTTTCGTTTATGAGTATTTACATCAATGATCTATTGTCCTTCTTTAACGGGGTGTATGTTTTGAAAGATACCCAAGTCGGTAAGGGAACCTTTCACCCTCATCTTTGTTAAAAGACTTCTTTTGTTGGGTCTTTTAATTTACATATTGTTATGTTGGGATATGTTCTCATATATCCTTATTGATGTAAATTTTATGTCCAAGTGATGAGATACACTTTTTATCTCTCATCAACTCATTTTGATGTGATGCCGTTAGGCTGTCAAGGGAACGTTTTAACCCAATTTTGATTTCTTTGGGTTCAACATGTAGTTATTGAATATGTCATCCATTGAAAATGTGTGAATGACCTTCTATTGTTTTACACATAATATCCACTTATATTGGGTGTATTTATATTTTTCACACATATTTTTGAGATTTATTTGTCCTTAATTTAAGGATACCTTCTTTGTAAGGGATTTCATCACATTTGACATTTCTATTGAGGGTTCATTGTTGTTATGCACCAATTCACTCTTATATGGTGTATATACTGTCCTTTGGAGTATTATATCATGAATACATTTATTCTCATGATATTATAAAGTTCTGACTAAATGTTATTCCTCAATTATTGTATTCAAGTGTCTCTAATTTTGGTAAAACCCCTTTAACCAAAATATCATTTTAAATGTTTTGATTATTTGTTCTTATTAATATCCATGTTTTCAAAATGGTTTTAAGGATTTATTTATATGGATATTAATGGTTTAAAATTTTTAAAGCTTCAAGGTGGTATGGGACACTTTGATTCAAAAATATTTTTATTAAATGTTTTAAATAGTTTTGGAAATGGTTTCTTTTTGTATGGATTCATTATTTCAAAATACTAAAATGTTATATTGTGATTGAAATGTGGAAAAGTTTTGTTTACTTTATGCATATATTATGTGATACGTTTATGTTATGGTTCTTGGGCATTGTTATGAAGAACGGGTGGTTCCGTGATAAACTAAGGGCAGGTGAGCCCGATATAGCTCTCCAATGCATTGGGTAACGCGAAGGAGTGAAACGTTAAGGTTTCTCCGAAGAGATTTAGGGAATATACTATGATGGGTATTCCAAACGTAACCAACAGGGTTACTCCCTACGTAAGAATGTTATGAATGCCTCAATTTACCTTTATGTCTTATGTCTTCTATGATTTATTCATGATTTGATATGCCTATGTTTTATAGGTAAAGTATGATTTCATTCTTATGTATATATGAACTCATGTTTCTTTTCCATATTTTTATAACCCTTACTGAGCTTTTTATGCTCATCCCAAGTTTTTGAAATGTTTTTCACAGGTCAAGGGAAAGGTATATGATGTGATGATAGTGTCAAGGATGTGTTAAGAAAGAATCCATGTTTTATTTTCAATATGTTTCCGTTGATGGGAAGAATGAATACGGTCTTTTATGTAACCACTTTGTTTAAATGTGGAATGTAATGCACGTTTCATGATCTAATTCTCTAAAACTCTAAACCTGAAAAGATCCTCAATGTGTAATCTTGTAATAACTCAAGATTAAGTAAGGTTTAAGGCTGGGGCCTTATAGTTGGTATCAGAGGTCGGTTTAGATAACTTTAGAGGTTAGGGTACTCTTTAAGCATAAGTGACATTACCATAATGGTTAGGATTTCAGAAAGAGTCTTAGTTTTAGATAAAGTGAATGAGTAAGTATATCTTATTGTCTATCTTACTCATTAGTACATGATGGTTTTGTTGATATACTCACACTGACCTTTTTTGGTTTTAGTAAATGGCTGGATCTAGCAGGCACCAAAGTAACAGTGAATGTGAAGGAAACTGTGATAGTTTTTTGAGCAAGCAACTGAATGATATGGGAGCTGCAATTAGAACTATTTTTATTATCCTCAACCAACTATCTGGAGTCATGATTGACCACCTAAACCTTGGAGTTTTCTCTAAGGCATCATATATGCAAGAAACAAATCCCTACGGAAGTACAGGTAATAATCATAAAGGTAAGTGTGTTCAAAAACCTATGTGTCAAAGATGTGGAAAGAAACACCTAGGAAAATGTTTCAAAGGGACAGAAATATGCTATAGATGTGGAAATGAAGGTCATAAAACAAGAACCTGCCATGGAAAAAGGAAGCATCCAGTGGACTCGAGGAAAGGGAAAGAAGTTCTTTCTGAGGGATCAATTGAATGTTTTAAATGTGGTGTGCATGGTCATTATGCAAACACATGTTCTATGAATATGTTTCGTGAATGGGGTCACCAAGAGCGTACAAATGTTCGTTTACCAATACCTAATGCCATTCCGATTGAGGATGAAGAAAATGACAATGACCAATAAAAGGTATGTACTATTTCATGAATATTGTTTTCCTATTTTGGAATCTTAGGATATGATTCATGATTTTGTTTGTAGGAAAGAGGTATTTTGGAATAAGTTGGAAAGGAATGGATAATGGATCATGAAGAATGTTGAATGAGTAAGATGTCAACATATAACGGCTTCAAGAGTTAGGGGAAATTCTTAAGAGTATTAAGTCTCTTTTGATGATGGGGTTACATTAGAAGTCTTTTTATATTATCTGTAACCCTGATGTTTAATATAGGCAAATTATATTCAAGTAATAGTTATCTTTTCTTTTGTGGACATAGTTATAAAGAACCATTTGGGTTTATATGATCCTTACTTTTGAGGTAATTATGGGTTACTATATGTTATGATTGAAGTGAAAGGCATGATATAAAATTGAGGTTAAATTATGTTATGGTTATTTTTGATGATTTTATCGCTTTTTGGGGAATTATTTGAGAATTATATATTTTTGGAAAAAGGACAACACGTAGACCGTGTGACTACCCGTCGCGTCGGACAAAGCTGCGGGAATCGAACCCACAACCAAAGTGCGACTGGTATTTATCGCCTACCACTGGACTACGTGAAGTCCCTGGTTAGTTTGACTGATTCTTTCTAGTTATATGATTTTATGAATTAAGTGTAAGTTGATTTTGGGTTATTTATGAAAATGATTAACCTATCATGGAGGATATGTGATTAGGTTAATTACTTTTCAATACGAGACTTTAGGAGCAACTGATGTTGTTTGGAGATAAATGTTACGATTTAACTTGGAAGACTATGTGACTAAATCCTTCAAATATTTGGGTTTCGATCTTATATTTGTTTACTTTGAAGAATTTTATGGACAAATTGTTTATCGGATGATCCTTGTTGAACTTTGGGTTTTGTTTGGCAGATTTTGGAGGTTAAGAATAGATTTTCTTTTTATAAAGGGTTATCCTTTTCTGGATTATCTGACCTTGTACTAACCTTTTTGGTTTTGGTTTTGGTTAAAGCCTAAGGACATGGGATGTATATAGTTCTCTTTTGTGGATTAGGTGATTCTCTAGAAGTTGATTATAGTACTCTTAATGCGAACAAGTCTCCATAAATACTCGTCTTTTGGAAAAAAATATGAGTTTGACTAAGGAATCTAGTAAAAGTTGAAAGTCAACATGATAAATGATTATGCTTCCTTATGAATAAATTCCTCAATAAAAATTAACTTCAAATAAAAATGTTGTCTATTAACTTTTCCTACTGGGGAACCCAACACCGTTTAACCCATCACAAGTTTGTGATTTTCTTATTGTTATCTTTCTCCTAAACATGTTTTCTATCACTGTCCATCAGAACATGACCCTATGTTTTCTCCTCCATGTCCATGTTTTCCTACATAGAATCCTAGTATGGGTTAACTCGGGTGTCCTTTGTACTTATCTTTCTTCATTTTAAAGTGATTGTTTTACCGACTCTTGTCTCGATGTGGGACTTTCAAGGATGTTTCCAAACGCAATTTTAAAATTGCGAGGACGCAATTCCCAAAAGGGTGGAAGGATGTAACACCCCAGGTAAATAATGAGTATGACATTTTCATATTTATCTATATTTTTGAATAAAATATTAATATGACTTTAAAGGGGTCGCTATGCTCGATGGCGTACCCAACACGTAACAACGAGTTTCTTGGGAATCATATGTTGCACTCTAATAATAAAATTATATTATTTCAAATGGTAGTTAACATGTAGCCGTTTTATTGGTGGGAATGGATAGAAATAACTAAAATATGATTATATATGTTTTTTAAATGTTTTTACATTTATCCAATAAAAGCTAAAGGCTTAAAATACGGAATGAATTAAATTTTAGGTGTATATGCCCTAGTTTTCACTAAAAGTTCACTTATCGCCTTTTAATGGAGAACCTTCATTAAATATAGTTTTGATCACTCTTATATATTATTTTTGACCAAATAAAACTCTTATTAAGAATCGGGACATCAAATTTTACTTTGTGAAATTTTTTGGTATTTTTCCGATAAAGTTCATTTTTTAATGAATAGTGTAGAATGTTGTGTTTTAATTCAAAACCTCTTTTTAATCTAATTTATTTATATGATTAGATAATATTTTGAATTGGTTTTAAAGTTAAATTAGAAAATATATTTACCATTAAATCCAATAGTGGTCATTGGAATTAATTTCACTTTGAAATCAGACTTAAACTAGTGTCAATCTTTTGATACTTTTGTTTTATGAAAACACACTATTTGCGCTGACAGCGGGAATTAATTATTAAATTAATTAATGTGACTAATATGTTTTGAATTTTGTAAAACGGACTTCATTTTTGAATTTGGAATATCAAATATAGCTTAGGGTGAATTTTTGGTAATTTTCTGAAAAACTTCAATTTTTGATGAATAGTGAAACCACTAAGTGGTACTTATAAAAACTGATTTTTCATTTAAATGAAATTTTGCCATAATTGTGTTTTGATTTTCAAAAATCCGACATACATTTTTGTCATTAAGAAGTAAAATGTGGTTCAATGAGATTAAAATAATTTTTTGGTGAATAGTAACTTATTAAGTTTTTAATCGCGATTAGTGTTAATTAGTGTAGTTTAAGGTAAAAATGATATTATAAGAATTTGAAAACACCATGACACTTGTCCTACACCTATTGGGTGAGTCATGGCCGACCAAGACAAGCCATGGGCCAACTTGGGGACCCCATGGATCCACTTTTGTTGGGAAATGACATAAATTACTTTTTATTTAATGTTTAAATGAAAATGACACAAACATAATATGTTTTATGAAAATAATTTTTATGTGGGGTTATACAAGTCCAAATTTTGATTATAAATATTCATTGGAAAGATAAAAAGCTTTCCTATATCATAGTAGTTTTTTTATAATTTTTAGACATTAAAGAAATTAAATTATTTATGACATAATAATGATGCAGCGATGACATCATTATTTGATGATGTAATTAAAATGGAAAGATAATGAATCATCTACAACCTACACATGGGAAAAACCAATTGGATGAGTGGATTTAGAATCCTTATCACCTTATCCACGAAGTATATCAATGTGGGACCTTTTAAAACCGAAACACATGTTCAAATAAAGTAATATTGCTTACTTTCCAAAGGTGCCCCTCCTCTCCTCTTATAAAAGGCCCCCACCTCTACCTCTTTTCCCACACCCCTCAAGCCTTTGGCTCGGCCAACCCCTGCCCATTTACTCTCTTTACATCCCTCTCTTCATCCTAGAGGATTCCCTTTGGGCAGAATCCTTTCAAAGGAAGCCTTTAGGCTCAAAACAAAAGGAGTTACACTTTTAATGGTAATTATTTCTCTCATGTTCATTTGTTTTATTTTGCTTCTCCAACCCCCTAAACTCTTTTTATTTACTTCTTTTGTAACAACACCAGTATCTTCAATATACTAGGATGTTTTTATAAGATTTATTTGAGCTAAACCCTCACACAACTACATCAAATGGTTAATGAACATACGGTTTCCGTGGATGGCGAAATTCTGCCTCCCGAAACGATGATTGTTCAATACTCATTTAACACCTTCAAAGGTGGCCATTATGATGTCACTATTTTTATATATGATATATAATATATTTATGTTTTCCTTAAGCTTCTGTTTTTTTCATTTTGGTCAAACCATTATGGTTCCCATTATGGGTAAACACGATATCTTCATTTAAGGAAGTGCGGACTACCGCCCCCTCAAAGTGATTTGATTCGTTAAATACCATATGTGGGACATATAAAGGATGGAACTATGATATTACATATGATATTATACTGGAATTATAATATACCATTATATCATTATTATTCCATTCTATAAAATACGAAATAGAAATGAAAGTAGCGTTCATGCGTACGTACGGCTTACCGTCTCCATGAACGGTGCATTTCATTTCTTACCTCTAAATGATTATGTAATGTTATAAATGCATGCATGTACTAGATATATTTACATATATTATATCTACAACATGAATACAATTCTGTATATAATAAACACTTGGCCACATGAACAACATGTAATTGTAAGAAGTCCACTTTCAACTTAAGAACCAAATACCGACAAAATGAACATTATTAACTTAAATGATTACATAATGTTTACAACATGTCAATAATTGATATAAAAGGAATAATGAACTTGGAAAAGGTTCTTAATCAAATAGAAATTAACTCAAGTTTATTATTCAGGACATTAAAGAACGATGGAGTCAAGTCGGACCCAAGGTAAGGGATCCTACACCTCTCTTTCTTTCTAAGTACACTCTTTTATGTCATTTCTTTTAAGCTCATCTTTATTATGATTGGGATGTTATTTTATATTAATCCTACTGTAATTTTTATGTTCATGTGATGAGAGACCCTATTCTCTCTCATCAATCCATTTTGGAAGTTTTATGTTGCGCCGTTAGGCTGCCGAGTTCTCGTAAGGGATTTTTCATCTCACTCTTATTCTCGTGAGATTCATGCTACATTTTCCACAACTTCCATTGAGTGGTGTATGTACTACCCATTATTCTACTCTTTGTGTAATATAATTTCGTTTATGAGTATTTACATCAATGATCTATTGTCCTTCGTTCATGGGGTGTATGTTTTGAAAGATACCCAAGTCGGTAAGGGAACCTTTCACCCTCCTCTTTTTTAAAAGACTTCTTTTGTTGGGTCTTTTAATTTACATATTGTTATGTTGGGATATGTTCTCATATATACTTATTGATGTAAATTTTATGTCCAAGTGATGAGATACACTTTTTATCTCTCATCAACTCATTTTGATGTGATGCCGTTAGGCTGTCAAGGGAACTTTTTAACCCAATTTCGATTTCTTTGGGTTCAACATGTAGTCATTGAATATGTCATCCATTGAATATGTGTGAATGACCTTCTACTGTTTTACACTTAATATCCACTTATATTGGGTGTATTTATATTTGTCACACATATTTTTGAGATTGATTTGTCCTTAATTTAAGGATACCTTCTTTATAAGGGATTTCATCTCATTTGACATTTCTATTGAGGGTTCATTGTTGTTATGCACCAATTCACTCTTATATGGTGTATATACTGTCCTTTGGAGTATTATATCATGAATCCATTTATTCTCATGATATTATAAAGTTCTGACTAAATGTTATTCCTCAATTATTATATTCAAGTGTCTCTAATTTTGGTAAAACCCCTTTAACCAAAATATCATTTTAAATGTTTTGATTATTTGTTCTTATTAATATCCATGTTTTCAAAATGGTTTTAAGGATTTATTTATATGGATATTAATGGTTTAAAATTTTTAAAGCTTCAAGGTGGTATGGGACACTTTTATTCTAAAATCTTTTTATTAAATGTTTTAAATGGTTTTGGAAATGGTTTCTTTTTGTATGGATTCATTATTTCAAAATACTAAAATGTTATATTGTGATTGAAATGTGGAAATGTTTTGTTTCCTTTATGCATATTTTATGTGATACGTTTATGTTATGGTTCTTGGGCATTGTTATGAAGAACGGGTGGTTCCGTGATAAACTAAGGGCGGGTGAGCCCGATATAGCTCTCCAATGCATTGGGTAACGCGAAGGAGTGAAACGTTAAGGTTACTCCGAAGAGATTTAGGGAATATACTGTGATGGGTATTCCAAACGTAACCAAGAGGGTTACTCCCTACGTAAGAATGTTATGAATGCCTCAAGTTACCTTTATGTCTTATGTCTTCTATGATTTATTCATGATTTGATATGCCTATGTTTTATAGGTAAAGTATGATTTCATTCTTATGTATATATGAACTCATGTTTATTTTCCATATTTTTATAACCCTTAATGAGCTTTTTATGCTCATCCCATGTTTTTGAAATGTTTTTCACTGGTCAAGGGAAAGGTATATGATGTGATGATAGTGTCAAGGATGTGTCAAGAAAGAATCCATGTTTTATTTTCAATATGTTTCCGTTGATGGGAAGAATGAATACGGTCTTTTATGTAACCACTTTGTTTAAATGTGGAATGTAATGCACGTTTCATGATCTAATTCTCTAAAACTCTAAACCTGAAAAGATTCTCAATGTGTAATCTTGTAATAACTCAAGATTAAGTAAGGTTTAAGGCTGGGGCCTTATACAAATACATAAAAAAACATACACAAAGAAACATATACATACATATAGATACACATGAATAAATACACACATACACATTTATACACATACATACACGTACAATTACATTCATTTACAAATAAACATTTACATACATACATAAAAATATACACACATACACAAAAACAAGCATACACAGACACTTACGCATAAATACACATACACACATGAACTCACATATGCATACACATACACAGAAATATTTATACAAATACACACACACATAGAAACATACATATATAAATGCATACATACATACGTATGTACGTACATAGCTATATATATACATATATACAAACAAAAAAACATATATACATATACATACATGCGTACATACATACATACATACATACATACATACATACATACATAGATACATACACACATACAAAGAAACAAACAAACATACATTCATACATACATAAATACGTACATACATACATATATACATACATAAACATATATATAAGTAGACACACATATACATAAACACATACATACATAGACATGTATATTTTATATACGTATCTATACCAACACCCCTTTTTCACTTTTTTCATTTGTCACACTACAATCCTTTCAAACTATTCCAAATGGGATTCACATCACAAGACCACTAATTATATTAATATATGTATTATATTTAATATAATATATTAATATATATACACGTAAACCGAAATATATATATTCATATATTTATATAAACATTTAAATGAAATATTATTATATTATTTTTACATATAAACTTCTTAACCAATTTAAAAACATTATTAAATATTTTTTATATAAAGAAATAAAATTAATGATTTTTGATATATAAATTTTGAAAATGAGATTTGATGAATTTTTTTTCTTTAAATTATAAAGAGAGGAATGAATTTACAAGGTGGAATGGACTATTCAGTTACCGGCTACTAGTGCATTGCTGATAATTTTTTCGCATAGTTGAAGACGAATAAGAAAGAACAAGTTTCCTTCTTCAACCCGTTGAACACTTTCAACAACCTAGATCACTTCCCCCCTTCTATGTTTTGTAATAGTCAAGATTGGATGGTCCTACCATCTGAGTGTTATTTCATCATGGATCCACAATCAAGGCTAAATACTCCGACTACTTGGGTCATAGGACCCGATATTGAAATATTGATGGTGATCATAGTCCCAATGAGGGTGGAAAACATTCCACCACTCCAATCAAAAAATGAAGCTTTGCTCTTATAGGATGATCTCAAATAGCTTGTAGGAAACCACCTCAAGCTACTTTGGCCCACTACTATATAAGAATAGAAGGTGACATAGGAGGTGTTGTAGATGCACTACGGTGGAAAGGGAAGTGGGTATGAAGGGTATGTGGATTCAATTATCTTCATGGGAGTATGAGACTGGTGGCGGGATGACATTTCCATGGCAACTAACAGCTGCGAGCGATATGGGATATGACAAGGTATGGCCGAGAAGAGGTAGGTTCCAAGTGCAGTTAGTGGATTAATGAAAGACTAATAATTAAATAAAAATAATAAAAGTCTACTTGTTGAATTAGAAAGAGAAATATAATATAAAAATCCTAATGAAAAGACATTTTCAATTTTCTTTAAATATATTAGAAAATAAATTTTTCTCTAGAGATTAAAATTTCATAGATATTAAAAATAATGATTGATAAAGTAAAATTTCACAAAATTTAACCAGATAAATTCAATTGAAAGTCCCTATGATTGTATTAAATGGTTATATACATATTTATATAATGTAAAAAATTCAACATTTTTATAGAATAGATTTTATGTTATGTGGTAGAAATATAGAATATCATGTTTAAATATAAATATGATATTTTTTACATAAACAACTTATATTATATGGTATGTTAGTTTTTTAACTATACATGAATTTTTACATGGTTTTTAAAATATATTTAAATATATTGTTAAACACATGATAATTTTCATTTTGGTTACTATGATCTATTTTAAATATTGTTTTAATAGTTTTTAAAATATTTTTATTTTTTTTAAATACTAAACATGTGTTATTGATGAATTTCACTAAATAAATTAGTGGTTAGAGATAGTTATTTATTGTTATAGTAGTGGTTTAAACTTCTAACTAACTATTTAGAAACGTTTCATTAAATTTCTGTTTATTTCACATTCTCTAGTCAACTAACGACAGATTACTGTATTTCATGGTGGATTTTTATGAGTCATTTATTATCATTTTATAATAGGTTTTTTTAATTAGTTTTAGTTTTTAATAAACAAAATGCACTGTGAATATAAATAAAATTAAATTATCCACTACATTGAATTTAAAGGCTTTTATTTTTTTTCTATTGTTAATATTAACCAGTATAAAATATGTTTTTATTTTTAAATAAAAATAATTAATAATAATATATAAATATAGAAAAATGGAAAACTATAAACCCAAACATAATTATATGATAAACCCATATTTCAGACATCACACATCCACAGTAATACAAATAGCAACAATCATCACAACTGAAGTCTCAGACACCCCAAAGATCACCCAATATCTTGGTCTTCAATATATACATAAAATATATCCATCAAAAACCCATGCCCAATATATATCCATATCATGACCTCCACTATATCTTTCTACATTCAAATCATATCATAAACTGAAACTGATGGTGTTACCTCTTTAAATATAATAAATAATGAAAAAAATTAATCTAAACATAATAAATCAAAATCACAGTAGAATAATTGATAAAATTATAACATACCCCAAAAACAAATAACCATCATGAAAATGTTCTTAATAATTTCATCGATTTGAACGGTCAATAACCTTGTAACTGCCAACATCTACCATATACAATGAAAACTAATACATTTAGGAAATGAAATGAAAAAGAGAAAATACATAGAATATATTTCAAATGCTATAGATAAGATATTTTATTTTTAATAAAATATAAGATATTTTTACATAAAACAATAATATATAATTCAATGAACTTTGAAAATAGTTACATAAATATTTAATATAAGAATACACACTTGATAATGAAAAGAGATAAGTAAATATAATAATTTATTAAAGAACATTGTGGTGTGATTAAAATTTATTTAATATTTATTTAAATAATATTATATCGGAGCATGTAATATAATTCAAAATTAACTAATTGTGGTTTTAACATTATTTTAGGACAATATTTCATCGTTTTCCTTGTTTTGACTATTACATGCATGTTTGACTGTTTTAAAACACTAAAAATTCATTTAAATACATAAACTGCAAACCATCACTCGGAATGATGTGATGTCATTTCCTATATTTTGAAAATAAATCTATGATGAATGTCTCTTGAGTTCAAGACAATATGACAACCATTGTCTAATTTTAACTATTCTATGTAAGTTTTAGTGTTTTAAAACATTAAAACACCATTACAACCATAATGGGGAAAATGTCACTCAGAATGATGAGTCATATATTCCAACATTTAAATATTATATATTTAGTTTTTCTCATAATTTCAGGACAATAAATTTTTTTTCCAGGGTTTGACCATTCCATGCACGTTTTAGTGTTTTAAAATAATCAAAACTCATTTACAACCATAATTGGAAAACGATCCCTCGGAAATATGTTTCATCACATCAAATATTTCAGAATTAAATCTATAGTCAATTTTCTTTTATCTCGGAAAAATATGATGTTGTTTTCCTCTTTTTGACAATTCCACCCACATTTTAGTTTTCTAAAACACTAAAAACGTGTTCACAACCCTAACAAGAAAAATATCATTCGAAATTACATTTATTAAGTTCCTACATTTCACAATTAAGTATAAAGTAATTTTACCCTAATTTAAGGACAATATTATCAATGTTTCTGGGTTTTGACCATTCTACACATGTTTTAGTGTTTTGAGACACAAAAATTGTGTTTACAACCATAACGGGCAATCCATCATTCAGAATGATTATCCATCAGTTCCAATATTTTAAAATTATATATACAGTTATTTTACCCTAATTTATGACAAATAAGAAACTATTTTCCTATTTTGACCCCCTGAAACATGTTTTTATTGGTTTTTATACCTTTTATAACTATTTACCATGTAATTTTGATCACATTGAATGTCGAATTGACGTGTTGTATGAACGTACACTTCAAAAACCAAAATTTTGTGGTTTTATATTGATTTAAGTTAATTCAGTTTTAATTTATTGTTTTTGACCATTTCGTGCATGTTTTAGTGTTTTAAAACACTAAAAACATGTTTATGAACATAATTTTAAAACCGTCATTCTGAATGACATGTAATCGGTTGCAATATTTGAAAATTAAATATACAATATTTTCCCCTAATATATGAACAATATGATCTTGTTTCTTATTCTTGATAGTTCCATGCAATTTTTAGTGTTGTGAAACACTAAAAATGCATTTATAGCATTATCGTATAACTCCCTCTAATTTAAGTATACACCAAGACACCATCTTTGATGTATTTCATCATCCACATAATATACCATCTATGTTTGTGAATATAGGATAAATGGATCATACCCTTCATAGTCACTAATGTCCATTAATTGAGATATATTGAATGAATTAAAATTTAATTAATCTTTCATTATACCCCTATCAATAATGAACCACTTTCAATTTTATAAGAAAAGAAAAATTACTCCATGATAGTTTACTTTAATTATATCAATAATCATCTCTTATTATACCGCCTCTACAAATATAAATACACCACTAATATAATTTTTCAAGATCTATTCATGATAAATTATTTGAAACCGTAAGCCATGATTATTGACGAAATCCAATATCTTAACCTTCCTTTGATAACTTCAAGATAATAACATCAAATCATTTGTGATTTCAAATTGATTTTAAATATTCGTTACATATGAAAAAATATATATGTTTTTACTTTTAACATAGAAAATATAACAACAAATAAATAAAATGAACATAACAATATACTTACATGATGTGTGAACAATTCGATAAGCTCTTTATTAACAACAATTGTTAATTGTATATCATTTTGAGATTGACCCATTAGTTGCCTATTTGTTTACCCATAGACATTGGATTGTATTCACCATTTAAATTGAAATATAAAGATATAAATATATAATCATATAGGAACAATCAAAATTAAAAAAGAATTTATATGGGTTAGAATAAGACTCAAGATCATGGTATTTGAACATATAACAATACATGAACAATTAATATTAAATAATAGAAGTTTGAAAAAACCACTACATTAATAATGATAAAGATATACCAATTTTATATATTTTATATGTTTATGATATTATTTTTATTGGATAAAAAGATAATGGGGTATTCAGAATTAGTGTTGTAACTATGGATGGTTTATTTCATAAAAAATTAGATATATTGATCAATGTTCAAACCATTTACCATGGTCTAACTAAGACCAAGATAACCCTTTTAAAAATATTAATAAAATGTAAACTTTATTTGGGTATCGCACACTATTGGATTTCTAAGATTTAAAATCACAGTAGTTTTAGGTCTTTATATATTCTTATAAATCATTATACCATTTAAAGTCATTTTATATGTGCACCTAGATTTCCAAAAAAATAGCCAGGGAGGGCAACATTTTACTAGAAACATAATAAAACATATTGGTTAGTGATTTCAAAAAAAATTACAATTATAAATTTGTCCAATGTGATAGTTAAAGATTCTTGAAGCTTTGTCATGTTTTTGTAATTATTACTAGGTATCTAGTGAATATTGAGGAATATAATGTTTGATAGATTAATACATTTATTTTCTCACCCCATTTGATTTTTAATTTTTATTCTTTACAATTTGTGTTTATGTAAAGGGGAATTTTTTATAATAAAAGGTTGTTCCATTAAAATTTATCTCAAGAGAAATTTATTAAATATTGTAATACAAATTCAACTAAAATCCAAATATTAAGAATTTATTGTGTAGGTAAAATAATGGAAGACTAAAAGAATGAAATTAATCAATACCATGAATTAAATTACTAGTAAAAATAAGAACAAATAGGAAAAGAACACTCAGGGTGTTCAATTTACATTAAATTACAGAGCTATAACCAAGTGTCATTATTACACAAATTATTGTGAAAAACTTCATGATAAATCAGTAGATTCAAATAATTTATATTATAACTAATAAATTATTTTATAGGTTTGAAGGCCATAAGAGAATACACATTGAGAAGCCTCTTTATAAAATTTTATTTGAAAACTCCAACACTAAATCATCATTGTGTATCTATATTGAACGTATCCTAACATTGGTTATTAAAAATACATGAAAACCCATGGATGACATGAGTTTCCTTAAAAAATTATTTTGAGAACAAAAATAACATTAAATGTAATGAAATCACATAATTATATACATACTAATAAATTATCAAAAGAATATAAAAGAAATTAGTAATGATGAAATCATGATAAAATATGGTTAGGCCCATTTTTGACCTAAATTGAAGACAAGAATACCGACCACATAATTTTTTTATTAATATAATAAAAAAATACCATACACAGACATAGAATATTAAAAATAGATGAATGAAACCCCATATATAGATTTTCAAAAATACAAGAATAAATATGTAGATACGTGCAAGGTCAAACAATTTGTATTTATCTGGAAATCATTTTTTATCTATGAAACCTCTTGAAAGTGTACCCTTCTAGGAAAATAATTGTGTATGGAAATGTGATTAATTGGGATATCCACCAATGATTGATAGTCTTTTGAATTTTTTCACATCATCATCATAAAAAAACATCTTCAATATCCAACACAAATAGTGCTCCAACGGTTCACAAGGAGGAAGAAATGCAAAAATTTATATACTCTCATGAATAATGGGTTTATTGGAGAAGGTATGATTTCACTAGAAAAATTAAATAAAAAAACCCAAAAGGATAGAGACTAAGTGAACATGGTAAAAAACAGGGGCATAAATGCAACCTCTCAGGTAATGTTGATATAATACATTGTCATATTCTAATTATAAAATATTAGAATTTTTTTTTAAATGAAAAATGTTTTATTTTTATCCAAATTGGAGTTTCAAGCATTATATAGTTTTATTTAGAAGAATTTTTTCCAAATATTAGAATTATAATTTGAAAAGAAATATAATTTCTTATTTTTATTCATCGTTTCAAAAATATCATTGGATAAATTAATATGAATTTTTTGAAAAAATGAATTCCCTATGAATTGTAAAAAATTAGGATTTTGATAAAAATTATATTATATTATCATGTATTTTAATAGTAAAATTCAATTATTGAATTGTTATAAAATTAAATTAGTTCCTTTTGATTAAAAAATTACAATTATATTCTTTATAATTAATTTTAAACATGAATTTAGTATAAAATCATTTTAATACTTAAAAACTGAATTTGTCTGAAAGACCGAATTTCATCACATTTAACATGTTTAAATTTAATTAAAAAAAATACACTTATATGTTTTCAATATTGAAAAATGGATTCCATATTTGGAATTTAGATGTTAAAAATTTCTAAATATTTCACTCTTATTTTTGGTCAATATGAATAATAAGCATAGTAATTTTGATAACACGGTAAATTATAAATCGAGCAATTAAATATAAAAAATAAAATGACCCTAAAACATGGATTACTTTTTTTGGATGATTCAATTTCTTCTATAATCATCCAAGATTTAGTTATATAGAATATTCTTTCCATTTTTATGTGATTATGTTTTTAAAATATTTTATTTAATGAAAAGAAAAAAAATTCATACTCTTGTTTGTAATAAATATATTATTTTTAACATGGAGATAACCAGAGGTTATGTTTGATTATAAATATTATGTTGAAATATAAATTATTTATTCTCATCATTGTAAATTATTTTCAATTTTTAGAGAACAAATAATTACATTAAATTTTAACACAACACTAATGTAAAAATAAATCAATTAATTATAATATAAACTAAATGATAATTAAAATATTTAGAGAAATTAAATTTGATAGAATTATTATTACCCTTGACTTTTTATATATATATAACTCGTAAAGTATTTATTGAAATTTTTTATTTGAATTTCAATTTATGTATTAATTATATTAATATCCATGTAAATTAGTAGTTTAAAAATTTACATTATTGATATTTTATAGAAATAATATTTTATTAAATTGTATAAAATAGAGAAAAAAACTATCATTATTCATGTAATTAGCTTGTGGTATAAAAGATAATTTATCTTAATATTTTTTATTTTTCTATTTATAGTAAACATCTTGACAATGAAAGAGTAAATAATTTTATTCAAGTATATATATGGACATAAGTGAATTACAAACACCACCTTTTGTTTATTTTAAAATTCTTTAAAAGGTTTTAAAAGGAATATTTTTATAGAATTTTTTAACCTTAATTACTAAAAGGAAAAAAAGAATGTTCTATATTAAAATATATAGTGTTAATGACCTTTCCTAACAACATAATAGTTATTGGATAGTTGGATTTCATTTCAAGATTTCATGTTTTATTTAAATATAAATAACACTCATTCCCTATGTTTTCGTTTAAAAAATGATTTTAATATGAAATATATATATCAATATCATGAAATCTTTTCTTATGGGTGAAAAACATTTTATATTATGAAATATTTTATGTATTATTTTATTATTCGACAGAATTTTTTTGAGGATGGTTGGTTCCATTATAAACTAAGTGTGGGTAATACCATAATAGATCTCAAATGAGTTGTGTAAAGGGTAAGAGTGAACTAATTATGTTTCTCCTAATAAATTATTGGAATATACTATGATGGTTATTCCCATTATAAAAATGATAGTTATTTTATATGTAACCATGATGGTTATTCAATGTGTAACCATAAAGAATATCTCATTTATAAGAGTGATATGAAAATGATGCCCCAGGTTACCTGAATAATTTATCAATTCATGATATGGTTTTTATTTGAAAATTTTTATTTCTCAATGTAATATAATGATCTTATGTTTAATAGAAAGTATATGCTACTTTTTAAGGGTTAGGAGATTAAATTTTTGAAAAAACTACTTTTGCGATTTTCATGATTTGAAGGAAACAATGTGTTTTTTATTTTAACTCTAAGAATACTCATGAAATTATTTGAGAAACTATTTGTGTAAGGAAGGGGATTTATTGGAAAACAAAATGTTTATTTGTAGCCTAATGTTCATTTTTAAATACAAAAAATTATAATTATTCATAGATTAATTATTTCATTCATTCATTTTTATGTCACGTAGTGAGATTTTTGTGCTCATATCGGGTTTTAAAATGTTTTGCACGTGGTTTGTTAAAGGGTAAGGGAAAATAAGAAGTCATGTTGAATTTATGGAAAAGAAAATGTGTTTCATTTTAAAGGATTTTTATTACTGGAAAATAGATACTACTGAATAGTATCTACATTGAAATATATCATTTTTATGTCAGAGTTATGAATTAACTCTCTAAAAATATCAACTGAAAAGATCTTTGGGAATATTAAAATTTTAATTCTGGATTAATTTATGTAGAATATGATTTTTTTTCATGTACTTATTGTTGTTATCAGAGAAAATTATTAGATAACTTTAGGAATTAGGATAATGTTTATAGAACCCCGTTAATAATATTTTACTTCTCGTTTATGTGGAAACGATATACAAGATAATGATTATCGTGTTTCCTAGAATAAACTATTTCTATAAAGAATGTATTTACCAATAAGAAATTGTGAAGATGAATTAAGAAGGAACTGAGGGGACAATATCCTTCCAAATCAATAACCCAGAATTGTAGGAATTATAATTGACCAGTTTTTTACAATGATAGATTAGGTGAGGCATGATATAAATTGTTATGTTATTTATGCAAGGTAGGATCCATATATACCATAGTGGAACATTAATATAGATGAAATTTTTATGAGACAACATCCTAGAGAATCCAATGCATCATATGACCCAGTATTAGCTAATTGATGGATTATAGCCCTAAAAAGATATTTGATGTCATTTGATGTTGGTATATTTTAAAGGTAAATCTCACTATTTAAGGTATTGAAGGGGAATCCAACCAGTGTTGTATAATGGTAAATAATATTAGGGAAAGAGAGTAGATTGATTCATTGAAGTATAATAAATTTAAGAATATCATTTTTTGAAAATACTTTCCTAAATATATTATAGATTTATTGGAGAAGAGATTATTAAAATGAGGTAATGGGATGAAGTTTAAATGGACAATTATAAATAAAAATTCACTCTATTGTAATAGTACACAATAGATTTTATCAATGATTCTAATAGTAAGATTAATTAGTTTTACTAAGAATTGTAGCCAAAATATCCAATGGAATATGCCTCCTGATAATTTAAAATGTTATGATAAAATTGTTATATGTGCAGATGAGGTGTAAATAGAGTTTTAATATGATCATGTGTAATTCAAAATATATTATAAGAGAGGTCAATTTTTTAAGAAAAATGGAATAATGGATCAAAAAATTGGTGGTAATAAAATATAGTTTTCAATTTGAGTGATTTATGTTAAAAATATATTTTGGGAATGCCTTATAATGTTTGGTTGGTGATTTTAATCTTATATGTTTTGGTATAAGGCTCATAATATCCATGATAATGATTTTTACTAGAGTAAGAATAATTCTAATAAATATGAATTAAAATGATTTAAATTTAATTAAATGTGTCAATATGCACATTCGTATAGAAATAAAAAATAGAACGATGGTATGTAGCTAGTCTATAAGTAGAAATGTGTAGTGGAATCCTTTAAAAATACTGCACTAGTTGTTGGTCCTTCAAACAAGGTGGTATCTAGTACATTTATTTTCTATTCTGATTATTCTATTATCTGTTATGATTTTCCATCTATAAATTCGTTCATTTTTTATAAATTTTTAAGTAAATTGAAATTTCCACCTCAACAATTGAACCTATAACATATGATAAAAAAATCATAGAGATGTATTATGGAAAAATCTATTATATGAATATTTCTATCAATGTATGGGGAAATAATTCATTTAAATTTTATTATCTTTCACTTAATAGAATTTATGTTATGTTGGGTATATATTATCTCTTTGATTACCCTATTAAGATATTTTTTTGAGCTAAATAAGATTTCTTTTAGAAAGAGTTTCATATTTTAATCAAGAATGACCCCATTCTTTTGAAAACAAATAATGAAGAAGAGAAACTATTAAAATATGGAAAAATGTTATCACTCACATATTGTTTAAAATATGGGAACCATTTAGATTAATGATGTTATAATAGTAAATCAATACCTGGATGTTTTTTCGGATGATTTTTCTAGTGTTTTAGCTAACTAGGAAATTGAATTTTAAATTGACTTAGTTCCTAATGCTCATCCAATTTAAAAATAATCTTATTGAATAGATCAAGTAGACCTTTTGGAATTGAAAAAATAGTTTTAGAATTTTCTTGATAAATGATTCATTAATCTTCCAACTTCACCAAGGGGTTCTCTTATCATATTTTTAAAAAATAGAAAAGCGTCTATCTGTATTTTCATTGATTATACAGATTGAATAACATTACTATTTAGAATAATTATCCATTTCCCAAAATAAATGATTTGTTTGATCAACTACCAAGAACATAATATTTTTCCAATGTTGTCCTAATGTATATATACTATCAGTTGAACTTAAAAGGGGATCACATTGTGAAAATAGTATTTCATAATGGATAAAATATTTACGATTTTTTGGTTATTCGATTATGGATGACAAATTATCAAACTGTATTTATGGATCTATTGAATTGAGACTTCCATGAATGTTTGGTAATGTTTTAGATTATTTTTATTGATGATATGTTAGTATATAAAAAAGAAACAAGAATCAATAAAAATATATGTTGATTTTTCTTTAAACCCATATAGAAAATATTTTATATGAAAAATTTAGAAATTTAAATTTTCTGTTGTAGTAGATTTCATTACATGAACACATCATAAATAAATATAGAATAATAGTTGATCTCATTATAACTAATATGGTTGATGAAATGCCAAGATATAAAAATTTTACTCATATTTATAGATTTCACTGATTAATAGGATATTACCGTGAGTTTTTTGAAAAAAAAGTTATGATTCTCAATCCCACAAACTATGTTAATCCAAAAGGGAGTTGGGATCCTTTGGATAACAAAACCTGGTCACTATTTCCAGGAACAAAAAAGAAGGTTGGTTACTTCTCTAGTTTTGACTTTGCCCTCCAAAAATGATGACTTTTTCAAAATATAGTGAGGCATCATTAAAATAACATGGTTTTATCTAGATTCATATTAATAAGGTGATTTCTTATGCTTTACATGAATTGAAGCCAGTTAATAAAAATTATACCACACATTACCTAAAATTGATTGATGTACTGTTTTCCTCAGAATGTTGGGAAATCATTTATATATATCCAAGTATGAAATTTATACTAAAAAAATTAAGAATAAATTCACTCAAAAAAGTAAAAGATGAGATATAGGAGATTGATGAAATTGATAAAGGATCGTGAGTGCACAATTAATTATCATCCCAAAAAGAAAATACAGTAGCTAACCCTTTGAGTTTGAAAAATAATAAATCATTAACTAATAACACGAACCTTTGTATAATGATTTGATGAATTTTTTCATTAATGTTTTGGAAGGAGGAACTTCATCTTTTTTTTCATGATTCATATTAATAGTATCCACCAGAAAAAAATATTCATTAATCATTGAATAATGATCTATAGTAATTGGAAAATTTTGATTTTTTTAAGAATGAAAAGATTATTTAATTTAACAATGATAAAGATTGTTTTTTTAATATTTTGAAATAGATTATTTATTATTTATGACTCTCAATTGAAGGTTGAATTGTTGATTAGAGATCATAGTCCCTTATTTCAATTCATCCAGACAAAACTAATATATATAGATACCGTCAAGAGTATTACTAGTGGGATGAAATAAAAATATATATTAATGATTTTATAGTGAAATGTTTGAATTTTCATAATTTTAGCCAACAATTAAAATTACCAAAGAGGGTGGTTCTTCATTTTCCAGTTTTAGGGTGGAAATGGTGAAATATATCAAGGGATTTTGTGCTGGGATTACGAAATAACTCATGAGGTAATAATGTGATTTGGGTTATTATACATAGATTAAATAAATCCTCACCTTTCATTCCCATTTTGGATAATCGATCATTAGATCATATTTATTGATTATATATTAAGGATATCGTCAACTTTCATTGAGGTACTACCTCTATTGTGTCTTACAATGATCCAAGGATCACTCCAATGATTGGAAATTTCATCAGAAGTCATTGAGTATTAGATTAAATTTTAGTACAATTTTTCATTCTCAATAATATTTACAACTGGACAGAATTAATCATTCTATGGACTATATAATTTTTCTTTTTCAATGGATTAATGGGGAATTTTGAATCAACACATTTCATTATTTTATTTTCCTTATAATAACAGTTTTCATTCGATTATATAGATAGAACCTATTGATGAAATAGATTTAATGTGATTTTTGAATCCTACTTTATGAGATGAATTAGGTGAAATGAAGTTGATGGGATTAGAATTAGTAGAGTAAATGGTTGATAATTTGAATGTAATATAACAAAAAATTTGGATGGATTAAAGTATATATAAAAGTTATATGGATAAACATAGGAAAGGCCATTTGTTGAGGTATGTGATCATATTTTTCTTAATGTATATACATGGAAATGTATTATGTGTTTTAGTAAAATGAAGAATCATAGTTCATGGTTCAAAAGACCGAATGAAATTATTGATAAAGTGGGATTAGTTTCACATTGAGTATCATTTTTTATTGGTTTATTCCAGTTACAAAATATCTTTCATGATTTTATGTTGAGAATGTATGTGAAATATTTATCCATTGTTTTGAGACCTTTGGTATTTTAATTGGAACATAACCATTCTCATGAGTAATATGTTATTCATATTCATGAATTTATATATTAAGTTAAATGGAATAAATTAATTCACAAGATTAAGGATTAGTAGAGAAACCGTATAATTGTAGAGGCAGCACAGTAATCTAAAAAAATATTTGGGAAATATATTCTCACTTATTTTATAACTAAATTTTTTTATTATATAATTTAAAAAGGGTGTAAGGATTTATAATACCATGTAACATTGGAATATATTTAATTATTAAATTTAAATACATTGTAAAATTTTTTAATCAAAAGGAAATTTTTTTTTAATGAAATTGGATTTTTCGAAATAAAATCGTTTTTATAATAGATTGGTTTCCAAATAATAAAATTTTAATTTGAAAAAACATATTTCATTTTTTTATTATGAATTTAAAATATATCTTAGGAATATTTGTTGGTAATTTTCTAAAAAATTAATTTTCTAGGAATAGGAAAAATATTGATTTTTATTAAAAATTTTGTTTTCTTTTTAAGTATTAATAATGTGAAATTATATTTTTGAATTTTATTAATACAACATTTTTTCTTTTGATTAAAAACTAAAAAAACAATTATATTATTGGAAATAATTTTAAACTAAAATATATTATAAAAACATTTTTATACTTAAAAAGGCATTTATTTGAAAAACCATTTTTCATAATGTTTTACTGGTTTAATTTTAAAATAAACCCTAAATTTTAAATTTCATAAATCTTGAATGATTGATTCCATATGTGGAAGTTGGAGGGTTAACGTTTTTTACATAGTTTCTTTTTATATTTTCTCCATATGTATTGCATCCTTAGTTAATTTGTTATAATGTTAAAGTGTAAATAAAGAAATTGACGATAAAAATAAAATGATAAGAAATTTTAAATGAAAAAAAAGTGCATTAATTTTACTATATGAGACCATTTCATCCATAATCATCTAATATTTGGTTATTTGTATTTATTTTGTATTTTTATGTAATTATGAAATTTATGATATTTTATTTAATGAAAATTGAAAAATGTCACACTCTTTTATTAATAACTATTATATTTTCAACAAGGTGACAACTAGAGGATATTTTCCATTAAAAAAATATTTACTGAAATATTTATTGTTTATAATCTCCATGATAATTTATTTTCAATTTTTATTGAAGAAATAATTATCTTAATTTCTTACATAATGCTGACACAATAATTATTTAATCAAAGTAAAAAATATAATATATAACCTTAAAAACATTCAATGTAGTATTTTTGAAGGAATTAATACATTCCATGAATTTTATAGATAAATATAAATTTCTAAGAGATTATTAAATATAATTTATTTAAATTTCATTTTTTGTATTGGTGTTAAAAAATTCAATGTAAATGAAGAGTTCTAAAATTGAAATTGTTGTTTTTTTAATAAAAGATATAAAATTTCTAAAAATCCTATATTCGAAAACATGAATAGGATATGGTGGAAAATATCAACCATAATATATCTATGGGTAATATATATATTAATGGTAACTATATTGACTCTCAAAGAGTAAAAAACTCATTTTCATAGTAAATGTGATAAGGGTTAACAAGCTATTAAAAATGATCCGGGTCAAAATGTGATATAAACATGAAAAAAAATATTCAATGAGAGTATTTTAATACATCCTCATATTATAATTTAATTTTATCATTTTGGGTCAATTTTTAGGGTAAAATTAATTTATATTAAAATATCATTTTATAAAATTCCAAGAGTTCCCCTCCCCTCTTTTATAAAAGGAAACCACATAATCTCATTTTGTTACACATCGATACCCATTTGGTTCAGCCCAGATTTTCAGAAATATATTCCATATTTCTCTTCTCATATTCTAGAGGCCTTATTTTGGGAATAATACAAATATTATATTTCATAAGGTGTTATGTAGTGTGTATATATTCCTAATGAAAAGAAGATAAAGAACGTATCTGATGAGTTGGACCCATGGTAATATACTTTATTTAAAAAACTAATCCTATAAGGTTTCAAAGAAAAGACTATTTTACTTCTATATCCATATTTTTAAAATTATTTTACGTATGTCTTCATATGGATATAAGTGAATTAGAAAAGAACACGTGGTTTTTTTTTGAATTTCATTCAAAGGTTCTAAATTTGAATAATTTTAAAGAATGGTTTATCAATCTTTATAAAATGACACAGTGAATGTTTTATTTTAAAATATATCGATGCAACGAACATTAACCCACCCAAAACTGTTATTTTATTTTTGTATTAATTTGAAATATTTCATGTTACATAACATAAAAGACCCACCTTACCTATGTTCTAATTATTTTTAAAATTGGGTTTATAATGGATAAGATATATCAATATTCAAAAATGGTTTCTTAAGGGTGAAAATAAAACATATTATGATGAATGATTTCTTGTGTTCTATTGAATTTTTTTTGAATTATTTTTGAGGATTGGTGGTTCTGTTATAAAATAAGGATAGATGAGCCCGTTATACCTCTATAATTCATTAGGTAATGAAGTTGAGTTAACTTATCATAATTATCATAAGTAATTATGATAATATACTATTATGGTTATTTTTATTGAAACCATGATGTTTATTTTATGTATAACTGTGATGACTATTCAATATGTAACTATGAAGGATATCCAATCATTTATAGTAATATAGAAATGATTACCCAAGATATATACATTATTTACTTATTCTTTGTTTATATTTTTTTGGTAATATTTTGAATCATCAAGGTATGATAATGATATTATGATTAATGTAATGTATATTCTCTTTTTTATGGGTGAAAATTATAACTTTGTGAAAAAATTATTATTAGTTTTTCATGATTTAAAAAAAACCTTTTGTTTTTTATTTTGGATTTATGAAGTCTTATTAAATGTTTTGTAAAATTAATTTGGAATATTAAGTGATTTCTTGGGTATGCAAATTTTTATTTTGATCACAAATATTATCTTTGAGAAGGAATATTTTAAAATGTATTAATGTATTAATGATTTATTCTCTCTTTTTATATCCTATGCTAAGCATTTTATTTCTAATCCCATGTATGAATTTTATTTCATCAGTTTTTTGGATTTCTAATGAAAAATAATAAGTAAATATGAATTTCACAGTGATTTTTAATGAATATTAAATCTGTTTAATTATATTAATATAATATAATCAAAAAAATGAATACAAATAAAAAGTTCTCAATTTATAATATAGGAGGTTTTTATGTAATAGTTATGGATAAAATCTCTAAAAAACCAGACCCAAAAGATCTGTTGGAGTGTATGATAGTGAATTCTAGTAGTAATTCACTATAATTTGAAATTGTTTAGGATGAGTCCTTATATAATATTGGATGATCTCCCCTTATATAGCACAATATGTTGTAAGCATCTATAATAATCAACCACAGTCATTGGATTCCATGAGGCGTAACAAAAAAATGAGTTAAAGGACACGAAAAGGTGGGCACCTCTAATAATATGGGTGATGATGCTAATTAATTTCCATGAGGAGTCCCAGAAATGGTTCAGTGACAAGGAAATGTAAGCATAACATGGGATAGAAAATTAAGTAGCAGGTCGGACTAATCTGCCAAGATAAATGTCTACACAAAATATTAGCCATGTAAATAAAAGACCAACCCAAAAAATATAAATCATGCGTATATTTTTTTTTGAATAATTAAATAATTATAAAAAATATCCATGTTTGGAAAACAAATGGAAAGATTCTAAAACATGTAATTTTCAAATTGAATTAACAATTAAAAACAACATCATTTTTTTATGAAATCAAAAATGTTCTTTAACATATGGTTATTGAACTAGGTTGTAATTCATCTTATATAAGAATTTATTGAAATTATATTAAACAATGAACTTAGTCAGAATGTTAGATGAGTAATTATTAGTATGTATCTTTATGGATGATATTTCTCCATATTCAATAAAATTGGTAATAAATTGTAATTTATATATTTTTTACTAGATACAAGTAATTGAATCTCTATGGAATTAATTGTTTATTAATATTGGTGAACCAGATACATATTTTAATTTCACATTTACATTTGAAAACATAAAATATAACATGGTATTTTCATCGAGAACATCATTATCCCCATTAATATATAACTATATATTAATCATAAAGTACTTACTTATATCCTAGGAAAAATAATCATTAGAAAGTGGTCAGGACATATGATCAATAACTGTATGCGTATAGTTGAATCTAAATAAATCATTAATAATATTGAAATAAAAAAATGATAATTAAACAATTCCATATAAATAATCACATTAGCTAATATGTTCCATGGATATAAAAATTATTTAAATAATCATATGGGCATCAATAAATGAGTTTATAATAAAAGAATTCATAACAATGAAAATCTTAATATTATTGTTGAGGTCTAGTTCCAAGACAACTGAAACATATTATAAAGTCCTCAGGCCAATACTTCTAATATAAAAGGCTAAGACCTCCACACAAAAAAACTAGTTTGTTTAATGACACCCATCGATGCATCAAAGGTATATTTATTCCAAGACCCTCCCATAACATAACATGTAAAAATTATTCCTTATATGAAAAAAAAAATCAACTCCCATAATAATCAATCACTTCCTATATTGGAAGAAGTAATATATGGAATATCAATAATTTCCTCAATAAAACCAATCATAAAACATCCATAAAAAATCAAGTAGATGTAATCATAAGTTAAAATATTTTATAAATAGTAATGTTAAATGAATAATTTGGAAATAAATGAAATAATTTAAAATTTTCACTGCAAAATTATTAAAGAAAATACTTTTTTACCATGAAATCACTTATTTAAAAACATCAACAATATGATGGAAACCTTTTTTTTTGGAAAAAAACAAGTATAAATTTAAAACATAATCATATAAAATATTATTCATGATTTCAACAAATGTTTTTATTTCATATAAGTTAAAAAAATTACTTTCACCTCCTTGTGAAAATGTAAAAAGTTACCTCATTCATAAAATGATTGGAAGATTCCATCCAAACTATTTCGTAAAAATATAAAAAATGGATAAAAATGTATTTAATAAAGAAATTTAAATTAATAAAAATTTTCATTAATTTTTTTTATTAAAATATTGATATATAATAAAAATATTCACCCTTTGAGTGCTTAAAAATAAACAATCTTGAATAATAATGAGATTGTGAAATGAACTCTTACATTGGGTAGGAATTATTTTATACATGTTCAATCTTCTTTTGTAATAAATATATATTTATTTTGGAACTATTACTAAACTATAATAATATATATCATCCTAGATATAACTTATAATATTTTATCACTATTTTATTAACAATTATTAATTAAATTCACTACTTAGTGTAATAAAATCTTCATTTTTCATGAATATTTTTCTATAAATTTTAGTATTTATAATCCCATAAAATATTAATCATAAAAAAATATGTTGATATAAAAATAATATATATTCATTATATATGCATTTTGAGTAATCTACAAGCATTGGAGATAAATAATTAATTTCACTGTTCATGGAGACAGTAGGTCGTTCGTACGTATAAATGGTGTTTCCATTTTTCAAAAAATGGAATGAAAAATAGTTATATAATTATTTACCTATGTAGAATAATTATAATATAATTTTAATCAAATATATTCATCAAATACATCATCATTGCCATCTATTTAATATATAAATGAAAAATAAATCACATCGCTTTGTGGAGGTGGTAGTCCAATTGTACGAACGAGCAACGTTATCGATTCAAAATAGTTTGGAATGTTATAAAATTGATTTGATATTTTAATTATATTTTTATAATTATTTAGAAAATATTATATTTTATTATTATATCTATTATAATTGAAATTTATAAAATATGTTAATGAAAAATGAATTAAAATACAACAAGGAGACAGTAAGATTTATATATGCACGATATATACCTTCACCCCCCATTTGATGAGAAATAGGCTATATAATGGATATTTCAAAATCATAGTAACATTTCATTATAATTATTATAATAATGTTTTTCTTTTCTGACAAATAAATTTTATTTAGTTTATATAAAGAGGATGTAAGAAACAAAGTAATCGGTTAAGGTGGTTACCTTTAATTTTAATAAACTCCTATAAGTATCCTCTTATGTTTCATAAGGTTGGAATTTTGGGATTCCAACCACATATAAGAGGTTTCCAAGGAATTTTATATTGTACTTTTGGTTATTTTTGTTGATATAGAAGGCTCAATATTTTGTAAAAATTGATAGTGTTGGTAACCATTTATAATTGAGGTGAGGGGAAAGTTTGGAATTTCATAAAAGATTAAATAATCATAAATTAATTCTTCAGAAACATGTATCAAAATGGAAATGGATTATAACATTTGGTAGTATAGAGTTGATATTACACAAAAAAATAAAATTGGGATATGTTTATATGCTATTTTAAACCTTATAATTTGGTTTAACTTGTTTGTTAACCTGTTTCAACAATAACTGTGGTAACATTTTTTTATCAATTAAAAGTCCATAATATTAATAATAAGGTTAAAAATGGATCATAAATAAACAAGGTATAACATTTTAGAGGATAAATTTCCCATATTTTACTATTAAATAGTTTTAAATATTTTTAAATAATTTAATAAAAATTATTTTAATAATTTATCTTTAATGTAAATTTCAGCACTATACATTTAATTATACATCAAAATAAATTGTGAAATGTTTTATTTTTAATAGAATTTAGCTAAACATCACTTATATTAAATATTAATCTAAAACATTTAGTATGCACTATAAATCTCTCAAATTATACGGTCTTAAATTATCAATATCACTTATTTTATTTTTTATTAATTGAATAAATACCGTTCAAGAATTTAATGTAAATATAATATCAGTAAAATTTATAAATAAATTATAATAATGGATATAAAATTTTTATTCAAAATTTTTTAATTTATAATAGTTAATTAATTTTTTTCTCTATGTAGACACATAATAGACATTAAAAACAATGATAGTAACATTTTGTAACTCTCATTGAATTAAATTTTATATTGGTTCAATTCCTAGAAAAATGTCCACTAAACAAATAAAAAAAATTTCTAAGATTTTAAGGTTGAAATTTATTTATCCAATAAGAATTAGGATGAAATATTATGACATTATCACTTAATTTTAATATAGGTTTACCCAATATACCCTTAACCGAGGTGATAAATTTTGGCATAGTTACTATTTATATTAACAAAAAATTGATGGGTCTTTTTTACTATAATTAAAAATTATGACTAAAAATATAGAAATTTTTTTATAATCAAATAAAAATAAGCATTAGAATATAAATTGAAAATAATGATTTAAAATGCAATGAAACCGCTTTTTAGAAAAAAAAAATACTTTTTCTAAAAAATACCCTATTTTGTTCAAAATTATTATTATACCAAATTAATTTATAAAATTTATTTAAATGAACAAAATTTTATGTAAATAATATAATAGAACTAATTTTACTTTATAAAATTTTATAATAAAATGAAACATTGTAAATTCATGAAAAGAATATAATTTTTGATAAGAATAAGTATTTTCACTATCCAAAGGAAAATAAATCTCTATAGAAAAATCCCATAAATTTAGCATAAGATAATTGTTAAAATATTATATAATAAATGGTATTTTTTATAAAATAAAAATTATACAAGTTTCATAAATTAACTATAATACTTAATCACAAAAAGAAATAAAAATCCTTGTTGGAGAAAATATATCGCTTGAGCATAAAATAACTCTTTAGAAAAATGAGTAATTATTAACTAAGAATTAATCAATGATTTTTCATTATGCAGGTCATTTAAATAACATTAATAATTTATTTATTACTATTCATAGTTTCCAATTTAATGGTCATTATATAATGGCCATATTTAAATAATAATAATTTTTGGTATGTCTAGGCTTGATGTTGTGTGTCATATACACTATCGAACATTATGTTCATTTAAAATCTCTATTTATTGCATTATTTTACCCTTACATTAATTGTGAACATGAAATTTAAACATTTTTTAGGTAATTATTTGTTGGATTTTTAGAAATACCATTTTGTAAAACACACATCCTAAAAAGGGTTAATAAAACATCCTCTTTAAAAGAGGGGAAGAGAAATATGATGTTCAAAAAAATTAGGTCTATGAATATGAACAAATTAGTGAGTAGTGAAAATATGGTCATGGAAGGGGAAATTTAATTCCAAGGATCAATATATAGTGATATAGAATATGTTCATGAAACATTTAACCATAAAAAACTGAAAATATGTGATGGGTTAAAAGAAAATGAATTTCATAGTTAGAAAAGTAAATAAATAACATTCTTTTTATTTAAAAGGGATTTTTATATAGTCAATTTATTATTTTAATATCTTGATAAATGACTAAAATAAATTAAATCAGTTGATTTATTTCCATTTCATAATCACAATTGCTTCCTTTAGTTGTGATTTAATCAATATCAACTTCATCTCATTCACCAGGAAATTGATATTCAAGATGTTTTTTTATGCCTAAATCACTTTTAATGAATTATAACATCCAAAAGTCATTCCTTTCACCCCTTAATATTTACAAAAAAAAATGGTTATAATATGTTATCCAATGTGATAAATTACACTTTAACATCAAACAAATGTTACAAATGTTAAATGTAATAAATTCCATATGTAGTTAACTATAAGGATCATCTAAGACAATACCGAATATATTAAAAAATCATAAATTTGATCAAACATTTAAATGTTGAAAATACAAATCAGTTCATAATGTCACATTCCAAATATTTTTATACCTTGACACATTTACAACTATACCCCTTAACTTTATCCTTATTCTATATATCCCATAAACCCAAAAATGTTGTCAACTCCATTATAATTTACTGTTTCATAATACCACTAAAAATTTTCAATGTAACCAGTACTATCCCATTGCTTCTTCATTTTAAATAAAACATATTATGAGTTATATTTTCTTTTTTATGTATTCTCTAAAAATATAACTTTACCTATAAATCAATTTTCATACCTATCCGTATAATTAAACATATTCTTCCAATTAATTAAATAAAAACTAATAAAATAAAATCCTTAATTGTTTAATGATTCTAATAAACATAATATCATTGTTTAATTTATACTATAATATAATTCATTAATCCATATGTGCAAGCACATTAGTCAAATCACATTGGTTGTAATAATAACATAAACATGATATTGATCCCTTAGTATCTTTTTTGGTATATTCCCTTAATGATTGGGGAATTTATATGTGTAATGCACCACAATCATAATGATAAAAAATGAATATTTTTGGTTTACTTATTTTCCTTTTATTCGTGTGCTTAAAATCTTTTCTCTCCGCATAGGTTGAAAACTACCATTCCTTTCATGAATATACCATGTAAGTTTTTTAAAGACCTATAATTATCCATGAAATTTTTTATTAATTATATTAGAATATTAAAAGTCCTAAAAAATTTACGGCATGTGATTCTGAGGCCTGATGTTCTCGGAATGAATTTTGTGACTTTTTTGGGTACGTTCAGTAATGGTTGGAGTGGAATTTTTAAAAATTTGAACTGGTGATCGAAATTGAAATCAGAGGATACCATTGCACTCGTAGTGCCGATATTCACTTAAGGAGATCATCACCTTGACCATAGTACATTGAGGGTGAATGTTAGTTCTTAGAATTTTGTCTAGAAAATTAAATAAACATGCTTTATTTTATTTTTGAAATTTAAACCTCCCTTTTGAAACATGATGGTGGAGACCACATGAAAGTGTTCAGGCATTAAATGATGGGCATTAAATTCCCGGTTACAAAAAATGTGTAATCACATTCCACCTTAATTAATAGGATTCATTAATTCACAGTTAATGAATCACCTTTTAACTCTTGGATTTCTCCAAATTAAGTGTGCCAACTTATTTTAATTAATGTACATACTTTAATTAAATTATTGCATAAGATTATATACATTGGAATGACACCTCCCATGGGAAAAGGGATTGGAAAAGGAGTGGAGAGTTGTGGATAATTGTAAAGATCTTTCTCCATCAATGGAGATCCTCTAATGAAGAACGACTTCTCGAATCGAAGAATGAGGAACCGACATTAGAGAGTCTTGCGGGAGTGACAAACACCGACTTCAATCTTCAACGACTTCTTAATATTCATCAAAACACCTCCATTTGAAAATTAAGTTAAGGGTCTTATTTTAAATATATATGATTTAATTTATTTATGGGGTTTTCATATTATGGTTCCACAATGATGATGGCCAAACTAAAATGGCCATCATCACACACATATACCTTGTCTCTTCCCTTTGTATTCCCCATGAATTCTTCGTGCATTCATTAATACCAAATATTTAATGATTTTGAAAACATAATATTTTTTTGAGAGCAACATGTGCACATGGAGCCCTCGACCCAAGGATAGTGAATATGATATTGTTTTATTTTTCGAGCTATGAAAAAAGATGCAGTGATCCTCAGAAGATGAGGAGGGCATGCACACCGGTTGGCCGCATGAAGGTAGGGCGGCCCACATCTGCACCGTTGGATGATTAGGAGACCACAACTGCCTAGCTGTGGTAGAGGAAAAAGAGAGGACGACACCTAGCTGTCCATGGTGGAGCTGCGGCATGCGACCAGACCGCTGGGTGGAGGACCAGCCAGATCTCCGACCAGCCGTTGCGGGACAGTGAGACCTTCTCGGGTCCTATTGTAATCATGGCATCACCTAAGGTACTCCCTTTGGTACTCCGAATGGAAGGGGTTCTGCTCCACCTTCAGTGGTAGCTTGGGCAGACCTCTCTTGCAGGTCATGAAACCAGACTACGCCACAAGGCCACGCCTGCGTGCCGCACCATCGGGCCGCGGCACTGGGCCGTGCCAGCGGGCCGAGCCGGGACGCCCTGTATGTGGGCATCATTGTACCACGAACCAGCAGGCTGGGCCCTCCAAGGCCCATGCCATTTGGGGTAGACACGGGTCAGGCTGGGTCCACCCAAACCGGGAGGGGATGGCCCAAGCTGGTTCAGTACGGGTGGGTCTGACTGGGTCAGACCGGACCGTGGCCCATCCAGACCCATTTTCTCATTTTTGGCTGTAACACAATAACATGGAATCTGATTGACGAACTGTCTATTGCACTAAAATTCTTGGATTGAGACATCCCTTTTATTATACTCCACTTGAGTTTTGGATAATGTTGGATTACGTCCGGGTTGGATCGGACCCCGAATCCAACTGGGCCCTCTAAGAAGAAATGTTTATAACAGACAGACAGTGCGTCTTATTGACACACCATCTATTGTGTTGGGTCTATTGAGATGAGATAGACCTTTTGGATAGTTCTTCCTAGGACTTCGAGTAGTTTAATTATGACTGATGTCTTGGGGAGAGGTTCTCCCAAGCGCGCTACGTACGGAACCCTACAGTTGGCTGAGACATGATGACTACTAACTGTTTTGACTCAGAGTGATTCGACATGCCCAATGGGTAGCGCCTCTTTGTGACACGGAAGGCCCAAGGGCGGAGAACCTCTGTGTGATATGGGATAACCATGGTAGTCTACAAGAGGAGTACCTTTTTATGACATGAGGGGGAGTGCCTTTGTGTTACTTGAAAAACCCATGGTGGGGAGCACCTCTGTGTGACACGATAGACCCATGACACTCAACAGATTTAGTACCTCAGTAGTCCAAGTTTAGAGGGAAGAATCTCTATGTGATGAATCAATCCCACTATACTCCATAGAGGATGAGTTCTCCAGCAGCCGAGGCATTCTTCGTTGTGACTAGGGATGTTACTTGTTATTATCCCTAAAGAATCATGTGGTTGGCTATTCACTTTCATAGTGATCCTCTATGGGTCATAATCATAATCTTGTTTCTTATAGATGTATACCTAGTTTGAGATGAGTCTTATATCATCATGGGTTACCTGTGTGGTACTTTATCTTCATGGTGATACCTATGTGGTACTCCTACCTTTATTGAATTACTTGGGTGGTATTATTCCCTCATGTGTGAGGTTGGTATATTCTGATAACTTAGGTATATGTGTGTGAATATACCGATATAGGGTTGACGGTTGTTTCTATTTATTTTGTTTTATCAATTGTGTATTTGAGAGATCTTTTGGGGTCTTGAGGTCTATACTAAGTATAGTTATACTCATCCCTACTCCGGATATGCCTGCATCTAGGTGTGTCTATTGGAGATGACAAAAAAAACTGACTGAGGATGAGTGTACCTGAACTATAGACTGCTCAGAGGTGGACCTTTATCGAGGTCATCCATAGAGACGATCGTTCTAGAACTGTACCTACCATTCTGGTAGTATCGTTGGCGGGTGTTCACAGGATCTATAATCAGTTTTACTTTTACTTTCTAGTTTTTCTTTTACATTTCAATTGGGCTTGTATTCTAGACTATTTATATTCTATATACACCTTGTTTACTATATAGTTTACATTGTGATTGTATTTTGCTGTATGCATCGTTTTTTGGGGTTTAAATTTTATAAATCAAATCCCTTCGTTTTTTAGGGAATTCAACTTTCTGTGATTTTTCCTAGCACCTGGTCGATGGATGGTGGGCTTTGGGTAGTCACAACATGGACCTCGAGGAATGGGCGATGAAAAATTAGTAACATAGGAGTTCGGTTCTACCAAAGAACGAGTACTCTGATTTTTTCTGTGTGGTGCAATAGTGTAACGTGTTTTGAGTGTGGTTATTGGTTTGGGGAATCCAGTGTTGGTGTGGTGGCTGACGTATCCCTACACAGGGACCCTGACCTCTGATTTCTAACTCTGTGCAAGACAACAATGACTACGTATATATTTTTGAATTTTTTTCTTTGTGATTATTTTGTGTTATCTCACCATGTATAATCTAAATTACTGTGGTGCACAAATTTCTTTTCTGGATGCCTCCACATAGCTAGAAAACCAGGATTCCATTTAGATTACATGATTACAGCCCGACGAGTGGTGAGGATTATGTTTGGAGACCCCTTATGGCATTTGTACAATTAGATGGTGTATGAGAAGCACCACGACCTATTGGGAAGTCAATGCCACCAGCCCCATAAATATAGGTCTCATGATTCTTGAGAACATTGCATGAATTTCAGCTCTATAGGCCACCATGAATATTAGGAGAGACAAATCCATATGAGGCTGAGGATTGGCTGGAGGCCGTGTTTAGAGTTTTCCGACTGGTAGGGGAACCAGCTGATCTCATGGTGATCCATGCTACTAGTCTTCTTCTGGAAGCATTTTGTAGATGGTGGATATTGATTATTCAGGTTCACGACGAGGTGACACTCATCTAGGTGGACTTCGAGATCCTTTTTAGGGGAGGGTTCTTCCAAGCGACCTTATACTGAGTGCGTATACATGAGCTTATCGCTTCAAAGTAGGGTAGCATGACTGTGGCTCAGTATTCAGTGAGGTTAACTAACCTCTCATTACACTCCACTGATATGGTGAAAAACCCTTTAATTAGTACATGGACCATTGATTAGGGGCTCATATATAATATTAGAGCTTTGATGGTTTCTCTCAGTATCCCGACGCAGGAGGGGGTGTTAGAGAGAGCGCTTGTAGTATAGTGTTTCCTTACTGAGCAGTCACCGATAGCAAGACCCACCACCTAACAACCTGTAGTAGAGATATCGGTAGCTAGGAGAATAAAGATGATGTAGAGGTCTAAGTGGACTAGACCAACATATGGACGACTATAGGAAACAAGGTTGGTGGTGTGGGGATCTCTAGGAAGAGCAAGACAGGTGATGATCATGCAGTGTCTCTCGTGTGGTGGGCAGGGTCACCTGGTTCACGACTACCCGACCCTCCATACCGACAACCATCAGACGGTTGAGGGAACGCCAAGGCAGAGGAGGAGGTTCGATTGAGGAGGAATGCATGTAGGAATTGAACATGGAAGAGTAGGAGGATATGAAATTGGAAGTGTGAGGTGATTCATGGTTCTAGTACCACCACCTCTAGGTGGTCCAACCCACCCACATGGAGCAGGTGGACATTGATGAGCTCATCTTCAGGTACCTGATTCTTATGACTACTGTGCTCTGGAGATGATACGAGGTATGATTTGTGTCTACTCCACCTTAGCTGCAGTTCTTATAGACATAGGTTCCAGTCATTATTTTATTTCTACCACCCTCATTAGAAGCTCTGAGATTCTGATGGTGCTGATGGCTTGATCCTTATGGATAGAGACTCCTACGGGAGCAGATTCAACAATTACACACTGGTTCTGGAAGAGTGAGCTTACTATAGAAAGCGAGATCATTGGATGATATCATCTTATAGTGGTGTCGAGGCCTTACAACATCATCATGGGTATGAAATATTTATCTATAGTCCATCCTCAAATCAGCTGTATTAGACGAAATGTGTGATGTATCCTCATATAATGGACCATGTTTTCCTTCACTGGTGAGAAGTGAACCATTGTAGTGTAGAATGGAATTACTAGGATGAGTGTGCAACCGATCACACATCAGTTGGCTAGACATTCCCTTAGAGAGGTTGATGTTGAGAGTTTGAGCTCTCCTGTAGTGGTGGACCAGTACGCTGATGTTTTCCCTGATGATGTTCCGTGTCTACCTCCTGGTAGAAGGTGGACTTTTACATCAAATTGTACCTCAGGACATCACTGATATCTACACAGCATATCATATGGCTCATATAGAGTTTCTATTGCAGCGGTTAAAGCTGGGGGACTTACAGATAAAGGGGTTTATGAGGCATAGCATTTCTCCTTGGGCAGCCCCGATTTTGTTCGACAAGAAGGAAAATGGGAGTTTGCAATTTTGTGTGGACTATTGGTTCCTGAACAAGGTTACCATGGTGAACATGTACCCACTCCCAAAGATTGACAATATCTTTGATCACATTAAGGGAACATGATAGTTATCAAATATAGACCTCAGATCCGACTATCACCAGCTCAGGTTACAAGATTAGGATGTGTAGAAGATAGCCTTCTGATGTCGGTATGGCCACTATGAGTTCTTGGATATGCAGTTCGGTGTGACCAACGCCCCAACATTGTTCATGGGACTCATGAACAATATCTTCCATCCATACCTTGATCACTTTGTGGTAGTCTTCATCGACAACATCCTGATATACTAAACAACAGAGGAGGAGAATGCCTATCATCTACTGATAGTTCAGAACACACACTGAGAGAACCAGCTTTATGGTAAGCTCTCTAAGTGGCAGTTCGGGATACAGGAGGTCCACATTCTAGGACACATTATCTTGGAGGTTGGATTTTTAGTGGATCCTTCATTGATTGAGTCTACGTTTTCTTGGTATCCACCCAAGAGTGTGACAAAGGTGAAAAGTGTTCGATGATTGGAAGGTTACTACCAAGGTTTTTTGCATGAAATTTCAAGGGGATTGGAACCCTAATCAGTGTTAATGATTGAATAGAAACCCTTCATGTGGTAAACGAGATTCCATCCTAGTTTCTAGGAGCTTAGGTGGAGACCGAAATCTTCCCCCATCTTGAGGCAACCTATGGAGGTTGTTGGGTAAGTAGTCTAATGCGACACATCAGGGATTTGGCTTGGATGTGCCCTGATGTTGGAGTAAGAAGTGATCGCGTGTGGTTCATGATAGCTGAGAGAAAATGAGATGAATGATGCTACCCATAACCTAGAGTTAGTAGTAGTGGTCTTCATCTTGAAGATGTTGTGACATTACTTGATGGGTGATTATTTTACAGAATACTCTGATCACCAGATTCTCAGGTAAATCTTATCTCAGAAGGACCTGAACCTGAGACAGTGATATTGGCTTGAGTTCCTCTAGGACTAAAACTTCGTGATTGTATATACTCATAGGAAGTGGAACATATTAGCCGATCCAATCAACACTAGATCTGGTATAAAGTTATAGAGTGAGGCGATAGAGAAGCTAGACAGTATGGGGATATCCTATGTGGATCGAGATAGGTCAACTTATATTCAGTCTCTAACTATTACTCCCCCACTCCATCAGTGAGTTATGGAGGCGTAGCTTGAGTACACTAACTATGTGTCTTGACCAGCATAGATATTCATAAGGTAGGCACCTGATAGATTTTCTAATGGTGGGGAGGACGTCAACCTATTCATAGGATGTACAATGGTACCATTGGAACTACAGGAGGAAGTGTTGAGGGAGTTTCATACATCCCCTCTAAAAGTATATCTCGGAAAGGCAAAGATGCACCGGGACCATTGGAATAAAAACTAATGTCTAGGAATGATCAAAGCTATAATAAGGTTTCTCTATCAGTGCCTCACTTGTCAGCAAGTGAAGGTAGAGCATCAGGTTCCAGCAAGCTTAGTTCGGGCACAAGAGGTGCCTAAATGGAGGTGGGATGAAATTTCCATGAACAACATGACAGTACATCCACACGTATCCAAGAGTCAAGATTCTATATTGGTGATCATTGACCAACTAACCATGTCGACCCACTTCCTACCAATCAGAGATCAGTAATCATTAGAAATATTTGGAGGCCTTAATGTACAAAAGATTTTACGACTTCCTAGAGTCCTATATATGATTTAATCCTATCGTGATGCACATTTTACTTCCCTGCTATGGAAGGGGTTGTTGAAGGTGTTTGAGACACAGCTTCGGTTGAGCACCTCCTTCCATCCTCAAACAGATGGTCAGACAGAGAAGACTATACCGATCCTCGAGGACATGCTACATGCTTGCATCCTACATTTTGGTCGTAGCAGGGAGTTTAACTTGCCTTTGGTGGAGTTTTCATACAACAATATCTATCACTCCACTATCGGTATGGAACCATTTGAGGCGTCGTACCAGAGACCTTGAAAATCACCACAGGGCTTGACTGACCTAGGGGAGTCAGCCCTCGTGGGACCAGAGATGGTATGGTCCACCACAGAGAAGGTGAAGATCATCCCCAAGAAGATGAAGACATAATAGAGCAAGCATGAGTCATATGCTGACAAGAGATAGAGGCCTCTTGAGTTTGACGATGGGGACCATGTCTTTCTTTGAGTCACAACATGACAATGTTTTTGGTTTTTTGGTTGGGAAAACAAGTTATTTTCGAGGTTCATCTGACCATTTCACTTCCCTAGTAGAGTTGTTGAGGTGGCTTACCGCTTAGCTCTTCCACCTCAGTTTCACTAGGATCACGACATTTCCCACATATCACAGTTGTGGAGATACATATATGATCCTTCACATATCATTTACTCGGGAAAGTTGGACATCGATGATGGGTTGAGGTTTTCAATGGATCCAGTGGGGATTGAGGATCGACCATAGGGGGTCCTTCGTGGGTATTCAATACCTCAAGTGCACGTTCGTTGGATGCTCATGAACCTCCAAGAGAGAACATGGGAGCAGGAGGCTCAGATTCATGCTCAGTACCCCCACATGTTCCCTTAGTTTGTGTTGTGGCTTTCGGGGACGCAATGCCCTATGTTAGGGACAATGTAAACACGCGTAATTTTCCATAATTTTTTAGTTATATGGTAATATTATGAGTCTTAAAAAATTAACGGCACGTGATTCTGAGGCCTGGTGTGCCCGGAATGAATTTCTGAACTTTTTTTCAGATATGTTCCATATACGCATGAGAGGCATTTTATGAAATTTTAACTGGTGATAAGAATTAAAATCTGAGGACATCGTTTTACTCGCAGGGCCAATATTCACTTAAAGAGACCTTCAACACAACCACAGTAGGTCGAAGGTGAATGTTAGTTATCTGACATTTTTTGGTTGAAAATAAAATGAACATGCTTTATTTTATTTTTGAAATTTAATCCTCCCCTTTAAAACATAAATGTGGGGACCACACGATGGTGTTTAGGCACTTAATGGTGGGAATTAAATGTCTAGTTACACAAAATGTGGAACCAAATTCCACATTAATTAATAGGATTCATAAATTCATAATTAATCATTCAACATAAACTCTTGGGTTTCTTCAAATTAAATGTGGCAACTTAATTTAATTAATGATTAAACATTAATTAAATTATTTTTTATGATTATAAAATTTGGCACCACACCTCTCACGAGAAAAGATATTGGGAAAGGACAGAAGAGATTTTGAGATTTGGAAAGATCTTTCCCCAACAAAGTAGATCCTCCAACGAAGAATGACTTCCAGAATTGAAGAAAGATGAAACGACCTTGGAGCATCTTGCGAGAGTGACGAACGTCGATGTCAATCTTCAATGGCTTCATCTTATTCTGTAATTGTTTTACTTTTTCGGCTTTGAATGGATATAAAGTTATATGTGGAAGGGGGGATGGTGGCCACCCCAGCTGACTGCATGAAGGTAGGGCGGCATGCATCCGCATAGCTGGATGAGAGGGAGAGAGTGGCCACCTAGCCGCGGTGGAGGCCGAAGTGCGGCGGGCACCCAACCAACCTTGATGGAGTAGCGGTGCACGATTGCGCCGCTAGGAGGAGGACCGTCTGGAACATAGGATATATGTTCGAGGATGGAGGGACCCATTCGGGTCCCATGGGTGTAATGGAAATGCATAATGCAATACCATTTGGTAATCCAAATGAAAGGGGGTCCACTCCCCCTTCGGTGCCAGCTCGGGCGGACCGCGCCCATAGATCGTGCCACTGGGCCACGCCCAGCCTAGGCCAGGGTGCCCGATAGGCGGGCCGAGCCAGAAGACAGACCTGTGGGAAAGGACCTATCTGGCCCAGGCCAAATGGTCCGGACCGGGTCCGTGATATCCCAGGCCATGTCTGGCCAGGTCAGTCTAACCAGACCTGGGACATCTAGACCCATTTTCTCTTTTTTTGTCCTAACATGTGAACCGGGCGTCCATTTGATGAACCGTCTGTGGCACCAGAATACTTTGATCGAGACAGTACTTTTGGTATACTCCACATGAGTTATAGATAAGGTTGTATTACAACTGGGTTGGATTGGACCCCAAATCCAACTGAGCCCTCAGAGCGGAAATGCTAATAACTTACAGACCAGGGGCCCGATTGACACATCGTCTATTGCGTTGGTTCCCTTATGACATTCCAGACCATTGGGATAATTAATCATTGGAATATAGGGATGTTAAGGAACTAAAGATAGATTGGGAGTGTTTATCCAATGTGGGATACATATTGAACCATAGAACTAGCTGAGACATGATTACAGTTGATCGTTTCGACTTTGATTGACCCGATTGTTGATGTTTTTATTTCATAATGTAATGTAAAACATATGAATGTATCTGGTACTTCCAAGGATAATAAAATAATTAGTCTTCCATGAATTAATCCCTTGCGATGATGCCAATTTTAGGTAATAATGCATCGACTCAGGGTAACTAGGGTTAGGGAATTACAGTATGTAAAAGATGAATTTTAATACTATTCATGGAAACTAGATTTAGAAAAATATTTATTAGAGAGCATTATACTATTATAGATTTTGAGTAATAGTATTAAACAACATCCACGAATTTTGGTACATTGTGATTTTGTGAGTTTCTGAGAAATACATCCATGTCTGGATACGTGCAGAATGTGGTGGCTCTGGCACAGATATAACTATGGGTAAAACGTGAAAACACATCTTTGAGCTAGACTCGAACAGGATCTAGTGCACAACAACGAGCCTTGTAGCACTCTTGGTTACGACACTCATGGGAGATATGGATAGGATAATTCTCAATTTCATTAAAAAATATTATGAAGTTTTTATGAGTATATACATCTTTAATGAAAACATTTTTATGATTATAGATTATATCCATAAACTGTTCAATTTTAGTAAACTGTTTTACAATTTTGAAATAATTTTTTTTGATTCATAAAAAAATCTAGGGTATGCCATTGTTTAGAAATTTTTCCTAGTGGAATGATTGGGCACTGTATCAATTCACTAAATCTATGCAGGTATTTCCCTCCTACTCAAGATAATTATTGTGGAGATGGTGATGCAACTGGTGTTGATTATCTTATCACCATACTTAGACAACTCACTCAGGTTATGAATAATAACCTTACCCATATAGAGCACCCTTATCCACAATGTGGATGATCAATGTTAGACCACTTTAAGAGGCAACAACCACCAACATTAAATGGGAGTAAAAATACAATAGTATCTGAAAAATGGATTAATTCCATATATTAAAAATTTCATTCATTGGGGAGTAGGGAAAGGGAAAAATATTTCATGGAAGTTTATCAGCTCATAAGAGATGCATATCCATTGTGGTCATTGATTCAAAATACAAAGGAAGATGATGAATTATTAAATATGGAATATGGGGAGTTTAAAGAGAATTTTTTAAAATAATACTTTCATCATGACCATCGAGTTGATATGGAAAGGATATTTTTTAGTTTGAGACAAAAGGAGGATGAGAATGTCACCAAATATGAGGCTAGCATTATAAGGTTAGGATGGAATGTAATAGATTATATACGTAACCCAAGGGGTAAGATTGATTGATTCATTGATGGGTGAAAACAATATCATCATCAAGCATTAGTATCACAATCCTACTCATCATTTGAAGATATTGTCTCATGTGCTACCAAGACAAAAAAATAATTCTCTATGTCATATGACTTTAAAGAAAACCAGGAGAAAAAGAGATCTTCTAAACACTCTGGAAATGAAAATAACGAGAAGAAGGGAAAATTTGAATATCTATTATGTGGTAAATGTGGAAAGAAACACCCTACTACTTTTCTGATGGGAATGAGTGTCTATTATAATTGTGGGGAAAAAAGTCGCCACAATTGTGATTGCAAGTGGAAGAAATATGCTATTTAATGCTACAATTATAGAGAGAAGGGTTGTTATAAAAATGAATGTCCTATCATCAAAGGTTACATAACATATAAAAGGCCAAGGGAGAATGTCCAATCTTTTGAAATCAATACTGGTGAGGCTGAAGCTTTGATAGATGTGGTGGAATGTAATTAATGGGTTTCTTCAAGTTTGGAAATTTCTTTTTTTTGATTCTGGATCATCCAATTGTTTCATATCTTAAACGTTTTCTAGGAAAATTATTTACATTCAATTTGATTTAAAAATGCCGCTGTTTGTCAAAAATTCTAATGGACGTATCCTCACAACAATGTTTTATGCATCAGTTCCCTTTAGGGAATATAAATGTTCTTTATTTATTGATCACATCATCATAAGAATGATTGAATTTTATATAATCCTCAGAATGGATTGGGTTTTAGACCATGATGAAAAAATTTATTTTAAGAAGAAGGAGTTTACAATTTTTTATGATGAAAATGAGTACCATACCTTTAGAGCAGAAACACGACCACCTGATTCTTATCAAGATCCACCCTAATAGATCTACTATATTTAATTATTAGGGAAGAAGAGAATTATATAACTATAGGTGAGGAAAATAATGTTCGAATAGAAGATGTACATATTATTCAAGAATATATTGATGTGTTTCCAGAAAATTTACCTGGACATCATCTAGAATGAGACATTGAGTTTTCCATTGATTTAATTCCTTGTTCAAGGCCCATATCAAAGACCCCTTATATAATGGCCACTATGCAATTTGAGGAAGTAAATAAAAAAGTAGAGGAATTGAGTAAGAAAGGATTTATTCTCCCTAGTGTTTCTCTATAAGGAGCCCTTTTCTATTTTGTTAAAAAGAAAGAAGTATCTATGAGGTCGTGCATTGACTTCAGGTAAGTCAATGCTAGAACAATAAAGAACAAATCTCTGCTACCCCGAATTGATAATTTATTTGACCAACTTCATGGAGCTTAATATTTTTAAATGGTTGGAATACGATCATGATATCATCAATTGTGTGTGAAGAAGGATGACATTCTGAAAACAACATTTCAATCTAGGTACGGGCGATACGAGCTTACAGTAATTCTTTTTGGATTGACTAATTCTGCATCTGTCATCATGGATCTACTGAAAATATTTTTCATGGAGATTTTTTATGACTCTGTAGTTGTTATTATTAATGATGACTTGGTATAATCCTAAAGCATAGTAGATCAAGAAAATAACTTTCTCATTATTTTAAATACTCTTAAAACAAATGAATTACATGGGATGTTTTGAATGTGAGAATTCTGGCATCAAGAGATTTCTTTTCTTGGCAATATTGTCTCTAAGGATGGAATATTTTTTTATCCTTGAATGTCCATGACAATCCAAGAATGGCCAACACCAATGAGAATAACAGAGGTATGTAGTATTATTGGTTTAGCAGGTTATTATCGATATCTTCATCCAGAATTATTCCTAGTTGGCTAACCCATTAACCAATATACAACATAAGAAGGGTAATTTTTTTTGGACAAAAGAGTGTGAGTAATGTTTTGATGAACTGAAGAGAAGATTATTCAATTCTCTTACCATGTCTCTATCATCATGGAACGACGGGTTTGTTATTTATAGTGACGCCTCAATGAAAGGACATGGTTGTGTCCTTATTGAATGATGATAGAGTTATATTCATATGCATCATGACAGATAAAATTTCATGAGAAAAAAAATCCAACTCATGATCTTGAGTTAGAATCTATAATATTTTCTTTGGAGATATGAAGACATTATTTGTATGGTGAAAAATATGATATATATAATGTTCAAAAGAGTTTGAAGTATACTTTCTCATAGAAATAACTCAAAAAGTGGAAAAAGATATAGATTAAAAAACTCATGGATTATGATTGCAGAATACACAACCACACAGGGAAGGAAAATAAGGTGGAATTTTCATTATGCAGAAAGGATGATGGAGCTTTGAAAAAGATGAGAGTTGAAAGGGATCCAATTTTCATGGATCTAGTGATAAAAGGCTCTTAGGATAATGAGGATGAGTTTTAGAAGAAAATTAATGTTGTGAATGATGGGAGATTGATCGATATCATATATGAAGACTGGATTTTGAAATTTGGGATAAGATGTTGTGTTCCCGATATACCTAATCTAAAAATGGAATTGGAGCTATGATTCTCATAGCTCCAATTTCTCTATACACCCTATTATCACAAAGATGTATAGAGATTTGACGGAACATTTTTCGTGGGATAACATGAATATGGAGATTTCTGATTTTGTGTCAAGATGTATAGTTTTTCAACAAGTGATTGTTGGATGGCAATATCCTGGAGGAGTCATGCAACCACATCCCATAACTTAGAGGAAATAGAATAATATTATGATAGAAATTGTTATTGGGCTACCAAAGAATCCTAGAAGGAATGATGCAATATGGGTCATTATGGATCGTCTTACCAATTCAACACATTTTCTTACTATAAGAGAATATTTAATACTTGAACTTCAAGCATGAAAATATATTAATAAAGTTGTGTGAATTCATGGAGTACCCATATCAATTATTTATGATTGTGATACCCATTTTACATCAAGATTCTGGAAAAGTCATTAGAAGGCTATAGATGTAAAAATTCATTTGAGCACTGCCTACCACCCTCAAACTGATGGATATTCAAAAGGGACAATTCATACCTTAGAAGATATGTTCAGTGTAATGTCCTGGATCCGGGTGCCACTCAATGGGTGGCCCGGACCCAGTTGGTCACATGACTTCAAGCGCATTTCGATAAATGCCAGAGGCTGCCAACTAGCAGCGAGGACCTAGGATTGATAGTGGGGAAACTATGCCCTCATTTTTAGTGTGTTGCACAGTGGAACAATATCAACATACAATAGTGTAAGCAGTAATTAATACTAAGCTGAAATAAACAAAAATACTAAATTAAAGAAATGACCAATAGTCATATATATATAGTGATGCAATATGTCCTTATGTCTTAGAAAGCAGCCAAAACTGGATACACTACAATCTAAAGCAATACAGTACAGGGTAAAAATACATCAAATCAAGCAACACAGTGCAGTAGGAACTTAGCAACATCACAGGCCTAATCTCGGTCCCATGCTCTCATACTCCTATGTAATAATCAAGTACCTATATTGGGAATCATGCCCTTATCAACACATGCGGCAATATAATATGTTTAGGCCCAAGACATTACCCAAATAGGGTGTGAGAAATAAATCCTAGTAGGCAACCACCAAAGGCATGTGCCCAACGGACGGTGAATTTGTGCAACAATAGTGTGCAATAATGAAATGCAGTAAACTAGGAAGTATTCAAAATAAGTAACTGCTAACGGTTCTATTTCGATTTAATTTTTATTTAACAATTCAATATAATTGAATTATAAGTTCACGAGATTCAGCCTTATCCAACAATCTCTTAAATAGTGCCGTAGAAAAAAAACATGATATAGAACAAGTACAAGGTAAAGAGTGCAAATACTGTGATTTTTCTTGGAAGGTATAACATGTAAAATCACTATAGTGAATATATGAAATAAACAGATCCCTCTGGCATGAAAAACCATACCCTCATGTAATTAGAATTGAAACCCTCAGGTGATTTCCCATAGGCATAATGAATAATGTTCTCGGGTATACAATATATTTCCCTCATGAACAGAAGCTATTGGCCTTAGGTGTATGAATCATTGCCCTCAGGCTCAAAAAACACTTTCCCTCAGACATAAGAAAATCTACCCTTAGGCTAAACAGAACACTACCCTCAGGCTAATCATGTAATCAGGTCGAGCCCAACATATAAGAAAGAAATTATATATATATTTTATCTAAAGAAAACTCAAAGCATGATATAATCCTAGAAAACCCCCGGGTATCCTGGCTAAATGGCTAAACAAGGTAAACACACCCATGGGGTGGCCCTGGATCAATGAAACGATCCCAAATAGATATTTATACATATTCATTAAATTACCTATTCAATTCTAGGTATTTAATCAGTCAAGGCCTCAGTCATACGAGACACAAAACATGGGAGTGTAGCATAATTGTACACAAAAACAACCTGACAGTTGGAATTAAACATTATACCACCTACCTCCATCTCCATTGATTGATATATGTGAGAGAATCCTCCAAAAACACCTGAGAATGGAGTATATATCAGATCAAAGTTCTCCCATTAAAACTCAAATAACATCTTCTCAATAAATAATTGCAAGGAAACACACAAGGTGTGGAAATGGCTTACCTAGTCGGTCCTAACGTGGTTCTTGGTGAAGGAATCAGAGTCTTGATGTTCAATCGGGAGCTCTTCCAAAGTTCAGTCATCTCTCATGTAGTGTCCTGACATTATAAGATTCCTCTATTGAATGAGGAGGCTACTTCCGATTTATAACAAAAAAAACTACACAGAATTTACTCTCAAGTATACGATGTGTACTTTTCATTTTTAACTATTCCACTAGTGGATACATTCCACTACCTCACTGTTCATCTATCGACATGAGTACATGAAGTGTATTTATGAGATCACGGTGTGTACTATCATTCCACTGGCGGATACTCCCACAACACCTCCTGATTTATTACATGATGTGTAGTCCGGTTTAACACCCTTCATCGCCGAAATCCCAACACACCCTATGTACTCATCCCACATGGCCAAAGTACACAGCGTATATGCAAAAAATTTGGGACTTTCCCCCATTTTCCTTATTTTCTCAAACACACTTAAGGAAAAAGGAAATGATGAAATGTGTACCTCAAGAAGAAGAACCAATTTCTTACAAACATCTCCCATTAAAGAAATTCGTCCCCAAATTTCCCTTTCTAAGGATGGTGGAGATAAATCGAAGAAAAACTTTGGTCACTGATCATGTACGTCTGTATCCCACTCGGAGGTTTCGTCCAGCACTCATCCATGCTTCCATAGAACTCGTACGAGAGGAACTGACCGTCCTCAGAGATCCTCTTTCTCCTATCAACAATACGAATATTATTTTCCTCAAAGGGTGCATCGGCTAGAAGTTCATCCTCCTTAGGTTGAAAGATGTGAGACAGATCTGAGTATGAACAGTGTATCTGAGATACATGGAAGATGTTGTGCATGGCCCAGTACCTCTATGGTAACTACAACTGATAGGCCACCAGCCTGTCTCTCTCCATAATCTCAAACAGCCCAACATACCATGGTGAATGTTTACCCTATATTTTGATCCACATGCATCCCATCCTCGGTGAAACATAAAAGAAAACCAAATCCCCGACCATGAACTCCAAAGGTCGTTTGCGGTGATCTGTATATGATTTCTACCGATACTGTGTAGTATCCATCCACATATAAATCATCTAGATAGGCACTAAAATCTTCTACATGAGATGTGGTCCCAGTAATGCGGCCTCACCTGCCTCTAACCAGCACATGGGTGATCAGTATGGCCTACCATATAAATCCTTGTAAGGTTCCATATCAGTAGTTTCCTGAAAACCATTATTATATGAAAAATAGACAAGGGGTATGTGCTTCTCTCAAGAGCCCCATAAGTCTAGGACCCATGCACGTAGCATGTATTCAAGCACATGTATCGTACGCTTTGACTGACCATCGGTCTAAGGGTTGTAAGTTGTGCTATGAAGCACCAGTGTACCCAGTGCCCTTTGAAAACCCTGCATGAAACGTGACGTAAAACTGGAATCTCTATCTGAAACGATAGAACAAGGTACCCAATGAAGACTTACTACCTATCGGATATACATCATATTGAGCTTTCCAACAATGAAGGTCTCTATGATCGGCAAACAGTGAGCTTCCTTCATATGTCTGTCCACAACAACCCTTACGACATCACTGCCTCAAGGTGAACTTAGTAACCCAGTCACGAAGTCCATTGCGACAACATCACATTTACACTCCTCAATGGATAATTATTGTAACAGTTCAGCTTGCCTCTAATTCTCCTCTTTCACCTATTGAGAGATGAAACATCTCATAATAAAACTAGCTACCTCCCATTTCATACACAGCCATCAATACTGACGTCTCATGTCACGGTATATTTTTGTAACTTCGGGATACACTTACCAAGATAAAGCATGAAACTTTTGCTTCAACTCCTCTTGTATATCCCCTAGAACCCACACACATCCAAGGATACACAGAAACTAATCATCTCCTGTCGTCCAACCGGGAGGAGGGTTATCATTTTCCACTGACTCCCATAGAACTAGGACTTTTGAGTCTGATAGGTGTATTATCCTCACTCAAGCCAAGTGGGTAGAATTCACAGCCAATGATGAAAGATAGGCTCTCCCCTGACTATCGTGCAACCCCAAATGCATCTTAGAGAACAAATAAATAAGCTTCCACTCACCACTGGCCTCCTACACTGCCTATAACTGAGTACTCCAACTCAGTGCATTAGAAAATATGTTACCCTTACCAGGTGTATAGGGATGCTCAATGTTGAAGGACTGAAGGTATTCAAACCACCTTAGATGTCTCAAATTTAGGTCATGTTGGGTCAATATGTATTTATGACTTTTGGGGTCTGTAAACACCAAAAAATGTTTTCCAAAGAGATAATGTCTCCAATAGCATAACGTATGAACAACACAAGCCAACTTGAGATCATATGTCAGGTAATTCCTCTCATGTGTCCAAAACTGCCGATACCCATACACAAATACATGATCAACCTCCATCAACACTGCTCCCAGACCAATGCCTGATTCATCACAGTAAATTGTATAGCTCTTCCCTTGCTATGGAAGTATGAGGAAAACTATTGAGGTCAACCTTCACAACAGCTCTAGAAAGGTTGTCTCGCAACCATCTAGCCAAACAAACTTCACAACCTTCTTAGTAAAAGCATTCAATGGAACTACTAAGCAGGAGAATTCTTGTATAATGCGCATGTATTAACTAGACAGCCCTATGAAACTCCATATTTCAAACACATTTATAGGATACTCCCAGGAAACTACTGCTCTCACTATATCTGGGTTTACTGAAACTCCTATATGTGAGATGATATGTCCCAAGAACTGTATCTTCTCCATCCAAAAGTGTAACATTGAAATCATAGCATATAAATTATGCTCTCTTAGTGTACTAAAAATGACCTCAAGATGGGTAGCATGGTCACGTCGAGTGTGAGAGTACACAAAGATATCGTCCACGAAGACTACCAAAAAAAATCCATATATGGGTGGAACACAAAATTCATCTGACCCATGAAAACAGATAGAGAATTTGTCTGTCTGAAAAGCAAGGCAATGTATTTTTTTAGACCATATCTACTCTGAAAGGCTTTAAGTGTTATGGCTGATGGTCTAACACACAACTGATGATATTCTGATCTCATGTCAATCATTGAGAACACTAGTGCTTCTCGAAGTTGATTGAAAATATCATCAATCCTTGGAAAGGGATATCAGTTCTGGATTGTCATCTTGTTCAGTTTCCAATAATCCACACAATGTATGAGGGTACCGTACGCCTTCTTTGCAAATATGATAGGCAAACCCCAAGGAGAAGTATGGGGTCAGATGAAACCCTTTTCCTAGAACTCCATCAACTACCTATTGAGATTCTGAAACTATGGTGCAGTCATCCTATATGTTGGAATGGATAATGGTGCCTCTCCTTGAACAAGCTCCATATAGAAATGCACCTCTCACTCCAGAGGTAGATTTGAAATGTCATCCGAGAAGACATCCCTGAAAAAATTAACTTCTGGAGGGAAATCCTTCTGAAAAGTTCCCTGTTCATCTAGATATAAACTCGTAATCAGGGATATCACTCCACCTCACCCATGATTCTTGTGTCCAACTCGAATCTTCTACACATACCATTCAACCTTATAATGAAACTCTCTACCCTGTGGTGACGTGAAAATCAACATGTAATGACAGAAATCTACAAAAGCTCGAATGTGTACCAACCAGTACATCCCGAGAATGACGTCATAGATCTTCATCTCTAAGACATAGAGGTACCATTGAATGTGACACCCATCAGCCTTTATGGGTAACTCCCTGTACTGATGCACACATTCCGTTCTAATCCCCAATGGAGTGTCTAGTATCATGATATCAGAAGAAGAAGAAACCCATAGCCAAAGGCTCTCCACAACACGAACATATATAAATCTATGTGTAGCACCCGCATCGAAAAGTACAGAAGACAAAATAGAAGCAACTAGAATAATACCTCTGATAGTGGATGGTCTGGGATTCTGCTCCTATTGGGGTTGTTGCACTTCATATGCCAATCTAGTGTCGTGTCCCAATGATACCACCTAGCTACCCTGATCTGACCCTTCCTACTATCTCTGAGATCCTGGTGTCTGGATACCATGGCAATGACCCCCACCTCGGCCTGAACGTCACAATGTATTACAATTACCTTACTGGTAAGAAGCTATTGGCCCTACTCATACATGAAGAGTCTACAAAAACCCCTATCACAAGCCAATAGTGGAAATTCCCTGCAAAAACGATGTAGATGACCCATCTTTCTGTAAGATCGGCACTCTACTAGGTCATGTGGAGACTAAGATATATTGTGCCCATATTTAGAAAACTAGTAACATATCTCCTAGCCACCTAAAGAAATATTATGGCTATTACTACCACAGTGAGAGAAATCCATCTGCCTCTTCCTCTTTTCAGAAGAAATAGTACCAAAAAATGGTGTCAAACCGCCCTTCCCTACACCACTAGCTTCCTGAAGGATCTTCTCAATAATCAGTTCATGGTTCACAATAACATGCACTATTGGCAACCTAAAAACATTCACCAGTGCTCAGATGTCATATTGAAGACCGTATTTAAAGTTTATAGCCCTTAACATCTAATAACCCACAAGAATACGTGCAAAATGATGTAGCTCGATGAAGCGTGAAGAATAGTCCATCATTGACATAGCTCCCCGCTTCAGATTCAGGATCTCTCGAGCTCTATTTTTCCTCAGTGTCTCTGGAAAGAAAGATTCATATAAGACTACCTGAAAATATTCACATGCCATGTATTAGTGATGCTTAGTCTGGGTTGTAACATCCCACCATCTCTTGGTAGAATCACACAACATGTAAGTAGCGATCCTGGACCTCCACCCTGGGGGCGTCTCTAAATTCTCAAAGATAGTTTTCATAGGGAACAACAAAGACTACGCATCATGTTGTCCTACATCCCTTGAAAATGTAGGCGGATTCTCCTGCTGGAATATACGTGTCAAATTTTCCATAGATGTGGCAACCTGCGGTGCTCCCTGAAGGGCTTCATGAACCGCATAAAGCCTTCACAGAACTGCACATCTACACTTGTGTCCGGTATAAAATCGGGCACTGCATCTTACTCTACTGTAGAATCCATCAGTAGCTCATGGCCTACCATCTCAGGAGTATAATTGGTGTCGATATCATTGCGAACAACTTTTGGTCATCTCGGCGACATGACTCTATAAGGTCAAAATCATGCCTTAGATCAAGATCATCATGGACTAAAAACATGGAGTGTAAGAAGGGAACAAGGAAAAGAAAACATTCATGTTTTTACAAAACAATACTACATAGAATGTATAATAACTACACGGCATGTTCATCATGTCTTTCACATGGGCATGTACTTCTGCCAAAACTGGTCATGTAACACCCCAATCACAGGACGTGTTTCCCACACAAATGGCGTGTACTTGAATTTCCATCCCCTTCCCGAGTCCTTCTACCCAGCATAGCCACACGTATCTCTTTCGAAAGAAAATACACATAATGTATAAGGTGTAAATGGAATGTATAAATGAGCTTCACAACCCGTGTTGTCTGTGGCAGAGTTGGGTACACAACTCATACTACACGACGTGTTCCATATGGACAAGACGTTTAAGGCTTAGATTCAAACTGCCCGAGTTGTTAGTTGCACGGCTCGATACATGGTTGACAATACATGGTGTGTTACACCCACACACGGCATGTACAACACCATTTTTCTCTAGCCACATGGACAACTCCACTCAGTCTCTCATCGGTCAAGACTACATGGTGTGTCCCTCCAGTACATGGCGTGTACTAGACAAGCATTGTCGATCTGTGTTTTTTGAGACACGACCCGATAAACGACTCACACTACACATAGTGTTCTTATTGACACGTCATGTACTCAAAAGGATATCACTGACCTGTGTGGGAAGTTACACGACCAGATTCCCAAATTACACTACAGGGCGTGTTCAAAAGTGACACAGTGTGTTCAAGTGAATTTTTCTCCAGCCGTGTTGTTAGTTACACGGCAGACACAAGGCCAACAAGACACGGCGTGTACAACCGGTACATGGCGTGTACAACCGGTACATGGCGTGTTCCTTCTAGAGTTTTCCCATTTACCATGTTTCTGCCTACACGGCCTATTACATGGTCATAACTACATAGCATGTAAATAGGGTACACAATGTGTACTAAATTTTTTTTTGTCTCTTCACGAATAGAGGTGTACATGGAATGTAGTCGAAACTACCCAGGGTGTATTCTATGTTTTTTTAGATAGTAAGCCTTAGAAACTACTCCAGATCCCATAAAACACTAAAACCAACACCTTATCTGTTTCTATCATCACCATGTAATAAAATAACTCAGAGAGAAGAAATTTCCTCTGATACCAATTTATAACGTCCAATATCCGAGTTCCACTCCACGGGTACCCTGAACCCGGTTGGTCACATGACCACAAGCGTATTGCTCCAAATGCCAGAGGCGGCAGACTAGTAGCAAGGACCTAGGTCTGATAGTGGAGAAACTATGCCCTCATCTGTCAATGTATTGCACAACAGAACAATATCAACATACAATAGCAGGAGTAGTAAACAATAATAAGCTGAAATGGACAACAATACTGATTTAAAGAAATGACCAACATTCATATATATATATATATATTGATGAAATATGTACCTAAGTCTATGAAAGAAGCCAAAATAGGATACACTGCAATCTAAATCTATACATTATGTTTTACAAATACAGTAAAACAAGAAAAACAGTGCACCAAGAACACAACAACATCCCAATCTTAAGCTCGTTCCCATGCTCTTCTACTCCTCTGAAACAATCAAGTAACTGTATAGGGATTCTTGTCCTTATCAACACCTACAAGAATATAATCTATTTGGGCCCAAGATATGACCCAAACAGGGTCTATGAAATAAATATCAGTAGGCAACCACCAAAGGCCCGTTCCAAACTGACAGTGAATTTGTGCAACAACAGTGTGCAATAAATAAATACAGTAAACTAAGATATACTCAAAAGCATATACTCCCACCAGATCCATTTCAATTTAATTATTATTTAACAATTCAATATAATTTAATTATAAGTTCACGATACATAGCCTCAACCAACAATCTCTTAAATAGTGCCACAACAAAAACCACCACAAGCTCTCTAACAAGTAGAAGGTAATGTGTACCAAGCATGTTCTTTATCATGGATAGTATAACATGTAAAATCCCCATAGTGAATATACAAAATATAAAGTGTCCTCGGACATGCAAAACCTTTCCCACAGGTAATTTTAATCGAAACTATCAGGTGATATCCACACAAGCATTAGAAATATTTCCCATAGGCATACGAGATATTTCCCTCAGGCACGGAAGCTATTTCCCTCAGGTGTATGAAATGTTTCCCTCAGGTGAAACAAACACCAGCCCTCAGGCATAAGAAATGATCCACTCAGGAAAAACAGAACACTGCCCCCAGGCTAAGCAAGTAAACAGGATGATCCCAACACATAAGCAAGCAAATATATATACATTTTCTCTTAGGAAAACTCAAAGAATGTTATAGTTATGACATACCCTTGGGTATCCTGGACAAATGGCTAAAAAAGGGAAACGCACCCACATGGTGAACATAGATCAATATAATGATCCCAAACAACAATTTATACACATTCATTTTATTACCTTTGAATTTCAAGGTATTTAATCAGTCAAGGCCTCAGCCATAAGACACAAAAAACATGTCCGCATAGCACAATGGTACAGTAAAACAACATGACTATTGAAATTAAACATCAGACCACCTACCTCGATCTCCACTGATCGATATACATGAATGATGCCTCTCGAAACACCCGATAATGTCGTAGATATAAGATCAAAGTTCTACCATTAAAACTCATATAACATCCCCCCAAGGAAAAAATTGGAAGTAAACACACAAGGAGAGGAAATAGGTTACCCCTGTGGTCCTAACGTGATCATTGGTGAAGGAATCACAATCCCTGTGTTCGATCAGGAGCTTTTCCAAGGTTCGGTCTTCTCTCTCGCGGCTTCCCAAAGTTCTAAGATTACTCTATTTTAAAAAGGAGGCTATTCCTAGTTTATAACAATAAAACAACTACATGGCATGTACTCTCAAGTATATTACATGTAATTTTCATTTTTAATTGTTCCCCTGGTGGATACTTTCCACCACCTCAATGTTCATATATCGACATGATTACACATCGTGTATTTCTAAGTACACGACGTGTACTATTGTTCCACAGGTGGCTACTCCCACCGCACCTACCGACTGATGACATAGATTTTATATATATGTACATAGTGTGTAGTGAATTTTTAAACCCTTCATCACTAATAAGCCAACACGCCTTGTGTACTCATCCCACATGGCTAATGTACACATCATGTGGAAAAGTACACAGCGTGTACCGACAAAATTTGTGATTTTTCCCTATTTAACTTATTTTGTCAACAACACTTAAAGAAAAAGTATAAGAAGAATGTCATACCTCAAGAAGAAGAATTGGGTTCTTACATTGAGATCTCATGCACTTATGATTCATGGTATATGGGATCAATATTTACCTATGGTAGAATTTTCCTATAACAATAACTTCCATTCAAGTATTAAGATGGCACCATAGGAAGAATTATATGTAAAGAGTTGTCTTACACATACGTTGTGGGGTGATGTGGGTGAAGGAAAACTAATAGGCCCAAAACTTGTTGAGGAAACATTGTAAAAGGTGTAGGATATCCAACCCATATCAAAATATCCCAAAGATGGAAAAGGAGCTATGTCGATAACCGATGGAAGGATTTTGAATTGAAAGTAGCAGACCATGTTTTCATGAAGGTATCTCCATGGAAAGGTGTTATACGTTTAGGTATGAAGGGTAAATTGGATTCCAGGTACATCGTACATTTTGAAATTATTGAACGAATTGTATTTTTAGCTTATTCTTTGACAATTCCTCCATGTATCTCCAAATTTCATGATGTCTTCCACGTATCACTGTTGAGAAAATACATGCCTATCTCAATACATGTACTCACCTATGATGAATTAAAAATGGAACCTGATATGTCATATTAGGAAGAGACTATCAAAATTCTTGATACCAGAGAACAAATGCAGAGACATTGGATGACTTGATTGTAAAAAGTTCAATGGAGAAACTATAATATGGAAGAAGAAACATGGGAACCAGAGGAATTTTGGTTGAAGAACAACCCGAATATTTTCATGCATTAATATTCTTGAAATTTTGGAGTATGAAATTATTTTAAGGTGTGGAGAATGTTACAATCTAATGTTCCATGGTTCATTTCCATTTGAATAATACAATACCTTGTGTTGTAGGCAACATCGAGTTCAAACACACCATAACCAAACAAACTAGCCATTATGAATTTTAATACACACTTTTTTAAATTTTATAAATTTTATCTTTCAAAATGGAATTCATTTTTGGTTTTAGAATATTGGAATTAGATTATCATGAATTTTTTGTATGTTCCCAAAAATATTCATTTTTTGATGAATAGTGACAATAAATGCGTTTTTGTTTAAAATAGACTTTTCAATTAAATAATTAAAAAAAATTATTTTAATTTATTTTATTTAAAAATATATACATAATACCTATATGTGTATGACATAATTTATTGGGTTCATTATGTAAAAATAATATATATATATATATAATTTTATGAATCTTATTCCTCCCTTTTACCCACCTCCTCCGAGAATTTGCAAATTCGCATAAAACATTCGTTTACTACATATGTGAGTTGAATTTCAAAAATCCTATAGAAAAAGTTGATATCATTAAGTAAAGTATGTTTCAATAAGATGAAAATAATTATTTATGAATAGTAACTTTTGAAATTTATTTACCACGATTAAAAGTTAATAGGGTGATTATGGGTAAAAATGATATCATAATTACCCAAACACATGGACTAATTCTATTGGATAAGAATAATTTAAACCAAAACATCCTTTGGAATAAAATATGATCCTTTAGGTCCACATTGATTAGATTCTTACATTTATTATTATTTTATTTAAAGAAGAGTTAAAAGAGTTAAAATCAACGTTTAATAAGTAATCCATTATTAATATAGTGTTATAGATAAGATAAATTCAACTATAAATATTAATTATAAATATAAATATATTTACAACTTAATGGTGTTTTATTTATAAATTTTAGGCAATAAATAATGAAATTTATTTATGACACAATGATGAGGTAGTAATTACATTATTAATGAATGATTAAAATAATTGATAATATAAATATCTAAATAAATCTAAATTGATGATTTTAATAAATTACCTTACTTTTCATGGTTAATATGAAATTTTAGGTTTGATTTAATGATTTTTTTTATATCATAATGATGTTATGTATTTATAAAAAACAGAATACCATATAGTGTCAAAATTGGCATAAAAGCATTTTTAAAACAAATATTATATTATTAATTGATATTCTATTAAATAATATCTAAGGATCGGCCAAAGTGCATAAATAATATTATTTACCACATTAACTAACCAATTTAGGTTCACTTAGAAGTTTATAGAATGTTTATTAACCATGTAATATAAAATACAAAGAGACACGGTAAATGATAAACTATTTAACTAAGAGTTATATCTAAACGATATGGTTAATATGATGACCTAAACATGTCTAAAACCTATTTTTTGAGAGTTTTTATACCCATAACCACCTTAAAATTTAAATAATTCATTTTGGAGCCATTATAAACCGAAAATGATTTTATTATAAAAAACTATTTCAAAATTTTCCTAAAGTGACCCTCACTTCTCTTATAAAAGGGAACTTCCCCATCTCTCAAATTCAAAAAATGAAAGCCATTTGGATCAACTAAAACCTACCCAAATAACCTCTAAAATTTCCTCCCATCATCCTAGAGGCCTTCCTTCAGTCTTAGAGCCAACTAATGAATCCCTTTTGATCAAATCAAAAGGATGAACCTCAATAAGAGGTAAATATTTAATCACATCATTAAATTTTGTTTCTTTATATACATCCTCAATCTTGGATATTTCCATTCTAAAATAATAACTCAAGTATCTTATATATACTACTATGTTAGTAGAAAAATGGTATAACCATATTACTTATTCAATCCACCCTATAAATGACAAAGTTACCATACCGATTACCATCTCCACTTTTTGGTGTAATTTGTTATTCAAACAATTCATCATTTCGATGGTTATAATATATGAGTTTAAATGATGTAAAAAATATGTATAAAAACATAATTCTTCTATATATATGATATACCATCCAATTATATATGATTTTAATATCAAAATAATTATATTTTCACTCGTGCTTACTTACGGATTACTATCTCCACTTACACGATGAGATTTATTCCCCATTGTATCCATTCAAGACTAATTTTAATTTGAAGATTAAAAAAAATTAATGACATAATATCATTCTGAATATAAATAAGATTAATCTTATCCATAACAAATATTACTTATGTAACCAATCATTTAATGTAAAACAAATTAGTTGACACCTAAAATGATGATACTACTGAAATATCATTAACAAAGTAATATTTGAAGACCATTTATGATATCATATTAAGGTATATGGTTTTTTATAATTAAATTACAATTATTTAACCATTATAAAAAAGGTTAACCTTCCCATGACCATGGAAAAGTACCAGGTAAGGGTTAAATTCACAATCTCTATATTATTCGAGGTTATTTTTACGCATCTATCTTCTGGGACCTATTTATCATCCACATCCATGTTTTTTAAAATGTATTCCAATTTTTTTACTATTTACCATTCTATGGATGAAATTAACTTATAAAAATGTTTCATTTTTTATAAAATGGTTCTAAAAGAATCATTTTGTCATTTTTCCAAACAGGGTACCTTATGACATTTTCTACCAAATTAAGGTAACCGTTTTTTTAACTTATATAGCGGGTGTGTCTATTTTCTGCCATTATAACATTGTCAAAGCTTCCCTTTCTAGAATATAAAAATAATTTCAAAATAAATGTTTTATCATATAATTATATTACTCTAAAATTACTTCAAAATATACTGAGATATTTATCTAAACAATGTTTTGATTTCATCTATGTCAACATCCTTTGATAGATTTTAGGCTTATTTTAGGTTTATATCTTATGATACAAAACATCCATATTTTATTGAAGGTTTGGTGATATGTTTGACTGTGGATGTGTTATTTTTACACTATTTAGGGTTTATAGACAAATTATTTACATTTCATATGCTAGTTTCAATACGAATGTTTATGTTATGTTTAAACCTTTTCATAAGACGAATGCATTGGACTTAGTATGTGATGGGTGGAGCCCGCTATATCTATTCAATAAATCAGTAGGTCTCCTGAGACAAACTACTGTATTGGAACAAGGCCTTGACAAAATCTTATATGTAGTATTGGAACAAGGCCTTGACAATGTGGTTAATATGTTTTCAATTATGCATTCCATCATTATGAAAGTGGCTATTAATATTTTATATAATTATTCGACTAGTAGAATAACCATGGGAATAAGTAAATGTAATTATTTGATTTTACCTTTTCCCTATTATAATAATTTTTAATTTGAGAAATGGTTTTGTTTTGGTCGTATACATTGCTTTAAATGTTAATGCTTATATATAAATGTTTTCTCAATATTTTTATCCTTACTGAGAATCTGAACTCACCTATTTCTATGTTTTATTTTTCCTAGGATTTGAAATACTATTTTATGGTTGACCTGAAGTGACATGTTAATTATATAAGTGTTATCAAAGGAGAAATTTTTTTTGATGTTTATATTTCATGATTTAATTTAAAACATATGAATGTATCTAGTACTTCCAAGGCTACTAAACTGATCTATCATTTGGGATTTGATCTCTGGTGATCATGACAAAGTTATTTAATAATGCACTAAGTCTGGGTAACTGGGTTCGGGGTGTTATAGCCTCTACCTAACATGACATGCCCACTGTATGCCATTGAAGAGGAGTTCTCCTCCAGCCAAGGTGTTCAACATTATGACTAGGGATGTTACTTGTTATTATCCCTAGAGAATCGTGTGGCTATATATAAGCATTCATAGCGATCCTGTGTGGGTCAATATCATAATCATGTATCTCTGAGTTGTATACCTAGATTGAGCTAAGTCTTATATCTTCATGGTGTACTTGTGTTGTACATTATCTTCGTGGTGACACCTTTGTGGTACTCCAACAATCATGGTATTAACTATGTGGTATTCTTCCCTCCTGTTTGAGGTGGGTATATTTAGATAACATCGGTATATGTGTGGGAATATACCTAAGTATGATAGACTATTGTTTCTATGTTTTTTGGTTTATCTATTGTGGATTTGAGAGACCATAGGGGGTCTCAATGTCTCTAATGAGTATTTTTATACTCACCCCTCCACGGGATATACCCGCACCTTGATGTCTTTGGTGAAGATGAATGACAACGCTGACAGAGAATGAGGGTACATGGACTAGAGACTGCTCAGAGGTGGACCTTTGAAGAGGTGATATGCATAGACGATTGTTTGAGAAATTAACTACCCTTTAGGTAGGATACATGGTTTGTGTTCATAGGATATGTACTCATTTTTACTTGTACTTTCCAGTTTTTTGGTACATTCCAATTGGGATTCTATTCTAGCCCCTTTACATTCAATACACACCATGTTTACTATATTGTTTACTTTGTTCTTGTATCTAGTTGTGTGCTTTGTTTTTGTGAGTTTACAATTTATAATGGAACTGCCTTACCATTTTATGGAATACACCTTCCTATGATTGTCGCTATCCCCTTTCCTATGGATGGAGGGATTGGGTTAGTCACGAAAAAGCCCCCAAGGGATGGTTATGACATTACATTCCCAAATTATCACATTTGGGGAAATACATCATTTCCTTTAATCTTCTTATCCATTTTTTTCTTTTGTCCTTATCTTCTCTTTCTTTCATTTACAACCATAAGTACTGAATAATTCCATTCTTTAATTGACAACACATTATTATATATCATTATTTTATGGGAGATATTGGGATACTTGTTCCTCTAAAAGTATTTTCTTAATCCCATTAAAGAAATGGTCAGTTATTATATTTTTAATAAAAAAGCAGTCCATTGTATGTATGTATAACCTTGTAATGTTAGAATCATACATAGACATATTTTCTTATTCATTTATTCTCATACTCAATAATTTTAATTACATATATTCTCATTTTTCAAAAGGAAATATTTTTTCAATAAAAGATATTTTAAATAATTCCATTCGATAATCACAATTTTCTCCACATCCTTAGTGTCTTGAATCACATGCAACTATTGATCTTTATCCCCTTGAAGATGATAAGTATATATTAAAATATTCTCTCATTGATTATATACTAAAAAAGAAATATATTTTATAAGAAACATATCCATTTATCATCTACAAATTGAATTTTAGTAATATTAAACCATGGTGGTTTCTAGTTCAATAAGAGGTTTATCATTGTTACACCACATTGTGGATTAGAAAATTTTTTTATATGGGAAATTTCATTGCTCATAACCTGATTCAGATACACAAATAATTATTATAATTTGTTCATTTCTAGAAATATTTCCTACTCCAACTACTTTATCTTCCCAAAAAGGGATTTCCCTACTTATATTATTGACATTGATAAAGTTTCCATTCATTTCTCTATGTCTTGTTATTAGAAAATGAAAAAAAAATCAATTAAATTATAACATTATCACAATGTATAATATCTATACTAGTGAATATCCTAAAATAAATGTAAAAATTTATGCATTACTAATATCATAATCATTATCATGGTTTCATTGGAAATATTCTCAAGGGTCATTATAAGGTTGAGTTCACTAATATATGATTTCTTAAATCTAAATCCCAAGGTTTATATTAATCATAAAATGTCACCAACTATAAATGCAATGATTCCAGTAACCCAGATATAGTTTTCACATACCAAAGTACTAAATAATTATGTAGTCTTACTAAACTATATACATTCTGAAATTTGTCATTTACATTTGAAAAATTAATATACAACATAGTATTTATTTTGATAATAAAGGTTTTCTATTTAATATATACATATACATTAATCCTAAAAAACACAATAATATCCATGGAAAAAGAAAAAAAATAAAGGAATGATCTCATATTCTTAGTAAGGGTATGCATACAACAAAATCTAAATAAGGCATTAATAATATGGATGGAAATAAATAAACATAATATAATTCCATATAAATAATTAAACGAGTTTAAACCTATCCACTAATATATAAAATATAAAAATAATCACATGGATATCAATAAATGACTTCATAATGATGTAATTAATAATTTGATACATATAAAACTTACTATCATTTCCTCATGCCAATACATCTTAATTATACTATCAAGACCCTGTTTCATGACATCTTACATAAATGCGAATGGCCTTAGAAAAATCATAAAATAGTTTCTCACATGATACCTATAGATTCATCGAGGGTATATATAATTCCTGACCCTACCCTCACTTAATATGTCTAATGAATTATTTATATTAATAAATACCAATAAATAGTCAAATTCTATACAAATCAATAAGTGTTCATTTTGGAAGAACAAGCATACAAAATATCAATACATAGTTTAGTCAAATTGATCATAAAAAATATATAAAAATATGGGTGATTTTATCATAATATAATACCCTCATTAATTCATAAGATTGAATATCATATGTTGAAATATATGAAAATACATTAATAAATAATTTTTAAATTTTTTAAGAAAACAACCTTTTATTTTAAAATTACTTATTACAAAATTTGAAAATATAAAGGAAAATATTTTCATTTAAAAAATCATTTAAACATCTAAAGAAAGCATCAAATAAAATATTATTCCTGAAAAAAAATATTTATACAATATTTGTTTGAAAAAAATTCCTTTCACACTATTGTGAAATGGTTAAAAAGTACCTCGTTCAGAAAACAAAAAGAATCTTTATTTCTAACCATTTTTTAAAAATTCAAACGAGGTTAAAAATTTCATCCAAAAATCATTGGAGAGTAAAATAAATTATATTAAAATTTATTATTGGAAAATATGGAAATATACAGAAGATATTCTTCCAGTGGTGACTTAAAAATAAACAATCCCAAATAATATTGAGATTGTGAAATAAACCCTCACATCATGTCTAACGTCTATTGTACATGTTCAAACATCATGTATAATATATATAGATTTATTATATAAATATATTATAGAACCAGAATTTTTTATAACATACCATATATGACTTAATTATAAACTATTAACACCTGTTTATTTACAATTCTTTGTTAAATTCCTTATTTCTGGTAATATTTTCTTTGTTTATAATTTATATTTCGGTTCAAAATTTTTTGTATTTTTTATTTAATAAAAGTTTAATATATTCCAACAAATTTAATAATGAAATTAAAATAATATATACTCATTATATATGTATTTATAGAAATCCGTAGAAATAGAGAGACATAAAAATGAACAACATCGTTCATAGAGACAATAGACCGTACAGACACATGAATTTTTTTCCAACTAATGGAATGAAAGAAAGGTATAAAATTATTCACCTTTGAAGAAAAATTATTTTATCGTGTAAATCATAAATATTTTTCCAACACATCCTCATTACCATCTAAGTAACTTATAAATGGAAAATGAATTCCATCACTTCGTGGAGGTAGTAGTCCACAAGTACGCCCAAGAAAAATTATATTTTGACATTTTTTATAAGGTTAGATGTTAGACATGATATTATAAAACAAAAATTATAATTATTTTATAAATATTAAATATATTAATTAACAAAAACATAATTCATATCAATAAAACATGGTAATGAAAAATAAATTGCAGTTGATGGGAAAGAGGGAAGATAATGGTGATTTAATAATCATAATTAAATGTCAATATATTTGTATTTTTTATTTTAAAATAAATTAAATAGATTTATATATGGTTAATAGGAAGTAAAAAATAAATTTATCAATTGATTTGATTACCACTCATTCGAATGAAATCTATTAAATATCAATGTAAAATCAAAGGTTCAGTGTTTTGGGATAACCATCACCTCTAAAAAGTGTATAAGGATGTTAAGAAGGTATTGTGGATGGTTTTGGTCAATCTAGAATTCTCAAATTGGGGTGAATAAGAGATGGAATAGTTTCCCATTTATTTTTGAGGTGAGGGTAAATTATGGAATTTCATAAAATAATTAATTATAATAAAGTTATTTTCATGGAAAAATTGATCCAAATGGATAGGGATTAGAACCTAGGGATGTATATGGTTGACATTTCATAATATAATAAAATTTGGATAGGTTTATGTGGATTTTTTGACTTTATCATTTTTTTATACTCCTTATTTAACCTATTTTAACATTAACCATGGTAACACCTTTTTCAATCTTTAATGAATATAATTTTACATGAAAGGTAAAAAATAGATCATAAATAGACAAGGTATAAAATGTATGACTAAATATTATCCACCCCAACCTATTTATATATTTTAATCTTTTATAAATAATTGAATAAAATATTATTTTTGAGAATTTATGATTAATTCCAATTTTGGAACTACTCATTTAATTTTATTTTAAGTACATCATGATAAAGTTTGAATTTGAATATAATTCTTTGGAAATCACTTACATGACATATTAATCTAAAAACATTTTTTAACATTATAAATAACTCAAATTAGATCACTTTTAATTTTTTAAATACAATTTTTTTTATTTCTCTAATAATTAATTAAATATTTTATTAGCGTTGAATGAGAATTTAAGGTATTAATATAATCTCTAAAAATTATAAATAAATTATCATCATGAAGATAATTTAATTATGTATGAAATTGGAATTTATATTCAGAAATAAAATTATTTTTTGTCTATGTGGACACATAATAATTATTTACAACTAAGAGAGTGAGATTTTGTAACTTTCTATGTATTTAAATAATATATTAGTCATATACCTCAACAAATTTCCCTTAAAAAATAAAATTAGAACATAAAGTGATAAGGGAAAATATCTTTTATCCAATATGAATTATCATTAAATAATATGAACTTAACAATTTATTTTAACATAGGTTAACTTGATATACCATTTACCAAGGTGACATATTTTACCACACTTACTATTTATATTGTCAAAAAATAAATGAGACCAATTTACTAGAAATTAAACTTCCGATTATTAATATGAAATAAATACTATATAATTTAATTTCTATATTTTGTAGAAATTAATTTTAAATTTATTACACATAATGTAATGAAAGCGTTTTGAAAAAAATACATTGTTTTTGAAAAATTACATTAAATATAAATAAATGTTGTTATACCAAATTAAATAATATAATATAATACAATAAACATAATTATATATGAGTAATACAATAAAAATAATTTTAAATTTCAAATATTTAAAAATATATGTAAACATTTTAAATACATGAAATAAAAGTACAATTTTCAATAAAAAATAGTAGTATTCACTATAATTTGGAAAATATATCTATTTTGGAAATATACCAAAAATTCACCCAAATAAAATTTTTATATGATAATATATAAAATGATAATATCATATAAAATAATTATTATATAAGTTGTAACAATTAATTATAATACATTATCAAAAAGTGAAATAAAAATCATTTCTTTGAAGAAAACATAATAGTAAAGAATAAAATAACATTACAGAGAATTGAGTAAATTTTTCCTAATAAATAATATATAGTTTTTCATTATGTATGTACTTTAAATATATTTCATCTTTATATTAATAAAATTAATATCCTCCAATTTAACATCTAGGTTATAATGAATGTATTAAATAATAATATTTTGGGGTTTTTTAGGCTCGTTGTTTCATGTATTATATGCTATCAACTATAGTGTTATTTTAAAATATAAAGTTGATACCTTTGAGAATACTGTAATGGAACTAATAGGTTCTTATCATATAAAGAGACTTCAATGATCATTTAGAAAGGCAACCATTCATAAATCATTATTACATTCTATGTTACATAGAAGAATGATCATGATGTTATAAAAGTTTAGTAATTTTCAAAACTATATATACAGGTTATCATAATGTACTCCAAGGATGGTTCCATGTAACCAAATATAAAGTAGTCCCACTTTAACTAGATCAAACTAAAAAAAAATTCATCCCACTAACAATCACTTGATACTCATGCTTCTACTGAGATAATTGTTTATTCAATGGGTTTACCACATTTTCTTTCATGGAATATTTTCTTACTAAAACATGTCCCCTATGAGAAAAATCTCTAATAAGGTGATACATTTTTTGTATGATATTTTTATATTGGCATGACCTTTTTTATTTTTCAATATCCTCCACTATCTTATAATGAAAATACAATGTGATAGGTCATTACTACTTGGTACCACATCAAGCTTCGGGAAAAAGTTTCATATATAAATGGATTCTATGGTTGCATTTTAAAATTCTATATATTCTATCTCCACTATATAATTGGAAACAACGATCTTATTTGAATTTTTAATGCTCAGAAATCTTTCATAGAGGCTATAAAAAATTTCCATAGTACGACTTCATATCATTTTGATTTGTTTGAAAACTAGCATTAGTATAACCCCTATTGAAAAAAGCATCATCTCCCCGATATAATAGGAACATAGTACTAATTCATCTCAAATATGTAAGGATAAATCTAATATAAGAACAATGATATTAACCTAGTTTGTCTTGATGTCTAACTACCATTCAGAATGTATATGAAACATCAAGTCTAGTATATATTCTGTCTTACAAGATGGATCCTATCATTGAAGCATATGTGATCTTACTAAGTCTATCATTATCATTTTTTGTAAAATGAATAATTTTCTTAAACATATGTATACCATGTGAAACTATAATCATAATGATATTATATTTTTCAATAATAAATATCATTAGTATTTAGTCAATATATACACCTTGTATTATTCCAAGAAGCCTCATGTATCTATCATGAATAATCATTATCCGAGTAACTACTTCACTTAATTCCATCGTTGAGAAAGTCCTTTTTCACCATCCCTTAAAATACTATATTACTGACATTTCATTACCAAAATCTAATACTTCATCGACATATAATACTAATATAATGATATCATTCCCACAAAATCTCTATCAAACCTATATATCTCATTTATTCTTAGTAAACCCCAATTATTGTATAGATTAATCATACTAAATTTTATTCAAACAATATTCTTATGTCAAAATTATTGATGGATATTTATTTAATAATATTGTAACTCCTAATTTTTTCTAAACTAACCTTTGATAATAGCTATATGGACATACTGTTAAAACATTACATAATCTTGAGTTAAATAAATTATTCACATTAAGGAAATTTTTATGTCCAGAGTTTTTGAGTATTTGTCTATAACTATAACATTACATCTCAAATATTATAAATTATTCACTTCTACTTTAACCAATTTTTTCACAATAATAAAACTCCTTAAATAAAATAAGAATTTTTTTCTTGATATAAATCTCCCAGAATTATTCTTTTCTGTTACCCATTCTTAAACTGTGTGAAAAATATTTCAAAAAATTGGTATGAGAGTAAAAATCTCAGTAAGTGTTATAATGTAAGTAAAGAAAACATAAGTAAATTAATTCATAAAAATCAATTAAATTGTCATTTTCACTCATATAACATAAGTTCTTTAACATACCTCATGAAATCATATGATTTATGAATAACCCATTGAAATCATAAATCATAATGGTAACTTGGGGAATCCATAAAATATATACATTGTAGATTTCATATCTACATAGGTAGTTATATTAAGAATACCTATTATTATATATTTCATAAATCACTAAGGTGAAACATTAGTGTTTACCTCCGTCACATTACCTAATATTTTGGATAACTATCATGGCCTCACCCACTCTAGGATTATTACAAAACCACCAATATACATAAAAATTCCCACGAACGATAATATATTCATAATATATAAAACAATAATAATGTAAATATAACATTTCCACTTTAAAATCATAATATAAAATTTCAAGAATATTTATATAATCAATTCTTTTTATAAATAAATTTTAATACAAAAATACTTAAAAGGGTGTACAGTATTTATTTTTATTTGAGAAATGTTATGACTTATTAGGAAATATAAATATAAAATATTGTTCATGGTGGCATAGAAGTAGTTTTCAACATTTATGTTAAAAATAAACATTACCTTGGTTGTTTAATAAAATGCTACGAAGAAAAATGATTCCCTATGAATGAAATTAAAATTAAAAGGAGTTTATACCCCATATAATATAATGTCATGTATAAATCAAAATATGCCACAATCAAATGAGATTGAGACAATGTCTCTTACCTTGTTTCTGACTTTTCTAATTCACTAATTCTATCTTTTATACGTTCTATTTATTGTATGATCGAGTTAACTAACTTTCAGGGGGAGGTAGTCTGCACTTCCACGAATTTAATTATCATATTTAACAATCACGGAAACCAAAAAAAATGTTATAAATGAAAAATATAGATTTATAGACACAATGTAAATATTATACACATCACATATAAATACAGTTCTATCATAATGGCAACCATAAGATCAAGTAATAGATAATTGAACAATCATTGTTTCGTGAGGTAGTAGTTCACCATCCATAGAAACAGTATGTTCTAAATCCATTAGATGTAGTTGTTTGTATGTTTAGTAAGAATCATTTTTATTAAAACGCCTTATTATATTTACAAAACTGATGTTGTTATAAAAAAATGGAATAATGTTATTTTTGGGGGTTATAGAAGGAAAATAAATGTTAGAATCATGACAGAAGACATTACCACAAACCTAATAACTCCTTTTGATTTAAGCTAAAAGGCATTATTTATTTGTATTATTCCCAATGTAAGTATTCTAAAAAAATAGAGGGATATTGGGATCATATTTTGCAATAGGATGGATGAGTTAAGGGGGATTGAGAGGTGTGAGTAAGGGATAGATTAGATTCCCTTTTATTAGAGGGAGGAGGGGTCCTTTAAGAAGGTATAGAATAATTATTTTCAAAATAATTTTATTTTAGGTTTCAAAAGGTATAGAACTCAATTAAATAAAAGATAAGTTGATTACTGTTCAAAATCCTCTCAAAAAATATGTTTTAGAGATGTTTTGGTATTAAATTTAACCTTATCATTAAGCTTTAACCCTTAGTTTACTTTTTTGACTCTTACCATTTCTTTTTGTATATTCAAATTATATAATAAATATTGTTACAATAAAATTCCAATAAATCTTCATGTGGTTCATTAATGACATGTTATACATTATCGAAGACATTTGGATGAATTATATATTTTTAGGACTATTAAATAATTTAATAAAAATGTATTTTATTTAAAAACTCATTTACATCAATTTATATACTATTCATATCAAGACTTTAAAAAAAATCCAAAATTTCATGATTATATATAAAAATACATTATTAATCAAAACGAAAAGAAAGTAATAATCATCTATAAAATTCTTATATTACATTAAAGGTTTTAAAATATATTTACTTTAATTTTTACAATCTCTTTTATTTAAATCATTTATTAACAAGGTAATCACTACATCATTATTGTGTAAAAAATATATTTATTTATATGATGTCTAAAATTTATAAATAAAATTCCATGATGTATGAAATATTTTTAGATTTCTAATTACTATTTATAGTAAAAGATATATCTTTTATAATCACATATAAAATTTTTTTTACTAAAAGATATATGTTTTGGTTATATTTTCCTTAACATTAAATTAAAAGTAATTAAATGTCATTTTCCCACACAAGTGGCTCCATGGGTTCGTGAAATCGACCAAGGATTCCCATGGTTGGAAATATCCGATAAAATAGGGTTATGATACGTATTAGGGTTATTTAATAATATTATAATATTATTTTATACTCTTATTTACCATATTTAACCTTTAACCATTATAAATAAAATATTTACTAATGTTATATTTCATAATGTCTAAAAAAATGTTACCGATTTAAAAAACGTTTACATCATAATAAGAAAAATGGAATCCATTTTTTATCAATTAAAAACATATAAATTTTAGAAATTCATTTAAAATTTATTTCTATTGTCGAAACCAAAAAACATGTTTTTATGTAGAATAATCTTCCAATCTATTGACATATGATTATGTTCAATTTCAATGTGATATTACATAAAAAGTCCAAAAATGGATTAAATGATAGAAATATAATCTAATTAACTATAATAACAAATTAAAAGGAATATATAACTATATAAATAAATTAAATGAAAAGATAATTCTGAATTAAAATGTAGTATTTTTTGTTATTTATAAAAAATAGAGTTTATCAAAAAAAAATAGAAATATAATTCCCAATGTAAATATTTATGTCCCACTTCTACAAAAGATGTTTATTTTTTCAAATTGAATATAAAAGAGTTACAAAAACTAGATTTAAAAAGGTTTCTTCATCAAATAGAGGTAAACTATTTTTTTAAATATTTTTAATGTATTTAATGCTTAAAATAAGATTATATTTTATTTTAATCTTCTAAAATTTATTGGATAAATATAAACACATTTAAGAAACATATTTAATCATAATATGGTTAGTTCTATTGTTTCCTGCCAATAAAATTGCTAGGCATTTACTATAATTTAAAAATAATAATATTATTACATTATTTTTTTGGTATAACCCAATGTTGTGTGCAACGTTAGATTTTGGAGAACTTTGTTATTGCGGGTTGAATACACTATCAGAAGTAGAATATTTTTTAATGTAAAATTAATATTTAATTCACTAATATTAATAAATTTGAAAATGATATTTTATTTATTTACATGTGATATTACTGATAGAAGGTACTATAAAAAGGTATGTTGGTTGATATCAAAAAGTGGTTTTATGTTTCCATAAATGAGAATAATAGGTTCCCATTTATAAAAGAGGAAAGGTGGACTCTTGGATTTTTTAAAAATATTAAATTAATATAAATTAATATTCAATTTAAAATGTCTTTAAAGTGAGTAATTTATAAACTAATATCAGTATGGTTCTAAATAATCTCATATAATAATTTTTAGATATGTTTAGTTCACTTTCACGCCCTTATGATTTTGTTTGATCCATTATTCAACCCATATAACTCTTATCGTGAAAACATAGAAGTTTTACTATTTAAAGTTCAATATTGTTAAAATAAAGTGGTAAAAGACCCTAAAATGGATAGTTGATGAAATTTAAAACCTTATTCAAATCATTTATCCGAATATTAAAATTTTCATAATTTTAAATCATTTAAAATAAAATCTTTATTAAAAATATTTATATTGTCAATTTTTAGAACATTTTGATATATTAAAATTAATAATATCAATATAATATTTATAATTAGAAAACATTATTTTATTAAATTATTAACATGTCAATGTAATCTATTCAAATATTTATTAAATTAATTATGCCATATTTTATATATTTGAATATTCATAAGAACATTTATTTTATATTTCAATTAAAAAAATAATTTCTAAAATAGGGTTGTGTATGTATAGAGGTAATTATGTCTTCACTAAAAATAAAAAATTAATTACTATAATGGATATAAAAAATATATATTTAAAATTAATATTTATATCTTAATATATCCTCTGTATTAAACTATATTAAAAATTATAGAGTTATTAAAAATATGTGAGTGATATATAGGACTTTTCCTTAAATATAATATTAGAAACTTTATATTAACTTATAGATAGAAATGAAAATTTATATATTAATTTATTTTATTATGTATGGATATATCTCATTAAATTTATTTTTAGTATGTATAGTGGTAATTTTATAGTTGTTATCATATTATTTTTACCCTTAATCAATTGATTTGTCCTTCACTGTGGTTCCAAAATTATTATCATTTCTATTTATATTTACCAAATATAAAATGGATACATTTACTAAATTCATAAATCTTGATTACATATATGGAATAAATTTTGAAAAATAGAAAACATAGAGGTTTCATAATTTAAATTAAATTTTAACAATCAAAATTAAATAAAAAATGATTTTGTTTAAGAATTATCATGTAGACATTAAATGTTTTTATACTAAACACAAGAATACATTCATCAAAAAAGACAATAATTGAATAAATTTATTTATAAGTGAACGAATTAAAATTTAAAATTAATAGCAAACATAAATTTACCTTGTAAAAACATTACAATAAAATATTATTTTAAATAAAAATATATATTTTAAATATTTATTGAAACAAAAATTAGAGAATTTTTATAATTTCTAAATATTATTATATTCTTCATAATTAAAAAGGTGATATAAATATTTTTAATTAATGTTTCTATATTTTTGGTAAATTATTTATAATTTTCATAACAATAATCATTCACATATAAAGTGTTTTTGATGATTAATATCACTTTAGAAAAATGAAGTTCTTAAATTTATATGAATTAATTAAAACATTATTAATGAGTATTAACATTTTATATATCATATTTTAGTTAATGGTATTAATTATTACGAATTTAATGGCTGGGTTATGATGGTCAAATAAAAAACATTTTTTTATTGGTTTAAGATCGATGTTTCTTAACATGTACTTTTTCAAACATAGTTTTTTAAAAGTACATGAAAATATTATAGTAACACATGTAAATAACCTATACTATAAATATATTGGTTTTTATTTAGGTTATCAATTGGTTTTTAAAAATTTAACTAGTTATATTATAAAATATTCTGTATAATAGCATATTAGGAGTATGTGATCAACCATAGAATATATCTCATGGTTTCAAACCAGCCTCGTAGTTTGGCCTCTACATTGTTCAAAATGTGGTGATTAATTTTATACAGAACCAGATCCTTCTATGGTCACTATCTCATGGTTAAATATTGTTAAATACTATATCATCCTATAATAGTTATATAACTATTTAAATTCAATAAGAATCACAAACTCAGTTTTTCAAGAAAAATTTTAAAAATCATGATTTATTAAACTCATTTTTAGTTTTTTTAAAAGATTATATAAAAATACTTATAAATATGTATTGAATAACCATAAAAAATAAATAAATTTTTGATCGGACACCTACTATAGAGAATAAATTAAAACATCACTGATGAAATATATTAATCTAAAGATTTAAAAAATAAATCTAACAATATGTCACCTAATCAAATGTCCTGATGTTCCAGTGTCATAGGTATTAAATACTTATTGATATTATTTTGATACTCTTTCATACATTTATAGAAAATCATTATCTTAGATAAATTTTAATTGAAAACACACATAATATTATATTTTATATAATATGAGGAATTGAAAAAATTTAATTGGTGAGCATAGATGCTCAGTAATGAAAAAAATGTATCACACAGTTTAAGATAATAAACGTGAAGGATATCATGAATAATTCATAAATACCATAATATAAAATTACATGACCATTTATGATAACCATAAAACATAATAGATAGACATATTATTACACAATTATCATTAATAAATAGTCACTCTTACAAGATGGAAAAAATACATATCAATAATCATATTATATTTTATTATGATTGAAGAGTGGGTAATATAATAAAAAAAGGTGTAATCATGAAAACATGAAATTTCATATATATAAAATTTAAAATGAATTTTATTTATATCATGGAAAACAATAAAAAAATGTGGAAATTGATGATCCTATGAATGAAATTATGAGAAAACCCATTATGCCCATGACTATGTTAGAAAAATCAGTATGTATATGCCAAAAAATGTGTGCAACACCATTATTTCCATTCCTATGTTAAAAAATATATATATGTACATTAAAAAATATAATTTGATATGTAAACATATAAAATTAATTTGAAGGAAATAGGGGAACCCATATGTCATCACTCGTTCATATGTGTAGAACAAAAATTCATTCATCAATATATCTCAATGAACCCATGTAAAAATAATGGGTTTATTAAAATTTCTAAATTAAAAACATAATATGAATATAATAAATAATTGGATGTTAAAATAATATCATTTTAAAAAAATGAATTGTTTTGTAATAAAATATAGAAATTGATTAAAACATTACTTCTTGAGAAATTTTAATCAGATGAAAATTACATGTGAAAATATAAAAGTTTTAAAATAAATAGAAAATAATTTTTACAATATTATTTTTTGAAATTAAATTTGAATAACATAATAATGGTAAGATTTTTTTTAAAAACATTTTTACAAATATTAGTAAATAAATTAAACTTAAAGGGTAAAAATAATTTTTAATTAATAAATATGGAGTTGTAAATAAAAACATAAATTAACTAATTATGTTTTGAGGATATTTTAATTAAAATTCATATCAAATATACATGTAATTAAATTAATTTAATTAAAATTTATAGGGAAGTATAATTAATAAAAAATAAATAACATTGTTGTCATTAATGAAAATAGTTTTGATAATAAAAAAATCAAGGTAGATAAAAATGTTCCATTCTTATGAAGGTGTATTATTATTACCACCACTATAAATTATATTTTGAATGAAATTTATAAAATTACTTTTCATTTAATATTAATAATAATTTCACATGACAAAAAGACAGAATAAAATATAATTTGGTGGATTTAATGAATAAATTAAATCGTGATGATTACACTCAAGGGAGAATTATTATGACCCAATTAATCAAATATCGAGTTGATAAATGCCTTAAAATGGTCATTATTTTCAAGGAAAATATGAGTAACATTTTGAATAAGAAAATTTAGATGATTAAAACCCATATTATGAAACATATTAATATTTATTTAAATTTATATGTTTTATTTATTATTGTAATCTATTTATTCATTATATCATTTTTGTTTATATAAGTTACATGTGGAGGTTTAATCTACCTTTATTTAAATGTTTTTTTTATATTGACCACAATAATTTTTTAAAATAATAATATAATTTTATTAATTGTATAGTCTTATTTATTTTATTAATCTATTAATAAAAAATTTGGAATGTTATTTTATTTATTATAAGATCCTAGATAATGGAATGTACCCCAATATGTTCAATATTGTAGATTAAATTTATATTCATAGTTTAGTGCTAGAATAACTTCTAAAACACAAATATAAAATATAAAATAATTAATATTTTCATAAAAATAATTCTTATACATTAAATATAATTTTAATGTCACAAAATTATTAATGTTATGGAAATTAATGTACAACATCTTTTTGAGTTGGATATATACACATATATTGAAGCTTCTTATAAATTTAAAATATAAAATAATTAGTTTTGGAAATTATATTCTGATTTAATTGTGATAATGATGTCATAATTATCATAATAAACCATTCATTACACCTTTAGACCTTTCTTTAAAGACAATGAAGAAAAATCAATCTTGTAGTTCATTGAGGTGGTAGTATTCACATATTAAAGATAATGATATAATTATACTATGTGAATATGAAATTGTAGTTAATGAATATTTATTCATCATAACAATATTTCTATATAATTTAAAATTTATGATATTAATAAAATGAAAAATTATATTAATTTTGTGAGAAATTAAAAAAATACAATAGATGAATATTACAGAATATAATCATTCTATTTTTAATGTAATTTTTTGATTTACAAATCAAGGAAACTAAATATGGAATTTGTTTTAGGCCAATGTTTTTATGAAAATTGGATAATGTTAAATAATTTCATGGTACCAGTTTTGTTCAATACAATGGCCTTAGAATGATTTTGTATGTAAAGGGGTGAAGGGATTCTATATAATGGAATGGAGGGTCACTTTTGTAGTAATAAAATGTAAAAACATTAAGCATATACGATTCCAGTTCTAGAAAAAAATGTGTTTAGGGGGATCTTGGGTTGAGAAGTACTATACCACACAATTAAACACAAGTTATAAAAATTATTTTTGCCATTTAATTTTATATTTTAACTTTTCTTATTTTGACTTTACAATAGAGAAAATTTTATATCTATGTAAAATTAATATTATCCACAAAATATTTATTCTATTTTACCAAATATATAACCCATTATTCCAAATTACAAATCCATTTAATAATATTGATTTTAAAAAATTGGTAAAATCTATCTATCTGACACAACTTGTATAATGTATTAAAGTCTATTTTATGAAAAGTATAAAATGAGTTCTAAACTATTGAATATGAGTTTCTATATTAATAAAATTTGAAACTCTAAAAACTATTTAATAATTAAATAATTTGTCTTATAAAAAATTAATCAATTGATAATTCATATATATTGAATAATAATATCATATAACTGATGTTATTTTTAAAAAATATATATTATAATAATTACCTAATTGCTAATAATTTATAAAAAATCTGAATTCAGCATCATAATATAATATTATGATTATAAATCCAATGAAGATTTTTTTTTTAAAATCTAATCACCAAAATTAATTTTTTAATTCTATATATAAAATATCCAAAAAAACATTGTTATAATAAATGACTTTTAGTATAATAACTATTTAACCTCTGGTGCATGTTAAATTTAAAAAACATTATTTTATATAATATATTTATATACATTTATTAAAGGATTGACGTTGTAAATTTTGTGAAAATATTTAATAATTTTCACAGCTATATTAGAGTTTTGACGTTGTAAACATTCGTTACATTTTCTTCTCGATATAGTGATGATATTAGTTTCATATTTACCACCATGTAAACATATTTCTACTTAAACATGGTGATAATGATTGTAAAATTTATAAATTTTATTTTTAATATGAACTGATTCTTAATCTTCTGGTTTTTATCATTGTGAGTTGCTTTCCCCATAATTAATAGACTATTGGTTTTCCTTCTCATGATTTCATTTTGATTCATGAGTATGAGATTATTTTTAGTAGAATCTGGCATAGTAAACCAATTATATAAGGAAAAAACTTATTATGTTCATATAACATGAGTTATAAACAAGATTTGCCAACAATTTACAAAAGGTAAGAGTTTTATTTTTCTACTCTATATGGTACAAAAATAAAATTTTTTGTATCATGGATGGTTTTATTTCTAGGTCATCATGAATATTGCTGCCTTTTTCCATTTTAATACATATCTATGAAATACACATGATGAAGGTGTTTGGACATTTTGATTAATTTGGTTTTTATAATGACTATTTTGGATTAGGAAAGAGACATTTTGATGTATGTTCCCCCAAAGAGGTATTTTTTAAATCCCTATAAATAATTTGGATATGAATAACATATGTTTTGGTTGAATTAGTGGTATTAGATCAAGGTATGATTAGTTTCATTAATATAGGTTACTTTTATATTTTATTGTTTATGATTTAATTCATCAAGGGTAATATCATTTTTATTCTAGTTTAATTAAATATAACGTTTGGGTCGTTGATTTTTTTTATACCACATCATGCCGCATTGATGACTATTTAGGTGAGAATAGTGTGGAATAATTTATAGTGGAATACTTATGAATGAATTGATATGAAAAAATATTGTATTAATAGTTTTGGATCAGGTTGTTAATTCCTTAGGGGTATCCCTCCCTATGAGTTCTTTATAAAAAATATTAAATTAAATAAAATTACCTATGATTTTGGTTAATTTTCTATTTTCAAGTACTTATGTTTCATATCTAGCTTCAAAATTTTATTTAATGTCCATATAATTATTCAAAATGTCATTGTCTAGGTCATCCAAACCTCTATATAAATTGGGGTTAGAATTCGATTTACTATTACTATATTTTCATTTCTCTAATCATGGGATGAACCCAATATTCCTTTATAACTGTTTAGTAGATTTTATTGAGGTTGAAATACTCCCTATTTGTGTAGAATAATCCAATTGATTTTAGGTAACCCAATTTATCGCATTCATTTTGATCATCTTCCATTGCAAGTAATAACATATTATGTCTTTTGTATTTTTTTATGTAGAGTTCATAAATAGATTTTATTAGATATTGGTTTTGTGGGTAATCCATTTAGATTTAGAGTTTATTGATCATATTCCTCTTCACATATTAGTGTTTCATCATAGATACATTAATGGTGTAGTTAATTTCAAGGTTATCAAAAAAAATAAACTGAAATAATATCATTATTTTTATGTTATTTTATATAATATTAACCCATGAATACACATAAAACAATACCAATTTATATTTTTCACGTATTAATTTGGTAACCCCAAACTGTATTTCTCTAATACAGTTATTACTTTCCCTTATAATGTGAAAACATAATTCCATTCACAATTTAGATAAGTTTATTCTCTATTAAAATTATTTCATACTTTATTAAAATGATTTTTTTAACATTAAGTATTTTTTACACGGTGAGTTTATAATATTTTCTTATAAAATTTTTAGATTTTTTTACAATTATAATGGTTACTATATTCATTATATTTTCCTCCTATAAGAATTTTAATTTCATTTTGTTCTAGAGTTAAGGATAATTTTTTTTAATATTTATATCATTACATTCCATTTATTGTCTTGTTTTTATGGATTTTTTAAAAGGAATATTATATTTTTTGTTTAATATTAATTCAATATTTTATAATTTTCATACTATGATATATATAATTAAACATTTTTTTCATTAATTTATAAACTAGTGTATAATTATTGTGTTTTATTAAATAAATAATTTTATAATTTTAGAAATAAAATATCCTAACTATGTTATAAACAAGAAATGTCACAATTATTTTCAAAAACTTATTTTTGAAGAGTGATGATATAGATTATAAATATATATCCTCTACTTGTATAATGTGGAATTCATTGTGAAATATGATGTATTTTGAAAATTATTAAATAATAAAAATTAATTTGGTTGATTATAGGAAAATGTTATTGTAATGTGTCATGTAAATTTTGGGAAACATGATATGCATTAAATTATTTGATCAAAATTAGAATAGATTCATGAGATAAATTTATTATAGTTTGTATTATGAATGTAATTATAGTTATTTCTTTCAATTATTATTTTAAATAAGGATGATAATAATCATAAATTTATATAGCAAGTCTTTTTGTTAATCATTTACTATTTAATATATGTAATGTAATTCATTACCTAGACTAATATCATTAATTTTGAATTCAATATTGTGATGTTTTATTTTATTTATTGGAGGATATATAATTATCTATACTATGAAAAAAATATGTGTTATATTCAAATGTTATTTTATGTGGTACATGTCATTGATGTAATAAATTATAGTATTTAATTAGTAGAATTGGGATTATTTAGTTGTTGATGTATTTTGGTTAAATAGTAAGGTTGATTGGTTTAAATTATGAGAAATTAAAATGTTATAAAAGTCAATATATTTATGGTATTAATATTTTAGAGTCTCATTTTCATAGGTATGGTGTTACTATAGTGATTTTTATTTTTTTATTATATAATAATGCGGGTTTATGATTAAATTTAACTAAATTAATATAGAAATTTACTAATTTAGTAAATTGAATAATTATGAATTTTTTTACTATGTGAATGAAAATTTGTAAATAAAATATTTGTTAAATTATTAATATTTTTTTAAGAGTTCAATATTTTTAAGGATATATTATTTAATATAGAGAGATGATAAATTAAGTAATTTATAATTTATTCCTTACATAGGTTTCATTATTAATTGTATACCTAATGAAGTGATTGAATTTTGGGTGAAGTCCATTATTGATATAATATTTTAAGATACACTGAATTCATTATTGAAAAGGTAGTGGGAATTTTTAATGTAATTGGAAATATTAGAATTATAAATACATTAATAAATATATAATTGATTTTTTTATCTTTCCTTATATTGTGATGATTCATGATTCAGATTTACAAATTTTTTGTTTTATTAATATATACCTATGGTTATAACGATTTTATGTTTTTTCATTTTCTTATAAGAAATTTTGAGTTTTTTTATCTTTTTATTTTTTATATTTTTGCAAGAACCCCATTTTAAATATGAATTTTTTTATAATTTCATGTATTTATCTTTATTTTGGTGGATTAATATTACTTTAGAGGTATCTAATCTGATAAAAATAATTTATTAGACATTTCAATATCCATTTCTTATAAATTAGATGAATTAATCATATTTGTAAGTGTTGTTCTTTCGGTTTTTTTCGTTCCCTTTTGGCTATAAAATTAATGTTTTGGATTCCATATATGTGGTTGTTTTTTGGATTTCATTTTAATGAGAGATTATATTTAGTGAATAGTAATACTAGGGTGGAAAACACCCATGCACATAGATTATGGCTGTTTTGAGTGGGTTGTATTTTAAAATTATTAGTTTAGATTTTGGGCATGTTATTATGATTTATGTATTTCTTAAGGATGTTTTCATATTATCTCAAGGGAATATAGGGAGAGGAATAATACCAATTTCAGTGACATTGGGGGATCTAACCCACAGTTATATGAGTTAAATTGTGAGGTTTATTTTTTACACTTTTTATAAAATTAGACCATTCGCAAATTAAAGGCCTCTTAAAAAATTAAACAAAATTACAATAGTCTAACAGTGGGTATTTTAGATTTACCTCTTCAAAATATAGGCATAATCTCAACATGGAGGGTTTTAGAAAATATGAAATTAGCACAACCCACCCCACTTATTGAAATTCCATCAGTGACATAACTAACTTATCAAAACACATGTGCAATGTTGTATCACATTGAGGATATCATGCCTAATCATTTGATCTATCAAGCTGTCATCTTCTAGGAATATAGAATATTTCCAATTCTAATATTTTCCACAACAATTGTGGAGTTTCTATGAAACCATACATTCTTCGATAATAATTAAATATCTATGTACACTACATTGATCATGACATGCATTTTGACTTCAAAAGATGTGGTAACACCACATTTCACATAAGGACAACCTATGATATCCCCATAATAATCACAATAAATAACTCCACAACCTAACGACCTAATATTTTCTATGGAGGATCAGTCATAAATTTTATAAACCTCCCAATATATAGTGAGGTAAATTAATCCCTAATGGTACTAAAGGAAATTGAGATGTTACTTGATCTCATTACATGTATCAACATAAAAAAATTATGTATTAAGTTATTGAAATGGACCTATTGAAGGGGATTCTCATTTCGAATAGCAACAAATATTTCAGGTTATGACTGAGTGATAACTATATGATACCCTTTTATAAATTGTCAATTCCCATCTACTCTAGATTGCATGAACGAGCTCTTAACATGACACCATAAATAGAATCATAATACAATGAGACACTAAAAGTTTTAATCAAATCAATATTGTGCCAATGATTAAATTGTAATATAGAATAAAATTTTTAAATAAATAAAAAAATTATTTCCATAGAATCATGGACATGTGGAAACATATAATGTTATGTTCAACATTCTCCCTGTGATAATAAAAAAAATTATCTTGAATATAGATAGATACCTATATTTCTAAGGATGGAATCTATGGGTATATTTGAGAAAAATAACCCCCATAACAAAGAAAATATAGATGGATAAATCCATTTTTAATCAAGGGACCCAATCCAGATAGACTGCCACGATGTTTAATTAATGTAAAACAATTTATATTTTAGTATTGTTTCCATATCTAGTTCTCAAATCATCAAATATTCCTGATTAATAAAAACATAATTACATACCATTTCTTTAACATCATTTGATAGGGAGTCAAGATAGTACACTTTTTCTCTCATGGGGATACTATTATACCTCATAGGATTAGAGTAGTGTATCGTATTTCCAAATTGTAATCCATATCAAATTATCAAACAAAAACTTATAGAGGATTTAATGTTTTTTAACCAAATATATTTTTATGAAAATATGTGAGTGATATATTTAAATCTAGGAAAAATAGTGGAGTTGACAGATTTTATGTTTCCAATTTTTAGTCTATCCAATATTCTAGATATAATAAAGCTCAAATTATAAATTTTTTTATTAAAATTTCTAGAAAAAAATTTATCCTGATCTTATTTGTTAAATAGTTATATTTTTTTGATGACCAACCCTTATTTTTCATTAGGTTTACAACAATTATTCTATGAAATCCTGATGATTTTTCCTTCGAAAAAGAATTACTTCAGAAAAGTGTTCTTCACAATGGTGTTTATGTTCTTGAAAAATGAAGTGGTTCTTTTAAATACCATATAAGAGTAAATGTTTTTAGAAAAATAGTAATAATCTGAATGAAAATTTTCCAACTATTGAGGGAGACATACCATTCTAGGAGGCCAAGATTCATAAAATCTTTATCTAAATATGATTGAATTATATAGAATGAGGCCATACCTAACATATAGTAAACCCAAATATTTTATTTGAATATTTATTTCTTTGATTACCATGTTCATTATCATATTTTATTGCATAAAATTAGTAATGTTTTCCCAAAAATGTTATATTTATTCCATCCTATCTCAAAAACAAACAACTATTCATAATACATGTGATTTTTCTTGATGTTTTTCATGTTTCTCCTACCAACCTAGTTAAAAATGATAATACCATTGATATAAATGTAACGTGATGGAAAAGATAAACCTCTAGCAGCCCAAATGGTCTTGAAATCACCCTTTTGAACAATATTAAGGGGAATCCTGCTAAGATAATACCATAAAATGATGAAATGATTTTCGATAAAGGATTTCCTTCCCTGAATCCACATGAATATGTTAAATAACATTATTTATATCCATTGATAATAATTTATATTTGAGATGATCTAAGATGAATTTTAATCCACTAAAAAACATGATATCAATTATATATCCGATTTTTACCTCACCAATAAATCCAAAATTAATGGTGTTAAATGATTTTTTATCTTTAGGGTTCATATTAATATTACCTCCCCTGGCATCATTAAATAAAATATTTACAAATTAAAAGGAATTTAATTCAAAATATTGAAACCTTCTCCATTTATCAATTCCAAATTAGTTTAAAGATATAATTTTATATGAGACGTTTGAAAGACCATTTTTGAAATTTGATTGTATTATTTTAAGGATAGTTTAGACAAGTGAAAAAAATAGAATTAAATAATATATATTAAATTTTACACTTTTAGAATAAGTGAATGGAATTTGGCAGTAGGACCATGTGAGAGAGAACATACCATAAAAATATGATCATCTTATTTACAAATATCATGTTGTATAAAATACCAAGATGTTTTGGAAAAATAGTTTTGGTAATCATATGGTCCAAGAGAGATCCCATTTTTAATTCCAATGATTTCATTCTTAATTTCATTGTCCAATGTAATTTATGCGAGAAAATGGTATCTTCATTATTATCTAATGTATGAATAATTTATTCCACAAAATCTATAAATGTAGGAGGGACATTGAAAATATTCATATAAAATGTGATCATATGGTTGTCAGGATCTTTTCTTCAATCATAGAGTTTATCACCTTACTTAAGAATCACATGAGGTCTAACATATATTTTTGTATCTCTAAATGAAATTAAAAAAATTAGAATTTATCTCTTAATCCTAAATCCAACCAATATTAATAATATCCTTCTAAATTAAATGATTGAGCTTAATAATTTTGTGGAGTTTTGAAGACAAATCAACTTTTATTTTCAATACATCAAAATTAGTTTTTCATTGTAATGGTATCTTAAAAGTGGTGAAGAGATTGATAAAGAGAATGTAAAAAAATATCTAAAGATATAAAAGAATTTTGTATCTAAAATTTAATCTTTTATTATAAAATTTATACATGAAAATGAATTCCAAAGAAATACCTGTGTAATCAGTCTAGGACCATGAATCATGAACATGTTTTCTACATTAATAATGATAAGTCGATGATTTATTAAACCTGGAGGGATGAAGTGGATTATTATCATTATCTGTGAAACTCAAAATAATTGTGTGGTTATAAGTATAATGATATACCATTTGGGTACATTAAATGGAATCAAATGTATATATTGAATTTTTACAGACAAATTTTCTTTCAACTTGGTTGGACTGTATTTTGTTAAGATTTTTTCTATACCACGTGAATTTAGCTTTTACCCAATTGATCTCAAATATATTGAATTCATAAAATTACTCTCTAAAATAATTACTTGAAATTTACATAAAAATGGACCAGTATTATTGTTTATGAAGAATTTAATTCAAGTCACCAATAATGATCCAAGGGTATATGATGGTACCTGAGAGTGTGTTAATTCCCATCCACTGGTATATTTTATCTAGGTAAATCTTAAAAGAATATATAATTAATTAAAACTTCAAACTAAGAAACCCTTACCTCAATACTAGTCCAGTAGATAACACCCGAACAACATTATACATTTTGTTTTCCATGATATGATGAAAATAGATAAATATATGAATTCACAACAAATAAGTAATATGAGAACGCGTCATATTATCATCGTCTACATAAAGATAATTAACCAAAGGATAATAAAGAGTAGAGATTTTATGTATATGAATCCAATGAGACAAACATATATTGAATTAAAGGAATAATGGAGATGTTATTGAAGAACCATGGTGGATAGGGCATATATAATTTAATGAGAGAAAATAGAACATCATATCCTCTCCTAATAAGAGAAAATAAAATGTTTTATGTAATAAATGAGTAAGGTAATACTAGTATTTTTACCCATATTTAAAAAGAACCTCAGTTTGGAAGCATGATTATCCAAAATGATCAACAGATATACTTGAATTACTATCCAATGAAGGGGATCTCATTGTTCACACACCTAGTTTGTTAAAATGTATACCAAACAATACATTTATAATTTTAAATCCTATATTTTTCATTTTGGATCATGTATCTTGTGTCTCATGGTTAGGAAAAACTATGTGGCCCTCTCGTTTGTATTGAATAACCCATATGGTTTCATCACACCATATAGACTATGCCAAATGATTTATGATGACATTACAACCTACCTATTTCATACACCAGCCCGGGTTCATAGCTCCAAACAAGTCTTGAACAACATCGTTTACTATGTGAATTTGTTAAGAAATTATATTAAGATAAAACCCAATAATTATAATCTAAGAAAAAGGAAATTTACCTCCCATAAAATCTTGGTTTATATATAATCCTCATAATAATGGAACACTTACCAAAGATTCTATTTTGATGGTGGTAATACTCTTTCTGAGAACAACTCTATCCACTAAGCATGTATATCAGCCAACTAATCCCATGTCTTATTCGGTAATTGGCCATCAAAATACATCACTATCTCACAATGGAAAAATGAATCTAAACAATAACTAAAATTTCCATTAAATATGAGGCACCAACTTCTCTAGCCTATGTATAAATAATTTCCCATGATTTGGATGATACTTCAAAGAAATCTAGATCCCTGACCTCAATCTCCATAGGTAATAAATGATGATAAACAAAAGAATCATTTTTAGAGTGATTTGTGTAATTCTATTTTTGATCAACTAATGCAACTTTGAATTTTGTTGAATGATTCATGGACCAAATATTACACCCTCTCAAACATTTATTCAGTACATTGGTAAATTTCATGTCCTACTATACAAGGCCTCAAATAGAACCATATGATTCATTTCTAAAATATATTATTTTAGTAAAATTGGATGGGTGGTAAATTTTTTCACCTAATAAAATCTGAAATCATGGACTAATGGTTGGATCATGTCTTTTAACACATGCGTAGTCCATATTGAATGGTCATCATGAGAGGGTGAAAATGGGATCATAAGCCCCTATATACCCAAATATTTATGTAATTACTTATAAAATATCAATGAGAAATGAGAATAATTATCTAATATTATATTATATGGTAATTTTAATTGTATTATAATCTCATGGAAATATTTTCATCCCATCACATTCACTGAGAATTTCTCTTAGTTATGAATGAAGTTGGACACCTTGATTAGTTGATCCACAAGTGCACAAACTATGTCACTTCCTCGAGTAGACTTAATTAAAACAATCACCAAAACCATTATGATTCCATAACATTTATATTATATATTTTGTAATAACTACTAAAATACCAAAGGAAACTAGTTCCCTTTCTTCAACTGGTAATAGGTGGATCACCTATTTATAAAACATGTAATAGAGAGTTTCATCTAAGGACACCAATACTAGTGGTACATATCACAATATATCATGGAAATACCTTGTTTAAATTACCATTGAGAATCATGGGATTATCACATGAAATATTCCATTAAGTTTGTTGGAACCCATATATCCCATGAATAATAAGGATGTGGTCTCCAACTATAGGCCAATCCAATGGTGGGTCCTCAACTAAAATAATTTCATATGTAACCAAAAAATTTGGATTTAAAAACTATCTTCTCATCACCCTATATTATATTGAATAAGTAACTACTAAGGATCTAATAAAATTATACACATGACTTTCATGAATCTCTATAAGCATATAAAAAAGGAGGTACATTACCTTCCATACATCATGGCATTTTTTATAGCATGTGCCTATGTATTAAGGTTTAGTGCTTGAGCTACTACATTTCACTCTCCATTCATATAGGTAAGATTAAGTTCAATATCATGATGGTATTCAACCCATACTGGATATATGATATTTAATTCATCCCATTAAAAGATATATTTTATGGAATTTTGGTCTCTAAAAACAATAATGCGCTCTCTCATAAGATACTGTCTCTAGAAACACAAGTCATGAACAACTACTAAAATCCCATGGTTATTAATTAGGTAATTATTCGTGTGACATTTAAAATTGAGATTGTCCTAAACCTAAAATAAACAATATTTTATTAACACTGCACCCATCCTGATTCTTCATGCATCACTAAAAACTGTATTACCTCTAAAAGGCTCTAGAAGTTTTAGGATGTTTTCAAAATAATGGTTCCCTTTCATTTCTGGAAAGACCTTCTAAAGCACTTAATAAAAAATGAACATGCAACCATTAATAATTTTAAATATATTAGGTGATGAAAATTTTTATAATTTCCTTATAAAATTCCTATAATATCCATCCAACCCTAATATACTTCATATAAAAAACAAATTCATGGAAAAATCCTATGAAAAAATACTCGTCATCTTCTATTAGTCAAATGATACTCCCAATTTTGTGATTATATGAATAATGATGTAAGACATGTTTATCTATAAGTGGTACATTGTGATAATATCATATAATCAATTCTCTATAAGTGTAATCAATATTATATCAAGGAGTTTGGAAAGGTCTCATCAAGTATGAGAATACACAATGATTTAATCATAAAAAACCTTGATCAAAGTATCCATATAGGTGTGGAATAAATTTTCATTAATTAAATGAAATAATACATGGTGTTATTAATAATAAAAATCATTTCTAGGTACTCATTTAAATGGTAAAAATATTGGATATTCGTACATGGTATATCTGAAGTCCTAACTCACACCGGATAGAAGCATGATCTCTGGTCATTCTTTGAGAACACTATAGCACCTCAAAAATGGAAAAGAGTTAATTTATTTGAATAAATACATATTGGTTCATAAATATATGTGGGTTCAACCATTGGATCTTCATTCATATCCTAATGGTTCTATCATATTTGATGTAGATAAGGATAGGTAGAGCCTAAAGTGAAGTGTTGGGTTAGATAAAACTATTTGATTCTAAATCCTCCAAATATCTTTAGAGATCTTATATATCAGTGATCTCTAACACAAATTGAGGAATAAATAATGGATATAGTATTATAATTTTCTCAATCTAAAACTCAACCTCTATCATAAGAGTTTTTGTAGAGAAGTCATCTGGAAAAATCTCCTTAAAAGTCCTCTAATTGAGGAAAATTAGTTAGTCACGCCATTTGATCATCACTAAATTGGGTGGAAATATGGCCCATACTAGCTTCCACCCACAATGATTTGGTATGGATCAACTATCATGGATATCCAAAACAAATTTATGAAGATAAATATCACTCAATGGTGAAGTAAACAATACAATGATGTGATATGAGTCAACAATGGGATGATAAGGGACAAAGTAATACATCATGAGAAGGTAAATGTATCCCTTCATCATAATGTTGAATATTTTCCCAATAAATTATAAATTACAACATTATGGAGAAAGTATTTACATTGTCTTATACCATTTTCTATACAAAAAATGGTATATCTTGTGTAATCACCACAAAAATGTATTGTCTTTTATGCCGAAGAATTTTAATAATTGATACTGAGATAAATGTGTCTGAAGAACCCATATCAAACAAGGACGGTCATATTGTAGAAACTATTAGAATAATACCCATAATGGTTGATGGTTGAACACTATTATAATTGTGTTCAACTATAATTATAATTAATATTATGATCTATATACCATAGCTATAGATGGGTACCCTAAAATGGTCATCTCTACGAGCACGAATAATTAGATGTCTAGATACCTCATTCATGACCATTGTCTCATCCTATTCAGTCAGTGCTACTCTATATTTCTTAATGACATTGATTCAATAATCCTTCTTCTATGTATAGTGTTTTAATGGGTCCTCTTCAATGATATAATTTCAGAATGGTTTCGAAAAACCTCTAAAGATGACCCATCCAGTTGCAAGGATTATAGTCCAGAGGGTCTCTATCATAATGTCAATTTATATTCCCCTAAATTTCCAAATTATGGAATATAACAGATCTACTAGTTGGGTTACTCTATATTCATCTACTCTAATGAGAAAAATAAATTATACTCTTCCTGATACGACAAGAACTAATGAACTATATAGTTTCTTGTTATGTCAGAATTATTCTATAGAAATTTATGTCTTATGTTTTTAAAATCAGAAATATTTTTATACTAATTCCTCAATTAAAGGACATACCTTGAATATAGTTTCAATGATTATCTTATAGACTCATTCAATCATACAGACTCTATCAAATTTATTGACTCTCTCAATTGTGCTGACTCAATGAATTGTACACTCTATCAATTGTACTGACGCTATCAATCGTACTAGCTCTATTTATCATATTGACTCTATCTATCATACTATCTATGATCATTGTACTCAATTTACATCATATCAATAAATTTGACTATGTAATATAAATCGTACTCATATTTTACATTTATCTCATGCATGGTATTATTCTTATCAAAACACTAATTCCTAAAAAATGTACTCATGTTATCATTTTCATATATATTATTGTTGTAAATAAAATTATGTTGTAGAGTTATTTATATACTAATAAAAATGATGTCCTGTTTTCTGTTTCAATATGACCGTTAAAATTCCAGGTTTCCATGTCCCACTATGTTTTTCAGTGAAATATTACTGTTGGATAAAATATGATCATAGGAACCTGAGGCCTATAAATAGGATGTCATTTGAAACAGATACAATACATTGATCATCCTTTTCTTATATCATGTTCCAGAGAGAGATGGTGTGACCTATCCCATGCTTCATGAGAAAGACTTGAAATTACAAAATATGAATGACTCATTCTCTACTTTTGTATTTCTCTAAGTGATTTGTTTTTCTTTGTGCGGCTATTCAGGTGATAATGATCGATGGTTGCAGGGGATAGGTAGACTGTTCAAACAATCATTTTATCGAGGGATTTCAAGTGTTTGAAATAGATAGGTTCTGATTACATATAAAACCAAGGGCTTGTGGGGATTGCAAGATGGAAATATCGATCATGTAATCGAGGTCTTACCAATGTGGTGGTAAGACATACCACTTATCCCAGGTGAAATGATACCTATCGCTTTGGGAAAAAATAATTCTAATACTTTTTATTTTTGATGTTTTTTGTATTAGAATGGGAATAGTATTGTTTCCAAATTCATTTCATATTCATTTAAATATTAATTGTTTTAATTACAATTATTTTGATACATATTGTATTAATATATTCTATATGTTGTATGGTAGAAGCATTTTCGTTGGCATTACTCTGATCATTGTATTCAATTAGAATAACTTTGTTTTACATTACCTATTGTATTACATCACATCATATCATATCTATTTGATCTAAGAAAATTATGGTTAATTGTATTGGTTGCAAATTGTATCAGTTTAAGATATCTCAATCTATGTACTTTCATAAGTGTTCAAATAAAATGTTTTTAAACATTCAATTCACCCTTATATTGTATTGTTCCATATAATATCCATATATACCTATATTATGATCAAAAAATTGGTATCAGATCTTGTTTCCACTGATTTTGTACTATATTATTTATTTATTTTGGGAATAAAATTATGTTGATATTAAAAAAAATTGTATATAAATACTTACTACCTTAATGTGTGGAGTGGAAAAGTATTGTTTTATTAGATGGCTTGAATGAATATTGGATCAATTGAAAATTTAAATCCAGCGAGACCACCTATATTTAATTGGAATTTTGATGTGTACTAGAGAGATTAGATGAAGACATTTGTTATCAATACTGGAGTGGACCACTATATTATGCTTATTGGAAGTCACAAAATCCCTGACAAATTGGTTAGTACATTCACCAAACAAGAGAATCCAAAATATCAACTAAATTACAAGGTACACAATACATTGTTATATTCTATGAAAAGGAATACATATAGTCATATATCATCATGTGAATCATCCAATTGAATTTGGATGAAATTGGAAGTCACACAATTTGGTACATATAACATTATAGAAACAAGAAGTGCAATGCATTGAGTATAATATCATGGGTTTATTATTCCCTATGGAGAACAAGTATGTGAGGTGAAATAAATATTAATGACAATTATATATAGTATAAAATATATTGGACAAAAAGGCCTTCATTATAAAGCACTTGTAGAAATGATTATTGATATAATTCCAAATTAATGGGAATCGAAAAGGACAACTGTTGATGAAAATAGGAAAGTTACTCCAATCACTCGTGATGATTTATTTGGAACTCTTCATCAACACAAGGCATAAAAGAAAAGAGATGTTGATTTCAATAATAAGAACAATGATAATAGGAGTGTAGCTCTTACTACTACTTCCAATGCTAAGATACAAGAAAATATTACAAGATCCATAGAAATGAAAGTATTTATGTCTGAATAAAGTTATAGTGAACAATATGAAAACGAGTTAGAAAATCCTACTTGAGGGATGGACCAGACTATGGGGAAGAAATAATTTCAATATAGATTCAAAAATAAATATAGGAAGGATAATAAATTCTCATAATTATCCTCTTCTGAATGAAAATGAGAAGGTCATATAAGACTTAATTGTCTATTACTACAAAAAGTCAGAAATGAGAAAAATTCTTTAATAAAACAAGAAAAAGTATTAAAAACCAAAGAAAAAGTAATTTTTTAATGAAAATTATATTTGGAGTGATAGAGGTGGTGATTCATCATATGATTCTTCAGAATATGAATCGTCTAGAAAATGAAATATTAGAGTAATAGCCAGAATACCAATTGAAAATCATTGTGTCATGGCTAACGTTCTAAATGATGAATCTATTAAAAATGTTTTTTATAATTATAATTATCCTAATAACATACATTACTACTCTTTAAATGAAGAATCTACCTCAATAGAAGATAAATTACCTTCTTTTGAAGAAGTATCTTGATATTACAAATTACTTATGAATGAAAATTTCTACCTCAAGAAAAATTAGGATAAAAAAAATTTCAGAATAAATGTTCGTATAAAATAAATAAAATATCTTCAAATGGATCTTGGTAAAAAATATATTATTTTTTATTATTTTTTAAAAAATCCTTTGAAATTAAATTATGAGAAGGATAAACATTTTATGGATTTTTAAAACCTTGTTTTAATGAAAAATGTTTTAAAACCATAACCATTTCCAAAGCAATTTCTCATTAGAATAATAATTTAATCATTAGACTAATGTCTGAATTCACATCTCTTAAGAAACAGTTATCAAAATTCACCTTGGGAGAATTTTTTTAAGAAAAATAATTTTCTAATTCATTATCTTAAAAATAGTTCTAGAATATGTTACACTCACACAAAACCAGTTTTTATTAATAACTATTTTGTTCCACAATGTTCCCCATTTTGTATTAAATATCAATGTGGTGGAATTGTGAAAGAAATTGTTCTCTTAATAGAACTCAATAATTATGCATTAATTAATATCCTTAAGAAAAAAAATTGGATTCCCAAAATTATTTTATCTAACATTTCCAGATCCAAACAAGTTTGGGTTTCGAAAAACTTACTATTTATTTTCAGGAAAACTAGAATTTTACCAACAACAAGAACATTTGGTAAATAGATAGTGGTTTTCATCGACGCATAAATGGAAAAAATATTATTTTGAAAATATTATTGAAAAAAATGGTGGATAAGTTACCTTCATAGAAAATTCTTAAGGAATGAATTTTGGTATAGGTAATATTTTTTTTCTTGGTAATTATTTTATTTCAAATGTTTGTTTGTGAAAGGTATTAAGAACATCCTAATCTGCATATGTCAATTATGTGATGAAGTATTCTTTTTGAATATTAGGAATGATAAGTGTTTAGTTACAAATTCCATGAATGAATTCATTCTATCTTACCATAGGCATGAGAATGTATTCAATATTAACGTAGAAGACCTTATGAGAAAATAAATACTTGGATTATTTTGAATTGAAGATCGATCGTGGTTATGAAATTGAAAGTTAGGACACTATAACCTTATTATATTTTGTAAACATTAAAAGAAAAAACTTATTAAGGAGATACCAGATAATAGGTTTTATTCTTAAAAGAGTTGTTATCTTTGTCAATGTGGAAAGAAATATTAAACTAGCCTTAAATTAATCAATTAATATTTAACATCTATGAATTACATCTAGAGCACATGGATATTTTTGGTCCAACACAAACTAGAATCGTTATGGGAAAATACTGTGTATTTGTTTTAGTGGATGACTACACTATATTTACATGGGTCCAATTTTTAGAAAATAAATATGAAGCCTTTTTAAATTTTAATTCATTTTGATCCCATGTTAAAAATGAGAAAAACCTACCAATGATAACTATACAGAGTGATCCTAGTTGTGAATTTTAAATTCTAGTTTTGAATCTTTTTGTAGTAAGAAAGGTATTACTCACAAATTTTCATCTCCAAGAACCCCATAGAAAAATAGTGTTGCTGAGAGAACAAATTGTATAATTCATGAAATGACAAGAACCATGTTGAAAGAATACTCAATTGATATGCATTTTTTGGGATTGAGCTATTAGTATTGTATGTTATACTATAAATTGTGTATTAACTAGAAATTTTCTTAATAAAAATCCTTTTGAATTATGGACTAGACAAAAATATAATGATTCATACTTCAGAGTATTTGGATGAAAAGTATTTATATTGAATAAAAAGGAGTATTTTACATTAATTATCACCCAAATCTGATGAAGGTATTTTTCTAGGCTATTCCACAACATCTATTACTATAGATATTTAACGAAAAACTCATGTGTTGTTGAAGAAAAACAGAATGTTAAATTTGATGAAACTGGCCCCTGTGCGTTTAAAAAATCCTTACCAACATCAATAGATGTATTTTCACAAACTAATTTCCAACCAACTATTGGAAATTCCGATATGGGGAATACGCATGAAAATGGTTTTGGATTATTTACCCCAGAAGAAATTCAATATTATGTTGATGAACAGATTTTTCAAAACCTAAATCAATGGTTTCTTAAAAATCATCGCAGTTATATTGTCATTGGTGATGTAAATCAACCTATAAGGACCAGAAATTCCTTGAGAAATGAAATATAACATCTTTATTTTCTATCTTAATTTGAACATAACAATATAAGTTAGGAATTAGGTTAATAAGATTGGATTAAATCAATGCATGATAAGCTAAATAATTTTGAAAGGATTCAAGTCTAGAAATTGGTTGAAAGACATATATAAACAACATAATTGGCATAAATTTATTTTTTGAGACAAATGGGATGAAAATGGTTTCATTGTATGTAATAAAGCAAGACATGTAGCTAATGGCTATAATTAACAAGAGGGAATAGAGTATGAATAAACATATGCTCCGGCAGCTAGACTTGAATATATTCGTATTCAGATAGACTTTGAAGCATAATTTAATTTCAAACTATTTCAAAGGGATGTAAAATGTTCTGTTCTTATGTTTTTTTAGAAGAAAGTTTTTTTTAACAACATCCTTGTTTTATATATCCAAAACATCCGAATCATGTTTTTAAACATACCAAGCTCTGTATGTATTTAAAAAAGTCTCATGGTCATGGTATGATAGGCTTAATGGATTTATTTTTGAGAACAATTATGAAAGCGTTACTGATGATCCAACTCTTTTTATGAGAATCGTAAACAAAAATGTTTTTATTGTATAAATATATGTTTATGACATTATATTCAGATCAACTTGGCAATCTCTAACTGATTATTATGCTAATCTAATAAAATTATAGTTTGAAATGACTATGATGGGTGAGATAAAATTCTTTCTATTTTCTCAAATATCTAAAATTCCAGAAGGAACCTATATATCTCAATATAATTATACCAAATACACACTAACTAAGTGTAGATATGACACTACTAAAATTATTATAACTCCAATCAGAACCTTAAAGACACTTGATCTTGATGAACCTGGAAACTAGTGGATAAAACCACATGAAGAAGTATGATTAAATGTTTTTTATACATTACATCTATTCATCTAATCATAATGTTTTATGTATGATTGTGTGAAATATTCAAATAAAATACAAAATAATCCCATTCTAAAGTCATGAAAAGTATATTTTTGGTATTTAAAAGGATCAACAGATTTAGGTTTTTTCTATTATTAAGGAAATGATTTTTTTGAAAAGTTTTTCAGATTTAGATATTTGTGTTTGTAGAATGGATAGAAGTAGTACATCTAGAACTTTTCATTTAATAAGAGACTCTGTAGTTTTTTTTCATGCATGAAACAACACTCAATATCTCTTTCCACAACTGAAGATAAATATGTAGCAGCTGGATGTTTTTTTCTCAAGTGTTGTGGATGCAAAACAAACTCATTGATAATGGTATGAGTTTTTCCAAAACTCAAATATTATGTGATAATAATAGTTCCATAGCTCTTAGTAAAAACCCATCACATCACTCATGTGCAAAACATATAGATATTAGGAATCAATTTCTTAGGGATCACACACAAAATGTAAATATAACTTTATATGTTACCGAAATTCAAGAACAACTTGCTGACAATTTTCAAAAACCATTACCTTCCGATAGATTTGAATTTATTAAATAGAATCAAGTAATGATTACAATAAAATAATAATTCACATCTACTTTGTGTTTTTACATCTCTACATACAATAAATAACTTTTCTTCAAAGGGGGAGAACATTACTTTATTATTCTTATTAGGACCAATAGGGGACTATATACCCTGAGAGGGGGGGGGGTGAATCAGGGTATGGATATTCTTTTTCAAAATTCTTCCTGCCCCACTGGATCTTGATTTCTTTATTACAAGGGACACTTTGTTTGCACTTGTGTGTTTATTATGATCACTTATTTTCTTCATTGTCTAATGATGATGCTTCAAATGCAATGCAGGGAAGTAAGCGCGCAGACACAAAGATTTTTACTTGGTTCACCCTCACTGGGCTACGTCCAAGTAGCATACACCGACAAGTTGTCGTGCGTACCGAATCCCACTAGTCTTCATAAGATGTGGATACAATGTTCAGGATAGAGCACTTCTATTCCCAGGCTCACTGCATTCACAAGGTTTAGGGTCAGCTCACTGCTTTCCCAAGGGTCACTCCCTATTTATCTCTCTCTGGCTCACTGCCTGTGAAGAGGATCCCCTTTTTCCTCTTCCTATGCTCACTGCACTTGGAAGGGATCCACTCACGGTTTATAAACCTGTAGTTCTCTTCATTTTCATGAAAGAATGCATCTTAAACTATAGATTGATGCTCTGTTAAATTCCAACTTTCATCCACTGATAAATACCTCTTTGCCTCTAAACACTGGGCTATTCCTTTTGGAAACACCTTCTCAAAGCACCCTACTTCGCAAAGCTCCCAATTTCGCAAAGCTGAAACAAGACTTCGCGAAGCTCCTGCCTTTTCGCGAAGCTCTATCGCGAAGCACTCTCGCAATGCAGAGACCTTTGCAATGCTTAGGTCGTAGTGGAGCTCCTGCCTCTCTGCGAAGCTCACTAAGCCAACACGGGGCACATGCCTTTCGCGGAGATAGACTAGCTGCCATGAAGCTCCCCTTTTGCGAAGCACACTGCCTTCACGAACCACCTCTGTGAACCGAGAGCAATGGATTTTCTCTGAAAATTCTCTCTTCTTATCTCGAGGGGGTCGGCCTCTATTTATAGGCGATTCCACTGACCCTCTACCTTTCCGCATGAAGTCAACGCCGCGTCATTGAAAATCGCGAAGCTCCGAAGTTTCCACAGGAATTCTGTCCAAATCACGAAGCACCACGACATTTTTCCATTCGCGGAGCATGACGTAATCACGAAGAATTACCGTCAACATTCTTTCGCGCCTTTTCAGTGAAGCTCCCTCACAAATCCCTTCACCGCCGCGATGCGCTTCAGCCTCTGCCATTCGAGAAGAATAACGTAATCGCGAAGCATCACCGCCTCCATTTTTCTAGCCTTCACAAAATCCAATACACGCATCCCATCTTCACGAAATTCATGCATTTTCCATATTAAATTATGCTCTTCATGGAAATCCAATTTTTGTGATGCTCACCAAACTCCAAATTTTTGGACCCCAAAAATTTGGCAAACACTAGGAAACAGTGCCACCTTGTACTACTCTTTTGTACCGCCTCCAGATCATCCTTTCCTTTGTCATCATTCTTTGTCAACAACTTATTGGGAACACGACAAATATCCATGAAAACTTGCTTTGTCAACAAACACAATCAACCCAAAAAAATACTGCAATGTTACCTTGAGGGATTTTTGCCCAACAATATCCCCCTTTGGGTTTGTTGAAAATTCTTCACAACTCTGCTCGGAAAGATTTTCTACACTTTGATACCTCGGTGAGTCTTCTTCCAGCCGCCACCACTATTCTCCTCTTGCGATTCTAATAGCATTCATGGATTCACATAACATGTACTCTAATCCCACATGAGCAATGCTCAGCGTGAGAAACAAGAGTAGTATGAAAAGTTCATCAATGAATCACTTCATGTCAAACACCAATTGTCGATTCCAAATTGATACCAATTCATAAATTGATACCAATTGTTGAACCACACTGATCCCAATTGGTGATAGCTGGAAACCTTCTCACACCATTCCAACACCAATGTTCTTCTTTTATCATGACCCTTAGCTATCGTGATATCTATGCTTTGATCGATCACTTCTAGCATCGTCAGATTTAAAAATCTCCCCCTTTCTCATTGCCCCACCTATCTGGATGCTCCACTGGTCAGCTTCTCCCCGTATCAATCATGATTTATCAAATTGCCACAATGTCTCCCCCTTGAACAATCACTATATTCTCCCCCTTTGTCAACGAAACCAAAGTTCACGCCTTTGTAGTCTGTAACATAGTAGAGAACACATATCAGCACAATAGGGGAAAACACATCATACCTCAGGGAGAGGGGGTGTTCCACATCCACACTATTTCAAGTGCGGGGAATCGACTGAACTCCAAGAGCCAGTCGATGCCGCTCAAAAGATTCTTTGGGTAAGGCCCTTTTCATAATGTCTGCAACCTGTAACTCTGTAGGCACATACTCCAACTTCACAATGCTTTGCTCCACCTTCTCCTTGATGAAATGATATTGTATCTCAATGTGCTTTGTCCTTGAGTGATGAACTGGATTTTTTCAAAGATTGATAGCACTTGAGTTATCACACTAGATTCCGATCGGAGACTTCACTTCAACTCCCATATCATCAAGCTGCTGCTTCATCCATAACAATTGGGTGCAAGCTTGAGTGGCTGCAATATACTTAGCTTCTGCGGTGCTTAATGAAATACAATCATGCTCCTTGCTTAACCAAGCAATACATAGTCCGCCAGGATAGAATGCACCTCCAGATGTTGATTTCATGTCATCCGCTAAACCGGCCCAGTCTGCATCAGTATATCCCAATAACTCAATCTGAGATTTGTCAGTATATGTCAAGCCAAAATCCACTATGCCCTGGACATATAGAAGTATTCTTTTCACTACAATCATGTGGATTTCCTTGAGATTACTGTGATATCCCACTACATGGCATGTGGAGAATACAATTTCAGGCTTTGTTGCGGTCAAGTACAGCAAACTGCTGATAATCTTCCTGTTTTTATTGAAATGAACTGCCCTGCCACTATCATCTTTTGATTATTTCATCCAGGTAGAAACTAGAGACTTCTTCTCCTTGGAATCTTCAATTCCAAATCTCATTTCAAAACATCCTTGGAATATTTTTATTGAGAAATTAATGTGTCATTCCTGCATTTTGTAACCTATAAAACAAGGAAAAACATCAGCTCACTAATCATGGACATTTCGAACTCATGTTTCATGAATTCAGAAGATTGTCTCCACTATGCTTCATCTGATATTCCAAATATTATGTATTCTTCCTTGACCAGCCTCATAATCCTTTGATTACTATTGTTGTTGAAATAAATATTGTAATCAAATCCCCCACGCTGAAAAACAATCATCTTAAAATACTGATATAGCCTTCAGTACCATGCTCTTGGTGCTTGTTCCAGCCAATATAACGCATTCTTTAGCCTAAAAACTTTGTTGTCATCCTCATGAATGAGAAAACCATTTGGCTGCTCAATGTACACCTCTTCTTCCAGAAACCCATTCAAGAATGATGATTTGACGTCCATCAAGAATACCTTAAACTTTCCTTGCACTAGAATGGCTAGGAATAATCTGATTGTCTCCTACCTTGAAATTGTTGCAAATGTCTCATCACCTTCTATTACCTCTATCTGGGAGTCTCCTTTGCACATCAGTCATTCTTTGTTCCGAATCACTGTGCTATATTCATTAATTTTTCCTTAATAGACCCATTTAGTCCTGATGGCGTTTTTATCTTCTGGCCTCGAAACAATCTCTCATGTCTGATTCTTCTCAATTCCAATCTAGCACTTAATTCATGGCCTGAATGCAGTTTTAATCTTCAGTTGCAACAGCAAAGCATCTCAGTTCAACCTGAGATAGAAAAGATGTCTGCTGCAGTGACTTCTTTATTTTTGTTTGAACATGAGATACCTAATCACCAATGATATTTTTTCTATCAATTTCAGCTCAGCTCTTTGGCTTCCTTGTAGGCACAAACTAGACACATTCAAGTCCATCATCAGTATCTTTTTCTGAATCAGCATAAGCCACTTCTGCTCTCCCTATGTTACACAACACGTATATCTGTTAGGCCCAACAGTAGAGACCCATAACCATTCATCTCCACATGAACCATTTATACTAATATGGCACTCAACATAAATCCATTAACCAAATCTCTAAGCCTACTGAGTTGGAACTCAGTGTAGGAAATAAGAGACAAAGTTAATAACACAATCACAATCTATTGTGCTCTGTTACTCCCATTCTTCTTCATCTCTGGTACCTGATTTGAATCAATTGAAACATTAGAGCATATCACATCTCCATTTCGTATCCTTAGATGCCACTTACACTTGGATCGTATCTCCCTAAAACCTGAATCACATGAATCATCAGTTAATAGAATTTATATTCATAGGGAGAGGGGTGTTTCTAGAATCCTCAAAACGAGGATAGTGGTTGATCCGGACGGGTCAACCCTTTGATTATTTATTGGAGGGCATCACACTCCTTTCATGATTCCTCCTTCCGCATAGCCAACTTCATCTATTCTGGCCATATGACTAGGAATTCCTTGCCTACATTCTGAGCCCTTTTATGATATGTAGATTTGGTAGGCTCGACCTTTCTCACCGCTTAGGGTATAAACCCTCAAGTACACATTTCTTTATTTGAGGTTATACAAAAATTCCATTTTCCTTGATTATTTCTCTGAGTAGGAACCTCTATGTTTGGCATCTTTCCTTTCTTATTCTCCCATCTTAGGGGTCTTCCTCTTTCCTTTACTTCTCTCTGAGAAACACGACATGTGAATTTTTCGATGCATTCTTTGTTCATCTTTCTTTTATCAGATGTCTGAGTCACCACACTCTTTTTCACTGGTGGTGAGTCCTCCATTGAACATTCATTCTTATTTATCACAGCTGGAGTAGATCTCCCCATAATCTTCCAGGTTTGTTCACATTCTCTCCTTGAGAGCGGTTATGAGTACGACAGAGGAGGTTATTGACACACCTTTCGTTCATCTCCATGTGATTCCCCTGAGGCACTAAGCCTATTTTTCACCTTACCACTTTGTATCCTAGTGTATAATTTCTCCTTATGTACCACTGGAGTTGGTAATATTTTTCTCGGGCCTTTTTCCTTCCCCGCTTTCTTCTTGCTGCACTATCTGGCCAAATTCCCATGATCAGAACATATGGAACATTTTCTATTAAACTCATACCTCATTTCATCACTTCTCTTCTAAGATGTTGATGCAACTTGTTTTCTTCTTCTGGCATTGATCTCCTGAGCTTCCTGACACATACGCATGGTGTGTCCCATCCTTCCATAGTAATAGCATCTGATGAATGTTCTCCTCTGAGAAACTCTTCTCTCTGATTTATCATGATGCTTATTCTTATTCTCAGATTTAGAAAAGTTTCTATTTTCACAACCTGAAATGTATTCCAGAGCCTCTGAACAGAAGCTTGACGTGTGACCATGAATCCAGCAGAAATAGAACATGTCATCACTTCTTTTTGTAACTGACCTCTTTGGCCTATCTCCAGTACCTACAGGGTTTTCTCCACTCCTGGAACTATTCACAGCTCTCTTCTTATCATGCATGGGAGGTGATTCATCAAATCCAATACCAGTTTTTCTGAAACATTCTGGTCTTTGAGATGAGAAAATATTCTGTTGTTTCTCATCAGAAACAGCATATCTATTCTTCATTTTATCATCACTTGTCTTAGGATGATCAAATAGCAAGTGTAAGGCATCCTTCATTTTTGGTATTCCATTAGCATTGGATTTCTCCACTTCTTCTTTAAGGATTCTAGCTCTTCTTCCAACTTCTGAATCATCATATCACTTGATTTAAATTGGACATTTAATTCCCTTCTGTGATTCTTTCCACGACTCATCTCATCTGCCAATTCTTTTGTGAGCTTTTCTACCATACCACTTTGCTCCATTACTTTCAATTTTTCTTGAGAAACAGATTCAGAGATAGATTCATTCTCTTGTTGGAGCCTTTGATTCTTTTGAACTTGTTCAGACAACTGTGTAGCTAGGTCATCATTTATAGCTTTGAGATTCTGAATTTCAATTGTGTTCAGATTCTTTCCCTTGACATCAGCTTTTGATTTTTCAACCTTTGTCGATCTCTTTCGCAGTTCTTCATCTTGAGAATCATTTTTCTCCCTCATATCAATAGCTACTTCAATAAGCCTTTGATTCAAACTTCTTAGCTTGATGATCTCAGTTTCCAGTTCTTAGATCCGAATATCTTTAGATTTAATTTCATCAGTGTTTCTAATGTCACTTGAAATATCATGTTCTTCGATACAATTGACTTGATCTTTCACTTTTCTATTCAAGCCATCGATCTCCCTTTTCTGTTCTTCAATCATAAGCTTATACTCACTAAATAATTCTAAGTTCTCTCGTGTTGATAACTTGAGTTTCTCAATTTCTTCCATCAACTTAGACTTCTCTTCTTCCTGATACTGCATATAGAGTTTGGCATCGTGAACAACTTTGTTAGATTTATTTTTTTAGCTCTCCAAACATCTATCTCCTCAAGAGCAGCCTCTAACTCAGCTCGAATATCTATTCTTCTTTCAATTTCTTCTTCTTTTTCAGTATCACTCTGATTCTCATGTACTTCACTCATTCCAACATCATTTTTGAGTGAATCTATATTTTCCCTATCTGATTCATCCAATCCTTCCATTAGCAAGCGGTTTGATTCTTTTAACTGAATCACACATTTTCCATACAAACATCCAAACTGAGGAATACCACCTGACTTCTTATTATTCTTTGATGTTTTTCCCTTTTCCATGGCACTCCGAGATAATAGAAGACTGATTTATCAACACAAATCCACTACACAAAGTCTGAGCAAAAAAATCTGATAAAATAAACTTATCCCTCTGATACCAATTGTTAGGACCAATAGGGGCCTATATACACTGAGAGGGGCGGTGAATCAGGGTATGGATATTATTTTTCAAAATTCTTCATGCCCCACTAAATCTTGACTTCTTTATTACATGGGTCACTTTGTTTGCACCTGTGTGTTTATTATGATCACTTATTTTCTTCTTTGTCTGATGATGATGCTTCAAATGCAATGCAGGGAAGTAAGCATGCAAACACAAATATTTTTACTTGGTTCACCCTCACTGGGCTACGTCCAAGGAGCATACGCCGACAAGTTTTCGTGCGTACCAAATCCCACTAGTCTTCATAAGATGTGGATTCAATGTTCGGGATAGAGCACTTCTATTCCCAGGCTCACTGCCTTCACAAGGTTTAGGGTCATCTCACTACTTTCCCAAGGGTCACTCCCTATTTCTCTCTATCTGGCTCACTGCCGGTGGAGAGGATCACCTTTTTCCTCTTCCTATGCTCACTACACTTGGAAGGGATCCACTCACAGTTTATAAACCTGTAGGCCTCTTCATTTGCATGAAAGAATTCATCTTCAACTGTAGATAGATGCTCTTTTAAAGTCCAACTTTCATCCACTGATTAATACCTCTTTGACTCTGAGCACTGGGCAATTCCTTTTGGAAACACCTTCGCAAAGCACCCTACTTTGCAAAGCTCCCAATTTCGTGAAGCTCAAACAAGCCTTCGCGAAGCTCCTGCCTTTTCGCAAAGATCTATCGCGAAGCACTCTCGCGATGCAGAGACATTCGCAATTCTTAGGTCGTCGCGGAGCTCCTGCCTCTCCGCGAAGCTCACTGAGCCAACGCGGGGCACACGCCTTTCGCGGAGCTAGACTAGCTACCGTGAAGCTCCCCTTTTGCGAAGCACGCTGCCTTCACGAACCACCTCTGCGAACCGAGGGCAATGGATTTTCTATGAAAATTCTTTCTTCTTCTCTCGAGGGGGTCGACCTCTATTTATAGGCGATTCTACTGACCCTCGACCTTTCTGCGCAAAGTCAACGCCACGTCATTGCAAATCGAGAAGCTTCGAAGTTTCCGCTGGAATTCTATCCAAATCGCGAAGCACCACGGCAATTTTCCGTTTGCGGAGCATGACGTAATCGCGAAGCATTACCATCAACATTCCTTCATGCCTTTGCCACGAAGCTTTCTCGCAAAGCCCTTCACCGCCGCGATTCGCTTCAGCCTCTGCCGTTCGCGAAGCTTGACGTAATCGCGAAGCATCACCACCTCCATTTTTCTGGCCTTCGCAAAATCCAATACACACATCCCACCTTGTACTGCTCTTTTGTACCGCCTCCAGATCGTCCTTTCCTTTTTCATCATTCTTTGTCAACAATGATTGTCAACAACTTCTTGAGAACTCGACAAATATCCATAAAAACCTGCTTTGTCAACAAACACAATCAACCCAAAAAATACTGCAATGTTACCTTGAGGGATTTTTGCCCAACAATTATTTTTATTACCTATTTTATATTATTTTGTTTCATAATTTTTTTTCTAAATTATTTAAGTTTATAGTTATATTTTCATTATTTGTTTCTTTTTTTTTGACATTCTGTTTATATTTTTAATATTATGTTTACTATTTTGATATATTTTATATTGTTTTGACATTCCGTTTGTAACACCCCACGTAAATAAAGAATATGTCATTTTCACATTTATCCATATTTGTGAATAAAATATTAATATTACTTTAAAGGGGATTCTATGCTCGATGGCGTAACCAATACGCAACAATGAGTTTCTTGGGAATCTTACGCTGCACTCTAATAATAAAATAATATTATTTTAAATGGTAGTTAACGCCTAACCATTATAATGGCGAGAATAAACATAACTAACTAAAAAATGATTATATATGTTTGTAAAATACTAATACTCTATATAATAAATTTTAGAGAATTAAAAATGCGAATGAATCCAATTTTAAGCGTAAACATTCTAATATTCATTAAAAGGTCGATTAACCGCCTTTTGATGGAGAACCTCTTTTAAATCCACTTTTTAACAATTTTATCTGTTATATTTGACAAAATAAAATTCTTCTTTAGAATCGGGACATCCAAATTTAATTTGTGCAAATTTTTGGTATTTTTCGGATAAAGTTCATTTTTTAATGAATAGTGAAAAATGTTTTATGTTAATTCAAAACCTTTTTTAATGTAATTTATTTATATGATTAGATTATCTTTTGAATTAGTGTTAAAGTTCAATTAGAATATATTTTTACCATTTAATCCGATAGTGGTCGTTGGAATTAATTTCACATTGAAATTGGACTTAAACTAGTGTCAATCTTTTGATACTTATTGTTTCATAAAAACACGCTATTTGCTCTAACCATCAGAATTAATTATTAAATTTATTAACGTAACTTAAATATTCTGAATTTTTTAAAATATAAATCATTTTTGAATTCGGAATATCAAATATAGCTTAGGGTAAAATTTTGGTATTTTTCTGAAAAACTTCAATTTTTGATGAATAGTGAAACCACAAAGTGTTACTTAAAAAACTGGTGTTTCGTTGAAATAAAATTTTACCACCTCTGTGTTTTGAATTTCAAAAATCCAACATACATGGTTGTCATAAGGATGTAAAATGTGGTTCAATGGGATTAAAATAATTTTTTGGTGAATAGTAACTTTTATGTTTTTAATCGCGATTAGAGATAAATAGTGTAGTTTAAGGTAAAAATAATGTTTTAATAATATTAAATGACCTAGAAACATGTCTTACCCTTATTGTATGTGTCATGGCCGACCACGACAACCCATGGGTCGATTTTTGGAACCCCATGGAGCCACTTGGGTAAGATAATGACATTAATGCCTTTTATTTTAATTAAAAGTAAAAATGTCACAAACATGAGTTGTTTTACTAAAAAAAATTAAATGCGGTTATACATTCAGATTTTTGACTTGAAATAGTCATTAGAAAATTAAAAATATTTAATAAATCATGATATTTTTTTATGATTTTTAGACATTAAATAAATTAAATTATTTATGACACCATGATGATGTAGCGATTACCTCATTATTTAACGATATAAATATAATGAAAATATAATGTATACTCTAAGACCTAAAATTTTCAAGAACCTTTTGGATTGGTGGATTTAGAACTCTTATAACCTTATCCTCAAAATATATAATCTTGGTACCTTTAAAATCTGAAAAGTATATTATAATAAAGTATTCTTTTATAACTTTCCAAGAGTGCCCCTCCTCTCCTCTTATAAAAGGCCTCCACCTCTACCACCTTACCCACACTTCCAAAGCCTTTGGCTCAGCCAACCCCTTCCCATTTCATATCTACAAATCCCTTTATTCATCATTGAAGCCTCACTTTGGGTAGAATCATTTCCAAGGAAGCCTTTGAGCTAAAATTAAAGAGAGTTACCCGTTTTAAAGGTAGTGTTTTCTATTGTGTTCTTATGTTTTATTTTGCTTCTCCAACCCCCTAAACTATTTTTATTCTTTTTTTTGTAACAATACAAGTATCTTAAAAATACTAGTATTTTTTTATGTGAAGTATTCGAGCTACACTTACACACACCTTCGTCTAATGGTTAAAGAACATACTGTTTCTATGGTTGGCGATTTTCTGCTTCATGAAACGATGATTGTTAAATATTATTTTAACAACTTTAAAGGTGGCCATTATGATGTCACTATATTTTATATATGATATATATGGTATTTTTTTTACTATATGCCTCTGTATTTTATATTTAAAACATACCTTTATTTTTTCATGTTGTGCAAATGCGATAATTTCATATGAGGAAGTGTGGACTACCGCCCCCGCAAGTGATGTGACTCATTAATGCAATACATAGAATGTCTAAATAATGAAATTAATAAACATATGTAACCTATATAACGTATATATTATAATGGAATTATAATATATTTATATCTCATTTATTTTTAATTCCATTAATATGAAAAAAATAAAAGTAACGTTCATGCATACGTACGGCCTACCGTCTCCATGAACGGTGCTTTTCATTTTTTATCTCCAAATGTTATGGAATAGTATAAAATGAAAATGTACTGGATATATATGATATTTAAATCATTAATACTATTCTGTAAATGATTTAATTATTACTACATTGGAAATCATTTTCAAACAAGTTCATTATTTTTACTCATGTACCAAACATCGACAAAAACATCTGATATGAACTAACATTATTAAACAATTATTATAACATTATAATACGTGATATTAACTGAATAATGATATTTAATGTAGGTCCTTATGAAATTATAAATTGACCAAAGTTTATTATTCAGGAATATAAAGAAACGAACAAGACATGTCAGATATGAGGTAAGGGATCCTACCCCTCTCTTTCTTTTTAAGTACACTCTTTTTTGTCATTTCTTTTAAGCTCATATTTCTTATGATTGGGATGTTATTTTATATTCCTCATAATTTAGTTTTTATTTTCATATTATTAGAGACCCTATTTTCTCTCATCAATCCATTTTGTATGTTTTGAGTGGCGTCGTTAGGCTGCCGAATATTTTATAAGGGATCCAACCTCTCTCGTTCTTTTTAAGTACTCTCTTTTATGTCATTTCTTATAAGCTCATAATTATTATGTTTTAGGATGTTATTTTATATTCATAATACTATAATGTTTTTGTTCATATTATTAGAGACCCTATTTGATCTCATAAATCCATTTTTCAAAGTTTTAAGTGGTGTTGTTAGGCTGGTGAGTTTTCGTAATTGATTTTTCATCACACTTTTATTCCCGTGAAATTTTATGCTATGTTTTCCACTATTTCCTTTAATTGGTGTATGTACTGCCCATTATTATACTCTTTTTGTAGTATAACTTCATTTATATGTATTTACATCTTCATTGTATGCCCCTTCTTCTGTGGTGTGTACGTTTCGAAAGTTACCCAACTCGGTAAGGGGACCTTTAGCCCTCCTCTTTTTAAAAGACTTATTTTGTTATGTCTTTTAATTTTCATATTTTTATGTGGGGATATGTTCTTATATATCCTTATATCCATAAATTTTATTTTCAAGTGATTAGACACCCTTTATCTCTCTCATCAACTCTTTTTCTAAAATTTGATGTGACGTCGTTAAGCTGTCAAGGGAACTTCTTACCCCAATTTAGATTTCTTTTGGTTCAACATGTAGTTATTGAATATGCCATCCTTTGAATATGTGTGAATAACGTTTGATTATTTTACACTTAATATCCACTTATATTGGGTGTAGTTATATTTTTCACACATAATTATGAGATTGATTTATCCTTAATTTAAGGATACCATCGTTATATTGGATTTCATCTCAATTTACATTTCTATTGAGACCTCATTGTGTTTATGCACCAATTCACTCTTATATGGTGTGTATACTGTCCTTTGACATTATATCATGAATCCCTTTATTCTAATGGTATTATTAATTGTTATTCCTCAATTATTGTATTCAAGTGTCTCTCATTTTATTAAAAACCCTTTAACTAAAATATCGTTTTAAATGTTTTAATGATTTATTTTTATATATATTTCTCATTAATATCCATGTTTTCATAATGGTTTTAAGGATTTATTTATATGGATATTAATGGTTTAAAATGATAAAATCTTCAATGTGGTATAGTACACATTGATTTAAAAATATCTTTATTAAATATTTTAAATGGTTTTCAAAATGGTTTTTAGAATGGATTCATTATTTCAATATCTTAAAATGTTATACTGTTATTGCAATGTGGGAATATTATCTTTCCTTTATGCTTAAGTTATGTGTTATTATTATGTTATGGTTCTTGGGCATTGTTATGAAGATGGGTGGTTGCATGATAAACTAAGGGCGGGTGAGCCCGATATAGCTCTCTAATGCATTGGGTAACCTGAAGGAGTTAAAAGTTAAGGTTTCTCCGAAGAGTTTTAGGGAATATACTGTGATGGGTATTCCAAATGTCACCAAGAGGGTTACTCCCTACGTAATAATGTTATGAATGCCTCATGTTACCTTTTTTCCATATGATTTCTATGATTTATTCAGGATTTGATGAGGTATGTTAAAATGCTTATGTTTTATGAGTAAAGTATGATTTCATACATGGACTAATGTTTTCATTTCATACTTTTATATCCCTTACAGAGCATTCTATGCTCATCCCATGTTTTTGAAATGTTTTTCACAGGTCAAGGGAAAGGTGCATGATATGATGGTAGTGTCAAGGATGTGTCAAGAAAGAAACCATGTTTTATTTTAAATATGTTTCCGTTGATGGGGAAATCCCAATAATATCTTTTATTGTAACCAATTTGTTAAAATGTGGGTTTTAATGAATGTTTTATGATCTAATTCTCTAAAACTCTAAACTAAAAAGATCCTCAATGTGAAATATTCATTTAATTCAACATTAAGTAAGGATTAAGGACGGGGCCTTATAGTTGGTATCAGAGGTCGGTTTAGACAACTTTAGGGATTAAAAGTTTTTGTTATACACATGATTAGTCCCTATATCTATTATTTCAGTTAAATCCTTGTTTTATAACTTTTTTCCGGTCAAGTAAAGTCATTTACGAAAGGAAGGAGAAGGATCTCAAATGAAATTCCTATCTCTTCCTGATGACATACTTGCAATAATTATTGCAAAGTCATGTTCGGATGATTGTGAAACTTTTTCTAGCATACAACTCACTTGTAAGTAGTTGTTTGAGATATCAAACACCTCCATTATACCTCGTTATCATTGTGGATCATCGGTTGTATTTAGACAAATAATATTTTCTCAATATTCTCATATTTTCATGAAAGGTAAATATTATCAAGGTATTTTCAAATATTTTACCTTATCACAAGAATTTGAAGCATATTATGATTTTAAAAATGGTGTTGAGGAAGGATACCCTTGCACAACCTTTTTATATTTTCTTTTAAAATATTGTCTCGCAACACATACTTATGGTATTTTAAAAGGACCTATAATAGAAAGTTTCAACTCAAGTTCTGTCCGACTATTTTATAGAAAACATGTTTTATCAGATGTTTTGGAATTATATGTCATACATGATTATTTTCCAAAATTGTTTTTCTGTGAAAACCCATATGACCCATGTTGTACAAGGTGTATTTGGAAGGAGGAACAAATGATTTTGAAGGATATCTAATTCATTGTTGTAATGCATGGGACTTATACCTACTTGAGTAAGATGACGATGAAAATGAGTGGACGCCATGATCAAGGTATGATGTTATTCATTTTGTAAATAGTTTTATTTTATCTTATGGTGGTGAAATAAGTCTTAAAGAATTATGATGTTGATATCATAATGAATTTGGATGAAAATGAGAGGTATAAGGAAAATATTGAGGTTAAAACATGTTAGGGTTATTTTTGTAGTTTTATAAAAAGTACAACACGCAGACCGTGTGACAACCCGTCGCGTCAGAAAAAGCTGTGGGAATCAATCCCACAACCAAAGTGCGACTGGTATTTGTCGCCTACCACTAGACTACGTGAAGTCCCTGGTTAGTATAACTTATTCTTTTCAGTTAGTTAATTTTATGAACTAAGAGTATGTTGATTTTGGGTTATCTATAGAAATTATTTACCTATCATGGAGGATATGTTATTAGGTTAATTACTTTTCAATATGAGACTTTAAGGGCAACTGGTGTTATTTGGAGATAAGTGTTAATTTGTACCTTGGAAGACTATGAGATTTAATCCTTCAAATATTTGGGTTTCAATCTTAGTTTGGTTTACTTTGAATAATTTTATGGAAAAATTTTTTATTGAATGGTCTTTTTTGAACTTTGGGTATTGTTTGACAAATTTTGGAGATTATGAATAGATTTTTTATACTTTTTGGGTATTATCTGATCTCATACTAACCTTTTAGGTTTTAGTTTTGGTTAGGGTCTAAATACAGGGGAAGTATATAGTTCTCTTTTGTGGATTAGGTGATTCACTTGTAGTTGATTATAGCTCTCTTAATGTAAACAAGTCTTCCTAAATACTCATCATTTGGGGAAAGTACAAGTTTGTGTAAGAAATCTAGTAAAATTTGAAAGTCAACATGACAAGTAGGTATGTTTCGTAAAGATAAAAAAAATTCCTCAATGAAAAGTAACTTAAAACAAAAATTTTGTCTATTAACTTATCCTACAGGGGAATCGAATACCGTTTAACCCACCACTTGTATGTGATTTTCTTGTGGTTAACTTTCTCCTAAACATGTTTTCTATCACTCTCCCTAAGAACTTGACCCGTTGTTTTTTTCTCTGTATCCATGTTTTCCTACATGGAATATTATTATGGGTTAACTCGGGTGACCTTTGTACTTCTATTTCTTTATTTTAAAGAGATTGTTTTACTAACTCTTGTTCTGATGATGGATTTTCAATGAAGTTTCCAAGCCCAATTTTAAAATAGTAAGGACGCAATTCCAAAAAGGGGGGAATGTTGTAACACCCTAGGTAAATAAAGAATATGACATTTTCATATTTATCCATATTTGTGAATAAAATATTAATATTACTTTAAAGGGGACACTATGCTCGATGGCATACCCAATACACAACAATGAGTTTCTTGGGAATCTTACGTTGCACTCTAATAATAAAATCATATTATTTTAAATGGTAGTTAACGCCTAACCGTTGTAATGGCGGAAATGAACAGAACTAACTACAAAATGATTATATATGTTTTTAAATATTTTTACTGTTTTCAATTAATGTTAGAGGATTAAAAATGCGAATGAATCCAATTTTAAGCGTAAACATTCTAATATTCTTTAAAAGGTCGATTAACTGCCTTTTGATGGAGAACCACTTTTAAATCCACTTTTTGACAATTTTATGTTTTATATTTGAAAAAATAAAATTCTTCATTAGAATCAGGAGATCAAAATTTACTTTGATTAAATTTTTGGTATTTTTCCGATAAAGTTCATTTTTTTAAATGAATAGTGAAAAATGTTGTATTTTTATTCAAAACCATTTTTTAATCTAATTTATTTATATGATTAGATTATCTTTTTAATTGGTTTTAAAGTAAAATTAGAATATATTTTTACCATTTAATCCAATAGTGGTCGTTGAAATTAATTTCACTTTGAAATTGAACTTAAACTAGTGTCAATCTTTTGATACTTATTGTTTCATAAAAACACGCCATTTGCTATGACAGCGGGAATTACTTATTAAATTAAATATTGTAACTTATATTTTTTGAATTTTGTAAAATAGAAATAATTTTTGAATTCGTAATATCAAATATAACTTAGGGTGAAGTTTTGGTATTTTTCTGAAAAACTTCAATTTTTGATGAATAGTGAAACCACTAAGTGGTATTTAAAAAACTTATTATTTGTTTAAAGGAAATTTTACCACCTCTGTGTTTTGAATTTCAAAAATCCAACATACAAGGTTTTCATTAGGAAGTACAATTTGGTTCAATGGGATTAAAATAATTTTTTGGTGAATAGTTACTTTTATGTTTTTAATCGCGATTAGAGATAATTAGTGTAGTTTAAGGAACAACTAATGTTTTAATAATATGAAATGACCAAGACACATGTCCTACTCTTATTGGATGTGTAATGGCCGTCAAAGAAAAACCATGGGTATATTTTAGGGACCCCATGGCACCACTTGTGTAAGATAATGACATTAATGCCTTTTATTTAAAGTTAAAGTAAAAATGTCACAAACATGAGTTGTTTTACTAAAACAATTTTTAAGTGGGGTTATACAAGTCATAATTTTTACTATAAATAGTAATTAGAAAGCTAACACGATTTAATACATCATGATATTTGTTTTATGATTTTTATACATTAAATAAATTAAATTATTTATGACACCATGAGGATGCATCGATTACCTCATTATTTAACGATTTAAATAAAATGAAAATATAATGTACAATATAAGACCTAAACTTGTTAAAAACAAATTAGATGGGTGGATTTAGAAATCGTATAACCTTATTCTAGAAATATATAATTTTGGGACATTGAAAATCCGAAAATCATATTATAATAAAGTATTATTTTATAACATTACAAGAGTGCCCCTCCACTGTTCTTATAAAAGGCCCCCACCTCTACCACCTTACCCACACTTCATAATCATTTGGCTCGGCCAACCCCTGCCCATTTAATCACTCCACATCCCGATATTCATCATTGAATCCTCACATTGGGCAGAATCGTTTTCAAGGAAGCCTTTGAGCTTAAATCAAAGAGAGTTACCCATTTTAATGGTAGTGTTTTCTCTTGTGTTCTTATGTTTTATTTTGCTCCTCCAACCCCCTATACTCTTTTATTATTTTATTTTGTAACAAAACAAGTATCTTCAATATACTAGGATGTTGTTATGTGATTGATTCGAACTAAACTTACGTACACCTTCGTCTAATGGGTAAAGAACATATTGTTTCCGTGGTTGGTGATTTTTTGCCTCACGAAATGATGATTGTTCAATATTATTTAACACCTTTAAAGGTGGACATTATGATGTCATTTTATTTTATATATGATATATATGGTATTTATGTTTACTATATGATTATGTATTTTATATTTAAAACATACCTTTATTTTTATAATGTTGTGCAAATGCGATAATTTCATATGAGGAAGTGTGGACTACCGCCCCCTCACGTGATGTGACTCATTAATGCAATACATGGAATGTATAAAGAATGAAATTAATGAACATATGTGACCTATATAACATATATATTATAATGTAATTATAATATATATATATCTCATTTATTTTTAATTCCATTAATATGAAAAAAAATGAAAGTAGCATTCATGCGTACGTACGGCCTACCGTCTCAATGAACAGTGCTTTTCATTTTTAATCTACAAATGTTATGGAATAGTATAAAATGAATATGTACTAGATATATATTATATTTTAATCATTAATATTATTCTTTAAATTATTTACTTATAACTACATGGGCAATCATTTTCAAACAAGTTCATTATTTTTACTCATGTACCAAACATCGGCAAAAACATCTCATATAAACTAACATTATTAAATAGTTATTATAACATTATAATATGTGATATGAACTGAATAATAATATGTAAAGTAGGTCCATAATAAATTATAAATTGACCAATTTGTATTATTTAGGAATATAAAGAAATGAACAAGACAAGTCAGACTTGAGGTAAGGGATCCTACCCCTCTCATTCTTTTTAAGTGCACTCTTTTATGTCATTCTTTTTAAGCCAATATTTATTATGATTAGGATGTTCTTTTATATTAATCATAATGTACATTTTATGTTAATATGATGAGAGACCCTATTTTCTCTCATCAATCCATTCTGGATGTTTTGAGTGGCACCGTTCGGCTGCCGAATTTTTGTAAGGGATCCAACCTCTCTCGTTCTTTTTAAGTACTCTCTTTTATGTCATTTCTTACAAGCTCATCATTATTATGTTTTGGGATATTCTTTAATTTTAATCATACTATAATTTTTTTCATATTATGAGAGACCCTATTTGATCTCATAAATTTATTTTTGGATGTTTTAAGTGGTGCTGTTTGGCTGCTGAGTTTTCGTAAGCGATTTTTCATCTCACTTTTATTCTCGTGACATTTATGCTATGTTTGAAACTATTTCCTTTGAGTGGTGTATGTACTTCCCATTATTATACACTGTTTGTAGTATAATTTCATTTATGGGTATTTACATCTTCATTGTATGACCCTTCTTCCATGGGGGGTACGTTTAAAAAGTTACCCAACTCGGTAAGGGGACCTTTCACCCTACTCTTTTTAAAATAATTCTTTTGTTTTGTCTTTTAATTTTCATCTTATTATGTGGGGATATGTTCTTATATATCCTTATTGCCATAAATTTTATTTCCAAATGATGAGATACCCTTTATCTCTCTCATCAATTTTTTTTTTAAAATTTGATGTGATGCCGTTAGGCTGTCAAGGGAACTTCTTAACCCAATTTCAATTTCATTGGGTTCAACTTGTAGTTATTGAATATGTCATACTTTGAATATGTGTGAATGACCTTTGATTATTTTACACATAATATCAAATTATATTGGGTGTATTTATATTTTTCACACATAATTATGGGATTGATTTATCCTTAATTTAAGGATACCATCGTTATAATGGATTTAATCTCAATTTACATTTCCATTGAGACTTCATTGTTGATATGCACCAATTCACTCTTATATGGTATGTATACTGTCCATTGACATATTATATCATGAATCCCTTTATTCTCATGATATTATTAAATGTTATTCCTCAATTATTGTATTAAAGTGTCTCTAATTTTTTTAAAAACCCTTTATCTAAAATATCGTTTTAAATGTTTTAATGATTTATTCTTATAAATATTTTTCATTAATATCCATGTTTTCAAAATGGTTTTAAGGATTTATTTATATAGATATTAATTGATTAAAATGTTAAAAGCTTCAATGTGTTATAATACACTTTGATTTAAAAATATCTTTATTAAATGTTTTAAATGGTTTTGAAAATGGTTTTTAGAATGGCTTCATTTTTTCAATGTCTTAAAATGTTATATTGTTATTACAATGTGGGAATGTTATATTTCCATTATGATTATGTTATATACTATTATTATGTTATGGTTCTTGGGAATTGTTAAGAAGACGGGTGGTTCCATGATAAACTAAGGGCGGGTGAGCCCGATATAGCTCTCTAATGCATTGGGTAACGCGAAGGAGTTAAACGTTAAGGTTTCTCCGAAGAGATTTAGGGAATATACTGTGATGGGTATTCCAAACGTAACCACGAGGGTTACTCCCTATGTAAGAATGTTATGAATGCCTCAAGTTACGTTTATGACTTATTATTTCTATGATTTATTCATGATTTGATGAGGTATGCTAAAATGTTTATGTTTTATGAGTAAAGTTTGATTTCATACGTGGACTAATGTTTTCTTTTCGTACATTTATATCCCTTACTGAGATTTTTATGCTCATCCCATGTTTTTGAAATGTTTTTCACAGGTCAAGGGAAAGGGGCATGATATGATGGTATTGTCAAGGATGTGTGAAGTATGAAACCATGTTTTGTTTTAAATATTTTTCCGTTGATGGGGAAAAACCAACACTATCTTTTATTGTAACAACTTTGTTTAAATGTGGGATGTAATGAATGTTTTATGACCTAATTATCTAAAACTCTAAACCTGAAAAGATCCTCAATGTGAAATATTAATTTAATTCAATATTAATTAATGATTAAGGTTGGGGCCTTATAGTGGTTATCGGCTTTAAAACCTATGGTAATAACATTGTTTTCCAATATCTTAAAAAACTATGGTAATGAATTTTTTTCCATAATATTGACAACCAATGCTAATGAATTTTTTTTCCAATGTCTTTACAACCTATGATAATGAATTTTTTTCCTTCGGCTTGACTACATATGGTAATGACTTTGTTCTCCATCATCTTGATAACCTATGGTAATAACATTGTTTTCCATTATCTTGATGACCTATGGTAATGCCTTTATTTTTCTTCAGATTGAAAACTTATATTAATGACATTTTTCCCATTGGTGTTACAACTGATCCGATTTATGTTATTTTTCATCATTTGGATGTTTTTTTGTATTTTATTTTCATTACAGAATTGTACTATGTCTAATTTCTTAATACTCTGAAACCAAAAATATACTTGAAATTTTTGACTGGTACATTCGCTCATCCTTTTGTATTTTCTTTATTTCATATCACTGTTTCTCATTTTTTTTATAAAATAACAGTCTTTTATTTTCCACCATTGGATTATTTATCTTCTAATCTCAACTGTATAAGACCATCGGTCATCAAAAATTTCCTATAAATATGGTACCCCCCTCCACAATCCCACACCGGGTGTTCAAAATTCATGCAGAAGCTCTACCTCTCTTATTTAAGACTCGGTAAAATATTTTCATGTTCTATTCATCTTTATGTCTTAGTCTATAGCAAACAGTCCAGCCGAAATGTCTTCAAAGACATTCTTAGTAAAATATTTCATCATAAAAAGGTTAATTTCTAGGGATTTATTTGACATTTATGACTCAACAATCAATATTATTAATCTATTACAAGGATGGGAACATATGTGTGTTGATGAAAATATATATCAAGAATCGATTCTTATTGAAAAGGTTATAAAATTATACAATACAGCATCTTTTCAAAAGAATATGATGACTAAATTTTCAATGTATGATATAAATTTTCAATGTTTATAAATCAAGCATCACACATTTTGAATGGTCCCATGGATGGTGATTCCCTTTTCCCATCTCAAATGTTACCTATGAAAGATGGTACGTTTAACCAATAATGAGCTAAAAAGTAACTATTTTTTATCAATTAGGAGAAAAGAAAAGTATCTCATCTTTCTACTGACAACCAGATTTTTATCCCTTGGATGCAAGGGTTTTTAATTCCAAGGAAAGGGGATAGGGAAAATATTAATTTTTCGATATTTTTATGCCAGATTATCTTATAAAACTGATTAACGTTAATCTCAAGGGTTATATTTTCGAGACCTTGAAGAATGTTATGTCTGGAGCTATGAAGACTCATCTTATCTTGTATCAATCAATTCTCACAATGTTCATTCTTGAAAGTTTGATATTTTGTAATATTTTTCTGAAAGGGTAATTGAAAGAGAGGATTATGTTTTGGATAAGTAAAAATAGGATGATGAAATTGTATGTTTTTTTATGAAGAATCAAAACTCTTTTTAAATGAAGTGGAAGCTAAATCGATATAAAATTAATTAACACAAAATAAATCAGCACCAGTGCAAATTGAATATATCCCAATATTTGTTACTTCTAAAAAGTCAGATCCTCAAATCAGTACAAAGACGATGAAGAAAACTAATTACAATAAATAGTTTGTAGAAAAGAGTAGAAAGGGGAAAGAAAAAAATAAAAAAAGGGGATCATATGTTTGGTCCTGATTCAGCGGAAGCTAGAGCTCTGAAAATAAGTGTAAAGGATAATCTGCAGGATGGGAAGGAAAAAAGAATCTTTTAAAATGAAAAGTTCATGATTTTGATGTTGTGAAAATTCTAAAAGGGGTTGAGTTGGAATGTTCTCATATAACAGAAGAATTGCAACCAGAAGCTAATGTACAGATTTTTCCAATGAAAGAGAAAGGGAAAAAAATAGCGCATGAAGTTCAGGATTGTGAAGAAGTGGAATAAGAATTTATTCTAGAATTTCTTCCAAGATAAAAGAAGAGTAGAGAAGAATCCTCTCTTAAAAATAAATATAATGGGATACAATTGAATTCTCATGCCAATCAAGCACATGTTCAATCTTTAGAAACCCATTCCGAAAGAATTATATCTCTAGTCATAGAAGGAGCTCAATATTCTCATATAGAGAAAGTAATTGTCATCATTGATAAAGTTGAAATGGTAAGAGCTAAAATAGAAGTAGAATTGGAGGAAATTGAAAAATATAATGGAAATGGAAATCAAACTGCTGAAGACTCTAGTTGATCAAATCAACTGGAATCTTATGATGATGATACAGATTCAGAACACAAAATTTCTTTCAAGAAAAGTGATTAAATAGTACATCTTTCGAGAATAATTGAAAAGACTATTCCTTATTTTTATAGAATTGAATGAAAATTTGATTTTCTTATAGAAAAATAAAGGAAGAAATGGGGTTCAGTAAGGGAGATACAAAATAGATTTTTGTCGATAGAAGATGATTCAAATGTTATTATTGATAATTTAGCTACTCTTAAGAAGGCTTGCAACAAGATGAATATGCGGTCGTATAAATCAAAACGCTCAGTTAATGAACATGAGGAATCAATTTAAGACCTAAGTAGACATTAAAATGATTTGGATATTAATTTTAATAAACTTTATAAAGAAACTTTTGATAGGTTGAACCAGATCTCAAAACCAAGAGAGCTAATATTCCTTCACTAAAAGAGTTACAAGAAAGAATGAATAGTTTCATATAATATTATTCAAATGATTCATTATTTCGAGATAAAATAGTTTTTGGAAGAGAAAAATATTGGGTTGACTCAAGTGAATAAGATATTTCAATACAGAATTGATACTCTTGATGAATTAATTAAAGTTCTAGAAGAGACTGTCAAAAACTAGGATCAAATTTTTTTCCCACCAATAAGATCTTCTCTAATATTAGGGTGATTCTCTCTTAGAATACAATAAAGGGACAAATAAGATAAAGGTTTTTCTTAATTATTTGATCAATAAATAGAAAGAAATAGAAATTAAATGAATGTATTGTTGTATATTTTTTTATTGACAGTTGTTAATCTTTTAAGATTCAACGAACTGTATGTCTTTATTTCAATTATTTTGAATTTTGTTTCTCTTTATCCATTTCAGGAAAGTCAAGGATACCCCATTATTTTTTTAAACCACAATGGGGGATAATGTTTTATAAAAATGAAAAAATGTTTCATAAAAAGGTATAGTAGTTAATTTATTATTCTATTGTAATACATCTCAATCAAGGAAAATCTACGAATAAAATCCATAGGAAAGTCTATATATGAGGGAGAGTTAGTTGTATTAATTTTATTTTTCTGAATTTTTTTTAACTCAGGGAAAGATATGTATTTCCATTCTAGTATTACATTTTGATTTGGGATTACCAAATTGAGGTAGATTGTTAAGTAAATAGTCTTATTTTTACTTTTATCACTTGTGTTTTGGAAATCCCAAATATATTTATAATAATTTCTCAAATAAAGGAATTACATTATATATAGTTTCTATGATTATCATACTAACTCAGTCAATCATAATGACTCTGCCAATTGTACTAACTCTTTCAATCCTACTGACTCAGTCAATCATACTGACTCTATTAATTGTACTGACTCTGTCAATCATACTAACTCTGTTTATAATACTGAATTTATCTACTGAACTGACAATGATCTTTGTACTCATATTATACATTGTACTCAATTTTTCAAAGTTCATAAGAACAACCACATCAGCATATGTCAATTATGTGATGAATGATACCTTGTGAATTATATGAATGATAAGTGTTTAGTTCACAATTTCAAGGATGAATTCATTACAACTTCCCTTATTCATGATAATGTATACAGTATTAACATAGATGTCATTAAGATCCATGACATACCTTTCATATGTGCAATGTAAAACCAATATTGGTTATGGAATAGAAGGTTACGACATTGTAACCTTATAACCCATTATAAACATTTAAATAAAATACTTGTTATGGATCTACCGGATCATATGTATGGTTATTCAAAGATATGTTTTCCTTGTCAACATTGAAAACAATATATAACTAGCTTTAAATCTATCAATCAATCTTCAACTTATAAATAATTACAGAAAATGAAAATGGGTCTTTTTGTTCCTCCCCAATCTGGAAGCATTGGAGGAAAATACTATGTATTTGTTTTAGTTAATTTCTACACTCGATTTAAATGGGCCATTTTCTAGAAAATAAATCTAATGCCTTTTTCTATTATAAATATTACATAGACGATGTTAACAATGAGAAAAACCAACCATAGATATGTATACGTAGTGATCATGGTGGTGAATTTCAAAATTTAGATTTTGAAATTTTGTTTAGAAAAAATGGTATTACCCACAACTTTTCAGCTACTAGAACCCCATTGAAAAATGGAATTGTTGAGGGAATAAATTGTATTCTTAATGAAACGGAAAGAACCATATTGATTGAACACTCAATTGCTAAGCATTTCTAGGCTGAATTTGTTATTACTTCATGTTATACTATAAATCATGTTTTAACTAGACATTTTCTTAATAAAACACCTTAAGAATTATAGACTGGCCGAAAACCTAAAGTTTCATACATAATAGTATTTAGATGAAAAGTATTCATATTGAATACATGAAATAATTTACATAAATTCACACCAAAATCTGATGATGGAATCCTTCTAGGTTATTCAATAACATCTAAGGATTATATAGTTTTTAAGAAAAACTCATGTTCTTTTAAAGAAGAATTGCAGGTTAAATTTGATGAAATTGCCTCCTTTGATTTTTAAAAATACATACCTACATCAACATATGTATTTTCAAAAACTGATTATCATCCTACGATTGAAAACACATTTGATAAGGGGATTACTCAGGAAAATGATTCTGAAATATTTACCCCAGAAGTCTTTTTATCTTATGTTGATGAACTTGTTTTGAAAAACCCAAATCAGTTGTTTCTTAAAAATCATCCTCGTTATAATATCATTGGTGATATAAATCAACCTTTATGGACTACATATTCCTTCAGAAATAAAATATAACAACCTTCTTTTATATCTCAATTTGAACGTAAAACACTATATGATGAATTAGGTTATGAAAATTGGATTAAAGAGTTGCAAGATGAAATAAATTAATTTGAAATGAATCAATTTTGGACATTGGTTAAAAGATCTGCATAAACAACATAATTGGTGTAAAATAGTTTTTCAGAAACCAATGTGATGAAAATGGGGTCACTGTATGAAATAAAGAAAGACATGTTTCTAAGAGATATAATAAACAAGAGGGAATAGACTATGAAGAAACATATACTCCAGTAGCTAGACTTGAATATATTCATATCCTATTAGCCTTTGGAGAATAATTTAATTTCAAACTATTTTAAGTAGATGTAAATTGTGATTTTATTAATATTTTTGTACAAGAAGATGTTTTTTTAGAACAACATCCTAGTTTTATTCATCCAAAAAATTATGATCATGTTATTAAACATACCAAATCTTTGTATGGCCTTAAAAAAATCCCATGGGAATTGTATGATAGTTTAACTGGATTTATTTTACAAAAAAAATTATGAAAAAGTTCCAGAAGATCCAGATTTTTTTATTAAAATGGAAAACAAAAATGTTTTGATTGTACAAATTTATGTTTATGACATTATATTCAGATTAACACAGCAATCTCTAACAGAATCTTTTGAAAATACAATGAAATATAAATTTGTAATGAGTATGATGGGTGATTTAACATTCTTTCTAGGTTTTCAAATATCTAAAAAAAAGACAGAACCTATATATCTCCATATAATTATATCAAATACATTATAAAAAACTATGGATATGAAATTAATAAATTATTATCCCTCTAATCAGTACCTCAAATACACTTGATCTTGAGGAATCTAGAAAACCAGTGGATCAAAAAACTTATAGTGGTATGACAGAAATTTTGTTGTAATAGAAAGATAGTCATCTAGAAATAATGTTTTATGTATGATTGTGTGGAAGATACCAATCAATTCCAAAATAATCCCATTTAAAATCCATGAATATAATTTTTTGTTATTTAAAATGAACATTGGATTTAGGACTTTTCAATTTTTCAAGAAATGATTTTATTTTGAAAAGATTTTCAGATACTAAAATTGGTGGCTATAGATTAGATATAAAGAGTATAACCAAAACATGTCATTTATTATGAGATTCTATAATTTCATGTTCATGCAAGAAACAAAAATCAGTGTCAATTTTCACGGCTTATGATGAATATGTAGCAACTCAAAGTTGTTGTGATCTTGTGTTGTGGATGTAACAAACACTCAATGACTATGGTATGACTTTTCCCAAAACTCAAATACTATGTGATAATATTAGTTCCATATCTCATAGTAACAACCCAAAACATCACTCATGTGAAAAATTTATAGATATTATGCATTACTTTCTTAGTAATCACACACAAAAATGAGATATTATTTTACATTTTATCGAAATACAAGAATAACTTACTTTCAATTTTAAAAAAACCATTACCTTACAATATATTTAAATTTATTAAATAGAATCTATGAATGATTACAATAAAATAATTATTCAAATCTACATTCTGTTTTTAAATTTCACAATACACTAATTATCTCCTATTCATTGGGGGAAAACCTTAGTATTTAATTCATTGTATTACCTAATTTATATTATTATTTTTTCAAATTTTTTTATTTTATCTTAATTATTTATGTTTAAAGTCATATTTTATTTATTTTTATCTTTTCTCTTTCCATTCTATTTTAGTTTGATGTTTTCTTTATTGTTATAATATTGTGATTACTATTTTGACATTCTGTTTATTGTTTTCACATTGTGTTTATTTACATGACAAAATATAGTAATGACTTTGTTTTCCATCAGGTTGAAAATCTAATGTAATGGCTTTTTTCCATCAGCTTAACAACCTATGGTAAGGCCTTTTTTTCTAATATCTTGAGAACCTATGATAATGAATTTGATTTCCATCATCTTGATAACCTATGGTAATGACTTCGTTCTCCTTCGACATTATAATATTTTTTTAATAACATTGTTTTCCATCGGCTTGAAAACATATGGTGATGGTTTTATTTTCCATCAGCTTGAAAACCTATGATAATGACATTTTCATAATACTATGAAACCAAAAAATTTCTTGAAATCTCTGATAGGTACGTTACCTCTTTCTTTGTATTGACTTTATTTTGTATTGTCTTTATTTTATATAATTTTTTCTTAGTTTTTTTAACTAAAAACCCCTCTTTTATTCTCCACCATTGGATACTTTATCGTCTAATATCAACCATTGAAGACCAACATTCACCAAAATTATCATATAAATAGAGGAACCCCTTGTCAATCCCACACCAGTTTTTCAGAATTATTATCGAATCTCTGCCTCTCTTCCTTAAGACTCTGTGTGATCTTTTTATTTCATATTCATCTTTATGTCTCAGTATTCTTCCAACAAAATGGCCGAAATGTCTTTAAAGTCTTTCTCGGAGAAAGATTTCATCAGATAAATAATATTTTCAATCGATTTAATTAATAGTTATTGGACAAAAATTAGGATTATTATTCTATTAAAAGGTTGTAGACATCTGTTCTTTGAGAAACCTATTTCTTATGACCCTATTCTTATTGAAGATGTTATAAAATTATACAATACAATTTCTTTTGATAAGAATATGATTATTATCTTTTTTGTGTATGATAGAAAATTTTTATTGTTTGTAAAAAAAGCTTCACACTTTCTAAATGTTCCCATTGAATGTGATTATTTTGGCCCATCTCATAAGCATCATGAAGAAGTTGATATTTTTAACAAGGGATGAGAAAAATATTAACTATTTCTTATCGATGAGGCGAAAAATAGTATCTCATCATTCTGCTGACAATTGGATTTTTTTTCATTGGATTCCAGGGTTTCTAATAACAAGGAATGGGGATTGGGAAACTCTTTATGTTTATAACATTTTTATACTAGATTATCTTATAAACATGAAAAAAAGTAAATCTCAAGGGTTATATTTTTGAAGCAATCTAGAATGTGAAGTCTGGAGCTATCAAGTCTCATCTTATCGTGTATTCATCAATTATCACAACATCCATTCTTGAATGTTTGAAATTTTTTACTATTCCTTTGAATGTGGAATTTAATGAGCTCAATCACTTTTGGATAAGTAAGAATATGTTGAAGAAATTTTATTCCTTTTTTGATGAAGAATCAAATCTCTTTTTCAAAGATGTGTAAGTAGAATCAATACCAAATAAATCGACACAAAAAATTCGGCACCAATGCTAATAGAATCTATCCCCACAGTTGATGCTTTCTAAAAGTGAGATCCTCAAGTCAGTATAAAGCCGAAGAAGAAAACTAAATACAGTAAAGAGGTTGTAGAAATTTCATTAAAGGAGAAAGAACAAATAAAATATGGTGATCCAATGCTTGGTATTGATCCAACTGAAGCTCTTGATGATAAGATAAGGGCAGAGGATACTATATTAGAAGGGAAGAACTGGAATACTATTTTAAAAGGAAATGAAAAATATTTTGATGTTTCTAAAATTCTAAAAGTGGTTGAGTTGGAAAGTGCACAACTAATAGAAGAATTCCAACAAGAACCTATCATACAAACTTTTCAAAAGAAAGCATAAGGGAATTAATTAGTGCATGAAGTTCAGGAATGTGAATAAGAGAAAAGGGAATTTATTTTGAAATTTCCTCAGATTACTATGATGTGTTTAGAATAATCTCATCTTCAAAAGAAATGTGAAGGAATACAATTGAATTCTCATGTCGATCAAGAACCATCTCAATATTTAGAAATCCATTCAGAAATAATTCTATATCTAGTTAACCTAGGATCTCAAAGGTCTGATACAAATAATGTAACTATCATTGGTGACAAAATTGAAGAGGTCAGAGATGAAAAAGAAGTATAAAGGACATAAAAGGAAAAGGATAAAGGGAATGGAAAACAATCCACTTAAGACTCTAGTTGATAAAATGAATTGGAATCATACAATGACGATACTGATTAAGAACCCAAATTTTGTTTGAAGAAATGTGATTAAATTGTTCATGTTTTTAGAATAACTAAAAACACTATTCCTTATTTTCCTATAATTGAAAAAAAATTATTTTATTATAGAATAACAAAGGAAGAAATATGGTCCAGAAAGGGAGCTCAAAAAGAGTTTTTTGGAAATAGAATCTGATTTAAATGTTTTTAGTGATAGTTCACCTACAAATAAGAATTCTTGCAATAAGGTGACTAAGTGGTAGTATAAAACAGAAAGCTCATTGAATGAACATGAGGAATAAATTGAAGACATATAAAGACAATCAAATGGTCTGGATTTTTATTTTAATAAGTTTGTTAAAGAATCTATTGATAGGTTGAACCAGATCTCAAAAACTCACAGAGCTAATATTCATTTAGTAAAAGAGTATCAAGAATGAATGAATGTTTTCCTATCATATTTTTCAACAGTTTCATCTTTTAAAGATGAAATATTTTGTTGATGAAAAAATTACTGTGTTGACTGAAGAGAATAATAATTTTCAAGATAGAATTGATACTCTTGAAGAAGTAATCATAACTCAATAAGAGACTGTAAAAAACTAGGATAAACTTTATTGCCAACCAATAAGAGCTTCTTAAGTCCCAGGGTGATGCAATCTCGGAATGAAAAATGGATAAATAAGATTACAAATGTTTTTCGTGAGTTGATCTAGAAAGATAAAGAAATAGAAAACAAATGAATGTATTTTTTTTATATTTTATTGTATTGAAATTTTTTAATATGTTATGATTCAATGAACTGTATGTCTTCATTTAAATTGATTTGATTTTTATTTCCCTATATCCTTTTCAGGAAACTCAAGGTTACCCCATTCTTTTTATAAATCACAAAAGGGGATAATGCTTTATAAAAACGGGAGAATGTTTCATTAAGGGGATGATTTGATAATGTATTACTCAATTATAATACATCTAAATCAAGGAAAATCTATGCATAAAATCTTTAAGAATGTATATAAATAAGGGGGATTTAGTTATATTAATTTTATTATTCAAAACATTTTGTATAACTTGGGGAGAGATAAGTATTTTTTTATAGTTTTTCTTTGTGTTTTGTGGTTTCCAAAAAGGGGGACATATTTAAGTCAATGTATTTTTTTGACATTTATGTCTATTGTTTTGGAAATAAAAAATATCTTTATACTAATTTCCCAAATAAATGAATTACTTTGAATATAAATTCTATGATTCTCTTACTAACTCAGTGAATCATATTGAATCTTCCAAATGCACTGACTCTATCAATCGTACATACCCAATAAATCATATTGACTATATCAATTATAACGAATATGTCAATCACACTCACTCTGTTTATCATACTGATTCTGTCTACCGAACTCACTATGATCATTGTACTCATATTATGCATCATACTCACTTTTCATCATATCAATGCATTTCACTATGTAATATTAATCGTACTCAAGTTATAATTTTTTTTCACATGCATACTTTTATTCTTATCAAAACACATATTCCAATCAATTGTACTCAATAATAATTTCCACATATCTTATTGTTTTTAACCAAAACGATCTCCTGATGTTAGTTATAATGTAATCTAAATTATTTTGTGTTTTATATTTCAATATGACTGTTACAATGCCAAGTGTCCTTGTCCGTCCAAGTTTTTCCGAGAAATATGACCATTGGAGAAAAAATAATTGTTGGAACCTGAGACCAATAAATAGGATTTAATTTCAAATAAAGACAAGGCATTGATCATCCTTTTCATTTATCGAGTTCTAGAGAGTGAATCTATGACTTCTCTATTGATTCATGCAAATTACATGAAATTACAAAATGTGAACGGCTCGTTCTAATCTTTTTTATTTCAGAAACTGCTTTGTTTTTTTTGTGTGATCAATCAGGTGATAATTATCAACAGATTCCAAGGATAAGAGGACAATGTGACTGATATTTTTATCATGCGATTTCAAGTGTTTGTAAGATAGAGGTACCAATTACCTATAAAATAGAGGGATTCTGGGGAAAGAAAGATGGGTATACCGATCATCGTATCAAGCGCTTACTAAGGTGGTAGTAAAATAAAACTATTATCCTAGGTGAAATGATATATTTTTCTTTGGGATAAAAGAATTGTAATAATTCATATTTCTGCTATTGTTTTATTAGAATGGGAATTTAATTGTTTCTTATTTCTTTTTATATTCATTACAATTATAATTTTTCAATTACAATTACTCTGATACGTGTTGTAATAATAGATTTTATACGCTGTATGGTAGAATCATTTTGATTTTTAATACTCTGATCATTTTATTCAATTACAATACATTTTTTTACATTAATTATAGTATTACATCATATCATATCATATCTATTAAATCCAAGACCATTGTGGTCAATTTTATTGGTTGTGAGTTGTATGAGTTTAAGATAACATAATCTAAGTACTTTATTAAGTGTTTCAATAAAATATTTTTAAACTTAATATTCAACCATATATTGTATTGTTCTATATAATATATATATATAAAAATATTACGGTGCATCATTAATGACTCCCTATTCATTAAAATTTATACTATCCCACAATTTATGCTCATTAAAAATAGATTGAAATATTATTCTACAAATATTATAATTTTTGGAATATATTAACAAGGGTGAATACAAAATTCATGAGCCCATATTCAACGTATCATGCTAGTTATGGATCTTCACAAGAAAGTAGAAGTGAAAAATGATTAAAATCAGTGAAACATTATGAATATTCCATGATGAACATATCACCTTACTATATGTGCCCGGGATCATTGATTGTTAAGTCTTTAGTGTCTTAGTGAAAAATAAATTGTATATTTATTTTTTAATATCCACTGAGAGCATGCAGCAAAGATTACCCCCCTAAGTAATCACATCTTACTATTCCTTAGAATAATCAAATTACATATATTTTTAGCGGTTTAATATCTTATCCAAAGGTGTATCTAAATTCTTGGATATATATAAAATTGATTGAATAAATGATTTGAATATACTTGGACCATCATCCCTTTAGAATAAGGGACAATGCTGTGAAAAGTTCTCACGATTCGGATAATGAATCATAAGTGTAACTCAGGATCACCCTTCATAGACTATACCAAATGTTGGAAACTCTCTTGGAGTAGTTTTTTAGTTCCTAGTTTAGGAATAGAAAGTGGTTCTGAATATGGATGAAGAACCTTTGTGAAATTTATTTATTAACAAATTATTTATATTAGGAAAACTATCTTTTGTAAATGAATGGTATAGAAAAATAGGAAAAAAATTTCTGAATGTTCAATCCCAAACAAATAGGGTGAAATTTTTTTGAGATGTTTTTTTCCAGGAACATATTATTGGACTAATTAGAACCAAAAAAATGAATCGAAATATGGATTATAGGTAAAAATGTCATCAAAAGTATAATGTATTTGTTTGTAAATTCCATTAGTCTTACATCCATCATCATGATGTTCAAGCTTCATCATAATCAATTTTTTATAGAAAGTCAGAATGTTTATATTGATATCTAATGAACAGAGTGATGTTAGAAGTTTGATTATTATTTTCTTCAATCCTTTGGTCAGATGATAATTTTCTAGTTTTTAATTTTTAATTATCAAATGTTTTAACACTTTTAATGAAATAATTTTGAAAACAATTGTGTGAATAGGTGAAGACAACCATATAAACATTATTTGATAATGAAATAAGGTGTTTAAATTAAGGGAAGTCATAATAAATTACAATGAAATTCATAAGAAGCTTTACTAATCATGTTATTATTATAAATTATGATAAATCCTCATGATAAATTATTTAGAGGAATGGATGTTATTGTAGGAGAAACAATCTTTTTTGATAGTTCTAGAAAATAAGATACTAATGATCAGATCTAGATATTCCAGACTCAAAATTTTAAAAATTGTTGTATGAGAAAAGATGAAAAAGTTTGAAGTGTGTCTAAGGGAATTTGACTTTGGATATAGAAAATTTGAATAACCAGATTCTGATCCATAATGAATAATTGAGTTATAAATATACAAATAATTTAAATACTTTATATCCCATGAGAAAAAATTGAATTCAATTTTGATACTGACCCACCACAGTTGGAGGTTATATTAATCAATTAGATATTATTTCTATAATTATTAATCATTATGAGGTAAGGTTCTAAAAAACAAATTGGCATGAGAAATGGATTGAAGTATTCAATCAAAATTAGATGATCATTGAGAAAAAAATACAATCATAATGTAGAATTGTTTGAACATATAAGAACTGATTGTGTAACCACATATATATGAAGTCTTTAGATGTTGTAACCAAGTATATGGATGTTTAAATTTAGGTTTTTAGTTTATTGGATGAAGAAAACATACAAGATATTTCATTTGATATAGAATATACAATAGATTAACTTTTATAATGAAATTTATTTTGAATGAGATGAGTTTGTTTCTTCATAATGAGCAATGGAGGTTCGATCGGACTGAAGAATGGAAAGGAAGTCAAAAAACGATTATAGAGAAGTATCAAGAAGATTCTAGAATTTTTGTGAAGAGTTGAAATAGTCAAACATGATATTCAAATATATGCAGATCTCATAGTTTCTAAATTTTAGATAGTGAGTAAATTTTGTTAGTTTCCCATATTTTTTATTTTGAGTTGACTATAAATTGACCCATAGTATATTCACAATATACATCCATTCATTTGAGATGAAAAGTAAGGGATCTAAAGAATTTTAGTCTGAGATATATTTACATGCTGAGAAATAATTTGAAGGTTTGAAATATAAATGTTTTATAACTTAATTAGGGATGTTCATACTATGAAATTATGTAGAGCTTGATTAATCTATATTTTGATTGTTTTCAACAAACTGAGTCTATAAGATTGAAATCATTGGAATATGTCCATTGTATCCAACCCCATCATACTATGATTTTTGTATTTAGGAAAAATTTATTGTGGATTCTGAATATTGAATTTTTAAGATGTTTTAATGGATTCTTTATTATTGGATTTTGGCTCAATTTATTTTATAAAACTTTGAAAACATATATTGTTGGTATAATCATTCCTATAAGAAGATGAAAGTTGTCTAATAATAGCTGGAAAATGTTTTATTTATTTCATCATTATAGTGAATAACCATAGACCAATATGAGTGTCTATGAAAGGGATGTAAGTTCCCACATTGATAATGAACCTTATAATACCCTTGATTATTATATTTTTTATTCTTTATAATTAATGAGAATTTTTTATAATATGAAATTGTAATTAAAATTAATAGGATTGAGGGTTTATGTTTCCTAATGTCACGAAGCTTACAAAAAGTGAAAAATTGATTCAACCCAATCCCATCATCTTATTATTCTATCCATTAGAAATCAATTGATATTAGGAAGAAGGATTTTTTTGAATCATTACCATGGATAATATCAATTATTTGAATAGTTTAGGTACTCCTACATTTTATGGAATAAATTATAATGGATAAAAAAATAGGATGATTCCTTATCTCATATATCTATTCCTGGATGTTTTTTATGCTACTTTAATTGGTTTTTCAACTATAGAGAATGATTCTCCAATGAAGATTGCGGATAAGAAAAATATTTTAGTTGATGGGAAATACAAAAATATTATTCCAATGTCTATGTAAAAAAATATTTTTATATGGTGATGGGTATAAAAACATCAATGTATATGTGGGAAAATAGAAAAGTAATTTTAAAAGGAATAATGTAGTTAATTAAGAAAAATTAAAAAACTATTTTAGTATCTTTGAAGATATAATAATTTAAAATGAAGATAATACTATTGAATACTTTACTAGGGTAAATGATTTTTTCTACACTGTTGTATTTTGAGATGTTCTTGAAGATTTAACAATAGTGATGAAACATATGAGAATCTTTCTATACAGGATTGATTCTAATATTCTCTTATTAATATATAATGATGATTTTTCACTTAGTTAATTTCATAACATTCTTTATTCTAATGAAATTATAGTGCCTATAATTATCTAAATGAATATAAAATATAAAATAAATTTTGAAATAATGAGAAATATGGAAATTTAATATATTGAAGATGTTGATACCTATGATTATATGGATAAACATGTTGATGTGTTGAATAAAAAAATAATGTCTCATTTCTCCATGAACTATCATAGTGTAAAAGGATTTCATGTTGGTAAACATCATATCAAATTTTTTGATAGTAGTGTAATAAATAACTTTTATATTAATTTTACAATCATTACTATATTATAATACCAAGATGATAATGATTAAAAACAACATTGGATGATGTGGAACAAATTTCCTAAATTAGAAAATTCAACCAAATAACAAAAGTATAATTTTACTAGGAATAAGAAAAGTATGTTCAGTAAGAAAATATAATTAAACTCAACTGGAAATAATTTTTCCGAAGCTGAATCATCAGAAACCATTGGAATGTTCGTTGTAAAAGTATAGAAAATGAACGAATCATAAAAAAGGGAAGAAAAATGCAGTGAAGAATCATACAATGAATCTCATCATATAAAATAACATGTTACAAAACATGAAAAATCAGGCCAATCATGGAAGAAATAATAATTATAAATTTATTTATTTTAAACATTTTTTATGTTGAAACATTTTTTCAAGAATGAAGGAGAAAAACGTTGGTTATCTTATGTCAGAAATATATCATTTTTGAAATAAGAAATATGGTTGAAGAAATCAATTAGAATTTGTAATATGAGCTAGAGGAAGGTAAAAATATTCAATCAAAATTCCTTACGTCTGAAATTACATTGTGGAAGATGAATGAAATCATTAACAAAAACCTAAAAGTAAAATTTAACACATATAAACACGATGATACATTTCAAATCAATTATATGTTGAAATCCTCGCCATCTAAAAATAATGTTCCATTGGATTTTTTATCATATCAGATGATAAGAAAAGTGTTTTAAATGTTTGGTTGGAGAAAATATGTCAGAAAAAATTCACACCCTTAAAATTTATAATCAATCTTAGAAGGAAATTTTGTCTACACCCAGATTATGATATAAAATGATGAAGTTATTTTCTGCAAAAAAAAAGTTTCTATAAATAATTGTATTAATTTAATTGATGATTTTGATTTGATTGTTTTTGGTGTTATGGAATCTATTAGAACAAATATTTTAATTATTATCATAACATATTACTTCCTATATGAAGTATTAAATAGATTAAATTATATTGAGTGAAAATAAATAAAAACATTACTATCTAATAAGAAGAATAAAAAGAAACATCTCATTTTGTGGTAAAAATTTCAAAAAATAATAAATTTGAATGTAATGATTATGGAAGATGTGATCAGGCTAGTCATCGTATAGAATTTCTTATTAAACTTTTTCTAGAAAATTTCTATTTTGGTAGAAAATAATAAGAAACTATATAGAATAAAGATTAGTAAAGTGAGTATTTTTATTGGGATATATTTTATATAAATGAAAATGAACAAACCATCAATACTTGACTGTGGTTTTACATAACACATGGAATGTAATTTAAAAGTATTGCAATATATAAAAAATATTGATGAAGGTGAAATTACCTTTGGAAAAGATATTTCATGAAATATTAGAGGATTCATAACAGATGAGATTCAAATAAAAAAGTTTAAATATAAAGATGTTTTTTATGGACTAAAACATAAATTTTATTTTGTATACCATATTTGTGATTATGTAAAAGTTATTATTTTTAGAAAATCTTATTGTATGATCCAAATTATGAAAGATTGAAAAGTAATTATAAAAGTATAATGAATTACTAGGAATCTCAATCAAAATTGAGAATTGAACAACTCTTGTTGGTTATGTTATGATAATGATAATATGTTATAGCCCCAGATACATGAACATCATGGGATTAAAAATATGAAAAAACATTAGAATATTTATTTTCTATGAAACATTATATAATTTAAAAAAATAGAAGAATATGTATGTGTTACATTTCATAACATTATGATTAGTACTAAAATTCATTAGATGGTTGAGATTTTAACCATTATACCACTAGAAATAATTCATTCTGGTTTATGTGGGCCAATGATTCATCAATTGGCTCGAATGGATTTTTACTTTTAACTGTTATTGATTATTTCACTTGAATAACCAATGACATGTTTATGAAACAAAACATATAGGTTCTAGAAATTTTTAGATTCATCAAAATATATTCTGATAAAGAGAATGGGGTTTACATTATGATGTTGAGAACGAATAGTGGTTTAGAATTCAAATTAAATACTTTTGAAACATATATGAGAAATAATGGAATCAAACATGTCTATATTCCCCCTTATATCCCATAATCAAATGGATAAACAGAAAGAAATAATATTATTAAAGAGGAAATGGGAAGAAACATTTTTTTAGAATATAATCATTAAAGGATATATTTAGAAAAAGATATTAGTATAGTTGTACGTGTTTATAAAATATTATTATTGATTCAAGAATAAAACATGAACCCCTATGAAATTTGTTATAAAAAAAATACTTCATTTAAATACTTCAAGAGATATCAATGTCCATGTTTTCGAAAACCAAATCCATATCATGGAACATTATATAAGAAAAATGAAGAGGGAATATTTTGGGGAAATGCACCCAATAGATGGAGTTAAAAATGTTAGAACAATGTTTTACAAAATGTGTTGGATTCATATGATGTGAATTTTTTTAATATACAAAAGAGTTTTTGGGAATGTTGAGAATGAGAAACTTAAGATTTCCTGTGAAATAGATAATGATATAAAATATACCTATCTTGATTCTAAATAATTTCATTATGAGTAAAGTGATTCAATAAAAGAATCAACAAAATTTAATACTTTAAAATGAATGATAAGTCAAAAAATCATTGGGAATAAGATAGAACCATTTCAGAACAAAATAACATTGAGATTAAAGAACCATACAACACTCATCCCACCAGAATAGATAGATTCATTTTTAGAATCTCTTCATCAAAATGAATGGAAAGATGTTACGAAGGATGAGTTAGATCAGATTTAGAAAAATGAAACGTGGGAAATTTTAAAATAATAAAAGGTAAAAATATTATTGGATCCATATTGGATTATAAAAAAAAGTTCAATGAACATGGAAGAGTTTTAATAAAACAATCAAGGATATTTAATATATTTTATAGAAATAATATCTTTTCATATGAAGACATTATATAACTTTTGTGGAATACATAAAACATTATAAAAATAGTCTCTCAAAGACCATATTAGTTTGGTTCCTTTGGAAACATGGAACATAAATCTTCGAGCTCCTTGAATGATCGTCCATGTTTCCCACAATGATCTTCCCCTTAGTAATTCTAATTATTAATATTCTTTCCTAACCTTTGGAAAAGAAGAAAAATTAATCGGTGTGCTCAAATGATCATTAAGGTTAAATAAAGGAAATGTGTATGCATATCCTGAATATATGGTCATAATAATGTGATCATGATCATTAGAATATCATAACCAACATATCATATATCATAAACAAGAATCATGGAATAAATATTTTCAATTCATAAGACATGAATCATAAGGGAATCATGATCATAATCAATGGAATAATAATAGAGGAATAAGACATGGAGTAATGGTATAAACATCAATATTTCATATAGTGAACATCTACAAGAATAAAAAGTTGCACACATAAATCTAAGAACATGAAATTATGCACTATCATAGACTTATGAACTTGTAACCGGGTCTATGTATAATGTCGTGAACATGAAATTAGGTTAACACATATAATTATGAACATGAAATCAGATTCACGCATTATATTGTGACCATAAAATAGGGCTCACTAATAACATTGTGAACATGTAATCAGGTTTACATATTAATATATAGAAATAAAACCCTGTATAAGCATAAAATGGTGAACATTTAATCTTATTAATGTATAACATATATACTCATGATTCATCCATATTTAAAACATACATTGGAGGTATATATAGGTCCCTCCCACCACATAATAAAATCATACATACCCGATCCACATAACAATAATCATATCATTTCATATGAAAAAATATGGGTTTATAAACATCAAATCATAAACCATGAAATGAAATCGATAGAATTAAAATTTCATATCATTATAACCAATAGAAATTAGATTGGTGTTACAACCATTTCATCAAAGAATAACGCATGAAAAAATGCGGGTTTCATAGTCATATAATTGATGAAAGAGAAACGTGTTTCATAAACACATAACCCATAAAAGAGAAATGATTTTAATAAAAATAATTCCACCGAAACATAAAACATTAATGATAGGATATTAATTAAACAATTGATCTTTCCCTAGAATAGAATGAGTAACATCAAATGATGTCATAATAAATTTAAAATATTGTGGAAAGTTTTTTTGAAAACATTTTAGGAGGAAAATATCATATCTTTATTGAAAAGGGATTTTTAAAAGATAAAAAAATTTAATTCCATTTTTTAAATATACTTGAAATATTATAAATAAATATTTTAAACCCTTATGGTAAAAAAATTCTCGGAGAACATATATATATATCTTAAAAATTATTTGATATAAATTTCATTAAAAATACTTCTCAAATTTATAAATGAGTCGTGAAATTCATTTGAAAACGATTTTACTCAATAACATATAATGATGTCTATAAAATATTGAAAAATATTTCATTAAAAATTTATTATAAAAACATTTCCATAAAAATGATATTTTTAAACATGCATAAGAATCTTTATAGAAATGATGATGGGTGAATTTTTACATGTCATACAAGGTAAGATGAACATTCATTTTTCATTGTAAAAGATAGAAAAATAACATGCTTTGAATAATTCAAGAAGATTCCAATGAAATAATTGATAATAAATAATGAAAAAAATTATTTTTATTATTATTTTAGAGTAGTAGAATTTTCATGGATACCCTTTTCAGAAAACCAATTTTTCAAGGACCCAGATTTCTAACCGATGATAGGGTAAAGAGAATATTTCTTAAAAACACATTCCTAACTATATATTATAGTAAATTGTAGAAATATGGTATCAATCCATTAATAAATCATAAATAACCATAGGATAAAAATATTTATTAATTTTATTGAGATATGGATCAAAAGTATTAATTAAAGAAAGTATAGAAAAAATCAATCTCGAAAAGCGATGTGGTTGTTTCAATAAACTCTTTACACTTGGTAACATTGAATCATACTCCTTGGGTAATAAAATTAAATTAAATAAATCATAAAATATAATGAAAATAATTATAATAGATATATAAAATTTTTAAGGTATTATATAAACCTAATGAAAAAATATAGGTGAAAAACTTGATATGTATCTCAAAGAAGACACATTTAGACAAAATTATTTTATTTATTTGGTAATTTTTTAAACATAAATCACATTATATAAATTTCTCAAAATTTATATGTAAATACCCATAACATTAAGTATAAAAATAATATAATACATCCCTTTTTAGTTTACACACCCCTCAAAAGGAATGGGTTGTGAATAAATCATGTATCTCACGAAAATAGAAAGTGAGATTAAATCATATTACCTTGTGTCAAGAATATCGTCGTATTCCTACAAAACACTAGAATAATAAATATAATATTATTATATATATAATAATCATATTATTATATCTAATAACATATATGTTTTTCTTATGACCGTATATTACCCATTTGTTGACGCTTTCATGTTAAGGTTATGCTTCTGGTAACAATATCTTTGTTTTTCACATGGGTTTCATTTTTTTATATATTTGGTCTATATAGTGGTATCGTGACTTACAAATTTTAAACCATGAAATAAATATAATTTATATTTATTATATCTGTATTATAATTATATATAATGTATATAATTATGAAATGGAACATATTGTTCATGGAGACGATATTCCGTATGTACGCTTGAATGATATTTCCATTTTTATTATCATATTGAAAGAAAGAAAAAAATAAAATATATGTATATAAGTATATATTATAATTAAATAAAATTATTTTTTAATATATATCATATAATTTCACTAAAAAAATTTCAATACACTCCATTTATCATGTGAACGAATCACATCGAATGGAAGGGGCGGTAGTGCACACTTCCTCAAACAAAATTATAATATTTACATCAAATTGATAGTATAATTATATGTGTTAAAAAGGATATAATAAGATTAAAGAAATAATAAAAATAATATTTAACATATATCAGTAGATTTTCCATCATAATTCCTAACATGATAGGAAATAGTGAAAAAATGAACAATCGTCGTTTATTAAGGTGGTAGTTCACCATACACAAAAAACAAAAAGTTCGATACCCATTAGATTGATGTGTGTAACTGTAGGTTAAAACCATAGAATAAAAAATCCTAGAATATTTATTATACTTTTATTGTTATAAAATTATTTAATATTATTAATTGAGATTATATAGAATGAAAATAAACGAACGGTTCTTCAGAGAGAGTGTTACCTCTTAATCGGGTAACTCTTTTTGGTTTAGACCCAATGGATTCGTTGGATGGATTTCTGTCCAAAAGTATGCATAAAGGTAGGTGTGAGGGAATTTTGGTATCTATTTGGGAAGATATTTTTCCATCCATAATACTTTATAGGTTTGAGGAAGTGGGGGGAAAGGATCCCTTTTTATAGTGGAGGTGGACTTGCTGTCTTGTAAATATTTCAAGAGACAATTCAAACCATGTTTTTCTTATTTAATGTGGACCCAATAATTGACCAATTTCAATCCAAGTTATTATAGGTTCTACATATGGCTATTAAATTTCTTTTTAACTAATTTATAGTTCATTTATGAGCATATATTTAAGGGTTATTCCTTAGTTAAGCATTATTTTACCTCAATCAATGTAATTAATTTTAATTACATTCACAAATATTTTTGCTAAAAACATAAATTATGTTATTAGAAATTAGAAAATTATTTTGATTCCAAATATTTAATCCATTTTTTCTAATTCAAATAACTAAATTGTCATAAATTAATTTAAATTTAATTCCTTAGTCAAGTCGATATTTATGGTTTCTAAAGTTAAAATGTTCAAAATTTTGCTATGTTTTTATGCCAAATTTCATTGTGAAATTATTTCAAATGACCGAAATTGTATTATATGATAAAAATATTATCTAATTATAATTTTAACCCATTTTAATATATAATTTATCATTTTATAAAAATTATATTAAAAATCAGTTTGGAAGGAAAATTCAGAATTTTAACTATTCATTATAAATTAAAACCTCACAGAAAAATAAAAAAACTTTATTCCAACCAAAATATTATGTTTATATTTTAATTTTAATGTTTTATTTGAAATATTAAATATATACTAATTCTAAAAAATGTATTAAAAATGGTTTCACCATTAAAAGGTGCAACACTAATTTTATAAAAATATAGTTTTTCCATAAAATTGGGTTTGTTCATATCTTACGACTATAAAACTTATTTTATTAATATAAAAAATATTTTATTTAATTTATAACATATATATAACATTAATATAACTCAATAATTATTATAAATTTAATTTCATTGTTAAAAATAGCTTTCTCTCTAAATAAATTATAATATTTTTCTTTATATTTAATCATTTTTCATATTCATTTCTAAATAATTTCAATCCTATGAGTTAATATTATATTTTTATAAATAATATAATTTCATAATTTATTTGATAGTACTCATAACCAATAGTTTAACTCTTAGGATATATCTTATTATATTAAATATTTATATTTTAATACTATGTTATTGTTATGTAAAACTCATTATTGTGTGTTACACAAGACATCATGGAAAGTAATTATTGAAATTAGAGGAATCTAACCTCAATGTTCCATGTAGAGAAATCTAATATTTATGATTCCTATATTTCATAATTCACATATTTTTTCATATATCATAATCCAACCATAGTTATTTAATATAAAATTAACTACATTCAATGTTTCCTAAAATAAAAAATATCAAAAATGTTAAATTCAATTTGAAAAAAATAATTCACCAATTCTCAGGGTATAACATTCTACCCCCCATAAATTATTTTCTCCAATGAAATTCATCTGATTTATCAATGGTTTAATATATGAAAATTTCATTCATTGAAACCCACTTCATTAAAATAAATTATAAAACATCTATTAAAACAAAAATGTTTGAACCATAATGGTTACCCCAAAGTAACATATAATTAGGATTTACATAGTAGAACATAAATCAGAAATGATAAAATGTATATGGAATAGAAATATAACTATCATGTTTGGATGGATAGTGACAGAGAACTTGGTTAGGATAACGTTAACAAACAAAAATCTATAAATATGGGATAATCTAATGGAACGTGTTATTCATAAAAAATGATGGTACTAGGATTATTATTATTAAAGATACGTTTTATTGATGTTGAATAATCTACATGAATATATATACTTTCATGATTTCATTATAATATAACCCATTTTGGTTTGTTGATCCACTTCAACTCTTTCTCTAAAAAGGAAGGTTCCATTTTCATCCTGAATGTACAATAAAATCATAAGATCCATCTTAATCAATACCATTTGTCATCAATTATCATCAATAGAAAGTAGTTTGAATAGGATATCCAATATGCATAAATCCTTATATAGACAGATGAAAATATAATATTACAAACTTCTTCTAATGTTTAACTTAAACATTCCACAAATATTTAACCTTATAACCCTTTTTAAATATGAAAATTCAAATCATTATAAATAATTTCATAAAATCATCATAACGTTGATAACACATGGATCACAAAGTATCACATGTTTATCACATTCCAATCATGTGAAAACCATTACTTTATATTCCCATGAAACATGTTAATAACCTTAATTACCATAAATCCTATTGGAAAACATGCATGCTTACTTATTCTAGTGATTACTATATATATTTTTTAAATAAAATAATTTGTAAATAGCATCCTTGAAAACATAGATAAATTTATCGATAATCAGTTCTAGGGTAATTCATACTATCCAATTTACTTGTTCAAATCCAAAAAATTATTTTCCAAACATCACTATCACAATGTAAATCATTAATTAATGGATATCTTCCCTTAAACAAAATATCATCTTTCCACGAAATCATTTTTCTATGTCTTCATCACCAGTAAATATTTAATTTTAAATCCTTAATGGAAACTTATAATAAAAATAGTTATATATTTCATGATTCATATAGCATAATATTTTAATTCCAAAACATAAATAATTCATTCATCCAACATTATTAAAAAATCATTACTCATGATTCATCAACTTGAACTTCAATACCTCTTTCTGAGAATTTTATTTATGAATAATGTATAAAGGTTCCTCAGCGTCATTCATATATTGATTCTTATGTTTAATGTAAACAATAATATAAGAACATCAAATACCTTTTATAAGCCATTTTAGATCACTTTATCTTCAAGAAGTATAACTAATACATGTTTCACCTTTCAGATTTTCATTATAAGATTTCCTTATGGGAAATAAATTCGCATAATGCATATAATTTACACATATTACACATTAATTGTTAACCATGTTCCTTCTTGTTCTCTCCATTGACTAAAACCATAAATCATAGTTTTAGAAACATTTATCATTTTGGGATAGAATATAATCATTTAAAATTACTTATAGGGTTGCTAAATCATGGATCCTACTTATTTAATCTACTACAGTATAAGATTATTCTTGGATATTTATAATCATCCTCTTTTTAAATCCTTGATGATGGTTTATAAATATTTTTTCAATTCCCAAATCCAACCACACAGAAGTGTCAAACTAGGTGTGTAGTAATGCGCATTTTTGTGTAACAAATTACCCCGATTCTGGCACATAATTATTTATTGTATTTTACCCCATAGTACATCTATGCTAGAGACACATCCACTTGTAGTGTCCATAGATAGATGTATTTCTATGAAAACAGTCATTATATCCTTTACCAAAATTCCTGTATATTTTAAAAAACATTAACATATCCTTATACATATCCTTAGAGACTTCCTTGACATTTCCTTAGAAATATAACTGGGATCTCACTAATTTGTTCTCATACTTGTTTATAATGGATGATTAAACCTTCATTCTAATACCAACTATGGAGACCCACTCTATTGAAACATAGACCATTCATAACATTTTTGTAATACTTAAAAAACATTATAAAAATATATTCCCAAATAACATAATAGTTTAATGCCTTTGGAAACGTGGACAAATATTATTTGTTAATAATAGTTCCTCATTTTATTCCCAAAAACATATCCCCCTTTAGTGATTCCAATTAAAAACTATTCTTCATAACTTGTGGAAAGGAAACATAAGAAAGGTTTAAGATCAAAGGCTTAGTAAAGGTAAATAAAGGAAATGTGTATTAATATCATTAGCATAAGAGGATAAGAACCTGATCATGAGCATTGGAAGATCATACCATATATATCAATGATCATAGATATGAATCATGAAATAAATATTTTTAGTTTTGAAAAAAGGAATCATAAAACAATCAAGAGCATATTCCATGAAAATATAACATAGGAATAAGAAATTTAATGTTTTCATAGAAATTAAATTTTTACATATTGAACTTGTTTAAGTAGAAATAGGTTCACAAATTAATTTAATGGAATGATATTAATCCCTCTTATAGACATATATAAATGAAACCAAGTATATTCATAATGCTATGAACATGAAATTATGTTCATTGACAACAGTTTGAACATGAATTTATGTTCATCAATAATATTATGAACATATAATAAGGATCAATCATAACATGGTGAAAATTTAATTAGATTCATGCATAAACTTATAAACATGAAACCATGTTCATGAATTACATTGTGACAATTTTATCAGGTTCATGCATAAAATTTTTACTCTTGATTCATCCATCGTTACCCAATTAACTGAAGGGAGACATAAGTCCCACTGGTAACATAATAAAATCACACTTACATGGGCTAGAAAAAATTCATCATATCATGACCCATTAAAAGAGATCGAGTTTATAAAAATCATATCATAACCCATGAAATGAAATGGGTAACATTAACATTTCATCACATCATAACATATAGAATTTATATAGTTTTCATAAACATTTGATTAATTCATAACCAATGACCAAAATCATGTTTTATAAACATATATCCCATGATATTGAAACAAGTTTCATAAACATATAACCTATGGAAGAGAAACATGTTTTATAATCATCATGCCATCAAAACATAAACCATTCATGAAAGGATATGAATGTAACCTTTGGATAATTTCATATATGTGAATGTGTTACATCAACATATGTTATCATAGATGGAAAATAACTTTGAATGATATTTTGAAATCATTTTTTGAGTAAAATATCATTTCATCTTTAATAGAGAATCTTTAAAACATAAAAGAATATTGAATGCCAATTTCATTAAAATAAACATGAAATATTACAAAGGAAGATTTTAAAACCTTTTGTATATCTTTTTCATTGAAAATATATAATGAATACATGAAGACATTTTAAAAACCATTTCATTAAAAATAATATTCAAACATATAAATAAAGCTTCAATGCATTTGAAAAAAATATCCCATGAAAAATTATAAATTATCAAGAAAAAATTTTGAAAAATATTTCATCGAAAATTAAATTAATAAACATTTACTCAAAAATTATTCATTTAAACATGAATATAAATATTCATAGAAATGAATGTTTTGAAATACTTACATTCTGTATGAGTTAAGAAGAATGTTACTTTTTCATAGTTAAAGATTTAAAAGATGACTTGTTCAGAAAGAGATCATAATATTTCTTTTAAAACATTAATAAAAGACAAAAAAGTTAAATAATTTCATTTAATGATTATTGCAGAGTTGTAAAATATTTTTGGAGACCCTTTTTATAAAATATGGTTTTGAGAGAACATTGATTTCAAACTAAAGCGAGGGTAAAGTTATGCTTTACTAAAAACACATTATAAAATATATTATGTACCAAAGTGTTGTAAAACAGAATAAATACATAAATAAATCATGAATAACCATTGGAAAAGAAAATTAATTAATTTTCATGAGATATATATCATATGGTTTCATCTAAGTAAGAATAAAGATAAATAATCTTGAAAAGCAATGAGATTATTTCAATAAACTCATACCTCTTGGTAACTTTGAACCATAATCCCCTTGTATGAAAATTAAAATAAATAAATCATAAAATATAATTAAAATAATGAGATTCATGATTTTATATTTTAAAGTCTTTATATATAACTAATGATAAAATATATGTGTTTAACATGTCATGTGTCTCAAATAAGGCCAATTAAGAGAAATTGTTTTTACTAATTTGGTAAATTTTGAATAATAAATAACATGAAAGAAGTATCATAAAATGGAAATGTTAATACCCATAATGTTAAGTATAAAAATAAAATATTCCATACCTAAGTAGTATACACCACACTCAAAATGAATGGTTAGTGAATAATTCATGTATCTCAAAATAATAAAAACTGAGATGAAATATGTTTATCTTGTGTCTTTACTCTCAGCGTAATCATAAAAAACTTCTATATAATTAATATAAATTTATTATAAATATATCAGTGAACCATATTATTTCATATAAAAACATATAGGGTTTCATTAGGACATTATATTAATCGTTTGTTAACGCTTTCTTGTTAAGGTTGTGCTTTAAGAAATACTCTCTTTTTTTACAAGTGTCTTAATTTATTATATATTTGGACATTAATCATATATCATGATTTACAGAATGTAAATAATGACATAAATATTATTTGTATGCTGTATATATGTTGTATAATAATTTATATAATATTGAAGTATGTAATTGAACACACAGTTCATGGAGACGGTTGGCTATACATACGAATGAATGTAGTTTCTATTTACATTGTTGTAAAAAATGAATAGAAAATAAATATATATATATTTATATATTATAATAATAATATCATTAATACTTCATATATATAATATATGTTCACTAAATGCATCCTTAATACATTCCATGTATGGTGTGAACGAATCATGTCACTTCAATGGGTGGTAGTCCACAATTCCTTAAATGAAATCATCATATTTACACCAAAAGAAAACTATAAATATATGTGTGGTAAAATTATTAATGAAGACTAAATAAATAAAATAATGTATATATATATTTATATAGTTTCTATCATAATTTCTTCCATGATATGTAGTAAAGGAAAAAATGAACAATCATCATTCAGTGAGGCTGTAGTTCGTCTTATAAATAAACAATGTGTTCATTACCCATTAGAAGGATTGTCTGTAAGTGTAAATAGAATCCTATGAATTAAAAAGATACTAGTTTATTTGGGATATTAGTTTTTTATACAATCATTTAATAAGATTAATTGAGTTAGTGGAGAAAGAAAATAAAAGAAATAATCATGAGGGAGGGTGTTTCCCCAAAATTGGGTAACTCCTTTTGGTTTTCACCTATGGGATTCCATGGAAGGATTTATACCCAAAAACATGATTTATGTTCTAAGGGTGGGAAGTTGGGGAGATATTTTGAATGATATTTTTTCAGACAAAGAAATTGAGAACTGTGATTAAGTGGGAGGAAAGGATCCATTTTTATAGTGGATGAGGTGTGACAATCCTATAAATACTTAAAGATATAATAACAAAAAAAAATCATGTTTCATGTAGATAAAATAATGGTAAAATGTCAATAAAAATGACTATAAATTTGAAATATGGCTAGACAATGACTCTTGGACAAGTATCTAGGTCATTTAGGTCCTTTATTTTATGGTGTAGTGATTACTTATGAATAATTTAACCTTAATTGATGCAATTAAATTAAATTTAATTCACTAATATTTTTTTATCAAAATATATGTTGAACTAGATAAACATTATAAATTATGTTTATTCCAAATATTTAATCCATTTTTCCAAATTCCAATAAAATAATTTGATGAAATTAATTTTAATTTAATCTCGTATTAGGGTCGACAATGTAGGTTTTAATGTAAAAACGTCCAAAATCTTGCTATGTTTTAACAACCAATTTAAATTTTAAATTGGTTCCAATAACCTTAATTGGATAACATGTTAAAAATATTAAATAATTAAACTATTAAATGAATTGAGAATTTAATTTAACATTATAAATAAAATATATTTAATAGAAATTTTGAACTAAAATTCAGTATTTTTAACCATTTATTTTAAATTTAATCCCTAAAGGAAAATACCCAAAATTTATCCTAACCTAATATTTATATGTCAATTTTAATGTTGAAATTTTTTTTCGCATATTAAATTTATAAATGTTCGAATAATAAGATTTAAAATAGATTCAGAATTAAACTACAGAAAAACTACTTTTATAAAAATATATATTTCTATTCATAAAATTTTGACTATTCATAACTTATGATTATAAAATCAATTGGATCAGTATAAAAAAATATTTTATTGAATATGTATCATATATATTATCTTAATATCACACATGAATTGTAAATAATTTTATTAATTAGGAAAAAATTTCATTATGACAATAATATTTATAATATTTTATTATATTAAAACATTTTTCATATTCATTTATAGTTAATTTGAAACAAAGTAATTCATATTATATTTATGTAAATAATATATTTTTATAAATTAGATAATAATATTAAAAATCTTTAGTTTAAGAGATAGATTATATATAATTATATTAAACAATTATATTTTAATAATATATTATTATTTAGTAAAACTTAGTCTTGTGTTTTACAGAAGACATTGAGGAATGTAATTGTTATGTTAAATGAAAATGGACATAATTTTTCTTTTTAAAGAAAGATAAAATTAATGTTGTGTTTATTATATGATTAACTTGGTTTTGTGTATATTGAAATCCAAATATATTGTTTTATTGAAAAATAATTAACTTTTACTGTTTCATGAAATGAAAAACACCAAAAATTATAAATTAATTTGATAAAAAATAATTAAAAAAACTTATTGAGTTACAGTTATGTGCAAGTGTATGTTGCAGATTTTGAAGAAACTATTTCCATAAGTTAATGATTATAGACTATTAGAATGTTTATATTAGCGGATACACTTCAAAATTAATTTTTTTTTTCAAATCAATGAAAGGTCATATTTCTTATTTTGACGGATTGAGGAATAATATTACATTAAAAAATGGTTTTCTAATTGATAATGATGAAAACTATGTTTTTATATTGAATAAATCCTTTTCTAGGACAAAATAAGACCCTTATTCATGGTATTCAAAGAAAGATAATTATTGAATATGTTTATTTTTCTAATGGATATGTTGATAGTAAATTGTAAGTGAATGACATTAACTCAAGCATAATAATATTAATTATGTATGTGGATGCTATAATTTTTTTCTATGCATGATGAAAATATTTGTATTTAATTCAATGATGAAATGAAGAATTATTTTGAAATTTCAAATTTTTTGAATTAACTATGGATTATTACTTCAATAAAAATTCAAAATATATATTTTTATATAATGAAAGTTATTCATGTGATTTTTTAAAAGAAATTTAGAATGTATGAATATAAAGAAGTCATTACTCCTATTTTAGTGTTCAAAATGAGGAATATTGATGAGTCCTATAATGTTGTGAATCCGAAAGAATTTGAGAAGCAGATTAGAATTTTTCTTCATATCATGGACTTAATAACTGATATTATTTTTGATATAACATTATGTGTCACATTTCAATGTTAAATTAAAGAGAATAATATGTTGGAGGAAAATAAAATTATTAGAATTTTAAAATTATGAATGTGACATGGGATTATATACAAAATAATTTTTAATATGAATAATCATGGATATAATTATGATGATTGGTAACTTGTTTATAATGATAGAAAATCAACATCTTGAGGATCATTTTTCTTGGGTAAATGTTGTGTGAGTTGGCTTAATAAGAATTAAATTTTAGTGAAATTAAGAATAGTGTAATCAGAATATTGTTCAGACACTCAGGCTAGTAGTCAAATGTTATTTATTAATATGAGGGTGAGTTTTCCATAACATGGGATCAAAAATTTATTGTCACTAGGTGATGGAAGTACTCTAATAATATTACTTTATAAAGTTGTTTGGTGATAGTTCACTCATTTTTTAGAATGTATATGTTTTTATAAAAATCAAAAAACATGTGTTATTTCCAATAGTTGAGTTGTAATTTTTTTAGAAATTAACAAATAGTTAATTAGTGTTTTCAGTAAATTCAATGGAGGAGATTGAATAAACCATTTGATGTTTTGTTTTTAACAATGTTTTGAATTTATTTATAACTAATATTCTTTAAAATAATGTTTTTTTATAATATGAAAAATTATAAATATTAAAAACTAATAAAAATGGTGGATAATAGTTTTTGTCACGACCCCTTCCTCCAAATATACACCTCCTAGGCTAGAAATGAAAAAAGAAAGAAAATGAACCCCGAGTACCACCTCTAGAAGGTCCCCAGTTGGTGACTAGCTTCAAGGGTAAACATATCTAAAAGTATAAAATTCATTACCCTTAGAAAACAAGATCCATTGACATGATGAGACATCCATAAGGAAAATCAAAGACACAATATAAAAATAATTTTGATACCCACCCCTACACATGTTTAAATAGGATTATTAAAATAATAAATTCTCAAAATCAAATACCAAAATTAATGCTAAGCAGCGACACAAAAACTGTTTGGATTCGGGCTAGTAAGGTCCAGCACAACCCTTGAAATCCACCTAGAATCATGAAAATAGTTTTATATACATAGGGTGATCATACAAGTATACTTAGTAGGAAATATGAACTATATTATTTTCATGTTAAAGAATCATACTAATTCCCCTGTGAGAAAACAACAGAACCAAATAGAACCTAAGAAGGTTTACTATCTACCCCAACCTCACCAAGTCATTAACACCAAGTAATGAAATCCAGGTAATACAAAATAAATAAAATCATTTTGTAGGGTAATTTGCACTACTTTCCCAGTGGTATTCCATTTTCCCCCAACATTGAACATTCTTGCATTCCCATTATATTCATATACCATAATATATTATAACAGCACACACCTGGGCCAAAAAAACACAACATATCCCACTCAAACACACCTGGTCCTCACAACATATACCACCTACAACCACCTGGGAATCACAACACATAAAATCTCATATCGAATACACCTGGTAAATCACATTGTATCTCATCCCAAAGAAACCAAGGAAAGTGCACCATTAAGCCACAAACACATGGGCCATCACATCTCCCCTGCAGATAGCTTGGCCATCACAATTACTATATAAGACACATACAGACCTCCGACCATCAAAAAATATTCTATAACTACCTTTCCAATAATAGAGAGTGGAAACGTGAAAGTAACCATCCATCTATACTACTAACTATATGTTGGGAAAGACAACCTCCCCCATGACGATGGGGTGTTCGAATAATAGTAATCAACTATGGTGGGTTGCAAATAGAAACCACAAGATAACCATAAGTATATATAAAAGTAATTCCAAACACTCAATAACAACCTACGGGTATACAAAAAACTATCCAACTCACAACACATTCACTTTTACAGCCACTTTTAAATTCACAACACCACACAACAGGCCATAAACTCCATTTAACATTTACAACCAATTTATTTAATCATTTATATTTTATTAAATAAATTAACCCAAGGCATTCAAAATTTTTCAATTTTTATTTATTCATTCCATCACTCTATACTAATCATGGAGGCATGACATAGCAAACAACTCAGGGAAATTCATGGTAAATTAACGCGATACACATTAAAACCCCATCACACCAAGACCTCTTGATAAATTGTGAATCTTTATACATGTTAGGAGTGAAAAAAACTTATATTAATCACAATTATTGTTATTCAATGTCATATATCATAAACCAAAATACAAAAAAAAATCCCCCAACTCACAGCCACATCTATCAACATACATCTGTTCCCATGAACACATCACCACCACAAAAAAATAAAAACATGTTCATCTTTAACAAGGCATCTCTTTTTTAATTCCATTAGTTAATTTTGAGTTTATTATAGAGAATTTGTGAAAATATGGAAGCCATTTATTAGCTAAATATATGTAGTTTACTTGTTCTTATTTATATAACTGTTCAAACGAAACCAAACAAAAAGCATTCCATAAGTTATATTTTTCAAAAATAAGGACCCCCAATGTGTATTATTTTTAGTGGATAGTCACCCTATACAGCTCACAATATTAAAAAAAATAGTAAAATTAAAACATGCGTCTCTTTTCCCAGCCCTTGTATATTAATATTGAACCGATTAAATTAATTTCATGAACGTGTATTCAACCTTCTTCAAAAAGGAATACATTCATATACCTAGACCACTTGATTATCAATTAATAATGAAGAAGGAAAACCAACTTGAGAGAAAAGGCATTGGAACTTCCTGGAAACACCAAAATAGGGGTATGCACGCAGCATGAAAAGATCTAGGGAAACATGAACCAAAATCTACAACCTGTCTGCATGAATCCTATGGGAAGAAAAAACTTGGGAATCTTGTATCAAGAGAAAATAATTATTAAGAATAAAATTGGGGATGATATAATGGATTTGGGATAATCTAAATAGAGTCACATGTTTAGATACATTTTTCATTTTCCAATAAAGGTAAATCTTGTCAAGACTATGTGTTTTGACTAACCGAAAACTCCCAGACTCTTAGTAATTTAATGATAGGATTTATGGGATCTGAATATTTCTTTAATCCATTAAAATAACGAATTTAAATTATTTTTCATCAATGAAGTCATTAAAATGGATGAACTAGAAGACTCCAGAAACACTTTACATGAGTCACTATTAGATGAGGCACCGCTTGATGAGGAAAAAATAGCAAGCCACTATTAGGAAAGGCACTTCTTGATGATGAACTATTCATTAGACACCGTTATTAGAGTAACCAATTGATGATATACCAACAGATGAAATGACTTACCCTGTCAATGAGTCATTACGAGGTGACAGACCACTACACGAGGCACTGCTGGACGAGTTACCGCCAGAGTACCAACCGCAGTGAGCCAACACAAGTGATCCAATACCAACGAGCAATTATAAGTGAGACACTACCAGTGAAAAAACTATCGGGAACCACCTTTATTGAGTAACCTTCAGGATGACCAATGCTGTTGTGAAACACAATTGAGAAATTTGGAAAAAAGGGAGAACTAGGAATTTAGAAAAGTGATGAAATGGGTCTCCTAGACCATCTAGAACACCTCAAATACCTGATTTACACAATGTAATGGACCAAAGAGTTCTGGGAAAATACATAAGATACCTCTAAAACCATTATCAACCACTATAATTCAAAAATATCTTGGAAGTAATGAGAAGATGGATCCAATCAACCATCCCTCAAAATACCTCCCAATGATCTCGCTAGACATGAAACAACTCTATACTCACCAAATTTCAATGATAAACCAGACAATGTTGTTATAAAGTGGGAGTGTTAAACATCCACGTATGTGAACAACTCATCCGATATGTGAATACTAGCCCACATCACATTAACCAAAATGAACAAAACACACACTATACAAGAACAACCACACCATCTCTAACATATGAATTAAGGAGATCCATCCTCAATGTTTCTATATTATCCTCTATGGGAGTAACTACTTCACTAAAACATGTTTAATCACATCATAGTTAATGTGTATCTATTATGAATATGGTCTTCCACTTTTTATATGTCATGAAATTTTCACACATCACACCACACACATCAAAAAACAATGGAAAACAGATCTTATAATAAAACCAAAATGATAAAATGTCAAACTTCAATGAAAAAAAAAGATAAAGAAAAACATTAAAAAACTCCATGTATTATTCATGCATATGTGTCTATATCTCCTGTGTACTCTTCTTCTTTCCACCATTCATCTACAACATATGAACAAATTGAATAGTCTGCATAAGATATTCCATCTCTAGATAATCCATGATCACTATTGGCCACTAAAAAAATTTCACATTATCCTCGATATGAAATTCTCCCAAGTCAATGACATGGGAGTCTTTTTGAAGAAACTGATTTAGCTAAGAGGCTTTTAATATATAGTGGATCCTCCCTAGCTACAATGGCAATGCCAACCAGTATTCCATCACGGCAACTCACCCCAATTCCTCGAAGGGTCAAACAAATTTGGGAGAAATCTTACTCCCTGTGAAAAACCTTTAATGCCCAAATTGGGGAGAATCCTTCAAGAACACATGGTCCCAAACATCAAATTCTAATGTCCATATCAGACAATCGACAAAAGACTTAGTTCAGTCCTGCACTGGTTTCATCATCTCACAAATGAGCTGAATATTCTCTATCATGATCTGCACTATATTGGGACCAAGCACATCTATCTCCCCATCCTCCATCCAGCACAACAGAGAACGACAAATTCTCCCATAGAAAGCCTCAAAAGGATCCATTCAAATAGATGAGTTATAGATATTATTATTGGAAATCTCTACAAATGGAAATTTATGATCCCATGGTCCACCAATATACAATATGTATTCTCACAACATATACATGAATATCATGATAGTATGTTCCATATTCACATCTTTCTAGGGGTGGAAAGTAATGTTGAGGAATAAGTTAGTGCCAAAAACATACAGCAATACCCTCCTGACTCATGAGGTAAAATTTGTGTCCCCGTTTGTGATAATAGACCTTAGAACTATAGGAAACTACACCACTTCATCCACATACTTTTTTCTGATATATCTACTATGCCCAACTCCATGATTGTAGAGAAGTGGGATGGTTTTTTAAACTGATTCATTATTACCCAAATAGTATCACATCCTCCTTGAGCTCTAGGTAACCTTATTATGAAATCCATTAATATTCCATTCCATCTATACATGGGAACATCTATGAGTTTTAAAAACCAGTAGGGAAATGATGCTCGAACTTTACTTGGTGGAAAACCAAGAACTTCGCCACAAACTCCACCACTTAACCTTTCAACCCAGGCCACCAAAACTGCACCCTCAAGACATGATACATATTGAAGGTTTCTAGATTCAATGAAAAATGTGAGCTATAAAAATAAAAAATTATTTGATCATGTTTTACAACCAGAACAAACAACGTTACGCAAAACAAAACATAGCTCCAACCATCATCCAACCATCCTTCCAAAGCATCACCATGGACAACATGATCACACATCACATCTTCCTAAGAGTGTCCCCACTAAAACTCCTCCACCTACTATATTAGAGAACATTGTATTGTGATCTGAAACAAACAACCTCTACCACCATCTACTCTTAATTCTAAGTGTAAGGCATCCAAACCAACCATTACTCTCCAAGAATCCATAGATTCTATAACAACATCAATATACAAATTTATACTAAAATAAAAAATCTCATTATTTTCCATTATTTACATGTAGGATATCTCAAAATCATAGTCTTAATGAATCTCCACACACCTCAATTATCATAAATTCCAGTCACGCTGTGAAAATATATACCTAATAATATTTTAACTTGTGAATAAGAAAAACTATTATCCAATGTGATAATGATACTATGAGTACAGAACAAATAGAGTGGCTACTAGCGCTAGATCGTGGGTGGAGTATGTATGACCATGAGAACATAACCTCGTAGAATCATTAGAGATCACTGGTCGTAGTTGTATTAGAGTGCATCCAAATCCCGGATGGAAATTATCTCTATAACACCTCAAAAAAACTCCTTCTGTTGGAAAAGAGCTTACTGGAGCACTAAAAATGTTCCCCATCATGTAACCAATCATATCCGCACACTGATTTCTCCATAATAAATCATGTTATTTCCTATTAAAAGATGTTAATTGGGGTGAATGTTAAGAGGGATTGGGTTATAATCCTCTGATAATATCCTAAGATACAAAACAAACTATGATCCTCTACAACTTTCTTGGGTTATTTCCAAGAAACAACTGATTCAACCTTCATTAGGTATACTATAACACCCTAATGGGAAAACACAGGTTGAAGGACGTGCCCTGCCTATGACCAAAACCTACACTTGGACTACATTCTTTATAGCTTGTGGTGTCGATGAACTTGGATGATAGTTATGAGATGCTTGGGTCCTTTTCCAACATCAAATAGGAAAATATTCCATCGATGAATATAACGAAGAACAAGTCCATTAAATCATAGAAAAATGATTTCATAAGGCCCATGAATTCAACTAGTGAATTTGTAACACAGAATCCCATTAATACAAAATCTATGTTCCCATACCTATATATGATGTCAGAATTTGGTATATCTACCTCATTCACCATTAACTAGTGTTCTCTATAATACAACTTGAACTTAGGAAACCATATCTACCCTCTTAATTGGTTAAAAATATATTTTATTTTCAGAAGAGGGTAATGAATCTTTATGTCACTTAACTCAACATTTAATAGTTTGTAAATAACCTCAGACTACCGTTTTCCTTTTCAAGAACAACAATGGAGCACCACAATAATACACACTGGGATAGATAAAAACCTTCAACATTAGATCATCTATCAGAATCCAAATCTCCCACAAATCAGACTGTTCTATCAAATAGGGATAAATCAAAATAAGATAATCATTGGGGTACAAATAAATCTAGAAATAAATATCACGTCTGGTGGGTAGCTTCAGAACCTCTTCATGGAAATGATTTAGGAACTCCCCAAAGACCCAAAGAACCTCTTCAATATTAGTGTAAACTGATTCCACTGACAACTCATCAATAAATGGAAAAAAGAGGCTCCACATGCTGACTACCAACCTATAAACCCCTCTCTCTAAGAAAATTCACACCGTGTCCATCCACATCTAAAAACATGAATCTCCTACAGAATTATTGGATAACATCACATATGGAAAAATTCTTTTAGATGATTATTATTACATTGTATGGTTTAATATATAACAAGAAGATACCACCATGGGACTGATGTGGTCCGATCAATAGTCCACACACCCAACACACATCAAACAAGTTGGTTCGGCCTCTGATTGGTGTACTCAACACCTGGGGAAAGGGAAGAAAATATATTTATAGTCTCTGATAATGGTATATTTAAGGTAAAAAAATGGTGTGTGAATGTACTTATTCAAAAAATCACACAAAAGTGGACTGATTATAGTAATAATACTTCTCATGGTCATTGGACTCACTAGAACTACTGGCTCTATTATATGCAACTAAGCATTCCCATATTCTCTGCATATCTATTAATAAACTCCTCCAAAGACATGTCTATATTGTGGTCATTGAACCTGAATAACATACTCAAGTATTCCTATACATGCTATGTCTCTCATCGGTGGAGAAAAATAATGCCAACCCTACTACTGAAATGGTCTCACTGGGAACTGTTGCTGAGGCTAGCAATGAACCTGTCCGCCTCCACCAAACTATGCTCGGGGAACCACGGGGAAATGACTATATAAATGTCGATGAAACTCAAAAAAAACTAGCATGAATATCCTAGGAAAACCACATAAACTACTAAAAATAGGAGGCCAGAAAGGGAGCGTCTTAGGTCAACTCCATTATGGTCGAAACCTCAAAGGTCTTGTCACATGAAAACACCAACTAACAACTATTCCTCTAAAATAAATCTAATAGATCCCATCTCCCGGTAGACCTACTCAAGATTAAATCCATTCGATCACATCCTCCTTTATCTGAACCACTATAAACCTTGGCAACATAAAACGATTAATAACATACTTGATAAAAAGATATAGTGACTCCTCAAGACATTTCACATGAGACTCCTCATCTAGAAAGAGATATGGGGGAAAACATAAAAGATCATTGAATGTTATCCTAATCTCCTAAATTATCAAACTCGCCACCAAAATGGAGATTAGCTCCAGCCTCTTCTCATCCTTCATGGTTGATGGAAGGAACTCTTCTCAAATCTCCTTCTAGAATTCAACCCACCAAATGTCTCCCTCCTTCCACACCCCCATACACAATGACCACCACTGACACACTAAGACTAGCATCGGAATGACCTCCAAGGGATCCCATTATCAAGTCAGTGCCCAAATAAGTCTGAAGTAGAACTCTAGATTCCTTATCCAGCTCTCTGTCTCCATATCTCAAACACAATCATCATACATTCCCAATGTATGCTACAAAAATGAACCAGACTTCCTCTTCTACTGGTCATCCTGTTTAGACAAATAAACACTATAGTTATCAATAAAAATATCTTATTGATTCTCTAATATGGGATCCACATGCAGATAATGGCTATAAGAAATAACTTTATGAAAAACTAATATAACCAAATCTCGAGTAGTATGAAATTTTATCAATGTATATATTAATTAATTTTAATTAATTACCATTTTTAACATCCCCAAAACAACCCAATCCAAACAAGAACGTAATTAATTATTATAACGACCCATACTTTAAATACATTGTTATTACTTCAAAATTGAAGAACACTTATTACAACATATAACAAAACCATTAAAGGACCATATAGGTATAGTGTCTTTAGAAACTGGAAAGCATAAAAAACCGGTTCATAAAGCATCTACTTTGCCTCCTATTTAATTCATCATATCTAGAGTCTCTTTTTGGTATATTCTAATTAATAACCTTCTTACTGACCTGGGGTAATTAAACATACAAAAGGGTGAGCTCAAATGCTCAGTAAGAGTAAAAAAATAAATATCAATCACATCATATACATAAGCACATAACTTTTGGAAATCTTAACCTGCAAAAGAGGTCATAATTTCATAAAATGGGATAAATCATAGTAGTGAAATGTAATCACAATAATCATAACATAAAACATTAAACTTTGTGGCAGACACACATAATCATTGAGAATCATTTCTTGTTAGTCAAGACTCATTGCCAAGACTATCTTAGTGGACAGATTCCACTTCTGAACTGAGTTCACTCCTCGTTTCAGTCCTATTTCACTGAACCGGTTTAACCTGGCGTTCCAGCCATGTCTATCTCATGAGATATAAAATCCTTACCCAATGCATTGGAGGGAGATATAGGTCCCACCCATCTCATAATGATACCATTCTTATGTGTGCCACAAAATCAGAAAACCATATATCATAGCATAACCCATGTAATAAAAATGGGAATCTTAAACATCGTGACATCATAAAACAATTCATTTAAGATAAATTATTTCATAAAAATATAATTCCATCACAACATAATCAAATCAATGTAATAATAGGGAAAAAAGAACCCTTTATTATCTTAGATGGAAAATAATTTTGATAAAACACTTGAACTCCATTCTTCAGGAAAATATCCTTTCTGCTTCAAAAACACTTTTCCTTTCTTAACATGTTGTAAAATTATAAAATAAAAGAAGGTGATTAAAAATTAACTTGAGAACTTGTAAAATATGCTTTTTGGTAATAATGTTTTAAAAATCCATTCATGTCGTATAAGTTAAAAAAACACTTTTCGTACTTTTGTCGGAAAAGTCAAAAAGTACCTGGTACGAAAAACGACAAAAGATTCCTTTCATATCCTTTACTAAAAACTCACCGAAGGGTGAAATTTGATTTAAACAATTGTAGGTGGATGGAAATAATATTAAATATTGAGGAAACATGGATGTGGATGATAAAATACACCCCAGTGAATGCCAAAGTTTAAACAATCTCGGATAAAAATGAGATTGTGATATTTCCCTTACCTTAGGTCCGATTTGCCTTGTAAGTGTCCGAACCTCCTGTATAATGATTTAAATAATGTTATTGACTTATTCCAGAATCATAATTATTGTTATGATATCATATATGGTCATATTCTTAGCTTTTTATTAGTAATATTTCATTACAACTTGTAATTTGGGAGTTTATTACTTTCTGTTCTTATGCGTGTTTTGTCGAATAAATTCATATTCTTCTCTTTAGGTTATAGATACCTCATTTCAAGAATGTTATTAGTGTAATATATATCATATTAATTCATTCAATTAATTTATATAATCATTATGCAATGAAGATCATGTAGAACGAGTCGAATCACATCGTGGAGACGGTATTCCGTACGTACGCACGAGCGATGATATCATTCCCATGATCATGGAATTGTATTAAAGTGTATGTATACTATTTCAGAGTCAATTTCAATTTACAATAAGCATATATAGTCATTATTTACACCATTATACCCATCCATGTAAGGTGGTGGTGGAAAGTAGATTACACCAAAGTGTGGAGACGGTATTCCGTACTTACGCACGCGCGGTGATTTCATTTTCCGTAGGATGGATAGATGGTGAAATAGGGTTGTTTCATACTTATAATAACATATCAGTATATGGGTGATACTGATGTTATTACTTCATAATGAAACAACTAAAGAATAAGAAGTGGAAGAAGAAATAAAGATGAAAGAATCGGTAACGGACATTACCTCTTCTTTGAAGTGCTTCTTTGAGACCTCCTTTTAGGGCACTACAATTGGTCCTTGAAGAAGACCAGGACCTCTAGGATGTCTCTAGGGAAGTGGAGAGGATAATGTGGCAGGGGTTGGCCAAGCTTGAAGGCTCAATGTGGTGTGAGGAAGAGAGGGAGGAGGTGCCCTTTTATAAGAGAGGAGAGGGGAACCTTTGGAATAACTAAAAATATTATTTTATTATAAAGCCAAATTTGGTTTTAAATAGCTACAAATTGATTTATTTCAAAGCTAAGGTGGGGATGGGTCGACAGACTCTCATCCAATAGAATTTAGACAAGTTTAGGTTCCTATTTTGACTTTATCATTAAGATTTAACATTAAGTTAAATAATTTTACTTTTGTCGTGTCTTCTTGTGTTCTTACACTATAAGGTTAATAAACTTACAATAACAATCCAAACAAACCCCAAGTTGTTTATTATAAATATATATAAACTTATCTAATCATTAGGCCGAACCTTAGTTTTTTAGGAATAAAATAACAATTAATAATATAATATTTATTTTAAAAACTATTTTATGTCAATTTTGACACTATTTAGTAATTGATTTTTGTGAAATTCATAACAGAATGATTAGTTCGAAAAAATTTAATAAAATAAGTATTAATATTTTATATTAACCTATAAAATTATTTGAATTCATATAAAGTCTCAAATTACATTTATTTGGGTATTTATAACATAAATTATGTCAATATTTCATTAATAAGATAATTACTGCATCATCTTTGTGTCATTAATAAATTAAATTATTTAATGTCTAAAAATTACTAATAAAATACCATTATGTAGGAAATCGTTTTAGATTTCTAATGAATATTTATAGTCCAATTTATCTTATATATAACCTTATATTAAAAATTATTTACTTATTACACTTTGATTTTAACTATTTTAACCCTTCTTAATAATAAATGTCCTAATCTAATCCAAGTGGGCCTAAATGGTCATATTTTATTCCTAACATTGTTTTCGGTCAAATTACACTTATTTAATAGAATTAGGATATGTGTTATGGTAATAATAATATCATTTTTACCCATAATTACCCTATTTACTTTTAACCGTGGTAAATAAAAGTAAAAAAATACTATTCACTAAAAATTATTTTCATCTCATTGAACCACATTTTACCTACTGACATCAACCATGTCTCTCAGATTTTTTAAATTCCACTCACAGAAGCGGTAAAATTAGGTTTTATGAAAAAATTCAGTTTTTTAACTACCACTTAGTGGTTTCACTATTCATCAGAATTTGAAAGTTTTCAGAAAAATACCAAAATTTCATCCTAGGATAATTTCGATATTCCGAATCCAAAAATGTAGTACATTTTGAAAAATAAAGTTTATAAAATTTCAAAAAGTGGTTATTAATATTCATAACGGCTAGTTTTAATAATATTTTATTAGCATATCATTGTTTAGTGAAACTCGGTATTGCGTACGACGCAAGCTATCGAGGAAGGTCGTGATTTCATGTAAAGCAAGCCAAGCAAGTGTTGTGTGTAGAAAAAGATTCCTTTGATGATTTATATATCATAAAAGTCTCAGGTGTTACATTCTACCCCCCTTAAAATGAATTTCGCCCTTGCAATTCATCACTTTGTAACAAACAGATGAGGATACCTCTCCCTCATCATATCCTCGAGCTCCCATGTAGCTTCTTCTAATTTATGGTTCCTCCATAAAACATTCACCAATCGAGTGGTATTGTTTCTTAAGAATTTTTCGCTATGATCCAGAATCTCTATTGGATGTTCTTCATAAGAAAGATCCTGCTCCAGAGGTACACCTTCTGAGATGAGTACATGTGAAGGATCAGGTATGTGCTTTCTCAAAAGAGATACATGGAACACATCGTGAACTTGAGAGAGATTCGGTGGAAGTGCCAATTGGTAAGCTACCTTCCCAACACGATCCAGTATTTTGAAAGGACCGATATATATATGCCTCAACTTCCACTTCTTTCCAAATCTCATGACCCTCTTCCAGGGAGATATTCGTAAGAACACTTTATCACCTACTTCAAACTCTAGGTCTTTTCTTCGGTTGTCGTCATAACTTATCTATCGACTCTGAGCTGCTCTTATGTGTTGTTGAATAGATCTGACCTTCTCTGCCATTTCATTAACGACATTGGGTCCTAATAGCTTTCTTTCCCCAACTTCATCCCAGCAAGTTGGAGTCCTGCATTTCTTTCCATAGAGAGCTTCATAAGGATCCATCTGAATACTGGAGTGAAAGATATTATTATAAGAAAATTCCACCAAAGGTAGGTGTTGATCCCAACCACCTTTGAAATCCATAGAGTAAGCTCTCAATATATCTTCTAGAGTTTGAATTGTTCTCTCAGACTGACCGTCTCTCTAAGGATGATAAGCAGTGCTGAAACTCAACTCTGTATCCAGAGTATGCTAAGGACTTCACCAGAACATCGAGGTAAATCTCAGATCCCGGTCAGATATAATAGAAAGTTGTACTCCATGAAATCTTACCACTTCTGTTACATATATCTTGGAAAATCTGATCTGGATAGAAATCCTCTCTAATAGCAGTGAAGTGTGCAGACATTGTAAGACGATCCACTATGACCCAGATAGCATTATTGCCGTTGGACGTTTTAGGATGTCCTGTGACAAAGTCCATAGTGATGTTTTCCCATTCCCATTTGGGTATGGGTAATGGTTGTATCATCCCCTTATACTTCTGTCTCTCAGCTTTAACTTGTTGACAAACCAAGCATCGAGAGACATATTCAGCAACATCTCTTTTCATGCCATCCCACTAGAAGTACTCTTTCAGGTCCCTATACATCTTCGTGCTTCCAGGATGAATAGAGAATGAAGAACTATGAGCCTCATCCAGCAGCTTCTTCGTTAATTCGGGGATGGGAGGAACACAAACCCGATTCTTGAACATTATTATCCCATTACAATCAAGGTTGAATTCAGGAACATTTCTCACCTTCTTTTGTAACTCGACATCTTCTTCATGTGCCTCTTTAATCATCACATGTATAGATGGTTGAACATTCATTTTAGAAATATATGATATTTCCCCTTTCATTATAATTCCAAGATCCATCCTTTGTAAATCCATTAATATTGGATCTTTTTTATCCTCATCATGTATAAAATAGCATGGTCTTGTCGACTTAATGCATCTGCAACCTTGTTTGCTTTCCCAGGGTGGTAATGAATTGAGCAGTCGTAATCCTTAATCAGTTCCAACCATCTTCTCCGGCGCATATTCAGCTCCTTTTGTGTGAAAATATACTTTAAACTTTTATGATCAGTATAAATATCACACCACTCACCATAAAGGTAATGCCTCCAAATCATTAATGCAAAGATTACCGCAGCTAACTCCAAATCATGAGTTGGGTAATTTTGATCATGTATTTTCAACTGTCGTGAGGCATAAGCTATCACCATATCATTTTTCATAAGAACACAACCCAAACCCTTCTTGGATGCATCACTGTAGATCACAAACCTTTCTCCACTACAAGGCAGTGTGAGCACAGGTGCACTAGATAACCTTCTTTTCAACTCCTTGAAATTCTCTTCACATTCCTCTGTCCAAACAAACTTAACTCCTTTCCGAGTCAACTTGGTGAGTGGATTAGATAATCTTGAAAAATCTTTCACAAAACGTCAATAATATCCAGACAAACCAAGAAAACATCGGATCTCAGTTACTATTGTTGGTCTCGACCATCTTTCGATAACCTCTATTTTTTCTGGATCCACAGATATCCCCTCTTTTGAGATTATGTGACCCAAAAATGAAACTTTTTAAATCCAAAATTCACACTTGGTAAATTTGGCATAAAGCTTCTCCTTTCTCAGGGTCTTCAATATAATTCTCAAGTGATCTTCATGTTTTTCCTTGCTCTTTTAAAAGATAAGAATATCGTCTATAAAGACTACCACCAATTGATCAAGATAGTCTCTAAAGACTCTATTCATTAGATCAATGAAGATATCAGGGGCATTAGTAAGACCAAATGGTATCACTATAAATTCATAGTGTCCATACCTTGTACGGAAAGTCGTCTTTGGTATATCCTCCCTTTTGACCCTTAATTGATGATACCCTGAACGAAGATCAATATTGGAAAAGTATTGAGCTCCGCGTAGTTGGTCAAATAGGTTATCAATGCACGGGAGAGGATATTTGTTCTTGATAGTGATCTTGTTAAGTTCTCCATAATCAATGAAGAGTCTCATTGATCCATCTTTCTTCTTAACAAACAGAACAGGTGCTCCCCAAGGTGACGCACTAGGTCATATGAACCCCTTATCAAGATTCTCTTGGAGTTGCTTCTTCAATTACTGCAACTCAATTGGGTCCATTCTGTAAGGTTTCTTTGAAATAGGCAAAGCATCTGGTATGAGTTCTATTGAAAACTCAACATCACGATTCGGTGGAAGACCCGGTAATTCCTCTGGAAATACATCATCAAACTCCCGTAAAATGGGCATATTCTTAATTGTGAGTTTCTCACCAACCATTTGAGATAAATAAACTTCATTTAGTGGAATCAATACCCATAAAATGGAAGAAATTTCCACTGGAAGGTTATGATCATCCTTACATCGATAGACGATCATAGATTGATCTGGAATATGAAATGTGACTTCCCTTCTTTGGAAATTGATATGAGCTCCATGTAGAGAAAGCCAATCCATGCCAAGAATCAAATCAAATTCTACTATAGGATGGATCACAAGATTTTCAGGAAGAACTTTCCCACAAACTTTAATCGGAGAAGAATTATAATCTTTTGATGCGACGGTTGTTCCACTAGGGGTTGTCACAGCTAACTCAACATCTAACTTTTGAGATAATATGGTGTTATCCTAAGAAAATATTCAGAAATAAAGTAGTGGGTGGATCTAGAATCAAATAAAACATTTTCTACTTTAGAGTGGATGGTATGTGTACCTTTCACCACATCGTTATCGTACTCCACATCGATTATAGAAATTTCATGTGACTTTCCTTTGTCTTTAGCCTTAAGAGTTTGTTGACGTCGACCATCATCATCAACCCTTGGATTTGGGCATTGATTGGAATAATTCCCAATCTCCATGCACTTGAAACATTGAAATGTGGTAGGGTCATTCTGTGTATCACGTCCATTGTTTTCATCATTAGACATCTTCTTCCCATCACTGCCGAATTCAAATGCCTGATGACCTTCCTTTCCACATTTGAAACATTTACTTGTCCGTTTAAGACAACTCCCTCAATGTTTCTTTCCACACTTTGAGCATAAGTGAAAGCTCATCTTCTTTTCAGTGTGCTCTTTATATTTTCCTTTGAATTCCATTTTCCTCTTCCTATCAAACCCATATGACTGATGGGTTACTCCAATATCCATCTCGACATTGAGAGCACATCGAACGATTTCCTCGTAACTATTGATGTCCCTTATGGCTAACGCCCTTCGAAGACGTGGTTGGATAATAATACCAGAATCATACCTTAAAAGTCTTGTAAAATTTGCTTCATAAGTACCAACAGATTCATCATCCTTTTGCATTAGTTCAAGAAACTCTTTCTCCATATTTTTTCGGAGAATACGAGGGAAGTACTTATTGAAAAATAAGCTCTTGAACCCGTCCCATTCCATGGACTCAATTTCATCCCTTTGCCTCGTATTCTTAATAAGATTCCACCATTGATCAGCATCTCCTTCCAAAAGATACACTGCTAGGATGACTTTATCATGTTCATAACATTGAAGAACTGAAAATATCATTTCAGTAGTACAAATCCATTGTTTAGAAACTAATAGATCAGTAGACCCACTGAAAGAAGGCGGACGCTTCCTCATGAAGGATTCAACAGAATATTGCTCCTTCCTTTGCTCGTTTGGAAGTCCTGAATGATTCAAAGGTTGAGAAAGTTATGTGAGCATGACTACAAGATTTTGCACTCCGGCTCCCATAACGTTTGGTTGCTCCGGTGGACAATCATTACATTGCCCGTTGCATTTCGCATTAACACGGTTCCTTCGGGTTCCAGCCATTGACTAAAACCAAGAAGAATAGTGTTAGAAAAACTAATTATAATAGGAAAACCACATAATAAAACTTAACACTTAAGGTCTTATCCTAGGTTACTCATGGTCATTTCTAAAACACTAAGATTGTATTCTATGCTTAGAATTATCCTTAGGGTTCTTACTAAGGCTTTCACATCCTAGTTTCCAAAGGTTGACTATACCTTTCCTCTGATACCAACTATAACGACAAATACATTACATACATTTTTATTACGTCAAAATTGAAGCACACATATTACAACATATAATAGAACCATGAAAGGACTGTATAGTTATAATGTCTTTAGAAACTGGAAAGTATAAACATCTAGTTCATAAAGCATCTACTTTGCCTCCCATTTATTTCATCATATCTAGAGTCCCTTTTTGGCATATTCTACTTAATATCCTTATTCCTAACATGGGGAATTAAAACATAAAAAAGGGTGAGATCAAATGCTGAGTAAGAGTAAACAAAATAAATATCAATCACATCATATACATAAGCACATAACTTTTGGAAATCTTAACCTGCAAAAGAGATCATAATTTCATAACATGGGATAAATCATAGTAGTGAAATATAATCCCAATAATCATAACATAAAACATGAAACTTTGTGGCATACACACATAATCATTGAGAATCATTTCTTGTTAGTCAAGACTCATTTCCAAGACTATCTTAGTGTACAAAGTCCACTTCTGAACCGAGTTCACTCCCCGTTTCAGTCCTGTTTCACTGAACCGGTTTAACCTGCCATTCTAGCCATGTCTATCTCATGAGATATAAAATCTTTACCCAATACATTTTAGGGAGATATAGGTCCCACCCATCTCATAATGATACCATTCTTATGTGTGCCACAAAATCAGAAAACCATACATCATATCATAACCCATGTAATAAAAATGGGAATCTTAAACATCGTGACATCATAAAACAATTCATATAAGATAAAGGAATTCATAAAAATATAATTCCATCACAACATAATCAAATCAATTTTATAATAGGGATAAAAACATAACCATTTATTATCTTAGATGGAAAATAATTTTGATAAAACACTTGAACTCCATTCTTGAGGAAAATATCCTTTTTGCATCAAAATAACTTTTCCTTTCTTAACATGTCATACAATTATAAACTAAAAGAAGTTAATTAAAAATAAACATTAAAAAATGTAAAGGAAGCTTCTTGGAAATAATGTATTAAAAATCCATTCATGCCATATAAGTTAAAAAAACATTCTTCGTACTTTTGTCAGAAAAGTCAAAAAGTACCTCGTACGAAAAACGACAAAAGATTCCTTTCATATCCTTTACTAAAACTCACCGAAGGGTGAAATTGGATTTAAACAATCGTATGTGGATGGAAATAATATTACATATTGAGTAAACATGGATGTGGATGATAAAATACACCCCAGTAAATTCCAAATTATAAACAATCTCGGATAAAAATTAGATTGTGATATTTCCCTTACCTTAGGTCTGATTTTCCTCATAAGTGTCTTAACCTCCTGTATAATGATTTAAATAATGTTATTGATTTATTACAGAATCATAATTATTTCTATTATATCATATATGGTCATATTCTTAGCTTCTTATTAGTAATATTTCATTACAACTTGTTATTCGGGTGTTTATTACTTTCTGTTATTATGCGTGTTTTGTCGAATAAATTCTAATTCTTCTCTTTAGGTTATAGATACCTCGTTTAAAGAATGTTATTAGTTTAATATATATCATATTCCTTCATTCAATTCATTTATATAATCAATATGCAATGAAGATCATGTAGAATGAGTCGCATCACATCGTGGAGACGGTATTCCGTACGTACGCACGAGCGATTATATCGTTCCCATGATCATGGAATTGTATTGGAGTGTATGTATACTATTTCAGAATCAATATCACTTTACAATAATCATATATAGTAATTATTTACACCATTATACCCATCCAAGTAAGGTATTTGTGGAAAGTAGATTACACCACGGCGTGCAGACGGTATTCTGTACGTACGCACGTGCGGTGATTTCATTTTCCGTAGGATGGATAGATGGTGAAATAGGTTTGATTAATACTTATAATAACATATCAGTATATGAGTGATACTTATGTTATTACTTCATAATGAAACAACTAAAGAAGAAGAAGTGGAAGAAGAAATAAAGATGAAAGAATCGGTAACGGACATTACCTCTTCTTTGAAGTGCTTCTTTGAGACCGCCTTTTAGGGAACTCAAATTGGTCTTTGAAGAAGACCCGGACCTCTAGGATGTCTATAGGGAAGTGGATAGGAGAAATTGGTAGTGTTTGGCCGAGCATGAAGGCTCAATTTGGTGTGAGGAAGAGAGGGAGGAGGTGCCCTTTTATAAGGGAGGAGAGGGGCACCTTTGGAATAACGAAAAATATTATTTTATTATAAAGACAAATTTGGTTTTAAATAGCTCCAAATTTATTTATTTTGAAGCTAATGTGGGGATGGGTCGACATCCTCTCATCCAATAGAATTTAGACAAGTTTAGGTTCCTATTTTGACATTATCATTTAGATTTAACATTAAGTTAAATAATTTTACTTTTACCGTGTCTTCTTGTGTTCTTACACTATAAGGTTAATAAACTTACTATAAGAATCCAAACGAACCCCAAGTTGTTTATTATTAATATATATAAGCTTATCTATGTCATTTGGCCGAACCTTACATTTTTATAAATAACTTAACAAATAATAATATAATATTTGTTTTAAAAACTATTTTATGTCAATTTTGACACTATTTAGTAATTGATTTTTTTGAAAATCATAACAGAATTATTAGTTAGAAATAAGTTAATTAAATCAATAATAACATGTCATATTAACCTATAAAATTAGTTTAATTCATAAAAAGTCTCAAAATACATTTATTTGGGTATTTATAACATCAATTATGTCAATATTTCATTAATAAGATAATTACTGCATGATCATTGAGTCATAAATAAATTAAATTATTTAATGTCTAAAAATTAAAAATAAAATACCATTATGTAGGAAATATTTTTATATTTCTAATCAATATTTATAGTCGAATTTATCTTATATATATCCATATATTAAAAATTATTTACTTATTAAACTTTGATTTTAACTATTTTAACCCTTCTTAATAATAAATGTCCTAATCTAATCCAAGTGGGCCTAAATGGTCATATTTTATTCCTAAGTTTGTTTTTGGTCTAATTAAACTTATCCAATAGAATTAGGACATGTTTTAGGGTAATAATAATATCATTTTTACCCTTAATTACCATATTTACTTTTAACCGTGGTAAATAAAAGTAAAAAGTTACTATTCAACAAAAATTATTTTCATCTCATTGAACCACATTTTACTTATTGACATCAACCGTGTCTCTCGTATTTTTGAAATTCCACTCACAGAAGTGGTAAAATTAAGTTTTATGAAAAAATTCAGTTTTTTAACTACCACTTAGTGGTTTCACTATTCATCAAAAATTGAAAGTTTTCAGAAAATTACAAAAATTTCACCCTAGGATAATTTCGATATTCTGAATCCAAAAATGAAGTCCATTTTGAAAAATAAAATTTATAAAATTTCAAAAAGTGGTTATTAATATTCATAACGGCTAGTTTTAATAATATTTTATTATCATATCATTGTTTAGTGAAACTCGGTATTGCGTACGACGCAAGCTATTGAGGAAGGTCGCGATTTCGTGTAAAGCAAGCCAAGCAAGTGTTTTGTGTAGAAAAAGATTCCTTTGATGATTTATATAACATAAAAGTCGCGGGTGTTACTATTATGATGCATGTACCATTCCTAGGTCATTAACGTACAATAAGGTCTGTCTTACATGGCCATTCAATATGCTTAGAGTCCATGCACTAGATCATGGGGGACCCTAAATTCTTATTTCCTAACAATTATCCTTGTCCTATGACATGCACCAATGTCAACGAGAACTGTTGTCAGCCCATCCCATGAAATAATCCCAATTCTTAACTCCAAACTCCATCCTATCACACAACCATCATCCTATGATAAAACTCTTTCATGACCCCATTCCTCCAGAGATACCCCTACTAGGTTAGAAATGAAGAAAAGGAGATATTAACCCCCTAAGTCCCAACCTCCAGTAGGCCTCAGGATGGCGACTAGAACCAATGGTGTACAAATATCACAATATGGTAGACATTACCATTTTATGAAAAATTAATATTTGGAGATAAGATGAGTAAAACACATTGAAAATCCATGATATAATATAAAAATATATCCAAATTCCATCCCACATTCAGTTGTAAAATACGAATGTTACAATATTGAAATCTCTAATGTAAAAACCAAATGTAAAGATAATCAGGGACAAAAAATTGTCATGATTTGAGCTAGAAAGATCTAGCACGACCTAATATATCCTCTTAGAAACCAAAAAACTATTTTATATACTTCATACATATATAATCAGTATGAAAACCAAATTCTCTCATGTACATGTGAAATAAGTATACTAATTACCCTATGAGAAAACAAAAAAAACCAACAAAACCTAATCATATATACTAACCACCACAACCTCCCCACGGAACTCTCTATATCTAATTTAAACCAAGTAATATAATATAAATAAAATTTATGATATGTTATAATGTAAAAAATTCCCAATGGTATTCCCCTCTTTCCCAAAGTTGAATGTCCTAGTGCCCCCATCCCTTCCGTACACTACAACACATTATGCCTGCACACACCTGGCCCAAAAAACCACAACACATTCGGCCTGAACACACCTGGGCCTCACAACACATCTAAACCATAACACTTGTGCCTCTAAATAAAATCACATATCAACTTGAAGATACCTAGTAAAGCACACCAAAACTCATCCTAAAGATATCTGGGAAAGCACACCACATCACATGAAAACACATAGGCCATTACATTTCACCCAAAAACACTTGGGATATCACAAACCCCATATAAGACAATAGAATACAAAAATACATCCTAAACTGTTCCATAATAACCTCTCCTAGGTGAGATATTGGAAAAGAGATAGTACCCAACCATCTGTAATCCTCACTGAATGTTAGGAAATACACCCCCCCCCATACCGTGACAATGGGGGTGTTCAGAACATACTTCTCAACCAGGGTGGGGTGTGAATAAAAAAAGGAATGTACAATTATCTATATAAATAATACAAAACACTTAATCCAATCATATGGGTTTATAAAAAAACTGGCATACTCACAACATAATCACTTTTTCTTCCACTTCTAAATGAACAATAACACACAACAAGCAACAATCCCCATTTCACATTTCCAACAAATTTATTTATCCATTTATATTTCATTAACAAAACTAAACCAAACCCATTAATCTGTAATAAATAGTTATTTATTCATTCCATCACTCCCTGAACAACTATCAGGCATGACACATATCGAACACTATAGTAACTTTCATGGTAAATTAACACACTTATCATTAAAGACACATGAAAACACAACCTCTTGATACATGGTGGTGATTTTGTCTTGTTATCAATGGAGAATTACCTATACCAATCAATAATGTCCTCTTCAAAGTAATGCATCCCAAAAAACCATACCAACCAAAATAAAACACCTAACTCACAACCACATCTAGAAACATATCATATCACAACTAGTTTCACAGCCCTTCTGCATTCTCCCCCATGACATGATTTTCATATCAACAGAACCAACCCGATATGCACAAGCATACCCATAACCACATCACCACACCAAAAAAATAAAAACATGTTTGTATTTAACAAGTCATCCCTTTTTTAATTCCACTTTTTAATTTTGGGGATATCCCAGAAACTGTATGATCTTGAGGAATCCATTTATAAGCCGAATATACATAGTTACCCATTTATTTAATATGTAGTTGTTAAATGAAAAGAAATAAATGCATTCTAGAAGACATGTTTTTTGCAGACAAGGTCCCCCATTGACCAGTATCTTATGTGGGTAGTCATCCCTTATAAATTAAAATATCAACAAAACAATAAAACTGAAACATGCATCAATTTTCCCATCCCCTATATATTGATCTCAAATAGATTCAATTATAATTATTTACCCTTAATCACACATATTAAAAATGTAAAACATCAATATATCCACTTTTTATAATAAAAAATTAATATATATGAAAGAAAAAAATACTTTTAGGAAAAGGCGATTCACACATCCTAGCTGCAGCAAAATAGGGGTGCACATGCAGCTGGAAAAGTTTAATGGAAAAACAAACTAAAAGCTACTTACTAACCATATGACTCCTATGGGATGAAGAACTATGAGAATCCCATATCAAGAGAAAAAACAAGGAAGAATCAAGGGAGGAGGTATCTCAACTATTGGATGATCTAAACAAAGTAATAGGTTTAGATAAAATTTCTTTTTTGAAATAATGATGGATCTGATCAATACCATGTGTTTTGACTAACCAAAAGCCCATGGAAACTCATAAATTTAAAAATAAGATTTATGGGCTTTGAATCAGTCTCAAATCCATTAAAATAAGAAAACAAAATCATTTTATGTCAACAAAGATATCAAAAGGAAAATCTAGAATAAGTTTGAATCATTGTACACGAGTCACTGTTAGATGAGGTACCGCTTAAGGAGGAACCACTGACAAGACACCATTAGGTTAGGAACCACTGGTTGAGGGACCATTTGAGATCAATAGTTTGGATAGGAACCGCTCGAAGAGGCACCACAAAATGAAAATACTACACCATAAGTGAGACACCACGAGGCGAGACACTATTGAGGCACGACAGGATGAGAGACCTATAGTGAGCCAGTGCCAGTGCGTGACTACCTCCAAGACACCACCAGTGAGTGATATCCCGCGAGCCACTTCCAGCAATCCACCACCAGTGAGTGACCAGTAGTGAGACACTTCTAGTGAATGATAACCAGGGTGAGCCACCACTATGTTAAGCCACAACTAGAAAACATGGAAAACATTGAATTTTTTAAAGAGTTAAAATGAGTCACCTTGACCTCCCAAAACACATCAAATATTATATTCCCATAATGTATGGGACCGTAGGGGTCCCGTCCATTATATTTTTTTCGTAAAAAAGTTTTTCATCAAAAAAAGGGATCATACTGAACAGAAATAGATTAAAAGTATGAGACTATGTATCACCAGGGACAAACGTTTCAAGAAATATAATTTTTTTCATCATATATTCCATCAGTTTTAGTTTCATTAACATGGAGTTCATGTTTTATCAACCATAGTGTTGGTTAGATAGTTGGAACGTTCAAAAAGAGATTGAATTAAGACAATGATTTTAGGAGCTTGAAATTTCTTTAATTTATATCCATAAGTAATCTTATTCTTTTTCATTTTTCAGTTTCCAAATATCATATGAATTTTATAAACTTTTTATGCAACCCTTGTGAATAAGAGTTGTAGAATTGGTCCATCAAAATGTAATGAGTATTTTTTGGAATAAAAGAAGGTTATTAATGTATTATATGTCATAAATACAATCATATGTAAGTTATAAAATTATTTTATTATCATAGAGTTGTCATAAATAATGATAAAGTCTCATGATAAAATTATTTTATGAATTGAGGATATTGAATTTGTGTTAATAGTTTATATCAACAATAGAATCCTGGACATGGAAGATCATATCTAGATGTATGTGACTCAAAAAAATTTCCATTTATGTCAGAGTAAAGTTGATAAATATTCAGGTGTTTCTGATTTGTTTCTCTATCAGATGTAGAACAATCATGTAGCTAGAGATTGATCCATTTGAAATAAATGATTTCTTAAGGATGAATGAATCTATTGATGTTTTTTCAAATGAGAAAAAGGAAAATAATTATGTTGATTTTGATATTGATCCATCGGATTCAGAACAATATTTTTTCAATTGGATGATATCTCCATACTAGATAACCATCCGAATAAGTGCTTAAAGAAATCTAATTGGTATGAAATGATATTATTATAATGTGAGGATCATCAAGATGAGAATACTATTATAATTAGGATGTGATTGAGAATATGAAAAGTAATTGAGTTTTCACTTTTACATAAATTATTTAAATTTTTCAACCATGTTTGTGGAATATTAACTTTATTTGGTTAGTTGATTGGATAAAGACAACATACAGATATTCCATCAGATATATAAATTTCATCGTATGTTGTTTTAGAAATAAATTTATTTAGAATGAGGTGAGAATGCTTCACGATAATGATCAATGGAGTTTCCATCAGACTGAATAAAGGATAAGAAGTATAAGAAGGCTTGTAATGGAGAAGACTCTAGAAGATTATTTATGGTGTGTAAATAGTTTAATTTTTAGAACACGAAATACAAAAATTCAATTATCTCATAGTTTTTGAACTTTAGATAGAAGGTAAGCTATTCTAGTTTCCCAACATTTACAATATTATATGACTATAAATAGATTCACAATGAAATCATATAATATATCCTTTCACATGGGATGAAAATGAAGATCACTACAGACTAAATTTTACAGTTATCTTTCTAGACCATGACCTTATAAAAGGTCAACAATATGAATGATTTTTTTACTAGTCTGAGTATGATCAGACTGAGAATTTGAGAAATGTTTGAGTAATGATGATTTATAATGGGTTCATTGTACTAATAAAATCAGAATAAATTCATTGGGATGAGTAAATCATACCTAGCCCTATTAGACTAGGAGAATCATACTCAGCCACATCAGTCTAAGGATTTTGGATAGATCATGGGTGGTGAAGTTTTATAAAAATCATTATTCTTTTATTTTGGATATTTTTTGTAAGATATAAATTCAAAATTTAAGGAGTCATTATAATTATACGTATCTGGAGATAGAAGTTGTCTAAAGAGAGTATTAAATTTTTATATTCCCATATTCATTATATTTAATTTTCATAAACACACGGGAGTGTCTATGGAAGGGATTTAGGTTCTCACAATATGGAAAAGACTTTCAAATCTATTGTTTAAATTATTTCATACTTTCATGGTTTATTATTTAACAAAATAATATAATGTAAATAAAATTACATTCATGCATGGGTTAGGATTTTAAATGCATGGTAACTTTTTAAAAGTGAAAAACATATTTTACCATTCTCTAAATTGATATTATATCCATTGGAACTTCAGTGGAAGTACTGGAGGTAGCACTGGTGGATAATTGACCACCACCTCCGTATTATGGTCATTGTCTCCCACCTAGAGTGTCTCTTGAGGATTTCATAGTGTTATAGGTATAAAAAATCCAAGATCACAGATAAAAATGATACCAAATAATACATGGTTACTGATTGAAACAAAACTAATGGGAAGGGTTTACTACCCAACAACCCACATCAGAGGTCAGGGTGTTGGGAAGTAATCATGTTTTTATTTAAAGGGTTTCTTATATATGGATTGTCAAGTTCAATTTAAGGATGAAAAACACATTAAATTGCACTAGGAATTCTCATTTATAAGAAACCATTTTACTTATAATTCAAAATTTATATGTTAATTTTTAAATTGAGATTAAACATAATGAAAGGATTAACTAAAAGTATTCTAATTATTTTTTTTAAAAGGCATATAATATTTATAAATCAAAATTTATGCCCATTTAAATATAACTAAATCCCATATATTAGGTATCAAAATATATTGGGTAAAATACGATTGATAGATTAAATGAATTACCATTTTCCATTTATAAAGGCACATATAAATTTTAAATTGAAATTTGTAGTCACATAATCTCATCCAATATCCTCATAATGTGACTAGGTTTATATTTCTTACATGGACCAAAATTAGCTATTTAAGATTCCACCATTAATATATATTGGGAAAACCCAATTAATATTATTGATATAATTTTTAAAACAAATTTTTTTTATGCATAAGTCATTAATGTCAACATCACAACCATGGAAAACTCAATAATCATAGGAAACACATAAAATAATGTAATAATATGGACATATATGGAATATAATATGTATGAAATATACATACCTAGGTTCTTAGAATGATTAATTGTAACAACCTGAGATTTTATAAGATAAATTCTTTTTAATTTCATTCATATATTCTATTGTACGACACACCAAGATTATCTTGCGCGATACGCAACATTGTATTAGCTTGCAGTATACGCAACACTTTTCTTGGATCTTGTTACAGACAATTTCAAGTTCGTTTAATAGAAGTTATTCTACGCAACATTGAGTGTATATATATATATTCAAGGTATAAATAAAATATGGTCAGATTCTGTTATACGCAACAACAAAGTAGTTGTGCACTACACGCAACCCTGACTTGGCTTGCATTACACGTAATCACGACCTTCCTCGATAGTGTGTCTTGTACGCAATACAGGGTTTTACTAAAAAACGATATATTATTATAATTTTGTTATGAACTAGCTATTAGGAATAGTGTTAACTAAATTTTGAATTTAATAACATTATTATTCATCTTACAAATTTCTAGAACATTGTATAAGAACAAAATAAATTTTTCGGGTAAAATAAGTATTTTTCAAAAAAATGCAGTTTTGCCGCCTTTTGATGGAGCACCCAATTTAAATATAGTTTTTGACATGTTTATATAATCAATTTGAAAAATAAAATTCTTCTTTTGAATCAGGATATAAAAATTTACATTAGATAAAGTTTCGATATTTTTCCGATAACTTTTATATTTTAATGAATAGTAAAAACACGATATATTTTAATTAAAAACAACTTTTTTCATCGTAATATCTTATGTGGTTAAATTATAAAATTGAATGGTTTTAAAGTATAAATAGAATATATTTTTACCATTTAATATAATGTATGTCATTAGCATTGATTTTACCATGAATTCATAGTTTAAATCAATTCAATCTTTTGCAATGTATTAAAGAAAAACCCATTTTCTTTCGACAACGGGATTAATTTTAATTTAATTTCTGCATCTTTTTTGTATTGAATGTGGAACAATGGATTCCATATTTGGAATCAGTGGGTCCAAATTATGTTAATAAACTACTTTTTATTTTTGGGCATTGTGAATAGTAACTACGATAAATTTTATTTACTATAGTTAAAGGTAAATCGGGTAATTAAGGGTAAATATAAGATTATAAAATTACCCTAAACCTTGGAAAAATCCTATTGGATGGCTAAACGTAGACCCATATAACCTAATGGTCGTATTATATTCATTTTATGGACTTTTTTCCATGAAAATAATTTAATTATTATTAAAACCAAAGAATGTGACAACATGTCACTTTCTTAAATCTTATAAGTATAATAATTTTAATTTAGTGATAAACTTCATTAAACTTCAAACATGAATAGTATCCAGAAATCTAATACAATTATCTACATCATAATAATTTATTTATAATTTTTAGGGATTAAATAATTATCATTTATTATGACACAAAGATGATGCAGTAATTGTCTTGTTAATGAAATATTGACATAATTGATGTTATAAATGACCAAATAAATGTAAATTGAGACTTTTTATGACTTAAAATAATTTTATTGGTTAATATGACATGTTATTGTTGATTTAAGTAACTGGGTTCTAACTTATCATTCTGTTATGAATTTCATAAAAATCATGTACCAAATAGTGTCAAAATTCACATAAATTAGTTTTTAAAACAAATATTATATTATTAATTGTTATTTTATTCCTAAAAATCTAAGGATCAGCCAAATGACATTGATAAGGTTATATATATTGATAATAAACAACTTGGGGTCCGTTTGGCTTAATATAGTATGTTTATTAACCATATAGTGTAAGAAAACAAAAAGACACGGTAAAAGATAAATTATTTAACTTAGAGTTAAATATAATTGATAAGGTTAAAATAATAACTTAAACTTGTATAAATCCTATTGGATGAGAGGATTTCGACTCATCCCCACTTTAGATTCAAAATAAGGCCCTTTGAAACCATTATTAACCAAATTTTACCTTAATATAAAAAAATATTTTGAGATTTCCTAAGGTCCCCCTCTCCTCCCTTATAAAAGGGCACCTCCTCCCTCTCCTCCTCACACCAATTTGAGCGTTCAAGCTCGGCCAACACCTGAAAAAATAACTTCTCCACTTCCCTAGTATCATCCTAGAGGTACTGTTCTTCTTCAAAGACCATCCTTAGTTCTTTAAGTGGAGGTTAAGTGAAGGCGCGTCAAAAAGCGGTAATATCCATTACAGATCTTTTTCAATTTCTTTCTTCTTCAACTTCTTCTTCTTTAGTTGTTTCATGATAAAGTAATAACATTAGTATTTCTTATATACTGATATGTTATTATAAATATGAAAAAACTCTAATTAACCTTCTATCCATCCTACGGAAAAAAGAAATCACCACGCGTGCGTACGTACGGAATTCCGTCTCCACGACGCGATGAGATTCATTCTCCACATTAACCATTCGTGAATGATTATAAAGTATATATAATGAATAATAATTAAATATATGACATGTTAAATCTACTGGATTTATGTATATATATATATATGTATTTCATCTACTTACTTCCATTCAAGACAATAAGGAAAGGAAAACAGCGTTAATGCGTACGTACGGACTACCGTCTCCATGAACGGTGTGTTTCATTTCATTTATCTATCTATTATATATATATATATACTGAATATATATGATATATAAATCATGTTTTATATTCTGGAAGTAAGTAAATCATGATATAAGTAATAATAATGTCAAGAACAACAAGTCCAAACACCTACGATAAATGAAACGATTTTTCCAAAAACGCTTCTTTAACATGGAATTTACAAAAGAACGGGTAATATAAAGTCATAAGTGAACCGTATATGATATCATAACAATGAATATGATTCTGTAATAAGTTAATGGCATTATTTAAATCATTATACAGGAGGTTCGGATACATACAAAGCATATCGGACATAAGGTAAGGGAAATATCACAATCTCATTTTTATCCGAGATTGTTTATACTTTGGTATTTACTAGGGTGTATTTTATCATCCACATCCATGTTTCCACAATATGTAATATTATTTCCATCTACCTACAATTGTTTAAATCAAATTTTACCCTTCGGTGAGTTTTTAGTAAAAGATATGAAAGGAATCTTTTGTCGCTTTTCATACGAGGTACTTTTTGACTTTTCCAACAAAAGTACGAAGAATGTTTTTTTTAACTTACACGGCATGATTGGATTTTTTAAAACATTATTTCAAAGAATCTTCCTTTACAAGTTTTCAAGTTTATTTTTAATCAACTTCTTTTATTTTATAATTGTATGACATGTTATGAAAGGAAAAGTGTTTTTGAAGCAGAAAGGATATTTTCCTCAAGAATGGAGTTCAAGTGTTTTATCAAAATTATTTTCCTTCTAAGATAATAAAGGGTTCTATTTTTATCCTTATTATTACATTGATTTTATTATGTTTTGATGTAATTATATTTATGAATTCCTTTACCTTATATGAATTGTTTTATGATGTCATGATGTTTAAGATTCCCATTTTTATTACATGGGTTATGCAATGATGTATGATTTATGATTTTGTGGAACACATAAGAATGGTATCATTATGAGATGGGTGGGACCTATATCTCCCTCCAATGCATTGGGTAAAGATTTTATATCTCATGATATAGAAATAGATGTAATGGTAGGTTATACCGGTTCAGTGAAACAGGACTGAAACGAGGTTGACTCGGTTCAGAAATGGACTTTGTCCACTAAGATAGTCTTGGCAATGAGTCTTGACTAATAAGATATGATTCTCTATGATTATGTGTGTATGCCACAAAGTTTCATGTTTTATGTTATGATTATTGGGATTTCATTTCACTACTATGATGTATCCCATGTTATGATATTATGATCTCTTTTGCAGGTTATGATTTCCAAAATGTTATGTTCTTATGAATATGATGTGATTTATTTTTCTTTTGTTTACCCTTACTGAGCATTTGAGCTCACTCTTTTATGATTTCTTTTCCCCAGGATATAAAGAAAGGTTATAGGTAAGAAAAAAATGAAAGATCTTTATGGGAGATGTTCTAGATCATTCACCATGATTAGAAGATTACATTCTGAGTTTCAAAGACACTAAACTATTACGGTCCTTGTGTGTGTGTTTTTGTTATGTAATAAGTATTCCGCAAAAGTAATGTAATGTCCTTGTACGTTAAGCTTCTGGTCTCTACAGTTGGTATCAAAGGGAGGTTTAGTCAACCTTTGGAAACTAGGATGCGAAAATGTTAGTGAGATCCCTAGAGATATTACTAATGTATGTCTAGGGATGTCCCTAAGGATAAGTATACGTATAGTATATAGTCCTAGAACCACGGTAACGATCGTAGAATTTATCCTAAGATGTTATATAGTAAGGGTAATCTCCATTTACTATGTTTTTTCCCTAGTATTATTTTTGCCTCTCACACTATTCTTTTTGGGTTTTAGACGATGGATGGAACCCGAAGGAACCATGTTGATCACTGTAATGGACAATGTAATGATTTTCCTCCTGAACAAACAAGTGTTATGGGAGATGGAGTGAAAAATCTTATTGCTATACTTACACAAGCTATGAATCATTCTGGATTTCCAAAAGAGCAGATAAGGGAACAATATTCTATTGAGTCCTTCATGAGGCAACGTCCACCTTCTATCAGTGGGGCTTCCGATCAACTTGTTGCTGAACAATGGATCAGTACCACTGAAAAGATATTTTCAGTTCTTTAATGTTCTGAACATGATAAAGTCATCTTAGCAGTATATCGTTTGGAAGGTGAAGCTGATCAATGGTGGAATCTTATCAAGAATACGAGGCCAAGAGATGAAATTGAGTCCATGGAATGGGACGAGTTCATGAACTTGTTTTTCAGTAAGTACTTCCTTTGTATTCTTCGAACAAAGATAGAAAAGGAGTTTCTTGAGCTGAAGCAGAAGGATGATGAATCTGTTGGTATATACGAAGCGAATTTTACAAGACATGCAAGGTATGCATCTGGCATTATCATCCAACCTGAAAGTAAAGTTGATCGATTTTTCAGTGGCTTAAAACCAAGTCTTTGAAGGGAATTTGCTATAACAGACTTTAGTAGCTATGAACAAATTGTGTGTTGTGCTATCAAGGTAGAAATGGAAGTTGGTGTTACATATCCATCTCATGGTTTTGACAAGAAACGAAAGATGGAGTTCAAGGATAAATCTCAGAATAATGGTGAAAAGAAGATGAATGTTTCCTTATGCCCAAAGTGTGGAAAGAAGCATGGTGGAGATTGTCTTAAAGGGACTAGAAAATGTTTTAAGTGTAGAAAAGAAGGTCATCAAGCAGCTGAGTGTCGAAGTAATGGAAAAAGGGTTTCTAATGATTTGAATAAAGCAAAAACTGCAGATAACACACGACCAACACTTCAATGTTTCAAGTGCAAAGAAATGGGGCATTATGCTAATAAATGCCCTAATCCAAGGGTTAGTGATGATCGACATGAGAAACCGCTTAAGGCAAAGGACAAAGGGAAGTCACATGCGATCACTATTGGCAATGTTGAATATGACAACGATGTGGTGGAATGATTAAGTGTTTATGTAATGGGAATCCAAAATAATGTTGTATCATGGAGTATTTTAATATTTATGTATTGGTCTAATGTGGTATTCAAAGTGATTGATATATTTTTGGAAATAAGATGATATGCGCATAATGAAGGGAAAACGAGAAAACGAAATGTTTAACAGTATTCATGAGCACATCATTGATATAAGGAGTAAGTGATATCATTTTTTGAGTATATAGAATTTTGAGGATTTTGGTATGTGTAAAGTTTTATCTTTTAACTGCATTCATGTTTTCACTATGGTTCAATTGGTATTAATTTTTTCAAGAGAATACATGACTAAGGTATTCACATGATTGGAATGTGACCAAAAATATATATATATGGGGGATAAATGATGGTATTCACATGCTTGGTTGATGACATTTCAAGTAATCATTTTCTTTATACTATGATCTTGGACCGAAGTATTTTAGATAAGCCTAAATATTGGAATTTATTATGTTGGACATATGCTAAGTATTGTTTAAGGATATAACTTTTTTCGATATTACTGATGGGATTTTATAGTAATGTAGTTTTAGAAAAAGGACAACCTACAGGACGGGCGACATCCCATCGCGTCGGACAAGGCTGTGGAATCGAACCCACAACCGAAGTGCTACTGGCCTTTTTCACCAACCACTGGCCTACAGGAAGTCCCTGTGTAGTAGAAACTAGTTTTATTATATTAAGCAGTATAAGTCCATTTTAGGAACTATATAAGATTAATCTCAATATAGATGGACTTATGTTTTTTTTTGAAAACTTTTCTAACCTTTGGTTTGAGACAGATGGAATGAACCATCATTCTATCACATGATCTACTAACACATCACGAATGACAAATTCTACTTCATTTCATTAAGAGATGAAGTGGAAATTGTACAAAAAATGACAAACTGTGAGACTATACCAAAATCACGAAAGTATTTATTCTAATTCCAATTTCATCAACTTTAGGGAAATGATCTTGAAAAAAAACCAAAAATGTTGTCCTATTGCCCTTATATCCGATGAATCAGATGGTACCCTAGATCACCACAAATCAATATCATTGTGATTGTTGGCTTTTTCATAGCCATGTTCTCAACCACTCTCCATCAGAACATGACGGTTAGATTTCTCTTCCATGTCCATATTTTATCTTATATGGAAACCCAGTGATGAGTTCATTTGGGTAACCATTATATTTCATACATTAGTTTTTAAAGTTCAGTTTTGGTATTTCTTTTTACGATGTGGGTTTTTATTAATAATTAATGATTTATAACCCCGACGAATTTTGAGGGTGAAATTCATTTTAAGGGGGGTAGAATGTAACAACCAGAGATTTTATAAGATACATTCTTTTTAATTTCATTCATATCTTCTATTTTACGACACACTAAGATTATCTTGCGCTCTATGCAACACTGTATTAGCTTTCAGTATACGCAACACTTTTCTTGGATCATGTTACACACAATTTCAAGTTCGTTTGATAGAATTTATTCTACGCAACATTGAGTGTGTATATATATATATATTCAATGTATAAATAAAATATGGTTGGATTCTGTTATACGCAACAATAAAGGAGTTGTGCACTATGCGCAACCCTGACATGGCTTGCATTACACGCAATCGCGACCTTCCTCGATAGCGTGTCTTGTACGCAATACCAGGTTTTACTAAACAACGATATATTATTATAATATTGTTATGAACTATCCCTTATGAATAGTTTTAACTAAATTTTGAATTTTATAACATTATTATTCATCTTACACATTTCTAGAACATGGTATAAGAACAAAATAAATTTTTCGGGTAAAATAAGTATTTTTAAAAAAATGCAGTTTTGCCGCCTTTTGATGGCGCACCCACCTTAAATATAGTTTTTGAAAAGTTTATGTGTTCAATTTGATAAAATAAAATTCTTCTTTTGAATCAGGATATAAAAATTTACATTAGATAATGTTTTGATATTTTTCCGATAACTTTCATATTTTAATGAATAGTAAAAACATGCTATTTTTTAATTAAAAACAACTTTTTTCGTCGTAATATCTTATGTGGTTAAATTATAATATTGAATGGTTTTAAAGTATAAATAGAATATATTTTTACCATTTAATATAATGTATGTCATTAGCATTGATTTTACCTTGAATTTGTAGGTTAAATCAATTCAATCTTTTACAATGTTTTAAAGAAAAACCCGTTTTCTTTCTACAACGGTATTAATTTTAATTTAATTTCTGCATTTTTAGTGTATTGAATTTGGAAAAATGGATTCCATATTTGGAATCAGTGGGTCCAAATAATGTTAATAAACTACTTTTTATTTTTGGGCATTGTGAATAGTAACTACGGTAAATTTTATTTACTATAGTTAAAGGTAAATCAGGTAAATAAGGGTAAATATAAGATTATAAAATTACCCTAACACTTTTAAATCTCCTATTGGATGGCTAAAGGTAGACCCATATAACCTAAGGGTCGGATTAGATTCATTGTATGGACTTTTTTCCATGAAAATAATTTAAATATTATTAAAACCAAAGAATGTGACAACATGTCACTTTCTTAAATCTTATAAGTATATTAATTTTAATTTAGTGTTAAACTTCATGAAACTTCGAACATGAATAGTCTCCAGAAATCTAATACAATTATATACATCATATGAATTTATTTATAATTTTTAAGGATTAAATATTTATCATTTATTATGACACAAAGATGATGCAGTATTTGTCTTATTAATGAAATAATGACATAATTGATGTTATAAATGCCCAAATAAATGTAATTTGAGACTTTTTATGACTTAAACTAATTTTCTATGTTAATATGACATGTTATTGGTGATTTATGTAACTTGTTTAAACTTATCATTCTGTTATGAATTTCATAAAAATCATGTACCAAATAGTGTCAAAATTGACATAAATTAGTTTTTAAAACAAATATTATATTATTAATTGTTATTTTATTCCTAAAAATCTAAGGTTCTTCCAAATGACTTAGAAAAGGTTATATATATTGATAATAAACAACATGGGGTTATTTGGGGTTGATATAGTCAGTTTATTAACCATATAGTGTAAGAAAACAAAAAGACACGGTAAAAGATAAATTATTTAACTTAGAGGTAAATATAATTGATAAGGTTAAAATAATAACCTAAACTTGTCTAAATCATATTTTATGAGATTATTTAGACCCATACCAACATTAACTTCGAAATAAGACCCAGTGGAACCATTATAAACCCAATTTGACCTTAATATAAAATAATATTTTGAGATTTTCCTAAGGTGCCCCTCTCCTCCCTTATAAAAGGGCACCTCCTCCCTCTCTTCCTCACACCAATTTGAGCATTCAAGATCGGAAAACCACTGCCAAAATCTCTTCTCCACTTCCCTAGTATCATCCTATAGGTCCTGGTCATCTTCAAAGACCATCCTTAGTTCTTTAAGTGGAGGTTAAGTGAAGGCGCGTCAAAAAGAGGTAATATCCATTACCGATCTTTTTCAATTTCTTTCTTCTTCAAATTCTTATTCATTAGTTGTTTTATGATAAATTAATAACATAAGTATTTCTTATATACTGATATGTTATTATAAATATGAAACAACTCTAATTAACCTTCTATCCATCCTACAGAAAAAGGAAATCACCGCGCGTGCGTACGTACGGAATACCGTCTCCACACTGTGGTGTAATCTATTTTCCGCCACCACCTTAATTGGATGGGTATAATGGTGTAATGAGTAACTATATATGATTATTATAAAGTGATATTTATACTGAAATAGTATACATACACTTCAACACAATTCCACGACCATGGGAATGATATCATCGCTCGTGCGTACGTACGGACTACCGTCTCCACGACGCGATGAGATTCATTCTCCACATTAACCATTCATGAATGATTATAAAGTATATATAATGAATAATAATGAAATATATGACATGTTAAATCTACTGTATTTATATATATATATATATATTTATTTCATCTACTTACTTTCATTCAAGACAATAAGGAAAGGATAACAGCGTTCATGCGTACGTACGGACTACCGTCTCCATGAACGGTGTGTTTAATTTAATTTATCTATCTATTATATATATATATTTTTACTGAATATATATGATATATAAATAATGTTTTATATTCTGGAAGTATGTAAATCATGATATAAGTAATTATAATGTCAAGAACAACAAGTCCAAACACCTACGATAAATGAAATGATTTTACCCAAAACGCTTCTTTAACATGGAATTTACAACAGAACGGGTAATATAAAGTCATAAGTGAACTGTATATGATATCATAACAATTAATATGATTCTGTAATATGTTAATGACATTATTTAAATCATTATATAGGAGTTTCAGATACATACAAAGCATATCAGACATAAGGTAACGGAAATATCACAATCTCATTTTTATCCGAGATTATTTATACTTTGGTATTTGCTGGGGTGTATTTTATCATCCACATCAATGTTTCCTCAATATGTAATATTATTTCCATCCACCTACAATTTTTTAAATCCAATTTTACCCATATGTGAGTTTTTAGTAAAAGATATGACAGGAATCTTTTGTCATTTTTCATACGAGGTACTTTTTGTCTTTTCTGAAAAAAGTACGAAGAATGTTTTTTTAACTTAAACGGCATGAATGGATTTTTTAAAACATTATTTCCAAGAAGCTTCCTTTACAAGTTTTCAAGTTTATTTTTAATCAACTTCTTTTAGTTTAGAATTGTACGACATGTTAAGAAAGGAAAAGTGTTTTTGAAGCAGAAAGGATATTTTCCTCAAGAATGTCGTTCAAGTGTTTTATCAAAATTATTTTCCATCTAAGATAATAAAGGGTTCTGTTTCTATCCCTATTATTACATTGATTTGATTATGTTGTGATGGAATTATATTTATGAATTCCTTTACCATATATGTATTGTTTTATGATGTCACGATGTTTAAGATTCCCATTTTTATTACATGGGTTATGCAATGATGTATGATTTATGATTTTGTGGCATACATAATAATGGTATCATAATAAGATGGATGGAACCTATATCTCCATAAAATTCATTGGGTAAAGATTTTATATCTCATGAGATAGACATGGCTGGAATGGTAGGTTATACCGGTTCAGTGAAACAGGACTGAAATGAGGGTGACTCGGTTCAGAAATGGACTTTGTCCACTAAGATAGTCTTGGCAATGAGTCTTGACTAATAAGATATGATTCTCTATGATTATGTGTGTATGACACAAAGTTTCATGTTTTAAGTCATGGTTATTGGGATTTCATTTCACTACTATGATTTATCCCATGTTATGATATTATGATCTCTTTTGTAGGCTAATATTTCCAAAATGTTATGTTCTTATGAATATGGTGTGATTGATTTTTCTTTTGTTTACCCTTACTGAGCATTTGAGCTCACCCTTTTATGTATTCTTTTCCCCAGGATATAAAGAAAGGTTTTAGGTTAGAAAAAAAAGTGAAGATGTTTATGGGAGATGTTGAAGATCTTTCACCATGATTAGAAGATTACGTTCTGAGTTTCCAAAGAGACTAAACTATTACCATCCTTGTGTGTGTGTTTTTGTTATGTAATAAGTTTTCCGCAAAAGTAATGTAATGTCCTTGTACATTAAGCTTCGGGTCTCTACATTAATGTAACAATATTCCATTCCATATTTGTTCAAGGTAAAAAATCCATAATGAATAAAAAATTCAAAAATTCATTTTAATCACTATATGGTAAAAGTATATCAACTTTAATATGAGAAATATTGAATAACAATTTCCTATTCTAAGGAAACTCAGTGTTTAACTATAATGCGAGTAAGATACTCTAAGTAATATTATATAAACAACTTCCCACTTACTCTTTGATTCCGATCAATATTCCAAATCAGTATGAAATGAAAAGTACATCCACTGATTACACACTGTAAATTATCGAATGTGGATAAATCACATGAAGCTAAACCCAATTGGACACATTTACTCATGTTCCCCTCCCCATATTACAGGGTCTAATGAATAGTAGAAAGGTACAGTGGTGTGTTGGTGAGAAGAATATTATATCATGTTATGGAGGAGAACAATATATAAATTTATAGATAAACAATGGATGTGTAAAAATTATGAATATGTATAAGGACAAAAATGAATCCTTAGAATTAAATAAATAAGTAATAAAATCAAAATAAGATTTGTATCATAAAAAATGATATAATTTCATGCCTCTAAAAAATATAAAAATACTTAGATGTTTTGAAAAAAATAGATCAATAATTGATGAATAAATAAATCAAAAATGGAAAAAACAATTAAACCACCCCATGAATTAGACCAGTAATCTATTAACAAGCTCTTATACTAAAGAAATCTTCCATACTTTTCAATGGTGTATGATTTAATTTTCCATACATATGATCATATAATATTCACGGGGATCCAATGGTGGCCCAAATAAAATGTGATATAAGTCTCATTAGGCCACTTCCAACAATGTCCCTACAATCCAGTCTATTAATATAAAATGAAATAGTGTGATGGTATTTATTAAAGTAATAAAGTGAAAAAATGATTATTGGATAAATTTTTAGCCAATATTATAAATTACCATGAATATGTGATAATTTAATTAATTAGGATTTTTTATAATATAAATATCATGTGTAAAATGTATCAAAAAAATTTTAAATGAAAATAATAATATGGGATTCATGGTCTAATCATGGAATACTTGGCCTCAAGGTTCAGGCCAAATCGTAGTTGTAACTCATTCAGTATGATTATAAGGTGTCTCTATGTAACCATGGGGTACACCAAAGGAATTACAATGTAATATATTATAACTAAATCTATAGATCACATTCATTGTAATCACGAGCTATGCATGATGGGGCCAAAGAGTGTGAACTCATGTCGTTAGTTGAAAATGAGGAGCATATACAAGGAATTATAATATCCCAAAAAGAGTAATGTGAATCACCACTAAAATTATGAGGCATTCATATAATAATACAAAGACCAACTTCTATGGTGGTTAAATCCAATAAAAATCAACTCAATTAACCAGGATGGAATCCTTTGACAGCTCATGGAATTCACCTTGGATACTAAGGTGGTCCCAATTATGACTATTCCATTAATGATGAAAAATTTATACATATTGAAGTAACCTTATGAAAAATTTAAATGTAAATATATATATATATATATTTCTTTATGGTCCATTTAATATGAATTCCAAAAATTAATTATTAGGTACATTCTATTACATCCAATCTTAAATGATAATGTAAAATAAAAAAATGAAACCAATTATCAATTCAATTATTTTTTAAAGGCCATGTAATATACATATACATATATATAGATATATATATATATATTAAATTTAACAATTTAATGTTTCATTTTTTTTAGGATCGAACACTTACCTCATTAAAGGTCATGTAATGATCACCATAACAGTGTCCTAAGTAATTACAAACAATAGACTATGTAGTGAATATCATACGTAGAGTAATCCATTAAGACAATAAAAGGTTTATTTAGATGTTTTATAAATAATTTTCTGACAAAACTATGTGGAGAGTCACGAAGATCTTCAAAATTAGAATATATAGGCTTTTTTTCATTAAGAATACTAAATAAATAAGGAAGGTCAGTTTATAAAAATGTATGATCAAATAGTAATTGTACCCTTCCATTAAAGGGTTTGTATTTAGCCTTCATGTTTTTTCCAAAACTCACACAAAACATGGATCACATATTTTCCTAGGGCATTGATGGTTTAAATGTGTAACGCCACGGATCCGGGTGCCACTCAGTGGGTGCCCCGAACCTGGTTGGTCACATGACCTCAAGCGCATTTCCACAAACGCCAGAGGCTGCCGACTAGCAGCTAGGGCCCAGTTCTAATATTGGGGAAACTATTCCCTCATTTTTCAAAGTGTAATGCAGTGGAATAAAAATAACAAACATACAACAACAGCGGAAACAATAAACCATACACATTTAATATAACCATTGTAGTAAAAGATAACGAAACATATATATAGATATGATGCAACATGTCTTATGTTCTACAAAAAGAGCCAGAACATGGTACATAGAATTACAATACAATAGAGAGTACGACAAATAAAAAACAATAGGTATCATTGGGAGCCTCATCCCGGTCCCAAGCTTTCCTACTCCTCAGCAGCAATCAAGCACCTCTATAGGGGCCTTTGCCCTTATCCACACCTGTAGAATTGTAATCTATTTGGGATGAAAACATGACCCAAATAGGGTATGATAAATAAATCCCAGTAGGCACCCACCAAAGGCATGTGCCCAACTATGTGAAAATATTCAACAATAGTGTGCAGTAGTAAAAAATCCCATTAACTAAGCAGTACTCAAAAGTAACTAACTTTACTAGTTATATGCCATTTTATTATTCCTTTAATCGTTCTTTATAAGGAAACCACCACAGTGAATTTCTATGTAAACAGTCAGTGTCCTCCGACACAGTATCCCTTACCCTCAGGTAATCAGAATCCAACCCACATGTAATTTCCCTCAGCCGTAATAGATATTTCCCTTAGGCTTACAAAGTTTCTCCCTCAAGCACAGAGTCTATTGCCCTCAGGCACGGAACAAGTGGCCCTCAGGCTAAAGATGCACTGCCCTGAGGCTATGTATAACACTACCCTAGATCTAAACAAGTAATTGGTCCATGCCCACCATGAAAACAAGAAATTATATTACAATTCCTCTCATGGAAAAAGTAAGATATAATATAAACAAGGAAAACCCTCGGGTATCCTGGCCAAACATATAAACAGAGGAACGCACCCCCAGGGTGGTCCAGGATCTAAGCAGTGATCCCACACAATATTTTAATATATCATTTAATTACCTATAATATTCTAGGTATTTTAACAGCCAAGGCCTCATCCACATGATACCCCAACATGGGTTCGTAGCACAAAAATATACAAAAACATGGAACAGTTGGAAAATAAACACCAAGCCACCTACCTTAAACACCCAAGAATGGTATACCCAAACAATGCCTCCTTAAATGTCTGAGAACATCATGGATTTGAGGTAAATCAATTCACATTCAACCTCAAATAACATCCCATAGAGGAAGAATTGTACAGAAACACACAAGGAGAAGGAAGCTCTTACTAGTGTGGTTCCAACGAGATCGACGACGGAAGAATCCGATTACTGACGTGTGATCAGAAGATCTTAAAAGCTCTAGCCTCCTCTCCCGGCTCCAAAATGCGTCCAAAGCCTCCGCTTCAAAATGAGGAGGCTACTTCCTATTTTAAGCAAAAAACAAACTACACGGCATGTACTTTGACTACACGGCGTGTACTTCCCTCATTTAGCTGTTCCTTTAGAGGCACAAAAAAACTGTTAATCTATTGACATGAGTACACGTCATTTATTCTCGACTACAGTGCACGTACTGTCGCCTAACTGGTGGCTGCTTCCACCGCCTTACTGTTTCCCTGCCGACTGACTACACAACATCTAAACACCCACTACATGGCGTGTAGTCTGTTTTCACACCATTCATCACCGACATGGCTACAAACCCTATGTAATCATCCCACACGGACCAAGTACACAACGTTTGGAATAGTACATGGTGTGTAGTCCTGATATTTTTGATTTTTCCACATTTTCTTTATTTTATCAAAAACACTTAGTGAAAAGAGAAAAGAAGAAACTCGTACCTCAAAAATAAGAACCGAGTTCGTACAAACATCCCCCCTTAAAGCAATACGTCCTCGAATTTCCCTTCCAAGGGTGGAGAAGATAAATCTTAGAACAACTCTAGCCACTGAGCATGTATGTCGATCACCCACTCCCAAGTATCATCATATACTTGGCCATGCTACCATATCACCCATACGAGAGGAACTGACATGCCTTGGAGAATCTTAGTTCTCCTATCAATGATACGAATCAGATGATCTTCAAAGGACGCATCAATTTGATGCTCAACCTTCTCTGGCTGAAAGACGTGAGACGGGTCTGAATGATAGTGGCATAATTGAGATACATGGAAGACGTCGTGCGTGGCCCGATACCTTTGTGGTAACTGCAACCGATAGGCAACTGGCCTGACTCTTTCTAGAATCTCAAATGGCCCCACATACCTCGGTGAAAGTTTACCATGTCTCTTGATCCCCCTGTGTCCCAACCTCAGCGAAACATGCAAGAAAACCTGATCCCCGACAACGAACTCCAATGGTCGTCTGCGGTGACCAGCATAAGATTTCTAATGAGAATCTGTGGTAGCCATCCACTTCTGAATCAACTAGACCTGCTCAAAATTCTTCGTCACGAGATGTGGTCCCAATAAAGCTGCCTTACTCACGTCTAACCATCACAATAGTGATCGGCATGGCCTTCCATATAATGCCTCGTATGGTTCAATCCCAATATTTTCCTGAAAACTGTTATTATAGGCAAACTCGGCTCGGGGTATGTGTTTCTTCCAAGATCCCTCTATGTCTAGGATGCATGCACGCAGCATTTCCTCAAGAACATGTATTGTATGCTCTGACTGGCCATCGGTCTGAGGGTGGTAAGTTGTGCTCAGAAGCACCTGTGTACAAAGTGCCCCCTGAAAACTCTTCCAGAAACGTATTGTAAAATGTGTGTCCCTATCTGAAACTATATAACGAGGGACCCCATTAAGACATACGATCTATCGGATATATATCTTCCCGATCTCATCAACACTGAAGGTTTCTTTGATTGGAAAAAAGTAAGATACCTTCGTGAGTCTATCCACAACAACCCACACAGCATCATTGCCTCTAGGTGACATCAGCAACCAAGTAACAAATTTCATCATGACATCATCCCATTTCCACTCTGGTATGGGTAACTGGTGTAACAGTCCCTCTGGCCTCTGATGCTCTGCCTTCACCTACTAACAGGTGGAACACCTCATAACAAAACCATCTACATCCCTCTTCATACCCAGCCACCAGTACTGACGTCTCAAGTCTCAGCACATCTTGGTAACCCTGGGATGAACTACCCCAGCTGAAGCATTAATCTCCTACATCATATCTATATGTGTATCCCCTGGAACCCACACTCGTCAATGGAAACACAAAATTTCATCATCGCCTATTGTCCACCCAGGAAGAGGGTCCTCACTTGCCACCGAATCTCGTATAACTAGGCCTTCAGAATAAGATAGTTGTCTCATCCTCAATCTATCTAGGATGGTAGATGTCACAACTAAAGAAGAAAGATATGTTTTACCTTGAATCTCATGCCCCTCCAAATGCATCTCATAAAACAAATCCATATGCTGGCATTCATCACTGGCCTCCTGCACCGCCTGTATCTGAGCCTTCCTTCTCAGTGCATTAGCTACTGCATTACCTTTACCAGGTGTATAAGCAAGCTCAAAGTCGAAGGACTGAAGGTATTAAACCCACCTTCTCTGTATCAAGTTCATTTCATGCTAAGTAAAAATGTACTTGAGACTTTTGTGGTCGGTGAAAACCACAAAATTCTCTCCCAAGAGATTATGTATCCAACTTCACAATGCATGAAGAAATACAGCCAACTCGAGATCATGGGTCGTGTAATTCATCTCATGTGGCCTAAATTGCCGGGAACCATATGCAATAACTCAATAACCCTTCATCAACACTGCCCCCATCCCAATACCTGATGCATCATAGTAAATTGTATATCTCTTCTCTTTCTCTGGAAGTTTTAGGACTGGTGCTGATGTCAAACTTCCCATCAGGTCCTGAAAGTCTATCTTGCAAGCTTTGGACCAAACATACTTCACACCATTCTTAATCAACCCCGTCAACGGTGCAACCAAGCGGAATAAGTCATGTATGAAGCATCTGTAGTTACCATCCAGCCCTAAGAAACTCCGTATTTCAATCACGTTCTTAGGCTGCTCCTAGGAAACTACTACTCTCACATTCTCTAGGTCTACTACAACACCTTCCTCTGAGATGATATGACCCAGGAAGTGAATCTGGTCCATCCAAAAGTGTAACTTTGAGAGCGTAGCATATAGCTGATGCTCCCTCAGTGTACTCAATACGATCTCAAGATGGGTGGCATGATCGTGTCGAGTGTGAGAGTATACCATGATGTCGTCCATGAATTCGACCACAAACAAATCAAGATAAGGATGGAACACACGAGTCATCAGAGCCATTAAAACTGATGGCGTGTTCATGAGTCCGAACGGCGTAACCAATTACGCGTATTGACCATACCTACTCCTGAAGGCTATAAGCGGTATGTATGATGGTCTCATGTGCAGTTGATGATATCCTGATCTCAAGTCAATCTTTGAGAACACTCGTTCTCTACAAAGTTGATTAAAAAGATCATCAATCCTTGGAAAGGGATATCGATTCTTAACCGTCACCTGGTTCATCTTCCGATAATCCACACAGAGTCTGAGGGGACCGTTCACCTTCTTCGCAAAGAGGACTGGTGAACCCCAAGGATAAGTACTGGGTCGGATGAAACCCTTTGACTATAGCTATTCTAACTACCTCTTGAGCTCCTTCAACTCTAGTGTAGCCATCCTATAAGGAGGAATGGACACCGGTGCTGCTCCTGACACATTATCAATAGTGAAATCAACCTCTCGTTCAGGAGGTACACCTGAAAAGTCATCCGGGAAGACATCCTTGAAATGATCTACCACTAGGGGAAATCCATCAGACAAGTCCCCTAATCATCCAGATATGAACTCGCAATCTGGGATGTGACTCCCCCTCGCCCACGATGCTCTGGTCCAGCTCGACTCGCCTGAACATCTCATTCACCCTTGTATAGAAACTCTTCACCCACTAGGGATGTGAAACTAACCCTATGATGATAGAAGTCTACAAAGGAACTAAAGGGAACCAACCAGTCCATCCTAAGAATTACGTCATAGCTCGTCATATCTAAGACATAGAGGTCCCAAATGTAGTGACACCCAACAACATCTACGGGGCACTCCTTGAACTGATGCACACATGTCGTTATCATTCTCAACAAATTTTATAGCATCATAACATCAGAATAAGAAGAACCACAGAGCCAAAGGCTCTCCACATCGGGTACAAATATGAAACTATGCATAGAACCCATATCAAAATGTAATAAAGGCAAGATAGAAGCTACTAGAATAGTATCTCTGTCTGTAGAAGGTCTGGGATCATGCTCCTGCTGGGTCTGTTGCACTGCATATGTTTGCCCAGTGTCGCGGCCCTACGACACAGCCTGGCGACCCTGAGATGTCCCACCCTACTGTCTCCGAGAACTTGGTGTCCGGCTACCATGACCATGACCACCATCTCTACCTGCACGCCCTGACGTAATCCAGTTTCTCGATCGGTAAGAAGCTGCTGGTCCTGCTACCGCTCTCAGAGTCTATACAAAACCCCTCTCACTAGACATTAGTAGAAACGCCCTGAAAAAGCGCTGCAAATGACCCTTCCTGATGCAATCTCGTCACTCTACTAGATCACATGGACATTGCGGTCTCTTGTGCCCCTATTTACAACACATGTAGCACTAGACATGTCCACCTGAAACATTTTGTTGGCTGGTACTACCACCGTGAGAGAAGTACATCTATCGCTTCCTCTTCCCTATAGAAATAGTACCAGAAACTATTGTCGAACCACCCTGGCCCAAAACACTAGATTCCCACAGGTTCCACTCTGTAATCAGTGCCTGGTTCACAATATCATGTAATGGAGGCAACCTGAAAACATTAACCAGTGCTCGGATGTCATATAGAAGACCATCCTGAAAGCGTCTAGCCCTTAACGTCTCATTTCCCACCAGAACGGGTGAAAAACGCTAAATCTTACTGAAATGAGCAGAATAATCCATCACTGACATAGAGCCCTGCTGCAGATTCATGAACTCTCAAGCTCTATCTGCTCTCAGTGTTTCTAGAAAGAAGAAGTAAGAGAATACTACCTGAAAATATTCTCACACCATGTCTCTGTGATTCTCTGATAGGGTGGTAACATCCCTCCACCTCTTGGAGGAATCACACAGCATATATATCACAAGCTTGACCATCCTCCCTGTATGCGTCTCTAGATGCTCGGAGATATTCTGCATAGACCCCAGCCAAGATTTCGCAGCCTGTGGTCTGCCATCCCTGGAGAACATCGGTGGATACTGCTACTGGAATATATGAGTTAGCTCATCCATAGATGTGGGAGCTGAAACTGCTCCCTAAAAGGACTTCAATAACCGCAAAAAGCCTTCACGGAACTGCACCTCTACACCTGTGTCTGGTATAACAGCTGGTGTCGCATCTGGCTCTGCTGGAGGGTCAACTGGTAGCCCATGGCCTACCATCTCCGGAGTATAATCTTTGCTGCTCTCTTTGCGAACAACTAATGGTCGTCTCGGCGACATAACTATACAAGGTCAAACGCACACCTTAGCACAATATTATAAAAGACTAAAATGAAGGAACCAAAAAAGGGAACAAGAGGAAGACGACATTCAAGATCTACAAAACAAGACTACACAGCGTGTATACTGACTGCACGGTGTGAACTTGACTTCCCTTCCCCAACCCGGGTCCTTCTACATGACTAAGACACACGACTCCCGTTAAACAAAACTACACGTCATGTATATAAACTACATGATGTGTATGGTGTACTTTTCCAACTACCCATGCCATTTGTGACACGACAGACTACTCGGCTACAACTACACGGAGTGTTACACCCGCACACGGCCTGTAAAGCACTTGGTTTCCCCAGCCACATGACTAGGTCAACACGGTCTGTCCTCGGAAAAGACCCCACATTGTGTCCCATAGTCTCATGTCATGTATTATATGAGCTCCGCCAACCTGTGTTGTTAGTTACACGACTGGATACACGGCTCAAACTACACTGTGTGTTCCATATACACACAGCGTGTACACGAAAGGATTACACCGACCCGTGTTGTTTGTTACACGGCAGGGTCCCCAGGCCAGAATACATGGCATGCTCCATTGTGGACATGGCATGTATGTCTTATGGTCTCTTTCGTCTATGTTGTTAGTTACACGGACGGACTCCGGGTCAACACTACATTGCACGTACATCTGTTACATAGCATGTTTGTCCCAATATTTCCCCTTCCCCGTGTCCCCGCCCACACGGTCTATGAAACGGGAAGATACCACATGGCGTGTACTCTAAAAGTTTTCTTTTATTCCTAAACAGAAGAACACATGGCGTGTGTCCTAGGAACTACAAGGCGTGTACCCTGGGTTTTCCGAATATTAAGGCTTAGATACTACTCCAGAACCCAGAAAATACTCAAAAACAACACATAAGTGTCCAATTCCGATCCATGAGGGCCCATACTCCCCACAAATCAATGATTGACATCTTATTTTTGTTACAACAAGATAAACAGTCAATAATCCACCAAATTCCGGTCAATGAGGTCCCATACTCCCCAAAAATCAAAGTTTGTCATCGATTCATTCATCAGGCTCACAAAAAATACCCTATCACATAGCAGGTATTTATCAAAGTAGATATCACAACAACATGCTTTTCTAGCACAATAACTATCACAACAACATGAAATTTCTAATGCGTCTACAAGGCATGGAACTATGCATGGCTTGTGATTCCTAGAATGTGCATAAATGATTCATGATATGTCATACCCTCATCTCATCGGGTTGAAACTAAATAGAACCCATGGATAACATATAAACAGCACAATCACAAGTGTTTCACCCAACGGTGAAAATCATATCAACTTTAAAATTTTCAAAATCGGAATAATTGAAAAAATACGAGGTAGATTGGATTTTCCCTATACACGGGTTAGCTACACCCGAACACAGCTTATTACCAACTACCATTCCCTCATTTCTCTGGCCAAGGCATCAAATTGTATGTTAAAGAATAGAAACTCCTTTGATACCACTTTGTAACGTCCTGGATCCGGGTGCCACTCAATGGGTGCCCCGAACCCAGTTGGTCACATGACCTCAAGAACATTTCCCCAAACACTAGAGGCTACCGAATAGCAGTGATGGCCCAGGTCTAATAGTGGGGAAACAATGCACTCATTTTTCAATGTGTAGAGCAACCGAATAAAAATAACAAGAATACAACAACAGCATAATCAATAAACTATACAAGTTTAATATAACCACAGTAGTAAAATATAACAAACCAGATATATAGATATGATGCAATATCTCTTATGTTCTACGAAAACAGCCAGAACATGTTACATAGCAGTACAATACAATACGGAGTATGACAAATCAAAACAAAACAGGTGGTAGCATCGCGATCTTAAGCCTTGTCCCATGCTCCCCTACTCCTCAACATCAATCAAGTACCTGTATAGGGGACCTTTCCCTTATCCACGCCCGCAGAAACGTAATTTTTCTGGGTCGAAGACATGGCCCATACAGGGTGTGAGAAATAAATCCAAGTAGGAACTCACCTATGGCCCGTGCCCAACTGTGTGAAAATATGCAACAAAAGTGTGCAGTATAAAAAATGCAATAATCAAAGTAGTACTCAAAAGTAACTAACTTTTCCAGTAATATTTCCATTTTAATATTCTTTTAATCATTCTTTATAAGGAAACCGCCACAGTGAATTTCTATTTAAATAGTTAGTGTCCTTAGACACACTAACACTTACCCTTAGGTAATCAGAATCCAACCCGCAGGTAATTTCCCTTAGGCGTAACAGATATTACCCTCAGGCGTACACAGAGTCGCCCTCAGGCATAGAGACTATTGACCTCAGTCACAAAAGAAGTTTCCCTCAGGGTAAAGATGCACTTCCCTCAGGCTAAGTATAACACTGCCCTCGGGCTAAACAAGTAACCGGGCCATACCCAACATGTAAACGGGAAATTCTAATATAATTCTTCTCAAGGGAAAAGTAATTCATAATATAAACAAGGAAAACCCTCGGGTATCCCGGCCAAACGGTTAAAAAGAGGAATACACCCCCAAAGTGGTCCTGGATCCAAGCAGCGATCCCACATAGTAGTTTAATATCACATTTAATTACCTATACAATTCTAGGTATTTAAATATCCATCTCCTCAGCCACATGATACCCCAACATGTGTTCTTATCACAAAAATACACAAAAATATGCAACAGATGGAAATTAAACACCAAGCCACCTACCTTAAACACCCATGAATGGTATACCTGAACGACGCCCCCTAAAACATCCAAGAATTTCGTAGATCTGAGGTAAAATTATTTGCATTAAACCTCAAATAACATCTCTTAGAGGATGAATTGGCATAAAACACAGATGGAGAAGGAAGCTATTACTCGTGTGGTTCCAACGAGATCGACGGTGGAAGAATCTGATTAACGATATGCGATCAGAAGATCTTCAAATCTCCGGCCTCCTCTCCCAGCTCCAAAACGTGTACAAAGCCTCCTTTTCCAAATGAGGAGGCTACTTCCAGTTTTAAGTGAAAAAAACTACACGGCATGTAGTTTGACTACACGGCGTGTAGTTTGACTACACGGCGTGTACTTCTCTCATTTAACTATTCCTCTGGCGACTCCGAAAAACAGTTCATCTGTCGACATGAGTACACGACGTGTATTCTCGACTACAGGGCGTGTACTGTCACCCAGCTGGTGGCTGCTTCCACCACCTTATAGCTTCCCTGTCGACAAACTACATGGCGTGTAAACACCCACTACACGGTGTGTAGCCGGTTTTCATACCCTTCGTCGCCGACATGGATACACACCCTGTGTACTCATCCCACACGTCAAAGTACATGGCATATGGAATAGTACATGGCATGTAGTCCCAAAATTTAGGATTTCTCCCATTTTTCTTATTTTCTCAAAAACACTTAAGGAAAAGAGAAAAGAAGAAACCCGTACAAAAAAATAAGAACCGGGTTCTTACAATACACACTATTTGGGAAAACTTATTTCAACCGTTTATTTTTTCTTTGTTATTTTCGTTAGTTATCATGCACATTTGTGTTGACATAGTCCCAGAGTCTGATAAAACCATGTGTCCCTATTCATTACACACAAAAGACCTCATAGTATGATCAAATTGTGGTCACTCGGATCCATGGTTTTTACTAACTATGTGTTCCAGTTATTTCTTCAACTAGACAGGGATTCAAGCTCCAAACAAGCCTTAAAAACCCAATTTCCCATTATTAATTAATAAAGAACATTGATTAAAATAAAACTATATAATTAAATTGAAAATAAAAGGATACATAACTCAATGAAATACCTGGTTATTTCAGAATAAATCTCATGATGGGTCATATTACCTCAATAATGGGATGTCAGTTTTCCAATAACATTAAAAATTTCATAAAATTTAGATTAACATCTATTTAAATGATTAATAATATATGGATCTTCAATACCATTATAGTACTTAAGAATTGGAAGAAAAAGAATTACAAGGCAATAATCCAATATTATCAATGTTGTTAATGAGCACAACAATAAATCCATATCTTGAAAATCAATTTATTATATAAAAACCCTTACATTAATTCATGAAATCCAAAAAAGTTCTTGAATCACCAGAAAAAAAGATATACCGTAACAATATATTAGTGAACCAGGATTATTCTTATTTATATTTTATAAAGATCTTATATAATTTTCTCTACATCTATATTATCATGTAATATTAAATTTCTATTATCACATGTGATAAATCGTGATAGTTTAATAGTAGATTAGTAATGTCATCTTTTTTCTATATTATTCTCTTCAATATAATCATTAAAATATGATATATTATACCAAAATTTTTTATATAAAATTATTTATAAATTTTTATTTTCATTATATGTTTGTATTTGTGATTATTCATAAAAATCAATATGATGAATATCATGTTTCAAATATTTTTAACAAATCATTGGTTGCAACATAAAAAATGATTTTAATTAAATTTGTACCATTTTAGAACAGAAAACATATAATTATTTTATTATTTATATAATATAGTTTCACTAATTGATTTCTTAATGTAATCCAAGGTAATATCATATAATACTATTCATGTATATATCTAGACCGAAAAAATATTAACATACATTAAATAATGGATAATTATAACATTATATTTGATTTCTTTTTAGAAAATATCACTATTAAAAAATAATATTTATATAATTTAAATATTGATAAATAGTTGAATTAAATTTATATATTTTTACATTAATAACAAAATTCTATGAAAAAATAGACACATTGCTTCGTAGAGGTGGTAGTTCATACAATCAATAGTTTACATTTATATTTAATAGACAATGAATGTAAATGATGGTGGGTTATTATTTTTCTCATCAATATTATAACATATATATATAAATTACTTTTATTCCACAATGTCAAAATTATAATATGTGAATATTGATAGTGGTGAAAAAACGATTCTTCTTTTTGGAGATTTTATTTTAAAAAATTCATAAATGAATATTATGTTTTTCTTAATGGGAAATGGGAATGTTATTTAATCTTAAATCCTTTATAATAATAAAATATTTTATACAAATGATATTAATTTAAATTTATATGAATTTAAAAAAATTATGTATTGGAATGAAACATTGAAAAGAAATGTCGATGGGAAAAAAATACCCAGGTTGATGACTTGAGATTTCAGTTAGAAGAATCGATGGAAATTTGAGGCTTAAATAAATATATTTTAATAAAAGTATCAAGGAATTTAAATAAAATTTAAATGGAAATAAAATAAAATTATTTCTATTCGGAAATAAAATTCGTTGAGATGTCTCAAGGGGAGATGAGTGCCCTATTAATGAATGGTGAGAATGAATTTTTTGTAGATTTAAATAGTTATTATAAAGGGACTAATGACGAGAAATCTAATCTAGAACCCTGTATTTAAAATAATAGATTTGGGAAAGTGATAAGGTCCCTCATCTATTTACAATTCCTTTTTAGTCATGTTTTTTTGTATTTTACTTATATATATTTCACTTTTACATTTTTGGTTTAAAAAATATAATTAATTTATAATTATGTAATTTAATTTTAGCATATGAAAAATTTCCCTAATTAATTACATATTATATACTAATTTTAAATAACAAATTTATGTATTTTAAAAAATCTGTAGTTTTATTCAAAATTAATTTAAACAAGATCACATGTAATATAAAAAAACCTGTTTTTTGATAATGTGTGTTTATAAGAATAAAATATACCTGAACAATAAAATTATCAAAGTATTTTATTTCAAAAATTTATGTTGGTTGATTAATATACAGATAAATGTTTTATTTCATTAAATTTAACCTTTTTTTAGAAAAATAATATTAAATGAATTAAATAAAAAGAAATTTTATTGGAAACTATTTTTCCTGTTATTAAAATTTTATTTTCTAGATTAAAAAATGTATCTTTAATTATATATTTTTACATCATAAAAAATAATTTATCTTGGTAAATTTTTAATATTTATTAATGTTACTGGTACTTTTTTTCATAATTGAATTGTTTTTTGTAAAATTTATAATTTATTTCTAAAAGTAAAAATAATATATTTCATAAATATATAAAACTTCACCATAAAAAAATATTTATATTTAATGATCATAATGAACATAATATTTAAAATTTAAAATTGTAAAATTTATAATTTTGTATTTGTCATGAAAAAAATATAAATTAATATTTCTTTTATTGAAAATTAATGTGTTTAAATGTTATCTTTTTTTAATATTATTTAACAGAAATTTATAATTAAAATAATTTTGACATATTATTTCATATATTTTAAATAATATGTAATAAAAATAATAAAATAATGGTTATATATATAATTTATAATTTTTATAAAAAATAATTATAGATAAAATAATTTTACCATATGAATTTGGTATTCTCTAAACATTTGAAATTTGAATTTATTATTATAGTTATTCTACTAGACTTTTTATTCAACATAATTTTTTTAAATAATTATTGTATAATATATCCCAACATGTTTCAGTTTGGTGTTGAATGTGGATAATAGTATTAAACATATTATAATAAATATATATCTTTAAAAACCTAAGGGTGTTAAATTCTTCACCATTAAATAAATTTCATCCTCATTGTTTTAATTATAACATAAATTTTTAATTATTTATGGGTATCTCAATTATACATAACTCTAGATTAATATTTTGGAAAAATATCATCATCACAATCATAAGAAAACATATCATTTTCAATAGAATATATTTATCCCCAATATTGGTGTTTTCACCAACCATTTGAGTAATGATTCTATAGGTATTTGGTATTATAACCAAAATTATAAAATTTTATTCCAAATGATTATTAAAATTACAATAACATTGATGCACTATAGTAGTTTGATAAGATATGTCATTCCCATTTTATAAATAATTGTTGCATTAAATATTGAAAATGATTGAAACACATTAAATACATTTATGGGTGGATGATATGTTTCTAAATTTTATTTTTACAAAATTATTAAATATGTTATAAAACAGATAAATATGTTATTATTTATAATTAAATAATTAGGGTGGTCATTTGATGTTTTTAAGAAGAATTTTTATTACAATGTAGTGCGTTAAAGATGTATCAAATACGTCTCTCATGTTTCTTTAGTGGATGATCAATGTGACATATTCTATCTTATTTTTGAGACCCATATTTTTTTTATTGTGATTGAATCTTATATATCTTTTTATCTTTTCATATGAGTTTTATAATGTGTATTACTTCTATAAGCAATTGAATTTGAGAAATAACTCATCAAAATACCATAATCTTCACTATTTAAGCACTGTTATGTTGGTGGTCCATTATATGGAATCATAATTCTAATGTTTTTGTAATATCCATTTCATGCACATTTTGAAATAATCAAATTCATTGATACCCATTATACATCTGAATCTCATTCAATACATTTAATGAAACTTTCTGGTGGTTCCTCCAACAATATTGGCTTAAAGGTAGCATGTTTCAATTCAATCTATGTGACTTTTCTTTTCTGTATCCAATAAAATTGCCTATCTTTTTTTGTCTGTAGAATAAAGAGTGTCTCCTACATCAATTTACACAACATGTGTACATAGAGATACCTCTTGAAATATAGTAAATAAACATATAACTAATTTCAATCGATGTATTTTTTATTGGATACTAAATACTAATTCAATCATACTTTTGGTTCAATAATAAAACAAGAGTCATTCATTGATAGTATTGTGATGTTATCCTGATAAATAAAATTGGAATCTTATCCATTTTGTTTCAAAACTATATTTTTCCCCATTTAAATATAATGAATTTTTAATAAATACTTTCTAAAAAATATATACATTAACTCCCCTTATTAGATATATTATAAACATAATTTAGCATAGAATCCATTTTAACAGACTAAAACTATTTATAAAATCTATAAAAATAATAAATTGTAAGAACAACTATCTAATTTTATGGGAACTGGAGCATATAAAATATCATTGTAGTCAAATTTACCCCAACCCAATATTTAATTGATATCAATTCCAACTAAAAGAGGGTTTAGGATTCCTCATGAATGTCTCAATATTGTTCTTCTCTATCATTGAAGTTTTCAATAACTCACCAAAATTAATGTTTTTAAATATATATTGAAATGACTGGATAATATTTCCAAAGATTTTCTTTCATCTTATCGATATACACAATAGGTTTCTCATTTGATTAATTTATATATTATCTATCACCCATATTATTAAATCATTTCATCCATGTTCCTACAGTTACCATTATAAAATTATAATTTGGAATATGTATACTATAGTTAGTAAAATTTCATATAAAGTAAATGTATTCATATAAGGGGGGATTCATATATGTTATGAATATGTTATCCTATGTATCTATATGTTTCAATCTTCATTATCAATGGTTAGTTCTATAATTTAATTTTTATATTTTAAAATGATTCTTTGTGAGTCATTATGATAATGGGAATCATAAAATGTAAATAATTTTTTGGTTTCAAACAAGGAGTAATACTTGGCTTCTTTGTCATGCACTGGAATAAAATTGAAATATTAATAAATATTCCATATTCTATTTTTCTACCCCAATGTATATCTGTTCTAGATGAAATATAAAAATATTTAATCCATTAGATGGTTTTTTGTAGAAAACCAAAAAAATATACACTTAAAAAATATCATTATAGTATCCAATACATAAATATATACACTTGAAAATCCCATTTTATTTTACTAATGATTTATAATATATTTTGAAACAAAACTAAACCCTCAATCGATACCATCTGAAGATATCATAGATGAATTAAAAATTTATTTAATTATTTTAAATAAATAATAATTTCATAAAAGAAATAATTTTACAAAATAATGTTACTATGATTTATTTTAATGGATTAATACCTACGTAAACAATATACTTTATAATAGTAAGTAACATTTACTCATAACCACTCAAATCTAAACCTCATTCTAAATTACTCACTTCTAATACCCACCATTTATCTAAATGAATGAGTTTATAATAAAGGGTTGGGAAAATATTCATAGTATAGGAAAAAAAATATATAACCAGTGAGGATTAAATGTGAGAGAATGATAATTATATGGGATTGAAATTATAATAAAGTTCCACGAATATAACATTAGGAAGACACAAACATACATCACAAGTAGAAAAATACATGTAAAATTTTAACATAAATATGTTTTAAGGGAGATAAATATAAGAAAAAATTAAAATATTATTCTCAATATAGTTAATCTTGAATAATAATTTATTTTCTATAGTTTTTTATTATTCAGTTACATGTTTCCAGTGATTAATCAATAATTAATAACATATTCCCCCTAGTAGATAATTAATAAAAACATGATTTGAATTATCTGATGATATATAATGTTTAGCTTAATGCATTTTAATTTTATATATGTCACAAAAATTACATAATAAAATAACATGCATTTTTGTTCCATATGATATTAATTGTTAAACAAATAGATAATATCGGTGGAATAAAATTTGTTTCATTCATTCCATTATTATGAACAAATGGAATGAGGAATGTGTTTAACGTCATTTCTAGATACTAAATAAAATTTACCTCAAGGATATAAGTGTATTTTACCAATAAATCCTTTATCCCACAATATTATTTTATAAGGACATGTAGAATTTTATTGGTAAAAAAATATTTTTTTGAAAAAAATCCTTTAGAATTAAATATGAAATGATTGAGAAATTGTATTGGAAGTCTGATTAATGTCTATTTTTATAATAAGTATATCTTAAATGGGAAGTTACTGTAACATACAATGTCTATTATTAGTATTATAAATTCTAAAAAAATGAATACAGAATTATAGAAATCCATAATTATAATTAGATCTAAACAAAAATCCTTAAAAAGATATATATGTAACAGAATGGTGATGTGAAGGAAGACTGATTACTTTTAATTTTGAAATATAATATTCTAATAATTATCTCTTAAATACACAACCATGTTCCGAAATTAAAATTGATATAATTAGAAAAGAAAACATACATGTGAAAATTTAACATCAACAATATATCCATAAAATCTTAAAAACATATATCGAAATAAATTTTGGGTTGATGATAAATCATTTTATTTTGAAAGAAGAAAATATTATATTAAAATACCATTTTTGAAAATCCATATCATAAAAATATTTACCAGACATCGTTTTCAAATCTGGATAAATGCAATAGGATGTTCACATGAGATATATTATAAATTGGTATTTAAATATAGAGACATAAATTAGTGGTAAAAGAAACTACTAACATGGTAGGGATTCCATTTTAATGGATTATGTGAAATATTCTTATCAATAAAACCATTTTTATGGTGATAAAATCATCATCGAGGATTATTTTCATCAAAATAGTCCATTTCCCCCCAAAGAAGAGGATATATACCTTGAAATAAAATCCGAGTGATGAAACAATTAATATTAGATGAAATTAAATCATGATTATGGATTCAAACTCAATTTAGGGAATTTAGATTACCAAAAAATGACAACAGAACCCCTTGAATAGAAATCCATTTAAGGAAAGAACATTAATGGATCCTCTAACTTGATGAATAACATAAATGTTGTAAAATAAATTCAGTATGATGTAATAAAACCTTATAATGATGTCATGGTGAAAAATAAACAATAAAACATATGAAATTAAATTTGGATAAAGAACCAAAAACCATAATCTTGACTCCCACTAAAGAATTATATATCATTAATAAAACAAAGAAAAATAACATAGAAAATTGTTTGAAATTATTATTTACATATAATTTTTTTGATAATTATTAATTATAATACTTCTAAAATTTAATATTAGTTTTTATTTTTATATTTTTGATATGAATTAGAAATAATTTTTTATTTAGTTTTGAAATAAGATTATAATAATGGTTGGTTTCTTCATTATTATCACGTTGATTATAATTCACATACCATAAATTTTTTTGAATTTATTCTTCGTAATTATTTATAATGTTATATTTCCATCCAATGAGTTTTTTAATGATCCATAATGATTAAATCAGTGAATGACATGTTTAAAAGATTTTAAATTAACATACAATGGTATTATATTTAATGTGTCAAATATTATTGTTATAATTGAATAAAAAATCATTTACATATTTACATATTTTAAAAATATCTTATTTTTAAATATATTCACCTATTCATCCATAGAATTAACTTATTCCATTATTCATGTTTGTAGTTACACTATTCCAAATATGAACATACCATAATTAATGGATTTTAATGATTGTGAATGTGGTTTTATTTGTATTTACATGATTATTATATATATGCATAATGTTATTGATTATATAATTTTATGATTTTTATTTATATTTATGAAGTATTAATATTAATAATATTGAATCTATATAAGAAATATTATATGATAATTTGTGGGGGATGTAGACTACATAATACATAGTTGATGTTTTCATTTCTCAATCAATGAGAGGGAAAAAAGTTGATCAATGATTTTTAACTTCAATATAATAACTATATTATATGACACTTATTTTACCTATAATTTAACCATTAAAATCAGTGAAGGGACATAGTTATGAAATACTCACATCATCGCTTCATATAGATTGTAATCCATAAAATGAATGAATGAATGTTTTTTTGTTAACAAAAAATGGCAATCAAGATTAATAATTTTTCCAATATAATATATAATTAAAGTATGGAAAATATTTATTTCATAATCTATTAATTAGAAAAATATTTTTTCCAATGTATAGATGAAAAGGAAATATGTTATGACAAAGGTACTATTATTGAGCTTTAAATATTTCCCATAGAAGACAACATAAAAATGGTGTTGTCAAACTATCTTTTTAATATTTTAGGCACAAAAATATATTATAGGATTATGAATGGTAAAAAATGAGTAGTGTTTATATTGTAACTTTATTCAATGATTAGTCTTTAGTTGGTGCTCAGACGTCCCTTTTATAAGTTTTGTGAATTACATTTTTTAAAATATAATCAATTATAATATAATGGGGTTATATGAAAAATGTGAATTATTTATATTAAATTGTGAAATAATAGATAAAGGAATTGGATATGGATTTGAATTCCTGAAAAATAATTTTTACAAAATTTAAAAAGGTTTTATGCCTTTTTTCCCTATGATTTTCTATTTAATCTTTTTTTGGTTTTACTATTGTACGAAATTTTTAGCTTAGTTACTTAAAATTTACAAAAATGATATGGCCCTTATTAAATAATTTTATAATACAAATTCCAAATATAAAAACCAATTTTTATGATATAATTTCATTTTATATGAAAATTTTATTACACCATTATAATATATAATGCATAAAAAACCCATTCTTAGAAGATTTTAATTCTTAGGATCAAAAGTTAAGTCTATGATAAAATTATCATTTTACTTGATTTACATGATACAATTTGTTTTATTTTATGAAAACCAAAATTTATCTATCTATAAATAACTGTAAAAATAATATTTTCAGAAGTAATATTAAAATAAAATAATGTAAATATTATCTTTTATTAGAATTTATTTTATAATAATAAAAATTGATTTTCTAAATTAATAATAGTATTTAAAAGTGTATATATATACCCATTAATAATTTTTTTTAATGAAATTTTTTAAATATCATTATGTGACACATACTTCTTAATACAAGAAAAAATTTACACTTTTAATATGTAATTTAGTTTTCAGTATTTACATTAAAATAAACTGGTTTAGAAAGTTTTCAATAATTCATTTTGGGTAAATATTTATTTTTTGGATTGAAAATAATCAAATTTTATAAAATTAGAATTTAAAAAATTCAAAATATATATTTTATGTTAATATCAAAAATATAATGAAAATTTTATTTTATATAGAATTAATGTTTTTATTAATTATGACATTTTAATATTATTTAAAATAATTTTTTATTAAAATAATGTATATACATTACTTCTTTTATTTTTATATATTATATTTTAATCATAAAAATTGTAATTTTTTTATTGAATTTATTACCAATTTAAATTTTTATTTGAGAAAAAAATAAATCATTTTAATTATTTAACCTTTTTTTTGAAAATTTAATTAATTTATATATATTTAATTACTTGATAATTTATTCTTCATTAAATTTCTTATTATATTTCCTCAAACATTTAATTGATCATTTTGGTTTTGCATTATACATATATAAAACATTAAAACATTAAAACATAGTATTATTTAATATAATTATATATATTAAAAAAACACAAGGGGTTATAGACATTTTATATTTAATGCCACATGAGATTATCTAACTGCGTCGTTGGATTTTATGTTCCTAAATATTGAGACTTCATAATTAAATTCTATTTTAGGATCTAACCATACCATGATCATTTCTATTTCTGTAAGCATTACAGAATATGTATTTTGATGTGAATCCAAGAAGGAAATTAGGAATAGTGAAACAAATAAGTTAGTAACCAGGGATCAAGTAATTATTAAAATTTGTGCTACCCCTTAATTATTAATGCAGAAATCGTTTATTTAAATTGATGTAATAACAACCTACTATGGGGAATCTTTCATTATAATTTAATATTAAATTATATACTAAAATAATAAGGAAAATATAAATATTCCAAATAAAAAGGGCTTCAAACCATTACATCCAATTATTGATACATTTATTATAATATTTTCCTTTAATACCAGGAAATACAGTAGGGATCCCTTGACTTATTGAAAATATAAACAACCACATATTCTTAATATATTCTACATCAACTTCAATCATTTTTATCTATAATTTTTTTCTACTAAATAATTTATCCTCTACCAAAACCCTTTCCCTTTGCATTATGTCATGTTTGAATATGAAATTATAATTTAAATTACTTCAATAAAATCTCTCAACTCCTCTTTGAAACACATTCTTTGGATCTCAAATCAAAATATTGTGATAATTCAATTTGAAATTAGTAGTTATTACAAACTTAAATAGACACCATACTCAATAGATGAATAATTGAAAACATTCTCCTTCAAAATGTCTTAAATTTAATTTCTATTGCATGTTCTAGGTAATTGTTAAATAAAAAAAACATTTTTAGTTGTCTCCAAACACCTATCATGCTAAATTGTGATGTGGTCAACGATAAACATCATGGAGGTCAAGAAATATCAACAATCATTTAAATCAATCAATCTCAACCTTCTTAAATTGATATATCATTGTATAATATTCCATTACCCATACACTCGACTACGACGTGGAAAAACAACAACTGTGCGGTTGTCCAAAAATTTCAAACTCCATTGAAATATTTCAACACTATATTTTTTGTGCGGATAAAATACTGTGACATGGGGGTCACAAAATATCTAATGAAAAATAAATACAAATGAATCCTCTAAATTTAGTGGTATTATAACTATAGATTTTATATATTCTATACTCATGTATATGATATATCGTTAGGGGTTGTAGCATGGTGGTCACCAAAATTATAGAACCAAAAAAATTATTCATTCTAAACTCATCATTATGAACCTTAACAACACAATGGATAAGATTAGTTGAATTATATTCTAGAAAATTAGAACTTGTGATGTATTTTATTCTATTATAATGTGTTGTGGTCCAAGATCATATGGATTGGAAGCCTATTCTACAACATCTCTATGTATCCTCCAATTATTTTTTTCTTCCAGAAATCCCTTCATGATATGTAGACATTAAGAATAGTTTACATGGAATCATCTTATTTAAAAACATTTAATATGATTTACGTATCAGAAAAAAAATATAGAAATATTAATCCTTGTCATTACCCATCCTGTTGGAGCCCATTCCACGACTACTCCCAAACATTCCTTTAATTGATCATGGGCTGATGACTAGCACTGTTTTGGAATATCCCTAAAAGGGGGGAATTAACCTAAATTACCTGTTCACACACACATCCCCAAGAAAAAAAAAAGATGAAATGTAATATAACTAAATGATTCATGAATATATATAATATTCTACAAAAAATTATGAATGTGAAAGAAATATAATGTAAACGACACAAAAAAAAGCCCACTAAAACATTATGTAACTATAAGTCAAACAAAAATGAAAAGGGAACTGGGAATGATATATGAAAACTTCACCTCGGTCTTTTCGGTCTCACCAAGCACCATCTGGTCCTGGTCTACCAAGGAAATCATCAAAAGGATGATCGACTGCACATGACATGACAAACGCGACCAGACCCGTGTAGGGTTGAGTATAAAAACACAAAATAAAAAACACAAAACCAAAAATCAATACAAAAAATAAATTAAAGTCAAATATACATAGTTATTTTTCTACAAAATATATGACAAGGATATCCAGATATAGTCAAGAGATACACCACACCATCAGACATTTATAACCAACTACCAGCCATAGGATTCCATTAGATGCGTGATCATTTTAGGATAACTCACTCCTTGAGCCATTACATCATATGATAGAATCAATGAATAGGTCAAGCTCATTTTTTAATTTACATAAATAGAACACAGTATTCAAGTAATACTATGATACATAGATAGGGGATCATGTCCAAAACCATTGGGGGATACCACGAATCGAATCTAGATCAACCCACTATATAGTGGATCACAAGCAATTGATTCCACAAAATCTAAGAATGTGCCACCTAGATAGAGGATCAATTCTATACTCATGGAAATTATGATGATCTGACACTCTAAACTATGGTTTATAAAGGATCACACTATATTCTCACAAAGAGATACCATAACTCTATATGGGACTCGACCTCTTGAGGGGATTATTGTCAAGTTATGTAAATGTAATGAAATACTTAACCATCGAGGAAATTACTGAAATGATGATATCAAAATATAATATTCCAAAATAAAAACCCACCATTGGTTTCAAAATTTCATTCTCAACGTTAGGGACTCATCGCTGCAGATGGCTAATTGATTTCAAATTCAGTTTAGGAGTTAAGATCTTGTGAACGAAGAGCACACACCTACCTGCATCGACAGACATACCACCAAGGTAGGACCCACAACCATAATGGTTGACCACTATAGTAGGCCCCACAATTTCTAGGATGATGAACCCATAGACTACCATTAGGTTAGACTATTGTGGTTGGTGAACCCACAGTAGCTCAACCTATAGTGGCCCCATGATTGACCGTTGTAGTCGACTATAGGGTTTAGCCGCAACTAGGCTCCCCCAAGGATTCCCTAGATCTGACATGTTCCCGATCTGGTTTTGAACATACCCACAAGAAGGACCCTAACAACCGAACCGGACTGGCACGTCTTCCTGACTCGGGCCTCCTGGATCGGCCCACTCCATGTCACCACAACCTCACCACATCCACTGTTGACACCGCTCCACATCTTCTTCTTCCACTGTCGCATCCTCCACCAATTACAAGTCCACCTACTACATTCCCAAATGGTATTGGCTCCACCACCTACATGCACACAACCACTGTGTGTCTCCTTTCGCAGAAGGTCATCGCTGCCACACCTGTGCTCCCTTTCACAATCAACTGTTCCTCCTCAGATACCTGGAAATCAAAACAGTTCTACATCTATGCTCCTTGGTTACTAGTCACCATATATCAAGTCTCTAGAGTCAATTCAAATCGTTTCTGGGTGTCCAATCAAGTACAGAACCCCCCCATTAACATAGAGATGAGAATAATGGGGTTCATATAGAGAAGAACGTGAAGCATAAATCACAATCAAATTGAAAGGGATGATCCTAGAACAATGTTCATGTTAATAATGGTTCATCAATATTAGAATGGTTCTATAAAATAAAATAACCCATAATAATCTCTTGATAAACCAACATAATTAGCAATCATGTAATCACGATCAAAACTAAAGCTAATTTGTTCATGGATTAGTCGAAATTCATAATGGGAATCAATTACTGGGAACATCTCGAATGATCACCCCGATGGAATTGTGTACCTGGACATATGTGGTAAACCAATTAAGAAGTACATCTATATTCCATCCAAATTCCATTTTGGCCCTTCAAATATTTGAGATAAACTCTCTTGAATTTGGTGCTCAACCATTACTTTCTATCAAGTATGTCATCAAGAGAAAAACATTGCAACTCCTTTCTTCATTCTTGGCCACCAATACTGATGTTGTATGTTCTTGTATATCTTCACATCATTAAGATGTACCACTAGAGGGTATATATGAAACTAACTCAGAAACTCCTTCTATAATTCCTCTTTCACAACGGTGTGCCCTTTGAAAATAACAATGTGGTCCTCACTTTTCGAATATCCATCAGGTGAATACCCTATAGACAAATGAGCATGTAATTTCACTTAATCTGTATCCGCAAGTTTTGCCTCCCTAACTCTATATAAGAGTAGAGGGGATACAATCATATCATGGTTGTAATATTTTCCATATTCACCCATAATGGATATCTGCAATAAGGATGACCACACTAATTCTTTATTCAACAGCAGTGAAATGGATCTCGAACTCCGGGAATCTGTCACAACTTTCTCCATCACATGGGTATAGAAAATCTCAAATTCATAGTACAGGAGGAACCCTAGACATATCATCTTCCTAATGTTCAGATCGTTCAGAGAGAATATATTTGTGAGAATCTTGTGATCAGAGTAGATGATAAACCGATCTACCTTCAGGTTGTGTTTCTATATCTTCAATTCAAATACTACTGGTACTAACTCAAGATCACGAGTTACATAATTATGTTTATGTTGTATCAACTAGTGTGAATCATAGACAATAAAAACATTCCTCAAAATCAAGAAAAAATCAATCTTGACCCCTGATGAATCACAGAACACAACATACTCAATGTCATACTCCAGTAACCACGAGATGAGATTGCTCCTCAACTTATACCTTAGCTCCTAAAATAACATATTGAAATTTCTTATCCAGAAAAGAATAACCATTCATAACAACGATTTCATGGGTTCTTTTGATCAAGAGATGTCAGGTAATATCCTCAAATCGTAGCCATACAATCAAAGGAGACTCCACACCTCAGTAATACTCTTGGATGGTTCTTCTGAAAGCACTACCAAAACTTTTTCTAGATCCACTGCAACTCCAGCATCCAAAATTACATTTCCTATAAAATAGGCCTCTCAAATCTGGAACTAACACTTAGAGATATTCCAATATAGTTGCTGGTTTCAGAGTCTGTCCAGGACCATCCTCAAGTGTCTCGCATGCTCATTCTCTAATTTTGAGTAATCAAGGATGTATTTAATGAAGAAAATTACGAAATTGTCAATGTATAGATAATATATCCTATTCTTGAGTCCCATGAACACTGTTGGGAAGTTCTCCATTTCAAAAAGAATCACAAACTACTCATACTGACCTCAGTGACTTATTATGGCCATATTTTGTATATCATCATCCTTTACTCATATTTGGTGATAGCCAAATATGAGTTTAATCATTGAGAACCATTACACCTCTTTAAATTTAGCAAATAGACCATCAATCATTGATAGTTGATACATCCATTTCATGGTCAACTAGTATAAACACTAGTAATCAACTCCTAACCTCAGGATCATGTCTGAATTCTTAGAAAACAAAACTGGGACTGCTCATGGTGAAACACTGGGACCCATGAAGCCTATTACTTATAAGTCCTCCAATTGTATCCTCATATCATGAAGATCTACAATATCCATCCGGTATGTAGGCGTAGATATCAGTTTCGTCCCGGGGTATAGATCAAATCCAAAGTACATGTCTCGATGGGGAGGTAAACCTAGAACTTCTTCGGAAAAGATATCGTCATACTCTACTTCCACTATAATAAAATGAGTACTCTTTCCATCCACTACACCATAGGAGAGGCCATCCAACTGATGGGTAATCGGCTGCACGCTCCATTATGTGACTCCCAACCAATGTTGATTGTGTTTTCTTCTCATCAAAAAATAAAAACCAAATTCCATCACCATAGAAACATCTAAATATTTTCATAAAATAGGAAATACAACCATCAATTGTGAATAACTAGTCTATACCAAGAATGGCATCATATGGCCTTGATACCACTACCAAGTGGTCCCAAACAAATCTCTAACCTCCAAGAGTTTGGTCACACTATCATCACTGATTTGTGATCATCAAGTCTCCTCTGTTAGGAGTCTCCATGTATAATGTTCGAGTATACTATTAAACTGGAATCATTGACATTCAAAATAATTCATGGAAATAAAGGAATTTCTATAAACTATGTCTATCAAAAATAAAACAAAGGTGGAAGATTAAAAAAATTATTCTTGTATCCTACCTGGAGCCTCGGGGTCACATTCATCTATTATATATAGCTATCCTCATCCATGTCCATGAGCTACCAAATCTTGGCGTAGACAGGATGGGGGAGGTGTCGGTAATAGGTCGATTCTTCAACCACCATTTTCATACTTGCATGACCCTTTTCCATATCACATAACCTACAAGAAATCCTGATATTATCTCTGCCTTTTCCTTGGAAGTCCCTAGACCTTATCCCGATCAACTATAAAATATGTCAAGACATCTCAGGATAGATGTCCTCAAACGCCACATGAGTTGCACCATCTTTCACTTTCACGACTCGTACTACACTGGGATCCATAAACCACTGAACCTGAGTCCTAGGATCACCCCTTGAAGCACACAAACAACTTGTAATCCTATGACAATTGATGGATACCTACTGTCAAGGACTCATTTATCAGGTTCCCAATACTCCCCCCCCCCCCCCACTACAATTTTCATATCTTCTTAAAGGCTCTCGACTATCAAGGTCAGCTCAAGTACTCTAGAATAAGTATAAATACTGAGGGAGAACACTAATTCCATGATGTTCTAGTGTAATCCCTTATGAAATTCCAATACTAATGGAACTGGTCTATTATCGTATTAATGGAGCAGTGATAATGATCAGTAATATTTGCTGAATACTCTACCATGGTGATATTTCCCTACGCAGATGAAGGAGATCTTGTCTTCATTCTAATCTAAACGTGGCTAGATGAGACTCTTCTATGAATTAATACATGATTTATTTATAGGAGAGATATGTCCCGTCATGGGATTGAGTCATCAAGATCCACAATCACCCAGATAATCCCTAGATAAGTCTCGCGGTTAGGACTAGAATCTTGTCAATAAGAATCCTCATAGGATGGAAAACATGGGTGACTGTGTCTAGCCAATCCCTAACAATCTAGGGGTATTTCTTTAAAAAAAACTAAGAGTTTTCATCTTTTAAAACATGTACAAAACGCATATCCTGAGTTCATCCACAGCTGGAAGTGATGGTAATAGTTGTTTCTCAATGGTGGTAGTATGGTTGATCACCCAACCAAGGGTTATATCTTGGGTACAAGACCCACTACCAATGCCTCATTTCTAGGAATATCATCCTAATGATTACGTGGTGTAATCCTAGCTAGAAATCTACTTGGAGGCATCCTGAAATAAAATGAGATGCACCACAATCAATAGAGCATATCTAGGGAGTTTACTCTAGAAGGACATAGAAGACACAACTATTACAATATGATGCATATACCATTGTGTTTCCTTAAAACATGTGTTTTCATGTACTGATTTTAAAATAAAGAAATAAAATTCATGATGTATGGATATTTCAGTTGTAACTCCATCATTGGAATCCTTGGCCAGATATCTAAACTCAAAACACTAAACAGGGTTCACCCTATCCAACCTCACAGACATTCGGTCTTAATGTAGACTTGAACTACCTTTGATACCACTATGTGATGACCCATCCTAGAGGGTCTCATTCCATGACTACCACAAACCTTCCTATAATAGGCCAGGGGCCAGTGACTACCATTGAGTATTAATATCCAATAAATGGGAGTCATTAGCCTAATGTACCTATTCTTAGGCACATATCACCAAGCCAAAAAAATATTGAAATATAAAATAACATAATTTATGAATTAATACATATAAGATACTTCAATAGACTATGAAATGGAAATTACTGGAATGTAGATAGAAAAAAACAATCATACAAAAAGAGTCTATAACCGCAGTAACAACCTGAATGTAAAGTGTAGTGGGACTGTTGTCTAAAAACTGCTGGAACACAACAAAGATTACCTGGCCTCACTATGAATTGTCGGGTCCTTGTCTTCCTAGAACTCCATCAAAATGATGATAATATACACAAGAGATGACATATGGGGCATGGACTATTCCTGGGAAATTATATCAATACTCATTTGGACAATCTGAATCCACAAAGAAATACTTCAACAGAAAGAACAATTATCCCTACATAGGTATATATCTATAGCACATATAATAAGGATTTATATACATACTCAAGAGATAAACCATGCTTTCATGTGTTAATAACCAACTACCTGCCACATAATTCCACTTTATGCATGCTCATTCAATGAGAACCCAGTCCTTGATCCATCATATCATCAGAGATACTCAATGAAAATGTATATATCATTTGGGTCCTGCTGAAAATGAACAAATTGGTTAAGGAATACTATGATACATAGATAAGGGATCACGACCAGAATAGCTGGGGGATATAATGAACCAAATCTGTATCATCCCACTTCATAAGAGATCACATGCCATTGATTCCAAAAACCATAATAATTTGGCCCACTAGATATAGAATCAACAATATTCTCTTAGAGATTATTCTAATTATAAAAAATCCACGAGGGGTGATAAAGTATCACAATACAGTCTCCTAGAGGGATACTATAACTCTATCTAATACTTGACCTCTAGAAAGGATTCAAATCTAGTTATATTTGATGTAATTCCCCACAAAAACCATAGGGGATAGGACAAGGGAAATATTTTAACCTATAATTGTTTGAACTAAAAAACAAAGCATCGGTATCAAAATTTATGTCTCAACATTAGGGTCTCATCACCGGAAACTTCTTGTTGATTGGACACTCATTATTGGAGTTATGACCATCTAAACAATGCAGCCCGAAGACCTTCTAGGACCTCTAGATCTTCTACCATGGTAGGTCAACCTATCTTTGTGGTGGTTCCACATACCATGTGGTAACTGCACCTGTGGTAAGCCATCATGGTATGCCACGACCGAGCTCCACCCCAGTTTCCTCTAATCAGGACAGGGTCTGGCCTCTGCCACTAGCATGACCCAACCCAGTGTTCTGACCCTGCCTGCATGCCTTACCCAGACTGCCTAGCCTGGGCCAGTCCATGTCGCCACTGTTCACCCCACACCACCTGCCCCAACCCACTCTTCCACCACAAACCTCCACTCGCCATTGTTCACCAATGTTTTTTTGGTGTTCTCTTTTGTGGACCACCACACCTCCTTAAATGCCTGAAAATCGATGCAGTCCAACATTTCATATCCTATGGTCCCAACATATAAATATCTGTCTTCAATTGTCGATTATATTTTAATTTGGGGGTCTTATCCAGTTCAGAACCACTCGAAAATGTCGCCCATCGAACCTCGGGGTTCCAAAGGTGAATAACGTGACAAACATAGGGTAGAAAGAATAATAAAATAATGATGGACGAACCTCAACCAATGTTTTTTTAAATCTTGGTACGTTTCCATTAGAATGGTAAATAAAATCAATACAACACTCAATAATCAACTCATGATAATCCTGAAAACACGATCAAACAGTGGACCATTTAGTTCATAAATTAGTCAGTGTTCATCATGGGAATTAAGAATAGGGAGGAACAGATTGAATCAAAATCCCTAACTCAATTTGGATCGATCGCTGATGAAGAATTATCGATGTGTCACCATATTTAGAGATATCATCCAACATATGTGTTCGTAAATCACTAATATAAGGTTTCATCATCATTCGTTAGAAAGGATTTTCATAGCATTATCGAATGGTCCTTAATAAATACTATGGTAATGTGGATTAAAATTTAATAATGAAAAAAAGACACATTTTAGGAATAGGATAAGTCATTATGTCAAAAAATAATTTTTTATGAATAATTTTAATTCATGTACGTGCGCGACATGGTTTTCAAAAATAACCCACGCTTACAATATTCAGTGAACACCTAGGGTACTACCTCTATTATAAACTAAACCATGCACTTATATTTCTTATTTTTGATCCCATTTAAGGGTGATTAAACTTTTTTATGAAAACCACACACTTGTTGTTACAATTTTAAATAATATTCAAACTAATGCTTCGGGCACATTGGGCCTCGGAATCACAAATCTTTTGAGTACATAGTCTTGAATTCTATCCATCTAATATCTAAAAATAGTACATAGAAAATCCAATACATTATAATACTATCCTATAATCCAAAAACACTAATACAAATCACCAAAACCATCAATGAAATATTGGGCTTCATCAATGTCCGTTCATGATTTCATTGAAAATCAAGGAACATAAATCACTATTAATGTAAAAAAGTATCAATGTATCACCATTGAATATGTAGAGGAGTAAGTGAGTGAATTAAATGAATGAAAAAATAACATTGAATAAATAATACAATATTTTTTACATGGTAGGGTTGAATATGAATCTTTATCAAACATGAAAATAGTATCCATCAAACTGAACACCATCATCAAAACCACAATTATTTCAGACCTCAAAGATTTCTGGAGACACATTGAATAAACTATTAAAACAATTTATTCAAGATGAAATCATATCATTACAATTTTAATAACTCTATCTAAATATATTATTCCCCTATGGTAGCACATATTAATTTTTACTCCACCTGCATTGTATACCACACCTATGAATAAAATATGCAGATAAAAATAATGGATAAATTTATTTTATCAATTTTTATCCTCTTTAAACTAACTTATACAATAACATTAGTAGGTAAATAAACATCATACCATAATTGTATAAGGTATAAGGCTTAATGCCTAAATATAACCTCAAATTATAAAAGTCTTCAATTTATTGTAGATTAATGAACATATTTTCAATTTTCTCATTTTTTGAAATCAAATTATCATGTAATCTCAATCTTCCCCACTACATATATTATGATGTTATATATTATAAAAGTTTTTTATAACATTAATGATACAAAATATTTTGTGAAATATTACATTAATAGTAATGATCACATCCAAATATTACTGAAAACATCAATTCAAAATTTAGATTATCTCATTGTGTCTTCATCCACAAATTTTAAATTAAGTCATGAGTAGCAAGAAAATATTCAGCTGAAAAAGTGTAATAGGTATGTAAATATAACCATCCTGAATATAAATAATCAAATAATGTATCTATCATGAATTACCCTCAATATATTGAGCTTTTACCAATAATAAATCCTTTCCAATCAACATTTTAAAACCTATACATATCAAGAATCCATTTGTTATCACATTTCAACACAAAATAAACTTTAGATTGATTCATCTATGTATTAAATTTCAATAAATAAAATGACTCTCTTTTTGTTGCACTTTTACTTCTAAATTATAGTATTATCATAAATAATATTTGGTCATGTTGTTGTTATGTAAAGTAATCTTCAGGCTAGCTTTCAATAGTTTATTTTATCAACTTTATTTAATTTTTTATTTTTTATAAACATCATTCCTAAAAAAATGAGGTATAAATGGAAATGAAATCCTCTATTCCAAAATTATTCACCATTTCAATAGAATATTATTCTTCATTTAGATAAATATAGTCCTATTGAGAAATTTTCAATCCCATATTTTATCACATCTTCTATTGTGAAATTCACATTCTTCATAATGGTTTCTTGAATTGAATACTAATATCTTTGAATCTTCATTAGCACATTTAAATATTTCAGTAATCTATTAACAGTTTATCATATTCACTTTGTGGAAAACATTTGGTTGTTCAACAAATACTTCCTCTTTTAATTTAGAATTGATGAAGGCTATTATAACCTCCATTTAAATGGTCTAGAAATGCCTTTGTACTATAATTTACAAAATACTTATTATTTCATATATTTTGATAGGTGAAATTGTATCATCAACATCATTTTTTTCAAACAATGAATAACCTTTATACATAAAACTTTATTTATTTCTAACAACTACCCCCTTTTTATTAAATTTTTTCAGAACACCCACATTGTCCTAATAATGATCATTCTATAAAGATCAAATACAAATTATCATGACATGATATTTTAAATTTGATGAGACTCAACATCAATTTACACCATACACTCTATATATATTATTATTTATTTCCAGAAATTTTATTTAACAAAACAGATCAATGTGGTATGATATTTTTTCATCAAAGTTTTTTTCTTTGAATATGTTGTCCTATATTTCCAATTATATGTTGAACACATTTTTTTTCTTTGCATGAAAATTTGAAAATGATTTTTCATCCTCAATTTTTTTGAATCAAATTATTAAAATGGAACTTCTTATTTATTATCTCTATTTGTTACAGATTCAACATTGTTTTAAAGATAAATAAATTTAACATCATTACTTATAGAACATGAATTTATCATGAGAGATTACATTATTCATTTTCCCACCAGTTTCACATCATAAAAGTCAAAAATATTTTATTTCTATTTGATATAGAAATGATATACTCTTCTATTTGGCGGATAAAAAAATGTTTCCATAAAAATATATTCATTAAAAATTTAATACATTTTCAGATTTAATATTTATAATTCATGAAGAAACAAATATTCATTAAATGGAAAACATGGACAATACAATTGAGATATCTCTTGTCATAAAATATTAGATTTTTTTTTGTAATTATAATGATTATGAAAATGAACAACGTTTCCAAGGACATGTCTCTAAAAAATAAGTTTTATCATTCACTAGGAACATAGTTTAAGTCATATCCAAAAAATTATATTTTTTAGTTCAGCCAAATTATTTTTTTGGAATGTTTTGAATACTATTTTTATGATAAATACCAAGATTTTAATGATAGGCATAGAATATTCTACTAGTATATGTAGGTCAATTATCAGTTGGGTTCTTCCTGTACGATTTAACACAAACATTATGTACACTTATCATTATTCTATTAAAATGTTTTATTTAATCCAATTTATATTTCAATAATATAACACATGTAATATGAGTAATTTAATAAATAATGAAACGAAATCATTATATATATTTTTTTACTGCCTCCTCATAGGCTGAAAATTGTCATATTGAATCAACTCAAATATATGTGTTGTATATATTTCAAGCTTATTCTATGGAGTATTAACAAATGTAATATTTTTACTAGTAGAATATATAAAATTATTTTATATTTTAAACATACAAAAAAATCAGAATTTGTTTATATAAATATGATATAACATGTTTCTTTGCCCATTATGAACATCTCTTAAATGACATAATCATATTTATTCATTCGTGCCAATATAATAATAATTTATAGATTCTCCAATCTGAAAAAAATTACATCTTATTAATTGTACATTTTTTATATATCCATCATTCAATATCTTCATGTCCCAAATTTTCTGATAAATTGTATTTTACCTTTATAACATTACTAAGACACACTAATAATATTTTGTTTCTCTCCATAGGCAGCAAAATATGTTTTGAGATTTCAATTGATCTATGTAAATTAATTTTGACCTAAAACATTTTATTTTTAGTGGCCCATCATTTTATAACATCACCAATACATATTAACATTTATCAGTATCCATGAGTAGGTTCATATTTTTGGACATATGAGAATAATAATCGATATCCAAAATCATTATAAATTCTCCTTCATATGCTTTTCAAGTACATCATACAACCAGGATTTAATCTTTTTATTATTCTTCTTATTATGAGAATTTTAAATACTGTCATTTGACCATATTTGTACTATTATAAAAACAAGACAATCATTTTAATGATTAACAAGTTTTTACATGAATCACAAACATATTACAATAGATGGAATCTATATTAAATTTTCATTTTAGATTTCAAAGGATGTCGATAAATTAATACATTTTTAGAGAGATGAATCACCAAAAATTTGTTTCTTGTACAATATATAATCTCATTATTTTATTAGAAATTAAACCAAAAAAGGATTTCCCTGGTACCAAAATATACATATTGAATCATTAACCATAATCAAATATACATTGTTTTCTAATAATTTTTTTTCCAAAAATGTAATCATGTCTTTCAGCATTCTTCCTATAATTTTTTTTATATAATAAAATTCTTATATACTTCGATCCCTTTCATATTCCTATTTATATTCATTTTTATCCACCATTTTCTATCACCATTTTTAGAAATTGTTCCATTCATTTTGATGCACTCATAAATTTACTAAATCTTGTGAATAAACTGATTTTCAAACAAAAATTTAAATTTTGATTTGATTTATATTGTCTTGAATAAAAAATTATTAGTAAATATTTTGAACTTTATTTGTGAAAAACACTTTTTATGTCTATTAGAATTGTAATTACATAACCTTTCCCTAACATGAATAATTTAGTATTGGAAATTAAGAATACATTTTTAATATCTTTTTCTATATTATATATTTTTTGGTAAAATATTTAACTCATATTCTATATATTTAATTGATTCAAATAGAATGACTCTTGGGATATTAAATTCAACAATAACTTACTCAATTCATGAACTTGATTCTCTATTATTATTATTTCTTTAATACAAATAGATTCATATTATCTAGAAGGTTTATTTTACATATCAATGTAATTTAACTTTATTTAAATCATTGATAGAATTTCCTGAAACTCATTTTTTTCTCTATTTATGAATAATAATTTATTATTTTTTATAATTTCATTATCTTAATAATAAAAATAAATATTTAATTACTCATTATTCACCATTACAATGAGAGTTTGTTCAACAACATGTGTTGATGTATCCATTTATTATTCCTAATCACTATTATTGCTTCTTCTTAATTTAGATATTTAAAATTAATTATGGAATTATGGAAAATTTCACTTATTATCATTAAAATAAAACCATTATTTTTTTAAAAACTATTATATCTTCTTAAAGACTCTCCTTGAAGCTTAATTTTTATCTTTATTGATAATATATTCATTCAAATAAGGATAATTTGTTGCAAATTTCTAAAATAATCCTTAGCCAAATGATTGTAGTGTTGGTTTTTAATTATAATGTCTCGTTCCTATTACCACATTTCTAGAGATTATAGATATCATCTGATCAAAATTATTACCTAAATTAGATTATAAATCAGTATAATCAATATATTTTTTAATATATTACTCTTAATACATCTATCTCATTAAGATCATAAAACAGTTTTTATACCACATTAGTTATGAGAATAAATAACTAATGAGAATAAATTGTTTAATTAATTAAACAATTAATAGAATAGTACATTAGTTATGAGATTATTTTTCATTGGTTTTCATCTTGATGGTACAATATTTTTATACCACATTAGTTACGAGAATAAATTTTAAATATTATAAATAGGATAGTTTCTAGATCACTTCCTTCAAAATATAATATATTTTCCCCAAACCATCACAAGAATATATAAATTAATTTTTAAAACAATTTTTTATCATTTAATTTATCAGAGTAAAATATAATTGTACTCACAATATTATTAAATCATTTGAATAATTCATCCTAAATTTCAGGTAATTTAAATTTAGGATTGTTATAGTTTAATATCATGATCTATATCATTGCATAGTTTACCATATTATTCTATTCAATGGTATTTGTAGTTTTATCCAAAATATTAATTGTTTAATTAATTAATATAACATTTATAACTTCCTTTATATAAAATAAAAAAATAAGTATTTAATATCATGACAATAATTATATGTATTACTTCAATCTATTAATAACATTGAATCATTTTCATCATGATGTGGACAACAAAAAGTTTAATCCTCAAGAACATCCAAACTAATTCATAAAATTTATGGAAACATCCTTTATATCCCTATATGATTATTTTTTCAACAAAAATTTACAATCCTTTTTATATGGACTAAATTATGATTTTACACGATATACCCAAGCCATTCCGTAACACTTACTTCTAATTGAGTGATAATTATTCTCAAACATCAAAAAAATAATCACCAATGAGGGGATCCTATGTGCTAATACCACTTGAAAATTATACTCATGGATTAGAGACTAACTATTTAGAGCTATGTGAATATGTGATTCTACTAATTTTATTATTCCTTTTTTAATCAACACTCAATAACAGTTAAATTAAATCATTATCACTATTCGTCAAAAACAAGTAAAAATGAATGGAATAATATATTTACATGGTTCAATGCTCAAAGAGAGTGGAATAGTCTCCAAAATGATTGAGTTTCCACAAAGATCATATGAAAAAAAAATCACGTAGGTACACTGTGAAGGTTCTATGATTATAAAAATATTTTATCAAGGCATTATACTATTTTAGTTCATCCCAAACTAGAATAATAATATAGGTTTTTATATAATAAATTAGAAATCATTCCATCTATACCCATGAATTGATGGTGTAATAATTATCCTATTCATCATCAACCGGATAAAATAAATAATTGATATATTCCCTCTGTTTCAATAAGTTCAAACACCTCTTCATTTTCTTCTCTTAATCATCATTTAACAATTTTTATCACTATTTTACAAATTTTGCAATTTCCTCTCCATGTAAAACACCTTTAGTTCATAGTATCACATCATGTTTTAATTTTAATTTCAAATTAAATTAAATTGATGATATTATTTTAACTCATCTTTAAAACACAACCATTGGAAATTAAATCAAAAGATCTAACTCCATAAATTTCCAAGGGGTAGTTACTATGGAATATAATAATCAAAAAAGTCATCTAATGGATCTTTGTCATCATGATCTCAAAAAACTAATAAGATGAAATTTTGATTGTTTTTTTAGGTAACTATGGTACATAAATTTATTTTTCTATAGTTTGCAAAGAACTATAATGATTTTCTTTCATGATGACAATTGTAAATGGTGTATAGGTTGAACAATATTGAGAACTAACCAAATCCATCCAAATAATCCCTATGGAATTGACTAATCAATATAGCTTAGTAAATTATCCCTTTACATGACCACAATGTAGTCAAAAAAAACTATGATGTAGAAGACCCAAGAATACCAAAACCATAATAGTCAATAATGATGAGATCTATGACACGAATTGTTTATTGTGGCAGGGATGATGCCAGAAATCTAAGTCCATTGAAATCAACTAAACCTCACTCTATGGTGTGATATTCTCACTTCATCATAGTACATGTTCTATATTATTTATCAAAACATAATGTATGGTTTCTTTGTAGAGGTCCCCAAAATTATAGAAACTCTAAAACTCCTCAATAACAGCTATTTCGAATAGATATATTTAGTTTAGGTCTCAATTGTATTGTGGACACTATTTCTTATATGTTTTCTATTATTTTATGGTATTATACGAGTTTCTTCTCCATGGAAACCTACACTATATAATCTCAATGACTGCTTTAATTATTATTTCATTACGAGATTGTTTCTTGAAATATAAACACTATAGACATTTACTGTGTAATCATCTAATTTAAACACATTAGATATGATTTATACAATTCCAAAAAAATACAACATACATAATCATATCATATTATCCAAAAAATAATTCCAAAAATTCAAAAAAAACCATTAAATAATATCTTGGTCTGAATAGATGTGTTATCATATTAAAAAATCAAAAAATAGATATAGAATTATTGATTAATATATTTTTATAGTACCATTTTCTACCATCACCCTTATTGTATTTATGTTATAATTTTTTTCCCTAATACCATGATACATGAATTCCATTTTTTTAATTCCTTAATTTTTAACACTCATATTCTATCACTCTATCCTTCAATAACCTATGATTTTCTAATTTCCTATGATAAATTTTTATTTGATAAGATTATACCATACACTCGGTTTTAATGGAAATATTTTTTTCGATAAGGGGGTAATTTTATTTTCATTACACATAACTTCTGACAAATAGTTTTTTTCTATGGAAATGTATTATTTTATGAATTTTTTCATTCATTAATCACATCTTTCAGTAATAATTTTTTGAGATTATGTATAGTGGAAAGGGATATACTATAAAAATATTTATTGTGTTATTAACAATTTTCATTATATATCTTAGGTAATTCCTCAATTTCATACATTAATGTATGAATATGTATATAATTATTGTTTTATTACATTGAAACTATTATAGAGTATTTCAAAAAAAACTTATGGCCATGACTATGGTCCGAATATAAATGGTTACCATGTTTTCAAAATCCAAATTTTTCTTATGGGTTTATGAAAATAATTAGATATTTTTGTTGCTTTATAATATTTATTTCTATAGGTTTTAGTAATTATATTGAAAATAAAGGAAAAAAATGAAATCTAAAAATAAATCTGCTCTAGGAAATATTGTTATTAATAAAATGGACATTGAAAATATTATGATTTGAGATGTCAATGATATTATTAGGTTTACCATGTGTGATTTTTTGGATTTAAATTTTTAAGATGATGGATTATGATTATATATATATATATAAATCTATCTAGTATTAGTAACATATATTAAGATTATAATATAATTTATGTGAAAAATAAAGTTAACTTGTATTTCCAATTTAGGTGTGGTATCTATCTTAAATTTATCATCTTATAATCTTGTCATTAATTTGTTATTTATCGGTAATAATTTAGATGAAATTTTGAGGAAGATGTATAAGTTTACTACCTATAGTGATGTTATTGGTTGTGTATAGTATATTGGCTCACAGGGCTTCTGGATAAAGGGAAGGTAATTAAGGGGGTTAAATGGTTCACTTTATATGTTTTGGTACTAATGTAAGATGATTTTGGTTGTCTGGTTGAGTGGGGAACCCTATATGAAAATAATTAGTAATGTTGTCTATGAATTTTATCATTTTAGTGTAGGTGTCTAATTCTAGTTATATGGAACTCCATTATTTTCATTATGTAACAATATCCCATTAAATATATATCCAATTTCATGATGTAATTATTTTAAGCACATAAAACATTTACCAAAATCCTTATGAAAATATTATCAATTCATCTTTCCACAATTCTACAATAATGTAAAACTCATCTTCATCCCTATATTTATATTCTTTTTTACATTAAATTTAAATACAAAATTTATATTCTTATCAAAATTATTTTATATATGGGTGATTTTAATATCTATTTCCTCTAAGATAGAATGTCGAATTATTTTTTTCATACCTATTGTTGTCTCATATGGCTTCAACCCTACAAATAAATTATTTTATTGAATTAAATAATCCTTCATTATATCCTTCTATTTTGATAATAATACCTGAAAAAAAATATAACATGTCTTGTAAAATATAACATATAGTTATGAATATGATCAAAATCAATTGGTAAAAGATTAATGAATTCCTTCTATATGTCCCTTAATTGAATTAAAAAAAAATATTTATTGAAAACAATTTTGTCATCTCATCCCACTCCAAGGAATCAATTTATTCATGTTTTCTCCTATTATATATAAATTTATTGCAGTGATGAATTCCACCTACCAAATGATTACAATAAATGATAACATTTTACAATTAGGAAAACATGATAATAGAAACTAACTTACCAGTTATACTAATTAGTTTATTATCAATAAGTAGATCAGTGGTCCCACTAAATTATAGTGTAAATTTAATCCTGACATATTCCATAGTAAATTTTTTCTTTCCATTTATAATTTGGAAGATAACATGATTCATGACATGTTAATGTCCAATAGACACAACAATATTATTATTCATTCCCTTTACCATACAATTCACTTTCTTATGGGGACAATCAATGCATTTTCCATTTAATTTTCTCCTACCATTGTTTGATTAGTTATATCCATTGAAAAAATACAAAAAACATTTTATTATCAATAATAATCATTACTCGAATTAAAATAATAATTAGAGTCTTTTATTGTATATAGTAATAATGATACCTTCTTTTCCATCAATGAATCATTAGGTTAAACAATGATTCTCTACGGTATTTTATTATTGAAATACCTTATAATCCATCTTAATTAAAATATGAAGTAATTTATGAGGTTGATGATTATAGAAATTATTTATAGAAGAAATTTTCCGATGTAAAAGTCTCAAATGGATTAAATAATAGAGGATAAGTGGTAAACTTTTATAGGTGTTGGGAGGGACCTATATATAATTTCATTAAATATTTCATTGATATAAGTTAGTTTCATGGGAAAGAGGGTATAAATAGAGAGATATTATAAGGTATGATAATATTTGGTTAAGATATATTCAAAAAATATTAATTTTACCAGAGTGGGTTGCAATCCTACCCATCGTGAACCTCATATTAAACATGTTTTATACTTAAACACATATATAAAATTTGTTTTTTCTTACTATTTTATATATCCAAAAACTATTTTGGCCATATAAAATTATAATAAGTACGATGATTAAAAAGATTCATTTAATGTTTCATTATTATATTAATATAATTATATTTTTTTAATTTTAATATGTTTGAAACCACCAATTAAAGTACATTTTAGAATGATGACTCATTAAGATTAAAAAATAATTTTCATAGAAACAATTCCATTAAAAACCAATAAAATGAAAATTAAAATATATTATTGTGTATATAATATATGAATATTATTAATAAAACAAATCAATATATATTAATTTAACTTTTTAGGATAATAATAAACATTGCCCATAAAAACTGTATTAAGATAAATGTATTTTAATGAAAAAACTAAACTTATACAAAATAATGTATAGTTATTACTGATATTTAATAAATTATATGGTTTCTAATTAATAATAAATTATATTTTAGAAAAAAAATATAAAAATGGATTTTTATTTGAAATGAATTGATTTTTTTCAAAAATGAGATATTTTTAATTATCTAATAAAAAATATATATTATAAAAAATTACATTTTGACCTTAAGAAAATTCTGTCACTTTAACTTAAAAATATAATTTCATTTATTGAAATAACATTTCACATAATATTTGAAATTAATTTTATTGTTCATGTTCAGAAATGTGATAAAAATAAATTTTTTAATAATATTCTTGAAACATAAAATGACACTACAAAAAAATTATTACTCAATTATTATCCTCAAATATATTGATTTTCATTATTAAAAACCATTCTGCACGTTTTTCCTGAATTTTTTTTTACTTATCATACCTACCTGTTTAATGGAATGAATATAGTTGATTACTTTATCATGCTTTTAATTTACATGGACATAGATGTAAGACAATATTTCCATTACATAAAGTTTCATTAAAGGAGAACCATATAATTTAATGGGTTTTCACATCATATATTGATAATTAAGAGCTTAAAATAATGCATATGATAAAATCAATATTTGATTCTTTTATAGATAAAAAAAATTTCTTCATTAATCATGTTTTTATAAAAATGATTTTAGAACAAAAAATTATTATTCTTTAATTAATTAATGATAAAATTTTATAAATATTGTACATTATAAAAAATTATCGAAATTAATTTTCTTATAATTTTTGGAATCATACCCTTTCCATATATGATATGGATAAAATATTTATTTTAATGAAAACTACATAAATTATTTTATATCCTTCATGAAAACCCACAACATTGAACGTTCCTTTACACGATACTATGATACATTTCATATAATATTATTTCCTTAATATTTTTTCTATTTTTAGATTTTATATAATTTATTTTAAAATGAAAAGTTTATTTTTGTGATGGAATAATTATGTCTTATTTTGATGAATTTTTTTATTTCTGGTAAAATTCATTAAGGATGAATATATTTTACTTTATGTTTGTGAATACTCTCCAAGACTTACAATGATGGTCTCTGAGGTAGTACCTTATCCTATATATAGAAAGGGACCCTCACTCTCTGATTCCATCTCTTGACCTCACCCCATATTGGAATAATCTTACCATAAATTCATCTGTTTCATCCCTCATATCACCCTTTTCTATAAAGTTCCATGTTTTATCAAGGGTTCCCCATAGATCACGCTCTCATTTATGGAGTTCTCAAGTTCCTATTCTATTGTTAATATTAATTTAATTTGTCTCTTCAAATAGAAATGGACATCGGTGGACTATTTTATTATATTTTTCTTTTAATCATGGGGATTGTTGGAATGTTCAACGGTGGTTTTCCAGGACACAAACCATATTATGATCCGCTTCGCTTTAGAGGATTATATAATTCAGGCCTGGGATATAGCTACCTAAATCAATATTAATTATCATTTCATCATTCTATGGTGGACCTATGATTTATATATGAATCAGATACACCAATAATGGAGATTTGAGTACGGTTTCTTAAAATACAATTTCTCTTTGAGAAACCCTCGATTATGAAGATACTATGTAACATTTTTGGAAACTATTTATGTTTATATAGTAGAACCATAGAATTGTTTCAACTAATAACTCCAAGAATTTACATAGAGGTCAATGTCTCTTCACCAAAAAATGTACATTTGAAAAACCGTTGGAAAGCGTTCTATTACAAACACGTTGTTCTCTTTGAATCATGGTTTTATTTCTATTCTTTTTTAACATAGTGGGTCAAACTACAGTAGAGTTCATGTGTGGGAGTATGAGAAATTGCCTTAAGGCAGATTCCTGGAATGAATATAGTTTTTTTGTTTAAACTCATTATGATGAACATAAAAAAACATACCCAATCTGTTTAAATTAGTGCGACCATATTCACTAGTACATACAAATATAGGGGGACATCGAGGGCTGACCATCATTCTTGACATAAAGTGGATAAGCTAGCCTCATATGGGACAATCAAGGATAATTTCCCTTAGAAAGGAATATATATCATTCTTTAGGTATCAACTGTCTTAGATAATATTTCCTCTTATGTTGTATAGTGTAAGGAATTAGATAGAAGGTTGTTGAGTTGTGTGGTCAAAGCTCAGGGGAAGGTGAGGCCTGACCAATATCATCTTCCAAGGAAATGAGAGTAATAAAAACACAATAAATTACAACACTTATAGCTATTTTGAATTCATATACTACATGATATCCCTCGGTAAGGTGATATAAAGACTTTTATCTGATTTTTACTTATGGAAATGTGTGATTTGAAATTGGTGGGACAGTGGAAAGCATGAAACAAGAAGAATATATAAATATATATGATGTATGATGATAAATCAATTAGTTTAAAATGTTTTTTTCTCGAGAAAATTGATATGGTAATATCTTATACCTCTCACCAGTAGTAAATTTAGGACCAAAATTACAGAAATCATGTTTTAGAGATGTCATATTTTATTTCTTCTTGAATATATGGATAATATATATATATTATGAATGTTTATTCATAAATAAAAATTATAAATTATTAAATTATACATATTAAAAGTGTTGAATATGTTTGAGTGATTAGCGTAAGAATTGATCATTGCTTATGACTTCTCATTAAATTAATAGTCATGGCAGGAAAATAAAACGTTTGATGAACTGAACTAGAATAAATTGGGAGTGATCCATTATGAGAATTTAAATAGATCAACTAATGATGGATTTATAGAATATAGTTCTTTATATAATGAGGAAATGTTATTGACATTAAATTTCATAGTCTAAGGATCAAAAATACATCAATGAGTGTATTAAAAAGTATTTCGTCGAAGATATGGAATTATAGAAGATGTTGAGAAATAATACTAAGTTCAACCATGATCATTACAGACTTATTATCTTTAAAATTCATGTATATGTCCCAATAATACAAATTTTGAGTGAGCTGTTGGATGAAGGTTATAATTAAACATTATATATTTTTCTCAAAAGTATAAAGAAATGAATATATATATATATGGAATTTTATTTTTTGTGGGATAACATGAAAATGGATACTAAGTATTATATATCATAATTAATAGTATATCATATGTTTTAGGATGGGGGATATAATTCATTTTGATTGTTATAACTATTTCCCATAAATGGAAACACAAAACCATGGTTTTTTTCAATTGACAACCCAAAACATCATATTTCCATAATCATATTATAGTTTTAATCAAAATCCTTATTAAAAAAGATCGTTTTATTTTTATTACAAAATTTCAATTTATTGTTAAAATTAATCTATATTACATTTATTGATGATATTACCTAGATTGCCACCCTAAACTATATCATATTTTTAAATGTGGTTTACCAGGATGTTTTAGATAATTAAATAGTAGTATTTGAATATAGAGTTGAGTTTTAGTAATTTATATCATTAACTATATTTTAATAAATATGATAGGAATATTAAAACCAAAAAAATACATTCATTGAGTTATATGTTTGTGGGAAACGATTATGTCATTTGATATTAACAAATTATTAAATTATTAATGATCAAATAATTGGGGATTAACAAATTTGAAAATCTAAGATGTAAGTTCAAGGTCAAAACTATGAGGTAGTGAAAATTTATTTTGTTAATATTATATAATAAATTTAATATATACTTATTGTAAATTATAATAATGAAATAAATTTGATTTTACAAATATCATAAAATTTTCTTGGTTTTTTAAAAACAAGACCATGTTCAATTGATTATTAGAAAATAAATTATTTTTACTGTGATTGATGTCATTATTGGGTTGGAGTGAGATTTGTGGCCTTTTATCCTCTTTTTAATATTTAAATTACATTTTTATATGTAAGTTTAAATAGGTTTATTAATGAATTATTCATTTCAACAATATTTTAAATTGTGATAGCCATAACCATCATAATTTCTAGGAAGAGGTTATGCTGATTTTTTGTTAAATTATATTTGTTATTTATTATTCACATTATCAATGGTTAAGAAAAAATATGAAATATATAGGGAAATAAAATAATAGTAAAACAAAAGTAAACATTAGTGATGAAAATATGAATATTCCGCATGAATACTTCCTAATAAAATTAAATTCCCTAATATAATATGATAATTATTTTATCATATTAGTCATGAGTAGATGATAGTTATTGAATGTATAATGAATTATTACTGAAGAATATTTTTTGGAGAATTAATTCATATCAAATATTAGATTCAATATTATAATTAATCATTATAATAACACCCATATCCATTTATTTATAGGTTTAGTGGCCATCAGGAATCATTATCATCAACAATTTATCAATTTTAGTCTCCCAACTCAACCATGTGTGTCACAAGTAATTTATCAAATGGGATCATACATTTTTTACAAAAAAAGATTGTTTATGGATATTCTTGGCTTGTGTCATGGTGTCACACATAGTTTTTTTCATGAGACATCATGGTCATATCACGACTACCATTTTACTCTTTTTTTCTTCATTGTACATCCATGATGTTTTTCAGGTAATGAGTTATGTGATAACATTGTGAATTGATATTTTTTTACTTTTTATTCTTATTAAAAATTTATTATTCATTTTATATCCTTGATATTCATCCTAGAAAAATACCATGTCATGGAGGTTCATTTTCATCATCAATTCAATCTATATTTCATTGACTTTTTACTTTTCAATAAATTTCACTTATACCATAACATGAAAGATAATGGAATGAATATATATAATGAATTGTGAAAATAATCATTTAAATAATTTTTTAAATTAAATTATGTATGTATAAAATTTCAACATAAATTTTACTCATAAACAAACTCATTTTTTCCTCAATAAAAAATATAAAATAATATGGTCACATCACAATGATTAAAATTTAAATATAAATAAAATAAATTTATTAAATGGTTAATTATAATTTTTGGCATATTAAGGAGAAATATAATGTATTCATTAAATTACAATGAAAAATTTTAATAATATATATTATTGGTGTGCGTCCCTCACTTTTTCCTGGACCGCTGGAAGTGGGTTCGGCCAAACCCACCCGACTAGGCACGGCCTACCGGGCCGCGGAGTTTCTCGGCCCACTGGTTGAGTGCGGGGGGCTGATCCGCTATCTGTTGGATGAATCCTTTTAGGTGCTCAAATTCACAGTGCCTGGTGGAACCACTTCTCCTGTCTGGATTTTGTGGATTGGCCCGATACGGACTCATGGGTGTGGGTCTGCCTTCCGTCGCTACTCGATGTCATGGCCGTCCACTATAGCGTGCCATCGTAGGGTGACACCCCGCTTCGACATGGCTGTTTATGGTCTGAAATTCCTTATTTATCATTATGCCTTCAGGAAACACTGTTCCATTGTGGCCAGCGGGTTTCGGTCGCTGCCTCCCTGGGTTGTCTTTCCTACCAGGTGCCTTCGTCACATCGTTGCATCTTTTGGTCGCCCACATAGAACACAACCATAACGGGTTTGACAGAGGCTCTAGGCCTTGTTTAATTGGCTCGCACCATCCGTGTTAGTATAAGAACAAGGAATAATTTCTAGAATGAATAACCCATAGTTAAAAAACCAAAAAAACCCTACCTCGTAATCGTTGGAAGGCATAGTGGATGAGGAAGAAGTTTCCACGTCAGAAGGTGTATGTCGGAACTTCCCTTTGTCCGTCGATTCCTCCAAAGTTCATCGCATGAAGCTTCCTTCTAGGTTGTTGGAATTCATCATGAAACATCTTTAGAGGTTCCTCTCTTGGCTACCAAAAAATGAAGCCCAATCTTCATTTAAATAGAGGGGAGGAGAGGATCAACGTACCACAAAATTAATGAGGCTCATTAATGAGTATAATTAATGAACCTCTTTAGTTTTCACAATGATGTGGTTACACATTCATTTAAAACACTCAATTGTGTGTTTGGAAAAATTATTATTCAATCCATTTAATGGTTTGACGTTCCACTAAAGACCCACCACCTTTTGTCCAATGGTTTCACAAGGAAATATAAAATAACCAAATTCTATTTTTTATTTTTTTGTAATGGTTGAAAATTAACTTTTCAACTAACCCTTACTGGTCATTTTTAAGCTTCCCATAAGTGAATCCTAGTTCTTCAGATTCAATGGTTCCCTCTTATTTTTAATCCAACCACCGGTTCAAAATATAGAATTCTCTTTTCACACTTTTACTGAATGTACCATAAAAATTTATAAAATTTATTTACAGTCAACCTCTAATTGAGATGGTTGAGGATATGTTCTTTTTGGGTGGAAACTCCCTTAAAAGATCAAAAGTACTCTTAGGTTTTCAATAAGAGTTACAGTTTAGAAGTTAAGGATTTTACAATAAAAATAATTGTTACTTATTTATTTTATTACATCCATAATCTATCTTCCACGGGCAGCCCACGCCGACTGATGTTATAATATTCAAATGGAAATCATACCCTCATTCGTTCAGCGGTGGTATTGGGTTTTTAATCTAAGTCTTCGTTTATAAGTTATAAGCATTTGAATAATAAAATTATTTTATTTTATTATTTTATTTTCAGTTATTCCATTTTGGGGTTCTCTCACTGGAGGCCTACATCGACAAAATTTAAGTCACACCATGGTTAATCCCGTTATCATGAATGCAATGGTGCCCTTGAAATTTTGATATAGAAACCCATTTAAGAGTTATTCCAATTTTTCTAGAAAACTACCCGTGTTCACTATTTAAAGCATTAAATGTTTTCAAGGGATCATTCTGGGAACTCCATGCCTCGAAATCACATGCCTTCAATTTTTGAAGTCTTGTAATAATCCTACATAATTAAAAAAATTATACATAAATTATGGGACATTATATTCTCCCCAACATAGGCCTTTACATCCCTGAAATCCAAAAAAATGGTAAAATGAACAAATGGGGGTTCTGATTATTAATTTGAGCCTCCCACTCCTTTGTTATCTACTGGAGATTCATGTGATGGCATCAAATGCAAACCGAAAGAAATGAACATCCATGAATGAAATGCTTCTACCAATCCTCTATCTCCATAGAGAACTTTGTAAACCTTTCCCCATTGATAATTCCCAGCTTTCCATAGTTTATTACATGAGATGTATCATGCATGTACCTTTGCAGCGGCGACATGTGAAAAAAAAATCGTGCTCCTGATGCATACGTGGGTGAAGAGATAGGTTGTATACCACCTCACCAACTCCACTTAGAAATATAAAAGTTCTAATAAACATTGGAGATAGCTTGCTGATCTGGCCAAATCTTCACAATCCTCATTGGGGTGACACCAGTTGGAAGACATAATCTCCCTCCTCTAACTCCAAGAGTCTTTGTTTCCTGTCAGCATAAAACCTTTTCCAGCTCTGTGGAGTCTTTATCTACTTTTGAATGGTATAAACCTTCTCAATGGTAACCCATACCATCATTGGACACATAAGTGTTGACTACCAAAGTTCATTCCAGAATAGAGGTGTTCTACATGGTTTCTCATACAGGGCCTCAAATAGTAGAATGAAAATGGTGGAGTGATAGATATTGTTTTACGTAAACTCTACCAAGGGAATATGATTCCCCCAAAAATGGACAAAATCTAGGAGACAAACATGAAGCATGCCCTCCATGGTTGGTATGTTCTGCTCTTCCTGACCATTATTCTCGGGATAAAATGTTATGCTCAAACATGATGGAACTTGATGCTCAACTTCCACTAACTGGCAATTTTGGCATCATGATACCAACTTTTCCACTGTTTTCTTAATCCCAGGCCACCATTACTGATGCCGGATGTCCTAGTACATATTCTCCACTATAGGATGTACCCCTAATGGGAATGTCGGTAACCCCCTCAATACCTCCTCTAGTATCATCACCGATACAATGGTGTGTCCTTTGAAAATAAAGACTTGCTCGCCACTGTCAAAATAACTTTTAGGAGATTGTCTTAAGGATATATGAGGATGTCAGGCCTCAAAATAAATTCTCATAATTTGTTACTCCCGAACTCGCTGAAGGAGTGGGAGAGTGACATTCATAGACTGGATATAATCTGATCCATCTCTATCCATGAAGAATATCTGCAACGTGCCTAGATACATAGTCACTTCACTCTGAAACTATAGACCATACCTTCTTCTGAGTGCATCTCCTACTGCATTTCCATTCCCAAGAGTGTAGACATTCTCAAAGTCAATGTCCTAGAGGAACTCTATCCATAGCCATTGTCTCTGGATTAGGTCTTTCAGAGGAAAGATATACCTGAGACTCTTATGATCAAATTAAATAGTAAAATGTTCCCCCAACAATACTCTCAACACTTGGAACTCTGCGGGAGCCATACAATATGCTGTTATAGATATTTGGGACATCCTTGGGTACATTCTGAAGAATAATTACCTCTCCCTAAGAGGAGGTAATATTGGAAACATATTTTGAAAGGATTTTCTCACACTATGCCACTAATTTTGGGAACAGAAAGCTCAAAACATTTATTTCCACAAGGGTATGGTTAGCCGACTCAAGAGTGAGTGGATGCTCCCTCCAATGCATGAGTTTATCCCATGCATTCTGGGTTTCCTTTTTCACCAACCAAGGAAAATTCCATTCTAACTATGTAGATATGCCACAAAATTGTTTCCTTAAACAGTCAATATGAGCATGAACTCTGGATGACTAGTCCATACAAAAACTAATGTCCTAAGGATTCAATGCTGCGACCAAAATGTTATAACAAAAAAAATCCTTCAATAAATGTTAGATCACATAGTTGGAATAAGTGTGATTATCTAGTCTCCTCCCATAGGTATCTCCAGACGTAAGGGTAATGACAATGGTTTAACCAGAAAATCAATGTATAGACCAAGATTCGTGACCAGAACGAAAGATTAGTACCTATGTCTTTAAATAAAGAGACTAGTATTACACCTATACCATACATTGAATTATTCCTAGAGCCCTTGGTTTATAATCCTTAATCACATGCAGATACTCCCTTCCCCTATCCTTTAGCCCCCTTAGCCTGGTGGGGGACACATTCGGGAGGTGATTGTAACATAACGAAATGTATACCTCCCATACTAATCTCATATATTCTCTTCCAAATTTTAAACCCTTTAGATTCATCTATCCCTATTACTTTCCCTTCCAAAAACATTTTACACATCAAATTCTCAGATACTAATTTCGGTTTTCTACTTTCCCACTATTGACATTCATCGGTTGTATCTTCTCAGCAAAATAATTCTCAACCACAAAGGTTCTCTCTAGCACCCTAACATAGGTAGTAATGCATAGATGAATAGTTCTTGCTAGGATGTCCATAAACAAATATCCTTAAGAGGTCTGATCCATGAATCATTGGTCATATCGCATTCATCGAGTACCTTGAATGGTTGGGACACCTCGACGAATACTCAGTTACCGACATGATATCCTATCAAAACTATAGAATCTCTTGGGAATACAACCCCTTATATTTTTATGGCAAGAGACCCCCTTATATGAGGAAGTTTCACAATCGATGTCCACAGAAGAGTCACCTCATCGTAAGATTTGGGAAATCTAAACCCTATCATCAACCTGCTGAGCCATGTAGAATTTTCACTGCAAAGACCACCATTTGATCTAATGGTTCCCTGGCCAGATGGAGACTCAGTCACCACCTCAGGCCAGTCCTTATCTGCCTGTGATTTATGCTCATCTCAGAACCTGATGGATATCTATCACTGAAACTCGTGTAAGGAATTGATCAAACATGAGTCTTCTACCAGTTTCACCGATAGTAACTGCTGACTGACGGGAAGTGGTATCACAAGGACATCGCCCAAAGGTCCCATCTTTGGAAATAGTCATTGTTCAGAATCATCATCACTCTGTGGAACATCCACATGGTCACACATTGGAATCCTGGCGGGCTATCTATGTGGTGGAATCTTGAGAGAGAATCAAGATTAATCATGGTCAATTTGTCATTCCAAGTGAACTGGATAAAAGGGATAAAAAAGGAAAAACAATTTCAAAATACACGCAACTAGTGTTTTCATGTTCCGCGTCAAAAATCATAATTCAAGGTCCTGGTGTATGGATACGTTAGCCACCGCACCAACACTAGACTCCCTGAACTAAAACCTGAACTCAAGAAACTTAAAATCATTTCCCCATTGAAAACATAGAATCATAGATCATATGGTATAACAGACACATCTCATACCACCTTGTCAAGAACTGTCCCCCAAGGGAAATGACATGACTGCCCCAAACATGCCTCCCAAAGGCCACGAGATGTCAACTAGCATGGAATGCGTCAACCTGCAAGTGAGCGGCATTTTCCAGGATACATATATGCACACACATTCCTAACCAATTACGAACTCACAAAAGGTAAACGTCATACCACTGAAAACAAAGTACAATTACAACTAGAAGTAAAGGTCTATAATAGAAGGCCAACTAAAATAAAAACACTACAATAGAAAACATCTCTTGAGATTGCTCGCCAAGGATCCTACCTGAAGGGTAGGTATAACAAATCTCTATATATTTCCACATCAACTGTCACTGTCATCCACTATCATGACCTAGCTCCCCAAGTCTTAGTCCAGGCTATTTTTCATCTTCATAAGACACACTAAGGTGTGGGTGAATCCCATGCAGGGTTGAGTATAACAATACCTAGTAGGGACCCCTATACCCCCAATGGTATTATATAATTCCAAAAAGGAAAACAAAAAAACATGATATCAATCACAAGAACAAAGAAAAAGACTCAGATCAAACCAGGTATAAAACTAAGAGATCAGTAATAAAGATGATTAGTCTTAAGCTATATCATTTTTTGTTAGGAAGAATCCACAACTGAACCATGAAGGAGTTGTTCCATTTTTGATCCATAGAAGGTTTTTTGTCGTTGATCCATGAAAGGATACTCTGTGGTTCTTCCTCATCAGGTCTTGCACTTCTGATCCGCACAAGGTCGCTAGAATGCTAATCCACAAAGGGTCGTATGTCAGTGATCCACGAATGTCCACTCTATGGATGCTCCTCATTGGGTCATGCACTACTAATACACACTTGATTCCTAGAATGCAGATCCACATAGGTTTATATGTCGCTTATCCATGAAAGGATTCTCTATGGTTGGTCCACATCTGGTCCTGCACTACTGATCCATATAGGATTGCTAGAATGCTGATCCACATAGGGTCACTATGATATTGATCCAAACAGGGTTGTTATGATGTTGATCTGCACTAGTTCACTATGAATATGATTCAAAAAGGGTCTCTAGGATGATGATCCACACAGGGATGCATTGATGCTGATCACATAAGGTTTATCTTCAATTGATATCCAGCCACAGTATTACCCGCACTTGGTGCACATGACTTCTGCAGAAATTGATCCTCAAGATATCCACCATACTTAAACTTCCATGGAGTTCCATAATGGAGTAAACCCAAAGACTTTCATGTCGTAAGTGGTCTATCAAAATAGACAACATGTCAACTAGATGCTCGTTCTGTATGTTATAGTCATTTTAGTGTCGAGGGCCTGGTTTGATTCGGGTACAATGCAACCCAACCAAACTCCAAACTTCTCTAAATCTCTCATGGGTAATCTCAAATGGAACAGATGACACGTCAACTGGATGCTCGATCTGTAAGTTATATGAATTTTACTGGTAAGGACCCTATTGGATTCGGGTATGATCCAACCCAACCAAACTACATATTTCTCAGAAACACACTTGGTGATTCTCAAAAAAGGTTCATCTTGTCCTAATGGTCTGGTTGCTGTTGACAGTTCGTCAAATAGACATCCAGTTTAAGGGATATGCCCATCTAAGATTAATTAGACGTAAGTGAGCCAGGGTCCGGTCTGACCTGGCCCGCTGGACTCATCCCAAAGGGGATGGGCTCAGCCTAGTTTGGCTATATCTGGATCCAGCCTACTGGTCGTCGGCTCAGCCCACTGGCCATGGGTTTAGCCTGGCCCAACCGGCGGGGCGTGGCCCATCAGTCCGCGGAGTCGCTCGGTCTGCTGACTAAGAATAGGGGACCGGTCCCCTCCTGAATGGCCGAAGCCATTCGGGACTTTAAAGTCATGGTGCCAGGTGGCATCGCTTCTCTTGGCTAGTTTGCGTGGACTTTCCCGATACAGAACCATTGGCACGGGTCCTCCTTCTTTCATGGCTCGATGCAGCGGCCTTCCACCATGACCCGCTGTAGTAGAGCGCCTCCCCACTTCAATGTGACCGACGTTGGACGAATGCCTCTTATTTGTCATGGCGCATTTAGGAACATCTATTCCTTTGAGGTCAGAGGGTGTTGGATGTCGCCTCCCTCGGTCTCTTGTCACACGTTGTGCTTCTATAACGTCTCCGCATCTTTCAGTCTCCCATAAAAAATGCAACATTAACGGGTTCCGTACAGGGTCCGGACCTTGTTCTTTTGGCCCACGTGCTCTATATTTGTATAAGAACAAAGAAGCATTTTCATAATTAATTACTCACATATAAACAACATAAATACCCAACCTCATAATTTTTAGAATGCACTGCGGATGGGGAATAAGTTTCCACAGTCGAATGTGTTCGTCGGTTCTTGAAATCACCCATTGATTCCTCCAACATTCGTCATATGAAACATTTTCCTCTATTGGTGGAATTCGTCAGAAAAATTATTCAGATGTTCCACTCTTGAGTGCCAAAAACTAATGCCTGATCTTCGTATAAATATAGGGTCGGAGAGGATCAATACACTGCACAATTAGTGAGGTTCATTAATGAGTATAATTAATGAACCACATTAATTATATCAATGATGTGCTTACACATTAATTTAAAACAATCAATATCATGGTTACAAAAATTATGAGTCAATCCATTAAATGGTTTTACATTACACTACAGTCCCACAATCATTTGTCCAATGGTTGCCCAATGAAAAATAAAATAACCAAATTTTATTTTTTTGTTTTCTTGTAATGTCCAAAAATTAACGTTTTCACTCAACCATTGCTGGGAAACGATAAGCTTCCATTAAGTGAATCCTGAAACTGCTGATTCAATAGTGCCCTCAGAGTTTTAATCAGAGCACTATTTCAAAGTATAGAATTCTTTACTCGCAAATTTACTAGATGTATCTTAAAAAAATTCAAACAATTATTAACATCACTATCGACCCGTGCTGGTTGAGGTTAGTCTCTGCCTCAGGGGAACACACCCTCACCTTCTCAATGGTACTCTCAATTATTTAATTCGAGTTACCGTTTTGATGTTAAGGATTTTTCAATAAAATAATATTTACTTAGTTATTTTATTTATAGTAAAAAAACTAACTTATAATAATAGCTCGTGTCGGCCAATGATAGTTTCTGTCTAAGGAAAACAATACACTCACGAGTTCAATGTTGGTCCTTGATTTTTATTTCGAGTCACCATTTGTGATTTCTAATAATTTCAAAATAATATTATTTTATTTAATTATTTTATTTACCGTTATTCCATTTTTTGGTTTTTTTACTGGAGGTATGCACCGACTAAATTTAAGTCACTCTTAGGGTAAACCCACCATACTGAACCCAACAGGGCCCTTCTATTTTTGATCCCAACACCAGTTTAAAAGTTATTCCACTTTTTTAGAAAAACTTCTCACGCAGGCTATTAAATGCTTAATGTTTTTCAACAATTCAATCCAGGCACTCCAGGCCTCAGAATCACATACCATCAATGTTTGTATTCTCATAATAATCCCAAATAATTAAAAAAATATACAAAAATTCTAGGACATTACACAGTGAATTTGTAATTTTGCTGCTTGTTCTTCTTGTTTTGGATTCTTTAATTTTGATGTTACTAGTTCTACTTGTTTATGGTTTGGCCAGAAGTGGAGAGAAAGGGTAACATGAATTATTTTTTAAAAAAAAATTGCATTAATTATTTTAAAACTGATGATAAAATTAATTTTTCTAGGTTTTTAATGTTAGATAGGTTATAACCTATGTGGAATAGGGGTTTTTACGTCGGTTTTAAATTGACCGACGTAAAAAACCCTCATCACGAAGACCTTTATCATTTTTTATTAAATAACATGTGAAAAAAACCTTTATCCTGACGGTTGTTTCATGTCGGTTATATAATAATTGACGTAATATATAACATATTACATTGGTTTCTTAATAACCAACATGAAAAGTATTAACGATGAAGGTTTTTTTTGTCAGTTATTTAATTACTGACAAACAAAATTATTTCCATTATTGATTTACAATGTAATATTTGTTTAACCAACATTAAAGGCAATATATATAATGTCACAATTATAAATGGTGGCTAAAAAGCGACATAAAAATGATGTTAATAAGGATTTTTGTACTAGTGGATGGAATGTATCTAATCTACTATATTAACACAACCATCAATATAAACTTATGATTCTTAGTTATATCAAGTGTAGTATCATTGTTGTTCCCAAATAAAATTATCTTATCAATTAATGGTTTCAGATAAAAATCGATATTTTTCTTTGTATTTCAAGGAATTAACTTTGTCAATTATATATATGGTTCCCTCATAAACATCCAAGGAGGATGTATGTAGGGACAAATGAAAAAAACCAACAAGAATATTGACTAAATTAAGAACCAAATGGAAAAAACCATCAGTAGAATAGACCAAATGTATGTTATGAGGTTCTGAAGAAAATGATTGATGTGTCTGGTCAAAATTTTTCCATAAATCAACATCACATGGATGATGTAATCATTATGTGATGTAAATATTTGATTTAAGCCATATGATCAATCCAGTTGTGATGTTAGACGTAAATAAACTTTATAAATGAGGTGTAAATGGAAAATATCTCAACAGTTTCATGAGATCTATGGACTTTCCTTGTTGTTCCTCTTTATACCTCGATTATCCACATGTTGTAAAATTTACCAAATAATTCTAATAGTGATAATATAAAATTCATTAATTTGAACATTCATGGATATTCTGATAACAAAGACCCAAATTATGAACCAACATTTTACTTTCATAAAATCTTACAAGTAATGTATTTCTGTCAGGCTATAATGACTAATTGAAGATAAAATATATTAGAAATAACTACTTGACATTCCAAAATCTAATTGAATAGACATAAAAATTTTAATAGATTCATTTTTTCTCTTTTAGTTTCCTGGATATAAGTCCTCCTTAGTAGGTTTCAACAAATCGAAAAACTGAGAAGGTTCTGATTCGGGATTTGGAATATCATTCTGAGTTGTTGTTTCAGGAATTTTTGGACCAGCTGACAAATGTATTAAATTCTAAAATGATTGATCTAGAACCCAAAAAAATTGTATTTTCTACTCAAGTCTTTTAACCATATTGATACAAAAAAATATAATCATTCCAAAAACCGGAATGCAGTAGATGAAGTCCAAAATTCTCAAATGTTTTGAATGTCTTAACATCACATTTATGACATGCACATTTAATTGTTCCTTCATAAACATATTTTATATATGTTGATGAAAATGATATAAAGTCTTAAAAACCTTCAATAAAGATATGATATAAACCAAGACCCTTTGGTTTTTTTCGATTAATTAAACAATCATGATCACTTAACAGAAATTGGTGTCTACTTCCCTAGTCCATAGTTATCTAAAAACAGCAAAATAAAATTAATTAATACAGATAATTTTGACTAATTATATATTATTATTATATTTTACCACCTATAAATATTCTATGGAATATGATAATATTGAGACACTAGGTTAGCACTGAATTACGGGTCCCATAGAGGTTCGGCATAGATAAAATAATAATATTAAATATATTTTATAAGACACTTGAATTTTTTTTAAATAATAGATTATATCTCAAACATTGTCTAATATGAGAAATATGAGACCACTTTTATGTTTGATATGTGTGGTTTAACATATACATGAAATTATGAGTGTGTGTGTGTGTGTCAGGTGTTTAATTACATTGCATGCAAGAGTAATTCATTTATTTTATAATTTCTTATAAAAATTTAAAATATCATCCAATCTATGTATCATATGAAAAATTGAAAACCACCATTGGATCTGGGATGTGGGGATGTTGGGTTTACCTTAGGTGTGACATATCATCTAACTTTATAATAAATATTAGTTTTTTATCAAGTACTCATATCATTTCTTATACAAATTTTGAAAAAACATCACAATATCATCATCTTTTTAAATTATTAAAAATAATTTTTAATTAACACTAATATATTCTATGTATTAAAAATATTGAAAAATTAATTATTAGTTATTAAAAATTGTGTAATTATTATTATAAATGTTATTTTTTATGTATTTAAAGATTTTTTACCCTTATATATTTTTATATATATTATTTAAAAATTATTATTATGATTCTATAATCAATTTTGATATAAAAAATTTATTAATAACAATGAATTGTTAAATTTTTAATATTCTAAATTATTTAAATTAATACGATATTTTTAATAATTTTTAATTTTTACGAATTTTAATTATATCTTATAATTGTTATATTTTTTAAAAAATTATTACATAAAATTATACTAATTAATTTTAATTACTTTTTTAATATTATATATTTAAATATTTATTGATTTATCCTTAATCAAAATTTTCAATGTTTTTTATAAAAACAATTTCTTATAAATATTGTTTAATTATAATCTTTGCTTTAAATTAATTTTCTCATCATTCTTAAAAACACTCATTTATATTTATATCATACATTATATATATATATATAATGCATAACTAAATCTATTTACATGAAAATAATTTTTACACATTTTTTCAATCAACTTAACATATCAAATCAATATAAATACACACACACACACACATGTTTTCATATATTTATTCAATTCTTCACATTATTAATAAGAATTTGTAATTAACACTATTATTTACTATATATTATTAATATTATGTGAAAAAAAATTATATATATTTATATTAAATTATTTCTTAATTAATTTAAATATGTGATAAAAATCATGACAAATTTTTTTAAACTAATATACATATTAAATTTATAAATACATAGATATAAACAAACATAAATATATAATATTTATCAATAATATTGACTAATTAAATAGTAATTATTATAAATAATGTAATTATTATTATTAATTAATTAAAATATTATACATATTTTAATAATTTTATAATATAATGATTATTATTAATTAGCTAAATTATTAATAATTTATTAATAATTGTTATTTATATGTATATCATGATTTCATAATTAATATAAATACATAAAATATATTCTCTCTATTTTTTAAATTAATATAAATATCATATATATATATATACCAAACCTTACATGTATTTTTAAAATTTTTATATATACATATTCAGATGTTGATATATATATATATATATTACATGATTTGGAAATAAAATATATTTTTATAGGTGTTTTTAAACATATATATATATACACAAAAATACACACACACACAAAAATCAGAAATATTTCAGGTTTTTTTTATATTTATATTTGTTTATGTTTGTATATATATTTCAACAAAATAAACTTTCTTATACAACTTATATATATATATTCCCATGTTAATATGCATAAATTTATGTATATGTATGTATATATTATAAACCTTACACATTTTCTAAAACATTTATTTATTTATATATGTATATATATATATATCACAAACTTTACATGTTTTTTAAATATATACTTATATTTTAACATTTTAATACATATACATGTGTGTGTCTGATGCACTCAATTTGTGTATACATTTCCATATATATTATTGAAAATTAAAACATGTTTTCAAGAAATATATGTGCTTTCATGAACATATTTTTTTATTTTAGTGATTCTGTTTACATTCAAGAACTTTCTAGCTAAAATACACAAATCAAAGGAAGTCTACGGAAACATAAAAACTACATTGTGTGTACTTTATATACACATCGTGTACATCTAGATAGGGACACTGGTTGAAATAGTGAGTAAATGACCATGTCTCAAGGAAAAAGCTACACGCCGTGTGAGGTGGTGCTACACGGCATGTATTACTTTCTAGAAGCGGTGGATGCTGAGAAAATTCTACACGCCCATGTGGTCATTGAAGAAGAAACAGTGTGTTGCATTTTTACACGTAGTGTCTACTATTCTAGAAGGGGATTGGTGTCCAAATTTTTATATTACACACCGTGTATAGCGGCGCTACACGCTGTGTATACTCAACCACCAGGAGTCGCTGTTTTCAAAATTCAAAGATGGCGTGTTAGGCTACCTACCCATGGAAAAATTGGAACCAAAGTGCGTTGACGAAAAGTGCACAGCATGTACTTTCTATACATGCAGTGTACATTATTTTTCTATAAAAATAGGCCTTGGCCTTCAGATTTTGGAATTCAAAACCATTGGAGGAGAGAAAAAGCTTTGCTGCTACCATTCCCGAGCCACCATGGTGCCATAGTTCCACTATTCCACTTTCCGACACCCTACCTCAACACTTACACGATGAATCCGTCGGGTATCACATGTGTCGTTTCTCTCCCAATTTCTATGTGTTACTAAACCCCTTGTGTTGGGGCTGTGGATGGGGGGATCTTAATTTGTGTGTTGTTTTATATAGTTGTGTTTGATCGTTGTAATTCATCTTAATCTTTTTAATTCACTGTTAAATATAAATGAGAATTCTGAGCCAGACCAAGGGAAGACTTCTCAGCGATACAAAAGTGAAGTAACAGTGAAAACATCCATGACCATTGGATTTATTTAACCGATTAAAATAATGGACTGAACTTAATAAATAATTAACAACACTGACTATCGGACCAAGGACTCAACTGCTCTAATTCCAAAAAAGAGGAACCGGACCAAGGAAATCTTGTAATGAAATGAAATCCAGAATGATTGAATTTTTATGAACAACACAACCATTTTAACAATCTGTATAATAACTCCTTAATCACCACATCCCTGACATGTCTTTCTTCATGTTTTAAACTCTTTAAATTGACCCGTTGTTTTCTTTGAAACTGCTAATCATTTCTTCAAAGTAAAACCATTTATTTTCAATCAAAAACCAAAACCAACCCATTCAACTCTAAATTCTGCATACTTCACCTAATTAAGTATTAACTCAATTGAATTCATGCACGCCATAGTTCCATGTGGATCGACCCCAAACTTATGTTGTACTAAAGTTCTAAAGAATGGGTAATTAATTTGGGACGCATATAACATCAATCGATAACAAGAGAGACCATGTTTTGGTGCCATTGCTGGGGACTTTGGTTTTAGTGATAATATTTAAATTGTGTTAATAATTTATTTAAGTGAAAATAAAAATAAAAATTTATAACAAATATCTTTACTAATCCCATTTCAAATTTTCACTTTTGTTTTTCCCTTTCACGCTTGGTTTTCATTTTTGTGTTTTGCAGATAACAAAGTTTATGTTTAGACGTCTTTTACAATCCAGAAGTGCCGAGTCTTCGGAATTAGTTCCACTTGACCAAGAAATCGAACGAACCCTGCTTCGTCGTCAGCGTGCACTGACAGAAAATCACAACCAATAGCCACAATCCATGGAAAAATGGAAGAGAGGGCACCAGACATGGATGCTGGAGCTGAGAATTAGTACCAGGAGCAGCAGCCTCCCACATATGGTCTACTAGAGCAGGCTCCTGGAGCATTCATGGAATTCATCTAAAGGGATTACCAACGACCGCCACATCAACTCTTCCCACGGCCATACTTCGACCCTCAAGAGAATTTCATGCAAGCTCCAGCCCATCAGCAACAACCTCCAAGACATACCATTATGGAGTACGGTCTTCCATCAATCCACAGAGCTGATACGGGCATTGTTAGTCCCCCGATCCAGGCTCCACACTTCAAGATCAAGCCTGTTATCATGAATCTAATCCAAAAAATAGTCCAATTTGGAGGCCTAGCCAGTGAGGACCCAAACTCCCATCTCTCTAACTTTCTGGATATCTGAGGCACCTTTCGGTACACCGACATGTCCGAAGACGCCATCTATCATCACTTATTCCACTTTTCTCTATGGGACAAGGAAAAAGGATGGATGAAGGGGCTACCACAATGATCTATCCTCACCTGGGAGGAGTTATCCCAGGTGTTCCTATCCATGTACATTCCACCATCAAATATGGTGACACTTTGGAATGTGATCCATAATTTCCAGAAGCACGACTCCGAGTCATTATACGAGTCCTGGGAATGCTTTAAAGAATTGTTACGAAAATTCCCCCACCACGGACTCCCACTCTGGATGCAAGTCTAGACCTTCTATAGAGGAATTACCATAAATACCAAGTCTATGGTGGACGCTACTGCTGGAGGCACGGTGATGCGGAAATCCCCCAAAGAACTATTCGAACTACTGAAAGACATGTCCGCCAACAGCTTCCAGTGGCACTCTGAGTGGGGGACTCAAAAGTGAGGTATACACAATATTGACGCTACCACTATGTTAGCTGCTCCGTTGGACGTTGTGTCCAAGAAAATCGACACATTGAATCTCAATGGAAAATCTCAATTTCATGCGGCGAACCATCCAGCATGTGGCGACTATGGTTATAACCACATCATGGGACAATTCCCGGGTTCGACTAGAGGCACTATGATGAGTGAGGTGAGTTATGTTGCACAAAATAGAGGGCCCAACCAGTACTAGAAGTTTGAGAACCCGACATGGAGAGATCAACAGAACATAGGCTAGGGCCAACAACAGCAGAATCCTTTGCCCTAGCGACCACCCAGCTACAACCAACCTTCATACCAGAACCAATACCAAAGGCCACAATAACCCCAGCAGGGTCCTTATCAGCAACAAGGGTATCAAAACCCTCATCCAAAGCATCAATGGAATCCACCTCATCCATCGGCTCAACAACCACCTCAGAAGGAGAACACTTCAAGGTTAGATGATCTGATGACGAAATGCATATCTACTGTTGAGACTCGGTTCCAAAATTAGGAAGCTTCGATTCGAGGCTTGGAGAATTTGATTGGCCAGCTGGCAAACTAACTTTCAGGAAGGCAACCTGGTACACTTCCAGGAAACACAGAAAATTACCCAAGGGAGGAGGCCAATGCTATCACCTTGCAGAGCAGAAAAGAATTTCCATAGAAGGAGCTACCAGCACAGCCAGGTGTTCCCACACCCCCTGATGATGAAGAACATACCAGTACCGACCCCTCCTCATCCAAAATCCCACATAATGAGGCTTTGTAGAATAAAGGAATGGAGGGAGTCTAACCACCCAAACCTGCCTTACCCTTTCCAGAGAGATTGAAGTAGAGGAAGTTGGACCACCAGTTCAGTAAATTCATGGACGTGTTCAGAAAGCTCCACATCAACATACCTTTTGTGAAGGCCCTGACACAAATGCCTATATATGCCAAATTCATGAAGGAAATCCTCTCGATTAAGAGGCAGATGTACGATTTGGGTGTTATTGCACTAACAGAAGAGTGATACGTAGTGGTTAAACATTCCATTCCTCCCAAACTCCAAGATCTAGGTAGTTTCACCATTCCTTGTACTATTGGATCCTGTGAGTTTGGGAAGGACCTCTATGACATAGGGGGTAACATGATCCTCATGCCCCTTATAGTTTTCAACAAGCTGGGACTCAACGAGCTCAAGCCTACCCATGTATCCCTTTAACATGCTGATCGATCCATGAAACATCCGAAGGGGCTACTATAGGACGTACTAGTCAAGGTGGGTAGGCTGATCCTCCTAGATAATTTCACCATCCTCGACATTGGGGAGGATCCGGAGGTGCCACTTATTTTGGGAAGATCATTCCTTTCCACTTGGAAGGCAGTCATTGATGTGCACCAAGGAGATCTTATTTTCAGGGTAGGATACGAGAGAGTCTCCAACAATGTTCTCAATGCCATCAAGCAGGCATCATTGTCCAATAATGTAGATTGTTCTACAATAACTACTATGGATGATCGCCTGGTGGATGATCTGGTATGTTCCTATATTTTTTATAACATTAACATTCTAGATATTTCTGTTGAAGAAGAGCCCAAGAACATGCAACTCCTAAATGTCCAGGGCGGCCACTATTGGAACCCTTATCCACCGTAAATATCATGTAAGAAAGGTAAGTAGGTCGAGCCAATGACCTAAAACAAAGGCGCTTCCTGGGAGGCAACCCGGAGGTTACATGCTGTGTCCCACTTATATACATGGCATGTAATTATCATTTTAATTTATAATCTTAATAGTATAACTCTATAGAATAATAAATAAATAACCAGGGATGATGCCGGTGCTGATGGCAAAGTCACTGGAGTTTATTCAAGCCGTACCCGGTTAGAATCCTTCTGACCTAACTTCGGCACGGGGTTCCTATTTACACATCGTGTTTGGTATTTTTCAAATATATATTTATAAATGTGTTTAAATATAATAAAACTCATGATGGGGATGGACTGGTTGTCCAGAATTGTAATCCTGTTCCAAAAGACCCGGTTTCGAACCCAAACAACCGTCCCATTTCCATCATTTGTTCTTTTAATAAAACCACATGGTGTGTACTCTAATAAACGCCGTGTGAGCCATAATTTTTGAAATATAAATTAAAAACAATTTTAAAATAAGAAATTACATGCAGGTGATTTTGGAGGATTAGCAACGTCTCATCACGAGGTTCAAAAGGCCCAGGTTCAAATCGTACTAATCTCCCCACTTCATCCTCATCCATTCCTAAAAAACCACACGTCTTGAATTTATTTCTTCCAATGTGTATAATCTATATAGAATAACTATATATATTAACTGAATATGGGAAGCAGTACAACCTTCGCTCCAGTGGGTGAGGGTGTCCGTTCGGAATGGTCGATCGCTGGTTCGAATCCCGCCCCAAGCACCGGAACAAAGGTTGTACTACTCCTTTTCTAATTTTAAAATACACGGCGTGTATTTCTTGATATACGTCATGTATAGGTTTAATTATAATAGAATTTATAAATAAATCTATTTTATTTTAATTATTAATATTTATTATATAGTTTACTATAATAATTATATTTATTTATATATATTGTAAAAAAACAAAAAAAAACAAAAAAAAATTGGGGATACACGGCGTGTAGTCCAAACATACGCGTCATGTACCGCGGTGATATAAGCCGTGGTCCACCCAGCTTGAGGTCGTGTCACACGACCGCCCCATTTCTTCCTTTCTTCTCGTTTCTTCTCCCAAACGCCACCCGAACCCCCCTTTGCCAGATCCGTCGATTTGGGGCATTTCATGTTCTAATTCATATCACATTGGGATCCTCGGTCAAGTTCCGCCATTCTACACCCTTAATTTAAAATTTTTAGACTTGTTTAGGGTGTTTATTAGATCGGACGACCATTCGGCTTCTACCTGTACACAGCCATGAAATGAAGAACACACGCTGTGTACTTCAGTACACGGCCACACACATAATTTTTCGAAATTTGAATGTACATGGTGTGTATGTTCGGTACACACCGTGTACCGTCCCTCTTCGTACCCGAGTACTCCTTTTCACACTGCCTCATACACCATTTTCATGTACACGGCGTGTGTCTGTGTTTGGTACACGTCGTGTATAACATTTCCCTTGGCCCCTCTATGTGTGGTATATAACACAGGCTGTCACCCCATGTTCCAGAACACGGCGTGTGTGGTAGGTACACCCCTTGTCTTTTATATCTTTAGACGGCCCGTGTCACACCATCTACACGTCTAGGTTCTTTGTGTGCCGTACATGTCGTGTCCTTCACCTACATGACGTGTATTGTTTTCTTTGAACTGCTAACAACATGGTCGTGTCCTTTTTGCATACACGACCACCTGCACATTGAGTGAACATGGCGGGTATGTTCGGTATGCACCGTGTACTGTTATAAGGTCTATTTTCAACCCTTGTCAGGTCTATCCAGAGAACATGAGATAATCTATATTTTGACTACACGCCGTGTACTCTGGAGTACACGGCGTGAACTTTTATTTTCCAGTTTTCTCACATTTTCATTGTTTTGTTTTCTTTACCTTTTATTATTCTTTTGTTTTGTTTTATTTTTCCTTCTATTTCAGGATATGACAGTTCATGATCCTTCCAGAGGGAAGGGAACAACCTCCATCACCGAGGGCGAGAGGCCCAGCTATCATTGGATCCGACTCCGGCCACCTACGCAGTCGGACCCCGATGCTCCGGTCATTGAGCTCCCTCCATTGGCCATTCTGCCGCCACTCACTCCCTCAGATGAGGTCAGGCCTACTTCTGCTGAACCAGCTTCCACATTCCATGTGCTATCATCATCAGCAGATAGTCCCTCTTCTAGCACACCTTCTATAGATCCAGCCTCTACTTCGGCAGATCCACCTACACAGTAAGACATTGCTGCTGCACCGGCACTTGGGTCGGGACCTACAGGTGCTCCCTATCCTTGTATAGTATTCCCGATCACAGACCTCACATACGACAGGTTCTGATGCTTCTCTCGTCGGCCGATACCGTTGAGTGGTCGGTACCTTAACTGCAACATTCTGTAGTGGCTTGGTATTTGGGAGGAGTTGAAGGCACTTCTCGGGCTCACCTCACTCCTCGATATTTTCTAGGTCAGTACTGCTGTGTTCTGTGATTTATTTTTGGAGTTTGCAACCTCGTTTGAGTTCGATGGAGCGGAGTACCGAGAGACACTTGGCGATGCGGTACCCGTAGTTCGATTCCGGCTAGGCGGCCGACATTTCTCTCTTACCATGAAAGAGTTTGGCCTAGGGTGTTGCTTCTACCCCCATCCTATCACCCCACCCCCTATTTCTACCGTGACCCGGCCCAAGCGCTCTGCCCTCTTTGCCATGTGGAGGGAGATCGCTGGGCCTGACCACCGGTACACCCCACTTCCCAGAATAGCACTCTTATAGCCGACCCCGTCCTTCACTTCACCCACCGGTGCTTTAGCGCCATCCTTTTCCCCTTCCATGAGGATATGCGTGTTGTGACCGGCCATGACATGGATCTTCTTACCTGTGTTATCCAGCACGACTACCCAGACCTCCCCTATCTTGCCGCCTCCTATTTCCACTGCATATTTACCAGCCATCAGGGTAACCTGAATGGAAGGTTTTACACCACCTTTCATTCCCATCACTTAGGGTTATTCGATCCCTCTTTACCTCATGACTTCTTAGGTTCATCCCAGCGGATGGACATTCTCATGCTAATTCTCTTGGGATTGGTCTGGAAGTAGGTGTGCCTACATCCTTTCCAAGGATTGAGCCTAGCCACCCGCTGACCCCCTGCCCCAGCTGATGCACCTGCTCCTCCTTTCTCACCCCCTCCATCTTATCCACCTCACACACCTCCTACTGGCCCCACTTCTTATGACCTTCCTTCTTATGTCCCATCCCCCATCCCACCTACCCCCTCACCATCGGTCGATCCAACCCTTTCCCTCCACCTAGCCATGATGGAGCAGATGTTAGTTTGTATCATCAGCCACTTGGACACCATTTCATGCCATTTGATTCGTCTGGACGACTACCAGGACCGGATGGAGCATCTATTGGTGCATACTACTCAGCATCTTGTTGTTCCACTACCTCAGCCATCGGCCTCTTCCTTCACTCATGGGCCTACTACTACTGCTCCACCGCCACTCCTGCGTAGGCCACAGATTCAGTTATGATGACTATGGTGAGCCCTAATGCTACCACTTATGGCGGGTTAGGGCCTGCTGCTAAGTTTCCTTCACCGATTCTAGCACCTGCGACTTCTACTTCTTCAGCTCCCCTTTCCAATGCTGAGTCATCGCCTCCCGCTTCCACGCCTCCTGTCCCTTCTCTACCAGTCGATTCTGTACTAGATGTGTCATCTCCTGAGGCAACACCATGATAGTGACATTTTTCATTATCTTATATCTCTCTTTTGTCATTTTTTGTGCTATGATGTTATGCATGTTTGCAGTTTTCTTTTTCCTCGCCAGTCACAGGTTTCATGGAGTACCTTGGGCATCACATTTCACAAGGGGGGTATTTTTCCATTTTTTTTCTTTTTGTATTTACTTCTTCCACTCCTTTCCATCATTTTCCCCCATATCTCACCCTTTCCCACCCTTTACCTTAGTATTTCACTTGGTGGACCATGAGCCTTATTAAGTGTGGCGGAGCATCTATCTCATTCACCTTAGTATTTTCCCTTAAACTAATCTAGGAGACATCATTATTAGATTCTATATTTGAAAATGTAAAGAAATTTTGGTTAATCATCCTTATAAATGCTTATGTTATCAGTAGAAACGTTTTGAGGGTTGTATACATATTCTGATTCTTAAGTGTTTTAAAATGATTACTGATATAGTTTCAATTGCAACTTTTCATCCATGATTACATTACATGGATTAGGCTAATCATTTATATGTATGTCATGACCTGATTGTCCTTTATTTATTTTTCCTCTCCTGAGAGGTATTCTAAACCCTTTTTCGTATTTCTTTTCTAATACCATCATTCTTGAGAGATTCATAGGATATGCATCACTACTAGAATTTGAAAGTTTTTCTTTTCGAAACATGATGAAATTTTTGAATTACTTTAACATGATTGAGTCATTTGATTGTTTCAACCCCATTATCTTGAGACCTACCCTACATTTAATCTTCGCTAAGCCCATAGAATCCATGAAAAACCTTTATAGGAAGCCACGTTACAAGCATGTTTCCCTTCCTACCCAATTTATTTTTAAACTTTTCATGATAATTCATTTGATCTTTAAAGAGGGAGTTGGAAAAACATGGCATATTATTGTAGACATTAATGAAATGAAGTGTGGGGGAGTACTTCATGATTATTTGGAGCAGAAAGGGTTCCAAACATTTATTCATTGTATTCATAAGTGTTTCCTATATTGTAATTAAAAACTACAAAAAAGGGACCTTATTATTATTTGCTCATGAACCCTACTTGCCTAAGGGAGAAGATGGTGATGATTACAAGAGCATTTGACTAAGTTTGTGGAGGAATCATTTTTCAGTGAACTTTACTTTGAATATCATGCAGTGTTGTTTAGAGGAATTAGCCTTCCTTTTTCAAGCCTCGGAATTTATTTTTCATCTGAACATACCAACCCTTAGCCACAGAGACACCTGAACCTTATTGTTAAAGCCCTCATGATTTTTGTAATTCAATGTTTATGAAGTAGAGAACAATATATCTTGAAATCCTATGGATAGAGTGTATATACCTTAGATTGAGAATAACTTTGAATAAAAATATCTTGAGTGTGGAGTCTGATTTTGACTGGTAAGGTAAATCATCAAGTGGAATGCTTATTTTTGAAAGGTTGAAAAATGTGTTTAAAGAGGGTGAGAATAGTTAATTGGATTATATGTGAGGCATGATTTTAATATCTTATTAATTGAATTTGTTTGAGCCATTTATAATTTTCCTCAGTAACATTATCATTAATTCTTTTGATTAATTGAATGCCTTCTGTTTAAAAGTATAAGCTCTTTTAATTAGATGTTGAGATTTTTCTTGAGGGATAGAAAATGACTAACTGAGGTGGAATTTGATGCACACTATGTGTGTATACATTTCCATATATATTATTGAAAATAAAAACATTTTTTTAGAAAATATATACAGTTTCATGAACATATTCGTTGATTTTAGTGATTCTATTTACTTTCAGGAACATTCTGGATAAAATACACAAATCAAGGGTAGTCTATGGAAATTTTAAAACTATATGGTGTGTACTTTATATACACGCTGTGTACATCTAGACAGGGACACAGAATGAAAGATGGAGTACACACCCATATCGCCAGGCAGAAGCTACACACTGTGTGAGGTGGCGCTACATGCCATGTATTTCTTTCTAGAAGCGGTGGTTGGTGAGAAAAGTCTACACGCCCATGTGGCCGTTGAAGAAGACACGACATGTTGCATTTCTACACATCATGTCTACTATTATAGAAGGGTATTGGTGGCCAAATTTTCATAATACACGCCATGTACGGCGGTGCTACATGCCGTGTATACTCAACCACCAGGCAGCGCCATGTTCAAAAGTAAAAGACGGCGTGCTAGGCCCCCTACCGATGGAGAAATTGGCGCCAAAGCATGTTGACGAAAAGTTCACTACGTGTACTTTCTATACACATCGTGTACATTATTTTTGTATAAAAAGAGGCCTTGGACTTTGGATTTTGGAATTCAAAACCATTGGAGGAGAGAAGAAGCTATGCTGCTACCATTCCCGAGCCACCATGGTGCCATAGTTCTACTATTCCACCTTCTGACGCCCTACCTCAAAAATTACATGATTAATCTATCAAGTATCACATGTGTCATTTCTCTCCCACTTTATATGTGTAACTAAACCCCTCATGTTGGGGTTGTGGATGAAGGGATCATAATTTGTGTGTTGTTTTATATAGTTATGTTTTATTGTTGTAATTCATCTTACTCTTCTTAATTCACTGTTAAATATAACTGAGAATTCTGAGCCAGACCAAGGGAATAATTCTCAGTGATACAAAAGAGAAGTAATGGTGAAAATACCCATGACCATTGGATGTATTTCACCGATTCAAATAATGGACTGAACTTAATAAATAATTAACAACACTGACTATCAGACCAAGGACTCATATGCTCTAATTCCAAACAAGAGGAACCGGACCAAGGAAATCTTGTAACAAAATGAAATCCAGAATGATTGAATTATTATGAACAACACAGCCATTTAAACAATCTACATAAGAACTCCTTAATCTCCACATCCCTGAAACTTCTTTTCTTCATGTTTTAAACTCCTTAAATTGACCCGTTGTTTTCTTTGAAACTGCTAATCATTTCTTCAGAGTAAAACAATTTAGTTTCAATCAAAAACCAAAATCAACCCAATCCACTCTAAATTCTGCATACTTCACCTAATTAATTATTAACTCAATTGAATTCATGCACACCATAGTTCCCTATGGATCAACCCCGAACTTATGTTGTACTAAAGTTCTAAAGAACGGGTAATTAATTTGGGATGCATATAACTTCAATCAACGATAAGAGAGACTAGTGTGTGTACTTGTTAAAAAAATTACATAATTATATATATATATATATATATTTACGCATTTTAAATTTATTTATAGATTTATACACAGAATTAAATTTTTATATATATTAATAATAAAAAAATTCTTAATTAATAAAAATAAGTCAATATGTATTTATTTTAAAAGATTTATTAATTAATATAAATATGTCAAATATATTTTAGAATTTTTTTAAATAGATATACATATAATATATATATATATATTCATATATACAAATATAAATTCAGATATACATATATGTATATATATATAAAACCATAAACATATCTTTAAAATCAGATGTATATATAAGCACATACAAATATCAAAATTAAATGAAGACATTTAAATATATATGTATATATATATCTGTATATACATGCACAAAAAAATATCAAAATATAATAGTAAACAAACATACTTATATTGTAATGACCCTTCCCCTAGGGCATGTGCCGTGACTACCCCAAACACACCTTCCATATGTCAGGGGCTGGGGACTAACACCAAAGGCATAAATCAATAAAACTGGGAATACATTGCCTTTATAATTTATAACACACACAACAGAATATAATATGGAAGCAAAAAACAGAGTAAAACTATATAAAAATGAGTGGTGAAATGTAAAGGGGCTGGAAATAAAATCCCAACTGTAAAGTACATGTACAACAGAAAGAAAATTAAAGCAGCTGATTGATCATCCAACGAGAAACCCTACCTGATGGGTTGGTACAGATATCCTCTTCAGCGCCCCACGTCCATCCGGCTCCTCCATGTACTGACTCGTCGTAAGGACCTCCTTCAGGTACCGTCCAGTCCTGGTACTCTCATCCTTAGTTAGTGTTGTTTGTCATCTTCAACCAACAAAACAAGTAGCGGGAATAACCCGAGAGGGGGTGAGTATAACGACACTCAATAAGGACACTGATACCCTCAAGGTCTCACAAATCCAACAAGGATATAGCACAAAGTACGAAATCAACAAATAACCTCACTTAGGTATATGTCCATACATATACCTATGTAATCAGGTAATCCATCTCAATCATGAGGAAAACACAAAGTTACTGACTCATCTCAACCAGGATTTTATTCTAGTGGTAGTATCAATCTGATACCTCAGATGCTGGAAAAATCCTCCTCTATCGAGTACAGCTGGCCTTCCACGTCACACAGATGTGCTTCCCACAAAACTGGGACTGCTGAGGTACTCCTCTCTCGAGTTTCATGTGTCTGTCGTGCTCACCCTGAGGCACTCCCCACCACAGGTCTATCACCACAACCAGGCGCTCCCCCTCATAGCATGTAGAGGTACTCCTCCTATTGAGCTCTGAGGTTCTGCCGCCACAATGAGGTGCTCCTCCACCGTGGGTCTGCCACCACAACCAGGTTCTCCCCACTGAGCTAGTCGTATCACTACGAGTCTAATCGTTCAGTAGTGGTCAGGACTCAAACAGCTACTATGTTCCCGCACAAATTCCTACTCTTCTCTGGAAGATCCCTCAAAAATCTACTGGTCGATACTCCAACTGTCAAAATATACCACGTAGAAGTATCTCAAATGTCTGTCTCGTCATTAGGGTCTCAACACAATATATGGCGCGTCAATCAGACGCCCTGTCTATTAGTTATTAAACACTTTGTCCCAGGGGACCATTTGGATTTGTCTATGATCCAACCTGACCGTATCTCAAATATACCCCGAACGCAACTGGGGTATTCTCAAGGGGACCTTCATGCTCTAAAAATACAAACGCCGTAGATGGTTCATCAAAAGGACATCTGATGCCAAACATATGGCTAATGAAAGTAAAGGGTCAGTAGTGCCCCCAGGTCTGGTCTGACCTGGTCGGACCGACTATGCCTATCTTTGCCTGGGCTGACTTGGTCTGGGTCGACCTGGTAAGATCAGCTGGGTCTGGCCTAGCCCATTAGTTGGGCCAGCCTATTAGGATTGGCCCGGTCCACTGGGCCTGACCCAGTGGACTGCGTGGGCAGTTCGGCCTAGAGACTAGGGTCGGTTTGGCCAGCACCGAGAGGGGCGTGACTCGACGACCCGGCCTAGAAGTCTGTATCGGTTCGGCAAGCGACAGCGCGAGGCGGCTCGGGAGGCCGGTGCGGCTCGGACAGGCAGGGCACCGGGTTGGCCGGTAGGTCATACGGGAGGGCGCCGGGGTGGTCTGGGGAGGCCTGGGCAGGCTGGGGGAGGCTTGGGTAGGCCGTAGGGGTGCTTGGTAGGCCGCAAGAAGGGCACGCGGGGCGTGGGGACACCGTGGGTATGCCGCGTGGGGAGCGGGCAGGATGCGGCCAGGACGCGTGGGGCGCGGGCAGGCCGACGGGGAGTCCGGTAGACCGCAGGCAGGCCAGCGGGGCACCGGGCGGCTTGCGGGCTAGGCGCACGGGAGGCTGTGAGAAGGCGGTCTGTAGGCCGGTCGGTGGCCGGGTAGGCCTGTTCGGTGCGTCTCAGGCCGGTGCGGGCCGAAGGCATTCGGTCGGGAGCACCAGGGAACCGCGGGGGCGATGTGGTTCGTAGAGGCCCTATGTAGTGCAGCCTTTTTCGACGCTGCCTTCATCGTTCCATTGCTTAATCACCTTGTCGTGGATCATCTCAAACAACAACGATATAGGGGTCAGGCCATGTTGCTTTGGCCCACACCCTCCGCGTTTAGGGTGATATCAAGAGGCTGGCATGTATGATGCACAAAAACCCTCATTCTTTGTTTTGAGAGAAAGGAGGAACATGAGAAAAGATCACATATAGATAAAATTAAACCCCCACACTTGATGTTCGGTCGTCGACGTTTGGAGGAGTCGTAGAAATTAGACGAAGAATCTCATCATTCATCGGGCCCGCCAAGCACTTCCAAACCCAAGCTCCGCCGGATCATTGATGACGATGAGGAAGTTGGTTGTCGAAGAAGTCTCACTAAGGTTGAAGCTTTGAGGAAGAAGATGAATAAATTTGTTGACGGTGTTCTTCTTTGGAACAATGTGTTATTTGTAATTCGATGGAAGAGGAGGTTTTTCGTTGGAGAACTCATTTTCTCCCAAGCCCTCCTCCAAAAATTAATATATGTGCCAACCCAAAAATAATAATAGATTATGATATCTTATTATTTAGTATGCACAATATATACAAAAAAATGAAGAATCAAATTATAAGGCTCCACCTAATTAATGTGAATGATTAGGGATAACAAATTAGGTTTTGGACTAATTAATTAAAGTGGAGGTGGTGGCACCATAAATGGTAGAGGAGGTCAAGGGGCTCCTCCCTCATTAATAAGGGGAGTTGGGAGAATTTACACTCCTCCCATTAATTGGGGTGTTTTCGTCACATGTTGTCCCCACGTTGTAACCTCTCACGGGAGGTTATGTTCAGGTGTGCCCCACCACCATAACCTCTCATGGGAGGTTAAGTTGTGGTGGTTCCACCACCAGATTCCAAGAGAAGGTTTCAACTACCAGTCACCCACCTGGTGGCTCAAATAAAATAAAGTGTAGATCACAAGATTTTATTAATTTTTTATGAAAACCCAAAAACTAACTTTTATTCTCGACTCATTGTAATCGAAGTGAAAGACTCCTTAATAGAATACTGGCCATGTGAGTTCAACGATGCCCTTAGACATCAATTCCAAGAACCAGTTCAAATGTAATAAAATAACTCTCTTACATTTACTGAAAGTACCTGAAGAAAACTTTAGCAATTGATTCCGGGTACACCAGAACTTGGAATCACGCACCGTCAATTTTCAAAAACATGTAAATTTCCCATGTGTTTCAAAAAAAATTCCATTGGATTTTCTGGTCTTTACATATATATATATATAACAGATATAAATAAAAAAATTAAAATATTATAATACCTAAAAATCAATTAAAATAAATTACATGAACAATATCACAATCAAAATAGAGATTAATACAATCGTGTTGATCCTAAATATCATATAAAGAATGAAAATCAGATAAAATTTTAAACCTTGGGTTTGACTATACAAATATGTTTAACATTACATCAAAATACACAAAAAACAAACCACATTAAAACCAATATAATGATTAATATAATTGAATCAATTGTAAATATCAAATAAAGCATTCAAAAATGATGAACTTCTAAACATAGGGTTTTACCATACTAGTATATTTAACATTGACCCAAAATACTAAAATAATGTTGGAGAACATATGTTGAGTCTGTACCTTGAATATATGAGCTTAAATCACCAAAACATGGAAGGAATCGAGATGCATGGAGTTATAGCGGCTTAACCGGCCTGGTAGGGTTTGGTGTGCGGTTTGGGATAGGGAGGAGAAAGGAGTGGAGGATGAAAGGGGAGTCAGATGGGTGTGAAAATGCCTGGGTTTCTTTTCCACAAAATTAGTTCTATCACAAAGATTTTTTTGTCAAAATTATTTGCAACGATCACTAATTTACATTGCAAATATTCTCGAGCCGGCGAGAATTTGGAAAAGATAGTGTTATCCATCACAAATACTCTTCATGATTACTTTTCATGTTGGATGGAGGTAATGCCTTCCAAAACAATTTGGGATGGATAATTAATTGTGTCTCAAATAATGTTTCTTTTGTGATGAAATTAATAATCTATTTCAAATAATAGTATAAAAGACACAATTTGTGACAGCTCATCTACCCGTCAAAATTGACCCGTCACAAATGATCGAATTTCTCTTGGTTAAATGATCAATGTCAAAGCCGATCAGATTCAATATTGATGCCAATTATGAACAGATTAGATCATATTCGATCGATCCTCTAAATCCAACCAAATTTGACCCTCCAATGCCAACTGACTTCGATCCTCCATGACAAACCAGATTTGATCCACAGTGTCATTGATTCTGTCTCTGTCTTCCATCTAAGAAGATTCATGACACTGGATGAGGATTTTTTAAGAATAGAATTACCTTTATGTTTCCTATGATGTTTGTTTTAGATTCATTTATGGGATGGGGGTTGTGGGTGTTCTCTACTATGGAATGGAAGAAAAACTGGATCGAGGGAGAGACACGTCACACGAGATATAGGAAGCGGTGGATTTTTTTCCCATTTCCCAATCAACCTGACCCAACCTGACCCTGTCTGAGATTGGTTGGGTTGGTTAGAGTCCAAACATAAAATAATGTCTAACCCGACCCGAAACAACCCATCCTATTTTAATTGGGTCAGGTCCAACAAATACCCCAACCTGACACATGGACCCCCTTACCCTTACCACCCCAACCAACCATGGGTGCAACAAATCATATATTACTAGTAGTGTATAAATCATAAAAAATATATATATAAAACATGAATAATAAGGGTGTCAATATATATACATAGAAATTCATGATGAATAAAAAACATTTGTAGGAATCATCAAAATATAGGTAATCTTAACATTTAGAGAAACATAATAATGTACACAAATAGGCTTATGATCATACAATGTCAGTTATTCTCATGCATCATATGAACATAAATTACAACAATGCACATGAATATAATTCTCTTGGTATATATATATATACCATATTCATTCGAGATATATATTTATTCTATATATATATATAATTATAAATAAATATATTTTTTATTAATTATTGATATATAATTATAAATGTATAACTATAAATATAATAAATATATTTATTATATAATAAAATTTATTATTATTATATAATTATTTAAATATATACATATATTTTAATTATAATATTAAAAATACTTTTTTAAAAATTAGACATATATATGAATTATTAAAAAAATATCTTAATATATCATATTTGTATTAATTATAAATATGTTTTTTTAATTAATTTATACAAACAAACCCAAATTTTGACTTTAAATATAATAATTTGATATAAATAAATAAATTTTTTATTATAAACTTTTATCACTGATATGAATAGAACTGATAAATTTGTCCTTTATCATCCCTAAAAAAGCACTAATAAAGGTTACAACTTTAACAGCTCTTTTTTAGCCCAGATAAATGTAATCATTATTTGAACTTTTAGCTGGTGCTGAGAAAATTTAGGCTCCTATTAATGTTTTCTACATAAAATTGATAAACAAAGATGCTTATGTTAGCCTGATATAGGGTAGTATATTTATAAACACAGACATATAATAACAATCAATACAGATCCCATAAAAGGGAAAAAATATACAGAAAACAATAACCCAAACATTTCACAGTAAGTGTGATAAATTATAATGAATTTTTTTAATAAAGATATAACATACCCTTCCAATTGTAGAAATTGGGTCTGGTGATGGTGATGTCAGGGTAGGCAGCGACGACAGCGGAGGGCTTCACAGCGGAGGTGGGGTTTGCGACGATGGAGCGACATAGGAGGGTTTGAGGCAGAGGTGGGTTTGAGTTATAGGATCAATGGAGGACTGGCAGATGAGGGTTCATGGTTGATGTGGTTCGTGGTGGAGGAGGAGTTCATGACATTGGAAGAGGTGGTGTCGGAGGAGGGGTCGGCGATGGAAGAGGTGGGGTCAAGGCAGAGCAGAGGTCGGCGGCGCAGGGGTTTGGTTTCACCAGAGCAAGATGGGTGTGAGAATAATGGAGACTGTTAGGGTTTTTTTATAAAACTTGATAAACCTTCTACCATATGTAGCTAAAAAACACTGATAATGATATTCTTTATCGGTGCTAAAATAGAAAGAGCTGAAAACAATTACATTTTTCAAAGCTTTTTAGTGCTGATAATGATATTATTTTAATAATTTATTTATGTTAATATATATATATATATATTTAAATATATATATATATATGATAAATATATATTTATTAATTTATAACATTAACTATAAATAAATGTATATATCTTTATAATTATAAAATTATAATTTAAATAATTATACAATTATAAGAAATAGACTTATTATATTTGTAATCTTAGAATATATATAATAAATATAATAATTATATATATTTATAATATTATAGATATATACAACCATATTTCATCTAATTTTATAATTATTTGTATGAATATATATTTATTTATAATTATATGAAAAGATATTTATTTACAATTATAATTATAAATGAATATATATATATATATATATATATTTCAATAATTTTAAAATTTTAAAAAATTAATATTTCTGATTTTTAATTTTTTTAATATATATATAATATATTTATTATAATTTTATAACTATTTAAAAATATATGTATTTTTTTGTAACTATGAATATAAATATGTTTATTTATTTATCAAAATTTCTATATGTTTACAAATATATTTATTTATTTATATATAACATTATATATGAAAGTAATATAAATAATTTTTATAAATTAATACTTATTTAAATAAATAAATTATATATTTTATAAATGTACATAATTATATTTTTTATAATTTTTTAATTATTTAAAAATATCTACATCTAAATAGAATTATATTTATATCTATTTGTAATTATTTATTAAAATGTGTATACAAATATATATAATTTATATATTTATTATAATTATTTAATTATTTAAGTATATCTATATTAATTTAGGAATTATAATTCTAAATATTTGTTTTTATTTATAAATATTTGTATATATATAAAAATATATTTATTTAAATATATTATAACTTTATAAATAGTATAATAAATATATTTATTATAATTGTATAACTATTTACATATAAATTTATTTATAGTTATAATTATAAATATAAATAAATATTTTAATAAATATTCTAATATAAATATATATATATATATATATATATATATTTACAACTATAACATATGTATTTATTATAATACAAATACAAATAAAAATATAAATATAACAGTTTAAATATAGACTATTTTAATGTTTTTATATACTTATTTACATAGTTCATATAATTTTATATTAATATATATATATATATATTATTGTTATATAAATCATATTTAAGAATATAATTGTCAAAGGGTGCGTACATAAAATCCCATTACAAGCCCATCACAAGCCCGTTATAAACCCTCTCCCCCATGCGTCAATTGTGCCGCCCTACTCATGCACAAATGGATCCTCATCCATCACTTTTTTGTCTCGCACACTATCATCTGCTACTGTGTCACCTTCCCAAGCAACTCCTCTCATGTAGATTCTCTGCCCCTACATTCATCATCCCTGGAAATAGCATTGCTTTTTCCCTCGGTTGTCCCCAGGAAGCATCGTCCTTCGCCGAACGACACAACCAGTTGGTCCCCTCCCTCTAGCTAAACCCGTGTCTCACGCGGAAAAACCCTACAGCTTGAATCAATCATCATCTTTCACCCTTACTGATCCATGGACATAGTCATCTCGGACAGCAGCCCCCAGTGCTGTCAACGCCCCTGCGTCATCGTCCCGAGCATCACCACGTGATGATCTACTGCCCATTCTGTTATCATCCATGGACAGAGCACCATCAGAGACCTCACATTTCATCATATGAACATTTCGTGGGAGTTGTTATGGTTATGGAAACCTAGATTATGGAATCCAAGAAGTTATTTGGGGTGGAGTTGAAAAGGTAAATGAGGATGGGTGATCATCAACATCAATGATTCACCTTTCTGTTGCCGGCGTTGGCTTTGGAGTGGAGGATTTTCTAGCATCGCTATAGCCTAGGAAGAAAGAATTAGTTGCATTCTTCAACCAAAGGAATGCTTTCACCGCATTTCCTTTGGTCCCACCATCCATGTTTTTCTCCAGCTGTGTGGAAAACATTCCACCACCGCACCACCAAATTCCAGCTTTCTCTAGAATGGAAGATCGCTGGGAGACTGTTGGATACCCACTCATGTTTCTGCCACCCACCACCAAGTAAAAAGTGTTGGTGCACTAGGTGTTTAGGGAAGGGGGTATACATGGTACGATGATTCTATTCTCTTCATGGGAGTGTTAGATTGGTGGTGGACCGGCCTTTCCATTGTAGGTAAGAGTGGCATGGGACAATGTATGGATGAAAAGGAGGAGCGAAGTGTAGTCCAGAGAAGGTATTTCCGAGAAAAGGGAGGTTCCAAGTGCAGTTGGGGGTGGTATATCATTATATAGAGGGAATTTTATTTATTCATGGAAATAAATGTTTAGGATCATGGGTCCATGTAAAAAAGCTGGGATTTAGGAAAACAGTCAAATATGATATGAAATGAAAACAGAATGGTCAACGTCATTAATTCATAATTAAAAATCTTGAAAATATTTAATGATAAGTTTATTTATTTTTAAATACATCACTATTGTCTCATTAAATGAGATTTCAACAAAAAATAAATCATCCAATTAATTAAAATTGAATATAATAATAATAATAATAACACCCATGGACATGAAAAACTAGTGGAGAGGGTTTTTTCATTTTTCATTTTAATTGAAAGGTTTTTTTATTTAAGGATGTCGGTGTGTCGAGCGCCAAATGAATTTGGTATCAACACATTTACCCTAGCGCGCCAATTCATTTGGCTCTCTTCAGTTTTTTATCCCCATGCCACCCCCCAAACCCCCTATATATATATTATGTATATTTATAAAATTATAATTATAATTATAATAAATATATTTATAATAAATATACACTCTAAATTATATAAATAATTTTATAAATAATTTTATTATAAATCTAACAATTATATAATTATAAAAAATATATAATTATAATAAATATAAAATTATATTAATTATATAACTGTAATAATTATAAGAATTCTATAATTATAATAATTATACAATTATAATTATTAGGTCGTTATAATAATTATATAATTAAAAAAATTATATAATTATAATATATAATTGTATATTTATAGTGAATATATAATTATAAATATAATTATTTTATAATTATAATAATTATATAATTGTAAATATAATAATTATATAATTATAATAAATCTACAATTATAATTTCCATAATTAAAAAATTATAAATATATTTAAGATACAATTATAAAAATTAGATAATAATAATAAATATATTATTATGTATATAATAATTATATATTCATAATAAATATATAGTTATAATTAAAATATTAATATAATAATTATATAATTATAAATATAATAAATATATAACTATGATAATTATATAATTATAAATAATTTACAATTAAATTTTATTAAATTTTATATTTATAATAAATAATTATATTTATTACACTTATATATTTTGATTTATTATAATAATTATATAATTATTGTAATTTTATATATTTTTTATAATTATAATTTTATATTTATTATAATAATTTTTATAATAAATACACAATTACTATTTTTAATAATTATAGTAAATATACAACTTTAAATATAATAAAGATATAAAATTTCAATAATTATATAATTATTATAATAAATATACAATTATAATTATAATAATTATTACAATTAAAAATATAATAAATATATAACTATAATAATTATGTAATTATAATAATTTTATTTATTAGAATAATTATATAATTATTGTAATTACTATATTTATTATAATAAATATAATTATATTTACAAAAATAATAATTATATTATTATAATAAATATACAAATATAATTACAGTATAAATATTATAATAATATAATTTTTATATATATAAATATAACAAATATATAATTATTGTAATTATTATATTTATTATATCAAATATAATCATATTTATAATTATTTTTATTATATAATTATAATAATTATATATTAGTAATAATTATATTTATTATAATAACCATCTAATTATAATAAATATTTATTTATTATAATTATAAATATTATATAATTATAAATATAATATTTATAAAATTATAATAAATATAAAAATATAATTAAAACAATTATATAATTATAAATATAATAATTATATAATTATAATAAATATATTTATTATAATAATTATATAATTACCATAATTATATATTTATTATAATTATATATTTACAATAATTGTATATTTACAATAACTATATATTTACAATAATTATATAATTACAATATATATATGATTAAAATACTTAGATATTTATAATAATTATATAATTACAATAATAATATATTTATTATAATTGTGTACTTATTATAATTTTATATTTACTATATTAATAATTACTTAATTATTATAAGTTTATAATTATTATAATTTTATATTTATTATGGTTATATATTTATTATATTTATAATTTTATAATTATTATAATTATATATTTATTATAATTGTATATTTATTACGATAATATAATTATTATATTTACAATTATTTATTTATTATAATTATATAATTATTATAATTATACCTTTATTATATTTATATTTATATAATTATTGTATTTATAAAATTATAATTATATCTTTACTATATTTCTGATTATATAATAATTATATTTAAAATTATATATTTATTATAATTATATATTTGTTATAATTATATCTTTTTATATTTATAATTATATACTTTTTATAATTATATAATTATTATAGTTATATATTAATTATATTTATAATTGTAATAATTATAATAATTATAATAAATATACCATTATGATTATAATTATTATAATTATTTATTATAATTATAATTATATATTTATTATTATTACAGTAAACAGTAGACCATTGAACTGCCCCAAGACCTCAAAAAATTTTATAAAAAGAGTAAACAATACAAAAAGATGGATCCGGGTAGTGGTTGGAGTAACTCCACTAATACAATATATCAAAGCTACCCTTTCCTTCCCCGACCACGTCCACGAAATGCACATATGCCCCTTGGATGTCTTTCGCTTTGCCATTGTTTACAAATCTGCCAAGCACCACTTGCAGCCGACTTATCCATCGGATCATCCATTGCAGCATCCTTGTGATCCACACATTGATCAACCCCCGGATCCATGTCCTCTCCTTCCACATCTCCAATCAGAACCAAACCAGTCCATGCAAGTTCAGTGGATGGTTTCCCCATCTGCAGACCTTTACAATGAACTTTATTGGGTCTTGATTTATTAGCCACTATAGGAGACAAAGATGCCTTACATGTGTGACTCCTTCTCTCCTTGTATAAGTTATCAATGCCCGGAGAATTAATGGAGTCCAGCATAGTGAAGAAATTGTACTTCACAAAATTACCACCACCTGCAACCTCATTTGAAGGCCCAAGTAGTGTCGACAGAGCAGAACATGTATGTAGAAAAGTCACATGCTGGCAGTAATTAGAACCCTCGGTAACATCACCAAGCAGAACACCCCTAGGAGCAGAAAGAGAGATATGATCCTTAGTGACATGATGCTCTACAATGAAAACATCATCATTATCCGGAATAAGGGGAACACACATTCCAATGGCAGTATTGGCTGGTTCAAGCAGCATAGTCTGCTCTTGGATCTTTGTACTGGAGATATCAAGCACAAAATCCTGCACATGATACCGAACAGATTCAAGAATCATATGATTCTCTATAGTCATACCAGCCACATTAGAATCAAGCACTTGCTTTGTGACTGCGGAAACAATAATTTTCTGCACAACATGCAGGTCATCAGCTGGTAAAACATCAGTCTGTCATGAGGCAACATTAGCCCGTGATACCCTAGAAATAGGCACCACCCTTGATGTGGTGGGAACCTAATTTGATACCATGGAAGGAACAAAATATTCGGCATTGGCATCAAGATTTCCCTTAACAATATATTCCTCCTCCAGCAAGAAATCACGATCAAAAGCCACATCACTACCATGACTAATTGCATCATTTCATTTAGAAAGCTCATCCCATTGAGCCAATAAAGGACCAAGGGGTGTACACACATTACCATCACCCTTATCATTTCATCCAACTAAAACATCAACATAATAATTTGGGATTCCCCCCCACATTACCACTAGTAGAACCAGGTAAGATATTTCCTTTAATGGGAGAAACTGGAACGGTTACTCCCTCATGGGGGCTATGATTCACAACCACCATGTTAGGTTCTGAGGTGCCAACTGGTGAAAGATTAACTATTCATTTCTCTGCCATATGCCCAAACTTTTTACAGTTTGATCACCCCAAACCACATTGACATTTAGCCTTAGTGTACCCAATAATCAAGCAATTCAATCAAAACTCAAGAATGTTTTCAAATTCAACACAATGAAGAAACATAAAATCACCCACAATTAAGTAATCCTTCTCAATAAGTGGTAATGACATGTCAAACTCGACCAACATGCGATAAAAATGTCCATACCTCACTGTATTAGACTCTCTGTAAAATTTGATAGGTGTTCCAATAGCTATGGAAACATCCCAGAGGATGTCTGGATGCCAAAAGACCCAATTAATGCCTTTCACACAGATCCAAGACTGAGAAAATGTGTTCTTTACTAGATAGGTATCGAACCATGGATCCCAATTCTTAAATATCAAAATACCAGGCTTGAGTTTACTGAAACCATAAATCCATGCCCTCAATTTAAGTTCATTTGAACAAAATGTAAAATGAAAGAAATGCATACCCCCCAAAACGATGTTCCAACCGGAAAAAACCCAGATTTGATGTAGGTGAGTCCATAGATCCTCAATCTTCCATGAATTTGCAACATACGAACTAAGTCGACCAATTATGGAGTGCTTACAAGCAGAAATACGATCTTCAAAGAATCGATGATTTGATTCGACAATAGCTAATGCCCGATTTCTTGAGATCTTATTACGAGAAACATATTATCCATCATGATGTGCATAAAGTAAATGATCCACACCTCTTTTCGGAGGCCCAACACAAGGACACAAAGAAGGATCACCTCTTACCCGCAACAGTTTGGGTGCCCCTACCGCGTCAGCAACACCATTAGTACGCAGACCAGCATCACACCCCTTTTTAGGGCAAAAAAACACCTCAGCAGGATTAAAATAATCGATTAAGGAAGACATCATCGCTAATCAGAACCCTAGAATCCATTTTCGAAGATGGAGGAATCCTCAGCACGTCACTCCATCTTCATCATCCATTATTATAATTATAATTGCATATTTATTATAAAAATGATATAATTTTTATAATTTTTTTCTTTTATAATTATAATTGTATATTTATTATGATTATTATAATATAATAATCGTATATTTATTATAAAATTTTTTATAATAAATATACAATTATAATTATAATAAATAAATAAAATTATGATAATTATATATTTAATATAAGAAATATAGTTGTATAATTATAATAAATAATTGTATTTATTGTAATTATAAATAGTATATAATTATAAATGTAAATTTATTATAATATTATAATTATTATAGTTATATATTTACTATATTTATAATTATATAATTATAATATTTATATTGTAATTATAATTTTATATTTATTATGATTATATATTTATTATATTTATAATTATATATTTATTATAATTATATAATTTTTATAATTATATCTTAATTATATTAATAATTAAATAATAATTTTAAATATAATTTTATATTTATTATATTTATATAGTTATTATATATATAATTATATAATTATTAAAATTATTTGTAATTATATAACTATAATATATATAATTATATGTTTATTATAAATAATGTAGTATTATATTTATATATTTATTATATTTATTATATTTATAATTATATAATTGGTGTAATTATATAATTATTACAATTATATGATTATTATAATTATAAAATTACTAATGTTGTATAATTTATATAATTATAGAATGAATATATTTATTCTAAATATAATATTATTATAATTGTATATTTATTATAATTATATATTTATAATAGTTATATAATTGTTAGAATTATAATAAATATAATTATAAATTTATTGTAATGATTTTAGTCATTATATTTATTATAATTATATAAATATATATAATATATATATAAAGATGGTTAGGGAGGGGTGACGTGGAGTGGAAAATACCCAAGAGCCCAAAATTAATTGGTTCTTGACACACCCACTTCTCCAAATAAGAAATACAAAACCTTTAAATTAAAAATAATATTAAAAAACACATCTCTGATAATTTTTTCCACATAGACATGTTCAAGTCCTTTCTATTGCGTTTTTTATAAATTCTACACAATGATCATTTAATTAACTAAAATAATGAAACTATTTTTTAGGAGACTAATTTTTAAATAAAAAAATGAAATTCTACACATTGACTCGAAAACAGAACTATAATTTAAAAAATATTAACGAATACACAGTTTTAATTTTTTTGAAAATATATTAGAAAATAATTTCATTCATAGAGAATATAAATTCCTAGATTTTTAAAAAATTGAATGATCAAATAAAATTTAAACATCTTTAACAAGATAAATTGAATTGAAAGGCAATAAGACTGCAATAAGTTGTTTTGTGTATATATATATATATGTTGTGTAAAAAATCAATATTTTCATAACATGAAATGTATGTTATTTGTTTGAAAAATAAAATACCTTGTTTCTAATATAAATTTGATAGTTATTATTTAACATACATATATTAGGTGGTTAGTTTGTTTTTTTAACTAAACATGTGTTTTAAAATATTTTTTAAATATTTAATTAAATCATTTTTTTAACAAATTTTTATTTGGGTTTGTGTGTATATAATCTATTTTAAACATTTCTGTTCAATTAAGTGTTTCAAACTGAAAATGTAATCATGATTAAAATGATCACAATTGTAGACAGAGACAAAATTTGATGATTCAAGGTGAGGTTAAGCAACACTGAGTTGAGATGGATCTAGATTCCAAAGAATATTCAAGATATCAGTAAAGGATAACACATGATTTGAGGTTCTTCGGTTTGTTTTTGGGATAAATGGATAACAATAACACCACCCACATACCCATGTATTGTTAAGCTCAAAACAAACAGAATTCAAGATACAGTCTTGATATAGGAACAACAGATGACAAAATCCCCAAAAGAAAGATCTTCAAAATAAAAGAACAATGATAAGGATGCTTACAAGGCCAAACAACTTGGATCTATCTGATGATCATTCTCTCTCTAACCAACCTCCCAAAAGTGGACCTTTCGTGTCATGTACACGCACACAGTAATGCAATTCATCTATGTCACTTCCAATGATTCTCGATCATGGAAATTGTTGTGCATGCTTAACAAATAAGACAACAATCCAGCTCCACCAAAAATAATGCACCAACATTGAACACTGAGAATGTCAGACACAAATTTTTGATATCTCAAAAAACCAGGGTATTTTGGAGAATGCAAGGTTTCACTAGTAGAATAGGAGAAAAAACAAAAAGGAGGTATACAAATGGAATGAGTAGAAAAAATGAGATGAAAAATTAATTTCCCAAGTAATGTTTATAAAAAATTTGGTTAGTTATTAATAAAATATTAGATAATCTTTTAGTAAAAAATCACTATTTTTAACCATATTTGATTTTATAGCATTATATTGTTTTATTTAAAATTATGGTTTCCAAAAAATTGAATTTTATTTTGAAAAAATGAATTTCAAATTTGAATTTATAATTCCAAAATTATCATTTGATTAATTTTAAATTATTTTCTTAATAAATATTATTAATGAATAATGAAAAATAAAAATTTTTCTTAATAAATGCATTTTCTATAGAAGTATTTAAAAATATAAATTTTATTTTGGAGTAGTATTAAATTAAATTATTTTATTTTTATTAAAAAAATCCAAATATTTTTTTGGGAATTAATTTTAAACATGAATTTATTATAAAAAAATTATACATAAAAAAGTAATTTTTTCTGAAAAATCAGTTTTCATCACATTTTGTCGATTTAACTTTAAATTAAATTATTCCAGTTATAGATTATGAATATTGAAAAACAGATTCTCTATTTTGAATCATTCGGTACAAATTTGTTAAATAGGACCCTCTTATTTTTGTTCAGTTAGAATAATATCATTAGTAATTTTGTTGACACTCTAATGTTTGAATTAAGTAATTAAAAATAAAAATAAATTGATAAGGACAATAAAATAAACCTTAAAATTGATTTAATTTTATTATACTATTTCATTTTATCCATAATTATCCAATATTCAATTATAAGGAATTTTATTTCCATTTGGATGAGATTATGTCCTTTAAAATATTTTATTTAATGAAAAGAAAAAAATGACATACTCTTGTTTTTAATAAATATAATATTTTTAACATGAAGATAACCAGAGGAAATATTTGATTGTAAATATTATTTTTAAATCTAAATGATTTACCTTCTACGTGGTAATTTATTTTTGAATTTTAGTGAGTAAATGATTACCTTAAAATCTTATACAATGTTGATGCAGTAATTATTCAATTAATGAAAATAAAAAATAAATGGTATTAAAAATATTTATAGTTATATAAATTGAAATAGTTAATGTTACCCATTGATATTTTAGATAAATAAAACATTTCAAAGATGTATTAAATTTTTTTAGTTCAAATTCAATTTCTTTCTTTATTTTATAAAAGTCAATGTAAAGGAATTGTTCTAAAATTTACATTACTGATATTTTATGAAAATAATATTTTATTAAATTATATAGAATTCCAAAAAATCTTATATTTAGAAAAGTGATGAGTTTATTGGTTAAAATATCAATCATGGACAATTTATCGATCATCTCTCCATTTATAGTTACTGTCTTGACCCTCAAATAGTAACAATCCTTGTTGTCATGGTAAGTTTGAAAAGGGTTAACGGGAGGTCAACCCCCAAATATAAAGGTAAAAATGTTAACTAATCATTTCCTAATATTATTAGAAAAGATTATTTAGTCTCATATTCATGTTATATTTTAATATTATCAATTTGTTGTGATTTGGATATCCAAATTAATTTATATTAAATTAATATTTTAATAAATTCAATGAGTACCTATCCTCTCTATTATAAAAGAGAACCACTTATTCTCATTTCTTCACACTTAAGAACCAATTTAATTCACCAAATCTCTACCCAAATCAATTCTTAACATCTCTTTAGATGTTTTAGATTATTTAATATTGGATGAATACAAATGTTAGAGGTTTTAGTGTTTTAATAAATGGAGACTTTAAAAAAAAGATGAAGATAAAGAATGTACATTAGGATTTAGACTCATGGTATGATAAGTTATTTTTAAAAATCAACTATTAATGTTTCCCTTAAAAATATATTTTTCTTACATATAAATATATTTTAAAATTATGTTATTCAATTATTTATATGGAAATATGTTAATTATAAGGGGAACATTATGTTTCTTTTAAAAGATTTATATTTTTTTCAAAATAAATATTTTTACATAATATTTTAACATTCATTACCAAATGGAAAAAATAAATTTTCAATTTTAATGTATCTGGTGAAAATGAACTATCCCACCACCATAAATATTATTTTATTATTTGAATCCTTTATAATATTTCACGTTTTCTCAAAATAAATATAACACTCAATCTATACTTTTTTGGTTAATTTTAAAAAGGGTTTTCAAATGTAAAATATATGCCAATATCTAAAAATTAAATCTTATGGGTGAAAAGAGTATTTTTATGATGTATGATTTTATATATATCATTATAGTTCTTGGTAATTTTTTATTTAGAGGGGTGGTTCCATTATAAACCATGTTCTGGTTATCCCATTATATCTCTCTAATGATTTTGGAAAAGGGAAGGAGTAAACTGATTAGGTTTCTCTTAATAAACTATTAGAATATAATATAATAGTTATTTTAGTCATTAAAATTATATTTATTTTATGTGTAACCATGATAGTTATTCAATGTGTAACCATGATTGTTATTCCATATGTAATAGTGATATGAAAATGATGCAAAATGTTACCTATATGATTTAGATATACATGCTATGATTTTTATTAGAATATTTGATTTCTAGAGATATGGTAATGATATTATGTTTAATGGAAAGAATATTATAATTTTTTAGGGATAAAAGTATATATTTTTGAAAAAAAATTATTATGATATTTTCATGATTTGAAAGAAACATTAAGTGTTTTATTTTTTTCCTTTAGGAATCCTTGTGAAATGTTGTGTGAAAATATTTGTGTAAAGAAGGGGATTTCTTGTGTTATAATGTTTTTTAACCGAAAGTTTATTTCAAAAATAATGTATTTGAAATATTCATATAATAATTTTTCCTTACTTTTTTTATGTCTCTCACTAATATTTTTATGCTCTTTTGAGGTTATAAAATTTTGTTCATTGGGATTAATGAAGGGTAAGGTAAAAGAAGAAGTCTAGTTGAAAGTCCATAAAATTTTTCATGAAAAGAAATTGTATGCCATTTTCAATTTTTTATATTATGGGGAAATAGAAACTGTTTATAAGGTTCTAATTTATAATATATAGTTTTTATGTATGATATATAATATATGTCTTTAAAACTCTCAACCAAAATAATATTTGGAAATTCAAAATTTTGTATTATATTTTAAAATCACTAGAATATGTAATGTTTATGGTTTGGTCCTTATAGTTTATATACATGAAAATGGTATGATTACTATAGGGGTTAGGATTATATAAATAGAATAACCTTTACAAAATTTAATTTATCGTTATGTTGAAATAATAAAGAGGTTGAATATTACCATGATTCTATAAGAAAACAATGTCTATTCAGAATTGTTTTCCATAGGGGAAATAGTAATGCTAAAAAAGTAAGGCTCCAAGGGGATGATATCCTTCTGAATCATAAACCAGGAATGGTTGGAATTGGAATTGATCAGTTTGATATAATGATGTTTTAGTTGACCTCAGTTATATATCGAGATGTTATCCTTGCTAGAGATCATCCAGATCAACCATAAAAGAACATGAAGTCCATAGATGATTTTCTGAAAAATTATACTATAACAGTTATTGTATCATCTATCCCATTGGTAATTGATCATTGGATTATATAACTGGAAAATATATTTGATGTCATGGGATGTTCAGATCATTAAAAGGTATGTGTTATTATAAAAGTTATTGAAGGTGAATCTAAACAATGATGTCCAATGGAAAATAATATCAAGGAATGAAAGTATATTTATTCCTTAGAGTACAAAAATTTAAAAATATCAATATGGAAAATAATTTTCCCAAATATTTAGAATTATATTAGAAAACAAATTCATGGAATAATGGAAAGGGATGAAGTTTTAGGGTTCACATATAAAGAAAAATTCACCCAATTGGCATGGTACACAATAATTGTTTTCAATGATCAGGATAGTAAGTCTTGTCAAATGTACTCGGGATTGAATCCAAAATATTGAAGTGATAAAACATCATAATAATCTAACAAGTTATATTAAAATAGTTATATCTGTGAATAGTTTGAAATGGAGTTTTTCAATGATCATGTGTATTTTTAAAACTAGTTTAAACAGAGTCTAGGTCATAGAAAAAAGGGAATAATGGATCAAATAATAAATTTGGTTTGAAAATTATGTTTTTTTATGAGAGTTATGGTAAAAATAATTTTGGAGAATTCTTTATGATGTCTTTTATGTTTTTAGGATGAGGCATGTAACATTATATGGTTCATAATTGGGATTAAAATGATCTTGGTAGGGGTAAGAACAATTTTGATTGATACGTAGTAAAATGTTATAAATTTAATGTCAAGACCTATCCCCCAGGGATCATCTCATTACTACCCCAATCCCACCTCCCAAAGGCTTGGGGCTGGTGACTATCACCAAAGGAAGTATCCCACAAGTGGGAAGAATTTTCCTAAGTACCTGTACACATTTACATAACTCCCAGCCAAAGCTACTATAAAGTAAAATCCAAGGAAACCATGCATGAAATCCACAATGTAAAACACAACCAGAGTACAATAGAAAGTAATGTAAAAAGTTGAAACTCGAGATACTATACAATCCCACCAAAAGAAAAATAGAACAAAAGAGAAATTCCATGTCCCTAATTCTCCTCCACTGGGAAGCCTACATGGATGGTAGGTGAAAAGTAGCTACCTGAAGCTTTAGAAGTTCACAACATTTTTCTGATCTCACTGAACACTACCATGTCCTAGTCATACCTGGACTCCATCAAATCATCAGTCATCTAGAATGACACGACACGTGTGGGAAAAGACTGTATAGTGGTGACTAAAACAATACTTAGTTTGGGACCCCAAAACCATGAAGGTAAATCACAAGAGAAAAACCACAAAGGAATTAATTTTCATCTCTACTAGGGTATATTCCCTTACATATACCATGAACATCACAATATAATAATCTCATCCACTAAGAAAAGATGTGGTCCCAACCACACAACCATTTTTGGGATTCACATCAAAGGCCAAAGTCATAACACAAAAACTAAGAGATCGCACTCCACGAGCTCAGCAATCCCTGATGGCACCTATACAAGAGATACACTCTATCAGGTAAAATACTACCATTCTAAATGGAATGTCTGAGAGAATGTTCTCCATCGAGAACATTATACTAGGTTTGAATCTAGTGCCTGTGACTAGAGGTTTAGTCGTCACAATCATATGCCCCATATAGGACGAAGGAAACCCAAGTGAAGAAGCCCTTCTTTACCACTGTACACATGAGAGGGAGCCATTCTTCTAACCATCTCGTGAAACCTATGTCACTCCTATAAAGAATGTTAGGTACCTCATTCCATTGAGGGATTAGTAAATCTTATCTAAGTATCATTTTCATCAAGTGGATGGGCCCGCTTCTTGCTACTATGTCCAAAAATCATGGGATTTGTATCTCTATTCAAGGAACCACTCCCAACCTGGTAGGGGAGTACTATTCAGTGACTAGATGAACCTTTTCCTAGTGGGATAGGGGAGTACCGACTATGTCAGTTTATGTGTGGAAGATCTGTTTCCTGGTATGTTTGGGGAGTACCGACTCAAATAATAGAGGACTCACACACAACATGGTAGGGGAGTAATGACTATACGATCATGTGTGGAGGACCCACACCCAAAAACAGCAGGGGAGTATTGACTCCATTAGTTTGTTCTCTACGAGGGACCCGCAACCTAGTATGTTAGGGGAGTACTGACCCTAGGCTATAGGCCCCACTCCCTAGCACGATATTGGAGTAATGAATTTGTTGTATCACTACATAAGGTGGACCCGTACACTGGAACAACAAGAGAATATTGACTATTATAATAGAGGATCTGATCCCTACTTGGTAGGGGAGTAACAACTCTATATTCATTTTTTATGGATGAACCACACCCTAGTCCAATAGGGGAGTACCGAATCCAAGGATAGATGACCATCTCCATAGAACCATATGAGAGTATTGAATCTTTAATAATGAAATTCTATGAGAAATAGTTCCCTAAAATGTGGGTAATCATATCTATACAAATGTATAGGGATAAGAAGTACATGATCCTTGAGTGATTAAGGGAGTAACGATCCGACCATCACAACATAAGAATAATCCCAATTCTACCCAGAGTCTTCTCGTATCGGGAGAGCAAACTCTTCAAAAAAAAATAAGTCGTCCCCTATAATTCTAAACAAATCACATAGAGTATATAAAAAGGACTTTCACATTTCGAGGGTCCCAATTTCGTAAACACCTTTTCAAATGGATGCTCTATTTGAATGTTACATGCATTTTTGTGAAATAGGGGCAGTTTTGTCTGGGTCCGGTCTGAACCGGTCGGACCGAACAAACCTAAATCGGACTGTCTAGGCCCATCCTGATCCACTAGGATTGACACGATGGTTCATGGGTCTGGCCTGGCCCACTAGAAGCAGCCCGGTTCGCTGTTTGATCGGGCCAACTATTCACCTCGGACATGATAAAGGCCGCATCTATTTCACCTCATGTTCCGTCTGATGGCGCTGCCACACCAAACTGTCTGTTATGTGGTCCGGTTCACCCTATTAGACTCGTTATAAGGTCATGGGGTCAATCTCGTACCATGACCAGGGACCACAGCTTCCTCCACATGGCATCCGTGTGGCTATCGCGACCGATGGTCTGATAGAATTTTACGTAGTCCGCCATAAATGCTCCAGTGGTCTGTTCATTGATTCAGAGTGTTTTTCAGAACACTTAGGTCACATTCTTAACTACTTGGGGATCAATAATCCCTATCTATTAATTTTTCCAAAAAAATCTATTGATTTTCATCATTTCATACACTTCTTCGGTCCACTAACCGTCAGTCGTCGTCGCTCATTATTCGTGTTGTGTCCCTCCTCGATCCATGATGTCGGATCATTGAACCATGGATTATTGCACAATGATCAACTATTTTCCAACCAATGAATAGTTCCGGGGGCACAATAATCAACTAGATGGTTGAACCTCATTCGTTTGTTCATTCCAGCCTCAACCTGATCTGTTAGAAGGATCATGAAAATGAAACAAAAATAATTCCACAAGAATGATCAAATTTTGGGTCAACCTGTTCACTGGTAGATCCGAAGTTTTCATTTAAAACCATGAACTGGGGAGGATTTCATTCAAATAAATTCCCCAACCTCAAAAGGTTATTTCACTAATAAAGAACGTCTTCGTGTTTTCGTCATTTTATGATCGTCGATCACTGGTCTTAGTTTTGATTTCCAATCGCATCATCACCACTTATCATTCGACTAGAATTTGACATTGGAGAGGATTACTTTTCATCATTGGTCATTCAATAATGAATTTTGAAATAATTTTTAGCATAATCCAATGTCCTTTTTTAAACCATGGATCCTTGCTATTACATTAATTGGGGAATTGTGATTCTTTGTTTTCTGCTATGTTGTGTCACATAGATGTTACACTGTTTTTTTAATAAAAAAGATATTCAGTTATTCATGGTTGGAAAACCATTAGGCAGAAATGATTTGATTATTCATTAAAATAAAATAAAATAGTTTTATTTAATTTTTTTTGTTTTACTTTTAATGGTCTGAAAAATAACTTTTCTGATCGACCAATGTCAGTCGATGTTATGTCCATTCATAGGTAATGTCTCCATTACAGACATAACAGTAACCTCATATTTTCAATCCATTCACCCGTATTATGGTTTCCAAAACTGCTCACCCGTTCCATTTTAATTCGGTTATGGAAAAACTCAAAAACTATCATTCACCCTCGACCTGTGACAGTCGAGGTTATACTCCACCTTATGAAAACATATTTTCACTAGCTCAATAGTACTATCATATTTCCAATCTGAGTTACTGTTTATGAGTTATATGAATTTGAAAATAAAATAATTTTTAGTCAATTATATAAATTACATCCAAAAACTAACTTCCAATCTTGTCCCGCACCATCCAACATTAGGCCCTTTCTAGGAAAATCTAGTTGTTCTGATTTCATTGATGACCTCACATTTTTTATCAGAGAGCTTATTCAAAAGATTAAAAAACCACTCAAACATTTAACTTATAACCATTAAAAAAGTTCAAAAATCCATTTCGGTCACTTCGGGTCTTGAAATTATTTTCCTTCTTTGAGCCTACATTAGTGCAGAAAACGTTTTTTAGGTCGGTTATTTTTCCTTTTTTACGTTGGTTTCTAGCCGACGTTAATACGTGCGACGTTATAAATAAGGTCTTTGACGTTGGTTATTTAAAAACTGACGTCAAAAACGAAAAATCGCGATGTTTATCACGTTGGTTCTAAAATAACCGACGTGATAAAGAAAATGGGATGGGTTTATCACATCGGTTATTTAACAACTGACGTGATAAAGGGCCTGAAAAATGGTTTATCACGTCGGGTATTAAACAACCGATCTGATAAACAAGGGTGAGGGGGGTTTATCACGTCGCTTCATATAGAACCGACCTGATAAACCGGGGTGAGCATGTTTTATCACGTCGGTTCTTATAAAACCGACGTGAAAAACTTGGGGAGGGGGGTTTTTCACGTCGGTTATTATATAACCGCCATGATAAACCGGCGGGAGGCGGTATATCACGTCGTTTATTGAATAACGGACGTGATAAATCATTGTCTAGGACTTTTATCATGTCAGTTATTGAATAACCGATGTGATAAACCATTGTCCAGGCCTTTTATCACGTCGGTTCTTAAATACCCGACGTGAAAAACCATTCTCTAGGCCTTTTATCAAGTCGGTTATTCATGAACCGACGTGACAAAAGGCCTGGAGAAAGGTTTATCACGTCGGTTATTAAACAACCGACATGATAAACAGGTGTGAGTGGGGTTTATCACATCAGTTCATATAGAACCGACGTGATAAACCGGGGTGAGGGGGGTTTATCACGTCGGTTCTTATAAAACAGACGTGAAAAACCTGGGGAGGGGGTTCTATCACATCGGTTATTATATAACCGCCATGATAAACCGTTCTCCAGGACTTTTATCGCGTCGGTTATTAAATAACCAACGTGATAAACTATTTTCCAGGAATTTTATCACGTTGGTTATTAAATAACCGACGTGATAAACCCATTTTTTTTAAACAGAATGCAGTCATATTCTCTCCACCAGCATCAACCAGAAAACAAATCAAGAAATCGTACCACAAAAACAGAAGTAGATCAAAATTAAACATGTACATTGATAACATATAAAACTTACCCCCTAGACAGCCCCCACCCTCATTTATACCCCATGGACGGCCCTCCACCACCCCGTTGGAGCCCTCACCCTCATGTATACCCCCTAGACAGCCCTCCCCCACCCCATTGGAGCTCCCACCCTCATGTATACCCCTTTGAAAACCCTCCCCCACCCCATTGGAGCCCCCACCACACTCCTGGACTACCCCCGACCCCCGGACACCCCCCAAACACCCCTCGACAACCCCCACCCGCCTGAACAGCACCCCCTCACCCCCTCACCCCACTTAACAGCCCCCACCACACCCCTGGACAGCCCCAAACACCCCTGGACAACCCCCCACCCCTAGACCACACTCCCACACCCCTGGACCGCCTTCCCACACCCCTGGACATCCCTGCCACCCCCCAGGACTATCCCCCCATCCCACCGGACAGCCCTCCCAGACCGCTGGACACCCCTAACCCCACTTAACACAGCCCCACACCCTTGGAACCCCTCCCCCACAGACCCAAATCCATACCAGAAAAACCATCAAAAGTAGACCAAAACAAGATGTAGAGAAAAATTAAACATTCACTAATATAACATTCAAAACATACACTGTCAAATTCAAAAAAAAAACCTAAACAACTACCAAATACACAATTAAAATGACAATATTGAAAATTACATTTTACATTACAAACAACTAAAATTTAATCAAACCTGTAAAATAATTTGACCACTCCACTTGTACATGTTTGATGTATTCAGTAGTATAGTGTTGAGGGTCATCAAAAAGCTACAAATGAAAAAGAAGATAGTTAACATGTATAATGAATAAATCAAATTGAAATATTATGGCAATGTTTAAGAGGAAATCGTACCAGGTAAAAATTCACAACAGTTCTAGTTGTTATTATTTCATACATAAATCTTAACATATAATATCCACATTTGATGACGCCTTGTTGTTCATGACAATTCTGTTTGAATGAGTGTAAATTCAATATATTATTTTTATGTAATAAATCAAAAAGTACAAATTATAAATGGAAATTTACCTTCACATTTACATATTTGATCTTTTCATTTCTTTTCTTTGTGTTTTTTTGAAAGTAGGACCATGCACTGTTAAAAAATAATACGAATGGGTTAAATTTAAAATTCATTATAATATATAAAACTATTGAGAAATTGAAACTTACTTTTCCAATATATTCTTAAAACTTTCCCGCACATCACCATGAACAGAGCATATCCAATAAAGAGCTTTCTCCCTTGGGAAAAAAATCCCTAACATCCAATGATCACTGATAAAAGGAAATTTAATGTTAGTGGTTTTTTATGTTAAAAGATAATTAACTCATTGAGAGAAATGTGTTTCATACCTATCTCAAAAAGGCATCATCCAACATTGTGTGATTATATTCTTTTCAAATCTTTCAGCAATATAAACCATTCTTTGTTCCTCATTCAATGCACATGCTTCAGGGGAAATCAATTGCGGGTCCATGAATCCATATACTTATTTTATCTCATTCCTATCACAATTTCTATAAAGATACCTAATACAAAACATACATAAGTATACATTTTTAATAAATATAACGCAGGGAAAAGGTGTTAAGACTTACATGGAAAACATTTACACCATGTTGATGCCCAACTTATCTCCAGTAACAAGCTCCATGATAACAGTTTTTGTAATCCCCACACTTATTTCGCGTCCACAAACATGATATTCCATTGGAAACTCATAAAAACCCAACAACAAATGTGAATATCTTGACAATCTGTCAAGACCACTGGAATCTGTATATGATGTCATAGCCTGTTGTTTTTTTTTGTTGTCTATACAATATGTCTTTACCTTTGAAGTATTCCTGTGGAAAAAAAATTGAAAAATATTGTAGTTTTCAAATGATAAAACAACTATAATAAAAAAATAAAATAAAAGATATAACATTCATACCTCTATGGTAATGAGTCGAAGAAGTCTGGATGGCCAAACTAAAAAATGGGTGATACTCTGTCCAACTGTCACCACCTCATCTGTAGGTATTGGAACCCTAGCTGATCTATCTATAATATCTTGTACAGTGACCCTCTGATTCTCTACCTCTAATTGTTGATGATGAACTGCATCTCCTATAAAATATACCAACCTGTATGCTACTATATGATGTTGAGAATAATCAACATACAACTCGCAATATGGAGGAAGCTGCGGCAGAGGCATTGGATAAAAAATGGGGTCCGCAGGCTGAGGTGGGTGAGTGGGAGCTACTGGTGGAGGTGGAGGAGTGGGAGCTGTAGTCTCAAATTGTCTTTTCATTTCTGCAAAAATAGACTGCACCGAATCTCTAATCTTTTCCTCCATCGTCGCATTAATATTTTGAACATCAGCCTCCAAGGATTCTATTTCTTTTATAAACCCCCTCAATGTTAGAAGTTGAAGAACGTGGAAACACTTTTCTTACTGATACACCTGCCGGATATCCTCTTACACGACCAGGATGTTCGGGCCTTCCCAATGCTGAAAATAAAATATCTTCCCTCCCAGTAGCTGTAAATGTCCCCTCTGAACTCTGCTCCTCAAGAGAGTCTTGTATTAATTAAGTGAACATTTATGTAATGATTGAAACTTATATGAACAAAAATGTTAACTTAAATAAATTAAATAGATATCTTACAATCCTCTCAGCTACAATTCTCTATTCTTCCGAAAGATATTTCACTTTTTTCCCTTCCGAGACCTCTTCCATTTTTTATGTCTAGATGGAGGGGCTGAAGGGGCCACCTCTCCAGAGCTTGAAGACTCAACTCTTAGTTGTTGAAATTTTTCCGCCATCATTTTTTCTTCCAATAATGCATACCCTCTCCGAGATAAACTATAAGGGTATACATTTTTAGATTGGATCTTCTGATGAGCTTTCCTTGTTTGCTGTAATTTAAGAATAATAAATCATTAACAAAACATTAATAAAATCATTTATATAAGAATGTTTATAAAAGTTTACATTTCCCTTACCGGAAATGACACTTTTTTCTAATTTCAAAAAACTATCTCTATGTGACTTCATCTATAAAAGGATATATACGACATGGATTTTCATGACTCCTATGAACATAAATGAAATCAGATGAGAGGGTTGATTTGAAATCCCTCCATCTCCTGGCAGCCAACAATAATCATTTCTTCCTGACTCCTCCAGTGTCAGGATTATCAAATGTCATCTGATAAAGAAGAGGTTAAACATATTATATATATTAGAAACATTAAAATAATGGTCAAAAAATGACAAAAGATCTTACCAAAATCGTCTCCCACAACTGAGAGATAACCGCTTTATCCACACCTCTCCAATCATCATACAGAATGCTTACATTGGTCTTAGCCTGAGTTGCAACAAAACTCTTAAAATATTTGGCATTCGGACATCTAGGAATATCATCATCATCAAACTCAACGACTATCCTCTGATCCTTCGTATGGGCAAGTGATAATTTTGGTAAACTTGTGCACCCACGTTTACGAACCTTTGAACTCTTTGTCATAATAGGAGCATGTGAATGTTCATCCCCAGAGGTATGACTAGCAATATGCTCCTCTCCAGAATCATGTGGTTGATCATCTGAATGATCTATCATTATCCTTCAAATCAAAAAAAATGTCAGTTCACAAATATACAAATTCAAATATTTTAATACTACTATAATCAGAAAATAGAAAAGTGTACTAAGTTACATGATAGTAAACATTGGTAATATGGTAAGCATGTTAAACAATGGTAAAGATGGAAAAGATGTTCAAGATGGTCAAGATGGTCAAGATGGTAAAAATGGTAAAACTTTTAAACCTAGTAAACTTTGTAAACATGGTAAAGTAATTGTCAGTTAACAAAAATAAGCATTTTAAAATTCATGTAATGGTTATAAACATGATAAAGTAAACTAAACAAACTTAAAACAAACAAAAACATATACTTATTTTATTTTAAAACATGTTTTAATAAATAAAAAACTTACAATATCTAACATTTATGGAAAAAATAAATTTAAACAAGAAATAAACATATGTTACCTGTAATTTTAGGAATTAAAAAATGGATTGTTTTCCCAAATTCCTTCGTCGTGATCGTTTCTTATGGCACAAACAATGTCTTCTACATGATCATCATTATGTACTGTTAATATTTCCATGGAAGTAGGGATCTCACATAAATTAGCATATTCATCAAGTCCATCCTCACCAACATATTGTTTTTTCCCTTGTAAAACAACAGCCCACTGCATATCTGATTGATCTACTACATAGAATTTTTTTTTGCATGTGTTTCCATTATAAAAGAATCAGCAGTGTCTTCCAATCTATTCAGATTAACAAGTGTCATTCCAAATTCATCGTGTCTGACAATGTTATTACCGTTAAACCATTTACAGTGAAAAACGGGAACTTTAATTTTAAAGTAATCAACCTCACATATGTCTTCAATCACTCCATAATATGCTCTTGATGCAGAAATTGGTATTTTGTCTTTAGCACTCGAAAAATGCATTTCTTCTGCAAACACCAATACACCACTATTCTGAACTGCACTTCTATTGTCCTGAGCTTTTGTATGAAATGTATAACCATTAATGTCATAATTGGACCATGTTATCACATTTAAACATGGACCACCCACTATCCATTTTAATGTCTCTGATACATCTGATTTACCAAGCAAAGTCTTTTTAATCCATGACAAAAAGGTTTTGTTGTGCTCATTCAAAATCCACATTTCTTTCTTCTTTGGATGACATTGTTTCAACTCATTAATATGCAATGTGATATACGGTTGAGCATCAGCTATGTTATTCAAGATGTATGATTCTAACTTCTTCATCTGTTCAGCTGACAATGATTTGACTTTCAAGCTGTGAATCCCCTTTCCCTCATTATTAACTCGTTCATGGTGAGTTGGAGGCAAACCTATGTGTTGCGCCGCAGCCATGTAGCTCGTAAAAAACTCTGCTACCTCCTTAGAAATATACTTTTCAATAATGGACGCTTCAGGTCGATATAGATTTTTAACATACCCCTTTAATATTTTCATATACCTTTCAAAAGGATACACCCAACGAAGATATACAGGTACAAAAAGCTTTATTTCTCGAACCAGATGAATCATTAAATGCACTATTATATCAAAAAAAAGTTGGAGGAAAATAAATTTTCAATTGAAAAAGTATAAAAATTGCATCATTTTCCAAAATGTTGAAAGCATTCACATCAATCGCCTTGTTACAAATTGAATTGAAAAAATAACACAACATCATTATAGTCTTTCTGACACGAATGGGCAATATTCCATGCAATGGAACTGGTAGAATTTGTTGCATCATGACGTGAAAATCATGTGACTTCATACCTATCAACTTCAACTCCTTCAATAAGACAAAATTTTTTACATTATAAGAATAACCTTGAGGAACTTTGGTATCATGAAGACACTGACAGAAGCTAATTGTCTCCCTCTTCGATAATGTATGACAAGCCGGGGGAAGAAATGTCCATCTTCCATTAGGAGTGGGAGCTAACTCCAAACGTATTCCCATTGATAGTAAGTCTAATCATGCATTCAACCCATCTTTAGTCTTTCCTTTAATATCTAACAATGTTCCAATCAAAGAATCACAGATATTCTTCTCCACGTGCATGATATCAATATTATGTTTAACTTCATGATACCTCCAATATGGTAGCTCAAAACAAATTGACCTTTTCTTCCAAATATGTCTATCATTACCAGATTTCTGTGTCTTTCCCAATGTCATGTCAAGGTTTTTCACCCTCTCAAAACACAGATCAGGGGATAAAGGTTTTGGAGCAGTATCAAATTCTTGTTAGCCATTGAATGCCTCTTTTAGTCTTCTATAAGGGTGTTCCATAGGAAAAAACTTTCGATGACCCATGTACATTGTTTTCCTCCCATGATGCAATTGACAATATGACGTCTGTTGTTCGCAAATTGGACATGCTTTTTGCCCTTTAACACTGTATCCAGACAAATTTCCATACGCTGGGAAGTCATTTATAGTGAACAGAAGCACTGCATGCAGTTGAAAATATTCCATTTTATAAGAATCATATACCCTAATACCATCAACATATAACAGTTTCAAATAATCAATCAATGGTGACAAGTAAACATCAATATCATTACTGGGTTGCTTTGGACCAGAGATCATTGTACTCAACATGACATATTTGCGCTTCATAAAAACATCATGAGAGAGGTTGTAAATTACCAATAAAATAGTCCATGAACTATGTGTGCTACTTAGTGTCCGGTATGGATTCATTCCATCTGTGCACAACCCTAGTCTGAGATTTCTAATTTCATTTCCAAATGTACAATACTGCGCATCAATTTTCTTCCATTGTGGAAAATCAGCTGGATGACGTATTTTTCCATCACATACCCACTCTTCAGTATGCCATCTTAAATTTTTGAATCATTTGAATTAGCAAATAAACGTTTGAAACGATTAATTATAGGAAGATACCAAAATACCTTTGAAAGGAGCTTTGTAATCTCTACATCAGCTTGTGATTTTTCTTTCAACTTATACCGTGATGTCCCACATTTAGGACACTCTGACAGAAATTCATATTCTTTCCTATATATAATGCAGTCATTCGGACAGGCATGTATTTTCATGTATCCCAATCACATCGGGCATAATATTTTCTTGGCTTTGTAATGTGAATCTGGAAGATCGTTAGCTTTTGGAAGAATGTCTTTTGTCAATTGTAGCAGCTCTGTAAAACTTCTATCACTCCATCCATGCTTCGCCTTCAGGTTAATCAATCTTAACACCACCGACAAAACCGTAAAATCTGTACAACCAAGATATAATGGTTTTTCAGCATCACCATATAGACGCGCAAAGGTCGGATTTATCTCAATTTGTTCTGCTACAATATCGCGAATCATTTCTTCAATTCCATCGAAGTTACCATCTTGCGAATCATCATCATCAGTGACATTCCGTCCAGTTTCACCATGCCAAATCCAAGGGCTGTAACTCAGATTAAAACAGTGAACAATCAGATGATCTTTTATCTCTCTACTTTTCAACTTCTTCATATTCAAACATTTCAGGCATGGACAGAAAAAAATGTCACCGCTTGGAACATTTCGTTTTCCAAATTCCAAAATGGCATCAACACCTTCCTCAAATTCATTGCTCATTCGATGTGTCGTAATCCAACTTTGACTCATTATTACCTATAACAAATATCAAAAATATATATATTTTTTTAAGATAAGATAAATATATGTTTATATGAAAAAAATCATAATTTGAATGTAAAACAATTTAAAATATAAAACATATCTATAGGTATTTAAAAATATATGCTTGAATATTATATTTAAAACAAAATATAGTTAGATATAACAGTTTTAAATTTCAGTGAATCAAAGAAAACCATGATGCCTACATAGTTTAATATTGATTGCAGTTTTGATGTTTTAATATATTAGATAAACTACCTATTTAACATATTATTAATGGTTTCTATAGACCCTAAATCCATTTGGTAAATATTTTCACACAATTATAAAAATCAATGGAAGTGTTTTGGGAGGAATATGTTCAATCAATTGATTTTGATGTCCCATATTCTATAACAAAAGGCAATGTGGATACCAAATCCCTTAGTTTGGTTTTTTATTCTCAAAGGGTTTGTGATGAAAAAGAAGAGTATAAGTTGATGTATATGATAAATAAAATAAAACTATATTTTATTTATGGTTATGATAGAATGAATTCATACCATATCATTTAGTATCTTCTCCCACCAAAAGTAACCCGCCTCAGTTCTAAATGAATAAATTTAGATAAATATTCATGAATTCATACAAGTATTGTTGTACATAAACCAAAAAGAAGATTATTAGTACTAAAAGTAAAACTAGGAAGAAACAATAAACTCTATATACTCATGAAAGCTACTCCACAACACTTCCATGATACTAACATCTATAAAAAACTACAAATTGCTTTTAAAAACCAAATTTTTTTTTATATTTATGTATGGTGGGCATAACATGTATACATAGTAAGATCCTCCCTAAAACATCTCATGAAAATGTTGAGGAAGCACACTAATGCCCTATGAAAAAAGGAATCTAAATCATCACCTATACATGGAAAAATAGTTTCATATACTCACTATGGATCACTAACAAAATAATTCATATAAATAAACCTTTTCATATAAAAAATTATATATATATATATATATTAAAATTAAGGTTCTCGGATACCACTTCTCCACTAGTTTTCCTCTCACACCCCAATGCTAATGTCATGGTCTCACCCCGCCCATAAATCATCCTACGCCATGTGAAATTGTATCACTTCCATTAGTGAATCATATGTATCTTAGATTATCTCATCACCATCTTATCAAAATAGTAATGAGGTTCATACTTGGAAACCACTACATTTTGTTTACATTAAATGTACAAAAATCGCAAAACTTAATTATAGAATATCCGTGAAAAAAAACGAACGAAATAAATTCGTGGAAGGCTTACGTGAATGTTGCGAGTTGAGATAATAGATCCGAGAGGAGTGAAGAAGATAAACAATGAAGCCAAAATGAGTTTCACGCAGGTCGATCGATGAGTCGATTAGGGTCTACCGCGTGAGAGAGACGAGCCGGCGGACTGTGAATTGAAAAATCGTAAATGACGGTCCATGTGGCCTTAATTTCTTTAAAAGTTTTATAACGTCGGTTATTATATAACTGATGTTATAAACTATTTCTTAAATTTATAACATCGGTTATTTTAAAACCGACGTAAAAAAGGACATATCTACGAGTTTTTTAAGTCGGTTATTTTATAACCGACGTAAAAAACCAATGCGCGGGAGGTTTTTTACGTTGGTTATTTGGAAACCGACGTAAAAAACCCGATATCTACGCGTTTTTTACGTCGGTTATCAAATAACCGACGTAATAAACCAAAGCACGGGGGGGGGGGTTACGTCAGTTATCACATAACCGATGTAAAAAACGTGTAGATATCTCGTTTTTTACGTCGGTTATAAGATAAGTGACGTAAAAAAGCAATGCGTGGGAGGTTTTTTACGTCGGTTATTTGGAAACCGACGTAAAAAAACCAGATATCTACGCGTTTTTTATGTCGGTTATTAAATAACCAACGTAAATAACGGGGGGGTTTTTTACGACGGTTATAATATAACCGATGTAAAAAACCCCGCGCTTTGGTTTTTTATGTCGGTTATCACATAACAAACATAAAAAGTGTGTAGATATCGGGTTTTTTACGTCGGTTATAGGATAACCGACGTTTAAACCGAACAGGCGCGATTTGTAACGTCAGTTATTAAAATAACCGACATTAAAAATCTACTCGCTGCATTTTTTACATCGATTATATATAACGTACATAAAAAATGTTTTCTGCACAAGTGCTAGTCTTGTAAAGATACCATTTAAATTTAAAAAAAATACAATGAAATCTTGGACATTTCATTCTCCCTACTATAACGATTTTCATCCCCTTAAAGAAAATTCTTGTCCATAAGGGAAAAATACTAAGTTAATCAAGGGTCCATGCACTGCTTACAAGAAAACACATTAAGAAACCACTGATATCGAGCACATTCTTGTCCAACTTCTTCTAGGTCAACATCATGCAACAACTGGGACACGTCTCTTTAGTTTTGACAAGTGGGAAAATCAATATGCACTCTGATCCAATTTTATTTATGGTGTCTAGATGCTCACCTCCACACTAACCTTATGTAGATAGAAATAAAAACCCCCAATTCACACGCACCCCAAGATGAACTGTGAAAAATACTCTACAAATTTGATTCATTGAAGGTTAACGCTAAACAAGGATTTATAATTATGAACAAAATAGGGCAGACCATGAGTAGACATTATGTCTTAAAAGGCCCTCTATCTATATCCTTCAGAATCCATAGAGCCTTCCAAATCTAAAGCACTTCTACATTCACTAATGGTCTCTCAAATGAGTATGGATTATCACAACCATTCCATAATGCGAAAACATCTTTGGGTCTAAATCTGCCACCATAGAATATCCCCAAACCTTACTCTTCTTGAGAGTCCACCCTATGCTCCCTGATATTTCCTTTCACTGGAAGGAACTACTGTTTTTGACCATTAATGATACACCACATACTTTTCCTAATACTATTAATCTGGGTATGAACAGTTGTTGTAATACCAAGAATGACGACGTAAGGCCTCGATGCGACCACTAAATGATCTCAACGAAAACTCTCACCATCAAGAGTCAGGACACACTATCAACATCAGTGTGTGATCAACATGTATCCTCTATCATGAGTCTCTAAGTGCAAGGTCAAGACGACGGTCCAACCAGAATCTTGAAGCCTCAAAAAGAACTCATGGAAAAAGGAGGACTCCCAACACATGCATCTATTTAAAAAGGAATCCAAACAAAAATATAGAAATCATAACATGAATTTATTCTAGATATTCTTGGTCATAATCCATGATCGCTTGCAGCTTTTCTCTACCACATCCTCTAGCTCACTGAGCCCAACATGGACTGCCTCCTGCTACTCGTCTTACTCCTCTTCCATATCTTCCATCTTTTAGAAATACTTTCTCCAAATGATGTATCTTCAAAAGTGGCTTGTCTAATGACTCCATGTCATTGGAACAGCAGGTCAGAAATTATCTAGCAATATGCCTCTGGCTGTTACGGGTATAACACTGCCTCTCCTACTGTGGATCTGCTTCATTGGTGCTACTCCTATGACACGGAATCACATTTCTGTGTCTGGGAAAGGTTATTCCTCTTATGCCAGAATCATGTCACTTGTCTTTTGCTAGATCCATCATATGCCTCTACCTCGTGACCTATTTTGTATGTCACACCCATCTTCTACTCTTCCATGTAGCTCTCATCCAGCTAGTCTATCTCCATCACCCCAACATATGTCAAAATGCTATGGGGTATCCCCAACATCCAAATATCCTAGCATAGTTCCTAATTGATTGTTCAGGTCTTGAATTAAGGGTCCCACACCATATATGTAGTGTAGAAAGAATGATCTGTAAATATTTCCATGTAATATGTTACCATATTTCTTCCCTATCGTAGGTGCAATGACTTCTGTATACGCATAGAGCAGAAATTCATTAAAAAGAACTCCTCCCTAAAGAGGTGCTCAATGGGTACCCAGTTTAGGGTTGCCTCATTCTGCGCCTAGAACCCTAAGATCCACCATCTTCCCATTAATCCATGTAAAATCCTCATAGCTAGTACTTCTATAAGGTCAAGAGGTTTCCATACTAGGAGAAAGACTCGCATAACCGCCTCAAGAAAATCATCAGCTACCTGAGGATCTGTCTCACCACAGAACATGAGAGGTCTCTGCATCTGTAACTCATGTAGTGCACTCATACTATGCGCATCCTAAACTTGTAGTTGTGGTAGTAACTGTTGATTGACTGGTGGCTGCATTAGTGGTTTACCACCCAGATGTTACACCACAGATTCAATTCCCTACACTAAAGCCTCCACTTGGGGTGGATCATCATCATAATCACATTGTAGAATCATATCTAGCAGTTTTAGTGGTGGAATCCTGAAATATATCAATATGAACCACAGTTAATGAATATATCAGGTGAGATGACTCAAGATGTACATGGAAGGCACAACTATTCCTACATGATGCATGTACCCATTATTTCTCAACAAATACTTTTTTCATATACCGAGTCAGAAAATTGGTGTCCAGAGTCTCGGAAGGCATATCCTCTTTATCCTCTTCACTCAATTTTAAGGCTTAAATCTAATCTGAACCCTAAATATTCATATTCTAAACCTCTATAGTTACCTTATATATGGTCTGGTCTTCTCAAAAGACCCACTCTAGTGCCCTAAGATGATTTTTAAGGGAGGTACTTAGAGGAAGAAGTAATATCTTCTTCCAATTCATTCAAATTTATTTCTTCTTCTACATCATCTTATTTTGTTGTTTTACAATAAAGTAATAACATCAGTATAACTCATATACTGATATTTTAATATATATATGAAAAAAACCTATTTCACCTTCTACCTATCCAATGAAAAAAAATCACTGCGCATGCGTACGTACAAAATATCGTCTCCACACTGTGGTGTAATATTTTTTTCAACACCAACATACATGGATGGGTATAATGATGGAAGAAATTATTATATATGATTAATTTATGGTGATATTGATTCTGAAAAATTATTCACCATACAGTTCAACACAATTCCATAATCATGGGAATTATATCATCGTTTGTGCGTACTTACGTCCTACCATCTCCGCGATTTGATGTGATTCATTGTAAATGATCTTCATTGAAGAATGGTTATATAAATTAATTGAATGAATAAATATGATATATATTATACAAATACCATTATCTAAATAATAAAGATATAACATAAAAATAGGAATAAGAATTTATTTGACAAAACAAGATTAAGAATATAAAGCAGTTAAAACACGAATAACGAGTAAAAATGAAATGTTACTAATAAATAAATAATAATATGTCCATATTTGATAACATAACAACAACTATTAATCTGGAATAATTCATTGAAATTATTTAAATCATTATTCAGGAGTTTCAGATATGTACAAATCTTATTGGATATAAGGTAATAGAAAATCTCTCAATCTCATTTTTTATCTGATATTGTTTATACTTCAGTATTTACTGGGGTGTATTTATCATCCAGATCCATTGTTCCTAAATATGTAATATTATTATTTTCACCTATAATTTTCTAATTCCAATTTTCCCTTTTTTGAGTTTTTAGTAATATAAATTAAAATAATCATTTTCAGTTTTCATTATGAGTTACTTTTATATATTTCTGGACAAAGTATGATAAGAATGTTGTTTTTACTTATACGATGTGAATGGATTTTTATGATTTCATAACGTTTTATTTAAATTAATATTACACTACAATATTTCGTGATTATTTTCCACAAAACTCTATTAATTTATTATTTCATGACATTTGGAGAAAAGAGAATGATTTTGAAGATGAAATGATATTTTCCACAAGAATTCATTTTAAGTGATTATTCAAAAATATTATCCATCTATGATTATATTCATTAAAATGTTTATGTTTAAATTATAATGTTCTTATTATTAACATGGATTGATTTTTTTATGATTAATTTATAACCATTGTTTTATATTGATTATGTTATGATGGGATGATGTTTATGATACCCATTTTATTTGTTGGGTTATGATGAATGATTTTTGTTTATTTTGTGGAACATGTAAGAGTAATTTCATTATGAGATGTTTGGGACATATATCTCTCTCAAATTCATTGGGTAATGATTTATATCTCATGATATAGGCATGGATGGAATAGAAAGTAAATCTAGTTCAGTTATAATGGGCTGAAATGACATGCAAACTCGGTTCAGGAGTGGACTTCATCCACTATGATGGTCTTAGAAGAAATGATTTTACTACTATGGAAATAATAATATGTTCTTCTTATTTTTCCATGATTAAATGTTTTATTATAGTTCTATTATTTCATGGTTAATTTTCCTTTAGGATCCATGCCTTATGTGATTCCATGTTTTATGTCATTGATCAAGATTTTGATGTTTAAATTTTATGTTCATGTTTTTACTTTCAAATGTTTATGGATGGTTTTATGTTCTCCATGTTTACCCTTACTGAGAATTCGAGCTCACCCTTTCTATGATTTCATTTCCACATGAAATAAATAATGATTTGAGGTAAGAAAACAAAAGGGTATCATATTTATGGTAAATGTTGAATATCTTTCACCATGATTAGAAGATTATGTTTTGAGTTTTCAAAGACACAAAACTATTACTGTCCTTGGATGTCTGTTTTTGTTATGTATTAAGTATTTATCAAATGTATTGTAATGTCCTCGTACATAAAGCTTGGGTTTCTACAGTTAGTATTATAGGAATGGTTTAGTTAAACATTGGAAGCTAGGATGTGAAAACATTACTGAGTTTCCTCGAGATATATATATGGTATGAATAGGGTTGTCTGTAAAGTTAAGTAAAAGTATAGGTTACAATCATAGTATTATGATAACAATCTTGAATAACCATGTGTTAAGCCTAATATGTTAGAGATTGAAAGTAGTCCACCTTAATTATTTTGTTTTCCTAGAATGAGTTTTACCTCTCATACTATTCTTTTTTGTTTTAGGAAATGGCTAGAAATAGGGGGATTCATGTAAATGGAGAATATTATGGACAATTGAATGATATTATTCATGATTAACAAAACAAAAATAAATATGGATGTCCAAACATCATTATTATTCCTAATCAAAAATCACATAATATGATCAAAAATATCAACTAAGATAAGTGTCCTGACTCAGCTAATAAGAGAAAGATGGAGTTTCATGTTGATCATAGTGGAAAGAAAGTTCAATTTCCCCCATGTAAATCATGTGGGAAGAGTCATCATGTGAAATTTTTCAAAGGAACTCGAAGATATTTTGGGTGTGGAAAATAAGGACACAAAGCTTGTAATTGTAAAGGAAAATATTAAGTTAACACAATGAATAAGGATAATGGTATTGCTAAGACATCAACAACAGTTAAATGTTTTAAATGTGGAATATATGGGAATTATGGAAACCAATTCCCTAAGGAAAAATTTCATGAAGAGAATCAGAATGGTTTTATGGGTAGTATTTGTGTTTTTGATGATGAAGAGACTACAAATGATATATGAGATGAAAGAATTGTTGAGGAATAAAATGATGAAGCGTGGTCCATGCTTTAAGAAGGTAGTGGAGTGATTTCATTTTTATCAATAGTAATTGTTTATATGTAATTTCAAGGTACTATGGAATTAAGAAACATCTAAGGATTTTTGAACTATTGTTTTTTCTTGTGTTTTTGAATGTATATGTTGAATGGTACTCGTAACCATGAAAGGTTATTCAGTAATTTTTGGAAAGCACCTAATATGCACATAATGAAGGGATAAAGAGATAATAAATTTTTTGATAGTATTAATGATCTCATGAATGATATGCGGAAAAAGTGATATCATGGTTTGATTATATATAAATTTTGAGATTTTTGTATGTCGTAAGAGTTAACTTTTTATTGCATTCATTTTTTCACTAAGATTCTATGGTAATTCATGTTTCATGAGAATACTTTATTAAAGAATTCATATGATTAGAATGTGACCAAAAAGTTGTATTTTATGATATTCAATGGAAAAATTCTGGTATTCAATTCTTGGTATATGACCTTTCAATTAATCATTTTCATTATACAGTGAGATTGGAAAAAATTATTTTCGATAAGCCTATAGATTGGAATTCATTAAGTTAGACATCAGACAGTATTGTTTAAAGATATAACTTTTTTTGAAATTATTTCCATAATGTTATAATAGTGTAGTTTTAGTAAAAGGACAACCTTTAAGATGGGAGACAAATCATCATGTCAGTCAAAGTCACAGGAATTGAACCCACAACCGAAGTGAAACATGCTTTTATCGCCTACCACTTTCCTATATGAAGTCCCCAGTTAGTAGAAATTAGATTTATTTTGTTAAAAGGTATGATAGATGAAGTAGAAGTCCATTTTTTTAATCATATACATTTAATATCACCATATATGGACTTATGTATAATTAAAAATATTTGCTAACATTATTGTGATAATGACCGATGGAGTGACCAATCATTCTATCGCATGATCTGCTAACACTTAAAGAATAACAAATTCTTCTTTATTTCCATAAAAGTGAGATGAAGTGGAAATTATTCACGGAATGACCAATGATGTTATCTAAATGAGATCATGTAATTATTTCTCCTTATGAAATAATTCATCAACTTTAGTAAAAAGATCTTGAAAAACAAAAATGTTCTCCTAGTACCCTTATATCCGATGAATCCGATGGTACCTTAGATATTCACATATTTATGACTTTTTTATTGATGGATTTTTCATAGCCATGAACTCTACGACTCTCCATCAAAACCTGATGGTTATATTTCTCTTCTATATCCATGTCTTCACCTATGTTCTCATATGTGGAAACCCAGTGATGAGTTAGTTTTGGTAAATGTTTCATTTCTTACATTAATTTTTAAAATTAAGTTTTAGTATATCTTTTTACAATGTTGGATTCTATGAAAGAAACTTGCAAGTATTGAACGATTTATAACACCAACGGATTTCGAGGGAGAAATTCATTTTAAGGGGGGTATAATGTAACACCCCAAGATTTAATGAGAAATATTCCTCTTAATTTATTTTATGTTTTTAGTTGTATGCTACACCATGATTAGATTGTGCTATACGCAACACCGTATTATCTTGTAGTACACACAACACTATTCTTGGATGTTTTTGTACGCAAGAGCGACCATTCTAAACAGCGTGTGTTGTACACAGTACAGAGTTTCACTAAACAATGATATATTTTTATAATATTAACATTAAATATCCTTTCTGAATAATATTAACCAAATTTTGAATTTTATAACATTATCATTAATCTAATATATTATCTAGAACATGGTATGAGAACGAAATTAATTTTTCAGATAAAAGAATCATTAAAAAATCATTTTTGTCACCTTTTGATGGTGAACCCATTTTAAATATAAATTTTGACATGTTTATAAGATAAATTTTACAAAATAAACAAATTAGTTTTTATCAGGATATAAAATTATACTTTGGATAATTTTTTCATATTTTTATGATAACATTAATTTTTTTATGAATAGTAAAAATACGCAATGTGTTAATTTAAAGTAACTTTTTCATTGAGATAATTTATATAGTTAAATTTTAATATGGAATGGTTTTAAAATATAAATAAAGTATATTTTTACCATTTAATATAACTTATGTCATTATTATTAATTTTAATTTGAATTTAAAGGTAAAAACATTTCAATCTTTTACAACGTTTTAAATAAAAACCTGTTTTTTTCGAATACGGGATTATTTTTATATTAATTACTATAACATCTGGGTTTTAATTCGTTAAAATATATTACATATTTGGTATAATTTGGTCAATATTATGTTAATAGGATACGTATATTTTTGTCCTTTATGAATTGTAACTACAGTAAAATTTATTTACCATAGTTAAAGGTAAATCGGGTAATTATGGGTAAAAATAATATTATAATATTACCTTAACATTTGTATTAATAAAATTGGATGATTATATTTCGTCCTAAAATATACTTGGGTTCAAATATTTTCTATTGGGACCCACTTGGATGAGATTAAGACCATTATTTTAATTTATTTAAAGGAACGTGAAATATGTCTCACTCAATCATTAATAAATAAATTATTTTTAATATAATGTTAAATGGAATATAAATTCATTTATAAATTCTTATTTTAAATATAAAATGTTTTTATTTATCATTTTAATTTATTGGTAATTTTTAAAAAATATATAATTACCTTAATAGCATTTAAGTTAATGATGCTAAATTTATTTATTTAGTGAAAAATAAATAATATAGTTTTTATTAAAATAATAATACCCATAAAAAGGCATAAAAACATGACAAAACATATTTTTCGAGTCAATCTACACCATAAAATTCCAACGGTAAACATGTAGACCATTTAGAGCCTTATAAAACATATTGTGACATTTATATTATTATTTTTTAAATGATGTCAATGTTGTAACCTTCATAATTTAACAAAGATAACATTTTAAAAGTTGGTTGTTTTAGAAGGTAAATTCGACTAAATTTATTATTATGAAATATATTAGAATTATATTCCTCATAGTATTTTATTTTTTATTTTTAAAGGATAAATAATTATATTAAATAATTATACAAAAATTTTGTAGTAATTTTTTTAAGAGAAATATCAAATAATTTGTTTCAAAAATATTAAATTAAATATTATATGAACTCATTAATGTTATCCAAGAATTTTATAGTTGCATATGACATTTTTTTATTTTATTACATATTTTGGATCGACTATATCTTCAGTTTTTATTTTATTTAAATTCAATGAAATTAATAGTTTCAAAATGGACACTATTTGTATTTTATAAAAATAACATATTATTAAATTTTTTTAAAAACACAAAATTATTTAAAAATAAAAAAATTGAAATTTATATGGTTGATAATTGAAAAAATTACCCAATTATGGACAATTAACTACACATAAGTAACTATTTATAACTATTTAAAATTTAGAGTATTATTACCCAAAATAAAATTAAATAGATTAAATAAGGATAGATCAAAATGATAATGTTTAAAATTAATTCGAAACATGTCTAAATTTGATTGGTTGATGATTTTAAAACCCTATAGTATCTCATATTCTAATTTTAGTAACTTTGGAACTTTTTATGTAGGGTTTGAGTTTTTTATAAATTAATATTTTGAGGGTTTCCCGAAGTGCCCCTCTACTCTATTATAAAGGGGCACATCCTCCATCTCCTCTTCACTAAATTTGGAGCCTTAAAGCTCATTTAATCCCTGAAAATACTTCTTTTTAACCTCTATAGTAAAATTTTATAGGTTCTGATCTTCTCAAAACACAAACTCTAGTTCCCTAAGAGGAAGTTCAAAGAAGGCAGTTCAAGAAAGAGATAACATCTTCTAAAGATTCATAAAAATTTATTTCTTCTTTGACATCGCCTTCTTTAGTTGTTTCATTATAAAGTAATACCATCAGAATAAATCATATACTGATATGTTAATATAAATATAAAATAGCCATATTTCACCTTCTATCCATCAAACAAAAAATGAAATCATTGTGCATGTGTATGTATTGAATACCGTCTCCACACTGTGGTGTAATATTTTTTCATCACCAACATACTTGGTGGGGTATAATGATGGAAGAAATAATTATATCTGATTATTTATAAGTGATATTGATTCTGAAATATTATACACTGTATACTTCAATACAATTCCTCAATCATGGGAATGATATCATCACTCGTGCGTACATACGGCCAACTGTCTCCACAATGTGATGTGATTCGTTCTACATGATATACCTTGAAGAATGATTATTTAAATGAATTGAATGAATAAATATTTTATAAATTATATTAATAAACCTCTTTAATTTATATATATATAAACAAAAAATTGGAATAAGAATTTATTTCACTATAGATGCATAAGAATATAAAGTATTTAACACCTCAATAACGAGTAATAATGAAATAATACTAATTAATAGTTAATAATATGACCATATATGATAACATAACAATGACAATGATTTTTTAATATGTAAATGAAATTATTTAAATAATTATATTGGTGGTTCAGATATATACAAAGAATATTGGATCTAAGGAAAGTGAAAATCTCACAATGTTATTTTTTATCCGAGATTGATTATACTTCTGTATTTACTAGGGAATATTTATCATCCACATCCATGTTTCCACAATATGTAATATTATTTTTATCCTCATACAATTGTTAAAAATAATTTTACTTATTTATGAGTTTTTAGTAAAATAAATGAAATGAATATTTTATCGTTTTCAGTACGAGGTACTTTTTGACATTTCTGACCAAAGTACGAGAAGAATGTTTTTTTACTTATACTGTGTAAAAATATTTTTATGATTTTATAATTACATATTTACATTATGCTTCCTCTACAAGAATTCATGATTATTTTCTAAAAAAATTCTTTTAATATTGCACCACATTTGGAGAAAAGAAAATGATTTAAAAGAAGAAATGATATTTTTCTTAAAAATTAATTTCATGTGTTTATTCAAAAATATTTTCCATATATGATTTCATTCTTTAATATAGTTATTTTTCAAGAATATTGTTCCTATTTTTTACATGGTTTGATTTTTTTATGATTAAATGATATCCATTGTTTAATATGGATTATGTTATGATGGGATGATGTTTATGAAACCCATTTTATTTTTTGGGTTATGATAAAGGATATATGTTTATTTTGTGGAAAACATGAGAATGATTTCACCTTGAGATGGGTTGGACCTATATATCCCTCCAACACATTGGGTAATTTTTTATATCTCATGGTATAGACATGACTGGAATTTTATGTAAATCAGATTTAGTAATACAGGGCTGAAACAACAAGTAAACCCGATTCAGTAATGGACTTCATACACTATGATGGTATTGGAAGAAATGCCTTAGCGACTATGGAAATAATAATATGTTCTTGTTAGTTTGACACAATTACATGGTTTATTTCAATGCTATTATTTTATTGTTAATGTTCCTTTATGATCCATGCCTTATCTACTAAAATGTTTTATGTCATTGCTCAGGATTTTTGATGTTTGAATTTTATGTTCCTGTTTTAATGTTCAAATGTTTATGGATTGTTTTATGTTCTCCATGTTTACCCTTATTGAACATTTGAGCTCACCCTTTATATGTTTTCTTTTCCCCAGGACATAAAAAATGGTTTTAGGTAAGAAAACTAAAGGGGAAGATCTTTATGGGAGATGTTGAAGAACGTTCAACATGATTAGAGTGTATTGTTTCGAGTTTCTAAATATAATTAACTATTGCGGTATTTTGGTGTCTATTTTTGTTATGTATTAAGTATTCCGCAAAAGTAATATAATTTCCATGAACATCAATCTGGGGTCTCTACATTTAGGTTGTCTTTTATAGGTGATTTCTTCTAAGACCTACGGGTCATGTAATTGTCTCCAAAACATCGTGACTTATAAGGGTTCCACCTCACCCCAGGAAAGGTGGATTATCAAAAAAAACAAAGGCCTTCACTCCATTCCGGATATAAAATGGTAAAGTAATTGATTATTATTCACATAAATTGAAGCCACATGAGAAAAATTATATCAAAATAACCTCAAACTAAATGAAGTAGTGTTTATTTAGAAATATGGAGAATTTATTCATATTGATATATGTGTGAAGTTTATACTAATAATATAATTTTAAATATTATAATAACTCATAATGATTTTAACATGAGAGAGAGGATATGGATGGAATTTATAAAAAATTATGACTTCATAATTCATTATCATTCTAAAAATGAAAACAATGTAGCTAATTCATCGAGTTGGAAAAATAATTGTTCATTAACTAGAACATTATCTTTTGGATATTGATTTGATGAATTTTGAAATATAATTTGACGATAAAGTAACATCATATATATATGTTTTTAGGATTTACTATAATATCCTCTATCAAAAAAATTAATCAAGATTATAAAGAATATCGATATTAACAGTAAAATTTTTAATTGGTTAAGAAGGGTAACTTTTCATAATTTAACTTTGATAAAGATTACTTTTTGAGATATGAAAATAAATTATTTTTTTTTGTGACTCCATGTTGTAGAGAAATTTTTTTAGTAAAGCACATAGTCCCCTATTTTCTTTTCATCCTAACAACAGTAAGATGTATGGAGAACTTCAAGAGTATTATTGGTGCGATGGAATGAAATGAAATATTGTCGACTTTACCATGAAATGTTTGACTTATAAACATATTAAAGAAGAATTAAAATTAACAAAGGGGGTGATTCATCAATTTCAAGTTTTAAATTAGAAATGGTATTATATATCTGTGGATTCCATGGTGAAATTACTAAAGACTTCATGAGGTAATAATATGATTTGTGTTATTATTCATTGATTAACTAAATCTACACATTTCCATACCATTATAGATACAATGTCTTTAGAAAAATATATTGAATAGTGTCTTAATGATATAGTTAGGTTACATGGAGTTCCTCCCTCGATTATATCTAACCACGATCCCATGTTCACTTCATATGTTTTGAAAGGACGTTAGAAGTAATTTAGTATTGGATTAAATTTCAGACCAACTTCTCATTCTCAATCTGATGGAAAACCCAAAAGAATTAATCAAACCATGGAAGACATTATTTTTTCTTGTTCAATGGATTATCAAGTAATTTAATTCATAACAATTATTTAATTTATCTTTCTTATAATAACAGTAACCATTCAAATATATAGATGGTACCTATTAAGAAAATATATGGAATATAATTTTGGAATCCTATGTTTTCTAATGATGTAGGTGAATGGATGTTGATGGGACTATAATTGGTAGAGTAAATGGTTGAGAATGTGGTTAAAATTCTGGAGAAAATGATGATATATCATAGTAGGAAGAAAATTTATGCTAATAAATGGAGGAAAGCTTTTTTTAGGTAGGTGATCATGTTTTTCGTAAACTAGATGTAAGGAAAAGTATTTTTTTTTTTGATTTAGTATAAAGGGTAATATAGTTACATAGTTCCTTTAACCTTACTAAATCGTTTATAATTATTGATTAGTTCCTTCAAAGGTATCCTTTCCTACAATTTTATCCTAGGTTCACAATGTTTATCAAGTTTTGATGACATGAAAGTATGTTAATGACTCATATAATGTTTTGATCCATTCGATAGAAAAATTATATGATACGATTATTTATGGGGAAGAAACTATTCAAATTATTGACTATAGAGATTAGGTAGAGTGGAAAAATTCAATTCACTAGGTTATGGTTTTTTAGTGATACCATATGGTTGAAGAGGCAACAAAAGAATCTATAAATGCCACAAGTGTATGATATCACCAATTGTTTTAATAAGTACATAAAAAATTAATTATATAATTCAAAAAAGTGGGGGGATTTTTCTACCCATTTAATGTTGATATAATTTTTTTGTTAGTTAATTAAAAATATTGGATTATTTTTTAGTTAAATAGAAATTTCATTATTTAAAACCAAATTAGATTTTTTGGCATTATAATGTTTTATATAAAATATGTTTTTTCAAATAATAATGTTTTATATTGAAAAGAAAATCAAATTTTTATGAAATATTTTAAAATTACTTATGGTTGAATTTTTGAGATTTTTTTTGAATAAATTTATTTTTCATTGAATAATGAAAAACATTTATTTTTATTGAAATTTTTATTTTGTTTTGAATTATTTACAAAGTGAAATATAATTTTGGATTATATTTAAAATGAAATTTATTCCTTTGGATTAATAATAATAATCAAATTCTCGTACTTGAAAATAATTTTAAAGTAAAATTTATTATACAGCCATTTTTATACTTAAAAGTCATTTATTTGAAAAAACATTTTTTCATCATCTTTTACATGTTTAATTTTTAAATTAAATTATGAAACATAAATGTTTCGAATATAGAAAAAATTATTCCATATATGTAATTAATGTGTATAAATCTCGTAAATATATCCCTTTTATTTTTTCTCAATAAAATAGAAACCTTAGTAATTTTGTTACCATGTTAAAGGGTAAATAATGTAATTAAAGTTAAAAATAAATTGATAATTACTATAAAATGATAAAAAAACATTCCTACATTTAATATATGAGTTAATTTAATCCATTATCTTCAAATATTTGGTTATATGGCCTTTTGTTTCCATTTTCATTTGATTATGACCTTTATAATATTTTCTTTAAAGAAAAGTGAAAAATATCACACCGTTGTTTTAAAAAACTATAATATTTTTAACGTGGAGAAAACTGGAGTATGTGTTATACTATAAATATTTTTTTAAAATATAAATTAGTTATCTTCTCCAAGATATTTTTTTTTACTTTTTACTTAATAAATAATTACCTTAAATGCTTACACAACGATGGCGTGATAATTATTTAATTAAGGGAAAAATAAAATAAATGATATTAAATTTATTAAAAGTATTATAAATTAAAATTATAAATGTTTCCCACAAATATAATTGATAAATATAATATTTGGGTGATTTATTAATATATTTTATAAAAATATCATATATTTTATTGTTGTTATAAAAGTCAATGTAAATGAATAGTTATAAAATTGACATAATTGATATTTTAGGGAAATAATATTTTATGAAAAGTTATAACATTAAAAAAAATCCCATATTTAGGAAAATAAATATTATATTGTTTATAATATCAACAATCGTCCATTTATAGGTTATATATCTATTTTTGAAAAATATCTTTACGCTCAATGAGTAAAATACCTTGTTATCAAGATAAATCTGAAAAGGGATAATAGAGGATTAAAACCAAAATGTAATTGTAAAAATGTGATCTATTCCTATCTAAAATTTTTTGGATGAGAGTATTTTAATCCATCCACATATTATATTTTACTATTATCAATTTATGTCCACTTGGACTAAAAAATTAATTTCTATTAAATTAATATTATAACAAATTCCAAGAGTGCCACTCTCCTCTCTTATGAAAGGGAATCAATTCATCTCATTTCATTACACTTATATACTATTTTAGTTCAGCCAAGATCTACCCAAATCCTTGACTGACATATCTCTCCATGTTCTGGACACAATATTTTTGGAATAATTGAAATATTATAGATGTTAAGGAGTTATGTAAAGGAAGATTTCCCAAATAAGAGGATGATAAATAATGTATGTGATGAGTCAGACTCAATGTAAGGAAATTTATTTTAAAAATTCTCTTCTAAGGTTTCATTTAAAACATCTTTTTTGTTCTATATGCATTTTTTTATAATTTTTTTATTTTTATATTCAGATATACAAAATTGAATTAAGGACACATTATATTTCAGTTGACTTTATTTCTAAGGTTTTCCAAAAGAATAACTTTACAAAATGTTTTATCACTCTTTACAAAAAGAAAAAACAAATATTCTATTTTAACATATATGGTTACAATTTCGTCTCAATCCCTAAATACTATTATTTTTTATCGTTCTTTTTTAGAATTAATATTTAATTAAAATAAAAAACCCTCCTTCTCAATGTTGTAATTATTATAAGAAAAGGTTTTAAAATGGAATGGATATATCAATATATGAGAATGTTTTCTTCTAAGTGAAAATAAAACATATTATGAAGAATGGTTTTATGTATTAAGTTATGTTTCATTATAATTGATTATGAGGATTGGTGGTTTCTTTATAAAATAAGGATAGATGATATCGTTATAACTCTCTAAATATTTGTGTAAAGTAACAATGTTATCTTATTTCATTTCCCATAATATATTTTGATAAAATATTGTGATGGTTATTTCAATTTTAACAATAATTTTTATTTTATAAATAAATTTTATCTCTATTAAATGGGTAATTGTGAAGGTTATCCCATTTTTATGAGTTATATAAAAATGATCCCTCAAGTTAACTTTAGTATTTATCTATTATTCATATTGGGGTTTATAGGAATCTTTAAATTTATCAAGGAAAGATAATGATATTAATTTTAATGGAATGTATATGATACTTTTTATGAAATAAATTTATAAATTTGTGGAAAAAGTATTATGAATTTTTCGTGATTTAAAAGAAACCTTATGTTTTTTACTTTGGACTTATGATGTCTTATGAAATGTTCGCCAACGATCCATACCCCGAGGGGTAGAGGCTCTGACTTTTCATCCAAAATACCAAGGATAAAATATGTGTGGTGGTTAATTTATAGGTTACAATAGTAGTTCTATAGTAGGAACTGTGTGGTACTATAGAAGAGGGCTCACACGGGTACTAACATAGATGGAAGAGTAGCCTCATGTATGTCATGGGAGGAAATCAAAGGTATTCACGTAGGGGGTATCTGCATGCATGAGTAGGTTATTCCTTAGGAAATGTATCATATGAGAAATAACATGGGAGGGGGTTTATCCTAGCACCATGAGTCTTTTATGTGTCCTTGGATAGGTCTCACGTAGGTCCCTTATTATGTAATGGAACCTCGAGTAGGTGGTTTCTCAATAGGGGAGAACAGGTCCTCATGTAGGTGTCTTGTGTTTGGGACCCTAAAGCAACATTGATCTCACTTATACCCCTTAATTATTGCTTATATTGAGTTTTAGATAACTAACTGGAGAATTTTTAGTGACCAGGGTGAAGGGTCTTTGTGGCCAGAGCAGGCGCTTCTTCCAATTATTCCAGTTGTGCAAATAGGGATCCAAGGGTCCTATTTATTTGAATCCAGGGACCCTAGTTAAAGAAGTTACCCCTCCTAGGTATATGAAATAGGTATATGACTTATATACCCATTGTAGGTGTGGCCCTCCATTTGGTTCCATACATGAGGTTTTCCCCGACCATCTGATACATAGGTGTGTCCGCGGATCTTGGGTTGGGTAAATCTATTGATTCTCCATGGTAAATTTTAACAGATTAATATGGTTAAGTTACTCTTCATAATAATTTCATCTATCTTAACAAAATATAGTTTCAATAGGATTATCTTAAGAAGAAACGTTATTGAACTCTTGGGGGCATCCTACTAATCCTGTTATATCAAACCCTACGCAGCCCTTCGGCATTGTGTATACCTTTGTATATATTTCAATCATGGTAAAGGTAAGGCACCAGAATGAGGTAGTGAGCTTTCTGTTAGTTGTGTTTTGGTATATGGTAGTGAGATGGTGGGAGTTTCCCATGATGTCACATGAATTATTCAGCTCCCTATTATACTTTTATTTGATTATTGGTCTTGTACTTTGGGATGTTCTGACAGTTTTTTGATTTGTATCATTCCCTCTATCTTCTATCAATTATGGGATATTTTATCTCTTCCAATGAGTGACTCTATCACACACAAACACACATATATTCCATGGTGTTTCTTTAAGTTTCTTGAAATCATTACATCATGTTTTTAGGACTAGGTGCTACTCACCAACATGTGGGGATCAAGAACACCCTTCGGGTATGTCGCGGGTTTGGTAGGGTACCATTTTGAGGGGGTATATGGGTCGATTTGAAATAATAACAACACGAGACATTATGATATATTTCATAAAAAATAAATTAAATATCTTTTTTGTATGTAAATTTATGAAACTCCAAGTCTTTTTATGTTACATGCAACAATATGTATATCTTGTGATGCGTAAAAGAACAAGTTTGAAAGATACGTGATACTCCGTTAAAAAAATATTATTTAATAATGACCACTATAACCTAGGTACAAAGTTGGAGGGTATGAAAAAAATAACTAAATTATGAAATTTTTATGGTTATAAATTTTTAAAATTAAATCACTAGTTATTTTTTGATTAGATATAAATAAATAACCATTATAAGGAGTAGTTTTTTTTTGAAAAATGTATTATTTCTAAAAGTCAGATTAGTGGCACTTTGCACACATAATTTAAATTAATTTTTTGTACCAATTTTAGAAAAATAATTTATAAAATTAAACTTCTTTTTTGAAATACTAATGCCAAAATTTTCTTTAGGTGATTTTCTGAGAAATTTATGAAAAGATTTATTTTTGTTGAATAGTTATAAAAACTAATTTTCATTAAAAACTGACTTTTTATTAAAATTATTTTTTAAATTATTTTTAAAGTAAATTCAGTTCCATTATATTATTATTTTAATAATTTATATAATTGATATCAATTTGATTTTTAATTTTCATATTAAAATATTATATATATATATGTGGGAATTTTTTCTTTGGAAGACCGCTCTTTCATCACGTCTACGGTTTAATTTTAAATTGAATTGTGCCACATAAATGAATTTTATTTTTCAATATAGATTAAATATTTGTAATCATCATAATTTATATTATCCAATCATGTTAACAATATTTTTTAATATAATGAATAGTGAAAATAGTAATACATAATTATCGTGATTAAGATAACAGTTGGATTTTATGGGGTTAAACTAAAATGAAAAATGGTAAAATAACCTAATAAACTGTTTAACACACATTTTATATTAATATATCAACATAATAACCTCTAAGGTTCAATAATAGATCATTTTATATCCTTATGTCATGTAAAAAATGTATTTATTGCTTTTACATTTCCAAAAATACTAGAGTGCCGCTCACCTCACATATAAAAGTATACCCCTATAGAGAGGCTCTTAGAAGAAGAGGTAAATTTATTTAATGTATGTATTATTTTATTTCGTAATCCACAGTCATAAAAAATTATTTATCATTTATAATATCCTAATGTTTTTGGAATCAGGTGGACCTTCTCCAAATAAATTTTATTAAAAAATTATAGGTCCAAACAATATATTTAAAAGTGGTTTTACAAATATAGGTATGAAAATATTCATGATACATAGCCTCAAAAAAACAAGAACAATAATTTATTAACACAAGGAATTTCTTTAACTAAACTCCAAAAATTACCTCGTTGAAAGATAATTAGCAACCTTATTTTCCTCTATGTAGACACGAGTAACATTAAGAGAAATATAATATATAAGAAGAAGAGAATAAATCCAAAATTTGATCATTCTCCAGGGTACATTCCTAGAGTATAAATTGAGAATTATCACAAAAACGGATGAATTTGTTTCCAACCATAGAGTATACCAACCATAATTGAAAAATTTATCATCACCTTAATCGTAAACCTCAACTCATCTTCAATCGCATATCTATTCCCAATGAAGTTAAATAAGAATCCCTTAACAAGACCCTAGTTGGTGTGAAATATACCATCACAATATCTACAATATACTTATATGTTATTGTGTTAATTTAATAACCGAAATCCATATCCACTTCAATAAAATAGAAAATGAGACCTTGGATCATGTGTACAACACACTACCATTTCTCGAACTAATGAAATTTAACTACCATAACCACCATTAAAGGATGGATATAATTATAGATTTAATAGATATAAATTAAATTTATGTAATTATTATACATATGTAATTATGATACCAAATATAACTTCTTACTTTCAATTATGTAAGGGATATGATAATGTCACTCATGTGTACAGTAGACTACCGCCTCGTGAAACGATGAGATTAATTTTTCATTTATTCTTTACAAGAATGATATTAATGTTAATGTTAATGAATATATGTGATATTAATGGTATAAAAATTAATTCCTAAATATAATATCTCATATAACTTCTATTCTTTCTATCTATTGGAAAACATAACATTGCGTGTATGCATTTGGGGACTAACGCCATCACGTAGCAATGTGAATTATTTTTTATTGTATTTTTACATAGATGTAAATAATTATGTGTTTAATTAATGTAAATTATATATATATAATTATTATTATTATAGAAATATGAATTATTATTTATTTTCATTTCATTCCATATGTCAAAAAACTGGAAACAATGTTCATGTGCATAGATGACCTACATTCTCCATGAACTGTGTAATATATTTTCTATTTATAAGATTAATATAATACTATAATTAAATTTATAGTTAATATAGGAGATATTTATATCATTTAAAATATTCTTGATATGATGTTACCATGATCAATTGAAATGTACCAAAATTAGCAAACTAAAACATATATGAAAAATGAAGAAATTATCTCCTGAAATAGTTATTTTAATAAATAACTGATAATTAATGGGTGATAAAATACCACAAGTAAATCATATATAGTAATATATATTATAATATTTCTTCAATATATTTATAATGAACTTATATTTTTTATATAGGTGGTTCAGACACACACGAAGGAAGTCGATCCTGAGGTCAGAAGTTATTGTCTCACTTTTAATTCCATGGGACATTCTCCAAATTCCACAAATATTCTTTTGTGTGGTTTCTATATGAACCCATTGATATATTGTATCATGTGTTTATTTATCTTAATGTTATTTGATTTCTTGTTTTATCATTACTTATTTTATACGGCTTTTTATTTAGAAGATCCCAAAGTGGTGCGGGTTTATTTCACAATCTGTCATTATTCACGATTTTTTTATTTATGTCTCCCTTTAGAGATTTTTTTAAAATTTATATCTTAAACTCAATATTTTTTTATCGCTATCTAGTTATTCCTGAATTTTTTCATGTAATATCACCATTTTTAAACTATTTGGTACTAAAAATGATTTGGAAAATGTTTTCAGAAGATAAAACTTTTTTTATCTTTTTTTGAAAATCATTTTTTAACAAAATACATATTTTAGAAAAAATATTTCAAAAATGTTTTTATGATTTTACAAATTATTTTTAAAGAAAATATATCCATTTTTACTTTCTAAAAAAATTCAAATGAAATATATATGAAATTTTTAAAACAAGGTATGTTTGGCATTTACTCGAAATGTGAAAGGAATCTTTATTTTAATGTGTTTGGAATGAACATAATTTCAAGCCTTCATGACCAACTAATTTTTTAAATATTATTTTATAAGATTTAAAATTGTATCTTCTAGTAAAATTATTTTCATAATATTTTGTGATTGTTTTTAAAAAATATTATTTTAAAAGTGAAAAGATTATTTTCCTAAAAATTGTTTTTAATGAAAATTTTATTGTATGTATATTCATAAATAACATGAACCCTTTATTTTAATTATTATACAATTAGGATATGTGGTGTTTATATAATCATCATTATTTTTTAGAATTGTTTATGAAGAATTTCACTATGTATGTGTAATATTATCAACTTTAATCTCATTTCTCTGGATGGTTTATGATTATGTTTATATTATTAGAGTAAGTATAAACAATTCATATGTTAGTTTTTAAATAAGAAATTTTTTTTGATTATGTTTTACCATTTCTATATGAGGAATGCATTGTAATTATTATGCTATAGGTGGGTTATTGTTATAGATAGCCCCTCAATGTGTTCACATGACTCGTGAGACAAACCGATTTTCCAAATTAGACAGGCTTCTACCAATATATTTAAACTATCTTGTGAAAGGTTATGATAGTATGTTTTAGATATTTAAAAAAAATTAATACCTTTTATAATGAAATTTATGGATTACCATGGGATTATTAGATTATTTATAATAAATATGGATAAATTTCCAGATTATGAGATTATTTATTTTGAGTTAATTTTTCATCATTTATTTCATCCATATTATGCTCAATTCATTGACTAAATTTCATCTGTTTCAAATATTTACCTTTACACAATGATTATACCTATATATATATGATGGCATCCATTATGCTCTTACCCATGCTGAGTATCTGAACTCTTCCATTATAATTTTTTATTTTCCCCATGATACTAAGAAGGGTTATTTGATTGATATGCATGGATACACTATGAATAATAATATCATTCTAAAAGAAAACACATTGTGTTTTTTGTATTTTCAGTTGTATTGTGTATTTAATGAATGTATCTTGTTTACACATATTTCTAAAATATTTGCTCATTTGGAATGTGATTCCTAGTATCTTATTCCATTTTAATATAACATTTGATCTAGGATATTGGTGTTGGGGTTTTTATAGGTTTAATAACAAAGTAGGACTTGATGCAAATTAGAGGAAATTATTGAGGAAATATGAATAAGGAATTATAGATTTGGGATCCCACCCATTTAATCGAGGATCAGTGAGTTAGCAGTTGGAAGGATCATCAATCTAAATACCTTAGAATAAATTTTTTAAATAAATTATGTGTAGTGGGTAAGAATATATAGAACATTTTCATAAAAATTTCCATGATAAATGACATTCCAAGTACAATTGTAAAGAGTATTGGTCTTGATAATGTACTGTGATGATAATAAGATAATTAAATTTATTTCATCTCATATATTTTGATAAATATGGTAATGTAATTAAAGACCAATTTTAATATTTGGTATAAAAATGGAATGTTTTTTACCATGATATTCCTATGATCTATACTGGAGAAAGAAATCATCATCAAGGCACTAACTTCCATGTGTGGTATATATTATTGTGCAATATATTATGATAAGAATGCATGATTTATGTGTTATACTCACCATTTTATTATCTACTAGTTATTGTGTTGAGTGAATAAGAGTCCACTCGTCACATAAAACACATTGACTATATGCTCAATAATAGAAAAAAAAAGATTCAATAGACCTATATCCACAATCGAGTTCGTACATGGCGATAGGTCGCATATTGATAAGAGAAAGAAATTCCCACGGATATATCTGACTTATATCCATGAGTACTAGATTGTTGTGGCTATATCATTACCTATACTAACAAGGGGAAAAATATTTCCCATGAAATGTGAATTTGAAACACCTAATATCCAAGAGTGGATCATCCTAATGGTCATAGGGTAGTGGGCTGGGGCTATAGAACCTAGTGGAATGAGCTTGTGGTAATTGATGGCATATAGCCATAGGTGCTCATACCCATGGCTACATGGTGGCATGGTGAGAGTATATAGCCACAGGATACTAGAGCCTATAAAAATAAAAGAAATAAAAACATGGGTGTATAGGCTTATGGATATCTGGTGGAAAGATAGAGGGTTGTAGTTATGGTGTCCTATAGACTAGAACTACAACCCCAACATCCATACACTATAGTTACGATCATTTATGACCATAGTTATATATTTTTAAAGCTTCATAGAAATTATAATTTATTTAATAATAATTAAATATGTTTATATAATTATATATATATATATCTATGTGTGTAGATAAAAGAAAGTTTTCTTAATGGTAGTATATATTTTTTATATGTAGGAGACTAGAGATCTAAACATGGTGATAACATTTTTTAAAAATGGACCTATAGCCATGGTATTCATGCTTATGGTTATAGGTCTCCCATATGGACTAGATTATAGCTATGATATTCATTCTCAAAGCTATAAGTGCATTGTGGACCAGGTTCCACACCAAATGACCTATATCCAAAATATTGTAGCCACAACCAATACTTTAGAGTTGAACTTTTACAGAACCAAAAATAGTTTATATTAATGATAAAAAACACAGACTACTAGAGAAATATTAAAATACAACCTTTATGAGTGCTAGAAAACAATAGTGAAAATGGAACCCTTTATCATTGTTTAAAAAAGCAATGATAAAGGGCACCTTTATCAGTGTTTTTTATCATTGATAAAGGTTTTCTTTTTCAGTGATTTTCAATATCTAGTGATGGAAGGATTTGCAGTGCTAAAAAATCACTGATAAAGTAATCCTATATCAGTTTTTTTAACACTGCCAAAAAATTTGAATTTTTTTTACGCATCACAACACCCCCATTTCTTAGCGCTCATGACACCCTTTCTTAGTATTTCCCACTCCCCAACCCACCATAACATACCCCCAACCCCCTATTAGTACTTGTGAATGCCCACCAACCCTACCTCAGTGCTAGAATCGATCCCCAAAATAATAACTCGGCATGAAATTTCTCTAGTGACCACCACTCTACATTTCAATGCCCTTTACCACTCTACCGATCATATATTGTTTTATATTTTGAAATATTTATATTTAATAGTATATACTTAGGACAGTTTGATATATATATAATCCTTTATATTTATTTAAATATATTATATATTAATACTAACTTATATATATAAGAATATATATATATATATATATCTGTGTTTATTAATACACACACATATGTATATATAAACATTATATATACATTTCTATAAGTATATAAATATTCATATATTTTTATAATATAAAAAAATGGTTAGATGTTTTATTAAATAAAATAGACAATACTTAAATTAATATTATTTATATAATTATTTTAAAATTAATTTTTAATAAATGTCTATATATTCACCATCAAAAGAAAATTTTTATTAATAAAGAATGGGTACCACTATACAAGGACTGAGACAATGATCCAATCACAAAACCTAGAGAAACCTAAAGTAATAGAGGCTAATCTATCACCTCTAATCAAGTTAACCCCTTTAGGTTTCAAAAAGAGAGATATGGGAATGTCAGGGACACTAATTCCATGATCCACCACCACCATATATGTGAGAAGGTCAACTACCCTATTTCCCTCCTACCATGTATGGGTTACCGTAGTATTACCATCAAGGATGCGTTTTCATTTTCCGATGGTGTAGAAAAATTACCATGGAGTGGTACCTTTATTATCCATGGAGTCTCTAAGGATCTATGAGTCAGTCTCAACCTAGGAAATAGATATATTCTTCTGTTTACAGAATTTAAATCCTGTGAGCATCAGTTTAACTTCTTCTTATATTTATTTCCATTGGAGATAATATGTAGAAAATGTAAGAAGGGCATTGCCCCTATAATCCTGAACTACTCCTCCCCCATAGATGATCCCCTCAAAACACGAACCTTCTATGTTATGATTGAAACCAGAAAATGGGGGATGCCACTACATCCACTGTCCACTGGTTCCTCTATTACTATAAATATTTGGTGATGCACTGACCTTTAAACACCTCAAGGAAGGTGCCTAACGCTACTTTTTGACACCACTAACCACATCAATGAGAAATGATTTGATTCTAACAATTATTGATCTTCCATTGGTGAGAATTCATTCATACGTTTCCTTGTTTCTAGCCCATCAGATACACCAACAGGCTGCGTTTAAAATGACTGCTCTAACCATTCTTTCCACAACATTGATTTTTGTGCCGTAAAACCACTGATTTAGAAAGGTTCCATCCTAGATTTTGAGATTGTGAGGTGCCAAAACAATCATAAGGAAACTCGATACATCCTATTCCCATTCACTCTCAAATAAGATGTCAATCATATTCTCCTCCCGATGACAAGTGCATCAGTAGTATATGGAGGTAAGGTTAACACCCAACTGCTTGATCTTGTCTATATATCTAGATATAAATTTTATACCAAAAATGAATATTTATATGTATATATATATATATATATATATATTCATATATATATTTAAATATTTACATGTAATTGTGTATCTCGATATAATTTTTACAATTATTTATAAATATTTACTGTAAAAATATTTTATACAATATTTAATTATAATGATATATCTATAAAAATATTTTTATATATGATGTATATATACAATATTAACACACGTAAAAACAAAAAAATAGTTACACACACAAAAAACATTTATATTTATCACATTCATGTAAAAGTATTTATGTATATATCTATTCATTAATATATTTTATAATACACATATAAATATATATTTTGTTATTAATCACACATATTTATATATACACATTACTCATATAGGTATATATATATATATTAATTCATTTTTAAAAGTAAAAAAATTAATAATTTTATAATTTAAATAAAATGAATAATAAATATTTATTTCAATTTAGTTCAGAAATTTAAAAATGCATTTTTATTTAAATATGTTTAATTATGTATTTATTCAACTGATTTATTATCAGTAAATATAAGAAAATATGAATATATTTAATTATAAATAAAATTAAATTATGAAAAACATTAACATTTAAATAAAATCATATCTATATGAATATAATCACTAAGAATAATTTATTTCACCATTGAAAACATGAAAAAATACTCACTTAAACGATGTTGAAATACTATTGAAAATTTAAAGAATTGGGTATCCCAACAAAAAACACGGTTTTAGAGGCCATGTGGGATTTGTTGACCTAAAAAAATAGTGAATGAGGTTTCCCATATTAATATAGTGTAGATATCCTCACATGATATGATTAGATATGTGGTGATCCCAAATGGACACATAAATCAAACTTTTTTTGTCATTTGATGTTCATGTCATATTTTCGACTTATACTAAATAGTACTTTAATTCATATAATGTTAATATTATACAAATGTTATTAAATAACTACTTCTTCATAATAATTTGATAATTATTCATTGAAATAATTTTGTAAATTATTTTATTATTCATTTTATCTAAATATCTCATATATTAAGTGTAAATGTGTATTTTTCTATATCAAAATCATATTTTAAAAAATATATAATATTTATATCAATATATATTTATTTATATATTAATAAAAAAAATTAATGAAATATATTTTTTATAAAATATACTATTTATTAGTGAAAGATAAAAATAACTCATAATGATGAACCTTTATCAATGCTAGAAGAAAACAACTAATAGACTCTCACCTTTATCAGCACTTTTGAAAATCATTGATAATGCCCCCCCTTACGAGTGATTTTGTTTTCTAATTCTGATAAAGAACCCCCCTCCTTTACTGGTGCATTTTTATTAGTGATGATAAAGGGCCCCCTTTATTATCATTTTTTCAGTGCTTGTAAAGACACCCTCTTTATTAGTTCTATTAGTTAGTGCTTTTTTATGGTTGAATCTGTAGTAGTGGATGTTTATAGAGTCATACCCCATGCCCGCGGCTATATCTCTTTATTCTACGTATGGATAGATATGTGTAGTCTAATTTTATCTTCTCTGTCTGGTGATAGAAGATGTCACAAGAGAACATGGATGCATATAACATGTTCATGCAATGTGAACTTTATCAGGATAGAGCAAGATAGGTGAGGTTGGATATCTATAATGAACTATTTATGTGAAAACATTGAGAGGGTGAACCAGATGAACCTCTAACAGTCAATATGATTTGTTTCATTAAGCATCCAGACACTCTAGGGTTTAACAATTTCGAACTTATATACATACACATACATATACACATAAACCAAAGGAAACATATACATACATACAGATACACATACATATATACACACATACATATATATTCACATACATACCCATACAATTACATTCACTTACGTATAAATATATACATACATACATAATCATATATACACATACACAAACTCTTACACATAAATACACATAAACATATGCACTCACACATGCATACACATACACATGAATAATTATAAAAATACAGACACACACACACACAAAAACAAACAAACATACATTCATACATACATACACACATACACACATACATACATACATATGTATATACATACATACATACATACATACATACATACATACATACGTACGTACGTACGTACTTACGTACATACTTACATACATGCATACCTACATACATTCATACATACATACATACATACATATATACATACATACATACATACATACATACATACATACATAAACATATATATACATTGACACACATATAAATAAACACAGACATACATACACATGTTTATTTTATATAAATATCTATACAAACAAACCATTTTTATATTTTTCATTTGCCGAACAGCAATCCTTTTAAACTATATCAAACGTGACTCGCATCAAAACACCAATAGTTATATTATAATATATATTTATATTTAATAGAATATATTAAAATATATATACTTAAACAGAAATATATACATTTATATATTTATATAAATATTTAAATAAAATTTTAATATAACTTTTTTACATATAAACTTCATAACCAATTTAAGAAAATTAATAAATATTTTTATATAATGACATAAATTTGAGGAATTTTTTTATATAAATTAAGAAAATAAGATTTGATTACTTTTTTCCTATTAATAAAAAAGTTATAAAAGAATACATGTGGTGGAAGAGACCATTCAGTTACCGGGTTCTAGTAAGTTAGAGCAGATTTTCTCACATAGTTAGAGCTTAAGAAGAAAGAACATGTTTCATTCATCAACCCATTGAACACTTTCAATGACCTAAATCTTTCACCCATTCCATGTTTTTTAATAGTCAATATTTGATGTTCCTATAGTCCGAGTGATCATTAATCACAGATCCATGAATATGGCTGAATACTCCCACTAATCGTGTCATTGGACTCGACATTGAGTTCTTGCCGGTGTTCAGGGGCCCAGTAAGAGTGGAAAAATCCCACCACTACAGTATGAAAACAAAGCATTCTTCTAATTGAATATCTCCGAGAGTTGGTACATAACCACCTCAAGTTGCGGCCGCCAACCACCAAATTAGAAGATAAAGTGTTGGAGGCAGTGTATTTGATGGACTAGGGTGGGAAGGGAAGGGATATGAAGGGTAGGGGGATTCAATTATCTTTATGGGAGAGTGGAACTAGTAGCGGAATGAAATTTCCATGGTAGTTAACAGTTGTGATAATCATGGGAAGGGAGAAGGTACAGCTAAAAAGAGATAGGTTCTAAGTGCGGTTGGAGGATGAATGGAGGACAAATTATTAAATACAAATAATGAATGTCTACTTTTTGAATAAGAAATGGAACTTTAATATAAAAATCTAAATGAAAATAGATTTTTAATTTTTTAAATATATTAGAAAATAATTATTTACTTAATGAATAAAAATTCATAGATATTTAAAATAATGATTGATATTGTAAAATATATCTAACATTAACTAGATAAATTCAATTGAATATACTTATGATTGTATTAAATGGTTACATAAATATTTATAATGTGTGAAAATTTTAATCTTTTTATAGAATATATTGTATGATATGTGGTTGAAAAATAAAATATATAGTTTATAATATATATTTTTTCATTTTTTACATCACAAACATATATTAGGTGGTTTTTTTGTTTTTTAACTATACTTGAGTTTTACATGGTTTCTAATATTTTATTAAATACATTGTTAAACACATGGAAATTTTTATTTTTGTGTCATTAATATATTTTAAATATTGTTTTAATAGTTTTTAATACAGTTTCTGTTGTTTTTCAATGCATAAAATATGTTATTGGAGAATTTCACTAAAAAATTTGTGGTTAGCGACATTTATTTATTGTTCCAGCGGTGGTATCAACTACTAACAAATTGGTTTTGCGACGGTTCTTAAAATTTCTGTATATGTCACGTTCTCTAGTCAATTAGAGGTGGTTTATTTTATTTCATGGTGGGTTTTTATGTTTCATTTCTTATAAATATATCATAGGTTTTTTGATTAATTAGTTTTAGTGTTCTAATAAAAAAAATTTATTGGGAATATAAATAAATTTAAATTAACTACTACAAATAATTTAGCGACATATGTTTTTAGTTGTGGTTCATAAGAAACACCCCAAAATCTGTTTGCATTTTTTAAAATAATAAATAAATATAAATAAATATAAAAAACTTGAATGCTATAAACCCAAACATAAATATATGACAAACCCATATTTTAGACATCACAAATCCACAATCATTCAAATTTCCATGATCATCATAACTAAAGTCTCAGTCACCCCATACATCAAAAAATATCTCAGTCTTCAATATATATATATAATATATCCAACAACAACCCATGCCTAATATAAATCCATATCATGACTTCCACTATATCTTTCTACATCCAAATCATCTCATCATCTGAAACTGACGACGTCATCTCCTCAACTATAAAAAATATTGAAAAAACTTATATCTAAACATAAAAAATCATAATAAAAGTAGAATAATTGATAAAATTTTAATATACCACATAAAAAGAAGAATTATCATGAAATCATTCTTAATAATTTAATCGATTATAAAGGTCAACCTCTTATCTACTACCAACATCTTCCACATACAATGAAGACCAATACATTTAAGAAATGAAATGAGATTGGAGAAAAGGCACAGAATATATTCAGAATGTTATAGATAAAATATATTATTTTTTAATCAAATAAATGATATTTTTACATAATGAAAATAATATATAATTCAATTCTCTTTTGAAAATAGAAAAATACACTTTTTAGATAAGATTCAGCACATAAAACTAAAAAGAGATAAGTCAATATTATAATATTTTAAGCACTATGCGGTCTTCTTAAAATTTATTAAATATTTATGTAAATATTTTGATATCAAAACATGTAATATAATTACATATAAACAAATCAGTGGTTTCCCCATGATTTCACATCAATATGCGATCATTTTATATGGGTTTGACTATTCCAAGCATGTTTTGGTGGATTAAAAACAAAAACTGTTTTTACTATCATAATTGGAAAACCATCAGTCAGAATGATGTGACATCTATTCTTACATTTTGAAATTTAATTTACGGTGGCTTTACCATGTTTTTAGGAAAATAATCCATCATTTTCCTTGTTTTTGACTATTCCATGGATGTTTTAGTGTTTCAAAACACTAATAATTCATTTAAAGACATAACATAAAAACCATCACTCAGAATAATGGGAAGCGGGTTCCAACATATTGAAATTAAATCTATGGTGGTTTTCCCATGATTTCACAAAAATCTGACATACATTGTCTAATTTTGATCATTCTATGCATGTTCTAGTGTTTTAAATCATTAAAAACACCTTTACAACCATTACGAGAAATCATTCACTTGGAATGATGTCTCAAAGATTCATACATTTCAAACATATATATACAGGTTTTTCTCATAATTTCAAGATAATACACGTTTTTTCATGGGTTTGACCATTCGACACATGTTTTAGTGTTTTAAAACACTAAAAATGCATTTATGACTATAATAGTAAAACCGTCACTTGGGATAATGTGTCATGAGTTACTTTATTTCAAAATTAAATCTACAGTCATTTTCACTTTTTCTTAGAAAAATGTGATTTCATTTTCCTGGATTTGACATTTCCACGAATATTTTAGTGTTTTAAAACACAAAAAATATTTTTACTGCACTAACAAGAAAACTGTCATTTGGAATGATGTTCTATCAGTTCCTACATTTTACAGTTATGTATAAGGTAATTTTTCCCTGATTTAAGGACAATATTATGTATTTTTCTTGGTTTTGACCATTCCAAAAATGTTTTAGTATTTGAAGACACTAAATATGTGTTTACAACCATTACAGGAAAACTATATTAATAAAGACATTCTACCAGTTCCAATATTTTAATTTTAAATATACGAGTATGGTACGCTAATTTAAGAACAATTAAAAACTATTTCCCTTTTTTGACCCTCTAAAACTTGTTTTTAGAGGCTTTTGTACCTTTCATAAGTGTTTACCTTTTAATTTTGATCACACTACATGTCAAATTGATGTGTTGTTTGTGCATACAAATAAAAAAAGAAAAATTGGTGGTTGCCTATTGATTTTAGGACAATAAAATTTAATTTTATTGGTTCTGACCATTTCATACATGTTTTAGTGTTTTAAAACACTAAAAACACATTTATGACCATAACATGAAAACTTTCACTCTGAGTGACATGAGGTCAGTTCGTAAATTTGAAAATTAAATACACAATTTTTTTCCCCTAATTTTTTAACAATATGATGTTGTTTTCCAATTCTTGATAGTTCCATGCTTGTTTTAGTTTATTAAAACAGTAAAAATTCATTTATTTCCATATCATATAAGTCTCTAAAATATATGTGTATATCAACACTCTATCTTTAATGTATTTCTTCAACCACAAAATAAACCATCATTTTCTGTGAATCCATGATAAATTGATCTTTCCATACATGCTCACACTGATCCATCAAGTAAAATATTTTGAATGAATTAAAATTTAATGAATCATTCATTAAACCCCTATCAATGATGACACACTTGCATTTGAATAAGACAACTAAAAACATTCCATGATAGTTTAATTAAATTATATCAATCAGCATCCCAATGTATACCACCTATGAAAATATAAATAAACCACTACAATAACTTTTCAATTCGTCTTCATGATAAATTTTATGGAACATAAAATAATGAATTTTGTAGGAATCTAATATCTTAGCCACCAATAGAGAACCTCGAGCTAAAAACATGAAATCATTTGTTAATTCAGATCGATGGTAATCATTCATAATCTATATAAAAATATATAATCTGTTACTTTCAAAATAAACAAAATAAATAATGATAAATAATATGAACATAACTATATACTTACACGATGGGTGAACCATTTGACATGATCCTTATTATCAACGTTTGTTAATTTCTTCTCATTTCAAGCTTGAAACTTTAGTAACCTATTTTTTTATTGATATACATTTGATTGTATACTCTATATACATTCAAATATAAAGAAATAAATATATTATCAACTAGGATCAGTTATAATTAAATAAGAATTTATATGGGTTAGAATAATACTAAATATCTTGGTATTTGAAGTTATATTAATGATTACACAATTAATATTAAATTATGGAAGTGTGGAAAATAACCAATACATTAAAGATGATAAAGATGTATCAATTTTTTATATTTTATATGTTTATGATATTATTTTTATTCGATAAAAAAATTATGATGTATCCAACATTATTGTAGTAGATAAGGAGGGTCCATTACATTAAAAAATTATATACATTGATCAATGTTTGAACCATTTCCCATGTTCTAACTAGGACCAAGAAAACCACATTAAAAATATTAATAAAAATTATATTTATTTGGACATCACACACTATTGGATTTCAAAAATTCAAAAACACCATAGTTTAAGGTTTTTATATGTGCTTATATTTCGTTCTACCATTTAAGATCATTTTATATGTGCACCTAGATTTCCAGAAAAAATATCCAGAGTGGGGAACATTTTACTCAACACATTTTAAAACCTATTAGTTAGCAATTTCAAAGACGTTTTTTTAAAATTATAAATTTCTCTATTGTGATATGTAATTATTCTTGTAGCATAGTCAATTTTTTGTAACTTCTACTAGGTATCTAGTGAACGTTGAGTAAGATTATGTTTAATAGATTAATACATGTAGTTTCTCACCCCATTTGTTTTTTTTCATTTATTTTATTTAGGATTTGTGTTTTTGTAATGGAAATTCCTTATTATTAAATGAGGATCCATTAAAATTATACTCAGGAAAAAGTTATTAAATCTAGTAATAAAATTTCAACAACTATCCTAACGTTAAAGAATTTATTATGAAACTAAAATAAAGAATAAAAAATGAATTGAATTAATAAATATCATGGAGTATAATAAGTAGTGAAAAGTGGGAAAATTGGCAATAAACACTCTGGGTGTTAAATTTACCTTAAATTATAAGGGAATAACCATGTATCATTATGAAACCAATAATTGAAAAAATTTGAAGATAAATCAACAGATTCTAATTATTTATATTATAACAAAGAATAGTTTTTTGGGATATAGGACATAATAGAATACACATTGAGAAACCACTTTATAAAATTTCTTTTAAAAACTCCATCACTAAATCATGATAATTTAAATATATTAATGGTAACCCAACATTGGTTCTTAAAAATACATGCACACCCTTGGAATTCATGAGTTTCCGTTAAAAATTATTTTAAGTACCAAAATAACTTTAACAGTCATGAAATCACATAATTAAATGCATTTTATTAATTTTTCAATAGAATATAAAGGATATAAGTAAATATGAATACATGATTTTATTTGTTTAGGCCCATTTTTGACATACATGGATTACAAGAACACCAACCTCGTAAACATGTTTTATTAATCTCATAAAAATTAAAACACAATTTACAGTCTTGTAATATGAACAAAAGATTAAAGACACCTCAATAGATAGATATTTAAAATACAAGAATAAATATGATGATACATGCAAGGGGGAACAATTTGTATTTATCATAAAATCATTTTCTCTCCATGAAACATCTTGAATGTGGAACCTTCTAGGAAATTACAAGTTCATGGAAATGTGCTTTATATGGATCGCCATTTATGATTCACAATCATGAAAATTTCATCTCATCTTCATCTCAAAGGATCATCATTAAGCTCCAAAACAAATAGCACACAGGTGGATCATAAAGAGGATAACATTCACAAATTTCTAATCTCTCATGAATCAAGGGTTTGTTGGAGAAGGTTATGTTTCACAAGCAGAATGGGAGAAAAATCCAAAAGGATAGAGACTAATTGAATGTGGTGAAAAATTGATGTTCAAATGTATCCTCATAGGAAATGTTTATATAAGACATTGTCATATGTTAATTATAAAATATTAGATAAATTTTCAGTTAAAATGGAAATGGTTTTATTCTTAAAAAAATTGGATTTTCAAGCATTATATAGTTTTTTTAGAAAAATGGCTTCAAAATAATATAATTTATAAGAATTTTCTTAAACAATGATTTCCAAATGAAGAGTAAAAAATTCTGATTTTTGATAAAAAATCAAATTTTTCATGTATTTTAATAGTAAAATTCTATTTTTGATTAGTTCCAATTTTAAATTACTTCTTTTTTATTAATAAAATCCTATTATATTCTTTATAATTAATATAAAACATGAATTCTGTATAAAATCAGTTTAATACTTAAAAAAGGAATTTATCTGAAAGACAATTTTTCATCAAATTTTACAGGTTCAATTTAAAATAAAAATATTCCACTTATATGATTATAATCTAGAAAACTGGATTCCATATTTGTAATTTGGGGTTAATGTTTTGTAAATAGGTCACTCTTATTTTTGGTCAATATGATTTATAACCTAAGTAATTTTATTAACATGGTCAATTAAAAATAACATAATTAAATGATAAAAATATAAAATAATTAGCCTTTAAAACGAATTAAAATGAAAATATAACAATATAAATAAATTAGATGAAAAGACGGCTTTGACTTAAAAAGTAGTATTATTTATTATTCATTAGAAAATAAACATCATAAAAAAATACCAAATATTTACCCAAAGTAAATATTGACATCCCAAATCTAGAGAAGAAGATTAATTTGACAAATGTATATATAAAAGTAACATAAACAATATTTAAAATGGGTTCTCCATCAAAAGGTTGTAAAACAATCCTTTATAGAACATAGAGTATTTCATGCTTAAAACCAAATTCTTTCTTATTTTTAGCCTATGAAATTTATTGGATAAATGTAAAAAAATTAATAAAATTGTTTTATCATAATATGGTTAGTTCTATTCCCTCCTTCCAATACAATGTCTAGTAAATACTACCATTTAAAAATTATAATATAATTACATTATTTTTTTGGGTATAAATCAATGTTGTGTGCACTGTAAGATTTCAGAGAAATATGTTGTTGCGTGTTGAGTAACCTATCAGTAATAAAATCGCCTTAAATGTAAAAATTAATATATAATTCAAAAATATTAATAAATATAAAAATTCATATTAGTTTATTTACCTAGGATGTATATGATAAAAGGTATTATAAGAAGTAATATTGGATGATATCACAAAAGAGGGTTTTATATGTCCTTAAATGAGAATAATAGGTTCCCTTTTATAAGAAAGGATAGTGAATCATTGAAATTTTCCAATAATATTAAATTAATATAAATTATTATCAATTTAATATGTCTTCAGAGTGAGTTATATAGAAACTAATGTTAGTATGGTTTTAAATAATCGCATACAGTAAGTTTTCAATATGTTTAGTTCACTTCCACACCCATTTGATTTAGTTTCAACCATTATTCAACCCATATAACTCTTACCATAGAAATATTGATGAATTACTATTTGAAGTTTAGTATTGATAAAATAAAGTTGGAAAAGACCCTTAAATGGATCGTGGATGAAATATAAAACCATATTCAAATCAATTTTTGAATATAAAATTTTTAAGCATTCTAAATCATTTAAAAAATAATATTTACATCAAAATTTTCATAATGTAAATTTTTATAATTGTTTATTACATTAACATAAATAATTTCATTATAATAATTATAATTATAAAAAAATATTTTATTACATCAGTAACATGTCAATATAATCTATTAAATTACTTTATCAAATTTATTATCTAATATTTTATTTATTTGAATATTCATAAGAACATTTATTTGATATTTCCTTTAAAAATAATTTCGACATCAGGGTTGTGTATGTATTGAGGTAATTATTTCGTCATTAAAAGTTAAAAATAAATTACTGTAATGAATATAAAACATATATATTTGAAATTAATATTTATATTTTAATATAACTTTAGGATTAAACTATATTAAAAATTATAGAGTTATTAAAAATATGTGAGTGATATATATCTCTTTTCATTAAATAGAATAGTAGAAATTTCATAAGCACTAATAGATGGAAATGAAAAATCAATATATTAATTTTTTATCATGGATGGATATAACACATAAAATATATTTTTAGAATGTATAGTGGAAATTTTATAGTTGTTATCTTATTATTTTTACCCTTAATTAGTTGATTTACACTTTACCGGGGTACCAAAATTGTTACCATTTCAATTCATTATGACTAAATATGAATGGGATATATTTACTAAATTTCTATATTTTGATTACATATATGGAATAAATTTTTAAAAATAGAAAACATAGAGGTTTCATAATTTAAATAAAATTTAAAACATCAAAATGAAATGACAAATGGTTTCACTAAAACATTATCATTTAAACATAAAATGTTTTTGTACTAAACTCATGAATAAAATCAACTTAAAAGACAATATTTAGATTAATTTATTTAAAAATAAACTAATTAAAATTTTAAATTAATTCAAAACATAAATTTACCTTGTAAAAACATTACAATAAAATATTATTATATATACATATATATATTTTAAATATTTATTGAATAAAACTATTTATAAAATTATTAAAATTTCACCATATGAAAAAAAAATTATGATTATAAATGTAATATTTATTTCCTTAATTAATTTTTATATATTTTTTGTAAATTAATTATATTTTTCCTAACAATAATCATTCTTGGATATTGTGCTTTTGACGTTTAAAATTACATTAGGAGAATCGTGTTAATAATTTTCTATGCATAAATTTATACAATATTAATGAGTAGGACCATTTTATAATTCATAATTTAGTTAATAGTGTCACGACCCCCTCCCCACAAAGTGTACCCCTCCTGGGCCGGCAATGTGAGAAGGGAGATAATGACCCCCGAGTCCCGCCTCCAGTAGGCCCCGGGTTGGCGACTAGCACCGAGGGTATAATACACACACAAATGGGAGGCATTACCCTCTAAGAGAACAAATGCAGAAGAGAGAGATAGAATAGACTCCAACCAACTCCAACTCATAACTGAAATGTAAAAGGAAATCAAGTACATATATGAAATGTCATGCAAAAGTACTACAACTGAAAGGGAAAACTAAAAGTACCAAAAAGAAAGTAAAACGGAAGCGACCACAAGACGGAATAGCTCCTCCTCCAACCACAAGCTAGTAGTAACCCGCTTGATCTTCAACTTGCTCCAAGTGACCTAAAGAATAGTTCATGTGTACATAGGGTGAGTATAACAGTATACTCAGTAGGATCCTCCCCAAGCCTCTCGTGCGAAGGTAAAGAAAGCATGCTAAAGCCCAGTGAACAACAAGTGAAACTATCTCGTCACCTAACAGGTATACTATGTTCCCAACCTCACCATGGCTACTCTCACCAAGTAATGCATACAAGAATATAGAATATAGTAAAGAATATCAAGGGTACCCCGCTACTACTTCCCCACTGGTTTTCCGCTTTGCCCCAACGACATACGTCCTGTGCATCTCTCTCCAAAGGCTTGCCCGCAGACACCTGGGCTAAGCTCCACAATCTGCCCCTCGTGCACCACAAAGGCTTGACGGCAGACACCTGGGCGAAGCACCACACCGTCCTCACAACCAAAGTAACCAGGTAGTTTCTGGGAGCCACCATAGCTCGTATAACGTGTATCATACGTCGAGTATTATTCCTCAATCCATCACAGCCTATACACGTTACACCTATAGTTTTCCATAGAATACTATATTTAGAATATATGTGTGTGAAATAACCACAAGCCATTACAGCCCTCTACACACATATATGGGTAAAACTATCCACTGTGCCTGCCAGCACAAAGATCTACTAAGAGAAGAGAGCGGGGCCAAAGGGGGTAGTCAGCCATTCAACCTCCCATCAGAATGTTGGGGAAAACACCCCCCTAGGGCTCAGAATCCCCAGGGTGTCAGTTTCCCTTACCGACAGGGTGGAGTAGCGTATAGAAACACAAAACGTACAGAATATATAAGTAACTCACATCCACACTATGGGCATTACCTAGTCTTAGATACAACTGCAGCTAACGTCTCTCAGACTCCAGGCTGCTACTTCTAAGACTAGGTATCCTATAAGCACACAAACAATTGAAGAGCTTTATTAGATTACTCCATTATCATTTATCAGTTCCACTGTACATTAATTAATTCTTTAAACATTAATTAAGGATGAACAATTCCACATTAAACTGAAATGGCATCACTTTCAAAAACAACTGCTCCTTTTTAATATTCACATCACCTTTAAATTCCAGCATCTCCATCACCGTGGATTTTCACAATTTAATCAAACATTCCTTACAGAATTACTTTTCCACATTCCCAGGCATTCTGGAAAAACATCCTATGCTTCTATACACAAAGGAGGCTCAACATGGTGAGTAGATATACTACCCGTCGAGTCTTTTCCGCCTATAGAAAGATCATAGACCCATCCTCCATCGAGAGGCTAAACACGGAAAGCACGTGGCATACCCCGCGTGTCTTCGCCTCCTTCGGAAAGAGGGTAAGCAAGACCAGCTGCCTTGAGCAGTGGGGAAAAGTAAAGCAGATAAACAACCAAACCAAACCACCAACATCAAACCATCACATTCATCTCATACCATCACCCTTGGTGTCCTCCCCGACACCCATATTCATAAACCGATGCATCTCTCCACACTAGGCGTCATCCGCTGCCACAACCACAAGTCTACATGCCTCCACATATCACAACAGCCATCCAGGCTCACATCACAGCACAAGCAGCAGGAAAACAAACATCACAAAATGGGCTCTTGGCCCTTTAACAAGGCATTCATCCTTCAACACAATGAGCACTCAGATCTCCAAACCACAAGGCATTCAGCCATACAAGCAAGCGGGTAACTCAGAACCCTTTTGAAATTCCCACATAATCTGTTCTCTAATCCATATTGAATTGGCAGATTTTTTATTCGTAGGTTTCAATCATGGATACCTAATCAGCAAGCTATCACAATTAAAATAACCATGCTTACTTCCCTAATTTGATTATCCTCAAATTAGAACAACTACAAAAACGGCAATAACCAGATTAATTTACATGCCTCTTTATCTTTATCCAATTAATTAACAACTAATTCCAGCTTTACGTTCATTATCAATTTCTATCATGAACGAACAACAAATCAAAGAAAACATAGATATCACTATATCTAGGAAAACATGAGGCAAACCGTTATCACGGTATAAAGAAACAACAAGCGATCAACCAATTCTTTTAATCCGGTTCAAGTATTTAATTAGGTCAATTTCATTGTGATCCAAAGAAGTAAATCATGCTAATTCTACGATTGCGCATATACAATTAGAGAAGCCATGAATCCCCTACCTCGAAGTGTTCTTGACGTCCTTTATCCACACAATAGGTCACGATCATCCCCTCGCGACAACTGCATCCACCGGAGGATGCTTATATCGAAGATTGGTCGACACGGCTCGGTTGCATCCAACAAAGCAGAACTGATCCTAGGAGTAAAGGTTGATTGTGCATCTCCTATGGGAAGTATTGAAATGTTCTAGCGCATCTTTGTTGAGAACAAAGGGAAAGAACAAGGGAGAATGATATCTCGTCCCTTTTTAAGATTTAATGGGGCGACGGTTTAAGATCCGGTTAATTCTCCATTAAAAACGGATCGCATTAACCCACGCGGTTGACCAAGTAAAACATTCCAAGCCTTAGGAATAATTAATATAGGATTTATGGCATTTTAAACGGCCTTAAGAGCCCTTAAAATAAGGATTTAAATGCTTTTTACGTCAAAGGAAACGTCAAAGGAGGCAAAACTGTAGGAGTCTGGAAACACTGTTCACCCACTGTTACTGTACACCTACCGATCTGTGCTACCGATCTATGCTACCGATCTGTGCTACCGATCATTGCTACCAATCTGTCCTACCGATCTGTGCAACCGATCTGTGCTACCGATATGTGCTACCGATCTGTGCTACCGATCTGTGCTACCGATCTGTGCTACCGATCTGTGCTACTGATCAGTGCTACTGATCAGTGCTACTGATCTGTGCTACGGATCAGTGCTACCGATCTGTACTACCGATCTGTGCTACCGATCAGTGCTACTGATCAGTGCTACCGATCTGTGCTACGGATCAGTGCTACCGATCCGTGCTACTGATCGGTGCTACCGATCTGTGCTACCGATCAGTGCTACCGATCACTGCTACCGATCAGTGCTACTGATCTGTGCTACCAATCGGTGCTACTGATCGGTGAGACCGATCTGTTACTGTTCATAAAACTGGAAACACTGTTCACAGAACTGGAAAATTGGAAGTGTTGCGGATATGTCCTCTTGACCTCCCAGAACACCTCCAACACCAACATTTCACAAAGTAATGGACCGGAGAGGTCTGGGCCATTACATTAGATACCTTTCAAAACATTCTCGTCCTCGAGAATTAAAAACCAACCCAGAAGAGAAGAGGGGTCCGAACAACCACCCCATAAGATACCTCTCAGGGAAAAACCACCATGAGTTGTTCGAATACTAGAAAAAAACTCTGACATCCGGGAACAAACAATCCATACCCAAACAATTCATTCACAACATCACATCAAATGTACTTAAATAAAACATGAAAGGTCCAACCACAAAGAAAACGTCATTAAATGAAAGGAGTTAAACATTAAAAAACTCTGGGTACTGAGGACGTATCTGTGACTCACGCTCCCAGGTACTCTCCTCCATGGCACCGTGTCGCCACAAGACACGAACTAAGGGGATAGAACGCCCACGCAACACTTTCTCCTTGCGGTGTTGGATCTCCATAGGTCTCTCGTCGAAGGTTGCATCATCGTCAATATCGATCTCTCCCCAATCGATAACATGAGATTCATCATGAAGATAACGACGGAGCTGTGATACATGGAAAAAATCATGTATCCGACTCATCTGAGGGGGAAGTGCTACTCGATACGCCACAGCTCCAACATGAGCTAACACCTCGAAAGGCCCAACAAACCGAGGAGAAAGCTTACTTCCACGACCAAACCTTCGATGCCCACGACGGGGAGTCACCTTTAGAAACACATGATCCACAACATTAAACTCTAAGGGTCTCCTTCTTTGATCAGCATAAGATTTCTGACGATCTTTTGCTGTCTTCATCCACTCACGAATAACTTGAACCATCTCTGTCGTATTCTGCACTAGTTCTGGTCCGAGAATTGCAGACTCTCCGACCCCAGTCCAGCACAACGGATAACGGCATGGCCGGCCATACAAGGCTTCAAACGGCGCCATGCCGATGGTAGAGTGAAAACTATTATTGTAAGCGAACTCTACCAAGGGTAAGTGCTTCACCCATGAACCTCCAAAATCATGAACACAAGAGCGCAACATGTCTTCAAGAGTATGGATTGTTCGCTCTGTCTGACCATTCGTTTGAGGATGAAAAGCAGTGCTAAGGCACAGTTGATAGCCAAAAGCATGCTGGAGACCTCTCCACACCCTAGAGGTAAAATGAGTATCTCGATCAGAAATGATCATCCTAGGTACTCCGTGAAGCCTCACCACCTCCTCCAGATACTGCCTCGACAAAACTTCCACTGAGCTCAACTCCTTGATCGCTATGAAGTGGGATGATTTTGTTAAACGATCCACTACCACCCATATAGCATCATGTCCTCCCGGAGCTCGAGGTAAACCTGTAACAAAGTCCATTGAGATGTCCTCCCACTTCCACTGAGGAATCTCTATGTGTTGGAGAAGACCACTAGGAACACGGTATTCGGCCTTCACCTTCTGGCAGACTAAACATCGAGACACACATTCTGCAACTGTACGCTTCAGCCCAGGCCACCAAAACTGACTCCTCAAGGATCGGTACATCTTCGTCACACCAGGATGTACCGCCAAGGGTGAACTATGGAACTCTCATAGAACCGTCTCGCGCATCGCCAAGGGAACAAAAAGCCTGCCATGATACAACACTCGGTGTTGTTCATCCTCCGACCAACCATCAGGGGCCTCACCACATACAACTCTGTCTCTCCAAACTTCCACCTCTAGATCAACCAACTGAGACTCTTCCACCTTCTGCATCAGGGATGATTGCACCGTCATCTGGAAAAGACAACCTCTACCCCCAACTTCTCCCATATCAAAATGCAAAGCTGATAGCTCTTCCATCACTCTCCAATAATCACCAGATTCACGCACAACATCATTACGTGACTTTCGGCTCAGTGCATCAACAACAACGTTTCCCTTCCCAGGTGTATACGATATTTCGAAGTCGTATTCCTGCAAGAACTCCATCCACCGACGCTGCCGCAAGTTCAAATCCCGCTGAGAGAAAACATACCTCAAACTCTTATGATCGGTGAAAACCACAAAGTGCTCGCCAATGAGGTAATGTCTCCACAACTTCAGCGCAAACACCACGGCTGCCAACTCAAGATCATGGGTGGCATAGTTGCATTCATGGGGACACAACTGCCGAGACCCATAAGAAACAACAGACCTCTGCTGCATGAGAACACAGCCTAGCCCCAGATGTGAAGCATCACAGAAAACATCAAACTGGACTCCCTCCGCTAGAAGACAAAGGATTGGTGCACTTACCAACTTCTCCTTTAGATACTCGAAAGCTGTCTGACACTGATCAGTCCATATGAACGCTTGATCCTTCCTGGTAAAAGCTGTCAGAGGAGTCGCAACTCAGGAGAAATTAGCCACAAACCTCCTATAATAGCCTGCAAGACCAAGGAAACTTCGCACCTCTGACACGGTCTTGGGAACTAGCCAAGACACCACTGCTTCTATCTTCGAAGGATCCACAGCTACTCCCTGTTGGGACACAACATTTCCCAAGAAATGAACTTCTCGAGCCCAGAACTCACACTTGGACAACTTCCCAAACAACCGATGTTGGCGAAGAACTCCCAAAACGGCTTGTAGATGCTCTGCATGATCCTCTTCAGATGTGGAGTACACAAGGATGCCGTCGATGAAAACCACAAAAAACTTGTCTAGGAATTCACGGAACACAGCATTCATCAACCCCATGAAAACAGCTGGAGCATTTATCACGTCGAATGGCATTACAACAAACTCATAATGCCCATGACGACAACGGAAAGCAGTCTTCGGGATATCCTCATCCTTTACACGCATCTGATGATATCCTGACAGCAAGTCTATCTTTGAAAACCAACTTGCACCCTTTAGTTGATCGAATAGGTCATCAATCCGCAGGAGAGGATAGCGGTTCTTTATTGTCACTTTGTTTAACCGACGATAATCGACGCACAACCGCAAACTGCCATCATCCTTTTTCACAAACAAAACTGGTGCACCCCAAGGTGACACACTTGGCCAAACAAAACCACACTGCAGCAGACCATTGAGCTGTATACGTAGCTCTCGTAACTCAGAAGGGGCCATCCTATACGGAGACATAGAGATAGGAGACGCTCCGGGATGTAGGTCGATCCCAAACTCGATCTCTCGTCGAGGGGGTAAGGATACAACCTCTTCTGGAAAGACGTCAGGGTACTCCTCTACAACCCTAGGAAACGCCAACTGTTGAACCTCTGAAGAACTCAGCATCATCCAATCCATCATGGATGATAAGGATGAAACTCGTTTATAACTAATCTGAGGATCTCTCTCACCAACAAACACTACTTCCTCTCCATCTTCATCAAAGAAATCGACCTTCTTCCTGTAGCAATCCACAATATCCTGCACCGAATACAACCAATCCATGCCAAGGATGACATCATATGGTTGTATTCGTAAACATAGGAAATCTCCCCAAGAGCGGTGCTGCCCCAACACTAGCTCACAGTCTCTACATACTTCCAACAAGCTAGCTCGACCTCCAACTGGCGTAGTCAACGCCAAGGGCACTGGAAGCCTCTCTACCTCAAGTCCCAAAGCGTGTCCAAGGGTAGGGGATATAAAGGAGTGTGTCGCTCCTGAATCAAACAAGGCATACACCAAGGTAGAAAACAAGAAAAGGGTACCTCGAACGACGTCTAGCTCGCATGGAGCTGGCAACGCTAGAGCATGAAGCTGACCACGACCACCTCCACGGCCTCCCTGACCCTGATGACGACCACCACCACGGCAGCGCTCTGCTCTCTGAAGACGGGGAGCGTCATGGGGCTGTCCTCTACCTGCTCCATCTACCCTCGGGTGATCTAAAGCTGGTGAAACCTGATGCTGCTGCCTCGGCTGGAACTGCCTCAACAGAGGAACCTGGAGTGGAGCGCCTGGTGCACGATGACTGCTCTGAAAAGTCGGGCACTCCCGCTGCTGATGACCACTACCACCACAAGAAAAACAAGCGCCTGATCCCTTGGCATAGACCTGAGAGTTGCTGCCTCCGGAGAAACGAGATGGGAAGGGATGGGACCTACCCCCAGGTGAATGGAAACTCTTCTGTCCTAAAAACCGGGAACCGCGGACCACAGCTCTTCTTCGTGAGGAATCATGACGATTCCCCTCTCGTGACGATCCGGTCCTGGTCAAAGTCCTCTCAACAACCTCTGCCCTTGCCAGCACCTCAAGATATGTCTTCAGCATAAATGTGGTGACCTGGCGGTGGATCTCTGGATGCAAAGCCTCCTCGAAAAGCCTCGCCCTAGCCTCATCATCTGGTAACAGGTCTGAAGCATATCGTAGAAGGTTCCTGAAACGAATTCCAAACTCTCGAACACTGGAGCTCCCCTGTCGAAGGGTGAGTAGCTCCTAGAGACTGGATGCCTTCGCAGTTGATGAAACAAACTCAACTCTAAACCTGTCTCGAAACTCCTCCCATGAGATCGCTGACTCCTCACGATCCCCGAGGAACAAGAACCACCACTGTCTCGCTGCTCCACGCAACATCGTCACAACCAAGGACACCCAGTGTTCCTTCTGAGCACGAATCGAACTGAAGCCTATCTCGACCTCCTCCAACCAGTCTTCTGTGACTGCACCTGAAACGAATCCCTCGTTCTTCTGTAGACTCTGGCACTGGAACTCTCAGAGTGTCTTCCTCCAAGTTTCATCGTGGTTAACCTTTACCCGGCGGCGATCTGCTGGAACAGCCTGCTGGTCACCTTCTGCGCAAACCTGACGAGGACGTCGACCTGGAGCCATACCTGTAAAATAACAACCGTTAGAGCTCCTAAGCCTAGAATATAAGAGACTCAACATTAATTAATTAATTATTTTGTTTTATAAATTTTTAGGTTACCTATCCCAAGGTCTATCCATTCAAACACAGGTGCATAGAATAATGATACATGATCCTTTCTTAGGTCTCTACCCTGCAACCAGTATCACTTTATTTAGTAGCCATCGTAAACTTAAAGGTCCGTGCAATAGATCATAGGGGGCCCTGAACGCCTATGTCTCTTCCGGTCTCCAGTGTTTACCCCACTTGCTAAACATGAATGACACCATTGCCCTACCATCCCATGCATCCTCACCTGTGCCTAACTCCAAACTCCATCCTATCCCTCAACCAGACCTCTGATACCACTCTGTCACGACCCCCTCCCCACAAAGTGTACCCCTCCTAGGTCGGCAATGTGAGAAGAGAGATAATGACCCCCGAGTCCCGCCTCCAGTAGGCCCGGGGTTGGCGACTAGCACCGAGGGTATAATACACACACAAATGGGAGGCATTACCTTCTAGGAGAACACATGAAGAAGAGAGAGATAGAATAGACTCCAACCAACTCCAACTCATAACTTAAATGTAAAAGGAAATCAAGTACATATATGAAATGTCATGAAAAAGTACTACAACTGAAAGGAAAAACTAAAAGTACCAAAAAGAAAGTAAAACGGCAGCGACCATAAGCCCAAACAGCTCCTCCTCCAACCACAAGCTAGTAGTAACCCGCTTGATCTCCAACTTGCTCCAAGTGACCTGAAATATAGTTTATATGTACATAGGGTGAGTATAACAGTATACTCAGTAGGAACCTCCCAAAGCCTCTCGTGCAAAGGTAAAGAAAGCATGCTAAAGCCCAATGAACAAAAAGTGAAACTAACTCGTCACCTAACAGGTATACTATGTTCCCAACCTCACCATGGCTACTCTCACCAAGTAACGCATACAAGAATATATAATATAGTAAAGAATATCAAGGGTACCCCGCTACTACTTCCCCACTAGTTTGCCTCTTTTCCCCAATGACATACGTCCTGTGCATCTCTCTCTAAAGGCTTGCCCGCAGACACCTGGGCTAAGCTCCACAATCTGCACCTCGTGCACCACAAAGTCTTGCCCGCAGACACCTGGGCGAAGCACCACACCGTCCTCACAACCAAATTAACCAGGTAGTTTCTGGGAGCCCCCATAGCTCGTATAACGTGTATCATACGTCGAGTATTATTCCTCAAGCCATTACAGCCTATACACGTTACACCTATCGTATTCCATAGAATACTATATCCAGAATATATATGTGTGAAATAACCACAAGCCATTACAGCCCTCTACACACATATATGGATAAAACTAACCACTGTGCCTACCATCACAAAGATCTACCATGACAAGATAGCGGGGCCAAAGGGGGTAGTCAGCCATTCAACCTCCCATCAGAGTGATGGGGAAAACACCCCCCCAGGGCTCAGAATCCCCGGGGTGTCAGTTGCCCTTACCGACAGGGTGGAGTTGTGTATAGAAACACAAAAAGTACAGAATATATAAGTAAATCACATCCACACTATGGGCATTACCTAGTCTTAGATACAACTGCAGCTAACGTCTCTCAGACTCCAGGCTGCTACTTCTAAGACTAGGTATCCTATATGCACACAAACAATTGAAGAGCTTTATTAGATTACTCCATTCTCATTTATTAGTTCCATTGTACATTAATTAATTCTTTAAACATTAATTAAGGATGAACAATTCCACATTAAACTGAAATGGCATCACTTTCAAAAACAACTGCCCCTTATTAAGATTCACATCACCTTTAAATTCCAGCATCTCCATCCCCGTGGATTTTCACCATTTAATCAAACATTCCTTACAGAATTACTTTTCCACATTCCCAGGCATTCTAGAAAAACATCCTATGCTTCTAAACACAAAGGCGGCTCAACACGGTGTGTAGATATTCTACTCGTCGAGTCATTGCCGCCTATAGAAAGAGCATAGACCCATCCTCCATCGAGTGGCTAAACACGGAAATCACGTGGCATACCCTGCGTGTCTTCACCTCCTTCGGAAAGAGGGTAAGCAAGACCAGCTGCCTTGAGCAGTGGGGAAAAGTAAAGCAGATAAACAACCAAACCAAACCACCAACATCAAACCATCACATTCATCTCATACCATCACCCTTGGTGTCCTCCCCGACACCCATATGCATAAACCGATGCATCTCGCCACACTAGGCGTCATCCGCTGCCACAACCACAAGTCTCCATGCCTCCACATATCACAACAGCCATCCAGGCTCACATCACAGCACAAGCAGTAGGAAAACAAACATCACAAAATGGGCTATCGGCCCTTTAACAAGGCATTCAGCCTTCAACACAATGAGCACTCAGAGCTCCAAACCACAAGGCATTCAGCCTTACAAGCAAGCGGGTAACTCAGAACCCTTTTGAAATTCCCACATAATCTGTTCTCTAATCCATATTGAATTGGCAGATTTGTTATTCGTAGGTTCCAATCATGGATACCTAATCAGCAAGCTATCACAATTAAAATAACCATGCTTACTTCCCTAATTTGATTATCCTCAAATTAGAACAACTACAACAACGGCAATAACCAGATTAATTTACATGCCTCTTTATCTTTACCCAATTAATTAACAACTAATTCTGGATTTACGTTCATTATCAATTTCTATCATGAATGAACAACAAATCAAAGAAAACATAGATATAACTATATCTAGGAAAACATGAGGCAAACTGTTATCATGGTATAAAGCAACAACAAGCGATAAACCAATTCTTTTAATCCGGTTCAAGTATTTAATTAGGTCAATTTCATTGTGATCCAAAGAGGTAAATCATGCTAATTCTATGATTGCACATATACAATTAGAGAATCCATGAATCCCCTACCTCGAAGAGTTCTTGACGTCCTTTATCCACACAACAGGTCACGATCCTCCCCTCACGACAACTGCATCCACCGGAGGATGCTTATATCGAAGATTGATCGACACGGCTCAGTTGCATCCAACAGAGCGGAACTTATCCTAGGAGTAAAGGTTGATTGTGCAACTCCTACGGGAAGGATTGAAAGGTTCTAGGGCCTCTTTGTTGATAACAAAGGGAAAGAACAAGGAGAATGATATCTCGTCCCTTTTTAAGATTTAATGGGGTGACGGTTTATGATCCGGTTAATTCTCCATTAAAAACGGATCGCATTAACCCACGCGGTTGACCATGTAAAACATTACAAGCCTTAGGAATAATTAATATAGGATTTATGGCATTTTAAACGGCCTTAAGAGCCCATAAAATAAGGCTTTAAATGCTTTTTATGTCAAAGGAAACGTCAAAAGAGGCAAAACTGTAGGAGTCTGGAAACACTGTTCACCCATTATTACTGTACACCTACCGATCTGTGCTACCGATCTATGCTACCGATCTGTGCTACCGATCTTTGCTACTGATCTGTCCTACCGATCTATGCTACTGATCTGTGCTACCGATCTGTGCTACCGATCTGTGATACCGATCTGTGCTACCGATCTGTGCTACCGATCTGTGCTACGGATCAGTGCTACCGATCAGTGCTACCGATCTGTGCTACTGATCAGTGCTACCGATCTGTGGTACCGATCTGTGCTACCGATCTGTGCTACCGATCAGTGCTACGGATCAGTGCTACCAATCTGTGCTACCGATCAGTGCTACCAATCTGTGCTACTGATCTGTGCTACCGATCAGTGCTACCGATCCGTGCTACCGATCAGTGCTACTGATGAGTGCTACCGATCTGTGATACTGATCGGTGAGACCGATCTGTTACTGTTCATAAAACTAGAAACACTTTTCACAGAACTGGAAAATTGGCAAAGTTTTGGGGATATGTCCTCTTGACCTCCAAGAACACCTCCAACACCAACATTTCACAAAGTAATGGATCGGAGAGGTCCGGGCCATTACAAATAGTATTATTTCCTACCAATTTAATGGTTGGGTTATAACAGTCACATGAAAAATTTATTTATTTATTTAAGATCGTTGTTCAATATCTTTTACTTTATCGAATATAGTGTTTAAAAAAAATATGCAATATTATTGTAAGATATGCGCATAAACTAACTAATAGATATCATGGATTATATCTAGTTTATCCTTGGGTTTTTTCAAATAGAACTAGTTATATTTTAAAATATTCCTTATAAAAGTATATTAGGAGTATGTGATCAACCATAGAATATAGCTCAGTGTTTTCAAACCTGTTGTATAGTTAGGCATCTACATTGTTCAATATGTGCTGAATAAGTTAATACAGAACCAGATCCTTATGTGGTTACTATCCCAAGGTAAATCATTGTTAAATACTATATCATACTATAATATATATATTCTTATTTACATTCAATAATAATCACAAATACATGTTTTCAACAATTTTTTTAAAAGTCATTATTTCTTAAACTCATTTTTAGGGTTTTTTATAAGTTTATGTAAACATAATTAATAAATTTGGATTTAATAACAATAAAAAATAAATAAATTTTTTATCTGATTCCTACTATAGAGAATAAATAAAAACATCACTGAACTAATATATTAATCTCAAGATTAAAATAATAAATGTAACAAAATGAAAAATTATCAAATGACCTAATGTTTCAGTGTCATAGGTATTAGATAAATATTGATATTATTTTGAAACACTTTCTTATATTTATCAGAAATCATGATTTTATATAACCATTAATTAAAAACCCACATTTTATAATAAAGTTTATAATATGAGTAATGGGAAAAATTTAATTTGTGATCTTAGATTTTTGGTAAGGAAAAAATGTATCTTAGTGTTTTAGATAATATACGTGAAGGATATCACGAGGAATTCATAAAAATCATAATATAATTTCACATGACTATTTATGATAATCATAAAACATAATAGATAGACATATTATCATACCATGATCATAAACAAATAGTCATTCATATAACATGGATAAAAATATATATCAATAATCATATTTTATTTTATTAAGATTGAAGAGTGGGTAATACATTATAAAAAGGTATAATCATGAAAAAATGGAATTTCATAGATATTGAATTCACAATGAATTTATTTATATCATGTCAAAGAATATAAATTGTGAAAAATGATAATCCTTTGAAAGAAATTATGATAAAACCCATTATGCACATGCCTATGTAAGAAAAATCAGAATGTATATGCCAAAATTTGTGTGAAAATCCATTATTCAAATTCTTAAATAAAAAATATATATATGTACATGAATAAATATAATTTGATTTATAAACATAAAAATGAATTGGAAGGCAATATGGGAAATCACATGTCATCACCCTTTCATATGTGTAGAACAAAAAATCAATCATCAATAAGTCTTAATGAATCCATGAATAAATAACGGGTTTATTAAAATTTTCAAATTAAACACATAACATGAATATAATAAATCATATTATATTGAAATAATATCATTTTCAAAAATGACTCATATCATAATAAAATATATAAATTGATCAAAGCATCGCTTCTTGAGAAATTTTCATTAGATGGAAATTACTTGTGGAAGTATGAAAGTTTTAATAGAAATAGTAAAAAAAAATATAAAATTCATTGTGATAATTATATTAGAATAACATAATAATTTTAAGATATTTTTTTAAAACATTATTACCAATGTCATTAAATAAATTAAACTTAAAGGTGAAAATTAATTTTGATTTAATAAATATGGAGTTGTAAATAATGAATTTAAATGAACTTACTATGTTTTGGGGATATTTTAAGGAAAATTCTTATCAATGAAACCTGTAATGAAATTAATTTTTTTAAAATTTATCAGAAAATATTATTAATAAAAAACAAAAAACATTGATTTCATTAATTAATATATTGTTGATAGTTAAAAAATCAAGGTTGAAGAAAATTATCAATTCTTATTAATTGGAGTTATTATTAACAATGTTATAAATTATATTTTGAATAAAATTTATAAAATTAGTTTTCATTGATGATTGAGAATAATATCACTAGTCTATAAGAAAGAATAAAATATAATTTGGTGGAATTAATGAATTAATTAAATCATGATTATTATACTCAAGTAATAATTATTAAAACCAAATTAATCAATTATCGAGTTAATAAACCCCTTATAATGGTTATTATTTTCATTGAACATGTGAATAACATTTTTAATAAGAATATTTAGTGGATAAAAATCCATATTAGGAAACATATTAATATTTATTTAAATTTATATGTTACATTTACTGTAGGAATTTATTTATTCATTATTTTGTTTTTGTTCATATTAGTTAATTGAGGCGGTTTCATCTAATTCTATTTAACTCTATTTATATATTGACCATAGTAATTTTTTTACTAATATTATAATTTAAGTAATTTTATAGTTTTATGTATTTTATTAATCTATTAATAAAAAATTTTGACAGCTATATTATTTTAAAATATGAGCCTAAGTTATAGAATGTACCCCAATCTGTTTAATATGGTAGATTAATTTTTTTTCATAGTTTATTTCTAGAATGACTTATAAAAAGACAAATGTTAAATTTAAATAAATTAATATTTTAATAAAAACAATTATTATATATTAAATATAATTTTAATGACACCTAATTTTTGATGTTATTGAAATTAAGATATATCATTTCATGAGGTATAGATCTTCCAATATATAAAAGCTATGTATTAATTTAAAATATAAAATAATTAATTTTGGAAATTATATTATGATTTCATTGTTATAATTATGTCATTATTATCATAATATATAATTTATTACACCATTAAACCTTCAATGAATTAAAATGAAGAAAAATCAATCCTTTCGTTCATTGAGGTGGTTATATTTTCATATACAAGATAATGGTTTAATTTTACTATGTGAAATGGAAAGGGTAGTTAAAGAATAATTAATCATCATATCAACGTTTCATTATACTTAAAAAATTGATGATATTAAAAGAAATACAAATTATATATTATTGTTGTGGGAAATTAATCAATGATACTCTAGATGATCATTATAGAATATAATCATTCTCTTTTTTGTGGAATATGTTGATTTACACTTCAAGGAAATAGAATATGGAAATTTTTCAAGGAAAATGTTTGTAATGAAATTGGATAATGTTCTAGAGTGTCATGGTACTAGTTTTTTTCAATCCAAAGGCTATATGATGTTTTTGTAATTGAAGGGGTGAAGGGATACCATATAATATAGTGGAGGGTAACATTTATAGTAACAAAATGTAAAACAAAATTTTTAATCTATGGTCCTAATTCAAGAAAAATTGTGTTTAGGGGGATCTTTGGTTGAGAAATACTATACCACACAATTTAAAATAAGTTATAAAAATCATTTTTGACATTTAATTATATATTTTAACTATTATTATTTCGACACTTACCACAATGAATTTTTTATATCTAAGTAAATTTTTCATTATCCATAAAATCATTATTCTCTTTTATGTAATATATAACACAGGATTTTAAATTATAAATCCATTTAAAAATATTAATTTTCAAAAGGGATAAAATCTATTTTTAAGATAAAAAATGTAATATGTATTAATGTTTATTTTATTAAATGTATAAAATAAGATATATAATATTGAATAAGTATTTCTATTTTTAAAAAATTTTATTTTTAAAATATTGTTATTAAATAAAGATATGGTCTTTTTAAAAACTAATCAATTTATATTTCATACATATAGACTAAAAATATCATAAAATCCCTGTTATTTTTAAAAAATATATTTAATAATAATAACAAAAAAACCTACTACTTTTTAAAAAAATTAATGCTTTATCATAATATATAATTATGTAGATTAACCAAAAGAAGAATTTTATTTTTCAAAATCTAATACTAAAAATTAATATTTAAATTAAAAATATAATATATTCTAAAAAAAATTGTTATAGGAAATGAATTTTGGTATAATAACTATTTAACCTCTCATATATGTTAAATTAAAAAAACATGTGTTAATATAATATCTTTATAAACATTTATTATAAGTTATATATTGTAAATTTTGGGAAAATATCTTATAATTTTCATAGCTACACTAGATGATACAATATTAAAAATGAACAATATTTTTAATTTCACTTTTATATTTATAGAGTTTTATTTACTTTAAAATTTCTCTAATACTGTTTCTATTTTTCAATTATATACCTTCTATACAACATGGGATATCTGTTTGGATTAGATGGTCTATATGTATAAATCTATTAATCATAGTATTTATTTATGGGTGAATTTTTTTACTAAAATATAGTTCATTAATTATCCATCTCGATATAGTGATGTCATTAGTTTCATATTTACCAAAACGTAAACTCATTAACATTTAACCTTGGTAAAAATGATTGTAACTTTTATATATTTTATTTTTAATATGATGTGGTCATTAATGTTATGATGATTTTCATTATGATTGGTTTTCCCCCATAATTAATAGACCATGGTTTTTCCTTCTCGTGATTTTATTTTGATTCTTCAGTATGATATTATTTTTAGTTGAATCTTTCATATTGGACCAATTTATCATGAAAAAACTTATTGCATTCATATAACATTACTTATAAACAAGATTTATCAATAATTTACTAAAGGTTAGATTTATATTTTTTCTACTTATATGGTACCTAAATAAAATTCTATTTATCATTGTTGATGTCATTTTTAGGCCATCATTGAATATTGTTGGCCTTTTTTCATTGTATAACATATCTTTTATGTACCCATTTTGAAGGTGTTTGGACATTTTGATTAATTTTGGGTTTTGTTATCCATATTTTTGATTTGGAAAGAGATATTTTGATGTGTGTTCCCCCAAAGATGTATTTTTTAAATTCCTATAAAAATGTGGTGATGAATAACATATGTTTTGGTGGGATTAGTTGTTTTCTTTCATGGTATGATTAGTTTCATTATGATGGGTTAGTGCTATATTTTATGGTTTATGATTTATTGGTTAATATCATGAGTAATCATGTTTAATCAAATATAATGGTTGGGTCATTGAATTGTTTTACGACATCATGTCATAGTGAAGTCCATTTTGGTGAGATTTATTTGAATGAATTTATAGTGGAATCCTTGTGAAAAAATCGATATGATTAAATATTTTTTTAAGAGTTAGGGATCTGGTTTTTAATTTGTTATGGGTATTTTACCATAGGGGTTCTGTATAAAAAATATTAAATTAAATAAAATCACCTATTATTTTAGAGGATATTCTATTTTGAAGTAATTAGGTTTCATATCTAGGTTCAAAAATGTTTCTAATGTCTCTATAATAGTTCCCAATTCCATTATCTATGTCATCCAAACCTTTATATAAATAGGGGTTATAATTCAATTTACAATTACTATATTTCCATTTCTTTAATCATGGGATGAACCCAATATTAATTTATAACCATATTGTAGATTCTATTGAGGTTGAAATACTCCTCATTTGTGTAGAATGATCCAAATTGATTTGAGGTAACCAAATTTATCAAATTCATTTCTTTCATCTTCCTTTTGAAGTAATAACATTTTGTATCTTTTGTATTTTTTTATATTGATTCCATGAATATTTTTTATTAGATATTGGTTTTTTGAGAAATAAATTTATATTTAGGGTTTCTTGATCCTTTTAATATTCACATATTAGTTTTTTATCATATATGTATTCAAAAGTGAAGTTAATTTATATGTTTTAAAAAAATAAAATGAAATAATAACCTTATTTTATTGTAATTAATCTATTATTAACTCATTAATACCCATATAATTATACCAATTTATATTTTTCATGTATTAATTTGGTTACCCAAACCTATAATTTTTTAATATAGTAATTATTTTCTCCTCTAATATGAAACCTGAATTCTATTATCAATTTAGATAAGTAGTTTCCCTTTTATCATTTTTTCATATTTTTTTAAAATACAATTTTTTATATTATTAATTTTTTACATGGTGAGTTTATAATATTTTATTATTAAATGTTGAGATTGTTTTTTCCAATCATAATGGTTTTTATATCCATTATATTATATATTTATAAGCATAGTAATTTCGTTTAGGTCTAGGGTTAAGGATAATTATTTGGCATATTTATATCATTACTCCACATTTTTAGTCTTGTTTTTATGGATTTTTTTCAAGTAATAAAATATTTTTTATTTAATATTAATACAATATTTTACTATTTTCATTCCATGAATGATATAATTACTCAAATTTTTCATTAATTTAGAAATTAGTGTATAATTATTGTGTTTTATTAAAAAATAACATTATAATTTTAGAAATAAAATATCTTAACTAAGTTATAAACACAAAATTTTTCCGTGATTGTCAAAATCATGTTATTGAAGAGTGATGATATAGTTTACTAATATATATATTATACTAGTATAATGTTGAATTCTTTGTGAAATGTGATGTATGATGAAAATAAAAAAAACAATATAATTTAATTTGGTTGACTAAATGAAAATGTTATGGTAATGTGTCATGTGTGTTTTTGGAAAGATGATACGTATTAAATTATTATTTCAATATTATAATTGGTTCCTGAGATAAATTTATAGTATTTTGTATAATGATATAGTTATAGTTATTTATTTTAATTTTTATGATATATAAGGATGAAAATAATCTATAGTTTACATTGGTAGTCTTTTTGTTAGTCATTTATTATTTGGTATATGTAATGTAATTCATTACCTAGATAGATATTAGGGTTTTTGAATTCAATATTGTGATGTTTTATATTATTTATTAGAGAATATATAAGGATCTATAATATTGAAAAAATATTGGTTATATTTAAATGATTTCTTATGTGGTTCATGTCATTGAGGTAAAAAATTATAGGATTTATTTAGGAGAATTGGGATTATTTAGTTGTTGATGTTTTTTAGTTATAGAGTAATGTTTATTGGGGTAACTTATGTGAAATGAATATGTTATAAAGGGATATATATTTTTGGTATTAATGTTCTGGAGTTTCATTTTCTTAGGGATAGAGTTACTATTTGGTTTTTTATATTTTGATTCCATAATGATGTGGTTTGATGATTAAATTTAAAAAATTAAAATAGAAATGCATTAATTTAATAAATTGACTAATTATAAATACTTTTACTATGTAAATGAAATTTTTTTACATAAAATATTTGTTACAATATTAATAATTTTTTTATGAATTCTATTTTTATAATGATATATTATTTAATATAGTGAGATGATATATTAACTAAATTATTGTGTATAAATGACATCTATTTAGTTATTAATTTTATACAAGATGAATTGATTTAATTTTGGGTTTTTTCCATTATTGATATAATGTTTTTAGATACACTAAATTCATCATTGAAAAGGTAGTGAGAATTAATAAATTAATCACATATATGAGAATTATAATTAGATAAATAAATATTTAATTGATTGTGTTATCTTGTATGATATTTTGATGGTTTATGATTCTCATTTAACCAATATTTTATTAATTATTATATACAAATGGTTATAATGATTTTATTTTTTGTGTACTTCTTATAAGATATGATGTGTTTTTCGATCTTTTGGTCTTCTATTTGATAGGTATAACCCCATTTTAAATATTCCTTTGTTTTTACATTTTCTTGGATTTATCTTCATTTGGGTGGGAGAATATAATTTGAGAGGTATCTAATCTAATAAGATGCATTTATTAGACATTTAAATATTCATTTCTTAAAAATTAGAGGCATTAATTAGAATTTTAAGGGCCGTTATTTATGTTTGTTTTGAGTTCTTTATTTTTTGGCTATAAAATGTATGTTTTAGATTCCATGTATTTGGTTGTTTCCACGATATCATTTTGAAGGGAGATCATTTTCCGTGAATAGTGATTCTGGTGTGGAAGACACCCATGCACTATTATTATTGTTGTATTGTGCGGGTTGTGGATTAAAATAAATATTAATGATTTTGGGCAGGTTATTGTGTTTTATGTTGTTTATAAGTATGTTTTCAAATTATCTCAAAGGTAAAATAGGTAGAGAAATAATACATGTTTCAGTTTGTATGAGGGAATACCACCATGGTTCTATGAGTTAACTTGTGAGGTTTATATTTTATATTTAATATAAAAATAGACCATTCCCAATGTAAAGGCCTCTTAAATAATTTAACAAAATTACAATAGTCTAACATAGGGTATTTAACATTTACCTCTTCAAAATAAAGGCATCATATCAACATGGAGGGTCTTTGAAAATATCAAATCCACCCAACCCACACCATTGTTTGAACTTACATCGGTATCATTGGTTGTTTATCAAAACACTTGTGCAATGTTCTTTCTCATTGAGGAGATCATGTCAAATCATTTAGTCTATTGAGCAGTTAACTTCTAGGAAAGTAGAATGTTTTCAATTTTAATAACATACACAACCATGTAGGAGTTTCAATGAAACCATACATTATTCCATCAAAATTAAAAATCTATGTACACTACATTTATCATGATATTCGTTCTGACTTCAAAAGATGTGGAAACACTACATTAGACACAAAGACAACCTATGATATCAACATTATAAACACTATAAATATCTCCATAGGCTAAAGGATAATATTTCATTTTTATGATACATCATAATTTATTTTTAATCATAAAATATATAGTGAGATAAATAAATCTTCAATGGTAGCAAAGGGAATTTAGATGTTACTTGTAATCATTAGATGTATCATCATAAACAAAATTGTGTATTGAGTTATTGAAATGGACATATTGAAGGGGATTTTTATTTTGAATGGCCACCAAGATTGAGTTTATGACTGAGTGAGAACTATTAAAACCATTTGATAAATCATCATTTCTCCTTTACTCTAGATATCATGAATGAGCTCTGTACATGACACTTTAAAGAGATTCATAATTCAATGAGACATAGAGAGTTTCAATAAAAATGTGATAGGGTTGATGATTTAATTGCAATATAATAGAAAATATTAAATAAATAAAAGATCTAATTCTCTATAATCCAGGGCATGTGGAACCCTACAAATTGATGATAAACATCCTCTCTATGACAATGAAAAAAATGAATCATTAAAAGAGAGATATACCCATATTTCTGAGGATAGAATCCATGGGTGTCATTGGAAATCCTATACACCATAACTGAGAAAATCTGGATGGATAAATCTATTTTTAATATAGGGACCCAATCAAACTAGACCGTAAATATGATTCATTTATGTAAAATAATTAATAGTTGACCATGATGTCCATAACTAGTTTTCAAATCACCAAATGTTCCAGTTTAATATTAATATAATTACATACCATTGATCTAAAATTATCATATATGGAGTTAAGATAGTGTACTTTTTCTCTTAGTGGGATTATATTATCCCTCATAGGAGTAGAGTATTGTATCATATTTCCATATTGTAATCCCTAGAAAATAATCAAACATAAATTAATAGAGGAATTAATATTATATAACTAGAGATATTTTGATTAAAATATGTTAATGATATATATAAATATAGGAAAAAATAGAAATGTTTATATAATATATGTTTCTAAATTTAGTCTATCAAAGATTATAGATATTATAAATTAAAAATTATCAGAATTTTAAATAAAATGTATATAATTAAATTTATCTTCATGTGATTTATTAAGTAGATATATATTATTCATGACCAACCTGTAATTTGAAATAGTTTTACAATAATTATTCATTGAAACCATGAGTATTTTTCCTTCAAAAAATCTTCAAATCTAAAAAAACGTTCCTCCTAGAGGTTTTTATGTTCTTGAAAAATGGAGTGGTCCATTTAAAGACCATAGAGGAGAATTTTTTTTTCAGAAACAATAGTATTATTCCCAAGGAAAAAATTTCCTACCATTATGGTAGAAAAATTGTTCTAGGATGCCAAGAGTCAAAAATTTTAGATCAAAATATGATTGAAGTATATAGAATGATGTCATACCTAACAAATGGTAAACCCTAACTATTTTAATGGAATATTTCCTTACTAAATTCCCATTTTCAATATCATATTTAATTTCTTATAATGTGTAATGTTTTTTCCAAAAAATGTAATATTTTTCCATCCTATATCCAGTCCAAACTAATATTCATAATTCTTAAGATATTTAATGATTTTTGTCATGTGTATACTACCATCCTTTGTAAAAATAATAATGTCATTTATATAAAAGTAATGTGATGTATAAGATAAACCTCTAGTAGCCCAAAAGTTCTTGAAATAATCCTTGTGACCCATATTAATTAGCGTCCTGCTAAGATAATACCAAACAACGATGAAATTATTTTAGAGGGGATTTCCATTACTAAATGCTCCTTAAAATGTTAAATAACATTACATATATCCATTTATAAGAATTTATTTGGTAGAATATCCAAGATGAATTTTAATCCACTAAAAAACATGAGATCAATTATGAATATGATATTTACATCACCAATAAAACCAAAATTCATGGTGTTAAATGGCTTTTTAACATTAAGATTATGATAAATATTTTCTACTCTGATAGAAATAAATAAAAGATTAAAAAATACGGAGGAATTGAATTCAAAATATTGAATACATCTTCTTTTAATGAATCCAAATTAGTTTCAAGATATAATTTAATATGAGACATTAGAAATACCATTTTTTAGAATTTTTTTGAATTATTTTATAGATAATGTGGAAAAGTTAAACATAATGGAATTGAATAATATGTCATAAATTTTACACTTTTAGAATAAGTAAAAGGAATATGGAACTAGGACCATGTGAGAGAGAACATTCCAGGATGATACTATCAACTAATTTTCAAATATCATGTTGTATAAGATACCAAGATGTTTGGAAAAAATATGTAGTGAAACCATATGGTCTAAGAGAGATCCCATATTTAATTACTATGATTTCATTATTAATTTAAATATCCAAAAGAATTGGTGTGTGAAAATGGTATCTAAATCACTAACCAATCTAGTAATAATTTATTCCTCCAAATATAAATATATTGGAGGGACATTGAAAAGATTCATATAGAATGTGATAATATGGTTGATAGGATCTTGTCTTCCATAAATTAGTTTATCTCATCCTTAAGAAGGGAAAAGGTCTAATAACAATTTCATGATCTTGAAATAGAATAATAAAATTTAGCATTTATCTCATAATCTTTAATCATACAGGTCTTAAAAAGACCCTTCAATATTAAATCATTGAGCTTAATAAGTTTGTGGAGTTTTAAGATAACTCATATTCTTGTTCAATACTTCCAAATAAGTTATTATTTGTAATGGTATCTTGAAAGTGGTGAATAGATTTCTAAAGAGAATCAACATCCTTAAATAAAGAGATGATGGAGTCTTGTATCTTATATATAATTCTTTTTATTAAATTTATACATGAAAATTAATTCCAAATAAATACCTTTTGAATCAATCCAGGACCATGAATAATGAAAATATTTTCAACATTAATAATGATAAGTCCATGCATTCTTAAACCTATAAAGAAGAAGTGGATTCTTTTCATTATCTATGAAACACAAAAGAATTCTGTGGTTATTAAAATTAGATAAAGACATGGGGGGTACAATAAATGGACTCCCATGTATATAATGAATTTCTATTGATAAATGTTCTATCAATTTTGTTGGACTTTATTTGGTTGAGATGTTTTCCAAAACAAGTAAATTTATCTTTGACCCAATTAATCTCAAATATATTGAATTCATCAAGGCTAGCTGTGAAATAATTACATGATATTTATTGAGAAATAGGACTAGTATTATCATGATAAGGAATAATTGAATACATGTCACCAAAGTTGATGCAAGGGTATATGATTGTACAAGAGAGTGTGTTAATTTCAATCCATATATATCTTTTATCTTGGTAAATATTAATAAAATATATAATTGAATAGTAATTTTTATTAATAAACCCTTTTCTCAATGCTAGTTATCTAGGGAACACCGGAAGAATGACATAAATAATCCAAAAAAATATGTCAATAAAGAAAGAAATATTTAACGCAACCAAAATTGGTGGTCAACATTTTGGTCTCAACCATAAATTTTTTTAAGATGTCTCCCTATGTCCATAGCATAAAATATAGTCAATTGAATTTATGGAAGAATATGTAAGGTTTAACTATAATTAAAAACAACATGTGTACATAAAAAATTATAAAGGGTGATACTTTAGGGAAAAGTCATAGAAAACCTACCTTACGCATGTAGTATATTAATCATCATGTATTAGACATTATGTCGGCCATGATTAGAAGAAAATGGAGAAATATATGAATTCCAAACAAATAGGGAATATGATATCACATCATATTATCATCATCTATATAAAGATAAATAACAAAAGGAGAAAAAGGATTGGATATTTTATATATAGGATTCCATTGATACAACCTTATGTTTATTTCATGGAACAATGGATAAGTTACTGGAGAACCATGGTGGAGAGAGAAAATGATATTCAATTAGAGAAAATAGAGCATAATTTCCACTATTAATAAGAAAAAATAAGATGATTTAGGTAATAAATGAGTAAGGGAAAACTAGTAATTTTAGACTTATTTATAATGGACCCCAATTTGAAAGCATGATTAGCTAAAATGTGAACCAGATATACTTGGATTACTATTCATGGAAGGGGATAACATTGTTAACACACCTTGTTTGGGAAAATGTACACCAACCAAGCCATTAATTATTTTAAATCCAATATTTTTCATTCATGATCATGTAGCATGTGTCTCATAGTGATGTAAAACAAGGGGGTCCTTGAGTTTGTGCTGAACACCCCAAAATGTTTTCATAAAACCATATAAAATGTGACACCTGGTTTATGCTGATAGTGCAACCTATTATTTCTTACACCAATAGGGGTTCATAACTCCAAAAAATTCTATAACAACATCGTTTCCTCTATCAATTTGTTAAGAAATTATATTAGGATAAAACAATGTAAATAAAATGGAAGATAAGGGATCATTAACTCCCATAAAATCCTAGCATATATATAGTCATTGCATTAAAGGAACACAGACCTGAGTAACATTTTTGACAGTGGTAAAACACTTTCTGAGAATATATATAGACACTAAGCATGTTCATCGGCCACCCAATTCCATGTCTCATTCAGTAATTGGTAGTAAAACTACATCACCATCTCGCAATGAAAAAATGAATCCAAAAATTATCTAAAATGTCCATTAAATATGTGGCACCAACTTCCCTTTCTTATGTATCTATCATTTCCCATTCATGGATGATACTGGAATGAAAATATGATCCCCGACCTCAAACTCCATAGGTCATCAATAATGATAAAAAAAGATTTATTTTTAGAATGATTAGTATAAATATATTTTTGATCAACTAAATCTACTTTGATGTCTTTCGAATGATACAAGGACCTAATTGCACACCCTCCCCAACACTTATCCAGTACATAGGTAAATGTCATGTCCTTCTATATAAGGCCTCATGGGGGGAAATATGATTTTTTTTAAAATATATTATTGTAGTAAATTTTAATGGGTGGTATTTTTTTCCACATAATAATATATTAAATCATGGACAAATGGTTGGATAATGATAGTAAACACAAGTATATTCCATTTTGAATGGTCATTGGTCTATTGGTGAAAAATAGGATTAGAAGAACCGGTATACCCAGATATTTATATAACCATTTCCAAAATATCAATGAGAAATGAGAATAATTTTCTAATATTATACTATATAGGAATTATTAGAGGAGTAAAATCTCATGGAAATATTGTCTTCCCAACTCATCCACTGAGAATTTCTCTTAATTAGGAATGAAGTGGGATGCCTTAATCAGTTGATCCAAAAGGTTACAAACTATGCCACGACCATGAGTATACCTATGTAAAACAATAAAAAAAATATTATGATTCAATTCCATTTCTATTATAGATTTGGTAACAATTATAACAATTTATAAGGAAACTGGTTCCCATCCTTCGCCTGGTAATTGGTGAAACAAAAAGTGATAAAAATTGAAATACGGTGTTTCATCTGAGGACACCAATACTAGTGGTGCATATCACATTATATCATGGATATATCTAGGTGAAATTATCATTCAGAATCATGGGATTATAACATAATCTCCTCCATTATGTTGGATGGTACCCATATATCCCAATGTATAATAAGGTTGTGGTCTCCAACAATAGGCCAATCCAAAGGCGGGTGACGCACGCCTGTCGTAGGGCGTGGGAAAAAAATTATTTCCTAAGTTAAAATGTAGTAATGTGGTTGACCTAGGATGTCTCCCGAAGAGGAGTGCACACAAAATGGGTTGTCACTTTAAAACGGGGGTAAAAATGTTGTGAACGGAAATTTGAAATTCAAATGATTGAAAAACAATGAAATTAAAAGGGTGATTAGGTCGGGGTCGGTTTCCGAATTATAATGCTATCCTTGTTCAATTTAATTCAAACCTCTTCTTCTTAGTTGATTAAAGTGAGTTTCCACAATCGTTTCCTCTCACTTCCTTGGTGAAATTATTATTGTGAGAGAAAACCTTACCAAGATCTTGGTTTGGTCAACTCTCCTTCCATGTGTAAAATAGTTGTATTTAATATCCTTAATTGAAATGGGCAATTCCCGATCGGGTTTTGTTTATCCCAAACAATCAAGAACATTCACTACACCTTTTACACGTACTGACGATCGTCGAGTACTTCACCACTAATTCCTGGTTTATTCCATCGTATATAAACCAGAAATTAGTGGAGGGAGATATTGATTATTTTACCAAGGAAAAAATAAATAACGGAATTAATATTCAAGAACGATCGAACTTGATAATAAAATCCGCTATAATAAATTGAAAACAACTTTGAAGAAGAAAGAAATTTATTCAATTGCATCCAAGAACTCAAGCATTACAATGTAGAAAACCAACCCTTCCCCAATCACTCCAAATGTTTACCCCACCATGGTAAGGGTAATCGAGTTGAATGGGGAAGAAGAAGGCATAAAAAAACTATGAAAAAGAAAATAAAAAAAAAATAAAACCGAAAAGATCTTCTTCTTGGTGTCCCGGAAGGAATGGGGTGGAGAATGGATGCCTTGAGAGGGTGGAGCTCTCCTCCTTTTATAGCCAGAATTCTTCCCCCGAATGTCGACGCGTTTTATCCCCATTTAATGACATGTTCACGCGTTGATCCCTTCATGAATGTTGTTCATAATTCACTTGGCCGTGTCCCCTAAAAATTGCAGCGGATTTGGACATGTATTCCGAGAGTTATGGCCGTTTTACTATGAGAATTTATTCTGTCCAGTCAGACTCTCCAAAACGAACTCCTCCGGATTAGGGTGCTTTAATGGCCCCATTAACGGCCAATTAACTCGGTGATTCCTTCATAAAAGATGCTCCAAAACTCCGTTCTCGTCCACCCACCGAATTTCACAAGCTTTGGGCCCACAGTGGATGAGTTATGAATCCCACATCAAAACTTGGCAGAACTGAAAACAGTTTTCTTGAGCAAACGTGTGAGCTTCTTTTGAGCTTCAATATGGCCGATTCAGATTTTGGTCCAAATATAAGAAATGAAGCCCTGGATGTGTAGAATCTGGAAAAGAAAGAATTTTTCCATTTGGATCTGTGTAGGGAATGTTATGGCCAAACTACCGAAATAATTTAAAACTGTTAAAAATCTAAAATGGCCAATTTTTACTATTCAGCTCAAAATAACACCATTATCATAAAAATGAAACAATTCATCTTAGAGGAACAATTTTTTGGGTTTAAAACAATGATATTAAATATAAATTAATTGAAAATATTTTCTCTATCAATTCCCCCACACTTAGCACTTGGACTCCTGGACAAGTAAAAATCAAATCAAATCAAAATCAAAACACATATCAATGAGATCAATCAAATCAATTTCAAGAAACAAAAAGATATCATGCCTCATCAAAAACTGTTATTTCAAGTTCTCCATTTAAGATTTTAATATATTTCCACTTCATTTCTTATCCCATACACACAAAACACCTACCTCACATGAATTTTCTCTCATCTCACAAATGTAAAGGCTGAACAAGGCTTTTCTCATCCAAACTCACACAAGAGTCACCATAGGTTTGAAAAATTCCTACTTCTCCACCCGATATGAGTCAAGGACATGTGTTTCTCATGAGGACTTTTCATGGTTGTTCTGTGGCTTCCGGTTGGTAGAATTTAGATGTTAAAAGTTCTGAGGCTGAAAAAGGAAGGCGTGGCTCTTATTGAAGCAAAATAGCAAGATTCTAGTTTTCACTCAAATATGGTCTCCTTCACTTCCCCTTTGTTGAAAATAGGATCCATCATCATTCAATCAGCTCAGCAGCAAACATTTCAATCTTTTCAAACATGATTTTTTTAAATCTCTAGATAGGCACAGCTTTCTTTTTACATTGGAAGCTCCAGAAAGGCACAACTTCTCTTGTAATAAAAGCTCCAGAAAAGGCACAGCTTTCAACAGAATAATTTTTCAGCATCACACACATCTCCTCCACAATTTATTTTCCACCCAAAGTATAACCAAATGAGGTAGTACACCACAAGACATCTTCCCCCACACTTAAGTTCAACAAGATCATGCAATTTTACTTCAAGAGCAGGTATGATAGGGAAAATTGGCTTGTAATGTAGCTAACCTAACAGGAAATTCATGGATACTAGGGGCTACAATGAAGGATAAATGTAAAGGTGGGCCATAATGAAAAGGATTATTTTGAAAAGGGGGCTTCAAACAAAATAAATGCCTCAATCATTTAAAACACATGTACCCCAACCCTCAAGTTTTGAAAGGAATAATTCAAATTCCGATTAAAGCAAGCATGGTCTGGTTCTCTCAAAAATGAGGTGAATGAAAAGAATATGACAAAAATAGTTCAGAAGCCTCACAGGAAAGTTATTTCAAAGATATAGACAGTGAAATATGGCGTGAGATTCAAAAATCAGTGTACTTTTCATGAATTTACAAAAGATTTGAACTTGAAACAAAGTTATTTCAGCATTCATTTAAGATCAGTTTCATGAAATAGATTGGTTCAATCATTGACATGGGTTTCAAAAATGGTATTGATAATCATTTCAGCTCAAAAATTTCATAAACACACCAAAAATTGAAAAATAAACACACAAAAATTTGAAAACACACAATTTTTTATTTTTTTTATTTTTGAAAAGAAACATCAAATGAAAATCCTATACTACAAAGGTTCCCTCCCCCACACTTAAATGATGCAGTGTCCTCGATACATTCAAGTGGATTTAAGATGTAAGCCAATTTTCAAATTAATCACAACATCAAGAAAGTGTGAAAGAGAGGTACAGCCTGATTTATTCGTAGTGCAACATTGAGTTAAGCTTCTAAGTGTTACACTCTGAAAACCTACAAATAAAAGAACAAAAGAAAACATAAGATATTTATTGAAAGAAATAAAAATAGAAATAGGATGAGAATAGAAGGATAAAACTTGGTTTAATCCCCCAAGTGGGCCCTGGGTTTTGACTGCCTCCAGAGGGCAGCACCAGCTTTTATCCATAATATGTTGGTGGATGAAGCTTCTTTGATTTAAACCACCACATGTGGCTCTTTCCATCTTGATGTTCTTTGTTCTTATTGAGGAGGACTCCATAGATAGAGTATACTAGATCCACCCCCTTCGCAATTTGGTACATCTTTCATGGAAGGAGTAGGATGAAGTACGGAACCTCCACCACTTTTGTTTCTACTTGTGAAACCATCTTGTCTTCCAGTGTTAGCTTAATAGGGGCTTCGACCTCCTGTTTTATTTCCTCATTCTTAGAAACTTGGATCTCTTTATGATTGGGCTCCTCCAGTAGATATTCCATGACTTTCGGGAGCTCCAGGTGTTCCTCAACAGGTGCATCTTCTTTTGTCTCTTCATCCTCTAGGGCATAATAGGAGTCATCTGATTCTGAAAATTCAAAACAATTGGGAGTTATACTCAAATTAGTTTCAATAAAATTAAAAGAATTTGAGTTCAAAAATGTATCATCTCCCTGAGTTGGTTCAGCTTGAATCTCTTCTTGATTTGAAAGAGCCTCTTGGAGTTGATTATCGCTGGATGGAGGTAGGTAGTCATGCTCCTCCACCTCGTGTTTGGATTCAACTTCATGGATGTCTTCAGTGAAATCCGGGAAGACCAGTGGCACTTCCTTTTTGGCCTTGAATCTTTTTAAGTCAACTTGGAGTTCATTGACCATGGCCATCAAATCTTCCGGTGAGATCCATGTTGTTATGCCTCTTTCCAAATGCTTGAACATTATCATTAGTGCATCAGCTCTTCGTTGGAGGGCCTCCTCAGTGTAGTCTTGTTCTTGCACCTGTGAGTAATTTTCATTCCATGTATAATAATAATCATTTGAATTCATTATGGAAAGATTTTATTTGTGTTTTTTTTAAAGAAAAAAAAATGTCAAAAATTTACAAAAATATTGCGGCACTACCTCCCCGGCAACGGCGCCAAGTTTGAGGCACGCCTGTCGTAGGGCGTGGCAAAAAAATTATTTCCTAAGTTAAAATGTAGTAATGTGGTTGACCTAGGATGTCTCCCGAAGAGGAGTGCACACAAAATGGGTTGTCACTTTAAAACGGGGGTAAAAATGTTGTGAACGGAAATTTGAAATTCAAATGATTGAAAAACAATGAAATTAAAAGGGTGATTAGGTCGGGGTCGGTTTCCTAATTATAATGCTATCCTTGTTCAATTTAATTCAAACATCTTCTTCTTAGTTTATTAAAGTGAGTTTCCACAATCGTTTCCTCTCACTTCCTTGGTGAAATTATTATTGTGAGAGAAAACCTTACCAAGATCTTGGTTTGGTCAACTCTCCTTCCATGTGTAAAATAGTTGTATTGAATATCCTTAATTGAAATGGGCAATTCCCGATCGGGTTTTGTTTATCCCAAACAATCAAGAACATTCACTACACCTTTTACACGTACTGAAGATCGTCGAGTACTTCACCACTAATTCCTGGTTTATTCCATCGTATATAAACCAGAAATTAGTGGAGGGAGATATTGATTATTTTACCAAGGCAAAAATAAATAACGGAATTAATATTCAAGAACGATCGAACTTGATAATAAAATCCGCTATAATAAATTGAAAACAACTTTGAAGAAGAAAGAAATTTATTCAATTGCATCCAAGAACTCAAGCATTACAATGTAGAAAACCAACCCTTCCCCAATCACTCCAAATGTTTACCCCACCATGGTAAGGGTAATCGAGTTGAATGGGGAAGAAGAAGGAATTACAAAACTATGAAAAAGAAAATAAATAAAAAAAATAAAACCGAAAAGATCTTCTTCTTGGTGTCCCGGAAGGAATGGGGTGGAGAATGGATGCCTTGAGAGGGTGGAGCTCTCCTCCTTTTATAGCCAGAATTCTTCCCCCGAATGTCGACGCGTTTTAGCACCATTAAATGACATCTTAACGAGTTGATCCCTTCATGACTGTTGTTCATAATTCGCTTGGTCGTGTCCCCTCAAAATTGCAGCGGATTTGGACATGTATTCCGAGAGTTATGGCCGTTTTACTATGAGAATTTATTCTGTCCAGTCAGACTCTCCAAAACGAACTCCTCCGGATTAGGGTGCTTTAATGGCCCCATTAAAGGCCAATTCACTCAGTGATTCCTTGATAAAAGATTCTCCAAAACTCCTTGCGCGTCCACCCACCGAATTTGACAAGCTTTGGGTCCACAGTGGATGAGTTATGAATCCCACATCAAAACTAGGCAGAACTGAAAACAGTTTTCTTGAGAAAACGTGTGAGCTGCTTTTGAGCTTCAATATGGCCGATTCAGATTTTGGTCCAAATATATGAAATGAAGCCCTGGATGTGTAGAATCTGGAAAAGAAAGAATTTTTCAATTTGGATCTGTTTAGAGAATGTGATGGCCAAACTACCGAAATAATTTAAAACTGTTAAAAATCTAAAATGCCCAATTTTTAATATTCAGCTCAAAATAACACCATTATCATAAAAATGAAACAATTAATCTTAGAGGAACAATTTTGTGGGTTTAAAACAATGATTTTAAATATAAATTAATTGAAAATATTTTCTTTATCAGCGGGTCCTCAACTAAAATACTTTCTTGTATGGAAAAAACATTAGTATTTAAAAAGTATCTTCTTGTCACCCTATCGTAGAGTGAATAACTAAATACTAAGGATCTAATAAAATTCTACACATGAATTTCGTGAATCTCTATATGCATCTAAAAAAGGAGGGACTTTACCTTCCGTTCAACATGGGATTTTTGAATGGCTTGTGCATATGTTTTACAGCTCAAAGGAATGAGCTACTATATTTCACTCTCCATTCATATAGGTAAGATTAATGTAAATATAGTGATTCTATTAAACCCATAATAACTATCATATATTTAATTTATACTATAAAAAGATATATTTTAGGCTATTTTGGTCTGTAAACTCCCTAATGTGCTCTATCATATGATAATGTCTCTTGAAACACTAGGCATGAACAACTACAAAAATTACAATGTTATTCATTAGGTAATTACTCTTGTGATATTTCAAATTGAGAGTGTCATAAACAAATAAACCATATTGTATTAACACTACACCCATCCTGATTCCTGATGCATCAATAAGAACTATATTACCTCTCCAAGGATCCAGAAGATTCGGTAGTATTTCCAAATTATGACTCCTTATCATCTCGGAAAAGGATTTCTAGAACAAATCATATCACATGAACATGAAACAATTCATAGTTATAAAGTTATTAGGTGATACTAATTTGATAAGTCCCTTATAAAATTCATATAATATTCATACATCCCTAAGAAACTTCATATAAAAACAATTCTTGGAATGATCCTAGGAAAAAATATTTTTCAACTTCTCTTAGTAAATTGATACCTTTGATTTTGAGATAATAGCAGTCATGAAGTAAACCATGTTGATCTAGAATTTGTACGTTGTGATAATAAAATACAACCGATTCTGTATCAATGTTCTCTATATGATATCAAATTTTTTGGCATGGTCTCATCGAGTAAGAATATATATAATGATTTCATCATAAAAAACCATGATTAATGAAACCATATAGGTGTGTGAAACCATATTCATTAATTATATGAAAGAAGTGGTGGGGTTATTAATAATGAAAGGCATATCTAGGTAATAATTTAAACTACACTAATTTTGGATTGTCGTAAATGATATATCTGATGTCCTAACCCACACCTGATGGTAGCAAGATCTCGAGTCGATCTTTGAGAACACTCTAGATCATTAGAAATGAAAAAGAGATCATTTATTTGAATAAATAGATATTGGTTCATAAATCTATTTGGTTTCAAACATTGGTGATTCTTTTATAGCATAATGGTTCTATCTTATTTCATGTAGATATGGATAGGAAGATCCTAAAGAGATGTTCTGGGTCAGATAAATCCCATTGATTATAAATCTTCCCTATATCTATAGTGATCCTATATTTTAGTACTTTCTGTCCTTAATATTGGAAGAAATAATTGATCTAGTATTTGAATATTCTCAATCATAAACTCTACCTCTCTCATATTAGTTTTTCTAGATAAATCATCTTGAAAAATCTCCTTAAAAATCCTCCAAGGGAGGAAAAGTAGTTTGCCACACCATCAGATAATCCATGAATTTTGTTGAAATATGGCTGATAATGTCTTTCACCAATGATTATTTGGTCTGGATCGACTTTCATAGAAATTCATAATAACATTATGAACATAACTATCACTCAATGGTGATGTAAACTACACAATGCAATGATATGAGTCAAAAAAGGAATGATGGGGGACTAAGTTTTCCATCAGGAGAAGGTAAATGAATCCCTTCATCTTAAGGATGAATATTTCTCTAATAAATTATAAATTCAAAAATCAATGGGAATTTATTTTTATTTCCCAACAACCTTTTTCTATACAAAAAATGGTTTATTTAGGGACATCACCCCACAAATGTATTGAATTTCAGTCCCATGAATTTCAACAATCGATACTATGATAAAGGTATTTGTAGAACCCATATCAAATAAATAAGTTAATATAGTATAGTCTATTATAATAATACTACTTATGGTTGATGGTTGAAAACTATTCTCATTGTCTTCTACATTAATTATCTTAAATAGAATGATTCATATACCATAGCTATAGATGGTATTCCCTGAGATGGTCCTCTCTACTTTCATAGATAACTAGAAATATGGATACCACAATCCTGACCTCTATCTCATAATATTCGGTTGGTGCTACTCCATGTTTCATCATGACATGGATTCAATAATCCATCTTCTACACATGGTGCTATAATGGGTCCTATTGAATGAGATAATTACATAATGGTTTATAGAAACCTCTGAAGATGACCCATTTAGTATCAAAATATTTTGTCTAGTGGGACCCTATCATAATGTGGATTCAGATTCCCCTTCATTCCAAACTGATGGAATATAACAAGTCTACTAGTTTGGTAATTCTTTATTCCACTACTATAATGAGAAACATTAAGTATACTCTTCCTAAGGCTGCAAGAACTGATGCACTATCTCGTTACTTGTTATGTAAAAATTATTCTTTTTACTTTTATGTCTTCTGTTCTAGAAATCTGTATCTCATTATACTCATTTCTCAAATAAAGGACCTTGAATATAGTTTCTATGATTATCATACTGACTCAGTCAATCATACTGACTCTTTCAATTGTATTGACTCTGTCAATCATACTAACTCAGTCAATTGTACTGACCCTATCAATTGTATTGACTCTATCAATCGTACTGGCTCTGTTTATCATACAGAGTGTGTATACCGAACTGATTATGATCATTGTACTGATTTTATGCATCATACTCATTTTTTATCATAACAATACATTTCACTATGTAATATTAATCATACTAATGTTTTACTTTTATCTCATGCATGATTTTTTTCATACCAAAACACTTATTCCTATAAATTTTACCCATGTTATAATTTTCATATGTATTATTGATTTAATCAAAATGATGTCATTGCGTTAGTTATAAACTAATCATAACTATGTCGTGTTTTCTGTTTCAATAATACCATTATAATTCCTTGTTTAGAAGTCCCTTTGAGTCTTTCGGAAAAATATAACCGTTTGGGAAAATATGAATGTTGGAACCTGAAGCTTATAAATAGGAGGTCATTTGAAATAGATACAAGACATTGATCATCCATTGCTTCTATCATGTTTTAGATAGAGATGTTATGACTTCCCTCAGTCTTTGGGAGAAATCCATGAAATCACAAAATGAGAATGACCCGTTCTTAGATTTTGTATTTCAGTAAGTGCTTTGCTTTTCTTTGTACCATAGATCTGGTGATAATGATCGAGGGCTACCGATGATAGGCGGATGGTGCGACTGATCTTCTTATCAAGGGCTTTCGTGTGTTTGAAAGACAGAGGTAGTGATTACCTATAAAGTAGAGGGCTTGCGTGGATAACAAGGCAGAAGAACCGATCACTGTATCGATGTCATACCAAGGTGGTCGTAAGATAGACCACTTATCCTAGTTAAAATGATGCCCTTCACTTTGGGATAAAAGATCGGTAATACGTTTTATTTCTAGTTCATTTTCTATTAGAAAAAGAAATGTATTTTTTCATCTTTCCTTTCATATTCATTTCAATATTGATTATTTTAATTAAAATTAATTTGATACATATTTTATTAATAGATTCTATATGTTGTATGGTAGAATCTATTTCTTTTCTATTACTTGGATCATTATATTAAATTAGAATACAATTATTTTACATTACTTATTGTATTACATCATATCATATCATATCTATTATATCCATGACCATTGTGGTCCATTGTATTGGTTGTGAATTGTATTATTTTATGATCTCATAAACTAAGTTCTTTCGTAAATGTTTAAATACAATGTTTTTAAACATACAATTCACCCCCTCCTGTGTTGTTCAATATAATATACATATACATATATATTACTATCCAAAAATTGGTATTAGAGCTGGTTTGCACATATTTTTTTTTTATTTTCAATTATTTATTTTGAGAATATAATTTTATTGCTATTACAAATTTATGTTTATAAATACTTACTACACTAACGTGTGGAGTGGAAAAGTATTATTTTATTAGATGGAAAGAATAAATATTGTATAAATTGAATATTTAAATCCAACAAGACCACATATATTTAATGGGAATGATTATGAGTACTGGAGAGATTTAATGAAGTCATTTGTTATTACTACTAGAGTGGACAACTTTATTATGATTACAGGAGGTTACAAAATTCTGGACAAAGACGTGAGTACTTTCCCCAATCAAGATAAGCAAGAATATCAACTGAATTACAAGGTACACAATACTTTGTTATGTTCTATGAAAAAGAATATATAGTCATATATCATCATGTGAATCATCCAATTACATCTGGATGAAATTTGAATTCACACATTTTGGTATATCTAATGTTATAGAAACAAGAAGATAAATTCTTCGAGCAAAATATCATGGGGTTATTTTTTAGTTATGGAGTACCAGTATATATGGTGGAACAAATATTTTTTACAACTGTCAACAGCTTAAAATCTATTTGAGAAAAGGGTCTTAATGATGAATGACTAGTAAAAAATATTTTTGATGTAATTCCAAATGAAAGGGAATCAATAAGGACAACTATTGATGAAAATATGAATGTTACTCAAATCACTCTTGGTGTGTTTTTTGGAAATTTTCTATAGTACGAGACAAGAATGTAAAGAGATGATAATTTCAACAAGAAGAAGAGTGATAATGGATGTGTAGATTTTACTAATACATCCAAATATAAGTCACCCAAATGGATAACAAGATCAAAAGAAAATAATGTTTTTATGTCTGAATCAAGTGATAGTGAACAATATGAAAATGAGTTATCCAATATTGCTCTAAGGATGAAAAAGACTGTGGGAAAGAAATAATTACAATATATATTCCAAATGAAATATAGGAAGGATAATAAAGAATCTTAAGTAACATGTTATGAATAAAAAAGAGAGGGTTATATTAGAACTGGTTTTCCATTACTAAAAATAAAATTTAGAAATGAGAATCATTTTTAAAGAATCGAGAAAACTTATTAGACGACAAATAAAAAAATGTTTTGAACGAAAATGATACTTGTAGGTAAGTGGTGGTGATTCATCATATTATTCTTTAGAATATGAATCTTCTAGACAATGAAATATTGGACTAATAGCTAGACTACCTATAGAATATCATTATTTCATGGCTAATGTACCCAATGATGAATCTCTTAAAAATGTTTCTATAAATGGTAATTATTCTAATAAGAAACACTGTTACTCTTCAGATGAATAATCTTCCTCAGTATGGGACAATTTACATTCTTTTTAAGAAGTATCTTTATTTTCAAAATTCCTTGAGAATGAAAATTCTAAACTAAATAAAAATCATGATAAATCAAATTTCAGAATAACTTTTCTTATAAAATAAATCTCTGATCTTTCAAAGGATCTCTATAAGAAATTTATTTATCTTTAAATTTTTTAAAAATACCATTTAGAAGAAAATTATGAGAAGGATAAACTATCTAAGGATTTTGAAAAATGTATTTTATTGAAAAAAAATTAGAAAAAAATCATTCCCCAAATAATTGTTTGTGAGAATGATAAGTTATTAATTAGTCTAATTTATGAAATAATTTTTATAAATAACGTTTATCAAAATTCACCATAGGATTAATTTTCTATCATAAAATTTATACTCTAATTTTTCATGTTAAAAATAGTTCTAGAATTGGTTACCCTCACTCAAAACCAGTTTTTAATCATAACTATTGTGTTTCTCAAAGTACCCTATTTTGTATAAAATGAATTTGTGGTGGACATTGGGAAAGAAATAGTCTTATTAGTACAACTCAATCATTAGGCTTTCATTAATATCATTTTTCAAAACAAATGTGGATTACCAATATTCTTTTATCTAACATTTTCAGATCCAAACAAGTTTTGTATTAAAAAAACTAATCTTTATATTTTTGGAAAACCAGAAGTATACCAAAAACAAAAACATTTGGTACATGGATAGTGGTTGTTCTGAACACATGACTGGAAACAGTGATTTCGTTGAAAATATTATTTAAAAAAAGTTTAAAAGTTACCTTCGGGGAAAATTCTCAAGGAATGATTATAAGTATAGGTAATATTTCTTCCATGGTAAAGTTTTAATTTCAAATGTTTATTTGTAAAAGGTCTTAATAACAACCTCATCAGCATATGTTAATTATGTGATGAATTATAACTTTTAAATTTTAGGAATGATATGTGTTTAGTTCAAAATTCATATTATGAATTCATTCTATCTTCCCATAGGCATGAGAATGTATACACTATTATCATAGAAGAACATAGGAGACATGAATTACATTGCTTAAGTGTAATGGAAGATCAATCACATTGTGGCATAGAAGGTTAAGAGACTGTAACCTTATAAAACTTTTTATACTTTTAAATAAAAGAGTTGTTATGGATCTACCAGATCTTTGGTATTATTCTTCAAAGATGTATTATCCTAGTTAGTATGGAATGAAATATAAAACTAGTTTTAAATAATTAATTGATGTTTCAACTTATAATGAATTATAGCTTGTGCACATGGATATTTTTGGTCCTACACAAACTATGTAATGGCCTGGGTTTTTGGGGTTCATTACATGGTATAATTCTGATATTTGAGGTGTTCTGGGTGGCCTAGAGGGACATCCCAGTTTCTCAATGACTCCTTGCGGTAGCCTTGGCCTACGAGTAGCCTCGGCCTACCGGTAGACCTAGCCTACCGGTAGCCCTAGGCTACCTGTAACTCTCGACAACCGGTACCTCTAGGCTACCGGTAGCTCTCAGATACCGGTAACTCTAGGCTACCAGTATCTCTCAGCTACAGGTAGTTGTCGCCAACCTGTAGCTCTCAGCTACTGGTAGCTGTCACCTACCACCACGGGTTTTCTAGTAGCACCTCCTTTTGCACAAATTGGTTTTTAAACCATTTTTTGACCCCTTTTAAGCCTGTTTTAAAGACCATTAATTCCCATTTAAGTTAAATTATTGGTGAGGTACCCCTTAAATGAAAAACCATGTGGTGTACGTTGGTTTAAACCTCCTCAAAAGGCAGGGACCTTTAAGTAGCTTGTGGTGTGTCTCATCCACGTGGTCAACCCACGATCCCACTTATTACACGGTTTTGAGTTTTTCTTTCCATATATTAACCATCTTGGGAATACTGTATATCAGCCATTATAAACAAAGGCTTTTCCCTAGGTTTCTTTTCTCGATCATCCTCCTCGAAGTACCCTTCCTCCGGACGAGCCGTACCCCTGTTGCGAAGTTTTCCTTGATCGCATTTTGTGGAGTTCCTGCCACTCTTGTTTTCCAGTTTCCATGTGAGGACTTAATGTCAATCCTTCAATTTGGGATTTTCTCCTTCATCTCGCCATTCTGTTTATCAAGCGGGGTGGGTATGATTTTTTCCTTTGTGGAAATTGACAAAACCAAACATAACAAAGATAATGAACAGACCTTTAAAGAATGAAGGGTGGTGTGACTGATGTTCTGCTATGATCTTTTATTGTAGATATATGTTTTGAGTTATACGGGCCTATGCTGACTAAAAATCATGGTTGTTGGTAGTCATTCTCTGTTCAATAATGAACCTCAGTGTTTTTGGATATTTAAATAACCGTAACATGGAATTGGTTAATTACGTATACTCTGTTAAATAAATTGAATGCACTATGATCAACCCTTTTTTGTGATAACCCCAGTTAAAGCATAGTGTAATTGAAACCATGGAGTGTGTTAAATATTTTAAATCTGAAAATACCTGTGTGGGAATGCCTTGTGTTTGTGGTAGTGGTTTTTTGTTTTTCCCTCACTGGACGATTGCAGGAGACCTTATGGTTTTCTTGGATGGGGGCTTAGATTGCTGGGGCGATGCGAGTGGGGATGGGATCCCTTGTTTTTATACTTTCGATGGTTGTGAATTTGAGGTTGTGTGATTACTCTTCTTATATCACGAATTGGGGTGGGATCCTCTATTGTTGAGAAACCGTTGGCTCCTAGATTTTGGGAACATGGGGCTGTATCATGGGGTTTTCCTTGGTTCTAGTACTTCGAGGGATCTCCCTTATCCCTTTGATATTATGACATTTCAAGAGAACTGGGTGTGAATGCTTAAATTGTTGTTGGCTGTAAATTTTTCCCTTGGTTTGGGCTTATGCCTCTAGTTTCCCAGTAATGCAGAACCTTTTTTAAATGAAATTACTTGAACATGGAAGTAAGAATAGCTTAAATTGGAATTGGTTCTGGGGGTGAGTTGTGACTCGGCTGTGAGCAGTGTGCTTCCTGTGAAAAGGGACGTGTGTGCTTGTGCTTGGTTTGGATTTGGAAACCCTAGGTTGGGTTGAGTGTTTGTTACTTATACATATATTTTATAGTTATTATTTTTCTTATTCGCGTCCCAACCAAGTTGATCACTTAGTGCTGAACACACCCATTTTATGTGGGAGGGTGTTTTTTCCAACACTTCTATTAGTGGCTGGTTATTAGCTCCTATCTTCTCCCTTTCCCAGATAGCCCAAGTATCTTCGAGCAAGATGTGATGGCCTGAGGTCCATTATTAGCCCAAGAATCATTGGGCGGTGTGGTTTCTATGGTTGGCCTAGGTTTTTAACTGCAGGTTGTTTCCCAAGTATCCTCGGTATGAGCCCTAGGTGACTTCGGGCATAGCAGTGGTTGTTCTGGCCTAGGTGTTTGCAGGCATGGTTATGTGAGATTTTTTTGGCCTAGGTGTCTTTGGTCTGAATAGCGGTTGTGGCCCAGGTGTTTTCTGGTGAGATGTGTGGTTGTTTCCCAGGTGTGTGTGGGTGGGTGTGGCAGTTAGACTTCGGTGAGAATGGGGGGTTGGCTCGATGCGTAGCATGTCTTCAATAACTAGTGGGAAAGGGGAAAGGGGTACCCAAACATCGATGTGCTATTACTATACTTTACTTGACTTGCGTTATCTGGGGAGTGTGCCTTGGTGAGTCTTGGGTGGATAATTTACCTTGTTAGGTGTTTGGTTATCTCTTTTTCCACTGGGCATTAGAATGTCTCCTCACTTGTGCATGAGAGTCTTTGGTTTTCCCTACTGAGTGCACTTTTATGCCCACCTTATGTATATAAATCTTATTTTAGGATTCCGGGAGGACATCAGGGATCGTGCGGAGCCGTACTAGCTTGGACCTTTGTGGCAGTTGCTGTTTTTATTTTCCTTTTCTTAATATCATTTAACCTTTGGAGTTTTGTGACTTGTATCCTTTACCTTTGAACATGCATATGGGAATGGTTTACTTTTAGCCGTAAATGCACTTTTAGTATTGGTGTTGTGGGATTCACTATATTATCTCCTGATTATACTAAATGAAAATGGGTAATGCCTTCCATTTAGTGTGTGATTCCATACCCTTGGTGTTAGTCACCACTCTGGGACCTATTGAATGCAGGTTTCGTGGGTCATTATCTCTCCTTAAACGTAAATATGGAAGGGCCTATAAATCTTCTGACCCTTCCCTCCTTTTGTTGAAGGTGGGTCGTGACAGAATGGTATCAAAGGGGGTTGAGAGATAGGATGGAGTCTGGATTTAGGCGTAGTGAGGATTGCATGGGGTGGTAGGGAAACAGTGTTGGTGACCATGGTGTGTGAATTAGGCCAGGGAAGACCGGTTGGGACATGGGATTTTAGGGCCCCCCATGATCCGATGCAAGGACTCTGGATCTACCAAATGACCAAGTGATGCCACACTAATTGTAGGGTAAAGACCCTAGGAAAGGTGCATGCATCATAATGAATTGTGTTCTCATGATTCTGGGGTGTTTTGGGAATTTGAAGTAAATAGGATGTGTAAGAAGTTTTAAGAACAATATAATGCACTACATGGGCTTAGGCATTCTTTGTTTACCTTGTATCTATGGCACCCGGGAGAAGACCACGAGTTGTATGGGTGATCATGGCCCAAGAGGTTGAGTTGGCTGATCACCAGAGGGCTTCTTGAGAGGAGGACGACCAGTGGAAGAAGTTGCTTCAAGCCTTCTAGAGATAGACCCTTGAGAAGTACGAGGGGAGCACCTCTGACATAAAGACGGAGGGCTGGCTAGAGGAGGTGGTGATAGCCTTCGGCTTGATCCGAGCTCCGACCAAGTACTAAGTTCCTTTTTCTGCCATCCATATGCGGGGAGCAGCGTGTCAGTGGTGGACGCTCTACCCATGGGAGAGGGGGAAGGATGAGGTGGCATGGGATGATTTCGAGAAAGAGTTCAGGGCGTAATTCCTCTCTTCTACGATGAAGGTAGAAAAGAGTCAAAAGCTACTCTCCCTCCAGGAGAGGAGTATGTCAGTAAGGGAGTTGGGGATCAAGTTCATGGACCTCCTCATCTTTTCTCTGGAACTTTTTCCAGATGAGGAGTCTCGGGCGAGACGTTTAGAGGAGGCGCTCCGACCCTCCCTCAAGTACGCAGTTACCCCCTTCACCTTGTCGACATACTTAGAGGTCCAGAAGAAGGAAGAGGTGGTGGAGAGGATACAGACGTTGGGTGGTGTTTCATGAGAGGGGATTCAGCTAGGCCGGTCAAAGGGAAAGGCCGTCAGCACCAGACCTCTAGCATCGGGACCCTCTAGGTTCCGACCAGTAGGGAGCAGGCCGCAGCAGTTCTAGTTTTGGTCCCCCGGTCCTCTCCGTTTCCCTTCGGGCCTAGAACCGAGGTGCTTCATCTGTGGGAGCCATTTATATCTCTGGAATTAGTGCCCGGACCGAGTACAGTACAGCGGTGGTGGACAGTTCTAGCACCCACCTCAGCAGCAGCTTCCAGCTAGGCCCTTTAAGTAGCAGCAGTAGGGGATACGAGCTCCCACTCCTCCGAGGGTAGACGTTTCTGGGGGAGGCCAACCTCAGGGAACTCCTCAGGTACCTCGACCTAGCCGTGGTCGGAGAGGTGGCCGATAGCTGAGGTGAAGAGGAGCTGGGCGTGGATAGTTTCACGCAAAGGAGGTAGCAGTTCCAGTGGGACCAGAGGTTGTTCGAGGTACGATTAGTTTGTTCAGTACCCTTCCTTATGCCTTTTTTGATACCAGAGTGTTGCACTACTTTGTTGCAGCCAATCTAGCCTGTGCTCTGGGTCTAGATGTCAAGAGACTTCCAGTTCCCCTAGTGCTGAGCACCCCAGTCAGAGGTCATACCGACTTGTTATATGTTTCTAGAGGATTCAGACTGATGATATGGCCACAATAATTAGTCAGGGAGCTACTACTTCTATAGATATGGCCATATGATGTCATCCTAGGCATTGAATGGCAGTTCATTGTGTGTACCATCATAAATTGCTTCTGAGGAAGGGTTGTGTTCTCAAACAAGGTCGGTTGATGTGTTACTTGCACCGGCGAGCAGAGTGTCCATAAGGGCAGTAGGTGAGAGGAACCCCTCCTCTCCTTGTTAGCCAAGCTATCAGTCGAGTTAGTGGATATTGAGATCGTGGAAGTACCAGGGATCGTCAGTGAGTTTATGGACGTCTTCCCTAAGGAGGTGATGACTATACACCCTCGACGTGATATCGATTTTGGGATAGACTTGCATCCTGGTGCTCATCCGATTTTGATGGTTCCCTACAGGATGGAGCCTTCGAAGCTATGGGATTTGCAGATTCAGATTGAAGATCTGATGAATAAGGGATTTGTTCAACCGAGTGCGTCACCGTGGGGTGCTCTTGTGTTGTTTTCGAAGAAGGAGGATGGAGGTCTAAGGCTGTGCACAGACTACAGAAGGCTAAATCGGGTAACGGTCAAGAATCGCTACCCTCTTCCAAGGATAGACGATCTCTTTGACCAGCTGAAAGGGGTAGGATGGTTCTTGAAGATCGACCTATGGTCTGGGTATCACCAGTTGAGGGTAAAAGAGGGTGACATCTCGAAGACAGCCTTCAGGTGCAGATACGGGAATTTCGAGTTTGTAGTCATGTCTTTAGGCATTAGGAACGCTTCGGCTGTGTACATGGGGCTTATAAACTCCATCTTCTGGGAGTATCTGGATCAGTTGGTAGTTGTGTTCAATGATGACATCTTGATCTACTCAAGATAAGAGGAGGACCACGCTGAGCTCCTGAGGATGTTTTTGGAGGTCCTCTGACAGCACCATCTCTATGGGAATTTGTCAATGTGCATGTTCTGGACGCGAGAAGTGCACTTCCTTGGGCACGTAGTGTCCGAGAAAAGGGTAGTGGTGGACCCATCAAAGGTTGAGGCGATTGTTTCATGGGCAGCACTCAAGAACGTGGCAGAGGTTCGTAGTTTCCTTGGGCTGGCAGGTTACTACTGGAGGTTCTTACCCAACTTCTCTCGAGTTGCGGCACCTTTGACGGCCTTGACATAGATGTACCAGGATTTCATGTGGAGTGAGTAGTTTGAGGCAGCCTTCATCTATCTGAATGAGAATTTGGTTAGTGGCCCAGTACTGAGACTACCAGAATAAGGGGAAGCGTATGAGGTGTTTTGTGATGCTTCAGGGCAAGGCCTCAGATGTGTGTTGATGCAGTGACAAGGGGTGATCTCTTATGGATCTAGGAAGCTACGCCCTCATGAGCATAATTACGCCACCCATGACCTGGAGCTTTCAGCGGTCATTTTCACACTAATGTTGTTGCGGCATTACCTCATCAGAGAACACTTTGTGGTCTTCATAGATCACAAAATATTGAGGTATATCTTCTCCCAACTGGACCAAAACATATAGTAGGGATGTTGGACGAAGTTCCTCTAGGATTATGACTTCGATATTTCCTACACTTCAGGAAAAGGCAATGTAGTGGTCAATTCTTTGAGTATGAGTTTGTAGAAGGATGCGGTCCGAGAGTCGGCAGACGCTTGGAAGGCGATGGAGGAGTTGGTTGCCTTGCACCTGGATGTGAGGATGGATAGTGGTAGAGTTTGTCTATATCAGATGATAGTGTTTTCTTCTCTGTTACGGTAAGTGGAGGAGTCTCAATGGGGAGTCCCAGAGTGCGAAGTGATGCGCGACCGAGTTGACCAGGGTGATGCTCCAGAAGGGTGTACGGAAGATGGTGAAAATCGGATGCTCTTCCGGGGAAGGATGTTTGTTCCAGAGGCAATTCAAGGCAGGGTTCTTAGTGAGTTCCACAAGACACCCCTAGCAGTACACCCAAGAGTTTCCAAGATGTACCAGGGTCTGAGGAGATAGATTTGGTGGCCCGGTGTAATGTGAGCAGTGGCAGAGTTTGTGGCCAAGTTCCTAGTGTGTCAGCAGGTAAAGGTTGAACACTGTGTTCCAGGAGGGTTGTTTCAACCTTTAGATGTCCCTGAGTGGATTTGTTATGACATCTCGATGGATTTCATCATGGGACTACCCATGGTTCAAGGGGCTTGTGAGGCCATCTGAGTAGTAGTGGACCGCTTGATGAAGACGGCTCACTTTCTGGCAATTAAGGGGTCAAGTGCAGTGGATGCTTTAGAATGAAAGTATGTGGACAAGGTAGTGCGGTTTCATGGATTTATGAGTTTTATAGTCTCGGAAATGTATTCAAGTTTTACCTCATGAGTCTGGAGGGGTTTGCAGCATTCTTTTGGCACCCAGCTGCGCCTTAGCAATACTTTCCACCCCCAGACAGATGGGCAGATAGAGCACACACTCCAGACCATGAAGGATATGATCCGAGCATGCATTCAGGACTCCGGGGGATCATGGGTGTGACACTTTCCTCTAGTAGATTTCACTTACAACAATAGCTACCACTCTACCATCAGCATGGCTCCATTCGAAGCCTTATATGGAAGGCTTTGTCACTCACCCATGTGTTGGACTGAGGTTAGGGAAGCAGGTGTTCTTGGCCCAGAGGTGGTGCAGAGCACGATAGAGAAGGATCAGCTTATACGAGAAAGGATGAAGGCGGCTGAGGACCGATAGTAGACATATACTGATGATAGGAGGGGACCCTTGGAGTTCGATGTTAGGGACCATGTGTTCTTGAAAGACTCCCCTCCGTGTGGATATCGGAGGTTCGGCAGGGGAATTAAGCTTTCTCCGGGGTTCATCAGACCCTTCGAAGTGTTGCGGCGGGTCGGTGAAGTGGCTTATCAGCTAGCGCTACCACCGCCGCTACTGAGGATAAACGATTTATTCCACCTGTACCATATTCATTTATATCTACATGATGACTCCCACGTCATTGATTGGGGAGAGTTAGATATTGATGACGATGATACCTTTATAGAACGACCAATCAAGAACGTGGATCCTAAGGAGAAAGTGCTTCATGGATGAACTGTCCCCCTGGTTCGTGTATTGTGGAGGCAAGGTGGTCTGAAAGAGAGAACAAGGGAGCGGGAGGCCCAGTTACAAGTTTTGTACCCAGAGCTATTTTGAATTCCTTGTTTTTTTTTGTTCTGGTCTTTGAGATACTGTACCTTGTGCTTTAATATATGAAATTACTATTTTAGTTAGCTATTAGATGATTTTTTCCCAGTTCTCTGTTTTTGTGCACGAATGTGTGATGATGGGAAAACCTGACTGCTAATCAGGACAGATTAATGTGGATGCGATTAAACCCGTGTGGGCGAGTCAGTGCCACCCAAAGCGGATAATATTCGGACATGCAGGAAGGGACTCCCTAACTCATGTGATGGACATGTGATCCTTGTGATTGTTGTGAATGTTTGTGGTTGATAACTCTTTGGGCTGTATTCCTGGATGTAGGGGGAGGGTTATGTTCTAGCTTTCGAACAACTCATGTGTTTTACCCTGAGAAGTATCTTTAGAGGGCGGTTGTTTAGACCCCACTTTTCTCCTTTTGGGGTTGTTCTTATATTCTCGGGGATGAGAATAGTTTGAGAAGTATCTCATGTAATGGTCCGGGTTCTTGGTGTCCATTACATGGTAAAAATTTCATATTTGAAGTGTTCAGGGTGGCCTGGAGGGCCATCCCAGCTTCTCGGTAACTTCTAGTGGTAGCCTTGGCCTACCGGTATCCTCGGCCTACCAGTAGACCTATCCTACCAGTGACCTTGGGGTACCAGTATCCCTCGACTACTGGTAGCTCTCTACTACCGGTAGCTCTCGGATACCGGTAGCTCTCAAAAACCGGTAACCCTAGGCTATTAGTAGCTCTCATCTACCAGTACCTCGAGGATACCGGTAGCTCTCATCTACTTGTAGCTGTCGCCAATAGGTAGCTCTTAGCTACCAATAGTTGTCGTCAACTAGTAGCTCTCGGCTAGCGGTAGCTCTCGCCAACTGGTAGCTCTCGGAAACCAGTAGTTGTCGCCAACCAGTAGCTCTCGGCTACCGGTAGCTGCCACCAACCGGTAGCTCTCGGCTACCGGTAGATGTCTCTAACCTGTAGCTCTCAGCTACCGGTAGCTGTCGCCTACCCCCTTGGGTTTTCCAGTGGCACCTCCTTTTTGGGCAAATTGGTGTTTTTTCATGATTTGACCCCTTTTAAGCCTATTTTAAACCACATTAATTCCCATTTAAATTAAATGATTGGTGAGGTACCCCTTAAATGAAAAACCATGAGGTGTGCATCGGTTTAAACCACCCTGAAATGCGGGGACCTTTAAGTAGCGTGTGGGGTTTTTTCAGTCGCGTGGTCAACCCACGATCCCGCTTCTTATGTGGTTTTGAGTTTTTATTTCTGTATCTTAACCATCCCGGGAATACTATATCTCAGCTTTTATAACCAAAGGCTTCTCCATAGGTTTCTTTTCTCGATCTTCCTGCTCAGATTACCCTTCCTCCCAACGAGACGTACCCCTATTGTGATGTTTTCCTTGATCGCGTTACGTGGAGTTCCTACCATTCATGTTTTCCAGTTTCCATGTGGGGACTTAACGTCGATCCTTCAAATAGGTATTTTCTCCTTCGTCTCTCCTTTTTATGTATCATGAGGGGTGGGCATGCTTTTTTCCTTTATACAAATTGATGAAACCGAACTTGATGAAGATAATGAACCGACCATTAAAGAATGAAGGGGGGTGTGACTGATGTTCTGCTATGCTCTTTTATTGTTGATATATGTTTTGAATTATATGGGCTTATTCTCACTGAAAATTATGGCCATTGGCGGTCTTTCTCTGTGCACTAATGAACCTTGGTGTTTTTTGATATTTAAATAACTGTAACATGGAATTGGTTAATTACGTATACTAGGTTAAATAAATTGAAAACACCAGGATCAAACCTTTTCTGTGATAACCCCGGTTAAAGCACAGTGTAATTGAAACCATGGAGTGTGTTAAATATTTTAAATATGAAAATACCTGTGTGATCCTGCCTTGTGTTGGTGGTAGTGGTTTGGTATTTTTTCCCTCATTGGCCGATTGCAGGTGACCTTATGGTTTTATTGGATGGGGGCTTATATTGCTGGGGTGATACAGGTGTGGATGGGATCCACTATTGTTATACATTCACTAGTTGTGAATTTGAGGATGTGTGATTACTCTGCTTACATCACGAATTGGGGTGGGATTCTCTGTTGTTGAGAAACCGTTGGCTCCTTGATTTTGGGAACATGGGGCTATATCTTGGGGTTTTTATTGGTTCTAGTACTTCAAGGGATCTCCCTTATCCCTTTATTGTTATGACTTTTCAAGAGAACCGGGAGTGAATGCTTAAATTTTTGTTGGATGTAACTTTTTCCCTTGGTTTTTTCTTATTCTTCTAGTTTCCCAGTAGTGCATAACCTTATTTAAATGAAATTACTTGAACGTTGAAGCAAGAATAGCTTAAATGGGAATTGGTTCTGGGGGGTGAGTTGTGACTCAGCTATGAGCAGTGTGCTTCCTATGAATAGGGACGAGTGTGATTATGCCTTTTTTACCTTTGGAAACCCTAGGTTGGGTTTATTTTTTGTTACTTATACATATATTTTGTAGTTCATATGTTTTTTATTCGCGCCCCACCTATGTATTGAACTTAGTGCCGAACACACCCATTTCATGGGGGATGGTGTTTTTCCCAACACTTTTATTAGAGGCTGGTTATTAGCTCCTTTATGCTCCCTTTCCCGGACAGCCCATGTACATTCAGGCATGTTGTGATGGAATGAGGTCCATTATTAGCCCAAGAATCTTTAGGCAGGGTGGTTGCAGTGGTTGGCACAAGTGTTTACGGGCAGGTGGTTTCCCAAGTATCTTTGGGATGAGGCCCATGTGTCTTCGGGCATGGAAGTGGTTGTTCTGGCCTAGGTGTTTGCGGGCATGGTTACGTGAGATTGTTGTGGCCCAGGTGTCTGTAAGTGAGATAGCGGTTGTGGCCCAGTTGTGTACGGGCGGGATGTGTGGTTGTGGCCCAGGTGTGTGTGGGAGGGTGTGGTAGTGGGACTGCGGTGAGAATGGCGGGATTGGTTCGATGCATAGTATGTCTTCAATAACCAGTGGGAAATCGGAATGGGGTACCCAAACATTTATGTGATATTACTATACTTTACTTTACATGCGTTTTTTGGGGAGTGTTACATAGTGAGGCTTGGGTGGATAGTTTACCTTGTTAGGTGTTTGGTTATCTCTTTTTCCACGGGGCATTAGAATGTCTCCTCACTTGTGCACGAGAGTCTTTGCTTTTCCCTACTGAGTGCACTTGTATGCTCAACCTATGTATATAAAACTGCTTTCAGGTTTCTAGGAAGACTTCAGGGATTGTGCAGAGCCATTCTAGCTTTGACCTTTGGGGAAGTTTCTATTGTTGTTTTCCTTTTCTTTGTATCTTTTCACCTCTGTAGTTTTGTGACATGTATCTTTTACCATTGAACATGCATTTGGGAATGGTTTACTTTCAGCTGTACTTGCACTTTCAATTTAGGTGTTGTGGGATTCACTATCTTATCTCCTAGTCTTACTAACAAAAAAAGGGTAATGCCTTCCATTTAGTGTGTGATTCCATACCCTTGGTGCTAGTCGCCACTCCGGGACATATTGAAGGCGGGTTTCCGGGGTCATTATCTCTCATTAAAAATAATTAAGGAAGGTCCTGACAATCTATTGACCCTTCCCTCATTTTGGTGAAGGAGGGTCGTGACAAATTAGAAGCATTGGAGGAAAATATAATGTATTTTTTTAGCTGATGACTACACTAGATTTAAATGGCTCAATTTTCTACCAAAGAAATCTGAAGCCTTTTACTAATTAAAACATTCAGAGCCCAAGTTCAAAATGGGAAAAAACAGACTACTGATAACTATACATAGTAATCATGGTGGTGAATTTAAAAATTTAGATTTTGAATATTTTTGTAGTAAGAAACGTATTACTGAAAAATTTTCCACTCAAATAACACCTTATAAAAAAGGTGTTGTTGAGAAAATAAATCATATTATTCAATAATTTACAATAACTATGTTGAGTGATTACTCAATTGCTAAGCATTTCTGGGCTGAATCTATTTGTACTTCATGTTATACTATAAATCATGTTTTTACTAGACCATTTCTTAATAAAACACCTTGTGAATTATGGACTTTCCAAAAACATAAAGTATCATAATTCAGAGTATTTGGTAGAAAAGAATTCATATTGAATACAAAAGATAATTTACATAAATTCTTACCCAAATATGATGAATGAATTTTTCTAGGTTTTTCTACAACTTTTTAAGGCTTATAGATTTTTTTTAAAAACCTCATGTACGGTTGAAGAAACAATGTCTATTAAATTTGATGAAACTAGCCCCTTTGTTTTTAAACAATCCTTACCTACATCAACATATGTATTTACACCAACTAATTACCAACCAAAAATTAAAATCTCTTCTGATAAGGGGAATACTCAAGAAAATATTTCTGTAATATTTACCCAAGAAAACATTCTATTTGATGTTGGTTAATAAGCTTTGCAAAAACCAAATCAATTTTTTATTTAATATCATCCCTGTGATAATATCATTGGTGATATAAACAGACCTATAAGGACCATAAATTCCATGAGAAATAAAATATAACATATTTCTCTTCTATCTCAATTTGAACATAAAACTCTAAGTGAGGCATTAGGTGATGAAGATTGTATTAATGCCAAGAATGATAAACTAAATTAATTTGAAAATAATCAGGTCTGGACCTTTGCTGAAATACCTAAACAAAAAACCTAATTGGTGTAAAATGGGATATTAGAAAAAATGAAATAAAAACAGATTCATTGTATGAAATAAAGTAATACTTTTTGCTAAGATATATAATCAAGAAGAGGGAATATACTATGAAGAAACAAATGCTCCGGTAGATAGAGTTGAATATATTGGTATTCTATTATCCTTTATTGCATACTTTAATTTCAAAATATTTTAAATGGATGTAAAATGTGCTTTTATAAATGGTTTTGTACAAGAAGAATCTTTTGTAGAACAACCTTCTAGTTTTATAGATCCAGAACATCCTGATTGTGTTTCTAAAATTACCAAAGATATTTATAGCATTAAAAAATCCACAAGAACATTGTATGATAGGATTACTAGATTTATTTTTCCAAACTATTATCAAAAAGGTACTAAATATCCAACAATTTTTATAAAAATGGAAAAAAATATTTTGATTGTACTAATTTATATTGATGACATTATATTCATATCAACTCAGAAATCTCTAACTGATTATTTTGAAAATCTAATGAAATATTAGTTTGAAATGAGTATTATCGGTGATTTGGCATTCAATATAGGTTTTCAAAATGCTTAAAAACTAGATTTAACGTACATATATCAATATAATTATATCAAAAAAAATCTATATAAATATGAATATGACAATACTAAAATTATTATCACTATAATTAGTACCTCAAATACACATGACCTAAATTATGTTGGAAACTAGTGGAACAAAAAACATGTATAGGTATGATAGAATGTTTCTTATACATGATAGGAAGTTGTCCTGCCTTAATGTTTAAGGAATTCATATTTGTAAGATACTAATAAAATCGAAAATAATACCATTTAAAAGCCTTGAAAATGATTTTCTAGTATTTAAAAGAAACATTGGATTTAGGTCATTTATATTATTTTGGAAATGATATTGGTTTGAATGGTTTTTCAGATGATGACTTTGGTGGAAGTATAATGGATAGAAAGAGTAAATAAGGAACATGTCATTTATTAAAAGATTATTTAGTTTCTTGGTCATGCATGAAACAACACTCAGTAGTAATTTCCACTATTGTAGAAGAATATGTAGTAGATAAAAGTTATTGTGATCAATTGTTGTGGATGAGACATACACTCATTGACTATGGAATGAGTTTTTCCAAAACTCAAATATTATGTGATAATAATAGTTCTATAGCACATAGAAAAAACCCAAAACATCACCCACATGAAAAACATATAGATATTAGGAATCAAATTCTTAGGAAAAAAACATAAAAAGAAGATATTATTTTACATTTTATAAGAAAGCAAGAACAACTTGCTGGCATTTTTACAAAACCATTACCTTTCGATAGATTTGAATTTATTTAACAGAATCTTGGAATGATTACAATAAAATAACCATTCACATCTACTTTCTGCTTTTTCATTTCCCTATACACTAAATAACTCTACTTTAAATGGGTATATCATTAGTTTTTTGTTCTTTTTTTACCTATTTTATATTATTTTGTTTCATATTTTTTTTATCTTAATTATTCATGTTTATAGTGATATTTTCATTATTTTTTTCTATCGATTTGACATTTTGTTTACTTTTTTGACATTATGTTTATTGTTTTGATATTTAGTATACTATTTTGACATTCTATATCACGACATCTCCCCTGGGGCCCATGCTGTGACTACCCCAAGCCCACCTTACATAGGCTAGGGGCTGGTGACTAACACCAAAGGCATAATCCCTAAAAATGTGAAGGCATTTCCATTATAAACTGTAATCACACGCATCCAATCAGACAAAAAGATTTTAACACATGTAAACTAAATAGTAAATAGAGTGAGTACAGTATGTAAAAGGTTCTAGAATACTAGCCCAACTGGAAAATACAAGAAACTGAAAGTTCAAGTAAATAGGAACATCTCTTGTATTCACCCACTATGTTTCCTACCTGAAGGATATTTATTTCTCTCGAACAGCCATCTTTGTGGTACGCCTCATCTAAGGTCCACCTCCAAACATCCTCTTTTCCTTCTACTCCCGTCCTCAGTCAGCGTTGTCTTTCGTCTTTACCAAACACAACGATGTGAGGGCATATCCCATGAAAGGGTGAGTATAAAGATACTCAGTAGGTACCCTGAGACCCTAAAGGTCTCACAAAATCCACAAAGGATAAAACAAAAAGTATGAAATCAACTGAAAACCCAACATAGGTATAAGACCATACATATACCTAAGTTATCAAGTATACCCATCTCAATCATGAGGAAAACATAGATTCCAACATAAAGCCCAAAGCAAAACTGTTCCACAAAGGAAGGAATACCACGATGTCATGCACCACACATGTAAGCCACACAGAAGAATACCACCAAGGTATTACCACAAATGAAAGTACCACACTGGTATGAACTCATCTCACCCAAGTTATTTCTTAGGTACTATAGTTGAGATGATTATATGTAACTAATGAATCATGTTACTCAGTTAAGAGGCAGACCCATTATGGATCCATAAGTGTTGACCCACACAGGATCGATCAGTGAAAACCCACATAGGATCACTCGGTACTATCCCATATAGTGTCTCTAGGTGATTACCCACACAAGATCGCTCAGGGCTAACCCACTCATGATTTCTCGGTGCTGACCCACACAGGATCACTCGGTGCAGATCCACAGTAGATCGCTCGTCATCCTTCACGTCACAGGCAGCTACTGGGTTCCCGTAAATGGCATCCTCATTTCTTGGAGGGTCTTCTCCTCAATCCACTGGTTGATACTCCAAAATCCATGAAGACCTCTGATGAGGTATCCCAAAAGACCACTACGTCATAGGGTTATCATCGCAATAGACGATGCATCAATCGGATACACGGTCTGTGAGTTATCATCCTTTTAGTCCTGAGGGCCTGGTTGGATTCATTCTCAATCCAACCCATCTATTCAACAACATTATCCATAAATTTAGTGGGGGTATAACAAAGGAACCGTTTCTCTCAAATTTTTTTGGCGCCAAAGACGGTTCGTCAAACGGAAAACCGATGCGAATGTTAGGGACAAAAGTGCGTAAATGGGTCGGCCTGGGTCCGGGTTTGTTTCGACCCGGACGTATTGTCCCGGACCGACCTGATAAGTCTGTAATAGCCCATGCTATGCACCCTAGCCCGTGCTGGGCAGTCATGCTCGCACTTGGGGGCCCGGCCTGGGTGGCATGGTGTGGCCGCGGAGGCCGCAAGGGCCGCTGGAGGCCGCAGGGGCTGTGGGATGGTTGAAGGCCACGGAGCACCGCGAGGGAGCTGGGAAGGGCGTGGGGGGGGGGGAAAGAATGGCCATGAGGCAACACGGAGAGGCATCATGGAAGCTCCGAAAGGAATTGGGGTGGGGACGGAGGTCACGGGGCCGTGAGGTGAGCTCGTGGGTCGCAGAAGCCGTGGGCGAAGGAGCACCGCAGGATACAGAGGCCGCGAGGCAGTGCGGTGAGGACACGGGGTAGCGCGGTGAGGCTGCGGGGCAGTGCGGCGTGGCAATGGGTGGCAGAGCGCATTAGGGAACAGATGCCGTGGGTGGCAGAGTGTTGTACCTTTTCCAGCTGCCGGCATGACTGGTTGCCCTTCGTTCATCGCCTTCATCATGGTTCTCGAGTTACACCAGTGCCAACCGCTAGTACCAGTCACCATCACCATCACGATGATCACACAAAAGATACACAAGATTTGAGGAGGGGTCGGGCCATGTTTGTTTGGACCATACCGTCTGCCTTAGGGATGTAGCATACGGCTCAAGGAAGATGATTCAATGTGAGAGGGAATTTAACATTAATCAAATCAAGACACACCCCTACCTCGAAGATTTGTTGATGAAGGTCACAAGGGAAGAGATGAAGTCATTGGTGATAGATGGAAATTGGTGACATCAGCATTTCCTTGGTCGTCGGTTCATTGCAGTTGAATACATTCCTCGTCGGCGTGATCATTCTTTGTTGGGGAGAGAGTTCTTCATTGGAGAACGTGTTCTTCATTGGAGAGTGTAATCCTTCCAATGGTTCTCCTCTCACCCAAATCCATCAAAATGAACAGTTCCCAACATAATGGAATAAGTTATCAATTATGTTTGTAGGATTAATTTCAAATTAGATTAATTAGTTAATAGATGAGTTAGTATTATTAATTAATGGGTGTGTCACAAATAATGTGTGGGAGTTCTAGATGTTTTTCTCCCATAAAGAGGGGCGTTCAACGGGGTTTTATCCTCGGGTGGTCCCCACCACCCTAACCCACATGGAAGGTTAATCATGGTGGTCCCCACCTCCATAACCTCACATGGGAGATTTAGTTCTGGTGGCCCCCACCTCTCAACATCCACAAGGGAGTTCCCAATAAAAAAGTGTTACACAATTTTATTTTATTTTATTATTTCACGAAATACCCAAATTCTATCTTTTACCATTGACCTACTATGGTCAAGTTGAAGGTTCCATTATGCGAATACCGGCACTATGAGTTCAATAGGGCCCTTGGATATCAATTTCGAGCACCAGATCAAATGTTACAAAATCCATTGGAACATTTTCAGAACACACCCAAAAAAAATTAGATATTCATTCTGGGCACACCGTACCTCAGAATCATGTGCCGTCAATTTTTACAGACTCCTAAAATTCCTATTAAATTAAACAAAACTTATATGAAATATCTGGGTCATTACATTTCCCCACCTCAGTGCTTCGCATCCTTGAAATCCACATCCCTAAATTAGAAAAAACAAATGGGGGTACTGAGCACAAATTTGAGCCACCCGCTCCCATGTGTTTACCTAGAGTTACCATGCTACCAGTGAATATGCACTAGAGGTATCGAACACCCATGAAGGACCCACTCTTGTCGATCCAAAATCTATAATTGAATCTATATAAAAGTCTCCCAATTGTCGAAGGTCGCGGCCAAGACGCATCGCTGCGGTGACGGCGCGTCGCTGTTGCGACGTGTGGAGAGCAGGAGGGCCGTGGCACCATCACGCCGTGGTGGGGATGTGGTGGCGGTCTACCGGGCCGTCCGACGTGGAGCCGGACAAGTGGGACCACCCGGGTCCCGCAGCTCCCGAACTGGCGCAGCACGCCGATTTTGTTCAACATCACGGGAGTGGGGGTGACACCCCCTCTCACGCAAGGCTGGTCAGGCCACCCTTCGACCATGCTGCCATTGCATGGTTGCCTCTCAGCCAGGCTGCCCAAGTCAGCCCGCCCTTCGGTCGGGCCACCACGGGCCGGCTTTCCCTCAGGTCAGGCTGCGCCTTCGGGCCGGGTTGGGCCGCACCTTTGGGTCGGCCTGACCACTCAGGTAGGGCTGCATCCGTGAACGAGGTCAGACACCAATTCGGACTAGGTCGGGCTGGGTCGGACCGACTGGGTTGGACCGAATCCAGACCCGCTAGGTCCATTTACACCTTTTTGCATGCATCTTCGGCTACGGGTGTCCGAACGAAGAACCATTTGCATCGATGGAATTATTGGAGCAAGATGATTTTTTTGGAGTACTCCACTTGAGGATCGGATGAAGTTGGATTATGATCGGGATGGTTTGAGCCTAAAAAACTAACCAGGCCCCTGGAATGGAAAATTCAAATAACTCTCAGACCGGGGGTCTGATTGACATGTCGTCTGTCGTGTTGGGTTCCTTGTGATGAGACGAAACTACCAGATACATAAACTCGGGACTTCGTGATAGTTGATGTATCGACACTTTGCTCGAGTAGTGGACCCTCTCAGAATCGAGTGTGCTATGTGCGGGATCCCTAGTGCTGGCTGCGATGATACTGTACCAGGATCATCTGTGCGTTCGACAGTGATGACTTATGTACCAAAATCCTCTGTGGGTTCGACAGCGATGACTATTGTACCAGAATCTTCTATGGGTTTGACCGCGATGACTACTGTACAGGGATCCTTTGTGGGTCCAATAGTTCTGACTTCTGTTCCTGGATCCTATGTGGGTCCGATGGAATAGCTGGTCCTATATCCTGTGTGGGTCCGACAGCTTAGCTGGTCCTGTATCTTCTGTGGTTCTGATGACATAGATGAATCAATGTCTACATCTAATCATCTCTATCACTCTATGAAAGTTTTATACCTATGTGAGATAATTCTTGACCTTCAGTCAATATTATAGAAATGATTGACTTACTTCCTTTGTGGAATGGGTTGTGCTTTGGCTCGAGTGTCGGAGTCAGACTGAGATTGGTAACTTAGCTATATGTATGGGCATATAACTAAGTAGGGTTGGTTGATACTTCGTGATTAGATTGTTCATTGTGGTTTATCCTTGTTGGATATTGTGAGACCTTGAGGGCCTCGAGGTCCCAACTGAGTATCATTATACTCACCTCTACCTGGGCTATGCCCGCACCTCGTTGTGTTGGTTGCAGACGACATACAGCGCTGATCGAGGTAGAGAGTGGTAGAGTTGGACGGTACTTGGAGGTGGACCACTTGGAGAGACGTACACGGAGCTGACGGACGGACTTGGGGTGCTGAGGAGGTCCTCTTTACCCACCCTTTAGGTGTGAATTCGAGAGGATGACTTAGTGGTCATTATTTTACTTTACTTTAGCTATACTAGGTTTTGAGTTCTATTGTACTTTACTATTGGTCTTCTATTTCTGGCCCCTTTACTTTTAGCACCCTCTTTTGTATATAGTTTTACTTAGTTTTTTACTTCCAGTTGTGTACTCTGTTTTTTTACCATTACAATGTCAATGTCTTCCCAGTTTAGCGATTTACGCCTTTGGAGCTTGTCGCCAGCCATTGGACTATAGAAGGAAGCCTTTGGGTAGTCACGATACGGGCCCTGGGGGACGGTTCGTGATAGAAAATTATGCAAATTATTATTAACTATGTTCTTTATATTACATATTTAAAAAAATCCTTTAAACAAATTTTGTACTGTTTTCTATTATAAACATTTCTTATAAATAATGTTTAGTTAAAATGATTGATTTAAATTAATTTTCTCACCATTCTTAAAAAACTCATTTCTATTTATATCATATATTTTATATATAAATAACGTATAATTAAATATAATTTCATCAAATTAATTTTTTACTCATTTTTTCAAACAAATTATCATATCAAATCTATATACATATATACACCCACACAAAAATAAGTTTTCATACATTTCATCAATTTTTCAAATTATTAATAATACATTGTAATTAACATTATTATTTACTATTTATTATTAATATTATCTGAATAATTATTTATATATATTTATATAAAATGCTTTCTTAATTAATATAAATATATCTACAAAATTATGACAATTTTTTTAAACTAATATACATTTAAAATTTATATATACATAGATATAAACATAAATAAATATATAATATTAATCAATAATATTGACTAATTAATTAGTAATTATTATAAATAATGTGATGATTATTATTAATTAATTATATTATTATAAAATTTCTAATAATTATTAGATATATGTATATCATGATTGAATAATTAATATAAAAACATAAAATATATTATAACTATTTTTTAAATAAATATACATATCAAATATATATATATACAAAACCATAGATTTATTTTTATAATGTTTATATATATATAATATATATATATATATATAATATGTTTTTACACGTGTTTTTAAACATATGTAAATATATATCAAAAAATAAATACATACATACCTACATAGATATATATATATATATATATTAAAAATATTTTATATTTTTTAATGTTTATATATGATTATGTTTGTATATATATATCAAAAAATTAAACATTTTTATACAACTTATATATATATATTCACATGTTAATATACATAATTGTGTATATATATATATATATATATATATTAGAAACCTTACTCATTTTTTAAAAAATTTATATATTTATGTCTGAATATATATATATATATATATCATAAAAATTACACGTTTTTTAAAACACATATATATATATATTCACATTTTAATATACATACATCTGTGTGTGTGTCTATATGTTAAAAAAATTACATAATATTTTAAATAAATATATAAATTTATTAAAAAAATTACACATTTTTTAAAATATTTAATGATTTATAGCTAAAATGTATTGTTTATATATATTTATAATAAAAAAATTCTTAATTAATCAAAATGACTTAATATGTATTTATATTTAATGATTTATTAATTAATATAAATATGTCAAATATATTTTGGAATTTTCTTAATAGAGATATACATATCAAATTTATATGTACATATATACAAATATACATACAGATATACATATATGTATATATATATCATAAACCATAAAAATATTATTAAAATCATATATATATATATATATATATAAACACTTACAAATATAAAAATTAAAAAAACACACACACACATATATATATATATATATATGAACAAACATATATCAGAATATAATGGTTAACAAACATATATTTATATATATACAAATATAAATATAAAACACATATAAATAGCAAAATTAAAAAATTATAATACCTAAAAATCAATTAAAATAAATTTCAGGAAATAGATTACAATGAAAATAGATATTAATACAATTGTTTCAATCATAAATATCAAATAATGCATGAAAATAAGATAAATTTTTAAAATTTGGGTTTGACCAAACCATTATGGTTAACATTCAATCAAAATACACAAAAAACTAACCAGATTAAAACCAAAATATTGGTTAATATAATTGATTCAATACTAAATATCAAATAAATCATGCAAATTAGATGAACTTTTTTAACATATTTTTTTACCAAACTAGTATATTTAACATTGTCCCAAAATATGAAGAAAAAAATGATGGAGAACATAAATGGAGTCAGTACCTAGAAGATCTAAGATGAAATCACCGAAAAATTGGGAAGAATCAAGACGTATAGAGTTGTATCGGATTGACCGGTCGGGAAGGGTTTAGTGTGATGTTTCAGATAGGTAGAAGAAAAGAGTGTAGGAAGAAAACGGAGTCGCACGAGTGTTCAAATGCTTGGGTTTTTTTGCGACATAATTAATGGCATCGCAAAAACTTTTATTTCAAAATTATTTGTGATGAACAAAAAATTATGACACAAATATTTCCATGCTATTGAGCATTTAAAGCGGAAAATGTTATTTGTCACAAATACACTTCGTGATTACTTTTCATGCTGGATGGAGAAAATGTCTAACGAAACTATTTGTGATGAGTTGTTAATTCTGTCACAAATAATGTTTTTTGTGACGAAATTATTTATCAGTTGTAAATAATAGTAGAAAAAAACTATTTGAGATTTTTCATATGCCCGTCACAACTGACCAATTGAGAATGATCGAATATCTAGTAGTGGAATGATCAAAGTCGATGCCGATTGGATTCGATCTTGATGCCAAAGTTGAACAGATTCAATCAGATTCGATCGATCCTCAGAGTCCAACCTAAATTGATTCTCCAAAGACAACCACATTTGATCCTCCATGATGAAACAGATTCGATCCACAATGTCATTGACTCTATCTGTGTCTGCCGTCTTAGAAGAGTCATGTCAGTAGTTGAAAATTTTTGAAGACGATAATTACAAGAAGTTTATTGTGAAGCGTGTTGTTGATTCATTGACGGGATGGGGACTGGGGATGTTCTATACAGTGGCGAGGAAGAAAAACCAGATTGGGGGAGAGAGGCATCACATGAGGTAAAGGATGTGTATGATTGTTTTCCCATAACCCGATTAACCCGACCCATCCCGACCCTATCTGAGATTGGTTGGGTCGGGTTGAGTCCAAACATAAAATAATGTATAACCGGACTCGACCCAAACTATCTGATTTAAATTGGGTCTGGTCCAACAAATACCCCAACCAGACCCAACCAGACCCATGGACACCCCTAACCTTACCACCCCTACCGATTGTGGGGGGCAACAAACCATATATTCTTAGTAGAGTATAAATCATAAAAAAAACAAAATATATGGACAACATGAATTAAAAGGGTGTCCATATGTATAAATATACATTCATAAAGAATACATAACATATGAAGATTTCATCAAAATATAGGCAATCATAACAATTAGAAACACACAATAATATGCACAAATAAACTTATGATCATACAGTGTTGATTATTCTCATGCATCAGATGAACATAAATAACAACAATGTGCATGAATGTCATTCTCATTGCATATATATATATACCATATTAATTAAGGATATATATTTATTATATATATATATATATATATTTATATCAATAAATAAATATATTTTATATATAATTATTAATATATAATTATAATTATATAATTATAAATAAAATTTATTTATTTATTATTGAATAAAATACATTATGATTTCAGAGTTATTTAAATATATACATCTATTTTTATTATAATCTTATAAATACTTTTTTAAATACATTATATATATATATATTTAAATTATTAATAAATATATATTAATAAATCATATTTATTTTAATTATAAATATGTGTTTTTAATTAATTTATTTAAACCGGCCTTATTTTTTAATTAAATATAATAATTTCTTATAAATTAATACTTTTTTTGTTATAAAAATTTAGTGAAAATAAGTATAGGGATAATAAATCTTACCTTTATCAGCACTGTAAAAAATGTTGATAAATGTTACAACATTATTATCACTTTTTTTAGCTCAGATAAAATTTATCTTTATTGGAACTTTATGCTAGCGCTAAGAAAAGTGAGGCTTTTATTAATTTTTTTTCTTATTTCTGATGAACGCAGATGATTCTATTAGACTGATCTGAGGTAATATATATATAAACATAGACATATAATAACAATCAATACAAATCCCATAAAGGGAAATACCCTATAGAAAACACTAACCAAAACATTTCCTAGTAAGTGTTATAAATTAGAATGAAACATTTTTAAAAAAAGTTATAGCATACCCATACAATTATAGCAATAGGGTCTGGTGACTGCGATGTCAAGGTAGGCAGTGGTAGCAGTGGAGGGCTTCACAGTGGAGGTGGGGTTTGCGGTGGAGGAGAGATAGGAGAGGGTTCATGGTGGCGGTGGGTTTGCGGTAGAGGAGCGATGGAGGAGAAGAATATGAGGGTTCACGGTAGATGTTGGTTCGTCGTGGAGGAGGAGTTCATGGCAGTGGAAGAGGTGATGGGGGAGGAGGGGTCATCGGTGGCGGAGGTGAGATCGGGGCGGTGCATATGTCGGCAGCACAGGGGTTAGGTTCCGCTAGAGCATGAGGGGTGCGAGAATTAAGAAGACTGTTAGGGTTTTTTTTATAAAACCAATTAATCTTTTTTTCAGTGCTAGCTGAAAAGTGCTTATACCGATATTCTTTATCAGTGCTAAAATAGAAAGCGCTGATAAAAAATACATTTATCAATGCTTTTTACTACTAATAATGACATAATGTTGATAATTTATTTATATTAATATATATTTATAAAATTTCATATATGATAAATATAAATTTATCTATTTATAATTATAACAATAAATATATATATTTATGTCATTATAATTATAAATTATAATTTAAATATTTATTAAATTATAAGAAATATACTTATTATATTGGTAATCTTATAATATATATATAATAAATCTAATAATTATATTTTTTTTAATATTATAGATATATAGGAATATATTTTTCTTAATTTTATAATTATTTATGTGAATATATATTTATTTATAATTATATGAATTGATATTTATTTATAATTATAATTATTGCAAATTAATATTTCTAATTTTTATAATTATACCAAGGAACAACTGATCATGGATTTGGTATCCCAAATCCATGACCCTGCAAAATGGATTAAAAAAAGTAATAGCAAACAAACACACACAACATGGTACATTGACCCATAATCAGAAAAACATGTAGCACACAATGAAACCAAACATGAGGTCGTAAAACCAATACCACATGAAACATCTAATCCCATCTAGAAATAAAGAGGATAGATGACCCAAAATTAAAAAAAAAAGTGGTCACAAAAATTAAACACTAATAGCCCATTATCAATCTAGACACCACCGAGTGCCTGCCTGTAAAATCCCGTGATGAGAAGTACACACCATGCCTAATAACGTGTCAAATCCCCACATTTATAAATAGTTTTCATTCTACTCTGAGGTCTATGCGTGGATGAGTACATCATCCTATTTCCTGTAAAATAATACATCTATTTATAGCCAATTGGTCTCCCTCCTGAAAGAATCTCGACGTGAATTCGTCCCATATCATCGTCATATAGAGATCCACCAACCCGATATGGATCACCCCCATCCTGAGGTCACTAAAAACATTTACCAATGTCACCAACCGCATCTCGAGGCGGTCAACATGGACCTCCACATCATCGACAACATGTCACCGCCATTCTGGCCGAAGGCTTTCACCGCCATCACCGTCGGGCCGAAATAGTGTCGACACTAGCACAATGCACACCCTCTACATCCCAATCGTCACTCCGACCAAAGAGAACACTATGCTCAAAGTCATCTTGTGAAAATATCACCAACACCCAAAACCAGAGTTCGAGGTCCATATCTTAATGTCTTCTTGGCTCGCACCGTACTGTTGTCAGCAAATCATGTCGGAAGTACCTGCCGGCTAGAATGACCCTACCACGTCTGAGAACGATTGTAGCCGAAAGAGATGGTCAATCACCCACAACATCACCTTGTTCGGCAGATTTGTAGCCCCAACATAGCGAACCATCCCACCACCATCATATGTGGAGATGAAGAGTGGTCGTTGGGGTCCCAGAACAGTCGCGCTCCTCCAGCCCCATACATCACCAGCACCAACCAGGATAGGATAACTTATGATCACTTCTAGTTGAACGCGGAGCCACTATTGGCCACATCCAATCAACACATAATCTCGTCCCAAAAATTTCATTGCAGATACAAATTCGGCCAACCCGTGGTTTCCCGAGATCTTGGTCTGCATTTCAATATTTCTTTATTTATTTATAATTATAAATATAAATTTATTTATTTATGTATCAATATTTTAATATGGTTATAAATATAATTATTTAATTATATATAACATTATATATGAAAGAAAAAAATATTTTTTCAATAAATTAATACTAATTTAAATTAATAAATTATTATTTATATTTAAAACTAATAAATATATATTTATTTATTTGTAATTAAAAATAATAATAAATATTTATTTATTTATAGTTGTAATTATATATATATGTTTAAATATAAAAAAATATATTTATAATTTTATAAATAAATATATATATATATATATAATTTCTTTTATTAAATATATATCTACATCTACATAGAATTATATTATACCTATTTTTTTATAAAAATGTGTATAAAAATTTATATAATATATATATTTATTATAATTATCTATTTATTGAAGTATATATATATTCATTTAGGAATTATAATTATAAATATAAGTATTTATTTATAAATATTTGTATATATTCAGTAATATATTTTTTTATTATATAATAACTTTATAAGTAGTATAATAAATATATTCGTTATTATTTTATAATTATTTTCTTATATATATTTATTTATTGTTATAATTATAAATAAAAATAAATATTTTTATATAATTATAAATAAATACATATATATATATTTATAATATTATCATATATGTATTTATTATAATATGAATATAAATACAAATATAAATATAATTTTTTTAATATGGACTATTTTTCATCATTTTATATATTTATTTAAATAGTTAATATCATTTTATTTTAATATATATATATATATTATGATTCTTATATAAATCATGTTTTAGAATATAAATGTTGAAATTTGCGTACATTAAATCCCATCACAAGCCCATCATAAACCCTCTCCCATGCGTCATCTATTCCACCCTGCTCGCGTGCCAATGGATCCTCATCCATCGCCTTTTCATTGCGCATGTTGTCATCGGCTTTGGCGTTGTCATCTCAGGCAGCACCTCTCGTGTCACTTCGTTGTCCCAGCCCTCATGATCCCCGGAGAGAGCACTTTTTTTGCCCTCAGTTATCCCTAGGCAGCACCGTCGTTTGCTGAGCGACACAACCAGTTGGTTTTTGCCCTATATCAAAACCCACAACTTATGCGTTGAACCCCTGTAGCTGGAGTCAATCATCATTTGTCGCCCCTACTGATCCCTAGACACCGTTATCCTAGGAAACTGTGCCCAGTTCCGCCATCGCCCCTGCGTCATCATCCTGATCATCACCTCATGCCGATCTGCCACACCTTCTATCATCATAATTGGACATAGCACCATCAGAGACCTCACTTTTTTTATATGAACAATGTTCGGGTGTTTTTATGGTGATGTAAACCTGGATGTTTGAATCCATGGTGTTGGTTGGGGTGGAGTTGAATTGGAAAATAAGGATGTGTGATCATCATCATCCATGCAGCACCCTTCTCTTTCCAGCGGCTGCATTGGTGCGGTAAATTTTCTGGCATTGCTGGAGCCCAAGAAGAAAGAACAAGTTACCTTATTCAACCAATGGAATTATTTCCTCTCCTTGCCTCTGGTCCTTTCATCGAAATTTTGTGTCGGCCTGGTGGAAAACATTCCACCACCGCACCCCCAAAATCATGATTTCTATTTAATAGAAGATCTTCGGGATCCATTTGGCCTCCTACTAAAGTTGTTACTACCCACCACCACATAAGAAGATTAGGCGTTCTGGGGTGGTAAGGGAAGGGGGTATATTGGGTATGAGGAATCTATTCACTTCATGGGAGTGTCGGACTGCCGGACTGGTGGCGGACTGACATTGCCATTGAATGTAACTATTGCTAGGGAGGAAGTATAGCAAAAAAAAGGAGGAGTGAAGTGCAGTCCGGAGAAGGTAAGGCAGAGAAGAGGGAGGTTCCAAGTGAAGACGGTGGGGTGGTGGAATATCAATATATAGTGGGCATTTTATTTGGACACGAAAATTAATTTTGTGGATCATAGACCCCGGAAAAAAGCTGGGATTTAATAAAATAGTCAAATGTGTTATGAAATGAAAATAGGATGGTCCATGTAATTAATTCTTAATTAAAAATCTTGAAAATATTTATGGATAAGATTATTTAATTTTAAAAGAATCACTATTGTATCATTAAATGAGATTTCAACAAAAATAAATCATCCATCTAATTAAAATTGATAATAATAATAATAATAATAACCCACATAGACATGCAAAATTAAGGATGTAAAGACCTGTAAATTCTGTGGATTTTTTATAAATACATGGGAATTTTATGAGTTCTTGAAAATTGACGGTGCATGATTCTGAGGCCTGGTGTGCCCAGAATCAAATTCTGAAGTTTTTTTCAGGTACATTCAGTAAATGTATGAGCAATTTTTTATAAATTTTGAACTGGTGCTCAGACCTGAAATACGAGGGCACCATGGAACTCGCAGCGCCAGTCTTTTCTTATGAATACATTCACTTGGATGGCAGTGGTTCGAGAATAAATGTTAGTTTTTGGGTTTTTGTGGAAAGTAATAAATAAAGTGAGAGTGACATTATTTTTATTTGATCCTCTATATGGGTGATTGATGGTTAAAACCTCCTCATGGAAGTTGGAGGTGGGACCACCACACCATAACCTCCCATGAAAGGATATAGAGGTGGGACCCACTGAAACATACCCTCCCATGAGAGGTTACGATGTGGGGACCACACATGGCTTAACATTCCTATTGATGGAGGAGAGTAAAACCTCTTACCTCTCCCTCATTAATGAAGGAGAGCCTCTTCACCTCCACTAATTAATTCCTTGCCAACCCCTTGAATTAATTAAGGGTAGCCTACCTAATTATATAGTCCAGTTTGAATATCATGACACCAAATTAATAGGATATTTCAAATCTATTATTTCATTGTCATATTCATTTTGGTGGCAGCTTTGATAGGAGGAATATTGGGAGAAAGCTCCCAATGAAAAATGCAGAATGAAGAACACCAACCTTCTATGACTTTTCCTCGATTCATCAACCATCATGAGACATCTTCAATGACTAACTTCTGCATCGTCTTCAACGATCCAACACAGCTTGGGTTTGGTAGTGTGTGGCAGACGCGATGAATGATGAACTTCTTCATCTGCATTCCGCTACTCTGACAACAAAGGACGAACAACAAAAAAATGTAGGGGTGTGTTTGATTTGATCAACATTAATTTTGGTCCTCATAAGTAGTTTTATTCCTCTTTAAATGCTTGCTATCAAACTAATGCTCAAGGAACAGGCCCAACTAACACGGCATGATTCCTCTGTCGTATTTTCTTGTGGTGTGTTCTTCGCGTTCTTCATCGGTGATGAACAATAAAACATTGCGGGTTCTTTGTTTGATACAACAATCCCAAATTAAAGACCCAACATCACGACGACCTAGCGGAGGTGTGATGATGATAGCGGGTGACAGATCAGACTGTATCAGGAGGAACGTTCTTCAAGTAGGCGGAATATAACATGTATTCAGATCCGATCGGAGGCCCGAAAATGCTGGTAATGTTTTTGGAACATCAAGGCGACCTTGTGTCTGCAATTTCGTGGAAAACAGACCGTCAGAATGAAGGAGCATCACAGGAAGTGCACTAGCCAGAGGCGTCGTTTCTGGAAAATTCCAAAATACACTTTATTTTCTTCCGAAGAACACGTCGTGTAGTACCAGCGTACAATGGTTACGTTTGTGGTCATCAGATGCCCATTACATTACATGTGGCCCCTATCACATGGTGTGTACTCATCACACAACTTTTCAGAGGTGGATTGCGAGACTCGGTGTGTAATTTGGGGATACACGGACATAGGGTGAAGTAAACGGGCTTGTACTCCACCACACAGCCTGACAAGGTCAGGGACACGGAGTCGACCCCCGATTCTTGGACATGACATGTAACCATACCACACGTCATGTAATTAATTATCATGGTGGATAGGTGAGACTCAGCTCGTATTCCAGGGGTATATAGACACGGGGTGATGTACATGAGCATGTACTCCACCACATGGCCATGAAAGGCCAGTGACACGGGTAGTGCCTGAGGTCTGACTACACGTCGTGTAACCATGCCACACTTTATGTACTTATATTTATAAACGACCTGCCCTTCAACACGGGCCGTTTCACACAAACAATACACAAATTCCGATTACACGACATGTACCATATTACAACACACTGTTTACTTTTTTGTAAAAGGCTTGGTCATCACGTTCTCACAATCTTGGGCACGAAATGTTTGGTTTTTCCCCTATTACGTGGCAGGCCTATGAGATATTTCTACATGGGACTTCGTGGTAGTTGGAACATGGACCAGTAGCTCATGGAGAAAATCCTCTTAGAGATGAGCGAGCAGAGTGCGGAGACCTAGTAGCTGGCTAAGACCTGACGACTGCTGACCGTTTCGACTCGGAGGTGACTCGACTGGCCCAGTGGGAAGCGCCTTGGTGTCTCGGAAGACCCACAGTGTAAAGCACCTCTGTGTGAAGCAGAAAACCCACGTTACATGACAGGAGGAATACCTCAATAGGCTATGAGGGGAAGCACCTCTGTGTGACGCAGTAGACCCGTAGTGGGGAGCGCCTCTGTATGATGCAGCAGACCCACGATACTCGACAGGAAGAGTACCCCTTCAGTCCAAGGATAGTAAAAAGTGCATCTATGTGATGCTGCAGTCCCACTGTACTCGATAGGGGCGGATTTCTCTAGCATCCAAGGATTAGACAGTGTGATAGGGGATGTTACTTGATACTACCCCTAGAATAAAATCCTGGTTTGAGCTGAGTCAGTAACTTTTGTGTTTACCTCATGATTGATATGGATTTCTTGATAACTTTGGAATATGTATGGGAATTTACCTATGTGGGCTTATCTGTTGATTTCATTCGTTGTGGTTTATCCTTGATGGATTTTGGGAGACTTTGTCAGTCTCAGGGTCTCTACTGAGTATCGTTATACTCAAACCTGCACGTGTAATGCCCGCACCTCATTGTGTTGGATGCAGATGTTGAACAACGCTGACAGGGGTTGAGTGCACCAGGACTGGATGGTACCCGGAGGTGGACCACATGACGAGTAGGTACACAGAGGTGACAGACCGACGTTGAGTGATGTGGAGGCAATTTGTACCTACCCATCATGTAGGAATTCTGGAGGATGACCCATCAGTTGTTTTACCTTTCTTCTATTGTACATGTTTTTCATTTGTACTTGTACTTTCCTATTGGTCTTGTATTCTGGACCCTCTACTTTTAGCACTCCTTTGTATATAGTTTTTCTTAGTGTTTTACTTCCAACTCGTACTATGTTGTGTGTGTTTACACATTCTTAAGGTAATGTCTTCCCAGTTTTAGGGATTTACGCCTTTGGTGCTAGTCGCCTGCCCCTGGCCTATAGAAGTCGGGGTTGGGGTAGTCACAACACGTGCCCTGGGGAACGGGTCGTGACAGGGGTAGTGGTTTTTTTTAATTTAAAGGGTTTGTTTTTTTTTATTTTTAGAAGTGGGTGTATCGAGCGCCAAATAAATGTTTGCTCGACACATTCACCATAGTGCGCCAATTCATTTGGCGCTCTTGGTTTTTTTATCCCCATGTTACCCCTCCCCAACCCCATATATATATATTTCTTATATTTATATAATTATAATTATATAATAATAAATATATTTATAATAAATATAATGACTAATATAATTACAATAAAATTATATTTATATTTATTATAATTCTAAAAATTATATATTTATAATAACTATATAATTATAAGAAATATACAATTATTATAATTATATAACTATAATAATTATAATAATTCTATATTTATAATAATTATATAATTATAATAATTTTATAATTATGATAATTATATAATTATAACAAATAATTGTATATTTATAATAAATATGTAATTATAAATATAATAATGATATAATTAGAATACTTATAATAAATTTATAATTATAAATTTAATAATTATATATTTATAATATATAGACAATTATAATTAGAATAATTATATAATTATAAATACAATTTAGATATAATTTTAACAGTTAAACAATTATAATAAATTAATAATAGTAAATATAATAATTATTTATTCATAATAAATATACAATTATAATTACAATTTAAATATAATAATTATATAATTATAAATATATTAAATATATTAATATAATAATTATATAATTATAATAAATTTAAAATAAAAATTATATAATTTTTATAATTATAATAAATAATTATATTTATTATAGTTATATAATTTTATTTATTATAAAAATTACATAAATATAGTAATTTTAAATATTTATTATAATTATAATATTATATATATTATAATATTTTTTATAATAAATATAAAAATATTATTTTATAAAACTTATTATAAATACACTACTTTAAATATAATAAATATATAAAATTAAAATAATTATATAATTATTATAATAAAAATAAATTTATAATTATAGTAAATAATGATAATAATTATAATTATTATTTTATATTTATTATAATTATTATAATTATTAAAATTATAAATATAATAAATATAAAACTATACTAATTATATAATTATAATAACTATATTTATTATAATAATTATATAATTATTGTAATTAATATATTTATTATAAGAAATAAAATTATATTTATAACTATATTTATTATACGATTATAAACAATATACAATTATAATTACAATATAAATATAATAATAAAATAATTATAATAAATATAAATATAAAAAATATAAAATTATTGTAATTATTATATTTATTATAAGAAACATAATCACATTTATAATAATAATTATTATATAATTATAAAAATTATATAATTATAATAATTATATATTTTATAATAATCAAACTATAAAAATAAATATATATTTATTATAATTATAAAAATTATATAATTATAAATATACTAATTATATAATTAAAATAAATATAAAATTACAATTACCATAATTATATAATTATAAATACAATAATTATATAATTATAATAAATATATTTATTATAATAATTGTATAATTACAATAATTATATATTTATAATAATTATATATATACAATAATTGTATATTTATAATAATTATATATTTACAAAATTTATATAATTACAATAATTATATATTGATAATTATTATATATTTATAATAATTATATAATTACAACAATTATATATTTTTTATAATTATGTACCATTTATAATTTTATATTCATTATATTTATAATTATTTAATTATTCCAATTTTATAGTTATTATAATTTTATATTTATTATATTTATATATTTATTATATTTAAAGTTATAGAATTATTATAGTTATATATTTATAATAAATGCATATTTATTATGATCATATAATTATTATATTGATAATTCTATATTTATTATAATGATATAATTGTTATAATTATATCATTATTATATTTATAATTATATATATATTGTAATTATTATTCTTATAATTATATCATTTTGATATTTATGATTATATAATTATTATATTTATAATTCTATATTTACTATAATTATATAATTGTTATAATTATACATTTTTTGTATTTATAATTATATAATTATTATAATTATATAATTATTGTATTTATAATTGTAATTATTATAATTATTATAATAAATATCAAATTATAATTATAATTATTGTAATTATTTATTATAATTATAATTTGTAATTTATTATAATTATCAATATATATTTATTATAATAAATATATAATTAGTAAATTTTTATATATTATTATATTTATAATTGTATATTTATTATAATTATTATAATATAATAATTGTATATTTATTATAAAAATTATTATAATAAATATACAAGTATAATTATAATAAATATATACAATTACAATAGTTATATAATTATTATAATAAATATAATTATTTATTATAATTATAAAACTTATATAATTATGATTATATATTTATTATAATTATATAATTGTTAGAGTTTTATTTTAATTATATTTATAAATATATAGTTATTATGTTTATATTGTAATTGTAATTGTATGCTTATTATGAATATATAATGATTGTATTTATAAATATATATTTATAATAATTATATAATTGTTATAATAGTATCTTAATTATAGTTATAATTATATAATTATAGTAATTATAATTGTATATTTCTTTTAATTAAATAATTATTATATTTACAATTATATAATTATAATAATTATTTTAATTATATAATTATTATATTTATAATTATATATTAATTATAAATATACGATTATTTTAATTATATATTTATTATATTTATTATATTTTTAATTATATAATTTTTGTAATTATATAATTACTATAATTATATAGTTATTATAATTGTATAATTATTATAATTATAGAATTATTTAATTTTTGTAAATATATAATTATTATAATTGAATTTATATTATAATTATATATTTGTTATAATTATATAATTGTTAGAATTAAAATAAATTTATTTATAAATATATTTTCTTTATTTGAGTCATTATTTTTAAAATAAATATATTAATTATAATTATATTTATAATTATATAAATATACATAATATATATATATATATTAAGAGGGTTGGCGAGGGGTGACATTGGGAGAAAAAACCCCCAAGGGGACCAAATGAATTGGCACCCGAATCACCCACTTCTCAAAATAAAAAAACAAACCCTTTAAATAAAATAAATTAAATTAAATTATCTCCCTTAATTTTTCCCACATGGAAAAGTTTAAGTCCTTCCCATTGTGTTTTCAATAAATTTTACACAATTATTAATTAGTTAACTAAAATAATGCAACACTTTTTTAAGAGACTAATTAATAAATACAAATAATTAAAGCATATATGTTGACTCTGATACAGAACAATAATTTAAAAAATCATAACGAGTACACATTTTTAATTTTTTAAAAAAATATATTAGAAAATAATTTCATTTTGAGAGAAAAGAAATGCATATATTTTTAAAAAATTGAATGATCAAATAAAATTTCACCATCATTAAAAAGATAAATTCAATTAAATGGCCATAATATTACATTAAGTGGTTGTTTCTATATATATAGTATAAATAATTCAATCATTTCCTAACAAGGAATGTATTTTATTTTTTTGAATAATTGAATATCGAGTTTCCAATATAAATTTGACAGTTATTACGTAACATACATATATTAGGCAGTTTGTTTGTTTTTTAAACTACACATGAGTTTTTACATGTTTTTTTAATATTTAATTAAATAATTTTTTAATCACATGCTAATTTGGGTTTGTGTGTATATAATCTATTTTATAAAATTGAGTTCAATTAAGTGTTTGAAACTGAAAATGTTGTCTTGATTAAAATTATTTTAGTTGTAAACAAAGAAAAATGTGATGATTCAAGGTGAGTTTATGCAAAAATGAGTTGAGACCGAACTAGATTCAAAAGAATATGCAAGAGAGCAGTAATGGTGAAAAAGTGATCAAATGTGCTTAGGAATGTTTTTGACATACATGGATGACAGGAACATCACCCACTTACACATATTTTATTAAGATCTCAATAATGAGAATGCATGATACAGTTAGGAAAAATGAACAACAGATGAAAAAAGACCCTAAAGTTATATCTTCAAAATAAAAGAACTAATATGAGGATGCTTCCATGGCTGATGAAATTCAGATCTATCTAACGATCATTTTTTCTCTATCAAACCTCCAAAAAGTGGACCTTTCATGAAATTTACATGAGCACGGTAATGAACTTCATCAAGATCTCTTCTAATGTTTATTGATCATGGAAATTTCTACACATACTTAACAAAGAAAATCATCATCCAACTCCAACACAAATAATGCACCAAGGGTGAAAACGGAGGTTGTCAGACAAAAATTTTTGATCTCGAATGAAGCACAGGTATGTTAGAGAATGCATGGTTTCACAAGAATAATGAGGGAAAAAAAGGTGGTAGACTAAGTGAATGAGGAGAAACAATTAGCCAAAAATTTAATCCCCCAATTAATGTTGATATAACACATTTTCATTAGTTAATTATAAAATAATAGATAATTTTTCCACCAAATGAAAAAAACACTATTTCTAACCAAATTTGATTTTCTAGCATTATATTGTTTTCTTTAAAATCATGGTTTCCAAATAATAGAATTTTAATTTTAAAAAATTAATTTCATTTTTGTATTTATCATTTCAAAATAATCATTGGATGCATTTTTAATTATTTTTTGAAGAAAACATTTCTAATGAATAATGAAAAATAAATACTTTTGTTAAAAACTGCATTTTTTAAGTTTTTTAAAATTCAAATATTATTTAGGAGTAGTTTAAAAATTAAATTACATTATTTTCATAAAAAACCATTTATAGTCTTTAGAATGAATTTTAAATTTCGATTTATAAAAAAAAATACTTAACAAAGTAATTGGTCAGAAAATCACGTTTTATCGCATTTTGTCAGTTTTATTTTAAATAAAATTATTCCACTTATATGTTATAAATACTTTAAAATTTATTCACTATTTTGAATCATTGATTTCAAATTGGGTAAATATGTCCATCTTATTTTTTATCAATTAGAATAATAACCTTTGTGATTTTGTTAACACTTTAATGGGTAAATTAAATAATTAAAAATAAAAATAAAATTATAAGGACAATAAAATAAAATATCATTTGATTTATTTTTATTTTATTATTTCATTTTATCCAAAATCATTTATGATTTAGTTATATGGAATATCATTTCCATTTGGATGTGGTTATGGCCTTTAATATTTTTTATTTAAGGAAATGAAGAAAAAGACATACTCTTGTTTTTAATAAATATAATATTTCAACATGGAGATAAAAAGAGGATATATTCTATTATAAATATTATTTTAAAATATAAATTATTTATCTTTATCTTGGAAATTTATTTGTAAATTATAGTGAGTAAATAATTACTATAAAATCTTACACAATATTGTTGCTGTAATTATTCAATTAATGAAAATAAAAAATAAATGATATTAAAAATATACTGAATTATATAAATTGAAATAAATAATGTGACCCATGGATATTCAAGATAAATATAACATTTCTAGGTTGTATTAATTTTTATTATTTTAAATTCAATTTTTGTCTTTATTTTATAAAAGTCAAAGTAAATGAATTGTTCTAAAATTTACATTATTGGTATTTTATAAAAAAATATTTTATTAAATTAAATTAAGTTCCTAAAAAATTATATTCAGACAAGTGATTAAGATATGGTTGAAAATATCAACCATTTTCAATTTATGGATAGTTTATCCATTTATAGTAAATGTCTTGACCCTCAAAGAGTAATAATATTCGTTGTCATGATAAGTGTGAAAACGGTTAACGGGGGGTTAACCAAAAAATATAAAGGAAAAAATGTGAACTAAAGATGTCCAAATATTTTTTGAAAAGAGTATTTATACTCATATTCATATTATATTTCAATATTATCAATTTGGTGGTATTTTTATGTACATATTAATTTATATTAAATTAATATTTTAATAGATTCGATGAGTACCTCTTATATCTCTTATAAAAGGGAACAACTTCTTCTCACTTCTTCACACTTAATAACAAATTCAATTCATACAATCTATACCAAAATCCATTCCTAAAGTCTCTTTCCATGTTTTAGAGTCCCTAATATAGGCATAATACCAATCATATATGTTTTAAGGTGTTAAGAAAAGGATACTTTCAAAAGAAGAGGAAGATAAAGAATGCACATACTGATTTAGACTCAAGGTAAGAGAATTTATTTTTAAAATTAAACATTTAATGTTTCTGTTAAAAAGTTATTTTTATTACATATCCATATTTTTAAAATTCTTTCATTCATGTATTTATATGTACATATGTGAATTATATAGACACTTTATATTTCATTTAACTTTTTAAATTTTTTTAAAAGGAATCTTTTTACATAATGTTTTAACATTCATTACCAAATGGAAAAAATAAATTTTCTATTTTAATATATATGGTTTCAATGAACTTTCCATCCAATGTAACTATTATATTATTATTGGATCTTTTATAAGATCTCATGTTTTCTAAAAATAAAAATAACACTAATCCCCAACTTTTTTAGTTATTTTTAAAAAGGGATTTAAAATTTAAAAGATATATCAATATGTAAAAATGAATTCTTATGGGTTAAAAGAACATTTTTTATAATTCATCATTATATATATATTTTTAATGTTCTTGGTAATTATTTATGAGGAGGGTCGGTTCCATTATAAACCAAGTGTTGGTGATCCTGTTATTACTCTCCAATGATTTTGTAAAAGGGAAGGAGTTAACTGATTAGGATTCTCCCAATAAACTATTGGAATATAATATAATAGTTATTTTAGTTGTAACCATGATATTTCTATTATGTGTAACCATGACAGTTATTTAATGTGTTACCATTATGGTTGTCCCCTATGTAGGAGTGATATATAAATGTTGTCCCAAGTGACCTATATGATTTAACAACGCATGCTATGAGAATTATAGGAATATTTTGATTAGGATGAAAATGATCTTGGAAGGGGTAAAAACAATTTTGATAAATATTATGTGAAACTTTATAAATTTATTCTCAAGACCTGTCCCCCAAGGCATGTTTTGTGACTACCCAAATCCCACCTCCCAAATTCAAGGGGCTACCGACTTGCACCAAAGGTATTATAACATAAGTGGGAGAAATATTCCTAAGTACCTATGCACACACATACAACTCCCAACAAAGGCACTATAATGTAAAATCCAAGGAAACCGTGAAAAAAATAAACTATTTAAAACAAAAATAGATTTCAACAGAAAGTAATTTACAAGGTGGAAACACGATCCAATATGCAATCCCACCAAAAGAAAAATAGAACAAAAGTAAAACACCAAATCCCAGATGCTCGCCCACTGGGAAGCCTACCTGGATGGTAGGTGAAAGGTAGCTTCCTAATGCTATAGAAGTACAACATGTCTGTCTGATCTCACTGAACACTACCAGGTCCTAGTTCAACCTGGACTCCGTGGAATCATTTTTCATCTAAAAAATACATGACACATGTGGGAAAATCCCGTGTAGGGGTGAGTAAAACAATTCTCAGTAGGGGGGCCCGAAACCATAAACATAAAGAACAAGAGAAAAACCACAAAGGAATGCATAGTCATCTCTACTCTGTTATATGCCCATACATATACTATGAACATATAGATATAGTCATCTCATCCACTAAGAAAATATGTGGTCTCAACCGCACAACATGTTTCAGGACACTCATCGAAGGCTCATGTCATAACACACAAACTAGGAGACCACACTCCATGAGCTTAGCCATCCATGATGGAGCCTATCAAAGATATGCACTCTATCCAGTACAATCATACCATTGCGAATGGTATGTCCAAGCTAAGGTGCTCCATCAGGAACATTATACTATTTCTCAATCTAGTTCCTAACTCTAGAGGTTTAGTCATCACAGTTATACACCCCATACAACACTAAATAAACCCATGTGAGGAGTCCCTCCCTCACCATTGTACACATGAGAGGGTACTATGTTCCTAACAATATCATGATTCAAATTTCACTCCTATAAATAATGTCATGCACCTTATACCATCTAGGGGAACTATCTCCTATCTAGGTATCTTTATCATCATGTGGATGGGCCCGTTTCTCTCTATTATGTCTGAAAATTGAGGGAGATGTACCTCAAATAAAGGATCTGCACCCAACCCGGTAGGGGAGTACTATTCAATGACAAGAGGACCTGCACCCTGGTGCGATAGTGGATTACTTACTCGGTTAGTTCATCTATGGAGGATCTGTTCCCAAGTATGTTTAGGGATTACCAACTCATATAATAGAGGAATCGCACCCTACCCGGTAGGGGAGTGATGACTCTGTCCGATCATGTGTCGAGGTCCCGCACCCAAAACAACATGGAAGTAAAAACATTATTAGTTTGTTCTCTATAGGGGACCCGCACCCTAGTATTCTAGGGTAGTACCAACCTTAGGCTATAGGATCCATTCTCTGGCACGGAAGGTGAGTAATGACTTTGTCAAGGCACTACATAAGGAGGACCTGCACCCTAGAATGACAAGAGAATACAGACTCCCACAATATGGGACATTGTACCTACCCGGTTGGGGTTTACCAACTCTATATGCATTTGGTATGGAAGACCAGCACCCTAGTCAAATAGTGGAGTACCGACTCCAAGGATAATGGACCTTCTCTCTGACATGACATGGGAGTACAGACTCTTCCATTATGAAATTATCTGAGAAACTACACCCTAAAATGTGGGGAATCCCATCTCTACCAATGTAGAGGGATAAAGAGTACTCACGCCTTGAGTAATTAAGGGGGAAACCATCCTAACATCTCAACATAACAATCACCCTAATTCTAGCTAGAGTTTTCCCGCACAGGGTGATCCAACTCCCAAACCAAAGAGATCATCCCCAAACATTCTCAAAAAAATCACATAGGGTATCTCACGTGTAAACTCTAATTTAAAGGGACCCAATGTCATAGACAACTCATCAAATGGACACTCCGTTTGAAAGTCACCTGCATCTCGGTGAAATGGTGTCCTGTTGGGTCCTCGTCCGGTCTGACCTGGTCTTACCTACCACACCCGGCTCGCACCAGCTAGGCATGGCCCAACCCACTGGGATCAACACGATGGGTTGTGTGTCTGGCTCGGCCCGCCAGCACCAACCCGATTTGTAGTTTGATTGGGCCAACTTTTCAGCACGCGCAAGGAAAAGGCCACATCCATTTCTCCTCATGTGTAACCGACTAGCCCCACCACTCTAATGTGTCTGCTATATGGTCTAGTTATCCTAATGAAAAATGAGAAAATGATGTGGGTTTCATATCGGGCTGTGAACAGGGGTCGCGACTTCCTCATTGCGGCAACCGAGCGGCTGCCACCACCAGCGGTCCAACAAAATTTTCTGCAGACCACCAGACATGCTCTGATGGACTATTATTTGATTCAAAGGGTGTTTCAGAACCCTCAATTTTCATTATTTATGAATTCAGGCTCATAAATCCCTTGTGATTCCTTCTACCATAAAGAGATTGATTGCCGACATTTCACGCACCGCTTCGGTCCAACTACTGTTAGTCATCATCACTCCTTCATCGTACCATGTCCATCCCTGATCCATGATGTTAGATCTTCTCATCATTTATTATTGTGTAATGATCATCCATTTTCCATCCCATGATGAATGTGGGAGGGGGCACAATAATAAACACGAGGGTTGATCCCCGGTTGTTTTATTGTTCCTACCCCAACCAGATCTGTTAGAAGGATCAAGAAAACAAAAAAAATAATTTCACAAAAATGATAAAACCATGGCTCAACCTGTTCATTGGTTGATCCAATATTTTATTTTAAAGCTGTGAATGTGGGCGGATTTAATTCAAATAAAATCTCATACCTCAAATGGTTCCTCCGGTGGCGAAGAACGTCTCTGCGTTTTCGCCAGTTTGCAATCATTTATCTCTAGTCTTGGTTTTGATTTCCAAAGGCATTGTTACTACTTCACGTTCCACCAGAGATCTTTATTGGAGAGGATTCCCTTCTATCATTCTTCATTCGACAATGAATCCTTAAAGGCTTATTAGAATAATCCAATATCTATTTTTTGACCTTGGATACTTGCTAATCCATTATATGGCGAATCATGATTCGATGTTGTCTACTAAGCTGCGTTACAATGTTGTTGTGCTGCTTCCTTTAGTAAAAAAGCATATTCAGTTTTTTTTAGTTGTAAAATCTTTGGGCTTCAATGATTTGAAAATTCATAAAAATAAATTAAAACAAGTTTATTTTATTTTTATGTTTTTCATTAAAATGTATGAAAAATATCTTTCTCGATCAACCCATGTCGGTCGATGTTAAGTCCATTATTAGGTAATTTTTCCATTCCAGACACAATATTGCTCTCGGATTATCAATCAAGGCACCCATTCAGAGGTTTCCAAAATTACTCACCCATGCCATTTTAATTTGTATAATGAAAAACTAAAAAACTAACATTCACCTTCAACCAATGTTGGTCGACGTTACACTTTGACTAACGGAAACTTGCCCTCATGAGCTCAACAATACTTTCATATTTCCAATCTGTGTTTTTGTTAATAAGTTATAAGAATTTGAAAATAAAGTAATTGTTACTCAATTATTTCATTTACGGCCAAAAACTATCTTCCACTCTTAGCCCGCACCAGCCAACGTTAGGACATTTCTAGGAAAATCCCGATGATCTAATTTCATTGGTACCCTCAAATTTTTTATTTGAGAATAGATTCAAATGATTGAAAATCTCACTCGCACATTTAATTAATAAACTTTTAAAAATATCAAAAATTTATTCTGTCGACTGTGGGTCTCAGAATTACATGCCATCTCATAGCCTAGTCTTGTAAAAATGCCATTTATATTTGAAAAACAAATCCATGAAATTCTGGGTCTTTACATTCTCCCCACATTAGGGATTTTTTTCCACAAATAGATAAGGCCCATCCTTAAAGGATGAAAACCGAGTTCATCAAGGATCCCTGTGCTGTATATATGCACACACCATAAGGAACCACCGAGATCAACCACTTTCGTGTCCAACTTCTTATAGTTCAACATCGTGCAACAACTAGGACACATCTATTTAGCTACGACAAGTGGTAAAAGCACTAAGCACTCTGATCAATTTGTAGTAAGAGGTTCTAGTGGCTCACCTCCACACTAACCAGATGTAGATACAACTAGAATCCCACAATTTACATCAACCTCTAGATGAACTATGCTAAATCCTCCTCAAATATTAACCATTCAAGGACGACGCTAAATATACAAGGGTAATTACGAACAAAATATGTCTTCCCATTAGAGACATTGGGTCTTACAAGGACCTCTATCTATAACCTCCAACAGCCATACAAATCACCAAAACTGAATCACCACCACATTCACTAGTTGTATCTCACCTAAGTATGGATTATAACAACCATTCCATAATGCGAAAACATCATGGGGTCTAACTCTGCCACCATGGAATGTCCATAAACATTATTTTTCTAGAGAGGCCACCCTATGCAACCTAATTTTTCCTTTCACTGGGAGGAAAAAAATCACCATTGGGGATACACCACATACTTTGCCTAATATTGTTTATCCAGGTATGAATGGTAGCAGCTCATACCAATAATGATGTTGTAAGGCCTTGACCCCAGGATTAAGAGTTCACAACAACAAATCTCACCTTAAAGAGGCAGGTCACACTACCAACATCAGTGTGTGATCTTCATGTATCCTCCTTTAGGAGTCTTTAAGCATGAGGGTCAAGCCTACGGTCCAACCTGAATCATGAATTCTCAAATAGAACTTGTGGATCAAACAGGACGTCCAACACCTATATCTATTTAAAAACGAATCCAAATGAAATGACACAAATCATACCTTGAATTTATTCAAGAGATTCTTGGTCATAATCCATGATCAGATGCATTTGTCCTCATCCACATACTCCAGCTCCCTAATCCATGTGTAGAATGGATCATGCTTCTAGTCCTGCTCCACTGCTTTATCTCCCATCTTGTATACCTCTGTGCTTCAATTGATCTCTCTGCCACGAAGGCTCATCTACTGACTCCATCTTAGCATCAAAGTGGTTGGAAAATATCTTAAAAGATGTCTTCAGTCTTTGCAAGTGTAACAATTCCTCTCATACTGTGTATCTACTCCTTGGCGCTACTCTTGTGCCACATACCCACATGTTTGTGTTTGAGCATGGTTATGCCTCTTACACCACATTCATCTCTCCAGTCATATGTTAAATTCATCACACAACTCTACCTCATTACCACTGTTGTAAGTCACATCCATCTTCTCCAATGCCAGGTAGATCTCAACAACCAGGGCTCCCTCCAGCACCATAACATATGTCAGAATGATAAGGGGTATCATCGATACCATTATCTCCCTATGCAGTCCCTGCTCGAAGGTTTGGGCCATGAATTAATGGTCCCAAACATATATGTAGTGTAGCAAGATTGATCCATAAATATTGATGAGTAATTTGTTACCATATTTCTCCCTGCCATAGGGGCAACAGCTTCTTTATACACATAGAGAATAAATTATCTAGAATGAACTCCTCCTTGAAGTCATTCTCAAAGTCAACCTAGGTGAGGGTTGCCTCATCCAGCATCTGGACCACTAAGCTCCACTATCATCCCTCTAAGACATGTATAAGGCTCACGACTAGTACTTCCATCTATTTGAGAGGTGTTCACACTAGGAGGATGACTTTATTAACTGCCTCAAGACAATACTCAGCTACCTGAGGATCTTTCTCGCCTCAGAACCTAGGAGGCCTCTATGTCTAGAACTTGTGTAGTGAACTCATCCGGCACACATCCTCCCCCTGGTAGTGTTGGTATCAACTGTTGATTGAAGGTTGTTTGTATCACTTGTTTACCCCTGGATGTAATGACACAGATTCATTGACCTTCCCTAACACCTCTACATAAGATGGATCATCATCATAATCAAGGTGTAGAATCCTATATATCTATTTTTTTAGTGGCATCCTGAAATATATCATGATGAACCATTATTAATGATTATATCTAGAGAGATGACTCAAGAAGTACATGGAAAACACAACTATTCCAACATGTTGCATGTACCAATTATTTCCCCACAATGAGTGTTTTCATGTATCGAGTCAAAAAATAGGTTTCCAGAGTCTTGGTGTATTGATATATTAGCCACCGCACCAACACTGGAGTCCATGGCCTGATATCCTAACTCAAAACACGTAACTCAGTTTCCCAAAACAAAAAACAACATACCCCTAGTCATTAATGTAGATTTGACCACCTATGATACCAATTTTTCATGACCCCTCCCCCAGGGCCCATTCTGTGACTACCCCAATCCCACCTTTAAAAGGCTAGGGGATGGTGACTAGCACCAAACGCATTATATCACAACTGTTAGGCATTTTCTTGAGTACCTGTACACGCACACACATATCCCATCTAAAGGTATTAGAAATTAAAATCCAGGGAAACCATGCATGCAATCCACTAAGTAAAAAACAACCAGAGTACTATGGAAAGTAATTTGCAGGGTAGAAACCTAGGACAATATACAATCCATCCAAAAGTATAAAAGGAAAAGAGTAAAAATCCAAGTCCCTGTTGCACATCTTCCCAGAAGACTACATGGTGGGTAGGTGAAAGGTAGCAACAAAATGATTTCAAAGTACACCTCTTTTGTTGGATCACACTAAAAACTACCATATCCTAGTAATCCCAAGACATCATCGAAGCATCAATCATCTGCACAAGATAGTACATCTATCGGAAAATCTCGTGTAGGGGTGAGTAAAACAATACTCACTAGGGGGCCCAGAAAACACAAAGGTAAAGAACAAGAGAAAAAACAAAAAAGAATGAATAGTAATATCAAATCAGGTATATGCCCATAAATATACCATTAACATCTACATACACTTGTCTCATACTCTATGAAAATATGTGGTCCCAACCAGCATATGAGTCTAATCCTATTTGTTGAGAACTTTGTAAGTGCATCCAAGCGACCTGGGATCACATCCAGGCAGAGGCATATTTCCAGGTCACTATAGCAGTGTTATATTAGGAACTCTAGTAGTATCGTAGTAGGAACTGTGTCGAGAACTATAGTAGGAGGGACTATTCCCTCATTTTGGCCTTCGGTCCACTGATTGGTCCTTGAGTCCTTTATGGCCTTCGGGACACCCAGGCCTTCGGGTCAGTAAGGACTTCGGGCCACCATAAGGATTTCATGCCACCGTAAGTGCATACTCAAACCAGACAGACAACAAGGAACAAGCTCAAGAAGGAGGATTACCAAGGAGCTTTCACCATAGATGAAGCTCAACAGATTACAAGAATGAGAGGTTATGGAACATGATTTTAGGAAAAGCTTGTGCAAGCATGGGAATGCCTAGGTGAACAGCCATGCAAAGGTGGAGAGCTGATTCCACAATAAAGATGTCTTGGAGGAGCACTTCCAAGTAGTTAGTCTTGGTTGTATGTAATGTTTGAAGTCTATAGGGTATGAATAACTCTAAGTTCTTCGAGCCATGTAATACTTACCCATACTGGCGTTGTAACGGTTCTAATTCATCCCTTGAAATGTGGATTATCAAAAATAAATAAAAAATGATGTCCTTCGGGCCATTGGTCTGGTCCCAACAACACACCCAATTTTTGGATTCTCATCAAAGTCTCATGTCATAAAACAAAAACATGAAGATTACACTCCATGAGATCAACCATCCATGATAGCACCCATCTAATAGATGAAATCCATCAGGTACATTACTCCTATAATAAATGGTACAACAAATAGAATGTTCCCCATTAAGAACATTCTACTTGGTCATACTATAGTGTCTGACACTAGTGTTTTTGTCGTCACAGTCATGTGCCGCATGCAAGACTAAAGAAACCCATGTAAAGAGGCCTACCCTTACCAATATAAACCTGAGAGGGATCCATGCTCCTAACCATTTCATGAAACCTCTATCTCTCATATTAGGAGTGGGCCATACCCTAGTCTATCGAGAAATCACTATCCCCTATATAGGTATCGTTTTCATCAAGTGGACGTGCCCGCTCCTCACTACTATGTCTAAAAACTAAGGGATCTCTATCTCTAATCGAGGACCTGCACCCTACCCAGTAGAGGAGTACTTCTCAATGACTACAGGACTCACACCCAAGTGAAATAGGTGAGTACTAACTATTCCAGTTCATGTGTGGAGGACCCGCACCCTGGTATGTTAGGGCAGTACCAAATCTTATAATAGAATACTCACACCCTATCTGGTAGGGGAGTACCAACTCTATTCGATCATGTGTGGAGGAACTACACCCTGAAAAAACAGTGGAGTAATTTCTCCACTAGTTTGTTCACTAAGGGGGACCTGCACCCTAGTATGACAGGGGAGTACTGACTCTGGGCTAGAGGACCTATTCTCTGGCATGATACGGGAGTAACGACTCTACCATAGCACAATGTAATAAGGAAATGGACCCGTGAACGGAATGGGAGTACTGAGTCCTATAATATAGGACTTTATATCTACCTGGTAGAGGAGTACTGACTCTATATGTGCTAGGTATAGAGGACTCGTGCCCTAATCAATTAGGGGAATACAGACTCCAAGGATAGAGAACATGCTCCTTGTCACGACAGGGGAGTACCAAATCATCCTTTACGAAATTAAATATGATCCCACTCCCAATAATGTGGGTATTACCATCTCTACCGAAGTAAATGAATAAGAAGTCCCTATTCCTTGAGTAATCAAAGTAGTAACCTCCCTAACATCTCACTAAAAGAATCATCCAAATTCTAAATAGAGTCTCCCCATACAGGGAGATCCTACAGTTAAAAGAAAAGAGTTTTTCCCCTAAAATTCTCAAAAACTCAATTAGATTCTATCAAAAGTACCTTCTCATCATAAGGGTCCCAATGCTATAGATGTCCCATCAAACAGACTCTCAGTTTGATTGTTAAGAGCATTTTTTTGAAATGGGGGCTCGTTGGGTCTGGGTCGGGATCGACCCATTCAGGTCGACCCCACCCGGTGTGGGTCCCATAGATCTTCCCTGACCCATTGGGCATGACAATGACTAGAGGGCCCCAGCATGACCCAATGGGCTCGTCCTATTGGGTCGCATGTCTGGCCCACCTGGCAATGTGCGACCCGCTGGCAGCAACCCGACCCGCTGTTTGAGTGGGCCAAATCCTCGGCTCAAAAGTGGAAAAGGCCACATCCATTTCTTTTCAAGTGGAACCAGCTAGAACCACTACTCCAAACGGTCCACTACATAGATCATTTATCCCAGCGAGACTTTCTGTGAGGCTACAAGGTCCAGTTCATGCCCCATTTGTGGGCCACAACTTCTTCCACGCGGCTACCGATTATCTACCACCACCAGCCCCACAACCGGCGATCTGACAGAATTTTCCACGAACCACCAGACACACTCTGGTGGTCCTATAATTGATTCTTTTGGGTAATATAGAACACTTGAGTCATGTTCTTTACTTCCTGGGGCTCATGACTCCCTTTCGATCCCTTATGCCGGAAATTTCTCGATTGCCGGAATATCACGCACTACTTCGGTCCACCCGCCGTCATTCATCATTTTTGCTTCATCCTTAAATATTTTTCCCTGATCCATAAAGTCAGATCATTTCACGAAGGATGGATGAACAATGATTGACGATTCTACAACCCACAAATAATGAAAAGAATGAGGGGGGAGCACAATAATCAACCCAATGATAGAACCTCGACTATTTGTTCATTACGGCCTCAACCCAATCTGTTAAAAGGATCATGAAAACAAAACAAAAATCATCCCCCAAGAACAATCAAACTACAGTTCAACCTATTTTTGGTTTATTCCACATTTTCTGTTTAAGACCTATTATAGGGGAGGATTTATTTGAAAAAAAAACACTACCTCAAAAGGATCATTTGCTGATGAACAACGTCTCCTCGTTGTCGTCATTTTTCCATCATCGATCTATGGTCTTGGTTTCAATTTCAAAAGTCATCATCTTCCCTTCTTGATCTGATGAAATTCGTCTTTGGAGAGGATTCATTTCTTTCATTGGTAGTTCTCCAATGAATTCTTCAAGGCATCTCAGCATAATCTAGCGTCCTTTTTCTGACCTCGGATCCTTGCTATGCCATTAAATTGAGAATCATGATTCAGTGTTTTCTGCTACCCTGAATTACAATTTTGTTAATCTATTTCATTTCATGAAATATCATATTCAGTTTCACTTGGTAGGAAAACTGATTGGATGCAATGATTTGAAAAGTCATAAAAATCAAATAATACATGTTTATTTATTTTTAATGTTTTCGTTAAAAGGTCAAAAAAATATCTTCTCCGGTGGACCCGCGTCGGTCGATATTAATTCCATTCATTAGTAATTTCACCATTATGAACGCAATGGTGCACTCATATTAACAATCTGGGCATGAGTTTAGATTCTTCCAAAACCGCACACCTACGCCATTTTAATTCACTTAACAAAAAACACAAAAACTAACTTTCACCCTCGACCCATACTGGTCGAGGTTAAGCTCTTCCCAAGGGAAAGATGACCTCATGATCTCAACAGTACTCTCATATTTCCAATCTGAGTTACAATTTTGGATTTATAAGAATTTGAAAATAAAATAATTGTTAATTAATAATTTTATTTATGAAAAAAAATAAACTTCCACTATTGGCCCACACTAGCCAACGTTAGGCCCTTTTTAGGTGAGTCCCACTATTCTGAGTTCAACAGTGCCCATATATTTGAGATTTGAGCACTGGTTCAAAAGATAGAAAAACCTGCGTGAACTTTTAATTAATAAACTTTAAAAAAGTTTGAAAATCCATTTAGGACACTCTAAGATTCAGAATTACGTTCCGTCTTAGAGCCTAATCTTGTAATACTGTGACTGGCATTTGAAAAGAAAATCCATGTAATTATAACACACTACATGTATTAAAAACATTCGTTATGAACATGCATGTCTGAATTAAAATCTGAATTAGGGGATGTAGCCTAACTATAAGTAGAAAGGTGTGATGAAATCCATTACAACAACATTATCAAATTTTGGTCCATCAAGAAAAGTCGTATTAGGTACAATTACTATTTATTCATATTATTCCAATGTCTTATATGATTTGAGGTCTATAGATTATTTAATTGTTAAGAAATTTTCTTTTAAATTAGAAATTCCACCTCCAGAAATGAATCTATAACTTATGTTAAAATCATCTTAGGGATGTATTAATCCAAAAATAAATTAAAATAATAGTATTTTTGATTCTTAAGGAAACAAATTACCTAAAATACTTATTGAATTTCCTATAATAGAGTTTAATGTTATTCTAAGTATGGATTGGCTCTCTGTTTACCATGTTTAGATAGATTTTAGAGTTAATTATTTTTTTCTTCAAAAATGGATTATTTTGTAAATAATAATGAAAAAATATATTTGATATCATATCAAGAAGCTGGGAAACTATTAAAAGATGAAAATGAATGTTATCAGACAAATATTGTTGATAATTAGGGATTTTTTTATGATTAATGATATTATAATAGTAAAATAATACCTATATGTTTTTTCTGATGAGTTTCCCAATTTTATACTTGATAGGAAATTTGAATTTATTGTTAACTTATATTTTAATGCTAAAGAAATTTCAAAAATCCCTTATTGATAGCCCAAGTTGATCTTCTATAATTGAAAGAAAATAGTTACATTATCTTATTGATATAATATTAATTTTTCATATAATTTCACCATGTGGTTATCTTGTCTTATTTCATATAAAAAAAATGGGTCTATGAGGATTTTCATTGATTATAGATACTTGAATAACAATACAATTAGGAATAACTATTCATTATGTCATATTGATGGTTTGTTTGATCATCTCCTAGGGAATCCACATTCTTCAAAGGATTACGTATGGTCTTGGTACTATAGTCTAAATATGATGGAGGATGAAATTATAAAAAAAAATTAGACTTGATACAAGCATTATGAGTATGGGGTTATTCCATTTTAGTTGAACAATACCCTAACTGCATTTATGGATCTTATGAATAGATATTTCTAGAAATATTTGTATAAGTTTGTGGTTATTTTTATTGATGATATATTGATTTATTTAAAAATTTATAAGAATCATGAATAACATATATGTATTGTTATGTAAACCCTGAATAAAAACAACATTTATTGAGAATTTTGAAAATGTGATATTTGGTTGTAGAGTATTTCATTACATGGCACATTATAAATAAATATGAATCAATAATTGATCTTGGTAAAACAAAAATGGTTGATGAATGCCAAGACATATAAAAGATACCGATATATATAGTTTTCTTATATTATCAGGATATTATTGGTTGTTTCTTGACATTATTTCATGATTATCAATCTCACTACCTAGGTTAACACGAAAGATAGTTATGTTCATTTGGAAAAAAGAATGTGATGAATGTTTCCATGAATAAAAAATGAGATTGGTTAGTGCTACAGTTTTGGATCTTCCCTCCAATAATGGGGACCTTTTCATATATAGTGAGTCTTTATTAAATTAAATTGGTTTTATCTTGATATATAATGGTCACATGCAAATTAGCCTCAACCTGGTTAGTAAGGACTCGACAAGTGCATCCAAGACACCCAAGATCACATTCAGGGGGAGAAATATTTTTGGGTTACCATAGCAGTACTATAGTGTGAATTGTAGCAGTACTATAGTTGGTAATATTCGGTACTATATCAGCCAAAACAATTCATCCATCTCGGACACTGGGAACCCTGGTTTTATCCTTGGGCCCTGTAAGGATTTAGGGCCACCCAAGACCATGGGTCCCATTGTCTCTTAGGGCCTTCGGGTCACCTTATGGCCATTCGGGACACCGCATGGCCTTCGGGCCACATGAATATACATATGGACCAGTTAAACTAAAAGGTACAGGGTTCCCGAAGAGGATTAAAATAGACACATTCACCATAACAGAGATAATAGGAATTGGATGAATGAGAGGGTATGAATTTTCCATTGGGTCCATGCCTGTGCAGCTCTGCATGATGGACAACTAGCCAATATACCCCATGAAGCTGGAGTGCTAACATATCATGACATATGCTGGGAGGATCAATTTCTATTTGTCTTGTCTGGGTGATTTCCTCTATGATTTACGGGTCATGTAATTGTATCTAAGACTTTGGGCCTTGTAAGGGTTTTACCTCACCCCTTGAAAGGTGGATTATCAAAATAATAAGAAAAACTAAGGCCTTCGGGACATTCAAGATATAGAATGGTCATGTAATTTCTTATGATTCACAACAATTGAAGCCACATGAGAAAAGTTATCCCACACATGACCATGAATGGAATGAAGTATTATTTTCTTTGGAAATATGGAGATTGTATTTATATTGATCCATGTGTGAAACTTATACTAATCATTGATTTTTGAATAATATATTCACTCATAAAGTGTTGAACATGAGAGAGAGGATATGGATGGAATTGAATAACGATTATGACTTCATAATTCATTATCATCCTAGAAAAGAAAATATAGTAGTAGATTCTTTGAGTTAGAAAAATAATTGTTCATTTACAAAAAATATCACCCTTCTGATACTGATTTGATGAATTTTAACATAGAATTTGTGAATAAAGTAACATCATCAATATTTTTATGATTCAGAATAATAGTCTCTATCAAAAAAAGTAATCAAGATTATAATGAAGATCATGATAAACTATAAAATGAAGAATTGGTTAAGAAGGGTAAGTTTTCTAAATTTATCGTTGTTAAAGATTACATTTTGGGATTTAAAAATAAATTATGTTTGTCTTGTGAATCCCATATGTAGATATTATTGTTGAGTAAAGCACATATTCCCCAATTTTTTACCCATCCTATCAACACTAATATTTATAGAGAATGTGAGGAGTATTCATGGTGGGATGGAATGAAAAGTAATATTACCTAAATTACAAGGAAATTCATGACTTACAATCATGTTAAAGAAGAAATAAAATTACCAATGTGGGTGATTCATCCATTTCCATTTTTATATCTGAAATGGTATAATATATCTATGGAATTCATAGTGGGATTAATAATGATTTCTTGAGGTAATAATATGGTTTGTGTTATTATTCATTGACTAACTAAATCATCACATTTCCTTTCCTTTAGAGATACTATGTCTTTAGATAAAAATTTTGGATAGTATCTTAAGGATATAGTATAGTTACATGGAGTTACTCCTTCAATTGTATCTAACCACAATACTATATTCACTTTAAATTTTTGGAAAAGACATTAGAAGTAATTTAGTATTGGATTAAATTTCACAACATCTATTCATTCTCAATTTGATAGAAAACCTAACAGAATTAATCAAACCATGGTAGACATTATTTTTTCTTTTTCAATGGATTATCATGGAGTTTAGATCATCATATTTCATTATATTAGTTTTCTTATAATAACACTTTTCATTTCAGTATATGGATGACACCAATTAAGGAAATATATGGAACACAACATCTAAATCCTGCGTTTTCTGATTAAGTAGGTGAAAGGAAGTTGATAGGACTATTATTGGTAGAGTGTATGGTTGAGAATGTGGTTAAAATTCAGCATAAAATAAAGATATATCATAGTATGAAGAAATGTTATGCGAATAAAAGGTGGAAAGATATTTCTTTCAATGTAGGTGATCATGTTTTTATTAAAATATATCCAAAGATAAGTATAATGTGTTTTAGTATAAAGGGGAATCTAAGTCCATGGTTCATTTGAATTTAATAATTCCTTGAGAAGTTTTGATTAGTTTCATACTATGTATCATTTCTTATATTTTAGTCCTAGGTACACAATGTTTTTCTTGTTTTAATGTCATGAAAGTTTGGAAATGATTCATCTAATGTATTGAACCATTGGGGAATTAAATTAGATGATAAAACTTTTTATGGTGAACAAACTATTCAAATTATTGACTATAGAGATTAGGTTGAGTGTTACAATGAAATTCACTAGGTTATGGTTTTGTCGTGTATCCATATGGTTGAAGAGGCAACATAATAATATAAAAATGATATTAGGGAAAGATATCCCCAGATGTTTTAAAAATTACATAACATTGTTTATATATAATTTAAAAAAAGTGGGAATTATGTTTTAACTCATTTAATGTTGATATAATTTTTTTAATTAATTAATTAATATAGGACAATTTTTTAGTTAAAACAAAAAAGCATTATTTATTACCAAATTGTATTTTCAAAAATTATATAGTTTTATATAAAATATTGGTTTTGAAATAATAAAATTTCCATTTGAAAAAATAAATTTCAATTTTTTATTCATCATTTCAAAATTATCTTAGGATATTTTTTGGAGAATTTTTTTAAAAAATTTCTTTTTCAATAAATAATGAAATATATTGATTCTTATTGAAAATTTTATTTTTTTCCAATTTTTTACAGAGTAAAAATCTATTTTTGATTATTTTTAAAATTAAATTTATTCCTTTTGATTAAAAATAATAATTCAATTGTAGTATTTGGAAATAAATTTAATCAAAAATTTATTATACAAACATTTTTATACACAAAAAAGCGTTTATTTTAAAAAACTATTTTTCATCCCGTTTTACCAGTATAATTTTTAAATTAAATTATGAATCATAAATGTTTTGAATCATAAAAAAATGATTCCATATTTGGAATTATTGTGTATAAATTTGTTAAATATTTTCTTTTTATTTTTTCTCAATAAAAATAGAAGCCTTAGTAATTTTTTACCACGTTAAAGGGTGAATAATGTAGTAAAAGATAAAAATAAAATGATAATGACAATAAAATAATAATAAAACTTACATAAATTTTTTATATGAGTTTATTTAATCCATTATCATCCAATATATGGTTATATGGCTTTTTTTTTCAAATTTAATATGATTATGACCTTTATTTTATTTAATGAAAAGTTAAAAATATCATATTATTGTTTTTAATAACTATAATATTTTTATCCTAGAGAAAAATAGTGTATGTGTTCTATTATAAATACATTTTTTAAATTTAAATTATTTATCTTATCCATGAATTTTTTTTACTTTTTAGTTAAAAAAATTACCTAAAATTCTTGCACAATGATGGTGCAATAATTATTTAATTAAGGTAAAATAAAATAAATGATATTAAAAATATTAAAATTATTATAATTTAAAATAATTAATGTAGCCCACAAATTTTATAGTTAAATAGAATATTTGTATGATTTATTAGAATATTTTATTTACGTTTTTTTGTTTATTTCTATTATAAAAGTCAATTTAAATGAATAGTTCTAACATTGACATTATTGATATTTTTATGGAAATAATATTTTATTAAAAGATATAAAATTACTAAAACTCATATATTTAGGCAAATGAATATTATATTGTTTATAATATCATCCATGGTCCATTTATAGGTCATATGTCTATTTATGGTAACTATTTAGACGACCAAATAGCAAAAAACCCTGTTGTCATGATAAATGCGAAAAGGGTTAATATTGGCTTAAAACCAAAATATAATGTTAAAAATATGATCTAAACCTCTCTAAAAATTGATGTAGGAGAGTATTTTAATCCATCTTCATATTATATATTAATATTATATATTTTTATCAGTATTTACAACAAAATTATTTTTTATTAAATTAATATTTTAATAAATTCCAAGAGTCCTCCTCTACTCTATTATGAAAGGGAACAGATTCATCTCATTTATTTGAACTTCAATACCCATTTAGATCATCAAAGATCTACCCAAGTCCCTAACTAATATCTCTCCCCATTTCATAGACACAATATGTTGGGAAGAACTCAAATATTATAGAAGTTAAGGATTTATGTATTGGAAGATTTTCCAAAGAAGATGAAGAAAAAGAATGTATGTGATGAGTTGGACTCAAGGTATTGGAATTTATTTTAAAGACCTATTTTATGGTTTCATTTAGAACTTCTGTTTTATTATATATTCATTTTTTATAATCATTTTATTTCTATACTCATATGGACATAATTGAATTAATAAGGGCACATTATGTTTCATTTGACTTTATTTCAAAGGTTTTCAAAAGTAATCTTTTTTCGAAATGTTTTATCATTCTTTACAAAAATAGAAAATAAATCTTCTAATTTATAATATATATAGTGGAAACATCCTCTAAACCACCATAACAAGTTATTTTATTTTTTTCGTCTTTTATAAGAATACATATTTAATTAAAATGTAAAAATCCCCCTTCTGAATGTTTTAATTATTTTCAAAAGGGGTTTTAAAATGGAATGTATATATCAATATCTGTAAATGTTTTCTTATGTTTAAAAAAGATAACTTATCATATGTCTCCCCTACTAATCCTTGGACATCTTTATCCCACTCATCAAAACCCAGGGTCGTCATCTCCCCTGTGTTGTCATCCCAATCATCACCTTGTACCGATCTACCACCCCTTCCGTCATCATCCCAAGATAGAGCACCATCGGAGCCCTCACTTTTTTCATATGAACAATTTTTGGGTGTTGTTATGGTGATGGAAACCAAGATGTTGGATTCCATGGTGTTGGTTGGGGAGGAGTTGAAAATGTAAATGATGATGAGTGATCATCATCATCCTTGCTGAACCCTTCTATTGTCAGCAAATTCTTTGCTGCGGCATATTTTCTGGCATCACTGAAGCCCAAGAAGAAAGAATGAGTTTCCTTCTTCAACCCGTGCAATGCTTTCACCACCTTTCCTATTGTCCAGTCATTAATGTTTTTCACCGGTTGGGTGAAAAAAATTCTTCCACCACACCCCCAAAATCAAGCTTTCTCTCGAATAGAAGATCTTCTGGGGCCATTTGGCTATCCCTGAAGCTACCACTGCCCACCACCATGTAAGAAGAGTAGCAGCAATGGGGAGGAAAGGGAGGGTATATACAATGTACGGGGATTTTATTCTCTTCATGGGTTTTTTGGACTGGTGGCGGACTGGCATTGCCATTGCAGGTAACAGTGGAAAGAAAGACTGTATGGCCGAAATGGAGGAGGAACGCAGTGCAGTCCGGAGAAGGTATGGCCGAGAAGAGGGAGGTGCTTAGTTCTGTTTGGGGGATGGAAAGTTATTATATAGATGGAATTTTATTTGGTCACAAAAATAAATGATGAGGATCATAGACCGATGAAAAAATGTAATGATTTAGAAAAATAGTCAAATGTGTTATGAAATGAAAACAGAATGGTCTGCGTCATTAATTCATAATTCAAAATCATGAAAATATTTAATGATAAGTTTATTTATTTTTAAATGCATCACTACTATCTCATTAAATGAGATTTCAAAAAAACCATCCATATAATTAAAAATGAATAATATTAATAATAATAATACACAAAGACATGAAATATTATGGGAGAGGTTGTTTTTTAATTTTTCTATTAATTTAAAGGGTTTGGTTTTTATTTTGAGAAGTGGGTGTGTCGAGTGCCAAATGAATTGGTGCTCGACCCATTTACCCTAGAGGGCCAATTCATTTGGCGCTCATGGGGTTTTCACCATGGCACCCCTTTCCAACCCCCTTTATATATATAATGTATATTTATATAATTATAATTATAATTAAAATAATTATCTTTATAATAAATATAATGACTAAAATAAATTCAACAAATTTATAATTTAATGTATTATTATTCTAAAAATTATATAATTATAATAAATATATAAATATAATTAATATACAATTACAATAATTATGTAACTACAATAATTATCATAATTACATAATTATAATAATTATACAATTATAATAATTATGTAATTACAATAATTTTATATTGACAAAAATTATATAATTATTATGAAAAATTGTATCTTTTTAATAAATATATTATTATAAATATAATAATTATATAATTAGAATAATTATAAAAAATATATAATTATAAATATAATAATGATATAATTACAATAAATATACAATTTTAATTACAATAATTATATAGTTATAAATATAATTATGATATAATTATAACAATTATATAATTATAATAAATATATATTTATAAATATAACAATTATATAATCATAATAGATATACAATTATAATTAATATATAAATATAATAATTATATAATTAAAAATATATTAAATATATAACAATAATAATTATAAAATTATAATAAATGTTCAATTAGAATTATATAATTTTTATAATTATAAAAAAAAATTATATTTATTATAGTTATATAATTATATTTATTATAATAATTATATAATTATTGTAATTGTATATTTTTATTATAATTATAATTTTATATATATTATAATAATTTTTATAATAAATATACAACTTTAAATATAATAAAAATATATAATTACCATAATTATATAAATATTATAATAAATATACAATTATAATTATAATTAATGTTTATAATAATAATAATTATAATTATAGATTTATTATAATTATTATAATTATTAAAAATAGAAATATAAGAAATATATAACTATAATCATTATATAATTATAATAAATATATTTATTATAATAATTATATAATTATAGAATTTATTATATATATTATAATAAATAAAATTATATTTATAACAATAATAATTATATAATTATAATAAATATACAATTATAATTATAATATAAATATCAAAATAATATAATTATAATAAATATATATTTATTATAATAAATTTAATCAAATTTATAAAAATTATTATTATATAATTATAATTGTAATAAAATTATACTAATAATATTTATTATAATAATTATATAATTACAATAAATATATATTTATAATATTTAAAAAAATTATATAATTATAAATATAATAATATTATAATTATAATAAATATACAATTATAATTATAGTAATTATATAATTATAAATATAATAATTATATAAATATAATAAATATATTAATTATTATAATTATATAATTACAGTGATTGTATATTTATACTAATTATAAATTTATTATAAATGTATATTAACAATAAATATATATTTACAATAATTATATAATTAAAATAATTATATAATTACAATAATTATATAATTAAAATAATTATATATTTATAATAATTATATAATTACAATTATTATATATTTATTATTATTATATACTAATTAAAATTGTATATTTATTATATTTATTATTATTTAATTATTATAATTAAATAATTATTATAATTGTATATTTATTATGATCATATAATGATTATAATTATAATTATATATTTATTATAATTATGTAATTGTTATAATTATAACTTTATTACATTTATAGATATATAATTAGTGTAATTATAATTGTAATAATTATATCTTTATTATATTTATGATTATATAATTATTATATATATAACTATATATTTATTGTAAGTATATAATTTTTATTCTTATATAAATGTTAATTTTATAATTATATAATTATTTGAATTGTATAATAATTATACTTATAAATTTATTATATTTATAATTGTAATAAATATAATAATTATAATAAATATATAGTTATAATTATAATTATTATAATAATTGATTATAATTATAATTATTACAATTTTGATTATAATTATAATTGTATATTTATAATAATAATAATTGTACATTTATTTTTATAATTATATAATTATTATAATTGTATATATTTATTATTTTTATAATTGTATATTTATTAGAGTTATTATAATATAATAATTGTATATTTATTATAAAAAAATTTATAATAAATATACAATTTTAGTTATAACAAATATATAAAATTACAATAATTATATAATTATTATAATAAATAAAATTATATAAATTATATAAATATAATTATTTATATAATTATAAAAATTATATAATTATAATTGTACATTTATTATAATTATTTAATTATTAAAGTTATATATTTATTATTTTTATAATTATATAATTATTATATTTATATTTTAATTATAATTGTATATTTATTATGGTTATTTAATTATTATATTTAGAATTATATTTTTAATATAATTATATAATTATTATAATTATATCTTAATTCTATATATAATTATATAAGTAATGTAATTATAATTATGTATTTATTATAATTATATTATTATTATATTTACAACTATATAATTATTATAATTATTGTAAATATATAATTATTATATTTATAATTATATATTTATTATAAATATAAAATTATTATAATTATATTTTTATTATATTTATAATTATATAATTATTGTAATAATATAATTATTGTAATTACATAATTATTATAATTATATAATTATTATAATTTTATATTTATTATAAATATATATTTATTAAAATTATATAATTGTTAGAATAATAATAAATATAATTATAAATTTATTGTATTCATTTTAGTAATTATATTTATTTTAATTATAATTTTTATAATTATAATTATAATTATATAAATACACATAATATATATATATATATACATGTATAAACAGGGTTGGGGAGGGGTGGTGTGGGGTAAAAACCAAAGAGCGCCAAATGAATTGGCGCTCGACACACACAGATCTGAAAATAAATAAACCCATTAAATAAAAAAATAAAAAATCCTCACCCCTAATTTTTCCCACACTGACAAGTTCAAGTCCTTGCCATTGCGTTTTCTATAAATTTTACAAAATGCCCAATTAATTAACTGAAATAATGAAACTATTTTTTGGAGATTAATTATTAAATACAAATAATGAAAGCCTACACGTTGACTATGAAATAGAACTACAATTTAAAAAATATTAATGAATACACATTTTTAGTTTTTTAAAAAAAATATTTTATAAAATAATTTTTTTCTCTCAGAAAAAAATTACATAGATTTTTAAAAAAATTGAATGATAAAATAAAATTTCACCAACTTTAACATGATAAATTCAATTGAATAGTTATAACATTTCATTAAGTGTTTGTCTGTGTATATATATAGTGTAAAAAATTCAATCTTTTCATAACTAGGAATGTATGATATTTTGTAGAAAAATCGAATATCTAGTTTCCAATAAAAAATTTACAACTTTTACGTAACATACATACTAAAAGTGGTTTAGCCATGAGTTCGGAAACCCATGACCCTAAAAATGTATTTAAAAAGGTTTAAAGGTACAACGGACTGAAGGAAATGCTTATATGTGAAACAGCACACCCGGATAGCAAACTGAACAGACACATCAGATTCCAAAGTGTTACCTTTTTCTAGGCCGGGCTTGACCCAAAGATCCTCCCTGATTAGTTGGATGTCTCCCTCTTCCACTTTGCATCACCGGTTCATCATCCATCTCCAGAACCTCTATTGTGTAGAAATCAGTTTCATCATGAGTTGCTTCCCTATGCAACATTGAATGCACAGACCCAATAGAGGATATAACATTCTGGTCAGCAGTATCATGAGTAGGCTCTTCATGCTCTTGAGGAGCCTCATGTACGTCCTTGAAGTCCTGCACCGCCACACAATCAAGAAGGTCCACCTCTTTTGGGGTCTCCAAGACATCAAGAGCAGTATGTGCCTAGGATAAGAATGTTTGGTTACTGTATCCTGAATTCTTGAGTCCTTTAAGATTTATCAAATCAAACTCAGGAGTATAAATAGACTCTAACATTTAAAAAAAGTTGACAGCATGCTTCACAGGTCCTTGCAACTCCACAATACTAGGTGCATCCATTGAGGCGAAATTCATATTATTCCCCCATGATCAGTAACCAACGGGGGAGACCGCACTAGGTCTAGTGCATGACTAGGTGTAGTAACATCTTCCCTATTAGTAGGGGATGATCCTTCCATACTGACACCCTGCTTAGATGCCGAAGATCGTAACGGAACCTCTCCCCATAAAACAACTTTCGGACCACCAGGCTTCTCAACAGAAGCAATTTTATCCACCTTCACATCATCCTGAATCGCCTATTGAACAACAGCATCTCCTCCAACATTATTGTCCATCCTCGGAACCACTTCCACCTGAGTAGCCACATTGGCCACCTGCACCTCATCCTGAATCCCCTATTGAACAAAATTATCTCCTAAAATAGTATTTTCCATCCTCAGATCCACTTCCATCCGAGCATCCACATTGACCACCTGAACCTCATCATGAATAATTGGACATGACCTTGGCTTCGTAGGAATCACCAACTTGTATCCATCAGAATCCAAAATCATCATCTTACCATTCCTATAAGTAGAAGATATTGCATCTCGCTCTAACTCTTGATTTAGTTCATTTTGCTTAGCAACCTCATGCTCAGATTGATTCCCTTCCTCCTCCTCAGTAACATCAGCCCACGAATTTTTATCTAGACCCCTAGTGACTCAAATGATGTTTTGATCCAATGATATACCATTCACTGTCACCGTAGCAGCATTATCAGGTTGTTGAAATGCATCAGAATTTGACAGACCTTATTGGACAACCTCAACAAATGTGGAGATACCAACATTTTGAGGATCCTTCCTCCTGAAAACATGCTTACTACCATGAGGGTCAATTTGTTTTTTCTTCCAGTTCTCTCGGGCATGACCCAATGATTTAAATAATAAACATTTCATATTCCTGAGACATTTTGCAAGAGCATAGCCAATTCACAAACAAGATTTACAGAATGTAGGCATCCATTCATATTGTATATCTAATTCTAACATAATTTCACCCGCAACAAGGAAATCTATGTAAATAAGAACATGAGCTAAAAATGAACAACAGATGACAAAACACACAAAATATAGATATTAAAAATAAAATAATGAAGATTAGTATGCATTCAAGGCCGAACAACTAGGATCTATCCGATGATCATTTTCTCTTTATCCAACCTCCAAAAAGTGGACCTTTCTTGACATGTACACACACACACGCTAATGCTCCTCACGTAGATCTCTAACAATGATTCTCTATCATGTAAATGGGTGCACATCCTTAACAAATATGATCATCATCCAACTCCACTGCAAATAATGCACCAACGGTGAACAAGGAGGATGCCAGACTCAAATTTACGATCACTCATGAAACAAGGGTACGTTAGAGTATGCAGGGTTTCACCAGCAAAATGAGAGAAAAAAAAGGTGGTACACTAAGTGAATGAGTAAAAAAAATAAGGCATAAATTTAATCACCAAAGAAATGTTGATATAAAACATTTTCGTTAGTTAATTACAAAATATTATATAATTTTCCAGTCAAAAGAAAAAAGTCACTATATCTAACCAAATTTGATTTTCAAGCATTATATTTTATTATATAGAATATTGTTTTCCACAAAAGAGAATTTTAATTTGAAAAAATTTATTTCATTTTTGTATTTAGCAATTAAAAATTAGCATTGGATGAATTTAAATGAATTTTTGGAAAAAAAATATTTTTAGTGAATAATGAAAAATAAATATTTTTTATAAAAACTACATTTTATTTTCTAGTATTAAAAAACTGAAATTTTATATTTCCATAGTTTCAAAATTAAATAACATCTTTTTTGTTAAAAAAAAATCCAATTATTGTCTTCAGGATGAATTTTAAACTCAATTTTATTATAAAAATATTTTATACTTAAAAAAGTAATTTTTTCCGAAAAATCACATTTCATCACATTTTTTTGGATTAATTTTAAATAATATTATTCCACTTATATGTTAAGAATATTAAAATTTTTATTCCCTATTTGGATTTATTGGGTCCAAATTTTGTAAATAGGTCCCTCTTATTGTTAATCAATTAGAATAATAACCATAACAATATTGTTGACACCGTAAAGCATAAATCATGTAATTAAAAATAAAAATAAAATGATAAGGAATATAAAATAATCCTAAAATTTGATTTCATTTTATTGGTCTATTTCATTTTATCAATAATAATCCAAGATTCAGTTATATGGAAATTTATTTCCATTAGTATGTGATTATGACCTTTAAAATATTTTATATAATGTGAAGCAAAAAATGACATACACTTGTTTTTAATAAATACAATATTTTTAACATGCAGATAACTAGAGGCTATATTCGATTATAAATATTATTTTGAAATATAAATGTTTTGACTTAATCATGGTAATTTATTAGTAAATTTTATTGAGTAAATAATTACCTTAAAATCATACACAATATTGAGGCAGTAGTTATTCAATTAATGAAAATAAGAAAAAAATGATATTAAAAATATTTAGAGTCATATAAATTGAAATAATTAACATTTCCCATGGAAATTTTAGATAGATATATAATTTCAAGGATGTATCAAATTTTTTTATTTCAAATTTAATTTTTGTCCTTATTTTATAAAAATGAAAGTAAACAAATTGTTCTAAATTATACATTATTGAAATTTTATGGAAATATTGTTTTATTAAATTATATAAAGTTTCTAATAATCCTATATTCAGAAAAGTGATTAGGTTATGTTTGAAAATATCATCCATGGTCAATTTATGGATTGTTTTTCAATTTATAGTAACTGTGATGACCCTTAAAGAGTAAAAAACATTGTTGTCATGGTATGTGTGAAAAGGGTTAATGGGGGGTTAACCCAAAAATATAAAGGTAAAAATGTGATCTAAATATTTGCAAATATTATTGGAAAATATGATTTACACTAATATTCATATTATTTTGTAATATTATTAATTTGGTGTGATTTTTATGTCCAAATTAATTTATATTAAATTAATATTTTAATAAATTCAATGAGTAACTCTCCTCTTTATTATAAAAGGGAACCACTTCTTCTCACTTCTTTACACTTATGAACAAATTTAATTTTACCAATCTCTACCCAAATCTATTCATAACATCTCCTTCTATGTTTTATAGTACATAATTTTGGTGTAATACCAATCATAGAAGTTTTAAGGTGTTAAGAAAAGGATACATTTAAAAGAAGAGAAAGATAAAGAATGCACATAATGATTTAGATTCAAGTAAAGAGATGTTCTTTTTAAAAATAATATTTTAATGTTTCCCTTAAAATTATATTTTTCATATGTGTCCATATTTTTAAAATTATTTTATTCCTGAATTTACATAGACGTGTATGAATTATAAAGGACACTTTAGTTTTCTTTTAACTTTCATTAATTTTATTTCAAAAGGAATCATTTTACAGAATGTTTTAACATTCCTTACCAAATGGAAAAAAATAAATGTTATATTTTAATGTATATGTGGTCAATGATATTTCCCACCACCGAAACTGTTATTCTTTTATTGGATTATTTTTTATGATTTCGTGTTTTCTAAAAATAAAAATAACACCCATTCCCTACTTTTTTGGTTAATTTTAAAAAGAGTTTTAAAAGGTAAAATATATATCAATATCTAAAAATTAATTCTTATCGGTGAAAAACTATTTAATAATGAAATATTTTATGCATATTTTTATGGTTCTTGGTAATTTTTTATATGGATGGGTGGTTCTATTATAGACTTAGTATAGGTGATCCCATTATAGCTATCTTCTGATTTTGGAAAGGGGAAGGAGTTAACTGATTAGGTTTCTCCTAATAAACATTTAGAATATAATATGATAGTTTTTCTAGTTGTAATAATGAAATTTTATTGTGTGTAACCATGATGGTTATCCAATATGAATGAGCGATATGAAAATTATTCGCCAAGTTACCTATATGATTTATCTATGCATACTATGATATTTATTAGAATTTTTTGATTTTTCAAGACAAGGTAATGATCTTTTGATTAATAGAATGTATATGCTACTTTTAAGGGTTAAGTGTATATATTTTTGAAAAAATTTATTATGAGATTTACATGATTTTAAATAATCGTTGAGAGTTTTATTTTTTTCATTTCAGAATACTAGTGAAATGTTATGTGAAAATATTAGGGTAGAGAAGGTGATTACTTGTGTTAGAATTATTTTTGAACCCAAAGATTATTTAGAAAATAATTTTTTTGTAAGTATTCATATAATAATTATTTCTTACATTGTTTTATGTCTCTCAATAATATTTTACTGCTCATCCCACATTTTAAAATGTTGTTCATACCGATTAAAGAAGGGTAAGGGAAAAGAACAAGTCAGGTTGAAAGTCATAAAGTTTTTTCATGAAATGAAATTGTGATTCATTTTAATAGTTTTCTATTATGGGGAAATCGATACTAATTATAAGTGTATACTTTAAAATATAGGATTTTTATGTATGATTTATAACTAAATCTCTAAAACTCTAAACCGAAATGATATTTGGAAATTCAAAAATTACAATTGTAGTATAAAATCACTAGAATATTTAATGATTAATGTTGGGTCTTTATAGTTGTTATCCATTAAAATGGTTAGATAACTTTAGGGATTAGGATAATATAAATAGATTAACCATAAAAATATTTAATTTATTTTTATGTTGAAATGATATAGAATTTTAATATTACTATATTTTTTATCTATACTAGGTCTATTTAGATTGGTTTTCCATAAAGGAAATAGTGAAGCTGAAGTAGTAAGGCACTGAGGGGACAACATCCTTCTGAATCAACAACCAAAAATAGTTGGAATTTGAATTGATCAGTTTGTTATATAAATGGATCGATTGACATAGGTTATAAATGGTTACGGTATTCACACTAGAGATCATCTATATCTACCGTTAAAGAACATGATGATAGTGGATTATTTTGTGATAAATCATACGAAAACATTCCATGTGTCATCTAACTAATTGGTAATTGAAGGTTAAATTATATTCCTTGAAACAATATTTGATTTAATAGGCTATTCATATTATTCAAAGTGATGTCTTACTAATTAAGTTATTAAAGGTGAATATTCCCAATGATTTCTAATGGAAAAGAATATCAAGGAAAAGCGTTGATTGATTCCACGGAGCCAGAAAAATTTAAGAATATATTTAATGAGAAATATTTTCCCAATTATTACAGACTTAGATAGAAAATAAATTATTGTAATAATGAAAAGGTAGGATTTTTTAGTGGTCACATATGAAGAAAAATTCACCCAATTGGCACAGTACACGATAATTGTTATCAATGATCATGATAGACAGTTTAATCATTTTTACTCATGATTGAATCCTAAATTACAGAGGGAACAAACATCTTAATAGTTTAAAAAGTTTTTATAAAATTTTTATATATGTGCACAAGATGGAAATTGAGTTTTTTATGATCATGTATAATTTGAAACCCATTATATAATGATTCAATGCCATTGAGAAAATAAATTAATGGATCAAAGAAACCCGACAGTATGAAAATTATGTTTTTTTATGCGAGTTATGGTAAAAAAGAACTTCAAGGAATGTCATATGAATTCTGTTATATTCTTAGGATGTGGAAATATTATTATATAGAGCATAATTGGGATAACAATTATCTTGGATAGGGTAAGAACAATATTGATAAATATGTAGTAAAATGATATAAAATTAATGTCACGACATGTCCCCCAAGGTCTGTGCTGTGACTACCCCGAGCCCGACTCCCGAAGGCTAGGGTCTCGAGACTAGCGCTTAAGGAATTTTCCCACAACTGGGAGGAATTTTCTTGAGTACCTATACACATGCACAGAACACATAACCAAAGGTAATAGGAAGGAAAATCCATGGAAACCGTGAATGCAATCCACTAGGTAAAACACAAACAGAGTACAATGGAATGTAAATTAGAAGTTGGATACTCGGGCCAGTATACAATCCCATAAAAATAAAAATAGAACAAAAGTAAAACTCCAAATACCAGATGCTCCTCCACTGTGAAGGCTACCTGTAGGGTAGGTGAAAGGTATCCACCTGAAGCTATTGAATTACACCTCTTCTGTCTGATCTCACTGAACACTACTAGGTCATTGTCCTCCCTGGAATACATCAAAGTGTAAGTCATCAGTAAAAGACATGAAACGTGTCGGCATTGCTCATGTAGGGTTGAGTAAAACAATACTCAGTAGGCGACCCTGAAACCATAAAGGTAAATCACAAGAGAAAAATAACAAAGGAATTCATAGTCACATCTACTCGGGTATATGCCCATACATAAACCATGATCATCTAGATATACTCATCTCAGCCACTAAGAAAATATGTGCTCCTAACTACACAACCAGTTTCTGGATTCTCATCGAAGGCTCAAGTCATAACACACAAACCAAGAGATCACACTCCATGATATCAACCATCCCAGATGGAACTTATCCGAGAGATAAAATCTATCAGGTAAAATCCTACCATTCCAAATGGTATGTCTGAGGGAACCTGATCCATCAGGAACATTCAACTATGTCTGAATTTAGTTCCCGACACTAGAATTTTAGTCGTCACATTCATACTGCCCATACAAGACAATGTAAACACAAGTGAAGAGGCCCTCCCTCATCACTTTACACATGATAGGTAGCAATAATCCTAACCATATAGTGAAACCTATGTCACTATTATAAGGAGTTTGTCACACCACAGTCCATCGAGGGAGCACTAACTCTTATCATGGTATATTTTTCATTAAGTGGATGGGCCCACTCTTCGCTACTATGTCCAAAAATCGAGGGAGATACATCTAAATTCGATGATCCACAGCCTACCTAGTTTGGGAGTAATATTCAGTGACAATAGGACCTATGCCCTGTTGCGATAGGGGAGTACCGACTCTGATAGTTCATGTGTGGAGGATCCACACCCTGATTTGTTTGGGGTATACCGACTCATATAATAGAGTTCATGCACCCTACCTCATAGGGGAGTACTGACTCTATTCGATCACGTATGGAGGACCCACACCCTAATATGGTAGGGGAGTACAGACTCCATTAGATTGTTTGCTATGAGGGACCCACACCTGATAATTTTAGGGGAGTACCCACTCCCTAACACGATAAGGGAGTAACAACTTTTCCGTAGCACTACAAAGGGAAGACCTGCACCCTGGAATGACAAGAATGTATGGACTCCTAGAATGGAGGACTAGATCCCTACCCAGTTGGGGATTACCAACTCTCTCTTTATTATGTATTGAAGACCCGCACCCTAGTCCAATAGGGGGTACTAACTTAAAGGATAGAGGTCCTTCTCTCTAAAAGAACACGAGAGCACCGACTCTTCCTTTATGAACTTCTCTGAGAATTCGTGCCCTTAAAAATGTGGAATCACATCTCTTCCAATGTAGAGGGGTACGGAGTACACGCACCTTGAGTAATTAAGGAATTAACCATCCTAACATCTCCACATAAGAATCACCCTGATTAAACCCAGAGTCTGCCCATACCAGGAGAGCTTAGTCTTCAAACGAATGATTTTATACCCTAACATTCTCAAAAAATCAGTTGGAGTATCAAAAAGGGTTTTCTCATTTCAAGGATCCAAATTTCGTAGACGACTCATAAAATGGGCGTTTTTTTGCAAGTTAGAGGCCTTTTTGTGAAACGAGGGCCGATTGGGTCTACGTCTGGTATGACCTGGTCAGACCGACCCAACCTGACTTAGACCGACTAGGCCCAGACCGACCCACTAGGATCGACATGCAGGGCTGTGGGTCTGGCCAAACCTACATGTAGAATCCCAGTCTGCTGTTTGATCGGGAAAACTCATCAGCTCAGACGTAGAAAAGGCCACATCCATTTAACCCCAAGCGGCGCCAGCTAGCACTACCGCTCCATCCGGTCTGCTTCATGGACCAGTTCTCCCGACGAGACCCATAAAAAAGATGCGGGCTCCAGCTCATGCGGTGCCTAGGGGTCGCAGATCCCTCCAAGTGGCAGTCGAGCAGCTGTTGATGCCTCTTGTCTAGTAAAACATTCCACAAACCACGATACACGCTTTAGTGATCTGTTCATTGATTCAGATGGTGTTTTGGAGCACTCAAGTCACGTCCTTCACTTCATGGGGCTCATGAATCCCTTGCGATTCCTTCTTCTGAAAATTGATCGATTTTCGGAATTTCACGCACTGCTTTGGTCCACCTGTTGTCAGTCATCATCGCTCCTTCTTTGTGTCATGGCCATCCCAGATCCATGATGTCAGATCATTTCACCAAGGATAATTTTTCAATGATGAACCATTTGAAAACCCATGAATAATGCAGTAGGGGGGGGAATAATTAACCCAAGGGCCAAACCTTGGACGTTTTTCCATTCCAGCCAGAAACCAATCAATTATAAGGATCAAGAAAATGAATCAAAAATCAGTTATAAGAATGATCAAAATGCGGGACTACATTTTCAATGGTTGGTCATATTATCTCATTTAAAACGAAGAACTGGTGAGGATTTAATTCAAATAAAATGCATTACCTCAAAAATTTATTTCGTTGATGAAGAACATCTCCACGTTGTAGTTGTTTTACGATTGTCAATCTTGGGTTTGGATTCCGATTTCCAAAGGTATCGTCGCTGCTTCTCATTTGTGGGAATTCTTCCTTGGAGAGGATTCATTTTCATTGTTTTCATTTGATAATGAATTCTTAAAGGCTTCTTAGAAGAATCCAATGTTCTTTTACCATCCTTGGATCCTTGCAAAGCCATTAAATAGAAAATCATGATTCATCATTTTCTACTACGGTATGTTACAAAGATGTTAGGTTGTTCCATTTAGAGAACCAACATATTCAGTTTCTCTGGGTTGTAAAACCATTGAGCTGAAACGATTTGAAAATTCATAAAAATAAAATAAAAATATTTTATTTTATTTTTAACTTTTTCATTAAAATGTATGAAAAATAACTTTTCTGATTGACCCATGTTGGTCGATGTTAGGTCCATTCCAAAGTAATGTCACCAACCCAGACACAACAATGCCCTCATATTTTCAATACAAGAACCTATTTAAATGTTTCCAAAATATCTCACCTATGCCATTTTAATTTACTTATTGAAAAAATCAAAAACTATTATTCACCCTCGACCCATACCGGCCAAGGTTACACTCCGCCTAATGGAAACTTTCCCTCACGAGCTCAGCGATAATCTCAAATTTTCAAACCGAGATACCATTTAGGAGGTCAAATAGTTTGAAAATAAAATAAGTGTTACTCAATTATTTTATTTGCGGCCAAAAACTAACTTCTTATCTTAGCCTACGCCATCCAACAATAGGCCCTTTCTAGGAAAATCCCACTATTCTGATTTCAAAAATTCCCTAATATTTTTGATATGGGAACTGTTTCAGAAGTTTGAAAAACCCACTACAAGTTTAATTAATAAACATTAAAAAAGTTTGAAAATCTATTCTGGTCACTTCGGGTCTTGAAAATAAATTCTTTTTGATAGCCTAGTATTATAAAAATACCATTTAATTTTGTAAAAAATACATGGAATTTCAGGACATTACAATCTCCCCCCATTAAGTATTTTCATCCCTGAAAAGAAAAGGCACATCCTTAAGGGAAGAAAATTGTTTTCATCAAGGGTCCCTACGCTGCTTATAAGCATAGACCTCAAGGAACCATGAAGATTTACTTCTTTCATGTCCATATTCTGCTAGGTCAACATCGTGGAACAACTAGGACACATCACTTTAGAGGCGATAAGTTGGACAATCACTAAGAACTTTGATCAAATTGTAGTCATGGGGTTTTATGGCTCATCACCATGCTATCATAATGTAGCTACAAATAGAAAACCACATTACACATCCACCCTAGAAGAACTGTGCTAAATCATCCACAAATGTTATTCATTCAAGGGTGACGCTAAACACACCGGGGTAATTACAAACAAAATAGGGCATCCAATGAGAAGACATTGAGAATTATAAGGCCCTTTATCTACAACCTCCAGCAGCCATACAACCTGCCAAAACTAAATCACATCCACATTCACTGGTTTTATATCATTTGAGTATGGATTGTAACAACCATTCTATAATGCGGAAACATCATGGGGTCTAACTCTACCACAATGGAATGTCCCTAAACTTGACCCTTCTCAAAATTCCACCCTATAGTGCCTGAGTTTTCCTTAAATTGGAAGGAAAACCTATTTTTCATCAATGAGGATACACCACATAGTTTTCCTAATACTGGTTATCTGAATATGAACGGTAGTATATCATACCAAGAATGACGTCGTAAGGCCTCGATGCCACTACTTTGAGATACCAACCACAACACTCTCCATCAAGAGTCATGTCACACTATCAACACCAGTGTGTTATCAACATGTCTCCTCCATCAAAATTCTCAAAGTATGAGGGTCAAGCCTATGGTCTAGCAGGCATCTCAAAGTCTCAAACAGAACTCATTGACAAAGGAGGACTCCCAACACCTACATATATTTAATAATGAATCCAAAAGAAAAGACACAATTTCTAACTTGAATTTATTCTAGATATTATTGGTCATAATACAAGATTTCATGTAGTTGACCTCATCCTCTTCCTCCAGCTCCCTAAGCCAAGCGTGGACTGCCTCCTACTGCTCATCTAGCTCCTCTGCCTCATTCGCCATCTTGTAGAACTCCTTGATCCATGTGATGTCTCTAAAATTGAGGCTCATCTTTTGACTCCCTCTAAGTGTAATAGTGGGTTAGAAAATATCTAGAAATATTCCTCCAGACATTGCAACTGTAACACTACTTATCCTATTGAAGATCTGCTTCTTGGCGTTTTTCCTATACCAGAAACCCACATATCGGTGTTCGAGCATGGTTATGCCTCTTACACCACATTATTTTCTCCTGTAATCCACTAGATCCATCATACGAATCTACCTCCTGACCATTGTTGTAGGTCACATCCATATTAGCCTCTTCCAGGAATCTCTCAACCACCAGGGCTCTCTTCAGCACCCCAAAATACGTTACATTTCTAAGAGGAATCCCCAATACCCTGATATCCTGGCGTAGTCCCTACTCGAAGGTCTGTTCCCTGATGTAAGGGTCCTAGACCATATATGTAGAGTATCAAGAATGATCTGAAAATATATTTGAGTACTCTATTACCATTGTGTTGCCCAACCATAGGTGAAACAACTTCTGTATAATATAGAGCATAAATTATTTGGAAAGAACTCTTCTAAAAAGAGGTTCTCAATGTCATCCCATGTGAGGTTTTCCTCATCATGCATCTTTACCACTAAGCTCCACCATCATCCTGCTATGCCATGTAGAATGCTCGTGTCTAGTACACCCATCTGGTTGATATATTTTTCCTCATTAGGTGGAATCCATGTCTAACCGCCTCAAGCCAATCCTCGACTACCTGTGGATCTATCTCACCTTTGAACCTTGGAGGTATTTGCATCTAGAACTCATGTAAAACACTCATCCTATGCTCATCCGCCACTGGTAGTTATTGTAGAAACTGTTGATTGATGGGTGGCAGCATCACTGGTTTACCACCCGGATGTAAGGCCATAGATGTAGTGCCCTACAATAAAGCCTCTAAAATGCGTGGATCATCATCATTATTAAATTATATAATACTATCTAGCTATTTTGGTGGTATAATCCTAAAATATGTCAATATAAACCACAGTTAATGAGTATATGTGGAGAGATGACTCAAGAAGGACATGGAAAAAAACATTCCTACGTGATCCATGTACCATTTACTTCCCCACAATGAGTTTATACTTGTTCTGAGTCGTAAAATAGGTGTCTAGAGTCTTGTTGTATGGATACATTAGACACCACAGTAACACTGGAGACTCGGTCCTGATATCCAAACTCAAAACAAAAAAAACTATGTCACCCAAAATAGAAAACAATAGACCCCTTGTCTTTATGGTAGAACCGACAACCTCTGATACCAATTTTTCATGACCCATCAATTGGAGCCCGTGTCGTGACTACCCCAATCCCGCCTCCCAATGTATAAGGGCTAGCAACTAGCGCTGAAAGAATTATCCCATAAGTGAGAGGCATTTCCTTGAGTACCTTTACACACACACACATAGACAAATCCTATCCATAGTTACTAGAATTTAAAAGCCAAGGAAACCATGCATGCAATCCACAATGTAAAAAACAACCAGAGTACAAAGAAAAGTAAAGTATAGGGTGGAAACCTAGGCTGGTATATAATCCAAAAAAGACAGAAAAAAAAAAGTAAAACTCCAAGACCTTGAGGCTCATCTACTGGGAAGCCTACCTAGAGGGTCGGTGAAAGGTAACAATATAATGTTGTAGAAGTACCTCATCCGTGTGATCTCCCTAAACACTACCGGGTCCTAGGACACCCTATACATTGTCGAATCATCATTCGTCTCTACAAGTCATGACAAGTGAGGGAAAATCCCATGTCGGTGTGAGTAAAACAATACTCACTAGGGGACCCCAAAACTGAAAAGGTAAAGCACAAGAAGAAATCTACAAATGAATTCATAGTCATAACTACTCGAGTATATTCCCCAACATATATCATGAACATCCAGATATTCTTGTCTCAGCCACTAAGAAAACATGTGGTCCCAAGCAGAATATGAGCCTCAGCCCAGTTGGTGAGGACACCTTATGTGCATCCATGCGACCTGGGATCAAATTTAGGTGGAGGAATATTTATATGGTATTCTAGCAGTACTATAGGAGGAACTGTTGAAGTTACTGTTTGTCACTTTAGCAGTCGGGAATATACCCCCGTTTGGGCCTTCGGGCCACTGATTTGGTCCCAAAGTCCTTTAAGTCCTTTATGCCACCCTAACAATTTGGACAGTAAAGACTTAGAGCCACCTTAAGTGCAGATTCAAACCAAAAAACCTACAAGGATCAACCTCTAGAAGGATGATGAGAAAGGAGATATCACTATAGGTGATGATAAATTTATTTCAAAAATGATAGGGTATGTCACCATCCATCAGAATAAGCCAGTACATGCACAAGAAATCCTAGACGAACAGCCATGTGAAGGTGGAGAGCTGATTTCATGATGAAGATACGGGGGAGGAGTAGTTCCATGTTGTTAGTCTGGGTTTTATGTAATGTTTAAAGTCTATAGGAAATTAATTCCTCTATGGTCTATGTGACATGTAATACATACACCTAGGGGCCTTGTAAGGGTTCCACCTCATGCCTTGAAATGTGGATTACCAAAAAACAATAAAAAATGATGGCCTTCGAGCCATTGGAGTTGTTCCAACCACACAACTGGTTTCAGGATTCTCATCAAAGGCTCAAGTAAAAAAACAAAAACTAGGAGATCACACTCCATGATCCCAACCAACAATGAAAGCACCCATCCGAGAGATGAACTCTATCAGGTATAATCCCACCATAAGGAATGGTACATCCAAGAGAATGTTCCACATCAAGAACATTCTACTCGGTCTGACTCCTGTGTCTGACACTAGAGGTTTCATCATCACACTCATGCTTTGAATGAAACACTAATGAAACCCAAGTGAATAGGACCTCCATCACCATTGTACACATGAGTGGGATATATGTTCATAACCATCTCATGAAACCTCTATCACCCCTATAAGGTGTGGACCAAACATCAATCTATCGAGAGATCACTAACTCTTTTCTATGTATCGTTTTCATCTAGTGGATGGGCCTGCTCCTTGAAATTGTGTCCAAAAACTATGGGAGATCCATCACTAATCAAGGACCCGCACCCTACCTAGTAAGGGGGGTATTACTAAATGACTAGAGGACCCACGCCCTAGAGTGATAGGGGATTACTGACTCTGTGAGTTCATGTGTGGAGGACCTGCACCCTAGAATTTTAGTGTAGTACCGACTCCTGTATATGAAGACCTGCACCATACCCCGTTGTGGAGTACTGACTCTATTCGGTCACATGTGGATGAACCGCACCCTTCAACTGCATTGGATTATCGAATTCATTAGTTTGTTCGCTACAGGGGACCTACAACCTAGTATGTTAGGGGAGTACTAACCCAAGGATAGAGGTCCTATTCTCTTACATGAAAGGGGTGTAACGACTCTACTGTGGAATTGTGTAAGGAGGACCAACACTCATGGATGTTTTGGGGAGTACTAAATCCTATAATAGAGAACATGATTCCTAAACGGTAGAGGTGTACCGACTCTATATTTTCATGGTATGGAGGACCCGTTCCCTAATTCAATAGAGGTGTACCGACTCCAAGGATTGTGAAACTTCTCTTTGGCACGGAAGGGGAGTACTAACTCTTCTTTTTCTAACTTCTCTAAGAACCCACGAACAAAAATGTGGCGGGTACCATCTCTACCAATGAAGAGGAATAAAGATTAACTGCACCTTTAGTAATGAATGGAGTAACCATCCTAACATCTCAACATATAAATTACCCTAATTCTACCTAGAGTCTGCCCGAACTATGGGAGAATACTATTCAAACCAAAGAATTTGTCCCCTAACATTATCAAATAATCACGTAGATTATTTAAAAATCACCTTCTCATTGCAGGGGGTCCCAAATCTATAGACATCACATCAAACAAAAACTCTGTTTGAATGTTACAGACATTTTTGTGAAATGGGGGCTGATTGGGTCCTGGTCCGGACCGACACGGTCGGGTCGACCCAACCCAGTTTGGGTCCCTTAAACATGAACTGGACTAATGGGACTTGCTTGGACTGTAGGGGCCCAATTCGGCCAACTAGGCTCGGCCCGTTGGGCCGCGGGTTGGCCCGTCTGGACGAACGTGACATGCCAACAACAACTAGACCCGTTGTTTTTGTGGGCCAACTCCTCAGCTCAAAAGCGATAGAGGCCACGTCCATTTCGCCTCAGGTGGTGCCACCTGTTGACACTTCTCCAAAGGTTATCTATGATGTTCAATTTTCCTAGTGAGACCTGTGACAATGCTACAACATCTAATTCGTGGCCTAAGAGGGGGCCATAAAATCCTCCACGAGGCAGCCAAGTGGCTACTGCTAACTGCCCTGGTCCTGCCAGTCTGAAAAAATGTTCCACAGACTATCGGACATGATCTAGTGGACCTTTGTTTGATCCTTTTAGTGTTTCATAACCCCCAAGTTGATTTCTTTATTGCATGGGGTTCAGGACTCCCTTGTGATCCCTTCTGCCAGAATGTGCTCAATTGCTGGAATTTCATGCACTGCTTTGGTCCACCCGCAATCGATAATCATCGATGCTTCATCATGCCATGTTTGTACTCAATCCATGATGTCCATTCATTACATCAAGGATTTTCACAATTATTGACCCTTATACAACATGAAAAAAATGCATTTAATGCATTGGGAGACATAATAATCAACCCAAGGATAGATCCTCGACCGTTTGTTTATTCCGGCATCAACAAGATCCGTTAGAAGGATCGAGAAAACAAATCAATAATCATCCCACAAGAACAATCATAATATGGGTCAACCAATTTATTGGTTGATCCATATTTTTCATTTAAAACCTATAATGGGGGATGATTTAATTCAAATAACATCCCCTACCATAAAAGGTTCTTTCACTAACGAATAACATCTACGGGTTGTTGTCGTTTTCTGATCGTCGATCTCTGGTCTCAGTTCTGATTTCCAAAGGCATTATCATCACTTCGCGGTCTACCACCATTATTCATTTGATGGTATTCCTCACCATAATTGTTTGTATACCAACGAATTCTTTAAGGCATCTCAGTGGAATCCAGTTTCCTTATTCCTACCTTGAATCCTTAATAAGCCATTAAATATCAAATCATGATTCAGTGTTTTCTGATACACTACATTACAATGATGTTACACTATTTCATTTAATGATATAGAATTTTTAGTTTGGCTCGGTTGGAAAACTTTTAGTCCAAAATTATTTGAAAATTCATAAAAATAAAATAATACAAGTTTATTTTATTTTTAAAATTTTCATTAAAAAGACGTAAAAATAACATTTTCAGACGACCCATGTCGGTCGATGTTAAGACCATTAAAAGGTAATGTATCAATTCCTAACACAATGATTCCCTCATATTTTTAATCTAGGGATGCATTTAGCTATTTCCAAAACTGCACACTTATGCCATATTAATTTTCTTAATGAAAAAAATAAAAAACTAACATTCACCCTAGACCCATGTCGGTTGAGGTTAAGCTCCACCTAAGGGAAACACGCCGTCATGAGCTCAACAGTACTCTCGAACTTCCAATCTGAGTTACCATTTAGGATATATTATATTTTGAAAATTAAATAATTGTTAAGTAATAATTTTATATACAGCCAAAAACACACTTCCACTATTGGCCCACACTAGCCAATGTTAGGCCCTTTATAGAAGAATACCACCATTCTGAGTTCAACATTTCCATCTGATATTTCATCTGAGAACTGGATCAAAAGATAGAAAAAACCCCCTTGCATGTTTAATTAATAAACATTAAAAAATTTCTAAAATCCATTATGGCCACTCCGGGTATCGGAATTTTGTGACGCCTTAGTGGCTAGTCATATAAAATTCCCATTTAAATTTGAAGAATAATTACATGGAATTTTCAAACATTACATGTAATAAAAAGTTTCATTATGAACTTGCATGTCTGAATTAAAATTTGAATGATGGGATGTAGTCGAACTATAAGCAGAAAGGAGTGGTGAAATCCATTATAACAACATTAGAAAATGTTGGTCCATATAGAAAAGTGGTATTAGGTAAATTACCTGTTTATTCATATTATTCTAATGTATTATATGATTTAGGGTCTACACATTCTATAATTGTTGAGAAATTTTCTTTTAAATAAGAAATTCCACCTCAAGAAATGAATATAGAACTTATGTTAAAAACATCTTGGGGATGTATTAATCTAAATATAAATTATAAGAATATTTAATTTGATTCTTTTAGAAACACATTACCTAAAAACTTATTTTATTTCCTCTTATAAAGTTTGATTTTATTCTAATTATGGATTGGATCTCCGTTTACCATGAAAATATAGATTCAAGAGAAAAAGAATTTTTTCTTCAAAAAGAGTTTCATTTTGTAATAAATAATGATCCAAAACCTTTCATAACATATCAAGTAGCTGGGAAACTTTTAAAAGATGAAAATGAATGTTACCAGGAATATATTATTGAAAATAAGGGAACTATTTTGTATAATGATATTCTAATAGTAAAAGAATATTTTAGTGGGTTTTCATGATGATTTTTCCAGTGTTATACTTGATCAGAAATTTAAATTTATTATTAACTTATTTCTTAATACAAATTTTATTTCAAAAAACCCTTATTGAATAACCCAAGTAGAACTTCTAGAATTGAAAAAAATTGCTACATTATTTTCTTGATAAAGGATTCATTCATCATATAATTTCACCATGGGTTTATCCTGTATTATTTATTAAACATAAAAAATGGATCTATGATAATTTTCATTGATTATAGATACTTGAATAACAATACTATTAAGAATTAGTATTAATTAACTCATATTGATGATCTATTTGATTATCTTCAGGGAGATTAGTATTATTCAAAGGTTTACCTATTGTCTGGGTAATATCAGTTAAACATGATGGAGGATAAAATTCTAAAAAAATAGACTAGATACAAGCATTATGAGTTTCTGGTTATTACATTTTGGTTGAAAAATACCCCAAATGCATTTATGGATCATATGAATATATATTTCCCTGAAATTTTGTATATTTTTGTGGTTGTTTTTATTTATGATCTGTTGATTTATTTAAAAATTTATAATAATCATGAATAACATATATTTATTGTTCTATAAACCTTGAATGAAAATAGTTTTTTATGGAAAATTTATCAAATGTGATATTTGTTTGTAGAAGATTTCATTAATAGGAAAAAATGTAAAAAATGATGAGGGTATGGATTTGATATATTATCAAGATATTATTAGTTGTTAGTTGAATGTATTTCATAATTATCAATCCCACTATCTAAGTTAACACAAAATGGAGTTACGATAATTTGAAAAAATTGATTGTCATGAATGTTTCGAGGAATAGAAAATAAGATTGGTTAGTGCTTCAGTTTTGGCTCTTCCCACAAAAATGGGGGCCTTTTCATTTTTAGGGATTCTACATTAAAATAACATCGTTTTATCCTGATATATAATGGTCATGTGGACATGAGCCTCAAACTGGTTGGTTAGGACTCGACAAGTGAATCCAAGAGACCTGGGATCAAATCCAGGTGGTGACATATTTCTGAGTTACCCTAGAAGTACTTTAGTGGGCACTATAGTAGGTACATTTTGGTATTGTAGCAGTCAGAACTATTCATCCATCTGGGCCTTTGTTCTACCGGTTTGGTCCTAGGGCCCTATAAGGATTTCGGCCCACCCATGGCCTTCGGTCCAGTAGTCTCTCAATGCCTTCGAGCCACCATAAGGCCTTCATGGCACCCCAAGTCCATTGAGCCACATGAATATATAGATGTTCCAATCAGGATAAAAGGGGTATGTCTCCTAATAAAGATTATAATAGACACATTCACCATATCAGAGCTAACTAGAATTAGAAGAACGAGAGGATTTGGCATTGCCATCAGGTCCACTCCAATGCAGCTCTGCATGAATGAAAGCTAGACGATCAGCCCCGTGAAGGTGGATGCATACATATAATGACATATGCTGGGGAGGAGCAGTATCAAGTTGTATTTTCTGGGTAATTTCATCTATGAACTGTAGGTCTTGTAATTTTCTCCAATCCTTCAGGCCTTGTAAGGGTTTCATCTCACCGCTTGAATGGTGGATTATCTAAATAAAAAAAGGCCTTTGGGCCATTCAGGATGTAGAATGGTCACATAATTTCTTATTCTTCACATCAATTGAAGCCAAATGATAAAAATTATCCCACACATGACCTCAAACTGAATGACATAGTGTTTTCATTAAAATATGCAGATAGTATTTATATTGATCAATGTGTGAAATGTATACTAATCATAGAATTTTTATAAATATATTCACTCATAAAGAGTTGAACATGAGAGATAGGATATGGATGGAATTGATAAAGGATTATGTCTTCATAGTTCATTATCATCATAGAAAAGAAAATAAATTAACTGATGCTTTGAGTTGGAAAAAAAATTTCTTTAACAATAACATGACCCTTTGGATACTGATTTGATGAATTTTGACATAGAACTTGTTGATAAAGTAACATCATTTATTTTGTTTTAGGATTCAGTATAATAGTCTCTATAAAAATTTTTATAAAGACTATAAGTAAGATCAAGATTAACAGTAAAATGTATAATTGGTTAAGAAGGGTATGTTTTCTTAATTTCACATTCATAAAGATTATGTTTTCATATTTGAAAATAAATTGTGTCTGTTATGTGACTCCTAGTTGTGGAGAGAATTGTTGAGTAAAGCACATAATGACCTATTTTCTATTCATCCGAACAACACTATGATTTATAGATATATTTAGGAGTATTCTTGGTGGGATGGAATGAAAATAAATATTTCCGACTTTACCATGGAATGTTTGACTTATAAACATGTTAATGAAAAATTAAAATTATCAACGGGGTAGATTCATCCATTTACAGTATCATATTGACTATGATAGAATATATCTATGGATTTCATGGTGGGATTACTAAATACTTCATGAGGTAATAATATGATTTGTGTTATTATTATTTTATTAACTAAATCTGCACATTTCCTCCCAATTAGAGATACTACATATTTAAATAAAAATTTTGGATAGTATCTTAAGGATATTGTTAAGTTACCTGGAGTTCCTCCCTCAATTGTATCTAACCAAAATACCAGGTTCACTTCAATTTTCTGGAAAATACTTTAGATGTAATTGAGTATTGGAAAAAATTTCAGAACAAATTTTCCTTCTCAATCTGATGGACAACCCAAAATAATTAATCAAACGAGGGAATAAATTATTTTTTCTTGATTGATATTTAGTTTAGTTGTCTTATAATAATAGTTTTCTTTACAGTATATTAATGACAACTATTAAATAAATATATGGAACATGATGTCGAAATATTGAATTTTCTTATGAAGTATGTGAAAGGATGTTGATGCAACAATAACTGGTATAGTAAATGGTTGTGAATGCGGTTAAAATTGAGCAGAAAATGATCATATATAAAAGTAGGAAGAAAAGTTATGTGAATAAAATGAGGATCAATATTTCTTTAGAGTTAGGTGATCATGTTTTTCCTAAAGTATATACAGGGAAAAGTATTATGTGTTTTAGTATAAAAGGAAATCTAGTCCACTATTCATTATACCATACTAAATCCTTGAGATAGTTTGATTAGTTTCTTACAAGGTATCCTTTCCTATGAGTTTATCCTAGGTACACAATTTTTTTCATGTTTTGATGTCAAGAAAGAATGTGAATAATTTTAATAATGTTTTAAGCCATTGAATAGTTGAATTAAATTAAAAAAAATTATGGGAACAAAAATTTAAAATTATTAACTATATATATTAGGTAGAGTGGAACAATGCAATTCACCAGGTTATAATTTTGCTGTGAAACCCTATGGTTGAAGAGGCAATATAAGAATCTAAAAATGTTGTGTGGGAAGTATATCCCCACTTGATTTAATAAGTATATAGCCTTGTTAGTATATAATTTAAAAAAAGTGAGAAGGTTATTTCAACCCATTTAATGTTGATATAAATTTTATTGTTAGTTAATTAAAAAATAATGGACAATTTTTTACTTAAAAAGAAAAAAATCATTATTTATAACCAAATATGATTTTCATGCACTATATAGTTTTATATAATATTTTTATTTCTAAAAAATAATATTTCTATTTGAAAAAATATTTTTTATTTTTTTATATAGAATGTCAAAATTATTATTGGATAAAATGTTGATATTTTTTTGAAAACATTTCTTTTTCATTGAAGAATGAAAAATATTGATTTTTATTGAAAATTGTATTTTCTTTTCAATTATTTATAAAGTGAAATTGTATTTTTGATTATTTATAAAATGAAATATATTCTATTTAACTAAAAATAATATTCCACTTGTAGTATTTGTAATTAATTTTAAACTAAAATTTATAATACAAATATTTTTATACTTAAAATGGAATTTATTTGATAAAACTATTTTTCCTCATATTTTACCAGTTTTATTTATAAATTAAATTATGAAATATAAATGTTTTGAATCTTGAAAAATTGATTCCATATTTTGAATTATTGTGTATACATTTGGTAAATATTTCCCATTTATTTTTCACTATAAAAATATCAACCTTAGTAATTGTTTTACCACGTTAATGGTAAAATAAAATTATTAACGATAAAAATAAAATTATAATGACTATAAAATGAAAGTAAAGCGTTCCTAAATTTATTATATGTGTTCATTTAATCCATTAACATCCAATATTTAGTTATGTGGTCTTTTGTGTCCATTTTAATGTGATTATGACCTTCATAATATTTAATTTAATTAAAATTAAAAGTTATCACACTATTGTAATAAATAACTATAATATTATTAACATAAAGAAAACTAGAGTTTGTGTTCTATTATAAATATATTTTTTTGAATTATAACTTTTTTATCTTCTCGAGGATATTTGTTTATTTTTATTTAATAAAAAATTATCTTAAATGCTTACACAATGATGACGCCATAATTATAAAATTAATAGAAAAATAAAATAATTGATATTAAAAATATGAAAGTATTATAATTTAAAATAATTAATCTGGCCCAAAAATTTTATAGATAAATATAATATTTTGGTGATTTATTAAATTATTTTATTTAAATTTCATTTATTTTATTACTGTTATAAAATTCAATGTAAATGAATAGTTCTAAATTCATATTATTGATATTTTATGGAAATAATATATTATTAAAAGATATAATTTACTAAAAATCCAAACATTAATTAAATGAATATTATATTGTTTATAATATCAACCATGGTCCATTTATAGGTCATATGTGTATTTATGGTAACTATATTGGCGCTCAAAGTGAAAAAAAGCATGTTGTCATGCTAAATGTGAAAAAGTTTAATAGGCAATTAAAACAAAACGATAGTGGTAAAAATTTGATCTAAACCAGCCTAGAAATTATTGGATGAGAGTATTTTAATCCATCCTCATATTATCTTTTAATATTATAAATTTAGATCCATTTTGAAAACAAAATTTATATTTATTAAATTAATATTTTAATAAATTCCAAGAGTGCCTTAGTCCTATCTAATGAAAGGGATCCAATTCATCCCATTTCATGACACTTAAATACCCATTTTGCTCAGCCATGATCTACCCAACTCCCTAAATAACTTCTCTCCCTATGTTCTAGAAACTATATTTTGGGAATAGTTCAATTATTATATATGTTAAAAGATGTAAAGGATCATTTCCCAAGAAGAGGAAGATAAAGAAAGTATGTGATGAGTCGGACTCAAGGTAAGGGAATTTATTTTAAAAACCATATTTTATGGTTTCATTTAAAACATTTTTTTATTATATTTCAATTTTTTATAATTATAATATATATATATATATGGACATAAGTGATTTAATAATGACACATTTTGTTTCATTTGAATTTATTTCAATGTTTTTCAAAAGGAATCTATTTATGAAATGTTTTTTCATTCTTTACAGAAAGAAAAAATGAAGCTTTTATTTTAACATATATGGTGAAAATGTCATATCAATCCCACATAACTATTTTTTTATTTTTTTTCTTCCTTCTTAATAATTAATTTCTAATTAAAATGAAAAAACCCTCATTCCTAATGTTCTAATTATTATCAGAAGGGTTTTAAAATGGATTGGATATATCAATATCTGAAAAAAAATATGAAGTGAAATTTAAACTTATTATGACGAAATATTTTATGTATTCAATTTTGATTCATGGGAATTTTTTATATAGATTGGTTGTTTATTTGAAAAACAATGATAGATGATCTCATTATAACTCTCCAATGCATTGGGTGAAGGAATAAAGTTAATAGATTAGATTTCCCATTAGATATTATGATAAAATATTGTGAAGGTTATGTCAATAGTAACCATGATGGTTATTTTATAAATACCATTGATGGCTATTCTATGTGTAACTGTGAAGGGTATTCCATTTTTAAGAGTGATATAAAAGTGATTCATCAAGTTACCTGTAGGATTTATCTAATTTTTTGGGGGTTTATATGAATATTTTAATTTATTATGGAAAAATAATAATATTATGTTTAATGGAAAGTATATGATACTTTTTACGCGTGAAAAGTATAAATTTTTGAAATAATTATTATGAATTTTTTATGATTTCAAAGAAACCGTATATTTTTTATATTGGATTTATGAAGTCTTAGGAAATGTTCACCAATGAGCATATACCCCGAGTGGTAGAGGCTCCTACTTAGAATCGAAAAGAACTAGGATCAAATCATGGAGGATGTGAATTTCAGGGTTAATATTGCAGTGCTGTAGCAGAAACTATATTGTACTATAGATGAGGGCTCACGCATGTACTAGCTTAGAGGGAAGAGGAGCCTCACGAAGGTCATGGGTGGAACTGGAAGTGCTTCACGTTAGTATAATATGCCTGTATGAGTTCGTTATGCGTTGGGAAATGGATCAATTGGGAAATAACATGGGAGAGGCTTTATCCAAGGCCGCACAAGTCTTTTAGGTGTCCTTGGGGGGGTCTCATGTAGGTCCCATATAATCTAATGGAGCCTCGAGTACGTTGTTTATCCCTTGGGGAGAATGGTTCCTCATGTAGGTTTATCGTGTTTGGGATCATAAAGGGACATTCATCTAAATTATCCTCTTTTATAACCTCTTCCCTCGAGTTTCAGATAGTTACCTGGAGACTTTTTAGAGACCTGGGAGAAGGGGTTGTTTGGCTAGAGCATGGCAATTCTTCTAATTTTTCAAGTTGTGAAAATGAGGATCCCAAGGGTCCTATTTATTTGAAACTATGGGATAGTGCTTAAAGAAGTTACCCCACAATGGTCTATGAAATTGGTATCCTATGTACATACCCAGTGTAGGTGTAGCCCGCCCTTTGGTTCCTTTCAAGAGGGTTTCACAGGCCTTCTGATACACAGGTGTGTGGGCGCAACCTGGGTTGGGTAATTCCTTTGATTCTCTATGGGACATTTTAACACATTAACATTGTTACAGTTCTCTTCATAATAAGATAATATATCTTAAAACATATTGTGTAAATAATATTATTTTACAAAGACTTGATATGGAACACTTGGGTGGGATCATACTAAGCCTGTTATCTCACCCAATATGCACCCCTTCGGCATTGTGTATACCTTTTTATATATTTCAATCTTGGGAAAGGTAAGGCACCATATTGAGGTAGTGAGGATTCTATTAGTTGTGTTTGGGTCGATGGCGGTGAGATGGTGGGAGTTTCCCATGATATCACATGGAGTATTCAATATTTTATTATACTTTTACATTGATGTTTGGACTTGTACTTTGGGATGTTCTGACAACTTTTTGAGTTGTATCATTCACTCTATCTTGATTCTATTATGGAATATATTATCTCTTATAATGTTTCACTCTGTCACACACACACACACACACAAATATATATATATATATATATATTACATGGTGTTTCTTTATGTTTCATGAAATCATTACATCTTTTCTTTTTTGATGCCCATATGCTATTCACCAACATCTGGGGTTCAGGAATTCCCTTCAGGTATGTCATGGGTTTGGTTGGGTACCATTTTGAGAGGGTATACATGTCAATTTTTAATAATAACAACCTGTTTCTTATGTAATTTTTCTTTCAAAATAAATTAAATCTATTTTATAGAATGAAATTAATTAAATTTGGAGTATAAAATATGTTACAAGATACACTATGTTTATCTTGTGATGCATAAAAGAACATGTTTAAACGAAACGTGATACTCCATTAGAATAATATTATTTAATGATGACTATTATAAACTACCCACAATGTTGGAGGGTGTGAAAAAATAACTAAATTGTGATATTTTTATGGATAAAAATGTATAAAATAAATTCACTAGTTCTTTTACTGATTATAAATAAATTAGTAACCATTTGAATGAATTTTTGGAAAAATGTATTGTTTCTAAAAGTTAGATTTGTCATGATTTGCACACAAAATATAAATTATTTTTTACAAATATTATAATATGTATTTAGAAATACGAAATTCTCTTTTTGAAATGCAGATACCAAAATTATATTTGGATGAATTTTTATGAAATTTCTGAAAAGAATCATTTTTTGATGAATAGTGGAAAATACTGATGTTCGTTATAAACTTCCTTTTTATTTAAATTATATTTTAAATTAGTTTTATAGTAAAATTAGTTCATTTATATTATAATTTAACTAATATATGTCATTTATTTCAATTTGATATTGAATTTTTATATTAAAATATTCTATATATATGAGAATTTTTTCTTTGGAAAACTGCTCTTTCGTCACGTCTACAATTTAATTATAAATTGAATTATTACAAATATATGATTTTAGTTTGTAAATATAGATTAAATATTTGGAATCCTTATAATTTATATTCTCTAATAATTTTAACATAATTTTTTAACATAATTAATAGTGATAATAATAAAACATAATTACAGTGATTAAGATAAAAGTTGGTTTTCTGGGGGCTAAACTAAAGGATAAAGTGTAAAATAACCTATAAAATAGTACAATACACATTTTCTGGCCATATATAAACATCATCACCTATATGGTTCAATAATGGCTCCTTTTAGATCCTTATGTAATGTGAAAAATGTATGTATTTATTTTTCTTTTCATAAAATACAAGTGTTCCAATTACCTCACTTATAAAAGTATACCCTTATCATATCATATTCACATTACTAAAACACTTTTCATTAGACAAAACCCTTTTAGTTATCCAAAACCTACCCAAATACCTTATTTAATTCTATCTACATGTCATGGAGTCTTATTTTTATTATGAATCCCTTGCAAGAGGTTTTTGGTATAATCCTAAATAGTCTCTCTGAAGAAGAGGTAAATTTTTCTAATGTTTGTATTTGTTTTATTTATTCATCCAAATCCATAAAAATTATTAAATAAGTATAATATCCAAAATTTTCTCAAATCTGGAGGATATTCTCTAAATAAATTTTATTAAAAATTTATAGCGCCAAACAAGATAATTAAAAGAGGTTTTACAATGATAGGTATAAAAATCACCACGATAGTCAGCCTCAACAAAAACAGAACAATAATCTAGTAACACAATTGAGTAGCTTTAACTAAATTCCAAAATTTACCTCTTTGAAAGAGAATGAGAAACCATATTTTCAACCACGTATACAAGAGTAACATTAAGAGAAGTCAAATCCATAAGATGAAGACAATCAATACAATATGTGAGCATTCTCCGTGGTACACTCCTAGAGTGGCCTTTAAGAATTTTCACAACAAGAGATGAATTTGTTTCCAAGCATAGAGTATGCCAACCATAATGGTCAACATACCCAATCACTTAATTCCTAGACCACAACTCATATTCAACCGCATATCCATTCCTAATGAAGTGGAATTAGAATCCCTTATTGAGACCCTAGTGATTGTAAAAGATACCACCAAAATATCTTTAATATAATTATATGTTAATATGTTAATTTAATAACCCAAATCCTTATCCACTTCCATCAAATAGGAAATGAAACCATTGATCATGTTTACAGAGGACCACCACTTCATGAACTGATGTAATTAATTTTCCATAACAACGGTTAACAAATGGATATAATGATAGATTTAATAGATTTAAATTATATTTAAGTCATTATTATAATTCTATAATTATTTTATCAAATATAAGTTCTTACTTTCCATTATGTGAAAGATATGATAATGTCACTCGTGTGTACAGTGGACCACCGCCTCACGAAATAATGTGATTAATTTTTCATTTACTACTTACAAGACTGGTATTAAGGTAATTGTTAATGAATATATGTGATATTAATGGTATAAAAATAATTATTTAAATATAATATCTCATATATCTTCTTATCTTTTTATCTATTGGAAAACAAAAATGTATCTTCTACGCATGAGTGGATTTCCACCAGCATGTAGCAATGTAAATTATTTTTTATTTTATTTTTACATAGATGAAAATAAGTTTCTGTTTGATTAATATTAATTATATACATAATATTATAATAAAAAAAATATTATTTATTATTTATTTTCATTTCATTCGGTCAGTCAAAAAATTGAAACAATGTTCATGTGAATGGATGGCCTACCGTCTCCATGAACTATTTAATCTATTTTCTATATATAACATTAATAGATTAATCTAATTAAATTTATAGTGAATATATGAAATATTTATATCATGTTAAACATTATTTATGTGATGTTACCATGGTCAAATTAAATGTACCAAAAATACCAAATGAAAACATACATGAAAAATGATGCAATTATCTCCTGAAACAGTTATTTTAATAAAGAATTGATAATAAAAAAGTGATTAAATAAAAAATGTAAATCATATATAGTAATAAATATATTATAATGGTTCTATAATATATTTATAATAAACCTATATTTTTTTATAAGTGGTTGAGAAACACACAAAGGAAGTCGATCATGAGGTAAGGGGTTATTGTCTCACATTTACTTCTATGAGACATACTCTAAATTCGCCACATATTATTTTGTGTGGTTTATATATTTCCCCATTGATATGTAATACCATGTTATATTTATCATAATGGTACTTAATGTTTCATTTGATTATTATTTCTTTTATGAGTCTTGTGATTCAGAAGTTTCCAAAGTGGTAATGGTTTATTTCACATTCTATCATTATTCATGAATATTTTTATTTATGTATCCCTTAGGGTATACTTTTAAAATGTATATCTTAAAATCAATATATTTTCATGTTATTTAGTTATTCAGTAATTTTATCAAGTAATATAACTAGTTTTAAATAATGTGGTACTTTAAATGAATGGGGAAATGTTTTTAAGTAAATAAAATTATTTTTTCTCTTTGGTTGAAAATCCCTTTTCATCAAAATCGTTAATTTTTAAAAAAATATTTCAATGATATTTCAAATATTTTCTGAATTATTTTTGCTTAAAATTTTATCTCTTTTGACTTTACGAAAATCTAAAGGAATCTCCATGACATTTTCCAAACAATTCCTATTTGGCATTCACTAGAACTGTGAAAGGAATCATTATTTTAATGTGTATGGAAGAAACATAATTTTATGCCTTCATGACCAATAAATTTTTTAGAAATTATTTTATATGTTTTAAAATTTTTACTTCTAATAAAATTATTTTTAGAATGTTTTTTATACTTTTTTTAAAAACAATATTTTAAAAGTGAAAATCTTATTTTGTTGAAAATGTTTTTAATGAAATTTTTATTGTATTTTTATTCATAAATAACCTGAAACATTTATTGTAATTATAATCTAATGAGGATATTTTTTTATTTACATCAACCCTATTCTTTTTTTTGGATGGTTTATGATGATTTAACTATGTATGTGTAATTTTATTAACATTATGAACATTACTCTCGATGGTTAATGATTATGTTTATTTGATTTGGTAAGTATTAACATTTCATATGTTATTTTTTAATTATGAAGGTTTTTTTGTTATTTTTCACCCTATTCATATGAGTAATGCATTGTAATTAGAATGTGATGGGTTGGTTCTGGTAATAGACAACCCCTCAATGTGTCAGCATGAATTTTGAGACAAACTGATTTTACAAATTAGACAAGATTCTACCCATAGATTTAAATTGTCTTGTGAAAGAACTTGAAACTATGTTTCAGATGTTCAGAAATTTTTATTACCTATTTATAAGGAAATTAATTCATTTCCATGTGATTATAAGATTAGTTATAAAAAATGGATAAATTTAAAGATTATGTTATTATTTATATTGATTTTCATCATCATTTATTTCATCCATATTATGCATAATTAATTAATTAAATTTCATGTTTTTCAATTATTTACCTTGACACATTGATTATGCTTATTTATACATGATGTCTTCCATTGTACGCTTACCAATGTTGAGCATCTGAACTATTCCATTATTATTTTCCCCATGATACCAAGAAGGGTTTTTTGATTGATATGCATGGATACGATATAAATAATAATAGCATTCTAAAAGAAAACACTTTGTGTATTTTATGTTTTTAGTTGTAATGTGTATTTAATGAATGTATCTTGTTTACTAATATTACTAAACTATTTGATCCTTTATCATTATATTCCTAGTATCTTATGCTAATTTAATTAACCATTGGCTCTAGGATATTGGTGTTGGGGTTTTTACAGGTTTAATATCAATGTAGGATTTGCTGTAAATTAGAGGAAATTGTTGTGGAAATATGAATACGGAATTATAGATTTGGTATCCTACTCAATTGATTGAGGAGCAGTGAGTTAGAAGTTAGAAATATATTCAAACTAAATAACATATAATAAATTTTTAGGATATATTATGTGTTGTGGGGAGGAAAATATGGATCATTATCATGAAAATTTCCATGCAACATAACATCCTATGTACAATCGTGAAGAGTATTGGGCATGATAAAGTGTTGTGGGGATAATACGATAATTAAATTTATTTCATCTCATTAATTTTGAAAATTATGGTAATGTAATTAAACACCAAATTAATTTTTTTTTGTATAAAAAATTATTATTATTTGACCTTGATATCCCTATGATCTATTATAGAGAAAGAAATACTCATCAGGGCACGAACTTACCAGTGGGGTAAATATTGTTTTGCATTATATTATGATAAGAATGAATGATTTATGTCTTATACTCCCTAGTTTATGATTTTCATGTTATGTTAGTGAGTGATGAAGATACCACTCTCTACATAAAACATTTGGATTATACACTTAGTACTAGAAAAAAGATAAGTAGCAATAGAGCTATAGCCACAATTGAGTTTGGTGATGTTTATAGGTCACCTATAGAAAAAAGAAAAAAATTCCCATGGATATCAGTGACATGTATCCATGGGTAGTGGTTTCCTGTGGCTATATCATTACCCATGCTAACACAGGGAAAAATATTTCCCATGAGGAGAGAATATGAATCACATTATATCCATGATCGGATCATCCCTATGGTAATAGGGTCGTGGGATAGGGCTATAGAAATTAGTGGAATGATCTTGTGGTAATTGATGGAATATAGCCATGGATGCTCATACCCATGGCTATAGGGTGGTGTGGTGAGAGTTTATATCCATGGGATTCTAGAACCTATTGAAATAGAATGAATTAAACCATTGGTGTCAAGTCATATAAATATTGGGTGGCTAGATAGAGGGTTGTAGTTATGGGGTCCTATTGACCATTACTTCAACCCCAACATCCAGACACTATAGTTGCAATCATTTATCACCATGGATATAGATTTGTATAGCTATATTGAAATTATAATGAATTTAAAAATAATATTTAAGTATGTTTATAATATTATATATATGTTCATGTGTGTGTGTGTATAGATAAAATTATGTTATCTTAATGGTATTATATATTTGTTTAAATGTGGGAGTCTAGAGATTTAAACATGGTGATAAATTTATTTAAAAATGGCCCTTTGTCCATGGTCTTTATGCTTACTATTATAAGTCACCCACATGGACTGGATTATAGCCATGATCTTCCTTCTCATAGTTATAGCTACATTGTGGACCAGGTTCAAAACCGAATGACCTGTATCCAAAATATTGTAGCCATAACCACTACTATAGATTTCCCCTATAACAGCACTAAAAATAGGATATATCAATTCAAATAAATCTTTAACTAACAGAGATATATTAAAATAAAACAGTTATTAGTGCTAGAAAAAAACCACTTAAAAAGGAACCCTTTATCATTGATTAAAAAAGAACTGATAAAGGGTACCTTTATCAGAGTATTTTATCATAGATAAAGGGTTCCTTTTTCAGTGGATTTTTATCTCTAGTGAATGATGGATTTTACAATGCTTATGCTTAAGAAACCCTTTATTAGTTTTTTTAGCGGTAAAAAAATTGAAAAGATTAATTATTTATGCACCACAACACCCCCATTTCTCAGTGCTCATGACACCCTTTCTCAGAAATTCCCACTCCCCAACCCACCATAACCCACCCCAAACACCTTATCCGTACATGTGAACACATTCCCACCCTAACTCAGTGCTAGATTTTCTCCCCCAAATAATATCTCATGCTGGGAATTGATCATGTGACCACTGCTCTACATTTCAATTCCCTTTACCACTCTACTGATCACATGTTGTGTTATATTTTACAATATTTTTATTTATTCATATATATTCAAGACTATGTGATAAATGTATATATAAACACTTAAATGTATTTAAAAATATGCTATATTAATATTGCCTTATATATATTAGAATATATATATAGTTCTATTAATACACAGACATATATATATATATATAACCATTATATTGACATTTGTATAAGTATATATATATTCTATAATTTTTATAATGTATAAAAATTGTTATATATGGTTTTAAATAAAATGTACAATATCTAAATTCATATGATTTATATAATTATTTATAAATGAATATTTAAAATATGTCTATATATTCACCATGAGAGGTAAATTTTAATTAATCAAGAAAGGGTACCACCATACAAGGACTGATGAAAAGATCAAAACACAAAACCTAGGGTGACCTAAAGTAATAGAGGACAAGTTCATCAACTCTAATTAGTTTCACCCCTTTCAGTTTCAAAAATATAGAGCCGAGAAAGTAGGTGACATTGATGCCATGATCATACACCACCATAGATGTGGGATGGTCAGCTACCATATTTCCCTCCCACCATGTATGGGTTACCATAGTATTACCGTCAAGGATTTGATTTAATTTTTTGATGGTGTAGAAAATTGACCATGGAGTGGTACCTTTATCATCCATGGAGTCACTGATGATCTTGGGGTCAGTATCGTCCTGAGAAAGAGGTATATTCTCCTGTTCAAAAAATTGCAATCCTTTGAGCATCAGTTTAGCTTCTGCTTGGTTTGATGTCCCATGGCCATAATATGAAGAAAATTCAAGAAGGACATTGCCCCTATAATCCCAAACCACTCCTCCCCCACAGATGAGCACCTCCTTACACGAACTGTCCATGTGAAGCTTGAAACCAGAAATTGGGGGATGCCACCACACACATTTTCCACTAATTCGTCCCTTACATTAAATATTTGGTGATGCACTTCCCTGAAAACACCTCAAGGAAGGTGCCTCATGCTTGTTGCTGATTCCACTAACCCCATAAATGAGAAATAATTTGAATATAATATTGATAGATCTTCTAGAGGTGAGAATTCATTCATACCTGACCTTGTTTCTAGCCTATCAGATACACCAAAAGGTTGTGTTTAAAATGACTGATCTAACAATTCTTCCCACAGAAGTGATGTTTATGTCATAAAACCACTGATCCTGAAAGGTTATATCCATGATGTTGAGATAGTGAGGCGCCAAAAATTCCTATGGAAACTCTATACTTCATGTTCCCATTCACTCTCAAAGAAGAGGTGATTCATATTCTTCTTTTGATGACAAGTGAAATAGTAGAATTTGGAGGCAAGGTTAATACACAACTGCTTAATCTTTTCTATATATTGAGGCATAAATTTTATACCTAAAATATATATTTATATGTACATATATTTGCATATATATTTGTACATATTTACATGTAATTGTGTATCTCGATATAATTTTTATAATGTATTTATAAATATTTAATGTAAATATATTTACATATAAGATTTAATTATAATTATATGTCTACAAAAATTAATTTAAATAAGATGTATATACACAATATTGATACACGTACACACGAAAACATATTTACATGCACGCAAAAACATTTATATTTATCACATACACGTAAAAATATTTATATATATATGTATGTATTTACATGTTTTATAATACACATAGAAATATACAATTTTTATTGGCCCACACAAATTTATATATAAACATAACTTATATAGGAATATATATATTTTCATATTAATGGATTTTTTATGTTAAATAAAATGAATAATTTGTCAATTTAAATAAAATGAATAATAAATATTTATTTTCATTTTGTTCTTAAATTTCAAAGCACTTTTTTATTTAAATATTGTTAAATATGTATTTATTCAACTGATATATGATCAGTAAATATAAGAAAATATGAATATATTTAATTATAAATAAAACGAACTTATGAAAAAATCATATCTATATGAATATAATAACTAAGAAAAAATTCTTTCACCATTGAAAAAGAGATAAAATACTCTCTTAAATGATGTTGAAATACTATCAAAAGTTTTAAAAATTGGGTATGCCAACTAAAAACTCAGTTTTAGAGGCTATCTGGGACTTTTTTGACCTAAAAAAATAGTGAATGAGGTTTCCCAAATTAATATAGTGCAAATATCTTTACATTCATTGATTAGATAAGTAGAAAATCCCAAATGGACAGGTGAATCAAACTTTTTTGTCGTTTGGTGTTCAAGTCATATTTACAACTTATCTTAAATCGTTCATTACTTTATTTTATTTTATTTTTATCCAAATATTATTAAATGACTAATAATTGATATTAATTTGAAGAATTAATAATTAATATTATTTTTTAATTATTTTATTTTTTATTTTCTCTAAATATCACATATATTATGTGTAAATGTATATTTAGCTTTATCAAATCATTTTTAAAAAAATATATTATATTTATATCAATATAAATATATTTATAAATTAATATATTATTTTTAATGAAATATAATTTTTTAATGAAATATACTATTTATTATTGCAAGTAAAAAAGAACTCATAAAGATGAGCCTTTATAAACGCTGGAAAAAATAAACTAATAAAGGCCCCCTTTATCAACGCTTTTGTACTAGCACTGATAATGCCCCCTCTCAGTACAAGTGCTTTGGTTTTCTAATGCTGATAAAGACCCCCTTTAAAGGTGCTCTTTTGTAAGGGATGATAAAGGGTCCCCTTTATTAGAATTTTTTCTACACTGATAAAGACACCCTCATTATTATGGCTTTTAGCTATCACTTTTAATGGTCGAATCTGTAGTAGTGGAAGTTTATAGTTGCATACCCCATGCTTGTGGCTATAACCCTTATTTCTTCTTATGGATAGATGTATGGTGTTTGATTTTATATTCTATGTCTGATGTACATAAGAAGTCACATGAGAACATGGATGCGTATAATATTCTCACATAATGTGGACGTTATCAGGAGAGAGCTAGATAGGTGAGGTTTGATATCTATAAAGATGTATTTATGTGAAAACATGGAGAGGGTGCACCCGATGAACCTCAAACAGTCAAAATGATTGGTTGTGTTAAGCATCTAGACACTCTTGGGCTTACCCATTGTGAACTTATATACATACACATACATAAACACACATACATAACGAAACATATACATACATACAGATACACATGCATATATACACAAATACACATATATACACATACATACAGATATAGTTAAATTCACTTACATATAAATATATACATACATACATAAACATATATACACATACACATAAACATGAATACATAGACACTTACAGATAAATACACATACACACATGTACTCACACATTTATACACATACACATGAATATTTATACAAATACAGACACTCACACACATAATCATACATACATACATACATACATACATACATACATACATACATACATACATACATACATACATACATACATACATACATACTTATTAACAAACCTACATACATACATAGATACATATATACAAAGATACAAAATACATACGTACATACATACCTACTTACATACATACATACATACATACATACATACATACATACATACATACATACATAAATACATAGATACATACATACAGACATGCATACGTATGTACATTGATACATATATATGTATGTACATACGTACGTACGTACGTACATATATACATACATGAATAAATACATACATACATACATAAATACAGATATATATAGATACATACATACATACATACATACATACATACATACATACATACGTACGTACATACATACATATATACATATATACATATATAAAAACATACATACATACATACATACATACATACATAAATAAACATATATATACATAGAAACACAAATATATAAACACATACATACATACACATGTATATTTTATATAAATATCCACACAAAGACCCCTTTTTCACTTTTCTCTTTTGTCGCACTACCATCCTTTCAAACTATATCGAATGAGATTCAAATCAAAACACGATTAGTTATATTAATATATATATATATATTTATATTTAATATAATATATTAATTTAAATACACTTGAAACAAAATATATAAATTTATATATTTTTTTAAATATTTAAATGAAATTTTAATATATTAGTTTTACATATAATCTTCTTAACCAATTTTAAAAACATTATTAAGTTTTATTATCAAATGACATAAATTTGATGAATTTTAGTTATATAAATTATAATAATGTGATTTGATAAATTTTTTTCCAAAAATTATGAAGAGGAGAAAGAATCCACATGTTGGAAGAGACCATTCAGTTACCGACTGTTGGTTTGTTGCGGCGAATTTTCTCACAAAGTTGGAGCTAAAGCAGAAAAAATGTGATTCCTTCTTCAATCCATTTAACAATTTCACCGCCCTAGACCTTTTCCCCCCATCAATGTTTTGTAATAGTCAATATTGGATGGTCCTACCTTCTGAGTGATCTTTCATAACGGATCCATGAACCAAGCTGAATACTTCATCTACTTGGGTCGTAGGACTCGACATTGAATTCATGCCGGTGTTCATGGACCCAGTGAGGTTGGAAAACATTCCACCACTACAGTTGAAAATTGAAGCATTCTTCGGAATGGATGATCTCTGAGAGCTATTAGGTAACAACATAAAGATAATTTCTCCCAACACCATGTAAGTAGATAAGGTGATGAAGGCGGTGGAGTTGATTCACGGGGGTGGTAAGGGAAGGGGGTATGAATGGTAGGGGGATTTAATTAGCTTCATCGGAGTGTGGGACTGGTGGCGTAATGACAATGCCATGGCAGCTAATAGCTACGAGAAGTAGGGGAAGGGAGAAGTTATGACCAAGAAAAGATAGGTGCCTAGTGTAGTTCAGGGATGGACTGAAGACTAATTATTAAATACAAATAATGAATGTTTACTTGTTGAATCAAAAGAGAACTATAATATAAAAATCTAAATGAAAATACATTTTTAATTTTTTTAAATATATTAGAAAATATTCTTTCCAAAGAGAATAAAATTTCATAGATATTTAAAATAATTATTGATAAAGTAAAATTTCACTAACATTAACCAGATAAATTCAATTGAATGTCCCAAATATTCAATTAACTGGTTATATAAATATTTATATACTATAAATAATTCAATATTTTTATAGAATATATTGTATGTTATGTGGATAAAAAATAGAATATCTAGTCTATAATATAAATTTGAAATTTTTTACATCTAAAACATATATTAGGTGGTTTGTTTGTTTTTCAACTATAATTGAGTTTTTACATGGTTTTTAATATTTAATTAAATACATTTTTAATGTGGCTTCTGTGCTTTGAGAGTTTGTTGTGGTCTTCTCTAGTGGGATTACTGATGGAAACAAGATCTAGTGTCATCTCGGTCTGATTTGTGGCATTACCTCCTTCCGGTGTCCGGTTTTCGGGAGGCCGATCATGGGATGATGATTCTTGGATCGTTGGTTTTTAATTTGGTTGCATATGCTTTCTACTACGATTCTTTTATTTCTGATTTGGGTATGCTTCTGGGATTGGATGTGCTGGTTCTATCTGTTGTTGTTTGCTGAATCTGCAGTTTGGTGTTGATTCTCTGGTCAATTGGCTTCCGCGAGCCTGTTTTTTCCCTTCTTGTTTTATCGCCTTTCATAGATAGAATTTATTTTGGTCGAAGTTTAATTTTTCATGAATCTGTGTTGGATGGAATATCATCAGTTATAGTTCTTGAAATTGTTTTTGATTGTGGCCTTGGTAGTCCACATCTCATGGAATTCTTCAACCATTCTCATACAAGGAGATGATTCATATGAGGTCCAGGTAAGAGGTTTCATTGTTTCATGTCTTCACTGATTCAGATGTTTGAGAGGGTATGGCTATGGCCATCAGTACTATGCTTGTGTTCTTTCACACGGGATTGCTCGTCGTGCTGTGATTGAATGATAAAAGCTAGACTTAATATAAATGTTGCTAGGAGGAGCTTCGTTCTTGTTGTGATGGTTATCATTGATCTTGAGTTTTGGTACGTTGGGGTAATTTTCCATTTAAGTCTTGATGTCATGATGTTGTGAAGTCATGTATGGTTTCTCACTTTTTCCTCAAAAAGTGTTCAAATAATAAAAATTTAATTTTCATTCACTCATTTAAACACAAGATATTTTTCATTTTTGTGTCTAAAATCTGTTTTGAATTTCGTTTTAATAGTTTTTGAAACATTTTTTTATTTTTTATAAATAATCAACATATGTTATTGGAGAATTACACAAAAAAAGTAGTGGTTAGTGGGATTTATTTATTGTTCTAGCTGTGGTTTAAACTGCCACCTAATTATTTAGTGATGGTTCTTAAAAGTTTTTTTTATTTCATGTTTTCTTGACAATTAGCGGTTGTTTATTTAATTTCATTGAGGTTTTTTAAGTGTTCTTTCTTATCAATTTATAATAGGCCTTTTGTTTAATTAGTTTTAGTTATTTCATAAAAAAATTTCACTGGGAATATAAATAAAATTAATTTAACCGCTACAATGAATTTATCAGTAGCTATTTTTATCTGTAGTAAACATGAACCACTGTAAAATGTGTTTTTTTTTAAAAAATATTTAATAAAATGCTATAAATATAAAAACATTGGAATGCAATAAACCCGAACATAAATATATGATAAACCCATATATCAGAAATCCCACATCCATAATCATATGTTTAGTGATGATCATCATTACTGTATTCTCATTCACCCCATAAATCAACCAATATCTCAGTCTTCAATATATATACATATATAATATCCAGCAAAAAGCCATGCCCAATATACATCCATACCATGACCTCCACTATATATTTCTACTTCTAAATCTTCTCATCAACTAAAACCAACCATGTCATCTCATTAACTATATTAAATAAAAAAAATTTAAAACTAAATATAATAAATCAGAATATTAGAAGAATAATTGATAAAATTTTAACATACAACAGAAAAAAAGAAAAATCAAGAATTCATTATTAATAATGTAATAGATTAGAATAATCAACCTCCCGCCTACTAATAACATCGGCCACATACATTGAAAACCAATACATTTAGGAAATGAAATGCCAAAGAGAAAAGACACAGAATATATTCAGAATATTGTAGATAAAATATTTTATTTTTTAATCAAATATAAAATATTTTTACATAAAACAAATAATATATAATTTGAAGAACATAGAAAATAGAAACATACATATTTAAGATAAGATTCAACACTTTAAACTGAAAATGGATAAGTAAATATAATAATTTTTTTAAGCAATAAGTGGTGTTCTTGAAATTTAGTTAATATTTATTAAAATATTTTGATATCAGAGCATGTAATATAGAACAAAAGAAACTAATTAGTGGTTTCTCCCTGATTTCTCATCAATATGGCATCATTTTATATGGGTTTTAATGTTCCGAGCATGTTTTGGTGTTTTAAAAAACAAAAAACGTTTTTACGATCATAATGGGAAAACCATCAGTCAGAATTTTTTTCCATCAGTTCCTAAACTTTTCAATTAAATCTATACTGTTTTTACCATGATTTTAAGAAAATATTTCATTTTATTCCTTTTTTTTACTATTCCACACATGATTTTCTATTTTAAAACACTAAAAATGCATTTACAGAAATAACAAGAAAATTGTCACTCAGAATGATGTGAAGTCGGTCCCAACATTTTGAAATTAAATCTACGGTGGTGGTCCCTTAATTTGAAGACAATATGACATATATTGTCTAATTTTGACTGTTCAATGCATGTTTTAGTGTTTTAATAAACAAATGATTCCTTTACCAGAATAATGAGAAAACCATTACTCGGAATGATGTGTCGTAGATTCAAACATTTCAAAATTATATATTCAGTTTAATCTGATAATTTCAGGAAAATAAAAATTTCTTTCCTAGGGTTGACCTTTCCACAAACGTTATAGTGTTTTAAAACACTAAAAACTTATTTACAACCATAATAGGAAAACTGTAAGTCAGAATAAAATTTCACAGGTTTCTATATTTCCGAAATAAATCTAAAAACATTTTCCCTTTTTCTCAAAAAAAATATGATGTTGTTTTCTTGGGTTTGGCAATTCAATGCACATTATAGTGTTTTAAAACACTAAAAATGTGTTTACGACCCTAAAAATAAAATCGTCATTCATAATGACAATCCGTTAGTTCCTACATTTCACAATTAATTATAAAGTAATTTTACCTTGATTTATGGAAAACATTATCTATTTTTCCTATTTTGGACCATTCCACACATGTTTTAGTGTTTTGAGACACTAAAAATATGTTTATAACCATAACGAGAAAACCATCATTCGAAATGATGTGCCATCAGTTCCAATATTTTATAATTAAATATATAGTTATTATACTCTAATTTAAAAACAATAAAAAATTATTTTCCTATTTTTGATCCCCTATAACATGTTTTTAGAGGGTTTTATGCTATTCATAAGTGTTTACCAAGTAATTTTGATCACACTGCAAGTTGAATTGACGTTTTGTTTCCTTGTATAAATAAAAAACTACAATGTGGTGGTTTTCTATTGATTTATGGATAATAAAATTTCATTTTATTGGTTTTGACCTTTTCATTCATGTTATAGTGTTTTAAAACACTAAAAACATGTTAATAACCATAACAAGAAAACCATCATTCTAAATGACATACGGTCACTTCCTACATTTGAATATTTAATATACACTGTTTTTCCGATAATTTTTGAACAATATAATGATTTTTCCCATTTTTTATAGTTTCTTGCATATTTTAATGTTTTAAAACACTAAAAAATCATTTACGCCCATATCATATAAGTTTCTCTAATTTAAGTGTTCGACAACACTCCAAAATTCCTTCATTTCATCATCCACCCAATAAATCATCTTTATTTGTGATTCCATGATAAATAGATCATGCCCTACATTATCACTCATATCCATCAAGTGATATAAGTTTAAATAATTAAAATGTACTGAATAATTAATTATACCCCTATAAATGATGACCCACATGCATTTGAATAAGACAACTAAAAACATTACATGGTAGTTTACTTCAATTATATCTATCAGCTTCCCATTATATACCACCTCTGTAAAAATAAATAAACAACTATTATATGTTTTCAATTATTCTTCATGAAAAAATGTATGAAACCTAATTCCATGAATATTTTTCATATCCAATCTCTTAGCCTGCATAAGGGAACCTTCAGCCCAAAACATTAAATCATTTTATATTTCAGCTCGAGTGTAAAAATTCATTATCTATGGAAAAATATATATGATTTTACTTTTAACATAAACGAAATAATTACAATTAAATAATATTAGCATAACTATGTACTTACACGATGGGTAAACCATTTGAAAAGCTCATTACTAATAATATTTGTTAATTTTGTCTCATTTCGAGCTTGACCCATTAGTAACCTCTCTGTTTATCCAAAGGTATTGGATTTTATTCTCCATGTACATTCAAATATAATGATATAAATCTATAATCAAACAAGAAAAATCAAAATTAATGAATAATCTATATGTGTTAGAATAAGACCCAATATCATGGTATCTAATGTTATATAAATGCTTGAAAAATTAATAGAAAATGATGGATGTGTGGAAAAAAAACTCAACATTATTGATTATAATGATGTCTCGATTTTTTATATTTTATATGTTTATGATATTATTTTTATTGGATAAAAATATAAGGGTGTATTCTGCATTAGTGTTGTAACTAAAGAGGGTTCATTCCATTATAAAATTCGCTACATTGATCAATGTTCGAACCATTTCCCATGGCCTAACTAACACCAAGTTAACCCATTTAAAAATATTAATAAAAAGTGTACGTAATTTTTATATCCTATATTTTTAGATTTTTAAAATTTAAAAGCACAATAATATTAGGTTTTTATAGGAGCTTATACTTTATTCTACCATTTACGGTTATTTTATATTTGTACATAGATTTCCAACAAAATATCAAGGGAGGGGGAGATTTTACTATACACATACTAAACCGTATTACTTAGTTATTTCAAAGAAAAATATTTGAAATTATAAAATTGTCCAATGTGATAAGAAATGATTTTTGATGCTTAGTCATGTTTTTTTAACTGCTAATATGTATCTAGTGAACATTGAAGAAGATAATGTATAATATATTAATAAATTTATTTTCACACCTAATTTGTTTTTTGCATTTTTACTCTTTAGGATTCTTTTTTTCGTAATAGTAATTTTTTATTATAAAATGTTTATCCATTAAAATTATACTCAGGAGAAAGTTATTAAATCTAGGGATAAAATTTCAACTACAATCCGAATATTAAGAATTTATTATTGAAGTAAAATAAAGAAAGACTAAATGGATTGAATTAATCAATATCATGGAGTAGAATAAGTTATAAAATGGGGGAAAAATAGGAAAAGATCACTCATGGTGATCAATTTACATTAAATTATAGGGGTGTAACCATGTTTCATTTTGACAACAATTATTTTGAAAAAATTCAAGATAAAGCAATATATTCAAATTATGTATATTATAACTAATAAAATATTTTTTAGGGATGAAGGCCATAAGGGAATTCACATTAAGAAACCTCTTTACAAAATTTTATTTGAAAACTCAATCACTAAATCATTATATGTAACTATATTCAATGTTACCCAACATTGGTTCTTAAAATTACATGCACACCCTTGGAAGTCATGAGTTTCCTTTAAAAATTATTTTATGATTAAAAATAAATTTTAAATTTATCAAATCACATAATGAAAATAATTTTAATAATTTATCAAAATAATATACTGGAAATTAGTAAAGATGAAAACATGATTTAATATGATTAGGACAATTTTTAACTTATAAGGATGAAAAGAACACCAAAAACATAAACATGTTTTGTTAAGATCATAAAAAATAAAATATAGAGTCTTGGACAATGAAAAACAGATGAAAAAATCCCCAAAAGATATAAAAAAAAATTCATGAATAAATATGATGATACGTGCAAGGTCAAACAATTTGTATCTATCTGAAAATCATTTTCCCTCTCTAAAACCTCTTGAAAGTTGACCATTCTAGACAAGTACATGTGCATGGAAATGTGATTCATCTGGATATCCACCAATGATTCACACTCAATAAAATTTATGCACATCTTCATCACAAAGGATCATTATCAAGCACAACCCAAAATAGCACACCAGCAGTTCACAAGGAGGATGAAAAGCACAAATTATTAATCTCTCCTGAATCAAGTGTTTATTGGATAAGGTAAGGTTTCACTAGAAGAATGAGAGAAAATACCAAAATTATAGAGACTAAGTGAACATGGTGAAAAAAGGGTGAAAATTTTACCAGCCATGTAATGTTGTCATAAGATAGTGTTATATATTTATTATAAAATATTTGACAATTTTTTAATCAAAAGGAAAAAGGTTTTATTTTTAACCAAATTGTATTTTAAAGTATTATATAGTTTTATTTTGAATAATGGTTTCCAAATAATATAATTTTAATTTGAAAAAAAATTGTATTTCATTTTTTTATTCATCATTTCAAAATTATCATTTGATATATTTATAAGAAATTTCCAAAAAATTGATTTCACAATGAATAGTAAAAAATTATGATTTTTTATTAAAATTATATTTTCCCTTCATGTATATTGATAGTAAAATTCTATTTTTTATTAGTTCTAAAATAAAATTAGTTACTTTTGATTAAAAAATAATATTATATTTTTAAAATTAATTTTAAACTAGAATTTAGTAAAAAAACATTTTAATACTTAAAAAAGGCATTTGTTTGAAAGCCCATTTTTCATCACATTTTACCTGTTTAATTTTAAATAAAAATATTCCACTAATATGTTTTCAATCTTGAAAATGGATTCCATATTTAGAAGAAGGGGCTCAAATTATTTTAAATAGGTCACTCTTATTTTTTTGACAATATGAATAATAACCATAGTAATTTTGTTAACACAATAAATTGTGAATCAAGTAATTAATGATAAAAATAAAATGACCATAAAATATGGCTTAATTTTGTTAGATGACTTAATTTTATCCAAAATCATCAAGATTCAGTTATATGGAAGTTTCATTCTATTTGTATGTGATTATGTCCTTTAAAATATTCTGTTTATGGAAAAGTAAAAAAATTAATACTTTTATTTTTAATAAATATAATACTTTTAACATAATGATAACTAGATGATATGTTTGATTATAAATATTATTTTTATATATATATGATTTATCTTAATCTTGATAAATTATTTTCAATTTTCAGTGAACAAATAATTACATTAGATGTTTACATAATGCTATTGTAGTAATATTTCAATTAATGATAATATAAAATTAATGACAATAAAAATATTTAGAGTAATAAAATTTGATAGAATTAATATGAACCATGAATATTTTTATAAATATTACATGTTAGGGGATCATTGAAATTTTTTATTTGAATTTCAATTGTTATCTTAATTATATTAAATTCAAAGTAAATCAATAGTTCTAAAATTTACAGTATTGATATTTTATAAAAATAATATTTTATAAATTATTTAAAATATAGAATAACTTATCTTAATCTATGTGATTAGTTTATGGTTTAAAATATAAATCAATCTTAATTTTTTAGTTTTTTTCTATTTATAGTAACTATCTAGGCCTTGAAAGAGTAAAATATTTTATTGAAGTATTTATATGGACATATGTGAATTATAAAGATCACTTTTTTGTTTCTTTTAACATTAATTCAAATGTTTTCAAAAGGAAACATTTTATTCAATGTTGTAACATTCATTACCAAAAATAAAAATGGAATATTCAATTTTATCATATACAGTGTCAATGACCATTTCTTACGCCATAATAGTTATTTGATTGTTGGATTCCTATAAAATATTTCATGTTTTCTTTAAACCCCAATAGAACTCATTCCCAGTGTTTTGGTTATTTTCAAAAAAGTATTTTAATATTAAATATATATATCATTATCCCAAAATGTTTTCTTATGGGTGAAAAAACTTTTTTAATGATGCAATAGTTTATTTATTATTTTATTATTCAAGGGAATTGTTTTTGAGGATGGTTGGTTCCATTATAAACTGAGTATGGGTGATCGCATTATAGATCTCTAATGTGTTGTGTAAAGGGTAAAAGTCAAGTAATTATGTTTCTCCTAATAAAATATTGTAATATAATATGATGGTTATTCCCATTATAAACATGATAATTATTTTATGTGCATCCATGATGGTTATTAAATGTGTAACCATGATAGTTATCCCATTTAAAAGAGTGATATAAAAATGGTACCCCATGTAACCTATATGATTTATCAATTCATGATATGGTTTTATAGGAATATTTTGATTTCTCAACACAATATAATGATCTTATTTTTAAATGAAAGTATAGGATACTTTTTATGGTTTAAAAGTTTATATTTTTTTAAAAATTACAATTGAGTTTTCCACAATTTGAAAGAAACATTAAGTATGTTTTTTTACAATAATATGGCTCATAAAATGTTTTTGTGAAAATCATTGGGTAGGGAAGGTGATTTATTGGGAAACAAAATTTTTATTTTGAGCCGAATGTTTATTTTGAAATACCAAATTATAGTTATTCACAGACTAATTGTTTCTTTCATTCCTTTTTATTTCTCTTAGTGAGATTTTTTTATTATATCATGTTCTAAAATTTTGATCATGAGGTTAATGAAAGGGTAAGGGAAAAATGATGTCATGTTTAAAGTCATGAAAATAAAACGTGTTTCATTTTAATGGTTTTAAATTATGGGAAAATGGATACTAATTAAAAGTATATATATTGAAATATATGGTTTTTTATGATAGATTTATAAATTTACTATTTAAAAATATAATTTTAAAATATCATTGGGAATATTAGAATGTGAATTCTTGTTTAATTTCAGAGAATGTAAATTTTTTAAGGTCAGGTACTTGTATTTGTTATCACAGAAAAGGATTAGGTGACTTTAGGCATTAGGATAATGTTTATATAATACCATTAAAAATATTTTAGTTCTTGTTAATGTTAAAATGATATATAAGTTTGAGATTACCATGATTCTTCAAATAAACTATGTCTATTAAGAATGTATTTACGTATATGAAATAGTGAAGGTTAATTAAGAAGAAACCGAAGGGACGATATACTTCTGAATCAACAACCTAGAATGGTTGGAATTATAATTGAGCATTTTTTTTGCAATAATGGATCAGCTGACATAGGATACAAATAGTTATGGAATCTATGAAAGGTAGTATCCATATATACCATAGTGGAACATGAATATAGTGTATAATTTTATGATACAACATCTTATACCATTTAATGTATCATAAGACATAGTATTAGCTGATTGATGGATTATAGTCCTAGAAAAGATATTTGATGTCATGGGATGTTTCGATATTTAAAAGCAAAGTCTAACTATTTAACGTATTGAAGGGGATTCTGACTAGTGGTGGATAATGGTAAACAATAACAGATAAATAGAGTATATTGGTGCCTTGAAGTCGGATAAATTTAAGAATATCATTCTTGAGAAATATTTCTGTAAATATATTATAATTTGAGTGGAAAATAAATTATTGGAATGAGTTAAAGGGATGAAGTTTAAATGGTCACTTATGAAGAAATATTCACCCCATAGTAAAGGTAAACAATAAATTTTATCAATGATTCTAAAAGTAATATTAATCAGTCTTACTCATGATTGTAGAAAAACTATCGAAGGGAATATGCTTCCTGATAATTTAAAATGTTATGATAAAATTTTTATATGTGCAGAGAAGGTGTAAATGGATTTTATAGATGATCATTTGTAATTAAAAATCAAGTAGAAAAGAGGTAAATTTTGTAAGAATAATGGAATAATTGTTTAAAAAAATCTAATAGTAATAGAAATTAGTTTTCAATTTGTGATATTTAAGGTAAAAATAACTTTGGGGAATGCCTTATAATGTTTGGTAAGTGATTCTAATGTTGTATGTTTTGGAATATGGTTCATAATTTCCATGAAAATGATTTATATAGTGGTAAGAACAATTATAATAAATATGAAGTAAAATGTTGTAAATGTAATTTAATAGGGCATTATGAACATGCATATATGAATTAAAATTTGAATGATGGGAAGTAGCCAGACTATAAGTAGTAAGGTGTAGTGAAATCCTTTGAAAATAATTCAGTAGATGTTGGTCCTTTAAACAAAGTGGTATCCAATAAATTTATTTTTTCATTATATTATTCTATTGTATGATATGACTTTCGGTCTACACATTCTTTTATTTATGAAATTTTTTAATGTAAATTAAAAATTCCACCTCAACAATTGAATCTAGAACATATGATAAAAAATTATTAGAGATGTATTAAGGAAAAAATAAATTATAAGAATCTTCCTATCAATGTTTGGGTAAATAATTCTTAGAAATCTAATTATGTTTCACTTAATAGTGTTTTATATTTTTTTGGGTATGGATTGGATCTTCGTTTACCATGTTAAGATATATTTTAGAGATAAAGAAGTTTTTATTTAGAAAGAGTTTCATTTTTTAAACATGAATGAACCCATACCATCGATAACAAATAATGAAAATTAAAATCTATTAATATATGGAAAAGGTTATCTTTCATATTTTGTTGAAAATAAGGGAACCATTTAGATTAATGTTGTTTTAATAGTAAAAGAATAACCGGATGTTTTTTCTGATGGGTTTCCTAGTGTTATACCTAATTGGAATTTGAATTTTAAAATGACTTAGATCCGAATGCTAATCTAATATCAAAATCATCATATTGAATGGATCAAGAAGAACTTTAGGAAGTGAAAAAATTGTTTTAGAGGTTTTTTTATAATGGATTCATTCATCTTATAACTCCAACATGGGGTTCTCCTATCTTATTTTTTAAAATAAAAATTGGATCTATGAAGATTTTCATTGACATTAAATATTGAATAATAGTACTATTAAGAATAAGTATCCACTACCTCATATAAATTATTTGTTTGATTAACTCCCAAGAGCATTTTATTTTTCAACGGTTGGAATAAGATATAGGTACTATTAGTTGAACATGATGGAAGATGACATTTTGAAAATGTTATTTCATTATATATAAAATAATTATGTTTTTTTGGTTATTCCATTTTTGATGACAAATTATCCAGCTGCATTTACGGATCTAATGAATTGGGACATTAATTAATGTTTATAAAATTTTCTGGTTTTTTTATTGAAGATATGTTGATTTAAAAAAAAGTAACAACAATTTTGAAAAATATCTATTGATTGTTCTTTGATCCCTGAAGGAAAATATATTATATGAAAAATTTTGAAATTTTATTTTTTGGTTATATAAGATTTCATTACTTGGGAACATCGGAAATAAATATGGAATAATAGTTGATCTCGTTATAACCAATATGGTCTATGAAATTCCATGAAATACAAATGTTACTCATATTTATTGTTTTCTTAGAATAAGTGGATATTATGAGTGGTTTTTTGGAAACTGTTTATGATTATCAGTCCCACTAACTATGTAAATCCAAAATGGAGTTAGGATCGTTTAGATAACAAAACATGATCACTGTTTCTAGGAAAAAAATAAGATGGGTTAATTCTAACGTTTTGGATCTACCCTCTATAAATGGTGTCTTCGTCGTATATTGTGATACTCCATTAAAATAACTTGGTATTATCTTGATGCATAATTATAAGGTAATTGATTATTCATTACATCAATTGAAACCTCATGATAAAAATTATCGAACACATTACATCAAATTCAATGATTCAGTGTTTTCTTCATAAATTTGGGGGCTTCACTTATAGAGATCCAAGTGTGAAATTAATACTGATCAAAAATATTTTAAGAATAAATTCAACCAAAAATTCCTAACATGAGATTTCGGAGATGGATGATATTTATGAAGGATCATGACTTAATAATTAATTATCTTCCAAATAAATAAAATAAAGTAGTTTACATATTGAGCTAGAAAAATAATTCATCATTAAATAGAACATGAGCCACTAGATAATGATTCGATGAATTTTTCTGTAGATGTTTTGGATGGAGTTTTATTTCTTTTTTTAGGATTCATTATAATAGTCTATATCAAAAAAATTATTCATCAATATTTGATGGAAGATTAGTATTTATAGGAAAAGGTAGAATTGGTTATGAAGGATAAGTTTAACAAATTTAATAATTATAATGATTGCTTTTTAAAATTGTTAAATAGATTCTTTGTGCTTTGTGACTCTTAATTGAAGGTATAATTATAGAGTGGAGATCATAGCCCCTTGTTTAAATTCATCCCCACAAAAATAATATGTATAGAGACCTCCAAGAGTATTACTAATGGGATGAAATGAAAAAATATATTATTAATTTTATAGAAAAAAATTTTGAATTTTCATCATTTTAGACATCAATTAATATTACAAAAGGTGATGGTTCATCATTTTCCAGTTTTAGGGTCGAAATGGTAAAATATATCCATGGAATTTGTGGTGGTATTTCCAAATACTTATTAAGTTAATAATGTTATTTGTGTTATTATTCATCGATTAAATAAATCCTCAAAATTAATTCCCAATTAGGATAATCTATCTTTATATCATATTCTTTAACTGTATCTTTAGAAGATGGTCATGTTTCATTGAGGTACTGCATCTATTTTATCTAACTATTATCCTAGGTTCACATAAATGTTTGGAAGTGACTTCAAAAGTCTTTGACTATTGGATTAAATTTCAGTACAACTTTTCTTTATCATTCTGATGGAAAAACTAAAAAACAAATCATACCATGGAATATATGATTTTTCTTTTTCAATAGATTACTGGTGAAGTTTGGATCAGTACATTTCATTAGTTTAGTTTTCTTATAATAACTATTTTCTTTCTAGTATATATATGGATCCTATTGAAGAAATATATGAAAAGTGATGTGGGAATCCAACTTTATGAGATGAATTAAGTGAAATAATGTTTATGGGAACATAATTTGTAGAGTAAATGGTTGAAAAGTTGATTGTAATTAAATAAAAAACGAGGATGTATCAAAGTATGTTGAAAGGTTATATGGATAAACAGAGGAAAGATCAATCATTCAAGGAAGGTGAACATATTTTGATTAAAATATATCCATGGAAATGGATTATGTTTTTTAGTAAAAACTAGAATCTGATTCCATGGTTTTATAGACCATATTAAATACTTGATAACGTTGGATTAGTTTCTTACCATGTATCATTTCCTCTGGGTTTTTCCGAGTTACAAAATATCGTTCATGATTTGACGTTAAGAATGTGTGTGAAATATTCATCCCATGTTTTGATCCCATAGGTATTTCAATTATAAGATAAACTTTCTTATAAGGAATAGATTATTCATATTGTTAAATTTATAGAGTAATTATTATGGAATAAGGTAATTTACAATGTTAGGATTTTGTAGAGAAATCATATAATTGAAGAAGCAACACGACAATATAAAACGTTTATGAGGGAAATATATTCTCACTTATTTTATAAGTAAACAAAATTTTTATTTTGTAATTTACAAAAGGGGGTATGGATGTAGAATCCCTTCTAATGTTGATATATAACTTTTTTTTATTAAATTTAAAAACATTGTACCATTTTTCAATCAAAAATAAAACAACAATATTTGTAACCAAATTGGATTTTTAGGAATTATATAGTGTTATATAAAAAATCGGTTTCCAAATAATAAAATTTTAATTTGAAAAAATGAATTTGATTATTTTATTAAGAATTTCATATTTATCATAGAATTATTTTTTAAAACTTTTCTAGAAAAATTGATATTTCAATGAATAGGAAAAATATTGATTTTTATAGAATTTTTCTTTCTTTTCATGTATTTATTATGAGAAATTATATTTTTTAATATTTTTAAAAAATAATTTTTCTCTTTTCTATTAAAACCTAGTAATCCAAATATATTATTTGGAAGTAATTTAATACTAAAATTTATTATAAAAACATTTTCATACTTAAAAAGTCATTTATCTGAAAAACCATTTACATCACATTTTACTGTTATAATTCTAAATTAAATATTAAAACTTATATTTTTTAAATCCTAAAAAATTGATTTCATATTTGGAATTAGATGGTTTATGTTTTTTAAATAGGTTCCTGTTATTGTTGCTCCATATAAATAGTAACCTTAGTATTTTTGTTACCATGTTAAAGGTTATATCATGTAATTAATTATAAAAATAAAATGATAAGGAATTTAAAATGAAAATAAAACTTGATATAATTTTATTATATGAGTCCAATTCATATACAATCATCCAATATTTGGTTATGTGGACTTTTGTTTGTAAAGTGATGTAATTATGACATATATAATATTTTATTTTATGAAAACTAAAAAAAGTTTCACTCTTGTTTTTAATAACTATAATATTTTCAAATATAAGATAACTAGAGGATATGTTCCATTAAAAATATAATTTTTGAAATATAAATGATTTATATTCACCAAGATAATTTATTTTCAATTTTTATTGAACAAATAATGAACTTAAATGCTTAAACAATGAATACACAACTATTATTTAATGAATGTAAAAATAAAATAAATGACATTAAAAAATATTAAAATTAGTATAATTTGAATCAATTAATGTGTCCCAGGAATTTTATAGATAAATATAACATTCTAGAGAATAATAAAAATAATATATTCAAATTTCATTTTTTGTATTGGTGTAATAAATGTCAATGTAAATCAATAGTTCTAATGTTGAAATTATTGATATTTTGTTAAAAGATTTAAAATTACTAAAAATATTAGAATGAAAAAATGAATTGGATATTGTTGAAAATATCAACCATCATAAATTTACAGGTAATATATATATTTATGGTAATTATCATGACTCACAAAGAGTTAAAAAAACACATTGTAATGGTAATTGTGAAAAGGGTTAAGAGGGGATTAAAAAAATATACGGGTAAAAATGTGTTCTAAACTTGACAAAAATAATTGGATGAGAGTATTTCAATCCATCCTCATATAATCATTTAATTTTATCATTTTGGATCTATTTTTAGGTCAAATTTAATTTATATTAAATTAATATTGTAATAAATTCCAAGAGTTCCCCTCCCTCTCTTATAAAAAGAATCCACTTAATCTCTTTTATTTACGAATCAAAACCCATTTGGTTCAGCCTAGATCTACCAAAATCTATGAATGTTGTCTCTCTTCATATTATAGAGGCCTTATTTTAAGAATAATAAAAATATTATAGTTCTTAAGGTGTTAATTAAAATAAATTATCCAAATAAGGGGAAGATAAAGAACCAATGTAATGAGTTGGACCCAAGGTAATATACTTTATTTAAAAAATTCATTTTTTTAGGTTTCAATCAAAACTCAATTTTTCTTCTATATCCATATTTTTAAAATTATTTTATATATGTATTCATATGTATATAAGTTAATTAGAAATGGTCACTTTAAGTTTTGTTGGAATTTTATTCAAAGGTTTTAAATATGAATATTTTTACAAAATGTTTTAACATTATTTATAATATTAAAAATGGGATGTTTTATTTTAACATATATGGATAAAATTAACATTACCACACCCTAAATGCCTATTTTATTTTTGGATTAATTTTAAATATTTCATGTTTACATAAATTAAAAATACCCATCTTCCCTATGTTTTAATTATTTTCAAAATGGGTTTTAAAATGGATTATATTTATCAATATTCAAAAAAAAATTCTTAAGTGTTAAAATAAAAATTATTAGAATGAATTATTTTTTGTATTCAATTACATTTTTGGGGCATTATTTATGAGGATTGGTTATTATGTTATTAAATAAGTATAGATGAGCATGTAATAACTCTAGAATACATAGGGTAATGAAATAGAGTTAGCTTATTACATTTCTCATATATAATTATGGTAATATACTTTTACGGTTATTATAATTGAGACCATGATGGATAATTTATGTATAACTATGATAACTATTCAATATGTTACCATGAATGTTATCGAATTATTAATAGTGATATAAAAATGATTTCGCATATTACCTACATGATTTATCTAGGATTAGTATGGATTTCTGTGGTAATATTTTGAATCATCAAGGTAAGATAATGATATTATGAATAATGTAATGTATATTATATTTTTAAGGGTTAAAAGTATAACTTTGTGAAAAAATTATTAATAGTTTTTCATGATTTCAAAAAAACCATGTGTGTTTTATTTTTGGATTTATGAAGTCTTATGAAATGTTTTGTGAAATGATTTTAGTATATTAAGGGATTTCTTGGGTATAAATATTTTTTATTCAGTGTTAAAAAATTATCTTTGAAAAGGAATATTTTAATATGTTTTCATTGACTAATGAATTTTTTATTTTTTTTATATCCTTTGTAGAGCATTTTCTTGCTCATCCCATGTTTTAAAATGTTTTACCATCAGGTTTTTGGATGGGTAAGGAAAAATAATAATTAAAAATGAATTTCATGGCTAATTTTAATGAATGTTAAATTCTTTTAATTATAAAAATTTAATATTATCAAAAACTTTGATACTAATCATAAGTTCTCAATTTATAATATATGAGTTTTTTTATATAAGACTTATGAATAGAATCATTATAAACTAAACCAAAAATATTTTTTGGAGTGTAAGATATTTAATTCTGGTATTAATTCACTAGAATTTGTAATTTTTATGGATGATTCCTTATAGAAGAGGTGATGATCTCCCCTTACGTAGCACAATATGCTATAAGAAACTATTATAACCCACCAAAATCATTAGATTCCATGTGGAGTAACTAAAATAACTGAGTGAGAAAACATTAATAGGTGGAAAGATCTGATAAGAAGGGTGATGATGACAATTAATATCCATGAGGAATCCCAATAGTGGACCAATGATAAAGAAAGGAAAGCATAACATGTGATGGAATATTAAGCAGTAGTGCAGATTATTCTTCCCAAAATAAATGTCCACACAAAATTCTAGCCACGTAAATAAAATACCAGCACCAAAAATATAAATCATGTATATATACATTTTCTATTAATCAAATTATTATAAAAATATCAATGTTTTCAAAAAAATGGAAATATTCTCAAACATGGAAATTTTAAATGGAAATTAAAATTAAAAAACATCCACATTTTTCATATTTAATCATAACTATTCTTTCACCTATGTCTATTAAACTAGAAATGAATTCATCTTATATAAGAATTTATTTAATTTATCTAACAACATGTTCTTAATCAAAATGTTTTACGAGTTTTTATTAGTATGTATCTTCGTGGAACATGTGGTTCCATATTCAATACAATTTCTAATAAATTGTAATTTATATCATTTTTACTAGATACAAGTAATTGTTTCCCAAAAAAATGAATTGTTTAGTAATCTTGGTGAACCAAATACATAGTAGAATTTCACATTTACATTTGAAAACATAAAATACAACATGGTATTATCTTTAAGAACATCATTTTCCCCTATAACATATACTTATATATTAATCATAAATCACTTCCTAGTATGATAAAAAAAATAATCCTTCCAAAGTGGTCATGTTATATTCTCACTAACAACATTCATATAGTGGAAACTAAATAAAGCATTACTAATATGGAAATAAATAAATTACAGTCAAATAATTCCTTATAAATAATAAAATTAGCTAAAAATTATCCATGGATAGAAAAAGTATTTAAATAATCATATGGGAATTAATTAATGAGTTTATAATAATGGAATGCATAGTACTTAAAATCTTAAAACATATTATTGAGGCCTAGTTCAAAAGAATCTGAAACATTTTTTCATGGCCTCAGGCCAAGACCTCTTATATAAATAGTTAAAGCCTCAACAAGAAAATACAAACTTATTTTTCTAATGACACTCATCGATGCATCAAGGCTATATTAAATTCCAAGATCCACCAATCAAATAATAAGTACAAATCATTCCTTATATGCATAAACAAAAAAACATAATCAACTCCCCTAAAAATCAATAACATCCCATAGAGGAAGAAGTAATATATTGAATAACAATAATATCCCCAATAAAACTAATTATTAAACATCCATAAAAAATAAGGTAGATATTAACATAAGATAATAAAATTTGTAAATAGTAATATTAAATAAAAAATGTGGTCCTAAATGAAATAATTTAAAAAAATAAATGGAAAACGTTTTTAGGAAATAACCATTTTTATCTTGAAATAACTTATTTAAAAACATCAAAAATACGAAAGAAAATATTTTCTTTGAAAAATAACATGTAAAAATTTAAACTCAGAATCATATAAAATATTATTCATGATTTCAAGAAATTTTTTTATTTCATATAAGTTAAAAAAATTCATTTGACACTCTTGTAAAAATTTTGAGTGGTACCTCATTCATAAAATGATAAAAAGATTTGATTCGAACTATTTTGTTAAAAAGTTAAAAATGGTTAAAAATTTATTTAATAAAAAATATGATATTAATAAGCATTATATTTATAATTTTTTATGTAAAATATAGATATATAATAAAAATATTCACCCCATGGGTGCTTAAAAAATTCTTGAATAATGATGAGATCGTGACATAAACCCTTACATTTTGTTTGACTTATTTTATACATGTTCAAACAACTTGTGTAATAAATATATATTTATTTTACAACGATTCCTAAACAATAATCATATATATTATCCTATATAATAATTATAATATTTTTGCACAATTTAATTAATAATTATTTATAAAAATCACTACTTTGGGCAATAACTGCTTCAATTTTCATGTATATTTTGTTCTAGTCATTTTAGTATATATAATAACATAAAATATTAATCATATAATGAAATATAATAATGATATAAAAATAATATATATATATATATAATATATGTATTTTGAGTAATCTATAAATTTGGAGATAAAAAATGAACTGCCCCATTCATGGAGACTGTAGGTCGTTCGTACGCATGAATATTTTTTCAATTTTTCAAAACACAAAATAAAAGATAGATATATAATTATTTACATATATAGAATCATTATAATATAATTTAAATCATATATATTCATCAAATACAACATCATTACCATCTATGTTGGATATAAATGAAAAATTAATCACATCGCTTTGTGGAGGTTGTAGTCGAATTGTACGCGCGAGAGACGTTATCATTTCTCAACAGTTTGGAAGGTTATAATGTATATTTGATTTTATAATTATATTTTTATATTTATTTAAAAAATATTAAATATAAACATAAAGCCATTCTAATTTAATTCTATAAAATATTTTAATGAAAAATAAATTACATCACCACATGGAGACGGTAAGCTATATATACCCATGTGAGATACCTTCACATCACATTTGATGTGAAAGATGGTATGTAATTGATATTTCATAATCAAAATAAGATTTTATCATATTTAATACAGTGATGCTTTTCTTTTATGAAAAATTAATAAAATTTATAAGAGTTAAAGAGGAAGTAAAAAAGATAGTGATCAGTTAAGGTTGTTACCTTTGTTTTTAAATAACCCCTTTAAATATCCAAGTAAGTATCTAGAGGATGGTATTTTTGGATGGCCACCACCTATAAAGAGTTTCTATGGAATTTTATAATGTATTTTTTGTAGTTTTTGTTGATATATATGGTTCAATATGGTGTAATAATTGATAGTGTAAGTATCCTTTTATAATTGAGGCGAGGGGAACATTTTGAATTCTTAAAATAATACATTATAATAAATTCATTCTCAATAAAAATGTATCCAAATGGTTAGGTATTATAACCTATGGTATTATATGGTTCATATAAAATAAAAAAAATAAAATTTGGATAGGTTTATATGGTGTTTTAAACCTTATCATTTGGTTTAACTCATTAGTTAACCTTTTTTAATAATAAACACGGTAACGTTTTTTCCCATTTAAAAGTCCATAATTTTACATATAAGGTGAATAATGGATCATAAAGGAACAAGGTATAAACATTGAGACCATACATTATACATATTTTCTTATTTAAATTATTTTATTATTCTTAAAAACATAAATAAAAATTATTTTCTAAAACTATCATTAATGTAAATTTTGATACTATTCATTTAATTTGAAATCAGATACATCGTAAAAAAATATATTTCTAATTTAATATAGTTAAAATTCACTAATATGTAATATTAATCTAAAACATTTATGATACACTATAAATCCCTCAAATTAAACCACTTTTTAATATTTTTAATATCATTTGTTTTATTTTTTTAACTTAATAAATTTCATGCATGCATATAGGGTATTTATATTATCACAAAAAATAATAAATAAATTATAATCATAGATATAATTTAATTATTCAGAAAATTAGAATTTATAATAGTTAATTACTTTATTCTTTCTCTATGTAGAAAATAATTGACATTTAAAACTATGATAGTAACATTTTGGAACTCTCATTGAATTAAATTTTATATTGATTATATTCCTAGAAAAATTTCCATTAAACAATTAAAATTAAATACTAAGGTATTTATGGTTGAGGTTTATTTATCCAATAAGAATTTGGATCAAATATTATGACATTATCACTTAATTTTAATATACGTTTACCAGATATACCCTTTACCGAGGTGATAAATTTTAGCACTGTTACTATTCATATTGATAAAAAATTAAAGGGTCCCATTTACTATAATTTAACATTACAATTAAAAATATATAATACTTTTTTAATTAAATAAAAATATGTGCTATAAATTAATTTCAAAATAATGATGCAATATGCGATGAAACCGCTTCTTAGAAAAATATTTTTTTTCTAGAAAATACACTTTTATGTTCGAAAATGTTTTTATATCAAATTAATTTATACTATTAATTAAAATGAACATAATTATATATATATATAATATAATATAACTAATATTACTTTTATGAATTTTTAAAATAAAATAAAACATTTTAAATTCTTGAAAAGAATATATTTTTTGATAAAAAACATTATATTTCACTATTCAAAAGAAAATCAATCGTTATAGAAAAATCCCAAAAAAATAAATAATTAAAATATAGAATTATTATTTAAATATGGTATTTTTTATAAAATAATAATTATATATGTTTTAGAAATATACTATAATACTTATTCACAAAAAGAAATAAAAATCCTTGTTGGAGAAAATATACCTCTTAAGCGTAAAATAACTCATTTGAAAAATGAAAAATTATTTAATAAGAATTAATCAATTATTTTTCATTATGTAGATCATTTATATAAATTTAATAATTTAGTTAATAATATTAATTATTTCCAATTTAATGGTCAGGCTATAATGGCCATATTTAAATAATAATATTTTTTGTTAATTAAGGTTTTATTTTTGAAAAAAAAAATTCGTTATAACCCACATCATAATAAGGGTTAATAAAACTTCCTCTTAAAAATAGGGGAAGAAAAATATGAAGTTCAACAAAAAATTATGTCTATGAATTGGATAAAATTAGTGAGAAGTAAAAATATGGTCATAGAAAGTAATCTTTAGTCTTAAGGGTTCATATATAGTGATATAGAGCATGTTCATTTGATATTTAACCATAAAAACTATAAATAAGTGATCTATTAAAAGATAGTGAATTACGTGGTAAGAAAAGTAAATAAATAACATTTTTTATTTAAAAGAAATTTTTCTATAATCAATGTATTATTTTAATATCAAGATAAATCACTAAAAAATTAAATTAGATGATTTATTTCAACTTCATAATCATAATCTCATCCTTTAGTTGTGCTATGATCAATTTCCACATAATCTCTTACATGAGGAAATGGATATGAAAGATGTTTTTTATCTGTAAATCACTTTTAATGAATCATAACATCCATAACTCATTCCATTAACCCATTAATATATGACAAAATAAAAATTGGTTAGAAAATGTTATCGAATGTGATAAATCAGACTTTACTATCAAACAAAGTAACTAAGGATAAACTTAATAAATTCCATTAGTAGTTAACCATAAGGATATTTTAATATATTATCGAATATATTCAAAACAAATTAAGATTGATAAAACATTAATATGCTGAAAATAAAAATGAGTTCATAATTTCACATTCCAATTATTTGATTACCTTGATCACATATACAATTATCTTTAATCACCGTTAACTTTATCCTTATTCCAAATATCCCATAAATCTGAAAATGCAGTCAACTCCATCATAAATTACTTTTTCATAAAACCACTAAACATGTTCAATGTAACCCGTACTATCCCATTTCTCTTCAATGTAAATAACACATATTATGAGTTATCTTCCCCTTTTAATGTATTCTCCAAAAATATAAATTTACTTATAAATCAATTTTCATGGTTTTCAGAATAATTATACACATGTTTCCAAATAATTAAATAAAAATTAATACAATAAAATCCTTATTTTTTCAATGATTCTAATATTAATAATATCATTGATTAAAATTATTCTGTATTATAATTCATGAATCCAAATGTGCAAGAAAAATTTTCATTCCACATTGGTTTTAGTAATAATATAAACTTGTTCTTGATCCCTTAGTTTCTTTTGTGGTATATTCCTTTAATGATTGGGGAATTTATTTTCATAATGCACCATATTCTTAAATATTAGACACTGAAAATAGTGGTTTATTTCATTCCATTTCATTAATGTTCTTAATATCCTTTTTCTCAACAGATGATGAAAACTACCATTCCTTTCATGAATGTACCAAATAATTTCTTTCCAAAATTATCACATTTCGGAAAATACTTCATTCCCATAATCTTTTTATCTATTTTTTCTCATTCTTACTTCACTTGTATTTCTTTATTTTAGGACCATAATACATCGATACATCCTATTTTTATTGAAAATACATGATTATATATTATTATTTGATTGGAGATGATGGGATACTAGTTCCTTTTAAAGTATTTTCTTAATACCATCAAATAAATGGACAGTTTTTATCTTTTTATTAAAAAAAAATTCTATAGTATATTAGTATAACCTTGTAAAGTTAACTTCATAAATATACACATTTTCCTCATCCTTTATTCTCAAAATCAAGAATTATCTTTCAATATAATTTCATTTTTCAATGGAAATATTTTTTCAGTAAAAGGTACATAACATAATTCCATTCCATACTCTCTATTTTCTCCTCATCCATAGTGTTTTGAATAACAGAATACTATTAATATTTATCCCCTATCAGATGATAAGAATACATGAAAATATTCTCCTGTTGATTAATTACCAAATAAAGAAATATCTTTTATAAGAAACTTATCCATTTATCAAATAAAAATATATTTTTAGTCATACTAAACATTGGTGGTTTCTAATACAAGAATAGGTTTAACATTATTACCACACATTGTGGATTAGAAAATTTATCTATGTAGGTAATGTTTTTGTTCATAACCCAATACATATACACAAAAAAATAATTATAATATGTTCAATTCCAGAAATATTTCCCACTCCAACTTCATTATCTTCCCAAAATGGTTATTCCTCCCTATATTATGCACATTGATAAAGTTTCCATTCATTCGTGTATTGTTTGTTATTAAATAGTGAAATACACTAGATTAGATCATCACATTATGAATCATAATGTATAATATCTATACTAGGGAAAATCTTAACATAAATTTAAAAATTTATGCATTACTAATCTCAGAATCATTATCTTGTTTCATTGGGTTTATTCCCAAGGTTCATTATAGGGTTCAGTTCTATAATCCATGTTTTCCTAAATCTAAATCCCATGGTTTCTATTAAACATACTCTCACACCAACTATAAATACACCTATACAAGTATCCCAGATATAGTGGTTACTTCCCAAAGTACTAAATTGTATGGTAGTCTTACTAAACAATACACATTTTAAAATTTTACATTTTCTTTTGATAAATTAATATAAAACATAGTATTTTTTTGTGAACATCATTTTCCTCTTTAGTATATCTATGAGTATTAATCATAAAACGCATATTCATATCCCAGGAAAAAGAAATATAATAAAGTCATGATCTCTGATTCTTTGTAAGGGTATGCATATAACATAATCTAAAAAAGTCATGAATAATATGGAAGGAAATAAATTACTATCAAATAATTCCATATAAAAAATTAAATGAGTTGAAACATATCAATTGATATAAAAAATATTAATGTAATCACATAGATATCAATAAATGACATTATAATGATGTAATTTATAATTAGATCGTGTCCCTATGCCAGTACCCTTAAACATACTATCAAGACCTTGTTCCATAACATCTTACTTAATTGTGAATAGACATGGAAAAAACATTAAATAGTTTTTCACATGATACTTATTGATTCATCAAGGGTATATATATTTCCATTCCACGTATCTCTCTTAATAAGTCCTATGTATTTATTATATGAATAAATAACACAATATAGATAAATTCTATAAAAATCATTAAGTGTTCAATTTGGATGAAAAAGCATACAGAATATGAATACATACTTGAGTCAAGATGATCATAAAAAATATATTAAAATATGGGGGATGGTGTCATAAAATAATAACCTCATTAAGTCATAATATTCAATAATATTTGTTGAAATATATGAAAATAATTTAAGAAATAATTGTAAAATTAATTAAGAAAATACCCTTTTTGTTTTGAAATTGCTTATTAAAAAACTCAGAAAATATGAAGGAAAACATTTTCATTGAAAAACCCCTTGTAAACATGTAATGTAAGAATCAATGAAAGTATTATTCATTATTGAAGAAAAAATTCTGTATAGCATATTTTTAAAAAACATTCCTTTCACACTATTGTGTAAAGGATAAAAAGTACATCCTTTAGAAAACTAAAAAAATATTCCATTAAAACTATTATTTAAAAATTCAACCAAGGGTTAAAATTCCACCCAAAAATAATTAGATATTTATATAAATTATTTTAAATTTTTTTATCGAAAATATGAAATTATAAGAAAATTATTCTCCTAATAGTGACTTAAACATAAATTATCCCAAATAATGATGAGATTGTGAAATAAACCCTTACATCAGGTCTAACATCGATTGTATATGTTCAAACCACCTGTATAACATATATATATATGTTATATAAATATTTAGAACCCCTAATTTTATATAACATAACATATATGAATTACTTATAAAATTTTAGCACCTGTTTATTAACAATTCTTATTTAAATTCACTATTTCAAGTAATAATGGCATTGTTTTTCATGTATGCTTTGATTCAAAAATATTACTATTTTTTATTTGATCATAGTTTAATCCTCTCCAAAAAAAATAATGTAATTAAAATTATATATATTCATTATATATGTATTTATAAAAATACATAAAAAGATAGAGATAGAAAAATAAACTACACCATTCATAGATACAGTAGACCATATATACACATGAAATATTTTTTCATCCAATAGAATGAATGAAAGGTATAAAATTATTCACCTTTGAAGAAAAATTATCATATGATGTAAGTCATATATATTTTCCAAATACATCCACATTATCAATTAAGTAATATATAAATAAAAAATTAATCACATCACTTTGTGGAGGTAGTAGTCCACATGTACGCATAAGAAAAAATATAATTTGTCAATTGTTTAGAAGGATAGATGTTATACATGATATTATAATTCCATAAGAATAATTAGTTTATAAATATCATATATATATATATATACCATCATAATTCCAATCCATAAAACATGGTAATGAAAAATGAATTACAGTTGATGGGAAAGAGGGTGGATAATGGTGATTTCATAATCAAAATTAAATTTCAATATATTGATGTTTTTGCTTTTGTTTTATTTTATGATAAATAAAATAGATTTATATATGGTGAATAGGAAGTAAAAAATAAATTGATCAGTTAAGGTGATTACCTCTCTTTCAAAAGAACTCCTTTAGATATCATCATAAGGGTCATAGGTTTGGTGTTTTGGGATAACCACCAACTATAAAATGAGTATAATGATGTTAAAAAGGTATTGTGGTAGGTATTGGTAAATATATAAGGCTCAATTTGGGGTGAATAAGTGATGTTCCCATTTATAGTTTAGGTGATGGAAAATTTTAGAATTTCATTAAATAATTAATTATAATAATGTTATTCTCAATAAAAAATGTATCCAAATGGATAGGGATTTGAACCTATGAAATTTTATGGTTGAAATTTCATCATCCAATAAAATTTGGATACGTTTATGTGGTGTATTAGACATTACCTATTGGTTTAAATCCTTATTTAACCTATTTTAACATTAACCTTGGTAACATCATTATCAATCTTGAAAGTCTATAATTTTACATATATGGTGAAAATTGGTCATTAATGGAGAAGGGATAAATTTTTGACTATATATTATCCACCTAGCCCAATTTTAATATATTAATCATTTATAAATAATTAAATAAAATTTTATTTTTAGAATTTATCATTAATTCCAATTTTGGAACAATTCATTTAATTTGACTTCAAATACATCCAGACAAAGATGGTATTTGAATATAATTGGTATGAAAATCACTAACATGTCAAATTAATCTAAAAATATTTTTTAACATAATAAATCTTTCAATTTATATATCTTTTAATATTTTTAATATCATTTATTTTATTTTTCTATTAATTGAAAAAATATTTTATTATCATTTAATGAAAATTTATGGTATTTATATAATTACTAAAAAATATAAATAAATTATTATCATGAAGATAATTTTATTATGTATGAATTTGGAATTTATATTCTGAAATAAAATTATTTTTTTATTTATGTGGACAGATAATAAATATCTAAAACAATGAGAGTGATATTTGGTAACTTTCTTTCTATTAAAATAATATATTGGTCACATTACTCTAAAAGTGTCCATTAAAAAAATAAAAGTAGATCTTAAGATGATAATGGAAAAATATCTTTTATCCAATAATAATTAATATTAACTAATATAAACATATTAATTAATGTTAACATAGGTTTACTTGATATACCCTTTACCAAGGTGATAAATTTCACCACACTTACTATTTATAGTTATTAAAAATCAATGAGACTTGTTTAATAAAATTGAACAATCATATTCCAAATATGGAATAAATTTTACCTAATTGAATATCTATAAGTGGTAGAAATTAATTTTAAAATAATTTCACAAAATGTTGTGAAACCTTTTTTAGAAAAAATATTGTTTTTATAAAAAAGAACATTATATATATAAAGGTTTTTATTCCAAATTAAATAATAAAATTGATTTCAATGAACATAATGATATGTGAATAATACAATAAAACTAATTTTACATTTCAAACATTTAAAAATAAAACACATCTTTGTAATTACATGAAATTTATGTACAATTTTCAATAAAAATTAGTAGTATTTAATATTTATTTGAAAATAATTCTATTTAAAAAAATACAAAAATTTATTCCTATTCTAATTTTGATATGAAAATTTAAAAAATGAGAAATCTTCTAAGATAATTAATAAATTAGATTTATAAATTATATATAATACGTCATCACAAAGAGAAATAAAAATCATTTCTTTGAAGATAACGTAATAGTTAATCATAAAATAACTTTTCTGAAAATTGAGTAAATTTTTCCTCCTAATTAATAAATATATTTTTAATTATGTAGTTACATTAAATATATTTCATCATTACATTAATACTATTAATGTCCTCTGATTTATAATCTAGTTTTTAAATGTTTTATTAAAATCATAATATTTTGGGGTTTTTTAGGCTCCTTTTTTCATATATTATATGCTATCAACCATAATGTTATTTTAAAATATAAAAAAGATACATTTGAGAATAATATCATGGATGTTCTAGGTTCTTATCATATATGGATAATTTAATGTACTTTTAGCTCGATAACCACTCTGAGTACATTACCGCATGAAATGTTACTCAAAAGAACGATCATGATGTGATAAGAAGTTTATTAATATTAAAAATTATATATAGAGGATATCATAATGTACTCCAAATATTGTTTTAGGGAACCAAATATAACATAATCCCAGTTCAACTAGATCCAACTAATAAAAATATTTAACCCAGTTACTATCACTTTATACTGATGCATCTACTGAGATAATTTTTTATTCAATGGGTTTACCACATTTTCATCCATGGAATATATTCTTACTAAAACATTTCCCCTATGAGAAAAATCCTCCAATAGATGATAGTTTTTTAGTATGTTATTTTTCTATTAGCATGACCTTTACTCTTTTTCAATAGCCTCCACTATCGATTTATCATAGTACAATATGATAAGGTCTTTACTACATAGAACCACATCAAGCTATTGTACAAAGATTCATATATAAATGGATTCTATGGATTGATTTGATGTTTCTATATACTCTAACTCCACTCTATAATTGGAAACAAATGGATTATTTGAATTTTTACAGCTCATAACTCCTCCATAGAGACTGAGAAAATATCAATAGTTTGACTTCATATCATTTTGATTATTTTTGAAAACTAGCATCAGTAATACACCTAAGGAAAAAAAATCATCTCTTATAAAAAGTAATGACATAGTATTAGTTCTTCTTGAATATGTATGGATAAATCCAATATACGGCCAATGATATCACCCTGGATTGGATTAATATCTCACTACCATTCACAATGTATAAGAAACATCAAGTCAAGTACATAGTATGTCAAACAGGATGGATCCTATCATTGAAGCGTATGTGTTCTTACTCATTCAATATTTCTCATATTTTTTATAATGAAAATATTTCTTGGAAATATGTATACCATGTGACACTAGAATCAATCTGATATTTTATTTTTCAATAAAAAATATCATTACTACCTGGTCAATGTATACAACTTGGATTATTCCAAGAAGCATGTTGTATCTATCATGATTAATCTTGATTCTTATAACTACCTCACCTAAGTCCATCAATGAGAAACACCTGTTTCAGTAGCCCTTAAAATACTATAAGAATGAAATTTCATTTCCAAAAGGTAATATTCTATCAACATATACTACTACGATGATGACATCCTTCCCACAAAAATCACTTTCAAATCCATGGATCAAATTTATTGTTAATTAAACCAAATTACATTAAATCATCATCAAACTAAACGTTCAATAAAATATATTCTTAAGTAAAAATAATTTATGGATATTAATTTATCAATATAATAACTCTTAAATTTTTCTAATCTGACCTTTGATATCAACTATAAGGCCCCAGCCTTAAAACATTACTTAATCATGAGTTAAATCAATAATTCACATTGACGATCATTTCAGGACTAGATTTTTAGAGAATTTTTCAATAACTATTTCATTACATCTCAACAATTACTAATTAGACATGTCTAGTTTAAACAATTTTTTTCACAACTATAAAACTCCTTAAATAAATCCACAATTCTTTTCTTGATGTAAATATTATTGAATTATTCTTTTCTCTTAACATTCCTTATACCCTATGAAAAACATTTCAATAACATGGGATGGGCATAAAAATATCTGTAAGTGTTATAAAATAAGTAAAGAAAATATTAGTAAATTAATTCATAAAAATAAATGAAATCTTGATTTCCACTCAAATAACATAAGCTCTTTAACATACCTTCCTAAATTATTAAGATTTATGAATAAAAATAGAAATCATAAATCCAATTGGTAACTTACGGCATCCATGACATATATACATGGAAGATTTCAAAGCTACATTGGGAGTTATGTTTGGAATATATATCATTATATATTTCATAAATCCCTTAGGAGAAGCATTAATTTTTACCTCCATCACATTACCAAATGCATTGGATAGATATCATGGGATCACCCACTCAAGGTTTATGACAGAACCACCCATATACATAAGAAATTCCCAGAAACCATGAAATATTAATAACACCTAAAACAAGCATAAATGAAAGATAAATTTCCACATTACAATCACAATATAACATTTCAAGAATATTGACAAAATCAATTGTTTCTAAAAACCATTTTCAATAACAAAATACATAAAAAGGGTGAATAGTATTTATTTTTCTTTTAAAAATGTTAGGAGTTGTTAAGGAAGTCAAATATCAAATAATTCTCGTGCTGGTGGATAGGTCGTTGTCACCACGTACATTAAAAATAAACATTACCATTTTTGTTTAATAAATTCTATATATAAAAAAGATTTCCTTTGAATCAAATTAAAAGTCAAAGGGGATTATAAACCATATAAAATAAAGTCATGTATAAATAAAAATATGTCTCAATGAAAGGAGATTGTGAAAAAATTCCCTTACCTTGTGTCTGACTTGAATTTTTTATTAATCTATCCTTTATACCTTCTATTTATGGCATAGTCGAGTCATATCACTTTGAGGGAGTGGTAGTCTGCACCTCCTCAAATGAAATTATCATATTTAACCATTATAGAAACCATAAAGGCATGATTTCAATGAATAATACAGAATAATACAGAAAATATAAATATTATTCATATAACATATAAATAAAATTCCATCATAATGTCTACCATGAGAGGTTGTAGGAGATAATTTAACAATCATCGTTTCATGAGACAGTAGTTCACCGTCCACAAAAACAATGTGTTCTAAATCCATTAGATAGGGGTGTGGGTAATTGTATTAATAATATTATTCATAAAAACATCCTAGCATATTTACAATTGTGGTGTTGTTACAAAATAATGGAATAATGTGATTTTTGGGGGTTGGAGAAGGAAAATAAATTGAAGAATCTTGAAAGAAGACATTCCTCAAACCGGGTAACTCCTTTTGATTTATGTTATAAGGCATCATTGATTTGTCTTATTCCCAAAGTATAGATTCTAGGAGGAAGAGAGGGATTTTGGGAGATTATTTGGGTAGTGTCTGGATGACACAAGGTGGCTTGAGTGGTGTGACTAAGGGTTAGATGTGATTCCCTTTTATAAGAGGGGGGAGGGGTTCTTAAAGAAGGTATTGAATGATTATTTTATTATAAAATTATTTGGTGTTTTGAAAGGTATAAAACATATTTAATATAAGATAAGTGGATTATTTTTAGAAATCCTCTCATCCAATAGGTTTTAGAGAAATTTTGGATTTAAATATAACCATATCATTTAGATTTAACCCTTAGCTAACTTATTTGACTATTACCATTTCTTTTTGTATATTATTACTATATCGTTAATATAGTTACTATAAAAAACAATATAACCTCAAGTGGTTCATTAATGAAATTTTCAACCTTATCTATGTCATTTGGACAAATCTTAGATTCTTCAGACTATTAAATAATTTAATAAAAAAGTATTTGTTTTAAAAACACATTTTTGTCAATTTATTAAATTTTCATATCATGACTTTTAAAAAATCCATAACAACATGATTATTTCAAAAAACATCATTAATTAAAATATTAAAATTAATAATCATCCATAAAATTCATGTATGACATAAAAAGTTTCAAAATAAATTTATTTTAAATTTTATAATATCATTTATTTAAATCATTCACTAATAAGGTTATCACTATATCATCATTGTGTCATAAATTGATTTATTTATTTGATGTCTAAAAATTATAAATAAAATACCATGATGTATGAAATATTTTTATATTTTTAATTACTTTTTTATTAAAAGAAATAACTTTTATAATCCCATATAAAAATTGTTTTACTAAAAGATATATGTTTAGGATATATTTTCCTTAACATTAAATTAAATATAATTAAATGTCATTTAAACACACAAGTGGGTCCATGGGGTCCTAAAATAGACCAAAGGATGCCCATGGTCAGAAATATCCCATCAAATAGTGTTATGACACGTATTAGGGTATTTGATATTATTATAATATTATTTTTTACACTTATGTACCATATTTACCCTTTAACCATGGTAAATAAAATATTAACTGAAGTTACTATTAATAATATTAAAAAATAAAAGTTACCCATTTACAAAAATTTGACCACCTATTTCATAATATGGAATCTATTTTTAGAAATTGAAAATTGAGAAATTGTGAATATTAATTTATCATTAATTTCTCTTGTCAAAACAAAAAAGTGTGTTTTTGAAAAGTAAAAACTTCCAGAAGATTGACATATGTTTATGTTCAATTTAAATTTGAGATTATTTCTAATGAAAAAAAATTGGATTAAATGATAAAAATATAATCTAATTACCCATTAAAAACAACTAAAAGGATCATATAACTTTATAAATAAATTAGATTATAATACATTTTTGACATAAATGCAATATTTTTCACTATTCATTAAAAAAAATTCTTTTTAAATAAATCCCAAAAAATACAAAAAGTAAATATTGATGTCCCACTTCTAGAGTAAATATAATATTTTCAAACCAAATATATGAATGTAACAGAAACTATATTTAAAAAGGGTTCTCCATCAAAATTTGGTAAACCAATCATTTAAAGAATATTAGAGTATTTCATGATTAAAATCATATTCTTTATTATTTTAGGCTTCTAAACATGTTGGATAAATGTAAAGACGTTAAACAAACATGTTTAATAAAAATATAGTTATCTCTATTCATTCCTTCCAATACAATTACTAGGCATTGACTACCATTTAAAAATAAAATTATTAATACATGATTTTTTTGGTATAACTCAACATTGTGTACAACGTAATATTTCAAAGAAATCCATTGTTGTGTGTTTAGTGCACTATCAGAAATAGAATCCCCATTAAAGTAAAATTAAAATTTAATTAACAAATTTTAATAAATATGAAAATTCCAAATTATTTATTTACCAAGGATGTTACAGTAAAATGTTATTATAAGAATTTGTCTTGGGTGATATCACAAAAAATGGTTTTATATGTCCTTAATTAAGAAAAAAGGTTCCCTTTAATAAGATAGGATTGGGGTACTCTAGGATTTTCAAAATGGTAAATTAATATAAATTAATTTTCAATTTAAAATGTCTTCAGGGTGAGTTATATAGAAACTAATATTATTGTGGTTCTAAATAATCTCATACAGTAATTTTTAGATATGTTTAGTTCACTTTCATGACCTTATGATTTTGTTTTGAATCATTATTCAAGTCATATAACACATACCATGAAAACATTGATGATTTACTATTTAAAGGCTTGTATTGTTAAAATAAAGTTTGAAAAGAACATAAATTGGATCGTGTATGAAATTTAAATCCTTATTCAAATCATTTGGTCGAATATACAATTTTTCAGAATTTCAAATCATTTAAACAAAAATATTTACTACAAATAATTCATATAGTAAATTTTTAGAATCATTCATTAAATGAACATTAATAATAACTTTATAATAGTTATAATTAGAAAACAAAATTTTATTACATCAGTAGAATTTCTATGTAATCCATTAAATTATTTTATCAAATTAATTATCTCATATTTTATTTATTTGTATATTATTATGAAAAATTATTTTATGTATCCATTAATAAAATAATTTCTACATCAAGGTTGTGTGTGTATTGATGTAATTATTTCTTTACAAAAAAATTAAAAAAATACTATAACAAATATAATTCGTATTAATATTTATATTTAAATATAACCTCTTGAGGAAACTATATTAAAATTGATAGAGTTACTAAAAATATGTGAGTGATATATAAGAATATTCATTAAAATAATAATAGAATTGTCATAATTACTTATAGATGGAAATAAATATCTATATATTAGTTTATTTATTATGGATGTATATAAATCGTAAAATATAATTTTAGAATGTATAGTTGTAATTTTATAGTTCTTATCTTATTATTTTACCCTTAAATAGTTGATTTACCCTTCATCGTGGTACCAAAATTATTGACACTACTATTCATATTGACCAAATGTAAAGAGGATATATTTACATAATTTATACATTCTTATTACATATATGGAATCAATTTCTAAAATTAAAAAAATACAGAGGTTTCGTAATTTAAATTAAATTTAAATATTCAATATGAAATGAAAACTGGTTTTGTTAAAAAATTATCATTTAAACAAAGAATGTTTTTATAATAATCTCTTGAATAAAATCAACTTAAAGGACAATATATGGATTAATTCATTTAAAAATTAACTAATTAAAATTAAAAACTAATACAAACATAAATTTACCATCAAAAAAATTACAATAAAATATTACAATAAATTTAGATAAGTATTTTAACTATTTATTGAAAAAATAATATTTAGAAAATTGTTACAATTTCACCTTATCATTATTTTCTTCATGATTGTAAAAGTGATATTTACTTCCTTAATTAATTTTTCTATATTTGTAATTAATTAATTATATTGTTCCTAGTAGTAATCATTCTTATATAAAGTGTTTTGGAAGATTGAAATGACGTTAGTAAAATCATGTTCTTAATTTTATATTCATTAATTAATACATTTTTATTGAGTATGACCATTTTATATTTCATAATTTAGTTAATACTATAAATTACTAACAATTTAATGGCTAGGTTATAGTAGTCAAATAAAATATATTTTATTATTTTTTTAAGATCGGTTTTGCGTATCTACTACTTTATCAAATATAGTATTTAAAAAACATGCAATATTATAGCAACACATGTGCATAACCTAACTTATAAATATCTTTGATTTTATATAGGTTATCCAGGGGTTTTTTAAAATTGAAATAGTTATATTTAAAAATTATCTTAATTATCGTATATTAGATGTATACGATCATCCATAGAATATAAATCCGTGGTTTTAAACTAGCCATGTAGTCCAGCCTCAACATTGTTCTATAAGTTGTGATTAAGTTAATACAAAACTAGATCCATCTATGGTTGTTATCCCATGGTAAAAATTTATTAAATCCCATATCATAATATAATATATTAATAGTTAGTTACATTCAATAAGAATCACAATCTTAGATTTTCACAAATTTTATTAAAACTCATGATATCTTATATTTATTTTTAGGGGTTTTAAAACTTTATATAAGCATAATTACTAAATTTTTATTGAATAACCATAAATAATTAATAAATTTTTTATCTTATACCTACTATAGAGGCTAAATAAAAACATCACTGAAAAAATATATTAATCACAAGATTTAAATAATAAATCTAACAAAATGTCACATAATAAAATGACCTGATGTTTTAGTGATATTTGTAATAGATTCATATTGATATTATTTTGAATGAAATTTATACATTTATCAAAAAACATGATCCTATATAACCTTTAATCGAAAACCAATATTATTTAATAATGTTTATATTATGAGGAATATAATAATTGTAATTGGTGAGCTTAGATTCTCAGTAAGGGAAAAATGTATCTTAGTGTTTTAGATAATAATTGTAAAGGATATCATGAGGAATTCATAAATATATTAATATATTTTCGCATGACCATTTATAGTAAACATAAAACATAATAGATATAAATATTATTATACCATGATCATCAACAAATAAACATATTATAACATGGATAAAAATACATATCAATAATCATATTATATTTTATTATCATTGAAGTGTGGGAAATACATTTAAAAGGCCTAATAATGAAAACATGGAATTTTATAGATATTAAATCTATAATTTAAATATTTATATCATCAAAAACAATAAAAAATGTGGAAAATCATAATCCTATGAATGAAATTATGAGAAAACCCACTATTCCCATGCCTATAGGAGAAAACTCGGTGTGTATATGGAAAAAGATGTGTGCAAAACCATTATTCAAATTACTATGTGAGAAAAATATATGTGTATTAATAAATATAATTTGATATTTAAACATAAGAAAATGAGTTGGTAGGCAATATGGGAACCCACATGTCATCACTCGTTCATATGCTTCAAACAAAAATTCTATCATCAATATATCGTTGTGAACTCATGAAAAAAGAATATGTTTATTAAATTTTTTAAATTAAACACATAAAATGAATATAATAAATCATAGGATATTAATATTATGTAATTTTGAAAGATGAATCATATCATAGTAAAATATAAAAATTGATCAAAAAATAACTTCTTGAGAAATTTTTATTACATGAAAATTACATGTGAAAATATAACAGTTTTAAAAGAAATAGTAAACTAGTTTTATAAAATTCTTTTTGAAAATTAAATTATAACAACATAATAATTTTATGATAATTTTTTTGAAACCTTATTAAAAATTGTAATAATTAAATGTTGCATAATGGGGAAAAATATTTTTAATTTAATAAATATGGAGGGCTATATAATGAATATAAATGAACTTATTATATTTTGAGGAAATTTTAATGAAACTTCATATCAAAGAAACATGAAATGAAATTAATTTGATTAAAATTTATATGGAAATATAAATAAAAAAAAATTAAAAAAATTGATTTCATTAGTGAAAATATTTTTGATAATAAAAAAATCAAGGTGGAAGAAAATGATCCTTTCTTTTGAATATGAGTTATTTTTATAAATTTTATAAATTATATTCTGAATGAGAGTTATAAAAACTATTGTCATTGAAGAATAAGAATAATTTTAATAGACAATAATAAGGAATAAAATATAATTTATTTTAATGAAAAAATCAATTAAATCGTGATGATTATACTCAAGTGAGAATTATTATGACACAATTAATAAAATTTTGAGTTGATAAACCCTATAAAATGGACGTTATATTCAAGGAACATGTGCTTAACATTTTGAATAAGAAAATTTAGTTGATTACAACCCATATTATGAAACATTTTTATATTTATTTAAATTTATATGTTTCATTTATTATCGTAATCTATTTATTCATTATAGAATTTCTGTTTATATCAGTTATATGAGGTGGATTCGTATACATATATTTAACTCTTTTTCTATATTTACCACAATAAGTTTTTCATAATAGTAATATAATTTAATTAATTCTATAGTTTTATATATTTTATTAATTTATTAATACAAAATTTTGAAGGTTATATTTTTTATAACACGAGCCTTGATTATGGAATGTACCCCATTCTATTAAACATGTTAGATTAAATTTATTTTCATAATTTAGTTCTATAATAACTTATAAAAAGTCAAAAATTAATGTTAAAAGAATTAATATTTTCATAAAAACAATTCATATACATTAAAAATAATTTTATTTTTACCTAATTTTGGAAGTTATGTAAATTAATGTAAATCGTCTTTTTGAGGTAGAGATATTCCCAGATATATAACCTACATATTAATTTAAAATATAAAATAACAAATTTTTGAAATTATATTATGATTTCATTGTGATAATGATGTCATAATTATCATGATAAAAGATTTATTACACCTTTAAAGCTTCCATTAAAAAAATGACGAAAAATCAATCTTGACGTTCATTGTGGTGTTACTATTCACATATGAAAGATAATGTTTTAATTTTACTATGTGAAAGGAAAAGGGTACATAATGAATATTTAATTATCATAAAAACATTTCAGTGTACTTTTAAAATTGAAGATATTAAATGACAATGAAAATTGATATTAGTGTTGCTAGAAAATAAAACAATGATACTATATATGATCATTATAGAATATAATCATTCTCCTTTGAATGTAATCTTTTTATTTACACTTCATGTAATCTAAATATGGATTTTTTAAGGTAAATGGTTTTTAATAAAATTATATAATGTTCTAGAGTTTCATGGTACTATTTTTGTCCAATCCAATGGCCATAGAATTATTTTTTTTAAGTGCAGGGGTGAAGGGATTCTATATAATGGAGTGGAGGGTCACTTTGGCAGTAATAAAATGTAAAAAAATGGAATCTATGGTTCCAATTCTAGAAAAATCGTCTTTAGGGGGATGTTGGGTTGAGAAATACTATACCACAAAATTGAACACAAGTTATAAAAATTATTTTGGCCATTTAATTTTATATTTTATCATTTGTCATTTGGACTCTTACAATATAGAAAATTTTATGTCTAAGTAAATTTTTACATATCCCTAAAATATATATTTTACTTTACCTAATATATAACACAAAATTCTAAATTTTAAATTTATTTAATAATATTTCCTTTAAAAATGTGATAAAATATATTTTTACGATAACAAATGCATAATTTATTAAAGTAAATTTTATAAAATATATAAAATATGATCTAAAATATTGAATATGAGTTTCTATTTTAACAAAATTTGAAAATTTTAAAACTATTTATTAAATAAATATTTTGTGTTCATTAAATTTATTCAATTTCTAATTCATACATATTGATTAATAATAACATAAAATACATGTTATTTTTTATAAATATATTGTATAATAATAACCTAAAAGCTAATACATTTCAAAAAATCATAATAAATTATCATAATATACTATTATGATGAAAAATCAAATGAATAAGTTTATTTTTCAAAATATAATCCAAAAAAAAATTAATTAAAATATAAAATATTCTAAAACAATTTTTATAGGAAATGACTTTTTGTATAATAACTATTTAACATCCATTTATTTTAAATTAAAAAAACATGTGTTCATATAATATTTTTATAACAATTTATTATAATATAGATGTTGTAAATTTTAAGAAAATATTTTACAATTTTCAATGATACTATAGATGATCCATCATTAAAAATGATCATTATTTTTCACTTTTCTATTATATTTATAGATTTTTATTTACTTTTATGTTTCGATACTATTGATTATATTTTTAAATTCTATAGCTACCATAAAACATGCAATATTTTATTGGATTAGATGGTCTATGTGTAGAAATCCATTAATCATAGTATTTATTCAGGGGTGAATATTTTACAAAAATATAGTTCGTTACATATCTTTCTCGATATAGTGTTGATATAAAATTCATATTTACGACTATGTAAATTTATTATAATTTGACCTTGGTAATAATGATTTTACATTTTAAAGATTTTATTTTTAATATGATGTGGTTCTTAATCTTATGATTATTTTCATTGTGAGTGGTTTCCCCCAAAATCAATAGACCATGGCTTTTCCTTCTCATGATTTCATTTTGGTTCTTGAGTATGAGATTACATTTAGTAGAATCAGGCGTATTAGACCAATTTCATCAGTAAAAAACAAAATGTTTTTTAATTTGTTGAGTTATAAACAAGATTTATTAATAATTTACTAAACGTAAGGGTTTTATTTTATCTCTCTGTATGGTATATAAATAAAATTATTCGTATCATGGTTGATACCGTTTCTAGGCCATCATTGAATATTTCTAGCATTTGTTTTCATTTTAATACATATATATGAAATACCCATGATGAATGTGTTTATAAATTTTTATTAATTTTGGTTTTATAACGGCTATTTTGGGTTAGGAAAGAGACATTTTGATGTGTGTTCCCTATAAGAGGTACTTTTTTCATCGCTATAAAAAAATGTGAATATGAATAACACATTTTTAGGTGGGATTAGTGGTTTCTAGTCATTGTATTATTAGTTTCATTATTATGGGTTAGTGTTATATTTTATTGTTTATGATTTAATAAATCAGGGGTTAATATCATGTGTATTATATTTTAATCAAATAAAATTGTTGGGTCATTGAATTTTTTTGTACCACATCATTCCGCAGTGAAGACCATTTTGGTGAGAATAGTGTGGGGTAATCTTTAGGCGAATCCTTTTTAAAAAATTGATATGAAAAAATATTCCTTTGAGAGATAGGGATCAGGTTGCTAATTCCCAATGGGTATCCCTCCATAGGGGTTCTCTATAAAAATATTAAATTAAATAAAATCACCTATGATTTCGGTGGATATTCTATTTTGAAGTACTTATGTTTCATATATAGCTTCAAAAAAGTTTCTAATGTCCATATAGGAGTTCACAATTTCATTATATAGTTTATCCAAACCTCTATATAAATAAGTTTTAGAATTTAATTTACTTTTACTATATTTTCATTTCTCTAATCATGGGATGAACCCAATATTTCTTTATAAACATATATTAGTGTCTATTGAGGTTGAAATAATCATTATTTGTGTACAATAATCCCAATTGATTTTAGGTAATCCCATTTATAACATTCCTTTTGTTCATCTTTCATAATAAGAAATAACATTTTGTATTTTTGAATTTTTTATGTTGAGTTCTTGAATAGATTTCATTAGATATTGTTTTCTTGATTAATCCATTTAGATTTATGGTTTTCTAATCCTTTATGACTTTAAAAAATAAAATGAAATAATAACATTATTTTCATGTCATTTTATCTATTATTAACACATTAATACCCATATAACTATACAAATTTATATTTTTCACGTGTTAATTTTTTTTACCCCTACAAGTATTTCTATAATGTAGTAATTTGTTTCCCTTCTAATGGGAAACCGGATTTCCATTCTCAAATTAGATAAGATGTCTCCATTTTATAATTATTTCAGACTTTATTAAATTTTATTGATGTTATTAATTGTTTACACGGTGAGTTTGTAATATTTTCTTAGGAAAATATGATATTGTTTTTTTAATCATAATCTTTATTATAATCATTATATTCTCCTCCAATAATTATCATGATTTCATTTTGGTCTAGGGTTAAGGATAATATATTGGCCTATTTATATCATTACCCCACATTTTTAGTACTGTTTTTATGGATTTTTTCAAAGGAATGAGATATTTTTTTATTTCATAAAAATAAAATATTTTCTAATTTTCATTCCATGTTTGATATAATTCCTTATTTTTTCTATAATTTAAAATATATTGTTTAATTATTTTGTTTTATTAAAAAATAAGATTATAATTTTTGAAATAAAATATCTTAACTATGTTATAAACAATTAATTTCATTTTGATTGTAAAAAATATATTTTTTAAGAGATATGATATAGTTTATAAATATATATGTTCTACCAATATAATATAGAATTCATTGAGAAATGTTATGAATTTTAAAAATTAAAAAACTATACAAATTAATTTGGTTGACTATAGGAAAATGTTACGGTAATGTGTCATGTTAGTTTTTGGAAACATGATGTGGATTAAATTATTAGTTCAACATTACTACAGATTCATGAGATATATTTATTGTAGGTTGTATTTTGATTATAATAATATTTATTTATTTTAATTTTTTTGTTATATAAGAATGATAATAATCATTAATTTACATAGGTAGTCTTTTTGTTAGTAATTTCATATTTAGAATATGTAATTTAACTCATTCCCTAGACTAATATCATGATTTTTAAATTTTATATTGTGATGTTTTATATTATTTATAGAAGGATATCTAAGGATCAATAATGAGAAAAAAATGTTGGTTATAGTTAAATAATATCTTATGTGGTATATGTCATTGAGGTAAAAAAATTATTAGATATAATTTGGAGAATTGGGATTATTTTGTTGTTATTGTTTTGTAGTTATAGAGTAAGGTTGACTGGGATAACTTATAGGGAAATGAATATGTTATAAAGGAATATAGATTTATGTTATTAATGTTCTAGAGTTTCATTTGCATATGGAAGGAGATATTATTGTGATTTTTATATTTTGATTCTATAATGATGTGCTTTGGTGATTAAATTAAACTAAATTAATATAAAAATTCACTAAATTACTAAATTAACTAATTATTTTTTTTACTATGCAAATAATAAATTTGTTGATAAAATATTTCTTACAATATTAATAATTTTTATAGAATTATATATTTATAAGGATATATTCTTTAATATAGTGAGATGAAAAATTAGATACATTATAATGTATCACTGACATATATTTAATTATTAATTTTATACATGATGAAGTGATTGAATTTTGGGTTAGTCCATTATTTATATAATATTATAAGACACACAGAATTCAGCATTGAAAAGGTAGAGGGAATTAATAATTTAATTGAAAATATGAGAATTATAGTTACATTAATAAATATGTAATTTATTTTTTTATCTTGTATGATATTGTGATGTTTTATGATTCCCATTTACCACTTTTTTGGTTGATTATTATATACCCACGGTTATAATGATTTTATGTTTTGTTGATTTCTTATAACATATGGTGAGTTTTTTGATAATTTTTTTAATTGGAAAGTAGAACCCCATTGCAAATAGTCCTTCGATTTTACATTTATTTGAGTTATCTTGATTAGGGTGGATGAATATTACTTGGAGGTATCTAAGCTAAAAATATATATTTATTAGACATTTAATTTTTTCCCTTGTAAATAAGAGGCATTAATCATAATTTTAAGGGTCATTATTTATGTTTGTTTTGAGTCCATTCCCTTTTGTCAATAATTTACAAGTTTTGTATTCCATGTATGTGGTTGTTTCTGGGATTTCATTTTGAAGAGGGATCAAATTTAGTGAATACTGATACTAGGGTGGAATCACCCATGCACTAATATTGGGGTTTTATTGAGCGGGTTGTGGTTTAAAATGAATAATTTAGATTTTGGGCATGTTAATATAATTTATATAGTTTCTAAGGATGTTTTCATATTATCTCAAGGTAATATATGGAGAGGAATAATACCTATTTTATGTAGTGTGGAGGAACTTCACCATGGTTATATGAGTTAATTTTTGATATTTATGTTTTACACTTTTTATAAAATTAGACCAATCCAATTGTAAAGGCCTCCTAAAAATTTTAACAAAATTATAATAGTCTAGAAGAAGGTATTTTACATTTACCTCTTCAAAAAAGAGGCATCATCTCGACATGGAGGGTCTTAGAAAATATGAAATCACCACAACCCCACCCATTGTTTGAAATTCCATCAGTGACATAGCTATCATTTCAAAACACATTTGCAATGCAGTATCTCATTAAAGAGATCATTTCTAATCATTTAATCTATTGAGAAATCATCTTATAGGAAAGTAGAATCTCTCCAATTATAATAGCTTGAAAAAACATTGTGGAGTTTCAATGAAACCATACATTATTCCATCACAATTAAATATCTATGTACACAACATTTATAATGATATGCATTTTGACTTCAAATGATGTGGCAACACCACATTGGACATAAAAACAGGCTATGATATCACAATTATAATAACTAGAAATTTATCCATAGCCTAAAGGTCTAGGATTTCCTTTGTAGGATCCATCAAAATAGATTTTAAACCATCAAAAATATAGTAAGATAAATTAATCCTCAATGTTTCCCAAGGGAAATGGGATTTTACTTGCAATAATTAGATGAGTCAATATAAATAAATTGTGTACTAAGTTATTGAAATGGACCTATAGAAAGAGATTCTTCTTTTCAATAGCCACTAATATTGAGGTTATGACTAAGTGGGAACTATATGATACCCTTGGTTATCATTTCCCTCATACTCTAGACAAATTGAATGAGCTCTACACATGACATATTAAAGAGATTCATAATTCTATAAGACACTGAGAGTTTCAATCAGAACATGATAGGGTCGGTGATTGAATTGGAATACAGGGGAAAAATATTAAATAAATAAAAGATTTAATTCAGTAGGATCAAGGATATGTTGAATCATAAATATTTATGATCAACATCCTCCCTGTGAAAATGACAAAAATTAATCTTGAATAGAGAGAGATAGCCATCATTCTATGGATGGAATCCATAGATATATTTGACAAGTATAACAACATAACTAAGAAAAATTGGATTGATAAATCTATTTTTAATTTAAGGACCAAATCCAGCTAGAACCGTCCTATGTTTAATTTATGTAAAAAAATTTATAGTTGAGAATGATTTCCATATCTAGTTCACAAATCATCAAATCTTCCTGATTAATATAAACATAATTACACACCATTTATCTAACATTAATAGTGAGGGATTCAATATAGTCCACTTTTTCTCTCAAGGGGATAATATTATCCCTCATAAAAGTAGTATAGTGTATCAAATTTCTAAATAGTAATACCTATAAAATTATCAATCAAAAAATAATAAAGTAATTAATGTTATCTAACCAGTGATATTTTGATGAAAATATGTGTACGATATATTTAAATCTATGCTAAATAAAGAGTTGACATAATTTATATTACCAAATTTTAGTCTAAACATGATTCTAGATAATATAATTTACAAATAATCTAAATTTTAAATAAAATGTATATTAATAAATTTATCATAAAGTGATGTTGTAAATTAATATATATTTTTGATGACCAACCCTTAATTTTCATTGGGTTGAAAATAATTATTCCTTGAAACCATGATGTTTTTTCCTTCAAAAAATCTTCAAATCTGAAAAAAGATCATCATGTAGGTGTTGATGTTCTTATAAATTAAGTGGTCTATTTAAAGGCCATATAAGGGGAAAAAAATTTAAAAAAAAATTGTATTATTCCCAAGGAAAATTCTTCCTACTAGTAAGGTAGAAATACCGTTCTATGAGGCCAATAGTATTAAAAGTTGGATCAAAATATTATTGAAGTATATAGAATGAGTTCATACCTAACACATGGTTAACCCTAATTATTTTAATGGAATATTCCCTTCCTTGATTCCAATTTCAATTATCATATTTAATTTCTTAAAAGAAGTAATGTTTTTTTTCCAAAAAAATGTAATATTTATTCCATCCTATCTTCAAACCAAGGAACTATTAATAATTCATAATATATTTCTTGATGTTTTTCATGTTTCTCCTACCAACCTAGTTAAAAATAATAATATCATTGATATAAAAGTAATTTTATGGATAAGATAAACCTCTAGCAACCCAAATAGTCTTAAAATCACCCTTGTGAACCATATTAAGGAGAATCATGCTAAGATAATACAATAAAATGATGAAAAAAATTAAGATAGGGTATTTCCTTTCCTAAATCCACTTGAATATGATAAATAACATTTTTTATATCCATTGATAATAATTTATATGTGAGAAGATCCAAGATGAATTTTAATCCTCTAAAAAACATGTGATCAATTCAAAATCTAATATATAACACACCAATAAATAAAATATTCATGGTGTTAAATGATTTTTTAACATTAGTATTCAAATAAATAATACCTCCCTGGTAGCATTAAATAAAAAATTAAAACATTCAGATGAATTGAATTCAAAATATTGAAACCTTCTCCCTTTAATGAATCCAAATTAGTTTTAAGATATAATTTAACATGAGGCCTTTGAAAGAACATTTTTTAGATTTTTTTGGAATTATTTTTTGGATAGTGTAGAAAATTGAATAATAATGGAATTGAATAATATTTCATTAATTTTAGACTTTTAAAATAAGTGAATGGAATTTGGAACTAGGACCATGTGAGAGAGAAAACACTATGAAAATATGATCAACTAATTTACAAATATCATGCAATATAAAATACCAATATGATTGGGAAAAATAGTTAGTGAAACCATATGGTCTAATAGAGATACCATATTTAATTCCAATGATTACATTCTTAATTTCAATGTCCAAAGGAATTTAATTGATAAAGTGGTATCTTCATCACTAACCATTCAAGGAATTATTTATTCCACCCAATCTAAAAATGTAGAAGGGGCATTGAAAAGATTCATATAGATTGTGATCATATGGTCAGTAGGAGCTTTTCTTCAATCAAAAAGATGATACACATCCTTAATAAGGGAAAGAGGTCTAATAACTCTTTCTGGATCTCTGAATAGAATTAAAAAAATTCAGATTTTATCTAATAATCCATAAGCCTACCAGTCATAAAAACTTACATCTAAATTCAATCATTGAGATTAATATGTTTGTGGAGTTTGGAAGTCAACTCATCTTCTTGTTCAATACATCCAAATAAGTTATTCTTTGTAATGGTATCTTGAATGTGGTGAAGATATTGTTAATGAGAATCAACAACCTTATTTAAAGAAATAAAGGAGTTTTGTATCTGATATTTAATTATTTTTTATTAAATTTATACATTAAAATGAATTCCAAATAAATTGAATTTTAATAAATCTAGGACCATGAATCCTAAACATGTTTTCTACATTAATCATAATAAGTACATGAATTCTTACACCTTGAAGGAATAAGTGGATTATTTTCATTATGAATGAAACTGAAAATAATTGTGTGGTTATCATAATTAGATAAATCCAAGGGATTACATTAAATAGATTCACATATATATAATGAGTTTTTATTGATAAATGTTCTTAAATTTATTTATTTGAGATGTTTTCTATACCAGGTGAATTTATCTTTAACCCGATTGATCTTCAATATTTGAATTAATCAATGTAGGCTCTGAAATTATTAATTGAAATTTATTGAGAAATTGGACCAGTATTATCTTGATAATGATGAATTGAATTTCATTCAGCCAAGATGATCCAAGGGTATATGATAATACAATATAGTGTGTTAATTTCCATCCATAGATATCTTTTTTCAAGGTAAATGTTAAAATATTATAAAATTGAATAAAAATTATTATTAATAAACCCTTACCTCAATAATATTCATGTAGAGAACACCCAAACAATGTCCTAAATAATCAAAAAAACTTATATGTTATCAAATAAATAAATATTTAAGGAAACATAAATTGGTGGTCTTCATTTTGGTCTCAACAATAATGTTTTCAAGTGGTCTCCCTCGGGTCATATCCTGAAATATAGTCAATTGAATTTATGAAAGAATTTTTTAAGGTGTAACTACAATTAAAAACAATATATGTACAAAAAAATTATAAATTGGGAGAATTTAGGGAAAAGTCATAGGACACCTACCATACGCATGTAGTGTATTAATCATCATGCATTAGACATTATGTTGGCCATGATTGGATGAAAATGGAGAGACATGTGAATTCCCAACAAATAAGGAATATGAGATCAGATCATATAATCATAATATAGATAAAGAGTAATAATAAAAGGAGAATAAGAAGAAGAGATTTTATCTATAGGAATCTAATGAGACAACCATAGGTTGATTTTGAGGAATAATGGATAAGATATTGATGAAAAATGGTGGAGAGGGCATAAGAGAATCATTGAATAAAAATAGAGCATCATTTCCTCTATTAATCAGAAGAAAAAAATAAGATGGTTTATGTAATAAATGAGTATGGGAAAACTATTAATTTTATTCGTATTTAAAAATGACCCTATTTTGGAAGAATGATCAGCAAAAATGTACAAAAGATATACTTGGATTACTATCCATGGAAGGGGATCACATTGTTTGTAGACCTAGTTTGGGAAACTATACACCAACCAGGACATTTAGTATTTTAAATGCTATATTTTTCAATCATGATCATGTACCATGAGTCCCATGGTGAGGTAAAACTAGGTGGACCTCTAGTTTGTGTTGAAAACTCCCACATAGTTTCATCAAACCTTACAGACTGTGTCATATGGTTTATGATGAAAGTGATACCTACTTATTTCTTACACCAGCTGGGGTTCTTAACCCCAAACAAATCTCGAACAACATCATTTTCTCTGAGAATTTTTTAAGAAATTATATTAGGATAAAACAATGTAATTAAAATGGAAGAAAATGGATCATTACCTCCCATAAAATCTAAGTTTATATATAATGTCCCCATTAAAGGAACACATTCTTGAGTTACATTTTTTATGGGGGTAAAGTTATTTCTGCGAAAAACTCTAGCCACTAAGCATGTACATTGGCCACCCAATCCCATGTGTCATTCAGTAATTGGCAGTCAAACTACATCACCATCATGAAATGGAAAAATTATTGTAAACATGAACTAAAATGGCCATTAAATATAAGGCACCAACATCCCTTTCCAATATATCTAACATTTATCATGTTTGGGTGACACTTACAAGAAAACATAATCCACGACCTCAAACTCCAAAGGTCATAAATTATGATAGAAAAAAATATTTATATTCAGAATGATTAGTGTAAATCTATTTTTGATCTACTAAAGCTACATTAAAGTATGTTGAATGATACAAGGACCTAAAATAACACCCTCCTCAGCATTTATCTTGTAACATCACAAGTAATTATTGAATAATAGATATTTTTATCTATGTCTACTAATGAATTAGACAGTGTTTTATAGCCTTAAAATGAGAATAAATCCAATCTTAAGCATAGAATACACCAATATTTTTTAAAAAGTTTGTTTTCCTTCCTTTTGATGGATAACCATCTTTTAAATCTATCTTTCTACAATTTTATAAGCTCTATTTGTTAGAATAAACTTATTCTTTATGATTGGTACATCAAAATATACTTTGTGTTAATTTTTGGTATTTTTTCGATAAAGTCCATTTTTCTAATGAATAGTGAAAAATGTTGTATTTTAATTCAAAACCACTTTTTAATATAATTTATTTATATGATTAGATTATCTTTTGAAATGGTATTAAAGTGAAATTAGAATATATTTTTACCATTTAATCCAATTGTGGTCGTTGGAATTAATTTCACTTTGAAATTGGACTTAAACTAGTGTCAATCTTTTGATACATGTTGTTTCATAAAAACACGCTATTTTCCCTGACAGCGGGAATAAATTATTAAATTAATTAATACAACTTATCTGTTTTGAATTTTGTAAAATATTCATCATTTTTGAATTCAGAATATCAAATATAGCTTAGGGTGAAGTTTTGGTATTTTTCTGAAAAACTTCGATTTTTGATGAATAGTGAAACAACTAAGTGGTACATAAAAAACTGATTTTTCGTTTTAATGAAATTTTACCACCTCTGTGTTTTGAATTTAAAAAATCCGACATACATGGTTGTCATTAAGAAGTAAAATGTGGTTCAATGGGATTAAAATAATTTTTTGGTGAATAGTAACTCTTATGTTTTTAATCGTGATTAGATGTAATTAGTATAGTTTAAGGTAAAAATAATGTTTTAATAATATGAGATGAGCTTGAAACATGTCCTACCCTCATTGGATGTGTCATGGACGACCAAGACAATCCATGAGGGAACTTGGGGACCCCATGGATCCACTTTGATTGGGAAATGACATAAATAACTTTTTATTTATTGTAAAAGTAAAAATGACACAAACATGATGATGCAGCGATTACCTCATTAATAAATGATTTAAATAAAATGAAATGATAATTTAAAATCTATGACCTACACACGTCCAAAACCTATTGGATTGGTGGATTTCAAAACCTTATCACCTTGCCCTCAAATTATATCAATTTGGGACCTTTTGAATCCAAAAATCATTTTAAAATAAAGTAACTTTCTTTACATTTCAAGAGTGCCCCTCCTCTCCACTTATAAAAGGCCCCCACCTCTACCTCATTATCCACACTTCCAAAACCTTTGGCTCGGCCAACCCCTGCCCATTTTGTCTCTCCGCATCCCTCTATTACTCCTTGAAGCTTCACGTTGGGCAAAAGTCTTCCCAAGGAAGCCTTTGAGCTCAAACCAAAGGGAGTTACCCGATTTTAATGTAATGTATTCACTTGATTCCTTTTGTTTTATTTTACTTCTCCAACCCCCTAAACTCTATTTATTAATTTATTTTGTAACAAATCCAATATCTTCAATATAATAGGATGTTGTTAAAATAAGGATTTGAGCTACACTTACACAAACCTACATCTAATGGTTAAAGAACATACTATTTCCGTGGATGGCAAATTTCGGCCTCCTGAAACGATGATTGTTCAGCATTCTTTTAACACCTTCAAAGGTGGCCATTAAGATGACACTATATTTATATATGATATATAATATGTTTATGTTTTCCTTAAGCTTCTGTATTTTTCATTTTGGGAATACCCTTATGGTTTCCATTATGGGTAAACGCGATATCTTCATTTAAGGAAGTGCGGACTACCGCCCCCTCAAAGTGATTTGATTCGTTAAATACCATATGTGGGACATATAAAGGATGGAGTTATGATATTATATATGATATTACACTGGAATTATAATATACCTTTATATCATTATGATTCCATTCTATAAAATATGAAATAGAAATGAAAGTAGCGTTCATGCGTATGTACGGCTTACCGTCTCCATTAATGGTGCATTTCATTTCTTACCTCTAAATGATTATTTAATATTATCAATGCATGTATATACTGGATACATATGATATATATTATATATACATCATGATTATAATTTTGGATATAATGGATACATGAACAACTTGTAATTATAAGGGGTTTATTTTTGACTCAAGTACCAATGATCGTTAAAATGACCGTTATTAACTTATATAATTACATAGTGTTAATGACATGGAAATAAGTGATATAAAAGGAATAATGAACTTTAAAAACATTCTTAAACAAGTAGAAATTAACTCAAATTTATTATTTAGTAGATTAAAGAATGACCGAGTCAAGTCGGACCTGAGGTATGGGACTTCGTCTCAATCTCTTTTCATTGAGGCATATTTTATTTTATACACAACCTTCTTTTATATGGTGTATAATCCCCTTTGACTTTAAATTTTATCCAAAATGAATCTTTTTTATACGAAGATTTTTACTAAACGACAAAAGGGAATGTTTTTTTCATACGTATGCGGAGACAACGACTTCTCCGCCGTCGTGACCATTATTTGAGTTTCGACTTCCCCTACAAGCCATACCTATTTTTTAAAGAAAAATAAATACCATGTTTTCCTTTTCATTTGTTTTGGTATTGAAAATGGTTTTCATAATGTTTTTATATAAATTTGTTGTATTGATATCTTGTGATTGAAACGAGGAAATGTTATGTTTCCTATATGCATGTTTTATGTGATACGATTATGTTGAGGTTCTTGGGCATTATTATGAAGACGGGTGGTTCCGTGATAAACTAAGGGCAGGTGAGCCTGATATAGCTCTCCAATGCATTGGGTAACGCGAAGGAGTGAAACGTTAAGGTTTCTCTGAAGAGATTTAGGGAAAATACTGTGATGGGTATTCCAAACGTAACCAAGAGGGTTACTCCCTACGTAAGAATGTTATGAATGCCTCAAGTTACCTTTATGTCTTTTGATTTCTATGATTTATTCATGATTTGATGAGGTATGTTAAAGTGCTTATGTTTTATGGGTAAAGTATGATTTCATTCTTATGTATATATGAACTTTTGTTTCCATTCCATATTCTTTATAAACCATACTGAGCTTTTTATGCTCATCCCATGTTTTTTTGAAATGTTTTTCATAGTTCAAGGTAAAGGTACATGATATTATGATAGTTTCAAGGAAGTGTCAAGAATGAATCCATGTTTTATTTTAAATATGTTTCCATTGATGGGAAAAATGAATACTATATTTATGTAACCACATGGTTTATATGTGGAATGTAATGCAAGTTTTATGTTCTAATTCTCTAAAACTCTAAACCTGAAAATATCCTCAAAGTGTAATCTTGTAATAACTCAAGATTAAGTAAGGTTTAAGGCTGGGGCCTTATAGTTGGTATCATAGGTTGGTTTAATTAAATTTAGGAGTTATAATTTTATTAAATGATTATCCAAAAATATTTTTTTATGGTCAAATTGAAATGATATAGCATTTGAGGATTACCATGTTCCTTTATCTAAGACATGTTTGTTCAGAATGGTTTTCCATAGAGGAATCAGGGAAGCAGTGCTAGGAAGACATACAGAAGGAAATAACCTTCCAAATCAGCATCCTGAGATGGTTGGAATTGGAACTAAACAGTTTGTTGTAGTAATGGTGTAGTTGACTCAAGCGATAAATGGTGGTGGTATCCATGCACGAGATCAGCCAGATCAACCGCAGAGGAACATGTCAGTGGTGGAACATTTCATGAGGCAATATCCCCCATCATTCATAGGATAATCTGACCCTGTGCTAGCTGAAGGGTGGATTAAATCACTGGAGAATATTTTCGATGTCATGGGGTGTTCGGAAAATCCAAAGGATAGTCTTGCTAGTTACCGTTTGGAGGGTGACACAGATCATTGGGGTTGATGGTTAGAAATATCAGGGATGTTGATGAGATTGATACTCTTGACAGGGATGAATTTCAAGGTATATTTCTTGAGAAGTATTTTCCTAAGGATGTTCAACTTAGGATGGAAAAGAAATTCTTCAAATTGAGGCAAGAGGAAGACTCAGTGGCTGCCTATGAAGAGAGGTTCACTCGATTGGCAAGGTATGATTTAAATTTTATCTGAGACCTTGATGGTAAAATCAATCGTTTTTACTCAGGATTAAATCCAAAATATCTAAGGGCATTATCTTCTCATGAGCTTAAATGTTATGAAAAGCTTGTTCGATGTGCTGAGAAGGTGTAAATGGAGTTTTCTGATGATCAAGTGTTCTATAACAACCAGCAGAAGAAGTGACCGAGGTGGAAGGAGAAAGGGAAAAATTCTTCAAAAAAGTATGATGGTAAGAAAAATATGTTTACAATTTGTGATAAATGTGGTAAAAGGCATTTTGGGGAATGTCTTCTGAATTCTAGAAAGTGCTACTGATGTGGTAAGATGGTACATATGGCTCGTGATTGCACTGAAAAAGATCATGGTGATGGTAAGTCCAAATTTGATATAAAGTTAGTGAAATGTTTTATGTGCAATGAGATGGGTCACTATGCAAATGAGTGTCCAAATAAGAGCGCGACTGATGGGAAGCAGTTAGACTATAAGCAGAAAGGGGTGGTGAAATCCTTTGCAACTACTTCAGCAGATGTCGAGCCATCAAGTGAAGTTGTATCAGGTACTTTGTTTTTTCATATTATTCCAGTGTGTTGTTTGATTCGGGGTCTACACATTCTTTCATCTCTGAAAACTTTTCTAGTAAAATGGGAATACCATCTCAAGAAATGACTCCTGAACTTTTGGTAAAAACTCATGGGGGAAATGTTGAGGAAAAATGAATTTATAAAAATCTTCCTATCCTTATATGTGGAAAGAACATACTTGAAAAACTTATTTTTCTACCTCTAGTAGAGTTTGATGTTATCCTGGGTATAGATTGGCTCTCTATTTACCATGCTAAGATTGACAATAGAGCTAAAGAAGTTTCTTTTCAGAAATACTTTCAGTTTGTGTACAATAATGAACCCTTACTATTGATAACATATTAAGAGGCCAAAAACTTGTAAAATATGGAAATGAATGTTACCTTGCACACATCGTTGAAAATAAAGGAACTGTTCAGATTAATGATGTGCCAGTGGTAAATGAGTATCCTGATGTTTTTCTTGATGAGTTGCCTGTAATAATACCAGATCGGGAATTTGAGTTTAATGATGACTTAGTTCCGGATGCTAAGCCAATTTCAAAACCCCCTTATCAAATGGCTCAAATTGAACTTTTTGAGTTGAAGGAGAAATTGCAAGATTTATTAGAGAAAGGTTTCATTCGACCTAGCACGTCACCATGGGGTGCTCATATTTTATTTGTTAAAAAAATATGGTTCTATGAGACTTTGCATTGATTATAGAGCCTTGAATAACATCACTATTATGAACAAATATCCTTTTCCTGATATCGATGATTTGTTTGATCAGCTCCAGGGAGCTCGGTATTTTTCAAAGATTGACCTGAGATCGGGGTACCATCAGCTGAAGGTAAAGGAAGAAGATGTTCCGAAGACTGCGTTTCATACAGGATATGGCCATTATGAATTTGTAGTAATCCCTTTTGGGATAACTAATTCACCAGCTGTATTCATGGACTTAATGAATAGAATTTTCCATGAGTTCTTGGATAAGTTTGTCATGGTTTTCTTTGATGATATTTTGTTGTTTTCTAAAAGTAAAGAGGAGCATGAAATACATTTAAGGGTATTTTTTCAAACCTTAAAAGAAATGAAATTGTATGGGAAATTCAGCAAGAGTGAGTTTTGGTTGCAACAAATTTCTTTCCTTGGTCATATTGTTTCTGAAGATGGGATAACTGTTGATCTTGCAAAAACAAAAGTTGTTGAATAATGTCCAAGACCCACAAATGTAACTATGATTCGTAGCTTCCTTGGTTTATCAGGCTATTAACGAAGGTTTTTTAGAAATTTTTCACGGTTATCTAGTCCATTGACTAAGCTAACTCAGAAAGGTGTTAAGTTTATCTGGAAAAAATAATGTGATGATTGTTTTTAGGAACTGAAAAGAAGATTGGTGAATGCTCCAGTTTTGGAACTACCTTCCATGAATGGGGAGTTTGTTATATATAGTGATGCTTCATTGAAGGGACTTGGTTGTGTCCAAATGCATAATGATCAGGTAATTGCTTATGCTTCACGTCAGTTGAAAACTCGTGAGGTAAATAACCCTATACATGATTTGGAATTAGCTGCTGCTGTTTTTTCTTTAAAAATTTGGAGGCATAATTTGTATGGAGTAAAGTGTGAAATATATACTGATCAAAAAATTTTAAAGTATATATTCACTCAGAAAGAGTTGAACAAGAGACAGAGGTGATGGCTAGAATTAATTAAGTATTATGATTGTATGATTCATTATCATCCGGGAAAAGCAAATAAAGTGTCTGATGCTTTGAGTCGAAAAAGTAATGCTTCATTAACAATGTTGTGTTTGGAACGTGATCCTTTGGTTAAGGATTTGATTAACTTTCGCATAGAAGTTGTTGGTGCAGGATGTCCTTCTGTTTTATTTTAGGTATGAGTGAAATCTTCTCTATTAGACAGAATCAAGAAAGCACAGAAGCAAGACAGTGAGTTGCTGAAAAAGGTAGAGCTATTTCAGAAAGGTACGTTGCATTAATTCAACATCGATAGTGATTATTTTTTGAGATTGTGTGCGCCTTGTGATTCACAGTTGAAGAGAGAGTTGTTATGTGAATCTCATAGTTCTCTGTTTTCAGTTCATCCTGGCAGTACTTTGATATACAGAGATCTGCGGGAGTATTACTGGTGGGATGGAATGAAAAGATATATTGCTGATTTTTCTATGAAGTGTTTGACTTTTCAGCAGGTTAAAGCAGAGCGGTAGTTACCAAAAGGGCTGCTTCAGCCTCTACCAATGCCATAGTGGAAATGAGAGAATATATCCATGGACATTGTTGTGGGATTACCGAAGACATCTCAAGGTAATAAGGTAATCTGCGTTATTGTTGATCTCTTGACAAAATCTGCTAATTTCCTTCCTATTCGAGATACTTTCTCTCTAGATAAACATTCTCTATTGTACCTTAAAGTGATAGTCAGGTTTCATGGAGTTCCTCTATCCATTGTATCCAATCGTTATCCCAGGTTTACTTCTAACTTTTGGAAGGGCCTTCAAATGTCATTGGGTACTGAATTAAATTTTAGTACAGCTATTTATTCTCAATTATATGGGCAGATGGAATGAACAATTTAGACCTTGGAGGATATTTTATGAGCTTGTTTGATGGATTATCAGGGAAGTTGGGACCAATATCTTTCTTTGGTTGAGTTTTCATAGAATAAAAATTATCATTCCAGTATACAGATGGCACCATTTCAGGCATTATATGGGAAGCAGTGTCAAACTCTAGCTTTCTGGGATGAAGTGGGTGAAAGGAAGTTGATGGGACCAGAATTGGTAGAAGAGTTGGTAGAAAAAGTTCAGCTGATACAGAAACACAAGAGAACAGCTCAGAGCATGCAGAAGAGTTATGCGTACAATAGGAGGAAGGATCTCTCTTTTGAGGTAGGTGATCATGTTTTTCTCAAAGTATCACCATGGAAAAGTGTGATGCGATTTGGTAAGAAAGGAAAGCTGAGTTCAAGGTTCATTGGACCATATGAAATTCTGGAGAGAGTTGGATAAGTTGCTTACTGAGTGGCTTTACATCTATGTTTATCTCAGGTACACAATGTTTTCATATTTTGATGTTGAGAAAGTATATGCCAGATCCATCTCATGTTTTGAGTTCAGAGGTAGTTCAGATGGAAGAGAACCTATCTTATGAGGAACAACAAGTCTAGATTCTTGACCACAGGGAGCAAGTGTTACGGAATAAGGTGATTAATCCGGTAAAGGTTTTGTGGAAAAACCACACGATGGAAGAGGCAACATGGGAATCTAAAAATGCAATGAGGGCTAAATACCCCCACTTATTCGATAAGTAAATAAATTGCGGGGACACAATTTTCCAAAGGGGGGAATGATGTAACATCCCAAGTAAGTAATTAATAATAGATATTTTTATCTATGACTACTAATGAATTAGATAGTGTTTTATAGCCTTAAAATGAGAATAAATCCAATCTTAAGCCTGGAATACACCAATATTTTTTAAAAAGATTGTTTTACTGCCTTTTGATGGATAACCATCTTTTTAATCTATCTTTTTACAATTTTATAAGCTCTATTTGTCAAAATAAACTTATTCTTTATGATTGGGACATCAAAATTTACTTTGTGTGAATTTTTGGTATTTTTCCAATAAAGTCCATTTATTAATGAATAGTGAAAAATGTTGTATTTTAATTCAAACCCACTTTTTAATATAATTTATTTATATGATTAGATTATCTTTTTAATTGGTTTTAAAGTGAAATTAGAATATATTTTTACCATTTAATCCAATAGTGGTCGTTGGAATTAATTTCACTTTGAAATTGGACTTAAACTAGTATCAATCTTTTGATACATATTATTTCATCAAAACACGCTATTTGCTCTGACAGTGGGAATAAATTATTAAATTAATTAATGCAACTTATATGTGTTGAATTTTGTAAAATAGACATCATTTTTTAATTCATAATATCAAATATAGCTTAGGGTGAAGTTTTGGTATTTTTCTGAAAAACGTCAATTTTTGATGAATAGTGAAACAACTAAGTGGTACTTAAAAAACTGATTTTTCATTTTAATGAAATTTTACCACCTCTGTGTTTTGAATATCAAAAATCCAACATACATGTTTTTCATTAAGAATTAAAATTTGGTTCAATGGGATTGAAATAATTTTTTGGTGAATAGTAACTTTTATGTTTTTAATCGCAATTAGAGGTAATTAGTGTAGTTTAAGGTAAACATAATGTTTTAATAATAGAGGAAGAGGGAGCTGCCACCGTTGAGAGCTTCGCCTTCATGATGCCCCAGCTTCATGCCGCCGAGATCTGCTCCCCCCTCCCTATTGGAGGGGGGAGTTTCGCACTGATTGCTGCCTGCAAGGGAGAAGGTTATCCCCTCAACGCATTTCCCTAAGATTTCAATTGCCCCGAAAGTGCCAAGTCTTTTCCGTGAGGCGCCTCAGTTATCTCTTCTTACATCGGAGGTTAATAGCACTTCAGATCTATGTAAGTTTACTTTGGTGGCCAGCTTTCATCCCCAAAGGCCCTCGGTGGAGGAGTTTGCACAGTTCGTCTCCAAATCTTGGGTGTTTCGTGAGAATGTGGTCGTCGGGTTGCTTGATAAGCGGCATCTCATGGTTCGATTTAGCTCGGAGGAGGACATGATAGTTGCCTGGTCAAGTTCTTTAAGAAGGTGTGGTGCTTCTTTCTTTTATTTCCTCCGTTGGAGCTTTGAGTTTCATATGCAACGCGACCCTTCCTTGATCGCGACATGGGTAAGCCTCCCTGGCCTTCCACTTTCTTTTCAAAATCCCTCAATTATATGTGAAATTGGCAACATGGTTGGCCGATTTCTTTCTTCTGATCAACGAACTGAATCTGTGTCTCATCCAATTTTCCCGAGGATTTGTGTCGAAGTTGATGTTGCGAGGCCTCCAGTGCGCTGTGTGTGGATTACTGATGAGCAAGAGTTTCGCTGGAGGCAGGAGGTTGTTTTTGAGTCATGGATGAAGTTCTGTGTACACTGCCAGAGGTTTGGGCATACAGAATTTGTTTTCCGTAATGGAGGGAGGAGTGGTGGACCGCAAGTGATGAAAGGGCGATGTGAAGAAGGAGGTGTTGTCCGTAGTGTGTTGCGGCCGGCTCAAGAGGTAGTGAGGCATGAATGTGCAGATGTTGTCATGAGTGCCGATGGTGCACCTGAGTTGTGCTTCAGGGCCGAAGGTGGTTCTGGACAGGGTGGCCAGAGGGATGCCCCTTGCAGGGAGGATTTCATGGTTGACGCTGCACCAAAACTGGCATGTGGTGTGAAGGAACATCAGACAACCTTGAACCCAACGGTGTTGCAAGTGTTTGACAGGTTGAAACATGCTCTTGCAGTGGAGACTCAACCTACTACGGAGGGGAGTTCTTGTCATCTGCAGGAGAGGGATTTGCATTGTTGTGCAGGTGTTGAGGTGGTTTTGGAGAAGGGTGCTTCCGAGGTAAATAAATGCACTTCTGTGGATTCTCTAGACATTCAGGAGGGGAATAGTGGTCTTGTTGTGGTGGAGGAGCAGCAGGAACCAGGTGCTTTGCAGGGGACCCATTTGCAGGAGGTGGTTTGCAACTCAGTACAGCCAGAGTTGGTGTTTGGCTCTAATTTGGGACCGAATGCCCATGTTTCAAGGGCTTTGGAGGTTTGCACTCCAGAAAGGTCGGTTGTCGCTGTCCATGATGTGCAAGTTGTTGCTGTAGGTCCTAATTCCCTAGCTCAAGAGGAGATTGAGAGGCAATATCAACACATGGATCTTGGGGCTATGAAGCTGGCTGGGAATCAAGAAACTCCTATCAAGGAAAGTGCTAATTCCATTGGTGCTGTGATGACAGTGGATGGGATGCAGGAAACACCTGGGAGGGAGGCGAACAACATTGAGCTCGACAATAGGTTTGCATGCCTGGTGGATATTGATTTGGTCCTGGATCATGAGCAGGATGCCAAAAGGACTCATGAGGATCAAAATTCTGTTTCCTTAGGTGCTAATGTTGAGACAAGGGTTGCTAGTGTTGGCACTTGTGATCAGGATCTGGGGAATGAGAGAACATATAGTGCTGAGAAGGGCTCTGAAGCAAATACAGACAATGGTCCACTGTTGGACAGCTTAGCTGGAGATTGTAATGTGAAAAAAGGCATGCATGGTGGCGGTGACGGGTATAGGGTGGTGCACATTTCTGGTAAATGGGGGGACTGCTCTGATAGTGAGAAAGAAAATGATGGTGGTATGGTCCAGCCCTCCTATGGTGGTATGGTCCAGCCCTCCTATAGTGATATTGTTCAAGGTGGTCGAATGAAGATGTCTGAAAGTGAAGGTGTCATGACTGCGCCACCAAAGAGGAGGCCAAGGAGAGACTACACGGATCTACCCAAACCAATGGCAACAAGGTCTGCACACAAGGTGTCACAAGAAAATGTCATTGCAAATGGGTACAGTGGGAAACGAAGAGGAGGGTCCCCGAAGAGGGACAAAGGATTCAGTGGAAAATGGCCAGTCAAAGAGAAGTTGTCCGAGGAAATGTTGCGGAAGAAAAATATGTACCATGAGATGATGCGCAAATAAGAATCTTCTGAATGGGAGTCAGCTGATCCTGGTGATGAGTTATCTGATGATGGGGAGAAGGATGCATATGGTTTTGATGTTATGTAGCGTTTTATTTTCTTCTGACTTTACTTGCACTTTTCTTTTAATAAATTTGCGGGACCAGGCTTATGCCTGGTTCAGACTTTCCTGGTAATGTTTTAATAATATGAGATGAGCTTGACACATGTCCTACCATCATTGGATGTGTCATGTCTGACCAAGACAATCCATGAGTTAACTTGGGGACCGCATGGATCCACTTTGTTTGGTAAATGACATAAACAACTTTTTATTTAATGTAAAAGTAAAAATGACACAAACATGAGATGTTTTACTAAAACAATTTTTACATAGGGTTATACAAGTCAGATTTTTTACTATAAATATTCATTATAAATATAAAAAGATTTAATACATAATGACATTTTTTTATAATTTTTATACTTTAAATAAATTTAATTATTTATGACATCATGATGATGCACCGATTACCTCATTAATAAAGGATTTAAATAAAATGAAATGATAATGTAAAATCTATGACCTACACATGTCCAAAACATATTGTATGGGTGGATTTCAAAACCTTATCACCTTAACCACGAATTCTATCAATGTGACACCTTTTTAATCCGAAAATCATTTTAAAATAAAGTAACATTTCTTTACTTTCCAAGAGTGCCCATCCTCTCCTCTTATAAAAGGCCCCCACCTCTACCTCCTTACCCACACATCCAAAACCTTTGGCTCGGCCATCCCCTGCCCATTTTGTCTCTCCATGTCCCTCTCTTACTCCTTGAAGCCTCACTTTGGGCAGAAGTCTTCCCAAGGAAGCCTTTGAGCTCAAACCAAAGGGAGTTACCCAATTTTATGGTAATGTCTTCACTTGAGTCCTTTTGTTTTATTTTACTTCTCCAACCCCCTAAACTATTTTTATTCATTTATTTTGTAACAAATACAGTATAGTCAATATACTAGGGTGTTTTTATAAGAAGGATTCGAGCTACACTTACACACACCTACATCTATTGGTTAATGAACATACTGTTTCTGTGGATGGCGAATTTCGGTCTCCCGAAACGATGATTGTTCAACATTCTTTTAACACCTTCAAAGGTGGCCATTAAGATGACACTATATTTGTATATGATATATAATATGTTTATGTTTTCCTTAAGCTTTTGTATTTTTCATTTTGGGCATACCTTTATGGTTTCCATTATGGGTAAGCGCGATATCTTCATTTAAGGAAGTGCGGAATACCGCCCCCTCAAAGTGATTTGATTCGTTAAATACCATATGTGGGACGTATAAATGATGGAGTTATGATATTATATATGATATTACACTATAATTATAATATACCTTTATATCATTATGATTCTATTCTATAAAATATGAAATAGAAATGAAAGTAGCGTTCATGCGTACGTACGGCTTACCGTCTCCATGAACGGTGCATTTCATTTCTTACCTCTAAATGTTTATGTAATATTATAAATGCATGTATATACTGGATATATATGATATATGTGATATATAAATCATGATTATAATTCTGTATATAATGGATACATGAACAACTTGTAATTATAATAGGGTTTATTTTTTACTCAAGTACCAATGATCGTTAAAACGACCGTTATTAACTTAAATAGTTACATAGTGTTCATGACATAGAAATAAGTGATATAAAAGGAATAATGAACTTGAAAATGGTTCTTAAACAAGTAGAAATTAACACAAGTTTATTATTCAGAATATTAAAGAACGACCGAGTCAAGTCGCACCCGAGGTATGGGACTTCGTCTCAATCTCCTTTCATTGAGGCATATTTGATTATATACAGAACATTCTTTTATATGGTGTATAAACCCCTTTGACTTTAACGTTCATCCAAAAGGAATCTTTTTTATACGAATCGTTTTACTAAATGACAAAAGGGAATGTTTTTGTCGTACGTATTTGGCGACAATGACTTCTCCGTCGTCGTGACCATAATTTGAGTTTCAACTTCCTCTACAAGCCATACTTTTTTTAAAAGAAAAATAAATACCATGTTTTAATTTTCTTTTGTTTTGGTATTGAAAATGGTTTTCATAATGTTTTTATATCAATGTGTTGTATTGATATCTTGGGATTGAAAGGTGTAAATGTTATGTTTCCTATATGCATGTTTTATGTGATACGATTATATTGAGGTTCTTGGGCATTATTATGAAGACGGGTGGTTCTGTGATAAACTAAGGGTGGGTGAGCCCTATATAGCTCTCCAATGCGTTGGGTAACGTGAAGGAGTGAAATGTTATGGTTTATCCGAATAGATTTAGGGAATATACTGTGATGGGTATTCTAAACATAACCAAGAGGGTTACTCCATACGTAAGAATGTTATGAATGCCTCAAGTTAGCTTTATGTATTATGATTTCTATGATTTATTCATGATTTGATGAGGTATGTTAAAGTGCTTATGTTTTATGGGTAAAGTATGATTTCATTCTTAAGAATATATGAACTTATGTTTCCTTTCCATATTTTTTATAACCCATACTGAGCTTTTTATGCTCATCCCAAGTTTTTTTGAAATGTTTTTCATAGGTCAAGGGAAAGGTACATGATATGATGATAGTGTCAAGGAAGTGTCAAGAATGAATCCATGTTTTAATTTAAATATGTTTCCATTGATGGGAAAAATGAATACTATCTTTATGTAACCACTTTGTTTATATGTGGAATGTAATGCAAGTTTTATTTTCTAATTCTCTAAAACTCTAAACCTGAAAAGATCCTCAATGTGTAATCTTGTAATAACTCAATATTAAGTAAAGTTTAAGGCTGGGGCCTTATATATCTAGTAAAAAGGGAAATGTCATGTCTTACTATAAAAGGCCTCATAGGGATCCATGTGATTTTTTTTCTAAAATATATTATTTTTGTAAAATTTAATGGGTGGTATATTTTTTAAAACTAATAAAATATGAAACCATGTACTAATGGTCAGATCATGTCTTTCAACACATGTATAGTCCTTTCATAATGTCCATTGGTCATAGGGTGAAAATCGGATCTTAAGCAACTTTCTACACAAATATTTAAGTAATCATTTCTAGATGATCAAGGAGAAATGAGAATAATTATAAAAAATATAAAATATATGGTAATTCTTATAGGAGTATAATCTCACGGAAATATTTACTTCCCATCTCATCCATTAAGAATTTCTCTTAGAAATGAAGAAAGTAGGACACCATCATCAGTTGATCCATAAGTGCAAAAATAGTGCCAATACCTCGAGTATAATTAAGTAAAACAATAAAAAAATTAATTATGATTCTATACCATTAATATTAAAGATTTGGTAACAACTATAAAAATCCAGAAGGAAACTAGTTCCCTTCCTTCACATGGTAATAGGTGGAACACCTAGTGATAAAACCTACAATACGATGTTTCATCTAAGGACACCAACACTAGATGTTCATATCATAATATATCATGGATATACCAAAGTAAAATTACCATTTAGAATCATTGGATTCTAACATAAAATCATCTATTATGTTGGTCGGATCCCATATATCCCCATGTATAATAAATTTGTGGTCTCTAACAATAGGCTAATCTATAGGCGAGTACTCAACTAAAATAATTTCTTGTATTGCCAAAAAAATTGGATTTAAAAAATATATTCTCACAAAACTATCCTATAGTGAATAACTAACTGATAAGGATCTAATAAAATTATACACATATATGCATCAAAAAAATGAGGGAGATAACCTCCCATTCATCATGGTATTTTTTAATGTCTTGTGCCTTTGTTTTTGGGCTAAGTGCATGAGCAAATATATTTCACTCTCCATGCATATATGTAAGATCAATGTCAATATAATGTTGTTATTAAACCCATACTAACTATATAATATTTTATTAATTCTATAAATGATATATTTTAGGCTATTTTGGTCCGTAAACACCATAATGCGCTCTCTCCAAAGATAATGTCTCTAGAAACACAAGGCATGGACAAATACTACAATCCCAAGGTTATTCATTATGTAATTAATATTTTGATATTTAAAATTGACAGTGTCATAAACAAAAAATAAATCATATTTTATTAAAACTATACACATCATGATTCCCGATGCATCACTAAAAATAGTATTACCTTTGCAAGGATCTAGAAGATTTTTTATTATTGCTAAATTATGCCTCCCTTTCATCCCCGAAAAGTAATTCTAAAACACTTTATGACATATGAAAAGGAAACCATTCATATTTGGAAGGTTATTAGGTGATTCTAATTAATATAATTACCTTACAAAATTTCTATAGTATCTATCCAACCCTATTAAACATCATATAAAAAACAAATTCTTAGAATCTTACTAGGAAACAATATACGTCAGCTACTCTTAGTCAACAGATACTTCTGATTTTGAGATAATATGAACCATTAAGTAAACCATGTTGATCTAAAAGTGGTACATTGTGATAATATAATATAATTGGTGCCCTATTAGTGTACTCAATATGATATCAATGTGTTTTGCATGGTTGCTTCGAGTATGAGAATACACAATGATTTCAACATTAAAAACCATGATGAAGAAATACATATAGGGGTAGAATACCATATTCATTAATTATAAGAAATAATTTGTGGTGTTATTAATAATGAGAGGCATATATAGGTAATCAATTAAACTGTAATAATTTTGGATAGTCGTACATGTTATATCTAAAGTCCTAACTCACACCTGATGGTAGCATGATCTCAGGTCAATCATTAAGAACACTATAACTCCTAAGAAATGGACAATCGATAATTTATTTGAATAAATTAATATTGTTTTATAAATTTATGTTGTATTAACCATTAGTGATTCATTAATTGCCTAATGGTTCTACCTTATTTCTTATAGATAAGGATAGGCAGAGCCTAAGGAGAAGTTTTCTGTCAGATAATACCCTATGATTCTAAATCCTCCAAATATATTCCTAGGCCCTAGATCTCAATTGTTTCTATAAAAAATTTACGCATAAATAATGGATCTAGTATTCAAATTAGCTCAATATCAAACTCTACCTCTCTCATAGGACCTTGGATAGAGAATTCATCTTGATAAATATCCTTAAAAATCCTCCAGGGTAAGAAAATTAGTAAGTCACACCATCTTATCATGCATGAAGTAGGTGAAGATATGACCTATAATCCCTTAAACCCACGATGATTTGGTCTAGATCAAATTTCCTGGAAATCCAAAACAAAATTATGGGGATAAATATCACTCAATAGTGAGGTAAAATATATAATGCAGTGATATGAGTCAAAAAATGCATGATAGAGGACTAAGTAGTCCATCATGAGAAGGTAAATGAATCCCTTCATCATAAGGATGAAAATGACCCCGATAAATTATAAATTAAAACATTAAGAATAAATTATATTAATTGTCTTATACCCTTTTTCTATACAAAAAATGGTGTATCTAGAGTTATCACCAGACAAATGTATTGAATTTAATGTACAAGAATTTCAACAATCGATACTGAAATAAAGGGGTCTGAGGAAACCATATCCAATAAGAAAGATAATGTAGTATAGTCTATTAGAATAATACCTCTTCTGGTTGAGTTTTGAACACTATTATTATTGATTTTATATAATAATTATTGTTAATATCCTGATTCATATATCATTGCTATAGATGGGCTACCCTGATATTGTCTTCTCTACTAGCACTAATAATCAGTTGTCTATATACCTCAGTCATGGCCTCTATCTCATCCTATTTAGTTGGTTCTACTCCATCTTTTTTCATGACATGGATTTCATAATCCTTCTTCTACAAATGGTGCTATAATGGGTAATTTCAATGAGATAATTAGAGAATGTTTTAGAAAAAAACTCAGAATATGACCCATCCAGAAGCAAGGATGATAGTCCAGAGGGTCCCTATAATAATGTGGATCTAGATTGCCCTTCATTCAAAACTAATGGAATATAACAAATATACTAGTTTAGTTACTCTATATTCCACTATACTAATGTGAAACCTGAAGTATAATCTTCCTAAATCTACAAGAACAAATGCACTATCTCATTAAATGTTATGTTAATTTTATTCTTCTGACTTTTATGTAATTTTTTTGGAAATCACAAACCTCTTTATACTCATTTCTCAAATAAAGGACTTACTTCGAATATAGATATATGATTATTGTACTGATTCTATCAATGGTAATAACTCTGTCGATCTTGCTTATTCAGTCAATTGTACTAACTCTATCAACTGTAAAAACTCTATCAATTGTACCAGATCTATTTATCTGAATGACACTATCTACAGAACTGATGTTTATTATTATACTCATATTATTCTTCATACTAACTTTTCATCATATCAAAACATTTCACTATATAATATTTATCTTACTCATGTTTTACATTTATCTCATGCATGATTTTATTCTGATGAAAACCCTTCTTCATATCAATTGTACTCGTGTTTTAATTTTAATATATATTATTGTTTTAACCAAAATGATGTCATGAAGTTAGTTATAAACTAATCCAAATTATTTCATGTTTTCAATTTCAATATGACAGTTACAATGCCAGGTTTCCAAGTCACTCTGAGTTTTTCTGAGAAATATGACCATTGGAGAAATTATATCCTTTGGAACCTGAGCACTATAAATAAGAGGTCATCTGAAACAGAGACAAGAAATTGATCATCCATTACTTCGATCTAGTCCTAGAGAGAGAATTTTTGGCTTCTCTCTTTCTTTGTGTTAAATCCGTGAACATAAAAAATGTGAACGAATTATTCTTAGATTTTGTATTTCAGTAAGAGATTTGTTATTCTTTGTGTGACCGATCATGTGATAACAATCTAGGGCTACAAAGGATAGGCATACGGTGCAACCAATCTTTGTATCGAGGTATTTCAAGTGTTTTGTAGAAATAGTTACTGATTACCTATAAAATAATGGTCTTGAGGGGATATCAAGATGGTTGAAATGATCATTGTATCAAGGGATCAACAAGGCGGTGGTAATATAGACCTCTTATCCTAGGTGAAAGAAAACCCTCCTCTTTGGGATAAATGAATTTTAATACTTTTTCTTTCCAGTGATGTTTGTATTAGAAAGAGAATTGCATTGTTTCATCTTTCTTTTCATATTTTTTTTAATAGTTTGTTTATTAATTAAAATTCTTTTGATACATATTTTATTAATAGATTCAATATATTGTATGGTATAATCTTTATCATTTGTATTACTCTAATCATTGTATTCAATTATAATATAATTTTTTTCATTACTTATAATATTAAATCATATCTTATCATATCTATTAGATCTAACACCATTTTTGTCAATTCTATTGGTTTTGAATTGTATTATATTAATATCTCTTAAACTATTCACCTTCTTAAGTGTTTAAATACAATGTTTTTAATCATACAATTCACCCCCACTTGTATTGTTCCATATAATATACATATACATCTATATTAAAATCTATCAATTGGTATCGTATCTAGTTTCCACTGATTTGGTATTATTTACATTATTTATTATTAGAATACAATTGTGTTGCTATTACAAATTCTTGTTTATAAATACTTACTACAATAACATGTGGAGTGGAAAAGTGTTGTTTTTTAGATGACAGGAATGAATATTAGATGAATAGAAAATTTAAATCCAATGAGACCACCTATATTGGATGGGAATGATTATGAGTATGGGAGAGATCGAATGAAGACATTTTTTATTAATACTAGAGTGAAAAACTTTATTATGCTTATTGTAGGATACAAAATCCCTGACAAAGAAGTCAGTAATTTCACCAATCAAGAGAAGGAAGAATATCGACTAAATTACAAGGTACCCAATACTTTGTTATGTTCTATGCCCAGAAATATATATAGTCATATATCATCATGCGAACCATCCAATTTCATCTGTATGAAATTAGAAGTCAAATATTTTGGTACATCTAATGTTAAAGAAACAAGAAGTACAATGCTTCGAGTAGAATATCGTGTGATTATTTTTCCTTATGGAGAACCAGTATGTAAGGTGCAACAAAGATTTATGATAATTGTAAATAGTTATCTATTGGATAAAAAGGATATGTATATGAATCACTTGTAGATAAGATAATTGATATAATTCCAAATTAATTATAATCTAAAAGGAAAAATATTGATGAAAATAGGAAATTTACTCATATAACTCTTGATGAGTTATTTAGAACTCTTCTACAGTGCGAGAGAAGATGAAACGAGATGCTAATTTCAATAAGAAAAAGAACAATAGTAGAAGATTATCTTTTGCTAATACATCCAAATATAAGACACCATAATGGATTACAATATCACAAGAAACAAAAGTTGTTATGTCTGAATCAAGTGACATTGAAAAATGTAAAAATGAGTTAGCCAATCCTGCTCGAAGGATGAAAAATATTGTGGGAAATAAATAATTTCTGTATAGAATCAAAAATAAATATACAAATGATAAGAATTAATCATACGTAACATGTTATGAATGTAAATAGAATGTCATATTAGAGCTTATTTTCCTTAAAAAAGAAATTATTGAAAGGAGAAACATTATGAATAAAACAAGAGAAAGTATTACAAGCCAAAGAAAAAAAAATTTAAGGAAAATGATCATTGAAGTGCATTTGGTGGAAATTTATCATATGATTCCTCAAAATATGAATCTTATAGGCAATGAAATATTGCACTAATAGCCTGAAACCCAATTGAATATCATTTTTTTGTGTGGCTAAGGTACACAATGATGAATTTATAAAAAATATTTCTTTAATGGTAATTAGCCTAATGAGAAACATTTTTACTATTCAGATAAAGAATATTCCTCCGTAGATGACAATTTATCTTTTTTTGAAGAAGTATCTTGATTTTCCAAAATACATGAGAATGAAAATTCCAAACTCAAGAAAAATAATGATAATGCAATTTTTAGAATAACTGTTCTTATAAAAGGAATATCAGATCTTTCAAAGGATCATGATAAGAATTTTTTTGATTTTGGAAATATTTCAAAAAAAATTGGTAGTTGATTATGAGGAGGATAAACATTCCATGGATTTTGGAAAACCTTTTTTTAAATTCAAATGTTTTCGAAAAAAATTAAACTCCAAAAAATTTCTTTTGAGAATGATAATTTAATCATTAGACTAAATTGTGAAATATTTTATCGTCAAAAACATTTATAAAAATTCACCATGGGAGAATTGTTTTAATAAAATTTATTCTATAATCATCATCTTAAAAAAAGTTCTGGAATTGGTTACACTCACTCAAAACCAGTTTTTAGTCATATATATGTTTCTCCTCAATGTTCCCCATTTTTAATTAAATGTCAATGTTGTGGACATTGGGAAAAAAATTCTCCTAGAAGAACTCAATCATTAGGCTTTAATTAAGCTCATTAAAAAATGTAGATTCAAAAAAATATTTTATCTAAAATGCCTGGATCTAAATATGTTTGGGATTCTAAAAACTAATTTTTTTTTTCAGGAAAACAATAAGTGTACCAAGCACATGAACATTTGGTACATGGATAATGTTTGTTTTGAAACATAACAAGAAACAATGTTTTAATTGTCAATATAATTGAAACAAAAGGTTGAAAATTTACATTTGGAGTAAATTATTAAGGAATGATTGTTGGTATAAGTTATATGTTTTCCATTGTAGTGTTTTTAATTTAAAATGTTTATTTTTCAAAGGTCTTAAGCATAACCTCATCTATATATGTCAATTATGTGACTAAAGATACCTTGTAAATTTTAGAAATGATAAGTCTGTAGTTCATAATTCCAAGGATGGATTCATTATATCATCCCATATGAATGAAAATTTATACACTATTAACTTAGAAGACCATAGAAGCCTTGATATAACTTTCTTATGTGAAATGGAAGAACAATCATGGTTATGGTATAAATGGTTAAGACACTATAACCATATAAACCACTGTAAAAATTCAAAGAAAATTCTTTTAAGGACGGAATGGATCATAGTTATGATTATTCAATTATTTTCTACACTTGCTAATATGAAAATCAATATAAAGCAATCTTTAAATAAATCAATGAAGTTTCAGCTTCTAATGTATTATAGCTAGTGCCCATGGATCTTTTCGGTCCAACGCAAACTGGAAGCATTGGAAGAGAATACTAAGTATTTCTTTTAGTTGATTACTATACAAGGTTTACATGTGTCCATTTTCTAGTAATGATATATGAATCCTTTTTCAATTTTACAACATTCAAATCCCAAGTTAAAAATGAGAAAAAACTACAACTAAAAACTATATGTAGTGATCACGGTGGTGAATTTAAAAATTCAGATTTTGAATCATTTTTTAGTAAGAAAGGTATTACTCACAATTTTTGTCTCTATAAAACCCTTAGAAAAATGGTGTTATTGAGAGAATATATTGTATTCTTTTGGAAATGACATGAAACGTGTTGAGAGAATACTCAATTGCTATGAATTTCTGGTTTGAAGCTGTCAAAAATGCATGTTATTCAATAAATCATGTTTTAACTAGAACTTTTATTAATAAACCACCTTATAAATTATGGACTGGCTGAAAACCAAAAGTTTCATACTTCAGATTATTTGGTTGCAAAGTTTTCAAATTGAAAAAAAAGATAATTTTAATAAATTTTCACTTAAACATGATGATGGAATCTTACTAGGTTATTCCACAACTTATAAGGATTATAAGTTTTTTAACAAAAACTCATTTTCTATTGAAGAAATAGTGCCTGTAAAATTATATGTAACTGAACCCTTTGTTTTAAAAAAATCCTTACATTCAACAACAGATGTATTTTCACAAAATGATTACCAACCTATGATGAAAACACTTCGGATAAGGGGAATACTCAAGAAAATGTTTCTGAAATATTAACCTAAGAAGACATTCTATATTTTGTTAATGAATGGGTTTTGCAAAACCCAAATAAATTGTTTCATAAAAAACATCTCAGTGATAATATCATTTGTGATATAAATCAACCTTTAAGGACAAAAAAAATCTTGGGAAATTAAATATAACATCTTGTTTTTCTATCTCAATTTGAACCTAAAACACCAAATGAGGAAATAGGTGATTAATGTTGGATTAAAGCAATGAAAGATGATCTAAATCAATTCAAAAGTAATAATACTAGAAATTGGATAAAAGATCTAAATACACAACTTAATTTGTGTAAAATGGGTTTTTAGAAACAGATGTGTTGAAAATGGAGTTATTGTATGAAATGATGAAAGACTTGTTGTTAATGTCTATAATAAACTAGTGGGAATAGACTATGAAGAATCATATGGTCCAGTAGCATTACATGAATATATTCATATTCTATTAGCATTTGAAGCATAGATTTATTTAAAACTATTTCAAATGGATGTAAATTGTTCTTTTCATAAGGGTTTTGTACATGAAGTAGTTTTTATATAACAAACTCCTAGTTTTATATATCCAAAACATCATGATCATGTTTTTAAATGTACCCAAGTAGTGTATGACCATTAGCAATCCCCAAGAGTATGGTATGACTGGATTATTAGATTTATTTTACAAAACAATGATGGAAAAGGTACTGAAGATCCAACTCTTTTTATAAAAATCGAAAACATAAATGTATTGATTGTACAAATTTATGTTGATACATTATATTTAGATCAACGCAAGAATAATTAACTAATTATTTTGCAAATATAATGAAATCTTTGTTTGAAATGAGTATGAAGGGTGGTTAAACATTCTTTATAGGTTTTCAAAACTACAAAAACCAAGAAGGAACCTATATATATCAATATAATAATATCAAAGGCTTACTCAAAAAGTATGGATATTACAATACTAAAATTATTATCACTCTAATTAGTATCTCAAATATAGTAGATCATGATGAAGCTGGAAAACCAGTGAATCATACAACTTTTAGAGGTATGATAGAATGTTTGTTATACTTGATAGCAAGTCATCAAGATTTAATGTTTTAGGAAAGATTATGTAAAAGATAGCAATAAAATACCAAAGAATGCCATTTAAAAGCTGTGAAAATGATTTTCTGGTATTTAAAAGGAATATTGGATTTAGGTCTTTTCTATTATTCTTGAAATTATTTTTTTAGAAAAGGTTTTCAGATGATAGATTTGGTGGCTGTACAATAGATAGAAAGAGTACATCCAGAACATGCCATTTATTAGGAGATTATTTATTTCTCTTCATCATGAAAGAAACATCATTCAATAACACTTTCCACTACTGAAGATGAATATTTAGTAGCTTGAAATTGTTGTGATCAAGTTTTGTGGATGAAATTCACACTCATTGACTATGGTATGAGTTTTTCCAAAACTCAAATATTATGTTATAAAACTAGTTCCATAGCTCTTAGTAAAAACACAACACATCATTCTCGTGAAAAACATATAGATATTAGGCATCACTTTTTTAGATATCAGACACAAAAAAAAAGAAATTATTTTTCATTTTATCAGAACATAAGAACAAATCACTGACATTTTTACAAAACCATTACCTTATGATAGATTTCAAATTAACAAAAAGATGCTATGAATGATTAAAATAAAATAATAATTCATATCTACATTCTGTATTTACATTTCTCCAAACACTAAATTACTCCTCTTTAAAGGGGGAGAACATTAGTTTTTTGACATTTATTTACCTAACATAATTTAATTTGTTTCATTTTTTTGTATTTTATCTTATTTATTTTTGTATATAGTTATATTTTCTAAATTTTTTTCTTTTGTTTTTGACATTTTTTACTGTTTTAACTTTATGTTTATTGTTTTGATATACTGTTTACTTTTTTATATTCTATTTATTGTTTTGAAATTCTATTTATAGGCCTAACAACCTATGGTAATGAATTTTCTTTTTCATCGGCTTGACAACCTATAGTAATGACTTTGTTTTCCATTGTCTTTACAACCTACTATAATGACTTAATTTTCCATTTTCATGACAATATATGATAATGAATTTTTTTTTTCATCATCCAGATAGCCTATTGTAATGATTATATCCTCCATTGTCTTGAAAACCTATGGTAATAACTTTGTTTTCCATCATCTTGACAACCTATGGTAATGCCTTTATTTTTCCATGGGTTGATAACATATGGTAATGATATTTTTTTTATCGGTTGAAAAATCGATCATATTTACTTTTTCTTCATCAATTTAAGGTATATTTCTACTTTATTTTCATTATTGTTTTTTATTATTTCTAATTTTTTAATACAATGAAACCAATAACATACTTGAAATCTCTGACTGGTATATTCCATCTTCCTTTTGTTTTGTCTTTCTTTCATATCATTGTTTCTTTGTTTTTTTAATATAAAAATCCATCTTTTATTCTCCAGCATTGGATTATTTATCTTTTAATATCAGCTGTTAGAAGACCAACAGTCATTAAAATTCACCTATAAATATATTACCCCCTCCTCAATCCCACACTAGTTTTTCAAAATTCTCAGAAAAGCTGAGCCTCTCCTACTTAAGACTCGGTATGATATTTTATTTTTCTATACATCTTTATTTATAAATCTTCTGCAAACACTAATGATGAAATATCTTCAAAGAATTTCTTAGAGAAATATTTATTCAAAGAAATGTTAATTTCAAGGGATTTCTATGACATTTATGACTCAACAATCAATATTATTATTCTATTACAAGGCTGGGAACATCTGTGTGTTGAGAAAAATATATCCCAAGACCCGAATCTTATTAATGATGTTAGAAAATTATAAAATATGGTTTCTTTTGATAAGAATATGATGATTAATTTTTCTCTTTATGATAGAAAATTTTATTTGTCTATAAAACAAGAATCACACTTTCTAAATGTTCCCATCGAAGGTGATTCATTTTTTCCATCTAATAATCTACACGAGGATGTTGGTATGTTTTTCAAGGATAGGGTTGTAAAGTCACTATTTCTTATCAATTAGGAGAAAAGAAAAGTATCTCATATTCTTATTAACAAGTGGGGTTTTTCCTTTGGATGAAAGGGATTTTAATTACAAGGAATGTGGATAGGGAAACTCTTAATTTTTCTAGCATTTTTATGCTAAATTATCTTGTAAGCATGAGAAAAGTAAATATCCTGAGTTAGATTTTTGAAACTATCAATAATGAGATGCCTGGAGCTATCAAGTATCATCTTATCATGTATACATCAATTCACACAATGATTATTCTTGAATGTTATAAATTTTGTAATATTCATCAGAAAGGGGAATTGGTAGAGCTAAATCCCTTTTGGATATGTGAGAATACGCTGAAGAAATTTTATGTTTGTTTTGATGATGAATCAAAACACTTTGTCAAAGATGTGGAATAAATTTCACCACCAAATCATTCGACACCAAATAAATCGGCATCAATGATAATAGAATCCATCCAAACAGTTGTTTCTTCTCAAAAGTCGGATCACAAAATCTCTAAAAAGCTGAAGAAAAGAAGTGAATATATTAAAGAGTTTCTAGACAAGTAGATCAATGATAATGAAAAAAATAAAAGAAGGTGATCCAAATTTTGGTCTTATTCCATCTAAAGCTCTAGTAGATAAGATAAGTGTAGAGGATACTCTACAGGATGAGAAGAAAAATCAGACTCATTAAAAAAGAAAAGCACAAGATTTTGATGTTGCTAAAATTCTAAAAGGGGTTGAGTTGGAAAGTGCTCAACTAATAGAAGAATTGAAATAAGAACCTATCATACAGACTTTTCCAATGAAATAGAAATGGAAACAAATAGTGGACGAAGTTCAGGAATATTAAGAAGAGGAAGAAGGATTTATTTCAGAATTTCTTTAGAGTTCTAAGAATATTAGAGAATAATTTTCTCTTCAAAAGAAAAGTGAAAGAATAAAATTTATTTCTCATATCGATGAAACATTAACATAATATTTAGAAACCCATTCAGAAATAATTCCATTTATAGTAAAAAAATTATCCCAATTTTATCCTACAAGGAATGTAATTATCATTAGAGTAAAGGTAAAAGAGGTAAGAGATGAAAAATAAGTATAAAGGGTGGAAAAGGAAAAGGATAGATGAAATAGAAAACTTCTTGCTGATGACTCTAGTTGATCAAATGAACTGGAATCGTAAGATGATGATACTCATTCAGAACACACAATTTCTTTGAAGAAATGTGATATAATTATTCATGTTTCGAGAAGAATTGAAATAAATATACCTGATTTTCCAAGAATTGAAGGAAAAATAAATTTTATTACAGAAAAAGGAAGAAATTTGGTTCAGTAAAGGAGCTCAGAAAGAGAGTTTTTTCAATAAAAGAAGATTTAAATGTTTATAGTGATAGTCTGACTTCTCAAAAGAGGGCTTGTTACAAGATAACTAATTTGTCATATAAAACCAAAAGCTTAGGGAATCAACATGAAGAATCAATTTAGTACATTAGAAGACTTTAAAATGATCTGGATATTTCTTTTAATATGCATGATAAAGACACTATTGATAGTTAGAACCTTATATCAAAATTCCATGGAGATGATATTCATTTAGTAAAAGAGTTGCAATAAAGAATGAATATTTTCCATTCAGATTTTTGAAAGGTTTCATCTTTTAGAGATGAAATGGTTTTGTATAAGAAACAAAATACTATGTTGAATCAAGATAATGAGAATTTTCAAGGCAGAACTGATACTCTGAAAGAAGTAATCAGAGTTCAAGAATAGACTATCAAAAACAAGGATCAACTTTTTTATCGACCAATAAGAGAGTCTCAAATATCAGGGTGATTCTATCAGAGAAGAAAATAAATGGATAAAGAATATGAAGGTTGTTCTTCATGAGTTTAGCAAAAAATATAAATAATGAGAAAACAAATGATTGTTTTGTTGTATTTTTTTTTACTTTACAGTTGTTAATAATTTCTGATTCGATGAACTATATATGATCATTTCAATTAGTTTGATTTTTTTTCTACCAATGATTTTCAAGAAACTCAAGGATACCCCATTTTTTTTGTAAATCTAAATGGGGAGAATGTTTTATAAAAAGGGGAGAATGTTTCACAAAGGCGGAGATTTTTTAATGTATTACTCAATTATAATATATCTAGATCAATAAAAATCTACGAATAAAATATGTAAGAAATTCTATATCTAAGGGGGATTTGGTTATATTATTTTCTTATTCAAAACATTTTTTATAACTCTGGGGAAGATAAGTATTTATTTGCTAGTTTCAGATTATGTTTTTTGCTTTCCAAAAAGTGGGATTCTCTTAAGTAAAAAGTCTAATTTTGACTTTTATGTATTTTTACTTGGAAAAAAATCCCTTTATACTCATTTATTAAATAAAGGAATTACTTTGAATATAGTTTCTATTAATATCACATTGACTCAGTCAATCGTACTAACTCTACCAATTGTAATAACGCTGTCAATCATAATGACTGAGTCAATCGTACTGACTCTATCAATTGTACAGACTGCCAATCATAGTGACTCTGTTTATCATACTGACTCTTTCTACCAAACTGACTATAATCATTGTTCTCAAATTATACATTGTACTCACTTTGCATCATATCAATATATTTCACTAAGTAATATTAATTATACTCATGTTTTAATTCTATCTCATGCATGCTTTTTCTCTTATAAAAAACATATTTTTATCAATTGTACAAATGTTACCATTTTCATATATCTTATTTTTTTATCCAAAACGATGTCTTGGAGTTATTTATAAAGTTATCAAAATGATGTTTTTTTTCTGTTTCAATATGACAGTTATAATGCCAGGTGTCCAAGTACCTCCGAGTGTTTCTGATAAATATGACGCTTGGAGAAAATATGACTGTTGGAACTTTAGGCCTATAAATAAGAGGTCATTTGAAACAGAGATAATAATTTGATCATACATTTCTTTTATCAAGATCTAGAGAGAGTCGCAGTGAATTTTCTCTTGATTCGTGTGAATGACTTGAAATTAAAAAATTTGAACTACCCGTTCATATATTTTTTACTTCAGTAAGTGCTTTATTTTGATTTTTTTGATTGATTTAGTGATTACTATCAAGGGCTTCCACGGATAAGTAGACAACGAGACTGATATTTTTATCAAGGTATTTCATGTGTTTTAAAGAAAGAGGTACCGATTACCTATAAAATCGAGGGATTGTGTGGATAGAAAGACAGACATAATGATCATCATATTGAGTGATAACCAAGGTGGTGGTAAAATAGACCTCTAATCCCAAGTGAAAGGATACCCTTCTGTTTGGGATAAAAGAATTGTAATACTTTTTTATTCAGCTACTTTTTGTATTAGAAAGGTAATTGTATAGTCTCCTCTTTCTTTTCATATTCATATTCATTTCAATTGTAATTGTTTCAATTAAAATACTTTTGATACATAATGTATTAATAAATTAATACACTGTATGGTAGAATCTTTTTCATATTTATTACTATGATCATTTCATTCAATTAGAATACATTTTTGTCCATTAATTACACTGTTACATCATATCACATCATATATATTAGATCCAAAGCCTATTTGGTCAATTATATTGGTTGCAAATTGTCTTAATTTAAGATCTCTTAAACTAATTACTTACTTAAGTTTTTAAATAAAATTTTTTTAAACATACAATTCACCCCTATCTGGTATTATTAATTATAATATACATATACATTTATATAATGATCCAACCTTATTCACTATCTATGCATTAAAATTTCTCTTGTCCCATAATTTAGGCTCATTGGTAATAGATTGAATTATGATTCTATAAATTTTATATAGGGTGGGATACATTAACTTGGGTTAATACGGAATTCATGAGCCCATACTCAATGCGTCTTGCGTGTGATGGATCATTATTAGAATGAATAAGTGGAAAACGTTTAAAATCGGTGAAACATGAAGAATGTTCCCTGATGAACATATCACCCTACTATTTGTGATGAAATTCTATTTTGTTAAGTCCTTAGAGTCTCAGAGATAAATTAATTATATTATTATTTTTTAATATCCACCCAAAGAATGCTGCGATGATGATCATCCTAGGTAATCACATTTTACAAGTACATAGATGAATCACATAACATATAGGTGGAAAGGATGAATATTCTAACTGTAGGTGTATATAGGTGCTTGGATATATTTTAAATTGAACCAAGAAATTATATGAAAATATATGGACCAAAATCCCTTTAGAATAAGAGAGTATGTTGTGTCTATGACGCACGAGTTAGATCAAGAATCATAGATATAGGTCAGGGACCAACCTACATAGACTGTATCAAATGTTGGAAACTCCCTCAGAGTAGATTTTCAGATCCATGTACAGGAATAGAATGTGGTTCTGAATATGTTTGAAGAAACTTTGTGATGATTAGTTATTAACAAAGCTTTTTATTTTTTGACTACTATATTTTGTAAAAAAATGGTATAGAAAAAGAGGTATATTTTTTCTGCATGTTCAATCCCAAACAAAAGGGGTGATATTTTTTTGAGATTGTTTTCTTCAGGAACATATGACTAGAATAATTAGATCTATAAAAATGTATCGTAGTAGGGATAATCATTCAAACATGTCATCAAAAATATGATATTTTTGTTTGGAAACTCTATCAGTCAGTGATGTTAGGATTTTCAATGTTATTTTTATTCAAACCTTATATTAGATGATCCTTTTATAGTTTTTAATTTTAAAATATAAAAAGTTTTAACACTTTTGATGAAAGAATAAAAAAATGGTTTGATTAGGTGAATCCAACCATATTAACATTTTTTTGGGAATTAAATAATGTTTTTAAAGTATGGTATGTCATAATAAATTCTTATGATATTAATAAGATTCATTAAGGATCATGTTATTCTCAAAAATTATGATAATGCCTCATGATAAATTATTCACAGGAATGAATATTGTTGAAGGTGTCTTAAATATTTCTGTAAGTTCTATAAATTGGACACAAAAGATCATATCCAGATATACCATATTCAAAAAAAATCAAATTTTTTTATGAGTAAAGATGAAAATGTTTGATGTTTTTTATGTGAATTTGTCTTTGAATATAGAACATTGGAGTAACCAGAGTCTGATCCATCAAGAGTATATGAGTGATGAATATAAAAAGATTCTAAATAATTTATATCACATTATAAAAAAATTGAATTCAATTTTGATACTGACCCACCATACTAGGATGTTATATTAATCCATCTGATAATATTTCTATACTAATAAATAATCAGAAGAAGTGGATCCAAAAAACTAATGTAATGAGAAATGATTTGAATGATACAATCATAATTGAATGATGATCAAGATAAGCAGAATATCATAATGAGGATGTGTTTGAAAATGTTATAACTGATTGAGTAACAATATCTATTTGAAGTGTTTAGATGATGAAACAACGTATATTAATGATTAATTTCAGTTTTTTAGTTGATTGGATGAAGAAAACATATCGATATTCCATTAGATATATAATATAAAACACATGTAGTTTTAGAATGATATTTATTTAGAATGATATGAGGATGTTTCATCATAATTTTTTCAAGTGGTTTGATCAGACTAAAGAATGAAAAAGAAGTCTAAAAAGAAATATTTTAGAGAAGTATCAATAATACTCTAGAAGGTGTGTAAAGAGTTGAAATAGTCAAACATAAAGTTTAAATATATGTAGATCTCATAGTTATTGAATGTTAGATAGTTAGGAATGTTTTCTAGTTTCCCGTAATTTCTATTCCGAGATGAATATAAATTTGTGCACATTACATTCAAAATATGAAAACATTCATGTTAGAAGAAAATAAAGGGATCTCCAGAATTCATGTCATATTTATCTTTATTGGCTGAGACCTCATTTGATTGTCGGACATCTGAATTTTTTTAACCAGATTGAGGATTTTCAGACTATCAAGTTGTGTGGAGTTTTATTAACGTATATTAAGAATTGATTCAACATACTGAGTCTATTAGATTGAATTCATTGGAATAGGTACATTGGATCCACCTCCATCAGACTGAGATAATTTGATCAAGACACAATTGATTGGGGATTCGGGATATGGAACTTTGGCAGACATTTTAATGATGTCATTATTCATTGTTTTTGGGGAAATATTTTTAATAAAACTTTGAAAATATTTGTATAATCATTCATATATGGAGATTAATGTTATCTAATAGGATTTTGAAAATGTTTTCTTCACTTATCCATTATAGTGAATAACCATAGACTAATAAGAGTTCCTATGAAATGGATGTAGATTCCCACATTGAGAATGAACCTTATAATACTCATGTTCATTATATTTTTTATTGTTTTTAATTGATGAGTATTAAGAAAAATATGAAAATAAAATTAAAATTAATAGTTTTAAGGGTTTATACTTCTTAATGTCATGAAACTTATAAAAAGAGAACAATTGATTCAAACCCCACCCTTTATTATTATAATTATATCCATTAGAAAATCAATTAATATTAGGAAGAAGTCTCTTTTGATGAATCATTGTCAGGGATAATATTAATTATTTCAATTGTTGAGGAATTCCTATATTTTATGAAAAAAAAAATTATTGTTGAAAAATTAGGATGATTCTTTATCTCATATCTCTTTTACTAGATGATATTTATGATTCTATAATTAGTTATTCACCTATTGATAATGATTCTCATATGAAGACTATTTATAAGATAAATATTTATGTTTATGGGAAATATAAAAATATAATTCTAATATCTATGTAAAAAAATATTTTTATGAAGGTGATGGGTCTCATAACATCAAAGTGTATATGGGAAAATTTGGGATGTAATTTTAAAGGGAATAATTTATTGAAGGAAGAAAAAAAATTAAAATATATTTTAATAAGTTGTAAGACATTATAATGAAACTTGAATATAAAATTAATTAATACTTCACTAGGGTAAATGATTTTTCTACTACACTATAGAATTTTGGGATGTTATTTAAGATTAAACAATAGTGATGAATCATATGAGAGTTATGCTGGACATTATTTACTCTAATATAATCTCCTTAGAACAAATTGATTTTAATTTTTTTTTCATGGATTCTATTGGAAATGTATTTTAATTATTATCATAACATATTACATACCATAGAAAGGTTTGAATAGATAGAAAGATATAGTGAGAAAAGAATTAGTAACTTTACTATTCTATAAGAAGTTTCAAATGAAATATCTCGTGATGTGGTAAACATTGCAAAAAATAATAAATTTGAATGTAATGTTTGAAGAATATGTGATCCGACTAGTCATCATATAGAATTTTTTATGAAACTCATTCTAGAACATTTCTCTTTTGGTAGAAAAGAATAAGAAACTGTATATAAGAATGTTTAGGATATTAGTTTTTTTTATTTGGATATATTTTCCATAAATTAAAAAAACAAACCATCAATACTTGATTTTGGTTTTACATAACCCATTGATTCTGATATAAAAATATTTGAACATATTGATAATATTGACGGTGTTTATATTATCTTTGGGAGAGATTGTTGTCCAAATATTAGTAAAATAATAACAACTGAGATTCAAATATAAAATTGTAAATATTTGGATGTTTTATTTTTTTATGGACTAAAAGAGAAATTAAATTATTAAAGACATATTTATAATGACGGAAATATGGTTATTTTTATGAAAAAATATTGTATCACCAAAATTGTAAAATATTTAAAACTTATTACAAAGTTATAATGAATTAGTGGAAATCTCAATAAAAATTGATAATTGAACAACTCATGTTGGTTAAGTTATGAAGATAAAAATAAGTTATGTCCCCAGATACATGACCATATTGGGATGAAAAATATGAAAAAACATTTGAATGTTGATTTTCTATGAAACAATATAGAATTTAAAAGAAGAGAATAAGATGTGTGTGTTACTTTTCATAATAGTATCATCACTACTAAAATTCATATGATGGATGAGTGTTTAACAATCAGAACTCTATAAATAATTCATTTTAATTTATTTGGGACAATGAGACATTAATGAACTATAATGCATCTGTAATTTTTAGCTTTTATTGATGATTTCACTCAAATAATCAATGTCATGTTTTTGAAAGAAAACATATACGTTTTAGAAATATTCAGATTCTTTAGAAGATAGCCTGAGAAAGAGTTGGGGATTTTCATAATGATGTTGAGAAAAAATAGGGGTTTAGAATTCACATTAAATTCTTTCGAAACATATATGAGTAAGAATATAATACAACATATCTATATTCCCTCATATTTCTCATAATCAAATGGATTAAAATAATGGATGAATATAAGAATGGTGGAAATGGGAAGAATGATATTAGTAGAATATATACATTCAATGTTATATTGGGGAATATATTTTAGTAAAATTGTACACGATAAAAATATATGTTTACTGATTCTAGATTACAACATTAACCCCTATGAAATTTGGTATAGAAAAAATACTTCATTGAAAAACTTCATGTGATTTCAAAGTCCATGTTTGAAAAAAATTCTATATCATGGAACATTATATAACAAAAATGAAGAGGTAATATATATGGTCTATTCACCCAATAGATGGAGTTACAAATTTTAGAACATATTTTTTATAAATGTGGTGGATTCCTATGATGTGAATTTTATTAAAATAAAAAACAGTTATTGAGAATGTTTAAAAGGAGAAACTAATAGCTTACTATGAAATAGATAATTATATAAAATAGACTTATCATGATTATGAATAATTTCATGATGAGGAAAGTGATGCTATAGAAGAAAAAATGAAATTTAATACATTAAAAATGAATGTTAATTTCAAAAAATTATTAAGAATGAGATATCTCCATTTCAGAACAAAATAAACTTGAGATTAGATAATCATACTTCACTCATCTCACATGAAACCCCAGATTCGTTTTATAAATCAATTCATCACAAATAATGGGAGGATGTTATGAATGAAGAGTTGTATCAGATTGAGAAATATTAATCATGAGAAATTTTACAAAAATAAAAAGGTAATAATATTATTGGATCAAAATTCATTTATATAAACAAGGTGAATGAACATAGAAAAGTTTCAATAAAAAAATTAATTGTTTTTTTCTAATAGTTTTTTTAGAAACCATCTCTTTTCATATGAAGACATTATAAATATTTTGTGGAATACTAAAAACATTATACAAATAGTCTCTCATAGACCATATTATTTTAGTTCCTTTGGAAACATGGAACATAAATCTTTCAACTCATTGAATGATAATCCATATTTCCCCCAAATGATATTCCCTTAGAGTAATTCTAATTAATAATATTCCTTCATTACCTAGGGAATGTAAACATAATAAAAGGCTATGATCAAATGATCGGTAAGGTTAAATAAAGTAAATGTGTATGCATATCATGAATATAAGTGTATAAGAATGTGATCATGACCATTATATGATCACACCCTACATATAAAATACCATAAAAATGAATCATGGAATAAATATTTTTATTTCATAACACATGAATCATAAGGGAATCCATATCATAATCCTTGAAATCATAATAGAGGAATAAGACCTGGAATAGTGGTATAAACATCAATATTTTATATATTGAATATCTTTAAGTATAAAAAACATCACGCATTAAGTTAAGAACATGAAATTATACACAATAATAGACTTATAAACATGTAACCAGGTCCATGCATAATGCTGTGAACATGAAATTAGGTTCACACATAACATTATTAACCTGCTTTCAGATTCATGTATAAAATTATGACCATAAAATAGGGCTCACTGATAACATTGTGAACATGTGATGAGGTTCATATATAAACATATGGAATTGAAACCAGTTTTATGCATAACATTGTAAACATTTAATATAGTTAATGAATAAAATTTATACTCATGATGCATCCATATTTACTCAATACATTGGAGGTATATATAGGTCCCACCATCAGAAAATAAAATCATACATACATGGTCCACAAAACAATCATCATATCACGACTAATGAAAAGAGATGGGTTTATAAACCTCAAATCATAAACCATGAAATGAAATTGACATCATTAAAATTTCATCACATCATAACCAATGAAAAATTGATAGGTGTCTCAACAATTTCATCAAATAATACCCCATTAAAAGAAGATATTTTCATAGACATATAACCTATGAATGAGAAATTAGTTTCTTATACATATAACCCATAAAAGAGAAACGGTTTAAATATACATAATTCCATCAAAACATAAACTATTAATGAAAGGATATGAGTGGATACTTTGGATCATCTCCTATAATGGAATGAGTAACTTTAATGGAAGTCACTATAAATTTAAAATAATGTGCCAAAATATTTTGAATAAATTCCATGATGAAAAGTATCACTTATTCTTTGAAAAGGTACATTTAAAAGATTAAAAATGAAATATATTTTATTTGAAATAACCGTTAATGATTATAAAAAATATTAAAGACTTACGGTAAAAAATTTCTTTGAAGACATATAAAGATATCTTGAAAACCTTTAGAAATACATTTCATTGAAAATACTTTTCAAACTAATAAATAAGTCTTGAAATTCATTTGAAACCAATTTTCCTTGAAAACATATAAGGAATCTTAAAAAATGTTGAAAATAATTTCTATAAATGATAATTTTAATAATATTTTCATAAAAATGAACATTTGAAACATACAGAGGAAGATTTATACAAATGATGATGGGTAAATCTGTATATGTCATATGGGGTAAGAAGAACATTCCTTTTGCATTGTAAAAGGATAGAAAAATGACAAGCTCAAAAAGAGACAAGAAGATTCCATTGAACACATTGTTAAAAGAAAATAAATGGAAATTTTCTTTTAATGATTAATGGAATGTTTTAGAATATTATAGGATACACTTTTTAGAAAACATATTTTTGACGGAACACAGATTTTCAATTGAATATATGGTAAAGACAAGATTTCATAAAAACACTTTCCTAAATATATAATGTACCAAATAGTAGAAAAATCGGTAAAATACATTAATAAATCATGAATATCCATAGGATAATAATATTCATTAATTTTCATGTGATATGGATCAAAAGGTTTAATTAAAGGAAGCATAAATATAAACAATCTAGAAAAGTGATGAGATTGTTTCAATAAACTCTCTACACTTGGTAACCTTAAAGAATACACCTTGTGTAATAAAATTAAATTACCTAAAGCATAAAATATAATGAATAAAATAATATTAATTATATAACATTTCAAAGGTATTATATGCAACTAATGAGAAAATATAGGTGCATACCATGACATGTGTCTCAAAGAAGACAAATTTAGACAAAATTATTTTATCTATTAGGTAAATATTGAAACATAAATCATAGGATATAAATTTCATAAAACTGATATATAAATAACAATAAATTAATGTATAAAAATAATATAATACATACATGGTTAGTATACACACCACTCATAAGGAATGGGTGGTGAATAAAGCATGTATCTCACGAAAATAAAAATTGAGGTGAAATCCCATTACCATGTGTCATGAATCTCTTCATACTCGTACAAACCACTAGTATAATAAATATATTTTTATTATATATATATATATATAATAACCATATTATTATATATAATAACATATATGTTTTTATTATGATCTTATATTACCCATTTGTTAACTCCTTCATGTTGAGGTTATGTTTCTGGTAACATTATCTTTGTTTTTCACATGTGTCATAATTTTTTATATATTTGGTCCTTATACATATATCATGATTTCAAAATTTTAAACCATGAAATAAAAATATTTTTTATTTAGTATATATATATTTTAATAATATGTATAATATATAATTATGAAATGGGACACACAGTTCATGGAGACGATATGTCGTTTGTACGCATAAATGTTATTTCCAGTTTTATTATCATATTGAAAGAAAGAAAAAAACTAAATATTGGAATTTATGAATATATTATAATTAAATTATAATAATTATTTAATATTAATCATATAATTTCACTAATTTTTTTAGTACATTCCATGTATCATGTGAACTAATCACATCACTTTGAGGGGGCGGTAGTCTACAATTCCTCAAAAACACATTATCATATTTACATCAAATGGAAAGTATAATTATATGTGTAGAAAAATGATAAAATAATATTATAGAAAAAAATAATATGTAACATATATAATTATGGTTTCCATAGAAATTTCCAACATTATAGGTGGTAACGAGAAAATGAACAATCATTTTTTAGTGAGGTGGTAGTTTACCATACACATAAACAAAAAGATTATTACCCATTAGATGGATGTGTGTAACAGTAGGTTAAAACCATGTCATAAAAAATTCATAGTATATTTATTATTATTGTTTTTTTATAAAATTATGGAATAATATTAATTTATATTCTATAGAATGAAAATAAAAGAAATGTTCTTGAGGGGGGGATTACCAATTAATTGGGTAAGTCCTATTGGTTTGCACCCAATGAATTTGTTGGATGGATTGATGTCCTAAAGTATAATTCATGGTAGATGTGTGGGAATTTAGATATCTATTTGGGAATATATTTTACAGGCCATATTACTTTATACGTTTGAGGAAGTGGAGTGAAATGATCCCTTTTTATAGTGGAGGAGGACAATCAGTCTTGTAAATATTTGAAGCGAGAATTCAAACCACATTTTTCTTATAGTATGTGAATCGAATAATGGTCTAATTTCTAACTATGTGATTATAGTGTCCAAATATAAAAAATAAATTTATTTTTGACTCTTATATAGTTCATTTAGGCATATATGTTTTAGGATTATTCCTTAGTTAATCATTATTTTAACTTAATCGATGTAATTAATTTTAATTAATTTCACAAATATTTTTTTAAAAACAAAAATGATATTATTATAAATTAAAAAATATTCTGATTCCAAAAATGTAATACATTTTTTCAAATTAAAATCACATTATTGGAATAAATTAATTTAAATTTAATTCTTTAGTTAGGTCAACAATGAGGGTTTCTATTGTAAAAACGTTCAATAGTTTGCAAAGTTTTTATATAAAAATTCAATGTGAAATTATTTCCAATAACCTAAATTGGATTACATGATAAAAATATTATATAATTAAACTTTTAAAAAATTTTAAAATCTAATTTAACATTTTAAATAAATTATATGAAAAATTAGTTTTGAACAAAAATTCCATATTTTAACTCTTCATTAAAAAATAAAACCTAACATAAAAATAACAAAATTTTATCCCAAACTAAATTTTATGTGTCTATTTTAATTTTATTGTTTATTTTGACATATTAAATGAATAATAAATCCAAAAAAAGTATTTAAAAAGGTTTCACCATTAAAAGGCACAAAAATACTTTTATAATAATATTTTTTTTCATTATAAAATTTGGTTTGGTTGTATCTTAGGTCTACAAAATTTATTTGATGAATATAAAAAACATTTTATTGAATCTTTAACAAGTATTTAACATTCATATCACTCATTAATTATTATAAATTTAATTTTATTGGTAAAAATAGCATTTTCACCATAAATATTTTAATATTTTTCTTTACAATTAATATGTTTCATATTAATTTCTAGTTAATTGTTATCTTATGAATTCATCTTATATTATAATAATTAATATATGTTCATAAATTATTTAATACTAATAATAAACTATAAATTGAATCATAGGATATATCTTATTATATTAAATAATTATATTTTAATAATATATTATTGTTCTGTATATCTCATTATTCCGTGTTACGCATACCATCAAGGAATGTAATTATTGCAAGTAGAGGAAGCTAACCTCAATGTTCTATGTAGAGAAAGCTAAAATTTATATTTCTTTTATTTCAAATTTTAATTAGTTTTTCATAGAACATAATCCAACCAAATTTATTTAATATAATATTAACTACTTTCACTTTTTATTAAAATAAAAAAAATCAACAATGTTATATTAATTTGAAAAAAATAATTCAATACATCAAGATGTATTACATTCTTTCCCTCGTAAATTAATTCCTCCCAAGAAATTCATCTCGGTAATCAGGGGTTTGATACTTGAATGTTTTATTCATATAAACCCACATCGGTAAAATGAATTATAAAACATCCATTAAAAAGGGAATTATTGAACCATAACGGTTACCTAAAGTAACATATATATAGGTTTTAACATAATAGAACATAATTTGGAAGTCAAAAAATCGATATATATATATATATATAAGAGAACTATAACTATCATGTTCTGATGAACAGTGATAGAGAACTTGTTTAGGATAAAGTTAACAATCAAAAATCCATAAATTTGGGATAATATTATAGAAAATTTGATTTATCAAAAATGAAGGTACTAGGATTTTTTTTGGATTCAAGATCCATTTTCCTAATTTTGATGATTTTTCATGAAAATATATACTTTCATGATTTCAAAACTGCATCCCCCATTGTTTGGTTGATCCACTTTACCTCTTTCCCTAAATAGGAAGGTGCCTTTTTCATTCTGGAAGTACTAACAGATCATAAGATCCATGATATTTCATCCCATTTATCATCAATTATAATCAACAGAACATAGTTTTAATTGGATATCCAATATGCATAAATCCACATATATAGTGATAAAAATTTAATCTTACTAACTTCTTCTGAAATTTGACTTAAATATTCTACAAAAACTTAACCTTATAACACTTATTAAATATGAAAATTCAAATCATTATAAATAATCTCATGAAATCATCTAAACATTGACCCCCCATGGATCACAAAGTATCACATGTTTGTCACATTCCAATCATGTGAGAAATACTACCATATATTCCAATGAAACATGGTAATGACCTTAATTAAAATAAATCCTATTGGAAACATGAATGATTCTTTATTCTATTGATTATTGGATATATTTTTTAAATAAAATAACTTTTAAACTTCATCCTTGAAAACATAGACAAATTTTTCAATAATCTGTTCTAGGGTTATCCATAACATATAATTTACTTATTCATATCTAGCGTATCATTATCCAAAAATCATTATAAAAATGGAAAACATTAATTAATGATTACCATCCCTTAATCAAAATATTATTTTTCCATGAAATCAATTTTCTAGGACTTCATCACATGTCAAAATTTCATTTTCAATCATTAATGAAAACTTATTGTTTAAATATTAAAATATTTTTTGATTCAAAAAACATAATATTTAAATTCCAAAACCTAAATAATTTATTCAACCATCATTATTCTTAAATCATTACTCATGCTTCATTAAATTATTCCGTAATACCTCATTCTATGAATTTTATATATGAATCATGTATAACGGTTCTTCATCCTAAATATAATCAATATTCTTATGTTTAATGAAAACCATACAAGAAGAACATCACATACATTTTAGAAGTCATTTTTAGTCACTTTAACCTCAGAAGTATAACCAATACACGTACCAGATTCATGATTTTTATTATGAGATTTAGAATTGGGAAATCGATTCACATAATGCTAATAATTTACATATATTAAACATTTATGGCTAAAAAGTTTCCTTCTATTTCTCTCCATTTACTAAAACCATAAATCATAGGTCGAGAATCATTTATCATTTTTGGATCATAAAAAATTACTTATTGGGTTGCTAAATCATGGCTCTTTATTATATAATCTAAGAAACCTTAGGATTATCATAGGATATTAATAATCATCCTCTATTTAAATCCTTCATGATGGTTCATAAACTGTTTGTTAATTCTCCAATCATAACCCCCAGAAGTGTCAAACTAGGTGTGTAGTAACACCCATTTTTGTGTAGCAGATTATCCCGAGTCAGTATCATATATTTTTTATTTTGAGTTGTTACCCCTAGGTACATCTATGAAAGAGACACACCCACTTTTATTATCCAAACAGATATATATTTCTAGGAATCCAATCTCTATATCCTTTACCTAAATTCCAGTACATTTTCCTAAAAGTTAACTTATCATTATACTTATCCTTAGAGACATACCTTGATATTTCCATAGAAATATAAATAGGGATATCACTGAAGTGTTATCATACTTGTTTCTAAATGTTGAATAAACCTTTATTATAATACCAAATATGGATATCCACAATTTTCAGAATTAGAGGTTTTATAACTTTTGTGTAATACTTAAAAAACATTATACAAATAGACTCCCAAGGACAGTAATAGTTCCATGCCTTTGGAAACATGAAAAAAATATTTTTCTTAAGTAAAATATCTTCATTGTTTCCAAAAAAGATCTACCCCCTTAGAGATTCTAAATAAAAACCACTCTTCATAACCTGGTGAAATTAAACTTAAGAAATGGGTGTGATAAAATGCTCAATAACGGTAAATAAGGAAATGTGTATGAATATCATTAACATAAGGGTTTAATAACATGATCATTATCATTGGAATATCATACCCTACATATCAAAGATCATATAAATGAATCATGGAATGAATTTTTGTGGTTTATAAGACATGAATCATAACTGAATAAAGAGAATATTCCAAGAAAATATAACATAGGAATAAGATATTGAATGGTATTATACACATCAATTTTTAACATGTTCAACTTGTATAAGTATAAATAGGTTCATATATTAATCTAAGGGAATGAAATTAATCCCTCTCATTGACGTATGGAAATGAAACCGAATCCATGAATAATGTTGTGAACCTGAAATTATGTTCATGGAAAACATTATGAACATGAAATCAGGTTCATGCATAACATTATGAACATATAATAAGGTTTAATTATAACATTATGAAAATGTAATTAGATTCATGCATAGACATATAAACATGAAACCATTTTCATGAATTATATTGTGAAAAATTTATTAGGTTCAAGCATAAAATTTATACTCAGGATTCATCCATCATTACCCAATTCACATAATAGAGACATATGTCTCACTAGTAACATAATTAAATCACACATACATGGGCCAGAAAAAAGTCATCATATCATGACCCATTAAATGATATGGGGTTTATAAAAATCAAATCATAACCCTTTAAACGAAATGGGTAACATTAAAATTTCACCACATAATAACATATGTAATATAAACTGGTTTCATAAATATTTTATTAAATCATAACCAATGAAAATAAGCAGGATTCATAAACATATAACCCATGAAACTGAAACATGTTTCAAAAACATATAACCTATGGAAGAGAAACATGTTTTATAATCATCATGCCATCAAAACATAAACCATTCATTAATGGATTTTAATGAAATATTTGGATAATTTCATATATGGGAATGTGTGACATCAACAGAAGTAATATTAAATTGAAAATAAATCGGAATGATATTTTGAAAACATTTGTTGAGAAAATATCTTTTCTTCTTTTATAAATTCTCTTAAAACATATAAATGTTTTGAAAAGCCAATTTATTGAAACTAAACAATAAATATTATAAAGAATTTTTTTAAATAATTTTGTAAATATTTTTCTAGGAAAACATATAAATAATTCTTGAATACATTTTAAAAAACATTTCATTAAAAATATTTTTCAAACTTATAAATAAATATTGAAAATCATTTGAAAAACACTTCCCATGAAAAATTATAAATAATCATGAAAACATTTTGAAAAATTTTTCTTTGAAATTTAATTTTAAAAACAATTACACAAAATTTAACATTTAAATCATGAAATGGAATATTCACGGAAATGGAGGTTTCAAAATCCATACATGACGCATGAGGTAAGAAGAATGTTGCTTTTTCATGGTAAAAAGATTAAAAATGACTAGTTCAAAAAGAGACAACAATATTTATTTGAAATAATTTGTAAAAGACAAAAAAAGTGAAAAAAATTCTTTTAATTATTATTGAAGAGTAATAAAATATTCTTGGAGTCCCTTTTTTGAAAACATTGTTTTGAGAGAACATAGATTTCAAACCGAAGAGAGGGTAAAATTGGGATTTCATAAAAACACTTTACAAACTATCTTATGTACCATGGAGTTGAAAAATGGTCAAAATACATGAATAAATACGGAATAACTAGAGTTGAAGATAATTAATGATTGATCTTGATATATAGATCATAATGTTTCATCAATGGATGCACAAATATAAATAATCTGGAAAAGTGATGAGATTATTTCAAATAAATCTTATATCTATGTAACATTGAACCATAATCCCCATATAATAAAATTAAAACAAATGAATCCTAAAATATTATTAAAATAATTAGATTCGTGATTTAATATTTCAATGTCATTATATTCACATATTGATAAAATATATATGCATACCAAGTCATGTGTCGCAAAGAATGAAAATAACGAGAAAATTATTATTCTAATTTGGGAAATTTTGAATCATAAATTACATGAAAGAATTTTCATAAAATAGATATATTAATACCCATAAATTTAAGTATAAAATTCAAATAATCCATCCATGAAAAGTATATAAACCACTCAAAAGGAATGGGTAGTGAATAATGCATGCATCTCATAGAAATAAAAAGAGAAATAAAATATCCTTATCTTCTGTCTTTACTCTCATCATACACATAAAAAACCTATATAATTATTATAAATATATTATAAATATATTATTGAACCGTATTATTTTATCTAATAAATTATAGGGTTTTATTATGACATTATATGCCTCGTTTGTTAGAGCTTTCATGTTATTGTTATACTTTTGGAAATACACTCTTTGTTTTTCCCATGTTTCTTAATTTATAATATATTTGAAATGTATACCTATATCATGATTTGTAGAATGTACACATGACATAATTTTTTTTATATTCAATATATATGTAGTATAATAATCTGTATAATATAGAAGTACGTAATGGAACACATATTTCATGTAGACTGTTTTCCATACGTACAGATGAATATTGTTTCTATTTATATTATTTTATTAAAAGAAATTAAAAAAACCAAATAAATGAATATATTTATATATTATAATTATAATATCATTATTACTTCATATATATCATATATGTTCACTAAATGCATATTTTATACATTACATGTATAGTGTTAATGAATCATGTCGGTTTGAGGGGCGATAGTCCACAGTTCCTTAAAAAATTATCCTATTTACACCAAATGGAAACTATAAAGATATGTGTGGTAATATTATAATAGAATAATAAATACATAATATATATAATATATATATATATATAGTTTCCATCATAATTTCATACATGATAGGTAGTAAAGGAAAAATGAATAATCATCGTTTAGTGAGGCAGTAGTTCATCGTACACATAAACAATGTGTAAATTACCCATTAGATAGATTTGTGTGTAAGTATAGGTAGAACGCAAAGAATAAAAAAATAAAATCTTATTTTTGATATTATTGTTTTTATACAACAATTTTGTAATATTAACTGAATTGTTGGAGAAAGAAAATAAAATATTAGAGCTTGATGGAGGGTGTTAACTTTAAATTGTGTAACTCCTTTTGGTTTTCACCTTAGGAATTCCTTGGAATGATTTATGACAAAAGAGATCATTTAATTTCTAATTGTGGGAAGTTTTATGAGATATTTTGTATGATCTTTTCCAAAAAAAAATCTTGAGAATTGTGAGTAAGTGGGAGGAATGAAGCCCTTTTTATAGTGGAGATGGTGTGACAATCTTGTTAATATTTAAAGAGAAAATTCCACCAACATATTTCAGATTTTATGTAGATACAATAATGGTACAATGTCAGTAAACATGACTATAGGGTTCAAATATGGTTTGAAAATGTCTTTTGGACAAGTTTCTAGGCCATTTAAGCCCTTCGTTTTATGGTGTAGTCATTACTTTAGAATAATTTTACCTTAATCGATGATATTAATTTTAATTTCATTCACTAATATTTTATTCAAAATATAATTTGAACTAATTAGATATTATAAATTATTTTTATTCCAAATATTTATTCCATTTTTCCAAATACTAATCAAATTAGTGGGTGAAATTAAATTAAATTTAATCTCGTATTAGGGTAACCAATGTAGTTTTTAAAGTAAAAACTTTCAAAATATTTCAATGTTTTTATATCCAATTTCAATTTGAAATTGTATAAAATAACCTTAATTGGATTAATATATAAAATTATTAACTAATTAATCTTTTAAACCAATTTAATATTTAATTTAACTTTATAAATAATTTATATGAAAAATCTATTTTGAACTACAATTATGTATTTTAAAACATTTATTAAAAAATTAAACCATACAGAAGAATACTCAAAATTTATCTTATCCTAATTTTTATTTTTCATATTTAAAGAAGAAATTAATTTTGACATATAAAATTTTTAAAAGATTAAATAATCATATTTAAAATGGATTCACTATTAAAATGCAGAAAAACTACTTTTATAAAAATTTATGTTTCTATTCATAAAATTGGAATTACTCATATCTTATGACTATAAAATCTTTTGGAGGAATATCAAAAATATTTTATTGAATATGTATCATATATATTATATTAATATCACACATGAATTGTAAATAATTTTATTCATTAGGATAAAATATCATTATGACAACAACAATTATATCATTTTCTTTTATATTAAATCATTTTACATATTCATTTATAATTAATTAGTAACCTATGAATTCTTCATATATTTCTGTAAATAATAAAATTTTATAAATTAGTTAATAAAATTAATAATTTCCAATTTAACATTTAGGATATATATTTTTATATTATATCATAAAATTTTAATAATATATTTTTGTTCAATAAAACTTGGTCTTGTGTATTACACAAGACATCGAGGAAAGTCATTGTTCTGTTTAATTCAATGAATGTCATTTTTCTTTATAGATACTAATAAAATTAATGATGTGTGTATTATACGATTAACTTGGTGTTCTGTATAATTTATCTCAAACATAGTGTTTTAGTAAAAAAAATAAACTACTTTTAGTGTTGCATGAAATGAAAATATAAAAAATAATAAATTAATATGAAAAAAATAATTCAAAAAATATAAGTGTGATACAGTTATGTTCAAGTGGATGGTGTATATTTTGATGAATATTTTTCATAGGTTAATGATTATAGATTATTAGAATGCTTATATTAGTGTATACATGTCAGAATTAAATTTTTTCAAATTTATGTAAGGTCATGTTTCTTATTTAGAAAGACTGGGAAATAATACTACATTAAAAAATCATATGGTTTTCTACTAGATAATGATGAAAACTATGTTTTTATATTGAATAAATCATTTTATGAGTTGAAATAAGCCCCCTATTCATGGTATTCAAAGCAGAATAGTTTTTGAATGTGTTTATTTTTCTAATGGAAATATTGATAGTAAATTGTATTTCAATGACATTAAATCAAGAAAAATAATAGTAATTATGTGTGTGGATGATATAAATTTTTTCTAGGGATGATAAATATATTTTTATTGAATTCAATGAAGAAATGAAAATTTATTTTGAAATTTCAACATTTGTAGAATTAACTATGGCTTATAATTTCAAAAAAAATCTAATTATATATTTTTATATCAATAGAAGTATTCAAGTTAATTTTCTAATAAAATTTCAATGAATGAATATAAATAAGTCCCTAATCTTATTTTAGGGAGCCCAATAATTATTAATGATGAATCTAGAAAAGGTTGGAATTAGAAAATTATTTCAGAAGCAGATTGGAATTTTTCATCATTTCAGGGCCTCATCACCAGATATTGGTTTGGATATAACATTGTGTGTTACATATAAAAGTGTAATGAAAGAGAATCATATGTTGGAGTAAAAGATAATTATCATATTTTTGAAAATATGAATGTGACATGGGATTATATACAAAATAATTTTTAATATAAACAATCCTTGTTATAATGATGATGATTGGTCTCAAGATTATAATGAAAGAAAATCAACATCATGAGATTCATTTTTCTTGGGTGAATATTGTGTGAGTTAGATCAATAAGAATAAAATTTCAATAACATTAATCATAGTGTAATCAGAATATTTTTCAGATACTCAAGCTTGTATTCAAATGTTGTTGATGAATGCATAGTTGGATGATTGAAATGTAAATGTTTCAAAACTATTTTATATAGTTTTTTATAATAAAAATGATATTTATATTCATAAAAATCTATTCCTCTAATTGAGATCAAAACAAATTGATATAATGTTTAATTTTATATAATATAATGCTTCTACTAGATATTTTATGATAAAATATATCTCAATAAAGTATCAATTTTCAGGTATCTTTACAAAAGAAATTCCAAAATAAATATTTATGGATTTGATGATCCATATTTATGTTCATCCTCTTCCAGTGAATTCATAAATCTCATAAGGATGTCCCCTAATGAGATTTGGATTAGTTTGAAAAAGGGTAATTGAAAGTAAAAACATTTTACTTTATAAGTGGTTTTTACTTATATTTCATTTATGAATCTAATTTTTTGGTTTTTAGATTATGGGGGAGATTGTCACACCTGTCGTTTCTAATTTATTTATTTTATTAATTTTCGTTGCGTCAAGTAGTTTGGGTCGAAACACGACATAGGATTTCGAGCCCCTTGTGTTTTGGTCGTGTTTGCGTCCAGCACAACGAGGTCAAGGCTGCGCGGCCTCGCTTGGGTCGTCGTGCGGCCCCGCTCGGTTCACTGCACGTCATGCCGATGTTTAATTAATGAAATAAAAAGAATAAAAAAAATGTTTGAATAATAATAATAGTAATAATGTCATTTGATATTATTATTATTATTATTATTATTATTATTATTATTTCTATTTTAGTCTATCACAATTATTATTGTTTCGTTAATTTTACTTTTATTATTATTATGTTAATTATTATCATTTGTATTATTAATATTATCACCATTTGTTTTGTTTTGTTTTTTTTGGTTTTTTTTTTATTTCTTTTGTGTTTTTTCCTTTTATTCTTTTCTCTCCCTCCCCTCACTCTCTCCCGTCGGATACCTTTCCCTTTCCCCTCCTGTATCGCGCTCCCCTTCCCCCTAAAAACCCTACCTCGCGCCGCTACCCCCGTCGCGCCGCACCCCTTCCCGCAACCTCCTCCTATGTTCGACCTTCACCGGCGGCGACCTCGCCAGACCGCACCCCTTCCGCTCCCGACCGGCCTTCTCGGCTCGCCCCACGGACCCCCCCCCCCCCTTTTGCCAACCGACGTCGCCGCCTCGCACCAGCCACCCGCACCCCTTCTCGGCCGACTCCCCTTCTTCTCCCCTTTTTTCTTCTTCTCCTTCTTCTTCTTTTTTTCCTCCTCTGTTTTGCTGGACATCGCTGCAGCACTCCCTCCTTTTTGCCTCAGCCTCTCATCATGCGCCCACCTCCTCGAACCCGGACCGCCGCTCCCTGTTCCGTCCGGCGACACACCGCCTGTCCGACCGCTGCGCTAGCCTCTTCCCGGATGTGCCGCACCCCAGCGCACCCCCCCTCTCCTTCTCTTCTTCTCCTTCTCTTCTTCTCCTTCTTCTCTTCTCCATCTTCTTTTTCTTTCTCCTTCATCCACTCTTCCACACAGGTTAGTTTTCCTTTTTATTTATTTTAATTTATTATGTTATTCTATTTTATTTTATATGTTGTAAACATTTTATTATAAAATTATTATTATGTGATTATTATATTTATTATAGCATTGTTATTATTAATATGTTAATATTATTATTATATCATTAATATAATTATTATTATGTTGTTATTATTATTACAATATTGTTATTATTATTATTATTATGTTAAAATTCTTATGTTATAATTATTATAATTATTATATTAATGTTATTATATTATTATTGCTATCATTATATTATTATTATTATGTTATGCAATTATTATTCTGATATTATGATTATTATTATGTTAACATTTTTATTGAACCGGTTTAACGGCCTACTGTTTTAGGACCCATTTGACGGCTTGATACGGTGCGATCGTTGCGCAACTGGAGTTTTGCGCCGTGTCATTTCACGCACCTGTTGAGGTAGGTGGTTCTGTGCCTCTGCATCATTTAGATAATTTAATTTGTTTGTTTAGTTTAATTTAATATGTTCTATGAATTAATTGTGTGGTGAAACCTATTTCTATAATGTGTTGGCGTGTTCATTTGATGAAAATTGGGTTTCCGAAATGGTATGTGTTTGTCGTCTATATGCGTGTTGTTGTATAAGTGATTTATTGGGTTCAATAGGTTGTGCGAAAGGCGTTTTAAAATTTGTTTGACATGGGTGCGTAATGAAAATCTCACTTTCTTTATAATGATCATGTTTTTTTAGTTGACCTTATTGGGGTAAGTCCAAAAATTGTTTAAATCAATTGTTTATATGGTGCAAATTGTGGTTTTAGAATAAGTGAGTGTGAAATTGATTCTAAAGTGGTCTTTGAACCTAATAATATGTGTTGTTTTGGTGCAAGGTTTTCAAGTTGGGTTCTAGGTGATGTTTGGTTAGTGCGAACTTAGTTTTTAAGGGTAATTGAGTTTTGTGTGTCTAAATTTGGATTTTTAATGTGTAGAGAATCATCTTAAGCGTGTTGTCTTGGTTTTGTTGTTGTTGTTGTTTTTTTATGATGCCTTGCAAACAATGATGGATTCTTCAAAGCGGTTTTTTGTGTTTTACAAAAGGTGCAGATGGTTCAGATAATTGTGTAGTTGGTGTGAAACTAGTTTTAAGGACAAATTATTAAGCAAGTGGTTTGAACGACTCCCTTCTTTGTAACTGGGTGTGTTTATTTGTGTCAGTCCTTATTGTGTTATTAAAAATAATGCTTTCTAAGTTGTGAAAATTGTTTATGTTCTTGTTTGAGTGTTTCCAAAAGGGTTTTTTTTTTGCAAAATGATTAGGTAATGACAATTATATTTTTAGAAAGGTATTTTTGGCGTGCGTGAGTTTTGAAATGTTGTTTGGGTGTGGAAATGGTGACTTTTGTGTGAAATATCTTGTTTGGCCTGCGATATGAGAAAGATATACTATGTGAATGTGAAACTTGTTTGAGCACAAGGGAAAACCCTGGGTATCTAGGTGGGCGGACTAGAACTAGTGCGCTAGTGAACCGGATGGGTGTTGTCCATGTTTCACTTAGCTGGATTGACGATTGCAACACTAACTAAACATATGATATCTGAGGGTCGTGGCCATCTAAGCCACGTGTTCTGAGGGTCTTGGCCTTCTAAGCCACGTTTTCTGAGGGTCGTGGCCTTCTAAGCCACGTTTCACCGAGACACGAGGTTCTAGGGTCCCACTTGAGCTAGATGAACCTTAGGGGATTTACCCGTAGTGCTCTACCATCTTTTACGTGGTGCCTTCCGTCGGCATATGGAAGACCACTTGAGTATGTGTGTGTGTGTATGTGAGTGTGTGTGTGTGTGTATGTGAGTGTGTGTGTGTGTGTGTGAGTCTGTGTGTGTGTGTGAGTATGTGCGTGTGTGTGTGAGTATGTGTGTGTGTTCCCATATTGGACGTTTCTCTTCCCCTTTAAAATCGTGTTTGTTAAATGAGTTCTTTTTAATGTTTTTCTTTTAGCATTTAGCTTGTAAATGTTTTATTTAAAAGCATTTTTAAATTAAAATTATCAATAAACACATTAAATTGTCTTTTTGATGTTGTGGCATGGAACCTTTTTAATGGGTGACGTCCTATTGGGCTTTTGGCTCACACCCTACATACACCTTTGGGTGTATGTAGACTTTGTTTCTTGTGTATTCCAGGTTGTGACTTCGTGCTCAGCGATGGTGGCTCTGGTTGCTGTTGGTCCTCATGTGCAGGTTGGTGTTGGTAGCTTGGGGATGCAACTTCTTGTGTCACATGAGGTTGGTTTGGAACTTAGTTCTCTATTTCTATTGTTGTTCATTTTGGGTTTTAGCTGAATTGTAGACCTAAACCTGTTTATAGTTCAGAAGTGTGTTTTGTAGTCTGTTTCCAGTTTCAGTTATTTATCTGGTTGGTGGTTTTTCTATCTTTTGTTTCGGGTAAAACCGTTCCCACTTGTTAAACCTGATACCCGGGCACTTGTGCCAGCCCGTGGGGATCGAGAACGCCCTTCGGGCCTTGCCACGGACCGGGTCGGGCGCCGGATCGGATGGCGACCCGGCCTGGTTCGTGACAAAATGGTATCAGAGGGCAAGGTTTGCTCTCTTGGGTCTTTCTCTTTTGAGATAGAGTCAGACTGGACCAAAATTAAGGTTGTCGGAACTCGGCGTTCTAGCTACGAGCAATGTGCCTGGCCAGCACACCTCGTGGCGGAACTCGAGTAACCAAATTGTGTTGAGGTTTGTCTGTGTTTTTGGTCATTGCGGTTAATCTTGTCCATGGGAAATGAAAAAGGGGTAAGGTCAGTGGTCCTAGTGAGCTCGCAGGGTCTGGCAAGCCATGTGGAGCCGGGGACGCTGTCCTAGAATGCCCTCCGTTGCAGTGGCATGACTGGCGTATGGCCGCCAACCATACGTTCCAGTCACCCTCTGACACAAGTTTTCTCTTGCGTCATTTCTCGTCTCTTTGTTTTGGATTCGTGAGAATTTGGTTTTTAGGTAAATATGTTTTTGTCTTGGAAAATGTTTTCAAATGAAAGGCTTTAAAAAGAAAATGACGCGAAAGGTTTGGAAAGTGTGGGTTGGATGTTTTGGTTTTGAAAAAAAAATGGAATGGTTTGTTTTTTACCCTTGGTGTTCTCGTGGGAAACCACATGCATGAGTGTATATGGAAAAAATGGTTAATGGCACGAGCGGATGAGTGCTCTGATGGATATGAGGTGGGTGCCAGTGCGGCACGAGAACATGCATGTGCGAGGCTCATGGGACACCATTGGTGTTGGTGCAATCCACTGGGTTTACTTATTTTCAAAATGTTTTGTTAAAGGAAAAAAAATTGGTGTTTTAGTAAATGGTGTTTGTGTGGCGTGTCCTTGTGTTTTTGAGATGTTGGATGTGTGGCGTTTGAGCTGAGTATTCTTTCTAAATGGTTTGTGTCCCGAGTTTGAGTTCTTATTTGTGAGTTGGTATGCAAGCGTGTGGTTAGTAAATTCCTTTGAAGATTACATTGGGTAGCCCTTGCAGTGGTTTCCCCTGCACGTTTGGTGTTTTCTTGTGGTATGTCTTGACCGTTGGACCAGTTTGGTTGGGTCCATAGTTTTCTTCCCTGACTAGTGTATGCCCCCCCCCATAAAGCATTGACATGTGATTGAAGTATGACTACGGGGAATTCCCCGTTGGGCGGCACTCCATTCGATCGAAGGACTCTCTTTCTGAATTCTAGAATTGAACCCACCTCTCCTTTTTACAACAAAGTGGATTCTCCCGTAGTGGGATGACATATGCGAGAGGAGTTGAAGGGAGTTTTGGTCTTTTGAGTGTCTGGCTCGTCAGGTATGAAGTTTGACACTGTCGTGTTTGAAGGTTCCCCTAGAAATGACGAAAGGAATTCTAGCAGGGAAGGGTGGAAGCGGTCCAGAATTATCAGTATTGACTAGTGTCTTGAAGGGATTTTTAGTACTTTCATCACCTGCAAGGGTCATGTTTGGGGACATCTTGCAGTGTGTTTTCTCTTTGATAGTCAAAGGTGAAGTTTGACCTCATTAATTTTAATGTTGTGTTTAGAAATGGTGAAGGAGATTCCAGTGGAAAAAGGTGGAAGAAACCCTATGTTGTTGGTGCGGTCTACCGTTCTAAATGACCTCTGGTCTTTGGTTTGTTTTGTTTAAGGAAAGGTTTGTGTTAGACTACTGGTTTGGTAGACCCGGTCGTGTGAGGCTGCTATAGTCGTTTGCAGGAACCACGTGTTGTTCAAGGCACGATTTAAAGTCTTTCTCAGCGTAATGTTCCTCTCAACAGCAATGATCATGTTCAGGTGATGATTGGTGGTGTCATGTAAGGGTGATGTGCATGCACCATTTCAACTCTGGTGTTGGTGAGTGTTCCGCGAATGATCAGTCAGATGTTGTAATGTGTCGTGTTTTCCTGTGGTTTCTTGGTTGCAGTGTGGTTGCATGTGACACCAAAAAGGGGAAGCTCCATTAGGGGGTCTTTGATACCTGACTGTGAGGCAGAAGATGCTTCAAACATCAGGGCTCCAGCCATAGGCCTCGGAGTGAAGCTGGCGCGTGGTCAGGAACCCCGAGAGTGTATGAGACCCCAACATTATTTTGTCATCAGTGTTAAAAGTAGAGGTGGTTTAAATTGTTTCTATGGTTGTTCCACTACAAATGAGTCATCCGGTTGCGTAAGGTTTTCGTGTCCATGTGGAGGCGTGTTTGTCTCGTTGCCTTAGAGTCTTAGGAGTTGCGTCCCACTGGATGCAATCACTTTTGGTGGTCCTTGAGAGTCTGTTGGGGAAAAATCAGTCCCAAAATTTTATAATGCTCAGCCTAGGATTTGGATGTGTTGGTCAGGCCTTAGGTCATGGATTTGACGCCCGGGTGGTTGGGTCCCTCCCTCCCCGCCCCTTGTGGTGGGGTGTTTGGTTACCATCAAGAATTTCTCAAAGTTCTGCATCCTCTGTTCGTTCTGATGGCGGCGAGACCCACGATGTGTCTCACACAAAGGTCTCTGGAATAAATCGGTGTTGGCCTTTCCTTAATGGTGGGGAGTCTTCTCGGACCTCCCCATGTTCATTTTCTATTCTCGCCTTGGGCGTTGGTAGGTTCTTAATGGTGGGGAGACTCAAATTTGGTCTCACACGAATGTCTCTAGAATGAATCAGTACTGGACTTTCTATAACGTCGGGGAGTCCGCTTGAACCTCCCCTTGTTGGTTTTCCAATCTCATCTCAATCTTCAGTGAGTTCTTAATGGTAGCGAGTCCTTCGGGCTTCCCCATGTTGACCTTTTGGTTCTATTTCTAAAGACGAGTTGGCGATAGGTGATAAGAGTGCTCCTTGGACGTGTTTGGTCTTGTTTTTTAATTCCAGTCAAATGACGTGGTCTTCATTCAATGGTGTTTGTTATGTTTCGTTTTGTGAAGTTGGTTCTCAGGAGTGCGAGAGTTCCTTTCCTTGTTTAATCAACTGGAGTTGTTTCACCTCTTTGGGGCGGGCGATGCATATCAGAAGGTCTTTTACGAGTTTCTTGAGGCTGTCTTTTTAGTCACCTCCTCTGAGCACGATGTGTTTTCCTCCTTTCTCTCATTTTCATAGTGATCCTATTTAAACCTTAAGGGGGATGTCGTTTCTTACTTTTGGCCTCAGCCTTAGTTGTGGCTTTCCGGGGACGGAAAGCTTTATGGTGGGGAGAATTGTCACACCTGTCGTTTCTAATTTATTTATTTTATTAATTTTCGTTGCGTCAAGTAGTTCGGGTCGAAACACGACATAGGATTTCGAGTCCCTTGTGTTTTGGTCGTGTTTGCGTCCAGCACAACGCGGTCGAGGCTGCGCGGCCTCGCTTGGGTCGTCGTGCGGCCCCGCTCGGTTCACTGCACGTCATGCCGATGTTTAATTAATGAAATAAAAAGAATAAAAAAAATGTTTGAATAATAATAATAGTAATAATGTCATTTGATATTATTATTATTATTATTATTATTATTATTATTATTATTATTATTATTTCTATTTTAGTCTATCACAATTATTATTGTTTTGTTAATTTTACTTTTATTATTATTATGTTAATTATTATCATTTGTATTATTAATATTATCACCATTTGTTTTGTTTTGTTTTTTTTAGTTTTTTTTTGATTTCTTTTGTTTTTTTTCCTTTTATTCTTTTCTCTCCCTCCCCTCACTCTCTCCCGTCGGATACCTTTCCCTTTCCCCTCCTGTATCGCACTCCCCTCCCCCCTAAAAACCCTACCTCGCGCCGCTACCCCCGTCGCGCTGCACCCCTTCCCGCAACCTCCTCCTATGTTCGACCTGCACCGGCGGCGACCTCGCCAGACCGCACCCCTTCCGCTCCAGACCGGCCTTCTCGGCTCGCCCCACGGACCCCCCCCCCCTTTTTCCAACCGTCGTCGCCCCCTTCGCCGCCTCGCACCAGCCACCTGCACCCCTTCTCGGCCGACTCCCCTTCTTCTCCCCTTTTTTCTTCTTCTCCTTCTTCTTCTTTTTTTCCTCCTCTGTTTTGTTGGACATCGCGGCAGCACTCCCTCCTTGTTGCCTCAGCCTCTCATCACACTCCCACCTCCTCGAACCCGGACCGCCGCCCCCTGTTCCGTCCGGCGACACACCGCCTGTCCGACCTCTGCGCTAGCCTCTTCCCGGATGTGCCGCACCCCAGCGCACCCCCCCCCCCTCTCCTTCTCTTCTTCTCCTTCTCTTCTTCTCCTTCTTCTCTTCTCCATCTTCTTTTTCTTTCTCCTTCATCCACTCCGCCACACAGGTTAGTTTTCCTTTTTATTTATTTTAATTTATTATGTTATTCTATTTTATTTTATATGTTGTAAACATTTTATTATAAAATTATTATTATGTGATTATTATATTTATTATAGCATTGTTATTATTAATATGTTAATATTATTATTATATCATTAATATAATTATTATTATGTTATTATTATTATTACAATATTGTTATTATTATTATTATTATTATGTTAATATTCTTATGTTATAATTATTATAATTATTATATTAATGTTATTATATTATTATTTCTATCATTATATTATTATTATTATGTTATGCAATTATTATTCTGATATTATGATTATTATTATGTTAACATTTATATTGAACCGGTTTAACGACCTACTGTTTTAGGACCCATTTGACGGCTTGATACGGTGCGATCGTTGCGCAACTGGAGTTTTGCGCCGTGTCATTTCATGCACCTGTTGAGTTTTATGACCCCCTTCCTGCAAAGATAACCCTCTGGGGCTGGAAATGAAAAATGGAGATAATGAACCCTGAGTCCCACCTCTTGTAGGCCTCGGGTTGGTGACTACCACCAAGGGTGTAAAAATATCACAATATAAGAGTTATTACCCATAGAAAACAAGATTGGTTGATATGATGAGTAATACATAAAGAAAATACAAGACACATTATAAAAATAATTATGAAACCCAACCAACTAATGTTTAAATAAAATTATTAGAATAAAAATTTCTCTAATGTATATACCAAAATTAATGCAAAGCAGTGACACAATACTATTAGGATTAGAGCTATTATGGTCCAGAAGAGCCTATGAAATCCTCATGGAAAAATCAAAATATTTTTATATAATTAGGGTGAGCATAAAAATATACTCATTAAGAAAAACATATCTATGTTATTTTCATGTGAATGAATCATACTAATTCCCCCTGTGAGAAAACAAAATAACCAAACAGAACCTAAGAAGGTATACTAACCACCCCAACCTCACCAATTCATGATCAACAAGTAATTAAATCCAAGTAATATAACATAAATCACATCATTGATATGGGACTCTACCCCTCTTTACCACTAGTATTCCATTCACTCCCAAAATTGAACATTTGTGCATTCCCTTCCCATTCATAGACCATAAAACATTATAATTGCGCACACCTGGGCCAAAAAACCACAACGCATCCCACTCGAACAGACTGGGTCCTCACAAAAAATACCACCTACAACCACCTGAGCCTCAAAACACATCACATCTCATATCAAAGACACCTGGTAAAGCACGAGATATCTCATCCTAAAGATATCTGGTAAGGTACACCACTATGCCTGCAAACACATGGGCCATCACATCTCACTCGCAGACACCTTGTCCATCACAACCACCAAATAAGACACTTACAATCCTCCTACCATCACAAAATATTCCATAAGTACCTTTACTAGAATAGAGAGTGGAAATGATATGGTAAACATCCATCCATACTCCTCACTACATGTAGGGAAAGACTCCCTCCCCCATAACGATGGGGGTGTTTCAAAAAATAGTGATAAACTATGGTGGGTTGTGAATAGAAATCACAAGATAATTAAAAGTTTATATAAAATTAATTCAAGATACTAAATCAAAAACTATAGGTATACATAAAAACAATTCAACTCATAACACCTTCACTTTTATCTCCACTTCTAAATTCGCATCACCACACAACACGCCATAAACTACATTTCACATTTCCAACCAATTTATTTAATCAATTTTATTTTGTTAAATAAATTAACCCATGTCGATAAAAATTTATTAAATTTTTATTTATTCATTTGATCACTCTATTGGAAACTATAACGAATGACACAACAAACAACACAGTGAAATTCATGGTAAATTAACACAATTCACATTAAAACACATCACACCAGAACCTCTAGATACATGGTGAATCTTTTTTCATGTTATCTGTGAAAAAAACCCATACCAATCACTACTATCCTTATTCAATGTCATATATCCCAAACCACCATAACCGAAAAAAAATCCCCCACCTCACAACCACATCTAGAAACATACCATATCACAACTAGTTGTGTATCCCTGCCACATCATCACACTATACCCAGATTTGCATATTAGCAGAACTAACCCCATATGAAACTATGTTCCCATGAGCACATCAACACACTATAAAATACAAACATGTTTATATTTAACAATTATTCCCTTATTTAATTCCACTTGTTAATTTTGGGGTTATCATAGAAAATGTATGATAAGAGGGAATCCATTTATTAGCCGAATATACGTAGTTAACTAGTTATTATTTATATAAGTGTTCAACAGAAACTAAACAAAATGTATTTCATAAGTTGTATTTTTTAGAAATAAGGAACCCCAATGACCATGATTTTTAGTGGGTTGTCATCCGATACAGATCACAATTTCAAAAAAATAATAAAATTGAAACATGCATCACTTTTCCCAGACCATGTATATTGATATAGAACCAGTAAAATTATCTTTATTAACCTGTATTCAACCTTTCTTAATAAAGCAATACATTCATATACCCAGACCGCATGATTAACAATTAATAATTTGGAAGGAAAACATTCTTTTTGGATAAGGCATTGGCACTACCTGGCTGCAACAAAATAGGGGTGTGCATGTAGCATGAAAAGATATAGGGAAACATTAACCAAAAGCTACAATCAATCCACATGAATCTTATAGGAAGAAGAAATTTGGGAATCATATATGAAAAGAAAACAAATAAAAATAAAAAAATTGTGGAAGGTATATCAGTTTTGGGAAGATCTAAATAGAGTCACAGGTTTAGATACATTATTCATTTTCTAATAAAGGTAGATCTATTCAAGACTATGTGTTTTGACTAACCAAACACTCCTAGACTCTTATTAATTTAATGATAGGATTTATGGGAAATAAAGATGTATATAATCACATACAATAATTCATTTAAATCATTTTACATCAAAGAAGACATTAAAATGAAAAAACTAGAAGAAGCCAGCAACACTATACATGAGTCACTGTAAAATGAGGCAACTCTTGGAGAGGTACAACTCGCAAGTCATTGTTAGGCAAGGAACTGCTCAATGTTGCACTATTCAAGAGACACCATTAAGAGAGGCACCACATGAATTTGTATCGACAGATGAAATGACTTCCACCATCAATGAGTTATCACGAGATGACACACCTCTAGATAAGGCATCGCTAGACGAGTGACCGCTAGTAATCCACCCCCAGTGATAGACCACCAGTTAACCAATTCAAGTGAACGATCGATACTGAGACACTACCAGTGAGAAATTGGTAGTGATACAGATTTAGTGAGCAACCATTTGGATAAACCAATGTTGTGGTAATCCACTATTGAAAAAATTGGAAATCATAGAAAACTGGGAATTCAGAAATGTGATGATATGGGTCACTATGACCACTATGAACACCTCAAACACAATATTTCCACAATGTAATGGACCAGAGAGGTATTCCCCTTTACAATAGATACCTCTCAAACCATTATCACCCTCTATGATTCCAAAACAACTCGTAAGGAATGAGAGGAAGGTTCTAAACAACCATCACTTGAGATACCTCCCAAGGATCCCACTACACTTGAAACACCTCTATACACAACCTCTTTCAATGATAAACCACAATATGTTGTTATAAAGGAGTGGTAAACCTCTACATCCATAAACACCTCATCCGGTATATGCAAACTAGTCCTCATAACATCAACCCAAATGACCACAACACATGCTACACAGGAACAACCACACTATCTCTAACACATGAATTAGGTAGTTTCATCCCCATTATTAAGATAATATCATCTATGGGAGTAACTACTTAACCAACACAAGTTTAATCACATCACAGGTAGTGTGTAACTATTAATTATATGGTCCTCCCCTTTTCAAATGTCAAGAAATTATCACACATCACACCACACACATCAAAAAACAAAGGAAAAAATATCTTCTCATAAGACTAAAATGATAAAACATCAAAATTCAAAGCAAAAATGATCATGATAAAAAGATACAAAACTCCAGGTAATAGTCATGAATCTGCGTCTATCTCTCCCAAGTATTATCCTTCTGGAAACCATGCCTCCACAATTCACAAACCATGGTAATTGTACACCTTGGAAATTCCTTATCCAGATAATCCTAGATATTTATTGTCCACATCAGAAATGTCATGTAATCCTCAATATGAAATTATCCCATGTCAATGACATGTGAGTCATTGTTATGATACTGATGAAGATAAGTGACTTGTAAGTTGTTGTGGATCATCTCCAACCATAGAGATAATTCCAACTGGTATTCCACTACGCCAACACACCCCAAATCATCTATGGTTCCAACAAATTTGTGATAAATATTACTCCCTCTAGGAAACCACCACTTCCCACATTGAAGAGAATCCATCAAGAACAAATGGTCCCAAACATCAAACTCTAAGGGACTCATCGAACAATCTATATAATACTTATTTCTGTCCTCCACTGGTTTCATCATCTCACAAATGAGTTGAACTTTCTCTATCATGCACTACAAAAAATTGGGACTAAGAACATCTATCTCCCCACCCTTCATCCACCACAACAAATAATGACACAGTCTCCCATAAATTTCCTAAAAAATATCCATTCAAATGGATGAGTGATAGATATTATTATAGGAAAGCACTTCAAAAGTAAAGTTTTGATCCAAAGTTCCTCCAATGTACAAGATGCATGGTCACAGCATATACTCCAAAATCATAAGAGTGTGTTCCATCTTCCCATATTTCTGGAGTGGAAAGTAGTGTTGAGGAATAAGTGAGTGCCAAAAACAAACTATTATCCCCTCTAGACTCATGTGGTGTGTGTCCCAATCTAGGACAATGGACTTCATAACTCTAGAAAACTTCACCACATCATCCACATACTTTTTAGAAAAAGTATCTACTATTCACAACTCCTTGATTGTTAAGATGTGGGGGTGATTTTTAAACTAATTCACTATTAACTAGATAGTGTCACAACATTCTTGAGAACTAGGTTGCCAAGTTATGAAATCCATTATGATTCCAAACCATTTAAACTTGATTATGTCCAAGGGCTTTCAAAAACTAGCAGGGAAATGATTATCAACCATTACTTGCTAGAAATCAATGAAATTCACCACCAAATCCCCCGCTGATCATTTCATCCTAGGCCACCAAAACTGTACCCTTAAGCCATGATACAACTTGGTAGTTCATATATACAATGAAAGACATGATCTATAAAACTAAAAATGTATTAGATCATGTATTAAAACTAGAACAAACAATGTAACACAAAACAACATATAGTTCCAACCATCCTCTAACTATCCCTCCAAAGCATCCCCATGGACAACATGATAACACATAACCTCCTCATCTGAGTCTTCCCACTAAGACTCCTCCACCTGCTATATTAGATAATGTTGTATTGTTATCTAAAAGAAGCAACATCTACCGCCATCAACTCTTACATTTAAGTTTAAGGATTTCAACCTCACCCATCTCTCCCCAAGAATCCATAGATTCTCAAACATCATCCTTCTATAAATTTCTTCTCAAAGAATCATTTGATTCATTTCCAATTCATTAGGTATAGGAGATATCAAAATTATGGTCCTAAAGAATCTCCAGCAACCTAAACTATCATAGATTCAAGTCATGATGAGAAAATATATAACTAAAACTCTTTTGATTCATGAATAACACAAGTTGATCCCCAATAAGATAATGCTTTTTTGAGTTCAACACATACACAATGACTAATAGCTCTAGATTGTTGGTGGAGGAGTTACATCCATGAGAACATAACTACCTAAAACTGTAAGAGATCGCTTCTCCTTACTATATTAGAGTGCATCCAAATCCTAAACCGGATGTGACACAAAAACACCTCGAACATAACTCCTTCCATTAGAAATGAGAGCACTGGAGAACTAATGGAGTTCCCCTTTATGTAACCAAACACTTATTGACACTGATTACTCCACACAAAAAAATTGGTACTTCACATTCAAATATGTTAATGGGGATGAAACATAAGATTAATTTGGTTTAAACATCCCATAATAGCCTAAGATACCATAGACACTATGAACCTATACCACTTTCATGGGTGATTCCCAAAAATCAACTATTTCAACCTTCACTCTGTATACTATAACACCCTACTAGGACACAACATTTGCAAGTATGTGCACCACCTGTGTCCAAAACATACACATGCACAAAATTCCATAGTGCTGGTGGTGTCGAAGAACCTAGAATATAGTTTTGAGATGCTTGGATCCTCTTCCGAATTCAAATAGACCAATATGTCATCGATTAATATGATGAAGAACTAGTCCATGAACTCACAAAAAATTTAATTCCTATATCCCATGAATAAAGCTAGTGAATTTGTATCACTGAATGTCATGAATACAAAATCAATGTGCCCATACCTGCATCTGAAGTCAAACATTACGATATCTCCCTCCTTTACCCTTAACTGGTGTTATCGAGACTACAACTCAATCTTAGGAAACCAACATTCCCCTATTAATGGGTTAGAAATATATTCTATCCTCTGAAGAGGGTAACAGTTCTTAACTGTCACTTAACTCCACCATATATAGTCTATACACAACCTCATAATACCATTTTCTATTTCATGAACAAAAATGGAGCCCCACAAGAAGACCTACCAGGACAGATAAAACCCTTTTACATTAGATCGTCTATCTGATTCCATATCACCCATAAATCAGAGGGTTCCATCCAATAAGGCGAAATCAAAATCAATTATTCAATGAGATACAAATTAATTTAGAAAGAAATTGTATTTCAAGTGGTTAGCATCACAACCTCTACATGGAAAACATTTAGGAACTCTTCAAAGACACAAGGATCATCTTCCATCTTAGTGTACACTAATTCCATAGAAAACTCATCCAAAAATGAGAGAAGAGGGTCCATATTCTAACTACCCACATGTAAACACATTTCTCTAATAAAAATCACAGGTACTCTAGCCACATATAAAAACATGAATCTCCTCCAAGAGTATTTGATAACATCACATATAGAATAAAGATTTTCAATTTTGATTATGAAATTATATGTTTCATATATAACAAGAAGAGATCCTTAGGGGACTAATGTGGTCCAATCATCAGTCTACACCCCCGACACACATCAAAAAAGCTGGTGTGTCCTCTGATTGGTGTACTCAACACTAGGTGTATGAGAAGCCTCTATATCTGAAGAAACTGAGCATGGGATAGAAAATTTAAAACAAATGGGTGGGAATATACTTAATCAAAAAATCACATGAAAGGGTACTATATAAATTAATAATACCGCTCATGATCTTTCGACTCACTAGAACTACTTTCTCTATTATGTGCAATTGAGAATTCCTATATTCTCTACATATATTTTGATAAACAACTCCATAGAGATGAACATATTTTGGTCCTTGAACATGAGGAACATCCTCAAGTCATCATATAAAAGCTCTCTCCCCATGGAACAGCAAAATCTGGCAACCCCAGCTACTGAAATGGTCTCACTAGAAACTGCTACTGAGGTTGACAATGAACCTATCCACATCCACCAAAATGATATTGGGGAACCACTATGAAATGACTCTATAAATGAACATAAAACCCAAAACCAAAAAAATAACAACAATCTCCTTGGAAAAGAACAAAAACAACTAAAAATAGGAGTCCAGATATTAATCTACTAAAGTCAAGTCCATTCTGGTTGAAAGCTCAATGGTCTTGGGCCCTGAAATCATACACTAAAAACTAATCCTCTAAAATATATCAATTTGATCCCCTATAATGGTATAGATACTCATGATTACATCCTCTTTATCACGTCCTCATTTTTCTGGTCCACTACAAACATTGGAAACATAAAAGGAGTAATAAAATTGTGGATTGAAAAAAAGAGTGCATATTTAAGATATCTCACACAAGAATCCTCATATTGAAATTCATATGGGGGAAACTGTATAAGATCCATGAACTTTATCCCAATCTCTAACACTATCATACTCTCATATAGAAGAGATATTAGATCCAGACTCTTCTCATCCTTTAGGGTTGATGAAAGGATCTCTTCTTTGAACTCATTTTGGAAATCATCCCAAAAAAATTTCTCCCTCCTTCCGCTATCCCATATAAAACGACCACCATTATCACACTGCTCCTCTACTTAAAATGAGCTCCAAAGGGTCCCATTATTATGTTAGTACCAAAATAATTCTAAAGTATATATCATGATCCTTTAACTAGCTCTCAGTCTCTATTTATCAAACTCAATCCTCATACATTCAAAAAGAATACTGCATGAAAGAGCTAAACAAACTCTTACATGGGTCATCCTATTTATCCAAATAAAAACAATAGTTATCAATCAAAATTGCCTACGGATTCTAGAATACATGAGCCAAACACAAATTATGGCCATGATACATTTCTTGAAGGAAAAAAAATATTTTCTATGCCTGAGTAGTATGGAATTTTATCATGGTTTATCTTAATTAAATTTAATTAGATATCCCTTTTAACCTTCCCAAAACAACCCAATTAAAACAAGAACACAATTAATTGTGATTCATTTTCTATTCCTAGGTCTTTAATCTACATTATGGATTGTATTACTTAGACATTTAATATGCTCATATTCCATGAAATGGATAATGGGGGACCATAAAATCTTATTTTCTAGCTAGTCTCCCTGGCCTATGTCATGAACCAAGGTCAACTAGAACTGTTGTCAGACCATCCCACGAAATCATCCTTTTTCCTAACTCCAAAATCCATCCTATAACTCAACCATAATTCTATAATAAAACTCTTTCCTGACCCCATTCCTCCATAGATACCCCTAACAGTTTGGAAATGATGAAAGGGATATAATGTCCCCATATGTCTCATCCTTCAGTAGGCCTTGAGTTGGAGACTAGAACCAATGGTGTACAAATCTCACAATATGGGAGACATTTCCATTATAAGAAAAAAACTATTAGTAGGTTAGATTAGTCGTCCAAATTGAATATCCATGAAATAATATAAAGATAAATCAAAAATACATCCCACATTCATTTACCAAATAAGACTATTATAATATAGAAATATCTAATGTAAATACCAAATGTACAGATAATTTGTGACAAAGAACTGTCAATATCTGAGATAGTAAGGTTCAGCGTGACCTTCGAAACCCTCTTGGAAACCTAAAAATAGTTTTATATACTTAATACATTTATAGTCAGTAGTAAAACCAATGACACTCATGTACATGTGAAAGAAGTATACTAATTCCCCTATGAGAAAACAACAGAACCAAACAACACCTAAGCAGATATACTAACCACCCCAACCTCACCACGAAACTCTCACTATGTAATGAAAACCAAGTTACATAATATAAATAAAATTTATTATAGTTTACCATGTATCACATTCCCAATCGTATGCATCTCTTTCCCAACATTGAATGTCCTAGTGCTCTCATCCCTTCCGTTCTCCAAAACACATTCCGCCCGCACACACCTGGCCCAAAAAACAACAACTCCTGCCCGAACCCACATATGCCTTACAACACTTTAAAATAGTACACGCTTGGTCATCACAACACATCACATATCATCTTAAAAAACTAATTAAATCACACCATATCTTATCCTAAAGACACGAGTTAAAGCACACCACATCACACTCAAACAGCTAGGCCATTACAACTCGCCATAAAACACATTGGCTATCAAAACCACCATATAAGACAATATTATACCTAAATAAATCCCAGATTATGCCAAAATATCTTCTCCAAGAAGAGAGAGGAATATATAAAGCACCCAACCATCTATACTCCTCACTGGATGTTAGGAAATACACCTGCACTCATGACAATGGGGGTGTTGGGAATATTTTGTTCAACCAGGGTAGGGTGTGAATAGAAATAGAAATAAAAATAAAATTATATATATAATTAATACAAAACCATTAATCAAAATCATATGGGTTTACAAAAAAACTGGACAAATCACCACACCATCACTTCTTCATCCACTTATAAATGAACAACACACAACAAGAAACAAACCCCATTAAACATTTCCAACCAATTTATTTAACCATTTATTTTTCATTATCCAAACTAAACCAGGACCTTAAAAACATTATTAAATAGTTATTTATTCATTCCATCTCTAATCAAACCACAATCAATCATGACACATATCGAACACACTAGTAATGTTCGTGGTAAAATAAAACACTTCGCATTAAAGGCAAATCACACCAAAACCTCTACATACATGGTGAATCTTTCTTCATGTTATATTTAGGGAATCACCTATACCAATAAATAATGCCCTTATTCAATGTCATATCTCCTAAAAAACCATAACATCAAAAATAAAACCCCCAACTCACAACCACATCTAGAAACACAACATATCATAACTAGTTTCACATCCCTACAGCATCATTCCACCATGATAGGATTTCTATATCAACAAAACCAACCCCCAAAGAACAATCTTACCAATAACCACATAACCACACCAAAAAAAGAAAAACAAGTTCATATTTAAAAATTCATCCATTTTTTAAATTCCACTTTTTAATTTTGGGGTTATCCCATAAACTGTATGATACAAGGGAATCCTTTTATTAGCTGATTATACATGGTTATATGTTTATTAATTAGATAATTGTTCAATAAAAATAAAAAAATAATAAATTATTGGAGACATGTTGTTCCCAAACAACTTCCCCCAACAGCTAGTATTTTATGTGGGTAGTCAGCCCTTACAAATCAGAATATCAACAAAACAATAAAATAGAAACATGCATCAATTTTCCCAAAAAATATGTATTGATCTAAAATATATTCAACTATAATTATTTAATATTACTAATCAATATTTATAATGGGAAAAATCCATCTACCCAACTTGTATGATGAACAAATAAGAAAGATGAAGGGAAAACCCATGAAGAAATGGCAATCAGAACTTCCTACTTATAGAAAAACTGGGGCACACATACAGTTGGAAAAACTAAATGGAAAAACAAACTAAAAGTTACATACTAACTGCATGAATCCAATGGAATGAATAACTATGGGAATCCCATATCAAGAGAAAATAATAATGAAGAATCAGTGGATGAGGTATCTTGACTTTTGGATGATCTAAACAAAGTAATGGGTTTAGATACTTTTTTTATTTTCAAATAAAAGTGGATATAATTAATTCCAAGTGTATTGACCAACCAAAAGTCACTGGACTCTTAGGAATGTATAGATAAGATTTAAGGGATTTGAATCAGTCTCAAATACATTCAAATATAAAAATAAAATCATTTTATGTCAAATAAGATATCAAAATGGAAAACTAGAAGAATCTGGAAACACTATACACGAGTCACTTTTAGATGAGGTACCACATAAGGAGGCAACACTGACAAGACACAATTAGGATAGGCACCACTCGTTGAGGAACCATTTTTTGATTAATATTCAAGAATTGAACCAGTCAAAGTGGTACCTCGAAAAAAATACTACATAATCAGTGAGTCACCAAGAGTCAAGAAACTGTTGAGGAACGACTGGAAAAGAGGCCTCAAGTGAGACACTACTAGTGAGTGACATCCAACAAGACACCACCAGTGAGTGACAACCAGCGAACCACTGCCAGCGATCCACCACCGGTGAGTGACCAGTAGTGAGACACCTCCAGTGAGCGACCACCAGGGTGAGCCACTGCTAGGATGATCCACTACTAGATAAACATAGAAAATTGGGAATTCTGTGAACTGTTGAAATGAGTCACCTTGACCTCCCAAAACACCTAAAACACAAGATTCTTACAAGGTAATAAACTGTACAAGTCCTTGCCATTATTATTTTGTTTTGGAGAATGTTTTTTTACAGAAATAGAGGATCATATAGAATAGAAATAGATGCAGTGTATCAGTATAAGCATCACTAGTGACAAGAGATTCCATAAATATAATTTTCCTGATAAAATAATCCATCGGTTTCAGGTCTATCGACATGAAGTTAATATATCATCAGACTTAGTGTTTGTTAGAAGTTTGGATTGTTGATGAAGAGGTTAAATTAAAACAGTGACTTTATGAGTTAAAAAGTTCTCTATATTCTAGCAATAATCCATCTAATTCTTTTTCAGTTTTCAATTCTCAAATATCTTTTTTTTATTAAACATGTGATGCAATCCTTGTGACGAAGAGGGGGAGAATTCGTTTGTCAAAATGTAATGAGTTTTTTTTGGAATGAAAGAATCTTATTAAGGTATTATAAATCAAAATACATTAATATGTAATATTGAAAATTATTTTCTTATCATAGAGTTATAATAAATAAATAAATGTCTCATGACATGAAGAATTTGAAGAATATAGGATATTGATGTCGTCTTAATAGTTTTAACAATTATAGAAAAATGGAAATGGAAGATTATATCCAAAAGTATATGACTCAAAAAAATTTGTATTTCAATCTGAGTAATGATGATAAAAATTCAAGTGTTTCTGAGTGATTTCTTTATCAGATGTAGGACATCAGAGTTACTAGAGATTAACCCATTTGATATAAATGATTTCATAATGATAAATGATTTTAATGATATTTTTTCACTTAAGAAAATGTAAAATACTGATGTTAATTTAGATACGGATCCATCGGACTAGGAACAATATTTGATCCAAAATATGATATCTCCATACTAGAAAACCATCAGTGGAAGTGATAAATGAAAACTAATTGTTATAAAATGATGTTATCATAATGTCATGATCATCCAGATGAGAATACTCTTATAATGAAGATTCTTTTGAGAATTTGATAAGTGATTGAGTTTTTACTTTTTTCTAAATTATTTACATGTTTAAACCATGTTTAGGGATGATTTACTTTATTTGGTTAGTTTATATGATAAATACAAAATAATGATACTCCATCAGAATCATAAATTTTTTCATATTTTGTTTTAGAAATAAATTAATTTAAAATGTGGTGAGAATGATTCATAACAATGATCAATGGAGGTTTTTTCAAACTGAAGAAAGAATAGAAAGTCTAAGAAAGCTGGTTATGGATAATACTCAAGAATATTATTGATGGTGTGTAAATAGTTTAATTTTAAAAACATAAAATTCTAAAATTCTATTATCTTAGATTTTATGAACATTAGATAGTAGGTAAGGTATTTGTAGTTTCCCACCATTAGCATTATAATATTCATATAAATAGATTCACAAAACATTCATATTATATTACCTTTCACATGTGAGTAAAATGAAGATAACTATAAAATTATTTTGAAAGTTATTTTGTTTGACGGTGACCTTATTAGAAGGTCAAAAATATGAATGATTTTCTTACTAGACTGAGTAAGATCTGACTATGAAATTGAAAAATGTTTGATTAATGATAATTTATAATGGGTTCATTAAATGTAGAACATCAGACTAAATTCATTTTAGGGAGTCTATTGGACCTAGCCCTATTAGACAGAGGGAATCTGGCCCAGCCACATCAGTCCATGGATTTTGGATAGATGATGTGTGAGGAAGTTTTAACAAAATCAGTATTCTTTTATTTTGGATATTTGTTTCATAATAAATAATTTTACATCATATGAAGTAAGTATAATAATACCTATCTAGAGATAGAAGGTGTATAAAGGGAGTTGTAAAATGTTATATCACCTTATTTATTATATTTAATTTCGTTTGACCCATAAGAGTTTCTATGGAAGGGATTTAGGTTCTCAAATTGTAGAAAAACCTTATAAATCTATAGTTCTTTTAATTCTTTCCTTATTTTCATGGTTGAATATTTAATAATAGATGATAAATTATATAAAATTAAATTCATGCATGGGTTTTGTTTTTAATATCATGGTAACTTTTAAAAAGTGAACAACATATTTAACGCCTTTTCTAAATTATTATTAGATCCATTAGATCTTTAGTGGCACAATAGGAGGTAGAGATGGTGGATAATGGACCATAACCTCTGTATCATGGAAATTTTCACCCACTAAGAGTACCTCTTGAGTACTTCGTAGGGGTATAGGTATAAAACTTCTAAGGGAACACCTAAGAAAGATACCAAATAAGGCATGATTAGTGATTGAAACCAAACTAATGGAAAGGGATTACTATCCAATAACCCACATCAGATGTTAGTGTGTTGTCAAGTGATCATGTTTATATTTATAGGGTTTCTTATATATGAATTTACAATTTCAATTTAAGGAGGAAAAAACTCATTAAATTGAACCAGGAATTCTCATTTATAGAATACAATTTAACTTATAATTCAAAATTTATATATTAATTTGAAAATTGAGATTAAACATGATGAAAGGACCAATTAAAAGAATTTTTTTCCCAGTTTATAAAGGCATATACTCTATATAAATCAAAATTTATGCCCATTTGAGTTGAACTAAATCACTTATATTTGGTATCAAAATATAATGGGTAAAATACGATTGTCAGATTCAATGAAATACCATTTTTCATTTATAAAATCACATATAAATTATAAATTGAAATTGGTAGTCACATAATCTCTACCAATATCCTCCTCGTGTAACTAGGGTTATATTGCTTACATGGACAAAAATTATCTTTTTAAGATGCCTCCATTAATATATATTGGAACAAACTAAAAATAATATAATGCTTACATTTTTAAAACCCAATTTTTGTTTTATGCATAAGTCATTCGTGTCAATATAACAACAAAGTTACACACAATAATCTCAAGAAACACATAAAAGGTAAGTAATAAAATTAACATATATGGAACGTAATATGTATGGAATCTACATACCTAGTTTCTTATAATGATTAATGTAACAATATTCCATTCTATATATGTTCATGGTAGAACATCCATAATGATTAAAAAATTAAAAAATTCATTTCAATCACGAAACATAAAATGTATATCAACAATAATATGATAAATATTGAATAAAAATTTCATATTCCAAGGAAACTCATTGTTTAACTATACTCTAAGTCATATACTCTATGGAATAGTATATGAAAAACTTCCCACTTACTTCTAGATATAGATCTATATTCCAAATCAGTAATAAAACAAAAGGACTTCCTCTGATAACACATTATTAATTCTTGAACGTGGATCACTAACAAGAAGCTAAACTTGATTGGAAACATAGCCTTAAGTTCCCCCCCCCCATATTATACTATCCAATGAATTGTATAAATTTATAATGGTGTACTAATGGGGGTACTATTCTATCATGTTATTTTGGAGAATAATATAGAAATTTAAAGATATACAACAAATGTGTCAAAATTATTAATATGTATAAGGATACAAAATCAAACATTAGCATCAAATAAATAAGCAATAAACTCGGAAGATGATCAGTATCATAAAAAATAATATAATTTCATGACTCTACAAAAAAATACATACATGTTATGAGGAATTGGGAACAATAAATGATTTATAAATGAATCAAAAAAAACAATTAAACCATCCCAAGAATTAGGCCAGTAATCTGTTAACAAGATCTTATACTAATGAATTCAACCAAAGTGTGCAAAGCTGGATGCAATAATTTTCAACACCTATGATCATATAATATTTATAGGTACCAATGGTGTCCCAGATAAGGTGTGATATAAATATCTTTATGCCACTACAAACTGTGTCCACATAATCTAGTATATGAATATAAACTTAAATAGTGTGATGGTATTTATAAAAGTAATGAAGTGAAAAAATAATTATTAGATACCTTCTTTTTCCACTATTAGAAATTTCCATGAATATGTGATAATTTTTTTAATTATGATTCCTTTTATAATATAGAGATCATGTGTAAAATGTGTAATAAATCCTTTAAAAGAAAATAATAATAGGGAATTTTTTGTCTAACCAAGGAATACTTTGCCTCCTGGTTCAAGCCAAATCATACTTGTAACTAATTTAGTCAGACTATATGGTGTCTTTTTGTAACCATGGGGTACACCAATCTAATTACCCTATAAAATATTATAATTCAATCCATAGATCTCATCCATATTAATTATAATATCCAAAAAAGAGTAAAGTGAATCACTACAATAATTTTAAGGCATTAAAATAATAATAAAAATACCAACCTCAATAGTGGTTAAAGCCAATGAAATTCACCTCAATTAACCAGAATGGAATCCTTTGACTACTCATCGAATTCAGCTTGGAAACCAAGGTGGTACTAATTCTGACCATTCTTATAAAGTTGAAAATTTTATAAATATATAAGGAACCTTATGAAAATTTCAAATATATATATTTATATTTCATTGTTGGACATGTAATATGAATTGAAAAAATAAATTATTTGGTATATTCTATTACGTGTAATATTAAATGATAATGTATTATAAAAAAGGCAACCAACTATCAATTCAATTATTTTTTAAAGGCCATGAAATATTTATATTTATATATATATTCAATTTAATAATTTAATGTTTCAATTTTTTGGGATCGAACACTTACCTCATCAAAGTTCAAGTAGTGAACGCCATTACAATGTCCGATGTAAATACAAAAAAAAACAGAGACAATGTAGTGAAGATCACAACTAGAGTAATATACTATGACAAACAAATGTTGATTCAAATGTTCTAAGAATAATTTGTTGAAGAACATAGGTGGAGAGGCATAAATAGCATCATCAAGAGAAAATAGAGTCTCTTGTTCATCCAAAATATGAAATAAATAAGGAGGTTCAGGATATAAAAATGTATGTTCATATAGTAATTTTACCCCTCCATTAATGTGTGTGTATTTTTTCTTCATGTTTGTCGAAAACACACACTAAACTTAGATCACTTATTTTCTATGGGAAAGCATGGTATAAGCGCGCTATTTGAGAAAACCTTTTCAACCATTTAATTTTCCTATATTATTTTACTAAATTATCATGCACATATGGGTGGATATGGACATATAGTTAGAGAAAACCATGTGTCCCAATTCATTACACACAAAACACCTCACAGTTTGATCAAATTTTTCACACTGTGATCCATGGTTTCTACTAAGTGTATGTTCAATTTGTTTCCTTAACTGGTCAGGGTTTCATGCTCTAAACAAGCCTTAAAAATACGAATTCCCTTTATTAATTAATTAACAAAATCGAATAAAATAAAACCATACTATTAAACATAAAATAAATTGTCCCATAAATCAATAAAAAAAGAATTTTCATTCTGAATAAATCTCATGAAGGGTCATATTAGCTCAATAATGGGATGTCCGTTTACCAATAACATTAAAAAAATTGTAAAATTTTAATTAAAATCTATTTAAATGATTAATATGATATGGATATTTCATCCCATTATAATACATAAATATTGAAAGAATATAATTATTAGGCAATAATGCAAAATTATCGATTTTTTTAATGAACACAATAATAAATCTATATACTAAAAATAAATTAATTTTATAAAAACCCTTACCATAATTATTGAAATCCAAAAAAGTTGTTGAATCATGAGAAAAAAGGAACTACCAAAACAATATCTTAATGAACCATGTTTATTTATATTTTAATTTTATAAAAATCCTATATAATTGTTATCTACATCTATATTGGCATATAATTTTAATTTTCAATCGTCACGTGTGAGAAATCCTCATTGTTTTATAGTAGTTTAGTAATGACATCTTTTTTCTGAATTATCCTCTCAGATATAATCATTCTAATATGATACAATTTACTGAAATTGATTATTTATAATTAATTGTGATTTTTTATGTTTATTATATCTTTGTATTTGGGGATGATTCATAAAACTCAATTTGATGAATATAATGTTTCAAATATTTTTAACAAATCATTAGTTGAAATGTAAATAATGGTTTTTAGGAAATATTTACCATTATAAAACCAAAATCATGTAATTATTTTATTATTTATATAATATAGTATCACTAATTGGGTTCTCAATGTAATCCCTTATAATATTATTCATGTATCTATCCATATCAAACCAAATATAAACATACTGTAAATAATGGAGGATTATAATTTTGAAATTGAATTATTCTTGGATAATATCATTCTTAAAAAAATAATATTTTTATAATTTACACTTCGATAAAGAGGTGAATAAAATTTATATATTTTTAAATTAATAACTAAATTAGATGAAAAATTAGACACATTGATTTATGGAGGTGTTAGTTTATACAATCCATAGTTTACATTTACATTTAATATATAATGAATATAATGGATGGTGGATTATAATTTTTCTCCTCAATATTATTACATATATATAGAAATTACTTTTATTCCTCAATTTCACCATTGTAATAAGTGAATAATGACTGTTGTGAAAAAACAATTATTCTTTGTGGAGATGGTATTCTAAAAAATTCAAAAATGAAAATTATGTTTTTCTTGATATTAAGTGGGAATGATATTTAATTTTAAATCCATTATAATATTAAAATTTTGTATACAAACAATTGAAATTTATATTTAAATGATTTCAAAAAAAAATGGAATGAAACATTGAAAATAAATGTATTTGGGAAAAAATGTACTCATGTTATTGACTTGGGATATCCCTTAGAAGAATCCATGGAAATATGAGGCTTAAATAAATATATTTTAATAGATGTATCAAGGCATTTAAATTGAAATAAAATTAAATTTTTTTATTTGGAAATAAAATTCATTGAGATGTATCAAAGGGGTGATGAGTTCCCTATTTGTGAATGGTGAGAATAAATTTTATATAGATTTAAACAGTTATTATAAAGGGTCTGATGACCAGAAATATATTCTAGAACCATGTATTTAAAATAATAGATTTTTGGATGTGGTAAGGTCCCTCATCTCTCAAAAATTCATTTTTAATCCTGTTTTTCTTTTCTTTTGGTAATATATATTTCACTTTTACATTTTTTGTTTTAAAAATCTAAAAAATTTATAATAATGTAATTTATTTTTTGTATATAAAAAATTTCTCTAATAAAATAAATATTATGGACTATTTCCAAATAAGAAATTTATGTATTTTATAAAATCTGATGTTTTATTAAAAATTAATTTAAACAAGATAGCATGTAATATAAGAAAACCTGTTTTTTTCTAAAGTGTGTTTCTAAGAATAAATTATACTTGAATGATAAAATTATCACAGTATTTTATTTCATCATTTTATGTTGGTCAATTAATATACTAATAAAAAATTTATTTCATTAAAATTGAATTATTTTTTTAGAAAACAAATATTAAAAGAATTAAATAAAGAGATTTTTATTGGATACTATTTTTTATGTTATTAAAAATATATATTTTCTAGATTCAAGAATTTATCTTCAATGATATATATTTACATCATAAAAAATATTTGATCTTGATAAATGTTTTATATTTTCTATTGTTTCATGTAATTTTTTATTCATAAATGATATGTTTTTGTAAAATTTATATTTTAATTATAAAAGTAAAAATAATACATTTCATAAATATTTAAAAATTCACCATAACAAAATATTTATACTTAATTTTTATAATGAACATAATGTTACAAACATTAAATTCTAAAATTTATAAGTTATTATTTGTCATGAAAATGGGAAAAATAAATTTTTATTTCTTTAATTAAAAACTTATCTATTTAAATGTTATATGTTATTAATATTATTTAAGGTAAATTTATAAATAAAATAATTTTCATATATTATTTCATATATTTTAATTGAATATGAAATAAAAATAATCTAATAATGGTGGTCTATTTAATTTATTATATTTGAAATCAATAATTATAGATAAAATAATTTACAAATATGAATTCGTTATTCTCTAAACATTTGAAATTTGAATTAATTGTTATCGTTATTATACTAAAGTTTTTATTCCCCACAAATTTTATTAAAAAGGATTGTATGATATATTACAACATGATTCGATTTGGTGTTGCATGTGGAGAATTATATTTAACAAAATATAATAAATATATATCTTCCAAAACCTAAAGCTGTTAAATTCTTACACTTAAATAAATTTCATCCTCGCTATTTTAATTATAACCAAATTTTGAATATATATATATATAGTTATATAAATTATACCAAACTCGTGATAAAATTTCTTGATAAATATCATCATCTCAATACTAGTAAAACCTATCATTTTCCATAGAATAGGTTTATCCACAATATTGGGGTTTTCACCAACTATTTGAGTAAGGATTCTATAAGTATTTGTTATTATGACCAAAATTATGAAATTTTATCCACAATATTTATTAAAATTAATATAACATTGATAGGATATAGTAGGTTGGTATGATGGGTCATTCCCATTTAATAAATAATTGTTCCTTTAATTATGGAGGACAATTGAAGCACATAAAATATATTTATGGGCGGATAATATTTTTTTAAATTTTAATTTTCCAAAATTATTAAATGTGGTATAAAAAACATAAATAAGTTATATTTGATAATTAAATAATTACTATGGAGATTTGATGTTTTTAACAAGAATTCTTGTTACAATGTAGTTAGTTAAAGATGTATCAAATATGTCTCTCATGTTTCTTTAGTAGATGATCAGTGTGACATAGTCTATTTTATTTTTTAGACCCATGTTTCATGTTAGGATTGAATAGAATATATCTTATTATCTTTTCATTATAGTTTTAAAACATGTATTATTTCTATAAGCACGTGAATTAGAGAAATAACTGGCCAAATTACCATACTCCTCTAAATTTATGCACTAGAGTATCAGTGGTGCATTACATGGAATCCAATTTCCAATGTTTTTTTACTATCCAAATCATACCCATTTGTAAATAATCAAATTCATCGATAACCTTTCTATATATTAATTCCATTAAATACATTTAACAAAATTTTCATGGGGAAACCTCCAATAATTTTTTCTTGATGGCAGTAGGTTTCTATTCACTCTATTTGACTTTTAATTTGTGTATCTAATATAATTGTCCATATTTTTTTGTCTTTAGAATAATGAGAGACTCCTAAATCAATTTACAAATCATTTCTGTATAGAGATACATTGTGAAATATATTAAATAATCATATAACTAGTTGTATTCGATGTATTTTTTATAGGATACTAAATAATAATTCAATCATACTTTTGGTTGATATAATAAAAAATGAGTGATTCATTGATAGTATTGTGATGTTAAACTCTTAAATTAAAATGAATTCTTCACCCTTTTACAAAAGTATAACATTTTTTCCCTATTTACATCTAATGAATATATTGAAAATTCTTACTAAAAAATATATTCAAAAAATATTCTTTTTTAATATATTATACACTTTTTTTACCATAGAATCCCTAATTGTAGCATACCACAAGTTAGAAAATCCATAAAAAATAAATTGTAAGAAAAACTATCTATTTTTATGGGCACTAGAGAATTTAAAATGTCATTTAAGTAAAATTTACCCGTACTTAATATTTAATGTATTATAATTCCAACTAAAAGAGGGTGTAGGATTCCTCATGAATGTCTCAATATTGCGCTACTCTGTTATTGGTGTTTTCAATAACTCAACAAAATTAGTAGATTTAAATATATATTTAAATGATTGTATAATCCTCACTAAAAGTATTTTTATCATATCCATATACACATTACCTTTCTCATTTGATTAATTTCCACATTACCTATCCCACATATTTTTAAATCATTTAATCCAAGATTATACCATTACCATTATAAAATTATAATTTAGAACGTGTATACTATAGTTAGTGAAATTTCCTACAAGATGAATGTATTCATATATATGGGATTTCATATGTGAAAAGAATATGTTATCCTATATATCTATATGTTTCAATCAACAATATAAAATTGTACGTTTTATACTTTAATTTTTTCAATTTAAAATAAATCACAGTGGGTTATAAAGATAATTAGAATCATAAAATTTATTTCATTTTTGGTTTCCAAAAGGTGTAATATTTTTCATCTTTGTCATGCACTGGGATAATATTTACATATTAAAAATTATTCCCTATTATGTTTTACTACCCCTATGTATATCTGTTCTAGATGAAATATCAACATGTATAATCCATTTAGTGATTTCTTCTAGAAATATATAATAATACTCCACCAAAATATCATGATATAATCCAATAAATAAATATTTACACTAGACATTTCCCATTTTAAATTATTTATTATTTATAATATATTTTGAAAGAAAACTAACCCATAAATTGATACCATCTAAAGATATCATAGATGAATGAAAAAGTTGTTTTATTTTTTTAAATAACTACTAATTTCATAATAGAATAATTTTACATAATAATGATACTATTAGTTAGTTTCATGTATTAATAGCTTCATCAAAGATATGTTTTAAAACTGTCCGCAAAATTTACTCATAACCACTCAAATATAAAGCCCCTTCTAAATAACTTACTTGTAATACCCACCATTTATCTATGTGAATGAGTATATAATAAATGGGTGGGAAAGGAATCATAGTATGTGAATAATAAGATATATCAGACAAGGATCAAATCTGAGAGAATGATAAGTATATGGGTATGAAATGAAAGTAAACATCCATGAATATAACTTAAGAAGACATACCCATATATAATATAGAGAAAAATACATGTAAAATTTTAACATAAATATGTTTAATGGGAAATAAATATAGAAACGAATTACCATATTAATCATAACATAGTTGATCATGAATAATAATTTATTTTCCATAGTTTAACAAGATTGATTTACGTTTTTCCAATGATTGATCAAGAATCAATAACCTATTCCCCCTGGTAGAAAATTCACCACAACTTGATTTGAATTATCTCATGATATATAATGTTTTACACAATGCAATTTAATTTTATATATGTCACAAAAATTACTTAATGAAAATCCATTCATTTGTGTTCTATATGATATTAATCATAATTCATATAAATAATACACATGGAATAAAATTGGTTTCCTTAATTCCATTATTATGAACCCATGGAATGAGTAAATTGTTTCACATAATTTCTAGATAGTAAATAAAATTTACTACAAGAATATATTTGGATTATACCCACAAATCATTTATCCCGCAATATTATTTTATAAGGATATATAGAAGGTTATTGGTAAAAATATATTTAATTGAAAAAAAATCCTTTTGAATTAAATATTAAATTATTGAGAGATCATAAAAGTGTATATAAAAAACATTATAATTTCCATAAAAGGGGATGTTACTATAACATTGAATGTCTATTTTTGGTATTATCAATTCTGAAAAAATGTAATGACAAAAATTTAAAAGTCCATAATCTTAATAAAATCTAAATAAAAAATCCTTAAAAATATATATAGATAACAAAATGGTGAAGTGAAGAATGTTTCATCAATTTTAAATTTAAAATATAATTTTCTAAGAAGGATAACTCTAGAAAAATAACCATGTTTCAAAATATAAATTGATATAATTAGAAAAAACATACATGTGAAAGTTTAACATCAATAATATATCCATAAAATGATAATACATTATATGAAAATAAATGTCGAGATGACGATAAATCATTTTATTTTGAAATAATATAAAATTATTTTAAAATACCATTGTTGAAAATCCTTATCATAAAAATATTTACAAAACTTCCTTTTGAAATGTGGAGAAATGGAATATGATGTTCACATGAGATAAATAATAAATTGGTATCAAAATATAGAGATGTCAATTAGTGATAGAAGAAAATTTTTACTTGGGGGGATCCCATTTTAATGTATAATGTAAAATATTCTCATCAATCACATTATTTTTATGGTGAAGAAATTCATCATCAGTGATTATTATCATTAAAATTGTCCATTTCCCCAAAGAAAAATATATATACCTAGAAATAAAATCATAGTGAAGAAACAACTAACATTAGATGAAATTAAATCATGATTAAGGATTCTAACTCAACGTATGGAATTTAGATTACAAAAAACATGGTGACAATATAATCCAATGAATAGAATTACATTTAAGGAAATAACATTAATGTCTCTACTAACTTAATCAATGACATAAATGTGGTAAAATAAATTCATTATGATTTATTGAAACCTTATCAAAGATTTCATGGTTCAAAATAAGAATTAATAAACATGAAATTAAATTTGAGATAATAAACCCAATACAATATCCATGACTCCCACTAAAGAATTATATATCTATAATAAAAAAGATAAATATCAAAATAACATATTTGAAATTATAGTTTTCATATAAAGAATATTGATAATCATTATTTATAATTGTTCTAAAAATTTATATTACATCGTATTTTTTTATATATTAATTTTCATTATTTTTTGTTTTGAAATAACATTATAATAGTTTTTGTTTTCTTCATTATTCTACCATTGTTTATTATTCCCATACCATAAACGTTTTTTTAATTCATTCATCATAATTATTTATATTGTAATATTTCCATCCAATGTGTTCTTTATGATCTATGATGATTAAATCGGTGAAAAACATGTTTGAGAGATTTTTAATTAACTAACAATGGTATCTTATTTATTGAGTGAAATATTAATGATACATTTCTATAAAAAATCATATAAATACAAACTTATTTATAGAAAATATTATTTTTAATTATATTCACCTCTTCTACCATGGAATTATCTAATATCATTGGTTATCTTGGTAGATACACTGAGAATAATATGAACATACCATAATTGATGGATATTAATAATTTTGAAAGTGGTTTTATTTGTAATTACATAATTAATATATATATACATAATGTTATGGTTTAAATAATTTTATGAATTTTAGTTATATTAAAATACTTTTAAAATTAATAATAATGAATCTCTATAAGAAATATTATATGATACTTTGTGGAGGAAATTTTCAGCATAATACAAAGTTGATGTTTTCATTTATCAATCAATGATAAGGAATGAATTTTAATTATGATTTGTACCTTCAATATAATAACTCTATAATACGACTCCTATTGTTTGCTTAATTTATCAATTATAATCAATTAAGAGATAGCTATAAAAACTCACATCATCAAATCGTAGAGATAGTATTCCATACAATGAACGAATTACATTTTTTTCATAATAGAAAATGTGAATGGAGATTAATAATTTTTCCAATATAATATATTATTAATGTATGATAAATATTTATTTCAGAATCTATTTTTTAGAAAATTAGTTTTTCAATGTAAAGATGAAAAAGGAAATATTTTGTGAATAAGGTACTACTGTTGAACTCTTTGGATTTCCCTTAGAAGAAAATATAAAGATGGATGTCTCAAGATAACCTATTAATATTTGAGGCACAATAAAATATAATAAGATTATGAATGATATAAAATGAGTAGTGTTTGTATTGTAACATTATTCACTGATTGGTCTTTAGTTTCTGTTGAGAAGTCCCTTTTATAAGTTGTGTGAATTAAATTTTGGAAATTATAATCAATTATAATATAATAGGGTTGCATAAAAAATGTTTCATATTGATATTAAAATGAAAAATAATATATATAGGAATTGGATATGGATTTTATTTTGTCAAAATTTAATTTTTATAAGTTTTGAAAATGTTTTAATCCATTTTGTCTTATGATTTTCTCCTTTATCTTTTTTTGGTTTTACTGTAGTATGAAATTTTTACCTAATTAAGTTACTTTAAATTTCTAAAAATGATATTGCCCTCATTAAATAATTTTATAATACTGATACCAAATATAAAAACCATTTTATATGATCTAATATATCTTAATATGGAAATTTTATTTCACCATTATAACATATAACGCATAAAAACCCAATTCCTAGAAGATGTGAATTTTTAGGATCAAATGATATGTTTATGATAAAATTATCATTTTAATTGATTTACGATATACAGTTATTTTATACAGTTATTTTTTTCCAAATTATTTATAAATTAAACTACTTTAAATATTTTCATTTATTAGAATTTATTTTATATTCATAAAAATTGATATTCTGAATTCAAAATAGTATATAAAAATGTATATATTAATAAATTAATAATTTTTTATGCTTCAAATTTTATAAAATAATTAAGTGAAAAATAATTTAATATTTATAAAAATCTCTATTCTTTTAATAAATAATTTATTTTTCAGTTTTCACATTATAATAAAATGTATTAGAAAAATTCCAATAATTCAGTTTAGGTAAATATTTATTTGTTTGATTAAAAATGAATAATTTTGTGAAAATTAAAATTTTAAAATTTTAAAATAATTTTTTGTGTATTAATATCCAAAATAAAATGAAAATTTATTTTATTAAGAATTAATTTTTTTATTAACTATGTTTTTTTAATATTATTTAAAATAATTTTTTATTTAAATAATGTATATACAATATTTCTTCTAATTTTATTGCATATATTTTCATCATATTCATTTAAATGTTGTTTTTTGAATTTATTAACAATTTAAACATTTATTTGAGATAAAAAAAATTATTCCATATTAATTATTTAACCTTTTTTTTAAATGTCAAGTAATTTCAATTTACCTAATTCCTAGATAATTTATTCTTCATAAAATTTCATAATAGTTTTCATCAAACATTTAATGGATCATTTTTGTTTCACATTATTCATAGAGAAAACTGTCGATCATGGTATTATTTATAATATATATACTAAAAAATCGCAATGGATTATAGATATTTTTATTTAATGCCACATGAGATTATCTAGTTGTTTCATTGTATTTGGTGTTCTTAAATATTGGGACATCATAATTAAATTCTATTTCAGGATCTTAGTATACCATGATCATTTCTATTTTTATATGCATTACAGAATAATGATTTTGATGTTAAGTAATGTAGGAAATTAATAATAGTGAAACATACAAGTCAGTAAGTAGGGATTTAGTAATTATTATAATTTGTGGTACCCCTCAATGATAAATGCATAAATAATTATTAAAATCGAAGGTATAACCACCTAGTAGGGGGAATCTTCCATTTTTATTTAATATTTAATCTTATACTCAAATAATAATGAAAATATAGATATTCCATACAACAAGGGCTTCCAACCATTACATCTTATTAGAGATACCTTTATTATAATCTTTTCATTTAATATCAGTTATAAAGTAAGGATCCCTTGACTCATTGAAAATCTAAGCAACCACTTATTCTTAATATTCACTCCATTAACTTATATCATATTTATCTATATTTTTTTCTACTAAATAATTTATTCTCTACCAAAACCAATTTTTATAAAATTATTTGTAGTTTCAATTGGAAATTAAAATTCAAATTACTTCAATAATATATTTCATCTCCTCTTTAAAACTCATTCTTTGGATATTAAATCAAAAGATAATGATCATCCAATTTAAAATTGGTAGTTATTATGAACTAAAATAAACACCATACTAATTAGATGAATCATTGTTAAAATTCTCTCCTAAGATATCTGAAATATAATTTCTATTGCATGTTCAATGTCATTATTAAATAAAAAATTTGTTTTTAGATGTTTCCAAAAAACTATCCTTCTTAATTTTGATATTGTCAAGGAGAAACATTATGGAGGTTAAGAAATATCTAAAATCACTAAAATCTATAAATCTCAACCTTCTTAAATTGATAGATCACTATATAATATTCCATTACCCATTTACTTGACTACGACGTAGACAAACAACCATGGTTCGGTTGTCCAAAAATTTCCAACTCCATCGATATCCTTCAACACAATATTTTTTGTTTCGATAAGATACTGGGACATGGTGGTCACAAAATCTCTAGAGAAAAATAAATACACTTGAATCCCCAAAAATGGAGTGGTATTATCTCTACTGTTTTTCTGTTATCTATACTCATGAAAATGATATATCATAAAGGATTATTGCGTGGAGGTCATCAAAATTATAGAACTAGGAAAATTATTAAATATAATATCTTTAGTGAGGACCATAACTACACCGTGGATAACATTAGTTGAATTATCTTCTATAGAATTTGAACTGTTGATGAGTTTTATTCTATTATAATTTGGTGTAGTCCAAGATCTAATAGATTGGAATCCTATTCTACATCATCTTTATGTCTCCTTCAAATATTTCTTCATCATTAAATACATTCATAATATATAGACACTAAGAACAGTTGACATGGAATCATCTTATTTAAAAAAATGTAATATGATTTATTTATTGGAAAAAATATAGAAAACTTAATCCATTTCATGACCCATACTAGTGGGGCCCATTCAAAGACTACACCAAACATTCCTATAATAGGTTAGGGGTGGATTACTAGCACTGAGTAGGAATATCAAAAAAATGGGAGGCATTTGCCTAAATAACATGTACACACACACAAACACATACATCTCTAAGCCACAAAATGATTAAATGTAAAATAACTAAAAGGATACATGAATATATATAAGATTATACAATAGATTATGAATGTGAAAGTACTAGAAAGTAAAATAGGACAAAATAATCTCATTAAAAATAGTATGTATCCTTAAGTCCAACACAAATTTGAAGGGTACTGGGAATGATATATGATAAATATAGGAACACACCCCAGTATTTTCGGTCTCACCAAGAACCATCCAGTCCTGGTCTACCAAGGACTCTGTCAAAAGGTCAATTCTCTACAAAATACATGACACATGCGACATAACCCATGTAGGGTTAAGTATAACAATACTCAATAGGAAACACAAAACCAAAAATCCATACAAAAAAAGGAAATTAAATTCATCTCTACATAGTTATATGTCTACATAATATATGAGAAGGATATCCAGATATAGTCAAGAGAGACACAACACCATCAGGCATTCATAACATACTACCAGCCATATAATTCCATTTAATGCGTGATCATTTCAGGATAACTCACTCCTTGAGAAATTATATCATAGGAGATTCTCAATGAATAGGTCTATCTCCTTTTGGATTTTATTAATGAGAACACATTATTCAAGGAATACTAATATAAATAGATAGTAGATCATGCCCAAAACCATTAGGGGATACCATGAACTGAATCTGGATCATCCCACTATATAGGAGATCACAATATAATGATTCCACAAACCCTAATGATGTGACCCCTAGATGAAGGATCAATTACCTACTCATGGATATTATGCTGATCCCACAAACTATACTATGGGTGATAGAGGGTCACACTCTATACTCATAAAGGGATACTATAACTCTATCTGAGACTCAGCCTCTTGAGGAGATTATAATAAAGAGATGTAACTGAAATAAAATATTGAACCATCGGGGAATGAACTGAAGGAATGATCTCAATATATACTAAACCAAACTAAAATCTCAACATTTGTCTCAAAAATTTCTATCTCAACGTTAGGGTCTCATCACCGCATATGTCTCATTGATTAGACATTAAATTTTGAAGTTATGCTCTTTTGATCAAAGCGGCCCACACACCTTCCTACGTTGATGGACATACCACATTGATAGGTCCCCCAACCATTGTGATTGACAGCTATGGTTGGTCCCCCCCATCGCATGGGTGATGATCCCATGGTCCACTATTAGGTTTGACCGTTGTGGTTAGTGCCCCAATGGTAGCTCAAGCATTAGTGACCCCATGATCGACCGTTGTAGTCGACCGTAGAGGTCAACCACAACTAGGATCCACCCCAGTTTCCCTAGATTTGACTTTTCTCAGATCTGGGTTTAACCATACCCTCCAGACTGACTCAACCCACCGGCCCGAACTGGCATGTCTGCCTGACTCGGGACTCCTAGACCAACCCACTCCATGTCACTAGAGCCTCTCCACGTCCACCATTGAAACCGCTCCACATCCCCTGCTTCCACTACCGCAACATCCACCAATTCCATGTCCACCTCCATCATTCCCAAATGCATGTTGATCCACCACCCATATAAACTCTTCCACATCATTCTTTCTTCGGATTCCAGTCATTGCCGCCACACCAGTGCTCACTTTCATAGACCATTATTTCATCTCTAATGCCTAAAAAACAGTTATTGATCTAAGTTCCTTGGTTAGTTATCTCTATAAATCTAGTCTATTTTGTCAATTCAGCTTGAATCTAGGTGTCCGACAATGTTCAGAACCACCCAGTAACATTGATCATGGAATTATGGAGTTCTAATATTGAATAACGTGAAGAATGGAGAGAGTAAATCGTAATCAAATAGGAAGGGGTGATCCTAGAATAGTTTTTTTGTTGATATTAGTTCATTTTCGATAGAAAGGTTTAATAAAATCAAAATAAAACTCAAGAACACAGTATTGATAATCCAAATAAATATCACATCCACCAAACACGATCAATCCTTAGTATAATATGTTCCTTGATTAGTCTATGTTCATCGTGGGAATCAATAATAGGGAACATCTCTAATGACCACCCATATAGAATTGTGTACCTGGAAATATGTGGTAAACCCATTATGATGTACATCGATATCCCATCCAAATTCTATTCTAGCACCTCAAAGAGTTGAGATAAACTCTCTAGAACCTGGTGCTCAGCCATTACATACTGAAAAGTAAGGCATCAAGAGAAGTTATCTACAACTCCTTTCTTCTTTCTTGGACACCAAAACTAATGTACAAGGTTTTGGTATATCTTCACCAAACCATGATGGGATGTGTAAAAATACCGCAGAAACTCCTCTCATAATTCCACTAGTTCTACTATGTGCCCTCTAAGATAAACCATGTGGTCCCCACCATTGGAATATCCATTAGGGGTATTCCCTATAAACAACTGAGCATGTAATGTCTCACAATTGGTATCCCCATGATGTGCCTCCCAAACTCACTATATGAGTGTAGGGGAGAAAAAAATAGAATGTATGTGAGATCCTCCATATGAACCCATAATGGATATCTAAAATGAGGGAAACTACTCTAATTCCTTATTCAACCACTGCGAACTGGATCTCCTAGTGAGAGCATCCATCACCACCTTCCACTTATCAAGAGTATAGAAAATCTCAAATCAGAGTCCACGAAGAACCCAAGCCATATCATCTTCCTGATGTTCAGATCCTTCTGAGAGAATATATACATAAGACTCTTATGATCCAAGTTGATGATAAATCTATCTCCCTTCAGGTAGTGTTTCCATATCCCCAATGTGAAGACTACCAGTACTAATTTAAGATAACGGTTCATGTAATAATGCTTATGTGGTCTCAACTGGTGTGAAACATAGACAATCAAAACATTCCTTTATATGAGGACACAATCACACTTGACCCCTAATGAATCCCAAAACACCACATACTTGACGTCTTCCTCCAGTAACCACAAGATGGGAGAGCTCCTCAACCTCTACCTTAGATCCTGAAAGAACTTATAGAAATTGTTTTTCAGCAAAAATGGATACCCTTTCCTTCAAAAGCTATCATTGATCCTTCTGTTATAGAGTATTCATGTACAATCCTCCGATATTACCCATACAATCCAAGGAATCTCCACACCTCAGTAAAACTCTTGGATGAATCCTAAAAAATCCTTACCTCATCCTTTTCTAAATCCACTGCAACTCCAACCTCCAAAATTACATGTCCTATAAAATAAACCTCTCGAATTGTGAACTGAAACATCGAGAGAGTTTAGTATAGTTGCTTCTCTAGGATTCAATCCAAGACCATCCTCTTGTGTCTCGCATGTTCCTCCCTAGATTCTGAGTACACAAGGATGTATTTAATGAATACAATGATGAAATGGTCAATGTAAGGATAAAATATCGTATTCATGAGTCCCATGAACACTGTTGGGGAGTTCTCCATTCCAAAATGAATTACCAAGTACTCATACTAGCCTTAATGACATATTAATTCCATCTTTTGTATATCATCATCATATACTCGTAGTTGGTGATAGCTAAATCTGAGGTTAATCTTTGAGAACCATCACGCCTCTTTAATTGTTCAAATAGGTCATAGATCCTGAATAGTAGATACTTCCTTTTAAAGGTCATCTAGTTTAATCATCGGTAATCCACATATTACCTCAAGATCTCATTTGAATTATTATAAATAAAAATTGAGGTTTTTCATGGTGATACATTAGTTCCCATGAAGAGCATCCTCTTCAAGTCCTCTAATTATATCCTCATCTCACAAAGATATTCAAGATCCATCCTATAGGTAGGTGTATATATCAGTGTCATCCCAAGGTTTAGATTAATGAAAAATTACATGTCTCGATTGAGACATAATCTAGGAAAAACTTCAAAAAAATACATCCTCATACTCTGCTACCACTATAGGAAAATGAGGATTCATATCATCCACTACACCATGGTTGAGGACATCTAGCTAATGGGTAATTGGATGCCTTCTCCAATGTGTGAGTCCAACCTAAACTGACTATGTTTTCTTTATCACCAAAAAAGAAAAACCAGATTCCATCACTACTAAAACACCGAGCTCATCGCCTAAAATAGGCAATATGTTCATGAATTGTGGACAGCTATTCCATACCAAGAATGACATCATAAGGCCTCAACGGCACTTCCAATAGGTCCAAACCAAAACTCTAACATCCAAGAGTTAGGTCACACTATGGTCTCTGGTGTGTGATCACCAAGTCTCATCTATTAAGTGTCTCCAATTGTAAGGGTCGAGTATACTATTCATCTGGAATCTCTGTGTCTCAAACAACATTAAATGAAATAAATGAATGACTAAGAACTATGTCAATTAAAACGAAAACTAATGTGGAAAATAAACAAATATTTTCATATACCATACCTGGAGACCTGGGTTCACAAGATCCCATTATAAGTAGTTATCTTCATCCAAGTCCATGGGATCCCTAATCCTAGTGTAGGCAGCCTAAGGGTGGAGGCGGTAATAGTTCAATCCTCCAACCACCTCCTTATGCCATGAATTCCCCATTTCCATGGGAAATAACATGCCAGAAATCCTGATTTTTTCTCTGCCTCTACCTTGGGAGTCCCTTGACATTATCCAAACCAACTGTACAAAAGGCCAAGCCATCTCATGCCATATGTCCCCAAATTCCTCATGAGTAACACCGTCTTTCACTTTCTTGATTTATGCAACCCTGTGATCCATACACCGCTGACCATGAGTCCTGGTATCACCCCTAGAAGCACCCAAACAACATGTATCCTCATCACTATCGATGGATACCTACTGTCAAGGTCCCATTTATCAATTTCCCACTACTAACCCCCACTACCAGTGTCTTATATTCTAGAAAACTCTCCACTAACAAGGTCTGATCATGTACTCCTGGATAATTATAAATGATCAGGGAGAATACAAATTCCATTATGTCTTAGTGTATGTTGTTCATGAATGTCCAATCCCTAAAGAACTGGTCTCTTACCATATCAATGGAGTAGCGAGAAACCTCAACAATATTTGCAGAATACTCCACCATGGTTATATTTCCCTATGCGGCTAAAGAATATTTTGTCTGCATAATAATATCAACGTGGTCATATGCACTCTTCTATGAAGTGATACTCGATGTATTTATAGGATATAGATTTCTAGTCATGTGATTGAGTCACAAAGCTCCACCATCGTCTAGAAAATCCCTAGATAAGACTCGTATAAATGACTGATGTCTAGTTAAAAAGAATCCTCATTGGGTAGAAAACATGGGTGACTACGTCTAGCCAATCCTCAATCATCTGGTGGATGTACTTTCAATGAAACCTAAGAGTTTACATCCTCTAAATCTTGTTCAACACACATAGACTGAGATTATCCTCAGTTGGAAGTGCGGGTAATAGATGTTTCTCTATGGGTGGTAGTATGGTTTATAACCAAACCAAAGGTTCTGTCTTGGGTACATGCCATAGTACTGATTCCTCATTTATAGGAATATCATCCTCATGATTACATGGTAGAATTCGTGCTAGCTATCTACATGGAGGAAAACTAAAATAAAACAAGATGTACCTCAATCAATAGAGCATATCAGGGGAGTTGACTCAAGAAGGACATGAAATACAAAACCAAACCTATATGATGCATATACCATTGTTTTACCTACAAACAGTGTTTTCATGTACTGAGTCTAAAATAAGGAAATAAATGTCCTGATATATGGATATGTCGGCTACTGCACCTTCACTGGGATCCCTGGCCAGATAGTTGAACTTGAAACACTTAACACGGTTGGCCCAAACCATCCTCGTAGACCCCCAGTCCTAATGTAGACTAGATCTGCCTTTGTTACCACTATGTCATGACCCATCCTAGAGGTTTCCATTCAATGAATACCCCATGCCTTCCAATAATAGGCCAGGGGTAGGTGACTAGCACTGAGAAGGCATATCCTGAAAATGGGAGGCATTAGCCTAAAGTACCTATACATAGACACATATCACCAGGCCAAAAAATGATGAAATGTAAAAGAACTTGATGTATGTATTCATACACCTAAGTTCATAGAATTAACTACAACAGTGAATATATAGGAAATTAAACAGTGATAAAAAATCATACACAAAGATAATATAACCAAAAGTACAGCATGAAAGTAATGTATAGTGGGGTTGTTGTCTAAAAACTGCTGAAACACACCTAAGATTGTATGGTCTCACTAAGAATTATTCGGTCCTGGACATCCTCGGACTCCATCAAATGGTAGATAATATATATAAGACAAGCCCGTAAATGGGTGAGTATAATAATACTTAGTAGGAAAATCTGAAACCAAAAAGAAATTCAACAAAGGAAAGTACAATTATCTCTATATAGGTATATATCAATAGCACATATAACAAGGATTTCAAGATATACTCAAGAGATACACCACACTAACATGCATTAATAACCAACCACCAGCCACATAATTCCACTATAAGCATGCTCATTCCATGAGAACCCACTCATCAATCCATCATATCATCAGAGATACTCAACAAAGAGGTATAGATCATTTGGGCCCTACCCAAATAAAACGAATTGGTTAAGTAAGACTATGATACATATAGAGGGGATCATGCCCTAAATCACAGGGGGATACCATGAACCCAATATGAATCAGCCCACTATATAGGGGATCACATTCCATTGATTCCACAAACCCTACTAATGTGGACCACTAGATTAATAATCAAATCCATGATCTTAGAGATTATGATAATGCTAAAAATCTATTAGGGGTGATATAGTTTCGCACACCAGTCTCAAAGAGAGATAAAGTTACTCTATCTGAGACTTGACCTCTAGACGGGATTACAATCTAGTGATGTGGACGTAATGTGGAACTGATACCATAGAAGAAGGGATAAGGGAAATATTTCAACCTATAATGGTCTTAACTAAAAACCCACCATTGGTCTCAAAATTTATTTATCAACTTTAGCGTCGCATCACCAAAAACTGTTTTTTAATTGGATACTCCATTTTGGAGTTATGATCATTTCAACAAAGAAGCTCGTAGACATTCCAGGACCTCCAAATCTACTACCATGGTAGGTCCACCAATATTTTTGGTGATTCCACCTACCATGTGGTCACAGCACCTATGGTAATCTATCCTGGTCAACCACTATCGGGCTCCACTCCAGTTTCCCCAGATCTGGCCAGGGTGCGGCCTTAGCCGATGGCCTAACCCGACCTAACATTCTGACCCTGCCTGTCTGCCATACCGAGAGAGCCTATCCCAGCCCACTCCATGTCACCACCACACAACCCACTCTTCCTGGCCCAACCAACTCTCTCTCCACACACCACCACTAGCCACTAGTAGATACTGTCATTCTAGTGGAATCTTTCATGGACCCCCACACCTCCTTTGATGCCTGAAAATCGATACATTCCTATATCAGATCTGTTTTGGTCACAATCTACAAATATTTGGCTTCAATTGTTGATTCTAATTGAATTTGGGGGTCCGATCCAGTTCAAAACCACCTGAAAATGTCAAGCATCAAAACTCGAGGTACCATAGGTGAATAACATGATGAATGGATGGAGGAAAGAATAATAAAATCAAGTGGGATGAACCTCAATCGATGTTTTTGTCGCTCTTGGTTCACTACCGTTAGAATGGTAAATAGAATCCAGACCAAAATCAAGAATGAACACATGATAATCCCACAAACACTATCGATCACTGGGCCTATCAGTTCATAAATTAGTTACTGTTTTTAATGGAAATTAAGAACAGGGAGGAATAGATTGAATCAAAATCCCTACATCAATTTGGATTGATCTATGATGAAGAATTATTGATGTGTCGTCATCATTGGTGAGATCATCCAAGATAGGTGTCTTTAAATCTCTGAGGTAAGGTTCCATCATCATTCTTTAGAATAAATTTTTTGAGCATTATCAAATGATCCTCTAGATATTCTATGGTAACGTGTCTAACCATGAAATTATGAAAAATTTACACATTAAAGGAATAGGATAAGTCACTGTGTTAAAATAATTATTGAATTATTTTATTTCTTGTATGTCTACGATAGGGTTTTCTATAATAACCTACGCTGAATAAAGTCGGTACGCACCAAGGGTAAAGACACTATTATAAACATAACCATGCACTTAGATTTTTGATTCGATAACCAGATTAAGATTTAATCCACCTTTTTAGGAAAACCACACACATGATATTAAATAAATTAATATTTTTCAAACTTATATTTCGGGAAACTTGGCCTCGAAATCACACATCCTTTGAGCACATTGTCTTGAAATCAATCAATATAATATCTTAAAATATTACACATAAAATACAATACATTATAATCCAATCCTCTACTATAAAAAAACACTCTTACAAATCACCAAAACCAATAATGAAATATTGGGCTTCTCAATCTCTATTCTTGATTTCATTGAATACAAAGGAATATAAATCAATATTAATATAAAAAAGTTTCAATGTATCACCATCGAATAAGTATAGGAATACATGAGTTAATTAAATGTAAGAAAATAACATTGAATAAATAATACCATATTATATATAAGGCATGTCTCAATATGAATATTTCTTAATCATGAAAATATCATTCATCAAACGGAACTTCATTATCACATCAACAATTATTTAAAACCTAAAATATTCCCATAAAACATTGAATAAACAATTAAAATATTTTATAAAAGATAAAATCATATCAAAACCATTTTAATAACTCTATCAAAATATATTCTTCCCCAATGGTAACATATATCAATGGATACTCCGGCTATATTGTATACAACACCTATGAATAAAATAGGCAGATAAAAATAATGGATAAATTTATTTTATCAATCTTTGTCCCCTTTAAAAAAATAATAGACTAACATTAGTAGTTAAATAGATATCATACCATAAATGTATAAAGTATTATGTTGAATATGTATATTTAATGTCAAATTATATATGTATTTAATTGATAGTAGATTTGTGAACATATTTTCTATTTTTATATATTTTGGAATCAAATTTCAATGTCATATCAATCTTCCCCATAGCATATTTTATGATGTTATATTTTACAGAAGATTTTTATAACTTTAATGATTGAAAATAATTTATGAAATCTTATATTAATAGTAATGATCACATCCAAAATGAAATGAAAACATCAATTCAACAATTTGATATATAGTTGAGCTTCATCGTTATATTTTACATTATGTCATGAGTATCAAGATAATATTAAGCCTTAACAGTGTAAAATGTATCTAAATTTGACCATCTTGAAGGTAAATAAACACATAATGTTTCTATTATGAATTACCCACAAGATATTGATCTTTTATCATCAATAATTCCTTCCCAATAAATATTTTGAAAACTATACATATAAAGCATCCATTTGTTATAACATTTCAACACACAATCTCTTTTAGATTGATGATTCTATATGTTACAAATTTTAAATAAAATGAGACTCTTTTTTGTGCATAGATACTTATAAATAATAGTATCAATATACATAATATTTTTTCATGTTGTTGTTATGTAATGTAATCATCCGATTAGCTTTCAAATGATTATTTTATCCGCTTCATTTACATGTTTATTTATAAAAATAATTCCTAAAAATGAGGTATAAATATAAATTAAATCCATTATTCCAAAATTATTCATCATTTCATTAGAATAATATTCTTCATTAAGAAAATTTAGTCCTTCTATTGAAAAATTATCAATCCCATAATTTATATCATCTCCCATTTTGAAATTCAAATTAGTCATGATGGTTTCAAGAATTGAATACAAATATATTTGAAATTTCATTAGCACTGATTACTCATTTTTTAATCTATAAACAATTTATCAAATTCACTAAATGGAAAAACATATGGTTGTTCAATATAAAAATCATATTTTAATTTAGTATTTATAAAGTCTATCATAACATCCATTTGAATGATCTAGCAAGGCCTTTGTACTATAATGGAAAAATACTTATTATTTAATATATTTTGATAGGTGAAATTGTTTCATCAATATCATTTTTTTTAAACAATGAATATATTTTATACATCCAACATGATTTATTTCCCACAACCTCCCCCTTTTTATTAATTTGTTTTTACACCAACTTTTTCCTAATAATGTTCCTTTCATAATGATCAGATTCAAATTCTCATGATCAGTTATTTTAAATTTGATGAGACTCAATATTCATTTCATCAATATACTCTATATATTTAAATAATTTTTTCCAGAAATTTTCTTCAAAAATTTATAGCAATGAGGTATGATATTGTTTCATCTATTTTTTTAATATTTGAGTATGTTGTCCAAGATATCCAATGATATTTTGAATAAATTTTTTTTCTTTCCATGATAATTTGTAAATGATTTTTCATCATCAATTTTATTGAATCAAATTCATAAAATGGAACTTCATCATTATTATCTCTATATTTTAAATCGTTACCATTGTTTTCAACCAAAATAAATTCAACATCATTACATTTAGAACATTAATTTATCATGAGATATTACTATATTTATTTTCCCAGAAGTTTCATATCAAAACAATCAACAATATTTTTTTTCTATTTGATATAGAAAAGATATGACTGGCTGGAAATTGCTTTTTTATTATCAAATAACTTTTGAGGAAGAAAGTGAGAAACAACAAAAAATGTCTAAAAAAACTCAAAATAACAAAGGAAGAAAAGGGAACCCAAAGAAAACCACCAAACCTACCCCACCCAAGCAAATGATTCTACAAAAAATCCTTCACCAATGAATGGAACTTCATCAATTAGTCTCATGCAGAAGTAAACGTGCATGGTATTGGTGGAATAGTCATACCTTCTCATCATCCCACTCTGAAAGGCTTGCATTGATGAAGACTTCGTGATTTGGTCCCCCTCCCGCACATGTCCAAGTAGAATGTTGGAACTGGAACTAAAACAATGAAAAACAACCAGAACACCCAAGGGTTGCACATTAAACAACCCTCTCGAAATACCTTACTGAATCCACCGTTTACTAGGATCAATAAAGAGGAACTTAATATTACCTTAATCCCTCTCCCTGAAAATATTCCAGGATAGGGATGGAACATTTAAATTATCCTCCTCAAAAATCCACTACTCTAACATAGAAACAAGTTGATCTCAAGTCTGAATGTACTGTTCAATGCTGATTATCCCTCTGTTGAAACCCCCAGCCGGAATGGAGTCTTATCTGTCAATCTATGTATATTTTTACTCATTAAGAGACACCTCCAGCAACCTCCCAATCATCCTGGTTTCCTCCTCCGATGCATTGGCATCAATATCTGTTACATCACTTCTTCTTTAGAGCATAAAAGTAGATCCATGTCTTGGTCACCCTATTCCACTGGACTTTGAGTGTACAAAGGATCCTTTTATATCTTTTTTTCATTCATTTTCATTGCGGATTGGGTCTCTAGAGGATGAGGTAATGAGGAGTAGTCCTTCTTCCCCTTCCTCTTCCTAAAAACCTTATTACTCTTCATAGGTGACTCCTCATATTCTATTTGGAAATGTTATATCCCTTTGGAAACATTCACTCCGGTCCCATATCCCTCAACTGGTGAAATGAAATCAGAATTCACATCGACCTCTAGGAGGCCTTCAATCTTGTTTCACTATGAAACTTATGTCTGGATCGGAGTCATACCCCTCCCTCCTTCACCATTTGAAAATACCTTCCAGTCCTATCATGATTATCGCCCAATGGAGTATTCTCCATACTCAAATCAACCTCCCCATCTAGTGACGGCATGCCAAGAGTCTCAGCCTATCTGGGCTTTATGAAGCCACTCCCCATGAACTGAGCATATGTGAAAAAGTCCTCTAGAACCACACACTTTGCAGCACAAGCAGTCTCCATTCTATGATACTCCTCATTGATGATAGATTGAGACTAACTTTCATTTTGAGGATGATCATTCATAGCCACTACATTGTCATTAGGCCATGTGATAGGTATTCTCCCACCACTAAGGTCACCTACCAATCTGCTAAATACATCTTGAATATTCGGATTAGTAGGACAGACCTGTGGTGTCTCATGCCTCTCTTGGTCGGCACCAGAAGAATTCGAAGGACCCGTGCCAACTGAATTTTTGCTAGTCCACATGTTGCCTTTGTCTAGAACTTGAATCCAAGCCACCGTGGCAGCACTCGATGGACCACTTCCCTCATTTAGCCCACTGCATATTACCCTGTCTATTCCTTCAGCCTGTACACCCTCCACCACCCAGTTCTCAAGAATGCCACAATTACCATTTCACCCATCCTCCTAAGATCCTATATTATTTTCCACTCGTTTTCAACTCTCTAGTGAATGACAAAACCATTTGCAAACCTAGAAAAACTGGAACCACGAATCATATACCATAGGCTTCTTACACCATAATTCTTCCCCTAACGTAATCCAGACGATGTCTAATGGAACCTTGGATGCATCCACCTCCACACACACACACATGAGAGTTAATCGAGTGGGAGACCACATTGGTCTGGCTATACGAACACTAGTATCTACCCAGTAGGTTCCCAAAAAATTTAACAATCGATTGATTATGAAATTGCAGCGGAAGATTTGGAAAACATACCCAGACTTCCACTGATGGAGAGTAGTGCTACATGTGAAAATCATATTTCCATTGAGATAGGAATAATCGTGAGACATTGCAGATGCGGGGAGCTCTTGAAAATGCCTTTATCAGATGTTCCTCTGAAGAAAAATAGATAAAGATGTTCTGAGTGTTCAGAAAACCGACGGTTTCCCTTTTATGAAAATCCCAAGAACCAAACAAAAATCTGTCAAATAGATTGACTGAGGGTCTTCTCTTCAAAAATCGAGCGATTAATGACATACTATATTTTTTGAATGTTTTGAATACTATGTTCATGATAAATACCATGATGTTCATGATAGGAATAACATATTCTACCGATATACATAGAACAATTATTAGTTCAGCTCTTTCTTAATTAGTAACCACAAACGTTCTCTTCCCATATCCTGATTCTATTAAAAAAAATATTTATTACATTTTATATTTCAATAATATAACACATGTAATATGATTAATTTAATCAATAAAGAAAATTAAAAAATTATATCCATTTTTGACTGCCTCCTCATTATCTATAAATTGTCGTATAGAATCAACTATAACGTATGAGTAGTATGTATTTCTTGATTCTTATATTTAGAAATAAAAAATGTGATATTGTGACTAGTAGAACATATGAAATTAATTTATATGTTCAACATATATAAATTCATAAATATTGTTTATATAAATATGATATTAAATTTTCCTTTGGCCATTATGACCATGTCTTCAATGCCACAATCAAATTTATTCATTCATACCTATATATTAATAATTTATAGAATCACCAATCTGTAACAAATTTAAACTTTTTAATAGTATTTTCTATATATATCAATCATTCAACATCTTCATGACCCCATATTTTTTGATAAATCAATTCCTTCCCTTTGAAACCTAACTAATACACACTAATAATATAGTGTTTCACTCCATAGAAAAACATGTTTTGAGATTTCAATTGATCTATGTAAATTATTTTTGACCAAAAACATTTTATTTTTAGTGAACCATCATTTTAAAAGATCACCAATACATATTTTTAATTTTCATTATCCATGAGTAGGTTTAGATTTCTTGACATATGAGAAGATTATTCGATATCCAAAATCTCTAGAAATTCTCCATTTGAAGCTTTTTAGGTAACATCATAGAGCCAAGATTTTTCACTTTTATTCTTCTTCTTATTATAAAAATTGTAAATATTTTCACTTGAAAACACTTTTAATATTATAAAACCAAGACACACTTTTGAAAAATAAACATGTTTCTCACATGATTGACAAACATATTACAACTGATGAAATTTATATTATATTTTCATTTTCGATTTCACAGGTTTTTTTATAAATTATTATATTTATAGAGGGATAAATTCACAAAGATATTTTCTTTTTAAAATATTTTAACACGTTATTTTCAAATAAATTAAACAAAAAAATGCATTCCATGGTACCCAAATATACATATTGAAAGATTAACCATAATCTAACATACCTTCTTTTGTAATAATATTTTTTCCAGTACTACAATTATGTCTTTTAGTATTCTACCCATTATTATTTTTTATACAAAAAAAATTTATAGATATAGATCTCTTTCATATTCTTATTAATATTCATTTTATCCATATTTTCTATCACAATTTGTAGAAATATTTTCATTCATTTTTATACAATCAAAATATATATAATCTATGGAATAAACTAATTTTCAAACAAAAATTTTATTCTCGATTTGATTCATATTATCCTGAATAACACATGATTGATCAATATTTTTTACTTTATTTGTGAAAAAACAATGTTGATGTCAATTTGAATCATAATTACATAACCTTTCCTTAACATCAAAAATATAGCATTGGAAATTAAGACTAAATTTTTTAATATATTTTTCTGTATCATATATTTCTTTTGTAAAATATTTAACTCATATTCTATATATTTCATTGATTCATATTTAATGATTCATGGGCTATTAAATTCAACAAAAACTTATTCAATTCATCAACTAAATTATCCATTATTATTTTTTCTTCAATAAAAATAAATCCATATTATCTATAGGATTGATTTTATATCTTAGTGTATTTTATCTCAATTTAAATCATTGATATAATTTCATGAAACTAATTTAGTTTTATTTTTTGGAATATTTTTTTATTATTTTACTTAATTTCATTATCTTTATAATAATAATAACTATTTATTTATTCATTATTCAGTTTTACAATGAGATTTTTTTCATCAATATTCGTTGATGTGTCCATGTATTCTTCCTAATCACCACTATATCTTCATATTCATTTAGATATTGAAAATTAATTATAGAATTATGAAAAATTTCTTTTAATATCATTAATATAAACCCATTATTTTTTAATCTAAAACTATATCTTCTTAAAGACTCTCCTTGAAGATTCATTTTCTTCATTATTGACAATATTTTCATTCAACTAAGGATAATTTATTTCAAAATTCTAAAATAATCCATAGACAAATAAATGTAGTACAATTTTTCAATTATAATATCCCTTTCCACTTACCATATTTATATATTTTATAGACATCATATCTTCAAAATAATGACCAAAATCAAAATCAAAATCAGTGCAATCAATATTTTTTTCAACATATTTCTCTTACTACATCTCATTAATTAAGGCCATCAAATATATTTCTTTTTAATCCTTCCAATTCTTCTTGATTGTACAATCATTCATCATCTCATAATTTATGAGAACAAATTGTAAATCATATAATGGAATAGTTTCTAAATCAATTCCTTCAAAATGAGATAAATTTTCCCCAAACCATCCCATGGATATATAAATTATTTTATAAAAAAAATTTGTATCATTTAATTTATCACAGAAAAGTTTAATTATACTCACAATCTTATTAAATCCTTTGAATAATTCATCCTAAGTTTCAATTAATTTAAATTTATGACTATTACTGTAAAATCTCAATATCTTTGTCATCAAATGCTTCACCTTATTATTATATTTGTTGATATTTGTAGTTTTATCCAAACTTTTTGTGGTTTTATTAATTCCTCTATCATTTATAAATTCTTTCATAGAGAATAAAGATTGTAAATATTTTATTTCGTGATAATAATTATAAGTACTACATCAATCAATTCAAGACAATGTATCATTTTCATCATGAGGATGATAACCATATGTTTAAGCCTCAAAACATCCAAACTAATTCATAAAATATATAAAAACATCCTTTTAATCCTTATATGGTTATTTATTAAATTAAAAGACAGAATCAACTTTATATGGACTAAATTATGATTGTGCATGATATACACTATGATTTCAGTAACACTTACTTATAATTGAGAGATAATTATTCTCAAACATCAAAAAAAGAATCACCAATGAGGGGATCTTATGTGTTGATACCTCTTGAAAAGTTTACTCCTCGATTAGTGAGGTACTATTTACAGATACGTGAATATGTGATTTTACTTCTTTTATGATTCGTTGTTGAATCCACCATAATGAACAGTTAAAGTGAATCATGACCATTATTCATCAAAAACATGTAAAAATGAATGGAATAAAAGATTTACATAGTTCACTACTCAACTAGAGTGGAACAGTCCTTAAATTGATTGAGATTCAATAAAGATAATATGAAACAAAAAGTTTCAACAAGTAGGTACAAAAAGATAGATTTATCATTAGAAAAATATTATATCAAGGAACTATTGTATTTTAGTTCGTCCTGAAATAGAATAATAAAAAATATTTTGATATAATAAATAATAAATCCTTCCAACTATATCCATGAATTGATGGTGTAATAATTTTCTTATTCTTCATCAACCCGAAAAAATAAATAATGGATATCATTACTCAGTTCTAATAAGTGAAAACACTTCTTCATTTTCTTCTCTTAATCATCATCTAATATTGGTTCTCACTATTTACCAAACTAAGAAATTTCCACCCCAAAAAACCCCCCTTCAGTTCATAGTATCACATCAGGTTTTAATTTTAATTTTAAATTAAAATAATTTAATGATATTATTAAAACTCATCTTTAAAAAACATCCTTTTTAAATTAATTCAAAATATTCAGGTCCATAAAATATTAATAGGTAGATACTATGGAATAAAATAATCAAAAAAGTAATATGATGGATCTATTTCATCATGATTTCTAAAAACTACGTATATGGAGTTTTGATAGTGTGGTATAGATAATTATGGTACATAAATTTATCATTCTATAGTTTCCACAAAACTTTAATGATTTTCATTTATTTTGACATTGGTAAATGGTGTATTGGCTAAACAATATTGAGATCTAACCAAATCCATCAAAATAAACCCTATAGAGTTGACTAATCAGTATAGCATAGTCCTTTAACCATTAACAAGACCACAATGTACAAAAAAAATACTCTGATGTAGAGGTTCCAAGAATTCCAAAACTATAACAGTCAATAATGATGAGATCTATGACATGGATTATTTATTGTGGCGTGGATGATGCTATAAATCTAGGGCTATTTAAATCAACTAAACTTCACTCTATAGTGTGATATTCTCACTTCATCATAGTACATATTCTATATTATTTATCAAAACATAGTGTATGGTTTTTTGTGTTGATGTCCCTAAAATTTTATACGCCCTAAGACACATTAATATGAGGTATTTTGAATGAATATATTTAGTTGATTTCTCAACTGTATTGTGGACACTGTAACACCCCACCACTACCACATTGGCTTGAGGAGGTGGTGAGGGTTTCTTGGCCATTAGAGATGTTCCCAAGGCACCAAAGGTTTGAAATAATTTTCTAGGGCTTCAAGGAACAATGGGCAATAATTTTCTCTTAAGAATATAACCTAACTCCACCAACCATCAACTAAAGATGAATGCACATTCAAAACCAACCATGTGATTCTAACAATTCCATCACAAACCCCAAAACCATTAAATTAGACATGTCCTCAAAACATCAGAGTAAAAAGAGGAAACTAAAACACAAAACACCATGATCCATGACACAACCACAGGTCCACACCAAGATCCAAGCTCCAAGCTGCACCAAAACTTCACAATTCACCAATATAAGAGGGTGGTTCCTTACCATTGCCAACGTCACTATACAGGACATCTGCAAAGACACCAAAGTTCCAATGCAGGGGTTGAGTACAACTACACAGTAGGATTTCCCCACCTGTCTTCCCTACACACAAAACTAGGATAAAACCATTATAACATTTATATAAAAAAAATTATATAAAGAAAAACCAAGCAACCAATTATTTATAAGACAAATATGCCATATGCCAAACTTTCCACACAAGAAAGAAAATTCAACCATGCCATGCAATGAAGTCAATTCAACCATGCCACAAGACGATTATAATTTTCATATTTCACTCACAAGACTCATATACAAACATCACCAACAATGCACACAACAAACCATGGTGGCACTTCCCATCCAACCTGTTCATTAGCAATCCACTCAACTGGTACATCCCACCCACATTTTATTGATGGTTTCCCTTCTCATCCACTCCACCACATCCCAATATCATTCACCCAATGATATCACCCATTTCCACACAAGCCACAACAATATTCATGCATTATTGTCAATATAAAAAAATACAATTTCCATGACAAACATATTTCAATATAACCCATTTATTGAAATCAATACTCATTCTTACTATCATTTCCATTTTAAAATAACCAATTTAAAATTAACCAATTGATCCCATTTCAACAAAACAGCAATTTCATGTTGAAACCCCCAAATCATCACCCATTTGATTTTCCAACAAAATTCACACGACATGCATACAATTAAATTAAAGTAAGAAATTTAATTTTAAATTAACTTCACATTTAAACATAGTGGAGTTGAGAGTTAATCCACCTACCTCTTAGGGTTTGTAGAATTTGAACCTTCTCCCAAACTCACTCCAAACAGGGTGAACGCCACCTCAAAACCACCTCAAAACACTTCCATAACATCAAAAATCTCATCCTTTAACAAATAATGGAAACACAACCGTAGATCTACATGTAACCCTTATAGATCTATGATACTAATAGAGGGAGAGGGATAACCCTAACCCAAATCTAAAATAATGAAAAAAGGGACTTACCTGAGGAGAAATGCCTTTAATACAGCAAGAACCCACTTCTGTTTTCCTCCTAAACGAGGTAAGGTGCTCTCCCAACCTCTAAAAACCAGAACTCCCTTGTGAGCCACGAGCAGGAGGATGAATGAGGGGAAAATGGGAAATCCTGAGTGGACCTGGACTAAAAAACCCAAACACTAAGTGGTCTAATGGTAACCCCTCACAGTTTGGAAAACTGTGCACCAATTGTGCGGTTTCCAAAGTCTCACCCAGGGACTTCACATGGCTTGACCGCATGGTCTGTCAAACCATGCACCGCCCATTCAGAGCCCACTGTCATGGGTGCACAGTTTCTTGTGCTGACCACATGATTTCATCAGACCTCACACCAATTGTGCGCCCCTGCACAACCTCCGCGACTTTAAATTTTTCTCCAAGAATTGTCCAAACTTCAACCAACCACTTCAAAAAGCGCAAATGAACTGAAAAATGGGTCACAAACCTCAAACAAGGGGTACTACATTCTCTACACCATTGAACTTTCCGTCCTCAAAATGTAGTGAAACCACCCTTTGCCGAAATATCTCATGCCATTGCCTGACCATCTCTTTCTCTTGCTCCCAAGTCTCCTCTTGGATCTGGCCATGCTACCACAAAACTCAAACTAGATTGATGCTTTTACCCTGCAAGACATTCTCTTGCCTATCCATAACCTACACTGGCACGTGCACCAACATAGAATCTGGCTCTATCTCAACCTGATCCCATCAAAAAACATGTCCTAGATCTGGCTTATTCATTTTCAACTACGACACATGAAACACAATATTCACCACACTGAACCAAGGTCGAAAATACAAATGATAATACACCTCAAAATCCTGCTCAAGAATCTCAAAATGTCCAATATAATTCGAAGATAACTTTCCTTGCTTCCCAAACCGACGATGTCCCAACCTAGGAGATATCCTCATGAAAAAATGATCAGTCATCTCAAGTGATAACAGTCGCCGATGATGATCCGCATATGATTTTGGATGACTCTATGATGTCTCCATTCTCTTCCTGATTAACTTGATCTTCTCTATGGTCTACTGGACATGGCTCGGTCCAACCAACATGGACTCACCCATTTTTACCCATTATAGTGTAGAATCAAACAGCCACCCATACAATGCTTCAAATGGATCCATATGTATTGATGCTTGATAACTGTTATTGTACTAGAAATCAACCAAAGTCATGTTTATCACCCATGAGCCACCAAAAATAATGACACAATCCTGCAACATATCCTCTAATGTTTGTATTGTCCTCTCAGATTGACCATCCATCTGAGGGTGATATGCCATACTGATGGTCAACTTAGTTCCAATGGTTTGCTATATGGATTTCCAGAAATGATATATAAACCTTGGATCTCTCTCGGATACGATCGAATCTAGAACACCATGCCTCTTTACCACCTCCCAGATATAGATTTTGGACAGATCCTCTACCATATGAGATTCACAAATTGGAATGAAATGGGCCAACATCATTAATCGATCTACTATCACACAAATAGAATTGTGCTTTCTAACCATTCTTGGGGGACCTGTGACAAAATCCATCACTATTTTCTCCCACTTCCAAACAGGGATTGGTAAAGACTGCAACATTCTCGCAAGCCTCTGATGCTCTGCCTTGACCTGATAGAAAGTCAAGAATCATGAAAAAAACTCAGACACTCTACTTTTAATACAAGACCTCCAGAACAACACTTTCAATACTTTATACATTTTCAAAATTCCTGGATGAACTGCCCACCTAGAATGATGATACGGCCTGAGAAGATTCTCCAAACAAGAAACTGGTACAACCATCTGATTCCAAAAGCACAAAACTAAATCTCCATTCAATTTCAAAACCTCAATGGTCCCCCCACCATTGAGATTCAACCTCATGGTTACACACTCAAAATCATATATTTTTACCTCTTTAACTAGTCCAACCAAGTCAGAAATCCATAAAATCGGAAAGAAGTCTGCTCTATCACCCTAGTCCTCACATTCCAACAGCATTTCAGCTATATCTGAAAATAATTGTCACTAGTTTGATGTTTTTCTCACCACCTGAGCATGTGAATTTCTACTTAATTCATCCGCCACTAAATTTCTCTTACCTGGTGTGTACATAAAGTCAAAATCAAATATATGTAGATATTACATCCATATCATTTTCCTTAAGTTAAAATCCCTATGTGAGAAAATGTGCTTAAATATCTTATGAACTATATATATAGTGAATTTCTCACCAAAGAGATAATGAAACCACACTTTCAAATAATGGACCACTCCTACCAATTCCAAGTCATGAGTTGGGTATATCTTCTCGTGCACCCTCAAGTTCCATGAGCCATACACAACCACATGATTCCCTTTCATGAGAAAACACAACAACCCTGATCTCAATGAATTACTATACACCACATACCCTTTTCCTGGTTATGGTAAATCCACGATTGGTGCTGATGTAAGGTGACCCTTTAACTCTCTGAAACACTACTGACACTGTTTATTCCACTTGAATGGAAAACTCTTTTTTTCAAAGCTGTCATCGATGAATCGAAAAATGAAAAATCATGATAAAAACACTGATAATACCCAGCTAGTTCGAGGAATATATGTACCTCAAACATATTCTTTCCATGTTTCCATGAGATAGTAGCCTCTATCTTTTCTGTATCCATAGAAACACCCCTTTCAGAAATCACATAGCCATGAAAACTAACTTCTTGTATCCAAAAGTCACACTTTGACAATTTGGCATACAATGGATGATCCCTCAAGATTCCCATCACTATCTCCAAGTGCTGCTCATGCTCCACCATTTCCTTTGAATACACCAGAATATCATCTATAAACACCACCACAAATGAATCTAGATATCTCTGAAATATTTGATTCGTCAATGACATGGACTCCATTAGCGCATTCGTTAGACCAAAGGGCATAACCACACATTCATAATGTCCATATCTAATTTTGGAAGTTATTTTAGGAATATCATCCTCCCTCACCCGCAATTGATGACATCCCAGCCTCATCTAGATCTTGTAGATCCACTGGTCTCCCCTCAACTAGTTGAACAAAACATTAATTCATGGAAGTTTATATCAATTTTTTATCAAATCATGGTTAAGTCTACGATGATCAATATAGAGCCTCAAAGTTCAATCAGCCTTTTTCACAAAAAAAAACATCGGTGATACCAATGGAGACATGCTCAGCTAGATAAAAGCTTTTTTTCTACCTCTTACAACTGGGCATTCAATTCCCACAATTTAGAAGGTTCCATTCGGTAAGACGGAAGTGAGATGGGACTGGTCCATAGAAGGAGGACAATCGTAAACTCCACTTCTCATATGAGAGGTAAAGTAGTGGATTCGTTGGGAAAATCATCCATGAACTTATCCACAATAGCTGGATGAACACTCTGCTCAACATCCTCTACCGATTCCAATGACAACACCGCCAACTGATATGATAATGTGCCCTCTAATGGTGCCAATAAACCCATTGCACCCTTCCTTTCATGCCTCTCTCCTCTAGAAAGATGTCTAATGCCATAATGTGTCATAAAAGAAACTTTTTGCGCAATATAGTCGATGTGGTCTTTAAACTCCACCCACCAATTCATTCCCATGATTACATCATACCCATACATCTCAATCACTGAGAAATTCCACATTAGCTAAAACTCGCCCACAACAATACAACATGCTCTACACAATAAGGCTTTCAACTCTCTTCGAAAAAGAGGAGTTTGATGTTTCAAAACCAAAGGCATCAGTTCTACCCTTAAACCCAGTAGCTCTACCACACATGAAATTATAATAGATTGTGAATCACTCATATCATACATCACATTGATCAAGGTAGAATTTAAAGGACTAGTAGATCTCACCGATGATGGTCCCGACTGATCATCCACTACAACATGCATGGCTCTGAACAATTCCTTTGTATCCCCACTCTGCTCTTTTTTCCTGTGGGGAAGTTGTGGTGTACCAAGAATCACCTTGAATAACTTTCTTTGCTGCTGAGGGGTATGATGTTGCCCCCGTTCTGTGGAAGCATAGGACGTCTGTGATCCATGAGGAGTGTCACGTGCACCCGACCTCAGAGCATTCCTACAATAGCATTGATGATGCCTCATCTGCATGAAATTGTGACATGATTGAGGTTGTGTCATACAGTCCCGCTTGATGTGTGTTGTAGTGCCACATTGAAAACATCATGATTTTCTCTTGGGCTTCGGAAGAAGATTTACTGATCCTACCATCAGATTATGTTCCATACTCCTACCCTGAGAATAAGTGTACCTCCTCCACTTGAACCTAGCATTAGATTTCCTACTATTCCTCATAGTTACCTCTATGCTTCCTACGCCGGAAACACCCAACAGATCCCGCTCATCCACTGATGCTTGATTCACCATCATTGTGTAATCACCGATACACAGTAGTGCTATTTTTGAATGGATCTCTTTCCTTAACCCCGCTTCAAATATACTTTCCTTAAATGATGTGCTACCCACCACCATAGGTGAAAAATTCCCTAAGCTCATAAACATAGTTGCATACTCCATCACAGACATATTCTATTACTTCATATTGAAGAAATCATTTGTTTGCAGAATTCTGAAAATATGTGGGTATAATTATTTATTAAACAATTACTAAATTCCTTCCCACATCATACCCTAGTCCGTCATCACTTGGACTACCAACTCCCACTAATGAAGAGAAAGATACTCTAGCTTATACGTTTCTAGCTTTACTTTCATCTCTAACGGCATCCCCAAGAACTCGAAAATTTTGTTCATTCTAGACAGCCATGCCTCTGGCCTTTCTAGGTCTAAATCACCCCTAAAGACGGATGGATACAACTTTTGTAACTGTGCTTCATAGTCAATATTCTTTGTCTCTTCCTCTATATTCACATATCTCACAGCTTGGAAAGCATACACTATGATCTGTAATAACTGTTTGTTCACCCGGGGCATAGGTGCAACCACGTTCTCATCAGCCACTTCTGATTAGTATCTACGATGACTACTTGGTTCCACTTCTATAAACAGAAGTCAAAAAACCATGTGTCTCACATCCGTAGAGATCAATAATTCCAATTTCCAATCGCATTACAAAACACTATCACAACGAGGCTTTCCACCATTCCACATTTTCCATGTTTCACCATTTTTGAAAACTGAACCATTTTCAAAATAAAAAATGTATTCACATTACAATTTCACACATTTGAAAAACAATTTCACAATTCAGAACATAAATCATTATGCCCAATGAAATATGAATCCTAGAGGGAATTCAGTTCTACCATATATTCCTTGCACATTAATTGGAAACACCCATGACAATGAGATTTCCAATTTCTGTAAGTGTCTCCAAAACACTTATGTACTCAACTCCCTGGTAACATGAAGTTTAGAATAAAATGGATATCTATGTCTATTTAGAATATATATTCCATGTTCCGACATTCCTACTCCTTACTAACATTCCAACTCACTGAATATACCACAGCGAATATCAACTCGAAATCCGAGAATCAACTCCAAAGAACCGAACATGCTGATTCCATTTGTAACACCCCACCACTACCATATAGGCTTGAGGAGGTGGGGAGGGTTACATGGCCTTATGTGACGTTCCAAAGGTTTCAAAGGCTGGAAAAAATGTTGAGGGCTTCAACGAACAGTATTAATGATTTGACATTCATAAGATAACCCAACTGAACCAACAAACAACTAAATATTCATGCACTTTCAAACCAACCATGTGATACTAACAATTCCATCACAAACCCTAAAACCATTCAACTAGTCATGTCCACAAAACATCAGAGTAAAAAGAAGAAACTAATCAACAAAACACCATTAGCCATGACACCACCATTGCTCCACACTAGGTCCATGCTCCATGCTCCACCAAAACATCACAATGCACCACTACAGGATGGTGATGCCTTAACTTTTCCCATGTCACAATACACGACATCTACAAAGACACCAAAGTGCAAAGGCAGGGGGTGATTACAACTACTCAATTGGATTTCCCACCTTATTTCCCTATACACACCACTAGGATGTAACTGTTAGCAAATTTATATAAAACAATTTATATAAAAAAACCAAGCTACCAATTGTTTATAAGATAAAAATTCCATAAGCCAAAAATGCCAAACAAGGAAGCCAAATCAACCATTCCACTCATGTAAACAAATTAAACCAATCCACAATTTGATTACCAATTGCATATTTCACTCACAAGCCCCTTCTACAAACATCACCAACAAAGCACACAACAAACAGATGCAGCACTTCCCGTCCAACCTGTTCATTACCAATCCACTCAAGTGGTACTTCCCTCCCAATTTATATTAATGGTGGCCCTTTTGTCCACTATCCATACCCTTTTTATAGTGTCCCTTCTAGTCTACTCCACCATGTACCAACATCATCCAACCAATTATATCACTCATACCCATTTGTAAATAATCAAATTCATCGATAACCTTTCTATATTTTAATTCCATTAAATAACTTTTACAAAATTATCATGGGGAAACCTCCAATAATTTTTTATTGATGGCAGTAGGTTTCTATTCACTCTATTTGACTTTTAATTTGTGTATCTAATATAATAATCCATATTTTTTTGTCTTTAGAATAATGAGAGACTCCTAAATCAATTTACGCATCATGTCTATATAGAGATACATCATGAAATATATTAAATAATCATATAACTAGTTTTATTCGATGTATTTTTTATAAGATACTAAATAATAATTCAATCATACTTTTGGTTTCTATAATAAAAAATGAGTGATTCATTGATATTATTGTGATGTTAAACTCTTAAATTAAAATGAATTATTCCCCCTTTTGTTACAAAAGGATAACATTTTTTCCCTATTTACATCTAATGAATATATTGAAAATTCTTACTAAATAATATATTCAAAAAATCTTCTTTTTTAATATATTATACACTTTTTTTACCATAGAATACCTAATGGTAGCATACCACAAGTTAGAAAATCCAGAAAAAATAAATTTTAAGAAAAACTATCTATTTTTATTGGCACTAGAGAATTTAAAATATCATTTAAGTAAAATTTACCCGTACTTAATATTTAATGTATTATAATTCCAACTAAAAGAGGTTGTAGGATTCCTCATGAATGTCTTAATATTGCGCTACTCTATTATTGGTGTTTTTTATAACTCAACAAAATTAGTGGTTTTAAATATATATTTAAATGATTGGATAATCCTTACTAAGAGTATTTTTATCATATCCATATACACATTAACTTTCTCATTTGAATAATTTCCACATTACCTATCCCACATATTTTTAAATCATTTCATCCAAGATTCTACCATTACCATTATAAAATTATAATTTAGAACGTGTATACTATAGTCAGTGAAATTTTCTATAAGATGAGTGTATTCATATATGGGGGATTTCATATGTGACATGAATATGTTATCCTATATATCTATATGTTTCAATCAACAATATCAAATAGTACGTTTTATAAATTAATTTTTTCAATTTAAAATGAATCACAGTGGGTTATAAAGATAATTAGAATCATAAAATGTATATCATTTTTGGTTTCCAAAAGGTGTGATATTTTTCATCTTTGTCATGCACTGGGATAATATTAACATATTAAAAATTATTCCCTATTATGTTTTACTACCCCTATGTATATCTGTTCTAGATGAAATATCAACATTTATAATCCATTTAGTGATTTAGTCTAGAAAAATATAATAATACTCCACCAAAATATCATGATAGGATCTAATAAAAAAATATTTACACTAGAAATATGCCATTTTAAATTATTTATTATTTATAATATATTTTGAAAGAAAATTGACCCATCAATTGATACCATCTAAAGATATCATAGATGAATGAGAAAGTTGTTTAATTTTTTTAAATAACTAATAATTTCATAACAGAAATAATTTTACATAATAATGATACTATTAGTTAGTATCATGGATTAATAGATTAATCAAAGATATGTTTTACAACTGTCCGCAAAATTTAATCATAACCACTCAAATATAAAGCCCCTTCTAAATAACATACTTGTAATACCCACCATTTATCTATGTGAATGAGTATATAATAAATGGGTGGGAACGGAATCATAGTATGTGAATCATAAGATATATCAAACGAGGATCAAATGTGAGAGAATGATAAGTATATGGGTATGAAATGAAAGTAAACATCCATGAATATAACTTAAGAAGACATACCCATATATAATATGGAGAAAAATAAATGTAAAATTTTAACATAAATATGTTTAATGGGAAATAAATATAGAAACGAATTACCATATTAATCATAACATAGTTGATCATGAATATTAATTTATTTTCCATAGTTTATCAAGATTGAGTTACCTTTTTCCAATGATTGATCAAGTATCAATAACCTATTCCCCCTGGTAGAAAATTCACCACAACTTGATTTGAATTATCTCATTATATATAATGTTTTACACAATGCAATTTAATTTTATATATGTCACAAAAATTACTTAATGAAAATCCATTAATTTTTGTTCTATATGATATTAATGATAAATCATATAAATAATACACATGGAATAAAATTGGTTTCATTAATTCAATTATTATGAACCCATGGAATGAGTAAATTGTTTCACATAATTTCTAGATAGTAAATAAAATTTACTACAAAAATATATTTGGATTATACCCACAAAACATTTATCCCACAATATTATTCTCTAAGGATATGTAGAAGGTTATTGGTAAAAATATATTTAATTGAAAAAACTCCTTTGTAATTAAATATGAAATTATTGAGAGATCATAAAAGTGTATATAAAAAACATTATAATTTCCATAAAAGGGGATGTTACTATAACATTGAATGTCTATTTTTGGTATTATCAATTCTGAAAACATGTAATGAAAAAAATGTAAAAGTCCATAATCTTAATAAAATCTAAATAAAAAATCCTTAAAAATATATATAGATAACAAAAAGGAGAAGTGAGGAAAGTTTCATCAATTTTAAATTTAAAATATAATTTTCTAATAAGGATCTCTCTGAAAAAATAACCATGTTTCCAAATATAAATTGATATTATTAGAAAAAACATACATGTGAAAATTTAACATCAATAATATATCCATAAAATGATAATACATTATATCAAAATAAATGTTGAGATGACGATAAATCATTTTATATTGATATAATATAAAATTATTTTAAAATACCATTGTTGAAAATCCTTATCATAAAAATAATTACAAAACATCCTTTTGAAATGTGGAGAAATAGAATATGATGTTCACATGAGATAAATAATAAATTGGTATCTAAATATAGAGATGTAAATTATTGATAGAAGAAAATTTTTTCTTGGGGGAGGGATCCCATTTTAATCTATAATGTAATATATTCTCATCAATCACATTATTTTTATCGTGAAGAAATTCATCATCAGTGATTATTATCATTAAAATTGTCCATTTCCCCAAAAAAAAGATATATACCTAGCAATAAAATCTTAGTGAAGAAACAACTAATATTAGATGAAATTAAATCATGATTAAGGATTCTAACTCAACGTATGGAATTTAGATTACAAAAAACATGGTGACAATATAATCCAATGAATAGAATTCCATTTAAGGAAAGAACATTAATGTCTCTACTAACTTAATCAATGACATAAATGTGGCAAAATAAATTCATTATGATTTATTGAAACCTTATCAAAGATTTCATGGTTCAAAATAATAATTAATAAACATGAAATTAAATTTGAGATAATAAACCCAATACCATATTCATGACTCCCACTAAAGAATTATATATCTATAATAAAAAAGATAAATATCAAAATAACATATTTGAAATTATAATTTTCATATAAATAATATTGATAATCATTATTTATAATTGTATTAAAAATTTATATTACTTCATATTTTTTTTATATCAATTTTCATTATTTTTTGTTTTGAAATAACATTATAATATTTGTTGTTTTCTTCATTATTCTACCATTTTTTATTATTACCATACCATAAACGTTTTTTTAATTCATTCATCATAATTATTTATGTTGTAATATTTCCATCCAATGTGTTCTTTATGATCTATAATGATTAAATCGGTGAAAAACATGTTTGAGAGATTTTTAATTAACTAACAATGGTATCTTATTTATTGAGTGAAATATTACTGATACATTTCTATAAAAAATCATATAAATACAAACTTATTTATAAAAAATCTTATTTTTAATTATATTCACCTATTCTACCATGGAATTATCTAATATCATTGGTTATTTTGGTAGATACACTGAGAAAAATATGAACATACCATAATTGATGGATATTAATAATTTTGAAAGTGGTTTTTTTGTAATTACATAATTAATATATATATACATAATGTAATGGTTTAAATAATTTTATGAATATTAGTTATATTAAAATACTTTTAAAATTAATAATAATGAATCTCCATAAGAAATATTATATGATACTTTGTGGAGGAAATTTTCAGCATAATACAAAGTTTATTTTTTCATTTATCAATCAATGATAAGGAATGAATTTTAATTATGATTTATACCTTCAATATAATAACTCTATAATACGACTCCTATTGTTTCCTTAATTTATCAATTATAATCAATTAAGTGACAGCTATAAAAAATTCACATCATCGCATCGTAGAGACGGTAGTCCATGCAATGAACGAATTGCATTTTCTTATAATTGAAAATGTGAATGGAGATTAATAATTTTTCCAATATAATATATTATTAATGTATGATAAATATTTATTTCAGAATCTATTTTTTAGAAAATTAGTTTTTCAATGTAAATATAAAAAAGGAAATATTTTGTGAATAAGGTACTACTGTTGAACTCTTTGGATTTCCCTTAGAAGAAAATATAAAGATGGATGTCTCAAGATAACCCATTAATATTTGAGGCACAATAAAATATAATAATATTATGAATGATATAAAATGAGTAGTGTTTGTATTGTAACATTATTCACTGATTGGTCTTTAGTTACTGTTGAGAAGTCCCTTTTATAAGTTGTGTGAATTACATTTTGGAAATTATAATCAATTATAATATAATAGGGTTGCATAAAAAATGTATCTTATTGATATTAAAATGAAAAATAATATATATAGGAATTGGATATGGATTTTATTTCTTCAAAATTTAATTTTTATAAGTTTTGAAAATGGTTTAATCCATTTTGTCTTATGATTTTCTCCTTTATCTTTTTTTTGTTTTACTGTAGTATGAAATTTTTACCTAATTAAGTTACTTTAAATTTCTAAAAATGATATTGCCCTCATTAAATAATTTTATAATACTGATACCAAATATAAAAACCATTTTATATGATCTAATATATCTTAATATAGAAATTTTATTTCACCATTATAACATAAAATGCATAAAAACCCAATTCCTAGAAGATGTGAATTTTTAGGATCAAACGATATGTCTATGATAAAATTTTCATTTTAATTGATTTACAAAATACAGTTATTTTATACAGTTATTTTTTTCCAAATTATTTATAAATTAAACTACTGTAAATATTTTCATTTATTAGAATTTATTTTATATTAATAAAAATTGATATTCTAAATTCAAAATAGTATATAAAAATGTATATATTAACCAATTAATAATTTTTTATGCTTCAATTTTTATAAAATAATTAAGTGACAAATAATTTAATATTTATGAAAATCTCTATTCTTTTAATAAATAATTTATTTTTCAGTATTCACATTATAATAAAATGTATTAGAAAAATTCCAATAATTCAATATAGGTAAATATTAATTTGTTTGATTAAAAATGAATAATTTTGTAAAAATTAAAATTTTAAAATTTTAAAATATTTTTTTGTATATTAATATCCAAAATAAAATGAAAACTTATTTTATTAAGAATTAATTTTTTTTATTAATTTTGTTTTTTTAATATTATTTAAAATAATTTTTTATTTAAATAATGTATATAAAATATTTCTTCTAATTTTATTGCATGTATTTTCATCATAATCATATAAATGTTGTTTTTTGAATTTATAACAATTTAAACATTTATTTGAGATAAAAAAATTTATTCCATATTAATTATTTAACATTTTTTTGTAATGTCAAGTAATTTCAATTTATTTAATTCCTAGATAATTTATTCTTCATAAAATTTCATAATAGTTTTCATCAAACATTTAATGGATCATTTTGGTTTCACATTATTCAAAGAGAAAACTGTCAATCATGGTATTATTTAAAATATATATACTAAAAAATCGCAATGGATTATAGATATTTTTATTTAATGCCACATGAAATTATCTAGTTGTTTCATTGGATTTGGTGTTCCTAAATATTGGGACATCATAATTAAATTCTATTTCAGGATATAAGTATACCATGATCATTTCTATTTTTATATGCATTACAGAATAATGATTTTGATGTTAAGTAATGTAGGAAATTAAGAATAGTTAAACATACAAGTCAATAAGTATGGATTTAGTAATTATTAAAATTTGTGGTACCCCTCAATGATAAATGCATAAATAATTATTAAAATTGAAGGTATAACCACCTAGTATGGGGAATCTTCAATTTTTATTTAATATTTAATCTTATACTGAAATAATAATGAAAATATAGATATTCCATATAACATGAGCTTTCAACCATTACATCTTATAAGAGATACCTTTATTATAATCTTTTCCTTTAATATCATTTATACAGTAAGGATCCCTTGACTCATTGAAAATCTAAGCAACCACTTATTCTTAATATTCACTCCATTAACTTATATCATATTTATCTATATTTTTTTCTTCTATATAATTTATTCTCTACCAAAACCAATTTTTATAAAATTATTTGTAGTTTCAATTGGAAATTAAAATTCAAATTACTTCAATAATATATTTCATCTCCTCTTTAAAACTCATTCTTTGGATATTAAATCAAAAGATAATGATCATCCAATTTGAAATTGGTAGTTATTATGAACTAAAATAAACACCATACTAATTAGATGAATCATTGTTAACATTATCTCCTAACATATCTGAAATATAATTTCTATTGCATGTTCAATGTCATTATTAAATAAAAAATTAGTTTTTAGATGTTTCCAAAAAACTATCCTTCTTAATTTTGATATTGTCAAGGAGAAACATCATGGAGGTTAAGAAATATCTAGAATCACTAAAATCTATAAATCTCAACCTTCTTAAATTGATAGATCACTATATAATATTCAATTACCCATTTACTTGACTATGACGTAGACAAACAACCATGGTTCGGTTGTCCAAAAATTTCCAACTCCATCAATATCCTTCAACACAATATTTTTGGTGTTGATAAGATATTGGGACATGGTGGTCACAAAATCTCTAGAGAAAAATAAATACACTTGAATCCCCAAAAATGGAGTAGTATTATCTCTACTATTTTTCTGTTATCTATACTCATGAAAATGATATATCATAAAGGGTTATTGCGTGGAGGTCATAAAAATTATAGAACTATGAAAATTATTCAATATAATCTCTTTGGTGAGGACCGTAACTACACCAAGGATAACATTAGTTGAATTATCTTCCTTAGAATTTGAACTGTTGATGAGTTTTATTCTATTATAATTTGGTGTAGTCCAAGATCCAATAGATTGGAATCCTATTCTACATCATCTTTATGTCTCCTTCAAATATTTTTTCATCATGAAATACATTCATAATATATAGACACTAAGAACAGTTGACATGGAATCGTCTTATTTAAAAACTTGTAATATGATTTATTTATTGGAAAAAATATAGAAAACATAATCCATTTCATGACCCGTACTAGTGGGGCCCATTCAAAGACTACACCAAACATTCCTATAATAGGTTAGGGGTGGATTACTAGCACTGAGTAGGAATATCAAAAAAATGGGAGGAATTTTCCTAAATAACATGTACACATACACAAACACATACATCTCTAAGCCAAAAAATGATTAAATGTAAAATAACTAAAAGGAAACATGAATATATATAATATTATACAATAGATTATGAATGTGAAAGTACTAGAAAGTAAACTAGGAAAAAAATAATCCCATTAAAAATAGTATGTAACCTTAAGTCCAACACAAATTTGAAGGGTACTGGGAATGATATATGATAACTATAGGAACACACCCCAGTATTTTCGGTCTCACCAAGAACCATCCAGTCCTGGTCTACCAAGGACTCTGTCAAAAGGTCAATTCTCTACACAATACATGACACATGCGACATAACCTGTGTAGGGTTAAGTATAACAATACTCAATAGGAAACACAAAACCAAAAATCCATACAAAAAAAGGAAATTAAATTCATCTCTACATAGATATATTTCTACATAATATATGACAAGGATATCCAGATATAGTCAAGAGAGACACAACACCATCAGGCATTCATAACATACTACCAGCCATATGATTTCATTTAATGCGTGATCATTTCAGGATAACTCACTCCATGAGAAATTATATCATAGGAGATGCTCAATGAATAGGTCTATCTCCTTTTGGATTTTACTAAAGAGAACACATTATTCAAGGAATACTATTATAAATAGATAGTAGATCATGCCCAAAACCATTAGGGGATACCATGAACTGAATCTGGATCATCCCACTATATAGGAGATCACAAGATAATGATTCCACAAACCCTAATGATGTGCCCCCTAGATGAAGGATCAATTACCTACTCATGGATATTATGATGATTTCACAAACTATACTATGGGTGATAGAGGGTCATACTCTATACTCATAAAGGGATACTATACCTCTATCTGAGACTCAGCCTCTTGAGGAGATTATAAAAAAGAGATGTAACTGTAATAAAATATTGAACCATCGGGGAAAGAACTAAAGGAATGATCTCAATATATACTAAACCAAACTAGAATCCCAACATTTGTCTCAAAAATTTCTATCTCAATGTTAGGGTCTCATCACCACATATGTCTCATTGATTAGACATTAAATTTTGAAGTTATGCTCTTTTGATCAAAGCGGCCCACACACCTTCCTACATTGATGGACATACCACATTGATAGGCACCCCCAACCATTGTGATTGACATCTATGGTTGGTCCCCCCCACCGCATGGGTGATGATCCCATGGTCCACTATTAGGTTTGACCGTTGTGGTTAGTGCCCCAATGGTAGCTCAATCATTAGTGACCCCATGATCGACCGTTGTAGTCGACCGTAGAGGTCAACCACAACTAGGAACCACCCCAGTTTCCCTGGATTTTACTTTTCTTAGATCTGGGTTTAACCATACCCTCCAGACTGACTCAAACCACCGGCCCGAACTGGCATGTCTGCCTGAATCGGGACTCCTAGACCAACCCACTCCATGTCACTAGAGCCTCTCCACGTCCACCATTGACACCGCTCTACATCCGCTGCTTCCACTTCCGCAACATCCACAAATTCCATGTCCACCTCCATCATTCCCAAATGCATGTTGATCCACCACCCATATAGACTCTTCCACATCATTCTTTCTTCAGCTGCCGGTCATTGCCGCCACACCAGTGCTCACTTTCATAGACCACTATTTCATCTCTAATGTCTAAAAATCAAAACAGGTATTGATCTACGTTCCTTGGTTAGTTATCTCTATAGATCTAGTCTATTTTGTCAATTCAGCTTGAATCTAGGTGTCCAACAATGTTCAGAACCGCCCAATAACATTGATCATGGAATTATGGAGTTCTAATATTGAATAATGTGAAGAATGGAGAGAGTAAATCCTAATCAAATTAAAAGGGGTGATCCTAGAATAGTTTTCATGTTGATATTAGTTCATTTTCGATAGAAAGGTTTAATAAAATAAAAATAAAACTCAAGAACACACTATTTATAATCCAAATAAATATCACATCCACCAAACATGATCAATCCTTAGGATAATATGTTCCTTGATTAGTCTATAATCATCGTGGGAATCAATAACGGGGAACATCTCTAATGACCACCCATATAGAATTGTGTACCTGTAAATATGTGGTAAACCCATTATGATGTACATCGATATCCCATCCAAATTCTATTCTGGCACCTCAATGAGTTGAGATAAACTCTCCAGAACCTGGTTCTCAGCCATTACATACTGAAAAGTAAGGCATCAAGAGAAATTATCTACAACTCCTTTCTTCTTTCTTGGACACCAAAACTAATGTACAAGGTTTCGGTATATCTTCACCAAACCATGATGTGATGTCTGAAAATACCGCAGAAACTCCTCTCATAATTCCACTGGTTCTACTATGATCCCTCTGAGATAAACCATGTGGTCCCCACCATTGGAATATCCATTAGGGGTATTCCCTATAAACAACTGAGCATGTAATGTCTCACAATCGGTATCCCCATGATGTGCCTCCCAAACTCACTATATGAGTGTAGAGGAGAAAAAAATATAATGTATGTGAGATCCTCCACATTAACCCATAATGGATATCTACAATGAGGGAAACTACTCTAATTCCTTATTCAACCACTGCGAACTGGATCTCTTAGTGAGAGCATCCGTCACCACCTTCCACTTATCATGAGTATAGAAAATCTCAAATCAGATTCCACGAAGAACCCAAGACATATCCTCTTCCTGATGTTCAGATCCTTATGAGAGAATATATAAATGAGACTCTTGTGATCCAAGTTGATGATAAATCTATCTCCCTTCAGGTAGTGTTTCCATATCCTCAATATGAATACTACCAATACTAATTGAAGATAACGGGTCATGTAATAATGCTTATGTTGTCTCAACTGGTGTGAAACATAGACAATCAAAACATTCCTTTATATGAGGACACAATCACACTTGACCCCTAATGAATCCCAAAACACCACATACTTGACATCTTCCTCCAGTAACCACAAGATGGGAGATCTCCTCAACCTCTACCTTAGATCCTGAAAGATCTTTTAGAAATTTTTTTTCAGCAAAAATGGATACCCTTTCATTCAAAAGCTATAATTGATCGTTCTGTTATAGAGTAGTCATGTACAATCCTCCGATATTACCCAAAAAATCCAAGGAATCTCCACACCTCAGTAAAACTCTTGGATAAATCCTAAAAAATCCTTACCTCATCCTTTTATAGATCCACTGCAACTCCAGCCTCCAAAATTACATGTCATATAAAATAGACCTCTCAAATCGTGAACTGAAACATAGAGAGATTTTAGTATAGTTGCTTCTCTTGGAGTCAATCCATGACCATCCTCTTGTGTCTTGCATGTTCCTCCCTGGATTCTGAGTACACAAGGATGTATTTAATGAATACAATTATGAAATGGTCAATGTAAGGATAAAATATCGTATTCATGAGTCCCATGAATACTGTTGGGGAGTTCTCCATTCCAAAATGAATTACCAAGTACTCATACTAGCCTTAATGACATATTGATTCCATCTTTCGTATATCATCATCATATACTCGTAGTTGGTGATAGATAAATCTGAGGTTAATCTCTGAGAACCATCCCGCCTCTTTAATTGTTCAAATAGGCCATAGATCCTGAATAGTAGATACTTCCTTTTCAAGGTCATCTAGTTTAATCATCGATAATCCACATATAACCTCAAGATCTCATTTGAATTCTTAGAAATAAAAATTGAGGTTTTTTCATGGTGAAACATTAGTTCCCATGAAGACCATTCTCTTCAAGTCCTCTAATTATATCCTCGTCTCATGAAGATATGAAAGATCCATCCTGTAGGTAGGTGTATATATCAGTGTCATCCCAAGGATTAGATTAATGAAAAATTACATGTCTCGATGGAGACCTAATCTAGGAAAAACTTCAAAAAAATACATCCTCATACTCTGCTACCACTATAGGAAAATGAGGATTCATATCATCCACTACACCATGGTTGAGGCCATCTAGCTGATGGGTAATTGGATGCCTACTCCAATGTGTGAGTCTAACCTAAACTGACTATGTTTTCTTTATCACCAACAAAGAAAAACCAGATTCCATCACTACTAAAACACCGAGCTCATCGCCTAAAATAGGCAATATGGTCATGAATTATGGACAGCTAGTCCTTACCAAGAATGACATCATAAGGCCTCAACGCCACTTCCAATAGGTCCAAACCAAAACTCTAACATCCAAGATTTAGGTCACACTATGGTCTCTGGTGTGTGATCACCAAGTCTCCTCTATTAAGTGTCTCCAATTTTAAGGGTCGAGTATACTATTCATCTGGAATCTCTGTGTCTCAAACAAAATTAAATGAAATAAATGAATGACTAGAAACTATGTCAATTAAAACTAAAACTAATGTGAAAAATAAACAAATATTTTCTTATACCATACCTGGAGACCTGGGTTCACAAGATCCCATTATAAGTAGCTATCCTCATCCAAGTCCATGGAATCCCTAATCCTAGTGTAGACAGCCTAAGGGTGGAGGCGGTAATATTTCAATCCTCCAACCACCTCCTTATGCCATGAATTCCCCATTTCCATGGCAAGTAACATGCCATAAATCCTGATTTTCTCTCTGCCTCTACCTTGGGAGTCCCTCGACATTATCCATACCAGTTGTACAAAAGGCCAAGCCATCTCATGCCATATGTACCCAAATTCCTCATGAGTAACATCGTCTTTCACTTTCCTGATTTATGCAACCATGTGATCCATACACCGCTAACCATGAGTCCTGGTATCACCCCTAGAAGCACCTAAACAACATGTATCCTCATCACTATCGATGGATACCTACTGCCGAGGTCCCATTTATCAATTTCCCACTACTAACCCCCACTACCAGTGTCTTCTATTCTAGAAAACTCTCCACTAACAAGGTCTGATCATGTACTCCTGGATAATTATAAATGATAAGGGAGAATAAAAATTCCATCATGTCTTAGTGTATGTTGTTCATGAATGTCCAATCCCTAAACAACTGGTCTCTTACCATATCAATGGAGTAGCGAGAAACCTCAATAATATTTGCAGAATACTCCACCATGGTCATATTTCCCTATGCGGCTAAAGAATATTTTGTCTCCATAATAATATCAACGTGGTCATATGCACTCTTCTATGAAGTGATACTCGATGTATTTATAGGAGATAGATTTCTAGTCATGTGATTGAGTCACAAAGCTCCACCATTTCCTAGAAAATCCCTAGATAAGACTCGTGTAAATGACTGACATCTTGTTAAAAAGAATCCTCATTGGGTGGAAAACATGGGTGACTACATATAGCCAATCCTAAATCATCTGGTGGACGTACTTTAAATGGAACCTAAGAGTTTACATCCTCTAAAGCTTGTTCAACACACATAGACTGAGATCATCCTCAGTTTGAAGTGCGGGTAATAGATGTTTCTCTATGGGTGGTAGTATGGTTTATAACCAAACCAAAGGTTCTGTCTTGGGTACATGCCGTAGTACCGATGCCTCATTTATAGGAATATCATCCTCATGATTACATGGTGGAATTCATGCTAGCTATCTACATGGAGGAAAACTAAAATAAAACAAGATGTACCACAATCAATAGGGAATATCAGGGGAGTTGACTCAAGAAGGACATGAAATACAAAACCAAACCTATATGATGCATATACCATTGATTTACCTAAAACCAGTGTTTTCATGTACTGAGTCTAAAATAAGGAAATAAATGTCCTGATATATGGATATGTCGGCTACTGCACCTTCACTGGGATCCCTGGCCTGATAGTTGAACTCGAAACACTTAACACGGTTGGCCCAAACCAACCTCGTAGACCCCCAGTCCTAATGTAGACTTGACCTGCCATTGTTACCACTATGTCATGAACCATCCTAGACGTTTCCATTCAATGAATACCCCATGCCTTCCAATAATAGGCCAGGGGTAGGTGACTAGCACTGAGAAGGCATATCCTGAAAATGAAATGAATTAGCCTAAAGTACCTATACATAGACACATATCGCCAGGCCAAAAATGATGAAATGTAAAAGAACTTGATGTATGTATTCATACACCTAAGTTCCTAGAATTAACTACAATAGTGAATATACAGGAAATTAAACAGTGAAAAAAATCATACACGAAGATAATATAACCAAAAGTACAACATGAAAGTAATTTATAGTAGGGTTGTTGTCTAAAATCTGCTGAAACACACCTAAGATTGTATGGTCTCACTAAGAATTATTCGGTCCTGGCCTTCCTAGGACTCCATCAAATGGTAGATAATATATATAAGACAAGACCGTAAATGGGTGAGTATAATAATAATCAGTAGGAAAATCTAAAACCAAAAAGAAATTCAACAAAGGAAAGTACAGTTATCTCTATAAAGGTATATATCTATAGCACATATAACAAGGATTTCAAGATATACTCAAGAGATACACCACACTAACATGCATTAATAACCAACCACCAGCCACATAATTCCACTATAAGCATGCTCATTCCATGAGAACCCACTCCTCAATCCATCATATCATCAGAGATACTCAACAAAGAGGTATAGATCATTTGGGACCTACCCAAATAAAACGAATTGGTTAAGTAAGACTATAATACATATAGAGGGGATCATGCCCTAAATCACTGGGGGATACCATGAACCCAATATGAATCATCCCACTACATAGGGGATCACATTCCATTGATTCCACAAACCCTACTAATGTGGACCACTAGATTAAGAATCAAATCCATGCTCTTAAAGATTATGATAATGCTAAAAATCTACTAGGGGTGATATAGTTTCGCACACAAGTCTCAAAGAGAGATAATGTTACTCTATCTGAGACTTGACCTCTAGATGGGATTACAATCTAGTGATGTAGACGTAATGTGGAACTGAAACCATAGAAGAAGGGATAAGGGAAATATTTCAACCTATAATGGTCATAACTAAAAACCCACCATTGGTCTCAAAATTTATGTCTCAACTTTAGAGTCGAATCACCAAAAACTGGTTTTCAAATGGATACTCCATTTTGGAGTTATGATCATTTCAACGAAGCAGTCCGTAGACCTTCCAGGACCTCCAAATCTACTACCATGGTAGGTCCACCAATATTTTTGGTGATTCCACCTACCATGTGGTCATAGCACCTATGGTAATCCATCATGGTCAACCACTATCGTGCTCCACCCCAGTTTCCCCGGCTCTGGCCAGGGTGCGGCCTCAGCTGAGGGCCTGACCCGACCTAGAATTCTGACCCCGCCTGTCTGCCTTACCGAGACAGCCTATCCTAGCCCACTCCATGTCACCACCACACAACCCACTCTTCCTGGCCCAACCAAGTCTCTCTCCACACACCACCACTAGCCACTGGTAGATACTGTCGTTCTAGTTGAATCTTTCATGAACCCCCACACCTCCTTTGATGCCTAAAAATCGATACATTCCTACATAAGATCTATTTTGGTCACAATCTACAAATATTTGGCTTCAATTGTTGATTCTAATTGAATTTGGGGGTCCAATCCAGCTCAAAACCACCTGAAAATGTCAAGCATCGAAACTCGAGGTACCATAGGTGAATAACATGATAAATGGATGGAGGAAAGAATAATAAAATCAAGTGGGATGAACCTCAATCAATGTTTTTGTCGCTCTTGGTTCACTACCGTTAGAATGGTAAATAGAATCCAGACCAAAATCATGAATGAACTCATGATAATCCCACAAACACTATTGATCACTGGGCCTATCATTTCATAAATTAGTTATAGTTTTTAATGGAAATTATGAACAGGGAAGAATAGATTGAATCAAAAGCCCTACATCAATTTGGATCGATCTATGATGAAGAATGATTGATGTGTCGTCATCATTGGTGAGATCATCCAAGATAGGTGTCTTTAAATCTCTGAGGTAAGGTTCCATCATCATTCATTAGAATGAATTTTTTGAGCATTATCAAATGATCCTCTAGATATTCTATGGTAATGTGTCTAACCATGAAATTATGTAAAATGTACACATTAAAGGAATAGGATAAGTCACTGTGTTAAAAAAATTAATGAATTATTTTATTTCTTGTATGTCTGTGATAGGGTTTTCTATAATAACCTACTCTGAATAAAGTTGGTACGCACCAAGGGTAAAGACACTATTATGAACTTAACCATGCACTTAGATTTTTGATTCGATAACCAGATTAAGATTTATTCCACCTTTTTAGGAAAACCACACACATGATATTAAATAAATTAATATTTTTCAAACTTATATTTTGGGAAAACGTGGCCTTGAAATCACACATCTTTTGAGCACATTGTCTTAAAATCAATCAATATAATATCTTAAAATATTACACATAAAATACAATACATTGTAATCCTATCTTCTACTATAAAAAAACACTCTTACAAATAACCACAACCAATAATGAAATATTGGGCTTCTCAATCTCTATTCTTGATTTCATTGAATACAAAGGAACATAAATCAATATTAATATAAAAAAGTTTCAATGTATCACCATTGAATAAGTATAGGAATAAGTGAGTGAATTAAATGTAAGAAAATAACATTGAATAAATAATACCATATTATCTATAAGGCATGTCTCAATATGAATATTTCTTAATCATGAAAATATCATTCATCAAACTGAACTTCATCATCACATCAACAATTATTTAAAACCTAAAATATTCGCATAAAAACATTGAATAAACAATTAAAATTGTTTATAAAAGATTAAATCATATCGAAACCATTTAAAAACTCTATCAAAATATATTCTTCCCCAATGGTAACATATATCAATGGATACTCCACCTATATTGTATACAACACCTATGAATAAAATAGGCAGATAAAAATAATGGATAAATTTATTTTATCAATCTTTGTCCCCTTTAAAAAAAATAATAGACTAACATTAGTAGTTAAATAGATATCATACCATAAATGTATAAAGTATTTTGTTGAATATGTATATTTAATGTCAAATTATATATGTATTCAATTGATAGTAGATTTGTGAACATATTTTCTATTTTTATGTATTTTGGAATCAAATTCCAATGTCATATCAATCTTCCCCATAACATATTTTATGATGTTATATTTTACAGAAGATTTTTATAACTTTAATGATTGAAAATAATTTATGAAATATTATATTAATAGTAATGATCACATCCAAAATGAAATGAAAACATCAATTCAACAATTTGATATATAGTTGAGCTTCATCGATATATTTTACATTATGTCATGAGTAGCAAGATAATATTAAGCCTTAATAGTGTAAAATGTATCTAAATTTGACCATATTGAAGGTAAATAAACACATAATGTTTCTATTATGAATTACCCACAAGATATTGATCTTTTATCATCAATAATTCCTTCCCAACAAATATTTTGAAAACTATACATATAAAGCATCCATTTGTTATAACATTTCAATACACGGTATCTTTTAGATTGATGATTCTATGTGTTAAAATTTTAAATAAAATGGGACTATTTTTTGTGCATAGATACTTATAAATAATAGTATCAATATACAAAATATTTTTTCACGTTGTTGTTATGTAATGTAATCATCATATTAGCTTTCAAATGATTATTTTATCCGCTTCATTTACATGTTTTTGAATAAAAATAATTCCTAAAAATGAGGTATAAATATAAATTAAATCCATTATTCCAAAATTATTCATCATTTCATTAGAATAATATTCTTAATTAAGAAAATATAGTCCTTCTATTGAATAATTATCAATCCCATAATTTATCTCATCTCCCATTTTGAAATTCAAATTATTCATGATGGTTTCAAGAATTGAATACAATTATATTTGATATTTCATTAGCACAGATTAATCCTTTTTTAATCTATAAACAATTTATCATATTCACTATATGGAAAAACATAAGGTTGTTCAATATACAAATCATATTTTAATTTAGTATTTATAAATTCTATCATAACATCCATTTGAATGATCTAGCAAGGCCTTTGTACTATAATGGAAAAATACTTATTATTTAATATATTTTGATAGGTGATATTGTTTCACCAATATCATTATTTTAAACAATGAATATATTTTAGACATCTAACTTGATTTATTTCCCACAACCTCCCCCTTTTTATTAATTTTTTTTACACCAGATTTTTCCTAATAATGTTCCTTTCATAATGATCAGATTCAAATTCTCATGATCAGTTATTTTTAATTTGATTAGACTCAACATTCATTTCATCAATATACTCTATATATTTAATTATTTTTTTCCAGAAATTTTCTTCAAAAATTTATAGAAATGAGGTATGATTTTTTTCATCTATTTTTTTTCATATTTGAGTATGCTGTCCAAGATATCTAATGATATTTTGAATAAATTGTTTTTTCTTTCCATGATAATTTGAAAATGATTTTTCATCATCAATTTTATTGAATCAAATTCATAAAATGGAACTTCATCATTATTATCTCTGTATTTTAAATCTCTACCGTTGTTTTCAACCAAAATAAATTCAACATCATTACATTTAGAACATTAATTTATCATGAGATATTACTATATTTATTTTCCCACAAGTTTCATATAAAATAAATCTATAATATTTTTATTCTATTTGATATAAAAAAGATATGACTGACTGGAAATTGCTTTTTTATTATCAAAGAACTTTTGAGGAAGAAAGTGAGAAACCACAAATAATGTCTGAAAAAACTCAAAATAACAAAGGAAGAAAAGGGAACCCAAAGCAAACCACCAGACCTACCCCACCCCTGCAAATGATTCTATAAAAAATCCTTCACCAATGAATGGCCCTTCAGCAATTAGTCTCATGCAGAAGTGAACGTGCATGGTATTGGTGGAATAGTCATACCTTCTCATCATCCCACTCTGAAAGGCTTGAATCGATGAAGACTTCGTGATTTGGTCCCCCTCCGGCACATGTCCAAGTAGAATGTTGGAACTGGAACTAAGGATATAAACAATTAAAAACAACCAGAACACCCAAGGGCTGCACATTAAACAACCCTCTCAAAATACCTTACTGAATCCACCATTTACTAGGATCAATAAAGAGGAACTTAATATTACCTTAATCCCACTCCCTGAAAAGATTCCAGGATAGGGATGGAACATTTAAATTATCCTCCTCAAAAATCCACTTCTCTAACATAGAAACAAGTTAATCTCAATCTTGAATGTACTCTTCAATGTTGATTATCCCTCTGTTGAAACCCCCAGCCAGAATGGAGTCTTATCTGTCAATCTATGTATATTTTTCCTCATTAAGAGACACCTCTAGCAACCTCCCCATCATCCTGGTTTCCTCCTCCGATGCATTGGCATCAATATCTGTTACATCACTTCTTCTTTAGAGCATAAAAGTAGATCCATGTCTTGGTCACCCTATTCCACTGGACTTTGAGTGTACAAAGGATCCTTTTCTATCTTTTTGTCATTCATTTTCATTGCGGATTGTGTCTCTAGAGGATGAGGTAATGAGGAGTAGTCATTCTTCCCCTTCCTCTTACTAAAAACCGTATTACTCTTCGTAGGTGACTCCTCATATTCTATTTGGAAATGTTCTATCCTTTTAGAAACATTCACTCTGGTCCCATATCCCTCAACTGGTGAAATGAAATGAGAACTCACATCGACCTCTAGGAGGCCTTCAATCTTGTTTCATTAGGAAACTGATGTCTGGATTGGAGTCATACCCCTCCCTCCTTCACCATTTGAAAATACCTTCCAGTCCAATCACGATTATCGCCCAATGGATTATTCTCCATACTCAAATAAACCTCCCCATCTAGTGACGGCATGCCAAGAGTCTTAGCCTATCTGGGTTGTATGAAGCCACTCCCCATGAACTGAGGCTATGTGAAAAAGTCCTATAGAACCACACACTGTGTAGCACAAGCAGTCTCCATTCTATGATACTCCTCATTGATGATATATTGACAGTAAATTTCATTTTTAGGATGATCATTCATGGCCACTACATTGTCATTAGGCCATGTGACAGGTATTCTCCCACCACTGAGGTCACCTATCAATCTGCTAAATACATCTTGAATATTCGGATCAGTAGGACAGACCCAGGGTGTCTCATGCCTCTCTTGGTTGGCACCAGAAGAATTCGAAGGACCCGTGCCAACTAAATTTTTGCCAGTCCACATGTTTCCTTTGTCTAGAACTTCAATCCAAGCCATCGTGGCAGCACTCGATGGACCACTTTCCTCATTTAGCCCACTGCATATTACCCCGTCTATTCCTTCAGCCTATATACCCTCCACCACCAAGTTCTCAGGAATGCCACAATTACCATTTCACCCATCCTCCTGATATCCTATATTATTTTCCACTCGTTTGCAACTCTCTAGTGAATGACAAAACCATTTGCAAACCTGGAAAAACTGGGACCACGAATCATATACCATAGGCTGCTTACCCCATAATTCTTTCCCTAAAGTAATCCAGATGATGTCTAATGGAACCTTGGATGCATCCACCTCCACACACACACACATGAGGGTTAATCGAGTGGGAGACCACATTGGTCTGGCTATACGAACACTAGTATCTACCCAGTAGGTTCCCAAAAATTATAACAATCGATTGATTCTGAAATTGCAGTGGAAGATTTGGAAAACATACCCAGACTTCCACTGATGGAGAGTCGTGCTACATGTGAAAATCATATTACCATCGTGATAGGAATAATCGTGAGACATTGCAGATGTGGGGAGCTTTCGACAATGCCTTTATCGGATGTTCCTCTGAAGGAAAATAGATCAAGATGTTCTGATTGTTCAGAAAACCGACGGTTTCCCTTTCATGCAAATCCCAGGAACAGAACAAAAATATGTCAAATAGATCGACTGGGGGTTTTCTCTTCAAAAATCGAGTGATTAATGACAGACTATATTTTTTGCATGTTTGGAATACTATGTTCATGATAAATACCATGATGTTCATGATAAGAACAACATATTCTACCGGTATACATAGAACAATTATTAGTTCAGCTCTTTTTTAATTAGTAACCACAAACGTTCTCTTCCCATATCCTGATTCTATTAAAAAAATTATTTATTCCATTTTATATTTCAATAATATAACACGTGTAATATGATTAATTTAATCAATAAAGAAAATTAAATAATTATATCCATTTTTGACTGCCTCCTAATTATCTATAAATTGTCATATTGAATCAACTATAACGTATGAGTAGTATGTATTTCTTGATTCTTATATTTAGAAATAACAAATGTGATATTTTGACTAGTAAAACATATGAAATTAATTTATATGTTCAACATATATAAATTCATAAATATTGTTTATATAAATATGATATTTAATTTTCCTTTGGCCATTATGACCCTTTCTTCAATGCCACAATCAAATTTATTCATTCATACCTATATAATAATAATTTATAGAATCACCAATCCGTAACAAATTTAAACTTTTTTATAGTATTTTCTATATATATCAATCATTCAACATCTTCATGACCCCATATTTTCTGATAAATCAATTTGTTCCCTTTGAAACCTAACTAATACACACTAATAATATAGTGTTTCACTCCATAGAAAAAAATGTTTTAAGATTTCAATTGATCTATGTAAATTATTTTTGACCAAAAATATTTTATTTTTAGTGAAAATCATTTTAAAAGATCACCAATACATATTTTTAATTTTAATTATCCATGAGTAGGTTTAGATTTCTTGACATATGAGAAGATTATTCGATATCCAAAATCTCTAGAAATTCTCCATTTGAAGCTTTTTAGGTAACAACATACAACCAAGATTTTTCACTTTTATTCTTCTTCTTATTATGAAAATTGTAAATACTTTCATTTGAATACACTTTTAATATTATAAAACCAAGACACACTTTTGAAAAATAAACATGTTTCTCACATGATTGACAACCATATTACAACTAATGAAATTTATATTATATTTTCATTTTTGATTTCACAGGTTTTTTATAAATTATTATATTTCTAGAGGGATGAATTCACAAAGATATATTCTTTTAAAAAAAATTTAACTCGTTATTTTCAATGAAATTAAACAAAAAAATGCATTCCATGGTACCCAAATATACATATTGAAAGATTAAGAATAATCTAACATACGTTCTTTTATAATAATTTTTTTCCCAGTACTACAATTATGTCTTTTAGTATTCTACCCATAATTATTTTTTTATAAAAAAAATTTTTATAGACATAGATCTCTTTCTTATTCTTATGAATATTCATTTTATCCCATATTTTCTATCACGATTTGTAGCAATTTTTTCATTCATTTTTATACAATCAAAATATACATAATCAATGGAATAAACTAATTTTCAAACAAAAATTTTATTCTCGATTTGATTCATATTATCTTGAATAACACATGATTGATCAATATTTTTTACTTCATTTGTGAAAAAACAATGTTGATGTCAATTTGAATCGTAATTACATAACCTTTCCCTAACATCAAAAATATAGCATTGGAAATTAAGACTACATTTTTGAATATATTTTTCCATATCATATATTTCTTTTGTAAAATATTTAACTCATATTCTATAAATTTCATTGATTTTTATTTAATGATTCATGGGCTATTAAATTCAACAAAAACTTATTCAATTCATCAACTAAATTCTCCATTATTCTTTTTTATTCAATAAAAACAAATCCATATTATCTATAGGATTGATTTTATATCTTAATGTATTTTATCTCAATTAAAATCATTGATATCATTTCATGAAACTAATTTAGTTTTATTTTTTGGAATAATTTTTTATTATTTTACTTAATTTCATTATCTTTATCATAATAATAACTATTTATTTATTCATTATTCAGTTTTACAATGAGATTTTTTTCATCAATAACTGTTGATGTATCCATGTATTCTTCCTAATCACCACTATATCTTCTTCTTCATTTAGATATTGAAAATTAATTATAGAATTATGAAAAATTCCCTTTAATATCATTAATATAAACCCATTATTTTTTAATCTAAAACTATATCTTCTTAAAGACTCTCCTTGAAGATTCATTTTCTTCATTATTGACAATATTTTCATTCAACTAAGGATAATTTAATGCAAATTTATAAAATAATCCATAGCCAAATAAATGTAGTACAATTTTTCAATTAGAATATCCCTTTCCACTTACCATATTTATAGATTTTATAGACATCATCTCTTCAAAATTATGACCAAAATCAGAATCAAAATCAGTGAAATAAATATTTTTTTCAACATATTACTCTTAATACATCTCATTAATTAAGTCCATCAAAGATATTTCTTTTTAATCCTTACAATTCATCTTGATTGTACAATCATTCATCATCTCATAATTTATGAGAACAAATTGTAAATCATATAATGGAATAGTTTCTAAATCAATTCCTTCAAAATAAGATAAATTTTCTCCAAACCATCCCATGAATATATAAATTATTTTATAAAACAATTTTGTATCATCTAATTTATCATAGAAAAATTTAATTATACTCACAATCATATTAAATCCATTGAATAATTCATCCTAAGATTCAATAAATTTAAATTTATGACTATTACTGTAAAATCTCAATATCTTTGTCATCACATGCTTCACCTTATTATTATATTTGTTGATATTTGTAGTTTTATCCAAAATTTTAGTGGTTTTATTAATTCCTCTATCATTTATAAATTATTTCATAGAGAATAAAGATTGTAAATATTTTATTTCATGATAATAATTATAAGTACTACATCAATCAATTCAAGACAGTGTATCATTTTCATCATGAGGATGATAACCCTATGTTTAAGCCTCAAAACATCCAAACTAATTCATAAAATATATAAAAACATCCTTTTAATCCTTATATGGTTATTTATTAAATTAAAAGATATAATCCCCTTTATATGGACTAAATTATGATTTTGCACGATATAAACTATGATTTCAGTAACACTTACTTCTAATTGAGAGATAATTATTCTCAAACATCAAAAAAATAATCACCAATGAGGGGATCCTATGTGTTGATAACTCTTGCAAAGTTTACTCCTCGATTAGTGAGGTACTATTTACAGATACGTGAATATGTGATTCTACTTCTTTTATGATTCATTTTTGAATCCACCATAATGAACAGTTAAAGTGAATCATGACCATTATTCGTCAAAAACATGTAAAAATGAATGGAATAAAAGATTTACATGGTTCACTACTCAACTAGAGTGGAACAGTCCTAAAAATTGATTGAGATTTAATAAAGATAATATGAAAAAAAAAGTTTCAACAAGTAGGTACAACAAGATAGATTTATCATTAGAAAAATATTATATCAAGGAACTATTGTATTTTAGTTCGTCCTGAAATAGAATAATAAAAAATATTTTGATATAATCAATAATAAATCCTTCCAACTATATCCATGAATTGATGGTGTAATAATTATCTTATTCTTCATCAACCCGAAAAAATAAATAATGGATATCTTTACTCTTTTCTAATAAGTGCAAACACTTCTTCGTTTTCTTCTCTTAATCATCATCTAATATTGGTTCTCACTATTTACCAAACTAAGAAATTTACACCCCAAAAAACCCCCTTCAGTTCATAGTATCACATCAGGTTTTAATTTTAATTTCAAATTAAAATAACTTCATGATATTATTAAAACTCATCTTTAAAAAACATCCTTTTTAAATTAATTCAAAATATTCAGGTCCATAAAATATTAATAGGTAGATACCATGGAATAAAATAATCAAAAAAGTAATATGATGGATCTATTTCATCATGATTCCTAAAAACTACGTATACGGAGTTTTGATAGTGTGGTATAGATAATTATGGTACATAAATTTATCATTCTATAGTTTCCACAAAACTTTAACGATTTTCATTTATTTTGACATTGGTAAATGGTGTATTGGCTAAACAATATTGAGAACTGACCAAATCCATCAAAATAAACCCTATAGAGTTGACTAATCAATATAGCATAGTCCTTTAACCATTAACAAGACCACAATGTACAAAAAAAATACTATGATGTAGAGGTTCCAAGAATTCCAAAACCATAACAGTCAATAATGATGAGATCTATGACATGGATTATTTATTGTGGCGTGGATGATGCTAGAAATCTAGGTACATTTAAATAAACTAAATTGCACTCTATAGTGTGATATTCTCACTTCATCATAGTACATATTCTATATTATTTATCAAAACATAGTGTATGGTTTTTTGTGTTGATGTCCCTAAAATTTTATACGCCCTAAGACACATTAATATGAGGTATTTTGAATGAATATATTTAGTTGATTTCTCAACTGTATTGTGGACACTGTAACACCCCACCCCTACCACATTGGCTTGAGGAGGTGGTGAGGGTTTCTTGGCCATTAGAGATGTTCCCAAGGTGCCAAGGGTTTGAAATAATTTTCTAGGGCTTCAAGGAACAATGGGGAATAATTTTCTCTTAAGAAGATAACCTAACTCCACCAACCATCAACTAAAGATGAATGCACATTCAAAAACAACCATGTGATTCTAAAAATTCCATCACAAACCCCAAAACCATTAAATTAGACATGTCCTCAAAACATCAGAGTAAAAAGAGGAAACTAAACCACAAAACACCATGAGCCATGACAAAACCACAGGTCCACACCAAGCTCCAAGCTGCACCAAAACTTCACAATGCACCAATATAAGAGGGTGATTCCTTACCATTGCCAACGTCACTGTACAGGACATCTGCAAAGACACCAAAGTTCCAATGCAGGGGGTGAGTACAACTACACAGTAGGATTTCCCCAACTGTCTTCCCTACACACACAACTAGGATAAAACCATTATAACATTTATATAAAACATTTTATATAAAGAAAAACCAAGCAACCAGTTATTTATAAGACAAATATGCCATTTGCCAAACTTTCCACACAAGAAAGAAAATTCAACCATGCCATGCAATGAAACCAATTCAACCATGCCACAAGACGATTATAATTTTCATATTTCACTCACAAGACTCATATACAAACATCACCAACAATGCACACAACAAACCATAGTGGCACTTCCCATCCAACCTCTTCATTAGCAATCCACTCAACTGGTACATCCCACCCACATGCTATTGATGGTTGCCCTTCTCATCCACTCCACCACATCCCAATATCATTCACCCAATGATATCACCCATTTCCACACAAGCCACAACAATATTCATGCATTATTGTCAATATAAAAAATTACAATTTCCATGACAAACATATTTCAATATAACCCATTTATTGAAATCAATACTCATTATTACTATCATTTCCATTTTAAAATAACCAATTTAAAATTAACCAATTGATCCCATTTCAAGAAAACACCAATTTCATGCTGAAACCCCCAAATCGTCACCCATTTGATTTTCCAACAAAATTCACACGACATGAACACAATTAAATTAATGCAAGAAATTTAATTTTAAATGAACTTAACATTTAAACATAGTGGAGTTGAGAGTTAATCCACCTACCTCTTAGGGTTCTGAGAAATTGAACCTTCTCCCAAACTCACTCCAAACAGGGTGAACGCCACCTCAAAACCACCTCAAAACCCTTCCATAACATCAAAAATCTCAACCTTTAACAAATAATGGAAACACAACCCTAGATCTACATGTAACCCTTATAGATCTATGATACTAAGAGAGGGAGAGGGATAACCCTAACCCAAATCTAAAATAATGAAAAAAGGGACTTACCTGAGGAGAAATGCCTTTAATACACCAAGAAACCACTTCTGTTTTCCTCATAAACGAGGTAAGGTGCTCTCCCAACCTATGAAAACCAGAAATCCCTTGTGAGCCATGATCAGGAGGATGAATGAGGGGAAAATGGGAAATCCTGAGTGGACCTGGATTAAAAAACCCAAATACTAAGTCTTCTAATGGTAACCCCACACAGTTTGGAAAACCGTGCACTAATTGTGCGGTTTCCAGAGTCTCACCCAGAGACTTCACATGGCTTGACCGCATGGTCTGACAAACCATGCACTGCACATTCAGATCCCACTGTCATGGGTGCACAGTTTCTTGTGCTGGCCACATGATTTGATCAAACCTCACACCAATTGTGCGCCCCTGCACAACCTCCACAACTTTAAATTTTTCTCCCAGAATTTTCCAAACTTCAACCAACCACTTCAAAAAGCACAAATGAACCGAAAAAAGGGTCACAAACCTCAAACATGGGGTACTACATTCTCTACACCATTGGACTTTCCGTCCTCAAAATGTAGTGAAACCACCCTTTGCCGAAATATCTCAAGCCATTTCATGACCATCTCTTTCTCTTGCTCCCACGTCTCCTCTAGGATCTGGCCATGCTACCACAAAACTCAAACTAGACTGATGCTTTTACCCTGCAAGACATTCTCTTGCCTATCCATAACATGCACTGGCATGTCCACCAACATAGAATCTGGCTCTAGCTCAACCTGATCCCATCAAAAAACATGGCCCAGATCCGGCTTATTCTTTTTCAACTACGACACATGAAACACAATGTTCACCACACTGAACCAAGGTGGAAAATACAAATGATAATACACCTCACAATCCCACTCAAGAATCTCAAAATGTCCAATATAATTCGAAGATAACTTTCCTTTCTTCCCAAACCGACGATGTCCCAACCTAGGAGATATCCTCATGAAAAAATGATCATTCATCTCGAATGATAACAGCCACTGATGATGATCCCCATATGATTTCGGATGACTCTAAGATGTCTCCATTCTCTTCCTGATTAACTTGGTCTTCTCTGTAGTCTACTGGACATGGCTTGGTCCAACCATCAAGGACTCACCCATTTTTACCCATTATAGTGGAGAATCAAACAGCCACCCATAAAATGCTTCAAATGGATCCATATGTATTGATGCTTGATAACTGTTATTGTACTAGAAATCAACCAAAGACATGTTCATCACCCATGAGCCACCAAAAATATTGACACAATCCTGCAACATATCCTCTAATGTTTGTATTGTCCTCTCAGATTGACCATCTATCTGAGGGTGATATGCCATACTGATGGTCAACTTAGTTCCAATGGTTTGCTATATGGATTTCCAGAAATGATATATAAACCTTGGATCTCTCTCGGATACGATCAAAACTAGAACACCATGCCTCTTTACCACCTCACAGTTATAGATTTTGGACAAATCCTCTACCATATGAGATTCAAGAATTGGAATGAAATGTGCCGACATCATTAATCGATCTACTATCACACAAATATAATTGTGCTTTCTAACCATTCTTGGGGGACCTGTGAAAAAATCCATCACTATTTTCTCCCACTTCCAAAAAGGGATTGGTAAAGACTGCAACATTCTCGCAAGCCTCTGATGCTCTGCCTTGGCCTGATAGAAAATCAAGAATCATGAAAAAAACTCAGCCACTCTTATTTTAATACAATCCCTCTAGAACAACACATTCAATACATTATACATTTTCTAAATTCCAGGATGAACTGCCCACCTAGAATGATGATACGTCCTGAGAAGATTCTCCAGACAAGAAACTGGTACAACCATCTGATTCCAAAAGCACAAAACTGAATCTAAATTCAATATCAAAACCTCAATGGTCTCCCCACCATTGAGATTAAACCTCATGGTTACACACTCAAAATCAGATATTTTTGCCTCTTTAACTAGTCCAACCAAGTCAGAAATCCATAAAATCGGAAAGAAGTCCGCTCTATCGCCCTAGTCCTCACATTCCAACAGCATTTCAGCTATATCTGACATTAATTGTCACTAGTTTGATGTTTTTCTCACCACCTGAGCATGTGAATTTCTACTTAATACATCCGCCACTAAATTTATCTTACCTGGTGTGTACATCAAGTCAAAATCAAATATATGTAGATATTACATCCATATCATTTTCCTTAAGTTAAAATCCCTATGTCAGAAAATGTGCTTAAATATCTTATGAACTATATATACAGTGAATTTCTCACTGAAGAGATAATGAAACCACACTTTCAAATAATGGACCACTCCTACCAATTCCAAGTCATGAGTTGGGTATATCTTCTCGTGCACCCTCAAGTTCCATGAGCCATACACAACCACATGATTCCCTTACATGAGAAAACACAACAACCCTGATCTCGATGAATTACTATACACCACTTACCATTTTCCTGGTTATGGTAAAACCAAGATTGGTGCTGATGTAAGGTGACCCTTTAGCTCTCTGAAACACTACTGACACTGTTCATTCCACTTGAATGGAAAATTATTTTTTTCAAATCTGTCATCGATGAATCCAAAAATGAAAAATCATGATAAAAACACTGATAATACCCAGCTAGTTCGAGGAATATCTGTACCTCAAACATATTCTTTTCATGTTTCCATGAGATAGTAGCCTCTATCTTTTCTGTATCCAGAGAAACACCCCTTTCAGAAATCACATAGCCATGAAAACTAACTTCTTGTATCCAAAAGTCACACTTTGACAATTTGGAATACAATGGATGATCCCTCAAGATTCCCATCAGTATCTCCAAGTGCTGCTCATGCTCCACCATTGCCTTTGAATACACCAGAATATCATCTATAAACACCACCAAAAATGAATCTAGATATCTCTGAAATATCTGATTCGTCAATGACATGGACTCCACTAGCGCATTCGTTAGACCAAAGGGTATAACCACACATTCATAATGTCCATATCTAATTTTGAAAGATATTTTAGGAATATCATCCTCCCTCACCCACAATTGATGACATCCCAGCCTCATGTAGATCTTGGAGATCCACTGGTCTCCCCTCAACTAGTTGAACAAATCATTAATTCATGGAAGTTTATATTTGTTTTTTATCAAATCATGGTTAAGTCTACGATGATCAATATAGAGCCTCAAAGTTCAATCATCCTTTTTCACAAAAAAACATCGATGATACCAATGGAGACATGATCAGCTAGATAAACGCTTTTTTTCTACCTCTTACAACTGGACATTAAATTCCCGCAATTCAGTAGATTCCATTCGGTAAGACGGAAGTGAGATGGGACTGGTCCTTGGAAGGAGGACAATCGTAAACTCCACTTCTCATATGAGAGGTAAACTAGTGGATTCATTGGGAAAATCATCCATGAACTTATCCACAATAGCTGGATGAACACTCTTCTCAACATCCTCTACTGATTCCAATGACAACACAGCCAACTGATATGATAATGTGCCCTCTAATGGTGCCAATAAACCCAATGCACCCTTCCTTTCATGCCTCTCTCCTCTAGAAAGATGTCTAACACCATCATGTGTCGTAAAAGAAACTTTTCGCGCATTATAGTCGATGTGGTCTTTAAACGCCACCCACCAATCCATTCCCATGATTACATCATACCCATATATCTCAATCACTGAGAAATTCCACATTAGCTAAAACTCACCCACAACGATACAACATGCTCTACACAACAAGGCTTTCCACTCTCTTCGACAAAGAGGAGTTTGATGATTCAAAACCAAAGGCATAATTTCTACCCTTAAACCCAGCAACTCTACCACACATGAAATTATAATAGATTGCAAATCACTCGTATCATACATCATGTTCATCAAGGTAGAATTTAAAGGACTAGTAGATCTCACCGATGATGGTCCCGACTGATCATCCACTACAACATGCATGGCTCTGAACAATGCCTTTGTATCCCCACTCTTCTCTTTTTTTCCTGTGGGGAAGTTTTGGTGTACCAAGAATCACCTTGAATAACTTTCTTTGCTGCTGAGGGGTATGATGTTGCCCCCGTTCTGTCGAAGCATAGGACGTCTGTGATCCATGAGGAGTGTCACGTGCACCCGACCTCAGAGCATTACTACAATAGTATTGATGATGCCTCATCTTCATGAAATTGTGACATGATTGAGGTTGTGTCATACAGTCCCGCTTGATGTGTGTTTTAGTCCCACATTGAAAACATCCTGATTTTCTCTTGGGCTTCAAAAGAAGATTTATTGATCCTGCCATCAGATTATATTCCATACTCCTACCCTGGGAATAAGTGTACCTCCTCCACTTGAACCCCGCATTAGATTTCCTACTATTCCTCATAGTTACCTCTATGCTTCCTATGCCGGAAACACCCAACAGATCCCGCTCAACCACTGATGCTTGATTCACCATCATTGTGTAATCACTGATACACAACACTGCTATTTTTGAATGGATCTCTTTCCTTAACCCTGCTTCGAAGATCCTTTCCTTAAATGATGTGCTACCCGCCACCACAGGTGAAAACTTCCCTAAGCTCATAATCATAGTTGCATAATCCATCATAGACATATTCTATTACTTCATATTGAAGAAATTAGTTGTTCGCAGAATTCAGAAAATATGTGGGTATAATTATTTATTAAACAATTCATAAATTCCTTCCCATATCATACTCTAGTCCATCATCACTTGGACTACCAGCTCCCACTAATCAAGAGAAAGATCCTCTAGCTTATACATTTCTAGCTTTACTTTCATCTCTACCGGCATCCCCAAGATCTCGAAAATTTTGTTCATTCTAGACAGCCATGCCTCTGGCCTTTCTAGGTCTAAATCACCCCTAAAGACGGATGGATACTACTTTTGTAACTTTTCTTCATAATATATATGATTTGTCTCTTCTACTATATTCACATATCTCACATCTTGGAAAGCATACACTATGCTCTGTAATAACTGTTGGTTCACCCGGGGCATAGGTGCAACCACGTTCTCATCAGCCACTTCTGATTAGTATCTATGATGACTACTTGGTTCCACCTCTGTAAACAGAAGTCAAAAAACCATGTGTCTCACTTCCGTAGAGATCAATAATTCCAATTTCAAATCACATTACAAAACACTATCACAACGAGGCTTTCCACCATTCCACATTTTCCATGTTTCACCATTTTTGTAAACTGAACCATTTTCAAAATAAAAAATGTATTCACATTACAATTTCACACATTTGAAAAACAATTTCTCAATTCGGAACATAAATCATTATGCCCAATAAAATATGAATCCTAGAGGGAATTCATTTCTACCATATATTCCTTGCACATTAATTGGCAACACCCATGACAATGAGATTTCCAATTTCTGTAAGTGTCTCCAAAACACTTATGTACTCAACTCCCTAGTAAAATGAAGTTTAGAATAAAATTGTTATCTATGTCTGTTTAGAATATACATTCCATGTTCTGACATTCCTATTCCTTACTAACATTCCAACTCACTGAATATACCATAGCGAATATCTACTCCAAATCTGAGAATCAACTCCAAAGAACCGAACATGCTGATTCCATTTGTAACACCCCACCCCTACCTTATAGGCTTGAGGAGGTGGGGAGGGTTACATGGCCTTGGGTGACGTTTCAAAGGTTCCAAAGGCTGGAAAAAATGATGAGGGCTTCAACGAACAGTATTAATGATTTGACCTTCATAAGATAACCCAACTGAACCAATAAACAACTAAATATGCATGCACTTTCAAACCAACCATGTGATACTAACAATTCCATCACAAACCCTAAAACCATTCAACTAGTCATGTCCAAAAAACATCAGAGTAAAAAGAAGAAACTAATCAACAAAACACCATCAGCCATGACACCACCATAGCTCCACACCAGGTCCATGCTCCATGCTCCACCAAAACATCACAATGCACCACTACAGGATGGTGATGCCTTAGCTTTTCCCATGTCACAATACACGACATCTACAAAGACACCAAAGTGCAAAGGCAGGGGGTGAGTACAACTACTCAATTGGATTTCCCACCTTATTTCCCTATACAAACCACTAGGATATAACTGTTAGCAAATTCATATAAAACAATTTATATAAAAAAACCAAGCTACCAATTGTTTAGAAGATAAAAATTTCATAAGCCAAAAATGCCACACAAGGAAGCCAAATCAACCATGCCACTCAAGTAAACAAATTAAACCAATCCACAATTTGATTACCATTTGCATATTTCACTCACAAGCCCCTTCTAAAAACATCACCAACAAAGCACACAACAAACAGATACAGCACTTCCCGTCTAACCTGTTCATTACCAATCCACTCAAGTGGTACTTCCCGCCCAATTTCTATTAATGGTGGCCCTTTTGTCCACTATCCATACCCTTTTTATAGTGTCCCTTATAGTCCACTCCACCATGTACCAACATTATCCAGCCAATGATATCACTCATACCCATTTGTAAATAATCAAATTCATTGATAACCTTTCTATATTTTAATTCAATTAAATACCTTTAACAACATTTTCCTGGGGAAACCTCCAATAATTTTTTCTTGATGGCAGTTGGTTTCTATTCACTCTATTTGACTTTTAATTTGTGTATCTAATATAATCGTCCATATTTTTTTGTCTTTAGAATAATGAGAGACTCCTAAATCAATTTACGCATCATGTCTGTATAGAGATACATCTTGAAATATATTAAATAATCATATAACTAGTTGTATTCGATGTATTTTTTATAGGATACTAAATAATAATTCAATCATACTTTTGGTTGCTATAATAAAAAATGAGTGATTCATTGATAGTATTGTGATGTTAAACTCTTAAATTAAAATGAATTCTTCCCCATTTTGTTACAAAAGTATAACTTTTTTTCCCTCTTTACATCTAATGAATATATTGAAAATTATTACTAAAAAATATATTCAAAAAATCTTCTTTTTAATATATTATACACTTTTTTACCAAAGAATCCCTAATGGTAGCATACCACAAGTTAGAAAATCCGTAAAAAAAATAAATTGTAAGAAAAACTATCTATTTTTATGGGCACTAGAGAATTTAAAATATCATTTAAGTAAAATTTACCCGTACTTAATATTTAATGTATTATAATTCCAAATAAAAGAGGGTGTAGGATTCCTCATGAATGTCTCAAAATTGCGCTACTCTATTATTGGTGTTTTCAATAACTCAACAAAATTAGTGGTTTTAAATATATATTTAAATGATTGGATAATCCTTACTAAGAGTATTTTTATCATATCCATATACACTTTACCTTTCTCATTTGATTAATTTCCACATTACCTATCCCACATATTTTTAAATAATTTCATCCAAGATTCTACCATTACCATTATAAAATTATAATTTAGAACGTGTATACTATAGTCAGTGAAATTTCCTATAAGATGAATGTATTCATATATGGGGGATTTCATATGTGACATGAATATGTTATCCTATATATCTATATGTTTCAATCAACAATATCAAATTTTACATTTTATAAATTAATTTTTTCAATTTAAAATGAATCACAGTGGGTTATAAAGACAATTAGAATCATAAAATGTATATCATTTTTGGTTTCCAAAAGGTGTAATATTTTTCATCATTGTCATGCACTGGGATAATATTTACATATTAAAAATTATTCCCTATTATGTTTTACTACCCCTATGTATATCTGTTCTAGATGAAATATCAATATGTATAATCCATTTAGTAATTTTTTCTAGAAAAATATAATAATACTCCACCAAAATATCATGATAGAATCCAATAAATAAATATTTACACTATACATATCCCATTTTAAATTATTTATTATTTATAATATATTTTAAAAGAAAACAAACCCATCAATTGATACCATCTAAAGATATCATAGATGAATGAAAAAGTTGTTTAATTTTTTTAAATAACTAATAATTTCATAAAAGAAATAATTTTACATAATAATGATACTATTAGTTAGTTTCATGGATTAATAGCTTCTCAAAGATATGTTTTACAACTGTCCGCAAAATTTACTCATAACCACTCAAATAAAAGCCCCTTATAAATAACTTACTTGTAATACCCACCATTTATCTATGTGAATGAGTATATAATAAATGGGTTGGAAAGTAATCATATTATGTCAATCATAAGATATATCAGACGAGGATCAAATGTGAGAGAATGATAAGTATATGGGTATGAAATGAATGTAAACATCCATGAATATAACTTAAGAAGACATACCCATATATAATATGGAGAAAAATACATGTAAAATTTTAAGATAAATATGTTTAATGGGAAATAAATATAGAAACGAATTACCATATTAATCATAACATAATTGATCATGAATATTAATTTATTTTCCATAGTTTATCAAGATTGAGTTACCTTTTTCCAATGATTGATCAAGAATCAATAAACTATTCCACCTATTAGAAAATTCACCACAACTTGATTTGAATTATCTCATGATATATAATGTTTTACACAATGCAATTTAATTTTATATATGTCACAAAAATTACTTAATTAAAATCCATTCATTTGTGTTCTATATGATATTAATCATAAATCATATAAATAATACACATGGAATAAAATTGGTTTCATTAATTCCATTATTATGAACCCATGGAATGAGTAAATTGTTTCACATAATTTCTAGATAGTAAATAAAATTTACTACAAGAATATATTTGGATTATACCCACAAATCATTTATCCCGCAATATTATTTTATAAGGTTATGTAGAAGGTTATTGGTAAAAATATATTTAATTGAAAAAAATCCTTTTGAATTAAATATGAAATTATTGAGAGATCATAAAAGTGTATATAAGAAAACATTATAATTTCCATAAAAGGGGATGTTACTATAACATTTAATGTCTATTTTTGGTATTATCAATTCTTAAAAAATGTAATGACAAAAATTTAAAAGTCCATAATCTTAATAAAATCTAAATAAAAAATCCTTAAAATATATATATAGATAACAAAAAAGTGAAGTGAAGAAAGTTTCATCAATTTTAAATTTAAAATATAATTTTCTAAGAAGGATATATCTGGAAAAATAACCATTTTTCAAAATATAAATTGATATAATTAGAAAAAACATACATGTGAAAATTTAACATCAATAATATATCCATAAAATGATAATACATTATATAAAAATAAATTTTGAGATGACGATAAATCATTTTATTTTGAAATAATATAAAATTATTTTAAAATACCATTGTTGAAAATCCTTATCATAAAAATATTTACAAAACATCCTTGTGAAATGTGGAGAAATGGAATATGATGTTCACATGAGATAAATAATGAATTGGTATCTAAATATAGAGATGTAAATTAGTGATAGAAGAAAATATTTACATGGGGGGATCCCATTTTAATGTATAATGTAAAATATTCTCATCAATCACATTATTTTTATGGTGAAGAAATTCATAATCAGTGATTATTATCATTAAAATTTTCCATTTCCCCAAAGAAAAAGATATATACCTGGAAATAAAATCATAGTGAAGAAACAACTAATATTAGATGAAATTAAATCATGATTAAGGATTCTAACTCAACGTATGGAATTTAGATTACAAAAAACATGGTGACAATATAATCAAATTAATAGAATTCCATTTAAGGAAAGAACATTAATGTCTCTGCTAACTTAATCAATGACATAAATGTGGTAAAATAAATTCATTGTGATTTATTGAAACCTTATCAAGGATTTCATGGTTCAAAATAATAATTAATAAACATGAAATTAAATTTGAGATAATAAACCCAATACCATATCCATGACTCCCACTAAAGAATTATATATCTATAATAAGAAAGATAAATATAAAAATAACATATTTGAAATTATAATTTTCATATAAAGAATATTGATAATCATTATTTATAATTGTTCTAAAAATTTATATTACTTCGTATTTTTTTATATCAATTTTCATTATTTTTTGTTTTGAAATAACATTATAATAGTTGTTGTTTTCTTCATTATTCTACCATTTTTTATTATTCCAATACCATAAACATTTTTTTAATTCATTCATCATAATTATTTATATTGTAATATTTCCATACAATGTGTTCTTTATGATCTATGATGATTAAATCGGTGAAAAACATGTTTGAGAGATTTTTAATTAACTAACAATGGTATCTTATTTATTGAGTGAAATATTACTAATACATTTCTATAAAAAATCTTATAAATACAAAATTATTTATAAAAAATATTATTTTTAATTATATTCACCTATTCTACCGTGGAATTATGTAATATCATTGGTTATTTTGGTAGATACACTGAGAAAAATATGAACATACCATAATTGATGGATATTAATAATTTTGAAAGTGGTTTTATTTGTAATTACATAATTAATATATATATACATAATGTAATGGTTTAAATAATTTTATGAATTTTAGTTATATTAAAATACTTTTAAAATTAATAATAATGAATCTGTATAAGAAATATTATATGATACTTTGTGGAGGAAATTTTCAGCATAATAAAAAGTTGATGTTTTCATTTATCAATCAATGATAAGGAATGAATTTTAATTATGATTTGTACCTTCAATATAATAACTCTATAATACAACTCATGTTGTTTCCTTAATTTATCAATTATAATCAATTAAGTGACAGCTATAAAAAACTCACATCATCGCATCGTAGAGACGGTAGTCCATACAATGAACGAATTACATTTTTTTCATAATAGAAAATGTGAATGGAGATTATTAATTTTTCCAATATAATATATTATTAATGTATGATAAATATTTATTTCAGAATCTATTTTTTAGAAAATTAGTTTTTCAATGTAAAGATGAAAAAGGAAATATTTTGTGAATAAGGTACTACTGTTGAACTCTTTGGATTTCCCTTAGAAGAAAATATAAAGATGGATGTCTCAAGATAACCTATTAATATTTGAGGCACAATAAAATATAATAAGATTATGAATGATATAGAATGGGTAGTGTTTGTATTGTAACATTATTCACTGATTGGTCTTAAGTTGCTATTGAGAAGTACCTATTATAAGTTGTGTGAATTACATTTTGGAAATTATAATCAATTATAATATAATAGGGTTTCATAAAAAATGTTTCATATTGATATTAAAATGAAAAATAATATATATAGGAATTGGATATGGATTTTATTTCTTCATAATTTAATTTTTATAAGTTTTGAAAATGTTTTAATCCTTTTTGTCTTATGATTTTCTCCTTTATCTTTTTTTGGTATTACTGTAGTATGAAAGTTTTACCTAATTACGTTACATTAAATTTCTAAAAATGATATTTCCCTCATTAAATAATTTTATAATATTGATACCAAATATAAAAACCATTTTATATGATCTAATATATCTTAATATGGAAATTTTATTTCACCATTATAACATATAATGCATTAAATCCCAATTCCTAGAAGATGTTAATTTTTAGGATCAAATGATATGTCTATGATAAAATTATCATTTTAATTGATTTAAAAAATACAGTTATTTTATACAGTTATTTTTTTCCAAATTATTTATAAATTAAACTACAGTAAATATTTTCATTTATTAGAGTTTATTTTATATTCATAAAAATTGATATTCTAAATTCAAAATAGTATATAAAAATGTATATATTAACAAATTAATAATTTTTTATGCTTTAATTTTTATAAAATAATTAAGTGACAAATAATTTAATATTTATGAAAATCTCTATTCTTTTAATAAATAATTTATTTTTCAGTATTCACATTATAGTAAAATGTATTAGAAAAATTCCAATAATTCAGTTGAGGTAAATATTTATTTGTTTGATTAAAAATGAATAATTTTGTGAAAATTAAAATATTAAAATTTTAAAATAATTTTTTGTATATTAATATCCAAAATAAAATGAAAATTTATTTTACTAAGAATTAATTTTTTTATTAACTATGTTTTTTTAATATTATTTAAAATAATTTTTTATTTAAATAATGTATATATAATATTTCTTCTAATTTTATTGCATATATTTTCATCATAATCATTTAAATGTTGTTTTTTGAATTTATTAACAATTTAAACATTTATTTGAGATAAAAAAAATTATTCCATATTAATTATTTAACCTTTTTTTTGAAATGTCAAGTAATTTCAATTTATCTAATTCCTAGATAATTTATTCTTCATAAAATTTCATAATAGTTTTCATCAAACATTTAATGGATCATTTTGGTTTCACATTATTCATAGAGAAAACTGTCAATCATGGTATTATTTAAAATATATATACTAAAAAATCGCAATGGATTATAGATATTTTTATTTAATGCCACGTGAGATTATCTAGTTGTTTCATTGGATTTGGTGTTCCTAAATATTGGGACATCATAATTAAATTCTATTTCAGGATCTAAGTATACCACGATCATTTCTATTTTTATATGCATTACAGAATAATGATTTTGATGTTATGTAATGTAGGAAATTAAGAATAGTGAAACATACAAGTAAGTAAGTAGGGATTTAGTAATTATTAAAATTTGTGGTACCCCTCAATGATAAATGTATAAATAATTATTAAAATTGAAGGTATAACCACCTAGTAGGGGGAATCTTCCATTTTTATTTAATATTTAATCTTATACTAAAATAATAATGAAAATATAGATATTCCATATAATAAGGGCTTCCAACCATTACATCTTATTATAGATACCTTTATTATAATCTTTTCCTTTAATATCAGTTATACAGTAAGGATCCCTTGACTCATTGAAAATCTAAGCAACCACTTATTCTTAATATTCACTCCATTAACTTATATCATATTTATCTATATATTTTTTCTACTAAATAATTTATTCTCTACCAAAACCAATTTTTATAAAATTATTTGTAGTTTCAATTGGAAATTAAAATTCAAATTACTTCAATAATATATTTCATCTCTTCTTTAAAACTCATTCTTTGGATATTAAATCAAAAGATAATGATCATCCAATTTGAAATTGGTAGTGATTATGAACTAAAATAAACACCATACTAATTAGATGAATCATTGTTAACATTCTCTCCTAACATATCTGAAATATAATTTCTATTGCTTGTTCAATGTCATTATTAAATAAAAAAATTGTTTTTAGATGTTTCCAAAAAACAATCCTTCTTAATTTTGATATTGTCAAGGAGAAACATCATGGAGGTTAAGAAATATCTTGAATCCCTAAAATCTATAAATCTCAACCTTCTTAAATTGATAGATCACTATATAATATTCCATTACCCATTTACTTGACTATGATGTAGACAAACAACCATGGTTCGGTTGTCCAAAAATTTCCAACTCCATCGATATCCTTCAACACAATATTTTTGGTGTTGATAAGATATTGGGACATGGTGGTCACAAAATCTCTAGAAAAAAATAAATACACTTGAATCCCCAAAAATGGAGTGGTATTATCTCTATTGTTTTTCTGTTATCTATACTCCTGAAAATGATATATCATAAAGGGTTATTGCGTGGAGGTCATCAAAATTATAGAACTAGGAAAACTTTTCAATATAATCTCTTTGGTGAGGAACGTAACTACACCCTGGATAACATTAGTTGAATTATCTTCTATAGAATTTGAACTGTTGATGAGTTTTATTCTATTATAATTTGGTGTAGTCCAAGATCCAATAGATTGGAATCCTATTCTACATCATCTTTATGTCTCCTTCAAATATTTTTTCATCATGAAATACATTCATAATATATAGACACTAAGAACAGTTGACATGGAATCATCTTATTTAAAAACTTGAAATATGATTTATTTATTGGAAAAAATATAGAAAACTTAATCCATTTCATGACCCGTACTATTGGGGCCCATTCAAAGACTACACCAAACATTCCTATAATAGGTTAGGTGTGGATTACTATCACTGAGTAGGAATATCAAAACAATGGGAGGCATTTGCCTAAATAACATGTACACACACACAAACACATACATCTCTAAGCCACAAAATGATTAAATATAAAATAACTAAAAGGATACATGAATATATATAAGATTCTATAATATATTATGAATGTGAAAGTACTAGAAAGTAAACTAGGAAAAAAATAATACCGTTAAAAATAGTATGTAACCTTAAGTCCAACACAAATTTGAAGGGTACTGGGAATGATATATGATAACTATAGGAACACAGCCCAGTATTTTCGGTCTCACCAAGAACCATCCAGTCCTGGTCTACCAAGGACTCTGTCAAAAGGTCAATTCTCTACACAATACATGACACATGCGACATAACCCATGTAGGGTTAAGTATAACAGTACTCAATAGGAAACACAAAACCAAAAATCCATACAAAAAAAGGAAATTAAATTCATCTCTACATAGTTATATGTCTACATAATATATGACAAGGATATCCAGATATAGTCAAGAGAGACACAACACCATCAGGAATTCATAACATACTACCAGCCATATGATTCCATTTGATGTGTGATCATTTCAGGATAACTCACTACTTGAGAAATTATATCATAGGATATGCTCAATGAATAGGTATATCTCCTTTTGGATTTTACTAAAGAGAACACATTATTCAAGGAATACTATTATAAATAGATAGTAGATCATGCCCAAAACCATTAGGGGATACCATGAACTGAATCTGGATCATCCCACTATATAAGAGATCACAAGATAATGATTCCACAAACCCTAATGATGTGCCCCCTAGATGAAGGATCAATGAGCTACTCATGGATATTATGATGTGCCCACAAACTATACTATGGGTGATAGAGGGTCACACTCTATACTCATAAAGGGATACTATAACTCTATCTGAGACTCAGCCTCTTGAGGAGATTATAATAAAGAGATGTAACTGTAATAAAATACTGAACCATCGGGGAAAGAACTGAAGAAATGATCTCAATATAAACTAAACCAAACTAAAATCCCAACATTTGTCTAAAAATTTCTATCTCAATGTTAGGGTCTCATCACCGCATATGTCTCATTGATTAGACATTAAATTTTGAAGTTATGCTCTTTTGATCAAAGCGGCCCACACACCTTCCTACGTTGATGGACATACCACATTGATAGGTCCCCCAACCATTGTGATTGACAGCTATGGTTGGTCCCCCCACCGCATGGGTGATGATCCCATGGTCCACTATTAGGTTTGACCGTTGTGGTTAGTGCCCCAATGGTAGCTCAAGCATTAGTGACCCCATGATCGACCGTTGTAGTCGACCGTAGAGGTCAACCACAACTAGGATCCACCCCAGTTTCCCTAGATTTGACTTTTCTCAGATCTTGGTTTAACCATACCCTCCAGACTGACTCAACCCACCGGCCCGAACTGGCATGTCTGCCTGAATCGGGACTCCTAGACCAACCCACTCCATGTCACTAGAGCCTCTCCACGTCCACCATTGACACTGCTCCACATCCGCTGCTTCCACTGCCGCTACTTCCATCAATTCCATGTCCACCTCCATTATTCCCAAATGCATGTTGATCCACTACCCATATAGACTCTTCCACATCATTCTTTCTTCGGTTGTCGGTCATTGCCGCCACACCAGTGCTCACTTTCATAGACCACTATTTCATCTCTAATTCCTAAAAATCAAAAAAATTATTGATCTAAGTTCATTGGTTAGTTATATCTACAGATCTAGTCTATTTTGTCAATTAATCTTGAATCTAGGTGTCCAACAATGTTCAGAACAACCCAGTAACATTGATAATGGAATTATTGAGTTCTAATATTGAATAACATGAAGAATGGAGAGAGTAAATCCTAATCAAATTGGAAGGGGTGATCCTAGAATAGTTTTCATTTTAATATTAGTCCATTTTCGATATAAAGGTTTAATAAAATCAAAATAATACTCAAGAACACACTATTGATAATCCAAAAAAATATCACATCCACCAAACACGATCAATCCTTAGGATAATATGTTCCTTAATTAGTCTATGTTCATCGTGGGAATCAATAACAGGGAACATATCTAATGACCACCCATATAGATTTGTGTAACTGGAAATATGTGGTAAACCCATTATCATGTACATCGATATCCCATCCAAATTCTATTCTGGCACCTCAAAGAGTTGAGATAAACTCTCTAGAACCGGGTGCTCAGCCATTACATACTGAAAAGTAAGGCATCAAGAGAAATTATCTACAACTCCTATCTTCTTTCATGGACACCAAAACTAATGTATAAGGTTTTCGTATATCTTCACCAAACCATGATGGGATGTGTGAAAATACTGAAAAAACTCCTCTCATAATTCCACCGGTTCTACTATGTGCCCTCGAAGATAAACCATGTGGTCCCCACCATTGGAATATCCATTAGGGGTATTCCCTATAAACAACTGAGCATGTAATGTCTCAAAATCGGTATCTCCATGATGTGCCTCCCAAACTCACTATATGAGTGTAGGGGAGAAAAAAATAGAATGTATGTGAGATCCTCCATATGAACCCATAATGGATTCTACAATGAGGGAAACTACTGTAATTCCTTATTCAACCACTGCGAACTGGATCTCCTAGTGAGAGCATCCGTTACCACCTTCCACTTATCATGAGTATAGAAAATATCAAATCAGATTCCACGAAGAACCCACGCCATATCCTCTTCCTGATGTTCAGATCCTTCTGAGAGAATATATACATGAGACTCTTGTGATCCTAGTTGATGATAAATCTATCTCCCTTCAGGTAGTGTTTCTATATCCTCAATGTGAAGACTACCAGTACTAATTGAAGATTACTGGTCATGTAATAATGCTTATGTGGTCTCAACTGGTGTGAAACATAGACAATCAAAACATTCCTTTATATGAGGACACAATCACACTTGACCCCTAATGAATCCCAAAACACCACATACTTGACGTCTTCCTCCAGTAACCACAAGATGAGAGAGCTCCTCAACCTCTACCTTAGATCCTGAAATAACTTATAGAAATTGTTTTTCAGAAAAAATGGATACCCTTTCATTCAAAATCTATAATTGATCCTTCTGTTATAGAGTAATCATGTACAATCCTCCGATATTACCCATACAATCCAAGGAATCTCCACACCTCAGTAAAACTCTTGGATGAATCCTAAAAAATCCTTACCTCATCCTTTTCTAGATCCACTGCAACTCCAGCCTCCAAAATTACATCTCCTATAAAATAGACCTCTCGACTCGTGAACTGAAACATAGAGAGATTTTAGTATAGTTGCTTCTCTTGGAGTCAATCCAAGACCATCCTCTTGTGTCTCGCATGTTCCTCCCTGGATTCTGAGTACACAAGGATGTATTTAATGAATACAATTATGAAATGGTCAATGTAAGGATAAAATATCATATTCATGAGTCCCATGAACACTGTTGGGGAGTTCTCCATTCCAAAATGAATTACCAAGTACTCATACTTGCCTTAATGACATATTAATTCCATATTTTGTATATCATCATCATATACTCGTAGTTGGTGATAACTAAATCTGAGGTTAATCTTTGAGAACCATCACGCCTCTTTAATTGTTCAAATAGGTCATAGATCCTGAATAGTAGATACTTCCTTTTCAAGGTCATCTAGTTTAATCATCTGTAATCCACATATAACCTCAATATCTCATTTGTATTATTAGAAATAAAAGTTGAGGTTTTTCATGGTGAAACATTAGTTCCCATGAAGACCATCCTCTTCAAGTCCTCTAATTATATCCTCATCTCATGAAGATATGCAAGATCCATCCTGTAGGTAGGTGTATATATCAGTGTCATCCCAAGGTTTAGATTAATGAAAAATTACATGTCTCGATGGAGACATAATCTAGGAAAAACTTCAAAAAAATACATCCTCATACTCTGCTACCACTATAGGAAAATGAGGATTCATATCATCCACTACACCATGGTTGAGGGCATCTAGCTGATGGGTAATTGGATGCCTACTCCAATGTGTGAGTCCAACCTAAACTGGCTATGTTTTCTTTATCACCAACAAAGAAAAACCAGATTCCATCACTTCTAAAACACCGAGCTCATCGCCTAAAATAGGCAATATGGTCATGAATTGTGGACAGCTAGTCCGTACCAAGAATGACATCATAAGGCCTCAACGCCACTTCCAATTGGTCCAAACAAAAACTCTAACATCCAAGAGTTAGGTCACACTATGGTCTCTGGTGTGTGATCACCAAGTCTCCTCTATTAAGTGTCGCCAATTGTAAGGGTCGAGTATACTATTCATCTGGAATCTCTGTGTCTCAAACAACATTAAATGAAATAAATGAATGACTAGAAACTATGTTAATTAAAACTAAAACTAATGTGGAAAATAAACAAATATTTTCTTATACCATACCTGGAGACCTGGGTTCACAAGATCCCATTATAAGTAGCTATCCTCATCCAAGTCCATGGGATCCCTAATCCTAGTGTAGACAACCTAAGGGTGGAGGTGGTAATAGTTCAATCCTCCAACCACCACCTTATTCAATGAATTCCCCATTTCCATAGAAAATAACATGCCATAAATCCTGATTTTCTATCTGACTCTACCTTGGGAGTCCCTCGACATTATCCAGACTAGCTGTACAAAAGGCCAGGCCATCTCATGCCAGATGTCCCCAAATTCCTCATGAGTAACACCGTCTTTCACTTTCCTGATTTATGCAACCATGTGATCCATACACCGCTGACCATGAGTCCTGGTATCACCCCTAGAAGCACCCAAACAACATGTATCCTCATCACTATCGATGGATACCTACTGTCGAGGTCCCATTTATCAATTTCCCACTACTAACCCCCACTACCAGTGTCTTCTATTTTAGAAAACTCTCCACTAACAAGCTCTGATCATGTACTCATAGATAATTATAAATGATAAGGGAGAATACAAATTCCATTATGTCTTAGTGTATGTTGTACAAGAATGTCCAATCCCTGAAGAACTGGTCTCTTACCATATCAATGGAGTAGTGAGAAACCTCAATAATATTTGCAGAATACTCCACCATGGTCATATTTCCCTATACGGCTAAAGAATATTTTGTCTGCATAATAATATCAACATGGTCATATGAACTCTTCTATGAAGTGATACTCGATGTATTTATAGGAGATAGATTTCTAGTCGTGTGATTGAGTCACCAAGATTCACCATCGCCTAGAAAATCCCTAGATAAGACTCGTATAAATGACCGACATCTGGTTAAAAAGAATCCTCATTGGGTGGAAAACATGGGTGACTACGTCTAACCAATCCTCAATCATCTGGTGGATGTACTTTCAATAAAACCTAAGAGTTTACATCCTCTAAAGCTTATTCAACACACATAGACTGAGAGCATCCTCTGTTGGAAGTGCGGGTAATAGATGTTTCTCTATGGGTGGTAGTATGGTTTATAACCAAACCAAAGGTTCTGTCTTGGGTACATGCCGTAGTACCGATGGCTCATTTATAGGAATATCATCCTCATGATTACATGGTGGAATTCGTGCTAGCTATCTACATGGAGGAAAACTAAAATAAAACAAGATGTACCACAATCAATAGAGAATATCAGGGGAGTTGACTCAAGAAGGACATGAAATACAAAACCAAACCTATATGATGCATATACCATTGTTTTACCTAAAACCAGTGTTTTCATGTACTGAGTCTAAAATAAGGAAATAAATGTCCTAATATATGGATATGTCGGCTACTGCACCTTCACTGGGATCCCTGGCCTGATAGTTGAACTCAAAACACTTAACACGGTTGGCCCAAACCAACCTCGTAGACCCCCAGTCCTAATGTAGACTTGACCTGCCTTTGTTACCACTATGTCATGACCCATCCTAGAGGTTTCCATTCAATGAATACTCCATGCCTTCCAATAATAGGCCAGGGGTAGGTGACTAGCACTGAGAAGGAATATCCTGAAAATGGGAGGCATTAGCCTAAAGTACCTATACATAGACACATATCACCAGGCCAAAAAATGATGAAATGTAAAAGAACTTGATGTATGTATTCATACACCTAAGTTCCTAGAATTAACTACAACAGTGAATATACAGGAAATTAAACAGTGATAAAAAAAATCATACACAAAGATAATATAACCAAAAGTACTACATGAAAGTAATGTATAGTAGGGTTGTTGTCTAAAAACTGCTGAAACACACCTAAGATTGTATGGTCTCACTAAGAAATATTCGGTCCTGGCCTTCCTGGGACTCCATAAAATGGTAGATAATATATATAGGACAAGCCCGTAAATGGGTGAGTATAATAATACTCAGTAGGAAAATCTGAAACCAAAAAGAAATTCAACAAAGGAAAGTACAGTTATCTCTATATAGGTATATATCTATAGAACATATAACAAGGATTTCAAGATATACTCAAGAGATACCCCACACTAACATGCATTAATACCAACCACCAGCCACATAATTCCACTATAAGCATGCTCATTCCATAAGAACCCACTCCTCAATCCATCATATCATCAGAGATACTCAACAAAGAGGTATAGATCATTTGGGACCTACCCAAATAAAATGAATTGGTTAAGTAAACTATGATACATATATAGGAGGTCATGCCCTAAATCACAGGGGGATACCATGAACCCAATATGAATAAGCCCACTACATAGGGGATCACATTCCATTGATTCCACAAACCCTACTAATGTGGACCACTAGATTAAGAATCAAATCCATGCTCTTAGAGATTATGATAATGCTAAAAATCTACTAGGGGTGATATAGTTTCGCACACCAGTCCCAAAGAGAGATAACTTTACTCTATCTGAGACTTGACCTCTAGACGGGATTACAATCTAGTGATATGGACGTAATGTGGAACTGAAACCATATAAGAAGGGATAAGGGAAATATTTAAACCTATAATGGTCTTAACTAAAAACCCACCATTGGTCTCAAAATTTATGTCTCAACCTTAGCGTCGCATCACCAAAAACTGTTTTTCAATTGGATACTCCATTTTGGAGTTATGATCATTTCAACGAAGCAGCCCGTAGACCTTCCAGGACCTCCAAATCTACTACCATGGTAGGTCCACCAATATTTTTGGTGATTCCACCTACCTTGTGGTCAAAGAACCTATGTTAATCCATCATGGTCAACCACTATCGGGCTCCACCCCAGTTTCCCCGGATCTGGCCAGGGTGCGGCCTCAGCCGATGGCCTGACCCGACCTAGCATTCTGACCCTGCCTGTCTAGTCTATCCTAGCCCACTCCATGTCACCACCACACAACCCACTCTCCCTGGCCCAACCAACTCTCTCTCCACACACCACCACTAGACACTGGTAGATACTGTCATTCTAGTGGAATCTTTCATGGACCCCCACACCTCCTTTGATGCCTGAAAATCGATACATTCCTACATCAGATCTATTTTGGTCACAATATACAAATATTTGGCTTCAATTGTTGATTCTAATTGAATTTGGGGGTCTGATCTAGTTCAAAACCACCTGAAAATGTCAAGCATCGAAACTCGAGGTACCATAGGTGAATAACATGATGAATGGATGGAGGAAAGAATAATAAAATCAAGTGGGATGAACCTCAATCAATGTTTTTGTCGCTCTTGGTTCACTACCGTTATAATGGTAAATAGAATCCAGACCAAAATCAAGAATGAACTCATGATAATCCGACAAACAGTATCGATCACTGGGCCTATCAGTTCATAAATTAGTTACTGTTTTTAATGGAAATTAAGAACAGGGAAGAATAGATTGAATAAAAATCCCTACATCGATTTGGATCGATCTATGATGAAGAATGATTGATGTGTCGTCATCATTGGTGAGATCATCCAAGATAGGTGTCTTTAAATCTCTGAGGTAAGGTTCCATCATCATTCATTAGAATGAATTTTTTGAGGACTATCAAATGATCCTCTAGATATTCTATGGTAATGTGTCTAACCACGAAATTATGAAAAATGTACAAATTAAAGGAATAGGATAAGTCACTGTGTTAAAGAAATTATTGAATTATTTTATTTCTTGTATGTCTGCGATAGGGTTTTCTATAATAACATACGCTGAATAAATTCGGTACGCACAAAGGGTAAAGACACTATTATGAACATAACCATGCACTTAGATTTTTGATTCGATAACCAGATTAAGATTTAATCCACCTTTTTAGGAAAACCACACACATGATATTAAATAAATTAATATTTTTCAAACTTATATTTCGGTCAAACTTGGCCTTGAAATCACACATCCTTTGAGCACATTGTCTTGAAATCAATCAATATAATATCTTAAAATATTACACATAAAATACAATACATTATAATCCTATCCTCTACTATAAAAAAACACTCTTACAAATCACCACAACCAATAATGAAATATTGGGCTTCTCAATCTCTATTCTTGATTTCATTGAATACAAAGGAACATAAATCAATATTAATATAAAAAAGTTTCAATGTATCACCATTGAATAAGTATATGAATACGTGAGTGAATTAAATGTAAGAAAATAACATTGTATAAATAATACCACATTATCTATAAGGCATGTCTCAATATGAATATTTCTTAATCATGAAAATATCATTCATCAAACTGAACTTCATCATCACATCAACAATTTTATAAAACCTAAAATATTCCCATAAAAACATTGAATAAACAATTAAAATAGTTTATAAAAGATAAAATCATATCGAAACCATTTTAATAACTCTATAAAAATATATTATATCCCAATGGTAACATATATCAATGGATACTCCACCTATATTGTATACAACACCTATGAATAAAATAGGCAGATAAAAATAATGGATAAATTTATTTTATCAATCTTTGTCCCCTTTAAAAAAATAATAGACTATCATTTGTAGTTAAATTGATATCATACCATAAATGTATAAAGTATTATGTTGAATATGTATATTTAATGTCAAATTATATATGTATTCAATTGATAGTAGATTTGTGAACATATTTTCTATTTTTATATATTTTGGAAAAAAATTCCAATTTCATATCAATCTTCCCCATAACATATTTTATGATGTTTTATTCTATAGAAGATTTTTATAACTTTAATGATTGAAAATAATTTATGAAATCTTATATTAATAGTAATGATCACATCCAAAATGAAATGAAAACATCAATTCAACAATTTGATATATAGTTGAGCTTCATCGATATATTTTACATTATGTCATGAGTAGCAAGATAATATTAAGCCTTAACAGTGTAAAATGTATCTAAATTTGACCATCTTGAAGGTAAATAAACACATAATGTTTCTATTATGAATTACCCACAAGATATTGATCTTTTATCGTCAATAATTCCTTCCCAATAAATATTTTGAAAACTATACATATAAAGCATACATTTGTTATAACATTTCAACACACAATCTCTTTTAGATTGACGATTCTATGTGTTAAAAATTTTAAATAAAAAGAGACTCTTTTTTGTGCATAGATACTTATAAATAATAGTATCAATATACATAATATTTTTTCACATTGTTGTTATGTAATGTAATCATCAGATTAGATTTCAACTGATTATTTTATCCACTTCATTTACATGTTTTTTTATAAAAATAATTCCTAAAATTGAGGTATAAATATAAATTAAATCCATTATTCCAAAATTATTCATCATTTCATTAGAATAATATTCTTTATTAAGAAAATATAGTCCTTCTATTGAAAAATTATCAATCCCATAATCTATCTCATCCCCCATTTTTAAATTCAAATTATTCATGATGGTTTCAAGAATTGAATACAAATATATTTGAAATTTCATTACCACAGATTAATCCTTTTTTAATCTATAAAAAATTTATCATATTCACTATATGGAAAAACATATGGTTGTTCAATATAAAAAATATATTTTAATTTAGTATTTATAAATTCTATCATAACATCCATTTGAATGATCTAGCAAGGCCTTTGTACTATAATGGAAAAATACTTATTTTTTAATATATTTTGATAGGTGAAATTGTTTCATCAATATCTTTTTTTTTAAAACAATGAATATATTTTATACATCCAACTTGATTTATTTCACACAACCTCCCCCTTTTTATTAATTTTTTTTACACCAACTTTTTCCTAATAATGTTCCTTTCATATTGATTAGATTCAAATTCTCATGATCAGTTATTTTAAATTTGATGAGACTCAACATTCATTTCATCAATATACTCTATATATTTAATTATTTTTTTCCAGAAATATTCTTCAAAAATTTATAGCAATGAGGTATGATATTTTTTCATCTATTTTTTTTCATATTTGAGTATGTTGTCCAAGATATCCAATGATATTTTGAATAATTTTTTTTTCTTTCCATGATAATTTGAAAATGATTTTTCATCATCAATTTTATTGAATAAAATTCATAAAATGGAACTTCATCATTATTATCTCTATATTTTAAATCTTTACCATTGTTTTCAACCAAAATAAATTCAACATCATTACATTTTAAACATTAATTTATCATGAGATATTACTATATTTATTTTCCCACAAGTTTCATATCAAAAAAATCAACAATATTTTTTTTCTATTTGATATAGAAAAGATATGACTGACTAGAAATTGCTTTTTTATTATCAAAGAACTTTTGAGGAAGAATGTGAGAAACCACAAAAAATGTCTGAAAAAACTCAAAATAACAAACGAAGAAAAGGGAACCCAAAGCAAACCACCAGACCTACCCCAACCCAGCAAATGATTCTACAAAAAAGCCTTCACCAATGAATGGCCCTTCAGCAATTAGTCTCATCCAGAAGTGAACGTGCATGGTATTGGTGGAATAGTCATACCTTCTCATCATCCCACTCCAAAAGGCTTGCATCGATGAAGACTTCGTGATTTGGCCCCCCTCCGGCACATGTCCAAGTAGAATGTTGGAACTGGAACAAAGGATCTAAACAATGAAAAACAACCAGAACACCCAAGGGATGCACATTAAACAACCCTCTCGAAATACTTTACTGAATCCACCGTTTACTAGGATGAATATAGAGGAACTTAATATTACCTTAATCCCTCTCCCTGAAAAGATTCTAGGATAGGGATGGAACATTTAAATTAGCCTCCTCAAAAATCCACTTCTCTAACATAGAAACCAGTTGATCTCAAGTCTGAATGTACTCTTCAATGCTGATTATCCCTCTGTTGAAACCCCCAGCCAGAATGCAGTCTTATCTGTCAATCTATGTATATTTTTCTTCATTAAGAGACACCTCCAGCAACCTCCCCATCATCCTGGTTTCCTCCTTCGATGCATTGGCATCAATATCTGTTACATCACTTCTTCTTTAGAGCATAAAAGCAGATCCATGTCTTGGTCACCCTATTCCACTGGACTTTGAGTGTACAAAGGATCCTTTTCTATCTTTTTGTCATTCATTTTCATTGCGGATTGGGTCTCTAGAGGATGAGGTAGTGAGGAGTAGTCCTTCTTCCACTTCCTCTTCCTAAAAACCTTATTACTCTTCGTAGGTGACTCCTCATATTCTATTTGGAAATGTTCTATCCCTTAGGAAACAATCACTCTGGTCCCATATCCCTCAACTGGTGAAATGAAATCAGAATTCACATCGACCTCTAGGAGGCCTTCAATCTTATTTCACTAGGAAACTGATGTCTGGATCTGAGTCATACCCCTCCCTCCTTCACCATTTGAAAATACCTTCCAGTCCTATCACGATTATCGCCCAATGGAGTATTATCCATACTCAAATCAACCTCCCCATCTAGTGACGGCATGCCAAGAGTATCGGCCTATCTGGGCTGTATAAAGCCACTGCCCTTGAACTGAGGCTATGTGAAAAAGTCCTCTAGAACCACACACTGTGCAGCACAAGCAGTCTCTATTCTATGATACTCCTCATTGATGATAGAGTGAGAGTAACTTTCATTTTGAGGATGATCATTCATGGACACTACATTGTCATTAGGACATGTGACAGGTATTCTCCCACCACTGAGGTCACCTATCAATCTGCTAAATACATCTTGAATATTAGGATTAGTAGGATAGACCCGCGATGTCTCATGCCTCTCTTGGTCGGCACCAGAAGAATTCGAAGGACCCATGCCAACTAAATTTTTGCCAGTCCACATTTTGCCATTTTCTAGAACTTCAATCCAAGCCACCGTGGCAGCACTCGATGGACCACTTCCCTCATTTATCCCACTGCATATTACCCCGTCTATTCCTTCAGCCTGTACAACCTCCACCACCCAGTTCTCAGGAATTCCACAATTACCATTTCACCCATCCTCCTGAGATCCTATATTATTTTCCACTCGTTTGAAACTCTCTAGTGAATGATAAAACCATTTGAAAACCTGGAAAAACTGGAACCATGAATCATATACCACAGGCTTCTTACCCCATAATTCTTCCCCTAAAGTAATCTAGACGATGTCCAATGGAACCTTGGATGCATCCACCTCCACACACACACACATGAGGGTTAATCGAGTGGGAGACCACATTGGTCTGGTTATACGAACACTAGTATCTACCCAGTAGGTTCCCAAAAATTTTAACAATCGATTGATTCTGAAATTACAGCGGAAGATTTGGAAAACATACCCAGACTTTAACTGATGGAGAGTCGTGCTACATGTGAAAATCATAATACCATCGAGATAGGAATAATCGTGAGACATTACAGATGCGGGGAGCTCTCGACAATGCCTTTATCAGATGTTCCTCTGAAGAAAAATAGATCAAGATGTTCTGATTGTTCAGAAAACCGACGGTTTCCCTTTTATGAAAATCCCAGGAACCGAACAAAAATCTGTCAAATAGATCGAATGAGGGTCTTCTCTTAAAAAATAGAGCGATTAATGAAAGACTATATTTTTTGCATGTTTTGAATACTATGTTCATGATAAATACCATGATGTTCATGATAGGAATAACATATTCTACCGGTATACATAGAACAATTATTAGTTCAGCTCTTTTTTAATTAGTAACCACAAACGTTCTCTTCCCATATCCTGATTCTATTAAAAAATTTATTTATTCCATTTTATATTTCAATAATATAACACATGTAATATGATTAATTTACTCAATAAAGAAAATTAAATAATTATATCCATTTTTGATTACCTCCTAGTTATCTATACATTGTTGTATTGAAGCAACTATAACGTATGAGTATTATGGATTTCTTGATTCTTATATTTAGAAATAACAAATGTGATATTTTGACTAGTAGAACATATGAAATTAATTTATATGTTCAACATATATAAATTCATAAATATTGTTTATATAAATATGATATTAAATTTTCCTTTGGCCATTATGACCCTGTCTTCAATGCCACAATCAAATTTATTAATTGATACCTATATAATAATAATTTATAGAATCACCAATCTGTAACAAATTTAAACTTTTTAATATTATTTTCTATATATATATCAATCATTCAACATCTTCATGACCCCATATTTTCTGATAAATCAATTCATTCCCTTTGAAACCTAACTAATAGACACTAATAATATAGTGTTTCACTCCATAGAAAAAAATGTTGTGAGATTTCAATTGATCTATGTAAATTATTTTTGACCAAAAACATTTTATTTTTAGTGAAACATCATTTTAAAAGATCACCAATACATATTTTTAATTTTCATTATCCATGAGTAGGTTTAGATTTCTTGAAATATGAGAAGATTATTCGATATCCAAAATCTCTAGAAATTCTCCATTTGAAGCTTTTTAGGTAACATCATACAACCATGATTTTTCACTTTTATTCTTCTTCTTATTATGAAATTTGTAAATACTGTCATTTGAAAATACTTTTATTATTATAAAACCAAGAAACACTTTTGAAAAATAAACATGTTTCTCACATGATTGACAAACATATTACAATTGATGAAATTTATATTATATTTTCATTTTCGATTTCACATGTTATTTATAAATTATTATATTTCTAGAGGGATGAATTCACAAAGAAATATTCTTTTTAAAATATTTGAACTCGTTATTTTCAAAGAAATTAAACGAAAAAATGCATTCCATGGTACCAAAATATACATATTGAAATATTAACCATAATCTAACATACCTTCTTTTATAATAATTTTTTTCCCAGTACTACAATTATGTCTTTTAGTATTCTACCCATAATTATTTTTTTATACAAAAAAAAAATTATAGACATAGATCTCTTTCTTATTCTTATTAATATTCATTTTATCCCATATTTTCTATCATGATTTGTAGCAATATTTTCATTCATTTTTATACAATCAAAATATACATAATCTATGGAATAAACTAATTTTCAAACAACAATTTTATTCTCGATTTGATTCATATTATCTTGAATAACACAAGATTGATCAATATTTTTTACTTCATTTGTGAAAAAACAATGTTGATGTCAATTTGAATCATAATTACATAACCTTTCCCTAACATCAAAAATATAGCATTGGAAATTAAGACTACATTTTTGAATATATTGTTCCATATCATATATTTATTTTTTAAAATATTTAACTCATATTCTATATATTTCATTGATTCGTATTTAATGATTCATGGGCTATTAAATTCAACAAAAACTTATTCAATTCATCAGCTAAATTCTCCATTATTATTTTTTCTTTAATTAAAACAAATCCATATTATCTATAGGATTGATTTTATATCTTAATGTATTTTATCTCAATTTAAATCATTGATATCATTTCATGAAACTAATTTAGTTTTATTTTTTGGAATATTTTTTTATTATTTTACTTAATTTCATTATCTTTTTAATAATAATAATTATTTATTTATTCATTATTCAGTTTTACAATGAGATTTTTTTCATCAATATCCATTGATGTATCCATGTATTCTTCCTAATCACCACTATATCTTCTTCTTCATTTAGATATTGAAAATTAATTATAGAATTATGAAAACTTTCCTTTAATATCATTAATATAAACCCATTATTTTTTAATCTAAAACTATATCTTCTTAAAGACTCTCCTTGAAGATTCATTTTCTTCATTATTGACAATATTTTCATTCAACTAAGGATAATTTATTGCAAAATTCTAAAATACTCCATAGCCAAATAAATGTAGTACAATTTTTCAATTAGAATATCCCTTTCCACATACCATATTTATAGATTTTATAGACATCATATCTTCAAAATTATGACCAAAATCAGAATCAAAATCAGTGCAATAAATATGTTTTTCAATATATTACTCTTAATACATCTCATTAATTAAGTCCATAAAAGATATTTCTTTTTAATCCTTCCAATTCATCTTGATTGTACAATCATTCATCATCTCATAATTTATGAGAACAAATTGTAAATCATATAATGGAATAGTTTCTAAATCAATTCCTTCAAAATAAGATAAATTTTCCCCAAACCATCCCATGAATATATAAATTATTTTATAAAACAATTTTGTATCATCTAATTTATCATAGAAAAATTTAATTATACTCACAATCTTATTAAATCCTTTGAATAATTCATCCTAAGTTTCAATTAATTTAAATTTATGACTATTACTGTAAAATCTCAATATCTTTGTCATCACATGCTTCACCTTATTAGTATATTTGTTGATATTTGTAGTTTTATCCAAAATTTTAGTGGTTTTATTAATTCCTCTATCATTTATAAATTCTTTCATAGAGAATAAAGATTGTAAATATTTTATTTCATGATAATAATTATAAGTACTACATCAATCAATTCAAGACAATGTATCATTTTCATCACGAGTATGATAACCATATGTTTAAGCCTCAAAACATCCAATCTAATTCATAAAATATATAAAAACATCCTTTTAAGCCTTATATGGTTATTTATTAAATTAAAAGGCAAAATCCCCTTTATATGGACTAAATTATGATTTTGCATGATATACACTATGATCTCAGTAACAATTACTTCTAATTGAGAGATAATTATTCTCAAACATCAAAAAAAGAATCACCAATGAGGGTATCCTATGTGTTGATTCTTCTTGAAGAGTTTACTCCCCGATTAGTGAGGTACTATTTACAGATACGTGAATATGTGATTCTACTTCTTTTATGATTCGTTGTTGAATCCACCATAATGAATAGTTAAAGTGAATCATGACCATTATTCATCAAAAACATGTAAAAATGAATGGAATAAAAGATTTACATGGTTCACTAATCAACTAGAGTGGAACAGTCCTTAAATTGATTGAGATTCAATAAAGATAATATGAAAAAAAAATGTTTCAAAAAGTAGGTACAACAAGATAGATTTATCATTAGAAAAATATTATATCAAGGAACTATTGTATTTTAGTTCATCCTGAAATAGAATAATAAAAAATATTTTGATATAATCAATAATAAATCCTTCCAACTATATCCATGAATTGATGGTGTAATAATTATCTTATTCTTCATCAACCCGAAAAAATAAATAATGGATATCTTTACTCTGTTCTAATAAGTGAAAACACTTCTTCATTTTCTTCTCTTAATCATCATCTAATATTGGTTCTCACTATTTACCAAACTAAGAAATTTCCACCCCAAAAAACCCCCTTCAGTTCATAGTATCACATCAGGTTTTAATTTTAATTTCAAATTAAAATAATTTCATGATATTATTAAAACTCATCTTTAAAAAACATCCTTTTTAAATTAATTCAAAATATTCAGGTCCATAAAATATTAATAGGTAGATACTATGGAATAAAATAATCAAAAAAGTAATATGATGGATCTATTTCATCATGATTCCTAAAAACTACGTATATAGAGTTTTGATAGTGTGGTATAGATAATTATGGTACATAAATTTATCATTCTATAGTTTCCACAAAACTTTAACGATTTTCGTTTATTTTGACATTGGTAAATGGTGTATTGGCTAAACAATATTGATAACTGACCAAATCCATCAAAATAAACCCTATAGAGTTGACTAATCAATATAGCATAGTCCTTTAACCATTAACAAGACCATAATGTACAAAATAAATACTATGATGTAGAGGTTCTAAGAATTCCAAAACCATAACAGTCAATAATGATGAGATCTATGACATGGATTATTTATTATGGCGTGGATGATGCTAGAAATCTAGGTCCATTTAAATCAACTAAACTGCACTCTATGGTGTGATATTCTCACTTCATCGTAGTACATATTCTATATTATTTATCAAAACATAGTGTATGGTTTTTTGTGTTGATGTCCCTAAAATTTTATACGCCCTAAGACACATTAATATGAGGTATTTTAAATGAATATATTTAGTTGATTTCTCAACTGTATTGTGGACACTGTAACACCCCACCCCTACCACATTGGCTTGAGGAGGTGGTGAGGGTTTCTTGGCCATTAGAGATGTTCCCAAGGCACCAAAGGTTTGAAATAATTTTCTAGGGATTCAAGGAACAATGGGGAATAATTTTCTCTTAAGAAGATAACCTAACTCCACCAACCATCAACTAAAGATGAATGCACATTCAAAACCAACCATGTGATTCTAAAAATTCCATCAAAAACCCAAAAACCATTAAATTAGACATGTCCTCAAAACATCAGATTAAAAATTGGAAACTAAACCACAAAACACCATGAGCCATGACACAACCACAGGTCCACACCAATCTCCAAGCTCCAAGATGCACCAAAACTTCACAATGCACCAATATAAGAGGGTGATTCCTTACCATTGCCAACGTCACTATACAGGACATCTGGAAAGACACCAATGTTCCAATGCAGGGGGTGAGTACAACTACATAGTAGGATTTCCCCAACTGTCTTCCCTACATACACAACTAGGATAAAACCATTATTACATTTATATAAAACATTTTATATAAAGAAAAACCAAGCAACCAATTATTTATAAGACAAATATGCCATATGCCAAACATTCCACACAAGAAAGAAAATTCAACCATGCCATGAAATGAAGCCAATTCAACCATGCCAAAAGACGATTATAATTGTCATATTTCACTCACAAGACTCATATACAAACATCACCAACAATGCACCCAACAAACCATGGTGGCACTTCCCATCCAACCTGTTCATTAGAAATCCACTCAACTGGTGAATCCCACCCACATGCTATTGATGGATTCCCTTATCATCCACTCCACCACATCCCAATATCATTCACCCAATGATATCACCCATTTCCACACAAGCCACAACAATATTCATGAATTATTGTCAATATAAAGAAATACAATTTCCATGACAAACATATTTCAATATAACCCATTTATTGAAATCAATACTCATTTTTACTATCATTTCCATTATAAAATAACCAATTTAAAATTAACCAATTGATCCCATTTCAACAAAACACAAATTTCATGCTGAAACCCCCAAAGCGTCACCCATTTGATTTTCTAAAAAAATTCACACGACATGCATAAAATTAAATTAAAGCAAGAAATTTTATTTTAAATGAACTTCACATTTAAACATAGTAGAGTTGAGAGTTAATCCACCTACCTCTTAGGGTTCAGATAAATTGAACCTTCTCCCAAACTCACTCCAAACAGGGTGAACGCCACCTCAAAACCACCTCAAAACCCTTCCATAACATCAAAAATATCAACCTTTAACAAATAATGGAAACACAACCCTAGATCTACATGTAACCCTTATGGATCTGTGATACTAAGAGAGGGAGAGGGATAACCCTAACCCAAATCTAAAATAATGAAAAAAGGGACTTACCTGAGGAGAAATGCCTTTAATACACCAAGAAACCACTTCTGCTTTCCTCCTAAATGAGGTAAGGTTCTCTCCCAACCTCTGAAAACCATAACTCCCTTATGAGCCACGAGCGGGAGGATGAATGAGGGGAAAATGGTAAATCCTGAGTGGACCTGGACTAAAAAACCCAAACACTAAGTGGAATATTGGTAACCCCACACAGTTTGGAAAACCGTGCACCAATTGTGCAGTTTCCAAATTCTCACCCAGGGACTTCACGTGGCTTGACCGCATGGTCTGACAAACCATGCACCGCCCATTCAGAGCCCACAGTAATGGGTGCACAGTTTCTTGTGCTGGCCACATGATTTGATCAGACCTCACACCAATTGTGTGCCCCTACACAACCTCCACAACTTTAAATTGTTCTCCCAGAATTTTTCAAACTTCTACCAACCACTTCAAAAAGCACAAATGAATCGAAAAAAGGGTCACAAACCTCAAACAGGGGGTACTACATTCTCTACACCATTGGACATTCCGTCCTCAAAATGTAGTGAAACCACCCTTTACCGAAATATCTCAAGCCATTGCCTGACCATCTCTTTCTCTTGCTCCCAAGTCTCCTCTTGGATCTGGACATGCTACCACAAAACTCGAACTAGACTGATGCTTTTACCCTGCAAGACATTCTCTTGCCTATCCATAACCTGCACTGGCACGTGCACCAACATAGAATCTGGCTCTAGCTCAACCTGATCCCATCAAAAAACATGGCCCAGATCCGGCTTATTCTTTTTCAACTACGACACATGAAACACAATGTTCACCACACTGAACCAAGGTGGAAAATACAAATGATAATACACCTCACAATCCCGCTCAATAATCTCAAAATGTCCAATATAATTCGAAGATAACTTTCCTTGCTTCCCAAACCGACGATGTCCCAACCTAGGAGATATCCTCATGAAAAAATGATCAGTCATCTCGAATGATAACAGCCGCCGATGATGATCTGCATATGATTTCGGATGACTCTATGATGTCTCCATTCTCTTCCTGATTAACTTGATCTTCTCTGTAGTCTACTGGCCATGGCTCGATCCAACCAACAAGGACTCACCCATTTTTACCCATTATAGTGGAGAATCAAACAGCCACCCATACAATGCTTCAAATGGATCCATATTTATTGATGCTTGATAACGGTTATTGTACTAGAAATCAACCAAAGACATGTTCATCACCCATGAGCCACCAAAAATAATGACACAATCCTACAACATATCCTCTAATGTTCGTATTGTCCTCTCAGATTGACCATCCGTCTGAGGGTGATATGCCATAATGATGGTCAACTTAGTTCCAATGGTTTGCTATAAGGATTTCCAGAAATGTGATATAAACCTTGGATCTCTCTCGGATATGATCGAAACTAGAACACCATGCCTCTTTACCACCTCCCGGATATAGATTTTGGATAGATCCTCTACCATATGAGATTCACGAATTGGAATGAAATGGGCCGACATCATTAATCGATCTATTATCACACAAATGGAATTGTGATTTCTAACTATTCTTGGGGGACCTGTGACAAAATCCATCACTATTCTCTCCCACTTCCAAACAGGGATTGGTAAAGATTGCAACATTCATGCAAGCCTCTGATGCTCTGCCTTGACCTGATAGAAAGTCAAGAATCATGAAAAAAACTCAGCCACTCTACTTTTAATACAAGCCCTCCAGAACAACACTTTCAATACTTTATACATTTTCTAAATTCTAGGATGAACTGCCCACCTAGAATGATGATACGACCTGAGAAGATTCTCCAGACACGAAACTGGTACAACCATCTGATTCCAAAAGCACAAAACTGAATCTCCATTAAATTTCAAAACCTCAATGGTCTCCCCACCATTGAGATTCAACCTCACGGTTACACACTCAAAATCAGATATTTTTTCCTCTTTAACTAGTCCAACCAAGTCAGAAATCCATAAAATCGGAAAGAAGTCCACTATATCGCCCTAGTCCTCACATTCCAACAGCATTTCAGCTATATCTGACATTAATTGTCACTAGTTTGATGTTTTTCTCACCACCTGAGCATGTGAATTTCTACTTAATTCATCCGCCACTAAATTTCTCTTACCTGGTGTGTACATCAAGTCAAAATCAAATATATGTAGATATTACATCCATATCATTTTCCTAAAGTTAAAATCCCTATGTGAGAAAATGTGCTTAAATATCTTATGAACTATATATACAGTGAATTTCTCACTGAAGAGATAATGAAACCATGCTTTCAAATAATGGACCACTCCTACCAATTCCAAGTCATGAGTTGGGTATATCTTCTCGTGCACCCTCAAGTTCCATGAGCCATACACGACCACATGATTCCCTTACATGAGAAAACACAACAACCCTGATCTCGATGAATTACTATACACCACGTACCCTTTTCCTGGTTATAGTAAAACCAAGATTGGTGCTGATGTAAGGTGACCCTTTAGCTCTCTGAAACACTACTGACACTGTTTATTCCACTTGAATGGAAAATTCTTTTTTTCAAAGCTGTCATCGATGAATCGAAAAATGAAAAATCATGATAAAAACACTGATAATACCCACCTAGTTCGAGGAATGTCTGTACCTCAAACATATTCTTTGCATGTTTCCACGAGATTGTAGCCTCTATCTTTTCTGTATCCAGAGAAACACCCCTTTCAGAAATCACATAGCCATGAAAACTAACTTCTTGTATCCAAAAGTCACACTTTGACAATTTGGCATACAATGGATGATTCTTCAAGATTCCCATCACTATCTCCAAGTGCTCCTCATGCTCCACCATTGCCTTTGAATACACAAGAATATCATCTACAAACACCACCACAAATGAATCTAGATATCTCTAAAATATATGATTCGTCAATGAGATGGACTCCACTAGCGCATTCGTTAGACCAAAGGGCATAACCCCACATTCATAATGTCCATATCTAATTTTGAAAGCTATTTTAAGAATATCATCCTCCCTCACCAGCAATTGATGACATCCCAGCCTCATGTAGATCTTGGAGATCCACTGGTCTCCCCTCAACTAGTTGAACAAATCATTAATTCATGGAAGTTTATATCTATTTTTTATCAAATCATGGTTAAGTCTACGATGATCAATATAGAGCCTCAAAGTTCAATCAGCCTTTTTCACAAAAAAAAACATCGGTGATACCAATGGAGACATGCTCAGCTAGATAAACGCTTTTTATTCTACCTCTTACAACTAGACATTCAATTCCCGCAATTCAGTAGGTTCCATTCGGTAAGACGGAAGTGAGATGGGACAGGTCCTTCAAAGGAGGACAATCGTAAACTCCACTTCTCATATGAGAGGTAAACTAGTGGATTCATTGGGAAAATCATCCATGAACTTATCCACAATAGCTGGATGAACACTCTTCTCAACATCCTATACCGATTCCAATGACAACACCGCCAACGGATATGATAACGTGCCCTCTAATGGAGCCAATAAACCCATTGCACCCTTCCTTTCATGCCTCTCTCCTATAGAAAGATGTCTAATGCCATCATGTGTCGTAAAAGAATCTTTTCGCGCATTATAGTCGATGTGGTCTTTAAATACCACCCACCAATCCATTCCCATGATTACATCATACCCATACATCTCAATCACTGAGAAATTCCACATTAGCTAAAACTCACCCACAACGATACAACATGCTCTACACAACAAGGCTTTCCACTCTCTTCGACAAAGAGGAGTTTGATGTTTCAAAACCAAAGGAATCATTTCTACCCTTAAACCCAGCAACTCTACCACACATGAAATTATAATAGATTGTGAATCACTCGTATCATACATCACGTTCATCAAGGTAGAATTTAAAGGACTAGTAGATCTCACCGATGATGGTCCCGACTGATCATCCACTACAACATGCATGGCTCTGAACAATGCCTTTGTATCCCCACTCTGCTCTTTTTTTCCTATGGGGAAGTTGTGGTGTACCAAGAATCACCTTGAATAACTTTCTTTGCTGCTGAGGGGTATGATGTTGCCCCCGTTCTGTCGAAGCATAGGACGTCTGTGATCCATGAGGAGTGTCATGTGAACCCAACCTCAGAGCATTCCTACAATAGAATTGATGATGCCTCATCTGCATGCAATTGTGACATGATTGAGGTTGTGTCATACAGTCCTTCTTGATGTGTGTTGTAGTGACACATTGAAAACATCCTGATTTTCTCTTGGGCTTCGGAAGAAGATTTACTGATCCTACCATCAGATTATGTTCCATACTCCTACCCTGGGAATAAGTGTACCTCCTCCACTTGAACCCCGCATTAGATTTCCTACTATTCCTCATAGTTACCTCTATGTTTCCAACGCCGGAAACACCCAACAGATCCCGCTCATCCACTGAGGCTTGATTCACCATCATTGTGTAATCACCGACACACAGCAGTCCTATTTTTGAATGGATCTCTTTCCTTAACCCTGCTTCGAAGATCCTTTCCTTAAATGATGTGCTACCCGCCACCACAGGTGAAAACTTCCCTAAGCTCATAAACATAGTTGCATACTCCATCATAGACATGTTATATTACTTCATATTGAAGAAATCATTTGTTCACAGAATTCTGAAAAATATGTGGGTATAATTATTTATTAAACAATTCCTAAATTCCTTCCCACATCATAACCTAGTTCGTCATCACTTGTACTACCAACTCCCACTAATGAAGAGAAAGATTCTCTAGATTATACATTTCTAGATTTACCTTCATCTCTACCGGCATCCCCAAGAACTCGAAAATTTTGTTCATTCTAGAAAGCCATGCCTCCGGCCTTTCTAGGTCTAAATCACCCCTAAAGACGGATGGATACTACTTTTGTAACTGTGCTTCATAATCAATATGCTTTGTCTCTTCCACTATATTCACATATCTCACAGCTTGGAAAGCATACACTATGCTCTGTAATAACTGTTGGTTCACTCGGGGCATAGGTGCAACCACGTTCTCATCAGCCACTTCTGATTAGTATCTATGACGACTACTTGGTTCCACTCTATAAACAGAAGTCAAAAAACCTTGTGTCTCACTTCCGTAGAGGTCAATAATTCTGATTTCAAATCGCATTACAAAACACTATCACAACGAGGCTTTCCACCATTCCACATTTTCCATGTTTCACCATTTTTGAAAACTGAACCATTTTCAAAAAAAAATGTATTCACATTACAATTTCACACATTGGAAAAATAATTTCTCAATTCAGAACATAAATCATTATGCCCAATGAAATATGAATCCTAGAGGGAATTCATTTCTACCATATATTCCTTTCACATTAATTGGCAACACCCATGACAATGAGATTTCCAATTTCTGTAAGTGTCTCCAAAACACTTATCTACTCAACTCCCTGGTAACATGAAGTTTAGAATAAAATGGTTATCTATGTCTGTTTAGAATATACATTCCATGTTCCGACATTCCTACTCCTTACTAACATTCCAACTCACTGAATATACCACAGCGAATATCAACTCCAAATCCGAGAATCAACTCCAAAGAACCGAACATGATGATTCCATTTGTAACACCCCACCCCTACCTTATAGGCTTGAGGAGGTGGGGAGGGTTACATGGCCTTAGGTGACATTTCAAAGGTTCCAAAGACTGGAAAATATTCTGAGGGATTCAACGAACAGTATTAATTATTTGACCTTCATAAGATAACCCAACTAAACCAACAAACAACTAAATATGCATGCACTTTCAAACCAACCATGTGATACTAACAATTCCATCACAAACCCTAAAACCATTAAACTAGTCATGTCCAAAAAACATTAGAGTAAAAAGAAGAAACTAATCAACAAAACACCATTAGCAATGACACCACCATAGCTCCACACCAGGTCCATGCTCCATGCTCCACCAAAACATCATAATGCACCACTACAGGATGGTGATGCCTTAACTTTTCCCATGTCACAATACACGACATCTACAAAGACACCAAAGTGAAAATGCAGGGGGTGATTACAACTACTCAGTTGGATTTCCCACCTTATTTCCCTATTCACACCACTAGGATATAACTGTTAGCAAATTTATATAAAACAATTTATATAAAAAAACCAAGATACCAATTTTTTATAAGATAAAAATTCCATAATCCAAAAATGCCAGACAAGGAAGCCAAATAAACCATGCCACTCAAGTAAACAAATTAAACCAATCCACAATTTGATTACCAATTTCATATTTCACTCACAAGCCCCTTCTACAAACAACACCAACAAAGCACACAACAAACAGATGCAGCACTTCCCGTCCAACCTGTTCATTACCAATCCATTCAGGTGGTACTTCCCGCCCAATTTCTATTAATGGTGGACCTTTTGTCCACTATCCATACCCTTTTTATAGTGTCCCTTCTAGGCCACTCCACTATGTCACAACATTATCCATCCAATGATTTCACTCATTTCCACACAAGCCCCAATAATAATCATGCATTTTTTTTCAATGCCAACAAATACCATTTCCAGGACAAACACATTTCAGTATCACCCGTTTATTGAAATAAATACTCATGATCACAATCATTACCATTTTAAAATAACCAATTTAAAATTTACAAATTGAGCCCATTTCATCAAAACCCTAATTTCATGCCAAAACACCCAAATCATAAACCATTTGATTTTCTAACAAAATTCACATGAAATGATTAAAATTAAATTAATAAAACCAATTTAATTGTAAATTAACATCACATTTCATCCTAGTGGAGTTTAGAGAGAATACACTTACCTTTGAGGGTTTGGAAAAATCAACCCTTCGCCCAAATGAACTCCAAACCAGGTGAATGCCTCCTCGAAAACACCTCAAAAACCCTTTCCTAGCATCAACAAGCTCAACCTTTAAAAAAGGCAACAAAACCCTAGATCTACATGAAACCCTTGTAGATATAGGAAACTAATAGAGGGAGATGGATAACCCTAACCAGAAACTAAAAGAACCAAAATAGGAACTTACCCAAGGGAAATGGGAAATCTCGAGTGGCCAAGGACTTAAAAACCCAAACATTATGTTATTGCACGGTTACCCAACAGGTTTTGGAAAACCTTGCACCAACCATGCGGTATCCACTCTCTTAACCAGGAACTTTGCATAAATTGCCCGCACGGTTTGAAAAACCGTGCCCCGCCCGTGTGGAGCCCACTTTCAATGGTGCACGGTTTCCTTGGCTGGCAGCACAATGTTTTTAGACCATGCACCAATCGTGAACCCCTTCATGGCCTTAAAAACTTCAAAAATATTTCCCAGAATCATCGAAACTACAACCAAACACTTCAAAAAGTATAAACAAACCAAAATAGGGGTCACATACCTCAAATTGGGGGTACTACAGATGCTATTTCTTATATTTTGTCTATTATTATATGGTTTTATCCAAGTTTCTTCTCCATGTAAACCTACACTATATAATCACAATGTCTCCTTTAATTATTATTTAATTAAGTACTTTTATCATGGAATATAAACATGATGGACATTTAATGTTGAATCATCCAATTTAAACACATAGAATATGATGTATGTGTTTCCAAAAAAATAAAACATACTTAATTATATCATATTCTCAAAAAATTAAATCGAAAAAATAAAAAAACAATAAATAATCACTTTGGCTCAATAGATGTGTTATCTTCTAATGAAATCAAAAAATACATACAGAATAATTGATATATATATTTTTTCTATCCCATTTTCTACCATGAACCTTATTTTATTTATTTGCAACTTGTATTCTCTTATACCATGATACATGATTTCAATTTTTTAATTGCATAATTTTTAACAATCATATTGTACCACTCCATCCTTCTATAAACTAATATTTACTAATGTCCTATGATAAATTTTGATTAGATAATATTATACCATACAATCAGTCGTAATGGAAATATTTTTTTCAATAAAGAGAAAATTTTCATTTCATTACAAATAGCATTTGACAAATAGTTTTTTTCTTTGGAAAAGAATGATTTTATGAATTTTTTCATTCATTAATTGCATATTTTGGGATTGAGGTTCCGAGTAAATATATATTGGAAATTAATATTCTATGAAAAAACCTTATACTGTGATTAATAATTTTCATTATATATCTTATGTAATTCCTCTATTTCATACATTAATGTCTGAAAAATATATCATTATTATATTATTACACTGAAACATTAATGGAATATTTTATAAAAATGTTATGACCATGACTATGGTCTGAATATAAATGATAACCATGTTATCTAAATCCTTATCTTTCATATGTGTTTAAGACTATAATGAGATATATTTTGTTGCTTTATAATATGTATTTATATTTGGATTGGGATTTATATTAAAAATAAAGAAAAAAATGAAATCTAAATATAAATATTTTTTAGGAAGGATTGTTATTAATAAAATTTACAATGAAAATTTTAGGATTTGAGATGTTAATGATATTATTATGGTTACCATGTTTCAATTTTTTGATATAAATTTGCAAAAGGATGGTTTATGATTTTATATATATATTCAACTATCAAGTATAAGTAATATATATTGAGATAATAATAATAATTATGTGGTAAAGGAAGTTAATTTTAATATCCAATTTATGTGTGGTCTCTATCTTATATGTATGGACTTAGAATGATTTCAATATTTTGTTATTGATGGGTAAATATTTTGAGGGCATTTTTAAGAAGATGTATAAATTTAATATTATATCGATTCTACTGTTTTAGTTTAGTGAATTTGTTAATAGGGCTTACAAGAATAGGGAAGTTAATTAGCTTCATTTAATATATGTATTAATAATTATTTTATTAGTTATAAAAATTAAAAAAACCAAAAAAAAATTATTATCGATAATTATCATAACTGGAAGTAAAAAAATAATTAGCGTCATTTAATATATATATTATTAATTATAACTTTTTTCATCTATGAATCATTTGGTTGAAATAAGATTATCTACAATATTTTTCTATTGAAATACCTCAAAATTCATCTTAATTAAAATATGAAATAATTTAATCATATAACTAGGGAGTGTAAAACCTAGTGTATTGTTGGGCATAATTCACTTGAACTAGAATGATGAAAAAATTATACTTTAAAAACTCTTATTAGGGTTATAATCCCTACTACTATATTTGGAAATCCACATCAACTATTTTTATCTCTAGATATATGTATTTTCATCAGAAACCCAGACACATTTCACTAAAAATATATTGTATTTTCTTTATCACATAAGAATATTTGAGGGTTTCACACTAACATTTCCAAAAGATTCAAAAATAATCTATGATTCAAAATATAGAAACCCAAACTATTCATTAAAAAACACTATATCTTATTAAAAAAATATAAATTACATATCAAAAATATCCCTTCTATAACTATAATATTTTAGTGTCTTGTTAAACATAAGTAGAAATAAATTGGTATATAAATGATCAAATTTATTTCCTATTATCTAATATAAAAATAACATTATTCATAGTCATAAAATTATTAAAATAATTATCCATAACCTCAAAAAGGGTAAAATAATAAAGTGTGAGATCATATTTTGAGTAAGGTAAAATATTTTTTCATACAAATAAATATATAAAATATTTTCCTTAGTCAAATATCATTTCTCGTACAATCATAGTTTACTGGGATCACTCCACATTACATCATTTCCATAGTTTAGGTTTACTCCAAAGACTTTATTATTAGAAAATTTATCATATTAAAATAGATACACTCTGCATTCTTTTAAAATATTATCTTAGCATATACCCTTCTTTACCAAATGATGTGTAAGGTGATGAACATCATGGCCCACAAATAACATATTATAAACTATATATATGTGTACCCCATGATCATAAAACATCAATCATACCATCAAATAATATATTATTGAATGGATACAATATTCATAAAAATTTTATAATCACTATCATAAATCATATATATAAATAATAATGTTGTAAATATTGGATAATATCCCTAATAAATCATATTACATATAAAATTATGTCATTATATATTAAAACCCATATAATAAGACGTAGAACATTTCGTGAGGAAAATTCACTTTTAATTCAAAAATAATTATTTAGATTCATGAAATTTCTATAATATTATAGGAAATTTATTCATTGATATTAACAATGAAATATTTAATTTAATGCATATTGAAAGTTTTATTCATAATGGTGGTGTAAACTGTTCATGATGTGAATTACAAAATAAAACATGCATTCATATTTCTGTAACTAGAAAAAATTACCACATTTGGAAAATTAGAAGAAGATTCATTTTAGAAATTAGTATGGAGAGTAAAATATATTAATATAATAATATAAATAATCATTTTATAGTATTAAAAAAATTCTTTAAAGAATTTAAAAAAATATGGAAATGTTGGAAAATATTCATAATTGATTATAATGAAATGTTGGTTTTCTAGGAAAATAATTATTTTGGTATCTAATATAAATTAAGAGAGGTAAATAAAGAAAAATATATAATATATAGAAATATAAATTAGATAAGGAATATATAAAATTTTGTAGATATATATAATTTAATTTCATCAATCAAAATTTACTCATATGAATCCTACTAAAAATAAGTTTGTAACATAACACCATTACCCCAAGACCATTTTTTCATTATAAAAGCTATAAAATAATTTATTATAAATATAAATTTTACAATAATTATATAAAATAATGATAATAATTCATATAATAACATACATGTTTTTATTTTTACATTGTATCACTCATTCCTTAATAATCATTCATAATAACCATCATTTTTTGTGTTTACTTCTTTCATTGACATGTATGTTTTTGTATAGAGGTTACAGAACAAACACATTATTGATGGTTTATTCATATTTTATTATTAATTAATCATATATATATGACTATATTACTTATAAAAAAATTTAAATCTATTAATAGAAATCATTCATTATAAATTAATTGCATCAATATGTGTAGATGGTAGTTTATATGTATGTATAGGTTATGTTCCTATTTTTTGTGGATAGAATGAAATAAATTTATTTATTAATTTACCATTATAATATATTTATAATATAATAAATTATATAAATATATATTAAATATCACATTATAATGTAACATGAATAATGGGGATATAAATTTAATCAAATCACCATATGGAGGTTGTAGAACATATATATTCTTGAAGGATACTATCATCTACAATTTGATCTAGAAGAGGTGATAAAAGATTTTTACATCAATTTAATAACATGTTAATAAATTTAGGATAAAATATTAATTATTCTTTAAATTATAAAACATTTCTATAGATATTTTTAGAAGAAATTAAATTTGATGATCATGGTTGTGATCAAAAAATATTTTTTGAGAAACCTCATTTGGAATAATGTTTAATACATGAAAGAATTTAATAGATTAAATAAAATTAGATATTTTAAGAAGTTAACAATTATAGAAATTAATTAGTGTAGTAATTTTTCAATGTAGAAGTCTCAAATGGTTTAAAAAATAGGGGATAAGTGGTGACCTTTTATAGACATTGGGAGGGACATGCATAGAATTTCATAGAATATTTCATTGATATAAGGTAGTTTCCTGGGAATGAGGATATCAATGGATAATTATTATAAGGTAGGATAATATTTTTTTAAGATACATTCAAATAATAATAATTTTACCAGAGTGGGTTGCAATCCTACCTTTCTTGAAAACCTTATTAAACAAGTTTTATCCTTAAACATGGAAGTAAAATTTCATTTTTCTTACTGTTTTATATATCCAAAAACTAAGTTGACCATATAAAATTATAATAATTATGATGATTCTAAATATTCACTTAATTTACCATTATATTATTTCTATAATTGTATTTTCTAATTTTAATTAACATGCTACAACCAATGAATATATATTTTAGAATAATGACTCGTTAAGATTTAAAACATAATTTTCATAGAATCCATTTAATTTAAAACCAATAAATTTAAAAATAAAATATATTAGTGTTTATATAATATATTAATATTATTAATACCACTAAATAATATAGATTAATTAAACTTATTAGGATAAAAATATACATTGTACCTTAAAAAAAATTTAGATAAATGTACTTTTGTTAAAAAACTGAACTTATATGAAATAATTCATAGTTATGACTCATATTTAATAAATTATATTATTTCTAATTAATTGAAAATTATTTTTTTAGAGAAAATACAATATAAAAATGGATTATTATTTGAAATGAATTGATTTTTTTCAATAATGTGATTTATTAATAATATAATAAAATAAATATATTATAAAAAACATAAAATTTGACCTTACACTAAAACTATCATTATGACTTAAAAATTACATTCATTTCCTAAAATAAAATTTCTTTTAATGTTAATAATTAATTTTATTGTTAATGTTCAAAAATGTGATAGAATGAATTTTTTTATTAATATTTTTTAATCATAAAATGACTCTACAAAAAAATTATTACTAATTGATTGTCCTCCTATATATAAAGTTTCATTATTAAAAACCATTATGCACATTTTTCATGAATTTTTTATTACTAATCGTACCTACCATTTTAATGGAAAGAATATGTTCTTTTTATATATCATGCTTCAAATATTCTTGGAGATGGATGTAAGACTATATTTTAGTTACTTCAAGTTTCATTAATGTAGAACAATATTATTCAAATAGATGTAACCTCATATATTGGTAATTTAAAGGATAAAAAGAATGCATTTGATAAAATCTATTTTTATTTCTTTATTGGATGAAAATCTTTATCTTCATTAAATAGGTTTTCATAAAAATGATATTAGGAATGTTTTTATTATTATTTAATGAATTAATGATGTCATTTTTACAAATATTGTACATTATAAAAAAAATGTTTTGAAAATAATATTCTTATCATTTAATGAATTAGTCCCTTTCCACATATGATATGAATAATATATTTATTTAAACGAATCCTACATTAAATAATTTTATATCCTTCAGGAAAACTCTTTACATTGATTATTCCATTACATGATACTATAATATTGTTCATATAATATTATTTCCATAATTATTTTTTATATTTTTGGATTTTATATAATTTAATTTAAAATGAAAAGGGGATTTTCTTGATGAAATAATTATGTATTTTTTTATGAAACTTTTCATTTATGATAAAATTCATTAATGATAAATATATTTCATTTAATGTTGGTTCTTACTCTCCTAAACGAATAGAGATGGCCTCTAAGGTGGTCCCTTCCCCTACAGAGGGGAAGGGACCCTCACCGTCTGATTCCAAATCTTGACCTTCCCACATCTTGTCATAATAAAAACATAAATTCATCTCTTTCTTACCTCATATCTCCATTTTCAATAAAATTCCTATTTTTATAAAGGGTTCCCATTGGTTCACGCTCTCATATTTGGAGTTCTCAAGTTCCTCTTCTCTTATGAATATTACATTGATTGCTCTCTTCAAACCGAACTGGCCATCAGTGGACTCTTTTAACATATTTTTCATTAACTCATGTATATTGTAGGAATATCCAACGGTGGTTCTCCAAGACACAAAACATACTATGATCTGATTCTCTTTAGAGGATGACATGATTCGGTCCTAGGATATAGCCCCCTACAACTTTATTAAGTCTCATATCTTCATGCTATGATGGACCTACGTTTTACTTATGTATCCCGATACCCCAATAATGGAAATTTGGGTAAAGTTTCTTAAAATACCATTTCCCTTTAAAAACCCTCAATTATGAAGATGTTAGGGAACCTTTTTAGACACTATTTATGTTCAGATAGTAGAACCATTGCAGTGATTCACCCAATCGATCCATGAGTTTAAGTGCAGGTCAACGTCTCTGGACAATAAAAAATTACCTTTGAATAACTGTTAGAAAATTCTCTGTTAAAATAGGTTGTAGCCTTTGAATCATTGTGTGATTTATGTTCTCTATTAAAATAGTGGGTCATGTGATAGTAAAGTACATGCATGGGATTATGAGAAATTTTCTTAATTCAGATTCATGGCTCGACTATAGGTTTTTTGAGTATATTCATTAGGAATAACATAAAAAACAAACCCAATATGTCAAAATTAATGATGCCACATTCACTAGTACATACAAATATAGGGGGACATCAAGGTTCCATTATCTATCTAGACATGTTGTGGATCTACTAGCCCCATATTCAAAAATCAAGGATTATTTATCTTATAAAGGAACATATCTCATTATTTAGGACTAATATTACCTCTTATGATAAATGTTTAAGGAATTAGACAAATGGTTGTTGAGTTGTCTGGTCAAAGCTCATAGGTGGGTGAGGCCCAACCTATATCCTTTTCCAAGGAAACGAGTGTAATTAAAGAACAATAAATTACTTCAATTAAAACTATTTTTAATTCATATTCTACATGATATCCCCCGATAAGATGATATAAAGAGTTCCATCTGATTTGTACTTATGGAAATGTGTGATTTAAAATTGGTTTGACTGTGGAAGGCATTACACAAGATGAATATGTGTGTGTGTGTGTGTATTTATCTATGTATGAAGTATGGTGAATAATATATTAGTGGACAACAATGTTCCTCATGAAAACTGATATGGTAATATCTTATACGTCTCACCTATCGAAAATTTAGGATCAAAATTACTAAAATCATGTTTTTGAGATGCCAATTTTTTTCTTCTAGAATATATGGATGATATATGTATATATATATATATATATAACGATTGTTTTTCATAAATAATAATAATAAAATATTAAATTATAAATTTTAAAAGTGTTGAATATGTTTGAGTGATTAAGGTAGGAATTGATCATTGATTATGACATCTCATTAAACTGATAATCTTTGCCGGAACATAAGGAGTCCGATGAATCGAACTAGAAAAAAAATGTGAGTTTTCCATTATAATGATTTAAAAATATCAAATAATTATGGATTTATATAATATGGTTCATTAAATAATGAGGAAAAGATATTGATATTAAATTTCATAGATGAAGGTTCCAAAATAAATCCATGATTGTATTAAGAAGTATTCGGTGGAAGATGTGGAATTATGGAAGATGTTTAGAAAGGATACTAAGTTCAACCATGATCATTATAGACTTATTATCTTTAAAATTCATGTATATGTCCAAAAAATACCAATGTTGAATGATCTGTTGGATAAATATTATAATTCATCCTTATATATTTGTCTCACAAGTATAAAGACATGTATATATATATATATATATGAAAAAAAAATTGGGATAACATGAAAATGGATACTATATATTATATATCATAATGAATAGTATATTATATATTTTGGGCTGAGGGATATAATTATTTTTTATTTTTATAACTATTTCCCATAAATTAATGGAAATGGGAATGAATAACTATGGTTTTTTCATTAGACTTCCAAAAAATATCATATTTCCATAATTATATTTATGTTTTAGTCAGTATCCATATTAAAAAGAACATTGAATTTTTATTTCAAAATATCAATATATTGTTAAAATTAATCAATAATGCATTTATTGATGAGATTTCATGGAATACAACTCCAAATTATATCATATATTTAAATGTGTTTTACCTTGATTTTTTAGAGAATTCATTAGTATTATTATGAAATAGATTTGAGTTTTAGTAATTATATCATCCACTAATTTTTTAAATATGATAGGAATATTGAAACACAAAAATAAATTATTATGGTTATATGTTAGTGGGAAATGATTATGTAATTTGAGATTAAAAATTATTAATTTATTAATGATCAAATAATTGGGGATTCACTAATTTGAAAATCTAAGATGTGAGTATAGGGTCGAACCAAAGATGTAGAGAAAATTGATTTTTTTGATATTATATAATTGATTTAATATATACTTATTGAAAATTATAATAATGAAATAAATTTGTTTTTATCAATATCATAAAATTATATTGGTTTTTTAAAACGAGGACCGTGTTCAATTTAATGTTAGAAATTAAATTATTTTTTCCATGATCGATGTCATAGATGGGATGGAGAGAGATCCTTGGTATTTTATCGTCTCTTTAATATTTAAATTACATTTTGATTTGTAAATTTACATATTTTTATTAATGAATTAATTTTTTCTACAATATTTTTAATCTTGATCATCTTAAACATCATAATGGTCAGGCAGAGTTCATGATAATTTGTTGTTAAATTATATTTATTATTTATTATTCACATTATCAATGGTTATGACATAAAAATATGAAATATATATTGAATTAAAATAATAATAAAACAAAATTAAACATTAGTGATGAAAATATAAATATTACACATGAACACTTCCTAATAAAATTATATTACCTCACATAATAAGATAATTAACCCATCATATTAGTCATGAGTAGATGACATAGAGGGAATGTGTAATGAATTATAACTGAAGAATATTTTGTGGTGAAGTAATTCATATAAAGTAATAAATTCTATCTTATAGTTAATTATTTTAAGAACACCATTATCCATGTATTTATAGGTGTAGTGGCCCTCAATAATCATTAACATCATCAATAAATTATAAAAGGGGATCAGACATTTTTATAAAAATAAATAATGGTTATGGATATACATGGCATGTGTTATGGTGTAACAAATAGTGTTTTTACGAAAAATCATGGTTATATCATGACTATCATTTTACTCATTTTTTTCATCATCGTACATCCATGATGTTTTTCAGGTAATGAGTTTAGTTTTCACAATTTGAATTGATATTTTCTATTTCTTATCCTTATTTCCTTTGAATTATTCAATTTATAGCCTTGATATTCATCCATGACCAATCCCATGTCAGGGAGCTTCATTTTCATCATCAATTCAATCTGTTTTTGATTGATTATTTCCTTTTGAATAATTTTCACCTGTATCATGAAATGAAAAAAATGAAAAAAGTATATATTATGTATTATGAAAATAATCATTTAAATAATTTTACAAATTATAATATTTATGTATAAAATGTCAAAATAAAGTCTTCCCATACACAAAGTCATTATTTTCCTCAATAATAAAATCTAAAATAATTAAAAATATGGTCATGTCACAATGATAAACATATAAATGTCAATAAAATAAATATATTAAATAGATAATTAATATTTTAAGCATATTAAATAGAAATTGAATATACTCTTTACATTCCAATGAAAATTGTTAATAATGTATATTATAGGTGTAGTGGCCTTCATTTTTTCTTGGCCCACTGACTGTGTGTTCGGCCCGGCCCACCCTACTTGGCGTGGCCCGCCAGGCCGCAAAGTCACTCGGCCAACTGGCTGAGCCTGGGGGATTTCTCCACTCTCGAATGACCAAATCCATTCTGGTCTTAAAAGTCACAATGCCAGGTGGTGCCGCTTTTCCATGTTGGTCCGCGTGGACTGTCCTACTAAGGACCCATGGGTGCAAGTCTGCCTTCTGTCGCAGCTCAAAGTCATGATCTTCCACCGCAGTGCACCATCGAAGTGCGCTACCTCGCTTCAACATTTTCAGTGTTGGTCGGCCATTCCTTGACTGTCATGATTCCTCTGGGCACCACCGTTCCTTTGCTGCCGGCGGGTGTCGGTCGTCGGTCCCACTATGGGCCTATGTCATGTCGTCGCATATTTTTGTCGCCCATGTGGAAAAAACCATAACAGGTTCAGCGAAGGGTCTTGGCCTTGTTAATATGGCCCACTCCCTCTATGTTAGTATAAGAAAAAGGAATAATTTCCAGAATGATTAACTCATATTTAAAAAACAAAAATCCCCCTACCCTGTAATCACTGGAAGGCGCTACGAATGTGTTTGAAGTGTCCACACCAGAAGTTGTTCTTCAACACATTCCTTCATTCATTGATTCCTACATCATTCATCAGTCGAATCTTCATTCTAGGTTGGTGGAAGTCTTCATGGAACTTAGTTAGAGTTTCCTCTCTTAGGTTTCAAAAACAGATACCCACGCTTTAGTTAAATAGAGGGGAGGAGAAGATCAACACACTACACAATTAATGAGGTTCATTAATGAGTATAATTTATGAACATCATTAATTATATCTACGGTTTGGTTACACATTCATTTAAAACACTCAACGGTGTCATTACAAAAATTAAGAGTCAGTCCATTAAATGGTTAGGCGTTGCACTGAGGTTCCACCACTGAATGTCCAATGGTTGCACAAAGGAAAATAAAATAACAAAACATTGTTTTATTAATTTTTTTAAAATTACAAATATTAATTTTTTTTCCGAACCATGATGGTCTAAATTAAGCTTCCCTTAATTTAATCCTGGCACTATGGATTCAAGGGATCCCTTGTATTTTTATGTCGAGCACCAGTTCAATGGATAGAATTCTCCAGTCGCATGTTTACTGAACGTTCCTTAAAAAATATTTATAAAATTATTAACACTCACCCTTGACCAGTTTTGGTCAGGGTTAGGTTCTCCATAAGTGGAAAACTCTATCACAAGCTCAAAGTTACTCTCATATTTTCAATAAAAGTTACCATTCAAATGTTAAGTATTGTACAATAAAATAATTGTTACTTAATTATTTTAATTACGGTCAAAAACTAACTTCAACTGGCGACCTTACTGACCAATGTTGTTATCTTCCTAAGGAAGCATACCCTCATGAGTTCAGGGGTAGTATCCGATTTTTAATCTGAGTCACCGTTCGTTAGTTATATGAATTTGAAAAATAAAATAATTTTATTGAATAATTTTATTTATTTACTGTTATGCCATTTTTGGGTTTTCTCCCTGGAGGCCTCCAATGACAAAATTATAGTCACACCAAGAGTAAACCTATATTCCTAAATACTACGGTGCCTTGGATTTTTGATATGGGGTCCAGTTTAACAGTTATTCCAATTTTTTATGAAAACTACTCATGTGCTCTATTTCAAGATTAACATTTCTTTTGACGGATCATTCTAGAAACATTGGGCCTCAGAATCACATGCCGTCAATTTTCACTGTCTCATAATAATTCCATATAAATAAAAAAAATTAACGAAAATTTCAAGACAATACATTATCCACACCTTAGTTCTTTACATCCCCGAAATCCAAGACAAAGGTAAAACGAACAAATGGGGGTACTGAGCATTTATATGAGCCTCTCGCTCCTTTGTTCTCACCTAGAGATTAATGTGCTATCATTGAACGCACGCTAGAAGAATTTACCATCGATGAAGGACATGGGTAGGCCACCTCAACATATCAACTCAAAAATAGAGAAGGTCTAATGAACCATGGAGATATCTTGTCGCTCCGGCCAAATCTCCACAATCCTCATCGTGGTGAGACCTATTGGAAGACATGATCTTCCTCCTCTAACTCCAAGGGTCTTTGTCTCCAGTCGGCATAAAAGATATGTCATATCTGTGTTGTCTTAATCTTCTCCTAAATGATCTACACCATCTCAATGATAGCTCGTACCAACTTTCGACCCACAAGTGTTCACTACCCTGGGTCTTTCCAGCATTGAGGTGATCTACACAGTCACATGTACAAGGCCTCAAACAGTGGCATGCCAATGGTGTAGTGATATCGATTTTTGTACATGAAATCCACCAAGGGAATCTGGTTCTCCCAACTATGGCCAAAATCTAGAACAAAAGAATGAAGCATGCCCTCTACGATCTGTACGGTCTGCTCCACCTGAACATCAGTCTGGGGATAAAATGTTCTTCTCAGGCGTGATGGAACCTGATGTTTAGCTTTCACTTGCAGACAAGTGAGGCTTTGTGATACGAATTCTATCACTGGTTTCTTTATCCCATGCCAACACTACTGATTTCATCGGTCCTGGTACATCTTCTACACTACAAGATTTACCATTAAGTGGATTGTGTGGAAATACCTCAATTACTCCTCTCATAGAATCACTGGTACCGTGGTGCATCCTCTTAAAAGAATGATGTGCTATCCACCTTCAAAAAATCATTCAAAAGACTATATTAAGGATATCTAAGCACATCGTTCCTCGTATTCAATGTTCCCAAGTTGTGCCTCCCGAACTCGCTGATGTAGTGGGGGAGTGACAGTCATAGATTGGAGGTATGTTGCTCCATCTCTATCCACGAAGGATATATGCAACGCGGCTAGTTACATTGTCGCTTCACTGAGCCACTATAGACCCAACCTCCTACTGAGTGCATCTGCAACTATGTTTCTCTTCCCATAGTTTAGACTATATTAATTTTATAGTCATCGAGTAACTATATCCATCATCATTTTCATAGCTTTAGGTTCATCTGAGGGATGATATACCTGAGACTCTTGTGAACGGAGTAAATAGAAGAATGTTCTCCCAACTATACTCACAACTCTTGGAGATCTGTGGGAGCCATCTGATATGATGTTGTAGATATTGGTGTAATCCTTTTGTAAAATCCAATTTAGAAGTCCCTCTTCCTATGTGGATGTAATCCTAGAAACATATTTTCAAAGGATGTTCTAACACTCTACCACTACTCTTGGGAAAAGAAAACTCAAATCACCTACTACCATGATGGTATGGTTGGCCGAATCAAGAGTGACCGGCTACAACCTCCTATGCATGAGTTTATCCCACGTTTCCAGGGTTTCTTTTTTCCCCAACCTAGGAAAACACCATTCCAACATTGTAGATATACCACAACCTTTTTGCCTAAAACAATCATTATGAGCACGAACTTTGGATGAAAAAGTCTATACCAAAACTAAGGTCGTAAGGTCTCTATGATTCCACAATGATGTTCCAACTAAAAATATCACCTCACGGGTTAGATCACTCTGTCATCATAAGTTTTATTATCTATTCTCCTCGCATAGGTACCTCCATATGTAAGGGTCAAGTAAAAAGTATAACTGGAAACTCTAGGTCTTGAACAAGATTTGCGACAAGATATAAAGATTAGTACAAATGTCTATTATTACGACAGCTAGTAGTAGACACAGACCACACATAGAATTATTCTAAGTGCCCTTGGGTCACACTCTTTGACCGCATGCAGCTACTCCCTTCTCCTTTCTTCCAGCTCACTGAGCCTAGTGGGTGACACATTGGGGTGGTGGTTGTAACATCTCAAAATATATACCACCCCTGCTGCCCTCCAAGTTCCACTTCCACATTTTTTACCCTGAAGATTCATCTTTCCCTATTACTTCCTCTTCCCAAAACATTATACAAATCCAAGTTACAGAGACTTATTTCAGTTCCCTACTTTACCACTGCTGAAATTCACTGGTTGTATCTGCTCAGCCACATAATTTTCAACCACAAAGGTTCTCTCTAGAAACCTATCATAAGTAGGAATGCGTTGAGGAATAGTTCTTTCTCGGATGTCCCGAAAAACATATCATTAGGAGTTCCAGGTCCTGAAGCACTAGTCAGACCGCATTCATTGAGTACCTTGAATGGTCGGGATGCCTCTATGAATACTCAGTTTACTGACATTTTATCCTATCGAAACTATAGAATATATTGGAAACACAGCCCCTTAGATTTTTATTTCATGATACCCCCTTCTATAAAAAGGTTCTAAATATCTTTCCATGGAAGATTCACCACCTCATAATATATGGGTAATCTAAAACCCGACATCACCCTACTGAGCCTTGTTGAATTATCTCTTCCAAGACCACAATCTAATCTAATGGTTCCCTAGCTTGATGGAAATTTGGACACCACCTTAGGATAGTCCTTATCCACCTGTTAGTCGATATCGCCTCAAATATTATGGATATCAATCACTAAAACATGTGTAAGACATTGATCCCATGTGATTCCTATAACAATAGGGCTAACAGTAACTGCTGACCAATGGACAGTGGTATCACTGGGACACCAACCAAAGGTACCATCATAGGAAAAATTCATTGTACTAAAGCCATATCACTCTGTGGACTGTTCTCATGGTCACACATTGGAATCCTGGCTGGATGTTTGTGTCAGGAAATCTTGAGAGAGAATAAATACAAACCACGGTTGATATGGAATACCTATGAGATGGATCAAAGAGATAAAAAAGGAAACAACATTTTCAAAATACACGCAACTATTGTTTTCATGTATAGAGTCATAAATCATTAATCAAGGTCCTAGTGTGTGGATACGTCAGCCGCCGCACCGACAATGGACACCCCAAAAATAAAGCCTAAAATCAGGAAAATTAACACCATTGATCCATTGAAAACATAGAATCATAGATCTTATGGTTGAACTGATCCATTTGATACCAATTTGTCATGACCCGTCCCCCGGGGCCAATGCCATGACTACCCCAAGCCCGCCTCCCAAAGGCCAGGGGCCGGCAGCTAGCGTTGAATGTGTCAACCTTCAAGTGGGAGGCATTTTCCTAGATAAATGTATGCACACATGTGCCCATCCAAGTCCCAAATCACAAAAGGGAAACAATATACCACTAATAAAGTAAGTACAAGTACAACTGGATGTAAAGGGCCAGAATACCAGACCAACTGAATGAAAAACAACTAAAATAGAAAAAATCACTTGAGATCTCTCGCCAATGAGTCTACATGAAGGGTAGGTACAACTAAACTATGCAGATCTCCACATCAACTGTCACTGTAGTCCACCATCAGGTCCTAGCTCCCCAACTCTCAATATAGGTTTATTTTCATCTTCAAAAGACACAACAAGGTTTGGGTATATCCCATGCATGGTTTAGTATAACAATACCAAGTAGGGATCTTGAGACCCCTGAACATCTCTCAGAATTCCACAAAAGAAAACCAAAAAACATGATCTCAATCACAAGCATAAAGGAAAAGACACAGCTCAAACCAGTTATAAAACTAACAGATCAGGAATATAAACTGATTAGTCTTAAGATATATCATTTTATTTCATTAGGAATATTCCAAAAATGAACCATGAAGGAGTTTTTCCATTGTCAATTCACACAAGGTCATTTGTTGCTAGTCCAAGACAGGCCTCTATGGCTTGTCCTCACCAGGTCATGCACAGATAATCCACAAAGGGTATCTAGAATGTTGATCCACATAGGGTCGTATGTCATTGATCCATGATGGGCCGCTCTTTGGATGGTACTCATCGGGTGGCGCACTGCTGATCCACATAGGGTAACTTAAAAGCTGATCCACACAAAGTCATATGTCACTGATCCACAACGGGCCGCTCTAAGGCTGGTCCTCATCGGGTCGTGCATTTTTGATACACATAGAGTCGCTAGAATGATGATCCACACAGGGTCACTATGATGATGATCCACACAGGGTTTCTAGGATTCTGATCTACACAGGGTCGCTATAATGATGATCCACACAGGGTCGCTTTGTTGATGATCCACATAGGGTTACTATAATGCTGATCCACAATGGGTCACTCTTCAATCGAAAGCCATTCATAGTATTCCCTGTACTCGGTGTACTTGAGTTCCAGAGAATCTGATCCTCAAGATATCGTTCGTACCTAAACATCCATAGAGTTAAATGATAGAGTAACCCAATGGACCATCATGTCGTAAGGGTTCCATTGCAACATAAGGCACGTAAACCAGACACTCGTTCTATATGTTATAGGAATTTTAGTTTCGAGGGCCCAGTTGGATTAGGGAACGATAAAACCCACAAAAACTCCATCATTCTCCAAATATCTCTTGGTGTATTTCAATATGAATACATCATCCTAAGTTTTATGGACAAATAGACGATGCATCAACCTGATGCTCGGTCTATAAGTTATAGGCATTTTAGTACCGAGGGCCCTGTTTTATTCAGGTACGATTCGACCCAGACAATCTTCATAATTCTCCAAACTCACTTGGAGTTTCAATATAACGGATCATCTCATCCTAAGGGTATTGATGTCACTGATGGTTCATCAAATGGACGTCTGGTCTAAGAGATAAGCCCATCTAGCGTAACTGGTCATAAGGGAGCCCGGGTCCAGTCTGACCCTGCCCGCTGGGCTCGGCCCAAAGGGGCTGGGCTCGGCCCGGGTTGGATGGTCTTGGATCTAGCCCACTGGCTGTGGGTTCGGCCCACTAGCTGTGGGTTCGGCCCGGACAACATGGTGGGGTGCGGCCCGCCGGGCCGCGGAGTCTCTCGGCCTGTTGCCAATGCGTGGGGAACTGTTCCTCTCCTGAAAGGATGAAGCAGTCTGGGTCTTCAAATTCGAGGTTCCATGTGTCATCTCTTTACTTATCTGGTCCGTGTGGACCGGCCTGCTATGGATCCATGGGTGTGGGTCCGCCTTCCGTCGTGTCTCGATGTCGCGACCTTCCACCGCGGCCTGCCACCACAGTGTGCTTCCCCGCTTCAACGTAGACAGCATTGGTCGTCTGCTACTTTTCTACCATGGCACCTTCAAGAACACTGGTTCCTTTGCAGTCAGCAGGTGCAGTTCGCTAGCTCCCCGAGTCGATGGTCCCACCATGTGCCTCCATCACGCTACCATATCATTCAATCACCCATGTTGAACACAATTGTAACCGTTTCGGCGGAGGTTCCAAGCCATGTTCGTTTGGCCCATAACCTCCACGTTATTATAAGAACAAGGAATCATTTCCAAAATTAATAACACACATTTAAACAACAAAAATCCCTCTACATCTTAATCATTGGAAGGAGCTACGGATGAGGAGTAAGTGTCATCGTCCGAAGGTGTTCATCTGCGCTTTCCATCGCCCGATGATTCATCCAACATTAATCGCTCGAAACATTGTTCTATGTTGGTGGAAGTCGTCATGACACTTCATCATAGGTTCCTCTCTTGAGTTACAAAAACTCATGCCCGAGCTTCATTTAAATAGTGGATATGAGTGGATCAACAAACTGCACAATTAATGAGGTTCATTAATGTGTATAATTAATGATCCTCATTAATTATCTAAACAGCGTGGTTACACATTCATTTAAACCTCTCAACGGTGTGGTGAAAAAAATTATGAGTCAAGCTATTAAATGGTTTGTCATTACACTGTGGTCCCACTACCATTATTCAAAGTGTTTCACAAAGAAAAATAAAATAACCAAATGTTATTTTATTGTTTTTTTTGTGAAGTCCAAAAATTAACTTTTCCGTTCAACCATTGCTGGATGAAGTTTTGCTTGCCTTAAGAAAATACTGGCATTGTTGATTCAACGGTGCCCTTAGATTTTTATTTCGAGCACCAGTTCAAAATATATATTTCATCATCTGCACATTTACTTCATGTAACTTAAAAAATTTCAAAAAATTATTAACAATCACTATTGACCCACGATGGTAATGGTCAAGTTCTTCCTAAGGGGAATATGTCGTCACGAGCTCAATGGTACTCTCAGGTTTTTAATTCGAGTTACCGTTTAGAGGTTATAGATTTTAAAATAAAATAATTTTAACTTAATTATTTTATATATGGTGAAAAACTAACTTCCACTGATGACCCGTGCTGACCAATGTTAGTATCTTCCAGAGGAAATAAAAACCTCACGAGTACAGCAGTGGTATGATATTTTTATTCAGATTCACCATTCGTGAGTTATAGTCAATTGAAAAATAAAATAATTTTATTTAATTATTATATTTACGGTCATGTCATTTTTGGGATTTCTCAGTGGAGGACTGTGAGGACTAAATTTAAATCGCTCTTAGGGTAAACCAACTATCCTGAACGCAATGGTGCCCTTGTATTTTTGATCTGGGCACCCGTCTAAGAGTTATTCCACTTTTTTAGGAAAAATTCTCACGTGCACTATTTAAAGATTATAATTTTTTTCAATGGCTCTTTTACGGAACTCCGAGCCTTGGAAACACATGCCCTCAATTTACGTATTCTTACAGTAATCCCATCTAATTAAAAAATATACATAGAAATTTCAGGACATTACACAGTGAATGAGTAATTTTGTTGTTGGTTCTGCTTGTTTCTGCTTCTTTAATTTTGTTGCTGCTAGTTCTACTTGTTTCTAGTTTGGATAGTAGTGAAAGGAAAGGTTAACATGAATTATTTAAAAAAAAAGAAAAAATAGTTTTCCCATCAGTTATTCAATAACCGATGTAAAAAATATATTATGTATGTTGTTTACGTCAGTTATTTTATAACCGACGTGGTATAGGGTTTTTTAATCGGTTATAAAATAACCGACGTAAAAAATATTCTTCCCGAAGACCATTAACGTCAATTATTAAATAACCAATTTAAAAAACCTTCATCCTGAAGGGTGTTACATGTAAGTTATTTAATAAACGATGTAAAATATAATATATTACATCATTTATTTAATACCCAACATTAATGGTCTTCACGATGAAGTTTTTTTATGTTGGTTATTTAAATACCAATAAAAAAATATGTTCCCTTATTGATTTAAAACATCAGGTTTATTTAACTAACATTAAAGAAAATATTTATAATGTCACTATTATTAACGGTGGCTAAAAAGAAACGTAAAAAACCTAATGTTAATAAGGCTTTTTGTACAAGTGGACAAAAACTCACTAATATTTAATAATAACACATCCCTCTATATAAAATTGTGATATGTTGTTATATCAAATGTAGTCACACCATTGTTCCATAATGAAATTAACTAATCAATTACATGTTTTAGAGAAACTTAAATTTTTTACGTTGGATTTCCTTGAATTAACTACGTTGAATATATATATGGTTCCTTCATCAACATCCAAGGAGGTGGGTTGTATGGAGTAATGAAAATAGGCCAACAAGAATATTTACAACCGTAAGCACCAAATGGAAAAAACCATAAGTAGATAGGCCTAACCGTATGTTATGAGTTTCTGAAGAAAAAGAAGGATGTTTCTTATAAAAACGATTCCATGAATCGCTATCACATATATTATTTGAGCTTTATGTGATGTAAATGTTTGATTTATGCCATGTCATCAATCCATATGTGATGTGGGACAAAAATAAACTTTGTAAACGAAAATATCTCAAATTTTTCATGATAACTATAGACATTCCTTGTTGTGCCTCTTTATACCTCGATTCACCACATGTTGAAAAATTATTGAAAGATTTATATTCAACATAATATAAGATTCATTAATTTGAACATGCATGGATCTTCTGATAACATAGACCCAAATTAAGAACCAACCATTAACTTTCTTAGAAACTTACATATAATGTATTACTATAATTAAACAATGACATAATTGAAGATAAAATCTGATCGAAATAATTATTTGACATTCCAAAATATGATGTAATATCGATAACATTTTTAACAGCATCATGTTTTCTCTTCTGGATTCCTGGATATAACTGCTCCACAATGGGTTTAAAAAAATTGTAAAAATGAGAAGGTTTTGATTCTGGAATTGGAATATCTTTCTGATTTGTTGTTTCAGGAATTATTGGACCAATTGGCTCATGTATTAAATTCTAAAATGATAGATCCAGAACCAAAAACAATTGTATTTTCTACTGAAATCTTTTCACCAGGTTGATACAAAAAATACAATCTTTCCAATAATCGGAATGCAATAGATGAAGTCCAACATTGTCAAATGTTTTGAATGACCTAAGATCAAATTTATGACATCTATATTTAATTTTTCCTTCATAAAAAAAATTAAATTTGACAATAAAAATGATATAAAGTCTTAAACACCTTAAATAAAGATATAATATAAACCAGTACCATTTGGTTTTTTGCGATTATGTATCCAATCATGAACACGTAACAGATACAGTTGTCAATATCCGGAGTCTATAGTTATCTAAAAATAAGAAAATAAAAGCAATTTATAAAGATCATTCTGACTAATTTAATATTATTATTATATTTTAACATCTTGAAATATTCTATAGAATATGATTAGTGTGAGGCACTGGGTTGGAACTAGATTACAGGTCTCATAGAGGTTTGTCGTCGATAATATAATAATATATTATATAAGACATATGCTATTTTTTTGAAAATAAATGAATATAACTGAACATTTTCTCATATGGAAAATATGATACCACTGTTATGTGTAAGGTTTGTGGTTTATCTTAGATGATACATTACATATGTGTTTGTAAGGTGTTTAATTACATATCCTGAAATAATAATTCATTTAAATTTTTTTTTATAATTTCTTAAAAAAAATTAAAATATCTTCCAAAAAAGGTATCGTATAAAAAAATTTAAAACCACTGTTGGGTCAGGGGTGTGGGCATGTGGGGTGTACCTTAGGCATGAAATAACATGTAACACCCCAAAATGATAAGGGGTTAAATGTATAAATGATATGACTCATGTCCACAAGGTGCACCTTCCTTTTAAAGAGCCTATATGATTAAAACTCCACAGTTAAGCGGGCTTGGCCTGGAGTAGTGATCAGGATGGGGGACCTTCTAGGATGTTTCCCTGGGTGTGTGTGAGTGAGGAAACAACTCACTAGAAAGGACATGTGTTAGCTTGTGGAGACTATCATTAGTTGGATAACCCGTTCGGGCACATGGGTAGGCCCCATGGTGGGGACCACGTGTCTGTGGGGCAATTGGTGGTACCTAGCAAGCCGAGACCCGACGACCATGTTAAGGAGGGGTGGTTGTGCTATCACTGGGACTCAGTTGTCTTATTTGGTATCAAATGTGGAACCCAGCTTTAAGTGCGGTGCACTGCTTGGGTTGAGATGTAGGGACCACAATGAGGATGTTGTGCTCTAAGGTGGGGAGGGGGTGAATATAACTCCTCCAAATGATAAATGGTTAAATGGATAAATGATATGACTCGTGTCAACAAGGTGAACCTTCCTTTTCGGGAACTTATTTGATTAGAACTCCACAGTTAAGCGTGTTTGGCCTGGAGTAGTAATCAAAATGGGAGACCGTCTGGGATGTTTCCCAGGGTGTGTGTGAGTGAGGACACTCGCGGGAAGTCTCTAGGCCGCCTACAGGCCTACATGGCTGCCCGCCTGCCGGCATGGTCGCGCCCAATCTGGCTACCTCTTATGCCCCCAGCTGAACCGTGCCGAGCAGCCCACACTCGTGGTGATCTGAGCCGAGCCAGCCCCGAGCCCAGGCCAAACCACCCACATGACCTGTTGGGCGGGGCCCAATGGGTAGGTCCAAAACTAATAGGCTGGCCCGCCCAATGGGCAGGGCCAGACCCAATAGGTCTGACCTGGTCGACCCAGACTATCGTCGGCCTAGATGGGGTCGGACCGAGTCAGACCAGACCTGGGCCCATTACCAACCTCTTTACTTTCTTTGGCCATATCATTGGCACCAGACGACCATTTGACAAACCGTCAGTAGCACTAGTTTTTATTCGAGTGTCACGGTCCCTTTGAGTATACCCCACTAGAGTTCAGTGTAAAGTTGAGATACTGTCAGGTTGGATCGTGCACGAATCCAACCGGGCCCCCGGGACCAAAAGGCTAATAACTCACAGACCAGGCGTCTGATTGATGCTCCATCTATTGCATTGAGACCCCTATGACATGGAAGTCCTTTGAGATACTTTTACATGGGACTTAATGGCGGTTGGTGTATAGACCAGTAGCTTGTGGAGCAGATCCTCTTGATGTCGAGATAGCAGAGTGCGGAGACCTTGTAGCTGGCTGAGACATGACGACTACTGACTGATTCGACTCGGAGTGACTCGACTAGCCTAGTGGGGAGTGCGTTGGTGTCGTGGCAGACCCACAGTGGGGATCTCCTTGGTGATATGATAGACCCACCGTAATCGACATGAAGAGTACCTTAGTAGGCTATGAGGGGGAGCGCCTTGGTGATGTTGTTGACCCACTGTGGGGAGAGCCTTGGTGACGTAGCAGACCCACGGTACTCGACAAGAGGAGTACCTCAGCAGTCCAAGGTTAGTGGGAAGCGCCTTGGTATCGCGGAAGGGCAACTGTACTCGACAGAGGAGGAGTTCTCCTGCTATCATGGTTTCGATAATGTGAATAAAAATCATGGTTGAGCTGAGTCAGTAACTTTTGTGTTTACCTCAATAGTGAGATGGCTTACTTAATAACATAGGTATATGTATGGGCATATACCTAAGTAGGGTTATCTGTTGATTTCATACATTGTGGTTTATCCTTATTGGATTATTGTGTCCTCAAGGGTCTCAGGGTCCCTATTGAGTATCGTTATACTCACACCTGCATGTGATATGCTTGCACCTCATTGTGTTGGATGCAGACGATAGAGAGAGCTGACCGAGGCAGAGAGTACCAGGACTGGACGGTACCCGGTGGTGGACCACACAGTGTCACGATACACGGAGGAGACGGATGGATGTAGAGTGTTGTGGAGGCTATCTTTACCTACCCTTAAGGTAGGATTTCCTGGTGGATGATCCAGGAGTCATTTTCCCTTTTTCTAGTAATAGTACTTTCAGTTTCCTTCTACTTTATAGTTGGGCTTGTATTTACTACCCCTTTTTACCTTTCGACAATCCTTTTGTATAATATTTTATTTGGTGTTTTGTTTCCAGCTCATACCATGTTGTCTATGTTTTCAAGTTACAGAGGCAATGCCTTCCCAATTTAGAGATTTACGCCATCGGTGCAAGTCTCCAGCTCCTTTCCTATAGAAGGTTAGCTTGGGGTAGTCACGACACGGTCCCCAGGGGATGGGTCGTGACATAACATCTAACTTTATAATAACTAATAGTAATATTTATCAATTACTCATATTTTTTCTTTTTAATATTTTGAAAAAAATCACAATTTCTTCATATTTTCAAATTATTAGTAATATTTTTAATTAACACTAATATATTCTATGTATTAATAATATTGAAAAATTAATTATTAGCAATTAAAAATTATGTAATTATTATTATTAATGTAATTTTTTATGTATTTATAGATTTTTTTACCTTTATATATTTTTATATATATTATTTACAAATAATTATTATGATTTTATAATCATCGATAATTTTAAAAAGTTTATAATAATAATGAATCATTAATTATTAAATATAAAAAATTATTTAAATTAATACTATATTTTTAATAATTAACATTTTTTACAAATTTTTAGTATGTATTATAATTGTTATATTTTATTAAAAAGTATTACAGAAAATTTTTCTAAATATTATTAACTATGTTTTTAATATTACATATTTAAAAAAATAAATCGTTTTTCCTTAAACAGAATTTATTATTTTTAATATAAAAAATTCTTATAAATAATATTTAGTTAAAATGATTGATTTAAATTAATTTTCTCATCATTATTAAAAACATCCATTTCTATGTATATCATACATTATATATATATATATAACTCATAATAAAATCTATTTACATCAAATTAATTTTTACATGTTATTTCAAACAAATTAACAAATCTAATCTATATATATACATGCAGGCACGCACACATAAGATTTCAAATATTTCTTCACGTTTTCAAATTATTAATTATACATTGTTGTTAACACCATTATTTACACTTTATTATTAATATTAAGTGAATAATTATTTACATATATTTATATTGAATTATTTATTAATTAATATAAATATATCAATAAAATTTTGACAATTTTTTAAACTAATGTACATATTAAATTTATATATACATAGATATAAAAATACATAAATATATAATAATATTGATTAATTAATTAGTAATTATTATAAATAATGCAATGATTATTATTAATTAATTAAATTATTATTAATTTTTAATAATTAATATATATGTATATGTATATCATGATTTCATAATTAATATAAATACATAAAATATATTCTGAATATTTTTTAAATAAATATACTTATCAAATATATATATATATATATATACAAAACCATACATGTATTTTTTAAATGTTTATATATACATGTTCAATTAATGATATATATATATATATTACATGATTGGATATTCAAATATATTTTTACACGTGTTTTTAAACACACGCATATATATATATCAAAAAATATATACATACAAACACACACACACAAGGATATATATATCAAAAATATTTTTTTTAATGATTATATATGTTTATGTCTATATATATATATAAAATTAAACTTTTTTATAAAACATATATATATATATATATATATATTAACATGTAAATATACATAAATGTTTATATATATGTGTGTATATATATTAGAAAACATAAACATTTTTTAAAACAATTATATATTTATGTCTGTATATATATATATATATATATATCTTAATCATTACACGTTTTTTAAAACATATACATATATTTTCACATTTTAATATACATGCATACATGTGTGTGAGTGTATAAATGTTAAAAACCTTAAATAATTTTTAATATAAATATAAATATATATATATATATATATTAAGAAAATTACACATTTTTTAAAATGTTTATAAATGTATACACAGAATGTATTGTTTATATATATTTATAATAAAAACATTCATAATTAATCAAAATGTGTTAATATATATTTATATTACATGGTTTATTTATTGTTATAAATATATCAAACATATTATGGAATTTTTTTAAAGAGATATACGTATCAAATTTATATATACATATATACAATTATACATAGAGATAAACATATATGTATATATGTGTCAAAAAACATAAACATATTTTGAAAATCACACACATGCACACATATAAATATAAACACCTACAAATATCAAAATTAAATAAACACATGTAAATATATATATATACACACAAACATATATCATAATATAATGGTAAAAACATACTTATATATATATACAAATATTAATATAAAAATCCATTAAATATCAAAATAAAAAATTAGAATACCAAAAAATCAATTAAAATAAATTACACGAACAAAATTACAATAAAACGAGATATTAATACAATTGTGTCAATCCAAAATATCAAATATAGCATGCAAATGAGATAAATTTTTAAATCTAGCATTTAACCAAAACAATATGTTTATCATTCAATCAAAATACGCAAAAAAACGAACCAGATTAAAACCAAAATAGAGATTAATATAATAAAATCAATTCTAAATATAAAATAAATCATGCAAACAAGATGAACATTTAATCCTAGGGTTTTACCAAAATAATATATTTAACATTAACCCAAAATATGAAAAAAAAAATGATGGAGAACATAAGTGGTGTCTATACCATGAAGATCTGAGCTAAAATCCCTCAAAAAGATGGGAAGAATCAAGATCCATGGAGTTCTAGTGGATCTACGGGCCGAGTCAGGTTTGTTTTGCTGTTTGGGATAGGGGAATAAAGGAGTGAAAGAAGAAAGGGGAGTCGCATGGGTGTTAAAATGTCGAGGTTTTTTGTGATAGAATTAATGCCTTCGTATATAGTTTTCTGTCATATTTATTTACGATAATCAATAATTTATATCACAAATATTCCCGAGCTGGCAAGCATTTTCTACAGATAATATTATCCGTCAAAAATACTTGTCGTGATTACATTTCATACTGGATTGTGGGAATGTGTGCCAAAACTATTTGCGAAAGATTATTAATTCTGTCGCAAATAAAGTGTTTTGCGTCAGGATTAATAACTTGTTGCAAATAAAAGTAGAGGAGACACTATTTGAGATGGTTCATCTGCCCATTACAATTGACCCATCAAAAATTGTCGAATTTCTAGTAGTATAATGGTTAATGTTGAAGTTGATCAGATTTGATATTGATTCCAAAGTTAAACATATTAGATCATATTTGATCGATCCTCTGAATCCAACCAAATTCAATCCTCCAAAGCTGACCAAATTTGATCCTCCATGACAAACCAAATTTGATCCATAGTTTCATTGAACAAGTATGTGTCTTCCATATATGAAGAGTCGTGACACTGGTTGATGATTTTTGAAGAATATAATTACCTGAAATTTCCTGTGAAGATTGTTGTTGATTCATCGATGGGCTGGGGGTGGTGTTCTCTACTATGGTGAGGAAAACAATTCAGATTTGGGGAGAGATATGTCACACGAGATATAGGATGCGGCGGATTTTTTTCCAATAACACGATTAACCCAACCCAACCGAACCCTATCTTAGATGGGTTTGGTCGGGTCGAGTCCAAACTTAAAATAATTTCTGACCCATCCCAACCCAACCCATCCAATTTTAGTTGGGTCAAGTCCAACAAATACCCCAACACGACCCAACCCTACCCATGGACACCCCGACCCTTACCACCCCAACTATAAAGACCCATAATTTACATACATTGTTAATACATAAAAATTGAAGTACACTTATTACAACATATAACAAAACCATGAAAGGACCGTATAGGTATAGTGTCATTAGAAACTGGGAAACATAAACAACTGGTTGATAAATCATCTATGTTTTCTCCCATTTATTTCATCATATCTTGAGTCCCTTTTTGGAATATCCTACTTAATAACCTTCTTCCCGGCCTGGGGAAATAAAACATACAAAAGGATGAGCTCAAATTCTCATTTATGGTAAACAAAAGAAATATCAATCACATCATATTCATAAGAACATATCATTTTGGAAATCATAACCTGCAAAAGAGATCATAATTTCATAACATGGGATAAATCATAGTAGTGAAATGTAATCCCAATATCCATAACATAAAACAAGAAACTTTGTGGCATACACACATAATCATAGAGAATCATTTCTTATTATTCAATACTCATTGCCAAGACAATCTTAGCAGACAAAGTCCATTTCTGAACAGAGTTCACTCCTCGTGTAAGTCCTGTTTCACTGAACGGGATTAACCTGTCATTACAACCATGTATATCTCATGGGATATAAATCATTACCTAATGAATTGGAGGGAGATATAGGTCCCACCCATCTCATAATGATACCATTCTTATGTGTGCCACAAAATCATAAATCATACATCATTTTATAACCCATGTAATAAAAATGGGATTATTAAACATTGTGACATCATAAAACAATTCATATAAGATAAAGGAATTCATAAAAATAATTCCATAACAACATAATCAAATCAATTTAATAATATGGATAGAAACAAAACTTAATATTATCTTAGATGGAAAATAATTTTGATAAAACACTTGAACTCCATTCTTGAGGAAAATATCCTTTCTACTTCAAAAACATTTTTCCTTTCTTAAAATGTCATACAATTTTAAACTAAAAGAAGTTGATTAAAAATAAACTTGAAAACATGTAAAGGAAGCTTCTTGGAAAAAATGTTCTCAAAATCCATTCATGTCTTATAAGTTAAAAAACATTCTTCCCGTACTTTGGCCGGAAAAGTCAAAAAGTGCCTCGTATGAAAAACGACAAAAGATTCCTTTCATATCTTTTACCAAAAACTCACCGAAAGGTAAAATTGGATTTAAAAAATTGTAGGTGTATGGAAATAATATTACATATTGTGGAAACATGGATGTGGATGATAAATATTCCCCAGTAAAATTCAGAAGTATAAACAATCTAGGATAAAAAATGAGATTGTGAGATTTTCCCTTACCTTAGGTTCGATTTGCTTTGTAAGTGTCCGAACCTCCTGTATAATGATTTAAATAATGTCATTGACTTATTCCAGAATAATAATTATTTTTTTGATATCATATATGGTCATATTCTAAGCATATTATTAGTAATATTTCATTGCTACTTGTTATTCGGGTGTTTATTACTTTTTGTTCTTATGCGTATTTTGTCAGATAAATTCTCATTCTTGTTTAGGTTATAGATACCTCATTTAGAGAATAGTATTACTGTAATATATATCATATTCATTCATTCAATTCATTTATATAATCAGTATGCAATTAATATCATGTAGAACGAGTCACATCACATCGTGGAGACAGTATTCCGTACGTACGCACGAGCGATGATATCATTCCCATGATCGTGGAATTGTATTGGAGTGTATGTATACTATTTCAGAATCAATATCACTTTACAATAATCATATATATTTATTCTTTACACCATTATAGACATCCAAGTAAGGCGGTGGTGGAAAATAGATTACACCACAGCGTGGAGATGGTATTCCGTACGTACGCATACGTAGTGATTTTGTTTTCCGTAGGATGGATAGATGGTGAAATAGGGTTGTTTCATACTTATAATAACATATCATTATATGAGTGATACTGATTTTATTACTTTATAATGAAACAACTAAAGAAGAATAAGTGGAAGAAGAAATAAAGTTGAAAGAATCGGTAACGGACATTACCTCTTCTTTGAAGCGCCTCTTTGAGACCTCCTCTTAGGGAACTAAAATTGGACTTTGAAGAATACCAGGACCACTAGGATGTTTCTAGGGAAGTGTAGAAGAAAAATTGGTAGGTTCTGGCCGAGATTGAAGGCTCAATGTGGTGTGAGGAAGAGAGGGAGGAGGTGCCCTTTTATAAGGGTGGAGAAGGGCACCTTTGGAAAAAACTAAAAATATTATTTTATTATAAATCCATATTCGGTTTTTAATAGATCCAAATTGATTTATTTAGAAAATAAGGTGATGATGGGTCGAAATACTCTCATCCAATAGAATTTAGACAAGTTTAGCTTTCTATTTTAACCTTATCATTTAGATTTAACTTTAAGTTAGATAATTAAACTTTGACCGTGTCTTCTTGTTTTCTTACACTATAAGGTTAATAAACTTACTATAACAAGCCAAACGAACCCCGAGTTGTTTATTATTAATATATATAACCTTATCTAAGTCATTTGGGCTAACCTTATATTTTTAGGAATAAAATAACAATTAATAATATAATATTTGTTTTAAAAACTATATTATGTCAATTTTGACACTATTTGGTAATTGATTTATGTGAAAATCATAACAGTATGATTAGCTCAAAAAAAGCTAATTAAATCAATACTAACATGTCATATTAACATATAAAATTATTTTAATTAATAAAAAATCTCAAATTACATTTATTTGGGTATTTATAACATCAATTATTTCAATATTTCATTAATAAGATAATTACTGCATCATCATTGTGTCATAAATAAATTAAAATATTTAACGTATAAAAATTATAAATAAAATACTATTATGTAGGAAATATTTTTAGCTTTATAATGAATACTTATAGTCTAATTTATATTATTTATAGCCTATATTAAAAATTATTTACTTATTAAACCTTGATTTTAACTATTTTATCCCTTCTTTAAATAAATTAATATTAAATATCCTAATCTAATCCAAGTAGGCCTAAATGGTCATATTTTATTCCTAATGTTTTTTTGGGTCGAATTACACTTATCTAGTAGAATTAGGACATGTTTTAGGATAATAATAATAACATTTTTACACTTAATTACCCTATTTACTTTTAACCATAGTAAAAAAAAGTAAAAAGTTACTATTCACCAAAAATTATTTTCATCTCATGGAACCTCATTTTAGTCCTTGATATTAAGCGTGTCTCTTTTATTTTCGAAATTTCACTCATAGAAGTGGTAAAATTACATTTTATGTGAATTTGGAAATTCTCCTAGGAGGTGGGTAAAAGACGGTGAAAAGTTCAATAAACATTTTATATATCTAAAATTATTATAAAATGACTCCAATGAATTTCATTGAACTTATATAGGTATTATGTATCAATTTTGACCTAAAATAAATTTAAATAAAATAAATATTTATTTAAATAAAAGTCTGTTTTTAAATAGAAACCCAGTGTTTTCACTATTCATCAAAAATTGAAAGTTTTCAGAAAAATACCAAAATTTTACCCAAGGATAATTTCGATATTCCAAATCCAAAAATGAAGTCCTTTTTGAAAAATAAAAATGAAAAATTTTAAAAAGTGGGTATTACTATTCATAACGACTAGTTTTATTAATATTTTAATAGCATATCATTATTTAGTGAAACTCGGTATTGCATACGACGCAAGCTATCGAGGAAGGTCGCAATTGCATGTAAAGCAAGCCAAGATAGTGTTGTGTGTAGTGAAATATTCCTTTAATGATAACATAAATACAAAATATTTCTCATAAAAGTATCGGGTGTTACATTCTACCCCCCTTAAAAGGAATTTCTCCCTCGAAATTCGTCACTTTGTAACAAATAGATGAGGATACCTCTCCCTCATCATATCCTCAAGCTCCAAAGTAGCTTCTTCAAATTGATGGTTCCTCCATAAAACTTTCACCAAGAGAGTGGTCTTGTTCTATAGGACTTTTTCACTATGATTGAGAATCTCTATCGGTTGTTCTTCATAAGAAAGATCTTGCTCCAGCGGTAAAACTTCTGAGCTGACTACATGTGAAGGATCAGGTATATACTTTCTCAGGGGAGATACATGAGACACATCGTGAACTTGAGAGAGATTTGGTGGAAGCGCCAATTGGTAAGCTACCTTCCCAACACGATACAGTATTTTGAAAGGACTGATAAACCTAGGGCTCAACTTTCCCTTCTTTCCAAATCTCATTACTCTATTCCAAGGAGATATTCATAAGAACACTTTATCATCCACATCAAACTCTAGGTCCTTTCTTCGGTTGTCGACATAACTTTTTTGTCGACTCTGAGCTGCTCTTATGTGTTGTTGAATAGATTTGACCTTTTCTGCCATCTCATCAACAAGATCAGGTCTTAATAGCTTTCTTTCCCCAACTTCATCCCAGCAAGTTGGAGTCCTGCATTTCTTTCCATAGAGAGCTTCATAACGATCTATCGGAAAACTAGACTGAAAGCTATTATTATAAGAAAATCCCACCAAAGGTAGGTGTTGATCCCAGCCACCTTTGAAATCCATAGGGCATGCTCTCAACATATATTCTAGAGTTTGAATTGTCCTCTCAGACTGGCCGTCTATCTGAGGATGATAAGCAGTGCTGAAACTCAACTCTGTATCCAGAGTATGCTGAAGACTTCGCCAGAACTTCAAGGTAAATCTTGGATCCCGATCAGATATAATAGAAAGTGTTACTTCATGCAATCTTACCACTACCTTTACATATATCCTAGGAAGATGATCCAGAGAAAAATCCTCTCTAATAGCGATGAAGTGTGCAGACATTGTAAGATGATCAACTATGACCCAGATAGCATTATTGGCTTTGGATGTTTTAGGAAGTCCAGTGACAAAGTCCATAGTTATGTTTTCCCATTTCCATTCTAGTATGGGTAATGGTTGTAACAGCCCCTTAGAATTTTGTCTCTCAGCTTTAACTTGCAGACAAACCATGAATCGAGAGACATATTCAGAAACATCTCTTTTCATGCCATCCCACCAGAAGTACTCTTTCAGGTCCCTATACATATTTGTACTTCTAGGATGAATAGAGGATGAAGAACTATGAGCCTTATCCAGCAGCTCCTTCTTTAATTCTGGGATGGGAGGAACACAAACCCAATTCCTAAACTTTATTATCCCATTACAATCAAGGTTGAATTCAGGAACATTTCTCACCTTCATTTGTAACTCTACATCTTATTTATGTGCCTCTTTAATCTTCACATGTATAGATGGTTGAGCATTCATTTGAGAAAGATACTATATTTCCTCTTTCATTATAATTCCAAGATCCATCCTTTGTAAATCCATAAATATTGGATCTTTTGTGACCCTCATCATGGATAAGCTAGCATGGTCTTGTTGACTTAATGCATCTGCCACCTTGTTTTCTTTCCCAAGGTGGTAATGAATTGAGCAGTCATAATCCTTAATCAGCTCCAAATATCCTCTTTGGCGCATATTCAGCTTATTTTTGTGTGAAAATATACTTTAAACTTTTATGTTCAGTATAAATATCACACCTTTCTCCATAAAGATAATGCCTCCAAATCTTTAATGCAAAGATTACCGCAGCTAACTCCAAATCATGAGTTGGGTAATTTTGCTCATGGATTTTCAACTGTCGTGAGGCATAAGCTATCACCATATCATTTTTCATAAGAACACACCCCATTCCCTTCATGGATGCATCACTGTAGATCATAAACCATTCTCCACTGCAAGGTAGTGTGAGCAAAGGTGCACTGGATAACCTTTTTTTAGCTCTTTAAAATTCTCTTCACATTCCTCCGTCCAAACAAACATAACTCCTTTCCGAGTCAACTTGATGAGTGGGTTAGATAACCTTGAAAAATATTCCACAAAACATCGGTAATATCCATCCATACCAAGAAACCTTTGGATCTCGGTTGCTATTGTTGTTCTCGACCATCTTTCGATAACCTCTGTTTTTGCTGGATCTACAGATATGCCCTCTTTTGAGATTATGTGACCCAAAAATGCAACTTTTTGAAGCCAAAATTCACACTTGGTAAATTTGGCATAAAGTTTCTCCTTTCTCACGGTCTTCAATATAATTATCAAGTGATCTTAAGGTTCTTCCTTACTCTTTGAATAGACAGTAATATCGTCTATAAAGACTACCACAAACTGATCAAGATAGTCTCTAAAGACTCTATTCATCAGATCCATGAAGATAAAAGGGGAATTAGTAAGACCAAATGGCATCACTATAAATTCATAGTGTTCTTACCTTGTATGGAAAGTCGTCTATGGTATATCCTCCCTTTTGACCCTTAATTGATGATACCCTGAACGAATATCAATCTTGGAAAAGTATTGTGCTCTGCGTAGTTGGTCAAATAAGTCATCAATGCGTGGGAGAGGATATTTTTTCTTGATAGTGATCGTGTTAAGTTATCGATAATAAATGCAGAGTCTCATTAATCCATCTTTCTTCTTAACAAACAGAACAGGTTCTCCCCAAGGTGACGCACTAGGGAGTATGAATCCCTTATCAAGATTCTCTTGGAGTTTCTTCTTCAATTCCTGCAACTCAATTGGGGCCATTCTATAAGGTGTCTTTGAAATAGGCAAAGCACTGGGTACGAGTTCTATTGAAAACTCAACTTCACGATTTGGTGAAAGACCCAGCAATTCCTCCGGAAAAAAATCTCCATACTCTCGTACAATGGGCATATTATTAATCGTGAGTTTCTCACCAACCATTTGAGATAAATAACCTTCATTTAGTGGAATCAAGACCCATAATATGGAAGAAATTTTCACTGAAAGGTTATGTTCATCCTTGCATCGATAGATGATCATAGATTGATCTGGAATATGAAATGTGACTTCCCTTCTTTGGAAATTGATATGAGCTCCATATAGACAAATCCAATCCATGCCATGAATCACATCAAATTACACTATAGGAAGGATCACAAGATTTTCAGGAAGCACTTTCCCACAAACTTCAATCAGAGAAGAATTATAAACTTTGGATGCGACTGTTGGGCCATTAGGGGTTGTCACAGCTAACTCAATATCTAATTTTTGAGGTAATATGGTGATACCCTTAGAAAATTCATCAGAAATAAAAGAGTGGTGGATCCAGAATAAAAAAAACATTTGCTACTTTAGAGTGGATGGTAAGTGTACCTTTCACTACTTCGTTATCGTAATCCACATCGCTGATAGAAATTGTATGTGACATTCCTTTACTTTTAGCCTTAAGAGTTTGTTGATGTTGATCCTCATCAACAACCCTTGGATTAGGGAATTGATTGGAATAATGACCCATTTCCTTTCACTTGTAACATCGAAGTGTAGGAGGTGTACTCTGTGTAGCCTTTTCTTTGTTTGCATCACCATAAATCTTCTTCCCATCATTTCAGCATTCAAATGCCTGATGAACTTTCTTTCCACATTTGAAACATTTACTTGTCCATTTAAGACAACTCCCTCCATGTTTCTTTCCACACTTTGAGCATAAGGGAAATCTCATCTTCTTTTCAGTGTGCTCTTTAGATTTCCCTTTGAATTCCATTTTCCTCTTCTTATCAAACCCATATGATTGATGGGTTACTCTAATATCCATCTCAACCTTGAGAGCACATCGAACAATTTCCTCGTATCTATTGAAGTCCCTTATGGCTAACGCCCTTCGAAGACTTGGTTTTAAGCCACTAAAGAATAGATCGATCTTACTCTAAGGTTGGATAATATTCCCAGAAGTGTACATTGCAAGTCTTGTAAAATTTGCTTCATAGGTACCAACAGATTCATCATCCTTTTTCTTTAGTTCAAGAAACTCTTTCTCCATCTTTGTTTAGAGAATAGGAGGGAAGTACTTATTGAAAAATAAGTTCTTGAACTTGTCCCATTCCATGGACTCAATTTCATCCCTTTGCCTCGTATTCTAAATAAGATTAAACCATTGATCAGCTTCACCTTCCAAACGATAAACTACTAAGATAAATTTATCATGTGCAGAATATTGAAGAACTGAAAATATCTTTTCAGTGGTACTGATCCATTGCTCAGCCAGTAATGGATCAGAAGACCCACTGAATGAAGGTGGATGCTACCTCATGAAGGATTCAACATAATGTTGCTCTGTCCTTTTCTCGTTTGGAAGTCCTGCATGATTCATAGCTTGAGAAAGTTTTGTGATCATGGCTACAAGGTTTTTCATTCCATCTCCCATAACGTTTGGTTGCTCAGGGGGATAATCATTGCATTTCCCATCACATTCCGCATTAACACAGTTCATTCGGGTTCTAGCCATTGACTAAAACCAAGAATAATAGTGTGAGAAACACTAATTATAATAGTAAAAACACATAATCAAGAATAAAATTTCACACTTAAGGTCTTATCATAGGTTGTTCGTGGCCATTTCTAAAACACTGAGATTGTGTTCTATGCTTATAAATTTCCTTAGGTTTCTTACTAAGGATTTCACATCTTAGTTTCCAAAGGTTGACTATACCTTTCCTATGAAACCATCTATAACGATCCATACTTTACATACATAGCTAATACTTCAAAATTGAAGTACACTTATTACAACATATAACAAAACCATGAAAGGACCGTATAGGTATAGTGTCTTTAGAAACTGGGAAACATAAAAAACTGGATCATAAATCATCTACGTTGTCTCCCATTTATTTCATCATATCTAGAGTCCCTTTTTGGAATATCCTACTTAATAACCTTCTTCCTAACCTGGGGAAAGAAAACATACAAAATGGTGAGATCAAATTCTCAGTAAGGGTAAACAAAAGAAATATCAATCACATCATATTCATAAGAACATATCATTTTGGAAATCTTAACGTGCAAAAGAGATAATAATTTCATAACATGGGATAAATAATAGTAGTGAAATGTAATCCCAATAATCATACATTAAAACATGAAACTTTGTGGAATACACACATAATCATAGATAATCATTTCTTATTAGTCAAGACTCATTTCAAGACTATCTTAGCGGACGAAGTCCATTTCTGAACAGAGTTCACTCCTCGTTTCGGTCCAATTTCACTGAACCAGAATAACCTGTCGTTCCAGCCATGTCTATCTCATGAGATATAAATCATTACCTAATGAATTAGAAGGAGATATAGGTCCCACCCATCTCATAATGATACCATTCTTATGTGTGCCACAAAATCATAAATCATACATCATTGCATAACCCATGTAATAAAAATGGGATTCTTAAACATCGTGACATCATAAAACAATTAATATAATATAAAGGAATTCATAAAAATAATTCCATCATAACATAATCAAATCAATGTAATAATAGGGATAGAAACATAACCCTATATTATCTTAGATGCAAAATAATTTTGATAAAACACTTGAATTCCATTCTTGAGGAAAATATCCTTTCTACTTCAAAAACATTTTTCCATTCTTAAAATGACATACAATTTTAAACTAAAATAAGTTGATTAAAAATAAACTTGAAAACATGTAAAGAAAACTTCTTAGAAATAATGTTCTCAAAATTCATTCATGTCGTATAAGTTAAAAAAACATTTTTCCCGTACATTGGCCGGAAATGTCAAAAAGTACCTCATACGAAAAACGACAAAAGATTCCTTTCATATCTTTTACTAAAAACTCACCGAATGGAAAAATTTGATTTAAACAATTGTATTTGGATGAAAATAATATTACATATTGAGGAAACATGGATGTGGATGAAAAATATTCCCTAGTAAAATTTGGATGTATAAACAATCTCGGAAAAAAAATGAGATTGTGAGATTTTCCCTTACCTTAGGTCTGATTTGCTTCGTAAGTGTCTGAATCTCCTGTATAATGATTTAAATAATGTCATTTACTTATTATAGAATCATACTTATTTTTATGATATCATATGTGGTCATATTCTTAGTTACTTATTTGTAATATTTCACTGCTAGTTGTTATTTGGGTGTTTATTACTTTTTGTTCTTATGCTTGTTTTGTCAAATAAATTCTCATTCTTATTTTTAGGTTATAGATACCTCATTTACAGAATTTTATTAGTGTAATATATATCATATTCATTCATTCAGTTTATTTATATAATCATTATGCAATGAAGATCATGTAGAACGAGTCGCATCACATCATGGAGACAGTATTCCTTACGTACGCACGAGCGATGATATCGTTCCCATGATCGTGGAATTGTATTGGTATGTATGTATACTATTTCAGAATCAATATCACTTTACAATAATCATATATAGTTATTATTTACACCATTATACTAATCCAAGTAAGTTGGTGGTGGAAAATAGATTACACCACAGTGTGGAGACGGTATTCCGTACATACGCACGCGCGGTGATTTTGTTTTCCGTAGGATGGATAGATGGTGAAATAGGGATGTTTCATACTTATAAAAACTTATCAGTATATGATTGATACTGATGTTATTAATTCATAATGAAACAACTAAATAATAAGAAGTGGAAGAATAAATAAAGTTGAAAGAATCAGTAACAGACATTACCTCTTCTTTGAAGCCCCTCTTTGAGACCTCCTCTTAGGGCCCTAAAATTGGTCTTTGAAGAAGACCAGGACCTCTAGGTTGTTTCTAGGGAATTGGATAAGAGAATTGTTCAGGGTTTTTCTGAGCTTGAAAGCTCAAAGTGGTGTGAGGAAGAGAGGGAGGAGCTGTCCTTTTATAAGGGAGGAGAGGGGCCCCTTTGGAAAAACTAAACATATTATTTTATTATAATGCCATATTCGGTTTTTAATAGCTCCAAATTGATTTATTTTGAAGCTAAGGTGGGTATGGGTCGAAAGCCTCTCATCCAATAGAATTTATAAAAGTTTAGGTTTCTATTTTAACCTTATCATTTAGATTTATCTTTAAGTTAGATAATTTAACTTTTACCGTGTCTTTTTGTTTTCTTACACTATAAGGTTAATAAACTTACTATAACAATCCAAAGGAACCACGAGTTGTTTATTATTAATATATATAACCATATATAAGTCATTTGGAAGATGCCTAGATTTTTAGGAATAAAATAACAATTAATAATATAATATTTGTTTTAAAAACTAATTTATGTCAATTTTGACACTATTTGGTAATTGATTTTTATGAAAATTATAACAGAATGATTAGTTCGAAAAAAGTTAATTAAATCAATACTAGAATATCATATTAACATAGAAAATTATTTTAATTCATAAAAAGTTTCAAATTACATTTATTTGGGTATTTATAACATCAATTATGTCAATATTTCATTAATAAGATAATTACTGCATCATCATTGTGTCATAAATAAATTAAATTATTTATTGTCTAAAAATTATAAATAATAAACCATTATGTAGGAAATCGTTTTATCTTTCTAATTAATATTTATTTTCGAATTTATCTTATGTATAACCCTATATTAAAAATGATTTACTTATTAAACATTGATTTTAACTATTTTAACCCTTCTTTAAATAAATTAATATTAAATGTCCTAATCTAATCCATGTGGGCCGAAATGGTCATATTTTATTCCTAATGTTGTTTTTGGTCGAATTAAACTTATTCAATAGAATTAGGACATGTGTTAGGGTAATAATAATAACATTTTTACCCTTAATTGCCCTATTTACTTTTAACTGTGGTAAAAAAAAGTAAAAATTTACTATTCACCAATAATTATTTTCATCTCATTGAACAACATTTTAGTCCTTGATATTAAATGTGTCTCTCAAAATTTCAAAATTCCACTCACAAAAGCGGTAAAATTATGTTTTATTTGAATTTAGAAATTCTCTTAGGAGGTGGGTAAAAGACGGTGAAAAGTTCAATAAAATTTTTATATATCTAAAATTGTTATAAAATGACTCTAATGAATTGAATTGAACTTATATAGGTATTATGTATCAATTATGACCTAAAATAAATTTAAATAAAATAAATAATTATTTAAATAAAAAGTTGGTTTTGGAATAGTAACCGAGTGTTTTCACTATTCATCAAAAATTGAAAGTTTTCAGAAAAATATCAAAATTTCACCCTAGGATAATTTCGATATTTTGAATCCAAAAATGAAGTCCATTTTGAAAAAAGAAATTTCAAAATTTCAAAAAGTGGGCATTACTATTCATAACGGCTAGTTTTAATAATATTTTAATAGCATATCGTTGTTTAGTGAAACTCGATATTGCGTACGACGCAAGCTATCGAGGAAGGTAGCGATTGTGTGTAAAGCAAGTCAAGCTAGTGTTGTGTGTAGTGAAAGATTTCTTTGATGATAACATAAAAACAAAATATTTCTCATAAAAGTCTCTGGTGTTACACCAACTAATTGTGGGGGAAATAGATCATTTATTCCTAGTAGAGTATAAATCATAAAAAATGAAATATATGGACAACATGAATAATAAGGGTGTAAATCAGTATAAATAGACATTCATGGTGAATACATAACAAATGACAACGTCATAAAAATATATATAATCTTAACATTTAGAAACACACAGTATTGTCCAAAATTAACTTATGATTATACAACGTCAGTTATTCTCATGCACCATAAGAACATAAAAAACAACAATGACCATGAATATCATCCTCATAGTGTGTGTCTATATATATATACCATATTCCTTGGAGATATATATTTATTATAAACACACATATATATATATATATATTTATAAATATAAATAAATATATTTTATATGTATTTATTAATATATAATTATAAATATATAATTATAAATATAATAAATATATTTATTTTTTAATAAAATTTATTATAATTTTATAATTATTTAAATATATATTTTAATAATAATCCTATAAATACTTTTTAAAAAAACAATATATATATATATGAATTATTAAAAAATATGTTAATATATCATATTTATATTAATTATAAATATGTGTGTTTTAATTATTTTATATAAAAAATCATATTTTCAATTTTAAATATAATGATATTATATAAATTAATAAATATTTTATTATAAACATTTATCATCAATTCAAATAGAACTAATAAATCCATCATTTATCATTCCTAAAAAAGCATTGATAAAAGTTACAACTTTATTTTCACTTTTCTTACCTCTGATAAAAGTTATCTTTTTTGGAAATTTTTGTCAGTGCTGAGAAATGTGACGCTTTTATTAATGTTTTCTGCTTAGCACTGATAAACGCAGATGCTTTTTTTGGCCTGTTCCGGGGTATTATATATATAAACACACACATAAAAGAACAATCAATACACATCCCATAAAAGGGAAAAACAAATAGAATACACTAACCCAAATGTTTTCTAGTAAGGGTGATAAATTATAATAAAACTTTTTTAAATAACTTTATAGCATACCCTTCCAATGGTAGCAATAGGGTCTGGTGATGTCGATGTTAAGGTAGGCAGCGATGGCAACGAAGGGCTTCGCAGTGGAGGTGGGGTTTGTGGCGGAGGAGCGACAAATGTTGGCTCAAGGCGAAGGTGGGTTTGTGGAAGAGGAGAGACGGAGGAGCGGCAGATGAGGGTTAACAGTAGAGGTGGGTTCACGGTGGAGGAGGAGTTCAAGGCAGTGGAAGAGGTGGTGGCAGAGGAGGGGTTGGTGGTGGTGGAGGTGGGCTCTGGGCAAAGCACAGGTCGGCGGCGCAGGGGTTAGGTTCTGTGAGGGCATGAGGGGTGTGAGAATGAAAGATATTTTTGGGTTTTTTTAGAAAACACGTTAAACATTTTATCATCACTAACTAAAAAGCGCTGATTAAGATATTCTTTATAAGTGCTAAAATTGAAAGAGATGATAAAAAATTCTTTTATCAAGGCTTTTTTAGTGCTAATAAGTATATTATGTTAATAATTTATTTATATTAATATATATATTTATAAAATTATAAATATTATAAGTATATATATAATTATAATTATTACTATAAATAAATAAATATATCTATATAATTATAAAATTATAATTTAAATAATTTCAAAATTATAAAAAGAATACTTATTATATTTGTAATCATAGAATATATATATATATAATAAATATAATAATTATATATATTTATAATATTATAGATATATACAACCATATTTCTCTTAATTTTATAATTATTTATATGAATATATATATATATATATATTTATATTTATATGAATTGATATTTATTTATTATTATAATTATAAATGAATATAGTTATTTATATTTATTTATTTAAATAATTATAAAATTATAACAAAATAATATTCTTAATTTTTATAGTTTTATTAATTTATATATTTCTTATATTTATTATAATTTTATAGATATTTAAATATATATGTATTAATTTATAAATATAAATATAAATTTTATTATTTATTTATCAATATTTCAATATGTTTATAAATAAATTTATTTAATTATATATAAAATTATATATTAAAGTATTAAATATATTTTTTATAAATTAAGAATTATTTAAAAAAATAATTTATTATTTATATTTACAACAAATAAATAAATATATTTTAATTTTTAATTAAAAATTATAATAAAAAATATTTATTTATAGTTTTAATTATAAATAAATATATATATATATACACACACACGAAGGAAGATCTGATCATAGATTTGGGTTACCAAATCAATGACCATACAAAATTTTATTCAAAAAGTAAAGGCAATAAAATACAAACATCTTGGTCCGTAGACCCATGCGGTTGAACGACTCGAAAACTAATAGCTACAATTCCCAAAACATGAAACTCATACTACCATGAAGTCACACAACATCTCCCAACCCTGCGCTCCCCAACTTGCAGAAGTGACCAAATATAGAGGATGAAAAATATATCATGTCCTTATCAAATACATTGTCCAATGACAAAAAGAATCTCGAAGCTGCCACCATGACACCACCATCGACCCTCCATCAAGAGATGGTCATCATCGGCCAGTCTAGACAAAGTGCATTGCGAGTCACGCCTGCAACCCAAAGTCAATCCTGCATCGCAAACACCATGCAATCATCGCTGGTAGTCACGCCATCCAATTTCCCACATCCTATGGTCAATGACAGCTTGTAGCCGGCATCCGACTGATGTCACCCCAGCTATACACTAGAGCATTGTCGACACCCAAGATCTGCCTGAATCTCACTACATTGTCATCAAAAACATCACCGCTGATGGCCAATATATTGGCGTCGATTCCAGCAGCCCCATCATCGAAACCACAAAAACGTCTATATTTGGTCAGAATCCTCTTGTCCTGCATCACCACCGAACTCGTCAGCACTCTCCCGCACCACCCCATCGAGAGGTAGGCCTTCGTCACCCCACTAGGATCCTAGATACTTGGAAAGAATCTATCTGCATCCATCACCTGCATCGTTGGCATCACCAACACACCGACGTCAAGGCTCAAGTCGCCAAGATCCCATATCCTCAACACAGATCCATAGCTGCATCCTGAGGTCACCACCAAGGTCATCCCTAGGTTGCCTCCTCACCAAGCCATCGCCATCCAGATCCTATATGATCCCTGTCTGAAAACCAAAGCATCACCCCCAAAATCCACAAGGAACCAAGATCTGCACCCATCGCCAACGCCGGAAGCCATATCTGTTAGAATTCATCATCACCAAATAAACACCTCATAAAGAACATTCCCTTTTTTTGCCGCATCATCCACTTTCAAGCCATCACAAGTCGTTGATTCCCCACCAATGATAAGGTCATTCTGCGACTAACATGTGCCATCATTGGTGGCTTCTTTCCCTCTAAATCCACATACTTTGATTGTCTTCATTTCCAACCAGCTATTTCTAGGATCCATATGAAGATTCCTCACCCTTATTAATTAGATCTGCCCTTTTGTATGGTCATCAAAGAGCAAAAAGAACATTGTGCCCAACAATAGAGCAATCGATTGAACGATCACCGAAGGATAATATTGAGAGATGCTCTCCATTAGAGAATGAATCCATCTATCATGAATATATATATATATATATATTAAAAAATTTATAAATATAAAAAATATATTTATAATTTTATAACGGTATATAAATATATTTTTTTATAATTTTTTAATAATTTACATGTTTCTACATATATTTAGAATAATATTTATAACTATTTTTATTCATTTATAAAAATGTGTATACAAATATATATAATTTATATATTTTTTATTATTTTTTATTTATTTAAGTATATCTATATTCATTTAAGAATTAAAATTATATATATTTGTATTTATTTATAAATATTTTTATATATTTATAAATATATTTTTTTAATTATATTATAACATTATAAGTAGTATAATAAATAAATTAATTATAGTTTTATAATTATTTACATGGATATATTTATCTATAGTTATAATTATAAATATAAAAAAATATTTTTATAAATATTTTTATATAATTATAAATAAATATACATATACATATATTAATTAATATTCTTACAATTATAATATATGTATTTATTATAATACAAATATCAATACAAATATAAATATAAAATTTTTAATATGAAATATTTTTAATGTTTTTATATACATCTTTACATAGTTCATATGATTTTATTTTAATATATATATATATATAATTATTATTGTTATATAAATCATATTTTAGAATATAAATGTTAAAAGGTGCGTACATTAAAGCCCATCCCAATCCCATCACAAGCCCGTTATAAACCCTCTCTCCCAAGTGTCATCCGGGCCACCCTGCTCGTGCGCCAATAGATCCTCATCCATCGCTTTTTCATCTTTCACGATGTCATCTACTGCTACGTCGTCGTCCCGGGTAGCACCTCTCGTGTTGATTCTCCACCCCTGCCTTCATCATCCCTATATAGAGAACCATATTTTCCCTTGGTTGTCCCTGGGCAGCACTGTCATTCACTGAGTGATACAACCAGTTGGTCTTCACCCTCTAGCGAAACCTGCATCTCTTGCAGCATACCCCTACAGCTGGTATAAATCATCATCCACTGCCCCTACTAATCCCTGGACACAATCATCCTGGGCATCAACCCCTAGTTCCATCATTGCCCATGTTGCATCATCCTAAGAATCACCCCGTACTGATCTGCCGCCCCTTCCATCATCAACCCTGGACAAAGAACAATCAGAGCCCTCTCCTTGTTCATATGAATAATGATTGGGTGTTTTTGTGGTGGTGGAAACCAGGATGTTGGAATCCATGGTGTTAGTGGGGTGGAGATGAAAAGGAAAATGAGGATGGTTAATCATCATCATCCATGTTATACCCTTCTGTTGCTAGCGGATGCTTTGGTGAGGCAGATTTTCTAGCATCTCTAGATCCCAAGAAGAATGAACGAGTTTCCTTCTTCAACCCATGGAACTCTTTCATAGCCTTGCCTCAGGTCCTGCCATCCATGTTTTGCGCCGGCATGATGGAAAAAATTCCACCACCGCTCCCCCATAATCCTCTTTTATCCTTAATGGAAGATCTCCGGGAGCCTCTTGGTCGCCCCCTCAAGCTGTCACCGCCCACCGCCACGTAAGAATTTTAGGTGTTCTGGTCTGGCAAGGGAAGAGGGTATACATGGTACAAGGATTTTATTCCCTTCATGGGAGTGCCAGACTGGTGGAAAACCATAATTTCCATAGTAGGTAACAATGGCTTGGGAGGAAGCATGACCGAAAAGGAGGGGTGAAGTGCATTCTCGAGAAGGTGTGGCCGAGAAGTGGGAGGTTCCAACTGCAGTTGGGGGAGACAGAATTTCATTATATATGGGGCATTTTATTTTGTCACAAAAATAAATGTAGAGGATCATGGACCCAAGAAAAAAGCTGGGATTATTGAAAAAAGCCAAATAGGTTATGAAATGAAAACAGAATGGTCCACGTCATTAATTCATAATTAAAAATCATGAAAATATTTAATGATAAGATTGTTTATTTCTAAATTCATCATTATTTTCTCATTAAATGAGATTTCAACAAAAAAATAAAACAGCCATCTAATTAAAATTGATAATAATAATAATAACAACACACACTGACATGCAAAATTAGGGGAGAGGTTTTTTTTATTTTTTATTTTAATTTAAAGGGTTTTTTATAAGTGGGTGTGTTGAGCACCAAATGAATTGGCGCTCCATACATTTACCATAGAGCGCAAATTCATTTGGTGCTCTTGGGTTTTTTATCCCCATGTAACCCCTCTCTAACCCCCTTTATATATATACATATATATTATGTATATTTATATAATTATAATTATAATTATATTAAATATTTTTATAAAAAATATATTGAGTAAAATAAATATAATAAATTTTTAATTATATTTATTATAATTATAAAAATTATATAATTATAATGAATATATAATTATAATAAATATACAATTATAATAATTATATAACTACAATAATTATAATAATTCTATAATTATAATAATTCTATAATTATAATAATTATACAATTAGAATAATTATATAATTACAATAATTATATAACTATAATAAATAATTATATATTTATAATAAATATATAATTATAAGTATAATATTATATAACTGGAATAATTATAAATAATTTTATAATTGTAAATATAATAATTACGTAATTATAATAAATATACAATTATAATTACAATAATTATATAATTATAAATATAATTGAGATATAATTATAACAATTATATAACTATATTAAATATAATTATTATATAATCATAATAAATATACAATTATAATTACAATATAAAAATAATAATTATATAATTATAAGTATTATAAATATATAGCTATAATAATTATATAATTATAATAACTGTACAATTAGAATTATTTAATTTTTATAGTTATAATAAATAAATATATGTATTATATTTATATAATTATATTTATTATAATAATTATATAATTATTGTAATTTTATATATTTACAATAATTATAATTTTTTTTATATTATAATAATTTTTATAATAATTATACAATTATTATTTTATAATAATTATACAATTATTATTTTATAATAATTATAATAAATATACAACTTTAAATATAACAAATATATACAATTACAATAATAATATAATTATTATAATAAATAAACAATTATAATTATAATATGTAATTATAATAATTATTATTAAAATTGAATATTTTATATAATTATTATAATTATTACATTTATAAATATAATAAATATATAACTATAATATTTATATAATTATAAAAATTATATTTATTATAATAATTATATAATTATAGTAATTATTATATTTATTATAATATATAAAATTATATGTACAATAATAATAATTATATAAATATAATTATAATACAACTATAATTGCAATATAAATATAATAATAATAAAATTATAATAAATATAAATATAATAAATATATAAATAACGTAGTTATTATATTTATTATAATTAATATAATCCTATTTCTAATAATAATTATTATAAAATTATAATAATTATATAATTATAATAATTACATAAATATAAATATAATAATTATATATTTATAATTAATATATAATTATAATTACAGTAATTATATAAATATAAATATAATTATAATTTAATTATTATAAATATATTTATTGTGATAATTATATAATTACAATAATCATATATTTATAATAATTATATAATTACAATAATTTTATATTTAAAATAATTATATATTTACAATAATTATATAAATACAATAATTATACAATTATAATAATTATATATTTATCATAATTATATAATTAAAATAATTATATATTTATTATAATTATATACAAATTATAATTGTATATTTATTATTCTGATAATTATTTAATTATTCTAATTATATAATTATTATAATTTTTTATTTATTATGTTATATGTTTATTATAATAATATTTATATAATTATTGTCTTTATATATTTATTATAATTGTATATTTATTATGATCATATAATTATTATGTTTATAATTATATATTTATTATAATTATATAATTATTATAATTATATCTTTATTATATTTATAATTATATAATTATTGTACTAATAATTGTTATAATAAAATCTTTATTATATTTATTATTATATAATTATTAAATTTATAATTATATATTTATTATAATTATATTATTTTTACAATTATATCATTATTATGATTATATTTATATAATTATTATAATTATATAATTATTATAGTTATATATTTATTATATTTTTAACTGTAATAATTATAATAATTATAATTAATATAAAATTATAATTATAATTATTATAATTATTTATTATAATTATATTTGTATATTTTTTATAATTATAATAGTATATTTATTATAATTAATATATAATTATAATAATTATATATATTTGTTATTTTTATATTTTATATTTTATTATAATTATTATAATATAATAATTGTATATTTAGTATTATAATTATTATAATAAATATTAAATTATAATTATAATACATATATTCAATTATAATAATTATATAATTGTTATAATAAATATAATTATATATTTATAATAAATATAATTAATTATTATAATTATAAAAATTATATAATTATATTTGTACATTTATTATAATTATATAATTATTATAGTTATATATTTGTTATATTTATAATTATATAATTATTATATTTATAGAGTAATTATAATTGTATATTTATTATGATTATATAATTATTATATGTATAATTATATATTTACTTTAATTAAATAATTGTTATAATTATATATTAATTTAGTTTATAATTATAATAGTATTGTAATTATAATTGTATATTTATTATAATTATATAATTATTATATTTACAATTATATAATTATTTTAATTATTTTAATTATATAATTATTGTATCTATAATTATATATTTTTAATAAATATAAAATTTTGATAATTATATATTTATTATATTTATCATATTTATCATATTTATTATATTTATTATATTTATAATTATATAATTATATAATTAAGGTAATTATATAATTATTGTAATTATATAATTATTATAATTGTATAATTATTATAATTATATAATTATTATAATAATTGTAAATATATAACTATTATTATATTATATCAATTATAATTATATATTAATTATAATTATATTATTTTTAGAATGATAATACATATAATTATAAATTTATTGTATTTATTTTTTTCGTTATATTTATTTTAAATATATTTATTATAATTATAATTATAACAATATAAATATACATAATATTTATATATATATAGGGTTGGGGAGGGGTGGCGTGGGGAGAAAAAAACCATAGAGCACTAAATGAATTGGCGTTCGACACACCCACTTCTCAAAAAAACCATTTAAATTAAAAAAAAAATAAAAAGAAAAACTGTCTCCCCTAATTTTTCCCAAACAGACAACTTCAATTCATCTCCATTACTTTTTCTATAAATTTTACACAATGATCAATTAATTAATTAAAATAATGCAACTCTTTTTTAGGAGTCTAATTATTAAATATAAATAATGAATGTCTACACGTTGACTCGGAAACAGAACTACAATTTAAAAAATCTTAATGAATACACATTTTTAATTTTTATAAAAAATATATTAGAAAGTAATTTTTTCCTACAGAAATGAAATGCATGGACTTCTAAAAAATTGAATTATGAAATAAAATTTCACCAACATTAACAGGATAAATTCAATAGAAAGGCCTTAAGTTTTCATTATGGGGTTGTGTGTGTGTGTGTATATATATAGTGTAAAGAATTCAATCTTTTCATAATAAGGAATGTATGTTATTTGGTAGAAAAATTGAATATCTAGTTTCCAATATCAATTTGATAATTATTACCTAACATAAATATATAAGGTAGTTTGTATGTTTTTTAAACTACAAATGAGTTTTTACAGGTTTTTTAATATTCGATTAAATTTCTTTTAACACATGCTAATTTGGGTTTGTGTGTATATAATCTATTTTAATAAATTGAGTTCAATTAAGTGTTTGAAACCGAAAATGATATCATGATTAAAATTATTATAGTTGTAAAAATGGAAAAAATGTCATAATTCAAGTTGAGTTCAAGAAACAATGAGTTGAGACCGAACTAGATTCAAAAGAATATGCAAGAAAGCAGTAAATTAGAACACATGATCTGATGTGCATAGGCCTGTTTTTGACATACATTGATGACATGAACACCACCCACATACACATATTTTATTAAGCTCAAAACAAACATAATGAAAGTTACAGTCCTGAAATATGAACAACAGATGAAAAAATCCCCAAAATATATATCTTAAAAATAAAAGAATGAAGATTAGGAAGCTTACAAGGCTGAAAAATCTGTTTCTATCTGATGATCATTTTCACTCTGTCCAACCTCCCAAAAGTGGACCTTCCTTGACTTGTACACGCACACAGTAATGTACTTCATCTAGATCTCTACCAATGATTCTCGATCATAGAAATGGGTGTACATCCTTAACACAAAAGATCATCATCCAACCCCACCACAAATAACACACCAATGGTGAACAAGGTTGATGTCAGAAACAAAAATCTAATCTCCCATAAAATAAGGGTTTGTTAGAGACTGTAGGGTTTCACCAGCAGAATGGGAGAAAAAACAAAAAGGTGTTAGACTAAGTGAATGAGGAAAAAAATGAGGCGTAAATGTAATCATCCATGTAATGTTGATATAAAACATTTTTGTTAGTTGATTATAAAATATTAGATAATTTTTTAGTTAAAAATAATCACTATTTCAAACCAAATTGGATTTTATAGCTTTATATTGTTTTATTTAAAATATTGGTTTCTTAATAATAGAATTTTAATTTGAAAAATTAATTTCAATTTTGTATTTATCAATTAAAAATTATCATTGGATGAGTTTTAATGAAATTTCTGAAAAAAGTATGAATGAATAATGAAAAATAAATATTTTTGATAAAATCTGCATTTTCCTTTTAAGTAATTAAAAATTTAAATTTTATTTTGGAGTATTTATATAATTTAATAACTTTACTTTTATTGAAAAAATCCAATTACAGTCTTCGAAATGGATTTAAAAAAGGAATTTATTATATATAAAAACTATACTTAAAAAAACAATTTGTCTGAAAAATCACTTTTCATCACATTTTGTGAGTGTAATTTTAAATAAAGTTATTCCACTTATATGTTTTGAATATTGAAAAACAGATTCTCTATTTAGAATCATTGGATCCAAATTTGGTAAATAGGTCCTTCATTTTTTTGATCAATTAGAATAATAACCATAGTAATTTTGTTAACACTGTAAAGAGTAAATCAGAAAATTAAAAATAAAAATAAAATGATATGGACTATAAAATAAACCTAACAGTTCTTTTAATTTTATTATATTTTTTAATTATACCCATAATCATCTAAGATTCGTTTATACGGAATTTTGTTTACATTGGGATGTGGTTATGGACTTTAAAATATTTTATTTCATGAAAATAAAAAAATGACATACTCTTATTTTTAATAAATATAATATTTCTAACATAGAGATAACTAGAGGCTATATTCAATTATAAAAATTATTTTTAAATCTAAATGATTTATCTTCATCTTAGTAATTTATTTTTGAATATTAGTTAGAAATTAATTACCTTAACATCTTACACAATATTGATGCAGTAATTATTCAATTAATGAAATTAAAAAATAAATGATATTAAAAAAAATTAGAGTAATATAAATGTACATAATTAATGTGACCCATGCATCTTATAGATAAATATAAAATTTCAAGGATGTATTAAATTTTTTTATTTCAAATTCTTTAGTTTATTTATTTTTTAAATGTCAAAGTAAATGAATTGCTCAAAAATTTAAATTATTGATATTTTATGGAAATAATATTTTATTAAATTATATAATGTTCCTAAAAATCCTTTATTCAGAAAACTGAATAGGTTATCATTTAAAATATCAACCATTGTCAATTTATGGATCGTTTTTCCATTTATGGTAGCTGTCTTGACCCACAAAGAGTAAAAAACTTTGTTGTTAGGGTAAGTGTGAAAAGCATTAACGAGGGGTTAACCCCAAAAGAAAAAAGGTAAAAAAGTGATTTAAACATGACAAAATAGTATCAAAAAAGATTATTTAGAGTCATATTCAAATTATATTTTAATATTTAAAATTTGGTGTGATTTGGATGTCCAAATTAATTTATATTAAATTATTATTTTAATAAATTCAATGAGTTCCTCTCCTCTCCCTTATAAAAGGGCACCACTTCATATCACTTATTCACACATAAGAACCAATTTAATTCACCGAATATCTACCCAAATACATTCCTAACATTTCGTTCCTGTTTTAGTGTCCTTAATTTAGGAAAAATTAAAATCATAGAGGTTTTATGGTGTTAATAAAAGGAGGCTTTCAAAAGAAGAGGAAGATAAAGGACGCACATAATGATTTACACTCGAGGAAAGTGAAGTTCTTTTTAAAAATAAAACATTAATGTTTATCTTAATGATATATTTTTCTTACATATCCATATTTTTAAAATTATTTTATTCTTGTATTTATATGTACATAAGTTAATTATAAAGGACACTTTATGTTTCTTTTAACTTTAATTTTTTTCAACAACAATCTTTTTACAGAATGTTTTAACATTCCTTACTTAATAGAAAAAAGAAATTTTCTATTTTAATGTATATGGTGATAATGAAATTTCCCACCAACGTAATTGTTAATTTTTTATTTGATTCCTTTATAAGATTTCAAGTTTTTTTAATGATAAAAATAACACTCATTTCCTACTTTTTTAGTTAATTTTAAAAATTGTTTTAAGATTTAAAAGATATATCAATTTATATAAATGAATTCTTATGGGTGAAAAGAACATTTTTTATGATGAAAGATTTTATGCATATTTTTATGGTTCTTGGTAATTTTTTATGAGGATGGTTTTTTCCATTATAAACTGAGTGCAAGTGATCCCATTGTAGCTCTCTAATGATTTTGGAAAAGGGAAGGAGTTAACTAATTAGGTTTCTCCTAATAAAATCTTGCAACATAATATGATGGTTATTCTAGTTGTAACCATGATATTCATTTTATGTGTAACCATGATAGTTATTCAATGTGTTAATGTGATGGTTATCCCATATGTAATAGTGATATGAAAATGATGCCCCATATTACCTATATGATATATTTATGCATGAAATGATTTTTATAAGAATATTTTTATTTCTCATGATAAGATAATGATCTTAAGTTTAATGGAATTTAAATGATAATTTTTAAGGGTTAGAGGTATATCATTTTGAAAAAAGGTTTTATGAGTTTTCCATATTTTAAAAAAACATTATGAGTTTTATTTTTTTCCTTTAATAATCATTGTGAAATGTTTTGTGAAAATATTTGGTTAGAGAAGGTGATTTCTTGAGTTAGAATTTTTATTTGAACACAAAGTTTATTTTAAAATATAATTTTTTTGAATTTATTTATATAATAATTATTCTTGCTTTATTTTAACTCTCTAACTGATATTTTTATGCTCATCCCAGGTATTAAAATTTTGTTCTTTGGGATTAAGGAAGGGTAAGGGAAAATAAGAAGTCAGGTTACATATCATGAAGATTTTTCATGAAAATGAATTGTGTGTCATTTTAAATTCTATATATTTTGGTGGAATGGATACTGATTATAAGTGTCTACATTATAATATATGGGTTTTTACGTATTATTAATAATTTAACTCTCTAAAACTCTAAACCGAAATGATATTTGGGAATAAAAAAATTTGAATTATAGTTTAAAATCACTGGAATATGAAATGTTTAAGGTTGGGTCCATATAGTTGTTATCAATGAAAAGGGTAAGATAACATTAGGGGATACGATAATATAAATAGAATAACATTGAAAATATTTTAATTTATGGTTAGGTATAAATGATATAGAATTTGAATATAAACATGATTCTTTAACTTAACTATGTCTATTCAGAATTGTTTTCACTAGAGGAAATAGCGAAGCTGAAGTAGTAAGGCACTGAGGGGATGATATCCTTCCTAATCAACAACCCTGAATAGTTGGAATAGAATTTATCAGTTTTTTATAATGATGTATCAGTTGAAATAGGTTATAAATGGTGATGGTATCCACACTGGAGATCATCCAGATCTACCATAAAAGAACATGAAAACATTGGATCATTTTGAGTGAAATAATACTATAACATTCAGTGTATCATATAACCCATTCATAACTGAAGGTTGGATTATATCCCAAGAAAAGATATTTGATTTCATGGGATTTTCACATATTTAAAACAGAAGTATTACTATATAAGGTATTGAAGGCGAATCTGACCAATGGTGTCAAATGGAAATGAATATCAAGGAAAATAGTAGATTGATTCCTTGGAGTATGAAAAAATTAATAATATCTTTATTGAGGAATATGTTTCCACATCTATTAGACATATAGTAGAAAACAAATTATCGGAATGATGAAAAGGGAAGATGTACTAGTGGTCACATACGATGAAAAATTCACCCAATTGGCATGGTATTCAATAATTTATTTCAATGATCATGATAGAAAGTTTAATAATTTTTACTCCTGATTGAATCCAAAATATCTAAGGGAACAAACATCCTAATAATTTAACCAGTTATGATTAAATAGTTATATTTGTGCAGCAGGTGGAAATTTTGTTTTTTAATAATCACGTGTATTTTGAAATACTGTATAAAAAGAGTCCAAGACATAGAAAAAATGGAAGAATATATCAATGAAACATGATCGTATGAAAATTATGTTATTTGTTTATGAGTGTTATGGTAAAAAGAAAAACTAGGACTGCATTATGATGTCTGGTAAGTGCTTAATATATTTAAAGTATCATTATATAGATCATAATTAGGATGAAAATGATCTAGCAAGGGGTAAGAAATTTTTTGATAAATATGTAGTAAAATGTAATAAATGAAATGTCACAACATATCCCCTAGGGACTTTTTCGTGACTACCCCAGGTCCGCCTCCCAAAGGCTAGCGGGTGGCAACTGGTGTTGAAGGAATTATCCCACAAGTGGGAAAAAAATTCATGAATACATGTACACCTGCACACAACTCCCAGCCCATGGTACTAGAAAGTAAAATCCAAGGAAACCATGCATGCAATACACTATATAAAACACAACCAAAGTACAATGGAAAGTAAAGTATAAGGTGGACACTCAAGCCAGTATACAATCCCACTAAACAAAAAATAGAACAAAAGTAAAACTCCAAATCCCTGATGCTCATCTACTGGGAAGCCTACCTGGAGGGTAGGAGAAAGGTAGCGACATAATGTTGTATAAGTAAGCCTCGACTGTCTGATCTCATTGAAAAATATTAGGTCCTAGTCCTCCATGGACTCTGTTGAAGTGTTGGTCATTTTCAAAATGCATGACACATGTGGGAAAAGTTGTTGTAGCGGTGAGTAAAATAGTACTCAGTAGGGGACCACAAAACCAAAAAGGTAAAGCACAAGAGAAAAACCACAAAGGAATGAATAGTAATCTCTACTCTGGTATATGCCCGTACATATACCATGAACACCTAGATATACTCATCTCAACCACTAAGAAAACATGTGGTCCCAACTACACAACCTGTTTCAGGATTCTCTTAGAAGGCTCAAGTCATAACACACAAACGAAGAGATCACACTCCATGAGATCAACCATACCAGATGGAACATATCCAAGAGATTTACTCTATCAGGTGCAATACTACCATTCCGAATGGTATGTACGAGAGAACATGCTCAATATGGAATATTCTACTAGGTCTGAATCTAGTACCCGACAATAGAGTTTTAGTCTTCATAGTCATACTCCCCTTACAAGATAAAGGAAACACAAGTGAAGAGGTCATCCCTCACCACGGTACACATGAGAGGGATCCATTCTTCTCACCATCTCGTGAAACCGATGCCACTCCTATAAGGAGTTTCCCACACCTCAGTCCATTGAGGGAGCACTAAATCTTATCTAGGTATCCTTTTCCTCAAGTTGATAGTCCCTCTCTTCACTACTATGTCTAAAAATCTAGAAATTTGCATCTCTAATTGAGGATCTGCTCCCTACCTAGTGGGGGAGTACTATTCAGTGACTAGAAGACCAGTGCCCAGGTGTGATAGGGAAGTACCAACTCTGTTAGTTAAGGTGCGGAGGATTCATGCCCTGGTATGTTTGGGGAGTACTGACTCATATAATAGAGGACCTACACCCTATCCGGTAGGGGATTACTGACTCTATTCGATCATGTCTGGAGGACTGGCACCCTAAAATAACAGGGGAGTACTGACTCCATTTGTTTCTTCGCTATAGGGGACATGAACCATAGTATGTTAGGGGAGTACCAATCCTGGCCTAGAGGACCCACTCCCCGGCATAGTAGGAGAGTAACGACTTTTTTTTGCACTACGTAAGGAGGACCCACACCATAGAATGGAAAGAGAGTACTGACTCCAAAAATAGAGAACCCAATCCCTACCCTGTAGGGGAGTTATGACTCTATATGAATTAGGTATGGAAGACTTTCACCCTAGTACAATAGGGGAGTACCATCTCAAAGGATAGAGGACCTTCTCTCTGGCATGCCATGGGATTACTGACTCTTCAATTATGAACTTCTCTGAGAAAATGCGCCCTAAAATGTGGCGAATCCTTTAACTACCAAAAAATATGGATAAAGAGTACCTGCACCATTTGTAATTAAGGGCATAACCATCCTAAAATCTCAACAAAAGAATCACCCCGATTTTACCCAGAGTCTATCTATATCGGGAGATCCTACTCTTCAAACCAAAGAGGTCATCCCATAACATTCTCAAAAAATCACATAGAGTATCTCAAAAGGACTGTCTCATTTCAAGGGTACCAATGTCGTAGATGGATCATCAAATGGATTCACAATTTGAATGTTACAGGATTTTTTGTGAAACACGGGCCGGTTGGGTTTGGGTTATGTCTGGCCCGATCAGACTGAACCAACCGGACACCGACTGGATGGGACCGGCCCATACCACTAGGATCGACATGTTGGGCCACAGATCTGGGCCGGCCCGCCAGCAGTAACTCGATCCACTGTTTGATCGGTCCAGCTCCTCAGCTCGGGCGTGGCATAGGACGCATCCATTTCACCTCAAGCAGCGCCGGCTGGCACTACCACTCTAACTGGTCCACTACGTGGACTGGTTTTGCTGATGAGACCCATTAAAATGATGCGCTGTCAATCATAGTCTGCGACTAGGGTCCGCGGCTTCCTCCATGTGATAATAGAGTGGCTGCCGCCACCGGCAGTCCAGCAGATGTTTCTTGTGGACTACTAGGAGTGCTCTGGTGGTTTGTTCTTCGATTTAGAGGGTGTTTCGGAACCGTCCAGTCACGTTCTTCACTGCATGGGGCTCAGGAATCTCTTTCGATTCCTTATGCAGGAAATATATCAATTGCCATCATTTCAAACACCGCTTTGGTCCATCTGCAGTCGGTCATCATCGCTCCTTCATTATGTTTTGACCATCACTGATCCACGATTTTAGATCATTGCACCATGGATAATTGTGCAATGATAGACTATTTTCCAACCCATGAAAAATATGGGGGGGGCATAATAATAATCCTGAGGGTCAATCCTCGACCGTTTGTTTGTTCCGGCCTCAACCCAATCCGTTGGATGGATCAAGAAAATGAAACAAAAATCATTCCACAAGAATGATGAAACTTTGGGTCAACCTATTCATTGATTGATCTGATTTTTTTATTTAAAACCAAAAATAGAAGAATATTTAATTCAAATAAAATCCCCTACCTCAAAAGGTTCTTTTGAGGACAAAGAACGTCTCCACGTTGTCACTGTTTTGTGATCGTCGATCTCTTGTCTCGGTTTTGATTTCCAAAGGCATCGTCGCCACTTCTAATTCCACCAGCGTTCATCATAGGAGAGGATTCCTTTCTGTCTTTGGTCATTTGACAACTAATTCATAAAGGATTTTTAGCAAAATCAAACATCCTTTTTCTGACCTTGGATCCTTACTAATCCATTAGATGGAGAATTCTGATTCTGTGATTTCTACTAAACTATGTTACAATGTTGTTACGTTGTTTCAATTAATGAAACAACATATTCAATTTCACTTGTTTGTAAAACTGTTGGTCTTCAACGATTTAAAAATTGATAAAAATAAAATAAAATAAGGTAATTTTTTTAACCTTTTCATTAAAAGGTCTGAAAAATAACTTTTCTGATCGACCCTTGTAAGTTGATGTTTCGTCTGTTCTTAGGTAATGTCTCCATTGCAGACACAACAGTACCCTCATATTTTCAATCTAGGAACCCATTTAGATGTTTCCAAAACCTCTCACTCGTGCCATTTTAAATTTCTTAATGAAAAACTCAAAAACTATCATTCACCCTCGACCCGGGTCGGCCGATGTTACACTCTGCCTAATAGAAACATTCCCCCATGAGCTCAACCATACACTCATATTTCTAATTTGAGTAACCATTTATGAATTATAATAATTTGAAAATAAAATATCTTTTACTCAATTATTTTATTTAGGGCCAAAAACTAACATCACTCTAGGTCCTCACCAGCCTACGTTAGGCTCTTTCTAGGAAAATCCCACTATTCTGATTTCAATGATGCCCTCAAATTTCTGATTTTAGAATTGGTTCAAATGATTGAAAAAACAATTCGCACATTTAATTAATAATATTTAAAATAGTTCCGAAATCCATTATGGCCAAATCGTGTCTCAGAATTACGTGTCGTCTCAAAACCTAGTCTTGTAAAAGTACCATTTAAATTTGAAAATAAAATTCCATGGAATTATGGGATGTTACATTCTACCCAACTTAAGGATTTTCGTCCCTGAAAAAAAGGAACATCTTTAAGGGGTAAAAACTGAGTTCATCAAGGGTCTCTGCACTGCTTACAAGCATGCACCTCAAAGAACCACCAAGATGACCACTTTCATGTCTAGATTCTGTAAGTTTAACATTATACGACAACTACGAAACATATCTTTAGCCGCGACAGGTGGGAAAATCACTAATCACATTGATCCATCTGTAGTCATGGGGTTTAGATGCTCACCTCCATAATAATCTGATGTAGAAACAAATATAAACTCATAGTTCACATCCCCCACTGGACTAACTGTGCTAAATCATCCACAAACATTATGCGATCATGGTCGATGCTAAAAACACAGGGGTAATTATGAACGAAATAGGGCTTCTCATGAGCGGACATTGGGTCTTACAAGGCCCTCAATATATTACCACCAGCGGCCACACAACCCACCAAATCTGAATCACTGCCACATTCACTAGTGGTATCACACCTGAGTATGGACTATAACAACCATTCCATAATGTAGAAACATCATGGGTTATAACTATTCCACCTTGGAATTTTCTTTAAACACGACTCTTCTCAAGAGTCCACCATATGCTACCTGAGTTTTCCTTTCACTTGAATGAAAATCTTTTTTTCACCATTGGGGATACACCACATAATTTTCCAAATACTATTAATCTAGGTATGAACGGTAGTAGTTCATACCAAGAATGACGTCGTAAGGCCTTGACACCATGACTAAGAGATCCCAACAACAACTCTCACCTTCAAGATTTAGGTCAAACTATCAACACTAGTGTGTGATCAGCATGTCTCCTCTAGTAGTAGTCTCTATGCTTGAGGGTCAAGATTACAGTCCAACCGGAATCTCGAAGTCTCAAACAGAACTTTTGTAAAATGGATGATGCCCATCACCTGCATCTATTTAATAAGTAATCCAAAATAAAGTACAATTAACATACCTTTAATTTATTCTATAAATTTTTGGTAATAATCCATGATCATAGGCAGCTATCTGCATCCATGTCCTCCAACTCCCTGAGCCATGCATGGACTGCCTTCTGCTTCTCGTCCAGCTCCACTACCTCATCCACCATCTTGAGGAACTTTATGCTCCAAGCGATGTCTCTGCCAAGGAGGATTGTCTGATGACTCCCGCTTATCATCCCAATACGTCGGAATATGTCTAGAAATATGCCTCTGGTTGTTGCAATAAAAACATTGCCTCTCCTACTGCAAATCTACTTCTTGGCACTGCTCATGTGCCACAGACCCACATGTCTGTGTTCAGGCATGGTTAATCCTCTTACACCACATTTTTTTCTCCTGTCGTCTATTAGATCCATCATATGCCTCTACCTCATCACCTATGTTGTAGTTCACATCCATATTCTCTTTATCCAGGTATCTCTCAACCACCAAGGCTCTCTCCAGCACCACAGTATACGCCAGAATGCTAAGGGGTATCACCGAATCCCTAATCTCCTGTAGTAGTCCCTGCTCAAAGGTAAGAGCCCTGAGGTAAGGGTCCCACACCATATATGTAGAGTATCGATAATGATATGTAAATCTTTCCAGGTACTCTATTACCAAGATGATTCCTTGTCGTAGGTGAAACAACTTTTGCATATGCATAGAGCATAAATTCGCCAAAAATAACTCCTCCCTAAAGAGGTTCTCAAAGTCAAACTAGTTGAGGGTTGCTTCGTCCTACATCTGGACCAATAAGCACCACCATTTTCCCACTAATCCATGTAGAAGGCTAACAGATAGTACTTCCATCTGGTCGAGAGGTGTCCACTTTTGGAGGAAGACTCACCTAACTGCCTCAAACCAATCCTCAACTACCTGAGGATCTATCTCGCCTCAGAACTGGGAGGTCTCTGCATCTGGAACTCATGTAGCACACACATCCTACGTGCATACTCCACTGGTAGTGCTGGTAGCAACTACTGATCGACGGGTGCCTGCATAACTCGTTTACCACCAGGATGTAATTCCACAGATTCAATGCCCTTCCCAAAAGCCTCCACTTGGGGTGGATAAACATCATAATCACGTTGTAGAAATATATCTAGATTTTTTGGTGGTGGCATCCTGAAATATATCAACATGAACCACAGTTAATGAGTATATCTGGAGAGATTAGACAAGAAGAACATATAAATCACAACAATTCCAACATGATGCATGTACCCTTTATTTCTCGGCAATGAGTGTTTTCATTTACCAAGTTAGAAAATACGCGTCAAGAGTCCTGTTGTATGGATACATTAGCCACCCCACTGACACTGGAGTCTGTGGCCTGAAATTCAAACTCAAAGCACATAACTATGTTGCCCGAAACACAAAACAACAAACCCCCAGTCATTATGGTAGAACCAACCACCTCTGATACAAAATTTTCAGGACTCGTCCCCCAAGACCCATGCCTTGACTATCCAAAGCCCTCCTCCCAAATCCCAAGGGATGGTGACTAGAAACGAAGGCCTTATCCCACAAGTGTGAGGCATTTTCCTGAGTACCTTTACACACACACACAAATCCAAGCCAAAGGTACTTGAAGGTAATAACCAAGGAAATAATGCATGCAATCCACTAAATAAAAAAACCAAAGTACAAAGGAATGTAAATTACAAGGTAAAAACTTGGGCCAGTATACAGTCCCACATAAAGAAAAATTGAAAAAAAATTAAAACTCCAAGTCCTTGAAGCTCATCTGCCGGGAAGCCTTCCTATACGGTATGTGAAATGTAACTGCGTAAATCTATATAAGTACACCTCTTCTGTCTGATCTCACTGATCACTACCGAGTCCTAGGCCACCCTAGACTTTGTTGGAGCATTAGTCTTCTGCAAAAGACACGAAACGTGTGGGAAAATCCCATGGAGGGGTGAGTAAAACAATACCCACTAGGGCACCCCCAAAACCACAAAGATAAATCACAATAGAAAACCCACAAAGGAATGAACAATCATCTCTACTTGGGTATATTCCCATACATATACCATGAACATCCATATATACCTGTCTCAAACACTAGGAAAACATGTGTTACCAACCAGTACTTCAACCTCAGCTCGGTTGGTGAGGACTCTTTAAATGCATCCAAGAGACCTGGGATAAAATACAAGCGGACACATTTTTCTGGGTTACTGTAGCAGTACTATAGCAGCACTGTAGTGGGAATTGTAGTAGTTACTGTAGCAGAAACTGTAGCGGGAACCGTATCAGGTACTGTTTGGCACTGTAGCAACTAGGACTATTCCCCCGTTTTGGCCTTCAAGCCACTGATTTGGTCCTTGAGTCCTTTAAGGCCTTTGTGCCATGTAGGTCATCAGGTTAGTAAGTCCTTCAGGCCACCTCAAGGGGTTTGGGCCACCTTAAGAGAAGATGAAAACCTGAAAACCTACATGGAACAAGCTCTAAAAAGATAATTGGCAAGGAGATTTCACCATATGAAAAAATAAATGAATTTCAATAATGAGAGGGTATGACACCTGCCATCGAGACAAGCCTAGGAATGCACTAGAAATCCTAGACAAACATCCATGCAAAGGTGGAGAGCTGATTTTATGATGAATATGTAGTGGAGGGGCAGTTCTAAGTAGTTAGTTTGTGTTTTTTTTAATGTTTTAATTCTACAGGAATTGAATTCTTCTAAGGCTTGTGGTCCATGTAATATGTATGCCTACAGGACTTGTAAGGGTTCCACCTTACCCCTTGACATGTGGATTATCAAATATCATAAAAAAATAAAGTCCTTCTGGCCATTCGAGTTGTCCCAACCGCACAACCAATTTCAGGAATCTCATCGATGTCTAAAGTCATAAAACACAATCTAGAAGATCACACTCCACGAGCTCAAACATCTATGATAACACCCTTCCAAGAGATTCTCTCCATCACGTACAATCTTAAAATAATGAATGGTACATCCAAGAGAACATTCCCCATAGATAACATTCTACAAGGTTTGAATCTAGTGTCTGACACTAAAGGGTTAGTTGTCACACTCTTATGCCACATTCAAGACTAAGGAAACCCAAGTGAAGGGGTCCACCATCACCACTATACACATGAGAGGGATCCATGATCCTAACAATATCGTGAAACCTCTATCGCTATTATAAGTAGTGTCCCACACCTCAGTCTGTCAAGGGATCGGTAACTCCTATATAGGTATCATTTTCATCAAGTAGATGTGACCGCTCCTTGATACTATGTCTGAAAATTGAGGGTTCTCCATATCCAACCGAGGAATAACACCCTACCTAGTAGCATATTACAACTAAATTACTACAAGTCTCGTTCCCTTGTGCAATATAGGAGTACTGACTCTGTTAATTCATGTGTTTAGGGCATGTGCCCTGGTATGTCAGGGCAGTACCAAATCCTATAATAGAAGACTTTCACCCTACACGGTTGGGGAGTACTGAATCTATTCGATCACTTTTGGAGGAACAACACACTAAAACTATAGTGGAGTATCAAATCCATGAGTTTTTTTTCTTAGGGGGCCTTCACCCTTGTATGTTAGAGGAGTACTAACCTCGGGCTATAGGACCTATTCTCTGGCCTGATAGGGGAGTAACAACTCTACCGTTGTACTATGTAAGGAGGACCCGCACCCTTAAACATTAGGGTAGTACTTAATACTATAATAGAGTACCTAACCACTACCCGGTAGAGGAGTACTGAGTCTATATGTTTTTGGTATGGAGGACCCACACCCTAATCCAATAGGGGAGTACCAACTCCAAGGATAGAGGACCTGCTCCTTGGCACAACATGGTTGTATTGACTCTTCCTTCACGAACTTATCGGAGAACCCAAGACCAAAAATGTGGGGAGTAACATCTATAAAAAAGTATATTCATCAGTAGTACCTTCTCCATTAGTAATCAAGGGAGAAACTATCCTAAAATCTCATCAAAAGAATCACCCTAATTCTACCTAGAGTTTTCCTGTAGCAGGAGACCCTACTCTTCAAACCAAAGAGGTTGCCCCATAACTTTCTAAAAAATCACTTAGATTGTCTCAAAAGTACCTTCTCGCTACAAGGGTACCAACGTTGTAGATAGCTCTTCAAACAGACGCACCATTTGAATGTTATGGGCATTTTTGTGAAATGGCGGATGGTTGGGTCCAGGTCCGGACTGACCCGGTCAGGTCGACCTGACCCTGCATAAAGGGCCTGGCCTGGACTAGAGGGTCCCATATCGACCCACTAGGATCAGCCTGTTAGGGCGTGGGTCGAACCCTCCCGGTCGGGCGCGACCCGCCAATAGCAACCTGACCCGCTGTTTCAGTGGGCCATCTCCTCGGCTCAAACGCGGCAAAGGTTGCATCCATTTCACCTCAGGTGGCTCCATCCATCACACTACTCCAACCGGTCCACTAAAAAGATAAGTTATACTAGTGAGACCCATGTAAAAGCTTTATGTTCCATTCCATGCCTCGGTCAGGGGTCGTGGATTCCCCCACATGGCAGCCGATTGGCTGCCGCTGCCGTCCCCGGTGCCGCCATTCCAACAAAATTTTCCACGGACCACCAGACGTGCTCCAGTGTTCATTTCTTTGATTCTTTTTGTGTTTTGGAACCCTTGAGTCGCGTTCCTTACCACATATATCTCATGAATACCTTGTGATCCCTTCTACTAGAATGCACTTGATTGCTGGAATTTCACGCACTGCTTCAGTCCACCCACCATCGGTCATCATCACTGCTTTGTCATGATTTTTTTTCACTTATCCATGATGTATGATCATTGAACCAAGGATGGATGCACAATTATTGAACATTATACAAACCATAAAGAACACAAAGAACATGGATGGGGGAGCACAATAATCAACCCGAGGATAGTATCTTGATCGCTTCTTCATTCCAGCCTCAACCCATTCCATTAGAAGGATCGAGAAAGCGATACAAAAATCATCCCACCAGAAAAATCAAACTATGGGTCAACCTATTTGTGGTTTTATCCACATATTACATTTAAAACCTATAATGGGGTAATATTTAATACAAATAACTGCCCCTGCCTCAGAAGTATCTTTTGATGAAGAAGAAAGTCTCTACATTGTCGTCATTTTGCGATCATTGATCTTCGCTCTCTGTTCTATTTTCCAATAGTGCCATCGTTGCTTCTTGTTCTTCCAAAATTAATCATTTGATAATATTCCTCAACGTCATTGGTCATTCTCCAATGAATTCTTCAAGACTTCTTAGCAGAATTCAATGTCCTTTTTCTGACCTTTGATCATTTCTTAGCCATTAAATGGAAAATCATGATTCATTGTTTTCCACTACAATGTGTTAAAAAGATGTTACACTATTTCATTTGATGAAATATAATATTATGTTTCACGTGGTTGGAAAACTATTTTTATGAAATTATTTGAATATTCATAAAAATAAAATAATACAAGTTTATTTTATATTAAACTTTTTCTTTAAAAGGCCCGAAAAATAAATTTTCCGGTCGACCTGCACTAGTCAATGTTAAGTCCATTTTTTGGTAATGTCTCTATTCCAGACACAATGATGTCGTAAAATTTTCAATCCGTGCATGAGTTTAGATGTTTCCAAAACCCCACACCTACACAATTTTAATTCACTTGCAGAAAAACTCAAAAAACTAACTTTCATCCTCGACCCATATCGGTCGAGGTTATGCTCCGCCAAAGGGAAACACTCCCTCACGAGCTCAACAGTACTCTCAAATTTCCAATCTGAGTTACCATTTAGGATTTATAATAATTTAAAATTAAATTAATTGTTAATTAATAATTTTATTAATGTTCAAAAACTAACTTCCACTATTGGACCACACTAGCCAATGATAGGCCCTTTATAAGAGAATCCCAACATTATGAGTACAACAATGCCATAATATTTCTTATCCAAGAAATGATTCAAAAGATAGAAAAACCCACTTCCCCTTTTAATTGATAAACTTTTAAAATGTTCAAAAATCCATTCCAGCCACTCCACATCTCGTAATTATGTGACATTATATATCCTAGTATTTTAAAATTCCAATTTAAATTTGATAAAAAATTCCATGGAATTTTGGGACATTACATGTAATAAAAAGGGTCATTATGAACATGCATGTCTGAATTAAAATCTAAATGATGGTAATTATCCTAACTATAAGTAGAAAGGTGTGGTGAAATACTTTATATGAAATTTAGAAAATTTTGGTCAATCAAGAATAGTCGTATCAGGTGTGTGGACTATTTATTCATATTATTCTAATGTATTATATGATTTGGGTTCTAAACATTCTTTAATTATTGAGAAATTTTCTTTTCAATTAGAAATTCCACCTCAACAAATGAATCTATATCTTATGGTAAAAATATCTTGGGATTTATTAACCCAAAAAAAATTATAAGAATATTCCTTTTGATGCTTTGGAAAACACATTACCTAAAAACCTTATTGTATTTTCTCTAATAGAGTTTTATGTTATATAATGTATGGATTGGCTCTCTGTTTACGATGTTATGATATATTTTAGAGCAAAAGAATGTGTTCTATAAAATTAGTTTCATTTTGTAAAAAATAATGAACCTATATCCTTGATAACATATTAAGAAGCTGAGAAAATTTTAAAAGATGAAAATGAAAGTTATGTGGCATATATTGTTGAAAATAATATAACTATTTAGATTAATGAAATTCTAATATTAAAATAATACCTATATTTTTTTCTGATGAGTTTCACAGTGTTATACTTGATTGGAAATTTTTATTTACTATTAACTTATTTCCTAATGCTAATCAAATTTCAAAAAACCCTTATTGAATGACCTACGTTGAACTTCTAAAATTTAAAAAAATATCTGCATTATTTTCTGGATAAAGGATTCATTAATCCTAGAATTTTACCAGGGGGATATCTTGACTTATTTATTAGAAATAAAAATTGATATATGAGGATTTTCATTAATTATATATAGTTTAATAAAAAATACTTTTAAGAATAAGTATTCAACACCTCATATTGATTATATGTTTTACCATCTATTAGGAGATCGGTATTTTTCAAAAATTTACTTATGGTCTGTGTACTATTATCTAAACATAATGGAGGATGAAATTATAAAAAAATATTTAGACTAGATACATGAATTATGAGTTTATGGTTATTCCATTATGGTTGAAAAATACCCCAACTGCATTTATGGATCTTATGCATAGATATTTCCATGAATATGTGTATAAGTTTGTGGTTATTTTTATTGATCATATGTTGATTTATTTAAAAAGTTATATGAATCGTGAATAACATCTATGTATTGTTCTGTAAACCCTGAGAGAAAACATTTTCTATGAAAAATTAAGCAAATATGATATTTGGTTGTAGAAGATTTCAATACATGGACACAATGTAAATAAAGATGACATAAAAATTGATCATGATAAAATGAAACTGGTTTATGAAAGGCCAAGCCATAAACAATTTGCAGATATAGAATGTTTTCTTCTATTTTCATGGTATTATTGGTGGTTTTTTTAAAACATTTGAGCATTATCAATCCACCTACCTAAGTTAACATGAAAGGGGGTAATGTTCATTTGGAAAAAAGAATGTGATGACTATTTATAGGAATGGAAAATAAGATTGGTTAGATATATAATTTTGGATCTTCCCTAAAAAATGGTGACTTTTTCATATATAGTAATTCTTCATTAAATGAACTTGGTTTTATCAGGATATAGAATTTCCACGTGCACATGCGCCTCATCCCAGATGTTGAGGACTCGACAAGTTCATCCAAGAGACCTGGGATCAAATCTTGGTGGAGACATATTTCTAGGTTACCATACCAGTACTATAGTGGGAACTATAGAAGTACTGTAGCAGGTACTGTCTAGTACTATAGTAGCTAGAACTATTCATCCATTAGAACCATTGGGCCACCGGTTTGGTCATTGGGTTCTACAAGGCTTTCGGGTCACCCAAGACCATCGGTCTAGCTGTCTCTCAAGGCATTTGGGCCACCTAAAGGCCTTTGGGCACCCCCCCCCCCCCCACAAGGCCTTCAAGGCATATGAATATGAAAATGTACAAGTAAAACAACAATGGAAAAGGCTCGCGATGAGGATTAGAGCAGGCACATTCACCAAAACATAGCTAATTGGAATGGGAAGAATGAGAGGGTATGGCTTTTCCATCGGGTCCTGGCCTTTGCATCTTTGCATGAAGGACAGCTAGCTGATCAACCCTGTGAAGGTGGAAGTTCTAACATATCAATACATATGCTGAGGAGGAGCAGTTTCATGTTGTCTTGTTTGGGTTATTTCCTCTAAGACCTACGAGTCATGTAATTTTCTCCAAGCCATAGGTACTTGTAAGGGTTCCACCAAACCACTTGAAAGGCAGATTATGAAAATAATAAAAAACAAAGGCCTTTTGAAAATTTAGGATGTAGAATGGTCACGTAATTGCTTATGCTTCACATAAATTGATTCCACAAGAGAAAACTTATCCCACACATGACCTCTAACTGAATAAAGTAGTGTTTTCTCTATAAATATGGATATATTATTTATATGGATCAATGTGTTAAATGTATACTAATCTTAGAATACTGATGAATATATTCACTAATAAAGAGTTAAACATGAGAGAGATGATATGGTTGGAATTTTTAAAGGATTATGAATTCCTAATACATTATTATTATAGAAAATAATATAATTAAGCTGATGCTTTGAGTTGGAAAAATAATTATTAATTAACAAGAAAATGACCCTTTGAATATTGATTTGATTAATTTTAAAACTGAATTTGTGGATAAAGTAACATCATCTATATTGTTTTAAGATTTAGTATAATAGTCTCTATTAAAAAAATTAGGCAAGATTATAAGGATGATCGAGATTAACATTAAAATGTAGAATTGGTTAAGAAGTGTATGTTTTCTGAATTGAAATTTGATAAATATTACGTTTTGAGATTTAAAAATAATTTTTTTGTCGTGTGACTCCCAATTGTAGAGAGAATTTTTTAGTAATGATAATCATCCAATAGTTTATATTTATCCTAACAACACTAATATGTATATAGACCTTCAAGAGAATTCATGGTGGTATGGAATGAAAAGAATTATTTCAGACTTTGCCATGAAATATTTTACTTATAAACATGTTAAAGAAGAATTAAAATTTCCAAAGGGGGTGATTCATCTATTTCCATTTTCATATTGAAAAATGGTAGAATATATCTATGGATTTAATGGTGATATTACAAAATAATTCATGAGGTAATAATATGATTTGTGTTTTTATTCATTGATTAACTTAATATTCACATTTTCTTCCCATTAGAGATACTCTGTCTTTAGATAAACATTTTGGATAGTATCTTAAGGATATAGTCATGTTACATGGAGTTCCTCCCTCAATAGTATCTAACCATGATCCCAGGTTGAGATTAAATTTTTAGAATGATCTTTAGAAGTAATTGGGTATTGGAATAAATTTCAGTGCATATTTTTATTCTCAATACTATTGACAACCCAAAAGAATTAATCAAAACATGGAAGACATTATTTTTTCTTGTTCAATGAATTATCATGGAATTTAGATCATCATACTTATTTAGTTTAGTTTTCTTATAATAACAGTTTTCAATCTAGTATATAGATGACACTTATTAAGGAAATATATGGAACGTGATGTCAAAATCCTATATTTTCTTATGAAGAAGATGAAAGGAAGTTTATGGGACTATAATTGGTAGATTAAATGGTGTAGAATGTTGTTAAAATTTATAAGAAAATGAAGATATATCATAGTACGAAGAAAAGTTATGCAAATAAAAGGAGGAAAGATATTTCTTTTGTAGTAGGTGATCATGTTTTTCTGAAAGTATATTCAGGGAAAAGTATTAGGTGTTTTAGTATAAAGGGTATTCTAAGTCCTTGTTTCATTAGACTGTACTACATCCTTGAGAATGTTTATTAGTTTCTTACCTAGTTGTCTTTCTTATGATTTTATCCTAGGTACACAATGTTTTTCAGGATTTGATGTCAAGAAAGTATGTGAGTAATTCATCTAATGTTTTTAACCCTTTTGTATTTCAACTAGATTATAATTTTTTTGGGGGGAACAACTATTAAAATTATTGACTATAGAGATCATGTAGAGAGGAACAATGCAATTCACCAGGTTATGGATTTGTTGTGAAACCATATGCTTGAAGATGCAACATAAGAATCCAAAAATGTTATGTGGGAAAGATATCCCCACTTTTTTTAGTAAGTATTTAAAATTGATAGTATATAATTTAAATAAATAGGGAAGGATGTTTCAACCCATTTAATGTTTATATAATTTTTTTGTTAGTTAATTAAAAAATATTGGACACTTTTTTAGTTAAAAGGAAAAAAGTAGTATTTATATCAAAATTGGATTTTCTGGTAATATATATCTTTATATAAAATATGGGTTTCCAAATAATAAAATTTCCATTTGAAAAAATAAACTTCATTTTTTATTCATCATTTCTAAATTATCTTATGATGAATATTTTAGAATGTTTTGGAAAAAGATTATTTTTTAATGAATAATGAAAAATATTGATTTTTATTGAAAATAGTATTTTACTTTCAATTGTTTAAAAAGTGAAATTATATTTTTCAATATTTTTAAAATACAATTTATTCCTTTTGATTAAAAATAATAATTAAATTGTAGTATTTGGAAATATTTGAAAATTAATATTTATTATAAAATCATTTTTATACATAAAAATGCATTTATTTGAAAAAACTATTTTTCATCAAGTTTTACCAGTTTAATTTTAAAATTAAATTATGAAACATAAATGTTTTGAATCTTGAAAAATTGATTCCATATTTTGAATTATTTTTTATTAATTTGGTAAATATTTCCCTTTTATTGATTCTTAATAAAAATGGCAACCTTGGTAACTTTATTACCATATTGAAGGGTAAATAAAGTAATTCAAGATAAAAATAGAACGATAATGACTATAAAATGACAATAAAACATGCCTAAATTTATTATATGAGTTCATTTAATCCCTTACCATCCAATATTTTGTTATATGGCCTTTTGTTTCCATTTTTATGTGATTATGACCTTTATAATATTTTATTTAAAGAAAAGTGAAAAATATCAAACTATTGTTTTTAATAACATTAATACTTTCAACAAAAAGATAACTAGTGTATGTGTTCTATTATAAATATATTTTTTAAAATATAAATTATTTATCTTCACCATTAATTTTTTTTTCTTTTTAGTTAATAAATAATTACCATAAATGATTACACAACGATGACGCGATAACTATTTAATGAAGTTAAAAATAAAATAAATGATATTAAAAATATTAAAAGTATTATAATTTTAAATTATTAATGTGGCCCACAAATTTTATAGATAAATATAATATTTGGAAAATTTATTAAAATATATTACCTAAATTTCATTTTATTATTGCTGTTATAAGATTCAATGTAAATGAATAGTTCTAAAATTTACATTATTGATATTTTATAGAAATAATATTTTATTAAAAGATATAAAATTACTAAAAATTTGATAATTACGAAAATGAATATTATATTGTTTATAATATCAACCATGGTCCATTTATAGGTCAAATTTCTATTTATGGAATCTATCTGGATGCTCAAAGAGTAAAAAACCTTGTTGTCATAATAAATTGGAAAAGGGTTAATAGGGGATTAAAACCAAAAGATAATGGAAAAATGTAATCTAAACCTATCTAAAAATTATTGGATGAGAGTATTTTAATCCATCCATATATTATCTTTTAATACTATCAATTTAGATCAATTTGGACAACAGGATTAATTTTTTTAAAATTAATATTTTAATAAATTACAGGAGTTCCCCTCTCCTCTCTTTTGAAATGGAACCTATTCATCTCATTTCATTACACTTCAATACCTATTTAGTTCAACCCAGATCTACCCAAATCCTAATCTAGAATCTCTCCCCATATTCTAGATACAATATTTTGTTAATAATTCAAATATTATAGATGCTAAGAAGTTGTGTAAGGGAATATTTTCTAAAGAAGAGAAAGATAAAAAATGTATGTGATGAGACGGACTCAATGTAAGGGAATTTATTTTATAAAACCTCTTTTATAGTTTCATTTAAAACTTCCATTTTATTCTATATCCATTTTTTATAATTATTTTTTTTCTATATTCATATGGAAATAATTGAATTAAGAAGGACACATTATGTTTCATTTGACTTTATGTCAAAGGTTTTCAAAAGGAATATTTTTACGAAATGTTTTATCATTATTTAGAAAAAGATAAAAAAAACTTTTATTTTAACATATATGGTGACAACTTCTTCTCATTCCCTCATAACAATTATTTTATTTTTTCCTTCCTTTAAAAGAATTAATATTTAATTAAAATAAAAAAACTATCCTTCTCAATGTTCTAATTATTATCAAAAAGAGTTTTAAAATGAAATCAATATATCAGTATTTGAAAATTTTATCTTCTGAGTGAAAATAAAAATTATTATGATGAAAGATTTTATGTATTCAGTTATGTTTCTTGGGAATTGTTTAAAAGGATTGGTGTTTTCTTTGTAAAACAATTATAGATGACCCCGTTATAACTCTCTAATTCATTGGGTAAAAGCAAAAAGTTATCTGATTACATTTCCCATATGATATTTTGATAAAATATTCTGATGGTTATTTCAATTGAAACCATGATGGTTATTTTATAAAAAAAGTAGATGGAGATTCTATGTATAACGGTAAAGGATATTCCATTTTTAAGAGTGATATAAAAATGATTCCTCATGTTACCTATAGTATTAATCTATTATTTCATTGGTGTTTTATAAGAACCATTTAATTTATCAAGGCAAGATAATGATATTATTTTTAATGTAAAGTATATGATACTTTTTAATCATGAAAAGTATAACTTTTTTAAAAAATTATAATGATTTATTCATGATTTCAAAGAAAAAAATGTTTTTTATTTTTGATTTATGATGTCTTATAAAATTTTCCGCAACGAGCCTATACCCTAAGTGGTAGAGGCCCCTACTTAGTTCCCAAAAGTCCTAGGATCAAATCTAGGTAGAGGTGAATTTCTAGGTTACTGTAGTAGTATTATAGTTGGAACTATGTTGTATTGATGCTGAGGGATGACACAAGTACTAGATTAGAGGGAAGAGGAGTGTCACGTATGAAATGGGAGGAATAAGAAGTGATTCATGTAGGGGTTATATGCCAGCATGAGTTTTTTATGACATGGTAAATGGATCAAATGGGAAAAAACCATGGAGAGGCTTTATCCTTGGAACCACGAGTCATTTAGGTGTCCTTGGAGGGGTCTCACATAGGTCCCTTATTATGTAATGAAGCCTCGAGAAGGTGGTTTCCCACTTCGGGAGAATCTATCCTCGTGTAGGTGTATTTGGTTTGGGACCCTAAAGGGACATTGATCAGACTTCATACCCCTTAATTAGAACTTCCCTCTAGTTTTAGATAGCTACATGGAGAATATTTATATACCTGGGTGAAGGGGTTGTGTGGCCAGAGCTTGGTGCTTCTTCCAAATCTTCTAGTTGTGAAAATTAGTATCCCAAGGGTCCTATTTATTTGAAACCAGGGGACCCTTGTTAAAGATGTTACCCCACATATTTATTTGAAACCAGTATAGGTGTCACCTACCATTTGATTCCATACAGGAGGGTTACATTGGCCTTCTAATACACAGGTTTGTGTGCACGGCCTAGGTTGGGTAATTCCATTGATTATCCTTAGGACTTTTTAACACAATAACATGGTTACGGTTCTATTCATAATAATTTCATATATCTTAAAAAATATTATTTTAAAAATATTATTTTACAAATACTTGTAATGGAACACTTGGGTGGGATCCTACTAAGCCTGTTATCTCACACCCTATGCACCCCTTCAGCGTTGTGTATACCTTTTTATTTATTTCAATCCCAGGAAAGGTAAGGCACTGCGGAGAGGTAGTGAGGTTTCTCTTAGATGTGTTTGGGTAGATGGTGGTATGATGGTGGGAGTTTCCCATGATATCACATGGAGTATTTATTCTCCTATTATACTTTTACTTTGATGTTTGTACATATACTTTGGGATGTTCTGACTTTATTTTTAGGTGTATCATTCCCTCTATATTCTTTCAATTATGGAATATTTTATCTCTTATAATGTTTCACTCTATCACACACACACACTTATATTCCATTGTGTATCATTATGTTTCTTTAAATCATTACAACTTGTTTTTTTGATTCCCAGGTGCTAGTTACCAATATGTGGCGATTAAAAACGCCCTTCGGGTATGTCGTGGGATTGGTTGGGTACCATTTTGAGAGGGTATATGGGTTGATTCATAATAATTACAACCTTATAGTTTATTATATATATAATTATAAATAAATTAAATCTATTTTATAGCTTTCAATTCATGAAACTCTGAGTATAGATTATCTTACATGCGACACTATGCTTTGCTTGTGATGTATAAAAATACATGTTTCAAGAATCGTTATACTCCCTTAAAATAAAATTATTAATAGTTGACCATTATAACCAAGCCACAAAGTTAGAGGGTGTGAAAAAAATATCTAAATTAAGACATTTTTATGGTTACAAATGTACAAAATAAATTCAATAGTTATTTACTTATTAGAAATAAAATAATTACTATTTGAACTTTTTTTAAAAATATATATTATTTCTAAAATTCAGATTAGTTTCATGTTTCACACATAATTTAATTTTTTTTACCAATATTAGAACAATTATTCAGAAAAATAAACATCATTTTTGAAATACACATTCCAAAATTACCTTTGGGTGAATTTCTGAGAAATTTATTAAAAGATTTTTTAATTAATAGTGAAAACACTGATTTTCATTAAAAACTACCTTTTAATTTTATTTATATTTTAAATTAGTTTTAAAGTCAAATTAGTCAAATTATATTATAATTTAAATAATTTAAGTCATTGATATCAATTTGATATTGAATTTTGATATTAAAATATACTATATATATAAGAATCTTGTCTTTGGAAAACCTCCCTTTCATCACGTCTACAGTTTAATTTTAAATTAAATTATGCCACATCTATGATTTTAATTTGTCAATATAGATTAAATATTTGAAATACTCATAATTTATATTATATAATAATGTTAGCATAATTTTTTAATATAATGAATAGTTAAAATAGTAAAACATAATTACCGTGATTGAGATAAAAGTTGGTTTTCTAGGGGTTTAACTAAAAGGATAATGGGTAAAATAACATATAAAATTGTCCAATAAACATTTTCTAGCCATATATCAACATCATCACCTCAAAGGTCCAATAATGTCCCATTTTAGAGCCTTATGTCATGTTAAAATTTTATGTATTTCTTTTTCTTTTCAAAAAACAATAGTGTACTGCTTACCTCACTTATAAATGTATACCCCTCTCATATCATATTCACATTACCAAAAACCCATTTAGTTATCCAAAACATACCCAAATCGCTAATTTAATTCCATCTACAAGTATTAGAGTCCTTATTTTGATTATTAATCCCTCACAAGAGGGTTTATGTATAAACCAAAATGGACTCTCCGAAGAAGGGGTAAATTTACTTAACATTTGTATTTGTTTTATTTCATCTCTCACATCCTTAAAACATTATAAAACAAGTATAATATCCAAAAATTTCTTGAATCAGGTGGACCTTCTCTTGATAAATTTAATTAAAAATGTATAGGTCCAAACAAGATATTAAAATCAGGTTTTACAAAGATAGGTATGAAAATATCCACAATAGTCAACCTCAACAAAACCAGAATAATAATCTATTAACAAAATGGACTAGCTTGAAATAAACATCAAAATTTACCTCTTTTAAAGAAAATCAGAAACCTGATTTTCTTCTATGTAGACACAAGTAACATTAATAGAAATCAAATCAATAATATGAATACAATCAATCCAATATGTGATCATTCTCCATGGTACGTTCATATAGCGTCCTTTGAGAATTTTCATAACCATAGATGAATTTTTTTCCAACCATAGAGTATGCCAACCATAATGGAAAACTTACCTGATCACCTTAATCATAGGCCACAACTCATCTTTAATCGTATATCCATTACCAATGATGCAAAATAAGAATCCCTTAACGAGACACTAGTGGGTGTGAAAGATACCACCACAATATATCCAATATATGATTATGTTATTATGTTAATTTAATAACCCAAATCTGTATCCAATTCCATCAAAAATTAAATAAAATTGTTGATCATGTGTACAACGGACTACCACTTCACGAACTGATGTAATTCATTTTCCACAAACACCCTTAATGGATGGATATAATGATAGATTTAATATATTTGAATGATATTTAAGTTATTATTATACTTTTTTAATTATGATATCAAATATAACATCTTAATTTCCATTATGTGAGGGATATGATAATGTCAGTCGTATGTACAGCGGACTACCGCCTCACAAAATGATGCGATTAATTTTTAATTTACGCTTTACAAGAATAGAGGTAAGGTTAATGTTAAAGAATATATGTGATATGAATTGTCTAAAAATATTTATTTAAATATAATATCTCATATAACTTCTTATCATTTGATCAGTTGTTAAACAATAACGTTTCTTGTAGTCATGTGTGGACTGTCTCTAGCACGTAGCAATGTGAATTATTTTTTATTTTACTTTTACATAGATGGAAATGAAGATGTTATTGATTAATATAAATTATATATATATAATAATAAAAATTCTAAAAAAATTAATTATTATTTATTTTCATTTCGTTCTATCTGCCAAAAAAATGGAAACAACATTCTTGTGTATGGATGACCTACCGTCTCCATGAACTATGTAATCTATTTTCAATCTATAACATTAATAGATTACTATAATTACATTTATAGTGAATATATGAGATATTTATATCCTGTAAAACATTATTCATATGATGTTACCATGATCAAATTAAATTTACCAATATTAGGAAACTAAAACATACATGAAAAATGAGGCAATAATCTCCTGAAAGAGTTATTTTAATAATGAATTGATAATAAACAGGTGATAAAATACAACAAGTAAATCATATTTCATTGTGTAGTTTATATATAACCCCTTTGATATGTTATATAATGTTTTATTTATCTTAATATTATTTAATGTTTCATTTAATTATTATTTATTTTACGAGGCCTGTGATTCATAAGTTTTAAAAGTGGTAAGGGTTTATTTCACAATCAATCATTATTCATGATTGTTTTTATTTATGTCTCCATTAGGGGATATTTTCAAATTTTATATCATAAAATCAATATATTTTCTTATTATATAGTTATTTATTACTGTTTTTCAAGTAATATAACTAGTTTTGAACTATTTGGTACTTAAATTAATTGGGAAAATGTTTTTAAGAAATCCAACATTTTTCTATTTGGTTTAAAATCTATTTTCATAAAAATCCTTATTTTCTAAAAACTATTTCAAAAATGTTTTTAAGATTTTCCAAATGATTTTAAGGAAATTTTTCTCTATTTCTCCATTCTAAAAAAATCAAAATGAATATCAATGTCTTTTTCTAAACAAGGCATGTTTGGCATTTATGAGGAATGTGAAAGGAATATTTATTTTAACATGTATGTAATGAACATAATTTTAATTTTTCATGACCAATTAATGTTTTAAATATTATTTTATATGTTTTATAATTTTAACTTCTATTAAAATTATTTTTAAAATATTTTGTGATATTTTTTTTAAAAAATTATTTTAAATGTGAAAATATTATTTTCCTCATTAGTGTATTAATGGCCCTTTTATGGTATATCTATTCATAAAAAACATGATATCTTTAATTTAATTATAATAAAATGTGGATATGTTGTATTTATATCATCCTTGTTCTTTTTTTGGATGGTTTACTATGATTTTGACTGTGTTTGTGTAATTTTATTAACAATAAGCACATTAATCTAGATGGTTTATGATTATGATTATTTTATTGGGGTAAGTATTATCATTTCATATGTTAGTTTTTAAATTTGAATGTTTTTTTGATTATTTTTCACCCGTTTCATATGAGGAATCCATTGCAATTAGTATGTGATGGGTGGGTTCAAGTTATAGATTTCCCCTCAATGTGTCGACATGACTCATGAGACAAACCAATTTTCCAAATTACACAGGTTTCTACCTATAGATTTAATATTTCCGGTGAATGGTCTTGAATTAATGTTTCAGATGTCCAAAAAAATTTATTACCTCTTTATAAGGAAATTTATTGTTTTCCATGTGATCATTAGACGAGTTATAATAAAAATGGATAAAATTCAGGATTATCTAATTTTTTATATTGATTTATTTTTTTATCATTCATTTAATACATATTACGCACAATTCATTGATTAAATTTCTTGTGTTTGAATTATATTCCTTGAAACATTTATTATGCTTATTTATACATGACGGATTCTATTTTACCCTAACCCATGTAGATCATCTGAACCCTTCCATTATTATTTTTTATTTTCCTCTTGACACCAAGAAGGGTTTATTAATTCAAATGCATGGGTACTCTATGAAGAATAATAAAATTCTTGAATGAAAACACTTTGTGTATTTTATGTTTTCAGTTGTAATGTGTATTTAAAGAATGTATCTTGTTTACCATATTATGAAACTATTTGGTTCTTAGGCATGTGATTCCTAGTATCTTATGCCAATTTAATTAACCATTGGCTGTGGGATATTAGTGTTGGTGTTTTTACAGGTTGAATATCAAAGTAGGAAATTTTGAAAATTAGAGGAAATTGTTGTGGAAATATGAATAAGAAATAATAGGTTTGGGATCCCACTCAATGGATCGAGAAGAAGTTAGTTAGCAATTGGAATGATCTTTGAACTAAATAACATAGAATTAATTTTTAGGATAAATTATGTGTTGTGGGGAGGAAAATATGGATCATTATCATAAAAATGTCCATGAGACATGACATTCCAAGTACAATCGTGAAGAGTATTGGGCATGATAAAGTACGGGGAGGTTAATAAGATAATTAAATTTATTTGATCTCATATATTTTTATAATTATGATAATGTATTTAAAGACCAATTTTATTTTTTTGTATAAATATGGAATGTTTTTTACCTTGGTATCCCTATGTTCTATACTAGAGAAAGAAATCCCCATTGGGGCACTAACATTTAATTGTGGTACATAATATTGTTCATTATATTATGATAAGAATGAATGATTTCGGTTTTCTACTCACTAGTTTATGATATAATTGTTATGGTGGTGAGTGAAGAAGAGGCCACTCTTTACATAAAACACTTGGATTATACAATCACTTCTAGAAAAAAGATAAGTAGCAATGGACCTGTAGCCACAATTGAGTTTGTACATGATTATAGGTCACCTATAGACAAGAGAAAAAAATTCCCATGAATATAGGTTACATAAATCCATGGGTAGTGGTTCCATGTGTCTATATCATTACCCATGCTAACATGAGTATAAATATTTCCCATGAAAATAAAATTTGAATCACCTTATATCCATGTGAGGACTATCCCTATGGTCATAGGGTGGTGGGTTTGGACTATAGAAACTGATGGAATGATCCCATGGTAATTCATGGCATACAGCCATGAGTGCTCAGACCCATGGCTATAGGGTGGCATGGTGAGATCCTATAGCCATAGGATTCTATATCTTATAGAAATAGAAGGAGTAAAACCATGGTTGTCTTTTCTTATGGATATTGGGTGGCGAGATAGAGGGTTGTGGATATGGGGTCCTATATACCATGACTACAAACCCAACATCCAGACCCTATTGTTAATATCAATAATGACCATGAATATAGATTTTTATAGTAGGATAGAAATTATATTGTATTTAATAATAATAATTAAATATGTTTAAATATATATATATATATATATATATATCTGTGTATATAGATAAATGTAAGTAATCTTAATGGAAGTTTATATTTGTTTATAAATAAGAGACTAGGGATCTAAAATTGGTGATAACATTTTTAAAAAATGGACCTATAGAAATGGTCTCTATTCTTATGGTTATAGGTCACCCACATGGACTATATTATATCCAATATCTTCATTCTCATAGTTATAGGTGCATTGTAGACCAGGTTCCACACCGAATGGCCTATATTCAAAATATTGTAGCAACAACCACTACTATAGATTTTTCCTTTAACGACATTAAAAATAGGTTATATTAGTGCCAAGAAACCACAGACTACCAGATAAATATTAAAATATATCCTTTATCAGTGCTAGAAAAAAAAGCACTGAAAAGGGAACCGTTTATCGTCGTTTAAAAAAGCACTGATAAAGAGTACCTTTATCAGATTGTTTTATCATTTATAAACTGTGTCTTTTTCATCTATTTTTTATCTCTAGGGAAATATGGATTTAACAACGCTAAAAAAGCATTGGTAAAGACACCCTTTATTAGTTTTTTTTAGTATTGAAAAAAAGTAGAAAAAATTAATTTTTTATGCACCACAACACCCCCATTTCTCAGCGCTCATGACACCCTTTCTCAGCAATTCCCACTCCCCAACCCACCATATCCCACCCCCAACCCCTTCTCAGTACTTGTGAACACCCAACCACCCAACCTCAGTGCTAGAATGTCTCTCCTAAATAATATCTCATTCTGGGAACTGATCTTGTGACCACCACTCTATATTTCAATGCCCTTTGCCACTCTACCGATCAAATTTTTTTATATTTTGCAATATTTTCATTTTTATGTATTTTTTAAGCACTATATGATATATATATATATATAATCACATATATTTATTTAAATATATGATATATTAATAATCACTTATATATATTAGAATATATATATATATATATATATATATGTTTATTAATACACACACATATGTATATATAAACATTATATATACACTTTTATAAGTATATATATTCTTATATATTTATAATTTATAAAAAATGGATTGAAATTGTTTTAAATAAAATGGATAATATTTAAATTCATATGATTTATATAATTATTTCTAAATTGATTTTCAAAATATGTCTATATAATCACCATCAAATAAAAATTTTATTAATCAAGAAAGGGTACAACCATACCAAGACAGATGAAAAGATAAAAACACAAAACCTAGGGCGACCTAAAGTAATTGAGGCCAATTTAATCACCTCTAATAAAGTTCACCCCTTTAGGTTTCAAAAAGAGAGTGCTAAGAAAGCAGGTGACACTGATGCCATGATCCACCACCACTATAGATGTGAGATGGTCATCTCCCCTATTTCCCTTATGCCATGTAGGGGTTACCATAATATTATCATCGAGGATACGTTTTCATTTTCTAATGTTATAGAAATTTACAATTTAGTGGTACCTTTATCATCCATGTAGTCGATGATGATCTTGGAGTCGGTCTCAATCTGAGAAAGAGATATATTTTCCTGTTCACATAATTGCAAACCAATGAGCATCATTTTAGCTTCTGCATAGATTGATGTCCCTTGGACATAATATGTAGAAACTACAAGAAGGATGTTGCCCCTATAATCCTGAACCACTCATCCCCCATATATGAGCCCCTAATTACACGAACCATCCACATTAAGCATGAAACCAAAAACTGGGGGATGCCACCACACCAACCGTCCACTACTTTTTCCATTAATATAAATATTGGGTGATGCACTACCCTGAAACACATCATGGAAGTCACCTCACGCTAGTTGCTGATACCACTAACCACATCATTGAGCAATTATTTTATTCTAACAATGATAGATCTTCTAGAGGTGGGAATTCATCCATACCTGGCCTTGTTTGTAGCCTGTCAGATACACCAACAGGCTGTGTTTAAAATGACCAATCTAACCATTCTTTCCATAGTAGTGGTGTTTGTGCCGTAAAACCACAGATCCAGAAAGGTTCCATCCAATATGATCAGACAGTGGGGCTCCAAAACAATCCTAAGGAAACGCCAAACTTCATGTGCACCTTCGATCTCAAAGAAGAGGTGATTCATATTCTCCTAATGATGACAAGTGCAACAGTATCATTTTGAGGCTAGGTTAACACCCAACTGCTTGATATTTTTATATATAATGATATATAAATTTTATAGCAAAAATATGTATTTATATGTATATATATATATTCATATATATTTGTATATATTAACATGTAATTGTGTATCCCGATATAATTTTCATAATGTATTTATAAATATTTGAAGTAAATATATTTTTATATAATATTATATTATAATGATATATCTATAAAAATAAATTTATATGTGATGTATATACACAATATTGATACATGTACACACAAAAACATATTAACACACACACACACAAACATTTATATTAATCTGATACACAAAAAAAAAATTTGTATATATTTATTCATATACATATATTATACTACACATATAAACATATTTTTTTATAAACACACATATTTATATAAACATAACTTATATAGATATATATGTATATATACATATTAATGCATTTTCTAGGTATATAAAATGGATAATTTATTAATATAAATAAAATGAATAATTAATATTTATTTCCATTTGGTTCATAAATTTAAAAATGGATTTTTATTTAAGTATGTTAAAATATGTATTTATACAACTGATTTATTATCTGATATATAAGAAAATATGAATATTTTTAATTATAAATAAAACTAAATTATGAAAAACAATAAAATTTTGAAAAAATCATATCTATATGAATGTAATCACTATGAATAAATTTAGTCACCAATGAAAAAGGGGAAAAATACTCTCATAAACGATGTTGAAATACTATCCCAAATTTAAAAAATTGGGTATCCTAACTAAAAAATTAGTATTAGAGGTCATCTGGGGCTTTTTTGACCTAAAAAATATTGAATGTGGTTTCCCAAATTAATATAGTTAAGATATCTTCATATGCTTTGATTATATATGTGGAAAATCCCAAATTGACACTTGAATCAAACTTTTATGTAGTTTTAAGTTCATGTCATATTTTCAACATATCTTAAATCCTTCATTAATCCATTTAATTTTTATTTTATCCAAATGTTATTAAATAACTAATAATTGATAATAATTAGATAATTATTAATTAATATTATTTTTTAATTATTTTATTATACATTTTCGCTAAATATATCATATATTAATTATAAATGTGTATTTAGCTTTTTAGAAATCCTATTTTAAATAATATATTATATTTATATAAATATATTTATATTTATATATTAATATATTATTTTTAATGAAATATATTTTCTTTATGAAATATACTATTTATTAGTGAATGTAAAAGAGCACTTATAAAAATGAGCCTTTATCAACGCTAGTAGGAAATAATTGATAGAGGCCTTCTTTTATCAGTGCTTTTGTTCTAGGACTAATAATTCCTCCCCCCTTACGAGTAATTTTGTTTTCTTATGCTGATATAGAACCCTTTTACAGGTGATTTTTTGTTAGTGATGATAAAGGGCCCCTTTTAATAGAATATTTTTAGCACTTATAAAGACAACTTCTTTATTTGTGATTTTAGCTAGTGCTTTTAAAAGTAGAATCTATAGTGGTGGATGTTTGTAGTTGCATATCTCATTTTCGTGGCTATATCCCTTTTTTCTACTTATGGATGGATGTATGGTGTTCGATTTTATCTCCTATGGTTGATGAACATAAGAAGTCACAAGAGAACAAGGATGGATATAGAATGCTCAAGCAATCTGAACATTATCAGGAGAGAGCTAGATATGTGAGGATTGATGTCTATAAAGAACTATTAATGTTGAAACATGGAGACGGTGAAACAGATGAACCTCAAAAAGTCAAAATGATTGGCTTCATGAAGTATCTAGATGCTCTAGGGTTTACCAATTGTGAACATATATACATACACATACAGAAAGAAACATATACATACATAAAAATACACATGCATATACACACACATACACACACATACACATATATACACATATATACACATATAATTACCTTCACTTACATATAAATATATACATACATACATAATCATATATACACATACAAATAAACATGCATACACAAACACTTACTCATAAATACACATACACACATGCACTCACACATGCATACATATAAACAAGAATATTTATACAAAAACAGACACACACATACACACAAACAAACAAACAATACAACAAACATACATACAAACATACATACATACATAAATACATAACTACATACATACATACATACATACATACATAAATACATACATACATACATATGATGTGGCTCTATTCTAATAGCAGAGTGTCTTGTTCTCATAAAAATATCAACATAATGTACTCATTATTAACAAATTAGCTAGAAGTGAAACGAAATTTTTTTACAATTTTCAAATTTTTCAATTTTATTTTTATTTTTTCATATGGTTTTAGTAGTTTTTTAAAAGAAATGGCTCATTCCCTCCCCGAAAATGGCACCAAAAACATAACTAGAACCATCATTGAAGTGGTAAATTATTAAAATTGATATTCCTACTAACTACTGTATAAGTGTCAAGTAGGTTCGAACCCACAGGGAAGGAAACTTTGGCCACTAATCTTCTAAAAACTTTGGAAAACACCACAATTGTTAGTTATGGAGTGATTTTTCTATTTTTCACTTTTTATACTGTTTTTATATTTTTTATTAAGTAGTGAAGTGACGGAACTCTAAAATTTTTGTATTTGTACTAATTTTAAGAGAGACACAGTGGAAAACAATGGGTAATAGAGATATAAAAGTACTGATAAACAAAAAATCTATTTAAAAGATAGGGGAAATATTCAATTATACTATTTTTAAATGTATTCTGATTCACGTATAAGATATTACAGAGTACCACATAAAAGAGTATGACTCACCTCCCCTAAAAGGAGTTAAATCATACAATCCAATAAACCTTGGAGTTCTCCACTCCAAAAATTAAATAACAATGAACTATTGTAAACTACCAAAAGGATGAACTCACCATAAGTCCCCAAGTCTTACAAATTTAATAACTTTTGAAGATGTTTTCATTATCAATATCGCCAACAGATTATGAGATTTTGAAATAATACATTGGTGGAACAATTCAATTGGATGAATTCAGTATTGATCTCTCCGATCAACACCGAATATTTCTAAAGTTGATGTGAAGAAGAACATTAAAAAGAAACCAGTAGAAATTTAATTTATCCCCAGATGAAAGACTTATCTATACATCATCTCTATTACATATACTAAAACAATTAAATTACAAGCAGAAGAATTGAAAGAAAACAAAGGAAGGAAAACTCCCTCTACTAGCATGAATTGTTGTTCCTGGACCTCGGATCTCCAAGGAATGGTTCTCCGAGAGCTACTCCAGAATTCACCCCAAGGTTCTTGCTCTGCTTCCGAGTGAATGATTAGATCTATAATCCATGTCCCCCTATTTTCTGGTTGTTCTATCTTAAGTAGTAACTTTATTCTGCTACCTGTCACCGAATATCTTCCACCAACTTTAAAAAGCTCTTCACAAATACACCACACAATGCGTGTTTTTCATGCGACTAGCACATCGCGCTAGTTTTTCTCATGTAACTAAATCTATATGAGTTAGTTAAGTACATCTAGAAGTATACTTGTTTCTTTAATGAACCTGTGTAGAAAACAAATAGAACAATTAAAACGCAAAGGAAATAGAGAATTGTAATTTAAAAAAATATTTTGTTAAAAAGTCTTTTAAAATAAATAATTAACTTTGAAATAATGTTATTAAATGAATTAATTTATTAGTAATATTCAAAACTAGAAATTTAATTTTAAGAGATTAAATTGAGAAGAAATAAAAATGATATAAAATTATTTAATTATATATTTAAATACTAAATTTATTAAATTTGTTAATCAATCCTAATGAATATTGGAAATTGAGAATTTTATTTAATTATTAATTATTAAACATTAAGTAGTTAGGAAATTTATTTAATAATTAATTTAATTTGTACATTATAATACTTTAGTTTGTAAATTTTATTAAGTTACTTTGTATAAAGTTTATTAATTGATAAAAATCTAGTTCTAGATAATAATTTAAATAGTAAAATTGATATATTTTAATTAATTAAATAAAATATTTAATAAAAATTATTAATTACTATTCTGAACAATGGAGTGTTAACATATTAATTAGTTATTTAGTAATTTAATTCCTATTAATATTTATTATATTGATAAATTTTACTATGAAACAATAAAATTTAATAAATTTTAATTTAATTTAGGAATTAATATTATTTAGTTAAATAATGTATAATACAAGTTAATTAAATTAGTAATTTTGTATAATTATTTAGCTTTTATGTTTTGTTTATTTGTAAATATTAATTATTATTTTAGTTTCCTTACTTGGTTTTTTTATTTATTTTTATTACAATATTTTTTTAAACATTATCATCTTCCCCTCCCACTTATTATGACAGAACCCTAGGGGAGGGGATTCTCTTCGGTGCATGCACTAGGCACTACAACAGATGTATCTACTCGGCGGAATGCGGGTTCTCCTCCAACGTAGCTTCAACTCAAGTGACACCTCTTAAAGTGCGATGGAATGCATGAACAAAGGGGCGCGATAGGGGGAATTCGGAGCTTCTTCGGTCACACCACACCGAAAGCTAGGACTTGGCCTTCTCAACAAAGTAAAAATCATCAGTGGCGATGCGAAACAGGTCTTCCACATCGGCGGTGGTAGGCGACTAGATCATGTACGACAGAGGAATGTTCCCTCTTCGGTCGCGGTGATCGCATATACGCATAGATCTGAAATTATGGGTGAAAATGAGTTAATTTTAAATCTGGTTTGAGTACGATTTGAGTCAATGTTCTGAGTTGCTTTTGATTCTCTAGTTTTGAGTCGTTATGGATCTATTAGGTGGAAATTGTGGTGACGGTGTGAAGAATGATGGGTATTGTAGGGGAGAACAGTGAGATGCAGGGGTGTTGGGAAACTGTGTGGTGCAGCAGAGGTAGTCTAACTGTGAGGTAGAAAAACCAACAGTGAGGTGCACAAGGTCACTGTAAGAATAAAAATAAAGAAGGCAGGAGCAGCGGCACAACAGTGAGGTGCAGGGGCGTAGTATGACGCGGGACAACCAAAATGATTAAATGAAAAATCGAGGTCATCGTTAGTTAAAAAAAATAATGTCAATGTTAGTATAAAAACAAAGGTGGCCATTAGTTTAAAAGAATAAAAAGGTCACGGATTGGATGAGTAATTGATGGATGGGGTCACTGTTAGTTTAAAATCAAAGGGCAAAAATTTTGAAATAAAATAAAAACTCGTCAGTTCGCTAAAAAGAAAAGGGTCATTGACGCACTAAATACTAAGGTGCCCGAGAGACTTTAAGAGTCGTCATTGCCCATTAAAAAAAGGGTTACAAATAGATAAATAATCTTCATCGGTTACATTAAAAAGAAACTAACAGTTAGTCAAAATAATTAAAACTAAAAACATTAAACTTAAAATTAAGACTTACGTTAATTAAAATTAAAAAAAAAACAATGACTAAAAAACATAAATTAAAAACAGAATTACTAAACATAAAACTAAAAAAACAAATTAATTTATTAATTGAAAACTCTTAAATTATAAAGTGGATAACTGTAGTACTAAGATTATGAATGACGAAAATTAAAATTACAATATAAATTAATTACAGGGGAGCAACAAATGATAAAGGATAGCATCAGTGATCTAATATGTTACCTATAGCTCTTTTCTACCTCACTGGTAGAAAAAAATCAAAGGAAAATGAATAAATAATTTAATTGCATTCATAAGATTAAATAATTATTGTTTTATAAAATTAAATTAATTAAGAAAAAACTATTTGAGTAAATAAAAATAAAAGCGAACTATTTTATTTAATTTAAACTAAAATTTTTAACTTAATTAACTAGTAGGATGACTAAAAATATTAATAAATAAAGTTAAAATATTTCAATGAATCCATATTAAAGATTAAAATATTAGAATAATATATAAGTTGATTAAAAAACAAAAAAGGATGTTAAAAGAATATTTTTTATTAAATTCAACTTATTAAATAGTTAGCAGATTGGCATTAACATAACTAATAAACAAATAATAAATTTAGATAAAATAATTAAGATTAAAATTATTTATTTAAAGACTAAGAATGCATAATTATTTATAAAAATTGATTAATTAACAAAATTAATTATAAATATACAAAAGTACAACTATTTAGTATTATGTGCTTAAATAATTAATTAAATCATTAAAAATTAAGTAAAAAGATGTGGCAAAACTATGTAAAAATAGAGCCACATCAACTTACATTCAAAAAAACAAACAAACATACATATATACATACTTACTTACATACATACAGACATACATACACACAGACACACACACACACACAGAGACATACATACATACATACATACATACATACATTAATACATACATACATACATACATACCTACATACATACATACATACATACATACATACATACATACATGCATGCATGCATACATACATTCAGGCATACATACATACATACAAACATAGATACATACATACATACATTCATACATACATTCATACATCCATCCATACATACATACATACATACATAAATGCATGCATGCATATGTACATACATACAAACAAACATACATACCTACATACATACCTTCATACATACATTCATACATACATACATACATACATACATAAATACATACATACATACATTCATACATACATACATACATACATACATACATACATACATACATACATACATACATACATACATACATAGATACATACATACAAACATACATACATACATACATACATACATACATACATACATATAGACAAACATACATATATACATATATACATACACACAGACACAAAGAAATACATACATAACTACAAACATACATACATACATACATACACACACACACATACACAAACACATAGACACACAGACACACACACATACATACATACATACAAACATACATACATACATACATACATACATACATACTTACATACATACATAATACATTAACTCCTTTTTTATTTAAGTGTTCTGGTATGCTTTTTTATTTCATATCCTTCATATAAACTTTGTATTTCAAAAATCTAGGTTTTTTATTGATTTCTTATCTCACTTAATCTCTCATTTTCTATCATTTTGATTTTTAATTTGGACATGGTTTGTTATAATTTTCATTTACTTCTCATCTATTTCAATAATCTAATTCTTCTATCTTGCTATTAACCCCTTCCACCAGTCCCCTTACATTCCAGGTAAAATCGATAACATGATAACTTAATCTCACCAACTTTGAATGTATTTCATTAAAAGTATGTTCTTATTTTCAATTGTGTATGCAAGTTTGTCAATGTTTTTTATTTTAATTCATAATTTATGAAAAATTCAATTTGTGTATAAATATATATGATATTTTTTAAATATATGCAACAAGTATTTTTAATTTTGTTTCAAAATATATGTCTCATGTCTCTAAATATATGTTATATGAATTGTATTTAAATTCATGAAATATATAATTTCATATTTAATCATCGAGTCTGATCGAAAATGATAATCCCATCTATTGCACCTATATTTATTTCTCACTATTACTTCATATAGTATGCACTTTATAAATTTTCAAAATAATAATCATTCATAAACAATAAATTTCACATATTAATATTATGAATCAACATTCAATTGTTCTATATGATCTGTACAGACACACATCTCCTTAAAACATTTTTCCCCTAAGTAATTATAATAGGTATCCCATATGACCTTCCATAACCCATAACATGCATTTATGCTCCATCTTTTGAAGAAAAATGTGGGTTTGTTAGTAAGAACTTTTAAGTGAATTATCATATCAATGGAGGAAGCAATGAGTAGATAATTAATCAGGTCATCACTTCAAATGTCCCCCTTCAAATTGGAACAACAAATGAGCCTATCTAGCACAAAAATATTGTAGTTGGTATTTCTCTTCACCATCCTGTTTGCAACATGAAAAGCAATGAATCCAACTTCTCCAGTAATGATGAGGTTTTTGGGTGAGTATGCACCAAATTCACAATATTCCATGTAAAATCGATTCCATCATATTTTTTTCTCACCAACATTGAATTTATTTCATTTAATGTATGTTATTATTCCTAATTATATAATCAAGTTTGTTAAAACAAAGTACAGATTTTTACATGTATCTTTGTTTGATTTGTATAAAATCAAGTTATGTTGATCATTATTTGATATCGGGAGAAAATGTTTTCTATTCTATGTTATTTATTTTCTTTTAATTTATTAGCTCTGCTTTTTTGGAATTAGATTTAAAAATTCGTTTTTATTAGTAAAAATTTATGCAAATCTATAAATAATCCATTTTATTGTGTTTTTACTATGAAAATGAATATTTTTATTGATTGAAATTGATCAGATTTGTTTTATGTGATTGTTATTTTTTATTAAATGGTATGTTCGGTGTTTTTGTCAATATTTTAGCCTTAAACTGGGTGAATGTGCCGATTGGTAAAATAAATGGAAGGAAATTATCATTTTCAACAAAATTTCAGTGTAGCTTATGATTGGTTCATCTGTAGGTAGGGTGGTGCACAACTCACATGAAAGGGGCACCATCCATTCGTGGTAATGGAAAAGATGGATATGCAGGACAACATCCATTTTTATTGTGTTGTTTTTAATGTGATATGTATTATTTTTATTGAGTTATATTGACCTTATATGTTTTTCTTGTTGAAAATTTATTATTAAATGGTATGTTAAAGGTTTACATTAATCTTTTTGCAGCATGATTACTCAATATATAAGATTGGAAAAAATTTAGTCTTTAACCGAGTGAATGTGCTGATTGTTAAAATAAATGGAAGGCAATTAACAATTTATGGTGTGGCTTATG